>OY728130.1:204685049-214685049 GCA_963277665.1 Viscum album
GTGTGCATGTTATTGGGTAATTATGAAAAGTGTTACCCCTATCTTAGGTTGTTCCCTATCTAGTATCTTTCTTATTTTGATAAGATTATCTAAATCTAGTATTCTGAGAGTGATTCTAAAGTTTCTTCCTTTTCTACCTTCATCCAAAGGCTAGTATTTCTTGTTCTTGTTCAAACATATTTTGTTTTAGGTATTTCTAATCATTCCTTTTATTTTCCCACCCATCATATCATGATTGTCTTTACTTCAAATAGTACCTATCATGGACTCCTGGTTTTAATGGAACATTTAATAATCTATTGTAGATGGAATCATATTATGGTATTTATGAATTTTAATGGTGTTTTGTTGTGAAACTTTTATTCTTTCACTAGGGTTTCTTACTTTTTAATGACCTTGATCTTTTTAGTTTCCAAGAGTAAGTGGGTATTTTATAAAATTGATGTATTAGTGAAGTTATTAATATGGTAAAGAGACCAACATAGGTGAAACTCTTATAGAATTATAGTCCCCTTGACCATGTGTGTGCTTCTCTATCTTGTGAGAAAGTAATGATGTTTGGTTGGGGGCAGTTCTAGGATTCTTCCCTAACCTCCCATACTCACAGGAAGGGTATTGAACTTCATCCATTGTCTGAACTTGGGATGTTTCTTCAGGATCGGTGATTGGGTATCATAGTTCTTTCCATCTTGAACCTATTGAGTTTGGGTGTTCCATGGTTTTCAAGATTGTGTTTTATGGAATTAATATTTTTCTTTTTTATGTTTTCTCTTCACTATTTTTTAGTTTTGGATGATCTCATCGATAGTTTTTAGTGGTTATATTTAGTAAAGGGAAGTGAACATTGTGAGGTACTATATTTTTGTGATTATGATGGGGAATATGATTGTTGGCTATAATTTCAATCAATCTACATGTTACTAGGTTTCTTTAACTGTGTCTTTATTAATAAAGTTGGACCTCGTTCTTTCTTGAATCAAATTTTATAATAATTTCAATGAAATTTTCTAATGAAATTTTCTACTGTAATTTTCTAGTGTAATTAATCTAATGAAATTTTTAGTATAATTTTCCAATGAATTTTCCAGTATAATTTTCAACTGGAAAAATTTAGTGTATTTTTCAATGAAAATTTTCAAAAAAAAAATTCCAATATAATTTTCAAGAAGATTTTCCAGAAGAACTTTTCAATAAATTTTCCACTGAATTTTCTAGTGAAATTTTTCAGTATATTTTCGAATGGATGTTCTGGTGTGATTTTACAATAGATGTTACAATGAATATCACACTATAATTTTTCGATGGAAATTTCCACATGTATTTTCCAATGATATTTTCCATTATGGTTTTCTAGTGTATTTTTTCCAATGAATATTTTCAGCATTGTTTTCCAAGTGAATATTACTATGTAATTATTCAGTGGAAATGTTCACTATATTTTCCAATTATATTTTCTAGTGGGATTTCCGAGCTATATTTTTCATTGAATATTTATGATAGATTTTTTCAATGAAAATTTTTAATATATTTTTTAGTAAAATTTTCTAGTTAATTTTCCAATAAAATTTGCTAGTGAATTTTTCAGATCTTTAAATAAAAATTGTTTATTTTTTATTTTAAAAAAAAAATTTAACCAATTTAAATATAAAAAAATTAAAATCCATTAAAAATTTAATATTTTTTTATGTCATTAAAAAAATTATGCCATAAAAATATTTATACCATAAAAAAAATAACAAGTATATTTCTATCTATAAAAAATATATATCCTTTTACAAAATAATAAAATATTAAGCTATTTATATATATTAATTAAATTTTATCTCTTTAAAATAAAATATTTTTATGTCTTTAATAAAAATATTTTTTATATTCATAGAATTAGTAATTTTTCAATGTCATTTAAAAAACAATAAATTATTATGTTTCATAAAAATTATGGTTTACTCTTATTTTTATAAATTGGGTTAGAAATTATGATTTTTTAAAATATAAATGCAATTTTTTTAAGGATAAAAATTTTATTATTTTTTTATTATTTTTATAAAATGATTTATATTTTTTTTAAATATGACTATGTGTTATTATTATTTAGTTATCAAAATTTATTACTTGTAAACATAAAAATGTATTTTTTTCGGAATAATTAATTTGTTACTTTTTTAAGTAATTACAATTTTTATTGTATTATAAAATTAAAAAAAAACTTTTTTGATTGGATAATACAACTATCCACTAATTTTTATGCAGGGACAAAATCATTCATTTAAAAAAATTAAGAGTGTGTGTTGGAACCACAACTTGTATTGTTCTATTTGTTTCCAACTGGGATTTATTTTCAATTTGAAGCATTATAAATTGGAATAATCGGTAGTAGAGATGGGTTGGATTATCTTTATTGGATGGATTATCTTTATTCATGGATATTATGGTTTCAGAACAACCTTATATGTGTTAGATTAGTAGATTTTGATCCTTTTGGATAAAGTTGGGCTAAATATTATTAACCCATATTATTCACCAATCTGCAACTCTTGTGAATAAACCTCCATTGTGTGGTCTCTAGGGGTTGTAGGGGGAGGTATTAATGTATCAATATGATTGAAAATGTTGATAATGGTATTGTATCTAATACATGAGACCCTATTATAACAAGTAAACACTACATCTCAAAACCATTACATAATGAACACTCTAAAGAGAATTTATTCATAAACTTATTTAAAAGATAAATTTTAATTTTAATTTGACCAAATTAAATTCATTTTTGGATTTGTAATATCAATATTATCTTAAGATTAATTGTTTGGATTTTTTTGAAAATAATTGATTTTTAGGAGAATAGTGAAAAATATAGTTTTTACCAAAATTATGAATTTTATGACTTTATAAGAAAGGGCTAGAAGTGTATAAAATATTTTAATTGGTAAGATATGTATTTAATATGTAAAACTATACATTTTAACAATACTATGTTGAATTTAGAAAACTTGTGATTAACTTTTTAAGGACTTAATTAATATTTTACAATGAAAAATGTTTTCAATCTTTTCATTTGATTAAATATAATTTTTGTAAAATTATAATTTGGATTGATTTTAAAGCCACATAAATTTTATAATAAACCAATTTAAATCATGAAAATATAATACATTGATAATTTTACCCCACACATAAATTTTAAGTTTAAAATACACTTTTTCTACAAATGGGTTTTTACGCGTGACATATGCTAATGTAAAAATTTAATTTTCTTATATATAGAAATTTTATATGATAAAATTGATTTCATATTTATAATAATTAATTCCAAATTATTTAATAAGGTCCTTTTTTAGGCATAAAATTTATTTACTTAGGTAAAAACTAGTTACCAAAGTAAAACCAAAAATGGTAAAAGTGATAAATCAAGGGGTAAAGAGCTTGAAACATGTTAAACCATGTTTATAATTGTTTTTTTAGATGTTTTTTACCTTAAATCACCCCCTAGATCAATTATTTTCCATTTTTTGGAGCCTCTTGACATTTGAAACATGTGACCTTTTTATATTAAGTTGAAATATTTACAAAAAAAGTCATTCTCACCACCTATAAAAGGGTCCTTTCACCACCCCTTCAATAAAACTCAAAAAAATGGTTTAATCTTGAAAAAATTACCTTATTCCATCCACTAGAATCCTACTTCACCCTCTAAATCTGTTGTTCACAAGAGATTATCCTAATCCTTCCCTTTCCAAGGAATCCTCCAAGGTAAAGCCTAAGTCCTCAACATGGCTACTAATTTTCCTAATTTCTTTTATTTTATATATTATTTTTCTAAATTTAATTTTATGATTACTATATAATTAAATAATTATTTTTTTTATATTAAATTTTATTCTACTAAGGGAATAACTATTAACCGCCTTTTCCCTTAAGGAAAACAAAAATGACATTCGTGTGTGTGTGTGTGGACTACCGCCTCCACAAAGAGTCATGATTTATTTTCCTTAACCACATTACACAGATGGTACTAATGTATAATTTAATAAATAAGTTTTATATTTATAACATATGTTATATTTTTAAATGATAAAACATATTATACATTTCTCTCATTCTATACAAAATGAAATCATCCACCATGCATACGTGTGGACTACCATCTATATGGAATGATTAAATTCTATTTTTATTTTCATCACTATCTTACATGGATGGTAATGATAATGGATTTAATGGATAAATATTATTTTTATGAACTTATTAAGGTTATGTAATTATATATTATACAACCTATAAACAATATTAGCAATAAACAATTGCGATAAATTCAACCGTCCAAAAGAGTATTCTAAGAGAAAAAATGATTTATTTATACTATGTAATAACTTTTTATAGGTTATATTATTATTATAAATCTTTAAAACTCTAATATAACATGTTAATAAAAACTAAATAATGTTATTATGCTTCTCGTATAATTATATTATACCTAAATCACTTTATAATCATCCATTAATTATCATATGTTCTTGTTTGGGTCGGTTTAACCACCTGCTTGAACAATGCTATAAATTTATATCATAGATGACAATTAGAATTTAATTTTTTGGTAATATATGATATAAATAAGTAAATATTTATTTTATTTTATTTTTTTAATGCTTACATTAATATTTAACTCATTATTTAAGACACCAATTTTATTTGTTAAAAATCATTGAAACGTGTTCATCGTCGATTTCATCTTTAAGGACTGTAACCAAACTCCCATGGAATGAATTTATAAAATTATAAATAATTATAAATAATCAATTATATTACCTTTTATGATCTATTATTAATGAAATTTGGGATAATAACAAATAACAACAACATTATTATGAAACTAGTTCAAAACATTTAAGTTTACTCACACCTAATATTGAAAATAGATAATAAATAACTAATATACATATAGAGAATAATTATAAGTGAACTTAAAAATAGTTTATAAGTATGAATAAGGTTTTTAAATAGGTTACAAATATAATTATTTTTATTATATAAGAGGTTATATCACATTCGGCTAAGTGGGAATAAAGGTAAGGATTCTTTATGTCAAATTTTAATTCCTTGAGACATGATTATGTTATACACCATGTTTTCTATTTTATAGTGTACTTAATACCCCATTGATATTTTATATCATCATTCCATCATTATTCATGGTATTTTATTTTCTATTTGAAATTTTATCCTTCGAGATATTTTGATTAAGATGTTACCTAAGCAGTCATAATGCCCAAAAATTTTAAATTTTGGAAAGTGAAGTGTGTGTGGTTTTCCTAGCAATTACATCCCTAAAAAGATACTTAAAAGTGGATGTAGATGTGTAGTAGATGAACCTAATGGTAATAACCCTAAAAAATGGTGGTTTAGTATCAACTCAATCTACACTCAATGCATGATGAGTGGGTCTAAGACTGCACACCTGGAGAGATACTCTCAAATGAAGATCCTTGGTGAAGTTTTCATAAAAAAATTATTTTTTGACAATATGTTTTTGTAAATAATGTTTTTTAAGGTGAAAATTAGTTTATAGATATTAATAAAGTTTTTTATAAAGTTTCTATAGAAATTATTAAAGTTTCTAATGTTGAGCTGGAGGAGTATAATAATGTTTTTCCTTAACTGTTAGGAAAATTTTCATTAAGTAAAACAATGCTTTATTGTTCATTAAAGTTCCTTGCATCATGTAAAATCTAATGATCTAAGATAAGAAATCCAAATGGGTATTATGGTTTCCAAATTAACTTCATTGTATGTAAGAAACTACAGTAATTCCAAATGGGGGTTCAAGTTGTACTTTTTTTACTATGGGAGAGAGGTACAACTTTATAACCATACTGAATATGGATAAGTTTCTAAACAAAGATTTTATAAGGAATTTTTAATGTGTTTTTATCAGATAAACATGGTGTATATAATCATACAAACCCAATCTTATGGAAGGTAAGATGTTTTTATTGATCATTTTGAGAGGTTTTGTATAATGATAAAGAAGTACAAAGGGGGATCGATGTAATGTTTATGGAGTAAAAAAGAGAGATAAATTATCTAAATAAATAGAAGATAATTTAAAGCACAAAAAATTAATAAAATAAATAATTCTAGCCAACATTTTTAAAAAATATAATTTTCATGAAGGTAAAATCTTTAAAATTTTCAACAATGTTTTCAACCATCTTCAGAGGCTCAAAGTTACCAAATGGATAGTATGTATGAGGTTTTTCTTTTGAAAAGTTTTTTTAAGGCTTTATAAAGTTCAAGGTTCAAGTTTGTGAGGTTATGAGGTTAAACTATAAATGTAATTCCATAATATAAACATTTTGTGAGTAATTCCATCTAATGAACTTTGGTGAGGAAGATCCATCACACGAACTTCAGTGAGAAAGTAGTTTATAAAGTTTAAAGGTGAAGTAAATTGATCATATAGAGAAAACATCAATCCATCAGATAGAGGGTACTTATAAAGGGAACCAGTCGAATAATAAATTTGGAAGAGTGATCTGATAAATAGAGTGGGATGGATATTTCCTTAAATAATTCGTCAGATGAACATTTCACCAGATAGAGTTTTTCTTCAAAACTTTACACAAATTTGTAAAGTCCCAAAACATGAATATGTTGTGATGTTTTTAAAGTGGTTTGTTATCTTGTTTTATTTATGAATATTGTAAAAGTTCCTTAATATCTAAGGTTAAGGAAACGTGAATAAGTTTGTAGATGTTGGAGAGATCGGTAATATTCAAGAAGCCTCTAGAACATTATATAAGCATCCAACAAATTTAAATTAAGTGTGATATTCAATTTTGTAAATTCAACTAAGTGGGAAAATGAAATTGAGTTCCCACCAATTATATTTCAAGATAACCTATATAAATAGGGTGAAAATCATGATTTTACTTAACATTTTTCACTAACAAAAAAAGGATGAATAATTTATGTCAGAGTGAGTTTCCAACCATGATCACTTTTTGGTTGAAGAAAATGTTTCAAATTGAGATTTGGGTCATAATACCAAAAAATAATTTCTGATCATGAGAATAAGATAAATGAAGTGTTAATATAATTCTAGATAGATTTTTTGTATCATAAATACCAGATAGATTTTTCATATAAATAGTGAGGTGCAGTGGATTTTTTTTAAAAGATAGAATACATATTAGATTAGGTGTTCAATTTTAGTGAGGTGCACTAAAATAACATTCACTAGATGGAGAAAGGGTGAACCTGATGGACATTAATCGATGGAGTAAATTAGACATACCTTCCAGATGAACTTCTGGGTAGTTGTTTTAAAAAGTTTCATACCTTTTATAGTGGATCAGTTTTGTAAGAAAAACTCATAAACTAACAGGAGTCAGTATAATCATTTCTATCAAAATATGGAAGGAGTCTAACAAGAGTTGGATCAAGTTTTATTCACTTTTTCATAATATTTAATTTCCATGGACTGACGGGAGTCGCCATGGTAAGGATGTAGGTTCTCACACTAAATCTAAACCTTTTAAATCTAGTGTGTCTTATTTACTTTATTGTCATTGAATACTTGTGAATTTATTATGAAAAATGATAAGGATAATAACTCTAACAAGTTACAGGAGTTAATTTCAGATAATTTTAAATTATGAAAGTATCACCACTGATTCAACCCCCCCCCCCCCAATATGGTTCAACGATCCTAAGTAACTTTAAGTGGTATAAAAAGGAAGGTTACCCCTGTTATATTCTTATCATGTAAAATCTCGACTTAGTGAATAATAGGGTAATTACTACCCTTGATGGAAAAAATTATCATGGTTGTAAAAATATAATAATACCATATCTTCTATCTCTTTGATTATAGATTATAGATACTGCTAGAATTGGGTTTCAACCCATTGAGAAAAATACTCCTATAACATTTGGTAAAAAAAGAAACATTGAGGCTGATGGGAAAGCTATGAATGTTATTCTTATCTATTTGTATGAAAATGTGTTTATGAAGGTGATGGATCTTAAAACTACTAAAGAGACTTGGGAAAAACTTGAAAGTATCTTTTATGTAAATACTAAAGTGAAGGAAGAAATTTTATAAATCTGGTGTAGTAAGTTTAAAGATATCAAAATGGAAGATAAAGAAACTATTGATGAGTACTTTATGAGAGTCAACGAAGTTATTGGTAACATAATAGGATTCTAAGATATCTTGGAAGATTATATAATTGTTAAGAAACTTATGAGAAACTTCCCTGACTGGTTTGATTCCAAAATCTCTACTTTAAAAGATAAATATGATTTATCTCTTAATAAATTACATGGCTTTCTTATTACATATTATATGAGGAAATATTGAACATTAAAAAATAATATCATGGATGAAATAGATTTTGAATCTATTATAAAGCTAAAAATACAAGATATTGATCATGAAGCTATTGAAAATAGTGATTCGAAAGATAAGGAATATAATGAAATGAATGAAAAGATCATGTCTCTTATCTCCAAAAATTACCAAAGAGGTAGATGAAAATATAGAGGCAAACTCCCAATTAAATGTTTTGAGTGCATGGTAGTTGATCATTTCACTATGAATTATCCTAAGAAGAAATTTGGTGAATATCTAGATGATTCTAAAGAAAAACCTCGATGGAATAATATTGACAGAATTTATAAGGAAGAAAATTCATCCAATAAAAATAAGAAAAAATTCACTAGAAATAGAAGAGGTGTGTTAAGAAAGAAATTTGAATATGAATCCATTGACAAAAATTCTTCAAAAGATAAAAAAACATAAAAGTTCAGAACATTATTTAAATTTATTATTAAAAAATGATATTCTTAAAACAGTTAAGAAGGAGGAGGAGGTAAAGAAACTTACAGATAATATCAGCTCAGGTCAGAACTTATAGCATGTCTTGAGAAAAATAAAAAACTTAAGAAATAAATTATATTAATGAAGAAATGTGGTGAGAGGATATTTTATGGAAAGTAAGATCTTATTAAAAGGGAATATTTTTATATTTATAAGATTAAAAACCTCAAGCTGAAAGTTTCATAATATGGAAATATAGTGGAAGATATTTGTAAGAAATTTATTTCTTAGGAAGATGAGATTTGTAAAAATCAATCATAATTTCTTGAGGTTTAAAGTACCTTAAGAAAAATGAACAAAAATTTCAATAAATATTTTGAGATAAAATCTAAAACATCTCAAGCTATTGAGAAATATCATTCCAAGAATCAGGTGAAAATTTCACCCACTAAATGTAAAAGTTTATCTGATTTTATTAACCATGTAGGTGTTATAAATATTTTTGGGAAATATTAGATTGAGAAATTATGTGATAAATCTATCACATAAACAAGAGTTTAAAATTACCTCCATAATAAATTTTCCCAATGCTAGGATGATAAAAGAATAGAAATATGTTATGAACTACAAAAAACATTCTATAAAGAAATATCTTACTTCAATAGAAAACTGAGATTTGATGGTTTTTATTGGTGTTGTAGAATTTATGGGCACAAATATTATAACTATTAGAACGACATGTATATGTCCATAAATAGGCAATAACAAATAGAGATAAATGATTTAATAAGAGAGAACAATCTTCCTAAGCCGAAGGAAGTGAGAAAGGCAAATTCACAAGATGTTAGAAATTTTCCAATGAAAAATCAATTTGTTTGTCTAGAGAAAGTCTATGGGAGATGTGAACAATTGGGTAACTTTGATGAAGAATGTTTTAAAACTCTTCTAGGAGAAAGTTCTTATGCTAGAAAAGAAAATATGGGTGAAAAGAATAAAGTTGAAGAAAGATATTTTGTTGTTGAGACAGCTCTAAAATATACCAAAATGAACAAATCGTGGATCTTGATAGTGTTTTTTTCTAACATGTGATAGTTGATTTAAATATCTTTAAATATTTTGAAAATTTTAAATTAGGATCATTTAATTTTGAAAATGATAATTTTTTAAAAATCAAAGGAATATGAACTACTGAGATTGAGGCTCAGAAACTAAAATATAAGGAATTTTTATGTGTTATGGACTAAAATTAAAATTAGTGAGTGTTATCCATATTTTTTATGATGTAAAGTAAGTGGTTTTCAGGAAATATTCTTGTATCATTATAAGTGTGGAAGATTGAAAAGTTGTGACCAAGGGAGGATGAACTGGTGAAAATCTCTTCTAGATTGGAGATCTTGGTAACTCATGATACTTGAGTGTCGAAGATGAAAATAAGTTGTGTAATTGAAGACTTGGGTATCTTGTCTATAAAATCATGAGTATAGTTTTTAAATTTAATGTTGTAAGAAACTTACCAATGCTGAGTAGGAAAGATGACGTAATCAGTACAACTTGTCAAAAGGGAAAAATGGTTGGTAGAAAACACAAGAATGTTGAAATCCCATCCACCAGACCTCTTAAAATCATACACTTTGATATTTTTGGTATAATGAGACATAAATAAACAAAATTATATTTGTATTTTATCACTTTCATTGATTAATTCACGTAGATGACTAATATAATGTTTATGAGGCACAAATTAGTGGCTATAGAAATGTTCAGATTTTTCAAAAGGGAAGTTGAGAGAGAGATGGGTATTTATATACTCAAGCTATGAAACAATAATGGAAAAGAGTTCACATGAAATGATTTTGAATCTTATTTTAAGAAACATAGAATCAAACATTAATAAAGTGAACCATGCACCCCTAAAAAATGGAGTGGTAGAAATAAAAAACATAAGTTTAGTGGAAATAAGAAGAAGTGTGATGGTTGAGTATAAAATTTCTACTTTTTTTAGATAAATTATTAGTACTGTTATAAATGTGAAAAATATATGTTTTTTATGACCAAAATACAAGTTGAATTTCTATTAAATTTGGTATAATAGAAAATATTCATTGAAATATTTCAAGGTTTTTGAAAGTCCTTGCTTTATAAATATCAAAAATCTAGATCTTGGAAAATTTGATGAAAAATACAAGGAACTTTCATGGGATATTCATTCAACAGAAGAAGTTATAAATTTTGGAATAAAAATTTAAAATTTTGGTGGATTAATATGATGTGGAAGTTATTGAGAATCCAACTTATTTTACAAAAGTTGTTAAAAATATTGTGGAAGAAAAATTGAAGACTTCCAATAAGAATAAAAAACGTAAAGATGAAAGTGATCTAAAACAGGTACATTAAAATTAAAAGGAATTGTGTGATGATAAAAGTTAAATAGGAAGAAACTATCTAAAATTTCATACTTTATAAAAACATATTAAAATAGATAATATCATTGTAAATCAGAAAGAACTTGTTCATAACAGAAGGAATTTGAGGTTAGAGAACCATACATCACTTATCTCACAGATTGAGCTAGAATTAGTTTTAGAGGTAGTTGAACATAGAGAGTGGGTTGATTATATGAATGAATAGTTTGATTAGATTGATAATAATGACACATGGGAACTTGTTTCATGAATAGTAGGAAATAATTTTATAGAAACAAAGTGGGTGTATAGAAACATGTTGAATGAACATGGAGAAACTTTAAGAAACAAATATCAACTAGTTTGCAAAGGTTACTCATAAGTGGAAGGTTTATAATTTTAAGAAACATTTGATCCTATTTTAATATTTGAAACTATAATAATGTTATTGTAAGTCACTACACATCATTGTTAAAAAGTTTATCATATGGATGTAAAGTCATCATTCCTAAATAGATAAATTGAGGAAGAAGTTTACATCGAACAACCTAGTTTATTTCCACTTGATAAATATAGAACCAAGGAATGTAAGGTGAAGAAATATTTTTATGGGTTGAAACAAACTCTATGTTCCTAGTACTCAAAACAAATAGTTTCTTGAAAAAGGTTAAAATTTTTTAAAGGGGACTTTGATAGTAACTTGTATGTGAAGGAGATGAACTCAGGTACCCTAGTTATTATTTTTTATATTTTTGGAATAATATTTATAGTGGATAAAGTAAAATCTTGTGAATAATTTTCTGTGGAAATGTATAAGAACTTTGAAATGTATTTTCTTAGAGAATTATCCATCTTTCTAAGCTTAAAAGTTCAACATAAGGAAAATATATCTTTCTATCACAATAAAATTATGTTAAGGAACTGTTATAAAATTTTGTAATGAATGATTTAAAATAAGTTTATACACCTATTTATATTGGTGTAAATGTGAGTAGAGATGAGGCAAGGAAAATTTGAATCAAAAACACTTATAAAAAATGATAGGAAGTTTACTCTATCTTACATGAGGCCAAACATTGTTTATGTAGTTACTTTGTGTATCAGATATCATAGTGATCCAAAGGAATGTAATATACTAATAGAAAAAATAATTATAAGATATATTAAAGGAATATATTCTTACGGGGTGTTGTATAAAATAATTTGTGATATGAAATTTTTTGGATATAATGGTGTTGATTGGGCTTGAGATTACAATTCTAGAAAATCCACATCAGGTGGAAACTTTTTCTTGGGAGATTTTTATGTGAGTTGGCATAGTAATACATAAATTTTAGTTACATTGAGCATAGAAAAAATAGAATATGTTGTCGCCACCCAAGAGTGTATATAGTTGATATGCATGAAAGTTTAGTTGGAGGATCTGAAGGTGAAAGTTTGTAATCCATTGAATATTCTTCATGATAGTCAAAGTGTCATAGATCTTTCCAAAAATATTTTACAACATTAAAGATCAAATCACATTGATATTAAGTATCATTTCATAAAAGAAAAATTTGTTGTTGGGGATGTTATTCTAATGTACATTTCTAAAAAATATCAAACTTCTAATGTTTTCACTAAAGCTATTATGAGATAAAGATTTATAGAATTGAGGATAAAACTTAATGTTCAACCTCCACCAAATACTTCCTAAAATTCTTAATAAAACCATAATTGTGCTTTGGATTATGTTTTTAAAGTGGTATAGAATTATAAATTTGTAGGAATAAATATAAATCCTTCTAAAATGGATCTAAAGATGTTCTTATCATAAAATGGGTGTGATAAAGAAAATTTTGAGAGAAGAATTTTTTGAGGAATTTATCTTATCATGACCAAAAAATTTATTGTCGCTGAGAGATGTAATTACTTCAAAAATATTACTTTATCTAGTAGTGTGGTGTCATGACATTATCTATGAGAAATTTTGTGATTTGATTAATGTTTTTTAAAATGTGTTGTGGAAAAATTGAGTTTTTCAAAAAATCAGTGTTAAAAGTCGTAAATGTTGCCAAAAAATCCAAAGGGGGGCTTGAAGATCCTTTGTGAAGTTTCTATAACAAAGTTTTTTATTTTTTTAACAACATAATTTTGTTAATAATATTTGAGTTAATATATGAAAAAGAGTTGCTAGATGTTAATAAAGTTCTATTATGAACTTGTTGGAGAAAGTAAGAAATTATCTTATGTTGAGCTGTAGGAGGATAAGAAAGTTTTTCATTAACTATTAAAAAAACTTTCTTTAAGTCATAAGATTCTATGTGGTTTATTCAAGTTCCTTACATCATGTAAAATCTCATGATCCAAGCTAATAAATCTAAATGGTGAGTTTGATATCCATACAAACTCCAACATATGGAAGAAACTATTATAAGTCCAAAGGGGTAGTTTGAGTTATACTTTTTTGTAAAAGTGGAGGGTAGTATAATTTTGTAACCAGACTAATTGTGTTTGATTTTCTAGACAAATCTTTTGTAATGAAGTTTGTACATATTTCATTAGATGGACCTAGTGCAGATCATCAAAAAAACCTGATCAGATGAAAGGTAAGATGTGTATGTTATTGATTTTTAGAGGTTTTTTATAATGATAAATATGTATAAAGGGGGATTAGTGTAATGTACATGCAGTGAAAAGTGATAGATTTTATCTAAATAAAGAGAATATAATTTCAAGCACACAAAAAAGGATAAAATAAATATTTTGAGCCAATGTTTTGAGATGAAGAGGTTGCATGAAGCTAAAGTTGAAAAAATGTAGTCAACCATCTTTAGAGGCTTGGAGTTACTAGAAAGACTATCTATATGAATATTTTCTTTCGAAAATTTTTTTTCAGAGACTATATAAAGTTTGAGGTTTGTGTTTGTGAGGTTATGAAGTGAACCGCTGAATGAAAGGCCATCGGAAATATATTTTTTGTGGAAGTCCATCAGATGAACTTTATTGAGGAAGATCCATTAGACAAACATTAGTGAGGAAGATCCATTAGATAAACTTTAGTTGGAAAGATCTCTTAGATAGAATTTTCTAAGAAATTGGTTTGTAAAGTTTGAAGGTTATGAAAATTGATCGTACAAAGAAAATATTAATCCATCAGATAGAGTAAGCTTATGAAGGGAAATGATCAAATAAAAATTGAGAAAGAGTGATTGGACAAATAGATTCAGATGGATATTTACTTAAATAATTCATCATACAAACATTTTACTAAACAAGGTTTTTCTAAGAGACTTTACACAAATTTGTAAAGTGCCAAAACATGAATATGTTGTGATGTTTTACAAGTGGTTTGTTATCTTTATGAGTTTATGAAGTTTGTAAAAATTCATTAATGTGTGATTTTAAGGAAACTCAAAGAAGGGTGAAAATTTTAGATAACTCAGAAATAGTCAAGAAGGATCTAGAATATTGTAAAAGGATAAGGTAAATTTCAATTAAGTGAGATATTTGGTTTTGGAAATTCAGTTGAGGTGGAAAATTAAATTTATTTCCCACTAATTCTATTTCAAGAGAACCTACATAAATAGGGTGAAAAGTATGAATGTACTTAATAGTTTTCATTGACAAAAAAGAAAAAGCACTGAAGAATTTGTTTCATAATGAGTTTAAAACCAATATCCCTTTCTAGTTGAAGAAAAGGTGTTATATGGATATTTGGGTCAAAATACTAAACAAAATTTTTTTATTATAGGCATCAGAAGGAGGCAGTGTTCAAATAATTCTAGATAGAGTTTTTGTATCGGAAATACCAAGCATATTTTTTATACAGATATTGAGGTGTAGTGGTTTTTCTAAATGAGAAAATTAATATTATAAAACTTTCATAATTTTAGTGGGGTGCACTAGACAGAAATTCACTGGATGAAGGGAACACCTGATTGACATTACCAAATAGAGTAAATTGGATGGAATTTCCAGAAAAACTTTTGGGGAGCTTCTTTATAAAGTTTCATACCTTTTTGGGGGGATTGGTTTTGTAATAAAAACCTGTAAACTTGTGGGATTCAATATAATCATTCCTATTGGGAGATAAAAGGATTATAATAGGAGTTTTCTCAAGTTGTACTCATTTTTTCATAATAGTGAATTTCCATGGACCGATGGGAGTCATCATGGCAAAGATGTTGGTTCTCACACTGAGATCGAACCTTGTAAATATTAAGTGCCTTATTTAATTTCTTATCATTGCATGCTTGTCAGTTTTCTATAAAAGATGATAATGATAATAACTCTAACAAGTAAAAGGGTTAATTTCAAAGAATTTGAAATTATAAAAAGATCACCACTTATTTAACCACCCCTTTTTAGTGGTTCAATGATCCTAAGGAACTACGTTATAGGATATTCCTTGTATAATTCACACAATCTTTATGAACCATAATGAAGGATTTTTCTACCATTACTTTGGTCTCCCACCATTGAAAACTACTTAACTCAATTACTATATTCTATTGATAACTCAACACTTTTAAAGTAATCTATCCACCACCTTATCTTTATTTCTTTGAAAATAGTACTTCCTATTACATTGAGATTACCCCATAGTTTATATGTTTATTTTTGGTATATTCTCCAAGATAGCCACATAATTTCATTGAATAGATAAATATTTGTTTTTTTCATTTCCATTATATGGATAAACACTATTCTATTTTTCTATGATTAATTAATAATTTCCATAGGGAAGGTTATGAAATGTCTTATTAACTCATATAATGAATGAATTGGACTTAATTATAGATGGATGGGTTCTAGTATAGATATTTTATTGATAAATCAGTAAGTATCATGAGACAAACTAGCTAGGGTATTAGAATATGCCTTACCCATTTATGTATGATTTCTAAGCACAATTCCTTGATGGTATGTTTATGTTGTCCAACATTATGCATTCCATCAGTATGAGATCGTTACTTATTATCCTTGTTTTTATTTATTTTCATGGATATATTATACCCTCGGTTTCATTTGATTATGGAATTATTCCAACTATCTACTTTTTTACCATACTATTTATTACATGCTTATGTTATGATAGATTTCATTGTATTCTACTCCGTACTGAGCATTTGAGATCACCCTTATTTTTTTCTCCTTTTCCTAGGAAACCTAGAAGGTAAATATGTGTAATTTTAAAGGATCTTCTATAAGATATACTTATGTTCTCATGAAGTTTTTTTAATGTTTCAATTTATGTTATCAAGTGTAATGTGACAAACATGTATGTATTTAGTCTTCCAAGACTAATAATCCATTAGATCCTTTAAGAACTCTTATATAATATGAAAATAATGTTATATAACTACCTATGTTGGGTTTCTAGAGTCTGGGTTATTACAATTGGTATCAGAGGAAGTTCAGTAGAATTCTTGGAGACTATATTTAAAGGATACTAGTTAGATATCACAATTATTATGGAAAACCCTTAATATTTTAAGGAATTTTACCCTAGAAATCTTAATTGTAATTATATTTTACAATTAATTATCATACACTAATCATGTGTGTGCCATTGTTTAGAGATGGTGACTGGATTAATGGGAACCATCAACACTCATGTTCAATGTAGGGATGTTCATCTAGAGAAAGTCAATGAGTCTAGAGTTAGAGATGATAAGATCATAACCATATTATGGAAGTTTTCCCAGGTTACTATAAATAACCTCACCCATATAGAGAAACATACTGATCTACAACATAGTGAAACTATGTTGGACCACTTTATGAAAAAACAAACTCAACCATTCAATATAAATAATAATACATTAGTAGCTAAGAAATGGATTAAGTCCATAGAAAATATGCTTATCTCTTTAGGAATTAGTGAAAGGGAAAAGGTCAGCATAATGATATATCATCTGAAGAGTGATACGTATCAATGGAAGTCAATAATTTATAACACTAAAGAGGAAGTAGAGATAAATCACATGGAATGGAGAAATTTTAAGGAGTTGTTATATAAAAAATACATTACTCATAATCAAAGTGTTGAAATGGATAGAAAATTCCTCAATATTAGACAGGAGGAGGATAAAAATGTTTTTAATTACAAGTTTAAATTTACAAGGTTAGTTGGGCTTATTTAAGACTATATAAGTATACCAGAAAAGATAGATTTGTCATTTATTTGATGAGATAAAGTTAAGTCTTTAGGGGGAATTAGTCACTCAAACATTTTCATCATATGAGGATATAGTCTAAAGTGATATTAAGATAAAGAAGGATTTCTCCGAGTCTTATTTCTTTAAAGGTAATCTAGAGAAGAAGATGTTTGTTAAGTACCACAAAAATAAAAGTATGTCAAATATAAAGGAAGAGTGAAATTTTCAACATGTAATAATTATGGAAAGAGACACTCGGGGACTTTCTTTAAGGGAATGAGAGTTTTCTTCAAATGTAGAGAAAAAGGCCATCAATCTCATGAATGAAAAGGCATGGTGTAAGTTATTGATATTAAATGATTTAACTATAAGGATATGGGGCACTATACAAACCAATTCCCCAAACATCAAGGGGATATACCTCAGAAAATGATGATAGAGAAAGGTCAATCTTATGTGATAATTACATCTAAGGTCTAATTACTAAATGTTTTGATATCAAATACACTAATCCTAAACTCAAATTTAGTAAATTATTTATTTTATTCCATATCTACACATCCTTTATATTATGCATGTTTACTGAGAACATTGAATCAACCTCTAATACTTTTTGGAATGAGTTATTAGTTAACACACCTAATGAGATCCTTATTGAAATGAAGATTTACTGAGCAATTTATGTTATGATGTATAGATATTCTTGGGTGTAAAAAATTATCATTATACCTATGGTTTATTTTTAATTAATCCTTGGTATGGATTATCTCTCAATGTATAATTTAAGAACTTATTCCTAAGAGAAGGAGATTACTATTTTTAAAGGGGACATAGAATCCCTTATTTTCAAGGGAGACACTTCACCTCCCAAGTCCTTTCTAGACCCACCTCTAATAACTCACATTAAAGAAATTATAGGAGAATAGGAAGAGAAAAAACTATATATGGATGAGTACATACTAAGGATAGAGGATTTACCCGTTGTAAAAAAAATAGGGATATATTTCTGGAGGAGTTATCAGGTTGTCCACCTCAGCATGAAGTTTAGTTTTCCATTGAACTAATTCTTGATGAAAGACCAATATCTAAAACTCCATATAGAATGGCACCTGTGGAGTTGGTAGAGTTACAGAAACAACTATAGGAGTTGTGTGAAAAGGTATTTATACACCCTAGTGTTTTACCATGGGGGTCCCTGTAAAGACCCGTAAAATTCAAGGGAAATTTTTTCTTAATTTTCTTTGGGATTTTACAAGAACGCAGTTTCTGACGGCGTCTGATTCCGAGGCCTGGTGAGCCCAGAATCAATTTCCAAAGTTTAGCTCAGGTATGTTCAGTGAACGAACGAGCGGGTTTTTCTATCTTTTGAACCAGTACTCGGAATTGAAATATGAGGACACCGATGAACTCGCAGCGCCGGTATTTTCTTAAGATGATTTTTACCGTAGGTGCGTTTTCTTGGGAGAAGAAGTTAAATTTTGGGGTTTAAGGAAGAAATAAATAAAATTGTGAACAATTTTATTTTTGCTAACCAATGGAGTTAAATTCTACCAAGGGAAGTTGTTGGTGGGATCCACAACCACCCAACTTCCCATGTGTGGATATGTGGGAGGTGGGGCCCACACGAGACCCTAACTCCCCTTGATCTTCTCATAACCCCCTTGACCTCCCATAACTCACTTCCCTCTTTAATTTTGTAACTCCACTTTAACTTATGTGACTCTTCCTCTTCCCTCTTCCTCTTTCACTTTAACTTTTGCCAACTCCATGTTTAATTAATGAAACCTACACAATTAATGAATTAAGTTATTCAAATTTTGAATGGCTTGGAAGATTAATTAAAATAAGGTGGGTTCTTATTTTAATAGGGTTGGCTTTTGTTTAGTGGGGAGAACCCTCTTGAGAGAGAGCTTTGTGAAAGAAGAGGGGTTTTCCTCCATCGTTGAAGAACACTGAAACCTCCGGCAAAGAACGACACACCCTTCCATGAAGAACGACGACGCACCCTCTATCCTCTTCTTCATGCGACAAGAGAGGAGACGTCGATTCTTATTCGGGTGCACTTCTACAACGACGGAAGCGACGAACACCAACGACTGTCATCACTCTCTATTCCTTCTTCGCAACGTCATTCTACCGCAACGTTCGACTTCCAAGACTCGACGACGTGCAACGTCTTTTCGAGGTAGGGGTTTTTATATATGATTGAATTCGTTTTATTGATTCTTCATATCTTAAATTCACGATGATGATTACCAAATGAACATGGACATCTTCCTGCACATAAACCATTCTCCTTTTTCTTTTAATTCTTCATGTGTTCTTCGTGCGTTCTTCAATGCCAAATATTTATTGACGCTGGAAACACGAAGTTTTGTTGAGCGCAATATATGGATGCGAAGCCCTCGACGCAAGGATCACAAATATGCGATCGTTTAATTTTTCGGGCTTGGAACGAAGCCGCAATGGCTCACGGAAGGAGGCGTCCAAATATTTATTGACGCTGGAAACTCAATGTTTCCCTGAGCGCGACATACAGACACGAAGAACTCAACCCGAGGATCATGAATATGCGTTCGTATCTTTTTTCCGAGTTAAATCGAAGTCAGAATGGAGTGCGGAAGGCGGAGGCCACTGGTGCAGGTCGTGGGGAGAAGTCGTGTGAGGAAGCAGGTGATGCGAGAGCGGGCGCATCAGGGTTTATGGTGAAGACAGCAGTGGCGCGGTAAGCTGAAGGTAGCCGCGACGGTTTTGGCGAATGCAGCGGGTGCGAGAGGTTGGCCGCTGGGGTTCGCAGGAGAGGCGGTGTGAAATCATGAATGAATAAGTTATGTGATTGGAGAGAGAATATGGAATTGAATGCCCACGTGGAATCCACGTGAAAATGAATGCCCACGTGGAATCCGCATGTAGAAAATGAATGCCCATGCGTTGATTGAATTATGAGTTAAGGAAAAATAAATAAATAAGTAATAATAATAATAAAATATTGTAATTATTACTTTTGTTGATAAAACACTTTTTATGACGTAACTTCTTCGTGCGACCTCGGTTTCACGAACCGTCTGCGGCAGTGTGACCCTGACTTTGAGATGGAATTTATGAGTCCAATATTGGATGTCTTTTTCTGGTTTTTTGATCGGGTACCCGAAGCGCTCGAAAAAATAATAGATTTAATATTATTATTAAATCTTCGACCCACCATAACTCATGTGTGCGACGTCAGATTGGCTTGCCGTCAGTGGCGATATAATCCCATCATTAGTACGGTCGATTCAAGTCTAATGTTGGATACTAAATTCTAGTTTGTGGTGCGGGGCCACGAAACACCGAATAATATTATTATTATTATTATTATGGGATCTTGTATCGGACATATCTCTCTCATACGGTATCGGATTGACGAACCGTCTGCGACATTGCGACCCTAGAATTACGACGGATGTTTCAAGACTAATTTTGGATATTTATGTCAAGGTTGAGGCATGGGCCCCACGAGGCCCGGTTCGTGCATGATGCGGTGAAATGCAACTTTTTCACCGGCTATCCGTTTGGGACCAATGGGTAGTCCATCTCGTGTGTTTTTTCGTATGGATCGCAATGGTGTGACCGGTTTGGTTAACCGGTGTCATTTGAAGTACGACTGGGTTGGATCGAACATGAATCCAACCGGGCCCTCGGAGCGGAAACGCTTATAACTTGAGCTCTGGACGTCCGATTGACGTGTCGTTGACTTTTTTGGATTCCTCTTGATGAGACGGTTCTTTTGGTATACTTTGCCTTAGGTTTGGACACTGTTGGAATATGGCCGGGTTGGATTGTACCCGAAATCCAACCGGGCCCCTGGAACGGAAAAGCTGATAACTTTCAGACTGGACGTCCATTTGAAGAACCGTCAGCGGTGTTGGTGATCTTGTTGAGAATCGGTCCCTATGAGTATACCCTATGAGAGTTCGGGGTACAGTTGAGATACGGCCGGGTTGGTTCGCACACGAAACCAACCGGGCCCCTGGGAAAAAAAGGCTAATAACTCACAGACCGGGTGTCCGATTGACGCGTCATGTGTTGCGTTGAGACCCCTATGATGAAGCAGTCCTTTGATATACTTCTTTGTGGGACTTTGAGATACTTGGAGTATCGACCTGTATCTCATGGAGCGGACCCTCCCGGAGACGAGCGTTCGGAGTACGGAGACCGTGTAGCCGGTTGAGACCTGAAGACTGCTTGACCGACTCGACTTGGAGTGAGTCGACTAGCCCAGTGGACGGAGCACTACTTTGTTGGGTGCAGACCCATGGAGAACGGAGCACTACCTGTGTGACAGTGCAGACCCGCGGTACTCGTCCGGAGAGTACCTCTGCAGGCTATTAGGGGGTGTGCACTACTGTGTTTGGGTGGCATACCCCGGCAGGAAGCACTACTGTGTTTGGGTGGCTGGCCCACGGTACTCGACAGGAGGAGTACCTCAGCAGTCTTAGGTTAGTGAGCAGTACCTTGGAGTCGTGACAGGACCATTGTACACTCCAGAGACGGGGCTCTTCAGCAGTTATGGTTTCAATAGTGAAAATCCTGGTTTGAGCTGAGTCTATGATCTTTCTGTTTACCTCATGATTGAGATGGGTCACTTGATAACTTAGGTATATGTATGGGCATATACTTGGGTAGTGGTTATCTACTGATTTCATAATCTCTGTGTTTCCTCATGATTGAGATGGGTTACTTGATAACTTAGGTATAAGTATGGGCTTATACCTAAGTAAAGGTTATTTGTTGAGATCTTTCTTTGTGGTTATCCTTGTTGGATTTAGTGAGACCTTGAGGGTCTCGGGGTCCCTAATAAGTATCGTATACTCACCCCTGCACGGGCTATGCCCGCACCTCGTTGTGTTGGTTGCAGATGACGGGCAGCGCTGACAGAGGCCGAGTGTTCGAGGACTGGACGATACCCAGAGGTGGACCTCACGACGAGTCAGTATCAGGAGGTGGACTTCACGGCGAGACGATACTTGGAGGAGGTTGACGGGCAAGAGCGTTGTGGAGGCTATCTATACCTACCCTTTAGGTAGGATCTGTGGTGGATGATCCAGGAGTTGCGCTATCTGTACCTACTCTTCAGGTGGGATCTGAGGAGGACGACCCAGGAGTTGCTTCCTTTCTTCCAGTTGTTGTCTTTTTTGTTGTACTTTCATTCAGTTGTAGTTGTACTTTCAATTGGGTTTGTATTCTGACCCATTTACTTTTCAGAACTTTCTTTTGTACTTAGTGTTTTACTTCTGCTTGTACTCTGTGGTGTTTAGTTTACTTTTTTAAAGGCAATTCCTTCCCAGTTATCGGGATTTACGCCTTAGGTACTAGTCGCCATCCCCTGGCCTATGGAAGGCGGGCTTGGGGTAGTCACGGCACGGGCCCCGAGGACGGGTTGTGACAGTCCCCTATTTTATTCATAAAAAATAAGTACGGGTTTATGATATTGTGCATCGATTACAAGGAGATAAATGTCATAAATATAAAGAACAAGTATCCTTTAACATGCATTGATGACTTATTTGATCAACTTAAAGGAGCTCAATACTTTTCAAAGATCAATCTTCACTATGGTTATCATCAGTTAAGGATAAAGAAGTAGGATATAATAAAGATGGAATTTTGTATGAGATATGGATATTATGAGTTTATGGTAATGCCCTTCAGATTGACTAATGTTCCTTCTATTTTATAGATATTATGAATATAGTATTCAAGAATTATCTTGATAACTCTGTGGTGGTGTTTATTGATGATATATTGATATATTAAAAAGTATATAAAGATAATGAGAACTATATATGAATAATTATTGAGGCCCTCACAGAAAAAAAAATTATGTAGGAAATTTAGTAAGTTTTAATTTTGGATCTATGAGGTTTCTTTAGCTTCTTTACACTAGAAAGAAAGTGTTGTGGAATCTAAAAACTTCTTTAGAGAAATCACAAACTAAATAAGGCAACATGGGAGCTTGAATAATATATGAATAAGGAATACCCATATTTTTTAGTAGCTGAAATGTATCTATTTTTTGGGATGAAATCATTTATAAGGGATAATGTAATACCCTAGACCCTGCTATAGTAGGTAAACACTGCATCTCAAAACTATTACATAATGTGCACTCTAAATATCTTTTATACATGAATTTATCTAAAAGATAAATTTTAATTTTAATTTTATTGAATTAACTTAAATTTTGTATTTTGAATTTCAATATTATCTTAAGATAATTTTCTTGGTATTTTTCTAAAATAATTAAATTTTAAATGAATAGTGAAAATATAGTTTTTACCAAAACTGTGAATTTCATGACTTTATAAGCAAGACCTGGAAGTTTATAAAAACTTTTAATTAGTAAAAAATGTATTTAAGATATAAGAATATACATTTTAGAAATACAATATTTATTTTATAAAACCTATGATTAACATTTTAAGGACTTATAATGCTTTCCAATAAAAATAGTTTTTTGTATTTTATTTTAATTTAAAATTATTTTGGTAAAATTTGGTTTTGTATTAAATTTAAAGACACGTAAATTTTATCATAAACCAATTTAAATCATTAAAATAAAATACATTGATAAATTTACCCTACACATAAATTTTAATCTTAAAAATACACTTTTTCTATAAATGGGTTTTTACGCATTATAAGCGCTAATGTTAAAATTGATTTTTATTACTTATAGAATTTTAATATAATAAAATAGATTTTATATTTTTAAATCAGTATGTATAAATTATGTAATAAGGTTCATTTTATTTCTCATCATAAAAATGATCTACTTGGGTAAGAACTAATTACCACGATAAAACCAAAAATGGTAAAGGTAATAAATATAGGGGTAATGAGCTTGAAAAATGTTAAAAACTTGTTTCTAACTGAGTGTATGAGATATTATAAACCTTATCTTACATCCACTCAATTATTTTCTATTTTTAGAGCCACTTTACATATTAAACATGTTCCCTCTTTATATTATGTTGAAATATTTAAAAAAATGCCATTCTCACGGCTTATAAAAGGGTCATCTCATCACCCCTTCAATATCACTCAAAAAAATAGGTTTAATATTTAAAATATACCCTTATTAATTACCATAGAATCATATTTCAACCTATTAATATTATATTCAAAATATATTATCCTAATCCCTACCTTTTCAAGGAGTCATCCAAGGGAAAACCCAAGTCCTCAACGTGGGTACTAATTTTCCAAATTCATTTTATTTTATATATTAATTTTCAAAATATATTTTTATAATTCCTATATAATTACATAATTTTTTAATACATACTTAATTTTAATATTATAAGGTAATATTTATTAACCACATTCCCCCTTTTTCCCTTAAGGAAAATAAAAACGACATTTGTGTGTGTGTGCGGACTACCACCTCCACAAAGCGTCATGTTTTTTTCCTTAAACACCTTACAAAAATAGTCCTAATATTTAATTTAATAAATAAGCATGATATGTATAACATATTTTATATTCTTAAATGATAAAACATATTATACATTTATCTTGTTCTATATAAAAAAATCATCAACTATGTGTACGTGCGGACTACCACCTCCATGAAACGATTGATTGTTATTTTTGTTTTCATAGTCACCTTACATGGATGGTCATGATAATGAATTTAATGTATAAATATAATTATTATTAAATTTTCAAGTTTCAAGTTTCTATAAAGACAAATTAGACAACCTATTAACAATATGATCAATAAACAATCGTGGTGAATTCAACCGTCCAAAAGAGTGTTCTAAGATAAAAAAATGATTTCTTAATACTATATAATAGCTTCATATAAGTTATATTATTCTTTTAATTCTTTCCAATTATGATATAACACACTAATAGACACTAAATAATTCCATTATACTACTATTATAATTATATTACAACTAAATCACTTCATAATCATCTATTAATTATGGTATGTTCTTGTTTGGGTTGGTTTAACCACCTACTTGAACAATGATATAAATTTATATCATGGATGACTATGAGAATTTATTTTCTAGTAATATATGATATAAATATGTAAATAATTATTTTATTTTAGTTCTATAATGGTAACGTTAATACTAAATTCATTATTTAAGGTACTAATGTTCATTTGTTAAAAGTCACTAAAATATGCTAATCATCGATTTAATTTTAAGGATCATAACCAAAAATATCATATAATGAAATTATAAAATTATATATAATTATAAAGCATCAATTTTATTACCTTTTATTATCTTTTAATGATGAAATTTGTTAGAATAACAAATAACTACACCAATATTACGAAACTAGTTCAAAATGATCAAGATTACTCAAACCCGGTATTGAAAATAGATAATAACTAACTAATATACAAGTAGAGAATAATTATAAATGAATTTGAAAAAAGTTTATAGGTATGAATAATTTTATTAAATAGTTGATTAAGATATTTTTTTATATATAGTAAATTAGAGCACATTTGACTAAGTGGGGTAAAGGTAAGGATTATTTATCTCAAATTTCAATTCCTCGAGACATGATTATGGTATAAACCATGTTTACTATTGTATGGTGTACTTATTGTCCCTTTGATATTTTATATCACAATTCTCTCTTTATTCATGTTATTTAATGTTCAGTTTTAAATTCTATAGTTTGATTGATTTTGATTGATATGTTACCCAAGTTATCATAATGCCCAAAAATATTAAATTTTTAGAAGGTAAAGTGTGTGTGGATTTCCTAGAAATTTAATCCCTCTATGAATACTAAAAATTTGATGGGTTTTGGCACAAATTCACATAGGGTTAATCACCCTAGAAAATGATGGTTGAGTATCAACTCAATCTTCACTTGTTGCATGATGAGTGGGAATAAGACTACATACTTGGTGAGACAGTCCTAGGGGATATGCCTTGGATAATTCACACAATATTTATGAAACATAATGAAGGATTTTGTTACCATTTATTTAATATCCTACAATTATAAAGTACAAAACTCAATTATTATCTTCTATTGATAACCCAACACTTTGAAAGTACCCTCTTTGCTACCTTATGTTTATTTATTTGAAAATATTAATTACTATTACATTAAGAATACCCCATAGTTTCTTTGTGGATTTTTAGGATATTCTCCTAGATAGCCACATAATTCCATTTAATAGGGGAATATTTTTTCGTATTTCCATCATAAAGATATCTATTATTCTATTTTTACATGATTAAGTAATAATTTATTTAGGGAATGTTATGAAATGTCTTTTTGAATGAATTTGACTTAATTAGTGATGTGTGGGGCTCGTATAGATAGCCCCTTGATGCATTGGTAGGTATTATTATATAAACTATTTAGGGTATTAGCATATTCCTTTCCCATTTAAGTATGATATCTTGGCGCAAGGCCTTGATAGTATGTTTATGCTGTCTTATATTATGAATTACATCAATATAATATCAATAATAATTATTCGTGTTTTTATTTATTATCATGGATATAGTATTCCCTTGGTTTCATTTGACTATGAAATTATTCTGACCATATACTTTTTTTACCATCCTATTTATTTTATTCTTATGTTATGATGGATTCCATTATACGCTACTCCTTACTAAGAAACTACAATCACCCTTAGTTTGTTTTCTTTTCCCTAAGAAACCTAGAAAAGAACTGTATGTAATTTTCAAGGATCTACTAAAAGAGATAATAATGTTTTCATGGAGTTTTTTATGTTATAATTTAAGTTATCAAGTGTAATGTGAAAAATATATATGTATCTAGTCATACAAGACTATTAAGATGTTGTATCCTTTATGAACTATATTATTTTTCACTAATAATGTAATATAACTACTATCACTTGGTTTTTAGAGTATGGTTTATGACACTGTAATAGGGCATACATTGTCGACATGGTATTGTATCATCTTCGACTCCGGTGATAGTGGTACTAAATCTTTTTGGGCTTACTGTCACCATTACTATAGCATAGTGAACCAACTATGTAGAATGGAACTATAATTTTGTGAGTTATTATAGAACTACATTATCTTATGAGATCATTTCAATATAGAGCTTAGATACTCTGATATTTGACGTATAATTATGCTCTCAAAATTAGTGAAATTTTCATGTCTCTCTTTTGATGTAGTGATTATTCCCAAAGTAGGTAAATCCTTTGTTTTAAAATCTCATTCTATTTCTTATTTTTTTTCCTCTATTTTACTCTTCTTCTGGAATGATCTTTTATTAGAGATCTTAGCATTTAAATAATAGGATGTACTTTGAGGATATTTAGAATTATTTCAAAGCAATAATTTAGTATAAGTAGATTTATAAGAATTTTACAAAGTCGTGGACTCCACCTTGAAATTGTAAGAGTAAGAAATTAGGGTTCACATTGAAATTTGGAGAAGGCATGAAATATACCTGTTCTCATAAGATTAAATTATGAAAGTGATGGATATTTATAAAATTTATGGAGGTGTTCCTATATAAGAGTCATTTAAATTGATTCATAAGATTAATTTCTTTTCCAAGCAGCAAAAATTGAAAAAGGTAGGGATTTCACATTATATTCATAAGAGTTATCAAACCTAATGTGTAGGAGTATCCAGGTTTTGAGAATGTTGGAGAAATATAAAATCCATAGAACTAAAAAATATACACAAGGAGTTGTATTTATTGACTAGGGTGAAATATAAAAAATTATTTAACTACTCTATGGTGCGTGAGAGTGATACAAACAAAATGTATTGTTCATTTGAACTGATTCTTAAAAGCAACTCTGAGTGAATTTGATCATTTGGCCAAGTGGTGAGATATGTAAAGGTGCTCAAGTCAATTCATAAGGGTCATTCAACCTATTCATAATAGTAATCAGGGAACTTCATAAGTATCATTTGACCCATTCAGAAGAGTCGAAAGACTGTGTACTAGAGTTTTCAAGGTTCATTCCCTTTGTATTATTTGACGAAGACTCGGTTCAATGGGATATATAGGAGTCATTCACTGGATGAAATTCAGCCAGTTGTTGATCACAACTCTAATGATCATGAATTGATGGAGAAGATCATGTTGAAATCAAATAAGGTTCATATAATGATTTAAATGTAGATTTTTTTTGGATTTGTTTCTTGACAAAGATAGTGCCATGGATTATAAGAGAGGAAAAAAAAATCTTCATGAATACAATAGAATTTCAGAAATATGCATGGATTATAATATTTATTATCAACTGCATTTTAGGATTGATAATTCAATAATCTTTGGTTAAGTATTTTTTGGATTTTATGGAAGAATAGAAGACTATTGTTTTGGGGGGAAATCATGATGAATATGAAAAATTAAAGGGGAGGTTTTTTTATAATTATTTCATGGACTTCACATACTGAAAAATGTAAAATATTATAGGTAATTATTATGCACAATTGATAAGAAGAAAGTCAGTTTTAAGAGGTAGTAATATAAATTGTTGTGTGTGATTATAGTGAATATAATAAGATATGTTGTTGTAAGAAATACATTGAATGTTTGGAATTGAAGAATGAGAATAAGGGAAATGAAGAAACCCTCACTAGTTATGGTGTTCACAGTTTGTTTTGTGAAGAATCCTTGTAAGAAACTTGTGTGTCACCATTTCATTTGTAACACTTGTCTCGATACAATGGGTAGAGAGATGATAATAGGAAGTGCTCCTAGGTCTAACAATGTATTCTTCCTAAATAGTTATAAAAAATGTAGTGAGTGGTATTGCTTACTGGCATTCCAACACATTGTCAATGTATTCCCATTGGACAAACCCTTTGTGGTGAACCAAGTGAAACGCTTGTGTCCCTACATTTTCTCTCATTATCTGAATTTTGTGTGTATGTGAAGATTGAAGAAATTTTCTTTCCCTTGATAATACAATAACATGATCACGTGAGAGGAAATAAGAATCAAACACCCTAATTCACCCCACTACTAGTTTATATTAGGATATTGGTTTTAATAGTACATTATTATAATATAATGAAATTAATTTTTTTACACATGACATCATTTAAACCCTATTAGATTATCCAATTAAAATCTATTAATAGAGATGATTTTGATCCAATAATGGATGAGGGAGTGAGGTTTCTGTAAAAATATCTTAAGGTGTCTTTTTAAAGTTTTTGAGGTTGTGGTTTTTGACAAAATATATTGATCAATCTAAAGGACCATGAAAACATTTTAATATTCATGAAGGAGTGATTCTCGAAGTGTTTAAAGGTGTTTGATAAGTAGCATAGAAAATTGGAGAAAAGGATGGATTTTCATGCAAGTTTGGAGTTGTATAATGTGACATCCCAAGCACGGTTCACTCATAAATAATTGAACATGAGGGCCACATGGCCTCAAGCATGACTCCATGTATGACAGAGGTTTCTAACAAGCAATGAGGGTCTATTGGTGGTATAGTGGGGTGACTATACCCTCTAGATCAGTACTAAATACAGTATTAATAATAAGTAAGTGAAATTAACTACGGTCAAATAATAATAAACTAACAATATGTAAAGTTACAAATAAACCAACCATGCATGGAATATAATGCCACATGTACAAGGCAATCAAGCATATGATAGACAAATACACATACATTAGGGATAGATGAAAATAAATAAATAAACAAGACAACCCAACTTTTTTAGGCAGTCTGAATGCATTCTCGATCCACTACCCCCATGCCAAGTTTTGATCCAAGATATGTAATAGCAAAAAAAGCATCATTTAAGTCCTCACCTATATCCATGTGATCTACTCGGATACCAAGTGGTGTCCTGAACAAGGTGTGATTAAAACTCATAGGCCACCAACAATGGTGTCTAATGCATTTCCATTCCGTGAGTATAAAACATAATAGTTTGTAGTATATAAATAAGAAAAATAGTAAAGTGGAGGTGAACCAAGGAATATTTCCTGCTTCAGCCTTGCTCATCCATATCTATCCATAAGGAGAATAAAGTAATAATAGGACTCATGGGTATAATCTCAAGAATCCAAGAATTGGTATCAAGGTGAATAAATAGAATGATTTGGGGCATTCCCATGTATGAGAACCAGGTGAATCCAACGAAAACTCCAAGGCATTCTATGTACAGAACTACAGATCCAACCCATGGTGTTCAAGCTACAATGTTTAGCTCTGGAGAGGAATATGAGGGGAAAACCCTTAGAATTCCACTTTATAAAACTGATCTAATAGAGCCCAAGGATCAAGTCCAAGGAAATCATTAGAGAGGCGTGATTGGGATCCTAGGAGATAATCCAAGGCATTCTGTGTCCAAGTACCGCAACCTAAATATGAGGAGCTCTTCTTAGGCATTCTAATGTTTCTAAAGTTTCCAAGTGAATTGTCTATGGTAGGTTGATTCATTCATGAATATAATACATTTACCAGATCCAAGTTGGGTGTTCCTCTTAGTATTCTCATCAATGAATCATGTGACATCTATTGGTCCATACTTCACTATGAAAAAATGCTCATATAGCAGCAGTTTTTTTATTTGGCAGCGGTTTAAACCGCCATTATATGGTCCTGCAACGATTTCAGAAAACTGCTACTAAAATTGGTTTCAGCAATCAACATGCGGTGGTTCCTTCCATTTATCATAAGTTTTTGTAAATTTTCATAGAACGCATATTTTGTGGTGGTTTTTTAAGTTTTAGCGGTGGTTTTCAATGTAAAAAAATAATTTCAATCTAGCGGCAGTTTTAACTGTCGCTGAAGTCCAAACCTTTTACCGAAAAAAAAACTACCACTAATACAGATAAAATCACCAATAAGAAAAAAAAATCATATTTATCTGCAGTTTTAATCACCACCCTAAAAAATACCATAATATAGAAGTGGTTTAAATTTCCGCGAAAAAAAAACTATATCTAGCGGTGGTTTAAACCACCGCTATATCATGAATGACAAAAAAATATGCAGGTTTTACAACCCCAGAACCGGAAACCAGAACAAAACATCACATAGATCATCATATCAAACAGGAAAATACATTCATTATCAAAACATGTCCCTTACATCAACCCATCATCACAATACTTCCTTTCCACATCATCATTCAACATACCATCTACTAGAATATATTTCAACAACATATCCATTCATCCTCACTAATGAAATATACTGTATGATATCACATCAAAATTATACTAAATATATCAATAATTATATAATTATAATTCATTTCACATAGCTTTACCTTATAATAATAAATCAACAACCATAATAACCAAACATGTAGTTTAAGGGAAACATATCATTAACAAGGTATGACAATACATAACCATCAAGGAAATTGTCATCAATCCAACATGGTATTATACCATAATTTAATTAAACATTTCATAGGGGCACTCATAAAATATTTATATTCAATTTATCATATTTTTAAATAATTACAATACTTGTATCACATTTATTAACATAAAATATTATTTTTTTAATTTATCACATAATTATCATAGAATTACTTCATTCTTAACTTCTATACTTCATACTTAAATTTAAAACCTATAATTCATAATAAATAACTGATAAAAATCAAGTAATGTTGTAAAAACTTCAAAACATCATTCTTAAAATGGAATAAATAGAATTTAATATATTTTAGCATACTTTCATAATAAAAAGAATTTAATATAATTCTAGCATTCTCTTTAATCAAATGAAGTCATATTGACATCGTACTTTGATTTAACTTTATTTTTAAACTATAGGTTCAAATTAACACAATATATTACATTAGAAACTTTAGAATCTAAATATTACTTCTAAGACATTTATTTTTTTAAATATTTCATTTTATTAGTAATAAATCATCAATATAATTCTTGGTTGAAAAGAATTTTTGGAAATATATTTTATGTACATGGAAATAATGATCTTATAACATGATTTTCTATTAACACAATATTAATTAATCATATTAACAAACTATTCATAATAATCCAGTGAAATAAATACATTTAGTTTCTAATATGCTATTTTGAATTTATAGGTTTGTTAATCAACGCACATTAAACATAAATTATAAATAAAAATAAGTAATTTTATATAAATAAAATAAATCATCATATTATTTCATGAATTATTAATAAAATAAGTTTAATATAACATAAATAAATCAGTTAGAATGTATCAATAATTATCAATAAAATATTATAATAAATAATACACTATAAATATATTTGTTACTATAATAAACACACTAAAAACACAATTTAAAATTTTAACATAAATATAATCCTATGATAATGATGAATTCACCTTTCTTAAAATTTTACCATGAAATTAGTTCATTTTTACCTAGACATACTCAGTTTGTTGTCAAAGTCTATGTGTTGAATCATAGAGGGGCACCTAATACATGGTTTCTGGCTAGTAAGGCACCATGAAAAACAAGTGGAAATAGTAGAATATAATAGTCGGATCAACCTATATATAAAAGAGAGACAAGAAACTAAACATAATATATGATCATATGGAAATTTAAATCTCCATATCTAGTTGAAACACATCATATAGACACATGGTTATACAACACATACATAAGGCATCTGTTGTCCCGATCCCATCTAAAATATAAGAAAAAGATAAAAATACCCGCATTGGATGTACTAATACATGAACAAACCCTCTCCACCAATCATTTCCCAATGATGAACTTTACTCATCACCCTATTCATCTCCATCTCTACTTCCTGATACTGGCACCTGTAAGACAATTATATTGAAAATTAAACAATGTTGTATATTTACATTTAAACTTAAAATCAATAAAATTTTGTGAAGTAAATGATTTTGAAGTTGTGTTATTTACCTTCTAATTTCCAATCATCACTTACAATCCCTATTTTCCTACCAAAGACCTCAAATGGTAATGGTCCCAAACCCATCCTATGCACTCAAGCTTGATGCTCCTTCCCAAGGACTTTACCAACTGGGTCATCCTGAGAGACTGAGTAGGACTATGTGAGATTGACATTTTATAGTTCTTTAATTTTTATCTATAAATAAAATATAAGTAATATTATAAGAAATATATGTTAACATATTTACAACTAATAATAAGTTATTATATTGAAAAATTAATTCATACTCTAACTTTTTTGGCAGACTCATTAACAAAACTCCCATCAGATTTTTATGAACATTCAACCACACTATTCGGGATGCTTGGTGGCCTAAACTTTGTGACTATGTTAAACAAAGAAAAATAAACAATTTAATATATTAAATAGATAACATTTTCTAATAAATATTTAAACTAATGAAAAGATTACCAGAGTTGATTGGCATCTCGAAAAACTCTTTGACACCACAGTGTGAGTATAACACATCATCCTTGGAATTCCTGTCATTTAATCAAATAAAATTAAGTTCAGAACATATATTTCAAAAAAATCATGCAGAAAAAAAATATAAATTATATTATATCCAAAGTACTAAAAAATATATATATAAAAATGATAATGAATGACTGCACAAATGACATTAGTGGTTGATAAATGAATGGATAACTGCACATACAGTCATTTTCTTCTTTAATCATGTTGGTTTCCTACTCCATCATTAATTCATATACTTCATCCACTCTTTCAAGACTAATATTTTTAATATCATGATGGAAAAATAAGTCTACTTCTTTCTATTGTTGGAATTCAATGTCAGGGGTCAAATCTTCCACTTCATCACCCATATCATACAATTCTCTTTGTTTTACGTGAGTAACTACACTCCACCCTTCATCCGCAACATATTTCAAATAATATAACATTTTTTCTTGCGATGATAAGATATAAAAATAATGTAGTTCATAGTCACCAATATCAATCAAGCGAGATATTTTTACATAAGTAAATTGCAAAGAATCTATTTTAACACCCCTGATAATATCCACCCAATTGCATTTGAATAAAACAACTAAAAAATGTTCATGGTAGTTTAATTCGATAATATCAATCAAATTTCCATAGTATTACACCTCAAAAAACATAAATATTCCACTATTATATGTTTTCAAACCCTCTTCCCGATCCTCTATACAAAATCTAAATCCATTCACGTTGTAAGTGTCAAAATTTCTAGCTTTTTTTAGAGGACCTTGAGCAAGAAACTTCAAATTTTCTGATAACTGTGCTCGAAAATCAGTATTCATGATCTGAAAAAAGTAATATACATTATTAAATTTAAAAAATATATGTGTCAACCTAATATCTATATTGATTTCAATATTTATGAATTTACACATCATGCAAACCATTCTATAAGCTCTTTATTAACATATTTCGTTGTATCTTTCTCATTTTATGTTCATCCTCTTATTCATATCTTTGTTTGTATCCTCAAATATTCAATAAATAGATCTGAAATTTCACTATTTAGTAGAACATATCTATGTGCCTGTAATAATTCCATTTCAGTAACATTTGATATCCTCCCAACTGATCGGCCAATAGCAGGAAATATTTTTTATTTCCCATGTATTTTAGATTGAGTCGATGTGTCTTCAACACTTCCAAATCGATTGAATCTTGTCTCAATGTCATCCAAGTATTTAGAACAAAATTTAAGACACTCCTACGCCAAATAGCCTTTATAAATAGAGCCTTTAGGTTGAGCCTTATTTTTCACATAAGATTTCAAATGCCTAAGATATCTATGAAATAAAATAAAATAAACATAATTATGTATTTAATAAAGTGCCAATAATTTTCAACTAAAATGAAAAACATATAAATAAAGTACCTCTCAATTGGATACATCCATCAATAATGTACGATACCTCCTAATTTAGCATCCTCAACCAAATACACAGTTAAATGCATCATGATAGTAAAAAAAGATGGAGGAAAGATCATCTCCATTGAACAAAGTGTCAATAAAAATATCTCCTGAAGGTTGTCAAGCTGAAATGGATGTAGATTTTTCACACATAATTGTCTGAAAAATATATAGAATTGGAGTACAACAGCAGTAACCTTTTTAGGGAATAATGTACGCAATGCCAATGGAAGTAAATACTGTAAAAAAATATATGAATTGTGGATTTTCAATCCATGTAACCTATGATACTTTGAGTCAACACATCTTGATATGTTACTTGAATACTCATCAGATACCTTCACATGTTTTAAAATTCAAAGGAATGTATCTTTATCCCTATTTTTCATTGCAAAAATTTCCAAAGCATACATTCCATTCTTATTTAGCCATAGACCATGCTTTGTGTTCATTTCTTGTAAGTCTTTCCAAGCATTGAGATGATCCTTCAACTTTCCATGCTCATTAAGAAATGTGAAGATCAAATTTTCACAAACATTCATCTCAATATGCATTATATCAAGATTACGTAGTAACAAATTAAATTCTCAATACAAAAGTTTGAAGAATATGCTTTTTTTTCTTTAATTTTTGTGTTACTATTTCACTTGATGATGCACTTAAAACTTGTTTCCCACTATCATTCAAATGAAGAACCTTCCCAAATTATGTTTCAATATTTCCAAGTTATTCCAATATTTTAGAACCTGTTAACAATTTTGGAGGTTATCTACGATCAATGAAACCATTTAATTTTGACTTGTTCAGTCGAAATCTATTAGATACGTCAAGAAATCTTCAATGACACAAAAAGAACCATTTTATACTATGAGGTATCCATTTGGGCTCAAAATAAAAGTTACAAACAGGACAAGACAAACCCATGTAAGTGTTCCAACCAGATAAATTCCTAAGTCTAGGGAAGTCACTAATGGTCCACATTAGAGCATCTTGCATTTTGAACATTGTTCTAGAAGATGCATCATATGTCTCAACACTGTCGCTCTATAACTTCTATAATTCTTCAATTAAAGGCTTCAAGTATACATCAATATCATTTCCAGAATTTTTTTCCAGAATAATCATCAAAATGATAAAATATGTTTATTGAATACACATCTACAGAGAAATATTTTAAGGGATAAAAAAAACCGGCCAAATGTTATAACTAGTACTCAAAGTCTCAAATGGGTTGAATCCATCAGCAGCTAATCCCAATCAAAAATTCCTAACATCAGATGAGAAATCTAGACTTAATGAATCAAATTTCTTCCCCGATCATGAATCTACTGGATATCATATTAACCCATCATTATTATTAACTAAAAAATTACACTTCATGTGTTTGGCAGTTTTCGATGACATGAATAATATTTGCAATCGAGGCTTTAAAGGAAAGTAATGCAAAAACTTTTTCATGTGTGTTCCTTTTTTTCTTCTTCATGGTAGTATATTGATTCAGACTTCCAACATCACCCATAGACTTCCATCTATAAGAATAACCTTTTTTACAATCCTGTCTTCTTGAATCCTCTCCCCAATAAAGCATACAATCATTGGGACACGCGTGTATTTTTGTATAATTCAAACCAAGCTTGTTAACAATTTTTTTCATATCATAAAAAGACTCAAGGATATTTGCTTCAGGAAATGCATCATACAACAATTAAAATATCATAGATATCGCCTTATTTTTAATTCCACAAAGTCATTTGATATGGTACATCTTCATCAGAAAAGAAAGTTTTGAATATTTCAAACATCCACTATACAACTCTTGATTTCTATCATCAACTAAACCATGAAATGCATCTGTCTTCTCAATGAAGTTTTATCTTACATTACTCTCCATGGAATCAAGATGAGGATACAATGATATGTTACAATCTTGATCTAGTTTTCATACATTCTTAAAAACATCACTTGTCAAGTTTCTATTTGTAGCACCCTCAACTGGTTGTTCTGATATGTTTTGATGTTGATGCTGGTGTCTTGCAATGTCGAATTCATCATTTATAAGGTTTTTCATTTCATTTTCCATTGTCGATGAAGTTGGGAGCTCATTCTGTGGATTGACATTAGTGATCAACCTTTCTGTAACATTCGATTCTCCGTGCTAAATCCAACAAAAATAATGAGTATGGAATTGCTTCAATATAAAGTATTAATAAACTTCATATCTCTTCAACCATCTTCTAAATTTACATTTATGACAAGGACATCTTATTCTCCCATCAAAAGATTGATTGGAAATTTCAAAATCTAAAAACTTATCTAAACTCTTAGCATACTAAGGTATGTTCCTCAGTAATGTGATCCAGATTTTATCCATATATATCAGAATGATCCTACACATTATGAAAAAACACAAAACTATTACTAAATAGGAAAATATATTTATATATACTGGTTGAAAAAAATATGAATATGTTAAATAACCATACACTGCCTTTTAAATGTAAGTAAAACCATCTTTGAAATAATAATCACAGACACTTATAAAAAATAATAAAACTATTTGGACTATTAGAATATGTCGATGAAGAAATTGGTGTAGAGTAGTGAACTTCGACCCTTTTTTAATTGATACAGAACAAGGAAATATAGGGAAACTAGAAATGCCTAAACAAATCAATATAATGAATCCATGAAGTTCTAAATTTCTTTATTATTATTTATCCACTTCTTTCCTTAGCTTATATTTATAGAAAAAATACAAATGGATAACATTATTTAGAAATCCATTGACTATTCTACACATGGGTGTTTCCTAATTCTTCATCATGCATTTAAAGCCCAAAATTTAGAAATTAAAATAGGAACATATTACTGTTTAAATTATCATGCTCAAATTTGAAAATACTCAATGTATTTCATTCCTGGTATCATTTTCCAATTATAGAGGCTTTATACCATTCAAACAGATGAGAGACTCTATAACTTAAATATAATAGGGAAACTTTATACCTATATAGCCCATGTAAGGGTAAAATAATGTTTGCATAGTCTTCATAAGGGTACCTCATAATTTTTATAATTTGCGTAAAGGTAACCTTTAAAAAATATAGCTCGCATAAAGATAAGATGAATTTTACACATGTTGTATATAGGTAAATTATAATGTTATGTAAGGGTAAGAACAAATTATAATCATTGCATAAGGTTAACAAATAAAGTTTTGTAATGGTAATCTTTTACTTAAATCGGTCATGTAAAGGTAACTAGAAAAGTTATATAAAGGCACTCAGAAGTTGCATAAGGGTAATAAGCATTTTCTAAAGCACGCGTAAAGGAAAATCATAAATTTGTTATACTATTTAAAGGTATATATTTCACTACACAAGGGTAACTTACATTTTTCTCATGCCGCTTAAGGGTAGCTTAGCACTTGCATATAGGTAAGCAACACTTGTGTAAAGGTAAGAAACACTTGTGTAAAGGTAAGAAACACTTGTTTAAAGGTAAGAATCACTTGCATAAAGGTAAGAAAAACTTTTGTAAATGTAAGTAGAGCTTACGTAAGGGTAAAACCAAGAATACAAAGCTTGCATAAGGGTACAAATATATATATGTAAAGGTAAAACACAAACTATAAATGCCATGTAAGGGTAATAAAAACAGTTACATAAGGAATATAAAAATACAATATAAATAAGAAAGATTCCATAATGAAGAAATCAGGGGAAATGATATAATACAGCACTAGATAAAACTCCCCTAAATCACTAAGTAACCATATAATACAATATAAACAAAAAATATTCCATAATGAAGAAATCAGGGGAAATGATATAATATAGCTCTAGATAAAACTCCCCTAAATCAATAAGTAACCATATAATTGAATGTGTCTTAGGATCTACCCTGGGAATACTAATGTGATAAGAAGTTATTCATATATGGTCATAACCACCTAAATTGTCTATCTACCGGTTTATGCAACATATATAACTGAAAACCAAGCCTCGTGATGAAAAACCCCCCACCTAGACCTTGTTCCTATAATGACTGGTTTGAAACTAGTGTCATGTGAACCAACTAGAGAAATAAGTTAGGTCATCCAATTAATTCCCAGTTTCCCATGACCAATAGTGGAACTGAGGCATAGTGAAAATGAGACAAGTTTAACACATGAGGAATAACCATAACTACACTCAACCCTAGCACCCAATGATGTAGTACCCCATATATACATAACATACACTCAAGGCATAATTTTCACATTCTCATTCATGGGGAGAAACAATCATCACATATTTATCTCAAACCCACATAAGTGGTAAATGAGAAAGGGTGGATAAAGGGTTTCCTTCCACATACACCATTTAAAACCAATGTTCTAAATAGTACTTTAACACCAAAACATGTCTTGGAATGAAAAAAACATTTCATTTTTCATAAAATAATTACCAAACGCAGTATAGAAAATGATGGAAAACACCAAAGCATTTAAAACATTTCAATTTCACTCTTACACAAGCGTTCTCTTCTTTGAAAAAAACAAATCATGGCCAATGACCTTTATTTCCCTCAAAAATCACATGAACACAACTTGAAACGTTTTAATAGGTCCACAAAAATCAACCATTTCTTTTAAAATGTTTCAAAGCTGCACTTCAACTAGGTTCTTTATCTTTGAAATTAAAAACATGGAAAAGGGAGAACCACATCCATCAAACCATTTAAAACAAGCCAAAAAGACATTTTATAAGTTTTAAAGCATATACGCATTTAAAATACCAATTTTAAATACATTAAAACAGCCTTTTTTAAAACATTTAGAGGTCAATACCTCAATTCCAAATCAAATTCTATTTAAAACCTTTTTTCACACATAAAAAATCATAATCAGGTCAAAACCCATTTCAAAACATGATAACCATTTCAAAAGGAAATAATAAATTTCACAAGAATATTAGCATAATAAAACATTACATTTAAAAAATGAAAACATGGTATTCATGTGAAAACCCATTTATACCAACCTCAAAAAAGTAATAAATATTTTCAAAAAACCATTGGTATATCAAAAATATTCATAATTTTATAAAAATGGAATTTAGAAAGTAAACGCGTGCTTATATTTCTAAAATGAAACATATATTATACAAGATATAGTTGTGTCATATCTTCATTCTTATATTTATAATACTAACAGTGTTTGTTATTTTATTCAGTATCAGGTATCATCTCCCTTTCACAATATCTCTATTTAGAATCCTAATATATCGCAAAACGACACCTTCTTCTTCTCTTGATTTGAATTTAAGGTTTAAATTAAAACATAAAACTTTTTTTAACTTATTTTTAACTACCCCTACTTTATTTTGAACCATTGGATCATAATAGACCAAAAATATTAACCATAGGGGAAAATTGAGATCTAAATAGTTTTACATCAGTAATACATGTTCAAACTATTAAGAAACCATGTATTGTAGTATGAAACCATGCATCACGGTACGATTAAGTGGATAATAAAAGTTAAATCTAACTACTTGAAATTTTGTGGAGTGCAATAATCATTTTGGTTTGGAGATATAAATATTTTTATCACCCATTAAAAATCTCCTCTAAATATTCATAGCATAATAAACCGATTGTGTTTGGGAAACTCTTGTCTGAATCAACTACAGTGTGAACATACTTATATAGAAAAGTGGTCCTCAATTTTTCAGAGACATCAAATATATAATTTGATCATATTTTCAATGTGAAATGAATATTTTGGCACAGACCACATCAATTTTTAAGAGTCTCTATTTTCAAAAAAAATCCTTTATAGAATTGATATATCTTTAATGATGTACCTATCACTTATACTCTAGTACTAACAAATACTCCATCATGCAATTACAACCTGATATTTTTCCTAAGGGTAAACCCAACTCCATTACCCATAGAAAAGTATCCAAAACCATATGAGGGTAGTGAAATTATATTTTTACTCTTATTCATCATCTTTAATGACCCTTACCTCAGTGAGGGTCAGACCGGTGGTGATGGGTGGTGATGGGTGGTGAGCATCAGGATCGGCAGCGAGGGATGGGATCGGTGGAGAGGGATGGGATCGGTAGCGACGAGGGTCAGACCGGCGTCAATGGGCAACGATGAGTGGCGAGCATCGGGATCGACGATGATGGATGGGATCAGTGGAGATGAGGGTTCGTAGGGATTCGGTGGGTCAACGGTAAACCGTCGAGGGTTCAATAGAGAAGTGTCGAGTTTATCCAAAAATAAAAAGATTTAGCGGTGTTTTTTAATAAAACATCGCTAAATTATCTTAAAAAAAATTTAGTGGTGGTTTCATAAACTACTTTTAATGTAAGATTTGTTTGTAGTGCTTGGCATTCACATCAATGAATCAAAGGTGTTCCCATGACATGTCCTACTTATAACCATACTCAATACCAAGTATCACAACCAAGGTATTAAACTTTATTTATAGAAGAATAATCATGTAAAATAACTATAAAGAAATTAAGATTTTGGCTCAAGTTCATTTAGTTAAAACATACGCAAAGACTTTTATTAATTATAAAACCATTTAATTCCATAATTTGTTTCTCACGTTATCATATTTCATTAAGGGTATCACAACACCACACCATTGCTTTAATTTGTATACTCCAAGGTGTCATAGAACTAAGCCATAGGTGCATGTAAATTAATCATATCAATGGTTTTATTAACAGTAAACCAAAACCTTTACGTTTCTTCCAAGGTTTACCATAAGGTACATATATCATTTGATAATTTAATCAGTTTATTACTTTTTAGGATCGCTTAATAAGAGAAGATAAGGGGGATCAGTGCAATTTACATGTAGTGAAAAGCGATAGATTTTATCTAAATAAAGAGAATATAATTTCAAGCACACAAAAAAGGATAAAATAAATATTTTGAGCCAATGTTTTGAGATGAATAGGTTGTATGAATCTAAGGTTGAAACAATGTAGTCAACCATCTTTAGAGGCTTGGAGTTACTAGAAAGACTATCTGTATGAATATTTTATTTTTGTAAAGTTTTTTTCAGAGACTATATAAAGTTTGAGGTTTGAGTTTTTCAGGTTATGAAGTGAAACGTTGAATGAAAGGCCATCAAAAAAACATTTTGTGTGTAAGTCCATCAGATGAACTTTATTGAGTAAGATCCATTAGATGAACATTAGTGAGAAAGATCCATCAGATGAACTTCAGTTAGCAAGATCCCTCAAATAGAATTTTCTAAGAAAGTGGTTTGTAAAGTTTGAAGGTGATGCAAATTTATTGTACAAAGAAAATATCAATCCATTGAAATAGGATTCTTATTAATGGAAATTATTAAATAAAAATTGAGGAAGAGTGATTGTAAAAATAGATTTATATGGATATTTCCTTAAATAATTCATCATACAAACATTTTACCGAACAAAGTTTTTCTAAGAAACTTCACACAAATTTCTAAAGTCCCAAAACATGAAGACGTTGTGATGTTTTTCAATTGGTTTGTTATCTTTCTGAGTTTATGAAGTTTGTAAAAGTTCCTTAACATATGAGGTTAAGAAAACTCAAAGAAGGGTGAAAATTTTATATAACTTAGAAATAGTCAAGAAGGTTCTAGAATGTTGTAAAATCATCAGGTAAATTTCAATTAAGTGATATATTTGGTTTTGTAAATTTAGTTGAGATGGAAAATGAAATTTAGTTCCCACTAATTCTATTTCAATAGAACCTATATAAATAGGGTGAAAAGTATGAATGTACTTAATAGTTTTCACTAAAAAAAATAAAAAACACTGAAGAATTTGTGTCATAGTGAGTTTCAAACCAATATCACTTTTTGGTTGAAGAAAAGGAGTTATATAGATATTTGGGTCAGAATACTAAACAAAAAAAATTATCATAGGCATCAGATGGAGGAAGTGTTCAAATAATTCTAGATAGAGTTTTTGTATCTGGATTACCAAGTATATTTTTCATAAAAATATTTAGGTGTAGTAGTTTTTTAACTGAGAAAATTTATATTATAAAATTTTCATAATTTTAGTGGGGTTCACTAGACAGACATTCACCGGATGAAGGGCGCACCTAATGGACATTTCCAGATAGAGTAAATTGGATTGAATTTCTAGACAAAATTTTGGGGAGATTTTTTATAAAGTTTCATTCCTTTTTTGGTGGATTTGTTTTGAAATAAAAACTTGTAAACTTTTAAGATTAAATATAATCATTCATATTGGGAGATAAAAGGATTATAACATGATTTGTCTCAAGTTGTACTCACTTTTTCATAATAGTGAATTTCCATGGACTAATGGGAGTCATCATGGAAAGGATGTTGGTTCTCACATTGAGATCAAACCTTGTAAATCTTAAGTGCCTTATTCAATTTCTTATCATTACATGCTTGTGAGTTTTCTATGAAATTTGATAATGATAATAACTCTAACAAGTTACAAGGGTTAATTTCAAATAATTTGAAATTATAAAAAGATCACCACTTATTCAACCCCCCCCCCCCCCTTCTCAGTGGTTCAATGGTCCTAAGGAACTACACTGGAGGATATGCCTTGGATAATTCACACAATCTTTATGAAACATAATGAAGGATTTTTCTACCATTACTTTGGTATCCCACCATTGAAAACTAATTAACTCAATTATTATAAACTATTGATAACTCAAAACTTTTAAATTAACCTCTCCACTACCCTATCTTTATTTATTTGAAAATATTACTTCCTATTACATTGATATTACCCCATAGTTTAGATGTTTATTTTTGGGATATTCTCCTAGATAGCCACATAATTTAATTGAATAGAGAAATATTTGTTTTTTTCATTTCCATCATATGGATAAACATTATTCTATTTTTATATGATTAATTAATAATTTCCTTAGGTAAGGTTATGAAATGTCTTATTAACTCATATAATTAATGAATTAGACTTAATTATAGATGGGTGGGGCCTAGTATAGATAGTTCATTGATGAATCAGTAATAATCATGAGACAAACTAGCTAGGGTATTAGAATATGCCTTACCCATTTATGTATGATTTCATAGCACAATGCTTTGATGGTATGTTTATGCTATCTAACATTATGCATTCCATCAGTATGATATCATTAATTATTATCCTTGTTTTTATTTATTTTCATGGATATATTATACCCTCGGTTTCATTTGATTGTGGAATTATTATAACTATCTACTTTTTTACCATACTATTTATTCAATGCTTATGTTGTGATATCTTTCATTATACGCTACTCCTTAATGAGAATTTGAGATCACCCTTATTTTGTTCTCCTTTCCCTAAAAACCTAGAAAAGAAACATGTGTAATTTTAAAGGATCTTTTATAAGATATACTTATGTTCTCATGGAGTTTTTTAATGTTTCAATTTATGTTCTCAAGTGTAATGTGAAAAACATGTATGTATTTAGTCTTCCAAAACTAATAATCCATTGGATCCTTCAATAACTCTAGTATCCTATGAAAATGATGTAATATAACTACCTAATTTGGGTTTTTGGAGTCTGGGTTATTACAATTGGTATTAGTGGAAGTTCAGTATAATTCTTGGAGACTATATTTAAAGGATCCTAGTTAGATATCACAATTATTATGAAAACCCCTTAATATGTTAAGGAATTTTCCCCGAGAAATATTAATTTGAATTATATTTTACAATTAATTATCATGCACTAATCATGTGTGTGCCATTGTTTAGAGATGGTGACTGAATAAATGGGAACCATCAACACTCATGTTCAATGTAGGGATGTTCCTCTAGAGAAAATCAATGAGGCTGGAGTTGGAGCTGATCATATCATAACCATATTAGGTAAGTTGGCCGAGGTTATGATAAATAACCTCACCCATATATAGAAACCTACCGATCCACAACATAGTGAAACTATGTTGGACAACTTCATGAAAAAACAACCACAACCATTCAACAGAACTAATAATCCATTAGTAGCTAAGAAATAGATCAAGTCCATAGAAAAGATACTTGTCTATTTAGGAATTAGTGAAAGTGAAAAGGTCAACATAATGATATATCACCTGAAGGGTGATACATATCAATAACAGTCACTAATTTATAACACTAAAGAGGAAGTGGAGATAAATCACATGGAATAGAGAACTTTTAAGGAGATGTTATATGAAAAATACATTACTCATAATCAAAGGGTTGAAATGTATAGGAAATTCCTCAATATTAGACAGGAGGAGGATGAAAATGTTTTTAATTACAAGGTTAACTTTACGAGGTTAGTTGGACCTATTGCAGACTATATAAGTAAACCAGAAAAGAAATATTGGTCATTTATTTGATGAGATAAAGTTAAGTCTTTAGGTGGAATTAGTCACTCAAAAATTTTCATCATAAGAGGATATAGTCTCAAGTTATATTAAGATAAAGAAGGAGTTCTCCGAGTCTTATTACTTTAAAGGTAATCTGGAGAATAATAGGTTTGTTTATCACCACAAAAATAAAAGTATTTAAAATAGAAACAAAGAAAGTGTGAAATTTTCCACATGTAATAATTATGGAAAGAGGAACTTGGGGACTTTCTTTAAGGGAATTAGATTTTACTAAAAATGTATAGAAAAAGTCCATCAATATCATGAATTAAAAGGTATGGTGTAAGTTATTGATATTCAATGCTTTAACTATAAGGATATGGGGAACTATGCAAACCAATTCCCCAAACGTAAAGGGGATTTACCTTGAAAAAGGATGATGGATAAAGGTTAATATTATGTGATAAGGTTTAAGTACTAAATGTTTTTATAGCAAATACATTGATCCAAAACTCAAATTTAGTAAATGATTTATTTGATTCCAAATCTACACGCTCCTTTATATCAAGCATGTTTACTGAGAACATTGAATCAACCTCTAATAATTTGTGAAATGAGTTGTCAGTTAACACACCTAATGATTTTTTTATTGCAATGAATATTTACCAAGAAGTCTATGTAAATATGTATAGATATTATTGGGTGTAAAAATTTATTGTTATACATATGTTTTATTTTGAATTAAACCTTGGTATGTATTGGATCTCAATGTGTAATGTAAGAATTTATTCCTGAGAGGAGGAGATTACTATTTGTAAAGGGGACATGGAATCCCTTATTTTCAAGGGAGAGACTTCACCTCTCGAGTCCTTTCTAAACCCACTTCTAATAGATCACCTTAATGAAATTATAGGAGAATAGGAAGAGAAAAATTATATATGGATGAGGACATACTAAGGATATAGGATGTACCTGTTGTACAAAAAAATAGTGTTATATTTCTGGAGGAATTATCTGGTCATACACCTCAGCATGAAGTTTAGTTTTCCATTTTACTAATTCTTGATGAAAGACCAATATCTAAAAGTCCATATAGAATGGCACCGGTGGAGTTGGTATAGTTAAATAAACAACTATAGAAGTTTTGTGATAAGGGATTTATACACCCTAGTGTTTTACCATGGGGGTCCCCTATTTTATTCATAAAAAAGAAGTATGGGTTTATGATATTTTGCATCGATTACAAGAAGATCAATGTCATTACTATAAAGAACAAGTATATTTTAACAAGAATTGATGACTTATTTGATCAACTTAAAGGAGATAAATATTTTTCAAAGATAAATATTCATTATGGTTATCATTAGTTAAGGGTAAATAAGTAGGATATAATACAGATGGGATTTTGTATGTGATATGGAAATTATTATTTTGTGGTAATTCCCTTTAGATTGACTAATGTGCCTTCTATTTTTATGGATATGATGAATAGAGTATTCAAGGATTATCTTGATAACTTTGTGATGGTTTTCAATGATGATATATTGATATATTCCAAAATCTATGAAGAGAATGAGAGCTATATATGAATAATTATCGAGACACTTATAGAAAAGGGATTATGTGGGAAATTTAGTAAGTTTGAATTTTGGATCCATGAAGTTTCTTCAGCTTCTTGACACTAGAGAAAAAGTGTTGTAGAATCTAAAAACTTATTTAGAGAAATCACAAATTAGAGAAGGCAATATGGGATCTTGAATAATATATGAAGAAGTAATTTTCATAGTTTTTTAGTAGCTGAAATGTATCTAATTTTAAGGATGAAATCATTTATGAGGGATAATGTAATACCCTAGACCCTACTATAGTAGGTAAACACTACATATCAAAACTATTACATAATGTACTCTCTAAATATCTTTTATACATGAATTTATCTAAAAGATAAATTTTAATTTTAATTTTATTGAATTAACTTCAATTTTTTGCTTTTAATGACAATATTATCTTAAGATAATTTTCTTGGTATTTTTCTAAAATAATTAATTTTTAGATGAATAGTGAAAATATAGTTTTTGCCAAAACTGTGAATTTCATGACTTTATAAGAAAGACCTGGAAGTTTATAAAAACTTTTAATTGGTCAAAAATTTATTTAAGATGTAAAAATATACATTTTAAAAATAAAATATTGATTTTATAAAACCTATGATTAACATTTTAAGGACTTATAATGCTTTCCAATGAAAACTGTTTTTGGTATTTTATTTTAATTGAAAATTATTTTGGTAAAATTTAGTCATGGATTAAATTTAAATACACATAAATTTTATAATAAACCAATTTAAATAATTAAAATCAAATACATTGATACTTTTACCCTACACATAAATTTTAAGCTTAAAAATACACTTTTTCTTAAAATGGATTTTTACGCATTATAAGTGCTAATGTTAAAATTGATTTTTCTTAATTATAGAATTTAAATCTAATAAAATAGACTTCATATTTTAAAATAAGTATGTATAAATTATGTAATAAGGTTCATTTTATTTTTCATCATAAAAATGATCTACTTAGGTAAGAACTAGTTACCACGATAAAACCAAAAATGGTAAAAGTAATGAATATAGGGGTAATGAGCTTGAAAAAAGTTAAAAACGTGTTTCTAATTGAGTTTATGAGATATTATAAACCTTATATCACACCCAATAAATGATTTTATATTTTTATATCCACTTTATATATTAAACATGTTCCCTCTTTATATTATGTTGAAATATTTACAAAAATATCATTCTCACTGCTTATAAAAGGGGCATCTCATCACCCCTTAAATACCACTCAAAAAATTAGGTTTACTATTGAAAATATACCCTTATTAATTCCCATATAATATTATTTCAACCTATTAATATTCTATTCACAAGATATTATCCTAATCCCTCCCTTTTCAAGGAGTCATCTAAGGGAAAGCCCAAGTCCTCAACGTGGGTACTAATTTTCCAAATTTATTTTCTTTTATATATTAATTTTAAAAATATATTTTTATCATTAATATATAATTACATAATTTTTTAATACGTAATTAATTTTATTATGCTAAGGTAATAACTATTAACCACCTTTACCCTTTTTCCCTTAAGGAAAATAAAAACGACATTCGTGTGTGTGTGCAGACTATCACCTCCACAAAGCGTCATGTTTTTTTCCTTAAAAACCTTAAAAAATATTCCTAATATTAAATTTAATAAATAATTGTGATTTTTATAACATATTTTATATTCTTAAATGATAAAACATATTATACATTTCTCTTGTTCTATAGAAAAAAACCATCAACTATGTATACGTGTGGACTACCGCCTCCATGAAACAATTGATTCTTAATTTTCTTTTCATCGTCACCTTACATAGATGGTCATGAGAATTAATTTAATGTATAAATATAATTATTATTTAATTTTCAAGGCTCTGTAAAGACAAATTAGACAACCTATTAATAATACGATCAATAAACAATCGTGGCAAATTCAACCGTCCAAAAGAGAGTTCTAAGAGAAAAAAAAATTATTAATACTATGTAATAGCTTCATATAAGTTATATTATTATTTTAATTCTTTAAAATCATGATATAACACACTAATAATCACTAAATAATTCCATTATACTACTAGTATAATGATATTACAACTAAATCACTTCATAATCATCTATTAATTATGGTATGTTCTTGTTTGGGTTGGTTTAACAAACTACTTGAACAATGATATAAATTTATATCATGGATTACTATGAGAATTTAATTTATAGTAATATATTATATAAATATGTAAATAATTTTTTTATTTTAGTTCTATAATGGTAACATTAATACTAAATTCATTAGTTAAGGTATTAATGTTTGTTTGTTAAAAATCACTGAAACATGCTAATCATCGATTTAATTTTAAGTATCATAACAAAAAATATCATAGAATGAAATTATAAAATTATAAATAATTATAAATCATCAATTTTATTACCTTTTATTATATTTTAATGATGAACTTTGTTAGAATAACAAATAACTACACCAATATTACGAAACTATTTCAAAACGATCAAGATTACTCACACCCGATATTGAAAATAGATAATAACTAACTAATATAAATGTTGAGAATAATTATAAATGAATTTGAAAAAAGGTTATAGGTATGAATAATGTTATTGAATAGGTGATTAAGATATTTATTTTTATTATATAGTAAATTAGATCACATTTGACTAAGTGGGGATAAAGGTAAGGATTCTTTATCTCAAATTTCAATTCCTCAAGGCATGATTATGGTATAAACCATGTTTTCTATTATATAGTGTACTTACTATTACTTTTATATTTTATATCACAATTATCTAATTATTCATGTTATTTAATGTTCAATTTTAAATTCTATAGTTTTATGGATTTTGATTGATATGTTACTTAAGTTATCATAATTCCCAAAAATGTTAAATTTTTGGAAGGTAGAGTGTGTGTGGTTTTCCTAGAAATTGCATCAGTGTATGGATACTAAAATGTTGATGGGTTGTGGCATAAATTCGCATAGGGGTAATCACCCTTAAAAATGATGGTTGGGTATCAACTCAATCTTCACTCAGCGCATGATGAGTGGGCCTAAGACTACACACCTGGTGAGACACTCCTAGGGGATATGCCTTGGATAATTCACATGATCTTTATGAAACATAATGACGGATTTTTTTACCATTTCTTTAGTATCCTACCATTATAAAGTACAAAACTCAATTATTATCTTCTATTTATAACCCAACACTTTGAAAGTACCCTCTTCACTACCTTATGTTTATTTATTTGAAAAGGGTACTTCCTATTACATTAAGATTACCCCATAGTTTCTTTGTTGATTTTTAGGATATTCTCCTAGATAGCCACATAATTCCATTTAATAGGGGATTTTTTTCTATTTCCATCATAAAGATATCCATTGTTCTATTTTTACATGATTAAGTAATAAGTTCCTTAGTAAATGTTATGAAATGTCTTTTTAACTCATATGATGAATGAATTTGACTTAATTGGTGATGGGTGGGGCTCGTATAGATAGACCCTTGATGCATTGGTAGGTCTCATGAGATAAACTAGTTAGGGTATTAGCATATTCCTTACCCATTTATGTATGATGTATTGGCACAAAACCTTGACAGTATGTTTATGTTGTATTATATTATGCATTCCATCAATATAATATCAATAATAATTATTCCTGTTTTTATTTATTATCATGGATATAGTATGCCCTTGGTTTCATTTGACTATGACATTATTCTAACCATCTACTTGTTTTACCATAATATTTATTTTATTCTTATTTTATGATGGATTCTATTATATGATACCCCTTACTAAGCATCTATGGTCACTCTTAGTTTGTTTTCCTTTCCCTAAGAAACCTAGAAAAGATTTGTATATAATTTTCAAGGATCTACTAAAAGAGATAATAATGTTCTCATGGAGTTTTTTTATGTTGTAATTTAAGTTCTCAAGTGTAATGTGAAAAAATATATATGTATCTAGTCATACAAGACTATTAAGATGTTGGATCCTTCAAGAACTCTATTATTTTGCACTAATAATGTAATATAACTATTGTCTCTTGGTTTTTAGATTCTAGGTTATTACACTGTAATAGGTCATACATTGTCGTCATGGTACTGTATCATCTTGGACTTCAGTGATAGTGGTACTACATATTTGTGGGCTTACTATCACCATTACTATAGCATAGTGGAACAACTATGTAGAATGGAACTATAATGTCATGAGTTATTATAGAACTTCATTGGTTTATGAGCTCATTTCAATATAGAGCTTTGATACTCTGAGATTTGACCTGTAATTTTGCTCCCAAAATTAGTGAAATTGTCCTGTCTCTCTTTGGATGTAGTGATTATTGCCAAACCATGTAAATATTATGTTTTATAATCTCATTCTTTTTCTTATTTTTTTCCCCATTTTATTATTCTTATGGAATGATCTATTATTAGAGATCTCAACATTTCAATAACAGGATGTACTTTGAGGACTTTTGGAATTATTTTGAAGCAAGAATTTAGTATAAGTAGATTTCTAATAATTTGACAAATTCATGGACTCCACCTTGAAATTATAAGAGTAATAAATTAGGGTTCATGTTGAAATTTGGAAAAGGAATGAAATATACCTATGCACATAAGATTAATTTCAGTTCCAAGCAGCAAGAATTGAAAAAGGTAGGTATTTCACACTATATTCATAAGAGTCATCAAACCTAATGTGTAGGAGTAGCCAGGTTCTGAGAAGGTTGGAGAATATTAAACCACTATAACTAAAAAATATAAGCAATGAGTCGTATTTATTGACTAGGGTGAAATATGAAAAATTATTGAACTACTCAGTGGTGCGTGAGAGTGATCCAAACAAAATTCAAGGTTCATTTGAACCAATTCTTAAAAGTAACTCTGAGTGAATTTGATCATTTGGCTAAATGGTGAGAGATATAAAGGTTCTCAAGTCAATTCATAAGGTTCATTTGACCTATTCATTAGATTCATCTAGGAACTTCATAAGTATCATTTGATCCATTTAGAAGAGTCGTCAGACTACACACTAGATTTTGTAAGGGTCATTCCCTTTGTATTCTTTGACAAAGTCTTGGTTCAAAGGGATATATAGGAGTCCTTCATTGTGTTAAATTCAGCCAGCTTTCAATCATAACTCTAATGATCATGACATTATGGATAAGATCATGTCGAGATCAAATATGGCTCATGTAATGATTTAAATGGATATTTTGTTTGGATTTGGTTCTTGACAAAGATCATGCCATGGATTATAAGCGAGGAAACACAACATCTTCATGAATACAAGAGGATTTCATCAAGACACATGGATTATGATATTTATTATTAATTTCATTTTATAATTGACAATTCAATCATCAGTAGTTAAGGATTTTTTGGATTTTATGTAATAATAGAAGATTGTTTTTTTATGGGGAAATCACGAGTAATATGAAAAATTAAAGGAGAGGTTTTTTTTTATACCTATTTCTTGGACTTCCCGTATTGAAAAATGGAAAATATTATAGGTAATTATTCTGCACAATCGATAAGAGGAAAGGCAGTTTTAAGAGGTAGTAAGATACATTGTTGTGTGTAATTATAGTGAATAGAATAAGAGAGGTTGTTTCAAGAAATACATTGAATTTCTGGAATTAAAGAATGAGAATAAGGGAAATGACAAAACCCTCACTGGTTCTGGTATTCACAATCTGTTTTGTAAAGAATTCTTGTAAGAAACTTGCGTTTCACCATTCCATTTGTAACACTTGTCTCGATACAATGGGTAGGGATACAAGAATAAGAAGTTATCCTAGGTCTAACAATGTATTCTTTATAAATAGTTATAAGAATTGTAGTGAGTGGTATTTCTTATTGGAATGCCAACACATTGTCAGTGTATGCCCATTGGACAAACCCTTTGTAGTGAACCAAGTGAAATGTTTGTGTCCCTACATTTACTCTCATTATCTGAAATGTGTGTGTATGTGAAGATTGATGGAATTGTCTTTCCCTTTCTAATAAAAGGACATGATCACGTGAGAGGAAATAAGAATAAAACACCCTAATTCACCCCACTCCTAGTGTGTATTAGGATATTGGTTTTAATAGTGAATTATTATAATATAATGACATTAATTTTTTATACACAACATAATTTAAACCCTGTTAAAGTATTTAATGAAAATATATTAATAGATATGATTTTGATCCAATAATGGATGAGGGAGTGAGGTTTCTGTAGAAATATCTTAAGGTGTGTTTTTAAAGTTTTTAAGGTTGTGATTGTTGAAAAAATATGTTGATCATTCTCCAGGACCATGAAAACCTTGTAACATTTATGAAGGAGTGGTTCTTGAAGTGTTTAAAGGTGTTTGATAATTTTCATAGAAAATTGGAGCAAATGATGGATTTTTATGCAAGTGTGGAGTTGTAGAATGTGACATCCCAAGCCCGGTTCACTCATAATTAATCGAACATGAGGGCCACATGGCCTCAAGCATGCCTCCTTGTATGATAGAGGTTTCTAACTAGAAATGAGGTTCTATTGGTGGTATAGTGGGGTGACTATACCCTTAAGATTAATACTAAATATAGTAATAATAATAAGTAAGTGAAACGAACTACAGTTAAATAATAATAAACTGACAATATGGAAAGTTACAAATAAACCATCCATGCATAGAATATAATCCTACATGTACAAGGCAATCAAGTATATGATATAAAAATACACATACATTATGGAGAGATAAAAATAAATAAATAAACAAGACAACCTAACTTTTTTAGGTAGTTTGAATGCATTCCCGGTCCACTACCCTCATGCCAACTTTTGATCCAAGATAAGTAATAGAAAAAAAAAAGAATCAGCTAAGTCCTAACCTATAGCCATGAGATCTACTTGGGTACCAAGTGGTGACCTAAACATGGTGTGATTAAAACTTATAGTCCACCAAAAGTGGTGTCTAATTCATTTATAGTACGTTAGTATAAAACATAATGTTGTGTAGTATATAAATAGGGAAAGTTGTAAAGTGGAGGTGAACTAAGGAATATATCCTACTTTAGCCTAGCCCATCCATCTCTATCCATAAAGAGAATAAAGTAATAATAGGACTCATGGGTATAATACCAGGCATCCAAGAACTAGTATCAAGGTGAATCAATAGAATGAGTTTGGGAATTCCCATGTATAAGAACCAGTTGAATCCAACGAATACTCCAAGTAATTCTATGTATGAAACTAGAGATCCAACCCATGGTGGTTAAGGTACAATGCTTAGCTCTGGAGAAAAATATGAGGGATGAACCCTTAGAATTCCACTTTATAAAATGGATCTAATAGAGCCTAAGGATCAAGTCCAAGGTAATCTTTTGAGAGGCATGATTGGGATCCTAGGAGATAATCCAAGGAATTCTGGTTCCAAGTACCTCAACCTAAATATGAGGAGCTCGTCTTAGGCATTCTAATGTTTCTAAAGTTTCTAAGTGAATTGTCGATGGTAGGTTGATTCATTCACGAATATAATACATTGACCAGATCCAATGTGGGTGTACTACTTAGCATTCTCATCGATGAATCATGTGACATTTAATGGTCCATACTTCACTATGACAAAATGCTCGTATAGCGGCGGTTTTTTTATTTTGCAGCAGTTTAAACGGTCATTATATGGTCCTACGATGATTTTAGAAAACTGATACTAAAATTTCTGTCAGCAATCAATATCCGGTGGTTCCTTCCATTTAGAGGTGGTTTTTGGAAAGTGTCGTAGAATTCATATTTCGTGGCGGTTTTTTATGTTTTAGAGGCATTTTTTTATTTAAAGAAATATCTTCAATATAGCAGTGGTTTTAACTACCGCTAAAGTCTAAACCTTTTACCAGAAAAAAAACCGCCACTAATTTGGAAAAAACTGCCACTAAGCCAAAAAAAATCATATTTAGTGGTGGTTTTAATTGCCTCCCTAAAAATACCATAATATAGAATTGGTTTAAACCGTCGTGAAAAAAACTATATCTAGCGGTGGTTTAAACTGCCACTACATCATGAATGACAAAAAAAAGTTGCAGGTTCTATATCCCCAGAACCTGCAACCAGAACAAAAAATCACAGAGACCATTATATCATACAGGAAAACACATTCATTATCAAAATATGTTCCTTACATCAACCCATCGTCACAATACTTCCTTTCCACGTCATCATTCAACATACCATCCACTAGAATATATTTCAACAAGATATCCATTCCTCCTCATTAATGAAATCTACTATATGATATCATATCAAAATTATACTAAATATATCAATAATGATATAATTATAATTCATTTCACATATATTTACCTTATAATAAAAAATCAACTACCACAATAACCAAACATGTAGTTTAAGGGAAACATATCATTAACAAAGATTTCCAATACATAACCATCATGGAAATTGTCATCAATCCAACATAGTATTATACCATAATTAAATTAAAATTTTCATAGGGGCACTCGTAAAATATTTATATTCAATTTATCATATTTTGAAATAATTAAAATACTTGTATCACAATTATTAAGATAAAATCTTGTTTTTTAATTCATCACATAATTACCATATAATTACTTCATACTTCACTTCCATACTTCGTACTTAAATTTAAAACCTATCATGCATAATAAATCACATATAAAAATCAAGTAATGTTGTAAAAACTTTAAAACATAATTATTAAAATAGAATAAATATAATTTAATATATTTTATCATACTTTCATACTAAAAATAATTTAATATAATTCTAGCATTCTCTTTAATCAAATGAAGTCATATTGACATCATACTTTGATTTAACTTTATTTTTAAACTATAAGTTAAAATTAACACATGATATTACATAAGAAACTTTAAAATACAAATATTACTACTAGAACATTTCTTTTTTAAAATATTTCATTTTATCAGTAATAAATCATCAATATAATTCTTGGTTGAAAAGAATTTTTTGAAATGTATTTTATGTACATGGAAGTAATGATATTATAACATGATTTTCTATTAACACAATATTAAAGAATAATGTTAACAAACTATTCATAATAATCCAGTGAAATTAATACATTTAATTTCTAATATGTTATTTTGAATTTATAGGTTTGTTAATTAACACACATTAAACATAAATTATAAATCAAAATAAGTAATTTTATATGATAAAATAAATCATCATATTATGTCATGAATTATTAATAAAATAAGTTTAATCTAACATAAATAAATTAGTTATAATGTATTAATAATTATCAAGAAAATATTATAATAAATAATACACTATAAATATATTTGTTACCATGATAAACACACTAAAAAACACAATTTAAAATTTTAACTTAAATATAATCCTATGATAATGATGAATGCACCTTTCTTAAAATTTTACAATTAAATCGCTTCATTTTTTACCTAAACATGCTCAGTTGGATCTCAAAGTCTATGTGTTAAATCATAAAGGGCCACATAATACATGGTTCCTTGCTAGTAAGGCACCATGAAAAACAAGTGGGAAATAGTATAATATAATAGTCGAATCAACCTATATGTAAAAGAGAGACAAGAAACTAAACATCATATATGATCATAAAGAAATTCCAATCTCCATAGATAGTTAAAACACAACATATAGACACATGGTTATACAACACATACATACAGCACCCATTGTCCTGATCCCATCTAAAATATAAGAAAAAGATAAAAAAAAATACCTGCATTGGATGTACTGATACATGAACAAACCCTCTCCACTAATCATTTCCCAATGATGAACTCTGCATATCACCCTCTTCATCTCCATCTCTACTTCCTACTACTAGCAGCTGTAAGACAATTATATTGAAATTTAAACAATGTTGTATATATACATTTAAACTTAAAATCAATAAAATTTTGTAAAGTAACTGATTTTGAAGTTGTGTGATTTACCTTTTTACCACCAATCATCACTTTCAATCCCCATTTTCCTATGAAAGACCTCATATGGTAATGGTCTCAAACCCATCCCATGCACTCGAGCAGGATGATCCTTCCCAAGGACTTTACCAACTAGGTTATCCTAAGAGACTGATTAGGACTGTGTGAAATTAAAATTCCATAGTTCTGTAATTTTTACCTATAAATCAAATATCAGTCATATTAGAAGTAATATATATATTAACATAGTTAAAACTGATAATAAGTTATTATAATGAAAAATGAATTTATACTAACTTCTTTAGAAAAATCATTAACAAAACTCCCATCATATTTTTTATGAACATTTAACCACACTTCTGTTCGGGATGCTTGGTGGCCAAAAATCTGTGACTACATTAAACAAAGATAAATCAAAAATTTAATATATCAAATAGATAATATTTTCTAATAAATATTTAAACTAATGAAAATATTACTAGAGTCGATCGTCTTCTAGAAAAAACTATTTGACCCTACAGTGTGAGTATAATGCTTCCTCCTTGGAATTCCTATCATTTAATCAAATAAAATTTATTTCATAACATATATTTCAAAAAATTCATGAAAAAAAATAGAAATGATTGCATATGCACAGTACTAACAAACAAAATATACATAACAATGATAATGAATGACTACACAAATGACATAAGTGGTTGATAAATGAATGGATAACTGCACATACAATCATTTTCTTCTTTAATAATGTTGGTTTCCTGATCTATCATTACTTCATCTACTTCATCCACTCTTATAAGAATAATATTTTCAATATCATTATGGAAAAATAAGTCCACTTATTATTGTTGATGAAATTCAATGTTAGAGGTTAAATATTCCACTTCATCACCCATATCATAAAAGTCTATTTGTTTTTCATGAGAAAATACACTCCACCCTTCATCCATGATATCTTTCACATAATATGCCATTTTTTCTTACAATGATAAAATATATGGATCATGTGGTTTATGGTCACCGATATCTATCAAGTGATATAAGTTTACATAAGTAAATTGCAAAGAATATATTTTAACACCCTTGATAATATCCACCCAATTGTATTTGAATAAAACAACTGAAAAATTTATGTGGTAGTTTAATTCGATAATATCAATCAAATTTTCATAGTATTACACTTCAATAAACATAAATATTCCACTATTCTAGGTTTTCAATCCCTCTTCTCAATCGACTGTATGAAATCTAAATCCATTCACATTGTAAGTGTCAAACTTTCTAGGTTATTTTAGAGGACCTCGAGCAAGAAACTTCAAATCTTATGAAAGTTGTGCTTGAGTATCAGTATTCATGATCTAAAAAAAAAGTAATATACATTATTAGATTTACAAAATATATGTGTTAACCTAATATTTTTATTGATTGAAATATTTATGAACTTACACGTCGTGCAAACCATTCTACAAGCTCTTTATTAACATATTTTGTTATATCTTTCTCATTTTATGTTCGTCCTCTTATTTGTCTCTTTTTTTGTATCCCTAACTCTTCAATAAATTGATCTGCAATTTCACTATTTAGCATCACATATATATGTGCTTATATTAACTCCATTTCTGTAAAAGTAAAATTTGAGCTCCTCCCAACTCATCGGCCAATAGCAGGAAAGATTTTTTATTTCCCATGTATTTGAGATTGATTCGATGTGTCTTCAACACTTCCAACTCGATTGAATCTGTTTCAATGTCATCCAAGTATCTAGAATAAAAGTTAAGACACTCTTATTCCAAATAGCCTTTAGAAATAGAGCCTTTAGGTTGAGCTTTATTTTTCATGTAATATTTCAAATTCCTAATATATCTGTGAAATAAAATAAAAAAACAAATTATGTATTTAATGAAGTTCCAAGAATTGTTTAATGGAATGAAGAAAATATAAATAAAGTACCTCTCAATTGTATACATTCATAAATAATGTACAAGACCTTCTAATTTAGCTTCCTCAACCAAATGCACGGTTAAATGCATCATGACAGTAAAAAACGACGGAGGAAAGATCATCTCCATTGCACAAAGTGTAAATAAAAATATCTCCTGAAGGTTGTCAAGCTGAAATGAATGTAGATTTTTCTCACATAATTGTCTACAAAATGTGAAGAATTGGAGTACAATAGCAGTAACATTTTCAGGTAATAATGTATGAAATTCTAATTGAAGTAACTAATGTAACAAAATATATGAATCATGGTTTTTCAATACATGTAACCTATGATGATTTGAGTCAACACTTCTTGATATGTTACTTTAATACTCATCATATACATTTACATGTTTTAAAATTTTATGTAATGTATCTTTATCCCTATTTTTCATTGCAAAAATGTCTAGAGCATACCTTTCGTTCTCATCTGGCCAGAGATCACGCTTTATGTTCATTGCTTGTAATTCTTTCCAAGCATTGAGATGATCCTTAAACTTTCCATGATCATTAAGCAATGTGAAGATAAAATTGTCACAAAAATTCTTCTCAATATGCATCACATGAAGATTATGCCGCAGAAAATTAAATTCTCAATACATAAGTTTGTAGAATATTTTTTTTTCCATTGTTGCATTCTGATTTCACTTAATGATGCACTTCAAACTCATTTCCCACAATCATTAAAATAAAGAACCTTCCCAAATTATGTTTTAAAATCTCCAAGTTATACCAATATTTCAGAAATTGTTAACAACTTTGGAGGTTGTCTACAATCAATGAAACCATTTAATTTTGACTTGTTTAGCCAAAATCTATGAGATGCGTTAAGAAATATTCTATGACATAAGAAGGACCATTTTCTACTGTGAGGTATCCATTATGACTCAAAATAAAAGTTACAAATAGGACAATCTAAACCCATGTAAGTGTTCCAAATAGATAAATTCCCAATTCCAAGGAAGTCACAAATGGTCCACATGAGAGAAGCTTGCATTTTGAACATTATTTTAGAAGATGCATCACATGTCTCAAAACTATTTCTCCATAACTCCTATAATTATTCAATTAAAGGTTGAAAGTATACATCAATATCATTTCCAGGAATTTTTTTTCCAAGAATAATCATAAAAATGATAAAATATTTTTTTTCATACACATCCATGGAGACAGATTATAAGGGATCAAAACAGCCATCCAAATGCTATAACTAGTACTCAAATTCCCAAATGGGCTGAATCCATCAACAGCCAATCCCAATCAAACATTCTAAGGATCATATGAGAAATCTAGATGTAATGAATCAAATTTATTCTAGGATTTTGAATCTCTTGGATGTCTCATTAACCCATCATTATTATTATATACAAAATGACACTTCATGTGTTCGGCAGTTTTCGATGACATTAATAATATTTGCAATCGAGGCTTTAAAGGAAAGTAATGCAAAACCTTTTGCAGGTGTGTTTCTTTTTTTCTTCTTCATGGTAGTATATTGATTCAGACTTCCAACATCACCCATAGACTGCCATCTAGATGAATAACATTTTTTTTAATCTTGTCTGCTTAAATCCTCTCCCCAATAAAGCATACAATCATTGGGACATGCATGTATTTTTGTATAATTCAAACCAAGATTGTTAACAACTTTTTTCATATCATAAAAAGACTCAAGAATCTTTGCTTCAGGAAATGCATCATGCAACAATTCCAATATCATATACATCGCCTTATTTGTAATTCTACATAGGCATTTGATATGGTACAACTTCAGTAGAAAATAAAGTTTTGAATATTTAAAACATTCACTATACAACTCTTTATTTCCATCATCAACTAAACCATGAAATGCATCTGTCTACTCAGTGAAGTTTCCTCTTACATTAGTCTCCATAGAATTAAGAGGAGGATCCAATGATATGTTACAATCATGATCTAGTTGTCCTACAGTCTCAAAAAAAAATCACTTGTCACATTTCTATTTGTAACACCCTCAACTGGTTGTTATGATATGTTTTGATGTTGATTTTGGTGTCTTGCAATGTCTAATGCATCATTTATAAGGTTTTGCATTTCATTTTCCATTTTCGATGAAGTTGGTAGATCAATCTATGGATTAACATTAGTGCTCAACCTTTTTGTAACGTTCGATTCTCTGTTCCAAATCCAATAAAAATAATGAGCAGGGAATTGCTTCAATTTCAAGTGTTCATAAACTTTATCTCTCTTCAACCATCTTCTAAATTTACATTTTTGACATGGACATCTTATTCTCCCATCAACAGATCGATTGGAAGTTTCAAAATCTAAAAACTCCTCTAAACCCTTAGCATACTAAAGTGTGTTCCTTGGTAATGTGATCCATCTTTTATCCATATATATCATAATGTGCCTATACATTATGAAAAAAAATTAAAACACATAACTATTACTAAATAGGAAAATATATTCATATATACTAGTTGAAAAAATATGAATATGTTAAATAATAATACACTACCTTTTAAATGTATGTATAACCATCTTTTAAATAAGAATCATAGACACTTATAAATAATAATAAAACTATTTGGACTATTATAATATGTCGATGAATAAATTGGTGTATAGTAGTGAACTTCAACCCTTCTTTAATTGATATAGAACATGGAAATATAGGGAAACTAGAAATGCCTCAACAAATCAGTATAATGAATCCGTGAAGTTCTAAATGTATTTCTTATTCTTTATCCACTTCTTTCCTTAGCTTCTATTTATAGAAAAAAACACAAATGGATAACATTATTTATAAATCTATTGAATCTTATACACATGGTTGTTTCCTAATTCTTCATCATACATTTAAAACCAAAAAGTTAGAAATTAAAATAGAAACATATTACTGTTTAAAGTATCATGTTCAAATTTAAAAACACTCAATGTATTTCATTCTTGGTATAGTTTTCCAGTGATAGAGGCTTTATACCATTCAAACAAATGATAGACTCTAATACTTAAATATAATAGGAAAATTTTATACCTATATATCCCACGTAAGGTTAAAATAATTTTTTCACAGGCTGCATAAGGGTACCTCATATTTTTTATAATTTGCGTAAAGGTAACCTTTAAAATATATAGCTCACATAAAGATAATATGCATTTTACACATATTGTATATAGGTAAATTATAATTCTATGTAAGGGTAAGAACAAATTATAATCATTACATAAGGGTAACAAGTAAAGTTGTGTAATGGTAATATTTTACTTAAATTGGTCATGTAAAGGTAACTAGAAAAGTTGTATAAAGGCACTCATAAGTTATATAAGGGTAATAAGAATTTTCTAAAGCACCTGTAAAGGAAAAACATATATTCCATACACTATTTAAAGGTATATAGTTCGCTACACAGGGGTAACTTACATTTTTTCATGCTGCTTAAGGGTAGATTAGCACTTGCATAGAGGTAATCAACACTTGTGTAAAGGTAATAAACACTTGTGTAAAGGTAATAATCACTTGTATAAAGGTAGGAAACACTTTTGTAAATGTAATTAGAGCTTACGTAAGGGTAAAACCAAGAATAAAAATCTTGCATAAGGGTAAAAATGTACATATGTAAAGGTAAAGCACAAACTATAAATGCCATGTAAGGGTAATAAAAACAGTTACGTAAGGAATATAAAAATAAAATATAAATAAGAAAGATTCCATAATGAATAAATCAGGGAAAATTATATAATATAGAACTATATAAAACTCCCTTAAATCATTAAGTAACCATATAATACAATATAAACAAGAAAGATTCCATAATGAATAAATCAAGGGAAATGATATAATATAGCACTAGATAAAACTCCCCTAAATCACTAAGTAACCATATAATTGAATGTGTACTAAGATCTACCTTGGGAATACTAATGTGATAATTAGTTAATCATATATGGGAATAACCACCTGAACTATCTATCTACCGATTTATGCTACATATATAACTGAAAACCAAGTTTCCCACACAAGCCTTGTGATTAAAAACCCCCACCTATACCTTGTTCCTATTATGACTGGTTTGAAACTAGTGTCATGTGAACCAACTAGAGAAATAAGTTAGGTCATCCAATTAATACCTAGTTTCCCATGACCAATAGTAGAACTGAGGCATAGTGAAAATGATACAAGTTTAATACATGAGGAATAACCATAACTACACTCAACCCTAACACCCAATGATGTAGTACCCCATACATATATAACATACACTCAAGGCATGAGTATCACATTCTCAAGCATGGAGATAAAAAAGCATCACATATTTATCACAAACCCACATAAGTGGTAAACAAGAAAGGGGGGATCAAGGGTTTCCTTCCACATACACCATTTAAAACAAATGTTCTAAATAGTACTTTAACATCAAAACATGTCATGGAATGAAAAAAACATTTTATTTTTCATAAAATAATTACCAAAAATAATATAGAGAATGATGGAAAACACCAAAGTATTTAAAACATTTCAATTTCACCCTTTCACAGGCATTCTCTTCTTTGAAAAAAACAAATCATGGCCAATGACCTTTATTTCCCTCAAAACTCACATGAACACAACTTGAAACGTTTTAATAGGTCCACAAAAATCAAACATTTCTTTTAAAATGTTTCAAAGCTGCACTTCAACTTAGTTCTTTCTCTTTGAAAGTAAAAACAAGGAAAAGGGACAACCACATCCATCAAACCATTTAAAACAAGCCAACAAGACATTTTAGAAGTTTTAAACCATGTACACATTTAAAATACCAATTTTAAATACATTAAAACAAAATTTTTTAAAACATTTAGAGTTTAACACCTCAATTCCAAATCAAATTCTATTTAAAACCTTTTTTTCACACATTAAAAATCATAATCGGGTCAAAACCCATTTCAAAACATGATAACCCTTTCAAAAGGAAATAAGAGATTTCACAAGAATATTAGCATAATAAAACATTCCATTTAAAAAATGAAAACATGGTATTCATGTGAAAACCCATTTATACTAACCTCAAAACATTAAGAAATATTTTCAAAAAACCATTGGTATATCAAAAATATTCATAATTTCATAAAAATGGAATTTAGAAAGTAAACGTGTGCTTATAATTCTAAAATGAAACATATATTATACAAGATATAGTTGTGTAAGATATTCATTCTTCTATTTATAATACTAACAGTGTATGTTATTTCATTCAGTATCAGGTACCATATCCCTTTCACAATATCTATATTTAGAATCCTAATATATCACAAAATGACACCTTCTTCTTCTCTTGATTTGAATTTAAGGTTTAAATTAAAACATACAACTTTTTTTAACTTATTTCTAACTACCCATACTTTATTTTGAACCATTGAATCATAATAGACCAAAAATATTAACCATAAGGGGAAATTGAGATCTAAATAGTTCCACATCAGAAATTCATGTTCAAACTATTAAGAAACCATGTGTTGTAGTATGAAACAATGCATCACGGTATGATTGAGTGGATAAAAAAAGTTAAATCTAACTACTTGAACTTTTGTGGAGTGTAATAATCATTATGGTTTGGAGATATAAATATTTTTATTAGCCATTAAAACTCTCATATAAATATTCATAATGCAATAAACCGATTTTGTTCGGGATCAACAGCGAGGGACGGGATCGGGAGTGAGGTATGGTATTGGTGGCGGTGAGGGTCGGACTGGCGGTGATGAGAAATGATGGGTGGAGAGCATCGGGATCGGCGGCGAGGGATGAGATCGGCTACGATGAGGGTTCGTAGGGCTTTGGGGTCAGGGGTGAAGCATCAAGGGTTTGGGGGAGAAGTGTCGATTTTATCAAAAAATAAAAATATTTAGAAACGGTTTTTAATAAAACAGCGCTAAATTATCTTAAAAATTTAGCGGTGGTTTCATAAACTGCCGGTAATGTAAGATTTTGGTGTAGTGCTTGTCATTCACATCAATGAATCAAAGGTGTTCCCATTAAATGCCCTACTTATATCTATACTAAATACCAAGTATCATAACTAAGGTATTAAACTTTATTTATAGAAGCATAATCATGTAAAATAACTATAAATAAATTAAGATTTGGGCTCAAGTTCATTTTGTTAAAACATACCCAAAGACTTTTATTAATTATAAAACCATTTAATTCCATAATCCCTTTCTCGCATTATTATATTTTATTAAGGGTATCACAACACCACACTATTTCTTTAATTTGTATACTCCAAGGTGTCATATAGCTAAGCCATAGGTGCGAGTAAAGTAATCATATAAAGGATTTTATTAAAATTAAACCACAACCTTATAGTTGTCTTCCAAGGTTTCCCATAAGGTACATATATCATTTGATAATTTAATTAGTTTATTACTTTTTAGAATCACTTAATAAGAAATTAACTTAGGCTCTAGCATTTAGTCATGACACCCTAAGTGATTAAAAACATTTAAGTAACCGAAGAGATCCTCATGGTCTATCTAAGAGTTTTAATATTTAAGTAACATTCCAAACGCACCTTAAGGGGGGTTTTGTTACCTAGGGGAGAGATAAAGTGGGGTTTTACTAAGTGTCAATCTAGACACACCTTATGAGGTGTTTTGGCTATATAAAATGTAATGTTGTCATGGCTGTTAAGTCGAAATCACCCTAAGGGGTGGTCTAAGTTAAGGTTTTCAACCTCCAATGGTGTAATGGATGATGGAACTACATCTAGGTTGTGACTTATGAAACAACTAATTTTTTTTTAAATTTTTATGGGAGACACATAGAATTATTGGCGTGCGGCACAACAACACATTTTATAAATGGTAATACTTTTATAGAAAACATGTATACCATATAACTTAGCCTTAGGAAGCTTTACTCATCTGATATCATCCCTTGGTTTGGGCTAGAGTGGAGGAAAATAGATAACCAAATAAAAGCCATGAAAATATGGCATAACCCACATAAATGGCATGAGGAAACTTAATAATAATATAAACAAAGAAATTATGGAAGTGGACTCTTAGACTAACCTCTAGGCTTGCAATGCATATGATGACAAGAAAAATAGACCAAGGATGAAGTAGATCTCCCATGGAAGAAGGGAGGAAGAAGAGGGTGCACATGGGAAGAGCTACTGGGTAAATGAGGAAGGAAAAGGGAGTAAAACCCTTTAAAGGGTAAAGGGGAATTTTTTTCATTTTTCTTCTTTTAATGAGGCACACAGTTTTTTCACACGGTTTGGTTGCACAGTTTGGTAAATTGTGTTCCCACTGTATGGACTCACTGTATAAAGCATCCCCAACCTCGCTTGGTTATAGTGAATAGTTTACAAAATCATGCACCAACTGTGCATACCCCTCTAAAATTCTCTAGATAATCACACAGTTTTCTAGATCCTCCTGCATGGATTAAACAAATCATGTACCTTACCAATAAGTCACACAGTTTGGGGTGCACGGTTAGCACTAGTCATGTGCTAACTGTGCGATGCAGGATATTTCTCCTAAAACCAATGTTGTGAATCCCAAATCTCCCAAGACTTATCCAAACACCTGAGTAAACCCTAGGGCCCCAAACCTTATCCAAAAACATCAATTTATGGTGATAAAACTCTAATAATTCCATTTTGAAGCTCAGTTTTAAAAAAGGACTCATCCACTGGATTGAAAATTCAAAATCCCTTTAGAATTGTACACTCATACAGACATGATATCTTACAACCTCCCCACATTATCACTTCTCATCCCCAATAATCCTTGGTGGACATCAAAAACATCACTCAATATACACCGGTCATCAACTCCCATTAAAATGGAATTGTTCTATTTTCGATCACCTGACGTGCTTCTAAAGAACAGAACCAAACACTAGATATGCAATGACCTAAACTTTCATAAATGAAATTCCCTTCTTGAATGAATAAATGTCTCATTTATAAATGTAGTTATAGAAAACATGTACACTACTTTGGTTATTTTGGACTGTTATAGATTATCGGATTTAAAATATTGTTTAAAATCATAATCGTTGATAATCTATCCATTATATAGTGACTATTAAGATTAATATATATTAAGGGTTATGATAAATAACAATTGACATAGATGAAAGAAGTGATGTCCTCAATTGGTAGGATTATACCCTATGAAGCCCATTTATCAGAGCTTCTATGGGATACAACATCACTATGATTTATCCTTGACCAATCCCAAGCTAAGATTCAATAACTAAAGTAAGAACAAAACCATTTATAGGAGAAGTTCAAGATTATCAAGATCACAACCCAAACCATGTATGTCGAGCCACCCCATGAAAGTCTCATCATCACACACCATGCCCTTAGGGTGTTTGTTGGTGTAACAAAGGGTTATATATCTTGACCTTAATAGTATAAATTTATATATTTTTCTATATAATTAATAATTACATCGTTTTATTATTAGTTTATAATTATTAATGAATAATTTTGTTAAAAATCAGATTTCGATATGACGAAACCCAAATTGTATTTTTGGAAGATATACAATTTTGATCAAGACACTCTTTTTATGAATTAAATGATTTTTAAAATAAATTATATTTTTATAAAATATTAATGAATAATATTTATTATATATAAATGATAATATAATTTTAAAAATTCAAATATAATTTTTATAAGGGTCAGAAAACTGTTATTTTCAAAAAAAAAAGTATTTTTCATTAAATGGGGATTTTTTATTTAAAATTGTAAATTCTCATATTTCAAGAAATATTTTGATAATTTAAATATTATTTTTTAAATCAAAACATTGAAATTATCCAATGGTAAATTTTTCAACATTTTCTAAGATAATCAAATTTTTGAGTAAAAAATAAGTATGATATAGATATACGATATGTATTATGACATTAGAATGACCCAAAAGTGATGTAATATATGCCATTAAAGGTATCCATGAACAAATATATGTTTACCATTTAAAATAATGTGTTTTTAATCTATTTTATTAATTTTATAAATCCTTAATGAATCCTTAAAAACCTATATTATATTTTAAGTTTTTAAAACCAATCATTTGTAAACATGACTCACTTCTACATCACCAAGGGTATTATTTTAATGATATCAGTTCTTAAACATGTAAAATAATTGAAAAACACTCCTATTTGGTAGAAACATGTGCAAAAACCATGGTATAGTTTGTGTTTTTGATTACTTTTTCATAGATTCCAAAACATAAGTTTGGAAATGAATAAAGAACCCTCCTCTCTTTTGCTATATAAAACCACTCAAACTCTAATTTCTCTTCACTAAAAAATCTTTTAGCATGAAATTACCTTGAACTTTACTCTCTAGTTCTATACTAATGTTTCCCTAAGCTCTCAAGAAGCACCTAATAATCTTTTAGAAGCTCTCTCTCAATGTAAGGGATCCTCTCCTTCTTCTCTTTATCCAAGCACTTACCTTATATTAAATCGTTTTATTTGAACTTATTCATGTTTTAAAATATTTTTAAACATACCTATTACTGTATTTATGATTTCCAAGTGATTATATACCCCTTTAACTCTCATTAAACCCTTCCATGAATCTCTATGTACCCCTATTATGTTGCCGAAATTATCCTATTATTCTTCATGAAAAACTTTTGTTTAGCGAATACCCATCCCCATTTCCACTCAAGGGTATTCACCGAGTTTTACTTATGCATAATTTATTATCAGTTTCAATGTATGTAACCTACACTCCTTGATTATAGGGTTAAAATTGATGAAATTCATTTTTATGTTGTATATTCTATGCAGCACACTTATGCATGTACATGATATGAAAATGATGGGTGCACCTGGATAACACTCCATTTTATTGGGTAATATTTTAGTCTCGTGAGATTTCATGTATGGGATTAGGATGTAAACCTAATCCATTATGGAACTCTATCTTCCATGTGATTATGGATTGTCATTTAGCCTTGACTTATGTTTATGAAATGATTTATGTTGTTGACACATTCCCATGTTTCCTTTATGTTATCATGTTATATCATGCCTCATTGTTCAATATTATGCTTCTCACCCTATTATATTATCTTGATATAACTCTTGGATCACATTTATTGTTTTACCTTATGTTATGCTTTTTTTATTCCCTTACTTGGATTTATAGCTCACCCCTTTCTTATCTACGTCCCTAGGTTATCCAATATAGTTTTAAAAGGATGAGGGAATTTTAGGAGCATGTTAAGGAAGTTTTCAATAAATTTTTTGTATCCCATGTTCAAGTTGTTATGTGATGTACCAAATTACCCAAAGACACTAGGATTTATGATCTTCTAGGTTTTATTAAGTTTGATTTTATATAATAAATCATAAAATAAATTTTATTAAAGATAAGGATTTTCATAGTTTTTATCAGAGGGAAAAAGATTGATTTCGATCCTTGGGAACTCTCACGTGTGAACATTGGGCGAAGCGTGACTCCCCCCCCAAGAGATTCATAAGGAAAGGGTTATCACTGGGGGTCCTGCTCGGGAGTTGAAGTAGATAATTTAGTGATCAAATAGATATCAATTATATCCCACTAGTTATAAGTCCAGACTATCATAGTTGGTATCAGAGAAAAGTCTAGTTATTTTTTGGATTAGGATTAGAAAATATTAGTGAACGTCATAAGGATAAGTCTAAACATAGGAAGGTATCCCTAAATTTTGGTAAATTATAGAGTGAGTGGTTTTCATGAAAATACATCCTTATAAGGATACTATAAGTAAATGTGTCGCTGGAACAAATGTACCTAGGGGTAATAACCCAAAAAAGGCACATTGAGCTTTGAGTCAATTTTTACCTAGTACGTGATGATGGGCCTTACCGCACACCTGGTTTAACACTCCCAAGGGATATGATTTGGTAAATTCACAATCTCATTATGAACCATTATGAATGGAACAAAGATTCCCATAATATTTTCTGTTAGGAAATAGATAATGGATAACATAGATTGAAACCTAGAAATTCATAGGTTATGCAAGTCATTTATGAGTTATCCCTTTAATGTTCATGGTTTCCCATTTATGTGTTTAAAAATGCCCATACCTGAGTTTATTTTGGATGAAGTAAATGATTATAACAAAAATCAAATAGTGAAATATGGGCTTATTGTCCATTCATAAGCTTGAAATTTTCTAAGTGACCATTGTTCTATGTATTCTTTTATATCATGCAAGTTTAGTATAACTATTCAAACACCATCACAAAGCATTAAAGTATAGTTATCGGTGAAAACAAAAAATAGGGGAATTATTTCATCACAAGTATATAACTCCTCCTTTATCATATTTGTGGGTTGAACTTCACAAAAAACCTTGTGATACTCCCCATAGTGGAATTTTATGCAATTATAGGTATGGAATGGGTTTACTTATATAGAGTAAACATAAATTTCCAAGATAATTAAATCACCATTCAAATCACAAATTGGCCTCTGATTCTATACAAGTGCAAGGAGGAGGATTAATCTTATTTGGTACCAAAATCTCAAGAATGGATATTATTACCTTGAGAGAAACAGTATCTAGATCAAATTATTAAGACTAAAGAAAAATATCATTCTTGATGACATGCCTATTTTGAGGTAATTTGGTGATGTTTTTCCTGAATAATTGCTTGGTCTTCCTCTAATTCATGAGGTTGAGTTATCAATCAAGTTTATACCCATAGAGTTGCCTATATCTAATTCCTCATATATAATATTCATTGTTGAACATGAGGGGATGAAGAAGAAACTACATGAGAATCTGGATAAAGGGTTTATACGCCCAAGTGATTCACCATGGGGTGAACTAGTCCTCTTCATCAAGAAGAAGGATGTGTCAATGCACCTATGCATTAATTATCATGAGCTCAACAAGATCACGATAAAAAAACAAGTATCATCTACCATAGATTGATGGATTGTTCAATCAACTACATGGAGCCTAAAACTTATCCAAGATAGATTTGTAGTTGGGATATTATCAAGTAGAGTTGAAGAAGAAGGATATCCCCAAGACTGCTTTTCATACAAGGTATGGGAACTATGAGTTCATATTGATGACTTTTGGACTCACTAATGCTCCAAAAATCTTTATGGATTTAATGAATAAAGTATTTAGGGATTACCTTGAAAAAATTTTGGTAGTATTTATAGATGATATTCTTATCTACTTCAAAAGCAAGGAGGAATATGAGGAGAATTTAAATATTGTACTAAAGATTTTTCAAAAATAAAAGATGTATGAAAAGTATAGTAAATGCAATTTTTGGTTGGATAAAGTGTCATTGTTAGGGCATGATATCACTAAAAAAGGGATATCTATTGACTCTTCAAAAAACAAGGTGATTGAAGGATGGCCCAAACCAATATCTGTGATGAAAATTTGTAGTTTCCTTGAATTAGTTGGGTACCATTGTTGATTTTTGAGGAATTTCTCATTATTATCAAGCCCACTAACCAAGATTACCCAGAAGAAAAACAAGTTTTTTTGGAAGGATGAATGGGATGAGATATTTAAGGAGATAAATAATAGGTTAATCACTGAACTTTTACTCAAATTACCCACTAGTGGGGAAGTATTTTTTATCTAAAATTATGCATAAAAAAGGGAACTGGTTTGTGTACTCATGAAAGATTAAAAATTAATAGCTTATGCCTCCCAATAACTAAAGATCCATGAGAAGAACTACCCAACTCATGATATATAATTTTTTTTGGTGATCTTAACATTGAAGATAGGATGATATTACCTCTATGGAGAAGAGTGTGACATATATAAAGATTATAAAGGCCTCGAGTACATATTAACATATAAGGATCTTAATATGTGCCAATGAATGTGGTTAGATTTGATCAAGGATTATGATTTCTCAATTCATTACCATCTCTGGAAGGTGAACAAAGTTTCATATGCTCTAAGTAAAAAGGATCCTACAATCATATCCATGATGAGGATTGAAAAGGATCCAATATTCTTAGACATTAAAAGATTGGACATGAGAATAATAAAAAGGATTGTCATCTCACCTTTCTCAAATAACTTCTAAACCATTGATTCTCTAAATAATCAAGGAATCCCAAAAAGATGATAAGGTGCTACAAAAGAAGGGAGAAAATATTCTGAAGTTCAACTCTACTAAATATGGAGTTATAAGGTTTGGAACCTAGATATGTGTCCCATAAAAATCAGAATTGAAGAAGGAGATTTTGGATGATGTGCATAGCTCATCCTTCTCTATTAATCCAAGAAGCACTAATATGTATAAAGATTTGAAGAAAAACTTTGAGTGGAATAACATAAAGAGGAAGATTTTAGAGTTTGTATATCGATGATTAGTATGATAAAAAGTTAAGGCAGAATAGCATAATTCTAAGGGTATGATGAAACCATTGACCATACTAGTATAGAAATGGGGAAACATGACCATGGATTTCATCCTAAGGCTCTCTAGGATACCTAAAAGCAGCAATTCCATCAGGGTGGTGGTTGACCACCTTAAAAATTTATCACATTTCATTACTGTCAAGGAAGATTTCTCTCTCAACCAACTCACCAAGATATACATTAGAGAAGTGTTAAGACTGCATGGAGTGTCACTCCTCATTATATCTAATCGAGATCTGAGGTTTACCTTGAGGTTTTGGAGAATCATTCACCAAGTGTTGAATACATAGTTGAGTTTCAATACTGCTTATTACCCTTATATGGATGTTTATTTTGAAAGAACCATTCAAACTCTAGAGGATATGATAAGATGATGTTCAATGTATTTCCAAGGATGTTTGGATAACCACCTTCCCCTATTGGAGTTATCATATAAAAATAGTTTCCATTCTAGAATTAAAATGGATACTTATAAGGATTCTTATGGAAAGTGGTGTCAAACTCCGACATGTTGGGCTGAAGTTAAAGGGAGGAAGTTGATGGGACCTGATCTTGTCCATGAGATGACAGATAAGGTCCAAACCATTCAACGACATATGAAATCATCACAAATTTGACAGAAAATCTATAAATACAATCATTGATGTGATCTAGAGTTTGAATTTAGAGACAAAGTGTTCCTTCATATATCAATATGGAAAAAAATCACGAGGTTTGGGAAAAGGGGAAAGATTAGTCCAAGATACATTGTCCCCTTTGAGATCCTTGATCGCATTGGAGTTGTGGTTTATCGACTAGCACTCCCACCTAACCTATCTCAAGTACATTATGTGTTCCATGTATCCCTCTTGAAGAAATACATACCAGACCCCTCACGGGTAATGAATCCAAATGTGGTACCCTTATAGAATGATCTTTCATATGAGTAGTAGTTGGTGAAAATCTTAGATTATAGAGACAAGTTTCTATGAAACAAGACAACTCACCTGGTCAAAGTGTTATGGAAGAACCATAAGTTTGAGGAAGCAATGTGGGAATTGAAAGAGGTGATAAAATAGAAGTACCCTCATTTGTTTTAGTGTATTAAATGAAAATTTTGAGGGAAAAAATTATGAAGGGGGGAAGAATCAAACAGCTTGAAATTTTATAAATATAATTACCTTCTTGAATGAATAAATGTTTCATTAATAAATGTAGTTATAGAAAATGCATGCATTGCTTTGGTTATTTTGGACCGTTATAGCTTATTATATTTAAAACACTATTAATTATTATAACCATTGATAATATATCCATTTTATAGTGACCATTGAGATTAGAATATATTAAGGGTTGTGATAAATTCCAATTGACACGGATGAAAGAAGTGATGGCCTCGACCAGTAGGATCGTACCCAATGAAGCTCATTTATCAAAGCTTATAAGGGAGATAATATCACTAGGATTTCCCCTTGACCAAAAACAAGCTAAGATTCAATAAATAAAGCATAAATGAAACCATTTACATGATAAGTTAAAGCTCATCGAGATCATAAACCAAACCATGTATGTTAAACCACACCATGAAAGTCTCACCATCACACACCTTACCCTTAGGGTGTTTGCTAGTGTAATAGAGGGTTATGTATCTAGACCCTAAAATTATGAATTTGTATATTTCTCTATATAATTAATAATTATATATTTTATTATTACTTTATAATGATTAATGAATAAGTTTGTTAAAAATCATATTTCAATGTGTTAAAATGAAAATTGTATTTTTGGGAGATATACAGTTTCGATCAAGACACGCTTTTTATAAATTAAAGAAATTTTTAAATAAATGATATTTTAATAAAATATTATTCAATAATATTTATTATATATAAATTATAATATAATTTTATGAAGTCAAATATAATTTTTATAAGGGTCGTAAAACTGTTATTGTAAAAATAATATTTTTCATTAAATGGGGATTTTTTATTTAAAAGTGTAAATTAGCATATTTATTGAATTATTTTGATAAAATAAATATAATTTTTGAAATAGTCCCATCAAAAATATCAATAATTAATTTTTCATAATTTTCAGAGACAATCAAATGTTTGAGTAAAAATTAAATATGGTATAAATACATGATATGTATTATGACATCATAATAACCTAAAAGTGATGTAATATAGACCATAAAAGGTATCAAAGGTCAAATATATATTTCATATGTAAAATAATGTGTTTTTAAAGTTATTTTATTAATTTTATAAATCCTTAATGAATCCTCTAAAAACTATATTATATTTTAAGGTTTTAAAATCAATTCTTTGTAAACATTACTCACTTCCACATAACCAAGGGTATTATTTTAATGAGATTGTTTCTTAAACAAGTAAAATAATTAAAATCAATCTACTTTGGTAGAAACCATGGGAAAAACATGATATGTTTTTTGTTTTTTATTGCTTTGTCATATAGAGTTGAAAATCTATGTTTGGAAATTAATAAACAACTCTTCTCTATTTTGCTATATAAACCCACCCAAAATCCCATTTATCTTCACTCAAAAACCTTTTATCAAGACATTACTCTAAAATTTCCTCTCTATATCTCTCCCAAAGTGCCCCCAAGCTCTCAAGAAGCTCATACCAAGCTTTTAGAAGTGCACTCTCAAAGTAAGAGATCCTCTCCTTCTCCTCTTTATTCAAGAACTTTCCTTGTATTACGCCTTTTGATTTCCATTTATTCATGATGGGAGATGTTTTTAAACACTCCTCTTACTATCCTTATGATTTATAAGTGATGAGATACATCTTCCACTCTCATAAACCCCTTATATGAATCTCTAGGTACCCTCGTTATGTTTTCAAATTTATCCTACAATTTTCCGTGTAAAATTTTTGTTTAGTGAATACCCATCCTCATTTCCACTTAAGGGTATTCACCTATATGTAATTATGCATCATTGAATGGGTATTTCCATGTATGTAACCTGAACTCATTTATTGTGGGGTTAAAATTGATGGAATACATTTTTATGTTTTGTGATCTATGTGGCACGCTTATGCATGTACATAATATGAAAATGATGGGTGCACCCAGATAGTGATCCAATGCATTGGATAATGTTTTAGTCTCATGATATGTCATATATGGGATTAGGGAGTAAACTTAATCCATTATGGGACTCTCTCCACCATGTGATGTTGTCTCGGAAGTTAGCCTTGACTTATGTTTATGACATGATTTATGTTGTTGTCACATTCTCATGTTGCCTTAATATTATCATGTTATATCATGCCTCATTGTTCGATATTATGTTTCTCACCCTCTTATGCTACCTTGATATGCCTATTGGATCACATGTATTGCTTTAACTTATACTATGATTTTTTAATTCCCCTATTGGGATTTATAGCTCACCCCTTTCTTATGTATGTCCCTAAGTTATCCCATGCAGTTTTTGAAGGATGGTGGAATTTTAGGAGCATGTTAAGGAAGTTTTCAATAATGTTATTGTTCACATGTTCAAGTTGTTATGCTATGTACCGAATTACCCAAATAAACAAGGATTCGTGGTCTTATGGGTTGTATTAAGTGTGATTTTATGTAATAAATCATGATATAAAGTTTATTAAAGACAAGGGTTTTCATAACACATGAAACCACTCGAACTCGAGGTGATACTCATGTTCCTCATTGAACACTAAGATGACGCTTTGTATCTCTCATACAACCCGATACCCCTATATCGTCATCCCATTGAATTAACCAACCTATGGTGCTCCCCACCCTAGGTCTTAGATTACAAGTCTAATTCTAAACCTTGGCACCTCCTGCCATCAGAATTTCCCATTAACTTAAGAAAACTTAATGTTACCCTTCAGCAACTTAAGAAAACTTAAATTTATCATTCAGTAACTTAATAAAACTTCAAGTTACCCTTTATTAACTTAAGAAAAATTCAATTTACCCTTCAATAACTTAATAATGCTTCAAGTTACCCTTCATCAAGTGGGGAAACACTAGCGGTAGGGTGACCGTTCCTCATAACCAACTCATGGTTGATCAAAAGCTACCCAAAAACTGTTATCGTTCCTAGATAGTATATTTTAAGGGTCACATCGTAAAAAACACTTGTCGCACTTAATAAGACATACGTTGAGTGGTCTTAGCTCACTGCATAAGATTTCTTGTCAAATTCCAATCAAACCATCCCAGGCTGACCTGTTTAAAGGATGTCCAACTCAACATCCAATAACTTATTTAACGGTTTATTATGTTACTTTAGATACTAATGGTACTTGTGATCGTTCAAACATACTCATCGACATTTGCACATATCTCATAGTTTGATTTAACAGTTGCATACTCAATCAATCATCTCATTTTTTTCATGCTATATCGCAAGCACTGATGCGCTTCTGATTTGACATATCCACTAGGTTGGTTGCACACCCCGAGCCTAAATCTAATGTTCAGACTCAGTCTAGACTCATATCTAAGTCTTATATTCAACACCATCTCCGAGATTGGAAATCTTGAATTTGCTAGCTCATCGATTTTTGAGAATCGTCTTGACCATTCCTGAATAATCTTGTACGGTCATGTTCCCTCTCTCTCTTGAAGGACACAATTTCCATGATTGATGCAACACTCCCCATCGTAGGAGTGTACTAGTCATTGTTTTACTGAAAACAGAAACCTAATTCTCATGGCACACACTTCATCCACTACCAAATACAGTTTTTAGACATGGCCCAATGTGCTTAAAACAAGCACTAACACAAAACTACAGTCACTTATAAGCATGATTGGAATAGGTTTGTTCATAGACACATGTGTGGCGCTCTCCCAAGCCATGCTCACGTATGTCATCAACCACACTTTCGATCCATGCTCATGTGTTTGTTCATAGATGCATGTGTGACACTCTTCCATATCAATGATGTTACAGCACCCAATCATTTTTACACAGTCATCCTGAACATTGGGATAATCCAATTCTTTTAATTGGTAAGGGATATGATGCTCGTAATGAAACCCTTAACACCCAGGTCACCCTACTCTTGGAGTGACCCGTGATCGTAGCCTTTAAGAACTCGCGACCATTTTTTCAGGAAGTCATGAACTAACACCTCTCAAGGTGTTACCACTACGGGAGAAAATGGGTATTTGCGACGGGGAAGGGTCCCGTCGCAAATAGTCCGTTAGGAGGGACTATTTGCGACGGGACCCTCTACGAGTCGCAAATAGTATGTCGATAGGTTGATATTTGCGACGGGTCTCATCGCAAATACTTTTTTAACCACCACCCCTAATTAATAGAGGAGGTTCGTATTTGCGACGAAAATCTCATCGCAAATAATCTCATCGCAACTAATCTAACCTATATATACCTCCATCTCTTTTCCCTTTCATTCCACTCTTTTCTCTACTTCTATCTCCCTCTTCACTTACATTTTCTCTCTCAAAATTTTTCTAAGTTAAAAATTTTAAATCGAAGCAATATTTGCGGCTTAAATCCTATGAAAGATTCAGTTTTAAGGCATTTATCTATTTCTTTTTATTTTTTAGTTAATTCATTTTATTTGATATTAGTTAAAATTAAATTAAATTAGAATTAGATCGTTTTATTTTGCATTATTTTTTTGTACAAATATGTGTGATTACTATTAATTAGTATTAATTAATAGTTTTAATTATTAATTAGTAGTCATTAGTATTAATTAGAAAAAATATTAATAATTATTAATAATTAATCATAATTAATAATAATTAGCGATAATTAGTAAAAATTAGCATTAATAAGTAGTAAATTGAAATAAATATTTATAAATAATAATAATTTGTAATAATTAGTCATAATTGGTAATAATTAGTGATAATTAAAAATAATTAGTCATAATTAGTCATAATTAGTAATAATTACTAATAATTAGTAATAAATGTGATTAATTAGTAATAATTAGGAATAATTAGTAATAATTAGTAATAATTATTAATAATTAGGAATAATTAGTAATAATTAGTAATAATTAGAAATAATTAGAAATAATTAGTAATAAATAGAAATAATTAGTAATAATTAGTTATAAATAGTAATAATTAGTAATAATTAGGATTAATTACTAATAATAAGGATTAATTACTAATAATTAGGATTAATTACTCATAATTAGGATTAATTGCTAATAATTAGGATTAATTACTAATAATTATGATTAATTAGTAACAATTAAGATTAATTAGTAATAATTAGGATTAATTAGTGATAATTAGGATTAAATGTGATTAATTAGTAATAATTAGGAATAAATAGGATTAATTAGTAATATTTAGGAATAATTTGGAATAATTAGTAATAATTAGGAATAATTAGTGATAATTAGGAATAATTAGTAATAATTAGTAATAATTAGCAATAATTAGGAATAATTAATAATAATTAGAAATAATTAGTAATAATTAGCAATAAATATGATTAATTGAAAATAATTAGTTATAGTTGGTAATAATTAGGATTAATTGGTAATAATTAGGATTAATTAGTAATAATTAGGATTAATTAGCAATAATTAGGATTAATTTGTAATAATTAGAATTAATTAGCAATAATTAGGATTAATTAGCAATAATTAGAATTAATTAGCAATAATTAGGATTAATTCGCAATAATTAGGATTAATTCGCAATAATTGGGATTAATTAGCAATAATTAGTAATAATCAGGATTAATTAGTAATAATCAGGATTAATTAGTAATAATTAGGATTAATTTGTAATAATTATGATTAATTAGTAATAATTAGGATTAATTAGTAATAATTAGGATTAATTAGTAATAATTAGGATTAATTAGTAATAATTAGGATTGATTAGTAATAATTACGAATAATTATGAATAATTAGGCATAAATAGTAATAAATAGTAATAATTAGTAGTAATTAGTAGAAATTAGTAATAATTAGGAATAAATAGGATTAATTCGTAATATTTAGCAACAATTAGGAATAATTAGCAATAATTAAGAATAATTATCAATAATTAGGAATAATTAGTAATAATTAGCAATAATTAGCAATAATTAGCAATAATTAGCAATAATTATGATTAATTAGCAATAATTGGTAATAATTAGTAATAATTAGGATTAATTGGTAATAATTAGGAATAATTAGTAATAATTAGGATTAATTTGTAGTAATTTGGATTAATTAGTAATTATTAGGAATAATTAGTAATAATTAGCACTAATTAGTAATAATTGGGAATAATTAGTAATAATTAGCACTAATTAGTACTGATTAGTAATAATTAGTAATAATTTGTAATAATTAGTAATAATTAAGATTAATTAGGAATAATTAGGATTAGTTAGTAATAATTGGTAATAATTAGTAATAATTAGTAATAATTGGTAATAATTAGTAATAATTAGAAGTAATTAGTAATAATTAGTAATGATTTGGAATAATTAGTAATAATTAAGATTAATTAGTAATAATTAGTGTTAATTAGTAATAATTAGGATTAATTAGTAATAAATAGTAATAATTAGGATTAATTAATAATAATTAGGATTGATTAGTAATAATTATGATTAATTAGTAATAACTGGGATTAATTAGTAATAATTAGGATTAATTAGAAATAATTCGTAATAATTAGGATTAAATAGTAATAATTAGGATTAAATAGTAATGATTAGGTTTAAATAGTAATAATTATGATTAATTAGTAATAATTTGGATTAATTGGTAATAATTTGGATTAATTAGTAATAATTTGGATTAATTAGTAATAATTAGGATTGATTAGGAGTAATAAGTAATAATTAGGAATGAATAGTAATAATTAGGAATAATTAGTAATATTTAGGATTAAGTAGTAATAATTAGGATTAATTAGTAATAATTTGGATTAATTAGTAACAAATAGCAATAAATCATAATAAATGGTAATTATTAGTGATAATTAGTAATTATTAGTGATAATTAGTGATAATTAGTGATAATTAGTGATTATTACTGATAATTAGTGATAATTACTGATAATTAGTGATAATTAGTAAAAATTAGGGATAATTAGTAATAATTAGGGATAATTAGTACTAATTGTGGATAATTAGTAATAATTTGGGATAATTAGTAATAATTTGGAATAATTAGTAAAAATTAGGGATAATTAGGTATAATTAGGGATAATTAGTCATAATTAGGGATAATTAGTCATAATTAGGGATAATTAGTCATAATTATGGATAATTAGTCATAATTAGGGTTAATTATTCATAATTAGGGATAATTAGTCATAATTAGAGATAATTAGTAATAGTTTGGGATAAATAGTAATAAATAGGGATAAATAGCAATAAATAGCCATAAATAGGCATAAATAACCATAAATAGTAATAAATATCAATAAATAGAAATAATTAGAAATAATTAGAAATAAATAACAATAATTATCAATAATTAGAAATAATTGACAATAATTAGAAATAAATTGGCAATAATTTGTAATAAATTAGCATAATTTCCAGAAAATTGGTGGCATTCCTTTTGCTTGATGTCTCATCGCCTTGTAAATTTTTCTCACTGAAATCACTATGAAAAATCTTCTCAAACGTACGGATATCCATTTTCATATTCATGAGAATTGATATGCATACGTCGGAGAAGATTTTTCATACTGATTTCAGTGAGAGAAAGTTGTAAGGAGATGAGCAGTCAAGAAAAAGAGGCTCTTTTCCTGACGAATCATCTACTTGCAACTTTTTCCGACTGAAATCACTATGAAAAATCTGCTCCCACTTACAGATATTCATTTTCATATGCATGAGAATGAAGAGCAGCATGACATGGCCTCTCTGCTCTCCATTATCATGCATATAAAAATGAATATTTGTATGTCTGAGCAGATTTTTCATAGTGATTTCAATCAAAGAAAGTTTCAAGGAGATGAGTCATCGGGCAAAAGAGTTGTCGCCAATCCGCTAGAAATTATGCCGCTCTTAATTAGTGGTAATTAGTATAAATCAGATGTAATTAATAATAATAAGAGTTAATTAATATAAATTATTATAAATTAGTGTCAATTAGTATAAATTTTAAAACAAATACTATAAATAACTATGAAATAATAGAAATTATTATAAAATGCTAGAAAAGTGAATTTAAAATGCTTCTCTTTTTTGGATAGTTTTTGTCTTATATAAAATTATTCAAAAAAACTAATTATTTTATATTTTTTAGAGAAATATAGAACAAGGAAGTCAATAAAAATCATTATTAGATGATCGTGCTTGGATAAATCAATACAAGAATCTAAATGGTTCTGATTTAAATCCTGTATATATTGAGGGTGTTGAAGATTTATTATCATTTTCATCATCAAAAACAGAATTTATTTCAAAATGGACAATTAAGTTTCCTTGTAAAAAATGTGCTTTGAGGACGTTTAACACATTTAACAATGTTGGAGGTCATCTATTTCGTTTTGGTTTTCAACTAGATTATGTTTTTTGGTATCAACATGGTGAACATAGATCTAGAGAAGATACTAATAATTTGGTTTTGGATCCATCAAGGTTTCAAAATTTAGTACATGATGTGGCAGGTTTGTCTTTTTAACAAACTGAAACTTGGGATGATTTTGAATTAACTCCTGAGTTGGAATCATATCAATTTTATGAGTTGTTGAGGTCCGCTGAGGAAGCATTATATCCTAGATGCAAGATAAGAAAATTTGAAGTGGCTACAAAATTTATGGCTATTAAATTAGATAATGGAATGTCAAATAGTTGTTTTGATCAGATATTATCTTTGGTTAAAACACTATTACCTGAAGGAATTGTGTTGCCTAAAAATTTCTATGAGTGCAAGAGGTTGGTTTATAATTTGGGTCTTGGTTATCAGAACATTCGTGCATGTTCAAATGATTGCATATTATATTATGGTGAAAATGAGTCATTAGATAGTTTCCCCACATGTGGATAATTGAGGTATAAAGAGGCTCAAATAGGGAAATATGGATTGATTCCTATAAAATAGTTGAGATATTTCCCGCTTACACCCAGATTGCAGCGTTTATTTATGTCTCAAAACACAACGGTATTGATGTCATGGCACAAAAACAATATTTCAATTGTTAAAAAATTAAATCATCCCTCTGATGGTGATTCATGGAAACATTTTGACAAATTGAATCTGTATTTTTCTTTAGAATCTTGAAATGTGTGATTGAGTCTTTCTACTGATGGTTTTTATCCATTTGGTTCTTACAGTAGTCAATATTCATATTTCCCTATCTTTAAAACTCCATATAATTTACCTCCTTGGATGTTGATGAATGAGCCATATTTTTTTTGACCTTATTAATTCCATAACATTTGAAAAAGAATATTGATGTTTGTTTGAAACCATTTATTGATGAGTTAAATTCATTATGGAGTAATGGTGTCAGTACATATGATGTTGTTGTGAAACAAATTTTCCTAATAAAATATGCATTGATGTGAAAAATTAGTGAATTCTCAGTATATGGCATGTTATCTGGCTAGAGTACACATGGTTCAAAATCATGTCCATGCTGTATGAGAGAAAACAAAGAATTTATGCTCATCAATGAAAAAAAACCTTGTTTTTGACTATCATCACAGATTCCTTCCAACCGATCATCCTTTTCAAAGAAACAAATATCATTTTAAAAAAGGTAAAATTGAAAGAGATGAACCTCCAACAATGATCTCAAGTACAGAGGTAAAATAAATTGTATCTTCATTACCTCTCATCACATGTGGACCAATAATAAACTAACAGAAAATTGACGGCTTTGGGAAAGAACACAATTGGATAAAACATAGCATTTTTTGGGATCTGCCATATTGGTCTGATTTGTTATTTCGTCACATGTTAGATATCATGCATATTGAGAAGAACTATTTTGATAATTTATTTCATACAGTTTTGGATACACCAGGTAAGACCAAAGATAATGCAAAGACACGATTAGATCTTACCCAAATTTACAGGAGACCATAACTTGAACTGTTTAAAAATCTCAGATCATGAAATTTAATGAAGCCAAAAGTAGCTTATACACTATCCAAAGAAAATCAATTATTATTATTTTCAGTAGATTTAATATTTGATACTTTCAAATAGTTATGCTTCCAATTTTGGTAGATGTGTTAGAAATGGTCATATTACCAAATTAAAAAAGTTATGACTATCATGTTGTAATGGAAAAACTTATGCCGATTGAATTAAGAGTTTTGTTGAATTATATGATTTGGGATGTGATAAAAGACATATCATATTTTTTTGAGACATTTATACGGTGATAATAGACTATAATGCACTAAATAGATTGTAAGAAGATGTTGTTTTAATTTTATGTAAACTGGAAAAAATCTTCTCGTCAGCTTTCTTTGACTTAATGAAACATTTGATATTATATTTTCCACATGAAGCAAAATTTGGAGGTCCAGTATAGTTATGATGGATATACCCATTCGAGAGATGCATGTAGAAATTGAAGAAAAAAGTACGTAACAAATCATTGGTTGAAAGCTCAATTACATAAGCGTGTTTTCAAGAGAAAATTTCTATTTTCTGCTCTCATTATTTTGAATCCGAGTATCCCTAAAAACACAACTACATGGGCCGTAATGAGGGAAATTTTGATGATGAAATGAGCAATCAATTATCATTTTTTAATCATCCTGAACTTGGCTTCGATGAAGTTCATGAATGATGGATTTCAGATGATGAACATCACAGAGCTTATACATATGTTATGCTCAACTATGAAGAAATGACATCATTTGTACTATGAGTTATCTTATCACTTATTCTATAATATTTTGTATAGTAAATTAATCTTATTTTATTTGTAGGTTATATGATAATCGTATTAAGAAACCGATTCTACAAATTAAAGCAGTTGCTCTTGAAGAACGTCGACAAAATAATTTTTTCTATTGGTTTCAAAAACTGGTAACATAAATTATTTATAATTTAACATATAAAATCAATTTATTACTTATTATATTGATAATTGTTTTACAAATTTTCAAGTATCTCAACATGCTGATAAAATTGATAATCGATTATGTGTCTTGAGTAACCCACAATCTAAAATGGTTAAATCTTATAATGAATATGTCATGAATGGTTTTTGATTGCATACATGTGCATATGGGGAATAAAAAAAGTAATGAATAGTGGTGTCTGTTTGAGAGAATCACTTCATAGAGAAATTGAAGTTGACTTTTACGGCATGCTGGAAGAAATTATTGAATTGTGTTATCTCGGATAGAGATATATAACGATGTTTAAATGTCAATGGTTGGATACTGAGAGAGGCTTGTGTGTTCATCCAACCCATGGAATCATTGATATTAAATATAAAAGTCTTATTACAGTAAATGAACCATTTTTATTGGCTCATCAGGTATATCGAATTTATTATGCAAATTATTTTTTTACTTAAAAAGGTTTGGGTGATTAGTGGAGTATAATAAAAATTAAATCTCAGGAAAATCAGTTTACTCAAAGTGAATGTGGTTACGATGAAGTGAAAGGAATTGAAATTTTTCATGAGACTACTTCAAATCCATCTTTTTCATTAAGAGACACGAATATCGATGATGTCACCTCACAATTAAGGGTTGATGGTGATGATGATGTTAATGATGTTACAAATGAATTTGAAATGAAAAGATATGATGAAATTGAAACTCGTATAGAAATTGATGATGATGAGGAGGAATATGAAGAAATTGACATCGTTAGATATGAAGATGAGGCTGAAGATGAAAATTGACACATTTAAATACTAATTATAATCATGTATAATATATATATATAATAGTTGTTTTCAACTATTTTATAACAAAAATAATTTCATGTTTCATATGGATAAGGGTCTGTTTCGTTAGTTGTAGGAGGCTAATCTACCTTTGGACGAGTAGGATGTTGGATCATCTAACCCTCAGACTGCTGTTTGTCTAGGGAGTACTCATAAGGGGGTGTGGTCTTGTGCGATTGATGATTCCTGACCCTATCTCTGAGTGACATCCACGTCTTGGCTTTGATCCACGCATGCAGAGGTATGCTTACCTGTGTATTTTAGTTAGCTTTCATTAATATATTTATATACTAATTGTTTGATTATTTATTCTTTTTTTCACAGATTTTCATATATAGTTGTTGGAAAGGGGAGTGATATATTGAATAATTATTTTTTCTGAAACTTGGATCACATGGGATGATATTCCCATTGATATCCATCACCGCATGTTCGATCATTGGCTAGTACGTAAATAAATAATATTTATTTTAAAATTTATTTAATTAATAACTTGATATTATAAATTATTTTTTGGGTTTATGGTATCTCATCGATCAGAGCATGTGTGACGCTATCTAGAAGGCACGGGAGGGGTTTATGCTTGATCATTACTGTCAGTTTTTGCACAATTTGATTAGGAAAACAATGATGAAAGTAGGAGTGATAGAGTTTGATGAGTCTTGTAATACCCACCGACCTGATTACATTTCATCTCAGGTTTGGGGTGAATTATGTTCACACTGGTTGGGTGGATATTTTCAAAGGAGAACATCAGTAGGTCGACAAAACTAGGGGAGATAAGAGGTGACACATCGAGCCGGTATTCGTACATTCATTACACACAAAGAACATACGGTAAGTACTTTTTTTAAAATAATTTATATAACTTTAAATGTAACTGTTTATTTTATATTCAAATAGGTAGTTGAACAACCCGATGTTATGAAGTTCAACATTTATAGGAGGATGTACAGTGATCTGGTCACTGGAGAGATTAAAGGTGATCATCATCATCATATTGTTCTTAGTATAATTTATTTTTGAGTTTTGAAATTAACTGTAAATAATATTTTAACTATTTTAATTTTAAATTGTAATTGGAGGAATCATATGAGGTCCCAATGTCTCAGACACATACTGAGATTCGGGCGGAGACCGAGGATCAGACCAGTGGCCACCGATTTGATGAGGTAACATGGATTCAGGCGACCTAGTATGCCTTCAAGAAAGGCCGAGTTGTTGGTATCAGCTCTTGATTGATGCCTGGGAGTTATTATGGTATTTTTGTGATGCCAACGTCTAGCTCAAGAGGAGCTCATGGAGAGTCATCATCATCTGTTGTATAGTATTAGGAGCATCTATGAGCTTATAGAGAGTATGAGTAGGAAGCAGGAGGAGATGCATCAATGGTAGCAGTATGAGATGCACCAATAGCAGCACCAGCAACATGAAGAGCTCCAACGACAACAATAGGAGGAGAAGGAGGAGATGCGTCGATGACAGCAACAACAGCATGAACAGATGAAGTACATGTGACGTCTGATTCATGGTTTAGGGATGGTATTCCCTCCATCATCTCCTCTAGCTCCTCTAGAGGACCCCCTCAGTGATATATTTGTTTTTTATGATAAAACATTTGAATATAATTTTTTTTGTAATATAAACTATTTATATTTTTATATAGTGTGTTTTTTATATTGTTGCGAATATTTCATTTTTTATTATTTATTTAATTTTTTTATTATTTTATTACTTTATTTAATTATTTAATTATTTTTATTTAGTATTATTTTGTTATTATTTTTTATATATTTTTATGAATATTGAGGTTTTTATTATTTTACTAATATTAATATTATTATTTCATTAATATTATCAATAATATTATTATTATATTATCAATATTATTTTATTTTTATTATTATTATTATTATATTATTATTATTATTATTATATTATTTTATAATTTTATAATTTTATAATTTTTATTTATTTTACTAATATTAATATTATTATTTTTATTATTATTATAATATAATTTATATTATCAATATTAGTATTATTAATATTATTTTCCAATTTTATTTTATTATTATTTTCTAAGATTATTTTATTTTTATTAATAATATTATTTTATTCATTTTTTTTAAAGATATTTGCGACAGACCCTTTTGTGACGGGAACCACCCATCACAAATACTATTTTTTAAATAATATTGGGGAAAATATTTGTTATGGGTCCACATCCTGTCACAAATAGTGTTTTTTGCGACAGGTCATTGCAAAAAAGTCTTTTTACGATTCCCTTTTCTACAATGGGGCATTTACGATGGGGTCCCATCACAGATATTCCAATTTCCAATAGTTCCATGATCGCATCACTCAAAAACTCAAGACTTGAAAGTTTACCATTAAATCGCTCATGGATTGTACCACCAAGAATCACTTCAACAGGCACCACATATAAAAATGCATAATGCCTCGTTATTACTTTTGCTCAATGGGCGTACCCATTTCCTGTGATTCATAGGCCCAACGACACCAAGCATCCTCAGTATGCACTTTCTCTCTCAAATATCGAAACTAGAAGTCACAGTATTCCACATGACTATAACCTAATGAACAACTTTCTGAGTTGTACTCCATCAAAAATAAAGAAGGTATTACAAATGACTAGGTGGTCGACCATGCCCTTGGCATGTCGGTCCTATCAATCTCATACATCCATGAGCACAACAAACAATAGGATCAACTTATTGAATGACCACACATCAATATTGGGCATTGTTTCGCAAGCTAAGAGGTCTACCAAAGCCCGAATAGTATATGGTCAGTACTTCCAATGCCTAGAAACTCGGTACAAAATCCTACCGGGTTCCTATCTCAAAGGGCGCTACCAAAACTAGGTTAACCCCTCACTTAACATGAGGCATCAACTCTAAAACTAGGGCTATACCTAAAAGGTCACTAGGTTCTCTCGCATAACCTCTAAGCTCAACCTTAAAATATATGCCAATTGAGACTCATCGAAAACATCCACATTCTCATCCAAGGAAACTCAAAACTAACACCCACGCTCTAGGGGTGTTATAACTATGAATTTAAAAGGTGTTATTTAAGCCATTTTAACCAGATCACATGATTGCAAACATTAAGGATGGTTCTTGAGGCACAATGCCAAGAACTTTCATTATACATATAGGTTGGTACAAGGCCAATTATTTAGTCATCAAATATTTATTTATCCAAGAGTTCTCACATTGGGACTAGTTAAAGAAAATGTCAATACTAATATTTAGAGGAAAACACTCTTTAGATTGTAACTAGAATTTTAATTAATTGATTCCTTATGGTAATAAATCCCCAAAACACACAAAATGTCTTTTATAATTTAAAGGGAATTAGTTAATCAAGATTCCACCATACACTTATACAAAACATCATATGAGTGGTTGAAAACACATTAAATAACCATCTCAATTAATATAAATATACCCCCAAGGGGTTAAGTACCAAGGCGTATAAATATAACATCGAACTGTGAGGGTAAAGTCATTCCATCCTGGGTTTAGTTATATGGGTAACCATTCCCAATTCATAGAGGCAATGATCAATAAATTACAATTGGAATCTCATTTAAATGCAACCCATTAATAGTTATTTCATATGCACATTATGCTAAGATCAACTTACAAGGGTCGAGTCAAGCAGGTAAGGATTAAACTATATGGATTTTCATTCCCAAGTTATAAGTTACAATACTTATAAGTTTCAATTGGCACAAAATTTAACTAAAATACTTTATTATCCACTTAGATTTATTAAAATAAAACTCAACTGTAGCAGCTGGAACTATTCACCTTGGGCCACCGGTTTGGGCTTGGAGTCCTTAAGGCCTTCAAGCCACCCGGGCCTTCTGGTCAGTGGGGCCTTCGAGCCACCTTTAAGGCCTTCGGTCCACCTCAAGGCCTTCGAGCCACATCTAGTTTCCCCAGACAGATTCTACAAAAAAGGAACAGCCCTAGAGGAGGATTCAGAGCAGGTGCACTCACCAGAGCATAGCCAATAGATTTATAATAATGAGAGGGTATGGCCATGCCATTGGGACCAGACTGTGATTACATGGGAAGCTTAGCTAGACGGCCATGTAAAGGTGAAGATCTACCATCATGATGCAGATGCTGGGGAGGAGAAGTTCTTTGTAGTTACAGTCTGGTTGAATTCTCTAAGACCTTCGGGTCATGTAATGTCTCTTAAGCCTATGGGCCATGTAATCTCTAAGCCTACGGGCCTTTTAAGGGTTCCACCTCATCCCTTGAAAGGGGGGTTATCAAAAATCAATAAAAATGAAGGTCTTCGGGCCATTCAGGGTAAACCCAACTCATTTAACATTTAAAGATTCTCATTTAAGTTAATCTATTCATTATTAAAACTATTTCATTTATTTAATTAATTTTGGGTTGGTTAAATAGAATTTCATTTCCAAGTTATGTAGGAAAGAACCATTTAGGTTGATGCAGACACTTTATTTACCCAACCTTAACCCATAACCATAACAAGGAAATCCATCACAGAGACAAATGATACAAGTATACAAGGCAGACAACCACGCAATCACGGTATACAAATAAGTATGCTAATGGAATGTGAATCCTATATGCCTAAAATAATGCATGAACACACCTCCTAACTTGCCATAACAAGACAAGAGATAAATAACATAAAACATTAGCCTCAAGAATGATGAACAATCACTCAAGGTGAAATATTAATCAACTGTAATAATGAAAAGCATGATCAGTAGTCTCATACCTAGGCAACTTGGTCATCCCTCCATGCGTGGGTTGGCCATTCCCAAACACAATCAATTTACCAAGTTCTGATGCATTCTTAGTCTCATATCTACCAGCCCAAAATAGTAAGACAAAGGAAAAAAAAGAAGCATTGATACCATTTTGTGACATCTCGAGCCTAGTTCACTCATAAGTAATCGAACTCGAGGGACACATAGTATCAAGTGTCCACCCCCATATGCCAGAGGCTTCTGACTAGCAGTGAGATTCTATTGGTGATACGATGAGGAGACTATACCCTCTAGATTAGTACTATATACAAAGAAAATAATAAGTAAGTGAAATGGAATGCAAGCATGTAATAATAAACTAACAATCTGGCAAGCATGCAATAGATAAATACTCATACAACAGAGTTATATGAAAATAAATAAATAAACAAGACAACCCAGTTCCCATAGGTGGTTTAATTGCATGTCTGGTCCATTGCCCCCATGAAAAGTTCTGGTCCAAGATAAGTAATAGAAAAAAGCACTAGTCAAGTCCTAACTTACAGTTATGTGATCTACTCGAAAACCAAGTGGTGGCTCGAAGAGGGTGTGAGTAAAACTCAGTAGGCCGCCACCAATGATGTCTAATTCATTTATATTTTGTGACTATAAAACATAACAGTGTGTAGTATATAAATAATAAAAGATGTAAAGTGGAGTTGATCTAGGTAATACCACCTGCTTTGGTCTAAGCTAGATGTCTCTGACCATAAGAAGAATAATGTAATAATAGGACCCTTGGTTATAAGACTAGGAGTATAAGAACTTGTATCAAGGTGAGTCCATGAAATGGGTCTAAGAATTACCACATATTAGAACTGGAAGAATCTAAGGAATAATCTAAGGTATTCTATGTATAGAATTGGCGAGCCATCCCATGGTGATCAAGTCACGGTGTTTAGCTCTGGAGCAGAATCTGAGGGATGAACCCTCAACATTCCACTTTGTAAAAGGTATCTAACTAATCCTGAGGAGTAAGTCCAAGGTAATCTTAGGAGAGGATTGATTGATATCCAAGGATATAATTCAAGTCATTCCAGGTCCAGGTACCTCAATCCAAATTTGAGGAGTGCATACTAGACATTATAATGTTTTCAGAGTTTCCAGGTGAATCATCGATGGCAGGCAGAGGTGTTCAAAAATATAAGACATTGACTATATCCAGGGCAGGTGTACCACTTGTAATTCATATCAATGAATTGTGTGGCATCTAGTGGGCCATACTTGGCATTCACATCAATGAATCCAAGGCATACCCATGACATGTCCCACTTATAACCATACTCAATACCGAGTATCATAACCATGGTATTAACCTTTATTTATAGAAGCGAAAACATATAAAAGAAATGTACAGAAATCAAGCTTTGGGATCAAGGTCATTTAGTTAAAACATACCCAAATACTTCCATTAATTGTAAAATCATTTAATTCCATACTCCCTTTCTCATGTTATCACATTTCATTAAGGGTATCGCAACATCACACCATTGCATTAATTTGTATACTCTATGGAATCATAGAACTAATCCATAGGTGTGAGTAAAGATATCATATCAAGGATTTTATTAAAATTAAACCATAACCTTGGAGGTGTCTCCAAAGGTTTCCCATAAAGTACATGTATCTTTTGATAATTTAATTAGTCTATTAATTTTTAAAAGCACTTGATAAGAAATGAACTTGGGCTCTGGTATTTAGTCATGACACCCTAAGTGCTTAAAATCATTTAAGTAACCCAAGACATTCTCATGGTCTATCTAAGAGTTTAATTATTTAAGTAACATATTAAACACACCATAAGGGGGTGCACTACTGGAAAAGGAAGATTTACCAACGGTTCTGAACTGTTGGGAAAGGCCAGAGAACCGTTGGTATACCTTATACCAACGGTTCTGTGAACTGTTGGTAAGTAAGCTGTTGGGATAGATTTTCCAAATATTTTACATAGAACCATTGGGATAGGTTAGAAAAATTAGCCTACCCCAATGGTTCCCTAAACCATTGGGAAAAGTTTTTCCCAACGGTTTCTCCTGAACCGTTGGGAAAACCAACATTTTCCCATGGTTCCCAACGGTTTCTAAAACCGTTGGGAATGTATTTTTACCAACGGTTCCCTTTGAACCGTTGGTAAAAACTTTCTATGAATCCTATTCCAATGGTTTGAAACCTTTGGCATAGGCTATGTTGTGCAAATTGCACAGCAGCCAGCAAAATTTTCACAACACTGGTAATTCTCCTAGCTCCTTGTACCTACAATAACCAACTAACACATACATATACAGAAAAAATTCATACACATTTAACATATAATTCATCTGGAACTATACACATCTATAATTAAATCATAATTCATAACTTAATTATAAACATACATAATTCATTTAAACATACACATTTAAATGTATTTTTTCTAGAAATGATGTCCATTTTAAACAGAATACATACACTTGGAGTGATACCGGCCACACCATGCCTTGGATTGATGCGAGGTTGACTCATACACGTCAAAAATGACCCATAGATCATTTTCCAAAAGTATCAACATATTCCGAAATCATTTGGTCAGTTTTCCATATGTCATTTATTGTCACTTAAAATGTTGTTCATTTAAAAAAAATGAGACACTTTGAGTGGTTCCAGCCACACCATGACTCAGATTAAGGTGGGGTTGACTTGTACACATCACATATGACGCATTGATCATTGTTCTAAAGTTTCAACACATTCCGAATGTGTTTGGTCAGTTTTCCATATGCCAGTATTTTTTAATTAAAATGTTGTCCATTTCAAATAAATGTGACACTTTGAGTGGTGTCGGCCACATCGTGCCTCGTAATGAGGTGGGGTTGACTTGTACAGATCACATATGACCCATGGATTGTTTTCCTAATGTTTCAATGGAATCCAAATGTGTTAGGTTGGTTTTCCGTATGTCAGTTGTTGTTTTCACTTAAAATGGTGTCCTTTTGAAACAAAAAAGAGACACTTTGAGTGGTTTCGGCCACACCGTACCTTTAATTGAGATGTTTTTGACTCGTACATGGCACATATGACCCATGGATCATTTTCCTAAAGTTTCAATAGAAACTGAATTCGTTTGATCAGTTTTCCGTATGTCAGTTGTTGTTTTCACTTAAAATCTTGTCCATTTTAAACAAAAGAGAGATACTTTGAGTGATTCCGGTCACACCACGCCTTATATTGAGGCGAGGTTGACTTTTAAACGTCATATATGACCCATGGATTGTTGTTCTAAAGTATCAACACAATCAGAATCTGTTTGGTCGGTTTTCCGTATGTACTTAAAATGTTGTCCATTTTAAACAAAAGAGAGACACTTAGAGTTATCCCGACCACACTGCGACTCTTATTGAGGTTCGTTTGAATCGTACATGTCACATATGACTCATGGATCGTTTTCCTAAAGTTTCAACAGAATATGAATGCATTTGGTCGGTTTATCGTATGTCAGTTGTTGTTTTTAATTAAAATGAAGTCCATTTTAAACTATAGAGAGACACTTCGAGTGGTGCCGGCCACTCCACGCCTCAGATTGAGGCTGGGTTAACACGTACACGTCACATATGACCCGTGGATCATTTTCCTAAAGTTTCAACAGAATCCAAATGCATTTAGTCAGTTTTCCGTATGTCAGTTGTTGTTTTCACTTAAAATGTTGTTCATTTCAAATAAACCTGAGACACTTTAAGTGGTTCCGGCCACACCTAGCCTCGGATTGAGGCGGGGTTGACTCTTACACGTCACAAATGACTCATGGAACGTTTTCCTAAAGTTTCAATAGAATATTAATGCATGTGTTCAGTTTTCTGTATGTCAGTTGTTGTTTTCACTTAAAATGTTGTCCATTTTAAACTATAGAGAGACAGTTCAAGTGGTTACGGCCACACCACGCCTCAGATTGAGGTTGGAATGACTCATACACGTCACATATGACTCATGGATCGTTTCCCTAAAGTTTTAATGGAATACGAATGTGTTTGTTCAGTTTTCCGTATGTCAGTTGTTGTTTTCACTTAAAATGGTGTCCTTTTGAAACAAAAGAGAGACACTTTTAGTGGTGCTGGCCACACCGGGCCTTGGATTGAGGAGGGGTTGAATCGTACACATCACATATGAATCATGGATCGTTTTGATAAATTATCAACACAATATGAATGCGTTTGGTCAGTTTTCCATATGCTAGTTGTTATTTTCACTTAAAATGTTGTTCGTTTCAAATAAACCTAATACACTTTGAGTGGTTCTGGCCACACCGGGCCTCGTATTGAGGCAGGGTTGACTCATACACGTCACATATGACCCATGGATCTTTTTTCTAAAGTATCAACACAATCTGAATGCGTTTGATCAGTTTTCCATATGCTAGTTGTTATTTTCACTTAAAATGTTGTCCATTTCAAATAAATTTGAGTCACTTTGAGTGGTGCCAGCCACACCAGGCCTTAGATTGAGGAGGGGTTGACTCATACATGTCAAAAATGACCCAAGGATCATTTTCCTAAAGTATCAACACAATCTGAATGTGTTTGGTCAATTTTCTGTATGTCAGTTATACTTTTCACTTAAAATGTTATCCATTTCAAACAAAAGTGAGACACTTCAAATGGTGTCGGCCACACCGCACCTCAGATTTAGGTGGGGTTGACTCGTACACATCACATATGACTCATGGATTGTTGTTCTAAAGTATAAACACAATCAGAATCCGTTTGGTTGGTTTTCTGTATGTACTTAAAATGATGTCCATTTTAAACATAAGAGAGACACTTAGAGTGATCCCAACCACAATGTGACTCGGATTGAGCCAGGGTTGACTCATAAACATCACATATGACCCATGGATCATTGTGATAAAGTATCAACAGAATACGAATTCATTTGGTCGATTTTTCGTATGCCAGTTGTTCTTTTCACTTAAAATCCCATCCATTTTAAACAAAAGAGACACAATTAGAGTGCTACCGGCCACACCGCACCTCGGATTTAGACGGGGTTGACTCGTACACGTCACAAATGACCCATGGATCATTTTTCTAAAGTATCAACACAATCCGAATGCGTTTGGTCGGTTTTCCGTATGCCAGTTGTTATTTTCACTTAAAATGTTGTCTATTTCAAATAAACCTGAGACATTTTGAGTGGTGTCGGCCACACCTGAGGCATGGTATTACCATCTTGAAAAATAGACATGTCCTCAGTTTATCTTCAAGGAACCAATATCATTCATGATTAATAGAAACCATCCTGGTGTCCCTCACCTAGAAACCAAAGCATACATCCTGGAATTTCAAGTCTAAATTCCCTGAGCATGACGAGTCAGTCCATGAGTCCTTAACATGTAACCCATGTCTTATACTAACAATTGATAAGTAAACCAAATCAAACAAGGAATAATTCACATAACATGGAGAATGTACAACAAGGATTTGTATTCAAATTAAAGCATATCATCACATGCATTTGATGAGCATGAGCTAATAAGCTTACCAAGACATTCATATAATTCAAGACATACAAAAATGGAATAATCCTAAATAACATTGCATGATCAGAGAAATAAAAAAGAGAATGTGAAATCAAGGAGGAGGGTGGGGGGCTGTCCGGGGGGTTGTCCGGGGACCAAGGAGGAGGGTGGGGGGTTGTGTGGGGGGTTGTCCGGGGGTGTTCGGGGGGCTGTCCGGGGTCCAAGGAGGAGGGTGGGGGCTGTCCAGGGGGTTGTCCGGGGTCCAGGGAGGAGGGTGGGGGGCTGTCTGAGGGGCTGTCTGAGGGGCTATCCGGGGGGTGTCCGGGGGGCTGTCCGGGGGGCTGTCTGGGGTCCAAGAAGGATGGTGGGGGTTGTCCAGGGTCCAGGAAGGAGGGGGCTGTCCAGGGAGTTCCCAAACACACAAAACTCTATAAACATGCTCAAGATACACCGAAACCACTAAAAGACATCAAAATCCATGAAAACAGACAATATATAAAAATAACTCAACTCCAATATTATACTACGAGTCTAGATAAAACCAACAACTAGAATAGATTAAACATCAAATCTCAGTAATATTAGTCAAAAATGTAATGGATCAATTTTTCCCAAATCACCATCACTATCATCATCATCATCATCACCCCCATCCTCATCCTCTCCCTCCTCAACGCCCTCCTCCTCACCCCCGCCATCCGCCTCGCTCTCCTCCTCTCTATCCTCTTTCGCATCAGACTCCTCACCATCATCATTGTCAGGTTGGACATCATCTTGAACACCACTAGAACTACCACCTGGTGCACCATATATAGAACGTATAGACGACATATATTCATAAAAAGATGGGTTGGCCTCTGGTGGAAGTGTTGGACGTAGAACTTCAATAAATTTCATAAATGCACTGTTTTCCCTAGCAGACTGTTATGTCGTCTTTATGGCCCTTTTGTCAGCCTGTTCTGCCTGTGCCCTAACTTGCTGCAGCTCGGTGGCACTAAAACTCATATCTGAGGAGGTCCAATACCTCTTCGGGGATATCCTAGGTCGGTAGCGTACTCTGCTAGGATGCTCCTCTCCCAACACCTGATGTAAGTGATCAGTTGGCCCAAAATTGTCTGTTTATTGGGCATCGAGGGCCTCTAAAGCATCCTATTACAAATATAAATATATTATTAAGTTACAAAATAGATATTAAAATATAAAATAAACATATTAAAACTTATAATTTGCTGATAAGTCGGTTCATTGACGACACTTCCATCCTTTTTCCGTCTACTCGAGCAAAACAGTTTTGCTCGAGGCACACATCCTTCAATATTATGTATTTTCCTCTACAATGACATTGAAAACTAAAGTTATATAAAAACTTTAGCAAACTATTAAATAATTGAGGAAACAAAAGAAAGTGTAAGTCGTAAAGAAAGATTATAAACAATTGTCATACATGCTTCCTCTCATGATCTGGCATCGTAGTACGTCCCAGTGTGTGGAGGTATTTTTTTGCATCAATGTTTTTTTTATTTTTTCCAGATGATTCCTAAATAAAATTAGATAATGAAAAAGATATTATTAATTAAAAACATGAAATTTATTATTTAAATACCTCAAATGTAATTAATACCTTAAACTGGGTAGTCATCCAATGAGTAATCATCTGACGATACTGCTCTATAGGACAATCATCCACGATTGGTACCGCCTCTAACTCAGTGCCAACTCTAGCATGCCATCCAATATACAACTCATGCTTTTAGGCTCTCCAAAGCTCACCTAAATCCTTTAGACGTGTCGGTCGTGCACCCTCACCATCGGGAAAATTAAATCGAAGCTGACATCAAAATATTAATTCATATAAATACAAAAATAATTCATGGAATTAAATACAATATATTTTTTTTACCTATATTTCTACCCAAGCTCTATCCTTGACCTCGTGTGGCAAATGTCTCCATGATAGCGGGCTGACGGGAATGATGTCGGAGTATTTGGAAAGCATCGCCAAAAAACTCTGACATTGCTGCTCTGTTTTCTCAACCATTTGGTTGTCTTTGTTGTAATCCACCATAACCTGTGTGCGGTGGTTCCACACCGCACGCATGCATGTACGCCCCCGCCCCCGCCTCCTGTCAGTAGATGTATCTGTCATGAAATAAAAATAAATATTTTATCAAAACATGTTATAATGAAAATAAATATTGCTATAAAAATCTGTTAGGGTTCTATAAATATACCTACACCAGTATGATCACTGAGCGTCGCTGGATCCACAAAAACTGATGGAATACCCTATGGTAGAACAGGAGTCGAAGAAGATGGAATATAGAAGCTCGGAGAGACAGAAGTAGAAGGAAAAGAAGATGGCACAGCTGTATGACCGGATTCTGGATGGGGAGTGGGAATCATCATGGGATATGAAAAATATGGGTCAAAAGATGCAAAAGGTGGTGAAAACATGGGAGGCATAAATATCCCGTGTGTCCCTAACGACACACCGGGATCAGAATGTGGGAAGGATGGCATGTCAGTGGGAGGGGCAGGGTCTAGTCGGGTACACGAAGCTGCTTGTCCACCTCTGGTACGAACCCTCCTCGTACCACCGGCCTAAGTACTAGGACCAGTACTAGGCTCCTCGTCAAATAACTGTCGACGTATAGGTGGATCCTACAAAAATGTTTACAAAAAAATTAATCACATGACATTATATATTCTTTAAATATATATATTTGAAATAAAGTACTCACTACAGGCACTAATGGTGGAACGCCCATATGTGTCATTCGATGATTGTTCTCCATCATTTGTTTCCTTCGCCTCTCTTCAATTGGATGCATTTCCTGCTTTTGAAAAAAAAATTGTAATTAATTAGAAAATGGAAACTAATGTGTAACCCAAAAAACTAAATATATGAGGGAATAGGGGGATTAATTGGTAATTTAGCTATCAATTGTTTTAGAAGATCTTGAATGGATTTAATAAATCATACAATTTGTAATGTTCACCAAGTTAGAAATATTGTTTGACTAGGTTTGAATACAGTTCAATTCCAAATTAGAAAATGCAATTCAAATAAAACTACAACCAATAAACATTGAAAATTCACATAACGGTCAAGTCAGCTAAAACATATTTGTGATCAATACTAAATCAATTTGAATATTACCAACCTTAACAACCCAACTCGAGGTAAACCAAAAGAATTGAGAACATGGATGAATGATTCTATATATTTTTAACCACAACTTCAGGTTCACAATCAACTCTGACAATTGAGATATTGGAGTCATCAAAAGAAATAAATGGATTGGTTCTAATGGCACTAGGGATAGTGTCAATTCCATCATCACCATCATCAAAAATATGTCTTGGAATTACTTCAACTATGACACCAAATTCAGGTTGAAGTTGGTCTTTGACATAAAAAACTTGTTTAACCATTGATGCCAACACATATGGTTCTTCGATAGCAAGAGTGTGAGTCATATTAATTACTCAAAATCCACAATCATCAATAAATGTGCTCTGTCTCATCATCGAATCAAACCAATTTCATTTCATCATTGTGACTCGTCCATGAGAGTAATAATCCAATATTATTATTTTCTCAATGACTCCATAATAACCCACATTTTCAAATCGCGGTCTACTATCTGATGCACTGGCATAACAATTTGTTGTGGTAGTAACCATAACACCATCATGTTGTGTTCTCATTTTCTTTGCTCGTTTAGTGACAATAAATTTGTACCCATTGATAACAATTGATTTACAGTCACGAACCACGGTATTAGGACCAAAATCCAAAGTTCTTATTTCCTCAGAGATAGAGTCAGTAGACAAACTCAATACCTGCAATATAAATGACTATTAAACTTAATTAAATATTGATATAATTATTTTAAACAATAATATTTTTACCTTCAATTTTAATCAAGCAGAAAACTCTTTGTTATGAAAAGTCTCCCTCATTCTCAAAGATAAAGAATGATGCTTTCTATTTATCATTGTTTTATGTTCCCTGTAGATAAAAAATATGAATATTTTAACAAATATATATGTAAGATATACATATTCAATTTATTTACCTGATATAGTCATTGAACAAATCATAATTGAACAAAACTGTGCGATGTGACATCTCCCACTCTTCATGGATTAATGTATTCAATGTATATGATCCAGGAATTCCTCCTGTTCGAGGAAGTGATGGAAAATGGGTTCAATTTGCTCATATTGTTCTTCTTCATTTCTCATCGGTCTGTTCATTCTTGTAGTAAGATCAGACAAATACATTGAGCAGAAATCCATACATTCTTGAGCCAAGTAACCGTTCATGATAGAACCTTCAGGATGATTCCTGTTTTAGACATAAGACTTTAATGTGTACATATTTATTTCAATTGGATACATCCAATGAAAAGAAACAGGTCCTCCGAGAAGTATTTCAGTGGGAATATGGACAGTCAGATGCAGTATGTATGTGAAAAATGATGGAGGAAATATTTTCTCCAACTCACATAAAATTAATGGGGCATCTGTCAACATTTTTTTCAAGAAATACTTGGACAACTTCTTAGCACAAAGATCTCTAAACAAATGGCACAACCGAATAACAGTCACCCTTACATTATTGGACAAAAGATGACAGATTGCTATTGGAAGCAACTCATGCAGTAGAACGTGATAATCATGAGTCTTCAAAGATTTTAGCTTCAACTCTCTTCTGTTGACCCGTTTAGATATGTTGCTTGAATAGCCATTAGGAACTCTAATAGTCTCTAATACTTCCAGAAATTGTTTTTTTTTGTAGGTTTCATCGCATAAGAAGCACATAGAAGTTACCATTTATTTTCACTGATACGAACATGATGTAATTCTGGTCTGATGCCCCAATCCACCAAGTCACGCCGAGATCATAAATCATATTTTGTCTTCCCCTTGACATTTAGAAGAACCAAAATCAATATTTCGCATATATTCTTTTAAATATGCATTATGTCTAAGCAATTTCGTAACAAATAGGTTGACCAATAAGGAAAATAAAAAAAGATAGTCCTCTTCCTCCAATTGTAACAGGTTTCAGTGGAAACATTCTTTCTCTTTCCAGATTTCATTTGACCCTTCCCGAATGAAAAACTGAAATCTTTCAATTCATTAAGCACATTAGTTCCAGACATACGCTGAGGTGGATCATCGGTCTCTATGGTATTATCAAATCTCTGACGATTCATTCTATATGTATGATCCTTTGGAAAGAATCGTCGATGTCCCATAAAACTGAAACTACAATGATGTTTCAGTCTTCTGGATTGCATATTCTTCATACAAACTGGACATGACAGTTTTCCCTTCATGCTCCATCCAGACATCATTGCATAAGCCAGAAAATCATTGATCGTCCACATAATCACAACATGCATCTGAAATATGTCTTTCGAACATGCATCGTATGTGCGCACACCCACATCCCAAAGAAGTTTCAACTCTTTTATTAAAGGTTGCATGTATACATCAATATCAATGTCGGGATCAGAAGGACCAGATATGAGTATACTCATGAAAGTGAAAGGTTTTTTCATACACAACCATGGGGGAAGATTATAAATGTGTATAAAAAGTGGCCATGTGCTGTGCAAAGTAAGCATTTACCCAAACTGATTAAAACTGTCGCATGAAAGACCCAGCCTCACATTACGCACGTCAGCTGCAAAATTAGGATGTCGAGCATCAAATCTCTTCCATGCAAATCCATCTGCAGGATGAATCAACTCATCATTAGTCTTCTTTCTCTTGGTATCATTCCATCTCATTTTTATTGATATTTCATCAGACATAAAAAGATTCTAGAGTCTGGGGATCAATGGAAAGTGCCACATTACTTTCTGTGGAACGCAGGATGGTGTTCCATTAGATTTTGACTTCCAGCGGGATGTGCCACATTTTATACAATCATTTTGTTCAGCAGTTTCCTCCCAAAATAAACTGCAATCTTTCAGGCAAGCATGAATTTTGTTTCTTGAAAATTCAAGTTCCTCAACTAACTTCCATGCCATATAGTGGTTTGAGGGAATATCTGCATCATCTGGAAGTAAATCCTTCAAGAGGGTAAGAATGTAATCGATTTCTGTATTAGAAATCTCATACATAGTTTTCCCATAAAACAATCGAATTAAAAATTCCAGCCTTTTCATTTTATCGCATTGTCGATATATTGGAGTCGTGGCAGCATCATTCAATTTTTTCACCCTATCAATATCATCATTTTCACTAGATGCATCATCTATCCTCATATCGAAGTCTTCTTGAGTCTAAATCCTTTATTTTTCATGATGACGAATAAACGAAAACTGATCATCTAACAAATTCTCCATTCCAGTCCTTTCATTTTGATCATCACCAATTTGAGATTTCATTTTCTCCCCATTGTGATACCACAAAAAGTAGTTTGCTTGAAAACCATATTTGGTTATGTGGTAGCTTACTTCTTCATGGCTCAACCAAGGTCTACCAACATAATTGGAACATGGGCAGTGTATGTGACCACTATCTGAAGCATTCTGAAATGAAAAATCTATAAAGCTCTCCAAATTGTTTTGAAAATCGCTTGAGATCCGATCAGTTTCATACATCCAACTTCTGTCCATTCTGTAAAAAGAATTTATATAAGTCATTTTGTCATAAACAATTCAATAGGAATGAACTTTAATAGAAAATACATTTAAGTAAGTGATAAAGGAAGAAGTTTCTAGTCGATGTAGTGAACTATTAAAATAATTTAAAGAACAAGTACTCAAAAATTAAATTAAAATTTATTTATATTCATTTTCATTAGGTCTATAAGAGGCACATGCCTCAGGTCCTATTATGTGTTATAGGCATCCCAAATCATTCACTCATGTTCAATAACTCATTATTGGCACCTCTATGGCCATACCTTTAATTACCCAATTACTTCCCCAAGTCAAGTGCACCCCATGGGTGAAATCATGTGAGGATGGGTATACATCATTCAATTTCTTACATGCTAGTGAGAATGAAGGCTTGAATTGATGACTTGAGTTCACTGATTAAATGAGGGTAGAGGTTGCATAGGCTGTGTAAATAGAATGATTAAATAAGGGTAGAGGTTGCATACACTGTGCATGGTAGGGGAGTCTCAGACGATTTAGAAACTAAAATAAATTCCCATCATAGGTATCAATAAGAAACATCAACATCAAAAGAAACTCCAAATAAAAAAGGACTAAAAACATCAAACATTTCAAGAATTCACTACTATGCATGGTTTATCCACATGTTTAGCAGTAATTATATGTCTTAATCATGAACCACCTCTACAGCTCTCAGTTTTCACCAATAAACATAAGGTAAATATCTCAAAATATCTTTAAAACAACTCATTAATAGGCTCAAAACGTAAATATAATCTTGAACCAACCATGGAATCTCTTTCACAACACATTCTCACACACCAGTTATCTCATGTGTTACTAAATACCAAACATAGTCACATAACAAGTGTACTATAACAAATTACATTACACAAGCCTTATTAAAAAAATCTCATTTTAATAAAACACTTTCCTCAAGATTAAATCATTTCTGAAATATCTTTTGAAATCCATTTTAAATCACCTATGTCTGCCTTTACCAATGGTTTTATGAAACTGTTGGTAAAGGCCTCCTTGATGAACTGTTGGTATAAGAGCGTTGAGAAAACCCAGATTTCCAGTAGTGGATTCCACTAGATGAGGTATGAGTCCACTAGTGAATCATAAATCTAGATTTTCCCGTCTAACTATCTAAGTCACCATGACTAGTCAAAAGAGGTGAGTAAGATAATGAAGTTATGAGGATCACAATGAAAATCCTTATCAATATCAATCATATTATTCAGACCTCAAATCATATCTCAATCTCACCCCAATCTCCATCGATGTGAATAATCCCATTTTCAACATCCATCAATTGTAATTACAAGAATTGAGCAAGTTACATTAATGAATTATTACAATTGAGGATCTTCATAAAGTTCCAACTGAGTGGTAAAAAATCTTCAATTCAATTCAAAACCCCTTATTTAATTCAATATTTAGAAAGGTTATCTATACCAACTTCCTTCCAAAAACTAACATGTAATTCTAAAAAGGCCTTTAAAAACCCTTTATTTCAAAACATCCCAAAGGCATTAAAGGATGTTTTAAAATTAAAAATTCTCAATATTAATTCAAAACATGGGATTACAACCTATTTTTACATGAATAAATATCTAATTTAAAATTACCAAAGAAATATCATTTCAAGAGGGTTCATTGTCATTTCACAAATTAAATCATTTGAAACTACTTAGAAAACATTAAATAGGTCAACTCATTTCATGCAAATCAATTTATTTTATTCTTTGAATAAAAACTCGAGACAAAGACTCAATTTCACCAATTCATTCTTTAAATATTCTTTGAAAATAAATCTAAACACTCATGGAATTGAATAATTCATAAATACTTGAAATATGTCAAAATTATAGTCATCAAATTCATGACTTGTTCAATTCAATTAGAATAGGGTTAAATAATATTTCACAAGGAATTTCAAGGAAAACATTCATAGAAACTTTGCTAAAAATTAATAAACACATATAAATAAATTTCCAAGTAACAATTAATTACAAGATGAAGAAAAAACATAAAAACACATACTTAGAAAATCTGGAATCCAACCGCAATGAATTTGAGATGTTTCTTCTTCGATGGAGGGTTAAAGATTTAATTAATTAAATGTATTGGAATGGAGAAAGTCTAGATTAAATCAAAACACAAAAAAATGATATACACATCAAAATCAAAACTTAAAACTAAAATATTAGATGAATAACAATAAAAAAAGGTATCACTTAAATATTTTATGTGTATAAAAAAGAAAATACCTGATTTGAGATGAATCTGATGAAGTTTCAACGGTTCAGATGGGGGAAGTCGTGAGAGGATCCGAGCTGCAGATTTAGGGTTCTGTCGCGAATGGGGGAGAGGTGCGACCGACTGTATTTGGGGTAAACATTTACCAACGGTTTTTAAAAACCGTTGGTAAAGAACCGTGGGGAAAATCTCCCATTCCAGTAGTGGTGGTTTCAGTACCCAGGGGAGAGATAAACTGGGGATTTACTAAGTTTCAAGCCATACATGCCTCATCAAGTGTTTTGGATTCATAAAAAGTAAGGTTTTGTGGGCATTAAGCAGAAATCACCCTAAGGGGTGGTCCAAGTTGAGGTTTCAAGCCTCCAACAGTGTAAGGGAGGATAATACTACATCTAGGTCAGGCTTTAGGTGACAACTAAAAGAAATTATAAAATTTTAAGGGCAACACATGGAATTACCGGCGTGCGACGCAATGACACATTTTATAAATGGAAAAACTTTTATGGAAAAACATATAGACCTCCTACCTTGGCCTTGGAAAGATTTACTCATATGGTATCAACCCTTAATTTGGGATAGAATGAAAGAAAATAGATAACTAGACAAAAGCCCTGAAAATATGGCATAACCCACATAAATGGAATGAGGAAACTTGACACCAAGAGAAACAAATAAAAGAAAGAAGTGAAATCTTATACTCACCTCTAGGCTTCCAACACATCTGATGGCGATCGAAATGGACTGCGGATGGAGGAGATCTCCCATGGGGGAAGGGAGAAAGAAGAGGGTGCACGCATGAGGAGTTGATGGGAATATGAGAAAGGAAAAAAGAGTAAAACCCTTTAAAGGGCGGAGGGGCGCTCAGAGGATTCGGGCACTGCCCGCTCCCAACTAGCTGAGACATGCGCACACATCAATGACGCACATGAACTTCTATGGAAACTGCAGTTTCGCCGTTGCTGTGATCAACTGTTTTTCGTCCAGAGGAGGTGCACTACCGGTTTCCATTCATTGAAGGTCCCCTCACCTTGTCGGCACGTACCGTCTGCTTCCATTCTTTTTCGGCGCGCACTTTGGGAGCTACGGTGATCTTCATCCGCAGAGGAGAAAGAACACTTGTGCGTTGCTCGAAACGTCTTGTGCGGTCTGTGCGCTTCCATTCCGTCAGGGTGTGCGCTCTCCATATGTGTTGAACTCTGCCGCGACGTAGACTTCACAGGGCTCGACTGCTGCAGACGAATCATGCAGGTGGCACACCTGACCGTCGGTTTTCTCATTTTTCATCAGCTACAGGAGCGGGGCCCAACTGCTGAGGCCGTAGATGCACGATAGAGAAAAAAAGGAACAGAAAATAAGGGGGAAACCCGTGTTTTTTCCTCAGGGGGGGGGAAGCAGGAAGAGGAAAATAATAATAATAATAATAATAATAATAATAATAATAATAATAAGTAGAGGAAAAAATGGAGGCAAGATGTTCCCTCGTTTTTTGAACAAGTGGAGGCGCACCACTGCACACTGCCTAATTGGTTTCCCTAGGAGGATCTCACAGCAATATGACAAACATGAGTGCTGATGCTCGTCTCGATAGTACGGAGTAGCGCTTGGACCACATTGACTTGACAGTGGAAAAATTGAAAGTCTCTCTCACTACGATGACCTCAACGATGGTGGACCACACGCAAGAGCATAAGGAATTTCATCAGTTCTTAGCTCGAGCTATGTTTCCTCCTGAAACATAGTTGTACCCGATCGATGATCATCCCTCTTTGCTCATGGGGGAATCTGAGGGAGACTCTGCTGATTTTGGATTTGGCGACATTGAGGATGACACACAGTCGTCGGGTCGGGCTGACATTGTTGTGCTCGAGCCGACATTGGGACGACATGTGGATTTAATGGAAAAATAAAACACTAGTGATATGCTTTGGGATGATGATGACATCACAGGGCTGCCCATGGAGTACACAATTATTACTGATTACTTTGTTGTCTTCTTGGGAGAGGATTTTCCAGAGTCATATGGAGGCAAGAGCAGTACTATCATGCCATTATTACAGACGGTGACTCTTTCTGATGTGGTGGACCTGCCGAAAAAGCATTAGCACGTTCCAGCATAGGTAGGGAATTGAAGGCTCTGCATTTTCTCACAGAGGCGCTAGTGAATGCTGATATTGTGCAGGGAAATCAATTATCTCGCTTTAAAAAAAGGTTGCAGGGTGGTTTTTGCAAGAGTCGTGCATAGAGGTTTGTGGCAAGGGTTGTGGGGGAAGCCCAACCAGCTATTTTGGACGGGATGCGGGCACTCAGAGACGGACTTCGCCGCATGGTGGGAACCAACATACACGGTCGGTTCATCGCCCAAGACGGACCATTTGGGCGATTGCCTGGAGAGTTAGTGACGCTAGGGTGCATCGACAATAGGAGCTGCAGGCCCATAGAGCTGGAAGAATCATTTGACATATTGCTTGAAGATTACATGCTAAAGTGGTGCCTCGCAATCAGTTTCCTCGGAATTAGTTTCTTTTCCTCAGTCTTTAGGACAAAACTGATTTTCAAGACGGTGGGAGTGATACATACTTGGGCATAAATGGAATAAGGGGTTATTAATGAGGGAATATTCTAGAAGGATTTTGTACAACTGGTCTCTATCAAGATCCCTTTGTACTTTTGACGATAACTGCATGGTTTGTTAGAGCCCCTCACATGACTTAACAAATAGTGTGCTTTGACAACATGTCGCACGGTTAGCACTGGTCGCATGCTAACCATGTGCCCCGAGTCGTTTCTCCTGAAACCGAAGCTCCAAAGTTTGAAGCTCCTGAGACTTATCTAGGAACCCAAGGCACCTCTCAGGCCCCAAACCTTATCCAAAACATCACTTTGAGGTGCTCAAACTCTTGAAATTACATTCTGAAACTCAATTTAAAAAACAACCCGTCCACTCGATTGAAAATTCAAAATTCCTTTGGAACTCTCCACCCGTACGGACACATGATCTTACACGCAAACTAGGCTACTCCAAGCCATTGTATTTTCAACAAAAGAAGAATTCTCACACAAGTTAGGCATACTCTCGCAGGAGTGAAGTTGCGCGAACACGTTGTGCATATGGAGTTGCGTGTGGGTGCGAGGAAGCTGCATGAAGGGTTAATCACGTTTATAAATAAGTTGTTAATCCATCATTTTGGAGAGAGCAAGACTTAGAGAAAATCTCAAAGCTTTGTTTTTGCGTAAGATTTATGCAAGAGTATTTCTTACACAAATATATTTTACGCAATCATTAGTTGCACGTGAAAAGGAGGTTGTGTTTCGCGAATAAGGGTTTGCACGAAAGTGAGTTGCGTGAACATATTTTCATGTGCGAGAAGAGTTGTGTGAGTGTGAGTTGTGCAAACATTAATGGAATTGCCTGTAATTTCTATGGTAAATTGGAGTTTATCATTTGGATGAAATAAGAGTTTCACAACACACCAATTAAGGTGTAATCAAAGTTGATTGGGCACAACAATGAAATCTTTTGAAGGAACAATTAATACACTTCAGTTGAGAGAGCAGTGAGTTCTTAAAAGAGTAGGTGGTTGTAAACTGAGAGGGGGGTCATTGAGTCCACTATGAACATTGTAACAACAACACACTTTAGTGATTTCGGTACATCGGCGCGTTGCGTTTGTATGCTCCTTGGATTAACCTAGTTTGAGTAAACCAAGTAAATTGATGTGTCTCTTGTATACTTTCATTACATTACATATTGTTGCAATAAAAAAAGAAAAAAATGATTTGTTTAACGACGAAACAAGATCAACAAAGAGAAATTGTTTTTATTTTTTACACCGCGATTCACCTCCTCTCTCAAGGTGTTTAACTTAGTGGGGCCAATAAAGGGTGATTGACGTCGAGCGACAACGACAACGGTTGACAGTGCATGGAGCCAACCAAAGTTGGAAAAGAGGGGACTTGTCGCGGGGTGGGGAGTGGGCTGAACTCATGGACATGAAAGAAGAGGAAAGTAACGACAATTAGAGTTTTACCCTATTGGCTATCAGTGCCTACTAAAACCTTCGTAGCCTTTTTTCCCCACAAAAAATCCAACCCTCGACATAACAAATGATCTTCCTAGCACAACCCCCATTTTAGTGATTACTAGTCGACGATCACTAATTACCCCCATTAATCCCCAGACCAAATGTATGTATTTGATTTGTATTATTTTATTTTAAAAGAATAAAACAATGTTTTGTTCAATCATATTATATTGTTTTGATTTAATAAGAAGGAAACACTTCTAGAAGAAAATTAATCTAGATTTTGTATTATTGAAATACAGCTTATTTTATGTCAATTGATAGTAAAATATCTATTTCCGTATGCATGCATCATACGCACTCCTTGCTTATACTGTGTGGAACCTCCTGTTTTCGAGTGGTCCCATATGGGTTCTGCTCATTTGTCTTTGTCCTGCCAAAATCAACGTCTCCTTCCCTCTTATCGTGATTCCCCTGTCCATCAAACAGGTTCGAGTCAGTACCAATTTTTTTCGAAATCCCGATTCAGATTCCCCTGTTTCAACATGGGAGGCTGTTCAAGTAAGAAGATGATCACTTATGGTCGCAAATCAGGGACGGATCCTCCAAGGCCATATCAAAGTCAACAAGGCACCGATTCTGTTCAGACCCGCAAAAAGCCTTCTCCCGCAAAACCCCCAGTCACTACAACTAGAGCCACCACCCGCGTGGCAGAAACCATTCTGGGCAAGCCATTCGATGACGTCAGGTCACATTACACTCTTGGGAATGAACTGGGCAGGGGCCAGTTCGGGGTGACTTACCTCTGCACCCACATTTCAACCGGCCAAACCTACGCCTGCAAATCGATACTCAAAACGAAGCTCGTCCGTGCCAATGACAGGGCGAATGTGAGGAGGGAGGTTCAAATATTGCAGCACCTGACGGGACAGCCCAATATCGTGGACTTCAGAGGGGCTCATGAGGATAAGGAATCGGTGCATTTGGTGATGGAGTTGTGTGCCGGCGGGGAGCTGTTCGATAGGATAATTGCTAAGGGGCACTACTCGGAGAGAGCTGCGGCGGATATGTGTAGAGCGATTGTGAATGTTGTGAACGTCTGTCATTTTATGGGGGTAATGCACAGGGATCTGAAACCTGAGAATTTCTTGCTGTCCAGCAAAGACGAAGGAGCAATGTTAAAAGCCACTGATTTTGGCCTCTCCGTCTTCATTGAAGAAGGTAGCTGTTATTTTCTTATGTGCACCCTCACTGTCATATCTCCGTCTCTTTTGCAATTTTTTAAAATGACTAGTTGATGTCAATCTATCATCTTTCACTTTCTTCGTTCCAGTTATTTGTTTGGAATCTGTTGTTCGGGCAGGAAGTAGGCAAGTTTATGCTATTTGTTTTAGTATCTCTGCTGTAGACTGTCAATTGACATTGGTCAGCACATTATCCAGAAACCCAAATAAATTTCGAACTACAATGTGCAGCCATGTGGATTGATACAGCACGTCAATCCGTACATATGCTTGTAATTCATCCAAATGCCAAACAGTTGAAACCAGAATTTCCCCTTCTTACCAAGTGAAATGCATATTTAGATTGAATTACATTTAGACCTCATAGTTATTAAATTCATAAAAAGCTTGTGGCAGAAATATGCGATTACATTAGGAACAAAGGCAAAAGATAAAAATATGCACCATATATCAAACTGGCAAATGCATAATATGGATGATCGATCCTAAAGAAAATTCTAAATGGGTATAATAATGCTCATCATATACAGCACATATAACAATAAGATGTTTATCTGCCTCACTTGGGTAGAGTGATGCTTTAAAAAACTGAGGGCCATCTGTTCTCTACGCGTGAAGAACTTAATTAATTCTACTAACAGTTGATGTTACCACAGAAAGCACTTTTATTGAATATGCTGGGACCTATCCAATTAAATTCTGGGCTGTTTAATACATGAAATATTGCAGGATTACTAGGAGCTGCTGTCTGGGTGTCCAGAATGCTTGTGTTTGGTACACCCAGGTATGAAATGTAAGGAACGGAATGGATTGGTCATTCTTTTGAGATGTTTAGGCTACTTTTGAAGAGACTTATCGGAAAGTGATTGTAGTATTTATCATTCATCATAAATATTTTGAAAATGCAACTTATATTTATTTTGTTTTTGAAAAAAACAATTACACTTAATTTTTTGAAAAAAAAACACACTTATATATGTTATAGAAAAACACTCATTCAATATGTAATTTGAAACCACATATATAAAATCACTTGTTATAAGGTTGCATTTGACAACACTTACTAAAAAGCGTTTGAGACACTTATCACATGTGGGACACAGGCTCCAACAATGACAAAAAAAAAAAAAAAAAAATTTCAATAAGTATTTTGGAAAGAATTTCATGTGCTATGTGTGGGGTTTGCATGATTTTGCCTTCCATTGGGTGGATTGCAAGGGGTCAACTTAATAAAAATAATTAATTGGCATAACCTGAAATTGATGGGGATGAGGAGTAATCGCTTGCTTTTGCTGCTTTGATGATATTGTTGATGATATTTTGTCTGTTGTTACAAATACTGAAAACAACGACTGTTGGGAGCCTTGCGTCTGCTGTAGTTGATATGTATGAGACCCTTGCTGTCTTGTTGTTTGATCTCACCCTGATGAAAAAAGGCTAAAGAATGGCTAATGAATTGGTTGCCCATGAAAATCTGGTTTGTTTGATAATACCCATGCTCAATAAAGTAGTAATGTGATAAAAGCCCCTGAATAAATTGTTGAAGTCGTGACGGGTTGTTGTTGTGTGTGTTGTGTTTTTGTGTTCCCTTGTGTGGTTTGGGGTGTTGTGTGATGATGGAGGTGACTGGCTGGGTTGTGTGATGTGTGGGGTTGTGATGTGGTGGTTGGTTGACATGAATGCGATGTGGGCAGTTGTGCAATGTGTGCGATGGTGGTGATGTGATGAGGTTGTGATGTGTGATGAGGTTGTGCTGCGCAGTGGTTGTGATGTGCGGCGATTGTGGTTGTGTGACAGTTGTGATATGTGGTTGTTGTGGTGAGATGACTTGGTCGATGTGGCGCAACAACGATGGTGGTTGTGGTGTTGTGGCAATGGTTGTTGTGAGTTGGGCCAGTTGATGTTGGCGTGGTTGTGTTAGTTGATCGGATAGCCATGAAATAATTTGTGATGTTGAAGCGAAATGAATGAGTTGTGAATCGTGAATGAAATGGCTTAGTAAATTAAAGTGGGGATGTGTGGCTTGTGTGGTGGTTGTGTGGTGCGATGCATTAGCGGTGGCAGCGGTTGTGATGGTTGACATGTGGTGCAGTGGTGGTGATGTGGTGTGCGTTAGTGCAGTTGTTGTGAACCCACAGGTTGGGTATTGTGTGCTATTTATGTACCATGTATTTTATGTTATTTGTATATGCGCCCCACCTGAGTTGGATAACCTTACCAACGCTCAGAGATTTTGGGTTTCGGGTGTTTTCCCCAACATCCAGGATGGTGGTGATACAGATGGATGGCTAACCCCTCTTCCCCACTCTCCCTTCAACAGTGATGACCCGACTGTCTTTGGGAGGGATGTGTGTTGCGGAAACGTCAGGAGCAACGAAACAAAGAACGGATCATAGAAGAGTAAAAGGGGAAAAAAACAAGGACACAAGGATTTACGTGGTTCGGGAATAATCCCTACGTCCACGGAGAGGCAGAATAACTTCACTATGAAAAATCCGTGAGCACAATTTACAGGAGTTTCTCACACACACACTGAAACCCTAGCCCGAAAATGGGCTAATGTAGAGGACGAAACACTATTTCACCAACCTCAGAAAGTCCGCATCGCTACTGTGAAAATGCGGTCACCCAAGTCAAAAGTGCTACAGTGGCTGCCGGTTGGTGCGCAATACGGGCCATAAGCATTCGACCCAACCAGATCGGGTTACACCAATCCAACAATCTCCCACTTGGAGCCTGATCCACTATGCTTTGATGCCACTGACTAAGACAACTTACTTAATCTGAGCTCTTCCTCTTTTTCACTCACCAATGACATGCTTTCCATTCACAACTTCAATTTCAACCTGACGATTCATGAAATATAAGCTGTTTTCCACTTGTGCTCCCATCGTGTCCTCTCTTATTCTGTCTCTCATCCTCCGCTCATGAGTGGAGACCAACAGAGGCACAACAGTGCCTCAACTTCTGTATTACCATGGACTTCGTCAACATGTCTGTCGGATTGTTGGTTCCACAATTTTCTTGCAATGTCAGCAACCCATCCTGTATCAAACTTCTGATGAAATGATACTTCAACTGAATATGCTTTGTCCGGGCATGAAACACTGGGTTCTTTGCAAGATGTATAACATTCTGACTGTCACAGTGCGATACATTCTCCTTTCACTTTCTTCCCAACTCATCTAAGAAGTTCTTTAGCCAAACCATCTTCTTCTCAGCTTCTGTTACAACAATGTACTCTGCCTCTGTGGTGGATAAAGCCACCACCTTCTGCAATTGTGATATCCAGCTTACTGCAGTTCCTCCACATGTAAATACATATCCTGTGGTACTCCTCCTGCTGTCGACGTCGCCTCCAAGGTCAGCATCCACATACCCCTGCAATGAATTTCCTTTCTCAAAGCACAAAGATACCTCCTTGTTGCCCTTCAAATATCTCAGTATCCACTTCACAGTTTCCCAATGTTGCTTTCCAAGGTTAGCCATATACCTGCTCACAACTCCTACTGTATGAGCGATGTCAGGTCGAGTGCAGACCATGACATACATCAGACTTCCAACAGTTGATGCGTATGGAACCTTTGCCATGTACTCAACATCTTCTGCCATCTTTGGTGATTGCTCCTTTGAGAGTTTGAAATGGCCCGTTAGGGGAATAAAGACTGCATTTGCTTCCAGCATACCGAATCTTCTCAGAACCTTCCCAATGTAGTCAGCCTGTGATAACATTAAGGTTCCAGCTGCACGGTCTCTCTTGATCTTCATCCCCAAAATCTTGCTAGCTTCTCCAAGATCCTTCATTTTGAACTCCTTAGCCAACTGTCCTTTCAACTCATCAATCCTTTGCATACATGATCCTGCAATGAGCATGTCATCTACATACAGAAGCAATATAATATATTCATCACCAAAGGACTTGATGTAGCAACATTGATTCATATCTCATCATTTATATTTATTTTTAGACATAAATGAATCAAACATTTTGTTCCACTGCCTGGGTGCCTACTTCAATCCATATAAGCTTTTCTGGAGTTTGCACACCAGGTCTTCCTTCCCAGACTCTACATATCCCTCTGGCTGCTGTATGTAGATGTCCTCCTCCAAATCTCCATGAAGGAAAACAGTCTTGACATCAAGCTGCTCAAGATGCAAGTCTTTTGATGCCACAATGCTAAGAACTACCCGGATGGTGGTAAACTTCATTATTGGTGAAAATATTTCAGTGAAATCCACTCCCTTCTGTTGGAAGCCTTTCACCACCAGTCTTGCCTTGAACCTCCTCTTGCCATCATGTTCTTCTTTGACCCGGAACACCCATTTGTTCTGCAATGCTTTCTTTCCTGTTGGCAGATGTGTCAGCTCCCAAGTATTGTTATCATGCAATGAGGAAATCTCCTCCTTTATAGTCAGCTCCCATTTGCTCGACTCCTTCAGCTGCATTGCCTCTTCAAAGCATTCTGGTTCTCCACCGTCAGTTAATAACAGATAATGTAAGGATGGTGAATACCTCTGCACAGACCTTCTCACCCTTGTTGATCTCCTCAACTCCACTGGAGTAGTAGGTTTCACCGGTTCTGATGTCTCATGATCAGGTACACCTTCAAGCTCCGCTTGCTCTTTGCACTCAGATTCAATGTTCTCATTTTCATCTTCAACTGTATGGCGATCCTTGTACGTGACACCTTCATTGAATACCACGTTCTGGCTCCTAATGACCATCTTCTTGAGATCATCCCAAAAGCGGTAACCAAACTCCTTAGCACTATAGCCAATAAAGAAACATGGCTTGGACTTAGCATCAAGCTTGTCCTTTGAGTTAACATTAATGTGTATATAAGCCAAACTGCCAAAGACTCGTAAATGTGAGAGTTTTAGCTCCTTACCAGACCAGAGCTCATCGGGTAGACGTTCTCCCATTGGCACAGATGGACTCCTGTTGATCAGATATGCTGTCATGTTCACTGCATCATCCCAGAAGGTCTTGGGTAACTCCGAGTGTAACCTCACACCCCTGACACGTTCATTCAACGTCCTATTCATCCTCTCTGCCACACCATTCTGTTGCGGTGTACCTGAAATAGTTTTCTTCCACCGAATTCCATTATCAGAACAGAATTCTATGAACTCCTGACTGCCATACTCTCCACCGTTGTCAGACCTCAAGCATTTCAGCTTAGCTCCTGACTCATTCTCCACCACGACCTTCCACTTCTGAAACATCTTAAACACATCAAATTTACTTTTCAGAAAGTAAACCCATACCTTTCTTGTTGAGTCGTCGATGAATGCCACATAGTATTGCGACCCTCCAATGGAATGTACCGGTGCAGACCCCCAAACATCTGTGTGCACCAGGTCCAACTTTCCAGCCTTCGGTGTTCTGCCTCATTTTGCAAGACATCTTCTTCTACTTTCTGAAGATACAATCTTTACATAGGCCAACATCCACTGACTTTAACTCTGATAGCAACCCTTTCGTTGCCAACACCTTTATCCCCTTCTCACTCATGTGGCCTAGTCTGTAGTGCCACAATTGTGAAACCATATCTATGCAAGTTTCTGTTATGTTGTATAGGGTATCATTCTTTGCTCCCCGAGCTATGACCATAGCTCCTTTGGTGATCTTTCATGCACCACCGGTGAATGTTGTACTCAACCCTGCATCATCAAGTTGTCCAACAGAAATAAGATTTCTTCTCAAGCCAGTGATATACCTCACATTTTTCAGAACCAACAGACTTCCACTGTTTGTCTTGATCCGTGTATCTCTTTTCCCCACAATCTGCAAGGGTTTATCATCAACAAGATGTTCCTTGCCGAAATTTCCAGAAACATAATTTTTCAGGAAGCCCTTCTCCGTTGTAGAATGGAAAGACGCCCCAGAGTCTAAAATCCAAGACTCCATTGGGCTATCCACGCTCAACAGCAGCACATCATCAGTTCCTTCAGCCACCGTGTTTGCTCCACTAGTTTCAGGTCCCTTCTGTTTTTCTCTGCACTCCTTGACATGTCCTTTCTTCCTGCAAATCCAGCAGGTAGGACCAACCTCCTTTGCCTTGTCTCGTTTTTTCCCTCTTGACTTTGATCGCCCTTTACGATTGTCTCGCTGTGTGTATCTTCCTCTTCCTTCAACGTTCAGAGCAGAATCAAAGAATCTGCCCGATTCTCTTCTTCGCATATCCTCACTGAGGATCAGGTCTCGTACATCTTTTAGAGCCAGTTTGGTATTTCCTGAAGTACTGCTCACAACTGTTACAATTTCTTCTCAACTGTTAGGTAAAGAAGATAGCAAGACCAGCGCACATACCTCATCACCAAGATCAATTTTCACCGATGTCAGCTGACTTATGATGGTGTTGAATTCGTTGATGTGGTCTGCAACAATTCTCCTTTCAACCATTTTCAGGTTGAACAATCGCCGCATCAAGTGCACCTTGTTTGCAGAAGGCTTCTCGTACATATTCACGAGAGCTTTCATCAGATCAATCGTTGTCTTCTCATCTCTGATGTTGAACGTCACGTTTTTTTGCTAACGTAAGGCATACAACACCCAGAACCTGCCGATCCAGCAGCTCTCATTCCGACTGCTCCATGTCCGTTGGCTTCAGACCCAAAATCGTCTTTTTTTGATAAAGATAATCCTCAATCTGCATCCTCCAGAAACTAAAGTTAGTTTCATCGAAGTGATCGATTTTCACCTTGCCTTCTTCCATAGCCATTGCTGGAGAATCCCGAACTCAACCTCTGATACCATTTGTTGCGGAAACGTCGGGAGCAATGAAGTAAAGAACGGATCACAGAAGAGTAAAGGGGGAAAAAAAGAACAAGGACACAAGGATTTATGTGGTTTGAGAATAATCCCTACGTCCACGAAGAGGCATAATAACTTCACTATGAAAAACTATGAAAAATTCAAGAGCACAATTTACAGGAGTTTCTCACACACACACCGAAACCCTAGCCCGAAAATGGGCTAATGTAGAGGACGAAACACTATTCCACCAACCTCAGGAATTCCACATCGCTACAGTGAAAAGGTGGCCACCCAAGTCAAAAGTGCTATAGTGGCTACCGACTGGTGCGCAGTACGAGCCACAAGCATTCGGCCCAACCGGATTGGTCTACACCAATCCAACAATGTGATGTGACGACTCAGGTGTCTTCGGGCGAGACGTGATGTGATGAGACAATAATGTGATGTGGTATGTGGTGGGGGTCATGCGTGGTAGGAGGTGGACACGAGGTTAATGCCATTCACGTTCATGATACCCTACCGTCCTGGTTATGTGACAGCTCGGGTGTCTTCGGGGGAGATGTGGTGTGATGGACCAGATGTCTTCGGGCGAGATGTGATGTGATTCTTGATGCTAGCATCAGATGCTAGACCTTGCGATGGTGGGGTAGACAGGGATGCATCCCGACTCACATCAGAGATGGCTGGTTGTTATGTGGTATGTATGGAAGGGATGAGAGCACGGGATGTTCGACATTGGGGCGTGAAAGCGACAAATCAGTGGGGAAGCGACAACGGAGCGCCTTGCTTTTGTTATTCTTGATTATTATGTTTCTATATTGGATGCGTGATTTGATGAGCGAGCCATGGTGTGGCTGAGGTTGGTTAGTTGACCTGTTTTGGTGCTTGTTGGTTCTGTTGTTTGTTCACTGACGCATTAATAGGCAGAGGCTCTTGGAGTTCGAGGTTGGAGACCATGTGTTCTTGAAAGTTTCTCCTCGGCGTGGACAATAGAGGTTTGATAGGGGGAGTAAGCTTTCTCCCTGGTTTGTTGAGCCCTTTGAGGTGTTGGGGTGTACTGGTGAGGTGATGTATCTGTTGGCATAACCACCGCTGTTGGACATGATGCACGACGTCTTTCACGTGTTCCAGCTTCGTCGGTATCTTTATGATGACTCTCACGTCATAGACTGAGGAGAGTTGGATATCGAGAATGACGCGACGTTCGCAGAGCGATCGGTAGAGATCCAGGATCGTCGAGAGAAGGTGTTGCGCAGACTAACTATTCATTTGGTTCGCGTGTTGTGAAGACATGGTGGCCTAGAGGAGAGCACTTGAGAGCGAGAGACGCAAATGCGTGCCTAGTACCCGAAACTGTTCTGAGTTTTGCCTTGCTTTGTCTTGTTTTGATGATGTGATGTTTGAATCCTGTTGTTTTATGAGATGTGTTTTTTTCTTGGTGGTGCGATGTGTGATAAAGCTTTCGACATATTAAAAGGGGAGAACGCGAATCTTAATCAAGACGCGTTATACCTTGACACGATTAAAACCGTGCGGGCGAGTCAGTGCCGCCCAAATCAGATAATATCGTGACACGGGAGATGAAATTGCTTGATTTGTGTGCTCAGGGCAGTGTTGTGTGTTGGTTGTGGCAGTTGTTGGCTTGGGTTGTGTGGAGGTTGAGATGATTGTGCAGATGGTTTTGTGGGAGTGTGGTGGTTTGTGGCTGATACCGGATGATGTGGTGTTGTGCCCAGTGAGAGGTGGTGATGTGGCTCTGCGGTGTTTTGTGGGTGTGTTTGGCTGACAGTGGTGTTTGAGGTGTGACAAGATCCTCGAGAGGTATATCACAGGGTGGTTGTTCGGACCCCTTTCTTTCTGTCGGGTTTGATTTTGATTCTCGGGGACGAAAATCGTTTGAGATGTATCTAATGTAACGGTTTGTGCCATCCCGACCCTTTACTTTGTTAGTTTGGGTGTTGGAGGTGTTTCAGAGGAGACTTGAGAAGGTTTTGTGGAGTCGGAGTTGCAGGAGTACTGCAGTAGGTGGTTCACGACGTGAATTTTGTTCACGTCGTGAGTTGGTGTTTCACGGCATGTGAGGCCGGTGGTTCACGACTTGTGTGTGATGAGGGAACAAAGCGTGAAATGAGTTTACGCCGTAAGGAGATTTATGGTGCAAATTAATTTCGGTTGAGGCACCATGTTTTTCCGCAAAAAAGGGGATTCACAGCCTAAAAGTGTTTTACGACTTGTAATCCACGAAGCCCGTGGGATTTACGTCGTAAATGTGGGATTTACGTCGTAAATGTGGGATTTACGTCGTAAATGTGGGATTTATGCCTTAAATCAGGCTGCTTACAACCTGTTTATAGGTTTGATGTTCGGCCAGAACTCTTCATTCGGCCGTTCCTTCTCTCGGTTGTGTGAAAAACCTTAGGCGCCTTGGGGAGATCATCCAACCCATCTTCCCTCGTCTTGATTCTTGGGTTCCGATGATTGAGTTTTGGTGATTCGAGGTGAGTTATTCTCTCTATCCCTGTTGTTCTCCTTTTGTTCTTCGGGGTTTCGCTGCGGTGATGTTGCTTTGGTTTAGAGTGTGTTTTGGCTGTGTTTTGATGATCCCTTGACATGATCCAGGTTGATCCAAGGTTTCCTTGTGCGGTTGTGAGTTGCGGGTTGTTTCTTCTTCGCCTTGTGGTGCGCAGCGGGATCAGAAAACTTTCTTGAGGTAGGAGATTCTTGTTCTCACTTTTTTTACATGTTGTGTGTGGGGATTGCATGGTTTTGCCTTCCATTGGATGGATTGCAAGAGTCGGCTTAATAAGAATAATTAATAGGCATAACCTGAAATTGTTGGGGATAATGTTGGATTGGTGTAGCCCGATCCGTTTGAATGATGTTGGGCTAAATGCTAGCGTCCCATACTGAACACCAGGTTGCAACTCTTGCGGGTCGAGCTCTGCGGTGAGCTCGTTGGGGGTTGCAGGGGGCAACGCGCTTCTAACTCCGGGGGTCCAGGGGCTGAAGGCCTCTGATCCAAATTTTGGGGGACTGTAGCAACTCTGACCGTCTGTAGAAGAATTGACCAAGCGACACCAACAAAGCACTGTAGCAGTGCGGAATTTGGCATGACATTGTAGCAAGGCTGACCGACGATACTGATAGGGCACTGTAACAGTGTGGACTTTGTAGACAATAGTACTGTAGCTCCGCAGACATTCAGCCACCGACCACTGTAGCAGCTTGGACTTGGGTGACTGCGGCATTGTAGCACATCGGACTTTCCGTGCGGTTGGTGGAACATCACATCATCTTCTTTATTAGCTCATTTCCAGTTAGGGTTTCGTGTGCTTGAAACTCTAAGAACTCCCTGTAATTGTGCTCCCGATTATAGTGATATTTCTGCCTCTTCGTGGACGTAGGGATTTTTCCAGAACCACGTAAATCATGTGTATGTGTTCATCTTCTTCTTCATTTGTTTTATCTTTTCTTCATCTCCAAACCTCTGTCGTGTGACTCCCGACGTTTCCGCAAAAGACGGGGATAGGTAAAATGGCAAGAGAGAGGGTGAATTGCCCTTTAAAAAATTAAAGGAAAAAGAATCAAAGTTGAAAGCGCAACAATGTATTTAAGTATAATAATAAAAGTGAAAGAATAAAAAGTGAAGAATAAAGTAATTAAAAGAATTAATGATTAAGTGAATTTATTAAATTGACTAATTAAGTGATGAATTGTTTAAATGAAAGAATGAAAGCAATAAATAAATGAAAATGTGGAAAGTGAATAAGATACAAAATTTGGTAAGGATGTTCGGAAATAGCTAAAGATGAGCCCCTACGTCTCCCACCTCAATCGCTTGAGACTTGAGGATTTAATGCATCGGTCTCTTGGCTTTTATAGTAGCCAAGATACCAAAACTATCTGTTGCTTTTTAGGTTCTAGCAAGAAACCATATATAATAGACATTGGCTCTTTAAAGGTGAAACTAAAATCCTCAAACGAAGCAGTCCCTTGCATTTTTAAAGGAAATGTCAAGAAAAACAGTCCCTCACTTTAATGGCAGTGGACACAAAAAATATGAGGAAGATGAGAGGATTGCTAGGAAGCAATCATTTTTTAGTACATTCTCAATTCTCTGAAAGAATATGAAAAACGCTGGGAGAGAATGAGAATAAGGAAGATAGTGAGAAGATATTACAATCTATACGGAGAGAGTGGATTTAGAAAGAGAGAACTTTGAGTGCAATCGAGCGCTTTGGCGATTAGATGAGCAAGTTGTTGTTTCGATGTTGTTGTTGCCAAGGCCTCCAAAAGTCTCTATTTATAGTCTTCAATTCATTCGGGAATGTTCTGGTATTATTTAGGGTATTTAAGTTGTTGAAGTCCAAGTTCAGTGAATCTTGACCATCATTAAGAGCTGGCCTCAGGCGTGGGTGGATGTTCTGCACCGTGGAGAAGGACTTTGTGGCATGAGCATAAGCACTGCGGCGTGGAGCATTTTTACGGTTCTGCCAGAATCGAGGTCGCTACGATGTAGCCTCTGGGCTGCAGCGTGGTGTCTCGTAGGATGATTTTATGGTTTTGCCAATTTCGAGGTAGTTGCGGCGTGGACAACTCCTGCATAGAAATACTACGGCGTAGAGATATACCTTGCGGCATGGCCTTACCTGAGATTGTAGGATCTGAGGTTTGGTAGTGGCATGACCACCAAAGATTTCACCGTAATTTCCGAACAAGAAGTTTGACCAGGCTAGGCTGCGGCGTGGTCCTTTGGGCTGCACTGTAATCCTTGTTCTTGCGACTTTCCGCGACATGGTACTTACCCTTAGGCAGCGCATAAGTTACCTTTACATAACCTTATAAAAAGGGCTCCACCCTTACGCAGCGCCTAAGTCGCCCTTACATAATCTTTAGAAACACAAGGTCATCTTTACGGAATTAAGGAAAACTTCCCTTACCTTTACGCTTCCTTTGTAAAACAAGAGTTATCCTTACGTAAAACATTCAATTTGTGCTGTGGCGTGGTTCTATGTGTTGTGTTGTAGTCCCTGCTTTCTTCAGCGTGGTGCTTAGGGCTGCGCCATGGTAAAAGATCTAAACTTCACCAAGTGGCTTCCATGGTCCTTCTAGCCTGCTTCTAAAGCTTCTAAACATCCATTAACACTTGTTCAAGGTTCCTTTTGGGTGATTCTTGTTGCGGAAATGCCGGGAGTCGTAGTGACAAAAAACGTCTACAGATGAAGAAAACAAAAAACAAAAAAAACAAGTAGAAGATGAACAAGGGACACAAAGATTTACGTGGTTCGGGAAATAATCCCTACGTCCACAGGAGGCAGGAAATTCACTATGATCGAGAGCAAAAAATACATGATACAACCAGAGTTTCAGATACACCGAAACCCTAGCTCGAATGAACTCATAAAGAAGACGATTCATTGTTCCACCAACCGTACAATAAGTCCATTGCGCTACAGTGCCGTAGCCACCCAAGTCCAAGCTGCTACAGTGATCGGTGGCTGGAAGTCCGCGGAGCTACAGTACCGCTGCCTCCAAAATTCCGTGACGCTACACTGACTGATGTCAAGGTTCGTACTACTAGAGTGTCCTGTTATATACTGCTACAGTAAGTCCACATTGCTACAGTGCTCTGTCGATGTTGCTGGCCAGCTCTGCTACAGCTAGTCAACATTGCTACAGTCTCCAAAATTTTGGTCGGGGCCTTTCGACCCCTGGAGCAAGGACCCTTTATCCCCTGCAACCCCCAGCGAGCTCACCACGGAGTTTGACCTATGAGAGTTGCGGTCTGGTGTGCTGTATGGACTGCTAGCATTCGGCCCAACATTATCCTAACGGATCGGGCTACACCAATCCAGTAATCCGAACAAGATGTTATCAACCTAGCTACACGCCACTTAAACGAAAATATTAAACACTTAAGAGTGTTTGTGATCATTAAAATCAAAAAATGGTGTGGAGCACAACAATCCCTCCTTTTTGATGATCACAAGCACTTGAATAATAATAAAATTAAACAAAAGTATAAAAAAAAGAGTTACCATGATACCGCGATAAAGAAACTTCTCCCCACAATCTTAAAACACTTATCCTCAAACGATAAACTTTTTTTTTGAGAGAAAGACTGAAACTTCTCCCCATTTGAGATGAGATGTGAAAACTTATGGGATGTGAAAACTTCTCCCCCTTTGGGACTATAAAAAAGAAGTCATACATGGAGTTTGATAATAAAAAGATAAAGAATAAATCTATGTTTATCATTATTAATGATCGTTCGAAAGAGACGAAAATAAAGTTTTGAAAAAGAAAATTTGGAAACTTTAAAAGATTTTAGAAAACAAATATTTTTTAAAACAGAGTTTAAAAGTTGGAATAAAACTTTGAAAAAGCTAAATAAATTTGTTTGAAAAACAAAAACAAAATTTTAATTTTGAAAATTGTTTTTGAAAAAGAAAACGTCTCTTCTAGGATCATTTGAGTATTAACAAGATTAACCCCCCTCAATTAATGCAATAAGAGAGTTTAAAGGGATCATAACCATTAAACAAGACTATAATAAATAAAGATTTAGAAAATAAATATTTTGAAAAATCATTTCATCATTAAGGATTAATAAATATTGTATTAATAAAGCATAACAAATTTCCCAGGAGTGTCTAATCAGGTGTGCAGTAAGATCCACTCACCGTGCCTAGGATGAAGAAAGGGTTAACAAACCTGATCAACTCTTTTCGAGATAAATCCCTATGAGTATTTGCCCCAGAACTACATCCACTTGTTTGTATCCATACAAGAATGTTTTACTTGGAGTATCATACTGATTAGACAATAAAAACACATATGTTAATTACATTTTAATGGTATTAAATGTTCATTTTTGATCTTATGGGTCTGAGTTAGTGGATTTTAATTTTTAACATCCATTCTCATCATTTGTGCACTTCATGCCTAATGTACAACAATTTAGTCCAAATGATTCATCTGATTTTAAGGAATGTAATTATCCGTATTTTTATTTGATATTTTGAGAAATGGATCTACACTTCAATATGAACATTTTTCATTCAGGGATCAATGGAGGATTCATAAAGGATAATGAAGATATTTGACGATAAAAGGAAACAATTCTGGAGAAGGCAGATTGGACACCAACCCACTGATGAGAATGTGGGGCCCACAATACAGGCCCACTGAAGCCCAAATTTAGTGGGATGCTAGAAGACATGTAGAGGAACAAATAATTTTTCAAGAGCCAGTGCTAATTCGGCCTCCATGGTGGTTATTAAGGCGGCCCAAATAGAATATCAAAATCTGGGCCAAAATCTGCGGCCCAGAATGTTATCCCACTAAATCGGCCACAACTCCTGATCCACAACTCCAAATAGGCCCAAATTTTACAGACGTCTAGAAGACATCCGGGGACACAAAAGACTCTTTTATGGCCCACCGAGATTCGGCGATATGCTTGCCCATACTGTACGATCTTTTCATGGGAGACAAGGAGGATAAAAAGTAAAGGAAGGAAGCAATTTCTCCACTACTTTCCACCACCCCAAGGCCTAAATTAATTTAATAATTGGGCATAAATTGATTGAAGCTCGGCCTAAGGCTTCAAAATTGCCTATTTAAGGCAGTGGTGGTGAGGGGGAAGATATCTCTTGTTTTTTGGATGTAATGTTATTATGCCAAAGTTCCTTTGTAATGTTTTCAATTGCCATGTAAGTTTATTTTTTTTGTATTTCTATGTTCTTAATCAACATCTTTCTCTTCTATTCTTCCCATTTCTTTCATTAAAACTCTATAATCACAAAGTACAGTGATATCTCTGTGTTGTGGTGAATTAGTTCACACATAGGTGTGAATTTCGTTCACACACACGGAGGAGTGCTCGTTATTTCTGCAGTTTTAATTTCTTCAATCCAATTCTTGTAAGCCATCTTCCGCCCACCATTGAGAGTATACCATCAATGGAGGGCTAACCCTTTGATGGGTTGATCGTAGGAAGATGCAAAGGCTGGATTGAATGTTATTTTATGAACGAATTGTTGTTAATTGACTAACTAATTTAAGACTTCCATTCTTCAGTTATTTCCACTCTTCATCTTCTCTGTGTTTGAGGAAGCTAAATCCATGTACTAAAATGACCATATACCTTGGAGAGATCATGAATTTGGTTCTCTAAGTGTGTATGATATTAGTAACTGAGTTTAGTTAGCATCAAAACAGAAAATGATGAAGGTAGTGTTATTTTGAAGAATGGATTCGTCAAAAATTAATAAAACCAAAATTGTCTAAAGAAGTAAATTTCATTCAATCCACCCCGAGCATAATGTTAAGATCAACCCATTTTCATTGAATTGAATTCACTTAGGTTTTTTAGTGTTCTTTAAAACCATCTAAAATCAAAACCAAGTTGGCCACTTCATAGCTAAAAATCCATCTCATAGGTTGTGTATCTTAGGTATCTTCTTAGGTCTCAGTGGATTCGACAACCCAAGCTAGACTACAAGGACCGTTCTACCTTCATCTCTTGGGTAAATTTGAGCGTGAATCACATACTCACTTCACTTTCCAAATTTATGAAAAGTTTTGAAAAAACATTTTTTTAGATAATTTGAAATCCATTTTGGAAAACAATTTTGAAAACAATTTTAAAATTGAAACTTCTCAAGTTTGCCAAGATGTTAAGAAATAAGAATCACAAGCTAATCATACCCAACCCGCCTTTGATGGAATCAAAGCGATCAAGAAGATGTTTAGTGAAGATATCAAAAAGTTGAATGTTTGTGCAAAAAAATCCAAGAACGATATCACTTTTTTGAAAGTGACCTCGTAGAAAATGGCGTCTCAAGTCTATGTGCTTAGTGCGAGAGTGTTGGATAGGATTTTTAGAAATACTGATCGCGCTAGTGCTGTTACACTTGATAGGGACAAAAGAATATGTTAGCCCAAAGTCTAAGAGAGTATGTTTCGTCCATACAACTTTGGTGCAACAACTCTCAATAGCTATGTATTTCACTTCGACTGTAGAGAAAAACAGAATTTTGCTTCTTACCACTCCAAGAGATGAGATATTTTCCTAGTAGATGACAAGTCCCATTACTTTTTCTATCTAGTTGACATCCTCCAAAATTAGCATCAGAAAAACAAGAAAGTTCAAAAGAGGTTTTCTTAGGATAAAATTATCCAAAGTTTTTAGTTCCTTTCAAATAACGGAAAATTCTTTTGAGGAATTTTAAATGAGATTCTTTTGGATTGGATTGAAAACGAGCATAAAGGCATATACTGAACATGATGTTTGGATAGGTCGTAATAAGGTAAAGTAGACTTCCAATCGTACTTCGATAAAGCTTGTTGTTGACCGATTGACTGACTTCATCCAGCGTTAGCTTACAAGTTGTACCCATGGGCGTTCTAATTTCTTTAGCATGATCCATGCCAAACTTCTTTAGAAAGTCATTAGTGTATTTATTTTGGTTTAAAAAGGTTCCATCGGAATTTTGGAAAATTTGAAAATGAAGAATTTAAGTTCTCCTATAAAACTCATTTGAAACTCTTTATTCATTAAATCAGAAAACTCATTGCAAAGAGTTTCTTTAATTGAACCGAAAATAACACTGTCAACATAAATTTGAACGATTAATAAATCATTTGAAAAGGTTTTAAGAAAAAGGGTGAAATCGACTTTTCCCATTTTGAAATCATTTGATAAAATAAATTTAGATAATAATTTCTTTAGCATGATCCATGCCAAACTCATTTAGAAATTCATTAGTGTATTTATTTTGGTTTAAAAAGGTTCCATTGGAATTTTGGAAACTTTGAAAACGAAGGAAGAATTTAAGTTCTCCCATAAAACTCATTTCAAACTCTTTATTCATTAAATCAGAAAACTCATTGCAAAAAGTTTCTTTAGTTGAATCGAAAATAACACCGTCAACATAAATTTGAACGATTAATAAATCATTTGAAAAAGTTTTAAGAAAAAGGGTGAAATCGACTTTTCTCATTTTGAAATCATTTGATTAAATAAATTTAGTTAAACTCTCATACCAAGCCCGAGGGGATTGTTTTAAACTGTATAGAACTTTGGTTAACTTGAAAACTGAATTTGGAACTTCATGATTTTCAAAACCGGATGTTTGGGCTACAAAAACATTTTCAGAAATAAAACCATTTAAAAAATCACTTTTGACATCCATTTGAAAAAATGGGCACCAAATGCCAACAAGATTCCAATGGATTCGAGTCGAGCAAACGGGTGCAATGGTTTCGTCATAATCAATACCTTCTTGATTATAGCCTTTAACAACAAGTCGAACCTTGTTACGGATAACATTTTCTTGCTCGTCAAGTTTGTTTTGAAAACCCACTTTGTGCCAATAATAAGATGATTATTGGGACATTCCACAAGAGTCTAAAAGTTGTTCCTTTGAAATTGGTTCAACTTTGTCATGAACTGACCAGGGTTGACTCAACATGTCACTTGAGCCGCTCGTCACAAGGCTCGAGGCGCGTTCCCGATCGCCACAGGCTGACGACAAGAACCATGGTATCACAATAAACCTTATGGGAACAATTTCACCCTTAGTGAATCGGCATGTATCCATGAACTTGGACGACCACACCAACATACCATCAAAGTCCGCACAAATAAATAAGTACAGCGGAATAAAGCAGCAATAACTAAATGCAGATATCATAAACAACATCACAAGCCATACTCTTGATTTCCATGGTCATAATATATAGAAGCTCAAAATAATGGAATGAGACTACAGGGGGTCGATACATAATATCCGAACCAAACAAAGCTCAAAGAGAACTCATGAGCTAAACCCCGGGAGACCACATCTCCTCCAACATAACAACACCGGCCGACGGTAATCAAGAAGAGTTACTGAAAGTAGATACCCTTGCTTTTATTCGTGTCTTGTAAAACAGGGTTTGCATACGCCCAAAGACACATGCAGGGTGTGAGGCACAAGGCCCGGTAGTATACCACCATGAATCTATTTAAAACTTTTATCCATGCAAACCAAAAACAAGCGAGTTCACCTTTAAAACAAGTTCACTTGAAAACAATACTTTAGAAATCCCTTTGGTCCTTAAGAACAAACCATTTTTAAAAGCATGGTAGACAAAACGGTTTCCAAAACATTTCGAAACATGGCTCAAAATAAAGAAATAAAGCCACCCAGTAAAGCATGCTCAACGCACCCAAAGCTTAAATATGAGCATAAAGACAAGTACCATTACATAAGCAAGTAATGAAAAATGTGCATAGCATATGCGACAACCTTTGCAACAAAAAGGGTTTTGAAATAAACACATGGGCATAACATCATTTCATAACCATGATAGAGGGCAAGAGTACAAGGCATAACATAACCACACATGGCACTAACATCATGCATGAAGCATATAAAATCAACCGGGCATAAGTAATGTGCACCATAGGCTCTAACCTTATGAGTCTAGTGTGACTTAGTTTAAACAAAATTTGCTAGTCGACAAGACTTATATAACAAGTTTGGAAGCTCTCATGGTCTTCCCTGGGCCCAGCTCCCAAGAGCTCTCTCGGTCTCTCGGACAACATTTGGAAGCTCACTCGGTCTTTCTCCTCAAAGGCTCTCACGGTTCCTTGAACAACATACCCTAGCTGGTCCTCGATATTGACCAAGGTCCAAGTGCCTAAGTCACCATATATACACCCAAGGTCTCCCATATTGTGTTTAATGTCAAACACACAAAAGCCATTTCAAAAACCAATTTGATGAGCTAACTTGCCCATTTTAAAACACCCTTCCCCAAGGTAAACATGTCCATTTAAAATACAATGCCGACAAAACCATTTTTCCAAAACCCACTTTAAAATACATTTAAAGCCATAACAAATGCTCCTCACATGAGCTGTTTAAAAATCAATTTCACAAACCAATTATGCCCAAAACATGTCAAGCATTCAGCAGCACCATGCAAGACCTCTTTAAAACCACTTTCAAAATGTCATTTGAAAGCACAAAGCCTTTTTGGGCCATTTTATCTAACACTGTGTATTAAACCAACCCCCTTTGGAAAACCCACTTCAACCATCAAATTGCCAATATAAATCATGCATCACATCAAACATGGATAAAGCATAATTCATAAATCAATTCAATGGCAATTTAATAAACAAAAACCAAAGACAACTAAGAATTAAAGGTTAGCCATGGAAAAAGCCCTTAAACAGAGATACCTACCTCGTGATCATTCTGAAAATTGTCGCCTTCGATGACAACCGTTAGATTTGAGGAGAGGTCCTGACATACCTAAACCACAAAGAAACGAATCAAAACCCCCCATCATTAACCCTAGGTTCGGCCAAAATTGAAGCTAGGGTTCCCACCTTCCATGGGAAAGGAAGAACATGGGAATAAGAGGGGAAGAGGGAGAGAAACCATACAAAAAAAAGGGCTTACCTCAAGCCAAAACACTAAGAAATCAAGGGGAATCCACCAAGGACCCAAGAGGAGGAGCTCCCAAGCCAAAGGAGAGGGCTGTGCGCGATAGGGGAGAAAGAGGGGGTCAAGGGGAGTTAAATCTGTCAAGGGCAAAATGAGAAATTCTCAAATTTTTCACGACCTGGACAACTCGCACGGTTTGGCCGCACAGTTACTCCCGAGTGCCGCATGGTTGGACAAATCGTGTTCCAACTGTGCCAAATGACACTGACAAACTGCAGAGCCAATCCGCATGCTTGTCGCATGGTTTACCGAACCGTGCGCATGCCGTGTGCCGCACCCCAAACTCACCTAGGGACCCGCATGGTTTCTCCTAGGACTCACACGGTTTGGCCGCAACTCGTGCACCACCCGTGCAACCCAAACCGTGCACGTTCAAAATGAACTGCACGTAAGGGTATCATGGAGCCACGTAAGGGTAGCCGCACTGTTTCTTTCAAACCGTGTGCCTTAACCGTGCATAGAAGGAAAAACTCAAAATTTTCCAAGTTTCAAGCCAAAACTCCATGGAAAATTAAAACGAGATTCAAACTCATAAAACCACATAAAATAAACCCCAATGTGATACGACAGACGTCACAAATCTCCCCACCATGTCACTTTCTTCCCCAAAAAAATCCCGAGTCAAGACGGAAACAAAAAGAACAAGTCACAACCCAGACTCTGCGAAACGAGGCGAGTTGGATGATGAACCATTAGAGAGGTCCCTTGGAAGAAACTCCCGACCATCGATGATTCCTCTATATCGAACTATCAAGCCTGCAAAACTACTAGATGTCTCCAAGCAGAACGCAACCACGCTCACCGACATAAGACCTAAAAAGGGAACGAAAACCAAGCATGGGTCTCCCCACCATTTAGAAATCCCCTAAATGGTGTAACAACAAAGTAATACCTCAAACGAAGACCCCTACTATAGGAAAACATCTCCAAAAAAAAAAGTTCAAAGGAACTCAGGGGCCACCAAGGAACCTATTCTCACTTCCTCAAAGGAAAACCAACCTCAAGATGCCCACATGGCCGAGCCATCAACAAACTTAAAACCCACTTCACCAAGGGATAACTTACGAGCACGACACAACAAGAGACGACATGAGCTCTTAACCCTGGTTACCGCACTCTATGGGTAAACTAGGACCCGACTCGGAACACCTTCCCACGATGAATCCCACAAAGCTAGCACTATTGAGTGTTTAACGACCCGAAGACAACATCCGTCCTAATTACCCAAGCACCGACCCAAAGGATCACTCACCCCTACATCAACAAAAAAGTGACCTTAAAATGGCCACGACACTAGAAAAAACTGGAAGCTCCAAAGGAAGGCAACCGAAACAAGGTGTGCACCCAAGCTAAAAAATCCAAGGCATCAGAGAAGCTATAAGGTAAGCACATAAACCACAGGAATTCAAAAGCCAAATCACACACAAGCATTTCACAAAAACGCCCCCATTTGGCTTAAATGAAAACAATCGCTTTAAAAATCACTTTTTCTGGGCCTCATCCCCTTTTATAAAACACCTCCCCGTTCGCAAAGAAAGAAGGGCGGAGTTTAATCCTTTTTCCAATCTCTTTCGACCACTAAAGGATTGTTTGTTAAAAACCACTTAACAAATCAAAACTCATCTATCCTCTTTCAAAAACGTTTCCTCCAAAACAAATTTCAAAGCACAACACTCTGCTTCTCAAAACCACTTTCCAATTCATTTCTACGAACTAATTTGAAAGTGAATTAAAACATTACTCACACAAGAGTAAGCAGCGAGGCACTAAAACAAACAAGCATGCACAAAAGGGCCAAGCAAAACAAAGGTTCCATAAACAAACCACGACATGGGATATAGACATGGAATAACCACCAGAATCCCCTAAATTTTCCTATAAAGGCCATCAAAGCATCGAAGGAAGCCTCTTACAACTCAAGAGGGTTTCACGCTCACCCATTCCATTTAGGAAAACACCAAAAGTGCCAAATGGGCCTTTAACAAAAATCTTGGAAAGCCAAGCCGATTCTCAATGCTTGAAGTCCCACTCCAACCCATTCTTTTAAAATCAAGCTCTTGAAATCCATTTATAAAACATCTTCCAAATAAATTTTCACTAAACCTTTGGGAGAATAATTTTCAAGAACCAAGATATATTCCTTTAAAACCCTCAACGGGCGTAAAACACCCCTTTAAATTCCCAACATGACCCAATCAGGGTTATAAAACCGTACTTCTTATCTCAATGAGAGGTGGATCTCTTTATTTATAGATAGAGTAAAAGTAATACAAGACAGAGGAAACCGATGTGGGACTCTAAAATATACATAATCGAGTCCAACACTCCCCCTCAAGACATCACAAAGACCAAGCACACTCGCCCTCAAGCTGAGTCGTTGATGTTGTGTTTGCCCAGCTTGGTGCATAGAGAATCTAATCGAGCTCCCGACAAGCCTTTAGTGAAGATGTTGACAAACTGATGAGCTGTTGGAATGTAGTTAAATGTGATATGCTTTTGCTCAAGGTGATGGTGAATGAAATGACAGTCAACTTCAATATGCTTCGTGCATTCACGAAAAACTTGATTAGAAGCAATCTTTGTGGCCGCCTGATTATCACACAAAATATGAGCAGTAGTTTGGGGTGGGAAACCAATTTCATGAAAAAGTTGACGAAAGCAAAAAACTTCGGTAGTGATTGTGGCCATCACATGATATTCAGATTCAACACTGGATTTGGAGATGACAGTTTGTTTCTTGCTTCGTTAGGAAATCAAGTTGCTAGCTAGAGAAACCACAAACCCAGGCGTAGACTTTCGGGTAGATAAACATCCAACATTGTCAGCATCACAAAAAGTCTCAATGTTCAGATGATCGTGATGTGAATACCGAAGATCACGAGTAGGGTATTTCTTAATGTATTTGACAATGCGAAGAACAATGTCCCATTGAGATTTTGTCGGATGATCCATAAATTGACTGACCTTGCTGACAGCGCAGACAATATCTGGGCGAGTCATAGTAAGATAATTGAGTTTGCCCCACAAGACGACGATACCTATCTGGATGAGAATATGAGTCAGTGGTATCATGGAGAGACCTTTTCCCCCGGTTCAAGAGGAGTGTCAGCGACAGTTGCCTGAGACAAACCAGTATCCTGTAAGATATCCAACTCATATTTTCGCTGTGAAATAAAGACGCCGGTTGGAGAGTGAGAGACTTAAATACCTAAAAAATATTTCAAAGGACCCGAGTCTTTGGTATGAAACTGCTGTTGAAGATAAGCCTTGAGATGGACAATGCCATTGGAGTCGCGTCCAGTAATATTGATATCATCAACGTACACAACCAATAGGATGCAGCCAAAGGGCGTTTGTCGATAAAAAACAGTGTGATCCTTCAAACTTCGAGATAGAGCAAACGTAGTGATGACGGTGCAAAAACAACCAAACCAAGCACAAAAAGACCGTTTGAGTCTATAAAGAGGCCAATGAAGTCGACGAACATGAGAAGTGATCCCTGAGGCAATGAAGCCCGGAGGTTGTTGCAGATAAACTTTCTCGTCAAGAAAACCATGTAGGAATGCATTCTTGACATCAAGTTGATAAAGAGGCCAATGATGAGCAACTGCAATAGAGATGAATAATCGAACATAGACCATTTTCGCAACCGGAGAAAAGGTGTCAGAAATAATCAACACCATATGTCTGAGAAAAGCCTTTGGCCGCTGAGCTTGCTTTAAGGCGATGAAGAGTACCATCAACATTGAGACGAACTGTATAAATCCATTTGCCGCCAACAACCTGTTTACCTGCCGGAAGGGGGACTAGATCCCACGTGTGATTGTTATCTAACACTTCTAATTCACCATGCATTGCTTGAAAGCCAATCAGGATGAGATTTAGCCTCGACAATCGTACGAGGAACTGACATCGTCTCCAGAGCAGAGAATCCTTTGTTGAAAGTTTGTATATAGGATTATTCTGGCAGGAGGGAGTACCTTTCCGTAATGCAATTGGCAAGTCATCGGTGCCCGTGGTAGTTGTTGGAGTTGGTGTCCTAGGACCAGCTGTTTGTATCTTGGTTACATATATATTCGATAATTTGAATATTAATAAAACATCTTATTACATATGGTTCATTTTTCTGCATGACTTTAATGTAATAATGTCCTAGAGTATATGCCGCATTGATAAGGTCATAACAATTCCCCACAATGATGAGTATCTTGAAGTGTTATGACGATATTCTTAAAAATAGTTCTACGGTTGAATAACGTATTATGATAAGACACATAGTATGTAGATTGTCAGGTGCGAGTAATCGTAAGCGGATGAGGCTTTTCATGTAGTTCGCACCTGGTAATCTCCAAAACGGAAGATTATGAGAACAGACCTGCCGTAGGAATTCCACATATTTTGATGTCATCGGATATTCCTATCTGCGAGCGTGTGTGATGGTCCTTAGACTTTAAGATTATCATTAATGCATGTCATGACTCGCACACTTAGATTTGCTGACAAAAACTGTGACTCCATATGTTCGCGGTGAGGTAGGGTATGTTGGGTGCGTCACGATTGAAATGTTATTAATGAATAAGTGTAGAATGATTTGTCCCTTCTATTTTTATGAAAGTTGATATCTCAGCCTTTTAATTGGAATAGAACCGTCGCATTAAATTCAATAGCCGTGTACTAACAACGTGTTTATTTTAGATAGTCAAAGAAAAACATATCGAACATATAGGTTGGTGACACAGATGTGCAATATGTTTGATGAGATATTGTGACAAATGAATTATATTACACAGTGAATGTTCACATGTGATTGCCGTCATTGCGACATTAAGTTTTTTCTTTTGGGGGTTTTAACCTCTTGCTAGACAACAATCTTGAACTTTAGACAAGCCCGATCACATACTAAGTGTTTCTATTGATCTTGATTAAATTCTATTTGAATTTAATTAATGGAATTGTTAGAAAGGAAAACTCGTACCTCACAACGAGGTAGGGTGCTTAATTTATAGATGAGAAAAAGAATACAACAGACAACCCACACTGATGTGAGATGCAGATATTAAAAATATCTAATACTCTTTAACTCTCCCCCTCAAGCTGAGACATATATATTTATCATGCCCAACTTGTTACACAAAAATTGGACACGTGGTCTAGACATCTCTTTTGTGAGAACATCTGCAAGTTGACCAGAGGTGTGAATATGATTGAAGGTGATCTTCTTCTTCTCAAAGTTTTCTCGAACGAAATGACAATCAACTTTAATATGCTTTGTCCGCTCATGAAACACTAGATTTGTGGCAATCTTGATAGCAGTTTGATTGTCACACCAGTTATGTGCCAGTTTCTTGGCTGTATACTCAATCTCTTGAAGAATTTGTTGTGCCCAAATAATTTCTGCAGTCACATATGCAATGACACGATGCTCCAACTCTGCACTTGATCGGAAGATAACCGTTTGGTCCTTGGTTCGCCATGAGATCAAATTTCCTCCAACAAATACTGCAAAACCAAACGCAGATCTCCTAGAAGAGAGACATCCAGCATAATCTGCATCACAAAATGCCTCAATATCTGTATGCCCATGACCAGAATAGAGAAGACCTAAACCTGATTCCTTTTTTATATATTTAACAATGCGAAGAACAACCTCCCACTGCGTTTTTGTTGGAGATTCCATAAACTGACTCACTTTGCTAACTGCACAAACAATATCGGGTTGAATCATCGTCAAGTAGTTAAGCTTCCCAACAAGTCGTCTATATCTGTCGTGTGATTAAAACATTTCACCATCAGTATGAAGTGACATTTCTCCATGTTCGAGGGGTGAGTCAACCGAGTCAGCTCGAGTCATGCCGGTCTCCCGCAGTAGATCAAGAACATACCTTCTCTGAGATAGAAAAATTCATTTGTTACATCTGGAGACCTCAATTCCCAAAAAAGATCGCATTAAACCCAAATCTTTTGTTTGGAAATTTTGATGAAGAAAAGACTTGAGTCGACCAATGCTAGCAACATCACTACCAGTAATAACAATGTCATCCACATAGACCACGGAAAGAATGTTTCCTGCTGCAGATTGATGATAGAAAACAGAAGAATCCTCTATGCTTTGACACATGCCAAAACTAAGCATAATGGTACAAAAAACGGCCGAACCAAGCACGTGACGACTGCTTGAGTCCATACAGCGATCGAAGAAGACGACAAACCTTGGAGGACCCCCCTGAGCAACAAACTCAGGTGATTGCTCCATACTGCATTAAGAAACCCATGAAGAAAAACATTTTTAACATCCAACTGATGGAGAGACCAGTGAGAGGAGACAACAAGAGAGATAAGTAGACGAACCGAGACCATCTTTGCCACCGGAGAGAAGGTGTCAAAATAATCAACTCCATATGTTTGCGTATAACCTTTGACAACAAGGTGAGACTTGAGACGATTAAGAGAGTCATCGGCGTTGACGCGTACTATATAAATCCATTTGCAACCGACCACCTGCTTACCCAAAGGAAGAGGGACAAGATTCGAAGTATGGTTGGTGTCCAGAGCCTGAAGTTTATCCTGGAAAGTAACCAACTAGGATGAGATATAGCCTCGACAACAGTGCGCAACGTTGAGTGAGCAACCGATGTCTCAATAACTCGTGAGGTAGCTGCCAATAATCTCTGATAAGACTGACAGGAGCGTGAGCCTTTGCGAAGCGCAATAGGCAACTCTGGTGATGGAGCATCATGAGTAGGTGAGTCGTTAGGTGTGGTTTCGACATCAGGTGGTGGGGTGGTAGGCGTGCTAGGTCGACGAGTATATATCTGGCCAAATCGTGACCCAACAACATCATTAGGAAGAGATAGGGGTGGTGGTGTATTGAGAGAATATGGTAAAATAACTTCAGAATCAGGAATAGTAGATAGTGGTGGGAACTTAGGAACATAAATAACTGATGATTCGACAAAGGAAATATCACCTGAGACAACATAACAACGCAAATCTGGAGAGAAGCATTGATATCCGCACTGGGTGTGAGAATACCCAAGAAAGATGCATTTTAGAGCACGCACGTCAAACTTCGTAATCGAGGGGCGAATATCTCGAACATAACACACAACCAAAAATGCGTAGGGGTAGGGAATGAGGGGATGTTGTTAGAAGTAAAGAATGAAAGGGTGTCCCTTACTGAAGAATAAACGAGGGAAGTCTGTTGATAAGATAAGTGGCTGTGAGAAAAGCGTCGCCCTAAAAAATCGTTGCAACTTTCTTCTGAAATAAAAGTGTCCGAACAACTTCTAACAGATGACGGTTCTTTCGTTCAACGACACCATTTTGTTGTATCCATCGTTTTGATGGATAATGCCATGGTTATCTAGAAAAGATTTGAACGGTTCAGATAAATATTCACGACCATTGTCAAAACAGAAACAGTGAAGTTTAGCAGAAAACTGGGTGGTGATTTCTTGATAGTAAGAGCGAAACACGGTAAAGATTTCAGAACGATTTTTCAACAAATATACCCAAGTCATCCGTGAAAAATCGTCGATGAAAGTAACAAAATATCGATAACCCAGTTTAGATGGACTAAGACTGAGCCCCCATATATCAAAATGAACCAAATGAAAAGGAGTGGATGCACGGGGGATTGCTCAGGGAATACAGGTGACCCGGTGATGCTTTGCGTAGCGGCAAGACTCACATTCAAAAGGAAGAAGATGACCCAACTCCGGAAAAAGTTTTTAAAGAATGGGGGCAGGTGGATGACCAATGGGATAGTGAAGCTGGAGGGCATAAATAGAGGTGGCAAGACTGGTGAGAGTTGGGGTCGAGTCATGCACATACACACCACCCTGAAGACGTCCACTACCAAGCACCCGAGTCGTCGAATGCTCCTGAAATATAATCGAACCAGGTAAGAAGATGGCCTAACACTGTAAGCAGCTGTAAGTTTACTAATTGATAGTAAATTAAAGAGACAACCGAGGACAAAGACAATGACAGATAGTGTCAAGCCAAACGTAATTGAACAACTCCTATAACCAACAATCTTCACTGTCTGACCACCAACCACAGTAATATTACCTCCAGTCGAGGTCGATCTATAGGGCTGAAGAATACCTGCATCTTCAGTGATGTGCTCTGAGGCACCACGAGTCAAGAACCCATGAGGTGGACCGTTGGGATAGCACGCCGCTGGTGTATCACCATGGGCAATAGTGACATTTGATGATGCCATAGATTGTGTGCTGAAAATGCACGTCGACAAAGTGTTGAAGGTGCACAATAGGAAGAGAAGACGTGTTGAAATTGCACAGTTAGAACATCCAGGTATCAATTAGGTTATAGAAGAAAGATCAACATGGATGGCGGTGAGGCGCGACTGTGCATTTTGGGGCGTCGCATATGCGCACCGGGAGAGACGATGCGGAAGGGGCAGTCGTGTTGGAGAGTTTCCGCACTGGAGGTTGTCTCGTAGGGAGGGGCGGCGCGCAACGGGGGTGTCGCGAGGAGGTGCGGAGGGATTGGCGCACAGGAAAGGGGCCACCGGCTGGAGGGGTGGTGCACAGTGGGGGGCGACTTGTAGGAGGCCGTCGCACAGGTGCTTGAGGCTGAAGGGGGGCCGTCGCGCAGGGGCACAGGGGTGGAAGAGGGTCGTCGCGCAAGGGCGCAGGGGTGGAAGAGGGTCGTCGCGCAAGGGCGCAGGGGTGGAAACAGGACGTCGCGCAGGGGATCAGGGGCAGAAGGGGGCTGTTGCGCAGGGGCAAAGGGGCGAAAGGGGCTCGTCGCGCAGGGGCTCAGGAGTACCGTGGGGGCGGAGGAGTCGTCGCACAGGGGCTCAGGAGTGCTGTGAGGGCAGAGGAGTGTCGGGAGGGAGGGGGTTACGTAACCTGCTCTGATACCACATTAGAAAGGAAAACCCGTACCTCACAACGAGGTAGAGTGCTTAATTTATAGATGAGAAAAAAAATACAACAGATAACCCACACTGATGTGGGATATGAATATTAAAAATATCTAGTACTCTTAACATGAATAAATATTATTCTCAAGACCGGAGAATAATTTTATTCAAGTTTTATTGATTGCATAAATTAAATAAATGTTTATTCACCGGATTGTGAATGAAATATATTTATTTATTTTATTGAATCTTAATAAATATTTATTCTCTAGTTTGTGGATAAAAATGTTTATTCGTGTTAGAAAGGAAAACTCGTACCTCACAACGAGGTAGGGTGCTTAATTTATAAATGAGGAAAAGAATACAACAGATAACCCACACCGATGTGAGATACGAATATTAAAAATATCTAATACTCTTAACACTCCCCATCAAACCGGGACATATATTTATCATGCCCCTCTTGTTACACAAAAATTGAACACGTGGTCCAGACACCCCTTTTGTGAGAACATCTGCAAGTTGATCAGAGGTGTGATAATGACCGAATGTGATCTTCTCAAAGTTTTCACGAATGAAATGACAATCTACTTCAATAAGCTTTGTCCGCTCATGAAAGACTGAATTTGTGGCAATCTTGATGGTAGCTTGATTGTCACACCATATATGTGCCGATTTCTTGGTCATATACCCAATTTCTTGAAGAATTTGTTGTGCTCAAATAATCTCTGCAGTCACATATGCCATGACACGATACTCCGACTCTGCACTTGATCGGGAGATAACCGTTTGGTTCTTGCTTCGCCATGAGATCAAATTTCCTCCAACAAATACTGTAAAACCAAACGTAGATCTTTTAGAATAGAGGCATCCAACACAATCTCCATCACAAAATGCCTTAATATCTATATGCCTATGATCAGAATATAGAAGATCTAAACTTGGTTCTTTTTTCACGTATCTAACAATGCGAAGAATAGACTCCCAAGCAGGGGGGCATGTTTGATAGATGACGAGAGTAAACAGAGCCAAAGCGACGATCATCAGATCGGGACAACGGAGCCATAGGGGGTGGATGGTGAGAGGAAAACAATCATCGACAGTGGTATCGAGGTGGGGGGATGAGAATTGTAGTACGATAAAAAGAGGTAGACCCGAATCCCCAAGGTACTCTCTAACAGATGCCTTGAGGTTTTTTTATAATGAATAATAAAGACCACACCGGACCACAAGTTCGATGTGGGATGCAGACTGCAACACTCCCCCTCAAGCTAGGTGTACCTAGCTTGAACACCTAAAGAAAAAAACAAAGCAATCAACAAACTGTAGACAATATAAAGCAAACAAGAAACGCTGCAAACACTCCCCCTCAAGCTGGACATACCCAGCTTGATGACAAAACAACAGAAAGAGAAGATAAATCATTCGCAGTCGCGGCTCCCCCTCGAGATGAAAATGATGGATGATTGAAGATCGAAAAAGATTCGGTAAACCGCTCAAGCAGTGCCGATCGACGGAGCACCGGGAAAGCCGAACAGGCGGGCCTATCGTCAGAGTCGTCGGGAATACCGCACGGGCGGACCGGTCGTTAGAGTAGCCGGGAATACCGCACCGGCGGGCCGGTCATCAGAGTCGCTGGGAAAACCGCATGGGCGGGCTGGTTGGCAGAGCGTCGGGAAACCGCACTGGAGGAGGCCGGCATGGAGGTGGGGGCTGCCGCAGGAGGAGGCTGGCATGGAGAGAGCAGTGTTGCAGAGGAGCAGATCAGGAGGTGGGGATCCCGGTCGTCGGAGGAAGGGCCGCCGGGAGTCACGGAGGAGCCTCGCAGGAAGCAGCAGGGAGGTCCTGTCGTGAGAGATCCGTCAGAAGGGAGCCGTCACCTGGAGTCCGTCGCGCGCGCAGTGAGCTGTGCGCCAGAAAAGTCGAGGGCTAGCGCGGGTGGGCGACGACCATGGTGGAGGCCGGTGGTGGACAGGATCCGGCCAGATCTGGCCGGATTTGAGAGAGAGAAGCAGAGCACCGACGGGAGGTGCAGGGCCAGACTACGCCTTCGGGGAGAACTTTCGTAGGAGGAGCGGGCCGTCGTGTGCGGGGAGGGAGCCATCGTCGTCGCGTGCAGAGGAGGACGCGAGGAGGGGCGGGCTGTCGCGAGGGAGGGATGGTGCGAGAGGGCTGCAGAAGCTGTGTCGGGCGGGAGCTGGGAGTCGCACGGGAGGACGGGGCCGTCGCGCACAGCGGGGAGGGGACGTCGGGGAAGGAGGCGCCGACAGGGGGGAGAGCCGCCAGACAGAACCTGGAGGGAGCCGCGCGGAAGGAGTCACGCGCAGGAAAGAGGAAGGAGGGGCGACGACGGGTTGGAGCCGCCGGGATGGATCTGCTAAGGCGGATGGAGCCGCTCAGGCGGGATCAAGGACCGCCAAAGGGGGCGGACGACTTTGACGGAACTAGGGCCGCCGCCCCCCAAGCGGGAAAATAATAATAATAATAACCTAGATGGGGAAAAAAAAATGAGGGGTAGGGTTTACATAACCTCCTCTGATACCATGTAGAACAATAAAAAGAGGTAAGACCTGAATCCACAAGGTACTCTCTAACGAATGCCTTGAGGTTCTTTTATAATGAATAATAAAGATCACACCGGACCACAAGTCCAATGTGGGATGTGATCGCGTTGTCGAGCGCGTCAAATTAGTTGTTTAATTTTGACTAGAATTTCTGCAGTATTGCAGCAACCCTAGGTCGTCTCTCGACGGAGCCTTAGACCATTAATTTAAAAAGAGGGTTTTGATTATGGAAGTAGAAGGTGAATTAGGTTTTGTAAAACTTGGGGGTTTTATGATTAATGATGAAAATAGGAAATGAAAGCGATAAAACAAAGTAGAAATGAACAAGATTGATTAAACGTGATCAACCCGAGGAAGTCTCGTGATGCTCATCCTTCATCGCTTCAAAGGATGGAGTTATGATCTTTTAATACCTGGTTTGTAACACATATTAACATTTTGTTACTGAGTTTATTCTAGGATACCTCCTAGGGTTCAGTCGAAAACACACAATGTTTCACCGGACACCGCCGATGATTGAGTGATTTGTGTTCGACATCATAACCGTAACTCACCAAGGCAACACATGAAGAACTTGATGTGCTGTCCAGGTTTGTATGTTACTTCTTTGTGATACCATGACATAAATGTGCATGATCTTGACGGTGCTTATGTGAGTTCAATTGACCAATATGAACCACAGAAACACCGCAATTGAATGAGGGAAGAAAAGGGGATGAACGGTGTGTGAAACATCACATGAAAGGGTACCCCCAAACATGATCATTTGAGTTGAGTATAACATACCAGTATATAACTCAATTAAATAAAAATAGAGGATGAGGAGAAACAACATACAACCTGGAATTAAAAAGATCATTCAAAATAATACAACTTTGAAGCTCGGGATTACATCACATTGCTCCCCGGGTGATCATAAGGGGTTTAAAAACCCATGGGAGAGGAAGAAGAAGAAGATGTTGAAGTAGCACTTCCCATAGCCTCCAGAACTGCTAGGGATGTTGAGAAGACTCCTTGGGGACTCCAAAATGGTAGCACCTTGCCTGCTGGCCGAACTTGCAAATGGGGAGCCCAATGTGTCATTTTATAGGAAAATTGGAAGGTGGTTTTTGGCACACAGATTTCATCAATCCATTTGTACCACGCGTTTCGGCCATCAGACAGCCTTATTTCGCTTTGGAGAAAATAGAAAAGTTGTAGCCCTACCTCTTGACTGTCTCCACCGAAAGTTTGGCATCATTTGGACAACTACAGCTCAAGATATTGATAAAATACAAAACACCGCATTTGACTTGGTCCATATTCGGTGGCTTGGACAGATCAGTTCGGATGGCCCCCATAGAAGCCGAATCAGGATTGAGTTCCTTAATATGAAATGTAGCCTATTAAATTTTGGACAGACCCACAAAAATTTCAGCCCATTTGGATGCACGGATTTCGTGTACTATGCAAAACAGTGGACAAATGTCCATGAATCCATGCAATTTTGGCCCATTTTTCTTCCACTTCATCAAGGGTCCTCCAAATCACCTCCACCTACATTGAAATAATAAAAACAAGTAACATTGCCCATTATAATGTTGATTAACATTAATTAAATGATTCAAACATAAAGTGCAATTTATTATCATATTTGGAATATTCATTACAAAACTAGTTTAAAACAGCGGTGTAAGGGTTGAATAAAACAGTGAATCGTGGTACGATCAGGATGCAGACTCCAACAAGAATGTAGTGTTCTCAATAAAGGAGATATCGACAGAGATGATATAATGCTGAAGGTCAGGAGAGAGACAGTGGTACCCGCACTGGGTGCGAGAGTAGCCCAAAACGTTGTAACAGAGAGATTTTGGGGAAAATTTATAAATATTAGGACGAGTGTCTCGAATATAACAGACACCTAAACACATGAAATGGAAGAAAGTGAGGAGAATAACATCCCCCAAAAAGGAAGACACCTGCATGTGAAATAATAGGGCACGAGCAATTTCCAGAATATGACGATATCTACGCTCGACCACACCATTCCGCTGAGGGATATCGGGGCATGATATTTGATGAAGGTTACTGTGATTTTTGAGAAACTGCTGAAGGGGAGATGATAAATATTTTCATCTATTATTCGAGCGAAGACATTTAATAGGCGTAGAGAATTGAGTGTGCATTTTAATGGTAAAATGTTTTGAAAATATGACACCTCATAATGATCACGAAGGAGATAAAACCATGTCATGCGAGAGAAGTTATCAATAAATGATACATAATAACGACACCCTAACTGACTTGGAACCATGCAGAGCGCCCATACATCGGAATGAACTAAGTCAAAAGGTTTAGTCGCACGCGTCACCAAACGAGGAACATAAGATGTGCGCTGGTGTTTAGCAAATTTACAGAACTCACAATGGAAAGAAAAGTGCAGACTGGTATGGGGGAAAAACTGATGTAAGACTGAAGCTGGTGGATGACCATGGTGAAAAATGGAGATCTAGAACACGAGCAGTGGTGGATGGGCAAGCAAGAGGTGACAAAATATCGAATATGTACACCCTATTGCGAAGATGACCTCGACCAAACCCCCGAGTCGTCGACTGCTCCTGAAAAACAACACCAGAAGATATAAAAATTGCAACACAGTTCAAGTCCTTTGTGAGCATACTAATGAAGAGGAGATTAAAAGGATTGTGAGGAACACGTGCTATTGAAGCGAGGCGAATACCGGGAGTTAAGGAGCAAGTGCCACATCTTGCGATAGGGATGGTGGATCCGTCAGCAACGGTAATCACATTAGCGCCAGTATACGGACGATAGGTGGTAAACATACCTGCATCATCGACTAGATGGTCGGAAGCACCATAATCAAACATCCAAGTAGTCGAGTGACGAGAGACACAAGCGGTAGGACCACCAGTCTGAGCCATAGAGGTTGAAGAGGAAACAGGTCGCGAGGCTGCTCGATGAGAGTGAGCGCGATCTCTCCCAACGATAGTTCCATGTTATGATGGATATTGGATGGTGGTGAGGAAGGAAGAGGTGACAAGATAACACCAAGCCATCAGGAAGTATTCAGCGAGGAATCCAACAGGAATAGCCAGAGACGGGAAATTTGGCCTCAGCTGGAAAAGTAGGGCCTCAACAGCGGTAGGTGGAAACCGTGAACGTGGTCTGATGACGTCATGAGGCTGGAGACAGTCGCCATCGGTGAGCAGGGACGTTGGGAGGTCGTGACTTGGAGCGCTACTAGTAGGAGGTGGAGGTTGAGGTGCGCTTGGAGGAGCCTCGCTTGGGTGATGCGGCCTGGCTTGATGTGCACGTTATCCGGGTGGAAGTACAGTGTGTGCAGGAGCAGAGGCTAGGGAAAAAAAATATAGCCAAGAATCGACGGATTACGCCTCAGGTCGTTTAGATCTGGAATGAAGTTCAAAGACGGATTCCAACATTAGGAGGCGCGAAGGCACAGTCGCAATCGCAGTCGCAGTCGCCAGGGAGGCCACATGGGTGGGGGGGGGGTGCGTTTGGGAGGGGCGATGGGGTCGCACTCAGGAATGAAGTCGGCTAGGAAGTCATCCTAAAGAGTCCGTTTGTGCAAATCAAAAGAAGACCCTCAAAGAAGAGGTAATTGTTTTACCAATTCCATTCAATTTATTTTCTTCTTCTACTTCCTCTTTCTATGTTGTTTGCATACCAAAGTAATAACCCCTGTATCATCCATATACTGAGATGTTATTATAATCACGGGACAACCATATTCCTCATTTTCTCCATTTTACGAATAACAATATCACAACGCATGCGTACGTACGATTTACCATTTTCACGCCGTGGTGTAATTTGTTATTCAATACTACTTTATTTGAATGAGTATAATGATGAGTATAATAAATATAAATAATGAATATATCATGATAATGATTCTGTATAATTAATATACCATCCAATTTCATACCATTTTACCATCAAGTGAATGATACCGTCGCTCATGCGTACGTACGACCTATCGTATTCACGAAGCGATGAGATTCATTCTTCACGTTAACCATTTAAGAATGATTATAAAATTTATATGATGAGTAAAAATAATAATTATAAACTTAATGTCATTCTGGATATGAATAAAATATATCCTATGCATAAAAAATATGACTTATATGACAAAACAAGAATGTGAAAACGAAGCAGTTAACACCCAAAACAGCGATAATACTGAAATATTATTACCAAAAGGATATAAGAGGATCATATATGATATCATAAATATGGATATGGTTTTGGTATAATTTAATAACATGATTTAACCATTATACAAAATGTTAATAGACCCTCAACTAAAGAAAAGTATAAGGTAATGGTTAATTTCACAATCTCATTATTATTCGTCATTGTTTATATGTAAATATTTACTGAGACATATTTATCATCCATGTCCATGTTTCTTAAAAACGTTTTCAAAATGATTTTTTTAAAGTTTTATGTAAGAGAATCTTTAACTAAAACACTGTTTTAAATGTTTTAAAGATTTATCTTTCTAAATCTTTCTCATTAATGTCCACGTTTTCAAAATGGTTTTAAGGATTTATTTATATGTTAAGAATGTTTTAAAATGTTAATTCCTTTCAAATGTTTCAAAGTGGTATAGGACAATTTGATTCAAAAATCTCTTTTAAATGTCTTCTTTTATAAATTGCGTGGCTTTTTAATGTTTTCAAATTAAAAAGGATATTTCTGTCAAAGAGTTTTAATGAAGTTGGATTTTATGCTTAATTGAGGTTGATTTATTGAAGTTTTTATGATATGTTTGACTGTGAATGTGCTATTTTGATACAATTCATGGTTTATGGTTACAGTATTAACATTTCGTATGTTAGTTTTAAAATGAATGTTTATGTTACGTTTCACCCTTTTCATATGAGGAAAATATTGGACTTAGTAAATGACGGGCGGAGCCCGCTATAGCCTCTCGATGCGTCGGTAGGTTTCATGAAACAAAATAGATATGGTTTTGGTCGAGACCTTACCCATTTATTAGATTCTTGGTATGAAGCCTTCAAAGTATAAGATTCGTGGCATGAAGCCTTGACAATATTAGATTCTTGGCATGAAGCCTCGATGGTAAGTTTCAAATGTCCACCATTATGCATTTCTTTATTATGAGATTAGTTATTGATATTACATGTGGTTATTCGATTAGTAGAATATCTATGTGGATGTTTAAAATTATTTAATTTATTTTTGCTATATTATGCTGAGGATTATGTTTAAAAGAATTGTATTTCAGTTTTATACTTGCCTTAAAAGTATATGATTATTTATGAAAGATTCTACTGTATCGTTTAACCTTACTGAGTATCTGAGCTCACCCCCTTCGTATGTTTTATTTTCTCAGGATTTCAAGAAGTGTTTTATGTTATGATTGATATGCAGAGTTAATCTAGGAGAATAATGACGTTCACAAAGGATTATCTATGTTGCATTTATGCTTTGAAATTGTAATGTGAAGTTCATGTATGTAATCTATTTTCTAAGATTGCTCAACTGATCGGTCCTTCGGGATTTGATTCCTTGTAATCATGTCAATGTATTAAAATAATGCACTGACTCCGGGTTTCTGGGGTCATGACGTTACAAGGGGCGATGCGAAGGACGGGGTAAGGGGAGGGTTAGGGTGCAACAGAGGAGGTTAAAAAATGGGGACGAAGGGATCCTTTGATACCATGTAGAACCGTACTCCTTACCTCAATGAGAGGTGGTGCCCTTCATTTATAGATAGAGGGAAATAGTACAAGACAGTGCAAATCAACGTGAGACTCTAAAATACACAACTAGGTCCAACAAAAGGAAAATCCGGTTTGATGCGACCCTTCTTTTTACAACTAGAACAAGTTACCCCGAATTCTTGATTTTTCTTTTTGTAGTGTCGAGCGGATCTCTTTATTTTTCCTTATACTTGTCCATGATCTTGGTAAAGTTAGCAATGTCAGAGTAACTCCTGAATGAGTCGTCATTGTTTGCCTTGAAGACAATTGTTCTTTTACTTTCCTTGACCTCTTTAGCCTCCTTTTCAACTTGTATCTTCATGGTGATCTCATATGTCACGAGAGAGCGAATGTGTTCCTCAACCAACATGTTTTTGACGTCTTTAGCTTCTTGGAACGCGGTGACTTTTGGAGCCTTACTGCGTTCTAAAACCCAAAAGATTTTTTTTTGAAACAGTTCTATAGAAACAGAGCCACCAAGGGCTTTTCGGCCATTACAAATATCAGTGAATCTAGTAAACATATCAGTGATAAACTCGTTAGGATGTATAGAGAAACTCTCAAAGTCTTGCCTATACATGTCAAGCATTGTATCCTTACCTGTATTTGTACCTTCGTAACCTTTAATAATTTCCATATTTCGTGTGCGGTTTTACATGAAGAAACTCTATTAAACTTATTAACATCTAAGCCACAATTTAATGCATTTATAGCTTTACCATCTAATTTAAAAGCAGAAATATCATCAGGGGTCCATTTATCTTCTTTTTTAGTTGAAAGAGTATAGCAATGCATAACAATCTTATAAACAGGATAACCAATAGATCTTAAGAAAAATAGACATTCTAGATTTCCAATTTGCATAATTAGTACCATAAAAAAACGGAGGACGACCAAATGATTGTTCTTCGGGACCACCATGAGTGTTTGGAAAATCCGTTTAAAAAAAGAGATCTTTATTTGAAAATTGGGTTAAAGATTTTGAAAATAGAAACTTTGAAAGAATCTGAAAAATAAAGAAATTAAACTAATCAAAACTCATTTGATACCAAATGTAGGTCAGAGGTAGGTAAAATGACAAGAGGGGTTGAATTGTTCTTTAAAAAATTAAAGGAGAAGGAATCCAAATTGAAAGCGCAATGATATATTTAAGTATAATAATAAAAGAGGAAGAATAAAAAGCGAAAGATAAAGTAATTAAAAGAATGAATGATTAAGTGAATTAATTAAATTGATTAATTAAGCGATGGATTGATCAAGTGAAAGAATGAAAGCAATAAATAAACGAAAATGCGGAATTTAAATAAGACACAAAAATTGGTAAGGAAGTTCGACAATAACTCAAAATGAGCCCCGACCTCTCCTTGCCCCAATCGTTTGAGGATTTAATGGATTAGTCCATTGGCTTTAATGGTAGCCAAGATACCAAAAATTTCTCTTGCTTTTTAGGTTATAGCAAGAAACCATATACAATTGATATTAGCTCTTTAACGGTAAAGCTAGAAACCTCAAACGAAATAGTCCTTTGCCTTCTTTAAAGAAATGACAAGAAAACCAAAGTCCCTTGCTTTAACGGTACTGAGCACCAAAAATAGGAGGAAGATGAGAGGATTGCTAAGAAGCAATCACTTTTTAGTATTAAGCATCAAAAATAGGAGGAAGATGGGAGGATTGCTAAGAAGCAATCACTTTTTAGTACAATTTCAATTCTCTCAAAGAATATGAAGAATGCTAGGAGAGAATGAGAATAAAAAAGCGAGTGAGAAAATATTACAATTTGGCACACACTATTAGGAGAGAGGATTTAGAAAGAGAGATCTTTGAGAGCAATTGAGTGCTTTGGCGATTGGATGAGCAAGTTGTTTCGATGTTGTTGCTGCTGCCAAAGCCTCCAGAGGTCTCTATTTATAGCCTCAATTCCTTCAGTAATGTTCTAGAATTATTTGGGGTCTTAAGTCATTGAAGTCCAAGTTCAGTGAATCTTGACCATCATTAAGAGCTGGCCTCAGAGCCGCCTTCTACGGCGTGGCTGGATGTTCTGCGCTGTGGACTTTCCGGCGTGGAACATTTTTGCTGTTCCGTCAGAATTGAGGTTGCTATGACATAGTCTCTGGGCTGCGACGTGGAGCCTAGTGGGATGATTTTATGGTTCTACCAATTTCGAGGTAGTTGCGACGTGGATTATGAGCTGCATTGTGGACAACTCCTGCATAGAAATATTGCGGCGTAGAGATATACCTTGCGGCGTGGCCTTACCCGATATTGTAGGATCTGAGGCTTGACCGCGGCGTTGCCACCGAAGATTTTGCTGTAATTTCCGGACAAGAAGTTTGGCCAGGCCAGGCTGCGGCGTGGTTCTTCGGGCTGCGCCGTAATCCTTGTTCTTGCGCCTTTCTATGACGTGGTACTTACCCTTACCCATTGCATATGTTACCCTTACGCAACCCTTATAAAAAGGGCTCTACCCTTACGTAGTGTCTAACCATTAGAAACACAAGGTTGCCTTTACGCAACAAAGGAAAACCCCCTTACCTTTACGCATCCTTTGTAAAACAAGAGTTACTCTTATGCAAAAACATTCAATTTGTGCTGCGACGTGGTACTATGTGTTGTGCCGTAGTCCCTGCTTTTTGCGTCGTGGTGCTTAGGGTTGCGTCGTGGTAAAAGCTGTGAACTTCACTAAGTAGCTTCCATGGTCCTTCTAGCCTTCTTCTAAGGCTTCTAAACATCTATTAACACATGTTCAAGGTTCCTTTTGTGGGATTCTAATAAGATGTTATCATCCTAGCTACACATCACTTAAAAGAACATATTAAACATTTAAAGAGTGTTTGTGATCTTTAAAATCAAAGAATGGTGAGAAGCACAACACTTTCTACCTTCAAATGCTACTTTAATTATTCTCATTCGTCGACATTACCTCATTTGAGCAAATGCTGCATTAATTAGGTGACTTTTCATTACTTGGATTGCTTGAATCTGGTTTTCATCAGCATGGATACCTAAAAGTTTCACGGGCATTTCTTATATCCTTGGATTGTTGCTTAGTCTAAGCTGATACCTGATATAGATCTTAAACCATCTTGTAGTTGCATCAAGATGAAGTTATTACTTGCTGTAACACATGGAGTCAGACATGCTTTAATGATATCTTTCTATTATCAAGAGATGTTAAGCATGGGATAACATTACTAACCTATTATTTGTTATCCTTCAGGGAAGACGTACCGTAATTTGGTTGGCAGTTCTTACTATGTTGCCCCAGAAGTGCTACAACATAATTATGGAAAGGAAATAGATGTTTGGAGTGCTGGAATTATTTTGTACATTTTACTTAGCGGCGTATCTCCATTCTGGGCTGGTAAAACCATTCAATCCACAAGTTCTACATGCCCTGGAGAGTCTCATCAGCAGCTTTTGCTAATATCATTTGCGTTGCAGAAAATGATAAGGGGATATTTGATAACATACTGCATGGAGAACTTGACCTTGAATCTCAACCATGGCCACCAATATCAAACAGTGCAAAAGATCTTGTCAGAAAGATGCTCATGCGTGATCCGAAAGAGCGGATTACTCCTACACAAGTTCTCGGTAATTTACTTTTAATTTTCTTTCCAACTTTATGTTTTTTTCCCTCACCTGAGAAGGTGTTTTTCAATATTTGTATATTTGGCTTTTTGCTTGAAGTAATTTAAAAAGGCTTTGATGCTTATCGTTGTTGCTTTTTTTAACCATGCCACATACCCATTGGGCGCTATTTTTGATGAAACCAAGGTTCCAAATATGATGACACCCTAAGCGGGGTGGGGGGTGAATCAGGGTGGACAATTTCTTTCAACAAACACTCTCTTCTCGGATCTTGTTCCCGCGTTAGAAGCAACACCGAATTTGTCAAGTAAAATCAACCGAACATAGCAACCAAATAAAGAAATCTAGACACAAAGTTTTTTACTTAGTTGACCCCCTCCATCATGGATGAGCTAGTGCAACGAGTATACAAATGCCAAACCATCTGTTGCAATTACAACAGTTTTTGGCTCGATTTACTACCGAGACTAAGGGTTACACCATCTTTGTTGCTCCCCACTCACTGATTCAAGTAAGAGTTCACACAATGATTAACACATTGGCCTTAAAATAATAAGATCGTTAACAAATCACACCAAACCGGTAAAGATGTTTCTCTTCATCTTCGCATTTCCATAAATATCATTTTCATCTCCTTAGTGTTTCCAGATCTTCAATTCAATACCATGTAGCTATGGACTCTCCAAATCTCTAGAGTTATCTGTCATGCACACGTCTCTTGAGTTCACCACAAGTCTTTTTTAATCTTGTTGTGCAAGTCATGTATATATATCTTCATTTGATCTTCCAAACCCAGCACGAATGACTAAAATCTTTTTGTGTTGTCTGGATCTTCTAAACTTGCTTCATGTGTCAAACCCATTAAAGTATGATCAGAATTGTCCAAATATAACGAATTACATCCCCCATAGATATCTAAATAAATTCAAAAAATAATCGAGATATAAATCTCCAAATTAATTCTCCATCATCAAAACCACAACGTGCTGGTCTTTGCCCAGTGTGGTGTTTATGGTCAACATGCATCTCCGAAAATCAAGGTTTAAATCAGGACCCAATTTCCTCAAATTTCGTTGTTTCTGTATCATAAAAAACATCCAGATCTTTTAAAAATGATCATGTTTTCTCTTAAACGGCGTGGTCTTCAGCCCAGTAATATTTAGTTCTTCTGCTCCAGTAAAACTGCCACCAAAATACCCACATTCTTCTGTTGCATGCTGTTATAATCGCAAAGCACTGTAGTATTCTGGAGCCCACTTGTAGCAAAGGGCATCTTCCACCTGCATACAATGAGCAACCACTTGTAGCAATAAAAACTTAATAAGGGAGAGAGGATTACCAAACCTTCTCTAGTTGAGGGAGACGGTTGAACTCTAAGATTTAACCGATGCTTCTCAATTGCTAGTTTTGATCGTGACTTGGTGAATATATTAACCACTCGATCATTCATTCTAATATGTTCCACTCTGGGAACATTTTTTCCCACTTTCTCTTTGATAAAATGATATCAAATCTCAATATGTTTGGTGCGAGAATGATATACCTTTTTCTATGTTACATGAATTTCATTTTTGTTGTCACATAATATTACTATGGACATCTTCACATCTTTACCGCAATCCTCAAACTTTTTATTCATCCAAATTATTTGGGTACAAGCCTTTGTAGCATGTACTCCGCTTGTGTTTTACCGAGTGAAGTACTCTTGTTTCCTACTTGACCATCCAATACATTTGTCTCTGATGTAGAATAGGGGTCTAAATAATACAGTGATACTTGCATGCTACTCGAGCTTGACTAAAAAAATACTTGAATTTGGCTCGTTTTTCGTCGATCCAAGCTTGAGCTCGAGCTTGAGTAGTTTGTTGAGTTGAGTTCAAGTATTGAAATAACATAATCGAGCAGTTCATGAGTTTAATTGAATAATCAATATCTTAATATATTAATTAATATTTACATATATATCTTTATTTAAAATAACCGAACTCGTGTCATGACAACAATCGAGCTCAAGATCAAGTTCAAATATGAGTTCGAGTAATAATTGAGCTTAACTCAAACTCATACTTAAGCATGAAAACCGGTTTAAGTAATCAAGCTTAATCGATCGAGTTTGAGTAACTCGTTTAAAAAATCAAGTTGAGTTTGAGCTTCTAAAATCATACTCTTATTGAGTCGAGTCGAGTATCGAGACTTTGCATCGAGCTCGAGCTCGAGCTTGAGTAGTATATTGTACCAGCTCGACTCGATTACACCCCTAATGCAGAATGCTGTTTCCCTTGTGTATTTTATATCCACAACATCTCCAACCAAATTTGCATCGCTAAATGCTACCAAGTCTTGCTTTTTTCCTGCTGTATACCTAAAACCATAAGGGAGTGTCTTTCACATACATTATTCTCTTCACTACATTAAGTGTTATTCCGCCCCACTGTTGGTGGTGGGGTGGTAAGGGTTTGGGGGGTGAAGGGCAGGTCGCGGGGTCAAATCCCTGGGTCTGCAAGTTTACTGCGATTTTATTCCTTGCGTTGTGTTATGCAGTGGTGGATGTAATCGACCTATTATTAAGTGTTATTTTTTGGATCACTCTAAAAATGTGCAGCTAAATATGCTGTATATACTATATCTGGTCGTGTTGTCGTTAAGTAAAATTAATTTCTAGCCATTTTTTAGTAAAATGTTGTTTTAACTACTTTTTTAGATTCATTCATGGTAAATTTCATCCAAACAATGATGTGGGTTGAAATGGATTTATAATCGTTCATTCCAAATTTTAGCAACTTGTTAGGATACTTTACTTTAGAAATAAATGTGTACTCACCTTGTTGATTAACTTGCAACGCGAAAAAGAATGTAAGCTCTCCAATCATTTGTTGGAATGGTGTAGCCGATCCATTAGATGAAGTTGGGCCAACTACTAGCGGCTCAGGCTGTTAACAACATGTGACTGACGATACTGACAAGTTACTGTAGCTTTGCAGACTTCTAGTCATCGGTTACTGTAGCACAGTGAACTTACTGTGCAGATTGACACTGCAGCAACGTGGGTTATTGTAGTACCGCGTTGCTTTATAAGCTCATTTCGAACTAGAGTTTCATATTTTAAGATTGTACCATATTTCTGCTCTTGAATTTTAGTGAAGTGTTCTGCCTTTCCGTGGATGTAGGGACTATTCCCGAACCACGTAAATCTCTGTGTTTGTGATCTTCTTCTTTTGTTTTTCTCCCTTTTACCCTTCTTCTGGAATTATCTGTTGTTGGAGCTGTAGGCGTTTTCGTAACAACTGGTATCAAAGCCCGAGTTCTGAAGATTGAGGTCAGGTTTCTGGAATTGAATGACGACCATGGAAGAAGGCACGATGAAGATCGTCCGTTTTGATGGATTTGGCTTCAGTTACCGGAGGATGCGGATCAAAGATTATCTTTATCAGAAAAAGACGCATTTGCTGCTTCTAGGTGAAAAACCAATGAAAATGGAGAAGATTTAGTGAGAGCTGCTGGATCGACAAGTTCTGGGAGTTGCGCGTCTTACGTTGGCCAAAAACGTGGTGTTCAACATCAGAGAGAATACGATGGCTGGGTTGATGAAAGTTGTTGATGAAGTATGTGCATTGGTTTTACCGTCTTCGTTACTTACAGTTGAGAAACTACCAGCTGTGAGTAGTTTTTTGGGGAATATAAAGTTGATATTAAACGATGTGCGAAACTTGATCCTCAGTGAGGATATTCAGAGAAGAGAGACTGGCAGATTCTCTGGTTCTGCTCTGCACATGGAAAGAAGACGCAGATACATGCAACAAAATAATTGTAGAGGACGATCAAAGTCAAGAATAAAGAACCGAGAAAAGGCAAAGGGGCTTGGTCCTACCTGCTGGACCAATGGAGAGAAAGGACACAATAAAGAGTGCAGAGAAAAACGTAAGGCGCTTGAAACCAATACAACAAACACAACAACTGAAGGAATTGGTGATGTCTTGCTGCTGATTATAGATAACCCTATGGAGTCTTGGATTTTAGACTCGGGGACATCATTACCTTCCACATCAGAGAAGGGTTTCCTGGATATTTATAATTCATGGAATTTTGGTAAGGTACATCTTGTGGGAAAATGGTGATGCAAAGATCAATACCAACAGGGAGAGTTTGCTTGTTCTGAAGAATGTCTGATATATTCCTGGATTGGGAAGAAATCTTATTTTTGTCGGGTAGCTTGATGATGCAAGTTTTAGTATCACGTTCACCGGTGGTGCATGAAAAATTACCAAGGGAGCTATTGTCATAACTCGTGGAGTAAAGAATGAAACCCTACACAACATGACATAAAATTGGACGAATATGCTTGCAACAACAAATTATGTCGGGGATTCACAACTGTGACATTGTAGGGTAAGCCACATGGGTGAGAAAGGGTTGAAGGTGCTGACAACAAAAGAAATTCCACTGAAGCTGAAGTCGGTGGAAGTTGGCTTATAAGAAGATTACATATTTGGATAGCAGAAGAAGGTATCTTTTCCAAAAGGAGGTCGAACACTGAAGGTTGGGAAGCTGGACTTGGCGCACATTGAAATTTGGGGGCCTGCACTAGTACATTCCCCTAGAGGGTTATAATATCATGTGACATTTATCGATGACTTAACAAGGAAGGTATGAATTTACCTTCTGAAAAAAAAATCTAATGTATTTACAATGTTTCAGAAGCAGAAGACTTTGGTGAAGAAAGAGTCAGGATCAAGGCTGAAATGCTTGAGGCTTGACAATGAAGGAGAGTATGACTGTAAAGAGTTCAAGGGGTTTTTCCCTAATAGTGAAATTCGGTGGGAGAAGACTCTTCCCAGGTATACCGCGATAGAATGGTGTGACTGGAAGGATGAACAAGACATTGAACGAACGTGCCGGGAGTATGAGGCTGCACTCTGGGTTACCCAAGACCTTTTGGGCAGAGACAGTGAATATGACGGCTTATCTCATCAACAAGAGTCCATTTGTATCTATTATGAGAGAATATCTACCCGAGGAGCTTTGGTCAGGAAAGTAGGTAAGACTCATTTATGAGTATTTGGTTGTTTGACATATGTACATATAGATGCCGATGCAAGGGACAAACTTGATACAAGGTCCAAATCATGTTTCTCTGTTAGCTACGGTGCTGGGGAGTTTTATTATCGCTTTTGGGATGATAAGAACAAGATGATCATCAGAAGCTAGAATGTGATATTTAATGAAGGTGTTGTATACAAGAACCGTTATACAGTCGAAACTGATGGTGGGAATAAAGAATCAGAGTATCAAGAGCAAGTGAAGCTTGAAGGTGTACCTGAGCATGTGATACCAGAACCAATGGAGCCTACTCCTTGAAACGCACGACCGATTGTCGCCTATCGACCGGTCAAGATTCCGGTGTTCTGCTAATGTGTATAGCAGCACTCGGGTCGAATCCTCGGCGATGATACTTTGTAATAGTTGTTTGTTTTTAGTTAATTGTATTCTGATTGAGGGGGTTTGTTTGCAGAGCTTATGAAATAATTTATGGATGATGTTTGATTTAAAAAATTGATAAAGATTGGGGTGAGTTCATTATTGGGGATTTAAGCTTATGATATCCTTGAGCTTTGCTTTATATTGCATTAAATTAATACCCACTTCACAAGATGATTTTGATCGGAATTCTCAAGTGTTAAAACTTTAATTCAAGCCATAACTTAACTTAGGTTTCTAATCATTACCATTACTTGTTTATGGTAGTGTATTTGTGGTTCCAATAATCCATGAAATCCACATATTAAACAAAACATGTCATTAATCCATGACCTCTAAAGTTCAACATACACAATATTAACTCAAAGAATACTCATTGAGCAAAGGCTCTCAATCACTCAATATACCCAAATTATAACTCACCCCAATGGTAGATTTACTCAGCCATTTAAATGATTAGTAATCTGGTTATAATGATTATGATGATAAATTAAGAAGAGAAGGAAAAGAAAGGGATAAGAAAAGAGTGGTGCGTCGAACACACACAAACGATAATGAGAATTAAGAACGAAATTTCGATTGAATGGGGAAGCAAAATAAGGGAAGGGGTTTCAACTTTATTTTAAATATTTTAAGAGCATTAATATTTAATAACAGAGGGTGGACGATTAAAACAGAATATGAAGAAGAAACTTGCACTAAAACAGAATTACAAAAACAACACTTACGAGATTACAAATGAAGAAAAACACAAAAGCGAGTGAAATCAAAGAGAGTAGGAAAGGTATCTCAAGTGAAAACTTGATTATGGCAAGTCCTTCCAAGCCTTTGGCAAGGCTTTGGTTGTGCCAATTGATGCTCATCTCTTCTGAAATGCCAACCCCTTGAAGGAGAGGAGGGGGATGCATTTATAGCCCAAGGAAGTGGACTGTTTTCATTCCAAATCTATCCCTCCACTTGCATCGCCAAGTTGGCTATTCAGACAGCCGAATCTCGAGATATCTCCTTCTTCAAAATTGTAAATAATAAAGTTGGCCGACCTCTCTCAAACTTTGGAGTCATTTGGACCTATGTAGCCAAAGTTATAGCCGGTTGATTAAACAAATTTAATCTGTCCATTTCAATCCAATCTTTTTGATGTCCAAAATGTGAAAGAGTTTTTGAATAGGAAGATGTCTTCAAAACCGAATGATGTCTTCAACAAAGTCGGCCGCCTATATCTCCTCTTTCACACTGAAAAATATCAACTCAAAATGATGTCTAGATCAGGAGCCATGTCATCAACACTGTACTGATTTTAATTCCTGGCAAAAAATGTGGGCTGAGTTTCAAAGCATCAGTTGGGCCCCTTGTCTTTAGAGTTGGGCCTTGAAATTTTTATCCAATACTCCTTTAATTATCCCCCGAACTTTGGAGGAGAATAAAAGAATTTGGACTTCCTGATTGAGCCCAACAATTAAATCTTCATGGCTGGTCCAGTTTCTTCACAGATTCTGTAGGTCTCCTTGTGTGGTCCATATGGGCCTTAAAATGGAAGAATTAGCCTATGATCCCTTCTAATGAAATGTTTTATATTGAATTAGGAATCCTACAAAATAAGAACCACACAATTTGGATCAGTAGGGTGAGAGTTATAAATAAAATAGTAAACTGACTCAATTGGACTACTTCTAAAAATGCTCAAAAATTATACTTAGTATTAAAATATTAATATTTCACACACATTATGCATATTTCATATAAAATCAGTAAAGAGAGTATATAATAAGTCATGAAAATATTAATAACATCACTCCTCAAGTGGAGTTAGGAGACCAACATGGGTGAGAAGACCTGTGCAGAAGTATTCATCATCCTTGCACTATTTGGTTCTGACTAATGCTAGAGAGCCAGAATGCTTTGAAGAGGCAATGCAATTAAAGGAGTTGAGCAAGTGAGAGTTGGCTATGGAGAAAATTTCTTCATTGCATGATAACATTACTTTAGAACAAATGAGTATACCGGGTCAAGGAAGAACATGATGGTAACAGAAGGTACAAGGCAAGACTGGCGGTGAAAGGATTTCAACATAAGGAAGACGTAGACTTTACTGAAATTTTTTCACCTGTAGTGAAGCTTACCACCATCCGGGTGGCTCTTAGTATTGTTGCATAAGAGGATTTACATCTTGAGCATCTTGAGGTAAAGACTGTTTTCTTTCATGGAGATTTGGAGGAGAATATTTATATGCAACAACCAGAGGGATATGTTTAGTCAGGAAAGACCGGGTGTGCATATTCCAAAAGAGTTTATATGGGTTAAAACAGGCACTCAGGCAGTGGAACAAGATGTTTGATGCATTCATGAGTAAAAATGTATATAAACGGTGTGACGTGGATCAATGCTGCTATTTCAAGTCTTTTGGTGATGTATACATTATATTGCTTATGTATGTGGATGACATGTTTATTGTAGGATCATGTGGGTAGAAGATTGATGAGCTGAAAGGGTGGCTAGCTGAGGAGTTCGAGATAAATGATCTTAGAGAAGTTGGTAAAATTTTGGGAATGAAGGTTAAGAGTGACTGCGCAACTGGAACCTTGATGCTATCACATACAGACTATATTGGAAAGGTTTTTAGCTGATTTAGTATGCTGGAAGTGTTGGACCCTATTTTAGTATAATGTGTATTTCCGAGTCCCACATCAGAATATCCCGCCTTGTAATTATTTTTACTCATCTATAAAAGAATATCTCCGCCTCACATTGAGGGTAGGAGAATTTGCCATCTACATGGTATCAAAGGGAAAATCCCTTTAGATTTTTTTTCCTCCCGGCTCTGCCCTACGTGGCACCCCTCCTCCTGGGTCTGCCCTACGCAGCCACCTCCCTCCCGGCTCTGCCCTACGCGGCCCCCCCAGCTCCCGCATTTCGTGGCTCCCATCCCGGCGGCTCCCTCCGGCGTCGACCCAGTGTCGCCCCTCTGTCGCGCCACAACCCGGGCGCCCCTCCCTCCTGCGGATTCCCGACGACACCCGGTCCCGCCTCCTCCTTTGTGCGCATCTCCGGTCCAGCCCTCAGCGGCTCCCGCCCTACCCGCCGGCCTTTCTGGCTGTGCTCCGCCCCGACGACATCCCGCCCTCCCGCGTCTCCTCTTCCATTTTCCAGGCGAGCCCCGCACGACGACCCTCCCGACCGGCCGACTCCCAAGTCTGCCCGACGCTCCTCTAGGTTGTACCCCCGATGCGGGCTCCTACTCCCTGTGCCCCTCTGCACCTATCTGTCGCGACGAAGTAGCTACTCCCGGCGACGCTCCCTACGCCCCTCCGTCGCGAAGCAGCCCCGTGTCCCCGTCCCTCTCGCGACGCTCCTCCTGCTCCCGACCCAAGGGAGACGTTCCACGCGGACTCCTCTGCCTCCCCACCCAGTCCCGGCGCCTCTGTTTCTCCCGGCGGAACAACCATCTCTAGCCATGACCCTCCAGTCGGCCTCCTCTGCACGCGCTGGCCAGGCCCCCTGCATCCCTCCCGGCTCCCCTTCTGGCGCTCCTTCTAGCTCCCACTCGACGCAGCACACTGCCTCCATCACGCCTCCTCCTTCGCGAAGATCGGCCCGCCCTCCCGGCACCTCCCGATCCCGACGTGGCTCTCTCTAGACGCCGCACGACCCGCCTGTCCTGATGGGCTCCCTTTTCGGCGCTCCCACGGCACATCCCGACCTGCTTCCGAAGCAGCCACCAGGCACCGCCCTCTAGGCGGACATCACCCGGCCCACCGACACTTCAATGGCTGGCTTGTCCACCCGCGGCCTTCCGGCACCACCTCCGGTCGACAGCTTTCTTGCAAGGACGCACCCTCACTTCCATTGTCAGCCTTCCCATGCGTCTGTGCGACCGCTCGAGCAGCTATCCCATCCTCCATCATCAGCTCTACTATAAGACGGTCCCCCTTCATCCAGTGACCGTTACAGAACGACGCTCTCGCCGGAGGAGATTGCTTTTGTAAAAAACCCTTTTTTTATTCTTCTGGGTATTTTCCGAGTCTCACATCGGAATACCTCTTTATGTATTCCTTTTTCTCATTCTATAAAAGAGAGTCTCCGCCTCACCTTGAGGTAAGGAGATTTCCTCCTACATGGTATCAGAGGGACATTAATCCCGAACCCTCCCTCCCCTGCGGATTCCCGGTTCCGACCGGCCCCGCCTCTCTCCTCCTCCCGGTTCTGTCCGGCGTGATCGGCCCCTCGCCCCTCTCCTCCTCCCCGTCTAGGCGCGCTCGCCCCTCCTTCCCGGCGAAGCTCGGCCCGCCTCCAGCAAGCCTCCCTCTGGCGACTCCTTCCCTCCCGGCAGATCGCTCCAGCGCGACGACCCCATCCTGGCGGATCCCTCCCGATCGCCCCTCGGCCCGCCGAAGTCCCATTGGCCTTCTTCCCGGTGTTTCCCCCCCTGCCGACATCGTCTCAGGTCGCCTCCCTCCCGCGACGTTCCTCCCGTGGCTGCCCTCCGGCTCCCGGCTCTCTACGCTGTCGCGACACATCCCGACGCACCCGTCCAGGCGCGATCAACCCGCGGCCCGCCTTCTCTCAGCTGCTCCTTGCGCGCGCCGTCGTCGACTCCCAGCGCCCCTGCCTCTCTCGCGCGATCTGCCCCGCCGACCTCCCGCTGCACTCCAGGCGGACGACCGGCTTCGCCTCTCCAGGCGGCTCCCGTTCGTGGTGCTCGCCCGGTCCCGGCATCCTGATGCCCTTCCTGCTGTCCGCCGCATCTCCCGGTCCCCTGCCTTCCACGTCGGCGCCCCTGGATCTCGCCCCCCCATCTCCAGACGGGATCCCCCGCCTCCGCCGCTCCCGCCGCGGGTCCTCCTCCCGCTGCAGTCTCCCGACTCCCGACCTTCCCGGCGCGCTCGGCCACTGCCTCCCTGCGGCTTCGCTTCGCCCCGGCGAAGGTCGCGGGCTCTCTTCCCGGCCGCGTCCCGCCCTTCCCAGCAGGTGCCCTCCGCCCCTGTCGGTCTGCTCTCCCTTCCAGGCGGCATCCCGGTGTAACTAACTCTCCCTTCCGGACGACATCCCAGAGCCCTCTACCAGCTACCCGATTCACCGGCAACTCCCTGCACATCCTCCCGGTTCCTACGTCGGCTCCCAGCGGTGCTACCGACTCATGGCAATCCTGCCTCTTCCCGGTTACTGGATCCGATGCGGTCTCGCGGCCCCCACCCTCCTCAGCGGTCTCTCGGCCCGCCTCCCGCGGTCTCCCGACCCCTGTCTCAGCACCCGTCCTCATCTCATCAAGCGCCAGCCTAGATGCTCGACACCGGTGCGTCCGAACATCTCATTGAGGATTTTGGTATGTTCACTACCTACCATCCATCTGCTAGTGCTTCTCCAATCACTATTGCCAATGGATCAACAATCCTCGTTGCGGGATTCGGCACATGCCATGTGACCTCGACTATTAGCCTGCCTTCAGTCGCTCAGGTTCCTCACAACTAGTTTAATCTTCTCTCCATCAGCAAACTCACCAAAAATTTAAATTGTGCTGCTATTTTTACATCCTCGGGTGTTGTTTTTCAGGAGCGGTCGACGAATCGGGAACTTGGTCAAGGTCATCTGCGGGTCGGGGTGTACATACTCGACCTCCCACCACCTCTTGCTTGCTCATCTACCTCAACCCGCACCCTTGACCTTCATTCTCGCCTTGGTCATCCGCCCGCTTCCGTCCTCCAGAAGCTTTGCCCCAAAGTTTGTCCTAATCTTTCCTTTCATTGTGAACCCTGTCAGTTTGCAAAACATCATTGGGTGACATATGTTCCTCGATTGGACCCGCGTGCAGCGAATCCTTTCGACCTTGTTCATTCCGATGTTTGGGGTCCTTGCAGGGTTCCTAGCCAGCCTGAGTTCTAGTATTATATTACCTTTATCGACGACTACTCCCGCATGACCTGGCTCTACCTTCTTTGTGCTTGGTCTGAAGTGTTTTCTACCTTTCAGACCTTTTACAATGAGATTCATACTCAATTCTCAACCTCCTTGAAATGTCTCCGCTCCGATAATGGACGAGAATATTTATTCACTCCTCTTCAGCAGTTTCTCAAGGATAAAGGCATTATTCACCAGACATCTTGCCCCGATACACCTCAGCAGAATGAAGTGGCCGAGCGGAAACATCGCCGTATTCTGGAGACTGCCCGTGCCCTCCTATTCCACATGAAGGTGCCTCTCACATTTTGGTGCGATGCTATCCTGACTGCTACATACCTCATTAACCGCCTCCCTTCTTCTATCCTTCAAGGGGAGACTCCTTTTCGGACTCTGTTCTCCTCTCTTTCTCCTCACTCACTTCCACTGCGTGCCTTTGGATGTCTCTGTTATGTCCGTGACACTCGACCCGGTCTCTCCAAGCTCTCTCCTAAATCCCTCCGCTGCATATTCCTTGGCTATTCCCGCACTCAGCGCGGATATCGCTGCTTCTCTCCGGACCTACGGAGGTATGTCATCTCGGCCGACGTCGCATTTGTTGAGAGCTCTCCGTTCTCCTTTCCCTCTCCTCATCTTGCCTCTGCCATAGATGATTGTCTTCCTCTCATCATCCACACTCCTCCGGTGTCTCCCCCTGTTGACACCCATTTTGGCCAGGTTTACTTCCGTCGTCCATCCACTGTATCCCCCGTCCCGGCTAATGACACCGTCGTCCCCACTTCGTCTGATGCTCCTACCCCGCTGCCAGACGACTTGCACATTGCCCTACGGAAAGGTACTTGCTCCTGCCAGAGTACTCCTCTATTTGTATCTTCATACAAGAGTCTGTTCGCTCTGGAGACAACTTCTATTCCTCGCATAGTTGGTGATGCCAAATCTCACCCTGGGTGGCTAGCAACAATGCGGGATGAACTGTAGGCTCTGGAAGAAAACCATACTTAGAATCTTGTCCCCCTTCCAGCAGGCAAACAGGCAGTAGGCAGCAAACAGATTTACACAGTCAGGCTGAATCCCGATGACACTCTACATCGCCTCAAAGCCCGCCTTGTGGCCAAAGGCTTCGTGCAGACTTACGGTATTGACTACTTTGATATCTTCTCACCAGTTGCCAAGATGGCCTCCGTTCGATTATTCATCTCTCTGGCCACCCATCATCATTGGCCTCTTCATCAACTGGATGTCAAGAATGCCTTCCTACATGGCTTCCTTGAGGAAGAGGTTTATCTACAACAACCCCTTGGATTTTGTGCCTCCGACGCTGAGTCTCAAGTCTGTTGACTCCGCCGCTCTCTTTACGGTCTCAAGCAGTCTCCCCGTGCTTGGTTTGGCCGATTCAACACTATTGTCACTGCCTTTGGGCTCTCGCGCAGCCTGAAGGACCACACAGTGTTCTACAGGACGACATCCGCTGGGTGCATCCTGCTGGTTGTCTATGTGGATGATATCATCATCACCGGAAGCGACTCTGATGGCATCACCCACCTTAAGGGGCATCTCCACCAGCATTTCCACACTAAGGACCTCGGCCCTCTCACATACTTCCTCGGCATCGAGGTCTCATATTCTCCAAACACCATCTTCCTCTACCAAAGGAAATATGCGTTGGATATTCTACAGGATGTTGGGCTGACCCAGGCCACCGCTGTGGACACTCCTCTGGAGCCTGGGGAGCAATCTCTTTATGACTCCTCAGACCTTTTTTCACACCCGGAGCGGTACTGGTGATTGGTAGACAAACTCAATTATCTCACTATGACTCGTCCTGACATTGCCTGCGCTGTTGGCAAAGTGAGCCAATTTATGGAGCACCCGACCATCTCTCAGTGGGATGTTGTTCTCCGCATCGCCAAATACATCAAGCGGGACCCTGCCCGTGGCATTCGCTACTCCCAGCATGCTCATCTGAATATTGAGGCCTTCTATGATGTTGATTATGCTGGTTGTCTTGCGACCCGGAAATCTACTTCTAGGTTTGCCGTGTTCTTAGTCGGCAACCTCATCTCCTGGCGCAGCAAGAAACAGACAGTTGTCTCCCGCTCCAGTACGGAGTCCGAGTACCGTGCCATGGCCACCGTCATTACTGAGATCATGTGGCTTCGACATCCCCTCCAGAAGCTTGGTTTTCCTCCACAGCGATCTGCTCACATCTGGTGTGACAACCAGACAACCACCAAGATAGCTTCGAATCCCGTCTTTCATGAACGCACGAAACATATTGAGGTGGACTGCCACTTTCTTCGCCACCACCTGGAACACGATCATGTCAGTTTTTGCCACATCCCGACGACGGACCAGCTAGCCGACCTCTTCACCAAAGGCCTCCCGGTGACTCGCCTAGTCTCACTCAGTTCTAAGCTGGGTATCCACAGCATCTGCGACCCAGCTTGAGCGGGAGTGTGCTTGGTCTTGTTGACCTGGTCTGATGTCTTCCTTTTTTTTTTGTGGGACTCTTGATCCAAGCTGGGCATGTCCAGCTTGAGGGGGAGTGTTAAAACCCTTTTTTTATTATTCTGGGTATTTTCCGAGTCCCACATCGGAATACCTCTTTATGTATTCCTTTTTCTCATTCTATAAAAGAGAGCCTCCGCCTCACCTTGAGGTAAGGAGATTTCCTCCTTGATATACTCTTATTGGGCAACTATGCCACCATCCTCTTCTCCAGCCTCCATTGCTCAGACTGGCAGCTCTACCGCATGCGTTTCTCATCAACAGACAGCTTGGATATTTGACTCTGGTGCGTCAGAACATCTCACAGGGGACTCCGGTATATTCACTACCTATCATTCGTACACAGGTGCCTCTACAATTACTGTTGCTAATGGCTTAAAAATCCCTATTACTGGATTTGGCACATGTCCCTGGTAAGGGTGGTCTTGGCCGTGTCTTGTTTCTTTGTCATTTTGTTGTTCTTGTGCATGATGTTTTTGTTGCTATGCAGAGTACACATGTTGTCTGCCTTCACGGTTCTTGTATCCCATTTTTTCTTGCGTAGTGAAAACCCATGATAATCCTGTCTCGTGCACGTAGGCTAATTTTTCGAAGCATGTAAATTTATGTGTGCACTTTACTGTTTTCCGCTTCCGTTTCCTTCGACCTTGTAAATCGCTGAACGATCGCTCCTGGTTAGACATTCTTGAATTTATTCAAATTTGTGTTGAATTAGTTTGTTGATATTGAAGCATGTTGAGCATTTTTATGTTGTGAATATATTGGCAGTGTTTTATATGTCAATAGCTTGTTTTGGTCTTGCTCTTTCAGAGTCATTGCTGCTGGTGTCTTAAATCTTGCTCGATGTATTTGATTCTTTATGTGTTAGAATCTATTTTTTGGTTCTGGAAATACATATTGGTGAATCTGGCTTTTGTATTCTCATCTTGTGATTCTGTTTTTGTTGGAGCATCATGTGCATATTTTGTTTCTGTGTTTTGAGAATATTTTAAGCAGTTCAAATTCTTTTTGGTTCATGTAATTGTCACTGCAATGTGTTGTTCATGACTGTCAAATCTCTTGACATTCCTGGTTATTGGAATTGCGATACGAATTAGTTCTTGTTTATTGGTTTATGTTTATAAACCGACATAGTAAACATAGTTGTTAGATTTCGTTTTTTGGGTTTTGCGAACCAAAATTCACACCCATTGGATCTTGGCCGATGCGTGCGGTCTGCCACTGCAGCGCTACCCGCAACATGTTATATAACGTATGAGTTATGCTTCGGCCGTTCATGCATTCATCACATGAATGCAGTGTCGATCCTCCCAACGCTTCATCTTATGAGAAGTTTAATTTAATGATAACCTTATGTGGAAGAATACCCGAGTGATAACCATTATCATTCGGATGCCTAAATGCATCGTAGGGCAGTGGTATGATATTTTATACCACGCCTTACGATATCCCTTTTAGCTAGACATACGATATGCCTTAGATCCATGCATGTCGTACCATAAAACATGCTTATATTGTACAGTACGATATGACCAACATACATCATATGTATAATGTTTTAGGGCATATCTCCAACAAACAATACCCTGGGAGGGGGTGGATTTGGGTGTAAAAATTCTTTTAACACACACCCTCTTCTTGGACCTTGTTCCCGTATTAGAAGGAACATCGAGTCTAAATTTTTTTTTGAACAGAAACCCCAGCCCCCATACAAAACTTGCTCTTCCGGGCATAACCCTCCCCCACCGTAGTGGGTACCAGGTCTCGATTCTCCGATACGCTCCACAAAAAATTGTATAAATCTGCGCTCCCCACACTACCTGCACCAGGTCTATAAATTAAATGAACATAGCAACCAAATAAAGAAATCAAAGCGCAGTATGTAAGCCTCTCAAGTCCATGACAATTCTTTTTTTATCGTAGTATGCAAGACATGTATATATATCTTTACTCGATCTTCTAAACCTAACATAAAGGATCTTTTTCTGATGTTTAGATCTTCTGAATTTTCTCCATGAGTCAAATCCACAAAGTTTGGTCAGAAATTTCCAAATATAATGAATGAGATCCACCATAGATATCTCAATAAATTCCAAAAATAATTGAGATATAAATCTCCAAATTAATTCTCCATCATCAAAACCACGACTTGCTGGTCTTCCCCATGTCATGGTGTTTATGGTCAACATGCGTCTCCCAAAATCACGGTTAAAGCACGACCCTATTTCCTCAGATCTTGTCATTTCCATTTCATCAAATACATACCATTCTCTTTAAAATGGCCATGTTTTGCTTGAAACGGTGTGGTCTTCAGTCCAGTAACTTGTTTCTTTTGCTCTAATAAAACAGCTACCAAAACGCCCACATGCTGTTTTAATTGCAAAGAACCATAGTAAATTGGTGTGGTTTCTTTTATCATCTTGTGGCGCCTAGAAATGATATCAAATTCTTGAAAAACACAATCGAAAATAGCATGTCAATTTTTTGTTCTGTCGTTTCAAACAGTGCCAAAAATTCCAAATATTCACTCACCACCACGGCGTGGTTAACACAAAACCGGCGTGGTTCAGGCTTCTCTAGTAGAGTCTCCTGCCAGCTTTAAAACTCCTACGCAACGCTTTTGTTCTTTAAAACGCTATACTTTAAAACAGTCAACTCAACAAATCCCTCCATTCACCACAACACAATTTTTGGTTTCTTCAATCTTCACCTACTTTCACTACTTCAATCAACTCCAAACTGCTGGCTAACACAACACTTTTCACATCAAACCCCAAGGTGGTTCCAACAATTCTTGTAAAATAAACCATGATATGCACTTTTGTAAAATCTTTAGGTTGCGTGTCTAAGTGTATAATAATAATGATATTGATAATAATAATTATTATTTTTATTTTTATTCCTGCATGATAAGAGCATCCGTGGATTAGAGGAGGAGAGGCATCAGACAAGCCAATGGATTGTGCAGTACTTTCTAGGATGAAGCAATTCAGAGCAATGAACAAGCTCAAGAAGCATGCATTAAGAGTATGTTTTTAGATCCCATGGTTCCTATCACTTTGACTTGTTATCTTCCACTATTTCAATGAGGTCCTCAGTTTTTATTTATTTTTTTTGGTCTATTTGGACTGTGGGAAAAGTAGAAACTAAAAAAGGAGTATGATGATAGAGATATTCATTCATTTTTTTCTGTATCACCCTCCAAAAGAACCTTTATGGTTCCCTTAGCCGTGAAAATTGTTTTTTGTATTAATTTTCAAAAAATGAGCCTAATTTCCATGCTACCAATCTCAACTAATTTTGTGAATTTTGTTTCTAGTTAATTCGGTTCTTATATGTGTGAGAAAATATTGCAAGTCTGTTCTTTGAATTTCTAAAATTTGAAATCTGCTTGTGTATATTGGTTAGAAATCAAAATTTTCCATTACTTTAAACTCGTAGCTTTAAACTAAACCTATTTTACTAATAAATAAAAAATAGAATGCATTTGTTACTGCTTCAATTTTAGCAAAGCATTCTTCAGAACTGTCTTTATGCAGCTATGCTGAGATTGTGTTTGACAATACTTATTGAAAAGTGATTATAATACTTAACGCTTATGATAAGTGCTTATGTATAATTATTTTCTGAATGTTAAATAAATGGTTTCCTGTCACTTATTTAAGTGGTTGTCTTCCGGAATTTAATTATTATTGTTTTTTCCAGGACAAACACTACTTATCATAAGTGATGTGCTCGAGGCTATGTTTGACACCACTTGTTGAAAACTTCTTACATCACTTATCAGTTATGATGAGTGCTTCTGTATAAGTGTTTCCTGACTGATTATTGGAAAAGTGCTTTTTTGGCACTTATTTAAATGATTTTCTTTTGAAATTGATGTGTGAGTGTTTTTCCAGAAACAGAACAAAAACGACTTATTTTTTCAGACTATTTTTTGTAATAAGCAGTTTTTAGTAAGTGCCGTCAAACAGAGCCATAAACACTTTTCAATAAGTGTGTCAAATGCAACCTTAGACAGCTATTTGGTGATTCGGCTAGCTAGCTTATCACCGAATTGCCATTTCGGATTGTTTTTCTCTCCATTCCAGACTGATTTTTTCATGTGTTATGTCAAGGTCATTGCAGAAAATCTATCTGAAGAAGAAATAAAAGGTCTCAATGCAATGTTCAGTAACATGGATACTGACAAAAGTGGTACAATCACTTACGAGGAATTGAAGACAGGACTGGCTCTCCTAGGATCAAAGCTTTCAAGGGCTGAGGTCCAGCAATTAATGGAAGCTGTCAGATATTTGGACCCAGCATGCTATGAAATATCACGACTTTCTGCTTTATGTTTTTATCATACTGATGATGCAGCTTCTTATATGGCCTATGTTTCAGGCTGATGTGGATGGAAATGGAACAATCGATTACATTGAATTCATAACTGCTACGATGCACAGGCACAGATTTGAAAGGGATGATAATCTTTACAAGGCATTCCGGTATTTCAACAAGGATAACAGTGGGTGAGTTAATTTCCATCTTTGAATGCTTTAGGGCCTATTGAGTGTGAGAATGAACATCTTTGGTTGTTTTTGGTTCAAATATGTATAAAAAAATAGGTTAGAAAATCTTTTAAAAAGTGAAATGAAAGCATGGAAGTATAAGGCTGTGTTTGGTTTTGAAAAACAGATCCTGTTTTCATTTTCCTAAAATGTATTAAAAAATATGTTAATTTTTTTTAGATTGTCGGGAAAAAAAGAAAATATGCGATTTTCCTCTTTTTGCACTTATTTTCTTAAAAACGTGAAAATAAGTTTTTTTTTTGTTTTCAAGAAACACTAATTTCTAATTTCTTTTTCGAAAAAGTGTTTTCCATTTATATAATCTAATAGATTTGTAATGCATTTCTAGAAAATGAATGCAAAAAATGTTTTCCAAAATCAAATACAGCATGTCACATGTTCAAGTGTTTTCATTTTCTTGAAAATATGAAAACAAGTTTTTTTCCCTCAAGTATGTCATTCGTTTGGTCAATTTTTTTTTATTTACATAATTCAATATAGTTTTAGAAAATGGAAACAAGAAATGTTTTCTAAAACCAAACACAACCTTAATTTCCATACCTTTGATTGTTAGGGCGAGAAAGGATAGGATGGCGACTCTAGTGATGGTGTAACTATTCCTTTCTTATTCCGTTACTTATCTCATTCCATTTCCACATCCTACACAAGTACACTTATAAAGAGATTCCTTTTCTGTTATCATATTGTTCTCTCATTTGATATATTTTGTTAAATGATCAGAGTGGTGACCCAATACCCAAGATGCCTCTTAAAAGAGACCTTGGAGATTATTTATAGAAAAATATAAAGATGACAAAACACTCACGTACGATGTGAGACACACACTCCAACACTCCCCCTCAAGCTAGGCCTACGTAGCTTGGATGCATAAAGAAAACAGACCAAAGCAAAGAAAAACAAAGCAAACAAGAAACACTGCAAACACTCCCCCTCAAGCTAAACATATCCAGCTTGATTACAAAACAAGACGAAACAAGAAAAAATCATCCGCGATCGCAACTCCCCCTCGAGATGAAAATGATGAATGATGTCGTTGAAAAAGATGTGTCAACAAGGCGTCGGGATAGCCGCATAGGCGGGGCCGGTCGACGTGGCGCCTGGAAAGCCGCACAGGCGGGGCTAGTCGACGAGGCGCCGGGAAAGCCGCATAGGCGGGCCGATCGACAAGGCGTCGGCAAAGCCGCACAAGCGAGCCAGAACGCGACAGAGCATCGGGAAATCCGCATAGGCGGGGCCGGTTGACGAGACGCCGGGAAAGCCGCAGAGGCGGGTCCGTGTAGAGGCGGAGGAGCCGTGCTGGAGGTCGACGACGAGCTGTCGACGGTGGTGCGGAAGTGAGTCGTTGCAGGAGGCTGCTCAAGAGGGGCGCCGCCCAGGGAACCGGCAACGACGGTCTGGATCCGTCGCATGAGAGGCAATGTGCAACGAGAGCCGGCGCTGCAGGAGAGCGTTGCGTGGGGAAGAAAGTGTGTGTCGGCGGTGAAGTTGGGTCGTGCGCGGCCGCGGGTGGGTGGTGACCCCGGAGGAGCCCGTGGTGGACGGGATCTGGCCGAATTCGGAAGAGTGGAGGTCGTCGGAGGCTGTCGTGATCGAAAGGAGAGGGGCGCACCTGGAGGGCCGTCGCACAGGAGGAATCGCACAGAGATGTCGTCGCACTCAGGGAAAGGGCCGCGGAGGGTGTCATCTCGCGCACAAGGAGGGAGCTATCGGGTGTTGTCGCCGCAGGGAGGGGGCCGAGGAGACCGTCGCGCGGGAGAGGCTGGCGAAAGGGGCGCAGTGAAGGAGAGGCTAGCAACTGCGGGGTGTTCGCAGGAGAGGCCGACGACGAGCACACCAGGGCCACGCACATGAGTCGTCGCACAGGGAGTGACTGGCGACGAGGTGCATCGGAGGAGAGAAAAAGATCAACGAGCAGGAAGGGAGTCGGCGCCGCATGATTGTAAAGACCCAGAAATTTCAAGGAAATTTTTTTCTTAATTTTCTTTGGAATTTTACAAGAACGCAGTTTCTGACGGCGCCTGATTCCGAGGCTCGGAGTGCCCAGAATCAATTTCCGAAGTTTGGCTCGGGTACGTTCAGTGAACGAACGAGCGGGAATTTCTAACTTTTGAACCGGTACCCGGAATCGAATTCTGAGGGCACCGATGAACTCGCAGCGCCGATTTTCGCTTTAGGAGACCTTTTCCGAGGTTGCGTTTTATGCGGGTTGAGAGTTAGTTTTTTGGAATTTAAAATGAAGTTAAATAAAATGTGGAAACACATTTTATTTTTTATCCAAGTTGGTTATAACCTCCCAAAGAGAGTTAGGGGTGGGACCCACATCCACTTAACCTCCCTTGAGAGGATTAAGTGTGGTGGGGCCCACACGAACCCTAACACTTCATCTTCCCTTAAAACTCCCTATAACTCCTCTTTAATTAATCTTGACAACTTGGGTTATTTATTGAGTTGAGTTGTTTTAATTTCAAACTTTTGAAATTCAAGTTGTTTAATTGTGTAAATAAAATAAGCTTTAAGCTTATTTTATTTTGGTTGGTATCCTTTGCCACCTTGAGAGGATTTGGGAAGTTCTCTCCATCTTCTTCAACCTTGACGAAGAACACTTAAGCTCCGACGAAGAACGCCGCTTCTCTTCTTCGTAGCCGGTGTATTTTCGAAGATCGACGACGCCGCATCTTCGATCTTCTTCCCGTGTCAACGAAAGGAGACGCCGTTTCTTCCTCGGACTTCCTCCGTCAGCTTACGAAGCTTCTCCAGCGACGTACCTCTTCGGACGCACCTTGACGTCAACGGAAACGACCTTCGGTTTCCGCGACGCCCGACCTCCGCGACGCTTGTCTTCTGCAGCTTGTTGACGTGCTCCGCACTTGAAACCGAGGTAGGGGATTGTTGTTGTTTTATTTAATTATTCTCGTTCTTGGTTCTAGCTTGACGAACTTCGAGGATAAACGATTAAATGTTATCGTTGACGAGAGGGGGGCCGGACCGCACAAACACGACCGAACCCTCCCTCCTTTGTTCATGTTTGTTTTCTTTGCGAATGGAATGGGATGGCGTGGTGCCGTCGCACCACGCGGGAATCACGACAAATATTGCGTGGCGCCGTCGCGCCGCGCCGTGGAATGAAATTCAAGAACGCGACGCCGTCGCGCCGCGTCGAAGGAAATCGAAGGCACCGCGGTCGGAGTCGGGCCGCGGCGAAGGGGCGCGGCGCCATCGGGTCGCGCTGGAAAACTACAAAGACGTCGCTTTTCGTTTTGGTATGCGGATTGACGGCCGATGATGAAACTGTACCGCAGTGGCGATTGAAGGCCGCTGCAGTGAAGTTCTCGACCCGAGGAGAGCATTGGCGCAGGCGGCGGTCAAAACGGACCACCGGTGCGCGACCGGTGGTCCGCAGAGCTCGACGGCGGCGCACCACCCCGGCGCGGCGGCGCGCCGCCGGAGAAACCAGCCGCGGCAGTGCCGCGGCGGCCGGCAAAGCCGGCCGCGGTGGTCAGGGCGGGACCCCTTCTGGGTCCCGCGTGTTTGAAGAACGGCCGGCCATGCGCCGGCCGTTACCCTGAAGACCCGGGGGTTGAACCCCCGGTTGGCTGGAGCGGCCCCCCCCCCACGTGGGGGGCCGTTGTTTTCATAAACGCGGAGGGGGGGCTGTGCCCCCCCGTTTCCCTCGACCCGCGGCTCGGCCAAACGGCCGAGCTGAGCTGGCGCCGGGCCGGGCCGGGTCGACCCGGTTCGGGCCGACCCAGGGGGGGGTCTCAGGCCGGGTCGGTCCGGGCCCGAAACCCCAGTTTCGGACCACTTTCGGTCAAATGCCCGTAACTTGGGCTACGGGCCTCCAAACGACTCGCCGTCAGCGGCAACACGATCCTTGGATCGAGACGGTCGTTTCGGTATATCGCACTCAAGGTTTCGGATTACTTTGAGTTCGGCCAGGTTGGTTCGTACACGAAACTAACCGGGCCCTCGGAACGGAAACGCTCATATCTTGAGCTACGGACGTCCGAATGACATGCCGTCAGTTTTGTTGAGTTCCTCTTGGTGAGACGGATCTTTTGACGTACTCCGCCCGAGGTTTGGACGCAGGTGGAGTACGGTCGGGTTGGTTTTGCCTTAAAAACCAATCGGGCCCCTGGAACGAAAAGGCTAATAACTCACAGACCGGGCGTCCGATTGACGCGCCGTCTGTTGCGTTGAGACCCCTATGACGAGGCGGTCCTTTGAGATACTTTTTCGTGGGACTTTGAGATACTTGGAGTATCGACCTGTAGCTCGTGGAGCGGACCCTCCCAGTGACGAGCGTGCGGAGTACGGAGACCGTGTAGCTGGCTGAGACCCGACGACTGCTGATCGAACGACTCGGTGTGTTACAGAGGTGCGCTTGGTTGTAGCGGCACATGTGAGCGCTTGGTTGTAGCGGCAGACCCACGACAGAGGTGCGTTTGGTTGTAGCGGCACATGAGAGCGCTTGGTTGTAGCGGCAGACCCACGACAGAGGTGCGCTTGGTTGTAGTGGCACATGAGAGCGCTTGGTTGTAGCAGCTGGCCCGCAGTACTCGATGGGTGGAGTTCTTCAGCAGTCTTAGGTTAGTGAGCAGTACCTCGGAGTCGTGACAGGACCACTGTACACTCTAGAGACGGAGCTCTTCAGCAGTTACGGTTTCGATAATGAAAATCCTGGTTTGAGCTGAGACTTTTGACCTTGTGTTTACCTCATGATTGAGATGGGTCACTTGCTAACTTAGGTATATGTATGAGCATATACCTGGGTAGTGGTTATCCGTTGATTTCACAATCTTTGTGTTTCCTCATGATTGAGATGGGTTACTTGATAACTTAGGTATATGTATGGGCATATACCTAAGTAGAGGTTATCTGTTTAGATCTTCTTTGTGGTTATCTTTGTTGGTTTAGTGAGACCTTGAGGGTCTCGGGGTCCCTACTGAGTATCGTTATACTCACCCCTGCACGGGCTATGCCCGCACCTCGTTGTGTTGGTTGCAGACGACGGGCAGTACTGACGGAGGCCGAGTGTTCGAGGACTGGACGATACCCAGAGGTGGACTACACGACGAGTCAGTACCCGGAGGTGGACTACACGACGTGACGACTCACAGATGAGGTTGATGGACGAGAGCGTGGAGGAGGCTATCTGTACCTACCCTTCAGGTAGGATCCGAGGAGGACGACCCAGGAGCTGCTTCCTACTTCCAGCTGTTGTCTTTTTGCTGTTGTACCTTGTTCAGTTGTAGTCGTACTTTCTTTTGGGTTTGTATTCTGGCCCATTTACTTTTCAGCATTTCTTTTGTACTTAGTGTTTTGCTTCCGCTTGTACTCTGTGGTGCTTGTTTTTTTTTATAAAGGCAATGCCTTCCCAGTTATCGGGATTTTACGCCTTTGGTGCTAGTCGCCAGCCCCTGGCCTATGGAAGGCGGGCTTGGGGTAGTCACGACACGGGCCCCGAGGGCGGGTCGTGACAAATTGGTAATCAGAGGAGTCGGTTCTACCGCAGAACTTATGACTCTGACTTTTTCTTTCTGTGAAGCAATAGTGTTAAGAGTACCGAGTGTGGATTTCAGTTCAGGGAGTCCAGTGTTGGTGCGGGCGGCCGACGTATCCATACACCAGGACCCTGACAACTGATTTCCGACTTTGTGCACGAAAACACTGATTGCGTGTATGTTTTCAAAGGTTTTCCCTTAAAACAGCTCAAACCAGGTCAGCTCACCAGGTATAAACGTTTGACCGTGTCACGATGTTTCTTTCAGGATGCCTTTTCTCGGACGACTAGCTAGAGCTCAGAGGGATGTGCGTGCTGACAGCCTGTCGAGCGACGAGGCTTCGGTACAGGGCCCTCTTGCAGTTGAGGCACCAGCGGAGGCACCAGCAGTACTACTACCCGTTGGGCCACCGATGCCACCAGCCCCAGCTGTAGGCGATGCACGACGCTTGAGCACGCTGCACAAGTTCCAGCGCCAGAGGCCACCCAGGTTCCGGGGAGAGACGGACCCGCAGGCGGCTGAGGTTTGGCTGGAGGCTGTGGTGAGAGTCTTCAGGCTAGTGGGGACGCCGACAGACTTCATGGTGATCTTTTCTGCCAGCCTCCTTCAGGCAGCAGCAGACAGGTGGTGGAGCCACTTGTTTCAGTTTTGCGACGGGATGACCTTCGCATGGGAAGACTTCGAGACCTTCTTCAGGGTGGAGTTTGTGCCAGTAGCTCTACACCCCGAGCGTGTACAGGAGCTTCTGCTTTTGCCGCGTGTTTTTCGATCAGCAGCCGAGTCATCTGTGGGCAGTAGACAGATGATGCAGAGGTCCAGGAGGACCAGACTAGCAGTTGGACGATCTCGGGTTTTAGGACCGGTGGTGCGGGGCACCCGTGGTGGGAACAGAGCTAGGCGTGCCAGAAGCAGGTTGTGTTACTCATGCGGCAGAAAGGGTCACCTGGCACGTGACTGTCTGACTCCTCATACGGTTGATCAACGGGTGTTGGAGGAGCCACCGAGGCAGAAGCAGCGACGAGTGCTTGAGCAACAGCCGAGCAGTGGACAAGGCAGTAGAGCTCTGAGAGCAGGTGGACAGGAGATGAACTAGTGGATACATCCTTTGTACTTCTAGTTCTATGTTGCTTTTGTATTCGTGTCTTTGTACTATGTGCTATGAGCTGCAATAATAAAGACACTTATCTTTGTTTGCTTTCCTGTCCTTTTGTTTGGTTGATGCTGAGTGGTCCCGGTTAAAACTGTTGATTTGACCCTCACTTTCGAGATTTCTACTGGAGGAGACCCAGTGACCTCACACTGATGCCGACAGTATGACTCGACCCTTGGAGGCGAGAGTGACAGTTGGATCTCTTGGTAGTTACGTCGAGGCCTTACGACGTCATCCATGACATGAATGCATCATTCATGTTGGGATTGACTGTATTAGGCAACGAATGTGGTTCATCCAGGGGATGAGACCAGATTTCTTTTATCGGCAAAGAAGAAATCATAGCAGCTCTTATGAGACTAAAGAAGGTCCAGGTAATCTAAGAGCGGATGAAGACTGCACAGTGCAGTAAGAAACAGGAAACCGGTGCCAGTCTTAGAGACTCGGGCGTGTTAAATGTTTCAAGAAGTGGAAGCTTTAAGGATAGATGAGTCTGCGAAGCAGCAGACGTGGAGGCAGAGCTAGGAGAGCAGTATGAGGTGGTGTACATCTTAACATGCTACAACCACCCGCCTTAGTTATCCCCGCCAGGCTCAGGGAGCTGGATGGGCGGTGGAAGAGTGCGGCTGCTTGCGGTCAAGGAGTGTGACCCAATGGCTCTAGAAATGATTCAAGGGACAGTCTGTGTCCACTACTAGTTGTTGTAGTAACGGACGTCGATATGAATCATTCCTTGCTTTCACAAATCTTGTTCCAGACCTAGAGTTTCCGGTAAGCCGTGGACTTGACCCTCACGTCTGGAGATGCCTTGGGAGGAGACTCGATAATCACACTTACGCCGACAGTGTGGTTAGACCCTCGAGGCAAGAGTTCCAGTTGGAATCTCTTGGTGGCAGCGTCGAGGCCTTACGACGTTAGTTTGAGTATGGAATGGGCAATAACTGTTCATACTCAAATTGACGGTTTTAGGCAAACGTCGGGATGGGTTTTCCTTGGTCGGCGAAAAGGAAACCCCAGGCAGCACAGGATAAACTCTTTCACAGGAGGGTGCGACCGATCACTCTTGATTCGGTCAACCTTACCCTCGTAGCGGAAGTCGTTTTGAGTTTCAGTTCTAACAGAAAATGGAGACCTTTGGAGTTCGAGGATGACGATCACGTCCTTATACGGGTCTCACCTCGACGAGGTTTACGGAGATGTGGCCAATGCGGCAAGTTATCTCCGAGGTTCAGCGGACCTTCTTAGGTCCTCAGCTGGGTAGGTGGGGTGGTTTACCACTTGACCCATTCACCGCAGTTGCACCAGGTGCACGACGACTTCCACGTATCTCAACTGAAAAGATACGTGCTCGACCCTTCGCATATCATCGACCATGAGAAGCTGGACGATGGCGATGGAGTGTCTTTCACGGAGGTTCCAGTGGGGATCGAGGATCGACAGGAGCAGATCTTACGAGGACGATCGATTCCTCGGGTGCACTTTCTTTGGCAGTACAGAACCTCCAGGTAAGCACATGGGAGCGGAAGGCTCAGATGCGTGCTCTGTACCGCTTTTGTAACCCTAGTTTGTGTTGAAGCTTTACGGGGACGTAAAGCCCTGAGGTTGGAGTAATGTAAAGATCCGGAAATTTCAAGGAAATTTTTTTCTTAATTTTCTTTGGAATTTTACAAGAACGCAGTTTCTGACGGCGCCTGATTCCGAGGCCCGGAGTGCCCGGAATCAATTTCCGAAGTTTGGCTCGGGTACGTTCAGTGAACGAACGAGCGGGAATTTCTAACTTTTGAACCGGTGCCCGGAATCGAATTCCGAGGGCACCGATGAACTCGCAGCGCCGATTTTCGCTTAAGGAGACATTTTTCGAGGTTGCGTTTTATGCGGGTTGAGAGTTAGTTTTTGGGAATTTAAAATGAAGTTAAATAAAATGTGGAAACACATTTTATTTTTTATCTAAGTTGGTTATAACCTCCCAAAGGGAGTTAGGGGTGGGACCCACACCCACTTAACCTCCCTTGAGAGGATTAAGTGTGGTGGGGCCCACACGAACCCTAACACTTCATCTTCCCTTAAAACTCCCTATAACTCCTCTTTAATTAATCTTGACAACTTGGGTTATTTATTGAGTTGAGTTGTTTTAATTTCAAACTTTTGAAATTCAAGTTGTTTAATTGTGTAAATAAAATAAGCTTTAAGTTTATTTTATTTTGGTTGGTATCCTTTGCCACCTTGAGAGGATTTGGGAAGTTCTCTCCATATTCTTCAACCTTGACGAAGAACACTTAAGCTCCGACGAAGAACGCCACTTCTCTTCTTCGTAGCCGGTGTATTTCCGAAGATCGACGACGCCGCATCTTCGATCTTCTTCCCGTGTCAACGAAAGGAGACGCCGTTTCTTCCTCGGACTTCCTCCGTCAGCTTACGAAGCTTCTCCAGCGACGTACCTCTTCGGACGCACCTCGACGTCAACGGAAACGACGTTCGGTTTCCGCGACGCCCGACCTCCGCGACGCTTGTCTTCTGCGGCTTGTTGACGTGCTCCGCACTTGAAACTGAGGTAGGGGATTGTTGTTGTTTTATTTAATTATTCTCGTTCTTGGTTCTAGCTTGACGAACTTCGAGGATAAACGATTAAATGTTATCGTTGACGAGAGGGGGGCCGGACCGCACAAACACGGCCGAACCCCCCCTCCTTTGTTCATGTTTGTTTTCTTTGCGAATGGAATGGGATGGCGTGGTGCCGTCGCACCACGCGGGAATCACGACAAATATTGCGCGGCGCCGTCGCGCCGCGCCGTGGAATGAAATTCAAGAACGCGACGCCATCGCGCCGCGTCGAAGGAAATCGAAGGCACCGCGGTCGGAGTCGGGCCGCGGCGAAGGGGCGCGGCGCCATCGGGTCGCGCTGGAAAACTACAAAGACGTCGCTTTTCGTTTTGGCATGCGGATTGACGGCCGATGATGAAACTGTACCGCAGTGGCGATTGAAGGCCGCTGCAGTGAAGTTCTCGACCCGAGGAGAGCATTGGCGCAGGCGGCGGTCAAAACGGACCACCGGTGCGCGACCGGTGGTCCGCAGAGCTCGACGGCGGCGCACCACTCCGGCGCGGCGGCGTGCCGCCGGAGAAACCAGCCGCGGCAGTGCCGCGGCGGCCGGCACAGCCGGCCGCGGTGGTCAGGGCGGGACCCCTTCTGGGTCCCGCGTGTTTGAAGAACGGCCGGCCATGCGCCGGCCGTTACCCTGAAGACCCGGGGGTTGAACCCCCGGTTGGCTGGAGCGGCCCCCCCCCCCCCACGTGGGGGGCCGTTGTTTTCATAAACGTGGAGGGGGGGCTGTGCCCCCCCGTTTCCCTCGACCCGCTGCTCGGCCAAACGGCCGAGCTGAGCTGGCGCCGGGCCGGGCCGGGTCGGCCCGGACCCGGGGCGGGTCGACCCGGTTCGGGCCGACCCAGGGGGGTCTCGGGCCGGGTCGGTCCGGGCCCGAAACCCCAGTTTCGGACCACTTTCGGTCAAATGCCCGTAACTTGGGCTACGGGCCTCCAAACAACTCGCCGTCAGCGGCAACGCGATCCTTGGATCGAGACGGTCGTTTCGGTATATCGCACTCAAGGTTTCGGATTACTTTGAGTTCGGCCAGGTTGGTTCGTACACGAAACCAACCGGGCCCTCGGAGCGGAAACGCTCATATCTTGAGCTACGGACGTCCGAATGACGTGCCGTCAGTTTTGTTGAGTTCCTCTTGGTGAGACGGATCTTTTGGCATACTCCGCCCGAGGTTTGGACGCAGATGGAGTACGATCGTGTTGGTTTTGCCTTAAAAACCAATCGGGCCCCTGGAACGAAAAGGCTAATAACTCACAGACCGGGCGTCCGATTGACGCGCCGTCTGTTGCGTTGAGACCCCTATGACGAGGCGGTCCTTTGAGATACTTCTTCGTGGGATTTTGAGATACTTGGAGTATCGACCTGTAGCTCGTGGAGCGGACCCTCCCAGTGACGAGCGTGCGGAGTACGGAGACCGTGTAGCTGGCTGAGACCCGACGACTGCTGATCGAACGACTCGGTGTGTTATAGAGGTGCGCTTGGTTGTAGCGGCACATGAGAGCGCTTTGTTGTAGCGGCAGACCCACGACAGAGGTGCGCTTGGGTGTAGCGGCACATGGGAGCGCTTGGTTGTAGCGGCAGACCCACGACAGAGGTGCGCTTGGTTGTAGTGGCACATGAGAGCGCTTGGTTGTAGCAGCTGGCCCGCAGTACTCGATGGGTGGAGTTTTTCAGCAGTCTTAGGTTAGTGAGCAGTACCTCGGAGTCGTGACAGGACCACTGTACACTCTAGAGACGGAGCTCTTCAGCAGTTACGGTTTCGATAATGAAAATCCTGGTTTGAGCTGAGACTTTTGACCTTGTGTTTACCTCATGATTGAGATGGGTCACTTGCTAACTTAGGTATATGTATGGGCATATACCTGGGTAGTGGTTATCCGTTGATTTCATAATCCTTGTGTTTCCTTGTGATTGAGATGAGTTACTTGATAACTTAGGTATATGTATGGGCATATACTAGAGGTTATCTGTTGAGATCTTCTTTGTGGTTATCCTTGTTGGTTTAGTGAGACCTTGAGGGTCTCGGGGTCCCTACTGAGTATCGTTATACTCACCCCTGCACGGGCTATGCCCGCACCTCGTTGTGTTGGTTGCAGACGACGGGCAGTACTGACGGAGGCCGAGTGTTCGAGGACTGGACGGTACCCGGAGGTGGACTACACGACGAGTCAGTACCCGGAGGTGGACTACACGACGTGACGACTCACAGAGGAGGTTGATGGACGAGAGCGTGGAGGAGGCTGTACCTACCCTTCAGGTAGGATCCGAGGACGACCCAGGAGCTGCTTCCTACTTCCAGCTGTTGTCTTTTTGCTGTTGTACCTTGTTCAGTTGTAGTCGTACTTTCTTTTGGGTTTGTATTCTGGCCCATTTATTTTTCAGCATTTCTTTTGTACTTAGTGTTTTGCTTCCGCTTGTACTCTGTGGTGCTTGTTTTCTTTTATAAAGGCAATGCCTTCCCAGTTATCGGGATTTTACGCCTTTGGTGCTAGTCGTCAGCCCCTGGCTTATGGAAGGCGGGCTTGGGGTAGTCACGGCACGGGCCCTGAGGGCGGGTCGTGACAATGATGGAGGAGCGGCTCGTCGCAGGTGAAGGGCGGCGCAACATAGAGGGGGGGGGGCGACTCATTCTGCTGAGAGCCACCGCCCCCGACAGGGGGAATATGGAGGAGTCCTCCAAGAGAAAAAAATAGACGGGAGAGTGGGCTAGGGATGAATAACCTCCTTTGATACTTTGACACTGTTGCCCTAACCTAACCAAAACCTTTTTAGGGAAACGTCCAAACAACGTCCCAAGAGTCCAACTTGCTCTGATACCAATCTGCTATGACCCGACCCACCAGAGCCCACTTGGCCGACGGAAGGTCAAGCCACAACTACCCCAAGCCCACCTCCATAGGTCAGGGGTTGGCGACAAGCGCCGAAGGCACAACTAAACTCGAGAAGGCCTTTGCCTAAGTACCTGTACGCACACAAACAACCAACTCAATGCGAAAGTGTAGAGGAAAAGAAATAAAAGACGCAATAACTAGAGTGACAATAATGCATGTATATAACCACTAAGGAATACAAGAGTACAACAATGTATACTGAAAGGAAAAAAGGGAAAAATACACGCCCAACAAGAAAGATGTCCCAACAAGACAAAAACTGGAAAAGTAGAATACTGAGAGCCTAACTCCTATATCCCAAGCTATGACAACCATACATGGTCCAAGCAACCCGTATCCCTAAGTCCCTCTGAAGTCACGATCGACCTATCTGCCGTCTGGAAAAGACACGACACGTGTTGGGCAAAGTCCATGCAGGAGTGAGTATATACATACCTAGTAGAACGCTCCGAAAAGGTGAAAGAGGAGCAGTAAGAGAGACAACTGAAGAGGGAAGCAGTAGATAGAATGATGTACAGTAAGAGAGTATAGCTCAACTCAACAAGAGAGTGAAAGTGAACTCGTCCAAACACAAGGAGCTCGACACGGTGAGAAGATGAACTTCTCGTTGAGTCTTCGCTACCTATAGCAGGAGAGTGGATTCATCCTACCACGAGACGCTAAACACGGAAATCACGTAGCATACCTCGCGCGTCTTCGTCTCTCCTGAAAGGAGAGTAACTATACCCAAGGAGTGGGTACTGAAGTAGGATATATATATGCTTAGTCAAAGAAACCCAAACGAGAGAGTAAGGGGATCTCCATCTCAGAGCTCAACGCAAGAAGATGAGTAGTCAACAGTTCCAAGGTAAGTCCATCTACGATGTCCAGCACCTCACGGGTCTGTCCCGAACACACGAGTCAAAGGAACTCAATCACCACACCTTGATACTATCCGCTTTGGGCGACACTGACTCGCCCAAATGGTTTTGGTCACGTCACAAAAACGCGTCTCGGTGGGGAAAACGTTTCTCTTCTCATAAGTCCAAAGTTACGTCAAACCACGTCTCGTCACTGTGCCGCATAGCCGAGTGGGCACAAACTCGATGTAGAGGACCCGAACCCTAGTGCGTCTAGGGGGTTCCACTATGATAGTAGTTGTAGAGGAATCGCGCCCATGCCGATGGGGGGTTCTACTGTAGTGTCATGGGGACCCGCTGTTGCCGAATCGCCGGGAGACACAACGACAGAAACGAGGAAAAACGAAAAGAAAGAAAGCAAAGGACACAATGATTTACGTGGTTCGGGAAAAATCCTTACGTCCACGGGAGAGGCAGAATTTCACTGTGATTCGGGAGCACAAAATTACAGAGGATTTTCCGTAGAAACCCTAGCCCAAAAATGGGCTATAAAACAATGGAGGAGACGATCACTGTTCGAAAAAGTGGTCCGCGTCGCTATAGTGAACGACGACTGGCTTTGTCAAAGGCGCTACAGTAAAGTTGACCCCGAAGTCCGCCCGCGACAGTTGCGGGCCACAAGCATTCGGCCCAACCGGATCGGGCAACACCAATCCAACAATCTCCCACTTGTAGCCTGATCCGCTGCACTGCTATGCTTCGATGCAACTGATGAAGACAACTTACTTAATCTAAGTTCTTCCTCTTCTTCACTCACCAGTGGCGTGCTTCCCATTCACAGATTCATGAAATACAAACTGTTTTCCTCTTGTGATCCCATCAGGTCCTCCATTCTGCCTCTCATCCTCCGTTCATCAGTGGAGACCAACAGAGGCACAGCAGTGCCTCAACTTCTGTATCACCATCGGCTTTGTCAACATGTCTGCCGGATTGTTGGTTCCACAGATCTTCTGCAATGTCAGCAACCCATCCTGTATCAAACCTCTGATGAAATGGGTACTTCAACTGAATGTGCTTCGTCCGGGCATGAAACACTGGGTTCTTGGCAAGATGTATAGCACTTTGACTGTCACAGTGCAATACATTTTCCTCTCGCTTTCTTCCCAATTCATCCAAGAAGTTCTTCAGCCAAACCATCTCTTTCCCAGCTTCTGTTACAACAATGTATTCTGCCTCTGTGGTGGATAAAGCCACCACCTTCTGCAATTGTGATATCCAACTTACCGCGGTTCCTCCACAGGTAAAAACGTAACCCGTGGTACTCCTCTTGTTGTCGACATCGCCTCCAAGGTCAGCATCCACATACCCCTGCAATGAAGTTCCTTTCCCAAAGCACAGAGATACCTCATTGCTGCCCTTCAAATACCTCAGTATCCACTTCAAAGCTTCCCAATGTTGCTTTCCAGGGTTAGCTATATACCTGCTCACAACTCCCACTGCATGAGCAATGTCAGGTCGAGTACAGATCATGGCATACATCAGGCTTCCAACAGCTGATGCGTATGGAACTTTTGCCATGTACTCCACCTCTTCTGCCGTTTTCGGTGATTGCTCCTTTGATAGTTTGAAGTGGCTCGCCAGGGGAATAGAGACTGTCTTTGCTTCCAGCATGCTGAATCTTCTCAAAACCTTCCCAATGTAATCAGCCTGTGACAACATTAATGTTCCAGCTGTGCGATCTCTCTTGATCTTCATTCCCAGGATCTTGCCAGCTTCTCCAAGATCCTTCATTTCAAACTCCTCAGCCAACTGCCATTTCAGCTCATTAATCCTCTGCATGCATGATCCTGCAATGAGCATGTCATCCACATACAGAAGCAATATAATGTATGTAGGGGGTGAAAATAAGAGAGACAGAACCCCCAAGGTATCTCCAAAGGAGCCCTTGGGGTGTATTTATAACAAATAAGAAAGACCACATCGGACCTCAAGTCCGATGTGGGATGCAGACTCCAACACTCCCCCTCAAGCTAGGTGTACCTAGCTTGGACACATAATGAAAAGAAAACAATAAAACAGACGCTAACACTCCCCCTCAAGCTGGACATACCCAGCTTGATTACAAAATAGACGAAATCAAAAGAACGCTCCAAAGGCTGCTGCTCCCCCTCACGATGGTAATGTGATGCCGCTGAAAAAGGATGGGTCGTCGCCGGAAAAGTGCGGGGCCGGACAACAGAGCGCCTGGAAATCCACACTGGCGGGTCGGTCGTCAGAGCGTCGGGAAAATCCGCACTACGGGCCTGTCGTCAGAGCGCCGGGAAATCCTTAATGTCGGGCCGATCGTCAAAGCGCCGAGAATTCCGCTCGGGAGGGCCGATCGTCAAAGTGCCGAGGAAGCCGCAATGGCGGTGCCGGTCGTCGAAGCGCTGGGAAATCCGCAGGAGGAGGCTGGCGTGGAGATGCGGTGATTCCGCAGGATGCCGGGAGGTGGTCGGCATGGAGGGAGCAGTAGAGCAGAGGCGGCACGGGAGGCCGGCAGGGCTGGAAACCGGCTGTTGGAGGAGCCGGCAGGGATGGCGGCCGGCTGCTGAAGGGAGGCCGTCGGGCAGAGAGGCGGGCAGGGGTGGAGGCCGGCTGAACAGAGCCGGCGGGAGACTCGCACAGGAGGCGGGCTGCCGGAAAGAGCCGCAAGCCGGGGAAGGGAGGCCGCCGGCGCTGGGAGTCGTCCGGCAGGGAGAGCGCCTGGGCAAGGGAGTCGCGCTTAGAGGCGCGGGATGGAGGAGCTGGGCGCCGCTGCTTGTGGGGAGCCGGAAATAGCGCCGCATGGGTCGCGCGCAGTAGCCATCGCATGCAGGAGCCGCCGCTGGTGAGAGGAAAGCCGGCGGGATACGCCGCATCGGGAGGGAAGACGGCAGGAGGCGCTGCGGGAAGGGGCGACGACGAGCGGGTCGGCGTGCGCAGGGAGTAGGGCCGTCGGGAGAGAGGGCCGTCGGACAGAGCGTCACGGGAGGTGCCGCGCGCGCAGGAGGACCGCTGGAGAAGGTGGTTCGTGCGTAGCGGGAGAGACGGGCCGGACCAGAACGTCCGCCTGGAGAAGCGGGAGGTGTTGCGCGCAGTTACAGTAGCCGGAAAACCCGCCGGGGAAGGCCGCCGGGAACTGCTGAGGAGGAGCGCCGACGGGAGGCCCGCGCGTCATAGGAGGCCGACGCAAGGGATGCGGGGCTGGAAGCCGAGTCGCGCCGCGGGAGGGAGGCGGGATCCGCGACAGGAAGCCGGAGGGAGGCGGGGCCGGTCGTCGCAAGGAGGCGAAGCCGGGAAGCCGCAGGAGGGGACGTCGTCAACGGAGTAGCGGAGCAGTGCCGGACGACGGGAAGCCGCGGGACGGAGGGAAGCCGGGAGCCGCGTCAGGCAGGAGGACGACGCGAGGAGCCACGGGAGGGCGACGCGGAAGGCGGGGCCGGCGGGAGCCGGGAAATCCGCATCGTAAGCAGAGGGCCGCCGGTGGGGAGAGCCGCCGGGAGGGAGAGCCCGCAGGAGAGGGCGAGGTCGAGGGCGACGCGTCTGGGCGGGGCGCCGAGGGCGGGCTGCGCCGGGACGAAGGGCGCTGTGGAAGGCCGCCGGGAGGTGGAGCAACCGCCGGGGAAGGTCGCCGGGAACCGCTGAGGAGGAGCGCCGACGGGAGGGAGCGCGCCGAGGAGGGCCGCTGGAGTGCCGCGTGCGGGAGAAACGCCAGAAAAAAAAAAAGAGAGATGCTGCGGGAGGAGCGCCGTCGGGGCAGGGTGGCCGCTGGATGAGGGAGGGTCGCGCTCGGGAGAAGGGAGTGCGCCAGACGGGAGGCTGCCGCTCGGGAGGGATGACTGGCAGGAGGCGCTGCGGGATCTGGCGGCGAGAGCGAGGGCACCGTCGGGGCGAGGGAGCCGCGAGGGCGAGGGCGCGGGCGCCGGGCGAAGGCTTGCTGGGACGAGGGCGCACCGCGGGAGGACGGCGGACGCCGGGCGCCGGGCGAAGGCCCGCTGGGCGAGGTGCCGCGCCTGGAGGGAGGCCCGCCGGGAGGTGGAGGCGTAGCGGGAGGGACGACCGCCGGGAGTGGGGAGAGCTGCCGGGGAGCCGCGCAGGGCAGAGGCGGGACACGAGGCGGAGGGCCGCCGGGGAGCCGCGGGAGCAGGAGAGCTGCCGGAAGGGAGGACCGACAGGAGCGGCGTGGGGCAGAGGCGGAGGGGCGGCGGCGGTAACCCTAAGGGGCTTTGAGGCCGCCGCCCCCCGGACGGGGAAACCCTATAAAAAGGGGGAAAAAAAATAGGGAGGGAGGGATTGAGTTTCAAAAAACCTCCTTTGATACCATGTAGGGGGTGAAAATAAGAGAGACAGAACCCCCAAGGTATCTCCAAAGGAGCCCTTGGGGTGTATTTATAACAAATAAGAAAGACCACACCGGACCTCAAGTCCGATGTGGGATGCAGACTCCAACAATGTATTCATCACCGAAAGACTTGATGTAGCAACACCGATCCATGCCACATCGTTTATATTCATTTTTAGACATAAATGAATCAAACTTCTTGTTCCACTGTCTCGGTGCCAGCTTCAGTCCATATAAGCTCTTCTGGAGTTTGCACACCAAGTCTTCCTTTCCAGACTCTACATATCCCTCTGGCTGCTGCATGTAGATATCTTCCTCCAAATCTCCATGAAGGAAAGCAGTCTTGACATCAAGCTGCTCAAGGTGCAAATCCTCTGACGCCACAATGCTGAGAACCACCCGGATGGTGGTAAGTTTTACTACTGGTGAGAATATTTCCGTGAAATCCACTCCCTCCTTCTGTTGGAAGCCTTTCACCACCAGCCTTGCTTTGAACCTCCTCTTGCCATCATGCTTTTCCTTCACCCGGTAGACCCACTTGTTCTGCAATGCTTTCTTTTCTGCTGGCAGGGATGTCAACTCCCAAGTGTTGTTGTCATGCAATGAGGAAATCTCCTCCTTCATTGCCAGCTCCCACTTGCTTGACTCCTTCAGCTGCATTGCCTCTTCAAAGCATTCTGGTTCTCCACCGTCAGTCAATAACAGATAATGCAATGATGGTGAATACCTCTGCACATGCCTTCTCACCCTTGATGATCTCCTCAATTCCACTGGAGTAGTAGGTTCCACCGGTTCGGATCTCTCAAACTCAGGCACACCTTCAAGCTCCACTTGCTCTTTGCACTCTGATTCAATGTTCCCATTTTCATCTTCAGCTTCATGACGACCTTTGTACATGATACCTTCATTGAATACCACGTTCTGGCTTCTGATGACCATCTTCTTGTGATCATCCCAAAACCGGTAACCAAACTCATCACCACCATAGCCAATAAAGAAACATGGCTTGGACTTAGCATCAAGCTTGTCCCTTGAGTTAGCATCAATGTGTACATAAGCTAAACTGCCAAAGGCTCTTAAATGTGAGAGTTTTACCTCCTTACCAGACCAGAGCTCCTCGGGTAGGCGTTCTCCCATTGGCACAGATGGACTCCTATTGATCAAATACGCTGCCATGTTCACTGCATCAGCCCAGAAGGTTTTGGGCAACCCTGAGTGCAGCCTCATGCTCCTGGCACGTTCATTCAGTGTCCTATTCATCCTCTCTGCCACACCATTCTGTTGTGGTGTTCCTGGGATTGTCTTCTCCCACCGAATTCCATTTTCAGAACAAAATTCCCTGAACTCCTGACTGCCATACTCTCCACCGTTGTCAGACCTCAAACATTTCAGCTTTGCTCCTGACTCGTTCTCCACCATGACTTTCCACTTCTGAAACATCTTGAACACATCAGATTTATTCTTCAGAAAGTAAACCCATACCTTCCTCGTTGAGTCATCGATGAATGTCACATAATATTGTGACCCTCCGAGGGATGGTACTGGTGCAGGCCCCCAAACATCTGTATGCACCAGGTCCAGCTTTCCAGCCTTCGGTGTTCTGCCTCCTTTTGCAAAGGACACTTTCTTCTGCTTTCCAAAGATGCAATCTTCGCATAAGCCTACTTCCACCGACTTCAGCTCTGGTAGCAACCCTTTTGTTGCCAGCACCTTCATCCCCTTTTCACTTATGTGGTCGAGTCTGTAGTGCCACAGTTGAGAGCCTCCGACAGCTTCCAGTGATGCAGCCATGTCCATGCAAGTTTTTGTCAGGTTGTACAGGGTGCCATTCTTTGCTCCCCGAGCTATGACCATAGCTCCTCGGGTGATCTTCCATGCACCACCAGTGAATGTGGTACTCAACCCTGCATCATCAAGCTGTCCCACAGAAATGAGATTTCTTCTTAAACCAGGGATGTACTTCACGTTTTCCAGTGTTGCGGAATCGTCGGGAGACACAACGACAGAAACGAGGAAAAACGAAAGAAAGAAAGCAAAGGACATAACGATTTACGTGGTTCGGGAAAAATCCCTACGTCCACGGGAGAGGCAGAATTTCACTATGAGTCGGAAGCACAAAATTACAGAGGATTTCAGTAGTTAAAACCCTAGCCTGAAATGGGCTACATATAAAGAGGATGGTCCACTGTTCCGAATAGTAGTCCGCGTTGCAACAGTGATCAGCGACTCACTTTGTCAAAAGTGCTACAGTGTCTGCCGGCTGGAAGTCAAAAGCGCTACAGTGATGTTGACCCCGAAGTCCGTACCGCTACAGTGCCTGTCGGTGTCGGTCAGTCAGCTCCGCTACAGTGGTCAGCATTGCTACAGTGTCGAAAAATTGGACCTTGAATAATGAATATTTATTTCTCTATTAAATATCACAGCATTACATGCTAAAAAATATATTATTTCACCTATAATATATTCTCTCGAATAACTAGTGTCAAAATAAATGAGATCTAGCATCGTTGAATAATTATTAAACAAAAATCGGGAGTAATCATTATTCCACTTACTAAATTAATAGTCTACTGACATACTTGGACACACTTAGAGTGTGACCCTCTAGGCATCATTGTTAGTGGCATTAGCCGAAGCCTTCTTAATGTCCATGGATAACATCTAGAAACACTCCAAAGGAACCATGGAGAAAGAAGTTAACATCGCAGTGACATGTCACCTACTATGAATACATACTATGTAATGAAATCCCTTTGTCTCGATATCTGGAATCAAGATTGTTGCATGTCAGTTCCATCAACCCATGTCCTCGATTAATATTTTTGTGAATTCCCAGAATTGAACTTTCCCATTCCTCTCACTAGCTGTGGATTTATTTAGGCTCTATCAATTTCATCAACAGGCATGAGATATCTAATTCAGTTATAGAACATAAGGGACAATTCCTTTATCACATTATCTATTAATGCAGTATTACTTGTGACGCACCAAACATATCTGACCTCACTTCGAACAGTGTGTCATCACTATTTTTGTCTATACATCTATGTGTGCGAGTTGTAATGCACATTAATAATAATCATAAATTCTAAGGACCAATACCCACATTTACAGCTAGGAACATCCAATGACACTATGAAATTTTGATTTCAATCTAGTGGGTCTCGTTCTCATAATATCCTCCTAGATATTACCAAGGGCACGCACCATGATAGGGTGCCTCAAATATTTATGATTCATCACCCCTAATGTCCTTTATATTTTGTGTCCCTCAAATAAAATCATCCAGCCATAGAACATATATTCAGAACCAACAAGCTCCCACTGTTGGTCTTGATCCGTGCATCTCCTTTACCCACAATCTGCAAGGGCTCGTCATCAGCAAGATGCACCTTGCCAAAATTTCCAGAAACAAAGTTGTTCAGGAAACCCTTCTCCGATGTAGAATGGAAAGACGCCCCAGAGTCTAAAATCCAAGACTCCATCGGGCTGTTCACGCTCAGCAGCAACACGTCATCAGTTCCTTCAGCTGCAATGTTTGCTCCACTGGTTTCAGGTCCCTTCCGGTTATCTCTGCACTCTTTGACATGTCCTTTCTTCCCGCATGTCCAGCAGGTAGGACTAGGCCCCTTTGCCTTGTCTCTGCTCTTTCCTCTTGACTTCGATCGCCCTCTCCGATTGTCTCGCTGTGGGTACCTTCCTCTTCCTTCAACGTTCAAAGCAAAACCAGAGAATCTGCCTGATTCTCTTCTTCGAACATCCTCACTAAGGATTAGATCCCGTATATCTTTCAGAGCCATCTTCGTATTCCCCGAAGTGCTGCTCACAGCTGTTACAGTTGCTTCCCAACTCTCTGGTAATGAAGATAGTAAAACCAGAGCATATACCTCATCACCAAGATCAATGTCCACCGATGACAGCTGACTTATGATGGTATTGAATTCGTTGATATGATCTGCAACATGTCTCCCTTCAACCATTTTCAGGTTGAACAATCGTCGTATCAAATGCACCTTGTTTTCCGCAGAAGGCTTCTCGTACATATTTGTGAGGGCTTTCATCAAGTCCAGCGTCGTCTTCTCCTCTCTGATGTTGAATGCCACGTTTTTGGCCAACGTCAGGCGCACAACACCCAGAACCTGTCGATCCAGTAGCTCCCACTCCGACTTCTCCATGTCCACCGGCTTCACACCCAGAAGTGGCAAGTGCATCTTTTTCTGATAAAGATAATCCTCGATCTGCATCCTCCAGGAACTGAAATCAATTCCATCGAAGCGATCGATCTTCACTTTGCCTTCATCCAGAGCCATCGTTGGAGAATTTCGAACTCACCCTCTGATACCAGTTGCTGCGGAATCGCCGGGAGACACAACGACAGAAACGAGGAAAAACGAAAAGAAAGAAAGCAAAGGACACAGCGATTTACGTGGTTCGGGAAAAATCCCTACGTCCACGGAAGAGGCATAATTTCACTATGATTCGGGAGCACAAAATTACAGAGGATTTTCCGTAGAAACCCTAGCCCGAAAATGAGCTATAAAACAATGGAGAAGACGATCACTGTTCGAAAAAGTGGTCCGCGTCGCTACAGTGAACGACGACTGGCTTTGTCAAAAGCGCTACAGTAAAGTTGACCCCGAAGTCCGCCCGTGACAGTTGCGGGCCACAAGCATTCGGCCCAACTGGATCGGGCAACACCAATCCAACACCCGCACCCTGGTACAGCAGGGGGTTCCACCCTGGTCGTCGAGGACCCGCGCCCTATCTAATAGGAGGGTTCCACTCATAAGGTAGAGGACCCGCACTCATTCCGATGGGGGTTTCTACTCTGAAGGTCGAGGACCCATGTCTTAGGATCACAAGGGGTTTCCACTCTAGGTCATCGAGGTCCCGCACCCATGTCGATGGGGGGTTCCACTCTGGAAGAAGTCTCTAGTGATCATGTCTAATCACTGTCGTCGTCAAGCGTCGCCTCAGATAGGTGCCGCATTTGGAACATTTTACATCGTATCTAGGAAGCCGCTTCTTAGGGCATCGTCACATTCTGCGTGGAAAAGCACTCAGGATAGACTACTCGCCAGCCAAAATCCGAGTTCAAACAAAGGAGATACAAGTGGTGGAAGATTCATAATGAGGTACACGACACGTATGGGGCCCAGACGACGTGTGACCGCACCTTGTCGCCTGGTCGTGTACCTAGCCATACTCGGGTACTAAACTGTGTACATATATCCCTAGGCGTGCCAACGTACTCTCAGAGTACATGGCATATCTGGCCAAAAGGCTGACGAACGCACGATGAAGAAGCTGCATTTCACCGCATTGTGCACGAATAGTGCCTCGTGGGGCCCACGTATCAATCCCAAAATAAAATATATGGATCATGTCGTTGCGATCCTCACAGAAAAATGCATGGGGTCAATTATTCATTTGCCTCAATCGGACACCCGATGGAAAAGTCGTATTTCGCTGCATTACGCTCGAATGGCGTCTCGTGGGGCCGAGCCACTTGTTCGAATTAAATATCCAAAATTTGCCTTGTAATGTAGGTCTTAATTTTAGGGTTGCACCATTGCAAACGGTTCTTCATTCCGACACCATATAAGTGACCTATGTCGGATACAAGTTTCCGTAATTATAATAATTTTATTATTATTGGGCGTTTCATTGACCCGAGGCAGAAGTCCGAAAAAGGTATCCAATATCGGTCTTAAAATGACTGTCTCAATTTCCGGGTCACACTGCCGCCAACGATTCGTCGATCTGATGTCGTACGAAAAAGTTACGATCAAATTTGTGTTTGACATCCAAAATAATAATATTATTATTATTTTATTAAACCCTTTTTTTGTTCTTTAAAGGCACGCTCAACCCTCATTCACCTGTGCAGCGCGCGACCCATCTCCAGGCCACTCCTTCTCCAGGCGCCTCTTTTTGTTTTTTTTAATCCTTTTCATTTTATTATAATCAATAATAATATTATTATGTTATAATATTATTATGTTATAATATTATTATCAACATGTCCCCCATTTCACACCCTATGGGCCACGCGCCTCTTCCATATCTCATCTTCAAAACTAATCGCATTGAATTGAAAATTTAAATCTCATTAAATCTTTATTATCCAATCTTTTAAAATTAATGCCAACATTGTTATTATTATTATTTAGTATAATAATAATAACAAATCCCCAATTAAAATTTATTAACTCATCACCAATTATTATTATTGATAATAATAATTATTATGATCACTTTCCGTGTTGACCACGTCCGACCACCATCACGTCAACGCCGAGCAGCCTCCGTCATGGAATCCCGCATACAGCCTTCGCTCGAAATTGATCCCGTCACACCGCATGTCATTGTCGCACATCCATTGGGAAAACGGGGATTATCGATCCGATCCTAAACCACCTCCGATCACAAACACGCATCCGCGGTGCCGATCTGATCTATTCACAAACACCATCCCGCTTGCATATCAATATGTCCCCAAACTGTTGATCTGCATGTTGTTCATGCCACTGAAACGAATCTGAGGGTTCGATCGCACTCGAACTCGCCCGACAATGTCCAATCGTGACCCTGTGGTCTAACGATGAAGAACGCAAAGAACGGTGGGGGAAAAGCATCAAAAACCAAGTTTTACGGATCGAGGTCAAACGTTCTTGGCCAATCGATCAAGAATGGGGATCCCAGGGTTAGAAAACAATTGACAATAAATTAATTTCAGTATGCTGACGCATGAAAACACTGCAGGGAGAGGCGCAGATTGAAGAACAAATATCAATCTACTCGAACTTTTAATCCAGAGGCGTAAAACACCAAAAGAAGAGTCCTACCTTTGTTTTGGATCGATCGTTGGTGAAGGCAACGATTCGAGAGATGTCGGTGCGTTCACTGCGTCCTGATCTGCTTTGATCTAGAGTTCCGTCGTCTTTCGTCATGATTCGTCAACGGAAGGGGAGAGCTCTTGGCAAATTATCAGGATTATGAGGTTAACCCTCGGCACGTTGCCATGGCGATATATTTATAGATTTTCCATCTAGGTCAAAAATGAATGAATGAATTAAATTAATTAATAACTCACTGAACGTACCGCCAACGACTATCTCATCCGAACGTCCTGTACCGACCAACTTTAGGTTGCGCTTAGGGAAAACACAACATTATGAACTCAACTGTTGGATTGGTGTTGCCCGATCCAGTTGGGCCGAATGCTTGTGGCCCGCAACCGTTGCATCTCTGACCACTGTAGCGGAGCTGACCGACCGACACCGACAGACACTGTAGCAGTGCGGATTTTGGGATCAACTGGACTGTAGCACTTTTGACCTCCAGCCGGCAGCCACCGTAGCGCTTTTGACAATGCTGGCTGTCGTTCACTGTAGCGACGCGGACTCACTTTTCGAATAGTGACCGCCTTCTCCATTGTTTTGTAGCCCATTTTCGGGCTAGGGTTACTATTGAAAAACCTCTGCAATTTGTGCTCCCGATATAGTGAAATTATGCCTCTCCCGTGGACGTAGGGATTATTCCCGAACCCCGTAAATCGCTGTGTTCTTGTTGTTTTCTTTCTTTTGTTTTCTCGTTTCCGTCGTTGTGTCTCCCGACGATTCCGCAACACTCAACAATGGTCTCGGATTTTCAATTCAAGTCTTCGTTCATGAGTTATCTGGATTAACGTTAAAAATAAAATAATTGCGTTTAATTATTTCATTTACGGTTACGTGCTCGGTGACTTTTTCTACAGATGACCCGCATCGACAAAAGTTATGTCGCGCCTAGGGTAAGTGCCACGTCCTGGACTCAATCGTGCACTCGGATTTCTGATATGAGCTTCCGTTTAGGTGATATTCCATGATTTCTGAAAAACCACGTGCGCATTAAATTTTTTTTTAATATTTTTATAAAATTAATTTCGGGCATATCGGGTCTCAGAATTGCATATCGTCTCAGTGCCTAACTCCAAAAATATTTTTAGAAATATTCCAAAGTCTTACAGGGCAAAACCAGAGTCTCTACATGTAATGCTTTAAAGCACTCTCATTTCGCTTTAACTTTTAATTAAGCATTCTCATTCCACCACTATTCTTTTCCTTTTGGATAAAATCCTTTTGATGCTCCTAGAATAGACGTAGGTGAACATTTTTAGACACTTCATCCTACATGTAGTCGCGGTTTCTTGAACTTCTCAATTCACTTCTTTGAAAAGTTTGTTTTTAAATTTCATTATAAGGTTATCCTTAAGGAGCCACTATTTGATTCTCGGATTCCTTAAATGTTTCATATTTCTCTTATAATTCTTTTGATGATCTAAAACTAATAAACGATGTTGGGTGGTTAGACTTTCACTGGGTACAACTTTACGATCCTTAATAAACCTTTTATCCGACCTTTTTGCCAAGAAATAATCAGTTTGAGATCTTGTGACTCTGATTTTATAAGTAATAAGATGTTCCTCTCGTTCCCTAAAGAGCGTATTTACTACCACAAAATCATAACTATAGGCAAAATCTAAGATGGTTGATCCTTCGTTATTAACGACTGTGATTCTATCCCCAAATCTTACGACGTCAGCCATTTTATTATCTCTTAAACTCTTATCCACCATAATACCAACATCATTTTTAGTTAGAGTTTTATCCGAGTACCAAAGTTTGAAATCGGAATTATTCAATTTTTTAGCGTTCTCTCCTACCCATTTAGTCTCTTGTAAACTATAGTTTTCAATCTCGGATTACGACGTGACGCGGCGGGGGTCCTATAGCGGAATAGCGGCGGCGCGGGTCGTGTCACGACCGCTTTTTTATCCAATCGCAGGGCAGTTAATATAACTTAAATTATAGAATTTTATGCACATATGTATGTTGAAAAATTAAACACAAAACATAAAAGTAAAAGCACATTCAAATTCATAGTTAGAAGCATTCATAAATTCATAACGCATCAAACACATGTCCCATCCAATTATTCATAAACAATAACAATAAGAACAACCAAAGTTCAATCATCTTCATTTTAATGATCTTCCATTTTTTCTTCGCCATCACTTTTACTATCATCACTTTTATAAATATCCTCTTCATTTGGTTCATCATCATCATCATTATATAATTCATGTTCACCGTCTTCTTCTTCAATGAACTTCCTCGTTTTTCCTTTAGAGCTTGAACTTAAAGCATGGGTGGCTCCTCCTTTTGTTTTCCTTGTATAATGAGAAGGTTCACCAGCCCCCATAGCTTCCTCAACTAATCCCCAAGTCATGGTGTTGTCATCCTCAAACACAAATTCATCTTCATCGCCATCTTCATTACCATTCATTTGTCCTAAAAACCACTCCTACTATCATTATCAACATTCTTTAGGACAATGGAATCAATGATATCTTTGGAATCAAACCGGTTCTTCAAAGTTTGGTTGTATTTGATGAGCACTAAGTCTTGCAACCTTTAATACTCTAGCCGACTTCTCTTTTTAGAATGAATTTGTTTTATAAAAATTAAAAAAACATTAGTATCACTAATGAAGTTTAAACTTAAATGAAAGCGAGTTGAGTATTGATACTAAGTTATCTACATGCTCAAATGCACTCCAATTCCTCTCACATCCTGACGAGTTACATGTCAAGCTCAAAACTTTGATAGAAGTTGTCATCAAAGATGGTGTTCCTCCATAATTCTTCCACCATTCAGCTGCAATTATTATATATTAGTATTGTTTCGTAATGATCTAAATTAAGGATCATGTAATTAAATAATCAAGACAAAAATAAACTCTTACCAGGAGCTATTATATTACCGTTGTCTCATGCAACATTTCCCACCAAAGAGGCCTTGTGCGCTTCTATATGTTGCCAATTCTAAACAATCATTGTCTTCCTCCTCTGAGCTATGAGACAATCTCTCAATACAATCATATAAGCCTTTCAATCATATAAGCCTTTCATCACCTCTGCATTTCTTTCAATACTTGGATTTCCATAGAAAAACTGAGGATTCAAATAATAACCTGCATCATGCAATGAATGATGCAATTGACTAATTCGTCTTTCATCAATTATCCCAAATATATCCTTATATTTGGTTTCATCATTCTTGAAAAGCTTTTGAATGGTCTCTTTTGCCTTGTCCATAACCTCATAAATGAAACTCATTGCGAGTTTCTTCTCATTATCAACTAATCTAAGAACTTCATAGCCTTGAGGCTATAAACAACATCATTTCAAAATGATGGCATCAACACGATGTCGGCAGCGCACTTTCTGTTTGCTTCTTTTGCATTCTTGGATCTTAACCACTCTTCAGAAGTGAACATCTTTTTGTGATTATTTTTTTGCAAATACAACCTTTGTAAAGTTAAATAGGTTGTAGCAAACCGAGTAACTCTATATCTCACCAACTCGGTTTTGTTGGTGAACCTCCTTATAAGGTTTAATGTGAGTGATTGTAGATGAAGTCCAAAAGCTTAATGCCTATTTGTATAACCCTCTTCACTCTACTAAGCTTGCCAATGTTTTCTAAGATCAAATCAAGACAATGTGCGGCGCATGAAGTCCAAAATAAGTGTTGCCTCTTAGCCATCATTAACTTGCTTAAAATCATATAAAATCAATATCAAACAATTAAAATCTTGAGTTTTTAACTGAATTGATAAATATTAAAATGAAATGCAAGTACTTTTAAAACAATTTTTTTATTACCGGCTAACTTGAAATTGCTTTCGTTGTTAGCAACTATTTGCATAATTTTTTGATTCTCCAATCTCTTCCACAAAATCATCCAATAACTTAAAAATCGCTTCTCCCGTTTTCACGTAACTTAATGTATCAACACTTCTTATAAACATGGAACCAGTTAAACAATTTACTAAGAAATTGATTAATGTTCTTCCTTTCTTGTCCGTCCAACCATCAGACATTGTTACAATAGAGTGGTGAAACCAATACCCAAGATACCTCACTAAGGGAGACCTTGGTGTTGATTTATAATGAATGGTAAAGATTACATGATACCTCAACTTCGATGTGGGATTCACATCCTCTATCACTCCCCCTTAGGCTAGGTGTGCCTAGCTTGGATACAGAAGAAAACAAAAAAGAAACATTTCTACACTCCTAATACTCACCCTCAAGAATGGGGGAAGGTGGATGACTAAGGCGATAGTGAAGCTGGAGGACATGATTAGAGGTGGTAGGACAAGCGAGAGCTGGGGCCGAGTCACGCACATACACACCACCTTGAAGACGTCCACTACCAAGCACCCGAGTTGTCGAATGCTCCTAAAATATAACTGAAGCAGGTGAGAAGACGGACTAACACTGTAAGTCAACTGTAAGTTGAATAACTGATAGTAAATTAAAGGGGCAATTGGGAAACAATGGATAGTTTCAAGTCAGGTGTAATTGAACAACTCCAACAAGCAGCAATCTGCACTGTGTGACCATCGACGATAGTAATATTACCTCCAGTCGAGGTCGATTTTTATGATCGAAGAATACCTGCATCCCCAGTGATGTACTCTGAGCCACCAGAGTCAAGAATCCATGAGGTGGACCGTTGGGATAGACACGTTGCTGGAGTATCGCCATGGGCAACAGTGGCGTTTGATGATGTCATAGATTGTATTATGAAAATGCACGTTGACAAGGTGTTGAAGGTGCACAGTTGGTAGTGAATATGTGCTGAAATTGCACAGCTAGATCATTCAGGTATCAATTAGGTCATAAAAGAAAGATCAACATGGATAGCGGTGGGGCGCAATTGTGCATTTTGGGGTGTCGCATACGGAGAAGCGATGGGTTGGGGGTTGTCACATAGGAAGGGGCCATCTCGAGAGATTGCACCCGGAGAGGCAACGCAAAATGGGTAGTCGTGGTGGAGGGTTGTCGCGCTGAAGGTCGTTCTGCAAGGAGGGGCAGCGCGCAAAGGAGGCGTCGCACAGGAGGTACAAAGTGGTTAGCGCACAGGGAGGGTGATCGGTTGGAGGGGGGTGGCATACAAGGGCCGTCGGGAAAGGAGGGGGTGGTGCGCAAGGGGGGCGTCGGGAAAGGGGGGCGGTGCGTAAAATGGGGGCGCTGTCGGGAAAAGGGGGGCACGATTATGCAGGAGGCCATCACGTGGGGAAGGGGTCGCCAAGTAAGGGGGGAGGTGTGCGGGGGGGGGGGGGGGCTGTGCAAGAGGCCGTCGTGCGGAGAGGGGGCCGTCAGGAAAGGGGGGGCGGTGCGCAAGGGGGGGTGCTGTCGGGAAGGGGGGGTGTTCAAGAGTCCGTCTTGTGGGGAGGGTGGGCTAGGGTTTTTGAACCTCCTCTGATACCATGTTATAATAGAGGAGAGGTGAACCCAATACCCAAGATACCTCACTAAGGGAGGCCTTGGTGTTAATTTATAATGAATGGTAAAGATAACATGATACCTGATCTTCGATGTGGGACTCACATTGTGTAAGAGACATGATTGAGCAACTATAATTATCTCATTCAATTTCATGGCCTTTCAACAATTCCTTTGTATGCTCTAACTCTTTTAAAAAGAGAACCCTACACTCATGATAGCTTGTAAATTTTAAATGTGATCCATATTGTCCAATTGCTTCCACCATCATTTTAAAGCTTCTCGATCGAACAACATTAAAAACAATTTCATTTGCGCAAAGGAATCGCTCTATGTATTGCATCGTTCGATCTTTTAATTGTTTGCTACAAACATCTTTAATTCTTGTTTTCTTTGCATCTTTGACTACTCTTGTTGTGGTTGTCGGATCTTCCATGAACATTACATCAAGTGGTCCTTTCACATTTTTCACACTCTTGCCCCCACTTAAAGGATATGATGCATCACTTGATGCATTTTTTTTCCACTCCCAGCAGCATGAATTTCTTCAAGTTCTTTCTCCATATCATCATCAAGATCATGAATATCATTCACATATGTTGATTTGTCAGCTTTTTTTCTTTGCATGCGCCGCAAAAAGATTGTCTTTCACTTTTTGAGGAGTCTTACTACATTTTTGAACATTTCCCAGTATTCCCATTTGATGTTCTTTAGCTCGAGTAATACCACCTTTGGTTTTTATCATGCAAAAATCACATGTGACTTTCTTTTTATTGTTGATGTTTTTTAAAGAATTCTACTGACAAGCAATTTCTACATTTTTTCCTTGAGGTTTCACCAATGGTGGAAAAGATTGTATTGTTGTAGCATCGGTTGGTGCAATAGATGACTGAGAAAATGAAGCCATAGCTGTAGAGGGCATAAATAGTAGAAACGAGGGTTTGAGAGGCTTGTTTGACACAAATAACAGGTAAAATACAGATGTTTGGATCACCGGAAAAAAATACCGATAAAAGGTTGTTGTCATTGTGTTGCTGTTTTTAGTGGTTGTCGGTGTCGTCAGAATAGTGCGGAGTAGAGCAGTAGATGCTAAACACATATGAGTGGCAGCGGAGGGAAGAAAGGAGAAGTCCGCTGCAGTGAGGAGGATGCCGAAGGGGCGCTTGAAAAAAAAAGGGTGTAGCAGTGGTGAGGGTGTCGTCGCTGCAGGTGAAGGGCAAAATGGGGTGCGTGAGGCAGGGGTGAGGGGGGTTTGACGACTTACGGGGCAAAAAAAAAAGCATTTCGTTGGCGCCAAAAAAGGGTGTGGTCGCTCCCACCGAGATCACAACGGAACCGCGACAATCGGGATAGCTGTGGAGGCGGTGCGATCGCGTTCCGTGCACGATCCAGCCACGAGATGCGATGGGGCGCCGCTCCGCACCGCGTCGGCGAGATCGCGGATGAGATGCCGCGATTTCACAACTATGTTGTAAACACAATACACTAATCTCTCTTCTAATCACCGTATCTATCAATTCAAAGATTTACCTGTTAAAGTTTCCATATTCCAACTAGCTATCCTAAACTTATGATTTTATGCTAGCTTCTTTACCTCCCACATTCTTCCAGAAAGGTGTGAAGACCCTTGCTCATTTAATACTACACCTAGGTGTTGATTTAGCGGCTTTAGCTCATTAGACACGACACTCGAGCAATGCAACACGTTGCTTCCGGACAACGACCTAGTATTAACATATTGATACATTTTGATCCATGTCATGAAAAGATTCAACAAAGTTTTGCGTTGGTTGTCGACTACCTACCGCATCCCTCCTTTATCCGGGCTTGGGACCGACAGTGTAGGATATAAAACCCACACAGGCGGAGTTACACACATAATATATTTATATATTTAATATATTAATTTAAATTCATATGTATGTATGTATGTATGTATATGTAGTGTATTTATATACTAAAATCATAGATACATTTATGTAATGTGTGTTTATATAATAATAATAATAATTATTATTATTGTTGTTGTTGTTGTTGTTATTAAATCTATGTTTTAAATTACAAAAATTACAGGGGGTTTATATGATACATTTATTAAATATATTGTATTATTTATTTATGTTTACATTTATATGTATTTATATTATAATTTATATTATACATTTATATGATGTTAATTACATTTATTTATATTATACATTTATATGTACTATACATTTATTAAATACATTTATATTTTATATTTAATACATTTATATTATATTAGCATTATATAATTATACAAATATATGTAGATATATTATATATTTATATATACAATTAAATACATATATATTATACACACACACCACGTATACAAATATATATAATATACACACGATTAAATGCATTTATATAATGTATTTTATTTATATATAATGTATTTATATAATACTTGTGTTAAATATACATTTAATTATTATATACTGTACATTTCTTAAATACATTTATATTATATATTTATATTATACATTTATAGTATATTAAATAGATTTATATTAAATATATATGTATACAAATATATATATATATATATATATATATTATATTTATATGTAATGTATTTATATATATAAATAAATAACAATACACACATATATTAATGTGTGTATTTGGATATTTATAAATAGACGTATATAAAAATAAAAAAAATATTATTGGGGGGTTATAAACCCCGGCTAATCGCTTATATTAGCGGTGGTTTATAACCTCTATTTTTTTTTTTTTTTTTTAATAAAATCGATTATATATTTAGTGGCGGTTGTCCGGAACCCCCGTTAAATATTAATTTAGCAGTGGTTTTGTTACAGCCTCCGCTAAATTAAAAATAATTTAGAGGGGGCTGTGTATAATCCACTTTAAAAAACAGCTGCTAATATACAGTTCTTTTTTTTTTTGTTGTGGCTTCCCTCACTAAACCCCTTAAAAGTGTTCTTTCAGATTCATTACTAGGGATGAACTAAAAACTGCCCTCAAAGATCATGGAATAGAGGATGGAGCAATCATTCAAGATATAATTTCAGAGGTTGATACTGATAATGTAAGTTCCTTTCTGCTCACACACCATGAATTGTCTAGTAATTTATTCATCAGTAATTAGCTTGTTAAACATGCAGGACGGGAGGATCAGTTATGACGAGTTTTCTGTGATGATGAAAAGTGGCATGCAACAGACAGTGGAACCATTTTAGTTATGTGGATGGAATCAGGACGACCAAATTCGGACATGCTCTTTTTGCCCGAGACTATGACTCGTTCACATCATGCTGGCAGTGTGAGTGTTTTTGTTTCTTATTGATGTATTGCTCTCTCTACTGTTTCATTACCTGTATAAACTGACTGAAACAGAGAGAGAAGTGAGTTCAGGCTAGGTTTGACTGTCCTTTTTGTTGCAGAACTATATTTGTAATAATTCTTGGTATGCCTCAATATGTTTTTTTTTTTTGGAGAGAACCTTGTCTTGTAAAGGTTTTTAGCATGCATATGAAGTATTTTTCATGGAGGTGTACATTTAAATCAATCCAATTATTGCATTTTGCATGTGACCAGATTTTGTGCCCAAACACGACACGACTCACTGTCATCCATTGAAATATTTTCATTAAATCATGCACTGTGCCATGGTACTGATGCATAAATGCTCGGGCGAATTTTGTCATGTCAGCTTCTTTGGTGGGCTGCACTTAATTGCTTTCTCCCTTGTGGACCCTTGTGATCCCACCTTCATTTCCTTGATTTATTTTTTTCAATTATGGCGGTCCTTCTCTTGCTGAAATTAAATGAGGTCACACTACCATACATACATGCATGATCCATGAATCATGGGAAAACATCATTATTGCACGTCATCCATTATCCATCAACAATGGCACCCACACATCACGAAACCCATCATGCCCAACACTAAGAAAGCACCATTAAAGGAGCCATCATTTTATCCACTCATCAATGGCCTCACCAAAGCCATGCCCACCGCACATTGTATGCAAAACACCATTAAAGGAGCTATCTTTTTATCCACTGATCAATGGTGCCTGTTCTCAACAGTGCACTGCTCTTGGATCTCCCCTTTCGAGCCTGTGAGCGGGTTGTTTTCAGATAGCTTGGTGATGGCTCCGATGAACTCCTTGAAGAAGTAATCCTGGCTCCTGGCCATCTTCTTGACGTAGGGTTTGGTCCTCCTGTCCGTGGCCAGCTGGTGATCCACGACCAGCAGCCTCTTGCTGTCCAGGATGTTCCTGCAGTAGTTGTCCAGCTTCATGGGGGTACTGCAATCATTTCGCATGTACCGCACCGCCTTCGGGTCGGTCACCTGTGGAGCAAGTGCTCAACGTGGCCCGGGTCCAGACGGGGGTCCACCTTCAGGTACAGCCTGTGGACCAGATTCACGCAATGGGTCCTCCCCACGCTGTGAGACCCTGCCCCCATTCAATCCACAACAGATGATAGACACAGCAGCACGGGCTCACAAGCAGGAGGTGGGATATAATATTACCTTGCGGCGGGTGTTCAAGTTGGGTTTTTTTTAGTTATACCTTGGTTTTGATGACCCGTCCTTCCATTATTAGGGTTTGATGACGTTGATGATTATGGGATATGATATTACCTAGCAATGCGATGATGCCTATGGATCCAAATCTCAAGAACAACGGCGATGCTCTCGTTGTGGTCTGAAGGAATTGCTCCACCGCTTGTGCTCTGCTCTTCCTTTCATCTTTTCTCCTTTTTTTGAGTGGAATATGAGGTCCTCCTGGCTGCAAAAAAGAGGCATTGGGTCACAAAGATATGGAAAAATACCTATAAAGTTGAAATCTTTGAAGGAGATTTGAGTAAATTATGGTTGTTTTGGGTGCTGTTTTTGTTATGTCATTTGTGTCGATCAATGGGGTCGGACCAGATCCCCCTGAGAGGCCTGTTTGGGCACAAAGAAAAAGTTGCCTGAGAAAAAACCCATGAAGTTCAAATCTTTATGGAGATTTTGAGTAAAATATGGTTGTTTTAGGTGCTGTTTTTGGCATGCCATCTGTGTCGATCAATGGGAATGGACCAGATCCCCCTGAGGCTTGTTGGGGCACAAAGAGAAAGTTGCTTGGGAAAAAGCCATAAAGGTAAAATCTTTGAAGGAGATTTGAGTAAAATTTGGTTGTTTTAGGTGCAGTTTTTGGTTTGCCATCTGTGTAGATCATTGGGGTTGGACCAGATCCCGCTGAGAGGAATGTTAGGGTACAAATGTTGGGAAAGATGAAAAAGATAGAAAAGCGACGAACGCGCAAACAATCGAAAAGCGAATGCGCATTGGAAATAAAATCTTTCCCTCCAAATAGCGGATGCGCAACAACAAAAATAAATGTGCAGAATATAAAAGGTTGACGCTAGAAGTTTTTATGTGGAAAACCTAAAAGGGAAAAACCACGGGACCTAATTCAGTAAAAGAGATCCACTAAAATCAAGAGGTACACGGTAAAGACTCTCCAAAAAATGGAAGGGATCTCAAAAGTAATACTCAAGAATAAAAACAATGAATCAAAAATGAAAAGCAAGAAAGATGATCGTCGAAGAAAGATGATCACCAAATGAGATTTGCTCTCGGTGTTGGTGTTGGTGTGTTGAAATGTCTTGCCGTTACCTCCTTATAACGGAAAAAGAATATGCGTCAAATAATGTCTCTGCGTCAAAAGTGTAAACTAATTCACGCGATCTTGACCCGTGTTTCTCCTTTTATTAGACCATGTGGTGCTCTAATTGAGGAGGCGTTACGTGGTGCGTCAATTAGGGAATGCGCCCAACAAACTCCCCCTCCGACTCAAGTGGGGATCACCACCAACCCTGCAATCAGTTGGCAAGTCTCAAATTTTTATCCAGGTAAACTCTTGGTCAACATGTCTGACCCGTTTGTTATCGTTGTGAATCTTCTCAAGCTCTAACTGTCTCGAATCAAGGACGTTGCAGATCCAATGATACCGAACATCGATATGTTTCGACCTTCCATGAAAAGTGGAATTCTTTCCCAAACAAATAGCACTGACTATCAGAAAATAAAACAAACCTATCCTGATTTAAATTGAGCTCTCAAATAAAAGTTTTCATCCACAACAATTCTTTGCACGCCTATGTAGCTGTAATAAACTCTGATTCTGTGGTAGATAAAGCAACACATCTTTGCAATCTAGACTGTCAAGATACAACTCCCCCTACAAAAGCGATCAAATAGCATGAAGTAGACTTTCTCGAATCAATGTCTCATGCCATATCTGAATCTGTAAAGCCACAAAGTATAGGTTTCCCTTTGCCAAAACACAATCTCAGATCAGAAGTACCATGAAGATAATGAAAAATGTACTTCACTGCTCTATAATGCTCTCTGCCTGGATTTGACAGAAAACGTCTGACCACACCAACTGTATGAGCTATATCAGATCTAGTACATACCATCGCATTCATTAAACAACTAACGACAGATGAATAAGGTATGCGTTGCATCTCCCCTCTCTCTTCATCAGTAGAAGATGACTGACTGGTGCTGAGCTTAAAATGTAAAGCGAAAGGAGTACTAACCACTTTAGCTCTATCCATAGAAAATCTCTGAAGAACCTTATTAATGTATCTCTCCTGAGATAACCACAATTTTTTTGTCTTCCTGTCACGAGAGATCGTCATGCCAAGAATCTATCGTGCTGGCTCCAAGTCTTTCATCGCAAAAGACCGTCAAAGATTTTTCTTCAATTTGTCAATTCTAGAAGTATCATGGCCAACAATGAACATATCATCAACATAAAGCAACAATATAATAAAATCATCATCAGTAAATCTCTGAACAAAAATACAATGATCAGAAGATGTCTTCCTGAAACCCTGATGAGAAATGACAAATTCAAATTTCTTATACCACTGCATAAGAGCTTGCTTCAAACCATACAAACTCTTCTTCTACCTGCAGACATGATTTTCTTTACCTGTTTCGACAAAACCCTATGGCTGCTCCATTTAAATCTCCTCCTCTAAATCTCCATGGAGGAAAATTTTCTTCATATCCATCTGCTCAATCTATAGATCCAAACTAGCAGCCAAACCAAAAACAACCCGAATGGAAGACATTTTGACAACAGGTGAGAAAATCTCATCAAAATCAATACCTTTCTTCTGATGAAAGCCTTTAATAACTAACCTTGCCTTGTATCATGGAACATAACTGGATTTTTCATTTTTAATTCAATAAATCCACCGATTTTGCAAAGCTCTCTTACCTGTTGGTAACTTCACCAGCTCAAAAGTGTGGTTGTCGTGCAGTGATGTCATCTCGTCATCCATTGTCGCAACCCATCTGTCCTTCTGTTCACTTTCCTTTGCCTCATCAAAAGATTATGGTTCTCCCCCTTCAGTGAGGAACACATACTCACCAGGTGAATACCGAGTAGAAACGGTGCGATGCCGAGATGACATCCGGAGTGGAACTGCGGGTTCATTAATAACCCCCGGAACTGGATCATCAGAAACAAAAGGTGCGTCGGAAACATCAACTCCAACCTGTTCACCTTGAGCATCATTCTGTACATCAACATGATCATCAGAATCAACAATATGAGGTAAATGTGAATCAAAACCTGGCTCAAGACTGACAAAACCATCAGAAGTTGGAGAAGCATATTTTTCTCCCTTATCAATGTCTGTAATAGTCTGATCCTCCTTAAACATTGCATCACGACTTCTGACAAGTTTCTTCAAAACAGGATCATAGAACATGTACCCAAACTCATTGTATCCATAGCCAATAAAAATACACTGGTGTGCCTTACCATCCAGCTTGGATCTCTCATATCTAGACACATGAACAAAAGCCTTGCAACCAAAAACACGCAAGTGATCGTACCTGATCTCTTTGTCATACCAAAACTTGCCGGGAGTGTCTATCTGCAAAGCAACCACAGGTGATAAATTGATAATATAAGCAGCAGTAAGTAAAGCCTCACCCCAAAAATGTCCAGGTAACTTTGCTTCTGAAAGCAAACAACGAACTCTTTCCAACAAATTCTTGTTTATCCGCTCAGCTACACCATTCAACTGAGGTGTCTTGGGCGGCATCTTCTGATGCCAAATACCTTTCTGCCTGCAATACTGATCCAACGGACCACAATACTCTCCCCCACTGTCAGTGCAAATACATTTCAATTTCTTGTCTGATTCCCTCTCAATAAAACATGAAATTTCTTAAAAAACTGAGCACCTGACTTTTGGCATTCAAAACATAAACCCAAAGCTTACGTGAGTAGTCACCAATAAATGTCACAAAATAAAGACCGTCACTAAAGGTCTTAGATTTCAAAGGACCACAAACATCAGAATGTACCAATTCAAGTACCTGTGACTTCCTGTGTGGAGGATGACTACTGAAACTCACTCTGCTTTGTTTTCCAGCCATGCAATGATTACATGTGTCCAATTTGACACTCATCAAATCTGGAAGAAGATTTCTCTTGGCCAAACAATCAAGTCCTTTCTCACTGATGTGACTAAGCCTCTTATGCCACAACTTGGACGAAACACTGCACTCAACAACACAAGCAGTATCACAAGAAATAGAAGCTCTAGTCCAATACAAACCTAACTAATTCTTCCCTCGAGCCACAATTAAAGAGCCCTTAGAAACCTTCCATTGGCAATCACCAAAAGTACTGATAAACCCTTTATGATTAAGAACGCTGGTAGAAATAAGATTCAAGCGAACCTCCGACGCATTTCGAACATTCTTCAAAATCTGCTTACTTCCTGTACTGGTCTCTAAACAAACAGTCCAAATACCTACAACGTCAGCATGACCATTATTGTCCATCTTCAAAATCCCAAAATTACCTGGGCTGTAAGATGTAAATAACTCATTCGATGTCACGTGAAAACAGGCACCACTATCAACAACCCAACAAGAATCATCAGAAGCAATATTAATGGAGTCATAAATAATAACAAGATCACCCCCTGCAGCGGTGATGACATGAATATCTCCATCGCCATTTTTCTTCTGTGGATTTTCCTTCATTCTATTCTCTCTTTTCAACTGATAACAAAACTTCTTAACATGCCCCTTCCTACCACAATGATGACATTCAACATATCTCTACTTCGATCTGGATTTGCTTCTGTCTCTGCTATTACCTCGACTACTCTGTCCCTGGTTTTGGCTCCTCCCCTTGTTCTCTGTGACTAAAATCTCTGAAGAAGATTTCTCTTCAGTACGTATCCTGAAATCTTTATTTAAAATAGAAAACTTGACAAAACTAAATGTCACAACACCATTAGGAGCAGAACCAATAAGAGTAACATGTACATTCTCCTAAGAATCGGGTAAAGTGTTAAGAAACAAAAGAGCTAAAACCCCATATTCAAAATTGATACTCATGTTAGACAACTGATCAAAACATCCATGATATTCACTTAAATAGTCAGAAATAGACGTACCTTCTTTGTACCTCAAATTCATCATTTGTTTGAGAAGAAACAATTTATTGTTTCTCGTCTTGGAAGCATAGGTCATCTCAAGCTTCTCCCGTAAAGTTCTAGCGTGAAAGATGTTGACAATGTGGTTCATCACATTGTCTTCGACCCATTGGCAAATAAAACCACAAACCATCTCATGCTCGAACGCCCATTCTTCATCTGACATTCTTTCTGTCTTATGGGTACTAAAAACTAGAAGATGCATTCACTTGAAAAAAAGCAGATCCTTCATTTTAAGTCGTCGCATATGGTAGTTGGTACCATTCAACAAAATCATCCGACTGTAATTGGCATCCATAATAAATATGAAATAAAAACCAAATGTTCTGATACCAGATGTTGGGAAAGATGGAAAAGCGACGAACGCCCAAACAATCAAAAAGCGAACACGCAACAGAAATAAAATCTTTCCCTCTAAATAGCGGATGTGCAACGATAAAAATAAATGTATAGAATATAAAAGGTTGACATCAGAATTTTTTACGTGGAAAACCCAAAATGGAAAAACCACGGGACCTAGTCCAGAAAGAGGGATCCACTAAAATCAAGAGGTACACAGTAGAGAATCCTCAAAAATGGAAGAGATCTCAAAAGTAATACTCAAGAATAAAAGCATTGAATCAAATATGGAGAGCAAGAAAGATGATCGTCGAAGAAAGATGATCACTAGATGGGATTTTCTCACGGTGTTGGTGTCGATGTGTTGAAATGCCTTGTCACTGCCTCCTTATATAGGAAAAAGAATCTACGTCAAATAATGTCTCTGCATCAAAAGTGTGTCACCGTGTGAATTAATTCACACGGTCTTGACCAGTGTTTCTCCTTATTTTATTAGACCGCGTGGTGCTCCAATTGAGGAGGCGTTACGCGGTGCACTAATTAGGGAAGGTGCCCAACAGTTTGGGCATAAAGAAAAAGTTTCCTGAGAAAAAATCCATGAAGTTAAAATCTTTATGGAGATTTTGAGTAAAATATGGTTGTTTTAGGTGCTATTTTTGGCATGCCATCTGTGTCGATCAATGGGAATGGACCAGATCCCCCTGAGGCCTGTTAGGGCACCAAGAGAAAGTAGTCTAGGAAAAATCCATAAAGGTAAAATCTTTAAAGGAGATTTGTGTAAAATTTGGTTGTTTTAGGTGCAGTTTTTGGTATGCCATCTGTGTAGATCATTGGGCTTGGACTGGATCCTGCTGAGAGGATTATTAAGGTACAAAGAGAAAATCACCTGAAAAAAATCCCATAAAGGTCAAATCTTTTAAGGAGATGTGGGTAAAATATGGTTGTTTTAGGTAAAATTTTTGGTATGCCATCTGTGTCGATCAATGGGGTTGGACCAGATCTTCCTGAGGCCTATTTGGGAAAAATAATGCAATGATGGAAGTTTTTGTCAAAAAACCAGTTAAGTAAAATAGAGAGGGAAGAACACGTCCCCTTAGAAAGAAGTAAAAATAGAAATTTACAGATATAATGCCATCTCTAGCAGAGAGCACAAGAATGTCTACACAAGAGACCACCCTGGGACACTCCCTCTCCACAACTTCGTTAATGGTGTCCTGGTATCTAAAGTTCCTGATCCCAAAGCTCATGTCTGTCTCCTTCTAAGACAGGTTCCTCATTGAATCACAAACACAACTTTCAGATAGGAAAATGAAGAAAACAAGAGCTGGCGAGTTCAGGGGGCTTGCCTGGACCACAGTCATGGAATATGTTCCTCAACCATGAGAATACAGTGTTTTGTGGCACTTGTAGTGAAGGCTGACTTGCTGTTTGATGATATCTTCAGCCCACGGTCATGATCCCTATTTAAAGTTCATCACAAGGGCTTGGCTTCTTGGTTCCTGGGAAAACCACAACTCAAATTGACGTAACATTGGTTCCTATATTTCAAAAATCAATATACGGTCGTTGTCTTATGATTTCACTTCAATTTGAGTTCGTTTGTTTGTTTTTTACCCCCTAAGACATGTTTTTAAAAGCTTTGATATTTTTTAAAACTGCTTATTGAGTTATTCTGAGTACACCGCATATCAGATTTATGTTATGCTTGCTCATGCACATCAAAAATAATTCAAAGACATTTTTTTTGATTTCATGTCAATCCAAGATTTTTTATGGTTTTGATCATTACATGCATGTTTTAGAGGTTTAAAACACTAAAAATATGTTTACGGACATCCTGAGCAAACTGTCACTCGCATTGATGTGGCGTTAGTTCCTACATTTCATATATCAATCTACAATCGTTGTATTATGATTTCACAGCACTCTGATGTCATTTGTTTGATTTTGACCTCACGACGTATGTTTTTAAAGACCACGTAATTCATAGAGAACACTAATCTCACATTACCCTAACTCCCCCTCACAGATGCAACCCAAACATGATACAATATCATCATAGAAATAAAAAAGTCATTTGGACATGTCATGGATTGAGTTAAGAATTTACCTATGTTGGATGAGCTATAAGACTAGTAATTTCCTCGGGGATTTTGTCTTTCAACCTTTGAAATACAGCAACTAAGACATTTTTCATTGTCAGCCATCACTGATCCTGTGTTTTCCTATAAGAGTCATGTCCTTTCACTTTTTCTTTCAGTCTTTAAATTTTCCTCTACGCTGTCCGATCAATGACATTGCTTGAACCCACACAAGATGGTGTAACGGTAAATGATGATGGTGACCTACCAAAGACAGTTGATGAAGGCCCAAAACCCATCACCGTACACTCCTGTGATGCTCCTTACCTAAAATGATTGCAATTACATCGTTTTGAAAAACTGATGATGATTGTGCAGGGTTCACATCCCAAACTTCTTGAATTTTAACCCATTAATACAACAATATTAAAAATGATTTTATAAATTCTTTGAACTTAATAATATTATCTAATTTATTTATTTTTCATTATTATGTTTTTAAAGTAATGACATAACATTAAATGGTAATGAAAAATACTTTCTTCAATGTCTCTAGTAGGTTCATTCATAAAATCACTGTCAGGTTTTCGATGAACATTAAGCCACATCTTTGTTCGTCTAACCGAGTGATCTAAATTGTGAACCTTTATAAATATATATATATATAAGTTAAAAAACATTTAGGTATAATAAAATAATATAAGTAATAATGGATAAAATACAGTCAAAATTTCTCTTTTTTTTGAAAAAAAACTATGTGTCCCATCGATATGATGAATAACTTTTTTTTCCACAATTAATGGCATTTTTTAGATAATTCATGGGAAAAATAACAACATTAATAAAATTATAATTTTCTTGTGTTTATGTTATTAAGATACTGTAAAATATACAAATACCTCATGAGATACATTCATGTTAATATCAACAAACATCTTCCACTGCTCACGAGACACACATTCAGAAAGTTTCTCATACATCTGTTGAGTGCTCAGAGAAGTGTCATTAAATTCATTCCATAATATCCACTTAAAGTTTGTCCATTTCTTGCCAAAAATTTTCATTGTCCATGAGTATGAAACGGAGTATGAGACATCAAAATGAAAAAATATCTAGAAATAAAAAACATAACACTTTAGAAGTATATTAATAATTTTACTCATGTATTTTATATTAGTTATCAATGAATATTAAATTATTATTACCTTTAATTGGCTGTCAAACACCTCATACTTCTAAGCTATGAGAATATGCCTTCAATATTTATACTTAACTGAAAGGTTCACCTTCTTGCAAACAAGGTGCCCAATAATCTATCCATAGATTCTGGTAGCATCACTAGTAGGCACCCTAAAATCATCAAATCAAATGATAATTTTAAAATCTTCTAGGTCTCATTCACTTGTTTTATTCATATTTGTATCTCTTCTGTTTTATCGTTATCTGTTTAACAAATGCATTAAATAGTTAATAAAAATTGTAGTTTTTTTAGAGTGACATAGATGTCAGTAATGGTAACTCACCAATATCTCCTAGATGGAGGAGTGACCAACTACTCCACTACTGGCAGTGCATTGGAAGGTGAGCTACCAATAACATCTCGAGAAGCTGGCGACTCACTAAAAGTCTCTGGTTCAACGGAATCGCTTAGATCCACTAAGGGTGAAAATAGAGGTGGTGTGCTTCAAGATGATGATTGATTAGGATCTCAATTTTTTTTGTTCTCAACATTCTTGTAATTCAAATGGTTTAGAATATATTCAATGTACAAAAAAATACAGAAGTAAAAGATTTATACAAAAAGAAAAAAATAGAATATATATATATGAAACACCTGCATATGTGAAATTATAATATAGTTTCATTACTAATTTATACATTCGATTATCTTATCTTTATTGTTCTCATTATTATCCACCTCCACTGCGAAGAGTATTTTATTTTCACCCTCTCTTGAAAGTTTTATTGCTTCAATATTGTTAGGGAAAATTTGTTGAATGTTTTGTGGTAGATGAGGTAATTATCACGAAGTACAAATTGAGCTTCATCGCTTATATGATACATGCCTTTCTATTTCAAGTGTACAACACTCCAGCCTTCATGTATTTCATCGTCCACATAATAATTTTTTTTTTCATTTGGGAATCCAAGATAAATGAATCATTCTTTCACACTCACTAGTATGGATCAAGTGAGAGAAGTTTATAGAAGTGAAATGTAATGAATCTTTCATACTTTCAATGTTAACCCACTTGTATTTGAATAAGACAACTGAAAATTGAATAACTTTTAATTCAATTATATCAACCAACTTTCCATTGTATCTCACCTCTGCAAGTATAAATACACCACTATTTTTGAGTTTTCAAGCCTTCTTCATGATTAATTATATGAAACTTTAAGCCATAAATATTATAGGCATCGAGTCTCTTAGCCTGTCTTAGAGGACCTCGAGCCAAAAACTTCAAATCATTTGACATTTCAGCTTGATTTTCAAAAATTCATTATCTAGACAAGACGATATAAGGTATTACTTTTAACATGGGAAAAATAATTTCATGTAAAAATATGAATATGATTATATACTTACACTACGTGAGAACCATTCGACAATCTTAGCTTTTGTTAATTCCATTTCATTTCGAGTTCAACCACTTAGTCATCTCTTTGTTTTCAATCTCAATTCTTCAACAAATGGATCTACAATAAGACTTTTGAGTAGTGCATATCTATGTGTTCATAGTAACTCTAATTCATTCAGTGTAAAATTGGAGCCCTTGTGAACAAGATTGAATCTAGTCTCAATCTCATCCAAATGCCTAGAACAGGTGACCATGCACTCTTCGGTTATGTAATCTTCAACAATAAAGTCTTCTGATTGAGCTTTATTCATCACATATGGTTTAAAATGACCTAAGTACTTGATGAAAAAAATATAACATTTTAAAAAAATTTACATAATGATTTGATAAAATTAAATTCATCAATGAAAATAAAAATAATATTATTATTACGTTGGTGTGGGGAGAGGGAAGAAACAGCCAAAAACTACCTACATGCGCGTGAGGAGCCTCGAAACTGAGACATCTCAATTGGATATATCCATCAATAGTGTGCCGGTCTACCAAGTTTAATTTTCTCAACCAAATAAAAAATCAAATGAATCGTGATAGTGAAAAATGAAGGGGGAAATAAAAACTCTGATCGACTGTAGCATAGTTGATCGGCTAACACCGATAGGGCACTGTAGTAGTGCAGACTTTGGAATGACTAATGTAACAGCTCAAACATTGGAGACAACAATACTATAGCTCCGCAGACTTCCATTCTCCGACCATTATAGCATCTTGGACTTGGATGGTTGCGACACTACAGCGATGCAGACTTCCATCCACCTTTCACTATAGCACAACTAGCTTTCTAGGTTGGTGTAATAATGTTTCATCTTCTTTATTAGCCCATTTTGAGTTAGGGTTTTTGTTTTTTATAAAATCTTAGAGATCTCCTTGTAATTGTTCTCTCTGATTTCATAGTGAAGTGATTCTGTCTCTCCATGGACGTAGAGATCATTTCTCAAACCACGTAAATCTCTATGTCCCAAAATCTTCTTCTCGTTCTCTTGCTTTTCCATTTTACACTTATGTGAATAATTTATCATTTCATTGCCCCCAATGTTTTCCACAACACCAACATAATATTTTCTTGAAGTTTTTCAAGCTTGTTGGATTTAGGGTTTTTTCACAAAGCTCTCTGAAGAAGGTGCACAACTTAATTAGAACTACAATTACTTTTTTAGGTAATGTATTACACAATGCCAAGGGTGGAAGCTACTCCATAAAAATATGTGAGACATGATGTTTTAATCCATGTAACTTTTTATGTTTTAAGTTAATTCATCTTAAAGTGTTTCTTGAATATCCATTAGACACTTTTATATTCTTTAAAGTTTGAAGGAACATGTTTTTCTCAAGATTTTTCATTGTAGAAATAGCCTATGGATACCTACCATTCTCATTTTCCAAAAAGTTACGCTTTATATTCATTAATTCCAAATCCTTATGAGCATTATGGTGATCCTTTGATTTACCCTGCTCATTAAGTAATGTAAAAATTACACTATCACAGATGTTCTTATCAATATGCATTATGTCAAGATTATAACATAGTAAATTAAACTTTCAATAAGTTTAAAAAATATACTCATTTTCTTCCACTATTGTGTTTTAAGATATTGTACATCGTACCCTTTCCCCCCTTCTTTCAACTGATTACATTTTCCAAATTCTATAATGACATTCATTAATTGTCCCAAGATTTTTGAGCCAGATAACACCTTCCATGACTTTCTCGATTCAATATCTCTATTGAATTGTGTCTTGTTAAACCTGAATTTATAAGATGTGCTAAGAAATCGGTGATGATGTATAAAGAAACCCTTTTTGATATTAGGTAATCATTGAGGTTCAAAATTAGAATTACAAACTGGATAATTCAAATCTGTATGAGTGTCCCAACCAAATAAGTTTCCCAAGTCAGGAAAGTCACTAACTGTTGCATCAAATGTTTTCGCACAATCATTTTATAATCCTCAAAATTCTTTGATTAGAGGCTGAAGGTATACGAAAATGTATTTTACATATATTTTATTTTCTGGAATAATCATTGAAATAATGAAAGAAGTCTTCTTCATACACATCCATGAAGGTAGATTATAGGGGATCAAAACAACAATCCATATGTTATAATTAGTACTTAAAGTACCAAAAGGGTTTAAACCATCAGAAGGCAACCCCAAACGTACATTCTTAGGATCCAAAGAAAAAACTAGATATAATGAATTAAACATCTTCCATTATGTTGAATCTTTTGGAAGTCTCATTGAGTCATCATTGTTACTTTCCAAAGCATGCCGATTCATATCATATGCAGTCTTTAAATGACATGAATAATCTTTGCAAGCATGGTTTTAGAGGAAAATAACAAAATAGCTTTGTGGAAATTTTCTTCTTCTGCTTCTATGACATCTTATGAATTATTATTTATCATAATCTTTTCCTCAATAAGCATGAAATCATCAGGGAATGCATGTATTTTTGTATAATTAAGTCCAAGTATGTTGATGATTTTCTTCATCTCATAGAATGATGCATAGATCTTTGCTTCACCAAATGCATCATGAATCAACTCCAAAATCATGGACACTACTTTGTTAGTAATTCCACAAAGACACTTTATATGATACAACTTGAATAGAAAAGGCAACTTCAAATACTTGTCACACCCTTCGTACAATTCTTGATTTTCTTCATCAATTAATTCATAAAACTCATTTTTTGATCACTGAAGTTTTGAGCAATATTAACCTGAACATGATCAACTGAAGGTTCTATTGATCTATTAAAATATTAGTCATTGTATCATGTAAAGCCAAATGTGTCATTTATCAAGTTTTGAATTGAATTATCTTTTAGAGGGTCACTTTGTGTTTCCTTAATAGGATAATCGTTGCTTTTACTTTCCATAACATTCGATTCGTCATGCCCAATCCAACATACATATTGAGAAAGAAAATATTTCAATATCAGGCTCATATACTTTGTTTCTATTCAACTACCACTTGAATTTACAATCAGGGCACAAACATTTTATTCTATCATCCACCGATCAATTTGTAGTTTCATGATCTAAAAATTCTTCCAAGCCCTTAGCATGTTGAGGTATGTTTCAGGGTAAATGAATCCAAATTGTATCCATACATATTGGATTACCACTATTCTCCCTATGCATTCAAAAATTAAGTTATAAATGCATAATCAAACAAGTATGTTCGATTCTTAACACCACTGTGTTTAAAAAAACATTTCTTCAAAAAAATTATACTAATGGGAAAACTTGATTTAAACTAAAAGATGGACTTTTTTAAAAGATCAGCAACATACTATAAAATGATTAGAATACTGATAATTATTTTAATTATTTTAATGTAATAATATTAAATAAAAAAAATATTTATGAATATTTAAGAAACTTAGTATAAGTTTTAAATATAATGAAAATCTATATAATCACATAATTAATATTAAAAAGAGAACAAGGATACAGAAAAGTGTAAATATAATTGAAATAGATGTAAAACATAATTAAATAAATAAATATAAATTTTAAATAATTAATAACAATTAATCATGATAATAAAGAATGATTGAAGATTTAATCCCATTATAATGCATGATTATGAATTTATATTAATTTCTACTGTAGTTTTAGGTCATTATTAAAGGATAATACTTTCTATATGTATGATTTGTTGGAAAAGCACTGGTGGTAGGGCCAACTTTGTCATTATCTAGGGTAGGGTCTTTATTCAAAAAAACATAAATTCAACATGAAAATATTGATCTAATCCAATATGAAACATACAACATGAAAAACATAAACATAAAGGAAAAATATTACTGCTCATAATCATGGGTGTAACGTCCTAGATTCAGCTTACTCATAAGTAACCGAACCCGGTTGGTCACATGGTCGCAGACGTGCCTCCCCATACACTAGATGCTTTTGACTAGCAGTGAGGGTCCATTGTGATATAGTGGAGAGACTATACCCTCATAATCAGAGCAGCACAATGGTAATAATAATGAATAAATAGTGAAAGTATAATAATGAAAATAGAACAATGGATTTAAGTCATCTAGACAAAAATAATAGTCAAGCCCAAGTGGCATCATATACAAAATAATGTGTATGTCATGATACTACCAAAGGAACATACATACATGGCATCATACATCCAGTATAGTACATGTATAATAAAAGAACAAAAGAACAAAAAGGCTATCTCAGATAGCATCACAAGCCAAGGCTCGATCTTATGCTCCCAAACTCCCATACTACACACAAATCAAGCATCCATGATTGGGTGCTTACCATTGTCACTACCTTCATCCTTACTTCAATATAAATCCATATTTTTTTTAATAATTTATATTTAATTAATAAAACTTATCCATTTTTTAGATATTTTTAAAATGTACTCATTTTGAATTATTCAATTTCACTCATTTTTAAAATTCATGTATTTAAGATTATATATCCATTAATAATGTTAAAAATATATTTGTAAATAAATATTTATAAATAAATATATTTATAAATGTATATTTACTATATTTATAAATTTATATATTTATAATTATTATAAATAAATATTATTATTTTTAAGAAGTATTTATATAATTATAAATAAATTATTATATATATTTAAATAATTATAAAATTATAATAAATTTATTTAAATAATATACTCGATGAGACTTGAACTCGAGATCTCATCGAGACCCACAAGGGTAGCTACCACTGAGCAGCACCCTGAGGGATATATATATAATTATATAAATATATAAATATATAAATATTTTTTTAATATTATTCATATATTTGTAAATAAATAATTATATATTTTAAAGGTTGGGTACAACCGCAATTGCGGCACACGACGCTACAGAGAAAATGCAGTAAACATGCAGGCCCGGGGACTTGACCCCGCGACCTGCCCCTCACTCCCCTAAGCCCTTACCACCCCACCACCAATGATGGGGCTAATAAATAATTATAAAATTATAAAAAATATATTTAAATAATTAATATTTTTATATATTTATTATATATATAATTATATAATATATATAATTATATAAATATATTTATAATTATAAAATTATAATAAATATATTTAAATAATGAATATATTTACTATATTTATATTTATATATATTTTTTAAACATATATATAATGATATAAATATATACAATGATATAAATATATTTATAATAATAAATAAATAATTATAAATAAATAATTATAAATTTATATTTACTATTTTTATAAAATTATATAGTTATAATTATAAATAAAATAATATAAATTTGCTTAAAAGTATTAATGTAATTATAAACAAATAATTATATATTTAAATAATTATAAAATTGTAATAAACAAATATATAATTATATAAATATTTTTACATTTTTTTATAATTATAATTATAAATCATTTATCAAGGCCTTTTTAGTGCTGATAAGTATGTCTTTTATTAGCACTTATCAATTTAGCACTGATAAAAAGGATATTTATCAGCGTTTTTTTGAAAGTGTTGATAAAAGTATCCCCGATCTATTTAAAATAACCATAATCGTGATTCATTTAGTCGCAATTCTCATGCCCTCATGGAACCCCCCTATTGTCGATGATACTTCTCCACATTCTCTCATACGAATGAAGGCTAGAATCCAATGTATGTTATTTTCTCCTTTTCCTCTCTTGTTGTTTGATTTTTTAGGTTCCACAGTTTGCTTTTTTTTGATGTTCTTAACCATGACAAACCCTGCATCTCATATCTCTATCTCTCTCACTTACCTATACCTACACAATGCCACCCCTACTTTGTAAACTCATTCTAGTTTCATACATGACCACTACGAACTGCATCTTCATCCATTGTTGTAGTTGATGGTGATTTTTTTATGTTTCTGTTATATTATTTCTTATTACCTTTTAGATAGTGTGGGTTTTCAATGTTTAAATCTTGTTTCCATAGTATGACATGCACATGAAGATGATTTTTTTAACATTATATTGGACTATTTTTAGAGGGAATGTTATTTTATATGAATAATATAAAGTGGGTTAATATACATATTGTTTTAATGTGGATGGGTTAATCTAATTCATGGAACTAAAGTTTAAATTTTCCAGTTTATATTGGTCAACATTATTAATATGTTATATAGATATAATTTGATAAGGAAAAATCTATTTAAATTTTCATTGAAATCAAAATAAGCATACCTTTTTAGTCTTTTATTTGATCTAAACTCAAAAGTTATGATGTATTGTCAATAAGAGGTATGTTTATAAATGATTGATAGGTTCCTAATATTAGTACATTTATTCAAAAATATATTCACCTAAAACATTACAGTTTTGAGAGAATATGATATTCGATGGTTTAGGGAGATCATTAAAGGAGATACCATTTATTTCCATTATCAATGAACAATTTCCAATAATTTCCCATGTCCTTTAAATTTATAACTAGTTAAAATAAAGTTTTAATTTTTATAAACTAATAGTAAATAGATTTTATGAATTTACTTTATTTTACATTTATAAATGAAAACAATTCATAGTACAACACACCAGATCAGATTCTAGTAGAAGAGTTTCCATATGCGACATCATCTATAGAAGATGTTATATATGAGTTTACTTTTCTATCAAATAATTTTATAAATAAACTATTCTCCAAGAATGAAGTGATTTTTGATGAAGTGCATTATTTAAGAAAATTTATTTTCTTTATTTGTGTGTGTGTGTTATCGTATCAATAAAGTTATCCTTTATAAAACCATAACATCACAATATAGTCCAACTATTCATAACCTGGCATGAGTTGAATCAAAATGTTACTCAACCCTTGGAATCATCAACCAACTTCCAAAGGATTGATAATAAATATGTAGCATTCAACATGATCTATGAGAAATGGTTTAAAAACCCAACTCACATGATAAGTGCATCTATGTAAAATAGTACACAATACAATCCCATGAATATATATGCCTAAAAGCATAAAAATAATAACAATTTGATAAATCCTAGGTAAAAATAAAACCCTATATGAATAACCAACCTACCATTGATGACACAAACCCCACAAGTCTCCACTAGTTATCATTTGATACTTTTTCCCTTCCAATAAATAATCAATCCTTGCAATCTTCAACCCAAGGAAACATCAGCTACATATGCACCAAGATAAACATAACGTGGTTAATTAAAGTAATTGGGTATGTTTTCTCTAATGATTTCCTGTGCCCCTAATCCACATGAAAACCATTTATCTGATTTTTATTTTATGAAAATATTCCTGATGCATGATAATTGAAAGAAGAATACAACACATAATAGTTATAATAAAAATAAATAATTTTTCATAAAAAGACCATGGGTTTCAAAAATAAGGTTTTGTATATAAGGATTCATTTTTGGTAAGATAGATATACAATACAATACACTTCATGTATAAAAGTCCACATTTGCATGCATCTTGCATGAAAATTGTTACTATCTTAAACAGAGATATAATACTTCAATACTCCAGTACAACTAAATTTCACTACCTTTTTTTAATCTGTCCTCAGACACTTGATTTCTTTCCATATATTGATGATGGATCAAACTCCCTCTTTCAGACTAGCCTTCCTCCCATCATTGTGGTTCCAAGGTTCCTTGACGACATACCTCCCACTTGGATTGTATTCATTAGTCTCTATCAAAGCCGCTGCTACAACTTTGAATACTAAATATCTGAACTCATTCTTCAACTCTTTCAGCCTTTCATCCTCCTCATTTACTACTTCTTGATAACACAAAAAATGACACCTAAAAATTAATCAAAACATAATGAATGATTTTTTTGGTTTCTTGATATACATTTTCTTATATGAATCACTCAGTTACTTTTGAAAACACTTCATCAAAAATTACTTTTAATTTGGGTGCAGTAACATTGGATCCTATTAGAACTCCTCAGTTAAGAATACTTAGATTAGAATACTAATACGATGGGTGACCTCCTGAAAATACCCATGTTGCACATTTTTGTGTGAAAAAAACACACACCAAATGCACCTTTTGATTCTCTTCTCCTTCAACCTTGATAAATTTAAAAGGGTTACAATCTAACTCTCAAAGGTATTCCTCTCACAATGAGAAGAGATATCAGACCCTGCTTTCATATTCATCTTCATGACACTTTATTTTGGAATCTTGGAGAAATGGTCAATTTTCTAGCTCTCCCATCCACCTCACACCAATACGCCTACCAAAAAAAGAAACATTTTAGAGGAAGTGGAATATAGTAAATGTTTGTGAGTGGAAGTAGATGACTGTGAGTGGAATCCATGTGGATTTTAATGTTCATTCCTTTATTTTTGAAATGTAATATGTTAGAATCCATAATTAAAATTTCATTTAGGTTATTTTCTAACCTCAGTGGATATAAAGCTCTTATATTTGAGATACATGTGAGGGAAAATGACGAGTAACATTGGTTTGAGTCGGTGTAGCTCAGTGGGTATGAGTTGATTTATCATAGTAGTGTTGGGGATCTTTCACCTCCTAAATAGTTTTTATTGCATTTTGTTTCTTGAAAGTCATCCCCCATATCTTCTATGTTGTTTTAACTACTCTGAGAAATTGTGATCTAAAATGATCACCAGTACCCGGTATGGGATGACTTTTGGTTAGAGTAGTTCAAGAAACATAGGTGGATGTACACAAAATATGGGGGTGGATATCAAGAAACAAAATGTAATAATAACTGTTTGGGAGGTATGTCATCAAGGAAATTTGGAACAACAATGATGGGAGGAAGACTAGTCTGAAAGAGGGAGTCCAACCCATCATTAAGAGACGGAAGACAATCAAGCATCTAAATAAGGATTAAATAAAGGTAGTGAAGGTTAGTTGTACTAGAGTATTGAATTATTATATTTATATTCAAGACAATAATGATTTTTATGCAAAATGCATGAAAATGTGTAATTTTATGCATGAAGTGTATTGTATTGTTGTTATTCAAGGAATATTAAATGTTCGACTACTCATGTAGACAATGTCTTCTGCACATGATAATGCTACCAATCCTGAGGGAAAATAGACTATTGGTGAAGAAAATATAGAATTATTAGGGGATCAATAACATGTTGATGAAAAAAAACAATGATGACACAAAATCATAGTGTTGAATAAAATTAAAAAGGAAAGAAGTAAGAGTATAAAATTTGATGTTGGATGGAATCAACGCAGCCAACCTATTAACCCCAAAAATTTACCATTCATTAGTTATATTGGGGTCACATCAAGGATGAATGTTTTGAATGATATTGATTCATGTCACTACGTTGAACCTTTAACGAAGTAAATCCTTCTGAAAGCTATAACAATAATGTTACGATATGCATTCTCTATTTTACTGAAAATTATATAATTAAATATTCATTTAATTTTCATTATTCATTGTAGAGTTCATTTATTTTAGAATATTTCTATAAGAAATTTTCCTTAATGGCCACTGGAAAAGCCTATAGAGGTTTCCAGACTCTTCTTACAAAGTTACATATTAGGGATTCTGATGGGAAAGTAATGCCCCACCCACTAGTTAGTTATGCAGACATTATAAAGCAGGAAACATAGACTGCTTTCATCAATCATCGCAATGAGAAATCATTTCAGGTCCATTTCAGTCGATGATATATTATTTTACATTATTTATTTTTATCCAACTTGATTTAAAATTGTTAATTTATGAAACAAAAAAAGAGTAATACAAATAAAGTACATGCATCAAAACCAATGTACCCCAATCACAAAGTAAGGATGAGGTACACTTCATTAGAGAAGAAATTGGTATGTATTTTAAATAAACAATAAAAGTTTAATTATGTGATATGGAACGACATATGTTCCTTTGTTTATATGCATATTGATGAATCAAAATCTGAATCCACTTCCATCATAAGTCATGTTCTATGGAAGGAGGCTCGTGTAAATAAGAAGGGTAATTTAGTTGATGAAAACAAAAAAACAGTATGGGAAACATGGGTAAGTATGAAATAATTGTAATTATTTATTCTTTATAAAAATATTACATAAAAATATATATTTATGTTCATATTTTTTATATGTTTTATACATAAGAATCAACAATGGTCGTACCAAAATAAAAGCTACTTTCATTAGCTTTGAAGCGGCCTAAATAATATGGTCGCATTAGAGGGTTAGGTTTTGGAGTCTCTCCTCTAAAATATTTCAAGAAGATAAAACCACACGAAGATATATATAATATAGTGAGATGATTTTAGACAGTAATAGACCCACTTTAATAAATTATTATTTGGTATGGTTTGGCAGACCAATGTGTGAGAAAGGATCAAAGTGAAATAGTGGTAGAGAAAAGATCCACACATGAACCAAATGATCACTCTAGATTTGAGGCTAGTAATTCCCCTCAACCACATATCTTACCCATAGTAATAAATTTTTTCTTTACTATTTATCCTAAATTTGAACCAAAAAACTTTTGATAACTTTATATTCCTAAAATTCTATAGGGTACAATTGTATGTGATTTGTATCTGTCAACACCGACGTACTGCCGTGTTGCAATGGGTATAGTGTATAATATCCTAGGAGAAAAGATACACTATCAAGACCTCCCAAAAGATCACATGATAGTGGGGATTGAAGTATCTCATGACCCTACTACTGAGTTGCCTATTCCACTTGATGGTCCATATATTAAAATGTTCAATGATGCTATTGGAGCTTTTATATCATGACTATATAATCTTATAAAGATACACGTGCTATGCATTTAACAAATTTTTTTCATATGAAAAACCTGAAATGGTTGATGATAAAAGTTCTGAAGTGAGGTATGATATTACAGATGGATAAAGCGGTAGAGAAATAGAAGGTTGAATCAAGAAAATCTAGTGAATTGACCAAGAAAACAAAATGACCTTTTGAGAGAATATTCTACCCTCTAGTTCCAAAGAAAAATTTATTAACATTACAACTTCATGCAGAGACCGCATTTAAAGACAAATATATGAATTACATTGAATATGAAAAAGAAATATATAGAAATTCCTTGATATATGGAATTGGTATCAAGACTCTAAATGAGATTCTCAAGCATGAATGGTTGATAATCTCAGTTGTGAATACATACATAAGGTACATTTTCGTAATACTTCTATCCAAATAGTGATATAATATGTTTATTAAAGTTAATTACTATTCATATTTTATATAGGCATTTATATTACAACTATATAAAGGGAATATTATGCAAAGCATGATTTGGATTCATTAATCCCTGCATCATTTCTATGGTAGAACTTACTTTGGATGATGAATAAATTAAGAAGAAAAAAGATGAGTTACTTGAAGCATTTAATCAAAAAGTGTCAGACGACATGTTCTTTTTTATGCCTATAATGAAAAAGTAAAACTCTACAATCTAATAACATAACATATATATTTTTTATTTTTGCATCACTTAATTTTTTAGGGAGCACTGGATGCTGATCGTAGTCAATCTGGACACCCCAAATATTTATTTTTTGGATCCAATGCATGGATATCCAACCAACCAACAAAATATGATGTGTACTGTGAATATGTAATACATTGTAATCAAAATTTTATAGATAAAATTCAAATTATATGTTTCTGTCTGTGTTTTAACAAGGATTTTTTTATGATAGGGTGGTCACTAAATATAGGAAAAATCATGGTATGGAGTCGGTGTCTGAAGGGATAAAGCCTATAAATTACTACAAATGGAAACAAATTAAGGTATATATAGAAATATTTAACCATCAAAACATCTCAAAATAATTTACTTATTTTGGTCAATGTTTCTACAGTTTATGAAACAAGATAATGGTATCGATTGTGGATATTATGTTTTCAAATTTATGAGAGAGACTATAAAGCATGAAAATTCTAACATCACCCAACAGGTAATTTCTAAAGGTAATTACAGTTTCATTAAATATATTTCATAATCATTTGTTTTTCTATATTTTCTCAGTATTATCAAGATTTATAAAAACCAAGATACTCAAAATAATAAATAAATTTGTTTAGAGATGAGTAGGTAGCGTACTTTTTGTTAGAATGTATACCGACAACAAATTTAGGTTATTACTTGCTATGTTTGTGATCTAGTATGATTTATGACCTTAAAAATATATTTGGGGTGTGAAGCATTAGTGTCATAATTCTTATATATTATTTTTGATCTCTTTCTCAAGAAGAAGTATAATGGAGGAAATAAATTTTCTTATAAGCACTGACCTGGAAATAATAAAATTGTTGGTCAATACCAGAGGCAGAGGCAGGGGAGGAGGTGGAGGTGAAGGAAGAGGCAGATTCAGAGTCGTAGACCGATGTGGAGGAGGAGGAAAATGCAGAGATCGAGGCGGATAATAGACAAAGTGTTGGCTTGAAAACAATAAAATTTTTGGGAAATGAAGTAGAATGAGGATCATACCACGATTAGGTTTGAGAACAATTTTTGTAAAGTTCACACAACACTTGTCACTTAAGATAAGATCTATTATGCAAGTGTTTCAGGTGGATTATTGAAATAATGTTTTTCACCACTTGTTTAAGTGATTTTTTTACAGGGTAGTAATCCACCTATAAGATCATTCTATGTTGGAAGCTTCAATTTCTCTACTAGTATTATTGAAGTAACATCTGTACAACTCCCAATCATAAAACAAGTATATAATCCAAATTAAATGTTTGAATAAATATGTGTGTAATAAACCACTAAAGTCAGTGGGTGTATGAGAGAACTATTGGAGGAAAACCAACATTGATATATTGTGGTCATTGAGGAGGGTTGGTATCAAAGTGTTTGTTATCTATTTAAAATTGACATTTTAATACAAAAAAGTGTCACTCACTAAAAATATAGAAAACGCACTCGGATTGTCTTGATAATTTAGGAAAATGATTCATAATTCATTTTTGATGTATAGGAATCAGTCTCATGTCAAACCCATACATGATACAACCTATATGGATAAAAGTTCATGTTTCCATTTTAAAATGAAATTTTAGTAAAAAACATAAGTGGAAAAATCAAAACAAAGGAAAAACATTTATACTGTTTTGATACTTTATTAAAATGATCTATAAGTCATTTGAGATGTGTAGAAATTAGTCTCACCTCAATCTAACGCATGGTGTGATGGATATGACTCCAAATGCATCTTTGTATTCAAAATTGACATTAATTTTAGTGAAAAAACAACCGACATACTCAAAACTGGGAAAATTAATTCAAATTGTTTTGGTACTTTAGAAAAATATCCATAAGTCATTTTTGACATGTAGGAATCATATCCACCTCAATATGATACATGATGTTCATAGTATGTATCAAAGTGTCTGTTATCAGTTTAAAATTGACATTTTAATACAAAAAAAGTTTCACTCACTAAAATCTAAGAAAATGTGCTTGGATTGTCTAAATAAATTAGGAAAAAAATTCATAATTCATTTTTGATGTGTATGAATCAGTATCAGGTTAAACCTACATACGATGAAACCTATATGACTAAAAGTGCATGTTTCCAGTTTAAAATGACATTTTAGTAAAGAACACAAGTGGCATATTCAAAACCAAGGAAACACATTCGTATTGTTTTTATACTTTAGGAAAATGGTCAACAAGTAATTTGAGACATGTAGGAATCATTCGTACCTCAATCAGACATGTGACAAATATGACTCCAAGTGCATATTTTTATTCAAAATTGACATTAATTTTAGTTAAAAAAACAAATGACATACTCAAAATAGAGAAAACACATTCGCGCATCAATATGATACACGATATGCCTGATATGACTCAAAGTGTTTGTTATCAGTTTAAAATTGACATTTTAATACAAAAAAGTGTCACTCACTAAAACCCCAAAAAAACACTCAGATTGTCTTGATAATTTATGAAAATGATTCATAATTAATTTTTGATGTGTAAGAATCAGTCTTATGTCAAACCCACACATGATGCAACCTGTATGACTAAAAGTGAATGTTTCCAATTTGAAATGACATTTTAGTAAAAAACACAAGTGGCATACTCGAAACCGAGGAAACACATTCAGATTGTTTTGATACTTTACAAAAATGATCAATAAGTAATTTTAGACTTATAGGAATCATCTGTATCTCAATCCGATGTACGGTGTGACCGGTATGACTTTAAGTGCATCTTTGTATTTAAAATTGACATTAATTATAGTGAAAAAACAACTCACATGCTCAAAATTGAGAAAATGCATCTGAATTGCTTTGGTACTTTAGGAAAATGACCGATAAGTCATTTTTGACATGTAGGAATCAGCCTCACCTCAATCTGATACACGATGTGTCCGGTATGACTCAAAGTGTTCGTTATCAGTTTAAAATTGACATTTTAATACAAAAGTGTCTATAACACCCCAAGCTTCCATGATACGTCTCTTTTTGAATAATACAATAGTTTGCGTTGTACGCAACTTTGAGTTCTAGCACACAACGACCAATCAAACTAGTCGTTATGAATAGTAATACCCGATTTTTAAAATTTTTAAAATTTTATTTTTTAAAATGGACTTCATTTTTGGATTTGGAATATCAAAATTAGCTTAGGGTGAATTTTTGGTTTTTTTTGAAAACTTTTAATTTTTAATGAATAGTGAAAAACACTGTGTTATTGTTTAAAACTGAATTTTTATTTAAATTTATTTTAAGTCAAAATAGATACATAATACCTATATAATTTCAATGTAATTCATTGGATTCATTTTATAATAAGATTAGATGTATAAAATTTTATTGAACTTTTTAACATCTTTTACCCACCTTCTAGGCACATTTGCAAATTTGCATAAAACTTAATTTTATCGCTTCTATGAATTGAATTTCAAAAATCTGAGAGAAATGGTTGACATTAGTAAGTAAAATGTGGTTCAATAGGATGAAAATAATTTTTGGTGAATAGTAACTTTTGAATTTTATTTACCACGATTAAAAGTAAATAGGGTAATTAAAGGTAAAAATGGTATTATAATTACCCTAACGCATGTAATAATTATATTGGATAAGTTTATTTTGAAAAAAATCAACCTTAGGTCAAAAATATGATTCTTTTGATCCACTTGGATTAGATTAAGACATTTATTATATTTTATTTAAAGAAGAGTTAAAAGTGTTAAATTCAAATTTTAATAACTAAAATTTTTTTAATATAGGGTTATTAATAAGATAAATTAGGATATAAATATTCATTAGAAAGCTAAAAATATTTCCTACATCATGGTATTTTATTTATAATTTTTAGACACTAAATAATTAAATTTATTTATGACACAATGATGATGCAGTAATTACCTTATTAATGAAAGATTAAAATAATTGATGTTATAAATATTAAAATAAATGTAAGTTGAGAATTTTGATGCACTCCACAAATTTTATAGGTAAATATGAAATGTTAGGGTTGATTCAATATATTTTTTTCGAAGTAATCAAGTTATGAATTTCACAAAAACCAAATACAAAATAGTTTGAAAATTGACATAAATGAGTTTTTAAAACAAATACTATTTTATTAAATTATATAATAGTCCTAAAAATTTAAGATTCGGCCAAAGTACTTATATAATGATAGATATTTCACTAATTAGTTCTCTTGTAATTTTATAGTAACTTTATTAACCATGTATTATAATAATACAAGAAGACATGGTAAAAGTTAAACTATTTAACTAAGAGTTAAATCTAAAAGATAAGGTTAATATGGTGACCTAAACTTGTCTAAAACCTATTGGTTGAGATATTTTCGACCCATACCCACCTTATCCTCTAAATAAATTCATTTGGAGCCATTAGAAACCAAAAATTATTTTATAATAAAATAATATTTCAAGCTTTTCCTAAAGTGACCCTCACCTCTCTTATAAAAGGGTAATTTCCTTTCTCTTAATTTCACACCTCCAAAGCCTTTTGTATCGGCCAAACCCTACTCAAATATCCTCCCAACTACCCTAAATTCAAACTATATGCCTTACTTTGATCAGAAATCCAACCTAAGGAGCCTTTTTGTTCAAATCAAAAGGAAGAACCTGAAGAAGAGGTAATTACTCCATCACCTCTTTCAATGTTCATTTCTTCTGCTTCCTCTTTCTTTGTTGTTCCCATACTAAAATAATAACTACAGTACCTTCTATATACTTATATGTTATTTTAAATATGATATAACCATGTTCATTAATCTATCCATCCTATGAATGACAAATTCACTATACATGCGTACGTACGACTTACCGTCTCCACGTCGTGGTGTAGTTTTTTATTCAACACTTCATTATTTGGATGAGTATAATAATGACTAAAACTAATTTAAATAATAAATATAACATGTTAATTATTATGTATATATAATATACCATCCAATTACATACTATTTCACCACAAATATAATGATATTGTCACTCATGTGTACATACGGCCTACTGTCTCTACGACGCGATGAGATTTCGTTTCCCATCATAACCATTCAAGAATAATTTTTTTTTGATGATTAAAAATAATTTTTAAGAACTTAATATCATTATGGATATGAATCAAATACATCCTATCCATAAAAAACATGATTTACGTAACAAAACATATAAAGGAAAACAAATTAGTTAACACCCAAAACAATGATACTACTGAAATATCATTAACAAAGCAATATTAAAAGATCATATATGATATCATATTAATTTTTGTGGTTATTGTACAATTTAATAACAATTATTTCACCATTATATAGGAGTTTAGCATACCCTTGACTAAGGAAAATTATAAGGTAAGGGTTAATTTTACAATCTCTTTATTATCTTAGGTTGTTTATATGTAAGTATCTACGAGGACCTATTTATCATCCACATCGGTGTTTCTTAAAAATGTATTTCAAAACATTTTTACTATTTACTATACTATGAGTTAAATTCATTTATACCCTCATTTTAATTTTTATAAAATAGTTTGAAAGGAATCTTTCCATCGCTTTCCAAATAAGTTACTTTATGATCTTTTCGACAAATTAAGGAAATAATGTTTTTTTAACTTATACGGCGGGTGCAACTATTTTCTGCCATTATAACAAAGTTGAAAATTCCCTTATAATCTTATAAGAATATTTTAAAAATAAATATTTTCTTTTATAATTATGTGACTTTTAAATGATTTCAAAATATAAAGAGATATTTCTCTCAAATAGTTTTGATTTCATCTATGTCAACATCCTTTATTGGATTTTACACTTGTTTGAAGTAGATTTATTATAATAGAATATTCCATATTGTATTGAATGTTTTGTGATATTTTTGACTATGGATGTTCTATTTTTATACCATTCATGGTTTATGGTTAAATTATTAACATTTCATATGCTAGCTTTAATACGAATGTTTATGTTATGTTTCAACCTTTTCATATGAGGAATGCATTGGATGTAGTAAGTGACAGGAAGGGCCTGCTATAGCACCTAGATACATCGGTAGGTATCATGAGACAAACTAGTGTATTAGAATAAGGCCTTGACAAAATCTTATTTGTAGTCTTGGGACGAGGCCTTGACTGTGTGGTTATGATGTCCGACATTATGCATTCCATCATTATGAAATTAGTTATTGATATTACATGTGATTATTCGACTAGTAGAATATTCATGTGAATAAGTAAATGAAATTATTTGATTTATCTTTTCCATATTATGCTGAAGTTTAAGTTTAAAAGGCCTGTGTTTTAGTCTTATACATTTCCTTAAATGTTTATTCTTATTTATGATAGTTTCCACTATATTGTTATCCTTACTGAGCATCTAAGATCACCCATTTCTTATGTTTTATTTTTCCCAGGATGTGAATAAGTATATTATGATTGACATGTAGAGATAGGATAATGGATATGATTGTGTTCAAAGAGGACACAATGTTGTTGTTTTTTTATTTCATGATTTAATGTAAAACTTATGTATGTATCTAGTACTTCCAAGGCTACTAAACTAATCTGTATTTAGAGACTTGATCTCTTGTGATCATTCCAATGTTATGTAATAATGAACCGAATCTAGGTAACTAGGGTTGGGGCATTATAGTTGGTATCAGAGGAAGTTTAGTACGAACCTTGTAAACTAGATTTAGAAAAACTCTGATTAGAGAACATTACCCTAAGATAGACTTTGAGTATTAGTATAGAAGAATTTCCTAGAATTTTGGTAATAAAGATATTTTGTGAATTTTCCAAGAAATACATCCTTGTCTGGATACGAGCAGGTATAGGTGGCTCTGGTATAGATGTATCTAGGGGTAAAACTCAAAAACACCACTTTGAACTAGACTCAAATGGGAACTGGTGCACAAAAATGGGCCTTGCTGCACTGGTTACGATACTCCCATGAGATATGCTAGGATAATTCACATTTTCTATACAAACCATTATGAAGGATTTATGAGTAAATAAATCCTCAAAGAAAACATTTTTATGATTATGGATTATATTCATAAACTATTCAATTTATGTTAGGTATCTTACAAGTTTAGAATTATGCATTACAATTCATAAAATAACCTAGTGTATGCCATTGTTTAGAAATGGTGCCTAGTGGAAGGAATGAAAATCATATCAACACACAAAATCTATGTAGGGATTCCCCTCCCACTCAAGATAATTATAGTAGATCTAGTGATGCAACTGGTGCTAAATAGATTATAACCACATTGGGACAACTCACTCAGGTTATGAATAATCACCATACCCGTATGGAGCACCCCGATCCACAATGTGGAGGATCAATGTTAGACCGCTTCATGAGGAAAAACACATCAACATTAAATGGGAATACAAATCCATTTGTATCTAAACAATGTATAAGTTCCTTAGAGAAAATATTTCATGCTTTGGGGAGTAGCGAAAGGGAAAAAGTTGTCATGGCAGTTTATCGCCTTACAGGAGATGAAGATCAATGGTGGTTATTAATTCAAAACACAAAGGAGGATGAAGAAGTATCAAATATGGAATGGAGAGAGTTTAAATATATTTTATTAGAAAAATACTTTCCTCATGAACATCGAGCAGATATGGAAAGTCAATTTCTAAGTCTGAGGCAAAAGGAGGATGAGAATGTCGCAAAGTATGAGGAAAATTTTACAAGGTTAGCAAGACATACTAAAAATTATATACATAACCCAAGGAGTAAGATTGATCTATTCATTGATGGGTTAAAACCATCTCTCCATTGAGAATTAGTCTCACAATCCTTCTCATCGTACAAATATATAGCCTCATGTGCTATCAATATAGAAAAATAATTCTCTAAGTATTATGACTTTAAATAAAAGAAAGAGAAGAAGAGATCTACTGAAGATTCTGGAAATGGAAATAAGGGGAAGAAGGGAAAATTTGAATTTCCATCCTACAGTAAATGTGGGAAGAAACACCCTGGTACTTTCCTGAAGGGAATGATAGTTTGTTACAAGTGTGGTGAAAAAGGCCACTAAGCACATGATTGGAAGGGAAAGAAAGAGGTTGTCAATGTTGAATGCTACAATTGTAGAGAAATGGGGAATTATGAAAATTAATGTCATAAGCGCCAAGGAAACTTACCTCATAAAAGTCCAAGGGAGAAATGACAAGCTTATACGATCACAACTACTGAGGTTGAAGTTCCGAATGACGTGGTGGAAGGTAATTTAATCGTTTCCTCAAATTTATCCAATGATTTATTTGATTCTAGATCATCACATTCTTTCATATCATCTCAATTTTCCAAGAAAATTAGATATTTTAAATTTGACTTAACAAAGGATTTGTCAGTCAAAACTCCTAAGGGAAGTATCATTACAACAAAGTTTTGTGAATCAGTTACCATTATGGCATATAAACATGCTTTATCTGCTGATCTTATTGTCATAACCATGATTTAATATGATATAATCCTCAATATGGATTGATTTTCAAACCACGATAAAAAAATTTATTGTAAGAAGAAAGAGGTTACAATTATTGATGTTGATAAGAAATCTCTTATCTTTAGAGTAGAAACATCACCATCTGATTCTAATCTATATCCACCCCCAGTAGCTCTACTAATTTCAATTATTGGGGAGGAATAGAGTGAAATAAATATGGGTGAGGAAAGGAAAGTTCAAATAGAGGATGTACCTATTGTTCAAGAATATATTGATGTGTTTCCAGAGGATTTACCTAGACATCCTCCATAATGGGAAATTGATTAATTTTTGGTTCACGGCACATATCGAAGACCCCTTATAGAATGAACACTGTGGAATTAGTGGAACTAAAGAAAAAACTAGAGGAATTGAGTAATAAAGGATTTATTTTCCCTAGTGTTTCTCTATGGGGATCCCCTATTCTTTTTGTTAAGAAGAAAGATGGATCTATGAGGTTGTACATTGACTACAGGGAGATCAATGTTATAACAAAAAAGAACAAGTATCCCCTACCTCACATTGATGATTTATTCAATCAACTTCATAGAGCTCAATATTTTTCAAATATTGACCTTTGATCTAGATATCATCAGTTGTGTATGAAGGAAGACATTCTGAAGACAACATTTCATACTAGGTATGGGCATTATGATTTTACAGTAATTCCTTTTGGAATGACTAATGCACCCTTTGTTTTCTTGGATCTAATGAATAGAGTTTTCAAGGAATATATTGATGACTTTTTAGTGGTATTTATTTATGTTATCTTGGTATACTCTAAAGGATATGAAGATCATGAAAACCACTTGCACACTATTATGAAAACTCTTAGAAGAAATGAATTATATGAGAAGTTTAGTAAGTGTAAATTCTGGCCTCAGGAGATTTCTTTTCTTGGATATATTTTCTCTAATGAGGAAATCTTTTTTGATCCTTATAAGATAATAGAAATACAAAAAATGTCCATCACCGACGAGTATAACTGAGGTATGAAATTTTATTGGTTTAGTAGGTTATTATCAACATTTCATCCATAATTTTTCCTAATTGGCTAACCCATTAACCAAGCTCACATGTAAAGGGGTTAAATTTGTTTGGAAAAAAGAGTGTGAAGAATATTTTGAATAACTGAAGAGAATTTTAGTCAATGATTCTATCTTGACTCTACCATCGGGGAATGATGGGTTTGTTATTTATAGTGATGCTTCAAAGAAAGGACTTGGTTGTGTCCTTATGCAGAATGATAGAGTTATTTCCTATGTATCACGACAACTAAAAATTCATGAAAAAAACTATCACACTCATGATCTTTAGTTAGAATATGTAATCTTTACTTTAAAGATATGGAGACACTATCTCTATGGTGAAAAATGTGAGATATATACTGATCATAAGAGTTTGAAGTATATTTTCTCATAGAAAGAACTCAATATGAGGCAAAGTACATGGCTCGAACTACTCAAGGATTATGATTGCACTATACACTACCACTAGGGGAAGTTAAATAAGGTGGAAGATGCTTTGAGCAGAAAGGATCATAGAGTTCTAAACAAAATGAGAGTTGAAAGGGATCCTATGTTCATAGATCTAGTGAAGATGGATATGGGAATAATAATGAAAGGTGAAACATCAATACTTTTTTAAATGGTTGAAAAACCATCTTTACTAGAAAGGATAAAAAGTTCTCAGACTGATGATGAGGATTTTTAAAAGAAAATTAAAGATTTGAATGATGGGAGATTGATTGAATTCGTATATGAAGATGAAATTTTGAAATTTGGGAAGAGAATTTGTGTTCCTGACATACCTGATCTAAAAAGGGAATTGTTTGATGATGCTCATAACTCCAATTTCTCTATACACCCTGGTAGCACTAAGATGTATAGATATTTGAAGGAATATTTTTGGTGGGACAATATAAAGAGAGAGATTTATGATTATGTGTCAAGATGTATGGTTTATCAATAGGTTAAGGCTGGAAGACAACATCCTGGAGGATTCATGCAACCTATTCTCATACCTAAGTGGAAATGGGATGATATTACGATGGATTTTTTCATGGGGCTACCAAATACTCATAGAAGGAATGATGCAATATGGGTAATTATTGATCCTCTTACTAATTCATCACATTTTCTTGCTATAATAGAAGATTTACCACTTGAACATTTTGCAAGAATATATATTAATGAAGTTTTAAGACTTCATGGTGTACCCCTATCAATTGTTTCTGATCGTGATCCCTGTTTTACATCAAGATTCTAGAAAAGTCTTTAGAAATCCCTAGATACTGAACTTCATTTAAGCACTGCCTACCACCCTCAAACTGATGGACAATCAGAATGGAATATTCAAACCTTATAAGACATGTTGAGATATTGCTCACTTGACTTTCAAGGTATGTGGGATCAGTATTTACCTCTCATAGAATTTTCCTATAACAATAGCTTCCATTCAAGTATTCAGATGACATCATATGAAGCATTATATGGAAAGATATGTCGCACAACAACTTTTTGGGATGATGTTGGTGAAATAAAACTCATAGGCCCAGAAATTTTTGAGGAAACAATGGAAAAGGTGAAGTTATCCAAACCCACATCAAAGCATATCAAAGTAGACAAAAGAGCTATGCTGATAACTGAAGGAAATATTTGGAATTTCAAGTAGGAGGTCATGTTTTCTTGAAGGTATCTCTATGGAAGGGTGTTGTATGTTTCGGTAAGAAGTGTAAATTAAGTCCCAGGTACATCAGACCTTTCAAAATTCTAGAACGAATTGGAGTTGTAGCTTAGGGTTTGGAAATGCTGCCAAGTCTCTCCAAAGTTCATGATGTGTTCTGCGTATCACCTCCTCAATCCATATTTTTATTTTCTAATGACACTTTTATGGGTAAGTGTGAACCAAAAACAGATCCAACCAGTGATAAGTCCAACCAAGTAAACCAGAACCCACTGCTAGAGTCCTGCCCACATCAAAATTCAAAATTCAAATGACTGATAATGATCAAACATTTCCAAATTCAAAATTTGAACTTCATCATTCCGTAACACCCCAAAACTCTAACATCATGTATTGATAAGTTTATGTTTTCATTTTGTTTAAATTTCTTAATAACCGAACAAAACTTTTTTCTCATGAAAAAGTAATAATATGGTTTTAATTTATATTATAATTCAACTGATTAAAACACACAAATGGACACAAGGATTTTTATTTAAATAAGAACACCGTAGTATTTACAATGTACCAAGATCACAAGAAACAATTCTACCCAAATATACCTATTAAAAATCCTATCATAATTACAGGGAGACCACTCAAAACAAAAAGAACCACAAGAAGATAATATGGGTCCTTAGAATCCTCCATAACAAACATGAGAATGGCCAAAGCCACTAAGTCCACACTAAGCACCAATGGTATGATGTGCACCATCTCCTTCTTTTTCTTGAGTTTTAGGACACCCTAAGGCTTGGTTTTATAAGACACTAATTTGACTGTTTCCTTGGGTGACCATGGAACTCTAATGACTATAAATATAGTCATTGACCTTGTTGTAGAATTAATTGAAAACTTGTGAGTATAATCTAGTTCTCCAAATAATTAAGTTATGGATTGAAAAATTATAAAACCACCCTAATCATGAACTTTAAATGGACATGGTGAAATAGTTTGAATTACACTTAAGTGATTTTGAAATGTAATAATAAATTCAAAACACTTTGAAAATATTTCAATTATATTGTAAAGATTTTCATTTCTTAAACAGGTTTTAAACTATGTTTAATTTCTTATAATTAGACTATGTTTTTTGTTAAACTAAGTTTTGACTTCTATAATACTAATATATTAATTATCATTCAATTTATAACTTTTTATGTTGAAGGATAGGTGTTTGTAAATAATTTGAGCTAATACAAAGTATAATTTGTATTCATTAGCCTTACAATGTTTAAATATCATGTTTAAAAAAGGATAATTTTTATATAGTTTTAATAAATGTATTATTTTTCCTTAAGACTTTATAATTTTTGCAAGTTAGTTTTTATAAAAAAATGGACCCGCTAGGGCTAGCCCTTTATAGCTGGGCCAAGGGAGGCAACTCACACTGGGTGGATGAGCCTAGCCCTCAGCCCAAGATAAGGCCGACCTGAGCATAGGCATAGGTTCCCAGAAGGGCTCGCAGGAGCGCACAGAAGTTTAGAGCGTGCCACTGTGGGCGTGAGGCCACAATGAGGCAGGGGTAGGCCGAAGCCTGTGGGGGCAAGAGCCTGTGTGTAAGGCTCCCTAGGTGTGTGCTATGTTTTTTTCTAAGCTATCGTTCAGAGGCTCTGTCTTATAAAGGGGATGCAAAAATCTCACCATTTCAATGTGGGATGACTAAAATCGTCGGGGATCAAATCTGGCCCATTGGATCTCATTGCGTGTGATCTGGGCCATTGATCCCGATCCCGCGTTCATCCCTCGGCAACCGCAGAATGTCACCACATTTTTTGTGGACTGTTCGATCAACCTTAGATCTAATCTTGTCCATCCGAGAGTTTTAAAACGCCGCATCGATTCAGGACCGTCCGATCAAACTCAGATTTAATCTGAGCCACCTAATTGTTTTTAAACTGCAGACGTTCCCCAGCTATTGGATCAAGGTCAAACTTGATCCTGACTATTTGTTTTTCTCCTAGTTTCTTCCTATAGCACCGTCTTCTTCTCCTTCCATGTGGCGTGCACTGCACCAGTACCCTACACCCTGTTCTTGCACCAATTTCTCCACACTTGACAGCCGCTGGTCCCCCACCCTTCACGCGGTTTCCACAAGGACCGAACCTTGGTCTTTTTATAAACCATTTTGGGCCTCGAATCCCATGTAACTTGCATTAAAATATATTTTATAGGTTTAGTTTATAAAATACACCCGAGGCACCCCCAAGGATCCCCTTAGTTCTTTGCACTCAACTTCCAGCGAGCTTCAACGAGTTCTTCCAAGCCCTCTTTATCCTCAAGCTAAGGTAAGGGTTGTTTTGTATTTCTTGTTGATTTTAAGTTGTATATTTATATACAATTATATATATATATACATCTTGTCGTTGAGTTTGAACCCCTATTTACATGAATTAGATCTTCGGGATTTTTGAGTTTATAGAATATTAGCGGACTTGAAGCATAAATACCCCTTGCAGACTTATTCACATGCCACATACACATACCATACACACACAGACACACACAGACACACACACACACACACATATATATACATATACACATCCCTACAGTTTTCCATAAAACCCTTATGTCCGAAATTAAGTTTTACTAAAAACTTTGAGCTTCAAAGTTCATGAAGAACTATAAAATGCATGGAGTCGTATTTTGTAAGAAAAATTTTATACTTGATTATGTATGTTCTTAAATATATATTTATATTATATAAATGTGGTTTTAAGCATTTCAAAATTGTACTTTGGTGATTAATCCATGCTTTTGATAAACATTCAAGTGTAAAATAAACTAGGTATGAGATCCTTATGTATACTCATAGTGTATAATCAGGTATGGGGGTACATGTGTATTTATGCCAACTTTGATCCCCAATTTTATTTAAAAATTTACAAGGTTGGCGAAGAAAGTACAGAACATGTGTTTTCAAATATATTTTACTTTGACTAAACACTACTTCTTATGAACACCCCATTGAATGAATGTTTTACACAATATAAAACCCTAAGTGTAGTTATTCTAAATGCTTTTATTTTGATGTGCTTAGTTCATGAGTATAAAATTTGGAGGCTTGCAACTTCATATTCACATGTATGAGTTACTCTTCACTATTTATATTAAATGAAAGTGGTTATGGTTAAGTTTCATACTTTCAAGATTTAAAATTTAATTTATTAAACAAAAATATTATTTATAATAAATGTTTGGGAAAATGTGAGTTTAGTACCCCACATGGAATGCTGAGTTTATCTCTTTATTTATTATGCACCCAGAAGAAATTCCATTAAGTAATTGATTAATATAGTTTTAGGATTTTCCATTATATGTGATCAAGTTTGTATTTCTTTTGTTTATTATTTTCCATAACAAGTACTCTTAACTTACGTACCATTTAATGACTTGACCACATAGTTCATAGTCTTGTGCCAGATTCACTATATACGTATAAATGCAAATGATTGTAATTTAAACTTTTATGCCCTTTCCTGGAATTATGGATTTAATTGTTCAATGTGGTATGGGACACCTTGAATAAAATGAATTGTGAAATTAAACTATTAAAGCCGGTATATGATACTTTGAATAATGTGAAATAAGGAACCAAGTAATTCGTGCACTTGGTATGATAAGTAATAAGTGATTTAATAAATCAAGTGGAATGTACACTTTGATTTAGAGACATGAGGAATGAATTGGACTTAGTATGTGATGGGTGGGGCCTACTATAGCCCCTCGATGCATCGGTAGGTCTCATGAGACAACTAGAAATGGAATTGGCCAAGGACTTTCCCAATTATGAGTTATGGATTTTGGCCGAGGCCTTAGTCATTAGACGTCTTGGCCGAGTCTTTGACACAGTCCGGCATATACACTTTCCTCATTATGACTATGAAAATTAATTAACCAGAGGATTATTCATCTAGTATAATATCCTTGGTTAAAGAGCTTATGATTATGAGAATCAAAAGAAGTATAAGTTATGGTGTATTATTTATGCAATATTCAGATATTTTTAATGGCCAGTGTATGTTTCATAATAGTAAAAGATGGAAATTGAAGTTTTCTATGCACAACTCTGATCATGAATTACCTTTAGATACTAAAATTGTACTTGTGTATTCATATTTCATGATTATTTTTAATGTATTATAATTATTACTCTAAATGAGAATTCCTGTAGTTGAATTATGTGACCTTGTAATTTTGTTGGCATGATTTAATTGTGCACTTTTATTATTATGAAGTGTTTCACGTGTTACAACTTCTCTTAAGAAAAATGTTATATGGAACGTTTTAAATAATGTTTTCAAAAGTTATATTGGTTTATTTTAAAATCCTCTTACTGGGTATTCATATGCTCACTCTACGTTTTTTATTAAAAATTTTCAGGTAACAACTTTTAGTAGTTGAAACATTTTAGAAGTAGCTGGTTTCTCAGAGCCTAAACCGAATTCGATCCTCTGTATGGCACCGAATCTAGGTATTCAGGAGCCGGGGTGTGACACATTCTGTCTTGGTCCATGAGCCACCAAACATCATGTGATCCATTGATTCATTCACCTTGTCACCTCACAACCCCATCGTCGCTTCATGCCAATCGTCGCTTCATGCCAAATCGCCGGTGAGCCCTTGAACTAGAGTCCGTCGTCATCTTCGTACAAACTTCCTTGTATCCACCATTAATCAAGTCCTAATACCAGTCATTGGTATCAAAATACCATAACATCGTTGCTCCATGTATCACTATTGAGAAAATACATGCCCGAACCAATGCATGTACTCACCTATGAAGAAATAGAACTGGAACCTGATCTATATTATTTTGAAGAGCCTTTTAAGATTCTTGATACCAAAGAACATGTTTTGAGAAACCAGATGACTCGTCTGGTAAAACTTCTTTGGAGAAACCATAAAATGGAAGAGGAAACGTGAGAACCTGAGGAACTTGTGATGAAGAACCAACCGAATATTTTTATGCAGTAGTATTCTAGAAATTTCGAGGAAGAAATTATTTGAAGGAGGGAAGAATGTAACACCCCAAGCTTCCACAATATGCCTCTTTTTTGAATAATACAATAGATTGTGTTGTACGCAACTTCGAGTTCTAGCACACCACAACCAATCAAACTAGTCGTTATGAATAGGAATACCCACTTTTTGAAATTTTATAAATTTTATTTTTCAAAATGGACTTCATTTTTGGATTTGGAGTATCAAAATTATCTTAGGGTGAATTTTTGGTATTTTTCTAAAAACTTTCAATTTTTGATGAATAGTGAAAAACACTGTGTTATTGTTTAAAACCGACTTTTTATTTAAATAATTATTTATTTTATTTTAATTTATTTTAAGTCAAAATAGATACATACTACTTATATAAGTTCAATTTAATTCATTGGATTCATTCTATAATAAGATTAGATGTATAAAATTTTATTGAACTTTTTAACACCTTTTACCCACCTTCTAGGCACATTTGCAAATTTGCATAAAATGTAATTTTACCGCTTCTGTGAATTGAATTTAAAAAATCCGAGAGATACAATTGACATCAGTACGTAAAATGTGGTTCAATAGGATGAAAATAATTTTTGGTGAATAGTATCTTTTGAATTTTATTTACCACATTTAAAAGTAAATAGGGTAATTAAAGGTAAAAATGATATTATAATTACCCTAACACATGTACTAATTCTATTGGATAAGTGTATTTGAACCAAAATTAACCTTAGGACAAAAATATGATTCTTTTTTATCCACTTGGATTAGATTAGGATATTTATTATATTTTATTTAAAGAAGAGTTAAAAGTGTTAAATTCAAATTTTAATAACTGAAGGAGGTTGTTGCTCCACTCCTCATCCTCCGATGGCGTAGTGTATGGATGCCTTGCGGTCATACCTCCTTGTGCCTCAGCTGGGGAGGGGGGATTTTATTTCCCAATTTCTTCCACGACCTCTCCTCCACTCATCTTCTCTAGTTTCTGATCCCTCCCTCCTACCCGACCATCCTGAGATCGCGATCTACCCTAAGGCTCTGCAACGAGTCAATGGTGAGATTTCTATTCCGATCTCCTGGATAGAGTTTGAAAGGGTGTTGTCGCTTCTAGATCTGATGTTGGTTGCTCGTTTTGGGAGGAATCGACTCTCAGTTGCATCGCTTGACATGTATGTCTCCTCTTTCTGGAAGATTCGTGAAAAAGAGGTGATAAGGCTTTTGGATGCGAGACATTTTCTAATCCGTTTTAGCAATGAAGATGATCTGGTCTATGCCCGGTCCGCTGCCCCACGTTTGGTAGAGGGTCTTCATTTTTCTCTCTTTTTTTAGTCTTTCTGGTTTCATTTGCATCACGACCCTCCAACGACGGCACTTTGGATCACCCTCCCGGGTCTTCCATTGCCTTTTCAAAATTTGGCGATCCTGCAGTTGATTGGGAATATGATTGGTCATTTTTTATGCACGGACCCTCTCACCTGTGCACTCTGCCATCCCATTTCTCTAAGGATATGTGTAGAGGTTGATGTATCTAAGGCTCCAATTGAGTCTATCTGTATCAAGGTTGAAGGTGAGCTTCGGTGGAATCAATTGGTTTGTTATGAATCCTGGGTCCCTTTCTGCACAAATTATTGTCGGTTGGGGCATTCAATTTCACTCTGTCACCGTGGAAAGAATGGCATGCTACACTCTGGTGGATTCTTATCCCGTGATGGGGAGAAGCAATGCTATGGAGAAGGTTCCCATACCTACTATGAAATAAAGGAGAATGGTTAAGCTGAGAGGGCTAGTCATGGGTCTCTAAAGAAGTCTATGGATACACCCTCAAATTCGAGTGTGGCTCAGGTTTTCAAAAGGTTGCATCATGATCTGGGTGTGGTGTCTGCTGCTGGGGTAGAGGTAGTAGTATATGGTTTGCATTTGGGCATTGAAAATGGGGATGCTATGAATCCTCAAGTCATCTATGCAGATGGTTACAGTGGAGGAATGGGAATGAATTCCATGGGTGTGGTGGTTTCAATGAAAGAGGCTTCAGGTATTGAAATTGGTAACATTTTTGAAGTGTTAAGGAATGAGGATGTTGGACCGGGAAAGGAAGTATCTAGGGAGATGGCTTCAGAGGGACATAAGTTTATGGAGCATGAGGAGTTACCCCCTGAGTAGTTAGGATTACAGCAGATTTGCAGCACTAGAGTGGAATATAAGGATTATGGGAATGTCTATCTTATTGAGGGGCAGGCTAATGGGGAGCATGGTCAATTCCTGGTAGTGATAGACAATAACAACCAATCCTCTTGGATGGAAAATGGTTTGGTGCATGAGGATATTCAGAAAGAGAATGGATCCTTGGATGTACCAAATAAGTGGGGGGATGCCTCTGAGGAGAATAAGGAAAATTATAGTCATTATCCCAATAGCCATGTCAAGGCATCCTATAGTGATATACTCAAGAATGGGAGGAGGAAAGGAAATGATAATGTGGGGGCTTTCACTGCTCCACCAGAGAGAAAGCCAAGAAAAGACTATTCTAACATGCCAAAGACAGTGTATACCAGATCCTACTTCAAGGAATACAAATGGAAATATATAGACCAGAAATGGGCGTGGGTTAACAAGCAGTTGTCGAGGGAGCCATTGACTTCAGAGCAATTACGGCTAAGGGAACAATACTTTAAAATGCTCAATTACTATAATTCGCAATCTGAGTGGAAGTCGGCTGATCCAGAGGTGGCCTCAGATATAGGAAATGGTGATGATTATGAACTTTTTTGATTTTTTTCTTATGGGTCCAGTTATCTTATTCTGTACTTTGTACTTTCTCTATTTTTTCTTCAATAAATTTAGAGGACTGAGCACTTTTTCCTGGGCCTGCACCTTTCTGTCAAATTTTAATAACTAAAGAATTTTTAATATAGGGTTATACATAAGATAAATTCAACTATAAATATTAATTAGAAAGATAAAAACATTTCCTACATCATGGTATTTTATTTATAATTTTTAGAAATTAAATAATTAAATTTATTTATGACACAATGATGATGCAGTAATTACCTTATTAATGAAAGATTAAAATAATTGACGTTATAAATATTAAAATAAATGTAAGTTGAGAATTTTGATGCATTAAAAAAATTTTATGGGTAAATATGAAATTTTAGGGTTTATTCAATAATTTTTTTTAAGTAATAAAGTTGTTAGGACTTTCACAAAAACCAAATACAAAATAGTGTCAAAATTGACATATGCGTTTTAAAAAAAATACTATTTTATTAAACTATATAATAGTTCTAAAAATATAAGGTTAAGCCAAAGGACTTATATAATGATAGATATGTCATTAATGAACCACTTTATCTTCGCTTGGCATTTTATAGTAAGTTTATTAACCATATATTATAATAATACAAGAAGACATGGTAAAATTTAAACTATTTAACTAAGAGTTAAATCTAAAATATAAGGTTAATATGGTGGCCTAAAATTGTCTAAAACATATTGGTTAAGAGTTTTTCGACCCATCCTCACCTTATCCTCGAAATAAATTCATTTTTAGCCATTATAAACTAAAAATTATTTTATAATAAAATAACATTTCAAGCTTTTCCTAAAGTAACTCTCACCTCTCTTATAAAAGGGTACTTCCCTTTATCTTAATTTCACACCTCCAAAGCCTTTTGGATTGGAAAACCCCTAATAAAATATCCTCACAACAACCCTCATTTCAATATATAGGCCTTACTTTGATCATAAAGCCAACCTAAGGAGCCCTTTTGTTCAAATCAAAAGGAAGAACCTGAAGAAGAGGTAATTACATCATCACCTCTTTCAAAGTTCTTTTCTTCTTCCACTTCATCTTTCTTTGTTGTTTCCATAATAAAATAATAACTCTAGTACCCTCTACATACTGATATGTTATTATAAATATGGTATACCCATATTCATTATTCTATCAAACCTATAAATGACAAAGTCACTATGCGTGCGTATGTATGACTTACCATCTCCATGTCGTGGTGTAGTTTGTTATTCAACACTTCATTATTTGGATGGGTATAATAATGATTATAATTGATTAAAATAATAAATATAACATGATAATAATTCTGAATATATAATATACCATACAATTACATATTATTTCACCACTAATAGAATGATATTGTCGCTCGTGCGTACGTACGACTTAGAATCTCCATGACGCGATGAGATTTCGTTTCCCATAATAACCATTCAAGAATAATTTTCATTTGATGATTAAAAATAATTTTTAAGAACTTAATATCATTCTGGATATGATTCAAATACATTTTATCCATAATAAACATGACTTACGTAACAAAACATATAAAGGAAAATGAATCAATTAACACTCAAAACAACGATACTACTGAAATATCATTAACAAATAAATACTAGAAGATCATATATGATATCATATTTATGTATGTGGTTCTTGTATAATTTAATAACAATGATTTCACCATTATACAGGAGGTGAAATTACCCTCTACTAAGGAAAATTACAAGGTAAGGTTTAATTTTACAAGCTCTTTATTATCCGAGGTTGTTTATACGTAAGTATCTACTGGGACCTCTTTATCATCCACATCCATGTTTCTTAAAAATGTATTTCAAAACATTTTTACTATTACTATACTATGTGTTAAATTCATTTATACCCTCATTTTAATTTTTATAAAATGTTTTGAAAGGAATCTTTTCATTGCTTTCCAAACAAGGTACTTTATGACATTTTTGACAAATTAAGGAAATTATGTTTTTTTAACTTATACGGAGGGTGTGACTATTTTCAGCCATTATAACACCTTTAAAGCTTCCCTTACAAGATTATAAGAATATTTTCAAAATAAATGTTTTCTTTTATAATTACGTGACTTTTAAATGATTTCAAAATAGAAATAGATATTCTCTCAAGTAGTTTTGATTTCATCTATGTCAACATCCTTTGTTGGATTTTACGCTTGTTTGAAGTTGATTTATTATGATAGAATCTTACATATTGTATTGAAATTTTTGTGATATGTTTGACTGTAGATGTGCTATTTTTATACCATTCATGGTTTATGGTTAAAGTATTAACATTTCGTATGCTAGTTTTAATACGAATGTTTATGTTATGTTTCAACCTTTTCATATGAGGAATGCATTGGATGTAGTAAGTGACAGGCGGGGACCGCTATAGCCCCTCGATGCATCGGTAGGTCTCATGAGTCAAACTAGTGTCTTGGCATAAGGCCTTGAAAAAATATTATTTGTAGTCTTGGAACGAGGCCTTGACTATATGGTTATAATGTCTAACATTATACATTCCATCATTATGAAATTATCTATTGATATTACATATGATTATTCGACTAGTAGAATATCTACGTGAATAAGTAAATGACATTATTTGATTTATCTTTTCATTATTCTGAAGTTTAAGTTTAAAAGGATTTTGTTTTAGTCTTATACATTTCCTTAAATGTTTATGCTTATTTATGATAGTTTTCGCTATATTGTTATCCTTACTGAGCATCTGAGCTCACCCCTTTCTTATGTTTTCTTTTTCCCAGGATGTGAAGAAGTATATTATAATTGACCTATAGGGATAGGCTAGGGGATATGAGTGTGTTAAAAGGGGACACAATGTTGGTGTTTTTTTATTTCATGATGTAATGTAAAACTTATGTATGTATCTAGTAATTCCAAGGCTACTAAACTAATCGGTCTTTAGAGACTTGATATCTTATAATAATTCCAATGTTATGTAATAATGCACTGACTCTGGGTAACTAGGGTTGGGGTGTTAGAGTTTCACTCACTAGAAATTGAAAAAAACATGCTCATATTTTCTTGATAATTTAGTAAAACAATTCATAATTCATTTTTTACATAGAGGAATTAGTCTCATATCAAACCCACACACTATGAAACCTATATGACTAAAAGTTCATGTTTCCAATTCAAAATGACATTCTAGTAAAAAACACAAGTGGTGTACTAAAAAACAATTAAATTCATTTATATTGTTTTTATACTTTATGAAAAATATCCATACATTATTTTAGACATGTAGGAATTAGCCACATCTCAATTTGACGTATGGTGTGAATGGTATGACTCCAAGTGCGTTTTTGTATTCAAAATTGACATTATTTTTTATGATAAAAACAACCGACATACTAAAAACCAATAAAATACATTTTAATTGTTTTTTTACTATATAAAAATTATCCATAAGTCTTATTTGAGGTATAGGAATCAGCCACACTTCAATCCAATAAACGATGTGCCCAACATGACTCAAATTGTCTGTTATCAGTTTAAAATTGATATTTTAATACAAAAAAGTGTCACTCATTGAAAAATGAGAAAATGTGATCATATTTTCATGATAATTTAGGAAAAAAATTCATAATTAATTTTCGATGTGTAGGAATTAGTCTCATTTCAAACTCACACACGATGCAACTTGTATGACTAATAGTGCATGTTTCTAGTTTCAAATGACATTTTAGTAAAAAACACAAGTGTTGTACTCAAAACTAAGGAAACACATTCTTATTGTTTTTATACTTTAATAAAATTAGTCTTAATTCATTTGAGGCTTGTATAATTCATCTTCACCTCAATACGACGTACAGTGTGACTGGTATGACTCTAAGTGCGTATTTTATTCAAAATTGACATTAATTTTAGTGAAAAAACAATTGAAATACTCAAAATAGAGAAAAAAAATTAAAATTGGTTTGGTACTTTAGGAAAATGATCCATAAGTCATTTTTGATATATAGGAATCATCAACACCTCAATATGATACATGATGTGTCTGATATGACTCAAAGTGTCCATTATCAGTTTAAAATTGACATTTTAATATAAAAAAAGTGTCACTCACTAAAAACTGAGAAAATGTACTCAGATTGTCTTGATAATTTAGAAAAATGATTCATAATTCATTTTTCACGTATAAGAATAATTCTCATATAAAACTCACACACAATACAACCTGTATGACTAAAAGTGCATGTTTCGAGTTTAAAATGTCATTTTAGTAAAAAACACAAGTGGCATACTCAAAACCAAGGAAACACATTCAAATTGTTTTGATGCTTTAGGAAAATGATACATAATTTATTTAAGATGTGTAGGAATCATCCGCACCAAAATCTGATGCACAGTGTGATCGGTATGACTCCAAGCACGTCTTTGTATTCAAAATTGACATTAATTTTAGAGAAAAAAACAAATGACATACTCAAAACTGAGAAAACACATTTGGATTGTATTGTTGCTTTATGAAAATGATCCATAATTTATTTGTGATGTGTATAAATCATTCGCATCTCAATGTGATGCACAATGTGCCTGGAATGACTCAAAGTGTCCATTATTAGTTTAAAATTGATATTTTAATAAAAAAGTGTCACTCACTAAAAATCGAGAAAAAATGATCAGATTGTCTTTATAATTTAGGAAAACGATTCATAATTCATTTGTGACGTGTAGGAATCATTCTCATATCTAACCCACACAAGATACAACCTATATGACTAAAAGTGAATGTTTCTAGTTTAAAATGACATTTTAGTAAAAAACATAAGTGGCATAATCAAAATCGAGGAAACACTTTAAGATTGTTTTTATACTATAGGAAAATGATCTATAAGTCATTTGAGACATATAGGAATCAGCCGCACCATAATCTGAAGCATGGTGTGTGACCCTAAATTCTTTCAATGGAAATTCCCTTCTTATAATTATTCCATATAATATAATCACATAAAATCACATTAAGAAAACAATACAAACATTATAAATGAATAGTGAATGAAATAAGAGGTATTTCTAGAAGTTTAGGAACCTATACTAATGAAATAGTAACTCGACCTTACGAATAGTAATCTGACCCTTATGAATAGTAAACTAGCCAAATGAATAGTAACCACACCCATGAAAGAATAAATAAAATTTAGGCATCTTATAAATGAAATTATGATATAATTATATCATAGTTTAAGTAAATAAATGTTTTCAAATTTATTAATTAAGTGTTGGTATTTTATAAGTCATAAATATTTAAATTACAATTTTATGATTAATTTTATAATTTAAAAGAAAATTTATTTTCATAAAATGTATTCATAAATTAATATTTTTTTGTCTTATTATTTTAATATAATTTTATGAGATATTATTTAATTTTTCAAAGTGTTTTAAAATTAGTTATAATTTTAAAATTTGTATTTTTTGAGTAAATGTTGATTTTAATTTAAAAATTAAATTTATCATATTTAGAAAATTATTTTCATAAAATGGATTTTATTTTTTGATTCTATACATCTAAAAATATTTAGGGTGAATTTTTGGTATTTTTCTAAAATATTTGAATTTTTAGTGAATAGTAATATACGATAATTTACGATAAATGCTAAATACATGATTTTTTTAGTCATTGTTGATGTAATTCTGAGGTAAGAACCATTATTTCGAACTCACATTCACTATTCACTATATTTAGTCACAAGAATCAACACCATTTCTTGTCTTGAGCCAAAATAATAAACTAATGATTAAAATAATTAGAAAACACCCCTCTCCTCCACTATAAATACTACCCCTCGCCACCTCTTCTCCAAACACCTTCCAGGATTTTATCCTTATCAAAATTATGCCCAATAATCTTCCCAATAACCTCCCCCACTTCTAGGAGTTCTTGGTCTCATCAAAAGACCAAAACCTTATCCCTAAGGAGGTTTTCAAGGAGGAGAAATTCAAGAGGTAAATTCCTCTTTCCTTTTCTTTTAATTTCTTTTCAAGTTCTTTTCTTATTCTATGCTCACCTCCCCTCATAAAAATGTTATGATAACTCCATTACCTCACATATACTATAATTTTATTATTATAATGGAATAATCCATCATTAAACCCCTCTCCTCTCCCTTTTATTCTAAAAATGAAAACACCATTCGTGAGGTATTAATTTATCGCCTTCAAGGACGAAACATTTTCATTTTCCATTAACACATTCAGGTATGGTCATAAAACCATTTTTATGGTTAAAAAAGATTATAATATATGTATTAAATCCTATTTAATTTTCTGAAATCATTATATACACATGTTGTTAAATAATAAAACAAAATAAGTTCATTGTGAGCGAAAACTGCCCAAAATAATCCAAATGATTATCACTAACATCTTATATAATGATTCATCCTCAACCAAAATAACCAAATGAATTGTATAACCATTTAACCTTATGGATATTCATTAATAACTTATAACTTCCATTCTGGGTTTCTATTTCCAATTCACATGAACTTTTATACTCATATACAAGCGAACCGATCATGAAAACTAAGAAAATGACCACTCCGAAACGACGAAATTGAACATTATAACTCATAAAAAGGCTATAAATGAACTTAATAAAATTATAATAAATAAATTACATGTAGAAAAGTTTCTTTAATTAATAATTAATGAATTTAATTTGATTATCTAGGGCATTAAGATCAAGTACAGAACCGTATCAGATATAAGGTAAGAGATTCTACCTGAACCTCTATTTTTTCATTCGGGTTACTATTTATTTCTCTTTACCCTAATGTAATGCTTCTTTATTTTTATATAATTTATCTAAATTATGTTTATATGTTCCAAAATCATATAACCAGATTAGTTCATCCCTGTTTTATGGGTAAATACATGTTTTAAAAAGGTTTCCCTTCTCAATTCTTCCTAATTAGAAAACCCATTTCAAGGAAACTTCCTAATTTCTTACCCATTTTCAAGTAAACTTTATAATATATTTCAAACCACAATTATTTTTCTAAAATAACTAATTTTATCATGAAAATATATCTTGGTTTATTTCTAGTTTTATACAAATAATTATGCCTTTTCAGTTTTAAAGAATCTTTAATATTTTCCTTAAACCACACTAAAATGTTTTATTTCTAAAGTTTCTAAAACACTATTTTTTAAAATAAATTCACTTAAATATGACATAAATTATCATTATTTATGCCTATTTTCCATTATGAATTTCCATGTATTATTTAAATCATTTCTTTCATGGACACCATTATGAAATTCTTTTATGTTATGCCTTTTGACATGATTATGATGCCCCATTCTTTCCATGGGTAACCCTTATGTTTATATTTGATTCCTTATGAATGATTATTAATGTTTCACACATATTCATGAACATGTTATGATGGGTACAACCAGATAGAGCTCTAATGCATTGGGTAATGTTTAATCTCATGAGACATCATGTGTAATGGTCTTGGTGGTTAGCCTTGACTCGTGCTCCATGTACAATGATCCTTGACTCATACTTAAGTCATGTCATGTGTTTTTTCCACATTACGATGATACCATGTTTATATGATTAAATTTTATACATGTTATTCATCCTTATGTTTATTCATGTTCCATGTCTTTTTATCTCATCATGTTATGCTTTACAACTCATGTGCTATGCTTTATTCATATATCTATTCCCTTACTGGGGTTTTTAGCTCATCCCTTTGTTCATGTATTCCCCAGGGTATCCTATGTAGATTTAAGGGCTTAAAGGGAGTTAGGAGATCCTTATTAATATTAAATAAAATATGTTTTATTTTGGTTTCATGTTATTTAATTATGTATCTAATATTCCGAAGATGCTAGACTTTACGATCCTTGGTTTGTATTTAATTGTTAATTATGCTTAAAATCATGTAATAATGTGTGAAAAATGCTAGGGCTATTATACGGTGTGACTGGTATGACTCCAAGTGTGTCTTTTTATTCAAAATTGACATTAATTTTAGTGAAAAAAATAATTGACATACTCAAAACCGAGTAAATTCATTCGAATTATTTTAGTACTTTAGGAAAAATATTCATAAGTCATTTGTGACATGTAGGAATCATATGCACCTCAATATGATACACTATGTTCTTGGAATGACTCAAAGTGTGTGTTTCTAGTTTAAAATGACATTTTAGTAAAAAACACAAGTGGCATACTCAAAACCATGGAAACACATTCAGATTGTTTTGATACTTTAGGAAAATGATCTATAAGGAATTTGGGATGTGTAGGAATTAGCCACACCTCAATCCAACATAAGGTGTAACTGGTATGACTCCAAGTGAACCTTTTAATTCAAAATTGACACTAATTTTAATAAAAAAACAAATGACATACTAAAAACTATGAAAACACATTCAAATTGTTTTAGTGCTTTAGGAAAATGATCCATAAGTCATTTTTTATGTATAGGAATCAACCGAACCTCAATATGACTTATGGTGTGACCAATATGACTATAAGTGAACATTTTATTCAAAATTGACATTAATTTTAGCCAAAAATAACTAACATACTCTATAATATTGTTTTTTTCTTACATTTGTGTTAGAAAATTTGTTTCATTTAAATTCTATATTTGTATCTGATTTTGAAAATTTTTACTACTATTTTTGGTGATGCAGTGTGTTGTTACAACACACTAAATGACCTATTTATTATAATATAGTGTGTTTTAGTATCATACTATAGTATTACCCTTTATCAGTGCTTCCAAAATTTCTGATAAATCATGACTTTATCGGAACTTTTAAAAGCACTGATAAAGAGGTCCTTTATCAGAACAAAAAAGGATGATAAAAGTGTGATTTATCAATGCTTTTTCTGTGCTGCTAAATTACCCCTTTATCATCACTTTTATAGTGCTGATAAAAGTCTTAGCCTTTTAACTGTGTTGTGGCAGTTAGTGATTTTTTATCACTGATAAAGGCATGTTCTAGCGCTATTAAATCCCTCTTTTGTAGTAGTGCCTATATGGGCCAGCTACCAAGGTCATAGACCAAGGAAACCTCCTCGAGTGTAAATAATTAAAAATTGTATCAAAACTACATGTTCCAAGTCCCATAGTTATATACTAAAGCGACATAATATCTAAAGATATGTCTGTATATGGAGGTTGCAGGTGGCATACCTCAATCCTCCTCATCAGTTTCATACCATAATAATGAGAGTTTCCATACCATAATAATGAGTAGTGTGATACCATTAATCAACATCAATAAATAAAATATAGGGATATGTTAATGTTTATACCTAATTACAATCATCCATTCTATTACAATCACCTTAATCAAGCTATTCATTAACCCATTTAGTTTATTTACAGATTTCACAAATAGGTGGAAAGCTCACACACCCAGAGGGAAGGTTCATAACTTAGGAAGATGAAAGAACCTACCTTAGAGTTGGTTTGGGTTGAGGTTGAAAACCTCTAACCATGTCCATGTGCTACAAATGCATCACATTAAGGCTCAAACAAATAATGTGAGACATTGATTAATTTTAGGAGAGATGTTCAGAAAGATTGATGTGAAATGAAAAAATAATAATTTAATAGATGAAAAAACCTTAGGGAAAAGGTATATACCATCTACCTTATAGATTTATAGGAGAAATCATCTACTATCATCCCTTGTCTTGGTCTGAATCATATGAAAATGAAATAATAGACAAATTTCCTAAAAATAGGTCATATTAAATTGCACCAAAATAACCCTCAAGAAGGCAAGACAAATTGAGAAAGGAAGTATGTGGATTGAATCACTTATCATTGGTGATCTAAGGAGACAAACAGTGGCTCGATCAGAGTCATATTGGATGAGAAACATCAAATCCTAGCTTAGATATGGAGGAATATCTCCCACGAGTGGGATTTTTATGCGTGAGAAGTGAGGGGAAAGAGAGAATAAATTAAATTTAAGGAAGGATGGAAAATTTTTAATTTCAACCCACTTTAATAGGATGAAAGGTTGTCCTAATTGTGTGTCAACCATGAGACAAGCACTAAAACTAGACACCGCTCACATAGGCTAGGCACACAGTTTGACTAACCATGTGAAGCCCATGTGAAACACCTCTGTAATGAGGCATGAAACACTTTCATGGTCATGCAGCCTAGGAAGAATGGTTTATACTGACCATGAGGCCCCCTGCTATGAACTGGAGCACCCCATATGGTTTAACCAAACCATGTGGATTGGGATTCATGATTTATACTAACCATTATGCTCACATGCTTCCTCCAAAACTCAAGGATTTGAGCTTCAAATAAGCACTGAAAACCCTTGTAACCTATGTGACCTCATTACGCATTACTAGAATGATAAAAAAATAATTAAATTGAAATTAAAAGGTTTTTTACCTCATAGAAAATCTAGAATCGTATATTCTTCCCCCTTTAAAGAAACTCATCCTTGAGTTGAACTTTCGAGGGTGGTAAAGTGTCTTCTGAGAATAACTCTGACCACTAAGAGCATATTTTGGCCTCTCTCTCCCAATTCTTGTTCTATACACATATGTTCTTCCATAACACCCATACTTGAGGGAAAAACTACTTCAGAGAGTATTCATACTTTGATTGATGATACGAATAGGATACTCCTAAAAAGAATCATCGACATCTAATTCAATATTTTCAGGATAAAAAGTATGAGATGGGTCGACATGATATCAGAGAAGTTTTGATATATGGAATACATCATGCATGACTCGGTACCACTGATGTAAAGATATATGATATACTACTATCTCGACTCTCTCCAATACCTTGAAAGGTTCAAATTACCTAGGAGTCAACTTCCATTGCCTCGGTATCTGCCTATGTCCTAGTCTAGGAGAAACATACAAGAGAAGACGATCCCTAACCTCGAAATCTTGAGGTAGTTGGAGGAGATCGACATAATATTTCTATCTAGATTGAACAGTAATATGATGCTTCCTAATAAGTTTACCTGCTCCAAAGTCTCCTGGATGAGATGTGGTCCTAGTAGCACTCCCTTCCCTACCTCTAACCAACACAGAGGTGGTTGTCATGAACTACCATATAAGGCCTCATAGGGAGCATTTGTATGGTCCCATAATAGCTATCATTGTAGGAGAACTCAACAATAGGTACATGTTTCTCTCAAGAAACTCTGAAATCAAGGACACATGCTCGAAGCATGTCCTATAATGTCTGTATTATCTATTCTTATTTTCCATCGGTATGAGGGTGGTAAGTTTTACTCAAAAGTACATTTATACCCATTTCTTTTTATAACTCATTCCAAAACCTCGATGTGAAATGAGCATAACTATCAAAAACAATAGTGTGAGGGAACCCATATAGGTATATATATATAATATCACGGATGAAAATTCTCCCTAACTCATCCACTAAAAAGGTTTCTTGCATAGGAAGGAAGTTGTCTACCTTCATCAACCTATCCACGACAACCCAAACCGCGTCACTACCTTGAGGAGACCTTGGTAAATTGGTTACAAAATCCATCATGACATCATCAAATTTCTATTCCAGGACTAATAATGGATGTAACAATATAAAATTCCACTGGTTCCCCACCTTCACCTGCTAACATGTGGAACAACTAGTGATAAAACCCTCAATCTGATGTTTTATCTCAGGCCACCAATACTGGTAGTGCATGTCACAATACATCTTAAAAATCCTTGGGTGCCCTGTCCATTGTGAATCATGGGATTATTTCACCATTTCCTCTCACATTTCTGTAGGTAACCAGATAATCCCATGTATAAGTAACATGTTTTCTCCATTGATAGACCAATCCAGTGGTGGTTATGCACCTGAAATACTCTCACTTAGTACTAAGCCTTTGGGATCTGAGAACTGCCTCTTGAAGAAACTTTGTGATGTTTTTTAACATAGTTTTGTATTTTTGTAACAACTAACCTTTTTTATTTTTTTTAAAAAAATAGGTGAAAGTTTCTGAATTTTCAAACCAAAACAGAAAGGGGAGAAAAGTTTTTATTTTTGAGAAAGTTGTTTTCCAGAAAGAGTGTATTAGACTGAGTAGTGTTGGACCTGGAAGATGTCGGAATGATAAAATTGTTGTCCAGATGCATCATTGGCCTTAGATCCATTGGTGTGACTTTGAAGATTCCTCAGACTCTATGTTTGTTATAAAGTTAGTAGATGCAGTGAAAAAGTGTTAAAATGTTTCTAAAGAAGTTGAATGAATATAGTGATGTCAGGAGTTAGAAAGATATTAAACTTTAAAACCTTAAATTAAACGATGATTTATTGATCTTGGAGTTCTCATAATTCATGATAAAGTCTTATGATAAAATATTTTGAAGAAAGGAGACTATTGAAAGTATTTGAAAAGTTTTAATTAGTCCCAGAAACCTAGACATAGTTCATCGGATCAAGTGGTGCCAGACACAAAAGTTGTCAGAATTCTGAATAAGTAAAGCTAATAAACTTTTAAGAGTATCTGAGTGGATTCAACACTAGATAAAAAACACTAGAGTAACCAGATTTGCTGATGTAGATCCATAATACAAAGATATGTCATGAGAGGGTGAAGACTATAAAGGTATTGATTCTTACATGAGAAAATTCAAAAGGGTGAGTTCAATTTTGTAATCAGACAAGCTTTGATACCGATTCACTGGACCAGGAACAAGTACCGATCCATCAGATGAATTTTTCACACCAATAAATCATTAGATGTAGTGTTTTAAGAAAGCTGTTTGGTCTGAACAATTGTATGAATAATTCTATTGTAATGAGATGTTTATCAGGATGAGAAAGTTTAAGGAGTTACGGAAATGGACACATCGTATTCAGTTTTTGTTAGAATTTAAATCAAACTAACTTTAATGAGGAAAGTCAATTCGTAATGAGTTGAGGATGTTCCATCATAATGAGATTAGTAAGTTCCATAATACTAAAGAAAATTTAGGATGTTTGAGAATGATGACAATTAAGAAGACTCAAGATGATCAAGAAGATTCCAGAATATTTGAAGTGGTCAAACATAAAGTTCAAATATGAGTGAATTTCATAGGTATTTGAATTTGAGTAAGCAGGAAAATTTTATCAATTTCCCACCTTTTCCATTATGGTATGACTATAAATAGATACATAGTACATTAGTACTTTGCAACATTTTCACATGTGAAAAAGGTGGAGCGCTTTAGAGTTTGAGTTAGAGTTATTTCCGGACAGAGATGTTATAATAATATCATAATATTGAAAGTTTTTTTATCAAATTGAGGAATATCAGATTGAGAATTTGAATAGAGTTTGAGAAGTACAGATTGAGAATAGTTTCATCATAATGAGTTTGTCAGACTGAGGCAATTGGACCCAGGGACATCAGACTGATATTCCTTAGGAATGCCTCTATGTACACTAGAGGCCGTCGACTAGCAGCGAGGGTCCATGGTGGTATGGTGGGGAGATTATACCCTTAAAATCAGATCAACATAGTGGTAGTAATAATGAATAAATAGAATAATAATAATAATGACAATAGAACAATGAAAGTAAATCATCCATACAATAGTAATAGTCAAGCCCAAGCAGCATCATAATAAAATGATGAGTATTTCATGATACTACCAAAGGAATAGACATACATGGAAGTTTACATCATGTATAGTACATGTATAACAAAAGAAAAAAAGAATAGAAAGGCTATCTCCAATAGCATCATGATCCAAGACTCAGTCCCATTCTCCCAATCTCCTATATTATGCACAAATCAAACCTCCATAAGATATTTCCCTTATCTTTACCTATATCCATGAAGTCTATCTGGGTAACAATCAGTGACCCAAACATGGTGTGAGATATACTCAGTAATCCACAAAAAATGGTGTTTATAACAAATTCATCATGTGTATGAAAACCATAACCGTGTGTAGGTGTAACAGGTGAATTCGTAATGTAAATGATAGATATAAGCAATTCCATAAATAGGGTTGTGCCTATGATTAGGCTATACATGATAAATATTAGAACATAAGGTAAAGTGTGCTAGTAGCTAATATCTTTGGAATATGTCTCATATGTAAAAGTATCAGGCCTACATGGACTAGGTATCAAGGTCGTAGACCAAGGTGACCTCCTCAAGTTCCAGGAACTTGGAATAGTATCTGACCTATATGGGCTAGGTCCCAAGACTATAGACCAAGGTGACCTAATATCCAAATATATGTGTGTATATGGAGGTCATAGGTTCCATAACTCGATCCCCCTCATTGGTGCTATATCATAATAATGAGCGGTGATATACCATTAATCAACATCAATAAGTAAATAAATATAGGGTTGTGTTAGTGTTCATACCGAATTATAATCACATATTCTATTATAGTAACCATAATCAACTCATTCATTAACTCATTTAATTTATTTAAGGATTACACAAACATGTGAAAAAATCACAAACCTAAAGGGGTGGTTATTAACATAGGTATATGGAAAAACCTACCTTGGAGGTGGTTTAGGTTGAGGTTGACATACTCCGACCATGTCAAGGTGCTACACAACCATCACATTAAGGATCAAAAAATTAATGTGAGACATTGATTAATTTTAGGATTAGCATCTGTAAAGTTTGATGTGTGGCACAATGATAAAGATTTAATAAATGAAAAAACCTTGGGTAAAAGGTATATACCACCTACCTTATGGTGTTAGAGGAGCACTCATTCAGTATCAACCCTTAGTTTAGTTTGAATCATAAGAAAATGAAAGAATAGAAAAATGACCTGAAAATAAGGAATATTAGATGGTACCAAAATAACCCTGAAGAAGGAAATATGAACTAAGAAAGTAATTAGATTGAATCACTTATCGATGGAAATCCAATTAGACAGATGGTGGTTTGATCGGAGTCCAGATGAAGAAGAAACTTCAAAGCCTATATTAAGTGTGGAGGAAGAGATCCCAAGGGAGAGATTGTTGTATGTGAGAAGTGAGGGTAAAGAGATAAGAAATTAAATTTAAGAAGGATAAAAATGGTAATTTCACCCCATTTTAATAGGTCTCATAGTTTTTCTACACAATTTTCTAAACTATATGCCATCTGTGTGATAAGAACTACCCCTAGACACCCCTAACATGAACAAGGTGCATGGTTTGACTAATTATGCACAACCTATGTAAAACACCTCTGCAAAGAGACTTGCAACACTCACACAACCATGTAGACTAGGTGAAATAGTTAGGAAAAACTGTGTGGCCCCCTTTCGTGCACTGGATCACCCCACACAGTTTAACCAAATCATGCAGACTAGGATGCATGGCTTATATTAACCGTGCGACCCACCTATTTTCTCCAAAACTCAAGGCATCGAGCTTCAAAAAAGCCTCATACACCATTGTAACATATGTGAAATCATTAGGAATTACTAGAAAGATAAAACTAAATAATTGAAATGTTTTTTACCCCATAGAAAATTTGGGATCTTACAAGGGGTCAGATATCGTGAGAGAAAACTGGTGAGGCGAGGGGGTGGAGGTAGATGAGGAGAGGGTAGTTACTAGTATGTAGGTCGGGGAGGTGATGTTGGTGATATATGATTTGTGGATGGATAGGGGATCGGGGGATCTAGGTCAAGGAAGAAGGGAAATAAGGATAACAGGAGGTCGGGGTTGTGAATAAGGAGGACAAGGGTCATCAGGAGAAGGGGAAGGGGGGCATAGTTGAGGGTGTGGGTGGGGGTCGATGTTGAGGGGAGAATGGGTCACACATGAGATCATAGTATTTGGGGGTTTTTAGAGATTTATCAGCAGTTTTAGGCAAACTGTAATTAAGATGTTTTTTTGTAGTGTTAGAGGAGGTTATTTTTACTATTAGCAGTGGTTATAAAGATCTTTAAATGCATTAGTAGCACTTACAGAAAACTATAACAAATGTGACCATCGAGTCATGTTAGTGGCGGTTATGAGGATGTGTTGGTAAAGTAAAAAATTAGTGGCCATTATAACACATTTTAATTAAAAAATATATTTTAAAAATAACCTATATATAATTTTTTTAAAGCAAATTAAAAAATATCAACTGTTTCTATATCTAAGATTCAAGATACTAATCAGGTCTCTCTTGATGATACTCAGGAGATCCTTGTCCAGGGTACTTCATTGGAGGGGGTTGCTTCTCCTGGAAAACACAAAGAGAAAGAAGACAACTCTGATTCTGATAGCACTGATGCTGAGACACCTTTAGAAAGGCTACAAGCGCTTCTTTCTAGTAGAGGAAGATCAAGAGGTCAGGGTCGGGGTCGTGGAAGGGCAGAATGGAATGCAATTCAAGAAGAAGAAAGGAAACTAACTGCCAGATTAATGAAAAATATAGGTAGATAGTTTTATGCCTTGGGATTTTCCATGTTTCCCGTTATCTTTTTGGGTACTCTCTTTTGTTTTCTTTTATTTTAAGAGGCACTGCCTCCACCTTAAAAAAAATAAACTGTTTCTATAACCATTGCTATTTCGTTTTTAAGACTTTTATCTACTAAAGGTACTATAAACCGCTGATAATATTTTTTTTAAAAAATCACAATAGTAATCCCCCCCCCCCGCTTCACCCAGCTAAACCTCTAGCCACACCAGCTAACCCTACAGGCCTCCGCTCTCGCTCTGCTTTCCTTCGCAGGCGACACACACACATATTTATACATATATTTATAAATATATTTATATTATGTAGACAAATACACTCACACAATATCGATACAATATATAATGTATATTTATATACTTATAAATACACACATATATAATATATTTATATATTTGATATATTAATTTAAATTCTTATATATATGTATAATGTATTTATATTAATATATATTTATAGTGTATTTATACTATAATTTATATTATACATTTATATGATGTTAGTTACATTTATATATATTATTCATTTTTATTATACTTTTATATATACTATACATTTGTTAAATACATTTATATTATGTTTTTATGTATACATATGTTTATAATTTATATTATATATTTATGTATACAATAAAATACATTTATATAGTGTATTTTATTTATATATAATGTATTTATATAATACATAATGTGTTAAATATACATTTAATTATTATAGACTAGACATTTATTAAATTCATTTATATTATATATTTATGTATATATTTATATAATAATTTATATTGTATGTTTATATTATATTAAATACATTTATATAAAAGATATATTTATACAAATATATATGTATTATATGTTAATGTATACAATTAAATATGCATATATTATTATGTATATAGATATATATAATATAAACACAATTAAATACATTTATATAATGTATTATATTTATTCACCATTAGTGGTTGGGTGGTTTGAGTTTGGGTGGGGTGAGGGGCTGGTCGTGGGGTCAAGTCCCTGTGCCTATGTTTATTTCCTTTCTTTTCTTGCGTCGTGTTCCGCTGTGATAGATGTAATATATACCTTTAATATATAATGTATTTGTATATATAAATAACAAGTGTATTTAGATATTTATGTATGTACATATATACATACATATATGTATATGTATATAATATATCTATTCATATTATTAAATTAGATTTTTAAAAAAATAAAAAATAGCGGGAGTTATAAACCTCTAATAATATAAGTGGGGGTTTATAACCCTTGATATTTTTTTGGATTTTTAAAAAAATAAATTATATATTTAGTAGTGGTTATCTCGAAACTGTCGATAAATTATTTTTTAGCATCGGTTTCAAGACAACTGTCACTAAATATATAATCTATTTATTAAAAAAATATAAATAATTTTAGTCGAAGTTATAAAGCCCCTAATATATGCATTTATCAGGGGTTATAAACCATTATGAACTGCATATATTAGTGGTAGTTTATAATCCTATTTAAATTTTTTATATATTTTTTTAATAAATCGATTATATATTTAGCAACGGTTGTCCAAAAATTGTCATTAAATTTTTTTATGGTGATTTTGGTACAACCACTACTCAATTACCTAGAAAAAAATTTATAGGAGGTTGTATATAACCCATTTAAAAAAGCGTCAATAATATACACTTTTTTGTAGTGACTTCCCTCACTAAACCCATCCTTGAAAGTGTTCTTTCTAATTCATTACGAGGGATGAACTAAAAAATACCCTCAAAGATCATGGAATAAGGGATGGAGAAATCATTCAAGATATAATTTTGGAGGTTGATACTGATAATATAAGTTCCTTTTTACTCAGATATCATGAATTTTCTAGTAATTTTATTCATCATTAATTAGAATTACTACAGATTTTGCATTATTCAGCGGTGTCCTTTATCAGCGTTAAAAAAAGCTCTAACAAATGGGAACCTTTTTTCAGTGATAACAAGAATCATTGATAAATAGAACCTTTATCAGTGCTGATAAGGGTAGCCCTTTATTAATTCTAATAAAAGTCTCCTCTTTAACATCGCTAAAAACATTGATAAAGGGCACCATGAATAATTTAATTTATATATATATATATATATTATATTTTTAAATACGTTTTATACAACAATAAGTATATATATATAAATATAATATATAATAAGATTTATATAACTATATTATATTAAAAAAAGTTATTATCAATCTTATTTTCATAATTTATTTATATATAGAATTATCAAATTTATATTAATTAATAAAAATTCTTAGTAATATATTTATATTCATTAATTAAAAAAATTGTATATAAATATAATATATTAATATTATATTTAAACAATTATATAAATATATAAATGGATATATGTTTATTTAAATATAGTTCATATTTGGATTTTTATATTTATATTCATATTATATAATTTAAAATATACACAAAAATTTGTATGTATGTGTATATATTTGGATTTATGTGTACGTTTGTATGTGCATGCATGTGTGTGTGTGTGTGTGCGTATGTATTTGTATGTTTGTGTATGTATGCGTATGTATGTGTATGCTTGTGTATGTATGTGTATGCATGTGTATGTATGTGTTGTATATGTATATGTGTTGTGTGTGTGTGTGTGTTTATGTGCATGTATATGGATGCATGTGTTGTGTATATGTATGCTTATGTGTATGTGTATGTATATATGTGCATGTAAATCTATGTATGTGTATACATGTATATCTATGTATGTGTATGCTTGTATGTGCATGTGTATGTGTATGTATGCGCGCGTGTGTGTGTATAAATGTATGTATGTGTGTGTGTTTATATAGTATGTGTATGTTTATGTAGTATGTGTATGTATGCGTATGTATGTGTATGTATGTGTACTTGTGTGTATGTGTATGTGTATGTGTATGCATGTGTATCTATTTTTATTTATTTGTATGTATGTGTATGTCTATGTGTATGTACGCATGTGTATGTATATAATGTGTATGTTTGTGTATATATACATGAATATATCATTATATAACAAGAAAATTCATTTGTTTTTTCAATTTGACATATCTTATTATAGAATATATATACAAACATAGACGTACACACAATCACATGAAAAGTTATTTGGTTTTTCAAATATAATTAATACAATTTTATATAGAAATACACACACATTTAATATTTTTGTAATTTTTTAAATATTTAATATAACTTTATACATTTTTAATTGTTAAGATTTAATATTTTTAATATGTTTTTAATTTATATAGTTGATATTTATTCATTTTTATTTTAATACTTTTTGTATTTAAATCTATATACAATTATTATTATTTCATTTTTAATTAGTAATTTATTGTAAATCTCTTGTATTTAAATATAATTTTTAATATTTATTCATTTTTAATATTTATTTATTTTTAATATTTTATAACTCATATAATTAATATTATTTAATCATTTTAAATATTTCTCTATTTTTATTATTTTTTGTAATTTATTCATTTCTAATATTTATTCATTTAATATTTTTGTAATGTATTCATTTTTTATAGATATTTATAAATTTTTAAATATTAATATTCCATACTTTTAATATGTATGTAATTTATATAATTAATATTTATTTATTTTATTTTAATATATTTGTATTTAAATCTTTATACAATTATTGTCTATTCATTAATAATAATAACTTTATTATAAATATCTTGTTTTTAAATTACATTATTTATATTTTTAAAAATATTTATTCATTTTTAATATTTCATTAATTTATACAATTAAAATTATTAAATCATTTTTTTATTTTTATTTTTTGAAATTTATTCATTTTAAATTATTAAATTTTATTCATTTTTTATATCTATTCATCTATTATTATCTATTCATTTTTAATACCTATTCACTTTTAATTTTTTTTAATTTCTTAATTTTTAATATTTTTTTAATATTTTTGTTATTTATCCATTTTAATATTTATTTATACTTTTTTTATTTATTAATATTTATTTTTTTAATATATTTTTAATTTTCATAATTAATATTTATTCATTTTTATTTTAATATCTTTTATTTAAATATTTATACATTTATTATCTATTCATTTTTAATTAGTAATTTATTTTAAATATTTTTTATTTAAATGAAATTTTTAGTGTTTATTGTTTTTTACTTTAATATTTATTCATTTATATTATTTTTTGTAATATATATAATTTATATAATTAATTCATTTTTAATATTTTTTTAATTTACATAATTAATATTATTTATTCATTTATCATAATATTAATACATTTATTATATATAATACATTTACCACAGTATTTTCACATTTATTAATACATTAAATATAAATAATATTTTTTATTTATTTTAAATCTTTTTTTTTGTAATTTATTGATTTTTAATTTTTTTTAATTTATTTATTTTTAATATTTTTTTATTATAAAGTAATTTCTAATATACATTTTTATATAATCTGTAATTTATTGTAATTTTTAAATTTAATTTTTATTTTTATTTTCCACTAGTATTTATCTGCATCATATTAAATGCTTATAAAAGATACATTTATGAGTGCTTATCAGTTAGCACTAATAAATGTATGATTTATCATAGCCTTTTTAGTGATGATAAATCTTTGCCTTTATCAGTACCAATAAAACATTGATAAATCATACCTTTATCAAAGATTTCCATTTTAACGCTGATAAATGTATCTTTTATCATCATTTTTTACTAGCACTAATAAAACCCCTTCACCTATTTTAAGAGAAGTCTAATCAAGATCTCCCTTACTCATGTCGTTCAAGCTCTCGCGGAGGCTAAATCCTAGTGTCACCTCCTTCGAATCTTTCAGAAGAATCGACCCTCAAATCAAAGGTATGCTATTTGTTATTTGTTTTTAATCAATCCTTCATTGTTTATCATGATTTTTTTGTTCTTATCATTGGTTCTTTTTCTCTGCTTGATGTTTTGGCACCTGTTTTCACATTTTTTGGTTCTTGTTGGTTCTCTTCTAATTGATGTTTGACCCCTCGCTTGGATGAGTTTTTGTTGTTCTTCTACTTTAGGAATGATCTCTCAATGGATACAAAAATCACTTATTTTTTTTACCTAATTTTTTTCAGTCACGAACTCATCAAAAATGATCTCTCAATCGATTCTAATATTTTTTTCCTTTGATCCACAAACATTTTGTGTGGAATTATTATTTATTTTGTTCATTGTTATTTGAATTTGATCTATAATTTTATTTGAACAATGAAAAATATTCTCAAATTTTTTTATATCAATTTCAAAATTTTCTTGGGGAAGTAATGAAAAATAATTATTTTATTGATCTTTCAATTCAAAATTTCACCAAAATTCATATAAACATTGTTTTTACTATTGTAATTAACACAATTCAACCAATATTTTTAAATTTCATTTTAAAATTTTACATTATTTTCAATGATATTTGAATCAAAATTTGGAAATTCCCAATTTTTTTAGAAATGAAAATCTTCAAAGCCTTAACTTTTCTATTTTTAATAACAAGGTTGTTTATTTTATGAATTCCATTAATCATTAAAATCTTTTTTTGTGATTAAATAGATCCTCTTCATGATTTTGAAATTTGAAAATTTGGGTTATTTTGATTAAAACATTCATTTTCCCATTATACCCACAATCTTAATTATTTTTAAAATATCATGGAATATTAAAAAATTTATTTTGGTTATTACCAAATGAAGAATTCAAAAAATCATTATATAGGTCATTCCATGTTTTTGGATGATGAGATAAATTAAAATAATTTTATTGTGTTCTAAAAGACTACCATCAGCTCATATTTTAATAATTCAAAGAATTTTATCTTTGAATATCATATTTTCCAAAAGAGTTATAATTAAAATAGTATTATGATTTATTAAAATTATAATTCTGACTGTGATTATTTTAAAAATAGTTCAAATTAAATAAATGGATCTAGTATATGTTTTTTTTATTATAAATGTCATGACCCGTCGCCCGGGGCCCGTGCCGTGACTAACCCCAAGCCCGCCTTCCATAGGCCAGGGGCTGGTGAATAGCACTAAAGGCGTATTCCCTAAAACTGATAAGGCATTGCCTTTATAACCTATAAACACATGCAACCAAGCACACAACAAGATACGAACACAAGTCAACTGTATAGAAAAAAGAGTGCTGAAAGTAAAAAGGGGCCGGAATAAAAGCCCAACAGTAATAGTACAAGTACAACTGAAATAAAATACAACTGAAGAAAAATAAAGGCAACTGCTGGGTCATCCTCTGGGTTCCTACCTGAAGGGTAGGTACAGATCACCTCCACAACACTCCACATCCACCCGTCTCCTCTGCGTACTGACACGCCGTATGGTCCACCTCTGAGCGCTGTCCAGTCCTAGTACTCTCAGCCTTGATTAGCGTTGTCCGTCGTCTGCATCCAACACAACGAGGTGTGAGTATAGACCGTGTAGGGGTGAGTATAACGATACTCAATAGGGACCCCGAGACCCTCAAGATCTCACAAAATTCACAAAGGATAAACCACAAAGCATGAAAACAACATATAACCCTACTTAGGTACATGCCCATACATATACCTAAGTTATCAAGTAATCCATATCAATCATAAAGGAACACAGAGGTTCTAACTCAAATCACACTAGGTATAACTTAGGTACGGTAGTAGAGATGATTAGTTATATCTACTGAATCATCTTACTCCGTTAAGAGGCTCTGCTGCTAACCAGCACAGAATCGCTAGGAGCTGACCCACACAGGATCGCTGGAGCTGACCCACCCAGGATCTCTAGGAGCTGACCCACATTGGATCGCTAGGATCTGACCCATACAGGATCTCTAGGAGATGACCCACATAGGATCGCTGGAGCTGACCCACACAGGATCGCTAGGAGCTGACCCACATAGGATCGCAGGAGCTGACCCACATAGGATCATTAGGAGCTGACCCACACAGGATCGATAGGAGATGACCCACACAGGATCGCTAGGATATGACCCACACAGGATCGCTGGAGCTGACCCACATAGAATCATTAGAAGCTGATCCACACAGGATATCTAAGAGCTGACCCACACAAGATCGCTAGGAGCTGACCTATATAGGATTGCTAGGAGAGCACTCTTCTCATCACAACCATCTACTGGGTTTCCACACTAGGCTTTCTCATCTCAGGGAGAGTCTTCTCTCCAAGCCATTGGTCAATTAACCAACTTCCACAATGTCCCACGAAGAAGTATCTCAAAGGTTCGCCACGTCATAGGGGTCTCAACGCAACAGACGACACGTCAATCAAATGCCTGGTCTGTGAGTTATTAGCATTTTAGTCCTGAGGGCCTGGTTGGATTCATGCTCGATCCAACTCGACTGTTTCCCAACTTTATTCAAATCTTCAGTGGGGTATACTCAAAGGCACTGTATCGCTCCAAGATTTCCCGCACCGCTGATGGTTTTTCAAACGGACGTCTGATGCCAAAGTTATGGCCAAAAGAGTGTAAATGGGTCGTAGTGGGTATGGGTCCGGTCCGACCCAGCCCGACCCGACCTGGGCCGACCCGGTTCGGGTTGACCCGGCCTGACCTGCTGGGTCCAGCTCGGCCCGCTGGGTGGCCCGGCCCGCTGGGTCCGGCTTGGCAGGCCGCGAGGGGCCACAGAGGGCCGTAGGTGGGGTGCCGCGAGGGTGTCTCAGTTGCGGGGTGGCTCAGCCACAGAGGGTGCTATGAGGGCGGCTCAGCCTGGGGGTGTCGTGAGGGCGGCTCGACCAAGGGGTGGCTCGATGAGGCCGCGAGCGACACAAAGGGGCCGCGGATGGCGGCGGTGGATCAAGTGGTGAGGCTGCGGGCGGTGGCTAGGCTGCGGATGGCGGCGACGGCTTGGGCAGCGGCTCGTCTGTGGACAGAGACGGCGGCTTGGGCGGCGAGGCCATGGGCAGCGGCGGCGGCTCGGACGTAAGGGTCAGCTCGGGTGGCTTCTCGGCCGTGGATAACGATGACGACTCGGATGATGAGGCCGCGGGCTGCGGCAGCGGCTCGGATGGCAGCGACAGCTCGAACGGTAGCGGCGAATCAGCCGGGGATGGCGGCGGCGGCTCATGCGACGAGGCCGCAGGCGGTGGTGGTGGCTCGAACGGCGGCTCAACTGTGGATGGTGGGGGGTCGTGCCTTTGCTGGTGGCCGGTTTAGCCGACCTCTCTCTTTGTTCGTTGTCATGGTGTAAGCCACTTTCTTCCATCGCGAAGAACACTATAAGGAAGAATAGTGGAGGGGTCGGGCCATGTTTGTTTGGCCCGCACCCTCCGCGTTATAGCGGTAGCAAGCAGCTCAACAAAAAAAAAGTCAAGAACGAAAAATTCTTCAATTTAATACAAATCATGGATCAACTCATTTTGGTTGATCCACATTCACCATGCTTTCCAAGAATGAGGAAATTGAACGAGAGAATTCAAGAATTTAATAATAACCCCATACCTCATTTGATTCATCGACAAAGATCGCGAGGGAGAAGACGATGTTGTTAGGGAGGGGAAGACGATCATCGATTAAAGATGTCCCACATTAGAGGATATCCTGAGGAAGAAAGTCGAAGTTGAGGTCGGCATTCTTCATTGGCATTCTTCGTTGGAGAGCTTTCTCCCAAGTTCTCCAACGCTCTCTCCTTTACCAAGCCTTTTCCCCATTTCCACCAAAATGAAAAGGTAGCCCAAGATAATAGATTATGATATCTATTATTTAGTTTATTGGAACAAATTCAAAATAGCCTAATTAATTAAATTGAGTTGGCATAATAATGTTGGAGGAGTTGTAGAGTCTCTCCCACATTTAATAGGAAGTTTGAGGGTTTCTCCATTAATGGGGAGTTCAAGGGGGTTTATACCTCGGGTGGTCCCCACTACCATAAAATCTCATGGGAGGTTAGTTCGGGTGGTTCCCACCATCATAACCTCTCATGGGAGGTTTAGTTCTGGTGGTCCCCACTTCTTAACATCCACATGAAGTTAAAAAAAATAAAAAAAAGCTACACAACTTTATTTTTATTTTATTCTTCCACGAAAGACCCAAATTCTATCTTTCACTCTCGACCCACTACGGTCGAGGTGAAGCTCTCCTTAATCAAATACCGGCCCCGCGAGTTCAATAGTGTCCTCAGATTTCAATTCTGAGCACCGGTTCAAAAGTTAAAAAAATCTGCTCGCACGTTTACTGAACGTACCCGAACAAAAGTTCAGAAATTCATTTCGGGAACTCCAGGCCTCGAAATCACATGCCGTCAATTTTCGCGGACTCATAAAATTCCCATTTAATAAAAAAAATTACCTGGAATTTCTAGGTCTTTACAATAAATATGGATGAAATCAACATAAAAACAAGTAATATTCACACAAATTCACAATTAAAGTTATTAAAATACACAAAATGTATTAAAAATAGTCAGGATAGTGAAAAAACATAATTTTGAAAGGAAGTTAACAATGATGCGGTCTATTTGTAATTTCACATATCTACTTCACCAAAATTCACTTGTGGACCACGTTTAGGCCAAATCATATTAGTATACACCACAATATAGTATGATTCAACATGATGGGATTTATAGTCTCATCATCAATGCTCCTTTAGATTTTCATTTTTTCTTGAAAACATGGATTTAGATAAAGACATATTTTACAAAAAAATGTTCACAGAACGTGAAGTAGATGGATTGTTTCATAAAGAAACGTTAAATTTAATTATAAATAATTTAATTCATATATCTAACTCTAAAAATATAACAAATTAATAATTATAAAATATTTAAATCATTATATGAAACAAAGGTTTACACATCTCGAGGAAGAGTTAAATGTTGGATCCAAACACGGCGGAAATGCCTTTTGGGGGAATAAACTTTTAGGTTTTTTTTCATATTCAATGGATTATTCACATATTGTGAAAGACATAAACATCATGAAAAATGAAAAACAAATCAATAAATATTGACATAGGAAGCCCGAAACCAAAATCTAATCTTTTTCACATTAAAATTATAATGAATTTAAATAGATTGGAAGAAAGAATACCTCATCTTAGGATCTTTATTTGATGATGTTGTTGATCATATGAAACCATTTTCAGATTACTGTCATTGATTAGGGAGGGACCAAAGTATATCTCCTCTAGAAATGATCCACATGTGGTCCTTTGATCTCCAAACAACACCAATTGATTATCGGGTGCTAGCGCGACAGATCGATAATTTTGCATTGTCCGTCTTGATTGCTTCAAGCTCCTCCAGGATTGAGGGAATCTATCTTATTCTTCTCATTCTTGCGATAATTGGAGGAGGAATAAAGAGAGAAATTCATTGTGTTCAATGATTCTCAATTCTCGATTAACCCTACACAATAGACATAACCATATATTTATAGAGTTAGGATTTAGGTTAAAATATTATTTAATTGCACAACGTCCCTTATATGACCCAATGCTATATAATAATAATAATAATAATAATAATATTATTATTATTATTTTAATGGCGTGCACAAATTGGTGCAATGATAAATATTATTTTACTAGCCTGCAAATTAATAGTTATCACCAAACACAATCTTGGTTCACTCGTCCTCATCGACATTTATCAAATACCCAAATAAATATTTAATTAAATATTTATTCATAAATAAATATTTTATTCAATGTCTTATGAATAAATATTTATTAAATATTCAAAAAATAAAATAAATAAATATATTATATATCCATTTAATTTAATAATTACCTTACAAATGAATATTTATTTAATTTATGCGATCATTTAATCCTGAATAAAATTATTTCTCGGTCTTGATAATAATATTTATTCCTACAATTAAATTTGATTATAATCTAATTAAGATCAATGGAAACACTTAGTGTGTGACTCTTTAGAATTTTTTCTTATTGACACTAGGTGGACTTGCCTAAAGTCCAAGATTACTATCTAACAATGGGTCAAGGAACATAAGAGAAAGAAGTTAATGTCACAACATCAACAACTACATATAAACACTCCCTATATAATATAATTCCTTTTTCATAATATCTTATCAAGAAAGTTACACACACATGTCATCAAACTATGTTCTTGATACATCTTTCTTTGACTATGTGAAAGAAACTCATCATTACACCATGGACATGAAATTTAATATGATAGTTCTATTTCAATCAAAGGGTTGAGATATCAACTTCTATAAACATGGAAGGTACAAATACTTGATCGAATTATCTATTTATAATATTTCATTTGTGACGCACCCAATATACCTTACTTACCATAAACATATGATGTCACAGTTTTGGGCGGTAAATATAATTGTGTGAGTAATGACATGAATTAAAAAAATCTTAAAGTATAAGGACCATTACACACACTCACATACAAGAATATTTTATGAAACATAAAAATACAGAATTCCTACTGGTGGGTTTTTTCTCATAATCTTTCATCTTGGAGATTACCAAATGAAAATTTCATGAGATGAAGTCCCATCCACTTATGATTACTTGAACATGAAAATAAACATACTATATTCCCTATCATATAATGTTATTCATCCAAGAACTATGTTTAAGAATATCATCATGGCATTTCAAGGTTCTCATTATAATAAGTAATTGTTGTTCCCTTTTTAATATGATATATACTATAGAAAAAAAATTACATTAAATTCATGCAGAACAATTAAAAATATGTAATAATATTTTTAATTAATATTCACATATTTAAATACTTTTAATCCAAAGTAAAAATGGTTGGTTTTAGAACACCAACTTAGTCTAGATCCAACTACCAATGACTTTTAGTTTCCTAGATCTCATATGAAGATAGTGTTTCTACTTGGTTAAAGCTTTAGTCAAGGGGCCTCTATGTTGTCTTTTGTGGAAACTCTACTCACTACAACTTCACCTCTCTGAGAAAAACCCCTTAAGAGATGATAATTATAAAGTATATTCTTTTTCTACTGATTTGACCTTGGCTTATTTATAAGATTAACCACTCACAATAGAGTGTGATATGGTATTTAATTTTAGGTACTATATCAAGATCTTGGATGGATTTTTGCATCCAAACTAATTTTTTAGCTACCTCAGAAGCTGAAACATACTTGGACTTCACTATAGAATTTGTGACCATGACTTGATTTAAGCTCTTCCAGCTCACAACACCTCCATTAAGAGTGAAGATGTATCCCGATTGTGATTTCAAATAATCCTGATCTATTTGGAAACTATCATATGCATATCCTCTGGTGACTAGTTCCTCATCAACTATATAGACCAAGAACATATCCTTAGTTCACCTCAAATACTTAAGGATGCTTTTTACTTGCATCCAATGGTGCCTACTTGGGTTAACTTGATATTATCCCACCACACTTAATGTGTAGGTTACATCTAGCCTAGTACATAACATAAAATACATGAATGATCCAATCTTCAATGTATATAGAATACTTATCATCCTTTGTCTTTCGTCATGTGTCTAAGGATTAATTTTCTTGGAAATATGAATGCCATGTGACAATAGAAAAAAAATCCCATCTTTGATTGTTCCATAATGAATCTCTTTAGTATCTTGTTAATATATATACTATGAATTGTCCAAATAGATTCTTAGATCTATCACGATGGATCTTGATCCCAAGAATATATGTTTATTTACCTAAGTCCTCCATGGAGAAGCATGTATTTAATTGGCCTTTAATAGAATGTAAGACTGGTATTTTATTTCCAATAAGTAGTATGTTATCGACATAAAATATTAAGAAAATGACCACACTCCCATTAAATCACTTATAAACACAAGGATCACATTCAATATATATGAAACCAAATTCCATTATGGTTTCATAAAATTTAATGTTCCATGACCTGGATGCTTATTTTAATCCATAAATGGATCTTTGCAGTTTGTATAGCTTGTTGGAATCCTTTAGAGTCACAAAACCTTTGGTTTGTGTCATATAGAAATCTTAATAAATCTTTCAATTAAGGAAATTTGTTTTGATATCCATTTTCCAAACCTCATAGTCATGGTAATCCATAATGGGAAGTATAATTTTTATGGATTTCAGTATAGAAACTAGTGAAAAGGTTTCATCATAGTCTATGCCTTGATGTTTTTTGAACCCTTTATAAACCAGTCATTCTTTATAAGTACTAAATTGTCTATTCATGTTCGGGTTTTTTTCTTGAATACCCATTTACAACCAATAATATTTACATCCACTAAAGGGTATACTAAAATCCATACTTTGTTTTGATACTTGGAATCCATTTTAGAATTCATAACTTCTTGAAACCTGGAAATATCTATACCACTTACAACTTCCTAGTATGTTATAGGATCATTATTATCAACTAATAATGAGTCACCATCCTCCATGACTAGAATACCATATTTTTTTGGTTCTCTAACTTTTATCATAATTCTATGTTGTACTTTTTTCTCCAAAACTTCTTCTTCCATAGGTATTTGTGGAATCCATTCATTTGAAAACTATTGTGTACCTTGATCCTGGAATTCATCTAACTCTATATCACTCCTACTATCTATTTTAGAGGTGCTCACTCTCAAGGAATATGGTGTGTCTTTCCACAATTACATTTTTTTCTAAGTGTTCGTATAGGTAATATCCCCTTGTTTCCTTAGGGTATCCTATAAAGGTACACTTTTTTCCTCGAGGTGCTAGTTTGTTTCCCAAATAGGCCTTAACAAACTCTTAACATCCCCATACATGTAAGTATCACCATACAAGTTTCTTTCCACTCCACATTTGGTATGGAATATCATCTTCCACTTTATTTGACACTTTTTTTATTATTTTTTTTCTATGTATAAGGTATATCCCCAAAAGGATAATAGAATACTCACATTAATCATTATTGATCTCACCATGTCTAATAGGGTGCAATTCCTCCTTTCGCTTACACCATTCCATTATGGTGAATCCCAAACTACTGTAAATAATCTATAAAGTCTTGATTAATATATTCTCCACCATGGTCTAAATAGACTTTCTTAATATTCTTACTAGTGTAGTTCTCAAATTTATTATTGTATTATTTGAATTTATTAAAATAATATAACATATACCTCATTAAGTAGACATATCCATATCTACTTAAATCATTAGTAAAAGTTATCAAGTATGAGTTTTCTCCTATTTCTTCAAATTGAAATGGACCACACACATCGATATGAACTAATTCAAGAAGATCCTTTGCCCTTTCACCTTTTCCACTAAATGGGGATTTGGATATTTTTCTTTATAAACATGTATGACAGACACCAAGTGGTTTTAGTTCAAAATAATCCAAATATCCATCTTGGTATAATTTAGTCAAACACCTTTTGTTTACATGAACTGGATGGTGATGTCATAGTTGGGTGTGGTGTGATTCATGTGAACACTTTTTTCTATCAATTTCCATTACTTGGTTCATATATTCTAAAACATAAAGACTATTATTTAAATGTACCTTACCATAAAAAATTCTATCTCTATAAAAGAAGAAACATTTATTCCAAAATTTGAAAATAAATCCCTCTATATCAAGTTTGGATATAAAAATAATGTTTTTGGTAACATATGACACATAATCACAATATTTTAAAAATAAGATCATCCCTATCAGTAATGTGAGTTGGTAGTCTCCAATAGTCATGGCAGTAAGTTTGGATCCATTGGCTTCTCATAAATCTACCTCCCCTTGGTCAATTTTTTGAAATCTAGTTAGTTCCTATATTTGAATAAATATGTGAGCACCACATACTATATCTAATACTCAATTTTTAGAAATAGATAAATTGAACTCATTAGAAAATTCACCTAAATCTACCTCTTTCTTCCTTTCTTGGGTATAATTTTTCTTCCAATGCCCCTCCTTTCCACATGAAAAATAAATAAAATCATGCTCCATTGATTTTCCCTTGATATTTCTCTTATTGTAAGGTAATTTTAAAGAATATTTGGACTTATTGATCTTCAACTAGACTTTTCTTTAATTCACCATATGGAGGGAAGGAATTTTTTCACTTAATATCCTTGTCAACTTGGAGATGCTATGTTAGAAGATTTGGGAGAGGCTTATCAATGTTGTTCATATTAAAACTCACAAAAAAATTAGAGAATATCTAAGGGAGTGGTCAAATAATGAGATTTGTGTACAGTTAATCAGGTAGTTTAAACCCTAAAATCTCTAGGCACTCAATATAACCAATGAGTTTGACTATATGAGGCCTAGATAGAGTACCTTATCTGAGATTTCTATGAAAGAGTGACTTGGACATCTCAAACTGTTCCCATATATCTCTCTCCTAATATAAAACATGAAGATGCTGGAGAATTCTATATACATCCATGTCTTTATGTGACTTTCTGAGTTCATTTGACATGGATGAAAGAATTAAAAACTGAACATTGACTACATCATTCACATGTTTAGAATAGATAATGAACTCCTCATAAATCACCTCCTTATAAGGCTGATTAGGAATTTAGGATTCAAGCACATGATATTTATGTTCATGTCACAACACAACTCATAGACATATGAACCATTCCTAGAAGCTATTTCCAGTAAGAAGATGATCTTTATACAAAATTGATCGTAAGGATAATTTTTTTGAAGAATGTGCCATTATTATACCATATTAAAAGAGTATATTATTAGTAATTTACTTTATTACAAATTATGTAAGGAAAAATAGAGTCTCCCGCTATTTTATCAGGTTTCAATAGCCCTCTCCATTAAACTTGGAATGTCTAGTTGCTCAGGAATTCTAGTGTAAAGGATCCATATGCCCTTTCCTGCAACCTAAGTGATGGATCAGTCAGTTACTTGAAGGTATTTAGGTAGTCAAGTCTTTGCTAACTATAGGATTGTAGCTACTTGATCAGTTTATTAGACTCCCCAATCCAAAAATCCTAACTTTTATTTTCTCAACACTTTCCTCCAAGTTACATCAAGTCTAGAAAGGGATACTTATATTGATATAAATTGGTTAATTCAACACAAAACTTTCACAACAACTCCACAATAAAAGTAAGTGTCCTAATGAGGGTTAGTCAAACACTTAGTTCTATGGATTTAATTCCTAATCAAGTATTGTAAGTCTTAGTCTGACTTAATATTATATTGAGAGATTTTATTTATTATGCATAAAATTTTCTTGTTTTATAATTTAAATGAATTTTTAATATTAAGTAGATTTTACTTAAGTGATTAACCATGTTTCGATAAAACATTTACGCATAATCCATTTATTTAAATTTGATATTTTCATATTGGTCTATTTATTTATTTGATCGTGGTCTTGAATCTATAAAATAAGTCATACATAAGATAGAAATAAATAAATAAATAAATGACCCATTCATGAGCTTATTTAATGGTTTATTTATTAGGAGGATAATAAATCATCCTATGACCCTAATAGAAAAAATCCTTATGCTGATCTTGGAATGAGTTTTAGCATTCCACCTATCCATATTTGTATCACATGGGTTGGTTTTGTCTTGATTCTGTCTTGAACCACCTCCTTGTTCCTTGGGATACTCCTTTTATTACATATTTTTATAACTCACACTCGGTTGAGGGGAACCAAAGGATTGGTTAAAGATAATTACATAAACAACCTTGGTTATACAAGTTTTACATAATAAAAAGGGTAGAGATGACACATAGACTATCACATTTAATTTAATAATAAATAATTGAAAACTCATGCAATAAAATTAAATTAAATAAAACAAACTCACAAATAAGTCTATTCTAAGATCATGATTTGTCATATATATGCAATAAATATGAAAAAGTAAACTAACTAGCATTAAATTTAATTATTCATTTATTATTAAGATAAATACTCTTATATTAATTAATTAATTAATTAATCAATTAGTTCGCTTTATCTTAATGATCATCCAAATTTTCATGAAGATACCCAACATAAATGCATTTGGTGAAAATTAACAGTATGACCAATAATTACGGATGATTAAAAATAATTAATTGAGTATTTATTAATTCTTTAAAACCTTTATCACATAGTAAAACAAATCCAATTTCAATAGTGTAATTGGGTTTTAAATGCCGCAATTAATTATTTTGATGTAATTTAATTATATACATTATTGGGAAACTATGCAGCATGTACTAAAGAGATACACGCCAGGTTCTTCACTTGTCATGTATCTAGGATAAATGTCTGGGGCTTTGGCGAGTATCTCGAATAGACTACATGGAATGTACTAATGAGCTACACCTCACGTGATTTGTTTTCCACATATCCTTTTAATGTGCCAATTCAATTAGTGTGTACTTCATACATAGGGATTAATGACTTAAAATCCATGTGTACTGGCTACACATTGTTTGTTTCATTAATTTACCGGTTCATCAGTCTCACAAGGTATAAAACATGAATTTGACCACATAGTTAGCATGAATTTTACTGCTAAACCATACAGATGACATGACATGTACACCAGCTACACACCGTGTAATCCAACAACTAGTGTTCCAGGTTAGACCAATCAACATGCAGTGTACAATAAATGTACTGCATATAGTAATATCTCTTCATGTCGAGTGTCCCATAACACATCCGGTTATAGTGAACTTGGGTACATGACGTGTACTCTAACTGTATTCCATGTAACCCAATATACTGACCAGTAACTTTCACACCTCTCAATGAAATCTACAATAATTCTTCATATATTCTTAGCCCTTAAGAAGTTATGAATCTTGAAAAAAATATATTTAAATGTCAAAATCATGTTAATTAAACTTTTAATTAAAGAATGAATAATCAGGAAATGAAAACTAACCACAAATGTATATATATGATCAAAAATCAAATAAATAATTATAAATTTAAACATGACCACTCTGATACCACTTGTTGGTTTTAGACATAACATACATACCTTTTGGATGAATAAACATTAATGTTTTTTCAAATTTGATAGGTTATTCACATATTGTATAATTCTTAATAATCATGAAAAAAAATCTATCAAATATTGATATAAGAATCCGGGAACTAGGAGTCGATCTTTTTCATGTTAAATTTATAATCAATTTAAATAGATTGGAAGAAAGAATACTCTATATTAGGATATTTCTTCAATAATGTTGTTGATCATCCGAAACCATTTTTATATTACCATCTTTTCATAGGAAGGACCCAAATTAGATCCCCTCTAGTGGATATCCACATGTGGTCCTTTCATCCCCAAACAACATTGATTGATTATCGGGCACTAGCACAACAGATCTATCATCTTTTTTTTTCTTGACCACTTCAAGTTCCTTCAGGCTTGAAGGAACATCTCTTATTCTTCTTATTATTTAGAGGATGATAGGATGGATCAAAAGAGAAATATGTTGTGAATAATGATTTTAATAACTCATATTTCTTAGTTTTATTTTTATAAAATTTCTAGGAAAATTTTGAGACCAGGAGCTAAGACGACATGCGATTCTGAGGCCCGGTGTACCTGGAATGGTCTATTGAAAAATGTTAATTTTTTAAATAGAGTGTGTGATTGGTTTTCCTGAAAAGGTGGAATAACTCTTAAACGGTTTCCCAAATTAGAAATATGAGGGCACCGTTTCATTTAGGATAGTGGGTTTACTCTAGGTGCAACTTAACTTTAGTTGGCAAGGGCCTCTAGTGAGAAAACCTGAAAAATTCATAACCATAAATAAAATAATTAAATAAAATTATTTTATTTTTAAAATTATTATAACTCATGAATGGTGACTTAGATTGAAAATTTGAGACCACTGTTGAGTTTGTAATGGGGTGTTTTCCTTAGGTGGTGCCTAACATTGGTCAGCACAGGTCAACTGTGGATAGTAGTTTTTGGGACGTGACCGTAAATAAAATAATTAAATAAAGATTATTTTATTTTCAAATCCAATAACTCATAAATAGTAACTTGGATTAGAAATACGAGAGTACCATTGAGCTCGTGAGGGTGTTCTTTCCTTAGGAGAGGCCTAACCTCGACTGACGCGGGTTGAGGGTAAAAGTTAATTTATGGATGTTTTAAAAGATAATAAAATAAACTTCAAAAAAAGTTTATTTTATTTATTTTAACATTTCACAGGGATGCAATGACACTGCAATGCTGCGAAAAAGTAGTTGTTTTATTTCATAAATAAAATAGTGTTTCAATGCTGCAACATAGAAAAATGGTGATGCTGAAATGTGTTTCTTCATTTAACATCTTGACAGGGATACTAGATCAGATTGACAATCATGTAGAAATTCCCTGGAATCTCTGGAAAAGAAAAGGGTGTTGCCAAAGCCTCTCAGCGGCGAACGACAAGCGGTGATAAACATCGATGTATCGCTGATCATGAATCATGGATCAGAGACCAAGGATCCGAGATCGATGAAGGAAGGCGGTGAAACTTCGTTCTTCACTAATGACTGATCCAGTCCTTGAGTTAGGGGTTTTATTCTTTCTATGTGATTTACTTAATCCCTTGTTCTTCTTTTCTAAATTATGAAGGCGTATCAACTCACTAACAAGTTGACCCATGGATCGGTCATTGGGGGATGAGAATTTTCATGCATGGATTAAGGAAAGGGGATTATATCTTAGTGATTATTCAAATGTCTTTATTTTTTCTAACACGATGAATGAAGGCTAAACGAACAAGGTTGACATTCATTGCTTTGGGCGTTCTTTGTGATCCCTCTCTCTCTCCTTGCATTCTTCATTGAAGGACCCCCATGGTTTTGTCAGACTCTTTCCAGAAGGTTCCAAACATGTTCAGACCCCCTGAATCGATGATGAAATGGCTTTGAGCACATAGTAGTGGAGATGGCGACCCAGGGATTGCATCAGTACTCCCGGATCATAAAATGGACCACCAGAATGAGTCTAGTGGCACACGGAAGAACCTTCCGGTGTGCCAGCACCGGCGATAGAAGAAACTTGCGGCATCTATTGCGGGTGGCGAGCAAGGGCCAAATGCAGGCAGCTAGTGGTGAGATACGGTGGACGCAGCTAGTGGGTCACGTCACACGGTTGGAGGCCGCTGTCCAGTTGGACCATAAAGATGACTTGCTGAGTCCCTGGTGGACCACACCGGACTGCTCTAGTGGGACGTACTTGTAAGGTGGATCGGATCAGACCCGGCGGGTCAGGTCGTAAACGGTGGGTCAGGTCGGACTAGACCCAGACCCAACCAACCCCTTTTCACTAAAACGCTCATATCTTCTAAACTGTGTGTCCAATTGATGAGCCATTTTCAGATTTGGGACCCTCGTGATAAAGATGTATTTTTTATATACTCTAAGTTAGTTTTCATGGAAGTTGAGATATTACTGATGTCTTTAGTAGTAAATTATCCTAGAATCAAGCGTGATACGAGCGGGGATCCTGTGGCTGGATGTGACGAGAAGACTGTGAAGAGTGGGTCTAGGTGACCCAGCAGGACTAAGTAACGAGATGTTCTAGGTGACCCAACATTCCTAAGTGACGAGCAGGTCTAGGTGACCCAACATACCTAAGTGAGGAGCGGGTCTAGGTGACCTAGCAGGACTAAGTGATGAGTAGGTCTAGGTGACCCAAAAGGCCTAAGTGATGAGTGGGTCTAGGTAAACCAATGGGCCAAATGACTCATCAGGGATGAGTGACTCAGCGTTACGAGGTGTTCAGTGTATACAACTGATAGTCTTTCTTTTCATACTTTAGATTATACCTATGTGGGATGACTCTAGTTACTCTCTTGGTTGTACTTCTTAGAGGCTACACTTTGTGTACCTCTTTGGTAGTCTAACTTATATATTAATTTGTGGTATACCTTTATGGTTTAGGGTCTCTACTGAGTATTTTTTTAATCACCCCTACACAAGATTCACCCACACTTTCATGTCTTATGCATATGATCGACGCTTTGACGGAGTCCTTGGTAGACCGGAGCCAGGTGGTTCTTAGAGTGACCTGACAGACGCGATGTACTTTTGCAGCTTCAGACACTTGTTTCTGTACCTACCCTTCAAGTAGGGTTTTTTTCATAGGAGTTCTATAGACTTGTACTTTTACTTTTCTATTTCATTTGGGATTTTATTCTATCCCCGTTTACCTTTAGTTTTCTACTATCGTACCTTGTGTTTTGTTAGTTATTGTTTTCACCTTCTAGTATCTGTGGCTTGGAGTTTTGTGTGTGTGTGTGTGTGTCTATAGGTACTTAGAAAAATGCCTCCCATTTTTTTGGGATATTCCTACTTGACACTAGTCCCCATCCCCTATCCTATGTGAGGCGGGCTTGGGGTAGTCACAGAATGGGCCTTGGAGGACAGGTTGTGACAGAGTGGTATCAAAGGAGGTTGGTTTTACCATAAGAACCCAGAGTATATGATTTTGGTTTGGGGAAACTGTGTTAAGTGTTTCGAGTTTGGCTTTTAGGATAGGGAATCCAGTGTTGGTGTGGCGGTCGACATATCCATACACTAGGAGCCTAAATTCTGTTTTTTGACTCCATACATGAAAAAACTAGTTGCAGGGAAAAACTATGGTACACGCATCGTATAGGAATGGGTTGATTTTTCCATGTTCTTATTGAGACATCTCACCAGCTATACTCTATTGATCGTGGTAATATTGTTTTGTTTCGAGATGCTTCCACATAGAAAACCAGTTAGGATTACACTACATGATCACAAGGATGATCTGAGGGGTGAAGAGATTGGTATAAGGGTTCATAGTAGAGATAGAACCTTGAGGCGGTGTACCAGCTATACCACCACCTGTGGAGTAGCACATGGTACTCATAGTACCAGCATATGAGATGCGCGGGTTAAGTGCACTTTACGAGTTTCAGCAATAGAGACCCCTCAGGTTTCAAGGAGAACCTGACTCATATGCATACAAGGACTAGATTGAGGTGGTGATCAAGTTTTTTGTCCAGTCAAGACACCATTAGATTAGATGAAAGTCTTGGAAGTGAGCCTTCTATGTGGATCAACAGGGCGATTGAGGGGTTTAGATTACCTGATCTTACGATGAGGTGACTCTTCTGTGGACAGAGCATGAGAACCTTTCTCAAATAATGGGATATAACTATAAAATCTAAGGGTTATTCATGTATAATAGCTTCTACAGCTTCTTCAGTACGACATGTCAGTGTCTGAGTATTCATCGAGTCATACCGACCTTTTCAGGTACTTGATGAATATGATATGATCACTGCTTCAAAGATCAGACCTTTGAGAAATGTGTGTTTAGGGAAATTCAAGCCAGTGCTATTCCTACATACATTAATACTTATGATAGGGTGATATAGAGAACCTTTTTGGTTGAAAGTTCTTTTCCTGAGCAGATACAGCTAGTGGATGTCAGTAGTGGAAAAGTAAGAGCAAAGACCACAGGAGAAGGAATCCAACGTCAGTCTCAAGGACTTGGATGTGTGAGACGTTCTGAGAGGAGGTCCCAAGATAGGGTATCTACAAATCAAGGCTCATAGGGTGAGTCCAGTAAACCTAGAAAGAGGTGATTATTTTCAAAAGACGGAAGGGTACATCTCACTAGAGATTTTCTAGCCCGTCATGCTGATAGTAAAATGGTGGATGGGCCACTAAGGCAAACAAATATGATAGGAACAGATGAATATTTAGGTCTATAGATGTGGAAGAGGATATGGGAGAGTAGTATGAGGTGGAATACATTTTGACATGTTACCCCCACCCCACGTGGTCCACACTAGGCTCAGGGAGCTAGAGGATAGGGGAAGGGGCAGTAGCATGCGGTCAAGGCATATGACCCAAGGGCTCCGGGAATGATTCGAGGTATAGTTTGTGCCTATTCTTATCTACCATATTAATAAACATAGGTGCTAACCATTCTTCCTTTTCACAAATCTTTTTTGAGACCTAGATTTTCTGGTTAAACCATTTACGTGACCCTTACATCTGGAGATACTTATGGGAGGAGACTCGATAATCACACTTCTGTCGATAGTGTGATATAACCCTTGAGGCAAGAGTTTCGATTTGAACCTCTTGGTGGTAGCATCTATCCTTTACAATGTCATTATTGGTATGGATTGGTTATCAAGATTCCATGCCCAAATTGACTATTTTAGGTAAAAGGGTGTGGTATGTCTGTAGAAATGGATTTGGGTTTTCCTTGGTCAGTGAAAAAAGGAAACTCATGCAGCATAAGATATAATCATGCATAGGAGGGTGCAACCAGTCACTCTTCATATGGCTAGAATGACCCTTGGTGTAGTGGATGAGATGAGTCCTCAGTTTCTTATAGTAGTGGATGAGTACGGGGACATCTTTCCAGAATATGTTCTAGGACTACCTCCTTGTAGGGAGTTAGACTTCTGCACTTACCTATACCCAATGAGGACAATGATATCTACACTAGAATATTAGATGGATCCTGTAGATCTTCATGAATTGAGGGTACAGTTGGAGGACTTGCAAAGGAAGGGATTCGTGAGACCCATTGTTTCACCATGGGTATCCCCAGTATTGTTTTCCAAGAAGGCATACAAGATCTTGAGGTTATGGGTGGAATTCTAATGCTTGAATCAGGTGACCATGAAGAATAAGTATCCGCTACTGAGGATCGATGATCTCTTCAATTAGATGAAGGAAGTGAGATAGTTCTCATTAGTTGAGACCACATGAGAAGAACTATGCAACCCATAACCTTGAGTTGGCAGTGGTAGTCTTCACATTGAAGATGTAGTAACACTGCCTTGTGGGTAAATGGTTTATCGTCTACTCTAACCATAAGAGTCTCAAGTATATATTATCTTAGAAGGATTCGAACTTGAGATAGAGATGATGGCTAGAGTTCCTCCAGGACTATGACTTTGAAATAGTATATACTCTTGGTAAGGGAAATATATTAGTGAATGCTCTCAGTAGGAGATCTATTCCGTAGTTACTGAACAAGGAAACAGAGCAGTTGTCCTTGTTATAGTTATCCTTCATGGATAGAGATTATAAAGTTTACCTCCAATCGGTGGTTGTTACCCCTCCACTCTTAAAGTGAGTTAGGGAGGAACAACTCGATGATACCAATTGTGAGTCCTTAAGTGCTCAGCTGTCCACAGGGGATACCACTAATAGATATTTGAAAGGCGGGGAGAACGCCATTCCTTTCAGAGAACACATTGTAGTAGAATTGGATGCCTAGAGTGATGAGATGCATTAGGATATGCATGTGGGTGTCAAGGCAGACATCAAGGATGAAAGAATAGGTTGAATCTGGACTTGCATGTTGATATAAAAGATGATTGCTTGTTTAATCAGTTTCATGGTTTGTAAACACACTATGTTGATCCCATGTTCTTGGAAGGGGGTTGATATTTTCTTCCTTGGGGTGCTAAGAAGGGAGTGATAAAGGAAATCAATAGACTTTGTGATGTGTTTATCATGTACATCCAAGGGACACAATACCATCTCGGTGATCGTTGACCAAATCACCATATCAGCCACTTCTTATCTTTTTGGGAATAGAGTCCTATAGAGAGCTTGGGACACCTCTACGTGTAGGAGATAGTTCAACTTCACAGATTCCCAACGATGATAGTTTCCACTTTACTGGAATGACCCTGGAGAGTTAGCACTCATGGGCTTAGAGTTGGTGCAGGCTACTACAGAGAAGGTGCAGGTCATCTAGGATCAGATGAAGACTATACAGAGCCGTCAAAAACCCTATGTTGATAGGTGAAGAAGACCCTTGGAGTTCAAGGAGGGAGACCATGTGTTCCTTCAGGTCTCTCCTCGACGTGGCATACCGAGATTTGTTCGGGGTGGAAAATTATCTCTGAGGTTCATCAGAACTTTTTTGATACTATGTAGAGTGGGCGAGGTAGCGTACCTCTTGGATCTACCTCCATAGTTAGAGTGGGTGCACAATTTCTTCCATATATCCCAGTTGAGAAGATACGTACATGACCCATCACACGTCATTGACTGGGGAAAGCTATACCTTGACGATGGGGAGACTTTTGTAGAGTTTATGGTGGAGATCTAGGATCGATAGGAGAGGACCCTCTGTGGGTGATCAATTACTCTAGTGCATGTTCAGTGGAAATGCATGAATCTCTAGGAGAGAACGTGGGAGAGAGAGGCTCAATTTTGTGCTTGTACCCTCATCTGTTTGTGAATCCCTTGGTTTGGATTTCGAGGATGTAAAGATTTAAGGTGGTGATAATTTAATGACTCATATTTTCTTGATTTTATTTTTAGAAATTTTTTGGGAAAATTCCAAGACCAGGCACTGAGACGGCGTACAGTTCCGAGGCCTGATGTTCCTGGAGTGGTCCATCGAAAAATGTTAAGTTTTTAAATATCATGCAGGAGTAGTTTTCCTGAAAAAGTGGAATGACCCTTAAATTAGTGACGAGTTTAGAAATATGAGGGCATCATTGTGTTTAAAATGGAAGGTTTACCCTAGGCATGACTTAACTTTAGTTGGTGCAGACCTCCAGTGAGAAAACCCAAAAATGGAATAACCGTAAATAAAATAATTAAATAAAATTATTTTATTTTTTAAATCCTTATAAATCATGAACAGTGACTCAGATTGAAAATATGAGACCACTATTGAGTTTGTAATGGGGTTTTTTCCTTAGGAAGAGCCTAATATTGGCCGACACGGGTCAACTATAGAAAGTAGTTTTTGGGACATGATTGTAAATAAAATAATTAAATAAAGATTATTTTATTTTCAAATCCCATAACTCATAAACAGTAACTCAGATTGGAAATATGAGAGTACTGTTGAGCTCATGAGGGTGTGCTTTCCTTAGTTAGGTCCTAACCTCAACTGACACAGGTCGAGGGTAAAAGTTAATTTATGGATGTTTTAAAAGATAATAAAATAAACTTTGGAAAAAGATTATTTTATTTATTTTCACGTTTCGTAGTGATACAGCGACACTGCAATTCCACAACAAAGTAGTTTTTTACTTTCATAAATGAAATAGTTTGTCAATGCTACAACATAACGAAACGGAAACGCTGAAACACGTTTCTTCATTTAACATCTTGACAGGGATACAAGATCAGATTGAAAATCTTGGAGAAATTCCCTAGAAACTATGAAAAAGAAAAGGGCATTGGATAAGCCTCTCAGTGGAGAATGACAAGCGGTAGTGAACATCGACGGATCGCGGATCATGAATCATGGATAAGATATTGAGGATCAGGAATCAACGAACGATGGCGGTGCAACTCCGTTCTTCACCAACAATCGATTCAGTCCTCGAGGTAGGGGTTTTATTATTTTTGTGTGATTGCCTTAATCCACCATTCTTCTTTTCTAAAAAATGAATGCATATCAACTCACTAACAAATTGACCCACAGATTGGTCATTCATGCGGAGTGATAATTTTTATGTAGGGATTAAAGAAAGGGGATTATATCTCAGTGATTGTTCGAATGTCATCCTTTTTTTCTAATGCGATGAATGAAGGCCAAACAAATAAGGATGATATTCATTAATTTGGGTATTCCTTTTGATCCCTCTATCTCTCTTTGTTTTCTTCACCGATGGACCCCCATGGATGCATCAGACTCTTTCCAAGAGGATCTGAATGTGGTCGGACCCCCCGGGTCGATGGTGAAATGGCTTGGAGCACATGGTAGTGGAGGCGACAACCCAAGGATCGCAGCGGTACTCCCATATCAGAAAACGGACCACCGAAGCGAGTCTGGTAGCCCATGGAAGAACCTGCATACACACCATGAAGGGGGAAGAAACTTGCGACATCTACTGCGAGTGGTGAAAAGGGGCTGCTAATAGGCAGTTGGAAGCGAGTTGCAGCAGATGTGGTAGGTGGGCCACATCACATAGCTAGAGGCCACAGTCCAGCTGGATCACGGAGGCAACCTGCCACGTCCCTGGTGGACCACACCGGCCCACTCTAGTAGGATGAGCATGGAAGGCGGGCCAACACAGCAGGCCGATCCCAGCCTATTTGGGCCAAGCCCAGCCGATGGGTCAGGTTAGACTTGGTGGGTCGGGTCAGCAGGACCCGGGCTGGGTTGGGTCAGATCGGTCCAAACTCAGACCCAACCAGCCCCTTTTCACTCAAACACCCATATCTTCTAAACTGTAAGTCTGATTGATGATCCTTTGGCAGCGTTGGGACCCTTGTGATGAGTTGGTCCTTTTGATATAATCTAAGTGAGTTTTTGTGGAATTTGAGATACGACTGATGGCTTGAGGAGTAGATTCTTCCAGAATCATGCACGCTATGAGTGGAAATCCTAGGACTGGCTGTGATGAGAAGACTACGATGAGCCGGACTAGGAGACCCAGCAGGACTAAGTGACAAGCGGGTCTAGGTGACCGATCAGGCCTAAGTGACGAGCAGTGTAAGAACCCGGGTTTTTAGAATAGGTCAAAATCACGACCCTTTTTGAATTTTTGATTTGTCCCTGAGAAAACTGGAGGAAATGGGAAGTTTCTGGAAATTTATAGACTACACGTTGTGTACTTTAAGTACACGCCGTGTATGTTAAGTGAGTGACCAGCCGTGTGCTCACTGATTACATGCCGTGTGATGACCATGTAGAAATTTCTTACTACACGGTGTGTAGTTTTGTGACACGCCGTTTACCCTTAGGCATGTCGAGGCCATACATAGTGTGTAGGCCTGTTGGCTGGAGAGAATCATTGAAACCAAGTACAATCTGTGTTCCCCTTGGACACGCCGTCTAGTCTAGCCGTGTATAAGGGATATACATGGCATGTGGGTAAGTCGTCGAGGAAGAGAGGGGAAACCAAGTACACACCATGTACTCATGTCAGCAGGTTCAGAAAGTAAGTCGATGGAATTCGAGCCGCCAAATGAATAGTTAAATGATATACACGGCATGTAGTCCTAAATTACACACTGTGCAATTTCTTTTTTTTTTACGTTAAAATGGGCAGTAACCTCGTTTTGAGGTAGAACTCATATGCTCCGCCCAGTTTCACGAACCAAGCCAGCCGAAGCTTCTTTCTCCTCCCGATCGTCCGTCCAAGACCCGATTCGAACACCGATTGATGCGTTGGAACCCCCTCAGTAATGGATCGATTCCTCTTGAGCCATTGTATTTGATTTATGTTCTAGAACGAGTTATAGGGGTTTGAGAGGGTTGGATTCTTTTGTAGATATACCACGTTTTAGATCGAATTGGGATCTGTTACCGGAGGAGTAGCATCGTACGAGTCTCAGGTAGGTGGTGCATACCTCTTTTTGTGTTTTTGTGGTATTTTGGGTGATGCGGCCTTCAGCGCGTTTTTGGGTATTTTGAGCGGGACCCATTTTATCTGATGTTTCATATTGAACTGATTGTTGGACCTATGGGATGCCTTTGGGTATTCCCAGTTACCAGTTTTGCTTGAGCGGGGCCGAGTGAGGGGTCGTTGCTCATCGGGGCATTTTTGTCAGGGGATGTCAAGATGGTTTAAATTGCAATATTAATGTTTTAAACTATTGAGTTTAATTTATTAAGTTTGCTGTAAATTGTTAGAGGCATTCAAGACCTCGGTGTTGTTGATTGATAACCGTTGGGTTAGGGCAATTCTACTGTTAGAATATTTTGCATGTTTATGCGTCCTGTTTAAATTTGTTATATATGAAATTGTTGAACTGCACATGATGGACCCTTTGGGTTGTGTTGGGCATGGCCCGAATATTCTTGAGTGATGCTGATCACAGGTTGGGCTTGGCCCGAGTTATGATGGGTGGTTCTGACCATGGGATTGGGCGTCATGGACGTCGGTTTGAGGCAGGATGACTGTCAGGTTGGGCATGGCCCGGGTTACTGGGATGGCGATGCCATCATACTTGAGCGACATCGTCGTAGGGGCATGAGGTGTCAGAGGTGTTGTGGCTTGGGTACTATTTTGGTGATTACCACTCACCCAGAAACTTTGAGTAGTGTGCACGCAGAGATACTCCATGATGAGGTGGTTTTGACCACTCGTAGGGTGGAGGCCCCCGTTAGTTACGATTTAGGTAGTTTGGGTTGGGGGTGCTTGCCATAGGAAGCCATGTAGAAGGTGAGGAGCCTTCGGGGGATAGCATCGAGACCATCGGGTTGGGGGATGAGGCTCACCGTGATTTGAGGGGAGACATCGCTGCCCCACCTGTTACATTATTTGAGGGTAGATATCGCTGTCCCTCTGGTTTTTTATTGAGGACAGGTATCGTTGTTCCTCCGGGTTACTTCTTGGGTGTGCCTTCGGGACGTCAGTACTTGAGACACGCTGTGTCAGGGGGCACATGGTGCCGGGTTACATGACAGAGATTCCAGCATTGGCTGAAGTAGGTGACACTCCGTGGTGGCTGCTGAGCACTGGTGGAGTTAGTGTTTATTTGTGCATTGTATTGTTTACTGCTTTCCTTTTAAATGCCTGACTTCTTAAACACTCATATTAGGTACGCACCGTTGGGTGGTATCCTAATGAGATTTGTCTCACACCCTGGACGGGCCCTTCAGGATGTGTGCAGGCTTTATGGATTTACGTGAAGTAAAGAGGCCAGCTTCAGGAGCTGTGCTGCATTAATTTTTGCATGGAGATGGTATGGACCTTGAGGTCTTACCTAGCTAGGGTTACTCTGTTTTGTTTTCTTTACTTGTATCTCCATGCTTACTTGTTTATAGCTACTGTTAGTTATCCATTGGCTCCCATTTTGTTTAGTGACTTGCTATGGATGCATGTTTGGTTTGTTTAGTAGTTACCAATGATTAGCATGTTGTTGTGTTTACTTTACACTGTTGTTGTTTATATTCATTTCTTCCACTGTTTATTGATATTGAATGTGCTTCCGCTCTGCGGGTCTAGTTTGAGTCTGCTGAGTCTTTTATTCCTCTGCATCTCTACTATTATACTTGGACCAGTACCATTTTTATTATCCTCCGAGAAGGTATAGCCTCCCCACTATACCTATCACTCCTTCACTACTAGTCGGAAGCCTTTGGAATTCGGGGAGGTATGCCTAAGGTAGGAGCACTCGACCCGTTTAGCACTGTTCAGGTGGCTTTTCGGGTCCGGGTCATTACAAAGTGGTATCAGAGGGAGGTTTCAATCCTCCGACCTGTGGGTTATGGGAAATTGATTTTGTGTTTTTGTGGTCTTTTGGGTGACGCGGCCTCCGGTGCATTTTCGGGTATTTTGAGCGGGACCTATTTTATCTACTCTTTCATATTGAAATGATTGTTAGACCTATGGGATGCCTTTGGGTATGCCCTTTCACTAGTTTTTCTTGAGCAGGGCCAGGTGAGGGTTCGTTACTCATCGGGTCATTTTGGACGAGGTATTCCAAAATGGTTTAAATTGCAATATTAATGTTTTAAGCTGTTGAGTTTAATTTATTAAGCCTGCTATAAATTGTTAGAGGCATTCAAAACCTCGGTGATGTTGACTGATAACCTTTGGGTTATGGAAATTCTACTATTTGAATGTTTTGCCTATTTATGTGTCCTGTTTAAATTTTTTATTTATGCAATTGCTGAACTACACATGCTAGACCCTTTGGGTTGTGTTGGGCATGGCCCGAATATTCTTGAGTGATGCTGATCACAGGTTGGGCTAGGCCTGGGTTATGTTGGGTGGTTCTGACAATGGGATTGGGCATCATGGACATCGGTTTGAGGTAGGATGACTGTCAGGTTGGGCATGGCCCGGGTTATTGGGATGGAGATGCCGTCAGACTTGAGCGACATGGTCGTAGGGGCACGAGGTGTCAGAGGTGTTGTTGCTTGGGTACTATTTTGGTGATTACCGCTCACCTTGAAACCTTGAGTAGCGTGAACATAGAGATACTCTGTGATGAGGTGGTTTTGACCACTCGTGTGGGTAGAGGCTCTTGTAGTTGTGGTTTAGGTATTTTGGTTGGGGGTGATTGCCGTAGGAAGCCAGTTGGAAGGTGAGGAGCCTTCGGGGGATAGCATCGAGACTATCGGGTTGGGGGCTGGGGCTCGCTGTGATTTGAGGGCAGACACTGTTGTCCCTCGATTACATTATTTGAGGGAAGATATCGCTATCCCTCTGGTTTCTTATTGAGGGCAGGTATCGCTGTTCCTCCGGGTTACTTCTTGAGCGTGCCTTCGGGACATCGTTAATTGAGTCATGCAGTGTCAGGGGGCACATGGTGCTGGGTTACATGACAGATATTCCGGTGTTGGCCGAAGCAGGTGACACTCTGTGGTGGCTACTGATCACTATTGGAGTTAGTGTTTATTTGTGTATAGTACTGTTTACTTCTTTCCTTATAAATGAATGAATTTTAAACACTCATATTAGGTACGTAGCGTTGGGTGGTATCCTTATGAGATTTGTCTCACACCCTGCACGGGCCCTTCGGGACGTGTGCAGACTTTATGGATTTATGTGCAGGAAAGAGGCTAGCTTCAGGAGATATGAATGAATGTTTGGTTTGTTTAGTACTTACTAGTGATTATAATGCTATTGTGTTTACTTTCCATTGTTGTTGTTTATATTTATTGCTTCCACTATTTATTGATATTGAATGTGCTTCCGCTCTGTGGGTCTGGTTCAAGTCTGTTGAGTCTTTTATTCCGCTGCATCTTTACTATTATACTTGGACCAATACCGTTATTGTTATCCTCCGAGAGGGTATAGCCTACCCGTTTTAACACAAAAAAAAGAAACTACGTGGCATGTACTTTAGGACTATACGTCGTGTATATCATTTAACTATTCATTTGGCGGCTAGAATTCCACTGACTTACTTTCCGAACCTGCCGACAAGAGTACACGACGTGTACCTCTGGGTACATGGAATGTACTCGGTTTCCCCTCTCTTCCTCACCGACTTAACCACATGCCATGTATATCTCTTATACACAGCTAGAATACACGGTGTGTCCAAGGAGAACACGACATGTACTTGGTTTCAACGATTCTCCCCAGCCAACAGGCATACATGCCATATATGGCCTCGACATGCCTAAGGGTACACGACATGTCACAAAACTACACGCCGTGTAGTAAGAAATTTATACAAGTTCATCACACGGCATGTACTCGGCGAGCACACGACCGGTCACTCACTTAATATACATGGAGTGTACTTAAAGTACACGACGTGTAGTCTGGAAATTTCTAGAAACTGCCCATTTCCTCCAGTTTCCTCAGAAACAAGTCAAAAATTTAAACAGGGTCGGGATTTTGACCCATTCTAAAAACCTGGGTTCTTACAATCTCCCCACCTTAACATATCTCATCCCTGAGTTATCAAAAAAAAGCCGAAAATGGCACCAAACATACCACCCCGTTCAACGTAACCCAGACTTCCCCGGTCTTAGAGGTCCCGACTAAATTCCTCAAAGGGGATCCCCACCTTAGGAATCGCCTAACCCAGTCTCAGCCCAACAAAACTTAAAGAAAACAAGGTTTACTAACCTGTTTTCCAGACGCATAGTCCTTTCATGATGCATCGTCACCCCTGCACCTCATTGGTGCTCTTGTGTCACTCCCGACACCCAACATAGACCGCACCGCATTGGTGTCCGCCTCCATGAGGTCCTGGTGCATAGAACCACAATTAGCCCACATCCTCGATGCCCCGATTCCCACAACACCTCAAGTAACCCGCATCCTCGATGCCCCGATTCCCAAGGCACCTCAAGTAACCCACATCCTCGATGCCCTGATGCTACGCATCTCATACATATATATATATATAGAGAGAGAGTATATCACACACCCGATATGGCGCCAATCCCACTGACTAGCATCTACTTAGTCCACATAGATCCTGTGCACAAAATGCACTCAAAATAGACATGCCTCTACAGTTAATGCCAAAAAGGAAACATGGAGATCACGGCCACACCGCGGTGTACGTCTAACCATCATCGGCTCACCAGCCTGCTCAGCCTATGGCAGCTCCATGGCGTGCACCTGGACTGAATTACGGCTGCCTGATACCTGACTCCCCTACAGTGTTGTTCTAGCCACCGGCCACTGACCCCTCAGCTGGATCCCGCTGTCTCTGTCACTTCCTCCGCATGCAGCTGAAACCCGGCTACCCTTTCCTGGTACCGAACCTGAACTAACTTTGGATGCCACCGTTTGTTCTGGTCCCTGTTTGTCAGCTATCTGAGAAGGATTCCTACAAAACCTCTCAAGATGTCCAAAATTCCTACATGCCTGGAACTCCTTTGGAGGCCTATCGTACTGATTCTGAACATGTCCTGTATGTCCACACTGAAAACAAATCACTGAAGAACTACCACAAGGTGGTCGAGCTGAATCCTGGGCCTGACTGCCCTGCTGGAACTCATCCCGTCCTCGCTTCCTGCTGTCCGAACTGTCACCTAAAGCTGTAACCCCACCAACCTGGGGCCTATCCCTCTAGTTTCCCTCTGCTATAAGCGCCTGGTTCACTGCCTCAGAGAAGGAACCCATCCTAAAGATGTTCACCTGGAACCAAATGGCGTGTCATAAGGTGAAGTCCGATAATTGATTCCTAAGGTGGTGATTCCTAAGGTGGGGATCCCATTTGAGGAATTTAGCCAGGACCTATGAGACCGGGGAAGTCCGGGTTACGTTGAATGAGGTGTTATTTTTGGTTCCATCTTTGGGCTTTGTTTGATAGCTCGGGGACGAGCTATGTTAAGGTGGGGAGATTGTAAGAACCCAGGTTTTTAGAACGGGTCAAAATCCTGACCCTGTTTGAATTTTTGACTTGTCCTTGAGAAAACTGGAGGAAATGGGTAGTTTCTGGAAATTTCCAGACTACACACCATGTACTTTAAGTATACGCCATGTATTTTAAGCGACTGACCGGTCGTGTTCTCTCTGAGTACATGCCGTGTGATGACCGTTTAGAAATTTCTTACTACATGGTGTGTAGTTTTGTGACACGCCGTGTACCCTTAGGCGTGTTGAGGCCATACATGGCATGTAGGCCTGTTGTCTAGGGAGAATCGTTGAAACCAAGTACATGTTGTGTTCCCCTTGGACACACCGTGTATTCTAGCCGTGTATAAGGGATATACATGGTGTGTGGGTAAGTCGGTGAGGAAGAGAGGGGAAACCAAGTACACACCGTATACTCATGTTGGCAGGTTCAGAAAGTAATTCGGCGGAATTCCAGCCACCAAATGAATAGTTAAATGATATACACGTCCTGTAGTCCTAAAGTACACACAGTGTAGTTTCTTTTTTTGCGTTAAAACGGAAAGTAGCCTTGTTTTGAGGCATAACTCATATGCTCCGCCTAGTTTCGCAAACCAAGCCGGCCAAATCTTCTTTCTTCTCCTGTTCATTCATACAAGACCCAATTCGAACATCGATTGATGATTTGGAACCTCCTCGGTAAGGCGTCGATTCCTCTTGATCTGTTTTGTTTGATTTCTATTCTAGAATGAGTTATAGGGGTTTGAGCGGGTTGGATTATTTTGTAGATCTACCACATTTTAGACCAAATTGGGAGATATTACTTGAGGAGTAGCATTGTATGAGTCTCAGGTAGGTGGTGCATACCTCTTTTTTGTGTTTTTGTGGTCTTTTGGGTGATTTGACCTTTGGCGCATTTTTGGGTATTTTGAGCAGGACCCGTTTTATCTGTTATTTTATATTGAACTGATTGTTGGACCTATGGGATGCCTTTGGGTATGCCCTGTTACCAGTTTTGCTTGAGTGGGGAAGGGTGAGGGTCATTTCTCATCGGGGTGTTTTGGACGGGGGATGCCAAGATGGATTAAATTGCAATATTAATGTTTTAAACTGTTGAGTTTAATTTATTAAGCTTGATGTAAATTGTTAGAGGCATTCAAGACCTTAGTGCTATTGACTAATAACCATTGGGTTAGGTCAATTATACTGTTTGAATGTTTTGCCTATTTATGTGTCCTGCTTAAATTTGTTATATATGCAATTGCTGAACTGCACATGATAGACCCTTTGGGTTGTGTTGGGCATGGCCCAAATATTCTTGAGTGGTGCTGATCACAGGTTGGGCTTGTCCCAGGTTACGTTGGGTGGTTCTGACCACGGTATTGGGCATCATGGATGTCGGTTTGAGGCAGGATGACTGTCAGGTTGGGCATGACCTGGGTTACTGGGATGACAATGCCATCAGAATTGAGTGACATGGTCGTAGGGGCACGAGGTGTCAGAGGTGTTGTGGCTTGGGTACTATTTTGGTGATTACCGCTCACCTGGAAACTTTGATTAGTGTGCACACAGAGATACTCTGTGATGAGGTGGTTTTGACCACTCGTGTGGGTAGAGGCCCCTATTAGTTGCGGTTTAGGTACTTTTGGTTGGGGGTGCTTGACGTAGGAAGCCATGTGGAAGGTGAGGAGCCTTCGGGGGATAACATCGAGACTATTGGGTTGGGGGTTGAGGCTTTCTATGATTTGAAGGCATACATCGTTGTCCCTCCGGTTACATTATTTGAGGGAAGATATCACTGTCCCTCCGGTTTCTTATTGAGGACAGGTATCACTGTTCCTCCAAGTTACTTCTTGGGCGTGCCTTCGGGACGTCGGTACTTGAGACACGTGGTGTCATGGGGCATATGGTGCTGAGTTACATGACAGAGATTCCGGCATTGGTCGAAGTAGGTGACACTCCGTTGTGGCTACTGAGCACCGGTGGAGTTAGTGTTTATTTTTGCATAGTACTATTTATTGCTTTCCGTATAAATGCATGACTGCTTAAACACTCATATTAGGTATGCACCGTTGGGTGGTATCCTACTGAGATTTGTCACACACCCTGCACGGGCCCTTCAGGATGCGTGCAGACTTTATGGATTTATGTGTAGGAAAGAGGCTAGCTTCAGGAGCTGGGTTGCGTTAGTTGTTGCATGGAGATGGTATGGACCTTGAGGTCTTACCTAGCTGGGGTTACTCTATTTTGTTTTCTTTACTTGTATTTTCATGCTTACTTTTTTGTAGCTGCTATCAGTTAGACATTGGGGCCCCTTTTGTTTTGTGACTTGCTATAGATGCATGTTTGGTTTGTTTAGTAGTTACCAGTGATTAGCATGTTGTTGTGTTTACTTTCCACTCCTGTTGTTTATATTCATTTCTTCCACTATTTATTGATATTGAATGTGATTCTGCTATGTGGGTCTGGTTCGAGTCTGCTGAGTCTTTTATTCCTCTGCATCTCTATTGTTATACTTGGACCAGTACCATTTTTATTATCCTCCTAGAGGTTATAGCCTCCCCACTATACCTATCAGACCCTCGCTTCTAGTCGACAGCCTTTGACGTTCCGGGAGGTGCACCTAAGGTAGTAACACCCAACCCGTTTAGCACTGTTCGGGTGGATGTTCAGGTCCGGATTGTTACAAGTGGGTCTAGGTGACCCAGTAGGCCTAAGAGATGAGTGGGTCTAGGTGACCCAACAAGCCTAAGTGATGAGTGGGTCTAGGTGACCCAACGAGCCTAAGTAACTCATTGAGGATGAGTGCCTCATCCATTTGAGGTGTTCAGTGTATACAACTGATAGTATTGCTTTTCATACTTTAGATTATACTTGTGTGAGATGACTCTAGTGACTCTCTTGACTGTACTTATTAGAGGCTACACTTCGTGTACCTCTTTGGTAGTCTGCCTTGTGTATTTCTTTGTGGTATACCTTTGAAGTTTGGGGTCCGTATTGAGTATTGTTTTACTCACCCCTACACGGGCTTCACCCACACGTTTCATGTCTTGTGCATACGATCAATGCTTTGACAGATTCCTTGGTGGACTGGGGCCATGTAGTGCTTAGAGTAACCCAACAGATGAGATGTACTTTTGCGGATTTAGACAACTGTTTTTGTACATACCCTTCAGGTAGAGTTTTCTATAGAGTAGTTCTAAAGACTTGTACTTGTACTTTTCTGTTTTAGTTAGACTTGTATTCTGGACCCGTTTACCTTCATTTTTCTACTATCATACCTTGTGTTTTTTTAATTAGTGTTTTCACCTTCCAGTATCTATGGCTTAGAGTTGTGTGTGTGTGTACAAGTACTTAGTAAAATGGCTCCCATTTATTTGGGATATGCCTACTTAGATCTAGTTGTCAGCCTCTGGCCTATGGGAGGCTGGCTTGGGGTAGTCACAGCATGGGCCCCGAGGGACGGGTCATGACAATGATTCTCAATTCTCGATTAACACTACACAATAGAAATAACCATCTATTTATAGAGTTAGAGTTTATGTTAAAATATTATTTAATTGAACAAAGAACCTTAAATAATATAATAAATCTTATCTAACCCCATGCCATATATTAATAATAATAATAATAATATTACTTTAATGGTGTGTGCAAACTAACGCAATGATAAATATTATTTTACTAGTTTAAAAATTAATATTTATCACCGAAAAAAATCTTGGTCCACTCTTCCTCCTCTACATTTATCAAATACATGAATAAATATTTAATTAAATATTTATTCATAAATAAATATTCTATTCATAGTCTAAAAATAAAAATTTATTAAATATTTAATAATAAAGTAAATAAATATATTATATAATTGTGTAATTTAACAATTACCTTGTGAATAAATATTTATTTAATTTATGTGATCATTTAATCCTGAATAAAATTATTCCTCTATATTGAGAATAATATTTATTCATATAATTAAATTAGAATAGAATCTAATTAAGATCAACAAAAACACTTAATGTGTGACCCTTTGGTCTTCTTTATCATTGGAATTAGGTGAGTTTGCCTAAATTCCAAGATTACTATCTACCAAAGGGTCAAGAAACCCAAGAAAATAAGTTAATGTCGCAATTTCAACAACCACATATGAGTTCTCACTATATAATATAATCCTTTTGTCATAATATCTCATTAAGAAGGTTATACACACATGTCATCAACTTATGTTCTTGATACGTCTTTCTTTAACCATCTAAAATAATCTCATCATTGCACCATGGTCATGTAATTTAACGTGACATATCTATTTCAATCAAAGGGACGAGATATAAATTTCCATAAATATGGAAGGGATAAATCCTTCCTCGACTTATCCATTAATAACATGACATTTATGACACACCAAACATACCCAACTTCCCATGAACATATGGCATCGTGATTTTGGTCAGTAAATTTAAGTGTACGAGTCATGATATGAATTAATAATAATATTAAATTCTAAGGACCATTACACATGCTCAAAGAAAGGAATATCTAATGACACATAAACATGAAAAATTCTTGCTAGTAGGTATGTTCTCATAATCTCCCATCTTGGAGATTACTAAGTGGAAACTTCATGTGATAAAGTCTCATATGCTTAAGAGAACTCACACTTAATAGTAAATATACTATATTACCTATTATAGAATGTTATTTGACCATAGACCTAGGTTTAAGAATTTCATCATGGAATTTCAAGGTTCTCATCATATAATATAACTTCTCTGCCCTTTTCAATATAATAGATACTCTAGAATATTATTACATTAAATTCATATAGAATAATGAACAATATATAATAAGATGTTTAATTAATATTCACATGTTTAAATATACATGTAATATAAAGTACAAATAGTTGGTTCTAGAACACCAAATCCAACATTAAAAAAGATGAATTTAGGAAATAACTCTTTGAGGTGTCTAGTTTGTGGATGAAAGATGATATCTTTCATAAATTTACAAATGTAATAATCACAATAATTGTGACTAATTTGTTTCAAAAACTCCAGAAAAATTGAAAACAATAATTAATTTTTTATATATATGTTTTTATAGTGGCCCTAATACTTATCCACTTTTATAAATACATATGTTTCTTGTGAACATTGATAGTGACAGGGAGTGAATTATCTTCCTTGATAAATTCATTTCAAAAAATAGAATGATTTATGATATGTGACTTCTTTTAATAAAAAATAATTCTTATAATACTTTATATTCATATAATTATTCTTTATATGTTATAACAAGTTGACAATGCAATGAAAATTTATATAAAATATGATTAGTATATGTTTGTATATATAAAGAATATCCTCTTAGTATTCTGAGCTCATAACTTCTATGTATTTTTTTTGTTAAATAAGAATATTACAAAATCAAATAGGATGAATATCAATAAAAAATGAATGAATTCCAATCATATGAAAAAAAGAGTATGAGGATGGGGTTAAAGATTTTATCAAGTTTTAAAAAGATCGTGCATATGACCCTTCTCAAATCCTCTGTTCATGTTCACATTATACTTATTAAACACTAATTAATCTAGAGGATAGGTGGAAGAACATTTGTGTTTATTGGAGTAAAGATGTAAAGAGGGGGGATTTATTTTTTATTTTTTAAAAAAATTAAACCTAATCTAGATACAATTTAAACAATTAACGTGATAATAAAAAATGTATGAGTTTAACATAGAGAAAATATAAAACTAAAAGAAAAATCACATGAATTTGATAAATAATTTTAGTAATAATTCACTAAGGAACCCCTACATATTCCCCATCCTTGAGAGGTTTTGGATTAAACCCTTGACTTTAGCAGTATCCAAAAAACCCATTACAAAAGTAGACACTTGTTTTTTATATTGTAGAAATAAATCAAATATCCCTATATTTTTAGTGGTTTTAGAAAGAAACATGAAATTTATACATGTAAATTGTTGTGTTCAACAGACCCCTCACACTCAATGGTTGTGAGCACCCAATATCCCTCACTTAAGGTTGTGAAAACCAAACCCTTTCACACTCAATGGTTGTGAACACCCAAGACAAGAAAAAAAATCGAGACTTTCTATATGAAAGACCTTTGAAGCACACTCTCAATCCTCCAAAAATAATTATAATAAGAAAGAGTGGGTTATATAATATAAGAATACAAGAGAACTTGAGAATTACATGAAGTAGCACATGAGAGTTATAAAATGATCTTTAAGGTATCCATGACCATCCAAGGGCCCTAGAGGCATATTTATAGCCTTTAAGGGTCATAAGACCATTATAGAGCCTCTGAGGGTTATAGAGAGTCATTGGGGTTGAATTAAGGCATACAGGGCCCTTTGCAAATAGATAATTTTTGAGCTAGTCTAGACACCATTAGGTAGTTGGTGGGTGTCACCATCCATCTGGTGGTATCTAGACATAACTGTTGTTTCTTCTATAACTTACAAACTAGTTGGTTACAACCCACTAAGAAGACGCTAGTTCTAGCCTACTTGGGGCTTCAAGAGATGCCTTCACATGCCTCTTTATCCTTCCATTTGGTCCAAAAACTTCTTGGAATGATGTATCAATATAAAATACTAAAATCCATGAAATAAAAATATTAGAAACTTAAATGGTATTTGTGATCATCAAAACCACCTAAGAGAGTGAGTTATAACAACTTGATCTATCATGTATTAAATTAAAGCTATAAATTTTGGACTAAACATGGGGAAGAATTGAAATTTTCTAGTGAAAGGGATAAAACTATGTTCTATAGATCATCTGATATGATTGCAAGTGTGAATAATGATGAAGATCATATTGAGGATATGATTACAAGTGTAAACAAGGATAAATATCATATTTAGTAAATGAAAATGATAGTAGAAGATGAAATTAATGATTTTATAAAGATATTTCATAAGTTAAAGAAATGTAAAAACATTCCATTTTATAATGGTTGTACTAAATATACAACATTTTCATCCATACCGAAGCTATATTTTTTAAAAGTTGGAAACAAATGGAGTAATAGTAGATTTACTGAACTACTTTCTCTCTTGAATTATATGATACCATAAGATAATGAGCTTCCTTGTTGAATATATGATTCTAAATAAATGCTAAATTCAATGGGTATGGTCTCTGAAAGAATACATGAATTTCTAAATTGATGTATATTGTTTCTCAAAGAACTTTAATAACTTAAAAAATCCATAAAGTGTAGTGTGTCTCTATATAATAAATACGAATCAATTCCTTCAAAGTTTTTTGCTAATTTACAATAATTTCAATGTTTAGACACCTATATGGAAGTGAGGAGACTGCAAGGAAATTGGTGTGTCGGGAAGATACAAGAAATCAAGATGAGAAGCTTCATCACCCAATATACTCACCTTAGTAGATTAAAATTGATCATGAGTATCCTGAATTTTAAAATGAGCCGAGAAATATTCATTTTGCACTATCTATAGATGGATTGAATCCTTTTTGTGTACAAATTAACACTCATAGTATGACCAATTATGTTGATAAATTATAATTTACCATCACGGTTATGAATGAAGAAAAAATACATTATATTGTATTTGTTTATATCAAGAACAAAATAACCAGGTTGTGATATTGATGTTTATTTGGATCCATTGATCAAAGATCTAAAATTAATGTGGGATTCAGGTGTTACATTGTATGATGCTTATAGAAAATAAGATTTCACATTGGGATCCATTTTATATAGGATAGTAAATTAATTTCCTTATAATGTAAATTTTTAGGATATAACATTAAAGTAATGCTAGTTTATCTCATTTTCAAACAAGATACACACTCAGTTAGGCTGAAACATTCCTCAAAGATTGTGTTTCTAGGGCATCACAAATTTTTACCCTAATAACATAAATACCAATTTTGGATGATATTATTCAATTAGAATTCATAAGAAGGTACAAAACTATCTCCATAAATAGGTGATCAATAATTTGATAAATTAAAGGATATGGTCACTACTTTTAGTGAACCTTTTTTCAAAAAAAAATTGTAAAAACTAGTTGGAAAATGAGATAAATTTTTTTGAATTACTATACTATAATTTTTTTACATCATAAATTTTATTGATGTCATGCATGTAGAAAAAAATGAATGTGATAATGTCATTAACATGTTACACAAATGAAAATAATAAAAAAGGATTACATTAAGTTTAGGTTGTAAATAATTGACATAGGGATAAGGGAAGATTTGATTCTAGTGAAGCATGACAGATAGACTTTTATTCCTTCGACAGCTTACATTCTTTCCAGGAAAGAGACATCAGTTTTTTAACTTTTTGAATGATGTAAAATTTCTAGAAAAGTATTAATAAAATATCAAGAATATCATATCAATTACTTATTTAATGTTAAAGGTCTTAAAATCACATAATTGTTATGTTTTTATACATAATTTAATACATGTATCTTTAATTTTCAATTTTCCTAAAAATGTACAACATATATTAATCAATATTTGTTTATTTTTCAAAGTTATATGTAGTAAATTTATATAATCGATGAAGTTTCCAACTATGGAAAATGAAATTGTTATCATATTAAGTGAATTGGATATCTTCTTCCCATCATCATTCCTTGATATGATGGTTCACTTGATGGTTCACTTGGTTTGAGATATTTGACTATATGGACCTGTACATTATAGATGTATGTACCCTATTAAATTATATATAAATATTTTAAAAGGGTACGTCAAAAATAAATTTTGGATAGAAGGTTTTATTACAAAGAGATATATTTTAAGGTAGTTGTTAAATCATGTACTGATAACCTATCTGATGTGGAGAGCATTGGTCTCCCAAAATCTCATCACAACGAGAAACTTGTGGGTGATGGAATTGCTATAATTGAAGTTATCGCAACTCCTATTATAGATAAGGAGCATGATATCCTTTTCATTTTACATTATGTTTTTGAGGTTGTTCCACATGTATAAACCCACAAAATAATTTTCAGGCATTTGAATCCATCAAGAGCTAAAATATTGATATAAAATACACATAATCAACAGTTTATATGATGGTTTTGAGAAACTATTTTTAAGGATTCAGCTAAAAATGTGAATTCAATTTCATAAAGAGTTTAAGGGCTAGCCAAGAGGCCAAGTGTTCATTTATTATCTTATAATGGTTAAACATTCTATACAAGGGAACATGATGATCACGGTACCATTAAAAATAATGGAGTTACTCTTATGGTGGAAGCAATGCATGTATCTAGTATTAAGGAAAAAATATAATTAACATTAATATTTCATACTTTTACATCATCAAACAAATATGGTAGTTGGATTATACAACATTCCAAGTAATTATTTTTCAATGAAAATGGGTTGATAACAAGAATACAGTTAAAATTGATGAATTGAGATTCATAAAAGTGGATTTATGTAAGGAAGGGTAAAAGGAAGAATTATTCAAAATAGAAATATATGTTATACATATATTTTATGTCACAGATCCTGAAAACAAAAAATGGTCAATTGTTCTGTTATTGACCAAAACCACTATAGGTTTAGGTGTTAATTCAATTTAGGATGACCCTTTCATTAGGACATCAAAATAATTTCATGGTGGTCCCAATATAGATGGTGTATTATATATCAGAGGTGACTACATGAAAGGGATTTGGATAATCAATATAGGGTATAAATCTCTTCGACCTTTAAAGAAAAAATAGAGAGTTCGATAATCAAGTTAAAGTTTTTTTAATGTGCATTGTGTTTCCTCATAGTATTATGCGTTCAATAATATATTTATGTAATCGAAATTAAATTTTCAACTAATTATTTGGATAACGGATTCTCTACATGATGATGCTCCTAATTATGAGGCACAATAATTTTCTTCACATGCTAATTCTACCATTCTCAAAGAACAATATATTGAAAATTTTGAAACTAATGAAATTGTAAAAGGTGAAAAAAATATGTTTGAGAAAAAATATGAGTATCATAACATGATAGTCTTAACAAAATTTATCAAGGTGTGAAACAAAGGCATAAAATTCAAGGTTGGATAGAATTAACAAGGTCATCCAGCCGACCCCAGCAAGTCCATTTTCAATAGTTACATTGGGGTCACAACTCTAATGCACATTCTGATTGATATAAATACATAACACAATGTTGTTCCCATGATAAAGGTACTAATTTGGGAATATTTCAGGTTAACATTATGATATAATTTCTCCATTTTACTAAAAAATAAAATAATGAAACATTTATTTATTTGTCATTATCCCTTGTAGAGTTCATTTATACTGGATTGTCAAATGAAATTTGTATTAATAGTTGCTAGAAATGATCATAGATCCTTTAAAGAAATCATTATAAAGAATTAAGTTAGGGATACTGAAGGGAAAGTAAACCCACACCCACCATAGATATATGTACATATGATAAACCAAGAAACATGGAATGTGTTTATTGGCTATTATGAGGAGGCATCATTTCAGGCATATTTTGATTGGTAATATTTTACTTGAAAATATGTGTATTAATCACTTTGATTAAGAATTGTTAATTTATGAAACAAATATTTAGTATTGAAAATAAGTAACGTGCATCAAAACCAATGTAACCTTACCGTAAAGCAAGGATGGGGTATACTTCACTTGAAAAAAATGGTATATATTTTAAATGCACAATAATAATTTTATGTGACATAGAACAATAACATAATTATATTCCTTTTTTTATATGCAGATTGATGAATCAAAATGCAAATCCACTTATATCCCTTTTCATGTGTTATAGGAGGAGGCTCGTGTAAATAAAGATAGAATACTAGTAGATGAAAATTGATAAAGAGTATGAGAATCACATGAAAGTGTGACATGATAAAAAATCTAATTTAAATAGGTATTACATAACATTTATTACTTATTTTACTATATTTATTATCTATTTTAGTCACAATAATCACCATGATATGTGTTGGTCAGAGTGGAATAATCAAGAGGGGTTTGAATTGAGTAACCAATAAAATTTTCTGTTTAAAACAATTTATAAAAAAAATCCACTAGTTTGAAAATCACCCAGTTAACTAATACATTAGGTATATATAATTTAATGTTTTGAAATAACCTCTTATAAGTTTAATCAAAAGTTGGTTAGAATAATCTTACGATTATCCTAATTTGTTGAGATTACTCTACTTACATTAAACAATATAAATATCACAAGTAAAATCTTTCTATCAAAGTATAGTTTTTCAAAATAGATTTTTAAAATATTTTTAAAAATAGAGTAAACAAAAATTTAAAATAACACAATGGAATTTAAAAATAAAAGAGGTTCAATTTCAAACTAAGACTTAATCCTCTCCACTTCACTTTGAAAGATCAGAGACCTTAAATTTTTATTGATTTTTTGGATAATAATTCTTTTAAGGGTTGAGGGGGAACCCTTACATGACCTGTACGCCCAAGGCACAAGGCCCATACATGACCTGAAGGCACATAGGCACAAGACCCAATACATGTCCTTGAAGGCCCAAGACCCGACACACTTGAAACTATAGTCCCCCAACATCTACATATTGAAGGCACCTAACTTATCCACTTGACAGTAACCCATTTCCAATCATATTTATTAAAAAATAAATTTATCCACAACCTAGATCGGGCATATAGAGCACAACAACACAAAAGGCTGTCTAGGCTATCACTAAGACTCTTCCATAGTTTCTATGGGTAATAAAAATATAAAGGAAATAAAGTGAGATTATTTGAGTAATCTTCTATGATCTATAATAGTTTTTGACTTAATAGAGTTACAAAAAATTGAAGCATAACTCAAATGTAATAAAAACACACAAAGATATAAGTAAAAGTTTAATGTGACAAAATCTTGAAGTTTAGTTTTTCTATAAATGTCTCTTCTCTTCTCAGTGTCTTACTTTAGTTTTGAGATGAGATGCAAAGATAAAAATGTAACATCCTAGAAATTATAAGATTAGTTTCTTTTTATGTAGATATTTTATTAAAAGGATTAATTTATACTTAAAACAAACTAAGATGAGTTTTAATGTAAGGAATATTTTATGATATAATTTACTTAATCAAAATAAATATTGGAATTAAATTAAGTTAAAATAATCCAATTAAAAATAAATAATTTATTCAAGTTGAAATATATTGTAACCTAATTGTAATAATAAATTTAATTGTTTATCATTAATTAAATTAATTAAACTATTTAAAATTTTATTAAATTAATTTAGAAAATAATTTTATACAAAATTTATAACTAAAATTTTATAATTATGTAACATATAACATTTAATAAAAATCATAAAGTTATATATATTAAATATACATACATTTTTGTGTGTACCAAATTTTAAATTAAAGTTAATGATAATAATAATAATAATAACAATAAACATAAGTCATACTATAGTTAAAATTTTATCATTATAAACTATTGTAAATAAATAAAATTTTCAATGCAATATATTTTATTATATATGAAAAATTATGATGTTGTAAAATTGTGTTTAAAATAGAATGCATATATTATATAAACAATAAATTAGATTCATGATATAAAATAGAAAATTTGGGTAAGGGAATGTGTAAAATAAATATCAAAGGTAAGACATATTATCAAATTATATTATGAATGATTTACATCTTATAATATTTTATGATAATAAATGATATACAGATATTCATGTTATAATAATAATAAAACAATGATTATGATGATGATAAAATAATACAGAGGAAATCAGATAATGGGAGGGGCTATCATGGGTTGTCTGTGAGAGGAACAAGGAATGGAAAAGAGGATCAAGAAGGATTCTTTTCACAGGACAAGTATTGTTGGGTAGAACACCAAAGGAGATTTGATCTGAAATGGGTTTCGAGCTCAGATGAAGGATCAAATGCTGGAGAGGTAGTTTCAAGAGTGAGACGGAATCCTGAGGGAGATTGGGTGAATAAAATCTAAATGAGGTTGAAAATTGAATAAATTATAAGGTGGATCAAAAGGGTTTTAAACCAAAAAGGGGGAAATCATGTGTGAGCTAATTTCATCATCTTCTACCTCTTGTATTTTGGTTTGCAGGAAATCAGAGGTATGCATTGTATTTTTAGGTGTATGAATTAATCATTTTTGGTTTATTAATAACTTTTTCTTCATATTTCTTTATTTTTTTCTTCCTCTTGAAATATTTTTTATTATTATAATATTTTTTATTAAATTGAAAATGATTTGTGTATCGTTTTTCAAAGATTTCGGTAGGATGGTATCTCATTTCAGTGAAGCTTCACGAGGAAGATCTGACTAAACTGAATAAAAAATATAAAAAATATATTTTTTCTATTAGTTTTAAAAAAATAGAACCTCTTTGATTATTTTTTCAATGTGTCTTAAATACTTTGATGGATTCGTTTAAGGAGTTAGTGCATATGAATCTAATTAGCTTTTTTTTTGTAAACTCTGATATTATGTAAGGCATTTTCCTAATCCACCAAAACCTAGATTGTAAAAATCCTTGATTTTGTAATGTACTATGTATTTCTCAATTACTTTTAAATAAAAAATTACATGTAATTTTTTTAGTATAGAATCTAGAAGTATGATTTTGGGATGTTATAAGAAAATTGTTCTCAGATCTTGCTATAAAGTTCAGATGAAAAGAGAGTATCATATTATTGAGAATAGAGAACCTGGTTCACTTTTTTTCACTTGTAAAAAGATTATTTATTTATATTACTTTATCCTTCTTTAAAAATAATACTTCCTCAAAAAAATATATGTTATAAATCTATCATTATGAATAATCATAGTCAGCATAAAATCTAGATGCATTATATGATTTTGACTAAACATTTAATTTAGCACAGAAAGTGGTTTTAATATATTATATTAAAATATAATTACCACTTTTAGACATGGTTTCTTGAATTATTACATGTAATATCATTCATTATATCTCCAATACTTAGTGAAAATTCAAGTTGGATTCCCTTGATAGGACATGCAGTCGCCTGCTCTGAACTTGTAGTTGAACCAATACTTAGTCGATTTTCAGAATTCTCATGTGGTAACTTCACTTTAATATATAGTCACTTGATTTTATATTGAATATCTATAATTATTCCAAAATCCCAACATTATAATATGGTATCTTTACTTAATCATGCGGTCGATTGGATATAATGTGCAGTCGCTCCAATACTTTTCAATTTCCTAACATAAAGAATATACCATATGGTTGGTTGATACAAAATGAAATCACTTCACTTATCCTTGTGGTTGGATGAATATATTATGATAAATCCACCACAATCTATCAAATATGCATGCATTTGATCAACTTGGTCATGTAGTCGCTTCAAATATTGGAAAAAAATTGAGATGGTTACAGTCGCTCTAATTAGTCTTATGATCACTTGAGTAATTTGCAATATTTCCTTCTTGGTTGATCATATGAACATATAGTCAATGAATTTTATATGAGGATACTCTAGTACTTTGTGAAATTTAACTTCTTAAGATTCTTTCATATGTTTAATATAAAGACTTCATGCGGTCGATTGAGGCTTTATGGTCATTTGAGAACTTAGAGAATTTTTCTCATCCGACTCATGGTCTCTTGTTTGGTTAGTATGGATTTATGGTTGATATGATACTTAGGAATTTTTTTAAATTTTTTAGAAAACTATTTAACTTCCATAATGTAAAAAATTGATTAGAAACATCATAAACATTATTTTTTATTATTAAAACAAGTAATTGTAGGACTAATCCAAAAATAATCCCATTTTTGATAATCACAAATCATGACATAAATAAATACAAACAATACACTAATAAACTGATTAAATATTGAAATATAATATAACATACAATCATATAGTACGATAATATTCCATACTTTAGTCCCCTTTTGATATTATAAAAAATATTTTCATAAAGGGTGAGAAAGTTAATGTATAAAGTAAAGAAAGAAGGTTCATAAAATAAATATACAAGAGTTGAATAAATAGATTTCATTGATATTCAAAAAAAAAAAATTTTTATAGAAGGAACTATGAGAGTCCCTAATCCAGATCTAAGTCATCAGTGTCCCAAATACTATTAAGATTAATTGGGTCTTTCCCTTTTCTGACAACCGAAGAAGGAGTATGGTGAGGATAAAGTTATCTCCTGGAATCATGATGGTCTTGAAAAAAAGCTTGATTTGATAAAGAGATTGAGGAAGGATAAGTCCGAAAGGTCATGTAGTAGGTGGTTCAGGTGAAGTAGTGACAGGGGTAGGAGTAGCTCTAGATGTTGGAGTATAGGAAACAACATATTCTCAAGCAGAAGAATAGGATATATTGGGTATAGGAAGAGCCAGGGGTGCTATAATTAGAGCATTATCAATATACATATGGGCTCTAATATACTAGTAATGTCCATCATAGCTCTAGACCCATGTTATATACACTGCAAGAACTCATCATTCCTAGAAAAACACTAATCCAGTAGAGGTTTCATGATAAATAGATTTTCCCCAATATCTATTAAGGTGGTGGTTAAGGTAGGAATATTAAGATCTCAAGGTAATTTTCTAAACTAAGTATTTGGATATACCTTGGTAAAAATATTGTTGAGATAATAATTTATATCTCCTATAATGATATCCTTTTCCTTGATAGGCTGCATCGTTTCTTCCTTAACTATGTCATAAATATTTTCACCATGGGAAGCAACATCCATCTATATTTGATTACTTATATTCTTAATTTTTTTCGAATAGACTCTTGATTTCCTCATGAACAAATCTTTAGATAATATCTTTATCGATGGAAACAGATGAAATAAGAGGAGTATAAGAAAAAGTAGAAGGCTTGGAAGAGATGGTGATAATATATAGATACCTATTATCTATCTTAGATAACATATATATCAAGTTTTCTTTAATAGATTCTATCTATCCATGTGAACTTTCCATGTATTATCTAAAACATGATCCATATGATATAACTTCAGAAATAGATTAGGCTGTATATAAGAAACCACACTCTCAATAGTAAAGGCAACATCTTCTTTCCTATCATATTCATTAGAACTATTTATACTAAGAAAAAATTCTTTCAATACATCTATTATTTAATTGAATGAAATCATATGATGCAATGAATAAAGTAGAAGCATTTGGAGATAGATGAGGTGGAATATATTTATCTTGATATGATGGATTAGGTCTAAGGATAGGAGTTGAGTCACATAACTCTAACTCATAAGGTATTAATATATATCCTTCATTATCTGAAGAGTCATAATATAGATTCTCACTTTATTAAACTTAACTATTTGAATATTCAAGGAGTACAACTTTAGTCTGAGGATATGAATCATAATGAGATCACCTTGAAAAAGGTTATATGAGTCATTTTTTGGAGAAGAAGATACAACTGGTTCTTGAGGAGTAGATCCAAAGTGACCATTTTCCTAAAGAACTAGAGAGGAAGGGTATTTCTCAACCTTATCTGAGGCACTGGGTATACTTTCACCATTATTATCATCCCCGTCATCTTTATGAGTAGGTGGATCTATGCTAATTAGAGGATAGTTATGATATTTATATTAAAAAATAGGTTCTCCCCCCATCTCAAACATGGGAGGACCATCTGTAGATTGATTCTAATTCTTATCATTATTAGATTTAGTGAGTTTGGGTCTAAATAACATAGAACCAAGGTTCTTCTCCCCTATGAGGAGTTTATACACCTTTCATTACTGATTCAACCACTTTTGGGACTTTTAAATAATTTGAAACTTCTATACTAAGAGAGAATCCCATGCTCTCTTCATAATCTCTTTTTTCCTCTTCAACAACATCAATAGTAGCATGAAATCTATTCTCATCAGATAAATAATCATCTTCAACTATCTTTTTAGGATCGAAGCCTAGATCTATTTCATCCTTTGGTCTAGAAAGGTTCTTTACAAGATAGAAATGCTCATAAATATTATCCTCATCTGTTACCCACATCTTTTTCCATGTATTATAGATGATTGTCATCCTCTTTTAAGTGGGTTGGTTAAGAAAAATACCACATGAAATTATTGAATTGTCTACTCCCTTATAAATAAGTCTCTTCTATTTGAGTATGGATGAAATAAAATTAGGGTTTGGAGTAATATTAAATCTTGATTAATTATTAATTAACTCTTCTATATGGATCATCATAAATATAGGAATATTAATCTAAATCCCATGAACTATCAAATACAGAAGGAAGAGTTATTGATGCTTAATAACATTGAAATTACCCTTTCAAGGGAAGATGGTATATTTTATAAACATCAATAACAACCTACATTATCTATTTAGTTCACTGGAATAAGGCCTTCAATAGGTTATATAACCAGTTAATTACTATAAAGAATTTATAATATCAAAATACGAATTATTTATAAGATAATAACATTGGTAATCCTTATACTCACCTTGATGTGGTACTTTTAATCTCTCAGCCTAAAGGATTAAGGAAGACTCACATTCATGAGCATGAATAATTGTTCTAATAATATTCAACTGATATTCAACTTTAAACACCATATTCACATAAAACTCCTTCATTAAATAAGGATATAAAAATCAATTATCATCTAGAAACTAGTTAGTCCATCCTTTTCAAAGCATGACTCTCTAAACCAGAGAATGACTTTCCCTAAACCACTCAAAATCTACTTTCTTCTATAGAATGACTTCACATGAAAAAGTTACATTTTTTAGAGTTTTCTAGATCCAATTGTTCTTTCCTTTTATCTTTTGGAAACATAAAAAGATTTAAGAGCATCTTATTAAAAATATCACTTCATCTCGACCATTCACAATTAAGATTCAGGATTCAAAATGCTAGGGTTTCGATAAAGGAAAGGTCAAAAGACAGTTCAACTTGGGTTAGAAATGAATAAAATGATTTATATTCTATTTCAGTAAATTTAAATCATTTAAGGATTTATGTACAATAAATTGTATTAAAATAATACATAAAATACTTAAAAACACATATAGAATCTTTAAAAGAAAAAAAATTAACTGAGTATTCAATATAAAAAGAACTTAATATTAAATTTTTATTTCACAAATGAATACATTAAATATGCACCAAGTTAAAAATACAATAATTAAACATAATTGATCAACCCTAATTCATGTATAATATATTTTAACCTCTCAAAATTAATAATCTTTGTAAAAAAATGTCAGCAAACTGATGTTCTGTGCCAATGAATTCAAGAATATTATCCCCTTTTAAACATGATCTCTCAAAAAGTGATGCCATATATCAATGTTTTTATGCTTTAATGAGATCAAATGTTTCTATAAATATTAATAGATCTTTTTTTTCAAAATATATAGGGTCTTTTTGGAATTGATATCCATATTATAGAAAGGTGTATTTTATCCACAAAATTTGTGCACAACATCTTCCTGTAGCTATTTACTCAGCTTCAGTAGTGGATAATGAAACCAAAATTTTTCTTTTTTAATACACCAAGATACTAGATATTTTCCAAAAAAATGGAATATTACATATATTCTTTTTCTATCTAACTTAGAACCACCAAAATCTATATCTTAATAGATAATTAAATCAAAAAACATGACCTCTAGTATAAAACAATCCTAATTTGGTTGTATTTTTGAGGTGTTTTGAAAATATTTTTAACAATAATAAAATGATATTCCTTGTGTTTTTCTTGAAAAATTTCACACATATTAAAACTAAACATAATATTAGGATAACTAGCTATTAAGTGAAGTAAACTCCCAATAATACCTCTATAAAAGGATTGGTCAACAGGTTTACCAGTTTTATCAAGATACAATTTAATGGTGGTTCTCAATGGAGTTTCACTTCCTTTTTATCTATTCATGGAAAAAAAAATTTAAAAGATATATAGTATAAATACTTATATTTAAAATAATTATTTATTTATTTTAAAATATTTGGAAATCATGAAATAATTTTAGTTCACCCGTCAAACTCATTTCAAATTCATTTTGTAATAGTTTTGAAAATCCAGTACATAAATAATTTCTTGAAGAACCAAATATAATATCATCAACATATATTTGTGCAACCAAAACATATTTTGAATTTATTTTAGTAAATATATTAGGTATAAAAAAAAATTATGTAAAACCATTATAAATAAGAAAATTGTTGAGCCTACCATACCAAGCTCTAGGTTATTGTTTTAAACCATAAAATGTTGTTTTTCAATTTAAAAATATGATTTTCTAAATAATAATTTTAAAGGATATGGGTTTTTTCAAAAAACATTCTTAATAATATAAGCATTTATAAAATCACTTTTTACATCTATTTGACATAATTTGAAACTTAGATGGTGTACATAAGTAAGTAATATCTCAATGGATTCAAGTCTAACTATTGGAGAAATTTTTTTCCTTGGATAAAATGTATTCTCCTTGATTATAACTTTGTGTTACCAATCTATATTTATTTATAATAATATTTCTAGACTCTTCAAACTTGTTTCTATATACCCATTTAATTCCAATGGTTAAATTTTATTTAGGTCTCTCAACTAGTTCCCATACTTTATTCCTTTCAAATTGATTCAATTCTTCTTGTATAGCCATAACCTAATGTTAATTACTAATTACCTCATTAATCATTTTAAGTTAAATATATGAAAAAAGGATTCATGTTCAACATGGTTTCTAAGTGATGCTCAATTTTTAGTTCCTCTATTTAGATATCCAACAAAAATATCTAAAGGATAATCTCTATGGGTTCTAATAGTTCTAGGTATACTAGATTCCTATAGGTTTTCCTGAGGTTCTAGTTTATCTAAATGTATTTATTTGGAGTTAATTCAAGTAAATAAATAGTAAGATCATTGGTCTTGGATTTTTTATTGATATTTAAAATGGACATATCATCCTATAGGGTTTATAAGGAAAATTTCAGTTCATGTGGATATATCTCATAAAATGTGACATCAACAAATTCTTCCACCAACTTTTTTCTTTTATTAAATACTCTATAAAATTTATTGGATATAGAATAACTGAGTAAAATTCCCTCATCACTCTTAGATGAAAACTTATCCAAATTATCCTTTGTATTTAGAATATAGACTTTGAATCTAAAAACTTTGGAATAATTTACCTTATGATTTCTTCCATTCCATAGTTCATATGGTGTCTTCTTTAAAATAGGTCTTATCAAGACCCTCTTAATTACATAACAAGTTTTATTTATATATTAAACCCAAAAATAGACTATTAATTCACATTCACTAATCATGGTCAAGGATATTTATTAAAGGGTCCTATTTATTTTTTCAACTACCCCATTCAATTTAAGTGTTCAAGGATTAGAAAAGTTATGATTATAGAAATTTTGTGAGCATAAAGATTAAAAATATTGATTTTCAAACTCACAACCATGACAACTTAACACACTCTTAATGTCAAGTCCACTTAGATTTTATATATATTTTGAATACTTTTCAAAACACCTACAAGCTTCATTTTTGTGGGATAGGAAATATATCTATGTAATCTTTGAATATTTATCAATTATTACATAATCATAATGTTTTCTAACCAAACCTAAAACTCTATATAGTAAAAATAATTCCATGTGAACTAGTTCTAGTGTTTGAGAGGTAGAAACCCATTTCTTTAGTTTTAAATAAACTTTATTTTTCTTTCCATTTAGAATGGGATTGAAAACTTTGTCTTTTGGAAAATCTAGTTTAGGTAGATCCTAAAATAAGATTTTTTAACCATATTTATAAGATATTGTATATTTCAACAGCCTAATATCCTATTCCAAAAGCAAGATTCTAGATGAAATTAATTTAAACAAGAAAGTTTTTGAGAAAATAGAGAGTTTAAATCAACTTCATAAATATTATCATTCCTTAAAGTAGTAAATAATAAATTAAATTTGGAATCATAAATCTTGCATTAATTATTATAAAACTTGATATAAAATCCATCATCACATAACTGAGATATACTTAGTAGATTATAATTTAAGTCATCAAAAAATAAAACTTTTGAAATTAAACAGGTTTTAGAATTACCAACTTGTACAAGGAGAATAATTTTTCCTTTTGCATTATCACTAAAGGTGAAATAACCACCATCTGCTTTATTCAAACTTTGAAAGACTGAGAATTAACCTATCACATGTCTAGAACACACACTATCTAGATTCAATAGATTTTTTCAGGAGATTTTGAAGAAGGATTTCTATAATTAGTCAAATACACACTTATTTTGGTACTCAGATCTATTTGGGTCCAAAAAGGTGAGCAATTAAAGATTCAGGAATCCACATATATTTGAAATATTTATTCCTGAATCAGTGAAAAAATTTGAAATAATTTTAAAAATAATTTCTTTTATCTCTAAATAGGATTGTTCCAGATTTAGAAGTTCCAACTATATTACTTACTATAGATTTATTTATAGTATTTTTACTATGAATAAAATAATTATTGTAAATTTTATTTTTCTGTCCAAGCTAATAACCAAAACCATCTCTTGGTTTAGATACAAAATGACTACCTATAATTTTATTTAGGGTTTAAGTTTTTATTGATAAACCTTAAATATATTATTTTAGTTTATTATTTACTAATTTTAAGTCATTATTTTATTTGAGAATTAGTTTTTTCTTCTATTTTTCAACAATAAGATCTGATTTAACAATAGTAGATAGAACATGTTTTTTATTGAAATTATTATATTTATATTAAGGTCATTAAAGGTCTCTTCCATCATGTTAAAATACAAAAATTGATCTTAACTGGGCATATATTTTTCATCATGATTTTCATGTTTAGAGAAATAAAAAATATGATAAGAAAAAATAGGTTTTACCTCTGGAGTAGTTTTCTTGAAGCATAGATTTTATTTCTCATGTGCATATTCTCAGCTCATACCTGAGTCACTTGATCTATCATTAGAACCATTTCAACTATCCTTCATTGATTTATTATATTTATTCCATTGGTCCTCATACTTTTTCTTGTGTTTCAACTTTTGAAAATCAACTTTGATGTGTCCTTTCCTTTTATACTCATAACAGGTAGCTTCAAAATTATAATCATTCTTACAGTATCCTTTCTTATCATATTTTACATTGAAATTTTATTTCTTAAATAACTTATTTTTTTTAAAAATTCTAGAATATTCATGCCAAATGGGACATTTTTTCATCACTGTTAGATTCACCATTACTTCCACTAGTGCTCTCTGATCTGGTTACTTCTTTAACTTTTAACTGAGATGCTTTGAATGTAGTTGATTTCTTTGTTTTATTATTATCATCAATTAATTTATGTTATTTCTGATACATCATCATTTTTCTTATTAGACCCTTTATTTTTAGCTTAATAACATCACATGATTCTCAAATATATATGAAAATGACTCTCAATCTTTTAGGTAAGCATCTTAGAATCATCAGTACTTGAGACTTGTCATCAATAGTCTTTTCTAGTGCATGTATTGTATTTTTAATTTAATTAAACCCAAAATAAATTTAATAAATATAATCATAAATATTCATCTTAAATGTATCATATTTAATCATATAATTATTTAAACACATTTATTTTAAATTAGATATGCCGTCATGAGACACAGATAAGATATACCAAATTTCAAAAGTTGTAGCACATGCATATATTCTATTAAATTAATCTTATCCTAGAGCATAGTATAGATAATTAATTTCTTTATAGTTATAGTCATATTCAACCTTAGTGGTGTCACTCCCTTTAGCTCTAGAAACTTTAGGTTTTTCGTATTGATCTTCAATTATAGTCCATATATCAAAACCTGTACTTTCAAGATGATTTTTCATTTTGATTTTACATTGAGAATAGTTTATACCATTAAAATATGGAGGTATGTTTATAATATTCCACTCAAGTATATTATTATCTATAAAGATATAAATATATATTTGATATAAATTTTGATCTTTTTGGTTAAAAATAGATCATATTTAAAACTAGATAAATAAAAATAATAAGGAAACAAAAACCTTTGATACCAAATATTGGCCAGAGTGGAGTACTCAAGAGAAATTTGAATTGAGTGTCTAATAAAAATTTCTATTTAAAAAAATTTATCAAACAAAATCCCCTAGTTTTAAATTCACATAGTTAACTAATATAGTAGGTATATTTAATTTAATGTTTTGAAATAACATCTTAGAAGTTTGATCAAAACTAAATTAAAATAATATTAATATTTTCCTAATATTTTGAGATTAATCTACTTATATTAAATAGTAGAAATATCACATGAAAAAGCTAGATATCAAAGTACAATTTGGAAAATATATTTTTAAAATAGTTTTAATAAAAAATAATAAAAATTTTAAAGAGCACAATGAAATTTAAAAATAAAATAGGTTTATTATCAAGATGAGATCTAATCCTATTTACTTGGAAGTCACCTAATTCCAATCATGTGTATTAAAAAATAAAATAAACCACAACCTAGATTGGGTATATAGAGTATGAAAACACACAATACTATACAGGATATCACCAAGCCTCTTCCATAGTTTTCATGGAAGTAAAAATTTGAAGGAAATAAAGTAAGAGTATTTGAGTACTCTTTTATACTCTACACAAGTTTTTTATTTAATATATTTATATAAAATTAAAGCACAAATCAAATGTAATTTTAATAGAGAGAAACAGAAGTGAAATAATAATGAAATAAAAGCTCTAAGATTATATTTATACAAATTTATCTTCACTTCTATGTGTTTTACTTTTGTTCTTAGATGAGATGAAAATAAAAAAAAGTGTTCTCGGATCTTTTAGTAAAGTTTACATGAAAACAAAGTATCATATTGTTGAGAACAGAACACTTGGTTTGTTTTTTTACACTTGTAAAAACCTTATTTATTTCTCTAAATTTAGAATTATTTAAAAATAAGTCTTCCACTAAAAAAGAACCATTTTAAATCCATCATTATGAATCCTCATTCTTGATATAAAATCCATATACATTAAATGCTTCTAAACAAGAATTTAATTTGATTTAGAAAGTGGTTTGAATATAATATATTAAAATATAATTTACATTTTTAGAAACAACCAATTGAAGTGTTATATATAATTTTATCCATGGTAGCTCCAACACTTAGTGAAAATTCTGGTTGGATTCCCTTGATAGGTCATGCAATCTCTTTCTCTAAACTTGTACCCAATCCAATACTTAGAAAATTTTCAACATTCTCATATAGTCTCTTCACTTCAACGTGTGGTCAGTTGATGTTATAAGGAAGCTACAAATTTTTTCCAAAATCCCAACATTGTCATATAGTCAATTTACTTCATCATGTGGTTGATTGGTTGAAACGTGATATCGATCTAATAATTTTTAATTTACTTATAGAAATCATATTCCATATGGTTGGTTGGAATAACATGTGGTCACTTCACTTGGCCTTACAGTTGGTTGAAGATTTTATGAGAAATCCACCACCATTGATCAAAGAGGCATGTGGTTGATCCAATTTACTATGTTGTCACTTCAACTTTTAGAAGAAATTTTGAGACCATTGTGGTTGATATGATCTATCTTATGTTTGCTTGAGTAATTTGGGAGATTTTCTTCATGTTCGATCAGATGGTCACATGATCAATGCATTTTCCCTATGGTCACTCTGGTAATTTATGAAATTTAGTTTCTTTAGATTCTTCATACAGTCAACATAAATAATTCATGTAGTTGATCAAGTCCTTATGGTCACTTGAGCACTTGGATAATTTTTCTCATCTGACTCACGATCGCTTGTCTAACTAGTTTGTCTTTATAGTCAGTCTGATACATAGTAAATTTTACATAATTTATAGAAAACAATTTAATTTCCATAAAAAAAATTATTATAAATAAAATAAAAATGATTTTTGATTATTAAAACAAGGAATTTTTAGACTAAGACACTGGGATATACCTGATGAATGACTACTTTCAATGGACTTGAAGCGGAAAAAACAATGTGTTCATGTCAAAGGTGTGGATTTTATATTATCACCTTGAACATATTTTGAGAAAATAAATGTACAGGGGGATAAATATAAGAAAATTGATGAGATATAAGAATAAATAAATGTTCTATAAGTAAAACTTTATTAGTAGATTTATTTTTTAGAGAATTTTATGGGAAGGAATCAAATATAAGAAACAACAAAGAAAATACTACATGAAGATCCACCCCCCAACTTTGAGGCTAGACATTCCTTAAAAAGTCATGAATTACCAAAGGTAATCAATTTTCTCATAATTATTTCTATTAAATATGAATTAGGTTGATACTAATATCTTTCATGTACTAATATTCTATATGGTGAAATTTATTGTGATTTATATCTATCATCACCCACCCATCACCTTGTTATGAAGGGTATAGTGTACACTATCCAAGAATATATTCTACATGAAAAAAAACTTTTAAAAGATCATTTTAGAGTAGGAATTCACATAGATTATGATCTGAACACTAAGCTACGTGTTCCCCTTGATGTTTTGGATGTTCACACAACCAAACTTGTTATTGTAACTTTCATATCATATTCATTTGATCTTGTAAAAATATATATTGATAATGATGTATGCCATTTCCAATTTATTTTTTATGATTTTTTTTAATAATTAATGAAAAAAGTCTTGAATAGATGAATATTATTACAGATAGAGAAAAGGAAGGGTAAATGGAAGGTTTAATCAAAACAATATAAATGATCAACCAACAAATAAAAAAACCTACTAGGAGTACCTTTACCCCACTAGTTCAAATTCTTAATTTTCTAATATTATAAATTCATGTAGATACAACGTTCAAACATAATAATATTACCTTCATTTATTTTTAAGAACAAATGTATGGAGAGTTCATTACAGACTACATTGGTCTTGAGAACGTAGATGAAATCCTAAAGCATGAATGGCTAGGAGTCTTAGTTGTAAATTTATACACAAGGTGCGTTTTCATAATCAGTTTTTCTAATAGCTGATATACTATGTTAATTATAGTTAAATACTATTTATATTTTTAACAGGCGTATATATTAGCACTATGTGAAGGGAAAACCATGAGAATAAAAATTTGGATTCATTAGTCCTCACATCACTTTTACACACACAAATTCATTGAAAGAAAGTGAATATTTAATAATAGTGGACCAACTGGCCATAATGTTTGAAAAGAAACTTATAAGTGATAAACTATTCTTAATACCCATAATGCATGGGTAAAACTCTAAAATCTAATCATATAAAATATATTTTCATTACTTTAATTACTTATTACTTTTTTAGGAAGTATTGGTTGCTCATTGAAATCAATTTGGATAATCTAAAGATTTATTTTTTGGATTCATATCATGTATTTCTAAAAAATCGACTACACATGATTACCTTTATCAATTTTTAATACACTATATTAAAAATTTTACAAATAAAATTCAAGTTATATGTTTTATATTATGTTTTAATGAAATTTTTGTTATGATAGAATGATGTTTAGATATTTTAAAAATGATGGTATGAGGATGATCTATGAGCACAAAAAACCTATCTATTTATAAAATAGGATAAGTATTAGGATATATATAATATTATTTCACTATCAAAACATACATCAAAACAAATTATCTATTTTTCCCAATGTTTCTGTAATGTCTGAAACAAAATAATGACAATGATTGTGGTTGTTATGTTTTCAAATTTATGAAAGATATCATATTCATCAACAAACTAATATCCTCACAGAGGTATTTTTTATGATAATTACAATTTCATTTAAAATATTTATTAATGGGTTTTTTATCTATATTTTTTCAGTACTACCAGTGTAACATCCTGACCCGAACCATTGGATCCGAGCCGAAAGGTCACATGACCTCATGCGTGCCTCTTCATATGCAAGAGGCTGCTGAGTAGTAGCGAGGGTCTGAGTCTGTCAGTGGGGAGACTATACCCTCAGTATCCTTTCATGTTATCAATAATAAAAAATAAACAACAATATAAATAATCAGAGTAAACATGCGGAAAGCTAAATATAGAATACATAACAAGTAAATAAAAGAAACTCCCAAAAATTGAAATTATTTCCATGGTAAATAAATAAGATAAGTAAACAAGTGATAAACTGAAAGTACTATTGGTGTCTATCCTATCCCACTTCCATCTCTTCTCTCTTCAGCTTAGCTATCCACCACAAGTCCCTTTCTCTTCACTGAATCCCTCATGAAATCTACATGTGCACTGAAATGCTTGAGTAGAGTGTGATTACAAGACTTAGTAGGACGCTACCAATATGTCCTAAACTTTGTGTGATCAAGTATAATAGTGTATTCTATGATAATGATAAATGTGTAACAATCATAAACATACAACCCAAACTGAGCGGTCATGTGCTAGCCAAGCCATAACAAACCCCTAACCATACCTAATTTTTATTCATGCCAAAAGGATAATCAAGGTGTCAAAATAATCAAGGATTATCCATGAGGATAATGAATCATGCTAATCGCTATCCTGTGATCATGTAACTCAACATCACTATGTATCAAGGAAGTCATGTTATTGAAATTATCTAGGCATAGAGAGTGACTAAGCATCTGCTAGGCATTGAGAACATACCCCTTCGAATCTTCTAGTCATTGATTTCATCACACATCATCTTCGAGGCATCATCGTATCCCAACACTATGTATAGGTCCCTTGTTGTCAATGTCGTAAATCGTGCACACTTCTGCACTAGGGGATAAACATGTCGTGATGGTCAACTTACTTTGGCTTCAAGAATGATACCATAAAAGAACATGTAGCATGGTAGGATACACGAGAAATCATAACACATCGTCATAAGTAAGTTAGAACAACAATACATGTGATCAACATATAATATGAATAATAAGCTACAAAATTACTCATGGAAACAAGTTTCACATAAGATTTTCATGGCTACACACATACATCACTAAGCCTACGGGCCTTGTAAGGGTTCCCCATCATCCCTTGAAAGGGGGGTTATCAAAAATCAATAAAAAATGAAGTCCCTTGGGCCATTTTGGCAGGGATACACACATGTGATTATAATATATAACTATCATCAAATATGTCAACACATAAATAAGTATACAAACATGTGTAAAAAAGATCCCAAAAAAGGGTAAGGAACTTCCTACCTCAATATCGTTGACATCAACGGCAAGGATAAACCACCCGATGTGGTTTGAAAGATAGTGGAAACCTCAAAAGTCAAGAACACCTATTCGTGGCCATATTATCATAAGCATCGACACTCGAGGTTGACCAAGGGTCCCTAAAACCAAAACCAGCAATTTTATTTCAAAAAGAAATAAAGTATCACATGTAATGATACTTTCTCTCTCTTAGATACTTTTCAAATTATTCAAATATCAAATGAGATGATATTCTATCACTCCTAAATAATTTCCAAATTATTATTTAGGTCAACACATGTGATCATAATTTTATTTTCAAGAATAATTATATTTTGATAATTTCTCATAAATTATCCTTTTATAATTATATCTTGATAGTTTATTATAAATTATCCTTTTATAATTATATCTTGGTAATTTCTCATAAATTATCCTTTTATAATTATCATTTGATAATTTATCATAAATAATCCATATATATTATCTGTTTATAATTTCTCATAAATTTTCCCTTTATAATTATCTATTGATAATTTCTAAAAAATTATTCTTTTGTGATTATCTCTTGATAATTTATCATAAATTACCCATGATAATTCAGTTTAATTATCGCTTGATAATTATTTATAATTATCCTTTGTTAGTTTTTCAAAAAATACATTTTGATATTTTTTTCTTAAATTACCCTTGATAATTCAATGTAATTATCATTTGATAAAACTTTACAATTATCCAATAAAATTTCAAGGAAATAATTCTTTATAAAACCTTGAAATTATCTTTGAAAATATCTCACAATTACCTTTTGATGATTATTTTTAATGTTTTATCCTTTGATAAGATGAAAAACAATTCTTAATAATTGTTTACCCATCTTCCAATAATTTTCATAATTATCATTTTATAATTCATTTAAGAATCATGTTTTGAAAATTTAGGTTTCATTTTTTTATTTAAAACAACCATTTTTTCAGAATTTAGGAAGTAAAAATTAGAGAAAGAATGGAATAAAATTAAATAAAATAAAATAAAAACTAAGAACCTAGGAGGTGTTGTGCAAAGGTATGGAGGAGGAATGAGTTTCATGCATAGAATATAAGAAAAAGTTGTGATCAATCAACAGAAGTTCTCCAAACACTCAAAAAGGAGTCCCACATCACTTAAACCTACCTGAATGGCCTGAAGGCCTTCATTTTTTATTGATTTTTGATAACCCCCATTTCAAGAGATGAGGGGGAACCCTTACAAGTCCTGTAGGATCATAGATTACATGGCCCGTAGGCTTAGGAGATTACATTACCCAAAGGTCTTATAGAATTCAACCAGACTATCTATAAGGAACTACCCCTCCCCAGCATCTGCATCTTGATAGTAGCTCTCCACCTTTTCATGACCGTCTGGCTAGGCTTCCCGTGCAAGCACAAGCTGGTACCGATGGAATATTCATACCCTCTCATTCTGACAATCCATTTGGCTCTACTCTGGTGAGTGCACCTGCTCTGAATCCTCTTCTGGGGCTGCTCCTTTTTTGTAGTATGTCTGGGGCCTGCATTCATGAGGCCCGAAGGACTTGGGGTGGCCCTAAGGCCTTAAGGTGGCTCGAAGGCCTTGAGAATCAACTGGCCCGAAGGCCTTGGGTGGCCCGAAATCCTTACAGGACCCGAGGACCAAACCGGTGGCCCGGAGGCCCAGATGGATGAATATTTATGTCTGCTACAGTACCGAACAGTGCCTACTACAGTACTGCTACAGTGCCTGCTACAGTACTACTATAGTACCCGGAAATATGCCTCCACCTGAATTTGATCTCAGGTCTCTAGGATGCACCTAGCGAGTCCTCATCAATTGGGCTAAGGCTCTTGTGCCCACATCACTTATACTCGACCAAACCAACCCATCAAATTATTCGACTATATAGAATCAAATTCATATTCGTCTGGTGTTTCTTAAAATAGAAAATTGAAACACTAAATTTAATTTGACTTTCAACTAAATATTAATGGCATAGACTTTATTTTCACTCATTAAGGCATTACTGAAATTTTAGAGTGAAAACACAGTGATTCAGAGGTTTTTATGATCTTTTTAGTGTGAAAATGGTGGACAAGGATTTATTTTAGGGATATGAATAGTAAAATTGAGTTAAAAATAAATTAATAAAATTAATTATTTAATATAAATATTAAATAACTTAAAATAATGAGTAACCTGACCAAATGCCTGTCTTGTATAAAAGTTATGCTCCATCTAGAGTAAATATCGCATCCTGAACCTAATGGTAGTCTCAGATTTATCATATGGTGTACCGTTTGAGAGAAATTAAATTATTTTCAAAAAATAATATAATAAAAATATTAAATATCTTATCCTCATGTGCAATCTTACCAAACATCTGATGCACATAAGATTTATACCCCGCATAGGGTAAACCCTGCATCCTGGACCTAACGATGGTATTGGATTTCTCATATGACACATCATTTGGGAGATATTCAATTATTTTCATAAAAATATAATAAAAATATTAAATAAATTATTTTCATGTGCAATCTTACCAAACACCTGATGCTCACAAGTGTTATACCCGTCTAGGGTAAATACTGCATCACAAACCTAACGGTGGTCTTAGATTTCTCATACAATGCATCATTTGGGAGATATTAAAATATTTTGGATAAATCACGTGTGATTAGTATAATCTATTTAAAAAAATTATTTCATTTGTGTCGAGGCTCAACGGGCCTTGGAGTCTCGCACTAACTCAGTACCTAACTCTGAAAATATTCCATATAATATTCCAAGATGCTAACTGGGATTTTAACCTTATACAAATAATTTTAAAAAATATTTATTAAGTGATATTTATTGAAACACTACCACATTTAATACCTTTAAAAATGCACAAAAAGAATTTTAATAGCGCTAAAAAGGCATTTTTTTTCTCAGTGTTATTAAAAGAAGGCCTTTATCAGTACTAGTTTTGCACTGATAAAGGCCCACCTACTACATTGTGTTGTTTGAATAACAGCACACTGTGGAAAATACACATGTAACTTTTATAAAAATAAACATATATGAAAATTCATAATTTAATTGAAATAAATTTTACATCACAAATACAAAAAAATAACTAGTATATACATTTCAAACAATTCTTTGTATAATTATATTTTCAATTACTATCCACAAACATTTAAAAAAATTAACGTTTCTCATCTTTGGCACCCGCTGCCCCCTCTCAAAAAAGCCCGACCATGGTACCAGTTGCTGAGAAAACCACCCCAACCCAAGAAAAATAATCCACCTATATAAGAAAAGAAAACTTATGTTAGTAATACTATAAATAAATAAATTAAACATAAATATTAAAGAATAAATTAATAAAATGTCAATTTTAAATAAAAGGACACACTTAGAGTCATACTAGACACACTATGTGTCAGATTGAGGTGGGCAAGATTCCTACACATCAAAAATGACTTATAGATCATTATCTTAAAGTATTGAAATAGTCTGAATATGTTTGATTAGTTTTGAGTATGTAACTTTTCTTTTTTACTAAAATGTTATTTTAACCTGCAAACATGCACTTTGAATCATACTGATCATATAGTGTGTCAGTTTGATATGAGACTAATTCGTACACATCAAAAATGACTTATGAATTGTTTTCCTAAATTATCAAGATAATATGAGTGTATTTTATTAGTTTTCAGTGAGTGACACATGTTTTGAACTAAAATGTCAATTTTAGATTGATAATTGACACTTTGAGTCATATTGAGCACACTGTGTATCATATTGAGGTACACTTGATTCTTACATGTCAAAAATGACTCATGGATCATTTTATTAAAGTATAAAAACAATAAAAATGTGCTTTCTTAGTTTTGAGTATGTCACTTTTGTTTTTTACTAAAATGTCAATTTTAAATAAAAAGACACACTTGGAGTCATACCAGCCACATTGTGCATCGGTTTGAGGTTTGGGTGATTCCTACATTTCAAAATTAACTTATGGATAACTTTCCTAATGTATAAAAACAATACTAAATTGTTTTATTAGTTTTAAGTATGTCACTTGTTATTTTTACTAAAATGTCATTCTAAACTGAAAACATGCACTTTGGGTTATATCAGTTACATCGTGTGTCGATTTGATGTGAGACTGATTATTACACGTCAAAAATGACTTATGAGTCATTTTCCTAAATTATCATGACAATCATATTGTGGTTTCTTGGTTTCCAGTGAGTAAAACATGTTTTGAACTAAAATTTCAATTTTAAAATGATAACAAATACTTTGAGTCATACCGACCACACAATGTATCATATTGAGGTGAGTATTATTCCTACACGTCACAAATGAATTATAGATCATTTTACTAAAGTATCAAAACAATATGAATGTGTTTTATCAGCCTTGAGTATGTCACTTGTCATTTTTACTAAAATTAATGTCAAATTTAAATAAAAAGACACACTTAGAGTCATAATGGTCACACCATGAATCATATTTAGGTTTGGTTGATTCCAATATGTCAAAAATGACTTATGGATTGTTTTCTAGAGTATAAAAATAATCTGAATGTGTTTTCTAGGTTTTTAGTATGTCACTTTTTCTTTTTACTAAAATTAATATCAATTTTAAATAAATATCCACACTTGGATTCATATAGGTCACACCATTCATCATATTGAGGAGAGATTGATTCATACACATCAAAAATGACTTATGGATCTCTTTATTACAGTATTAAAAAAATCTGAATGAATTTGATTATTTTTCAGTGTGTCACTTGTTCTTTTTACTAAAATTAATGTCAATTTTAAATAAAAAGACACACTTGGAGTTATATCAATCACGTTGTGCTTCTAATTAAGGTTTAGTTTATTCCTACATGTCAAAAATGACTTATGGATAAATTTTTTAAATTATCAAAATAATACACTATTGGAAAATTACCTTATACCCACGGTTCAAAACCGTGGGTATAGCCCCTAAAATCGTGGGTATAGGTTATACCCACGGTTTTGGGAACCGTGGGCTGGAAAGGTGTCGGGAAAGGGGGGGTCCACCTATACCCACAGTTTTCTTCAAACCGTGGGTATAGGATTGCCACAGCATGGTAGGCCCGTGAACAGACTGGCACAACGTTGACCCCACGGTTCTCAAACCGTGGGGATTTAATCTTCAAAAATAGATGTTGTTGAGACTCGACCGCAGGACGCACCATGGAGCATTTCAACCTTCACTACCAACCGATCCAACTGCATCTTTAATATATATAGATATATCTATCTAAATATATTAATAACATTGCGTATCTAAAAATCAACGCAATGAGAATCAAAAATAAAAGATGTTGGGTCTCAAACCGGTGACCTTCCGAATGGAGAAGATGCGTCGAACCAACCAAGCTACGAATTTTTTTGTTAAATATATATATATTAGTCTACTTATATTAATATTATTTATTTATTAGAAAAAAATTACAGTGAGATTTGATCCCAGGACCGCTACATATGACAAACGACCGCCTAACCAACTAAGCTAAAATGATTTTCTTATTTAGCATTTCTATTTACCTAATTATATTAATCCAGGTCGTCTTCTCGCCAATTTTTTTTCATTGTCCCGCATAATCTTTTTCCTGCCTTATGGTGGGAAAGCTATTCCCACGGTTCTCTATAACCGTGGGTATATCTCTTCAAAAAAAAATACCCCAATACCCATGGTTTTGAAGAACCGTGGGTATAGGTCTTCTGAAAAAACTCTATACCCACAGTTTTGCAAAACCGTGGGTATACGTCTTCAAAAAAGAAACACCTATACCCACCGTTTTAAAAAATCGTGGGTATAGGTCTTTAAAAATAATCTATACCCACGTTTTTCTGAAACCGTGGGTGTAGGTACCTATATTATCCCTATACCCACGGTTTTTTGCAAAACTGTGGGTATAGGCCCATTTTCCAGTAGTGATATGAATGTGTTTTCTTGATTTTGAGTATATCACTTATTATTTTTACTAAAATTAATGTCAATTTTAAATAAAAAGACATGCTTGGGGTCATATCGGTCACAACATGCATCATATTGAGGTTTTAATTATTCTTACATATAAAAAATGAATTATAGATCATTTTCCTAAAGTATAAAAATAATATAAATGTGTTTGATTAGTTTTGAGTATGTCACTTGTGTTTTTTAATAAAATGTCATTTCAAACTAGAAACACGCACTTTGAGTTATACCAGTACATCGTGTTCCGTTTTAATATGAGTATACTTTATAAACATAAAAAATGGAATACTAATAGTTTTCTTAAATTATCAAGACAATAAGAGCATTTTTTTCTTGGTTTTTAGTGAGTGTTTTGAATTAAAATGTCAATTTTAAACTGATAACAGACACTTTGAGTCATACTGGGAGAATGGTGTATCAGATTGAGGTGAAGTTAATTCCTACACATTAAAATTAACTTATGAATCATTTTTTTAAAGTATAAAAACAATTTGAATTCATTTTATCAATCTTGAGTATGTTGCTTTTCCTTTTTACTAAAATTAATGTTAATTTTAAATAAAAAGACACAATTGGAGTCATATCAATGATGTTGTGCATCATATTGATATGTGGTTGAATTATAAACATCAAAAATGACTTATGGAACATTTTCCTAAAGTATCAAAACAATCCAAATGTTTTTTATTGGTTTTTAATATGTTACCTTTTCTTTTTACTAAAATTAATGTCAATTTTAAATAAAAAGACACACTTTGAGTCATATCAGTCACACCGTGCATTGAATTGAGGTTTGGTTGATTTCTACATTCCAAAAATGACCTATATATCATTTTCCTAAATTATCAAAACAATATGAATATGTTTTCACTTTTTCAGTATGTCAATTATTCTTTTTACTAAAATTAATTTTAATTTTAAATAAAAAGATACACTTGGATTATACCGGTCACACCATACATTGGATTGATGTGCGGTTAATTTGTACACATCAAAAATTACTTATGGATCGTTTTCCTAAATAATGAAAACAATTCAAATGCGTTTTATCAATTTTGAGTATGTCAGTTGTTCTTTTTACTAAAATTTATGTCAATTTTAAATAAAAAGACACACTTGAAGTCATAATGGCCACAAAATGTTTCATATTGAGGTGAGGATGCTTCTTACACATAAAAAATGACTTATGTATTGTTTTATTAAATTATCAAAATAATATTATTGTATTTTATCAGTTTTGAGTATGTGATGTGTCTTTTGAATTAAATGTAAATTATAAACTAAAAACATATAGTGTGAATCATATCGAGCACATTGTTTATTGGATTGAGGTGAGGATGATTGAGTATGTGATATGTGTTTAGTTTTCAACTATCTGAAAAAAAAATATAGAAAGGAGAGAAAATGTTCTATTCTAATGGAAGAGGAAACCCCATGCTAGCTCAAACACTTCACATTTTTGAAAACATGGGGTTTCCTCTTCTATCATAAAGGAACATGTTCTTTATTTTTAGGTGTGTTTTATATAGTTTCAAGAAAAATATGAATTCCCAAAAGATCTATGAAAAAAACTAAATAAGTATTAAATAAAAATTATAAGGAAATTAACTTACAAATAGTAGATAAAATGATGAAAATTTTAATTAAATAAGTGGTAGGAATTCAACTTTTCATGATGGTTATATACATTCTTGACCCATTTACTTATTGTCATTATCTCAATTGCACCCTCAAAGTCTAATATTTCATGAGAACAAGTAGATTCAAACAAACCACCCCAACCTGAGAAAAATAACCAACCTGTATAAGAAAAAATATATTATATTAGTAATACTATAAATAAATAAATTAAACATAAATATGAAATAATACATTAATAAAATTTCAAGTTTAAACTGAAACCATACAATTTGATTCATACTGAGTACACCATGTATCAGATTGAGTGTATGATCATAGTATAAGCGTGAATCATCCTTGTTGATGAATCCATTTATTTATGATCTCTATAAAAATTAACAAAATAAGTATCAAATAGATATGATGATTAAATTAACTAACAAAAGTAGATAAAATCAACTAAATAAGAAGTAAGAAGTCACATCTTCATGATATATGTGTACATTTTGACATCAGGTCTGATTACTATTCATTTTTAAACAAATCTATTTCATATTGTGAATATGATGAAATTTTATATTTATGGTAGTACTGGAAAAATATAAATACACAAAGTATTAATAAATATTTTAAATTAAATAGTAATTATCTTTGAAAATATCTCTTCAGGGATGCTAGTTTGTTGATGGTATATGATATCTCTTATAAATTTTCAAACATAATAACCATAATATTTTCCATTTTTTTATACACTATAGAAACATTAATAAAAATAAGTAATTTATGTTTATATGTGTTTTCATAGTGAAATGTTATTATATATACCCTAATAGTTATCCACTTGTATAAATTGATAGGGTCCTTGTGTGCATGGACTATCCTCATTCCATGATTTTTATGATATTTAAACATTTCCCTATCATAAAGTAATTCTCATTAAAAAATAATATAAAATATATAATTTGAATTTTAGTTCTAAAACATTGGATTTAGTGTGTTACAAATTAAAAAATGTCATCATGTGTGTTCAGTTTGTTGGGTATCCATGCAGTGAATCCAGGAAATAAATATTTAGAGTATCCAAATTGACCACAATGAGTAACCAATGTTTGCTAAAAACAAAAAGGAATAAGTATTAAAAGGAATGGAAATATATTTGATATGATTAAATTGTATATTTTTACCCCTGCACCATTGGTATTAAGAAGAGTCTGTCATGTGTAAGTTTTATTTCAAATGATGCAGCAAGTTTTTTCATTATTTTATCAATTTTTTTTATTCTATTTTGGTTTGGTCTATACAAGTGATGTGAGAACTAATGATTCTATATTTATGTTCATGGGGTAATCCCTTCAATTGGTATTCATATATACACCTGCAAAAAATATGAATTGTATTTAGTCATAATTAACATAGTAAACCAGTTATTGGGAAAACAAATCATTAAAACATGACTCATGTATACATTTATAACTGAGACTCCTATCCATTCATACTTTAGGATTTCAATTGCATTATCAAGAGAAATGAAGTTTGTAATGTATTCTTTGTACATTTGATCTTTAAAATAAACTGTGTGATTACTAATAATTTGTAACCTTGTATCCACATGAACCTTCAATGTTAGTAAGTGTGGATATTGAATGGGCAGAGTAATGGTTATTTATAAAGATATTTTCAAATGTTCGGTTAATCTTTTAGATAATTTTGATTCAACCTTTTGCTTCACCCCCTTCCCTTTGTTCTTCTGTAATAAAATTCATTAGTCCAGACCCTTTTTCATAAATTTTTAAAGGTTTAGCATTAAAAATAAATTCAAAATGAATACCTCCTTGTCGTCATGTTTTTTACAAGATTTGATAGTCATGATATGAATTTTTCAATAGCTTTCTTGACCATATGGATATCTGCATCATCAAGTTGAATAGGTAGCTCGATGATCAGCTCATGAGCTATACTAATCCCCACTCTCACATGACCTATTGGAAGTTATTTGTTGTATAAAGTGACTTCTTGGATATTGAACATGGTAGACCTTGCAACAAGGTGATGAGTGGGTGATGATAGATATTAATCACAGTTATTTTAACCTTGTATAATATCAGTATAGGAAAGTTATCATTGTCTTCTTGATTCACATTTCACATAAAAAATTATGATAATATTGATTACCTCATCTAATATGGCTCTTTTAAGGGAATAACTTGCCTCAAAGATGGTGGGGGGGGGTCATCATGCAATGGTTGTTCTCGAGTTGTTTCTTCTCTTTGCTTCCCACCATAACATTTTCTAGAAACTTAGACTGTTAATGAAAATTTTATTCAAGGGAAGCTAATCATTCTTGTATCTCTTCCATTTGTTTATCTTTATCCCTATGTTCTTTTCTTTTCTCAAAATATGTTCAGAGTGTCACCCCAAAACCCACACCTATGATGCGGCCGTACTATTTTGGCCACTTTAGATCCACTGATAGTAAGTGTTCATCTGGTATATCTGTTTATGATTCCTGTGTCTAAGTGAGATAGAAAATTTAGTAAAATAAGTAATAGTTTCTAGTTAATAGGGATTTAAAACAAAACAAAATTTTAATATGTCATACTTACACATGCTTCCCACACTTTTTGTGTGTTTTCATCTATTAGTATCCCATATTTATTTACACATGCCTCCTTCCATAGCACATGACGTGGGATGGAAGTGTCTTTGGATTTAGATTCATCAATCTATATATAAATAGAGAAAAATAATAATTTTTTTTTTCATGTCACATAAAATTATTACAGTGGATTTAAAATACATAACATTTTTTTCAAGTGAAGTGTACCTAATCCTTACTTTACTATAGGGGTATGTCAGTTTTTCTTCTCGTTGCTTATTTTCAGCACTCAGTTACTAATTCATAAATTAAAAATTCATAATCAAAGTGATTAATACATGTATTTTCAAATAATATATTACCAGATAAAATTTACCTAAAAAGACATCTCCTCATGACATCTAGTAAATGTATCCCATGCTTCATGGCTTATCAAGTGTGAATACATATGTGATGGGTGCAGGTTTATTTTTGTTTCGGCATATTTGAGATGAAATTTCATTAGAATTATGTGAAATCTTCCATGATCCTTTTGAAAAATCAATAATACAAATTTATTATGGGATACATCTACTATAAATTCACTCTACGATGAATAATGAAGAGAAATTCAATGTTTCATAATTTTATTTTTTAGTAAAATAAAGAAAGGATATCATAGTGTTACCCTAATCTCTTCCCAAATCATTTTCTTAAGTGTGGGAACAACATAGTGCCATAAATATATATCAATCAGCATGTGTTGAAGAGTGATGATCCCAATGAAACTACTGAACATGTACTTGTTGGGGTTAATAGGATGGCTACGTTCATTCCATCTGACCTCGAATTTGATGCCCTTTCTTTTCACCTTAATAAATTTTGCTAACACCGTCACACTAAAACGTTCCTATTTTGTTTGGGACAACAATTCTTCTCCATCTACCATTTCCTTGGGTTTAACATTGTAAATATATTTTTCCTCTAGATTGGTAGTATTAAAATATGCAGAAGGTCATTATTCCTCTACACTAGGATAAGCAGTAGGTTGAGAAACCTATTGTTCCTTAGGATTGGGAGCATCATCACATACAAAAGTCATTATCTTTAGAAGTGTTTTAGAATTTAATTTAAATTATATAAATGTAGTAGTGAATAGATAATAACATGAGGTAACAAAATGTTTACAAAAAATATAAATTTATTATTGAATTTTCTTTTTTTAAAGGTTGAAGGGATTTGACCCCTCTATTGAGTATCCAAATCCATTCATTTTAGTCTCCTATTACATACAAGACACCATCTATATTAAAACCTCTATGAAATTATTGTGACATCCCAATGAAAGGTTCTTCATCAGTTGAATTTTTATCTGATCCTTCAGTGGTTTTGGTTGATAATAGAACAATTTACCACTTTTAGTTTGTAGGATCTGGAACATAAAATACTTGTACTGCTTGTGGTTCCATTATAAATGTTTTGTATTTGTACCATTCCTTACTGAAATCTACTTTCATGAATCCCAATTCATCTATTTTAAAAATACTCCTTTTATAATCCCACTTACATAGAAAAATTGGAACTTAGAATGTTGTATAATCCAACCCTCATATTTTTTTGATGATGCCAAACTATGGCATATTCACATAAATTGGATTTCTTTCCTTGATACTATAAACATGTATCACTTCATCCACAATTGTAACTCCACTATTTTTCATGGTACTTCCTTCATCATGTTCATTTTTATAGAACATATAACTATTAATTACATAAGAATTATAAGATAATACATGCACACTTAGTCCTCTGGATATCCATCAATGTCATTTAAAAATTAAATTCGTATTTTCATCTGAATCCTTAAAAATATGGTATCAAAACCATATTATAAACTATTGATTATGTGTATTTGATATCCATCTTTCTTTCCTTGATGGATTATAATTCCTAAGAATTTATTTGTGGGTTTCAAAACATAAAGAAAACTCTAAAATATTATTCAAAACATGACATACATTGTTGGGGAAAATACAACATAAATCTATAGGCATTATATCTTGCATCAAAACATGACATTCATATTATTTCAGATACTTTAATTTTAAATCATTCATTGACACAATATTATTGATATTCGATGAATAACCCTCTCTAACATTTACATCATTCAAGAAGTTGAAAAACTAATATCTATCCTCCCTGGAAAGAGTGTAACTAGTTGGAGGAAGAATAGTCCATTTTTCATCCTTTACTAGCACAAAATATTTCTGTATCCCCATGTCAATCATTCCCAATCTAGCCTTAATTCCATCCTTTGTTTTTTGGGTGTATTTAGTAATCTTCCCATGACACTATCACATAATTTGTTTCAGCATACATAATATCAAGAAATTTTTTGACGTACAGACAATTCCAGTATGGTAATTCAAAAAATAACTAATCTCTTTTTCCAACCAGTTTTCATAATGTTTTTTGAAAAAGGTTTACTAAAATTAGTTTTTATATCTTTTACTTTCTCAAACAGTTGATCACCTGTTAGTAAAGATGGTGTTGTACATTCTTATGAACTCCCATCTAATGATGTCTTCCAAGATCGATACTTATTTTATTAGGGTATAAATTTTTGATGTCCTAGAAACATAGTCTTCAATGAATGTTTCAACTTAATTGATTGTGTACCTTATTCACAAATGGGATACTCTTGAGTTCCTTTAATGCTATAACCTAAAAAATTTCCATAAGAAGGAAAGTCATTTATCATCTCATACAACATAGATATCAACATGAAATATTCATTTCTATAAGAATCATAAAATTTAACACCAAAATCTCATAATAATTTCAAATCTTAAATCAATGGAGATAAATAAACATCAATAACATTACCCGGTTGTTTTGGTCCTGATATAAGCATAGATAACATAATGTATTTTCATTTCATGCATAACCACAGTAGAAAGTTATAATTTACCAACATAATAAGCCATGTACTGTGAGTGTTAATTTGAAAACAAAAAGGATTCACTCCACCTGTAGATAGCACAAGATAAAGTTTTCTCATCTCATTTCCAAATTCAAGATACTCATAATCAATTAGATTCCACATAGGAGAGTTTATCGAGTGATGAAGTTTCCCATATTTATTTCTTGTATTTGCATGCCACATTAATTACCTTTCAGTATACTCACTTATATATAGTCTATTAAATCTTGGAATTATTGGAAATTACCATAAAACATTCATAGGACCCAATTCATTTTTCTTATATCGAGAATCACCACACTTTGGGCATTATTTAAGTGATTTTTGGTCCTTGTGAAATAGTAGATAATTATTTGGACATAAATTTATTCTTTCAGAGATCATACCCATTGAACGTAGCATTAGTTTAGAATCATATATTCAGATAGGAAGCTCATTATCTTCTGGGATCATATCATTCAAGAGAGCAAGTAGTTCGGTAAAACTAGTTTCACTCCATCCATTGCTAGATTTTAAATTATACAAATTTAGTATGGAAGAAAATGATGTATATCTAGTACAACTAGTATATAATGGCATATTTGAAAAAATTTGTAACTTCTAATTTTTTTTTGGACAATCACAAAGTTCATCTTTAACTTATAATTTCCTCAATACAATATTCATCATCATTCACACTTGTAATCACATCCTCTATATAGTCTTCTTCATTTTCCATACTTATAATCATATCAGATGATCCATAAAATGTAGTGATACCCTAATCACTAGCTATATTCCCTTTTTCCCCATGTTTAGTCCAACATTTATAACTTTGATCTATTCCAAGATAGATCAAGTGTTCTTCCAAATACACTAGACTAATTAGTCTTGAATAAAAATAGTGTAAACACGAGCAAAAGATTTGAGAAGGGTCATATGCATGATCTTTTACAAACTTGATGGACTATTTCACCCCATATTTATACTCTTTTGGCATACGATTGGCATCCAACCATTTTTGATTCATATCCATCCTATTTTATTTGGTAATATTGATATTTTAAAAAAAATACACAAAAATGAGCCTTTCAAATAAGGTGAACCCAATATTTGATTGTTTCAAATAATTTAATCATGCTTTGAAGGAAATGGGTAATTGAATTTAAGAAAAAAATTACTCCACTGGTGGTAGGTGTTATCCTCTAAATTCATCCACAATGATCACCGATACCTGGTATGGGATGACTACTACTCAGGGTAGTTTAAGCAACATAGGTGCATGTCCAGAAGAGGTGGGGGATGAGTCTCAAGAAACAAAATGAAATAATAACTATTCGGGAGATAAAGCTAATAAGGATGTCAGTTATCTCCTTAAATCTAAATGTTCCCAGGTTGGGGAGTTGGTGAAGGTTGAGGGAGTGTGGTCATGATGCATATCACATGGGTTGGATGGAGTTATTGACATGCCTTTACCGTGGTGTTATTATTAATCTATATTATATAGGAGGTGAGATTATGTGTATCTAGGAGGTCATTGAACGTTAATATCATCATATAAATATAGATAGCACCCTTTTTCCTTACACATGTTTGCATTTATAAATATAGATACCACTCATCCCGCTGCGTTTATAAATATAGATACCACTCAACTTTTTGGTACATATTTTAAGGAGTGTTCAAAATGGAAAAGAAAATTGGTGATATTAGTTAGTAATTAATTAATAAATATTAACAATAAGTTATAATTATTTTTAGCTAATGTGGTATTAATTAGTAATCAATTTAAAAATAAGAAATTACTAATTAAGCCTAATTATTATTAATAAGAATAGTTAAAATAGTTTTTAATTATCTTAATAATAATTTATTATGATCAATGATTACTAATTATTAATAATTATTAGTTAATAATATTTATGAATAAAAAAATTGAACCTAAATATTAATTATTTATATTTTAATAAATTAGATAATAATAAATATTGATTATTATTAATAAATGAGTAATAATTACTATTAATTACAAATTAATTATTCATTTTTATTAATTAAATAGTAATTAATTAATAAAGATTAAAACTAACTAGTAATAATTATTTACTAAGTGATATTCAATATTAATTAATCCATAATAATTTTTAAATTACTAATTAAGAGTACTTATTATTTGATTACAAATTATTAATCAAATTTATTAATTATTTAGTAGTTAATTAACAAGCATTAATACTAACTTGTAATTATCAACTACTAACTAATATTAAATATTAAATAATCCAAATTAATTATTAAATTACTAAGAATATTTATTAATTAATGACATATTATTATGTATATTTATTAATTAATTAGTAATTAATTAATAGATTTTAATATTAACTAATACTTGTCAACTACTAAGTGATATTAAATATTAATTAATTAATCCATAATAATTATTAAATTACTATGACTAATTATTAGGTAATTATAAATTATTGTTCTATATTTACTAATTAATTATGAATTAATTAATAAATAATATTACTAAATAGTAATTAAGTGATATTAAGTAGAAATTAATTCATAATAATTATTGAAATTGATATATTTATTATTTAAATATATTTATTATAATTTTATAATTATTTATATATATATATATAATTATAGTTATAAATAAATATATTTATAAATATTTGTATACAATTATAAAAATATTAATATAATTATATATATTTATACAATTATATATATTTATATAATTATATATATATTCATTAATACATAAGTATATATAATTATAAATATAATAAATATATTTATTATTTAAATATATATATATATATAATTTTATAAATAATTTTTTAAAATATATATATATATATATTTGAATTACTAATATATATAAAATTATCAAATGGAAATTATCAAATTGTAATTACCCATGGACAAAAATCTCAAATTTCATAGACAAAAAATTATAAAAAAACTCTAATTACCTGTGGATAAATCTCAAATTGAAATCCATATCGAAAAAACAGTAGTGAATCTGCAATTGAGATAATTTTTGAAAATTCAAGAAAATAATTAATAAAAAAAAAAGTTAAAATAATTATCCAAAAATCCTACAACTGGATGATCGATTGGCAACAATGGAGGGAGAAGATGAGGGTTTGGTCATCTGTCGGCGGCCGACTGGAAGCAAGGGAGGGGGAGAGGGGGCTTCGATCATCAGTTGGCAGCCGACCAGTAGCAAGCTAGGAAAGGCTTGTGTAGTGTCCGACCAACAACAATGGAGGGAGGGGAGGGTGTTCGGTCATCAATCGGTAGGCGAGGCAGGAAAGGGAGGGAGGGGAGGGCGTTCACTCATCGCATGTTGCTCGTCGGTCGAGACAGGAATGAACGGACCCACCGGACGCCGGAAGGGGTGGAGATTGGGGTGTGCGACGGTATGAGGGCTGAAAATCAAAGTACAGATCCAAAGGCTAACAAAATAAATCAACACATACCATATATTAGGAGAGGATCGGTTCATCGAGAAAGAAGATGACGACTGTAGGGGTTCAACAAGAGCAACAACACTAGGGCTCCATGAGAGCTTGAAGGGGTACATAGGAGACAAATTTTTTAGGGTTCTTTTTATAAGAAAGAATAAATATTTTAACAACGGTTTCAAAAAAATGTTGATAAATAGTAGTTTTATCGACGCTAAAAAAAAGCACTGATAAAAATAATCTTTATCAGCACTTTTTTAACACTGATAAAGATTAAATTTAAATAATATATTTATTTATTTATAATTATATATATTATATATATTATATATATTTAAATCGATGTATAAATAAATATAATTATAAATTTAATAACTATATTTATTATTTAAATGTATTTATTATAATTTTATAATTATTTAAATACATATTTATTTATTTTTATTTATAATAATAAATAAATATATTTAAAAATATTTCTATATAAGTATAAATATTTTTAGATATTTATAAATATACCAAAAAAGGTCCAGGAGACATGCAAACCTGCTCCTACCAAAATTTATTGAAAAATAAAAGACAAGCATGAAAGAGAATGGATGGGATCAAACAAAGGATAAGCCATCATCCAAAAAATAAATAAAAACTACAAATCATAACCATCTCCATAATCAGTGGTGTCATCAGCTGATTCTCATTCTGACTACAAATTCTTCTTATTGAAAAGAAGAAGAATATATATTAATATAATTATATATATTTGTATAATTATATATATATATATCAATATATAAATAAATATAGTTATAAATTTAATAAATATGTTTATTATTTAAATATATTTATTATAATTTTATAATTATTTAAATATATATTTATTTATTATGGAAGAGTATGGGTCTGTCACGAGATAGTCTCGCTCTAGTCTTCAATGGCGATTAGGTCTTTTCACACATGAATTCTCTGTCTGCTCATCCTCTGGATGATTTTTTCTTCACAAAAGGGTGATTCAACTCCCACAAGTATATGGGTGCTAGATCGGGAAGTTGGAAAGCTTCTCATGGAGGGATCACGGTGGCTGATTCACCTGGTGATAGTGTATTTATAAGTTCTTTCTCTCTCTTTAAAGGTTTGGTAGCGGGAGGCATTCATAGGAAGGGAAGCATTGCACATGTTAAAGCTGATTTGATTGCAGTCTTGAAGCACCTAAAATCGGTGAGAATTCTATCATTGCTAGAATTAATTGCCAAGGGGTTTCAATCCATGGAAAATTGGGGTTTTGGTAGTGTGCCTTTTTGAAATTTGGGGTTTCACCAGTTGGAAATGTGTTTCATTGGGCCATGGATTTTTTCATCTTATATTCCCTCCTAAAGAGATAAAGACGCGTGCTTGGGTATTTGGTTCAATCTTGATCAATCCTAGATTTCTACACATTCGCTAATAGGCTAGGAAATTCAATCCTTTGAAGGTAAAAAAATCCTTCATGAAGCTATAGGTCAAGTTATATGGTTTAAACTGGACTCTTTGGAATCCTAGGATACTTTATGATATTGCTATGTCCATTGGTGTTCTCATCAGATTGTATAGAGAAACTTAAGTGGCTAGATTTAGCCACTATGTGTGCTTTTTTGTTGAGGTGGACCTATGTTCTACCTTAGTGGATAGAGTTATTCTTTCAACCAACGATGATGAAATTGATTTGAGAATTGAATATAAAAATGTTCCCAGATTTTGTACTGATTGCAAGGTTATTGGACACGACAATCTAAATTGTAAAAGATTTATTGTATTTGTTTTATACTTTGTTAGAGGAAATGATGAAAATTCCTGCTTCAAAAAGAATCAGTTTTTGAAATATTCTATTCCTGCTAATACTAACCATTTTCTACAACATGGAGGGGTGCATAACCAGGGGATATCTATGGAAACAGGGCCTGAAAGTGAGTCTGGACAGGGTGCTCATGTTGATCCAATAAATGAATTAATTAGATGTAAGTCTATAACTATGAGGACTGGTATTTATCAGTAGGAACCTACTGTTGTTTTGGATTCCTTATAACCTCAAGGGTATCATGACTCTGATGGTGTTGGGTATAAGGCTACCAGGTCATGGGTGGAGATAGTGGAATATGGGTTGGTCAGTGATGACATCTCAATTGATGAAACAAGGGCACAAGAATTGGCTGATCACCAACTCTTCCAAGTTCAAATGATCACATCAAAAAATAGAAAAGGGAAGAAAACATTAGATTATGGGGAAAATCAATAATCAAAATCTAAAGTCCAGGACCATGTAATTATATAAAATGTTTTGGGGAGTTTTCACAGGGGTGTTTGTCTAAAAGGACAGGATTGTTGGATGGAGCTACTAACACTATTGATCTTCATATGTCTGGTGGCCCTGAAATGAGGGCTTCTGAGTTAGTATTGGATCCTTCGTAAGGTCGTAGAACAGGTTTGGAAATGATATAGGTGGGATTTTTTTATGTTTCTAGGGATGTTTGTGCTTTATTATAAGGGATATATTTTGATGGTCTTTCTAGAAAATGTTTATTGGCATTGGAAGGTTCCAAAAATTCTAGACATGATTTTGAACCCAATTTGGAACTCTCCAAAGGTAGAAACTTATCTGCCGATTCCAACAACAATGTTGAAGAACATAGGACTAGTGGTCTAGAAGGAAAGATAATGTCCTCATCCAAGGAAAAGGTGTTAGTGGATAAATATAGCTTCCAATTGGTTCTTTTTAGGAAGTCTATACCCCTTTATGAGCCTAGAAATACTTATCATTCTAAAATTTCAAGTGACATGGATTCATCCCCTTTTGTGATGCCTCTTCAGATATAGCCTCCTTCAAGTAGCCCCACATGTAGGCTGGTTGATTCTATCTTTCCAAAAGCATCTGGTGGCTAGAAAATCAAAAGCGTGTAGGGAATGGGAAGTCCAAACAAGGTATAGGTTTCAACTTCTAACCTTTTCGAAGTGTTTAATACACTCAATGAATAGAAAAATCAATCTCAGTAAGAGTAGTTTCAGGTGGTCTCCCTAAAGATGCAGTCTCGATCCCTAGAGCACTTGAAATGGGGTGATTATGTGAAATTTGGTAGATTTCAGGTAAATGTGGCTCAGACCCCCATAGAGAAAGGCATTTAAGATTCATTACTCAACATCCCATAGAAGTGGGTTGAGGTGCAGTCAGATGCTAGGATGACTGACTCGAAGGGCAGTGACATTGAAAGCCTCTTGAAGCAATCAAAAACTTGGAGAAGGGGTCATCACCCAAGAGTTCGATGCCATGGGAACATACAAACCAATTGGAATTCTATGTGCGATGAAGAACATAGAATTGGTGCTGAGAAAAGAAAAAAGTTAGGTCTTTGAACACTTTATTGATGAGGGTAGTTTGCCTTGTATGTTTATATATATATATATATATATTTATTTATATTTATAATTATAAATTAATATATTTAAAAAGTATTTACATGTAATTATAAATATAATAAATATATTCATTATTTAAATATATTTATTATAATTTTATAATTATTTAAATATTTATTTATTTATTTATAATTATAATTATAAATATGAGTATTTTGGTTGTCGAGCATCGGGAACTCTCATCGCTCGGAGATTGTAACGACCCGAGTCCAGAGCCCCTCCACTGGTGCCTCGTACCCAGTTCTCCACATGACCTCAAGCGCGTTTCCCCGAACGCCAGAGGATGCCGACTAGAAGTGAGGGCCTTGGTGAGTTGGTGAGGAAACTATGCCATCATTCGGTAAGGTATACAAGGTAAGAAAACAACAATAAATAGTGGAAGCAGTAAACAACATGCATAACAACAGAAACCAAATAGCGGAAGCAATGTAGATATATAACTATGATGACAATGATGCAGCAGGTACAAGTATCTAATAAAAACAGAAAACACAACAAAGTGCTGAAATACAACTGAAACCAAGTGAAAAAGAAAACAAAGTAAGCTCCTCATCATCGCGAGCCACGGCTCAGTCCCATGCTCCCCATCTCCTGATGCAGTCAAGATCCTGAAGTAGAAGGGCGCTTGACCTTATCTATACCTGCAGCAACATAGTCTGCTTGGGCCCAAAAGCATGGCCCAAACAGGGTGTGAGATACAATCCCAGTAGGAAATCACCCAAATATTTGTGCCTAATAGTCAATGAATACATGGCAGTAATAAAACAAGAAGCAGTAAACAGAAAAGCACAAGCAGCTACAATCTATAGTTCTAGAAAACAAAGTACACAAGTAAACAACCAGCAACAAAAGAATAAACAGGTAACCCTCTGGGTAGCTCTCACAGTCTAACCCCTATGGTTCAACCTATAAGTACTAAAACCCCTCTAGGAAGCACACACAGTCTCACCCCTCTGGTTCAGCTACGTAATTAAGCAGACTCTCTGGGGAAGCACTCACCGTCAATTCCCCCTATAGTCTCGTATCATGCTAAAGGCTCTCTGGGGAAGCACTCAATGTCAATTCCCCCTGTGGCCCACGTCGTGGATCTACATACTCTCTGGGGAAGCACTCAATGTCAATTCCCCCTATAGTCTCGCATCGTAATTAAAAGACACTCTGGAGAATCCCTTTCGTCAATTCTCTCTTTGGTCTACTACTCTAGGTTCTCACAGTCCTGAGTATAACTAAACATGCTCAGCGCATGTGTATCGTCCAAGTAAACCTCAATAACTACTTGGCTATCAACTAAGGCTCAACATTATAACAAAAGAGACAGTTCCACTATCCTACAACAAGGTATGGCAATTGGAAAAACACCCAACAGGAAAAACAAGCATGGAAAAGTAACCCGATCACAAAAACAATTACTCTACTCACAAGCAATAACCTCTACTAAATAAAACAAGAAAAAGTAGGCAAACAACAGGGGAAAAACAGGAAACACGCAATATCCCGTTCAAGGGTATCGGTGGAATTTTCACATAATATTCATCAAATTTCTACGGAAAGGCACAAACCACCTACATTGATCCTAGGAGATCGATATACATGAAACTCGATGACAGATTCCCCTTAGAAAGACCTAGATCTGAGAAAACGCACAAAACATTTATCCCACGATAACATGGAAACGAGGGGGAATGAAGAAACAAGGCTAAAGAAAAAAGAAGAACTCACCGCTGTGATTCCAACGCAATCGACCGTTCTCGAATCGGAGAACGGACGGCAAGGCAGAAGCTCGGAGAAGATTTGGCTATACGGTCGCTTCCGGATGGACGAAAACTGGAGAAGAAGATGAAACTGGGGGTTAGGCATGACCCCAGTCCGTTTAATGAAAAAAAAGAAAGTACACAGCGTGTACTTCTTGAGTACACAGCGTGTACTTCAATTTTCCATACTCAGAATTAAGCGGCCTCCACCTCATCCTTACACACCGTGTGTGTGGCCCAGACACAGCCAGCACATAGCTTCGAGCCGGGAAAAAGTGCACGGCGTGTACTCAGAAAGTACACGGCGTGTACTTCAAAAATTTTCAGAAAATTCATTTTTCTCAAAAACTCTAGAAAAAGGGGGAAAACGTACCTAAAAGAGATCTGGGTTCTTACAAACTTCCCCCCGTAAAGAAATTTGTCCCCGAATTTCCCTAACAAGGTGGAGAAAGAGAAACCCCGAAAAACTTCGACCACTATGATCGTATATCGGTATCCCTCTTTCAGGTCTCATCCTATACTCTCCTATGCTGGCATAGCACTCGTACCAGAGGAACAGACCGTCCGCGGAGAACCTTCGTACTGCGATCGACAATCCAAATAGGATGCTCCTCGAACGATGCATCCGCTTCAACCTCGACTTCCTTGGGCTGAAAGACGCGTGAAGTGTCTGAAAAGTAGCGTTGAAGCTGAGAGACGTGGAAGACGTTGTTCATGGCCCGATACCTCTGAGGTAGATGCAACCGATAAGCGACTGGCCCAACTCTCTCCAAGACCTCAAACGATCCGATGTACCGCGGTGAAAGCTTACCCTATCTCTGAATCATCTTGTGTCCCAACCTCAGTGCGACACACAGGAAAACCTGATCTCTGACCTCGAACTCTAGGGGTCGTCTCCACTGATCAGCATAAGACTTCTGTCAAGACTACGTTGTAGCCATCCTCTTCTGAATTAGCTCTATCTGCTCTGAAGTCTCCCGAACAATACGATGTCCCAGCAAAGCTGCCTCTCCTGCCTCCAGCCAACATAAGGGTGATCGGCATGGCCTACCGTACAAATCCTCGTATAGCGCCATCTGAATGGTCCCCTGGAAACTGTTGTTGTGGGCAAACTCCACCAGAGGAATATGCTTCTCGCAAGAACTGCCAAAGTCAAGGATGTAATCTCGGAGCATATCCTCAAGCACCTGGATCGTGCGCTCGGACTGGCCATCAGTCTGGGGACGGTAAGATGTACTCAAAAGTACCTGTGTACCCAAGGCCTACTGAAGTCCCTACCAGAACCGAGAGGTAAAGTTTTCATCTCTTTCTGAAACAATAGAGCGCGGAACTCCATGTAAACGAACAATATCTCTGATGTAAAGTCGTCCCAGATCATCAACACTGAAGGTCTCCTTGATCGACAAGAAGTGAGCAACCTTCGTAAGCCTGTTGACGACAACCCAAACAGCATCGTTTCCTCACGGTGACCTCGGCAACCCAGTCACGAAGTCCATCGCAACATCATTCCACTTCCACTCCGGAATGGGTAGCTGCTGTAGAAGGCCTGCTGGTCACTGATGCTCTGCTTTCACCTATTGACAAGTAGAACATCTCATGGAAAAACCAGCAACATCCTTATTTATACCTGGCCACCAGTACTGGCAATGAAGATCCCGATACATCTTGGTGACGCCAGGATGAACTGCCCAAACAGAGGAATGGAAATCCCGCATCAGCTCCTTGTGTATGTCTGCTGGCACCCATACACGTACCTAGAAACGCAAGATCTCATCCTCACCCACTGCCCATCCAGGAAGAGGGTCCTCTCCTGACACACTCTCTTGTAGGACTAATCCTTCCAAGTCTAATAGCTGCCTCATCGATACCCGATCAAGTAGCGTGGAGGTAACAGCTACAGAAGATAGAAAAGTTTGTCCCCGTATGTCGTGCACCTCCAGATGCATCTCAGAGAATAGATCCATCAGCTGCCACTCACTAGTAGCCTCCTGAACTGCCTGAATCTGAGTTCTCCTACTCAACGCATCTTCCACGATGTTGCCCTTTCCCAGCGTATAGGCAAGCTCGAAGTCAAAAGACTATAGATACTCAACCCACCTGTGCTGCCTCAGATTCAGGTCACACTGAGTGAAGATATACTTGAGACTCTTGTGGTCAGTGAAGACCACAAAATGCTCTCCCAAAAGATAATGTATCCAACAACACAAGGCATGAACAACAGCTGCCAACTCCAGATCATGCGTAGGGTAGTTCCTCTCATGTGGCCTCAGCTGCCGAGACCCATACGCAATGACTCCATCTCCCTACATAAGCACTTATCCCAGCCCGATACCTGAAGCATCATAGTAAACAGTGTAGCTCTTGCCTGGCTCTGGCAAGACTAGTATCGGTGCTGACGACAACCTCCATTTCAGCTCCTGAAAGGCTGACTCATAAGAATATGACTATAAGAACTTCTCCCCCTTCTTGGTCAGACCTGTCAAAGGTGCTGCTAGATGATAAAAGTCCTGAATGAAGCATCTGTAGTATCCAGCCAGCCCTAGGAAGCTCCGTACCTCAAAAACATTCTTCGGCTACTCCCAGGAAACTACAGCTCTCACTTTCTCTGGGTCCACAGATACTTCTGCTTCAGAGATGACGTGACCCAAGAAGTGAATCTGATCCATCCAGAAGTGGCACTTCAAGAGTTTAACATAAATATGATGCTCTCTCAGTGTACTCAGAACAATATCAAGATGTGTGGCATGGTCATGTCGAGTGTGAGAGTACACCAAGATATCATCCACGAAGACCACAATGAAGGAATACAAGTAAGGATGGAACACTCAGTTCATCAATGCCATAAAAAAACTGCAGGTGCATTCGTGAGTCTGAAAGGCATGACTGTATATTCGTAAAGACCGTACCTACTCCTGAAGGCTGTCAGAGGTACATCTGATGTTCTAACGCGCAACTGATGATAACCGGACCGCAAGTCGATCTTCAAGAACACCCGGACTCCTCGAAGCTGATCAAAAAGGTCATCAATCTTTGGAAAGGGATATCGGTTCTTGACCATCAACTGGTTCAGCTTCCGATAATCCCCACAAAGCCGAAGGGTACCATCTGACTTCTTCGCAAACAGAACAGGCGAACCCCAAGGAGAAGTATTGGGTCAGATGAAACCCTTAGCCTGTAGCTCCTCCAACTGCTTCTTGAGCTCTTGAAACTCAGGTGTGGCCATCCTATATGGAGGAATGGACACCAGTGCCACTCCTGGCACGAGCTCAATAGAGAAGTATACCTCACACTTCGGAGGAAAACCCAAAAATTCCTCTGGAAAGACATCCTTGAAGCGATCCACCACTGGAGGAAAGTCCAACTATGGAGTCCCCTGATCATCCAGATAAAGACTAGAAATCTGGGCCGTCACTCCTCCTATCCCAAGATGCTCGAGTCCCGCCCGACTCGCCCAAACGTCCCATTCGCCTTTATGAAGGAAAGATTTACCTTCTAGTGAAATGAAACTGACTCTGCAGTGATAACAGTCAACGACTTCCTGGAAGGGAATCGACCAGTCCATGCTGAGAATGACATCATAGCCTATCATCTCTAGGACATAGAGATCCCATAAGAAGTGATACCCTGCAACCTCGAGAGGGCATTTTCTACACTGGCGTACACTAGATGTCCTCGTTCCCAAAGGTGTGTCTAGTGTCAAAGAGTCGGCAAAAGAAAATATGCAGAGTCCAAGGCTCTCCACAATGACAACAGAGATAAATCTATGCATAGAACCAGTATCGAAAAGGACTGAAGATAAAACTGAGGCTACTAAAATCATACCTCGAACAGTTGAAGGGTCGGGATCCTGCTCATGATAAGTCTGCTCCATGGAAAAATATTGGCCTGCACCACGGCCCTACTCCCCTGACTGACCACTCTGAGGTAAACCTCCCTGCTGGTGCTGAGGGACTAGTGGCTGACCGCCACGACCTCGACCTCCACCTCGGCCTGAATGGCTGGAAGAACTCTAGTTCTCTGACTGGTGAGAGACTGGTGGGGCTACTCCTGAACAAGGAGTCATGGAAGAACCCCGGTCACCTGCTGCTGGTGAGAAAACCTAGAAGAAACGCTGAAGGTTACCCATCTTGCTGCAAGATCAGCACTCCACGGGGTCTCTCTGGCACTGCGGTCTCGTGTTCCATGTTCGGCCACACTGGTAGCATGTCACCTGGCTGCTTGATGATGCGTCTCGCTTCCTCAAATCACCACGTGTAGGCTCTCTATGGTGATTCTTGCTGTCATCTGGAGGCAAACTAGCTCTGAAAGCAGACTTTCCCTAGGTCGCAGCTCCAGAGTCTCTCAGATTGCGCTCCGCAATCAGTGCCTGGTTGACGATGGAAGTAATGGAAGTCAGCTGGAAGATGTTCACCTGCGAGCGGATCTCCCACCTGAGTCCATCCTCAAACCTCCTCGCCAAGAACACCACACTCCCATCCCAAAGGGGTGTAAAACGCTGCAGATCAGTGAAATGAGAGGAATACTCCATGACAGATAGAGTACCCTACTCTAAGCTCATGAACTCCTGGGCTCGATCGGCCCTCAGGGTCTCCGGGTAGAAGTAGTCGTAGAACATGCGTTGGAACTCCTCCCAAGCCATATCCTGCTGCTGACCCGCCTGTGAGATCATGTCCCACCACCTCTTGGCAGAGTCTCAGAGCATGTAGGTGGCGAGATTGACACGCCTCTCTGGAGGCGTCTCCAGATGCTCGAATATAGTCAGCATGGCTTCCAGCCATGACTCTGCAGCCTGAGGTCCTCCCTCCCCCGAGAATGTGGGAGGATGTTTCTGCTGAAAGACCCGTGTCAAGTCTTCCATAGACGAGGCAGGAGGTGGTGCTCCCTAGAAGGCTTGCATCATCCTCATGAAACCTTCCCTGAACTGCGCATCAGTGCCTACGACTAGTACAAAAACCGATGCCAAGGCTGGCTCGACTGGGGGATCGACAGGAAGTCCCTGATAATCCATATCTGGCGTCTGATCAGTACCTAATGACAGACGTACGACCGGAGGATGTCTCGGAGGCATAGCTCTGAAAGATCAAAAGCACACCTTAGATCATAAAAACAAGGACAGAGAACACAAGAGTACAAAATGGGAACAGGGGAAGAAAAACACAAAAAATTGCAAAATACGACTACACAGTGTGTATAAAAACTACACAGCGTGTCTACTTAAACCACTGACATGGGTGTGTACTCCTTTCCTACAAGTAGTGTACACTTCAAAATACACGGCGTGTTAACCCCCACACACGGCGTGTACTTGAAAACTATTCCCCTACCCGAGTCTCCTTACACGGCTAACCCACACGGTCCGACTCAACCCGAGGCTACACGGCGTGTTTGAAACAAACACAGCGTGTACTAGACAAGGCTTCGGTGGCCCGTGTTGTTAAGAACATGGCCATATACTCGGATGAACCTTACACAACATGCTCCCAATAAACACGACATGTATAGGTGAAGGTGACACCATCCCGTGTTGTTTGTGACACGGCTGGGTGCCTGGGCAAGACTACACGGCGTGTTCCGAACAAACACGGTGTGCGGAAAAGAAGTTCACGCCAGCCCATGTTGTTCGTGACACGGTCAGGTACCTGGACAGGACTACACGGCGTGTTCCCTATGGATAGGTCGTGTTCTACCCGAGCTTCCCCAGCCTGTGTTGTTAGTGACATGGCCGGGTACACAGATCCGAACTCACACGGCGTGTTCCTGAAGTTACTCCCACGACATCATGTTCTACTCACACGGTCAGTGACACGGCCTGAAAACTACACAGTATGTATCTAAAAATTACACGCTGTGTATTCTGGGTTTTTCTGGGCAGTAGCTCAGAAACTGCACAGAATTCCAGAAACACTAAAAATAAGGGAAAAGATGCCAAATTCCGATCTGTGAGGGCCCATAACACCTCAAGAACCAAAATTTAGCGTTAAATTTAAGCAAGGAACAAAACAACAGTTTTCTAACATAAAAACAGATAATCTATCAAGCATATATCACAACAGCATGAATAATCTACACAGAGCCTATCACAACAGCATGCAATCGCTAATGCACCCTAGATGGCATGGCAAGAATGCATGGCCTGTGATTCCTACAAGTGTCTATATAATGCATGAGACGACATGCCCTCATATTATCGGTTTTTGATAGAAATAGAACCGCAATATCAAAACAGTAATAGCACAATCCATGTGAATCACTCTCAGTGAAATCAGATCAACTATAAAATCTCAAAATCAGCAACTGCAATTAACGTGGTAGTATGGTTTTTCCCTATACACGGGTTAGCTACTCCCAAGCACAAATTAATACCAAGTACTGAATCTGTCCTATCCCTGGATAAGGTCTCCAAATAGTAAATCAATAGAAAAGAACTCCTCTGATACCACTTTGTAACGACCCGAGTCTGGAGCCCCTCCAGCGGTGCCCCGTACCCGGTTCACCACATTCCCTCAAGTGCATTTCCCCGAATGCCAGAGGCTGCCGACTAGCAGCGAGGGCCTTGGTGAATCAGTGGGGAAACTATGCCCTCATTCGGTAAGGTATACAAGGTAATAAAACAACAATAAACAGCAGAAGCAGTAAACAACATGCATAACAACAGAAACCAAACAGCGGAATCAATGTAGATATATAACTATGATGACAATGATGCAGCAGGTACAAGTATCTAAGGAAAATAGCAAACACAAAAACGTGCTGAAATAAAATTGAAACCAAGTGCAAAATAAAACAAAGTAATCTCTTCAGCATCGCGAGCCACGACTCGGTCTCATGCTCCCCAGCTCCTGATGCAGTCAAGATCCTGAAGTAGAAGGGTGCTTGCCCTTATCTATACCTACAACAACATAGTTTGCTTGGGCCCAAAAGCATGGCCCAAACAGGGTGTGAGATACAATCCCAGTAGGCAATCACCCAAAGATTTGTGCCTAACAGTCAATAAATATATGGCAGTAATAAAACAAGAAGCAGTAAACAGAAAAGCACAAGCAGCTACAATCCACAGTTCTGGCAAACAAAGTACACAAGTAAATAGCCAGCAACAAAAGAAGAAATAGGCAACCCTCTGGGTAGCTCTCACATTCTAACCCCTATGGTTCAACCTATAAGTACTAGAAACCCTCTGGGAAGCACACACAGTATCACCCCTCTGGTTCAGCTACGTAATTAAGCAAACTCTCTGGGGAAGCACTCACCGTCAATTCCCCCTATAGTCTCGTATCGTGCTAAAGGCTCTCTGGGGAAGCAATCAACATCAATTGCCCCTATGGCCCATTTCTTGGATCTATAGACTCTTTGGGGAATCACTCAACGTCGATTCCCCCTATAGTCTCTCATCGTAATTAAAAGGCACTCTGGAGAAGCCCTTCCGTCAATTCTCCCTTTGGTCTACTACTCTAGGTTCTCACAGTCCTGAGTATAACTAAACATGCTCAGCGCGCGTGTATCGTCCAAGTAAACCTCAAGAACCACTTGGCTATCAACTAAGGCTCAATAGTATAACAAAAGAGATAGTTCCACTATCCTACAACAAGGTATGAAAACTGGAAAAATTCCCAACAGGAAAAACAAGCTTGGAAAAGAAACCTGAGCACAAAAACAATTACTCTACTCACAAGCAATAACCTCTACTAAAGAAAACAAGAAAAAGTAGGCAAACAACAGGGGAAAAACAAAAAATATGCAATACCCCATTCAATGGTATTGGTGGAATTTGCACATAATATTCATCAAGTTTCTATGAAAAGGCACAAACCACCTACCTTGATCCTAGGAGATCAATATACGTGAACCTCGATGACAAATTCCCCTTAGAACGACATAGATCTGAGAAAACGCACAAAACGTTCATCCCACGATAAATTGGAAATGAGGGGGAATCAAGAAACAAGGATAAAGCAGAAGGAAGAACTCATTGCTGCGATTCCAACGCAATCAACCGTGCTCGAATCGGAGAATGGACGACAAGGCAGAAGCTCGGAGAAGATTCGGTCGTACGGTTGCTTCCGAACGGATGAAAAATGGAGAAGAAGATAAAACTGTGGGTTAGGCGTGAACCCGGTCCGTTTAATGAAAAAAAAGAAATTACACGGTGTGTACTTCTTGAGTACATGACGTATACTTCGATTTTCCGTACTCTGAATTAAGTGGCCTCCACCTCAGCCTTACACACCGTGTGTGTGGCCCGGACATGACCAGCACACGGCTTCGAGCCGGGAAAAGGTACACAGTGTGTACTCAGAAAGTACACAGAGTGTACTTCGAAAATTTCCAGAAAATTCATTTTTCTCAAAAACTCCAGAAAAAGGAAAAAAATATACTTGAAAGAGATCTGGGTTCTTACAGAGATGGCTACTAGGGTTTTACTATTTTTTCTCCCATGTGACTATTGCCTTTCACTCCATTGTTGATTTCACTGTGGGGTTTCAGTCTCGTCATCACATGTTCTACTTCTTCTTCTATTGCGTTTCACTATGAGGATTTCATGTTCCACTATTGTGTGTCTCTCTTCATCCACATTAGTCACTTACATTACAGGGTTCACAATCTCACCGATGTGCACCCTCCACGTCGTCATAATTTTTGTTGTGGGGTAATCACGATCTCACTGGCGTGCTCATTTGATAGATCTAGTCATGATCTTGTTCACTATAGAGATTTCACATGTTTCAATAAATATTTCTTTACTACGGGTCTCGCTATCATGCTTGTTATATTTGGTCATGTTCTTCGACAATGGCATCACAATTTTCCTCTGATTCGGCTGTATCCTTCCTAGATCATAGGTGTTTTGATTCTCATTGGTTCATTGTTCATAAATTGGAATAATGAAAAGTTGATTTGGAGCCCAATACAGATGATTATACTATTGCATATAGATTCTCTCTATATAAAGAGTCTGTGGCTGGTTCAATTCTTCATAAGGGGATCATCACACTTGTTAAAGCTTATGCAGATTCAGTTTCAGAGCATTTTATTTTAGGTAATCACTCAATTATTTTGAGATTAATTCTATCCAGAGGATCTAAGCTGATGAAGGTGTAAGACCTTATTGTGAGGTTGTCTGTGATTTTGGGTTTTTCCAACTGGAGGTGCATCTCACTAGGATGATGATTTTTCCATATCCTCTTTCCCATGGATGATTTGAAGCGGTGTATATGGGGGCTTAGATCAATATCTCTCAGTCCTAGTGTCCTACACATTCATGAATGGGATAAGACCTTTAATCTGATGGAGGTATGCAATTCATCTGTTTAAGTTTGGTTTAAATCTTTGGCTTAAACTAACTGTATTGGCATCAAAAAAAATTATGAAACCACACTTGCAATTGGAGTTCTGATTAGATTGGAAAAGGAAACTGATCTCGCACAGTTTGGGAATTATGCTCGATTTTTGGTTGAGGCTGATCTTGGTTCCACCATGGTGGATAAAATATTTCTTTCCGCTAACTCTGATGAGTTTGAATTGAATTTTTTTTATGAAAAAATGTCGTTGTTCTACTCACAGTGAAATATTATTGGTCATGATCACTCGAGTTGTAGAAGGAATGTATTTTGCTCCTTTTGCTCAGCTCAGGGACATTATTCAAGCCATTGCAATAAGAAGTTGTGTCTTGTGAAGGATCCTTCCCATGATTTGAGAAATGGTACAAATCCTGGTGATGATACTCCAGTAGGGAGGATGACGATTGGTGCCTCTCCACAACAAGGAGAGCAACAGTTGGAAAGGGCCATTAGTTCAGACAGGAGTAATCTATCAAAGGATACATATTTGACTGCCAATCAAAGGAATTCTAACCCATGTGAGGATTAGAGCATGGAAAGGAACTCCTTGGCTAATAAAGATGTCAATGAAGCTGAAACTCAAATTGTGGTTGATGAACTTCTTTTGCATGAGAAAATTCTTGCTTCAAGAAACAAAAGCAGAAAAAATATATTGGTTTTTGATTCCCCTATTTGTAAAGGGGAAGATACTGATACGAATTAATCTAAAGGGAGTAAACTTGTGGATAGTGAAGGTTTTCAAAGATTATCTTACAGGAAATAAAAATCTCTTTTTGAGCAGAGTTTGGCTGACATACGGGTGCCTACCTCAAACACTTTTGAAGGGTTTGAATCCCAAAATATGATGGCATGGCAGGAGTGCGCTTATTCTATGGGTATTGACATCACTGATAAGGAGCATCCTCCTTTGGAGAAAGTGGAAGGGACTTGGAAACAACCTAAATCCTAAAGATGAGGTCATCATCCAAAAGGCCATGGATGGGGGCGTGGACGAGATGATTGGGCTGCTGCACATGGGCATGTCCGAACTGTGGCTACCAGGTCTTCTACCAAGGATACTCAAACTCAACTCACTCCAGTGCAGAAAAAGCTCATGGAGAAATACTCTGTGATATTCAATCAAAATAATTCACAATATGAGTGGGAAACCAGTGATGATGTTGATGACTATGGGGATGACCATGATCCTTTTGATTTGTAGTTATTTTCCCTTTATATAGGGTATGAATGCTTATTTGTCCCTATCCTACTCTTTATTGTTGTCATTTAATTTTTTTCTAATAAATTTTATGGGTATGGGTTGGATTGCCAACTTGTACTCAGACCCGTTTTGGTATAATTATAAATAAATATATTTATTATTTAAATATATTTATTATAATTTTACAATTATTTAAATATATATTTATTCATTAAAATTTAAAAATACTATTTTAAAAGAATATTTTTTTTATAATTGTATAATTAAATATTTAAATTACAAAATTATTAAAAAAATCATACAAATATATTAATTATATAAATTTCAAACATATTTTAAATGTTAAAACTTAATAAATAAAAAAGAATAAATATTATTCATATAAATTACAAACATATTGAAAATATTACATGTATATTAAATAAAGATATGTATAAATAAATATTACAAAATAATTAAATTTATTTGTAACATTATTAATGTATATATAATAGTAAATGAATAAATTAAATAAAATAAATTACAAAAAAATTAAAAAGTGAATTTGTAAAATTTACGTGAATTACAAACATACATATGTACACATACACATCTACAAACACACATATACATACAAACATGTATATACACATATACAAATACATACATAAAGTTGTACATGTATATATATTTTAAATTATTTAATATCAATATAAATATATATTTAAATAAATATATTCATTTAAATATTATATAATTATTTAAATAAAATATTAATATATTATATTTATTTTAATTATATACACTTTTTGTAATCAATGTATATAAATAAACTATTAATTTTTTTGACTAATATAAATTTGATAATTTTTTATATATAAAATTGTGGAAATAATTTTTTATTAAAAGTTATATAATTCATATTTATATATTACTTTATATATATATATACTTATTGTAATATAAATCTTATTTAAATATATATATATATATAATTATAAATGAATATATTTATAATTTTTTTGAATATAATTATAAATATATTTATATAATTATATATATTTATTAATGTATAATGTATATAATTATAAATATAATAAATATATATTATTTAAATATATTTATTATAACTTTATAATTATTCAAAATAAATATATTTATTTATAATTCTAATTAAAAAAATATTTTTATAAATATTTTTATATAATTATATATATTTATTAGTTAAATATATTTATTATAATTTTATAATTATTTCTATTTATTTATTTATAATTTTATAAATACTTCTTTTAAAACATTATATATATATATATTTGAATTATTAAAAAATATATATTAATATATCATATTTATATTAATTATAAATATGCATTTTTTAATTAATGTATATAAATAAACATTATTTTTTGAATATAAATATGATAATTATATATATATTAATAATATTTTTTATTAAAAGGTTTTATCAGTGCTAAGAATAACACTGATAAAGATCCACCTTTATCAATGCTTTTAGGTAGCATTGATAAAGATGGACTTTTTATCAGTGCTTTCTGTTTAGAGTAGTTAAAAGTAGGTATTGCATGTGCATCGATCTGTGGTGGTGAAATATTAAATTTTAAAATAAAAATACTTATAAAATTATTAAAAAAAGAGGGTTTTTATTATCTTTAAAAAAATAGGATATTGCAACCAGGACTATTGAAAATCCATGTAGTCAAAAGAGGAAATAAATTTGTTTAGAAATGAGTGGGAAGACTACATGGTGTCAGAATGTTTGCAAACATCATGAAGAAGTGATTTATTATCACATTTTTATTTTTTTTATTTCATAAATATTATGAAGAGTTGGTTTATCTACTAATTATTTAGTTAATTTTCTTTTCATTTTATCTCCTGTTTAACATTATTGTAGAAAAATAAATTCTTAATGAAAGCTCTGATAAGGATGATGCACTGAGGTATTGATTAATCTTATCTCCATATAGTTGTTAGTTTTTTATTTAATTTTTTTATATTCAATAGTGATTCAACACATTCTCTTTTGGATCCAAGACATTTTAATAACGTTTCAGTGAGACAATTTTAGGATAATGATCCAAAATTTATTTTCATTGTGTATAAATCTACCACATGTCAATTTAAAACACGGTGTGTCAATTATGACTCAAAGTGAATGTTTTTAGTTTTAAAGTAACATTTTAGTTGAAAATATGTGTCACTCATTGAAAATAAAGCAAACACTCTTGGATTGTATTAATAATTTAGAAAAAAAGATTCATAAGTCATTTTTGATATGTAGAAACTAATCACAAGTTATTCTGATACATGTTATGCTCGATATGATTGAAAGTGCATGTTTTGATTTAAAATATAGATTTTAATTCAAAACACATGTCACATACTCAAAATTGAGAAAAAAAAATCAAATTATCTTGATACTTTAAGAAAAAAATCCATAAATTATTTTCAACATGTATGAATCAACCGCACATTAATATGACACACGATGTGCCTAGTATGACTCAAAATGTGTGCTTTTAGTTTAAAAGTAAAATTTTAGTTCAAAACATGCATTGATCACTAAAAATTTAAGACACACTCATATTGTCTTGAAATGTTTTTAAAAATATTCATAAGTCATTTGTGATGTGTAGAATTTAACTGCATATCAATCTGGTACACAGTGTGCCCGATATGATTGAAAGTACATGTTTTGATTTAAAATCAACATTTTAATTCAAAACATGCATCAAATACTCAAAAATGAGAAAAAAAGTGATCGAATTGTAACTATACTTTAGGGCATGATCCATAAATTATTTTTGACATGTAGGAATCAACCATACATCAATCTGACTCACGGTGTGTGAGGTATGACACAAAGTATTCATTTTTAGTTTAAAAATGACATTTTAGTTCAAAATAGTCATCCTTCATTGAAAATCGAGTGAAAAAACTCTGATTTTCTTTACACTTTATAAAAATGATACATAAATAATTTTTGACATGTACGAATCTTCCGCATTTTAGTTCGACACACAGTGTGTCCAGTATGACTAAAAGTGTGTGTTTTTATTTTAAATCAATATTTTATTTTAAAACACACATCACATACTCAAAACTAATAAAATACACTCATATTGATGTAAGACTTTAGGAAAATGATTCATGAGTCATTTTTTATGTGTACAAATAAACTACATATTAATATGATACACGACGTTCCCGGTATGACTCAAAGTGTATGTTTTCAGTTTAAAAGTGATATTTTAGTTTAAAACACATGTCACACACTGTAAATTGAGAAAACACACTCATATTTTCTTAATGATTTCATAAAATGATCTATAAGTCATTTGTGATGTGTATGATCAATTACACATCAGTCTGACAAATGGTTTGGCTGATGTGACTGAAAGTACGTGTTTTTATTTAGAATCGACACTTCAGTTCAAAATACACATCGCATACTCAAAATTGATAAAACATGCTTGTATTGTATTAATAATTTAGTAAAATGATCCATAATTCATTTTTACATGTAATAATTGACTGCACATCAATCTAATACACAGTATGCCCGATATGACTCAAAATCCATGTTTTCAGTTTAAAAGTGATATTTTAGTTCAAAATATGTTTCACTCACTAAAAACTGAGGAAAAAACTTGTATTGTACTGATACTTTTTAAAAAAGTTACAAAAGTTATTTTTTATGTGTAGAAATTAACTGTATGTTAATCTGACACACCATGTGTCTGGTATGATTTAAAGTACATGTTTTGATTTAAAATTGACATTTTAATTTAAAACATGCATCACATACTCAAAACCAGGAAAACACTATCTGGTTGTCTTAATACTTTAGTAAAACAATCCATATTCCATTTTTTATGTGTATGAATTAATAACATATTAATTTTACACACAACATGCTCAGTATGACTCAAAGTGCGTGTTTTTAGTTTAAATGTGACATTTTAGTTCAAAACACATGTTACTTATTGAAAACTAAAAAAATACACTCGGATTGTCTTGATACTTTAGGAAAATGATCCATAAGTCATTTGTGATGTGTAAGAATCATTTGATCATCAATCCAACACATGATGCAACCAATATGACTTAAAGTGTGTTTTTTATTTAAAAATGATATTTTAGTTTAAAACACATATCAGATACTCAAAAATTATATAACATGTTCGTATTGTCTTTATACTTTAATAAAATTATCCATAATTCATTTTTGGCATGTATGGATTAACCGCATGCCAATTCAACACACGATGTGCCCAGTATGACTCAAAGTGTATGCTTTCATTCTAAAAGTGACATTTTAGTTCAAAACATGCATGAATCACTAAAAAATGAGTAAAACCACTAGTATTGTCTTGATATTTTATTAAAATTATCCATAATTAATTTTTGAAATTTATGAATCATATACATGTCAATTCGACACAGTGTACTTGGTATGACTCAAAGTGCATATTTTTAGTTTAAAAGTAAAATTTTAGTTCAAAACACACACCACTTACTAAAAACTAAGAAAACACACTTGTTTTGACTTGATAATTTAATACAAAATCCACAAGTCATTTGTAATGCATAGGAATCAATTGGACATCAATTTGACACACTATGTAACCAGTATGACTCAAAGTGTGTCTTTTTATTTAAAATCGACATTTTAGTACAAAACATGCATTCTTAACTGAAAACTAAGAAAGCACACTTGAATTGTCTTGATAATTTAGGAAAATGATCCATAAGTCATTTTGACATATAAGAATCAGGCTCACAACAATCTGACACATGGTGTAACTGATATGACTCAAAGTGCATGCTTTCAGTTTAAAAGTGACATTTTAGTTCAAAACATGAATCACTGACTAGAAACCAATCAAACACGCTCTAATTGTCTTGGTACTTTAGGAAAATGATCCATAAGTCATTTTTGATGTGTATAAATCATCCACACATCAATATGATATACGGTGTGCCCAATATTTAACACCCCAAGCTTCCATGGTATGCTTCTCTTTGAATAATACAGTAGCGTGTGTAGTACGCAACCTCGAGTTCTAACACACCGTGACCAATCAAAGTAGCCGTTATGAATAGTAATACCCACTTTTTGAATTATATAAATTTTCTATTTCAAAATGGACTTCATATTTGGATTCGGAATATCGAAATTATCCTAAGTTGAATTTTTGATATTTTTCTGAAAAACTTCTTTTTTTTATGAATAGTGAAACCACTAATTGGTAGTTAAAAAACGGATTTTTCATTTAAATGAAATTTTACCTCTTCTGTGAATTTAATTTCAAAAATCCGACATACATGGTTATAATTATGAAGTAAAATTTGGTTCAATGGGATGAAAATAATTTTTGGTGAATAGTAACTTTTGAGTTTTATTAACCGCGATTAGGGGTAATTAGAGTAATTTAAGGTAAAAATAATGTTATAATAATATGAAATTATATTGACATATGTCCTACTCTTATTGGATGAGTCATGGCCGACCAAGAAAAACCATGGGATGATTTGTGGGACCCCATGGAGCCACTTGTGTAAGATAATGACATTAATACCTTTTATTTAAAGTAAAAATAAAAATGTCACAAACATGTATTATTTTACTAAAACAATTTTTACAAGGGGTTATACAAGTTATCCTTTCGAATAAAAATATACATTTTAAAGATAAAAATATTTAATACATCATGGTAATTTTGTTATAATTTTTAGGCATTATATAAATAAATTTATTTATCACATCATGATGATGTATCGATTACCTCATTAATGAACGATTTAAATAAAATGAAAAGATAAGGTAAAATCTAAGAATTAAACTTTTCTAAAGCCTATTGGATGGGTGGATTTAGAACCCTTATCACCTTATCCTCGAAATATATCATTTTGGGACCTTTAAATTCCGAAAATCATTTCATAATAATGTAACATTTCATGACTTTCCAAGAGTGCCCCTCCTCTCCTCTTATAAAAGGCCCCCACCTCTACCACCTTATTCACACCTTCAAAGCCATTTGGATCGGCCAAAATCTACCCAAATACTCTCTCAACTTCCCTCTCTTACTCATAGAAGCCTCACTTTGGGCATAAGTCTTCCCAAGGAAGCCTTTGGCTCAAATCAAAAAGAGTTACCCAATTTTAAGGTAATGTCTTCTCTTATGTTCTTTTGTTTTATTTTGCTTCTCCAACACATTAAACTCTTTTTATTCCTTTATTTTTTAACAACATCAGTATATTCAATATACTAGGATGTTTTTATGAGAATTATTTGATTTACACTTACACACACCTTTGTCTAATGGTTATAGAACATACTGTTTCTGTGGGTGGCGAATTACTGTCTCATGAAACGATGATTGTTCAATCTTATTTTAAAACCTCTCATGGTAGACATTAAGATGTCACTATATTTATATATGATATATATTATGTTTATTTTTTCCTTATTCTTCTATATTATTCATTTATTCAATACCTTTATGATTTCCATTGTGGTTAAACGGAATAATTTCATTTTAGGAAGTGCGGACTACCGCCCCCTCAAAGTGATTTGAATCGTTAATGCCATATGTGGGATGTATAAAGGATGGAGTAAATGATATTATATATGATATTATACTGGAATTATAATATACCTTTATATCATTATGATTTTATTCCATTAAATATGAAATTGAAATGAAAGTAGCGTTCATGCGTACGTACGGCTTACCGTCTCTATGAACGGTGCATTTCATTTCTTACCTCTAAATGTTATGTAATATTATAAATGCATATATATACTGGATATATATGATATATATGATATCTACATCATGAATATAATTCTGGATATAATGGATATTTTACCACATGAACAATTTGTAATTATAAGAAGTTTATTTTTGACTCAAGTACCAAAGATCGACAAAATGATCGTTATTAACTTAAATAATTACATAATGTTCATAACATGATAATAAGTGATATAAAAGGAATAATGAACTTGAAAAATGTTCTTAAGCAAGTAGAAATTAACTCTAGTTTATTATTCAGGAGATTAAAGAATGATCGAGTCAAGTCAGACATGAGGTAAGGGACTTCGTCTCAATCTCCTTTCATTGAGGCATATTTTGTTTTATACACAACTTTCTTTTATATAGTGTACAAACCCCTTTTAATTTTACTTTTATTCAAAAGTAATCTTTTTATACGACACGTTTTTACTAAATGAAAAAAGTAACGTTTTGTCTTATGTATGCGACGACAATGACTTCTCTGTCACCGTGACCATTATTTGATTTTCGGCTTCCTCTACAAGCCATAACTTTTTTTAAAATGAGAAATAAATACCATGTTTTACTTTTCTTTTCTTTTGGTATTGAAAATGGTTTTGATAATGTTTTTATTATATCAATGTGTTGTATTGATATCTTGTGATTGAAATGTGTAAATGTTATGTTTCCTTTATGCATGTTTTATGTGATACGATTATGTTATGGTTTATGATATGTTTAAACCTTTTCATATAAGGAATGAATTGAACTTAATAAGTGATGGGTGGAGCCCGCTATAGCTCCTCGATGCATCATTAGGTCTCATGAGACAAACTAGTGTCTTGGCATGAGGCCTTGACAAAATCTTATTTGTAGTCTTGGCACGAGGCCTTGGCTACGTGGTTATGATAGTCTGGCATTATGCATTCCATCATTATGAAAGTGGTTATTGATATTGCATGTGATTATTCGACTAGTAGAATATCCATGTGAATAAGTAAATGGCATTATTTCATTTTATTATTGTCATGTTATGCTAAAGTTCAAGTTTAAAAGGATTTTGTTTTAGTTATACATTGCCTTAAATGTTTATGTTTATTTATGAAAGTTTCTGTTATATTGTTATCCTTACTGAGCATCTGAGCTCACCCCTTTCTATGTTTTATTTTCCCAGGATGTAAAGAAATATTTTATGACTGACCTGTAGGGATAGTCTGAAGGGGATTTGAGTGTGGACTATGGAGGCTATGTTATTGTAATTTTTCACTTTATGATGTAATGTAACATTTATGAATGTATCTAGTGTTTCCAAGGCTACTAAACTAATCGGTCTTTCGAGACTTGATCTTTTGTGATCATGCCAATGTTATGTAATAATGCACCGACTCTGGGAAACTAGGTTCGGGGCATTACAGTTGGTATCAGAGGCAGTTTAGTACTAACCTTGGAAGCTAGATTTAGATAAACTCTGATTAGAGCACATATACCTAAGATAGACTTTGAGTATTAGTATATAATAACATCCAAGAATTTTAGTAAAGTATAGATTTTGTGTATTTTCTGAGCAATACATCCCTGTCTGGATATGAGCAGGTAGAGGCATCTCTGGCACAGATTTACCTAGGTATAAGAACCCGGTTTTTGCTGTGAAAGACTTTGGAATATTCTCGATGATATTCCAGAGCAGTGCCTTCAGACGGCGTGCGATTCTGAGCCTCAGAGTAGCCGGAATTAAATTTTCAGTGCGTTCACACTGGAAACACCAAATAAATGGGATAACTCCTAAACGGTGATCCGGATCATGGATCTGAGTGTACGGATGGGTCCAGAACGTGGTGTTTACCCTATGAACGACATAAAACTTGTCGGTGCGGGACGTTTGGACCCCTCGCCCGCTTCTGGAACGTTAAACAGATTGATTAATTAATTAATTAATTAATTCGTTTAAGGGAGAAATGCTGGTATCTATTAAACGGTGACTCGGATTGGAAAACTGAGGGCACCGTTGAGTTCGTAGCATGTCGTTTACCCTAGGAGGGGTGTAAGTTTCGTGGGCGCGGGCCGTTTGTGAAAAATGGCCCCAGGGGCATTTTCGTAATTTGGCGGCCTCGGGCGCTAAGTTTAATAACTTTTGAACGGGGTCTTGGATTAAAATTCCGAGACCACCATTGTGCTCGGGAAGTCATGTTTACCCCAGGGGCACCCTCTTTTTTGTCTGCTTCGGGAGCGGAGTCGGGGGCATGTCGGGCGGGGTGTTTAAGTGTTTTTATTTAAACACGCACCCCCCCTCCTTCCTCTTCTTCTTCTTCCTCACAACCCCTCCCCTCCCTTCCTCCTTTCCTGCGAGTTCCGGCGAGCTCCGGCGAGGCGAGCTCCGGCGAGCCAACTCCGGTGAGGCAACGGCGCGGGGCGGATCACGCGGGAAGCGCCGGGCGAAGCCCAACGAGGTAGGCGAATTTGAGTTTTCCTCCCCTTCCCCATTTTAATCCTATTTTATGCTCAATCGCACCATTGGATCCTCGAACAAATCCCGTGGTTGCATAGATCCCATCCCGAGCTTTCGGGAAAGCTATCCGGATCGAAATTTCGACCACCAGATCGTTTCCGGTGGTCCTTGGAAATTTTCCGGCCACGGCCGGTTTCCGGCGAGGGCCGAAGGCGGCAGACGGCGGCGGCGCAGGGCAGCGCGGGGCGGAGCGAGGGGGAGCAGGGCGGTCGGCGGCGCTTCCGGGAGGCGGCGGCGGCGTTCGGCGGCGGCTGTCGAAAGCCGTCCGCGGGCGCAGGCAAACGGAGGAGGGGGCCGCGAAGCACGCGGCCCCGTGCGTCGACCGCGACCCGCGTATTGCGGGTCGCTGTGGGGAGTCAACCGGCCGCGAGGCGGCCGGTCGGCTGGAGCAAGCCGCGGCCAAGCTGGCCGCGGCAGGGTGAACCGGACCCGTGGCTAAGCCGCGGGCCGGCTGTGCGGACCGGGCCGGCCGACGCGGGCCAGCCCAAGCAGGGCGGACCGGCCGATCCGGGCCAGTCCGGTCCAAGGGGTTTTGCCCTCAGTCTTCGGACGCCCGTATGACGGGCTACGGGCGTCCGTTTTGCACGCCGTCTGCGGCAGCGCGGAGCTTGCGTCAAGGCGGAGTTTTTGTGATGGTTTCGGGAATTTTTAATTCCTGAAACGATGGGCCTCGGAGGCGCGACGCATCTTAAGTGGACGAGCGTTTTTCCCGGGATTCTTGTTTTGGACGGCGCGGACGCGTCCGACGTTCGATTTAAGCGTCGTCAGTGGAGTTCGAAACCTGGCATCGAGGCGGAGGTTTCCAGGGTGGTTCCGGGTATTGAAGCTAGAGTTGAGGTGTGGGCCCCACGACCCGTCTTTCGAGCTGCGTGCAACGTTTTACGCCTTTTCCATCGGACGTCTGTTCGGGGCGTGCGAGCAGCCGATGTTGGGTAATTTTCTGAGGGCGTCGCGTTGGCGCAGTCTGCCCGCTGTAATTCCGCACGATGGTGCGGGCCCCACGAGGGCCGTTTGGGCGTCGACGGTGATTTTCCATCTTTATCATCGGGTGACTGTTTTGGACAAACGAGTAGTCCATCTTGTGTTCTTTTTCGAGAGGATCGCAACGGTGTGATCTGTTCTTTGAGTTTTGGGACCGGGTTGCGGGTCCCACGTGGCACCGCTCGTGTGCGGTGCGCCGGAATGCATCTTTTTCTCCGGGTACCCGTTCTACTCAAGCGAGTATTGCTTTCGACGCGTTTTTCCGAGAGCATCACGATGGCGCAGTTCGCCCGACCTCTTTCGGAGATGTGGTGTGGGTCCCACCCGACCCGGCTACGGTGAATAGTGCACTTTTCACCGGGTGTCCTTTTTGGGCGATTGAGTACTCAATCCCGTGTGTTTTTCCGAGGGGATCGCAGTGGTGTGATCCGTTGGTTCGGTTTTGGGATCTTGGGGTGGGCCCCACCCAGGTTGGTCATGGTGAATAGTACCTTTTTCACCTGTTGACCGTTTCGGGCGAGTAAGTAGTCTAACTCGCGTGTTTTTGCGTAAGGATTGCAACGGTGTGATCCGTTTGGCTGTACGGAGCCTCTTGCACGATCTTGAGAAATGTGGACAGCACGGAAGGTACTCCAGTGGTGGTTCGCCCTACTTTGCTTGTAGCGGACCTTTGGCGAGTGATCGCGTGCACTCCCGTGTGAGTGATGTAAATGCTTGAAGTGATGTGGTTGGTCGTGCCTGGGCCTTTGAGGTGGAATTGATACGTCACGCCTTCGCGTTGACGTTGGGTGTCGTGTGCACGGTAGCCCTTGGGTTGGAGACGTAGTATACTCTGGGAGTATACGAGAGTGATTGGAGGTACGTGTGGTTGTTCGTACCTGAGAACGTTGGTGCATTCAGTTGGGGTTGAGATGGGGCCACACGTTGTGTGGGCCCCACGTGCGTGCCGGGTTCTGCTTAGCGTACTTTGACCTCTTGCAACGTAGAGGGTCCCTCGGTGTGTTGGTTTGACCAGCAGGGTGGAGTTTTCCCATGGCTCGGTGCTCGATGGTTGACCAGTAGGGTTGAGTGGTCTCCCCCTAGTTTCGTTCGCGATGGATTGGCCGATAGTGGGTCCAGTGGCACCTAGTGATGGAACATGTGCTGAACCCCTTTGGGTGACATGTGCTGGAGTTGGGTGGTCGCGTGATGCCCACTCCATGTTCAGTTGGCCAGTGTTGTGCCCTCCAGTGGACGTGGCCAGAGCAGTTCTGAGTTTTACCCTCCAGCGGGGCTGGGCAGTGGGTTACTCATCGAATTCTAGGGTCTACCCTCCAGCAGAGACTGGGCAGTGGGTCACCCGACATTCTTAGGGTCTACCCTCCAGCAGAGACTGGGAAGTGGGTCACCCGACGACCTCTTAGGGCCTACCCTTTAGTAGGGTTGGGCAGTGAGTCGTCCGTCGTCTAGTTCCAGGTCTACCCTCTAGCAAGGCTGGGCAGTGGGTCGCCTGTCGACTTATTCCAGGTCTACCCTCCAGCGGGGATGGGCAGTGGGTTGCCTGATGATGTGTTAGGGTTTACCCTCCAGCAAGGCTGGGCAGTGGGTCACCCGATATCTGAATATGGTTTACCCTCCAACGGGCCTGGGTAGTGGGTCGCCTGATGATGTATTAAGGTTTACCCTCCAGCAGGGCTGGGCAGTGGGTCACCCGATATTTGGTTATGAATTACCCTCCAGCGGGGCTGGGTAGTGGGACACCTGTTAGCATTCCAGACTCAGTCCTCTTGATCAGGCTAGTCTGTGGCTTACCTCCGTGATTACCGGAGCGGGACCCTTGGTTGTACGGGTCAGTGTTGTGACGACCTTGACTTTGAGGAGACCTCACGACTGCAGGGCAGTGATGGGGTGTGGCTTGACTTTCCTAGAACTCTCAAGTACGAGGGGCGCTTTCCCCACCGAGATGCGTTCTTGTGACACGATCTAAAACCGTGCAGGCGAGTCAGTGCCACCCAAAGAGGATAGTATCAAGGTGCGGTGACTGAGCCCCTTGGCTTGCGGTTCAGGTCAGACGTGCGGGATGTTGGGCATCGATGATGGTGTTACCTCTGGGACTGTTGGAGACTCTTTTCTTGGGCTGAGCTACGGGACGAAGATCCCCTTACGACGTTGTTCGGCCTTCTTGTTGAGCATATGGACCTGTATATACCTTGTTCTAGTACCCACTTCTTGGGTTTGGTTACTCTCCTTCCGGGAGAGGTGAAGACGTGCCGGTTATGCCACGTGCTTTCTGTGTCTAGATTCTCATGGTTGGATGAGTCTACTCTCCTGCTGTAGGCAGCGAAAGCTCGACGATAAGTGCATATTCTCACCGTTTCTAGCTCTTTGTGTTAGGATGAGTCTTCTACGTTTCTCTTGTTGGGTTGAGCTGGACTCTCTACTTCACTTTCAGTTGTAATCCTTTACTTTTCTGTTCGCTCTACCGCTCACCCTTCAGTACCTCCTTTTGTTTCTCCCTCGATCCTTCGGGGTATCCTACTGAGTATTTTTATACTCACCCCTGCTTGGGCTTTGCCCGCACTTGGTGTGCCATTGCAGACGACGGACAGGTGGAGCGTGACTTCGGTTGAGCGTAGGAGCTTGGGAGCTTGGACCGCGTGCGGTGGTCGTGGCCGGGTTCCAGGTGGGAGACCTGTCAGCTTTCCTTTTTGTTTACCTGTTGCCGGGTTGTGGAACCTTTTTGGTTGGGCGCGTGTTTTTCCCCTTTTTCCTTTTCATCTTTTTTCTTGTACTTGTAGAGGTCAATGCACTTTGTGGTATATATATAGCAGTTGTTCTTTTTACTCTGCTTGTCTTTTCTTTTACTCTGCACTTTTTCATTGAGTGTGTTGCGTGTGGGTGTGTACAGGTACTTAGGAAAAGGCCTCCCCGAGTTGTTGTGCCTTCGGCGCTGTTCGCTAGCCCCTGGCCTATGGAGGCGGGCTTGGGGTAGTTGCGGCTCGAGCCCGAGTAGGGTCAGGTCGTGACAAAGTAGTATCAGAGGTGGTTCGTTCCTTGGGACATTGTTCGGATTTCCCTAAAAGAGGAATTGGTTGGGATATAGGGTAGCAGTGTTAACGTGTCTCGAGAGCGGCTCTCAGGCCAGGGAGTCCAGTGATGGTGCGGCGGCCGACGTATCCATTCACCAGGACCTTGATAACCCGCTTGTCGACTCGGCATGCTGAGACACTCGTTGCAGGGAAATTTGGTTGTGCATCACATAGGACTGAGTCTTGACTGTCCTTCTTGAGTCAGCTCCCCATCGTTGTTGTTTTTGGTATATACATATATTCTCATCTGACCGTGGCACTCCTTGATAATTTTCAGGATGTCTCCGCGAGGACAGCCAGCCAGGATACCATCTTTGGTTCGTGATGACAACCCTGCAAGCTACAAGGCCACAGTCCAGGACCCATCATGTGAGCCCCTTTCTCCGGGTGGGCCGGTAGCAGCACCCCCACCTGTTGAGCAGCAGGCAGTTTCAGCAGAGCAGGCTGAGCTGGAGCGCAGGTTGAGCGCGCTCCGCGAGTTCCAGCGGTAGAGACCGCTAAGGTTCAGTGGTGAGCCAGACCCTTAGGCAGCAGAGGTATGGCTCGAGGCAGTGGTTCGCCTTTTCAGGCTTGTGCAGACGCCGACAGATCAGAGAGTGGCTTTGGTAGCCACCCTTTTTCGTGGAGCAGCTTGGCGTTGGTGGAGTCTGGTGACTCAGTTTCTTGACGAGTCGTCACTTTCATGGGACGACTTTCAGTTGTTGTTTCGTGAGGAGTTTTTCCCCTCCTTCTTGCGCTCCGTTCAGATTCGGGAGCTCCTGCAGTTTCAGTAGGGAGGGATGACGGTGGCTGAGTACGCGGCTAGTTTTGCAGACTGTGCACGCTTTTACCCGGACTTGGTCTGTAATGATAACCTCCAAGCGTGGAAGTTTGAGCAGGGTCTCCGCTGAGAGATTCATGCTGTCAGAGTACCCTTGGGCATTTCCACATGTGTTGGGGTGCTAGAGCAGGCGCTGGTGACAGAGGGCTTCCTGTCATGTTTTGCGGTTGGTAGTGGCAGTGGGCGCGACGGAGCCAGGACGTCTGTCGTAGCTAGCAGGCGCCGGAGGACAGGACCTCGATACAGGTGGCCTTCCCACTGCCGGTTTCGGAGACGTTGTCGTATAGCACTGTGGCGGAAAGGCGCAGGGCCTCAGCTGAGGATGCCCTACCATGAGTAGATCTCGGGCCATGGTCGTACACCACAGTGGTTCCAGAGGGCACCAGGGCAGCTCGGAGAGTGCTGGTGCTATGCTTGTGACGGGCGAGGTCACTTGGCACGGGACTGCCCGACCTGAGTTGCTGAGAGCTTCGGGCAGGCAGCAGGCGCACCACCACGGCAGAGGCAGCGCCGTGATCGGAGTAGTACCCAGAGAGGTGGTGCTAGCAGAGGAGTGGGAGGATCTACTAGTGGGGGATGACGTTACGAGGTCTTCCCATCACCACTAGGCGGTCCACGTCAGGCTCCGGGAGCTGATGGTTGGGACCACAGACAGCCACGAGCTTTGGATTTCTACGATCCTACAGAGCATGGGATGGCGAGAGGTACCCCTTGCGACTCTTCTACTTCTTGTAGTAGAATTGATAGGCTCTACGTGTGAAAGACATTTCTCCCTGCTCCTTGTTTGAGGTGTTACCAGAGTGATGCAGGGCGTCGAGTGTAACCCTGTGGTGGTAAGGAGAAAGGCGTGAGACCTTTTCCTTTAGTCGATGGTGTTGGCTCCTTCGCTTCCGAGCGTGTAAGAGAGTCTTGGTAGAGAGACATCGACTGTGGAGACTCTAGCGTGACCAGATATCCTTGGGTGTTTCACCATATGGATATTCTGAAGGAAGAAATCACCGGGCCTTGTTTCAGGTGCGGGCAGTGATTCCAGTCGCGGCGTGCGACGTAGAGGTTGGACCGGGGAGGTGAGCTACCTCCGAGGGCCTTCGGGCCGTTTGAGACCGTGCAAAGGGATGGCGAGGTACCCTACCGCCTTGACCTAACCCCAAAGTCTGGAGTGGGTGCACGACGTCGGCAAGGGCCGACCTAGCATGGATAGATCAATCCTTTGGTCCGTGTGCGGTGACGCAGAGCTGTGCGTGGGTTCTTTTGGGTACGGGAAAGCCAGGTGTGGGCTTAGTACCCTGTGTTGCTCCCTAGTTTTACTTTTCGGGGACGAAAATCTTGAAGGAGGGAATGATATAAGAACCCGGTTTTTTCTGTGAAATACTTTGGAATATTCTCGATGATATTCCAGAGCAGTGCCTTTAGACGGCGTGCGATTCTGAGCCCCGGAGTGGCCGAAATTAAATTTTCAGTGCGTTCACACTGGAAACACCAAATAAATGGGATAACTCCTAAACGGTGATCCGGATCAGGGATCCAAGTGTACGGATGGGTCCGGAACGGGGTTTTTACCCTATGAACGACATAAAACTTGTTGGCGCGGGACGTTTGGACCCCTCGCCTGCTTCTGGAACGTTAAACGGATTAATTAATTAATTAATTAATTCGTTTAAGGGAGAAACGCTGGTATCTCTTAAACGGTGACTCGGATTGGAAAACTGAGGGCACCGTTGATTTCAGAGCGTGCCGTTTACCCTAGGAGGGGTGTAAGTTTTGCGGGCGCGGGCCGTTTGTGAAAAATGGCCCCAGGGGCGTTTTCGTAATTTGGCATCCTCGGGCGCTAAGTTTAATAACTTTTGAACGGGGTCTCGGATTAAAATTATGAGACCACCGTTGTGCTCGGGAGGTCATGTTTACCCCAGGGGCGCCCTCCTTTTTGTCTGCTTCGGGAGCGGAGTCGGGGGCGTGCCGGGCGGGGTGTTTAAGTGTTTTTATTTAAACACGCACCCCCCTCCTTCCTCTTCTTCTTCTTCCTCACAACCCCTCCCCTCCCTTCCTCCTTTCCGGCGAGTTCCGGCGAGCTCCGGAGAGGCGATCTCCGGTGAGGCGAGCTCCGGCGAGCCAACTCCGGCGAGGAAACGACGCGGGGCGGATCACGCGGGAAGAGCCGGGCAAAGCCCAACGAGGTAGGCGAATTTGAGTTTTCCTCCCCTTCCCCGTTTTAATCCTTTTTTATGCTCAATCGCACCATTGGATCCTCGAAAAAATCCTGTGGTTGCGTAGATCCCGTCTCGAGCTTTCCGGAAAGCTATCCGGATTGAAATTTCGACCACCGGATCATTTCCGGTGGTCCTTGGAAATTTTCCGGCCACGGCCGGTTTCCGGCGAGGGCCGAAGGCGGCAGACGGCGGCGGCGCAGGGCGGCGCGAGGCGGAGCGAGGTGGAGCAGGGCGGTCGGCGGCGCTTCCGGGAGGCGGCGGCGGCGTTCGGCGGCGGCTGTCGGAAACCGGCCGCGGCGCCAGCCGCGGGCGCCGACAAACGGAGGAGGGGGTCGCGAAGCGCGCGGCCCCGTGCGTTGACCGCGACCCGCATATTGCGGGTCGCTGTGGGGAGTCAATTAGTCGCGAGGCGGCCGGTCGGCTGGAGAAAGTCGCGGCGAAGCTGGTCGCGGCGGGGTGAACCGGACCCGCGGCTAAGCCGCGGGCCAGCTGTGCGGACCGGGCTGGCCTGTGCGGGCCGGCCCAAGCAGGGCGGACCGGCCGGTCCGGGCCGGTCCGGCCCAAGGGGCTTTGCCCTCAGTCTTCGGACGCCCGTATGACGGGCTACGGGCGTCCGTTTTGCTCGCCGTCTACGGCAGCGTGGAGCTTGCATCAAGGCGGAGTTTTTGTGATGGTTTCGGGAATTTTTAATTCCCGAAACGATGGGCCTCGGAGGCGCGACGCATCTTAAGTGGACGAGCGTTTTTCCCGGGATTCTTGTTTTGGACGGCGCGGACGCGTCCGATGTCCGATTTAAGCACCGTCAGTGGCGTTGGAACCCTGGCATCGAGGCGGAGGTTTCCAGGGTGGTTTCGGGCGTTGAAGCCGGAGTTGAGGCTTGGGCCCCACGGCCCGTCTTTCGAGCTGCGTGCAGCGTTTTACGCCTTTTCCATCGGACGTCCGTTCGGGGCATGCGAGCAGCCGATGTTGGGTGTTTTTCCGAGGGCGTCGCGTTGGCGCAGTCTGCCCGCTGTAATTCGCACGATGGTGCGGGCCCCGCGAGGGCCGTTTGGGCGTCGACGGTGATTTTCCATCTTTATCACCGGGCGACCGTTTTGGACAAGCGAGTAGTCCATCTTGTGTGCTTTTTCAAGAGGATCGCAACGGTGCGATCCGTTCTTTGAGTTTCGGGACCGGGTTGCGGGTCCCATGTGGCACCGCTCGTGTGCGGTGCGCCGGAATGCTTCTTTTTCTCCGGGTACCCGTTCTACTCAAGCGAGTAGTGCTTTCGACGTGTTTTTCCGAGAGCATCGCGATGGCGCAGTCCGCCCGACCTCTTTCAGAGACGTGGTGTGGGTCCCACCCGACCTGGCTACGGTGAATAGTGCACTTTTCACCGGGTGTCCATTTTGGGCGATTGAGTTCTCAATCCCGTGTGTTTTTCCGAGGGGATCGCAGTGGTGTGATCCGTTGGATCGGTTTTGGGATCTTGGGGTGGGCCCCACCCAGGTTGGTCACGGTGAATAGTACCTTTTTCACCTGTTGACCGTTTCGGGCGAGTGAGTAGTCTAACTCGCGTTTTTTTGCGCAAGGATTGCAACGGTGTGATCCGTTTGGCTGTATGGAGCCTATTGCGTGATATTGAGAAATGTGGAAAGCACGGAAGGTACTCCAGTGGTGGTTCGCCCTACTTTGCTTGTAGCGGACCTTTGGCGAGTGATCGCGTGCACTCCCGTGTGAGTGATGTAAATGCTTGAAGTGATGTGGTTGGCCGTGCCTGGGCCTTTGAGGTGGAATTGATACGTCACGCCTTCGCGTTGACGTTGGGTGCCGTGTGCACGGTAGCCCTTGGGCTGGAGACGTAGTATACTCTGGGAGTATACGAGAGTGCTTGGAGGTACGTGTGGTTGTTCGTACCTGAGAACGTTGGTGCGTTCAGTTGGGGTTGAGATGGGGCCACACGTTGTGTGGGCCCCACGTGCGTGTCGGGTTCTGCTTAGCGTACTTTGACCTCTCGCGACGTAGAGGGTCCCTCGGTGTGTTGGTTTGACCAGTAGGGTGGATTTTTCCCCTGGCTTGGTGCTCGATGGTTCACCAGCAGGGTTGAGTGGTCTCCCCCTGGTTTCATTCTCGATGGATTGGCCGGTAGCGGGGCCAGTGGCACCTAGTGATGGAACAGGTGCTGAACCCCTTTGGGTGACATGTGCTGGAGTTGGGTGGTCACGTGATGCCCACTCCGTGTTCAGTTGGCCAGTGTTGTGCCCTCCAGTGGACGTGGCCAGAGCAGTTCTGAGTTTTACCTTCCAGCGGGGCTGGGCAGTGGGTTACTCATCGGATTATAGGGTCTACCCTCTAGCAGAGACTGGGCAGTGGGTCACCCGCCATTCTTAGGGTCTACCCTCCAGCAGAGACTAGGCAGTGGGTCACCCGATGACCTCTTAGGGCCTACCCTCCAGCAGGGCTGGGTAGTGGGTCGCCCGTCGTCTAGTTCCAGGTCTACCCTCCAGCAAGGCTGGGTAGTGGGTCGCCAGTCGACTTATTCCAGGTCTACCCTCCAGTGGGGCTGGGCAGTGGGTCGCCTGATGATGTGTTAGGGTTTACCCTCCAGCAGGTCTGGGCAGTGGGTCACCCGATATTTGGTTATGAATTACCCTCCAGCGGGGCTGGGCAGTGGGACACCTGTTAGCATTCCAGACTCAGTCCTCTTGATCAGGCTAGTCTGTGGCTTACCTCCGTGATTACCGGAGCGGGACCCTTGGTTGTACGTTTCAGTGTTTTGACAACATTGACTTTGAGGAGACCTCACGACTGCAGGGCAGTGATGGGGTGTGGCTTGAATTTCCTAGAACTCTCAAGTACGAGGGGCGCTTTCCCCACCGAGACACGTTCTTGCGACGCGATCTAAAACCGTGCGGGCGAGTCAGTGCCACCCAAAGCAGATAGTATCAAGGTGCGGTGACTGAGCCCCTTGGCTTGCGGTTCAGGGCAGACGTGCGGGATGCTGGGCATCGATGATGGTGTTACCTCTGGGACTGTTGGCGACTCTTTTCTTGGGCTGAGCTACGGGATGGAGATCCCCTTACGACGTTGATCGGGATTCTTGTTGAGAATATGGACCTGTATATACCTTGTTCTAGTACCCACTTCTTGGGTTTGGTTACTCTCCTTCCAGGAGAGGCGAAGATGCGCGGGGTATGCCACGTGCTTTCTATGTCTAGCTTCTCATGGTTGGACGAGTCTACTCTCCTGCTGTAGGCAGCGAAAGCTCGACGAGAAGTGCATCTTCTCACCATTCCTAGCTCCTTGTGTTAGGACGAGTCTTCTACATTTCTCTTGTTGGGTTGAGCTAGACTCTCTACTTCACTTTTAGTTGTACTCCTTTACTTTTCTGTTCGCTGTACCGCTCACCCTTCAGTACCTCCTTTTGTTGCTCCCTCGAGCCTTCGGGGTATCCTACTGAGTATTTTTATACTCACCCCTACTTGGGCTTTGCCCGCACTTGGTGTGCCCTTGCAGATGACGGACAGGTGGAGCGTGACTTCGGCGGAGCGTAGGAGCTTGGGAGCTTGGACCGCGTGCGGTGGTCGTGGTCGGGTTCCAGGTGGGAGACCCGTCAGCTTTCCTTTTTGTTTACCTGTTGCTGGGTTGTGGCACCTTTTTGGTTGGGCACGTGTTTTGCCCCTTTTTCCTTTTCATCTTTTTGCTTGTACTTGTAGAGGTCGATGCACTTTGTGGTATATATATAGCAGTTGTTCTTTTTACTCTTCTTGTCTTGTCTTTTACTCTGCACTTTTGCATTGAGTGTGCTGCGTGTGGGTGTGTACAGGTACTTAGGCAAAGGCCTCCCCGAGTTGTTGTGCCTTCGGCGCTGGTCGCCAGCCCCTGGCCTATGGAGGTGGGCTTGGGGTAGTTGCGGCTCGAGCTCGGGTAGGGTCGGGTCGTGACACTAGGGGTAAAACCCAAAACACCGCTTTGATCTAGACTCGAACGGGAACTAATGCTTGACAACGGGTCTTGCTACACTCTTGGTTACGACACTCCTGGGGGATATGCTTAGAATAATTTATGATTTCTTTACAAACCATTATGAAGGGTTTATGAGTATATACTTTATCAAAGAAAACATTTTTATGATTATATATTATATCCATAAATAGTTCAATTTATGTTAATTGTTTTTCAAGTTTGTTATTATGTATTTCGATTCATAAACTAATCTAGTTTATGACATTGTTTAGAAATGGAGCCTAGTGGAAGGAATGGAAATTGTATCAATGCACACACTCCATGTAGGGATTTCCCTCCTGCTCAAGATAATTATAGTCGAGATGGTGATACAACTGGTGCTGATCAGCTAATCACCATACTATGAAAACTCACTCAGGTTATGAATAATAACCTTACCCATATGGAGCACCCTAATCCGCAGCGTGGAGGATCAATGTTAGATTGCTTCATGAGGCAATAACCACCAACATTAAATGTGATTACAAATCCTTTAGTAGCTGAGCAATGGATAAATTCCTTAGAGAAAATATTCCATGCATTGGGGAGTAGGGAAAGGGAAAAGGTTATCATGGCAGTTTACTACCTCACTGGAGATGTTGATCAATGGTGGTCATTGATTCAAAACACAAAGGAAGATGATGAAGTATCAAATATGGAATGGAGGGAGTTCAAAGAGTTTTTTTTAGAAAAATACTTTCCTCGTGACCATCGAGCAGATATGGAAAGGCAATTTATGAGTCTGAGACAAAATGAGGATGAGAATGTTGCAAAGTATAAGGCTAACTTTACAAGGTTAGCGAGGCATGCAACAGATTATATACGTAACCCAAGAAGTATGATTGATCATTTCTTTGATGGGTTAAAACCGTTTCTTTGTCGAGCCTTAGTCTCACAATCTTTCTCATCATACAAAGATATTGTCTCATGTGCTATCAAGATAGAAAAGGAATTCGCTAAGTCTTATGACTTTAAGGAAAAACAAGAGAAGAAGAGATCTACTGACCCCTCTGGAAATGGAAATAAAGGGAAGAAAGGAAAAGTTGATTATACATCCTGCAGTAAATGTGGGAAGAAACACCCTGGTACTTGCTTGAAGGGAATGGGAGTCTGTTACAAGTGTGGTGAAAAAGGCCACCAAGCTCATGATTGAAAGGGAAAGAGAGTTTATGTCAATGTGGAATGCTATAATTGTAGAGAGATGGGACATTATGCAAATGAATTTCCTAAGTGTCAGGGGAACTTACCTCATAAAAGGCCAAGGGATCAAGGCCAAGATTATGCTATCACTACTGCTGAGGTAGAAGCTCCAAAAGACGTGGTGGAAGGTAATTTAATGGTTTCCTCAAGTTTAGAAAATGCTTTATTTGATTTTGGATCATCACATTGTTTCATATTTTCCCAATTTGCTAAGAAAATTATATATTTCCAATTTGATTTAACAAAGGATTTTTTAGTCAAAACCCCTAATGGAAGTATCATTGCAACAAAGTTTTGTGAATCAGTGCCCATTAGAGCACATAAATGTTCTTTATCTGCTGATTTCATCATCATACCCATGATTGAATTTGATATAATCCTCGGTATGGATTGGCTTTTGGACCATGATGCAAAGATTTATTGTAATAAGAAAGAGGTTACAATTCTTTATGATGATGATAAGGAACACCTTATCTTTAGAGAAGAATCGTCACCACCTAATTCTTATCTAGATCCAATCCCATTAGCTCAAATAAATTCACTTATTGGGGAGGAAGAGAATGAAATAACTATGGGTGAGGAAGGGAATGTTCAAATAGAGGATGTACCTATTATGAGAGAATATGTTGATGTGTTTCCAGAAGATTTTCCTAGGCATCCTCTAGAATGAGAAGTTGAGTTTTCTATTGACCTAATTCCTGGTTCAAGGCCCATATCAAAGAACCCTTATAGAATGGCCATTGTGGAATTAGTTGAACTAAAGAAACAACTAGAGGAATTGAGTAATAAGGGATTTATTCGCCCTAGTGTTTCTCCATGGGGAGCCCCTGTTCTTTTTGTTAAAAAGAAAGATGGATCTATGAGGTTATGTATCGACTACATAGAGATCAATGCTATAACAATAAAGAACAAGTATCCCCTACCTTGCATTGATGATTTATTTGACCAAATGCATGGAGCTCAATACTTTTCAAAGATTGACCTTCGATCTGGATATCACCAGTTGTGTGTGAAGAAGGAAGACATTTCGAAGACAGCATTTCAAACCAGGTACGGGCATTACGAGTTTATAGTAATTCCTTTTGGGCTGACTAATGCACCCTATGTTTTCATGGATCTAATGAATAGAGTTTTCAAGGAATATCTTGATGATTTTGTAGTGGTATTTATTGATGATATATTGGTATACTCCAAAATCTATGAAGATCGTGAAAATCACATGCACATTATCCTAAAGGCTCTTAGAAGACACGAATTATATGGGAAGTTTAGCAAGTGTGAATTTTTGCTTCATGAGATCTCTTTTCTTGGCCATATTGTCTCTAAGGATAGAATCTCTGTTGATTCTTCTAAGATAAGAGCAATCCAAGAATGGCCAGCACCAACGAATATAACCGAGGTATGTAGTTTTATTGGTTTAGCAGGTTATTATCGACCTTTTGTCCAGAATTTTTCCCGATTAGCTAACCCATTAACAAAGCTCACACGTAAAGGGGTTAAATTTGTTTGGACAAAAGAGTGTGGAGAATGTTTTGAAGAACTGAATAGAAGATTAGACAATGCTCCTATATTGACACTGCCATCGGGGAATGATGGGTTCGTTATTTATAGTGATGCATCAAAGAAAGGACTCGGTTGTGTCCTTATTCAGAATGATAGGGTTATTTCCTATGCATCACAATAGTTGAAAGTTCATGAGAAAAACTATCCTACTCATGATCTCGAGTTAGCAGTTGTGATCTTTTCTTTGAAGATATGGATACACTACCTCTATGGTGAAAAATGTGATATTTATACTGATCACAAGAGTTTGAAGTATATTTTCTCACAAAAATAACTCAACATGAGTCAAAGGAGATGGATTGAATTACTAAAGGATTATGATTGCATGATACACTACCACCCGGGGAAGGAAAATAAGGTGGCAGATGCTTTGAGCAGAAAAGATCATGGAGTTTTGAACAATATGAGAATTGAAAGGGATCCTATTTTTATGGATCTAGTGAATATGGACATGGGAATAACTATGGAAGGTGAAACATCAATGCTTTTTCAAATGGAGGCCAAACCATCTTTACTAGAAAGGATAAAGAGTTCTCAGACCGATGATGAAGAATTTCAAAAGAAGATTAAAGCTGTGAATGATGGGAGATTGAGTGACTTTGTGTATGAAGATGGAATTTTGAAATTTTCGAAGAGACTTTGTGTTCCCGATATACTTGATCTAAAAAGGGAATTGTTGGATGATTCTCATAGTTCCAATTTCTCTATACACCCTGGTAGCACTAAGATGTATAGGGACTTGAAGGAATATTTTTTGTGGGAAAACATGAAGAGGGAGATTGCTGATTTCATGTCAAGATGCATGGTTTGTCAACAAGTGAAAGCTGGGAGGCAACTTTCTGGAGGAGTTATACAACCTCTTCCCATACCTGAGTGGAAATGGGATAATATAACAATGGACTTTGTCATGGGACTACCAAAGACTCCTAGAAGGAATGATGCAATATGGGTCATTGTTGATCGTCTTACCAAGTCAGCACATTTTCTTGCTATAAGGGAAGATTTACCACTTGAACATCTAGCAAGGCTATATATTAATGAAGTTGTGAGACTTCATGGAGTACCCCTATCAATTATTTCAGATCTTGATCCCCGTTTTACATCAAGATTTTGGAAAAGTCTTTAGAAAGCCCTGGATACTGAACTTTGTTTGAGCACTGACTACCACCCTCAAACAGATGTACAATCAGAACGGACTATTCAAACCTTAGAAGACATGTTGAGATCATGCTCACTTGACTTTCAGGGTATGTGGGATCAATATTTACCTTTGGTGGAATTTTCCTATAAAAATAGCTTCCATTCAAGTATTCGGATGGCACCATATGAAGCGTTATGCGGAAAGAGATGTCGCACACCAACCTGTTGGGATGACGTTGGTGAAAGAAAACTTGTAGGCCCAGAACTGGTGGAGGAAATGATGGAAAAGGTAAAGGTAATCCAAAACCACATCAAAGCAGCTCAAAGTAGGCAGAAGAGCTATACCGATAACCGAAGGAAGGATTTGGAATTTCAAGTAGGAGATCATGTTTTCTTGAAGGTATCTCCATGAAAGGGAGTTATATGATTCGGTAAGAAGGGAAAATTAAGTCCCAGGTACATCGGACCATTGAAAATTCTAGAACGAATTGGGGTTGTAGCTTACCATTTGGCAATTCCTTCAAGTCTCTCTAAAGTTCACGATGTGTTCCACGTATCACTGTTAAGAAATTACATGCCTGACCCAACGCATGTACTCACCTATGAGGAATTAGAACTGGAACCCGATCTGTCTTATTACGAAGAGCCTGTCAGGATTCTGGATATGAGAGAACAAGTGCTGAGAAACCGGACGACTCGTCTGGTAAAAGTTCTACGGAGGAACCATAAGATGGAAGAGGCAACGTGGGAACCCGAGGAACTTATGATGAAGAACCACCCGAATATTTTTATGCAGTGATGTTCTAGAAATTTTGAGGACAAAATTATTTGAAGGAGGGGAGAATGTAACACCCCCAAGCTTCCATGGTACGCTTCTCTTTGAATAATACAGTAGCGTGTGTAGTACGCAACCTCGAGTTCTAACACACTGCGACCAATAAAAGTAGCCGTTATGAATAGTAATACCCACTTTTTGAATTATATAAATTTTATATTTCAAAATGTACTTCATTTTTGGATTCAGAATATCGAAATTATCCTAATTTGAATTTTTGGTATTTTTTTGAAAAACTTCAATTTTTGATGAATAGTGAAACCACTAAGTGGTAGTTAAAAAAACCGATTTTTCGTTTAAATGAAATTTTACCGCTTCTATGAATTTAATTTAAAAAATCTGACATACATGGTTATAATTAGGAAGTAAAATGTGGTTCGATGGGATGAAAATAATTTTTGGTAAATAGTAACTTTTGAGTTTTATTAACAACAATTAGGGGTAATTAGAGTAATTTAAGGTAAAAATAATGTTATAATAATATGAAATTATATTTACACGTATCCTACTCTTATTGGATGAGTCATGTCTGACCAAGACAAACCATGGGACAATTTTTAGGACCCCATGGATCCACTTGTGTAAGATAATGACATTAATACCTTTTATTTAAAGTAAAAATAAAAATGTCACAAACATGTATTGTTTTAATAAAACAATTTTTACAAGGGGTTATACAAGTTATATTTTCGACTATAAATATCCACTGGAAACCTAAAAAGATTTCCTACATCATGGTAATTTTTTTAAAATTTTTAGGCATTAAATAAATAAATTTATTTATCACACCATGATGATGCAGCAATTACCTCATTAATGAACGATTTAAATAAAATGAAAAGATAAGGTAAAATATAAAAATTAAACTTGTATAAAGCCTATTTTATGGGTGTATTTCGAACCATTATCACCTTATCCTCGAAATATATCATTTTGGGACCTTTAAAATCCGAAAATCATTTCATAATAATGTAACATTTCATGACTTTCCAAGAGTGCCCCTCCTCTCCTCTTATAAAAGGCCCCCACCTCTACCACCTTATTCACACCTTCAAAGACATTTGGCTCGACCAAACTTTGCCCAAATACTCTATAAACTTTCCTTTATTACTTCTAGAAGCCTCACTTTGGGCAGAAGTCTTCCCAAGGAAGCCTTTGGCTCAAATCAAAAAGAGTTACCCGATTTTAAGGTAATGTCTTCTCTTATGTTCTTTTGTTTTATTTTGCTTCTCCAACCCCTTAAAATATTTTTATTACTTTATTTTGTAACAAAACCAGTATCTTAAATATACTAGGATGTTGTTATGATAAGTATTTGATTTACACTTAGACACACCTTCGTCTAATGGTTAAAGAACATATTGTTTCTGTGGGTGGCGAATTACTGCCTCATGAAATGATGATTGTTCAATCTTCTTTTAACACCTATAATAGTGGCCATTAAGATGTAACTATATCTATATATGATATATATTATGTTTATGTTTTACTTATGCTTCTGTATTTTTCATTTATGTCATACCTTTATGATTTCCATTATGGGTAAATGCGATAATTTCATTTTAGGAAGTGCGGACTACCGCCCCCTCAAAGTGATTTGAATCGTTAATGCCATATGTGGGACATATAAAGGATGGAGTAAATGATATTATATAAGATATTATAATGGAATTATAATATACCTTTATATCATTATGATTTCACTCTATTAAATACAAAATATAAATGAAAGTATCATTCATGCATACGTATGGCTTATTGTCTCCATGAACGGTGCATTTCATTTCTTACCTCTAAATGTTATGTAATATTATAAATGAATATATATACTGGATATATATGATATATATGATATCTACATCATGAATATAATTCTGGATATAATGGATATTTTACCACATGAACAATTTGTAATTATAATAAGTTTATTTTTGACTCAAGTACCAAAGATTGACAAAATGACCGTTATTAACTTAAATAATTAAATAATGTTCATAACATGGTAATAAGTGATATAAAAGAAATAATTAACCTAGAAAAGGTTCTTGAGAAAGTATAAATTAACTCTAGTTTATTATTCAGGATATTAAAGAACGATCGAGTCAAGTCGGACATGAGGTAAGGGACTTCGTCTCAATCTCCTTTCATTGAGGCATATTTTGTTTTATACACAACTTTCTTTTATATGGTGTATAAACCCCTTTGAATTTTACTTTTATTCAAAAGGAATATTTTTTATATGAAGAATTTTTACTAAATGACAAAAGGAATGTTTTGTCTTACGTATGCGGTGACAACGAATTCTCTGTCGCCGTGACCATTATTTGAGTTTCGGCTTCCTCTACAAGCCATAACTTTTTTTTAAAATGAAAAATAAATACCATGTTTTACTTTTCTTTTATTTTGGTATTGAAAATGGTTTTGATAATGTTTTTATTATATCAATGTGTTGTATTAATATCTTTTGATTGAAATGTGGAAATGTTATGTTTCCTTTATGCATGTTTTATTTGATATGATTATGTTATGGTTTATGATATGTTTAAACCTTTTCATATAAGGAATGCATTGGACTTAATAAGTGATGGGTGGAGCCCGATATATCTCCTTGATGCATCGGTAGGTCTCATGAGACAAACTAGTTTCTTGGCACGAGGCCTTGACAAAATCTTATTTGTAGTCTTGGCACGAGGCCTTGGCTACGTGGTTATGATAGTATGGCATTATCCATTCCATCATTATGAAAGTGGTTATTGATATTGCATGTGATTATTCGACTAGTTGAATATCCATGTGAATAAGTAAATGGTATTATTTCATTTTATTATTGTCATATTCTGCTAAAGTTCAAGTTTAAAAGGCTTTTGTTTTAGTTATACATTGCCTTAAATGTTTATGTTTATTTATGAAAGTTTCCATTATATTGTTATCCTTACTGAGCATCTGAGCTCACCACTTTCTATGTTTTATTTTCCCAGGATGTGAAGAAATATTTTATGACTGACCTGCAGGGATGGTCTGAAGGAGATATGAGTGTGGACTATGGAGGCTATGTTATTTTAGTTTTTTACTTTATGATGTAATGTAACATTTATGAATGTATCTAGTGTTTCCAAGGCTACTAAACTAATCGGTCTTTCAAGACTTGATCTTTTGTGATCATTCCAATGTTACGTAATAATGCACCGACTTTGGGTAACTAGGGTCGGGGCATTACACAATATGACTCAAAGTGCACATTTTCTATTTAAAAGTAATATTTTAGTTTAAAATGCACACCACTCACTAAAAACTAAGAACACACACTCAAATCATCTAAAAATGATCCATAAGTCATTTGCTGTGTATATGAATCATCCTCATGTTAATCTTACATATAGTTTGGTCATAATGACTGAAAGTGTATGTTTTTATTTAAAATCGACATTTTAGTACAAAACATACTTCTCATACTCAAAACTAATTAAAAATGCTCGAATTGTCTTGACACTTTAGGAAAATGATCCATAAGTCATGTGTAACATGTGAGAATTAGACATACATCAATATGACATATGGTGTGGCTGGTATGACTGAAAATGCATGTTTTTATTTAAAATCTATATTTTAGATCAAAACATGCATCACATATTCAAAATCAAAAAAACATGCTCTAATTGTCCTAATTTTTTATGAAAACAATTCATAAATCATTTGTGATGTGTAGGAATAAACAATACATGAATCCAACACGTGATATTCCTAATACGACTCGAAGTGCTTGTTTTGTGTTTAATAGTGATATTTTATTAATGCATTGTATCAAATTTATGTTTCATTTATTTATTTACATTATTACTAACATAAGCATCATTTTTTATTATAGGTACAATATTCTTTTTTTCTCAAGATGGGGTGGTGTTTTTAGAAATTGATAGTGTGATTGATCTCTTTTGAAATGGGGTCCCAAAGACAACGAAATACAGGGGCACCCATGGTGTTTTTGAATTTTTTGGAAAATGTAATGTTTGTAATAAATTGTACCAACCAATATGATTTTAGTGCATTGAAATGTTTATAATACATATTTATTTATAATTTTAATTTATTATTTATTTTAAATTTAAATTGTGATTTTATTTTGACCAGGTTACTGTAATGTGGTATTAATATAGGAGTAATTGATGACATATGTAGTTTTTATCAATGCTATTATTAGTACTGATAAAACATATTTTTATTAGCGTTAAAAATAACACTGATACAAGGACCTTTTATGAGTGCTTGAAATAACACTGATAAAAATGCATGGATTTTTAAAATGATTATAATGTTAGTCACTACTATAAATCAGAGTTTTATCAGCGCTAAAAAGTATTTATCAGCACTAAAAAAGCACTAATAATCGAGGTGTTATTAAAAGGGGGTCCCTTTTACCAGCACTAAAAAAGCACTGATAAAGACCCATTTTATCAGCACTAAAAAAATTATAAAAGGGGTCTTTTATTAGTGCTAAAAAACACTGATAAAAGTCAAAAAAATATACAAATTGGAGGATAGACCCACTACCACAGATCCGGGCAAGGGATGAACTGAATTTTATCAGTGCTAAGAAAAAAGTGCTGATAAATGACACACCTTTATCAACGCTAGCTAAAAGCACTGATAAAGTTCACTTTTATCAATGCTAAAACAAGCACTGATAAACTTTTTTAATAAAAAATATTATTAATTTATATAAAATTATCATATTAATATTCAAAAATAATGTTTATTTATATACATTAATTAAAAAAATGAAAGTTTATAATTAATATAAATATGATATATTATAATATATATTTTTTAATAATTCAAATATATATATATATATAATGTTTTTAAAAAATATTTATAAGTTTATAAATAAATAAATATATATTATAGGTACTTAGGAGAACAATTACAATGAAACATAGAAATGAAACACATACAACCCAAAAGGGTAGGTCATAGCCCCCCTAAGGGATAACCAACCCATTTTTTATGGCCATAAGGCTCTGTGGACATGAAGTCCATTACAAAGCCTGTATCCTAGATGTCCAACACCTACAACTATTTTTTACATGAAATCATAACTGTGCGGATCCACTGCCTTAAGTTTCCCTAACCATCGTGGAAACCGCCTGCTCACCTGAGGAGTCATCCTGCTGCCACGCCACTGATAGCCGCTCACACCCCCACCACGCTATGGATTCCATTCGTCCACAATCTGTTTCCCTTGTCGTACCACTACCGAGAGACCCACGCATGGGTTGTCGCAAGCTAGTCCACATCTGGGTGCAAATCCAATCGAAATCTGTTGTTGCTTAGATTTGAACCCAGGTTTATGATGCGGGATTACAAGGTTGTTATAACACTAGGCTACAACCTCAACTACAATAAATATATATATAATTAAATAATTATAAAATTATAATGATTTTTTAAATGATAAATATATTTATTATATTTATAATTATATATAAATACATTTTGAATATATTTATTTATAATTATAATTATAAATATATATATATCATGAGATAATGATGACATTGATTGTCATTATTTATATTTATATATTGATAGGTTAGTATAATTGATTCTATATGACCATAAAGTTTATTTGTGGATATGATTGTGAGTTATGTTCTAAATGTTAAGATTACCTATATTATGATGACACGCACATGCATATGTTATGTATTCATCATTATGAATGTTCATTTATAAATTGACACTCGTATGATTCATTCATGTTATACCCATGAACTTATGATGTTCTCATAAATACTTATAAATTTACAATAAATATATTTAAATAATAAATATATTTATTACATTTTTAATTATAAATTTTTAATAATATAAAAATTCTTTTTAAATTTATTTATTTATAATAATTATTATAACTATATTTATATATATTTATTTAAATAATTATAAAATTACAATAAATACATTTATTATAATTTAATAAATATATATATTTATATATTAATATAAATTCATGTATTTATAATTATATACAAAATATTTATAAATATATTTATTTATAATTATAAATATATATATATATATATATAAAATTATAATAAATATATTTACAATAAATATAATTTTATAAATATATATAATTATATAAATATATTTATAAATATATACAGTATAAGCTAGAAAACAAGTATAGATGAAAGTGAACAAGAAAAGAAAATACAAACCATGGGTGATCCTAAACATCCCTAAAAGACCCCTGGATGTACTTGGTTCGAAACCACCTACCGGCGTATGGTGAAGCCCCTAAGTCCATAACCAACTAACTGCCTTAACCTGGCCTCACTAGTGGCACATCCTTCTTGTCCTGTCTACAACTCCAGGGGGTACTAACCAGTCTAATTAGGGCTAACAAGAAAATGCCACTCAATCATCTAAAAGACACCTAGGAACCCATGGTGGTAGTAATACTGTGTAAGTAGGAGGCCCTTGTATGCGTGACTCACCTTACCTGCTGCCACCGCACTTGTCTACCCCAAACACGGACACTCTATATGATAACCCATAAAGGGATATCCCCTCTATAGAGGTTCCCCATAAATATATACATATATACTTATACCACATGTTCACATACACGCACTTCCACAAAATCACACACACTTGGAATTTATCATCACACCTTAAAAACAACAATCAACACCCATAATTAGTGTGGTTAGGACCAACACACATCTAATTAAATAACAGGGACTCACTTATCACAATAGAACCTACATTAGATGGTGTAAAACCCAACAAAGGGTTTATAAGCTTACCCGAACCAATGAATTCAAATAGAATCAAGTCCATATGTCTCATCCTTGGAAGAAGATGTTGGAACATGGACCAATGGGTCCCAAGACATCATTCGTGTATCCTATTGAAGGAAGAAACACAAAAATGGGTATTATCTTCAAACCCTAGGTTCATCCAAATTGGATAAAACATAATTTCAAAGGAGATCACACTGGAAGGGGAAACCGTACACTAAAGGGGAGGTGATTGGGGTGGTCTCCACTGACGAGGGAGTGGATGGGCATGGGGGTCATGCCGGAAAGTGCTATCGGAGGAGAGGAAGACTAGCGCAAGGAGGGCGGTGCAAGGAGGGAGCTTGGGCTGGGGGTGTGTTGCATAAGGAAGCAAGGGAGGGGGGCTGGCACGCAAAAGGAAGATGGTAGGGGGGACAGGGAGCTGCCGAACGGGATGAAAGCGGGGGTGGATTGTGATCCGTAGGTGGGGGAAGGGGGTGCGGGTGCGCAGCGCGCAACACACAGGGAGGGGGGGATGCAGGTAGAATAGGGTTTTATCTTTTTTTTTTATAATAATAATACTAATAATAATAATAACTATGCTAATATTAATAATAACATAATTATAATAATAAAAAAAATAAGAAGACTAAAAATAATAATTTTATGCATTTCATTTTAAACCATTATGATATTAATAAAAATTCAATAATAATTATATTAATAACAATTTTAATGATAACAATATTATTAACAATTCTATCAATAATAATATTATTATTATATACACAATAATATTACTATTATTATGTTTTAAAAATTTACCTATTTTATTCTCATAAAATTTTATTATTTTAAGTAGAGGGCAATCATAGGGTCACCTGGGTCAACTGCACGGTCACCACTAACCGTGCAGTTTCCATGCACTCGCCCAAAACCCTTCAAAAATATTAAACGTAAAAAATTTCAAACTAGGACCCAAACCTAACTTTATCTAAATTATATGAGACCGTGAGAAGAATAAAATAAAAGAGCAACTGATTTTAGGGTGTGATAGCCCAAATGGCCCGAAAGCCTTATTTTTATTTGATTTTGGATAATCCCCCTTTTAAGGGTTGAAGGGGGGCCCTTACATGACCTGTAGGCCCAAGAAACAAGGACCATACATGACTCAATACATAACCTCGAAGTCCTAATACCTGAAACACTTGAAACAATCTCTCTAAATGGTCATGAAATTAAAATAAATGGTTAATTATATTCTAAAATTTTGAGTTTTTGGTGTCTAGGGTGTATGGAGTCCCTATCTATCCTTATCTACCTTCATTTGAAGGAAGTGTTTCAATTCAAATTGTCCAATATTGATGATTCTATACTCTTTCATCAATTTGACATAGCCTAGGGTGGTTAATTGTTTTAAATTTATTGGAAAATAATTGGACTTATATCAACGGTATGATTTATTATTGATTTAAAAAATCATGGTTTAATTTCTTTTTTCAAAACATAATGACTAGTTTTGATTGAATTAAAAATGTCATTATTTTATTTACATATTCTTTTTTGTACACTTCTTTATTTCTAATATATATTTTAAATTTTATCATGTTTAATTATGGGTGTGGATGTGTAAGTGGATGTTTCAATTGATGTTATACCATGTTGGCATGATAGATTTATAAATGTGTTTCATCAAGTATTAGTGTTGGGATTTCAGAAAAACATCATGGGAATATTTAGGTAGAGATGTGGGAATTCTAGAGACGTGAGTTATAATATTATGGTCACTCATTTTTAGTACCCCAATCTAAGGTCTCAAACCAACTACTGGAATTGCCTTCTCAATGAGTCCATTAATGGTGAGTTGATTGTGCTTCATTTTTATTGTAACAATATTCTAGTGTGATAATTCCATTAATTTTTCAACTTAGATTATCTCTTTAGGCCTTTGGTAGGTACCCCTTAATGGTTGATTCTTGATATTTTATTATTATTTTATATTATGGTTGTATCTTGGTAAATTATATTTTCTTTAAAATAATTATATATGTTTTGTTAGTTTTATTTACTCAAACCTATGTAATAAAATTATTTTCATTATTTTCCCTAAAACTAGAATTTTTTGGTTTGTCTTAAAAAATTAATAGTATAAAATCATTGATGATATCCTACTAGACTCTTTGATCACACCATACATATACAAATTGGTGTGCATATAGAATTAGTTGTCTATGATACAAGTAAAAGGAAAGGGTCACACTTTTATAGTGGCGTTCCATAGTCACTTGTAAAAGATATAATGATAATGAGATGTAGAGGTCACCATAGGGTATAAAGAGACAATATTCATTTTTTATTATTTTAAGTTATTTACTATAAAGTGCTTCTCTTGAAAATAAATTTATTTTTGGTTTACCTTTATATTTTGGATAATGTGTAAACATTTTATAGATTTATATTTTATAAAATGTTGGTTATTTTTTATTCATATATCTTTTATAAAGTGTCTCTCTTGGGATTTATGTCTTTGTGAAAATGACTAAGTGGATCTTTTAAAATGATTCAAGTGTTTTTAAATGTTTCTTAAAAATTTATATGTGTTAAAAATACCCTTTTTTGGTTTTAAATAGATTTAAAATAATTTAAACACTTGGCATGGACTTAGGTTGCATTCCAAGTGTTTTTAAACTCGCTCGATTGAATTTCATAAATTTATGTGAATGTTTTGAAAGCGTATTTAATGCTGGTGTCATTTTAACAAGGGGTGTGTGAAGTTTTAAATGAAAATTTGTAAAATATAGAGGTTTTTTGCTCATTTTAAATGATTAAGATTTTTGGTTCATGAATTTTCCTTGAATTCTTTAAAAAGGAATTGTGTTTTTGTGAAAGAGTGCATGGAACTGATTAGTTTATTTTAAAAAGAGTGTGTTATTTTAAAAAGGAATTTGTGTAAATATTTGGTTTTTTTAATGGGATTTCAAGTGTGATTTTATAAATAGTTTTCAAAGGACATCTGAAATTTAGTTTTTCCATAGTCTTTAAAGTTTATATTTTTATGAAATTAGGAAAACCATTACATTATATAGGGAAGACAAGTAGATTGATAATAACACTATGGAAAGGGCATGTCACTAACTCTATCCAACCCATGGGATATCCATCATGACCTCACTCTCAAAAAAGGTGAATTAATATTTAACCCCATTACAACTTCTAAACCTAATTTTCATCCAACATCATCTGTATGGTTTAAATTAGGGGAGTCTGTTGGAACCAAGGTTTTTCTTAGCTGGAAATAGAGTATGGTTTGTGTTTTTTTCAATCCAATTTGGGTTGATCAAGGGGTTTTCAAGTCAAATTATTTTACAGTATAGGCTGAAGCAGGTGTTTAAGTTGGCGTATTTTATCTGTGCTTACCAAAATTTTTGGCCTCAAAATCAAGAGTTTGTTTTTGGAAAAGGAATATTTTTCTCAAAGGTAGTACGTGGAATGGGATATATGAGAGAATATCGCATATCACAAAATATGGTACACGGAATGGCGAACCATGAACCACATAGTGGGAATGGTTTACAAAATTAAAAAAAGTACACATAGCACGTAAACAGATCGTAGAGTGAAGGAGGTTCACAGGAAGGAATGTGGTTTACAAAAGGAAAATGGTTTGTGGGATGGCGTGTCGTTCACACAAACAAGGAGGAGTTTTGAGAATATGTGAAGGGTGTCATTTGTAGAAATTATGTGGTGATTTTTACTATTTCATAAGGAGAATGGAGGTACACAGACTGTGTAGGGAATTGTAAGAACCCAATTCTTCTTTTTTAGGTATGGAACATTATTTTGGGTTGTTTTTTAGGAAAAAAGAATAATTTTTAAATTTTTATAAGTATACAACATGTACTCTTGAGTACACGCCGTGTACCTGGTTTCCATGTGTAGTCATGTAATGGCTGAGTACATGGCCATGTGGGTGACTTGGAAGACCGCCTAAAGTGGGGTTTGGTTGAGGCATGTGCACGACATGTACATTAAATGAACATGCCTTGTACTTTTATTTTTATTTGATTAATCTAACTGGGGTTGCGTCTAATCTTTAGAAGCGTCTTCTTCTTCCTGTGCTTCGTATAGAAGAGCGATGAGATGGCTGAGAACTTTGAACCCCTACCATTACTTCATCCAAACTCTGATTGAGATGTCATTGGGTGCATTGGATTCCCACTGGTGAGTTCTCTCTTTCCCTAGAGCCTCTCTTCCTGATTTATCCTCTCTCTTTAGATATCAAGGGCTGGTCATTTTAACCATTTTCGTAGATCTACATCATTCTAGTCCGATTCAAGGTCCGATGTTGAAGAGTGTTCATCGTACAACATCATGATAGATGGTTTGTGCCTTTCTTTGATAGTCTTTGGATTATATATGCTTAAAGTGAAGAATACTCATGTTTAAGGTATTTCGTGTTTTGGAATCTAACCCTGGTTAATTTCTTCATTGGTTTTTTTGTTTGAGAAAGGGTTATTGATTATGAATAAGGTTTATTACCTTAATAATGGATGTGTTTCCCATGTTTGTTTGGTTATGGTCGTTGGGTCTAGAAAGCATGTTAGGCTGCTTTGTTTTCCATGCCTAGTGTTGTTAGGATGGAGTTGTTATTTATATGAGATGCATGTGTTTCACATTGTGAAAGTATGACTAAGGGGAATTGACCATGAGAGCTTCCCGAGGTAGTATCATTTATATATCTTCTATTATGTTCACCCATAGGGCATTGAATGTGAGAGCTACCGAGTGCTCATAGACCATAGGGTTTAGACCGTGAGAGCTACCCAAAGGGTCATTATTAAATGAACATTGTACCATAGGAAATTGACTATGTGAGATGCCAAAGGGTCATTATAATTTATATTATTTCTATGAAGACCAAGGGGTATTGACCATGAGAGATACTCAGGTGGTCATTTGTAATTGATTAGTAATATACGGGGCTAAAGGGGTTAGACTGTGTGGGATTTCCCAGAGGGTCGTTATTTTTTTATTGAATTGATGATATGTTGAACTAGAGGTGTTTGACTGTGAGAACTTTCCCAGAGGGTTGATTTTAAATGTTTGAATGATTGTGACAAGCCTACCAAGCTAAAGCACAAGCTTGGACTTGGTCTTACTTGTTTGTTAGATGGTCTTTTGAGTCATCTTTTTATTATTACACAGGGGGTACATAGCTTAGGATAGATCCTAGGATTACATTATTCAATGGATTGAATAATCAATGAATGTAAATGAATGTAATTTAAAACTGTGGCATTATTTACTTTTGATTACTCCTTAGTTTATTGCATCATTTCTGCTTATTACCTAATATATATATTCACTGACTGTTAGGAACATATCCTTTGGTGGTTGCCTACTGGTATTCATCTCACACCCTGTTTGGTTCATGATTTTAGGCCCAAACAGATTATATGGTTGTAGGTATAGAAGAGGTAAATCTCCCTTCTTCATCAGGTACTTGATTGTTGTTGGAGCTGGAGAGCATGGGACCAAGCTGATACTTGCGATGCTGTTGGAGTTTATTGTCTTCTATACTTTCGTTTCAGTATTGTATTTCCATCATTGTGACTTGTTTGGATGCTTTCCTAGATACACGTGACATGCATCATTTATTTATATATATACTACAGTTGTTTATACTATCAGTCTTCCACTGTTTATTTATGTTGTACGGTATTACTTCTTCCACTGTTGATTATTATTGTTTATTCTGTTGTGTATACTTTGTCAATGAGGGCATAGTTTCCCCACTATCAGACCTTGGACCTCACTTTTAGTTAGTAACCTCTGGAATTTGTGGAAATGTTCTTGAGGTTGTGTAACCAACCAGGTTCGAGGCACCTTTGGGCGCACCTGGAACCGGGATGTTACAAAGTGGTATCAGAGGTAGGTTCTTTTCTAATTTGACTTACTATTTGGAGCTTATAGATAGGGATAAGAAGAAATAGGTAGTTGGTAATAAGTTATTCCTGGGAGTATCTAACCCGTGTACAGGGAAAAACCAATTTACCTCGATTATTGCAATTTTTTCTAGTTTTTCAATTATTACAATTGATTTGATTCCATCTTTGGGTGACACAATTGTTTTTTGATGTTATTATTGATATCATTGTGGTTTTATTTCTATTGAAACCCGGTGATATGAGGGTATTTAATCTCATGCATCATATAGGAACTTGATAGAGATCACATGTCATGAATCCTTGTCATGCTATTTAGAGTGCATTATTGATTGCATGCTGTTGTGATAGATGTTGTGATAGATATGTATGATGTTGTGATAGATATCTTGATAGAATACCTACTATTTTAATAGGGTTTGGAAATTTTAAAGCTTCATTTGTATGGACGCCAAACTTTGGTCATTGAGGTGTTATGGCCCCTCTTGAATCAGAATTTGGTAGATCAGGTTTGAACTTTAATTGAATTTTGTTAAGTTATGATGTGAACAAGGATTCCAAACTTTGATTCACGGGATTATGGGCTCTCACGGGTCGGAATCTGTCATTCCTTGGACAAAATTTTAAGTTTTTAAGGGTTATGGATGAGTTTCAAAGGCCTAATGTCCAGAAACCCAAACAATATGGCTTGTGATGTTATGAACACATGCCATGTGTTCTTCTGTTATGGAAGAAACAACTTTTCTTAAGTACACTCCATGTACTGTATGTACAAATTGTGTATTTATTGACCGTGTGTCTGCCTATGTGAGCAGAGACATGGGGTTGGGAAACTATGGTAGAACACGATGTGTACTAGGACTACACACCATGCTGAAAGGACCATGTGTCCATCCGTGTGACTAACAACACAGGTGGATAAAACATAAGTTGTACACACTGTATCCCATTCTTGCATGCCATGTAGATTTGACTGTGTCTCTGACCGTGTGACGAATGACATAAAAAATGAGACTTAACTAGTACACGTCGTGTCTAGGGTGAACATGTTTTTTAGTGTTACGCCGACAGACCCCATGTGGTTTAACCATGTAGAAGTACTTGTACAGGAGGTAAAATTCAAGTACACGCCGTGTGTCAGAAGGAACATGTTGTGAATAGGGGTGTTACATGACCAGGTTTAGAATAGGTACACACCCATGTTAAAGCATAATGGAACATTTCTTTTAGTGGTTATACATGTCGTGTAACCTTGTTTTGTAAATCTTGAATGTTTTTCTTCTATTGTTTTGTTCTTGATTTTCTAAGTTTTTGTCCCTGATAATATTGAACTGAGGTGTGTTCTTGACCTTTCAGAGCCATGCCACCAAGACGTATTTCGGTTGTACGCTAGGTTTAGGGTGATGAAAAGACACCAAAAAGGGTATATCAAGGACTACCAGCAAATCCTCTTGTCATTATTATCTTGGAACCAGCTGTTATACCGGACACAAGTGCATATGTACAGTTCCGTGAAGGATTTTTGAGGATGTTACATACTTTCCATGGAGCACCGCATCCTACCTTATCTATGGTAGAGCTGACATGGGTGTTCCACCAGTAGCATCCTCCCACTTTTTCTAGGGATGGAGGACCATAGGCTGTAGAGTCATGGTTGGAGGCTATGCTTTCTATCTTTGAGCATCTGGAGATGCCTCCGGAGAGGAGGGTGAATCTCATGACGTACATGATACATGATTCCTCCAAGACATGGTGGGATGTTATATAATAGGCAGGAAGTCATCAGGATATGGTTTGGGAAGATTTTCAGAGGATCTTCTACGATTACTTCTACCTCGAGACGTTGAGGGCTGATTGAGCCTAAGAGTTCATGCATTTTGAGCAGGGGAACTCTTTCAATGATGCACTAATCATCCCGTTTTAGAGAGATTCAGAATTTCTCACCTGTTCTGGGAGGTGATGAGTTATCTTTGGCGAGGTGATTTGATGATGGTATCAGGTATGACATTTGATTATAGGTGAATGTCTTTAGGCTGACTTCGGTAACGGCTATAGTAAACCAAGAGATGATTACTGAGCGTAATCTAAGGGAGTTAGGAGATATGAGCCAGGGCGATTTAGTATCCAGGGTTGTTAATCCTTCGACAGATAGTATGAAGCGTCGTAGGGATCCATCATGTGATGTTTCTTTAGGTATCCAGGTGGTGTGCTACCAGTGCAGAAAGAGTGGGCATATGAGACCACATTGCCCGAAGGACCCAATTGAGTATCGATCTTGTAGAATATGGGCCACCTTCAGTGTTTTTTCTGGGTGTTCTCACCAGTAGTGATTGATAGGGTTCTATTATGACTCCACATTCAGAAGCAAGACCACTAGTTTCTTATCATTCAAGGAACTGGAGTTCATCCAACCATTTAGGACGAGGAGGAGGTTGTGGTTGTGGTAGCTAGTCATCAGGCTTTCAGCGATAGCAGGGTGGACCAACTCAGGGTAGTTAAGCAGGGTGCAGGTCTATGATACATTTCATACTTTTCAGTGGATCAGACCCAGTAAGATCAGGATCACAGATCCTCTACAGTTAGAGGTACGATTTTAGTTACCTCAGTTTTAGCTTCTGCTCTTTTCGATATAGGGGCTTCCCATAGTTTTATATCTGTTGCTTTTGTGGAGAGCCTTGGGCTCTGTATCTTTACTTATGAGGATTTCATGACACTAGACACTCTGTTGGGGATTAGGACGACTAGTGTACATCAATTCAATGAGTTCCCTCTTGATATTGGTGGGTGTCACTTCCTGTGGGACCTCTATGTCCTAGAGATGAAAGGCTTCAATGTCATTCTCGGAATGGACTGGCTAGTCTCTTTCTAAGCCTTTGATGACTGCTATCACCTTAGGGTGAGTTTATATCACCATAGGGTGGGTATTTTCTACAAAAGGGAGAATGGGATGTCTAGGAGAGCATATTTGGACTCAAGAATCATGGGTTAGAATGAATTACAACCCAGATTAGTAGTTTATATTTGGATGACCAGGGGCCTTCACAGATAGACTTCCCTCCAGTGGTGGATCATTTCAGAGATGTCTTTCCAGATGACTTTTCAGGTTTACCTCCAAAGTGAGAGGTATATTTCTCTATTGATCTTATTCCAGGAGTGACACTGGTGTCCATTTCTCCTTATAGGATAGCTACACTAGAGTTACCGGAGCTTGAGAAATATTAGAGGAGTTACAGGAAAAGGGTTTTATCTGAACGAATACTTCTCCTTGGGTTTTTCATGTCCTTTTTATGAAAAAGGAAGATGATACCCTCAGACTTTGTGTGGGTTATCATAATCTGAACCAATTAACGGTCAAGAACTGATATCCCTTGTCGAGGATTGATGATCTCTTTGATCAGCTTTGAGGAGCCCGAGTGTTCTCAAAGATTTACTTGAGATCCGGTTATCATCAGTTGTGCATTAGACCATAATATATACCTATTACAGCCTTTTGGAGTAGTTATGGTCTATTCGAGTATGTGGTTATGTCGTTTGGTCTCACGAATGCGCTAGTAGTTTTCATGAAACTGATGAACCGAGTGTTCCATCCTTGTATTCTTTTTTGGTAGTCTTCATGGATGATATCTTGGTATACTCTCACACTCAACACGACCATACCATCCATCTTGAGATTGTTTTGATTACACTGAGAGATCATTGGTTATATGCTAAGCTCTCAAAATGCCACTTTTAGATAGATTTGATTCACTTCTTGGGTCATGTTATCTCAGACACAAAAGTATCAGTAGACCCATATAAAGTGAGAGATGTAGTTTCTTGGGAGAAACCAAAGAACGTATTTGATGTATGGAGTTTTCCAGGGATGGATGATTACTACAGTTTCTTTATACAAGACTTTTCATACTTATCATCGCCACTGATAGGCCTGACTAAGAAGGGTACAAAGTACTTGTGGATAGATTCCTACGATTCTGCCTTTCAGGAGATGAAAGGGAGTTTGAATTCAGCACTGATACTAATTTTTCCGAAGTTAGGCAAGAGTTACACCATTTATTGTGATGCATTAGGTATCAGGCTAGGATCAGTGCTTATGAAAGGGGAAGGAGTCATTGCGTACGGGTCTCTGCAGTTGAGGCCACATGAGAGGAATTACCCGATGCACGATCTCGAGTTAACTGTAGTTGTGCATGTTTTACATTATTGGAGACATTATGTTTTGGGAGAGAATTTTGTGATATACACTAACCACAAAAGTATCAAGTATATATTTACTCAGCGTGATCTGAATTTTAGACAGCAAAGGTGGGTTGAGTACCTTTAGTATTTTGACTTTGATCTTGCCTACACGCTTAGGAAAGGCAACACATTGGATGATTCATTAAGCAAGAGGACTTAGATATAGGTAGTTTAAGAGGCCAGTAATGAATGGAAGCTTATGTCTCTATTCTCTGAGATGCATTTGGAGGTGCACGACAGCCAGGGTCAGATGTTTCTTTCTTCTATAGTTGTTACCTCTACTCTTCTTGATCGAGTATGAATGAGGTAGCTATCAGATTCTGAAGGCCTAATCCTACGGAAGAGTATATCAGGAGAGGAACCTACTCCTGGGTGGACCATAGATGACGATGAGATCTTGCGTTTTCATGGATGTGTATGGGTGTCAGCAGACATATGTGAATAGTTGATGTGAGATTTCCATTCCTCAGTTTGGGAAGTTCATCTTGGTGTCACCAAGATGTATCAAGATCTATATCATCAGTATTGGTGGTTGGGTATGAAGAGGGATGTTACTGGTTTTATTATGAGATGTTCTACCTATCAGCAGGTGAAGGCGGAGCATCAGTGACCAACATGGCTTTTACAGCAGTTACCCATTCCCGAATGGAAGTGGAATGATGTCAGGATGGATTTCGTGATGGGTTTACCGAGATCGCCTTAAGGGAATGATGCAGTTTGGGTTATTATCGATAGGCTCATGAATGTTGTACACTTCATGATGATCAAGAGGACCTTCAATGTTGATGATCTTGGAAGTTTACACATCTGAGAGATTGTACATTTTCATGGGGTTCCACGCTCTATCATTTCATACAAGGATGCCTGTTTTAATTCTCATGTCTAGAAGAGACTATATAGGGCTTTGGGTACACAGGTACTTTTGAGTATAAATTACCATCCCCATATAGATAGCCAGTCTGAGCACACGATTCAGGTTTTGGATGATATGCTACGAGCATGCATCCTGGATTTTGGTGGTTCTTGGGAGAGACACATACCCCTAGTGGAGTTTTCCTACAATAACAGTTTTAAAGAGACGATTCAAATGGCACCTTGTGAGGCTTTGTAGGGTAGTCTATGATGATCACCCCTATGTTGGATAGAGGTGGGAGAGGAAACTATATTGGGACCTCATCTTTTCCAGGAGACCATTGAGCAGGTGGAGTTGATTCGGAAGAGGATGGCTACTGCATAGTCTTGGCAAAAATCTTATGTTGATTGACGGAGATGACGTCTGGAGTTCGAGGTCGGAGATTAGGTTTTCTTATGTGTCACACCGAGGTTGGGACATAGGAAGATTAGGAGATAGGGGTATCTTTATCTGAGATATGTTGGACCATTTTAGGTTTTGGAGAGAGTCGGGTTGGTTTCCTATCAGTTTCATTTACCTCAGATGTACCAAGCTATGCACGATGTCTTCCATTTTTGTCAGCTACGACGTTACTTTTCAGACTCGTCTCACATTTTTCAAACTAAGGAGGTTGATTTGGAGGTGTATGAATCCTTTGAGTAGCACCCTATATGGATTGTGGATCACAACATGAAGGTTCTACATGGTTGTTCTATTCCTCTGGTATGGGTTATATGGAAGCACGGGCAAGTATAGGACAAGACTTGGGAGAGGGTGGTCGATGTACGAACATAGTAGCCAGAGTTGTTTGAAGTTTCTTCTTCACCACCCTTGAAAGGGAGATTTGGGGATGAATTACTTTAAGGGGGAGTTTGTAAGAACCTGAATCTTCTTTTCAGGTGTGGATCTTTATTTCAGGTTGTTTTTTAGGAAAAAGAAAGAATTTGAAAAAATTTCTAAGTACATGCCATGTACCCGGTTGTTGTGTGTAGTTGTGTACTGGTTGTGTAACGACTGAGTACATAGCCGTGTGGGTGACTTGGAAGACCATATAAAGCGGGAGTAGGTTGAGGCATGTACACAGCGTGTACATTAAATGAACACACCGTGTACTTTTCTTTTTATTTGATTAATCATACCAGAGTTGTGTCTAATATCCAGAAACATCTTCTTCTTCATGTGATTCATACAGGAGAGCGATGAGATGACTGATAAATTCAAATCCCTACCTTTCCTTTGTATTATCTTTAATTGAGATGCCTCTATATGATTTGGATTCCCACCGGTGAATTCTCTCTTTCCCTATAGCCTCTCTTCTTGATTTCTCTTCTCTATTCAGATATCGAGGGTTGATCGTTTTTACCATTTTTATAGATCTATGTCATTCTAGGCCAATTCAAGGGACTAAGTTTAAGAGTGTTCATCGTAAAACATCAAGGTAGGTGTTTTGTTCCTTTATTTGATAGTCTTTGGATTATATATTCTTAAAGAGATGAATACCCATGTTTTGGGTATTGCATGTTTTGGAATCTAACCCTGTTTAATGTCTGCTTTGGTTTTTTTGTTTGATAAAGGGTTATTGATTATGAATAAGGTTTATTACCTTGATTATGGATGTGTTTACCATGTTTGTTTGGTTATGGATGTTGGGTCTAGAAATCATGTTAGCCTGCTTTGTTTTCCATGCCTAGTATTGTTAGGATGGAGTTGTTGTTTATATGAGATTCATGTGTTTCGCATTGTGAAAGTATGACTAAGGGGAATTAACTGTGAGAGCTTCCCGAGGTAGGGTAATTTATATATATTTGCTGATATGTTGACCCATAGGGCATTGACTGTGAGTGTTGTCGGGTGGTCGTAGACCAGAGGGGTTAGACCGTAAGAGCTAACCAATGGGTCATTATTAAATGAACGTTGGACCATAGGGAATTGACTATGAGATATGATAGAGGGTTATTATAATTTATATTGTTTCTATGCAGTCCAAGGGGTATTGACTGTGAGATCTACTCAGGTGGTCATTTGTATTTGATTATTACTATGTGGGACCAAAGGGGTTAGACTGTGTGAGCTTTCCTAGAGGGTTATTATTATTTTTATTGAATTGATGATATGCTGAACCAGAGGGGTTAGACTATGATAACTTTCCCATAGGGTTGCTTTTGAATTTTTTAATTATTTTGACGAGCCTACCAAGCCAAAGAACAAGCTTGGAATCAATATTACTTGTTTGTTAGATGTCTTTTGAGACATCTGTTTGTTATTACACAGAGGGTACAGAGCTTAGACTAGATCCCAGGATTACATTATTCAATGGATTGAATAATAAATGAATTTAAATGAATGTAATTGAAAATTGTAGGATTATTTTCTTTTGAGTACTCTTTAGTATATTGCATTATTTCTTCTTATTACCTGCTATATATATTCACTAACTATTAGGCATAGAACTTTTGGTGGTTTCCTACTAGGATTCGTCTCACACCCTGTTTGGGTCATGATTTTGGGACCAAACAGATTATATGGTTGCAAGTATAGAAAAGGTCAAGCACCCTTCTTCATCTGGTACTTGATTGATGTTGGAACTGGAGAGCATGGGGCCATGCTAAGGCTTGTGATGCTGTTGGAGTTTACTGATTTCTGTACTTTGGTTCTAGTATTGAATTTACAGCATTCTGACTTGTTTGGATGCTTTCCTAGATACATGTTACATGCATAATTTATTTATATATATGTTGTAGTTGTTTATATTATCAGTATTCTATTGTTTATTTCATTTGTATGGCATTACTGCTTCCGCTATTGATTATTATCGTTTATTTTTCTATGTATACTCTGCAAATGAGGGAATAGTTTCCCCACTATCAAACCATGTCCCTCACTGCTAGTCGATAGCCTCTGGTATTTAGAGAAATTCACTTGAGGTTATGTGACTAACTAGGTTCGGGGCACCTTTGGGCGGCACCTGGAACTAGGACATTACAGGAATATAGTTCGTGAGAGATGAAAAGTATGTGGTAAAGGTGGATCCATATAGAATATTTGGTAAATCTCGGTTTAAAAGATTATTCAGATCTATTTTCCTATATAAGGAGCACTAATCCCTTCATTAGGGTGTGAGACTAAGATTAAAAAAATAGGAGGATTTTGGTAAAGTCTAGAGTGGTTTATGGGAAGACAACCCTATGAAGGTGTTTCTGATTAGAAATTCAGTGGAATTTGGTGAAGTTTCGAGTGGTCTACAGGAAGACAAGTCTATGTATGAGAGGTAATACATAGAGGAAGAACATAGTTGGTGGTGCTCTTGCAGTACACAGAGAAGAACAACCCACATAAGGAAGGTGTTTTGTGAAGGAGAAATAGTATGTGAAAGTAGAGACAGTTCATTGAGCAGGGACAGTTCACGGAGGAGAAGTGGTCTATGAAGCACAAGAGGTATGCAGTGGATCCTAGTATGCAGAGGGAGGAGTTTGATACACATAATAACAGTTTTCAAACTAAAAGTGTGAGGAAAAGTGAATTACATATACAGGTGATAACGAGACTTCAACACAGCATCTATCTATAGTATAAGATGCATGATTTAATGTCAATCCATTGAAGAGACCTTCAAGTTGATAAATTGAGTTCAGATTCTTCCCAACATAGTGAGAAAGGGGGAGTCAATGGAAGTTTTCTGAGGGATGAAATTTGTTATCCCTAAAACCTTTTAAAGGAAGTGCGCTTGGTACAGAGTGACTGTGCTAAAATTTTTTACTCCACAACTAGTGAAGATTAGTGGAATTTGGTATGACTAAAAACCTATCAGCATATGCTACTTGGACGTAACCCTTAGTGGTGAACCAAGTAAAATTTTTGTATCTTTTTTTTTCATGTGGTTGTTTGTTTTCTACACTTTCTCATCAGATAGGTTTAACAGGTTCCTACCAGTGTGAGAAAAATATCTACCACTTCAAAATAAAAAGCTGACATTCTGATTCACCCCTCCCCTCTTAGGGTGTTCTGAGGTACTTCAAATTCCTCTATAATTATATCTTCTTTCGGGTTTGGTGTTAGCTTCTAAGTGGATGAGTCTGAGGCAACAAAATGCAATAATAACTATCATTCAAATGTTGATTTCCCCTTATTTGAAAGGCCCCTTTTGTGTATTTATTTTTTATAAATATTAATATTATCGAATCAAATATGATGTATATGAATAAAGAATGGATGGATATCAATTGTATGATAAAAGCGTATGAAGTTGGAGTGAAAGATTTAATCAAGTTTGAAAGAGATCATGCATTTGACCCATCTCAAATCATTTTTTCATGTTTACACTATGTTATTCAATACTAATTAGTTTATAGGAGTTGTAAGAATACTTGATCTGTAATGGAATAGATCAAAGTTATAAATTTTTGAATAAACACAGGGAAAAAGAGAATGTAGCTAGTGTCTAGGATAACAGTTTGTTTTATGGATTATCTGATATGATTACAATTGTGGACAATGAATAAGTTTGTATCAAGGATGTGATTACATATGTGAATGATGATGAAGATAATATTGAGGAAATGAGAAGGATAGTTGAAGATGAACTTCATGATTGTCCAAAGTTTTTTGAGAAGTTAAAGAGTTATGGAAAGATGTTATTGTATGTTGGTTGCACTGAATATATAGCATTTTCAGCCATACTGAAGCTATGTAATTTGAAAGTAGGAAACAAATGGAGTGATATCAGTTTTATAGAACTACTTTCTCTATTGAATGACATGTTCCCAGAAGATAATGAGCTCCCTAGATGAACATATGATGCCAAATGAATTCTACGATCGATGGGTATGATCTCTAAAAGAATACACTCCTTCCTAAATGATTGTATATTGTTTCTTAAGGACCACAAATCATTTACAAAATTCCAAAAATGTGGTTCTTCTTGATACAAGAAATATTAATTTGGTCCTACGAAATTTTTATGGTACTTTCCAATCATTCCAAGGTTTAGGTGCCTATATAGAAGTGAGGAGACTGCAGAGAAATTAATGTGACACACAGATACAAGAAATAAATATGGGAAATCATCACCCGGCAGACTCTTCTCAGTGGAAGAAAATTGATCATGAGTACCCTGAATTTGGAAACGAGCAAAGAAACCTTCGTCTTCTATTATCTATAGATAGAGTGAATCTTTTTGGTTTTCAAAGCAGCACTCATAATATATGGACAGTTATGTTGGTAAATTATAACTTTCCACCATGGTTATGCATGAAAAAAAATACATCACATTATCTATTATTATATAAGGACCAAAATTATTAAGAAATGATATTGATGTTTATTTGGATCCATTGGTCGAGGATTTGAAATTGTTCTGGGATTCAGGTGTTATGTTGTATGATGCTTATAGAAATGAAGATTTAACATTGAGAGACATGTTGTGTGGGATAATAAATGAATTTTTTGATTATGGAAATTTGTCAAGATATAGAATTAAAGGAACTCAAGGGTGTCCTATTTGTGAACAAAGAAAAAATCAATTAGGTTGAAACATTCATCAAAGATTGTGTTTCTAGGACATCACAGATTTCTATCCTAATGAAATAAGTACCGATTTTGGATGATATCATTAGATGGAAGTTTAGAAGAACATACAACACCATCTCCAATAATAGGCGATCAACTATTTGAGAAATTAAAAGATATGGACACTGCTTTTGGTAAACTATTTTTGAAAAACCTTATGAAAATTGGTTGGAAAAAGAGATCAGTTTTTTTTAATTACCATATTGGAATTTTTTGTATGTCAAACATTTTCATGATGTTATTCATGTTGAAAAAATCTATGTGATAGTGTCATCGATGTGTTGCTAAATGAACCCAAAAAAACAATGGATGAAATTAAGGCTAGGTTAGACATGGTTGACATGGGAATATGAGAAGAGTTAGCGCCAGTGAAGGGTGAAAAATGAAGTTTTCTTCTTCTAGATACTTACACTCTTTCCAAGTAGGAGACATATCAGTTTACAACTTCTTGAATGATGTAAAGGTTCCATAGGGGTATTCATCAAATATCAAGAATGTCGTGTCCATGAACGATTTAAAGTTAAAGGGTATGAAATCACATGACTACCATGTTTTTATGCAAGATCTAATTCTTATAGCTTTACATTGCATTTTTTTAACAATGTCCATTACACATTAACCAAGATCTATTTCTTCTTCAAATCTATATGCATCAAATTTATAGACCTGACAAAATTTTTGACTATGGAAATAGAAATTGTCATCATATTATGTGAATTGGAAATGTTATTCCCACCAAAATTCTTTGATATGATGGTTTATTTGATGATTCACTTGGTGAGAAAGATTTGACTATGTGGCCCTGTACACTATAGATGGATGTAACCCATTGAATGGTATATGAATATTTTGAAAGGGTATGTCAAAAATAAAATTTGACCATAGGGTTGTATTGCAGAATGATATAATGTTGAGGAAGCCGTTGAATTTTGTACTGAATACCTATCTGGTGTGGAAAGCATTGGTTTACCAAAATCTCATCATATTGGGTGGCTTGAGGGGTAAATAAATTTTTGGAAGAGATGTTGTCACAATCAATATTACAGATCAAGAGCAGGACCACCTTTATGTTTTTCATAACAGTTTTGGAGGTTTCACCAAATGTTGAAACCCACAAAGAGATTATTAGGAATTTGAATCTATCAAGGGATGAAATATGGATATCAAATACACATAATCAATAGTTTATATGATGGTTTCGGGACCATATTTTTAAGGATTCATATGAAAATATGGATTCAATTTCAGAACGACTTCAATAGTTAGATATATGACCAAGTGTGTATGTATTATATTACAGTGGTTATGTAATTAATGGTTATACATTATATACAAATGAACATGATGAAGACAGTACCATAAAGAATAGTGGAGTTACACTTGTGGCCGAAGCAATGCATGTTTCTGGTACTAAGGATAGAAATCCAATTTATGAGAATATATCATACTTTGGCATCATTAAAAAAATATGAGAGTTGGATTATACAAAATTTCAAGTGATGATTTTTTAATGAAAGTGGGTTGATAACATGAGTTTTGTTAAAATAAATGAATTTGGATTCATGAAAGTTTATTTCAGTAAGGAAGGGTACAAAGATAAACCATTTATAATGGAATCATAGGTAGTAAAAGTATTTTATGTTCCATATCCCACAAACTGAAAGTGTTCAATTGTTTTATTGTCAACCAAAACCACTAAAGGGTCAGATAAAAATTCATCTAAGGATGACCCTTTCATTGGGACATCCCAATCATTTCACAGCAGTCTTAATGTAGATGGAATTTTGTATATTAGAGGAGATCACAATAAAGTGTTTTGGATAGTCGATAGAGGGTTCAAATCCCTTCGAACTTAAAAAAGAGAGTTCAATAATCATGTTATATTTTTTTGTAATATACATTGTGTTACCTCATGTTAATATTTATTTGCTTCTACATTTATGTAATCTAAATTAAATGTTAAACCAATTATGAATATAATGACTTCTATAAGTGTTGGTGCTCCCAATCCCAAGGAACAATAGGTCTCTCAACCTCATGTTTCTCACATTGAAGAGGAAAAACGACCTTCTACACATGTCGGTGCTCCCAATCCTGAGGAATAACAGGTTTCTCAACCTGTTGTTACTCCTAGTGTAGAGGTACAATGACCATTTGCACATGATGATGCTACCGCTACAGAGGAATAACATATTGATGATGTTGAATCTGATGAAATGGTAGGCAATGAAGGACCAACGAATCAGAAAAAATAGGAACATCATAGTTTGACAATGTTAGAAAAAATCATTAAGGTGAAAATCATAGGCATCAAATACGAGGTTAGATGGAATACATGGGTCCATCATGTTAACCCCAAAAAGGACATGTTTAGTATTTACATTGGAATCATCACTCAACAACATGTGTCGACTGATGTAGATTCATGGCACCATGTTGTGCCCACACTTAAGACATTGATGTGGGAAGAGATTACAGTAACATTATGATATCATTTCTTTATTTTACTAAAAAATAAAATAATGAAACATTGAATTATTCTTCATCGTCCATTTCAGAGTGAATTTATAATAGATGATTCCCACAAGAAATATGTATTAATTCTTTCTAGAAGGATTCACAAAGGCTTTCACCCAATTCTAATGAGTCATCATCTTAAAGATATTGAATGGAAAATAAATCCACACCCACCGCTTATGTATGCACACATGATAACCCAAGAAGCATGGGATGTGTTTAATAACCATCATGAGGATGTGTATTTTTAGGTACATTGTGTCTAGTAATACGTTGTTTGACGATACATGTATTCATCACTTTGATTTTCAATTTTTTATTTATGAAACAGAAATTGAGTGCTAAAAATAAGGAACATGAAGAAAAACCAATGTACCCCTATCATAATGTAAGGATGGGATACAATTCACTTGAAAAAAAATTGGTACGTATTTTAAATCTACCATAATACTTTTATGTGACATGAAACAACAACATAATTATTTTAATCTGTTTATATATATATATATTGATGACTCCAAATCAAAATCCACTTCCATCTAATGCCATGTGCTATAGAAGGAGTCATGTATAAATAAAGATGGTATACTAATATATTAAAACACATTAAAAGTGTGGGAAACATGTTTAAGTATGAAATAATAATAAAAAATTATTTAAATATTTATTACATAACAATGATTAATTATTTTCCAATATTTTTTATCTGACATAGTCATAGGAATCAACAACACCTGTATCGGATGAAAACCTACTATTGGTGGCCTTAAAGAAGGTAGAACAGTATGACTGTGTTAGAGGTGCGGGTTTTGGGGTGACACCCCAAACATATTTTGAGAAAAAACAAGAGGAGGATAAATATAAATAAATGAAATGGATAAAAGAAATATTATATGCCCTTGAAGAACAATTCCAATGGCAGAGAGAGATGCTAGAAACTTTTATGGGTGGGGAGAATCAAATAGTAGAAAAAACTCAAGAACAACCATTGTGTGAAGATCCTACCCCACCCCCACCATCTTTGAGGCAAGCCATTCCCCTCAAAGAGTTGTCTTAGTCATGGTAAAAAATATTCTAATAATTGTTTCTATGAAATGTGATTCAGAAAGACACTGATACCTTTCCTATACTAATATCTTACAAGGTGAAAATGATCGTGATTTATATCTATCAACACCCACCCATCACCTTGTAGTGAGGGTTATAGTGTTCAATATCCAAGAGAATAGTCTACACAACATACCTCTTCCAATAGGTCACGTGAGAGTGGTGATTAGTGTAGCTCATGAGCCAAGCAATGAGCTACCTCTTCCACTTGATGATCACGATATTCATATGGTCGACTGAGCTGTTGGAACATTCATCACATGGCCATCACATCTTGTAAAAAAACATGTCAACAAAGAGGTATTAATTTCCAATTTATTTTTCAAGCTAAAACTTTAACTATTAATGAAAAAATATTAACTGATGAATGTTATTATAGATGGAAAAAGGTAAGGGGTGAAATGAAAGACTGACTCAAAACCATCTAATGGATCGACCAATAGATCAAAAAGATCTTCTGAAAGCACCTTTACCCCACCTGTTCCATATCTGTATTTACTAACATTGAAGTTTCATGTAAATACAAAGTTACAAAATGGTAGTAGTCATATAGTTGATTTTGAATAAAATATATACAGAGAGGAAGTTGAAGACTACATTGGTGTTGAGAATGTAAATTAAATCCTCAACTATGATTAGCTAGGTGCCTCAGTTGTAAATGTATATACGATGTATGGTTTCATGATTTAATTTTCCAAAAGCTGATATACTATGTTAATTATGACTAAATAAATTTCATATTTTTAGCAGGCATATATATCAACACCAATTGAAGGTATTTCCCTATGATTTTTTTTGGACTCGTAGTCATCACGCAACCTCAACAGAACAACAAAAAATAGAATCTGATAAAATGGATGAAATAGTGGCACACCCAGTAAAATCATTTGAAAGAAAACTTTCATATGACATACTCTTCTTAATACCAACAATACATGGGTAAAACTCTAAAATTTAATCATATCACATATATTTTCATTTCTTTTATTACTAATTCCTTTTTGTGTTTTAGGAAACATTGGATACTCATTACGGTCAATTTAGATACTCTAAAGATTTATTTCCTGAATTCATTGTATGGATACCCAACAAACCAACCACACATGATGGATTTTTTCAGTAAGTAATACACTGCATCCAACATTTTAGAACTAAACTTAAAGTTATATAATTTATATTATTTTTTTATGAATAATAGGAAAGTCTATCAATATCGTAAAAAACAAGGAACGGGGCTAGGGGCTAAGAATAAGGATGCTGACAAGTTCTATAAATGGATAAGTATTAGGGAATATATAATAATATTTCACTATCTAAACACACATCAAAACAAATTAATTATTTTTCTCAATGTTTCTGCAGTGTATGAAACAAACAAATGAAAATGATTGTGGTTATTATGTTTGTAAATTTATGAGAGAGATCATATTCCATGAATAAACTAACATCCCTAGAGAGGTATTTTCGAAGATAATTACTATTTCATTTAAAATATTTATTAATACTTTGTGTATTTATATTTTTCCAATACAACTATGACTGTAAAAAAGACTCATATTCACAAGATGATATAGATTTTATTATAAATTAATGGGTAGCATACCTAATGATAGAATGTACACAAATAGGATAAAGATGTGACTTCCATAGAAGTAATGGATTGTTTCATATTTATGTTTAATTTATTAATTTTTAGTATTACTCACATAAGAATTGTTTTCTTATATAGGTGGATTTCTTTGTTTGATTTGGGGTGGTTTGTTTGAAGCTGCTCATGCTCATGAGAGATTGGGCTTTGAGGCTGCAACTGAGATAATGACATAAAAGAAATAGGTCAAGAATGTATACAACCATAATTAAAAGGTGAATTCCTAATACTTATTTAATTAATTTTATCATAATTTTATCTAATATTTATAATTTAATTTCCTTATCATTTTTATCTAACACTTATTTGGTTTTTTTAGATATCTTTACGCTTTTCATTGCTTCTCTTTGTCAAGATGCCAACATTGCATAGAGTCGATGTTATTCAGCTGAAAAACCTTTCTCATTGAAAACCAGAAGAGTGGAGGAATATCATGTGCTCATTTTAGTGAATTATCATGATATAATGGGCACATGATCTTCCTCCCCTCTCTTGGATTTCAACAATGAGAAAGGTTTTCTAGTTAAAATCATCAAGTCAATATGAATTCTTGATAGTTCGACAAACAAAGGCACTAGAAACCATGATAATAGTGGAAGTTAAGGTTTTTTTCAAGAATTTGGGATGTGTAGGAATCATTTTTACTATAATATGACACACAGTGTGATAGGTATGACTCAAAGTGCTTCTTTCTATTTAAAATTGACATAATTTTTTGTAAAAAACACAACTGACATACTCATAACTGAGAAAACCTATTAATATTATTTTGATACTTTAATAAAATGGTTCATGAGTCATTTGTGACATCTAGGAATCATCGTACCTCAATATAATACATGATCTGCCTGATATGACTCAAAGTGTCTCTTTTTACTTAAAATCAACATTAATTTTAGTAAAATAACAAATGACATACTGAAAACTGAGAAAAAAAAATTGTATTGTTTTGATACTTTAATAAAATGATCCATAAGTCATTTTTAATGTATAAGAGTCAATCACACCTCAATATGATGAATTATGTGACTGGTATGACTAAAAGTGTGTCTACTTATTTAAAATTGATATTAATTTTAGTAAAAAGAAAAAGTGACATACTGAAAACTGATAAAATGCATTCATATAATTTTGATACTTTAGTAAAATGATCCATAATTCATTTTTGACATGTAGAAATCAAACACTCTTCAATTGGATGCATGGTGTGACCTCTATAACTCTAAGTGTGTCTATTTATTTAAAATTGACATTAATTTTAGTAAAAAGAACAAGTGACATACTGAAAATCAAGAAAACATATTTGTATTGTTTTGATACTTTGGAAAAATGATCCATAAGTTATTTGTGACATGTAGAAATCAACAACACCTCAATATGATGCATGATGTGGCCGGTATAATTCCAAGTGTGTCTATTTATTTAAAATTGATATTAATTTTAGTAAAAAGAACAAGTGACATACTAAAAACTGAGAAAAAACATTTGGATTGTTTTGATACTTTAGTAAAATGATACATAATTCATTTTTAATGTGTATAAATCAACCTCACCTCAATCAGACTCATGGTGTGAATGCTATAACTCTAAGTGTGTCTTTTTATTTAAAATTGACATTAATTTTAGTAAAAAGAATAAGTGACATACTGAAAGCCGATAAAATAAATTCATATTGTTTTGATACTTTAGAAAAATAATCGATAAATCATTTGTGATGTGTAGGAATCAACCTCGCCTCAATAATATGAACAGTGTGACCGATATAATTCCAAGTGTGATTAATTATTTAAAATTGACATTAATTTTAGTAAAAAGACCAAGTGACATACTGAAAACTGAGAAAATGCATTCGGATTGTTTTGATACTTTAGGAAAATGATCCATAAGTAATTTGTGACATTTAATAATCAACCACACATCAATAAGACTCACATTTCAACCACTATAACTCTAAGTCTGTCTTTTTATTTAAAATTGACATTAATTTTAGTAAAAACGACAAGTGACATACTGAAAGACAAGAAAATAAATTCATATTGTTTTGATAATTTAGTAAAACAGTTCAAAAATAATTAGTGACATGTAAAAATCAACCACACCTCAATATGATGAACAATGTGACTTTTATAATTCAAAGTGTGTCTATTTATTTAAAATTGACATTAATTTTAGTAAAAAGAAAAGTAACATACTGAAAATTGAGAAAACACATTTTGATTGTTTTTATACTTTATAATAATTATTCATATGTCATTTTTTATGTGTATGAATCAACCACACCTCAATAAGACGCACGGTGTGACCGCTATAACTCTAAGTGTGTCTTTTTATTTAAAATTGACATTAATTTTAGTAAAAAGAACAAGTGACATACTGAAAGTTGATAAATTAATTTTGAATTTTTTTGATACTTTAGTAAAATTATCCATAAATTATTTTTTGATGTGTATGAATCAAATGTACCTTAATATAATTCACGGTGTGACTGGTATAATTCTAAATGTGTATTTATTTAAAATTGACATTAATTTTAGAAAAAAGAACAAGTAACATACTGAAAACTGAGTAAACACATTCATATTATTTTGATACTTTAGAAAAAAGATCCATGAGTCATTTTTGATGTGTAGGAATTAACCACACCTCAATTAGATGCATGATGTGACCGTTATGACTAAAAGTATATGTTATCAGTTTAAAATTGATATTTTAGTTCAAAATGTGTCACTCACTAAAAACCAAGAAAATGCACTCCGATTGTCTTTATAATTTATGAAAATAATTCATAAGTCATTTGTGATGTGCGTGAAGCAGTCTCATATCAAACTGATGCATGATGCAACTGGTATGACTCAAAATGCGTGTTTCCAGTTTGAAATGACATTTTAGTAAAAACGCACAACTGGCACACTAAAACCAAGAAAAATCATTCAAATTATTTTGATACTTTAGAAAATTTATCTATAAGTCATTTTTGACATGTAGGAATCAATCTCCCCTTAATATGATGCACAATGTGGCCGGTATAACTCATAGTGTCTCTTTTTATTTAAAATTAACATTATTTTTAATAAAAAGAACAAGTGACATATTGAAAACTGAGAAAACACATTCAGATTGTATTGATAATTTAGGAAAATGGTCTATGAGTCATTTTTGACATGTAGTAGTCAACTGTACCTCAATCCGACACACAGTGTGACCGTTATGACTCCAAGTGTGTCTTTTTATTTAAAATTGACATTAATTTAAGTAAAAATAAAAAGTTACATACTGAAAACCAATAAAACACATTCAAAATGTTTTGATACTTTAGGAAAACAATACATGAGTCATTTTTTCCATGTAGAAATCAACCTCACCACAATCTGATAGCACAGTGTGACCGGTATGACTAAAAGTATCCGTTATTAGTTTAAAATTGACATTTTAGTTCAAAACATGTCACTCACTAAAAATAAAGAAAACATGCTCGTATTGTCTTGATAATTTAGAAAAAAGATTCATAAGTAATTTATGACATGTATGAATTAGTCTCATGTCAAACCAATACACAATGCGACCAGTATGACTCAAAATGTGTGTTTCCAGTTTGAAATGAAATTTTAGTACAAAAACAAAATTGGCATACTGAAAACTGAGCAAATGCATTCAGATTATTTTGATACTTTATAAAAATGATCCATCAATAATTTGTGACATGTAGGAATTAGCCGCACCTCAATCCAACATACATTGTGACCGATATAACTCCAAATGTTTCATTATTTAAAATTGACGTTAATTTTAATAAAAGAACAATTGACATACTCAAAACTAGGAAAACACATTCATATTATTTTGATATTTTAGTAAAATGATTCATAACTCGTTTTTGATATATAGGAACCAACCCCACCTCAATATGGTGCATGGTGTGACTGGTATAACTCCAAATGTGTCTTTTTTATTAAAAATTGACATTTTATTAATTTATTCTTTCATATTAATGTTTAATTTATTTTTTATAGTATTACTAACATAATATTTGTTTTCTTATATAGGTGGAATATTTTCCTCAGGTTGATATGATTTATTTAGAAACTAATACCATGGGAGAATATTTTTCAGAGGGGATCACGAGCATTAAAAGATGATACATTAATGTTTTTAAATGTTTGTTGGATAATTGTAAATGTAATTATATAAAACATTGTTTGAAATGTATATAGTAGTGTTTTTTTCATATAACATGGGTGATTATCCAATAAAAACAAATATTTTAATTACATTTTAATGGTATTAAATGTTCAATTTTGATTTTATGGGCCTGAGTTAGTGGATTTTAATTTTGAACATCCATTCTCATCATTTGTGCACTTCATGCCTAATGTACACCAATTTAGGCCCAATGATTCATCTGATTTTAAAGAATATAATTATCCATATTTTAATTTTATATTTTGTTAAATTTATTTACACTTAAATATGAACATTTTTCATTCAGGGATCAATGGAGGATTCATAAAGGATTATGGGGATATTTGGCGATGGAAGGAAACAATTCTGGAGAAGTCAGATTGGACCCCAGCCCACTAATGAGAATGTGGGGCCCACAATACAGGCCCAATAAATCCCAAATTTTGTATGATTCTATAATACATCAATAGGAACATTTCATAAAACAGTGACAAGAGCTAATTCGGAGTTTTAAATGGAGTTTCATGCTGCCCAATTTGGAGATAAAATTATGGGACAGATTCTGTGGCCTAGAAAAATAGCTCACACATTTAATCATATCTCAAAAACCATAAACTATTACGGGATTAAATTTTACACACTATCAGGGGACATCCATATATTAATTTTTGTCTTATATTGAACACCAAAATTAGGCCATATAGATTCTCTTTTGAACACATCTGTCGAGTCGTGCAAGTTGGCTCGGATTGTTTGTCAAGGATGGGAAAATCAACTCTCCCTCAACTTTCCACCCACTTATGGCCTACCAAAATTAATTGAGGAGACTTGGACTATTTTAGGATCTAAACAAGGCTTCAAAAATTCCTATTTAAGGCAGTGGTGGTGGAGGAGTTGGGCATCTTTGGTGCTTTGTTTAATTGTAATGTTATTTTGCAAATTTGTTGCCTTGAGTTTATCTTTCTCGTGTAAGTTGTTCAGTTCACCTTAGTTTCTTAATATAATTTCTTCTTATACTCTTATTTTTTTATTCTTCATGTCACATTGATACCTTTGGTTCAAGTTGTGAATTTATTCACACCAAACCTTGTGAAATTATCACACAATGGTGGAGTGATCGTTATTTCATTGTCTTTTTTTCACTTCTCCAATTCCTCCCTCATGAGCCTACTTTCTGTTTCCATTGAAACCATAGAATCAATGGAGGGCTAACCCACTTATGGGTTGATCCAAGTGAGTATAAAGGGGCTGTATTGGATTTTATTTATCACCCCATTAATTTCTAATCACTTATTTTAATTGAGATTTTTTATTTGATGATTTTAAAACTTCTTCGTCCTTATTGAATTTTAAGGCCACACACTTCAAGTGCTAATACGAACCTTTACCTTGGAGTGCTCATAAATTTGATCCTAAAAGTGTCTAGATGATTAGTATTATGGTTTTTTGGTATTAAACTAGTAAGTTATTATTTTTTTTGATCTTCTTGAATAAACCTATCTCGAATATAAGAAGTTGAAATCATTAAAAAGAGAATTTCATCCAATCCACCCCCAAGTGATAACCTAGGATCAACTCATTATTTTAATTTGAATTCACTTAAGTCTATTAGTGTTATTTAAAACCATATTAAATAAAAACCAAGTTTTCACTTCATATCCAAAAATACATCTCATAGGTTGTGTATCTTAGGTATCTTCTTAGGTCTCAGTGGATTCGACAACCCAAGCTAGACTACAAGGATCGTTCTACCTTCATCTCTTGGGTAAATTTGAGCGTGAATAAAATTTTGGCGCCGTTTTCGGGGACCAAATAATTACCTTAGACCAAAACTTCTTTCCTTGCCCCAATTCTTCTATTATCACCCATGATATCTTATCTTGTCCCTTTCTGGCTTTTTTTTCCTTTTTTCGCATGTCTGCCTACACCCACAATAATTCAAACAGACTAGTTAGGGTGGAAAGTCATAGGATAGGGGAGTCAAGTGAACCTAGGGGATTGTTTCCATTAGATAATAATATTATTGATACTCTAGAATCAAAAATTGAATCAATTCTAATGGAGGGTCTTCCAAGAAATCAAATTGTAAATCCTGGGGGAAATCAAATGGGAAACTAAAATCAAGAAGCTCCAAACCTAGGGAATGTAGTCAATCAAACCCTGAATGACTAACTCACCCCAGCTTGGACTAATGCCCACTCATGCATTATACATAATTCCCTAGGAGATACCAATTTCATCTTTAAACCTTGTGTCCTAAACAACCTTCCAACCTTTCATGGGATATAGTATGAGATGTCATACCTTCATGTCAAAGAGTTCAACAACATTGTTGAAACCATGTGCCCACCACATCAACTTGAGTCAACTAAGATGAGGATCTTTCCTTTCTCATTAAAGGATCAAGTAAAGAATTGGTTAAAAAATCTGAGACATGCATCAATCCACTCCTGGGACCAATTACAAAGAGAATTCTACAAAAAATACTTTCCCCACCACAAAACAACTGCACTTAAAAAAAGCATCCAAAACTTTTTTGAAAAAGAGGGAGAGTCATTCTATGAAACATGGGAGAGGTTCAAACACACCCTAAACATGGTTCCACACCATGGTTTTTCTATTCCTGAAAAATTTCAAATTTGTTATGAAAGGTTGGGCCTGGGGAACAAACAATTCATTGACATGATGTGTAATGGAACCTTTAAAAACAAATCCCCAAATGATGCTTACGAGTATCTAGAAAGCCTTTCCGAACAAAACCAAACATGGGGGGACATCACCTTACTATGAGAAGCCACCCAAATCTTGTGGAATTCACAAACTTAGGGAGGAGGAAAGACTTAGGGAAAAACTTGTTGCACTCACTAGGAAGGTCGAGAAGATTGATCTTAGGAAGTTCTATGAAATTAAAACGGTTGACCCTATTTGTACAATTTGTGACAAACATGACCACAAGACTGAAAAATGCCCAACCATCCCTTCCATTAAAGATGTTCTTCTAGGAGGACCACCAGTGTAGGTAAATTCTCTAAACTTTCAAAATCCCCAATACCAAAACACATTCGACCCAAGGTATAATGACCACCTAGGCTTCCACTGGAAAGATAACCAATAACCTAGCCAACCACAAGGACCAAACCCCTACCCTACACAAAAATTCCAAAACCATAACCAATTACAAACACAACCAGTCCAATACCAACATCCTCCTATCCAATACCAACAACCCATCCAAGAACCAAAGTATCCTCCTGGAATAAACCAACCAACACAAGCCCCCACTCAATATGTACCTCTTCCAATCCTTGAATAGTTGTGTAAACAAATGGACAAAATGAACTCAGAATTATCTTCCCTTAAACAAGAAATTAAAACCATCAAAACTGGAAAGGAACCCATGCCTAATCAGGCGGTACCATCCTCAACTTTAAGGGGAGATTAAAGTTTCACTCAAACAACTCATGAACAACTAAAGGTTGTGACAGTTTTAAGAAGTTGGAAATCAATTGAGAAACCTGAAAAAATAAGTCGGATACCATGTAAAGATTCAATATCTAATGAAAATTCAAATGAACCACATGATCAAACTGAGGATACTAATAACAATGTGAATTAAAGAACCCTTCAATAAAAAAACCCATAACCTACACCATTTCCTCAACACATGAGGGGGAAACAAATCCTGAATTGAATGAAAAACTGAGGGAAATATTCTAACAAGTCAAGTTGAACATTCCACTACTCAATGTTATTCAAAATATTCCTACATACTCAAAATACCTTAAGGACCTCTGCACATTTAAAAGGAAATTCTCACATAATAACCAAGTCCTTCTGGCAGCAAATGTTAGCACAACAATCCAAGGAACCCTTCCACCAAAGATGAAAGACCCAGGATGCCCTTACATCAATGTTGAACTAGGAGAGAACAAAGTTGTCAAAGCCTTGTGTGACCTAGGTGCCGGTGTCAATCTCATTCCCTATGTTGTGTACTGCCATTTAGGCCTGGAAGATCTCCAACCCAAATCTGTCACACTTCAACTTGTTGATCGTAGCATTAGGGTTCTAAAGGGGATTTTAAAGGATGTTCTGGTAAAAGTAGAAAACATCATCTACCCTACTTACTTCATTTTCCTTGAAAACAATCCTAACTTAGGAAACAAGGAACAAACACCAATCATACTTGGTCATCCCTTCCTTGCAACAATAAACTCTTTTATCCGAGTCCGAAATGGGAACATGACCATCACCTTTGGAAACATGAGTCTAGATTTGAACATAGATAATGAAAGATCACAAATAGGGGATGATGAGGATATTCATGAAGTAAACATGATAGGAAGAATTGATAATGAATCCATAGAAAATCAAGGAATATTTGAGGAATGTTTAAGTCAGGATGAGATTAATTTCCTTTGTTCACATGAAGGAAGTTTATCTCCTTGGATATAATCACTTTCATATTGCTCCTATGATGAAATCTTAAGACCAACAATCAGTGAAAACTTTCAGGAAACCGCATTCATGGAGACCACTTCAACTCCATTACCTAACACTGATCAATACAATCTAGTAGCTGAAACTTCTACACATGGGGAATCAATCCTATCTGAAACTCTAAAAAAAGAAATTGATCTTGAGCTAATGTCCCAATATTCTGCTGAAATTTTGAACCAACCTGATCTTGAATTGAAAGAACTTCCTTATGCACTTAATTATGCCTTCCTAGGAGAAAATGGAACACATATTATTATCATTTATTCTTATCTTCAATCTGATAATGAGAGGATGCTTCTAGATTTCCTTAAGAAACACAAGAAATCCATTGGATGGACCCTATATGATATTCCTAGGATTATCCAACTTATCGGGACTCATAAGATTGTTATGGAATCTTATTCAAAGCCATGTCATCAACCTCAATGGTGACTCAATCCTAATCTCATGGAAGTAGTGAGAAAATAACTTCAGAAATTGTTAAAAGCTAGTATTATATATCCCATAGCTGAGAGTGAGTGGGTCAGCCCAATCTAAGTGGTTCCCAAAAAGGCTGGAATCATAGTGATAACCAATAAGGATGGAGAGATTCTTCTAACAAGGGTGAGTAGTGGCTGGAGAGTCTGCATCGACTATAGGAAGCTAAACGCATTTGCAAAGAAGGACCATTTCCCCTTACCATTCATTTACCAAGTCCTTGAGAGAGTCGTAGGTCATGCCTTCTACTATTTATTATATGGGTACTCGGGGTATAAGTAAATTGAGGTATCCCTATAGGATCAAGGGAAGACTACATTCACATGTCCATTAGGCACCTTTTCTTTCAAACTCATGCCCTTCGGGTTATGCAATGCCCCTGGAACCTTCTAGTAGTGCATGGTGGGAATATTCTCAGACATGGTAGGAGATTTTCTAGAGGTCTTAATGGATGGATTATCTGTGTTTGGGGATACATTTGAGGGATGTCTGAGGAATGTGGAGAGAGTCTTTTCAAGATGTGAATAAAAGAATCTAGTTCTAAACTGGGAAAAATTCCATTTCATGGTTAAAGAGGGACTAGTCCTTGGACATATGGTCTCGAGTAGGGGGATTGAAGTTGATAAAGCCAAGGTTGACGTCATTCGTCACCTTCCATTACCCAAAACTATCAAGGAAGTGGGGTCTTTCTTAGGACATTATGGGTTCTATAGAAGGTTCATTAGAAATTTCAGTTCTATTTCTTGACCACTTTGTGCTCTATTGGTGAAAGATGCTCCATTTTTTTATACATAAAGTTGTGAGGGTTCATTCTCAACCCTCAAATCCTCTCTCACCTATCCTACCATTATGAAATCTTTAAATTGAAACCTTCCTTTCAAACTTATGTGTGATTCCAGTGACTTTTATGTAGGAGCTATGTTGGTACAACATTGTGATAAAAATCCTTATGCCATTGCTTATGCAAGAAAATCCTTAAATGATGCCCAAATAAACTACACCACCATTGAAAAGGAGTTACTTGATATTGTGTTTTCCTTAGATAAGTTTAGGTCATACCTCTTAGGATCCCCCATCATTGTGTTCACTGACCATTCTGCACTAAAATACCTCTTCCAGAAACAAGATGCCAAGGCTAGACTGATTAGGTGGGTCCTTCTATTACAAGAATTTGACCTCACAATCAAGGATAAAAAGGGTGTTGAAAATGTTGTATCTGATCATCTCTCTGGGATGTAATTAAAAGACAACTCAAATCACCTTTCTATGTCTGATTCATTTCCCAATGAGCACCTCTATTCGGTGAGTGATTTCCCATGGTATGCCGACATAGCCAACTTCTTAGTTACAAGAGTCATTCCAAAATTCTTAGGGACTCAAGCTTGAAGGAAGTTCCTTTCTGATGTCAAGAACTGTCACGACTCGTCCTCGGGGCCCGTGTCGTGACTACCCCAAGCCCGCATTCCATAGGCCAGAGGCTGGCGACTAACACCAAGTCGTAATTCCCAGTAAAAAGGGAAGGCATTTCCTTTGTAAGTAAACAAACACCTTAGAGAAAGCAAGCATAAGTAAACACTAAGTAAAAACTGGGTACAACAGTAAGTGCGAAAAAGTAAGTGGGCCAGAATACAAACCCAAACTAAAAGTAAAGTACAACTGGAAAGGGAAAACTGCAACTGAAAGTAAATCCGCAGCCTCGAGCCATCCACTGGAAGTCCCACCTGAAGGGTGGGTACAGATATCCTCCACAGCTCCTCGGTCCATCCGTCTGCTCCGAGTACGTCCCGCCCAGTGGTCCACCTCCAAGTACCATCCTGCTCTGCAAGCCTCAACCACGATCAGCGATGTCCGTTGTCTGCAAACAACACAACGTAGTGCGGGCATAGCCCATGCAGGGCTGAGTATAAGCTACTCAGTAGGGACCCTGGGATCCCTGAAGGTCTCCCAGAATCCACAAAGGGTAATCCACAAAGGAAAGATACAAACACAAAGTAACATCTGACACTACCTAGGTATATGCCCATACATATACCTAAGTCAACCAATTCTCGTCCGGCTTCAACATCCGAGCTCAAGTACAACCCAGTCCACACAGGAAATCAAAACATAATCCACACAGGATAGCACAACACAATCCACATAGGAAAAGAAAAACAAGATTCAGCTCACATAGGTATACTTCTTCGTATGACGATAGAGATGATCAGATGTAGCCACTGATTCATCTAAGCCGTCGGACCCACACAGGATCGATAGGTACTAACCCCCGCAATGAACCACAAAGGATCGATAGGTAACTAACCCCCGTAATGACCCACAAAGGATCGATAGGTAACTAACCCCCGCAATGACCCACAAAGGGTCGATAGATAACTAACCCCCGCAATGACCCACACAGGATCGGACCCACACAGGATCTGTAGGCGCTGGCCCACACAGGACCGCTGAGCGCTGACCCACACAGGATCTGACCAACACAAGATCGGTAGCACTAATCCATGTAGGATCGCTGAGTGTTGTAGTCGTCGTCGTCGAATCCACGGAGGATTTCTGCACAATCGTCATCGCCGTCGCAGTCGCAGCCAGCTCTAGGGTTCCCGCAAACAGCAAGCTTGTTCGGGAGGGTCCGCTCCACGAGCCGAGGGGTTGATACATCAACTGACACATAGTCCGGAGTTGATGTATCCCAAAGTTCTGTATCATCAAAAGGAACTCAACGTGACAGACGGCGCGTCGATCGGACCCCCGGTCTGAGAGTTATTGGCTTTTTCGTTCCAGGGTCCCGGTTGGTTTTTAAGTCAAAACCAACCCGACCGTACTCCAACTGTGTCCAAACCTCGAGCGGAGTAAGCCAAAATGTCTGTCTCACTTAGAGGAATCCAACAAAGTCGACGGCATGTCATTCGGACGTCCGGAGCTCAAGTTATAAGTGTTTCCACTCTGAGGGCCCGGTTGGTTTTGTGTACGAACCAACCCGGCTGAACCCAAAGTACTCCGAAACCTTGAGTGTAATATATTGAAATGACCATCTCACTCCAAGGATCGTATCGCCGCTGATGGTGCGTCGATCGGAGGTCTGCAGCCCTAGTTATGGGCAAAAGACCGTGAGAGGTTCGGAAGTGGGGGTATCGGGCCCGGACCGACCCGACCCGAGACCCCCTGGGTCGGCCCGAACCGGGTCAACCCGACCCAGGTCTGGGTCCAGCCCGCTTGGGCGTGGCCCGGCCCAGCCCGGCCCGGCGTGCTGGCCAGGGCCAGGTGGCTCGGCCGTTTCGGCTGAGCGGATGGGGGGGGGGGGGCTGCCCCCCTATTTGGTAACCGCGGCCCCCATGATGCGGGGCCGCTCTTGTCCGGCCCACCGGGTGTTACGAACCCCCGGCTCTTCCTCTGACCGGTCGGCCCGCTCCGGCCGACAGGCTGCTGCCGACACGGGACCGGCGCTGGCCGGTCCCCCTGCTCTGATGTCGGTGGACCGGAATCGGCCGTCGGTCCCTGCTCCGCCGCGGCCTATGGCCACGGCCTTGGTCCGCCCGGTGCGGCGCGATAGCGTCACGCCCTTCCGCCACGGCCCCTCTCCGGCCGTAGTGCCTTCGGGGTTCTCCGGCGCGGCGCGACAGCGCCGCGCATTTCTTGCCGCAAGACCCCGTGCGGTGCGACGGCACCGGGCCATTCTCGTTCCAATCCACCACAAGGTAGACAAGAGAAAAAGGAGAGGAGGGTCGGCCATGTTTGTGCAATCCGGCCCCCTCCCATTAACTGATAACAAGCGGTTCAATTGAACAAGTAAAAAATGACGGAAGAAAACACGAATATCATCAACAACAATATTTCCCTACCTCGTCGAATTTGTTGAGCGAGGATTCGTTGCGGAAATAACCGTCGCGGAAGAAGGTGTCGCAGAAGGAACGTCGTTGGCATCGTAGTACATGGCATCGCGTGGTCGATCTCCGAGGATTCAGCGTTCTTCATCGGATATCGATGCATTCTTCACGTTCTTCGATGATGAATAAGAACTTCAAGAGCTTTTCCTTTTCTCCCAAAGACTCCACACAAACAAGTTCCAACAATAATAAAATAAGTACTTCACTTATTTTATTAACATGACTTAAGAATTGAAATTCAAAAATTGAATTAATCCACTCAATTAAATTCATGCCAAGTTGTCTTAATAAATGGAGGGTTATGGAAGGTTAGGGAAAATGAAGGGGTGGGGTTCTTGTGGGACCCACCATTTTCATAACCTCCCATGGGAATTTGGGTGGTTACCCCAACTTCCACTCAAAGGATTAACCACTTAGAAAGAAAATAAAAATTGTAGCTAAATTTTTATTTTCAACTTCCACAATTTTTAACAACTTCTCTCATGATAACGCAACTCCGGAAAATATGTTCCTAATCAATTATCAGCACTGCAAATCCATCAGTGCCCTCGGAATTCGATTCCAAGCACCGGTTCAAAAGTTAGAAAAAACCCGCTCGTTCGTTCACTGAACGTACCCGAGTTAAACTTCGGATAGAAATTCCGGGCACACCGGGCCTCAGAATCAAGTGCCGTCAGAAACCGTGTTCTTGTAATATCCCAAAGAAAATTAAGAAAAAATTTCCCTTGAATTTTTACAGGTCTTTACATTACTCCCACCTTAGGGATTTACGTCCCCGTAAAGATACATCAAAAACTAGGGGAACAAATGTGGGTACTGCGCACGCATCTGAGCCTCCCGCTCCCAAGTGCTCTCCTGGAATTTCTCGTGCTACCATCTGATGCACACTATAGGAATCGACCGTCCATGTATGACCCTTTCCTATCGATCCTATATCTCCACTCGAACCTCCGTAAAAGTCGCCCCATCATCAACGTTCAGCTTCCCATGGTCAATGATATGTGTCGGGTCGTGCACGTATCTCCTCAGCTGGGATATGTGGAAGACGTCGTGCACCCGGTGCAACTGAGGTGGTAGAGCCAAGTGATAATCCACCTCACCTATCCTTCTAAGGACCTGGAATGGTCCGATGAAGCATAGAGACAACTTGTCGCCTCGGCCAAATCTCTGTAATCCACGTCGAGGTGAGACCCACAAGAAGACGTGGTCACCATCCTCGAACTCCAGTGGCCTCCGCCTCCTGTCAGCATAAGACTTCTACCGGCTATGAGCTATCCTCATCCTCTCCTGGATGACCTGGACCTTCTCTTTTGTGGCATGGACCATCTCTAGTCCCACAAGTGCTGACTCCCCAGGGTCTTTCCAGCACAGAGGAGATCTGCAAGGTCGGTCGTACAACACCTTGTATGGTGTCATCCCGATGGTGGAGTGGTAGCTTTTGTTGTACGCGAACTCCACCAATGGTAGGTGGTCCTCCCAACTACGAACAAAGTCGAGGACACATGCATGGAGCATGTCCTCGAGAGTCTGAATGGTCCTCTCCGTCTGACCATCTGTCTGAGGGTGAAAGGAGGTACTCAGACGTAGCTGCATCCCGAATGCCTCCTGCAACCCCTTCCAAAGCCGGGAATTAAAGCGAGAATCTCTATCAGAGACGATAGATGATGGAACACCATGAAGCCGTACAATCTCCTGAATGTAGAGACGTCCCAAGCTCTCCACCAAGACCTACTCTCTGATGGGTAAGAAGTGAGCCGACTTGGTGAGTCGGTCGACAATCACCCAAATGGATTCGTGACCTCTGGAAGTGCGTGGAAGTCCAGTCACAAAGTCCATAGATATGCCATCCCATTTCCACTTCGGGACCTCCAAGGGTCGTACCAAGTCTGCTGGTACCTGGTGCTCTGCCTTCACCTGCTGGCAGGTGAGGCATCGAGAAACGAACTCTGCCACAGCCTTCTTCATGCCCGGCCACCAGTGCTGGTGTCTGAGATCCTGGTACATCTTCGCCACTCCAGGATGTACCACTAAAGGGGAAGTGTGAAACTCTCTCAGCACCTCCTCTCGTAAAGCAACTGGTACCAAGGTACATCCTCTGAAAAGGACATCATTCTCTCCTCCTAAAGAGAAACCATCAGGTGCCTATCCTGAGGATATCTGTGCACACCGCGTCTCACAGTCGGCGTCCCCACACTGTTCCTCTCCGACCTGCTGTAGTAGTGGAGGAGTGACTGTGAGTGACTGAAGAAAGGTTGCTCCATCGCTATCCATGAAGGATATCTGCAAAGTGGCTAGCTGCTCTGTCGCCTCCCCAAGTAGTTGAATGCTCGTCCTCCTACTGAGAGCATCGGATACCACGTTCCCCTTTCCAGGAGTATAGACTATCTCAAAGTCATAGTCCTGGAGGAACTCGAGCCATCGCCGCTGTCTCAGGTTCAGGTCCTTCTGCGAGAAGATTTACCTGAGATTCTGGTGGTCAGAAAAGACTGTAAAGCGCTCGCCCATCAGATAGTGTCGCCACATCTTCAGAGCGAAGACCACTGCTGCTAACTTCAGGTCATGGGTAGCGTAGTTCTGATCATGCTACCTCAACTGACATGATACATAGGCAATCACGGCTTGCTCCTGCATCAGGACACATCCGAGTCCGGTCCCTGATGCATCGCAGTAAACTACATATCCTACTCTCTCCTCCGACAACCTCAAGATAGGCGTGCTGGTTAATCTCTATCTCAGCTCCTGGAAGCTCTGCTGACATCTTTCTGACCACACAAAGGGTTTCCCCTTCTTCGTCAAGGATGAGAGTGGTGCCGCAACTCTGGAGAAGTCTGGCACAAATATCCGGTAGTACCCAGCTAATCCCAAGAAACTTCGCACCTCCGTTACGCTCCTGGGTGGATCCCAAGCTAGCACTGCCTCGATCTTCGCAGGATCCACCACAACTCCCGCCTCAGAGATGACGTGTCCCAATAAGTGGACCTCACGTATCCAGAACTGACACTTCGAGAGCTTTCCATAAAGCTGGTGCTCTCAGAGTGTGTCTAGTACAACCTGCAAGTGGTAGGCATGCTCCTCCTCAGTCGTCGAGTAAATCAAAATGTCGTCGATGAAAACCACGACAAATCGATCGGGGTATGGGTGAAAGATCCTGTTCATGAGGGCCATGAACACTGCTAGAGCATTGGTTACACCGAATGGAATAACCAAGAACTCATAGTGGCCATACCGACATCTTAAGGTCGTCTTCTGCACGTTCTTGTCCCGAACTCTGAGTTGATGATAGCCTGACCTGAGGTCTATATTCGAGAACCTCCATGATCCCTTGAGCTGATCGAATATGTCATCAATCCTTGGTAGCGGATACTTGTTCCTCACTATCACCTGGTTCAGGTGACGATAGTCAACACAAAGTCACAAGCTCCCATCCTCCTTCTTAGCGAACAATATCGGGGAAGCCCAGGGTGAAACACTGGGTCGGATGAATCCCTTGCCCTACAAGTCCTCCAACTATACTCGTAGCTCTCGAAGCTCGGCGGGAGACATCCGATATGCTGGGGTGGATATCGGGGTTGTCCCGGGGTACAGATCAATATAAAAGTCTACCTCTCTGTGAGGAGGTAGTCCTGGAACGTCATCGGGGAAAACGTTCGCATACTGATCCACCACTGCAGGAAAACCAGGACTCTGCATGTCAACTTCTCCTAGGATGAGGCTAGCCAACTGATGAGTGATGGGTTGTCCTCTCCTCTACGAGAGTCCATCTTGTGCTGCGAAGGCTCCCTTCTTGCCGGTGAAGGTGACCCTGCTCTCGTCAGTGCGTACACACCGCACCTTCGCCTAATACAGTCAATCTAAGCATGGACTATAGATAACCAATCCATGACCAAGATGACATCGTAAGGCCTCAACGCCGCTACAAGAAGATCCCATCCGAAGATCTCACCTCCTAGAGTAAGCTCACACTGCCGGCACCAGTGCGTAATCATCGAGTCTTCTCCCGTAGGAGTCTCTAGCCGTAAAGATCGAGCCAACGGCTCCGTCGGAATCTCCGAGATCCGAACAAGGGCATCGGCTATGAAAGAATGACTCGCTCCTGTGTCTATAAGAACTACAGCAAGGGTGGAATAGACACAGATAGTACCTCAAATCATCTCGGGCGCACTGTGGTCATAGGCCTCCGCTGCTTGAAGTCGTGCCTGTCTCTTCCTGCCAGATCCCTGTGGTTGGGGTGGAACTCCTGGTGGTGGTGGTGGTGGTGCCTCAAAGCGTCTCCCACCACCTGTTGCTCGTCCAGCTCTTCTGCCTCGTCCACCTGCTCCCTACGGACCACCACGGTCGACCCTCTGCCTCTGCCTGGGTGGTCCCTTAACTATATGATGCTCCTCGGTATGGCGGGTCGGGCAGTCACGAGCCATGTGGCTTTGCCCGCCACATGCATAGCACTGTCTGCCTCTCGAAAGATTGGCTCTGCACTGAGTGCTCCGCACCTCTGAGTCAGTGTCCTGAGGTCGTCTTCCGGAGGGTCTGGTCTGCCTGGAACCATGAGTCATCCGTTGAATGCCTTCTGCAGAAGACTCTGCTACGTGCCGCCCTATGGTAGGTCTCGCTGCTGATGAAGGCTCAGCAAGGCAGATCTCGATCATAAGGGCTCGCTCCAGTACCCCTGCCTGTGTCGGAATGCTGAGGGAGATCAGCGATGCCCTGATCTCCTGCCTCAATCCCTGCTCGAATGTCCGGGACCGGAAGAATGGGTCTCGTACCATGTCCGTCGAATAGCGTGAGAGATCTGTAAGTCTCGCCGAGTACTGGGCGACCATCAAGCTGCTCTGTCGCAGCTGTAGAAGCTCCTGGATGCATACCGCACAGAGGGTGGCTGGGACGAACTCCGAGTAGAAGAGGCTCTCAAAGTCCGTCCAGAGGAGAGATTCCTCGTCGTGCACCTGGAGTATCAAGCTCCACCATCTGCCTGCTGCCGCGTGCAGGAGGCTCGCTGCGAGGATCACCATGAGGTCTGCTGGTGTCCTCACTAACCTGAAAACTTGTAATACTGCCTCCATCCAATCCTCGGCTGCCTGAGGGTATGTCTCCCCATGGAACCTGGGTGGTCTCTGACGCTGAAACTCGTGCAGTTCACTAAGGCGATGTGCATCGTCAGCGGCTGGGGCTGGTAGCATCTGTGGCTCGGCGGGTAGGGTAGAGGTACCGCCGGTGCCTCTGCTGTCAAAGGGCCCTGTACCGAGGCCTCGCCGCTCAGTGGGCTGTCATCACGCACAACGCTCGGAACCCTAGCTAGCTGCCATCGTGGGGCCATCCTGAAAAGAAATAGGTGCGACACATTCAAACAGTATACCTGGTGAGCTGACACAAAGTAATCACAAAGAAAACTTGAAACACACATGCAATCAATGTTTTCGTGCATTAAGTCGGAAATCAGAAGTCAGGGTCCTAGTGTACGGATACGTTGGCCGCTGCACCAACACTGGACTCCCTAGACTGATAACCACACTCAATACCCTTAACACTATTGCTTCACATAGAAGAAAGATCAGAGTCCAAAGTTCTGCGGTAGAACTGAACACCTCTGATACCAATTTTTCACGACCCGTCCTCGGGGCCCATGCTGTGACTACCCCAAGCCCGCCTTCCATAGGACAGGGGCTGGAGACTACTACCAAGGCATAATTCTTGGTAAAAAGGGAAGGCATTTCCTTTGTAAGTAAGAAAACACCTCAGATCAAGCAAGAAGAAGTAAACACTAAGTAAAAACTGGGTACAACAGTAAGTGCGGAAAAGTAAGTGGGCCAGAATACAAACCCAAACTGAAAGTAAAGTAGAACTGAAAAGGGAAAATAGCAACTGAAAGTAAAGTCGCAGCCTCAATCCGTCCACTGGAAGTCCCACCTGAAGGGTGGGTACAGATAGCCTCCACAGCTCCTCAGTCCATCCGTCCGCTTCGAGTACGTCCCGCCCAGTGTTCCACCTCCAGGTACCATCCTACTCTACAAGCCTCAACCACGATCAGCGTTGTCCATCGTCTACAACCAACACAACGTAGTGTGGTCATATCCCATTCAGGGGTGAGTATAAGCTACTTAGTAGGGACTTCGGGACCCCCGAAGGTCTCCCAGAATCCACAAAGGATAATATACAAAGGAAAGATACAAACACGAAGTAACATCTGACACTACCTAGGTATATGCCCATACATATACCTAAGTCACCAATTCTCATCTAGCTCCAACATCTGAGCTCAAGTACAACCCAGTACACACATAAAATCAAAACATAATCCACATAGGATAGCGCAACACAATCCACATAGGAAAGCAAAACAAGATTCAGCTCACACAGGTATACTTCTTCGTATGATGATAGAAATGATCAGATATAGCCACTGATTCATCTAAGCCATCAGACCCACACAGGATCGATAGGTACTAACCCCTGCAATGACCCACAAAGGATTGATAGGTAACTAACCCTCGCAATGACCCACAAAGGATCGATAGGTAACTAACCCCCGCAATGACCCACAAAGTATCGATAGGTAACTAGCCCCCGCAATGACCCACACAGGATCGGACCCACACAGGATCTGTAGGCGCTGGCCCACACAGGACTGCTGAGTGATGACCTACACAGGATCTGACCCACACAGGATCGATAGCACTGATCCATGTAGGATCGCTGAGTGCTGTAGTCGTCGCTGTCAAATCCATGGAGGATTTCTGCACAGTTGTCATCGTCGTCGCAGTCGCAGCCAGCTCTAGGGTTCCCGCACACAGCAAGCTCATTCGGGAGGGTCCGCTCCACAAGCTGAGGGGTTGATACATTAACTGACACATAGTCCGGAGTTGATGTATCCCAAAGTTCTGTATCGTCAAAAGGAACTCAACGCGATAGACGGCGCGTCGATCGGACGCCCGGTCTGAGAGTTATTGGCTTTTTCGTTCCAGGGGCCCGGTTGGTTTTTAAGTCAAAACCAACCTGACCGTACTCCAACTGTGTCCAAACCTCGATTGGAGTAAGCCAAAAGTTCTGTCTCACTTAGAGGAATCCAACAAAGTCGACGGCACGTCATTCGGACGTTCAGAGCTCAAGTTATAAGCATTTCCGCTCCGAGGGCCCGGTTGGTTTCGTGTACGAACCAACTCGGTCGAACCCAAAGTACTCTGAAACCTTGAGTGTAATATATTTAAACGACTGTCTCATTCCAAGGATCGTATCACCGCTAATGGTGCGTTGATCGAAGGTCTACAGCCCTAGTTATGGGAAAAATACCGTGAGAGGTCCGGAAGTGGGGGTTTCGGGCCCGGACCGACCCGACCCAAGACCCCCTGGGTTGGCCCGAACTGGGTCGACCCGACCTGGGTCTGGGTATGGCCCGTTTGGGTGCGGCCCGGACCGGCCCGGGCAGCTGGCCCGGCGCGCTGGCTAGGGCCAGGTGGCTCGACCATTTCGGCCGAGCGGATGGGGGGGGGGGCGCCGGCCCCCTGTTTGGTAACTGCGGCCCCCATGATGGGGGGCCACTCTTGTCCAGCCAACCGGGGGTTACAAACCCCCGGCTCTTCCTCTAACCGACTGGCCTGCTCCGGCCGGCCGGCTGCTGCCGACACGGGACAGGCGCTGGTCGGTCCCCCTGCTCCAATGCCGGCGGCCCGAAACCGGCCGCCGGTCCCTGCTCTACCGCGGCCTATGGCCGCGGCCTTGGTCCACCCGGAGCAGTGCGATGGCGTCGCGCCCTTCCACTGCAGCCCCGCTACGGTCGTTGTGCCTTCGGGGTTCTCCGGCGCGGCGCGATGGCGCCGCGACCTTGTTCGATTCAACGGCGCGGCGCGACGGCGCCACACATTTCTTGCCTCAAGACCCCGCATGGTGTGACGGCACCGCGCCATTCCCATTCCAATCCACCACAAGGTAGACAAGAGAAAAGGGGGAGGAGGGTCGGCCGTGTTTGTGCGATCCGGCCCCCTCCCGTTAACTGATAACAAGCGGTTCAATTGAACAAGGAAAAAATGACGGAAGAAAACACGAATATCATCAACAAAAATATTTCCCTACCTCGTCAAATTTTTTGAGCGAGGGTTCGTTGCAAAAATAACCGTCGCGGAAGAAGGTGTCGCGAAAGGAACGTCGTTGGCGTCGCGGTACACGGCGTCGCATAGTCGATCTCCGAGGATTCAGCGTTCTTCATCGGAGATCGATGCGTTCTTCGCCTTCTTCGATGATGAAGAAGAACTTCAAGAGATTTTCCTTTTCTTCCAAAGACTCCACACAAACAAGTTCCAACAATAATAAAATAAGTACTTCACTTATTTTATTAACATGACTTAAGAATTTAAATTCAAAAATTGAATTAATCCACTCAATTAAATTCATGCCAAGTTGTCTTAATAAATGGAGGGTTATGGAAGGTTAGGGAAAATGAAGGGGTGGGGTTTGTGTGGGACCCACCATTTTTATAACCTCCCATGGGAAGTTGAGTGGTTACCCTAACTTCCACTCAAAGTCATAACCACTTAGAAAGAAAATAAAAATTGTAGCTAAATTTTTATTTTCAACTTCCACAATTTTTAACAACTTCTCTTGTGATAACGAAACTCCGGAAAAGGTGCTCCTAAGAAATTACCGGTGTTGTGAATCCATCGGTGCCCTCAGAATTCGATTCCGAGCACCGGTTCAAAAGTTATAAAAAACCCGCTCATTCGTTCACTGAACGTACCCAAGCTAAACTTCGGATAGAAATTCCGGGCACACCGGGCCTTGGAATCAAGTGCCGTCAGAAACTGCGTTCTTATAAAATCCCAAAGAAAATTAAGAAAAAATTTCCCTTGATTTTTTATGGGTCTTTACAAGAACTATGTGTTTAATGATCCATACCTCTATAAGTTATGTCTTGACCTAGTCATTAGGAGGTGTGTCCTAGAATATGAACAAGAGTCCATCCTTAAATTATGTCATAGTGAGGCATGTGGAGGCCACTTTTCCTCTAAGAAAACATCTTCTAAGATTATTCGGTGTGGTCTCTTCTGGCCCACCCTCTCAAGGGACTCCTACACATTTTTTCAAAGTTGTCCTAAGTGTCAACACGTAGGGTCCATCACAAAAAGGAATCAAATGCCACTCACTCCTATCTTAGTGGTTGAAATCTTTGATTGTTGGGGAATTTATTCCATGGGTCCCTTACCAAACTCTAGGGGATATATGTACATCCTTTTAGCTGTCGATTATGTCTCTAAATGGGTTGAGGTCATTCTTACAAAATCCAATGATCATAAAAATGTGATTAAATTTCTCAAGGAAAACATCCTCTCTAGATTTGGAATTTCTAAGGCTATCATTAGTGATCGTGGAACTCATTTTTTCAATCATCCATTCTCAGCACTCATGGAAAAGTATGGAATTTATCATAAAGTGTCAACTGCTTACCACCCACAAACCAATGGTTAATCTCAGTTATCCAATCGATAAATCAAACAAATTCTCGAGAAAACTGTTAATCCATCTAGGAAAGATTGGTCAAGAAAACTCTTAGATGCTTGTTAGGCCTATCGAACTGCATATAAAACCATTTTAGGAATGTCCCCATATAGGTTGGTTTATGGTAAATCATGCCATTTTCCAGTGGATATTGAACATAAGGACTTTTGGGCAATTAAGAAAATGAATTATAACCTCTCATTGGCCGAAACAAAAAGTAAATTAGATCTCAATGAACTTGAGTAACTTAGGATGGAGGCTTATGAAAATTCAAGGATCAATAAAGCTAAAGTACAAGCCTAACAATCTCAAAATCTTAAAACCAAACACATTATATCGGGTAAACCTATTCTTTTGTATGGTTATAAACTTCATTTACACCCAGGAAAGTTGTGGTCTAGATGGTCAAGTCCATACATAGTGCATAAGGTGTATCCCCATGGGGTTGTAGAAATTCAAGATCCCACCAATGGTCAAACCTTTAAAGTTAATGGTCATAGAGTCAAACCATTCATTGAACCATTCCAAAAAAATGAAGTTGATGAAAACTTGTGTGAACCAACCTTATATGAGGAAGATACTTAAATAATTAAGGGTCTAAGTCGAGATAGAGACATTAAACCAAAGTGTTCCACGAGAGGCAACCCGTGGTTTTCATCTTTGTGAATAATTTTTTTAGGATTAATGAATCATTTTGATATTTAAAAATAATATAAAAAAATAGATTGTTGACATGTTCTTCTATTGTGAGTATGGATGGGTATGAAAGGGGAGCGCCATATTCATCTGTGTCACGTGGTGTGATCCTTAAGTAATACCTTACCCAGAAATTTAAAAAGAAGACAATGTATCATCAGTTCATTTTATTTTTATGTGTTTGTAGGTTAAAATAATAATAATAATAATAATAATAATAATAATAATAATAATAATAATAATAATAATAATAATAAAAGGCCACATCATAGGTCGTGGGGAAAACCTCGTCACAACCGGTGAAGCCATGGGGACTCGAACCCGGGATCGAAGGGAGACAAGGGTGCGCGCTTACCAATAACCTACGGATTATAGTGATTTATTATTCTATAATATTTGTATATATACTTATATTTTACTTTTTTTTATTACATTAATAAATATATATATATATATATATATATATGTATATATATATAGTTTTGTTTTGTTTGTTTGTTTTTTTCCTTCTACTAGGGAATTCCTAGAGTGACATGGAGATCAATGGATTAAAAGGGAGCGGCAATAATTTCAACTTCAACCACCAGGTGACTTAATTCCATGATTCTCGTTTTAAATTTCCTTTTTGAACTCTCATTCTCTGCCTCTACCCCCATCTAAAATTTATTTTCTTTAAACACTGGGGATAGTGTTATTTTATGTTGGGGGAGATAAAAAAAATTCTTTTGTGTCAAAAAAATGAATGATTTGAAAAAAAGTGTGCCTTAATGGAAAGAAAAATTTCTTTAACCTTGAACATGATAATAGACATTGTACACTTTGAAAATGAATATCAAATAATTTAGCATGCCCTGATTTTGATTTTAATCCATGTATAATTTCATAAGCATAGATTTTGGAAAGTGTGGCTGTCTAATGTGAAATTTCATCGTTTATATTTCCATCCAAATAAAAAAAATATCACAACGCACGTCCTTTGGATAGTGGGGTATTAGTTTGAGTTCATGGGGTCCCCCAAATAAATATAATAAGTTTGGTGACCATTTTAGTTTTAATATGAGTATTCAATAATAAAAAAAATTAAAAAAATGATAAATTTGCGCGTAGAGCAATTAAATGACCTAATGTGTGGCTTTCAGCACTTGGGGATCGTGACTCCATAGTTATCTGGATCAGAGTTAGTAATTTTATCTCTACTTATGGTAATTTGACTTTGTTTTTGACTGATTTAACTCGAGATGATTCCTGAGTATGTGATCTTCACTTGGTGTCCTAAGGTCTTTGAGCCTAGGAGTCATTGGCAAAGTCTCGCTACATGGGTTGACTCTTTTGAATGTAATTTCAATTACCATGACAAAATTGAAAAAAAAACAATAAAATACAATAAAAAATTTTTAATACTCATCTTAATATTGAAATGTGATTCGACCTAGCGCTTCTATCATTTCCCCCTTGAAAAAAGATGAACCTCCATGTCTATTGCGATGCACAACACATCATCACTCTTAATTGATATTGAATGAAATATGGCGACGAATTTAAAAAAAAGGAATAGTTTTAGGATTGAGATCTACTTATGAAACTATCTTGTATTAAAATATTTTTATGGGTTTCATGATTTCTTGGTATAAGGGTTTTTGGTGATCATTGTGTATTAAAATGTTTTTTAGAAAATGGAATTCGAATTTCATATTGTTGAGACACATTTTTCTCGGGACTAGCAAATCTCAAGTTGGGGTGTGATTAGAGAACAAAAAAACATATGTTAATTACATTTTAATGGTATTAAATGTTCATTTTTGATCTAATGGGCCTGATTTAGTGGATTTTAATTTTGAATATTCATTTTCATCATTTGTGCACTTCATGCCTAATGTACACCAATTTAGGCCCAATGATTCATCTGATTTTAAGGAATATAATTATCCATATTTTAATTTTATATTTTGATAAATGGATATACACTTAAATATGAACATTTTTTATTCATGGATCAATGGATGATTCATAAATGATGATGGAGATATTTGGCGATTAAAGGAAACAATTCTGGAGAAGGTAGATTGGACACCAGCCCACTGATGAGAATGTGGGGCCCACAATACAGGACCAATAAATCCCAAATTTTGTGTGATTCTAGAATACATAAATAGAAACATTTCATCCAATAGTTAAAAGAGCTAATTTGGAGTTTTAAATGGAGTTTCATGCGGCCCAATTTGGAGATAAAATTATGGGTCAGATTCTACGTCCCCGAAAAATATCCCACACATTTAATCATATCTCGCAAAAAATAAACTATTGTGAGATGAAATTTTATAGGATATCAGGGTAAATTCTTATCTTAATTTTTTTCTTCTATGGACCACCAAAATTCGGCCATCTAGATACTCTTTTGAACACATCTGTTGAGCTGTGTAATTTGGCTCAGATTGTTTATTAAGGATGGAAAAATCAACTATCCCTCAACTTTCCACCCACTTATGGCCTACCAAAATTAATTGAGGAGACTTGTACTATTAGAGGCTCGACCCAAGGCTTCAAAAATGTCTATTTAAGTCAGTGGTGGTGGAGGAGTTGGGCATATTTGGTGCTTTGTTTAATTGTAATGTTATGCTACAAATTTGTTGCCTTCAGTTTGTCTTACTCATTTAAGTTGTTCAGTTCACCTTAGTTTCTTAATAGAATTTCTTATTATAATATTATTTTGTTATTATTAATATCATGTTGTTATCATTGGTTTGATGTGTGAATTTATTCACACCAAACCTTGTGAAATTATCACACAATGGTGGAGTGATTGTTTTTTCATTTTTTTTTTACTTCTCAAATTCCTCCCTCATGAGTCTACTTTCCGCTTCCATTGAAACCATAAAATCAATGGAGGGATAAACCACTTATGGTTTGATCCAATGGAGTCTCAAGGGTATGTATTGGATGTTATTTATTACCCCATTAATTTCTAATCAATTCTTTTAATTGAGATTTTTTATTTGATGATTTTAAAACTTCTCCGTCCTTGTTGAATTTTAAGGCCACATACTTCAAGTGCTAATACAAACCTTTGGATTGGAGTGCTCATAAATTTGATCCTACAAGTTTATAGGTGATTAGTATTATGTTTTTTTGGTATTAAACCAGTAAGTGATGAATTTTTTTGATCTTCTTGGATAAACCTATCTCGGATATAAAAAGTTGAAACCGTTAAAAAAAGAATTCCATCCAATCCACCCCCAATTGATAACCTAGGATCAACTCATTATTTTAATTTGAATTCACTTAAGTATCTTAGTGTTATTTAAAACCATCTAAAATAAAAACCAATTTTTTCACTTCATAGCCAAAAATCCATCTCATAGGTTGTGTATCTTAGGTATCTTCTTAGGTCTCAGTGGATTCGACAACCCAAGCTAGACTACAAGGACCGTTCTACCTTTATCTCTTGGGTAAATTTGAGCGTGAATCAATGGGAAAACATTTTTTTTTTCATGATGTCAATTAAATTTATATATCATTGTTTGAAATTACAAGTTTTTGTTGGGTGTGTTGTTATATTAACATCACACTTGCTACAAGTTAGGCCTTTATTAGCGTTATTCTGAGCGCTGATAAAGGGGGTCTTTATCAGTATTTTTTAGTGTGGATAAAATACCCCTTTCATCAGATCCACGATTAACATCACTTTTTTAGCATTGTTAAAAACCTTTCTGTGCACTGTAAAAGGGAATATCTATAGTAGTGACCCACCACCCTTTTAACAGTGCTCGATCCTCCATTTCAATAGCTCTAAGAACCCCCCCAACCCACCCCTTTAACTGTGCTAGGAATCCCCTCCGCTTTAACAGTGCTAGCACATGTTTCCCTCACCTGCGCTCGTCTGTGCCATTGCTTGGTTTCAAACCTTGGACCTCCCCCTCGTGCACTCACGCCTCTTCCACTCACCTACATTGTTTTGTTTGGCATTTTATGATATATCTATTTATTTATATATATTCCGTTACATTTTTTATCCATATAAATATATATACATATACATATATACATATATATATATATATATATTTAAATACATATTTAAAATATGTACCCGGTTGTCGCATGTAGTTATGTACTGGTTGTGTAACGGCTAAGTACATAGTCGTGTGGGTGACTTGGTAGACCACCTAAATCAAGAGCAGGTTGAGGCATGTACATAGGGTGTACATTAAATGAACACACCATGTACTTTTATTTTTATTTGATTAATCCGACCAGAGTCGCGTCTAATCTCCAGAAACATCTTCTTCTTGCCATGCTTCATACAGGAGAGAAACAAGATGGTTTATAACTTCAAATCCCTGTAGTTCCTTCATCCGAAATTTGATTGAGATGCCTCCAGGTGAGTTAGATTCCCACCAGTGAGTTCTCTCTTTCCCTAGAGCCTCTCTTCTTGATTTCTACTCTCTCTTGAGATATTGAGGGTTGATTGTTTTTACCCTTTTTATAGATCTACATCGTTCTAGGACAATTCAAGGGAATACGTTCAAGAGTGTTCATCGTACAACATCAAGGTAGGTGGTTTGTGACTTTATTTGATAATCTTTGGATTATATATGATTAAAGTGATGAATACCCATGTTTTGGGTATTGTGTGTTTTGGAATATAACCATATTTAATGCATGATTTGGTTTTTTTGTTTGAGAAAGGGTTATTGATTATGAATAAGGTTTATTAACTCAATTATAGATGTTTTTACCATGTTTGTTTGATTATGTCTGTTGGGTCTAGAAAACATGTTAGGCTGCTTTGTTTTCCATGCCTAGCATTGTTAGGATGAAGTTGTTGTTTATATGAGATGCATGTGTTTTGAATTTTAAAAGTATGACTAAGGGGAATTGACTATGAGAGATTCCTAAAGTAGGTTCATTTATATATATTTGATGATATGTTGACCCATAGGGAATTGACTGTGAGTGACATCAGGTGGTCATAGACCAGAGGGGTTAGACCATAAGAGCTACCCAATGGGTCGTTATTAAATGAACATTGAACCATAGATAATTGACTATGAGGGATGCTAGAGGGTCATTATAATTTATATTTTTTCTATGTAGACCAAGGGGTATTTACCATGAGAGCTACCCAGGTGGTCGTTTGAAATTTATTAGTACTATGTGGGACCAAAGGGGTTAGACTGTGTGAGCTTTACCAGAGGGTCATTATTTTTTTTATTGAATTGATGATATGCTAAACCAAGGGGGTTAGACTATGAGAAATTTCCCAAAGGGTTGATTTTGAATGTTTGAACGATTTTGATGAGCCTTCCAAGCCAAATCACAAGCTTGGACTCAGTCTTACTTGTTTGTTAGATGGTCTTTTGAGACATCTGTTTGTTATTACACAGGGGGTACAGAGGTTAGGCTAGATCCCAGGATTACATTATTCAATGTATTGAATAATAAATGAATGTAAATGAATGTAATTGAAAATTGTAGGATTGTTTTATTTTGAGTACTCTTTAGTTTATTGCATCATTTATACTTATTACCTGCTATATATATTCACTGACTGTTAGGCATAGATCTTTTGATGGTTGCCTACTAGGATTCATCTCACACCCTGTTTGGGTCATGATTTTGGGACCAAATAGATTATATGGTTGCAGGTATAGAAAAGGGAAAGCACCCTTCTTCATTAGGTACTTGATTGTTGTTGGAGTTGGAGAGCATGGGACCAAGTTGAGGCTTGCGATGCTGTTGGAGTTTACTGTTTTTTGTACTTTGGTTTCAGTATTGTATTTAAAGCATTGTGACTTTTTTGGATTATTTCCTATATACATGTTACATGCATAATTTATTTATCTATATGGTGTAGTTGTTTATACTATCAGTATTCCACTGTTTATTTCTATTGTATGGAATTACTGATTTCTCTATTGATTATTATTATTTATTCCATTCTGTATACTCTACCAATGAGGGAATAGTTTCCCACTATCAGACCTTTTCCCTCACTGCTAGTCAACAGCCTCTGGTATTTAGAGAAATGCACTTGAGGTTATGTGACCAACCAGGTTCGGGGCACCTTTGGGCAACACCTGGAACTAGGACGTTACAGGAATATAGTTCATGAGAGATGCACAGTTTGCGGTAAATGTGGATTCATATCAAATATTTGGTAAATCTCGGTTTATAAGATTATTTAGATCTATTTTCCTATATAAGGATCATTAATCCCTTCATTGGGGTGCGAGACTAAGATTAAAAAATATAAGGATTTCAGTAAAGTCTAGAGTGGTTCATGGGAAGACAACCCTGTGAAGGTGTTTATGATTAGAAATTCATTAAAATTTGGTGAAGTGTCAAGTGGTATATAGGAAGACAAGTCTACGTATGAGAGGCAGTACACATAGGAAGAACACAATTTTTGGTGCTCTTGCATTACACAGAGAAGAACAACCAGCAGAAGGAAGGTGGTTTACGAAGAAGAAACGGTACGCAAAAGTAGAGACAGTTCATAGAACAAGGACGGTTTGCAGAGGAGAAGTGGTCTATGAAGCACAAGAGGTGCGTGGTGGATCCTAGTATGTAGAGGGAGGAGTGCAGTATACAAAGGAACAATCACAAACTAACAGTGTGAGGAAAATTGAATTATATATATGGGTGATAACGAGACTTCAACAGAGCATCTATCTATAGTATAAGATGCATGATTTAATGTCAATACATTGAAGAGACCTTCAAGTTGATAAACTAAGTTCAGATTCTTACCAACATAGTGAGCAATGGTTAGTCAATGGAAGTGATCTGAGGGATGCAATGTGTTATCCCTAAAACCTTGTAAAGGCAGTGTGCCTAGTACATAGTGACTGTGCTAAACTTTTGTACTCCACAACTAGTGAAGATTAGTGTAATTTGGTATAACTCAAAACCTGTTAGCGTATTCTCCTTGGACGTAACCCTTAGTGGTGAACCAAGTAAAAAAAATTATCTTTGTTTTGCATGTGGTTGTTTGTTTTCTATAATTTCTCATCAGACATGTTTAACAGGTTCCTACCAATGTGAGAAAAATATCTTCCACTTTAAAATAAAAATTTGAAACCCTAATTCACCCCTCCCCTATGAGGGTGTTCCGAGTTACTTCAGAGTCCTCTATAATTACATATTATTTCTAGTTTGGTGTTATATTCTAAGTGGATGAGTCTCAGGAAACAAATTGCAATAATAACTATCATTAAAATGTTGATTTTCCCTTATTTGAAAGGCCCCTTTTGTGTATTTATTTTTTTAAATATTAATATTATCGAATCAAATATGATGGATATGAATAAAGAATGGATGGATATCAATTTTATGATAAAATAGTATGAAGTTAGAGTGAAAGAGTTAATCAAGTTTGAAAAAGATCATGCATATGACCCTTCTCAAATCATTTGTTCATGTTTACGTTGTTGTTATTCAAGACTAATTAGTTCATAGGAGTTGTAAGAATACTTGATCTATAATGAAATAGATCAAAGTTATAAATGTTTGAATAAACATGGGGAAAAAGAGAATGTAGCTAGTGGCTAGGATAACAGTTTGTTTTATGGATTATCTTATATGATTACAAGTGTGGAAAATGAGTAAGACTGTATTAAGGATGTGATTATAGATGTGAATGATGATGAAGATAATATTGAGGAAATGATAAGGATAGTTGAAGATGAACTTCATGATTGTCCAAAGTTTTTTTAGAAGTTAAAGAGTTGTGAAAAGATGTTATTGTATGTTGGTTGCACTAGATATATAGCATTTTCAGCCATACTGAAACTATATAATTTGAAATAAAGAAACAGATGGAGTGATATTAGTTTTATGGAACTACTTTCTCTGTTGAATGACATCATCCCATAAGATAATGTGCTCCCTAGATGAACATACAATGCCAAATGAATGCTACGCTCGATGGGTATGATCTCTAAAAGAATACACTCCTTCCTGAATGATTGTATATTGTTTCCCAAGAACCACAAATCACTTACAGAATTATCAAAATGTGGTGATTCTCGATACAAGAAATATGAATTTGGTCCTATGAAATTTGTATGGTACTTTCCAATAATTCCAATGTTTAGGTGCCTATATGGAAGTGAGAAGACTACAGGGAAATTAACGTGACACACAAATACAAGAAATAAAGATAGGAAATCATCACCCGGCAGACTCTTCTCAATGGAAGAAAATTGATCATGAGTATCCGTAATTTGTAAATGAGAAAAGAAACCTTCGTCTTATGTTATCTACAGATGGAATGAATCCTTTTGGTTTTCAAAGCATCACTCATAATATATGGATAGTTATGTTGGTAAATTATAACTTTCCACCATGGTTATGCATGAAACAAAAATACATCACGTTATCTATTCTTATATGAGGACCAAAATGATTAGGTAATGATATTGATGTTTATTTGGATCCATTGATCAAGGATTTGAAATTGTTGTGGGATTCAAGTGTTACGTTGTATGATGCTTACAGAAATGAAGATTTAACATTGAGAGCCATGTTGTATGGGATGATAAATGACTTTCCTGATTATGGAAATTTTTCAGGATATAGAATTAAAGAAACTAAAGGGTGTCCTATTTGTGAACAAAGTACAAAATCAATTAGGTTGAAACATTCATCAAAGACTGTGTTTCTAGTACATCACATATTTCTATCCCGGTGATATAAGTACTGGTTTTGGATGATATCATTAGATGTAAGTTTAGAAGAACATACAACACCATCTCCAATAATAGGCAATCAACTGTTTGAGAAAGTAAAATATATGGACACTGCTTTTGGTAAACTATTTTTGAAAAACCTTATGAAAATCAGTTGGAAAAAGCGATCAGTTTGTTTTGAATTACCATACTGGAATTGTTTGTATGTCAAACATTTTCATGATGTTATGCATGTTGAAAAAATATATGTGATAATGTCATCAATGTGTTTCTAAATTAACCCAAAAAAACAAAGGATGAAATTAAGTCTAGGTTGGACATGGTTGACATGGGAATATGAGAAGAGTTAGCGCCAGTGAAGGGTGAAAAATGAAAATTTCTTCCTCTAGCTACTTACAATCTTTCCAGGTAGGATAGATATCAGTTTGAAACTTCTTGAATGATGTAAAGGTTCCAGAGGGGTATTCATCAAATATCAATAATGTCATGTCCATGAACGATTTAAAGCTAAAGGGTATGAAATCACATGATGACAATGCTTTGATGCAAGATCTAATTCCCATAGATTTACATTGTATTTTTTCCAAGAATGTCCATCACACATTAACCAAGATCTATTTCTTCTTCAAATATATATGCATCAAAGTTATAGACTTGAAAAAAAAATTGACTATGGAAATAGAAATTGGCATCATATTATGTGAATTGGAAATGTTCTTCCCACCAAAATTCTTTGATATGATGGTTCATTTGATGATTCACTTGGTGAGAGAGATTCAACTATGTAGCCCTATACACTATAGATGGATGTAACCCATTGAATGGTATATGAATATTTTTAAAGGGTATGTCAAAAATTGAAGACGACCAGAGGGTTGTATTGTGGAACGATATATTTTTGAGGAAGATGTTTAATTTTGTACCAAACACCTATCCGGTGTAGAAAGCATTGGTTTACCAAAATCTCATCACATTGGGTGGCTTGAGGGGTGAAGGAATTTTTGGAAGAGATGTTGTCAAAATCAATATTACAGATCGAGAGCATACCCACCTTTATGTTTTTCATAACAGTTTGGAGGTTTCGCCAAATTTTGAAACCCACAAAGAGATTATTAGTGTAACAACCTGAACTTTTTAATAATATTTATTTCCTAAATTGTGTGTTATTATATTTTATACTCAACAAAACTATATCCTTTAATTAATGAAGTAAGTATAATTAAATGAGACGGTTGGGCTTCGACTGTTATATGGCCATTGGTCAATATGACCGTTGAAAACTAATTTCTGAACGTTACAATTATTGTTTATAAATTCAAATGATCTTGGTTAATTAATACATAAAGAAGAGTCGATAACATCATCCAGTGGACTCGGGCCATATGAAGCTCATCTGTCGGAGCTTGGGAAGGAGGTAGCATCACTGGGCTTTGCTCTGGACCAAGCCCAAGCCGAACTTCAACATGTTAATCTTGAACAGAATTTCCTAAGGGAGAAGTTCAAGCTGATAGAAATCACCACTCGGGCAATGTTGTCTGAGCCACCCCAATATTCTATCACCATAGCACACCTTACACTTAGGTCCTATGTAGGTGTTATAAGGGGCTATGTAACAAAGCCTTAGTTACTTTCTGTAATCCTTTTGTATAAATAAAAATTTTACTTCTTATTATGGTAAAATTTATGAATTTAAAATGTCCGGATAAATATAGGATGAATTTATAGAAGTCCCATTTTATTGATGAATTTTGGAAAAAAAGGGGTATTTTAAATATTTTTTATTCTTAAATAATTAATAATGTGAATTGATTTTCAAAAAATGGTCTTCTACAGTTGTGTTCAGTAAGAAATTTAGAGTCTAATAAGATCAACTTAATTTTTAGTGAATAGTAAAGTATGAATAGTAACATACCCATATGAATAGTAATGAATAGTAGATCGGCCAAAAAAATAGAAACTTTACCCATGAATGTATAAATACATTTTAGACATCTTAAAAGTGAAAAAAACGATCATAGTATAAGTTTTGGTATTTTTGTATGTCATAAATATTTTATTTACAATTTTATAATTAATTTAATAATTTAAAATGGAAATGTAATTTCATAAAATGTAATCATATATTGTTACTTTATTTTCTTATGGTTATATTATAATTTTATGGGACCTTGATTACTTTCTTATGGTGTAACAAAATGAGTTATAGTTTTAAAGTTCTATTTTTGGAATAAATAATGATTTTATTTAAAAATTAAATTAAAAATATTTTTAAAATTATTTTCATAAAATCTATTTCATTTTTGAATTCAGAGAATTTATATTATGTTAGGGTGAATTTTTCAGATTTTTCTGAAATAGTTGAATTTTCGGTGAACATTAAAAATACATTTTTGAGTTTCGAGTGTTTACTAACATCATTAATGATGTAATAATTATGTAATCATTCTGGTCGACTTATAAATAGTAATATATTATATGAGGTGTCCCAAGTGGCCAATACCATGGGAAAATACTATGGGCAAGCCCATGGTTTTTCTAATACCACCAATGAGGTGTCCCTTGGAAATTAATAATTCATTCCCTCAATTTTCCTATAAATACCAAAACATTCCATCATTATTTTCATTCCAAAATCCTCCTCAACAAATCTCTAGTATTTATACCTCCCAATAATTCCTCCCAAGGTTCCCTCAAGCCTCCCAAGGTCCCAGCCTTCAAGCTTTCAAAGTTACTCTTCAAGGTAAGGGATCCTTTCACCCTCCCCTTTTAAGTCATGACTTCCTTTATGTTATGTCTTATAGTTCCATTTTATTATGTGGGGGATTGTTATTCTATATCTTTACTACTTTAAATTTCATTTCCAAATGATGATATACCTTTTCATCTCTCATCAAATGATTTTTTAAATCTTTAAGTGGCATCGTTAGGCTGCCGAATTTTCATAAAAGAAATTACGTCTTCTCTTTTCCTTCGAGTTTCATTTTCATATGGTATTTACTTCAAATATCCATACCATGATCTTATTTATTTTTATTCTATAACCATATTGTATTATGAGTTATTTATTAGTGGTTTACCCTTGTCCCCCCTCTTTTTAATGTTTTCTAAAAAGATGTTATGTAGCTGTTATGCTGCAGAATTTTCATCTCAAAATTCCTCTATATTTCTCTCATGAAATTATCTTGTGAATACCTAGACCTATTTCATTTATATGGGTGTTCATAAATACAAAAAAATGATATATTCTATTCTGTAATTTACATACATATAACCCTCACTCCCTTTCCATAGGTTATAAATGACATAATGATTTTATTTTTAATCTCTTTTTAAACGTCACGATTTTGACATGAAACCCATTTCTTTGATTCTATTTGGGTTATTTATGAAATGTTTGATTATGATATATGTGTCTCACATTAAATTAAATACATATTAATTGTGCACCCTAATATCTCTCCAATGCATTGGGTAAAGAATTAATCTCTAGAGATGATAAGTTTCATGATACCTTGGTGAATAACCTTGGTAATTTTTATGACACCTTGTGGATGAACCTTGGTGATATGTTCATGAATGTATAAATGAAATGTTGTAGCTGCATATTCAAGTTATGATTCATGTTTTTTTATCATGATATTCCTATTATTCTATTGCTCATGTCTTTATGATTTTTATCATGTTCTTATTAATATTGCTCAAGATCACATGTCAACTGTTGCACTTGTTTTCCTTACTGAGCCTTCTGCTCACCCTTTTATTTGATATATGTCTCCAGGTTATGATATGAAATAATATTTACTTAGAAAGAACTTATGATTAATCCTTACAAGTGGATTAGAATAATTTTTTATATTTTCATGTATTTTTGTTCCTGATTTCCAAGACACTAGACTTTAAAGATCCTCTGTTTGTAAAATGTAATGAAAAGTTATGTAATAAAAAGGAGGGATTCCATAATTAGGCATTTGAATCTATCAAAATATGAAATATGGATATCAAATACACATAATAAATAGTTTATATGATGGTTTCAAGTCCATATTTTTAAGGATTCAGATGAAAATATGGATTCAATTTCAGAACGACTTTAATGGTTAGTTGGATGAAAAAGTGTGTATGTATTATCTTATTGTGGTTATGTAATTAATGGTTATACATTCTATAAAAATGAACATGATGAAGACAATACCATGAATAATAGTGCAGTTACACTTTTGGCTGAAGCAACGCATGTTTCTGGTACTAAGGATAGAAATCTAATTTATGAGAATATGTCATACTTTGGCATCATTAAACAAATATGAGAGCTGGATTATACAACATTTCAAGTGATGATTTTTCAATGAATGTGAGTTGATAACATGAGTGTTGTTAAAATAAATGAATTGGTATTTGTGAAAGTTGATTTTAGTAAGGAAGGGTATAAAGATAAACTATTTACAATGGAATCATAGGAAGTAAAATTATTTTATGTTCCATATCCCACAAACCGAAAGTGTTCAATTGTTTTATTATCAACCAAAACCACTAAAAAGTCAGATAAAAATTCAGCTAAGGATGACCCTTTCATTGGGACATCGCAATCATTTCACAACAGTCTCAATGTAGATGGTGTTTTATATGTTAGAGGAGATCACAAAGGGTTTTGGATAGTCGATAGAGAGTCCAAATCCCTTTGACCTTAAAAAAGAGAGTTCAATAATAATGTTATATTTTTTTGTAATATACATTGTGTTACCTCATGTTAATATTTATTCACTGCTACATTTGTGTAATATAAATTAAATTTTAAACCAATTATGCATATAATGACTTTTATAAGTGTCGGTGCTCCCAATCTGGAGGAACAATAGGTCTCAACCTCCTGTTGCTCGCATTGAAGAGGAACAATGACCTTCTGCACATGTCAGTGCTCCCAATCCTGAGGAATAACAGGTTTCTCAACCTGTTGCTACTCCCAATGTAGAGGTACAATGACCATATTTACATTATGATGCTACCGCTACAGAGGAATAACATATTGATGATGTTGAATCCGAGGAAATGGTAGGCAATGAAGGACCGATGAATCAAAAAAAACAGGAGTGTCATAGTTTGATGGTGTTAGCAAAAATCATTAAGGTGAAAATCATAGGCATCAAATACGAGGTCAGATGGAATATGTGGGGCCATAATGTTAACCCCAACAAGGCCATGTTTAGTATTTACATTAGAAATGTCACTCGACAACGTGTGATGATTGATGTAGATTCATGGCACCATGTTGTACCCACACTTAAGACATTGATGTGGGAAGAGATTATGGTAAATTATGATAACATTTATTTATTTTACTAAAAAATAAAATAATGAAAAATTGAATTATTCTTCATCATCCATTTCAGAGTGAATTTATAGTATATGACTCCCATAAGAAATATGTATTAATTCTTTCTAGAAGGATTCATAGAGGTTTTTTACCAATTCTAATGAGTCATCATCTTAAAGATATTGAAGGGAAAATAAATCCACACCCACTACTTATGTATTCACACCTAATAACCCAAGAATCATGGGATGTGTTTATTGGCCATCGTGAGGATGTGTCTTTTTAGGTACATTGTGTCTAGTAATACGTCGTTTGACGATACATGTATTCATAACTTTGATTGTCAATTTTTTATTTATGAAATAGAAATTGAGTGCTAAAAATAAGAAACAGGCAGAAAAACTAATGTACCCCTATCGTAAAGCAAGGATGGGATACATTTCACTTGAAAACAAATTGGTATGTATTTTAAATCTACCATAATACTTTTATGTGACATGAAACAACAACATAATTATTTTCCTCTGTTTATATATATATTGATGACTCCAAATCCAAATCCACTTCCATCCCATGTCATGTGATATGGAAGAAGGCATGTATAAATAAAGATGGTTTACTAATAGATGAAAACACATAAAAAGTGTTAGAAACATGTGTAATTATAACATAATAAAAAAATCTTTAAATAGTTATTACATAACAATGATTAATTATTTTCCAATATTTTTTATCTAACATAGTCACAGGAATTAGAAACACCTGTACCGGATTAACACCTACTATCGGTGGCCTTGAAGTAGCCAGAACAGTATGACCGCGTTAGAGGCGCGAGTTTTGGGGTGACACCCCAAACATATTTTGAGAAAAAAAACAAGAGGATAAAGATAAATAAATGAAATGGATAAAATAAAGACCATATTCCCTTTAAGAACAATTCCAATGGCTGAGAGAGATGCTAGAAACTTTTATGGGTGGGGGAAGCAAAGAGTAAAAAAAACTCAAGAAAAATCATTGTGTAAAGATCCTGCCCCACCCCCACTATCTTTAAGGCGAGCCATTCCCCTCAAAGATTTTTCTTAGTCATGGTAAACAATATTATAATAATTGTTTCTATGAAATGTGATTCAGAAAGACACTGATACCTTTCCTATACTAATATCCTATAGGGTGAAAATGATTGTGATTTATATCTATCAACACCCACCCATCACCTTGTAATAAGGGTTATGGTGTTCAATATCCAAGACAATAGTCTACACAATATACCGCTTCTAATAGATCATGTGAGAGTAGTGATTATCATATCTCATGATCCAAGAAATGAGCTACCTCTTCTACTTGATGATGATGATATTTATACGGTCGACTGAGCTGTTGAAACATTCATCTCATGGCCATAACATCTTGTAAAAAAACATGTCGACAAGGAGGTATTCATTTCCAATTTATTTTTCAAGCTAAAACTTTAACTATTAATGAAAAAATATTTTAACCGATGAATGTTATTATAGATAGAAAAAGGGAAAGGTTGAAATGAAAGACCGACTCAAAACCATCTAATTGATCGACCAACCAAATCTAAAATTTAATCATATCACATATTTTTTTCATTTCTTTCATTATTAATTCCTTTTTATGTTTTAGGAAACATTGGATACACATTACAGTCAATTTAGACACTCTAAAGATTTATTTCCTAAATTCACTGTATGGATACCCAACAAATCAACCACACATGATGGATTTTGTCAGTAAGTAATACACTGCATCCAACATTTTATAACTAAACTTCAAGTTATAGAATTTATATTATTTTTTATGAATAATAGGTAAGTCAATCAATATCGTAAAAAACAAGAAATGAGGTCAAGGGCCAAGCACAAGGATGCTGAAAAGTTATATAACTAGACAAGTATCAGGGAATATATAATAATATTTCACTATCTAAACACACATCAAAACAAATTACTTATTTCTATCAATGTTTCTGCACTGTATGAAACAAAAAAAATGGAAATGATTGTGGTTATTATGTTTGTAAATTTATGAGAGAAATCATATTCCATGAATAAACTAACATGCTCATAAGAATTGTTTTCTTATACAGGTGGATTTTTTTATTTGAGTTGGGGTGGTTTGTTCTAAGCTACTCATGCTCATAAGAGATTGGGCTTCGAGGCTGTAACTAAGATAATGACATCAAAGAAATAGGCCAAGAATGTATACAACCATAACTAAAAGGTGAATTCCTACTACTTATTTAATTAATTTTATCATCATTTTATCTAATATTTATAATTTAATTTCCTTATCATTTTTATCTAACACTTATTTGATTTTTTCAGAGATCTTTACACTTTCCATTGCTTCTCTTTGTCAAGATGCCAACATTGCATAGAGTCGATGTTATTTAGCTGAAAAACCTTTCTCGTTGAAAACCAAAAGAGTGGAGGAATATCATGTGCTCATTGAAGTGAATTATCATGATATAATGGGCACATGATCTTCCTCTACTCTCCTAGATTTCACAACGAGAAAGGTTTTCTAGTTAAAAACATCAAGTCAATATATATTGTTGGTAGTTCGACAAAGAAAGGCAATGAAAACCATGATAAAATTGGAATTTAAGGTTTTTTTCAAGACTTTGGGATGTATAGAAATCAACCAAACTACAATATGACACACGGTGTGATAGGTATGACTCAAATTGCTTCTTTTTATTTAAAATTGACATAAAATTTAGTAAAAAACACAACTGACATACTCATAACTGAGAAAACCTATTTAGATTGTTTTGATACTTTAATAAAATGACTCTTGAGTCATTTGTGACATGTAGGAATCAACCACACCTCAATCTGATACATGATGTGTCCAATATGACTCAAAGTGTCTCTTTTTATTTAAAATTGACATTAATTTTAGTAAAAAGAACAAATGACATACTGAAAACTAAGCAAATAAATTTGGATTGTTTTGATACTTTAGTAAAATGATCCATAAGTCATTTTTAATGTATAGGAGTCAATCACACCTCAATATGATGCATTATGTGACTGGTATGACTAAAATTGTGTCTACTTATTTAAAATTGACATTAATTTTAGTAAAAAGAACAAGTGACATACTGAAAACTGATAAAATGCATTCAGATCATTTTGATACTTTAGGAAAATGATCTATAATTCATTTTTAACATGTAGGAATCAAACACTTTTCAATAGGATGCATGGTGTGACCGATATAACTCTAAGTGTGTCTGTTTATTTAAAATTGAAATTAAGTTTAGTAAAAAGAACAAGTGACATACTGAAAATCAAGAAAAAATATTTGTATTGTTTTGATACTTTGGGAAAATGATCCGTAAGTTATTTGTAACATGTAGGAATCAATATAACCTCAATATGATGCATGATGTGACTGGTATAATTCCAAGTGTGTCTATTTATTTAAAATTGATATTAATTTTAGTAAAAAGAACAAGTGACATACTAAAAACTAGGAAAACGCATTCGGATTGTTTTGATACTTTAGTAAAACGATACATAAATCAATTTTCATGTGTAGAAATCAACCTCACCTCAATTAGACTCATGGTGTGAATGATATAACTCTAAGTGTGTCTTTTTATTTAAAATTGACATTAATTTTAGTAAAAATAATAAGTGACATACTGAAAGCAGATAAAATAAATTCAAATTATTTTGATACTTTAGAAAAACAATCCATAAATCATTTTTGATGTGTAGGAATCAACCTCACCTCAATATTATGCACAGTGTAACCGGTATAATTCCAAGTGTGGTTAATTATTTAAATTTGAAATTAATTTTAATACAAAGAACAAGTGGCATACTGAAAACTAAGAAAATGCATTCGGATTGTTTTGATACTTTAGTAAAATGATCCATAAGTCATTTTTGACATTTAATAATCAACCACACATCAATCGAACTCACAGTGTGACCGTTATAACTCTAAGTGTGTCTTTTTATTTAAAATTGACATTAATTTTAGTAAAAAGGACAAGTGACATACTAAAAGACAAGAAAATAAATTCAGATTGTTTTGATAATTTAGTAAAATGATTCAAAAAATAATTTGTGACATGTAAAAATCAACCACATCTCAATATGATGAACATTGTGACTCATATAATTCAAAGCATGTCTATTTATTTAAAATTGACATTAATTTTAGTAAAAAGAACAAGTGGCATACTGAAAATTGAGAAAACACATTTGGATTGTTTTTATAATTTATAACAATGATTAATATGTCATTTTTTATGTGTATGAATCAACCACACCTCAATAGGATGCACGGTGTGACCGCTATAACTCTAAGTGTGTGTTTTTATTTAAAATTGACATTAATTTTAGTAAAAAAAACAAGTGACATACTGAAAGTTAAGAAATTAATTTCGAATTGTTTTGACACTTTAGTAAAATTATTCATAAATAATTTTTGATGTGTAGGAATCAACTGTACCTTAATATGATGCATGGTGTGACTGGTATAATTCTAAATGTGTATTTATTTAAAATTGACATTAATTTTAGAAAAAAGAACAAGTGACATACTGAAAACTGAGTAAACACATTCGTATTGTTTTTATACTTTAGAAAAACGATCCATGAGTCATTTTTGATGTGTAGGAATCAACCACACCTCAATTCGACGCATTATGTGACCGGTATGACTAAAAGTATCTATTATCAGTTTAAAATTGATATTTTCGTTCAAAACATGTCACTCACTAAAAACCAAGAAAATGCACTCTGATTGTCTTGATAATTTATAACAATAATTCATAAGTCATTTGTGACATGTATGAAGTAGTCTCATATCAAAATGACGCACGATGCAACTGTTATGACTCAAAATGCGTGTTTCCAGTTTAAAATGATATTTTAGTAAAAAAGCACAACTGGCATACTGAAACCAAGAAAAATCATTCAAATTATTTTGACACTTTAGGAAAATGATATATAAGTCATTTTTTACATGTAGGAATCAACCTCCCCTTAACATGATGCACATTATGGCCGGTATAACTTATAGTGTCTCTTTTTTATTTAAAATTAACATTAATTTTAGTAAAAAGAACAAGTGACATATTGAAAACTGAGAAAACACATTTGGATTGTATTTATAATTTAGGAAAATGTTACATGAGTCATTTGTGATGTGTAGGAGTCAACAACACCTAAATCTAACGCACAATGTGACCGCTATGACTCCAAGTGTGTCTTTTTATTTAAAATTGACATTAATTTAAGTAAAAAGAAAACGTTACATACTGAAAACCAAGAAAACACATTAGAATTGTTTTGATACTTTAGTAAAACAATCCATGAGTCATTTTTGACATGTAGAAATCAACCGCACCTCAATCTGATAGCACGGTGTGACCGGTATGACTAAAAGTATCTGTTATCAGTTTAAATTTGACATTTTAGTTCAAAACACGTCACTCACTAAAAATAAAGAAAACACGCTCGGATTGTCTTAATAATTCAGGACAATGATTCATAAGTAATTTTTTATGTGTATGAAGCGGTCTCACATCAAACCAATACACAATGCGACCAGTATGACTCAAAATGCGTGTTTCCAGTTTGAAATGATATTTTAGTACAAAAACAAAATTGACATACTGAAAACTAAGCAAATGAATTCGGATCATTTTGATACTTTAGGAAAACGATCCATTAGTAATTTGTGATAGGTAGGAATTATCCGCACCTCAATCCAACATACAATGTGACCGGTATAACTCCAAATGTGTCATTATTTAAAATTGACATTAATTTTAATAAAAGAACAATTGACATACTCAAAACCAAGAAAACACATTCAGATTATTTTCATATTTTAGGACAATGATCCATAACTCATTTTTGATATATAATAACCAACCCCGCCTCAATATGATGCATGGTGTGACCGGTATAACTCCAAATGTGTCTTTTTTATTAAAAATTGACATTTTATTAATGTATTCTTTCATATTAATGTTTAATTTATTTTTTATAGTATTACTAACATAATATTTGTTTTCTTATATAGGTGGAATCTTTTCCTCAGGTTGATATGATTTGTTCGGCAACTGATAACATGGGTGAATATTTTTGAGAGGGGATCACGAGCATTAAAATATGATACATTAATGTTTTTAAATGTTTGTTGGATAATTGTAGTTATATAAAACATTGTTTAAAATGTATATAGTAGTGTTTTTTGTATATACCTGTAATGTCCCGGGGTTTTGGGGTCCATTACTTGGTGAAAATATGATGTTGGGTGTTCTGGGTAGTCTGGGAAAGTTATCGAGGCTTCTCGGTGAAGCTTAAGACCCCTAACGGTAGCCTTAGCCTACTGGTAGCAGGCCTATCGGTAGCCTTAGCCTACCGGTAGCAGGCCTATCGGTGGCTCGGCCTACCGGTCGCCTAGCCTACCGGTAGCTCGGCGTACCGGTAGCTCGGCCTACCGGTAGCAGGCCTACCGGTAGTCGCCGCCTACTGGTAGCTCGGCCTACTGGTAGCCGCAGCCTACCGGTAGCTTAGCCTACTGGTAGCTCGGTCTACCGGTAGCCGCAACCTACCGGTAGCCACGGCCTACCGGTAGCTCGGTCTACCGGTAGCCGCAGCCTATTGGTAGCTCAGCCTACCGGTAGCTTAGCCTACCGGTAGCCTCGACCAACTGGTAGACCTAGCCTACTGGTGACCCCCATTTTCCAGTAGCACCTCCTTTTGCGCAAATTGGTTTTTAAACCCTGTTTTGACCCCCCTTAAAGCCCATTAATGGTTTTTAATTAAATGTTTGGTAAGATACCCTCCTTAAATGAAAAACCATTCATTTTAGTCCTACCTTTAACCGCATTTTGAGGAGTCCTTGCTTAAGGGGGTGTGCGTCTATTTTAACCGCCCCAAAGGGTGGGGATCTTTTAAGTTGCACGTGTGGGGTGGCCCAACCGCGTGGTCAGCCCACGATCCTGCTCCTTCCGCGGTTCCGAGTTTTTCTTCGTATCTTAACCATCTGAGGGCGTTGTATCTCAGCCTTTATAGCCTAAAGGCTAATCTTCTCCCTACGTTTCTTCTTTCTCGATCACCCTGTGCTCAGAATACCCTTCCTCCTGGTGAGTCATACCTCGCCCCACGAAGTTTTCCTGGGTCGCGTTCCGTGGAGATCCTACTACCCCTATTTCCAGTTTCCACGGGAGGACTTAAACAATTATCCTTGATCAATCAGGTAGGGATCTTCTCCTTCATCTCTCCTTTCTGTGTATCATGCGGGGTGGGAATACTGTTGTCTCTGTGGAATTTGATGAAACCAACTTGATAAAGATAATGAATGGACCTTTAAAGGATGAAGGGGGGGGGGTGTAATCATTGTTCTGTTGTGATCTTTTATGTTGATCTTTGATCTTTTTTGTGATATTTATGTTGTTCTGGATGTTTAAATAACTGTAACATGGAATTGGTTAATTACGTATACTCGGTTAAATAAATTGAAAGCCCCAAGATCAACCCTTTTCTATGATAAACCTGGTTAAAACACAGTGGAATTGAAATCATAGAGTGTTTTAAATCTTTTAAATCTGAAAAATACCTGCACGGGCCTGCCTTGTGTGGGTGGTAGTAGTTTGGTTTGGATATTTTTCCTTCACGGGCTGATTGCGGGTGACTTTATGGTTTTCTTGAATGGGGGCTTAGTTGGTGGTGATCTGGGTGGGGATGGGATCCCCTGTTGTTATACTGTGGATGGTTGTGAATTTGAGGCTGGGTGGTTACTCTGTTTATATCACGAATTGGGGTGGAATCCTCTATTTTGACAGTACCGGTGGCTCTTGGTTTTCCTTTCTGCATTATGGTTGTCTCATTTTTGAACGAGTCTGTTAGTTTCCTAGTATCGAAGGGATTTACTCACATTGAACTATTTATGAGATGATAACTTAAACAGGGAAATTGGGAATTGGTTGTTATGTGCCTGTTTTCTGAGTTAGGGGCGCTAGTGCACTTTCTTGTATCTAGTTGAGGGGCCATAGGTTGGGCTATGTGGTGGCATATATATGTATAGTTGTATGTTTTGTGTATAGTCGCACCCCACCCATGTTGGGCACTTAGTGTCGGACACCCCATTTCATGGGGAAGGGTTTTCCCCTAGTTACTCTCCTTCCTTCTCCCTCTTCCCTCGGCTGTGATGGATGGAGGTGACCTTACACCCAAGATTCTTCGGGTAGGTTTTGTTTGGTGGGTTGTTATCCCAAGACTCTTCGGGCAGGTTGTTTTCCCAAGAATATTCGGGATGAGGCCCAGGTGTTTTCGGGTAGGGGTTCTGGCCATGGTTGGTTTTTTTTCCCTGGTGTCTTCAGGATGAGGCCCAGGTGTGTGCGGGCAGGGATGGATGGTTGTGAGGCCCAGGTGTGTGCGGGCAGGTATGGATGGTTGTGAGGCCCAGGTGTGTGCGGGCAGGAAGAGTGTGGTAGCGTCAGGACGTTTTCCATTAGGGAGGAGCGGATAGCTAGTGGGGGAATGGTGGTACGGGGTACCCAAATGATTTTTTGTGCTTTAATATTACCTTACTACTTTCATTATTTGGTGAGCGTGGCCGGTGAGTGGGATGGATAGACTCCTTGATACTTGTTGGTTGTATTCTTCTCATGGGACTTTATTATGTTCCCCCACTTGTGCATGAGAGCTATAGGTTTTTCCTACTGGGTATACTTTGTATGCTCACCCTACGTTTACTTTCAGGTTTTCAGGAGGACTTCGGAGGTCGTGCAGGACCTTACTAGTCTGGACGCTGTAGTTGTTGTTAGTGGCTGTTGATTTCTGTTTAGCATTGTCTCTTCATGTATGGTTTTACACTTTGGAGTTCTTGTACTTTGATCAGTTTTATTATTTAAGCATGCATGTAATTTTCTTTCTTTTGAGTTACCTGGTGGTGTTTGGTGTTGAATCATCCTTTCTCCCAATTCTAGTTAACTAAAAAGGGTAATGCCTCCCATATTGTGAAAATTTTATACCCTTGGTGTTAGTCTCCACCCCGGGGAATACTGGAGGCAGGACTCGGGGGTCATTATCTCATCTTCGACTTGAAGAAGGAAGGGCGGCAGTGACCTTTTCCACCCCTTCCATCGTCTTGCCGAAGGTGGGTCATGACATAATGGTATCAGAGGAGAGGTTGAGGGATAGGATGGAGTCTGGAGTTAGGCACAGTGAGGATTTCATGGGATGGTAGGGCAACAATGTTAGGCGACCTTGGTTCGTGAAATAGACCAAGGAGGACTGGATAGGACACGGGATTTTAGGGCCCCCCGTGATCTGATGCAAGGAATCTGAGCCTATCAAACGACCAACCGAGACTACATTTATTGCAGGGTAGAGACCCTAGGGAAGGTATATACATCATACTGATTGTGTTTTTACTTGATTTGGGGCACCTTGGGGAGTAAAATTTAATAATAATAATAATAATAATAATAATAATAATAATAATAATAATAATAATAATAATAATTCCCTTGATACTCGGGCTTAGGCATTCTTTGTTTACCTTGCAGCTATGGAACCTGGACGTTATCCATGAGAGACTCGGGCGGTTGAGGCCCAGCAGATCGAGGTAGTTGACCAGCAAAGGGTTGACCGAGATGAGGAGGACGACTTGTGGCAGAGGACCCTGCGCTCCTTCCAGCGACAAACCCTCGAGAAGTACGAGGGCAGCGTTTCTGACTCAGTGATGAAGGGATGGCTCGAGAAGATAGCCATCACCTTCTCTTTGATCCATGCTCCAAGGGAGTACTGGTTTCTGTTGGCCGTCAGTCAGCTGAGAGGAGCAGCGCGTCAGTGGTGGACGCTTTTCCTGGGAGAGAAGACAGAGGCAAGGGTTCCATGGGCCAGTTTCGAGAAGGAATTTCGCGAGGAGATCATCTCCTCTACCACGAAGGCTAATAAGAGACAGGAGTTTCTCTCTCTTCAGTATGGAAGCATGTCGGTTAGGGATCTAGGGATCAAGTTCAAAGATCTCTTGCACTTTTCCCTAGATCTCTTTCCAGATGAGGAGTCTTGGGTGAGACGATTAGAGGTGGCACTCTGTCCTTCTCTTCAGTACGCTATCACTCCATTCACTCTTCCGACGTACCTAGTAGTATAGAAGAAGGCCGAGATCATAGAGAGGATGCACTCAAGGGGAGGCACACCGCGAGAGGGGAACCAGCTGGGTTCATCAAAGGGGAAGTTGGTCAGCAATAGGTCTCCAGCGACAGGGCCTTCCAGGTTTTGACCAGCAGGGAGTAAGCCTCCACAGTTTCAGTTTTGAGCTTCTGGCCCTCGGCCCTTTTACACAGGGCTAGGACCAAAGTGTTTCGCTTGTGGAGTTTTCGGGCACATCCAGAGCAGGTGTCCGACTCGAGCCCCACATGGTGGAGGTGGGAAGTTCCAGAACCCACCTCAGCAGCATCCATTACCAGCGAGACCTTTCCAGCAGTAGAAGCAATCCCCTGGCCCTCTGAGGGACGACCTTGTGGGAGGAGATCGACACCAGGGTGCTCCTCAAGAACCTCGATCGGGGCGTGGTCGGGGAGGTGGTCGACAACAGTGAGGCAGAGTAGCTGGGCATAGATAGTTGCACGTCGCGGAGCAAGTAGCTCCGACGGGACCATAGGTCGTTCGAGGTACGATCAGTTTATTCAGCACTCTTGTTTCTGCCTTGTTTGATTCAGGAGCTTCACACTCCTTCGTTAATCCCAAATTAGCCCATGCTCTGGGTCTGGATGCGAAGAGACTTTTTACTCCCCTAGTGTTGAGAACGCTCGTTGGGGGTCAGACCAGCGTATCTTACCTTTTTTGAGGATGTAGACTGATGGTGGGACCACATCAGTCCAGTGGAGACCTTCTTTCTTTGCAGATGCAGCAATACGATGTCATCCTAGGCATCGACTGGTTATTCTCTGTGCATACCATCCTCGACTGCTATCGGAGAAGGTTTGAATTCTCCGACGAGGATGGACGGCGTGTGGATTTTGTTGGGGAGCAGAGTTATCGGGAGGGGAGTCGACACGTGGAGCCACTCCTTTCTATGCTGAACGGGATGTCAGTGGAGTCGGCAGACGTAGGAATGATGGATGTCCCAGAGGTCGTAAGAGAATTCCCTGATGTCTTTCCTGATGAGGTTGTGACTCTACCCCCTCAACGTGATGTTGAGTTTGGGATAGACTTACAGCCTGGTGCTCGCCCGATCTCGATGGATCCTTATCGGATGGCACCTTCTGAGTTGCGGGAGTTGCAGATTCAGATTGAAGATCTGATGGAGAAGGGCTTTGTTTGACCCAGCGTGTCGTCGTGGGGTGCTCCAGTTTTGTTCATAAAGAAGGCGGATGGTAGTTTATGACTGTGCATAGACTACTGGAGGTTGAATCATGTGACGATCAAGAATAGTTACCCCCTCCTGAGGATAGATGATCTCTTCGACCAGCTGAGGGGAGCAGGTTGGTTCTCTAAGATCGATCTGCAGTCTAGATACCATCAGTTGAGAGTGAAGGAAGGCGATATCTCAAATATGGCTTTCAGGTGCTGATATGTCCACTTTGAGTTCGTGGTCATACCATTTGGCGTTATAAATGCACCAGTTACGTTCATGAACCTCATGAACTCTGTTTTCCGAGAGTTTCTGGACCAGTTCATTGTGGTGTTCATCGACGACATCCTTGTCAACTCAAGATAAGAGGAGGAGAACGTTGAGCATCTTAGGACAATTTTTGGAGTCCTAAGACACCACCATATTTATGGGAAATTGTCTAAGTGCAAGTTATTAATGCGTGAGGTACATTTCCTTGGACACGTAGTGTCTCATAAGGGAATATCAATAGACCCGTTGAAAGTCGAGGCAGTCTTTTAATGGGAAGCACCCAAGAATGTGGCGAAAGTTCGTAGTTTCCTGGATTTGGCAGGATATTACCGGAGGTTTGGGCCCGACTTCTCTCAAGTTGCAGCACCGTTGACAGCTTTAACTAGGAAGGACCAGGCCTTCGTGTGGAGCGACCAGTGCCAGACAGCTTCTGGCCTTGGGTTGGGATGTGTGCTGATGCAGCAGTGAGGAGTGATCTCTTATGGGTCTAGGCAGTTACGTCCTCATGAACGTAACTATGCCACCCACGATCTGTAGCTTGCGGCCGTAGTGTTCGCATTGAAGTTGTGGCGGCATTATCTCATCGGAGATCGCTTTGTGGTCTTCTCAGATCACAAGAGCTTATGTTATGTCTTTTCCCAGTGAGATATAAACTTGAGGCAGTGGAGATGGTTTGAGTTCCTCCAAGATTACAACTTTGAGATCTCTTATACTGAGGGCAAGGGAAATGTTGTGGTTGATTCCCTGAGCAGGAAGTCACATAAGGAAGTAGTTCGGGAGTCTGGAGATGCTTGGAGAGCGATGGAAGAGTTAGCGGACTTGCATTTGGATGCAAGGGTGGAAGGTGGAAGAGGTTTTCTGTTTCATATGACTATAGTTCCCTCCTTAGTGGTGCAGTTGGAGGAGTCTCAATGGGGGGACTCGGAGGTGGAAGTGGTGTGAGATCGTGTTTATCAGGGAAATGCTCCTAAGGGATGGTCGGAGGATGGTCAGCATCAGGTGCTTTTCCATGGGAGGCTTTTTGTTCCGGAGGTGATGCGTGAAGGTGTTCTCTATGAGTTCCATGTCTCAGCTTTAGCGGTGCGTCCTGGGGTCTCAAAGATGTACCAAGGCCTGAGGGGACAGTTTTGGTGGCCCGGGGCAAAGCGGGCAGTGGAAGAATTCGTGGCTAAGTGCCTGGTGTGTCAGCAAGTGAAGGTTGAACACCGTTTTCTTGGAGGGTTGTTACAGCCGTTAGATGTTCCCGAGTGGAATTGGGATGACATCTCGATGGACTTCATCACAGGGCTACCCAGGGCTCAGGGAGGCTATGATTCAATTTGGGTAGTGGTGGATCGGTTGACGAAATCAACACACTTCTTGGAGATTAAGGAGTCCAGCTCGGTAAGCACCTTAGCCCAGAGGTACGTCGATGAGGTAGTGCGGTTGCACGGGATTCCGAGGTCTATTGTCTCCGATCGAGACACTAGGTTTACCTCACAAGTCTGGAGGGGATTACAGCATGCCTTTGGCACCCAGCTAAGCCTTATCACTATTTTCCACCCCCAGACAGATGGGAAAATAGAACGAACGATCCAGACGTTGGAAGACATGCTGCGGGCATGTGTTCTGGATTTTGGGGGATCATGGGTACGATACTTACCTCTAGTGGAGTTTTCTTATAACAACAGCTTCCACTCCACTATTATTATGACACCGTTTGAGGCCTTGTATGGAAGGTCGTGTCGTTCGCCCATTTGCTGGACCGAGGTTGGAGAAGCAGTTGTTCTTGGGCCAGAAGTGGTGGAGGGCACCACTGAGAAGGTTCAGCTCATGCATGAAAGGATGAAGGCAGCCCAGGACCGGCATAAGTCTTATGTCAATCGTAGGAGTAGGCCCTTGGAGTTCGAGGTTGGGAATCATGTGTTCTTGAAGGTTTCACCTCGACGTGGGCAGCGAAGGTTTGGTAAGGGGGGTAAGCTCTCCCCTAGGTTCATCGGACCTTTCGAGGTGTTGGGACGAGTTGGTGAGGTGGCATATCAGCTGGCGCTTCCACCTTAGTTGGAGAAAGTTCACAACGTCTTTCACGTCTCCCAGCTTCGTCGATATCTACACGATGACTCCCACGTCATCGATTGGGGAGAATTAGATGTGGAGGAGGATGCGACCTTCATAGAACGACCGATCAAGATCGAGGATCGTAAGGAGAAAGTGCTTCGTGGACGAACCATCTCCTTGGTTCGTGTGTTGGGGAGTCATGGTGGTCTGGAAGAGATCACTTGGGAGCGGGAGTCCCAGTTACACGTTTAGTACCCAGAGCTGTTTTGACTTGTTGTTTTATTCTGAGTTTTTTTAAGATGTTTCACCTTGCACTTCAATATAGGAAATGATTGCTTTGCTTAACCATGAGATGATCTGTTTCATGTTCCCTCTGTGTGTGTCCGGATGTGTGATGATGGGAAAACCAGACTTCTAATCAGGATGCATTAATGCAGATGCGATTAAACCCGTGCGGGCAAGTCAGTGTTGCCCAAAGCGGATAATATCCTGACATGTAGGAAGGGACTCCCTGACTCAGGTGTTGGGCAATGTGAATCCTTGTGCTTGTTGTGAATTTTGTGGTTGATAACTCTTGGGCGAGTATTCCTGGATGTAGGAGGGATTCTGTCCCAGCTTTGGGACAACTCAGGGGTTTTCCCCTGAGAAGTATCTTAAGAGGGTGGTTGTTCGGACCCCACTCTTCTCCTTTCTAGGTTGTTCTTATATTCTCAGGGATGAGAATAGTTTGAGAAGTATCTGATGTAATGGCCCGGGGTTTTGGGGTCCATTACTTGGTGAAAATCTGATGTTGGGTGTTCTGGGTAGTCTGGGAAAGTTATCGAGGCTTCTCGGTGAAGCTTAAGACCTCTAACGGTAGCCTTAGCCTACCGGTAGCAGGCCTACCGGTGGATCTACCTACTGGTAGCTTGGCCTACCGGTAGCTTGGCCTACCGGTAGCTCGACCTACCGGTAGCAAGCCTACCGATAGTCGCAGCCTACCTATAGCTCGGCCTACCGGTAGACGTGGCCTACCGGTAGCTCGGCCAACCGGTAGCTCGGTCTACCGGTAGCCGCGGCCTACCGGTAGCCGCGGCCTACCGGTAGCTCAGCCTACCGGTAGCCGCGGCCTACCCGTAGCCGCAGCCTACCGGTAGGTCGGCCTACCGGTAGCTCGGTCTACCGGTAGCTGGGCCTACCGGTAGCTCAGGCTACCCGTAGCCGCGACCTACCGGTAGCCGCGGCCTACCGGTAGCCTCGGCCAACCGGTAGACCTAGCCTACTGGTGACCCCCATTTTCCAGTAGCGCCTCCTTTTGCGCAAATTGGTTTTTAAACCCTGTTTTGACCCCCTTAAAGCCCATTAATGGTTTTTAATTAAATGTTTGGTAAGATACCCTCCTTAAATGAAAAACCATACGTTTTAGTCCTACCTTTAGCTGCGTTTTGAGGGGTACTTGGTTAAGGGGGTGTGCATCTGTTTTAACCGCCCTGAAGGGTGGGGATCTTTTAATTTGCACGTGTGGGGTGGCCCAACCGTGTGGTCAACCCACGATCCCGCTCCTTCCGCGGTTCTGAGTTTTTCTCTGTATCTTAACCGTCCGAGGGCGCTGTATCTCAGCCTTTATAGACTAAAGGATAATCTTCTCCCTACGATTCTTCTTTCTCGATCACCCTACACTCGGAATACCCTTCCTCCTCGCGAGTCGTACCTCACCCCATGAAGTTTTCCTGGGTCGCGTTCTGTGGAGCTCCTGCTACCCCTGTTTCCGGTTTCCACGGGAGGACTTAAACGACGATCCTTGATCAATCAGGTAGGGATCTTCTCCTTCGTCTCTCCTTTCTGTGTATCATGCGGGGTGTGCATACTGTTGTCTCTGTGGAAGTTGATGAAACCAACTTAATAAAGATAATGAATGGAACTTTAAAGGATGAAGGGGGGTGTAATTGTTGTTCTGCTGCGATCTTTTATGTTGATATTTGATCTGTTTTGTGATCTTTATGTTGTTCTGGATGTTTAAATAATCGTAACATGGAATTGGTTAATTACGTATACTCGGTTAAATAAATTGAAAGCCCCAGGATCAACCCTTTTCTGTGATAACCCCGGTTAAAACACAGTGGAATTGAAATCATGGAGTGTGTTAAATCTTTTAAATCTGAAAAATACCTGCACGGGCCCGCCTTGTGTGGGTGGTAGTAGTTTGGTTTGGATATTTTTCCTTCACGGGCCGATTGCAGGTGACTTTATGGTTTTCTTGAATGGGGGCTTAGTTGGTGAGGTGATCTGGGTGGGGATGGGATCCCCTGTTGCTATACTGTGGATGGTTGTGAATCCGAGGCTGGGTGGTTACTCTGTTTATATCACGAATAGGGGTGGAATCCTCTGTTTTGACAGTACCAGTGGCTCTTGGTTTTCCTTTCTGCCTTATGGCTGTCTTGTTTGTGAACGTGCCTGTTAGTTGCCCAGTAGCGAAGGGATTTACTCACATTGAACTGTTTATGAGATGATAACTTAAACATGGAAATTGGGAATTGGTTGTTATGTGCCTGTTTTCTGAGGTAGGGGCGCTAGTGCACTTGCTTGTATCTGGTTGAGGAGCCATAGGTTGGGCTGTGTGGTGGCATATATATGTATAACTGTATGTTTTGTGTTTATTCGCACCCCACCCATGTTGGGCACTTAGTGTCGGACAGCCCATTTCATGGGGAAGGGTTTCCCCCTAGTTACTCTCCTTCCTGCTCCCTCTTCCCTCGGCTGTGATGGCTGGAGGTGACCTTACACCCAAGATTCTTCGGGTAGGTTTCGTTTGATGGGTTGTTAGCCCAAGACTCTTCGGGCAGGTTGTTTTCCCAAGAATCTTCGGGGATGAGGCCCAGGTGTTTTCGGGTAGGGGTTCTGGTCATGGTTGGTTTTTTTTTCTGGTGTATTCGGGATGAGGCCCGGGTGTGTGCGGGCAGGGATGGATGGTTGTGAGGCCCAGGTGTGTGCGGGCAGGGATGGATGGTTGTGAGGCCCAGGTGTGTGCGGGCAGGGATGGATGGATATGAGGCCCAGGTGTGTGCGGGCAGGAAGAGCGTGGTAGCATCAGGACGTTTGCCATTAGGGAGGAGCGGCTAGCTAGTGGGGGAATGGTGGTGCGGGGTACCCAAATGATTTTTTGTGCTTTATTATTACCTTACTGCTTGCGTTATTTGGTGAGTGTGGCCAGTGAGTGGGATGGATAGACTCCTTGATACTTGTTGGTTGTCTGCTTCTCACGGGACTTTAGTATGTTCCCCCACTTGTACACGAGAGTTATAGATTTTTCCTACTGGGTATACTTTGTATGCTCACCCTACGTTTACTTTCAAGTTGTCAGGAGGACTTCGGAGGTCGTGCGGGACCTTACTAGTCTGGACGCTGGAGTTGTTGGTGGTGGTTGTTGATTTCTGTTTAGCATTGTCCCTTCCTGTGTGGTTTTACACTTTGGAGTTCTTGTACTTTGATCAGTTTTATTATTTAAGCATGCATGTAATTTGCTTTCTTTTGAGTTACCTGGTGGTGTTTGGTGTTGACTCATCTTTTCTCCCAATTCTGGTTAACTAAAAAGGGTGATGCCTCCCATATTGTGAAAATGTTATACCCTTGGTGCTAGTCGCCACCCCAGGGCCTACTGGAGGCGGGACTCAGGGGTCATTATCTCGTCTTCGACTTGAAGAAGGAAGGGCGGTGGAGACCTTTGCCACCCCTTCCATCGTCTTGCCGAAGGCGGGTCGTGGCAATACCATGGGCGAACATTTTTGTTTTCATGATGTCAATTAAATGTAGATAGTATTGTTTGAAATTACATATTTTTGTTGGGTGTGTTGTTATATTAACATCACACTTGCTGCAAGTTAGGCCTTTTATCAGCGCTATTCTGAGCGCTGATAAAGGGGGTCTTTATCAGTATTTTTTTAGCGTGGATAAAAGACCTCTTTTATCAGTTCCACGATTAACACCACTTTTTTAGCGCTGTTAAAAACCTTTTTGTGCACTGTAAAAGGGAATATCTGTAGTAGTGACCCACCACCCTTTCAACAGTGCTCGATCCTCCCTTTCAATAGCGCTAAGAACCCCCCCCCCCCAACCCACCCCTTTAACAGTGCTAGGAAGCCCCCCCCCCCCCCCCGCTTTAACAGTGCTAGCGCATGTTTCACTCGCATGTGCGCGTCCGTGCCATTACATGGTTTCAAACCTTGGACGTGCACGCACGCGCTCTTCCACTCACCTACATTGTTTTGTTTGGCATTTTATGATATATCTATATATTTATATATTTTTCGTTACATTTTTTATCCATATATATATATATATGAATATATTTATATTTAAATACATATTTAAAATATGTTTTGTGTGTGTGAGTTTATAAATACATACATACATATATATATATATATATATATATATATATATTTATATTTATATGTGTGTGTGCGTCTATAAATATAATTATACATATTTATATTTATTTACATATATAATATATTAATATTTATACACATATATTAGAATATGTAGATAAACATATATATGTTTGTCAATACACACACAAATATATTTATATATATATATATACATTATATATACGTTAATTGTATATGTATATGTATATAAATATTCATACATTTGTATTTTAAATAAAATGGATATTATTTTTTATTTAGATAAGATTTATATATTGAGAAATATGTTTTATATGTAAATATGTTAAATTATTTATTTATAAAATTAAATTTTTATGGGTGAATATATAAAAAAAATGTATATATTGTTATATATTTGATTATAAATAACAGTGCATTATGAAAAACGATAAAATTTGAAAACCATAATATCAATATGAATGTAATCCGTATGAATAAATTTAGTCCCTATTGAAAACGGGCAAAAAGACCCCCTTAAACGAGGTTGAAATTTCATCGAATGTTAAAAAAATGGAGTACTCCGACTAAAAACTCAGTTTTGGAGGCCTTATGGACCTTTTTTGGCTATAAAAATACAATAAAGGCTTTCCCTCTATCTTTAGTGCGTAGAGCTCATCGCAGGCTTTGATTTAATATGTGATAGAGCTCAAATGGACACCCGGATCAAAAGTTATGGCCGTTTGAAATTCGAGTTACGTTTTCAACTTATTTTCGATCTTTTATTAGTTTTTTGATTTTTTTTTGATATTCAAATGTTTATTAAATGACTATTACCTGATAATAATTAGAAAATTATTAATTAAAAAAATATTTTTAATTATTTTATAAGTCATTTTTATTAATAATCTTATATATTAAGTATAAATGTCTATTTAGCTTTATCTAAAACATATTTAAAAAATCTATGTTATATTTATGTCAATATAAATATATTTATATATTAATATATTATTTTTAATGAAATATATTTTGTAAAAGAATATAACGTTTATCAGCGCTAGTAAAAAAACATTGATAAAGAGTGGCGCCGCGAAAACCCATTTTTTTGGTAATAAGTGCTTCTTTAGTGATAACAATAGGCTTTTTGCGTGGTGATCAAGTTCGTATATGCAGCAGTGTACCTTGTTAAACAAGTTGGATGGGAGGATCAATTATGAGTTTTATGTGATGACGAGAAGTGGCATGCAACAAACAGTGGGACCATTTTAGTTCTGTGGATGGAATCACGACCAAATTGGATATGATCTTTTTGCTAGACTGGTTCACATCATGTTGGCAGTGTGAGTGTTCTGGTTCTTGTTTCTTATTGATTTTGTTTTTTCTCTACTGGTTCATTACCGGTATGAAAACAGAGAGGGAAGTGAGTTCAATCCAATTATTGCATTTTGCGTGTGACCAGATTTTGTGTCCAAACAGGACCCACTGTTATCCATTGACATTTTCATTAAATCGTGCACTGCACCATGTCAAAGATGCATAAATGGAGGTGTTTTATCATGTCAGGTTCTTTGGTGGGCTGCAATAATTGATTCCTTTGGACCCTAGTGATCCCACCTTCATTTCCTTCACTTTTTTTTTTTTGTTCAATTACGGCGGCCCTTCTCTTGCTGAAATTAAATGAAGTCACACTTCCATCCATACATGCATGATCCATGGATCATGGGAAAAGATCATTATTGCACATCATTCATCATCCATCATCAATACCCACACACGAAACCCATCATGCTCAACACTAGAAAGAAAGCATTCACATAACATGCCCACCGCACATTGTAAGCAAAACACCATTAAAGGAGCCATCTTTTTATCCACTCATCAATGGTACCTGTTCGCAACAGTGCACCGCTCTCTGATCTCCCCTTTCGAGCCCGTGAGTGGGTTGTTTTCAGATAGCTTGGTAATGGCTCGGGCGAACTCCTTGAAGAAGTAATCCTGCCTCCTGGCCATCTTCTTGACGTAGGGTTTGGTCCTCTTGTCCGTGGCCAGCTGGTGATCCACGATCAGCAGCCCCTTGTTATCCAGGATGTTCCTGTAGTAGTTGTTGTCCAGCTTCATGGGGGTACCGCGGTCATTTCGCACGTACTGCACCGCTTTCGGGTCGGGCACCGGATCCGGGCACTTGTGGAGCATGTGCTCGACGTGTCCCGAGTCCAGCCGGGGGTCCACCTCCGGGTACAGCCTGTGGACCAGCTTCACGCAATGCGTCCTCCCCACGCTGTGAGCCCCTGCCCCAATTCAATCCACAACAGATGAAAAAGACAAAGCAGCAGCACGGGCTCACAAGTGATCATGCCAAATGCGGATTTCGCCAGGTATGATGGTTTCACCGTTGCAAGGGTTTTCTGGCGATTGTTCGAGTTAGGGTTTTTTTAGTTAAATCTTGTTTTTGATGGTACCGTCCTTCCATTATTAGGGTTTGATGAGGATGATGATTATGGGATATAAAATTACCTAGCAATGCGACGACTCCAGGGGTATCGATGCCCATGGATCCAAACCTCTCAAGAACAACGGAGATGCTCTCATTGTGGTCTGGAAGGAATTGCTCCACCACTTGTGCTCTGCTTTTCCTTCCATCTCTTCTCCCTGTTTTGAGTGGAATATGGGGCCCTCCTAACTGCATAAAACAAAACAAAAAAAGGCATTAGGTCACAAAGTTGAAGGAGATTTGAGTTAAAGTACGGCTGTTTTAGGTGCAGTTTTTTCTATGCCATCTGTGACGATCAATGGGGTTAGACCAGATTCCCCTGAGAGGCCTGTTTGGGTACAAATAGAAATTTGCCTGGGAGAAAACCCATAGATTTCGAATCTTTGAAGTAAAATATGGTTGTTTTAGGTGATGTTTTTGGTATGCCATCTGTGTAGATCATTGGGGTTGGACCAGATCCCGGTGAGAGGACTGTTAGGGTACAAATAGAAAATCGCCTGGGAAAAAAACCCATATAGGTCATATCTTTGAATGAGATTTGGGTAAAATCTGGTTGTTTTAAGTGCAGTTTTTGGTATGCCATCTGTGTGGATCAATGGGGTTGGACCAGATCCTCCTGAGAGGCCTGTTTGGGCAAAATAATGCAATGATGGGAGTGTTGGTCAAAAAACCAGAGAACTAAAATGGTCAGGGAAGAACGCATCCCCCTAGAAAAAAGGGAAAACAGAAACTTACAGAGACAATGCCATCTCTAGCAGAGAGCACAAGAATGTCTGCACAAGAGACCACCCTGGGGCACTCCCTCTCCACAGCTTCCTTAATGGTGTCCAGGTATCTGAAGTTCCTGAGCCCGAAGCTCCTGTCTGTCTCCTTCTCAGACAGGCTCCTCCTTGTTGAATCCAGCAGCAGTGAAGCATCACATGACTACTGATACTTGCACAAACACAACTTACAGATGGGAAAATGAAGAAAACAAGAGCTGATAAGTTCAGGGGGCGTGCCTGGACAGCACAGTCATGGAAGATGTTCCTCAGCCATGAGAACGCAGTGTTTTTGTGGCGCTTGTATAGAAGGCTGACTTGCTGTTTGATGATATCTTCAGCCTGCGGGCATGAGTCCTTGTAAAAGTTCATCACAAGGCCCGGCTCCTCCGCTACTGCAGATGCAGCAGTGAGATACAGTGAAGCCAAGAAGAAGAAGAGAGATTTGGAACCCATCTGGTGTGGTGTGTGTATGAGGGCAGCCCGAGTTTGTTAAAATAGTGGAAAGAGTGATGAGAAATGTTGGAGGTATTGTGTATGAGATTAGGTTTATATTATTCCATGTTTATCGGATTAGGATTATCCTATCCTACGCATTTGAATTTTGAAATTGATTAACTCCGTTTGTTTTTCTGTTTGGAATTGACGCATGCTTTTATGGGGGCGACTGCATTGTCACCTTCTGATTCTTGATGGTTGGAGATATTGAAATTTGATGCTTTCTAAATTGTGTGCGGTTTGGCTTCCGAAATATCATTATTATTCAATTTTTCATTTAGTTTCCATAAAAAACATTTGAAGTTTTTGGTTCTCCAATCCTCACGTTTGAGACAGTTGCTTGCACGTCTTTCCCTGGGCCAAATGATGGCAAATTCATAGCAATTTTTTTAAAGGAGCCTTTTAAAGGTTTTCACATATAAACTTTGAACAAGTTTGAGAAATTAAAACAAAACAGTAAATCAAAACAAAAATAAAACCTCAACACATTTATATATGGACACAGAGTGAGTTTTTCTATCTTTTTCTATAAAAGAGTTAGGTTTATTGGTATTTTAAAAAATGGGTTCGAGGAACCATGAATCTTGTTCACGTTTCTCCATTTGGACGAGAAACTCCGTTCACACCTCTTTATATATATATATATATGTGTGTGTGTATTATCAAAAAGTAATATATTTACTATTAATTAATATTATATTATTATGTTATTAATTAATTAATAGTACGACAACTAATATTTATAAGATTTTAATTATAAATCTTTGTTAAATTATTTGTTGATATAATTATTAATAATTTATTAATATGTAAAATATTTATTAACTATCAATTGTATTATTTATTATTAATTAATAATATATTATTATGTTATTAATATAATTAATATCATTATAGCTAATATTTATTGTATAATAATATAAATAAAATAAATTGTATTTAGAAAAATATTTATTAGTTAAAAATTATATTATTCTTAATATATTATGTTGTATTGTTAATTAAATTAATAAAAATAACAAATAGTAATTATTATTATTACCAATGTAGTTATTAATATTAATGTTTCTTAATCGTCTAAAAATATTTTTATGAATTTTTGATTATGTCAATTTATTGATTTTGTGCAACAAAATTTAATATATTAGTATGTTTTTAAATATCGTATAAGTAGTTTTTTAAAAAACATATAACATGTATCGATCTAATCTACATCGGTGTCCTAGATGATCCTCAGTGCCTCAGCCAGGTATATATATAATACGTCCACACCGTGTTTGTCTATATTTATGCTCTGACATACGCTGCTCCTGCATATCATCCCTGACACATACTTCCATATCATCCTGTGTGACAGACGGTGGATCTACAGTCTCGCTGACTGTATCACGTCCTACCTCCAAGGATAGTGGATAGTAGTTAGAACTCTACCCAACATGTGAAAACGATAGTTGTTATGCAGATCAAGGGACAATAAAGAATGCAGCACAGATCAGTCAACGTCTATCTTTGCAACAATATCTTACATGCTAACAGACTCTGTCTGTATTTGTGCATCTGGCTATGGCTCGTATGCAATAGGAACTGGATGAGCATCTGGATGATCATGATGAACACCCTCCTTCTATGCCACATCTGCATCCATAACAAGGTTGTCACCCTCTGACACATCTATATCAGGCTCTGCACCATTAGCATCATCTGACACATCAAAGAAAATCTCATGATAAATCTCGTCCATAGGAGGAAGTACCTCTGTCACAACTCTATGAAAATAAGTCTAATCAAAGGTGTCTCCCTTTACGGGATCAGAGATGTTAATGAGATGGGTAATACGAGCATCCTGTGAAAACAAATTATACAATTAACTAATGTTAATAAAAAAACTGTTCAACAGTAGAATAAAGAATTATTACGAAGTCATGATAGCCTCGTTCGTGTCGCGTAAGAAATCTCATTGGGGAAATGCGGTACCAGGGCCCACGATCCAACTAATATGATATATGCATACGTACTGTGTCGTCCCCTCGTAATCGAGACTCATGTCGTCTGTCCCACATCTCAATATATCGTGTATGATATCTCATCCAGCACTACTACAAATATGACATTTATTAGTGCTAGAAAAGAGCATTAACGGCGCTGATGTTATTAATATTTTCATGACTTATTATATTCCCCCTTTACTGATTTTATATGAAATGTGCATAATTTGTGTGAAATATTAATGTTTTAATATTAAGTATAATTTTTTAGCATTTTTAGAAGTAGTCCAATTGAGTCAGTTTAATGTTTTAATAATAACTGTCACTATACTGATCCAAATTGTGTGTTTCTTGTTTTGTAGGATTTTACTTTCAATATACATCATTTCATTAGAAGGTATCATGAGCCAATTCTGTCATTTGAAGGGTCATATGGACCTCACAAACAAGACCAAAGAATCTGTGAACAAACTGGACCAGCCTTGAAGATTGATTTACTGGGCTCAATACAGAAGTCCAAAAACATTAACTCTCCACCATAATTTGGGGGACACTTCATGTAATCTTGGATAAAAATTTCAAGGCCCAAATCTAAGTACAAGGGAACCAAATGAAACTTTGAAGTTCATCCCACCATTCTGGTCGAAAATTAAAATCAGTATAGTATGCATGACATATCTCATGATGTAAGCATCAAATCGAGCTGAGGTTTTGCAGTGTGAAAGAGGATATATAGGCGGCCGACTTTGTTGAAGAACTCATTCGGATTTGAAGGCATCTTCATATTCAAAAACCCTTTCACATTATGGACTTCAAAAAGACTGGATTGAAATGGACAGTTTTACTTTGTTTAATCAACCGGTCATAACTTTTGATCCTTAAGTCCAAATGACTCCAAATTTTGAGAGTAGTCGGCCAACTTTATTATCTACAACTTTGAAGAAGGAGATTGCTCGAGATTCGCCTGTCATGATGTCTATATCTGCGAGCCAAGTGGAGGGGTATTGCTGGAATGTAAACAGTCCATTCCTTGGGCTATAAATACTCTCCCCTTCTCTCCTTGAGAGGGGTTGGCATTTCAGAAGAGAGGAGATCATATTGGCACGACCAAAGCTTTTCCAAAGGCTTGGGAGGACCTGTCATACTCAAGTTTTCACTTGAGAGACCTTTCCTCCTCTCTTTGTTTTCACTTACTTTTGTGTTCTTCGTTTTTGTAATTTTGTAAGTCCTTTCTTTTGTAATTCTGTTTTAATGCAAGTTTCTTCTTCAATATCTCTTATTCTCCTCCACCTTCTGTATTTTAATATTAATGTTCTTAAAATAGTTTAAATTCAGTTTAATCCCTTTCCCTTCTTTTGCTTCCTTATTCAATCGAAAATCCGTTTTTAATTATCATCATTGTTCGTGTGTGTGTGTCGACGTACCACTCTTTTCTAATCCCTTTCTTTTTCTTCTATTCTTAATTTATCATCATAATTATTATAACCAGAATATTAAACACCCAAACGGCTGAGTAAATATCTCATTGGGGTGAGTTATAATTTAGGGATGTTAAGTGATTGAGAGTATTTGCTCGATGAGTATTCGTTAATTAAACATTGTGTATGTTGGACTTAATTTGTCATGGTTTAATGACATATTTTGTTTAGCATGTGGTTTCCATGGATTATTGGAACTACAAATACACTACCATATGTTGGGTCGGAGAAAACACCCAAGGAGGGAATGATGGCAAGAGGGGGGGTGAATTGCCTTTTAAAAAATTGATTAACAAATTAAAATCAAAGTTGAAAATGCAGCGGAAATAAAAGAGGCAAGACACACAAAATTGATAACGGAGTTCGGCCAAAACCCGGCCTACGTCTCCGCTCCCAACTCAACCGTTGAGAGATTCCTACCGCTTGCTTTTCAATGGTTTTAGCAAGAAACCCACTAGGCTTTGAGGTAGCACTAGGACCTATTACAGCTTGCTTTTGGTGGTTAAGCAAGAACCCAATGCTTTTAATGGTTAAGCAATAACCCACTAGTCTTTTTACGGGTGAAGACTAGCTCACCGAGACACAAGCCTTTTAAAGGAAAAGCTTGAGAAAACCTCTTCACACCTTAGTGGTGGTGTGAGAACCCAAAGAAGGAGAGATGAGAAAAGAGTTGGGGTTTGTAGGCACAAACCCAATTTTAAAGCTCAAAAAGAGATAAACAATAAAACCCGTAATGGAGAAGCCTTGGGCGCCTTTGATTGATTGATGATGTTTGAGGGCCGCTTCCAAGCTTCTATGGAGGTGCTCTTGGATGTGGAAGTTGTTGGAGCACTTTGGGTTCCCTTGGAACAATCCGTCGGAGCTTCGCCAAAGATGTAAAAATGTGTCCGGTGGCTTGTGTGTAGTTCCGGGGCTTCCTAGGCCTTTATTTATAGGCTAGGAACCTTCAAGTATCCGTTGGAGGGATTTGGAGCCGTTGGAAAAGGCCTCGGAGCCGTTGGGAGGCTTTTGGAGTTGACTGGTCAAAGCCAACGGCTAGTTTGACCAGTGCTACCGGCTGGCCGGTGCAGGGCCACCGGCTGGCCGGTGCCTTGACAGTGGCTGAGAAAACTGGTCCAGGCTCCACCGGTCGACCGGTGCCAGAGCCACCGGCTGGCCGGTGGTGAGGCAGTGGCAAACCCTGTTCATTCTGGGTGCCACCGGCTGGCCAGTGCTTGGCCACCGGTTGGCCGGTGAGATGGCAGTGGCTCAGCATCCTTCCCAGGGTCCACCGGCCGACCGGTGGTGAAGCCACCGGTTGGCCGGTGGACTGATTTTCAGTCCACTTGATGTCCATTCTTGGGCAATCTTCTTGGCAACCTTGTGCCTATCATTCACAAACACTTAAAACAATATTAGACAAAGATGAGAGTGATTGTGATCATGAAAATTAAACCTTGAGGGGTTCGAGAGGTACAACAATCTCCCCCTATTTTGATGATCACAATCACCGAAACAAACAATGAAAAAATACTAAAATTGAAAGGAAATGCTTAAGCATGATGAAAATGATTCTCCCCCAATCAATCAAGAAATTTCTCCCCCTTTGTGATTATCAAAATAGCGTGGGGCATAAAACTTGATTGAGGGAATAATTGAAAATCACGATTTTAAACCAATTGAAAATAATACCAATTGTTGGAAATTTTGAAATGAAAAATTGAATTGAAAAATTTGAATAACAGTTTGAATTGAAAATTTTGAATCAAAAACTAATTGAAATTCGAAATTTGAAACCAAATGAAATTTTTGAAATTGAGAGTTTTGAATCAAAAAATCGATACCAACTGTTGGATACCAATTGAAAATTGAAAATTCTAAATTGAATTGAAAAAGAATTGAAAATTGAAATTTGAAACCAAGTGTTGAAATTGAAAGTTTGAAAATTCTTAAACAAACCTAACTCCCCCTAAATAGAAAGAACTAATCACCGGGGAGTGGTATTTTGAAAAGAAACAGTTTTAGGCCCGGAGAGACTCGCAAGGAGGGATTTTTCAATCCAAACTTGTCTCATGGCGGGTCTTCTCCTATAAAACTCGTCACTATAGAAAATAGACTTGGGTTGGCCATACCGGGCGTTTTTACAATTACACTCATAAATGAGATGCCCGGTTTTCTTGCAATAATTACAAAATTTGTAATCGGAGCTCCCCCTTACAAAAACAGTTTGAGCATGGGAGGAGGAGGCTCGGTTGGTGTAGCCAAGTCCATTGGTGGTTCTAGAAACCCTTTGGGAACCAAGTATATTGTTCAAGTTTTGTTCCCCTTGGGTGAACTTGGCTAGGGTCTCTCTTAGGTCTTTGATGGTTGATTCCATGGAATCAACATTTGGAAAATTTTGGATTTTAAGGGTGAGTTCCTCCTTCTCTTTGAGAAGTTGGTCTTTTTCGGAGGAAAGTTTTTTGAAAGACTTTTTTAAAGAAACAAATTTTGATGAAAGCTCATGAAAACCATTTTCAAGTTGGTCTCTAGCGTGAGAGAGTTCTTCATAAGAGAGATGATTTAAAGAATTGGAATTTGAAGAACATGAGGAAGAGGAATCGGAAGATGTTACCTCATGGAATGCCATTAGGCATTTTGTACCTTGGTCACTTGAGGAAGAGGAGGAGGATGATGAAGAGGTGTCACTCCATGTCGCCTTGAGGACCTTCTTCTTTCCTTTTTCCTTGGCCCGTTTCTTGTTGAGTGGGCAATCGGGCTTGTAATGGCCCTTTTCGCCGCACCCGTAGCATTTCACCTTGGGCTCGGATTTTTCGGTGGGTTCTTGCTTTCGGTGCTTGCGGGATTTCTTCTTCTTCTTGTGCTTCTTCATGAATTTTTGCATTTGGCGGGCGAGATACTCCATTTCCGAGTCGCCGCTTGATGATGAAGTAGATGAGGAAGATGAGGATGAGGAGGAGCTTACTTCTTTTTGTACCTTGAGGGCAATGTTCTTTGGTGTCTTGATTGGTGTGCCCTCCTTTTGAGCTTGCCTCCTCATTGTGATCTCATAGGTCATTAGGGATCCGATGAGCTCCTCGACCGGCATATTTTTGACGTCCTTAGCTTCTTGGATCGCCGTCACCTTTGGTGCCCATGAGCTCGGAAGGACCCATAAGATCTTTTTGACCATCGTCTCGGCTGAAACATTATCACCAAGAGATTTTCTCCCATTGCACACGTCAGTAAATCGTGTAAACATTTCAGAAATAGACTCATTTGGATGCATTGAAAAAGATTCAAAATCCTGTCTATACATGTCTAACCTAGTATCCTTGACTTTATTAGTGCCTTCATGGGTCACTTCTAAAAGCTTCCAAATTTCATGTGCGGAGGTGCAAGTGGATACACGATTAAATTCATTTCTATCTAACCCGCAATGAAGAGCATTCATGGCTTTGCCATCAAGCTCAAAATTTTTAATATCGGCGGGGGTCCATTTGGATTCGTCGGGGGAAGAGAGAGTGTAACCTTGCATGACTATTTTAAAAATGGGATATCCTATACTTCTCAAAAAGGTGGTCATGCGGGTTTTCCAATAATTATAGTCGGTCCCATCAAAAAATGGAGCCCGACCCAATGAGAGGCCCTCGGGGGCGAAAGAGGTAGATGCCATCAAAAAAAAATCTTAACTTTGAAACCGGGTTAAGGAATTACTCAAAGGTCCCTCTGATACCAAATGTTGGGTCGGAGAAAACACCCAAGGAGGGAATGATGGCAAGAGGGGGGGTGAATTGCCTTTTAAAAAATTGATTAACAAATTAAAATCAAAGTTGAAAATGCAGCGGAAATAAAAGAGGCAAGACACACAAAATTGATAACGGAGTTCGGCTAAAACCCGGCCTACGTCTCCGCTCCCAACTCAACCGTTGAGAGATTCCTACCGCTTGCTTTTCAATGGTTTTAGCAAGAAACCCACTAGGCTTTGAGGTAGCACTAGGACCTATTACAGCTTGCTTTTGGTGGTTAAGCAAGAACCCAATGCTTTTAATGGTTAAGCAATAACCCACTAGTCTTTTTACGGGTGAAGACTAGCTCACCGAGACACAAGCCTTTTAAAGGAAAAGCTTGAGAAAACCTCTTCACACCTTAGTGGTGGTGTGAGAACCCAAAGAAGGAGAGATGAGAAAAGAGTTGGGGTTTGTAGGCACAAACCCAATTTTAAAGCTCAAAAAGAGATAAACAATAAAACCCGTAATGGAGAAGCCTTGGGCGCCTTTGATTGATTGATGATGTTTGAGGGCCGCTTCCAAGCTTCTATGGAGGTGCTCTTGGATGTGGAAGTTGTTGGAGCACTTTGGGTTCCCTTGGAACAATCCGTCGGAGCTTCGCCAAAGATGTAAAAATGTGTCCGGTGGCTTGTGTGTAGTTCCGGGGCTTCCTAGGCCTTTATTTATAGGCTAGGAACCTTCAAGTATCCGTTGGAGGGATTTGGAGCCGTTGGAAAAGGCCTCGGAGCCGTTGGGAGGCTTTTGGAGTTGACTGGTCAAAGCCAACGGCTAGTTTGACCAGTGCTACCGGCTGGCCGGTGCAGGGCCACCGGCTGGCCGGTGCCTTGACAGTGGCTGAGAAAACTGGTCCAGGCTCCACCGGTCGACCGGTGCCAGAGCCACCGGCTGGCCGGTGGTGAGGCAGTGGCAAACCCTGTTCATTCTGGGTGCCACCGGCTGGCCGGTGCTTGGCCACCGGTTGGCCGGTGAGATGGCAGTGGCTCAGCATCCTTCCCAGGGTCCACCGGCCGACCGGTGGTGAAGCCACCGGTTGGCCGGTGGACTGATTTTCAGTCCACTTGATGTCCATTCTTGGGCAATCTTCTTGGCAACCTTGTGCCTATCATTCACAAACACTTAAAACAATATTAGACAAAGATGGGAGTGATTGTGATCATGAAAATTAAACCTTGAGGGGTTCGAGAGGTACAACACCATAAACATGTACTGATTGAGATTAAAATCCTAATTAAGTTAAGGCTTGGATTAAAGCTTTAACACTTAGGAATTCTAATCGATGTCAACTTGTGAAGTGGGTGTTAATTTAAATGCAATATAAAGCAAAGCTCAAGGATATCACAAGCTTAACTCCCTAATAATGAACTCACCCCAATCTTTATCAATTTGTTGAATCAAAAATCATCCATAAATTATTTCATAAGCTCTGCAAACAAACCCCCCAATCAGAATACAATTAACTAAAAACAAACGACTATTTCAAAGTACCATCGTCGAGGATTCGACCCGAGTGCTGCTATACACATTAGCAGAGCACCAGAACTTTGACCGGTCGATAGGCGACAATCGGCCGTGCATTTCAAGCGCTAAAAAAACTATTTTAATCGAGATGAAGATAAAGGGGGGTCCCTTTTATCAACGCTCAGAAAAGCGCCGATAAAGGGGTCTTTTATCAGCGCTTTTTTAGCGCTGATAAAAGTCAAAAAAAAATTAAAAAAAAATTAAAAAGAATATCGCTTGACCCCCCCCCCCCTTTATTAGCGCTGGGCGGACCCCCATCCCACGCTCTCGCGCGCTACCCTTGCCCGCACATCCCCCATATGCCCGTGCGCCCCTCCATGCTTCCACCCGGACTCAAACTCAAGACCCCCCCTTGCGCGCATGCACATTTACCACTAAGTTATTTAGTTGTTTTCTCTATTTAATGATATATCTATTTATTTATATATATATATATATATATATAGTTATATTTATTCGTATATTAATATAAATATATTTAGTTATATTAATACATATATATGTATTCATATATATATATATATATATATTCGTATATTAATATATATTTATATTTATTTATATATATATAGTGATATTTATTCGTATATTAATATAGATTCGTATTAATATAAATATATTTAGTTATATTAATACATATATATTTATTCGTATATTAATTTATATGTATATTTATTTATATATATATTTTTAGTTATAGTTTTTTATCCATATATTTATTTGTATATTAATATATATTTATAAGATTAATTTTAAATATATTTATAAAATATGTTTTTTTATGTGTGTTTATAAATAAATACACACACACATTTACGAATAAATACATATATTTGTGTATTTAAAAAGCCATAGAATGTTAAAACGACCATAACTTCTAATCCAGAAGTCCGTTTCAACTCCACAACCAGTCAAATCGAAGAAAATGAAACAATCTTCAATATGATATGTGGTATAGGCCTAGAGGACATTCAGATCAGAAGTTATACCTGTTTGAATGTTAACAAATCAGGATATTCCGACTAAAAACTCGGTTTTGGAGGCCTTTTGGACCTTTTTGGGCCTCGAAAAATGTGACAGAAGGTTTCCTTGGCTCACTAGCGCGTAGAGTTCATCGCAAGCTTCGATTTGATATACTGTAGAGCTCAAACGGACACCCGGATCAAAAGTTTTGACCGTTTGAAGTTTGAGTTACATTTTCAACTTATTTTAGATCTTTTGTTTTTTTTTTTTGATTTTTTGTGTCTTCAAATTGTTATTAAATGATTATTAATCGATTATAATTAGAAAATTATTAATTAATAATATTTTTTAAAATATTTTGAAGCCATTTTCACTAAATTTCTTATATATTAAATGTAATAGTCTATTTATATTTATCTAAAACATATTTAAAAAATATATATTATATTTATATCAATATAAATATACTTATATAACAATATATTATTTTTCATGATTTTTTTTAAATATAAACTTTATTAGCGCTAGTAAAAAGCGCTGATAAAGCCCCCCTTTATCACCGTTATTAAAAAAAGCATTGATAAAGGGGGGGCCTTTATCAGCGCTTTTTTTAGCGCTGATAAAGGGTGGCACTGCGGAAACCCAGTTTTGTGGTAGTGCAGTCAAAGTCTCGCTTCCCTGACATCTTCAGGGAATAAAGTGAAGGTAACTGACTGAGCGGTGCGAGAATGAGCTGATAGAAGCCGAACTGCGTCATAACTCTATTAGTATGATGCTACTCAACAATATGAAAATGAATCATAAGAACAACGCATGAACCGATAACCATCATCATCGTACAATATGACAGAAGACTCTGGATGATAGTCTCACCATATGACATCCATGAAATCAAAAAAATCAAAAAATGAATAATCAATTAATAAATGAAGACATGTGATGTACACAATAATAATTTAACTATATAATTAATATCCATGTACGTCGTCCGATCGAAGACTGTCCAACATAAGTCTGTAAGCGTGAACATCATGTCTAGTTGTATCTGAATATCGATGTGTCTGACTCCACTTATAGATAACATTTTTATACTTATATTTCATAATAGAAAGCTATAAATTTGATTTTGACATTAGAAGAAATAACATACCATCGTCCACACAAAGACTGCTAAAATATCGACAAATAACAACGCATGTACATGTGGAGTTAAGCGAGGGATGTGCTCACATATCCACATTTGTATCAGAACAACACATCCCGTGATCTGCATCTTATCGATGCAACATGCGATGCATAACGTCCCGTATGTATATTCAAGACATGCAGACCCCCAACTATACTGCCCTATCTGGTCAAGTCCTCTAATAATGGTAAATACATCAAATGTACAAATATAGTCGAATGATCAACGCATATCGTGCCACCGATAAGCCTTAAAATGTATGCACGTGCAAATAGTCGCACAATGATCTCATCGGCATCATCAACTAGATGAGCAAAGTGCTTGTCTATCGATGGCATGCGTAATCTATTATTGATGACGGACCTGCTATCGTCGTGAACTTCAATGCCCAGTAATCTGTGAACTAGATCAAACCAATATGCACCCACTCAGCCCTTCACAGCCGCACCGTCGATGGGGAGGCCCAACTGTTACGGAAAACACTGGGAGCAACGAAGCGATAAACGATTCATAGAAGAGTAAAAGAGAAAAAAAGAACAAGAAGAAGATCTTGGGACATAGAGATTTATGTGGTTCAAGAAATGATCCCTACGTCCACGGAGAGGCAGAAAATATCACTAAACCGGGAGCACAAATTACAAAGAGTATCTTAGAGTTTCAAGCATAAGAAAACCTAGCCTAAAATGGGCTAATAAAGAAGATGAAGTGATGTGACACCAACCGCACAGAAAGTCTTCACTACTATAGTGAACGACGGCTGGATGTCTGCATCGCTACAGTGTTATGACCACCCAAGTCCAAGCTGCTACAGTAGTCAGCGGCTGGAAGTCCACGGAGCTACAACACCATTGTCTCCAAAGTCCACACTGTTATAGTGCTCTGTCGGTGTCGTTCGGTCAGCTTTGCTACATTCGGTTAGAGTTGCTACAGTGCCCCCAAAATTTGGGTCGGGAGCCGTCGACCCTCGAACCACCAGAGTAAGGGCATGTTTCCCTTGCAACCCCCAATGAGCTCACCGTGGAGCTCGACCCGCAGAGTTGTGGCCTGGTGTGCAGTATGAGCCACAACCATTCGGCCCAATATCATCCAATCAGATCGGGCTACACTAATCCAACACCGACATAATGGACACATCCTCAAGTGTAATAGTCATCTCTCCCTCTGGAAAATAGAATATATGTATCTCTGGCCTTCAGCTCTCTACGAGCGTAGCAATGAGCTGGTGATGGATAAATGTGAAGTCGCATATCGCTACATCGTAGAACCCAACATGACGAAGATGAGGGATGATAGTAAGAGGAGGTGCAACATGATGGAAATGGTGAGATCTCTATACATTCAAAGCACGAACTAGACGCCCTTCTATGACCAGTTGTGAAACATGCCTATCTTGGAATGTGAGCAATAGAGGACCCGCCATCTCTATAGTTGATATCATTGTTACTTTTTTATAGTTAATTCAATAAAATTTCTAAACTATTTTAAAAAAAAACTATAAGAAGTAAAATGAGGTAGACAATTAGCATTCATAATTAATCATTATGATGAAAAATGCGGTAAACAAATAGATTTGACTGATGTTGTTGGCTTAGTCTATCAATTTCTTATTTTAATGATCTCCAATCATGTTTAATTTATTTCTAAAAATTTCTATATATATCGTCCGTGATGAATGTGGTCGCATGATATATTCAATTGACTGTGTGATTTGAAGGACAAATTTGAAGACAATTCATTTAGAGGACTAAACTCTTTTTATTCATTTTTGTTGTGCGTTTATTTTTTTAATAGTTGAAGTATCATAAAATTCTTTATGATTGAATCCAGAAATGAAACAAAACAAAGATGAAACAGGCTAGAAATGAAGCATGTCAAAAATAAAAGGATCCATTAATGAAAATTCTACATACAAAAAATGTACACATCCATGATAAAATACATAAACTCAATCAAGGATGATGGGAAGTGGAGCTTTGTCCGGCCACTTGGGGACATCACTCACGAGTATGCCCTTCTACATAAAAAATGTTGCATTGCAGCCCCTATTCTCATTGTTGAGTCCATTCTATCTCATTTCTGATATGAGTACACTTTGGTCGTCCCTGGGGCGCAACCTGGTGATATCAAGCAATACAGTCTGCTGATGAGTGAGCAAGGTAAAAGAATGGAATATCACAAAAAAAATCCAATTCAACCACAAATGTAACAATCCATTAATGAAAAAATCCAGAAATGAAAAAAAATCATAAATGAAAAATCCATAATACGAAACCTGGAAATATCATGGATGACAGTCGGTTGATTAGGAGATAAGGTAATAAAACTAAATTCACCAACATGCATCTAAGGTGCACTGTAACAGTTAAACAGAGTGCTCATGTGATACACTGGGTCAACATAGGGCTCTTGTAGCACCCCGTGTTTCAATTAAGTAACCATTTATTTATGTATTTTAAGTATATAAAGTAAATGTGTTAAATTTGGGAGGGTTTGGATGAGTTTTGGAAAGTTTGGGGGGCTTTTTTGGAGGTGCACGGTTAGTAAAAACCGTGAAACTCCTACAGTTTACCGTGCAAAGTTAGGTAGTGGGCTCTGGGTAGGTGCACGGTTAGGCGCACGATTTGGCCAAACCATGTGGCCACTTAGGAGAAACTGTGCATTTTTTTTAAAATGCAAACCAGAATCAAATTGCTTAATGCAGTCAGAAACTCATACCCTGAAAGAAGCTGCAAAGTCCCATAAATTTTCACCCAAGCATGAAGAACACAAACCCATTAGCTTGCATAAATGGTTGAAATCATACGAAGGTAGGGAAAACCGGGCCCTTAGAAACACCCAGGCGAACTTCCATCCCATGATGCATGTTGGCCGACCGAAATGTTTCGGAGTTGCGTGGATCATTAAGATAATCTTCAAATCCAAAATCCTCCAATGATCCAGTAAGAGCCTCCAACCTAAGCATGGATGATGGTATAGCCCCTGGTGGTCTTTGAAACCTCGAAATAATTTTCCTATCAAGGTCCATCTTCAAAGGAAATGCTGAACCGTAGATGTTTTCGAGAACTACTCGCTTCATCTCCTATTGTGTCTTCCTCATGGAGTGATTGGATGATTCCAGAGGGTGCGTTCCGACGAGGTAGCTCCTGACGCCATGGAGACCGAATCAAAGAGCATCCTTCTTCGCGATGCCGATTTCATGCGGAATCGCCTTAGGAGACTCCATTGCTGTCTTCTTCCGCTTGCTGTCTTCTTCTGCTTCCTCCTCTCACAAAAACCTCAGGTAAGAGGCAAAACTATGCACCCTAACCATGCACAACAAAAATCAGATCCGAAAATTATGGGTCTAATTTGGTTTTTTCTCCTTAATGGCTTGTTTTTCCCTAGGTCGACCCTAACTCAAATTCCTCTCTTCCCAAAGGCTGTGGAGACTATTCCTCTTAATCTGAGAGTGTTTTTTTGGAAAATCTTGGTGTGTTGAAGCCCGAATTCCTTGGCAAGTCTTCATTCTTCACTGTTTTTCCTTAGATTCTTCTTCTTCCCTCTCTTGGAATGATAGATCCAATCCGTTGGGGATGGATCTAGGTTGTGCGATGCCAATATTGATAAAATACGGTTGTGTTGTTGATAGGGAACAAGATTGAACATGGAATTTTTTGGAGTTTCAACCTGTTTTGTTGAAGAATTCATGTCATTCTTCATTTTCACAATAGTTTGTGAGGTAGGTGGCTTCACTCTCGACTCCTCTTAATAGAACTGGAAGGCTCGGTTTCAAATTGTTTGAATTGCTTGAAATTGATTTTGAAATTGTGGTGCAAAGCTTGCTGGAAACCTTCTTTAGTGATGGTTTGTGAAATTGTGGAATTGTTGTGCAAAGTGCTTTGTTGAATGATTTTAAAATGTTGATTTTAAAATAGTTTTTTGGTTTGATTCATGGAAAAAGGTTTTGTGGAATGGTTTTCAATGAAAAGATTATTTTATTGAAATGTTTTGGTACAATTGGTTTGGAATGGGTTTTGGCATTAATGGTTGGTGTGTGTTCATAAGTATTTGGGACGGATAATGGCATGAAGTTACCCCCATCAAAAATATTGGGATGGATAAGGGTGTGAAGCACCTCCATCAAAATGGTTCACTAAGTGACGACTTAGTGAAAGGATGAATCACCACTCGTGAGTATAAGGAGGTCCATGGTTGCATGCATGTGTGGATGTGTGGTTTAGTGGAATGGAATGGATTATTCCAAAATGGAAGTTGTGAAATGGGTTTAAAGTATTGTTTGGTTTCTTTCCTTGGAAACCATTTTGATATAGAAAACTGTTTTGGTTTGGAATTGCTTTGGCTTTGATATAAACTATTGAAATTCTTTTAAATGGTTTTATATATTTTGTTTTATATAAATGTGATAACATGTTATATCTTTGTGATGTGAGTAGGGAATTCATTTGGGGAAAACCTACTGAGTTTCATTACTCTCCCCATGCTTGAGAACTTTGGTGCGTTTGTAGATATTATTTATCGGGACACAGGTAAAGGCAAGGTATCACATTTCTTTAGTGAAGCTTTATGGCATCATACCTTTTTATTATATATCTTTACATAGCATTTTACAAACATAGAATCTTTTAAAGTTTAGTGTCTTGGAAAAAAGGTACATAATACATGAAAACATGAAAACATTCTTCTAATATACTTGAAAGGCTTCATCATAGTTCATCCTAAGTTCAATTACTGCATCTCATAACCTGGGGACATACATAAAATGAAAGGATGAGCATAAGGCCTGGTAAGGGGAAATAAGGGAAACAATTTACATGTGATCTTGAGGATTATCAATAAGAACTTGAGGAAATACATAAAGACATGAGAAAGAGACATATCATAATAATAATAACATGAATAATAACTTGTAAATGTGGCTACAACATTTAATTGAGTAATTCATAAGCATATCACCAAGGTTTATAACCGAGGTGTCATAAAAATTACCAAGTTTATTCACCAAGGTATCATAAAACATGTTATCTTTAGAGATTAAATTCTTTACCCAATGCATTGGAGCGCTATCAAGATGCCCCCTTAATATGTCTTAATTTTCATGTGAGCCGCATAAATTATAATCAAACATCTCATAAATAACCCATAGAGAATAAAATAAACATGTTTCATAATAAAATCATGATGTTTTTAAGAAAAAGTTCTTAAATACAAGATCTTAATGTCATTATTAACTCACGAAAAGGAAGGTGAGTTTCATGTATGTTAATTCCAGAATAAAATAGATATTTTTGACATCTAGGTGAATACCCATGGAGAAGAAAGTGGTTTGGGTATTAATAAAAGAAAATAAGAGATTTTCTCGAGAAAAAAAGAGAAATTTTGAGAAGAAAATTTGGCAGCATAACGGGTATGAAACATGATTTTAGAAAACACTAAAAAGAGAGAGGGAAAGAGTCTTCCATTCATAAAAGACTCTTAATACAATAAAGGGATAGAATAAAATGTACAGAAGAACATAGTATGGAAATTTGAAAGACACACCATATAAAAAGGGAATTTGAAAGGAAAAGAGAATTTGAGATTTCTCTTACCTTGAAGAGTGACTCCTAAAAATTGAAGATCGGGACCTTGGGAGATTGATGACACCTTGGGATGACTCCTTGGGAGGTAATACTGTAACGTCCTGGACCTGAGTGCCACCCCAAAGTGCCCCAAACCCGGTTGGTCACATGACCTCAAGCGCATTTCCCCAAACACCAGAGGCTACTGACTAGTAGCGAGTACCAAGGTCTGATAATGGGGAAACTATTCCCTCATTGGAAAAGTATACACAATGGAAAACAAATGGTAAAAAGTAGAAAAAATAGAAATACCATACAACAGAAGAAAACAACGAAAGACTGATAGTAATAAAATAACTGGAGCATATATATAAATGATGCATGTCACATGTGTTTAAGAAAGCAGTCAAACAAGTCACAATGCTAGAAATACAATACTAAACCAAAGTACAGAAAAGCAGTAAACTCCAACCATATCGCAAGCCTCAACTTGGTCCCATGCTCTCTAGCTCCAACAACAATCAAGTACCTAATTAAGAAGGGTGTTTGCCCTTATCTATACCTACAATCATATAATCTGTTTGGATCCAAAAGCATGACCCAAACAGGGTGTGAGACGAATCATAGTAGGCAACCACTAAAAGATCGTTGCCTAATAGTCAGTGAATATATATATAATAGGAAATATGCAGAAATTAAGCAATAAACTGGGAAGTACTCAAAAGTAAACAATCCTACAGTTTTCAATTACATTCATTTACATTTATTATTCATCATTTTAATCATGCACTCTTAGGATCTAGCCTAAGATCTATATCCCCCTGTGTAATAGTAACAAAACAGATGTCTCAGAAGACCATCTAAACAAACAAGTGAACTGAGTCCAAGCTTGTGCTTTGGCTTGGCAGACTCGTCACAATTATTCGATCATCCACAACTGACCCTCTGGGAAAGCTCGCATGGTCTAACCCCTATGGTCCCACATAGTATAGATTAATGATGATGACCTCTTGGGTATCTCTCACGGTCAATACCCCTGGGTCTACATAACATCAATAATTTATACATGACCTCCAGGTAGCTCTCACGGTCAATACCCTATGGGTTAACATAGCATAAATAATCATAAACTACCTCCTAGGTATCTCTCACAGTCAATACCCCTGGTTCAAAGTTTACACCAAGGCTCTCACGGTCCTGTGTAATAAACATGGAAACCCCCACGGTTTTCCTGGTCCAAGGCTCTCATGGTCCATTGAAAAAACAACACGCATATCATAGCAAGGAATCACATGTAATCTATAACTAATACATGGATAACATTTACAAGCATAAAACATGAAATTCATATAATCAATCAAACTCCACCCTAAACAATTCAAGGCATGGAAACAAGGTACGTCTCATAGTTGACCTAAGCCAAACAACCATAAACAGTCAAACAGGGGAACACACCCATGTGGTGTCCCATAACAAGGTATAAAACCTGGTGCATAAGTGATAGAACAAATATTTTAAATTATTTTATTCTTAATTTAAATGTTTTTAATCCCACCAATGTGTTATTTAAAGGTCAATTGTCACATTTTATGTTTTAGGAGTATTTTTGAGCTTAGTTGGAAAAATGACTTATTTTGGATTTAAACAGTTTTCATTTATTATAATGTTTCGGACATAACTTTTTCTAAACTGATACAAATTGAAATATTCTTCTTTTACAGGTTTCTATGTTCGATGAGCTTAATTTCATACTTCTGGACCCAAATCTCAATCCATCATTTGGAAGCTCAAATCCATCTCACAAACCAGGCCTCGAAAACTGTGTACAGAACTGCATAATTTTATTCTGGGGACCATATCTCATAAATGGACGAACCAATGGAGCTGAAATTTTACATGGAGCTGATATACATCCGTATGCAGAAATTTTATTAAGATGGACGCGCATGATTCTTTCATTTTCAAGGACATTAATGCGTTGGAACTCGGTGTTTTCGAATACGAAGAGTCACATGGACAGAATTAAATATCCGGAGTGGTTTGGACATATCTCTTTCATACGTGGACCAATAAGGCTCAAATTTTGTGGGTAGTCATAGGAGATCCATTGGAACAACTTTCAAGAAGGAACAAGTCCCAAATTCTTTCATTAAGAAGGTAATAAATGCGCATCCTTTCGGAGGACTATTTTTGGAGCCAAATTTTCACACACTCTCCCTATAAAAGAGTGTGCCTTTTTCATTCCAAAGGGTTGACAACTTAGGAATATCCTTTGTTGGCCATTATATGTAGTTTATCTTTGTATTTTATTTTAATTTCATTATGTAATAGCATTTCATATTTTTATTCAAGTGTTCTCCTTTCTCACTTTTCTATCTCTCTTTTGTTTTCTCTCCCCTTTTTCTTTTCACTGTGAACTCTTATGCTCGTGATCATGAGTAGCTAACCCGAGGAAGTTCCCGGGGGAGTAATCCAGTGATGAACCCAAGTCTTTTATCATTCATGTATTAATGTTTCTTATTTTCTTAGAGTTATACCGAGGGGGATCTTAGTGGGTAAGGCACCTTTGTGTCTCCACTTGCCACCCGAGGTTTAGCTTTCACTTCTGCAATATTTTCCCTCGATCGAGGAGGTGGATGTGTGGTCTCTCGGCCATCGTTGAGAGTACCATATGTTCACAACCATATGAAGAGGAGGATTTTCATGCATACTATGTAGAATGTTCATTAAGTAAATTTGAAACTAATAATGAGACGATGAAGGTTCACTCTGGGTGATGCTCTCGGGAATGTCTCCTTTCTGTCTTAACATCATTTTGTCTGCATTCATTCTATTGCATTGCATTTGCATATTTACTTTTAGTATTTCATTCTCATTTCTACAATATCCTTTTCATTATTTTATTTCATATATATATATACGTAGTGAATTAGAAATAGTGAGTGATTGACTGCAAAAGGATCCTCAAGAGATCGACCTAGGTTAGCCACTGTGATGCACTTAGTCTAAATATTTTTGAGAGCGCGCACGACAACGCTTCATCAAATTGGAGCCATTTCCGGGGAGCCAATTTGTCTTCACTAATTATTTTTATTCACTTATTGTAAATTATTTTTCTTCCATTCATTAAATAAAACACAAAAAAATCATAAATTTCAAAAACTAAAAAAATCTTTGTTCATGATGTCTTTCAATTCAAATTTTTATGCATGGACTGATGAATCTCAGGTTCCAGAAGAAGTTTTATATGATATTGATGCTAAATATAAAAGGATTAGTAATTTAGTGGAAAAATTGGAGAGCCAAATAGAGTTGATAGCTGAATATGTACATGCTTTTCAAGAGAAACCTGAACCTAAACCCGAACCTGAACCTGAACCTGAACGAGTGGTGGAAGAGATTTCACCGATCATTTTTTATGTCAAAGAACCTGAGGCGGGTGATAAGGAGATTCTAAATGAATTAATCATATCATCCCGAACTCATACATTGCTCAAGGAAGTCCCTAATGTACACATGCCAACTGATTCACTTATGGGAGATCAACAATTTTTGGAAGAATCCTGGAATAACTTTGTTGAAGATAACATGAAACTTGATCTTCCCATGATTGATATTGAACAATAAGAACCTTTTGACCTTTCTCTTACTTTGGAAGATGAAGATGATTATGCACCTGATGAGATGGAGTTTCCAATGGTCTTGCTTGAAGAGATCAATTTTTCAAACTGACTTACTTGAAAGAGAAGATTTCTTAATTGATTCATCTTATTTTAATCTTATTCAAACTGAATTGTTTTCTGACTTCTCCTTTCCTGAAATTTCTGATATAACACAAATGGAGCAGACCTTGGATGATATGAAAGATACCACTCAAGTGGTGGTGATCAAGGAAGAAGAGCTAGAGAAGCTGGTGGTGGTGCGACTGCCTCCTCTACAACAAATTTCATACCATTTGGAGGAGGACACCACAAAAGTTCACAGGGAGCACCCCTATATTCTATCCCCTCCTACTCTGGATCTAAAATTCTATCTTTATTATTTCTTGGGGGTTGGGAACTTTCTTATTTTCTTTGGGGTTCTCCAATCTCAGTGTTTAATGATGGACACTGGGAAAAGTCACATGTGGTGGTTTATCTCAAAAAAACCACATCCACCATTTGATTGGGGATAATCTGCTGCAACTGCCTGACTAGGGACAGTAAAAACCTAGCATCCGCTTGGGGGGAAAACCAAGAATTATCCCTTTTCTCTTTATTTTTAATTATTTTTCTTATGATTTGTCATTTCTTTTGTTTGTGCTTTCATTTTATTTTTCATGTTGATGTTTTTGAAATTTTCTTATTTTCCTTTTTCATTTTTTTGGTGTGTTTTTAGGAATCTTGAGCTGAATCGAATACTTTGGAAAATTCAAATCATCTTGGTATTTTTGACACATTGCTTAATTTGAGTATTTGAGGATTTAAATGATTTCTGAATGGATTTTGTTTATGCTTTCTGATCTTTTCATTTTATGACGTTTGGTTGATTGTGAAACTCATGTGCACTAGTGCTGTCCAAATTGAAAATCTTGCCCAACCCGAGAGGTTTCTAAACCTATTTTATATCTTCTTTACATTTCTCTTTTTCTTGAGAGTCTTGAGACATGTTGTGTGAACCAGAACTTGCTATTTTTCTCTTTTTCAAAGCTATTAAAGTTCATGGAATGTGTCACGTATGATTGAGGCATCACTTTGAAATCCCTTTTGCATTGAACTCTTATTTTGGCCTACCTTTTCATTTGACCTTCATTAAGACCCTAGTAGCCATGAAATACATTTTTAGGAAGCCACATTATAATCCATTTATCCCTTTCCAACCTTCTCTAGAAGTTAAATGCATTATTATTGTTGAACTCAAGTGTGGGGGAGGAAGAAGATGGGCTTTGTTTTGCTTTCCTGAAGAATCTGTTTGAGCTGAATTGAAAGTGTTTCCATATTTATTGCTGCTTGGGTGGAAGAAATGTCATGATGGGAAGATGGATGGGTGGACCAAAATATCATCACATATGGGCTGGGTGTTCACCAATTTTTGAAGATCAAAAGCGGCCTCTCTTTTCCTCAAAAACATGATTCTAAAGAGAAATCCAGATCTGAATTCAAGATGAAACAATGCTACAAATGGGGAAAAGAGGGATGAAAATAATTGATGCTGAAATTATAAGAGTGAACTTCCCGAAAGAAGAGGTGTTTGGAGGTAATTATTTTTTGAGCTGATTGAGGAGCACACCATTCTTGAGCAAAACTGTTTTCATGCATTTACTTCACTTTAGAGCTTAACCCTCCTCATTCTACCTCAGATGTTTTTACATTTTAAACCTACCAACCCTAAGCCTCAGAAAACCCATGAAAAAGACCTCATGATTGATACATTTGTGACTCTGTGAAGTGGAGATACTAGGAGGATATCAAGCTTATGAAAATCACATATGTTTTTGGGAATGAGAAAAACTCCACATTAAAATATCCTTGAGTGAAGAGAGAAATAATTTTCCGGGGAGGTAGTTACAACATGCATGTGAGGATTAACATGATATTTAATAGATTCATATGATTTTTGAGGAGTTCTGAAATTTTTATCCATGTATGAGGCATGATATTTTCTCTGATATGATAATTGAGCTGTGTTGTCATTTATGCTTTGAGAAGTTTGTTTTTGACCATGGTATAAGATGATTGCCCAGGAGTGCAATGTATAAGTGTGGGGGAATTGATAGAACAAATATTTTCAATTATTTTATTCTTAATTTCAATGTTTTTAATCCCACCAATGTGTTATTTAAAGGTCAATTGTCACATTTTATGTTTTAGGAGTATTTTTTAGCTTAGATAGAAAAATGGCTTATTTTGGATTTAAACAGTTTTCATTTATTATAATGTTTCGGACATAAATTTTTCTAAACTGATCAATTGAAATATTCTTCTTTTACAGGTTTCTATGTTCTATGAGCTTAATTTCATACTTCTGGACCCAAATCTCATCCATCATTTGGAAGCTCAAATCCATCTCACAAACCAGGCCTCGAAAACTGTGTACAGAACTGCATAATTTTATTGTGGGGACCATATCTCATAAATGACAGAACCAATGGAGCTGAAATTTTACATGGAGCTGAAATAAATCCTTATTAAGAACTTTCATTAAGATTGATGCGCATTATTCTTTCATTTTAAAGGACATTAATGCGTTGGAACTCGGTGTTTTGGAATACGAAGAGTCACCTGGACAGAATTAAATAGCCGGAGTGGTTTGGCCATATCTCCTTCATAAGTGGACCAATAAGGCTCAAATTTTGTGGGTAGTCAGAGGAGATCCATTTAAACAACTTTAAAGAAGTAAAAGGTCCCAAATACTGTCATTAAGAAGGTCATCAATGCGCATCCTTTCGGAGGACTATTTTTGGAGCCAAACTTTCACACACTCTCCCTATAAAAGAGTGTGTCTTTTTCATTCCAAAGGGTTGGAAACTTAGGAATAGCCTTTGTTGGCCATTATATGTAGTTTAGCTTTGTATTTTCTTTTAATTTCATTATGTAATATCATTTCATATTTTTATTCAAGTGTTCTCCTTTCTCACTTTTCTATCTCTCTTTTGTTTTATCTCCCCTTTTTCTTTTCACTGTGAACTCTTATGCTCGTGATCATGAGTAGCTAACCCAAGGAAGTTCCTGGGGGAGTAATCCAGTGATGAACCCAAGTCTTTGATCATTCATGTCTTAATGTTTTCTATTTTCTTAGAGTTGTACCGAGGGGGATCTTAGTGGGTAAGGCACCTTTGTGTCTCCACTTGCCACCTGAGGTTTAGCTTTCACTTCTGCAATATTTTTCCTCGATCGAGGAGGTGGATGTGTGGTCTCTCGGCGATCGTTGAGAGTACCATATGTTCAAAACCATATGCAGAGAAGGATTTTCATGCATATGATGGAGCATGTTCATTAATTAAATTTGAAACTAATAATGAGACGATGAAGGTTCACTCTGGGTGATGCTCTCGGGAATGTATCCTTTCTGTCTTAACATCATTTTGTCTGCATTCATTCTATTGCATTGCATTTGCATATTTACTTTTAGTATTTCATTCTCATTTCTAAAATATAATTTTCATTATTTTATTTCATATATATATATATACGTAGTGAATTAGAAATAGTGAGTGATTGACTGCAAAAGGCTCCTCAAGAGATCGACCTAGGTCAGCCACTGTGCTGCACTTAGTATAAATATTTTTGAGAGCGCGCACGACAATGCTTCATCAATAAGAAATCACCATTTCTCAATCAATCAAACCATAATAGGTATTAAATATGGTAAAATTCCAAAATACGCAATACCCCAAACATGGGTATTCGGTACTTTAAGCATATATAATCCAAACACAATCGATGAAAGACACAAACCACCTGCCTTGATGTTGTACGATGAACACTCTTGAACGTCAGCCCTTAAATCAGCCTAAAATGGCGTAGATCTATGAAAAGGTTAAAAACGATCAACCCTTAATAACTCATTAGAGAGGAGGAATTAGGAAGAAAGACTCTAGGTAAAGAGAGAACCCATTGGTGGGAATCCAACGCAACCGATGATGTCTTAATCAGAGATCAGATGAAGAACCTAGAGGAGATCAAAGTTCTTCGGTCGTTTGTTGCTCTCCTGTACGAATTGAGGGGAGAAGAAGTGCTTTATGGAGATAAGACGCGACCCCGCTCTGACTCATCAATTAAAAAGAAAAGTACATGACATGTTCATTTAATGTACTTGTCATATACTAGCCTTAATCAGACCTCGCTTTAGGCGGTCTTCCATGTCACCTACACGACCATGTACTTAGCCGTTACACGACCAGTACACAGCTACACGCGGCCACCGGGTACACGACATGTACTTAGAAAATTTTCCATTTCTTCCTTTTTCCTAAAAAATAACCCGAAATAAAGATCCATACCTAAAATGAAGATCTGGGTTCTTACAAACTTCCCCCCTTAAAGAAATTTGTCACGGAATTGCTCTTCCAAGGGTGGAGAAGAAGAAGCTTCAAACAACTCTAGCCACTATGATCGTACGTCGACCTCCCTCTCCCAAGTCTCATCCTGTACTTGCCCATGATGCCATAACACCCATACCAGAGGAAAAAATTGGCCACAAAGAACCTTCGTGTTGCGATCCACAATATGAATAGGGTGGTCCTTGAAGGATGCATCCACCTCTAACTCAACCTCCTCGAGTTGAAAAATGTGAGATGTGTCTGAGAAGTAACATCATAGCTGAGAAACATGAAAGACGTCATGCATAGCTCAATACCTTTGAGGTAACTGCAATCGACAGGCAATCGGCCTAACTCTCTCCAAAACCTCAAATAGCCCAATGTATCTCGATGAAAGCTTCCCCTGTCTCCTAATCCTCTTGTGTCCCAACCTCGGTGTGACATGTAAGAAAACTTGATCTCCGACCTTGAACTCCAAAGGTCATCTTCATTGACCAACATAAGATTTCTTCCAAGACTTTATAGTAGCCATCCTATTCCGAATCAACTCCACCTGCTCAGTGGTCTCCTAGAAAAGACGGGGTCCTAGCATAGCTGCCTCTTCTACCTCCAGCTAACATAGGGGTGATCGACATAGCCTACCGTACAAAGCCTCATAAGGTTCCATATGAATCGTTGCCCGAAAACTATTATTGTAGGAAAAATCCACTAGGGGTATGTGTCTCTCCCAAGAGCCCTTGAAATCCAGGACGCATGCTCGTAGCATGTCCTCTAAAACCTGTATCGTGTGCTCGGACTGGCCATCAGTCTAGGGTTGGTAAGCTATACTTAGAAGTACATGTGTACCCAAAGCCCTCTTTAGTCCCTTCCAGACACGAGAAGTAAACCGGACGTCCCTGTATAAAATGATATAGTGTGGAACCCCATGCAAACGTACAATCTATCAGATGTACAACCTTCTAAGCTCATCAACACTGAAGGTTTCCTTAATTGGAAAGAAATGTGCAACCTTTGTGAGTCTATCAACAACAACCCAAACCACATCATTCCCTCGAGGCGACCTCGGTAAACCCTTCATGAAATCCATCACGACATCATTCCACTTCCACTCAGGAATGGGTAACTACTGTAAAAGCCCCACTGGTCACTGATTCTCTTCCTTCACCTGCTGATAAGTGGATCATCTCATAACAAAACTAGCTACATCCTTTTTCATACCCGACCACCAATACTAACGGTGTAGATCTCGATACATCTTGGTGACACTAAGATGAATTGACCAAACTGAGGAATGAAAATCTTGCATCAACTCCTCATGTATGTATGCCGACACCCATACGCGTCCATGAAAACACAATACCTCATCATCACCTATGGTCCACCCAGGAGTAGGGTCCTCACCTGACACACTCTCCCGTAGGACCAGGCCTTCAAAATCTGATAGTTGCCTCATTATCACTCGATCTAGTAGAGTAGATGTAACAGCTATAGAAGAAAGAAACTTCTGCCCCTATTTGTCATGCACCTCCAAATGCATCTTAGAGAATAGATCCATAAGCTGTCACTCACTAATGGCCTCCTGAACTGCCTGTATCTGAGTCCTCCCGCTCAACGCATCAACCACTGTATTGCCTTTCCCAGGTGTGTAGGCAAGCCTAAAGTCAAAAGACTGAAGGTACTCAACCCACCTTCACTGTCTCAAATTCAAATCTCACTAAGTAAAGATATACTTGAGACTTTTGTGGTCAGTGTATACCACAAAATGTTCTCCCAAAAGATAATGTCTCCAACAATGTAAAGCATGCACAACTGCAGCTAACTCGAGATCGTACGTCAAGTAATTCCTCTCATGTGGTCTCAACTACCGAGACCCATACGCAACAACTCCTTCCCCCTGCATAGGAACTAATCCCAGCCTGATACCCGACACATTGTAGTCAACAGTGTAACTCTTGCACAGATCTGGAAAAATCAGTATCAGTGCTGAAGTCAATCTCCCTTTCATCTCCTGAAAGGATGAATTGAAGGAATTTGTCCATAAGTACTTTTCACCCTTCTTAGTTAGGCACGTCAGTGGCAATTCTAATCATGAAAAGTCCTATATAAAGCACCTGTAATAACCAGCCAGCCCCATAAAACTCCGTACCTCAAAGACGTTTTTCGGATGCTCTGAGGAAATTACTGTTCTTACTTTATTTGGGTCTACTGATTCTCTTGTCTCTGAGATAACATGACCCAATAAGTGAATCTGGTCCATCCAAAAGTGTCATTTTGAGAGCTTATCATATAACTAATGCTCTATCAGTGTACTCAATATGATCTCAAGATGGGTAGCATGGTCATGTTGAGTGTGAGAGCACACCAAGATATCATCCACGAAGACTACCACAAAAAATCCTAGTAAGGATGGAACACTTAGTTCATCAGTTCCATGAAAATTGTTGGCATGCTCGTGAGACCGAACAACACAACCAAATACTTGTATAGACCATACCTACTCTGAAAGGCTGTAAGAGGTATATCTGATGGTCCAACGCATAACTGATGATAACCGGATATCAATTCAATCTTCGAGAACACCAGGGATCCTCGAAGATGATCAAAGAGATCATCAATCCTCAGCAAGGGATATTGGTTCTTGATCGTCAACTAGTTCATCTTCTGATAATCCACACAAAGTATGAGGGTACTGCCCACCTTCTTCGCAAAATGGACAGGGGAACCCCAAGGAGAAGTATTGGGTTGGGTGAACGCCTTTATCTGCAACTCCTCTAACTGATTCTTGAGATCTTGTAACTCTAGTGTAGCCATCCTATACGGAGGAATGAACACCGATGTTGCTCCTAGAACAAGCTCAATAGAGAAATATACCTCTCTCCGGAGGTAAACTTGAAAAGTCATCTGGAAAGACATCTCTGAAACAATCCACCACTATAGGAAAGTCCATCTGTGAAGTCTCTTGGTCATTTAGATATAAACTAGAAATATGAGTTGTGATTCCTCCCAACCCATGATACTCAGGTCTAGCTCTGCTCTCCTGGACATTCCATTCTCCCTTGTGTAGAAAAGACCCACCCTCTGGTGACGCGAAACTCACCCTGCGGCGATAGCAGTCAACAAAGGCCTGAAAGGAGACCAACCAGTCCATTCTGAGAATGACATCAAAACCTTTCATCTCTAAGACATAGAGGTCCCATAAGAAGTGACACCCACCAACCTCAAGAGGTCACTCCTTGCACTGACGTACACTAGCCATCCTAATCCCCAACAGATTGTCTAGCATCATAAAATCCTTAAAAGTAAAGATACAGATCCCAAGGCTCTCCACAAATGGTACCATATATGAAACTATGGGAAGCCCCTACATCAAAAAGAGCAGAAGCTAAAAATAAGGCAACTAGAATTGTACCTCTAACTATAGAGGGTCCAGGATCCTACTCCTACTAGGTCTGCTCCATTATAAAAGTCTAACTTGTATCGTGGCCCTGCAACCCTGCCTGACTACCCTGAGCTAATCCACCCTGATGTCACTGAAAACCTGCCGTCTGGCTACCACGACCACGACCACCTCCTTGGCCTGAACGACCTGACGAACTCTAGTTCCCTGACTAAGGAGACACTGGTGGTCCTGCTCCTGAATGTGGAGTCACAACTGATCCCCTCTCACTGGCTGTTGGTGAGAAAAACCAGCAAAAACAATGAAGATGACCCATATTGCCTCAAGATCGACACTCAACTGGGTCTCTCAGGCACTTCAATCTCACGTGACCACTCTTTCCGCACTAGCATCACCTCTCCTAGCTACCTGTAGATACATCCATGCTACTGAAATCACCACATGAAGACTCCCTACGGCCCTTCCTGCTATTAGTCGAAAGAGTATCGGCCCTAGATGCTGAACTGCCCTAGCTCACAGCTCCCAACTTCCTCAGATTGCGCTCAGTAATCAGCACCTGATTCACTATAGTCGTCACCGAAGTTAGCTTGAAGGCATTCACCTGTGATTAGATTTCATACCTAAGACCATCCTCAAATCACCTAGTCAAAGACAACTCATCACCTCTCAGAATAAGTGTGAAGCACTGAAGCTCTGTAAAATGAGAAGAGTAATTCATCACTGAAAGAACACCCTACTCCAAATGCATAAACTCTCAGGCTCAATAATCCCTCAATGTCTCGGGGTAGAAGTAATCATAGAAGGTCCTCTGAAACTCTTCCCAAGCCATATCCGTATGACGTCCCTCCTGTGAGACAACATCCCACCATCTTTTGGAGGAATCATGTAGCATGTACGTTGCGAGCTTCACCCTCCTCTCCGAAGGCATCTCCAGATGCTCGAAGATGGAAAGCATGGCCTCCAACCATGACTCTACAGCCTGTGGTCCTCCATCCTCTGAGAAAGTGGGAGGATGATGCTACTGGAACACCCTAGTCAACTCCTCCATAGTCAGGGTAGGATGCGGTGGTCCCTAAAAATTCTGCATCATCCTCATAAATCCTTCATGAAACTATGCATTAGAACCTGTGTCTGGTATAACAGCTGGTGCTAAGATGGGAATAACGGGAGGATCTACTGGTAGTCCCTGATCTACCATTTCCGGTGTTTTATCATTGCCCTATATCTGACATACAACTGGAGGAAGTCTTGACGACATGACTCTGTAAGGTCAAGCGCACACCTCAGTACAAGATTATCAAGGAAAACAACCTAGAAGTGTAATAACAGAATGGGAGAAGGAAAACATTCAAGTTTTACAAAATAGGGTTACACGGTGTGTATAAACTCTACACGGTGTGTTCCCTTAAGCTTTTAACCTGGTGTGTTCTTCTTCCAATCCTAGTCGTGTAACACCCCTTACACACGGCGTGTTCCTCCTGAGACACGGTGTGTACTTCAATCTTTCCTCTTGCCCAAGTACTTATACACAGCTAAAACTACATGGTTCTCTCCCGGGTAACACTACACGGCGTTTTCACCCTACACACAGTGTATACCACTTAAGTTTCATCCACCTGTTTTGTTGGTCACATGGCCGTATACACAGTTCTTTACAACATGGAATGTACAATATAGACACGGTGTGTTCTACCGAAAGTTTCCCAACCCCGTGTCTCTGATCACACCGTCATCCACACGGTCAAGCACTACACAGTGTGTACTCCCAGTACATGGTGTGTACTTAAAAAAATCAGTTTTTCCAGAACATAAGAACACATGGCGTGTGTTCATAAAACCACACGCCATGTTGTCTGGGTTTCCGGACATTAGGCCTCTGAAACTTCTTTGAAACCCTTAAAAACTTAAAATTTTGTGCAAGGAATGAAAAATTCCAACCCGTGAGAGCCCATACTCCTTCGAATCAAAGTTTGTCATCCTTATTTATATCATAACTTGAAAAAATTCAATTTAAAGTTCAAACATGATCCACCAAATTCCAATCCAAGAGGGCCCATAACACCTCAGGGACCAAAGTTTGGTGTCCATACAAATGAAACTTTACATATTCCAATACCCTATCAAAATAGCAGGTATTCTATCACGACATCTATCATAACATCATGCATATCTAGAAAAACATCCATCACAACAACATGAAATCAGTAATGCACTCTAAATGACCTAAAAAGAATGCATGACATGTGATCTCTAGCAAGTGCCTATATGATGCATGAGATGACATAACCTCATCTCATCGGGTTGCAACAGAAATAGAACCACAATGATATAAATCATAACAACACAAAACAAGTGTGTCACCCCAATGGTGAAATCAAATCAACTATAACAATTGCAAAACCAGAAAAATTGCAATATTCGAGGTAACTTGGATTTTCCATGTACATGGGTTAGCTACTCCCGGGAAAAACTTATTACCAACTACCCATTCCTTATTATCCTAGTATATAGGCTCCAAATAGTAAGGCAAAACAGAAAAGAAATGTCACTCTGATACCACTTTGTAACATCCCAGACCCGGGTGCCACCCCAAAGTTCCCCGAACCCGGTTGGTCACATGACCTCAAGCACATTTCCCCAAATGCCAGAGGCTTACGACTATCAGTGAGGGCCAAGGTCTGTAATGGGGAAACTATACCCTCATTGGAAAAGTATACACAACGAAAAACAAATGGTAAAAAGTAGTGGAAGCAGCAATACCATACAACAGAAGCAAATAGCGGAAGAATGATAGTAATAAAACAACTGGAGAATATATATATAAATGATACATGTCACGTGTGTCTAGGAAAGCATCCAAACAAGTCACAATGCTGGAAATAAAATACTAAACCAAAGTACAGAAAATTAGTAAACTCCAACAGCATCGCAAGCCTCATCTTGGTCACATGGTCTCCATCTCCAACAGAAATCAACTACCTGATGAAGAAGGGAGCTTTCCCTTATCTATACCTGCAACCATATAATCTGTTTGGGTCCAAAATCATGACCCAAATAGGGTGTGAGATGAATCCCAGTAGGTAACCACCAAAATATCTGTGGCTAACAGTCAATGAATATATATATAGCAGACAATATGTAGAAATGAAGAAATAAACTAGGAAGTACTCAAAAGTAAACAATCCTACAGTTTTCAATTACGTTCATTTAAATTTATTATTCATCCTTTGAATCAGGAACTCTCAGGATCTAGCCTAAGCTCTATATCCTCCTATGTAATAGTAACAAAACAGACGTCTCAGAAGACCATCTAAACAAACAAGTGAATCGATTCCAAGCTTGTGCTTTGGCTTGACAGGCTCTCCATAATCATTCAATCATCCACAACCAACCCTCTGGGAAATCTCTCATGGTCTAACCCCTATGGTCCCACATAGCATAGAGTAATGATGACGACCTCCTGGGTAGCTCTCACGGTCAATACCCCTGGGTCTACATAACATCAATAATTTATACATGACCTCCGGTTATCTCTCATGTTCAATACCCCCTGGGTCAACATAACATAAATAATCATAAACGAACTCCTGGGTAGCTCTCACGGTCTACCCCTGGGTCAAAGTTTACACCAAGGCTCTCACAGTCCTGTGTAATAAACATGGAAAAACCCACAGTTTTTCTGGTCCAAGGCTCTCACGGTCCATTAGAAAAACAACACGCATATCATAACAAGGCATCACATGTAATCTATAACAACTACATGGCTAATATTCACAAGAATAACACTTAAAATTCATATAATCAATCAAACTTCATCCTAAAAAATTCAAGGCATGGAAAAAAGGTACGCCTCATAGGAAACCTAGGCCAAACAACCATAAACAATCAAATAGGAAAACACACCCTTGGGGTGTCCCATAACAAGGTATAAAATCTGATGCATAAACAATCACCCTTTCTCAATCAAACAAACCATAGAAATTATTAAACAGGGTCAAATTCCAAAATACGCAATACCCTAAACGTGGGTATTCAGCACTTTAAGCATATATAATCCAAATACAATCGACGAAAGGCACAAACCACCCACCTTGATGTTGTATGATGAACACTCTTGAACATCGGCCCTTGAATCAACATAGAACGACGTAGATCTACGAAAAGGGTAAAAAAGATCAATCCTTGATAACTCATGCAAGAGGAGGAATCAGGAAGAAATGATCTAGAGAAAGAGAGAACTCATTGGTGGGAATCCAACGCAACCGACAGCGTCTTAATCAGAGATCAGATGAAGAACTGGGATGAGCTCAAAGTTCTTCGGCCATTCGTCACTCTCCTATATGAACTGAGGGGAGAAGAAGTGTTTTCTGGAGATGAGACTTGACCCCGCTCCGACTCATCAATTAAAAAGAAAAATACATTGCGTGTTCATTTAATGTACACGTCGTGTACTAGCCTCAACTGGACCCCGCTTTAGGTGGTCTAGCAGGTCACCTACACAGCTATGTACACAGCTACATGTGGAAACCGGGTACACGGCGTGTACTCAAAAGTACACAGTGTGTACTTAGAAAATTTCACATTTTTTCATTTTTCCTAAAAAACAACCCGAAATAAAGATCCATACCTGAAATAAAGATCTGGGTTCTTACAAATAATATAAGAGCTTCGTGGATAATGAATTGAGAATGAAATGAAACGAAGAAATGGGTGAGTATTTATAGAAAAAGTGATAGTTTTTTTATTAATTCCCTTGGACAACTCAGTAGTGGTATTTGCAAAACCATGGAATTGACCATGGTATTTTCCCATGTTATTGGATACTTGGGACACCTATTATGTTATTTTAATCTAGAAGATCCAACCATTATTTTATATTACTCATTACATCATTATGAAATAGTTATGATGTCATTAAACATCCCAAAAAACTCAAACTATATTTTTACTATTCATAAAAAACTAAAGTATTTTATAAAATTCCCATGAATTCACCCTAACCTAATATTGATGTTATGATTTAAAAATAGACATTTATTTTATCATAATAAAGCTCTAAATATGAGAAATTTAACTTTCAACTATAAAATACTTATTTATTAAAAATAACAGCGGACATAAAATGCATAGTAAAATTTCCAACACTTGAAAAAAACAAAATTATTTTATCATTTGTAATTAAATAAGAGCGTTTTTATAATATTATTTCATTATAATAAACATTATTAATAAAATATTAGTTTAATATAATGATTTATCTCTCTGAAAAGTACAATTTTTACCTGAAAAGTGAATTTATCAAATTCCATCTCAATTTTTAAGAAAAACTTTTCTTAAAATGGAAATGAAGGAATACAAATTTTATTTATTCAAAGGTATTACACATTAAGTAACTAAGGCCTTGACACATAACTCATTATAACACATATGTACGACCTAAGGGTAAGGTGTGCGATGTTGGTAGATTCATGGGGTGACTTGGCTAACATTTCCCAAGTGGCAATCTCCACTAACTTGAAATTCTCCCATATGTGATTTCGTTCAAGCTTAACGTGTTGAATCTCAAATTGAGCTTGGTCAAGAGTGAAGCCCAAATACGCTCCCTCCCTCCTAAGTTCTGACAAATGGGTTTCGTACGACATGACTCTACTGGATGAGGCCATCGAATTTTCTTTCTTCATTAATTAACCATTATAATTTCTATTTATAATACTAATTATAACGTTAAAACTATTATTAAGAGTATTGTTTCCAACGGTCATATTAACCGACAATCATATTAACCAATAGTCATAATTGACCAAAGGTCATATAACGGTCGAAACCCAAAGGTCACACTTCAATTATACTCACTCCATTATTAAAAGGATATAGTTTTGTTGAGTAAAAAAATAATATAACACACATTTTCAGGAAATAATTATCATTCAAAAAGTTCGGTTCGTTACATTCTTCCCCCCTTAAGAAATTTCATCTCCTAAATTTCAACTCATTCTCTCAGTTGAGAAAAGGTGTGGGTACTGTCTCATTGTTTCCTTTGGTTCCCACATGGATTCTTCATATTTTTTCCCCCACAACACTTTAACGAGGTGGGTAGTCTTGTTGCATAGAACCTTGTCTCTACGGTCTAAGATTTCCACCGGCCACTCCTCATAAGAGAGGTCATATTCCAGTTGTACCACTTCAGGATTCAGTGCGTGTGAAGGGTCATGTATGTACTTACTCAAGAGAGATGTGTGGAATACATCATGAACTTGAGATAGATTTGGAGGAAGTAAAATCGGATAGGCCACTGCTCGTGTGCGATCAAGGATTTCATAGGGGTCAATATACCTGGGACTGAGCTTCCATTTCTTTCCAAACCGCATGACTCTCTTCTAAGGTAAAATTTGAAGGAAGACTTTGTTTCCAACATCAATCTCCAATTCCCTTCAATGGTTGTCAGCATAGCTATTCTACCGACTATGAGAAGTCTTAATGTGTTGTTGGATGGAATGAACCTTTTTTGTCATCTCTTACACAAGATCAGGTCCAAGAAGCTTTCTCTCACTAGCTTCATCACAACAAGTAGGAGTTCTACATTATTTCCCATATAAAGATTTATAGGGTTCCGTTTGAATACTCGAATGGAAGTTGTTATTGTATGAGTACTAAACTAATGGGAGATGTTGATCCCATCCACCTTTAAATTCCATTGAGCATGTTCTGAGCATGTCCTCGAGTGTTTGAATAGTCCTTTTAGATTGTCCATCAGTTTGAGGGTGATAGGCCATACTGAAATTCAATTCGATACCCAGAGCATGTTGAAGACTTCTCTAGAATTTTGATGTGAACCATGGATCTTGATCAGAAATGATAGAAAGTGGTACCCAATGTCGCCTCACCACTTCCCTCACATAAATATTGGCAAGTTTGTTGAGAGAGAAATCTTCTCGAATAGAGATAAAATGGGCAGTCTTGGTGAGATGATCCACTATAACCCATATCACATTATTTCCTTTGGTTGTTTTCAAGAGACCAGTGAAAAAGTCCATAGTGATATTGTCCCACTTCCATACTAGTATGGGTAGTGGTTGTAATACCCCTTTAGGAAGTTGTCGCTCTGCCTTAACTTTTTGACACACCAGGCACTTTATATTGTAGTCAGCAATCTCTATTTTCATGTTATCCTACCAATAATGATCATGAAGTTCCCTATACATTTTTATACTTCCAAGATGTATAGAGAATGAAGAGCTATGAGTTTCACCCATAAACTCCTTTTTTATTTCTAGAATAGATGAAACACATAGTCTTGTATGAAATTTCAGTACACCTTCTTGATCAATATCGAACTTAGGAAACATTCCATTCATTAGAACCTCTTCTTTAGGGTTGGGATGCGTTCTCATGCAGAGATATCATGTTGTTGCATATGGATCATAAGGGTTACAGTTTCATGATAAGAATTACCCAACACATGATTTGGAGTTAGATGTTGTAGTACATGCTTTGAAGACTTAGCATCATTACCTATTTGGTGAGAAATTTATAGTGTTTATGGATCATTAGAGCTTGAAACACATTTTCTCACAACAGAATTTGAACTTGAGACAGAGAATGTTGATTAAGTATCTCAATTTTTTTGACTTTGACTTGATGTATACATCAGGTAAAGGCAATTTGATGGAAGATTCATTAAGTAGGAATTTGTATGGTCAGTTGGAAAAATAAGCTTTAGATCAGTGACAGCTGATGTCAGTGATAAACGAAATGCACTTGGATTGTGAAGACTAAGGTAGTGTTGCGGTTTTATTTTCGGTTTCTTTTGTTCCTAATTTGTTTGAAATAGTTAGAGGCACAAACATTTGATTCTGACTGTGTTTCGATGAGGTCAAAACTCAATCGTGGGGAGACCATTGAGGGATGTAAGATAGATGGGAGTTCAATGTTATGGTTTTGAGATTCGATGGTTGTACCTATGGATTTTCAGGAATAAATTCTTCATGCTTACTACCATTCGAGATGGATTTTTCATCCTGGAATACAGAAGATGTATAAGGTGTTGAAATCACAATTTTTGTGGGTTATCATGAAAAGAATAGTGGATGAGTTTGTGATGAGATGCATCACCTATCAGTAGGTTAAGATAGAGTGCCAATGACCAACAAGTATGTTTCAGTCTTTATCTATTCCTATTTGGAAATGGGAGCGGATAGACATGGATTTTTTGACATGACTCCTAAGGATGGTTTGGAAACACGATGCCATATAGGTGATAGTGGATCGGGTCACAAAGTTGACCCATTTCATCCCTATTCGTGAATCTCATACGGTGGAGGACTTATCTAAAATCTATATCTGAGAAGTGGTAAAGAGGTATGGAATACCAGTCTCGATAGTATCAAACAAAGATCTGATGTTTATGTCTCATTTATGGAAATCCTTACAGTAAGACTTTAGGACTTAGTTGACTATGAGTATTGCGTATCATCCTCAGATGGATGGAAAATCTGAGTGGACAATGAAAACATTGGAAGACATGCTTCAAGATTCTATAATGGATTTTGGTGGCTCATGGGAGGATCACATATTGTTAGTGGAGTTCTCATATTACAACAGTTATCAGGTATTTATATATATGATTCTTTTTAAAGCATTGTATGATCATCCTTGTCATTCTTTACTTTTTCAGGTGGAAATAGGTGAGACTTCACTAGTTGGACTGAACCTTGTCTGGGAAACAATGAAGAATATTCAGTTGATCAGAAAGAGGATAGAGAGGACTCAGAGTTGTCAGAAATCATATGCGGATCATCATCGATGATTTTTTTCATTCAAGGTGAGTGATCATGTGTTCTTTAGAATCTCTCCAAGGCCTAGGCATCATCATTTTGGGAAGTAGGGAAAGTTATATCCTCGATAAATAATCCCTTTTGAGATACTTGAATGGGCTGGTGAGGTATCATATCAGTTGGATTTTCCACCAAGTTCAGTTCATTTTATAATGTGTTTCATGTATCTCAATTAAAAACGTATCATCCAGATCCTGACCATGTGATTCAACGGGATCATTTTGACCTAGAGTCGGATGATACATTGGTACATGTGCCAATATAGATTGTGGATAGGCAAGATAATGTATTTCATGGAAAAATCATCATTCTACTGTGGGTTTTGTGGAAACCCGGTCATATTCAAGAAGAAACACGAGAATAGGAAAAGGAAATGATAGAGAAATGACTTGATCTATTTCAGGAAAGTGATGGGTTTCTACTTTTTGAGGAAAGAAAGGATAATTATGGGGAGAATATAGTACCCCCAATTTCAAGTAAGCAACCCTTTATTCATGTATTTTAATTATATAAAGTAAATGAGTTAAGTTTTGGAGGATTTGAAGGAGTTTTGTAAAGTTTTTGAGGCTTTTCTAGAGGTTCACTATTTGAGCATGGTTAGTAAAAACCATAAAAATCCTATAGAAAATCGTGCAAAGTGAGGTAGTGGGATCTGGGTAGGTGGATGATTAGGTGCATGGTTTGGCCAAACCGTATGACCACCTAGGAGAAACTATGCATTTGGGGACAGAGGCATTTGCATGGTTAGCGCGCGATTTTCCAAATCGTGCACCCTAACCATGCATGAAAAGAATTAGATCCAAAAATTGTGGATCTAATTTAATTTTTCTCCTTAATGGATTCTTTTCCCCTAGGTTTAACCTAACACAAATTCCTCTCTTCCCAAAGGTTGTAGAGACCATTCCTCTCGATCCGGGTGTGATCTGTTGGAAAATCTTGGTGCGTTGAATCTTAGATTCCTTGGTAATTCTCTGTTATTTTTTTTCCTTAGATTATTCTTATTCCCTCTCTTGGAATGATATATCCAATGCATTGGGGATTGATCTGGGTTGTGTGATTTCAATCTTTATGAGATATGGTTGTCTTGTTGATAGGGAGAAAGATCTAATATGGGGTTTTTGGAGTTTCAACCTGTTTTTTTAATAATTTGTGGCGTTATTTGTTTTCTCCATAGTTTTCATGGTAGGTGGATTCACTCTCAACTCCTATTAATAGAAATGGAAGGCTTGGTTTCAAATTGTTTTAATTGATTGAAATAGATTGTGAAATTGTGGTGCAAAGCTTGGTAGAATCCTCTTTAGTGACAGTTTGTGAAATTGTGGAATTGTTGTGCAAAGTGCTTTGTCAAATGATTTTAAAATGTTGATTTTAAAATGGTTGTTTGGTTTGATTCATGGAAAAAGGTTTTTTAATGGGTTTCAATAAAAGGATTTTTTATTGAAATGTTTTGGAACAATTATTTTGGCATGGGTTTTTGCATAAATGGTTAGTGTGTGTTCATGAGCATTTGGGACAAATAAGGGCGTGAAGTTACCCCATCAAAAATATTGGGATGAATAAGGGCGTGAAGTACCCTTATCAAAATGGTTCACTAAGTGAAGGATTGGTGAAAGTATGACTCACCAATCATGATTATAGGGAGTCCCATGGTTGCATGCATGTGTGTATGTGTGGTTCAGTGGAATGGAATGGATTATGAAAAAATGGAAGTTGTGAAATGTGTTTAAAGTATTTTTGGGTTGCTTTCCTTGGAAACTGTTTTGATATAGAAAAATGCTTTGGTTTGGAATTTCTTTGTCTTTGATATAAACCGTTGAAATTATTTTAAATGGTTTTATATAAATTGTTTTATATAAATGTGCTAACATGTTCTATCATAGTAGCATGAGTAGGGAATTCATTTGGGGAAAACCTATTGAGTTTCATTACTCACCCCCTGTTTGGGCACTTTGGTGCATTTGTAGATATTGTTTATTAGAAAATATGTAAAGGCAAGGTATTGAATTTCTTTAATGATGGTTTTTGATATTTGGGCATGGATTGTGGAGTTGGAGCTTGGAGCATGTCGGGAGTTGCTGTGTTGGCATCTTTGGAGTCTTTGAGATTTATTGGTTTTATCACTTGATTTATAGTTTAATATTGGTATTGGTTTCCACTTGGTACTATGATATAGTTTTTTTTGGGTTGTTATACTTTGAGTTGTCTTACATTGAGTTCATACATCATATAGTGGATATTGGTTGTGTTTATCTTGGTTGGATTGTTTTATTTTAAGAAGGGAAAATCATCCCCCAACTGTTAATGAAGCTCTTGGAATTTATTTTCAGACTTTGGTGTCTTGGGGATATCGCCTAAGGCCAATTAATGTCCTAACGCCTTCTCAATCTAATGAGGAGGGGTGGGATGTTACAACTCCCATGATATGTTCATCATTGCACAAGCTGCAACAATATGTGCACATGGATATCTCAATGTTTGTAAGTTACTACAATAACAATACCTATTTTCCAATATGACCACCAGTACTTGACCACTATTGCCTGTGAGCAAGTCATGGCACTCTCTTACCTAAAAGCGGCTCTGTATTCGGTTAAAGGTTAGAACACGCAATGATTTTGCGTCATGTAGTATCTGATCAATGGCACTTTGGAAATGATGACCAAAACACATTCCATTTTTCATCCTTTGATAGTCTTGTTGGGACTATTCAACAAAGTACTTCATGCATCTATAAAATTTCTCAAGTACTAACCCTATGATTAGTTGTTTTCACACATCCTTGAAGACCCCATTTATGAACTTTTCTATACTAGTGTTCATATGGCCATATCTCCTACCACCATCATATGTTAATGACCATTTTTCCTTTGACATCTACATCATATAATCATACACATCTTGATTATCCCTTTTAATTTCTTCAATACATTGATCAAACTTTTCTTATTGGGCTATTATGTTGAAACCATAAGAGAATAATGTATTTAAAAGGATATTATTTTTTTTCAAAAAAAAGTTAAAAAAACATACTTAACTTGATGATCGCCTTCTTTATTACCTCATCTCTAAAATGATTATGCATATTACTGCCAATATGTATAATTCAATATCGATGATAATAATTCAGTTCTCTCCATAAAACTCAATCGCTATTAACGACCTCTATAATTGCTCGATGATGACTAGATATCAGACACACTCCCTAGATTTGTTTGACATGAATGCATATACATGTGAAAACCCAACTCCTGTAGTTGGGGTTTGGCTTAGTGGTAAGCACCCCGTAATCCTACATGAAAAATGGGGGATCAAAACCCATGGGGAGCAGGTACTGTATCAGTACTGTAGCGGCACTGTAGCAGCAGTGGTGCTGTTGATCGGCGGGTACTGTAGCGGCGACAGGGTACTGTAGTAGCAGTGGGCACTGTAGCAGCCGGGTTACTATTCACAGAATGGTCCTTAGGCCAAATATTTGGGCCTATGGGCTATGTAATGGTCTGCAAGACCACTGGGCCTTCAGGATATGTAATGGATCTCCCTCTACCCAGTTAAAAGAGGTCTTTTCTTTGCTTTAATAATAAAATGAGGCTTCGGCCCCAACCATTGAAAAAAAATGTGAAAAACCAACTCCATGATTCAAAATTATCATTTTCAACAATGGAAAATAAAAATGGTAGAGTAGAATGATTACCATCATATGTGGTAGCAGTAAATAGAACACCTGTATACTTTCCATAAAGAAAAGTGTCATCGAATTGAATGAATTGTTTACAATATGGGAAAGCGGCGATACATGGCCTGAATGCCCAAAACAGGCTATGGAACTTCACCTTTTTTTGATCAACTCGATGACCTGGGGGGGACATACTCAACAATTTACAAATGATAAATAATCTGATTGTTGAGATACAATAATCTCATAAACTATGGAAACATTTCATATGATTTATCCTAATCACTATAAACTTTCACATTTTTATTTTGTTTTTCATTCCAATCTTTTTCATAGGATATATTATATTTAAAAAAATATTGTATTCATTCCTAAACAAGGGATAAAATAATTTCATGACATGTTCATATCATCTCTACATAAAAGTTAATATAAACTCCATATCAAGTGAAGAGTGATCCCATGAAAAGCTTGGATGTACACAAGTGTGTGGGACTTCTAATTTGGTTATCTTATAACATGAAAAAAATATCATATATTTCCCTCATTCATAATTTACTTCCTGGATCATATTTTGTCACATCGAATGAGATATTTTCCTTCTTTGACTCATCAACCACAAATGAAAAATACCACTCTATACGGTATTGTTTTATCATATTTTTCAAGGAAGTTTTACTTTCAAACTTTTGCCCAACATAGATGGTGTTATAAATCGATGTAGATATATTACCTATAATTCTAGGGAATTCAGTAGCATGTGTGTTGACATACCAATAAAAATGTTGTGTGTTCTACATTCCTTCGACTAAGGAAGTCAATAATGTAGGATTATTACCACTAACTGGTGGCTGCCTATCTATTAATGGAACCTCAAAAGGTTCATTCCTCACATCACCCTCATCCACATCATCTCTTGATGCATCGCTAGAAACTTTCTCATCATATAAAGTGACATTCAATAACTTAGGAGTGTTGGATCAAAATAATGAATGAAGATACTAATTGTAGTATCTAATGATATAGATGCTCAAAATACAAGAGGGGGAGTGAATTGTATACTTTAAAAAAATTCCAATGGAACTTTTAAAGATGGTGAAGTTTAACAAAGTTAAACAAGGTAATTCACAAAACCTCTAGTTCTACACACTTGCTTTATTCCGGAAATATGATTCCGAGAATGCAATTCCAGAAAAGTGATTCCGGAAATGAAACTTAACAAAAGTTTACAAAGACAACGATTCTACCTTAAAGCGTATAGAATCTCACGATATTAGAGTACAAGTAAAAGGAAGTATAAGATAGATATACTTTCCTCAACAAACAAAATGCAGTGGAAAACTTGAAACAAACAAGTAACAAGTAGTAAATCTTTTAAACCGAAGAGTAGGGTATCCAACAACCTTGGATAAAGGTCCCTTAATTTATACTTTCAAGAAAGTCTGTCTTACCCACACTAGGGTAAGCCCTCGATACGTAGATCGGAGTCTGTCTTGCTATACCCGCCAGACCTCAACTTCAAGGTAGTCGGCACCTCTATCTTCCTCAGCAAGGAAGTCCTCGAACTTTAAGTTATTCAACACCTCTATCTTCCTATCCCCAGAAGCCCTCGAATGTACTCAACAACATTTGAATTCACATGAAGCAAATCTGAACAAGATGTTCAGTACGCACAAATTATGATAGTCTCTCTCTATAAATCACTTCAACAACATGTAATATCTAGAGTCATAGAATAGTTGTGGGCTCATTCAAATGAGATCCTATTTATAGGCACAACACCAATGATCAACTCCCTCCTCCAACGATCATATTTTTCCTTGAATTTCGAAGGGACCTGTATACGTGGTACTCAACCAACGGTTAGTTAATAACTAAATGAACGACATTGTTTTATAACAAAAACAAGTGTAAGAAAAAATATGATTACATAACCAAAATAAAATATTCGGAATGTAAGAAAATAAAAGTTCGGAGTCTAACCAAAAACACATTTGGTGTCTATTATACAAGGATATTCAGATTCTATTTTCTAAGGAATTCAGAACCTAAATTCTATAGAATTATAGATTATGAATTTCAAGGAAATTTAGAATCTAGATTCATAAGAATTCATAACCTGAACTTACAAAGTTCGGAGTCAGAGTTCATAAGAATTCGGAGTCAGAACTTACAAAGTTCCGAGTCAGGATTCATGGGAATTCGGAGTCAGGAATTACAAAGTTCATAGTCTGAATTCATGAGAGTTCGGAGTCTAAACTTACAAATGTTCGGATTCTAAATTCATAAGAGTTCAGAGTCTGAACTTACAAAGTTCGGAGTCTGAATTCAGAGAACTCGGAGTCAGAACTCAGAAGAGTTTGGAATCTAAATTCAGAGAACTCGGAGTCAGAATTTGAATCCTGAAAACAGAATGCTCTTTATCTAAGTATTATATGATTCTAAGGTTTTTGATATGAAACTGAATTTTACACTTAGACAAGATAAAGAACAATGAAAAACATGGTAAGGATAAATTTCATTGGGGAAGGAAATTTTCCTTATGAAAGCAAAGTATAGGGTAAAATGAAATTTTCCTTAATATAAGGTGTTTGTGATTTTCAAAACAAGAAGGAATGGTAAAGTCATAAGGAAACCTTATTGACTCAACAATCTCCCCAATTATGAAGGAATGGAAAAGTCATAAGGAAAGCCTTATTGACTCAACAATCTCCTCCTTTTTGGAAAGCACAAACATCCTTATGAAAAAGAAAATAAGGACTTTGAAAATAAAACTTATCTCCCTTATCATATGGGCAAAGATGAATACGACTAACTCCCCCTTAGTCTATGGAACACTAAGGATCATATTCTAGATTTTCATAATGAGATTTTTTATTATCTTGAGTACAAAAATCTCTGTAATGAAACCCCCCCCCCTTAGATAAACACTCCCCCTTACTTAGGGAAACTTCTTTACTTAGTATTCTTTTTTCCTTTCTCCCCCTTTGTGATTTTCAAAAAGAAATTTGATGGAATGGAAAAGAAATTATGGTACCTGAAAGATTAGTACAACACATCCAAAAGAAAAGCAACCAAAAATTTCATTATGATTAGAAATAATTTGTACAATGAAGAAAATTACAACAAAAGATCATATTGCAACAAAGTTATCCTTCCTTTTCATTCGGCATCATCTTCTTGACTATAGTCTTCATCTTTTTGAACTCCTTATGATCTTCCTCTACTCGCTTAAGAAGATGATCATGATCCTCATCTTTCTTCTCTAAAGCCTTGATTCTTTCTTCCTGAGACTTAAGAGCCTCTACCTGAGCCTTCAAGACTTCTTCCTACTTGACAAGCTTTTCTTCTATCTCAATCCGAAGATCTCTTTCTCTCTTCCAGCTTTGGGAAATAGAATACAACTTTCTATTCAGATCCTTTACTTCTTGAATCCGAGTATTCTGCTCAAGAGTTAGATTTCCCTCAAATCTACTCATGAGATACTTGATCTTACCATATTCTATGTCAAAAGCCTCATTGACACCATCTTGAAACTCATAAAGTTCTCTCAAATCTTCAACTGTCTTCTTTGACCACCCAACCATTTTCTTACAAGACCTTTTGTGGGAATCATAGTTAATGAAGAAATTCTTGAGATCAGCCTCAAGCTTTACACATTTATCCATCACTATGGACACCGAATCTGATTTCTGATTTAGTGTGTGTTGAAGCATATGGAATCTAGAATCAATGCTTGGGAAAATTAGAATGGTCCCAACAAGCTTCTTCAACGACTGCACAACAAAATCATGTCCAAGTGATGATGATTCCGAGTCTGAGACTTTTCTTGGTGAGGGCTCTTTCTCTAACTCAACAAACTTCCTCTTTGAAGATCTACCAGCATGTTTCTTCTTCACAATAACTTTACCAGGTGTATCAACAATCACTTGTTTCCCCTTATCAGTTCTTGGAATGACTTCCTTAGCCAGAGATTTATGTTGACTATTAGACAGCTGAATAATTCTATCTTCATCTATCTTATCCTTCTCAGTTTATGCCTTAGCATATTCTGGATGAATGAAATGATGATTAAAACTTTATTCCTCAAAGATCTTATTCACTTCATCTTCATCTTTCTCATCCTCTTCTTTCTGATCTTTCCTAGGTGTATCAAGCTTTGAAGATTCTGCTTCTGAAGTTCAGATTGACAATTTTTTGGATGGGCTTTCCTTCTCATGAAAGTCTTCCACTTGCTTTATGAGATCTTCATTGTCACCACTTCTTTCTTCTTCTTCCACTGATTCCACAACTTTTTCTACTTCTTTTTATTTTTTTGGAGTGATAAATTTCTTACCCAGAGTCTCAGGTAAAACCTCGACCAAGAAAGATTCTGGTACTGGAATGATCTATGATGCTTTCTCAGTATCCCTCAGAAGAGATTTCACTATCTAATCTTCAGTCAACTTATTCTTTTGCCTCCTTTCTTTAGCTTGCTTCTCAAGCTCATCTTCTGTCTTCTCTTTCAAAGACTTAGCTTCTTCAGGATCCAAGACAAACTATGGCTCTCCTTCCTTCCAGTTTTTCTTATCTTCCCTCCACTTTGCTACAACCTCATCTGGATAGGATTTTTGTTTCTTAGGTTTTGGAGGTGCGGATTGGGCTTCCTTAGCTTTCGGGGTTTTCTCTTCTTCTTCTACTTCCTTCAACTTTCTCTTCTTTCCTCCCTTTTTGGATGGTTCAACCACTTCTGGATTCTTCGGAATAGCTTCAGCTTCCTCCTATGGTAGATCATAAAATTCTCCAAAGTCGTTGGAAAAACCAATGTTCATCCTCTTCAGGGTATCATCACTGACTAGAATGACTTTTCAATTTCTAGGTTTTGAACTGCAAGGGATTTTGAAAGATTCTAAGCACCGAACAATCAACTTAGAAAGAATGGTCAGGTACATGATAATTTGAGCCTTCAGATTTCCATTCTTAATATTCTCAATCGTAATGAGAATATGCTTGAACAAATTGATCTTCCTCAAGTTCACCAGAAAATCTAGGATGTACATATCACTCTTTTTCAATGTGTCCTTGTCACCTTTTCTCAGAATGATAAATCCTTGAACCCATAATTCAAGGATCTGATTATTTGTAGAGAGGTGAGCAATATTCGGAGTCTTAACATCAGTAAGACCAAGTCACTCCATAGATTTCACTTTAACAAAACTTCCTTTGACATCCAGTAACTTGTAGGAACAGAATTCATCTTCTCCTTCGTATGGAATACCAACTAAGATGGATTCCTTAGTATAAGATAGAGCATAGGTTTTTCCATAGCTTTTGAACAAAAACTCCTCTCTACCTTCTTCCTTAAAGAAACTAACTGATTCATAAAACTCAATTAGTAGATCCAAATACACCAAATCTTGAGCTTCTAGATTCGATACAGAAACACTCTCCCATCCATTGAGCTTGATGTTTTTTGAGATTATAGAATCATACTTGTTGAAGAAGTTTGGATGCACTAAACTCTCTCTATATAACTACCACTCTGGAATTGGGTTGACAGTAGACATATCTTTCTGATAGGATTCTTCTACAGACATTCAGAATTGAGAAAGCTTTGAAAATCTGGAACAGGATTTTGTAGAAGAGCAGAACTTCAACATGCAAAGGCTTGATATCAATGTGGGACAACCATCGGGGGGTCCTTTATATAGGTGTTTGAAGTGACGATTCATCTTCCAAACTCAATCCAATGGATGAAAATCCTTCTAATCAGATCTGACGGTTGATATGATAGCCGCAATGAAATCTTGAATTTGATCTTTTGAGGTTTTTTGAATTAAAACATTCGGATTTTGGGAAAAGAGAATCCATAAAATATAAAGAACAAAAGAAACTACCAGTAAGTAAAAGATGACTATGAAAACTTAGGAAAGAAAACACACCTTTCGGATTTCTAGGAAGATTATTCGTATTGAGGAAAATTTTTCTTGAAGAAATTTAGATTCTGAAAATTTGATTACAATTTTTTTTTTGAAAAACTTTACTACGAAAATTTTGAGTACGAAAATCTTCAGTACGAAAATTTTGAGTACGAAAATCTTCACTCTGAAAATTTTGAGTACGAAAATCTTCATTACAAAAATTTTGAGTATGAAAATCTTCATTACGGAAATTTTGAGTACGAAAATCTTCATTATAATTTGTTTTTAAAAAACTGCAAAAATTTTCATTACGAAAAATTTGAAAAGATAACAAAAAAAATTCATTATGAAAAATTTAAAAGGCTAACTATTAAAACTTTCATTACGAAATATTTTGAAGATATTGACTACGAAAATTTATGAAAAAACAATCTAACAAGAAAATGTACTCCCCCTATGAATAGGAGTTTATTACTGTAAGGAGATTGATTTCAACAGGAAGTTAATGAGTAAGTTTACCTTACAGTTATCATTACTAACTTCTGTTTAATGTATTCAAATCTATCAGAGGGTAATGATTTTGTGAAAATATCAGCAAGTTGATCTTGTGCTCCGATAAATTGAAGAATGATATCTCCTTTTTGTGTGTGATCCCTAAGAAATTGATGCCTAATATCTACATGTTTTGCACGAGAGTGATGTGCATGGTTTTTTGCTTAAAGCAATGGCACTATTATTATCACACAAAATTTGTGTTTTGGTAAAACTCATACCATAGTCTGTGAGTGTGTATTGCATCCACAATACCTGAGCACAACAACTTCCAGTTGCTACATATTTAGCTTCAGCAGTGAAAAGTGCTACTGAGTGTTTCTTCTTGCAAGAACAAGAAACTAATGAATCTCCTAAGAAATGACAAGTTCCAGATATACTCTTTCTATCCATTATACATCCACCAAAGTCAGCATCCAAAAAACTTTTCAAAACAAAATAATTTCCAGAAGTATAAATGATTCCCAAATCCATGGTTCCCTTTAAGTAGAAAAAAATTCTTTTCACTGCCTTTAAATGAGATTCCTTAGGATTGGATTGATATCTTGCACATAAGAATAATGAAAACATTAAGTCTGGATGACTAGCTATCAATTAAAGTAGACCTCCTATCATACCTCTAAAAGATGTTTGATCTACTAGTTTCCCAGCTTCATCAAGATCAAGTGTATTTGAGATACCAATGAGAGTACTTATACTTTTAGTGTTGTCATATCCATACTTTTTTAAGAATATATTTAATATACTTATGTTGGGATATATATATTCCTTCTGGTTTTTTAGAAATTTGAAAACCAAGGAAAAATGTTAACTCACCCATCATACTCATTTCAAACTCAGATTTCATTAGATCCGCAAAGGAATCAGTTAAAGATTGCTGAATTGAACCAAATATAATTTCATCAACATAAATTTGAACAATTAAAACATTTTTCTTATCTTTCTTTATGAAAAGAGTTGGATCTACATTTCCCTTAACGTAATTATTTTAAAGAAAAAATTTTGTAAGTCTATCATACCAGGCTCGAGGGGATTTCTTAAGTCCATACAAAGCTTTTGTAAGTTTGAAAACATGTTCAAGATGTTTTGTATCTTCAAAACCAGGAGGTTGTTCAACAAAAACTTCCTCTTGTACAAAACCATTAAGGAAAGCACATTTCACATCCATTTGAAAAAGTTTGAAATTGAAGAATGCTGCAAAGGCAAGTAGAATACAAATAGATTTAAGTCTAGCTACTGGAGCATAGGTTTCTTCATAGTCTATTCCTTCTTGTTGATTATAGCCTTTAGCAACTAATCTGGATTTATTTATTACTATGATTCCATTTTCATCACACTTATTTCTAAAGACCCATTTTACTCCAATAATAGAAGTTTCCTTAGGTCTTTCAACCAAGGTCTAGACTTTATTCCTTTCGAATTCATTTAGTTCATCTTGCATAGCTTTAATCCAATAATCATCACCTAAAGCTTCATCAGTGCCTTTTGGTTCTAATTGGGAAAGAAATTCTAGATGTTATACTTCATTTCTTAAGGAACTTCTAGTCCTTACAGGTTGATTCATATCACCAATGATACTATCACTGGGATGATTCTTAAGAAACACCTGATTTGAGTTTTTTAAAACCTATTCATCAACATAGGGTAGGAAATATTCTGGGGTAAATGTTTCAGAAATATCTTTTTGGACATTTTCCTTATCCGAAGGATCTTCTATCAAGGGTTAATAATCAGTTTTTAAAAACACATCCGAAGATGTAGGTTGGGGTTGTTTAAAAAAGGATCAGTTTCATCAAATTTGACATGTACTATTTCTTCAACAGTACAAGTGTTTTTATTGAAAAATCTATAAGCCTTAGAAGTTGTGGATTAGCCTAAGAAAATTCCTTCATCAGATTTTGGTGTGAATTTATGTAGATTATATTTAGTATTCAGAATTAATACCTTGCAACCAAAAACCTTGAAGTAGGAAAGTCTAGGTTTTCTATCATTCCATAACTCATAAGAAGTTTTATTAAGAAAAGGTCTAATCAAAACACGATTTATAGTATAACAAGCAGTACTTACAGCTTCATCCCAAAAGTGTTTGGCTACTGAATACTCATTCAACATGGTTCTTGTTATCTCTTGAAGAATTCTATTTCTTCTTTCAACAACAACATTTTTTTGAGGTGTTCTGGGTGTCGAGAAGTTATGAGTAATGCCTTTTCTACTACAAAAAGTTTCAAAATCAGAATTTTGAAATTCTCCTCCATGATCACTATGAATAGTTATCAAAGAAAGGTTTTTATCATTTTTAACTTGGGCTCTAAAACTTTTTAAATAAGAAAAATCTTCAAACTTATTTTCTAGAAAATAGACCCACATAAATCTAGTGTAGTCATCAACTAAGACAGATACATAATATTTTCCACTAATGCTTCCAGTTTGTGTTGGGACAAAAAGACCCATATGCACTAATTGTAATGCATCATTAGTTGAGACTTCATCAATTGATTTAAAACTCAATTTATGTTGCTTTCCATATTGACAAGGATCACAAACTTTTGAATAATCAAATCTAAGCTCCGGTAGATCCTTAACTAGTCTTTTCTTAGAAAGTTTGCATAGGTTCTTAAGGTTACAATGACCTAACCTTCTATGACATAACCAAGAATGGTCTTTCATTGCACTAAGGCAAGGTAATTCTTTTCTCCTAAGGTATTATAAGTTTAGTGTGTATACATTCTCTTGCCTAAGGACAGAAAGAATAAACTCTTCCTTGGAATTGTGTACTAAGCACTTGTCATTCCTAAAATTCACAAGGTAACCTTCATAACATAATTGGATTATTCTAATGAGGTTGTGCTTAAGACCCTTAAAAAATAAAACATTTTAAATCAAAGTTTTTCCAAGAAGAACGATGTTACCAATACCAATAATTTCTCCCTAAGCATTATCTCTGAAACTTACTTTTCCTCTTTTCGTCATGATAATCTTTTCAAAGTAGTTTTTGTTACCAGTCATATGCTGGGAACATCCAATATCCATGTATCATGTATTTTTGTTGGTACCTTCTTTATTTTCCTGAAAATAAAAAAAATTAGACTTTCAGAATCCAAACTTTCTTGGATTCGGAAACTTCAAAAAGAAAAATCTTTGGAATCCACATTTTCTTTGAAAAATAAGCCTTGTGATATCCTAAAGACTGAGTTTTTCTTAAGGAACAATTTTTTCCCAATGCCCACCACACTAACACTTAGTACACAATGGAGCACTTTAAGGAACAAAATAATTGTTGCTAAAAACCAATTTTGAACTAGTATAACCAAAACCAGAACTATACCTTAGAGGTTGGATTTGAGAATACATCTTATCAAAAATTTCCTTACCTAAGGTAAAGTTTGACAAACACTTCCTCAAGGAAAATATTTCAGATTTTAGTTTGATAACTAAGTTTTTGTCTTCCAAAACATTATATTTTAAACTAGAGTTAGGCTCAAAAACACTTTTCTTAGAAATTGTGTTTTCTAGATCCTTAGAAAGTTTATTCTTCTCAGAATTTACTTCCTCAAGATTTTTGAAATACTTTCAAAATCAACAATTTTCTTATCAAGATATTTAGAAAGATCTGATATTTCCTTAGTAAGAATAATATTCCTAGAATTTGTATTATCAAGATTTTTCATGAGTTTTGAATTCTCAATCTCAAGGAGTTTAGAAAACCTATAAACTTCATCATAGGTAGGTAAAGTATTATCTTAATCAGAAGAAGATTATTCATCATAAGAGTTATAGTATTTACTATCCCTATAATTAGCATTCAAGGATACATTGGTCATAGATTCAGCATTGTGTACCTTAGCCATCAAACAATGATTTTCAATAGGTAGTCTGGCTATTAGACTGAGATTCTTCTGTCCAGAAGATTCATAATCTGATGATTCATCTGAAGAGTCTCCACCACTGGCACTCCAGGTGTCATTTTCTTTTAAGTATTTCTTAACTTTAGCTTTGTAGTACTTCTTTATGTTTCTCTCATAATTCTTTTTCTTTCTTTCTTTTCTCTCAAGCATAGGACAATCTGACCTTATATGTCCATCTCTCTTGCATTCATAAAAAGTGACTTCAGAATCTTTCTTATCTTTCCTTTCTTTCTTCTTGTATCTGGATTGAATGTTATTCTGTCCAACAATCTTTTTCATCCTTCGAGAAAGATTGGCTAACTCATTTTCTGAAGATTCAATTCCACTAGATTCGGATTGAATAACAATCTTCTTAGATTTGGATCTAGTAACTCTCTCAGGAGTCTTGGCTTTCATATGATTTGAAGTTATAGTAAAAGCAACACTGCCATTCCCATTCTTATTCTTTATGTTATTAGCATCTCTCTTCATTCTAGTCTCATGTTGAAGAAGAGTTCCAAAGAGTTCATCAAGAGAAATCTGAGTAACCTTTCTATTCTCATCAATAGAAGTTCTCTTGGATTCCCACTCATTGGGCATGATGTTTATGATCTTATCAACAAGAGCTTCATCATCTAATCCTTTCTCACCCATGGATTATAAACTATTCACAATAGTCATGAATCTTTGTTGCACCTTACATATGGGTTCTCTATAAGGAAAGTAGAAACCACGATATTCAGCTCTAAGCATGGCTCTTATAGTTTCCATTACTTTGGAAGTTCCAAAGTGAGTAACTTCAAGTTTCTTCCAAATACAATTTTCTACTTCACAAGATGAAATTTGGCTATATATATTTCTAGTCATAGAACAAAGCAATGTATTATGTACCTTATAATTCAGTTGATATTCATGCTTTTATTGATTGGTGAAGGTATTAACTTCTTTGTCAGGGATTTTATATCCTCCAGTAAGCATAACAAAGTTATCTACTCCAGTATTGATAATAAATATATTCATGAGATCTCTCCAATATTCATAATCATTTCCATCAAAAACAGGTGGTCTGGTTGGATTTACATTGTCTATGGAACCAAAATTGATTCCTTCCATCTTAAAGAAAATCTATTTCCACACAAACTTGTTAGCAATAAAAGTTTATAAACAAGGAAAAATTCCTAAGCAAGGAAAATATAGAACAATGAAAACTTGAGCAAGGAAAACTTATATGTGAGTGTAAGTATTTCAGAGACCTTCTCTGATACCAATTGTTGGATCGAAATAATGAATGAAGATACTAATTGTAGTATCTAATGATATAGATGCTCAAAATACAAGAGGGGGTGAATTGTATACTTTAAAAAATTCCTTTGGAACTTTTAAAGATGGTGAAGTTTAACAAAGTTAAACAAGGTAATTCACAAAACCTCTAGTTCTACACACTTGCTCGATTCCGGAAATATGATTCTGAGAATGCAATTCCAAAAAAGTGATTCCAGAAATGAAACTTAACAAAAGTTTACAAAGAAAAAGATTCTACCTTAAAGCGTATAGAATCTCACTAAATCAGAGTACAAGTAAAAGGAATTATAAGATAGTTATACTTTCCTCAACAAACAAAATGCAGTGGAAAACTTTAAACAAGCATGTAACAAGTAGTAAATCATTTAACGCAAAGAGTAGGGTATCCAACAACCTTGGATAAAGGTACCTTGATTTGTACTTTCAATAAAGTTTGTCTTACCCACACCAGGGTAAGACCTCAATACGTAGATCAGAGTCTGTCTTGCTATCCCTGCAAGCCCTCAACTTCAAGGTAGTCGGCACCTCTGTCTACCTTAGCAAGGAAGTCCTTGAACTTTAAGGTAGTCGGCACCTATGTCTTACTATCCATGGAATCCCTAAAATGTAATCAGCAACATTCAGAGTTACACAAAGCAAATATAAACAAGATGTTCAGTACGCACAAAGCATGAGAGTCTCTCTCTAGAAATCACTTAAACAACATGTAATCTCTAGAGTCATAGAACAGTTGTGGGATCGTTCAAATGAGATCCTATTTATAGGCACAACACCAACGATCAGCTCCCTCCTCTAACAGTCATATTTTTCCTTGAATTTCGGAGGGACCTGTACACATGTCACTCAACCAACAGTTAGTTAATAACTGAATGCATGACATCATTTTATAACAAAAACAAGTGTAAGTAAAAGTATGATTACATAACCAAAATAAAATATTCGGAATGTAAGCAAATAAAAGTTCGGAGTCTAACCAAAAACACATTCAGTGTCTATAATACAAGGATATTCAGATTCTGTTTTCTAAGGAATTCATAACCTGAATTCTATAGAATTACAGAGTCTGAATTTCAAGGAAATTTGGAATCTATATTCAAAAGAATTCAGAACCTGAACTTACAAAGTTCGAAGTCAGAGTTCATGAGAATTCGGAGTCAGAACTTACAAAGTTCTGAGTCAGGATTCATGGGAATTTAGAGTCAGGACTTACAAAGTTCGGAGTCTGAATTCATGAGAGTTCGGAGTTTAAACTTACAAAAGTTTGGAGTCTGAATTCATAAGAGTTCGGAGTCTGAACTTACAAAGAGTCTAAATTTAGAGAACTCGGGGTCCGAACTCATAAGAGTTCGGAGTCTGAATTCAGAGAACTCAGAGTCAGAATTTGAATCTTGAAAACAGAATGCTCTTTATCTAAGTATTATATGATTTTGAGGTTTTAGATATGAAACTGAATTTTACACTTAGACAAGATAAAGAACAATGAAAAACATGGTAAGGATAAATTTCCTTGGGTAAGGAAATTTTCCTTATGAAAGAAAAGCATAGGGTAAAATAAAATTTTCCTTAAGATAAGGTGTTTGTGATTTTCAAAACAAGAAGGAATGGTAAAGTCATAAGAAAACCTTATTGACTCAACAATCTCCCCAATTATGAAGGAATGGAAAAGTCATGAGGAAAACCTTATTGACTCAACAAGGAGTACAGATAGGGATGTCCCCTATAGTTCCTTCCAAATCTTGATAATCTTCTTTATTATTTCTTTCTATTACTGGAGTCATATGAGTAGACAATGAATGTGAGTGTTGTGAAGGACTGATATCTACAGAGCTCACATAACATGGTTATGTAGTAGTAGGTTTCACCTCATCAATATAAAAAATCACCACATATAATTCCATTAAACCATAACCGCATTGTTTACTGAACAATAATGATGCATCCATCCAATCCTCATCATCAACCAGAGGATACTTAGTGTTCCATAGACATTCAAGATATTGAATATGTTGATATATAATTAAAGTAATTGATTGATCAGCCCTCAGTTTTAACCGACTATGAATCTTCCTACGAACTCCATCCAATGTGAAACAATCTCAAAGATTTTCCACACTTGAAGGTGAAAAAATATAGCTAAACCCCTACTCAGTATAAATTATCTCACCGTTGCAATATATTTTCACAGACATGATTGCCTAGAAAAAAAATAATTAATAAAATGTTATATACTACATCATGAAATGATTAATTTTTTTAAATTGGTTATGATTAAATAATTGTGACTTGATCTTGATATTTAATCTATAGATTGGTTTATCATTATTTGATAAACCAACCAAAACCTAGGGGGACTTCTAGCTCATATGTTATCATAGATTTTAGAAACCATCGACCTCCTTTCAGGCATAGTGTAAAAATACAACTTCAAACTGAAACAATTCTCATCGAACGTCCTTTTATTAGAATGTTACACACATGAAATTGAGAGGGTATAGGGGTTTTAGATTACGTGGACAACATTTTTTATGCATACATGCAAGTCCTTACATGCTTAGAGAGAGGGATGACATGCATGTCATCAATGATGAAAAGAAAATGAAATTATTATAAAATATATAACAAAAAAACATGACATTCAATTTCAATCATACATTAGTCAGTAATATAAAGATCATTCAATTATTAAAAATTAAATATTTGGATAAAAAAATACAACATGCAATTCAATCATACATTAGACGGTCATCTCAAGATCAGTCGTTATACAAGACTGCTAACATGGTTGTTTGAGATATTTATTATTTTCTACATCTTGTAACTTTACCTATAACTATATTTAACAAATAATATATATGTATATATATATATAAACATATATTTATATTCATTATTTCATGAATATTTTCCACTCTTGTAGGTGAAAAAATATAACTAAAACCTTGATCGATATAAATAACCTCATTGTTGAAGTATATTGATGGTGATATGATTACCAAAGAAAATTTAATAAAATTTTATATATATTTATACCACATCATAAAATGTTTAACATATTTTAATTAGTTATGAATAAATAACTATGAATTGATCTTAAGACTTTTTCTATGGATTAGTTTATCATTATTTGATAAACTAACTAAAACCTAGGGGTGAACTCTATAACGTCCCAGACCCAGGTGCCGCCCAAAGGTGCCCTGTACCCGGTTGGTCACATAGACTCAAGTGAATTTTCCTGAACACCAGAGGCTGTTGACTAGCAGTGAGAGCATTGGGTGTGATAGTGGGGAAACTATTCCCTCATTGGCAGAGTAAACACATAGGAAATAAATAGTTAATAGTAACGGAAGCAGTAATACCATACAATAAAAGAAAACAATAGAAGACTAATAGAAATATAAAAACTGGAGCACATATAAATGATGCATGTCACATGTGTCTAGGAAATCAGCCAATAAGTCATAATGCTGGAAATATAATACTAAAACCAATTTATATAAAAGTAGTAAACTCTAACAGCATCGCAAGCCTCAGCTTGGTCCCATGCTCTCCAGCTCCAACAGCAATCAAGTACCTGATGAAGAAGGGCACTTTACCTTGTCTATACCTACAACCATATAATCTATTTGGGTCCAAAAGCATGACCCAAATAGGGTGTGATACTAATCCCAGTAGGCAACCACCAAAAGATCTATGCCTAACTTCCAGTGAATATATATAGCAAGCAATATACAGAAATGAAGCAATAAACTAGGAAGTACTCACAAGTAAACAATCATATAGTTTCCAATTACATTATTTTACATTTATTAATTATTCAACCCATTGAATAATGTAACCTCAGGATATATCCTAAGCTCTATATCCCCTTGTATAATAGTAACAATAGACATCTCAGAAGACCATCTAAAAAACCAAATAAGACTAAGTCTAAGCATGTGCTTTGTCTTGGCAGACTCGTCACAATAATTCAATTATTCACAACAACTTTCTGGGAAAGCTCTCACGGTCTAACATCTTTGGTTTAACATAGCACTAATCAAATATAAATGACCACTTGGGCATCTCTCATGGTCAATACCCCTAGGTCAACATGGCATCAATAAATTATAAACGATCTCCGGGTAGCCCTCATGGTCAATACCCCCTGGGTCCACATAGCATAAATAATCATAAACAACCTCCTGGGTAGCTCTCATGGTCAATACCCCTGGGTCAAAGTCTACACCAAGGTTCTCATGGTCTTGTGTAAATAAACATGGAAACCCCCATAGTTTTCTTGGTCTAAGGCTCTCATGTTATATTGGAAAAATAGTACTCATATCATAACAAGGCATCACATGTAATATATAACTACTAAATGGATAACATTCTCAATCATAATACATGCAATTCATATAATCATTCAACTCCATCCTAAACAATTAAAGGCTTGGAAACAAGGAATGCCTCATTGGAAACCTAGGACAGACGACCATAAACATTCAAATAGGGGAACACACACATGGGGTGTCCCATAACAAGTTATAAAACCTTATGCATAAGCAATCAACCTTTCTCAAACAAACAAACCATAGCTGGTATTAAATAGGGTCAAATTTCAAAATACGCAATACCAAAAACATGGGTATTCGGCACTTTAAGCATATATAATCTAAAGACAATCGACAAAAGGCACAAACCACCTACCTTGATGTTGTACAATGAACACTCTTGAACATTGGCCCTTTAATCGTCCTAGAATGATGTAGATCTACAAAAAGAGTAAAAATGATCAACCTTGAAATACTCACGAGAGAGGAGGAATCATGAAGAAAGGCTCTAGGGAAAGAGAGAACTCACCGGTGGAAATCCAAAGCACCCGACGACGTCTCAATCGGAGGTCAGATGAAGAATCGAGAGGGGCTCAAAGTTCTTCAGTGTTTCATCGCTCTCCTGTACAAACTGAGGGGAGAAGAAGGTATTTATAGAGATGAGACACGATCCCTCACTGATTTATCAAATAAAAATAAAAGTACATGGCGTGTTCATTTAAAGCACGGGCTGTGTACTAGACTCAACCGACTCCTTATTTAGGTGGTATTCCAGGTCACCTACACAACCATATACTCGACCATTACACGTCTAGTACACGGATACCCATGGAAACCAGGTACAAAATGAGTACTCAAAAGTACACAGTGTGTACTTAGAAAATTTCTCATTTCTTACTTTTTCCTCAAAAAAAATCTGAAATAAAGATCCATACCTGAAATAAAGATTCAGGTTCTTACAAACTTCCCCCCTTAAAGAAATCCTTCCCTAAATTTACCTTCCAAGGGTGGTGAAGAAGAAGTTTCAAACAAATATGTCCACTGTGATTGTACTTTGGCTTCCCTCTCCCAAGTATTGTCTTGTACTCACCCGTGTTGTCATAGCACTCATACCAGAGGAACAAACCATCCACAAAGAACCTTCATTTTGAGATCCACAATCTGAATAGGGTGCTCCTCGAAAGATGCATCCACCTCCAACTCAACCTCCTTGGGTTGGAAAACATGAGACGGGTCTGAAAAGTAGCATCGTAGTTGAGAAACATGAAATATTTCATGCATATATCGGTAGCTCTAAGGTAATTGAAACTAATAGGCAACTGGCCCGACTCTCTCCAAAACCTAAAATGGTCTGAAGTATCTTGGTGAAAGATTACCCTCTCTCCTAATCCTCACGTGTCCCAACCTCAGTGTGACACATAAGAAAACCTGATCTCCGATCTCGAAATCCATAGGTCATCTCCGTTGATCAGCATAAGATTTTTTGTGAGATTGTGTAGTAGTCATCCTCTTCCGAATCAACTCCACTTGCTCAGTGGTCTCTTAGACAAGACGAGGTCCTAGCATAGCTTCCTCTTCTACCTCTAGACAACATAGGGGTGATTAGCATGGCCTACCATACAAAGCCTCATAAGGTGTCATTTGAATCATTGCTTGAAAACTGTTATTGTAGGCAAACTCTAATAGGGGTATGTGTCTCTCCCAAGAGCCCCCAAAAATCCAAGATGCATGCTCGTAGCATATCCTCCAAAACCTAAATTTTACGGTCGGACTGACCATCTTTCTGGGGATGGTAAGCTTTACTCAAAAGTACCTATGTACCCAAAACCCTCTGTAGTCCCTGCCAGACATGAAAAGTAAAACGGACATCCCTGTCTGAAACGATAGAGTGCAGAATCCCATAAAAATGTACAATATCACGGATGTACAACTTTCCAAGATCATCAACATTGAAGGTTTCCTTAATCATTAATAAATGTGAAACCTTCGTGAGTCTGTCAACAACAACCCAAACCGCATCATTTCCTCAAGGTGAACTCGGTAAACCCATTACAAAATCCATCACAACATCATTCCATTTCTACTCGGGAATGGGTAACTACTGTAAAAGAATTGTTGGTCGCTGATGCTCCGCCTTCGCCTGCTGATAGGTGGAACATCTCATAGTAAAACCAACTACATCCTTCTCCATACCTGACCACCAATACTAATGGTGTATATCTCGATACATCTTGGTGACATCAGGATGAACTTCCCAAACTGAGGAATGAAAATCCCATATCAACTTTTCACGTATATTTTCTGACATCCATACACATCCATGAAAATGAAATAACTCATTGTCACTTATGGTTCACCCATGAGCAGGGTCCTTACCTGACACACTCTCCCATAGGACTAGGCCTTCAGAATCTGATAACTGCCTCATTCACACTCGATCCAGTAGAGTAGAGGTAATAACTATAGATGAAAGAAACATCTGCCCCTATCTGTCATGAACCTCAAAATGCATCTTAGAGAACAGATCTATAAGCTTCCACTCACTGCTAGCCTCCTGAACTGCCTGTATCTGAGTCCTCCTACTCAACGCATCAGCCACTGTGTTGCCTTTCCTAGGCGTATAGGCAAGATCAAAGTCAAAAGACTGAAGGTACTCAACCCACCTTCGTTGTCTAAAATTTAGATCATGTTGAGTAAAGATATAATTGAGACTTTTGTGGTCAGTGTATACCACAAAATGATCTCCCAAAAGATAATGTCTCCAACAATGTAAAGCATGAACAACTGCAACTAACTAGATATCATGTGTTGGGTAGTTCCTCTCATGTGGACTCAACTGCCAAGACTCGTATGCAACGAATCCTTCCCCTTGCATAAGCACTACTCCCAACCTGATACCTGATGCATCATAGTAAATGGTGTAACTCTTTCCCAGCTCTAGAAAAATCAGTATTGGTGCTGAAGTTAATCTCTCTTTAATCTTCTGAAAGGACGAATCGCATGAATCTGTCCATAAGTACTTCTCACCCTTCTTAGTCAGGCCCGTCAGTGGTACTGCTAAGCGTGAAAAGTCCTGTATAAATTGATTTTAGTATCCAACCAACCCCAGAAAACTCCATACCTCAAAGACATTCTTTGACTGCTCCTAGGAAAATACTACTCTCACTTTCTCTAGGTCTACTGATACTCCTGTCTCTGAGATAACATGACCCAAGAAGTGAATCTAGTCCATCCAAAAGTGTCATTTTGAGAGCTTAGCATAAAATTGATGCTCTCTTAGTGTACTCAATACGATCTCAATATGGATGACATGGTTGTGTTGAGTGTGAGAGTACACCAAGATATCATCCATGAAGACTACCAAAACAAAATCCAAGTAAGGATGGAACACTCGGTTCATCAGTTCCATAAAAATTGTCAGCACGTTCATGAGAACGAACGACATAACCAAATACTTGTATAGACCATACCTACTCCAAAAGGATATAAGAGGTATATCTGATGGTCTAACGTGAAACTAATGATAATTAGATATCAAGTCAATATACAAGAACAGCCGGGCTCCTCAAAGTTGATCAAATAGACCATCAATCCTTGGCAAGGGATATCGGTTCTTGACTATCAACTGGTTCAGCTTCTGATAATCCATACAAAGTCTGAGGGTACAGTCCTCCTTTTTTGCTAAAAGGATAGGCGAACCCCAAAGAGAAGTACTGGTTTAGATGAAACCCTTTTCCTACAACTCCTCTAACTGCTTCTTGAGCTCATGTAACTCTGGTGTATCCATACTATACGGAGGAATGGACACTGGTGCCGCTCCTGACACAAGATCAATAGATAAATCTACCTCTCTCTCCAGAGGTAAACCTGAAAATTCATCTGGAAAGACATCTATGAAACAATCCACCACTGGAGGAAAGTCTATTTGTAAAGCCCCCTAGTCATCTAGATATAAAATAGAAATTTGGGTTGTGATTCCTCCCAACCCATGATGCTCAGGTCCGTCTCTTCTCACCAAGACATACCATTCTCCCTTGTGTAGAAAATACATGCCCTCTGGTGATGTGAAACTCACCCTGCAGTGATAGGAGTCAACAAAGGTCTGAAAAGAGCCTAACCAGTCCATTCTAAGAATGACATCAAATCCTATCATCTCTAATAAATAGAGGTCCCATAAGAAGTGACACCCACCAACCTCAAGAGGGAACTCCTTTCTCTGATGTACACTAGTTTTCCTAATCCACAACAAAGTGTCTAGCATCATAACATCATCAGATGTAAAGATACAGAGCCCAAGACTCTCTACCACGAAAACATATATAAAACTATGGGAAGACCCTATATCAAAAAGAGCAGAAGCTAAAACCGAGGCAATTAGAATCATACCTATAACTGTAGAGGGTCCGAGATCCTGCTCCTACTGGGTCTGCTCCACTGCAAAAGTTTGACCTATACCATGGTCATGCGATCCTTCCTGACTACCCTGAGCTGATCCACCCTGTTGTCGCTGAAAACCTGTTGTCTGGATACCACAACCACGACCACCTCCTTGGCCTGAATGGCCTGAAGAACTCTAGTTCCCTGACTGAGGAGAAATCGGTGGTCCTGCTCCTGAACATGGAGTCATAATCGGTTACACTCACTAGGTGCTGGTGAGAAGAACCAGCACAAAAACTGAAGATGACCCATCTTGCTACAAGATTGGCACTCAAATGGGTCTCTCAGGCACTGAGTTCACATGTGTTCACTCTTTTTACACTGGTATCACCTCACCTGGCTACCTATAGATACATCCCTGCTACTAGAATCACCACACGAAGGCTCACTGCGATGCTTCCTGCTATCAATTGAAGGAGTACCAACCCCGAATACTGAACCATCCTGGATCACAACTCCCAACTCCCTCAAATTTTTCTCGATAATCAGTGCCTGGTTCACTATAGCCATCACCGAAGTCATCCTGAAGACATTCACCTATGACCATATGTCATACCCAAGACCATCCTCAAATAACCTAGCCAAAGATAACTCCTCACCTCCCATAACAGGTGTGAAGTGCTGAAGATCTGTAAAACGAGAATAATAATCCATCACTGAAAGAGTGACCTACTCCAAATTCATGAACTCTTGGGCTCGATCGGCCCTTAGTGTCTCGAGATAGAAGTAATTGTATAAGGTCCTCTAACACTCTTCCCAAACCATATCCCGATGACGCCCTATCTGTGAGACAACATCCCACCATCTCTTAGTGAAATCACATAGTATGTACATCGTGAGCTTCAACCTCCTCTTCGGAGGCATCTACAAATGCTTGAAGATGGAAATCATGGCCTCCAACCATGAATCTGCAGCCTGTGGTCCTCCATCCCCTGAGAAAGTGGGAGGATTCTACTACTGGAACACCCTCGTCAACTCCTCCATAGTCAGGGTAGGATGTGGTGATCCCTAGAAAGTATGCATCATCCTAATAAAGCCTTCACGAAACTGTGCATCATCACCTGTGTCTGGTATAACAGTTGGTTCCAAGACGGGCACGATGGGAGGATCTGCTGGTAGTCCCTGATCTACCATTTTCGGTGTCCGATCATCACCCTATACCTAGTGTACAACCGGAGGATGTCTCAGTGGCATGACTCTGCAAGGTCAACCGCATACCTTAGTTCAAGATTATCAAGGACAACAACCTAGAATTTCAAGAAATGAATAAGATAAGAAAGCATTCAAGTGTTACAAAATAGAGTTACACAGCATGTATAAACTCTACACGATGTGTTCCTTTAATCTTTTAACATGGCATGTTCCTCTACCAATCCTAGTCGTGTAACACCCTTACACATAGTGTGCTCCTCCTAAGACATGGTGTGTACTTTAGTCTTCCCTCCTGCTCAAGTACTTCTACATGGCTAGAACTACACGGTTCTCTCCCAGGTAACACTACACAACGTGTTCACCCTATACACGACAAGTACCACTTAAGTCTCATCCACTCGTGTCATTGGTCACATATCCAAATACAAGGTTGATAACTACACAACATGTACAAGCTAGAAATGGTGTGCACAACCTAAGTTTCATCCACCTATGTCATTGGTCACATGGTTAGATACACATTTCTTTATAACATGACATGTACAATATAGACATGGTGTGTTCTATGGAAAGTTTCCCAACCCTATGTCTCTACTCACATAGTCAATCACACAGTCAGGCAATACACAACATGTACTACTAGTACACGACATGTACTTCTAGTACATGACATGTACTTAAGAAAAGTCAGTTCTTCTAAAAAAGAAGAACACGTGGTGTGTGTCCATAACACCACACGTCGTGTTGTCTGGGTTTCCAGGCAGTAAGCCTCTGAAACTTCTCCAGAACCCTTAAAAACTTAAAATTTTGTCCAAGGCATGAAAAATTATGACCCATGAGATCCCATACTCTCTTGAATCAAATTTTGGTATCCTTATTCATATCATAACTTGAAAATTTTCAATTAAAGTTCAAACATGGTCAACCAAATTCAGATCCAAGAGGGCCCATTACACCTAAGGGACCAAAGCTTGGCGTCCATCCAAATGAAACTTTACATATACCAATACCCTATAAAAATATCAGGTATTATATCACAAAATCTATCCCAACAACATGCATATCTAGCACAACATCTATCACAACAACATGCAATCAGTAATGCACTCTAAATGGCATGACAAGAATGCTTTACATGTGATCTTTAGAAAGTGCCTATATGATGTATGAGATGGAATAACCTAATCTCATAGAGTTGAAATAGAAATAGAACCACAATGATATAAATCATAATAGCACAAAACAAGTGTGTCACCCAACAGTGAAATAAACTCAACTGTAACAATTGCAAAATCAGAAAAATTGCAATATTCGAGGTAACTTGGATTTTCCCTGTACACGGGTTAACTAATCTCAGGAAAAGTTTATTACCAACTACCCATTCCTTCCTATAATTGTCTATAGGCTACAAATAGTAAGACAAAGCAAAAAATAAACTCCTCTGATACCACTTTTAATGTCCCAGACCCGGGTGCCACCCAAAGGTGCCCCGTACCTGGTTGGTCACATGGCCTCAAGCACATTTCCATGAAATCCAGAGGCTACTGACTAGCAGCAAGGGCCTTGGATATGATAGTGGGGAAATAATGTCCTTGTTGGCAGAGTAAACACAATAGAAACAAATATTAAACAGTAGTGGAAGCAGTAATACCATACAACAAAACCAAACAGTGGAAGACTGATAGTAATATAAAAACTGGAGTATATATAAATGATGCACATCACATATGTATAGTAAAGTAGAAAAACAAGTCACAATGTTGGAAATACAATACTAAAACCAAAGTATAGAAAATCAGTAAACTCCAATAGCATCGCAAGCCTCATCTTGGTCTCATGGTCTCTAGCTCCAACAACAATCAAGTACCTGGTGAAGAAGGGTTATTTCCCTTGTCTATACCTGCAACCATATAATTTGTTTCGGCCCAAAAGCATGACCCAAACAGGGTGTGAGACGAATCCTAGTAGGCAACCACCAAAAGATCTGTGCTGAACTTTCAGTGAATATATATATCAAGCAATATGAAAAAAATGAAGTAATAAACTAGGAAGTACTCTTAAGTAAACAATCCTACAGTTTCCAATTACATTAATTTAAATTTATTAATTATTAAATCCATTGAATAATGTAACCTCAGGATCTAGCCTAAGCTCTATATCCCCCTGTATAATAGTAGAAAAAAATGTCTCAGATAAACAACCAAGTAAGACTGAGTCTAAGCTTGTGTTTTGTCTTGGAAGACTCGTCACAGTCATTCAATTATTCACAACAACCCTCTAGGAAATCTCTTGCGGTCTAACCCCTCTGGTTTAACATAACACTAATCAAATACAAACGACCACATGGGTAGCTCTCATGGTCAATACCCATGGGTCAACATGGCATCAATAAATTATAAATGACTTCCGGGTAGCTCTCACGGTCAATATCCCCTGGGTCTACATAGCATAAATAATCATAAATGACCTCCTAGGTAGCTATCACAGTCAATACCCCTAGGTAAAATTCTACACCAAGGCTCTCATGGTCCTGTGTAAATAAACACGGAAACCCCCACAGTTTTCCTGGTCCAAGGCTCTCATAGTCCATTGAAAAAATAGTGTTCATATCATTACAATGCATCACATGTAATCTATAACTACTACATGGATAGCATTCTCAAGAATAATACACGCAATTCATATAATCAGTAAACTCTATCCTAAACAATTCAAGGCATGGAAACAAGGTATGCCTCATAGGCAGCCTAGGCCAAACAACCATAAACGGTCAAACAAGGGAACACACCCATGGGGTGTCCCATAACAAGGTATAAAGACTTATGCATAAGTAATAACCCTTTCTCAAACAAACAAACCATAGCAGGTATTAAACAGGGTTAAATTTTAAAATACGCAATACCCCAAACATGGGTATTCGGCACTTTAAGCATATATAATTCAAATACAAACGAAAAAAGGCACAAACCACATACCTTGATGTTTTACGATGAACACTCTTGAACGTCGACCCTTGAATCAGACTATAATGGCATAGATCTATAAAAAGGGTAAAAACGATCAACCTTGAAATACTCACGAGAGAGGATGAATCAAGAAGAAATGCTCTTGGGAAATAGAGAACTCATTGGTGGGAATCCAATTCACCCAACGACGTCTCAATCAGAGGTCAGATGAAGAATCAGGAGTGGCTTGAAATTCTTTGGTGTTACATCGCTCTCCTATACGAACCGAGGGGAGAAGAAGGTATTTTAAAAGATGAGACGCGACCCCGCACTGATTTATCAAATAAAAAGAAAAGTACATGGTGTGTTCATTTAATATACACGCCATGTACTAGCCTCAACTGGCCCCCACTTTAGGTGGTCTGTCAGGTCACTTACACGGCCATGTACTCGGCTGGTATACGACTAGTACACGACTATACGTGGCAACTGGGTACACGATGTGTACTCAAAAGTACACGGCATGTACTTAGAAAATTTCTCATTTCTTCCTTTTTCCCCAAAACAACCTGAAATAAATATCCATACCTAAAATGAAGATCTGGGTTCTTACAAACTCTTGGAAGCTCTATTATCATTGATTTTAGCAACCATTTGTCTTCTTTTAAACAGCAATGCCTATTTTCGAATGCCTCTTGTCGAACACCTATTGTCGAATGCTTTTTATTACAATGTTACTCACATGCAAGTGAGGAGGTCTAGGGGTTTGAGATACAATACATTTTTTATGTAGACACACAAGTCCTTACATACTTAGAGAGTGGGATGACTCATAGGTCATCAATGACGAAAATAAAATGGAATTATTACAAATTATATAACCACATACACAAAAAAAGACATGAAATTTCAATTGTGAATTGGTTAGTCATCTCAGGATCAGTCATCACACAATACTCTTAACATGTTTTTTGGGATACTTATTATGTTCTACATATTATATAACTTTACCTATACTTGTATCTAATATATAATAAATATCTACATATATATCCATATATTTATATTACATGTTTTCCAAAATTTAAACTTTTTAATGTGTGTGTATATATATATTTAGGTAGATTCACATTATTGACCCATATGTTTCAAATATTATAATTTAAATTTATTTTACTTTAGATATAATATACAATAATATATAAATATAAATATATTTAAATAATATAACATAAATATATACAAATTTAAATATATTCAAATTTATTTATTATTATTTTAAAATATATTTACATATACTTTTATGAACAACTATAGTTTTCTAAATATAAGTATTATTAATTTATACATAAATACTGAAAATATTATAAATAATAAATTTAATTAAATTTAATAAATACAATTTACACTTACGTAATAACCATTAAAATATTTTAAACTTATGTCATTTTCAATTTTATAAAATTACATATGTATATATAAAAATTTTATAGTATTTATACTTTTCAAAATTTAAGTAATTATATTTTATACATTATTACTTGGAATAATAATTATTTATACTTAATATAATTTAGAATTATTATTTATAGTAAACTTTTTTTATACCATTAACAAAAATAATACTATATATATATATATTTATTTAAATAACTAACATAATACTAATATAACTAGTATTTTTTAATAATATAATTTTTATAAAATATTTTGCAAGATTCACTTTATTTACCATTATGTATAAAAGATTATAATTTAAATTTATGTTACTTTAAATATAATATATATTATATACGTATAAATCTATTCAAATCTAATTACTCAACATTTAAATTATAAATATATACATTTTTAAAAAAAATATTATTTCCTTAAATATAAATTATATTTTATAAATAAATTTTAAATTATATAAACATCGTATTTAAATTCCCCAAAATCATTCAATTTAAATTAAATCATACAAAAACAATAACTAATTTATAAATTAAACCATACAAATGATAATAATTTATACATTCATATATCCATACATCCATACATCCATACATCCATAAATATTAAATAAATAATTCATAAAAACAAAATAAAAAAATCAGATAATTAAAAAATTTAATAGAAATTTTACCTTCTTAAAAGCCAGAAATATATGTTGAAAAAGAAATCCAGCATAGCTTCCAGAAAAATATAGAGCAGAATGATTGAAAATAGAGGGGGGAGGAACTCAATATATAGTTTTTTGGGGGTAGGAGGTGTGAACCCCATTCACACCTCTATAAAAATTTCGAAGGAAACATAAATGGGGTTCATGCTTTTTTGGTGGAATAAGGAGAAGCGTGAACCCTATTCATGCTTCTTAGTGAAATGGGGAAGTGTAAACGGGGTTTACACTTCTCAGTGAAATGGAGAAGTGTAAACGGGGTTTACGCTTCTCCATACCTTTTTTAAAATAATTAAAAACCCCATACCATAAAAATAATAATAAATAAACTCGTTTAAAAAAACACACACATAGATATATATGGTTGACTTGAGAATTGAGCTACTCCATGGTGGTAGTTTCTATGAGGGATCAACAAGTGAAGTTCCATATGACAACCCTGCTTTTATTACATAATTAAACATGATTTATTACATAAACTATTCACCTGATACAACATGGATGATCGAGTGGTCTAGTGTCTTTGGGGCTTAGGATCATTACATAACAACTTAAAACATGAAATACAACATCTTTATTGAAAACTTCCTTTACATGACCACTACATTCCCTCATACTTAGCATTGCATGGGATAACCTGAGGACATGCATAAGAAAAGGGGTGAGATATAAATCCCAGTAAGGGAATAAACATGGAATACATGAGGAGTATAATACATGTTAGACAATAGGAATATCAATAGAGTACAAGAGAAACATGAACATAAAGTCATGATAAAGCATGATAATCATAACATGGAAATGTGGCAACAACACTTAACATGGAATTAGCATGAGCTAAGGCTCATTGCACATGGAGCATGAGTAAATCCTCATTGCAAATGAAGCATGAGTAAACCCTTGTTTCAATTGAATTATAATGAGTCAAAACTCATTTCACATGACATATCATGGTACTATACTTTACCCAATGCATTGGAGCGCTATAAGGGCACACCCTTCTTAAACATTTCATTTCATGCATAAGTGTGCCACATGGATCATAAAACATAGATTCATAAAACATAATCATTTATTCTACGACAAAGTAATGTGGAATGAAACTTTATAATCAATAAGTAAATGGGCATGAAGGTGAATACCCTTGATGGAGAAATGGTCATGGTATTCGCTACACAATGACATTGGCTTAGAAAATCGGTGCAATTTCGGCAGCGTAACGGCGTGATATAAGAATTCATAAAAATGGTTGATGAGAGATAAAGGGGTGTCTCATCATATCTACATGAAATGGACAGTAAGGGGGGTCATATAGATACATGTCCCAATAATTGTAATGGAATTTATATTCATGATACAAAAGTATTGCTTGAATGTAAATGAGGAGAGAGAAGTTCCTTTCGGAATTTCGGCATAGTAATGGGTGTACATGGGAGGAATTTAATGAGAGAGAAAGGGGTATCCCATCATTCAAAAAATAATAGGGAAGTATGGGGGAGGTGAGAAACCATACCCCAACATTTATAATTGAAATTAAAATGGCATAACAATATTAAGAAAATTGGACAAAAAAGTGAAAGGAAGAAAAACCCTTACTTGGAAGTGTGCTTCCAAAGGCTTGAGAGAGGCTTCTTGGGAGCTTGGGGCACCTTGGGAGGATTCTATAGAGATTAGGTAAGAGGTTGGACAAACTCCAAAGTCTTTGAGTGAGGAGGAAGTGGGATCTTGGGTGGGTTTATATAGGAAAGGTGAGTGAATTCTTTATTATTTAGGTTTGGGACCCCTTACATTAAACTAATCCAAACCACAAATCAGCTCATGGTTTTTGCCCATGGTTTTTGGAAAAGGGGAGAGGAAAACAATATTTTAAAAGGACAAAGTCCGAACTTCTTAAAATAATGGGTTTGATTATGTGGAGGTGAGTCACACTCCCATGGAAAATAATTTAAAAAGACAAGATGTTTAATAAGTCTTGAGGGGTCCATTAATGCTTTGTAAAATAAGTCAAAAAAACCCAAAATTACATTATTTTAATGGTAAAACATATATTGGCCGAACATAAAGCTTATAATATTTTATTACATCACTATTGGGTCATTATGATGTCATAAAACACCTTATATATTTAAACGGTATTTAATTTTTACAAAATAAATTGACTATCTTAGAAAATTATGAAAAATTCACTGTTGGATAATTTCGACGTCCTGATTTCATAAATAACATTTATTTTATCTAAATAATTTTATAAATATGTCAATTTCCACTTTTAAAATAAAAACTGACATTTATCGAAAATTCACGGGTTTTGACAAAAATGGCTTTCCAACCTTAATAAATATTACAATTGCATTCATAAAATTATAAGATCATTTATATTTAATAAAAATTAATTTAATAATAATATTATTATTTTATTAAAATATTATTTATTTCAAAAATCCCTTAATTTAATAAAATAGAATTCTTAATTAAATAATAACTAAAAACACTATTTGTACTTTAAAAACTATTTACAATGTATTAATAATGACAAGAAAGTATATTCATTATTATATACAAAAATAATGTACATGAACATAGTACTAGAGATTTGTTACATAACCCCTTAAAACAGCCGCATAAGACCTAAGGGTAAGGTGTGTGATGGTGACAGACTCTTGGGGTGGCTCAGATAACATCGCTCGAGTGGTAATCTCTATCAACTTCCACTTTTCCTGTAGACGGTCCCATTAGAGCTTGACATGATGAAGCTCATCTTGGACTTGGTCAAGAGCGAATCCCAAAGACTCCACCTCTTTTCCGAGCTCCAACAAATGGGCTTCGTATGGATCAATTCTACTGGATGAGTCCATCGCTTCCTTTGTCTGAGTAAATTGGGTTTGTTAAACCCTTATATTTATACTAATCATGTGATCACTATTCAACGACTATAAAAGTAACTGTCACAATTCTTAACATAAAACCAAAGAAGTTGACATTTTATATAAACATTTTACATAAAGAGACTTTTAATTAGATCAAGAGGGATTTCCATTAATGAAACTTTGGGTTGTTACAATATTCACCCCTTAAGAAATTTCACCCTCGAAATTTCATTTTCCCGCACTAAAACAGATGTGGGTAACTCATCTTCATCATTTCCTCTGATTCCCAAGTCGCTTCTTCAAACTTGTGGTTTCGCCACAACACCTTGACGAGGGGCATTTTCTTATTTTGTAGAACTTTTTCTATACGATCTAAGGTCTTCACTGGTTGCTCCTCATAAGAAAGATCATCCTCCAACTATACCACCTCAGAAGAGAGTACATGTGAAGATTCCGTTATGTACTTCCTTGAGAGGGATACATGAACGACATCATGTACTTTGGCCATGGTAGGTGGAAGTGCTAGTCGATAGGCCACAGACCTGACACGATCAAGAATCTCGAAGGGGCCGATTTACCTTGGACTTAACTTCCATTTCTTTCCAAAACTCATGACCTTCTTCCACAGAGATATGCGTAGAAAAACCATGTCTCCAAATTTAACCTCAAGGTCTTGTCGACGATTATCTGCATAACTCTTCTGTCAACTCTGGGATGCCTTGATACGCTGCTGAATGGTTTTCACCTTCTCCACCATTTCCTTGACCATTTCTAGTCCAAGCAGCTTATGTTCACTGACCTCATCCCAACATGCCGGTGTTCTGCACCTTTTCCCATACAGGGCTTCATATGGTGCCATTTGGATGCTCAAGTGGGAACTGTTATTATAAGAGAACTCAAATATAGGAAGATGTTGATCTCATCCTACTTTAAAGTCCATTGAGTACGCTCTCAACATGTCCTCAAGTGTTTGGATAGTCCGCTTGGATTGGCCATCAGTTTGAGGATGATAGGTCGTACTAAAGTTCAGTTCAGTATTCAGAGCATGTTGAAGACTCTTCCAAAACTTAGAGGTGAATCTTGGATCTCGGTCAGACACAATAGATAGTGGTACTCCATGCAGCCTTACCACTTACCTAATATATATCTGTGCCATCTGATCCAATGAGAAATCATCTCGAATAGAATAAAGTGTGCAGTCGTTGTAAGACAATCCACAACAACCCAGATTGCATTGTTGCCGTTGGATGTCCTCGGAAGTCTGGTGACAAAGTCCATGGTGATGTTCTCCTATTTCCATTCTGGTATAGGTAATGGTTGCATCATCCCCTTAGACTTTTTGCTCTCTGCCTTCACTTTCTGGCACACCAGGCACTTTGATGTATATTCAGCGATCTCCTTCTTCATATTATCCCACCAAAATTTTTCTCGGAGATCTCGATACATCTTTGTGATCCCTGGGTGAATAGATAAGTTTGAACTATGTGCATCATCCAAAAGTTCCTTCTTCAGCTCCGGACTTGATGGAACACATATTCTTTTCCCAAATTGCACAATTCCTTCTTCATTAAAATTAAACTTTGAGGATTTACCTTTTTTGATAGCTTCCACTTTTTCCTGAATTCCTACATCATCTTTTTGAGAATCCTTTAACTTTTCCAAAAGAGATAGTTGAACAATAATTTTTGAAAGGATTGATGATGTTCCCTTCTTTATGATTCCCATGTCCATCTTCATAAAGTCTAAGAAGATTGGATCCTTCTCAATTCTCATCATTGATAGAATCACTAGGTCTTTTCAACTTAGGTCATCTTCCACCTTGTTCGCTTTCCCAGGGTGTTAATGTATTGAATAGTCATAATCCTTAATGAGCTCTATCCATCTTCTCTAGCGCATATTAAGCTCTTTCTGTGTGAATATATATTTAAGACTCTTGTGGTTAGTATATATCTCACATTTCTCCCCATAGAGATAATGTCGCCAGATTTTCAAGGCAAAGATCACAGCCACCAACTCCAGATCATGCATTGGATAGTTTCGCTCATGGATTTTCAACTGCCTTGAGGCATAGGATATCACTTTATCATTATGCATCATCACACAGCCTAAGCCCTTCTTCGAAGCATCACTAAATACCACAAAAAGTTCCACACTTTTGGGTAAAGTGAGCACGGGTGCAGTGATAAGCCTCCTTTTCAACTCCTTAAAGCTTTCTTCGCATTTATCACTCCAAGAACATTTTACTCCCTTTCAAGTTAGCTTGGTAAGAGGGTTGGACAATCGTGAGAAATTTCTCACAAATCGTCGATAATATCCAGCTAACCCCAAGAATCTACGGATATCCGTTACCGATGTTGGCCTCGACCATCCCTCAATTGTATCTGTTTTGGAGGGATCCATAGATATCCCATTACTTGTGATGATATGGCCCAATAATGAGACTTACTTCAACCAGAACTCACACTTTCTGTACTTTGCATAGAGCTTCTCTTTGCGCAAAGTCTTCAGTACAGTTCTTAAATTCTCCTCATGATCCTCCTTGGTTTTGGAGTATATTAGAATATCATCTATAAAGAATACCACAAATTTGTCTAGGTAATCTCTAAAGTCTCTATTCATCAAGTCCATGAAGATTTCTGGAGCATTGGTGAGTCCGAAAGGCATTACTATGAATTCATAGTGCTCGTATCTTGTACGAAAAGTAGTCTTGGGGGCATCTTCCTTCTTCACCCATACTTGATAATATCCCGACCGCAAATATACCTTGGAGAAATATTGTGCTCCACGCAGCTGATCGAACAAGTCATTGATCCGTGGTAGAGGATACTTGTTCTTTATCGTGATTTTGTTAAGTTCGCGATAATCGATGCAAAGATGCATTGACCCATCCTTCTTCTTGACGAAGAGGACTAGTGCACCCCATGGTGAAGCACTTGGGCATATAAACCCTTTATCCAGATTCTCCTGTAGTTGTTTCTTCAGCTCTTCAAGCTCAACGATAGCCATTCTATATGGAGTCTTGGATATTGGTAGTGCCCCAGGTATAAGTTCAATTTAGAATTCAACATCTCTTCTAGGAGGAAGACCAGACAGTTCCTCAGGAAACACTTCAGCGAATTCCCTCACAATAGGCATTTCTTCAAGAATGGTTTCTTCCTTGGACTCAATCATCTGAGCCAGATACGTGTGCTCATAGGGCAGTAATATCCATGCTTGAGATGATGGAGCTAAAGGAGATTCATCTTCATACTTACACTTGTAAAGAATCGGGGGTCGATTGTAACACCGCAAGCTTCCATGGTACACTCATCTTTGAATAATAGAGCAGCGTATGTTGTACGCAACCTCGAGTTCTAACACACCGCGACCAATAAAAGTAGTAGTTATGAATAGTAATACCCACTTTTTGAAATTATATAAATTTTATATTTCAAAATGGACTTCATTTTTGGATTCGGAATATCAAAATTATCCTATGTTGAATTTTTGGCATTTTTCTGAGAACTTCCAATTTTTGATGAATAGTGAAAAATACTTAAAAACAACTTTTTTAATAAAAATAATTTATAGTGATAAATTATAAAATTTAGTGGTTATAAAGTGTAATTATAATATATTTTTACCATTTTATCCAATGGTGTTCATTAGAATTAATTTCACTTTGAAATTAGACATAAACAATTGGCAATCTTTTGATTGATATTCTTTCTTAAAAACATGCTATTTGTTGTGACAGCGGGAATTAATTATTAAATTAATTAATTAAACTTATATGTTTTGAATTTTTTAAAATAGACATCATTTTTGAATTAGGAATATCAAATATATCTTAGGGTTAATTTTTGGTGTTCTGAAAAAATTCGATTTTTGATGAATAGTGAAACCACTAAGTGGTAGTTAAAAAAACTGATTTTTCGTTTAAATAAAATTTTACCACCTCTATGATTTGAACTTAAAAAATCCTACATAAATCATTTTCATTAGGAATTAAAATGTTGTTCAATGGGATTAAAATAATTTTTGGTGAATAGTAACTTTGAAGTTCTATTAATCGCGATTTAAGGTAATTAGTGAAATTTAAGGTAAAAATGATATTATAAAAATATGAAAATATCTTGACACTTGTACTAAACTTATTGGATGAGTCATGGATGACCAAGAAAATCCATGGGTCAACTTAGGGACCCCATGGAGCCACTTGGGTAAGAAAATGACATTAATAACTTTTTATTTAAAGTAAAAATAAAATTGTCACAAACATGTGTTGTTTTACTAAAACAATTATTACATGGGGTTATATAAGTTAACTTTTCGAATATAAATATTCATTGTAAATATAAAAATATTTAATACATCATGATATTTTTTTTATAATTTTTAGACATTAAATAAATTAAATTTTTTATGACACCATGATGATGCAGCGATTACCTCATTAATTAACGATTTAAATAAAATGAAAAGATAATGTAAAATATAAGACTTACACATGTCAAAAACATATTGTATGAGTATATTTATAACCCTTATCACCTTATATTAGAAATATATAATTGTGGGACCTTTTAAATCCGAAAATCATTTCATAATAATGTAACATTTCATGAGTTTCCAAGAGTGCCCCTCCTCTCCTCTTATAAAAGGCCCCCATCACTATCACCTTATTCACACCTTCAAAGCCATTTGGATCGACCAACCTCTGCCCAAATACTCTCTCAAATTCCCTCTCTTACTTCTAGAAGCCTCAATTTGGGCATAATTCTTCCCAGGGAAGCTTTTGGCTCAAATCAAAAAAGAGTTACCCGATTTTAAGGTAATGTCTTCTCTTATGTTATTTTGTTTTATTTTGCTTCTCCAACCCCTTAAACTCTTTTTATTCCTTTCTTTTGTAACAACACCAGTATCTTCAATATACTAGGATGTTTTTATGAGAAGTATTTGATTTAAACTTACACACACCTCCGTCTAATGATTAAAGAACATACTGTTTCTGTGGGTGGCGAAATACTGTCTCACGAAATGATGATTGTTCAATATTCTTTTAACACCTCTAATGGTGGACATTATGATGAATTTTATATATATATATGATATATATTATGTTTTTGTTTTCCTTATGATTCGGTATTTTTCATTTATGGCATACCTTTATGATTTCCATTATGGTTAAATGCGATAATTTCATTTTAGGAAGTGCGGACTACCGCCCCCTCAAAGTGATTTGAATCGTTAATGCCATATGTGGGATGTATAAAGGATGGATTAAATGGTATTATATATTATATTATACTGGAATTATATTATACCTTTATATAATTATGATTTCATTCCATTAAATACAAAATAGAAATGAAAGTAGCGTTCATACGTACGTACGGCTTACCGTCTCCATGAACGGTGCATTTCATTTCTTACCTCTAAATGTTATGTAATATTATAAATGCATGTATATACTGGATATATATGATATATATGATATCTAAATCATGAATATAATTCTGGATATAATTTATATTTTACCACATGAACAACATGTAATTATAAGAAGTTTATTTTTGACTTAAGTGCCAAAGATCGACAAAACGACCGTTATTAACTTAAATAATTACATAATGTTCATAACATGGTAATAAGTGATATAAAAGGAATAATTAAATTAAAAAAGGTTCTTAACCAAGTATAAATTAACTCTAGTTTATTATTCAGGAGATTAAAGAATGATCGAGTCAAGTCGGACACGAGGTAAGGGAACTTCTTAACCCAATTTATATTCTTTGGGTTAATCTCCTACTTTCAAATTATGTCATGATATTATTATGTACTATCTTGTATTTGTACTTTCTTTATGTGTACTTATAGTGAATACACATAATAGATTTATTTTATTTTTAAAAAATGATCTTTTTAAGGGACTTCGTCTCAATCTCCTTTCATTGAGGCATATTTTGTTTTATACACAACTTTCTTTTATACGGTGTATAAACCCCTTTGAATTTTACTTTTATTCAAAAGGAATCTTTTTTTACAAATTGTTTTACTAAACTAAAAAAGGAATGTTTTTCTTGTCATACGTATGCGGCGACAACGACTTCTCCGCCGTAGTGACCATTATTTGTGTTCCGGCTTCCTCTACAAGCCATAACATTTTTTAAATGAAAAATACATACCACGTTTTACTATTCTTTTATTTTGGTATTAAAAATGGTTTTGAAAGTGTTTTTATTATATCAATATGTTGTATTGATATCTTGTGATTGAAATGTGAAAATGTTATGTTTCCTTTATGCATGTTTTATGTGATATGATTATGTTATGGTTTATGATATGTTTAAACCTGTTCATATGAGGAATGCATTGGACTTAATAAGTGACGGGTGGAGCCCGCTATAGATCCTCGATGCATCGGAAGGTCTCATAAGACAAACTAGTGTCTTGTCACGAGGCCTTGACAAAATCTTATTTGTAGTCTTGGCACGAGTCCTTGGATACGTGGTTATGATAGTCTGGCATTATGCCTTCCATCATTATGAAAGTGGTTATTGATATTGCATGTGATTATTCGACTAGTAGAATAACCATGTGAATAAGTAAATGACATTATTTCATTTTATTTTTTCCATATTATACTGAAGTTCAAGTTTAAAAGGCTTTTGTTTTAGTTATACATTGCCTTAAATGTTAATGTTTATTTATGAAAGCTTCCTCTATATTGTTATCCTTACTGAGCATCTGAGCTCACCCCTTTCAATGTTTTAATTTTTCTAGGATGTGAAGAAGTATTTTATGAATGACCTGAAGGGTTAATATGAAGGTATATGAAGACAAGATGTTGTTGTAGTTTTGTATTACTTTATGATGTAATGTAAAACTTATGAATGTATCTAGTGTTTCAAGGCTACTAAACTAATCGGTCTTTCGAGACTTGATCTTTTGTGATCATGCCAATGTTACGCAATAATGCACTGACTCTGGGTAACTTGGGTCGGGGCATTACATCGATTCTCCATATGGAGTGTGATTTCCCTCTCTCGACAATTTATGTTGGATCTATATAAGGAAATCCAATCCATGCTAAGAATTGAATCAAATTCCACCAGAGGGAGTATTACGAGGTTTGTCGGGAAATTCAATCCACAGATTATAACAGGGGAGGACTTATATTCATGGGATGCGATGATTTCCCCATTTATCGTACTCATCGACATCTTCACTTCCATGATTTGTGGTGGTGATGAGATTGTTATACTAAAATTTCGAGATATAAAAGAATGTGTAGAACCTGAATCAAAAAGTAAGTTCACTATTCTTGAATGAATAACTAGCGTACCTATCACCACTTCGTTGTCGGGGTTCACTTCGGCAGAAGTGATGGCAAAAGCTCTTCCTTGCTCCTTGTAGGTTGTCGGTTGCCTTCGAAAACCTTTGGATTAGGGCACTGATTTGCAAGATTCCCCAGTTCTTTGCAGTTGTAGCAATGAACAACGCGTTGTGGTTCGAACGGAGTGTTCCTCTCCTCTGTCACAATCGCGGATCTTTCTTGCTGATAGTTAACAGCTAGGTGCCCTTCCCTTCTACACCTAAAGCATTTCCTCATCCCCTTGAGGAAATTTCCAGGGTGATTCTTTCCGTACTTTTGGAAAGTGGGGTGCTGGATCTTCTTAGTACCGTTGGATTTATCCATCGGACCGCCAACATTGAAGTCAACCTTACACTTATTGTCCCCATGATACCCCTATGATTCCCCGATCTCCATTTATACCTTGAGGGAACATAGGACAATTTCCTCATAGCCGTCGAAGTCATAGATTGCTAATGCTTTCCGTAGGCTAGGCTTCAGCCCACCAAAGAAGCGGTTAACCTTGTATTCGGGGGTAACGACAAAGCCGGAAGCGTATCGTGAAAACCTTGTGAAGTTTGCCTCGTACAATCCAACAGATTATTCTTCTTTTTTCTTGAGGGAGAGGAATTCCCTTTCCATCTTAAATCAGAGGGTGTGTGGAAAATATTTATCGAAAAACATATTCTGGAAATCTTTCCATTCCAACGCCTCGATATCCTCCTCAGGCTTCATATTTTTTATCAACGTCCACCATTGATTAGCTTCACCCTCCATACGATAATCTTCCAGGAGAACCTTCTCTTGTTCAAAACATTGAAGGATGGAGAAGATCTTTTCAATGGAGTTGATCTATTGTTCAGTGATCGTGGGATCGGATGATCCACTAAAAGTAGGAGGCCTTTGTCTCATGAAGCTCTCGATAGCGATTTGTTCCTTCTTAGGGGGGTTTGGACGTTCCTCTTGACCCGTGTTTCTATTCAAATCTTGAGTTAGCTGAGAGAGAAGTGTGACAAAGTTCGCGATTCCTTCTCCCATTGGATTGGGCATCTCATTAGTATAGTCACCACACTGATCTTCACATCGTTTGTTAGCCCGAGTCCTCCTATTACTGGCCATTGGCTGGAATAAAAGGAAAGTTAGGGGGTAACACATAAAGGGTAATCCAAAGACAAAATTTGATGACTTATAAATAAACTTTTATTTCCTTAACTCATGAGTCTATAGGCTTCAATCTAGGATTTTCATGATCTACTTTCTAACATATATTCTTAGGGGAATTTTTTTTATTCCCTTAATAAGGGTTCATACTAAGCTTGTAAATTTATCAAAACATATCCCCCGGGAGTGTCGTAACCAAGAGTGCAGCAAGGCCCGTTGTCGTGCACCAGTTCCTGTTCGAGTCTAGCTCAAAGCGGTGTTTTCGGGTTTTACCCCTAGGATACATCTGTGTCAGAGCCGCCTCTACCTGCTCGTATCCATACAGGGATGTATTTGTTTGATAAACCACTTAATCAGTACTTAAAAAAACTTAGGGATGTTTTTATTATACTTAGTCTTGTCTCTAAGGCTTTACTACGGTTTTCTAATCCTAATCCCAAAAATAACTAAACCTATCCTCTGATACCAACTATGACAACTCTGCTTTTATTACATACTTAAACATGATTTATTACATAAATTATTCACTTGATACAACATGGATGATCGAGAGGTCTAGTGTCTTTGGGGTTTAGTATTATTACATAAAAACTTAAAACAATAAATACAACATCTTTATTGAAAACTTCCTTTACATGACCACTACATTCCCTCGTACTTAGCATTGCATGGGATAACCTGAGGACATGCATAAGAAAAGGGGTGAGATATAAATCCCAGTAAGGGAATAAACATGAAATACATGAAGAGTACAATACATGTTAGAAAATAGGCATATCAATAGAGCACAAGAGAAACATGATCATAAAGGCATGATAAATCATGATAATCATAACATAGAAATGTGGCAACAACATTTAACATGGAATTAGCATGAGCCAAGGCTCATTGTACATGGATCATGAGTAAATACTCATTGCACATGAAGCACGATTAAACCCTTGTTGTTCTTGAATTAGCATGAGTCAACACTAATTTCACATGACGTATCATGATAATATACTTTACCCAATGCATTGGAGCGCTATAAGGGCTCACCCTTCTTAAACATTTCATTTCATGCATAAGTGTGCCACATGGATCATAAAACATGGATTCATAAAATATAATCATTTATTCCATGACAAAGGAATGTGGAATGAAACTTTATAATCAATAAGTAAATGTGCATGAAGGTGAATACCCTTGATGGAGAAATGGGCATGGTATTCACTATACAATGGCATTGGCTTAGAAAATCGGTGCAATTTCAGCAGCGTAACGGCGTGATATAAGAATTCATAAAAATGGTTGATGAGAGAGAAATGGGTTTCTCATCATATCTACATGAAATGGACAGTAAGGGGGGTCATATAGATACATGTCCCAACAATTACAATGGAATTTATATTCATGATACAAAAGTATTTCTTGAATGTAAATGAGGAGAGAGAAGTTCTTTTCAGAATTTCGGCATAGTAATGGGTGTACATGGGAGGCATTTAATGAGAGAGAAAGGGGTCTCCCATCATTAAAACAATAATAGGCTAGTATGGGGGAGGTGAGAAACCATACCCTAGCATTTATAATTGAAATTAAAAGGGCATAAAACAATATTAAGAAAATTGGACAAAAAAATGAAAGGAAGAAAAACCCTTACTTGGAAATGTGATTCCAAAGGCTTGAGAGAGGCTTGAGAGAGGATTCTTGGGAGATTAGGGAACCTTGGGAGGATTATAGAGAGAGTAGGGCATAGGTTGGACAAAATAAAAAGGCTTTGAGTGAGGAGGAAGTGGGAGCTTGGGTGAGTTTATATAGGAAAGGTGAGTGAATTATTTATTATTTAGGTTTGGGACCCCTTACATTAAACTAATCTAAACCACAAATAAGCTCATGGTTTTTGCCCATGGTTTTTGGAAAAGGGGATAGGAAAACAATATTTTAAAAGTCCAAAGTCCTAACTTCTTAAAATAATGGGGTTTATTATGTGGAGGTGAGTCGCACTCCCATGGAAAATAATTTAAAAATACAAGATGTTTAAGAAGTCTTGAGGGGTCCATTAATGCTTTGTAAAATAAGTCAAAAAAACCCAAAATAACATTATTTTAATGGTAAAGCATATATTGGCCGAAAATAAAGCTTGTAGTATTTTATTACATCACTATTGGGTCATTATGATGTCATAAAACACCTTATATATTTAAACGGTATTTAATTTTTACCCAAAAATTTGACTGTCTTAGAAAATTATGAAAAATTCAACATTATATTATTTAGATGTCCTGATTCCATAAATAACATTTATTTTATCTAAATAATTTTCTAAATATGTTAATTTTCAATTTTAAAATAAAAACTGACATTTATCAAAAATTCACGGGTCTTGACAAAAATGGCTTTCAAACCTTAATAAAAATTACAATTGCATTCATAAAATTATAAGATCATTTATGTTTAATAATAATAATAATATTTTATTAAAATATTATTTAATTCAAAAATACCTTAATTTAATAAAATAGAATTCTTAATTAAATAATAACTAAAAACACTATTTGTACTTTAAAAACTATTTACAATGTATCAATAATGACAAGAAAGTATATTCATTATTATATACAAAAATAATGTACATGAACATAGTACTAGCGATTTGTTACATAACCCCTTAAAACAGCCACATAAGACCTAAGGGTAAGGTGTGTGATGGTGACAGACTCTTGAGGTGGCTCAGATAACATCCCTCGAGTGGTAATCTCTATCAAATTATACTTTTCCCGTAGACTGTCCCATTCGATCTTGACATGATGAAGCTCAACTTGGGCTTGGTCAAGAGCGAAGCCCAAAGACGCCACCTCTTTTCCGAGCTCTGAAAAATGGGATTTGTATGGAGTAATTCTACTGGATGAGTCCATCGCTTCCTTTGTCTGAGTAAATTGGGTTTGTTAAAGCCTTATATTTATACTAATCATGTGATCACTGTTCAGCGTCTATAAAAGTAACGGTCACAATTATTAACATAAAACCAAAGAAGTTGACATTTTATATAAACATTTTATATAAAGAGACTTTTAATTATATCAATAGGGATTTCCATTAATGAAACTTTGGGTCGTTACATTCCCCGTGAGAGTTGTTAAAATTTTCTCTGTATTCTTTTCTCAATCCATCATATATAAGCATAGAAGTAAATAAATTAAAAATACATGGGTGACTACACCCTCTGTCTAAATTATATCATCCTATTAAAATGAATTTACTATTTTCGTCTAGTGATTACAAGAGGTAAGTAATAATCATCAACCCTTCATGGAATCTCCAACCATACGCTTAAATGGTGTCAAGATGTTATTTTTTTATCCTCATTTTAGTCAAAATTCCACGATTGTTCCTACTCAACACATTATCCACATTATTTTCCTTCCTATGGTGGTAGTGTATTGAGAAATCATAATCATTGAGTAGTTATAACCATTTCCTTTTCCTCATGTTGATCTATTTTTATGAGATGATTTATTTTAAGATTTTTTTATTCGTATATATTTCACATCTTTCACCATAAAGGTAGTGTATCCATATGTTCAATGCAATGATTATAGCTACCAACTCAAGATCATGGGTCCGATAATTCTATTCATGGATGTAACTACCTTTATGCATTGGCAACAACTTCATAAACCTTCATAAGTATACATACAATTCCCTTATTTAATACATCACTACATATCAGAAATCTATCCATTCTTGGTGGTAAATTCAATATCAGTTAATTGACCAATCCCCTATTTGATTATTGAAAACTTTCTTTACATTCTTATGACTATATGAACTTAACCCCTTTATGTTCCAACTTGGTTAATAGGTTAGCTAATCGAGATTTTTTTTTGAAAAAATCATTGATAGTAACCTGCTAATCTAAGGAAACCGTGTTCCTTAGTTATATTCCTTGGTGTTGGCCATTCCATCATTTTATTTTTCTTTTAAGGATCAACTGAAATTCCATCCTTAGAGGCAACATGACCAAGAAAAGAAACTTCTCAAAGCCAAAATTCACATTTTTTAAATTTACCATGTAACTTATTTTCTCTAAGAATATTAAAAATGATTTGAAAATTACTCTTATACTCATAATAGATTTTAGAGTATAACAAGATATCATCAATAAATACCACAATGAAATTGTATAGATAATCCTTGAATACTCCATTCATTAAATCCATAAAAACAGAGGGTGTATTAGTTAATCCAAAGGGAATTACTGTAAATTTGTAATGTCCATACCTCATATGAAATGCCATCTTTGGAATATCTTCATTATTTACTCATAGTTGATGATAACTAGAATGAATATCAATCTTTGAAAAATATTGAGTTCCTTGAAGTTGATCGAACAAGTCATCAATGTGGGTTAAAGGATACTTGTTCTTTATAAAAATAGAACTGATTTCCCTATAATCGATTCATAACCTCACAGAACCATCTTTCTTCTTAACATAAAGAATATGAGGTCCATGTGGTGAAACACTAGGGCATATAAATCACTTATCACACAACTACTACAATTATTTCTTCAATACCACTAATTCCATTGTGGTCATCCTATAGAAAATCTTAGATATTGGTTTTGCATCAGGGAAGAGATCAATGGAAAACTCAACTTCACACTTAGGTGGATGTCCAGGTAGTTCTTCAGGAAACACATCAATGTGTTCCTTCACAACATGTATATCCTCTATTATAAGGATACCTTTCCAATTCATAATTCATGTCTACTCTTCTTCTCTAAGAATTTAATTAAGGAGAGCTACTGGAGGTGGATCCATACATGATTCATATGATCTATTATCCCCTATGAAGAAAAGGGATTCCACATCTCCATCATGGATCATAATTTCCTTCTCTTAGAAATAAATTTTCAATTTATAATTTGAAATACAATCCATACCAAGGATTATATCAAAGTCAACTATAGGTATAATAATCAAGTTTTCAAATTGAGTGTGTTCAGGTGTCATAATGGGAATTGACTGACATATCCTTATTGTAATAATATTTCCATTGAGAGTCTTTATTGACAACTCCCTTATTAAGGTTCTAGAGAAATATCTAATTTTATTAGAAAACATGGAATATATAAAAAAGTGTGAATATCTATAATCAAATAAAGAATTAGCTAAATTTGAGGTGTCGATTAATGTACTTGTCACCACATCTTTAGAAACTTCAAACACAGTTGTAGTGATCACATAAACTTAGCCTTTCTCCCTTGGCCTTTTCTAAGGAAAATTCATTTGATGCTTGGGGAATTAATTAGAATAGTTCCCCATCTCTTACAGTTAAAGGATTGGACATTAGAGGATTATTTCTTTCCCTTTCAATCATGATCTTGATGGTATTTCTCTCCATACTTAAAGAAAAATCTCATTCCTATCAAGTATGTTCCATAGTGTTTCTTTATAAAACTATTTCAAGTTATAAATTTCACCCTCCCCTTCTTCCTTTTTGTCATATTTTTTTTTTAAATTTCTCAGTCACATGCCTCTTTTCTTGTTTTCACTTGAAAACATAATATTTGGAGAATTATTTATCTATCTTGATGGCACTTGATACTATATCCTCATATACTAAAAATTTATGAGAGACCAATTCCCTTCAAAGGCTAGGTTTTAGCCCATAAAATAAGTGATCAATATTACTTATTGGATTATGTACATAATCTACAACATGTGTTGTTAACCTTGTAAAGTTAGCTTTATATTCTGTAACATTTTCTCCTTCCTTTTTTCCTTATATTGAGGAATTGTCTCTCCATATCATCTCATTGTACATGATAATTTTTTTTCAAAGAATATCTCTTTGAAAGTATTCAACTCATACTATCTATTTCCTCTGACACCTCGGTGTTCTATATCAATGACTGTCATTGATTAACATCTCCTTTAAGATGATAAACTTCCATGATAACTTTCTAACTTTCACTACTTCCCAAAGTGAAAAATATATTCTATGAATAGTATTATCATTAAATGATGGTGGTTTTTATCGCGTGAAGTGGTATAACACTATTGCACCATGTTGGGGATCAGTAGGTTTCTCTATATGAGTAATATTATTGGTCATGGTTTGAGTCAACTACCCCAATATAGTTATAATTTTTCCAGCTCCATCTTTAGCTTCATTGTCTTTCCTGGGAGGGTAATCCCTAAATAGATTACTTGCATTGATGCAATTTTCATTCCTTCTACTAGGAATCATTTCTAAACAATAGAATATTTTGAAATCCATTATATCATTATGAATTTTAAATTATAGTATATAATTCTAAATTGGGTGTAACACTTAACATAAATTTTCAATTTATGCATAGCTAATCTCATAATCATAAGCTTAATATCTTTGGGAATATCTTCAAATCATAACAATATTTCCAAATCTTTCATAATGGTTCATAAAAACATGTGAATCATAAAAATTATACCCCTAGGAGTTTCTAGACAGGTGTGTAGTATTAGGCCCACTCATCTTGAACCGAGTGAAGAATGATTTGATATTAAACCATCCTTTTCCAAGGTGTTTACCCCTAGGTGCATTTGTGCCATAACCACATCCACTTTATAGTATCCAGATAGAGATTTCATTGCTAGGAAACCACATATTCTCCACCTTACCAAAACTTTATGATATTATTATATACTTAAACTTATCCCTAGATTTTGTCATAGGCTTATGTTTTCTATGTTTTCCAAAATTTAGTTTTCGAGGTGTATACTAAACTTCCTTGGATACCAACTGTAACACCACAACTCAAGTAACTCGAAGTTAGTGGTAATTTTACTACATTGTCACAATATACAAGTAATCATATCTTGAAGGATTGAATAGTTTTTCAATCTTGGGAGACTAGATACATACATAAATTTCACATTATATTTGAAAACATGAAATGAAACTTAAAATTCAAGAGATAACTTTATTATTTCTTCTATTATATTCATGAAATCATTCATAGATCCCTTCTTGGTATCTTGGGGAAATGAAAACATAATAAAGGGTGAGATCAGATGCTTGGTAAGGGAAAATATACAGTAAAATCTATCATAGAATAAATAAAGTATGAATAATATAGAAAAGATAAAAAAATAATCAAATATTCCATGTAATTAATATCATAAAATGGGAATATATCCATGGATGATATAAAAACATAAATAATTACATAGATAATAATAACTAGTTTCATAATGATAGAATACATAATGTTGGATATCATAATCTTACCATCAAGGCCTTGTGTCTAACATCATACATTGGTAAGGTGTACACTAAATACATAAACTAGTCTGTCTCATGAGACATACTGATGAATGAAAGGGCTATATAGGGCCCCACTCATCACTTACTAAGTCCAATGCATTCATCATATAAAATAAATGAATAATAATTCAATACATAATCAACATAAACATTTATATTGAAAAACTAACATATGATATGTTAACATTTTCCCTAGTAAATAAATAAAACAACATGATCAAAAGTAATCCAAATAAATAAGGTGGATGGTATCATTAGAGTATATCCCCAGTAAATCATAAGAATCATCAAAGGATGTTGATACAGATGAACATACATTTTAAATAATATTTGATCATTTCTTTGAAAACACGGGGAAATATCATTTTCTTTTGATAAAATTTTAAATAAAAATTTCTAGAATATTTAGAAAATTATTTTATTTGAAAATAACCATGGAAACTTATAAAATAAGATTCAATGTAAAGAATAGTTATGATGGAAGGAAAATATGATCATTTGGTAAATGGTAAAACAAATATTCCCTTCACACTTTTGGTAAAAAGTCAAAAGTACCTTTTTTGGAAAAAGATAAGAATGTTCCTTTTAAAACTTTGTAAAGAAAATAAAATATGGTTGAAAATGAATTTAAATAATAATTTTATCATTGAATAGGAAATTCTTGAAAACATCTTAAGAAACATGGATATGAAAGAAAAATTTATCGACCAAAGATGAAATAAGGTTGGTTTTTCTTAGAAAAACAATTTATTGATCGTATTAAGTACCAAAGAGAGAAAAATGAAAGGAAAACATGTAAACTACATAAATAACCAGAGGAGAATAAAATAAATGTATTTTAAAAAATAAATAACTTATAATTTTCTTTCAATTAAAATTTAGTCATAAATAATCCCAAATAAAAATGAGATTGCATAATAAACTCTTACCATGAGTTTGACTCGCCACGTACATACTTTAACTTATGTATAATAGAGTTATATTAATTTTTTAATTTATTAATAAAATTTTCAGGTTTTTTACCTTTTCATAATACATTTTATTTCATTTTTTACCATGTATTATATAGTGATAAAATTGGTTAATTTCATGTTTGACATTTTGGGGTCATTCAGTTTATAACCTCAAAATAACATTAATGTGTTGAATGTGGTCAAAGGGGACATAGTTAAATTATATATAGAATATTAATCATGAAATAATTATCATTTTTATATATTAAATACAATTTTATATTCATCTATGAAATCTATACATTAAAAATTAATCACATTGCTTTGTGGAGGTGGTAATCCACACGTACGCACGAGCGACGTTATCATTTTTTAATGGGTGGAAGGGTAAGAATTTAGATGATATATTATATTTAAAAAATCATAATTATGTCATAAATATCATAAATATTAATTAGTTTCATATTTATAACCATCTAATTAAATTGGTGGTGAAACACAAATTACACCACTATGTGGAGATGGTATGTTCTACGTACACATGAGTGATATTTTCATTTTTCATAGGATGTAAAGGAGATTAAAAAGGGTTGTTCCATCAACATAATAAGATTTTAGTGTGTTAAATATAATAATGTTATCATATTATCAAGTTTATAGAATATTTGAAGGAGGTGGAAGAAAAAATAAACATGAAGATACTTGGTTAAAACTTATACCTCTTCTTTGGAAACTTTCCTTTGGATTACACCATAAGCCTTATAGGATTGGTATTTTGGTGAGACCAGAATCTATAGGACATAGGGAGGGATGTTGGAAAGTTATTTGGGTAGATATTGGTTGGGATAAATGGATTAAGTGGAGTGAAAAAGAGAGGATAGGAGGTTACTTTTTATAAGATAGGTGAGTGGCACAATTGTAATAATTCAACTATTAAATATTATAAGTGTCTTTCTCATGGATAAGTGGCACTTAAATAATTAAATTTTTAATATGAGGTGATAAGGGTCTAAATATACCAATAAAATAAGAATTTATATGATATTTTATGACCATATCACAATTTTTTAACCATAATTAACCCATATTTTTACCAATGTTACTATTCATAATGAAAAAAAATGAAATTGAAATCATTATTAAATTTTAGACTCTTAATTAAAAATATGAGATCCATTTTTGTAAGATTAAATTTTTATAATTCAAAAAAATTAATTTTAATATAATTGCACGAAATGCAATGAAAAATAGTTTGTTTAAAGAAAAAAAAATGTTTTTAAGCATAAAAATAATCTTCTTCCAAAACCAAATATAACACTAATTACAATAGAATTAATTAGATTATGTTTAATAAAAGGGATATTATTATACTTTAAAAACAAATTCAAAACATAATGGGAATTTAAATTACTTGATTTTAAAGAAAATAAATGGCAGTTTTGCAGAAATTGTCATTTTTTATTATTCACCCAAAATCAACTATTTTTGAAAAATACCAAAAATTTACCTGATTATAAATTCAACCTTCTAAACTCAAAATTTACATCCATTTTATCTAATTCAATTTCTAAAATTATAAATTTTACTTTTAAATATAATCCATAAATATTTCTATTATAATGAAAAATAATAGGATGTGCATTGGGAAATAGTCTAGGGATGTGATGTTAACCTGTTATAGGATGATCTTAGTTATTATAAATGACATGTAATTTGTTCTTGTGTTTTGACTACATGTATTCCACAATTTATTCAAGGAAAAATCATGTGGGGTTACAGAGCATGTGCACCAACTACATGTCGTATGCTCCCTGTCTAGTTGTGTGCCAATTGGCGGTCAATATGCAGCGTGTAATGACACGGTGTACTAACCCCTACATGATGTGTCAGGATTATTTTGGCCTTACCTTGTGTGATTGACCAAGGTTACACAATGTGTAATTTTTATTACACACCATGTAACCATGTCATGCAGCTAGCATCCTTGACACCTCAGGATGGGATCTTCGAGTGTTCTTCATATATTCTTAGTCAAATGAATTTAGAATATTGCATTATCTTGAATTTTTGGGTTTAAAAAATGAAAAAATAGAAATGAAATCTTACTAATAAAATTAGAGATCGGTAAATGAATAATAAATAATTATAAATTATAATGCGACAACTCTAAAACCATTTGAAGGTTTTGGGATGCTGTGAAAGTAGTTGGACCGATGCCCAATAATGGTTTCATCGATTTCATCAGATAACATCTAAATAACTTGATGAATCAACCCCATAGTCTTCATAAAGAGGATATTTTACATTAAACTTTTAATTAATTTAAAGTAATAATTACCTCATTTTGATAATTCATATCATTTTTGATCAATTTGGTGGTCGTTCTCATAGTCTCATCATTATGGTGAATAATCCAAACCAGAATTCCTCTAATGATATCCAAACGTGTTTCATGAATCTCAGAACATAATTGTTAGTATTTTGGGCATTAGTACTGAGGAACCAAGTGCCATGTGTCATTCACCATTAACCGCAACAGAATTCTCTCAAGATTAAGAGAATTCTCTCACATTCCTTCATTCTTGAGAGGGGGAGAGGAGGATTATCTCTCATTCTTGAGAGAGTTCTTAAGAAATTCTCTCTAGGGATTTGAGATAATTATTTTAAGAAAATAATGTGTGAACAACTCTCACTTATCCCAAAAAATGATATAAATCGGATTATATACTTAGGGTTAAAACATTTAGTAATTGCACAGAGGCCCTTATCTAATTATTTTATTCTAAGTAAACCGCATGTCAAATAATGATAATAATATTATTATAATATTCTATGACATAAGTTAACTCGCAGATATTTAAATATCATTTTTTAAATAAATAAACCAATATTTATTTAAATGATATTAAATAAAATATATTATTTCCACCGGGCCCTTAACTCAACCCATCAATCCTCATCGGCATTTTTCGAACCTTAAATAATACATATTTATTTGAATAAATAAATACTAGATTCACCAAACTTGAAAATAAATATTTATTTTAAATATCCAACTCACATATATTCTAAACATGAATGGCTGGTGATTGAACTTTTGTGATCAACTTAACCTGAATAATTATCATTCCAAAAGTTGGTAATAATATTTATTCTTAATATTAAATTCAAATAGAATTTAATTTAGATTCTAGATACACTTAGTGTGTGGACCCTCTACACATCTTTCTCAATGGCATTAAGAGAACTTGCATAATGTCCAATATCAACATATAACAACACATCAAGACACCTATAGAGAAAAAAGTTAATATCACAATAATAATTGCCTCATATGAATGTTTACTATGCAATATAATCTCTTTGTCATGGTATCTCATCAAACAGGTTGAATATTTGTGCCATCAACCTATATGCTTGATTTATCTTTCTTTGACTCTCTAAAATAAACTCATTGATGAACTCAAATGGTCATGGATTTAATCAGACGGTTCCATTTCAATCAAAGGTCCAGAGATATCATCTTCCATAAATCGGAAGGGAAAAATAATTTCTTGACTTATTCAATTAATGACATATCACTTATGATGCACCCAACATAACTTATTTCATCATGAGCATATGTATCATGATTTTTTTCAATACATCAAAGTAAAAGATTTATGATATACATTAATAATAATCCCAAGTTGAAAGACCAATACACAAGTTTGCAGATAGGAATATCCAATGACACATATAACATGTTGAATTACTAATGGGGTATATCCTCATAACTTTCCTTCTTAGAGATTACCAAGTGTAAACATCATGAGAATAAGTCTTAATGTCTTATGAGCCCCTGAAACCTAATATTCAAACATCATCTATGTCCTATCAAACATATGTTAAATAGACCATAAGAAATATTTGTAAGAATATTGTCATAGCATTTTAAGGTTTTTATTATGGCATAGAACTATTATAACCTTTCAATGAGATAGAAACTATGTTGGAGTTAGTGTCCTAGAACCAACTAGTTTATACTTTAGATTAAAAAATATATATTAAAAGAAGTGGATATTAAATATATTTCATCACATATTGATCATTATTTTTCACGGATTTAATGTGATAAGGTCCTAGTGTACGTGTCACATTAAAATAGGTCATAGCATTTCCCCGCTATGATTAGAACCTTGAGATTCTATAATGGTATCTCTAAAATATTTGTCTTGTGGTCAGGATAATAAACTATAAAGGGGTGTATAGTTTTTTGACTATCTGTTATGAGTTATCGTAAGAGGATGAGGCTTTATCTCATAAATTTCACACATGGCGATCTCAAAGACGAGAGATTATAAGGACAAAACCAGCAAAAATAATTATGCATGTTTTTGTGTCATCTAATATTCCTATATGTGAGCATGTGTAATGTCCCTTTCACTTTAAGATTATTATTGGTATATATCGCGACTCGTGTACTTAGATGTATTAATGAAACTCATGGCACACTATGTTCATGCTAAGTAGGAAATGTTGGGTACGTCATGATCAGTATGTTATTAATGAATAAGTCGACAAAGGATTTTTCCATTTCATTTATGAAAGTTAATATCTCAGACCTTTGGTTGGAATGGAACCATCGAAATAAACTCCATGTCCACAATGATTTATGTAATGCCCCGACCCAAGTTACCCAGAGTTGGTGCATTATTACATAACATTGGCATGATACAAGGAAATAATGTCCTGAAAGACCGATCAGTTTAGTAGCCTTGGAAATACTAGATACATTCATAAGTTTTACATTACATTATAAAATAAAAAACTACAACAACATTGTTTCCATAGACCACACTCATATCCCTTCAGACTATCCCTGTAGGTCAGTCGTAAAATACTTCTTCGCATCCTGGGAAAAATAAAACATAGAAAGGGGTGAGCTCATATGCTCAGTAAGGATAACAATATAGCGGAAACTTTCATAAATAAGCATAAACATTTAAGGAAATGTATAAGAATAAAACAAAAGTATTTTAAACTTTAACTTCACCATAATATGGCAAAGATAAAATCAAATAATTCCATTTACTTATTCACATGGATATTCTACTAGTCGAACAATCACATGCAATATCAATAGTCACTTTCATAATGATGGAATGCATAATGTCAGATTTCATAACCACATAGTCAAGGCCTTGTGCCAAGACTGCAAATAATATTTTGTCAAGGCCTTGTTCCAAGACACTAGTTTGTCTCATGAGACATACCGATGCATCGAGGAGCCATAGCGAGCTCCACCCATCACTTACTAAGTACAATGCATTGCTCATATGAAAAGGTTTAAACATAACATAAACATTTGTAATAAAACTAGCATACGGAATGTCAATACTTTATCTATAAACCATGAATGGTGTAAAAATAACACATCCATAGTCAAACATATCACAAAACCTTCAATTCAATGTGGAAGTTTTCTATCATAATAAATCAACTTCAAATAAACTTAAAATCCATCAAAGGATGTTGACATATATGAAATCAAAACCTTTTTTTAGAGAAATATATCTTTCCATTTTGAAATAATTTAAGAGTCACATAATTATAAAGAAAACATTTATTTTGAAAATATTCTTATAATCTTGTAAGTTAAGATTCAACAATGTTATAACGGTGGAAAATAGTCACACCCGCCGTATAAGTTAAAAAAACATTCTTACCATAATTTTGTCAAAAAGGTCATAAAGTACCTTGTTTGGAAAACGACGGAAAGATTCATTTCAAAAAATATAAGGTCAAATAAGGGTATAAATGAATTTAACCCACTTTCTAGTAAATAGTAAAAATGGTTTGAAATAAATTTTTAAGAATCATGAATGTGGATGATAAAGAGGTCCTAGTAGATAATTACGTATAAACAACCTCAGATAATGAAGAGATTATGAAATTAACCCTTACCTTGTTCTTTTCATTGGTCGAGGGTAGGTTAACCTCCTGTATAATGGTAAAATCATTGTTATTAAATTATACAAGAAACCATATACATTAATATGATACCATATATGATCTTCTAATATTGCTTTGTTAATGATATTTCAGTAGTATCATCGTTTCAGGTGTTAACTGATTCATTTTTTTATATGCTTTGTTACGTAAGTAATGTTTGTTGTGGATATGATGTATATTATTCGTATTCAGAATGATATTAAGCCTTTAAAAATTATTTTTAATCATCAAATGAAAATTAGTCTTGAATGGATACGATGGGGAATGAATCTCATCGCGTTCGTGGAGACGGTAATCCGTACGTACGCACGAGCGACAATATCATTCTTTTGATATTAAAATTGTATATAATTGGATAGGATATTATATATACAGAATCATTATCATGTTATATTTATTATTTACATCATTTATACTCATTACTATAACCATCCAAATGATGAAGTGTTTGAATAACAAACTACACCACGACGTGGAGACGGTAAGCCGTATGTACGCACGTATCGTGACATGTCATTCCTAGGATGGATAAAATAATGAATATGGTTGTACCATTTTTATAATAACATCACAGTATATAGAAGATACTGGATTTATTATTTTATAATAGAAACAACAAATAAAGAGGAAGTGGAAGAAGAAAATAACTTGAAAGAGGTGATGAAATATTTACCTCTTCTTCAGGTTCTTTCTTTTGATTTGATCAAAAGGGCTCCTTAGGTTGGATTTCTGACTAAAGGAAGGCCTCTAGGATTAAGGTAGGACAGTTTTTAGGATATTTGGGCAGGGGTTGGTAGAGCCAAATGGCTTTGAAGGTGTGAAATTAAGAGAAGGGGAAGTTCCCTTTTATAAGAGGGGTGAGGGGCACCTTAGGAAAAGATTGAAATATTATTTTATAATAAAATCATTTTCAGTTTATAATGGATCCAAAATTATTTATTTCAAGGATAAGGTGTGTATGGGTCGAAACCCACTCAACCAATAGGTTTTAGATAGGTTTGGGTCACTATATTTACTTTATCTTCTAGATTTAACTCTTAGTTAATTAGTTTGACATTTACCATGTCTCTTCGTATTTTTATATTATATGGTTAATAAACTTACTATAAACTTCCAAGAGAACCTCAAGTGGTTAATTAATGACATATATAATATTATTTAAGACCTTTGGCCGAACCTTAGATTTTTAAGAATAGAATATCAATTAATAATATAATATTTTAAAAAAAACACTTTTATGTCAATTTTGACACTATTTGCTATTTTGTTTTTGTTAAATTCCTAACAGCATTATTAATTCAAAAAAAATATTTAATCAGTCCTAACATGTCACATTAACCTAGAAAATTTGTGGTTGGCATCAAAACTTTCAAATTATATTTATTTTAACATCTATAATACCATTTTGATTATTTCATTTATAATGAAAATACTACATCATCATTGTGTCATAAATAAATTTAATTATTAAATGTATAAAAATTATAAATAAAATACCATTATATAGGAAATATTTTTATATTTCTAATGAATATTTATAGTCGAAAAGATAACATATATAACCCTATGTAAAAATTGTTTTACTAAAAGATATATGTTTATGTCATTTTTGTATTTACTTTAACTTAATTAATATAAAGTGTCATTATCACTTACAAGTGGCTCCATGGGGTCCCGTGGTCAGAAATGTATCATCCAATAGGGTTAGAACACGTGTTAGGTTAATTTAATATTATTATAATATTATTTTTTTACCCTTATTTACCCCATTTACACTTTAGCCATGGTAAATAAAATATTTACCGAAGTAATTATTCAAAATGTCTAAAAATAAAAGTTACATATTTACACAATTTGTACCTTCTGATTCTAAATATGAAATCCATTTTTATAAATTCAAAACATAGAAATGGCAGAAATTAATTTAAAATTAATTCCCGTTGTCAAAACAAAAAGCGTGTTTTTAAGAAATATTAACTATCAAAATATTGACACTTGCTTATGTCCAGTTTAAATGTGAAATTATGTCCAATGACCAACATTGGATTAAATAGTAAAAATATAATCTAATTATACTTAAAAACCACTCAATATTATAATTTAACACTATAAATTATTTTGATTAAAAAAGTTGTTATTAATTAAAATTTAGTATTTTCACTATTCATCAAAAATTGAATGTTTTCAGAAAAATACCAAAAATTAACCCTAATCTAATTTTGATATTCTGAACCAAAAAATGAAGTCCATTTTGAAAGATAAAATTGATAAGATTTCAAAAAGTGAGTATTACTATTCATAACAGCTAGTTTGATTGGTCGCGATGTGTTAGAATCTCGAAGTTGCGTACAATGCAAGCTATTGCATTATTCAAAGGGAAACATACCGTGGAAGCTTGGGGAGTTACATTCTACCCTCCTTTAAATAATTTCATCCTCAAAATTTCTAGAATATTTCTGCATAAAAATATTTGGGTGGTTCTTCATCATAATCTCCTCAGGTTCCCACGTCGCCTCTTCCATCTTATGGTTTCTATATAGAACTTTTTCCAAACGAGTCGTCTGGTTTCTCAACACTTGTTCTCTTGTATCAAGAATATTGATAGGTTCTTTGCAATAAGACAGATCGGGTTCCAGTTCTAATTCCTCATAGGTAAGTACATGCGTTGGGTCAGGCATGTATTTTCTCAATAGTGATACGTGGAACACATCATGAACTTTGGAGAGACTTGGCGGCATTGCCTAACGGTAAGCTACAACCCCAATTCGTTCTAGGATTTCGAAAGGTCCGATGTACCTGGGACTCAATTTACCCTTCTTACCGAAACGTATAACACCCTTCCATAGAGATACCTTCAAGAAAACATGATCTCCTATATGAAATTCCAAATCCTTCCTTCAGTTATCGGCATAGCTCTTCTACCTACTTTGAGATGCTTTGATGTGGGTTTGGATTACCTTCACCTTTTCCATCATTTCCTCAACAAGTTTTGGGCCTACAAGTTTTCTTTCACTAACATCATCCCAACAAGTTGGTGTGCGACATCTCTTTCCATATAATGCTTTATACGGTGCCATCTGAATACTTGAATGGATGCTATTGTTATTGGAAAATTCTACTAGAGGTAAATATTGATCCCACATACCTTGAAAGTCAAGTGAGCAAGATATCAACATGTCTTCTAAGGTTTGAATAGTCCGTTTTGATTTTCCATCAGTTTGAGGGTGGTAGGTAGTGCTCAAATGAAGTTTAGTATCTAGGGCTCTATGAAGACTTTTCTAGAATATTGATGTAAAATGGGGATCACGATAAGAAACAATCAATAGGGGTACTCCATGAAGTCTTACAACTTCATTAATATATATTCTTTCTAAAAATTCAAGTGGTAAATCTTCTCTTATAGTAAGAAAATGTGCTAACTTGGTAAGACGATAAAAAATGACCCATATTGCATCATTCCTTCTAGGAGTATTTGGTAGTCCCATGAAAAATTTCATCGTAATATTATCCCATTTCCAATCAGGTATGGGAAGAGGTTGCATGAATCCTCCAGGATATTTCCTTCCAGCTTTCACTTGTTGACAAACCATACATCTTGACACAAAATCAGAAATCTCCCTCTTCATGTTGTCCCACCAAAAATGTTCCTTCAAATCTCTATACATTTTGGTGCTCCCAGGGTGTATAGAGAAATTGTATCTATGAGAATCATCCAACAATTCTCTTTTTAGATAAGGTATATCGGGAACACAAAGTCTCTTCCCAAATTTCAAAATTCCATCTTCATATATGAAGTCACTCAATCTCCCGTTATTCACATTTTTAATCTTCTTTTGAAAATCCTCATCATCAACCTGAGAACTTTTTATTATTTCTAGTAAAGATGGTTTGGAAACCATTTGAAAAATCATTGATGTTTCACCTTCCATGGTTATTCCCATATCCATCTTTACAAGATCCATGTATATAGGATCCTTTTTAACTCTCATCTTGTTCAAAACTCCATGATCCTTTCTACTCAAAGCACCTTCCACCTTATTTTCCTTCCCCGGGTGGTAGTGTATAGTGCAATCATAATACTTGAGTAGATCAAGTCATCGCCTTTGCCTCATGTTGAGTTCTTTTTGTGAGAAAATATACTTCAAACTCTTGTGATCAGTATAAATATCACATTTTTCACCATATAGATAGTGTCTCCATATCTTCAAAGAAAATATTATAGTTGCTAACTCAATATCATGAGTAATATAGTTTTATTCATGAATTTTTAGCTACCGTGATGCATAGGCAATAACCCTATCATTCTGCATAAGGACACAATCAAGACATTTCTTTGAAGCATTACTACAAATAACAAACCCGTCATTCCCCGATGGTAGAGTCAATATAAGATCATTGACTAATATTCTCTTCAATTATTCAAAACATTCTTCACACTCTTTTCTCCAAACAAATTTAACCCCTTTACGTGTGAGCTTGGTTAATGGGTTTTCCAATCGGGCAAAATTCTGGACGAAATGTCGATAATAACCTACTAAACCAATAAAACTACGTACCTCAGTTATACTCGTCGGTGCTAGCCATTCTTGTATTTCCTTGGTCTTTGAAGGATTAACAGATATTCCATCCTTAGAGACAATATGGCTAAGAAAATAAATCTCTTGAAGTCAAAATTCACACTTTCTAAACTTTCCATATAATTCATTTATTCTAAGAGTCTTTAGGATAATGTGCAAGTGATTTTCATGATCTTCTTAGCTTTTGGATTATACCAAGATATCATCAATAAATACCACTACAAAGTCATCAAGATATTCCTTGAAAATCCTATTCATTATATCCATGAAGACAGAGGGTGCATTAGTCAATCCAAAAGGCATTACTGTAAACTCGTAATGCCCGTACCTAGTTCGAAATGCTATCTTCAGAATGTATTCCTTCTTTACACACAACTGATGGTATCCAGGTCAAAGGTCAATCTTTGAAAAATATTGAGCTCCATGAAGTTGGTCAAATAAATCATCAATGCGAGGTAGGGGATACTTGTTCTTTATTGTTACAGCATTGATCTCCCTGTAGTCAATGCACAACCTCATAGATCCATCTTTATTCTTAACAAAAAGGACAGGATCTCCCCATAAAGAAAAACTAGGGAGAATAAATCCCTTATTACTCAATTCCTCTAGTTGTTTCTTTAGTTCCACTAATTACACAGTGTCCATTCTATAAGGGGTCTTCAATATGGGCCTTGAACCAAGAATTAAATCAATAGAAAACTCGATTTCTCATTCTGGAGGATGTCCAGGTAAATCTTCTGGAAACACATCAACATATTCTTGCACAATAAGTACATATTATATTTGAACATTATTTTCCTCACCCATAGTTATTTCATTCTCTTCCTCCCCAATAATTGAATTTAGTTGAGCTACTGGGGGTGGATCTAGATAAGAATTAGGTGGTGACGATTCTGTTTTAAAGATAATGTGTTCTTTATCATCGTCATCAAAAATAGTAACCTCCTTCTTCTTACAATAAATTTTTGCATCATGGTCCAAAAGGCAATCCATACCGAGGATTGTATCAAATTCAATCAAGGATATGACGATGAGATCAGCAGATAAAGAACATTTATATGCCCTAATGAGGACTGATTCACAAAACTTTATTGCAATGATACTTCCCTTAGGAGTTTTTACTGACAAATACCTTATTAAATCAAATTTCAAATATCTAATTTTCTTAGCAAACTGGGAAGATATGAAATAATGCGATGATCCAGAATCAAATAAAGCATTTGTTAAACTTTAGGAAACCATTAAATTACCTACCACCACATCTTTCGGAGCTTCAACCTCAGCAATAGTGATAGCATAATATTGGACTTGATCCCTTGTCCTTTTCTGAGGTAATTTTCCTTGGCGCTTAGGACATTCATTTTCATAATTCCCCCTTTCTCTACAATTATAGAATTCAACATTGACAACCTCTTTCTTCCCCTTGCAATCATGAGCTTAGTGGAATTTTTCACCACACTTGTAACAAACTTTCATTCCCTTTAGGAAAGTACCAGGGTGTTTCTTCCCATATTTACTATAGGATGGATATTTAACTTTTCCCTACTTCCCCTTATTTCCATTTCCAGAGTGTTCGGTAGATCTCTTCTTCTCTTTCTTTGGTTTAAAGTCGTAAGACTTAAAGAATTCATTTTCTGTCTTAATAGCACATGAGACAATGTTTTCGTATGACGAGAAGGATTATGAGACTAATGCTCGATGGAGAAGAGGTTTTAACCCATCAAAGAAATGATCAATATTACTTCTTGGGTTACGTATATAATCTGCAGCATGCCTCGCTAACCTTGTAAAGTTAGCTTCATACTTTGCGATATTTTCATCCTCCTTTTGCCTCAGACTTAGAAATTGTCTTTTTATATCTGCTCGATGGTCATGAGGAAATTATTTTTCTAAGAAAAGCTCTTTAAACTCCCTCCATTCCATATTTGATAGTTCATCATCTTCCTTCGTGTTTTGAATCAATGACCACCATTGATCAGCATCTCTAGTGAGGTGGTAAACTGTCATGACAACTTTTTCCCTTTCACTACTCCCCAAGGCGTGGAATATTTTCTCTAAGGAATTTATCCATTTCTCAGCTAATAATGGATTTATAATCCCATTGAATGTTGGTGGTTATTTCCTCATGAAGCATTCAAACATTGATCCTCCACGCTGTGGATCGGGGTGCTCCATACGGGTAAGGTTATTATTCATAACCTGAGTGAGTTGTCCTAGTAGGTGATAAGCTAATCAGCACCAGTTGCTTGACCAGCTCCACTATAATTATCTTGAGAAGGAGGTAAATCCCTACATGGATTACGTGCGTTGATACAGTTTCCATTCCTTCCACTAGGCTCCATTTCTAAATAATGGTATAAACTAGATTAGTTTATGAATCGAAATACATAATTCAAAACTTGTAAAACACTTAACATAAACTGAACAGTTTATGGATATAATTCATAATCATAAAAATGTTTTCTTTGAATAAGTATATACTCATAAACCCTTCATAATGGTTTGTAAAGAAAATGAGAGTTATCCTAAGCATACCCCCTGGGAGTGTCATAACCAAGAGTGCAGTAAGGCCCGTTGTTGTACACCAGTTCTCGTTCGAGTCTAGCTCAAAGTGGTGTTTTCAGGGTTTAACCCTAGGTACATCTGTGCCAGAGTCGTCTCTACCTGCTCATATCTAGACAGAGATGTTTCGCCTGGAAATCTCACAAAATCTCTACAATACCAAAATTCTAGGAAGTTCTTCTATAATAATCCTCAAAGTCTATCTTAGGGTAATGTGCTCTAATTATAGTTTATCTAAATCTAGATTCCAAGGTTTGTACTAAAATTCCTCTGATACCAACTGTAACACCCCGACCCCAGTTACCCAGTGTCGGTGCATTATTACATAACATTGGCATGATACAAGGAAATCATGTCCCGAAAGACCGATTAGTTTAGTAGCCTTGGAAATACTAGATACATTCATAAGTTTTACAATACATTGTAAAATGAAAAAATACAACAACATTGTTTCCATAGACCACACTCATATCCCTTCAGAATATCCCTATAGGTCGGTCATAAAATACTTCTTCACATCCTGGAAAAAATTAAACATAGAAAGGGGTGAGCTCAGATGCCCAGTAAGGATAAAAATATAGCGAAAACTTTCATAAATAAGCATAAACATTTAATGCAATGTATAAGACTAAAACAAAAGTATTTTAAACTTGAACTTCAGTATAATATGGAAAATATAAAATCAAATAATTCCATTTACTTATTCACATGTATATTCTACTAGTTGAATAATCACATGAAATATCAATAGCCACATTCATAATGATGGAATGCATAATGCCAGACTTCATAACCACATAGTCAAGGCCTTGTGCCAAGACTACAAATAATATTTTGCCAAGGCCTTGTACCAAGACACTAGTTTGTATCATGAGACCTACCGATGCATCGAGGAGCTATAGCAGGCTCCACCCGTCACTTACTAAGTCCAATGAATTCCTCATATGAAAAGGTTTAAACATAACATAAACATTCGTATTAAAACTAGCATACGAAATGTCAATACTTTATCCATAAACCATGAATGGTGTAAAAATAACACATCCACGGTCAAACATATCAAAAAACCTTCAATACAATATAGAAGTTTTGTAACATAATAAATCAACTTCAAATAAGCTTAAAATCCATCAAAGGATGTTGACATAGATGAAATCAAAACCATTTTTTAGAGAAATATCTCTTTCTAATTTGAAATCATTTAAGAGTCACATAATTATAAAGAAAAAATTTATTTTGAAAATATTCTTATAATATTTTAAGGGAAGCTTCGACAATGTTATAATGGCAAAAAATAGTCTCACCCACCGTATAAGTTAAAAAAACATTCTTACCTTAATTTTTTCAAAAAGGTTACAAAGTACCTTGTTTGGAAAACGACGAAAAGATTCCTTTAAAAACATATATGGTCAAATAAGGGTATAAATTACTTTAACCCATTGTCTAGTAAATAGTAAAAATGTTTTGAAATACATTTTTAAGAAGTATGGATGTGGATGATAAAGAGGTCCCAGTAGATAATTACGTATAAACAACCTCTGATAATGAAGAGATTGTGAAATTAACCCTTACCTTATTCTTTTCCTTGGTCGAGGGTAGGTTAAACTCTTGTATAATGGTGAAATAATTGTTATTAAATTATACAAGAACCATATACATTAATATGATATCATATAGGATCTTCTAATATTGCTTTGTTAATGATATTTCAATAGTATCATCGTTTCAGGTGTTAACTGATTCATTTTCCTTTATATGATTTGTTATGTAAGTAATGTTTGTTGTGGATATGATGTATCTTATTCATATTCATAATGATATTAAGTATTTAAACATTATTTTTAATCATTAAATGAAAATTAAACTTGAATGTATACGATGGAGAATGAATCTCATCGCGTTCGTGGAGACTGTAATCCGTACGTACGCACGAGCGACAATATCATTCTTTTGATATTAAAATAGTATATAATTGGATGGTATATCATATATACAGAATCATTATCATGTTATATCTATTATTTACATCATTTATACTCATTATTATACCCATCCAAATGATTAAGTGTTTGAATAACAAACTACACCACGACGTGGAGACGGTAAGCTGTACGTACGCACGTATCGTGACATGTCATTCCTAGGATGGATAGAATAATGAATATGGTTGTACCATTTTTATAATAACATCACAGTATATAGAAGATACTGGATTTATTATTTAATAATGGAAACAACAAAGAAAGAGGAATTGGAATAAGAAAAGAACTTGAAAGAGGTGATGAAATATTTACCTCTTCTTCGGGTTCTTCCTTTTGATTTGATCAAAAGGGCTCCTTAGGTTAGATTTTTGACTACAGGAAGGACTCTAGGATTAAGGTAGGACAGTTTATAGGATATTTTGGTCGTTTTTGGCCAAGCCAAATGGCTTTGAAGGTGTGAAATTAAGATAAGGGGAAGTTCCCTTTTATAAGAGGGGTGAGGGGCACCTTAGGAAAAGATTGAAATGTTATTTTATAATAAAATCATTTTCGATTTCTAATGGCTCCAAAATAATTTATTTCGAGGATAAGGTGGGGATGGGTTGAAAACCACTCAACCAAGAGGTTTTAGACAGGTTTGGGTCACTATATTAACCTTATCTTTTAGATTTAACTCTTAGTTAATTAGTTTGACATTTACCATGTCTCTTTGTATTTTTATATTATATGGTTAATAAACTTACTATAAAATTCCAATCGAACCTCAAGTGGTTCATTAATTAAATATATAATATTATTTAAAACCTTTGGCTGAACCTTAGATTTTTATGAATAGAATATCAATTAATAATATAATATTTGTTTTAAAAACTCTTTTATGTCAATTTTGACACTATTTGATATTTTATTTTTTTTAATTCCTAACAACATTATTATTTTGAAAAAAATTCATTTAATAAATCCTAATATGTCACATTAACCTAGAAAATTCATGGATGTCATCAAAACTTTCAAATTATATTTATTTTAACATCTATAATACCATTTATTTGATTCTTTCATTAATAAGAAAAATATTGCATCACCATTGTGTCATAAATAAATTTAATTATTCAATGTCTAAAAATTATAAATAAAATACCATTATGTATTAAATCTTTTTATCTTTATAATTAATATTTATATTTGAATATATAACATATATAACCTTATATAAAAAAATTTTACTAAAAGATATATGCATATGTCATTTTTGTATTTACTTTAACTTAATTAATATAAAGTGTCATTATCACTTATAAGTGTCTCCATGGGGTCCCAAAATTGACCAAAGGATGCTCATGGTCGGAAATATATCATCCGATAGGGTTAGAACACGTGTTAGGGTAATTTAATATTATTATAATATTATATTTTTTACCCTTATTTACCAGATTTACCCTTTAACCATGGTAAATAAAATATTCACCGAAGTAATTATTCAAAATGTCTAAAAATAAAAGTTACCTATTTACATAATTTGGACCTCCTAATTCTAAATATGGAATCCATTTTTATAAATTCAAAACACAGAAGTGGAAGAAATTAATTTAAAATTAATTCTCGTTGTCAAAACAAAAAGTGTGTTTTTAAGAAATAATAACTATCAAAAGATTGACACTTGCTTATGTCCAGTTTAAATGTGAAATTACATCCAATGACCAACATTGGATTAAATGGTAAAAATATAATCTAATTATACTTAAAAACCACTCAATAGTATAATTTAGCACTATAAATTATTTTGATTTAAAAAGTTGTTTTTAATTAAAATTTACTATTTTTCACTATTCATCAAAAACTGAATGTTTTCAGAAAAAATACCAAAAATTCACCCTAAGATAATTTCAATATTCTGAACCCAAAAATGATGTCCATTTTGAAATATAAAATTGATAAAATTTCAAAAAAGTGAGTATTACTATTCATAACGGCTAGTTTGATTGGTCGCGATGTATTAGAATCTCGAAGTTGCGTACAACGCAAGCTATTGCATTATTAAAAGGGAAACGTACTGTGGAAGCTTGGGGTGTTACAATGTAGAAATGTTCATTCCATATAATCACAGAAATATATATCAAGCATTAATGTTAATTACACAAGTATGTAACCTTCTTGACAGTAATCTTGGACTTTAGGAAAACCCATCAAATGTCAATGGGAACGAAGCCTAGAGGGTCACACGCTGAGTTTTTTCATTGATCTAAATTAAATTATAGTTGAATTTAATAATTAGATTAAATATTATTCTAAAGTCCGAGGAATAATTTTATTCAGCGTTTATTAATCGCATAAATTAAATAAATATTTATTCATATGGTAATTATTTAATTACGTGGATATATAATATATAATTATTTATTTATTGAATGAATAAATATTTAATAAATTATTTATTCAAGTATTTGTTAAATTTTGAGGAGGGTGAGTGGACCAAGATGAGGTCTAATGATAGATATTAATTTTCATGATAGCAAAATAATATTTATCATTGCACCCATAAGTACACGCTATAAAAATAAAAATAATAATAATATATTGCATGAGTTAATTTAAGGGATAATATATTATTAAGGGACTATGTGAGATTAAATAATATTTAACTATAACCCATAACTCTATAAATAGAATGATATGTCTATTGTGCTAGAGTTGATCGAATTAGAGAATCATTGTGCACAATGAAATCTACATCACTCTCTCTCAAGGACAAAGAATGCTCTAGAGTTTCTTATCTAAATCCTAAGAGATTCCCCTCCCTTATACATCTCCTCAAGAATGAGAGTGCAAGAATGATTCTTCAAGCCTGAAGGAATCATCGCTTCAATCAAGGTGAACATTGCAAAATGATCAATCCACCACGCTAGTACCCAACAATCCATCGTCATTGTTCAAAGATCAAAGGAGCACATGTGTATCACCACTAAAGGGATTCTACACTTGGATCATACAAGAACATAGATGATAAACTGAAAGGTTTTTGGATTATTAGAATTTTCATCGAAGAAAGATCCCAAGACTAAGGTTTTCTTTCTTCCTATCCATTTAAATTAATTATAAATTTAATGTGAAAGATCCTCTTGGTTCTGAAATGTTATCAAGTTTCATCGGAAAATATTTTTTAGTCATGGCTCCCATATCATGTACATCATGAAATATCCATTAAATCCAAAAATTGTTGAGTTGGGCCTGACCCAAATAAACGCTTCTGGTACACCCATAACTTTCAAGTGGTATTATAGTGGTAACATTCAAATTTATAATTATTTATTTGATTGTTGATCATTACACATTTAAAATCAAAATTTCATTTCAAGTTTTAATTCTTTCTTATTTCATCATCAAGATATCTTCTTCCTCCTCTTCGTTTCTCACTCACATATCCAAGATCAGTTAATAATTATCAAAGAAAGCATCTGAAGAACTCATCCAGAGGTGTTAAGAACTCTGGATGAATGACACATGGTTACATGGCGTGTACTCCTTAGTCACATGTCGTGTATCCTTATTCATTGCATCAGGACAACCACGTAGACTCTGGGTCATCATGTAATGAATACGCACCACGTGCATTAAATGCACCACATGTAGACCAGCTAGGGTGGCACATAGTTTTTTCAGACTGTGTGTTGTGAAGATTTCCTACACGTCATGTAGTCCATTATTTTCATGGTGGAAAACATGAGGTTAGGACACATCATGTAATTAATACACCACATGTATTTAATACATGACACATATAGTCTAGCAGTCATGAAACTTGAAATACACATTGTGTATCCTTCCTACACATCATGTGCCTCATAATTGCTATGGGGAGTACACGTTGAGTCCCTAGGCATGTACTGTGGACATCCGGTGAAGCAATGTACACGTCGTGTGACCATCCTACACATGCTATGTACTTTAACTATTTACACAGAAATACCAAATTTAATTAACTACTCTATTAAACCTCATCGACCTGAGTTCTGTGATTTATTTAATTAACAATACACGCAGATCGTTAGGTTTTATATTATATTAAATGCTTAATTAATTATGCATGATATTTGAAACTACAAGTCATGTATGGTCGTTGTATACCAAAGACTCATCGTGCATTAAATTGTACAAGAAATATAATTTCCATGTGTTTCGTGTTTCATTAATTTGACAATACACATCAAAAAAATTATGACACATATTGTGTACACAATATATCGTGTGAGTTCATTGTATACATCAAGGAACATACAGAGTAGTTCTGAAAATTATTCACTGATTTTCTTCAAAGTACAAAGTCATATACTATTTATATTAAATTTTAAATAAAATTAAGTTATTTATTTTATTTAAAATCACATCGGATGGGTATCTCCAGGAAAATTGCATGAAATAAGATAAAATGAATTAATTGATTAATAAGATAATTAACCAGATTAATTAGTGTGTGTTTTATCATATCGAATAATGAATTCAAATGAATGATATCAAGTTTTTTTAAATGTGTAGTCATTGCATGCATATGACTGATCATGAGATTTAACCGATATTATGTATGTGTTAGTTTTATTTTATTTAATTACACGAGTTTATAATTATTTATTATTAAATTAAATATGATAGTTTGTGTGTCATCCCTCCATTCTTTATTATGTAGGACTGCATGTCCAAAGTTTTTTTATATAATTCCTCTTAACCAATACTTGGTTCCCCTCATCAACATGTGAGTTATAAAACATATGCAATAAAAGGAGTCTTGGAATGTGCATGGAGTCGGTTCAAGGTGGAGTCAAGGCGGAGGCGGTTCAAGAAGGAACTGTGGAAAAATTAATCTGGGAAATACATAGGTGGATAGGTGGGATACTATAACTCATGCCAAGACTGGCACAAAGAGTTTTCCCCTAGGGCCATTTGTAATGTCCCGGTTCCGGAAGCCACACAGAGGCGCCCCGTACCCGGTTGGTCACATGGCCTCAAGCACATTTCTCTAAATGCCAGAGGTTGTCGACTAGCAGCGAGGGCCTTGGGTGTGATAGTGGGGAAACTATGCCCTCATTGGCAGAGTACACAGCGGAAATAAATAAACATGCAGTAGCGGAAGCAGTAAATAACCAACAATAATAAACAGCGGAAGACTAAATCAGCAAACAGCTGGAGCACATATGTATATATATGAAATGATGCATGATACATATCTAGGAAAGCAGCCAAACAAGTCACAATGCTAAAAAATACAATAGTACCAAAACAAGTACAAAAGAAAGTAAATAGCTCCTCAGCATAGCAAGCCAAAGCTTGGTCTCATGCTCTCCTGCTCCAAGCAATCAAGTACCAGAAGTAGAAGGGCGCTTACCCTTGTCTACACCTACAACAACATAGTCTGTTTGAGCCCAAAAGCATGACCCAAACAGGGTGTGAGACTAAATCCCAGTAGGCAACCACCTGAAGATCTATGCCTAACAGTCAGTGAGTATATGGCAGGTAAATGTATAGTAAGTAGTAAACAATAACAGTAAATATCATGCAGTAAATAGTGAACAGTAAAAAGATGATATACAACAGTGATCAATCCATATAACAACAAGCAGTAGTGAAGCAACAGCTAACACAAGCAGGAAACCCTCTGGGAAGTACTTGAAACCATTCCCTCTGGTCCTATCCAAGAAGTACCACAACCCTCTGGGCAGTGCACTCAGCCTAACCCCTCTGGTCTGGTCATACGAATTTATAAGACTCTCCGGGGAAGCTCACTCGATCAATTCCCCTTATAGTCTAGGGTAGTGAGGGACTCTCTGAGGGAGATCACGCAGTCTAACCCTCTTGGCCCCAAGGTCTAAAGACTCTTTGAGGAAGCTCACTCGGTCAATCCTCCTATAGCCTCAGGTATACCACAGACTCTCTGAGGAAGCTCACTCGGTCAATTCCTCCTATAGCCTGGGAAGGTTTTAAAGACATTCAAACAAGATAAAGACTCTCTGAGGAAGCTCACTCAGTCTACCCTCCTGTAGTCTATAATAACTAAGACTCTCTGGAAATCTCACTCGGTCTATCCCCTGTAATCTATAATGTCCAAGACTCTCTGAGGAATCTCACTCGGTCTATCCCCGTATAGTATATAATATCTAAGACTCTCTGGGAAGCTCACTCGGTCTATCCCTTATAGTCTATAGCACCAGGTTCTCACGATCTCGTGCCAGTCAGTGCATAATAATGCTATAAGGCCAGTGTACACCTATAGAGCTACTTGGATAACCAAAGTACACCTATAAAGATACTTGGATAAACAGTCTGCATAGCAACAAGCATGTTAACAACATCATTCCGACCTACGATCATAAGGCATGGAAACAGGTACAATGGCCAAAGGCTAACATGACCCAAAGGCCGTAACAAGAACAAAGCATGGGAAAAACATCCAAGCATGACAATTATCCACAACATGATCAATTTACCTCTACACAAGCATGCAAGAAAGGCAGGAATAATCACAAGGGCAAAAAGGTAAACACGCAATACCCCGTTCACGGGTATTGGTGGAATTTGCACATAAAACTCAAAGACATCGAAAGGTAAGGCACAAACCACCTACCTCGATCCTAGGAGATCGATATACTTGAACCACAAGGCTTGATTCTCCTCAGAATGGTGTAGATCTACAAAAACGCACAAAACGTTCAACCCTCGATAACTTGAGAAAGAGGAGGAATTGGGAAACGAAGCTCTAGGAGAAGGAAGAGATTACCGCTGCGGTTCCAACACAATCGACGGCGGTCGATTCAGAGCACGTACAAAGGCTCGGGAATCTGGAGAAGTTTCACGGTCGTACGGGTTCTATCATATGAAGAACCTGGAGAAGAAGAGCTTTCTGTCCGTCAGGTGCGACTCCGATCCATTTAATGAAAAAAAAAGAAAATACACGGCATGTACTTCTTGAGTACATGGTGTGTACTCTATTTTTCTGTACTCCACTTTAAGCGGCCTCCACCTCACCCCTACACACCGTGTGTGTGGCCCGAACACGGCCAACACACAGCCTAGCGCAGCAAGGGAGTACACGACGTGTACTCAGAAAGTACATGGTGTGTACTTCAAAAATTTCCAGAAACTTCTCTTTTCTCAAAAACTACAGAAAAAGGAAAAACATACCTGAAACGAAGATCTGGGTTCTTACACCATTGGTTGATTTATTGTCTTCTTAATAAATCAATCATTAGATAAAGCTCATGATCGTTTCATCTATCTATTTATTTTATTTTCGTCTTATGCATGATTAATTTTATAAATGCTAAACCATGATCACATAAATAAATGGGCTAATATGAAAAGATAGAATTAAATAAATGGATTATACATTAATGTTTTATCAGAACATTTATTTACTAAAGTAAAATACACTTAATATTAACAAGACATGTAAAGGATAAAATAAGAAAATTTTATGCATAATAAATAAAATCACCCAGCTTAATATTAATTCAAACTAAGCCTTCCATTACTTGATTAGAAATTAAACCATAAAACTAAGTGTTGGTCCAACCCTTGTTGTGACACTTACGTTTATCAGGGAGTTCTTATGAAAGTTTTGGATCGACTTAACCATTTTACATCAAGAGGGTTAGTCATTTCTAAACTTGATGTAACTTGAAGGAAAATGTTGAGGAAACCACAATGAGGGTTTCTAGATTGGGGAGTCAAATCAATGGACCAAGGAGCTACAAGACTGTAGTTGGAAAAGACATGCCTACCTAAATACCTTAGAGTAATTGACCAATCCCTTGTTTAGGTTATGAGAAGGGGGATATGGATCCTTGACACAAGAATTTCCATGAAACTAGACATTTTGAGTCCAATGGTGAGGGTTTTTGGGACTTGATAAAATAATGGGAGACATATAATTAAATTTATTTCATATCACTTTTGGTAATTAGATAAAGTACTAATGATCTGCTCTAAATTGTTGTAGAATCAAATGGAAAGTTTAACAACTACAACATTATCCCTGCGAACTATCCTAGATAAAGAAAATATCCTTACCAGCACAGACTTCCTTGAATGGTAGAGGAACTTATACATTATACTACATCAGGAATGGATGTTATATGTGTTGGGGTCCTCATTTCCTGATTCTCCCGTTGTGGAGGTGAGTGAGGAAGAGTTTCTTGTCTATGAGAAACACTTGAACGATGAGCTAGATGCCTAGTGTTTAATGTTATCTTCCATGTCTGGTGAACTACAAAAATCTCATGAGACCATAGATGTATATGTAATGCTCATTCATCTCAATGATCGTTATTAGGATAGAATAAGATAAGAATGGTTTGAGATCTCCAAGGCACTATTCACATGAAATCTTGGATAAGGCACTCTAGTTGGACCTCACATAGTCAAAATGATTGGCTACATCGAGTGTCTAGAAATTCTAGGGTTTAAAATACCTGATGAATTGTGCACCGATCTCATTATCACCTCACTTCCTTGGAGCTTCTCTAACTCTATTGTGAATTTCAATATGAACAATATAGAGACGTCATTCCTAGATCTCCTCAATTTAATTCGGAAGACTGATAAGGAACTAAATCTTGAAAAGTCTTATGTCCTTATGGTGAATAAGAGTAAAGGCAAGGAAAAGAGCACCAAGACTAAGTATAAGTCTAAGGATTATATACACCGCCCTTCTAAGAAGATGAAGATCAAAGGGGGAGTGAGGGAGTAGAATGTTGCCTGTCTCTGATGTGGAAAAAAGGGCCACTGGAAGAAAATTTGCACAATGGAAAGGAAATAAGGCGATGCTTCAGGTATGTTCATTATCAAGTGTACTCTTTCAATTTCTACGAATTGGATATTGGATACTACATGTGTTTCTCACATTTGTATATAAATGCAGGAGCCTAGTATATTTTGAAAAGGTGCATGGGGTGAGGTGGATTTGCAGGCTACAAATGGAGCTAAGTTGGCAGCACTAACCATTGGCGACTAAAGCCTCACATTGCTGACGATAATGATCTTGGTTCTTTATAATTGTTACTATGTGTAAGAAATTACCAAAAACATTATTTATGTATCTAAATTAGACGTGGAATGATTTATTTTCAAGTAATGTTTCTTCTTTTATAAAGAGAGTATATGTTATGGTAAAGCACATTTATATAATGGTCTTTATGTATTAGATTATAAGAACCAAGTGTTGATAATAGATAATGAATTTGATCCACATGACTCATACCACACCAGGATATGGAATCACCACTTAAGTCATATAAATGATAACTAATTTACTAAGTTATATAAAGATGGTTATTTAGATTCATTCAAAATAAAACCACTTGGTATTTGTCAAGTGTGTTTACAAGGTAAAATGATCAAAGCTCTATTCAGTGGTAAAGGTGAAAGAGAAATAGATCTTCTAAAGTTGGTTTGCACTGATGTATGTAGAATGTTCCTAGTTGAAGAAAAGTGTGTGTACTCATACTTCACAACTTTTACTTCTAATTTTAGTAGGTATGGATATATCTACTTAATGAGGTATAAGTCAGAATCCATTGAGAAATTCAAAAGAATTCAAGAATGAGTTTGAGAACTAGTTTGGTAAGAAGATTAAGAAACTATGCTCAGACCGTGGTGAAGAATATATTAATCAAGACTTCATTGAAAATTTATAGGAGTATGAGAGTTTATCTCAACTCACTATTCTTTATAAACTTTAGTTGAATGGTTTAAGTGAAAGGAGGAACCACACCTTATTGGACATGGTGAGGTAAATTATGAGTCATAAAAATCGTTCACTATCATTTTAGAGATATTCATTATAGACAACAATGCATAGACTAAACCACGTACCAACTAAAGTGAAAAATGGTATACCATGCCGATTGTGGTGCAGAAAGAAACCTGTGTTTTCAAACTTAAAAGTGTGGGGATGCGAAGTGTTTGTTGAGGCCTCTTCAAAAAACAAAATTGCACCCTGAGACATAAAGGGTATCTTTATAGGATACCCCAATGAAATAAGGGGATATTACATATACAACCCCTCAAATAAAAAGTTGATAATAGCAAGACATACCATGTTCCTTGAGAGGGAGCATATCTCTAAAATAAATAGTGGGAGCAAGATATACCTCGATGAAGTCCAAACTCAGGATACACAGGAGTTAGTACAGAAACAAGTTCTACAAATCCCCATGGAAGAAATTGATCCTGATACATAAGTATTACGTAGGAGTACAAGATAGGTTAACGAACCTGAAAGATATAGTTTTCTAGTCACCGAGGATGGTGACTCATTATTAATTGATAATGATGATCCTCTAACCTACAATGAAGTAGTAAGTGTTGCATATGTCACTAAATGGAAAGAAGCAATGAATTATAAAATAGATTCCATATACCAAAACCAAGTCTGGATTTTGGTGGATCCTCCAGTTGATGTAAAGCTTGTTGGTTCTAAAGGGCATTCAAGAAGAAATTGGACATGGATGGTGAAGTTAGTTCCTATAAAGAATGAATGGTTGCAAAAGGGTACAGACAACATCAAGGGATAAGCTACGTTGAAACCTTTTCACCAGTCATCATGCTTAAATCCATTAGAATTCTAATTGGCATAGCAACATACCATGACTATGAGATTTGGAATATGGATATCAAAACAGTATTCCTTAATGGGAACCTTCAGGAAGATGTCTATATCACACAACCAAAAGGGTTTGTGACTTCAAGTAATGCTAATAAATTATATAAGTTGTAGATATCCATATATGGATTAAAGAAAACATTCAAGTTATGAAACATTCATTTTGATGAAGCCATAATGGAATTTTTTTTGTGAGAAATGAATGTGAGTTGTGTGTCTATAAACAGTTTAGTGGGAGTGTGATCATTTTCCTAATAGTATATGTTGATGATATTTTACTTATTAGAAATGAGATACTAGTCATAAAGACCGTTAAGATGTGGTTAAATACATGCTTCTCTATGAAATACTTAGAAAAAGTAGCATATGTTATTTGGATCGAGATCCATCGCGATACATACAAGAGACTGATCGGTCTAAGTTAGGGTATATATATTGACAAGATACTACAGAGATTCAGTATGGAACAATCTAAGAGGGAATTGTTTCTTATATCACATGGTATTAATCTTTCCAATAAAATGTGTCCTTAGGCACATGTGAAGAGATGGAGAATGGAAAGGATTCCATATGCGTCAGCAATTAGGTCAGTCATGTATGTTATGTTCTATAACAGGCTAGATGTTGATTATGCCTTAAGTGTAGTAGGCATATATCAGGAAGATCCAGGCGACCTCTATTAGATGTCTTTCAAAACTATCCTTAAGTATCTAAGGAGAACTAAGGATATGTTCCTAGTATATGTAAGAGATGAGGAGCTAGTCATTGGGGGATATGTAGATACAGGTTTCCAAATAGATCAAGATGATATGAATTCATGGTTGGGATATGTCTTCACCATTAATAGAGGAGTCGTGGTCTGGAAGTGATCAATGCAAGTAGTGGTTGATGATTCTACAATGGAGTATATTAAAGATTTTGATACACCTAAAGAAACAATATGGATGCACAATTTCATCCAAGAGTTGGATGTGGTACCTAGTAGTAAAGACCTTATCATAGTTTACTGTGATAATATTATAACGGTGGTTCTCGCCAAAGAACTAAGGTCACATCAGTGAATGAAGCATATACTCTGAAAGTATCATCTCTTGAGCGATTTTTCTCAAAGATGTGAAGTTTCAGTGAGCAGTATTTCCACAGAAGACGGTATGACATATCCCTTAAGAAAACTCTTGTCTCAATAGAAACATGATCTTCATGTGAGAGCTAACAGATTTAAATTCATTAGTAGTTGGCTCTACAACAAATGGGGGTTTATTGGAGTTGGTGTCCAAGAGCCAACTAGTTTGTGCTTTAGATTACCGAATATGTATTCAAAGAAGTGAATATTAAATATATCTTATCATATATTAATCATTATTCTGTAATAATTTAATGTGATAATGTCATAGGGTATCCTTCACATCAAAATAGGACATAACAGTTCTCTGATATGATGAGAACCTTGAGATGTTATGATGATATCTCTTAAATATTTATCATACAATCAACATGACGAACTATGATGGGGTGCATAGTTTGTCGACTTTCATGTGCGAGTGCTCGTAAGAGGATGATGATTCATCTTATAAAGTTCACACTTGGTGGTCTCCAAGAAGGGAAATCATGAGGAAAGACCTGCCAATAGGAATTATGCATGTTTGTATGTCAATAAATATTCCTATCTGTGAGCGTGTGTAATAGTCATTAAACTTTAAGATTATTATTAATACTTATCGTGACTTGTGTACTTAGATGTATTGACAAAACCGATGACACATTATGTTTACGCTAAATATGATACATTGGGTATGTCATGATTGATGTGTTATTAATGAATAAGTTGATGAAGGATTTCTCCCTTCCATTTGTGGAAGTTAATATATTGACCCTTTGATTGGAATAGAACCGTCAAAATAAATTCCATGGCCATGGTGATGTAGACATGTTCATTTTTGGATAATCAAAGAAATATATATAAAGAATTATGGTTAATGAAACAAGTATGCAACCTGCTTGATGAGATATCGAGACAAAGGGATTATATTACACAGTCTGCACTCGTATGTGGTTGTTGACATTACGACATTAGCTTCTTCCTCTTGGATGCCTTGACCTGTTTCTAAATAGTAATCTTGGACTTTAGACAAGTCTATCTAATGCCAACGAGCAAGAATCCTGGAGGGTCAAACACTAAGTGTTTCTATTGTTCTCAATTAAATTTTATTTGAATTTAATTATTGGAATAAATATTATCCTCAAGTCTGAGGAATAATTTTATTTAGGATTTATTGATTGCATAAATTAAATAAATATTTACTCACAAGGTAATTATTTAATTACGCAGATATACAATATTTATTTATTTATTATTGAAATAATAAATATTTAATTAAATATTTATTTGGGTATTCGATAAATGTCAATGAGGATGAACGAACCAAGATGGTATCTGATGATAAATATTAATTTGTAAGATGGTAAAATAATATTTATTATTGCGCCAGTAAGCGCACACCATGAGAAAATAATAATAAAATTATTATTACATGGCATGGGTCATTTAAGGGTTTAATATATTATTAAGGGCATATGTGCAATTAAATAATATTTAACCATAACTCATAACTCTATAAATAGATGGTTGTGTATGTTGTGATAGATTTGATTGAATTGGAGAATTTTTGTGCACAACAAAATCTAGAGGTCTCTCTCTCTCAAGATCGAAGAATGCTCTAGAGTTTCTTCTCTCAAGCCCAGGAGATTTCCCTCCCTTCTCCATCTTCTCAAGAACGAGAGTGCAAAGATGATTCTTTAATCCTGAAGGAATTGTCACAATGATCAAGGCAAACATTGCAAGACGATCGATCTATCACGCTAACACTCGAAAATCCATCGATGTTGTTCAGAGATCAAAGGAGAATGTGTAGATTGCCGCTAGAGGGATTCTACACTTGGATCATACAATCACAACGATGGTAGACCAAAAGGGTTTTTGAAAATCAACATCTTCATCGAAGAAAGATCTCAAGACCGAGGTATTCTTTCTTCCTATCCATTTAAATTAATTATAAATTTAACGTGAAAAAACCTCTTGGTTCTGGCGTATGTCAAGATTCATCATAATTTTTTTCAGTCATGGTACTCACTTCATGTACATCACATAACATCCACTAAATCCAAAAATTGTTGAGTCGGGCTCGACCTCGATAAGCGCTTCCAATCTGCTCAGAACCTTTATACTCTATGGACATTATCACATTAATGTTACACAGAAGAACACAAATCACGTGATAAGATATTTATTAATATTTTTATAATCGAAAGTAGAAAGTTAGTTGGTTTTAGGGTATCAAAACCAACACTCGCATGACATAGAAAATAATGTCGTAATTATTAAAGTTACGTTGTATTTTTATCCAAATAATTCCACTGGCTGGTGTGAAAAATATTTCACCATGATGATTATATCTTGTGCCGTGATTATTTTTGAAAGGGAATAAAGATAGAAGAGAAGGTGAAATGTTGTTCATTGTGCTCTGACATTTATACCGCATTGTGGAGCTAGAAAGAGAATTTTTTTATTGATCTGCAATCATGCCACAATGTCCAAGTTGTAATGTGAATAGTGTTCGGGTTGTTGGCTATAATTGGAGAACTACATCACAATCAGACACCGTGATTTGGATATTTATATATCATGTCACAATGTGACCCCATAATGAGTGGCTGAAGAAGTTTTCAAGAAGAATAATGTAAGGTTGGTTGTTCTGAATTAGAGATCACATTGCAATCAAAGGCCATAATTTGGTGCAAGATGAAGCATTGCGTCATAAATATATTCATTACATCTCAATGGATATATTTGGAGTCTGAGGATTATTAGGTCGTGATTCATGGAACGTAGAACAACTAACATGTCATGATTTTTAGAGAGATGTGTAAATTGAAGACATTTCGTCATAACACTATCCATTATGCCACAATTTGGAAGATATATACATATTTTTAAAATTTAAATATCCTAAAGATATGGAAACATGGGACTCATATTCTAAAGATATAACTCAGCATGCTTGGATGGTTTTGACCATACTTGAATGAGAGTGACACTTGGCATGATTACATGGGGTTCTAATGACTCAAATCGATCCTAACCATTGATTGGAAAGTTGGAAATAGAGGAAATCTTCTTATAATCTACTGTAGAGGAACTGGAAAAGATAGTGATATTAAAATTTTGGTTTTGTAGAATAGATAAAAGTAGAAGAACAAAGAGGAATTCCATTGACAGATCTAGAGAGACTCTTAATCCATGGAGATTCATTGATACATCTGGTAGATTGAAGAAGACAGAGTATATCGAAGATAATTCCACTGAAGACAACGTGGAAGATCCCTTAACAAGACCCTTATCTCAGAAAAACATGATCTTCATGTGAGAGCTAGCGGATTAAAAGTCATTGGTAGTTGGCTCTAGAACAAGTTGGGGTTTGTTGGAGTTGGTGTCCTAGAACCAACTGATTTGTACTTTAGATTACCGAATATATATTTAAATAAGTAAATATTAAATATATCTTATCACATATTGATCATTATTCTTCATGAATTTAATATGATAATGTCCTAGGGAAAATTTCGCATCAAAATAGGTCATAGCAGTTCTCTACTATGATGAGAACCTTGAGATACTATGATAATATCTCTTAAATATTTTTCATACGGTCAGCATAATGAAATATGACGGGGCACATAGTTTGTCGATGTTGCGGAAATACCGTGAGCAATGAACGACAAACAATTCACAAAAGAGTAAAAGGGGAAAACAAAATAAATAGAAGAGTATCACAAGGCGCAGATATTTACATGGTTTGGGAAATGATCTTTATGTCCATGGAGAGGTAGAATTTCACTATGATTCGGGAGCATAATTACAATGAGATGTTTTCAGAGTTTCACACACAAAAACCCATAGCTTGAATGAGCTAATAAAGAAAATGAATCATTGTGCCACCAAACGCATAGTAAGTCCATTGTGCTACAGTGAACGGTGGACGGAAGTCTACACTGCTACAATGTCGCGACCACCCAAGTTCAAGCTGCTACAGTGGCCAGTGGCTGGAAGTCTACGGAGTTACAATATTGTTGTCTCTAAAGTCTGCACTGCTACAATGGTTTGTTGGTGTCGCCTAGTCAGTTATGGTATAGTCAGTCAGAGTTGCTACAATTCTCTAAAATTTAGGTCGAGCCCCTTCATCCCCCCAAAGAAAGGGCATGTTGCCCCCTGCAATCCCCAACGAGCTCACCACGGAGCTCGACCTGTGAGAGTTGTGGTCTAGTGTGCAGTATTGGCCCCTAGCATTCAACCCAGCAACATCTAAACAGATCGGGCTACACCAATCCAATAGTCAATTGTCATGTGTCGTAAGAGGATGAGGTTTCATCTCATGAAGTTCGCACTTGGTGATCTCCAAGATGAGAGCTTATGAGGACAGACCCGCCAATAGGAATTATGCATGTTTGTGTGTCATCAGATATTCCTATTTATGAGCATGTGTAATGATCCTTAGACTTTAATATTGTTATTAACACATATCATGACATGCGTACTTAGATGTATTGATGAAACCTGTAACACACTATGTTCACGCTAAATAGGATACATTGGGTATGTCATGATCACTATGTTATTAATGAATAAGTCGCGGAAGGATTTGTCTCTTCCATTTATGAAAGTTAGTATCTCGTCCCTTTGATTGAAATCGAACCGTCGAAATAAATTCAATGGTCATGGTGATTTAGACATGTTCATTTTGGATAATCAAAGAAATATATATCAAGCATTGAGGTTAATGGCACAAGTATGCAATTTGCTGGATGAGATATCGAGACAAAGAAATTATATTACACAGTTCTCACTCAAATTTGGTCGTCATCGTTGTGACATTAACTTCTTCCTCTTGAGTGTCTTGACCCATTGCTAGACAGTAATCTTGGACTTTAGATAAGTCTGCCTAATGTCAACGATGAAGAAGGCCAGAGGACCACACACTGAGTGTTTATGTTGATCTCAATTAAATTCTATTTGAATTTAATTATTTGAATAAATATTATTCTCAAGTTTGAGGAATAATTTTATTCAGAATTTATTGATCGCGTAAATTAAATAAATATTTATTCATAAGGTGATTATTTAATTACGCGGATATATAATATTTATTTATTTATTTATTGAATGAATAAATATTTAAGTAAATATTTATTTGGGTATTCGATAAATGTCGATGAGGACGATCAAACCAAGATGAGGTCCGACGATAAATATTAATTTGCAAGATGGTAAAATAATATTTATCGTTGTGCCAGTAAGCACACGCCATATGGAAATAATAATAAAATTATTATTACATGGCACGAGGTCATTTAAGGGTTTAATATATTATTAAGGGCCTATGTGCAATTAAATAATATTTAACCCTAGCACAAAACTCTATAAATAGACTGTTATGTTTATTGTGCTGGAGTTGATTGAATTGGAGAATCATTATGCACAACGAAATCTAGAGCTCTCTCTCTCAAGACCAAATAATACTCTAGAGTTCCTTCTCTCAAGTTTGAGAGATTCTCCTCACTTCTCCATCTTCTCAAGAATGAGAGTTCAAGGATGATTCTTCAAGCCTAAAGGAATCATCACAGCGATCAAGGTTAACACCGTAAGACAATCTATCCACTACGCTAGCACCCACCAATACATCGACGTTGTTTGAAAATCAAAAGAACACATGTGGATTACCGTTAGAGAGATTTTACACTTAGTTCTTACACGCACAACAACGATAGACCGAAAGGGTTTTAGACGATCAACATCTTCATCGAAGAAAGATCTCAAGACCGAGGTATTCTTTCTTCCTATCCATTTAAATGGATTATGAATTTAACATGAAAGGTCATCTTGGTTCTGGCATGTCTGTCAAGTTTCATCAGAAAATTTTCATCGGTCATGGCTCCCACGTCATGTACATCACAAAATATTTGTTGAATCCAACAATTGCTGAGTCGGGTCCGGTCCTGATAATCACTTTTGCTACGCTTGGAACTTTCATACTCTAAGGACATTATCACATTAATGTTACACAGAAGAACACAAATCATGTGATAAAGTATTTATTAATATTTTGGTAATCGAAAGTCGAAAGTCGGTTGGTTCTAGGGCATCAACTCCAACACTCACATGGCATAGAAAATCATGTTGTAATTATTAAATTTGTGTTGTGCTTTTATCCGGAGAATTTTGTTGGCTTGTGTGAAAAATATTACACCATGACGATTATATCTTTCACCATGATTATTGTTGAATGAGGATGAAGATAGAAGAGAAGGTGAAACATTGTTCACTATGCTCTGACATTTACTCCGCATTGTGGAGCTAGAATAAGAGAAGTTTTTATTGTGATATGCAATCACGCTAGAATGTTCAAGCTGTAATGTGAATGGTGTTCAAGCTGTTGGCTACAGATGGAGGACTACATCGCAACCAGACACCGTGATTTAGATATTTATATATCATGTCACAACGTGGCCCCATAATGAGTGGTTGAAGAAGTTTTCAAGGAGAAGAATGTAAGGTTGGTTGTTATGACTTAGAGGTCACATTGCAAGTAAAGGCTATAATTTGGTGCAAGATGAAGAATTACGCTGCAAATATATTCATTACATCTTAATTGATATATTTGGACTTTTTCCAAGGATTGTTAAGTCACGATTCATGGAACGTAGAACAACTGACATGTCAAGATTTTTAAAGAGATGTGGAAATCGAAGGCATTGCATCGTAACACTATCCATTACACCACAATTTAGAAGATATCTATATATTTTTTAAATTTAAATATCCTAATGATATGGAAACGTGGGGCTCGTGTTCTAAAGATATAACTCAACATGATTGGATAGTTTTGACCATACTTGAATGTGAGTGACACTTGGCATGATTACAGAGGGTTCTGATGACTCAAATTGATCTTAACCATTGATTGGAACGTTGGAAATAGATGAAATCTTCTTATATTCTGCTATGGCAGAATTGGAAAATATATAGTGATATTAGAAAATCTGGTTTTATAGAACAATGAAAAGTAGAATAGCAAAGAGGAACATAATTGACAGATCTAGAGACTCTTAAACCATGGAATTTTTTTTGATACATCTCGCTGATTGACGAAGACAAAGAGCATAATGAAGATAATTCCTTTTTTGGAATTGATCTAATATGGATTCTCTTTGGAGGCAGTGTTTGATGCTGTGGAGATTGTTTGAAGATCAACGTTTCGACTCTCTTAACAAATAATTGATCACATTTGACTTGAAAGTAAGGAGGCAGCAAGGTAGATATCATTGGTGCATCAAATTTGGGCATTGTTATTGCAATTCATATTAGTGCTTTATGTTGATCTCGAAGAGACTCTTATGTTGCTAAACTGAGGTAGTTTCATCTTAATGCAGTGTGTTGGAGAGAGTGGAAAAGGGAGTGACCCTTGAGAGTTTGTGCGTTATCCCTAAACATTCTTGAAAGGGTGGTGCACCTTGGCATGGAATGATCATTGCCTAAATCATTGTATTCATTGAAACAATGTGTTATAGTGGAGTATTGGTATAACAACACATCGTTGTGTGTATATTTATTGGATGTAGCCTAATGCATGTGATTTTTTACTCTTATGTTGAATTTTTTGCACTTGTTTTACAATTTTGGTGTGGGTGCATTCAAGGGAGTGATAAGTTGAAACGAGTTTCTATTAACACGGGAACAAGATCCAATGACAGGTGAGGTTAAGTACCAATGTTTAAATTGGTCGTCACTCGGATCCCCCCACCCTCTTAGGGTGCTTTGGGTCTCACATAATAACTCGATGGTCCTAATAAACACCAATTTTTTAAAATTCAACTAATTGATTATTTTTTATATATTAATGTATGTGTTAAATGCATGGAAATTAGTGGGAGAGATTTATTTTTTTTGTTTATAAAATGATTTTGAAATGTTGAAAGGATCACTAAATGATATATCCGGATTTAGTTAAATAAATATTTAATGATTTAAAAAGGGTTTAAATTAACATAGTGTTAATATTAATTATTCAATTCAAAGGTTCACCCAGCCCCACCCAAAAAGCCGCTCTCTCCTTTCTCCTCTCCCACCTCACTTCGCGCGCGGCCTCGATGGCGAAGGAGGGGCGATCATCTCCTCTATCAGGCTTCGATTCGGTTTTCTCTTCTGAATCATCACGGTAAGCATCTACATCCTCTTCTTCGTTCGAACCAACCACTCGATTTCACGGGATTCTGGATTAGGGATTTGGGGAAATTATTTGGGATTTTCGATTAGACCATCCGAGGAGGTTTTCACAGGATCTGGCATCGTTGTTAGATGATCTACCGTCATCAATTCATTCTCCAATCCAGGTAATGAGTCCCTCAAGTGTTCTCCCTTTGTTTGGCTTACATTTCGTGCTTCCTAAAATAGCGTCTACGTAAACTTACGCTACATCACCTAGATACAACTAAGGAAATTCACATGTCATGTGAATAGTATATTGATTATGTGGTACCAATTTTTCCGTTATTTGGTGATTATGTTGCTTACGAGTGGTTATGATTCCATGTCTATGATATATGTCGTTGATACTTGATGTGGAAATTCCCATGTCATGCGACTTGTGTGTTGATGATCATGGTTGTTTCAATGATTGTGTGCCAATTTGGATCAGGGAGAAGGCTCTATGGACTAAGTGATATATTTGTCTCATCCATTGTGTTTATTTTAGATAATGCATGTCCCTTTAACTAAGTTTAATGGAACTGACACTGTGTTTATGTACCTTGTCTCATGTCAGTGGACCAGCTTCTCGCTAGAGAATGATCACCGTTCGTTTGCCGTCCCCAATTCAAATCATGTGTGTGTTTGTGACATAACTTTATATTTTCATTCCGTGACACCTAATTTAGATTTTCTCAATAGATATAGGCATTTTATCCTATAGATTCGGTCCTTTGATAGTCTTTTAGGGATTAATTATGTCACAACACACAAATCAAAGCCTATATTGTACCGGGAGAACTCGCCAAGGAAACCAAAGGGGCCTCTAAATACTAGATGTGTAATGTTACTGGAATCCTATTAGCTTGTGAAATTTGAGTTGGATTTTATTATAAATGGGATTTCATCTAACTGAGTTTGGCCTATTGTAAAAGCTGCAAGCAATGAAATCAGCCATAATTGACAGTTGCACAAATTTTGTCTAATACTATGATATATGCATGAGAAGGCTTTTAAAATCCAAATGGCACCGATATTTCTTAAAATTCTACATAAATTTTCCATATTATTTTATATTAACAAGGGCTTTTGGTCTGTTGGTCTCACTTTGATTGTTCATCTTGAGAAAATAGAGGAAGAGGAGATTCAATTCTGAATAGGTGAAGAAGCAATACTTGCAGTGTTCATCTTTCTTTGACACAATCTGTAAGTAACTTTAATTAATTTGTTTGTTATAATAGTTAAACCCAAGGTTTATTTATTAAATGACAAGTGATTGTTTTTTTGTTTCATTTTTTGATAAAATTTCTTATGTTATTGCATCCCTGCCTTGAATAAGTTGTCCTTTGGGATTGTTAGGAGAAGATCGAGGATAGTTTTCATGTATAAGCATTTTTTTGGGTCTCATAAGTCATGCATTTATTATAGACATACTGGTGCATGCACACACAAACGATATCAAAGAATTTCTCATTTATTCCTTTTTTTTTCTTTGTTGTGCTTTCAGCATCCAATGACCACCACGGTAATACCATTAGTGTGATTATTATGCACAATTAGTGTTTTTTTTTTTTTTTGCTTATTTCATCAAAGTTAAATTTTAGACTTTGGTGATCATTTCTCATCAGAGGCTATGCTCGGATCTTGGATCATGGGGAATCTGAAGATGTAATTTGAAAGAGTATACAAACTCAGGAATATCAGTCTTTGTTGATCAGTTATAAATTAAGGGCATGTTTGGTAGCGAGCAATTAACAATTTTTTATGATTGCCTGGGTTTTGAAAATGGCCAAGATCAATTTTTTTTTTTGATTCTGTGTTTCAGGAGAAACCTGTAAGGTCATTACAAAATGTACCAATCGATTCCCGGCACTGGCTTTTCAGGCAGCGGCCCCGTCCATCCCGAGCTCTCAGCGAAGCGTAAACGTGGGCGCCCTTCCAAGGTTGACCTCTCTCAAGGGGACAGCAACCTTGCAGTACTGTTTTCCGGATTTGACAACAAGGGAACCACCAAGCTCAATGATGCTAAAACCAGTGATGACATGGTGGGACGGGTGGTTTCGGGCACCGTCGAGGGTTCCTTTGACGCCGGTTACTTTCTAACCGTCAGGGTAGGGGACACGGGCACCACTCTCCGTGGTGCTGTGTTCCAGCCCGGATGCTACACCCCCATATCCGAGTTCAATGATGTGGCTCCTGATGCTAGAATGTACAAAAGATGTCGAGTCCCGGGACCGGATTGGCCTCCACCGACGCCCACCAACGCTCCAATCCCTCAAAATGATGATCGATCAGTACACTTTCCCAGTCAAAATGATGATCGATCAGTTCACAATGGGGGTCTGGCACCAGTGGCAAGCCCTCTCTTTGTGCCATCAAAGTTCTTGCCAGGAGCTTCGTTTATGACAGCACACAAGCAGCCTGCTTCTTTGTCAACTCCAGAGAATGGGTTAGATCTTTCTTTGGGGAAAAGCACTGTCCCTTTTCAGGTGTTTCACTCTGAGCCAGAAGCTTTGTCCCATAGGCAGATGGCCCCTGGTGAAGGTGACATTAGGCGTTTGCCTCCAAAAGATGGCCCTGAGACTAGTTTTGTGATTCGGAAGGAAATTGTCTCAGATCGTTCATGTGAGCAGGTTATTGAAGAGCAAAATGTGATGGCGATTGGAGATTTGGGTCTGGCTGGAGGACCTGAGGTTGACATGAAAATGGGCACGGACTTGAACATGGGTCTGGTGCAGCACCCATCCATGGAGCTGGGGAAGGTGGTGGGTGGCTTTGAGGTTTCAGTACAAAGGGAAGGAGCCAGGGTTTGTGGTATGGAGGAAGGTCAAGACTTGAACGTGGATTCTGAACCTTAGCTATCAGATCATAACTGAACTGGATGGAACGCAATTGAAGATGCCAAATACCATATGGGTGTTGGATTATGTGATGGCCGTTATGGTGTTTTATCAGATGTTATGCTTTTCATATTTAGTATTCTACCTCAAGTCCTATATGCATGAAACAAATTCATCATATATGTTCATACTTATCAGCATTCATTTATTCATCATTTCATGGTTATTTCCAAGATTCCAAACAAGCCTTTGATGCAATTTACTACACTAAGCATAAATACAGAAAGAATACAACCTGGAGGGCATGGGGAAGAAGATTGGATCTGGGGGTTATCGGATGGGATGATATTGTGCTGATATTCGCTTGGGAGGCAACTTCCGCAGGATGTAGAGGACGAGGGCAGAAGGCAATATCTCCACCAGCTGTGATTATTTGTAACAAGCACACCCTAAATTAAGTTCAGAATGATAACAAGTCTAAATTTAATTATAATCCTAAATTAACTTCAGAATGATAACAAGTCTTTAATTATAATCTGAATGACATAAGAAGAGTTTCAAGAGGTCGGCATCATACCATGTAGTAAATTAAATTCAGGAGTGGATGATTTGAGACATGAAGTGACAAATTGGAATCAAAAGCAGATACTGCTACCTGAATTCACAGTATGGGGATAAGAGCATGAGTAACAAGAACATGCAGGCATGTTTCACGATTAACTACGAGATTATGAAACCAAAATTGCAGAGCTATGAGTTTGTGAGCAAATGGGTGATGGATGGGACATTAATGGTTGAAATCTTACCACAATGCACCTTATAAGAAAGCAAGTGAAACATATGGCTGTCACAGATCCAACCTGCAGCAATTCATACACACGTTGTAAAGCTGATACAAAATTAGCACTGTTTAAAAATAACATTGGTGTAAAGTATTTTTCAAAAACCCTTAAAAGAAGGTTTTGGTCACAGTCCTGAAAGGTATTAGATTCAAAACATGATAAGAAAAACAGAAAATCTTATACTCAGCTTTTCTCCGGAAAAAAAAAATGCCATGAGTTCTTTTCACAAAAAGAAAACCTACCAGTATGGGCACATTTTACTTTACAACAAAATCAACCAGAAAGCTCAAACCTCATGAAGCTTCTTTCTTCTCCCTTTTGATTCGATCGGGAAACGTCTCAGCATGAAAAATAGTCTGCAAAGAATGGATGAACGATTTAACAACAACAACAGAGAAGCCTTAAATCCGAAATGGATGAGCATGTAGCACTAAGTAAAAAGAATATGAACTAACAATTCACTCAACATTTCTAGAATTGAATATAAATCAATAAACCATTAGAATGTTGGAGGGTTTTTTTTTAGGCCCAGTGAATGCCAAGTTTTATGAACATTAGTATGTGAATTAACATTACCCAAAAAAAAATGTGAAAAAAATATAGGGCTGCATCTGGTTCATAATGTTTTTTGTTTTCATTTTTTAAAAATGTATTAAAAATATTAAATTATGTAATCGAAAAACATTTCTTCAAAAGTGAAAATGAAAATATAAGAATTTTGAAAAACAGAAAGAAAAAACTCATTTTCATTTTTCAAGAAAACTATTTGAAAAGTAATCAGCAGACTTTCTTACATTCTCACCCTTCCCACTCTTTAAAACATCTTTAATGGATTTTCTAAACTTTTTTTTGATGAATGAAAGCAGAAAATGTTTTCATGAAACAAACACAACCTAGGATTACTCTGGGTGAGGAGTTGGACTCACCTTCCTCCATACAAGAAAAATCCTAGTGCAGCCATGAATGACACCCCTGGGAAACAAAAACAAAAAATCACAAAAATTGAAAAACATGCGCCTCAAAAGAAAAATTCTGAGCTAGTAAAAAACAAATAGAAAAAAGGAAAACTGAGTGTTCAATCTATGGAAAGAATCTTGGCATACTAACATAATTACAGAATTATAAAATCAAACCTGCAATAAATATCTTTGCAATGAATTCCGAAAGGCTGTCATCATCTAACCATAGGTACAGCCACAAACAGACCTGATTCCAATTCATCTCCATTGTCAAATGTTACTTCTAATGCGAAGGCAATCAGACTACAGAAAAAAAAAATGCTTTCTCTGTGGACTAATGAGAGCAGCCAAAGGCATGCTATTGAAAAGGCGTGAAATAAATATTAAAGGTCCATTTGACAACAATTATTGAAAACTATTAAAGGTCCATTTGACAACAATTATTGAAAACTGTTTATAGCACTTTATCACTTATGACAAGTCATTCTGTTTAAGTGTTTCCAGATTGCTTACTGGAAAAGTGCTTTTCAGCCACTTATTTAAATGGTTTTTTTCTGGAATTTAAGTGTGTGTGTTTTCAGAAATAAAACAAACGCAGCTTATTTTTTCAGAAATAAAACAAGTACTATAATCAGCTTTCAATTAGTGTTGTGAAACAGACACTCAGATTAAGAATTCTCAAACTGGAAAAACTGTCCAACAGCAATGGCTAAAAACAAGAGCATGTAGAAAATCCATGACAAAACTCTCTGCAAACTTCAGTAATGATAATTAACCACAGAAAATACAAGGCTACATTCAGTTATGATACTCTGAGTTTTAAATGGAAAACATAACAGCTTTGAAATAATTAATTAATTCAAACAAAAGGCATAAATAGTAGGAATACTCACTTCCATGTTTTAACTCTTTAGGCTGCACTTGACAACACCTATGGAAAAGTGCTTACAACGCTTATCACTCAGGATAAGCAGTTTGAAAAAAATAAATGGTATTTGTGCTGTTTCTGAAAAAACACTTAACACTTAAATTTCTCAAGAAAATCATTTAAATAAGCAGCAAAAAAGCATATTTTCAATAGATAATTTGGAAACACTTATACAAAAGTACTTATCATCGGTGATAAATGTTGTAAGCGCTTTTCAATAAATAATACTATTGAATGCAACCTTAAGCAATAGTCAGCATAAAAACAGAATAAAATATTTCAATAACAGCCAGGTTGTGTTTGGTTTTGCATTGGAGAGAGCAAATCGCAAGTTTTGAACCCCCGCCCAATGCAAAAGCTACCCTTTGTAATGGTGGGAAAACACTGCTGAAGTGCACACGCGTGCAGTCTTTAAAATATATTTCATTCTAGTGCATTAAACAAGTCATTATTGTTTTGGCAACATAAATGGCATAGGAAATTTTGAAATGAAGCAAACCTGAATAAAGTAAATTGCAGCATTGACTGATACGTAAACAATCCTGAGCCTTTCTGTTGGCAAGCTTCTTGCCTGAGAAAAAAGATCAACATATCCTTAGGTACTAGAGAGGATAAAAATAGCCACCAGTCCACATCTGTAGTGAATGCAGAGTTAGCCTGGTAGCTATCAAGGATCAATGAACACAAAAGCACAGGCACCCAAAAAGAAAATTCAGGTGCCTAGAACCATGGACTGACTAGCACTTGCCTGGTGATAGATCTCTGCCCAGAATAGGACCAGAAGTGTGTAAGTAGAGAAGAAAAGAAGGCCCGGGAGCTCCAAAGGTATCGAAATCAGTACCTGTGTAAAAAGGCACAATAACATAAAGGGTGTAGCGATGGTTGAAAACATGTCATGAAAAACAATTATAATTATTTTTCCTAAGCATTTAGCCAACATTGAGAAAGGGATTTGTGGAATCATCGAGTCAAAATAGTATGTGTGTTAATCACTGCACAAAAATGGTTTGAGTCTAACTTCAGAAGAACAAAAACTCACCTTGGGGTGCATAAGAAACACTTGCTTGTGGAAACCAAATACAACTGCACGCACTGCAATATGCAATACGCATATGTATAAATATATCCAAAAAGCTATAACCCGAATTGCCAACATCATTCTTAGTATTACCTCCATTTACAATGAAGTTCATGAAATGGAAAACCTTCTGTGTTGTCCAGCCATATTCAGGCACTCTCAATTGAATCCTTATCAATTGTATCTACAAACAACCAAATCTTGGTCAAGTGCAAATAAGCAGAGCCCCAAAAATGTCCCCCAGTGCTCCTTGCCCAACATAAATCTTGAGAAACATACATAAATCTTGAGAAACGTGATCAGATGAACTCACCAAACATAGAATTGAACAAATTAACGCCCTCTTCCAAGTGTAAAATTAATTTTAAAATATTAAAGGGAAAACGAAACAGAGCCACGGAAATTTGAAATTCCTGTAGTTACAGAAAACACTTGCCCGTCTCCATTAGAAAAGTTGAACCTCAAGATCCCAACTATTTTTAGAAACCGCCTATGTTCAAAAAATGTAAAAAATTTAAAATACAGAAAACGACTCAAAAATGTTCTCCTAACCTCCTAAAGTAGGCTAGCAGTCCCGAATTAGTTAGGATAGCGCGCCCTGAATTCGACATGGGCTTAGGAAATCGTTTTACCAAACTAAAGAGACAACAACAAAAACTGATACGAAACAGAGAATTCAGATATTATCCTTCTGCTGCTACAACAAACCGGGCCACATCAGCTACACCAATAAAACATTCCTACACGTAGGTAGGTAACCGCTCTACTTCCACCGCAACTCAAATGAAAAACACCGACGCGAGCCACAACAACGCCACGATATGCACAAATCAGAGTCGGGGAATGTAAAGAACGGAGAGGTACCAGAGCAATCAAAGAAACCAGGGCATAGGTAGTACAAAGAGCGTAGAAGATGCCGTCCTGCCAAAGGACCGAACCGTCGATCATTTCCCACCAGCTGGAGATCAGCCTACCGGGCCCGTTGAAAGCCGAATTCAGTGACATTCGCGCCATCATCCCCATCTTCCAAAACCAATCTTGTTGGCGGAATTCAAAAGCCAGACCGAGAGCTGGCCCAGGTAGGAGTTTAGGAGATGGCGCGAGGGCAAGTGATGGTCATCACCTAAACTTCCACTAAAGCTTTCAAGAAACAGTTGGGGGTGGGGCGTGCGGCATTCAATCGATTTTTTCGGATAATTTGATTTAGATGAGTTTTTATTTAAAAATTTATTTTAATATATTCAGATAAAAATAAAATGAAATAAAATAAGAAGAAGAAGAAAAGGTATAGGTTCTCTAGAGCTCTTGACTTTAATTAAACACGTTGAAGGTATTAACGCATTTAATTTAGATTGAAAATGAAACGCGCTAAAATGTTAAAATCTTCAACGTATTTCAATTAAAAAAAAGAAACTAATATACATTAATAAATATTCGTGTATATAAATTATAAATACAAATAAACTAACAAATTATATAGTTCATAATTATAATAATAATAATAATAATTATTATTATAATAATAATGTTGTTATTATTTAATAATAAAAACAAGTTTTAATGAATATTCAAAAATAATTAATAGTAAATAATTAGAATTAATAGTAGTTTATAAATAATTACTAATGATTTATGGATAATTAATAATAATTTGTGATTAATTAGTAATAGTTAAGAATGGTGAATATTAATTAACAATTAATAATAATTAATATTAAATCATGACAAGTAATTATTTACATTATATTTATGCTTATAACACTATATTTAATTATATTTATTTTATATTTATTTTATATTTATGTTAATAATTGTCTTTTATGTTGTATTTACATTATCGATTAATATTTTTTTACATTATTAATAACGACTATTTTTGTTATATTTTTGTTAATAATGTTATATTTACGTTATATTTACATTATATTTAGGTTATATAACGTTATATTTATGTTATATCTGAAGAGTTTCTAAGGATCAAATAACATTTATTCAATGCTTTGTAAGAAAATAAAAACCACAAACCCAAGATCATCATGCTATTCAAAATTGAAACCATGTATAAATTAAATGAAGAACATGTACCTTTCACTATAAATGGATGTTACTTCTGTCTTCAACCAAGTGCTTGATGAAGATCACTAAAGAACAACCAAACAACTCTTTTCTCCGCGGTGTATCCACTAGTCGACTAAATCACCCAACGCTTGGGCAAGGACCCTCCTTACACCCACGATTTGCTAGTAGTCTCTCGAAGCAAAGGAAAGAGGAGGAAGAGAGCTTCAAGGAGAATAGACAAACACTCACTCGAACAAACACCGTTTCAATGGCTTAGACTTCTTTATACAAACCTCAAGATATTCCTAAGCCTTTATATGCATTTACTCATACGTTAAATAATATATGGGCAATGCTTTGATCGCTCATACATTTTTCATACAAATGCACCATTGATTATCCCATGTGTTCATCCATTAATGTTAGCCTTATGCGGAAGATTCATGAACCACTTAACGTTCAAATGTCATACTTAATCGTAGGGTGTTATGAGAACTGCACACTACGATTCTTCAAATAACACTGCCTTATGATATGACCATGTTGTACAATACAACTGGCCATGATAGTGGCATTACGATATCTACATATCGTAAGAAACGATATATCCCAAAGGCATAAAACATGTCATTTTCAACATGTATGTCACACTCTACGACACACCCATATCGTATCATTCGACATGACCCAAAATACATCAACTATATATAGGCTTTAGGGCATATCACCATCAATCTCTCACTTGTACTAATGCCTCATAGACTCAGTTTCATTTCACCTTGTATTGTATCACATACAAAACTTATGAAATCATATCCAAAACTCATTTTGGATATGTTCCAAAACATTTTTGGAAAGTTATCATTAAATTCATTATGTATCACATCATATGTTACACCTTGTGAATATTGTCAGAGTTAGTTTCCTAGGGCCAATTGTTTGTACTTTGATTACATGTATATTCGACGTGTTGAATATTAATAAAACTTATTATTACATATTTTTCATTGTTCTGCATGAATCTAATGTAAAAATGTCAAAGAGTATACGTTGCATTGATAAAGTCATAGTGGTCCCCCGCTATGATGAGTGTAAGGACTCTGACCCCAGTAGCCCGAAGCCAGTGCCTTACTTTATTACATTGGTACTAAGTATACACAATCTTATCCCAAAAAGTTGGAATAGTTTAGTAGCTTTGGAAAACCAAATACAAACATAAGTTTTACATTACAACATGAAATGGATTACAACATAGAAACTCTATTGGAAACATCCATATTCTCTTAGAATATCCCTGCATGTCAATCATAATACACATCTTGGCATCCTGGGGGAAAATAAAATATAAGAAAGTGGTGAACTCAAATACTCAGTAAAGGTAAACATACAACGGAAGCTATCACAAATAAACATAAACAATAAGGCAAGGTGAGTAACTAACAACACATGCTATTAAAACATAATCTTGAGCATAACATGACATGAATAAAAGATGATCAAATAACGCCATATAAATAATCACACGAGAAAGATATTTAACCATGGATATTATACTAGTCGAATAATCACATGGATTATCAATAACTAATATCATAAAGAGGGAATGCATAATGCAGGACATCATAAACATACTATCAAGGCTTTGACTAAGACACCATATATAATCGGGTAAGACATTAGCTAAAACCCAAACTAGTTTGTCTCACGAGACCTACTGATGCACTGATGGACTATAGTGGGCCCCACTTGACAATTACTAAGTCCAATGCATTCCTCTTATGAAATAGGTGAAACATAATCAACATATACCTTCATATTGAAACTATCATATGAAATAAATTTCCCCAAACAATAATCATAAACCATCCAGTGAAATATGATGAATGATAACAAAATAGCACATCCAAAGTCAAAATGATCATAAAAATTCAATAAAAAATGGAAAATGGTATCATAAGAGATCAACCTCAATTAATCATAGGATCCAAAAAAGGGTGTTGACATAGATGAAAATACTCTAATAAAGTTATTGAGAAATTCTTGAGAGAAATACTAGTTTACTTTGAAATCATTTATTTAAAAAGCTACGCAATTATAAAAGAAAACATTTTCTTTGAATATAAACTTATAAACTTGTAGGATTTCTCAATACATTAAGGTCTCATGAGAGCGTGAAAAGTCACTCATGTCGTATAAGTTAAAAAAACATTTCCTTTAAACATTGAAAAAAAACATTTAAAAGAGTATTTTTAAAAGAAAGTGTGAGGGTTAACCGAATGAATCGATTATGTGTATCAAATATAAATCCACATAAAAAAAGTTTAAATACAACATAAGATAATATAAATTCATTTCACACATTATTATAGCATGACATAATCATTGGAGTAGAAGTTTAACCCAAAGAATTGAAATTGGGTTAAGAATTTCCTGACCACATCGTAAATAGTCGAACTGTATGCCCCATAAAAGTAATAATTATCAAATGAAACATTGAATACCATGAAGGTAAAATTATTAATGATATGATATATAAAAGGGAATTATATATACACCATACACAAGGAATAATTGTTGAATAGGACATATCTCATAGAAATGAATGTGAGATGAGAAACCCCATACCTTAATTCCTTATTAATTTTGTTGTGTTTGCACCTCCTAAATAATAAACTTATATTTATTAAAAAAAGATCCAGAAGTGAATTATAGTAATTTATATAACTATTTATCAATTATAATCATTAGATTATATTTATTAATTTCTGTTGATGAAATTGAAGCGTTTTGATATCATGTTTCACTTACAAATTTCCCATTTTACAACGATTTTGCTATTTTATTAAATGTAATTTATACATTAGTATAATTAATTAAAGAGGAATATAATTCTTATAATTACATGTTTAAATATTTAATAATATCCACCATTGATGATGGTTATATGTGTTGATATAGAAATGTCTCTGTAGGTGGTTAACCGACCTTTGACGGGACATTGTCGGGAGAGAGGGAAGAAGAGGTTTTCAAATTATATATATATATATATATATATATAGTAGTATGATACTTACAATAGGTTAATATAATTAATATAATGTTATATAAATTCCTAATTAATTAATTAATCCATTTAAATTTTGGTTGTGAAAGGGTTGGTGGAGAAAGAAAGAGAAGAGGAAGAATAATTAAAAAAAGAGATAAGTGGATCAGAACTCACTTAATCCTCGGTGTAGCCTCTCTTGCACGACACTATAAATCCTTGGTGATTGGAGTTGCATTGCTCCAGAACGTCCCTATGGGTTCTAAGAGGATTAATAGGTAAGATTTTGGTAGATATTTAGATTTGGAATGGGTGGGAGGAGTGGTTTTCCAAGGGAAGGGAGAGGGGTTATTTATACTCGAGGAGAGGAGTATTTTTAGAATAAAACATTGAATAAAATAATATATCAAAGGTAAAACTTGAAATAGTGATTTTTTTGATAATATAAATCATATATTAATATAATATTATGAGTTTAATACTTTAAATCCCATTTATAATTTGAATTCATTAATTCATTAAAAAGAAAAGTGAAAAGAAAGAAAAATTGTTATTTTAAGGAATCACTTTTGACTTTAGTTCTTTTATAGGTTTGGAAATTGATTTTATTGTATTTTAATGAACCATTTATGAAATTAAATGCACCATGTACAAAACTAAAGTTCTATAAAGGATTATGTCATTATTACATCATGAATGATCTAATTTGAGTTACACTGGTTATGTGAAAAACTATATTTTTACTATTCACATGAAAATTGAAGTATTTCATAAAATTACCAAAAAATCACCCTTGGATAATTTCGACATGATGATTTCAAAAATGGACTCCATTTTATGGAAATAATTTTTTTAAATATGAGAATTTTAATTTTTTAATTTAAATTATCAATTATTAAAAAAATACCGATTTTAATATTATAATCGATTTTATGACACATTGAAAAATTAATTATGGTTTCATAAAATTATATTATAATTATAATAAAGAAAAATAATAATTTATGAATCTATTTTATGAAAATAAATTTTATTTTGAATCATTACATTTGTAAATAAACATTTACGTTTCAAAAAAATACCAACACTTAATTTATCATTTTTAAAACATTTATTTACTTACTCTAGGATATAAATATATTATATTTTCATACCTAAATTTTATTTATACTTTTATGGGCGATGTTATTATTCTAATGATCAGATTACTATTCTTAACAATCACATTACTATTCCAATGACCATTTTAATATTTAATAGTATATCTACAGTTTATTTAAGCTTAGTGTTGCATACAACATAAGCTATCAAAGATGTCAAATTTAAAGAAGAGATACCATAAAATCTTGGGGTGTTACATTCTCCCCTCCTTAAATAAATTGTGTCCTCATAATTTGAAATTGTACTTAGAAAATCAAATTTCGACACTTGAAAATTCCTTTGTGGAAAACCCACATTGTCAACATGGTTAATAAAGCATCCTCTTAAATACAGGGAAAAGAAAATGCAAATCCACTACCAAACTAGGATTTCTAATAGGAGAACATTAGTGGGAAGTAAAAATATGGGCATGAAAAAAATTAACTATCAAGATCTGATGGAGAGTGACTGAGAACATGGTCATTAGAAAGTCTACCATCACAAATTCATAAATTTGTGATCGGTTAAAAGACCATTGCTTTCTCAGTAGGAAAAGTAGACAATTAACATTTTGTTCTAAAATATTTTCCTATAGTTGAGGTATTATTTTACTATATAGATAGGAACTTGAAAAAATAAACTTACTTGATTTCTTTCCATGTAATAAGCATAATCCCTTCATTTAGATGTGTTTTGATCTATTTCTACTCCATTTCAATCGCTAGGAGATGGATATTCAAGGCAATTTTTTCATACCTAAAGCACTTTTAATGAATCATAAGGTCCTCGAGTCATTAATTTTTCCTCTAAATATTTAATGGAACCAAAATGGTTAGCACATGATATCCAACATTAACCTCAAACAATAATATCCAATGTTCAACTTAATCCATTCCATAAGTAGTTAATTTTAAGATTTGTCTAAAATATGTTTGTCCAAATTCAAAGACAAAAAATTTATAAGGAAGGTCACTAAATTTCCAAAATCAACTTGACATTAGATTTTACCCAAAAAAAATAATTTAACTCTTAATCTCACATAAAAAATATATGAATACCTTGATCACCTTGAAAATTTAATGAAAACATGCATGCTTTCAAAAATAAAATCTCAGGTTGTTGAATATATTCCTTAAATCCAAACATATAGTAAACCATCAAATCACTAACCAAATTCATGGTCATAAATAACATCCCATAAAAATCTATTTATTATTATCTCAACATCAAGCATATATTTAGGGTTATCTTTCCCAAATCACATGTTTTCCAAAAGGCCTACTTATAATGGAATCACTTCTTTTGGTTACTAGTTCAATTCATCACATGCTTCTAATTCCTTAAAGAAGAATTACTACAGTACAATCCTTATATATATCATGAATCGAAAACTAGAGAATTATTGATAAAATACTCAAATAACATAATTCTTGAATCTAAACACATGCATGTTTATCATTCTGCTTCATCTATGGTAGTAGCATAAGCTTGACCATGATTCATTAGCCTCATTTTGGGTTTATTCCTTTGACACTTGAGACATTGATTTTCATAGAGTCTCTCATCCTTGCAGTTGAAGCATTAAACATTGGAAACATTTTTCTTACCCTTGCAATCACAAGCGTAGTGTCCTTTCTATCCACACTTGTAGCAAACTCCCTTTCCTTTTAAGTAAGTACCAGAGTGTTTCTTTCCACAATTATCACATGTGGGAAATACTTCACTCTCTTCTTTCCTTTATCCATATTTTTCCTAGTTTTACTCTTTTTATCTTTCTTCCCTCTGAATCCATAATACTTAGATAATTTTTTCTTTGTCTCGTTATCATATGATACTATGTCCTCATATGATTAGAATATTTGGAAGACTTGTTCCCTTTGAATGATTGGAATAAGACCATAAAAGATATGATCCTACTTACTCTTTGGATCATGTGCATCAATGAGGTTCCCATTTCTATGAGGTTCTATTTCTAAATGACGAAAAACACTAGACTAGATCATATTATTATGAAACATAATGTATAATAAAAAAACTAGTGAAATATTTAACGTAAATTGAAAAATTTATGCATAACTAATCTCATAAACATGGATTGTTTGGGATGTTCTTCTATAGTTATCCTCAAATTCTATATTAGGGTTATGTTCCCTAATCTAGGATTTCCTATTGGAGTTAGTGTCCTAGGACCAACTGTTTGTACTTTGATTACATGTATATTAGATGTATTGAATATTAATAAAACATGTTATGTGGATGGATAACATACTATAATGAGACACATAATACATAAACTATCAGGTGAATATACTCATAAGAAGATGATGCTTCTTCTCATGAAGTTCACACTTAGTAATCTCTAAGATGGGAGATTATAAGAATATACCAACCAGTAGGAATTTTACATGTTTTGGTGTCATCAGATATTCCAATCTATGAGCATGTGTAATGGTCCTTAGACTTTAAGATTATTATTAATGCATGTTACAACTCACATACTTAAATATATTTCATAAACCATGATGATAATAGTTCATGGCGAAGTTGGATACGTTGGGTGCATCATGAGTGACATGTCATTAATAAATAATTCAAGGAAGGATTTGTCCCTTCCATCTTTATGTAAGCTGATATCTTGGCCCTTTGATTGGAATATAACCATTGCATTAAATTACATGGACATGGTGTAACAAAACATTTATTTCAGATAGTCAAAGAAATACATATCAAGCATATAGGTTGGTGACATGGATGTGAAACCTTCCTTATGAGATATTGTGACAAAGAGATTATATTACATAGTGAGAATTCATATGTGGTCTTTGACATTGCGATATTAAGTTCTTTCTCTTGGGTTCCTTGAACCGTTGCTAGATAGTAATATTGGACTTTAGGCAAGCCTACCTAATGACAATGATAGGCCCAGAGGGCGTCGTTAATTCCCTATGGGTATATGGAAAAACAAATTTATAAAAACTCAAACTATGCTTCTCAATTAATTAAAATGCAACATTAGTAAAGTTTGAGGTCGAACCCACAAGCATAGAGAAATTAGTTTGATTAGTTTTTCAAAAAGATTTAATTTTATTATATTGGATAAAGAGGTGAAGATAATATTGTTTTGATTGATTTTATGAAATCAAAATGAAAATGAAACATATTGATTGATTGGTTTGAAAAAAGTTTTGAAAAGCGCGCCAGGGTTTTGTAATTTTAGGGTTTAGGTGCAATTGGATTTTATAAAATAGGTATAGGTTCTCTATAGCACTTAAAAAATTTGACTTTAATTAAATATGTTGAAGATATTAACACATTTAATTTAAATTGAAAATGAAATGCACTAAAATGTCAAAATATTTAATGCATTTCAATTAAATAAAAAATGAAACTAATATGCATTAATAAATATTTGTGTATTAAATTATGAATACAAATAAACTAACAAATTATATAGTTAATAATAATAATAATAATGTTGTTATTTAATAATAAAAACAAGTTTTAATGAATATTCAATAATAATTAATAGTAAATAATTAGAATTAATAGTGATTTATAAATACTTACTAATGATTTATGGATAATTTATTATTAATTAGTAATAGTTAAGAATAATGAATATTAATTAATAATTAATAATACTTAATTTTAAATAATGAAAATTAATTATTTATATTATATTTATGCTTATAACACTATATTTAATTATATTTATTCTATATCTATGTTAATAATTATATTTTATGTTATATTTACATTATCAATTAATATTTTTTATAATATTAATAATAATTTTTTTAATATTTATGTTAATAATGTTATATTTATGTTATATTTACATTATATTTAGGTCATATAACATTATATTTATGTTATATCTGAAGAGTTTTTAATGATCAAATAACATTTATTCAATGCTTTGAAAGAAAATAAAAACCACAAACCCAAGATCATCATGATATGCAAAACTAAAACCATGTATAGATTAAAAGAAGAACACACACCTTTCATTATAAATGGATGCTATGCTTGTCTTAAACCAACTTCTTGATAAAGATCACTAAAGAACAACCAAAATGATCTTTCCTCCGTGGTGTATCCACTGGTCAACTAAATCATCCAACGCTTGGGCAAGGACCCTCCTTAGAGCCACGATTTGCTTGTAGTCTCTCGAAGAAAATGAAGAGGATGAAGAGATCTTTAGGGAGAATAGACAGGCCAATCACTCACTCAAACAAACATTGTCTCAATGGGTTGGCCTTTTTATATAGTTCCTAAGATATTCCTGAGCCTTTATATTAATTTTCACATACGTTACATAATGTATGGGTAATACTTTGATCATTCATACATTTCTCATACAAATGCACCATGGATTATCCCATGCATTTCATTCATTAATGTCAGCCTTATGTGGAAGATTCATGAACGTTAACACTTAACATTCAAATGTCATACTTAATAATAAGGTGTTATGAGAATCGTATAATACAATTCTTCAAATAACACTACCTTATGATATGACTATGTTGTATAATACAACTTTCCATGACAGTGGCATTATGATATCTACATATTGTAAGAAACGATATATCCCAAAGGCATAAAACATGTCATTTGGAACATGTATGTTGCAATCTATGACACACCCATATTGTATCATACAACATGACCCAAAATACATCAATTGTATATAGGTTTTAGGGCATATCTCCACCAATCTCTCACTTGCACTAAAGCCTCATAGGCTCAGTGTCATTTCACCTTGTATTATATCACATACAAAACTTATGGAATCATATCCAAAAACCATTTTGGATATGTTCCAAAACATTTTTGGAATGTTATCATTAAATTCACTATGTATCACATAATATGTGATACCTTATGAATATTGTTGGAGTTGGTGTCATAGGATCATTTTTTTGTACTTTGATTACATATATATTCAATGTATTGAATATTAATAAAACTTTTTATTAATTATTTTTCATTGTTCTACATGAATCTAATGTGATAATTTCATAGAGTATACATCACATTGATAAGGTCACAACAGTTTCATGATATGATGAGAACCTTGAAGTGCTATAATGATATTCTTAAATAATGTTTTGTAGTTGGATAACATACTATGATGGGACACATAGTACATAGACTGTCAGGTGCGAGTACTCATAAGTGGATGAGGATTATTCTCATGAAGTTATCACTTGGTAATCTCCAAGATGAGAGATTATGAGAACAAACCTTCTATTAGTAATTCTGCATGTTTTGATGTCAATGGATATTCCTATATGTGAGCAAGTGTAATGGTCATTAGACTTCAAGATTATCATTAATGCATGTCATAAATCACACACTTAGATTTTCTGATTAAAACTATGATGACATATGTTCGCAGAAAGGTAGGGTACATTGGGTGTGTCATGATTAACACATCGTTAATGGATAAGTTGAGGAAGGTTTGTCCCTTCCAATTTTATGGAAGTTGACATCTCAACCCTTTGATTGGAATAGAACTCTCACATTAAATTCAATGGCCATGGTGTAATGAAGTGTTTATTTAAGATAGTAAAAGAAATGAAGAAAGTTGGGTGAAGATGAGAAGGGGGATGACACCCTAAGTCCAAACATAAATGAAGATATTATTTTGGAACTATCAGGGCTTGGCTAACCTTGAGACAATGAGTTCCCTCAAGCTCCTCATTCAAACTCACAAACCTGACTTCATTGGTCTTTCTAAACCCAAAAGAAGTCTCTCTTACAAAATTTCATCTCTGTTGACGCTCCTTTTCATCACATTGTCTAAAAAAATGGAAAGGGAAATTCCTTAGCTTAAATTGATTCATCCTTTGAAGAAAACATTAAAAATTGACAAAGGCATGAACAAGGATTCAAATGAACTTGGGTCGTGCAAGTTCTACCAAGGTCGCGCAAGTACACTTGCATGCCACCCAGTGGTCGTGCAGGTGACTTGCGCGCCCTCTTTGAAATTCACCCAGGGTCTTCTCCAGCCTATAAATACCCCTGTGGCCCTTCCATTTCGGGGACAAAAAATTCCAGAACCTCAGATTTGAGCTCCCGGTGCCCCAGTCTCTTCTCAAAGCTTCAGAACACTTCTAAGGTAATTTCTTACCTAAAACGGAATATCTAAAGAGTGAGAGGAAGGCCTAAGTGTTGAAACTCATCAACACTTGCGCGCCTGAGTGGCCAACCCTTAAGGGGAATGACCACACTTGCGCGCCGCCTTGCTCCTTCACCAGAACTTGCGCGCCACCCTTCTGAAATCCCCTATGGATAATACTAAGGGCTTGAGTCATGTCTCTCCCAAGTATTACCCCAAGAGTCAAAAGTCGCGCAAGTAACTATGTGCCGCGCAGGTATACCTGCGCGACCAGGACTTGCACGCCCATGCAGTACTTGCGCGCCCACCAAGACTTGTGCGCCCCTTTCTTTTTGGGTGCCCCTATTGCTTATTCCACCTCTCTTATACCTATCCACCTATCCTATTCAAGATTAATCCCTCAGAACTCTCTTCAAATCCATTTATGGCATGATTTCCTTGTTGGATTCCTTATCTGAAAGGAATTCTGTGGAACATATCTCAAAACCTAGTGATTTACATATCTTTATGTCACCAAGGTTAGAGATTTCATTCATTTTTAACCTCATCCTTTAAGGTGAGAGAATCATTAATTTGGGCCTCCTTTTCAGGAGTAAGCCCCAGTCTAAGTCCCCTAACCTGGGCATCCTCCTTAGGAGTAAGCCCCAGTTATAATTTCCCAAATATGGGCTTCCTTTTCAGAAGTAATCCCCAACCAAAATTCCTTAATCTGGGAATCCTCCTTAGGAGTAAGCCCCAAGTCCTCATTAATTTGGGCATCCTCCTTAGGAGTAATCCCCAGTCTCAAAGTTCCCAAAATCTAGGCATCCTCCTCAGGAGTAAGCCCCAACCATAATTCCCATAACCTAGGCTTCCTTTTCAGGAATAAGCCCTAGTTTCAAATCTACAAATGTGGGCATCCTCCTTAGGAGTAAGCCCCAAGTCCCTTAATTTTAAAATTCCCTTAACCCGGGCCTCCTCTTCAGGAGTAAGCCCCAGTTTTTAAATCCCTTTAACCCGGGCCTCCTCCTTAGGACTAAGCCCCAGTCTTAATTTCTCTTAACCAGTCCTAATTTACTTTTGATATGGGATTCCTTCTCAGGAGTAAAACCCATTCATAAGTCCCCTCCTAACTTAGACATCTTCCTTAGGAGTAAACCCCAAGATTAGAGTATCCAAATCTCTATAAAGTACATATACCTTTATGGAACCTATTCCTGGATTTCTTCCCTGAAGTAAATCTTAATCTTCATCTATTTGGGAAGTCATACCTACATAAGCCCCACATCATTTCTTATGATTTCATCTTTCATGGAACAATTGTCTGGTTTTACCAATACCTCTTATTTCTCACACCGATCATGACTCACGTGAGCTTAGAGTGTAAAAGTAATTATGACATCTTTCTTTGAGCCATCAATCATACATAAACATCATACTCCCTTAATCGAACTACGTGGGTTATGATTCCTTTTCTAAATAAAGGATACGTAGGTAACCCATCTGTGGGTACGATCCCAACTCTGAAATAATCCATATCCTTCTGAATGACAATAAACTTCAAGTGCCCCACTGAGTGGCTTTAAAACTAGTATGGTCATCATAATGACCAATAGAATTTTATGTATTGAAGGATACCATTGACTAAGAATCTCTAACAAATACAGATGATTCTCTATCGATGAAGAACCTCAAATACATATAAAATATTCTATAAATTACCTACATATCAATCATTGATTGTCAGATCTAAAGGAAAGATCATTTTATACTTGGTAATGTAATAAGGATTCACGAACATAACTTAAATCTATAAAGAGAGTCCCAGAGTAGACAATAATTCCCCTCAAAAAGGAGTGATGAGTCCGACCTCCCATCCTATCGACCAATACAAATTCCTAAGCCTCATCAGTCCACAACTAATGAGTGCCTACCTTTGGAAATTAGGTCCAAATAAATATAGAATCATTGGATGTTTCTGTTTCTACGAACAAACCCGTTAGAAACTAATTGGAATGTTTGAACCTTCAATCAACGAGGTCATCCCCAATTCTAGAGGAAACAAAAAATGGTGAACCCGATGTGAATCCTTAACTAAAGCTAAAATGACGTTTTACTTATTTGTTAGGCCCCTATTCAAACTCAATGAGAGGGACAACAAAACAATCAATAAAGTATGTGATTATCCAAAAGATGTAGTGGCCAGACTTATCTTGATTACGTCTGTTATATCAATCAGGCACTCTTTTCCAAGATCTTCTGCATTACGAGAATGGATTTTCTTAAGCTCACATCTGTGAAAACCTCTGTTGTGAATGCATCTGCTGCTGCTCCTACTGGATCGTCATTCGCTATGAGGAAGACATCAGCTACTCAGTGTCTTCAACGCTGGGTATCGAATGCACTAGTTAAGGAGTACCATCAACATGGTACCATTCCAACTTTGGAGGCTGCTCGATAAGCCCTCCAAGTGAACAACTCACCCTGGTCGTCCGGACAACGACGACCAGTGATTAAGAAGCAGGTGGTTCCAACCACCATCTCCAACCGTTTCTGGTCATTATCCCCAGAACGCAATCACCATTCACTCCCATATTCTGAGGAGGTGAATGATCAGGTCCCTCAGGGCCTTAATTCAAGGAGACATGAGTCCTTACTGATGGCTCCCATCAACAATCGCCACCAGACTCGTGCGGTAGTGCACCCTCAGCATGATGAGGGTATTGACTCTAGGCGTTCGGCTCAGGTTCCTCGAACCCGAGCAGGCAAGACGAACCGCCAAAGGTGAAATCTGGTCAACAGTAAGCTGGTTCTCATCTCTGCCATCTCCAGAGAAGTCCACCAACCTAACTTGGTGGCAAGCAACGAATGGGCACATACACCTGTCCGTTTTAATTCCACTGTCCAGCAGACTCGTCTGGTATCATCACGCCAATCCCGCTAGACAATTCTGATGGAGTACTATAGATAGGAAAATACACCTGTTTATAAATCATCAGCAAGTCAGCAGGCTCGTCTGACTACATACGATGAAGCCCGCCAACCCAATGTGTTGACAACTGGTAAACATGCACATACACCTGCTTACACTCATCAATCCTACCAGCAGCCTCGTCTGTCAGTGTTGAAGGAGGCTCATCAACCACGTTCGGTGGAGTGCAATCAGCAGGCACATACACCTGCTAGTATTGATCAATCCTACCAATAGTCTCGTTTGGTAGCATTCGGAGAAGTCAGTCGGAAAGCTCCAGTGACGAACAGGAGGCATACTCAACTCTCTACCCCCACACATGAGTACTGTCAGGATTCACTGACAGGAAAAGGAGGACAGGAGCAGGAACACACACCTACTCCAAGCATGGAATGGACGTATATCCCCGTTCCGGCAGCTGAAGTTACCAATCATATTCTATCAATGGTGAAAGAGAAGAAGCAAATCCCTGCTCATATTCTGGATGCCTGCCAGGATATTATAATAGCTTCAGCAGCATCTCAGGGAAAGACACATAAATCTATCCCTTCCAGTGGAGTGACACATCAACAGTTTACTCCGGAACAGACACACACCTCTGTTCCAGTCCAAGAGGGTTGTGGGGCATACTCCCCCATATCATACGGACAACCGAGTCAGGAACATACACCTGGTTTGAGCGGAGATAATCAGCCTAACCTGATCATTTCTCCTGAGTAGACACATACACCTCCCAATTTGAGTAAGAAGGCATCTAAGAAGAAAACTTGCCCAACACAGTCAAGAAATCAAGGGCCAATCTGTAACAAGGCCTTACTCGATGCTGGAGTTCTTGAATCCCTTAAACAATTATATGTTGGAATTAAAAATTCTACTCTCTCAGTTACCAATAGTGGGAACATTAATTCTGAAGGTCTGCATCAGATACTTCCTCATGAAGGATTGCTTCATAACGATTCGGTCGATCTCGAAGTTTTATCTTCAGATGAGAGCCACAAGAACCCTTTGTGTGGTCAGAAGACCAAGGAGAAAAATGTTTGATCTTTTGCTATAACCCACCATGGTGGTCCTCCCCATGATGATGAATTTAGCTATGAAAGTCCTCTCCGTAGTAGTAATTCACATTGTCTGGAAAATTCTTCAGAAGACAATGCAGTGACGAGAAAACCCTCTTATCTTGAGGCACTTTGAAATGTGAATCCAGTCATGTCTGATGCTTTACCACTAACAAGTGAAACACTTACTCAATCATAAGATAGCCCGGGGTGTAGGTCATTCTCCTAACCACCCCTGGGTTGTTCATATTCTAGTTTGATCAGTGAATTCTCTAACGATCTTATTGAATCCGATGAAGCAACAAGGAAGCACCAGCTCTGGTCTAATCAGGTAGAAGAATATTCATTTAATGATAAATAGTAAGTACTGAATATGAGAAAACAACTGAAAAAAGGTGAAGTTCCAGTCATGTTTTGGCCTTCGGCCAACTCTCAGTATGATATTCCAGAGATGTTGACGGAAGATGGAATTCATGATATTAGTCTCAACATATGGAAAACTCTTTGTTAGTTGAAAAAGAAAATATTATCTTATGATGAATATGAAAATCATGTCAAGATAATAGAAGGGTTACAACACCAAATTGATTTGGCATCTCTCTCAGTTTCTCGATATCTGAAGGCTAAAAAATAGCAGAGAGCCCTTCAGTGTTCATGCCTTGGCGCACTAAGAAGATTGTGCCAGTTAATTGCCAATGCACCATCTGGTATTCATATCAGGGGATGGGGTGTTCATGGATCACTACATTTCACTGTACTCTCCAGTCAGCAAAGCCCGCCGAAAATGGTCTCATGTAATGTTATTACCCATGGCCGACCATAATCAATGGGTTTTGTTTGTAATCAAAAGCTTGAACAAGAACATGCTTCAGCTAGTTCCTCTCAAAATCAAGCATACATAGAACAATTTGTTGAATTAATCCTACATCAAGAAAGCGAGAATACTGAACATGCCTCTTGTTTGGAGCCAGTACGTCATCATGTGACAGAAGTGTCAGAAATCATCCAACGGTCTTTTGAGCTGGGTGATAAAAGTGGATGCAGGTTGATGCATCCAGCTAATTTCTGGACTAAAGTCTGCAAGATCAGGAGATCTTTAAAGAAAGTCTCAGATATAGCATGTAAATAACCACCCCAGCTTTCCAGACTGGGGACTCTTTTAACCCAACCCTCAGAATCAACAAATAGGATTCGAGGAGTTGAGCATGAACAACCCCAGTCCACCGGACTGGGGACTTTTTCAAATCCTTAATCCCTCCCTCGGAGAAAGTCAGTCTTCTCTCAATTGGGGAAGAATCCTCAAGAGGAACAAAGAGCCAAATTATCAGGAGATTCCCTCCAAATTACGGTTCGTTAAGAAGTTCCTGAGGGATTGAATCAAAAAAAGGCAATGTATCATCAAAGACATGGAAGAAGACAATATCTCATAAATACCGAAAGAAGGGATGCAATGCATTATGAATCAATCAATGTCATCAATGCCGTTGTTGCTGATCCACCATATGAGGTTCACTCAGAGGGATCAGATGAAGAGGTTCCTACTCAAAAAGTTGTACGCACAGACACAAATGAAGAAGGTGTGCGTACACAAAATCAAAGTCTTACCCAGAATCTGGGCATTCCTTCAAGTAACCCACTTCCCCCTCTCCGAAAGGGATCCAACAAGGGGAAAGGAAAAAATCAGGTTATATACCTTTCCTTTGGAGAATGCCAATCGCTCTCACTAGAGAAAATATTTTCACAACAAGAGGAAGAAATGAAGGAATTGAGGAGGATGAATGCAGAACTACTTCAGGGTAGTCTTCCTCCTAAGCGTGCTGGCAGCCAAAGGAATTTGTTGTGGCTACTGAGATGGATCAAGAATATCCTCCTTTATCAGTACACCCTCACAGGTCTAATCCTACGGGTCAAGTGCAACAACAATCGGTAGTGCTACCATTAGTTGTAGTAACAACCACCACAACTGTACCAGCTCCATTCATTGCACCTGTTCAGGTCCAAGCTCAACCGAATGTTTCTAAAAAGTTAATAACTACTATTGAGTCATTAACAGCTCATTTGGAAGCTATGAAGGGAAATCGTGCTCAAATTCAACCAGAAAAGAGAGCTTATCCTGAATGGGTTGATGCAATTCCTCCCCCATCAAATTTTTTAAGTACCACATTCCCAATATTTAATGGTTCAGGAGACCCAGAGCAACACTTAACACATTTTGTTTCTCGTTGCGATCCTATGATGGGAACCCTTCAGCAACAAGAAGCAGTTAAGCTCAAGTGTTTTGTACAGTCATTACAAGGACCTGCTTTTGTTTGGTATACAAGCTTGCAATCCCGGTCAATTACCGGATGGGAGGATCTTCGTCAAAAATTTCTTCTTCAGTTCAGCTCAACGTTTCCAAAAACAACAATTTTTGATCTTACAAACTGTAAGCAAAGGGATAATGAAAGGGTCTCATATTTCATCGCTCGTTGGAATGGATTAACATATTCCCTAAACTTAGCACTCCCTCGAGATGAATTGTTGCCAATTTGTGTGGAAAATTTACGTGATGAGTTGCGTACACTGCTGATCCCTATAAAATACACAGGAGGGTTTCGAGACCTTACTTTAATTGCTAAATAGATTGAAGATTCTCTTATAAAGACTAAGGATAAAGCTCGTGTAATTCCATCAGCTCCAGGAAGGAGAATGGGTAAAGTATAGACTGCTACAATTATGCTTAAACAAGCACCTGTACATGCTTATACTTCAAAACCTTCATCTTCTCGAAGGGATCCACCTCCTGAGCATCAGCAACAGAGACCGTTTCATCAAGATGATCAAAGAGATCGAAGACGAAAACAATTTGAGGATTTGAAAAGAAAATTTTACTCTTTCCGAAATGAAAAAGTTCCTAGTTAATTCATTTCAGATCTGGAAAATAATTTGGTTCAATTGCCAAGTCCCAAGAGGACAAACAAGGAAGGAGATGAAGACCATCCCAACTATTGCCCGTTTCATCAAATGTTGGGGCATCCCATTCAGGAGTGTTTTGTTTTCAAGGACCTCCTGCAAAAAATGTTCGACTTGGGACAAGTCAAACTGAAAGGTTCTTCAGCTCATGTAGCACGTGTTACTGCTACAGATCCAGAGGAGGAAGGTGAGTGGCAAGAAGTCAAGAAAAAAAAAAATGCACAAAAATATGATGATTGGATGGTCAAAAAGATGATCAACCAAACTCATGCTATTTTGCGAACATAATTGAAGAAACCAATTGTGTCTTCTTCCATGAATGCCACAGCAAAACCCTCTTCATCAGAGGGAAAATCCTCAAAGAAACGGCATAATTAAAAGAAATAAAAATAATCAGAAGAAGATGAGTATGTGCCAAAGCCCAAGTTGTCCTTGACTCTGGCAGATTTTATGCCATCTACTTTGAAGCAACGGGCACCACCCCACCAAACGGCACAACCTAAACAGGATAATCAGGTAGAGTATTCATTTGATGAAGAGTTGATATTCAGTTCTGTTAATATGATTCACTTAATAGATCTTTATGCCAATCACAGTTTCGAATTTGATGAACCTGGGTTCCCCGTATCTAACAGAGGAATCAGAGGAAGTTCCAGAGGCTCAGGTTATAGGGGAAGACTTGGATCTTTCAGAGGCCACTATTCCAATTCTACCCCTACTAGAATTGTGTATGCGGCAGAAACTCGTGGTAGAGCTCTTCAACGAGCTCAACAAGAACAAGAAATTTCTTCTACACAAGGCAGATTCAGTCCTGGCACAGTTATTCTTGAATATCGGTTAGAGGTTCCACCTTCTTATTCTCAGCAAGTAAATAGACCTAATAGGTCTAATCTTCCAAATCCAGGAGTATTACCAACTTCTATCCCGGTACAAGATGCATCAACTTCCAAAGCATCAACTTCCAAGGCACCTACTAAACCACATGTCCCTGTTGGGAAACACAGACCTTTGGATCAAAAGTTTGATGTATTGAAACACCTGGCCCAAGTACTGGCCAAGTTATCAATTCTGGATGCCTTGAATTTATCAAAGGATCTTCGGGAGGCACTCATTGAGGCTTTGTCAAGTCCTCAAGAGTTTGAAACTGAAATTGCTGCAGCTGAAGCCTATCATGTAGAGAATAATCTTGCAGAATGCCATGTAGTGATATCTTTCACTGATGAAGACAAAGATGATGTCGTGTATGGACATATTAGACCTTTGTAGTTATCTGGAAAGGTCAATGGTGTAGACATCTAAAGATATTTCATTGATAATGGTTTAGGAGTCAACCTCATGCCCATTCGTACACTTCGTCGATTGGGCCTCACAAAATCTGATTTATCCCATTCTAATATGATGTTACAAGGATATGATAAAAATGAACAAGAAACACTGGGCGAGATTACACTCAGAACTCAGTTTGGAGATCTTGTATCCAATTCAGATTTCATGGTTGTTGATCAAGACTCGGCCTTCAACATCTTACTTGGAAGACCCTGGCTACATCAACATGCGACTATCCCTTCATCATACCATCAATGTCTCAAGTATTGTTTCGATGGTCAAGTTGGGACATTGTATGGTGATAAGGCCCCATTCAAGACATGTGAGTTTCAATACATTGAGGCAGAATTCTATCACATGAAGAGAAAGGAGGAATCCACAAAAAAGGAGATTACCAAAGTTAATGCTCCATATGGTTTGGAAAAGATTCCAGTAAACCCATTAGCACATGTGAGTACAGATTATGTATTTCCTATCAGTCAAATTGTCAGGATAAACCCAAATAAAAATACTCTTATGGAAACCTCCATAATGTCAATTATGGAAATCAAGCCAAACAACATGGGAGAAAATGGTGATCCACCAAGCAATGATGAAAGATCAAATAGAGATGTCTTTATTTCATATGATGAAATTCAGAAAGTCTATACTTCACTAACCAGGCCAGAAGAAGTTATAACAATGTTAGAGGTGAACGATGATGTCGATTCTCAATCTATCATCTCCTCTTTATTACCCAAAGAAGACCCTTCATCATTAATCGGGTCGGAAATGGAAGCTTCTTCTTCAAGATGTGAAAATTTTAGCGTCTCTTCTGATCATGAAAATTCTGCTTCATCATCTACTATGAAAGTAGAAACAAAATAAATAACACATGTTGAAGAAGAAGAGGAAGATCTCAGGGATGCTCCTCTAGAATTTGAAGAGGGTATCTCTACCACTATGGATGAACTCAGAGAAATAAATCTGGGTACAAAATAATATCCACACCCCACTTTAATTAGTGCGGCTATGACTCTTGAAGATCAAGAGATGTATATTTCCTTTCTAAAGAAAAATAAAGATATATTTGTTTGGAACTATATAGATATTCTAGGGCTTGATCCTGATGTTGCCACTCATCGTTTGGGTTTTCCATAAGAACATCGAGGATTCAAACAAGCTTCTAGAAGAACACACCCAACCTATGCTTCCAAAATTGAGGCTGAAGTGGATAAGATTATCAAATCTAACTTCATCAGAGAAGTTCAATATCCCAAGTGGTTGGCTAATATTGTCCCAGTGAAAAAAAAGAATGGGAAAATTAGAGTTTGCATCGATTTCAGAGATCTTAATCGGCATTGTCCTAAAGATGATTTTCCAGTTCCGATTATAGAACTGTTAATTGATGCAACAACTGGCTATGAAGCACTCTCCTTCATGGATGGATATTCCAGGTATAATCAAATCTGAATGGCTCCAGAATATGAGGAATCTACAGCCTTCAGATCCCCTCAGGGTGTGTTTTTCTATCGGGTAATGACCTTTGGCCTAAAGAATGCAGGTGCAACATATCAGCGTGCCATGCATAGTATATTCAAACCCTTTTTAGGGAAGTTCATTGAATGTTACGTGGATGATTTGGTGGTCAAATCCAGGCAATGTTCTAATCACTTGGCTGATTTGGAAATCATATTCCACAAACTTCGACAACATAATTTGAAGATGAACCCCTTAAAATGTTCTTTTGGGGTAACCTAAGGGAAATTTCTTGGCTTTGTTGTATTCCATCATGGTATCGAAGTAGATCCTGAGAAGACAAAGTCAATACTTGGTATGTCACCTCCTCGAAATTTGAAAGAATTGAGAGGACTTCAAGGACACTTAGCCTATATTCGGCGTTTCATCGCCAATTTGGCAGGAAAAAGTTTACCCTTCACCAAATTGATGAAGAAGGGAGTCACTTACAAGTGGATTGAAGAATGTCAAGAAGCATTCTATATTATTAAGAAGTATCTCTTGAGTCCACTGGTGTTAATGCTACCTGTTGAAGGAAGACCACTTATCCTCTATGTGAAAACTTTAGAGCGATCATTGGGTTCCTTTCTTGCTCAAAAGAATGATGCTGGGAATGAAAACAACCTCTACTATCTCAGTCGGACTATGCTTGAAGCAGAAACCCAATATTCAAATATTGAGAAGTGCTGCCTAGCATTAATCTTTGTAGTTCAAAAGTTGAGACACTACCTGAACCATCATGAGGTCCAATTGGTATCTCGTAATAACCCGCTCAAATTCATCCTTAGTTGTCCAATGATTACAGGACGTCTGGTAAGGTGGGTAGTTATCTTGCAGCAATTTGATATTCAATATGTGTCTCAAAAGGAAATAAAGGTCCAATCTATGGCTGATTTCCTAGCTGAACACCCTTCAGTGGAATACACATCTTCAAATATTGAACTCCCTGATGAGGAAGTCTTCTCTATTCAAGAAAGTCTTCAAACATGGGAAATGTACTTTGATGGTGCTTCCAGAAGTCCAACAGGGAGGAAAATGGAAAATCCTAAATTCAAAAAAGTTGGCTTAGGAATTGTGATCATTTCTCCAGAAAAGGAAGTGTTACCTTATTCCTTCTCATTGTTGGGAGGTGGTACAAATAATGAAGCAGAATACCAAGCTCTCATCACAGGCTTGGAGTTGGTTCTTCAAGCACAAGTGAATCACTTAAAGGTGAAAGGTGATTCAGACCTAGTAATCAAACAAGTCAATGGGGATTATTCCATCATAAAAGAAGAACTAATACCTTTTTATGATCACGTTAGAGAGTTAATGGCAGAATTCCCTTCGGAACTGACATTTTCTTATGTCCCAAGATCACAAAATTCCCAAACTGATGCACTGGCTAATATAGCCACAACTCTGGAAGATTCAAATCGGGATGAGACAACCATCAGTATTTCCCATCGTCGTACAATTTCACCTTATGTTCAAATCAGAACAGAGGAAATCAATAAAATTAGTCCCATTCCTGAACCATATAGTCATACTATAGGATGGATGAAACCTATCAGGGAATACCTTCAAAATGGAATACTTCCACCTGATAGAGCTGAGAAAGAACAAATTCAGCGACGTGTGGTCAATTTTACTCTTTATGATAGCCCATATCACCTAGAGAAAATTATCTAAAAGCGTGGTTTTGATGGAGTTCTCTTTAGATGAATTGATGGTGAAGAGACAATGGCTGTCATGAAAGAAGTGCATGCAGGAGTCTGTGGTGCCCACCAGTCTGGACATAGACTGTCTGATCAAATTCGAAGGCTTGGATACTTTTGTCCTTCAATGATACAATATTGTGTTGATTTCACGAAGAAGTGTTATTCATGCCAAGTACATGCCAAATTAATTCATCAGTCCCCATAATTTCTTCATAAAGCTAAATACTCATGGCCATTTTCCACATGGGGAATGGATGTGGTGGGACCTTAACCTTTAGCTACATCCAAGCAGTTTAAGTATATTCTTACTGCTACTGACTTCTTTTCCAAATGGGCAGAGGCAATACCTCTCAAAGAAGTTAGTTCTAAAAGCATTGTTAGCTTCATCAATTCTAAAATCATTACCAGATTTGGTGTCCCTCATACCATATTGACGGACAATGGCACAAACTTCTGTTCATCCGAGATGAAGAAGTTGTATCAAGAATACAACATCAATCCAACCATTAATATCAGTATCATGCAGTGGCCAATGGACAGATAGAAGCCTTCAACAAGACTCTTTCAAATATACTACAAAAGATTGTGGATAAAGATAAGAGGTCATGTCCTAATAAACTCTTTCATGCTTTATGGGATTATCGGACTACCACCCGCACTGCAATGCGGTCAACTCCATATTCACTAGTATATGGAGAAGAAGCAGTCTTTCCCATTGAAGTTCAATTACCCTCGCTCAGAGTAGCCATTTGTGATCAGTCATCTACAGATGAACAATCTCAAAAGTGATTGAATGAATTGGAATAGTTATATGAGAAAAGATTGTGCACCCTGCACCACTTGGAAGTCTACCAGAATCAAATAGCACGAGCTTTAAACAAAAAAGTTCATCTTCGTTCATTTGTTCAGGGAGAATTGGTATTAGTTATCAAAACTCCAATGATACCAGGAAAGAAACCTCCCAAGCTTGAGCCAAAATGGGAAGGACCTTATTCAATACATAAGGTCTACTCTAGTGGAGCTTATTCTTTAATCTCAATGGATGGAGAACTCATCACTACTCCAACCAATGCCAGATTTCTGAAGAAATATTTTTTATAAACACAAAATACACCACAGTCCATGCATATGACCTTAAACTATTTGTATTACTTTTGTCCAGCAAGACGTTAAACTGCATAACCAATGGTCCATGCATATGACCTTAAACCATCCGCACTTTCGTCCAACATGACGTTAAATTATGACTTCCAACATGACGTTAAACTGTGACGTCCTAACTACATGACTCTAAACTGTATAGAAGTCTCTTACGTCCAGCAAGATGTTAAACTGCATAACCAATGGTCCATGCATACGAACTTAAACTATTGACATTTCTCTCGTCCAACATGACGTTAAACTGTGTCCCTTTTATCGTCCTATATGACGTTACACTATACATCTATGGTCCATACATATGACTTTAAACTATTCACACTTTCGTCCAACATGACGCTAAACTGTATCGTCCATTTTTCGTTCAACATGACGTTAAAATGTGAAAAAGTCCCTAATACATCCAACATGACGTTAAACTGTGCCCTCTTTTGTCTTTATTGCATGACATTAAACTACACAATCCCCTTTTATGTCCAACATGACATTAAACTGTATTTTCCCCATCGTCCTAACTACATGATGCTAAACTGTACAGAAATCCCTTAATACATTCTACATGACGTTAAACTGTATTTTGTCCCTGCTACATGACACTAAACTGTGCAGCACCAATAGTCCTAACTGTAAGACTTTAAACTGCATAGTCCCTTCATATGTCCTACATGACATTAAACCATGAATCGTTAAGGTTGTTGCTACCTCTTGTTTCTCACACCGAGTATGAATCATGTGAGCTTAGAGAAAACTTCAACCATAACACCCTCTCTGGGCCGCTAACCACGTGTAAGCCCCAACCCCATTTTTAGGTCGTTGTCCCCAAGAACAACTTGATCGCTAATTCATTCTTTAATTGAACTACACAGACTTTGATCCTAGACTTTTAGGTTGGGTACATAGGCAACCTCCTGAGGTTCAAGCCCAAAACCAATCTCTTCACATCGGTTCACCTCCATCTTATACGATTTTGATTCGTGAAACCACCCCAGAATCAATATCTTTACATTGGTTCACCTTCGTACTTGCTATACGACGTTAAACTGTACAACACTTTTGTCTTGTATGACAATAAACTACAACATTCTTTGATACCCTCACCAGAGAGGGAATCATTATTTATATTGATTTCCAATCATGTAACATTTCAAAGACTACGTGCATACATGGCAATGCCCGAACCTTTTATCTTGGGTCAAACCATCATTGCACTAAAGTCCCTTTTCACCCTTCACATGTACAAACCAAATCTGTACAAATGGTATTTCTAGAACTACATGGGATTGATTTCCATCCGTATGGGATACGTAGGAACATTCAAGTGTCCCTCAAATCCATACCCAAGTCTTTTGGGCCTAACCCTAAATTCTACTTTTAGTCCCTTGACTGAAAAGTCCCCGTGAAAACACACACTGTTTATTTCTTATAATGGTCCGAGTTCTATGACCCTAAACTAAGATCTTTTATACTCTCATCCCACATGACGTTAAATTATATTTCAAGAACTATGTATGGCTTGATTCCCATCCTTATGGGATACGTAGTGAAGTCCAATATTTCAATTCAGGACCCAGTCACAACGTGATTATGGTTAACATTGATCTATGTATCTTTACATACATGGAACAATACCCATTTTTATGTGTCATAATCCTAACCTTAAATATTTCCATATCTTCATAACCCTTTTCCTGAATTCTAATCACAAAATTTCCAAAATTCTGAGAATTCTTTTGCCTGAACATGCAGTACATACCCTTAGGCGGCCTTGCATAAACAGTCTACATAACAAACCTATCAGCCAAAAGATGCTATTATTTGAATATGAAACCAATTCCCTTAGGTGGCCCTGCATAATTCAACCCCATAATGGGTTTTTTAAATAATGGTAACTTCATTCTTGGAAAGAAAACCTATTTTTTCCTTATTGGTCTTAATGACAATTTGTAGGGATCCGCAGAAAAATAGACATCCTTAACATATTTGTTCCATATTATTTTTCATGATCTGAAAGTATTCAAGTCTATGGTTTATATTTACCTTCCCTATGCTTGGGTCAAACCTTCGTAGGAGTAGCATTCATCCAGTTCTTAGACAATCTTGTTTGGAAATATCTTCTCCATATTCAAGTACCTCTTTCCATACAGAAAACTCTATACTTCGGAAAATTTGAATCTCCATAAACTTTCACTGGCTTTTTAGCACTAGGAAAGTAAATTTTTGAGAGTTCTTTTTCCTGACTATGCAGCACGTGCCCTTAGGCGGCCTTGCATAAACAATCTATATAACGCACCTGTCAGCCAAAAGATGCTATTATTTGACTATGCAGCCAATGCCCTTAGGTGGCCCTGCATAATTCAACCCCCTAACAGGTTTGTTAAATAATGGTAACTTCATTTTTGTGAACTACTTCTTCTAATGCCTTTTAGACCTTTTTCATATCATTCCTCAGATTCAAAATTTCTTAAGTCATAGTTTAAATTTTTTCCCTCATACCTGGGTGTGGTAATATGTTTCCAAATGAATTATTAAGGAATTGAGTCAATTCTAATTCATTCGGTCAAAGCTATTTTGACCTTAAACATTAGACTTTTTATGTCCGACGTGCATGACTTTAAACTTCCCACAAAAGACTAGGGAACTCTGAATAAAAGTCAAGTTCCAGCTCACTAAACATACATTTTGTATGATTAAGGTAATATTGAGCAATTAAAAGATTCAAAGTTTGTAGGGTTATTTATAATAATCCTAGTAAAAATCAAACTATGCTTACTAGGCCCATTGGCTTAGGTAAAAATTTAAAGCAGGTAGTAGGAAAATACGTCCACAAATGATTGAAGATGAAAGCGTTCTTTCCATTTGATGCACAAAAAGTTAGAAGGACATCCATAGACTGGAGTCTCTTCTCTTTTATAAGAAATTACAAGAGGCTATCAACATAAGTCTTTATTTGATGTACAACATCCCAAGCTTCATCAGAAGCCACTTGAAGCTCATGCACTTGACCAACTTCACTCTTTTCAGCCTGATGGAGAGATTTCTTGGCATCTACGATGGCTTTCATCCCATTTGTTTGAGCTCCCTCCAATGAATTATTGAGTTGGTCAAGTTCCCCAGTAACAACATCTAACTGTTGCTGAAGGTGCATCTGCTAGATGACTTTATCTTTGATCTTATGCTTCAGCTCCTTCATCTTGGCAGTATAATCAGCCTTAGCTCGGGATACCGTAGCCTCAAATTCACTGATGTTGGCTGACAGCTTCACACTGGTCAGATCTTCACGACACTTTCCCTCCCGCTCCCTCCTTAAGATGACCTGTTTCACCGCAACATGGATCTTTTCATATCCAAAACCGCCAAGTCCCAATATGAAAAATAGGGATGACAGATGGGGAATCTTCGATGACAGTTCCTCTAGAGGCACTTCAGATATGATTTTCCATATGTTCTTCCATGCCTTGAGTCATGAAAATTGGAACGACTTTTGAACTTTTGGGTCCGACTCAGCATCACTGTCATAGGGGGGAATGTAATCTGGGATTAATGAACTTATGGAAGTGCCCTGTTCTACTCCTTCCCCCTTGACCTATGCTTCTTCGCTTTCAATTCCCGTTGGAAAAGAGGCTGAGGCCTCACCTCCAGATCTAGCCACTGAAATTGATGGCCCTGCATAATCAATTTAAAGATTTGGTTAGTTTAAAAGGATAACAAAAGTTAATTGACTATCTTTCAAATTAAGTACAGTCGCAAATATTGTTATCCCTTACCCAACGGTAGATCAACAGCCTGAGAAGGCTCCTCCCCATCTTTCCTAGCTTCGACAGGATTTTCAGGATGAGTTTGAGGAAGCTCCACTGGGTTCAGCTCCACTTGTGATAATGTCTCTGCAATAGTAGGGTTTTCTGTACCCCCTTCAGGCATGGGTAGTTCAGCAGCTTGCTCAGACAGAACTGCACATTTGAACCGATCATGATTAGACATGTAATAAGAAGTTATTTTTAATAGGACTAAGGATAACACTCACGTCCATAATCTTCTAAATTACATGGTAATTTAACATTATTTATAAAATCTTCGAAAGATGCACCAAGTTCCATCATTTCATCTAATGTCATATCAGAATCCTGGTTAGTCTCACCAGTGGGAGCATTTGATGTGTCTTCTTGGTGACCTTCATCCTGCGGTCCCTGACCCTGAACAAAATCTTCAGATAAAATCACGACATCAGTTGCAATAGCCACCAAAAGCTCTAATGTAGGGGTTGAACCTGAAGTATCATAGAATGGAAGTCATTCGGTGTTTCATTAAACATTTTATGAAGCATTGTTAACTTACCAGAATCAGGTTCTTCTCTTCTTGCAACAGTAGCAGGAGGGATACTGAGAACAAATGCTGGATCTTCTCCAAGAGCAGCCAAGTCAGCCTGAATTTGCGATTGTTCCACAGCACCCTCCGTGGTCCTCAAAGGAGGATCAGTCCTCTCCCTCAGAGGGGAAATTGAATAATCCCCTGAAATCCCAAGTAAAATGAGCAATATTTCTCATGGTTTAAGACTCATGATTACCTGAAGGACTTACCACTACTAATGAAGCATTTAGCTATGGACTTCCTCCTTCGTTGCCTTTGTTTATTTGGTTTTTTGGGAGTATCGACAGTCTCCCTTATAGGCACTTGAATTGGAGAATGGAAATCCATTTCCAGTTCTTCATTCATGCCCTGCTAGGCTGGATATATCTCACTCAACTCGCAAGGAGATTCAGCAGTATCCCTGATGGCAGTACCACCAGGGCTATACTATGGCGAAGGAACCTCAGTAGTTCCTTTCTTTGCAAGCTACAGGATGAAGAAAATAATTTCCTTGAGTAAAACAAATATTTGACTGAAATAAAATTTCAAATAAAATGAGGAAAGAAAACTTACATCTTCAGGAGCCACGTAATCATGCCACTCCTCATCTCCGGAAGCATTAGTCCACTCAACGGCACCACGATCTATCATTTCCTTCACCCGCTTGGTGACAGGAATGGAATCGTCAGTGGCATATATGAGCATTTCCAGCTCTCTGATGTAAGCCCGCGCTTCATCGGGGTTATTCTCGAAAGAGATATCTATAGAGGCCAGAAGTTTCCCTATTCTAGGGAGGTATAGCCCCTCGCATAAATCCAGCCAGGCAGTTTCAACACCATAGTATAAACTCTGCCATGTCTGAATAGCCTCTGGTCGTAGATATTTAATATGTGTACCAGAAGGCTGCGAGGATGGTCCTATAATCTTAGACTTCAGTTTCTTACCATCTCCTACAACTACTGATAGAGAATAATAAAATAAGACTTATTACTATATAAAGTAATGGTGATTAAATTGCCACAACGAGGTAACTCACCAGGAGTTGATGGAGTGAGTCTTTTGATTCTGACTGGAGGATTATATCGGGCACAAGGCCGCTTTGCTGCTTGCTGTGCCTCATCATCCCCATCTTGGGAATCTGGTGAGCCAGTCCTAGATGAGGAATCTGGCGAATCAGCTTCAGGTGGGGAAGCATCACTTTCATGAGGAAGAGTTTCTTTCTCTACAGTCCTCTTCCTTTTCCCCACCTGATAAACCAGGTGATTCATCACCCCTTTAGGGTATGATGTTATCCAGTGCTCGGTATACCATGTAGTCAAATTATGTTTCGCCTTTTCAACTGGTAGCTCAAACACTGCCCCAGTCTTCTCCCTAGATGTCAGCAACCATAGATTCCGAGAAACCATCAGATGTTTCTCTAACTTGACATGCACAGGGGGAGATATATCAGTCTAATGCAAACACTTGAATTGATGTGAAAATCTATATGAAGTATAGGCCTTGCATATAATCTCTCCGTCAATCCTAGAAACCAGCACACCATCTCTGCAGGCTAGCATGTATGCCCTTAAATTCAGAATGGCTATTCCATCATTAACAAACTGCCAGTTGGAATATTTCCATAAGGAAAGAAATTGAATTCCTTATACATGCTCAGCCTCACTTTCATGTCATAAGCATTGAGAGCTAGTGGAGAAATTCCAGAGAATGCCTGCACGGATGGCCTGAAAGAACTTCCAAGAATTTGTACTCCATTCTATACATTATACGTCCTGAATTGAGTGGCGATCCATCCCCATAAAACTTAGAATGGTCCCACTATTCTTAAAGGAGACTTACCCTTGAAGACATGGAGTAAACTCCTGTGAATATTTGCTAAAATGGGGGTATCCAACCCAACCATTTTCCCCTCAGCCAACTTGGCTGCAATAACGAAGGTCCTTGGCCTGACGCCTCCCTTCGAGTCTTTGACTGGCAGAAGATAAACGCTGAGCCACAAGGCCAAAAACCCCACCAGACGAGTCTTCTTTGGGATCCTCTGATTCACCTCATATCCCCACTTCTCAAATTCTCCTGCTTCCAGAGTCGGACAGAATGTTCCAGGAGCACCCCTGTTCTCTATTTTGGGGAAGGTGGTAGGACAAGTAGGCTTCTTATTTTTCTTGTATCCCTTCTCCTTTGATCCCTTCTCCTTCAGCTCCTTCTCCTGCTTCTCGAGAAGAAACATATTCATCCAATCCTCTGGATGAATATCCCTTCTAGAATGAGTTAAAGAAGTCTCTGAACTCTTGAGATTGTGGAAGATTTTAAATAATTCCCGAGCTAAAGCCAGAGTCCTCTTCGAATCATTCCAATTCACCTTGGGAGGGATGAATTCATCAGACATATCACCCAAAATTGGATCCCCTGAGATCTTGTGGACATCCCACATACTGATGCCTACTTATCCATGAGTCAGATGGAAAGAATTGGTTTCTGGGCTCCAATGGATGAGTATCTCCAGAACGAAGTTATCATGCCTGTAAACATATGTTTTCCCAACCCAGAAGGCTTCGTATATCGCAACTCCTTTTAAATCCTCGACAAACTCTGCACAGGTTTGTCTCACCCAGTATTCCCAAATCCAAGTTGGATTCACACCTCCTCCAGGACGAAAGTCCCAGCTTCTCTTCCAGCATTTGGATTGATCCATCTGAGAGTTTCGGAAAATTGAGGGATAACAATGTGGTTGCAGCTCGGGCTTATGAGGTTTCAGATCTGGCGTACAAGGGCTATGATGCATCATATGAGCCTTCTCCATTTTTCCAGCATTTAGAAATGCTCCTCCACATGAAATATTTGCTGAAGCAAAGTTGGTGTAGTTCTGAAACCAAGAAATTGGGAGATAGTTCTTTGCCTCTGGAATGGTAACTTCTCACAGATGACCATAGCCATACAAAGGCAGATAAATGCTTTGGGGGAAGTCACGATGATAATTCTTCAAATACTTATCCAAATCCGGGAGATTGCTGTCGCAAAAGGTATAATAATCATGGCCAATGATGCTCATAATATCATCAAGTCACTTTCTTTCCAGTTCATCAGCCATTATGATTCTCTTGGGAGCCATTGATTCTACACAAAAGTTGAATAATTAACTCTTAAGTAAGTTGATTTTTCATAAAATTTGTGAAGGATTTTGAAAAAATGGCTAAGGCATTAAGGTGCGCAAGTCTAAATTTGGTGTGCAAGTGTGGATGTGCCGTGAAAGTTTTTTACGCGTAAGTGTCACCGCGCAAATCCAAATACCTTGACAGCAACGCAACAGTGAAGAAAGAGTGAAAAAACAGGGTGACTTGCATGATGGAATCAACCTGCACGGTGAGAGATCGAAAGTTTAAAATTTGGTGCTATGCGTGACAAATGACCGCATATATATAGGCCAGGCCGCATCCCTGCACGCCTAAAGCCAGCGCGATCAAACCCTGCGTGACTCTCACCTGCGCGATGACAGTTGCACGCTGAACACTTGCACGTCGTTTTCCCTTTGATTTTCTTATTTTCCTCAGAGTCACATCCTCATTTCTTTCGGATCCGACTCTGAGGGGGGACTTTTGTTGATTCTCTTTTCATCACATTGTCTAAACGAATGGAAATGGAAATGCCTTAGCTTAAATTGATTCATCCTTTGAAGAAAACATTAAAAATTGACAAAGGCACGAACAAGGATTCAAATGAACTTGGGTCGCGCAAGTTCTACCAAGGTCGCGCAAGTACACTTGTGCGTTGCCCAGTAGTCACACAGGTGACTTGAGCGCCCTCTTTGAAATTCGCCCAGGGTCTTCTCCAGCCTATAAATACCCCTGTGGGTTCAGGGATGAAAAATTCCAGAACCTCATATTTGTGCTCCTGATGCCCTAGTCTCTTATCAAATCTTCCGAACACTTCTAATGTAATTTCTTACCTAGAACGTAAGATCTAAAGAGTGAGAGGAAGACCTAAGTGTTGAAACTCATCAACACTTGCGCGCCTGAGTGGCCAACCCTTAAGGGGAATGGACACACTTGCGCGCCACCTTACTCCTTCACCAGAACTTGCGCGCCACCCTTTTGGAATCCCCTAGGGATAGTACTAAGGGCTTGAGTCATGTCTCACCCAAGTATTACCCCAAGAGTCAAAAGTCGAGCAAGTACCTATGTGCTGCGTAGATATACCTGTGTGACCAGGACTTGAGCGACCATGCAGTACTTGCGCGCCCACCAAGACTTGCACGCCCCTTTCTTTTTGGGTTCCTCTAATTCTTATTCCACCTCTCTTATACCTATCCACCTGTCCTCTTCAATATTAAGCTCTCAGAACTCTCTTCAAAGCCATTTGTGGCATGATTTCCTTGTTGGCTTCCTTATCTGAAAGGAATTCTGTGGAACATCTCTCAAAACCTAGTGATTTACATATCTTTATGTCACCAAGGTTAGATATTTCATTCATTTTTAACCTCATCCTTTAAGGTGAGAGAATCATTAATTTGGGCCTCCTTTTTAGGAGTAAGCCCCAGTCCAAGTCCCCTAACCTGGGCATCCTCCTTAGGAGTAAGCCCCAGTTATAATTTTCCAAATATGGGCTTCCTTTTCAGGAGTAAGCCCCAACCATAATTCCTTAATCTAGGCATCCTCCTTTGGAGTAAGCCCCAAGTCCTCATTAATTTGGGCATCCTCCTCAGGAGTAAGCCCCGGTCTCAAAGTTCCCAAAATCTGGGCATCCTCCTCAGGAGTAAGTCCCAACCATAATTCCCTTAACCTGGGCTTCCTTTTCAGGAATAAGCCCTAGTTTCAAATCTACAAATGTGGGCATCCTCCTTAAGAGTAATCCCCAAGTCCCTTAATTTTAAAATTCTCTTAACCTGGGCCTCCTCTTCAGGAGTAAGCCCCAGTTTTCAAATCCCTTTTACCTGGGCCTCCTTCTTAGGAGTAAGCCCCAATCTTAATTTCTCTTAACCAGTCCTAATTTACTTTTGATCTGGGCTTTCTTCTCAGGAGTAAAATCCATTCATAAGTCCCCCTATTAACTTGGGCATCTTCCTTAGGAGTAAACCCCAAGATTATAGTATCCAAATCTCCATAAAGTACATATACCTTTATGGAACCTGTTCCTGGATTTCTTCCCTGAAGTAAATATTAATCTTCATCTATTTGGGTAGTCATACATACATAATCCCCACATCATTTCTTATGATTGCATATTTCATGAAACAATTGTCTGGTTTTACCAATACCTCTTGTTTCTCACACCGAGCATGACTCACATGAGCTTAGAGTGTAAAAGTAATTATGACATCTATCTTTGAGCCATCGATCATACATAAACATCATACTCCCTTACTCGAACTACGTGGGTTCTGATTCCTTTTCTAAATAAAGGATACGTAGGTAACCCATCTGTGGGTACGATCCCAACTCTGAAATAATCCATGTCCTTCTGAATGACAATAAATTTCAAGTTCCCCACTGAGTGGCTTTAAAACCAGTACGGTCATCATAATGAACAAGAGACTTTTATCTATTGAAGGATATCATTGACTAAGAGTCTCTAACAAATACAGATGATTCTCTATCGATGAAGAACCTCTAATACATATAAAGGATTCTCTAAATTTCCTACATATCAATCATTGATTTTCAGATCTAAAGGAAAACTCATTTTATACTTGGTAATGTAATAAGGATTCATGAACATAACTTAAATCTATAAAGAGAGTCTCAGAGTAGACAATAATTCCCCTCAAAAAGGTGTGATGAGTCTGACCTCCCATCCTCTCGACCAATGAAAATTCCTAAGCCTCATCAGTACACAACTAATGAGCGCCTACCTTTGGAAAGTAGGTCTAAATGGATATGGAATCATTGGATGTTTCCAGTTCTACGAACAAACCCATTAGAAACCAATTGAAATGTTTGAACCTTCAATCAACAAGGTCATCCCCAATTCCAGAGGAAAAAATCTCTTAATAATAGAGGTTACCACCTGATTGGGATGAATCAACCCCCTTTTTACATCAACAGGCTCTGGATCATGGTTCATGCTAGCATTAAAATTCCTTCTGTTGTCAATGCTTGTGAATAACTTATAACATATTTCTTTGTTAGTGAAGGAATACTACACTTTTGTTTTGTTTTTTATGATTTTACCATCTATAAGGATATAAGGGCTATTTGGATGGAAATTGGTTCCCTCTTGAGTATCATTAATGACCCTTGGATCCTTATTGGGGATTTTAACTCCATCCTTCACCCTGATGAGAATCTTGGACCTCTCTCCCACTGCATCTCAACCAGGGATTTTAGAACTGATGTCGTTATGATCAAAGTGTTACTTTCGATATCCTAAATTGAATTTACCACCCTCACAACTAGTATAGTGTATGTATGGGGTCTATATATAGGGATATTTAGAGTGTTTTGTACTTTGAGTTGAGTTTAATTAACTGAATGTTTGCTGAATAGAGTCGATATTTGAGGATTGTGAGAGTTTTTTTAGATGGTTGAATGATTATCTTTCCAAATTATTTAAAGGTTTACTTGAAACAAGAAAATGTATAAACTATTTTTAATGATTAATAAAGGAAATGTGTTGGGAATATGGATGGTTATGAAGGTCATAAAAAATCAATTAGCTTATTTTGTTTTGTTTTTCATAATAACCCTCATCTTTGGGATTCAAACGTGGCAGGACTCCCTTGGTCCGGTGAGTTATATTTAAGTTAATAGAAATAAACTTCTTGGTCTAAAAATTGGGTTTTAAAAACTTTTCTAAAAACAACCCCCCTTAGAGACAATGAGTTCACCCAATGGCCGTGAGATTATTCATCATAATTCCCTTATAGATCCTTGGAATCTCTGTTCTTAATCCAATACAAAGTCCCAACAAGAGAAATAAAGGAGACATACGATAATCATGAGAGACAAAAAGAACTAACATAAACACAATAAGTGGATTCAATTACCAAAGAATCTTCATCACCCACAACCCCAACACAATGAGGGAATTAGTTACTAATTGATCAAATGAAAAAAACAATCTATTGTTACCTCTGATTTTCATTAATGCTGAGAAAGAAATGACAATGTGGTCAAGAAACCATAAGAGAGTAATCTCCAAAATGCCTCCAATGAGTTTCAAGCTCTCCTCCTCCAAGATGGATGTCCTCCGGATGATCCTCATCCTCCAAAATGGTCCATCAATCCTTAATTTCCCAACCCCAAATTTCTAGGAGTGGTTAGGGGTCATAATCCCGAGTTAAATAATAGTTAGGGAGGTAGATAGAAAGTGGGAAGCTACCTTTTGACTATCACATGGTTAGTTTAACCGTGTGCCAACCATTCTTAAGGTTCTATCTTGAGGATCTGAGGTGCATGGTTTTCTGGGATGGTCTTCATAGTTTGTTTAACCGTACAGAGACCGTGAAAATGGCCACTATCTCTTTACTAGTTCACCCTGCATGATTTCCTGGAGGATCCACACAGTTTGTTTAACTATGAATAGGGTGTAACACTGGTTCTGTCTTGAGGATTTTGGGTGCACATGATTATCTGGGCTGGTGTGTACAGTTTAGTTGACTTAGTAGTAACCATGCACCCTGAAAAAAGGGTCCAAAAGCCTCCAATTTCCATCCAAATTTTCTGGTTCATGCCAAGTCTTCTTAGCCCTTCCTTTTATGACCAAATCCCATCTATCAAGACATATATTTAGGTTTTAAAAATATGAAAATCAATCCAAAAAACCATTTTCAATGTTCTTAAAAGAATGAAAATTCCATATTCACATAAGTGCATCAAACTCCCCCACACTTGATTGGTTGTTTGTACTCAAACAAATTCCTAGAAAATCATCTCAAAGGGGTCACCAAAGAAATAGGTAGAAATTTCACAGGTTATATCAACTAAATGAATGAAAATTTTGGATCAATAATGATTAAAAGTTCTATATGAATTCTTCATAACTCACCAATCTTTGAATTTTTCCAAAAAAGTAAGATCAATCCAAAACTTAAAAATATTCATTCCTAAATAATTGTTGTTTAAAACTGAAATTGTACTTCTTCAATTAAAGAAATTACCATCCTTCACTTCTATCTCATCACACACTTAGGTAGGTTAGGTGAAATATATCATCAACACCAAATGGTAGGCTCTCACTTTTATAGGTCACACAATCTCATTTACTTGTAGTTTCAAAGAATGATGAAAGGTCATCAACATTTTGGTCATGCTTTTTAATATCTTAAATTATTTTCATTAGGGTAAGATACTTGCATTGAAATTTTGGTGCCTAATTTTTCCATGTATTATCATGATGAATTGAGAGAGAAAGTCAGGAGTTCATGAAATTACAACCATGTAATATCCACTAGCGAGACATCAATAATTTTAGTGCTTTACTTCCCTTTATGCATAAATTGATTTCCATTTTAAGGGGTTCCTTAATTTAAACTAATCCATTATAATGTTCATTTAAAAAAACTATTTTATGAATTAATATCTAAAGGTTTCTCTTCAAGTGTTACAATGCTTATTCACATAAAAACAAGCTTATAAATCCAGATATATGAGTAATTTCAAAAATAAGTCTCCAAAATCCATTTTTATCTAGTTGATATAAATGCATGACACCTATAACAACCATTTAGATTTCCTCTAGGAAAAAAATGTCATCCTAGATAATGATCAAATTGGGTTCCAAAATTAAGCACCCTCCCCCACACTTAAAACCCGGCATGGTCCCCCGTGAACATGGTAAGGTGGAGAAGGGTGGGTAGAGAAATTTCATGCAAGGGGGGGGGGAGAAACTATGAAAGGAAGGAAATGTGAATCAGAATAGAAAAAATCCCCTTAATAGAGGTCTGATAAAGGTTATTAGTTGGTGTGAGAGATCCCACCAAGTGGAAGAGTATATTTATGCCAAAAAAAGCGATCCACATACTGTATTGATAATGAAACCAAAAAAAGTGAAGCAATAATAGAATAGTAACAACAAGTGAAATGAGAAAGAAGTATATAATCACACCAACACATGAAAAATAAATAAAACATCCAGAAGATTAGGCAGGTTTAGAAATAGAGTCACAAAGAAGATAAAGTGGAAGAAGCAGTAGAATATCAAATAAAATTAGTGCCAACCCATGGAGGGATCAATGTCAAAGGGGTCTTGAAATTAAGCTCGGATGGACTCGGCCCATAATGGATCTATGGTGGCTAGATTTGTGTCCATCTCTTCCATAGGAGGTTATTTTGGTGTGTTCACCAGTGGATAGGAATCCCATTAAGTATCCAAGTGAGAGGATTCATTCCCATACATGTGGTAGAAAGGGGGATGGATGGGTAGGGGATGGTAGAGGTCCGGGCCAGGGAGATCCTGTATAATGATACCCGCCATCTATCACTGAGTGGCCTCAACCTGCCAGTCAAACATAGCATACAAATATTGGTCCTACTTCCATTGGATATTTGGGTTTTCGAATGGGTTTCCCTCAAGGTTTGGGTAAGTGGAATAGGTTGAGTAGGGTGGAGGATACATAGCGGTGGTTGGAGTGGTGGGTCAGTAGTGCTCAACATGTGGGGAGAAGTGGTGGGAGGTAGTGGGTTGGGATGAGGTTTGATGGGGTTCATCATGGGATTCATCTTTTTGACCTCTAAACTGATAGCAGTGTCCATAAAATTATATCCCGTGCATGTGATTTACCATAGTGAGATCAAAAGGGAGAGGTGATGGAAGCTCAATGAAGGTGGTGTCATCAAATTGAATCCTAAGTCTCTCAACTAGGAGAGTGATATAAGGGCCTCTGAAAATGTATCCCTTTGGTTTTTTGAACATGTATTGGAGGTACTGGGTGAAGACAAAGGAAATTTTTATGGGTTCCCTAGTAATCATGGAATGTAGAATGAATAAATAACATAAGCTAACATTGCCTTCGTTGTTCGACCGAGTGGTGAAATAGGTGGTGATGATCCAATGTAGAAGTAGATGGGTGGGGTTTAGGAGTCGGGAGGACTTAGTGGTTTGAGGGACATTGGCTGGGCTAGTCTAGGAAATGGTGGCCCAAAATTCCCTATTAGTTCTAGGGTCCCAAACTTGGGCCACCTCAGAATACTCAATGCTATGAACATAGTCTTGATCATAGAGGATGAAAAAGGTGGAAAATTATCCAATAAGAAAACTATAGAAGTGTTTAAAAAGGATTAATTTGATGTCACATGTATCCTTTTATAATTATCCCCAATAAAAAATGGTATATCCATCGCGAAAATGAAAGGTGGTAGAAAACTCTAGCATGAGTTCCTTAAATGTTGTTTTATGTACAGCAAGTGCCTCGGTGAGGTACCCATGAGCAATCATTTGTTTCTGATCATTAGAAATTCCCAAGGCATCAAGATGTTGTAGTGAAAAGTAGTGATTCATGTTGAACTCTCGAGTGACTATCACTCAGTATCACTTAAGCTCCTCTTTCTTGCTGAATTTGAGGTGGGGACCAAGGAGGTTATCGAAACTGGAACCATGAGAATTTTTTTGAAGTGGCCATGGAGATTTGGTTGGGTGTCTTGCAGGTAGTGGAACAAAAATCATAAAAATTATACAATTGAAAAAGTAATAAAGATAAAATATAATTTTTACCATGAAATGCCTAAACTACCCATGGAAACCTAAAAATCTAAGCAAAGAGATGTAAAAAATTGGGGTTTCTTTTTTTGGAAAAACTCGTTTGTGCAAGTGTGTGGTTAGAGGTTTTGGTAAGAATTGGTTTGAAAAAGGGTATAGAAAACCTAATATTGAAAGAAAGACTAAATTTGAAAAGGAGTATGGGGGAACATGTGGCTATCCTAACCTAAGGGAAGACAAAGAAGGGAAGGAGAAAGAAAGAGGGAGAAGAGGAAGAAAAAGAGGGGAAAGAGAGGGGATATTTCCTTGAAGTTGGATCCGGTGAAAGAATAAGGAAGGGAGATTGGGGGTTGAATGATAGGGAGGGTCAAAGGGCTGCACATGGCTGGGAGAGGTGGCTTGCATGATTTTGGGGATAAAATTGGGGGTAGGATTTTTTTTGGTTTTAAAAATTTGGGCATTTTAAGTAGCGCATAGTTACTTCATATGGTTTGATTAAATGTGCGGTAATCATGCTCAAGATATTGGAATGAGGAGCCCTCCTGTATAGTTTTATTGCATGGGATAGTTATCCATTATAATCCCATGTACCTGCCTCTGGAATGAGGTACCTATTGTGCATGGTTAATGTGCATAGTTTGTTTAACCATGTAGAAACTGTGTGTATGCCTCTGTCTTTGATTTTTTTTTGAATTTCACCCATTTGGATGAAATGTAAACCTTTAAAAATAAAACATATGGTCCCCAAATATTTTATAAAAATGATTTTAGGTTTCTATAGGATTTTTAAGTAGATCATAATAAAGATTCAATCATAACTCTATCACTTTTCATAAATCCTAGAACTAAAACAAAAAATATAAAAAACATACTAAACATGATCCCCTAAACAACACACAAACAAACAACTATTTTGATAATTTTTTGAAATGTTGGGTTCCTGGTCAGTGCTGTGTTTAATGTCTCAATCTCAATATACCTAGGCCTCTTGTTTACCTAAATTTCATGGTGGAGACCATGCCCACCATGTCCTCCATTTGAAAGTATGGTTTGAGATGTTGTCCATTCACCTTGAATGTCTTTCTATCTTCACCAATGAAATCCACCAAACCATGGTAAACTTGATCAATTTGAATTCTACTGACCATCGGTGCTTCAAATTACTTGGAAATAACCTCAATCGTGAGTTGAATAATAAAACCTGGTCGTCGGGTTAGAAAGATTTTTGAAAAATTAGGCAGTCATGAACCACCTTAATTTTCTCCTTATAGAGCTTGGTATTTTCATATGACTCTTGTTGGATCGCATCAAGCTCAAATAATTGGAATTTCCATTTATCTTTAGTGGATTTTAGATCATAATTTATTTATTTGAAAACCTAATATGCCTTATGTTCGAGCTCCACAGGTAAGTGGTAGGGTTTTCCATAGACTAACTAGAATGGGGATATTCCCAATAGTGTTTTTAATGTGGTCATGTAAGTCTATAAATCATTGTTGATCTTTTTATACCAATCCTTTCTTGATGATACCACTGTTTTATCCATGACTTGTTTGAGCTCACGGTTAGAAAATTCCACTTGGCCACTAGATTGGAGATGGTATGGTGTCCCCATATTATACTTCACCCCACATTCTGTGAGAAAATTTCTCATCATTAAATTATCAAAATGTGTCCCCCTGTCACCGATGAGGACTCAGGGAATGCCAAAACTACTGAATATGTGATTCTTTAGAAAGGCGATGATGAACTTCACCATGTTTTGTGCTGTGCCAGCAGCTTCTATCCATTTTGAAACATAATCTACACATACCATAATGTATGTGTTACCATATAATGGTGGAAACGACCCCATGAAATCAATACCCCATACATAAAATACTTTTACTTTAAGGATGGGGTTTTGTGGCATCTTAGCTCTGCGCCTAATATTACTTGTCTGCTGAAACTTATCACACTGTTCCATGAAGTGTCAGGTATACTTATGCATTTTTGGATAGAAAAAACTAGATTATAAGATTTTTGGAAATTGATTAGTCTAGCCCGCGATTCCCTCAAGTATGAGATGAGTGAAAAAAAATCCAAAATACCATTGATTTCAACCTCAGGTATGCATCGGCGAATTATTCCATTTACATATGATTGAAAGAGTAGAAAATATTCCCAAAAATACTTATTCACTTCCGATTAAAAGTGATTCCTCTACTGGTAAGAGAGATTAGGGTGGAGCACTCCTGTAGAAAAATAATTGGCGATATTAGAAAACCAAGGATGAGGTGTAGATACTACTGAAAATATGTGCTCATCTAGAAAGTCTTCTTTAATCTCTCTGTCTTCTTCTTTTTCCAAGTGGGGAAACTCCAAATGAGAGAGGTGATCAGAAATACAATTCTCACTACCCTTCTTATCATAAATCTCCAAGTCAAATTCTAGGAGAAGAAGCACCCAACACATCAACCATGGATTTATATCTTTCTTGTTTAACATATACTTGATTGTTGAATGATCAGTGTAAATAATAACTTTTGACAGCACCAAGTATGATCGAAATATATCAAATGAAAAAACCAAAAACAAATTTTCTTTCTCTTTGGTGGTATAATTGATTTGATATTCATTTAAGGCACAAATTTAATAGTTAATAGGCCAGAAGATTCAATCAAGCCACTGCCCAAGGACTGCCCTCATAGCATAATTGCTAGCATTACACATGAGCTCCAACTGCTCATCCCAATTTGGAGCAATCATGATAGGAGCGTCCACCAATCTCTTTTTAAAAAGTTGAAATGCCCCAATGTAGGATTCATTGAATTCAAAGATAAAATCCTTCTAAAGAATATTAGTTAATGGTTGAGTTATCTTGAAAAATTCTCGCACAAACCATCGATAAAAATACCACATGCCCCAGAAAATATTGTATTTCATGGACTGATGTAGGAATGGGAAGGTTTGAGATCACATCAATTTTCATGGGATCAACTTCAATCCCCTTCTTGGATATTTGATGGCTTAAGATGATACAATTTTTCACCATAAAATGGATTTTTTCTCAATTCAAGACCAGATTCATTTTCTCTCACCGTTATAATACCATTTTTAGGTTTCTAAAACATGTGTTAAATGAATTCCCATAGACTGAGAAGTCATCCACAAATACCTCCAGAATTTTCTCCACCATGTTATGGAAAATAGATAACATAAACTGCTGGAAGGTGGAGGGAGCGTTGCACATACCGAAGGACATACGATGATAAGAAAATGTTCTATATAGACATGTAAAGGTGTTCTTCTCCTAATCTTCAAGGGAAATAGATATTTGGTTATATCCATAATAACCATCTAAGAAGCAGTAAAATTAATAACCCTCTAAATACTTCAAAATTTGATCCATAAATGGGAGTGGAAAGTGGTCTTTCCACTACTACAAAACACACCTTTAATAGTGCTGGTATTTATTGGCACCATAACAAAACACTGATAAATGACATATTTATCAGCGCTAAATAAAGCGGTGATAAATTTTACCTTTTATCAATGCGTCTTTTTTAGCATTGATAAAGGAAACCTTTATCAGCGCTTTATTTTTAGCGCTAATAAAGGTATTTTTTATCAACGCTTTATTTTTAGCGCTAATAAATGGTATCATTTATCAGTGCTTTATTTTTAGCGCTGATAGAGGGTATCCTTTATCAGTGCTTTAATTTTAGTGTCGATAAAGAGTATCCTTTATCAACGCTTTATTTTTAGTACTGATTAATATTTATATAAATAAAATGAAATAATTAAATAAATAAAAAATAATAAATGTGTTTATTAAAAAAATATTAAAAATATTATTAATTAAATAATTATTGATAAAAATGAATAGATTGATTATACATTATTAATTATTAAACATTTTATTAATTAGATAATTATTATAATTAATGTTATTAAATTGTATATATTAAATATATAAATATATATCAAATATATAGATATATATTAATGTATATAAATATGATTTATATATTAAAAAACATGTATGTGATTTACATTAAATAGTCACATGTTTATTGAATAATGGTTTATAATTAAAAATCAATATGAATTAAAAATATTGACTATAATTGCATAGTACTCGACATATAGTTGAATGTCATTTGATTTTTCAATTTAACATAGATCAAATGTGTGTTATATTTCTTTTACATATACGTAATTAATGCATTTTTATACACAATGCAGATACACCAAACTTATCCATTTTTCAATATTTTTAAAGTGTACTTATTCTTAATTTATTCAATTTCACTCAATTTTAACATAGATGCATGCACTTAAAAGGAGATATTCATTAATAATATTAAAAATATATTTGTAAAAAAATATTTATAAATAAAAATATTTATAAATGTACAATCACTATATTTATACAATTATATATTTATAAATATAAATAAATAATTTTTTTAAAAGTATTTATATAATTATAAATAAATAATTATGTATATTTAAATAATTATTAAATTTATAATAAATTTACTTAAATAATGAATATATTTACTATATTTATATTTATATATATTTATTAAATATATATGTATAATTATATAGATATATATAATGATATAAATAATATTTTTAAAATATATTTCTATAATTAGAAATAAATAATTATAAAATTATAATAAATATATTTAAAAAGGAATATATTAACTATATTGATATTTATATATATTTATTAAGTATTTATAATTTTTTACAATTTTTTTTATTTATATTTATAATTATAAATCCTTTAACAACGCTTCAGTAATAAGCGATGATAAAAGAATCTTTATCATCACGTTTTCCGCATTGATAAAGATGAGGATTTATCATCACTAAATAAAGCACTAATAAAATGAACATTTATCACAGCTCTAATTTTAGCGCTGATAAATATTGGTTTTATCAGCATTTTTTTAGCACTAATAAAGATAGGTCTTTATCAGCGCTTATTTGTAAGCGCTGATAAATGTGTCCTGATCTATTTTAAAAACCCTAACCATTTGCAAACTCGTCGTGATATCATGAGATTTCTGCAGAAACCACCCATTGTCGGTGCTCCTCCTTGGTGAATAGAAGCTCGAATCACACCACTCGACTATTTTCGACACTCCAGTTCTACAAACATCTTGTTTGATATCCGGTTTTCGATTGCAGTTGCGATGAATACGGGGTTTCGCATCACTTTCTGGAAATTTCTCCGCCAAGGTAGGTGGTTCCATGCCCTAAAATTTTTAGATAATTTAATTTTCTCACTTGGATAATTTTTGCACGCTCTATAGTTTATTTTGGTGGTTAAAACATGTTTTGGAAATGCTTTGACAAGCATTTGGGTTGAAAATAAATTTTCTAAAGAGAAATTGTTGTGTTTTTATATATGACTTGTAACGTCCCAATGTTTTATCAATGGAAATTTCTTTCTTATAAATATGTCACATAATCACATGAAATCACAACACTATGAACTACTAAGTACTATATGACCTTTAAATATAAGTTTTCCACTTTTGTATTTTGAATTTTAAAAATCTGACATACACGGTTGCAATCAGCAAGTTATTTGGAGTCTAATACAACCAACTTAATTTTTTGGTGAATAGTAACATACCCTTATGAATAGTAATGTTACCCTTATGATTAGTGATATACCATAAAGAATAGTAACCATACCTATGATAGTATATAAATAAGATTTAAGTGGGAGTACGATATACCTATATATTGGAATAAGAAAATAAATGTTTTAAATTTGTTATTTTTTTTGAATAAATTATGATTTTAATTAAATATTAAATTAATAATATTTAGAAAATTATTTTTGAAAAATGTATTTCATTTTTGGATTCTACACATCAAAAAATGGTTTGGGTGAATTTTTGGGATTTTTCTGAAATACTTGAATTTTTTTGGTGAATAGTAACATATCCTTATGAATAGTAATGTTACCCTTATGAATAGTGAAATACCATAATGAATAGTAACCTTACCTATGATAGTATATAAATAAGATTCAAGTGGGATTATGATATACCTATATCTTGGAATAAGAAAATAAATGTTTTAAAATTGTTATTTTTTTTGAATAAATTATGATTTTAATTAAATATTAAATTAATCATATTTAGAAAATTATTTTTGAAAAATGGATTTCATTTTTGGATTCTACATTTCGAAAAATGGTTTGGGTGAATTTTTGGGTTTTTTCTGAAATACTTGATTTTTTTGGCAAATAGTAAAATACATTAATTTACCGTATAAATACATTATAATTTAAATCCACTATTTATGGCATCATAAGTGATGTAAGCACCCAAATATATAACTCACATGCATTTATTACTAATACCAAAACAAAGTCTGTATTTTGGTTGATCCTCATGTGGATTTAAATCCCGTTGGTTGAAAATGTGTATTCAAGAAAAAAATATCCATAAAGGATAAGTGAGTACCTATAAGGAACAAATAGTTTCAAAAGGGTTTAAATAGCATCAATACATTGTCTATGATGAAATATTTTCACCCGTTTCAGTGCTGAAATTCATTATAATTCTACTTTCCATTATGATTTACCATGACCATGATATTTGAAAAATGGATATCAAAATAAACTTCCTTAATGGGAACCTTCAGGATGATATCTATATGACACAACCTGAAGGGTTTGTGATTCTAAAGGATGCCAAAAATATATAAAAATTACAAAAATCCATTTATGGATTAAAGTAATCATCTAGGTCATGAAAAATTTGTTTTGATGAATGTATAATAGAATTTGATTTCATAAAGAATGAGTGTGAGGCTTTTATCTACAAATGATTTAGTGGGAGTGCAATCATTTTCTTAATAGTATATGTTGATGACATATTACTCATAGGAAATGAAATACCAATCTTATAGTCTTTTAAGATGTAGTTGATTAAATGCTTCTCTATGAAGGACTTGGGTGAGGCAATATATATACTTGGTATCAAGATCCATCATGATAGATAAAAGTGGTTTCTCAACCTAATTCAAAGTACATACATTGAAAAGATACTAAATAGATTCATTATGGAACAATCCAAGAGGGGATTGTTGCCAGCGTCACATGGAATTCATATTTCTAGGAAAATGTGTCCCTAGATATATGAGAGAGAAAATAGAATGGTAGGTATTCTATACACACCATCAATTAGGTTAGTCATGTATGCTATTCTATGTAGTAGGCTATATTTTTCCTACACATTAAGTGTGGTAGGAAGATATCAAGTTGATCTAGGTGACTGCCATTTGATGACAATCAAGATCATCCTTAAGTATCTGAGGTGTTCTAAGGATATGTCCCTGGTTTATGGAGAAAACGAGGAACTCATAATTATAGGATATTAAAATTATAGTTTTAAAATTGATCAAGATGACATGAAGTCCCAAATGGGATACATATTCACTTTGAATGGAGGTGCTATGAGCTGTAATAGCTCAAAATAGGCTATAGTCGCAGATTCTACTGCCGAATCTAAGTATATTGTGGCTTTTGTGACAATTAAATAAGTAATATGGATGCAAAACTTCATCCAATAGCTTTACATGTTACCTAGTATTAAATATCCTATCACACTCTATTGTGATAATACTATAGTGGTGGCTCACGCAAAAGACCCAAGGTCACATCAACAGACAAAGAACATACTTTGGAAGTAGCATCTCTTGAGGGATTTTTTTCCAGAGAGGTAAGTGTTGACGCTCCTTTCATCAAAAAATATAAATATTGGAAAAGGGGATTATCTTAACTCAATGTGATTCAACCTTTGGACAAATATCAAAAAATTGAAAAAGGAAGGAATAAGAAGAATGTTGCACAAGGGTCGCGCAAGTTCTACGATGGTCGCGCAAGTACACTTGCGTGCCGCAATGGTCACGCAAGTACACTTGCACGCCCTAAGTAATAGCCGCCCGGGGTCTTCTGCAGCCTATAAATAGACCCTGTGGGCCCCCCATTTCGAGAGGAATTTTTCTGGAAACTCAGATTTGAGCTCCCGGCACCCTAGTCTCTTCTCAAAGCTTCCGAAACACTTCTAAGGTAATTTCTTACCTAGAACAGAAGATCTAAAGAGCGGGGGGAAGGCCTAAGTGTTGAAACTCATCAACACTTGTACGCATGAGTGGCCAGCCCTTAAGGGAAATGTCCACACTTGCGCGCCACCTAACTCCTTCAATATAACTTGCACGCCACTCTTCTAGAAGAACCTCAAGATGATTATAAAGGCTTTAACCAAGAGTCACTCAAGTATTACCCTGCTGGTTAAACCATCGCGCTAGTACCCATGTGTTGTGCAGGTATACCTGCACGACCAGGACTTGCACTCCCACACAATACCTGCGCGCCTACCCGGACTTGTGCGCCCCTGCCTTTTTGGGTGCTCTTCTTGCCCATTTAACCCTTCTTATGCCATTCCACCTCTCCTATTCAAGATTCAGTCTTTAAGACACTCTTCAAATCCATTTATGGCATTATTTCTTGATTTGAATTCCTTATATGAAAGGAACTCTATGGAATATCTCTCAAAACCTAGTGATTTACACATATTTATGTCACTAAAGATTGAGATTTCATTCATTCAATCCCATCCTTTAAGATGAAAGAACCCCTTAACCTGGGCCTCCTTTTCAGGAATAAGCCCCAGTCGTAATTCTTAAATATGGGCATCCTCCTTAGGAGTAAGCCCCAAGACCTCATTAACCTGGGCCTCCTTTTCAGGAATAAGCCCCAGTCGTAATTCTCAAATCTAGGCATCCTCCTTAGGAGTAATCCCCAAGTCCTCATTAACCTGAGCCTCATTTTCAGAAATAAGCCCCATTAATAATTCTCAAATCTGGGCATCCTCCTTAAGAGTCAGCCCCAACCATATTTCTCTTAACCTGGGCTTTCTTTTCAGGAGTAAGCCCCAGTCTCAAATATGGGAATCCTTTTTAGGAGTGAGCCCCAAATCCCATAATTTTTCAAGTCCCTTAACCTAGGCCTTTTTTTCTCATGAGTAAGCCCCAACCTTAATCTCTCTTAACCAGTCCTAATTTACTTTTTGATCTGGAGTAAAACCCAATCATAAGTCCCCTCCTAATTTGGGCCTCCTTTTCAAGAGTAAGCCCCAAATTAGAGTATCCAAATCTCCATAAAGTACATATACCTTTATGGACCCTGTTCTTGGATTTCTTCCCTGAAGTAAATCCTAATCTTCATCTATTTAGGCAGTCATACATACATAAGCCCAAAATCATTTTTTATGATTTTCATCTTTCATGGCACAATTGTCTAGTTTTACCAATACCTCTTGTTTCTCACACCGAGAATGACTCACGTGAGCTTAGAGCGTAAAAGTAATTATGACATCTTTATTTGATCCATCAATCATAAAAATAATATCCCCTTACTCAAACTACGTGGGTTCTGATTCCTTTTCCTAAACAAAGGATACGTAGGTATCCCATCTGTGGGTATGATCCCAACTTTGAAATAATACATGTCCTTCTGAATGACAATAAACTTCAAGTGCCCCATTGAGTGGCTTTAAAACCAGTATGGTCATCATAATGACCAAGATACTTTTATGTATTAAAGGATACCATTGACTAAGAATATTTAAACAAATACAGATGAATCTCTATCGATGAAGAACCTCGAATACATATAAAAGATTCTCTAAATTTCCTATATATCAATCATTGATTGTCAGATCTAAAAGAAAGCTCATTTTATAATTGGTAATGTAATAAGGATTCACGAACATAACTTAAATCTATAAAGAGAGTCCTGGAGTAGACAATAATTCCCCTAAAAAGGTGTGATGAGTCTGATCTCCCATCCTCTCAACCAATGCAAATTCCTAAGCCTCATCAGTCCACAAACTAATGAGCACCTACCTTTGGAAAGTAGGTCCAAATAGATGTGGAATCATTGGATGTTTTCGGTTCTACGAACAAAACCGTTAGAAACCGCTTGGAATGTTTGAACCTTCAGTCAAGGAGGTCATCCCCAAATTCCAGAGGGAAACAAAAAATGGTGAACCCGACGTGAATCCTTAACCAAGTCGAAATGATGTTTTGCTTATTTGTTAGGCCCCTATTTAAAACCCAATGAGAGGGCCAACAAAAACAATCATTGACATATGTGCTCATCCAAAAGATTTAGTGGATGAATTTATCTTGATTACGTCTGTTATATCAAACATGCACTCTTTTCCAAGATCTTCTGCATTTCCAGAATGGCTACTCTCAAGTTCACACCTGTGAATACCGCTGCTGCAAATGCCACTGTTGCTACTCCTGCTGGATCGTCGTCCGTTCTGAGGATGACATCACCTACTCAGCGTCTTCAACGCTGGGTATCAAATGCGCTGGTTAAGGAGTACCATCAACACAACACCATAGCAACTCTGGAGGATGCCCGAAAAGCCCTCCAAGTGAACAAATCACACCGGTTGTCTGAACAATGATGACCAGTGATCAAGAAGCAGGCGGTGCTAACCACTGTCTCCAACCGTTTTGGGTCGTTGTCCCCAGAACACAATCACCATTCACTCCCATATTCTGGGGAGGTGAATGAGAAAGTCCCTCAGGGCCTTAATTCAAGGAAGCAGGAGTCCTTCCTGAGGGCTCCCATCAACAATCACCGCCAGACTCATGCGGCAGTGCGCCCTCAACATGATGAGGGTGTCGACTCTAGGCATTCGGCATAGGTTCCTCAAACTCGAGCAGGCAAGATGAATCGCCAGAGGTGAAATCTGGTTAATAGTGAGCAGGTTCTCCTCTCTTCCATCTCCGGAGAAGTCCACCAACCTAACTTGGTGGCAAGCAATGAGCGGGCACACACACCTGCCCGTTTTAATTCTGCTGTCCAACAGACTCATCTGGAAGCATCACGCCAATCCCGCTAGGCAATTCCGGCGGAGTACTATAGGCAGGAACATACACCTATTTATACATCATCAGCTATTCAGCAGGCTCATATGACTACATATGATGGAGCTCATCAACCACGTTCGGCGAAGTGCAGTCAGCAGGCACATACACCTGCTAAGACTAATCAAGCCTACCAATAGTCTCGCTTAGTAGCACACAGAGAAGTCAGTCAGAAATCTCCAGTGACAAACAGGCGGCAGACTCAACTCTCTGGCCCCACACTTGAGTACTGTTAGGATTCACTGACAGGAAAAGGAGGATAGGAGCAGGCACATACACCTACTCCAATCACGGAATGGACGTATATCCCCGTTCCGATATCTGAAGTCACCAAGCATATTCTATCAATGGTGAAAGAGCAGAAGCAAATCATTGCTCATATTCTGGATGCTTGCCAGGATATTATAACAGCTTCAGTAGCATCTCAGGGAAAGACACATAAATCTATCCCTACCAGTGGAGTGACACATCAACAGTTCACTCTGGAACAGACACACACATTTGTTCCAGTCCAAGAGGGTTGTGGGGAATACTCCCCCATATCATACAGACAACCAAGTCAGGCACATACACCTGATTTGAGTGGAGATCGTCAGCCTAACCTGGACATCTTTCCTGATCAGGCACATACACCTACTCAGAGCAGCCACTTTCGTCAATAAGTGGTTTCCAAAGCGAGTAAGAAGGCGTCTAAGAAAAAGACCCGTCCAACACAGTCAGGAGATCAAGAGCCAATATGTAACAAGGCCTTGCTCGATGCTGGAGTTCTTGAAGACCTCAAATAGTTATCTATTGGAATTCAAGATTCTACTCCCTCATTTCTCAATAGTGGGAACATTAATTTCGAAGGTCTTCAAAAGACACTTCCTCATTAAGGCTTGCTTCATGACAATTCGTTCAATCTCAAAGTTTCATCTTCAGATGAGAGCCACAGGAACCCTCTGTGTGGTCAGAAGACCAAGGAGCAAGAGATCTCATCTTTTGTTGTAACCCATTATGGTGGTCCTCCCCATGATGATGAATTTCGCTGCGAAAGTCCTATCCACAGTAGTGATTCACATTGCTCGGAAAATGCTCCAGTGGACAATGTAGTGCCGATAAATCCCTCTTATCTTTAGGCACCTACAAATGCGAAACCAGTCATGTCTGATGCTTCATTGCTAGCAGGTGAAATACTTTCTCAATTAGAAGATAGCCCAGAGTGTAGGTCATTCTCTGAACCACCCCTAAGTCATGCATCTTCTAGTTTGATCAATGATCTCTCTACCAATATTGTTGAATCCGATGAAGCAACAAGGAAACACCAACTTTGGTCAAATCAGGTAGAAGAATCTTTGTTGAATGATAAAGAGGAAATGATGAACATGAGAAAACAACTAGAAAAAGGTGAATTACCAGTCATGTTTTGGCCTCTGGCTGACTCTCAGTATGACATTCCAAAGATGTTGACAGAAGATGGAATTCAAGATATTCATCTCAACATATGGAAAACTCTTTTTCAATTGAAGAAGAAAGTATTATCTTATGATGAATATGAAAATCATCTTAAGATAATAGAAGGGTTACAATGTCAGATTGATTTGGCATCTCTATCAGTCTCTCGATATCCGAAGGCTAAAAAGCAGCAGAGAGCCCTTCAACGTTCATGCTTTGGCGCACTACGAAGATTGTGTCAGTTAATTTCCAGTGCCCCATCTGGTATTCATGTCAGAGGATGGGGTGTTCATGGAGCAATACATTTCACAGTACTCTCCAGTCAGCAAAGCCCACCGAAAATGGTCTCATGCAATGTTATTGCCCATGGCCGGCCATAGTTAATGGGATTTGTTTATAATCAGAAGCTTTCCCAAGAATAGACCTCAACTAGTTCCTCTCAAAATCAAGAATACAGAGAACAAGTTGTTGAATTACTCCTGCATCAAGAAAACGAGAATATTGAACATGCCTCTCGTATGGAGCAAGCACATCCTCAAGTGACGGAAGTGTCGGAAATCATCCAACGGTCTTTTGAACCAGGTGATAAAATTGGATACAGGTTAATGCATCCAACTAATTTCTGGACTAAGGTTCACAAGATCAGGAGAGCTTTTAATAAAGTCTCAGACATAGCATGTGAAGAGCCACCCCAGCTTTCCAGACCGGGGACTCTTTTAAACCAACCCTTGGAATCAACAAATAGGATTCGAGGAGTTGAGCGGGAACAACAGGAACAGCCCCAGTCCACCGTACTGGGGAATTTTTCAAATCATTAATCTCCTCCTCAGAGAAAGTCAGTCTTTTCTCGATTGGGGAAGAATCCTCAAGAGGAACGAAGAGCCAAATTATCAGGATATTCCCTCCAAATTATAGTTCGTCAAGAAGTTCTTGAGGGATCGAATCAACAAAAGGCAATGTCTCATCAAACACATAGAAAAGACAATATCACAGAAATTCTGATAGAATGGATGCGATGCGTTATGCATCAATCAATGTCATCAATGCCGTTGTTGCTGATCCACCAGATGAGGCTCACTCAGGTGACTCAGATGAAGAGGTTCCTGCTCAATAAGATGTACGCACCGACACAAATGAAGAAGGTGTGCGTACACGAAATCAAAGGGTTACTCAGAACCTAGGTAATCCTTCAAGTAACCCACTTCCCCCTCTCCAAAAAGGATCCAACAAAGGGAGGGGAAAGAATCAGGTTACATATCCTTCCTCTGGAGAAGTCCAATCGCTCTCACTAGAGAAAAGGTTTGCACAACAGGAGGAAGAAATGAAGGAATTAAGGAGTTTGAATGCAAAACTACTTCAGGGTAGTCTTCTTCTTAAGAGTGCTGGAGTCAGTCAACCAAGGGAATTTGTTGCAGCTACTGAGATGGGTTAAGAATATCCTTTTCTATCAGTACACCCTCACAGGTCTAATCCTATGGGTCAAGTGTAACAATAGTTGGCAGTGCTACCATCAGTTACAGCACCAACCACCACATCTGTCCAAGCTCCAATCATTGCACCTACCCAAGTCCAAGTTCAACCGTATGTTTCTCAAAAGTTAATAACTACCATTGATTCATTAACAGATCTGTTAGAAACTATGGAAGGGAAACATGTGTAGGTTCAACCATAAAAGAAAGTTTACCCTGAATGGGTAGATTCAATCTCTCCTCCATCCATCTTTGGAAACCCTATATTCCCTATTTTCAATGGATCAGGTGACCCTGAACAGCATTTAACGCATTACGTGTCTTGTTGTGATCCTATGATGGGAACTCCAGAGCAGCAAGAAGTAGTAAAACTCAGATGCTTCATACGGACCTTGCAAGGACCAGCCTTTGTCTAGTATACAAGCTTGCAATCCCGGTCAATTACTGGATGGGAAGATCTCTGTCAACAATTCCTTATTCAGTTCAGCTCAACTTTTCCAAAGACAATAGTTTTTGATCTTACAAACTGTAAGTAAAGGGAGAATGAAAGGGTCTCAGATTTCATTGATCTCTGGAAGGGATTAACATATTCCCAAAGATTAGCACTCCCTCAAGAAGAATTGTTGCCAATCTCTGTGGAAAATTTGCGTGACGAGTTACGCACGCCGTTGATCCCTGTGAAATACACAGGAGGGTTTCGAGACCTTACTTCAATCGCTCAACAGATTGAATATTCCCTTATACAGGCTAAGGCTAAATATCGTGTAATTCCATCAGCTCCAAGAAGGAGAATGGGTAAAGTAAAAACTGCTACAGTTATACTTAAACAAGCACATGTACCTATTTCTACTTCAAAAACTTCATCTTCTCGAAGGGATCCACCTCCTGAGTGCCAACAACAAAGGTCGTTTTGTCCAGATGATCAAAGAGATCAAAGACGAAAACAATTTGAGGATCTGAAGATAAAAACATACTCTTTCTGAAATGAACAAGTTCCTGGTTACTTCATTTCAGCTCTGGAAAATAATCTGGTTTAATTTCCAAGGCCTAAGAGGCCAAATAAGGAAGGAGATGAAGACCATCCCAATTATTTCCCTTTTCATAAAATTTTGGGGCATCCCATCCAGGAGTGTTTTGTCTTCAAATACCTCCTGAAAAAGATGGTTGACTCGGGACAAGTCAACCTGAAAGGTTCTTCAGCTCAGGTAGCATGTGTTACTGCTACAGTTCCAGAGGAGGAAGGCGAATGAAAATAAGTCAAAAGAAAAAATGCACGGAAGTATGATGATTGGATGGTCAGAAAGACAATCAATCGAACTCATGATATTTTGCGAATGCAATTAAAGAAACCGATTGTGTCTTCTTCCATGAGTATTGCGGCAAAACCCTCTTCATCAGAGGGAAAGTCCTCAAAGAAATGACATGATTCAAAGAAAGAAAAAGAATCAGAATAAGATGAGTATGTGTCAAAGCCTAAGCTGTCTTTGACTCTGGAAGACTTCATGCCATCTACTTCAAAGCCACGGGCACCGTCCCACCAAACGGCACAACCTAAACAGGCTAATCAGGCAGAGTCTTCATCATACGAAGAGTTAATCTTTGGTTCTGTTAATATGATTCAATTAATGGATCTATATGCCAGTCACAATTTTGATTTCGATGAGCCTGAATTCCCTGTATCAAACAGGGGAATCAGAGGAAGTTCCAGAGGCTCAGGATACAGGGGAAGATGTGGATCTTTCAGAAGCCACTATTCTAATTCTACCCCTACTAGAACTGTGTACGCAGCAGAAACTCATGGTAGATCCCTTCAGCGTCCTCAACAAGAACAAGCAAGTTCTTCTACCAATAGCAAATTCAGTCCTGGCATAGTTATTTTGGAAGACCGGTTGAAGGTTCCATATTCTTACTCTCAGCAAGTAAATGGATCTAATCGGTCTAATCTTCCAAAACCAGGAATATTGCCAACTCCTATCCCAATACAAGATGCATCAACTTCCAAAGCATCTGCTTCTAAGGTACCTGCTAAACCACATATTCCTGTTGGGAAACATAGACCTCTGGATCAAAAGTATGATGTATTGAAACACTTGTCCCAAGTACCAGCCAAGTTATCAATTCTGGATGCTCTGAATCTATCAAAAGATCTTCGGGAAGCACTCATCGAGGCTTTGTCGAGTCCTCAGGAGTTTGAAACTGAAATTGCTGTAGATGAAGTCTATCACATAGAGAATAATCCTGCATAATTCCATGCAATAATATCTTTTACTGATGAAGATGAAGATGATGTTGTGCATGGGCATATTAGACCTTTGTACTTATCTGGCATGGTCAATGTCGTAGATGTCCGAAGATCTTTCATTGAAAATGGTTCAGGAGTCAACCTCATGCCCATTCATACACTTCATCAATTGGGCCTCACGGAATCTGATTTATCTCCTTCTACAATGATGTTACAAGGATATGATAAAAATGAACAAGAACCACTGGGCAAAGTTACACTCAGAACTCAGTTTTGAGATCTTGTATCCAATTCGGATTTCATGGTTGTTGATCAAGACTCAGCTTTCAACATCTTGCTTGGAAGACCCTGGCTACATCAACATGCGGCTATCCCTTAATCATACCATCAATGTCTCAAATATTATTTTGATGGTCAAGTTGGGACATTGTATGGTGATAAGGCCCTGTTCAAGACATGTGAGTCTCAATACATTGAGGTGGAATTCTATCACTTGAAGGGAAGGGAGAAATCCACAACAAAGGAGATTACCAAAGTTAATGCTCCATATGGTTTGGAGAAAATTCCAGTAAATCCATTTACACATGTGAGTACAGATTATGTGTTGCCTATCAGTCAAATTGACAAGATAGACCCAAATCAAAAAACTCTTATGGAAATATCCATAATGTCAATTATGAAAATCGAGCCAAACAACATGGGAGAAATTGGTAACCCACTAAGCAGTGATGAAAGCCCAAATGGTGACGTCTTTATTTCATCTGCTGAAATCCAACAAGTCTATACTTCTCCAATTAGTCCAGAAGAAGTTATAGAAACATTGGAGGTGAACAATGATGTTGATTCTCAATCCATAATCTACTCTTTATTACCCAAAGAAGACCCTTCATCATCAATCAGGTTGGAAATGGAAGCTTCTTATTCAAGATATGAAAATTTTTACATCTCTTCTGATCATGAAAATTTTGCTTTATCATCTACTATGCAAGTAGAAATGGAAGAAATAACACATGATGAATAAGAAGAGGAAGATCTCAGAGATGCTCCTCCAGCATTTGAAGAGGGTATCTCTACCACTATGGATTAACTTAGAGAAATAAATCTGGGTAAAAAAGAAGATCCATGCCCCACTTTAATCAGTGCGGCTATAACTCTTGAAGAGCAAGAGATTTATATTTCTTTTCTACAGAAAAATAGAGATATATTTTCTTGGAACTATACAGAAATGCCCGGGCTTGATCCTGATGTTGCTTCTCATCATTTGGGTTTACCAGAAGAACACCGAGGATTTAAGCAAGTCGCGAGAAGAACACACCCAACTTATGCTTCCAAAATTGAAGCTTAAGTGGATAAGCTTATCAAAGCTAACTTCGTCAGAGAAGTTTAGTATCCCAAGTGGTTAGCTAATATTGTCCCTGTAAAGAAGAAGAAAAGACAAATTAGAGTTTGCATTGATTTCAGAGATCTTAATCAGTATTCTCCTAAGGATGATTTCCCAGTTCTGATTACAGAACTTTTAATTGATGCAACAGCTGGCTATGAAGCACTTTCCTTAATGGATGGATATTCTAGATATAATCAGATCTGAATGTCCCCAAAAGACAAGGAATCCACAACCTTCAGAGCCCCTCAGGGTGTGTTTTGCTACCAGGTAATGCCCTTTGGCTTAAAGAATGCAGGTGTAACATATCAGCGTGCCATGCATCGTATCTTCAAACCCTTCTTAGGGAAGTTTATTGAATGATATGTATACGATTTGGTGGTTAAATCCAAACAATGTTCTAATCACTTGGATCATTTGGAAGTCATATTCCGCAAGCTTCGACAACATAATTTGAAGATGAACCCCTTCAAATGTGCTTTTGGGGTAACCTCAGGAAAATTTCTTGGATTTGTTGTACGCCATCGTGGTATTGAAGTCGATCCTGAGAAGACCAAGTCAATCCTTGGTATGTCACCTCCTCAAAATTTGAAATAATTAAGAGGACTTCAAGGACACTTAGCCTATATTCGGCGTTTCATCGCCAATTTGGCAGAAAAAAGTTTACCCTTCACCAAATTGATGAAGATGGGAGTCACTTACCGGTGGACTAAAGAATGTCAAGAAGCATTCGATATTCTCAAGAAATACCTCTTGAGTCCACCGGTACTCATGCAACCTGTTGAAGAAAGACCACTTATCCTCTACGTGACAGCTCTAGAGCGATCATTGGGTGCCTTTGTTGCTCAAAAGAATGATGCTGGGAATGAAAACAACCTCTACTATCTCCGTCGAACTATACTTGAAGCAGAAACCTGGTATTCAAGTATTGAGAAGTGATGCCTGGCATTAATCATTGTAGTTCAGAAGTTGAGACACTACCTGCAACATCACGAGGTCTAATTGGTATCTCGCAATAACCCACTCAAATTCATCCTTAGTCGTCCAATGCTTACAGGACGTCTGGCAAGGTGGGCAGTTATTTTGCAGCAATTCGACATTCAGTATGTGTCTCAAAAGGCAATAAAGGGCTAAGCTCTGGCTGATTTCCTGGCTGAAAACCCTTTAGTGGAAGACACATCTTCAGATATTGAACTCCCTGATGAGGAAGTCTTCTCTATTCAAGAAAGTCCTAAAGCATTGGAAATGTATTTTGATGGTGCTTCCAGAAGTCCAACAGGGAGGAAAATGGAAAATCCTAAATTCAACAAAGTTGGCTTAGGAATTGTGCTCATTTCTCTAGAAAAGGTAGTGTTACCTTATTTCTTCTTATTGTGGGAAGGTGGTACTAATAATGAAGCAGAATACCAAGCTCTCATCACAGGCTTGGAATTAGCGCTTCAAGAACAAGTGAATCACTTAAAGGGGAAAGGTGATTCAGACCTGGTAATCAAACAAGTCAATGGGGATTATGCCATCAGAAAAGAAGAACTAATCCCTTTGTATGATTATGTCAAAGAGTTAATGGCAGAATTCCCTTCAGAACTGATTTTTTCTTATGTCCCAAGATCACAAAATTCTCAACCTGATGCACTGGCTAATATAGCCACAGCTCTAGCAGATCCAAATCGGGACGAGGCAACCATTAGTATTGACCACTGTTATGCAATTTCACCTTATATTCGAATCAGAACAGAGGAAATTAATGAAATTAGTCCCATTCTTGAACCGTATGGTCCTACTACAGGATGGATGTCACCTATCAGGTAATACCTTCAAAATGGAACACTTCCACCTGATAGAGTCGAAAAAGAACAAATCCGGTGATGTGTGGTCAATTTTACTCTTTATGATAGCCTAGATCACCTAGAGAAAATTCTCTACAAACGTGGTTTTGATGGAGTTCTCTTCAGATGCATTGATGGTGAAGAGACAATGGCTGTCATGAAAGAAGTGCATGCAGGAGTCTGTGGTGCCCACCAGTCTGGACATAGACTGTCTAATCAGATTCAAAGGCTTGGATACTTTTGGCCTTCAATGATACAATATTGTGTTGATTTCACAAAGAAGTGTCATTCATGCCAAGTACATACCAACTTCATTAATCAAACTCCATAGTTGCTTCATACAGCTAAATACTCATGGTCATTTTCCACATGAGGAATGGATGTGGTGGGACCTTACCCTTCGGCTACGACCAAGCAGTTTAAGTACATTCTTACTGCTACTGACTTCTTTTCCAAATGGGAAGAGGCAATACCTCTCAAGGAAGTCAGTTCTAAATGCGTTGTTAGCTTCATCAAGTCTAACATCATTACCATATTTGGTGTCCCTCATACCATATTGATGGACAATGACACCAAATTCTGTTCATTCGAGGTGAAGAAGTTGTATCAAGAATACAACATCAAATCCAACCATTCATCTCAGTATCATGCAGCGGCCAATGGCCAGATAGAAGCCTTAAACAAGATTCTTTCAAATATACTGCAAAAGATGGTGGATAAAGATAAGAAGTCATGTCCTGATAAACTCTTTCATGCTTTATGGGATTATCGGACTACCACCCGCACTACAACGCGGTCAACTCCATAATCATTGGTATATGGAACGGAAGCAGTATTGCCAATTGAAGTTCAACTACCCTCACTCAGAGTTGCCATTTGTGATCAATCATCTACAGATGAACAATCTCAGAAGTGATTGAATGAATTGGAATGGTTAGATAAGAAAAGATTGTGCACTTTGCACCACTTGGAAGTCGATCAGAATCGAATAGCACGAGCTTTTAACAAAAAAGTTCATCTTCGTTCATTCACTCAGGGAGAATTGGTATTAGTTCTCATAATTCCAATGATACCAGGAAAGAAACCTCCCAAGCTTGATCCAAAATGGGAAGGACCTTACTCAATACATAGGGTCTACTCCAATGGAGCTTATTCATTAATCTCGATGGATGGAGAACTCATCACTACTCCAACCAATGCCAGATTTTTGAAGAAATATTTTTTATAAACACAAAAAATATCATCTGAAAGGTCCTGTATGACCTTAAAATCCACCGCCATCCAGCAAGACGTTAAACTGCATAACCAACGGTCCATGCATATGACCTTAAACTATTTTCACATACGTCCAACATGACGTTAAACTGTGAAAAAATTTCCCTAATTCGTCCATCAAGACGTTAAACTGCACCATCCACGGTCCATGCATATGACCTTAAACTATTCGCACTTTCGTCCAACATGATGCTAAACTATATTGTCCCCATAATCCTAACTACATGACGCTAAACTGTATAGAAAGTCCTTGATACGTCCTATATGACATTAAACTGTACTTTGTCCCTGCTACATGACACTAAACTGTGCAGCACCAATAGTCCTAACTGCAAGACTTTAAACTGCATAGTCCCTTTTATATGTCCTACATGACATTAAACTATGAATCGTTAAGGTTGTTGTTACCTCTTGTTTCTCACATCGAGTATGACTCACGTGAGCTTAGAGAAAACCTCAACCATAACACTCTCTCTAGGCTACTAACCATGTGTAAGTCCCAACAACATCATTTTTTAGGTCGTTGTCCCCAAGAACAAATTGATCATTAATTCATTCTTTAATTGAACTACGTGGACTTTGATCCTTGCCTTACAGGCTGGGTACATAGGAAACCTCCCAAGGTTCAAGCCCAAAATCAATCTCTTCACATCGGTTCACCTCCATCTCATACGATGTTGATTCGTGAAACTGCCCCTAGAATCAATATCTTTACATTGGTTCACTTTCGTCCTTGTTATACGACGTTAAACTATACAACACTTTTGTCCAGTATGACAATAAACTAAAATATTCTTTGATACCCTCACCTGAGAGGGAACCATTATTTACATTGATTTTTCAATCATGTTTCATTTCAAAGACTACGTGCATACATGGCAATGCCCGAACCTTTTATCTTGGGTTAAACCATCATTGCACTAAAGTCCCCCTTCACCCTTCAAATGTACAAACCAAATCTGTACAAAGGGTATTTCTAGAACTACGTGGGCTTGATTCCCATCCTTATGGGATACATAGTAACGTTCGAGTGTCCCTCGAATCTAGCCCCAAGTCTTTGGGCCTAACCCAAAATTCCACTTTCAATCCCCTGGCTGAAAAGTCCCCATGAAAACACACACTGTGTATTTCTTACAATGGTCCAAGCTCTATGAACCTAAAATAAGATCTCTAATCCTTTTGTCCCACATGAAGTTAAACTATAATTTAAGAACTACGTATGTCTTGATTCCCATCCTTATGGGATACGTAGTGAAGTCCAACATTTCAATTCAGGACCCAGCCACAACATGATTATGGTTAGCATTGATCTTTGTATCTTTGTATACATTGGACAATACCCATCTTTATGTGTCATAATCCTAACCTTAAATATTTTCAGATCTTCATAGCCCTTTTCTTGACTTTTAGTCACAAAAATGTCAAAATTTCATAGAGTTATTTTACCTGACTATGCAGCATGTGCCCATAGGCAGCCTTGCATAAACAGTCTACATAACAGACTTGTTAGCCAAAAGATACTATTTATTTGACTATGCAGCCAATTCCCTTAGGTGGCCCTACATAATTCAACCCCCTAACGGGTTTGTTAAATAATGGTAACTTCATTCATGGGAAGAAATCCTCTTTTGTCCTTATTGGTCTTAAATGACAGTATGTAGGGATCCACAAAAATAGCCATCCTTAACATATTTGTCCCATATCCTTTTTCATGATCTGAAAGTATTCAAGTCTATGGTTTATATTCTCCTTCCCTACATTTGGGCCAGACCTTCGTAGGAGTAATATCCATCCAGTTCTTCGATAATCTTTTTTGGAAATATCTTCTCCATATTCAAGTAACTCTTTCCATACAACAAAATCTATACTTTGGAAAATTTGAATCTCCATAAACTTTCACTAGCTTTTAGCACTAGGAAAGTAAATTTCTAAGAGTTCTTTTTCCTGACTATGCAGCACGTGCCCATAGGCGGCCTTGCATAAATAGTCTACATAAAAGAATTGTTAGCCAAAAGATACTATTTATTTGACTATGCAGCCAATGCCCTTATGTGGCCCTGCATAATTCAACCCCCTAACGGGTTTGTTAAATAATGGTAACTTCATTCTTGGGAACTACTTCTTCTAATGACTTTTAGCTCTTTTTCATATCATTCCTCAGATCCAAATATTCTTAAGTCATAGTTTACATATTTTCCCTCATACTTGAGTATGGTAATATGTTTTCAGATAAATTGTCAAGGAATTGAGTCAATTTTAATCCATTTTGGTCAAAGCTATTTTCGACCTTAAATATTAGCATTTTTATGTTCGAAGTGCATAACTTTAAACTTCCCACAAAAGACAAAGGAAATATGAATAAAAGTCAAGTTCCAGCTCACTAAATATACATTTTGTATGATTTAGGTAATATTGAGCAATTAAAAGGTTCAAAGTTTGTAGGGTTATTTACATTAATCCTAGTAAAAATCAAAATATACTTACTAGGCTCATTGGATTAGGTAAAATTTAAAGCAGGTAACAGGAAAATACATGCACAAGTGATTGAAGATGAAAGCATTCTTTCCATTTGATGCACAAGAATTAGAGGGACATCTACAGATTAGAGCCTCTTCTCTTTTTCAGGAAATTACAAAATACTTTCAACATAAGTCTTCACTTGATGTACAACATCCCGAGCTTCATCAACAGCTACTTGAAGCTCATGCACTCGGACAACTTCACTCTTCTCAGCTTGATAGAGTGCCTTCTTGGCATCTACAATGGCTTTCATACCATTCGTTTGAACTCTCTCCAATGAATTATTGAGCTGATAAAGTTCCCCAGTAACAGCATCTAACTGTTGCTGGAGTTTCACCTGCTGGATGACTTTTTTTTATGCTTCAGATCCTTCATCTTGGCAGCATAATCAGCCTCAGCCCGGGATACCGCAGCCTTAAATTTGCCGATGTTAACGGACAGTTTCACCCTGGTCAGATCTTCGCGACACTTTTGCTCCTTCTCCCTCCTGAATATGACCTATTTCACCGCGACATGGATCTTTTCATATCCAAAACCGCCAAGTCCTAGCATGACAAACTGGGATGAAAATCGAGGGATATTCGATGATAGCTCTTCTAAAGGCACCTCAGATATGATTTTCCATATGTTGTTCCATGCCTTGAGTCATGAAAAGATGAATGATTTAAGCACCTATGGGTCTGATTAAACATCATCATCATAGGGGGGAATGTAATTTGGGATTAATGCACTTAAATAAGTTCCTTGTTCTGCTCCTTCCCCTAACCTGTTCTTCTTCACTTTCAATTCCCGTTGGAGCGGAGGATGAGGCCTCACCTCCAGATCTATCCACTGCAGTTGATGGCCCTGCATAATTAATTGAAAGCTTTGGTTAGCTTCAAAGGATAACAAAAGAATCGATTGTCTTGAAAATTAAGTACAAATCACAAATATTGTTATCCCTTACCCGACGGTAGATCAAATACCTGAGAAGAATCCTCCCCATCTTTCCCAGTCTCAACAGGATCTTCAAGACGGGTCTTAGGAGGGTTTACTGGGTTTATCTCTACTTGAACTAATGTTTCTGCAATGGTAGGGTTGACATCAATGTCCACACCCTCTTTAGGCATTGGCAGTTCAACTGCTTCAATGGATGGAACTACATATTATTTTCAATCATGATTAGAACTATAAATTATAAGAAAATTTACTGGGCGAAAGATAACACTCACGTCCAAGGTCTTCTAAGTCACATGATAACTTGGAATGATCATAAAATTCTTCGAAAGACATGACATGATTCATCATTTCATCCAATGATATTTCAAAATCCTGGTTAGTCTCACCAGTAGGAGCGTTGGATATGTCTTCTTGGCGATTTACATCCTGCGGCCCCTGACTCTGGACAACATCTTCGGATAAAATCACGGCATCAGTTACAACAGCTGCCAGAAGCTCTAATGCAGGAGTTGAACCTGAAGTATCACAGAATGGAAGTCAGTCAGTGTTTCGTTCAACATTTTTTATGAAGCATTGTTGACTTACCAGAAACAGGTTCTTCTCTTCATGCAATAGCAGTAGGAGGAATACTAGGAACAGATGCAAGATCTTCTTCAGGAGCAGCCAAGTCAGATTGAATCTGTGATTATTCCACATCACCCTCCGTAGTCCTCAAAGGAGGATCAGTCCTTTCCCTCAAAGGGGAAATTGAAGAATCCCCTGTAATCCTAAGGAAAATGAGCAATCTTTTCATGGTTTAGGACTCATGATTATCCGAAGAACTTACCACTACTAATGAAGCATTTAGCTATGGTCTTATTCTTCCGATGTTTTTGCTTCCTTGTCTTTTTGGGAGTATCAACAGTCTCCATTATAGGTACCTGGATGGGAGATGGGAAAGCCATGTGCAACTCCTCATCCATGGCCTGCTGCCTAGAGATATATCGCCTGGTTCGTGAGGAGATTCAACAATAGACCCGATGGAAGTACCACCAAGGCTATACTGTGGAGAAGGAACCTCAGTAGTTTTGGAAAGCTGCAAGATGAAGAAAAAAATTTCCTTGAATAACAAAGCTTCGACTGAAATCAAGTTGCAAAGAAAATAAGGAAAGAAAACTTACATCTCCAGGAGACACATACTCATGCCACTCCTCATTAGTGGTGCCGTGATCCATCATTTCCTTCACCCGCTTGGTGATAGGGATAGAATCATTGGTGGCATATATATAGGCCTTCAACTCTTTGACATAGGCTCTTACTTCATCAGGGTTATCCTTGAAATGAATATTCGCAGGAGCCTGAAGAGTCCCTATTCCAGGAATACGTAACCCTTAACATAACTCCATCTAGATAGTTTCAGTATTGCAGCATACATACCTCCATGTCTGGATGTCCTCTGGTCGTAGATATGCAGGTGTACTAGAAGGTTGTGAAGAGGGTCCTACAACCTTGTATTTTAATTTCTTTCTAGCTCCTGTAACTTTAAAAAGAGAACGAAAACTTGTTACTCTATAAAGTTACTTGCAATTAAAATTGACTCAATAAAGTAACTCACCAGGAGTTTATGGAGTGGATCTCTTGATTTTGACAGGGGGATTATATACGACACAGGGCCGTTTTGACACATGTTGTATTTTCTGAGAATCTGATGAATCATCCTCGGTTGAAGAACTCGGTGAACCAGCTTCAGGAGTGGAAGAATCACCTACCACCTGAATTGTTTCTTTCATAATGGTTCTCTTCTTCTTCCCAACCCGATCAATAGGTTTATTCAATATGGCCTAAGGATATGACGCTATCCAGTTTTCATCATACCATACGGTCAAATTGCTTACTGCTTCAGTATTTGGCAAGTCAAAGACTGCCCCAGTCCTTTCCATACCCATTAGCAACCATAGTTTCCGAGCAACCATTGGATGCTGCTCTGATCTGACGTGCACTGGAGGAGATACAATAGTTGTTTGCTGACACTTGAATTGGCGTGAAAATCGATATGGAGCATAGGCCTCACATATAATTTCCCCATCTATTCTGGTGGCCAATATACAATCTCTGTAGGCCAGCATATAAGACCTCTGTTCCAAGATGGCTGATCCATCGTCAACAAATCGCCCTATCGGTGGATTTCCATAGGGAAAGAAGTGGAATTCCTTATGCATACCCAGCCTTGGCCTAATATCATAAGCATTGAGGTACAAAGGACAAATTCTAGATAAGGACTGAATAGATGGCCTGAAAGAACTTCCGGGAATCTGTATTCTGTTTTAAACAGCATATTTATGGAAGTGAGTGGCGATCCATCCCCATAAAACTTGGAATGGACCCACTAATCTCAAAGGAGACTTACCCATATAGACATGGAGTAAGCTCCTGTGAATCTTTGCCAAAACTGGGGTATCTAACCCCACCATCTTCCTCTCAGCCAACTTGGCTATGATAACGAAGGTCCCTGGCCTGACACCTCCCTTAGATTCTCTAACTGGAAAAAGATAGACACTGATCCATAAGGCTAAAAAGCCTGCCAGACGGGTCTTCTTTGGGATTTTATGATTCACTTTATACCCCCATTTCTCAAACTCTCCTGCTTCCAGAGTCGGACATAATGTTCCAGGAATACCTCTCTTATCTGCTCTAGGGAAGCTAGTAGAACGAGTACAGGTGGGACCCTTTTCTCTCTTCTTCTCGAGAAACACATTCATCCATTCCTCTGGATGAATATCCCTTCTAGAATAAGTCTTTTAAGTCTTTAAGATTTTGAGCTTATGATAAATCTTCAATAACTCTCGAACCAAATATGGAGTCTTCTCTGGATCATTCATGGTTTCCTTTGGAGGGACGAATTCATAATACATATCACCCAGGATTGGAACCCCTGAGATATTGTAGACATCCCAAAAACTAATGCCTACTTCTCCATGGGTCAGATGGAAAGAATTAGTTTCCGGGCTCCAGCGGCTAAGCAATTCTGGTGCAAAATTATCATTCCTATAAACATATGTCTGCCCAGCCCAGACAGCTTCATAAATTGCAGCTCCCTTTATATCTTCGATAAACTCTTCACAAGTTTGTCGCACCCAATAATCCCACATACAAGTTGGCTTCACCCCTCCTCCATAACAGAATTCCCATTTCTCCTTCCAGCCTTTGGATTGATCCATCTAAGAGTTTCAAAATACTGAAGGATAACAATGTGGTTGCAACTCAGGCTTGTAAAGTTTTAGATCTGGAGCACACGAGCTATGATGCATTATATAATCTTTCTTTACTGTTCTGGCATTTGAAAATGTTCCTGCGATTGAGACATTCACTGAAGAAAAGTTGTTATACGACTGAAACCAGGAAGGCGGGAGATAGTTCTCTGCTTCTGGAATATTGACATCTTGCAAGTGACCATGGCCATACAGAGGCAGATAAATGCTGTGTGGGAAATCACAATGATATTTCTTCAGATTCTTAGCCATGTCTGGAAGAGTGCTTTCACAGATGGAATAGTAATCATGGCCAACGATGTCCATCATCTCATCAATTCTTTTACTCGACAGTTCATCAGCTGTTCCGATTCTCTTTGGAGCCATTTGATCTGCATAAAAGTTGAATAATTAACTCTTAAAGTATGTTAATTTTTCATAAAATTTGTGAAGGATTTGAAGAAATTGACTAAGTCATTAAGGCGCACAAGTCCCATAGTTGGCGCGCAAGTATTCTTCGGTCGCGCAAGTATTGGTCGCGCAGGTATAAACCACGCAAGTCTAAATACCTTAACAGCAGCGCGGCACGAGAAAAAGAAGAGTAGACGAGCAAAAGTCGAGAGCCAAGCTGCACGCCGAGAGCAAGAAGTCCGTGAGAGCTGAGTACGTTTTTCGGAATGAATTCCCCTATTTATAGACGCAGCCATGACCCTGCGCTCCGTACCCTGCGCGATCAAAGGCCGTATCCCTGTATGCCAGACCCTGCGCGCCCGAATCTCCTTTGCGCGCCCTACCTAGAACGCCCAATTTCCTTTTGATTCTCAATTTCCTCAGAGTCAAATCCACATTTCTTTTGGATCCAACTCTGAGGGGTGACTTTTGTTGATGCTCCTTTCATCACAAAGTCTAAAGATTGGAAAAAGGTATTATCTTAACTCAATGTGATTCAAGCTTTGGACAAATATCAAAAAATTGACAAAGGAAGGAATAAGAAGAATGTTGCACAAGGGTCGCGCAAGTACACTTGCGCGCCCTAAGTAATAACCGCCTGGGGTCTTCTCCAGCCTATAAATAGACCCTGTGGGCCCCCCATTTCAAGAGGAATTTTTCCAAAAACTCATATTTGAGCTCCCGGTGCCCTAGTCTCTTCTCAAAGCTTTAGAAACACTTCTAAGGTAATTTCTTACCTAGAACGGAAGATCTAAAGAGGGGGAGGAAGGACTAAGTGTTGAAACTCATCAACACTTGTGCGCCTGAGTGGCCATCCCTTAAGGGAAATGGACACACTTGCGCGCCACCAAACTCCTTCAATAGAACTTGTGCGCCACTCTTCTAGAAGAACCTCAAGATGATTCTAAAGGCATTAACCAAGAGTCTCTCAAGTATTACCCTACTGGTTAAGCCATCACGCTAGTACCCATGTGTCGAGTAGGTATACCTACGCGACCAGGACTTGCGCGCCCACGCAGTACCTGCGCGCCTACCAGAACTTGCGTGCCCCTGCCTTTTTGGGTGCTCTTCTTGACCATTTAACCCTTCTTATGACATTACACCTCTCCTATTCAAGATTCAGTCTTCAAGACACTCTTCAAATCCATTTATGGCATGATTTCTTGATTTGACTTCCTTATCTGAAAGGAACTCTATGGAATATCTCTCAAAACCTAGTGATTTACACATCTTTATGTCACTAAATATTGAGATTTCATTCATTCAACCTCATCCTTTAAGATGAGAGAACCCCTTAACCTGGGCCTCCTTTTCAGGAATAAGCCCCATTAGTAATTCTCAAATCTGGGCATCCTACTTAGGAGTAAGCCCCAAGTCCTCATTAACCTGGGCCTCCATTTCAGGAATAATCCCCAATCATGATTCTCAAATCTGGGCATCCTCCTTAAGAGTAAGCCCCAAGTCCTCATTAACCTGGGCCTCCTTTTTAGGAATAAGCCCCAGTAATAATTCTCAAATATGGGCATCCTCCTTAGGAGTCATCCCCAACCATAATTCTCTTAACCTGGGCTTCCTTTTCAGGAGTAAGACCCAATCTCAAATATGGACATCCTTTTCAGGAGTAAGCCCCAAATCCCTTAATTTTTCAAGTCCCTTAACCTGGGCCTTTTTTTCTCAAGAGTAAGACGCATCCTTAATCTCTCTTAACCAGTCCTAATTTACATTTTGATCTGGAGTAAAACCCAATCATAAGTACCCTTCTAATTTGGGACTTCTTTTCAGGAGTAAGCCCCAAATTAGAGTATCCAAATCTCCATAAAGTACATATACCTTTATGGACCCTATTCCTGGATTTCTTCCATGAAGTAAATCCTAATCTTCATCTATTTGGGCAGTCATACATACATAATCCCAACATCATTTTTTATGATTTGCATCTTTCATGGCACAATTGTCTGGTTTTACCAATACCTCTTGTTTATCACACCAAGCATGACTCACGTGAGCTTAGAGTGTAAAAGTAATTATGACATCTTTCTTTGAGCCATCAATCATAAACATCATATCCCCTTACTCGAACTACGTGGGTTCTGATTCCTTTTCCTAAAAAAAGGATACGTAGGTAGCCCATCTGCAGGTACGATCCCAACTTTGAAATAATCCATGTCCTTCTGAATGAGAATAAACTTCAAGTGCCCCACTGAGTGGATTTAAAACCAGTATGGTCATCATAATGACCAAGAGACTTTTATGTATTAAAGGATACCATTGACTAAGAATATATAAAGAAATATAGATGATTCTATATCGATGAAGAACCTTGAATACATATTAAAGATTCTCTAAATTTCCTATATATCAATCATTGATTGTCAGATCTAAAATAAAGCTCATTTTATATGTGGTAATGTAATAAGGATTCACGAACATAAATTAAATCTACAAAGAGAGTCTCGGAGTAGACAATAATTCCCCTCAAAAAGGTGTGATGAGTCCGACCTCCCATCCTCTCGACCAATACAAATTCCTAAGCCTCATCAGTCCACAAACTAATGAGTGCCTACCTTTGGAAAGTAGGTCCAAATGGTTGTGGAATCATTGGATGTTTCCGGTTCTACGAACAAACCCATTAGAAACCGCTTGGAATGTTTGAACCTTCAATCAAGGAGGTCATCCCCAAATTACAGAGGGAAACAGTAAGGTTGCAGTGAGCTATATTTCCATGGAAGAAAACATGGAAGACCCCTTGACTAAATCCTTCACTTACCAGAAACATTTTTATCTTGTGTGGTCCAACAGATTGAAATTCATTGGAATTTGGATCTAGTCCAAGTGGGAGTTTTTTTAGAGTTGGTGTCCTAGGAACAAATATTTTGAATTTGATTACATGTATATTTTATGTAGTGAATATTAATAAAATTTCTTATTAAATATTGTTAATTGTTATGTATGATTCAACTATAATAATGTCATAAAGTATATGTTGCATTGATAAGGTCATAATAATTCCCTACTATAATGAGAACCTTAAAGTGTTATGATAATATTATTAAATATTTTTTTTGGTTGGATAGCACACTATGATGGGAAAAATTGTACATAGATTGTCAGGTGCAAGTACTCATAAGAGGATGAGGATTCTTCTCATGAAGTTCACACTTGAATATCCCTAAGATGAGAGATTATGAGAATCAAACCACTAGTAGAAATTCCTCTCGTTTTAGTTTCATTGGATATTCCTATCTGTGAGCGTGTGTAATGATCCTTAGACATTAATATTTCCATTAATTCATGTCATGAATCATGCACTTATATTTTATAATGAAAACCATGATGACATATGTTTGTGGAGAGGTAGGGTACATTGAGTGTATCATGATTGACATGTCATTAATGGATAAGTAGAGGAAGGATTTATCCCTTATAATTTTATGAAAGTTGATATCTCAAACATTTGATTGAAATAGAACCATTTCATTAAATTCCATGGCCACAGTGTAACAAAATATTTATTTTATATAGTCAAATAAATATGTATCGAACAAATAGGTTGGTGACACCGATGTGAAACCTGATTGATGAGATATTGCAATAAAGGGGTTATATTACATAGTGGGAATTCATATGTTGTTGTCATAATTACGAAATCAAGTTCTCTCTCTTGGGTTCCTTAAGCCATTTCTAGACAATAATCTTGGACTTTAGGCAAGCCTACCTAATGCTAATAAGAAAGAATCCTAGAGGTCCACACACTAAGTATTACCAATGATCTCGATTAAATTCTATTTGAATTTAATTGATTGAATAAATATTATTTTCAAGACTAAGAGATAATTTTATTTACATTTTATTGATCACAAATATTTATTGATGAATAAAATATTTAAATTAAATATTTATTCAGGTGTTCAATAAATGTTAGAAGATCTTGAATAGACCAAAACTACGTGTGGTGACAAATATTAAATAAAAATATAGTTAAATAATATTTATTATTGTGAAAGTTGACCCGAGACAAATAATAATAATAATAATAATATTATTATTATGTGGAATGGGGTTTATTAAAGGCTATTATATTATTTAAGAGTCTACATTCAATTGAATAATTATTTTAATCTAAACACTAGCTCTATAAATATATAGTTATGTCAATTGAGTAGTGTGTGAAAAAAATCGATCAGTGTAATAAAAATAGATAATTATTGAACACAATGAATTCTCTCTCAACTCCCTCTTCTCTCTCCCTCTCAAGAATAATAAATTCAATAGAAATTCCTTCAAGAATAAAGGATGAGAAATAAATAAAACAACGTAATATAATCAATTATCCATGTTATCACCCATAGATCGATTGGAATTTCTTAGAGATCAAAGGTGCATGTGTGAATCACCACTAGAGAGATTCTATCCTTGGATACTCATAGAATAATAAAGACAATCCAAAAGGGTCTTTTTGGATAATTAACATTCACATCAATGAAATATCCATAGCCCACGTATTTTTTTTGATATTAACTAAATTAATTATAAATTTGTTGCACAAGACCCTCACTTATGGTTTCAGGAAAATATAATATTAAAATAAATTTTAATATATTTCCCACCACCACATGCTTCTTCTATTCCTAGAACCAATAAATATCCACCAAAACTACTTTTTAATAAACTCTAAATCACTTTAAGATCATCTCTCTAAGTTTTTTAAATCAAAATCCTCATTCATCCAACCATAAAGTGTGACCCCATGTGACTTTATAGTATTGATAATAAATATGAATTTCTAAATTCATAAAGTTAAGTAAAATCATAATCTAATAAAACATCATTACTACTCAAGCTATCTAACATGATATCCATCAAATACATATATCACTATACCCATGTCCACCAGCTATATCTGATGGAGATATGACCTAAATCCATAAACTCATGTGATTTATATTATGATTTTGTGGTATATTTATATTGATTAAATGACTCTTAATATCCTTGGTTTTAAAAAATCACAATACACTTCATTAAGGTTTTGATTTTACTCTATGTTGGATGTTTAAGTTTTATTGTACACAGTCATATTTTCTGAATGATATTTATTAAAGAACTGAACAGATCCATACATATTCTAGAGAATAGAATGTGTGTTGTAATGGAACACTAAGATGAATATATTAGACAATGGAAATATATCTACATCCATCATATGATGGAAGAATGTGTCTGATATTATTGCAACTGAACCCGAAAGACTGAAAATATGATAGTTGAAGTTAGTTACATGGATGTCTATAAATCTAGGATCAAAAAGAATTATTTACACATTATCTGAAGAGTTTTCAATCATTTTGAATATGTTTATCATATCATTTTCATTGAGAACTTCCGATTGTATTACCTTAAGAGGGTTTTTCTTTGAGTATTATCATGTGAGATTTTCATTTTAAATGATTTAATATTTTCTTATTGTAATTTTTCATTTCCCGGTCCTTTAAGATTGGGGAGATTACTAGTGTGAAATCTAGCTTATCCGACCAGTGTGATTGATGGATTCTAGGGATATGAAGACAAATCCTTTCTAATAGGGTTACAGTTGACAAAGATCAGTGTGCTTGAGCTTTCATGTGTCCGATCAGTGTGATCAAGGGCTTTTTGGGATTGGTGTTAGAGTTGGTTCCCTATAATCAACTAATTTTATACTTAATGTTACATGTATATTCAAATATGTGAATATTAATTTAAATATATTATCACATAATAATTATTCTTCTTCATAACATTGATGTGATAATGTCCTAGAGTATCTATCACATTGAAAAGGGCATAACAGTTACCTGCTATGATAAGAACCTTGAAATGCCATGATGATATTTGTAAAACAAGTTTAATGGTCAGTTAACAAACTATGAAAGGGAATATAGTATGTAGACTATCAGGTGCGAGTAATCATAAGTGGATGAGGCTTATTCCCATAAAGTTTGTACTTAGTAATATCTAAGATAGAAGAATATGAGAACAAACCCACCTGTAGGAATTCCTCATATTTTTGTGTCATAAAATATTACTATCTACAAGCATGTGTAATGGTCCTTAGACTTTAATATTATCATTAATTCATTTCATGACTTGCACACTTAGATTTAATAACAAAAATTGTCACACCATATGCAAGTGGGAATTAGGGTATGTTGGGTGAATCATGAATGACATGTTATTAATGGATAAGTCGGGGAAGGATTTGTGCCTTCCATCATTATGGAAGTTGATATCTTAACCCGTTGATTGAAAGATAACTGTAACATTAAATTATATGTCCATGATGTAATGAAATTTATTTCAAATATTCAAATAAATTTTAATTTAATGCCCACCAAAGGAACTTATGCTGTGCTAAGGACCTACAAGTGGTATCAGAGTGCTCATGTTTTAAATTTATAATTATTTATTTAATTATTGATCAATATGCACAATCGTAGTTGAAATTTTCATTTCATATTATTCATTCTTTAATCCTATTTGAATTAACATGTTTTTGATATTTTAATTTATCTGTTCAATATTCATAATTTCTTAAGTTCAAGAAAAGATAAAGAAAATTTGGAGATTCCATTGGGAAGTATTGAGAAAATTTTAGGGATAACATGGGATTTCATAGTGTGTATCCAGAGTATATGTCGTGTATCTAAGTGCACTACACCTGGCCGTGTCGCAGGACACATGATACACCCAGAAATAATTATATGCAGAGCATTTATTACACACCATGTATCAACTGGGCCAACCTGGAACATGGCATGTCAGATTACACAGTGTGTAGCAGGTTCACACACTATGTAGTCTACATGGGTTAGCGTTTAAATTCATGCAATCCATGTGGTCATCATACATGGTCAAACCACATGAGATTGATATCCCATAACATTAATGATATAAATAACATGTATGAGGTGTACATGGCATGTTGTTTATGATTTCCCACATCCAAAATACACAACAAGCCATTCAGTGTTTCATGTAGACACACATCATGAGTGTAACACCTTGAAATGTTATGAGATATATTCATTTTAATCTCTTTGATGTCTTGTGTTGTACACAACACTAATATTAGTTTGCACTATACGCAACACCGTATTAGTTTGCAGTATACACAACACTATTCTTGGCTTGTGTTACACACAATTTTAAATTATTTTTATAGAATTCATTTCATGAAAGAACAAGTATAAGTGATAACTAAATATTATAACCTAGTCATTATAATGGCAGGTATGAATAGTATTAACTTCCTTTTAAAAAAACTATTTAAATAAAAATTAGCGAGTCAATAAAATAATGAAATCACTATTTATGGATTTCATTATTGAAATATATATTTAATATATTAAATTTAATGTTTAAAATTCATATTATATGTTTTCTAGACATTATATAAGAAGAAATATAATTTTACGGATAAAATGAGTATTTTTTTCTAAAAATACAGTTCTACCACCTTTTGATGGCAGACCCATTTTAAATATAGTATTTTAAACTTTTATAAGTTATTTATGACAAAATAAACTTCTTGTTTTGAATAAGGACATAAAAATTTACTTTGGATGAATTTTTAATATTTTTCTAATAATATTAATTTTTTATTGAATAGTGAAAAAATACTGTATTTTTATTTAAAACTGCTTTTTCATCTAATTTATTTATACAAAAAGGTTATCATTTTAATTGGTTTTAAAGTATAATTAGATCATTTTTTATCATTTAATCTAATTTTGGTCATTGGAAGTAATTTCACATTGAAATTAGATACAAACACACATCAATCTATTGATGGTTTTTTCTTTTTTTTAAAACCCCGTTTTCTTGCTTTGACAACGAGAATTAATTTTAAATTAACTAATAAAAATTATGTGTTTTGAATTTTTAAAAATGTAATCCATATTTGGAATCAGTGGGTTCAAATTATATTAATTGGTTACTTTTATTTTTTTGGATATTATGAATAGTAACTACGACAATTTTTATTTACAATAGTTAAAGGTAAATTGGGTAAATTAGGGTAACAAACAATATGATAAAGATAATAAAATTACCCTAACACCTACCAAAATCCTATTGGATGAATTAAAGTAGACAAATATCACCTAAGGGTCATAATTTATTCATTTAATAGAATTTTATCCATGAAAGTGATGTAATTATAATTAAAATAAAAGAAAGTGACAACATGTCACTCTCTTATCTCTTATAAGTATAATAATTTTAATGTAGTGATAAACTTGATAAAAAATTAAACATAAATAGTATCCAGAAATATAATGAAATTATCTACATAATTTTAATTTATTTAGAATTTTTAGACTTTAAATAATTACCATAAATATTGATACAACAATGATATAATAATTATTTTATTAAGATAAATATAAAATAAATTATATTATAAATATTAAAATAAATATTATTTGAAATAATTATGTCATGAACTATTTTTATAGGTTAATATGACATGTTAAAAGACTATTAAATGCTTTTTTTCTAAGTTATATCTCTTTTGGGGTTTTATTTAAATTCAATGAAATGAATAGTGTAAAAATTGACACTATTAATAATTTATTAAAATAATATATTATTAAATTATTTAAAAATCATAAAAATATTTTAAAATTACAAAGTGGATTTTATAAGGTCTAAAAGTTAATTAATTTTCCAATTATGGGAAATTTACCCCATATAAGTAATCTTAATAGCCTCTTAATAATTAAAATGTTGTTACCTCAATTAAAATTAAAAGAGAGTAATTAATGGTAAACTGAAAAGATAAGGTTTAAAATAAAATAAATACATGTCTAAAAATTATTATATGAGATTATTTATAAATATCCTCATATTATACTCAAAATATATTACTTTGGAGATATTAGAATTCGAAAATTAATTTATAATAAAATAATATTTCAAGACTTTCCTAAAGTTCCCGTCCCCCCTCTTATAAAAGGCCACCACATATACCCACTTACTCACACCTCTATAGCCCATTAACTCATCTAGATTATTATAAAATAAGCTAAAAAATACCTCCCTTCCTCTTAGAGGCCAAAATTTTGGTAGAAATCCATCCTAAGAAGACCTTTTGTGCAAATCAAAAAAGATACTTGAAAAAGAGGTAATTGTTTTATCACCTCTTTCAAAATTATTTTCTTCTTATACTTCCTCTTATTATGTTGTTTCCATAATAAAATAATAAATCAAGTATACTATACATGATTATATGGTATTATAATTATGAGACAACCTTATACCTTATTTTATCCATCCTACAAATAACAATATTACCATGCACGAGTACGTACGATTTACCGTCTCCACGCCGTGGTGTAATTTTTTATTTAACAATACTTAATTTGGATGGGAATAATGATGAGTATAATGGACTTAAATAATTAATATAACATGATAATTATTCTTTATAATTAATATACCATCCAATTCTATACCATTTAATCATTAAGTGAAATATATCGTCGCTCGTGCGTACGTATGACCTACCGTATCCATGATGCGATGCAATTCTTTATACATGAATTTCATTAAAACATGATTATATACATGAATGGAATGAATAAATATGATATATATTATACTAATATAATTTTTTTAAATGATATAACTATAACCTAATAAGTGAAACATGAGCTTATCCAACAAAACTTGCATAAGAACCTAAAGCAATTAATATCTGAATAACGAGTGACAATGAAATGTTACTAACAAACGAATGATAATATATTCATATATGATATCATAAAAATGATTATGATTCTAGAATAATTCAATAACATTATTTAAACCATTATACAGGAGGTTAAGATATATACGAAGGATATTGGACCTAAGGTAAGGGATAATTTCTCAATCTCATTATTATCCGAGATTGTTTATATGTAAGTATTCACTGGGGATATATGAACAGATTTTTAAATCTTCATAATGCCTTATTTCCATGAATATTCCTATACTTGATTTCAAGTTTATTTTCAACAAAATTATTTTCTTTTAAAATTGCGTTTTATTTTGAGAAAATAAAATGTTTTTGAAGAAGAAATAATATTTTCCTCAAGAATTAAGTTCAAGTGTTTTATCAAAATTATTTTTCATTTAAGATTATGCTATTTAAATAGGGTTATTTTTATATCCATAAAATTTATATTATTTTATTGTATTAATTATGGAATAATATTTTATATTTATTATGTTACGATGAAACCCATTTTATTTCTTAGGTTATGCTATGTTGAATGATTTATGTTTTTATGGGACATGTAAGAATGATTTCATTATGAGATGGGTAGGACCTATATCTCCCTCCAATGAATTGGGTAAATATTTATATCTCATAAGATATAAATTACTAGAATGGAAAGTAAATTTGGTTCCGTAATATAGGGTTGAAACAACAAGTATATCCGGTTCAGTAATGCAGGGCGGGAACGAGTAGTGGACTCGGTTCAATAATGGATTTAGTCCTCTATGATGGTATTGGCTATGATCCTTGGCTAATATGGGAATTATTTTCTATGCTTATGTGTTTTCCACAATTTTATGTTTTATTCTAATTATATTTTATCATGGTTAATGTTCCTTTATGATATATGCCTTATGAACTGCTAAGATTTATTTCATGACTCAACATTTTGATATTCAAAAGTCATTTTCATGTTTTTTACATTCATATGTTCATATATTGTTTTCTTACCCTTACTAATAATCTAAGATCACCCTTTATTATGTTTCCATTCCTCAGGTTATAAAGAAATCATTTAAGTAGGAGTACTAAAGGGGAAGATATTTATGGGAGATGTTGAAGATCTTTCAAAAGTTAGAAGAATGTATTCAGGTTTCCAAAGACACTAAAATATTATGGTCTTTAGGTGTAAATTTGTAAAATTTAATGAATATTAATCTAAAAATATGTAATATTCATATACATCATGCTTGGGTCTTTATAGTTGGTATCTGAGAACAGGTTTAGTCAACCTTTGGAAACTAGGATGTGAAAACTTTAATGAGACCTGTAGAGATATTTCTATGGGATTTACTAAGGATATGTATAATTATAGGTTACAATACTATAATTATGGTAAAAATAATGAATAACCAAGGATTAAACCTAAGATGTTATATATTGAAAATACCCCCTTGATTATGTTGTTTTATTAATATGATTTTTCCTCTCATACTATTCTTTTTGGGTTTTAGATAATGGATGGAACCCGAAGGAACCATGTTAATGATCAATGCAATGGGAAATGCAATTATTGTCCTCATGAAAAAAATGTTTCAGGAGATGGAATGAAAAATATTATTTCTATACTTACACAAGTTATGAATCATTCTGGACTTCTAAATGAGTAGAGTGGGGAACAAAAATCTACCGAGTCCTTCATGAGCAAACATTCACCTTCTTCCAGTGGTTATTCTAATCTACTTATTTATAAACAATGGATAAATACCATTGAAAAGATATTTTCCATGCTTCTCTATTAGGAACATGAAAAATTAATTTTTGCTGTTTATAATTTAGAATGTGAAGTGGACCAATGATGGACTCTAATCAAGAATAAGAGGCAATAAGATGAAATTGAATCCATGGAATGAGACGAGTTCAAGAACATATTTTTCAATAAGTAATTTCCTAATATTCTTCGAAAAAATGGAAAAGGAGTTCTTTAAGATTAAGAAAAAGGATGATGAATATGTTGGTACATATGAGGAAAATTTTACAAGACTTGCAAGGTATGCTTCTGACTTTATCATCCATCCTGAAAGTAAAGTTGATAGATTCTTCAGTGGCTTAAAACCAAGTCTTCGAAGGGTGTTAGATATAAGTGACTTTAGTTACTATTAAGATATTGCGAATTGTGCTATCAAGGTAGAAATGGAACTTAGTGTTACATATCAATCTCATGGTTTTGACAAGAAATGAAAGATGAAGTTCAAAGGAAAATCTCAAAACAATGGTGAAAAGAAGATGAGTGTTTACTTATGCTCAAATTGTGTAAAGAAGAATGGTGGATATTTTATTAAAGGTACTAGAAAATGTTTTAAGTGTGGAAAATAAGTTCATCGGGTAGTTGAGTGATGAATTAATGAGAAAAAGGTAGCTAATGATGTGAATAAAGAAAACGCTATAGAGAATGCACCACCCACACTTTAGTGTTACAAGTGTAAGAAAATGGGGAGTTATAATAACCAATTCCCTAATATAAGGGTGATAAATGATAATCAACATCAATAACCTCTTAAGGGAAAATACATAGGTAAATCACATTCGATCACTATTGATTATGTTGAGTATGAAAATGAAGTGGTGGAATGATTGAGAGTTTATATAATGGGATTCTAGAATATTGTTATAGAATTGATTTTATGGTATTATAGAATAATGAAATATCTATGTAGTGGTACACTATGGTTTTAAACATGTATTTTAAAGTATATTCTAAGTGTTACTGGTAACCATGAAAAGTGATTGAGGTAATAAGGTGATGTTTTTGGAAAACACATGATTTAGGGAAGGATTACCCTTAATATGAACATGATGTTAAGATAATTATATTTGTATAAAGGTATGTTGGATAGGAATAAGTAAATTGGAAGATATTAGTTACCTTGGAACTAGTTAAGGATTTATTGACATGTGGGTTATGCTATCTCAGATGAAGATTATAGCTTTTTGGACTTAAGAATAAGAAAACATGCATGTTTTCAATAAGTATATCTGATAATTCAGGTTATTATCATAACTCAAGAGAATGCATGATTAAGGTATTCACATGTTTGGAATGTGACAACCAATAACTACCTTATAAGATATGGGAGATAAATGTTAAACCGATTTAGTTCACCTCTTTCTAAATTATTAGCTTTTTAGTTTTTGGAAGGATTGTAAGGTTATCCAATTATGGATAGTATAAGTTATACTCTGGTTGAATTCTATTAGATTAATGTATTATCTAACTATAGGTGGAATTATTCATATTTAATAATCTGTGTTAACCTTTTTTTTGAGACAAATAGAATGACCTATAATTCTATTTATGGATCACATGATCTTCTTACACTTCAGGAATGAAATATTCAACTTCATTTCTTTGAATAAGAGATGAAGTAAAAATCATTCAAGGCATGACCAATGGTGAGATTGTACTGAAATCAAGTAATTATTTCATCATCTGTTCTTCATATTTAAGGAAAGGATCCTGAAAACCAAATTTTTTATCTTAGTACCTTCTTATTTGATGAATCAGATGGTCCCTTAAATCATTACAAATTTATGGGTTTCTGGTTGTTAGCTTTCTCCAAACCTTGTTCTCTATCACCATCCATCAGAAATTGATGGTTATATTTTTATTCCATATCCATGTTTTACTTCCCATATATGTTCTCCTATGTGGAATCCCAATTATGAGTTAATTTGGGTAACTGTTATGTTTCTAACTTTCCTTTTCAAAATGAAGTTTTAGTATTCCTTTTTACGATGTTGGTTTCTATGAAATAAACTTTCAAGTAGTAAAACTTTTATAACCCCAAAAAAGTTCATGAGAAAAATTCATTTTAAGGGGGTTAGAATGTAACACCATGAGATTTTACAAGATATATTCCTTTTAATTTCTTTTATGTCTTATGTTGTATGCTACACAAATATTAGCTTATGCTATACCCAACACCTTATTAGCTTGTATTATACACAACACTATTCTTGGATTGTGTTACACACAATTTCAAGTTCTTTTGACAGAATTAATTTCATTCAATACTGAGTATAAGTGATAGATAAATATTATAACCTAGTCATTATAATGGAGGGTATGAATATTATTAACTTCCTTATAAAAAAAAACTATTTAAATGAAAATAAGTGCGTCTATAAAATAATAAAATCACTCTTTTTGGATTTCATTAGTGATATATATATAATATATTAAATTTAATGTTTAAAATTCATCTTATATATTTTCTATACATGATATTAGAAAAAATTTAATTTTACAGATAAAATGAACGTTTTTCTAAAAATGCAGTTTTACCGTCCTTTGATGGAGAACCCCTTTTAAATCTAGTTTTTTACACTTTTATAAGTTATTTTTGACAAAATAAACTTCGTATTTAGAATAAGTGCATAAAAATTTACTTTGGTTAAATTTTTGGTATTTTTCTTATAATATTCATTTTTTAATGAATAGTGAAAAAATACTTCATTTTAATTTAAAATTGCTTTTTCATCTGATCTATTTATACATAAATGTTATCATTTTAATTAGTTTTAAAGTATAATTAGATTATTTTTTATAATTTAATACAATTTTTGGTCATTTTAAGTAATTTCACATTGAAATTAGATATAAACACACATCAATCTTTTGATGGTTTTTTATATTTTTAAAAAAGACCCATTTTCTCACTTTGACAATGAGAATTAATTTTAAATTAATTACTACAAATTATTTATTTTGAATTTTGAAAAATGAATTCCATATTTGGAATCAGTGGGTCTGAATTTTTTTAATAGGTTACTTTTATTTTTTTGGATATTATGAAGAGTAACTATGGTAATTTTTATTTAGCATAGTTTAAGGTAAATCGAGTAAATTAGGGTAACTAACAATATGAAGAAGATAATAAAATTACCATAAGACCTGTAAAAATCCTATTGAATGAATTAAAGTTGACCAATATTAAATAAGGGTTGGAATTTACTCATTTAATGGAATTTTTTCCATGAAAGTGATGTAATTATAATTAAAACAAAAGAAAGTGACAACATGTCACTCTCTTATCTCTTATAAGTATAATAATTTTAATATAGTGATAAACTTGATAAAACCTTAAAAATAAATAGTCTACATAAATATAATTAAATTATATATATCATGTGAATTTATTTATATTTTTTAGATATTAAATAATTAGAATAAATATTGACACAACTATGATTAAATAATTATTTTATTAAGATAAATATCAAATAAATGATATTATAAATAGTAAAATAAATATTATTTGAAATACTTTATGTCATCCACGATTTTTATAGGTGCATATGACATGTTAAAAGAATATTCAATTCTTTAGTTTGAAGTTATATCTCTATTTATATTTTATTTAAATTTAATGAAATGAATAGTGTAAAAATTGACACTATTGATATTTTATTAAAATAATTTATTATTAATTTTTTTAAAAATCATAAAAATATTTTAAAATTATGAAGTGACTTTTATAAGGTCTAAAAGTTAATTAATTTTCCAATTATGGGAAATTTACCCAATATAAGTAAACTTAATAGCCTCTTAATAATTAAAATGTTGTTACCTCAATTAAAATTAAAATATAGTAATTAAGGGTAAACTGAAAATATAAGGTTTAAAATAAAATACATATATATCTAAAAATTATTGAATGAGATTATTTATAACTATATTCATCTTATCCTAGAAATATATCTCTTTGTATCTATTAGAATTTGAGAATAAATTTATAATAAAATAATATTTCAAGACATTCCTAAAGTATCCCTCCTCCCTCTTATAAAAGGACACCACATATACCCACTAACTCACACCTCTCAAGCCCCCTGTCTCATCCAAATTATTCTCAAATAATCTCCCAACATCTCTTAATTACTCTTAGAGACCATACTTTGGGTAGAAATCCATCTTAAGGAGACCTTTTGTGCAAATCTAAAGAAGATACTCGAAAAAGAGGTAATTGTATTATGACATATTTCAAAATTATTTTCTTCTTATACTTCCTATTATTATGTTTTTCCATACTAAAGTAATAAATATAGTATATTATAAATTATTATATGTTATTATATTTATGGTACAATGTTATACCTCCTTTTATCCATCCTAAGAATAACAATATCACCATGCGTGTGTAAGTATGGCTTACCGTCTCCACGCCGTGGTGTAATTTTTTATTCAACAATACTTAATTTGGATGGGTATAATGATGATTATAATGTATTTAAATATTGAATATAACATGATAATTATTTTTTATAATTACTATAGCATCCAATTCCATACCATTTAACCATTAAGTGAATGATATCATCGCTCGTGCGTACGTACGACCTACCGTCTCCACGATGCGATGTGATTCATTCTATACGATCTTCATTAAAAAATGATTATATACATTAATGGAATGAATAAATACTATATATATTATAATAAAATCATTATATAAATGATATAACTATAACCTAATAAGTGGAACATGAACTTATCCGACAAAACTTGCATAAGAACATAAAACAGTTAATATCTGAATAACGAGTGACAATGAAATGTTACTAAAAAACAGATGATAATATAATCATATATGATATCATAAAAATGATTATGATTCTATAATAAGTCAATAAAATTATTTAAAATTATTATACAGGAGGTTCAGATACATACAAAGGATATCAGACCTAAGGTGAGGGATAATTTTGCAATCTCATTATTATCCAAGATTGTTTATATGTAAGTATTTACTGGGGTATATTTATCCTCCACATCCATGTTTCCTAAATATATAATATTATTTCTATTATTCTAATATTTTTTAAATTTAATTTTACCCATTGGTGAATTTTTATTAAACGGTATGGAATGGATCTTTTGTTTTCCAAACAAGGTACTTTTTGACTTTTCTAGTAAGAGTACAAAAAGAATGTTTTTTAACTTATATAACATGAACAGATTTTTATGTCTTCATAATGAATTATTTCCATGAAGCTTCCTATATATGATTTCAAGTTTATTTTAAAATAAATTATTTTATTTTAAAATCGTGTTGCATTTTCAGAAAAGAAAACGTTTTTGAAGAAGAAAGGATATTTTCCTAAAGAATTAAGTTCAAGTGTTTTATCAAAAATTATTTTCCATATAAGATGATTCTATTTAAATAGGGCTATGTTTATATCCCTATTATTATTGTGATTTTATTGTGTTAATGATGGAATGATATTTTATTTGTATTATGTTATGATGAAACCCATTTTTTTCTTGGGTTATGCTATGATGAATGATTTATGTTTTTGGGGAACATGTAAGAATGATTTAATTATGAGATGGGTGTGACCTATATCTCCCTCAAATTCATTGGGTAAAGATTTATATCTCCTGATATAGACATTACTATAATGGAAAGTAAATCTAGTTTAGTAATATAGGGCTGAAAAAACAAGTATATCCGGTTTAGTAATACAGGTCTAGAACGAGTAGTGAACTAGGTCAGTAATGGATTTAGTCCTCTATGATGGTATTGGCTACAATCCTTGGATAATATGGAAATAAATTTCTATGCTTATGTGTTTTACATAAGTAAATGTTTTATTCCAATTCTATGTTATCATGTTTAATGTTCCTTTATGATTTATGTCTTACGAACTGCTGAGATTTATTTCATGACTCAAGATTTTAATATTCAAAAGTAATGTTCATGTTTTTTTACATTCATATGTTCATATATTGTTTTCTTTCTCTTACTGAGAATATAATCTCACCCTTTATTATGTTTACATTACTCAGGTTATAAAGAAATCATTTAAGTAGGAGTAATAAAGGGGAAGATCTTTATGGTAGATGTTTAATATCTTTCAAAAGTTAGAATAATGTATTCCAAGTTTCCAAAGGCACTAAACTATTACATTACTTAGGCTTGAATTTGTAAAATGTAATGAGTATTCATCTAAAAAGATGTAATATTCAAATACATCATTCTTGGGTCATTATAATGAGTGATATACGATGTGTAGTTGGTCTGTACATGTCATGTTGCGACTGATGAACACACTAAGTTCTTCAGTGGGTTGTGAAAACACATGACAAGAGTGATACATGGTGTGTATCTAAATTGTATATATTATGTAGTCCAACTAAGGTACATGAAAAAATCCCCAGGTGTGCAACCTGGGTACATGGAAACTGAGGTACACAATGTGTAACTCATAAGAACATGTTGTGTAATTTCCCAACAAAGGATAGAATTAAATTACATTAAATTGAAATTGAAGAATTAAAACATTATTTTATTAATTTACTTACCTAGTCTGTTTGAAAATTTAATAATGTATTTAAATATTTTTAAATTCGAAATTAATTTATTATAATAAATCTTTAATTATTGTTTCTACCATTTATTTTCCATAAATTCATTTAATGATGGGTATCTCGAAATGAATTTAGATGGTCATTATGATTAAAGGGAATTAATTAATTGATTAATGAAATCATGTTTATCTTAATAATAAAGAATGAATATAAATGAATGTTAACCAGTTTACTTTTTCATATACGTTGCAAGTATAACCACTTGTGAGCTTGACCAAGACTTGTGTATGTATTATATGTTTTAATTTAATTTATCGCATTGGTTTTCAATTATTTAATATTATATTAAATTCAATGGCCTACATTTAATTCCTCCCTCCATTATTATGCAAGACCTATGTATCCATGGTTATTTATGTAATCCTCATTAACCAATCCTTTGGTTACCCTCACCTATGAGTGAGTTATAAATAATTGTAATTAATGGAGTATCTCAAGGAACATGGAGACGATTTAAGATGAAACCATAATGATTCCAACCTAGGTGATACATAGGTCATGCCAAGAAGGGAAGATAGAATTTTCTCCTAGGTCAAAGGTTGATTTATTGTATAGTCAATAAATCAACTCTTAGATAAGATCATGATTAGGCCATATATTATTTATTTTTTTCTTATGTATTACTTATTTTATGGATGCAAGACCACTATCACATAAATAAATGGATTAATGTTTAAATATTAAATTTAAATAAATGTATTATGAATAATTTTTTTATTCAACATGGTTAATTAATTAAGTAAAATTTACTTAATACTTAAAAATACATGTAAAGGATAAAAAAAGATAAAAAATATTTATAATAAATTAAAATCCCTCAACTAAATGTTAAGTGATACTTCAAATTCCATTACTTGATTAATAATGAAACAAATAGAACTAATTTTTTTGACCAACCCTTGTTGGGACACTTAATTTTATAAGGGAAGTTATTATGAAGATTTTGGGTTGAATTAATAATTTTAAATTAAGTGGATTATCCCTTGCTAGACTTAGTGTAATTTGGAGACAAGTGTTGTGGAAATCTATGTCAGGATTTCAGGATTGTGGAATATAATAAATGGATCAAAGACCTGTAAGCCCATAGTTGGAAAATAATTGCCTACATAAATACCTTCAAATAGCTTGACCAACCCTTGTCGAGGTTATACGGAGGGGAATATGGATCCTTTACACTAGAATGTCCAAGAAACTAGACATTCTAAGTTCAATGTGGATGGCTATTGGGACTTTAAAAAATAGTGGGAGATTTAGTAAAATCAATCAATTTATTATTTATCATATAATTTATAATAAAGTAAAGTACTAGTAATCTATTTAAATTATTTTAGAAAATGGAAAGCAAAACCAAAAAAACAATGTGACCATTCCTTAACTCATGGTATATCTATAATATTTTCTACAGATATGGTAAAATATTTTATGTGACTATTATATGAAATATTATATTATGTGTTTTAATACATTATTCTTGTTCTACCACCCTAGCAAGTGAGAAGATTTAACAAAGATTCCTACCAGATATATGTTGAGGATGATTCCTATGTCTATTTTATTATACTATCAACTATGTCTAAAGAGTTGATGATACAACATAAGTATATGGATTATCACATCATAATATACCATCTCCAATATCTTGAGAAAGAGAAAGAAAGGATTTTAATAAATAATATTGTCAATGCACTATATCAGTGTAAACTGGAAGAAAGTAATCTAGCTACTAATCTTACTTTCAAAATGATGGGGTATATTGATATGTTAGTAAAATTAGGCTTCCACTTGGATAAGAAATTATCTATTAATATTATTTTATTATCCTTACCACCAATGTTATCCTTATTTTTCCAAGTCTGGATAAATGAAATGGATAAGTTTCTCAGGAAATTTTTGTCCATACTTTACTAAGAAGATAAGGACTGGTTGAAACCTCTTTCTCCACCCCTTATGGTGAAAAGTTTGAAATACAAGGATGAAGATCCCAAGGATAATATATAGCCAAAAGATCCTTGATAAAATATTTTAAATATAAAAATTATTTGAGGGTACAAAAATGAACATGAGGCTATTTTCTTCTCATGTGGAAAGCTTCGACACCCGAAAATAAATTACAATGCATTGAAGAAGTAATAAATTGCATACACTTTAGGTATATTTATCAAGTTTATGTTCACTACTAGTGTAAATACAATATTCTTACAACTTAGATGTATTTGAATACAAGAAAAGAATAATAATATAAAGGTTATAAAGTGAACTCAAAGGAGATGAGAAAGGGTGATTACTATGTCATCCAAGGGGAGATAACTACTTCTCATTTCCAAAATGGAATTATTCAAGTTTGTAATGAGTGTTATCAAAATATTTATCATAGTTTATATCTAGAAACAATGAGAAATTATTTTACATTTGGAACAAATGCTGTTATGGTACTTCAATACAAAACTATTGGTTTAGTATCTCTTGAATCAAATATATCCATCGTAATGACTGATGAATATAAAATATAAGAATCTTTCCCAATTGTGGAATAATAATTCCTTGTAAAAAAACTGAAATTATTTTACATATTTATACTTATAAAAATGTTTTAGTATTAATTAAACTAATATACTAGGAATAAAAAAAAATACTTATCAAGTTTTTGATAAAGAAACCTTTACAATTAAAGGTACATCACAATGATTTTGAAGTTAGTTCAACATGGCCATGTAAACTATTCAAAAGATAAAGGTAAGTTCATATAATTCATGAGATTTATTTAAAATATTTTCTAAATTCTAAGTGAAGTAAATGTGTGAACTTGGTAAAGATTAAGAAACCTATGAGATGGTTTGTTGAAGAACATATTATCCAAGTATTCACTGATCATATATGTGGAGTAAAGGTAATACCAAACTCAAATTTCCTTATACACATCATTTTCATGATAGTATTAAAAGGAAGATCAATGGTGAGTTTTATATATATTGAAAATCCTATAATATTTCTTCCAATACATGTTTTGAAAATAGAAGCGAAACCAATAATTCATATTCTAACTAAATTGTCTAATGAATATAATATCAATTGTGATATGATAAGAATATATTAAGACACTACCACAAGTGTTTGTTAAAAACTATTTGTTAAAAGATGTCCTTAGCTATAAATGAAAATAAAAAAATTAAGGTGCATATGAGTCAATGACCCTATGGCCACTGAGGATATTACAATCTAATCAAGATCAACTAGATTTATAGAAAATAATCCCATATCTTTGAAGATAGTGGGATAAGACTTAACTTCTATGAGTTAAGGATATGGATGCACATGAGTTGGAATATAAATAATAGACTCTAAACATATTAGTGTGAGGAGTAGTTCTATAGAAACATACTATATAGAAATTTATAACCAAAAAGATGGTTTATGTTCACTATAGTGGGTGATACATGTATTATTACTTCAAAATAAATATTCCTATAATGTAGTAGTAAATTGTAATATGTTAATATTGAAAATTATGTATAAATTCAAGTAGTGGATTATATTTATCAAGATTTAGGGACTCCACATTTTGAATGTTTCTAAGACTTGATATTGCTAGTGAGTATTCAAGAGAAACTTCACATGGATAGTACAAGATGGTACAAATAAAGCATGATTAATTTTTGAAATCTCTAGTTTATGAAAAATTTGATACACCAATCATCATTAATAAAATCCTTCTTTAATTATACCTTGTCAAAGCATATTTATATGATCATCATATTTGGATATTGATTTTCAATGCCACCCCACTTAGAGGAAACCTTATGATTGATGCTATATGATGAAACCAATAGGATACCCTATGATATATGTCTACTATGAACAAATTAAAAGGGTTGGTGACATTGATAAATGACAAAAATATATGTAGATTATATAAATTAATTTATGAATAAATCATGCATATTTATCATAGAATATTTTTTGTAAATGAATGAGTGAAATGTGTCTCTATCTGGTCAGTGGGAGCACTATAAGTTTTCAATATAGATATGTTGATCACATATGGAATAAAATGTTGTGTCTTGACAGTTTATTAAGAATAAGGAATGAAATTTCTCCAAGTTTGAATTAAAGTAGAAACCGTGTTATCGGAAATAATATATACATAATAGATCTATGAGTTTTCTCAATTTAGTCATAGTACATATATTAACTAAGTATTTAAAAATACAAGCTTTAATAATTCAAGACCGGATTGTTGTTGTTATATAATCCTTCCATAAGAACATGCATAGGCATATGAAGAGATTACTGAGGTTAATTTAATTTCACAAGCTTAAGTTTTATAAATTTATCCCATGTTCCATTATATGTACTGCTGTTTAATATTACTAATGGATGATACATAATATGAAAATATAAAATAAATATAACATAATTGCATTGAATTTTAGCTATAACTATCCAACAATACTTTGAAAAGTAGAACTAATTGAGTTATTGATGTTCAGAAAAGTGGTAATACAAGTGATCAATTGAATTGAACACTTATAGTCATTTATTTCAATTTGATATAGTATTATAGAAAAGTATAAGGTAATATACAAGAAAAATATATTACAACCAGTGGTAGATATATCTACAATATCTGAGTATGTTGTCACTTTTTATGTTGCTCAAGGAGTGGTTTAACAAAATACTATTATGTTTTTTATTTATACCAAAATAAAGAGTTTTATCATTATCATGATGGATTTAGTCAAGATATCAAGACTTTGACTTGTGAACAATAGGTGGATACTTAGTTATATCACTACTTGAGGGATTTTTTCAAGTTAGTAATAATGTAGTAAATAGATTTTACACAAATACATGTGGATTTTTCCAACCATAGACACAAAATCATGATAGGTCTAACAGCTATAACCATACTCAGTAGAAGCATATTTCTACATGTGAAAGCTAACCGATCATTAGTAGTTGGGTCTAGTGCAAGTGGGAGTTTTTTGGAGTTGGTGCCCTATAACCAACTAATTTTTTTTACTTAAGATTACATTCAAATTAAAAGATGTGAATATGAATTAAAATATATTACCACATATTGATTTTCATTCTACATAACATTGATGCGATAATTTCCTAGAGTATCTGTCACATTGAAAAGGTTATAACAGTTCCCCACTATGATGAGAACCTTGAAATGCTATGAATATATTCTTAAAACTAGATCTATAGTCAGATAACATACTATGCAAGGGAACATAGTACATATTTTTTTAGGTGATAGTACTAGTAAGTGGATGAGACTTCTTCTTATGAAGTTTGTACTTGGTAGTCTCTAAGACATGAGACTATGAGAATAAACTTACCATTAGAAATTCTGTATGTTTTGGTGTCATCATATATTCCTATATACGAGTGTGTGTAATTGTCCTTAAACTTTAATATTATCATTAATTCATTTCATGAATCATTCACTTAGATTTACTAACAAAAACCATCTTGCCATATGTTGGAAAGAAGTAGGGTACCTTGGGTGTGTCACAAATGAAATGTTATTAATGGAAAAGTTGAGGAAAGACTTGTACCTTATATATTTATAGAAGTTGATATCTCAAACCTTTGATTGAAATATAACAATTGTATTAAATTCCATATCCATGGTGTAGTGATGTTTGATTTAGATAGTCAAATAAAGAAATATTAAGCATATAGGTTGATGACACAAATGTGAAACCTGATTGATGAGATATTGAGACAAAGAGAATATATTACATAGTGATTGTTCATATGTGATTTTCAACATTGAGACATTAATTTATTTCTATGGGTTTCCTTGTCCCATTTCTAGAAAATAATCATGGACTTTAGATGTACCAACCAAATTCCAACGAGAAATAATTCTAGAGGGTCACACAATAAGTGTTTCTAGTGATATTGATTAAATTCTATTTAAATTTATTTATTGTAAAAATATTATTCTCATGATTGAGCAATAATTTTATTCAAGTTTTATTGATCTCTAATATTCACAAGGTAATAAATAATTATTTATTCATTAAATAAATAATTTATTTAATCATGTAAATATTTAATAAATATTTATTCACTGGATTGTGGATAAAATATTTATTTTATTTATTGAATATTTAATATATATTAATTTTCTAGTTTGTGAATAAAATATTTATTTGGGTATTAAATAAAGTCTAAGAATTTTGAGTATAACAAGATTGCTTCTGGTGATAAATATTAATTTACAAGCTGGTAAAATAATATTTATCATTGCATGAGTTAACACACACCATAAAATAATAATATTTATATTATCATTATATGTATTGGGGTTTATTAAGGATTATAATAATATTTAAGGTCTGGTATTCAATTAAATAATATTTTAACCTAAACCCTAACTCTGTAAATAGACGATTATATCTATTTTATAGGGTTAATCAAAAATTGAGAATAGAAAACTGTTGCATACAATAGACTTATCTCTCTCCTGATTCCTCCTCTCTTCCTCTCAATAATAAAAGAACCCCTTCAAGCCTAAAGGATCTTGGAGTGATCAATAGGAACAATGAAAAAAATTTGATTCACCATGCTAGCACTTAAAAAACATTTGACATTTCTCAGAGATCAAAAGAGCACATGTGGATCACCGCTAGAGGGATTCTATACTTGAATCCTTATAGCACAATGTTGGTAATCCAAAAGGGTTTTTATAAGATCAACAACATAATCAAAGAAATTATTCTAATACAAGGTAATAATTTCTTTCTGATATAAATAAATTAATTACAAATTTAATGTGAAAGATTTGAGGTTTCAAGAAACTATAAATTAAAATAAATTTTAATTTAACACCCACCAAAGGCACTTTTACTGCGCCTGAGACCTAAAATATGAAGAAAGACATTGTACGATGAGATTTTTATTCAAGTAACTTCTAGGTGTGGAAGTTAGATACCTAGGATCTAGTTTATAGATCCACCTTTTTTCTTTAGATAAAATAAAATACTTCAATTTATTAGAAGGTGTTGGTAATAAATATCCTTTTATGAGTCTATGGATTATCATTCGGACTCCATGAATTTTTTTGGTATTTTAATTTATTTTTCATCATACTTATTGATTTTTTTAGAAAATAACAATTTATTTACTTTTCCATTTTGTTTTTAATTCACACTCTGATATATTCTATTTAATCAATAATTGTATTATTTGATTAGTTTAACATTTGAGCGGGACAAAAATTTATATCCAGGTTTTAGAATATAATTCACCCCAATATTGTAGTCCCATATCACCCAGGGTATGTTTATCTAGAATTTTTTTTGAAAATATAAATTTTTTAGAACAAGTTTTCAAATTTACCAAATATCTTTACAGATTAAACAAGCTTCAAGTGTAACACCCTAAGATTTTTAAAATAAGAACATCATGTTCGATAGTATGTATGACAAACAAAACCAAGATTAGAAGAGAATATAACAACCCAAGACTTTAAAATACATTTTTTTAAAATAAATTCAATATCTTTGATATCTTGCAATGCATACAACACCGGGTCTAAACAAAACATGATACTGTATTGAAATATTATTATTTAAACATGAATGTTATAACCCTAACATTAAGTTGGTGGGTATGAATATTAATAACTAAATTATGAAAATTTTATGGTCTAAAATTGTATAAAATTAATTCAATGGTTATATATTTATTATAAATAAAATAGTAATCATTTGAAATTAAAAGAAATGTTTTTTTGAAAAACTTTATTTTTTCAAAGGAAATGGTTTCACCGCTTCTTACACACTTAAGATAAAACTATTTTTTTTTAATTTTGTAAAATTTATTTGATAAAATTAACTTCATTTTTGAAATCATCATATCAAAATTATCTTTGGACAAAGTCTTGGGATTTTTCTGAGAAGTTTCATTTTTTAATGAATAATGAAAAATACCAACTTTTATTGAAAACAGATTTTTCATTCAAATTATTTTAAAAGTTAAATTATATTTTAAATTAGTTTTAAAGTATTTTTTTACAATTATATTAATTCTCAACAAATTTGGGTCATTGTAATAAATTTTATATTGAATTTTGATATTAAAACCTTCCATACTTATGAAAACTTTCTCTTTGAAAGCCCGCCTTTTCATCGGGTCTGCAGGTATAATTTTTAATCGAATTCTTCCACTTCTATGAATTTAATTTGTAAAAAATAGATAAAATTTTTAGAATAAAAATAATTTATATTATCTAATAATTCCAACTTATTTTTTTACAAAAATTAATAGTGAAAATCATAAAAATTAATTTATGTTGTTAAGGTAAAAATGGGTTAATTGTGTAGTTAAACTAAGAAGATAAGGGTTAAAATGATACAAAAACCTGTAAAAATAATATTTTTGTCCATATTTAAACCTTATACTATACAAAATTCGAAAATAAGGTTATTTGGAATCTTTTGACATGTTATCAACTTTATCATTTTGGATTCTTTTGAGAAATTTCCAAGTAATTTCCTAGATGGTTCCCTTTCCCCACTTATAAAGGGGCACTCCCTCCTCACACTTATTCACAAACCTAAAGCCCTTTGTCTTGAAAAAAACCTACAAATCTCTCCCAACCATCATTATACATATTTTAGATCTAATTTTCCTCCCAAAAGACCATTCATAGGGTCCTTAAGAGGATATCCAAAAGAGATTTCTCATAGACAAGGCAATTATCTTAACAAAGATATTTCATTTTATTTATTATTTTTCCACCTTAAATTATGTATTAAGACTTAGAATATAAAAAAATCAGTATCTTTGATATAATGATATTTTATTATGTTTATGAAAAATAATTATCTATCTCCACTTCAATCAAATGGGAAACAAAATCATCAATCGTGTGTATGGTGGACTACCGCCTCACTAACCGATGTAGTTTATTTTCCATCACCACATTTCAAGGATGAATATAATGATGAATTTAAAAAAATTATATTATATTTATGATGTTATTATAATTTTTTTTAATTTTAATATCACATATACCATTTTACATTCCATTTCATTTAATATATGGTAACGTTGCTCGTGTGAATGGAAGACTACCACCATTCTAAGTGATGTGATTAATTTTTCACTTACAATTTATATGGAATGTAATAAGAATAAAATTAATAAATATATGTGATATATATGAGATGATATTTATTATGAAAAATTAATATATCAGCCACTTCCTTACCCTTTCACTTGTTAAGGTAATGATATTGTCACTCGTGCATACGTATGACCTACCATCTCCACAAAGCGATGTGATTTATTTTCCAAGTCCAACTTTCATAAATAGTTATAAAAATGTATTTATTGAGTGAATATTATGTTTATAAAATTATTATCATTATGGATATGATATATATATATATATATCCTATTCATAGGAAACAAAACTTTCATGAGAAAACATGCATGAGAAAACAAGACAATTAACATTAAAAATAGTGAAAAGAATGAAATATTATTAAAAAAGGGTAGTAAAATGTTATAATAGGATTATATATGATATTATAAATATTATTATGGTTTTTTTATAAATTAATAACATGATTAAAACCATTATAAATGAGGTACGATCATGTAAAAATGAAATCAGACTCGAGGTAACGATTTCTCATCTCACTTTTACTTCCATGAGACATATTCCATTTTAAAAAATTATTTAATTTATGTGGGGTATATAATGACTCTTTGATATGTTATATATTGAATCTATTTATATTAAAGCTATTTAAAATTTCATTTTATTTCATTTCTTTTTTGGGGCTTACGATTCATAAGTTACCAAAGTGGTAAGGGTTTATTTCATAATATCATCATTATTTAGGATTGTTTATGTTTACACATACCTTGGGGGAATTATTTGATATTTATATCCTAAAATAAATATATTTTATTAAACTATGGTTATCCATGAACTTTTTCAATTAATAGTATTATTTTTTAAGTCTTTGGTACTTAAAATGATTGATAAAATGTTTTTAAGAAAATATGACCTTATTTATCTCTTCGGCCAAAAATCCCTTTTCATCTAAACCTATGTTTTCTAAAAATGTTTTAAAAAATGATTTTAACCTTTTGAAACTAATTTATTAAATTCATTTTTCCCATTTTTACTTTTTACCAATTTTTTTTAAGTAATCTTCATATCATTTTTAAAACAATGCTCATTTGGTTTTTATTTAAAATTTGAAATGAATCTTTGTTTTGACATGTATGAAATGAATGGAATTTTACATAACTATGAACAATCAATGATTTAATTCTTATTTTACATGTTTTTAAAGTTTATTTTCAATGAAACATATTTTCAAAATATTTTATAAAATTTTTATTTTAGAATGTGGTTTTCAAAATGAAAAGGTTATTTTATCAAAAATATTTTAAGGATATTTTCATGGTATTTCTATTCACCACCAACCTAAAACCTAACTTTTAATTATGATCAATTGAGGATATTATATATTGATACCATCATTATTATTTATCCAGATGGTTTATGACCAGTTTTATTGGGTATGTATAATTTTATTATCATTCACCATTTTACTCAGGATGGTTTATGATTATGTTTATTGATTGGGGTAAGTATTAAAACTTCATATGTTAGTTTTTCAATATAAATTTTTATGTTGATTATGTTTCACCCCTTTAATATTAGGAATTAATTGGACTTATTAAGTGATGTGTGGGGCCTACTATAACCCCTCTATGTATTGGTAGCTCTCATGAGACAAACTAGATTGAGTTTTTCCTGAGACCTTGCACATTTATTTATATTTCTTGGCACAAGACCTTGATGTTATGTTTTAGATGTCCAACATTACGAATTCCATTATAATGATTCCAGTTATTGATATTCCATGTGATTATTTTATTAGTTATAATATCCATGGTTAAGTTTTCAATATCATGTGATTATTTATATATTATAATTTTTTCGTCACTTATTCCTACCATATTATGATCAAGTTATTGATTAAATGACATATGCTTCAGTTATATACCTTTTCATATTGATTATTCCTTATTTATACATAGATTATGTTGTATTGTTAACCTTACCAATCATATGATATTACCCATTTTATGTTTTATTCTCTCTATGATACTAGGAAGTGTTTTGTGATTTATATGAAAGGATATTCAATGAGGAATAATAGTTTTCTTAAATAAAAAACTTTGTGTATTTTATGTTTTCAATTGTAATATGAATTTCTAGTGTTTATCTAGTTTACCAAGACTACAAAACTATTTGGTATTTTGGGATGTGATTCCTTGTATATTATTCCAATTAAATAAAGTAGATACCAGTTCTGGGAAACTAGGGTTGGGGTATCTACAGTTGGTATTAGAGGAATTTTAGTAGAAACCTCAAGAACTAGATTTATGAAAACATTGATTTGGGAACATAATCCTCTGAAAAAATTGAGGATAAGTATATGATAACTTCCTAAATTTTTGGTGAGGAATATATTATGTATTTTTTCCTAGAAATACATTCTTATTTAGATACAACAAGTGGACATGGTTTTGAAATAAATGAACCTAGGGATAATAACTCTAAAAAGGTCACATTAGGCTTGACCTAATCATCACCCGATACATGAAAACAGTCCTAATTGTGCCCTTGGTTTGATACTCCATGGGGATATTCTTAGGATAATTCAAATTTTATTTACCAAATATTATGAAGGATTTAAAAATAGATATACCCCAAAATAATGTATGTTTATGATTATGAGATTAACTATGCATAAATTTCTCAATTTATGTTAAGTGTTTCACTAGTTTTGGGATTATACATTATGTTTCATCATGTTATTATATAATATAGTATATTCCATTTTTTATAAATGGATCATAGTGGAATGAATGCGAACCATATCAATTCATGTAATACAACAAGTAAGAATTACCACTTAATTACTGGGCTTAAGCCAATCTCTCAAAGGGAACTAGTCTCCCAAACATTCTCATTATACAAGGTCATAGAATCATGTGCTCTAAAGTTAGATAAATAATTATCTAAGTATTATTAATTTTAAGTGAAGAAATAGAAGAAGAGGATGATAGTGAAAAAAATGGATAAGGGGAAGAAGGTAAAGAAGGATTTTCCCACATGTGATAATTGTGGAAAGAAACACTCTTTTACTTTCTTAAAGGGAATGAGAGTTTTCTACAAGTGTGGAGAGAAATTAAACCATGATCTTGATTTTAAGGGAAAGAAATAAATATAAAATATTCAATGCTTCAACTATAAGGATATGGGGCACTATACAAATGAATTCCCCAAACATCAAGGGAATATACCTCAAAAGAAGCTAAGGGATCATGGTTAAGTTTATTATATTACCACAAATGAAGTTGAATGATTAATTTTATTATGTTTGGAATCCATAATTATGTTATTGGAGTATTTTATCAATGATATTTAAGTTATAATAATCATGAAATGTATAAGGATTATACTGTAGTACTATTTCTTAAATGATTTGAGTGCATATATTGAATGGTACTGATGGCCAAGAAAAGTGATTCTGTGAAAAGTTGAACCTCTTATAAAACAAATTATCAAGGGAGGATAACCATTAATATGTTCCTTATTTTGAGATAATAATGAGATTTTTATGGGATATTTTTGGTGAGTATGAAATTAGTTAGAGGTTTTATGCTTTATATCACATTTGATGGAGTTTACTACAAGAATTGATTTATGGAATATATTTAACAACCTGAGATTTTATATTTAAAAGCATTCATGTTTTCATTAATGTTTTATGGTTATCAAGGTATTAAATTATTTTTAATGAAACATTAAAAGAAAATTTATATTGTTTGGGGAATATAATGTTGATTCAGTGACCTTCCTTCAATTTTTTTGGACTTTGAATTTTGGCAGAAAATTTTGGATGAGTCTTCATGTTAACTATTTATGGAATGGATTGATTTGGAATTTGGGTGTTATTTGATAAATTGTGATAACAATTTTGGTATTGGTAAACATCTAGAGACATGAGGAATGACTTGTCATTCTTTTATTGAGCTAATGATATGTTAATTATTAATTTTAGTGCTTAGGCATAAAAATTACTACCAGATATTCATTTATTGGAGTAAGAGATGAAGTAAGAATTGATAAAAACAAATAAAAAGGATGAAATTATTCAGATAGGAAGATATCATTTCACTATATTTTCTTATGTTCTTAGTCAATATGGTAAATTAATTCCTCAACTCTAGGTAAAGTATCTTGAAACAAAAATTTTATCCTAGTACCTTCATTTCTGATGAATCAAATGGTCCATTAACTCATCTATGATTTATGATTTTATGGTCAGTAACCTTCTCTGGATCACCCAGTTTCTTGATATAAATTACCTCTATTACTCTCTATAATTATTTATTCTTTTCTTCCATATCCATAGCTTCACTTGACACCAATATTATCCTACTTAGAGACCTAGTTATGTTTTATTCAAAATAACCCTTGTACTCCCCTTTTTATCTTAGTAAGAGAATGTTTTATTAACCTTTTTAAGATGTGGGTATTTAATGAAGGGATTTTTAAATTTCAAACCCTTTATTATCAATATCAAGATGAAATTGTGAGGATACAGTTTATTTCGGGGGGGGGGGAATTTAACACCTCAGTATTTTTAAAATAGGAACATCTTGTTCGATAGCATAAATGAAACAAAAAACCAATACTAGAAGAGAATACAACATAATGAGACATTAAGATACATTTATTTTAAAATAAATTCAATCTCTTTGATAAATTATGATGCACACAATGCTGGGTTTAAACAAAACATGATACTATATGAAAACATTATTATTTAAACATGGCCATTATAACAAAGCCCTTAATTTGGAGGGTATGAATAATAATATATAAATTATAAAAATTTTATGGTTTAAAAATGTATAATATAAATTAAATGGTTATCTATTGGTTATAAATAAAATAATAATAATTTGAAAGTAATAAATGTTTTCTGAAAAACTATATTTTTCAAATAAAACAGTTTCATCCCTTATTATGAACATATAGTATTTTTTTTAAAAATTTTAGAAAATATATTTGATAAAATTAACTTGATTTTTGAAATCAGCATATCAAAATTATATTAGGTTGATGTTTTTATTTTTATTTTTTTAGAAGTATCTTTTTTTGATAAATAGTGAAAAATATACTTTTACTGAAAAATACCTTTTCATTTAAATTATTTACATAGTTAAATTATATTTTAAATTATTTTTAAAGTCAAATTAGTTAAATAATATTAAATTTAAACTAATTTAGGTATTTTTTATCAATTTCATATTGAATTTTGATATTAAAACCTTTTATATTGATGAGAATTTTCTCTTTGAAAGCCCACTTTTTCATCGCGTCTTCAGGTATAATTTTAAATTGAATTCTTACACTTATATTAATTGAATTTGAAAAAATGAATTATATATTTGTAATAAAAAAAATTTATATTATCTAATAAGGTGAACTTATTTTTTAAACAAAATTAATAGTGAAAAGAGTAAAAAGTAATTACCGAGTTTAAGGTAAAAATGAGTTTACTGTGAGGTTAAACTAAGAGGATAAGGGTTAAAATGACCTATAAAATTGTAAAAATCTTATTAGATGGACATATTTACACCTTAAACTATCCTAAATTCTAAACTAAGGTTATATGGATTATTTTTTCATGAAAAGTATTTTATCATTTTGGATTCTTTTGGGGAATTTCCAATTAATTTCCAAGGGGGTTCCCTTTCCCTGCTTATAAAAGGGCACTCCATTACCTCACTTATTCACACCAATAAAGCCCTTTTTCTTGACCAAAACCCACCAAAATTTCTCCAATTTTTTTGAAACATATTCTAGAGCTTCTTATCCTCCCCAAAGACCATCCTAGTGTCCTTAATAGGAGATACAAAGGCGGTTTTTCTTAGAGAAGATAATTATCTTAACAAATGTCTTTCATTTTATTTCTTATTTTTACACCATAAATTATTTTATAAAACTTAAAATTAATAAAAAATTATATAAAATATAATTATATTTTATTATTTTGATTTCATAAAATTTATTCTTCTCCACATCCATCAAATGAGAAACAAAATCATCAATCTTTTATACAACGGATGCCACCTCACGAACTGATACAGTTTGTTTTCCATCACCTACTTTAAAGGATAGATACAATGATGTATTTAATAAATGTATATGATTTTTATGATATTATTATACTTATTTAATTTTAATATCATATATACCTTTTTATGTTCCATTATGTTTTAAATATGACAATGTCGCTCGTGTGTACGACAGACTACCGCCTCGTGAAGCAATGTGATTTTTTTCACTTATTCTTTACATAGAATGTAATAAGGTTAAAATTAATGAATATATATTATATATATGAATTATATTTATTATTTAAAATTAATATAACATGTACTTACTTACCTTTTCACTCATTAATGGAATGATATCATCGCTCGTGCGTATGTACGACATACTATCTCTGTGAAGCGATGCGATTCATTTTCAATGTAAAACTTTAATAAATGGTTATAAAGATTTATATAATGAGTTAATATGATATTTAAAACATTATTATAATTCTAGATATTATATATATATTATTCATAATTACCATGACTTTGATGACCAAAAACGTATGAGAAAACAAGGCAATTAACATCCGAAACAATGAAAATAATAAAATATTATTAACAAAAGGGTGATAAAATGTTATAAGAGGATAATATATGATATTATAAACATGATTATAGTTATGGTATAAATTAATAAAATTATTAAAACCATTATTTAGGAGGTACACAAACATACTTTGGAAATTGAACATGAGGTAAGGGTTTCTTGTCTCACTTTTACTTCCTTGAGACATATGCCATATTCACCACTTATTTACTTTGTGTAGTGTATATAATACCCCTTTGATATGTTATATAATGAATATATTTATATTAATGGTATTTAAAGTTTCATTTTATTTCATTTATTTTATGTGTATTATGATTCATAAGTTACCAAAGTGGTAAGGGTTTATTTCAAAATATCATTATCATTCGTGATTATTTATGTTTACATCTCCCTTGGGGGAATTATTTGATATTTAAATCTTAAAATAAATATATTTTCTCCAAATTTGGTGATTAATGAACTTTTTTCAGTTAATAGTACAATTTTACACTCTTTGGTACTTAAAATTATTGAGAAAATGCTTTTAAGAAAGTCCGGCTTTATTTCTATCTTCATTCTGAAATCATTTTTCATCAAAACCCATGTTTTCTAAAAAAAATTTCATTTTTTTTAACATTTTAAAAATGATTTATTAAATAAAATTTTAACCATTTTTACTATTAAAAAAATGTTTTTAAAGGAATCTTCATGTCATTTTTAAAATAATACCTATTTGGACTTTACAGAAAATGTGAAAGGAATCTTTGTTTTAACATGTACGACATGAACAAAATTTTACACCATCATGACCAGTCAATGTTTTAATGATAATTTTACATGTTTTAAAAGGTTATTTTGAATGTATATTATTTTCAAAGTTTTTTGTATAATTTTTTTAAAAGGTGATTTTCAAAAGGCAAAGTTTAGTTTTCTAAAAAATGTTTTTAAGGATCATTTCATGGAATTTCTACTCATAAATGACATAAAATTTCTATTTTACTTAAGATCCATTGGGGATATATTGTATTGATACCATCCTTTTTATTTATATAGATGTTTTATGATCATTTTGACTGGGGATGTATAATATTATTACAATTCACCATTTTACTCTAAATAGTTTATGATTATGTTTATTGGTTAGGGAAAGTATAAATTTTTTATATGTTTGTTTTTCAATAAGAATTTTTATATTGATCATGTTTAACCTATCACGAACCATCCTCGGGGCCCGTGCTGTGACTACCCCAAGCCCGCCTTCCATAGGCCAGGGGCTGGCGACTAGCACCAAAGGCGTAAACCCTATTAATAAGGAAGGCATCAACTTTTAACCTGTAACACACACATAGTCTGAACACAAGCAGTAGAGAAAACAAGTACTAAAATAGAAAATTATGGTGTGATAAAAGTAAGTGGGCCAGTATACAAACCCAATTGAACAACAAGTACAAGTAAAAAGGGAAAACAGCTCCTGGATCATCCACCGGAAAATCCTACCTGAAGGGTAAGTAAAGAACTCGAACAACTCATCCCTTTGGTACATCCCGTCTAGTCCAGCTCCAAGCAGCCTCTGTCCGTCACCCTCAGCCTCGATCACTACTGTCCGTCATCTGCACAGAACACAACAGGGTGCAGGCGAAGCCCGTGCAGGGGTGAGTATAACAATACTCAGTAGGGGACCCCGAGACCCCCGAAGGTCTTCCAGAATCCACAAAGGATAAACCACAATAGAAAGATACAATCATGAAGTATCAAACAACCCTACTTAGGTATATGACCTTACATATACATAAGTTACCAGTCACAGCCCGGCTCCAACTCTCGAGCCCAAACACAACCCAGTCCACAAAGGAAGTAAAGTCAATCACATCGATGATATTGATTGAAAGACAAGGCTCAGATCACACAGGTATACATCTTTCGTAGAGTGATAGAAATTATCAAATGTAGTCACTGATTAATCTAAGCTATTGGACTCACACAGGATATAGTACCAGCTAAACTGTCAGACCCACACAGGATACAGGACCAGAAGTCAGAACTATCGGACCCACGGAGGATCCTGATACAGTAGTCATCACTGTCGAACCCACGGAGGATTCCAGTTCAGTAGTAATCGTTGTGGAACCCATGGAGGATTCCAGTTCAGTATTCATCGTTGTTGAACACACATAGTTTTCCAGTTCACAAGTCATCGCTGTCGAAGCCACGTAGAATTCCGGTACAGTAGTCGTCGCAACCAGCTCTAGGGTTCCCGCACATAGCACACTCAGTTCCGGGAGGGTCCGCTCCTCGAGCCAAGTGTCGATACATCAACTATCACTAAGTCTCGAGTTGATGTATCCCATAGTTCCATCTCATCAAAAGGAACCCAACGCGACAGACGACGCGTCAATCGGATGACCGGTCTGAGAGTTACTGACATTTCTGTTCCAGTGTCCTGGTTGGATTTTACATTCAATACAACCCGTCCGTTTTCCAAAATTTGTTTGAAACTCACTTAGAGTATCGAAAAAGGACAACCTCATCGTGAGGGTCCTAGTGCCGCAGATGGCACGTCGATCAGACACGCGGTCTTGAAGTTATTCGCATTTAAGCGAAGACGGGCCCGACCCATCAAACCCAGTGGGTTGGCGGGTCAGCCTGACCCAGATCAGCGGGTCCAAACCGGCTGGGGGTCGGCCTGGACCGGTGGGGCACGACCCACCTTCGGACCCAGCCCACACTGTGGGCCTGTCTGGTTCGCCCGGTGGCGCCACCTCCTCCTCTGCCTGACTGGCCGTAGCTTGCCCGTTCAGCCTAGCGCACGCGGCCTGCGTTGCGCATTGCAGTTCTCCCCACGCAGCGCCTGTGGGAGCCGCGGTTCTCCAGCCCTGCCGCGCCCAGCCAAGCGGCCCGCAGAAGTGGGCCGCGTCATCCTCCGCACGGTGCCTCTGGCGCAGCGGTTCTTCAGCCCGGCGGGTAGGCGGATGACCGGTTCTTCCAGCCGAGCGGCCTGTGGATGCGGGCCGTGGTCTCCCTCCACGCGGTGCCTTCGTGTGCTGTGGATCCTACACGGAGACTGGCCGGATTGGCCGGCCGGTTGTCCCGCAGTCCGGGCAGCCCGAGCGGCCACCGGTCTCCCTCCACGTGGCTGGCGCGCGGCCACCGCTACCACCGCCATTTCCGGTCACCGACGTTGCTTCCTCTTCTGTCCCGTGGTTCTTCTCCGGCGCGGTGCGACGAAACCACACCCTTTCGGCTTTGACTCTGACTTCAATCAACAAAAACCAATAGAGAGGCGTCAGGCCGTGTTGGTTAGGCCCGCACCCTCCTCATTAGGCTATAACAAGTTGCCAACATCGATCCCAAACAAACAACGAAGAATGAGGGTACAATTTATACATTAAAATAATCAAAACCCCTACCTCGTATTTGTCATTGAATGTTGACAAGTCGTGGAAGATGGACGTTGTTCCGTCAACGTCAAAAGAGGTAGATCTCGGTGAATTCGAGTCGAGTCGACACCGTCGGTGTACTTCGTGGGCAGCTGTGCTTCCCTTCCTTGCTCCGGTTGAAGAAGGTAGAATGTGTTACTTCACGTTCTTCAGAGATGAGGAGCATTCTTCGTCGAGAGGATGGTGTTTTTCCAAGAGTTCTCCCAAGCTCCCCCAAAGAATAATCACCAAGACAAAAATAAAATAATGGCTACTCCATAATTTTGTTTGTTACCATGCAAAAAGAATTAAAACCTTTTCAAATTAATTAATTTGGTGTGACGGCACCATAAAGAGGGAAGGTGGAAAGTGAAGAGGATCCCAAACATTTATGGGGTGTTCCAAGAGTTAAAGGGGGTTCAAGGGGAGTTGAGGAGTTTGATGCTCGTGTGGGCCCCACATTATAACATCCTCCCAAGGGAGGTTATGTGTGGGTGACCCCACCTCCAACCTACCTTTGGATATTATAACTCCCATCCAAATAAAATTATGTCACTCCTAATTTTTATTTAATTTATTAAGAATCCCCAAAAATTAACTCCCGCTCTCGATAAAACGCAACTGTGGTAAAGGTCCCCTTAAGTGAATACCGGCGCTGCGAGTTCATCGGTGTCCTCATATTTCAATTCCGAGCACTGGTTCAAAAGATATAAAATCCAACACGTACGTTTACTGAATGTACCCGAACAAAACTTTAGATATTGATTATGGGCACACCGGGCCTCGGAATCAGGCACCGTTAGAAACTGCGGACTCGTAAAATTCCAATGTTTTTAAAAAACAATTTTCATGTAATTTCTGGGTCTTTACATTATCCCCACCTCAGGGTTTTACGTCCCCGTAAGCTACAACACACACTAAGGGAACAAATGGGGGTATTGAGCATGCATCTAAGCCTCCCGCTCCCATGTGCACTCCTGGAGGTTCCCATGCTGCCAGCGAATGAGAACTAGAGGAATCAACCATCCACACAAGAATCGCTCTTGTCGATCCTCAATCTCCACTGGAACCTCTATGAATATCACCCTGCCATCGATGTCCAGCTCCCCATAGTCGATGATGTGGGACTGGTTGTGCACGTATCTCCTCAGCTCAGATACTTGGAAGACGTCGTGCACACAGTACAATTGAGGTGGAAGGGCCAGGCGGTAAGCCACCTCACCTACTCTACTAAGGACCTAGAATGGTCTAATGAATCACGAAGACAACTTGCCGCCTTGGCCAAATCTTCGCAGACCTCATCGAGGTGAGACCTGTAGGAAGACGTGGTGACCATCCTTGAACTCCAGTGGTCTCCATCTTCTATCAGCATAGGACTTCTGTCTGCTCTGTGCAGTCTTCATCCGCTCCTGGATGATCTGCACCTTCTCCGTCTTAGCCTGCACCATCTCTAGTCCTACAAGTGCTGACTCCCCCGGGTCAGTCCAGCATAGAGGCGATCTGCAAGGTCAGCCGTAAAGTTCCTCGTAAGGTGCCATCCCGATGGTGGAGTGGTAACTATTGTTATATGCAAACTCTACCAAGGGTAAGTTATCCTCCTAGCTACGACCAAAGTCGAGGACACATGCACGAAGCATGTCCTTGAGAGTCTGAATGGTCCTCTCAGTCTGGCCATCCATCTGGGGATGGAAGGCGGCGCTCAAGCGAAGCTGTGTCCCGAAAGCCTCCTGCAACCCCTTCCATATCTGGGAAGTGAAACGAGCATCTCGATCGAAAATTATCGTCGATGGTACACCATGAAGCCATACGATCTTCTGTACATAGAGGCGTCCCAAGCTCTCTACTGAGATCTGCTCTCTGAACGGTAGGAAGTGGGCCGACATGGTGAGTCGGTCGACAATCACCCAGATAGAGTCATGTACTCTGGATGTACGTGGAAGTCCCATCACAAAATCCATGGATATCACATCCCAATTCCACTCTGGGACCTCTAAGGGCTGAACCAAGCCTACTGGAACCTGGTGCTCTGCCTTCACCTGCTGAAAAGTGAGGCATCGTGAGACAAACTCTGCTACTGCCTTCTTCATACCTGGCCACCAGTGCTGTCGTTTGAGGTCCTGATACATCTTCGCCACTCCTGGATGTACCGCTAGAGGTGACGTGTGGAACTCCCTCAACACCTCCTCATGTAGTTCAACTGGTACTATGGTCCGTCCTCTGAAGAGGATGACGTGCTCCCCACCTTCAGAAAACCCATCAGGTGCCTGCCCTGAGGATATCTGAGCATGTCACATCTCACAGTCAATGTCCCCACACTGTGCCTCTCTGACTCACTGAAGAAGTGGAGGAGAGACTATAAGAGACTGTAGAAAGGCTGCTCCATATCTATCCACAAAGAATATATACAACGCGGCCAGCTGATCTGTCGCCTCTCCTAGCAACTGAATGCCTGATCTCCTACTGAGAGCATCTGCTACAACGTTCCCCTTCCGAGGAGTATAGACTATCTTGAATTCATAGTCCTGGAGGAACTCGAGTCATCGTTGTTGTCTCAGGTCCAGGTCCTTCTAAGAGAAGATGTACCTGAGACTCTGGTGGTCAGAGTAGACTATAAAACGCTCTCCCATCAGATAGTGCCGCCACATATTCAAGGAGAAGAACACTGCTGATAACTCCAGGTCATGGGTAGTGTAGTTATGCTCCTGCTATCTCAACTTCCATGAACCATACGTGATCACTTCTCACTCCTGCATCAGGACACACCTGAGTCTGGTCCCTGATGCGTCGTAGTAAACTACGTACCCTATGACCTCCTCCAGTAGCCTCAAGATGGGCACACTGGTCAACCTCTGCCTCAGCTCCCGAAAGCTCTGCTGGAATCTATCTGACCACACGAAGGGTTTCCTCTTCTTCTTCAATGATAAAAGCGGTGCTAAAACTCTGGAGAAGTCTGGCACAAATCTCCTATAGTACCCATCCAGTCCCAGGAAACTCTGTACCTCCATCACACGCTTGGGTGGCTCCCAAGAAAGTACTTCCTCAATCTTCGCTGGATCCACTGCAACTCCAGCCTTCAAGATGACGTGTCTTAAGAAGTGAACCTCTCGAATCTAGAACTGTCACTTAGAGAGCTTACCATAAAGCTGGTGCTCTCGGAGTGTGTCCAGTAATACCTGTAAATAGTAGGCATGCTCCTCCTCAATAGTCGAGTAGATCAGTATGTCGTCGATAAAGACTACGACAAAGAGATCGAGGTAAGGTTTGAAGATCCTGTTAACAAGACTCATGAATAATGCTAGAGCATTGGTTATGCCGAAGGGCATAACCAAGAACTCATAGTGGCCATACTGACACCTGAAGTCCATCTTCTGCACATCCTCATCTCGAACTCTAAGCTGGTGATAGCCTGACCTAAGGCCTATCTTCAAGAACCATCGTGCTCCCTTGATCTGATCAAAGAGGTCGTCAATCCTCGGAAGTGGGTACTTATTCTTCACGGTCACCTGGTTCAGGCGACGATAGTCGACACATAGTCGCAAGCTCCCATCCTCCTTCTTGGCGAACAAAATCAGAGATGCCCAGGGTGAAACACTGGGTTGGATAAATCCCTTCCCTTGCAATTCCTCCAGCTGTACTCGCAGCTCACAAATCTCGACGGGAGCCATCCGAAATACTGGAGTAGATATCGGTGCCGTCTCGGGGTATAGGTCAATATAAAATTATACCTCTCTATGAGGAGGTAGTCCTGGAACGTCGTCAGGGAAAACATCCATGTACTGATCCACCACTACAGGAAAACCCGGACTCCACACATCAACTGCTCTGAGGATGAGACTAGCCAACTGATGTGTGATCGGCTGACCTCTCCTCTATGTAAGTCCATCCTGCACTGCAAAGGTTCCCTTCTCTCCGGTGAAGGTGAAACTGGTCCCATCCGTGTGGATCCACCGCACTTTGTGCCTAATACAGTCAATCTGAGCATGAACTGTGGATAACCAGTCCATACCCAAGATGATGTCGTAAGGCCTTGACGCCGCTAAAAGAAGATCCCAACCGAAGATCTTGCCTCCTAGAGTAATCTCACACTACCGGAACTAGTTCGTAATCATCGAGTCTACTCCCGTAGGAGTCTCTAGCTGTAAGGATCGGGCCAACGGCTCCGTCAGAATCTCTGAGCTCCGAATGAGGGATGTGGCAATAAAAGAATGACTCAAACCTGTGTCTATAAGTACTGTAGAAAGGGTGGAGTAGACACAGATAGTACCTCAAATCATCTCAGGTGCGCCGTGGTCATAGGCCTTGACTACCTAGAGCTGAGCCCGCCTCTGTCTGTAAGATCCCTGTGGTCGGGGTGGACCTCCTGGTGGTGGTGGTGGTAGAGCCTCAAAACGTCGTCCACCACCCACTGCTCGACCAAATCCTCTTCCACGTCCGCCTGCTCCTGGTGGACCAACACGGTTGAACCTTTTCCTTTACCTGGGAGGTCCCTCTACTATCTGCTGCTCATCTGCATGGCGGGTCGGGCAGTCACGAGCCATGTGGCCCTACCCGCCACATGCATAGCACTGCCTGCTCCTCGTATAGCTGGCTCTGTCTCGTGTGCCCCGCACAACCGAACCTGTATCCTGGGATCACCCACCTGATGGCCTAGTCCGCTTGGACCTATGCGTCATCTATCTACTGCCGGCTATAGAAGACTCTGCTACATGTCACCCTGTGGTGGGTCTCGCCGCTGGTGACTACTCAGCAAGAAAACTCTCCACTAAAAGGGCTCGCTCTAGCACCCCTGCCTGCGTCGGGATGATGAGGGGGATCATTGAAGCCCTAATATCATGCTTGATTCCCTTCTCAAAGGCCTGAGACCTAAATAATGGGCCCTGTACCATATCCGTGGAGTAGCACGAGAGGTCGGTGAACCTTGCTGAGTACTGAGCTACTGTCATGCTGCCCTACTGCAGATGAAGTAACTCCTGAATCCGCACTGCATGAAGGGTGGTTGGAACAAACTCTGATCGAAAGAGACTCTCAAAGTCTGTCCAGAGTAATGATGCCTTGTCATGCACTTGGAGCATCATGATTCACCATCTGCCTACTGCTGCATGCAGGAGACTCGCATCAAGGATCACCATGAGGTCGGCTAGTGTCCCTACCAATATGAAAATTCTCACGACAGCCTCCAACCAATCGTCATCTGCCTGTGGGTCAGTCTCTCCCCAAAACCTAGGCGGCCTCTGGTGCTGGAACTCGTGTAATGCACTCAGCTGGCATGCACTCTCTACTGCTGGAGATGGTGGTATCGGTGACCCAATGGGTAGTGGTACTGATGGTACCTCCGCTGTGGTGTGGCCCTGCACTGAGGCCTCATCGCTCGGTGGGCTACCATCTCATATGAAACTCAGAACCCTAGATGGATACCTTCGTGGGGCCATCCTGAAAAGAAACAGGTGCGCTAAGGTTAAAACAGTATACCTGGTGAGCTAACACAAAGTAATCATGAAGAAAACTTTTTCAATAGAAACACACACGCAATCAGTGTTTTCGTGCACTAAGTCGGAGTTCAGAAGTCAGAGTCCTAGTGTATGGATACGTTGGCCGCCGCACCAACCCCTATTTCCCTAAATTGATAACCACACCCAAAACACTTAACAATATTTTCGTTAAAAGAAGCAGAGTCCAAGTTCTGCGTTAGAACCGACTCCTCTGATACCAATTTGTCATGACCCTTCCTCGGGGCCCATGTTGTGACTACCCCAAGCCCACCTTCCATAGGCCAGGGGATGGCGACTAGCACCAAAGGCGTAAACCCTATTAAAAGGTTAGACATTTCATTTTAACCTGTAACACACACACAGTCTAAACACAAGCAGTAGAGGAAACAAGTACTAAAATAGAAAAGTAAGGTGTGTTGAAAGTAATTGGGCTAGTATACAAACCCAACTGAATAAAAAGTATAAGTAAAAAGGGAAAACAACTCCTGGATCGTCTGCTGGAAAATCCTACTAGAAGGGTAGGTACAGAACTCGAACAACTCGTCCCTGCGGTACGTCCCATCTAGTCTAGATCCAAGCAGCCTTCGTCTGTCACCGTCAGCCTCGATCACTGCTGTCCGTCGTCTGCACAGAACACAACAAGGTACGGGCGAAGCCCGTGCAGGGGTGAGTATAACAATACTCAGTAGGGGACCCCGAGACCCTCGAAGGTCTTCCATAATCCACAAAAGATAAACCACAGTATAAAGATACAATCACAAAGTATCAACCAACCCTACTTAGGTATATGCCCATACATATACCTAAGTTACCAGTCACAGTCCGACTCCAACTCTCAAGCCCAAACACAACCTAGTCAACAAAGGAAGTAAATTCAATCACATCGATGATATTTATTGAAAGAAAAGACTCAGCTCACATAGGTATACATCTTTCGTAGAGTGATAGAGATGATCAGATGTAGTCACTGATTCATCTAAGCTTTCAGACCCACACATGATACAGGACTAGCTAAGCTGTTGGACCCACACAGGATACAGGACCAGCTATTCTGTCGGACCCACACAGGATACAGGAACAGAAGTCAGAACTGTCGGACCCACGGAGGATCCCAGTACAGTAGTCATCACTATCAAACCCACGGAGGATTCCGGTTCAGTAGTCATCGCTGTTGAACCCACAAAGGATTCCGGTTCAGTATTCATCACTGTAGAACCCACGTAGGATTCCGGTTTAGTAGTCATCGCTGTCGAACCCACGTAGGATTCCGATACAGTAGTCGTCGCAGCCATCTCTAGGGTTCCCGCACACAGTACGCTCAGTTCCGAGAGGGTCCGCTTATCGAGCCAAGTGTAGATACATAAACTATCACGAAGTCTCAAGTTGATGTATCTCATAGTTTCATCTCATTAAATGGAACGCAACGCGACAGACGGCGTGTCAATCGGACGCCCGGTCTGAGAGTTATTAGCATTTTCATTTCAGGGGCCCGGTTGGATTTTACATTCGATCCAACCTGGCCATTTTCCAAAATTTGTCTGAAACTAACTTAAGGTATCACAAAAGGACCGCCTCGTCACGAGAGTCCCAATGCTGAAGAAGGAACGTCGATCGGACGCATGGTCTTGAAGTTATTCGCATTTAAGCAAAGACAGGCCCGACCCATCAAACCCAGTGGGCTGGCGGGTCGACCCGACCCGGCTTAGCAGGTCCGACCCAGCTGGGGGTCGGCCCGGTCCGGTGGGGCGCGAACCACCTGCTGACCCAGCTCGCGCTGCGGGCCGGTCTGGTTCGCCTGACGGTGCCAAGAGGCGGCGCCTCCTCCTCTGTTAGGTCGGCCATAGCCGGCCGGTTCGGACCGGCGCACGCGGCCCGCGCAGCGGTCTGCAGTTCTCCCCACGCTGCGCCTGTGGGATCCGCGGTTTTCCTGCCTAGCCAGCAGGCGGCTGATCGGTTCGAGCATCCAAGCAGCCTGTGGATGTGGGCCACATCCTCCTCCACGCGGCACCTGTGGGTTCCGTGGTTCTCCAGCCCGGTCGGCAGGCGGCCGACCGGTTCTTCCAGCCGAGCGGCCCGCGGATGCATGCCGCGGTCTCCCTCCACGCGGCGCCTTCATGCACCGTGGCTCCTACACGCGGACTGGACGGATCGGCCAGCCGGTAGTCCCGCGGTCCGAGCGGCCTGATCGGCCACCGGTCTCCCTTCACGCGGCCGGCACGCGACCACTCTGCCGCCGCCGCCTTCGATCGCCGACGCCGCCTTTGGTCACTAACACCGCCGCCTCTTTCGTCTCATGGTTCTTCTCCAGTGCGGTGCGATGACACCATGCCCTTTCGGCATCACCTCCGATGTCAATCAACAAAAACCAACGGAGGGGCGTTGGGCCGTGTTGGTTCGGACCACACCCTCCGCATTAGGCGATAACAAGTGGCCATCATCGATCCCAAACAAACAACAAGGAACGAGGGTACAATTTATGCATTAAAATAATCAAAAACCCTTACCTCGTATTTGTCGTTGTATGTTGATGAGTCACGAAAGACGAACATCGTAGAAGATGGACATCATTCCATCAACATCGGAGGAGGTAGAGCTCGGTGAAGTCGAGTCAAGTCGACACCGTCGGTGTACTTCATGGGCAGCGATGCTTCCCTTCCTTGCTTCGGTTGAAGAAGGTAGAAGGTGTTCCTTCACGTTCTTTGGAGACGAGGAGCATTCTTCATCGAGAGGATGGTGTTCTTCCAAGAGTTCTCCCATGATCCCCCAAAGAATAATCTCCAAGACAAAAATAAAATAATGGATACTCTATTATTTTATTTGTTTCCATGAAAAAAGAATTCAAACTTTTTCAAATTAATTAATTTGGTGTGATTGCACCATAAATAGGGAAGGTGGAAAGTGAAGAGGCTCCCAAACATTTATGGGGTGTTCCAAGAGTTAAAGGGGGATCAAGGGGAGTTGAGAAGTTTGATGCTCATGTGGTCCCCACATTATAACATCCTCCCAAGGGAGGTTATGTGCGGGTAACCCCACCTCCAACCTCCCTTTGGAGGTTTTAACTTCCATCCAAATAAAATTATGTCACACATAATTTTTATTTAATTTATTAAGAATCTCCAAAAATTAACTCCTGCTCTTGACAAAACGCAACTGTAGTAAAGGTCCCCTTAAGCGAATACCGGCGTTGTGAGTTCATCAGAGTACTTAGATTTCAATTCTGAGCACCGGTTCAAAAGATATAAAATCCGGCACATACGTTTACTGAACGTACCCAAACAAAACTTCAGATATTTATTCCAGGCACACTGGGCCTCAGAATCAGGCGCCATCAGAAAATGCGGACTCGTAAAATTCCCATGTATTTAAAAAAAATTTCCATGGAATTTTCAGGTATTTACATAACCCATTATATATAATGAATGAATTGGACATAGTAAGTGATAGTAGGGGCCTTATATAGCACCTCAATGCATCAATAGGTCACATGAGACAAACTAGATTGAGTTTTGGTTGAGGATTTACACATTTATTTAAATGTATTAGCACAAAGACTAGGGGGTATATTTTTGATGTTTGGAATTATGTATTCTATCATTATAAATTCAGTTATTGATATTTCATGTGATTATTCGATTATTTAGAATGGTTATGTTTTCAAGATCATGTGATTATTTTTATGGCATTATTTGGTCATCATTTATTCCTTATATATTATGATCAATTTATTGATTAAATAACACGTGTTTCAGTTATTTACCTTTTCCATATTGATTACTCCTTATTTATTTGTAGGTTCTTCTATATGCTTACCCTTATTGATAATCTGTTCTTTCCAAGTTTTTATGTTTTATTCTCCCCAAGATACCAGGAAGCCTTTTGTGATTAATAGACATAGATACTCTATGAAGAATAATGTATTAATAAAAGAAAACACTTTCTATATTTTATGTTTTCAATTGTAATAAGAATTTTAAGTATGTATATAGTTTTCCAAGAATACTAAACTATTCGGTCTATCAGGATATGATTCCTTGTATCTTATGACACTGTAATAAATTTGACACTGGCTCCAGGCTATTGGGTTTGGGGTTTCTATAATTGGTATTAGCGGAATTTTAGTAGAAATCCTGGGAACTAGATTTAGGAAAACATATATTAGGTAATGTAAACATATGATAGACTTTTAAGGAAAGTATAGAAAAAAATTCTAATATTTTTATATGGAAGATATTATATGGTTTTTCCTACCAACACATCTTTGTTTAGATATTACAAGTGGATGTGGTTTCGATATAGATGTACCTAGGGGTAATAAATTTGAAAAGGGTACATTGGGTTTAACATGATCATCACTTGGTGCATGAAAACATGCCTTACTGCACACCTGGTTTGACACTCCTAGGGGATATTCTTAGGATAATTCATATTTTCATTACTAGCCATTATGAAGGATTTGAAAATAAATATATCCCCAAAGAAACCATGTTTATGATTATGAGATTAGTTAAGTATAAAATGTTCAATTTATGTTAAGTGTTTCACTAGTTTTGGGTTTATAAATTTCATTTCATAATTTTATATTCTAATATAGAATATTTCATTATTTATAAATGGTTCATAGATAAAATAATGAGAACCATATGAATGAGCGTAATCCAAATAGTAATAATGATTATTTCTTTAATGGGATTATGCCAATCTTTCAAAGGGAATTAGTCTCCCAAACATTCTCATCATATGAGGACATAATATCATGTGTTATCAATTCAGAGAAATAATTCTCTAATTATTATGGTTTTGAAGTTATAAAAGAGAATAATAGTATGATAGATAAAAATAATAGATGAGGGGAATAAGGGAAAGAATTATTTTACCACATGTGATAATTATGGAAATAAAAACTATGTTACTTGCTTAAAGGGAATTGGAGTTTCCTACAATTGTGGAGAGAAAGGACACAATGATCATGATTTCAAGGGAAATAAGAAATTTTTAATGTTCAATGCTTTAATTTTAAGGATATGGGACACTACCAAAATGAATGTCCTAAGCATCAAGGGAATATACCTCAAAAGAAGATAAGGGATCATGGTCAAGATTACACTATTACCATAGATGAAGTGAAATGATTAATGTGATTGTGTTTGGATTCAAGAATTATTTTATAGGAGTATTGTATAAATTATATTATGGTTATAAGATTCATGAAATTTATAAGGATTGTACTATATTACTATTTATGAAAGGATTTGAGAGCATATGTTGAATGAAACTGATGACCAAGAAAAGTGATTCAGTGAAAAGTTAAACCTCTTGAAAAAAAAAATTATTGAGTGAGGATAACCCTTAATATGTTCTCGATGTTGAGATAATAATGATATTTTTATGGGATAGTGTTTCTGACCATGAAATTGGTTAGAGGTTTGATGGTTTATGTCATCTTTACTAGAGTTTATAGAAAATATTGATTTGTGGAATGTATTTGACAATTTAAGATTTTATATTTGGAAGCATCCATGTTTTCATTAAGGTTTTATGGTGATTGAGGCATTAAAATATTTTGAATGTGAAATTAATATCCACTTTATATTTCCCAGGGAATATAATGTTGATTTAGTGACCTTCCTTCAATTTTTTTGGGCTTTAAATTTGGAGAGAAAAATTTCAGATGAGTTTTTAGGTTAACTATTTATGGAATGGATTGAGTTAAACTTTGGGTATTATTGGATAAATTGTGATAAAAATTATGGTCTTAGAAATTATTTTTATATAGGAGGAATTAATTGTTATTATTTTATTGAGATAATGATCTGTTAATTGTTAATTTTAGTGCTTTGGGTATAAAAATTCTTATTGGATATTCATTTATTGGAGTAAGATACTATTGATTCTAAATTTATACTTTCTAATTTTACTTTTTTTAGTTTTGAAAATCACAAACACTTTAACACTTTCTTAAAAATAAATTTTACTAACTTCATATATCCCATGTGTTTTATAATTTTTTTAGAAAACATAATTTTCCACAGAACATAGAAATTGTTTAAATATAAAATGACTAAACTTTTTATTATTCAATTCGATACACTAGTATGATGGTGTGTCTATTCCAACAAAATAACTGGTGTTCTATATATTAGATAGGATAGTGTTCTGTCTATCAGACTGACCAAAGTCATATCCATCCAACTAATAATAGTTCAAATTCATCGGACTGACCATAGTTCAGTTCATCAGATTGACTTTTTTTTATAGTCAACCGGAAATTAAAAAGTTTATAATCAAAGTAATTGGAATTATTTCTATCAGAAATAATTAATTATAGAATTTTAATTGTTCTAATAAAAACAAGATTAGATAGAAATGTTTTTTGAGCTATAAAGTGAAGCAAATATAAGGTCATTGCAACCAACTCCGAGATTCATGGAAATATATCCATTGGAGGGATGCCTATAAATAATATGGAATTTGAGGAGTTGGGAACTTATGAATTTTAAACTCAACATGTATGATATTTTTCTATGCCTGAACATCTCATTATTATGTTGTGTAATTTATTATATAGTTGCATTCTAAGTATTTTGAGTGAGGAATTCTAAAATCCTTAGAACTATTTTTTATTTTGTATTATTCTTTTTGGTTATGGTTTAGATCAAGAGATTCCAGGGATAGGAAGATAAGTGATTATAATCCATTGAATCGAGGGATTATGGGGATCAGAAGATAGAGATGACAAAAATCATCATATAGAGGGATTATAGGGTTTTGGAAGATAGAGTTATTCCGATCATCGTATCAAGGACTTTCTTAGTGTGGAAAGAAAAACCTTTACAATTAGGTTTAAAACTATGAATATCTTAAATAAGTTTTTTTACTTCCTTAAATCTTAAGGTTAAATAGTATAATTACTTTTATAATTCTCATAAGTCATTCTTACTTTGTTATAAGATTCCACATTACTTGTTTCTACTGGTTTTAATTTTTTCCGTGCATTTACATTAGAAATAATATTTATACTTTTATTTTTAATAATTGTTTTATCATACTATCTATGATCCTGATTAAAAAATATAATTTATTGGATGATTTCTAGATACTATCCAAACAATTTGTTCATCGAACAATTTTTGAGTTTGATCTTTTTTACTAAAGAGGTTTTGGGATTTGTGTTAGTTTAAAATTTTAATCTACAATTCACCCCCTCTTGAAGCTGTCATAAAATATTATGATCCAAAAATTGGTATCAGAGCAGGTTCTATCGAAATACTTTATATGATTTTACATTTACCATATAATACAAGTTATTAATTTTTTTATAAACTACTTATTTATAAATTATTGTTACACTAACATGTATTGTAGAAAAGAGTTTCTATTTTCTATAAGATAGAGGGATTGAATGTTGGTAAACTTGAGAAATTGTATCCTAGTTTACCACCTATATTTGATATTAATGATTATGAATACTATAGAGATAGGATGAAAACCTTTTTTATCAATTTGGGTGTAGATAATTTGATTATATTGATAGAAATGATGTGATTCATGATAAAAAATTTATATCTTTTACTAATAAGGAAAAGTTAGAATATCAGCTGAATTACAGAGTAAGGAATACTCTTTTATTTTCAATGATTAGAAATTTCTATAGTCAGATATCTTTATGTGAAGCAGATAATAGTATTTGGAAGAATCTAGAGGTATCTCAATTTAAAACTTCTAAAATAATTGAGATAATAAGACCTATGATTAGAGAGGATTATCAAGCTTTTGATTTCTATCTATAGAATCAGTTTCTAAAATTCACCAAAGTATTATGAATACTATTAATATTTAATATTATATTAGTGAGAAATATCTAATGAATGAAATATCAGTAGAAAAGATTATTGAAAAGATTATTGATGAATGAGAATAAAAGGGAATTGCTTTGGATGATACAAGGAGGATTACTAATCTTACTCTTTATGATATTATTAGAACCCTTATGCAGAATAAAGGAAAAATGAAAATGGATTTAGATAAAATGTAAAATGATAATGGAGGAGTTTCTTTTGAAACTACATTAAATGTTTATGGTTAGGTATAATTCACTGAGAAAATTTCATTGAATCAGATACTAGTTTACCAAAATAGATATGAAATGAACTATCTAATCTTGGTAAAATAATGAATAATTTTTGTTGGAAAGAAAGAATTTTATTGTAGATATAATAAAATTCACAAGGATAAAAATGATCAGATGGAATCTTCATAAGTGATAAGTTATGAGTGTCATAAAAAAATGACACATCATAACATATTTTATTAAGCTAAAGAGAAAGGATAAGATGGAAATTAATTCTAATAGGAATTATAAAAAGTATTATAAGAAAAAGAACAAGAAAAGCTTGAAATATTTAGATACTTGGAATGAAAGTGGAGGTAATATTTCTTTTGATAATTCTTCGAACAATGAAAGTTCAGGATAGGAAAATATATTTGCTGAAATACAAAGGTCAATAAATAGTGCATGGAAAATGTAACTACAAAATCCATTACAAACATTACCATAAATGACAACTAACCTAATAGTAATGAAGATAATTCTACATATTTTGATGAATAATATTTCTCATATGATAATTAAAATAATAATTTACCAAGTTTTGAATAAGTATCTAGATTTTCAAAATTACATGAGAATGAAAATTGTAATATTTCAAAAAAACTTGAAGTTTCTCAAGGTAAACTTATAAAAGAAAATTTTATAATGTCTACATTAACTACTAAAATATTATATCTTTATAAAGAACATGATAAATATAATTTTTGAAAAGATAATATTTCAAAAGATATTGAAAATTCTTATTTTTGAGAAAACTAGTCTACAAAGTGATATTATAAAACATAGCTCAAATAAAAGTTCTACTGAGGGTAAAAATTTAGTTATAAAACTAAAATATGAAATTTCTAGTTTGAAGAAACTTTTTTCTAATTTTACCTATATAAATGAAAACTTTGATAAAATTTATAATGAAATTAGACCTTATATATATATTTTTAGAATGGATTTTATTAATAGAAAACCTATTTTAGTAATAAATACTTTGTTCTAAAAATTGATCCATATTGCACTAAATGTCAAAGTGGTGGAAAATAAAAGAAATAAATTTCTTTAAACAAAGTTCTTTCTATAGGACTTCACAAAGATTATTCTTCAAAATAGTAAATATTTTCTTAACTTAATAAAGTTGAAAAAATGTGGATTCCTAAAATTTTACTTTTTAATAATACTAGACCCAATAAAGTTTGGGTTCCAATGTGCTAATATTTTTTCTTTCATAGAAATAAAGAATGTACCAAAAAAATATTTAGTGCATGGATAGTTTTTTATTCAGAAATATGACTTGAAATAAATATATCAATAAGAATATTATAAATATGAAAGGTTACAAAGTGACTTTTTGAGATAATGCTCTTGGGGAAATTATCAGAATAAGTAACATTATTCTTCTTGTAAAATCTTTAATTTTAAATGTTTTACTTGTTATAGGTATTAAGAAAAACCTTATTATAATAAGAAATTTATTTGATTAGGGTTATAATGTGAATTTCATGGATGATAAATCAAAGTTTCATAGTTCTAAATATGAATTTATTCCCTCTAAAAATCAGCATGAGGATGTTTACACATTAAACATAGAATAAATTAAGAGCCAACATATACCCTACCTTATTTCAATGGAAGAACAATATTGGTTATAGAATAGAATATTAGGATATAGTGATATTAGAAAATTATCTAAGTTTTCTAAGAAATGACTAGTTAAGGATCTACCAGAGCTTAGGCTTGATACTTATAAAGTCTATGATCCCTGTCAATTTGGAAAGAAACATAAGTCAAGCTTTAAGTCTATTATTTAATTCTCAAATTTTTATACTTTATAGTTAGTTCACATAGACTTTTTTGATCCTACAAAAATTGGAATAATCATTGGAAAATACTATGTATATGTTTTAGTTTATGATTACACTATATATACTTGGGTCTATTTTCTAGAAAAGAAATATGAAGCCTTTAGTTTTTTTTAAAACTTATGTAGCTTGAGTTAAAAATTATAAAAACCTTTCCTTGATAACTATTCATAGTGAACATGGTGGATAATTTTTAAATTCTAATTTTGAAACTTTTTGTAGTAATAAAGGTATTATATATAAATTTTAGGCACTTAGAAATCAACAACAAAATGGTGGAGTAGAATGAAGAAATAGAATTCTTCAAGATATTATTATAACCATACTGACCGAATAATAATTTTATAAAAATTATTGGTCTCAACCAGCTAGTAATTTCTACTATACTATAAATCAAGTTTTAATAAGGCCTTTTATTAATAAAACTCCTTATGAGTTGTGGACTGAAAGGAATCCAAAAATTTCTTACTTAAAAGTTTTTGGATGAAAAGTATTAATTATAAATACTAAAGATAACTTACATAAATTAGAATGAAAATAAAATGAAGGAAAAATTTTAAGTTATCATACAACTAATAGGTCATATAGAGTTTTCAATAAAAACACAAGTACTGTTGAAGAAATAGTACATGTTAAATTTGATGAAATCGATCCTTTTTTTTTCAAACAACCTCAATATGAATCTTCAAATGTTATTTCTAAAACTGATTTTCAACTTATGTGGAAAATTTATTCTTATGATATAATAACTCAAGAATATATTTTTAAAGTTATACATCAGGAATATTTTCAACATATTGTTGAAGAAAAAAGTTTTGTAAATCCAAAAAGTTAGTTTTTTATTAGGAATCATCTTAGTGATAATATCATTGGTGATATAGATCAACTAATTAGAACTGAATTTATTTGAGAAATGAAATTGTACATCTTTAATTTTTATATAAATTAAAACCTAAGACTCTCGATAAGGTTTTTGGTGATGACGACTATATAGATTCCATGCAATATGAACTTAATGAGTTTGAAAGAAATCAAGTTTGGACACTGGTTAAATGACCTAAAGATACTTTTGTAATTTTAGTAAAATGTTTTTTTTATAAATAGTGTGATGAAAATGGAACAATAGTTAGAAATAAATCTATAATTTATACTAAGGGATATAATCAACAAGTGGGCATAGATTATAAGGAAACTTATGATCCAATATCTAGACTTAAAGCTATTTGTATACTTCTATCTTATATAACATTCTTAAATTTCAAACTATTTCAAATGGATGTGAAGTGTGAATTTCTTAATGGATATGTTCATAATGAAGTTTATGTAGAAAAACCACCTAGTTTTGAAAATAAAAAACATTCAAAAGATGTTTTTTAAACTTACTAAGGAAGTTTATGAACTTAAACATGACCCTTGAGCCTACTATGATAGGATTACTAGATTGTTGTTAATTTTTTTATTAAGGGATCTTAGGATCCAAATATTTTTATAAATGAATTTAACAAAAATATTATTATTGTATAAATCTATATTGATGACATTATATTTGGTTTAACTCAAAAATATTTAATATATTATTTTTTAGATATTATGAAATATGAGTTTTAAATGAGTATGATGGGTGAGTTAATATACTTTTTAGGTTTTTAAATTTCACAAAAACCAGAAGGGCAATTTATATCTCAACATAAGTATATAAAAGATATTTCTAAGAAATCTGGATATGATAACACCAAAAGTATCATTACTTTTATTGAAACCTCAAATAATTTATATTTTGATGAAGATGAGAAACTAATTGATCAAAATATATTTAGAGGAATGATTGGAAGTTTACATTACTTAACAGTTAGTATTCTATATTTAATGTTTTCTGTATGATTATTTGAAAGATATAAAGTAAATCCAAAAGAGTCTCATCTTAAAGATATAAAATGTATTTTTTATTACCTTAGGAGAACTATGGATTTATGTTTATTTTAATATTATGGAAATGATTTTGAGTTATTTTTTTTTTCAGATTCTAACTTTGGTATATGTATAATGGATAGGAAAAGTAATTTCAAAACTTTTCATTACTTAGGAAAAAAATTAGTTTCTTAGTCTTGTATAAAACAAAACTCAGTAGAAATTTCCACTACCAAAACTAAATATGTGGTATTTGGAAGTTTTTTTGTTCAAATTTTGTGGATGAAAGACACACTCAATGACTATGGAATGGGTTTTAGTTAAACTCAAATATTGTATGACAACACAAGTTCCATTACTTTAAGTAAAAATCCATCACATCACTCAGGAGGTAAGAACATGAATATAGGACACCATTTCCTTTATGATCACACACAAAAAGGATATATCATTTTATAATTCATTATAATGAAAGAATAACTTGATGATATTTTCAATAAACCCCTTAGTTATAATAAATTTGAATATATTAAATAAAATCTAGGAATGATCAATATCAGATGATCATTCATATCTACCTCATGTCAACCAATCCAATTACATTAATGAAATACTTCTCAAAAGGGGAGTACATATCTTATTTTTTTCTAAAAAATATATATTTTTTTCTAAAAACCTTTTGATTTTATATTTTTTTTGTTTTTTAAACTATTTAATTTTCAAAATAATTTTTTTATTAAATTTTCCAGAGTCAAAAATATTTTCTAAATATACTTTGAATCCAAATTTATTTCAAAAAATTTATGGACAATATTTTTGTTATAAATTTTTTCGTAATCAAATTCTATTACAAAAACTAAGAAGAACAATTTACTAATACTAAAAGTACATATCTACTATGGATAGTATTATTATAATATTTTGGTTTTTATAGTTATCAATCTGTTAATTTATCTATATTATTGTACATATTCTATAGGTTTTATAAAATTTTGTGTTGTTATAAAGTATATATAATCAAACAATACACTAGTTCAATGAGTAGTTTTTCTTAAAAAAACTTTAAGAGTTCAGAATAATTTTTAAATCATTCAAGGATTAATCTCATCTATTAGATTAGTTTTTAGATTTCAATATAAGCCATTGGATTTATATAATATAAATAATATCCCTAATTCCTATATATAAGGGATGGTATAACCTTACCCCACATCAGATATATGGTTTTTTCTCTTGACCCTCAACACCCCTTTTATTTCTTAGTATAGAAAACTTCCATTTATATGTTTAGTTTCTTCCTTATGAGATCTGACATTAGATTTAGTCAAATGTCTATAGTAAAAGACTTTGTGAATAGAGAAGTTGTAAGTTAAATGTTTATTGGGGAAACCTAGCTTGGAAACTACGATTCTTTGTTAAAAAGAGTTATTATTATTAAGGCTGGGAAACAATTTGTGTTCAAAAAGAAGATTTTGACAAACACTATCTAGAGATAGTTAGATAATTCTATTCTTTAGTAGAATTTAATATTTAAGAGGATACATATGTATTTTTTTTAATTTATTTGGTGAAATTTTAAAGTTAACATATTAAAAATTTTATGAGTTAGTCAAAGTTACCTTGGAAGGTGAAGCATATCTTCATTCACAAAATCTTTTATAGAAGCTTGGTAGTTTTGATAAGTTAAAATCAGAGGCTTCATTGTTTACTTCCTCTGAGTAATTAAGGAATTAATTTCATCTCACTTCATATGTGGGAGTGGAAACCCTTTGGATTCAAGGTTATTCGATCCCAAGAAAAGGTTATAGAGATACTTTGAAAGGCCTCAAAATATTCTTTTTGGAATTTATTGTTAACAAGAGGTAGATAAATCTTGTGTAGTTTGTATTTCTATATATCAAATCTATTAAGAAGGAATCAATGAAGTATAGAATACTCATGTTCACTTTTTTTATAAACCAAATATTGGTAAACTATATAGAGTTTTTTTTAAATTAATAATCAATTATATGCTTTGATAGAAAATAATTTTCCCATTAAATAGTAAACGATGGGAATAATGAAGTTAGTTTTTAATCCAAAGTTTAATTTTTTTTGAAAGATCGGACAAGTCTATGTATGAGAATGAATTGGTTAAATAGAAATAAATAGTAAAATAGAAGAGAAAATATTATTCCTTACCTTGAAAAGTTCAGAAGAAACAAAAAAAAAATTTATGATGAGTTATTTAATAAGTTGATGGAACATAAATCTATAAAGAAGATAGGGGATCCTAAATTTGGACTTGAAAAAATAGAGGATTTATACTTAAAGATCTAAAAAACCTATAAAATAAAAGGAGATGATAATAATAATAATAAGAAGAAGAATAAGAAGAAGAAGAAGAAGAAAATATTAATTGAGGATATGGTGATGGAAAGGTTGTGGAAATAAGTAGAAAGAGCATCAGAAGATCCATCGATTTCAGTATCTCCTTTATCAGTTGCTTAACCTATTTTAGGTTTCGAAACTCTTCCAAATGCTAGTTTATAAATAATCAAAACCTCAATAGTTAAAACAAATTTTGAAAAAGGAAAAGGTAAATAAGTTATATAAGAAGTTGAAACCAAAACCCAAATTCAAAAATCAGTTTAAGAATCAGTACTAAAATATGTAAAGAAGTCAAAGGAGAATAAAGTAAAAAAATAAGTTCATAAATATGAAAAAGGAGTATTAAGAACTACAAGATAGTTAGAGAAATATTTAGAAGAAAAATAATAAGAATAATAAGAAGAGGAAGAAATAGAAGAATAAGGACAAGGAGAAAAAAGTTCATCAGAATCATCTTCTTTATCTAATTTAATATTAACTCAGTTTGATAAGAACCCAGTTCTTGATACTTAGGTGGATGTTCATTTATCATCAAAAGAAAAATTTGATAAAAAAAATTTACATACAAAGGTTTTGGATAAATAAGAAACAAATAAATAAGTTGATATTGTAAATGTTCAAGAGAAAGAAAATGTTGGGGTAAAATAAAAGTCAGATATTGGTCTGTCTTGTCAACACTTTTCAGAGGCATCATCAGAGTCATTAGACTCATCTGCCATAGAAGAAAAAAAGAGTATTGATTAAATTTTTCAGACTCTGAAATATATTATTAACTCAATTCAATATATTCCTACTATTGAATCAATATTTAAATAAATTTATAATAATTTGAATGAGAAGTCATAATCATTGATGTTGTTGAAAAAATTAGTGATTTAGAATGAGGCTGATATATAGTATTTCAAAGATAAATCAAAAGCATATAAAATAATATTCAATCAGATGGTGAAATTATCAAGGAAAGTTGATTTTGACTTAAGAGATCATTATGATCAAATTGTGGAAGTCAAGAAAGTTTCTTTTGACACTCATGATTCCTTTAACATGTTGTCATCTGATGGATAAAATATACTAAAGTTTTTTGAACAATTAATAGACATGAAATATTCTTAGAATGAATAATTATTAAAATTAAAAAAAGAGATCCAAAATCTCAAATAGGAGAATATCATGTTCTGATATTTTGAAAATGAGTTTATTAGGTTGAAGGAGGAAAATAAGAAAGACAGTTTTCTTGAAGAGGATGTTGAAATATTGAAGGAAGAGAATCAGAGGCTCTTAGTATTAGAAGACAAAATAGTCAAGATTGAAACTTCAGAATCTAGAACTGAGAAGGATCAAGATTAATTGAAAAGGCTAATGGCTATTGTTAATAAATTTTATAATAAAGAATGAACATTTTTACATATAAACTCTTGATGTATTTTAAACTTTTTGAATGAAATCAAGTTTGAATAACATATTCTCCAAATATTTTTATGAATGTTATTTATTATTATCTTGGATGAATAATTATTCAAACAAAATTGTTTTTTATTATGTTTTTCTTAAATTTCAGGATATTATATTACATTTACTATTCCCTTTTTCAAATCACAAAGGGGGAGATTTTTTATAAAGGGGATAAATAAACTAAAGGTTTATAAATAAAATAAATGGGAGAAATATGTCTATGGAAGGAAATATGTTTAAGGAGAGTATCTAAAGTTAAATTATTTATAATCAGATGAAGAATGATGAACAAAAAGATATTATCAAATTAGGGGGAGTTTGGATAAGAAAATGGAAGTTTTTTTTCTTATGAATAATTCCTTTTATGTTCATAAAAGTAAAAAGAGTTGTATGTTTTTCAAAGTTAATATTTTTTTTTCAGTTTAAGGGTTGTGTTTTCAAAAGGGGGGGGATTGTTGAGTCAGAAGTTATAATAACTACTTTTCAATTTCTTAGTTTTGAAAATCACAAACACTTTACAACTTTATTAAAACTCTATTTTACTAACTTAATATATCCAAAGCGATTTAGAATGTTTTAATAGAAAACATACTTTTATACCAAATTTAGAAATGGTTATAATATAAAATTATTATAAAATTTTTATTATTCAATATGATACATCAGACTAATGGTGCTTCAGGTCTATTAGAATGACTAGTGTTCTGTCCATTAGATAGACTAGTGTTCTATCTATCAGACTAACCAAAGTCATATCAATCAGAATGAAAATAGTTATGATTCATCAGAATGAACATAGTTTAGTTCATCAGATTGAAAAATAGTATAGTCTATCATATTTTCCAAAGTTTATAATCGGGGTAATTGGGTTTATTTTTATCTAAAAGAATTCATTACAATTTTATAATGGTGCTAATAAAAATGACATAGGATAGAAACATTTTTCTGAGCTATCAAGTGAAGAACATCCAAGGCTTTTGCAACCAACTCTGAGATTCATGAAAATATAGTTATTGGAGGGATTATTATAAATAGGAGTGAATTAAAGGAGTTGGGAGTTGATGCATTTATAACTCAACACATCTTATATTTTTCTCTTCCTAGAAATCTATTTCTTATGCTTTGTAATTTCTTACAGAGTTTCGTTCTAAGGATTCTGAGTGAGGAAATTTAAAATCCTTCGATATGTTTTTGATTTTTTATTTTTCTGTCTAATCATGGTTTAGATCAAGGGATTATGGGGATAACAAGATAGGTGAATCTGATCCATCAGATTGAGGGATTCTAGGGATAAGAATATAGATCTAATGCTAATCATCATATCAAGGGCTTCTAGGATTTTAGAAGATAGAGTTATTCTAATCATCATATCAATGATTTTCCTGGTTTGGAAAGACACACCTTTACATTCAGATTTAAAAATATAGATATCTTAAGTTAGGATCTATGAATTCCTTAAATATTAAGGTTAAAGAGTAAAAGTACTTTTATAAATCTTGTAATCCATTCTTACTTTGTTATAATCTTTCGTATTACTTGTTTCTATTGGTTTTACTTTCCTCTATGCATTTACATTAGAAATTTATTTATACTAATATTTATAATAATTATTTTATCAGATTGTATGTGATCCTGATTAACAAATTTATTTTATCGGATAATTTATGGATCTGATACAAACACTATGAACATTATATTATTTCTGAGTCTAATCTTCTGGACTAAAGATGTTTTGGTTTTTGTGTTAGTTTAAATTTTTAAACAACAATTCAGCCCCATCTTGTAGCCATCGTAAACTCTTATGATCTAAAAAACATGATATATGAAATGATGAAACCACATAAAAGGGATGAAATTTTTCTTATAGAAATATATCATGTCACTATATTTTATTATGTTATCTGTCTATATAGTGAAGGAGTTCTTCAGCTCCAGGGAAAGGATTTTGAAACAAAAATGATATCCTAGTACCTTCATTTCCAATAAATCAAATGGTACCTTAAATCATAAAAAATTTATGGTTTTATGGTCATTAACCTTCTTTGGATCACCCAATTTTTTTTAATCAATGAACACTATCACTATCTATAATTATTTATTCTTTCTTCTATGTTTATCTCTTCACATTCCACCAATGTTCTCCTACTTAGAAACCTAGTTATGTGTTATTCCATATGACCTTTGTAATTCCATTTCCATCTTATTAAGATTATGTTTTATGAATACTTTTTACAATGTGGGTTTTAAATGAAGGTGTTTTCAAAATATCAAACCCTTTATTATCAAGATCAAGAATAAATAATAAGGATGTAATTTATTTATGGGGGGATGTAACACCTCAAGATTTTTAAAATAGGAACATAATGTTAGATATCATGTATGACACACAACACCAAGCCTAGAAGAGAATACAAAATCCCAAGAAATTATGATACATTTATTTTTAAATAAATTCATTCTCATTTATAACTGATGATGCTTACAACATTGAGTTTAAATAAAACATGATACTCTATTAAAATATTATTATTTAAACACGACCATTATAACCTAGATGTTAAGTTAGTGGGTATAAATAATACTAACTACATTATGAAACTTTTATGGTTTACACATGTATGAAATAAATTCAATGGATATATATTAATTATAAATAAAATAAGAATCATTTGATACAAAAAGAAATGTTTTCTAAAAAACTGTATTTTTCAAAGATAATAGTTTTGTCGCTTCTTGCACACTTATGATATTTTTTTTTTCATTTTTATAAAATTTATTTGAATAAATTAAATTCATTTTTTAAATCAGAATATAAAAATTATATTAGGTTGAATGTTTTGGTATTTTTATGAGAAGTTACATTTTTTTGATGAATTGTGAACAATACAAAATTTCACTAAAAACTGCCTTTTCGTTTAAATTATTTACAAAGTTAAATTATATTTTTAATATTTTTTAAAGTAAAATTAGTTCAATTATATTAAAATTTATCTAATTTAGGAAATTGGAATCAATTTAATATTTAATTTTCATATTAAAACCTTCTATACTAAAGAGAATATTTCCTTTGAAAACCCGCTTTTCATCACATTTGTAGGTATTTAAATTGAATTTTGGAACTTATGTTTATTGAATTTAAAAAAATGGATTCAATATTTGGAATAATAAAAATTTATATTATCTAATAAGGTAAAATTAAATTTTTACCCAAATGAATAGTGAAAATAGTAAAAATTAATTTCTATAGTTAAAGTAATAATTGGTTTACCATGGGATTAAACTAAGAAGATAAAGGGTGGAAATGACCTAAAAACTTTTCAAAATATTATTTTATGGACATATTTATACATTATACTACCCCAAAAATTTAACCTAAGGTTATTTGGATGATTTTGGTATGTGAATGACTTTATCATTTTGGATTATTTTGGAAAATTTCCAAGTAATTCCCAGGAGTGTTCTCTTTCCCCACTTATAAAAGGGAACTCCCTACCCTCACTTATTCAAAACACTAAATCCCTTTGGCTTAATAAAACCCTAAAAAATCTCTTCCAAACATCCTTATACATATTCTAGATCTATCAGTTCTCTCAAAATATGATCCTTAGGGTCCTTAAGAGGAGATCTAAAGAGGTTTATCTTAGAGATGGTAATTACCTTAACAAAGAACTTTCATTTTATTACTTATTTTAGACTTTAAATTGTATATTAACACTTATAATATTATAAAACTAGTATATAACATATATTGAGATTTTATTATGTTGACTACATAATATTCATTTATCCAAACTTCTATTAAATGGGAAACGAAATCATCGATCATGTGTATGATAGACTACCACATTATGAATCAATGTAGTTCATTTTCCATCAAAACCTTTAAATTATGGATATAATGATGGATTTACCAAATTTATATGATATTTAAGATTTTATTATACTTATTTAATTTAAATATCAAATATTCCTTTTTTATGTTCCATTCCATTTCAAATACGACAATGTCACTCGTGTGTATGATGAACTACCACCTCACGAAGTGATGTGATTCATTTTTTACGTACACTTTACATGGAATGAAATATAGATGAAATTAAATAATATATGTGATATATATGATATGATATTGATTCTATAAAATTAATATATCACCCACTTCCTTACCCTTTCACTATTAATGGAATGATATCTTCGCTCATGCATATGTACAACCTATCATCTCCATGAAGTGATGTGATTTATTTTCCATGTCAAAATTTAAAAAATGGTTATAAAACATATATAATGAGTTAATATAATTTTTATAACATTATTATAATTATTTATATAATATATATATATATATATATGTACTACTCAAAAGAATTAGAACTTTCATGACAAACCATGCCTGAGAAAACAAGGTAATTAACTCCCAAAACAATGAAAATAATGAAATATTATTAACAAATGGGCGGTAAAATGTTATAATAGTATCTTATATGATATTATGAATATTATTATTATTATTTTTATAAATTAATAATATATTTAAAACCATTATATAGAAGGTACATACATATATGGAGGAAATCAGATCTGAGGTAAGGGTTTCTCGTCACACTTTTACTTATGTGAGACATATGATATATTCACCACTCACTTAATTTTTGTGGTGTATATAAATCCCCTTTTGATTTTATATATATATAATATATTTATATTCATGGTATTTAAAGTTTCATTTGATGTCATCTCTTTTATGAAGCTTATGATTTAGAAGTTACCAAAGTGGAAAGGGTTTATTTTAAAATATCATCATTATTCAGGATTGTTTATGTTTAAATCTCCATTGGGGAAATTATTTTATATTTATATTTTAAAATAAATATATTTTCTTAACCTATGGTTACTAATGAACTATTTAAAGTAATAGTACCATTTTCTCATTCTTTGGAACTTAAAATGACTGAGATTTTTTAAGAAAATCCAACTTGATTTCTCTCTTTTGGTTAGAAATTATTTTTCATCAAAACCCATATTTTATAAATATGTTTTTAATTTTTTTTAAATTTTAAAAATTATTTATTAAAGATTTTTTTTCGCAATTTTATTTTTTAATTTTTTTGAAAGGAATCTTTATGTCATTTTCAAAACAATGCCCTTCTACCTTTTACCTAAAATGCGAAAGGAATATTTGTTTTAACATATATGGTATAAAATAAATTTTACACCATCATGAACAATAACTATTTAAATGTATATTTTATATGTTTTAAAAGTTTATTTTCAATGAAAATTATTTTCAAAATGTTTTTTAGCATTTTTTTAAAAAGTAATTTTCAAAATGAAAAGTTTATTTTTCTCAAAAATGTTTTTAAGGATATTTTCATGGTATTTATATTCATCATAACATCAACCATCTATTTGAATTTCTATCCACTATGGATATGTTGTATTGATACCGTACTTATTATTTCTCTATATAGTTTATGATTAGTTTTAGTGGGAATGTACAATTTTATTATCATTCACAATTTTACTTTGGATGGTTTATGGTTATATTTATTGATTTGGGTTAGTATTAATATTTCATATGTTAGTTTTTCAATATGTATGTTTATGTTGATCATGTTTCACACATATTATATGAGGAATGCATTGGACTTATTAAGTGATGGGAAAGACTCTCTATAGCCCCAAAATACATCTGCACGTCTCATGAGACAAACCAAATTGGGTTTTGGATGAGTCCTTACCCATTTATTTAGATGTCATGGAACATGGCCTCAATGGTATGTTTTATATTTCTGACATTATGCATTCTATTATTATGAATTCAGTTATTGATATTCCATGTGATTATTTGATTAGTTTAAATATCCATGGTTAAGTTTTCAAGTTCATGTGATTATTTATATGGTATTATTTGATCATAATTTATTTCCTCCATATTATAATCAAGTTATTGATTAAATGAAACGTGTTTCAGTTATTTACCTTTCCATTTTGATTATGCCTTATTTATTCATATCTTATACTTTATGATTATCCTTACTGAGCATCTGATATCACCCATTTTTATGTTTTATTCTCTATAGGATACCAAGAAGTGTATCATGATTAATATTTAGGGATACAATATAATTAATAATAGTGTTCTCAAAGAAAACACTTATGTATTTTATGATTTCAATTTTAGTAATAATTTAAAGTATTTATCTAGTTTATCAAGACTACTAAATTATTTTGTACTCTAGGGTGTGATTCATTATATCTTATGACACTGTAAAAATTTAAACACTGACTCTAGGTTACTGGGGTTAGGGTCACTACATTAAGAGTCTGACATGGTCATTTGTATAATTTTCTAATTTACAATAATTTTATAAAATGAATGAATGGGCCTAATAATTTTATCAAGAAAGTATTAAAGGAAACTATTATTATTTAAATTTATTTCTATGAAATTATATTTGGTTAAACTATGTAAACTCTCACAGATAGTTCTCAAAACCTATGTATAGTGAGTTCGAAATGAGCATGATGGGTAAACTTAATTTCTTTCTTGGATTCCAAATTTCTCACAAACTGAAAGGAATAACTTTAAATCAACATAAGTATATATGGTATTTACTTAAATGTTTTGTTTTTGAAAATGATTTATATATTTTTATTATAATAGATACCTCTTATAAATACGATCTTTATGAGTTTGGGAATTGATCAAAATTTATTCATAGGTATAATCGAAATATTACTTCACTTACATCAAGTCAACCAAAAATTATGAACTTTGTATTATTTTATGTAATATTCTAGGAGAAATATAATGGAATCCCATATTAAATAATTAAATCATATATTCCACCACCTTAAAGAAACTCTGTAACTTGGCTTATTCTATTCTTTTGGAATTCATTTTACTCTTGAGTGTTATTCATATGTTGAATTTGGAAGATGTAAAATGGATAGAAAGATCACTTTTGGAACTCATCATTTATTAAGTGAGTGACCATGTTGTCATGACACATCAAATTGATTATAATGTTAAGATTTATTTATAGTATAGGTAAGACCCTAAGTTGTATCTCAAGGAGCATTGGTATCTTATAGTTTGTATTTTTAATAAAGATCACTAAAAGAGGGGGGGGTGATTTTGAAAACAGTTTTAAGAAAATAACTTAACTTAAAGAGTTTAATAGTTGACAATATAAGTGGATTTTGAAAAATATGAGACAAAGGGTTCATTGTAATTTCAATACATACATTTAAAGTTCATTGTTCATAGAGATTCATTTAGTTTTGGAGTAATTATTTAGTTTAAATTTATTGGAATCCTGATTAATTCCTAAGCTTTTATTTCAATGCTTAAAGAACCAAAACTTGAGGTAACAATTGTATTATCAAGGTCCAAAAATTATGCATGGAATAAGAGATTACAAAAAATATTTAAATCTCAAGAAGGTGGGTATGAAAAGGATTCTTGTGTTTTCCAATCATAACAACACAATTCATGCACTCAAAACATCACACCGATTGGTTAGATATTAAGAGCATAACATTCGCATGTATCAAAACAAGAATTAAAATATGAAATCATGTAAGGTAAATAGAATGTAATGTTTAAACACCCCAATTACTCCAAACCAGTAGTTAATATATGCATCAGAACTCCCTTGAAATGTGTGTAGCTCCCTTACAACTAACACCCACTGTTTAGCCCGACATCGAGAGGAGGAGGAAGCTCGGGTGCATCTACTTCTTCATTTCAGCTCTCCTTATGAGGATAGGGAGATCAAGAACCTACAAGGGGATGAAAGGACTCCTATAGAATTTCAAGTTTTCAGCCCTTCAATCCCTTGGTCTAAATTTCAAATAAGGCGCCCAATGTGACTTTTATATCCAAAGTGGGACATGCTTTTGAGCACCCTGTTTTTGAGATACCACTTGTGTATCGGTTTTGGAATAGTAGAAAGCCATATCATGACTTGGAAAAAAGATAAGAGTTTTTGTAGGGCCTATTTACTATATCCATGTCAAATGTGGAAGCCATTAGACAACTGGATTTGGAGAATGGTCAAAATACCGAACTAAACTTTTGAATTCAGGTATATTCTGTCCCTTGGACATAATGGTTTAGACAGGCCAATATATGGACAAATTGGGATTCAGTTCCTTGAGAAGAGTTGTATACCATGATATTTTTGAGTGGAACATAAATTTTATCCCATTTGGATGCACTAAATTCTCTTAATGATCAAAATATTGGATAGATATCCATGGGATTCCATGAAGTTTGGACCATATTTCTTCTAGATCATCTACAGAGCCTCCAAATCACCTCCAACTTCAATGAAAATATAAAAACATGTATAATTTAACCTTTTAATAGTGATAAAAACAAAATAAATTAATCAAACATGAAGTTAATTTTTTTATTATATTTGAAATTTATAATACAAAACAAGTTTAGCAGTGTGGTGTAAGGGTGAAAATGGAATAGTGAATCGCGGTGCGGTCACAACCCCACACCTAAACATTTGAACTCGTGGGAAAATTCACATTTCCATAAATTATTCATGTAGATATTTCTAACTTTATAAATATTTAATATTAAATGAATATTTAATTCCTGATAGAAATATGATCAAAGAAAAAATCACACCGAGTAGTTATTCTTAGTGAGCATGGAAAAAGGCGTCTCAAAAATTGTATCAGATTGAAATTATAATAGATGCATTATACCAATTTAGAAAATAATTAACAATTTAATCATGTCACTAATTATCCACATGTGTGTGTGACAACCATTATTTCTACTTTCTATCAGATAAATATAAGTTATTTTTAAAATTGTCTAATTACATGATCTTTATTAACAAACCTTACCCACATCCTTTGAAATCAAATTTCAAGATCCACTCACTTAAGAATTCCCAAAAGTCAAACCATAAGATCCCAAACTAGATATCTCCATATGTTGTACATTTTATCACTCCCTTCATTTATTATTTTTTTTCAAAAGTTTTATTTTGAAGAAATCTCACACTCTTCTGTCAACCCAAGTTTGATCTTCTAACAAAACTAATTGTAATAGTTATAACATGATCAAAATTCAATGAAGGGTGGTTTTTGACCTGGCCAAGACACGACCTTTTTCTTTGTTTTTTTTTGAGTGTGTACAATAGTTAGATAACAGGTACACACGCATAGGTCAATCTGGTACAATAATTAAATATATTAAATAAGTAATGAACGTATGGAAAAATGATTTTGAAAAGTAGAGAAAAATAAACCTAACATATATTTACCTTCCATTTAGTAAGAAATTTTCACACTTCATGGTTGGGTGAAAAGATTGTTGAAGATATTAAGTGAAACAATTTTCCTTAAACTATTCACACAAAGGATACCACTCTTCTCAAAGGTTTCAAAATGATAAAATCATTTATATCATTGAAAAATAACCAAATTTAAAAATAAGGTCACGCCACAATGTTAAATTATTGATGAAATTCACATTTCATTATTATTTTTTGAATGTTAAAACAACATGAAATAAGGAAATTCCACATGCCTTGTCAATAATTTCCATTATTTAACAGGCATCATTTTCTATGATAAAGTGGGTATAAAAATAAAAATATTCTAGCACAAAATTGAGGGGGAGGGAAAGGGGGGAAAGAAACAATATGATTCAAAAATCTAAAAAGAGAAAAAAGAAGAAAGATGATAAAAATTCCTAACTAACCTAGTAATGTACCCATACCCTCACACCTAAAGTATGCAGTGTCCTCACTGTAATAAAGGAGAATGTTGGAAGGAAGGATAAAACCTGGCGGGTGTCATTCATAGACTACTTCTTGAACATGGAGTTCCTCCATCAGGGACTCCATAATGGTTTCATGAAAGTGCTTCATCCACTTACCTTTGATAGTGAAGTTTTTCTTGGTTTCTTTATTTTGAACCTAGACAACACCAAATGGAGAGACAAAAATAACTATGTATGGTCCAAACCATCGGGAACAAAGCTTACCTGGATGAAACTTCAGACCTGTATTGTAGAGGAGGACCTTTTGACCAATGTGGAATTGATGATGAAGGATGATACGGTCGTGAGAAAACTTTGTTCGCTCCTTATAAATACTATAGCTCTCATATGCATCTCTTCTCATTTACTCCAGCTCCTGAATCTATAACTTCCTTTGAGCACCAACACCAGAAAAATTAGAATTGAATTGTTTGATGGCCCAGTAGGCCCAGTGTTCAATCAAAACAGGGAGGTGACAACTCTTTCCAAACACTAGCCGATATGGTGACATAACAATGGGGGTTTTGAAAGCAGTACAGTAAGATCATAATGAATCATTGAGTTTAAGACTCCAATATTTTCTATTGGGTTGAACCATTTTTTCAAGAATCTATTTTACCTATCTATTTGACACCTTATCTTGACCATTGGTTTGTGGGTGATAAGAATTAGACATTCGATGCCCGAAACTATACCGACACAAAAGTGATTGTATTGTTTGGTTGTAGAAATGAGAACCCTGATCACTAATGATGAACCTAGGTAATCTAAACCTTCATAATATTTGGGTTCTAAAAAATTATACAGATACCTTAGAATCATTAGTCCTTGTAGCTCATGCCTCTACATAGTTTGACCCATAATCATCTGCCAGAATAATCTATAAGTTGCCAAAGGAATTGGGAAATGGCCCCATAAAGTCAATACCCCAAACATAAAAAATGTCATGAAAGAAAAATGGTTGTTGTGGCATTTCATTTTTTACGAGACATTACCCATTCTTTGACAAAGAAGACAAGATTAACAAAAATCATGGGCATCCCAAAAAAGTGTTGTCCAAAATAGACCAGAATCAAGGACTTTGCGAGAAGTCCATTGGGGACAAAAGTGGCCTCCCCAAGCAAGAGTGTGGAAGAATCTAAGGAAAGACTAAAAATTTCTATCAAGAACACAACACCTAAGGAATTGATCACTACATGTGTTCTAGAGGTAGGGGTTATCCCAAATGTACCCAAAAGTCTCATGTTTTATACGACTGGCTTGTTTTTTGTTGAAATTAATAGGAATGAAAGATGCTACTAAATAATTTACAATTTCAGCATACCAAGGAACAACATCTTTCACTCAGTATAATTTCTCATCAGAAAAAATGTCATATATGGGAATACATGGGGATGATTCAATGTATGAGGATGGGTGAATCCTACTGATATGCTCAGCCACCACATTCTCTGCTCCTTTTTTTATCTCTAATTTCTAAATTGAATTCATGAAGGAGGAGCATCCAGCGATTGAGATGTGGTTTGGATTCCGATTTCTTAAGGAGATAACGGAGGGCTGCATGGTCTGAGAACACAATGAATTTGGACCCTAAAATACATGACCTGAATTTATCCAAGGATAACACAATGGAATGAAATTATTTTTTAGTTGTGGTGTAGTTTTCTTTGGCAGGGTCCAAAGTATGTGAGGCATATGCAATTACATGTGGAGCTAGATCAACCCTTTATGATAAGACTACCCCAACTGCATAGTTAGAGGTGTCACACATGAGATAAAATGGTAAATACCACTAAGGTGGTTGAATTACTGGGGGTAACGCGAGACTCTATTTTAACTTATTAAAATCTTCCTCACATTCTTTATCAAAAACAAATTCCTTTTATTTTTTTAGTAATTGGGAGAGTGGGAGTGAAATATTACTAAAGTCACGAATGAAATGACAGTAAAATCAAGCATGAACTAGAATGGACCACACATCCCATACATTTTTTGGGAATGTTAGGGAATAAATGACATCTAATTTTGATTTATCTACTTGGATACCATCCTCATAAATTACATGTACCAAAAATATACATTGTCGCACCATGAAATGGAATTTCTCCCAATTTAATATGAGATTATTTTCAATATAGTAGCGTAGAACTAAAGAAATAATACTCAAATATTCATCAAAATAGGATCCATAAATAGAGAAATCATCTATGAATACTTCCATGAAATACTCTAGGTAATCTGAAAAAATACTAACCATACATCGCTGGAAAGTACCCGGAGCATTGCACAGACAAAATGGAATCCTTCTATAGGGAAATGTACTAAAGGGGAAAGTAAAGGTTGTCTTTTCTTGATCCTCAAGGGAAATATAGATCTAAAAGTATCTAGAATACTCATCAAGAAAACAGTAATGGGACTTCTCCACTAGCCACTCTTGAATTTGTTCAATGAATTTCAATGGGAAATGTTCCTTCCTAGTGTGTTGATTTAGTCAATGATAGTCTATAAAGACATGCCAACTATTCTGCACACGAGTTGGAACCAATTCATTACTTTCATTTTTAATTACATTAAGACCGATTTTTTAGGAACCAATTGAATAGGACCAACCCATTAGCTATAAAATATGGTGTAAATGATTCCAACAACCAATAATTTTGTTACCTCTTTTTTCAAAACTTTTATGAGGTTTGGGTTCAGTCGATGTTGTGCCTACCTCACTAGTTTAGCCTCATCATTTAACAAAATATGATTTGTAAAAACTTATGGGCTAATACTAGGAATGTTTGCAAGTGTCCATCCTAATGATTGTTTATACTCCCTCAAAAGTTTAAGCAGTCATAGTTCATGCTCAAGAGGGAGTGAACTAGAAATGATGATGGGAAGCTTGTTTCCATTCTCAAGATATAAATATTTTAAATCTTGAGGAAATTGTTTCAGTTCCAATTCAGGTGGATTTTGGATTTATGGGAGTGTGTGTGAAAGTGAGAAGTCACTAATCTCATCTAACTACTCAATGGTATCATCCTCATATAAGGGATGATCTTTTACAAGATTAGAAGTATCATCGATGGTTAGTGGATCTTCAGCGTTCAAGAAATCATCAATTAATATGCTTTAATGACATTTCTCTAGAACACTAAAAAAATCAATACATGATTCATTTCCTAGAATTTCAATCAACGATGAAAACTTAAAAAGGGGATTAGGGGAAAGAAAATATATTCTTTCAGGTGAAGGGAGTACATCAATTGAATTAATAGAGAGAGAAGAATGTTCTTTTGGAGGGTACTTCATGGCATCAAGGATATTTAAGTGGAAAATGTCACCACCAAAGTCCATAGATAATGTACCATTATGGACATTAATTATGGTTTTAGTGGTTTTCAAGAAGGGTCTCTCTAATATAATCAGGTTATGTCCATTAATCCTACCATCTTCCATTTTAATCACATAAAAACTAGTAAGAAAAATTAAATTTGTCTCGGTCATAAGAACATCATCTAACACACCAGAAGGGTGTGTTGTACTCTGATTTTATAGCCGAAAGACTATCCTAGTTGGATTAAATTCTCCAACATGCAATAAAGAGTAAATTGAGTGAGGCATCACATTTATAGAATCACCTAAATCAAGCATAGAATTGGAAAATGAATACTCCCTTATAGTTCATATAATCGAAAAGGTTCCAAGATCATTACAATTTGTAGGCAGTGATGGCTCTATCAATGCTGATACATTCTTCCCCAAGCTTTCCTTCTCATCACCATAAAGTCTTCTTCGATGTGTACACATATACTTTAAAAACTTTTCATATCTTGGAATTTGTTTCACAACATCAATCAAGGGGATGTTTACCTAAACTTTGTTGAAAGTCTCCAAAAGTTCCTTATCGAGTTCAGTTCCCTTTTGTTTTCTAGGTTAGGTGGCCCTTTGGGGAATTATAAGAGGAATGGGTTGGATAAGAGACTCATCGACATACACACTCTTTCCTTTAGAAGGGATTATCTCAAGACATGAGTTTTCAACATTTGGAATACTTTTAATGGTTGGGATGGAGGTTTCATCAAGAGGGGATAACTCTAATGGAGGATTTATCTGACTTTCTAGTTTTTTTCCACTCCTAAAAGTGATGAAACTAAAATTTTCTTTATATATAGGGTTGAATAATGGTTGATATGGTAGTTTACCTGACCTGTGACTTTGAATTTCCCCCCACCGAGTTATCCAGTTCGCCTAATTGGGTTTTGAGGTCCTGTATGGTTGCCTGAGTGGTTTGTTGGAATTGAATATTTTTGGAAGCCATTTGTTTCATCATATCTTCTAGTCTAGGATCAGGTTTTTAGGGGTTTTTTGGAAAGGCATTTGCTGTGGTTGAGGTTTTTTGGGTGGTGGTGGATGACTACTCTGCCCTGGTTGGTTCCATTGTTGTTGAGGTTGGTTTGAATACCCCTTTTTCTATAATCTTTATTTACTTTCCACCTAGTTTTGGATGGATAGTATGGTTCTTTCCTAATGGGTTAGTTATAGGGGCGGCCTCAAAAGATTTCCTCACAACTCTTAGAAGTTTCTTTTAATTGGGGGAATTGGTCAGAGTAGTGGGTGTCAGAAGAAAATATACTACAATGGATGGGAGGAGTAGATTGAGATTTCCCTTGGGAAAGAGAAAGTTGTTAAAGAACGGTACTTACCTCTTTAAACTTTGTGTCCACATTCTTCTCGAATTCAGTACTTTGAACCACATGGACACCTCAAATGGGTATAATGGACCTTGTACCAAATTATTGATTGTTATGTGCCATGTTCTCAATTATAGTTCTTGTAGAGATTGTGATTTTATCCACTAGTTCACCACCAATAGCAACATCAATCATGTTACAATCAATTGGAATTAAACCTTCATAAAAATACTGTATTAAAATTTGATCGCTTATTTGGTGGTGTGGATAACTTGAACATAATATTTTAAATCTTTCCAAATATTCATGAAGTGTTTTCCCTTGATATTTTCTTATACCACATATTTCTTTTCTTATTTTTTCAGTTAAAGAGGCTGGGAAATATTTTTCAAGAAAAAAGTGTTTCATGTCCGCCCAACCTCTTGTTGGGGAATTAATATAATAAAGCTAGTATTTTGCAGTGTCTTATAAAGAAAAGGGGAATGCTCTAATATTTACTTGTTCTTCATCCACATTAGCAGGTTTTAAGGTTGAACACATAGTACAAATTTATTTTAAGTGCTTATGTGGATCTTCTCCAGGATGTTTATGGAATCTTGGTAATAACTGAATTAAACTAGATTTTAGTTCAAAATTAGGTTCCTCGCCTTGTATTTGAATATAGGTGGGTTGGATATCAACATCAGGTGAGGTTAGTTATTTTAATGTCCTACTATTTTTCAGCCATGTTATGAAAGTTTATTTCAGTTTTATATCGGTTCCAGAAGAATAAGTATAAGGATCAAGAAGAGTTTCAATGTTTTGTGCGTCCTTCTTTAAAGGGTTATCTTCTGTGTCTCGTTGTCGCTGATGTAAGATCCTCTCCGGTTTGGGTTTGAATGGTGGTAGGTCTCCTGAAGTAGAACATTTCATGCACAGAACCTATAAAATAAATAAATCAGAACAAAAACCAATAGGCAAAGGTATAAGATAAAAAAAACAAATATTCAAAAAATTTACAAATATCTTATAAAAAACGCACTAAAAACCGAAGCGCTCCCCAGAAACGGTGCCAAAATTTGACCGTGTTTTCATGAAACATCAAATTGATTATGATTTTAATATTTATTTATAGTATAAGTCATACCCTATGTTGTCTCTCAAGGATCATTAGTAGCTTATAGTGTGTATTTTTAATAAAGATTACTAAAAGCATGGGGTGATTTTGAAAAAAGTTTTAAGAAAATAAATTAATTTAAAGAGTTTAATAGTTGACAAACCAAGCAGATTTTGAGAAATATGAGACAAAGGGTTAATTTTTATTTCACTACACATATTTAAAGTTCATTTTTCATAGAGATTCATTTAGGTTTGGAGTAATTATTTGGTTGAAATTAATTAGAGTCCTGATTAATTCCTAAGCTTTTATTTTAATTCTTAAAGAACCAAACCCTGATGTAAAAATCATATTGTAATGGTCCAGAACTTATGCATGTAATAAGAGCTTCCAAATCAGATTTAAATCTCATGAAGGTGGGTATGAAAATGATTCTTTTTCTTTTCAATCAGAACAACACAAGTCACACACTCAAAACCTCACACTGATCGGTTCGAAATTAAGAGCATAACATTCACATGTATCAAAAAAAGAATTCAAATATGAAATCATGTAAGGTACATGAAATTAAATGTTTAAACACTCAAATTAATCCAAACCAATAGCTAGTATATGTTTTAGAACTCCCTTATCATGTGTGTATCTCTCTCACAACGAACACCCACCGTTTAGCCCGACATCAAGAGGAGAAAGTTCGGCTGCATCTCCTTCTTCATTTCAGATCTACCTATGAGGATAGGGAGCTCCAGAACCTCTAAGGGGATGAAATAAATCCAATGTAACTTCAATTTGGTATCACATCACTCCATTGTTCTAACTTTCAAATGAGGTTCCCATTTATCCTTTTTATATCCAAAATTAGACATGGTTTTGAGAAGCCAATTTTTGAGAGACCACTTGTGTCTCGGTTTTGGAATAGTATAAATCCATATAACGACTTAGAAAAAGAGAAGATTTTTTATGGCGTCTTTAATATCTCCATGTAAAATTTGGAGGCCATTATACTTCTGGATTAGAAGATACGGCCAAAAGACCGAACTAATCTTCTGAATTCGGGTAGATTCTATCCCCTGGACAGAATGGTTCTGACGGGCTACCAGATAGACGGATTGGGATTAGATTATTTGAGAAGAGTTCTATCCCATGATGTTTTGGATTGGATAACAAAGTTTTATCCCATTTGGATGCACTTAATTCTCTTAATGATCAAAATAGTGGACAAATTTCCACGGGATGCCATGCAATTTGGACCATGTTTCTTCTAGATCATCTACGAGGCCTTCAAATAACCTCCACCTTCAATGAAAATATCAAAAAAGTATAATTTACCCTTTTAAAAATGATAAAAACAAAATAAATTAATCAAACATGAAGTGTAATTTTTTATTATATTTTAAATTTACAATACAAAACAAGTTTAGCATAGTGGTGTAAGGGTGAAAATGAAACAATGAATCATGATGCAATCAGTGAGTATTTAGATTCATGGTATAGTAAGAATAAACACTCAGTAACACTTTCCACCACTAAATATGAATATATTGAAACAGAAAATTATTGTTCTTTGTTGTTGTGAATGTTGCATACATTTAAAAATTGTGGTATGTATTTTACTCAAATTATGGTTCTTCGTGATAACCCAAGTGATATCTCACTGTCTATAAACTCATCACATCACTCATGTGAAAATAAAATATACATAAGGCATCACTTCCTTCAAGACCAAATATAAAAATAATATAGTATTCTCAAGTTTCTCAGAACTAGAAATTAGTTTTTTAACATTTCCACTAAACCTTTAAATTATGATAGATTTGAATACATTAAACAGAAATTATGTATGCTTAATGAAAATTGATCATAATTTCAACTTATTATTTCAAATTTATCCTGATAATTAAAAAATACTTGAGAAATTGTGGAGGGAAAACTTTGTTATCAAATCATACGAAGTTTTTTATATTGGTACTTTATATCATCTGATACTTCATTAAGCCGAATTTATAAAATTTACTCTAAAATCTTATTGAAACCACACCTAATAAAAGTTACTCTTTTACTTGGGTTTAATGTAAATTAACTTCTTAAAGGTATCCTTTTATCAAAGTTATTATTATTATTTATTATTTTATGCTCTTATTTTTGTATAAAAATTTTAACTCTTTTGTTTACTCTATTGCTCAAATGCTTGTAAAAAATGTCTAGATAGCATACATATTCTTCATGCTCTAATGATCTAGAGTTTATCTTTTTTACTATGATATTTACTTTTACAAATTTCTTGAGTTATTTTATGAATTTATTACTTTATAATAATATATTTGACCCATGAGAAAAGGAGAAATGTTTTTTTTAGTTTGAAACATGATTATAGTTTTTTAGAAGATAAGGGAATCATTTTTGAACATTTCTTAGAACCATATTCATCAAAATAAGCTCATCCATAGGTATTAGAAGATAAATTCTAAAATGGTTAATTATTTTTATTCTTATTATCTATTGTTTTTTATTATTTAATATCTTAATGTTCATTGATATCAAAAAGTGAATTCCATGGACACTATTAAATTCTTTACTTATCTACCATTATTGAATTTTATTTTTTATTTATAAAAATTCATTATTTTTTTGATCATCACACATGGGGAGAATTAACTAATGTTTATTATTAGTAAGATATCATTATTGAATAATTAAGTAATGTTTATCTTCATTAGGGGATAATTTATTAATGTTCATCAGTATTTTTTCATTTATTTCAATTTTTCTTCTTTAATTTTTTTTGTTATTTCACAAAGGGTAGAGAGGATTTCATGATTTCTCCTATGATCAATAAGTTTTATCAAATGGAGAAATATTCATATAATTTGGGGAAGTAATTAATTAAGGTAGAAAGTTTAAATGAGGTGAATGAATTAAAATAAGGAAGAATTATTTTTAATTTTATTAGAAATATATTTATACTAACCCTATGTGATTTCTTAAAGTATAAATTATAGTTTTCTTTTAAATTACATTCAGTGAGAGGTTAATAAGATGATAAAATATAAATAGAGTTTTATTTTTTTAATTACTTTTCACACTTAGATTTAATTGAATTTTTCATTTACATTTTGTGATTATAAAAATGGAGGATACTATTGAGTCATTGGCTCTTAATATCCTTGGTTTTGAAAAATAAAAATACACTTAATTAAGTTTTTTATTATACTAAGTGTTAGATGTTTAAATTTTTTAGTATGTAGTATTATTATCCAAATGATATTTTCTAAAGAATAAAATATATCTTTACATATAGTGGAACATAGACATGCATTTTGATGGTTCATTTATATGAATACATTAGGCAATAAAAGTAGAGCTACATTCATAAGATGATGGAAGGATGCGTCCAATGCTTTTTCAATTGAACTTGAAGAAATGGGAATCCAACTGTTGATGTTTTTATGTGGAAATATATAAAATAAAATTAAGGATTTTAGGATTATAATATAATTAGTTACACAAGAGAGATGAATATTTTTTAATCATTTTGAAGATGCGTATCATCTTGTTACCACTAAGCACTTCCAATTGTGCTTACTTCAAAGGGATTTTCTAAGAGAATCTATGTGGGGTGTTTTTTTATAAATGTTCTAATATTTTATTATTTTAATTTTTATTTTTTTGATCCTTCAATACCAAGGAGATTCCCAGTGTGGAATTTGGTTTGTCCAATCAGTGTGATGAAGGGATTTTGGGGATAGAAATACATGGCCCTTCTAATAGGGTTATAGTTAATGAAGATTAGGGTTCTTGAGTTTTCCCATACCTGATCATTATGATCAAGGTATTTTGGGGATATAAAGATAGATATCATCCGATGAGTTTTCTAGTTAAGGAACTTCTAGGTATAAAAGTGGGATACATGGGATCAGGTTTATCAAACCTCTTGACACATTGTATAAAAGTGAAAACTTATATTTATTAGAAGGTGTTGGTAATAAATATCCTCTTAGGAGTCTCTAATTTTTTCATTCAGACTTCGTATATTGTTTTTAATCTTCACATTTAATTTTTTTGTGGTAATTGATTTTATCAAATAGTTTTTTAACTATCAGTATATTTAATTTAACATTGTGTTTTAAAATTTTACTCTGATGTATTCTATATTGATTAGTAATTTTTTTGTATGATCAATTTTACATTTAAGTGGGATGTAAATTGTTAGTCACGTTTTAGACTACAATTTAGCCTTTATTTTATTACCATATCACTCACCTTCTAGGACAACAACCATTTCCTATAATATAATGATATTGTATAATACTAACTTAGACCATAATATGGTATGACATGGATATATCATAAGGCATGAATTATAATATATTATTCACATAAAATCATTATGATTAGAAAGGCATTCAAATGTTAAATGGTTAACATTCATATATACTTCACATTGGTTATCATTAAAGATATCTTTCATATGATGAAATAATCAAGAAACTAATATAAGTTGATGGTTACAAAGGGTTTTTAACCACATGGATAACTCAAATGTTTCATAATATGAGAGTTAATTCATGATCACTTGAGGAATATCCTTGAAGGGTTATATAATGAGGCATTCACTATGATACGGTGTTCAATTAATTTTCACTTTCCTAATCCATAATTGATTCTCCTTTCCCAACATCTCTATTATTCTTCCTTCTTTACCATAAGAAATTCTAGAATATCGTGAAGATAAAAAGAATCCTTATTGATCATTGGGTGATTCATATCATCCCATGGATACACTATAAAACCATATACATAATAAACCCATAATTACATGATTCATAAAAATGATTTCATTTCACTACATTCACCTAAAATTTTAGGTTTAGAGTTTTTGAGAATTAGGAAAATCATTATAATACAAAAGAGTAAATTTCCATATAATGTTCATTTTTTCCAAAAAACCAATTTCTTAAATTGACACTCATATTTCATCAAGGACACACTTGATTCATTTAAGATGAGTCTTCATAATTGATATATTTAAATTCTTAGAGTTTCTATACATTCTTAAATCCTGTGAAATCATTTAAAAATATAGAATAAGAAAATAAATCTCAAAAAGGGATATAAAAATAAAGGAAAAACATTATTCTATTGAAAAAAATGAAAACCCATGGAAAGTTTTCCTTTTTTACATAATAAAATCCAATCTTAAATAATCACTCACTTACTCATAAAATAAACATTATTGTACAAATATTTTCATAAAACATCCCATAAAATAAAGTAAAAAAACACAATAATGAAAGTTACTTAGGACATCATATTCATATCACTCTTATAATTACCCTTACAATCACCCTTATAATGGAATAACCTACCAAGTAAATTCCAAAATCTTAATAGGAGTAACTTATATCCAGTTTAATCTGTCATCATTATCAAATGCATTGAAGGTCTATATAAAACCCAAATATAATCATATATAATTTCCAAGAACCATAACACGAACAAAACACACATGGTTCTATACTATCATAAAAAAAAATCATAAAAACATTAATTTAAACCCATAAGTATAAGCACTTATAATTATCCCCTAAAAATAAAAGGAAATATCCTTTTATTTGATAAATATTAAAAAAAATCATATAAAAATGATAATTTAATTTACTTTAGAAAACCATGAAAACTTTAAAGTAAGATTCATAATGAATAATGATCATGATGGTTGGGAAAGATGGTCATGCAGTAAATGTTAAAGAAATATTCTTTTCACACCTTTATAAAGAATTTAAAAAATTAACCCATACAAAAAAATAAAAAATATTTATTTTAAAACCTTAATAAAGAAAGTAAAATATAATAAAAAACATCTTTAATAAATCATTGAAGTGTTGAGAATAAAATTATTAAAATTATATAGATATGAAAGGGAAATAGTGAATGAAAAGTTTAAAACTTTTAAAATAACCCTAAAAAGAAAAACACCTTACCTCGAGTATTGTCTCACTTCGTATGACTTAAAACCTCCTGAATAATAAAATTATATTAATTATTTACTGAATTAAAAATATTTTTCTTGTTTATTACTTTTATTCCATTAATTATTTTGTTTCATTTATTTTTTAAATCGTTACAATTTACATTGGTCGTTTTGGGTTCATTCGGTTCATAATTTCAAAAATATATTTGGACCCCAGTATTGGTAAAAACTACTTTTCCAATGGTTCAATAAGTTCTAGATGTTTCAGGTTATATGGTTCATATAATTATATAAACAAAATATTTCAATAGGTTATGATATAGTTACTTTTCTATGAATTTTCCATGATAAGCTTCTTTTTAATAGTTTAAAGTAACCATGATTGTTTACTTCCAATTATATTTTTTTGATGGCTATTTAACCCTTATATTATCATTAATACATATTAAATTTATCATTATTACATAATATTACTAGTATTTAAGTTTTCATAATCATTTGTCACATAAACATTATAACATCTTTCATGTAGGTGGTAAAACCAACCCAAATAAGAACAAATTATAACTACCGAATGAGTAAGAATATATTATTGTATAGTAATAATATCACTTTATAGAATCCTAATGATTTAAAAAAAATTATTAAATTTATAAATCATATTCAAGAAGAGGAATATTAATAATGTAAATGAAAGATAATATAAAAAGTTATTATTTATAAAGTGTCTCAGTATGCCCGTTTTAGGAGGTTAAATATTATGATGACCATTTATTATATATTATTTTATATAATGGTCAATATATATTAAAATAATCTTAATAATATTATAAATATCATATTAATTCATTAAATTCATTTTTGTAAAAATCCATGTAAGTCGGTGATGCAAAACAAAATACGTCGTTCATGAAGGCGGTAGTATTCATGTAACATAGACGACATTTTCATTTTCTATGGAATGAAAGAATATAAGATAATTAACATTACAACATCATAATAACTTTTAAATATACTAATTACGATTATTTCACTATATTAGTATATTTATAATATATTTCAAGTGTGTGAAAGAAGAAATAAACTTAAAATAATTCAATTAAGACTATTACCTCTTCCTTGGATATCCTCTTTTAAGACTCTCCTTAATCATTCTTAAATTGGTATTTTAGAAAGAGAAAAAACTATATGATATTTAAAATATATTTTTAGAGGTTTTTTTGGGGTTTATTCAAGATAATGTGATCAAAGTGTGTAGATATGTGATGTGGTGAAAGGCTCCTTTTATAAGTGAGAGCAGCGAAACTCTTGTAGATACTTATTTTTTTAATATATAATAAATGTCATATTCAAGTAAAGTGGCACAAAATACCCCAATTTATAAGATAGGATAAAAATATCCTATAATAAACTCTATAAATCAATTAAATATATATATATTTTCATTATAACTTAGTTTAACCCCACCCCCTTTTAACTCTTTTAACCTTTATTGCGGTGAACAACTTATACCACTGTAAATTATTTTTGTGGAAAAAATTAAATTTGAACATATTTAAAAATTTGAACCTTATGATTAAAAATATGTATTTTTTAAAATATTCAGTTTATATATGTGGTAAAAAATAATTTTAATATAAGTAGTCATAACACAATGAAAAATAGTTTATAGAAAAATATTGTTTTAAGGGTAAAAATGAATTTTCACCAAAATAAATTATAATGTAGATTCTCATGAAAATGTTTGTTTATGAATAAAAAAATAAGTGTTTATTTAATTTAAAATTAATAAAAAATTGAATGTATCTTTTAAATATTTAATTCAAAGAAAATTTAAGTATTTAAGAACACAATATTTTCCATTTTTTGAAAAGGTTGAGGCTCAAGGGGCCTCTTTATTAAAAAAAGTTAGAGTGGAAAAGGAACATACAAAAACACAAGATTCCAAAACACAATAAGGTCAAGTAACTCGTGATCTGGAGCTCATACTGTGGTGAGGGAGTCTCCCACCTCAACCACGAGGAAGTCTTCCTCTTCTCCTAGTTTTGGCCTGCAACCACGGTCCGCCTCCATCATCCAAGAGTTCATCATCTTTGACAGCCATCATTTCTTTCGCAGCGAGTGTAAAATCATATTTTTGTACTTATTCATCACTTCTTGCAGAGGCAAGAAAATCAAATGAGTTGCATGTATTCAATTTAGAGTGAACTTTGTCCCTGGATTGAACATAAGCTCTACCAGAAGGAGCAGAATGAAAAAAATCAGTAGCACAACTATCTCCTTCCTCCTTGGATTGGCAGGTGGCAGTAGGAATGGGGACCTCCATTCCCTATTGGTGTCTAGAAGAAGATATATGTTTACCATGATGGAGAGCATAATTCCTCTCATGATGAACATGGGTCTTTTCTACATCAACAACACAATCTGGTATATCTACAGACCCCCTGCCCTGCTTGGAAGCTGAATAAGGATCTTACTGAGTCATTGATGCAATACCACTGTTATGCACTGGGTGAAGTATTTTGCTGCATGAGATAGTGGCTCCAAACCCCCCACCCTACTCAGAAGGAGCATCCAAAATTGGATCTTAAAGGGCCATTGAAACTTGAGTAGCCTTTAAATGCTAGCCTCTGTCCGATTTAAGAGAATTAGTACCAGGATTCTACTACCTTTTAATATCAGAGTCACGACCCACAGTAGGAGTGAAAATATTCAAAGATTTACCCAGAGTCTGCTCACATGAAGAAGAGGGCCTTATGGGATTAGGTTTCACAAAGTTAGCTATGATTCTCTTTGACTTCGCTTTCCGAGCTTTGGCATCAACCATTTTGCGTTCCTACAACAAGTTTAAATCCACATCATCCTGAACCGATACCTCTTTTTCAGCCTGACTATCAATAGAATCTACCTTATCATTCTCATTCACAAGTCCTTTATATAATGCATCTCTAAAGGAGCCAATTTTAAAAGGATTATTATCTTCATCAACCAAATCATCCCATGCCTTTTTGGTTATAAGGCGGTCCTCCAATCTATCCTCTACTCAGAGAAGGGAAGTATTCTCAGATTGAGTTTTATCTACAGGGTTAAACTTCTTAAATTAAGTCTTCAGCTATGAATGGGGGGGGGGGCTTTTAGTAATATGAGTTAGAGATAAATATGGGGCAGAAAACATTTTGGTCCTTGGGAAATACTACTGCAAGTAGATCATTTTCATTCTTTGGTCTTCTTCGACAGTGATTTGAATCATGGCCTTTAGTATCACAGTTGGAATAGATAGTTCTGGCTCTATAAAACTCAATAGAGTGACCCACTATTCCACATGAGTCACAAAAGGGTGGGATTTTTTCATATTCGAAACATACCTCGTTTTGAGGAGTGGATAGGATCACCTTATGAATGAGAGAAGAGTTGGGGTCAATTTCAACTAGTACTCTAGCATAATGTCCAAAACTGACCCTCTCTGTAGCCAGGTCCATTCTAATGGGGACTTCTATTGCTGAAGTAATGTCCAAAAGTATCTCAGGGTGCCAAAGAACCCAATTTAAACCATAAATTTTAACCTAAACTTGGGCACATGTTTCCTTAAATTCATTTAAGTTAAAGTTTGAACTCCAATTATGGATTCTCAAAATTACCGATCTCAAATTTCCTATAACCGCACTCCATGCTCTTCCCCTCAACTCCAAAGAGGGGAAAATAACATGGAAAAAATCTCAGCCGAGTGAAATTCACTTGAAATTCGAGAAACCCCAAACAGATGATAGATGAGAAATCATGTCATTTTGTTTCCAGGGTTGCATACCTTTTGAAAGAGAAATGCGAGCAATGAAGGAATATTTTTATAGATACATTCACTTAGAAATTTCCCCTTTTGATATAGAGACATGTGATGTGTCTCCTTTGTGGATAATTCTCTGCGAGACTCGTTCCTTGATTAGGGAAAATGAACTGCTAGAGAAGTTGTAGAAAGAAGAGACGCCAACCGATTCACATCCATTTTTATTCTTATGCCTCTCTGATATGAAACACTCTGAGTGATGATTTTAAATATAAGAAAATAGGTTGAGACTCCACATATGATCAGAGCCGATGTGATCCGTGAATAGGTTTGATGGTTTCTTCTCCCATTCCTCAATCTTTATGTTGTTTTATTTTGGGGTTTTCCCACAATATTTTCCATTATTCACCTAAAAATCAATCCTTTCAAAAAATTCCCAAAAATTCAACTTAAGATAATTTTGATATTATGAATAAAAAAATTAAGTTCATTTTATTAAATTAAAATTATAAAATTTAGAAATTTAACTTTTAAATAAAACCACATGATAAATGTAAAATTATTTAATTAGAATAAAAACTACTTCCTTTTCCAAATGAAAAATCATATTCTTATTCCATAACTTAGTAAAATTATTTTTAAGGTTATAATAATAATTTTTAATAATAATTTATATAATTAATATGAAAAAATATTAAATTGTTTCATTTTCAAAAATACATGGGTCATCACATTTTCACCCTTAAAGAAATTCTGTCCTCAAAATTTTATTCATTGATAAACCAGTGGGGTTATTTTTATCTCATCTCTCTTTCAGCTTATCATGTTGATTCTTCAATCATATGATTTTTACAAAACAATTTAACCATGTGAGTTAATTTATTTCATAACACCTTCTATCTACAATCAATTATTTGAATAGTTTTTTCCTCATAAGAAATATTCTCCTTTAACTATACTAATTTAGGGCTTAATATATTAGATGCATTATATATATACTTCCTTAATAATAAAAAATGAAATATATGATGTACTTGAGATAAAAACAGAGATAAGGACACTCAGTAAGAAACTAACCCCAATTTCTCTATAATTTCACACAAACCAATAAAACACGATCTTACTTTCCCTTTCTTTATGAAAGGAATATCACCTTTCCATTTATTTTAACAAAAACATGGTGCCCTATCTTGAATGAAATATATTTCCTCTGGTTATCTACGTAGATATTCTATTTTCTTTAAAATTCATTTATATTGTGCAGAATTATATTTACCTTTTCAACCATTTCTAATAAACATTCAGGTCCTAATTTTTCTCTCTCACTAACTTCATCCCAATATACCATATTCAGACATTTCTTTCTATATAATTCCTAAAGTGGTGCTATCTATATACTTGAATGAAAAATATTATTATAAGAAAATTCCACTAATTAATGGTGTTAATTCTAACCTCAATGATAATATAATGCTAAATCATGAAATATATCCTTCAATGTTCTAATTTTGCACTCTTATTGTTTGTTATATTAAGGATGAAAATCTATACTAAAAATTAATTCAGTACGTAATGTCTTATGAAGCCCCTTATAAAAATTGGATGTAAATCTTGGAACACGATCAGATATAATAGAGAGAGGAACTCCATATAACTCGACTCTCTATTTAAAATAAATTTGAGAAAGATGATTTAAAAATATATCATCTCAAATAGGAATAAAATGAGTATATTTAGTCAAACAATCAACAATAACCCATATTTCATTATTACCTTGAGATATATTTTATAATCCCACCAAAAAATCCATGGGCATATGAAGCAATTTACATCCCGTAATTGAAAACAACTAAATTACCCCCTTCAGTTTTTTTAACTTTATCCTGTTGACAAGTTAAACATTACAAGGTGTAATAAGTAATATATTTCTTCATTACTTCCCACCAATAATATTCTTGAATATATCTGTACATCATAGTGCTACGAGGATGAAAAAAATATAGAGAACTGAGATCCTTTCTCAATAATTCCATTTTTTTGTTGAGATTCAACTGATACACATAACCTTTTAGAAATCTTATAACGACTTCTTTTTCAATATTAAACCCAGAAAACTTTCCATCCTTAACCAATTCATTCATTTTTTTTGTAAATTATGATCTTACTTATGAGGATATTAAAATATATACAATAAGGATAATTATAATGATACTGTAACATCTTGATATTTTGTGAAATATATTTTTCAACTTAATTTGATCTTTTCAATATTTTTCATTACACATAACATTGATTTTATCTTGCATTATATGAAACACTAATTTTAAACTAAACATGTCATATTATATAAATATTATTATATGATAGTTATCACCTAGCCATTATAATGATGTGTACAAATAAGATTAATGAAATTCTAAAAATATATGTTTTATATATGTATATAAACTGAAGTCATTAGTGATAAATTAATTAAAAATGCAAATAAAAACTATAGGAAAATAAAGAAAATCATTTTTTGAAAAAAATATTTTATACAAAAAAAAATATTTTACCACAATAAATTTTAAAAAACCAATTTTAGAGAATTATTTTCATTAAATTTATATATTATATATTAAATCAATTGTTTAACATTTATCTTACATTTTTTTATACAAGAGATAAAAATAAATCCAATTTTATGATTACAAACTGTATTATTCTAAAAAGACGTTTTCTCACCTTTTTGTAAAATAATTTTAAAAATAATTTTTAAAACTTTTAGAAAATTTATATTAAAAAATGAAGTTCATTTTTGAATTCATAATTTTAAAATTATCTAAGTGTTATTTTTTTGATAATTTTTTTAAAAACTTAATTTTTTGATGAATAGTGAAAATACTGAATTTTAATTGAAAACCGCCTTTTTATTTAAATTATTTATAAAGTTAAAATTATATTTTAAATTAAAATTAGTTCAATTATATATATATTAATCCAATTTATTTCATTATAATCATTTTTATATTGAATTTTTATATAAAAACTTTGTTAACTTTTGTACGTCTTCTCTTTAAAATCCCGTTTTCTCATCGTGATAGTGAGATTAATTTTAAATTAAATTTTTATGCTTATATGAATAGAAATTTGGAAAATGGACTCCATTTTTTGAATCATAATAATTTATATTATCTATTATGGTCAAATTAAACTTATACCATAATTAATAGTAATAACAATTAAAAATATTTACTGCGGTTGAGGTAAAAAAGGGTTTATCAGGGGTTAAAATAAAAATAGAAGGGTTAAAATGACTGAAAAACTTAAATAAATAATAATTAATGGGCATAGTTTTACCCTATAATTTATTAATCTATATAATACTCTCTTTTAAACCCTTGTGTTATGTGAAAAACACAGTCACACCTTTTTCTTTTCAAAAATTTCAAGTGTGCCACTCACCTCACTTATAAAAGGACACCCCCTATCATCTCCTCTTCACACCTTAAAACCCTTTTGATTCAGAAAATACCTACCAAAATCACTTTTTAAATTCTATTCCCTCATCCTAGAATCCTTATTTTAGGCAGAAATCCAACCTAGGATGGCTTTTGGTGAAAACCTAAGGAAAATACCTGAAGAAGAGGTAACGTTATTCAACGAGCATTTTTATTTTATTTATTACCCCACATCATTAAATTATTATTAAAACAAGATGATATAATAAAATAATTATATTAAATATATTGATATATTTTTTATGTTAAGGTCATGACCTAAAAACATCTCCACTTTCATCAAATAGGTTATCAAATTATCATTCATGTGTATGGAGGACTACCACCTCGCGAACCAATGTCATTCGTTTTTTCCATTAACACCTCTCACAATTGGGTATTATGACTAATATAAAGTATATATATGATATATATAAAATAATTATACCTATGGATTTATTATATATTATATACCTTTTTTAAATTTCCATTCCATCTGGGATATGATAACATTGCTCGTGTATATGACGGACTACCTCCTTGCGAAACTATGTGATTAATTTTTCACTGATGCTTTACATAGAAGAGAATAAGGATAAATTGAATGAATATATTTTATATAAATGAAATAATTATGATATTAAAGAAATATTTATAATTATTAAACGATATTATATCATTTTATTTCTTACCTTTTCACTCATTGAAAGATGATAACGTCATTCATGGATGTGTGGATTACCGCCTTCATGAAGCAATGCGACTCTCTCTTTTCATCACTATACCACATGGGTGATATGTATAATTATATGTTATTTATTATATTATTATCATTATTTAATTATAAAATACTACTTTCCTCCTTTCCATAATGTTCATTGAAAAAATGGAAACGTTACTCATGCATACGTACAATTCATTTATCAAAAAAATCATTCATGATTGGTATTGAAAGTATAATTGATGTATAAATATTATAATTATATGATTATTACTAATATTTATATTATTTAAACATGATCAAACTAATATTATTTAAAATAAAAAATCATAACATCTCTGAAAAACAAAACTGTTATTACCCAAAAGGTGATTTTAACAAGGAATTGGTAATAAACAGGAAATTGATGATCATAAGTAAATTATATATGATATAATATATATAATTAATGGACTATAATTTATTTATAATAAATTTATATTTAATACATTGGAGGTTCGAATGTGTATTATGGAAATTTTGACTTAAAGTAAGAGATTTCTATTATCTCTTTTATTTATGGGAGACATGTACAAAGTCACCACTCATTTATTTTGTGTGGTGTATATAATGCCACCTTGACATGTTATATCATGAATCGTATCCTTTTAATGATATTTAAAGTTTCATTTGATGTTATTATTTATTAGGGAATACAATTTAGAATATTACAGAAGTAGTAAGGGATTTTAATCTCACTTTTTAACTCTGTGAGATACATTCCATATTCACCACTTGTTTCTTATATGTGGTGTATATAATATACCTGAATTTATTTTATATTTATTAAAATTTAAATTATGGGGATTTAAATATCCATTTGAGTATCTCTATTTCATAGGGTTTACAGTTCCAAAGTTACCCAAGCGGTAAGGGATCTTTGTCACAATTTGTCTTCTTTGAGGCATATGTTATGTTATACACCTACATTCTTTATATGGTGTATATATAACCCATTTGACATGTAATATCATGGATTTATTTATTATCATGATAATATAAGTTCTATTTAATGTTATTATTTAATTGGGGTTACAATTCAAATTTACCAAAGCGGTAAGGTTTTTATATTACAATCTCATAATTTGTCAAGATTACTCATGATTATGATTCCAATGATAAAATATTATTATATATCTCTCAAGAAACTAATTTATTTTCTTCTACTCTAGTTATTTATATAGAATACATTTTTTCTGTTCATTTTCTACTCTTTATGTACTCAATAGTCCAAAATAATGTTTTTAAGAAAAAAATCATCTTTACTTTGCTCTTTAGTCGAAAAATTGTTTTTCTTCAAAAACCATGTTTTATAAAAATATTATAATTTTTTTAAAAAAATTATTAAAATGATTTATTAAAGACTTTTTTACCCATGTTTTAATTTTTTTTACAAATAATTTTTAGAGGAATCTTCATGTTTTTTTCCAAATAACGTCACTTTAGATTTTACTGAAAATGTAAAAGGAATATTTATTTTAACATGTATGGAATAAAAAGAATTTATCACCACTATAAATATTATTTTATTTAAATATTACTTTATAATTTTTCAAGTTTATTTTCAAAGAAAAGGATTTTCAAAAATTTTTTAAAACTATTTTCAAAGTGGAGAAGTTATTTTCCTCAAGAAATGTTTTAAATGATTTTAAAGATTTGTTTATAAGTTTCACAATTTATCTTTAAAGAAAATAATTTCAAAAATGATTTGTGAATTTTAAGTTTTAAATATATATTTTCGATAAAAAGTTTTTTTCATCAAGAAATGTTCCAAGTGATTTATCTTTGAAAACCATTTTCCATCTAAGATGACATAATTTGATGTAACACTTTCTTTACTAGGTATATGATCCAAGAATAACATTATTATTATTTCACTAAATGGTTTATGTTTATAATTAAAATATGTTTCTAAAATAAATTTCTATTCCATAAGTTATACCATGATAGAATTATTATAAATACCATTTATTTTTTATATGGGTTATTCTATGATGAAATGATGAAATGGTTGTGAAATCTATTTTTTTTCTATATATTATGATATGATGAAATATTTATGAAATCCAATTCATTCAATGGTTTATGATAAGATGAAAATTGTATGATCTTTTGTCATGCATATGTATGATTTTAATTATTTTACGATGGTTACATTATAACAAAGGATGGTGGTAACATTTTAACTAAAGATCGGTGGGACCTATATCTCTTTCTAATGCATTGGGTAAAGATATATATCTCATGAGATTGATAGAACTATAATGGAGACTGGAACCAATTCATTATGGGTCTTTGTATTCTATGATGGTCTTATGAGTGAACCTTGACTACTATTATGGTTTGGGGAGTGAAAACATTCCACTATGATACCTTTTTAGTAACACTTGACTAATATAGAAATGATTTTATATGCTTATGTGTATGCCACAATTCCATGTCTTATGAAAATGTTATGCTCTCATGGTTCATGTTCTTTTATTTCCTTATGATTCCTATCTTATAAACTGCCAATATTTATTCTATGAATTAATATTCTAAACTTTGATATACAGGGTATGGTTTTAACATGTTATTATCATGTTCTTAAACACTAATGTTCATGTTATTCTTGCATATTTATCTTGTTTTCCCTTACTAAGAATATGTGATCACCCTTTATTATATTTCCTTTCCCCATGTTATGAAGAAAGGTGTTAATTAGGGTATGTTTTTGAAGAGTTATAATGGATAATATCTTTATGGGAGATGTTGAAGATATTTCACAAAATTAGATGATTTTGTAACTAGTCTCAAAATACACTAAAATATTACAACCCTCAGGTGCATGTTTTTGTAATGTATTCAATATTCATCTAAAAATATATAATATCCATGTATGAAAAACCTGATTCATTATAGTTGGTATTATAGGATAGGTTTTGTTAAACTTTGGGAACTAAGATGATAAATCTTTAGTTATATAACTTGATACATTTCTATGGATATGTATGGGTATTTCACTAAGGATAAGTCTAATTACGAGTCAATGTATAGGAAAATGTCTTGGAATTTTGGAAAAAGATAGATCAAGTGGTTTTAAAGAAATTTCATCCCTATATGGATACTACAAGTGGATGTGTCTAAGGCACAAAGATACCTAGGGGAAATAACTTCAAAAAGGGTGCATTGAGATAGACTCAATTATCACCGGGTGCATAACAATAGGCCTTGATGCACACATGGTTTGACACTCCCATGGGATATGATTTGGAAATTCAAAAACTCTTTATAAACCATCATGAAGGACTTAAATAAATTATGACCTTTAATGACCTAGGATAAAATTAAGGTTTCATAAATTAAAAATAAGGTATCATGATTTAGACATCCTATAATTTATTTTTTTGGGTTTTGACTATGATTAGTGTTGCTCAAAATATGATTTTTATTTTAGAAAATGGATGGAACCAGAAATAATCATGTTAAAAATGAATATATGTGAAAATTAGATTACTATGAGAAACTAAATTAGATTATGACTGGAAAGAGTGATATTGTGATTGTCCTTAATCATCTATCGTGATATATGATTAACCATGTAAACTTTAATGAGATTTCTAAAGTGTAAAATAAAAGGAAGATGCACTTTTATAAAAGTTTTTGTGGTATTAAATATGTAAGAAATAAGATTAATCTTCCTACATGTTAAGAAGGTGGGAAGATGCACCTAGAAGAATATCTCAAATTGAGGGGAAGATGTTATCTATGTGGAAAAGAAGGTGAAATAGTGAAAAATTATAGATGAGTTCAACTTATTATGTGTGGGTAATATGGGAAGTATCTAACTAAATGCCCTGACCCAAGAATTAAATTTCAAACCATTAATTGACATATTCTATGTAAATCAATGAAGTATAATGATTGAATTACTTATATATTTTGATTCAAGGATTATGTTGTAAAAGTATTTTCCCGATTCTATTTGGGTTGTAAGAATCATGAAATATCAATGTATTATGTTATTTTTGGAATTATATATGTCTCTATGTAAGATTAACTTAAGAGTTATGGATTCCATCATGGGTTTATAAGTTTAAGGTTGATTATAAGTTCAAAGTCTTAGATAACCCTCTTGAGGTTTTACATGATGCGATTTTATAAAGATTAAAGACATTTTAGGAGAAATTTATGGAAACACAAACCTTTGGTTTTGTATATGTTTTAGTAAAAATGTTATTTGAGGAGTTATTCCTTTACACTTTGTGGACATATGATTAATGGTACGGGTGAACTTTAGGGTTTATCTTATCTTTGATGTTGAGGTAATTATGGGTTGTAGTTGATCACTTTACAATGTTAGCACACTTTATTAATATTAGAGAAGTTTTTTATTTGGTTCATCTTACCAGAATATACATTAAGGATGTGTTAAGTTTACATGGGGTACCATATAAAAATTTTATCTGATTGGGATTTGGATTTTACCTTGATGTTTTGAATAAGTCTTCAGTATAATTTTGATATAGAGTTGAGTTTTTGCGCTATGTATCATCCTTAGACATATGGTCAGTCTAAGAGAACTATTCAAACCATAGAGGATATGATATGATCTTATTCTATGAATTTCAAAGGCAATTGAGATCAACACCTTCCTAATGATGAGTTTTCTTGAAACAATATCTTTCACATGAGCATTCATATGGATAATTATTAATCCATTTATGGAAATAAGTGTTGAAATACAACATACTAGAATGAAGTTATTTAAATAAAGCTATTGGGACCTGAGTAAGCTGATGAGATGGTAGAGAAGTTCATATACATTAAACAATACATAAGGATAACACAAAGTTGATAAAAATGTTTTGCTGATAATCATATACTCAATCTATAATTTGAAGTTGGTGAGAAGGTCTTTCCATGAGTTTCTCCATGGAAGAAATAAGGGAAAACTAAGTCCTAGTTATACCAGTACCTTTGAATTACTTGATCATATCAATAAAGTATCTTATCTTTTAGAGATTACATCAAACCTCTCTTAGGATCACAATGTGTTCCATGTATCTCTCAAAAGGATTCATTGACCCGATCCATCACATGTGATGAACCCATACGTCATACTACTGGAGCACGATATTTCTTATAAGGAATAATAGGTAGAGATTCTAGATCATAAAAATAAAGTTCTTAAAAACAATACCACTCATCTAGTCAATGTTTTTGGGCGAAACCACTAGTTTGAGGAAGCTACGTGGGAACTTGAGGATGTAATGAGGTACAAGTATCCTTAGTTGTTGGTATAAAAGTGACGAATTTCAAGAGAAAAATTAATTTTAAAGGGGGGGGGGAGGGGATAAAGTGTAACACCATGATATTTTGTGAAATATATATTCTTTCGAATTAATTTTATATTTTTGATATTTTGTGTTACACGTTGCACTAAGTTTAGCTTGTGTTACATGCAATAGTGTGTTTAAACAAAACATGTCATATTATTAAAATATTATTATATGATAATTATCACCTAGAAATTGGAATGGTGGGTATTAATAGTATTAAATTAATTATGAAAATATATTGTTTATTCATGTATATAAAATTAGTTTTTTGGTGATGAGTTAATTAAAAATTAAAATAAAAAACTATTTGAAAATAAAGGATTTTTTTGGAAAAACTATTTTATAAAAAAAATTTATTACCTCAATAAAATAATAAAACCAATTTTGAGGAATTATGTTAATGAAATTTATATATTATATATTCAATAAAATATTTGAAATTTATCCTATGTGTTTTCTATAAAATAGATATAAATAAATCTGATTTTACTCTTAAAACTGTATTTTTCAAAAAAGCAGTTTTGTCGCCTTTTTACACACTTATTTTAAAGATAATTTTTTTGAAACTTTTAGAAAATTTATTTGAAAAAATAAATATAATTTTTTAAATCATCATGTCAAAATTTTCTAAGGATGGATTTTTTGGAAATTTTTGAAAGATTTTTTTTGATAAATAGTGAAAAATACTAAATTTCAATTGAAAACTGCCATTTAATTTAAATTATTTATAAAGATAAATTATATTTAAAAATAAAATTAGTTAAATTATATATATTAATACAATTTAGTCCATTTTAATCATTTTTATATTTAAGTTTGATATAAAAACCATGTAAACTTTTGATCATTTTCTTTTTGAAAACCCTCTTTCTAATTGTGTTTCCGAGATTAATTTTAAATTAAAACTTTAAAATTATGTGAATATATTTTAGCAATATAGATTATGTATTTGGAATAAGAATAATTTATATTATATAATACTTTAATCTTATTTTTTTTACCACAATGAATAGTAAAAGTAGTAAAAATTATTTACCGCGGTTAAGGTAAAAATCGGTTTATCGGGGAGTTAAACTAAAAAGATAAGGTCTAAAACGACCTCAAAACTTGTATAAAATTTATTTTATGGATATATTTAGAACCTATAATGCATAAGTATCTAAAATAATACAAATTTAGCATTGTTTCAGGTGACAAACATGGGTTTATCTTTTTTTTCAAAAATTACAAGTGTGCCACTCACCTCACTTATAAAATCCACCCCCTATGCTCTTATATTAACACTTTAAAACCATTTTATTTAGTAAAATACATTAAAAAATAACTTAATAACTTCCCTTATATAATAGAATATTCCTTAGGTTTTAAGAAAGCTGACATATGAAGGATTTTAGTGAAAACCTAAGGTGGATACCCGAAGAAGAGGTAATGTTATTCAACGAGCGTTTTTATTTTATTTCTTCCTTCAACTCATTAAATTATTATTAAACCTTGATGATATAATAACATAAGTATCTTAAATATAATTATATTTCTTTATTTTAATTTCATGACCTACAAACACCTCTATTTTCATATAACGGGTTGCGAAATCATTATTCGTGTGTACAACGAACTACCACTTCGCGAACCGATGTCATTTTTTTCCATTAAAACTTCTCATGGTTGGGTATAATGATGGATATAAATTATATATATATTTTATTTATAAAAAAATTATAATTATGGATTAATTATATCATATATACTTTTTTTTACTTTCCTTTCCGTATGAGATACGATAACGTCACTCACGTATATGGTGGACCACCGCCTTGCGAAGCGATGTAATTAATTTTTCACTAATGATTTATATAAAAGATAATAAGGATACATTTATTTAATATATGTGATATAAATTAAATAATTATGATATTAATTACATATTTATTATATCATTTTGTTTCTTAACTTTTCACTCACTGAAAGATGATAACGCCGTTCATATTCGTATAGACTACCGCCTTCACGAATCTATGCGACTCTCTATTTTCATGACCACACCGCATGGATGATATTTATAAGTATATTTAACATAATAATATTTTATTTATTATACTATTATCATTAATAAAATATAAAATATTACTTACCTCCTTTCCATAATGATCATTGAAAAATGGAAACATTACTCATGCATATGTACGACCTACCGTCTCCATGATCGTAACATACTTCATTTCTCAAAACCATATCTCATGATTGGATTAAAAAGAATAATTGATATATAATTATGATAATTATTTCAAAAATATTATTTTGGATATGGTTAAACCATGAACAAAATAATAGGACCAAAAACAACAAATCAAAACATATACAAAAAATAAAGCAGTTATCACCCGAAACATGATTTTAACAAGGAATGGTAATAAAAGGGTAATTAATGGTCATAAGTAAATAATATATGGTATAATATATATAAGTATGGTTATATAATATATTTATAATAAAATTATATTTATTATATATGAGGTTTTAATGTATATAAAGGAAGTTTATACTTAAGGTTAGAGATTTCTATTCTCTCTTTTATTTATGGGAGACATATGAAAAGTCATCAATAATTTATTTTGTGTGGTAAATATAATGAAACTTTGACACGATATATCATGAATATAATAGTTTTAATTATATTAAAAATTTTATTTTATTTTCTTCTTTATTTGGGCTTATTATTGAAAATATTACTAAAGCGGTAAGGGATTTCCATCTCACTATTTACTTTAGTGAGATACATTCCATTTTAACCACTTGTTTCTTATATGTGTTATACAAAATATCAATGAATGTATTTTATATTTATTATCATTATTATTATGGAATTTACATATCCATTTTTTTATCTATATTTTATTGGGTTTATGGTTCAAAAGTTACCCAAGTGGCAAGGGATCTTTACCATAATTTTCCTTTTTTGAGACATATGTTATGTTATGAACCTATATTATTTATGAGGTGAATATATATCCAATTTGACATATAATATAATGATTTTATTTATTATCATGATTTCATGGGGCTTACGATTCAAAGTTACCAAATTGGTAAGGTTTTTATGTTACAATCTCATCGCTTATTGGGATTTCTCATGATTATGATTCCAATGATGAAATATTATGATATACCTATAAATAAACTCATTTATTTTCTTATAATATGGTTATTTATGGATAATAAAAGTTTTCCCTACATTTTCAACTCTTTATGTACACAATAGTTCAAAATAACGTTTTAAAGAAAAATATTCTCTATTTCTCTCTTCGATCAAAAACTTGTTTTTCATCCAAAACCATGTTTTAAAAAAATATTTTAAAAATATTTTTAAAATTATTAAAATGATTTTTAAAAATTTTTCCCCCATGTTTGACTTTTTTATAATTTTTGAAGGAATATTCATGTAATTTTTCAAATAATTCGCATTTGGATTTTACCAAAAATATGAAAGGAATATTTGTATAAATGTGTATGCAATGAATGGAAATTCCTAATACTATGACTATTATTTTCCTTTAAGATTACATTATATGTTTTCAAGGTTATTTTGAGATAAAATTATTTTCAAAATGTTTTAAAAAGTGTTTTCAAAGTAGAATAGTTATTTTCCTCAAGAAATGTTTTAAAATATTTTAAAATATTACTTTATAAGTTTCAAATTTTATTTTAATAGAAAAGAAATTCCAAAATGTTTTATAAATTTTTATTATTAAAAATTTATTTTCAAATAAAAGTTATTTTCCTTAAGAAATGTTCCAAGCGATTTATCTTTCAACAGAATATTCCATATAAGATGAAATCCTTTGACGTAAGCTTTTATTTACTAAGGATATTATCCAAGGATACCATTCTTATTATTCCTCTAAATGATTTAGGTTTATGATGAAAAGATATTTATGAAACTCATTTCTCTTCCATGGGTTATATCATGATAAAATTCTTTTGAAACTCACTTCTTTTTTCAACGATTTATTCTATGATGAAATGAAGAAATGATTATGAATCCTTTCACTTTTCCATATATTATGATATGATGAAATATTTAGGAAACCCATTTCATTTAATATGTTGTGATAAGATGAATGTTTTATGATCTTGTGGAAAACATATGTTTGATTTTCATTATGTGATAGTGGTTACATTATAACCATGGATGGTGGTTATGTTATAACCAAATATGGGTGTGACATATATCTTCCTCCAATGCATTGGGTAAAAATTTATATTTGATTAGATATACAATACTGAAATGGGGAGTAAACTCAATTCAGTAAGGGACATTGCTATTTCGATGGTCTTGGGTGTAACTTCCTATGTATTTATAGAATAATACATTTTCATATCTATTAATATTTATAAATAAGATATTAATTGTACGTTAAAGGGGAAAATTTTTCTAATAGTGTACTTGACATGCAATAATAGGTTTCTCTGAAATATTACATTGAACACAACACTGAGTTATACCGAAAAATAATACAATAATAATAATATTATTTTAAATGGTAGTTAACACCTAGTCATTGTATTGGTAGTAATGAACAAAACTTACTACAATATGATTACACATGTTTGTTAAATGTTTTTACATTTATCAAATAAATTTTAGATGCTCAAAATGAAAATGAATCCAATTTGAAGAATAAAATACTTTAATATTTTTAAAAGGTCATTTTACTGCCTTTTGATAGAGAACATTTTTAAATCCAGTTTTTTACACTTTTATATGTTATATTTGACAAAATAAACTTCTTATTTGGAATCTGGTAATCAAAATTTACTTTGGTTCAAATTTTGGCATTTTTTTGATAAAATTCATATTTTAATGAATAGTGATAAATACTGCATTTTTAATTCAAAACTACATTTTCATTTAATTTATTTTTACTGATAGATTATTTTTTTAATTGCTTTTAAATTATATTTAGATTATGTTTTTAACATTTAATCCAATTTTGTTCATTATAAGTAATTTCACATTTAAATTTGACATAAACACATGTCAATATTTTGATAGGTTTTACTTCTTGAAAACCCACTTTCTGGTTTTGAAAACATGAATTAATTTTAAATTAATCAATACAAATTTTTCATTTTGAATTTGGAAAAATGGACTCAAAAATTTTAATCACAAGGTTTAAATTATTTAAATATGTATCTTTTATTTTTTGACATTATGAATAGTAACTTTAGTAATTATTTTTATCTACCATAGTTAAATGGTAAATTAGGTAAATAAGGGTAAAAATAATATTATAATAAAATAAAACTACCCTAAAACATATCAAAATATTATTGGATGATTCATACACGACCATAAAAATCCTTAGGCCTAATTTTTGGAATTTGGGAGTCACTTGGGTGTGATAATGACATGTTATAATAATTTATTTAAAGTAAAGAGAAGTATAACATAAACATGTATCTTTTTACTAAAAAAATTATAATATAGGGTTATAAAACTGATAACTTTGACTATAAATATTCATTATAAATTTAAAAATATTTCCTACATCATGGTATTTTATTTATAATTTTTAGACATTAAATAATAAAATTTATTTACGACACAATGATGATGCAATGATTACCTTATTAATGAAATATTTATATAAATGATATTATAAATATTAAAATAAATGTAATTTGAAACTTTTGTTGAAATACATTAATTTTATGGATTATTATGACATATTATATTTGATTTAATGTATTTTGTTTTCAAATGAATCATGTTTTTAGGACTTTAACAAAAACCAATTACTAAATACTATCAAAATTGACATAAATGAGTTTTAAAAAAAGTACTATTTTATTTAATGATATAATAGTAATAAAAATGTAATATTCCTACAACTAACAAAAATAATACTAAAAATGTAATTAATGATCCACTTGAGGTTATATTGGCATTTTATAGTAACTATATTAACCATATAGTGTAAAAATACAAGAAGACATGGTAAGAGTTAATTTATTTAACTAAGGGTTAAATCCAAAAGATAAGGTTAAATTTTTGACCTAAACTTGTATAAAACCTATTGGTTGAGAGTATTTAGACCCATAATCATCATATCCTAGAAATATAATACTTTGGAGCTATTATAATTCGAAAATAAATTTATAATAAAATAATATTTCAAGACTTTCCTAAAGTGCCCCTCCTCCCTCTTATAAAAGTCCACCACCTATACCCACTTAATCACACCTATAAATCCTTTTAGATCATTAATATTATAATAAAATAATCTCCCAACATCCCTACCTTCCTTCTAGAAGTGTTACCTTGGGAATAATGCAATTTAAGAAATCCCTTTGGCTCAAATCAAAAGGAGTTACCCGATTCAGAGGTAACGTCTTCTCTCGAGATCCTTTCATTTATTTTTTCCTTCTCCAACCCCATAACCTATTTTATTAAAATATTTTATAATAACACCAGTATAATAAATATACTATTATGTTGTTACACCTCCATATAATGGATATAGAACATATTTTTTCTGTGTACGACAAACTACTGCCTCACGAAACGATGATTATTCAATTTTCTACTACAACCTCTCATAGTGGACATTATGATAGAAATATGTTTATATATGATATATATTATATTTATATTATCTCTATGATTTTTTAGTTTTTATTATAACATACCTTTATGCTTTCCATAATGTGTAAATACGATAATTTCGTTTGAGGAAGTGTGCACTACCGCCCCTTCAAAGTGATATGAACCATTCATGATAAACATTGAACATATAAAGGATGATGTTAATGAACTTATAAATCATATATAACATATATATTATAATTTAATTATAACAGACCTATGTATCATTTATTTTTCATTCCTTTAATAAGATAAATAAATAAAAGTAGCGTTCATGTATATGTACGACCTACCATTTCCATGAATGGTGCATTTAATTTATTATATCCAAATATTATGGATTATTATAAATACATATATACTGTATATATATGATATTTAAATCATGGATACTATTTTTAAGGTAATGCACTTTTGACCAGATGGAAAATTTGTAATCATAACAAGATCATTTTTGACTCATGTACTGAACATCGACAAAACGTCTGATATAAACTTAAATAATCATATAATTTTTATAACATAGTAATAAGTGATATAAAATGAATAATGAAATTGAAAAAGGTTCTCAATAAATTATAAATTAACCTAAGTTTATTATTTCGGAACAAAACGATTGTACATAACAAGTCAGAGTCAAGGTAAGGGACTTCGTCCCAATCTCCTTTCATTGAGGCATATTTTAATTTATACATGACCTTTTTTATATGGTGTATAATAAACCCCTTTGACTTGTAATTCAAAGGGAATATTTTTTTTATGAATAATTTTACTAAATGATACAAAGTAATGTTTTTAACGCATGCAGTGACAGTTACTTCTCCGCCACCATAACCATTATTTGATATTTGGATTCCTCTATAAGATTTAATGTTTTTTAATGGAAAAAGAAATACATTATTACCTTTTTGTGTGTTTTGGTATTTAAAATGTTTTTGAAAGTGTATTGACTATTTCAATATCTTGAAATGATTTCTTATGATTGAAAATAATATTTTTTGAGTGAAATGTTGATAATTGCAATTATTTATATTTTATGAATACATAATGGTACTTGGACATTTGATAGGTGGTTAAGTGATAAACCAAATATGGGTTGTTATGTGATAAAACAAATATGGGTGGTTCTATGATAAACCAAGGATGGATGGTTATGTTATAACCTTCAATGCATTGGGTATGAAAGTCGGCCATATGGCTATTCCATTTGTAAGAATGATATGTGTGGAAGTCGACCGTATGGTTATTAAATTTAAGTATGATTATGCCCCAAGTTATCTTTTGTATGTTATGTGTGATTTCTATGGGTTTTATAGTAATCTTTTGTCTAAAAAAGTGTAATAAATGAGATTATATTCTATGAATAGTATTTACTACTTCATAAAGTTGAAAAGTAATACTTTATGATAAAATATTCATGGTTTACATGTTTTCAAAAAGCTAATAGTTTTATTTACTTGTGTATCCATTTCTGAGATTTTTATGCTCATCCCATGTTTTGATTTTTTTTCATAGGATTTAAATAATAATAGAGTCAAGGATAGGATCATAGAAAAGTTATGATGTTTTAGAATGAAACAAAACCGTGTTTTGTTTAAAAGTTTTTGTTTTATAAAAAAATGGATAGTTAGTAGAAGTGTATAATTTGTAATAATCAAGTTGATATATATAAGTTATTGTATAATTCTATAAATCTCTAAACCTAAAAAGATCCTCAATGTGAATGAAATTCAATTGATTGACTTAACTCAATATTAAGTAATGTTTAAGGCCGGGGCCTTATAGTTGGTATCATAGGTCGGTTTAGATAACTTTAGGAGTTATAATATTGTTAATAGAATATCCCTAAAATATTTTTTACTTTATGGTCAAATTGAAATGATATAGAATTTGAATATTACCATGTTGCTTTTTCTAAGATGTGTTTTTTTCAGAATGGTTTTCTGTAGAGGAAACATGGAAGTTGTGCTGGGAAGACATATAGAGAGAAATAACCTTCCAAATCAACATCTTGAGATGGTCGGAATCAGAACTGAATAGTTTGTTGCAGTGATGGATCAGTTGACTTAGGAAATAAATGGTAGTGGTGTCCATGAATGAGATCAAACAGACTAACCGCAGAAGAATATATTGATAGTGGAGCATTTAATGAGGTAACATCCTGCATAATTAGAGGGTCATCTGAACCTGTTCAAGCTGAAGGGCAGATTAAAGCACTGAAAAATATTTTTGATTCAATGGGATGTTCAAAAAATAAAAAGGTTAGTCTTAAAGTTTATCGTTTTGAAGGTGAATCTAATTAGTGGTGGCCAATGATTAAAAATATCAAAGGAAGTGAAGAGATTGACACCATGGAATGGGATTAATTTAAGAATATATTCCTAGAGAAACATTTTTCTAAGCCCATTCAACTTAGGATGGAAAATAAATTCTTAGAATTGAGATAAAAGGAGGAAGATTCTACGGATTAACATGAAGAAAAATTCACTTGTTTTTCAAGGTACGTCCCAAATTTTATCTAGGATATTAATAGTAAGATAAATTAGTTTTACTCAGGATTGAAGTTGAAATATCTAAGGGAATTATCTTCTCATGAGTTTCAAAGCTATGAGAAACATGTTTGATGTGCTGAGAATTTAGAAATAGAGTTTTCTGATGGTCATGTGTTCCATGAGAGAAAATAAAAGAAGCGATCCAATTTGCATGAAATGGGAAAGAATTCATCAAAGAAGCCTAGAGGTAAGAAAAATTATTTTCCAAATTATGAGAAGTGTGGTAAAAATCATCCCGTAGAATGAATCTCAAAGTCCAGGATGTTCCTATTAAGTTTTAAGACTGGTCATATTGGTCATAACTCTAAGAAAGATGATCATGCAAGCAATGAAAAACCAGTGGTAATATGTTTTAGTTTCAATGAGATAAGACATTATGCCAATGTGTGTCCAAAGTTGATTAACCTGGGTGGAAACCAGCAATATCAAAAATAGAATGGCATGGAAAAATCATTTTATTCTACTACGGTTAATATGAGACAATCAAATGAAGTGGTGATAGGTATGTTACATGTTTTTTCAAATTATTCCAAAATTCTATTTGACTCTGGATCTTCAGATTCCTTCATTTTTGAGTGCTTTGCAAGTAAATTAGAAATATCACCTCATGAATGTGATATAAAACTTTTGGTAAAAACTTTGGGTGTAAGTATTAAAGAAACTACGATTTATAAGATTCTTCCTATTATAATTAGTGGGATAGTATTTCCTAAAAATATTGTTGAACTTACTATAGAGTAATTTGATATCATTTTGGGTATGGATTGGATTTTAGTTTATCACGATAAAATATATTGTAAAGACAAGAAGGTTTTATTCAATGATTTCATATCTTTGATAATATACCAATAAGATGAAAGATTGATTAAATATGACAGTTAAATTTATTTGGCTCATGTTGTTTAAAAGAAAGAAACAATTTTGATTAGTTTCATTCCAATAGTGAAAGAATATATGGATGTTTTTTCAAATGAATTTCCTAGTATTGTTACTAATCAGGAGGTTGAATTTACTATTGATTTATTGCATGATGCTAAGACTATTTCTAAACCCCCTTATCAAATGGCTCAAGTAGAATTGGTGGAATTGAAAACATAGTTTCAAGAATTACTTTATAAAGGTTTTATTCAACCTAGCACTTCACCATGAGGTGCTTTGGTTTTATTTTTGAAAAAGAAAGATGGTTTTATGAGACTATGTATTGATTACAGAGCCTTGAATAACATCACTATTAAGAACAAGTATCCTTTACCTCATATTGATGATTTTTTTATTAGCTCCAGGGAGCTCTATATTTTTCGAATATTGATTTGAGGTCCAGGTACCATCAGCTGAAGGTGAAGGAGGATGACATTCCAAAGAAAATGTTTCAAATGAGATATGGGAATTATGAGTTTTTAGTTATGCCCTTTGGGTAATCTAATGAACCTTATATATTTATGAATATCATGAATGGAGTCTTTCATCACTTTTTGGATCAGTTTGTGGTTGTGTTTGTAGATGAAATTTTGGAATATTATAAAAGTTGGGAGGAACATGAAAGTTACTTAATGATTGTTTTAAAAACATTAAAAGAAAATAATCTATATGGATAGTTTAGTAAGAGTGATTTTTGGTTGCAAAAATTTCATTCCTTGGACATATTGTTTCTAAATATAACATAACTATTAACCCTTCTAAAATAAAAGTTATTGAAGAGTGTCCAAGACCTACCAATATCATATATATTCATAGTTTTCTTGGATTAGTGGGTTATTACCAATGGTTTGTTAAAAACGTTTCTTGGTTATCTAGCCCACTAACTAAGTTAACGACTTAGGGAGTTAAGTTTATCTGGACAAAATAATTTGATGATTTTTTTTCAGGAACTGAAAACAAGATTGGTAAATGCTCCAATTGTTTCCTGCATTCCAGGAATGGTGAGTTTGTTATCTATAATAATGCTTAATTTAAAGGACTAGGTTGTGTTCAAATGCTTTATGATCAGGTAATTTCTTATGCTTCACTTTAGTTGAAACCTCATGAGTTAAATTACCCTACCCATGAGTTTGAATTAGCTGCTGTTGTTTTTTGCATTAAAGATTTGGAGGCATCATTTTTATGGAATAAAGTGTAAAATATATACTGATAAAAAATGTTTTAAGTATATATTCACTTAGAAATAATTGAATATGAGATATAGGAGATGGATAGAATTAATCAAGGATTATGATTGCACGATTCATTACCATCCAAGAAAATCAAATAAAGTGGCTGATGATTTGATTTAAAAAAGTAATGCTAAATTAACCATGTTACATTTAGAATAATATCCATTGGTTAATGATTTAATGAATTTTGTATTGGAAGTTTTTGGGTATAGAAATTCATCTATTTTGTTTTAGCTGTTAGTGAAATCATCTCTATCAGATAGAATTAAGCAAGCATATAAGGAAGAAAGTGAGTTGTAGAAAAAGGTAGAATTGGTTTAGAAGGGTATGTTTCATGAATTTAACATTGATAAAGATAGTATTTTGAGATTTGGGAAGATATTATGTGTTTCTTGTGATTCAAAGTTGAATAAAGAGTTGTTATGTGAAGCTCATAGTTTGGCATTTTCAGTTCATCTGGGCAACACTAAGATGTACAGAGACCTTTGAGAGTATTACAGGTGGGATAAAATAAAAATAGATATTGCTGACTTTACAATTAAATATTTGACTTGTCAACAGGTGAAAGAAGAATGACAGTTTCCGAAGGGGATAATTCATCCTTTTTTAGTGCCAAAGTGGAAATGGGAAAATATATAAATGGAATTCGTTATGGGATTACCAAAGAAATCTCGAGGTAATAATGAAATCTGAGTTATTATTGATCGATTGACTAAATATTCTCATCTTATTCCTATTTGAGATACTCTGTCTCTAGATCAAATTTCTTGATTGTATATTAAATAGATAGTTAGGTTATATGGTTTTACCCTCTCCATTGTATCATATTGTGATCCCATGTTCACTTTTAACTATTGGAAAGTCCTTCAGAATTATTTGGGTACTGAATTAAATTTCATTATATCTTTTCATCCTTAATCATTTGGGTAATTAGAATGAACAATTCAGATGTTGGAAGATATTCTAGATTCTTATTCAATGTATTACCAAGGAAGTTGGATCAACATCTTTCTTTGGTTGAGTTTTTTTATAATAATAGTTTTCATTCTAGTATAAAAATGGTACCATTTGAGGAATTATATGATAAGTGGTGTGAAACTCTAGATTTTTGGGATGAAGTAGGTGAAAGGAAGTTGATTGGACCAGGACTAGTAGAAGAGATAACAGAAAAAGTTCAGTTGATTCAAAAGCATACAAGGACAGCTTAGAGCAGACAGAAAAGTTATGTAGATAACTAGAGGAAGGATCTTTCTTTTGAGGTAGGTGATCATGTCTTTCTATAAGTTTCACCATGGAAAAGTGTGATGTGTTTTGGTAATAAATGGAAGCTGAGTCCAAGGTTCATTGAAACCTATGAAATCTTAGAGAAAGTTGGGTCATTTTCCAACCAATTGGATTTACCTCCGAGTTTATCCCACGTACACAATGTTTTTCATGTTTCAATGTTAATAAATTATATCCCGGATCTATCTCATGTTTTGAGTCCAGAGGTAGTTCAGTTGGAAGTGAATCTTTCTTATAAGGAAGAACCAGTACAAATTCTTGATCATAAAGAACAAGTGTTGTGAAATAAGGTGATTCATCAGGTAAATGTTTTTTGAAAAAATCATTTGATTTAAGAGGCAACAAGGGAATCTTAAAATGATATGAGGGAGAAAACCCCCACTTATGTGATAAATAAATAAAATTATGGGGATACAATTTCCAAAAGGGGGGATGATGGAACATCCCATGTATTTATATAATAATACATCTTCATATCTATTAATATTTATGAATAAGATATTAATTTTACATTAAATGGGATGCTTTTTCTGATAGCGTACTCGACACGCAACAATGAGTTTCTCTGAAATCTTATGCTGCACACAACACTGAGTTATACTGAAAAATAATAGAATAATAATAATATTATTTTAAATGGAAGTTAACGCCTAACCATTTTATTGAAAGTAATTAATGGATATAACTATAATATGAATAAACATTTTGGATAAATGGTTTTACATTTATCTAATAAATTTTATAGTCTTAAAATGAGAATGAATCCAATTTTAAGCATAAAATACTCTAATATTTTTAAAAGGTCAGTTTATCACCTTTTGATGGAGAACCATTTTTAAATATAGTTTTTCCCACATTTATATATTCTATTTTACAAAAAATAAACTTCTTCTTTGGAATTGGGACATAAAAATTTACTTTGGTTGAAATTTTGGTATTTTTCTAATAAAATTCATATTTTAATGAATAATAAAAAATACTGCATTTTTAATTCAAAAACTTCCTTTTCATATAATTTATTTGTATTGATAGATTATCATTTGAATTGGTTTTAAAGTATCTTTAGATTATGTTTTTATCATTTAATCAAATTTTGGCCATTGAAAGTAATTTAAAATTTAAATTGGACATAAACACCTGTCAATCTTTTGATAGTTTTTACTTCTTAAAAAACTCGTTTTCTAGTTTTGAAAATGGGAATTGATTTTAAATTAATTAATGAAACTTTTATGTTTTGAATTTTTAAAAATGTATTCTATATTTGGAATTATAATTTCCAAATTATGTAAATAGATATCTTTTATTTTTAGACATGATGAATAGTAACTTCAGTAATTATTTTTATTTACCACGATTAAAGGGTAAATTAGGTAAATAAGGGTAAAAATAATATTATAATAATATAAAACAATACTTAGGACTATATTTTGGCAATTGGGAGCTACCTTAGTGTGATAATGACATATTATAATAACTAATTTAAAGTAAAGATAAATATAACAAAAACATGCATCTTTTTACTAAAACAATTTTAATATAGGGTTAGATAACCGATCTATTTGACTATAAATAGTAATTATAAATCTAAAAATACTTCTTAAATCTTTATATTTTATTTATAATTTTATAAATTAAATAAATAAATTTATTTATGACACAATTATGATGCAGTGATTACCTTATTAATGAAATATTCAAATAAATGATATTATAAATATTAAAATAAATGTAATTTGAAAATTTTGATGCCATACAAGACTTTTATATATTATTATGACATTTTATTTGTATTTAATGTAGTTTTTTCTAATTAATCAAGCCTTTATTACTTAAACAAAAATCAATTACTAAATAGTGTTAAAATTGACATAAATTAGTTTTTAAAACAAATACTATTTTATTAAATTATATAATAGTCATAAAAAAATAATATTAGGCCAAATGACTTATATAATGTTAAAAATTTAATTAATGATACACTTGAGGTTCTATTGGTATTTTATAGTAAATATATTAACCATATAATTCAAAAATACACGAATACATGGTAAGAGTTAATTTATTTAACTAAGGGTGAAAGCCGAAAGATAAGGTCATATTTGTGACCTAAACTTGTCTAAAATATATTAGTTGAGATTATTTCAACCCATAAGCATCTTATACTCTAAATATATCACTTTTTAGCTATTATAATTCGAAAATAAATTTATAATAAAATAATATTTTAAGACTTTCCTAAAGTTCCCTCCTCTCTATTATAAAATGCCACCACCTCTACCCACTTAATCACACCTATCAATCACCTTGGATCATCCAAATTATTATCAAGTAATCTCCCAACATAAATTTCTTCCTCATATAATCCTTAAATTGCGCATAAGGCAATTCAAGAAAGCCTTTTGGCTCAAATCAAAAGGACTTACCATATTTAGAGGTAACATCTTCTCTTAAGCTCCTTTCATTTATTTTTTTACTTATCAAACCCCATAACCTATTTTTATTCCATTATTTTATAAAAAAAATCATACTCAATATACTAGGATTTTTTTATTCTAAGGGTTTTCCCTACACTATACACACCTCCATCTAATGGATATAGAACATACTGTTTCTGTGTACGGTGAGCTACTACCTCATGAAATGATGATTCTTCAATTTTCTCCTACCACCTATCATGGTGGACATTATTATGGAACTATATTTATATATGATATATATTATATTTATATTGTATCTATTATTCTCTAATTTTTATTATAACATACCTTTATACTTTCCATAATGTGTAAATATGATAATTTCATTTAAGGAAGTGTAGACTACCGCCCCCTCAAAGTGATATGACTCGTTCATACCATACATGGAAAATATAAAGGATGTCATTAAGAAAATTATGTAACATATATAACATATATATTATACTTTAATTATAATATAACTATGTATCATTTAGTTTTAATTCCTTTAATATGAAAAATAAATAAAAATAGTGTTCATGCGTACGTACAACCTACCGTCTCCATGAATAATGAATTTCATTTATTATCTCCAAATATTATGGGTTATTTTAAATACATATATACTGGTTATATATGATATTTAAATAAGGAATAATATTCTAGATATAATGTAATTTTTACCACATGGACAATTAGTAATCATAACAAGCTCATTTTTGACTCATGTACCGAACATCAACAAAACATCCGATATGAACATGAATAATTATGAAATTTTTATAACTTTGTAATAAGTGATATAAAAGGAATAATAAACTTGAAAAAGGTTCTCAAACAAGTATAAATTAATCTAAGTTTATTATTCAAGAACATAATGATTGTACGTGACGAGTCAGACTCAAGGTAAGGGACTTCGTCTCAATATCTTTTCATTGAGGCATATTTTAATTTATACAAAACCTTTTTTATACGGTGTATAATAAACCCCTTTGAATTTTAAATCAAAGGTAATTATTTTTCTATGAATAATTTTACTAAACGAAAAAAAGGAACGATTTTAACATATTTTGCGACAACGAATTTTCCGCCTCTGTAACCATTATTTGATATTTGGCTTCCTCTATAAGCTTTAATGTTTTTTAAAAGGGAAAAAATATCCCTTATTCCATTTTGGGTGTTTCATTATTGAAAATGGGTTTTAAAGTGTATTTACTATTTCAATATCTTTAAATGATTTATTGTGATTGCAAATGAAATTTTATGAGTGAAATGTTGATAATTACAATCATTTATGTTTTATGATTATATAATGGTACTTTGACATTTGGTGGGTGGTTACATGATAAACCAAATATGGGTGGTTACATGATAAAACAAAGATGAGTGGTTTCATGATAAACCAAGGATGATTGGTTATGTTATAACCACTAATGAATTGGGTATGAAAGTCGACCGTATGACTATTCCATTTGTAAGAATGATATGCGTCGAAGTGGACTGTATGGTTGTTCCTTTTAATTATGATCATGTACCAAGTTACCTTTTATATTTTATGTGTGCTTTATATGGGTTTTATGGTAATATTCTGACTTTAAAAGGGTAAGAAATGAGCTTATATTTTTTGAAGAGTATTTACTACTTCATAAAAGTGAACAATATTACTTTATGATAAAGTACTCATGGTTTACATGGTTTCACAAAGATAACTGTTTTCCTTCTTTGTGTATCCCTTACTGAGTTTTTTGTGCTCATACCAAGTTTTGAAATGTTTTTCACAGGATTTAAATGAGAATAGAGTTAGGAATGGGATCATATAAAAGTTATAATATTTAAGTGTGAAACTAAACCATGTTTTTTTAAAAGTTTTTGTTTTATGAAAAAAAAGGATAATGAGTAGAAGTGTTTAATTTGTAATAATAAAGTTGACATGTATAAGTTATGGAATAATTATATAAATCTCTAAACCTAAAAATATCATTGATGTGAATGAAATTCAAATTATTGACTTAACTCAAGATTAATTATTATTTAAGGACGAGGCCTTATATTAGGAGTGAACCTTGACTACTATAATGGTTTTGGGAGTGAAACCATTCCACTATTATAGAATTGGTAATGAGCCTCGAAAACCATGGAAATGATTTTCTATTCTTATGTGTATGCCACAATTCCATGTCTTATGCAAATGTTATGCTCTCATGTATCATGTTCTTTGATTTTTATATAATTCATGTATTATGAAATGTAACAACCCAAGTACTTATAAAATTATTATTTTTTTCATTATAGAATTAAATATTTAAATTATTTATAATTTTATAATGAAATAAATTATATTTATAAAAATTAAGGAATTTTTACCGATGGAATAATAACCTGACCTTAGGAATAATAACATGACCATTAGGAATAATAAATTTTCCAATAGAATAGTAACCCAACCTCTGAGAATATAAATAAAATTTATGTATCTTATAAGTGTAATCATGATATATTTATATCATGAAATAAGTAAATAAATGTTTTGGAAATGATAAATCAATTATGGGAATTTTTATAAGTCATAAATATTTAATTATAATTTTATAATTAATTTAATGATTTAAATTAAAGTTAATTTTCATAAAATTTATACATAAATTATTATTTTTTTTTCTTATGATTACAAGATAATTTTATGAGACATTAATTAATTTTTCAAAGTGTTATAAAATTGGTTATAATTTTTAAACTTGTTATTTTTGAATAAATTATTATTTTAATTAAAAATTAAATTCCTCATATTTAGAAAATTATTTTCAAAAAATGGAGTTCATTTTTAAATTCTACATGTTGAAAAATGGTTAGGGTGAATTTTTGTTATTTTTCTGAAATACTTGAATTTTTAGTGAATAATGAAATATGGTAATTTACGATATATATCGATTATAAGATAAATAAACTATTACTTGAGTCATGAATGATTTAAGAACCATAATCTCTAACTTTACTTAATTATTTTAATATATTTGATGATAATTCTCAAACTATTCATATTCTTGATTCAAATTAATAAACTAATGAATATAATAATGAAAAAACACCCATCTCCTCCACTATAAATACTACCACTCACCAACTCTTCCCTTCACACCTCAAATCCTTTTATATTGCTTAATTTATAACAAAATCACTTCCCAAGTCTCTTTCCCACGTCCAAGACCTATTGGTCTCACAAAAAGTCCAAAACCAAAGGCCTTAAGGTGGTTCTCAAGGAGTATAATTCAAGAGGTAAAAATACTTTTTCATTTTCTTTTTAAATTTTTTATAATCTCTTCAACTCCCCTTATACAAGAGGCATGGAAAATATAGTATCTTATTTATACTTTAATTTTATCATTTTTATGAAAAAATCCATCATCATACTTCTTCTCCTCTCCCTCTTATTCTAAAAATAAAACATTAGCTCTGATGTGTTGGTTTACCGACATCGTGGATGATGTGTTTTCAATTTCATTTACTATATTCATGTCTAGTCATAAAACCATTTTAATTGTTTAAAAAAAATTTAAAGTGTATGATATAACCTCTTTTATGTTCTGTAATTAACATATATACATAATATTAAATTATATAACAAAACTAGTTTGTGATTATCAAAGAACCACCAAAATGATCTAAATGAATATCATTAATGTTTTATCTAATGATTTATCATAAGATATGAAAGAAAAATTATTTATGGTATAATTTAATATTATATAAAGATATTAATACCATTTAATTCCACTTTTTGCGTTTCACTTCTATTATACAAGAAAATCCTTTACAAATCGGCCATGGAAACCATGTAAAGAACACACCTGAAACAATGAAAAATAACAAAATATTATTAATAATTGGGAAGAATGATGTTATAAAATGATAATATAAGGTGTTATAAAAATTAATATGTTTCTTTAAAATATTAATAACACTATTTTAACCATTATACAAGAGGTTTAAACATGTTTTAAGTAAGACAAACCTGAGGTAAGATAATTCTTAATCCAATTTCAATTCTTTAGATTAAACTTCTACTTCAATGATTTTTTCATGATAAGATTATTTTTGAAATTAAATTTGATTATATTATGTTTTATTATGTGTATTTATAGTTAATATACATATTCCTTTCATTTGATCAATTCCCACTTCAATGGGACTTTTCTTTAAAAATCATCTTTTAAATTTCTTTTTTTACAAAATTGAAAATGAATGTTTTTATGAAAGTGTTCATGTTTTACGGTTATGTTATGGTTATTGGGAATTATTTATGATGAAGGGATATACCTTTATCTACCTCCAATACATATGGTATTTTTATGTTGGAGGTCGGCCATATGGTTACTCCATTTGTAACTGTGATGGTTACACTATAAGATAGCCATGAGAGTTACATTGTAAGGTAGCCGCGAGGGTTACAAATAATAAGGTAATCAATAGGGTTAAAATATTAAGTAAGTAATGACCCAAGTTACCTTTATGGTTTTTTATGTTTCCTATGTTTTATAGAAATATCATTTTATGAAAAAGTAAGCATCTGATACTTATTGGGTGAAATGAATATATTTGTAAAAATGATTTCATAAGTTTATATATATTCATGTACTAACAGTTTATCTCCTTTTTATGAACCTTACTGAGATCTTTGTGCTCATAAAAAGTCTTAATATTATTTTTATATGTTTTAAGTATGGGTAAAATAAAATGATAATCCAAGATGAATGTTGTTAAGAATTTTCATGAAAAGATTTCATTTTTTTATTAAAAAATTTGTATTATGGAAGAAATGGATACTATTTTAGTAGTGCCCACTTTGTATACTTGTGGGTTGATATGTATGAATAATGTTCTATCTTTCATGAAATCTAAACTAAAACTATATTTAGGAATGTAATAAGTATATTCTAGTTTAATTAACTATATTGTGTAATGTTTAAGTCCAAGTCCTTATAATTGGCATCAAAGCACAGTTTAGATAAATTTTGGGGTAAGGATGATGTTAGTAGAATTCCATAAATAATTTTTACATTTTATTTATGTTTAAATGATATATAATTTTAATATTACCATGTTGGTTAATCTAATATTTTTTTTCATAATGGTTTTTCGTAAAAAGAACAGAGAAGCAGAAGTAGGAAGACCCCAGGAGGATGATATTTTTCTAAATCCACAACCGAGAATGGTGGGAATTGGAATTGAATAGTTTTTGATAGTAATAGATTAGTTGATATAGGATATAAATGGTGGTGGAATCTATGAAAGAGAACAACCAAAACTATTGAAAGGAACATGATGATAGTGGAATATTTTATGATGTAACACCCTCCTGCTTTTAGTGGATCTTCTAAACCAATGGTGGTTGAAGGGTAGATTTAATCCATTTAAATGATATTCAATGTCACGGGGTGTTTAGATAATCAAAAGTCCAGTCTTTCCATTTATTATTTTGAAGGTGAAGTTGACTAGTGGTGGTCAATGGTAAATAATATCAGGGATAGAGAGGATATTGATGCCTTGGAATGGGATGAATTTATAAATAGGTTCCTTGAAAAATATTTTCCTAAGGTTTTTTGATTTATGATGAAAAAAATCCTTGAATTGAAGTGAAAATAGAAGGATTCTGTGGCCGTGTATGAAGAAAACTTCACCTGATTATAAAGGTATGCTCCAAATATTATCCATGATCTTGATATAAAAATCAATCATTTTTACTCAGGATTGAATCCAAGATATTGAAGGACATTAGTATACCATGAATTCAAATGTTATGAGAAACTTATTCAATGTGATTAGAGGGTAGAAATGGAGTTCGATAATGATAACATGTACTTTGACAAAAAAAATAAGAAGAGGACCATATGGAAAGCAATGGGTAAGAATAAATCAAAGAAATATGATGGTAATAAAGTTTGGTTTCTAGTTTGTGAAAAGTGTGGTGAAAATAACCTTGGGGAATGACTTAACAAAACTAGGAAGTGTTTTTGATGTGGTATTTTTGGACATATGGACCGAGATTGTAATGAAAATGATATTAAGATTAATTTTGATAAGAAAAATATAAAGTGTTTTAAATGTGGTGAAATGGGTCATTATGAAAATACCTACCCAAAGAAAGATCTGAATGATGTAAAGAAACTAGATTATAAGAATAAAGGTGCAATGTGATCCTTGGAGACTGTGTTAGTAGATGTTGGGCCATCCAATGAAGTGGTATCAGGTACTTTGTTTTTTTACTCAAATTTTTCTAACATCTTATTTTATAAATGTTCTACACATCCCTTTATTTATGAGAAATTTTCTGGTAAATTGGAAATTTAACCTAAAAAAATGAGACCGAAACTTATAGTTAAAATACTGGGGGGAAATATTACAACAAAAAATAATTATAAGAATCTTTATATTGTTATCTATGGAAAGACATTACTTAAAAACCATGTTATTTTACCCTTAGTGGAGTTTCATGTCATTCTAGGTATAGATTAGATTTATGTTTATCATGCTAAGATTTATTGTAGAGCTAAAGAAGTTTTTTTTTCAGAAAGAGTTTCAGTTTGTATATAAGAATGAACCCATACAATTGATAACATATCAGGAAGTTGAGAAACTATTAAAATATGTAAATGAAATTTATCTTTATTATATTGTTGGAAAAAATGGAACTATTCAAATTAAGGATGTTCTAGTGTTAAATCAATACTTGTATGTTTTTCTGATGAGTTTCCTAGTGTTATACCTAATTTGGATGTTGAATTTATGGTGGAATTTGTTCCTGATGCTAAGAAAAATTCAAAACCTCCTTATCGAATGGATGAATTGGAACTTATTGAATTGAAAAATCAGTTGAAGGAGTTTCTTAATAAAGGCTTCATTCTTCCAAGAACTTCACAATGGGGAGATCCAATTTTGTTTGTTAAAAATAAATATAGTTCCATGAGACTTTTCATTTATTATAGATCTTTGAATAATATTACTATTAAGAATAAGTATCCTTTAACTCATATCGATGACTTGTTTGATTAACTTTAGGGAGCTCAAAATGTTACTAAGATTGAATTGAGATTTGGGTACCATCAGTTGAAGGTGAAGAAGGATGAAATACCAAAAATAACTTTTTGCACTAGATATGGGCATTATGAGTTTGTTTTTATGCCTTTTGGTTTGAAAAATTCCCCCACTGTATTCATGGATCTTATGAATAAAAAATTCTATGAATATTTAGATATTTTTTTTTTGTTTTAATTGATGATGTAGAGACCCCAAACTTGATGTACATGGACAATACATTACTTTTTCGGAATACTTAATACATAACAAATTCCAAAACTCAAGGATCATAATAGTTTAGTGTCTTTAGAAACTTGGAACATAATCTTCTAATCATGATGAAGGATCTTAAAAAACTCCCATAAAGATCTTCCCCTTTTTGTTTTCTTACCTAAAACCTTTCTTTATTTTCTGGGGAAAAGAAAACATATAAAGGGTGAGCTCAAATGCTCATTAAGGGTAAACATAGAAAACATAAAACAATCTATAAACATTTGAATGTAAAACCATGAGCATAAAATCTAAACTTCAAAATCTTGAGCAATGACATAAAACATTGCAGTACATAAGGCATATATCATAAAAGAACATTAATCATGATAAAATAGAATGGGAATAAAACTTGTAATTGTGGAAAAACTTTAAGCACAAGATATGATTTCCATTGTAGCCAAGACATTGCTGCCAAGACCATCTTAGTGGATAAAGTCCCTCACTGAACCGAGTTTACTTGCCGTTCCAGCCCTGTATTACTGAACCAGTTTTACTTTCCATTCCAGCCATGTTTATCTCATGAGATATAAATCTTTACCCAATGCATTGGAGGGAGATATAGGTCCCACCCATCTCATAATGAAATCATTCTTACTTGTGACACAACATGAACATAAATCATTCATCATTTCCCAAATTATAAAATGGGTTTCATAAACATCATCCCATCATAACATAATCCATACAAAAAAATGGATATCATTTCATCATAAGAAATGTTAAACCATGTAAATCCTAGAGATATTATACTTGAAACATACACATATGAAATAATGTCATCTTAGATAGAAAATGGTTTTGATAAAACACTTGAAATAAATCTTTGAGGAAAATATCATTTCTTATTCAAAATCATTTTCTTTTCACAAAATGCCATGAAATTTTAAAAGAAAGGGATTTTGTTGAAAATAGTCATGAAATATTGTAGAGTAATCTTTATGAAAATAATGCGTTATGAAACCTAAAAATACGTTCATGCCGTATAAGTTAAAAAAACATTCTTCTCGTACTTTTTCCCGGAAAAGTAAAAAAAGTACCTCGTAACGTAAACAAAAGAAATATTCCTTACATACCATTTAGTAAAGTTAAAGATGGGTAAAAAGGAATTTACGCATACATAAAAACACTTTTATAAAACATGGACATGGATGATAAAAATAACCCCAGTAAATACTTACGAATAAACAATCTCAGATAAGAACGAGATTGAAATAATTATCCCTTACAAATATCTTTTTGTAAATAAAATAGATCACTTATGTGTATTCACTATAAGGTCACATAAATAAAGTATAAATACATGATAATATATAAAAATTCATTTCTCACATAATCAAAGGACGATATAAACAAGAAAAGAATATCAACCCAAAGAATGGAAATTGGGTTAAGAAGTTCCCTTACCTCGTGTCCGACTTGACTCGATCATTCTTTAATATCCTGAATAATAAACTAAAGTTAATTTATACTTTCTTAAGAACCGTTTTCAAGTTTATTATTCCTTTATATCAATTATTACCATGTTATAAACATTATGCAATCATTTAAGTTAATAACATTCGTTTTAACGATATTTGGTACTTGAGTCAAAAATGGACTTCTTATAATTACATGTTGTTCATGCGGTCAATAGTACATTATATCCCAAATGATATTCATTATTTAGATATCATATATATAATATATATCCAGAATATAAATGTATTTATAATATTACATAACATTTGGAGGTAAGAAATGAAATGCACCGTTCATGAAGACGGTAAGCCGTACGTACGCATGAACGCTACTTTAATTTCTATTTCTTATTTTAATGGAAATAAAACATAATTATACATAGTTATATTATAATTATAGTATAATATCATATATAATATCATTAACTCTATCCTTTATACATCCCACATAAGGCATTAACGAGTCACATCACTTTAAGGGGGCGGTAGTCCATACTTCCTCAAATGAGATTATCGTATTTACCCACTATGGAAACCATAAAGGCTTGATATAATTTGGAAGTAAAGAATCATAAGGAAATCATAAACATAATATATATCATATATAAATATAGTTCCATCATAATGGCCACCGTGAGAGGTGGTAGGAGAAAATCGAACAATCATCATTTCGTGAGGCGTTAGTTTGCCATCCACAGAAACATTATGTTCTTCATCCATTAGACGGAGGTGTGTGTAAGTGTAGTTATAATAATTCTCATAAAAACATCCTAGTATATTTAGGATACTGGTGTTGTTACAAAATAAAGGATTAAAAATATTTTATGGGTTGGAGAAGTATAATAAAAGAAAACAATTTAAGAGAAATAGTTACCTTTAATTTGGGTAACTCCCTTTGGTTTGAACCAAAGGACTTCTTGAAGTGCCTTATGCCGAAGTTAAGGCTTCTAGGAGGAGGATAGGGATTTAGGGAGATTAATTGGGTAGAGTGTGGACGATCCAAATGGCTTGACATGTGTGTGTAATTGGTTATAAGTGGTCTCCTTTTATAAGGGAGAGGAGGGGCTCTTTAGGAAAGTGTGAAAATATTATTTTATAATATAATGATATTCAGTTTCTAATGGTCCAAAAATAATTAAGGTTGAAGATACGATGACTAATATTCTAAATAAAATCATAAAATCAGAATTGGACATGTTTTGGATAATAATTTAATCATTATAATCTTATTTATTTAAATCATTTATTAATGAGGTAAATACTTCATCATTATTGTGTCATAAATAATTTAATTTATTTGATGTATAAACATTATAAAAAAAATCATGATGTATGAAATCTATTTATATTTCCAAATAATATTTTTAGTCTAAAATAAGACTGATATAACACCATATAAATATTAATTACTAAAAGCTTTTTGTTAATGTCAATTTTGTCTTCACATTAAATTAATTAATCTAAATTGGATTTTTCACTCCCACGTGGATCAATGGGGTCCTAAAATCGGCCCAAAGATGCCCATGGTCGTCAATAACTCAACCAAGAAGGTTTGGACAAGTGCTAAGGTAATTTTTAATTATTATTATATTATTTTTAACCTTGAATTACCCTATTTACCTTTAACCGCAGTAAATAAAAGTCAAAAGTTACTATTCACCAAAAATTATTTTCATCTTATTGAACCAAATTTTAATTCTTGATAACAACCATGTATGTCAGATTTTTTAAATTCAATTCACAAAAGTGGTACAATTTCATTTAAATGAAAGAGTCAGTTTTTTAACTACCACTAAGTGGTTTCACTATTAATCAAAAATTGAAGTTTTTCAGAAAAATACCAAAAATTAAGCCTAAGCTATATTTGATATTACAAATTCAAAAATGATGTCTATTTTTTCAGATTACAAACATAGAAGTGTCATTAACTAATTTTAAAAGTAATTCCCATTATCAAAACAAATAGCGTGTTTTTAAGAAACAATAACTATCAAAAGATCGACACTTGTTTATGTCCAATTTCAAAGTGAAATTAATTCCAATGACTAACATTGGATTAAATGGTGAAAATATATTCTAATTAAACTTTAAAACCAATTAAAAAAAATCTAACCATATATATTATTACGGTGAAAAAAAGTTGTTTTTAATTAAAATATAGCGTGTTTTTACTATTTATTAAAATATGAAAGTTATCAGAATGATATGAAAAATTTATCCAAATTAAATTTTTATATCCTGAATCCAAGAAAGAATATTATTTTGTCAAATTGAACTTACAAACATGTCAAACACTAGATTTAAAGTGGGTGCGCCATTAAAAGGCGGCAAAACTGCATTTTTTGAAAAATACTTATTTTACCCGAAAAATTTATTTTGTTCTCATACCATGTTCTAAAAAAAATGTAAGATGAATAATAATGTTATAAAATCAAAAATGTAGTTAATACTATTCATAACAGCTAGTTCATAATAATATTATAACCATATATCGTTGTTTAGTGAAACTTGGTATTGCGTACAACACACGCGATCGAGAAAGGTCGCAATTGTGTGTAATGCAAGCCAAGTCAGTGTTGCGTGTTGTGCAAGAATCCTTCGTTGATTCGTATAACAGAATCCAACCATATTTAATTTATACATTGAATATATATATATATACACTCAATGTTTCATAGAATAACTACTATCAAATGAACTTGAAATTGTGTGTAACATGATCCAAGAATAGTGTTGCGTATACTGCAAGCTAATATGGCGTTGCGTATAGTGCAAGGTAATATTGGTGTAGCGTACAACACAATACATCAATGAAATTAAAAGAATATTTTTCATAAAATCTCGGGGTGTTACATTCTACCCCCCTTAAAATGAATTTCGCCCTCGAAATTCGTCGGGGTTATAAATGGTTTACTACTTGAAAGTTTCTTTAATAGAAACCCACATCGTAAAAAGGAATACTAAAACTTAATTTTAAAAAGTTAAGTATGAAACGTAACGGTTACCCAAATTAACTCATCACTGGGTTTCCACATAGGAGAACATAGGTGAAAATATGGATATGGAAGAGAAATCTAACCATTAAGTTTTGATGGAGAGTGGTAGAGACCATGGCTATGAAAAACCAACAATCACAAAGCAATAAATTTGTGATGATCTAAGGTACCATCTGATTCATCAGATATAAGGGCACTGGGACAACATTTTTGGTTTTCAAGATCATTTCCCTAATGTTGAAAAATTTTCGAATTAAAAGAAATACTTACTTGATTTTGGTACAATCTTACTGTTGTTTGTGCCTTGAAGCCTGAATGGCCCGAAGGCCTTCATTTTTATTGATTTTTGATAACCCCCTTTCAAGGGATGAGGGGGAACCCTTACAAGGGCCGTAGGCTCAGATATTACATGACTCGTAGGCTTAATAGATTACATGACCCGAAGGTCTTAGGGAATTAAACCAGACTATCTACAAGGAACTGCCCCTCCCCAACATCTACATCTTGATAGTAGCTCTCCACCTTTGCATGACCGTCTGTCTAGGATTCCTGAGCAAGAACAGGCTGGTACCGATGGCATATCCATACCCTCTCATTCTAACAATCCATTTGGCTCTGCTCTGATGAGTGCACCTGATCTGAATCCTCTTCTGGGGTTGCTCCTTTTTTGTAGTGTGTCTCGGCCTGCATTCATGTGGCCCGAAAGCCTTGGGGTGGCCCGAAGGCATTAAGGTGTCCCGAAGGCCGTGAACAATTTCCACTTCATCTCTTAAATAAATGAAGTTGAATTTGTCTTTCGTGAAGTGTTAGAATATCATGCGATAGAATGATAGGTAATTCCATCTGTCTCAAACAAAAGGATAGAAAAAGTTATTAAATATACTTAAGTCCATCTATAGTGAGATTAATCGTATATGGTTCCTAAAATAGACTTATACTTAATATATCATACTGCTTAATAAAATAAAACTAGTTTCTACTAACCAGGGACTTCCTGTAGGCCAGTGGTAGGTGATAAAGGCCTATCGCACTTAGGTTGTGGGTTCAATTCCCACAGCCTTGTCCAACGTGATGGGTTGTCTCCCGTCCTACAGGTTTTCCTTTTTCTAAAACTATACTATTATAAAATTCCAGAAATAATATCAAAAAAAGGTTCTATCCTTAAACAATACTATCTTTTGTCTAACTTAATTCATTCCAATCTTTAGGCTTATCCAAAATACTTTGGTCCAAGCTCATAGTATAAAGAAAACTATTACTTGAAAGGTCACATACCAAGAACATGAATACCATCATTTATCCCCCATATATCATAAGATATATCTTATTGGTCACATTCCAAACATGTGAATACCTTAATCATGTATTCTTTTGAAAAATTAATTACCATAGCACCTTAGTGAAAACATGAATGATGTCAAAAGTGACTCTTTCCACATAGCAAAATCCCAAAAATTCGTTATACTCAAACCATGATATCACTTTGTCCTTATATCAGTCATGAGCTCATTAATACTATTAAACATCTCATTATCTCCTTATCCTTTCATTATGCACATATCACTTACCTTCCAAAAATATTTGAATAACCTTTCATGGTTATCGGTACCATTCAACATATAATTTCATATAATTTAGGAAAACCAATAGTGTAACAATCCTTATATGTTTCTTTATTCCATAATACCATTAAATTACCCAAACAACATAACTCTTTATAAACATACAATCATTCCACTACCTTTTTAAAACATTGACCGATATTGAAAAATTCTTTCATCTCACATATCATTTTTAGTCTCTTAATCATCATCAACATAAATACTAACCATACGACCATGCTGATTCTCTTCATGAGACTTTCCCTTAGGTCATTTTTTTGCATAATGCCCATACATTCTACATTTAAAACATTTAACTGTTGTTGATGTCATAGCAATACAATTATCCTTGTCCATGGTGTTAACTGATCATTTTCCTTTGCAATTAATAGATTTGTGTCCATCTTTTCCACACCCAAAGCATCTTCTAGTTCATTTGAAACATTCTCCTTGATGCCTCTTCCCACAAGATTTACATGAGGGAAATCAAAATTTATTTCCTCTATGATCATCATGAAACTCCATCTTTCTCTTATTAGCTGAGTCAGGAAACATACCAAAGTTGATATTATTGATCATATTATGAGATTTATTATTAGGCATAATAACGATATGTGGACTTCCATATCCAATTTCATTTGGTTTCTCATGAAGAATATCATTCTATTGTCCATCATATCCTCCATTATCGTGAATCTTCCTATTTCTAGCCTTTTTTCTAAAACCCAAAAAGAATAGTGTGAGAGGGAAAAATCATAATCAAGGGGGAGTACCTTCAATATCTAACATCTTAGGTTTAATTATATTATTTTTTCCATAATTCTAGGACTATAACCGATACTTATACTTAACCTTAGGGAAATCCCTAGACATACCTTAGAAATATCTCTAGGGATCTCACTATTGTTTTCACATCCTAGTTTCTAATGGTTAACGAAACCTTTCCTCTGATACCAACTGTAGAGACCCCAAACTTGATGTACATGGATAGTATATTACTTTTGAGTAATACTTAATACATAAAAAAACCAAAACTCAAGGATCTTAATAGTTTAGTGTCTTTGGAAACTCGCAACATAATCTTCTAATAATGGTGAAAGATCTTCAACATCTCCCATAAAGATCTTCCCATTTTTGTTTTCTTACCTAAAACCTTTCTTTATATCCTGGGGAAAAGAAAACATACAAAGGGTGAGCTCAAATTCTCAGTAAGGGTAAACATAGAGAACATAAAACAATCCATAAACATTTGAATGTAAAAACATGAGCATAAAATCTAAACATCAAAATCTTGAGCAATGACATAAAACATTGTCGTACATAAGGAATAAATCATAAAAGAACACTAATCATGATAAAATAAAATGGGAATAAAACATTTAATTGTGGAGAAAAATTAAGCACATGATATGATTTCCATTGTAGCCAAGGCATTGCTTCCAAGACCATCTTAGTGGACAAAGTGCCTTTTTGAACCGAGTTTACTTGCCGTTCCAGCCCTGTATTACTAAACAGGTTTTACATTCCATTCTATCCATGTCTATCTCATGAGATATAAATCTTTACCCAATGCATTGGAGGGAGATATAGGTCCCACCCATCTCATAATGAAATCATTCTTACTTGTGCCACAACATGAACATAAATCATTCATCATTACCCAAAGTATAAAATGGGTTTCATAAACATCATCTCATCATAACATAATCTATACAAAAAAATGGATATCATTTCATCATAAGAAAAGTGAAACCATGTAAATCATAGAGATATTATACTTGAAACATACACATATGAAATAATGTCATCTTATATAGAAAAGGGTTTTGATAAAACACCTGAAATAAATCTTTGAGGAAAATATCCTTTCTTATTCAAAATCATTTTATTTTCACAAAATGCCATGAAAATTTAAAAAAAAAAGTTTTTTTTGAAAATATTCATGAAATATTTTAGAGTAATATATATGAAAATAATGCTTCATGAAACTATAAAAATCCATTCACGCCGTATAAGTTAAAAAAACATTCTTCTCATACTTTTTCCTAGAAAAGTCAAAAAAGTACCTCGTAACGTAAACAAAAGAAAGATTCCTTACATACCATGTATTAAAAGTCAAATATGGGTAAAAAGGACTTTAATAATACATAAAAACACTTTTAGAAAACATGAACATGGATGATAACAATAACCCCAGTAAATACTTACGAATAAACAATCTCGGATAAGAACGAGATTGGAATAATTATCCCTTACAAAGATCTTTTTGTAAATAAAATAGATCACTTATGTGTATTCACTATAAGGTCACCTAAAAAAAGTATAAATACATGATAAGATATAAAAATTCATTTCTCACATAATCAAAGAATGACATAAACAAGAAAGAGAAGATCAACCCAAAGAACGGAAATTGGGTTAAGAAATTCCCTTACCTTGTGTCCGACTTGACTCGATCGTTCTTTAATATCCTGAATAATAAACTAAAGTTATTTTATACTTTCTTAAGAACCCTTTTCAAGTTTATTATTCCTTTTATATCACTTATTACTATGTTATAAACATTATGCAATCATTTAAGTTAATAACGTTCGTTTTAACGATATTTGGTACTTGAGTCAAAAATGGACTTCTTATAATTACATGTTGTTCATCCGGTCAATATTACATTATATAAAAAATTATATTCATTATTTAGATATCATATATATAATATATATCCACAATATACATGTATTTATAATAGTACATAACATTTGGAGATACGAAATGAAATGCACCGTTCATGGAGACGGTAAGCCGTACGTACGCATGAACGCTACTTTAAATTCTATTTCTTATTTTAATGGAAATAAAACATAATGATACATAGGTATATTATAATTCCAGTATAATATCATATATAATATCATTAAATCTATCCTTTATACATCCCACATAAGGCATTAACGAGTCACATCACTTTAAGGGGGCGATAGTCCGCACTTCCTCAAATTAGATTATCGTATTTACCCACTACGGAAAACATAAATTCTTGATATAATTGGGAAGTAAAGAAGCATAAGGAAATCATAAAAATAATATATATCATATATAAATACAGTTCCATCATAATGGACACCATGAGAGGCGGTAGGAGAAAATCAAACAACTATCGTTTCGTGAGGCGTTAGTTTACCATCCACAAAAACATTATATTCTTCATCCATTAGATGGAGGTGTGAGTAAGTTTAGTTCTAATAATTCTCATAACAACATCCTAGTATATTTAGGATACTGGTGTTGTTACAAAAGAAAGGATTAAAAAGAGTTTAGGGGTTGGATAAGTAGAATAAAAGAAAATAATTTAAGAGAAACCATTACCTTTAATTTGGGTAACTCCCTTTGGATTGAACCAAAGGACTTCTTGAAGTTACTTCTTCCAAAGGTAAGGCTTCTAGGAGGAGGAGAGGGATGTAGGGAGCTTAATTGGGAAGATTTTGGATGAGCCAAATGGCTTGATAGGTGTGTGGAATTGGTTAGAAGTGGCCTCCTTTTATAAGGGAGAGGAGGGGATCTTTAGGAAAGTGTGAAAATATTATTTTATAATATAATGATATTCAGTTTATAATGGTCCAAAAATCATTAAGGTCGAAGATAAGATGACTAATATTCGAAATAAAATCATTCAATCAGAATTGGACATGTTTTGGATAATAATTTAATCATTATAATCTTATTTATTTAAATCATTTATTAATGAGGTAAATACCACATCATTATTGTGTCATAAATAATTTAATTTATTTGATGTCTAAAAATTATAAAAAAACTACCATGATGTAGTAAATCCATTTAGATTTACAAATAATATTTTTAGTCTAAAATATGACTTATATAACACTATATAAATATTAATTACTTAAAGATTGTTGTTAATGTCAATTTTGTCTTCACATAAAATTAATTATTCTAAATTGCCATTTTCACTCCCAAGTAGCTCAATGTGGTCCCAAAATCGACCCAAAGATGCCCATGGTCGTTAATGACTCAACCAATAAGGTTTGGACAAGTGTTAAGGTCATTTTGAATTATTATATTATTATTTTTAGCCATGAATTACCCTATTTACCTTTAACCACACTAAATAAAAGTCAAAAGTTACTATTCACCAAAAATTATTTTCATCTTATTGAACCAAATTTTAATTCTTGATAACAACCATGTATGTCGGATTTTTTAAATTCAATTCACAGAAGTGGTAAAATTTCATTTAAATGAAAGAGTCAGTTTTTTAACTACCACTAAGTGGTTTCACTATTCATCAAAAATTGAAGTTTTTCAAAAAAATACCAAACATTCAGGCTCATCCATATTTGATATTTCGAATTCAAAAATGATGTCTATTTTTCCAAATTCAAAACATATAAGTGACATTAATTAATTTTAAAAGTAATTCCCGTTATCAAAACAAATAGCGTGTTTTTAAGAAACAATAACTATCAAAAGATCGACACTTGTTTATGTCCAATTTCAAAGTGAAATTAATTCCAATGACCAACATTGGATTAAATGGTGAAAATATATTATAATTACACTTTAAAACCAATTAAAAATATAATCTAACCATATAAATTATTGTGATGAAAAAAGTTGTTTTTAATTAAAATATTGCGTGTTTTTACTATTCATTAAAATATGAAAGTTATCAGAATAATATGAAAAATTTATCCAAATTAAATTTTTATATCCTGATCCCAAGGAATAATTTTATTTTGTAAAATTTAACTTATAAACATGTCAAAAACTAGATTTAAAGTGGGTGCTCCATCAAAAGGCGGAAAAACTGCATTTTTTGAAAAATACTTATTTTACCCGAAAAATTTATTTTGTTCTCATACCATGTTCTAGAAAATATGTAAGATGAATAATAATGTTATAAAATTAAAAATGTAGTTAATAATATTCATAAAGTCTAGTTCATAATAATATTATAACCATATATCGTTGTTTAGTGAAACTTGGTATTGCGTACAACACACACTATCGAGGAAGGTCACGATTGCATGTAATGCAAGCTAAGTCAGGGTTGCGTGTTGTGCAAGGTTTTTTCGTTGTTTCGTACAACGGAATCCAACCATATTTAATTTATACATTCAATATATATATATATATAATAAATGTTGCGTAGAATAACTACTATCAAACGAACTTGAAATTGTGTGTAACATGATCCAAGAATAGTGTTGCGTATACTGCAAGCTAATACGGTGTTGCGTATAGCGTAAGGTAATCTTGGTGTAGCGTACCACAAAATACATCAATGAAATTAAAAGAATATTTTTCATAAAATCTCAGGGTGTTACAGATGATATTTTGGTCATTTAAAAAATTTATTTGGATAATGAAAAACATGTTTGGATTTTCTTACAAACTCTCAAGGAAAAGAAGATTTTTTTAGAAAATGTGATTTTTAGGTGAAACCAATCTATTTTCTTGGGAAAATTGTAAATAAGGATAGAATAACAGTTTATCCTACCAAAACAAAGGTGGTTTATGATGGGCGAAGACCTACAAATTTTATATAGATTCATAGTTTTCTTATATTAGTAGGTTATTAATGATGTTTTGTTAAAACATTTTCACGGTTATCTATCCCGCTAAATATGTTAACATGAAAAGGGGTTAAATTTATTTGGGTAGAGGAATGTAATGTTTTTTTTCAGGAACGGAAGAATAGATTGGTGAATTGTCCAATTTTGGCCCTGCCTTCTAGAAATGGTGAATGTTTCATCTATAATGAAGCTTCCTTGAAAGGTATTGGTTATGTACTGATGAAGAATGATCAGGTAATTACTTATGCTTCAAGACAAATTATATGTAATGAGTTAAATTATCCCACACATGATTTGGAATTATTAGCTGTTGTTTTCTCTTTTGAAAATCTGGAGGCATTATTTATACAAAGCCAATTTTGAAATATATACTAACCATAAAAGTTTTAAGTATATATTCACTTAGAAGGAATTAAACATGAATCAAATAATATGGCTTAAATTGATTAAGGATTATGATTTCATGATAAATTACCATCCCATAGAAGCAAACAAAGTGAATGATGCCTTGATTCAAAAACATCATGCATCATTAACCATGTTACATTTGGAATAAGACCCCTTGATTAATGATTTGATGAATTATGGATTGAAATTTATTAGTGTAGGAAATTCCTCTATTTTTTTGGGTGTCAATGCTGTTATCTCTATCAGACAGGATTAAGAAAGTGCAGAAGGAAGACTGTGAGTTACCAAAAAAGGTATAATTGGTTAAAAAGGAAAATTTTCCAAAATTTAACATTGATAAAGATTATTTTTTAAAATTTGGAAAGAGATTATGTATTCCTTGTGATTCATAGTTAAAGAAAGAGTTGTTGTGTGAAGCTCATAGTTCTCCATTTTTTGTTCATCATAGAAGTTCAAATATGTAAAGGGACCTTTGAGAGTATTACTGGTGGGATGGAATGAAAAGAGATATTTCATATTTTATTGGGAAATGTTTGACATGTCAATAGGTTAAAGTAGAGAAAAAATTACCATAGGGGATGCTTGAGCCTTTTCTAGTGCCAGAGCGGAAATTCAAAAACATATCTATGGACTTCATGGTGATACTACCAAAGAATTCTCAAGGTAACAATGTAATTTGGGTTATTGTTGATCAGATGACTAAATATTCACATTTCATTCATATTCGAGATTCTATGTCTTTGGATTATACTTCTCGACCATACCTCAAAGATATTGTCTGTTTATATGGAGTTCCTCTTTCCATTTTATCTGAACATGACCCTAGGTTCACTTCTAAATTTTGTAAATACCATCATAAGTAGTTGGTCACGAAATTAAATTTCAACACTACTTTTCATCCTCAATCTAATGGATAGATTGAGCAAAAAATTCAGACCTTGGAGGATATGTTATGAGCTTGTTCCATGGTATACCAGGGAAGTTGGGATCAATATCTTTTTTTTATTTTAGTTTTCATATAATAATAGTTTTCATTATAGTATATAGATGGAACCTTTTAATCCATTATATAGAAATTGGTGTTGAACTCCATATTTTTGGGATGAAGTTGGGGAAATGAAGTTGATGGGACTAGAATTAGTAGATTAAGTGTTTGAGAAAGTGTAGATGATCCAAAAACACATGAGGAAAAATCAGAGTAAACATAAAAGTTATGTAGATAATAGGAGGAAATACTTTTCTTTTGAGGTAGGAGATCATGTTTTTATTTGAATATCACTATGGAAAAGTGTTATGAATTTTGGTAAGAAAGGAAAGCTAAGTCCATGGTTCATTGGACCTTAGGAAATCCTAGAGAAATTTGGACCAGTAGCCTACTGAGTATCTTTGGATCCAATTTTATCTCAGTTACACAACATTTTTCAGGTTTCAATGTTGAGAAAGTATGTTCCAGATTGATCTCTTGTTTTGAGCCCATAAGTAGTCCAGATGGAAGAGAACCTTTTTTATAAAGAGAAACCTGTTCATATTCTTGATCATAGAGAGAATTTAGTGTGGAATAAGGTAATCCACTAGGTTAAGGTTTTGTGGAGAAACCACATGGTTGAAGAAGAAACATGGGAATCAAAAAATTCTATGAGGGAAAGGTACCCTCACCTGTTTAATAAGTTAATACAAATTGTGAAGATGCAATTTCCCAAAGGTGGGAGAGAATACAACAACCCAGGTACTTATTAAATAATTTATCTATTCTAGAATTAAATATTTAAATTCTTTATAAATATATAATGAAATGATTTTTATTTATAGAAATTAAGAAATATTTACTGATGGAATAGTAGCTTGTCCTTAGGAATAGTAACATGACCATTAGGAATAGTAATTTGGCCAATAGAATAGTAACCAAACCTATGCGAATATAAATAAAATTTATGTATCTTATAAGTGTAATCATGATGTATTTATATAATGGAATAAGTAAATAAATGTTTTGGAAATGATAAATTAAGTGTTGGTATTTTTGTAAGTCATAAATATTTAATTACAAATTTTTAATTAATTTAATGATTTAAAAGAAAATATATTTTCAAAAAATATATCCATAAATTATTTTTTTTTATCTTATGGTTATAATATACTTTTATGTGACATTAATTAATTTTTAAAAGTGTTGTAAAATTAGTTATATTTTTTAAAATTGTTATTTTTGAATAAATTATGATTTCAATTAAAAAATAAATTTCTTGTATTTAAAAAATTATTTTCAAAAAATGGAGTTAATTTTTTAATTCTACACATCTAAAAATTGTTTGTGTGAATTTTTGGTTTTTTTCTAAAATACATGATTTTTTAGTGAAAGGTGAAATACGGTAATTTATGGTATATATATATTATAATATAAATACACTATTACTTGAGTCATGAATGATGTAAGAAACATAATATAGAACTTCATTTCATTATTTTAATATATTTTATGATAATTATCAAACTATTCATAGTCTTGATCCAAATTAATAAACTAATGAATATAATAATGACAAAACACCCCTCACCTCTACTATAAATACCACCCCTCACCACCTATTTCCCTCACACAAAAAATCCCAATATCTTGCTTAATTTATGCCCAAATCCCTTCACAATCCTCTTTCCCACGTCTAAGACCTTTTGGTCTCACCAAAAGGCCAAAATCAAAGGCCTTAAGGAGGTTCTCAAGGAGTATAATTCAAGAGGTAAAAATCCTCTTTCATTTTTTTTATTTTATTTTCAATTCTTTTTCTTTTCTTATAATCTATTCACATAATCTTATCCAATAGGCATGAAAACTCTAGTATATTATATATAATATAATTTTATCATGTTTATGTAAAAATTCATCATCATACTACTTCTCGTCTCCTTATTCTAAAAATAAAAATACCGCCCGTGATGTGTCGATTTACCGACATTGTGGACGATGTGTTTTCAATTTCAATTACCAACTTCACTGATGGTCATAAAATTTTTTAATGGTTGAAGCAGATTTTAAAGTTTATTATATAACCTCTTTTATGTTATATAATTAACATATAGACATAATATTAAATTATATAACGAAAATGGTTTTTGATTATCGAAGAAACACCAAAATGATCTAAACGAATATCATTAATGTTTTATCTATTGATTCATCATCATATCTGAAAAAAAATATTTATGCTATCATTTAATATTCTGGAAACATATTAATACCATTTCATTCAACTTCTGGATTTTCACTTCCAATTGAAAAGAAAATCCTTTACAAACTGACCATGGAAACCATATAAAGAACGTACCCAAAAAAATGGAAATAAAAAAATATTATTATTAATTGGACAGAATGATGTTATAAAATGATCATATAAGGTGTCATAAAAATTAATATATTTTTTAAAAATATTAATAAAACTCTTCTAACCATTATAAATGAGTTTTAAACACGTTTTAATTACTAAAAAACCAAGGTAAGGGAATTCTTAAACCAATTTCTATTCTTTGGGTTAACCTTCTACATCAATGATTTTGTCATGCTAAGATTATTTGTGAAATTAAATTTGATTATATTATGTTTTATTATGTGTATTTATAGTTAATATACATATTCCTTTAATTATATCAATTCTCACTTCAATGGGGATTTTATTTAAAAATACTCATTTAAATTTCTATTTTTACAAAATTCAAAAGGTATGTTTTTTATGCAAGTGATCATGTTTTATGGTCATGTTATGGTTCCTGGGAAATTTTTATGATGAAGTGTGGGACCTATATCTACCTCTAATTTATTGAATATGTTTATGTTGGAGGTCGGACGTATGGTTATTCCATGTGTAAATGTGATGGTTACACTATAAGGTAGTTATGAGGATTACATTATAAGACAACCGCGAGAGTTACAAATCATAAGATAGCTATGAGGGTTACAATATTAAGTAAGTAATGACCCAAGTTACCTTTATGTTTTATTTATGTTTTTTATGTTTTATGTAAATCTCATTTTATCATAAAGAAACTATATGATACTTATTGGGAGATAAGTCTTTCTTTGTGAAAATGATTTCACAAATTTTTAAGTATTCATGTACTAACAATTTCTATCCTTATTTTTTCGAACCTTATTGATCTTTTTGTTCTCATACTAAGTTTTAATATGATTTTAATAGGGTTTAATTATGGGTTAGAGAAAATGAGAAGCCAAGATTAATTTTTTTAAGAATTTTCATGAAAATATTTCATGTCTTTTATTAAAAAGTTTTTTTTATTATGGAGGAAATAGATACTATTTAAATAGTACCCACTTTGTATGCTTGTGGTTTGATATGTATGAATTATGTCCTATATTTCTAAAACTATAAACCAAAAATATCTTTGTGAATGTAATAAGTATATTATAGTTGAATTAACTATATTTTGTAATTTTTAAGGCCGATTCCTTATATGAACTTCCAATCGTTATGCCATGACTCAAGATTCTGATATTTGATATGCAGGGTATAGTTTTAATTTTTTATTATTATGTTATCACACCCTTATATTAATTTTATGTTTTTATATCTCCTTTATTTACCCTTATTGAGCATATGATCTCACCCTTTCTTTTTTTCCTTTACCCAGGTTATGAAGAAAGGTATTAAGTAGGGTATGTTTATAAAGAGTATTAAAGGAGAAGATCTTTATACGAGCTGTTTAAGATCTTTAAAAAAACTATAATATTATGCACCTAGTCTCTAAGGAAACTAAAATATTATGGTACTTAGTCATGTGTTTATTTTATTTATTGAATATTAATATAAAAAGATGTAATATCCATTTATGAAACTCCTAGGTTGCTAGATACTTGATCCAAAATAAAGGGGGTTTTCAAATACAAAAAATCCAATTCTAGTTTCATTAAATCATTAACAACAAGATAATGTTCCTAATGTGGTATTGTTAATATCCTTTTGATTATAATAATTCACTACATTTTTTACTTTACCTGGATGATAATGAATCATATAATCATAATGCTTTATCAATTGCAATGATATTTTTTGTCTCATGTTCAACTCTTTTTGAGTGAATATATACTATAAACTTTTATGATCCATATATATATATATATATATATCATTTATCCCATTATAAATGATGGCTTAAAATTTTTAAAGAAAAAATTACCTTCATAAGTTCAAGATCACCTGTTGGACAATTTTTTTCACAGGGTTTCAATTGTTTTAATGCATATACTATTACCTGATCATTTGGCACCAGAACACAACTAGGTCTCTTACAACAAGCATCACTATAAATAAATAATTCCTTATTTATAAAGGCGATTCTAGTACTATATAATTAACCAATATTATTTTTAATTCCTGAAAACATTTATCACATTAATTTTTCAAAATGAATCCAACTCCCTTTCAAGTTAACTTTGTTCGTGTGTTATAAAACCAAGTAAAACTTAAAACATTGTTGGTAATAAACCACTAGTCCATGAAAACATTGAATTTTAGAGAAATTAGTAGGTCTTGGATATTCTTTCACCACTTAATTTTTAAAAAGATCAAATATTATGCCATCTTTAGTTACAATATGGCCAAGGATATAAATCTTCTACAACCAAAATTCATATTTATTAAATTTTCCAAACAACTTATTTTATTTAAGGGTTTATAGAATAATCCTTATATGTTTCTCATGATACTCATAAATTTTAAAATATACCTGAATATCATAAATGAACTCCAACCTAAATGTATCCAAATACCCATTAAAACTCTATTAATTTGATCCATAAATATAATGGGTTCTTTTGTTAACCCAAAGGGCATAACAAAAAAACTCACAATGGACACACCTATTTTGAAATACTATCCTAAAAATGTATCATTAATTTACCTTTAGCTAATGATATACCCACCCAAGGTCAATATTCAAAAAATATTGAGCCCCCTAAATTTGATCAAACAAGTCATCAATATGAGGAAATCGATACTTATTCTTAATAGTAATATTCTTAAGTGTTCTATAATCAATGAAAAGCCTTATATAACCATATTTATTCTTAATAAAGAAAACAAGATCACCCAAAGGTGATGTTCTAGGGTGAGTGAAACCATTATCTATAAATTTTTATATTTTCTTTTTTAACTCTAATAGCTCCACTAGACCTATTTGGTAATGAGGTTTTAAAATTGGCTTTGCATCGAGAACTAAGTAAATGGTAAATTTAACCTCCTGATTAGTAATAACACCAGGAAGATATTCTATAAATAAATATGAAAATTAATATACCATAACAAATTCACTAAACTGAATATTTCTCTTCTTTTCAATGACATGTGCATGACAACTTTAAACCCCATATTTAATCAAATTCTTAGCTTCTTGATATTTTATTATAGATATAAACTCATTTTTATATACAAATTGAAACTCATTTTGAAAATTGAGTTTGTATTCTTTATATTTGAAATTTATCTTATCATGAAAAATATAAATCCAAACCATACCCAAAATAAAATCAAACTCTAATATGAGTAATACAATAATATTTTTAAGAAAAATCATTTCATTGATAACTATAAAAAGATTCATATAAAACATTATTTATTTAATACCTCCACATGAAGTTTTTAAAAAAAGTTCCATTTCCATTTATTGAGGTGATATTTTCATTTTACTACTAAATTTTTAAAAAATAAAATAAAAAGAATTCATATAACCAGAATCAAACAAGGCATTGGAATAATTTGAGTAAACAAGTAACATACCCGAAACCACTTAATTTGAGGGGCTAACCTCAACCGTAATAGCAAAAAATGACATTTCCACACCATTATACATATGATATTCATGATATATAAGTTTCATACTTATATTCAGACACATTTTCAAAATGAACCATCTTATTACAATTAAAACATTTGATTGATTTCTCACCAATATATGTTTGATCATTACCACTGCTCATTTATTTATAATCACATGCCATATTTCCAATTTTATCACACTGATAGAATTTAACTTATCTCATAAAACACTCCCTATAATTATTCATACCACATTTAGGACAAGAATACATTTAAAATATCTTACCTTTAAATTTTCTTTTGGATGTTTCTCTATTACTTTTCACTTTGACCACTTCTTATCATTATTGTTATGAGATCTATAAAAGTCAACAAAATTCATTCCAAAAATCTTAGTACATCAAAAAATTTCCTAATAAATTTTAAATTCATAAATTACCAAATCCATTCATAAACTTGGTTTTAATCTTGTGTAAAATATATCAATTTTAGTTTCACGGTCTTGGATATAATTATGTGAATACTGGTTAATTTAGTAATATTTTCTTCATAAGAAGCAACTGAGTCCTCCTCCATGTGGTTCAAATATAGAAACTACCTTTTTATCCTATTAAAATAAATTTGGGAAAATATTTTTCAAGGAAAATATCTTTAAATACCATACACTTCATAGAATCAATCTCATTTTTATTTTTGGAATTCTTAATTACAGACCATGACTGATCGACTTCACCTTAAAGATGAAAAATATAATGTGTCACCTTTTTATTATTTGAATAACCCAAAACTTCAAATATATTTTTTAAATAATTTATCCATCCTCCATATACCATTAGTTCATAGTTTTAACAAAATCGAAAACATGCTGTTTCATAATATGTTTATCTATTGAGAAGATCCTTTATGGAAAATTTAGTTTCTCTCTTGCATGGGTACCACTATTTATATCCTATTTTAATTGAATTAGAATATCCAAAAACGAATCATATCCAACTAGAAATATTTTAGGTTACTGGTTCGAATGTATATTATTCTCTTATTTCCTTCCTACTTCATTCACCATATAATCTCTATGGAAAACCATTCTAAAAAAATATATATATTAGATGAAGAAATATAGAAACTATTAGATTAATTGGAAACCCTCTCTTGATAATATGGACATAAATTAAGATCCCTATATTTTATCTCCTTATCAACATCCTAACCTCTGAAGTTATCTAAACTTATCTATGATACCAAGCTATAACACCTTGTGGATAATAAACCCTTAATTACATGATTTATAGTAAGCATTTCATTTCAATACATTCTCACGACCATTTAGATTTATATTTTTGGAGAATTAGGAAAACCATTGCATTGAAAATGTGTATACCTTCACACAATATGAATTTTTCCACACAAAAAGGTTATTACATAAACACCCATGTTTCAATTATGACACATTTTCTTTGTTCAATACGGGCCTTCGTAATTGAAAGATTAAACTTGATTTAATTTCTATACAATCTTAAATCCTATAAAATCATTTGAAAACATGGGATGAGAAAATAAATCCTAGTAAGGGATATAAAAAAACATTAAACCCATTAATACATTGAAAAACATGAAAACCCATGATAATATTTTTCTTTTTACATAATAAACATTGAGATTAAATAATCACTTACTCATGAAATCAACTTCATTTAACAAATATTTTCATAAAAAATCCCATAAGAATAAAAAAATAATCATAAAGGTTACATGGGACATAATATTCGTATAACTCTTATAATAACCCTTACAATTACCCTTAAAATGGAATAACCTACTAGTTAATTACAACATCTTCATAGGAGTAACTTAATACTAGTTAACTCTATCATCATTAACCAATGCATTGAAGAGATATATTAGACCCACCCATCATCATATATAATTTAAAAGAACAATAACATGAATAAAGAACATATAGTCTTGAAATTTTATAAAAAAAGTATAAAACATTCATTTGAACCCATAATCATAAGCACTTATTGTTATCTCATAAAAATAAAAGAAAATAGAATTTTCTTTGATAAATATTTACATTGAAAAATTCATAGAACAAATGGAATTGAATTTAATTTGGAAAACCATAAAAAATTAAAAAATAATATTCATAAGGAAGAACAATCATAACGACAGGGAACAACATTCATGCAGGAAATGTTAAAAAAACATTATTTTCAAACTTTTATAAAGAAAGTCAAAAAAGGACCCATACAGAAAACATTAAAAAGATTCATTTTAATACCATCATAAAGGATGTAAAATATAATATAAAATGAATTTAATAAATCATTTAAGTGTATATAATTATATTCTGTAATGAATATGGATATTTAAGAGAAAGTGTTTAAAGAAAACTTCAAATTATTTAAAATAAGGTTTAAAATAAAAATCCCTTAACTCTTATTATGAATCACTTTATATGACTTGTACCCTAAAAAATAATAAAATAATTTTAAATTTATACTCTATTTATAACATTTTTCATGTTTATTCCTTTTAATTTAATTTATTATCATGTTTTACTTATTTACTGAATTGGTGCAGATCATTTTGGTCGTTTTGGAACCATTCGCTTCATAATTTTCAAAACAACTTTGGTACCATAATAAGGATAAAAATTAACAATAAAATTGTTCTATAAGTTATAGATATGTCAGGGTGTAGGGTTAATGTCATTCTAGTAAAAAATAATTTCAATAGATTATGATATAATTACTTTTTTGGGAATCTTCCTTGATAAACTTGTTTTTTATGGTTTAAAGTAACCATGACTCTTTACTTTTAATTCAATTATTATGATTTATATTTCAAAATTATATAAAAATGAATAAATATTAAGTTATAATTCTTACATAATATTATTATTATTTATGTTTTCATAATCATTCATGAGATAAACATAATAACATCATTTATATAGGTGGTAAAACTAACCCAAACAAGAGCACATTATAACAACCAAATAAGTAAGAATATTTTATTTTATAGTAATGATTTAAATTTATAGAATCTTAATTATTTAAAATAAATTTTATTAATGTGTTAAATTAGATTCAATAAGAGGTATATGAATAAAGTAAATGAAATATAATGGTAAGACGTTATTACTTACAAAGTGTCTTGGTATGCCCGTTTTAGTCAGTCAAATACTATGATGAAAATTTATTATGTATTTATTATATAATGGTAAATTAAAATTTATATAACCACAAGAATGTAATAAATATAATATTAATTTATTAAAATAATTTTTATAACTGTCCATTTAAGGCGGTTATAAAAAATGATATAAATTATTCAGGGAGGTGGTAGTCTGCACGTAACACAGGTGAAATTTTTATTTTCCATGGAATGGGAGGAAGGAAGATAATCATTATTAAATCAAAAAAATAAAATTTAATTATACCAATGATAATGATTTCATTATATTAGCATAATTATAATATATTTAGAGGAGTTGTAAGAATAAAAAAACTTGAAAGAACTCAATTAAGACTATCACCTCTTCCATGGATATCCTACCATAAGTCTCTCCTTATGACACCTTAGATTGGTATTTTGGGAATGATGGAACCTATAATAAATTATAAATGGAGTCAGGGAGGAAGTGTTTTAAGTATTGGTTGATTTATTGCGCTCAAAGTGTGTTGAGAAGTGATGTGGTGAATGGTTTCTTTTATAAGTGTGAGGAGTGACACTCTTGTACATACTTGTTTTATTAAAATATAATAAAAGTCATACTCAAGGAAAGTGGCACAAAATACCCCAATTTAAAGGATATAATAAATAGGTTTGATAATACACTCAAATAATCAATTAAATATAATATTTTTTTAACCTTATCACTTAGTTTGACCCATTTTTAATGTATTTAACCTTTATTGTGTAATTACAAACTTTTAGCATGAAAGATTATTTTATGACCAAAAATGAAATTGAACTTATGAAATAATATGAAACTTTTGATTAAAAATATGAAATAAATTTTACAATATTCAATTTATATAGGGTAAAAATTAATTTTAATATAAGTATGCATAATGCAATAAAAAATATCTTTTAGAAAATTTCCCTTTTAAGTGTAAAAATGAATTTTCACCAATATAAAAAATAATATTGATTATCAATAAATTTATTTTTTTATTAATAAAAAATATGTTTTTTTACTTTCAAATAAATCCAAAATTTAATGGATCATTATGAATTAAAGGAAACATTGTGGTATTAAAGAACATAGTATTTTCCAATATTCACTTAAAACTCAACCCTTTCAGAAAAATCCCAAAAATTCAACCAAAGATATTTTTGATATTATTAATCTAAAAATGAAGATCATTTTATAAAATTAAAGTTATAAAATTTAGAAATTTAAATTTTAAATAAAACTATATAATACATGGAAAATAATTTATTTAGACTAGAAACTACTTCCTTTTCCAAATAAAAAAAATCATATTTTTGTTCAATAATTTAACAATTTTTTTCTAATATTATAATAATAACTATTAATATTAATCCATATAATTAATATGAATAAAATATAAAATTGGTTCATTAGAAAAAATACTCGGGTTTTCATATACACTATGGAAGAGGGAGTCCATTGGTTTCACTCAATGATCTTCATAAAGTGTATGATTAAAGGCAATAAGATCAGTATCCATCATGATTGTAAGTTGTGTGAGTTATTTATTTTATGAATATAAGTTGTTTTGGTTTCTTGCATGGTTGATCTTGGGAAATATAGAATCTAACTACTTCTACAGTGTTGAAAATGTGTTGTTCAATCCTTATAACCTTTCAATGGTATTAGATCATCACCATGTTCTTTAACTCAAGAAATCATGTTTTAAAACAGATATTTAATATATCATTTTTTGTGTCATATTGGATGTCATTAAAAATGATATATATTTTCATGTGACTTATCCTATAAAATCAAATATCACAAGCTGCAATTGGATCACTCTATATGACATTAGATATCATAGTGTATGATTCAGTGTAATCCCTTGATTTTATACATGTCGTAATGTATGAAATGGGAAATCATATCCTATGAAATCATAGACTTGCATAACAAAAAATAGATTATCACATCACCTTATAAATTTAGATACTCATACAACTCCCTACATTGAAGACTCTTATGTAGTGAATTATCGTAATCTGTGATTTTTCAGGTAATGAAAAGTTACTCATATGCAGGTTACCACACACTATGTTATTCTTATACAGGACTTATCATAGTCTAAAATTTCCAATGTCATTGGTTTTAATGTTATACAGCTATATATTATATGTAGTGATAATCGAAATTCCCACAAAAATGGATTATCAATCATAAAATATGATTGATAGAACCTAAAGGATTTGAAGTGTCGTGACATATCAATCGTATATTACGATTTTAATATATAGTTTAATATGTAATTGTATAAATTTTTTTATTTTTCTAAATTTAAATTAGGAATTGAATTAAATAATTTATAAATTATAGAAAAAGGTATTTTAGGATATTTATTTAATTTATAAAATGATTATAAATTAAGTAAATTTTTTTACATTTAATTAGTTTATTGTTTATGAAACATTTATTTAATAAATACCCATAATATTAAATGTTAATATTAGAAAAAACTTTGAAATTTATTTAGAATTATTTATAATTTGGATATAAAATATTTATATAGAAGTTATAAGAGTAATTTATAAAGTGTTTAGAAGTCACAAAATAGGGTAAAAAATATCAGAGTTTTATATTTAAAATCAATATTTGTTTATTGTTATTTAATTTTAATTATTCAAATTATAATGACTTATTTGATAAATTATTTAAACTATATCAAAAGAAGTTCTGATAATTGATATGATCCTGGTTCAAATAATATTAAATATGTGATATTTAGATTATATAAATTGTTTACATAATATAATTAGACTAAAATATGTTTATAATTCATTTAATATCATATATTTAAGTAAAATTCCATATAAAATGAAAAATTATTTAGTTCATATTAGAAGTAAATATAAAGTGTTTATAATTTATCTTTTTATAAAATTTTCATAAATAGTTTATCTCATGTTTAAATATTTTAATTGTTTTGTTATTTATTTTATTCCTTTATTTATTATTCATGAATATAATTGTTATATTATAAATGGACATATTATTTAGTTTAAAGTGTTAAAATGATACTATAATTTGTCATACATGAATTTAAGGAGTTTCATGGTTGGTATGATAATTGATTTAGTTTTCTTCTACCTTGACTTTGTCTTATACTAGGTTATGATCTTGAATTAAGAATTTATTTATAGTTTATACATATTATGTTTTATAATTATGATGGAATTTAAGTCACACTTGAGTAAAGTATCCTTGGGTAAAGAGAATATGTGTTATAAAACTCACTGGCCTAGAAGCTTATGACTTATTTAGAGAAGTGGGGATGCTTATCTATCACTCATGTCTTACTCTTGTGGGGATTATTGGTTTCATGTGATTCAATTCCATCACATGAAAAGGTTTCATGTACCTTATAAATGAGATTCATTTAGATATATGTGAATATAGTTAGATCCTAATTTGGGTTAGTAACACAAGCTGTTAGTTGTGTAAATAGGTACACATAAATATGGATTATAAGGAATGAGGATTAGAAACTAAATAACTAAAATAATGTATACATGTAAAATTAATACATGAGATAAGATGATTAGATTAACCCCCCTTAAAAAAATACTAAGTGTTAGATTCCTTCAAAAGAAAACAGTTTCCAAGACCTCAATCATCCAACCGAGTAGGTCATACTAAAGCTAATTTCCCCTAGATTATCTTATATAAAGAAATTATGTAATGGGTAACCATAATATGATTTGTTTCCCATTATTTATGTTTTTTTGGGTTACACTTTTCTAAGAGTCCCTAATAAGATTATATCATCGGAGGAATAATATTGATTGAATCAATATGTTAAATTATGATAAAGAGTTATCCGCTCAAATATCCAAGATTTATATCAGATATAATTAAAATGATTATCTACCTAATTTATTTAGTGGTGAGATAAACTAAAAATTGGACTCATTGCTTAGTGAAATATAGATCTTTCCCCACTAATGGATTTTATGTATATTAAAACAAGACATCGTTTTAGTGGGAGTGCATTTAATAAATGTCATTCTTAAATAAATATAAAACATTATACTCATCTGATAAAAGCTTCTGTTGTAGATATAATAGTACTAACATTATCTAAATTAACTTTTCAATCAATATTTTAAAAGGAGAATATTAATGTAATCAACTTGTTTGACTAATACATAAACTTAAGAATTATTCTTAAGTAAGAAGAAAATTATTTGTGCTAGAGTAATCCCCACTTGACTAATGTAATGTTGAAGTTGATTAAAATGTGTATCTAGATGATTATGAGAAGAATATAATGATTAAATTAAGGTTTAAAATGTATTATATAAGAAATAAACTAAGGAACTTTAGTGTATACTTATATACTAAATATGATTGAGTGTGCCAATGACTTAGAGAGACTAAAGGTTTCCTATAAGGCTTGTTATGGAAATTTAATTCATTATATTGTCATCATTTAAAATGTTCCAACAATTTTAATGAGTTCAATAAAATTTTACCCTATTTTTTCAAAAGTTTTGAGAATAGATAAACTAAGTAATGATATGCCCATGTTCTAGTGTTTTATTAGCAATAAAAGTAGGTAAATGTTTAAACTTGAAGAAGAAACGTTAGTTGAAAAGTATAACAATGTTTTTTCAAAATATCCAATAAAGATCATTGAAACCTAAAGTCAATAAGGAATTAATTTTTTACATATGATGCAATTTTTTGGAATATTTAAAGTGGTTTTGAGAAACTCCATGGATAGTCCATATCAGTTATCAATGTTACAGAGATCAATTTTTTTAAGAGTATATGATCTATGATTTATAATTTAAAAGTTTCATAAGAATACAAGAGTTTGAAATAAAATGAAATAATTGATGAATCATACAGCTTTCATTCAAGTGATGAAGCAAAGTGTTTCTATTTCAATTAATTTAATATAAAATAATATATCAAGATCAAATGGATCTATATAAAGGATGTGTAGATAATTTTTTGTTAAGAAAGAGTTTTTATGAATAAAATGAGATGATATATTCAATACACATGGTTTATGATTCATAATATTTTATAACATTCTTAAAAGGAATTTGAGGATAAAAATATTTAATCCAAGATAAAAGAGTTTATGTAAATGATTATTAAAATATAAGGTATATGATCCCACCACTAATTAGTTGAATATTTTAAAGAATGAAATATTATTTTAACAATATTTCTCGAAAAACATAGAATACTATATAAGATATGGTGGTCAATGGTTTATTTATTAAATATTTCCACTAATGGGAATAAGTGTTATTTCAAAAAGCAAAATAGTTTCTATATCTTAGTGTGATATTTTAAATAGAATATAGTTTCCAATATGTTAGTGGGAGTGTGTTTAGACTTAGATATTTATAAATTTTAGAAAATAGATTATACAATTCAAAATTTAATTTTTATGCCACTTAATATCTTTATATATTATAAGATGTTCTTGTAAAATTTTAATTCAAAGGGTTATATTAGTTACCAAAATATTCAAGGAAAAATTTTGATAGAAAAGGTTTCAAGGATTATGATGAGGGAGAAATTATAAATAATTCTAAGTAGACAAAAAAATTTATTAACATCATAAAATTTTATGTATTGAAGTAAAGGAGTTCAAATAGTGTGTTTGAAATATTGAACCTTAGGGTTATGATTCCTTAGTCTCACCATTGTTCGATCTATATTTATTTATATATTTTACTCACTAAAGAGTTTAGTGAGAGGATTTTACATATGTTCACATTGAGATGTGTAAAAAAATTACATATAAATTTAATAAGTAATAAAAACTAAAAATTGTAGTAACTAAGAAATTTATTACAAAGATATCACATATTTATAGATAAAGATTCATTATATAACATAATGATCCGTACAAGAACCGAATAAGTCAACTGCCTTTGGAAACTTGGACACATAAACAACTGGTTCATAAAATATATACATCATCTCCCACTAAGTTCATTATAACTAGTACACTTCTTATAAATATCACAATTAGTACTTATTCATTACCCAGGGAAAGGAAATATTATAAAGGTTGAGCTCAGATGCTCAATAATGGTAAAAATGGGAGATATCAGTGATCATATAAGCATAAAATGAGAATAAGGCTATAAGAACATAAAATTAAAATTTGAAAACCATACCCTATATATCAAAAATAATAATATTGATTCATGACATAATACATGAATCATAAAAGAATAAAAGTACATGATCCATGAGAATATAAAATTAGCACAAGACATGATTTTTTGGAATACTTAATCTTATAACATTGTGAACATGTATAAATTGAAACAGGTTCACTCATTAAGTTAAGGACATGAAATCAAGAACTCATATAAACTTAAGAAAATCATACCAAGTACATGTATAATCTTATGGAATTGAAATATAGGTTTATGCATGAACTTATGGACATGAAAAACAGGCCAACTCATGAAATTATGGACATGAAAACTAGGTCCTCACTTAATTTTATGGACATGAAAACCATTTCCATGCATAAAATTGTGAACATGAAATCAGGTTTACACATAACATATTTACCTCATTAAATATCCATATTTAACCAATGCATTAGAGGGAGATATAGGTCCCAACCACCACACAATAAAAATAATACATTGGTTTTCCACAAGATCATTAAACACTCATCATATCATAACCCATGAAAAAGTAAATGGGATTTATAAGCATTTCATCATAGTATAACCCATGGAAAAGAAAAATGTTTGACAAACATCTTATTATCCTAAAAATAAACCATATAGAGAAAGATTAAGGATGGTATCCTTGGATCATATTTCAATGATCCCTCCCACCAAAGATACCATAATGAATGGAGAGAGATAATGACCCCCCTCAAGTCCCACCTCCAGTAAACCTTGGATAGGAAATGAATATTGAGGGTATATAAAAATTTGAATATAGGAAGACCGAGAGAAAATATATTAATGATTAATCAACTCCATGAAATAATATAAAGAAATAAATAAGAACCATACCACAATGAATGAATAAATAGAATAGATGAAAATGGAAGTCTCCAAAGTACAATACCAAAAAGAAAACTAAGTCAACTACACAAAAATAGTTTGAGTATCAAGCTAGTAAGGCAAAGAAAAGTCCATGTAGTCCTATTAAAAATCTGAAAATATTTTATATATACATGGGGTGAGCATACAAGTATAATTCACAAGAAAACAAAAGTTTCTCATGAACATGTGAAAAGAGAATACTAATGCACCAGTGAGTAAACAACATAACCAACAACACCTAACACGTCATCTAGCCAAACCCAACCTCACAAAGGATTACTAACCAAGTAACACATCCAATTATAATAAAATAATATAAAACATATCAATGAAATGTACCCCACACCACTTTTCCATTTATTAAATACTCTTTTACCCCAACAAAAAATGTACTGGAGCTCCCACCTATTCCGTATCAAAATACATCACATCACATACCCGCCAATAGATACCTAGGATATCAAATCACATCTCATCATATAAATAGGGTATTAGGGTACCATAAACCTGAAGGAAATCAGCCTCATTCCCTCCTCCCACAATGTACACCCCCACCATAATCCATCTCATACCATCTCACCATATTCTAACTGAAGATACCTGGTCCATCACACCTACATCACAACACATCTCAATATCAGTACTTTTGACTTCTGGCCATCACATCCCATGCATGTCATCATCTCCTAGAAGTAGGAGAAGGGAATAGTGGGTGACCAACCATCCACCCTCACCACTAAGATGTTGGGAAAACAACCCCAAAAATGATGGTTATCAGTACTAGGTATTCAACAGGGGTGGGGCACATAAAAAAATCACAAAAGAATATAATGTGTGTTTATATATATATATATATATATAATAAATCCACACACAAAAAAACCTACGGGTTGACTACAAATAAAATAACCAACTCACAACAACACCACTTTCACTGCCACTTCTACACACAACACATAGCCCCAGAAGACACAAAGCACAATTCACTTCTCATATTCTCATTAAAAGCCAAGAAAATTTCCAAATTTTCATTACCAACCCATTTCAATTAAAAAATATAGTTCATTTTTTTATTCCATTAATTTTTATTTAATGTCCCACAATTTAAAACACATAACCTATTACAATTTATTCTTTCATTGGAAAATTCATTTTACAATTTCCATCCCATTAGGAAAACCATGTTAATTTCAATACTACTCAAGAAGCTATTAAAACACACAACAAAAAGAATACACCAAAATCCTAATAACACCATCATCCTAAACCTTATGCCAGTAATCCCACACAACACCACCATTTATTAGCTATAATAACTTTTCTCCACAATAGCCACATTTCACCACATTACACCATATTCCACATCCCATCATAATAAATACACATCCTCACATAACCCCATCATATCGGTTATAATAAATCCATTTCCCATGAAACACAAAAAAAAAATGAAACCAAACATCCTATTTTATCAACATATTCCACAAAAAATATGTAACAATTTTCAGATTCAATCAAGGATATTTATCATGTTCCACTTTACTTCTAAGTGTTTTCTCACAAAAACATAATTTTCATGGGGAAACCATTTTTTTAGATAAGTATAAGAGATTAACCAATTATATTTAGGTTTATAATAATCAATCATAAAAATAGGGGAGCCTTAACACCACAATAATATCATAAATAAATGCTCCCAAAAACCATGTTTTTTAGTGGGGCATTATCCCGTACAATTCATAACATAAATAGTAAAAAAATAGTAAAATTACGTGATTTCATTCACCTTACACTTTAAATATCTATTAAACTGATTAATTATCTTAGTTAAGTCAGATATGACCACATTCTCAAGATATAACAAGAATAAACCCACCCCACATGATAAACTAGGTGAGAAACAAAGGAACCCCTACCTAGAAGAAAGAAGCTTCACACGATTTTCTCCACCAAAATAGGGGGTGCATGCATAGGATTGAGACACCATAGGGAGAAATCAAAAACAATGATAGTAATAGGTATCCATGACTCTAAGGGAAAGTTTTCATAACCTTTGGTCTTTAGAGAAAGAAAACAGGAAAGAATGAAGGAAATATATTTGTTTTAGAATCAATAGATATGAAATTATTGGGATCTTAAATCGTAGATATGATTTTAATTGAACATTAATGCAGGTTTCATTAAATTTATGTGGAAAATTCTTTTAAAATATCCAAATTTTTAATAAATTAAGGATATAAACATCATATTTTGAAACAAATATAAATAAGTATTTAAAACCATTTTACTTCAAAAAAATGTAAAATGAGAAAAACGTAAATTCTGAAAAAACCAGAACATGGTTCTACCTGGTGATACTATTAGAAGATACCATTAATAGCTACCACCAATAGATACCATTAGGAGCTACCGTTAAGAATTACTTCTAAATGTTACCATTAGGATCTACTACTATAAGCTACTGCCATACTAATTCTGCTACCACCAGATACTACCATCATAAGCTAATATTAAAATCTACCTCCAGAAGCTACTGTCATAAGATACCAAAAAATCTATTTCTAGACTATCTCTTCTACCTCTAGGGGATACCATCATAATCTACCATCAAAATCTACCACCTAAAGCTAATTCTAGACTAAGTCTTATACCTCTAGGATCTACCATCATGATCTACCATTAGGATCTACAATCAAGATCCACCATCATGAGATACTATCAGTAGTTACCATCAGTAGCTACTATCAGGAGCTAATATCAGCCTCTAAACACCCCCCTTTTCCTCATAAACCCCTCCAAATTCCTTAGTACCTCCTTTGAGAACCTACACAACCATATCTTCATTAAAGTAATGGGATGTAAAGTTTGATCCTTTACATCATATACCACTCAAATAATTATTTCCCTCAAGAACCAAAACCAACTCATAAGGAAATAGGGAAAAAGTTCCAAATAACCATCCCTTAAGATATCTCTTAAGGTTCTTGTTACATCCAAAACACCACTACCAACTGAATAGAAAACCCAATTTTTTTCCATATATCCCTCATAATCACAAGACTACTCTCTCCCACATAACCAATTTTATAAAACTTTCAACCCTTGTAAAAACTCAATCCAAAAACTTCTATAACTAACACACAACAGTTCCCTAATTACTCAAATCAAGGAATTCCATCTCCCACTTTGGGTGGAACTGACTCACCTGCATAGTTTTAATCACTTCTAGGAATATCAAATCTCTATCAGGGATCGAGTTTTCCATTATTCATATACATTGTATCTTTAATCACACATCATATCAATAAGAAATAATCATGTCTCATATAAAAAAACAAATTCCAAACATCACAACATCAAACAAAATAAGAAAAAACAAGACAATCTCAAAACAACTCAAGGCATTAGGCAAACATCTGCATCTCGTACTCCCAAATACTCTGCTCCAGGCCACCATTCCTCCACAACACAAAAACCAAGGGGTTGGTTTGTCCTATAAACAACTTCTCTTGATGATCCTAGATCTCCACTGACTACTCTAAAAATTTTACATCATCCACAAAATCTAACTCTCCTCATTAAATTACACATGATTCATCATGAAGATACCGATGGAGTTGAGAGACATAGAAGAAATCGTGAATTCGGGCCAATCATGGAAGAAGTAACAACTTATAATCTACCTCATCAATACACCCAATTTCTCAAAAGGCCCAAAAAACTAAGGATAGAGATTAATCCCCTTGACGAACCTCCACTGCTGGCGTTAAGGGGATACCTTAAAGAATATACAGTCCCTAACCTCAAAATCAAAGGGCCTCTTCCTGTGATCATCATAAGACTTTTTCTAGTCTTACACTACTTTCATCCTCTTACAAACAACCTAAACCTTCTCTATTGGGATCTACACCACATCAGGTCCAAGGATAGATAAATCCCAAAACCTGGACAAACACAATTGAGAATGAGATGGACACCCTTACAAAGCCTCAAATGGGGCCATGCTAATGGATGAATGATAGATGTTATTATAAAAAAACTCAACCAATGTAAAGTGTTGTTCCCAAGATCTGCTGAAGTATAAGATTCATATATGAAACATATCATCAAGAATTTGGATTGACCACTTTGACTATCCATCTGTTTGAGGGTGGACAATAGTGCTAAGATGTAACTGAGTGCCAAAATCATGATACAATCCACTCTAGTATCATGAAGTAAAATGTGTGTCTAGATATGATAAAATGGACCTTGAAAACTTATGAAACTATACCAACTCATTCACATACTTAATTTCTAAAAAATCAATGGAATCTAGTTCCTTGATCTCTAGGAAGTGGGTCAATTTCATTAGATGACCCATGGTTATACAAATAACAACACTAAAACCCTATGATCATGGTAACCTTGTGAAAAAATCCATCAAGATTTCATCTCATTTCTATTCGAGAATATCCAAGGGTTGAAATAAAGCACCAGGAACATAGTTCTAATCCTTTACCTAAAGGAAAAGAAAACACTAATCCAAAAACTATAACACTTCTCATTTCATCCTAGACCACCCAAACTGCATCCTCAAGCCACAGTACATCTCAGAAACTCCCCGATGTACCGTGAGATGTGAGATATGAAAATCATTAAAGAATCCATCACACATCACTACCAGAACAACCACCCTCCCCAAAACAACTTCAAGTTATGAATATCCTCCAACCATCCCTCTGGAGACACAGTATGGACAACATGATCATGATTCACCTATGCTTATGAGTCATCTAACTGAGACTCCAACACCTACTGTATTATAAAACACTACACTATCATCAGAAACAAGAAACCATCAGCATCAACCATCCCTATATCCAAGTGTAAGGCTGAAAACTACTCTATCAATTTATAAGTATACCTGGACTCCTGAACAATATCCTTTTATGACTTCTTACTCAAAGCATATTCCATGACATTCCCCTTTCTTGAGGTGTAAAGGATCTTAGTATCATAGTCCTGAATAAATTCCATCCACCTCCACTATCATAAATCTAGATCACACTGAGAAAATATATAACTTAAACTCTTCTGATCTATGAAGACCCCAAAGTTCTCCCCAATTAGGCATGGTCACCAAAATTTCAGTGAAAACACAACTATTACAGGATCCAGATCATGGGTGGCATAATTTCGATCATGGGGACATAACTATATAGAAAAATATGATATCACCACTATCTAGTGAATTAAAAAAACCCCAAACCCATATAGGAAGCATAAAAAAAATCTCAAACATCACCCCTATGTAAGAAATTAGAGAACTGGAGCACTAATGAATTTACCCTTCAGGTAGTCAAACACTGATTGAAACTGACTAGTCTAGATAAATCTTGGTCCTTATTGGTTAATGATATCAATGAGGCTTTAATAAATGAGAAATTAGTCATGAAACTTCAATTTTATTTTATAAAACCCAGGTATCTATGGACCTATTACACATTATTGGGAGCTTCTTAAGAAACAACTACCTTAAACTTCTACAGGACCATGAACACACCTTGATGAGACAACACATTCCTACGTAAATACACCTCTCATGTATAAAACTTACACTTGGATAATTTTCCATAGAGTTGGTGATGTTGAAGAACTTTTAATATGACTATGAGATGATTATAATTCTCCTCCTATGAATTCAAGTAGATCAATATTTCATAATGAACATGAAAATGGAATGGTCAAGGAATTCATGGAACACAAAGTTAATGAGACCCATGAACATGGATAGTATGTTAGTGACACATAACGACAATGCCATGAACCTGAAGTGCCCATACCTACATCCGAAGGTAGTCTTCAGGAAGTCATCCTCATTTATACTCAACTATTGATATCTAGACCATAGATCGATCTTAGAGAACTAATTGGCACCCCTAAACTGGTAAAACAGATCATTGATCATAGAAATTGGATAAATATTCTTGATCTTCACATGATTTAACCTTCTATTATCTATAAAAAACCTCAAACTACAATTTTCCTTCTTGGTGAACAATACTAGAGCACCCCATGGTGAAACACTAGGCTGAATAAAACCCTTTTATACCATATCATCTATCTAAAACCTTAGCTCCTAAAACCCATAAGGTGATGTCTGAAAAGGATCCATTGAAATCAAAGAAGCATCAGGATACAAGTTTATCCCAAACTCAACATCACATCGAGGTGTAGTTCCAAAAACACCTAAGGGAAAAAATTTAGGAACTCCAAGAAAACCTTGGGATCCTCCTCTACCACAGTATCCACTAACTCCATAGACAACTCCATAATCATATAAATAAGAGATTATACATTCCTATTTACCAACTAATGGTTGAGATCACCAATAAAAACCACACATTCGCTATCCAAATCCAACAACACAACTCTTCTCAAGAAGTAGTCGATAACAGAAAGTACAAAATGCAAACATTCGATTCCTAAAATGATATTTTATGAGTGAATATACAAAAAAAATCCCTATAGAACTAATGAGGTCTCAAGAACACATCAAACAATATAGTCTATCCTCTAACTGGTGTATTCAACACCGGGTTCATGATAAGAATCTTTACATATAGTCCCAAAGAATAGACTAGAGAAGGTGAAACAAAGGAGTGTGAAGATCCTCAATAAAAAAATTTGAAAAAAAGTGTAGATGATAAAATGATCATACCTCTAACAATCTCTGTCCCTTCCGGTGTTTCTGCCTCCACTGCATACAACTGACTATACCCATCCCCTATACCTCTCTACCAATGACCACCTCCACAACCACACTCAGGTTAAGGCCCCTAAACACAAGAATTATCTTAATGTCGAAATATAATTTCCCCATCCACTATATCTGAAGCATAATCATACTTCTAATACTACTATAATGACCTAAATGGTAACAGTTACTGAGGTTGACATTTCACTTTTCCACCTCTACCATACCGATCTCAAGAAGACCCTGGGAACTATTCCTAATGATGGCCACAAACCGCATAATTGAAACAAAATTTCCCTAATCCCCTAGGAAAATCATAGAAACCACTAACCCCATAAGTCTGAAAGGGAAGCTACTGAGGTTGGTTACCTATTAGTCGATACCTAAAAGGACCAGTTGCCTAGAATTTGATAATGATAAATTTTATCATTGAGGAAACCTACTAGTTCCCCTATTTTGGTAAAACTCTTCATGAGTGCTTGATATTGATCACCTATACCTTTTCTTGAACCTCTGGATATGTCAGAAACATAAAGGGAGTAACTGCATACTCAATCGAAGGATGAAGCACCTCCTCTAGATGTCTCACATGAGACTACTCATCTAGAAAAATATCTAGAGAAATATGTAGAAGGACCTTGAACTTTATTTGAAACTCACACAATGAAATGATACTTTTTTAAAGATAGTTAAAATCATGCATCTTAACTACCTTCATGGTTTATGAAAGAAACTCTGCCCATAACTCTTTCTAAAATTGGACCCACAAAACATCTACCTCCTTCCCTTCCCCAAGGTACAACATCCACCACTAATGTGATGCTCCCCGCATATGACTAACTACCAAAGGGACCCAATAATCCATTGGTAAATGGATAAAACTAAAAGTTTTCTCTAGATCCTCTAGATAGATCTATCTCTCCAAATCGAAAACACTTCCCTCAGACTTAATCAAAGAATAATTCTAAAAGGTATGTAACTTCCTTTACCACTAATCATCCTCCCAAACCAGATTGAACCTATGGAGATCAACCAGATAAACATGATAAAACTCTACTTACTGATCTATATGTAGATTATGAATAAGATCTATAACTAAAAATGGAAACATGGATTTACTAATCCTAGTAGTATGGAAATTTATTAAGATTTACTTAATTGATTTTAACTTATTTCAACTTTCCCAAAACAAAAACCACCCAATTCAAATAAGAACTCAAGTCACCATGATTCATGTAACTCTCATAGGTATCTAAATTTCATATAGTTCTACCTCACTTAGTATTTCAATAATCTTATAGTTCATGCATTGGATCATGAGGGCCCCTAAAATCCCGTGTTCTAACTAGTCTCCCTGGCCTATGTCACACACCAGGTTCCAATGGTACTATTTTCATACTAACCCATGAAATACTCATTGTTCATAACTCCAAATTCCATCCTATCTCTCAAATATATCCTATTAAACCACTCTATCATGAACCCCTCTCACCAAAGATACCACATTGAAGGGAGAGCGATAATGACCCTGAGTCCCGCCTCCAGTAGGCCTCGAGTTGGAGACTAGCAATGAGGGTATATAAAAATATCAATACGAGAGGGATTGACCTCTATTTAATATATAGGATCAGATATAGGATTTAAATGATCAATCAAATCCATGAAATAATATAAATAAATAACCAAGAACAATCCTACAATGTATGAATAAATAGATCAAATACAAGTGAAAGTCTCCAAAGTACAATACAGAAAATAAAATAAAGTCAACAACATTGAAATAGTCCAAATGACCAAGAAAGAAATGTCTATAAAGGTCTAAATAATATTACTGAAAATATAAAAATAATTTATATATACATGGGGCGAGAATATAGGTATATTCAATAGGAAAACCAAAGTCTCCCATGCACATGTGACAAGAGAATACCAATTCACCTGTGTGAAAACAACAGAAATAACAAAACCTAAACAAGTCATCTAGCTAAAACCAACCTGACCATGGATCTATCATTAAGTAATGAATACATGTATAATAAAATAATACGAACCATATTGATGAAAGGTATTTCACACCACTTTACCATTAATTAGCCGCTCTCACACCTAATGACAAATATCTTGGAACTCCCACATCTTCTGTATCACAATACATCACATCACATCCCTCTTGAAGACACTTGGGCCATCACATCACATATCATCATATAATAATGGTATTAGGGTATCATGAAAGTGAATTATATCAACCTCTTGCCCTTATCCTACCATGCACGACCCCCACCATAATCTATCACATCCCATATCCCCATATCCTTATAAAAGAAACATGGGCCATCACACCTACATCACAACACATCTAGATAGTGACACTTTTGAATTTTGTCCATTACAACCTATGCATGTCATCATCACTTAGAAGAGGGAGCAGGGAAGAGCGGGTGGCCATCCATCCAACATCACCACCAGGATGTTGGGAAAATCACCCCTAATACTATTGGTTATCAATACTAGGTACTAGAAATGGGTGGGGAACTTAAAGATATCAAAAAATAATACAATGTATATATAAATATATAATAAATCCACACAAATATCAACCTATGGGTTCACTAAAAATAAAAAACCAACTCATAACAAAACCACTTTCACTACCACTTCTACATGCACCATATAACACCAAAAACCACAAAACAAAATCCATTTTCATCTTCTCATTACAATCCATGCCAATTTATAGATTTCTATTACCAACCCATTTCAATTAAAATAGATAGTTAATTACACATTTTATAGCCCATGAATTTATATTTAACATACCATCATTTAAACCACATAGCCCATTACAATTTATTTTTCCATTATCCAATTTATTTTACTATTTACAACCCCTTAGGAAAACTATATTCATTCCAATACTACTCAAGAAACTATCAAAAAAACCATAAAAAAGTATACACCAAAATCTCAACAACACCATCATCCTAAACCTTATGCCAACAAGGCCACAAAACACCACTATTTCACAACCACAACCACTTTTCTCCAAAATGAAAATATTCCATCACATTCCACTATATGCCACATTCCATCACAACAACCACATCTCTTCACATTACCCCATAATATCCACAACAATAATGCCACTACCCATTAAACACACCAAAAAAAAACCACACCACACATCCACTTTAATCAATGCATTAAAAACAAAATATATAACAATTTGAAGATTAATTCAAGGGGATTTATCATGTTCCACTTTAATTTTAAGGGTATTATCACATAGGAGGGAGTTTTCAGGGGAAACCATTTATTTAGATATGTATAAGTGATTGACCAATTCATTTCAGGGTGATATAAAATAATAATAAAAATAGAGGATCACTAACACCATAACTATAATATAGAATAAGGCTCCAACAACCATGATTTTTATAGGGGAATTAGACAATATAGTTCATAACATCAATAGTAAAAAATGATAAAACATGAAAATTTATCCCCATTATGCTTCCAATTTAAATTAAAGAAATTAATTATCTTATCAAATCCATATATAATAATATTTTCAAGAGATAACAAGAATAAACCCAACCTTCTTGATACACTAGGTGAGAAATAAATGAACCCCTAACTGGAAGAAAAAATATTCACACAATTTTCTGCACTAAAACAGGGGCTGTGTGCATAGGATACGCACACCATAGAGAGAAATAGAACTAATAACAAAAAAGGATATATAAATCTAAGGAAAAGACTTCAGAGCCTCTGGTCTTTAGAGAAAGAAACTTGGAAATAAATAAGTAAAGATATTTGTTTTAGAGTCAACAAATATTAAACGATTAGATTTTTTTATAGAAGATATTATTTTAATTAACTATAAATGTGGGTCTGAATAAACCTATATGGAATATTCATTTAAAAGTTCCAAAATTTTAATAAAGGAAGTATATAAATATCCTCTTTTGAAACTAATATTAATTCTCTTAACTAAGGATTTAAAATAATTTTACATAAAAAATTTAAAGGTAAAAACTATAAATTTTGGAAGAAATGAAACATGCTAATACCAAGTGCTACTACTAGGAGTGACCATTAGGAGACACTGCCTTGAGATAATATCATGAGCTACTCTCAGGAGCTACCATCAGGACATACCACTAGAAGCTATCGTTATGATCTACCACTAGAAGTTATTGCCAGAAGCTACCGCCAGACTAAGTATTATACCACAAGATGATACTATCATAAGATACCATCAGAAACTATCTTTAGAAGATACCACCAAAATATACCATCTGAATCTTCCTATAAAAGATACCACCAGACTAAGTCTTATATCGAGACGAGCTACCATCTGAATCTACCTCTAGAAGCTCATACTAGACTAAGTCTTCTACCACCATGATATATCATTAGGAGATACCATCAGGATCTACTATTAGGATCTACCATCAGGATATTCTATCAGGATCTACCATGAGGAGCTACTATCATCCTATAAAACACCCCCTTTTTCCTCCAAAAAACCTCTAAACTTTTTAAGACCTCCTATATGAATCACTACCACCATATTTCCTACAAATTAATAGGATTTAATCTATATTCCATTAAATATATCCCTATTACATAATAAATGAAATTGAGTGTTTTTTATTTAATGAATATAAATACCATTAAAATACCTTTAAAACATTATTGTCAAAAATATTCATTTCATTTTAAAATCACTTCTTTAAAATATAAAAAATTTAAAAATATTATAGAAAACATTTTATTTGAAAATAAAAATGGGAATTTATAAAGAAGTATTCAAATAATTGAGTGTTCATGATGATAATAAATTCTTTTTATGTTGTATAAGTTTTAAAAAACATTCCTTTTATACTTTTATAAAAAGTCAAAAATTACGTCTCTTAGAAAAAAATAAGAAGATTCATTTGATTTTTTTTTAAAAGTATAACATGGGTAAAATTAATTTAAAAAATCATAGGATAATATTAAAAAACTTCTCTATTTTTTTAGAAAACATGGATATGAAAGAAAAAAGGTTTTCAACTGAAGAGATAAATGAGTTAGACTTTCCTTAAAAAAATATTTTCATTCTTTTTATCACTTAAGGTTAGGAAAATGAAATGAAAAAAATTTAATTTCAATAAATAACCATAGTTGAAGAAAACTCATGATTTCATGAGTGGTATATCATAATAATTCATCATTGGAAACTTAATCATAATCAATCCTAATAAATGATGATATTGTAACATAAAAACCTTTACCGCTTTGGTAAAATTTGGATCAAAAGACCTATAAAAGAAAGAATATTACATGGATATTTAAATCTCCATAAATTTTATAATATTAATTATATAAGGCATTCATGGGTAGTATATACACTACACTGAAATAAAAAAGTGGTGAATATGGCATGTGACCCCTAAAATAAAAGCGAGTTGAAAATCCCTTACCACTTTGGTAATCTTTGAATAATAAGACCCATGGAAGAATAAATTCAAAATAAAACATTAAATATCATTAAAATAAGCATATTAATGATATAATATATCAAATGGTAAGTATATACACAACAAAAAATAAACAAGTGGTGAATTTTGTATAAGTCTCCCAAAAATAAAAGTGAGACTAGAAATCCATTACCTTAGGTCTGACTTCCTTTATATTTGTTGAAACCTCATGTATAATAAATATAGATTTATTTTACATTTATTAAAGAATTATAATAATATATATCATATCATATATAATTTAATTATAACCTTTTATCACATGTTTCATAACACTTCTTTATTAAAATCACTCTTACAGGTGATATCTGATTTGTTTTTCAAGTTTGTTCTAGTGCGATAGTTTTGGTCCTTGTATTTTTATCATGGTTCCATCATATAAAGAATTTTAAGCATGATATAAATATCATATATATTCATTATGTACATGTATATTTTCATTTAAAAAATATAAAGATAGAAAAATGAATTACAACATTAATGGAGACGGTAGGTCGTACGTATACATGAACACAATTTCATTTATCATGGAGATGGAAAAAAAGAAAGGTAAATAATAAATAAAATGTAAATAATAATAATTATATTATATATATTATATATATTCATTAAATTCAACCTTATTACTATTCATGTAAAATATAAATGAAAAATGAATCACATTGCTTTGTGGAGGTGGTAGTCCACACATATGCACAATCGATGTTATAATTATACAATGGTTTGGAAGGTAAAAAGGTAGATATAATAATATCATTATAGAAGTATAATTATTTCATAATTATCATATATAAAAATTAAAACTATCAAAACACATATCCATAAGATAAAGTGATGAGAAATGAATTATATGGCAACGTGGAGATGGTAAGCCATACGTACGTACGAGCGATACTTTCACTTACCATTTGATGTAAAGAAGGTGAATAAAGGTTGTTTCATATTTATAATAAAATTTTAATAAATTTAGGATACTAAATTAATTATTTTATGATTAATATAATATAATTATGGTAGTTAAAATATGAATTAAAAAATAAGTGATAAATTGTGGAGATTACCTCTTTATTGGAACAACTCTTTTAGATCTCCTCATAAGGGATATAGGGTTGGATTTTGGGAATAAAAGAACCTATAATATATATATATATATATATATATATATATATAAAAGTTAATAATATAACTTGGTAGAGTTTTATTGAGTTATAAGGCTCAAAGTGGTGTGAATAAGAGAAGGAAGGGCATTCCATTTATAATTGAGGGGAGGGGCACTCGTGGAATTTATTAAAATTCTAAATTAATATAACTTAATTTTGATTTCAAAATGGATCCAGATTGATAATATTAGATTATAATAATATTATTAGTTTAAATAATATCATAAAATATAACTTTGACCAGTTTGGATCACATTTTACCCTTACCTTTTTTGTTTTAACCCTTATGACAATTTTCATAATAATAAGATTTTTCCCTTTAAGGGTTAATAAATTTACTATAAAATTACAAAAAACCCATAAATAAACCATTTATGATTAAAAAAACATCAATTTCATTTGGACGAATCTAATAATTCTATTATTTTTATATCATTTAATAAAATATTATTTATTTTAAAATATCATTAATGTTATTTTAACACTATTCATTTAATTTGAATTTGAGTACATCAAGAAAAAGGGTGAATTAAAATATAATGATTTTAAAAAACCATTATATGTCACATATATCTATAAAATTCGTGGGACACATTAACCCCTTGAAATTATATCACTTTTAATATTTTATAAAATCATTTTTTTTATTTTTTATTAATCGAGGAAATCCTGCATCATTGTTTCATAAGAATTTAAGGTCATTATATAATTAATAAAAATTATAAATAAATTTATATCATGAAAATAATTTCATTAATATAAAAATAGGCACTTATATTAATTAATAAATTTCGTTTTCAATTTTTAGATACATAATAGATATTTAAAATTAAGAGAGTAACATTTTTTAACTTTCTTTTTTTTAAATATTATATATGTAATTTTCATGGAAAAATGTCCATTAAGCAATTAAGTGTATATAATAAGGTGTTTAGTGTAAAATTACCTTCATATAATAATAATTAGGATGAAATATTATGGCCACATCACTTAGTTTTAACCTAGGTTTACATGATTTACCCTTTATTAAGGTGATAAATTTTACTACGGTTACTCTTCATATTGACCAATAATTAAAAGGAATTATTTACCAGATTTAAAACTCATGATTAAAACTATGTAATATATTTTATGAAATTAAATTTCTAAAAATTTAAAAACTAATTTTATAATAAGCACACAATACATGATGAAAACCGCTTTTACAAAAATTATATTTTAAGCATAAAGCTTGGATTATTCTTGTCCCATGCTTATAAAAATTTAAAATGAATATTATTTTTTTAATAAATATATAATATATAAATTTAATGAAAATCATTCACTAGTGTTGATTAATTTAATTTATTATGATCAAAATACACTACGCACATAAACACATTGTTTCAGAAAAAGATTTATTTTTCTTTCAAATGATTTTTTTTATTTTCATTTGTAATCAATTGATAACAAATGAATTAATTGTATAAATATATTAAAATATATTTTTCATAATTTAGTCAGTCATATTAATACCCTATAATCCAATGATTGAGTGATAATAGTATATCATGGTTCATTTAAACTTAGTGTTGTGTGCAATGAAAGATATCGAAGAAATTAAATTTATTTGAAAAAAAATATTTCATAAAATTTCGAGGTGTTAAAAAAGGTTCATCCAACATAAGGCTGATATAGACTTCCATTATAAGTGACATTATGAGAAATTATATTATTTATGTATTTTTATCATTATTAAAAGTGTTTAAGAATATAAAATATATCATGTTATGTAAAAGATAGTCTCCAATTTATCATTCTTTCATGTTGGCTGCATATACTCTTGAAGTGAAATGATAATTGTCTTCTCAAAGTAAAACTTTGAATTATACCTAATTGATGTTCATAATGTATTATTATTGGTTGGGATAAAGTGTTAGGTTATTGTGAGTAATATTTTATATAGATATACCTAATAGGACCAGGAGGTACAAACTGAGTTTTGTGCACTCAATGAACCATGAAGTATACCACATAAAGTTTTAAACACTATGTCTTTGGTATACTAAGGGTTCATGTCTCATATTTGGATTTCCTAAATACCTAATGTTGGAAAGATTCATGGCATGAGAACCTCCATAATTTTATAACTTTTCTTATGAAATCCTCGAGGCTTAGAAAATCAAAGGATGGTTGGGTATATTTTTTGTTCATGTTATTGATTGGATCTTAACCAAGATATTATTTTTACTCTTGTATGATGAGTAAGAAATTTGGGCCCTCTATTGATATAAACCAAGTAAGTGTATATCCATAACTAGATAAGTTAAGTGATGTGATCATCAATTGGATGTGGGGCATGTGATATACTATAACATCCCAGGTGAATAAAGAATATGACATTTTCATATTTATTAATATTTGTAAATTAAATATTAACTTTACTTAAAAGGGGATGATATATATGATAGCGTACTCAACATGCGACAACAGATTTCTCTGAAATCTTACGTTGCATACAATGTTGAGTTATACCGAAAATAATATAGTAATATTTTTATTTTAAATGGTAGTTAGCACCTAACCATTGTATTGGCAGGAATGAACAGAACTAACTAAAATATTATTATATATATTTCTTAAATGTCTTTACATTTATCTAATAAATTTTAGAGGCTTAAAATGAGAATGAATCAAATTTTAAGTACGAAATACTCTAATATTCTTTAAAAGGTCGTTTTATCACCTTTTGATGACAAACCCCTTTTAAATATAGTTTTTTTCTCTTTTATATGTTTACTTTGAAAAAATAAACTTCTTATTTAGAAGAGATATATCAAAATTTACTTTGGGTAAATTTTTGGTATTTTTCTGATAATATTCATTTTTAATAAATAGTGAAAAATACTGCATTTTAAGTTAGAATTGTCTTTTCATCTAATTTATTTATATGGTTAGATTATATTTTTAAATGGGTTTAAAGTGAAATTGGATTATATTTTTACCATTTAATACAATTTTGGTCATTGAAAGTAATTTCAATTTTAAATTGGACATAATCACATGTCAATCTTTTTATAGTTTTTACTTCTAAAAAACACGCTTTCTAGTTTTGACAACAAAAATTAATTTTAAATTAATTAATGAAAATTATATGTTTTTAATTTGGTAAAATAGACATCATTTTTGAATTCATAATATCAAAATTATATTTGGGTGAATTTTTGGTATTTTTCTTAAAACAGTGAATTTTTGATGAATAGTGAAAAACACTGCATAGTAGTTAAAAAACTTACTTTTTCATTGAAATAAAATTTTACTGCTTCTGTGAATTAAATTTCAAAAATCCAACATACATGGTTTTAATAAGTAAGTAAAATGTGGTTTAGTAGGATGAAAATAATTTTTGGTGAATAATAGCTTTTGATTTTTATTTACCATAGTTAAAGGTAAATAAGGTAATTTAAGGTTAAAATAATATTATAGTAATATAAAATTACCTTAACACTTGTCATAAGATTATTGGATGAGTCATGGACAACTGATAAAATACTTGGGTAGAACCTTTTTCCTTTGGAAGCCACTTGGGTAAGATAATTACATTAATAACTTTTTATTTAAGGTAAAAATAAAAATATAATATACATGTAATTTTTTGCTAAAAGAATTTTAATGTAGTGTTATATAATTGATATCTTTTACTATAAATATTAATTAAAAATATAAAAAGATTTCATATATCATGGTATTTTATTTTTAATTTTTATACATCAAATAAATAAATTTATTTTTGAGACAATGATGATGTAATGATTACATCATTAATGAATGTTTTAAATAAATGAGATTATAAATATTAAAATAAATTTATTTTGAAACTTTTTTATTCCATCCACAAAATTTATAAATGATTATGAATTTTTATATTTTAATTAATTATGTTTTCTTGAATTGATCAAGTTTTTATGGATTTTCAAAAAGTCATGATATGAATAGTACAAAATTGGCATAATTGGGTTTTTAAATCAATTAATATTTTATTAAATGATAAAATAGTTCTAAAAATCTAATAGCAGGAAAAATGAAATATATGATGTTAAAAATTTCATTAATGATCCATTTTGTGTCTCTTGTAATTTTATAATAAATATATTAACTATATAGAGTGAATACACAAGAAGACATGGTAATAGTCAAATTAGTTTACTAAGGGTTAAAGCTAAATGATATGGTTAAATTTGAAACCAAAACATCTCTAAAACCTTTTTTTTGAGAGGATTTATAATAATATTAATTTTATATTCACATTTAATGATTAATGTACATTTTTAAAATGAAAATCCTTTTCTAATAAAATAATACTTTCAAACTTTCCTAAAGAGACCCTCCTCCCTCTTATAAAAGGACACCACCTCTAACCCTTACTCACACCTCTCAAACACACTTTCCTTGTCCAAAATCTGCCCAAATAATCTCTCAACATCCTGATATTCCTCCTATAATCCTTCCCCTAGGTAGAAGGCAATTTAAGAGATACCTTTGGCTCAAATCAAAAGAAGTTACCTGATTTGAGGTAATGTCTTCTCTTAAGTTTCTTTCCATTATTTTTCCTTATCCACTCCATATGATATTATTATTATTATTATTATTTTATATAAAAACATCATTATTCTCGATATACTAGGTTTTTTTATAATAATTATTGAACTACACTTACACACACCTCTATTTAATGGGTATAGAACATACTGTTTCTATGGACGACGAACTACTACCTCATGAAACGGTGATTGTTCAATCTTCTCCTACCACCTCTTATGGTATACATTATGATGGAACTATAATTATATATTATATTTATGATATTTATTTTATCTCTATTCTTCTATAATTTTATTTTAGAACATACCTTTATGCTTTTCATGTTGTATATATACGATAATTTCATTTGAGAAAGTGCGGACTATCGCCCCCTCAAAGTGATATGACTTGTTCATGCTATACATGGAACATATAAAGGATGGAATTAATGAACTTATATAAAATATATAACATAGATATTATACTATAATAATAATATACCTATGTATCATTTTGTTTTCATTCTTTAAATATGAAAAAGAATTTAAAGTAGCATTCATGCGTACGTACGACTTACCATCTCCTTGAACGGTGCATTTCATTTTCATATATCCAAATGATATGGAATATTATAAATAAATAGATAATGTATATATATGATATATATGATATCTAAATCATTAATATCATTCTATAGTTAATGTACTTTTAACCACATCGACAATTTTTAATTATAACAAGTTCATTTTAGACTCAAGTTCTGAACATCGGTAAAATGTCCTATATGAACTCAAATAATTAACTAATTGTTATAGAAAATTAATAAGTGATATCAAAGGAATAATAAACTTTAAAAATGTTATGAATCAAGTAGAAATTAACTTAAGTTTATTATTATGTAAATTAAATAATGAACGAGTCAAGTCAGACACGAGGGAAGGGACTTCATCTCAATCTCATTTCATTGAGGCATATTTTGATAATATACACCGCCTTCTTTTACACAGTGTATAAAAACCCCTTTGAATTTTACTTTCATTCAAATGGAATATTTTTTATACGAATCATTTTACTAAATGAAAAAAATAATTTTTTTAATGTTTGCAGCGACAATAATTTCTCCATCGTCGTAATCGTTATTTGGATTCCTCTATAAGACTTAATGTTTTAAAAAGGAAAATAAATCCCTTATTATTATTTTGGTTGTCTTTTTATTGAAAATGGTTTTTGAAATGGATTTATTGTTTCAATATCTTGAAATGATCTCTTATGAATGAACTATGGAAATGTTACTTTTCCTTTATGATTGTTTTATTTGTTATGATTATGGTATTTGGACATTTGACGGGTGGTTACGTGATAAACAAAATGAAGGGCAGTTCAGTGATAAATCAAGGATGGGTGGTTACATTATAACCCCAAATGAAGTGGGTATGGAAGTCGACCATATGAATATTCCATTTAGTGATATGTGTGAAATTCGACCGCATGGTTATTCCATTTAAGTATGTTTATGTCCCAAGTTACCTTTATATGTCATGTGTGCTTTCTATGGGTTATATGGTAATATTTTGGTTACAAAAGGGTAATCAATGATAATTTATTTAGTGAAGAGTATTTACTACTTCATAAAGGTGAAAAGTATTACTTTTGATAAAGCATTCATGGTTTACTTGTTATTTTGAAAAACTAACAGTTTTCCTTCTTTGTGTATCCTTTACTAAGATTTTTATGCTCATCCCATGTTTTTAAAACGAATTTCACAAGATTTAAAGAAGAATAGGGTCAAGTATGGGATCAAGGAAAAGTAATAATGATTAAAACATGGAACTAAACATGTTTCTTTTTTTAAGAGTTTTTATTTTATGAAAAAATGGATACTGGGTAGAAGTGTCTATATGTAATATTCAAATTGTTATGAATATGTTATGAACTAATTCTATAAATCTCTAAACCTAAAAATATCCTCAATGTGAGTTACTAACTTAATTCAATATTATGTAATGTTTAAGGATGAGGCCTTATAGTTGGTATCAATGGTCGGTTTCGACAACTTTAGGAGTTAGGATATTCTTAAATTAATATCCATACATTATTTTTACTTTATGGTAAGAATGAAATGATATATAATTTGAAGGTTAACATATTGCTTTGACTCAGATATTTCTGTGTTCAGAATGGTTTTCCGTAGAGGAAACAGGACAATAGTGATATAAAGGCATACATAGGAGAATAACTTTTCAAATCTGCATCCCAAGATTGTTGGCATCAAAACTGAACAATTTGTTACAGTAATGGAAAAATTGACTTGGGATATAAATGGTGGTGGTATACATGCACGAGATCAACTAGATCAACCCTAGAGGAATATGTCTATAGTTGATCATTTCATGAGGTGATGTCCCCCATAATTCAAGGGATCGTCTGACCCTTTTCAAGCTGAAGGGGGGATCAATGCACTGGAAAATATTTTTGATGATATGGGTTGTAAAAAAAATAAAAAGGTTTTTCTTTCCATTTATCATTTAGAATGAGAAGCTTATTAGTGGTGGTTGATTGTTAAAATTATCAGGGGCAATGAGGAGATTGATACTCTTTATTGGGAATAATTCAAAGGTATGTTTCTTGAGAAATATTTTCTTAATACAGTTAGACTTAAGATGGAAAAAATTCTTAGAATTAAGGGAGGAGGATGAATTAATGGATTCTTATGACTAAAAGTTCACTCAAATCTCAAGTTATTCTCTAAATTTCATCTATGATCTTAATAGTTAGATAAATATATTTTACTAAGGACTAAAGCTATGATATCGAAGAGCATTATCCTCTCATGAATTCAAAAGCTATGAGAAACTTGACAGATGTGCGAAGAAAGTAGAAATGGAGTTTTCTTATGATCAGGTGTTCCAAGAGAGCAAGAAAAAGAAGAGGTCCAATTGGAAAGAAAAAATAAATAATTTATCAAAGAATCCTCGAGTTAAGAAAATTAATTTTCTATCTTGTGAGAAGTGTGGTAAAAATCATCCTGGAGAATGTTTATCAAAGTATGGGAAGTGATTTTGGTGTGGTAAGACTAGTTATATTTCTCGTAACTGTAAGGAAGATGATCAAGCAAGCAAAAAAAAGCCAGCGGTAAGATGTTTTGGTTGCAATGAGTTTTTGAATTATGCCAATGTGTGTCCAAAGTTGATTACTCAAGGTGGAAACTAGATAGATAAAAAACATAAGCGTGGGGAAAAATATTTTTCTACTACTATGGTTGATGCGGGACCATCAAATGAAGTGGTATGAGGTACTTTTTTTTGTTTTTTCATATTATGCCAATGTGTTCTTTAATTCAGGGTCTACACATTAATTCATTTTTGAGAAATTTTCTCATAAATTGGGAATTCCATCTCAATATATGAATCCTGAAATTTTAGTAAAAACACATGGGGGAATTGTTGAGGCAAAAATAAATTATAAAAATATTCCTATCCATTTTTGTGGAAAGAATTTACCTTCAAACCTTTTTGTTTTTCCTCTTGTAGAGTTTTATGTTATTTTGGGAATGGACTGGATTCTTGTTTACTATGCTAAGATTAAATGTAGAGATAAAGAGGTTTCTTTTTAGAAAAAATTTTAGTTTGTGTAAAATAATAAACCCTTATCTCTGATAACATATCAGGAAGTGGAGAAACTAGTGAAAGATAGAAATGAATGTTACCTTTCACATATTGCTGAAAAAAGGAACTATTTAGATTAATGATGTGCCCATCGTAAATGAGTATCTTGATGTATTTATTGATGAGTTTCCTGGAATTATACTTGATCTAGAAGTTGAATTTAATGTTGACTTAGTTCCTGATTCTAAGACAATTTCAAAACCCCCTTATCGAATGGATCAAATTGAACTTTTAGAGTTACAGAAACAATTGCATGAGTTGTTAGATAAAGGTTTCATTCGACCTAGAACATCACTATGGGGTGATCCAGTCTTGTTTTTTAAAAAGGAATATGGTTCAATGAGACTTTTCATTGATTATAGAGCCTTGAATAATATCACTATTAAGAAAAAATATCCTTTGCCTCATATCGATGATTTGTTTGATCATCTCTAGGGAGATCAGTATTTTTTAAAGATTGACTTGAGTTCAGGGTACGATCAGCTGAAAGTAAAGGAAGAAGATAGTCTGAAAATTACATTTTGTACTAGATATATCCATTATAAATTTGTATTTATGCCTTTTGGGTTAATCAATGCACTTGATGTATTCATGGATCTAATGAATATAGTTTTCTGTGAGTTCTTGGATAAGTTTGTGGTTGTGTTTATTGATGATATTTTGGTTTATTCTAAAAGTAAAGAGGATCCTGAAAGTCATTCAGGGGTTGTCTTTAAAACCTTAAAAGAAAATAAATTGTATCAGAAATTCAGTAAGTGTGAGTTTTGGTTACAAAAAATTTCATTCCTTGGTCACATTGTTTAAAAGAATGGTATAACTGTTGATCCTGCTAAAACAAAAGTTGTTGATGAATAGAAAAGACCTAAAAATATAAACAATTTTCATAGTTTTCTTGGTTTGTATTGATATTACAGAAGGTTTGTTAATAAATTTTCACAGTTATCTATCCCACTAACTAAATTAACTCGAAAAGGTGTTAAATTTATTTGGACAAAAGAATGTGATGATTGTTTTCAGGAATTGAAAATAGATTGGTGAATGCTCCAGTTTTGGCATTACCTTCCATAAATTGTGAGTTTGTTATATACATTGATTCTTTGTTGAAAGGACTTGGTTGTGTCCAAATGCATAATGATCAGGTAATTGCTTATGATTTATGTTAGTTGAAAACTCATGAGTTAAATTATCCTACACATGATTTGGAATTAGATATTGTTGTTTTTTATTTAAAAATTTGGAGGCATCATTTTTCTGGCGTAAAGTGTGAAATATATAATGATCACAAAAGTTTGAAGTATATATTCACTAATAATGAATTGAACATGAGACATAGGATATGGATGGAATTAATCAAGGATTATGATTGCAAAATTATTTACTATCCAAGAAAAGAAAATAAAGTGGCCTATGCCTTGAGTCAAAAAAGTAATGTTACATTAACAATGTTACATTTAGAACAAGATCCCTTGATTAATGATTTGATGAAATTTAGCATAGAAGTTGTTGGTGTAGATAATTTCTCTATTTTGTTTCAGGTTTTAGTTAAATCATCTCTCTCAGATTTAATTAAGCAAACGCAAAAGGGAGACAATGAGTTGCAGAAAAAGGTAGATTTGGTTCAGAAGGGTAAGTTTCTTGAATTTAACATTGATAATGATTGTGTTTTTAGATTTTGGAAGACATTATGTGTGCCTTGTGATTCATAGTTGAAGAAAGAGTTGTTATGTGAAGCGCATAGTTCTCCGTTTTCAGTTCATCCTGGAAGTACTAAGATGCATAGAGATCTTTGAGAGTATTACTAATGGGATGGAATGAAAAGAGATATTGTTGACTTTACTATAAAGTTTTTAATATTTCAACAAGTTAAAGAAAAGCAGCAGTTACCGAAAGGGATTCTTTAGACTTTACCAGTGCCAGAGTGGAAATGGGAAAATGTGTCTATGGATTTCGTAGTTGGATTACCAAATAATTCTTGAGGTAACAATGAAATCTGGGTTATTATTGATCGATTGACTAAATCTACTCATTTTCTTCCTATTCAAGATACTCTGTCTCTAGATCAACTTTCTCAAATTTATATTAAAGAGATAGTTAGGTTATATGGAGTTCCCCTCTCCATTGTATCTGATTTCAATCCAAGGTTCACTTCTAACTTTTGGGATGGCATTTATAAGTCATTGGATAATGAATTAAATTTTAGTAAAACTTTTCATCTTCTATCATATGGGAAGTTAAAATGAACAATTCAGACCTTGGAATATATGCTACGTGCTTATTCAATTTATTACCAAGGAAGTTGGGACCAATATCTTTCTTTGGTTAAATTATCTTATAATAACAATTTTCATTCTAGTATAGATATGTATCCATTTGAGGCATTATATGGGAAACAGTGTCAAACTATTGTTTTTTGTGATGAATTCAGTGAAAGGAAACTGATGGGACCAGAATTGGTGGAAGAGATGGCAGAGAAATTTCAGTTGATACAAAAACACATGAGGACAGCTCAGAGTAGGAAGAAACTTTATGCATATAACCGAAGGAAGGATCTTTCTTTTGAGTTAGGTGATCATGTATTTCTCAATGTTTCTCCATGGAAAAGTGTGATGCATTTTGATAAGAAAGGAAAGCTGATTCCGGGGTTCATTGGACCCTATGAAATCCTAGAAAAAGATGGACCAGTTTACTATATAGTGGCTTTACAACCAAGTTTATCTCAGGTACACAATGCTTTTCGTGTTTCAATGTTGAGAAAGTATATGCCATATCCATCTCATGTTTTGAGTCTAGAGGTAGTCCATTTGGAAGAAAATCTTTCTTATAAGGAACAACCAGTCTAGATTCTTGACCGAAGAGAGAAAGTGTTGCGGAATAAGGTAATTCATCCGGTAAAGGTTTTGTGAAAAAACCATATGGTTGAAGAGGAAACATGGGAATCTGAAAATTCAATGAGGCATAAATACCCCCATTTATTTGATAGGTGAATATAATTGTAAGGACACAATTCCCAAAGAGGGGGATGGATGTAACATCCTGGGTGAATAAAGAATATGATATTTTAATATTTATTAATATTTTTGAATTAAATATTAATTTAACTTAAAATGGGATTCTATGTCTAATAGCGTACTCAACATGCAACAACGGATTTATCCTAAATCTTACGTTGCACACAATGTTGAGTTATACCGAAAAATAATATAGTAATATTATTATTTTAAATGGTTGTTTACACCTAGCCATTGTATTAGAGGGAATGAACAGAACTAACTACAATATTATTATACATGATTATTAAATGTACTTACATTTATCCAATAAATTTTAGAGTCTTAAAATGAGAATGATTCAAATTTTAAGCATGAAATACTCTAATATTCTTTAAAAGGTCATTTTACCGCCTTTTGATGGAGAACCCATTTTAAATATAGATTTTTTCACTTTTATATGTTGAATTTGACAAAATAAAATTCTTATTTAGAATAAATATATGAAAATTTACTTTGGGTAAATTTTCGGTATTTTTCCGATAATGTTCATTATTTAATGAATAGTGAAAAATAATGCATTTTAAGTCAAAACTGCCTTTTCATATGATTTATTTATAAAGATAGATTATCTTTTTAAATGGTTTAAAATTTTAATTGGATTATATTTTTACCATTTAATCCAATGTTTCACATTGTAAGTAATTTCACTCTGAAATTGGATATAAACACATGTCAATCTTTTTGTAGTTTTACTTCTTAAAAACACGCTTTCTAGTTTTCACAACGGAAATTAATTTTAAATTAATTAATGAAAATTATATGTTTTTAATTTGGTAAAATATACATCATTTATGAATTTGTAATATCAAAATTATCTTTGGGTGAATGTTTTGTATTTTTTTGAAAACGTTCAATTTTTTATGAATAGTGAAAAACACTACATAGTAGTTAAAAAAATGGACTTTTTCATTTAAATAAAGTTTTACCACTTATGAGAACTTAATTTCAAAAATTCAACATGTATGGTTGTCATTAGTAAGTAAAATTTTGTTCAATAGGATGAAAATAATTTTTGGGGAATAGCGACTTTTGATTTTTATTTACCGCAGTTGAAGGTAAATAAGGTAATTCAAGGTAAAAATAATATTATAATAATATAAAATTACCTTATCACTTTTCATAACCTTATTATATGAATAATGTACAACCAATAAAATCCTTGGGTTGAACCTTTGGCCTTTGAAAGCCACTTGGGTAAGATATTTACGTTAATAACTTTTTATTTAAAGTAAAAATAAATATATCATAAACATGTATTATTTTGCTGCAAAAATTTTAATGTGGGGTTATATAATTGATATATTTAACTATAAATAGTAATTATAAATATAAAAAATTTCAAACATCATGTTATTTAATTTATAATTTTTATACATCAAATAAATAAATTTATTTATGACACAGTGATGATGTAATGATTACCCCATTAATGAATGTTTTAAATAAATGAGATTTTAAATTTTAAAATAAAATTATTTTGAAACTTTTTATGTAATACGATAATTTTATGGATGATTAGGACGTTTATCTTTAAATTAATGAAGTTTTTTCAAATTGATCAAGTTGTTATGGATTTTTAAAAAGTCATGATATGAATAGTATAAAAATTGACATAAATGAGTTTTTAAATAAATTAATATTTTATTAAATGATAAAATAGTCCTAAAAATATAATATTCATCCAAATGACATATATGATGTTAAAAATGTCATTAATGATCCATTTTTGTCTCTTTTCATTTTATATTAAATATATTAACCATATAGAGTGAATACACAAGAAGACATGGTAAGAGTAAAATTAGTTTACTAAGGGATAAAGCTAAATGATAAGGTTAAATTTGAAACCAAAACTTCTCTAAAAACTATTAGTTGAGAGGATGTAGAATAATATTAATTTTATATTCTAATTTAATGAGTAATGGACCTTTTGAAAACGAAAATCATTTTCTAATAAAATAATACTTTCAAACTTTCCTAAAGAGCCCCTCATCCCTCTTATAAAAGGACACCACCTCTAACCCTTACTCAAACCTCTCAAACACACTTTCCTCATCCAAAATCTTCCCAAATAAGCTCTCAAAATCCTGATCTTTCTCCTATAATCCTTCCCCTAGGTATAAGACAATTCAAGAGAGCCCTTTGGCTCAAATCAAAAGAAGTTACCTGGTTTGATGTAACGTCTTCTCTCAAGTTTCTTTACATAATTTTTCCTTCTCCACTCCATATTATATTCTTATTCTTTGTTTATATAAAAAAACCAGTATCCTCAATATACTTTTATGAGAAGTATTCTAACTAAACTTACACACACCTCCATCTAATGGGTATAGAACATACTGTTTCTGTGGACGGTGAACTACTGCCTCAAGAAACGATGATTGTTCAATCTTCTCCTACCACCTCTTATGGCGGCCATTATAATGGAACTATAATTATATATGATATTTATGATATTTATTTTATCTCTATTCTTATTTAATTCTCTTTTATAACATAATTTTATGCTTTTCATGTTGTATATATACAATAATTTTATTTGAGGAAGTGTGGACTACCACCCCTCAAAGTGATATGAATTCTTCATGCTATACATGGAACATATAAAGGAAGAAATTAATGAAATTATGTAACATATTTAACTTAGATATTATACTAGAATTATAATATACCTATTTATCATTTAATTTTCATTCCTTTAAACATAAAAAAGATTTGAAAGTAGAGTTCATGGTACGTACGGATTACCGTCTCCATGAACGGTGCATTTCATTTTCATATATCCAAATGATATGGACTATTCTAAATAGATATATAATAAATATAATAGATATATATAATATCTAAATCATGAATATAATTTTTGAGATAATTGAAATTTTACCACATGGATAATTTGTAATTATAACAAGTTCATTTTTGACACAAGTTCCGAACATCGGAAAAATGTCTGATATGAACTAAAATAATTAACTAATTGTTATAGCAATGTAATAAGTGATAAAAAATGAATAATAAACTTGAAAAAGGTTCTGAATAAATTATAAATTAACTTAATTTTATTATTCATTAAATTAAATAATGAACGAGTCAAGTTGGACATGAGGTAAGGGACTTCGTCTCAATCTTCTTTCATTGAGGCATATTTTGATAATATACACCCCCTTCTTTTACACGGTGTATAAAAAACCACTTTGAATTTTACTTTCATTCAAAGGGAATATGTTTTCTATAAATAATCTTACTAAATGACAAAAGGAATTTTTTTAACATTTGTAGAGACAATGACCTCTCTACTGTCGTAATCATTATTTGGATTCCTTTATAAGCCTTAATGTTTTTAAAATTAAAAGAAATACCTTATTCCCATTTTCGGTATTTTCGTATTGAAAATGGTTTTTGAAATTGATTGATTGTGTTAATATCTTGAAATGATCTCTTATGAATGAACTGTGGAAATATTACTTTTCTTTTATACTTGTATTATTTATTTTGATTATTGTATTTTGACATTTGATGGGTGGTTATGTGATAAACCAAATGACGGGTGGTTCTATGATAAACCAAGGACGAGCTGTTACGTTATAACCTCCAATGAATTGTGTATGGAATTTGGCCGTATGGTTATTCCATTTAGTGATATGTGTGGAAGTCGACCATATGGTTATTCCATTTAAGTATGTTTATGTACCAAGTTACCTTTATATGTTATGTGTTCTTTATATGAGTTTTATGGTAATATTTTGGTAACAAAAGGGGAAGAAATGAGCTTTTATTTATTGAAGAGTATTTACTACTTCATAAAGGTGAAAAGTAATACTTATGATAAAGTATTCATGATTTACTTATTGTTTTGAAAAACTAATAGTTTTTCTTCTTTGTGTATCCCTTACTGAGATTTTTATGCTCATCCCAAGTTTTTGAAATGTTTTTCAGAGGACTTAAAGTGGAATAGGATAAAGTATGGGATCAAGTAAAAGTCATGATAATTAAAACATATAACTAAACATGTTTCGTTTCTCTTAATAGTTTTTATTTTATGAAAAAATGGATACTGAGTAGAAGTTTCTATATGTAATATTCAAATTGTTATGTATATGTTATGACCTAATTTTATAAAGATCTAAACCTGAAAAGATCCTCTATGTGATCTATTAAATTAATTCAAGATTATTTAATGTTTAAGGCTGGGGACTTATATATACTCACAAATGGATATATGAAGATGAAACATCAATTATTAAGTGGTGCATGACTGAATAAAACTCTGATGTGGGACTCTTGAATTTTATCACTATTCACCCACCATTAAAACATATGCAAATAACATGTTCCATATAATAAATCCGATCTGTGAGATTTTATTGAATCCTATAGAATAACATTCCTTCGTACGTTTGATGGTTTTCTACATAATGTAAATAACACCATAACTAATACTTTTTCTTCACTAATCAAGTTTCCAGATTCACCTAATCAAGCCTTACTGGCATCCCCTATAATTATGCAGAGTTTGAATCTATGGTTGAGATGAGAACCATGCTTCTATGAGTGTGAGGATTAACATAAGATGGAGATTCCATGATCAAGAAGCTTACATGAGGGAAGAAAAACATGAAAATTATATACATGATGATATTACATGAAGGAAATATAGATATTTCATGAGGATGAGTGTGAATATTTCATGAAAAAAAATATTTTGTGTGGATGAGATTCATTCATAACTCCATAGTTCTTCTACGAGGATGAACTTACATGTATATCATCCATTAATCCTAGACCTTCCATGTGAATGATATTATGTGTGAATATCTTCCATGTACATAATTTCTATGGGAAAAATATAGTTCATTGTGAGAGTTTGAAGATACCAAGTGATTGATTGTCTATTCCTGAAGTCAAGGATGAGTTTGTTTGAAAAAATAGAGTGTATTAATATGAGTTAATGTATAGTATACACTCTAAGAGGTATGTACTTCCCTACATTAACTCATACGATTCTAATACTAGATTTTCCTGGACAAAATGTCACGATACTACCACTTTTGATTCAATAAAGAAGATATATGTGCGCTTCACACTGTAAAGTAAGGAGTTTATGTTATAGATAAATATTCCGGTGAATGATACATGAGTATCATGGTCTAATGGAAAATTTTCATCGGAATTATCTATTATATGAGATAATATGATCATGAGCTTATGGATTCAATAATATTGATACATACATATAGTTTCATCTGCACGCATGTAATTCAAATGGTAAATGAGAAGATATAGAATCCATTTTTGCTGAGCTTGTATTTATTTGTGAAAGTTACGAGCACACACATTGAGAGAAATACGATGCATGAAAATCCATGCAAGAATGTATTTGATGAACATAGGCCAAAAAATTATGTTAAAATGATAATCCATGATTGTAGTTATTTATTGAATCCATGATGAAGGATATTAAGATCATAACCTTTTAGGAATTTAATTGTATTAATGTAGTTAAGAAGAGAGTTCAATGAAAAATATCAAAATAAATGTATCATGATTCATGTAGTTAATGAGGTGGTTTTATGAAAAGAAAACGGAGGTCAAGAATTGTTGATTTGGTCAAGGGAAGTTACAAAATATTTAGGAGGATTTGAATTACTATAAAACATGGAAATTAAAATCATGTATTTATGTAGTTTTTTTAAATACTAGAATGAAAAATCGATACTGGATAAGATCACCGATTCTACTACTATTATATATATATTATAGGTTATTAAAGATATGTTCTGTTGTTGATCTGACACGAAAACTGAAGAAAATATTTTATGGTATGAAAGAAGAATAGATAGACCCAAATATAATATTTCGTATAAATCTTGAAGAGTCAAATAATTGAGGAGGGATCCAGTGTATTCTATCTTGTACTAAAGGACAAAGACGAAGAAGTGGGAAGAAAGAATAAGAGAATCAGAAGATGAGAGGATAAAAGAAGAGTGTTGTTCAGTTTAGATTGAATAAAAAGAAAATAAGAAAGGAATAAAACCTATAATTATTTTTATAAAGAGTGTGAATTTTTGTGCATATAAGAAAAAAATAATAAGAGTTTCTTTCATGATGTTGTGCAAGTAAGTGAAGAATGGGATAATAAAAAATTATTACTACAATAATCAATAAAATTCACATCTTATGAAAGAAATTCTTAATGTTGCAAAGAAATTGAAAAAGTAGAATACTTACTATACATGAATTATAAAGAACCAAAAGAAGCTACATTTGGACAAGGTTATCACCAGTCTAAGGATTCAAGATTTCTTTCTTTCCCCACTCCTAAAGTGTAGGGAACTAAAATTCAATTTAGGATTATTTCTAAGAAAAACCACTATAATTGTTATCTCATTATAGTGGAGAATCTATGTATTTTTTATCACCATAAATAGTAAGTACTTGATACTCTTATTGAGTAGTGAACCTTGTAAAAACATCATGTTTCATCATATACTTATTTTTATCTACCTACATATGAAATATAAGAGATAATAAGAGAACAAAGATCATAATAGGTCTAATTATCAAAGGATAAAAATTATAAATTGGATTAAAAATTCCTTAACATTGATTCACCCCTCTTAGTGTTGAGCATATCCCAAAGTGGTCCTAAAAATTGGTATTAAAGATAGGTTCCCCTCTGATTGGATTCTCTATTTTAAGTTTATTCTCTTTTCTATGATTTTATGTTTCTTTAAAAAATTCATAATCAAGTGTAGTTTTGGTGAATATTCACCTATTTCAGAGAATTATTCAATTTATACCAATACCATAATGAATAGGGAAAAGAAGTAGAAAGGGATATTAGAGAAGATGTCCCTCTTGTATAGAGAAGGGAAAGTCTCAGGTTCTCCATTGAAAGATGGAATATAAGGAAAATATGGTTTGTAAATATAATATAATGTGGTTGATATAAAAAAAAATATGTTGGACATTCAATCTACCTTAATTGGTTCAATTCATTCAAGGGATCAATATGTATGTGTCAGTTCATGTCAAAATTATCCTGAAGAATATCCAAACATTAGTTGGAGTGATAACATTATAATTTACATTTAATTTATTTTTTAAAGGATATGATGCATGGGATTCACAAATATTCAGTCTCAATTATTTTTTGATATTTGAAATCATGTTAGATGAGATTACACAACTTGAGGATAAATCAGAAGTATTAGAGAAGGACCCTAAGGAGAATATTTTATCATATGAAAAGATCTATAACCAATTTAGATCCAAGGAAGCCAAAAATGTTACCATTTAAGAAAATTGATCCAAATTTTAAGAATAGTGGATGAACAAAATATGGAAAAAGGATTAAGTGGATAAATATTTTGAGAAGAACATTCACACATTAGAATATAAATTAAAAAACAACATTATTTTAAAAAATTCACAATTATTTATTAAATCAAATAAAATCAAGGAGATTGATATGATGTTACAATACTAGGTTAAAATATATGAAGAATAATTTTAAATAATTATGGAGGGTAAATATAAATTGAAGGCATCTAAAAAAGAAAAATACATTTTAAATATTAGATTTTTTAAGCATGATATGAATTCAAAAAATCTATAAAGTTATCAAGAAATGTCTTCACAAGGAAAATTTGAAGGAGATTATATCATAGTTTGTTCGAATGAGTATTAATATGTTAAAAAATATCTTTTATGTGATAATAATATCATAAAATAATTTTATGATTTTTCTCAAGTAGATGTGAAGAAAGAGGCACCATCCATTCATTTTTGTAATAATCTATCCAAATATATTTTCATAAATTGTACAAGTTTCAAAATAGAATTTATGTAACTATGGATAAATAAAAATGAGGACAATATTACAAACATGTAAATGGTATATAGAAGAAGGAGTTTATAATTTGGTTCCCCATGAAGAGGTTAACCAGTGGAAAACATGACCTAAAAATATGGACTATAAGAAGTACATGTAAAAATAACAAGGTTTGTTGGTTACTATTGGATTTGCAATTGGTTTGAGAATTGTTCATTGGATTTTTTTTATAATAATATAAATTATAAATCATAATGTTATTCCATGTTAATGGGGATCAAACTATTGATGAATAAGAACTATTCCCAGATTAAGAAAAATCTATACTTCAAAAAGATTTTAAATACATGGTAATAATTGTGATGTTTAAAGTATAAGTTTTTATATTATCAGTGTATAATAATCTCAATATATATCAAATAGGTATAAAATAACACAAGATAAGGTGAAGAGTGATGTTCTAAACTTAGGATAGAATTTAGAGAATGCTTCAAATCAGAATACTTATAAGAAAATCTCAAAAAGTCTGATGGTTAATCCACAAGTAAAAACCCTAGGAAGACCAGGTGGAGTGTAACATCTCCAATGTATAATGTGAATAAAAACACTCATAAGTTTCCATGTGGAGAATCCATGAAGGCTTATACTATTTATTATGATTTTCTCATAATGTAGCCATCAGATTCAAAAACTTAAATGAAATTATAAGAATCATAAGTAAGGGCTAGTGAAAAAGTAAAAGAGAAGGTTCCACGTAAAGATATATAATTTCTTGATTACTTATCAAAGAAAGAAAAACCTTCTATTAGAGACATTTTATGTTATAAATAAATGAAATATGGACACAATAAAAAATGTTGTTTAACGATTTTGAGAAAATAAGAAGGGTACTTAAGAATAATCTGTAATGTATTCAACATAAAGGTTAATTAGGAGAAATACTCTCTACATAAAATAATTGAAAAATTGAAGAGATACATGATCTATAAAATAAAATCATAAGTGTTAAAAAAATATGGAAGAATGAAGAATGATGCAACTTAGCTAAGAAAATTATCTCAACCTTATTATTCACATTAAGAAGCATGGAAGATCCACCTTACTCCTTTAACCATTATGTATTGTATTTATAATTATAGTGTGGGGAATTAAAGGTCAAACATGTTCTTAGGGGATGATCCCGAGTTAGTGGATGGGCTGTCAACATTCGACACCATTCCTTAAATAAGTTACCATTATAGAATTATTCCTAAAATGTTATACTAAAAAAATCTAATGAGAGGAACATCCTTGATGAATTTTAAGTGGTTTATATCAACACATGACAAAAAGTGATGAAGATCCCATATTGGATTGATCTTACATTTGGAATTCTAAAAGAATATATTGAAGAAGATCATCCTTGTTGAGGATGTGAATTTTGTAAATATTGGATAGAAACATTAAGAAGATCTATTTTGGTTTATTCTATACATGAAGAATAATATGATTCATATTATGAATAGATAAACCATTATAAAGACCAGAGTGAGTTTCTCCTTAAGAGGGAATATAAGGATGATTAATCTCATATATATCTGATTATTCGGAAAAGAGCTTGAATATCACGTCATTAAAGAGGTATGATTTTCTTATATCTCATACCTGATAACTAAAATAAAAATATTAACTCAAATGGGGAGAAATTTATTTGATATCAATGTCATTGGAAAATATTTTTAAAGAAAATTCAGTGTTGTTACTATAAAAATCAATCTTGATTTATGATTGAATTTTTTTGAATTGTTTGTTGAAGTGAGTGTAGGAGTTTTTAGTTGAATTATTCTATAACAAATTTGTATCAAAATCGGTATCATCCTGAAAAATAGTTGAATAACTTTTAAGTAAGGTAAATATTTTTCATTTCATTTATTATCAAGTTCAATTGAATATGGACATCTCTGTTATCTAAATAATATTATCTTGTTTTCTACACCATGAATATCTCACATAGAATTAGAAAGATATGATTGATGGAACATTACTTAAGATCACATTGATACCCTTTCCTCAATTACTTTGATTTTCTTTTCAATAAGGAGGAGAGAAAGTAAAATGAAAAATTATTGAAAAGTAGGAGTAGATTAATAATAAAACATATATTAATATATCATTTCTATATGGGTATTAACCAAAAAATATAAAGGGAGATATTATTGAGACCACTTTGTGTGTATTGTATTTATTATGAATATACATAGAGTGTTATTAATGTTTAATATCAATATTTTTGAAGAATATGCCTGCAAGATTATTGGTATTCCCAAGACTTTGATTGAAAAAGAATATTGCAAGATTATTTCACTTTGATTAAGTATATACAATTTGGAAAGAACATCATGGAAGAATTAGTTTGAATATTTGAGGAGCTCCAACCATGTTTTTAAGTGAAATTATAACATATATGGTTGATGAAGAGTAAAATTTGAATATTTCCATGAACAAATATCATATGAGGAGATAGGAGATGGAATTTGAATATATGAATATTTTACTTAACTATGTTTGTAGGAGTTTGGTAAAAATATTTTAGACCCCAAGAAAGCTATGAGGATGGCTCAACTGTATATATGGGAGCATGTCTCACTATACGAGAGATATCCCATCACGTCCAAGTAGGTGCTTATAGTAAGGTAGAGTGCGTACAAGGGTAGGAATGAACACATGAATTGGGTGCATAAAGGAGTGAAAGAGTGCCACCATGTAGGGTTGGATGATGAAGAGGATAAGATACTCGTGAAGAGGGGAACTATTCACCCACCATTAAAACATATGAAAATAACATTAACTATATGATTAAACTAATATAAACTATTCAATTCATTCCCATAATGTCTCATACCTTCTTCCCTTTAAGGGTTTACGATGTAGAAAAAAATATACCATAAACTAACCCTTTTTCTTTACTAATTGATTCACCATATCCACTAGATAGAGGATTACTATCATCACTTGAAAATATTATAATTCTTAAGTGGATTATGAGATCAGAAACATGATTTTTTGAGTATAAGGATCGACTGAATAAGTAGATTCTATAAGAATTAATCTTCCATGAGGGAAGAATAATACAAAACTTTTGTGCATGAGGGTCTTATATGAAGAACAAATGGATCTTCAGTGGGGATGGAATTGAATCATCCATGAAGAATAATATTTAGTGTGGATGAGATTTTATGAGACCTCCATGAATCATTTGTGAGGACCACCTTCCATTCATATCATCCATGAAGCTGTAACTTTCTATGCCTATGATATTCCATGTGGGCATCGACCGTGTATGGACCTTATATGGGAAGAAGATAGTTGACCATGAGATTTTAAAGATATAGTGTGATTGATTTTAGTATCTTTAAGTTGAGTTGTATGAATATGAGCTCATGTACAATTTACACTCTTAGAGGTGTGTACTTCCCTATATTAACCTAGAAGATTAATATACCAAAATTTCAAGGATAAAATTTCAGGATATAGTTACTCATGATTCAATAAAGAATATCTAAATGTACTTGAAATTATGAATTAAGGAGTTTATACTCTACATGAATATCCATGAGAATTATACATGAGTATTGAGGGATATAAGGAAATCCATGTTTTAATTATCTGTTACATGAGAGAATATGGACATGGGTGTATGAATTCCTGAAAATTAATACATTCATGAATTTCCATGTGCATGTATGTGATTAAAATAGTAAATAGGAAGATACTAAAATCATTTTTGTTGATATTATGTTTCTCCATGAAAGTAGTGAGCACATTCCGTGATAGAAACAAAATACCTGAAACTCCATGCATGAACTTATTTAATGAACACATGCCACAAATAATATTTAAATGAGAAACCATGATTGCATTTTTTATTGACCATGTAAAAAAGGAAAAGATGATTTGATCCTTCTGGGTATTTATGTGGTTTTATGTAGTTAATCCCCACATTCAATAAAAAAATATGACAATATAAATATCATTATTCATGTAGTTAACGAGGTGGTTTTATGAAAACAAAATGGAGGCTGAAAATTTTGGATCTAGTCAGGGCAGTTTGTGAAGATTCATGAGGATTTGAATTACCATAAAACTTTGAAATTCAAATCATGTATTTACAAAGTTTTTGTAACTACTGGAATAAATAAGAGAGAGTGGAGAAGATAATTAATCTAAAATTATATATATATATATATATATATATATTAGGTTTTCAAATATATGTTGTGTTTTTGATGTAATACACAAACTAAAGAAAATATTTTTATGGCATCCAAGAAGTATAGGGAGACCTAACTCTAATATTTCATATAAATAATGAATAGTTGATTAATTGAGGAGAGATATACTGTAGTTAGTCTTGAACTGAATAAGAAATAAGATAAATAGTGAATAAGAAATGGTGTTTTGAAAATATGTTTCATATAAAGAAGAAGAGAAGAATAAGAAGATAGGAGAAGAGAAGAGTATTGTCCAGTTCATCTTTCACAAAAATAAAATAAGAAAGGACCAATGCCTAGACTTGTTGCAATGAAGAGTGTATGATCTAATATGAAGACAATATAATAAGAAGATTAATTTCTTTCATGCTATTGTGAATGTAGGAGAATAAGAGGATAAGAACAAAGAAACAATGCAACAATAAATATAAGTCACATTAGGTGGAGGAATTTCTTGATATTGTAATGAAATTGAATAAGTTGAAGGTTTTCTATAAAAATAGTATAAGGAACCAACATGAGTTGTATTTGGACTGGGTTATCAATAGTCTAGGGATTCAGGATTGTTTTTTGTCCCCCTCATAAAGTGCAGGGAACCACATTTCATACCAAGATTATTTCCAGACCATATCACTATAATAGTTACCTCATTATAGTGGATAATCTATGAACTCATCATCACCATACACCACAAGGACTATATTATCTTATTGATTAGTTGAAATTTTAAAAACATCATGTGAAATCCTTTACTTACTTTCATCTACTTTTATACAAAAGGGAATATAGAGTAGAATAACCAATATCCTAATGTATTAAAGAGGAAAAGTGATAAAAAGTATATATTTAAATAAAAAGTCCCCAACACTAATTTTTCCCCCTCAGTGTTGAGAATATCTTGGAGTAGTCCTAACATAAGGTACATGAGTTCTTTATTTTATATATATACATGGTTTTAGTTTAATGCATAGTTGATCTTTGGAAATGTGGTTTATAACTACTGATCTTATATTTAATGAGTGTTGTTTGATCCTTAGAAACCATCAAATATCATATAAAAGTATGAAATTTCATACGATCCATTTTATAACGCGTAAAGTGATTATGATACATGGATTATGACAATACCATATAGCTTACTCATATATTCTTGATTCTTTGAGTATAGACATACCATGTCAATGAATACATCACATGTCATTCATATACTTATATGAACACATCACATGCCCCTCACCCAAATAGATAAGCACACCACATGAACCTTATATAGGTATATCCATAAAATTATTCATTCAATCTCAATAAAGTTCCCAAATTTTATTCTTATCATAGGAGAGGACAAATCCCATCTTGGTTAAGTATCAACTGATGACAAGATCAATAACATACCCAACAACCACTAATTATCTAAGCCTAATCCTTGCATAAGAAATGTATCGAATTATTGATTTTCTCATGATATTTATATTTCCATCCTTAGGTATAGTAAAATTCCAATATAAAACATTCATCCATGGTATACAAAAAAATAAAGTGTATAATACTTCATGTTGTATACTTGGTGGGTCATCGAGTGAAAGAAATATTTTTTTCCTTATGAGAATATATTGTATCTATATAAGAAATATTTACCAAAATAAACTTAAAATTTCATCCCAACCTATAATACTCCACAACAAACATCGATTAGGGATAAATCAAATTGAGAGGTTATTTATCATTTCACTTCATGTAATATAGGTAACCAATATAAAAGAATGATAAAGTGAAGACTACCTTTCATATAACATGATGTATTTTATATTATTAAAATTAGTTAAGTATACTGATACATTAATTTAAAAATTCATAATGTAACATCCCAATATTTTAAAATATTTACTAAATTCGTTAACATAAAAAATATGCAACACCGAGCATAATTGAATCGCTGAATAATATTATTTAAATATAACTGTTATGACCTATCCATTAAATTGGACGGTACGAATAAGATTAAATAATTTTTGAAATATATATATATATATATATATAAAGGTTATAATAATTAAAAATTTATTGATTAATTCTTAGAAAATAAGCACAAATTTTTTAGTAAATCTATTTTATTCTTCAATGATACGCTTTCTTAATAAACGGTTAATATTAATTTTGGAGAGAAAATGATATAATTAATTTCTTAAAATTTTATAAGTTTTATTTTTTAAAATAAATATCATTTTTAAAATCATCATATTGAAACTATTCTATGTAGAAATTTTGAAATGTTTTTGAAAAGTTTACTTTTTCAATGAATAGTGGAAAATACCAATTTTATTGAAAAATATATTTTATTTTAATGTATTTACAAAGTAAAATTCTATTTTGGATTAGTTTAAAAATTTAATTATTTCCTTTTTATTTGAAATAATCTAATTATGGGTTTTGAAACTATTTTTATTCTTGAATTTAGTATCAAAATAATTTAAATTTTACAAATGACATTTTTTTGAATAACCGTTTTGGTCATGTTTTGGTTGTATAATTTTAAATTAAATTTTGAAAATTAAATTATATAAATATTAAAGAAATGGATTTTTTATTTTTAATTAGGGGTAAATTTTTTTAAACACGTTACTTTTATTTTTGGTCAATATGAATAGTCACTATAGTAAATTTTTTTACCACGGTAAAAGGGTAAATCACGTAATTAAATGTTAAAAATAATTTGATAATGACTAGAAAATGACACTAATACTTATATTAATTTTATTTTATGAGTAAAGTTCATAAAAAATCATAAAATAATCAGTTAAATGGCCTTTTGTTTCTATTTGGATGTGATTACGACCTTTATAATATTTAATTTTAAAAAAATCAAAAATGGCACACACTTGTTTTTAATAACTATAATATTTTTAACATGAGGATAAATAGAGGTTATGGTATGTTTTAAATATTATATTGAAATATAAATTATTTATATTAATTATCGTATTTTTTTATTTTTAGTTAATAAATAATTACCTTAAATTCTTATACAACACTGACATCATGATTATTCAATTAATGGAAAAAATAAACAATGATATTAAAAATATTATAAGTGGTATAATTTGAAATAATTAATGTGGAAAAATAATTTTATAGATAAAAATTACATATTATAGAGGTTTTGATGAATATTTTTTGAATTATTTTGTTATATTGATGTTATTAAAGGCAAATTAAATGAATAATAATAATATTGACATTAATGTTATTTTATAATAAATAATATTTTATTAAATGATATAAAATTAATAAAAATATTATATTTGGAAAAAATAATGGGATATAGTTAATGAAATCAATCATGGCCCATTTATGGTCTTATTTATATTTCATGGTTACATTATGAACCCTTAAAAGGTAGAAAACTTTAATATTACAGTAATTGTCAAATGGGTTAACGAAGGATTAAAACATAAATATAATGGTAAAAATTTGATCCAAACCTGTCCAAATTTTATTATATGATATTATTTATAATAATAATAATAATAAATTATAATATTATAAATTTTTATCCATTTGGAAATCAAAATTAATTTATATTAATTTACTATTTCAAGAAATAACAAGAGTACTCCACCCCACTTATAAAAGTGAACATCTTATTTTCATTTAAAAAAACATAAAGAACCATTTATTTAGTCCAATTAATGAAAAAAATAAATAAATTAAATCCCTAATCATATCATATATTCTTTTTATTGATCAAAAAACCAACCTATCAAATATTTTGGTGTAAACCTTAAGAGTTTGTCTAAAGAATAGGTATCGTTCTTAACCGAGCATTTCTATTTTATTTTTTATTACATATCCTTAAAATATATTTCAACCATGATGTGATAATAAAAACATTATTTAAAATATAATTATATGTTATTATATTACTTTTATAACCTATATCCATTTTATCCTCTATCTAATGAGAAAGTAATCCATCGTTCATGTGTACAGCGGACAACCACCTCATGAACTATTGAAATTCATTTTCCATAACCATCTCTAAAAGATAATTATAATACTGGAATTTATGTTTATATATTATATTAATGACATATTTATATTTTTTAAAATAAAAATATATCATTTAATTTCTTACATTTCCATTCAATGAAAAATTATAATGTCGTTCGCGCGTACACATGGAATACTAACTCCATGAAGTGATGTGATTCATTTTTAATCACCACATCACATGGATGATATATATAAGTTTATTTAAATAAATAATATGATATTTATGAAATTATTATAATTATATAAATATATAATAATACTTACCTTATTTCCATAATGATCATTGAAAAATGAAAACGTTACTCATGTGTACGTATGACCTAAGATCTCCATGATTGTAACATAGTTCATTTTAAATAACTTTATTTAATGATTAGATTTAAAAGAATAATTGATATATAAAAATTATAATTATGTTATTATTATTATTCTTGAGATGATGGAATAATAACCCATTTGACCATATTCAACCTATCAAAATCATTTTGGACTTATAAACCGAATATCATCAAAACATTCAACATAAACTTAAATAATTAAGTAATTGTTATAACATGATAATAAGTGAGATAAAATGAATAATAAAATTTAAAAAGATTACAAATAAAGTAAATAATTAATATAGGTTTATTATTCAGTAAGATAAATAACATACATGACGAGTCACCCTCAGGTTATGTGACTTTCTTTTTAAAAATATTCTTTTAAAGTTTACCTTAAAACTCTCTTTTTCTTCCATATAAATATTTTTAAAATTATTTTATGGATTTATTTACATGAATATAAAATAATTATAAAGTAATTTTTTTAAATTTTTAATTTATTTCAAAGGTTTTCAAAATGAATCTTTTGACATAATGTTTGGACTTGATTTACGAAAAGACAGAAGGAATGTTCTATTTTAACACATACAACGACAACAAATTTTCCCGCTACCATAAATGTTATTATATTTTTGGATTAATTTAAAATATATCGTGATTTATTGAATGTAAAAACCTCCTTACCTATGTTATAGTTATTTTAAAAATGTGTTTTAAAATGGAATGGATATATAAATATCCAATTTTTTTCTTAAGGGTGAAAAGAACATTCCTATAATGAATGCTTTTATGTATTATGCTATAGTTCTTGGGAATTGTTTATAAGTATGGGTGGTTACATTATAAACTAAGGGTGCATGAGCCCATTATATATGTACAATAAATTGTTTAAAGGGATTAAGTTAACAAATTAGGTTTCTTTAAATAAATTATGAGAATATACTGTAATGGTTATTCCAATTATAATCATGATGGTTAGTTTATGTGTAATTGCATTGGTTATTCTATGTGTAACCATGAAAGTTATTCTAGTTTTCAGAGTGATATGAAAATGATTACCCAATTAAACTACACATTTTATCTATGATTTAAATTGGTTTTATAGGAATATTATGATTTCTGAAGGTAAGATAATTTTCTTATGTTTAATTGAAAGTATATGATACTTTTAAAGGGTGAAAAGTGTAACTTTGTAAAAAATAATATTATGTGTTTTTTGTGATTTCAAAGAAACATTATGAGTTTTATTTTTAATTTAATAGTTATTATGGATTTTTTTACGAAATTATTTGGGTAGATAAGGTGATTTCATGGGTAATAAAATGTTTATTTTATGCCCAAAGTTTATTTTAGAAAGTGAATTTTTTTATAACTATTTATGGATGAATGGTTTATTTACTTAATTTTATGTACCTTAATGAGTTTTTTATGATATTACCACATTTTAAAATTTTTTTCTTAGGTTTTTAGGGTATTTATGACAAAAAAGATGTTATGTTGAAATTCATTAAGATTCATCATGATAATAAAACATGTTTCATTTTAAAAGTTTTATATTATAGGAAAATGGATACAGATTTAAAGTATTATTTTTGTATATATATGGGGGTTTTATGTAAGATTCATGACCTAACTATCTATAACTTTAAACCGAAATGATATTTGGGAATTTAAGAAATTTAATTATAGTTTAAAGTCCCTAGAATATGTAATGTTAATAGTTAAGTCCTTATAGTTGGTATCAGAGTAGGGTTTAGATTAATTTTAAGGTTAGGATGTTATTTGAAATAAGTTAAAATACCTATATAAACACAGAGGATAATATTTTAGGGAGAATAGTAGTTATTTTGTATTATTAGAAAATAGTTAAAGATACCATGGTTAAGTACATATTACTATTTATCATCATCGTAAGATGGATTATTGTAATTTTATTAATATGATCACATTAAACTTTTTCATTTAGTAAATGGTTGGATTTGAAAGGAACCAATGTAAAAATGGATGTGAAGGTAAATGTGGTGGTTTTCTGAATGAGAAAAAAAATTAGAGCTATAGTGAAATCCCATATGGTTATTCTTAATCATCTATAACTAGTTATGATTAACAACATAAACCTAGGTGAGTTTTCCAACTCATCAAATAAGAGATAAGTAAAGATCCATGGAAGTTCAGGTAATAAATATCATAATGTTAGAAAAGATACAATGACTCATGTGTCATGAATCTGGAAAGAAGCACCCAATAAAATGTCTTAACAGAATAAGAAAATGTTTTGTATACGGTATAGGAGGGTATACAACAATAATATTCGAAGGAAAAGGGAAGAGTTTGGTTAAAATCATGAAGAGGAATAAAGTTCTTCCCAAGGCATCCATTCAATGTTTTAAATGTGGGGAGTTTATGAATTTTGAAAATTATTGTCCCAGGGGGAAAATAAAAAATGGGATCATCAAAACCATACACATGAATGTTTAGTAATGACTAATTAAATTATTATTTAAGATGAACAAACTAAAAATGACATATGAAAGGCATGGATTATATTTTGGATTATGTTTTTATATTATTGAACTTTAGGAAACGATTCATATTTTTTATAGGAAATAAGTATTATAGATTAAGATTGAAAATAATGGTTAATAAATAATTTTGAATTATTAGTGTTTATTCATATTGGGATTCAAGTGTTATGATGTAGTGGTATATTTAAGGTTTATCATAATTTCAATGGATTAAAAATACATTTTGAAGTTTTATGTGATGGTAATATATTGGGAGAAATTTATTTAGTTTTGGTAGATGTTTTAAGTATATGTAACAATTAAGTTTAACATATGAAAAATTTATTTAAGGAATAATTCTTTTTTCATTTTTTGACATAATTTTAAAGGTATTGATAACATTTAAGTAATCTGTGATATTTTAGGATTAATGATATTTTTGAGGATATTCATCATATTTTTGAGAATATTATAGGAATTATATAAATATAATATTAGAAAAAGGACGACCCATAGGCTAGGTGAAGACCCACTACATCTGGAAAGGCGATGCTAATTGAACCCACAATAGAAGGACGATAGGGGCACAACACCAACCACTAGCCTATGTGAATTCCTAAGTTAACTAGGGGATTGAAAACTGATTTGGTGATTGTTTATGCCTGAAAAATTAGTATCAAAAAAATACACAGAGTAAAGAATACCTAAATATGGGTATTATTTTCCCCACAAAGCAAAAAAAGAAAGAGGTGGTTGAGATCATACAGATCACATGAACCCCCCAAAGATAGAAGACCTCCTGAACAACTATGTTCGCGTAGATGGTCACACGCAGAAAATAGCCTATAGAAGGCCCCTATGAAGTCCCTTAAATAAGTCCTTATTCTCTTGATAAGGAACCCCATACAATTAATGATCACATGGTGGAATATAGATAAGCTCCCCTAGGTCATGAGGCTTGTTAACCAGTGGATTCCTGATGAACCATCCAAAAATTCCTTGAAAAATAGGAGGCAAATATGCAAAAGGTGGGAGCCTCTTGTGATCATAAAACTCATGAAACACATCACCAATGGGGAGAGATATTATCCTTGAAAACATTCAATAAAACCCATAAAACTCACATTCCTTTTCCAAATAAACAAAGGAAATAAAAAGTGGATAAGTTAGGAGCCTATTACGGTCATAAAAATCATATGATGTGCCCCTAGTGATTTGAAAAAACTCACGACAACCCAGCGCCATGTCTGCCTCATCACATAAAAGCCCACTAGCATGCCATCCTCATCACGCTAAGGAAATCATACATGTTCAGAAGACCTCATGCTACCCCTTTGTCTCCATAAGAAAAAAATGGAGTTTTCCATGAAATTCCCATTCATATCCACATGACCTTTTATTGGTCACATGATGCATCACTAAGAGTTAGAGTTATTGTCTTCATTAACACTCATACAACCTCTCGAGATCCCCAACATTTGTAAAAATAAACAAAATAAATAAATAAGAGAATGATGGGAGCCTATTGTGGTCTTAAAAATAATTTGACACACCTAGTTTATATATTATAGGGCTGCTTAATACCCCTTGAAAATATATTATTATTTCATGAAGGCTCCCTAATGGGCCATCCTTGTCTCATGGAATGTCCCAAAAAAATTTCCTGAGATCCTTCAAAGGCCTTTTGACAAGTGCTCAGATCTCGCAAAGGCCCTTGGACATATCAATATGATAATATGAAATTCCCTTGGCATGTGCACATGATTAAACAAAACCCAATTAATTGGATATAATCCAATTAACAGGACATTTAAGGGATGGTCTTGTGGTCACTATAAATTTTGTGATTCCCCTGAAATGAATTACAGTGGGAAATCTCAAAATCTTGTGATGCTGAATCCAATACCAACTCTATCCTGGATTCATGCGATATGAACCATGAAAATAGGAAAATAACTAGGATGGAGAGGCTTATAAATCCACCACATGGCATTAAAAATTCACACTTATGAGATTAGGAAGATAGAATTTTCCTTGAAACCTCACACCAGTGCACCAAGACATGAGAGAAGATTTATTAGAGTGGCTAATCTCGAAACTGGAAAGGATTCCCATTAGGTAAGATATAGGGAACAACCAGAGAAATTTTGCAGTATACATAAGGCACTTTTCATGATCACTCAGAGATCACATGAAGGACTTTTGGCAGGACATGAAAAGAACATCCTGTATATCTGCTAGATCACGTGAGACTTAAAACGAGCTAATATGAAAAAAATCAAAGGAATTTGAAATAAAAGTCTGGAACAAAGACTAAAAGATGGGAGACTTACGTGAAGAACATATATGCTGACCCTCATACCCTTATCATTAACTACCCAAGACATGCAACAATATGGGGACATGTTTCCCATATCTCATGATGCTCTATTGGTATACTATTTGTATCATGTGAAGTCTTTTGAAAATGTAAAAAAAGTCACATGGTCCCCCCCGAGCATGCCACCCAAGTCTTTCTATGCCCTCCGGGTTCACCATACAAACCTTGTAGTGACCTTCATAAATTTTTCCCAAATCATATGATGGATCCAAATCATGTTAGATGAGTCTTACAATAACACCTGAGCATGTCAAATAACTCTCGTAATGCCCTCTAGGCACACTAGTCAGATCTCGTGATGTCCCCTAGACATGTCAATCTAGATCATGCATCAACCTACATATATGTCATATCGACTCATGCAATGCCCTATAAGAATATTATTCAGAATCATGCAATAGATTCCAGGATTAGCTGGCTAGGTCTCGTGATGTCCTCTAGACAAGTCATCCTTGATCAGGAAATAGTATTGAGACATGCCATCCAGGTTATGTGTTGTACCCTAAACAAGGAAACCAGATCATGAAATTATCTATAGACATGTCCAAAATATAAATAGACATGTACATACATCCTCCAATGTTTCAAACAAATAACCAAGGCATATTGAGTAGATAATCAATGCATTCCTGGTAGGCAAGCAAGCCAAATAAACAGGGAAACACCATTGTGTGAGCCATAGTTGATTGAACTATGAGGAATATGATTTATTCCCTAAAAATTATTAGGGGTGTCTAAATCTGACTCAGCCCAGCCAAGTTGGTTCAGGTTCAAAATTTCATATGCACGGGTCGGGTTGTTTCAGGTTGACCTGTGTTTGGGTTGGGTCGGGTCACAAGTTGAGAAAAAATTGACCCAACCTGACCCAACCAACCCGACGGATACCCTTGCACTTCTAGTGCACACCGTCTCACCTCATCACCTCACCACCACCCATAGTTGATACTGTGTTGTGTTTCCTCACCCTCACTGTCGTCTTCCTCCTCCACTACCTCCACCCCACAGTGTGACCGTCACGACCCCATATACACCACTAGAGACTACTCACTCTATATTTACCCCCGCCTATGTAGTCTCCACCATGACTGTTGCGAAACCAGATCTGCTAAAGAGACTGCCCCCATTCGCCTTCACCTCTATCTATCCATTGTGACTGCTTCAACCCTAGAACAACAGGATAATTTCCCCTCCCACCCTCTTCTCCACCTGCATATCCACCACCATGGCCATCAGCCTCCATGAACCCATTATAATATGATAAAAAAAAATAAAATACATAAAATTAAATAAATAATCAATTGCGATTGGTAATGGAAGTTGAGTTCGTCTCGATAGTGGGTCACAGGGGAAGGAGGGATCAACGTGGAAAATCTTGGGGTCTCGAGCATCATCCGAGGATGATAGCCACTGGTGGGTCATGAATATCGGTGGAGTAGGGAGTAGAAGGTAGGGGAAGGAAGATGTTGGCAGAAGAAGGCAATCGTTGAAGGGGGTCGATGGCAGGCATATAAGTTTATACACAGATCAAGAATCTGGGGGGGGGGTGTCATTGTCATCTACATTTAGTATTGGGGGTGGATTTTTTGTTGAGGTCATCCTGGTGTGATTGGGGGTGGATTTTTCATTGAGGTCCTCCGAGCGTGGTGGTGAGGAAGATGCTGAATGAAGCAGATAAAACCGTGCGGTAGGCTATTATTAATCTAGGAGCTTATTTTTTTTACAGAACCCAATCGACCTGACCACCACAACCCGATCTGAGATAGGCTGGGTCGAGTCGGGTCCAAAACAAAAAATGCCTCTAAACTGACCCGACCCAACCCAGTCTCTTTTGGTTAGGTCGGGTCCAAAAAAACCCCAAACCCAACCCAACCCATGGACACACTAACTAGGATAAGTTGGGTATATTTATAAGGCCCAATATCTATATTAACTATCCAAAGGGTAGTCCAATCACATAATTCCTACATGCAGAAGCAATGAGACTGATCATTTTCCAAACCTTGTTTCTCACACATAGCATAAATCATGTGGTCTTAGGAAATCACAATGATCATATCATTACTATGACAAGAATCTATCAGGATAAGGGAAACCTTATTGTGTAAATCCCAATTAGAGACATAATATGATATGCATCACATATAAAGGAAACATCAGTTTGTAAACCCCAATCAATTGAAATACGAGGACTCTGATTCCAGATATAACTAGGATATATAGGATTCCTTTCTAAGGATTGAATCTATATTAAACATACCAAGGGATATCCAAGTATATAAGGCCCACATCCATATGAAATGAGGCCAATTACTTTATATCCCTTATTTCTCACATCGAGTATAGATCACAGAGTCACAAAAAACACATCATTGGAATCATGAATCTCTACCAACCAAGTAAACCTTAGTGTGTAAGACCTGATGATTGGTATGACATAAATATCCCCCATATGATGGAATCTACCTTGGGGCCAGTACCAAGGGCATGAAAAAACTATGATAACTCTGATTCCTACCATAACAAGGATATGTAAGATGCCTCCTTGAGGCCCGAGATCCATATTAAACACCCCAAGGGATGTCCCAGTACATAAGTCCTACATCCATATGCACTAAAACTGATCAATTTCTACCCCTTATTTCTCACATCGAGCATATATCACATGGTCTTGGGGAGTCAAAATGGGAAAATCATTGGCATTATGAATCTCCACTAGCCAGCACAACCTCGACATGTAAACCCTGATGAGTGGCATGACATAAATATCACCCATATAAGGGAATCAACATTTGGTCCAGCACCAATGGTGTGAAATAACTACGATAAATCAGATTATTTCTATAACCAAGATATGTAGGATGTTTCATTGATGCTTGAGCTCAAATATCTGGTTCCTATATGCCTGAAAATATGTCTTTTTTACATGAAGTTAAACTACATGGGTTTAAAAAAATATGTGGGTTTTGATTCCTTCAATAAACATGATATGTAGGATGCCACATAATGGCTTAATCCCCTTGGAAAATTAACCACCTCCCTACATGGTAGAAAACTATCATGTTTTTGGTTATAAGGATTCATCATATAAACAACTATTCATTACCGGGAAACAGATCAAAAACCTCAGATACATATAGATGGATTCAATAATAATATTACCATATTATTCTACACATAAAAGGAGTGAACCTATGATCATTTTGAGTAAACCTATTATCATTTTTATGGTGAACTATCTTGTATCGGTATTAGGAAGAGATTATCAAACATGTCTTAAATCTATAAGAGAGTCCCAGAGTAGGAAACATTTCCCCCCAAAAGGGTGCGATGAGGCCAAAATCCCATTCTATCTACTAATGAATTTCCCTAATCATAATTGGGTATGAAACCCCAAATGACCAACTACCTTTGTAAATAAGTTCTATACCCATTTATATATGTGGGTACCGATGTGAGTTTTTGTTAAGAACAATTATGGTCACCCGACCTAATCAAATGTTGGGAAAAATTGAACACACATAGCGGTTGCCTCTTTTCTATGGAAACAAAAAAGGTGAACCTAATGTGAACCACTAAAATAACAAACTGATTAGGTTATTTTCCATTAAGCCATTTTTTTCACACTATACAAAAACAAAAAATGGTGAACTCGTCATGAATCTCTCAAATAGCAGAGTGTTTAGTTAATCGTGCATCTGACCACTTTGTAGGCATATGAAAAAAATATGATAATCCTAACAAGAATCTTACCGCTGATCCTTTGTAACTGGGGTTCTCATGAAATGATTCAATCCTTAATTAAAAGTTCCATCCGAGTAGAATGGCTGGATTGGGAATAAAAGAAAAATTTTGTTAACCATTCATATCTGATTGAACACATCATGCCTACAACATTTCACTAATTGATGACATTTTTCCTCGCTTTATAAATGACTACAGATAATTTTTTCATAAGAAACACCCCAATTCAAGATAATTTCATCATTCAGTGACCATTCTAGCAAGTCAACTATGGCTAAAACCCCCACGGGCCTCAAAATGATCTCACCTGCCCATGAACTTCATTGTTAGGTGGAGAACAAAATGGTATGAGAGTATCATCAACATGTTACAATCCCAACCCTAAAATATTCCCATGAGGATCTCCGAGCACTAAAGCCGATGAGTTCTCATCATCTTGGTAAAGCTACAACAAAGACAATGAACCTCGTTGCCACAACCAACAACTCCAAGAGATTACCCTAGGAGCATGATAATCACCAACTTCAATATATAATGAAGGTGGACCAAGGATTAAAATATGGATCCCTCCTTGTTTAGGTGCTTCTAAGGAGGTCTTCTATCAATAACCATCACTAGAACCATCCCACCAATACCCACCATTCACCTGTTAAGGGTACCACCCAACAAACTGCCACCTTTGATGCTCATTCACGAGTAATAAGGAAGACACATCAGGCAAGGAAGGCACTAGATATCCAAGAGTGGGATCATATCCCTAATCTAGTTGTTGATGTTTTGGAATATTATGGCAGCAACCAACGAGCATGCTCATATCCCTGATCACTCAGAACAAGTCTACAGGAATATTCCCATAGTAGGCATAGGGAGGTGAATATCTATACCCCCATGCATGAAGTCCATTAGCATATTCCAATGGTGCAAGGAGGATAGAAGTGTGATATTATCCCTAATTCAATTGAAGATATATTCCAGTACATAGTGGAGATAGAAAATTTATAGTCTTATATCCTTCACACACTTTTCTAAAATGCCAATACAGTTTAGCTACACCTAAATAACTCTACTAACATATTCCAAAACTGATACAGTTATAAGGATAGGTTCATATTTCGATCCCTATAGACAGGGAAGCTTATAAATCTGATCTTTATGAACAAGTGGTTGATCTATAGAAAGCATACTTTCTTACTCCCATCCTCGAGGATTATCAGCATATTCCAATAAAGTACGCGGCATCATACTAGGATCATATTCTAGTTCTAACTGGGGCTCACCAGGTGAGAGTGTCACATGCCTCTTGATAGGGTAACATGCCTATAGAAAATTTCTAGAAACATATTTTATAGTCCCATGATCAAGATCATATCCCCATTTTAGTCGGGGCTCACCAAGTGAGAGGGGTACATGCCTCAAGAAAGGCTCATATTCATGTCTAAGAAGACCAACGGCATACTCCAAAGGCCCAGGATCATGATTACATCTTTTTTATGGCTGGGGATAACCATGTGAGAATGAAAAATGCCACGTAACAGGGTCATATTCTTGTTAGTGAATCTACATATCATATTACATTAGATTATAGAAGCTTGTATTACGCGGAAATACAAGAGGAGGCTCATATCCCTTCTCCCATTTCAAAGGTATATCGGCATATTGTAGTAGGGAATGTATATTTAGACCAGGATCATATACCTATTCCAATTGGGGCTCACCAAGTGAGAGCAGTACATGCCTCGTGGTAGGATCATATTACTACCACAAAAGACCAATGACATAATCCAAAGGATCATGATTGGGTTTATACTTCTATTTTGATAAAGGCTCACCAAGTGAGAATGGAATATGACTTGGCACAAGCTCATATTACTATCAATAATGAGTAATTTCATTGGAATATCCCAGTATCTTCTCAGCATTGGGCTCATACTCCCATAACATTATGCAATTATAAATAGTTTTTGGAAACTTTCATATAGTAGGATCATATCCCTACATGATTCAAAAAGGTAGGTCGACATATTCTTGCCACAACATAGAATGAGACCCATATTCATAATCTTCTCAATTCCAATGTCCTTGATTTTATTTGAGACACATTATGAACACCCCAAGGGTCCATAAACTCTTCAACCAAAGTATAAGAAGATCATTACCATGATATTCCTCCTTATGGTAGTGTGGAGATGGATCGTAGGGACTCTACTTCTGAAATCCATCATGTTCAACCTCCCCACGATGATATCTCCCACAGACAAGGAAATCCTACCATTTTCTAGAAACCTCTACATAGATAGGTGTTAAAAACTCAAAATCATTCATATAGAGAGGTGCTAAAAACATTGGGGTCAACTGCATATAGTTTCCCATCAACATCCAACAACACTCTACTCAGGTCAGCAGACGACACCAATAACCACATTCTATTGTCTAATCATATGAATGCATGAAATTTTGATGAAAAAGAGTACAACATTGACATATGGAGAGAGTTAGTTAGAAATAACTTCCCCATAATGTTTTGGACCATTTCTACCTTTGACTATGTGGTCCCATATGAGTTAGAAAAGGAGTTCATGCCTTATCTATGCGAAAATATATGGACTACTCATCAGAATTTGAAGGCTAGAAATCTTCCCTATCCAGGATATGGGTATATAATTTAGATCATTAATACAGTCTATTTTCAAGATGGATATGGACACATTTTCCATATCCTTGAAACTAGGAGTGGAAGATCATGAAAAATGCCTACATAGTATTTGTCACTACACCACAAAAAATCCCAGCCGCCTAACTTCCAAATCATCGCAAGACTTTCATATTTGAGGATGGGTTAAATATAGAGAATTTAAATTCACTATGTCCCTAGAAACAATAGGGACCTTCATATAAGTCATCCTGTAATGTCATAGACTCTGTAAAAAGAATAGGACTGAGAAACGTGCAAGCCAGTTGGTTACTATAATATAATTCCCTAGATTCAATGATTCCCATCCATCATGAGCATAGGGAGAGGATAGACATCCTACATTTGAACTAGGTCCTTTAAAGAAATAAGAATACATTTCAAACATGGAAGAATAATTTGTGATCATCTAGAAAACTTCTCATGAAGAATGATTCCAATCATGGGCTACCATCGCACCTAGCTCCTACATGAGCACAGCTGCACCACATCAAACAGGACACAATAGCAGCTTCCATAGAATCTATCTAGGATTGAATCCAACCCATTAGGTTGGGGAAATATATAAAACCACATCCATATATCAGAATATTAATTCATTAGAGGATTCAAAACATATCATTGGCAACTGCAAAGAAACCCCATCCCACTTTGTTGGGAGAATTTATATCTTAATCACCAACATAAGGTTCATCATCCCTTGAGAGGGTCCTAGTGAAATATATGGTGATTCTAGATCAACCTCATACCACTGGTATAGGGTTATTTATATCTCAATTTCTATCCTAGGAGCTATCAAATCCCATACTAGAATCATTTTATGATCAACAATAGGATCAATCAATTCTAATTACGGCCCTAAATAATCCTCAGACATATGGACTAAGGGAACTATCATCATCATCACCACCATATAGAGAATCATTCTTTTCTATGTTTGGAGGTAAATATTGATAGTAGACATCCCATCCTTTCCTCCCTCCATAAGACAAACCTGTACTATCTAGGGCCCATTCGACAAGCACAGCTGAAAATTCCCCCAAAGTCACTATTCATAGACCAAGATGGAAGGAGCCTATAGTGAAGGAAACCATAACCCAATAAGGTCACCAGACAAACAAATCCCAATATGGATAGGGATTCAGATAATGACCTGGATGAAGGCAGTGTAAAATCATCCTGTTATGTTGAATGTAATGGGAAAACCACCATTTCACAATTTTCCTCTATAAACATTATCACTATCAACACAATATACATGGTGGATTAAGACACAAATCGAGAGGGCCATAATATAGAAAATATAACCCAAGAGGAGGGTTATTTAGATGAACCAAGTGAGGATGTATGCACCAAGAACCAAAGAATTCTCTAAAATCTAAAACATCCAAATATTGAGTTTCCACCTCTCTAAAGGAACACTACCAAAGAAAAAGGAAAAGGTGTGGCTACATCCTAATCACCACCCAGAAGAGTTGATGTTACTTCCATGGAGGAATAGTTTTCACAATTCAAGAATGAGGTAAAAGCTCTCAGACTACTCAATAAGGAGATACTTATGGGAAATATTTCTACTGGGTATCATTTTCAGACAGAGATGAATATTATCCCTTCCATGGATGATCTGTATGTAAGAGGGGTATATAAGTGTTGGGTCATCTATGGATCCAGGAAGCTAGTATATATAAATAAGGAAGTTGAAAATGATCATGAATTGCCTCTATCATAGCAATAAACTGTCCCTTGATAGATAAATCATTCAGTCTTAGGAAAAATAAAGAATCAATAGGAGACAAAGGTGGGGCCACTTCATAGACCCCCACCTACTCCCTATAAATGGGAGATGGATTAGAAAGAAGTTCCCCTAGAGTTTTTTAATATCATCGAGTCCCTCGACACTTGAATGGAAGCCATATAAGGGTGACACACACCTATATAGCTTGAGAAGAAGTTATATCTTAAAAGGATGGATGAAAATTTACCCACACCCATTATTAGAAATCCCACCTTCTACAATTTTGATGGGTTATATGACCCTGAACAACATCTCACAAACTTTGTATCCCAATTTGGGATAATGATAGTCCCTTGAGATTAATAATAGGCAAAAAACTGAGGTGTTTTGTACAAACTCTAATAGGACCAACCTTTGTCTGGTACAATAGTCTTACAGAAGGATCCATTGTAGGATGGGAATACATTTATCATAAATTCCCTTATTAGTTAATGTCTAAAATGAGGAAAAAGAAAATTTTCGACCTGATGAACTGTAAGAAATGAAAAAATGAGTGGGTGTCTGACTTCATAGACATATGAAAAGGTTTAACCTATTCACTCAGCATCCCTATATCGTAGGAGAAAATACTATAACTCTATGCTAAAATCAATGGGATGAGTTTTAGACACCTTTGATTCTAATGAAGTATCCAGGTGGGTTCCACGAGTGCACATAAATGGTACAATATCTGGAGGACACCATTCAGTAAACCCAATACAAATATAAAATTATGCCCTTATCATAAGGAAAAAGTCTAGACAAATCAGAAGTTCCAACAGTCTCTCTAAATCTATCAATAGTTCCCATACAAGAACTTAGGAAGGTTCCAAATTTTCCATCACCTCATTTCGAGCAATGATAAGCAAAAAATCATTCTTGGATAGAAGCACAATGAAATCAGGGTCACTTGGTATTCGAGGAATAGATGAATAAATCATACTCCTTATAAAATGAATAATTATCTGTTCATTTCATGAAATCCATGGAAAATAATCTTCTTAGGTTACCACATCACATAAATCATGTTAAGGTCAATCTCACCAACTGTCATGACTACTGCCCTTTCCATAGAAGATAGGGTCATAATATCTGGGACTACATTGTCTTCAAATACATCCTTCAAGGCATGGTAAAATATAAATAAGTGGTGTAAGATAAATCCTTAGGGAAAGTGGCCTGCATAACCATCACCCATTAAGAAAAATAGGTTGATTGTCAGAAATTTCAGATCAGGTGTGAGCGGATGTTCAACAACTAGATGACTCGAAATACAGCTGATCGAGATCACGCAACCTAGAGAGAACAACTACACATTATCACAATAGCTTCAATAGAAAATAATATAACATATAATGTGTCTATTAGAGGTGGGTTTTACTATCATAATAAGGACTAAATAGAAGAGGTAGATTCATATTTTTCTCTAATGTAAGCCCTAACTCTTAAAAATTTCTTCCCTGCAAATCTACAGCATGTGAACTACCTCACCAAATTGAACCCTCATTGGGTGACGAGATCATATTTTGTTCTACAAATGTAATAAAATTGGTAGAACCCTTATATGCTGATGAGTATGCATCAAAATACGAGTTTCACCTACATAACTGAGGATTGGGAGGCCACATACACATGAATCAGTGATACATGGGAAAACAAGGGCATGGTAAGACCCAATATTCTGGTTATATCCCCACAGAGGAGATATATATATCCAAGATCCATGAGAAAGAACTCTATCAAGCCCAAAAAAGACATGGAGGTGTCACAAAACCCTCCAGTGGTCATCCACACACATTTTAATTGCATGAAAACTTAGTGGGGGTTCAATTATCCAATCATCCTAGGCAATGAGGAAGGCCTACATGACCTGTTCCATTGGAAGTATTTTCTCCCATGACCTTTGCTTAAGCAAAAGACCTTTCCTCCTAAAATTCCTCGATTCCTAAGCTAGATTCCATGGATCTTCCCAACATTGGGAAGTTCCAACCACTAGAAAAAAATTATGACATTTTGAAATAGTTGGCAGTTGTCCCATCCACGCTCTCAATCCTAGATGCACTCCATATTTCAGAATACCTTAGAGAGGTTCTCATTAAAGCCCTCATAATCCCAAAGGAATTTGAGATATAAGTCACTACATCTGAGGTGTATCGAATGAATTCCATGTCAATAAAATGTCATTTCAACATATCATTCACATTTTAAGATCAAGAAGAGGTAATCTAGGGACACATCAAACCCCTATATGTTTTGAGAAGAATAAATAATGTCAACATCCAAAGGGATTTTATTGAAAATGGATCTAGGATCAATCTCATCATGATTCAAACCCTATGATTTTTGGGATATAGTGAATGTGATTTTTCTCCCACAAATATGAATATTAAATTGTATGATAAGCGTGATCAAAGGCCTCTCAGGAAGATCAAAATCAAAACTCAGTTTGGGTATTTCTTAAAGAGAAATATCATAGAGTTTTTATCTCAATTATTGGTATGTCAACAAGTTAAGGATGAAATTAAAAATTATAAGGGGGTTTTCCATCCATTAACCATACCCATATGGAAATGGGAGAATATCACTATGGAGTTTTTCATTGGAATCCCCAGAAACTCTAAAGAGAATAATGCTATATGGGTGGTATTCAATCGCCTTACTAAGTTAGCATACTTTATATCTATTAGAGAATACTTCTCTCTAGATCATATTTATGGGATATACATTAAGTTTTAAAGATTCATCAAGTACCACATTCCATTATATATAAGTATAATCTGAGTATTATCTCGAAGTTCTGGAAAAGTATTCATCATGATCTAGATACGTAATTGAGTTTCAATACTTCTTATCATCCTCAGGTAGATGGTCAGTATGAAGGAACCATTCAAACCCTAGTGGATATTTTGTGATCCTTTTCTTTGGATTTAAAAGGTTTTTGGGATCAATAAATTCCTCTAATTGAGTTTTCTTATAATAATAACTTTCACTAAATCATTCATATGGCTCCTTATAAAGTCTTATATGGGAAGAAATGTAGAGATCCATTGTGCTAGAATGAAGTTGGAGAAAGAAAGATATTGGGACCTAAGGAAACTAAAGAGTTAGAACCATTCCATAGAATATAAATAAATTTAAAAGTTTTTAGAAAATTTATGCTGATAATATTAGCGTGATCTAGAATTTGATGTTGGTGAGAAGCAATTTCTATGAATCACTCCTTGTAAGAAGTTTATGAGTTTTTTAAGGAAAGGTAAGACGAAACTTAGGTATATTGTCCCTTTTTAGATCCTTGATTGAGTAAGGATGGTTGTTTATCACTTGTAACTTCCACCAAACCTCTCTAAAGTCCATTATGCATTCCATGTATCTCTTGTTAGGAAGTACATACCTAACCCTTCACATGTACTGAACTCAAAGGTCATACTGCTGGAGTAATATCTTTTGTTATTTGGAACAATCGATAGAGATTCTAGATCTTAAAAAGAAACTTATAAAAAACAAGACCACTCATGGGTCAAAGTTTTGTGAATGAAAAACCATCTTGGGAAATATACTGTAAACTTGAGGATATTATGAGGAAGAAGTATACTCATTAGTTTTATTATAGTAATTAATTTTTATGGTGAAATTCATTTCAAGGGGGTAGAATGTAACACCCTAAGTTTTTATGAACTATTTTCTCAAATAAATTAAATTTATTTTATGGATTGCATTACATGATACAAAAAGTTAATCTTTAGTTATAATCTACACAATTTTAAGCTTTAATTATACACAACACATTCTTAGATTGTGTTACACACAACATTGAGTTTCTATGAAACAAATTTTTTTTATTATAATTATTTATATAAGATAGTTATAACCTAGATGTTAAAATTAGTAATATGAATAGTGAAAACAAATTTTTAAATATTATTTATATTTTTTTGTATAAATAAAATATATTTACAATTAATTATATAATTTTTGGAAAATACTATATGTTTTGAAAATACTATTTTCTCAAAAGCACTGTTTATATATCCTTTTATGAACAATAATAAAATTAAATTTTGACACTTTTAGAAATTGAATTTGATAAAACACACTTCAATTTTTGAATTAATAATGTTAAAATTATTTTAGGGTGCTTTTTTGGGATTTTTATGAAGTATTTCATTTTTGGATGAATAGTCAAAAATACCGAATTTTAATTGAAAAATATCTTTTCATCTAATTTATTTTTATAATTAAATTATAATTTAATTTGGTTTTAATGTATATTTAGTTAAATTATATATATATATTAATTAAATTTAGATCATTTTAATCAATTTCACATTGAAATTGGATATAAAAACTTTTCAAACTTTTGAATATTTTCACTTTAAAATCCTGTTGTCTTGTCCCATTTGCGAGATTAAAGTTTCATATAATTTCTGAAAATTATGTGATTGGAATTTTGAAAAATGGATTCTATATTTATAATTAGAATAATTTATAATTTTAAATAAGGTCAAATTAATTTTTGAGCGAAATTATTAGTGAAAATAGTTAAAATTAATTACATCAATTAAAATGAAAACAAGATTACTTAGTGGATAAACTTAAAACATAAGGTATAAAAATGAAATTACACTTGTCCAAAACCCATTTTATGTAAATATTTAGAGAATATACCCTATTTTATATAAAATGGTTCATTATTGGAGGCAAATTATGTAATGGAGACCTCCCAATAGTGTTTACATTTTGGTATTTACAAGAATGTCACTCCTCCACTATAAAAGGGAACTCACCCCTCACTTATTCAAACATATAAATCCATTTGGATCCTAAAAAAAATATAAAGATAACTTTCCAACTTCCCTCCATTCATCCTATAATATTTAATTTGAGTATAAATCCAACCAAAGAAGTCCTTTGGTGTAAACTAAAAAGAGATACCTGAAGACGAGGTAACGTTCATCAATGGACATTTTTGTTTTATGTGTTCCTCAAACCCCTTAAAATTTTTTATATCATGATTATATAATAAAATTATTATATTAAATATAATTTTATTTTATTATGTTAATTTTATGACCTAAAAATTCTCTCACTTCTTTCAAATGGGATACATGATCATCGTTTATGGGTGTGGCGGACTACCACCTCGTGAACCGATGTCATTCATTCTTCCATTAACACCTTTCAAGGTAGGGAATAATGATTAATTTATAGTTTATATATTATATTTATGATTTTTTATGTTATTATTATTATTTAATTATTATATAAAACATACCTTTATGCTTTCCATTTTGTGGGAATAAGATAACATCGTTTATGTGTGCAACGAACTACCGTCTCACAAAACGATGTGATTCGTTCACGATTTACATGAAATGTGTTAAGGACAGATTTAATAAAAATATATGATATATATGAACTAAAAATTATTATTTAATGATAATATATCATATAATATTCTTTATTTTAATCTGATAAGAAAATGAAAACAATGTTCATGCATATGGACGACCTACCATCTCCATGAATGGTGTATTTAATTTCATACTTCTATATTTTATAGATTATTATAAATACATATATACTTAAAATATATTATATTTATATAATATCAATCATTCTTTATATAATTTAATCATTATTAAAATAAGTGGACCAAAAATATGATAAATCAAAACATATATGAAAAACAAAGCGGTTATTACCCAAAACACAACTTTAACATGAAATTGTTAATAAAAGGGTAATAAGAGGTCATAATAAAATAATGTATGGTATGATATGAAATAATTTGATTATTTAATATATGTATAAAAAAATTATATTTTTTTATACATTAGGATCAAATGAGTATGATGAGAGTTAAGACTTAAGGTAAGGGATTTCCGTCTCACTTTTATTTCCAGTGAGGCATAAGCCATGTTCACCACCTATTTCTTGTATGTGGTTTGTATAATTATCATGTATGTAATTTATTATTATTATAAAAGGAATTATTTTTATTTATATATCCACTTTATGATATGTATTTTATGGAGTTTATGATTAAAAAGTTACCATGCATTAAGAGAATTTTGCCTCAATTTGCCTTCTTTGATGCACTTGTTATGTTATGCATGTATATTATTTTACGAGGTGTATATAATACCCATTTGAGATGTTATATCATGAATATACTTATTTCCATGATATTTTAATCTTCTTTTAAGTTTATTATTTCATGGGTATTTTGATTCAAAGTTACTAAAGGGGTAAGAGTTTATTGCTACAATCTCATCGTTTATCAGGATTATTTATGATCATGTGTCCATTGATAATGTATTATGACACATATATCAAGAATTATCATTAATTTTATTCTATTTTTTTATTAATTATATCTTCATATAATTTTACCATTTTCCAACTCTTTGGAACTTATGATAATTAAGATTTCTTTATGAAAATATGAATTTATTTATTTCTTTGGTCAGAAATATATTTTCTTTGAAAACTATGTTTTATAAAAATGTTTTCAGAAAATATTATACTATTATACTATTATTTTTAAAATATATTTTTACCCATGTTTTAGCTTTTTAAAAGTGGTTCTAAAAGGAATATTTTTTTATTTTTCTGATCAAGGCACTTTTCTAAACTTTATATAGTAAAAAAGGAATGTTCAGTATGTACGGATTTATAAGTCATCATGAATGTCATTTATTTTATGATTCTATTGAAATTTAAAAATATTTTTTCAAATAATTGTTTTCCTAATATTCTGGGAATTACTCATTTTTTTTTCAAATAATAATATTTTCAAAAAAAATTCTGTTTTAAAAATCACTTTCAAAGAAAAAAGGATATCTTTCTAAAGAAATATTTTTAAAATATTTTTTAAAATTATTTTCCATATAAGATGACATAAGTTGGTGTTACATATTCCTTACTGGTGATATGATCCAATAATACCATTCATATTATTTTTAATGATTTATGTTTTGATGATATGATTTTTATGACACCTGTTTCTCTTTCATGGGTTATACCATGATAAAATGCTCATGAAAGCCATTTATTTTCATGGGTTATGTTAAAATAAAATTATTTTTAAACCTTTATATTTTCCATAGTTTATGATATGATTACATTTTTATGATACCCATTTAATTTTTTGGGTTATTATATGATTATTTTTTATGATCTTACGAAACACATATGTATGATTTTATTATATGACAGGTGGGACCTATATCTCCCTCTAATACATTGGGTAATGATTTATATCCCATGAGATAGACATGGTTGAGAGTGAACCTAGTTCAGTAAATAAATTTTTCCTCTAAGATGGTATTGGGATTGAACCTTAGATACTAAGATAGTTTTTGGAGCGAAACTATTCTACTATGATATCCTTGGTAGTTCCACTTGACTACTATGGAAATCATTTAATATATTTATATACATTACACAATTCCATGTCTTATTCCTATGTTATGATTTTATGGACCATGATATTGATTTCTTTATGATTCGTATCTTATGAACTATCAGTATTTATTCTATGACTCATGTATATGATCTTTTATATGCAGGTTATGATATTCAAATGTTATACTTATGTTATCATACCCTTATGTTCATGTTATGCTTACATATCTCACATGTTTAACCATACTAAGTATCTGAGCTCACAATTTCTTATTTTTTTACTTTTCCTAGGTTATGAAGATATATATTATTTATGATGTGTCTAATAAGGGTGAAATTTATGAAAAAAATAGTGGGAGATTATGTAGGATAGTTATAGACTAGTGTTTACGTTTCAATGTCTCCAAAGTTAATAAACTAATCCAGTCATTCATATTGTGTTTGTTTAATGTATTAAATATTCTGAAAAATTATGTAAATTCTATGTATGAAAAGAATGGGTCACTACAATAATAACCACTTTGACCATATTCAACCTACCAAAGTCATATTAGACTTATGAACCGAATATTATGGAAACCTACGATATAAATTTAAATGATTAACTCATTGTTATCACATGGTAATAAGTGAGATAAAAGTAATAATAATCTTGAAAATGATTTTTAATAATGTAAATAATTAATATAAGTTTATTATTTAGTATGATAAAGAACATACATGAGGAGTCAGACTCAAGGTATGAGAATTTATTTTTAAAAATCATCTTTTAAAGTTTACCTTAAAACTCTTATTTCTACCATATCCACATTTTTAAAATTATTTTATGGATGTATTTATATGTAAATAAAAGAATCAGAAATGAAATTTTATATCTAGTTTGAATTTATTTCAATTATTTTTAAAAGGAATATTTTTTCTTTTTATGATATTTACAAATTTACAAAAGGAATGTTCAATTTTAATGTATACGACAATAATGAATTTTCCCACCACCATAACCATTATTTTATTTTTTTATTCCTTTACAAGATTTAATTTTTTCTTGAAATAAAAAACATCATTCCCTATGTTTTGGTTATTTTCAAAAAAGGTTTTAAAATATAATGGATATGTCAATATAGAAAAAATGGTTTCTTATGGGTGTAAAGAACATTTTTATGATGCAAGATTTTATGTATTTTGTTATGATTCTTGGGAATTGTTTATGAGGATAGATCATTCCGTTATAAAAAAGGTGGGTTATATTTTTATATCCTTATAATTTATTGGGTAAAGGGACATAGTTAGCTAATTATGTTTCTCTTAAGATATTATGGTAATATACTATAATGGTTATTCCAATTATATTTATGATGATTATTTTATGTGTAACTACAATGGTTATTATATGTGTAACCATGAAGGTTATAACATTTATAATAGTGATATGAAAATAAATACCCAATTAAAATATATGTTTTATCTATTATTTCTATGGGGTTTATGGTAATCTCATGATTTCTCAAGGTAAGATAATGATCTTATGTTTAAAGGAAAGCATATGAAACTTCTAAAGTGTGAAAAGTATAACTTTGTAAAAAACGTTATTATCTGTTTTTCATGATTTAAAAGAAAACATGAGTTTTATTTTTCCATTAAGATATATTATGAAATATTTTATAAAAATATTTGGATAGGTAAGGTGATTTCTTGGGTAAGAAAATGTTGATTTTAAGCCAAAAGTTTATTTTGAAAAGGTAAAGTTTTTATAAGTATTCACGAAATATAAATTTATTTATTTATTTTTATGTCCATTATTAATATTTTTTTTCTCATACCACAATTTAAAATGTTCTTCATAGGATTTATGGATGGGTAAGGGCAATGAATAATTCAAGTTGAAAGTCATGACTAATTTTCATGAACAGAAAACATGTTTCATTTTTAAAGTTTTATATTATGGGAAAAATGGATATTGATTATAAGTGTCCTCATTGTATATATATATAGGTTTTTCATGTAATATTCAAGAACTAACTCTATAAAAATATAAACCTAAAGGATCATTGGAAATTTAAGAAAGTGAATTCTAGATCAAATTCACTAGAATATGTAATGTTTAAGGTTGGATACTTACACATAAATATAAGTTTAAAAGAAAATATTTTACATTTTTACATTCCAATTATATTTTAGGTTTAGGTTTTTTGATAATTAGGAAAAATATTACATAAAAAAGTGAACATTTACACATGGTGTCAGTTTTTTTCCAAAAAAGGAATTTGTATTTACACCCCCATTATATTCAAGACACTTTAGATTCATTTAAGTTGAGTCACCATAAAATAAATATTTACCTTTCTAAAATTTATACTTATCTTTATATAATGTGGAAATCATCTGAAAATATAGGGTGAAGAAAAAAAAATCTCAGTAAGTGATATAAAAGTAAAGGAATCCCGTTAGTCTGGTGGAAACAAGAAAAACTGTGAAGGTGTTTACGTTTTTCACAATAAAACATTTGAATATAAAAATAAAACTTTTCCACATGTGAAAATAAATCTTTTATAAAATAAAACCTTTTGAATCTATTTTGAATCATATTAAAAACCATGAAAACATCCTGATTCATGTGAGAACTCATGAAAAAATTCCTTTGAAAAAAAAACCTTTCAACTTTAAAAGATTATAAAATTTTATTAATTAATGAAATAAAAAAGATTACATAGTTTTTTTAAAGGATAATATAGGTATCTTGGAGTATCATATTTATAACCCATTTTCAATCATGTTTAACCAATTTAAGAATAATTAAAGCCCATATAATTCCATTGGAGTAACCAACCCTATTATCTATAACATTTTTTCCATCGAAGACTAATCATTACTCAATGAATTAGAGAGAAATATCAGGAAAACCAATCATATTGAGTTATATTTGGGCCACCTATCATTATATATAAATTTAATGTAATATATCATATTTTTTCAATCTTTCACCTTTTTATCATATAACCCTTTAAAACTCAAGTGAACCTATAAGCAAAACACTTCTTATTTTCATATAATCATAAGGACACATATATTTTTTTATTTAAAAACACTTAAAAAATTAAAATTTTCTAGAATAAAAATAAAGGGATGTAATTTGAAAAACCTTATTAACATTTATAGGAATCATGATAATAAATAAAAATATGATGGTAGGAAAAGGCAGTCAAACTGTATATGTTAAAAACATTCTCTATGCACTTTTATAAAATTTCAAAAATAATCCATACTTAAAAAATAAAAAATATTACTTTTTTAGAATTTATAAAGGAATTAAAATATAATTTAAGATTTACTTTATCAACCTTTCAAAGCAAACCATTAAATCTAGTCATAAAAAATGAATCACATCATTTCGTGGAGATGATAATCCAAACGTATGTATGAATGAAGTATTCATTTTTAAAAATGAGTGAAAATGAAATGAATCAGAAAATATTTTACTTTAATAGAATCATAAGTAAGTTATTAATTTCATATTTATTCATTATTTACATCCTTAAATCATCCTTGTAAGGATTAAATAAAAAATTAATCACATTGATTCATGGAGGTGGTAGTTTACATGTATGAACGAGTGACGTTATAATTTTCCAATGGAGTGTTTGGTATTAAATAAAGTAATAAATTATATTTTAATAATAATAATAATTATGTCATAAATTTCATATATATTCATGTTATTCATCATTTTAAGACTCTATATATTCTGTTGATAAAATACAAAATATATAGCTTCGTGGAGGTGGTAATCCACATGTATGCAAGAGTGATGTTTTTATTTCCCATAGGATGTAAAAATAGATTAAAAAGGTATGTAAAATAATAATAAAAAAATAAAATTATATAATATATAATAATTTTATAATTTTATAATTTTTAAATAATATTTTAAGAATTTGTAATTTTAAATAAACAAGAAACAATTGGTTAATAATTTTACATCTTCTTTAGAAAAGCTCCCTTGAATTTCACCTTAATCTATTTTTAGTTGGTATTTTGGTGAAAATAGAACATCTTGGTCGTGATAAGGTATGGTAATAAGGTATTTAGTTATGGATTTTTTGAAATAAATGATCAAACTATGATAATGAGTGAGGAGAGGAGATTCCCTTATATAAGTGAGGGGATTAGAACACTTGTAATTATTCAAAGCTTTAAAATATTATAATGTCTTAATCATGGTAAATTGGCTCTAAAATAATCGAATTTAGGATATAAGGTGATAATGTTCTAAATAACATCATCCAATGTAATATTCAGATCTTTATGGGGACATATTGGATTATATATTATGTACTTTTTACCCTTTTTTTATCTCCATTTGGTTAGAGTTTGTCTTGGGTAAGTTTAGATGAGTTTTGGAAGGTTTTGAATGATTTTTTGGTAGTACATAGTTGGAACATGGTTTTCCCAAACTGTATGCCCACCCAAAGAAAATTTTATTCCCAAACACCCTTGGACTGAGGGGGTTCACATGATTGGCACACGATTAAAAAATCGTGCACCCTAGACAATAGGGGCATATAGTTAGGGTGGACGGTTTTCTTAACCATGAAACCCTTCCATGAAACTATAAACATGGTTATTTAATCCCAAATTTTTTTATTAAAAATTCACAAACCCTTGGTTTATATACCAAACCCCCTATTTGACCTAATAAATTTTCCATCGCATTTAGAGGCGCTCTAGAGGATTCCAAGTTTCCTCAAAATATATTATTGATGGATCCAATGAAAGGACCAACCTATCTTTCAGCATGTGATATCTTTTCATTTATATTTCTATCTATCCCATATTTCTTCCTCTTTGGATATGGTTGATATTAATCCATTTTTTATTTTTCTGATCTATGTTTTGATGGATCTCATTTCATTTGATCTTGATCATAGGTTTTGATCCTATATCTTCTTCACCATTATAAATTTGACCATTCTACAATGAATTGAGGGTGAATGTCTAATGAGAATTCTTCAAAAACCTTGTAGTAAGTGGTCTAATTGATAATTACCATAGTCTTGATTATAATTATTCGTATGAAATTATGAAATTTCATATCCATGTTGTGAAATTTATTTTAAATTAAAAAGGTGAACTTAAATACAAGAAATTGTGAGAACCTTCATGGATCCCATTGGACCCGTTAGAGATTATAAGACTCACTTTATTGAAACCTATGTGGTGTGTCAATTATCCTTGAATTGAGAATTATGAAACATGAAAAGGGAAATAATGGGTTAATGAAATTGAACCAAATCCTTATTTCATGGTTGATAACATGATTCAAAGGTCTAAATTTCTTAACCTCTAAGGGTCAATGAGTTGTGTAATTATTTTTGATAAATGAATTAATATTGGATTTACCATGTTGTTTCTTGTGATTAAAGTAAAGAACCATGGGTTTCAGTGATAAATGAAATGGTGCACTATGATGTGAATTATTGATAAGAAGGTTAATGTTGTAGGACCTTGATACATATATATGTGATATTTGTGATTGATTGATCAATGAGTTGAGAGTCATATATTGATGTTCAAAATACCCATGGGGTTCCATAATGATGCTCTAATCCTCCAGTGCATGCATGTAAACAATGAATTTTGGTTAGGGACTTATTATCTAAATACCCATGGGGTGATAGAATAATACTATAGTCCTCTGAGATATTGTAATTTAATTGATGTTTCAAGTGCCCGAGACATTGGTACTTGGACTGATTCTCCAAGGTACTAGAAAGGAAGCTAGAATTAAATGAATAATAAAATCCCATTAAATAATGAATTGTGATATTCCAATGGTCTATGGTTTAGAATACAACATGGTATGAAGTAGATATGATTAGTTTTAGTTTCATCACGAACCTGGTGACTGATGTGGTTGATTAAAGAATAATAAATGTGAAGCTTATTTACTTTTTTCATTTTTTTATTCTTTATAAAGATACATACACTTTTATAAATTGGATATTTCTATAGATACCATTGGTGGTGGCCTACTATGTTTCACTCACACCTTACTTGGGCCAACTGATTGGTACCCGAATAGAATTCATGTTTATAGGACATGATAAGGGAAAGAGCCCTATGTTAGATGGATGAGTTATGATTCAGGATAGAGCATGGATAAAGGAACCAATAAATGATGTTGGGAACAACTTGAGAGATGTCAGTGTGTCATTATTTTGGGTATTAGACACTTGAAACTTGTATTACATAACATATTTATTGATTTGGTTTATGGTTATTTTCCCTTTTTTGGATTTATTCATCTATTTTTTGCTTGATTATTGATTATTGAAGTATCTTTGCTATATTCAATATTGCTTTTTTTTTCTATTTTGATTCTTTGATAAATAGGGTATAGTATCCCCACATTACCTATCAGTCCCTTAATTCTAGTTGATATCCTCTAGCACATGAGGATGTATGGATGGGGTCACGTAATGAACTAGCTCAAGGCACTAGTATGTGGCACCCATATCGGGACATTAAAAAGTAGTATCAAAGGGGTTTCTTTTCTTTTTAGTGGTATTAATATTTAGGATTGGTAGATATAAGACTAGGATGAGTTGAACCTTGGTCACATGCTTATTCATGGGAGTAGATAAGCTATGGGTGGGGGAAAACCCAAGTACCAAAGTTGTGATTGATTGTCTTGATGTTTTCTGTTACAATTGGATGTTATTTCACCTTGGTTAATGCAATTATTATGTGATGTCATCATTTTTTGATATTTTCCTCATTTATAGGTATGGATGGGCATTGAGTATAAATGAATCATTCTAGGGACTCAATATTTTTTGTGACATCCATCATTTTAGGCATTCACGAAAAACAAAGTTATGAGTGGGATTTAGAAAATTAAAATTATTTTCTTTATTTGAGTAATTTAAAATGAAATGGTTCCCAATATAGAATTGATAATTTTCAATGATACTAAATGTGGTTAATTGAAATGGGTAAAATGTGTGTCTAATTTGTAACTTTTAAATAAGAAACTATTTTACCCTATGTTAGAGATGGACTGAGATATGGATGATTTAGGGTAGAGACAGTGCCTCAGTTTTGACCATGAGGTAGAGTATGAGGGATGAATTGTTATATATTAATGTGAAAATATCTTGTAAGTGTATTAATGTTGTGTTATGTGTACCAAAAAACGTGTTTTTAATTGTAGATACATGAATCCAGAATGACATTTTCTGGTAGGAAAATAGGAGGACTTAACTGGAAATAGTCCTCCAACAGTAGAACCAGAGACCCTGATAGATCTAGGTGAAGGGATGGGAGAGTAGTTCTGTGAGAAATTATATTGGATTATGATGTTTATGGAAGGTGACCTAGGGTGGGATATGTAGAATATGTTTTATTTTACCTGGTATTTCTAGTTGCAACACCCTTCTACCTTCTCTAGAGAGGGTGGAACCAAGGAAACTAAGTTGTATATCGAGTATATCTATGAAAATTTTGACTGAAAAGAGACTCCTACAGAAAATAGAGTCAAGTTGACTCCTTATATATTGTGTGGATCAAGAAAGTTCTGGTGGTATATCTAGGATTAGGATGAGAAGCTAGAGAATATGGTATGAAAGGAATTCTAAGAGAAGTTCTTAGAACACATTTACCTAGAGATACTAAGTAAGGAGAGGGTAGAAGAGTTTAGGCGATTGAACTAGGGAAGCATTTCAGTGATGAACTATGATGGTTGATTGACTGATTTATAGTACTTTTTTCCATCACTAGTAAGATATGAGGCAACTATGACAATATTATTTTTGTAAGTACATAAATGTGTAATTAAGTCATAGGTTAATATCCAAAGATTGGAAAAGTTTGTAGATATGGTGAATCAGGATCCAATATTTTAGGGGTACCAGAAGGGGGATTCCATTAGAGGATAAGTGGTTTCTACTGGATAATTAGTAGGTATGTCTTCTGAGGGTAAGAATAATTTATATGATAACATAAACTAGAGTAGTGGAAAGAAAAGTAGCTAGGGAGAAGGATCAGTTTCCTGGGGAAATACTCGAGTTTTGTTTCCTTTACTGCGGTAGGATGGGACAATTTAGTAATCAGTGTCACCAACCACTGGTAGAGTGCTGATATTCCAGTAGGATGTTAAATCTACCACGCTTCTTCTATAACCCATGATAGATAGGTAGCAATGGAGGAGTTAGATTAAATTGAAGTATATGAAGGGGTTCTTCTACACTATACTGGGCTGCTAGTTGGAGTACTACTAGCCATGCTAGTCGAGGCAATAGACATGGAACATCAGGCCAAGAGTGACCATATCCGTAGAGTAATGTGATATAGAGGACTCAAAATACAACACAAGGCAGGGATATAATACAATTTCATGTAGTTCAGATATCACTTGTGAATATGGAGGATGGGGCATTGAACGTTAGAGGTATTATTCTTTTATATTTTACACTTTATAGAACATTATTTGATATAAGAGCCTCCCAATATATTATATATGCTCAACTTATGAAGGGTTTGAGTATAACAATAGTTTTTTTAAGAGGGGTTAGGATTATTGACACACCAATGGGTGTACGGTTGAAGGAAATATATCTATTCAAGGGATGTGGTCTCACAGTTGGTGAGAATCATTTCCTTTAGGATATTTATGTACTTGAAATATCAGGTTTTAACTTGATTTTGGGTACGGACTGGCTGATATTATACCAAGATCACATTAATTTTTATTTTATGATATTAACCTTTACATATATTAAGGTTAATAATAATATTCATAGTCTATAATAGGATATCCAAGGAGGCAATGTAGAGAAATTTTATCAGCAACTAGGGGAACTCACTAGTTGGATTTCAAGTATTTTGTTAGATGATGGGGGGTGTGAATAATTGTGTCTTTCCAGCCTTAGTGGACCAGTTTCAAAATGTATTTATCGAAGATATATCAGGGCTACTACCTGAGAGAAATGTTGAGTTTATAACTGAGAAAGTGTTATGAACTGATCCAGTTTCTATTCTAACTTATCGAATGGAACAAATAGAGAATCAAGAGCTTAATACTTAGCTAGAAGAGTTAATGAATGAGGGATTTATCCATCTGAGTACATTTCCTTGGGGATCTCAATTTTTTTTTCTAATAAGGCTAATGATATGTTTAATTTATATGTTTACTACATGAAATTAAACCGTATGATTGTGAAGAACTGATATCCACTTCATCATATTGAGGATCTCTTTGACTAGTTGAGAGGAGATTGTGTATTCTCCAAGATTAATATGAGGTCAGGGTATCATCTGTTGAGAGTGAGACCTTATGATATACTATAGAATACTTTCAGAAGTAGGTATGTCCTATACTAGTTCTTCATGATGCCGTTCGGGCTAATGAAATCTGTAATGGTGTTTATGGACTTGATGAACTGAATCTTTCATCTATAGATGGATCAATTTATGGTTGTTTTTTGGATTTCATGTTGGTGTAATCCAATACTGATGACAATCATGACTAATATCATGACATCATCCTGAGTACACTAAAAGAGCATAAGCTATACACCAAACTATCTATGTTTTGATTCTATATCAACATGGTACATTTCTTGGGTACATCATCTATAAGGAAGGTGTGTCAGTAGACCCAGAGGAAGTTCTAGAATCTATTTCTTAGGGGAAACCCAATAATGTTTGTGATATCTAAATCTTTTTAGGTTTAGTGGTCTATTATCAAAGATTCATCCAAGAATTTTACCATTTAACATCACTAATTTTGGGCTTGACTAGGAAGGGTTTCAAGTTTGAATGGTATGGAGAATTCAATATTTCTTTCCCGGAGTTGAAGAAACATTTGAATACTTTACCTATTTTGATCCCACACTAGATAGGTGAGGAGTATACCATGTTTTGTGATGTATATGAAATAAAAATTGGGGCAGTATTGTTGTAGAGAGATCGATTCATGGAATATAGATCAAAACAATTGTGGTCACATTAATGAAATTACACTATTAATGATATTGAGTTAGCCATGGTGGTTTATTCCCTAAATTGTTGGCAGAATTACCATTTGGTAGAAGGTTTAATATGTATATAGAATTTTTTTTAAAGTACATCTTATCATAGTGATATTTGATCATCCGACGGTGAAGATCAGATGAGTATATTCAGTCGTTTGACTTTGATATAGCTTATATACATGGGAAGAGAAATAGTGTTGTTGAAACTTTGAGCCAAAAGACACAGACTTAAGTAGTCCATGAGTCTAGTTCTGAATGGAAGATGATGGATTTATTCATTGATATGCATTTATATGCTCTGGAAGGCTAAGAGTAGATGACTCTCATATCCTTATTAGTGGATTTCACACTTCTAAGACATATTAAAGAATGAAAATATGAGAATATAGAGTGTTTTCCCATGAGGAAAAGCCTTGAAGGAGGGTCGTTAACTTCCAATTAGATTATATATGAGTATGAAATAATCTATATTCTGAATCATGTTTTTATTCTTACGTGTATGCATAAAAATATGATTCATGAGTTTTATTCCTCAAAGTGGGTGGTGCATCCAGGTTTGACAAAAATGTACTGTGACCTACATCGACAATGTTTGTGACTATGCATGAAAAAAGAAATTATAGGGTTTATGACATTATGATACACCTTTCAGCAGGTCAAGGTTGAGTATTAAGGTCCCAGTGGTTTATTACAAACATTACACATTCTGAGATGGAAGTGGGATGAAGATACTATGAATTTCATGGTGGTTCTCCTAAGGATTCCTTTGAAGAATGATGTGATATTGGTGATTGTGGACCAGTTGAAGAGAGTAACCCATTTCTTGCCTATTGGGGAAACTTTGATAGTAGATTAATTGGGAGATATTTATATTCAAGGGATAGTTAATTTTCATGATGTTCCATTGAGAATAATTTCAAATCATGAGTTTCAAATTAATTAATGATTTTGGAAAGAATTATATAAGTATTTGGGTACCCAGGTGTTTCTGTGTATGGGTTTTCTCCCAAATACAAATAAGAAATTAGAGCACACTATTCAGAATATAGGGGATATGCTACCAGCATGCATTATAGAAATTATGGGATTTTAGGAGAAACACTTATAACTAGTTTAGTTTTCCTACAACAATAGTTATTAAGAGACTATTTAGATGGAACCATATGAGTATCTTTATGGTAGGGCATGTAGACCACCTCTATGTTAGATAGAGTTTGTTGATTCAGAGTTGTTGGTACTGAGTCTCATAGAGGATATTAGAGTAGATAAATTTGATTTAGAAATGTATGGCTATAATTATGAGTAGAAAAAAGTTTTATACTAATATATATCATCAACTTATTGAGTTTATATTGGGTGATTGTGTGTTCGTTCAGGTTTTGTTGAGTTGGGTCACCATAAGATTTAGAGGCCGGGAAAGTTGGTGCCCAGTTTTTCCAAACTGCTTGAGATTGTGGATAGTATCAGATTTTTTTTTTCATACTAATTGGATCTTAGACAGATGTATAGTGTCATGCATGATGTTTTTCATATATTAAAACTTCAACATAATTTCCCCATCCCTTCTCATGTGATCGACGTTGATGATGTTGAGATTGAGGTTCATGATTCATTTGAGGAGCATCTGATTCGTTATATGGATCACAATGAATAAGTGTTGTGGAGAAATACCATGCCAATAGTCTGAGTGTTGTGGAAACATAGTGAAGTTTAGGGGGAGACGTGGGAGAGGGAAGCTGATATGAGGGCCCAATGGATCAACCATTTCACCTGGAAGGCTTAGTGATTTTGGGAGTATAACTTAAGGATGAGCTATTATAAGGTGGATAGATTGTAAGATCCTAAACATTCTGAGGATGTATTAAACTTTATTTCAGGTAATTTTTACCCTTTTTAATATCCTTTTGGTTGAATTTTGTATTGGGTGGGTTCAGGTGAGCTTTGGAAGGTTTTGGAGGGTTTTTGGGTAGTGCACAGTTGGTGCACGGTTTTCCCAAATTGTATTCCTACCCCCAATAAACCATTCAACCCATCACCCTTGGATAGAGGGGGTTTAAACAATTGGTGCATGTTTAAAAAAATCGTGTGCACTCCCATAAGAAATTGTGAACCCCATATAGTCTGGGCACATGATTTTTCTCAACTGAATCCCTTCTAGGAAACCATGTTCGTGGTTATTTAATGCCCCAAAATTTTAATTAAAATTAAACAACCCTTGGTTTATATCCCTTACCCCTATTCAACCTAACAAAATTTCCATCACTTTTTTAGGCTCCCAAGAGGATTCCAAGGATCCTATAACTCCTTTATTTGTGAATTAAATATCTGGTGGAAGGATGCATCTCTATTTTGGCATGTGATCTATTTTCATTTTGATTTCTCTATCTCATATTCCTTTACCTTTGGAGAGGGATGAAATTAATCCATTGATGATGGTTTAGATCTAGATTTTGAGGGATATCATTTCTTTGGATCTCAATCCTAGGTTTTGATCCTAGATCTTCTCTACTGTTGTGAATTTGACCATTCTACATCAAATTAAGGGCTAAGGTTTAGCGAGCATTCATCAACGATCTTGTGGTAGGTGGTCTAATTTCTAATTCCCATATTATGGATTATAATTGTGTGTATGTAACTGTTCAATTGAATTTCCATGTTGTGAAATTACTTTTAAATTAAAATTGTGAACTTAAATCCATGAAATTGTGAGACCCTTCAGGGAACTCATTGGACCCATTGGAGATTATGAGACCGACTTGATGGAAACCCATGGGTTGCTCTAATTATCCTTGAATTGAGAACTATGAAGTGTTAAAAGGGGAATAATGGGTTAATGAAATTGAACTAAATCCTTATATCATGGTAGATAATGGGATTTAAGGGGATAAATGGATTAAACATGAAGGGTTAATGAGTTGCATAATTTTGTTGATAAATTAATTAATATGGAATTGCGCATACTGTTACTTGTAATTAAAGTAAATAACTATGATTGTGACTAATAAATGAAATGGTTCACCTTGAAGTGAATGATTGATAATAAGGTTTATGATGTAGAAGCTTGATAAATATATATGTGATGTTTATGATTGATTGATCAATGAGGTGTGGGTTAGGGAATGTCGTTCCAAATGACCATGGGGTTCTAGAATGATGTTATAGGCCCTCATTTCTTTCATGGAAATAATGAGGTGTGGTTCCAGGAGTGATTCTCTAAATACCTACGGGGTGCTATACTGATGCTCTAAGATCTAGATATATTGGAATTGGATTGATGTTACAAGTACCCAAGATATTGGTACTTGGACTGATGATCCAAGGTACTAGAAATAAAATTAAGAGTGAATGAATAATTAAATCCCATAAAAGAATGATTTGTGATATTCTTATGGTGTACTATTAAGACTTAGACATGGGTTAAAGCAGGTTTGATTGGTTCGAGTGTCACCGTGAATATAGGGTCCTATGTGGTTGATTAAAGAATAATAACTGTGAAACCTGTTTAATTTTGTAATTTTTTATTTTTTATTTATAAAACTTCATACAATATTATAGACTGTATATTTCTTTATATGCTGTTGGTGGTGGTATACTGAGTTGTACTCACATCATACTATGGCTGCCTGATTAATACCCGAATAGATTTCATGCTTGTAGGAAAGGATATGAGAAAGAGAACAATATTATATGGAAAAGTTGGGATTATGGATGAAGCAGGGATGAGATAACCAAACCATATTTCAGGACCCACTTGGTAGATTTTAGTGTGTCTTTATTATGGGTTTTCATTAGACACTTGACACTTGTATGACATGACATATTTACTATGTTCGTTTGTGGTCATTTTCCCTATTTTTGATTTATTAACATGTTGTTTGGTTGATTATTTATTATTTTAACATCTTTCATATATTTCATATTGATTGATGCTATTTTTTTATAAATAGGGTATAGTCACCGTACATTACATATTATACCCTCACTACTAGTCGAAAACCTCTAGCGTACTAGAAGGTGTGCTTTAGGCAATATAACGAACTAGCTTGAGGCACTGATATGTAGAACCTGGGTTAGGATGTAACATCCAATAAGAATTCATATGAGATTTTGTAGCTTTATCACTTAGTTTTTACCTTAATTAACATCTTTTACCCTTTACCTTGGTAACTAATTTTAGCAAAGACACTATTCATAATGATAAAAAATGAAATATAAATTTTTTGAAAATTTAAACCAACTAATTAAAAATATGAAATAAATTTTTCAAGATTAAATTTTTAGAAGTTTCATAAACTAATTTTAATATAAATATGAAAACCACAATGAAAATATTGTTTAGAAAAATTCTATTTTAAGCATAAAAAATATTTTACATAGAAATAAATTATAATAATGTTAACTATAGAAATTATTGTTTTATATTTATTAAAATAGGAATAATTTAATTTAAAACCAATCCAAGATATAATGGTACTTTTTAAATTCTTTAAAAGAAATGAAAGTTTTTATTTTGAACTATTCACCCAAAAATCAATCCTTTTAGAAAAATCCCAAAAAAATCACCCTAAGATAAATTTGATATGTTGAATCCAAATATAAATTTCTTTTTATAAAATTAAAATTATAGAATTAAGAAATTTTATTTTTAAATAAAACCATGTAATACATTAAAAACCATTTTAGTTAAATAAAACTATTCCTTTTTCAATTAAAAAATCATAAAATAATTTATAAAACTATGATGAATGTGAATCCATAAAATGAATAATTTTAAATCATAAGATTGGTTTTTTATCAAAATTATAAGAATAGTCACATTATCCCACCTTCAGGAAATTGCTTCCTCACAATTTTATTCTTTACTTAAACTTTGGAGGGTATTTTTCTCTAAATACATTTCCTTATTCCCATATTACTTCCTCACTCATGTGATTATTATATAAAACCTTAACCTTTTGAATCACCTTATTTTGAAATTACTATTCTTTTTTATATAAAACATGAACCATATTTTCTCTATATTAGATATTCTTCTATAAATGTACCATTTTAGGGATTAAAACATGATATTCATAATATTTATATTTCCTTAGAAATGAAACATGAAACATATCATGTATATGAGATAAAATCAAAGGTAATGATAATCAATAATAAACTGATCCCACTTTTTTTAGATTTTTTATTGTCCAATAAACATGATCTTAACTTTCCTTTTTTACTAAAAATTAATAATAATTTTCTAAGGAGATAGTTTAAAAAAAACTCAATCTCCTACCTCAAACAAATGAACTTTTATCTGGTCGTCTACATAACATTTCTATTGAATATGAGATACCCTAATATGGAGCTGAATCATATTTAACTTCTCCACCATTTATTCTTCAAACTATGGTCCCAACAACTCCATTTCACTAATTTCATCCGAAAATGATGTATTTTGACACTAATTTCCATATAATGCATCAAAAGGTTCCATCAATATACTGGAATAAAAATATTTATTATTGGAAAATTACACTAATGAAAGATAATGATCACAACCACCCTAATAAAATATAAATCCTGAAAAATATTTTACAAAGTCTAATTTGTTCATTCTAACTTTCCATCAAATAGAAGATGAAAATAGTTACAAAAATTTTATTTAATACCTAAAAACTTATGAAGTCCTTTCCAAAATAAATAGATAATTCTAGGATCAATATTAGGTACAATAGATGTCAGGGATCCATAAAATCTAATTATCTTTTTAAGATAAAGTCTTATAGGTTAATCCAAATACATAATATATCAAATAAGATTATAATGTTTATATTTATTCAAATGATCCATAATAACCAAAATAAAATTATTACATCAATATGTATTTTGTAATTCCACCATAAAATCCATGTATATATTCTCCCAATTCAATTCAGGCATTGTAAGAGTCTGAATCATTCCCTTTTGGTAGTCATCATTCAGATTTGACTTATTGAGAAGTAAAAAATTTTATAGTAAAATCTGTAATATATTTTTTCATTCCACTCCACCAATAATAATATCTAAGGTCTTAGTATATCTTATAACTCCAAGGATGAATGAAAAATATAGAGCTATGAGCTTTAATCAAAAATTACTTCTTAAACTGGGAATCACTTGGCACACACAACCACTTTCCAAATCTCATAACACTATCTTTTTCTATGTTAAATTTATAAAACCTAACCATCTTGACCAAATCCACACTTTCTTTCAAATAATAATATTCTTTTTTAGTATAATTAATTCTATCTGAAAAAGTTGATAGAACTTACACTTGAAATAAAATGGAGGGAGTTACTTTATTCCCAATTTCTAGGCCAAAATTAGTTAAATTATTAACTAAAGAATCGTGTTTCAAATGAACAATGTTAATGATAAATTATCTTTTCAACTCAAGGAATTAGATAACTTGTTTGTTTTAACTAGATGATAGTGAATAATGAAATCCTAATCCTTTATCATTTTCAACCATCTTCTATGCCTCAAGTTTAACTCTTTTTTTAGTGAATATAAACTTTAAACATTTATGGTCAACATATATTTTTCATTTTACCACGTATAAAATATTCCTCAAAATTTTTGAAGGGAAAACCATCATTGTAAGATAAAGATCATGTGTAGGGTGATTATTGTCATTTATTTTTATTTGAAGTGAAATTTATATATTTACTTTACTATATTTCATCAAGACACAACCATGTCTCTTTAAAGAAACATCACTAAAAATAAAAAATTCACCATTTCTTGTTGGAAAGACTAACATATGAGCATTAAAAAATATTCTTTTTAATAATTTGAAACATTTATCACATTATTTTATTGAATTTTTTAATCCTTTATGAGTTGACTTAGTTAGTGGGATAAATAACAAATAAATGTTTTCAACAAACCATTGATAGTAACCCACTAATCTAATAAATCATTAAATCTTAGTGAAATTTATATGTCTTGGTGACTATTCCACCACTTTTAACTTAAAAAGATAAATAAATATTCTATATTTAGAATTAGTATGCTCGAGGAACGAACTTTTCTATAACCAAAATTAAAATTTACTGAATTATCAATATAATTTTTTTTTTCGATTTAAATCCGTAGAATAATCCTTAGATATTTCTCATGCTACTCATAACTTTTTGAGTAAACCAAAATTTCATTAGTTAAAACCACTATAAGTTTATCCCAATACTCATGAAAAAGTCCATTCATATGAACCATAAACACAATAGGATAATTCTTTAAACTAAAATCCATAACCACAAATTCATAATGCCTATACCTAGTATGGAAAACCATCCTTAAAATATATTCCTCCTTCACTATTTGCTGGTGATACCTGAACCTAAGATCAATATTCAAAAAATAATAACCACTATAAAGCTAATCAAGCAATTCATAGATATGAGGCACCATATAATTATTTCTAATATTTATGTTATAGAATTCAATATAATTAATACAATGGCTCATGGAAACATCCTTCTTTTTAACAAAAAAATAGGAGAAACCAATTGTGAAGTGTTAGGGAAGATGAAACCCTTATCAAGAAACTCTGGTTACTAATTTTTAAATTAAAAAGTTCTACTATAGGAATTCAATAAAGGTGTTTTAAAATTAGCTTAGCATTAGGAAATTAGTCAATAATAAATTCAACCTCCTGATCAAGAATAATAGTTGGAAAATCATCAAAAAATACATCTAGATATTCATTTTCTACTATCACATCACCAATTTGAATAATTAATTTTTGTTTAATAATATATTGAAGATAACTTTTACTTCCATATTTTATAAATTTCTCATCTTCCTGGCATTTTATCGAAAACATGAATTCGTTCTTATACATGGACCCAAAATCATTCTAAAAAAATTATTTAGTTATACAATATATCCTATCATGACAAAATGAAAGACAATCCATACCCAGAATAATATTAAACACCATAATAATAAATACAAAAAGTTTTTCATGAAAAATAATTCCATAGATGATAATATTAATATTTATATAAATTATTTTTTCCTTTATAATACACCCAAGAGTTTTTACCAAAAGTTTTAAATTCATTTATTAAGATGGTATTCCCAGTTTTCTTGAAAGTGTATCAGATATAAAAGAATATGTGGATCCTAAATAAACTAAAACATTAGATTAATCTTAATAAAAAAAATAATATACCTATAAACACTTCATGTAAGGGTCCTTAATCTACTATAATAGTAGTAAAAGACATTATCACACCTTTCTATTTCTAATCTTGATGATTCCCACTGTTTCCTCTCAAATTGGGGATGACCTTGTTTGTTTAAGGTTCAAACATTCCAATCGGTTTCTTACAGGTTTGTTCGTAGAACTGGAAACATCCAACGATTCTATATCCATTTGGACCTACTTTCCAAAGGTAGGTGCTCATTAGTTATGGACCGATGAGGCTTAAGAATTTGCATTGGTCGAGAGGATGGGAGGTCGGACTCATCACACCTTTTTGAGGGGAACTATTGTCTACTTTGGGACTCTCTTTATAGATTTAAGTTATGTTAGTGAATCCTTATTAAATTACCAAGTATAAAAATGAGATTTCCTTTAGATATGACAATCAATGATTAGTATGTTAGAGATTTATAGAATCTTTTATATGTATTATAGGTTCTTCATCGATAGAGAATCATCTGTATTTGTTTATAGATTCTTAGTCAATGGTATCCTTTGACAAATTATATAGAAATATCTTGGTCATTATGATAACCATACTGGTTTTAAAGCCACTCAGTGGGGCACTTGAAGTTTATTGTCATTCAGAAGGACATGAATTATTTCAGAGTTGGGACCGTACCTACAGATGGGCTACCTATGTATCCTTGTTTAGAGAAGGAATCAGAACCGACATAGTTCGAGTGAAGAAGTATGAGGTTTATGTATGATTGATGGCTCAAAGAAAGATGTCATAATTACTTTTAATCTCTAAGCTCACGTGAGTCATGTTCGGTGTGAGAAACAAGAGGTATTGGTAAAACCTGACAATTGTGACACGAAAAGATCATAAGAAATGATGTGGGGATTATGTATTTATGACTGCCCAGATAGACAAAGATTCGGATTTACTTCAGGGAAGAAAACCCAAGAACAATGTCTATAAAGGTATATGTGATTTATGGAGATTTGGATACTTAACTTAGGAATTAATCTTGATCAGTATGCCCAAATTAGAGGGGACTTATGATTGGGTTTTATTCCTGAGAAGGAAGTCCAAATCAAAGGTAAATTAAGACTGGTTAAGGGAAATTATGAATGATTCTTATTACTGAGAAGGAGGCCCAGGTTAAAGGGACTTGAGAACTGGGGCTTATTCTTGAGAAGGAGGCCCATGTTAAAGAGACTTAGACTAGGGATTATTCCTGAGAAGGAGGCCCAGGTTAAGTGAACTTAGACTGGGGATTAATCCTGAGAAGGAGGCCCAGGTTAAAGGGAATTATGACTGGGGCATACTCCTAAGGAGGATGCCCAGGTTAAGAGAATTTGGAAATTAGGGCTTAATCGTTAGGAGGATGCCCATATTTGGAAACTTGGGGCTTACTCTTGACGAGGATTCCCATATTTAGAAACTTGGGGATTACTCCTGAGGAGGATGCCCATATTAAATATCTTGGATTGGGGCTTACTCTTGAAAAGGAGGCTCAGGTTAAGGGACTTGGGGCTTACTCCTAAAGAGGATGCCCAGATTTGGGAATTTGAGATTGGGGCTTACTCCTGAAAAGGAGGCCCAGGTTAATGGACTTAGGGCTTACTCATAAAGAGGATGCCCATATTTAAAGATCTTCTTGTCTTAAAGGATGAGGCCGAATGAATGAAATCTCTCACCGTAGTGACATGAAGACATGTAAATCACTAGGTTTTGTGAGATGTTCCATATAATTCCTTTTAGATAAGGAAGGAAATAAAGGAAACATGCCATAAATGGATTTAAAGAGTGTCTTGAAGACTAAATATTTAATAGGAAAGGTGGATTTTAAAAAAACAAGTGAATAGGCAGGAGGGGCACCCAAAAAGAAAGAGGTGCGCAAGTCCTGCATGGGCACACAGGTACTGGTTGCATAGGTATAACTGCACGAAAAATATGTACCTGTGCGACGGTCAACCCATAGGGTAATACTTGGGAGAGACTTGGCTCAAGCCCTTAGTATTATCCCTAGGGGCTTCCAAAAGAGTGGCACGCAAGTTCTGTTGATGGGGTATGGTGGCGCGCAGGTGTGTCCATTTCCATTAAGGGTTAAACACCTAGGCACGTAGGTGTTGGTGAATTTCAACACTTAAACCTTGTTCCCCCTCTTTAGATCTTCCATTCTAGGTAAAAAATTACCTTATAAGTGTTCGGAAGACTTCCAGAAGAGACTAGGGTTCTGGGAGCTCAAATATGGATTTTGGAATTTTTCATTTTTTTTAAATGGTGGGCCCACAAGGGGTATTTATAGGCTTCTGAAGACCCTGAGTAAAAATCAAATAGGGCACGCAGGTGACCTGTGCACCCAATATGTGGCGTGCAGGTACACTTGCGCGATAATGATGAAAGTTGTGTGACCCAAGTGAAAACAAATCATCTTTTCATGACTTTGTCAATTTTTGATGTTTCTTCAAAGGATGAATCAATTTATGTTAAGGTATTTTCCATTTTAATTTGTTTAGACTCAGTTATGGAAAGGATCTTCAACAAAAGGCCCCCCTCAGAGTTGGATCCGAAAGGAATGAGGATGTGACTCTGAGGTAAAGAAGAAAACCAAGGAAGGGTGGCGCGCAAGTTTTGAGCGCGCATATATCGGCACACAAGTGAGAGGCGCACATGATTCTGTGTGAAGGGGTGTGGCTTGGCCTATAAATGTGAGGTCATTCTTCCGCAAATCACCCAAGTTTGAAAAGTTTGAGCTCTCACTGCGCAGGTTGATTTTCTCGCACAAGTGTCTTTGTTTTTCATGGTTCAGTGCTTTTTTTTCTGTGTTGTGCTGCTGTAGAGGTATATTGACCTGCGGGGTGGTACCTGTGTGCCACAAACCTGCGTGACACAGTTACACATGCATACCAAAATTGGACTTGCATGCCTTAATGACTTAGCCATTTTTTTCAAATTTGTTCATAAATTTTATGAAAAATCAACCCACTTAAGAGTTAATTATTCGACCTTTGTGCAGATTCAATGGATCCTAGAAGAATCGGAATGACTGATGAACTGGCTAGAAAGAGGATTGATGACATGATTAAAGTTGTTGGCCATGATTACTATGATATCTACGACAACACTCTCCCAGATTTGGCTAAGTACTTGAAGAAATATCATCTTAATTTCCCACAGAGCATCTACCTGCCTCTGTATGGACATGGTCATCTATAAGGAGTCAATGTTCCAAATGAAAATAACTTTCTACCTGAGATGCAGCTGCACTGATACTCCTCTATTTCGGTTATACTGTGCATTAAGAGCAACAACAATGGTTTGAACTTTCAAATTTTTCTTCCTTGCCATTTCCTTGTAGATATGAAAATGGAAAACCCATGGGCTGAAATGTTTTCTGTTGTTGATTGGCGGAGATAAGACTATCGTGGAATTAGAATAATATCTGAAAAGATTAATCTCTCCAAATGGATCTTTAATTTCAATGCTCCATTCTCAAATCCATGTATCCATCTTCCAAGTCTCTTGGACAGAAATAGAGTCACTGTTTGCTCAGCAGAAAATTTTCTCAAACCACACTCAAGAACATTCTTTAACAATTGTTCCAAGAAGAGCTGGTATCACTGCATCCATTATTGTATCCAATTGAATGAATTAATTCCAGGTGGCTGCTGATGAATCTCTGGATGCCGTAAATCAAATGAAGAGTTATGTTGAAAGTCTTTTGTATTTCTTGAAAAAGGGAAGAGACTCCAGTCTATGGATGTCCTTATAACTCTTGTGCATCAATGAAAAACACTTTGAATTTCAATCATTTGTGCATTCCTTCTTTTAATACCTACTTTAAATTTTTACCTAAGCTAATGGGCCTAGTAAAAATAGTTTTATTTTTACTAAGATTATTATAAATAACCCTACAAACTTTGAATCTTTTAATTGCTCAATGTTACCTAAAATAATACAAAATGTATGTTTAGTGAGATGGGACTTGACTTTTGTTCAGAGTTCCCTTGTATTTTGTGGGTAGTTTAAAGTCATGCACGTCAGACATAAAAAGGATAATGTTTACGTTCAAAATAGATTATACTAAATGGATTAAAATTGATTTAATTCCTTGAAAATTTATCTGAAAACATATTACCACACTCAAGTATGAAAGAAAATATGTAAAATTTGACTTAAGAAATTTTTGAATATGAGGAATGATATGAAAATGGACTAAGAGGCATTAGAAGAATTATTTCCTAAGAGTTAAGTTACCATTATTTAACAAACCCGTTAGGGGGTTGAATTATGCAGGTCTGCTTAAGGGCATTGGCTGCATAGTCAAATAATAACATCTTTTGGATGACAGGTCTATTATGTAGACTTCTTATGCATGGCCGCCTAAGGGCACGTGATGCATAGTCAAGAAAAAGAACTCTCAGAAATTTACTTTTCTACTTCTAAAAAGCCAGTGGAAGTTTATGGAGATTCAAATTTTCCAAACCATAGAGTTTGCTATATAAATAGAAGTACTTGAATATGGAGAAGATATTTCCAAACAATATTTTCTAAGAACTGGATGAATGTCACTCCTGCGAAGGTCTGACCCAAACGTAGGGAATGGAAATATAAACCATAGACTTGAGGGGAATTATTGTCTACTCCGAGACTCTCTTTATATATTTAAGTTATGTTTGTGAATCCTTATTAAGTTACCAAGTATGAAAATGATCTTTCCTTTAGATATGACAATCAATGATTAGTATGTAAGAGATTTAGAGAATCTTTTATATGTATTCGAGGTTCTTCATCGATAGAGAATCATCTGTATTTGTTTTGAGATTCTTATTCAATGGTATCCTTCGACACATTATATAGAAATCTCTTGGTCATTATGATAACCATACTGGTTTTAAAGCCACTCAGCAGGGCACTTGAAGTTTATTGTCATTCATAAATACATGAATTAATTCAGAGTTGGGATCATACCCGCAGATAAGCTACCTACGTATCCTTGTTTAGAGAAGGAATCAGAACCCACGTAGTTCGAGTGAAGAATTATGAGGTGTATCTATGATTGATGGATCACAGAATGATGTCATAATTACTTTTACGCTCAAAGCTCACGTGAGTCATGCTCGGTGTGAGAAATAAGAGGTATTGGTAAAACCTGACAATTGTGCTACAAAAGATGCAATCCTAAGAAATAATGTGGGGCTTATATATGTATGAATTCCCAAGATAGATGAGGATTGGGAATTACTTCAGAGAAGAAACCTGGGAACAAGGTCCATAAAGGTATATGTGCTTTATGGAGATTTGGATACTTAACTTAGGGCTTACTCCTGAGAGGGATGCCCAAATTAGAAGGAAATTATGATTGATCTTACTCATGAGAAGGAAACCCAAAATCAAAAATCATATTAAGACTAGTTAAGAGAAATTTTAACTGAGGTTTATTCTTGAGAAGGAGGCCCAGGTTAAAAGGACTTGATAACTGGGGCTTGTTCCAGAGAAGGAGGCCCAAGTTAAAGAGACTTGAAAACTGGGGCTTATTCCTGCGAAGGAGGCCCAAGTTAAGGGGAAATATGATTGGGGATTACTCCTAAGGAGGATTCCCAGGTTAAGAGAATTTGCAACTTGGGTCTTATTCTTGAGGAGGATGCCCATTTTTTGGAAACTTGGGGATTACTCATGAGGAGGATGCCCATATTTGGAAACTTGGGGCTTACTCCTCAGGAGGATGCCCAGATTAAATATCTTTTATTGGGGCTTACTCGTGAAAAGGAGGCCCAAGTTAAGGGACATGGGGCTTACTCTAAAGGAGGATGCCCAAATTTGGGAATTTGAGACTGGGGTTTACTCCTGAAAAGGAGGCCCAGGTTAAGGGGCTTGGGGCTTACTCCTAAGGAGGATGCCCATATTTAAAGATCTTCTCATATTAAAGGATGAGGCTGAATGAATGAAATCTCTCACCTTAGTGACATAAAGGCATGTAAATCACTAGGTTTTGAGAGATGTTCCATAGAATTCCCTTCAGATAAGGAAGCCAATCAAGGAAACATTCCATAAATGGCTTTAAAGATTGTCTTGAAGGCTAAATCTTGAAGAGTAATGGTGGGTTTGAAGAAAAAAAGTGAATAGGAAGGAGGGGAACCCAAAAATAGATATGTGCGCAAGTCCTACGTTGGCATGCAGGTATACCTGCGCGACACATAGTTACCTGTGCGACGGTCAAACCATAGGGTAATACTTGGGAGAGACTTGGCTCAATCCCTTAGTATTATCCCTAGGGGCTTCCAAAAGAGTGGCGCGTAAGTTCTATTGAAGGGGTAAGGCGGCGTGTAGGTGTGTCCATTTCCCTGAAGGGTTAAACACCTAGGCGTACATGTGTTGGTGAATTTCAACACTTAGGCCTTGTTCCCCCTCTTTAGAGCTTACATTCTAGGTAAAAAATTACCTTAGAAGTGTTCAGAAGACTTCCAAAAGAGACTAGGGCACCAGGAGCTCAAATATGGATTTTAGAATTTTTCGTCCTCCAAATGGGGGGCCCACATGGGGTATTTATAAGCTACTGAAGACCCCGAGCGAAAATCAAATAGGGCGCACAGGTGACCTGTATGCCCAATATGCGGCGTATAGGTACACTTGCATGACAATGATGAAACTTGCACGACCCAAGTGAAAACAAATCCTCATTTCTTTCCATTGTCAATTTTTGAGGTTTCTTAAAAGGATGAATCAATTTGTGTTAAGGTATTTTCCATTTTCATTCGTTTAGACTCTGTGATGGAAAGGAGAGTCAACAAAATTCCTCCCTCATAGTTGGATCCGAAAGGAATGAGGATGTGACTCTGAGGTAAAGAATAATACCAAGAAAGGGCACCACACAAGTTTTGAGCGCACAGATATCGGCGCGCAAGTGAGAGGCGCGCAGGCTTCGGCATGCAGGGGTGCGTCTTGGCCTATAAATATGCGGTGATTCTTCCACAAAGAACCCGGTTTTGAATAGTTTGAGCTCTTGCCATGCAGGTTGATTTCGTCGTGCAAGTGTCTTTGTTTTCCGCGGTTCAGTGCTTTTTTTTCCGTGTTGCACTGCTGTAGAGGTATATTGACTTGCGCGGTGATACCTGCGCGCCACAAACATGCATGACATAGTTTCACATGCGCGCCAAAATTGGACTTGCGCGTCTTAATTCCTTAGTAATTTTTTTCAAATTTCTTCACAAATTTTATGAAAAATCAGCCCACTTAAGAGTTAATTATTTGACATTTGTGCAGATTCAATGGCTCCTAGAAGAATCGGAACGACTGATGAACTATCTAGAAAGAGGATTAATGAAATGATGAACATTGTTGGCTATGATTACTATGATATCTACGTCTGAACTCTCCTAGATTTGACTAAGTACTTGAAGAAATGTCATCTTAATTTCCCACAGAGAATCTACCTACCTCTGTATGGCCATGGTCATCTGTAAGGAGTCAACGTTCCAAATGCAAAGAAATATCTGCCTGAGATGCAGCTGCACTACTACTCCTCTATTTTGGTTATGCTGTGCATTAAGAGCAACAAAAATGGTGTGAAATTTCAAATTTTTCTTCCTTGCAATTTCCTTACAGATATGAAAATGGAAAACCCATGGGTTGAAATGTTTTCTGTTGTTGGTTGGTGGAGAGAAGACTATCGTGGCATTAGAATAATATCTGATAAGTGTAATCTCTCCAAATGGATCTTTACTTCCATTGCTCCATTCTCAAATCAATGTATCCTTCTTCCAAGTCTCTTGGATAGAAACAGAGTCACTGTTTGATCAGTAGAAAATTATCTCAAACTGCACTCAAGAACATTCTTTTACAATTGTTCCAAGAAGAGCTGGCATCACTGCTTCTCTTATTGTATCCAGTTGAACGAATGAATTCTAGGTGGCTACTGATGAAGCTTGGGATGCTGTAAATCAAATGAAGAGTTATGTTGAAAGTCTTTTGTAATTCCTAAAAAAGAAAAGAGACTCCAGTCTGTGGATGTCCTTTTAACTCTTGCACATCAATGAAAAACACTTTCACTTTCAATCATTTGTGCATGCATTCTTTTTCTACCTTGTTTAAATTTTTACCTAAGACAATGGTCCTAGTAAATATAGTTCGATTTTTACTAGGATTATTATAAATAACCCTACATACTTTGAATATTTTAATTGCTCAATGTTACCTGAAATCATACAAAATGTATGTTTAGTGAGCTGGGACTTGACTTTTGTTCAGAGTTCCCTTGTCTTTTGTGGGCAGTTTAAAGTCATGCACGTCAGACATAAAAAGGATAATGTTTAAGGTCGAAATAGATTTGACCAAATGGATTAAAATTTTCTCAATTCCTTGAAAACTTATCTGAAAACATATTACCACACTCAAGTATGAGGGAAAATATGTAAACTATGACTTAAGAAATTTTGAATCTGAGGAATGATATGAAAAAGGACTAAGAGGCATTAGAATAAGTATTTCCTAAGAGTGAAGTTACCATTATTTAAAAAACCCGTTAGGGGGGTGAATTATGCAGGGCCGCTTAAGGGCATTGGCTGCATAGTCAAATAATAGAATCTTTTGGCTGAAAGGTCTATTTTGTAGACTACTTATGCAAGGCCACCTAAGGGAACGTGCTGCATATTCAAGAAAAAGAACTCTCGGAAATTTACTTTTCTACTGCTAAAAAGCCAGTGGAAGTTTATAGAGATTCAAATTTTCCAAATCATAGAGTTTGCTGTATGGAGAGAGGTACTTGAATATGGAGAAGATATTTCCAAACAAGATTGTCTAAGAAATGGATGAATGTAACTCCTACGAAGGTCTGACCCAAACGTAGGGAAGAGAAATATAAACCATAGACTTGAATACTTTCATATCATGAAAAACAGTATGGGACAAATATGTAAAGGATGACTATTTTATGCGGATCCTTACATATTCTCGATAAGACTAATAAGGACAAAAAGAGGTTTTTCTCCTAAGAATGAAGTTAACACTATTTGAGAAACCCGTTAGGGGGTTGAATTATGTAGGGCCACCTAAGGGCATTGGCTGCATAGTCAAATAATAGAATCTTTTGGCTGACATGTCTGTTATGTGTACTGTTTATGCAAGGCCTCCTAAGGGAACGTGTTGTATAGTCAAGAAAAATCATTCTTGGGAATCAGAAACTTTGTGACCAGAAGTTAAGAAAAGGGTTATGGAGATCTGGAATTATTTAAGGTTAGGAGTATGAAACATGAAAATGGGTATTGTCCAATGCATGAAAGAGATACATAGACCAATGCTAACCAGAATCATGTCGTGGATGGGTCCTGAATTGAAATGTTGGAGTTCACTACATATCCCATAAGAATGGGAATCAAGCCAAATGTATTTCTTGAAATACAGTTTAATGTCATGTGGGATGAGAGTGTAGGAGATCTTTGTTTAGGGTTATAGAGCTCGGACCATAATAATTAATACATAGTGTGTGTTTTATAAACCTGATGTGAATGAAAACTAGGGGTTTCATACCACATTCATGTTTTCACAGGGGGACTTTTCAGCCGAGGGTCTGAAAGAGAAATTTGAGGTTAGACCCAAAGACTTGGGGCTGGATTCGAGGGATGCTTGAACGTTCATACGTATCCCATAAGGATGGGAATCAAGCTACACATAGTTCTTGAAATACCCTATGTACAGATTTGGTTTGTACATATGAAGGGTGAAAGGGGACTTTAGTGCAATGATGGTTTGACCCAAGATAAAAGGTTCGGGAATTTCCATGTATGCACATAGTCTTGGAATATAACATGATTGCAGATCAATGTAAATAATGATTCCCTCTCAGGTGAGGGTGTCAAAGAATATTTTAGTTTATTGTCATACAGGAAAAAAGTGTTGTACTGTTTAACATCATATAGCAAGGACAAAGGTGAAACAATGTAAAGATATTGATTCTGGGGGTGGCTTCACGAATCAACATCGTATGAGATGGAGGTGAACTGATGTGAAGAGATTGGTTTTGAGATTAAACCTCGGGAGGTTGCATACATACCCAGCCTAGAAGGCAAGGATCAAAGTTCGCTTAGTTCAATTTAAGAATGAATTGGTGATCAAGTTGTTCTTTGAGGACAACAACCTAAAAAATGGTTTTGGGACTTACCCATGGTTAGCAGCCCAAAGAGGGTGTTATGGTTGAAGTTTACTCTAAGATCATGTGAGTTATACTCGGTGTGGGAAACAAGAGGTAGCAACAACCCTAATGATGCACAGTTTAATGTCATGTAAGAAATATAAGGGACTGAACACAGTTTAACATCATGCTGGACAATCGGGGACTATGCAGTTTAATGTCATGCAGTGAGGACAAAAGAGGGACTGTATAGTTTAATGTTATATAGCAAGGACAGGTGCTGTACAATTTAGCATCATGTATCTAGGACGTATGGCTATGTAGTTTAATGTCTTGCAGTGAGGACAATGGGGACATAGTTTAACATCATGTTGGATGTATTAGGTACTTTTTCACAGTTTAACATCATGTTGGACATTGGGGTGCTGTACAGTTTAACGTCATATAACTATGACGTAATATAAGATTATGCAGTTTAAAGTCTTGCAGTAAGGACTTTGGGGACTGTGTAGTTTAAAGTCTTGTAGCAAGGACAACATAGTTTCACGTCTTGTTGGACGTAAGGGACTTCTGTACAGTTTAGTGTCATTTTGCTAGGACGTCACAGTTTAACGTCACGTTGGATGAAAGTGCGAATAGTTTAAGGTCATATGCATGGACCGTTGAAGGGTGTATTTGTATTTATACAAAATACTTCTTCAGAAATATGGAATTGGTTGGAGTCGTGATGAGTTCTCCATCCATTGAGATTAAAGAATAAACTCAATTGGAGTAGACCTTATGTATTGAGTAAGGTTCTTCCCATTTTGGATCAATCTTGGGAGGTTTCTTTCCTGGTATCATTGGAGTTCTGAGAACCAATATCAATTCTCCCTAAATGAATGAACAAATATGAACTTTTTTGTTGAAATCTCATTCTAATCGATTCTGATAGACTTCCAAGTGGTGCAGGGTGCACAATCTTTTCTCATCTAATTGTTCCAATTCATCCAATCGATTTTGAGATTGTTCATCTGTAGATGAATAATCACAAATGGCTAATCTTAGTGAAGGTAGTTGAACCTCAATGGGAAAGACTGCTTCTGTTCCATATACCAATGAATATGGAGTTGACTTCTTTGCAGTGTGGGTGGTGGTCCTATAAGCCCATAAAGCATGAAAGAGTTTATCAGGACATGATTTATTATCTTTTTCCACCATCTTTTGCAGTATGTTTGAAAGAGTCTCATTAAAGGATTATATATAGCCATTGGCCATTGCATGATACCGAGACAAATGGTTGGATTTGATTTTGTACTCTTGATACAACCTCTTTACCTTGTATGAACAGAAGTTGTTTCCATTGTCCATCAATATAGTACGAGGGACACCAACTCTGGTAAAGATGTTAGACTTGATGAAGCTAAGAATGATTTTAGAACTAACTTCCTTGAGAGGTATTACCTCTTCCATTTGGAAAATAATTCAATAACAGTAAGAATATACTTAAACTGCTTGGTTGTAGCTGAAGGGTAAAGTCTCACCACATCCATTCCCCATGTGGCAAACGACCACGAGAATTTAGCTGTATGAAGAAACTCTAGGGGATGATGAATGAGGTTGGAACATACTTGGCATGAATGAAACTTCTTTGTGAAATCAACATAATCTTGTATCATTGAAGGCCAAAAGTATCCAAGCCTTTGAATTTGATCAAATAGTCTATGTCCAGACTGATGGGTACTACAGACTCCTGCATGCAATTCTTTCATGAAAGCCATTGTCTCTTCACCGTCAATGCATCTGAAGAGAATTCCATAAAAACCTCTTTTGTAGGGAATTTTCTCAAGGTGATCTTGGCTGCCATAAAGAGTAAAATTGACTACACGTCGCCAGATTTGTTCTTTCCTGGATCTATCAAGTGGAAGTGTTCCATTTTGAAGGTATTCCCTGATAGGTGTCATCCATCCTATAGTATGACCATATGGTTCAGAAATGGGACTAATTTCATTGATTTCCTATATTTTGGTTTGAACCTAAGGTGAAATTGTACTATGGTGGGAAATAATGATGATTGTCTCATCCCGATTTGGATCAGCCAGAGCTGTGGCTATATTGGCTAGTGCATCATATTGGACATTTTGTGATCGCGAGACATAAGAAAATGTCGGTTCTGAAGGAAATTCTGCCATTAACTCTCTGACATAATCATACAAAGGGATTAACTCTTCTTTTCTTATGGAATAATCCCCGTTGACTTGTTTGATTACCAGGTCTGAATCACCTTTCACCTTTAAGTGACTCACTTGTGCTTGAAGCGCCAACTCTAATCCTGCGATGAGAGCCTGGTATTCTGCTTCATTATTTGTACCGCCTTCCCACAATAATAAGGAATAAGGTTGCACTACCTTTTCTAGGGAAATAATCACAATTCCTAACCCAACTTTGTTGAATTTAGGATCTTCCATTTTCTTCCCTGTTGGACTTCTGGAAGCACAATCAAAGTACATTTCCCATGGTTGAAGATTATCTTGAATAGAAAAGACTTCTTCATCAAGAAGTTTAGTATCTAAAGATGTATCTTCTACAGAAGGATGTTCAAAAATTAAATTAGCCAGAGCTTGGCCCTTTATTTCCTTTTGAGACACATACTGGATATCAAATTGCTGCAAAATAACTGCCCACCTTTCCAGACGTCCTGTAAGCATTGGACAACTAAGGATAAATTTTAGTGGGTTATTGCGAGATACCAATTGGACCTCGTGATGTTGCAGGTAGTGTCTCAACTTCTGAAATGCAAAGATTAATGCAAGGCAGCACTTCTAAATACTTGAATATCAGGTTTCTGCTTCAAGAATAGTCCGAATGAGATAGTAGATGCTGTTTTCATTCTCAACATCATTTTTATGAGCAAGAAAGGCACCCAATGATCACTCTAAAGCCGTCACATAGAGGATAAGTGGTATTTATTAAATAGTTGGCATTAATACCAGTGGACTCAAGAGATATTTATTGAGAATATCAAATGCTTCTTGACATTCTTCAGTCCACTAGTAAGTGACTCCCTTCTTCATCAATTTGGTGAAGGGTAAACGTTTTCCTGCCAAATTGGCGATGAAACGCCGAATATATGCTAAGTGTCCTTGAAGTCCTCTCAATTATTTCAAATTTCGAGGAGTTTACATACTAAGGATTGACTTTGTCTTCTTAGGATCAACTTTGATACCACGATGGCATATAAAAAAGCTGAGAACTATTCCTGAGGTTACCCAAAAGCACATTTTAAGGGGTTCATCTTCAAATTGTGTTGTCGAAGTTTGTGGAATATGACTTCCAAATCAGCCAAGTGATTAGAACATTTCCTAGATTTAACCACCAAATCATCCACATAACATTCAAAAAACTTCCCAAAAAAGGGTTTGAAGATATGATGCATGGAAAACTAATATGTTGCGCCTGCATTCTTCAAGCTAAAGGGCATTACCCGATATCAAAACACACCCTGAGGGGCTCTGAAGGCTGTAGACTCTTCATCTTCTAGAACCATTTGGATTTGATTATACCTAGAATATCCATCCATGAAAGAAAAGTGCTTCATAGTCAGCTGTTGCATCAATTAAGTGTTCTGTGATCAGAACTAGAAAATCATCCTTAGGACAATGCCGATTAAGATCTCTGAAATCAATGAAAAATCAAAATTTTCCATTCTTCTTTTTCACAGGGACAATATTATCCAACCATTTGGGATATTGAACTTCTATGATGATGTTATCTTTGATAAGATTATCCAATTCAGCTTCAATTTTGGAAGCATAAGTTGGGTGTGTTCTTCTTTCAGCTTTCTTGAATCCTCGATGTTCTTCTGGAAAACCCAAATGATGAGTAGCAACATCAGGATCAAGGCCTGGAATTTTTGTATAGTTCCAAGCAAATATATCTCGATTTTGCTTCAAAAATGAAATATACATTTCCTGCTCTTCAAGAGTCATGGCCACACTAATTAAAGTGGGGCGTGGATCTTGTTTTGTACCCAGATTTATTTCTCTGAGTTCATCTACAGTGCTAGAGATACCCTCTTCAAAAGCTGGAGGAGAATCCATGAGATCTTCCTATTCTTCTTCAACATGTGTTATTTATTCTCTTTCTACTTGTATTTTAGATGATGAATCAGAATTTCCAGGATAACGAGAGATGTTAAAATTTGAACATCTTGAAGAAGAGGCTTCCATTTATGACCCTATTGATGATGAAGGGTCTTCCTTGGGTAATAAAGAGGAGATAATGGATTGAGAATAGACATCATCATTTACCTATGACATTGATATAACTTCTTTTGGCCTAGTTGGCGAAGTATAGACATGCTGGATTTCAGCGGATGAAATGAAGACATCTCCATTTGACCTTTCATCATTACCTGGTGAATCACTAATTTCTCCCATGATATTTGGATTGATTTCTGTAATTAACATTATGGAAGTTTCTATAAGAGTATTTAGATTTGGGTCTATCCTATCAATTTGAATGATAGGAAACACATAATCTGTACTCACATGTATTAATGGGTTTATTGGAATATTTTCCAAACCATATGGAGCATTAACCTTGGTAACCTACCTTGTTGTGGATTTCTCCTTTCCCGCCATGTGATAGAATTCCGTCTCAATGTATTGAGATTCACATGTATTTAATGGGGCTTTATCACCATACAATGTCCCAATTTGATCATTGAAACAATATTTGAGACATTGATGGTATGATGAAGGGATAGCCACGTGTTGATGTAGCTAAGGTCTTCCAAGTAAGATGTTGAAAGCTGTGTCATGATGAACCACCCTAAAATTTGAATTAGATACAAGACCTCAAAACTGAGTTTTGAGTGCGATATCACCCAGAGGTTCTTGTTCATTTTTATCATATCCTTGCAACATTAAAGTAGAAGGAGATAAATCAGATTCAGTGAGGCCCAATCGATGAAGTGTACGAATGGGGATGAGGTTGACTCCTGAACCATTATCAATAAAAGCTCTTCGGATTTCTACATCATTGACCTTTCCAGATAAATAAAAAGGTCTAATATGCCCATGCACAACATCATATTCATCTTCATTAGTAAAAGATATCACTACATGGAATTCTGTAGGATTATTCTCTACATGGTAGACTTCAGCTGCAACAATTTCAGTTTAGAATTCACGAGGACTTGACAAAGCCTCAACGAGTGCCTCCTGAAGATCCTTTGATAGATTCAAGGCATCCAGTATTGATAACTTGGCTGGTACTTGGGCCAGGTGTTTAAATACATCATAATTTTGATCTAAAGGTCTGCATTTCCCAACAGGAACATGTGGTTTAGCAGATGCCTTGAAAGTTGATGCTTTGGAAGTAGATGCATCTTGTATCGGGATAGGAGTTGGAAATACTCCTGGCTTTGGAAGATTAGTCTAAATGGGTGTATTTACCTGCTGAGAGGAAGAAGGTGTAACCTAAAACTAATCCTCTAAAATAACTATGCCAGGACTGAATCTTCCATGTGTGGAAGAACTTGCTGGTTCTTTTTGAGCTCACTGAAGGGCTCTGCCATGAGTTTATGCTGCATATACAGTTCTATCACGGGTAGAATTGAAATAGTGGCTTCTGGGATATCCATGTCTTCCTATGTATCCCAGAACTCTAGAATTACCTCTAATTCCTCTGTTTGATACAGGGAACTCAAGCTCATTAAGATCAAAACTTTGACTGGCATACGGATCTGTTAAGTGAATCATGTTAATAGAACCAAAGATCAACTCTTCGTCTGATGAAGACTCTGCCTGATTAGCCAGTTTAGGTTGTGCCGTTTGGTGGGGCGGTGCCCGTGGCTTCGAAGTAGATGGCATGAAATCTGCCAGAGTCAAATACAATTTCTCTCTGATGAAGGGGGATTTACTGTGGCATTCATAGAATAATACACAATTGGTTTCTTCAATTGCATTCGCAAAATGGCATGAGTTCGGTTGATTGTTTTTCTGAACATCCAATCATCAAATTTATACACATTTTTTATTTTGACTTCTTTCCACTCTCTTTCTTTCTCTGGATCTCTAGCAGTAACACATGCTACCTGGGCTGAAGAACCTTTCAGTTTAACTTATCCCGAGTCCACCATTTTTTTGCAGGAGGTCTTTGAATGAAAAACACTCTTGAATGGGATTCCCTAACATTTCATGAAATGGGAAATAGTTGGTACGGTCTTCATCTCCTTCCTTGTTTGGACTTTTGGGCCTTGGAAATTGAACCAAATTATTTTACAGAGCCGAAATGAAGTAACCAGGAACATGTTCATTTCGGAAAGTGTAAACTTTTCTCTTCAGATCCACAAATTGTTTCCATCTTTGATCTCTTTGATCATCTTGACAAAACAACCTCTGTTTCTGACGCTCCGGAGGTGGAGCCCTTCAGAAAGATGAAGGTTTTGAAGTAGAAGCAGGTACAGGTGCTTGTTTAAGCGTAATTGTAGCAGTCTCTGCTCTACCCATTTTCCTTCCTAGAGCTGATGAAATTACACGAGTTTTAACCTTAGTTTTCATAAGAGAATCTTCAATCTGTTGAGTGATTGAAGTAAGGTCTCGAAACCCTCCTGTTTATTTCACAGGGATCAACGGTGTGCGTAATTCATCATGAAAATTTCCACACAGATTGGAAACAACTCTTCTTGAGGGAGTGCTAAGCTTAGGTGATATGTTAATCCCTTCCAGCGAGCAATGAAATTTGAAACCCTTTCATTCTCTCTTTGCTTACAATTTATAAGATAAAAAACTGCTGTCTTTGGAAAAGTTGAGATGAATTGAAGAAGGAATCATTGATGGAGATCCTCCCACCCGATAATTGACTGGGATTACAAGCTTGTATACCAGAAAAAAGCAGGCCCTTGTAATGACTATACAAAACACCTGAGCTTAACTAATTCATGTTGCTGAGGGGTTCCCATCATAGGATCACAATGAGAAAAAAAATGTGTTAAGTGTTTCTCTGGGTCTCCCGAACCATTAAAGATAGGGAATGTGGTATTTGAAAAATTTGATGGAGGAGGAATTGCATCAACCCATTCAGGGTAAGCTCTCTTTTCTGGTTGAATTTGAGCACGTTTTCCCTCCATATCTTCCACCCAAGCTGTTAATGACTCAATAGTAGTTATTAACTTTTGAGAAACATTCGGTTGAGCTTGGACCTGAGCCGATACAATAACTGGAGCTTGGACAGATGTGGTGGCTGGTACCGCAACTGATGATAATACCATCGGTTGTTGTTGCACCTGACCTATAGGATTAGACCAATGAGGGTGTACTGATAAAGGAGGATATTCTTGATCCATCTTAGTAGCCACAACAAATTACCTTGTCTGAATGACTCCAACTTTCTTAGGAGGAAGGCTACCTTGAATTAGTTCTACATTCAACCTCCTTAATTCCTTCATTTCTTCATCCTGTTACGCGAATCTTTACTCTAGTGAGAGCGATTGGCCTTCTCCAGAGGAAGGGTATGTAACCTGATTCTTTACTTTCCTCTAGTTTGATTCCTTTCGGATAGGGGGAAGTTGATTATTTGAAGGAATACCCAGATTCTGGGTAAGTCTTTGATTTCATGTACACACACCTTCTTCATTTTTATCTGTGCGTACAACTTCTTGAGCAGGAACCTCTTAATCTGATTCCTCTGAGTGAGCCTCACTTTCTAGAGGATTAGCAACAATGAAATTGATGACATTAATTAATGCATAACATATTTCATCCCTTATATCGGCAATTCTATGATACTGTCTTTTTCCATGTCTTTGATGAGACATTGCCTTTTGTTGATTTGATCCCTCAGGAACTTCTTGACGAACCATAATTTGGATAGAATCTCCTGATAATTAAGCTCTTCGTTTCTATTGTGTCTTCTTCCCTAATCGAGAGAAGACTAGATTTATCTGAGGAAGAGATTGAGGATTTGAAAAATTCCCCAGTCTGGTGGACTGGGGCAGTTCCTGCTGTTTCTTCTCAACTCCTCAAATCCTATTTGTTGATTCCGAGGGTTGGGTTAAAAGAGTCCCCAGTCTGGCAAGCTGGGGTGGTTCTTAAGCTGCTACATCTGAGACTTTCTTGAAATCTCTCCTGATCTTGCGGACCTTAGTCCGGAAATTGGTTGGATGCATCAACCTACATCCACTCAAATCACCTGGCTCAAAAGACCGTTGGATGATTTTTGACACTTCTGTCACTTGATGATGTCCACGCTCTAAACGAGAAGCCTATTCAATATTATCATTTTATTGATGCAGGAGTAATTCAAAAACTTTTTCTCTGTATGCCTAACATTGAGAAGAACTAGTTGAGGCTTTCTCTTGAGCGAGTCTTTGATTATAAACAAAGCCAATTGGCTATGGCTGGACATGGGAAATAACATTGCATGAGACCATTTTCGGTGGGCTTTGTTGGCTGGAGAGTACAGTGAAATGTAGTGCTCCATGAACACCCCATCCCCTGATATGAATACCAGATGGGGCATTGGAAATTAACTAGCACAATCTTTTTAGTGTGCCAAGGCATGAACGCTGAAGGGCTCTCTGCTGCTTTTCAGCCTTCGGATATCGAGAAACTGAGAGAGAGGCCAAATCAATTTGGAGTTGTAACCCTTCTATTATCTTGACATGATTTTCATATTCATCATAAGATAATATTTTCTTTTTCAACTGACAAAGAGTTTTCTATATGTTGAGACGAATATCATGAATTCTATCTTCCGTCAACATCTCTGGAATGTCATACTGAGAGTCAGCTAGAGGCCAAAACATGACTAGAACTTCACCTTTTTCCAGTTGTTTTATCATATTCAGCACTTCCTCTTTATCATTTAATGAATATTATTCTACCTGATTAGACCAGATCTGGTGCTTCCTTGTTGCTTCATCAGATTCAACAAGATTGGTAGAGAATTCACTGATCAAACTAGAAGATGAACGACCCATGGGTGGTTTAGAGAATGACCTATAACCTGGGCTATCTTCTGATTGAGAAAGTATTTCACCTGCTAGCGGTAAAGCATCATACATGACTGGCTTCACATTTTCAAGTGCCTCAAGATAAGATGGATTTCTTATCACTGCATTGTCCTCTGAAGAATTTTCCAGACAATGCGCATTACTACTATAGAGAGGAATTTTGCTACTAAATTCATCATCATGGGGAGGACCACCATGGTGGGTTACAGAAAAAGATGAAACATTTTTCTCCTTGGTCTTCTGGCCACACATAGGGTTCATGTGGCTCTAATATGAAGATAAAAATTCAAGATCGACCAAATTTTCATGAAGCAAGACTTCATGAGGAAGTGTTTGATTAAGACCTTCAGAATTAATTTTCCCACTATTGGAAAATGAGAGATTAGAATCTTTAATTCCAAAAGATAATTGTCTGAGGGCTTCAAGAACTCCATCATCGAGCAAGGCCTTATTACAGATTGGATCTTGATTCCTTGACTGTGCTGGACAGGTCTTCTTCTTAGATGCCTTCTTACTCACTTTGGGAACCACTTGTTGACGAAAGTGGTTATTATGGGAAGGTGTATGTGCCTTCTCAGAAGAAATGATCAGGTTAGGTTGATTATCTCCACTAAAATACGGTGTATGTGCCTGACTTGGTTGTCCGTATGATATGGGGGAGTATGCCCCACAACCCTCTTGGACTGGAACAGAGGTGTGTGTCTATTCTGGAGTGATATGTTGATGTGTCACTCCACTGGTAGGGATATATTTTCATTTCTTTCCCTGTGATGCTGCTGAAGCTGTTATAATATTCTGACAGGCATCCAGAATATGAGTAGGGATTTGCTTCTACTCTTTCACCATTGATAGAATATGCTTGGTGACTTCAGCTAACGGAATGGGGATATACGTCCATTACATGCTTGGAGTAGGTGTGTATTCCTGCTCCTGTCCTCCTTTTCCTATTAGTGAATTCTAACAGTACTCATGTGTGGGGGAAGAGAGTTGAGTCTGCCTTCTGTTTTTCATGGGGGATTTCCAATTGACTTCTCCGAGTGCTACCAAACAAGATTGTTGTTAGGCTTGATCAATACTAGCAGGTGTATGTGCCTGCTGATTGCACTCTGCCGAACGTGGTTGATGAACTTCCTTCAATACTGGAAGACGAGGCTACTGGCAGGATTGATGAGTGTAAGCAAGTGTATGTGCCTGTTTACCAGTTGTCAACACATTGGGTTGGCAGGCTTCATCGTATGTAGTCAGATGAGCCTGATGACTAGCTGATGATTTATAAACAGGTGTATGTTACTATCTATAGTACTCCACCGTAATTTCCTGGTGGGATTGGCGTGTTGCTTCTAGACGAGTCTGCTGGACATCAGAATTAAAACGGACGGGTGTGTGTGCCCGCTTGTTTCTTTCCACCAAGTTAAGTTGGTGGAATTCTCTGGAAATGGTAGAGATAAGAACCTGCTCACTATTGACCAGATTTCTCCTCTGGTGGTTCATCTTTCCTGCTCGGGTTCGAGGAACCTTAGCCGAACGCCTGGAGACGATACCCTCATCATGTTGAGGGCACACTGCTGCACGAGTCTTGCGGTGATTGTTGATGGGAGAACTCGGGAAGGACTCTTATCTCCTTGAATTACGGCCTTCAGTGACCTTCTCATTCACCTCCCCAGAATATGGGAGGGACTGGTGATTGCATTCCAGGGATAACGACCTGAAATGGTTAGAGACGGTGGTTGGCACCACCTGCTTCTTGATCTATGGTCGTCACTGTACGGACAACCAAGGTGAATTATTGACTTATAGGGCTTGTAGAGGGGCCTCCAGAGTCAGAATAGTACCATTTTGATGGTATTCTTTAACCAGTGCATTTGATACCCAGCGTCGAAGACGCTGAGTAGGTGATATCATCCTCAGATCGGACAACGATCCAGTTGGAGTAGCAGTAGAGGTATTCAAAGGTGTGAACTTAAGAGAATCCATTTCTATAATGCAGAAGATCTTGGAAAAGAGTGCTTGTTTGATATAACAGACATAATCAAGATAAGTTCAGCCACTACAACTTTTGGATGAGATCATATGTTATTGATTGTTTTGTTGGCCCTCTCATTGAATTTAAATAGGGGCATAAAAATAAGTAAAACATCACTTTAACTTGGTTAAGGATTCACGTTGGGATCAACATTTTTTGTTTTCTCTGGAAATGGCGATGACCTTGTTTGTTTAAGGTTCAAACATTCCAATCGGTTTCTAACAGGTTTGTTCGTAGAACTAGAAACATCCAATGATTCTATATCCATTTGGACATACTTTCCAAAGGTAGGTGCTCATTAGTTATGGACCGATGAGGCTTAAGAATTTTCATTAGTCGAGAGGATGGGAGGTCGGACTCATCACACCTTTTTGAGGGGAATTATTGTATACTCCGGGACTCTCTTTATAGATTGAAGTTATGTTCGTGAATCCTTATTAAATTACCAAGTATGAAAATGAGATTTCCTTTAGATCTGACAATCAATGATTAATATGTAGAAGATTTAGAGAATCTTTTATATGTATTTGAGGTTCTTCATCGATATAGAATCATCTGTATTTGTTTAGAGATTCTTAGTCAATGGTATCCTTTGACACATTATATATAAATCTATTGTTCATTATGATAACCATACTGGTTTTAAAGCCACTCAGCGGGGCACTTGAAGTTTTTGTCATTCAGAAGGGCATGGATTATTTCAGAGTTGGGATCGTACCAACAGATGTGCTACCTACATATCCTTGTTTAGAGAAGGAATCAGAACCCATGTAGTTCGAGTGATGAAGTTTGAGTTTTATGTATGATTTATGGCTCAAAGAAAGATGTCATAATTACTTTTACGCTCTAATCTCACGTGAGTCATGCTCAGTGTGAGAAACAAGAGGTATTGGTAAAACCTGACAATTATGCCATGAAAATATCATAAGAAATGATGTGGGGATTATGTATATATTATTGGCCAGATAGATGAAGATTAGGATTTACTTCAGGGAAGAAAACCCAAGAACAAGGTCCATAAAGGTATATGTGCTTTATGGAGATTTGGATACTTAACTTAAGGCTTACTCCTAAGAAGGATGCCCAAATTATAAGGGAATTATGATTGGGATTACTCCTGAGAAGGAAACCCAAAATCAAAAGGTAAATTAAGACTGGTTAAGAGAAATTATAACTGGGGCTTATTCCTGAAAAGGAGGCCCAGGTTAAAAGGACTTGATAACTGGGGATTATTCCTGAGAAGAAGACCCAGGTTAAAGAGAATTGAGAACTGGGGCTTATTCCTGAGAAGGAGGCCCAGGTTAAGGGGAATTATGACTCAGGATTACTCCTAAGGAGGATGCCCAGGTTAAGAGAATTTGGAACTTGGGGCTTACTCCTGAGGAGGATGCCCATATTTTGAAACTTGGGGATTACTCCTGAGGAGGATGCCCAGATTAAATATCTAGAACTGGGGCTTACTCCAGAAAAGGATGCCCAGGTTAAGGGACTTGGGGCTTACTCCTAAGGAGGATGCCCAGATTTGGGAATTTGAGACTGGGGCTTACTCCTGAAAAGGAGGCCTAGGTTAAGGGAGTTGGGGCTTACTCCTAAAGAGGATTCCCATATTTAAAGATATTCTCATCTTAAAGGATGAGGCTGAATGAATGAAATATATCACCTTAGTGACATGAAGAAAAGTAAATCACTAGGTTTTGAGAGATGTTCCACATAATTCATTTCAGATAAGGAATCCAATCAAGGAAACATGCCATAAATGGATTTAAAGAGTGTTTTTAAGACTAAATCTTGAAGAGGAAAGGTGGATTTGAAGAAAATAAGTGAATAGGTAGGAGGGGTACCCAAAAAGAGAGAGGCGCGCAAGTCCTGCGTGGGCGCACAGGTACTGGTCACACAGGTATACCTGGGCGACACATATGTACCTACACGATAGTCAACCCATAGGGTAATACATGGGAGATAATTGGCTCAAGCCCTTAGTATTATCCCTAGGGGATTCCAAAAGAGTGGTGCACATGTTCTGTTGAAGGGGTAAGGCGGCGCGCAGGTGTTTCCATTTCCCTTAACGTTTAAACACCTAGGTGCGCAGGTGTTGGTGAATTTCAACACCTAGGCCTTGTTCCCCCTCTTTAGAGCTTCCATTCTAGGTAAAAATTACCTTCGAAGTGTTCATAAGACTTCCAGAAGAGACTAGGGCGCCGAGAGCTCAAATCTAGCTTTTGGAATTTTTCGTCCTCCAAATGGGGGGCCCACAAGGGGTATTTATAGGCTTCTAAAGACCCCAAGCGAAAATCAAATAGGGCATGGAGGTAACCTACGTGCCCAATATGTGGCGTGCAGGTACACTTGCATGACAATGATGAAACTTGCACGATCCAAGTGAAAACAAATCCTATTTTTATGCCTTTTGTCAATTTTTGATGTTTATTCAAAGGATGAATCAAATTGTGTTAAGGTATTTTAACTTTTCATTCATTTATAATCTATGACGAAAAGAAGCATCAACATCCACCTTGAGTAAATAACTTCTCACATGTAGTAGCATAATTTCCCAACTCATTTAAATTAAAACAACTTAATTTTGGATGATTATATTTATCCCCATTATGTTTCTAATAATAACTCATTCCATTATAGTTAAAATCCAAATTACTATGATTAGAACATTAATAAAAACTACATGATCATTTCAAACCTTATTTAAAATGCATTTTACCACATTAGGAACATTTTGGCGGATTATATCTAATTTTCTTGGTTGATTGCTTCTCTATTACTTGCCACCCTGATTGATTATTACCCTTAATCTCATGTAGTACATAAGTGTGAGAAAACTCAATCTCAACTTTATAATCACAACAAACAACCTCCTCATAACTTTTAAATTCATGATAGGATAATTCACTTTATAAACTTTGTTTTAACTTTTTTTACAATAAAACATTAAACACATAAATAAAACTTTTCCATGGGTGAAAATAAATCCTTACATGATGAAAAAATTTAATTCACATTATCAATAATAGAAAAAATCATGATGTAATCTTGATGCATGTGGTAACTCATGAAACATTTCTTTGAAAAAAAACTCACATTCAAAAGTTCATAAAATTTCCTTACCTCAAGAAATCAAAATATTTCCATAAAAACCCTTTTTATAGAATAATATAGGTAACTTGGAGCAGTGTATTCTTAATCTGTGTTCATTCATGTTTATACTATGTTAGAAAAACCAAATCATATTTCATTATATAGAAGTAACCAACCTGGATATCTCTATCATTTTTCACCTTCAAAGATTAATCATTTCCCAATGAATTAGTGAGATATATCAGGCTCACCCAATATCATGAACTATATCGGGCTCACCTTTCATCATCTATAATGATCAAGTACTATATCATGAATTTTGTATTATTACAACATTTCACCTTTTCATTATAAAACCCTTGAAAAACACATTTCAACCCATACAGAAAACACTTTCCATTTTAGTATAATCATAAGGAAAACTATCCTTTTCCTTTAAAAACTCTTAAAAATAAAAAATTACATGAAGAGTAATAATAGTATATAGTTTGAAAAGACATTTTAACTTATGAAGGAATATTGATAATGGGTAATTGATTTGATAGTGATAAAAATGTTTTCATTCATTATATGTTATTTTTTTTACACTTTTGTAAAAAGTAAAAAATAAACCATACAAAAAACATTGAAAAGATTCATTTTTAAGAAATTGTACATAAAATAAAATATAGTTTAAAATGAACTTTATAAACCATTAAATCAATTTTTTTCGTAAAACATTTTGAAAAATAAAGATATGAAGAAGAAATATTTTAAAACATTTAAAATGATGTTTTGTTGGAAAATCCATTACTGTAAGTATCATCTAGCTATGTGCGTTCTCTAACTCTTGAATAATAAAATTATATTAGTTTTATACATTATTAATATAATTTTACTTGTTAATTGTATTATTATTATTCATTTCATTTCATTTATTACCATGAATTATTTAGTTACCAAAATGGTTAAGTTCATGTTGGTCATTTTGGGGTTGTTTGATTTATAACCACAAAAAAACATTGATATGTTGAACATGGTCAAAGGGATTGTGCTTCAATTTGCTCAAAAATATTAAAATTTTTATAATAATAATATTTATAAATTAAATACACTTTTAAACCAACTATGAAATGATATCATAAAAAATTAATTACATGTTTTTATAGATACGATTGTCTGTATTTACCCATGAATGATGTTTTCTTTTTTCTACTGAGTGGGAAATAAATAAAGTAGACAATATTTTAATTTTATAGAATAAAAAATAAATTAAAAATTTATATTTATTTATTATTTAAATTCTCAATACTATCCTTGTAAGTTGAAAATGAAAAATAAATCACGTAGCTTTGTGGAGGTGGTAGTCCACACATATGCATGAGCGACATTACTGCTTTTCAGATGGTACGGTAAGAAATTAATTAGTATATAATATTTATATAATCATAATTATGTTTTAAATTTAATATATATTTATTTTACCCATAATATTTACCATCTATATGATATGTGTGTGAAAATAAAAACACATCACTTCATGGACATGGTAGTCCACACATATGCACAAGGGATATTTTCATTTCCCATATGATGGAAAAGAATATGAAAAATATTTTTACCATAATAATAATAATATTTAATTATATTTAATATACTTATGTTATTATTTCATTATGGTTAAATAATATTTGAATGATGTAGAATTATAAATAAACCTGAAACACTCAGTTAAGAATTATACCCCTTCCTTACAAAACCTTCCTTGACTTACAACTTAAGACATTAGAGGTTGGTATTTTGGGGATACTAGAACCTATAGAATGTTATTATGGATTTTTAAAGGTATTTGGTCAGGTATTGGTTGATAAAAAAGGATAAAAGTGTGTGAATGAGTGATGAGAGGAGGTTCCCTTTAATAAGTGGGGGGAGTGACATATTTGTAATTATTTAAAGTTATAAAATAATAAAAAGTATTAATCCTAAGAAAGATTCTCTAAAAAAATTAAATTTAAAACATTTTGTGATAAGGGTATAAATAAAATCATACAATAATAATTAAGATTATCTTTTTTTCCATATCACTTACTTTTTACCTTAAATAACTTATTTTTTCCTTTATCACGGTAACTAATTTTTATCGAGGTTACTATTTACAAAAACCTAAAATGATATTTGAATTGTTACCAAATTTAAACATACTAATTAAATATATTAAATTAATTTTTAAAGATTAATTTTTTATAGTTGTTATAAATTAATTTTAATATAAATACGCAAACTGCAACAAAACAATTTTTAGGAAAATGTCCTCTTTTAGCATAAAAAATATTTTATAAAAAAAAGAAGTATAATTATGATAAAAATGGAATTAATTGGATTATTTTCAGTAAAATAAGTCTAATTTAACTTTAAGATCAATCTGATGTATAATTTTAATTTTTAAAATCTTGAAAATAAAATACAGTTTTAATAAAAATCGGCATTTTTCACTATTCACCCCCAAAATCCATCTTTTCAAAAAAATCCCTTAAATTAAACATAATATAATTTCAATATTATGAATCTAAATATTGAGTAATTTTTATGAAATAATAATTATTATATCAATAAATTTAACTTTGAAATAAAACCATGTAATACATAGAATACAATTTAGTTAAATAAAAATATACCTTTTTCAATTAAAAAATAATATAAGTTTGTTTATAAAACTACAATGAATATAAATCCATAAAATTAATACTTATAAATCATAATATTGATTTATTATTAACATTAACTGGGATTTTACAATAATACTACTAAAAAAACCATTCATTTGCACCTGTCTAATTATATCTCACATGATAGACCTCCAGAGAGGTATTATGTTTATTGCACTTTTAAGTTTTTTTAAACTCATTAAAACTCTATATAATTCCTTCCAATTATACCTATAACCATTTAATAAAATTCTACCACTATAATCCTTTAGTTAATAACATTTATAAAGTAATACAGTTTGAATAATAGTGATACTCAGGAATCACATTCCTAATGATTATCTCCTTTAACATAGTATTCAAACTCTTTTACTTCAAAATATCAAATTTTTCGATGTTAATAACTTCTTTTACTAATTAGAACACTTTATAAGTTCACCACCATCCTTTTATTGGAAAGGTTCAATCAAAATATTTCTTGAGATCATTTTGGTAACAAAATGTAACTCTTTGCATTAATATAATTCTTTACCAACACATCCTAAACACATTAAGGATATAAAGATATGTTCACTTAATTATAGTAACTAAATATAAATCATTAAATTTATATTTACTAATATACCCTAAATTATTTTAGGATATTATGTGACTATAAATTTTAATTTTGACTAAAAAAATATTTTATTTGTTAACTTTGAACTTCTCTAAGTAAAAATATACTCCCACTAGTATCTTAAAAACTATATTCTCTTCAAAATATCATTCTAATATACATAACCTATTTTTTGATTATCAAATATTATTTATTTCTTATTATTAGGAATATTTAATAAATAAACTATTAACAATAACATCCTATATGGTTTTCTATGTATTTGAATAAATATTCTGAAAAGAAGACTTTATTATTAAAAATATACCATTATGGGAGATGGGATCACATCCGTCATATTTTAAAAAAAATCTAGAGAAAATCTTTTATCATAGATAAAAATATTTTTATCTTTATATTCTATTAAAAAACATGTTATATAATTATATCTAATCATACCAATTCATATAAAAATAATATCATACAATTCATAAAAAGTCTTTATTAATAAAAAACCACTCTTATCACATAAAAAGAATGTGATACGATCCATTTGAGATTGATCTATATTTTTAAATTCAAATCCACGATTCAATAACCCTTTTCTTTATCATTTTATATAAAAATAAAATATCCATAAATTATATCATTTATTTTAAACTCTTACATTTTTATAACATTTATAAAATATAAATTGGGTACTATATAACCTATAAAACCAAATTATTCATTTTTATAACATTAATATCTTACATGGTCTCTATATAGAGTTTCTAAAACCCCTTCAAGTATACTAGAAAAGTACATCCTATGGAGATATTCTACTACCTTTCCTGATAGATCCCTATCTCCAATGAATAAAGATAAGTATTGGAGAAACCCAAAATTTTTAATTTATATCATACCTTTACCCTCATGTAATTTAAACACATTTCTAGATTGTATACATCATATATCATGAACATCTACCCACAAAACTTGGAGAGAAATGTGTATACTTTTTTTGAAACAATTTATATTATTGGAACATTTTCAACAATGATTAAAAAATTAATTCCACATCCATAAAAATCCTTAAAGTAAATCTATACTCTCTCCAAGTCATTAACATATTCAATCATATTTTTCACATGAGAGAAGACTGATAATTCCTTAGTTAATATTGTACAAAATTCCTTTGTAACCTCATGTGAATCCTTCTATGATTCTCATGAGAATATTGATTCACCTTTTAAACAACTTCTAAATTAGGTTACTTAGGAATGTATTTTTCTAAAAGAGATATTTTTATATTAAATCAACAAAAATTATTAGTTTTTTACTACTTATGAAGTTTCTTACCTAAATAGACTCTTTTATCTAGAAATTATCTCAAAGTAATTCTCAACAATGATGATTACATATTTATAAGTAAATCTTTTATCATATTAGTATCATGTTTCATAACCATTTAATAAGGAAATTTACTAAATATTCTCCCACTATAATGATGATCCCATTTAGAGTTTTCTATCATATCAATTAGTGGTCCAATATCCTTTTTTCATCAAGTAATGATCCTGATTTAGAATGAACCCCATTATATTACTCCTTTTGGTAGAAAATAATTCCAACCATAACATATATGAATCTTGGATAGTTGATTAGAAAACTCTCTATCTAATCCATTATATGGATAAACTCCACACCATTCGTCTAGTATACTAACTCTTAAGGTTTCCCACCTATGTGTAACCTAAATAAAAATCCAAAAAATGATAAACCTAACTCTTAGGGACACCTCATTACTTAATTTCCTTACATAAGACAATCCAAGAGAATTATACTTAGGCATGAACCTACCCAGTTGGATTACTGAGTTCTTAACAAGTGTTTTTTTAGAATGAATCTAACACTTAGTATTTTTAAAGCAAATTTAATAACACTGTCTTATCTCATGTATTCCATTTTACATATTCCCACTTAAAATGATTTAGTTTGTGATCACTATTATTTATACCAAATCAATATATTCAAACCACATAGATGTGTAATTATTTATAAAACTTATAGATAAGCGAAATTCATGTTAAAAGAAAATATAAATCAATTATCATACCTAGAATAAAACTCTTTAAATACATGTATGGTAATTTGAAGAAGTAGTTTAACTCTTTAAACCCAACATTCATAATATAAAATTAATATTCAGGAATAATAAATTAATTTATAGTACTAAATAAATTAAAAATTTATATATTAAAACATGAGATAAACATTCACAAATAATTAATAAATTTATGCTATATAAACAATATATAATTTATCCATGATTTATAGATATCTAATAATTAAAATAAATTGAAACACTTTTTATTTATTTCTAATATAAACTCATTCATATTATCCTTTCCCATTTTTAATTCTATCTTGTATAATAGACCTATACTAATGATTTATTAAAACCATTAGTACCAGGTACCATGACTAAACCAGTTTAACCACCCCATTCCAATGCCTAATTCTCACTTCATCGTGGATAATTTATCATTACACTTCAATTATTATCATTATTCATGTATTTTGGTTCATTTTACTTTGATTTTTGGATGAAATAATATAAGTATGTTTTTCATCTTGACATTATTTCTTATGTTATTTTTTTTATTTTCAATACTTAAATTAAAATGGTTGGATAAGGTTTGATATTAAATGAATTTGATTGGTTTTTTTTTGTTTTTAGGGTTTTAAAACATTATATAAGAACTTTTATTATTTATCTTGGTGGGAAAACATTATGAATCATTGGAATCTTCATTCTTGGTAGGTGATTCTACATTCCCCAATTGGTGTACATATCCATGAAATCTTGTATGAATTTAATTATGTTTTTATTAATGATTAAATTTATTTTATCACGAGTGATGGAATGGTGATGGTAATATACTGTTTTTACTTTGGTTTTAATGTGATCGATTATGTTTTCCCTTAATATTTCACTAATACAATGTTTAAAATAATATTTCACCCAACATTCATGATGAAATGTAATTTTATTATAAAATAATTTATGTCATTGCTATAAATTATTTATGAGGTGTTATAAAAAATTAATTTCAGGGTTTTGATGGTTTTTTCTAAATATCAATATTTATTTTGATTAATATCAATGTTTTGGGTGTTATCAAGAATTATTATGGGTTATTTATCAATTTCATTGTCAGGGGGTGAATATTCAAATTGTCAAGATTTATTTATGGGGTGATATAAACATTTAATTTTTTAATTAATATCAAGAATTTTTATAGGGTATTTATTAATTTTATATAAATAGTGAATGATTTTTAAATGCTAAATAATGGGACTATATTTATGAATGTGAACATAAGTTCAAAGAGGGGACTTTTCATGTTACATGGATACAATTTTCTTTTTTAATAATTATTTTCTATGATGAAAACATAATAGAAGAAGATATCATTAAAGATATATCATGGTAGGTGGTATCAAACATTTAATTTTTTTCTTCCTGACACTTATGATCTATATACTTCACTTAACCACCGTCATATCAGAGCCTATATATTAAAATTCTATTTGGTCTAGATCACCCATAACTTGGGATTTTCTCCAAGAGATAAAGTGACCAAAAAATATAAAAACATTGTTAACACCCAAATATATATATATATATATATGTATATATATTTAGTTACATACTTATTTTTTATCCTAATATATATTCAAAATATTCATTATTTTCATTAATTTTATAATTATAGTCTAATATATATATTTTTTAATAACAAATTATTTTTCTATATAAAAAATTATATGAGTTGTATTTTCAATATTAATCATATCTCAATTGAGTTTCAAAATAAGTTGGATTTTATATAGATTTTAAATTTAATAACGAATCATAAGGGAGAATTATATGCTACCCTTTTTATAATTATGTTGGAAGACCTTGGTTAAGCCAGAAAGTATGAATTAGCATATAAATAAAATTTTGATTTCAAACTAACTATTATTTTTTGTATCACAATGGAGAGAGAAAAGCATATCCATATTGTTCATGATTTAAATAAAACCAGTGGAGTGGAGAATTTAATATTTATCCAGTTTCTATTTATTAATCATCGTGATAATGAAAATATAGAAATTTAAAAATAAAATTATATGAATAAACATGATAAAATAAATGAAAATTATAGTGTTTATAGAGTAAAATAAATTGATGGATAATGGAAGGGCTCCGGTATATCGGGCATATAGTAAAATGAAAAAGATAAAAATTTTAATGCGACTGTATCATAAGAAAACCATTGATAGAATTTATATTACTAGAATTAATTATATTCTTACATTTTTGAAGACTTAATTTCAGATGATACAAATATACTCACAAATCATTATATGAAATGGAAGTTAATTGATCAACTAGGATTTTCAACTAATAAAACTCATGCTTAACCAAAATATTTTTTCTTATTTTGGGAGGAAATTACAGGCCTGAATGACTATAAACAATTTAGTATATCTTGATGGAATACAATTATATACTGAACACCATATCTTATGACATATAAAGTAATGTGACATTTCAATTAATTACTAGGATCCAAAATCATTTCATATCCAATGGAATTTCAATAAAATATGAAATGACATGATGCTGAGTGAATTAATGATAATGACAAGTTTCTATTTTCCTATGGATTAATTAACATGATATAAATTTGATACATGATATCCTATTTTTTTGGAAAAGGTATATAATGATTTTTTGTTCTATCTTGTGAAGATATAATTTTTTTTGTCATATACTTACTTCATACAACATGTAGCTAGTTTCCATTCACATTTATAACCTTCATCCTTTTATGTGTATAAACAAATTTACTCTCTTGATTATACATATATCTGTGACTTATGATCCTAGAAATGATATATATATGTACTTGAATCCTTTAATAAAAGTATTGAATTATATTTGAAATATGGGTGTTTGAATATATGAGGATACTTAAAAAGAAACATTTCAGATGCATGCTATGATTATGTGGACAATAAATGATTTTCATGTTTATGGAATGTTTTATGGATGGACTAAAAAGGTTAAGATATTCTATCTAATTTTAATGAAGAATACATGATCTATAAGGCTTAAAAATCACCATAGTTTTAGTTTCAGGAGACATTGATCATTTTCACCAATTAATAATGCATATAAGAAAAATCTTCAAAAGTTTGACAATACCATTGAAATTGAAAATCCATATCAATATATGTATGGAGCTTATGTAACTAATAAATTAAAATATACCATTTTTTCATTCAATAAAGTTTATATGAAATGTAAAAAAAGGAATAATATTTCCATTGAATCTCATTGTAATTATAGGAATAAAAATATCTTATTTGATTTGTCTTATTGCTCAACCAATTTGTTACATCATTTTTTAGACATAATTCACATTGATAAAAATATTTATAATGTGTTGCTTTCAATCTATCTAAATGTCAAGAAGAAGACCAAAGATGATTTATAGTCATGCCATGCCTTGGTGGATTTGGTTATTAAACAAGAAACAAATATTGAGTTTTTGGTCATAATAATTGGAAAGTTCCACTTGCTTCTTATGTGATGAAAAATTAATAGAAAAAAATATTTACGTATTAGAGACTATCAAGGTTCTAGATGGTTATTCAAAAAATATATTGAAATGATTTAATAGAAGATATATGGTAGTAAAATATCTAAAAACTCACCACTTTCATATCCTTATTCATGAATTTATTCTAATATAAACCCATAATTTACTATCCAATAATGTAAGGGTGACTATGATTTGATTATACCACTTATATATATATATTTATGTTAAAATATTTTTAATGTGTTTTTAAAAAAAAAATTTGGAATAGACACCATTAATTATGTGTTAATTATGGAAAATTATCCCTCTATCTTATATTATTTGAACGTTTCATCAAACTATCCACTTTACAATTGAGATACTTGTTGATTCATTTACTAAATGACTTCTTTCATATATTTTGTTTTGAAAATCACAATACATTTCTTGTTTTAATTTAGTTAACTTGAAGATTTTATTTAAGTTTTGTATGCATATTTGAATTTTGAATCTACTTATTTTAGATAAAATTATTCTAAACCTTGTACCTTTAGGAAAATCATTAAGTCACATGAACTATATTGAATGAAAGATCAAGTTAGAGATTCTGAGTTTGTTACAAGTGATAGTTTTACCAGAAGTATGTATAGTTTTCCACTGGAAGTTTTTTTATTACCCATGCCTATAAATAAGGAACTGAGGATTCCAACAATAAATGATGGATCATGTATAAGAGTACAATTTCAATAGTTATTATCTACCATCATGTACTGATAGATTTTAGTTATTTTAGTTTTTAGTGTGATCTTAGAGATTATGTTTTTTGAGGTTTCTTGTAAAAGAGGTAAAATTATTATTGTATTTTTTTGATTAGGAACCTATGTGATTAAAGAGTCCAAGAGATATGAACCATTGCTTCTAAAATTATATTTTGAAGAAACCATGTGGATATTCACTTGGTTTATTCTAAAAATGTGATAAAATAGGATCTCTTGGATAAGAGATTGATGCTACCAACATCTATCAAAGAACCCCAAGGATAGAACTTGTTCTTAAAATATTTTAGACTGAAGAGGTTTATGGTTTCAAAACTGATATATCCTTTAGATCTGGATTTTGATGCTTCTATTTATTTTTATTATAAATTAATATTTATGGTTATAAGGATTACAATGTCCTTTAATAATTATTTGTGTTTTACAAATTATATCTAAAACGTTTTTGCATTGTTAACCATTAAATTATTCTTTATCAGTTTAATTTTTTAAAAATTAGTTTAGTGTTATATTTCTAATGATTTACTTTCAACTACATCTATCATTTGTTGTTACTCTAATCATTTTAGAACTTATATCTTATAGACTTCTTGTTACTTAGAGTGGGATTTTTTTTGAGTTTGTGTAAACATTAATTCACCCCCTCTAAAACCTTCCATAATGGGACAATAATTGATATTAGATTTAGTCTCTACTTTATTTATTTATATTAATGTGTAAATGGATATTTTCTATGGTAATCACTTTTATAGTAAGATCTTCAGATAATATAAATCATATTCAACCACTAGCTTTTTATGGTGTTGATTATGAGTATTTTCATGATACTATGGAAACTTTTGTTATTAATACTAGAGTTGATAACTATAAAATATTGATAAGAGATTACAATATTACAGATTAGTTGATTAGGAACATTACTCATGATGAGAAATATGAGTTTTAGTTGAATTTTAAAGTCTAAAATAGACTCTTATATTCTTTGTAATGAAATATCTACAATTATTTTTCTTCCTGTAAAACTACTAATGTAATTTGGACAAATTGGAAGTTACAAATTTCAAAAAATTTAATGTTTCGGAAAATAAGAGAGTTATTTTATGAGATAACTATTGATCTTTTAATTTTATACCAGGAGATTCAATTGATCAGATGCATCAATGCTTTATGACTATTTGTAAAAACTTACAATCTATTGGTGATAAGGTGATTATTAAAAATTAGTTAGATGATAAAATTATTGATATACTTTAGATAGAGTGGGAATATAAGAGGTTTATGATTAATGATATAAAGTATATTACCAATTCAAGTATTTATGATCTTATCATAGATTTGATGTAGTACATGAATTAGTTGATGTGACACCCCACCCTAGAACCACCATTTGAGCTAGAATGACACATGGTCTCAAGAAAACGTTCTAATATTCTAGAGGGTTTTATAACGACCCATAATTTACATACATTGTTAATACTTAAAAATTGAAGCATACTTATTACAACATATAACAAAACCATGAAAGGACCGTATAGGTATAGTGTCTTTAGAAACTGGGAAACATAAACAACTGGTTCATAAATCATCTACGTTGTCTCCCATTTATTTCATCATATCTAGAGTCCCGTTTTGTAATATCCTACTTAATAACCTTATTCCTGACCTGGGGAAAGAAAACATACAAAAGGGTGAGCTGAAATTCTTAATAAGGGTAAACGAAAGAAATATCAAACATATCATATTCATAAGAACATAACATTTTGAAAATCTTATCCTGCAAAAGAGATCATAACATGGGATAAATCATATAAGTGAAATGTAATCCCAATAATCATAACTTAAAACATGAATCTTTGTGGCATACACACATAATCATAGAGAATCATTTCTTAGTATTCAAGACTCATTTCCAAGACTATCTTAGTGGAAAAAGTCCATTTCTGAACCGAGTTCACTCCTTATTTCAGTCCTATTTAACTGAACCAGATTAACCTGCCGTTCCAGCCATGTCTATCTCATGAGATATAAATCATTACCCAATTCATTGGAGGGAGATATAGGTCCCACCAATATCATAATGATACCATTCTTATGTGTGCCACAAAATCATAAATCATACATCATTGCATAACCCATGTAATAAAAATGGGATTCTTAAACATCGTGACATCATAAAACAATTCATATAAGATAAAGGAATTCATAAAAATAATTCCATCACAACATAACCAAATCAATGCAATAATAGTTATAGAAACAGAACCCTATATTATCTTAGATGGAAAATAATTTTTATAAAACACTTGAACTCCATTCTTAAGGAAAATATCCTTTCTACTTCAAAAACATTTTCCTTTATTAACATGTCATACAATTTTAAACTAAAATAAGTTTATTAAAAATAAACATGAAAACTTGTAAAGTAAGCTTCTTGGAAATAATGTTTTAAAAATCCATTCATGACGAATAAGTTAAAAAAAGAACATTCTTCTCGTACTTTGGCCGGAAAAGTCAAAAAGTACCTCGTACAAAAAATGACAAAAAGATTCCTTTCATATCTTTTACTAAAAACTCACCCAAGGGTAAAATTGGATTTAAAATTTTTTAGGAGGATATAAATAATATTACATGTTTTGGAAACATTGATGTGGATGATAAATATTCCCCAGTAAATTCTGAAGTATAAACAATCTCGGATAAAAATTGAGATTGTGAGATTCTCCCTTACCATAGGTCCAATTTTCTTTGTAAGTGTCCGAACCTCCTTTATAATGATTTAAATAATGTTATTGACTTATTCCAGAATCATAATTATTTTTATGATATCATATATGGTTATATTATTTGCTTCTTATTAATAATATTTCATTACTACTTGTTATTCGGGTGTTTATTACTTTTTGTTCTTATGCGTGTTTTGTCGAATAAATTCTTTTTCTTATTTTTAGGTTATAGATACCTCATTTCCAGAGTGGTATTAGTGTAATATATCTCATATTAATTCATTCAATTCATTTATATAATCATTATTCAATGAAGATCATGTAAAACGAGTCGCATCACATCGTGGAGATGGTATTCCGTACGTACGCACGAGCGATGATATCGTTCCCATGATCGTGGAATTGTATTGGAGTGTATTTATACTATTTCAGAATAAATATCACTTTACAATAATAATATATATTTATTATTTACACCATTATACCCATCCAAGTAAGGTGGTGGTGGAAAATAGATTACACCACGGCGTGGAGACGGTATTCCGTACGTACGCACGCGTGGTGATTTCATTTTCCGTAGGATGGATAGATGGTGAAATAGGGTTGTTTCATACTTATAATAACATATCCATATATGAGTGATACTGATGTTATTACTTCATAATGAAACAACTAAAGAAGAATAACTGGAAGAATAAATAAAGTTGAAATAATCGGTAACATACATTACCTCTTCTTTGAAGCGCCTCTTTGAGACCTCCTTTTAGGGAACTAAAATTGGTCTTTGAAGAAGACCAGGACCTCTAGGATGTTTATAGAGAAGTTTATAAGATAATTTGGTAGGGGTTGGCCGAGCTGGAAGGCTCAAAGTGGTGTGGGGAAGAGAGGGATGAGGTTCCCTTTTATAAGGGAGGAGAGGGGAACCTTAAGAAAAACTAAAAATATTATTTTATTATAAAGTCATATTCAGTTTTTAGTAGCTCCAAATTGATTTATTTCGAATATAAGGTGGGGATGGGTCTAAATACTATCATCCAATATAATTTAGACAAGTTTAGGTTTCTATTTTAACCTTATCATTTAGATTTAACTTTAAGTTAGATAATTTAACTTTTACCATGTCTTCTTGTTTTCTTACACTATAAGGTTAATAAACTTACTATAACAAGCCAAACGAACCCCAAGTTGTTTATTATTAATATATATAACCTTATCTAAGTCATTTTTTCAAACCATAGATTTTTAGGAATAAAATAATAATTAATAATATAATATTTGTTTTAAAAACTATTTTATGTCAAATTTGACACTATTTGGTAATTGATTTTTGTGAAAATCAAAACAGAAATATTAGTTCTAAAAAAGTTAATTAAATCACTACTAACATGTCATATTAACATATAAAATTATTGGACTTCATAAAAAGTCTCAAATTACATTTATTTGGGTATTTATAACATCAATTATGTCAATATTTCATTAATAATATAATTACTGCATCATCATTGTGTCATAAATAAATTAACTTATTTAAAGTATAAATATTTAAAATAAAATACCATTATGTAGGAAATATTTCAAGATTTCTAATTAATATTTATAGTCGAATTTATCTTATGTATAACCCTATATTAAAAATTATTTAGTTATTAATCTTTGATTTTTAACTATTTTAACCCTTCTTTAAATAAATTAATATTAAATGTCCTAATCTAATCCAAGTGGACCTAAATGGTCATATTTTATTACTAAGGTTGTTTTTGGTAGAATGAAACTTATCCAATAGAATTAGGACATGTGTTCGGGTAATAATAATATCATTTTTACCCTTAATTACCCTATTTACTTTTAACCGTGGTAAAAAAAAGTAAAAAGTTACTATTCACCAAAAAATATTTTCATCTCATTGAACCAAATTTTAGTCCTGGATATTAACCGTGTCTCTCAGATTTTCAAAATTCCACTCACAGAAGCGGTAGAATTAAGTTTTATGTAAATTTGGAAATTCTCCTAGGGGGTGGGTAAAAGACGGTGAAAAGTTCAATAAATTTTTTATATATCTAAAATTATTATAAAATGACTCCAATGAATTGTATTGAACATATATATGTATTATGTATCAAATTTTAACTAAAATAAATTTAAATAAAATAAATAATTATTTAAATAAAAAGTCGGTTTTTAAATAGTAACCCAATGTTTTCACTATTCATCAAAAATTGAAAGTTTTCAGAAAAATACCAAAATTTCACCCTAGGCTAATTTCGATACTTTGAATCCAAAAATGATGTCCATTTTGAAAAATAAAATTTACAAAATTTCAAAAAGTGGATATTACTATTCATAACGGCTAGTTTTTATAATATTTTAATAGCATATCGTTGTTTAGTGAAACTCGGTATTGCATACGACGCAAGCTATCGAGGAAGGTCGCGATTGTGTGTAAATCAAGCCAAGATAGTGTTGTGTCTATTGAAATATTCCTTTGATGATTTATATAAAAACAAAATATTTCTCATAAAAGTCTCGGGTGTTATATTCTACCCCCCTTAAAATGAATTTCGCCCTCAAAATTCATCACTTTGTAACAAAAAGATGAGGATACCTCTCCCTTATCATATCCTCAAGCTCCCATGTAGCTTCTTCTAATTGGTGGTTCCTCCATAAAACTTTCACCAAGCAAGTGGTCTTGTTCCGTAGGACTTTTTCGCTACGATCCAGAATCTCTATCGGTTGTTCTTCATAAGAAATATCTTTCTCCAGCGGTACAACTTCTGAGATGAGTACATGTGAAGGATCAGGTATGTACTTTCTCAGGAGAGATACATGGAACACATTATGAAGTTGAGATAGATTCGGTGGAAGCACCAATCGGTAAGCTACCTTCCCAACACGATCCAGTATTTCGAAAGGACCGATATATCTAGGGCTCAGCTTTCCCTTCTTTCCAAATCTCATTAATCTCTTCCAAGGAGATATTCGTAAGAACACTTTATCACCAACTTCAAACTCTAGGTCTTTTCTTCAGTTATCATCATAAATTTTTTGTCGACTCTAAGTAGATCTAATGTGTTGTTGAATAGATCTGACCTTTTCTTCCATCTCATCAACAAGATCAGGTCCTAATAGCTTTCTTTCCCCAACTTCATCCCAGCAAGTTGGAGTCCTGCATTTCTTTCCATAGATAGATTCATAAGGATCCATTTGAATACTGGAGTGAAAGCTATTATTATAAGAAAATTCTTCCAAAGGTTGGTGTTGATCCTAACCACCTTTGAAATCCATGGAGCAAGATCTCAACATATCTTCTAGAGTTTGAATTGTCCTCTTAGACTGACCGTCTGTCTGAGGATGATAAGCAGTGTTGAAACTCAACTCTGTATCCAGAGTATGCTGAAGAATTCGCCAAAACTTCGAGGTAAATCTTGGATCCCGATCAGATATAATGGAAAGTGGTACTCCATGTAATCTTACCACTTCCTTTATATATATCCTGGCAAGATGATCTAGAGAGAAATCCTCTCTAATAGCAATGAAGTGTGTAGACTTTGTAAGACGATCAACTATGACCCAGATAGCATTATTGCCTTTGGATGTTTTAGGAAGTCCGGTGATAAAGTCCATAGTGATGTTTTCCCATTTCCATTCGGGCATGGGTAATAGTTGTAACATCCTCTTAGACTTCTATCTCTCAGATTTAACTTGATGACAAACCAAGCATCGAGGGACATATTCAGCAAAATCTCTTTTCATGTCATCCCACCAGAAGTACTCTTTCAGGTCCCTATACATCTTCGTGCTTCCAGGATGAATAGAGAATGAAGAACTATGAGCCTCATCCAGAAGCTCCTTCTTTAATTCTAGGATGGGAGGAACACAAACCCGATTCCTGAACTTTATTATCCCATCACAATCAAGGTTGAATTCAGGAACATTTCTCACCTTCTTTTGTAACTCTACATCTTCTTTTGGTGCCTCTTTAATCTTCACATGTATAGATGGTTGAACATTAATTTGAGAAAGATAAGATTTTTCCCCTTCCATTATAATTCCAAGATCCATCCTTTGTAAATCCATAAATATTGGATCTTTTGTGATCCTCATCATGGATAAGCTAGCATGGTATTATCGACTTAATTCATCTGCCACCTGTAGGTTCCGGGCGCAGTGGAAGCGCATTTGTGGGCTTTCCAAACTTTAATTTTAATGTTAAACAACGTTCAATCTGAGATCCATCACGATATAAAATGCCGAATCTTCAGAATAGAACAAAGAACAAAAAGAAAAGAAGAGTCCCAGAACCCTTTAGGAGGATCATCATATGTTGATTATAATTAATTTAATTAATGCATAAGAATTACCTCATTAGAATTATTTCTTCGTTGATGTGTCCGGTCACGATTCGGTGATCCGTCATTGCGTCGTAGAATCTAAGTGTAGGATTCCTATTGCGATGATCCACACGTGTGTCACGTATCTCCGGACATCGCCGAAGGGATCTCCGGGTGCTAGCACGGAAGAACCTTCGCTTGCGATGTCCGCCTTCGACCGCCTTGATCAAGTGGAGGATCTTGCTCTCGTAACTTGAGGGCGTTCTTGGTGGAAAGGGAATTCTCTCTTGGCTTGAGATTATTTCCAAATCCGTTGTGCACAACAATGGCTCTTCAAAATTTTGGGTTTGTAAGGATATTTACAATCGGGTTTGAGGTTAATAGAGTTATGACAATAAATAAATGCGTCACGCGTTTTATTTATTTCATTAACTCTTATTGAAAACCCCCATGTCGAATTATTAATTCCTTAACATGTGCCACGCTGATTATAATAAATACCATTTATTAAAACAATATTAAATCCTCAAAATCCCAACTGGAAAAACTACACAGTGTGTAATAATTAATACACGGCGTGTACTTGTTTTCCATAAAACTACACGGCGTGTATATTTAATATACACGACGTGTACTTTTATTTTCCATTTTCTCCAGCACATTTATTAGACCTTGAGTAATGACTATTTATTTCTTAAATAAATGTAACTGCATTACTCGCTAATAAATATATTATTTCATCCACAATATATTCTCTTGAATAACTAGTGTCAAAATAAATGAGACCAGACAACCTTAAATAATTATTAAACCACAGTCGGGAATAATATTTATTTAACTTGTTAAATTAATATTTAACTGAGATACATGGACACACTTAGTGTGTGACCCTCTAGGCTTCTTTCTCAGTGGCATTAGGCTGAACCTGCCTAAAGTCCAAGGTTAGCATCTAGCAACACGCCAAGGCACCCATAGAGAAAGAAGTTAATGCCACAATGATGTGTCACCTCCTACGAACACTTACCGTGTAATATAATCCCTTTGTCGATATCTCCAATCAAGCGGGTTGCATGCTAGTGCCATCAACCCATGTGCTTTATTATTTTTTCTTTGACTTCCCGGAATTGAACTTGTCCATACCTTACCATGTCCATGGATTTATTTAGGCTATATCAATTCCATCAAAGGGCCCGAGATATCTACTTCCATTATGGAACGGAAGGGACAAATCCTTTCTTGCATTATCTATTAATGCGGTATTACTCGTGACACACCCAACGTATCCTACCTCACTGCGAACAGTGTGTCATCACAGTTTTCGTCAATACATCTAAGTGCGTGAGTTGTAATACCCATTAATAATAATCTTAAAGTCTAAGGACCAATACACACATCCGCAGATAGGAACATCCAATGACACTATGAAATGTGGATTTCCTAATGGTGGGTCTCGTTCTCATAATATCCTCCTGGATATTACCAAGGGCGCACACCATGAGAAGGTGCCTCAAAGTTTTATGAGTCCTCACCCCTAATGACCTGTATTATTTGTGTCCCTCAAATAATATCATCTAGCCATAGAACATACATTCAAGAACAATGTTATGGAACTTCCGGGTTCTCATCATAGCAGGGATCTGCTACGACCCTTTAATGCAACAACTGTCCTTAGGACATTATCACATGACATGTCACACAGAAGAATAATCAAGATGTGATAAGGATTTTATTTAATGAATAAAGTACAAAGTAGTTGGTTCTAGACCACCAACTCCAACAGACTCCCACTTGGACCAGAGCCAACTGCTAACAACCTTTAACCCGCTAGTTCTCACATGATATTCATGCTTCTGTTGAGATATGACTTTAGTCATGGGGTCCGCTATGTTCTCTTCCGTGGTCACTCTGCTCACTGCAACTTCACCCCTTTGATAGAAATACCTCAAGAGGTGATAATTCCAGAGTATGTGCTTTTTCCGTTGATTTGACCTTGGTTCTTTTGCAAGAGCCACCGCTGTAGTATTATCACAATACAATGTAATGGGATCTTTACTGCTAGGCACCACATCAAGATCCTGGACAAAGTTTAGAATCTAGACGGCTTCCTTGGCTACATCAGAAGCTGCAATATACTCAGAATCTGCTGTAGAATCGGTGACAACTGGCTACTTTGAACTCTTCCAGCTCACAGCTCCTCCATTGAGACATAAAACATATCCAGATTGTGACTTCAGATCATTCTGATCTGTTTGAAAACCAACATCAGCATACCCTCTGATGAAAACCTCCTCGTCTCCTCCATACACCATGAACATATCCTTAGTTCTTCTCAGATATTTAAGGATAGTCTTAACAGCAGTCCAATGCCATTCTCCTGGATCTGCTTCATATTTTCCTACCATGCTCAGTGCATAGGCAACATCAAGCCAGGTACATAACATGGCATACATGATGGATCCTATAGCCGAAGCGTATGGGATCTTTCTTATCCTATCTTTCTCCTGTTGTGTCCGGGGACACATTTTCTTAGAATGATATAAGCCATGTGACACTGGAACCATTCCCCTCTTGGATTTTTCCATAATAAATCTCTTTAGTATCTGGTCAATGTATGTACCCTGACTTAGTCCAAGCAGCATCTTGGATCTTTCACGAATGATCTTGATCCCTAGAATGTAGGCTGCTTCTCCTAAGTCCTTCATGGAGAAACACTTGTTCAACCAGTCCTTAACTGACTGTAAGGCTGGTACGTCATTTCCAATAAGCAATATGTCATCAACATATACCACTAGGATGACGACCACATTCCCATTAAACTGCTTATAAACACATGGATCACATTCGTTCTTAATGAAACCAAATTCCTTTATGGCTTCATCAAATTGAATGTTCCATGACCTGGATGCTTGATTCAATCCATAAATGGATTTCTGCAACTTGCAAACCCGTTTGGCTTCACCTGGTGTCACAAACCCTTCTGGTTGTGTCATATAGACATCTTCCAGAAGGTTCCTGTTAAGAAATGTTGTTTTGACATCCATCTGCCAAATCTCGTAGTCATGGTAAGATGCTATGGAAAGTATGATTCTTATGGATTTAAACATGGAAACTGGCGAGAAGGTTTCATCATAGTCAATTCCTTGATGCTGTTTGAATCCTTTATCCACTAGCCTTGCTTTATAGGTGCTAACTTGACCTTCCATGTCCAGATTTCTTTTGAATACCCATTTGCATCCAATAGGCTTTACATCAACTGGATCATCGACCAGAAACCAAACTTGGTTCTGATACATGGAATCCATCTCAGAATTCATAGCTTCTATCCATCTTGCAGCTTCTGAGCTTTCTACTGCTTCCTTGTAGGAGAGAGGTTCATCATTGTCCAACAATAATGATTCACCATCCTCGGTGGCTAGGAAACCAAATATCTCTGGTTCCCTTACCTCTCTTGAGATCCTACGCAGTACTTTTGTTTCTGGAACCTCTTCCATGTGGACCTGTGGAACTTGTTCCTGTACCAACTCCTGTGTATCTTGAGCATCAACTTTGTCGAAGTCAATCTTGCTCCCACTATCCTTCTTGAGGATGTGCTCCCTCTCAAGAAAGACGTCTTGTCTGGAGACAATCACTTTCTTTTCTTAAGGGTTATATAGGTAATATCCTTTCGTTTCCTTGGGATATCCTATAAAGATACACTTCGTTCCTCAGGGTGCTAGTTTGTTACCTGAGAATGCCTTAAAAAATGCCTCACATCCCCATACACGTGTGTGTGATAAAGTGGGTTTCCTTCCATTCCATAACTCGGATGGAATTCCATTTGCCTCCTTAGTTAGTACTCGGTTTAACGAGTATGCTGCAGTTTATAATGCATATCCCCAAAAGGATAATGGAAGATCCACATGACTCATCATCGACCTCACCATGTCCAACAAGGTGAAGTTCCTCCTTTCACTAACACCATTCCACTGTGGTGTATAAGGAGGAGTGAGCTGAGATAGAATCCCAGACTCCCGTAGAAGATCGATGAACTCTTGGTTCAGATATTCTCCACCTCGATCCGATCGAAGCTTCTTTATCTTCTTACCAAGATGATTCTCTACTTCATTCTTGAATTCCTTAAATTTCTCTAAGGACTCTGAATTATACCTCATTAATTTGACATAGCCATATCTACTCAAATCATCAGTAAAAGTAATGAAGTAAGAATATCCACCTCTAGCTTCTACTGGAAATGGCCCACACACATCCGTGTGTACCAATCCTAGAAGCTCTGTGGCCATTTCACCTTGTCCACAAAAGGAGGCTTGGTCATTTTTCCTTGTAAACAAGTGTGACATCTATCAAGTGGTTTTAGCTCAGTAGAGTCTAAATAGCCATCTTGTCAGAGCTTTGTCAAACGCTTCTCGTTCACATGACCAAGGCGGTGATGCCATAACAGGGTGATGTATGAGTCATGTGAGTTTGTTTCGTTATCTATTGCCAACACTTGGTTTTCATAATTCATTATATAGAAACCATTATTTAAATGTGCCATACCATAACATACGTTGTTCTTATAAAAGAGACAACCCTTATTTCCAAATTTGAAAACAAATCCATCTATATCCAAACAAGATACAAAAATTCTGTTCTTGGTAACACTAGGCACATAATAACAGTTATGTAAAACCAAAATCATCCCAGTCGGAAATGAGAGGTGGTAGTCGCCAATAGCCAACACAGCTTGCCTTGTGCCATTGGCAGCTCGAAGATCCACCTCTCTTCTGGAGATCTTTCTAAATCTACTTGGTTCCTGTATTTGAATACAGATGTGAGTCCACAAGCTGTATCTAATACCCAATGCGTAGAAATAGAATGATTGAACTCGATAACATACACACCTTTAGCGTCCCCACGCTTCTGGGTGCAGTTCCTCTTCCAGTGGACCTTCTTGCCACATGAAAAACACACTGCCTATCGTTCCTTTCCCTGCCTCTGGATCTTCCCCTTCTTGGAGGGACGGTGCTCGGGGGCTTCAGACCGTTTATAAGTCTTTGGCCCCTTTTCCTTGTCCTTCCTTTTCTTATTCACCATAAGGACTGAGGGTTTTTCACGCCCCATGTCCTTATCTACCTGGAGAATCAAGGTCAGAAGCTCCGATAGACTATTCTCATTGTCGATCATGTTATAGTTGACAATAAAGCTAGAGAAGATCTTGGGCAGTGATGATAGGATGAGATCTGTACGCAACTCATCTTGAAATTTAATCCCTAATATGTCTAGGCGTTTTATGTAGCCAATAAGATTTACTACATGAGGCCCACCTAGTGCAGACTCTCCAAGCTTCGTGGTAAACAAAGCATTGGAGATCTCATACCTCTCCTGTATCGCCTTCTCTTGGTAGAGATCTTTATGGTGAGACATCATTCTATACGCGTCCATGTTTTCATGTTGCTTCAAGAGCTCATTAGACATGGCCGATAGCATGAAAAACTTGACATCTGTGGCATCATCCATGTGTTTCATATAGAGAGATAATTCCTCATCACTAGCCTCTTTCCCAGGTGCAACTCGAATAGGCTCTTCCAGCACATATAATTTCCTTTCGTGGCAAAGGATGACGCATAAACGCCTCTGCCACTCTTGGAAATTGGTGCTGGTGAGAATTTTTTATTTTTCGAGTATGGTGCGCAATGATATGTTTGAAGTCATTTTATTGCCGTTTCTACAAATTAAGATGAGCAAAGGTTTAGTACTTTATTACAAAAATTGAGACAAATAAATAAATTAATACTTATTAGTCTCCCACTATTTTATTGAAATTCAATAGCCCTCACCATTGAATTCATAATATTCTGTTGCATGAATATTCTAGTGGCAAGTATCCATATTTCCCTTCACATTACCCGAACTAGGGTTGGTCAAGCAACTTGAAGGGTTGTAGGTAGGCATTCCAAATGCCAACTACATTAACTCGCAGCTCCTTGATCCGCTGAGTAGACTCCCCAATCCTGAAATCCTTTTTGGATTTCCTCAACCTTTGCCTCTTGGTCACACCATGTCCTGCTATGGAAGTAAACCCTTGATGAGAACCAAGTCAAGTCAACCCAAAACCTTGAATTAGAATTCCTCGATAATTGAAATCTCCCCAACTAGGGTTGGTCAAGCACTTTGAACTATGGTTCGATTCTAACCAAGATTATGGAAGGCTATGCTGACTTAATATTTATTTTGAGGGATTTTATCCTTATATGTAAATTTCCATTTTATTATCTTTGATTACATGCTTGTTAATATTAAGTGGGATATACTTAAGTGATTTACCATGTCTAAGATAATATTTACGTATAAGCTGGTTTTATTTTAGTTCCATCTTGCATGCTTGTTTAATTCATTAATTGTGTGATCGTGAGAACACACCCACAATAAATAAACCATGAAACTGACAGAAATAAAATAAATGGTATGATCATGAGCTTTTCTATTGGTTGGTTTATCTAGCGGTTGATAAACCAACCCAAGTCCTAGGGGAGAAACACCTTGAACCTTTCGGGTTCGTGTTTACAGCTTTCCACCTGTCCACCTTTGTATCTCCTTGGATTGGTTTCACCTTGGATCCTGACTTGAGCCACCTCCACTAGCTTGGGAGCTCCATCCATTACATATTCATTTATCTCACACGCAGGTGAGGGGTAAAATGGGTTTTTACATAAAAGAATCCTTGGGTGCGCATGCCCTACATATTAATGAGGAGATGGCTTGCAGGCCAACAAATTTAATTTAAATAAATAAATTAAAAGAAACCATTCACATACAAAGGTCTCAGTCTAGCTCATGATCATTCATACATGCAACGATATTTATGCATAAATAAAACTAGCATTCAATTCTTTAAACGTTCTTATTTAAGATAAATCATGTTCGAATCAATTAATTATCTTTAATTAATCAATCCTTTTATCTTAAATCCCTTTTCTGAATTGCCTTGAGATTCTCATCCATCATAATTTTAAACAAATAAATTCATTTAAAATTATCCTTGTATGTAACTTGTACCTTGGAGGAAACCCAGTGAATTCCCATTTATTACGCAGATGTTAAATTAAACACATATATATAAAACACCTATCATGTGTTGCACCTCAGATTTACGCCTACACCATGGTACAGGTCTCAAGGGTTTGTATAATATAATAATAAATTTTAATAAATCTGTGTAATTTGGGAGTACACGGCGTGTAGTTCCGACTATACGGCGTGTACTTTTCTTCACCATCCATCCTAAGTACACGCCCGGGGACAGGGCGTGTTAATGTACTTCAAAAATTTTCGGAGTACACGGCGTGTACAGTGGGACACACGCTGTGTAGTTTCCACGTTACACGGTTTCTTGCCGGGCAGGCCGTGTATGGAGTACACGACCCAACCCTACCCCGATGGGACTACACGCCGTGTTCATTGGACCACATGGCATGTATTCCCGAAACCGTGTGCCACCTGTTTCTAGTCAACACACGATGTCTTAAATTCTTATAAAGAACCCAATACATGACCTGATTTGGCGGATCAGTCAATGCATTGAACCTAGACTACACGGCGTGTACTTCCGAATACACTCCGTGTATTTTGGTTTTATATGGCCAGAAACATTTGGATCCTCCAGATGAGTTCCTCTATTTAATTTTAATCAAAATTAAAAGAAAAATTCGTTTCTGTGAGGTGAACGAGAAACGAGGGAGGAGGAATAGATCTCGATATTCAGATTTCCAGAACGATTAAACTTGAATTGAAATAACTAAATTATTAAATGCATAAATTACCAACGAAAAACTAAATAATTATAATCAACGATATGACCCACTCTGATACCACTTGTAGGTTCCGGGCGCAGCGGAAGCGCGTTGGTGGGTTTTCCCAACTTTAATTTTAACTTTAAACAACGTTCAATCCGAGATCCGTCACGATATAAAATGCCGAATCTTCGGAATAGAACAAAGAACGAAAATAAAAGAAGAGTCCCAGAACCCTTGAGGAGGATCATCATATGTTGATTATAATTAATTTAATTAATGCATAAGAATTACCTCGTTGGAATTATTTCTTCGTTGATGTGTCCGGTCACGATTCGGTGATCCGTCATTGCGTCGTAGAATCCAAGTGTAGGATTCCTCTAGAGGTGATCCACACGTGTGTCACGTATCTCTGGACGTCGCCGAAGGGATCTTCGGGTGCTAGCACGGAAGAAACTTCGCTTGCGATGTCTGCCTTCGACTGCCTTGATCTAGTGGAGGATCTTGCTCTCGTAACTTGAGGGAGTTCTTTGTGGAAAGGGAATTCTCTCTTGGCTTGAGAGTATTTCCAAATCCGTTGTGCACAAAAATGGCTCTTCAAAATGTTGGGGTTGCAAGGATATTTATAATCAGGTTTGAGGTTAATAGAGTTATGATAATAAATAAATGCGTTACGCGTTTTATTTATTTCATTAACTCTTATTGAAAACCCCCATGTCGAATTATTAATTCCTTGACATGCGCCCATGGTGATTATAATAAATTATATTTATTAAAACAATATTAAATCCTCAAAATCCCAACTGGAAAAACTACACGGCATGTATATTTAATATACACGGCGTGTACTTTTATTTTCCATTTTTCTCCACCACATTTATTAGACCTTGAGTAATGACTATTTATTTCTTAAATAAATGTAACTTCATTACTTGCTAATAAATATATTATTTCGTCCACAATATATTCTCTCAAATAACTAGTGTCAAAATAAATGCGATCAGACATCCTTAAATAATTATTAAACCATAGTCGGGAATAATATTTATTTAACTTGTTAAATTAATATTTAACTAAGATACATGGACACACTTAGTGTGTGACCCTCTAGTCCTCTTTCTCAGTGGCATTAGGCTGAGCCTGCCTAAAGTCCAAGGTTAGCATATAGCGACACGCCAAGGCACCCATAGAGAAAGAAGTTAATGCCGCAATGACGTGTCACCTCCTACGAACACTTACCGTATAATATAATCCCTTTGTCTCGATATCTCCAATCAAGTGGGTTGCATTCTAGTGCCATCAACCCATGTGCTTGATTATTCATTCTTTGACTTCCCGGAATTGAACTTTCCCATACCTTACCATGGCCATGGATTTATTTAGGCTATATAAATTCCATCAAAGGTCCTGAGATATCTACTTCCATTATGGAACGGAAGGGACAAATCCTTTCTCGCATTATCTATTAATGTGGTATTACTCGTGATGCACCCAACGTATCCTACCTCACTGCGAAGAGTGTGTCATCACATTTTTCGTCAATACATCTATGTGCGCGAGTTGTAATACCCATTAATAATAATCTTAAAGTTTAAGGACCAATACACACGTCCGCAGATAGGAACATCCAATGACACTATGAAATGTGAATTTCCTACTGGCGGGTCTCGTTCTCATAATATCCTCCTGGATATTACCAAGGGCACACACCATGAGAAGGTGCCTCAAAGTTTTATGACTCCTCACCCCTAATGACCTGTATTATTTGTGTCCCTCAAATAATATCATCCGGCCATAGAACATACATTCAAGAACAGTGTTATGGCACTTCCGGGTTCTCATCATAGCAGGGATCCGCTACGACCCTTTAATGCAACAATTGTCCTTAGGACATTATCACATGACATGTCACACATAAGAACAATCAAGATGTGATAAGGCGTTTATTTAATCAATAAAGTACAAAGTAGTTGGTTCTAGACCACCAACTCCAACACCACCTTGTTTGCTTTCCCAGGGTGGTAATGAATTGATCAGTCGTAATCCTTAATCATCTCCAACCATCTTCTTTGGCACATATTAAGCTCCTTTTGTGTGAAAATATACTTTAAACTTTTATGATCAGTATAAATATCACCCCTTTCTACATAAAGATAATGCCTCCAAATCTTTAATGCAAAGATCACCACAGCTAACTCCAAATCATGAGTTGGGTAATTTTGCTCATGGATTTTCAACTATCGTGAGGCATAAGCTATCACCATATCATTTTGCATAAGAACACACCCCAGCCCCTTCTTGGATGCATCACTGTAGATCACAAACCTTTCTCCACTACAAAGCAGTGTGAGTACAGGTGCACTGGCTAACCTTCTTTTCAACTCCTTGAAATTCTCTTCACATTACACCGTCCATACGGACTTAACTCCTTTTCGAGTCAACCTGGTGAGTGGATTATATAATCGTGAAAAATATTTCACAAAATGTCGATAATATTCAGCCAAACCAAGAAAACTTCAGATCTCGGTTATTTTTGTTGGTCTCGACCATCTTTCGATAACCTCTGTTTTTGCTGGATCCAAAGATATCCCCTCTTTTGAGATTATGTGACCCAAAAATGAAACTTTTTGAAGCCAAAATTCACACATGGTAAATTTGGCATAAATATTATCCTTTCTCAGGGTCTTCAATATAATTCTCAAGTGATCTTTATGTTCTACCTTGGTCTTTGAATATACAAGAATATCGTCTATAAAGACTACCACAAACTGATCAAGATAGTCTCTAAAGACTCTATTCATCAGATCCATGAAGATAGTAGGGGCATTAGTAAGACCGAATGACATCACTATAAATTCATAGCGTCCATACCTTGTACGGAAAGCCATATTTGGTATATCCTACTTTTTAACCCTTAATTGATGATACCCTGGATGAAGATCAATCTTGGAAAAGTATTGAGCTCCGCGTAGTTGGTCAAATAAGTCATCAATGCGCGAGAGAGGATATTTGTTCTTGATAGTGATCTAGTTAAGTTCTCGATAATCAATGCAGAGTCTCATTGATCCATATTTCTTATTAACAAACAGAACAGGTGCTCCCCAAGGTGATGCACTAGGGTGTATGAATCCTTTATCAAGATTCTCTTGGATTTGATTCTTTAATTCCTGCAACTCAATTGGGGCCATTCTATAAGGTGTCTTTGAAATAGGCAAAGCACCCGGTACGAGTTCTATTGAAAACTCAACTTCACGATTTGGTGGAAGACCCGGAAATTCATCCGGAAAGACATCGTCAAACACTCGTACAATGGGAATATTCTTAATCATGAGTTTCTCACCAACCATTTGAGATAAATAACCTTCATTTAGTGGAATCAAGACCCATAATATGGAAGAAATTTCCACTGGAAGGTTATGTTCATCCTTGCATCGATAGATGATCATAGATTGATCTGGAATATGAAATGTGACTTCCCTTCTTTGGAAATTGATATGAGATCTATATAAAGAAAGCCAATCCATGCCAAGAATCACATAAAATTCCACTATAGGAAGGATCACAAGATTTATAGGAAGAACTTTCCCACAAACTTCAATCAGAGAAGAATTATAAACTTTTCATGCGACTGTTGTGCCATTAGGGGTTGTCACAGCTAACTCAACATCTAATTGTTGAGGTAATAAGGTGATACACTTAGAAAATTCTTCAGAAATAAAAGAGTGGGTGGATCCAGAATCAAATAAAACATTTTCTACTTTAGAGTGCATGGTAAGTGTACCTCTCACCACTTCCTTGTCGTACTCTACATCGTCGATAGTAATTTCATGTGACTTTCCTTCATCTTTGGCCTTAAGAGTTTGTTGACGATGATCATCATCATCAACCCTTGGATTAATGAATTGATTTGCATAATTCCCCATCTCCTTCCACTTGAAACATTGAAGTGTAGTAGGTTCATTATGTGTATCCCTTCCTTTTTTTTATCATTAGACATTGTCTTCCCATTATTTCGACATTCAATTACCCGATGACCTTCTTTCCACACTTGTAACATTTTCTTGTCCCCTTAAGACAATTTCCTCCATGTTTCTTTCCACACTTTGAGCATATGGGAAAACTCATATTCTTTTCAGTGTGGTCTTTATATTTTCCTTTGAATTCCATTTTCCTCTTCTTATCAAACCCTTTTGACTGATGGGTTACACAAATCTCCATCTCAACCTTGAGAGCACATCGAACAATTTCCTCATAGCTATTGAAGTCCCTTATGGCTAATTTACTTCGAAGACTCGGTTTTAGGCCACTAAAGAATTGATCGATCTTACTCTTATTTTGGATAATAATACCAGAAGCATACCTTGAAAGTCTTGTAAAATTTGCTTCTTAGGTACCAACCGATTCATCATACTTTTGCTTTAGTTCAAGAAACTCCTTCTCCATCTTTCTTCGGAGAATACGAGGGAAGTACTTATTGGAAAATAAGTTCTTGAACTCGTCCCATTCCATGGACTCAATTTCATCCCTTTGCCTTGTATTCTTAATAAGATTCCTCCATTGATCAACATCACATTCCAAACGATATAATGCTAAGATGACTTTATCATGTTCAGAACATTGAAGAACTGAAAATATCTTTTCAGTGGTACTGATCCATTGTTCAGCCATTAATGGATCAGAAGACCCACTGAATGAAGGTGGACGCTGGCTCATAAAGAATTCAATAGAATGTTGCTTATTCTTTTTCTCGTTTGGAAGTCCTGCATTATTCATAGCTTGAGAAAGTTGTGTAAGCATGGATACAAGATTTTGCATTCCAGCTCCCATAACGTTTGGTTTCTCAGGGGGACTATCATTTCATTGCCCGTCGCATTCCGCATTAACACGGTTCCTTCGGGTTCCAGCCATTGACTAAAACCAAGAATAATAGTGTGAGAAACACTAATTATAATAGGAAAACCACATAATCAAGAATAAAATTTCATACTTAAGGTATTATCATAGGTTGTTCATGGCTATTTCTAAAACACTAAGATTGTGTTCTATTCTTAGACATATCCTTAGGGTTCTTACTAAGGCTTTCACTTCCTAGTTTCTAAAGGTTGACTATACCTTTCCTCTGATACCAACAATAATGACCCATACTTTATATACATTGTTAATACTTCAAAATTGAAGAATTCATATTAAAACATATAACAAAACCATGAAAGGATCATATAGGTATATTGTCTTTAGAAACTGGGAAACATAAACAATTGGTTCATAAATCATCTACGTTGTATCCTATTTATTTCATCATATCTAGAGTCCCTTTTTGTCATATCCTACTTAAAAAACTTCTTCCTGACATGGGGAAAGAAAAAATACGAAAGGGTGAGCTCAAATGCTCAAAAATGGTAAACAAAAGAAATATCAAACATATCATATTCATAAGAACATAACATTTTGAAAATATTATCCTGCAAAAGAGATCATAACATGGGATAAATCATAGAAGTGAAATTTAATCCCAATAATCATAACTTAAAACATGAAGCTTTGTGTCACACACACATAATCATAGAGAATAATTTCTTAGTAGTCAATACTCATTGCCAAGACTGTCTTAGCAGACAAAGTCAATTTCTGAACCGAGTTCACTCCTCGTTTCAGTCCTGTTTAATTGAACCAGATTAACCTTCCATTCCATCCATGTCTATATCATGAGATATAAATCATTACCTAATGCATTGGAGGGAGATATAGGTCCCACCCATCTCATAATGATACCATTCTTATGTGTTCAACAAAATCATAAATCATACATCATTGCATAACCCATGTAATAAAAATGGGATTCTTAAACATCATGACATCATAAAACAATTCATATAAGATAAAGGAATTCATAAAAATAATTCCATCACAACATAATCAAATCAATGTAATAATAGGGATAGAAACAGAACCCTATATTATCTTATATGTAAAATAAGTTTGATAAAACACTTAAACTCCATTCTTGAGGAAAATATCCTTTCTACTTCAAAAACATTTTCCTTTCTTAACATGTCATACAATTTTAAACTAAAAGAAGTTGATTAAAAATAAACTTGAAAACTTGTAAATGAAGCTTCTTGGAAATAATGTTTTAAAAATCCATTCATGCCGTATAAGTTAAAAAAAGAACATTCTTCTCGTACTTTGGACGGAAAAGTCAAAAAGTACCTCGTACGAAAAATGACAAAAGATTCCTTTCATAACTTTTACTAAAAACTCACCGAAGGGTAAAATTAGATTTAAACAATTGTAGGAGGATAGAAATAATATTACATATTGAGGAAACATGGATGTGGATGATTAATATTCCCCAGTAAATTCTGAAGTATAAACAATCTCAGATAAAAATTGAGATTGCGAGATTGTCCCTTACCTTAGGTCCGATTTTCTTCGTAAGTGTCCGAACCTCATGTATAATGATTTAAATAATGTTATTGAATTATTCCAGAATCATACTTATTTTTATGATATCATATATGGTTATATTATTGGCTTCTTATTAGTAATATTTCATTACTACTTGTTATTCGGGTGTTTATTACCTTTTGTTCTTATGCGTGTTTTGTCGAATAAATTATTATTCTTCTTTTTAGGTTATAGATAACTAATTTCTAAAATGGTATTAGTGTAATATATATCATATTCATTCATTAAATTCATTTATATAATCATTATGCAATGAATATCATGTTGAACGAGTCACATCACATCGTGGAGACGGTATTCCGTACGTACGCACGAGCGATGATACCGTTCCCATGATCGTGGAATTGTATTGGAGTGTATGTATACTATTTAAGAATCAATATCACTTTAAAATAATCATATATAGTTATTCTTTACACCATTATACCCATCCAAGTAAGGTGGTGGTGGAAAATAGATTACACCACGACGTGGAGACGGTATTCCGTACGTACGCACGCGCAGTGATTTCGTTTTCCGTAGGATGGATAGATGGTGAAATAGGGTTGTTTCATACTTATAATGAAATATCGGTATATTAGTGATACTGATGTTATTACTTCACAGTGAAACAACTAAATAAGAATAAGTGGAAGAAGAAATAAAGTTGAATGAATCGGTAACAGACATTACCTCTTCTTTGAAGCGCCTCTTTGAGACCTCCTTTTAGGGCACTAAAATTGGTCTTTGAAGAAGACCATGACCTCTAGGATGTTTCTAGGGAAGTGGAGAAGATAATTTGGCTGGGGTTGGTAGAGATTTAATGCTCAAAGTGGTGTGAGGAAGAGAGGGAGGAGGTGCCCTTTTATAAGGGAGGAGAGGGGAACCTTAGGAAAAACTAAAAATATTATTTTATTATAAAGTCATATTCGGTTTTTAGTAGCTCCAAATTGATTTATTTCTATGATAAGGTAGGGATGGGTCGAAATCCTATCATCCAATAGAATTTAGACAAGTTTATATTTCTATTTTACCCTTATCATTTATATTTAACTTTAAGTTAGATAATTTACCTTTTACCATGTCTTCTTGTTTGCTTACACTATAAGGTTAATAAACTTACTATAACAAGCCAAACGAACCCCAAGTTGTTTATTATTAATATATATAACCTTATCTATTTCATTTGGCCGAACCTTAGATTTTTAGGAATAAAATAACAATTAATAATATAATATTTTTTAAAAACTATTTTATGTCAATTTTGACACTATTTGGTAATTGATTTTTGTGAAAATCAAAACAGAAAGATTAGTTCAAACAAAGATAATTAAATCAATACTAACATATCATATTAACATAGAAAATTATTAGAATTCATAGAAAGTCTCAAATTAAATTTATTTGGTATTTATAACATCAATTATGTCAATATTTCATTAATAATATAATTACTGCATCATCATTGTGTCATAAATAAATTAAATTATTTAAACTCTAACAATTACAAATAAAATACCATTATGTAGGAAATATTTTTATCTTTCTAATGAATATTTATAGTCTAATTTATCTTATGTATAACCCTATATTAAAAATGATTTAGTTATTAAACTTTGATTTTTAACTATTTTAACCCTTCTTTAAATAAATTAATATTAAATGTCCTAATCTAATCCAAGTGGACCTAAATGGTCATATTTTATTCATAAGGTTGTTTTTGTTCGAATTAAACTTATCAAATAGAATTTGGACATGTGTTAGGGTAATAATAATATCATTTTTACCCTTAATTACCCTATTTACTTTTAACCGTGGTAAAAAAAAGTAAAAAGTTACTATTCACCAAAAATTATTTTCATCTCATTGAACCACATTTTAGTCCTTGATATTAACCGTGTCTCTCAGATTTTTGAAATTCCACTCACAGAAGCGGTAAAATTATGTTTTATGTGAATTTGGAAATTCTCCTAGGAGGTGGGTAAAAGACGGTGAAAAGTTCAATAAAATTTTTATATATCTAAAATTATTATAAAATGACTCCAATGAATTGTATTGAACTTATATAGGTATTATGTATCAATTTTTACCTAAAATAAATTTAAATAAAATAAATAGTTACTTAAATAAAAAGTCGGTTTTTAAATAGTAACCCAGTGTTTTCACTATTCATCAAAAGTTGAAAGTTTTCAGAAAAATACCAAAATTTCACCATAGGCTAATTTCGATATTCCGAATCCAAAAATGATATCCATTTTGAAAAATAAAATTTACAAAATTTCAAAAATTAGGTATTATTATTCATAACGGCTAGTTTTAATAATATTTTAATAGAATATTGTTGTTTAGTGAAACTCAGTGTTGCGTACGACACAAGCTATTGAGGAAGGTCGCGGTTGTGTGTAAAGCAAGCCAAGATAGTGTTGTGTGTAGTGAAATATTCCTTTAATGATTTATATAAAAACAAAATATTTCTCATAAAAGTCTCGGGTGTTACAGGTTTTGACTAGTGGTGAGGGTCTAATCTATATAATGGGGAGTCTATTACCTAAACCCATAGTCACACAACATAATAAAAATAACCAAAAAAATCCATTATAGAAATAAAAGTACATATGATCAAATAAACACAATACTATATCAAATGAATGAAGAAGCTTAAAAACCCACAATTATGACAGAATAAAACACTGATCTTCCATTGGAAAAATCACATATACAATAAAAAAATAAAACAAAATACACACACTGACCCAAATGCTGTCCCAAATACTCGACACAGCTGAGTCTCTAAATACCTATCAAGCTGCCCATGCATGATCTACATTACATCTTGTGTTGAACCTAAAAATAGATATAAAGTTTGCATGTGTACCAGGGTTCCGATGTTGGGTGAGATAAATACGTATCAATAGGGTCTCAAGAAATTTTTGTAGTATACTCCATCATATACAGGCATGCATGATGAAAATAAAAATGTCACACAAGTATGTTGGATGCCATTTACTAACCAACACACCATAAATCCCTATGCATCTGGCCACTCTGTGCAATCTAGAACACCACAACACCTGATCATACCTACTTTGGAACTATTTTGGAAACCCATCACCACATATTACCATAACACCATAACCAATGCTCGGCCCGTACCTAAAGTCTAAAGGTTGGGGAACATCCAAACCTAGAACCAATACTTGAAGAGATGGGGAACAATCATACATCCATATCATGAACCACTACCTTATCAGTCAAGGTAGGGTCTATCAGTTACATATCATGACACATCATGACCCATACCTCTTTTTGAAGGTCCTAAACCCAATCCATTTTAAGGAAAGGTCACTCGTCTATGTCTCACATCACAACATGACCAAGCCCCTCTGGGTGGTCTTGGAACCTAGTCTACTAATGACAAGGTCCAATATCCACATCCAGAATTATACCACGAACCAACCCTTGGGGTGATCCTCAACCCATTTCTATAAAGAAAAAGTCCATCCTCCAAACCATATATCATACCATGACCCATCATTTCATAGGAAGTCTTAAACCCAATACACCCACTATAAGGTCCAACACACATCCAAATCCACTCATGAAATGGTCCATCACATGAACCAATCCTACTGAAGGCAAGGTCCATGAACCATTCCTACTCAATAAAAGATCTATCAGCATGACACAAGCCTTTTCACTCATGGAATGATCTGGCCTCATGACCCCCACAAGAGTCTGTTGTATAGAATAAATGCATGCATCATAAGAAGGAACCACAACCCATCATAGAGATCACTAGCTAGTCCTGGTGTGTTATTAACTTGAGGCCTATCCCATCATCTTGATTTATTGTGCTTCTATATCTTTAGGGAATCACTAGGTCCTCCATATCTGCCATGGTATCAACTCACTGATACCACCTCAAGCCTATCACCCCTTATTGACACCAACACTTGAAGGATCATCCCAACCCATACCTCAAGGACTATTCCAACCTCATAAAACCCCATAAGGATCTTGGTACCTCTACACAGGGACTTACCCAATGTATTTCACTCCATTATTCTTAACATCACTATGTCATGTCTGAATAAAAATCGATGACCCACACCTAGGTCTTGTCTTACATCTCCTGAGGGAGATCTCTAAACCCATAAACTAGAGAAATGACATTTTCTTACCATATGTCTAGGCCTAGAGTTATCTTCTTACTGATAATAGTTAACAAGATCTCACTCCACCCTCATAAGGGCGTTTCTTATCACACATGAGATAGGAAACCATCACGTTCATCATCATAGGGCCTAATACATATCTATCCTACTCAACTACCCATAAGATAATCCACCTAAGATACCCAAATATCATTTCATACCCCAATACCTTTCCAAGGACTTGTTTAATCTCAATCAAAACTCACCACACCTGGTGAAATAGTTACCAGGTGACCCAAATCACTCAAAGTGATAATGGGAACTCCTATGCAAAAGAGGTCAAACATAACCCCATATATTATTTCTAGGAACCACTCAATATGTATCTATTAAAACTGAACCCATGAAACATAAATTTTGTATTTAATCATTCATAACAGGCATGCGATCTTATATTAAGGGGACCACCTAGATCAAGGAGTTTCCATCAAAGCCAAGCTCCGCTCACCCTCTTCCAAGCCCCGCCATGCCTTATCCAAGATAGTACCACCATCTACGATCATGTATCCTGAAATAAGACATAAATAAATAATTATTATCATTTAACATTAGTTATTTAATTTAATTATAGGAGGAATAATCAACGGAAAACTCCTCGAGCATCACCACCACACTAAAACCTCGGCTAACTACACCTAGAATGTCTAGAGCACACCCCCAACACTATCCCAAGTAAATTACCAATCACAAAACACCTGGTTAATTTTCAAACCCATTCAGTTTAGGGGAAAAAATCATAAATAAATAGGGTAGTGTATTTCTTAAACCAAAATAGAGATAGAAAATATGAAAACACCTTCCTGGGTCCTCCATTAGCCACCGCACATGAAATCCACCTCATCCTTGATTAATTACCACATGATCTTATAGAATCAACATAAAAACATAGGCTAGTTTTCACTAAATTACTAAGAAATTAAGGGAAACCAAAAAAGGGGAATAAGTAGAGATAATCACCTAGAATCATTTATAGAACTATTAAAATCCAAAACTCTTGAATGGTGATTGATGAGAGGAAGTGGTGGGAGTGACCTGGCCAAAATGACCTCATCCCTACACCAAACCCCTATATCGTGAAGGACCCTAGCCTCCAAAAGTTGAAATTATTATTTTACCAAAAGGTATATCAAGGAATGATTCATAGTATAATACCCTGGATCATTGCATGAACACCCCAGATAGAGTCATCCAAACTCTTCCCCAATGATTTTATGTTGTGAATCACTGATTCAAAGGATGAACACTAAATATGGGTATTTAAGTCCACATGTAAGAGACCCATTAATGGACCGAATTCCCAATTCATGATATAAATTCCTAATTTAAGGTTCCTCCATCTATAACTAACATACTTCATGGGGTGGACTACTATAGCTACCGAATTCCAACTCCTCAGTCACCTGAAACTTCTCCAACATCCACCCCAACACCCGAATAAAAAATTAGGCCTCATTCCACATCTAAGAACATCTCCATGATATGTTCTAATGCTCAAATTCATTATCTAAACCCCAATTAATGGAATGATACATGTTACATTTAAAAAATTTAAACTTCCTTTGAATATAATGACCAAAAAATATACGTTCCATTACAGCTGAAGCATGATACTGAGAAAGATAAATGGAAGAACATGGTTTGTTTTTCTACTACAACTTCCAAAGACACTACTTTTAAAGTGAATAATTAAAACACATATACATAAAAAAATCAACATACTTTTCAGATGATAGTGGGAAGGATTTTATTAAATATTATTTTCACAATTAAAAAAATGGATGTTTCAGAATCAAAGTATCTAGAATGAATATAGAAATGAAAAAAGAGATAAATATGATAGAAATGATGGTAAAGAGGTTTACAATGATATTATTTTTTACAAATGTAAGAATCCAAAATATATATAATGAAATATTTATTGAGATTGAAATGAAAAGTGATTGATACTAGATCTACTAAATGGAAAGGAATAAAATATTTGAAGTCAATGGATACTTGGAGTGTAAGTGAAGATCCATATTCTAATAGTTCTCTGAAAATTGGTGATAACTAGAAGAAAAATGCTTTATATACTAATGTTCCTCTAAATTATTCTTGTTTTATGGCTAAGGTAACTATAAAATACCATACAAATATGTCTTTAGATTCAAAATTGCCTTATTATTATTCTTTGGATGACGAGGATTAGATTTCTATATCATATGAAGTGATGAAAGAATATGTGACTGAAGTGGAGAATACCTATAAAAACCATTTTAAATAATATAATATGGTTAAGGCTCAGATTGATAAGGATAAAAGGAAATTTTTGAAGCTTAATTATGAATTCAATGCTAAAACCATTTTAGTTTCATTTTTTAAAGATAAGAATGATGTTGTTAGATGTAAGTCTAAAAATGAAAATATTAATAGGATGATTTATAATTATTATTTTGAAAGAGATAATTTTGAAAATCTTATTGACTTGATGAAACCAACTGAATATCAATATATAATTGGATATTATTATTCTTAGAAGTCATATTTTTATTGTAACAATTTTATTCTAAAAAGTGAACCCTTTTTTACTAAATCTCATAGGGGAGGAAACTAGAGAAACAATGTTCCTTGAATAAGTTCCAATCGTACAAAAAATACAATTATTTTATTTCTACATGACTGGAATCCATTTAAAATCAAAAAGTTGGGAATATATTGGTTATGATGTGTTTTTTGATAAAATTTCAATATATAAGAATATTTGGGTACCAAATAGTTAATCTAATTTTAGGAATGAGGTCCAAGTATTGGTAGCTGAAGTATTCAGTACATAGCTACATGACATTAATTTTTGAAGGTTTATATAATATTAAAACAAAATATGAAGGACCTATGTAATATTAAATTTGTTTTTATTTATGTTATGTAAGGTTTCATACATTATTTTAATCCTTGACAAAGGGGTGGTTTTTTTTAAAAACCATCTTACATAGAGTTTATATTTTACAGAGTCTTTATATGGAAGATAAAGATGTTTTTATTTTGTATGTTTTGGAAAATAAATTCTTGAATAGAATTTATTTAACATATTTCTCTTATATTGATGAAAATATAATAATATCCCATTATCTATTTTACTTATTTATCCTTGTTTGTTAAGAATCAAAGGTAACCTACATTACTTTAATAAAATGAAGAAATTATTCTTTAAATTTATATTTGGCATAACACTTTTAATGGGAACAAAATTTAATTTCTCATCATTGTTGTGATGAATAATTGAGAATTGTTGTGGTTGTATATATAAATATAAGTGGACCCTAGGCCTATTATCTATTTTTCATCATTTTTGTGAATCATAGCTATTTTCTGCATTAAATATTTGAACCTTTGACTCAATTTGTGATTCATCACAACATCTTATAGTGAAATTGCTTCATAAGAAATATTATATAGAAAAATAATCAATTTTTATGAGTATAATAAACATGAATCATTACTGAAGAGGAATATTTAGTTTCAAGGATGAGAGTCGATTTGTTTACTGTGTAATCAATTTCATTTTTTCTATTTAGTGATTATCCAATAGTTTTATTCTACTACATCTTTTAAGGATGTGGATAGAGATAATAAAGTAAAATTTTTGATTCAAGTGTGTGAATTCATTATGTTAGTGAATAGATTTTCGAAATTGGTTGGTATACCACTTATAGGTGAGTATTTTTTTGTATCATATAAGATTATAGATGTTTCTAAAACATTTAATTAAGAGAAAGTGATAGAACGTTTATTCTTCATAAAGTAGAAAGTACACAATATGACACACCTTGATCTGGAATCAAGGATTATATTTTAGTGGATCTAAGGTTTCTTGTTATCATTAGAGAGATATAAGGACACAATAAATATTCATGATTTTTTTTGTTTTATATTTTCTTTGAGGAATTAGGAGTTAAAAATTGTCTTGTTTTTGTGGTATTATATTGATGATATCTGTACAACTATGGTGAATTTGAAAATGCTTATTTATTCAATTATCTTGAATAAAATTCTAATTAATAATTTGGAAAAGGCTGGTATGATATATTTTGAAACTTTAGAAAGGTTGAAGGAGATTTCACTGAATGATGTGAATATATCACAAATAAAATTGGTTTATAATTATATCGAGAAGAAGTTCATTGAGAAGGGAATGAAAGTTGTGATATTTAAAAATCCTGCTAAAGGTGATAAGTTAAAAAAATAAAGTTATATAGGAACCTTTGTAAAAATAAATATAAAAGAATAATTAAATAGTCTTAGAATCTCTTTATGATAAATCTAAGAGATTAGTGGATAATCATGGAGAAAAATTAAAATGGTATTTGAAGAGATTTGGAAAATTATTTTGAGTATAATAGTGGGAAATATTCTTTTTTGGTTTAACCAAATAGAAAGCTAAATATTTAAAAGAATAATATGAATATTGGAGTGATTCTAAAAAGAAGGATAATTTTTCTCTGATGTTAAATCAGTCAAGATTAGTTAAGACACCAGCTACTATTATAGAAACTACTCATGAATAAAGTCAAACACCAGAGAAAAAGTAGGACTTCTTTGAAACACTGACTATAAAAGGAAAGAGAAAAGCTACAGAGTTTGATATTTAACCATCATCAAAATTAATTTTTCCATTTCTACTAGAAAAATAAGAGAAAGTTAAAGAACTAGGACATGTTTTGAAAGTTATTGAATTTAATAGATCCACTATACTTGATGTATATTTTTCACCATATTTGGATAAAAATTTATCTTCATAATAATTTTAATATGAAATTTTATCAGAAGAAAGGACCAAGATACAAAGTGTACTTCTAATATAATAGAAAAGAGGAATAAATCTATATTGGAAGAAGTCCCAAAAAATTTAAAGTCAGAAGATCCTTAATAATTGAGGATGGATAGGTCTCTGGTATATGAGGACCATAATAAATATTAAATGGATGAACAAAGATAATGAATATTTGATAATGATATTTTATATATTAATCAAGAAAATAAGTAACGTTCAAAAGTTAGGAAAGAAAATAAAGATGCTGAATTTGAATCATACTGAGTTTCAATGAAAGATTCAGGTCATGAATGTAGTTTGAGGTTGGATTAGTTTTAATATCAGCTATGCTTATTTATAGAACATATGGAAACAATGTATAAAGGCATTTCAATACAACCTTAAATTAATTATATATTAAGTGTTTTTCATGACTAGAATGTGAATGTTCATGTCTCTTAGATGTTGAAATGGATCTTAAATTAGTAGGTGTGGATTAAGACTTCTTTTTTAAACTTTTATGATGAGTGACATTAAATGTTTTGAAATATTTAGATAATGGATAAATATATTAAAGATAAATAATTTTTCATTAAAAAACATTAAGAAGAGAATAAATCTATAAATAAAGAATCATATTATCTAAAGAAAAAGGTAAATATTTAAGAACAAAGACTTAATGATCAAAAATAGAGTTTGATAGACCATTAACACAAGATATAGAAGTTTAAAGAGTTGGTACGAAAATATATAGCAAAAGAATAAATTTTAAATATCATTGTATTTTAACTTTTTAATGATTGAATTAAATTTATTATTATTTGAAATTCTATTCATATTATCATTTTTACCTCTCCATGTTTTATTTTTAAAAATAAAAAAGTTTGAGAAATAGTATGTGGTATATTATCTTTTTCAAATGGGTATAATTGTTTTTATAAGGGAGAGAAACATTAATTCAAGAATAATATTTTAAGGGGGAGTTTTTTGGAGCTTAGGTAGTTTATTTTTTTTTATTTTAATTAAAAATACCTTTTTTCTATGTCTTGTGATTATAAAAAATGGGTAGATTTTTTTGTTTAACTACAATAAAAATACACATCATGTTTTACTTTAGTTTATATAAGGATTTATTTAGGTCGTGTATGCATATTTGATATATTAATCACCTTAATTTATAAGATTTTTTTTAAACCTTATATAATCAAGAATACCGTTAATTTACTTGAACTAAATTGGGTGAAATATTAAGATATATATTATGATATTTCTATAAGTGATAGTTGTACATGATGTTCATAGATTTTATTATTAGAATTTTGTTATGACCAATGCCTATAAATAGGGGATTAAGGCTTAAAGGGATAGATTTTGGCTTATGTTAAATTTTAAAATTTCAAAAACTATTTACTACCCTAGTGACTTGTAGATTTAAATAATTTTAGTTTTTAGGGTGGTCTTAATTTTTCTCTTTTATGAGATTTCTTGTAAAAGCTCTAATTTTCAGTTGTATTTGTTTTTTTATCCTATACAATCGAAGACTTACACGGATAAATACCTTTGTTTTTAAACTTATAGTTTGAAGAATTATTGGTGATAAGGACTTCGCCAATTCTTCTTTGAGGATAGGACTTGTGCTTTAGATTTTTTAGATCAAAGTGATTTTTAGTTTCATAACTTGTGTATCCTTTGGATCTCGGTATTGATCCTCCTAATACTTTGGAATAAAAGTGAAAAGTTACATTTATATGAACTATGAAAAATTTAAATATTATCTTTTTATAGGTGTATGAATTTTTATTGAAAAATCATTACATCATCAATATTTGTTTTGTTATTATTATGTTTACTTTTATTTCATTTTCTTGAGTGTTATCTTCCAAATAGTTTAATTTTTTCTATGCTTATCATTTTTTATTAATCTAATCAGTTCCTAACTTATAAAATAAGTTCTTATTATTACCTAGAGTGGTAGAAACTATCAGTTATTTTTAAAATTTCAATTAATCCCTCATCATAAAGCTTCTATACTGAAAAAATACTTCTTGGGCGAAATGTTGATTTTTATTAGATATATCGAACCAAAATAAATATGTACATAGTGAATCCTTATATACAGAACAAGAATAATCCTAGAGGTTCCTTTTTAAAAATCCATTTAACTCTAGAATGTATGGATTTATATTAAATGTATTCGTCTAATGTGAGTATGATATGTAACAAAACAATAAAAATGAAAATGAGAAATATTAAAAAAATGATCCCACTATTCCATCACTTCCCAAAATAGGGAGAATTACTAGATCATATATGGTGGATACATTAAGCCTTGAACAATAGTAAATAGTAGATTGCACAACCTTTTTTAATTGTGATTTGTCTAATGACTATACCAAGTAAGTAAATTTTACATTTATATGTTATCTCATCCAGTGTAATTATATATATTTATTAAACTTTTAATATCTCATTATGTAGAGAACATAAAAAATTATAAGTTTAATTCATTATTCTCCACCTTTGAGAAATAGAGATACTTTTCACAGTAGATAGTTTCATGCTTGGTTAAAATAAAATGCACAACCATTAATTTTATAAAATAAATAATAAATATTCTTTAATAATTTTAATATGATTTTATATTTTAGGTATTGATTTTACCAGTTGATTCTGTCTCTTTAAAAATATGAACATTAGTTTTTGGTCCCAATAATGGAGTTCATGAATAAAAATAACTAGTGATAATTGGTTATAATTTTTTTAACTAGTTGAACAGTGAACATGAGAACACAACATGATAGAGTTATATTGATCATAATGAAAAACAATTGTCCTAATGAATCAAATAATTGAAATCGATATGAAAATTTATCTTATCATGTTGTTTTTGAGAAAATACTAATATTAGATTATTATGCTCAAGGTTGAGTCACTATGATCAAAGGAAAGTGGCATGATTCAATGACATGACAAGGAAATTATATTGATGTCTTTAGGTTTAAATTTATTTACATGAGTAGATTCCTAACTATTGAATAACCATATATTTTGGAATCAATAATGAAACAAGTGTTCTATGTGAAATATATTCTAAAACATTAATTTAGTGTCATAAATAAATTGATCCCAAGATATGATTTTGATAATGGTGGTAGTGAACTTGACACCATCAACACCCCATTGATCATGTCCAAAATTTTTCATTTGATGAGAAAAATAATTCCATTTTTAGATTTGGTTGCTTACCTAAAGTGGTGGTGGGTAATCTATTGAAATAATTGTATGTTTTCTCAATCATATATTTTATTTCTAATATTTTTCATCAGTTACTTCAGGTAAAACTATTAATATCAATTAGTCAAACCAGATTTGGGACTATTTGGATATTTTTATATATATATTTTTTATATTTGAAATGTGATAATAATAACACAAGTCTAATTTCTATAACTAAAAATACCTTAAAAAACCTAAAGTAAATAAATCTAGAAAACTATAATTTTTCCAGAGAAGTTATAGTTGGTTCAACTCACATTTATGTAATATAAATGGTAAAAATAGTTTTGGGTGTAGTTTAATGATTTGAATATACATTTTTTTGATTTAAAATGTTATAAGAATCACTCAATTAAGATATCTTAAATTATAGATATCATTAATAACCTAAAGTAAACCAATCTTGAAAGCTATAATTTTAACCCAAGAGTTATAGTGAGTTTAGGTCATAATTTTAATACCTAAATAGTGAAATCAGGTTTGGGTATAGTTGAATGATATATATATATATATATTGTCTTTATAAATTAATAATAATCACTCAATTTGGACAGTTGTAACTACATATATATCATAAAAAAAGATAATGTAAATAAATCCTCCAAATTATTGTTTTCACTCAAGAGTTATGGTGTGTTCAGGTCCAAATTTCAATATTTAAAAAGTAAAAATAGGTTTGGGTGTAGCTGAATGATTTTATATATTTTTTTTAAAATTTTAAATACAATAATAATCAATAAATTCTTATATTTTTAACTGTATATATCATTAATAACTTGTTGTGAACTAATTTTTAAACTATAATTTTCACCCATGATTTCTATGAGTTTAAGTAAAAATTTTAAAAAACTAAATGATAAAATATTATTTGGATGTAGTTGGTTGTTTTTTAGATATTGTTGTTAGATTTTAAAAAATAAATAATCACTCAATTCTGGAAGATTTAAAAATTATATCATAAAATTTTTTTAAGTAAACCTAATTATAAAAGGGTAGTTTTGACCCAAGAGTTTCAATTAGTCCAAGTAAACATTTTAATATCTAAATGGAAAACAATATTTGGGTTTTGTTGAATGATATATATATATAACATAATAAGAATAATTAAATTCCAATAGTTTTAAATCTATATATAGTTAAAAAAACAAAAGGTAACATAGTCTCAAATATAAATAAGATAAAGGAAAAACACAAAACACTTTTAGTATTTCACATTATATGTTGATAGAATACTAAATCCTATAAATTAACATGATATTTAAGTGATATAAAATTTAAAATGAATAATAAAACTATCATTTCAGTAGGGATTATAGTTACAAAATAATTAAAATAAAACTAAACATCTGATTTTATAAATACTATATATTTATGTTTTGATATATTGTTTAGAAAGGGAATGGAATATAAAATATAAAAAATAAGAAATTTTTTAGAAACTAGATCTAAAATTTTATTACTTTATTTTTTTAGGAAACCTCTTACGAATTGTTTAACATGCTAATTAGTATTCCTTAGTTATGTTATTCCAAATTTTATGCATTCATTTCATTTCCAATTAGTATTCCTCGGTTAAGTTATGTCATCTCTTATTCATTGTTTGAATAACTAATTATTATGCATTAATTATTTAATTCCACTGTGATATATCTTATTTGGATTTCCAAATAGTAGTGAATTTATAAAAAATGTTCATTTTATTATCCTATATATATATGAAATATATCAATGAAGTACATATAAGGAGATTTTCTGAGAATGATCGATGAATGTGAGATATGGGACTATATCCTCTAGTGCATATAATGAGTATAATATTTATAATATATATCAATTAAAAACTATGACATGTAATTTTACTAATCATTTTAAAATTTCATTTAGTAATAACCATATAAAAGATAACTGTTCTCCAACTAGACTAAAGATAGTGTTGATCAGCATGATCAGTCAGGTAGGGGTGGTACTAGAGGTAAACAGAGAACCCACCGTACTCAATCGAACCTAGATCTTCCAGCACATATCATATCTTCCACACCTTCTCATCCCATTATTCTTCTTGAAGAACTAGGGATGTTAAAACTATTTATTATTTCTCTATCATTTCAGGCATTCGTTTCTTCTCAGATACCTTTTCCATATCCCATGACGGATTTTCATCCCTTCTATCCTTTTCCACCTAATTCTATACCACCTCCATTTACCACTTATCCTATCTGTATAAAGTTTTATGATCATGATTCTATGACTTATTCTTTATAGATTTCTGATCATGCTAATTATACTTTGGTTTCTAACCATCCTTCAAAATCTACCAATTTTTCATATCCTATAGATCAATTAGATCCCACAGATCATCTTGGATCAGGTATATGTTTGTAAGTGTATTAAATTATATCATAGTAATTTTATTTAATTTGTTATGTGTGTTGATTAATTTGTTTCCTTTTTTTCTAAAGAGATCGATTAATAAGTGGTGTGGGAATACTCTCATGCATGATTTATGTAACCACCATACACAAGTAATTATAGAGTATAACAAAGACAACCAATTGATTAGTAAACATGGTATAGAATGTATAAGTTTTATAGAGTCACTAGAAAAATATAGTGATATCATCTATGTGAAACCAATTTCTTAACGACACATTAGTGATCAAATCATGAAAAAACGAATGGGGTAAGATATGGGTTAGAAAATTTAATAAATTAAAATTCACACTGTGATTTTATTTATATAAATTAATAGTACTTATTACATCTTCCCTTTAAATTTCATAAGGTTCAAGCTATAAAAGATGAATGGTTGATGGAATTAATGGAATTTTGGAGAATATATAAGCATGAGTTATATGTAGTCTATACCAATATACTTGGAATGAAGTTAGAGGGAATTCCTATCCTAAATGATTACCCAGTTATATAGTGATAATAGATGGTTTCCTATTGTAAGAGTGATGAGTTTAAGGTACTATTGAAATTTATTTATTTTGATTGAGAATGATTATGATTTATTTTAATAATTTGATTTATATTATTAATTTTTTTGAATCTTCACAAAAAACAATGGTTCTATAAAGTATGTACACACTTTGAAACCTATAATTATACAGGAACATGATATAAACTAGTTACTTTTCACATGAAACTAAGTTTAATTAGGTATTATGTGTTTAGATGAAAATAATAAAAACATCAGGTTACAATTATATTTTAATTATATTAAGTTTTTTTAAATAATATAGTATTATTGAATACTATTTTCTTAAATCAATTATCATTTTTAGTGGGCATTGTTGAGCATTGACGAGTGTGTAACTCAATAAAAATTATTTTATTTGAACATAAAGATGAAATGTTATATTATTGTTAATGATAAGCCATAATAAAATATTCTTAGTATTATTTTAATGATTTAAAATTTTAATATATATTTAAAAAATAAATATATAGTCTATATTATCAGTAGTGTGTTCTAGGGACCCTTGATGATAAATAATGTGACCATTAGAGAAAAATTACAATTCATAACAATTATTAAGTTATGAGCACTGGGGTAGGGCCAACTTTCAACCTAGGAAGACTATAATTCCCATTTGGTATCGATAAACTTTAAGAAATACAAACACCTCTACAAGTACTAAGTTACAAGAGTTATTTACAGAAGTATCATATAAAAAACAAATTGGCCATACATGAGCATGGAATAAATAAAAAGGATATCAAGAAGTTCATGAAAGCCATGATGGATTTATTTCCATAATTTACACCAGATTCTATTGAGGTTCTTGAAACATGCATGTAAAATATGTATTCCTTTTATGATGTTTTGGGTGATTATGTTGATTTTTCCTAGTAGTGGTTATGAGAATGACCTTCTTGGTGGTGATGATAATGGTGTTTTTGAAGTTGATGATGCTATAAATAAAATTCATGATGAGGGTGATGTTAGTGATAACCAATATGGTTGTAGTGATCATGAAGATGATTTTTTAGAGTGGGATATTTATCAGTTTCCCTTTTGGCTTTATTTTCATGAAATGTTGATTGTTGAAGCTTCCATGTTTTGGGTTAAACTTATTTTATATGTTATTATTTAAATTTAAAGTTATTAATTGTTTCAAAAGTTTTGAATGACATAGATGCAATGATTATCTTTTTATTTGATTATTTTATTTATATTTTGTAGGTGGAGGGGTATAGGGGATGAAATATGTCATGGAATTTAATACCCTAGTAAAAATCATATACCAATGGTTTGAGGTAACCATTTTTAGAGGAGTCTATACCAATGGTTTCATCAAACCATTGATATTGATCAATAAAAATAGGTATATTCTTAATACCGTATAGAATCATTTGTATAGGCTATACCAATGGTTCTATAGCCTATAAAAATGATTGAAAATGGTTGTTATAACCTAGATCTATAGAAGTGTAAATGTAAAACTTACTTAAATATATGATTGTAAATGAAATACAATTTTTTTATTCAAAGATAAAAAATATAAATAATCTAAATGTAATATATTTCATATTATTTAAACCTTTATCATATCAACTATAAAATCACCTTTGATATTATTTACATAATTTCATCAAAGAAGACATTTTAATTTGAAAATTTCAAACTAAAAGTTATAAACAATTTATAATTTAAATATAAATTACTTTATAATTTTTTTAATTTTTTAATTTATAAATTTCCCTAATAATTTCTATATAAATACTTTATATCTAAATTATAATTCATGCCATATAAACCAAAAGATTTTTAATATTAACAATTAATATTGTGGAACATTTATTTATTAAATTTATTATAGACACTTAATATCTAGTTAAAAAGACTTTAAGATTAATTAATTTATAAAAACATTATAAATTAAATAAATGTCATCAAATAAATTTATATATAATTTAAAATGATTTTATAAATTATATAATTAAATTCATAATTTAAAATTATAAAATTAAAAGATTCTTAGATATTATAATGATATCTATTATATCATAATATATAGTCAGACCTTCTTATTGTATAATTTTTTATGATTGGAAGTTAGCTATATATGATAGATAATACTAGTATTAACTATAATATTCTATGATATATTATTTATCAAATCAGTAATATGGTACTCTGTTTAGTGGAATGACATTGATAGCATTGCAAGGCATAAAAGAAATAATTTTTTTATCACCATTTAAGATGTCCCATATTTTAAGATTGGCCACAATACAAAAGCTATACCATTTTTTTAAATATATAATACAACATATAAAATGATATCCATTTCTTCTCCATTTGAACATGATTTAGAGAATCAAGAGGTATGGTAAGGATCTGATACCACTAAAGGGTTTCTAAGGATCATATAAAATTGATTTAATATAATATAATATAATAAAAACCACAGTCCCCAGTTCACCATGCAATGAAAAACTAAAACCATGTATAAAATAAATGAAGAACATGTACCTTTCACTATAAATAGATGATGCTATTGTTTTTATTCATGTGATTAATGAAGAACAGTAAGGAAAAACCAAAAGTATCTTCCCTATGAGGTGTATCCATGGGCTGATTGAATCACCCAAACCATGGTAAAGACCCTTTTTATAGACAATATATACTAGTATCTCTCAAGGACAATGGATGTGGAAGAGTGCTCTAGGGAGAATAAATATGACGAGCACTCACTTAAAAAAAATTTCATCAGTGATATTTTCTTATTTATATAATTATCAATACATTATTGATCCTTTATATGAATTTAATGATACATTAAATAACACAAGAGTATTTATTGGGGAATTTATGTATTTTTTCATACAAACGTACCATTGATTCTACCTTGTGTTTTATACATTAATGATATCCTTATATAGAAGATTACCAAATGCTAACACTTAACATTTAAATTCCATACTTAATAATAGGGTGTTAATATAGTCTTACACTACTATTCTTATTATAAAATATATTTATGATATGGTCATATCATAAAATTTCTTTATAAAATGTAAATAAAACATAAATATATTGTTATTAAAAAAATAATAGTTTTTAATAACATAAAAAAACATTATTAATAAATTATAATATAATATAAATATAAAATAAATGTAAATATAATGTTTTTAATATAAATATAATGTAAATAATGGTTATTAATAATGTAAATAACAGTAATTAAGAATTTCTATAAATAAATGATAAATATGGATTTAATAATTTCCATGGGGTGATTGGCATAGGCTCTATTACAATGGGATATTATTATCATGTCCATTCATTTTTCTAATATTTATCCTATGTAAAAAATCATATTTATTGGATTCTTGTTGAAAAGTAGGGATTAATCTAGATCATTGATGAAGCGTACATGTATTATATATATATATATATATATTTCCATATGAAATAAGAACTTTTGGTATCTATTTCACTCTATTATTTGTATTATCTCTATTTTATTCACCATTATAATGTGATTGTATGTCTGTTTTGATTTTTCAATATTTTCTTCTTTAATTGACATCATGATTCCTTTACAATTGAAAAAAATCTTGTTTTATAAATATTTTGTGGTTTCAATCATAGTTTCATTCCCTTTTCATATTGTTTTATCAATACGAGATCTACAAGTCTAAAATGGTTATTCTAATAAAAGAAGTCATATTTTCCCTTGTAAAAATTTATAAAATCATTTCCCCATATAAAATTATTTTGGAAAATATTTTATTTTACCTTCATATTATATAAAAAAATATCCCTCCACCATTAAATCCTGATGTGTAATCATGAAACCCGATGAAATAAATCAACTGCATTCTCTGAAGTGAATGTTATTGTTCTCGAGATCACAAAAAATATCTCTATAGTCAATTTTAATGAAAATATTATGATCAAGGTTGTCATATAATTGATCTAAATTGGGAATTACACTACCAGAAGTGGTTGAAAAATTAAAACCTTCATACACGAAACACCAAAGCACAATGAAAATAAATGTTTCCATTTTTCCATAAAGGGGAATTGTTCAAGTACTTATAAAACACTAAATAATTTCATTGATTTTAACAATAATCAGTTAAAGATAAAAAATATTGAAGTGAAATTTGTAGAGGGGTCATGGTACATAATGATGATATCATGACTTTTGACATCACCAACTATTTTGTAAACTCTTAAGGTATTGAGAATAATGAAAATATGTAAATTATCATCGATGATATTGTAGTTATTTTTATAATACATTCATTAATATTTTTGATTCATTTATTTTAACTTTTAATTTAATTAATATATGTATACTCAATTTTCGTTCACTGAAAATGGATAAAAATATTGAACTATATATTCTTTTTATTGAACTTAAAGACACCATAAATCATTATTAAACATTTTTCTTCCATTTCCAAAAGTGAATGTTTATATTTGTTAATTTTTTTTATTCCCAAATTTAATGTTATAAATAAGGTTGGGGTGAAAATAAAATATTTTATCCCTAAAGTAACATATGAAAACAATGACTTTATATATTATGTTAAATATTTTTCCCCTACAGTTGTAGTATTAGAAAATAAAAAAATATTATTTGTAATATCCTTATGGATTAACAATATTAATTCATATAATTAATTCAATATTATCTCATGAATTAGGTGTTATTTTATTATATTTCATGGTAAAATCATAACTTTTATTATGAAATATATTTTATAAATTTTATTTTACTACTTGAAATAGATCATTATTATAAATAAAATAAGTGTTTTTATAAGAGATAAATAAATTTTTTTAAATATTCAATTATCATTTAAGTAACATGAAATCCAATAAATTATTTTTCAATACTCATTCTTTGGTGTGAATATAATTTTATTGAATTTATTTCATTATTATAAGTGAATGAAATTATTCCCGATTTTTTAAAATCTGTGTCATCAACTGTTAATGTTTGAGAAATTATAAAGTTTTATAAACTAATTTTCAATCATTCCATGAAGTTAATAATATTAAAAAAATCATCTATGATTTATAATCATGGTTTCAATGAATAATGTGTTATGAATCTTGAATATTTTTCAATGTTAGTTGTAACAACTTCATTTTTCAAAATATGATCCTTTGAGTATTTCTTTATGATCATATGGATTTTTTTTTCTTAGAGTTGGTATGGTGTTTTAATTGCCACAGGACCCTATAATTAAAAATATTAAAACTATTAAAACACACACATGTATATTTTTGGAATAAATGGGTTTCCTATTTATTGGTACATTGGATGAGAAATTTGGGACTGTGGTTGTTTTTGGAATGCATGGTTTACCCTCAGTGCGACATAAGGTTAGTTTTAATTGGATGTTACATGGGAGGAATACATTGACATGTGATTTATATAAAATAAATGATTTGTTTATTTATTTTATTAAATCACCAAAAACTAATATTATATTTAAAAATATATCATTATTAAAATTATCTAGGGTTTTCACATAACCCTGAGAGATTGGAGAGGAGGAGGAGCCACTATTAGTGATGATGAGCATGGGACCGTAGATCGATGATGAACAAAATGAGGATATTCATAGAGTGAGTAAATAATATTATAAAATCTTCAGAAAAATCATTAAAATACATTTACTTGACAAAAAATCGATCCTTTATTGAGGTAGGTCTCGTTATTTGTGTATTTCCTCCCTTTTGTTTTTGTTGTTGAGAATGGATTGTATATCTACATAAATTAATGATTTATTTTATTTTAATGATATGAAAATTTAATCATCATTCTAGATCCTAATTATTTTTCTTCATTACATACATATTAAATTTTTTTGGTTTCTACAATCATGGTCCTTGGCTAGGATTACATCAACCAATGATAATTCGTAAATTTTTTTGTGCCTCTATAATCTTCATACTTTGCATTCTTCATCATTTTCATATGGGGTTAGAGATTCAGAATTTCCAAACTAGTTCAATAGAAATTAAACCTTTGGATAAAAAAAGGACTTGTGAATGATTCGAGGATCAATGGTTCATAGATTTATTAAGGTAGAGTAATAGATTACAAGTGATGGTTCTAGGTATCAAAACCCCATTTTAGCAACAAGAGGTGCATATGATCATGCATAGAAGACATGAATCCAAATTTCCAGCCACCAATGGTTAATAATAATTATTTAGAGGTGTGAACCTTGACTTATAGTAGTATGGGTGATCCCAGAGTAGATCATAGATATTATTCCAGAGATCAAGACCCCTTTATAGTGTCATGAGGGGTGGTGGATCTCATGTGGGTCATCAAAAGTTCCTTTTTCTAGTTGGTGGTGACTGAAAAATGATGTAAGAATAAGTATCCTTACAATTTTAGGACTTGGAAAGAGTTTTATGTGAAATGTTATAAAAAGGGTTGATCTGTTGAGATACAAGGAAGAAATTATGTTTGGTGCAAGAAACCAAATTACACACTATGTAATCTAGAGGAACACACACCATATTCCACTAGATATCATGAAGGCTAGGGATTTGTTACACTATAAATATCATAGTCCATGTGTAAGAATCATATCCCAGGTGACCTTGGAAGGCTATCCCAACCGTGTACTTGTGGTACATGTTCATGAAGTCTGTGCGGCTCAAAATCTATATAACTAAGCCACAACACATTTACCCCTAGTTGGACAACAATACCATGTTTAGTGAGGAATAATACTTGGACCTCGAGTGCTCACATACATAGTGTATCCTATAATACATTCCATGTATGATGTCTTTTACATACCTAGTGTAGTAGTGGGATATGACCAAGCTTCTTCTTCAGAGAACACACCATGTTTCCCTAAATAACATATCATGTACTTTTATTATATCTTCTACCTGGTGTATCTCTTTCACCAAGACTCTAATTTGGTCTTGTGAGTATCCTATCCTAAGTAGTTTTGTGTGTAGGATGTTATGGTGGGAATAATTTTGGAACTAAATATATGATACAAGGTGATATGATCAGAACACTTATTTAGTGCCACTCAATAGGTGCTAGTGATCAGGTTTGATCATTAGATAGTTTCTAGGGTCATTACTCCCCTGAAACACTAGGTTGTGGCCCCCATACTCTTTATATAGTTATATTCAGTACTCCCACACATTACATAGGGTATAGATCATATATATATATATATATATTATTGTACTCCCCTACCATTGAGCTTTGTTGGGGTGTGTTTTCTCTACTAAAGTAGTGATCTCTTGGTTATAGAGCCTAGTGTTGAGGATCAGGTCCTCATACATGATTATTTTGAGGTTTCATGTAGTGTTTGGAATAAAATATGTGATCTTTGGAGTTATAGGAAGATTCATCATCCTTAGATGGTTGGGGAGATTTACACTTCTCTACTTTTTATGAATGGGGTCTCTTTATGAGAATATCTGATGTTGGGGTTTCTTTAACCTCTTCCCTATTAGTTTTAGGGTGTCCTATTGGGTATGTATATACTCATCCATGCATGGAATTTGATCTCGCATATGTCATGTATTATGCAGATGTAAGATAGACTAGCAGTGACTATGGTAGACCTAGTATTAGTGGAGTATAGTAGTACATGGTGGTGATGACCATGTTTTGTGGTCAAACTCTAGGATTTTGAGCTCGGATCTCCCTTGATATAACCATTAAAGTTGTTGTTAGAATGGGTTTTCCTTATATATTTTTATGTTAGTGAATATTTCCCTTTGTAATTTGGTATTGACTTACTGGACTTTGATATGTATCCTAGAGGTTGTTTCATTAATTGTTTACACTCTAGAGGCTACAAAACTATTATATATCTACATTTCTGCATTAATTCTAGTGTGTGAATGTGCATAAGTAAATTTGGATAAGACCTCCCATTTCAGTGATATACCTACTTAGTTCTTCTCACTACCCCTTATCCTATTTAAGGTAGGTTTGGGGTGTCACTCTTAGTTTACTACTAACCCAAGAGGGGCCGTCGTTATTTTGGTTATGAAAGAGTGGTATAAAATGTGGTTCTATCCTAGGGGTGATGTTAGTATTTTTACATATTAGGAGGATTAGTTCATAAATTTAGAGAAAATTATTTGGATTATCTCGAGTTCAGTTCCTAAGAAAGAGAACCTAGTGATGGTGTGGTAACTGGAATATCTATACAATAGGAATCCGACTAGTTTCTTATTAACTCAACATACTAAGGCACTGGTTATAGGTAAACCAATGTTATATGAATCATATAGGATTGAGTCTTTTGACTTCTGTGTATTTGAGTCATCCCCACAAATATAATCTTTGACCATGGTATATATTGAAAATTTTCATGATGATTCTGAGAGGACAACTAGCTCTAATTCTGAGATAAGTTTATAATGATGAACAATTAAATGATTAGGCCTCAGTATGGAGATCTATTTTTAGGTGTTAACTCTAGGTGATAATAGATCAGTGTTTCCTCTCGATGAGAAGTGTATGGAACCACCTTCAATGGTATGTGATTATAATTGTATAGAAATTTAGAATATAAAATCTCTAATAGGATAGAAATATATTTTGTACAGGATTAACACATTATGAGAGCTCAAAAATAGTGAATATTCAAGTTTTTTAGTGAGCTAGAACCTTAGGCTGCGAAGGATCAGCTTGAGGTAATTGTATGGGTTTTCTAGCTTGTGCGAACCCTAAATGAACAATTGGTTGTACTCGCAACTAGTCTTAATTTTAGTGAAGTAGGTAATTAGTGGTGCCTGGTCAACCATATCCATGATTAGGTAACCCGATATTGGTACAAATATGATCATCTATTTAGAGATGAGTACTTTCCTAAAACCCCATGGGTAACCAAGGATTAACTAGAGGCGAGGGTTTGGGTTTTCCACCTAGTGTGGGATCCCTCTTTGTTAAATGGTGGTCTTAAAATATTGAAATATTTTGGGAAATTCATGGATTTGATGGATCCCTATATTGGTGATGTGTAATTTGGCTTCAACCATGTAAGAAAGAGGGACACTTCCCATTCAAAGACACCTTATCTTATAACATGATTTAAATCCACACAGGTGAGTTAGTGCCACCTAACGTAGATAGTGTCGTGTTTTGGTGGATACGTTCCTTTGATTATTTTTGTTTGAGGTCATTTTGGTTGTGATAAGGTTTCATAGAGAACCCTAGGTATGAGATATTATAAGGTTAGGGGAAGGATAACTATAAGCATCAGAGGCTTATAACTCAAAGGAATTGATGGTGATATGAGGTACGATATGATAATTATCAACTTTAGCTACATTTTTATTAGTCTTGGGCATAAGTCACTCATTCCTTTACACTTCCATTGTTTGAGACCAAGAGATTCTAGTGGAACCATTAGCTTGAACCTGAAATTTAGAGACTATTGTTGAGGAAGTGTCGATGATCATACATTTATTTTGGTGGTGTGACTTGATTCTTGTAGGATAGAGATTCTCATGGGATATTTATGAATAAACCATGAGACCCTATAATTTTTTGTCGTGTGTAAAAATAGGAAGGATGAGTTTTTTCCTTCATTGGAGAGAGTAGATCTTAGGAAGATTAGGATTTGATTGTGTATAGGAGGATATAATCAACATGATATTAGTTGTCTAATATGAATCTTGGAGTGGTAGATTATATCAGAAGGATTATAAAAAACCTATTTTGTCCCACTAGGTGTCTTTGTTTTTTGTTTATGAAAAATTGTATAATAGATCGAGGGCTTATATTGGTTACCATCACCTAAATTAGGTAATGACCAAGAATAAGTACCTCTTGTAAAGGATTGAAGTCCTATTAGACCAGTATAAATGTGTGAGTTGGTTTTCAAATATTAATCTCAAGTCTGGATAATATAATTGAGGGTTAATGAGGTTGATATTTGAAATATGGAATTTTGTTGTCACTATGATCATTATGAGTTCTTGGTGTTGTATTTTTTTGTGAAAAATTCCCCCATAGTGTTCATTTCATTTATGAACTGGATCTTGTATACATAGTTGGATAGATTTTTAGTTTTACATATCTATGAAATTATAGTATACTATATGTATGATTATTATCCTACCAATCATTTTATGATGATCCTAGGATTATAGATGGAGAGCTAATTATATAGTAATCTCTTGAAGTGTTAGTTTTTTATTTGAGAGGTTTACTTTTTGGGGTATGTTGTCTCTGATCATGGTCTACCTATAGACCCAGAAAATATTGATAAAATGATCTCTTAGTAACCTCCCAAGTGTGTATTAGATGTATAATGTTTCCTCAGTTTGTAAGGGTACCATTATAGGTTAATGGAAGTCTTTTTGAGTATTATAACCCCCTTTACTACCTTGAATTAGAAAGTGTAGTTTTTTTATTTGTTTGAGTAGTGCCATATCCTTGAAGGAGCTAAGGCGGAGCTCGATTGATGCTCTTATGTTGAGTCTTCTATAGGGTGGAGTTGAGTACATAATGTTTTATTATACCTATGGAGATAGTATTAGATATATATTGTTACAGATATAGGTTGTTATTTATTATGGGTTAAGTTAGTTGAGACCCCATGAGAAGAACTACGTGACCCATGACTTGGTTTTGGTAGTGGTAGTATCTTCCTTGATGGTGTATAGGTGCTATATTTTGGGTGAGTGTTTCATTTTTTTCTATGAACACCAAAGTTTCAAGTACATCTCTACCCATGGAGAACTCAAATCGAGATTGGGCATTTTTTGGCATTCATGTACGACTCAAACTTAGAGATAGTCTATAATATAGGTAATAGAAACATGATAAGAGATTTCATTAGTAAGAAATTACATTCTAACTTAGTGGAGGATGAAAATGATAAGTTGGACTCATTTCAGTTGACCCTGGTGGAGGAGAGGGGTAAAATTTATCATCAGTTGATTATGGTGACTCCATCACTTCTTCAGTGTGTGATAGAGTCTCATTCAGTAGATATCGATTATAAAGTTCTATATTACTAGATATACTTAGGGGAAACACCTTATGGGTTTCTTAAAGGTGGGATTTATTCCATCTTTTTCTAGGTATGGATGGTGGCTCTTGTCATGTTATATGGGGAGGTGTTGAGGGAGTTTTCTACCTCCCCCTCGGTTGTACATAAAGGAGTACTAAAGATGTACTAGAAACTTTGGTTATAGTTTTGTGGGATAACATGAGGTTGAGTGTTGTAGAGTTTGTTTCTGAATGTATCGCTTGTCATTAGGTGAAGGATGAGAATTAGGTTCCAATAGGTTTGACTCAACCAATTGAAATTCCTAAATGGAAGTGAGTTGGCATATTGATTGATTTTTGTGATGGCAATTACATGGACAACGAGAGGCCAAAAAACTATCTGGGTGATTGTCAAATGAAATACTAAGATGATACACTTTCTTTCCATACAAGGGAAGATATTTATTGAGAGTTTGGTGTGTTTGTATATAAAAAAGGTTATTTGGATTCATTGGGTTACAATGATGATTCTTTATGATCATGATTCTTGGTATACATCATGGTTGTGGAGAGGTTTTTAAGAGGATTTTTGGACCAATTAAGGATGGATAAAACATTTCACCGCTAAAAGGAAGGATATTCTAAGTGAACCATCTAATTTTTCAAAGTTATACTGAGAGATTTCATGTTTCTTTTCTACCAGATCTAGGATGATCACTTAACATTAGTGTATATCACTTATAATAGTTTCTATCGATCCACTATTGATATGGAACCATTCTAGGAACTGTATGAGAGAATCTACAAGCCACCCTAGGGGTGCATCAAACTGTTTCAGATCATATATAGTGATATATATTTTCCTTACCACACAAACTTACCCTTTTCGGTAGATCGAGTCACTAATGGAATTAGAGGTATTTGCGATGGGATATTTGCGATGGGATCCCATCGTAAATAGGCTTTAGCATCAGGGCCCCGTTGAAAATATCCCATTGCAGAAAACAACGTTGTAAATATTATTTTTTGTGATGGGCCCATAAAAAAAGTATTTGCTACGAGAAAGGTCCCCATTGAAAATAACCCTATGATTATATACATTATATATATAAATAAACCTTTCGCGACGGCCTATCTTAAATACTATTTGTGATGAGAGAATGCCCCATCACAACCAAGCCTTCAATTATATACATTATATATATAAAAACATTTTGTGACAGGCCCGTCGAAAATACTATTTGAAATGGGCCCGTAGAAAATTCTATTAATAAAAATTTATATTTATGTTATTTGTGATGGGCTCCCATCGCAATAGGTCCACTCACAAATACTAATTTTGGGAGAAATAATTTTTAGTGGATTGAAGACTTCTCTTTTATCCGATTACTCGTTTACCTGAAAATTTATCTTGATGAAATCACAATGAAGAATATGATCATAGGTACACATATTTATTCTCGTGCATACGAGAATGTATAAGAGTATTTCTGAGAACATTTTTCATTGTGATTTCTATGTGAGAAACTTGCACGTAAATGAGCCGTCGGATAAAAGAGCTCCCTTTTTGTCGATGAATCATCTTCTTGAAATTGTCACCACATGAACAAATTATAAAAAATGTGGTCCTACGAATGCATATTAAAACTCGTGAAAACGTAGAAGCATACTTTTCATAATGTTTTGAGTCGGTGAAAGTTGAAAGGAGAAGAGTCATCGAGAAAAAGGAGTGTCGTCAATCCACTGGAAATTGTGCCAAGTTTTTACAAGTTATTACTTTTCATAATTGTTACTATTTATTACTATTTATTACTATTTATTACTATTTTTTACTATTTATTACTATTATTTACTAGTTTCTACTATTGGTTACTAGTTTTTACTATTGTTTTCTATTTATTACTATTTATTACTATTATTTACTATTGTTTACCATTTTTTACTATTTATTTCTATTTTTTAGTGTTGTTTACTACTGTTTACTATTGTTTAGTAGTTTTTACTATTTTTTACCAGTTTTTACTATTTTTTACTAGTTTTTACTAGCTTTACTAGTTTTTACTAGTTATTACTATTTATTAATAGTTATTACTATTTATTAAAATGGTTTACTATTTTTTACTATTTTTACTATTTTTTACTATTTTTTACTATTTTTTACTATTTTTTACTATTTTTTACTATTTATTACTAGTTATTTATTTATTACTAGTTATTACTATTTATTACTATTTATTACTAGTTATTACTAGTTATTACAAGTTATTACTAGTTATTACTAGCTATTACTAGTTATTATTAGTTATTAGTTGTTATTAGTAGTTATTACTAGTTATTACTAGTTATTAATAGTTATTACTATTTATTACTCACTATTAACAATTATTATTAATCATTACTAATCATTACCAATCATTACTAATTATTACTAATTATTACTAATTATTACTAATTATTACTAATTATTACTAATTATTACTATTTATTACTAATTATTACTAATTACTACCAATTATTACTAATTACTACTAATTACTTCTAATTACTACTAATTACTACTAATTACTACTAATTACTACTAATTGCTACTATTTACTACTATTTACTACTATTTAGTCCTATTTATTCATATTTATTCCTATTTATTACTATTTATTACTATTTATTTCTATTTATTCCTAATTATTACTATTTATTCTTAATTACTACTATTTTGTACTACTTATTACTATTTATTACTAATAACTCCTATTTATTACTAATTATTCATATTTAATACAAATTATTCCTAATTATTACTATTTATTGTAAATTACTACTATTTAGTACTAATTACAACTAATTACAACTATTTATTACTAATTATTCCTATTTATTCCTAGTTATTCCTAATTATTCCTAATTATTCTTATTTATTCCTAATTACTACAAATTTCTACTAATTAGTACTAATTACCATGAATTACTACTAATTATTACTATTTATTACTAAAATACATATAAAAAAAACAATTTTAATCTAATTTAATTACTACTAATCAACAATAATTAAAATTAACATAAAAAAATTAAATAAATACTAAATTAAATAAAATATAAATACCTTTAAACTTGATCTCCTATTGATGTAAGCGCCTTCACAACTTCTCTGCAAAAAAAATTAAGAGAGAGTAATTTTCACTCTAAAATTCGAGTTTAGTGAGAAAGAGGAAGTGAGACACTACTGGAAATATGATCTATACCAACGGTTTTGGCCAAACCGTTGGTATAGTTTACTAATTTGGACCTATACCAATGGTTTGGACAAAACCGTTGGTATAGGTCGCTTATATGGACCAATACCAACGATTTTGGACAAATCGTTGGTATAGGGGGGACTTATACCAACACCAACAGTTTGTCCAAAATCGTTGGTATAGGTCCCAAAATCAAAGAACCTATACCAACGGTTCTCAAAATCATTGGTATAGGTCTATACCAATGGTTTTGAGAACTGTTGGTATAGATACATGTATTTTTAATGGAATCTTATTATATAGGACATTAAATAAATCAAGATTTAAAATACTTATGATAATACATATATATATTTTTGAAATTATGTTCACAAAAGTAAGTTAGCTTAATGGTTAGTTCGTTCAATAACAAACAGGAGGTGCTGGGATCAAAACAAACTGAATGATTATTTTTTGAATTACCTATACCAATAGTTTTTTGGAACCGCTGGTATAGATTTTCATATTACTTATTCCAACAGTTTTCAAAACCATTGGTATAGGTCTATACCAACGATTTTGGGAAAACCATTGGTATAGACCTATCCCCACGTCTTACCTAGTAACGATTCTCCAAACCGTTGGTATAGGCTATACCAACGGTTTGGAGGCATATACCAACGGTTCTAAACCATTGGTACATGATATTTTTCCAGTAGTGAGAAATGAGAGAAAGGGAAAGAAAAACGGAGGGGGTATATATAGGTTAGATTAGTTGTGATGGGTCTATTAGCGATGGGATTAACATTGAAAAAATTACTTTTTGAGATGGGGATCATCACAAATACCTACAACCGCATTAATTACGGGTGTTGGCTAAGATGATATTTGTGACGGGTCCCATCGCAAAAAGTGACTTGCTGACACACCTTTTGCGACGAGACAACATCCCATCGCAAATAACTTTCCTACGCTTTGGCACCCATCCCGCACATTACCTTTTGTGAAGGGACCCCAAATCCTACAAAAAATAACTTTTTATTTGCGACAGTATGAACCCACCATCACAAATAACCCCTAGGACGGACCATTTGCGATGAGATTAATTCCCGTTGCAAATACCCCATCGCGAAAGACTGTTATTTCCATAGAAAGTGCATGAAATATTCCATGTGTCATAGATGAGGAGATACTTTTATGACCCATCACACTTTATTCACTAAGGTGAGTTGGACGTTGAGGATGAAGTCATCTTCCCAGAATACCTGATGGGAATCAAGGATCAATAGGAGAGGATCTTGTGTAGATGAACCATTTGTAAGGATCCAAACTTTCATTAATGAAAATTCCTCTCGATCTAATTAAATATATTATTATGGTTATATAAATTGTGAACTACATTGGTTTTATGTTTCTAGATTTTAAAATATTGTTATGAAATGTGACCATTGCTAATATAGCCGTTGAACAATGATCACATGATTAGTATAAATATAGGGCTTTAACAAATCCAATTTACCCAGTCAAAGGAAGCGATGACCTCATCTAGTAGACTTTCCCCATACAAAGCCCATTTGACAGAGCTCAAAAAGGAGGTGGCGTCATTGGGATTCACTCTTGACCAATCCCATGCCGAACTTGAACATGTTAAGCTTGAGCGGAACTGACTACGGGAGAAGAAGAAGTTAATAGAGATTACCGCTCGAGCAATGTTATCTGAGCCACCCCAAGAGTCTGTCACCATCACACACCTTACCCTTTGGTATTATAAGGGTGTTATAAGGGGTTATTTAACAAGACCCTAGAACTATTGATGCACTACTGTGCATAAGGATTTTCCACTTGGTTTAATATCTATAAAATGGTTTTTGTGGATGGTTTTTGCATGGATTTTACAAGTTTGATGTTCCTTAATAGGTTTTTTAGTCACCAGAGGATGAAGCAAGAAGTTTAGGAATTTTGGAGATTCAGAAGGGAATTGGATTCTTTTAGACCCTTTTCCCCTGACTATGCTGGATTGGAGTCACCCAGATCAAGCACCGAGACATGAAGGACAACTGATTTCAGAAATTTCAAAGAGAAAGGCAACCCGTATGACCGTCACACAATTATCCAAACTATGTTGGAGAAGATTCCATTGATAGAGAGGTGCACACGGTTGGCGCACGACTTACCAAAACTGTGTGGCCCTTTAGAGAAACCATGCGAGACATTCACATATGGACAGAGACATTCGCACGGTTGGTGCACGGCTTACCCAAACCGTGTGGTCCATCTGGGAAAACCGTGTGGCCTTAAAAATTTGAGACAGGGAATTCTGCATGTTTTTTGCATGGCCTACCAAACCGTGCACCCAAAATCGTGCGGACTACTACAACCTTCTCCTTTTAGCCTTTTCACTTTTCACCTAATCCTTGACCCAGAGTTCCCCTTTCTACCTGCTTTTGGACAACTGGAAAAATGTACTTTCTGACTGAGAAGACTCTGGGGGGGTGAGCCTGGATAAGGGGAGGATTCGAGAGAGGAGAAGAGGTGGGTGGGGGGGGGGGGGGGTGGGAACTATGTTTTTTTGTGAGAGGAAGGTTTTTGAGCACTTGTTCTCTGTATTTTTGTTGTGCTTATGATTCTTATAATTTCTATTGTGATGAACTCTCTTATGAATTCTAGTAATTTTCTTATCCTTTTCCTCATGAGTAGCTAAACCCCCCTTGTGTTGGGGCTAGAAAAAATGTGGGTTCGTTAGAACCAATTTCTCTGTTCTTGTGTTTTTTCATCATCTCTCACCTAATTCTCCCAACTTCTATGTCTTATTTTGCTGGAAACCACATATCAGACCAAGAATGGAGTTTCCATGGATCTTTGGGAGAATTACGACAAAGATAACCCTGACCATTGGATGTACTTGTTGTTTATAGAGGATGATTCATAAATTAAGAGTCCGTAGAAATCAATTTATAGACCAAGGGATTGACTTCTACAGACTTAATCAGAACTCACCAGACCAAGGGAGTTTTGACACAAATAAAATCTATAAATGTGGGTTATTATGAACAACACAAAACAATATAGAATAAGGCTTAACGTCCCACATAAATGTCCAACCTCATCACATTTTTATCATTATCCATTAAAATCCAGTTTTAAGTAATCTTCAATTTTGATGTTAATTCATAGTGGGTTAGATAAGGCAAAGCAATTAGTTCTCTTTTGAGATCCATAATTATGAACCAAAAAATAGTATTTAAATTCAGCATCTTCACTTGATAAATTTCAAATAAAGAGACATAAATGACAACATGGTTTCCCTATGTACCGACCCCGTACTTGTACAATATGCTAGTTACAAGTTAGGGAAATTAATTTGGTGCTGAAAAAACCACTTTAGACAAATGAAGCACCCAATTTTGGTATCGTTTCCAGGGTAACAGTCATTTTTGTTAATTAAATTGGAGTCATTGAGTGAAAAAAAATTTATAAAAATTATTTTCTTCATCTCATTTATGTTTTCCATTATTTTTTCCCTTTTATGTTGGGTGTGTTGTTTATGTTGTGCAGGCCCGTAGGTATATGAGTGTTTAGGTCACTCATTCCCAGATTGCCGAGTCATCAGAGTTACACCCGATAGATCCAGAAATCAAAAGAACGTTGTCTAGGAGGCGTCATTCACTTATGGGTGATCAAAACACAAATGATCCTATTACACATCAGGAGGAAGAACTAGGATTTGTCCAATGAGTTGGGTCGCCATTCGTTATTGAAGGAAATCCACCACTGGGAGTCAAGGAAGAGCGACATCTGAATCCATTGGGGGCTTACATGGAATACATGTCGAGGAACCAACAGCAGCTACCAGCTCAATTTGTGCCAGGGTTCAACCAGCCACATTCAAGGAAATATATTCCATGATAGCAACCTCCATATTTCCCTCAGAATCAACAGGAATATTATCCTCCAGAGCAACAACAGTTCATTCCACAAGCACCTTCGGAATCGATGTCTCCATGTGGTACTCTTATGGAATATGGATTACCCTCCATTCAGGGAGTAGAAACTGGAATAGTAAGACCACCGGTGCAAGACCAACATTTTGAGATTAAGCCTGTGATAATGCAATTAATTCAAAATATAGTTTAGTTCTATGGATTTCCAAGTGAAGGGCCAAATTCTCACCTATCCAAAATTTTGGAGATATGTGACACTTTCTGGTACCACAAAGTGTCAGAGGATGAAATCCTCCTTAGGCTATTTTCCTTCTCATTAAGTGATATGGAAAAGGATTGGATCAAGGGGTTACCTTAGAGATCTATTCTTACCTAGGAGGCATTGGACTAATCCTTTTTATCGAAATACTTTCCTCCCTCGAAGATGGTCACCTTAAGGAATGAAATCCATAAATTTCAACAACATGACTCTGAATCTTTATATGAGTCATGGGAAAAATTTAAAGAGATTCTGAGGAAATTCCCACACCATGGGCTTCCATTCTAGATTCAAGTCCAGACTTTCTATAGAGGTCTAACAACTAATAAAAAGTCTGTGGTTGATGCAGCTTCTGGAGGGACAGTCATGAGGAAGTCCCCTGAAGAGATTTTTGAATTGTTGGAAGACATGTCATCCAATAGTTTTCAGTGGCATTCTTAATAGGGCACTCAGAAAAGGTTAATGAATAATATATATTCCACCACCATGATTGAAACTCAACTCGATGTCGTCTCAAAGAAGTCCGATGCTCTGAATCTAAAACATCCATCTCAAGTTCAAGCTATTAGTCAACCAGCATGTAGTGATTGCAGTGAAAACCATGTTATGGGCGAGTGCCCAGGGGCAGGTGTAGAAGCCTCTACCAGTGAGGTAAATTATTTTGAACAGAATATAGGACCCAGAAACTACCCTCAAGACCAAAAAGAGGGGTGGAAAGAGACTCAAAAATACTTGTTTGGGGCAGAAACATCAAAATCATCATCCCCGACCACAAAGACCACCTAGTTGCAGTCAACAACAGTTTCAGACTCTGTATACGAGGTAGAAACAGGGTAACCAATTTCAGAAAGGATCATATCAACAACAAGTGTATCAAAACCCTCACCCTACTCAACCATTTCGATAGACACCTCCCCAACAAGTAGCCCAACATCTTCAAGAGGAACCTCCCTCAAGGATGGAGGAAATGATTTCTAAATTTATAACTACTACTGAAATAAGATTTCAAAACTATGAGGCATCAATTAGAAGCCTCGATAACTAGATTGGGAATATTTCCAATCAGCTCACTCAAAGATATCCCGGTACAAGACCGGGAAATACTAAGAAAAATCTAAGGTAGGAGGCTAATGTTGTTATTTTACACAGTGTGAAGGAGATGATGTTGAAGGTAACTATGAGTCAGGGTGCTACACCATCAAAGCCATCCACATTATCCTCAGGTGGAGAAGTCGTAACTGAGGAATCTTCCTCAAAACATGAGATGGATAAAGAATCATAAGTCCCACAGGATAAGGTAAAAGAAGTGGTTAAAGGGTATGAACCTACCTTTCCATTTCCAGCAAGGATGAAACAACGGAAGCTAGACCAACAATTTTCCAAGTTCATGGAAGTCTTCCAGAATCTTCACATTAACATTCCATTTATAGAGGCATTAATTCAAATGCCCACATATACGAAGTTCATAAAAGATATCATTTCAAATAAAAGGATGATGGAAGACTTGGGCACCATTCCCCCGACAAAGGAATGCTCAGCGATAATCCAACACACTCTCCCTCCTAAGCTCTAGGATCTGGGAATCTTTACTATCCCATGCACTATTGGAACTTATGAGTTTGGAAAAGACCTTTGTGATTTGGGGGAGAGTGTTAATTTAATGCCCTTTGGAGTATTCAAGAAGTTAGGGCTGAACGATCTTAAGAGAACCCGAGTGGAACTCTAACTAGCTGACCGTTCTATTAAATACCCTAGGGGGATTTTGGAAGATGTGTTGGTCAAAGTGGAATAATTAATTCTGCCACAGGATTTCATTATCTTGGACATGGAAGAAAGCCAAGAGGCATATTTGATTCTTGGAAGACCCTTTCTAGCTACCAGGAAGGTTTTAATTGATGCGTACCATGGCGAGATGATCTTCCATGTGGGTGATGAGAAGGTTTCCTACAATATCCTCAAGGTGGTGAAACTGGTTTCACTGATGGAGCAAGAGGATTGTTGTGACTTGACAACAACAGATGACTGTTTAGGCCTAGTGGAAGATGATATGAAATATTATTCATTCATCAATGAAACCGTTCTAGAGGATTACCAGCTTTAAGAAAACCAGGAGGAATTAAGCTTTATTGTAGGATAAGGCATCCATTACTGATAGAGGGCAGTTGATCCAGATTTATTTGAGTGAGCTAAGGTCGAGCCGATCGTACCTTCTATTCTCAAGGCTCCCAGCTCGAGTTGAAACCTCTCCCTTCCTCGTTGAAATATGGCTATTTGGGAGAGGAACGTACACTACTAGTGATCTTAAATTCCTTGCTCTCAAAAGATCAAGACGAGGCTCTTTTGCAAGCCTTCCAAAGGCGGAAACATGACACATGCTGGACGGTTGCAGACCTTAGGGGTATAAGTCCCACGGTCTGCACTCATAAGGTACTTATGGAGAAAGGGGAAAAATCCTCTCTCCAACCACAGTGAAGATTGAACCCCCCATTAAAGAAGGGTTTAATAAGGAGGTGATCAAATTACTTGATTCTGGATTTATATACCCCATATCCGACAGCCCGTGGGTGAGTCCTCCCTAGGTGGTGCCTAAAAAGGGAGGCATCATGGTGGTGACCAATGAAAAGAATGAGCTCATCCTGAACCACACAATTATGGGATGACGGGTTTGTGTCAATTACAAGAAGTTGAATGATGCCACCAGGAAAGATCATTTCCCTCTTCTATTCATGAATTAAATGTTGGAAATATTGGTGAGGCATGAATTTTACTGTTTCATAGATGGTTATTCGGGATATAACCAAATCTCTATCACCTTGAAGGATCTAGAGAAGAGTACCTTTACTTGTCCTTATGGATCCTTTTCCTACCACCGAATGTCATTCGGGATGTGTAATGCTCTATCCACCTTTCCATGGTGCATGTTATCCATATTCCATGATATGGAAGAGTAGATTCTAGATGTTTTCATGTATGACTTTATAGTATACGGGAAGTCATTCAATACTTTCTTGACGAATTTGGAGCTGGTTCTTGAACGGTGTGAGGATACAAATCTGGTTCTCAATTCGGAGAAGTGCCATTTTATGGTGCAACATGAAATCATATTAGGACATAGGATCTCAATGAAAGGTATTGAGGTGGATCTGGCCAAAATTGAAGTTATCTCGCAGCTTCCCATCCCCACATCAGTCTGAGAAATTCGATGATGTTTGTGGAATGTGGGTTTTTATCGAAGATTCATCCATGAATTCTCCATGATTACTCATCCCTTAACCAATATACTATCCAAGGATGCAGTTTTTCAGTTTGATGATAAATGTATCACAAAATTACAAATTCTGAAGGCAAAACTGGTCACCACACCCGTAATGATCGCTCCGAATTGGGAGGAGTAGTTTGAAATTATGTGCGATGCGAGCGATTATGCCATAGGGGCAATGCTTGGACAACTGCTGGACTGTATTTTCAGACCATTCCATTATTCCAGTCATGCATTAAATGAAGCTCAACATAATTAAACTACCACAGAGAAAGAAATTATAGCTGTGGTTTTTGTGTTTGATAGATTCTGCTCCTACTTAGTGCTTTCCAAAGTTGTAGTTTACATGGATCATTCTGCACTTAAGTATTTTATGAACAAGAAAGACGCCAAACCGCGGCTCATCCATTGGGTTCTCCTCTTTTAGGATTTTGATTTGGAGATTAGTGATAAGAAGGGTAGTGAGAATGTGGTGGCTGATCATCTCTTCCGACTAGAACGACCCCATTTAGAGGGTGAAGAAGACCGATAGATCAAGTAAGACATCCCCGATGAGTAGCTATTTTCCATTAGAGTACCACCTCAGCCATGGTTCTCCGACCTTGAAAATTAATTATCCACATGAGGTTTCCACCCAGACTTATCATTTCAGCAGAGGAATCATTTTTTGTTAGAGGTAAAGAGGTATTTCTGGGAAGACCCCCTACTTTTCTACTCATGTGGCAATGGGGTAATCCGTCGTTGCATCTCGGATGAAGAGATTTAATATACTTTGGAATTATATCACTCTTCTCTGGAAGGAGGAAATCAAGGGCCATATCGAATAGTAGGAAAGGTTTTACAATCAGGATTTTTTTGGCCATCCATGCATAAGGACACTCATCATTTTGTCTCTTGTTGTGATCAGTTCTAGCGGACGAGAAATGTGGGATGTCATGTTGAGATGCCGCAACACCTGATACTTGAGGGTGAAGTTTTTGACGTGTGGGGAATCGACGTCATGGGTATATTTCCCCCATCCTTTGGGAACACGAACATTTTGGTATGTGCCGATTACATTTCCATGTGGGTAGAAGCGGCAGCAACGACAAATAATATTGCTAAAGTCGTCATCACTTTTCTAAAGAAAAATATTTTCAGTCGGTTTGGGACCCCATGAGTGTTGATTAGAGACCGCAGTACAAATTTTGACAACACTCTAATGGAAAATGTGCTCTTAAAGTATGGGGTCAATTACAACCAAGGGACACCATACCACCCTCAACCCTGTGGTCAATTGGAGGTGTCAAACCACGTGTTAAAGAAAATATTGGAGAAAACGGTAGGCGCATCAAGAAAAGATTGGTCCAAGAAATTAGATGATGCGTTATGGGCCTACCAAATAGCCTTCAAAACACCATTAGGTATGTCACCTTTCCAGTTGATCTATGGGAAACCCTATCACATGCTGGTGGAGATGGAGCACAAGGCTTATTGGGCTATCAAGGCCCTTAATTATGATCTCAAGGTTGTAGAAGAAAAGAGGAAATTCCAGTTAACTGAGCTTAAAGGGATAAGGAAGGAGGCTTATGATAATACAAAACCTTATAAGGAGAAGACGAAGGTGGTCCATGACCGCATAATCTCTCAGAAATTATTTCAGCCATGTGATAAAGTCTTACTTTTTAATTCTTGTCTGAAGTTTTTCCCAAGTAAGCTGAAGCCCCGATGGTCGGGACCCTTTATGGTGATTACAATTTTCCACCATGGCATGGTGGAAGTGGCTGGTGTGGATGATCAAACATTCAAGGTTAATGGGAAGCGCCCAAAGCATTAATTTATCATGGAAGACAAGGTGGGAAAAATTTTACACCATGCAATTGGGGTAGCACAAGGCCTAGGTAAGTCGAGCTTGAGACTTTAAACGTAGCACTGACAGGGAGGTAACCCGTCATTCTAAATTTTTTTGTTCAAATGATTTGTCTGTTTGAGTGTGCCTAGGACTTCATGATAGTGCTCTTTTCTTTTCTTATGTGTTATATTGTAGAATTATCACCACAAGTTAGGGTATCTTATTGAATTTCTATAATGCAAGTCTTACACTTCTTATGGAAAATCTCAAGATATTTTATCTCATTCGAGGGGAGCCAAATATTTTAATGCAAAGGGCGTGTTTTTGGTTCAAAAGGGAAAAATTTCAAAATTTTATCACGCAGAACCAACCGCATGGTTTGCACACAGTTTTCCAAACCATGTGCGGACCATGCTCCTTGGATCACCTAAGACAGAACCAGCGCATGGTTTGTGCACGGTCATCCAAACCATGTGTATCCCGTGCGCCCCGAGCCCCTCACTCTAGTAGATTCCGCACGGTTGGTGCATGGTTTGATAAACCATGCGCCCTAGGTCGTGCAACCACTTAAAACCCAAAATTTTATAAAAACTCGGGACTCCCCCCTTTTTCCAATATATGCGACTTCCTCCTACTCGGCCCGTGCGCGCCCTAGGCTTCTCCCTCTTCTTCTTCTTCCTCCTCCAGCCAGTTCCTTTTTCTCTCTCTCCCTCCAAGGTATTTTTACACTCTTCCTCTTCCTCTTATTTCCTTCTTTCTCTTTCTTTTTATTTTCTTTTTCCCTCTCTCTCTAGGGTTTGGCCTCATTTCCCCCCAATCCCATACTCCATTTCATTTCTTCTTCTTAATTCTTGGCCATCCATTCCCCTTCTCTTCTATTGTTTTTCCACTATTTCTTCATCACCCACATGCGCACCAATGATCTCCCAATGAACACGTATTTTCAAAAACATTATTTCCAAATTTGGGATTTGTCATAGAAATATGTACAATTTTTCATTTTGTAAATTTCACTTGCTATCCATACTTGTAGTGACTGTATGTTATTGTTGTATGTTGTTTTTTTCTGCAGGTTCCTAAAACCCAACCCTAACCTATCATTTCTACCTCCAAAAGAACCTGGGGCTCCAGCTTAGGCTCCGCCCATGGCCCGCAGGTCATGTTTACTAAGAAAGAGGAACTCATGCGACAATACACCCTTGTAAACCGCAAAATCAGTCCCCAATATGAGTTTACTTTAGAAAAGATTACCTCCTTGGGCATTACAGATGAGCTCCAGATGCATATTTCCTGGGGAAATATCACCCCTGCTTTATCAGTCCACCAACTAATTTATAAGGAGCTTGTCTTAGAATATAGGGCTACCTTTCACTGTTGTGATAGATACAATGAGGATGAGCAACCCTTTACAACTGAAGCTACTGATGATGTCACTTTCTGCTTGATGAACCAGTGGCATAGCCTCCGGCTGGGTGAGTTCTCCACCTACATTAGCCTATATGACAGTGAGTATGTATAGAGTGACACTTATTTTCTGGCACCATTCGAGTGGAATCTGACCCCAACCCGGCTTTTCTAGTCCACCATTGCCACAAGGGCCCCATATGTACTGCAAGTAGCCAAATCTTCATGTTTCATTAGCCCTATCCAACAGGTCCTTCATCAGATTATTACCACCTTCTTTACAGCCCGGTTTCATAGCAAAGGCACTTTTAGAAATCGGGACCTACTGATTTTGAATTCCATGGTTATGGGGATCGAGGTAAATATTGCATACCTTTTCACCCTGTATTTGAAGCTAATGTTTTCTAAGCCAATGGGAGACATTTTTGGTGGACCATTTATAACTCTTTTGGCAGATCGAATGCACCTTGAGTTTGATGCCGCCGATTTTGTGGAGCTACCAACGACACCCTTCTTTGATATCACTCTTCTCCATCGGATGCATATGATGGAGCCAGAGGGTTTCAGATTATGACTGCGGGGTATTCCTAAGGCCTCCCAAACTACACCTCCACCAGTAGGCCCGACTGCAGAGGAGTGCCCTGCCGATCCTGCTGTTTGCCACCACTCCATATCCCAGGGTACCCCTGCTTCTCCTACTGCCACCTCTCACCCATCCGCGCCCCCAACATTTTACCCACCCTATCCATACTACCTGACTTGTAGGGAACACCATATACTGACCCTAACCTCTTTGGGAAGTGGTAGCAGGAAAAGTACTCTATGTTCCACTGGTAGCTTGAGCAGATGAAAATGTAGGTGGAGGGCCTTACCTTAGCCGATCTTCAGCCTCCCACCCTGTATGAAGCTGTGCCCAACCATCCTCCCTCATACTATATGTTAGGAGATGAAACCTTGATGGGCGATCCTTCTACTACCTCTACTTCCACTGATACCGTGGACTTACCTCCACCAACCGCCAATCCGACGTGGGATGCAGCTGCTCGAGACTTCGTTTTCGATCCATCTGATCCCTCGGTGGGAGGTCGTTGAGTGATTTGTTAATTATTTCTTTTTATGTGCCATTTGTACTATCTTCTAATGTACCCTCTTTTGTCATGTGATGTTTTGACTGCATTTTTGTGATTGTGTACTGTTCTTTTCTTTCCCTACTGCTTGTTTTGCTTTTTCTTGTTTCACTTGTCTGGTTCTTATGTATTGCCAGCAGGGGCTTTCATCTATTCCACACCAGCCACCTTTCCACTCATCGCGCTCTCGCACACCACCTATTTTCCACACATGACTGACATTAAAGGGAGATTTTCAGTTTTTCACTATCTTCTATTCTTTATTTTTCCCCTCCCTTTTCATGCTTCCTTGCCCAACCTTATCTACTTTATTACCTTCACGGGGGACCGTGATTAGTTCTAAGAGTGGGGAAGGGCGCCCTTAATTGGTACCCCATTTTGATTGGTTTCTTTCCCAAGTACTTAGAGTAGCATGTTTTCTTAGGTGTGTATGAAGGGATGTTATAGATATCATGGGTTTATATCAATTAGATAAATATGAATTTTGGAAATTACCTCTAAAAATGTCTCATATGTCTGAATTTTCAAACCTAGTTTGTGATGTGAATAAACCTTGTAATACTTGAAAAGGAACATTTATCCATTCATTTAGAAAAACAGTTTGTTTAAAAATTATTTTTGTGATGGAGTAATTTGAATTGAGGAACCCCTTAAAATGGAAGTCAAATTGTCCATAAGGATAGGTGAGGTTTTGGGAATTGTTGTTACCGCACTAGTGGCTATTACACGGTCTTCATTCCATGAACTCTTGACTTGCTAAAACATTCTCATCATGTGTTGACATGAGAAAATTGGGCAAAAGTTTATTCTAGTATCTCACCTGACTACAAAGAAAAAAATTGAGATATGCAAAGGCATGCCCAATAATTTTGATGACCTTTTATAATGTTCCAAATAATGCAAGTCAATGAAGATGTGTGACCTATAAAAGTGATAGCCCGCCAATTGGCGATGATATAACCTGGGCTTAACTAATCTAAGTGTATAAAGAGATGAAAATGGAGGTAGGAACTTTCTTTGAATGAAGAAGGGAAAACTCAGTTTTAAGCAAAATTGATTTATGAATGAATGGTTGACTATTTTGGATTAAGCCTACTTTGTTAGATATCCTCATAGACTTGGAAAAACATGAACTATGGATGATGTAATTTTTAATAGTAATTAGTTCAAAGTTCATATTCATATAATTGTTATAATCTATAATGTTTTTACCTATCTCTTTGGTAACTCCTTGGAAATGACTGTCTATGCTTTTTTTTGAGGACAAATAACCAATCAAGTGTGTGGGAGTTTGATGCACTACTGTGCATAAGGCATTTCCACTTGGTTTAATATCTATAAAATGTTTTTTGTGGATTATTTTTGCATAGATTTCACAAGTTTCATGTTCCTTAATAGGTTTTTTAACTACTAGAGGATGAATTATGAAGTCTAGGAATTTTGGAGATTTAGAAGGGAATTGGAGGCTTTTGGACCCTTTTCCCTTGACTATACTGGATTAGAGTCACCCAGATCAAGCACTGAGACATGAAGGATGAGAGATTTCAGGAATTTCAAAGAGAAAGGAAACCCACACGACCCTCACATGGTTATCCAAACCGTGTTCAAACCGGGCAGGAGAAGATGCTATTGACAAAGAGGTCCACACGGTTGGCGCATGCCTTACCAAAATTGTGCGGCCCTTCAGAGAAACTGTGCAAGACATGTACATAAAGACATGGACATCCAAACGGTTGGTGCACGACTTACCCAAACCATGCAGCCCATCCAAGAAAACTGTGTGGACTTAAGGATTTGAGACAGAGACTTCTGCAAGGTTGGCATACGACCAACCAAACCGTGTGCCCAAAACTATGCGGACCACTGCAGCCTTCTCCTTTTAGCCCTTTTCACTTTTCACCTAATCTTTGACCCGAGGTTCCCCTTTCTTCCTGATTTTGGACAAATGGAAAAAGGTCATTTCTGACTGAGAAGACATTGGGGGGGTGATCCTAGATAAGAATAGTATTCAAGAGAGGAGAAGAGGGGGGCTAGAAATTAATTTTTTTTTGTGAGAGGATGGTTTTGGAGAACTTGTTCTCTGTATTTTGGTTATGATTATGAATCTTCTATTTTCTATTTTAATGAACTCTCTTATGAATTATAGTAAGTTTCTTATCCTTTTCATCATGAGTAGAAAACCCCCTTGTGTTAGGGATGGAAAAAATTTGGGTTTGTTAGAACTAGTTTCTCTATTCTTGGGTTTGTTCATCGTCTCTCACCTAATTCTACCAACTTTAGTGTCTTATTTTGTCGGAAACCCCATATCGGACCTAGAATGGAGTTTAGAGGTATCTTTGGGAGAATTATGAAAATGATATCCATGACCATTGGATATACTTGTCGTTTCTAGGGGTTGGTTCCTAAATTAAGATTCAGTAGAAATCAATTTCCAGACCAAGGGATTGATTTCTACAAACTTAATCGAAAATCATCAGACTAAAGGAGTTCCGACCCAAATGAAACCCAAAAATGTGGGTTATTATGAACAACACAACACAATATAGAATAAGGTTTAACGTCCCACATAAATGTCCAGCCCCGACAAATTTTCATCCTTATCCATTAAAATACACTTTTAAGTAATCTTTGATTTTGAAGTTAATTCATAGTGAGTTATAGAAGGCCAATAAATTTGTTATTTTTTGAGATCCATCATTATGATCCAACAAATCATATTTAAATTCAGCATCTTCACTCGAGCAATTTCAAATCAAGAGACATAAACTCCAACATGGTTTCCATGTGGACTGACCCCGTACTTGCACACTATGCTAGTTACAAGTTAGGAATATTAATTTGGTGTTGAAAACAACACTTCAGAAAAATGAAAAACCAACTATGACTATATACATTATTTTTTTATAAATAATGTGCATTCATTTTATTATTTTTACATTGAAAATAGTTTTTAAATCACAAATAGTATTTTTTAGTTAATATTCAACTAAGAAATACATTTTGATGAATTAATGGATTTTTGAATTAAATAATATTTTAATATAATATTATTAATAAATTACTTTTTTTTAATATAAATGATCGTATAATTTTTATGAATTGAATTGAAATTTCTATTGAGGTTTGCAAGCTGTTTTTGTCAAAACCCATGAATATTCGGTAAATGTCGGTTTTTATTTTAAAAGTGAAAATTCACATATTTAGAAAATTATTTAGATAAAATAATTTTTTTTAGGAATTAGGACGTTGAAATTATCCAACGGTGAATTTTTCATAATTTTCTGAGAGTCAATGTTTTGGGTAAAAATTAAACACCGTTTAAGTATATAATGTGTTTTATGACATCATAATGACCCAATAGTGATGTAATAAAATACTATAAACATTATGTTCGGCCAATATATGTTTTACCATTAAAATAATATGATTTTGGGTTTTTTTGATTTATTTTACAAATCTTTACTGGACCCTTCAAGGCTTATAAAACATTTTTTCTTTTAAATTGTTTTCCTTGAGAGTGTGACTCACCTCCACATAAGAAACCCTATTATTTTAAGGTATTCGTCCAATGTCTTTATCAAATATTGTTTTCAAATCCCCTTATGAAAAAAGAATGAGCAAAAACCATGGTTTGGTTTGTGGTATTGATTAGATTAATGTGTGGTGACCCAAACCTAAATAATAAAGAATTCCCTCTCTTTTCCTATATAAACCCACCAAATATTCCACTTAATCTTCACTCAAATCCTTTTAAGTTCATTAAACCTTTTCCCTCTTCTCTCTAGAATCCACTCAAGGTTCCTTGAGATCCCAATAAGCCTCTCTCAAGCCCCTCCCAAGTCATTGGGATCACACTTCCAAGTAAAGGATTTCTTCCTTTCTCATTTTTGTCAAATTTTCTTTAAGTTGTTATACCCTTTTGTTTTCAATTAAAAATGTTGGGGTATTATTTTTCACCTCCCTTATACTTCCCTATTTATTTTTGGATGATGGGAGACCCCTTTTTCTCTCATTAATGTGTCCCACGTACACCCGTTACCATGTCGAAATTCCGTGAGGGATTTCTCTCTCCCCTTTTACATCCATGTAATTATTTTGTATTATGAATCTAAATTCCATTATGTTTGTTGGGAAATGTATCTATATGACCACCTTAATATCCATTTCATTTAAATATGAGGATATACCCATTTCTCTCTCATCAACCATTTTTTATGAGTTCTTATTTCACGTCGTTATGCTGCCAAAATTGCACTACGAGTTTCCAAGCCAATGTCATTGTGTAGTGAATACCATGCCCATTTATATATCAAGGGTATTCAAATTTATGAACATTTACATATTGATTATAAAGATTAATTTATGTATTACACATCCCTTTATCATGGAATAAATGATGATGGTTGATTCCATCTTTTATGATCCATGTGGCACACTTATGCATAAAATGAAATGTTTAAGAAGGGTGCGCCCTAATAGCGCTCCGATGCATTGGGTAAAGTATAGTATCATTATAAGACATGTCAAATGAGTGTTGAATCATTATTATTCAAGTGTAAAGAGGGTTTACATGTTCTTCATATTCAATGAGGGTTTAATCATGCTCAATGTTCAATGAGCCTTCACTCATGCTAATTCCATGTTAGGTGTTGTTGCCACATTTCCATGTTATGATTATCATACTTTATCATGATTTTATGTTGATATTTCTCTTTTGATCCATTGATATACCTATTGTCTAACATGTATTGTATTCTTCATGTTATTCCTTGTTTATTCCCTTACTGGGCTTTATAGCTCACCCTTTTTTATGCATGTCCTCAGGTTATCCCATGCAATGTTAAGTATGAGGGAATGTAGTGGTCATGTAAAGGAAGTTTTCAATAAAGATGTTGTATTTAATGTTTTAAATTTTTATGTAATGATCCTAATACCCAAATACACTAGACCTCTCAAACTTTCATTTTCTAACAAGTGAAGTTTCTGTAATAAATCAGGATTTATTGTGTAATAAAGAATAGGGTTGTCATAGTTGGTATCAAAGGATATGTTTAGTTATTTTTGGGATTAGGATTAGAAATCCCTAGTGAAACCTTAGATACAAAACTATGTATAATAAAAAAATCCCTATGTTTTGGTGGATATTGAGTAAGTGGTTTATCAAGAAAAAACATCCCTATCTGGATATGAGCAGGTATAGGTGGCTTTGACATAGATGTAACTCGGGGTGAAAACCCCAAGATGGAGTTTCGGGCTTGACCTAGGGTATCCTGGTATATGACAACATGCCTTTTTGTAATCTTGGTTACGACACTCCTAGGGGATATGCATTGGTAAATTCACAAGCTTAGTATGAACAATCATTAAGGGAATTTAAAAAAAAATACCCTTAGAATATATTTTGGATAACATAGATTGAAGCCTATAGATTCATAAGTTAAGGAAATAAAAGCTATTAATAAGTCATTTTTTTGTCCTTTGATTACCCTTTATGTGTTACCCCTAACTTTCTTCTTATTCCAGCCTATGGCCGGTAATAAGAGGACTCGAGCTAACAACCGATGTGAAGATCAATGTGATGACTATGCTAACGAGATGCCCAATTTGATGGGAGAGGGAATCACAAACTTTTTCATGATTATATCTCAGTTAACTCAAGATTTGAATAGAAACATGGGTTAAGAGGAACATTCAACTCCCCCCCCAAATAAAGAACAAGTCTCAACTGAGAGCTTCATGAGACAAAGTCCTTTTACTTTTAATGGATCATCTGATCCCTGAATTTCCAAACAATGGATCAAGTCCGTTGAAAAGATCTTCTCTATACTTTAATGTTATGAACATGAGAAGGTTCTTCTAGCTGCTTATCTTATGGAGGGCGAAGTCGATAAATGGTGGACATTGATAAAAAATATGAAGCCTGAGGTAGAGATTGAGACATTGGAATGTAAGGATTTCCAGAAGATGTTTTTTGATAAATATTTTCCACGCACCCTCCGTCTTAAGATGGAAAAAGACCTCCTTTACCTCAAGTAAAAAGATGATGAATCTGTCAAAGTGTATGATGAAAAATTCAAAAGGCTTTCACAATATGCTTCCGTCTTTGTTGTTACCCCTGAATGCAAGGTTGACAGCTTCTTTGGTGGGATGAAACCTAGCATATGGAAATCCCTAGCAATCCGTGACTTCAACAGCTATAAAGAAATTGTCTGATGTTCCCTCAAGGTTTAAATGGAGATCAGCAAACCTCAGGGGTCTCATGGGGATAAGAAGCATAAGATGGAATTTAATTTTGGCAGTCAAATGGATAAATCCAATAGTGATAAGAAAATCTAGTACCCCACTTTCCAAAGGTGAGGAAAGAAGCACCCCAGAAATTGCCTGAAGGTGATGAGGACATGCTTTAGGAATGGAAGAGATGGGCACCTATACATTAACTGCTGACAAGAAAAACCTGAAGCTGTGACAGAGGAGAGGAACGCTCCATTCAACTCTCAACGCATTGTTCATTTCTTCAACTAAAAAGAACCAAGGAATATTGAAAATTAGTTCCCTAAGACAAGGGTTTTCAGAGGCAACCAAAAAACTCCAAGCCGGCATGGGGGAGATTTTTCCATCAGTAATGCTGAAGTGAACCCCAACAACGAAGTGGTGACAGGTACGCTAGTTATTCATTCAAGAATAGAAAACATTCTTTTTTGATTCAGGTTCTACGCATTCTTGTATATCATGAATGTTTAGTAGAAAAATACAAACACCACCACAAATCATGGAAGTAAATATGTCGGTGAGTACAGAAAATGGGTAAATAATTGCATCCCATGAATATAACTCCTCCTGTGTCATAATTAGTGGATTGAACTTCCCAGAGAACCATATCATACTCCATCTAGTAGAATTTTATGAAATTATTGGCATGAATTAGCTATCCCTATATAAAGACAAAATAAATTTCCATGAGAGAGAAATCACTCTCCATGTGGTGAATCGACCCCCGATTCTATACAAGTGAAATGAGGAAGATGAATCTTCATTAGCACCATCATCTTAAGTGTGGATATTAATGCCATATGAGCATGAATATATGGATCATATGATTGAGTCTAAGGAGGCAAAAAACCTTGAAGACATGCCTATTGTGAGGGAATTCACTGAAGTTTTTCCTCAGGAATTGCCTAGTTTTCCTCCTAGAAGAGATGTTGAATTCTCAATTGATCTTATACCTGGGGTGATGCCAATATCCAAGACTCAGTATAGAATGGATATTGTGGAGATTTAGGAGCTTAAGAAACAACTACAGGAGAATATGGATAAAGATTTTACATGCCCAAGTTCTTCACCATGGGGTGCACCAGTCCTCTTCATCAAGAAGAATGATGGGTCAATGCGCCTTTGCATTGATTATCATGAGGTTAACAAAATTATGATAAATAAAAAGTATCATCTCCCATGAATTTATGACTTTTTTGATCATATTTGTGGAGAACAATAATTTTCCAAGGTATATTTACAGTCGGGATATTATCAAGTAAGGGTGGAGAAGGAAGATATTCCCAAGACTGCTTTTTGTACAAGGTACGTGCACTATGAATTCATAGTAATGCCTTTCGGACTCATGAATTGTCCATAAATATTCATGAACTTGATGAATAGAGTCTTTAAATATTACCTCAACAAATTTGTGGTTGTCTTTATATATGATATTCTTTTATACTCCAAAACCAAGGAGGATCATGAAGAGAATCTAAGAACTGTACTAGAGACCTTGTGAAAGGATATGCTCTATGGAAGGTATAACAAGTGTGAGTTATGGTTGAAGAAGGTCTCATTATTGGGCCATATCATCACAAGAAATGGGATATCTGTGGATCACTCTAATACAACGTCAATTGAGGGGTGGACGAGGCCAACATCGGTAAAGAATATCCATAGCTTCTTGGGGTTAGCTGGATATTATCGACAATTTGTATGAAATTTCTCACGATTGTCCAACCCTATTACCAAGCTAACTAGAAAGGGAGTAATGTTTTCTTGGAGTGATGAATGCGAATAAAGCTTCAAGGAGTTGAAAAGGAGGATTATCACTGTGCCCGTGCTCACTTTACCCACAAGTGGAGAAAGTTTTATGGTATTTAGTGATGCTTAGAAGAAGGGACTGGGCTATGTGTTGATGCAAAGTGACAAAGTCATTGACTATGCTTCAAGGCAATTGAAGGTTAATGAGAAGAATTATCCAACACATGATCTGAAGTTGGCTGTAGTGATCTTCGACTTAAAAATTTTGTGGCACTATATCTTTGGGGAGAAGTGTGAAATAGATACATACCACAAAATCCTCAAGTATATATTCACATAGAAAGAGTTGAACATGCTCCAACAAAGATGGTTAGAGCTGATCAAAGACTATTACTGGTCAATCAATTACCACCTTGGGAAAGCGAACAAGGTGGAATATTCTCTAAGTAGAAAGGATCCAACGATTCTATCATTGATGAGAATTGAGAAGGATCCAATATTTTTATATTTGATGAAGAAGGACATGGGAATCATAAATAAGGGAACATCATTAATCCTTTCACAAATTATTTCTCAACCATATCTTTTGGAAATGTTAAAGGATGATCAAAAGGATGATGTAGGAATTCAGAAGAAAGTGGAAGCAATCAGAAAAGGGAAGTCCTTGGAGTTCGATGTTAATGAATATGGAATTTTGATATTTGGGAAAATACTATGTGTTCCATCTAGTCCAGAGTTGAAGAAGAAACTTTTGGGTGATGGACATAGATCGAATATCTCAAGTCCCCTAGGAAACACAAAGATGTATCGAGATCTCTAAGAGCATTATTGGTGGGATAATATAAAGAAGGAGATCACTGGGTATACATCAAAGTGCCTGGTGTGTCAGCAAGTGAAGGTAGAGAGGCATAAATCTCAGGGGATGATGCAACCATTTCCCATACCAATATAGAAATTGGAGAAAATCACCATAGAATTTGTCACCGGACTTACGAAGACATACAAAGGCAACAATGAAATCTAAGTTGTTGTGGATCATCTTACAAAGTCTGCACACTTCATTGCAATTCGGGAGGATTTCTCGTCAAATCAACTAGCACAGATATGTATTAGAAAAGTGGTAAGGATGCATGGAGTACTACTATGTATTATATCTGATCGAGATCCAAGATTCACCTCTCTGTTTTGAAAGAGTCTTCAACATGCTCTGGATACTGAACTAAACTTTAGTATGGCCTATCATCCTCAAACAGATGGCCAATCTGTTCAAACTATTTAGACACTAGAGGATATGTTAAGATCATGTTCTATAAACTTCAAAGGAGGGTGAGACCAACATCTTCCATTGGTTGAATTATCCTACAATAACAGTTTCCACTCAAGCATCTGAATGGCACCTTATGAAGCCCTGTATGGGAAGAGGTGCAGAACACTGGCATGTTGGGATGAAGTCGGTGAGAATAAGCTGCTAGGACCAGAAATGGTTGAGGAAATGGTGGAGAAGGAGAAAACCATTCAGAAGCATATCAAGGCTACCCAGATTCAACAAAAGAGTTGTGTAGATAACCATTGATGATACCTTGAGTTTAAAGTTAGAGACATGGTATTTCTATGCATATCTCCGTGGAAGAAGGTCATGAGGTTTGGAAAGAAAGGTAAGTTAAGTCCTAGGTACATTGGCCCCTTCGGGACTCTTGATCGTGTCGGGGCTGTGGCCTATCGACTAACACTTCCACCTACCATGGACAAAGTACATGATGTATTTCATGTATCCCTCATAAGGAAGTACATACCAGACCCTTCACATGTTCTCTCTTCATATGTAGTACAGCTGGATGATGATCTTTCTTGCGAGGAGAAACCAGTAACGATCTTAGATCGTAGAGAAGACGTTATACAAAATAAGACAATGCCCCTCGCTAAGGTGTTGTGGAAAAACCACATATTTGAATAAGCGATGTGGGAATTAGAGGATGTGATGAAGCAGAGTTACCCACATTTATTTTAGAGTGGGAAACAAAATTTTGGGGACGAAATTCCTTAAGGGGAGAAGATTGTAACAACCCAAACATTCATTAATAAAAATTCCTCTTGATCTAATTAAATGTCTTATTTTGGTTATATAAAATTTAAAATTCATTGGTTTTGTGTTTCTAGATTTTAAAATATTATTACGAATTGTGACCATTGCTAATATAGCCATTGAACAATGATCACATGATTAGTATAAATATAGGGCTTTAACAAATCCAATTTACTCAGACAAAGGAAGCGATGACCTCATCTAGTAGAATTTACCCATATGAAGCCCATTTTTTAGAGCTCAGAAAGGAGGTGGCATAATTGGGCTCTCTCTTGGCCAAGCCAGAGCTGATCTTGAACATGTTAAGCTTGAGCGGAACTGGCTATAGGAGAAGTGGAAGTAAATGGATATTACCTCCCAAGCGAAGTTATCTGAGCCACCCCAAGAGTCTATCACCATCGCACACCTTACCCTTAGGTATTATGCGGGTTTTAGAAGGGGTTATGTAACAAAACCCTAGAACTATGACTATGTATATTATTTTTGTATAAAGAATGTGCATTCATTTTATTATTGTTACTTTGTTAATAATTTTTAAGCCACAGATATTATTTTTTAGTTAATTATCAACTAAGAAATCTATTTTGATGAATTAATGGATTTTTGAATTAAATAATATTTTAATAAAATATTATTAATAAATTAATTTTTATTAAATATAAATGATCATATAATTTTTAGAAATGCAATTGTAATTTTTATTAAGGTTTGAAAGCTGTTTTTGTCAAAATCCATGAATATTCGATAAATGTTGGTTTTTATTTTAAAATTTAAAATTCACATATTTATAATTTTTTTGGATAAAATGAATATTATTTTTGGAATTACGATGTCGAAATTATCCAATAGTTATTTTTTTCATAATTTTCTAAGACAATCGAATTTTTGGGAAAAAATTAAATATCGTTTAAGTATATAATGTGTTTTATGACATCATAATTACCCAATAGTGATGTAATAATGTACTATGAAAATTATTTTTGGACAATATATGTTTTACCATTAAAATAATTTGATTTTGGGTTTTTCTAATTTATTTTAAAAAGCTTTAGTGGACCCTTCAAGGATTATAAAACATTTTGTCTTTTTAAATTGTTTTCCTTGAGAGTGTGACTCACCTCAACATAGAAACCCTATTATTTTAAGATGTTCAGACATTGGCCTTATAAAATATCTTTTTTCCACTCCCCTTTGGAATAAACCATGGGAAAAGACAATGGTATGGTTTGTGGTATTGATTAGTTTAATGTGTGGTGACCCAAACGTAAATTGTAAGGACCCAAACCTAGTTGCCTAGACCTTGCGTCTTATTGGAATACATACAAGGAATAAGAATCCCAAAGGACCGAGTAGTTTAGTATTATTGGAAACAATATACATACATAAGTTTATCATTACATCATGAAGGAAAAAACAACACTAATTTATTCCATTAGAAACATCCATGACTCCTATATTATGCTTGCAAGTCATTCATAATTTACTTCTTTATGTCCTGAGAAAATGAAAAATAAAAATGGGGTGAGATCAAATGCTTATTAAGACTAAGAAACATAGTGTAAGATAATATAAACATTAGACATAGTGAATAATTTAAAACACATTTCTTTAAAAATAAATTTGAACATAAAATGTCAGAAATATGAGTTGAGAAAATATTGCCATAATATAACATAATCATGGGTATTCTACTAGTCTAATAACCACATGATATTTCAATTAATAGCATCACAATGAGGGAAGTGCATATGCTGGAAATTATGAAACATTTTGTTAAGGCCTTGGCCAAGACGTCTAATGATGAAGGCCTCGACCAAAATCCATATATCACATTAGGAAAGGCCTCAACCAATTCCACATCTATTTGTCTCATGAGACCTACCGATACATCGAGGGGATATAGTAGGCCCCACCCATCACATAATAAGTCCAATGCATTCCTCACATTAGCAGTTATAAACATAAACAACATATACATTCATATTGAAACTATCATATGAAATGTAACTATCTTTCCCCAATCATTAAATATAAAACACTAACCATTCTGAGAAATATGGTGAATGGTTTTAGGATAGATCATCCAAAATAGGGTTATTCATAAACCATTAAATCAAATATGGTATATGACTTCATAAATTATTAAACCCAATAATACATAACAATCAACAAGAGCATTGCATCAAACGAAAATACTCTTATAAAATCATTAATCAAACTTCAGATAAATACTCTTTTATTTTGAAAAGAAGATTTCTTATGAAAAATATTTGTATAAAACCATAATTGAAGTAAGATAGTATTTTCATAATAAAGTGAGTGTTTTTAAGAAAGATAATGGTTTCTAAAAAATAGATTATAGAGTGCCCTTGAAAATAGATATGAATTTGAGAAATTCCCTTGAATTGTGCCTGTATTTGGGAAACAGTTTTGAAATTTTCTTTTAAAACAAGTAAAAATTCATAAAATATATAAGGATTATGTCTTGTGTACATATATATAATAATAAAATAGAATTTATGAGGAGTAAATAACAATATATAATAATTTCATTGAGGTAATTAGATAATGAATGTAACCCGAATGAAAAAGGAAGTTCGGGTGGAAACCCATTACCTTAACTCCGAACGTGTTACTCTATCGAACCTAAACTCATGGAATATGAAATTATACTTATTAATAACTTATTTAAGAACATATTATAAATTTATAATAATTATGGATAGTTCATTTATGTACTTATTGATAAGTTATTATATTGAATTCCGTCATTCCAGAGTGTTCGTTTCCTTTATTTTCATATTCGGTTCACTTGTTTCTAAGTACGTGGAATGGATGTAAATCTTCAGAATTAAAATTATATATTATTTATGATCATAAAGAGGTGTTATTATTCATTTATATAACTTGTTTACATGTAATGAGGATGAATTATTATATATAACTTTAATGAGAATTGTTTCGGTTAATTTGTGGGTTTTGATTGCAACGAACTCATTTTTCTTTATAACTTAATACCATTTGTACCAAGGGATTACAGAATATTACATAGGTTATATTACATATATAATAATCTGGTTCAACCATAACAATAATGGTTTCATGATCATAATTGAGAATGATAATAGAAATAGAAATCCCATTTTCCTTAAATGCGGAAAATTGACACATCTCGGATGGTGTTCTTGCTACTAGTATAAATGAAGGTAAAAGGGATAGATGATGATAAATTATTCCACTATCAAGAAAACATTCCAGCACATATAAGGTATTGGAGTCATCACAAAATTTGGATAAAGATAGTTAATAGAAAAATAAAAAATGAACTTGAAAAGAAAGACAAAGAACTGAAAAGAGGAATTTACCTCTTGAACCAAACTTCCTTGAGAGCCTCCTTAAGGGAGAGGTTTTGGTATTTTTATGAGACCAAGGCTTGCTATAAGTTGTAGAGGAGGTTTTTAGGGTATTTTTATAGAATTTGGAGAATGAAAAAGGCTTTATAAGAGTGAATAGAAGAGGGAGTGAGAGGGGGTTTTTATAGTGGAGGAGAGAGGGGATTTCTTAATATAAAATTCATTAATTTATTATATCTCCTCAAGTTAAGAAATAGTGAGTCCTCCTAGACCAATAATAGTAATTTTATCATGTTATCTCGAACCAATTGGGCTTACATAAGCATAAAATCATGCATTACTCTATAATTAGCTTATTTAGCTTATTTTGTAAATTATGATATTTCACTATTCATAAAAAATCCAAGAATTTCAAAAAAATCCCAAAACATCACACCAACCATTTTTCGACATGTATTACCCAAAAATGAAGTCTATTTTTCAAAAATAATTTTCTAAATATGATTAATTTAATATTTAATTAAAATCACAATTTATTCTAAAAACAATAGTTTTAAAACATTTATTTGCTTATTCCAAAGCTTATGTATATCGTACTTCCACTTGAATATTATTTATATACCATCATAGGTAATTTTACTATTCATTAGGTTATATCACTATTCATAAGTGTATGTTACTATTCATAAGGGTAGATTACTATTCACTAAAAAAATATGTTTTTCTTATTGGACTTCAAATAACTTACTGATCACAACCGAGTATGTTAGATTTTCAAAATTCACATTAGAGAAGTGACAAACTTATATTTTAAGTGTCACATAGCACTTTGTAGTTAATTATGTTGTGATTTAATGCGATTATGAAATTTTTATAAGAAATGATTTTTCATTGAAAAATCTTGGGTCATTATATAAATAATAAATAATTCCCTCTATTTTCTTATATAAACCCACCAAATCTCCCAATTCATCTTCATTCAAAGCCTTTTAAGTTCATCCAACCTCTACCCTCCTCTATATAGAATCCTCCCAAGGTTCCTCAAGCTCCCAAGAAGCCTCTCTCAAGCCCCTCCCAAGCCTTTGGGATCACACTTCCAAGTAAGGGATTTCTTCCTTTCTCAAATTTTTTAAGTTGTTATGCCCTTTTGTTTTCAATTAAAAATGTTGTGGTATGATTTCACATCTCCCCCATACTGCCCTTTTTATGTTTGGATAATGGGATACTCTTTTATCTCTATTTAATGTGTCCCATGTACACCTGTTACCATGTAGAAATTCCATGAGGGATTTCTATCTCCTCTTTTACATCCAAGTAATTATTTTCTATTATGCATCTAAATTCCATTATTTTTGTTGGGACATGTATCTATATGACCCCCTTACTGTCCATTTCATGTAAATATTACGAGACACCTTTTTTATCTCATAAACCATTTTTATGAGTTCTTATTTCATGTCGTTATGCTGCCGAAATTGCAGTACGATTTTCTAAGACAATGTCATTGTGTAGTGAATACCATGCCCATTTATCTATCTAGGGTATTCAACTTTATGCACATTTACTTATTGATTATAAATATTCATGTATATATTCCACATCCTTTTATTTTGGAATAAATTATGATGGTTTATTCCTTGTTGTATGATCTCTGTGGCACACTTATGCATGAAATGAAATGTTTAAGAAGAGTGCGCCCTAATAGTGCTCCAATGCATTGGGTAAAGTATAATATCATGATACGTCATGTGCAATTACTGTTGAATAACACTTATTCAAGTGTAAAGATGGTTTACTCGTGATTCATATTTAATGAGGGTTTACTCATTCCCAATGTCCAATAAGCCTTAACTCATGCTAATTCTATATTAAGTGTTGTTTCCACATTTCCATGTTATGATTATCATGCTTTATCATTCCTTTATGTTCATATATCTCTTATGCTCCATTTATATGCCTATTTTCTAACATGTATGGTATTCCTCATGTTATTCATTGTTTATTCCCATACTGGTATTTATAGCTCACCCTTTTTTATGTATTTCCTCATGTTATCCCATGCAATGCTAAGTACGAGATAATGTAGTGGTCATGTAATGGATGTTTTCAATAAAGATGTTATATTTCATGTTTTTAAGTTGTTATGTAATGATCCTAATCCCCAAATACACTATACCTCTCGATCTTCTATGTTGTAACAAGTGAAGTTTATGTAATAAATCATGATTTAGAGTGTAATAAAGAACTGGGTTGTCATACCATTCCAATGGTATATGTTTTTTAGTAGTATGAGAACATATAGGAGAGCTCCTTGGAGAATGAGATCTAGATATGGGCCTAGTACCCTCACATTTTTTTATAACTTCTAAATTTCAAGGAAAAAAGCATTTAAAATTGGGTAATTGTTATAACTACATTTTTAAAATTTGATCCTTTTAGTATTTCTTTATGTATCTCTATATTTTTTCCTAAAAGTTAACATAATGCTTTGGGTGTATCAAAACCCCTAAATTGAAAATATTAAAAATATTAAATCATAAACTTGTATATTTTCAGATTAAATAGATTTTCATTTGATTAGGACCTCGTATAAAAAATCCATGAACACAGTTGTTTTTAGAATACAGGGTTTACCACAGGTGAAATATATGGTTGGTGGACTTAGATATTCTATAGGATTCAAATGTTGATGGGTGTGTTAAATAAAAAAATGATTTATTTATTTAATTTATTTAATTAAAAAACCCCAATCCTCTATTAATAAATATTTCATTATAAAAAATATATACGGTTATCCATATAACCCTTTGAGATTATAGATGAAGAGAAGGATCTATTAATTGTGATGACAAGATTAGGACTATGGATCAGTGAAAATTGTAATGGGGATATTCCTCAGATGAATGAAAAATACAATGGAATCTTCAATGAAATCAATAGAAAATGTGTTCTCCCCCAATAACTGATCCATCCTCAAGGTAGGGATCGTTATTTTTGTATTTACACCCATTTAATTTGATTGTTGATCATGGATCACATATCTTCATAAATTATTGATTTCTCTTCTTTGAAAAATATAGTAATTTAATTAGTGTTCTTGATCCTGATAATTTGTTTTCATTCATCCAATATTTCACCATTTTTCTCTTCCATATTTCTGGTCATTAACTGAGATCATATAAAACAATGATAACTACCACCTTATTTTTGTGCCTATATTATATTTTTTCTTGTAATTCTTCATCATTGGCCCATGGGGTTAGTTATTCTACATTTTTAGACTGGTTTGAGCATTATCAAACCACCATATGTGTGAAAGTATTGTGAATGACCCAAGATCGATGAATCATGGACATATTAAGATATAAAAATAGATTATGAGTGATGGTTCCTAAAGTGACTCAATCCTTTTACACATATTATTACATTATTTATAATATAAAGATAAATTAATTAGAACCCAAATATTGTTAAGCCCAGTGTCTTTGTAAGACTAGGTTCATAATACATCAAAAGGAAGTCAGAATATGACATCTTTATTTTTATTATCCTTAGTGATCCCATAAATCCATTTGAGCTCCTAAAAATATATATGATAACTTGTAGAAATACATAAAGAATGGGTGAGCAAAAAATCCCAATAATAGGATAAACATGATAAGGAAGCAAAACATTTGAGTCAAAGTTATAACATGATATCATAAAAGATAAGTCTTAAGAGTAATCACATGGGATCATAACATAAAGAACATTGTTTTATAATATCATGGAATTATTGAAAATATGGTAGAAGCATATAACATGATATAAACATGATTCAAGTATAACTTACTAGATAATATCACATTGTAGAAAAAGACCCATAATAGATTAGGTAATCACCTAATCCTATACATGACACCTCATGAGAATAAAGATTTACCCAATTCATAAGAGCAATATATTGGATCACACATCATAACATGTTAATGATTTATGTGTTCAAAACAAATTAAATCAATACTAAGGAATAAAAATAACAATTACCAATGGATATACAATGGATTTCATTATCTTGTCTCGGTTCATAATCAAAGGAAATTTCACAATGAAGGAATTTGAGAGATGAAAATAAGGAATTTATTACCCCATAAAAGTAAGGTAGAATAAGATAGGTATATATTTTTCATACATATATATATATATATAATTTAAAATCAATCCATAACATAAAAGTTTGTCCTAATTTTTGAAAATGTCTTTAAAATATTATATGGAATATTTCTTGAGAAAAATACACTTTTAAATTTGAAATTACTTATTCAAAATCTAAAAATTAAAAAAATATCATAGAAAAAAAATATTTAAAATGAAAAATGGAAACTTATAGAAGAATATTCATATATTAGAGTGGTTATTATGGTGGGTAATTTTGTATATGTCACATAAGTTAAAAAAAATAATTTCACACTATTGTAAAAAGGATAAAAAGCACCTCATTTGGAAGAAAAAAAGAAGATTCCTTTCAAAAAAAATTTAAAAATTAAATCATTGCTAAAAATTTATTTAATAAATCATTTTTAAAATATAAAAAACATTTTTGGATATATTTCTATTAAATATAGATATGAAATAAAAATGAATTTTGAACAAAGAGAGAAATAAAGTCATCTTTTCTTAAAAACATTTTCTTAATAATTATAACTTAAAAAGAGATAAAAATGGTACTATGACTTGAAAATTTAATTAATAACAATAGGAGGAAAATATATATTTGGTTTAATATAGAAATGTCAAATAATTCTACTAATGGAGACTTAAACATAATTAATCATGAAGAATGATGAGATTGTGGAGTAAACCATTACCAATTTGATAAATTTTGATTCATAACCCCATGAATGAGGAAATATAAAATGAAACTTTAAATACCATGAATAAAAATATATTCATGATATAAAATTAAAATGATAATTTTATACACCGCTGAAAATAAATAAGTGGTGAACATGGAATATGTATCACAAAAGTAAAAGTGATAGGAGATATCCCTAACCTCGAGTGAAGACTTGTTGTGTATGTAATTTATCTCCCATATAATAAAATTATATAAATTATTTTTTTATTAAGAAATATTTTTAGGTTTAGTTCCTTGTACTTAAAAATTTTACTTTATTTATTTTAATGGAATATTAAATTACTTTATCAGTTATGTCCACATCGGGTGTTTTGAGGATGTTCAATTCATAAATTCAAAATGGAATCACTGTGTTGACATGGTAAAATGGTTCATTATTACATCATATATAGAATAATAATAATAAATAAATAATTATAATTATTATGCATACATTATACTTTTAAAATGAATAATTAAATATGGTTATGAAAAATGAACTACGTTATAATCATGGAGACAGTAGGTCGTACATACACATGAGTAACGGTTCCATTTTTCAATGATCATGATGGAAAGAAGGTAATTGTTATTTTAAAATTTAATAAATTTTTAGTATATAATAAATATTATATTATTTCTTTAAATACACTTACATATACCATCAATATGATGCGGTAATAAAAAGTGAATCACATCACTTCACGAGGCGGCGGTCCTTCGTACACATGAATGATGTTATCATTTTTCAATGGATGGTAAGGTAAGAAGGTATATGATATATAAATTTTACATAATTCTTAATATATCATAATTATCATATATAAACACTAAATCAATAATCATGAATATCTTTGAGATGTGATGATGGAAAGTTAATTACATCAGTTTGCAAGGCGGTAGTCCTCCATACACACGAAAAATGGTTTGTTTCCCTTTTAATGGAAGAGGAGATGGTTATAGGTTATTTAATTTATAAAATAACATATAATTGTACAAAAGATAATAATTTTATAATATCAATATATTTGGATATTATTTGGAGGGGGTATAGGAAGAAATATAATATACACGCATGGTTAAGAACTATACCTCTCCTTTGGATAACTTCATTATATTTAGACCTAAAGCCTTAAAAGATTGGTTTTATGATAAAAAAGGATTATAGTTTGTGTTTATGTATTTAAGGAAGATATATGGGTAGGTATTATTGAAACCAAATGTATTTATAAGGGTGAAGAGGAGAGGAGAGGGAGTTTCCTTTTATAAGTGGGACAGAGGACACAATTGGAATTTTTGAAAATAAAAGGATATACCAACATTTTTCACATTCCAAAAGAATCTAAATATCTCATTATATAACCTTAAAGGATATAAAATTGTAATTTTGTCATAAAATAGGAATTATATTAGTTTATAGGTAATTTTTACCCTTATCATTTAACCTCGGGTAAACCTGTTTTTCCTTAACTGCAATAATTAATTTTTACTATTTTTACTATTCATCATGACCAAATATTTATTTGACCTTTTTAGATAATATTAATTATTTTGATTTCAAATTTTTAATCCATATTTCCTAATTCATTTCTCTTATGTTTCATTATTTAATTTAAAATAAAACCCACAAACGTGATGAAAAAGTGGTTTTTTAAAGAACATGTTTTCGTAAGAATAAAATATTTTTATTTAGAAATATAAAATATAACGGATTACAATGAACAAAATTGGATTAATTATAGAATAATTTAAATAATTTTACCCTTAAATAAATTTTAAAACTTAATGTATCTTGTAAATTCTATAAATGAAAATGTAGTTTTAAATAAAAAAATATTGTGAACTGTTCATCAAAGAATTAATATTTTCATGAAATTATAAAAAATCCAATCTAAGATAATTTTAAAATTATGATTTTAAAAAATAAATAATTTTTTTTTCAAATAAATCATCTAAAACTGGTTAATGTTAATTTTAAAATAAGTGTTAAAAATATGACAATTCTGTTTTTTAGAAAAATAATGTTTTAAGAATAAAACTGAGAGTATTCATATCTCATGCATAGAAAAAATATTAGATTAATTATAAAACAATTTATTGACTATATACTATATAAATTTAATTACAATAATCCAAAAATAGTGATTAATTTAATTTATTATGATAAAAAGACATTTCACTCATTAAATAGTTTTTTTCAGAAAAAAACATTTATTTTACTTTAATTTTTTTCATTCCATATAGATTGATAACCTTTGAGTTTATTTTATTCATGTGTAAACAATGTAAATTTCATAATTTATTTAGTAAAATTAATACCATCCAACTTAATAGCTATGTTATAATGGTTATTTTTAAATAATATATTTCAAGGGTTGTTTAAGCTCGATGTTACGTGTAATATACACTATCAAACACAATGTTATTCTTTTGAATATTAAGGTGTTACAGTACACCGAAAATAAATAAATTGAATCCTCTCAATTTGAAATTATTCTTTGAAATCAAGGATTTTATATTTGAAAATACATTTTTTGAAAACCCACATCGCAAAAAGGGTTCATAAAACTTACTCTTGATAAGAGGAAAAGAAAAGTATAAAGTTCAACAAAAATAACACATAACTGGGTTTCCAAGTGGGAATAAATTAGGGGGAAGTGAAAATAAAGACATGGAGTAAAATATTAAATAATTATGGAGAGTGATATACATCATTGATCATAATAAATTAAATTACCAAGAGAAAGTTAAAAACCACAAAGCCAAAAATCTGTGATGGGTAAAAAGACCACTGTTTCATTAGAAATAAAGGTAACTATATAGAAATTTTATTTTAAAATAATTTTCCTAAATATGAGGGATTATTTTACAATAAAGATAATGAATAAAAGAAAATATAATTACCTGATATCCTTTATTTTATAATCATAATTTCATCATTATTTTATGATTTAATAAATTTACTCTTTATTTCATACTCCAAGAAATGAATATCCAAGATGATTTTTAATTCCTGATGTAATAAAATTAAATTTCAATGAATCATATAATCCAAAAAAGAATAATAAGAAATTTCATATCTATTTTATAAAACCAAAATATTTATCACAATTTAAGACAATTCCTAATATTAATAAACCTTCATATAAGGAAATAATACATTTTACTTCAAAATTTCCACCGAAGGTTCAACTTAGATTATTCCAAAAATAAATAACCCTACATCTGAATTAACCTCCAAAAATTTAAAATTAGATAATGTTTTAACATAAAGGGATATATTATACTCTTTATCTTACACATCCAAATAAGTAATTACAATCTTCCCAAACAATCCTTTATATCGACCCAATAAAAAATCTCAGGAAATATTATTAGTCACCTCAAAATCATAAAAATTAAAAAATATTTTATCATATAATATGTTTCCCAAAGTAAAATAATATTTATCCAACAAAAAATTTGAGTAAAAAATATAATATTAACTAATACATCACATAGGCTAGTAGTAGGTGTTTCTCCATTGTTGCATATCGGTTGGGGTTTCAAGCCCCACGACCTTACTGAATGCGATAGATTGTCACCCAATATGAGGGTTGTACTTTTTAAAAATATATATTAATATAATTACTATAAAATTAACAATAATATGATTAATATACTAAAAAATAAAATTATTCCTAAAATCACTTTTTAACCACAAAAATTTTCTATACGCCTCATCTTTTCTAAAAAATCAGATAATCTTAATTGGACATTATTAACATAAAACCAATGATCATATTAAACATAAATGTTATAAATACCTTTAAAATTATCTCCACCAAATTTAAATTAATTCTTCCTCAAATAACTTTTTCACTAAAACCCATACTATTCCCAAGGCTTATATTACCATAAATGTCTCCCAAAATACTCTAAATCATCTTCAAATTCCCTCAATTAAAACCTGAAAAGTGGTGTCTAAAAAATTGAGTTTATGATCCAAATTAAACTTATAAAAACATGATTGTATAAATAACTACTAATTAATTATTATATGAATAAATAAATTCTTCCAATAATTAACATAATCTTTCAACGATTCATTTTTTTATAACTAAAATACCATTTATAAAAATACTTCTACAACATAATTCTTGAATCCCAATACATAAACAGTTGAATATGTTTAATTTATCGATTAGAATAACAAAAATCCATCATTAGTAAAGTATTTAACCTTTATAGGAGGATATTGACTTGGATAATTCTTATGATCTCCACATTTAAGACAATGAACAATAAATGGATCTTTTAGATGAATTTTACTTCTATCTATTAAACTCATAATTTTTCCTCAGTAATTAGTTACTCTATGAACTTATTTTCCACACATAAAACATTTTAATTTTAATTTAATAGATTCTTTTAATTTTAAATATCCACATTTATGGCATGTATAAAATTGAATATTCTTTTTTTTATTATATTTAACACTTTAAATTCCATGAGATGACATCCTTCACTTATTTGACATGTTTAGAAAGTCATATTTGTTCTAAGTATTAATATTAATTTAATATTATTAATTTAGAATTATTACAAGATATATAACTTCCATTTCAATTAGTTTAGGCATCACAATAGGGAAATAATTACATTTCCCATCACATTGGTTATTGGCATGCTTTATCCTATTTTCTATCATTATCTAAAAAGAATATAAGAAATAAGATGATAATGAATTAACATAAAAATAGGGAAACATAAAACCTATAAGGAATAACTTATAAATGATAATTATATTCCAAATTATGAATATATTGGTTTCAATATATGTTATATATGGTAATATATCCTATTAAGTTTTATAATATAACAATTTGTTCAAATCCTTTATAATGGTTCGTAAAAAGTTTGTAAATTTCTAAACCATATCCCCCAAAAGTGTAAACGTAGGTGTGAAATAAGGACTATTATCATGAACTAGTTAATTATTGAGTCATATCCTAATTCACCCTTTTTAGTGTAATTAACCGTAGGTACAACTGTGCCAGAGACACATCTACTTGTAGTATATAAATAGGAATGTAATTTCTTAGAAATAATTCAATATAAAATTACCTAAAAATCCATGATAATTTCCTATACTTAAGACTTATAGTGTCAAATTTATGTAGGGTTCTTATTAATGCTTTATCGTCTTAATCCCAAAAAATTACTAGACCTTCCTATGATACCTACTATAGAAACATAATCCTTTTAAATGTATTGTTACTTTATCTTTAACATAAAAATCCATTAATTACAACCCAAAGATCATTAGGCCTAGTTTATTTGGAAGAATAGGTTCCTAATACATCAAAAGGAAGATAAATCATGAAAACATTATTTTTATTCTCTTTATTGTTATCCTAAATCCATTTTAGATCCTAAAACATTATATGATAGCCTGGGGAAATACATAAAGAAATGTGTGACCTAAAAATCCCAGTAAGGAAATAAACATGATAGGGGAACCTAACATGTGAGTCAATGGTATATCATGATATCATAAAAGAGAATGATCAAGAGTAATCATATGAAAGCATAACAAAAATAATATGGTATCATAAGATCATTTCATCATAATAAACATTACAACAACATATAACAAGACATAAACATGGGTCGAGGATAAATATCTAGAAAAAAATCCCATGGTGGAAGAAGTCCCATAATGTATTAGGTTTACTGCCTAATGCCATACACGATGCCTCATGAGACTAAATATTTATCCAATTAATTAGAGTTATATCATTTAACTCCCATTATAACATGTTCATAATTTATGTGTGTCACAAAAAGGAAGTCAATCATAAGGAATAAACATAATAATTATCCATGGAAAGAAAATGGGTTGCATAATGCTGTATCATATCATAATAAAATAAACATTCCTAATAAAGGTATTTGTGAGATTAACAAAAGGATTATATTATCTCTTTAATGTAAGGTATAATAATCTAGTTATATATTTTACAAAAACATACAGATAATTTAGAATAAATCTATATTATCAAAGTTTTTCGTCGATGATGAAAATGTATTTAAAATATTACAGAGAATATATCTTGAGAAAAATACCCTTTTAACTTTGAAATCACTTCTTGAAAATCTAAAAATTAATAAAATATTATGGAAATATATTGTCTAAACATATCCATGGAAACATATAAAGTAATATTTAATGAATTTAGTGTTCATGATGGAACATAATTCCATACATATTGTATGAGTTAAAAAAACAATCATTTCAAACTATTATAAAAAGGGTAAAAAGTCACTCTTTTGGAAAATGAAAAGAATATTATTTTCAGAACATTTTAAAAAAAATTCAAATCTGGGTAAAAATGTATTTATTAAATAATTTTTATAATGTTAAAAAAATATGAGAATATTTTTCAAAAACATGGATATGGAAGAAAAAAGGATTTTAGATTGTAGAGAGAAATAAAGTAATATTTCTTTAAAAAAATTTCTTAATAATTTTAAGTACCGAAGAGAGTAAAATGGTAATATTACCAGAAAATTTAATTAATTACTAGAGGATAAAAAAATATATTGGGTTTAATATACAAATATCAAATATTTTCTCTATGGGAGTCTTAAACTCAAACAATCTCGGACAATGATGAGATTTTAAAATAATCCCTTACCATTTTGATAAAATTTGATTTATAAACCCCATGAAATAAGTAAATTAAAATGAAGTAATAAATTATATGAAGATAAATAGATTCATTATATAACATTCAAATGGGAAATATATACACCACTCAAAAGAAATAAGGGTTGAATATGACATATGTCACATGAAAGTAAAAGTGAGATGAGAAATCCATTACCTTGAGTCCAAACTTGTTGTGTATGTCATTTATCTCTTATATAATAAACTTATAATAATAGTTTTTCTTATTAACTCTGTATTGTTTTAATAACTTATAAATATAAATTTTACTTCATTTATTTTAATAACATATTTAATTACATAATCAATTATGTCCACATTGTGTGTTTTGAGGATGTTCAATTCATAAATATAAAACAAAACATCAGTGTGTTGATCATGGTAAAAGGGGTAATTTTTCAGTAATATATAGAATAATAATCATGAAATAATTATAATTTTTATACATTATTTATAATTTTAAAACTAATCATGAAATATGGTAGTGAAAGATAAACTACATTACAATCATGGAGACAGTATACCCTACGTACGCAAGGGTAATGTTTCCATTTTTAAAATATTATGATAAATATATATTAAGTGTTATTTTATATTTATAATATTGTAATTATATAATTAATATAATATCATTTTTAAATAAATTTAATTATACCATCCATTGGAGGTCTTAATAAAAAAACGAATCATATCGCTTTGCGAGGTGGTAGTCCTTTATATATAAGAACAACATTATCATTTTCCGATGGATAATATGGTAAGAAGGTACATGATATGTTACTTTAATATAATTGTTAATATTTTAGGAATATCCATCCATACAAAATAAAATTTTTATTCCAAAAAAGGTCAAGGAAACAGGAAACAAGAATCAAGAACCACACAAACAAAAAAAGAATAATAAGAGCACACTGGACCCAGGGAGGCTTGAAGTAATGTAAAACTAGATCATCCCATATGATTAAATTAACCCCCTCAGGCTTCAAGAAATTGATCGATGGGAGGCAAGCAATATTGGAGCCCAGTTGTGCCATAGAAGCAAGGTGATCTGCCACTTTGTTCCCCTCACACCAAGTATGTATCACACTGACATTATTAATAAGGGTATAACATTTCCTAATTGTTTATGATATTGACTAAGGAACATGTCTTTTACCATGAAGAAAATCATGAAGGATCAAAGAATCAGTCTCAGCTTGATATATAATAATATTTCTCTGATAGAAAGCAGTAACCCTATGTGGATTGCTCTTTCCTCTTCCTGAAGCAAGGTTCTATACCAAAAAACGTAGTAAAGGCCAGAACCACACTCCCACAACAGTCTCGGACCACCCCCTCTCATCTCTCCCAGCACACATGATCCGTCCAAATTAAACTTGTATCCAGAGATCGGAGGGTTCCAGTAAATCCATTTCCCCTGAGTTCTGGTACTATAAGGAATTACAGGAGGGGCACTAACCTACATCAACCTTAGTGAGGGATCCTCTGACTAATAATATATGAGTGTGATCAAATCCACTAGTAGATTATGCATACACAAAAATATGAACCTCGCTGTAGGAATAACCCCTTTGAACCGAGATTGATTCCTAGCGCGCCAAAGAAACCAACACCCTATGATGAGGAATACTAACCTTTCCTTCCTTTCTATGACATGCTAGGAATGTAGACAACCATCCATGAGGAGCTGATTCATATGAAGATAAGGTCTGTGACCCGATGAGAGAACCCCATAGAAGTAAACACTATGTTAATAAAACTCCACTAAATCATATCATAATCCTTGTTCATATATAATTTTATTTCCAAGTTAGAGCCATAGGAAATTTAATGTTTATAGGAATGTGAATAATTCAAGGTAAAGTTAATAAAAATAAAAATAAATTAAGGAAGTGAATATGAGTACTTTACTTGGTAAATGTGAGCATAAACCATAAAAAGGAAGATTAAGGATATTATAAATAATATATTTACCCATTTGGGTTAGAATAAAGGGTTTTTTACTGATTAATACAAATACCATAAATGATATTTAAAACAATTATTGAGGATAATATCCTTTCAATTTAAAATCCATTTTCTTTGAAAATATATTCTAAAACTAAAATTTAAGAAAAACTTTTAAAAATTATTTTATTTTAAAATAACCTTTGAAACTTATAAAAGAAATTTTAAAACATTTGAGTGGTCATGATGGATGTAAATTCCATTCATTCCATACACATTAAAATAAAGTTTCCTTTCACTTTTTAAGTAAAATCCAAATGAGAATTATTTTGAAAATGACATAAATGTTACTTTATAATCATTTTTGAATGATTGTAAATTGGTGAAAATTAATTTAATAAATCATATTTAAAAGTTTAAAAAACATTTTAACACATTTTTAGAAAACATGGTTTGGGAGGAAAACATATTTTCGACCGAAGAGAGAAATAAAGTCGGGTATTCTTCAAAATATGTTCTAAATATTTTTAGTAAAAAATTTTGTAAAATGATACTATTACTTGAAATGGTTCATTAATAACCAATGAGAAAAAATGGAAGGTTTTATTATGAAATTTTCAAGTAATTTCCTTCAACTAGTATTCAAGAATAAATAATATTGATTAGAATGAGATTATGAAATAAACCATTAAAATGATCATAATGTTGAGTTAATAATTAATAAATGAATTTATTATGTGTATCAACTTTAAATCCAAATAATGTTTTCTTAAATATAACATAATATAATTAAAATCATTACACACATAATCATATAATGAAATAATCAATGAAGTAGAAGTTTAACCAAATGAGTTGAAATTGAGTAAAGAAATCCCATAACTTACATTTCATTTTGGTTGAAAACTATTTAAAATATTTTATAATGTTTTTAAGAATTTTAATAAATTATAAAAGAACCATATTAATATTTATAATATCACATATGATCCCTTTATAACATATTTTTACCCGTTTGTTAATAATCTTTCATTATTTTCATTGTTTAAGGTGTTAATTGCCTTGTTTTTTGAGTATGTTTTGACTTCTTATTTTTTTCCTCTTACTTAAATCACAATTTAATTACATAAAAAATTTAATCCATGATTTAAATATCATATATATTCATTAATATATATTTAGAGTAATTCATAAAATTTGGTGATAGGAAATGAAATACACTGTTCATGGAGACGGTAGGTTGTACGTACACATGAACATTGTTCCATTTTATTGTCATATTGGATGAAAGAAAAGTAAATTATATATATATATATATATTATTAAATTATAATCTTTATGTCATATATACCATATATTTTTATTAAACCCATCCTTAATAAATTCCATTTAAAGTGTGAATGAATCAGATCGCTTCGCTAGGCGGTAGTCCACTATACACATGAGCAACGTTACCGTATTCCCCCGCAATTGAAAGCATGAAGGTATGTGTGATATAATAGTTAAATAATCATAATAAAATCATTAATATCATATATATCATATATATAGACAATAATTCCCTAATTTTTCCCAACCTTGAAAGGTCGTAATGTAAAAATGAACAACATCGGTTCGCGAGGCGGTAGTCTACCATACCCATGAATGTTGATTTCATAAGCCATTTTATGGAAGTTTGCGAAGTTGAAGGTTATTAAATTTTAATAAAAACATATCAGTAAATTTAATATACTATTTTTGTTATCTAAACATGGTATAATAAGAATTGTAGTAGTTGTAGAAGAAAATAAAATAAAAACACTTTTAGAAGAACATTACCTAGGCATCTTCCTATAGTTAGCACTAAAAACTTAATATGTTAGTTTTTTCCTAGGATAAGGATTCTAGGATTATGGTATAGATGTTTGGGATCTATTCGGGTTGGTATAGGTCTCAAATAAGTGGTTTAAATCTATTAAGTAGATAAAATAGTGGGAGGCCTTTGATAAGCGAGAGAGAGGACACACCGGATGTTTTGGAAAATAAGTTAGGTGTACCAAAGATTTAACCTAAAAAAGGCTTCGATAATTTACGAAAAAATTATTCATAAATGGGTATTTTCATTTAAATATAAATTTTTTACAAGTGTTGCGTCAATATTACAACTTATATTCTATGATTAACTACTAAATAAACTCATTTTCACCTTAATCACTTTAATTAATTTTAACTATTTTCACTAATAATTTCAGTGAAAAATTAAGTTTAAATTATGAGAAACTATAAAATAATATGATTACAAATATTAAATCAATTTTTCCAATTTTAATTCACATAATTATAAATAATTAATTTAAAATTAATCCCATAGGTGGAACGAGAAAGTGGGTTTTTAATGTGAAAATGTTTAAAAGTTTAATATATTTTTATATATAAATTTAATATAAAATTGATTCTAATGAACTAAATTTTATTAATAGATTTATAAATGGTCTAATTTTACTTTAAAGAAAATTTAAAATATAATTTATTAATATAAATTATTTTGATGAAATGTTAGTTTTCTATTAAAATTTAGTATTTTTCATTATTCCTCAAATAATGAAACTTCCCTGAAAAATACCAAAAAATTCAGCCTAAAATAATTTTGAAATTAATATTTAAAAAATGATGTTTATTTTTTAAATAAAATTAATTAAAGTGTGAAAATTTAGTTTTAAATCAAGCACCCCATTAAAAGTCGGCCAAACTACCTTTAAAAAAATACAACTTTTTATAAGTAAAATTAGATTTGTTCATTTATTATGAATATAAAATATAATGGATGAATATAAATTTTTTTATTAAATATATAATATATAAATTTCATCAATATCATTTAATAGTATTAATTAATTTAATTTTTTAAGAATAAACACCTTTGGCACATAAAAACAGTTTAATATAAAAACCTTTCGTTTATATTCAATTGGTTTTTATATTCATTTATAATAAATTAGTTACCAATGAATTTAAAAATATATTTTCTTAATTTATTTAATCCTATTTATAACTTCAAATTTAATTTCAAGGTGATAATTTTCATTTTTTATAATAATATTAATAGTATTTGGTAAAACATAGTCTTGCGTGTAATGCAAGCCATCAAAGAGTTTCATTATTACATGTAATGTAAGATAACACAACATTAAATGAATTTTAAGATATATAATAAATTTAATTTATTTAAAATATTAAATATATCTTATAGTATCAGGTTGTTATATTCCTTTTTACTCCTTGTGTTTTGAGTCATACACACTATCAAATATGATGTTCATATTTCAAAATTTGAGGTTGTTATATTATTCCCACCTTAAATAAATTTCGTCCTTAAAATTTAAACACGATCTTGGTAATAAAGGGTTTAAAATTTTTAAATAACAATTTTAAAAGACCCTAATTATAAAATATTTAATAAAATATAATCTTAATTAGATAGAAAAGGAAGTACAAAAGTCATCTAGAATAACACATAACTAGGTTTCTATGTAAGAGAACATTTGTGGATATTGATGATATGTACATGAAGGAAAATTGTAAATATTTATAGGGAGTGTTTGAGTTTTTTGATAAAGAAACAATTAAAAGATCAATGAAAATTTGAGGGGCTCCAAACCATGAATCTATGCTGATTGAAAAGACCATCGATTCAACAAAAATGTAGAAATTAGGATTTTTTTTGTTTCAGGACCCTTTTTCCTATAGTTGAGGAATTATTTAATTAATAGTATAAGGAAATATAATTACTTAATATGTTTATATTTCATAAGAAAAATTTTATATTTTTTTGTGCTTCGATCAATTTCCTATTAATCCCTTACTCTAAGAAATGGTTATCTAAAAATTAACTTTTATGCTTGTAAAAAAAATTACCCTTTAATAGATCATATGATCCATAAAATATTAACAAGATATTGCTCCTATATTTAATAAAACCAAAATAGTTAGAAAAAGTTTTTCTAATAACACTATAATTCTAACTTGTTCTATTTTATAAATAGTTAATCTTAATTCTCTTAAAAAAGATTTGTAACCAAATTTAGAGGGAAGGTTACTAAATAAAAATTATATTTCCCTGAAAAAATAAACTGGATCTCAATTATCACATACCGAACATGTGAATACCTTCATAATGAATTATATTAAAGAACGGAAATAACTTTAATTATCATAATACCTTATTTAAAACATTAATGAGTCCTTATTCCTTATGTAAAACATAGGTTATTGGATATATTCAATAAGTACCAAAATGTTTTAGACTCCATCAATGATAGAATACGACTTTTACAATATACCAGTAATAAGTTCCATGGTAGTCAGTAATATCTAATTTATTTTATCCATATAAATAATCTCTTTATCCAACCATAATTATATCAACATCAATAACATATTAAGGGTTGTCTCTCCCTCAATCATATATTTTCCAAGAAGTTCAACTTATCACTAAATAATTTTTCTTGGTAATCAATACGGTTCAACATGTGTTCCCAAATCATTAATGAAATAGTAATATAGTAAAATGATTATATATTTTATGATTCTCATAACCAGTAAATAATTGATAAAATAATAAAATTACACAATTATTGAATCTAAACACAACCACATTAATCATTCATATATTGTTGTATCAATAGTATAAAATGATCCTTGATCCCTTAGCTTCATTTGAGGTATATTCTATTGATACTTGGGAAATTAATTTACTTAGTTACCCATATCTCTATAGTGGAAGAATTGTAAATTAGAAACTATTTTATTGCCCTTGAAATCAAAATCATGGTGTAATTTCTCTACACACTAGTACAAAACATCAAATATTTTTAGAAAGTACATGATTTTTTCTTTCCATAATTATCACATATTGGAAAATACTTCTTTCCCTTAATCTATTTTTCCATACTTTTCCCATATTTAATCATCTTCTCATTATTCCCTCATAATCCATAATACTTAGATAACTCTATCTCTATCTTGTTAGCACATGATACTATGTCCTCATATGATGAAAATATTTTGGATACTAGTTCCATTCAAAAGATTATCTTAATCCCATAAAGACACAATAATTATTACTCTTTGGATAATATTCCTTGGCAAGGTTCAAATTCCACATATTAGATGCCATTTCTAAATGATTTCATACATTATATTAGATCATATCATTATGAAAAAAAAATGTATAATCCCAAATCATAGGGAATACTTAATATAAATTAAAAAAATTAGGCGTATCTATTCTCATAATCATAAATTGGTTTCATTGGGATGTTCTTCTATACTTATCCTCAGATTATATCATAGGGTTATGTTCTCTAATATATGTTTTCATAAATCTATTTTCTATGGTTTTTATTAAACATGATCTGATGCCAACTGTAGTGACCTTGACCCCATCATCCTGAAGCCAGTGCGTGAAACCATTACATTAGTATAAGATACAAGGAAATAACATCCAAAAGGACATAATAGTTTATTAGTATCGATAAACTAGATATATAAATGAGTATTATATTATAATTAAATAAACAAATCATAATTTTTTTCTTGAAAGTATTTTTTTCCATTTAGAATATCCCTACATATCAGTCATAGTAAACTTCATGAAATCCAAGGGAAGAGAATCAAAATAAGGGTAATAAGGGTTAAGTACACTAGAATCTACCATGAATTAATAAGAATAATTAGCATGATAAGGTAAATAACTAATCACACATTCCATTTAAATATTTGGATAAAGAAATACCAATATGGAAAGGTAAGTAACTAAAAACACGTGACATTTAATAAAAAAATTATAAAGAAGTGCATCCATAAACCTTATCATAGTTAAAATCTCATGGATAATAATAACTGAATTTTTAATGTATGAAATTCTTAATTATTGGATTCCATGTTTCTTAGTTATGTGGTACCTTTACCATCAATAAATTTCGCAAGAAAATTTAAAACATACTACTGTTAATACCTTTCTAGCGACAATTTAGAACATGCTTAGTTACAAATGAAAAGGGTTTATTTCTAACTGATTCCATCGTATTAGATTACCAATTAGTCGAGGGGATTACTTTAAATGGATCCCAAATCCTATAATACTTATCCAAATCATTCATCCCATATCAAATAATCGATTTAAATCATAAACAATATGCATTATCAAATATCAATATTGGGTAAAGGATATGAATTTATCAATATTTACCTAGTTAATCAATAAAATTAAAATTAAATAATGTATATAAAATGGTATATAGTTTTGGAAATAAGTGAATCTATGATAAATAGTATTTACATTTTTGGTAAATTTAATGTACACCAGAATGTGAATAATTTAAGGTAAATTTAATGACAACAAAAATGAATCTAGTTAATGTTAATACTTTCGTTGGTAAAAGTGAGCATAAAGAATCCATTAGAAGTTCAAGGATAGTATCAATAAAATATATATCCATTTGGTTAATAATTAAAGGTTTTTATATTTTATTAATATAATTAGCATGAAAAATATTTGAAAAAATTCTTGATGAAAATATCCTTTCACTTTGAAAAAGACTTTGAAGATACCTTTATTTGAAAATCACTTTTAAAACTAAGATTCCAAAAAAAAAATGAAAATAATTTTATTTGAAAATTACCTTTTAATATTATAATATAATCTTTAAAATATTTGAGTGATCTTGATGACTAGAAATTATATTCATTTTATACATGTTAAAATAAAATTTCTATTCACTTTGTTAGTAAAATCCGAAAAAAGCAGTGTTTTAAAAATGACATATGGATTCCATTGAATTTTTTTAATGAGTAAAAATGGGTAAAAATTACATTAATTAATTATTTTTATTAGGTCAAAGCACTTTCTAAAACATTTTTAGGAAACATGGTTTTGGAGTAAAACATATTTCCGACTGAAGAGAGAAATAAAGCTGGGTTTTCTTAAAAATATTTTGTAAACATTTTTTGTACCAAAGAGTAGAAACATGGAACCATTAGTTGAAAGTGTTCATTAATAATAATATAAGAATAAAATTGAAGGTTTTATTAGGAAATTTTCATGTAATTTCTTACAACTAATATTTAAAAATAAATAATCTCGATTAGAATGTGATTGTGAAATAAACCATTAAAATGATTATAACATTGAAGTGATAATTAATAAATGAATCAATTATGTGTATACACTATAAATAAAAATAAAACATTTTTAAATAAAACATGATATAATAAAAGTAATTACAAACATAATCTTAGCAAGATATAATCATTGAAGAAGACGTTTTACCCAATGAGTGTAAATTGAGTTAAGAAATCCATTACCTTATGCTTATTTTTGGTTAAACACTCTTTAAACTCATATATAATATTTTAAATCATTTTTTTAACTTATACCATAACCATATTAATATTTTTAATCTTATAAATTATCCCTTTTTTTCATATTTTAATAATATTTCATTATTTTGATTGTTTCAGGTGTTAATTTGCATGTTTTTCTAGTATGTTTTGACTTGTTATTTTTATTCCTATTACTTTGATCATTATTTAATCATATATAGAATTTAAACCATGACTTAAATATCATATATATTCATTATATATATTTTTTTGTATTAATCAATTAATTTTTGTGATAAGAAATGAAATACACTATTTATAGAGACGGTAGGCCGCACTTATATGTGAACATTGTTTCCATTTTCTTATCGTATTAAATGAAAGGAAATTAAATGATATATATATATATGTATATATTTTATTTTTATGTAATATATATCATATATGTTATTGAAACCCATCCTTAATATATTCTATGTAAATCATGAATGACTCATATCACTTCACAAGGTAGTGGTCCTCTATATAGACGAGCAACATAATCATATTCTCAAAAAATGGAAAACATGAAAATATTCATGATATAAAAATTATATAATAATAATAACATTATAAATATCATAAATATCATATATATAATATATAAACTATAAATCTATCATTATTCCCAACCTTTATAGGTGGTAATGGAAAAAATGGCATCGATTTGCGAGGCGGTAGTCCGCCGTACACACAAATAATGATTTCAAAACCCAATTGATGGAAGTTTGTGATGTTTTATATAATAAACTTAATATATTAAAATACCACTATATTAAATATACTAATGATATTATATAATCATGGTATAATAATAATTAAATGAGGTGGAGTATAAAATTAAATAAAAATGATTTTAGAAGAACATTACCTCTTATTGTAGTATATTTCATTGGTTTGAAGTAAAACCTTCATAAGTTGGATTTATAATCAAGTTAAGGATTATATAATAAGGGGTTAAGGTATAAATAGGGAAATAGGGCACAAAATAAAATAAAAACCCTTTTAGAAGTATATTACCTCTTCTTCCGATATCTTCATTTGGTTTGCAGTAAAGCCTTCATAAGTTGGATTTATAATCAAGGTAAGGCTTATAGAATGAAGTGTTAAGGTCTAAATATGGATATAAAATGGGTTTTGTATAATTTTAGGGTAATTATTACAACTTTTATTATAATTTTAACCACCAAGTAACCTCATTTTTACTATAATCAAAAAATTTAATTTTAACAGTTTTCACTAATTATTTTGGTCAAAAAAAGTTGAAATTATTAAAAATTATAAATAATCCTGATTCCAGATATGAAATAAATTTTTAAAAATTCATTTAACATAATTTGAAAAAAATAATTTAAAATTTACCATGCATACGAAAAGTGAATGTGAGTTCTTAATGTGAAAATTTTCATAAGTTTTCTATGTTTTTTAAAAAGGTGGGGCCTTGGTAAAAGAACAAAGCACAAAATTCATTATCAAAACAAGGAATTACATGAGTCTAAAAGATGAGTTTCTTTTAAAATCTCTATCATAATGGGGTAGTGAATCAATAGGGTGGTCATCCAACCAAGTGGTTACAAGGTTGACTCCAATATTTGAAAGACTATCCACCACTGTGTTCGCTTCACAAAAGGCATGCATAATAATGTAGTTGAAGTCCATGAGTAAATAAAGACAGTCTATACAACATGTTGTAAGTGTCCACGTGAGGTGAATCACACCATTCAAAATATCTTTAATGATGGTAGTTGAGTCACTTTCAATCCATATGTTGTTCCAACCATGTTGCTTAGAGAAGAAGATATCATAGATCATGCTCATCATTTCAACCTCCAAAGCTAAGGAGATTCCACAAGTTCCATAGAAACATCCAAGAATCTGCCCCATGTGGTTTCTAAAAATAGTTCCACAACCCAAAGGGCTTGAGTTCCCTTTAGATGAAATGTTGAAAGTTACTTTATTCCAGCCCGGGAGAAGAGCTTTGCATTATACTTAAAAAGGGCATCTAGTTTGATGATAAATACCATTAACCCCAAGCTGACAAAGAATCCCAAATTCATTCACTATGTTGTTGAAAAATCCGTTTTGAATTGAATCAGCTTCTTGAATGTCAATGAGGATCCACATCCAACCTGCATGTAAACTAAGTGAGTAGTTCTTATGAATAATAAAATTCCTATTAGACTAGAGTACATGAAGAAGTTTAGCAACAATAGTTAAGAAAAGTCTATTGATTTTATGAGAGGTTTCAATATCAACACAATGTTGAAGTCGAGATTTTATGGACTCATTAAGTAACCATCTACATAAAAAAGATCAAGCACATAATTCCACAAAGAAGTAGCAGTGACACATGAAATAAAAATATAGTTAATGTCTTCATGATGTTGGTTACAAAGACAAAATTTAGAGCAAAGATGGATCTCAAAAGACTGAAGAAAAGTATCAGTGGGAATCCTCTTATGAAAAATACTCCAAATCAGAGTGAATCTTGAAGGTTTTAACAATAATTTATCAAAAAATTTAATCCAACTAAAATTATTTTCAGAATTAATAAAACCATGACAGTAAAAAGTTTTTGAGTCTAGAATGTCATTATGAGCAGGTTCCCACATTAAAAAATCATCAGTTCTGAAAAAAGGGTAGCTTTAAATGACCTAAATTGGACTAATATAGGTATAATTTATATCATTTTACAATAAAACCAATTTAAAATATAATTTTACATTATAAATTATTTATATGAAAATTCAATTTTCAATTAAATTTTAGTATTTTCACCAATCATCAAAAAATAAAACTTCTCATAAAAAAAAATTTAACCTAAGTTAATTTTTAAATATCTAATTAAAAATTGAAATTTACTTTTTAAAATGATATTTATAAAAGTCTTAAAATTTAATTTTTAAAAAATTGTTCCATTAAATAGTGGAAACTACCTTTAGAAAAATATATCTTTTTATGCATAAAATTAGATTTGTTATTATCCTATGCATGTCAACCCTATTGGATGGATGTAATTTTTTATTGAATATATAATATATAAATTTCATTGTTATAATCCACAATGAGTAATTAATTTTATTTATTAAGATAAAAAACATTTGGCTATAAAAATAGATTTTATAAAAACATTTCCCTTACATTAAATTGTTTTTTATATTCATTTTTAATTATTTGGTAACTAATGAATTCAACAATATATTTTCATAAGTTTTTTAATACTATTTATAATCACCAATTTAATAGATAGTAAATAATTTTAATTTTAAATGATATTATTAACAATATTTGCTAAAATTCAGACATTCATATGACAAAGTTCATTAAAGAAAGTAATTTTTTACATGGAATGAATTCTATCTCGGTATTGTGTGCATTAAAAGCTATATAATAGATTAAATTTATTTAAAATAATAAATATATCATAATGTCTCAAGATGTTATATTATTTTTTATTATTGTTTTTACATGTCACACACACTATAGAATATGATGTTCATATTTTAAAAATTTTGGGTGTAACTTTATATGTCTATTTAACCTTTATCTTTTTAGTTTAACCCTCAGTAAAACCGTTTTAACCTTAACCATGATAATTAATTTTTACTGTATTTACTATTCATTAGGACAAAAAATTAAGTTACCTTTTTATATATTATTAATTATGCTAAATAAAAACATGTAATCTATTTTTACAAATTCAATTCATATATGTTGTGGAAATTAATTTAAAATCAAACTCTCAGATATAAAGAAAAAACATTTTTACAAAGAAAACATTTTATTAAGTATACATTTTTAATATAAAAAATGAACTTATAATTGATTAAAATGACCTAAATTGAAACCATTATAATATAATTGAACTATTTTTACTTTTAAAACAATTTTAAAACAGAATTAAACTTATAAATGCTCTATATAAAAAGGTGGTTTTAAATAAAATTCATCATTTCTCACTATTCATCAGAAAATTATTATTTTCATAATGTTATTAAAAAATAACTCTATGTTAAATTTTTCATGATTTTTTCATAAATTAAGTTCATTTTGTTAAATAAATTTTCTAAAAGTGGTAAAAATTAATTTTAAAATTATTACTCAAAAATTGATGATATCTTATTATAGAAAAATATAGTTTTTAAGCATAAAATTTTGTTTATTTTTATCTCATGACTAGAAAAAATATGAGATGAATAATAAAATAGATGATTGAATATATAATAAATATATTTCATAAAAAGCATTCATCTAGAGTGATTAATTTTATTTATTATGATAAAAACACATTACATGCATAAAAATAGTTTTTCATAAAAACATTCATTTTAATTTAAATTGGTTTTTATTTCATAATTAATTGATTGAGATCCTAAGAGTTTAGTTTATAAATGTGTAAGATATATAATTTTCATAATTTAGTTAGTCATATTCATACCTTCAAACTTATTGACTATATTATAGTGGTCATATTTAAATAATATGTTTTATGGGTCATTTAAGCTCGGTGTTGTGTGACATATACACTATCAAACATAATTATATTGTTTTAAAAAATTTGGATGCTACAGTTTTAGGTATCAAAACCTCATTTGGGAAAATATAAGTGTGGAAGATCATGCAAGAGAAACTAGAATCTCTATTTCCTACCATTGGTGGTGGAGAATCGCTATTTTGAGGTTTGAAAATTTGATTCTAATAGTTTAGGTGAATCTATAGAGGAACATAGATGTTGTTCTAGAGATCGAGACACCTTTACAGTGATGAGAGGTGTGAAAAATCTCACATGGGTCATTAAAAGTTCCACTTTCAGGCATAAAATGGCCAAACAATGATGGTTAAAGAAATTTTTTTACCAGATCAAGCCTCGAGAAAAGTTTCAGTTGAATATGGAAAAAAATATGTAAGGGTTGGAAAGACATGTGGAAGAAACTATATCGGGTGTGAGAAACCTGATTACAAACCATGTAATTAGGAGTAACACACGTCGTGATCCTTATAATATTATAGTGGATAGGGTTTAGGTCTATTATAAATACCATACTCCATGTTTAATATCTACACGTCATGCAACCTTGTTTAGGTAGCCTAGTTGTGTACTGGTGGTACATGCTTAGGAAACCTGTTTGGCCTAAATGCCATGTACCTTAACCACACCCCATGTACCCCTACTCGGCCAGTGATACCATGTTCAGTGAGGAACAAAACTTGGACACCAGGTTGTAACACCATGAGATTTTGTTAAATATATATTTTTTCAAATTATTTTAATCTTTTCTATATTTTGTGTCACATAAAACACCATATTTATCTTATTTTATACACAACATTGAGTCTACCTTACATTACACGCAACACTGAGTTTAAAAAAATATGATATACTATTAAAATACGATTATATAATATAATAGTTATTACCTAGTTTTTATAATGGTGGGTATGAATAGGATTAATTAAATTACAAAAATATATGATGCATTCTCTGGCGAAAAATAAATTAAAAATGAAAATAGAAACACATTGAAAATAATGAAAATCTTTTTCTGAAAAACTATTTTTAAGAATAAAAACACGTTTTATATAAATAAATTAAATAAATCACTTTTTATGAATGAATTTAATATAATTTATATATTATATATTCAATAAAATGTTTCAATATCCATTTTATTTTTTTTGTAGGCAAGAGACACTAATTAATATTTTTTTTCTGAAAATCTGTATTTTTTTAAATAGTGATTTTGTCTCCTTTTGTGGACATGTTTTAAAATTAATTTTTTTAAAATTAAATAAAATATATTTTAAAAAATAATTTTTTGAAAATCATCATGTAAAAATTATCTTGGGGTGAATATTTTAGAATTTTTTGAGAAGATAAATGTTTTGATGAATAGTTAAAAATAATTATTTTTGTTAAGACTTGTAATTTAATTTAAAAACCTAAAAAAATATTTAAGATGGATTTAAAGTTAAAACTAGTTCAATTAAATATCTATTAACATAATATATTTCATTGAAATCAATTTCATATTTAAAATTTATATCAAAACTTTTTAAACTTTGGAATATTTTCTCTTTAGAAAACCACTTACTTATTACGAACGCTGGATTAATTTTAAAATTAAAATTTTAAAATTCTATGAATTTAATTTTTAAAAATATATTAAAATATACAATCTTTAAAATTTATATTATCTTATAATTTCAACTTAATTTTTGACCATAATGAATAGTAAAAATAGTAAAATTAGTAAAAATTATTTACCACAATTAAAGTAAAAATGGATTTACTAGGGGGTTAAACTAAAACGATAAAGGTTAAAATGAACTAAAACCTTTTCTAAAACATAATGGTTTTAAATATTTAGACCTTATAATTTATAATTCTTTATAATAATCGATTTTAGGCCTTTTTGGATTATGAAAAACATGGTTACACCTTTTTCTTTCCAAAAACTGCAAGTGTACCACTCACCTCACCTATAAAAGGCCACCCCACTTATATCTTCTTAGAACCTCCAAAAAAATTTTGTTTAGAAAATACCTTACCAAATAAATTCTTTAATTTTATCCTTCCATAATATAATAATTTTTTTGGTCATAAATCAATTCTATTAATTCTTTAGTTATATACTTAAAGTGGTGATCTGAGAATAGGTAAAATTCCAAATTAACGGTTTTAGTTTTATTTCTTCCTTAAAATGATTAAAATATTATTCATTTATACTTATATAATAACCCAATTATCTCCCAATTATTGAGATGTTTTTATGTTAAGTTAATGATGTATATTCATATCCTCTTCCCCCAAATGGGAAACGATAACGTCGCTCATGTGTACGACGGACTACCGCCTCACAAACCGATGCGACACACTTTCCATAAAATCACTCGAAGGTGTGTATGATGATATATATAAATTATATATATGATATTAATAAAATTAATATATCTATAGAGTCATTATAAAATATATACCTTTTTTACTTCCCATTCCACAGGGGATACGATAACGTCACTCTTGTGTATGGAGGACTACCGTCTGGTCAAGTGATGTGATTTTTTTCGCTGACACTTTATATGGAGGGTAATTAGGAAAAATTTAATTAATATATATGATATAAAGGACATAATTTTTATATTTTTGAAATATTTATCATTATTAAAAGATAATATATCATTTTACTTCTTACCTTTTCTCTCCCTGAAAAAAGATAACGTCGTTTGTGTACGTGTGAACTACCGCCTTCCCAAAGTGATGTGAATCACTTTTCATAAACACAACATATTTATGATAGAGATAAGTATATTTAAATAAATAATATATTATATATAATATTATTATCATTCTAAAAAAAAAATATTAGTTACCTTCTTTTTATAATAATTGTTGGCAAATGGAAACGTTACTCATGCATACGTACGACTCACCATCTCCATGATCATAACATATTCATTTATCAAAATAATATTTCATTATTTGTATTAAAATTATATTTTATGTATGTATATAATATTTATTTCATGATTATTATTCTTTATATATTTAGATAATAACCCCTTTTACCATAGTCAACCTACCCAAATAATTTTTTGACATATAATCCAAATATGGTCAAAACATTCAATGTAAACCTAATTGATTGAGTAATCATATATAACATGGTAATAAGTGAAATAAATGGAATAATAAACTTTAAACATGATATTAATCAATTAAATAATTAACATAAGTTCTTTATTTAGGAATATAAATAACGAACATGATGAGTCCTACCCATGTTAAGGGATTTCTAGTCTCTGTTTTATTTCTCAGAGTCATATGAAAATTTCACACTAGTTTCTTCTGTGTGGTGTATATAATTACCCTTTTAAATTTTATATCATGAATATAAATATTTTAATATTATTTAATGTTAAATTTTATGTTATCATTTATTATTTCTTACAGTTCAAAATATTACAAAAGTAGTAAGGGGTTTTTAATCTCACTTTTATATCTTTGAGATATATGCCATATTAACCACTTATTTCCTATATGTGGTGTATATACTATCCATAAATATAATTTATATGTGTTAAAATAATAAATATACTGATTTAGAAATCCATTTTAGGTTCTCTCTTGCATGGGGTTTACAGTTCCAAAGATACCCAAGAGGTAAGGGAGTTTTGTCCCAATTTTCCTTCTTTGAGACATATATAATGGTATGAACTTATCTTCTTTTATAATGTGTATATAAAAACCCTTTGACATGTAATATAATAAATTTTTTTATTATAATTATATTTTATGTTTCATTTAATATTATTATTTCACGTGGCTTACGATTCAATGGTACCAAATTTGTAAGACTTTTATAATGAAATCTCATCATTTATCATGACTGGTTAAGATTATGTTTATGATGATGAATTATTATGATCCAACTATCAAGAAACTCATGAATATTTTTCATCTCTGGTTATTTCATGAGAATAAATGTTTTCCATTCGTTCTTCTCTCTTTATGTACTCAAGATACCAAAATGATGTTCTTAAGAAAAAACATCATTATTTCTCTCTTTGGTTGAAGAACATTTTTATTCTAAAAGATTTTTTTTTCTAAAAACGTTTTTAAAAATATTTTTAATATTATAAAAATTATTTATTAAACACATTTTTACCCATTCTTGAATTTTTAAATAATGTTCTGAATGTAATCTTTACATAATTTTCTAAATAATGCTCGTTTGGATTTTACCAAAAATGAAAAAGGAATCTCTGTTTTACCGTGTATAGTACGAATAGAATACCTAACCACCATGACCATTAATTTCTTAAAAGACTTATTTATAATTTTTCATATTTATTCTAAAATAAATGTATATTCAAAATGTTTTATGTTTTAATTTTTTTTCAATGTTGAAATGATATTCCCCTCAAAAAATGATTTAAATTGTTTTTAAAGATTCCATTATAAGTTTCAAAGGTTATTTTAAAATAAAAGAATTTTCAAAATGTATTATGTATTAATTTGTTTAGATATAAAATTATATTTTCCTCAATAAATGTTTTAAATGATTTTTAAATCTTCCTTTATAATAAGTTGTCAAATTTATCTTAAAATAAAAAGGATTTTAAAATGTTTTTTATTTTAAAAAGTTTTTTCCAAACAGGAAATGATATTTTACGAAATAAATTCTTCAAAGGATTTTTAATTCTTCTTTTAATAGTATTCTAGTATATTTTCAAATAAAATGTTTTTCCAAATTTTTTATGTTTTAAGATGTTTTTTAATTAGAAGGAATAATTTTCTCAAGAAATGTTTTAAACTATTTTTAAATATTCCTTTATAAGATTGAGAGGTTATTTTAAAAATAAAAATATTTAAAAATGTTTTTTTAGTATTTTTTGGTTTAAAAATAGTTTTTCAATGAAAATTTATTTGCCTTCAGTAAATTTTTAAATGATCCTTCAAAATAATTAACCTTCTAATATGACACCTGTTGATGAAACCTATTTCTTATTGGGTTATGATATAAGGATACCATTCTTATTATTAATCTAAATGGTTTTTTAAGATGACATGATGAATATGAATCCTATTTATCTTCCATGGGTTATAACATGATAAAATGATTATGAAACTCACTTATTTTAATATGGGTAATGCTTTAAAGAAATTGTGAAATGATTATAAAACCCATTTCTTTTCATGGGTTCTAATATGATGAAATTTTTATGTTATTTTGAAACATATATATATAAATTTAATCATGTAATGGGTGGGACCTATATCTCCCTCTAATTCATTGGGTAAATATTTATATCTCATGATATAGAAAAGGTTGGAGTGGGGAGTGAGCACAATTCAGTAAGCAACTTTGTCCGTTAAGATGTTCTTGGGAGTGAACCTTGAATACTATGATGGTTTGGGGAGTGAACTCATACCACTATGATAACTTTGATATTAATCCACGACTACTATGAAAAATATTTTTCTATACTTAATTTTATGCCAAAATTCTATGTATTATGTCAATGTTATGATCTCATAGATCCTATTCTTCAATTTCCTTATGATTCATGTATTATAAGCTACCAATCATTATTCCATGACTCAAGATTTTGATATTCGATATGTAGGGTATATTTTTTATATGTTTTTATCATTTTATCATACCCTTATTATCATTTTATATTTATGTATATCCCTTTTTTACCCTTAATAAGAATTTGAGCTAACCCTTTCTTATGTTTCTTTTCCTTAGGTTATGATGAAAAACATTGATTTGGGTGTTTATATGAAGAGTTCTAAATGGGAAGATCTTTATGACAGATGTTAAAGATATGTCAACAAATAAAAAGATTTTGTGTCTAGTCTTCAATGTAACAAACCCATTATGATCCTCAGGCATGTGTTTATGTAATGTAATGAATATTTATCTAAAAATATGTAATATCAATGTATGAGAAGTCTAGGTCAATAAAGTGTGTGTCATAGGATATGTTTAGTTAAGATTTGGAATCTTTATGAGAAAACTATAGTGAGAACTCTAAGTATATATATGAGGATAAGTATAAAGATGAGTCAAAGTATAGATAAATATCCTAGAACTTTGTTAAATGATAGAGAAAGTGGGTTAAAAAAATTTAAATCCCAGTATAGACACTAAAAGTTGATGTGGTTCTAGGGAATAGGTACCTATCGGTAATAAATATAAAAAGGGAGCACTGAGATGGACTTGATCGTCACCTAATACACGATAATGGGCCTTGATACACACCTGATTTGACACTTGTGAGGGATATGATTTTTAAATTCAAAAAAATTTACCAACAATTGCGAAGGATTTGAATAATGACTATGAATGAATATGATAAGCCTAAGGTGTAATATATTTAAAATATGGTGTCATGATTTATACATCCTATAAGCGATTTTCCCAGATTTTTTAGTTTTACACTATGATTAGGGTTTCTCACACTATAATGTTTGGTTTTTATAAATGGATAAAGCTGAGAGGAATCATATTAACATTGAATCTAAGGGAAAACTCGAAAAAAATAAGAAAACAAAAATGAAAATATTACTAGGGATAATGATATTGAGATTATTCCTAATCATCTTTCATAATATACAATTGACAATGTGAACTTTAGTGATATTCCTAAAGCATCAAATGAGAGGAATATAGAATTTTATGAATGGTCATATGGTAATTAACATAGAAAGATTAAAAATTCTCTATATCAATATGGTGGGAATAAGAACCATATAGAATATATTAAATGTAGTAGAAGATGTTTTCTATGTGGAAATGAAGGTTATAGAGAAATGAGTTACTAAAGAATTTGATGTATTATATGTGAGGAATATGGGCATTATCCGATTCAATTCTCTAAACTAAGGATTAGCCCCTGAATAAGGAAGGACCTATTTTATACCAAGAAATTGAAGTTAAATGGTTAATGTATTTATGTATTTGGATTCAATAATTATGTTTTATAATTATTTTACCAATTATATTTTGGTTATAAGAATCATGAAACATAGAAGGATTATGTTATTTTTGTAATTATATAAGTCTCCATGTAAGATTAACTTAAGAGTTATGGATTCCATCATGGTTTTATAATTTTAATGGTAATCATAAGTTAAAAGTATTAGACACCCATATTAAGGTTTTACAAGATGGTATTTTATGAAGATTAAGGATATTTATTGAGAGAATGAGGGAAATACAACCCTTTGATTTTGTATATATTTTAGTGAAAAAAGTTATTTGAGGAATAATTACTCTACATTTTTGGGGAATAATATTAAAGGTATTGGTAACCTTAAAAGTTTATATTATATTTGATGTTATGGTAAATATGTGTTATTTAAATTTAGGAACATTTTTATTAATATGGTCTTCAAAAAGGATAACCCAAAATTTGAGGGACAACTTCTTGCATCTGGTAAGGCCACGGGGCATGAACCCTAAACTGAAGGGATATAGGGGTATAATGCCTACCACTGTACTACATGAAATATTATTTATGGTAGGAAAATATAAAGAGAGATACTGATGAGTATGTTTATTGATGTTTAGTATGTTAGTAAGTTAAGTCTAATAGATATAGGTGTTTCTTCTGGAAATGGGGATGACCTTGTTTGTTTATGGTTCAAACATTTCAATCAGTTTCCAACGGGTTTATTCGTAGAACGGGAAACATCCAATGATTCTATATCCATTTGGACCTACTTTCCAAAGGCAGGTGCCCATTAGTTATGGACCAATGAGGCTTGAGAATTTGCATTGGTCGAGAGGATGGGAGGTCAGAATCATCACACCATTTGGGGGGAATTATTGTCTACTCTAGGACTCTCTTATAGATTTGAGTTATGTTCATGAATCCTTATTAAATTACCAAGTATGAAAATGAGGATTCCTTTAGATCTGACAATCAATGATTGATATGTATGAGATTGAGATAATCTTTTATATGTATTTAAAGTTCTTCATCGATAGAGAATCATCTGTATTTATTAGATATTCTTAGTCAATGGTATCCTTCAACAGATTATATAGATATCTCTTGGTCATTATGATAACCATACTGGTTTTAAAGCCACTCAGTGTGGAACTTGAAGTTTATTGTCGTTCATAAAGACATAGATTATTTCAGAGTTGGGATCGTACCCGCAGATGGGCTACCTATGTATCCTTGTTTAGAAAAGGAATCAGAACCCACATAGTTAGAATGATGAAATATGGAGTTTATGCTTGATTGATGGATCAAATAATTATGTCATAATTAATTTTATTCTCTAAGCCCATGTGATTCATTCTTGGTGTGAGAAACAAGAGGTATTAGTAAAACCTGATGATTGTGCCACAAAAGATGCAATCATGAGAAATGATGTGGGGATTATGTATGTATGACTTCCCGGATAGATGAGGATTGTGATTTAATTTCGAGAATAAACCCAGGAACAAGATCCATAAAGGTATATGTGATTTATGGAGATTTGGATACTTAACATAGGACTTAATCCTGAGAATAATTCCCAAATTAGAGGGGACTTACGATTGGGTTTTATTCCTGAGAAGGAAGCCCAGATCAAAAGAAATTAAGACTGGGGATTAATATTGAAAAGGAGGCCTAGGTTAATGGAATTTAGAATTTGGTGCTTACTCCAAAGGAGGATGCCCAGGTTAGGGAAAATTATGACTGGAGCTTACTCCTGAGAAGGAGGCCCAGGTTAAGGGTACTTGAAACTTGGAGCTTACTCTTGAGAAGTAGGCCTAAGTAAAATAAAATTATGATTGGGACTTACTCCTAAGTAGGATGCCCATTTTAGGGAACTTGGGGCTTACAAATAAGGAGGATGCCCAGATTTGGGAACTTGGGGCTTACCCCTAAGGAGGATTCCCATATTAAGGGAATTTGAGATTGGGGATTACTCTTGAAGAGGATGCCCATATTAAGAGAACTTCAACTGGGGATTACTTCTGAAAAGGATTCCTAGGTTAGGTAACTTAGGGCTTACTCCTAAGAAGGATTCCCATACTAAATATCTTCTCATCTTAAAGGATGAGGTTGAAATGAATGAAATATCTAACCTTAGTGACATAAATATATGTAAATCACTAGGTTTTGAGAGACGTTCCACAGAATTCCTTTCAGATAAGGAATCTAACAAAGGAACCATGCAAAAAAAAATGGCTTCAAATAGAGTTTTGAACACTAAACCTTGAATATGAGAGGTGGATTTGAAGAAAAGAGTTGAATAGGAAGGAGGGGCACACCAAAAGAGGCAGCCACACAAGTCCTATTTGGGCACGCAAGTCCTGGTCGTGCAAGTATACTTGCGCAACATGGGTGTACTTGGGATACAGTTAACCCATAGGGTAATACATGGGAGAGACTTGGATCAAGCCCATATTATTATCCCTAAAGGCTTCCAAAAGTGTGGGACACACGTTTTGTTGAAGGGATAAGGTGGCACACAAGTGTCTTTATTTCCCTTAAGGGTTAGACACTCAGGAGCCCAAGTTTTAATGAATTTCAACACTTAAATCTTGTTACCTCTCTTTAGATCTTCCATTATAGGTAAGAAATTACCTTAGATGTGTTAGGAAGACTTCATGTAGAGAATAGGGTGCCGGGAGCTTAAATCTAACTTTTGGATTTTTCATACTTGAAATAGGGGGCCCATAGGGGGTATTTATAGGCCATTGAGGACCTTGGGAGAAAAAATATTAGGGCATGGAAGTAACCTGCGTGACCAATATGTGTCGCATAGGTATACGTGCGCGACCATAGTGAAACATTCACGACCCATTCTTAAAGAGATCCTTGTTCATTCTTTTGTCAATTTTTGATGTTTCTTCAGAGGATGAATCTATTTGTGCTTAAGGTATTCCCATTTTTTCATTTTTAGACTCTATGATGGAAAGAAGCGTCAACAAGAGGTCTAAAAGGATGTAATTACCATTATCCACACCATAAAGGAAATGGGATTACATTACTGGGGGTTTTGTCATCATACTCCACAAAACATCTAAAGGGAAAATGCAATATGGGTTGTAGCGGACTACCTTACAGAGTTAGAAAAATTTATCTCTATCAAATAATATTTTTCCTTTAATAATATTACCATGATATAAATTAATTAATTGTTAAGGATTTCATAGATCATAACATTCTATTGTAGCTGATCAGGATTTAAGTTTTACCTTGAAGTTCGGGATACAAAGATATGTTTTAAGACTTTGTATCACCTCAGAAAGATTTCCAACCTAAGAGAAAAATTAAAACCCTATAAGATATACTAATATCTTTTTTAATATAATTCAAAGGTAGTTGGGATTAATAACTTCATCTATTTGAGTTTTCTTACTACAATAGTTTTCACTTAAAAATTTAGATGGTTCTTTATGAATCCCTTTATGAAAATAAGTATATAGCTCCAATGTATTGGAATGTAGTTGCAGAAAGAAATATATTGGGACCTAAGATAGGTGATGAAATAAAAGATAAGGGTAGATCCATTCAACAACACATAAGGACAATATAAAGTTTATATAAATGTTATGATGATAATTGTTGAGGCAATCTAGAATTTGAAGTTTGTGAGAAGGTGTTTCTCTAAATTTAACCAAGGAATAAATATTGGAAAACTAAAACCTAGGTAGATTGGAGACTTTAAAATAATTGATCATATCAGGATAGTATCTTATCATTTAATTCTTCCACCAGACTTCTCTTAGGTTCATGATATTTTCCATGTATATCTTATGAGGATGTATATACCTAATCTATCACATGTACTGAAATTAGAGGTTATACCAATAGATAATGATATTTATTATGTGTAATAACCAGTGGAGATTATAGATTATTTAGAGACAATTATATGAAATAAGAGCACTCACTTGGTCAATGTTTTTTGGTGAAACCACCAACTTGAGAAAGTTATATAGGAACTTGGGGATGTAATGAAGCATAAATATCCCCAGTTGTTAGTAGCAAAGTGAAAAATTTCAAGGGGTAATTTATTTTAAGGGGTTAGAATGTAACACCCTAAGATTTGGTGAAATATATATTTTTTCAAATTAATTTAATCATTTTTATATTTTATGTTTCATGTAACACTAAGTTTATTTTTCTTTACCTGAAACACTAAGTTTAGTTTGCATTACATTCAATAAAGAGTTTAAATGAAATGTGACATACTATTAAATTTTTTTAACATAATACTTATCACCTAGACATTATAATGACAGGTATGAATAATATTAAATAAATTATTAAAATATTTGTTGAATTTATTGGTGACTAATTAATTATAAGTGAAAGTAAAAACCATTTTAAAATAGGAGAAATATTTTTTCAGATTTTTTTAATGCACACAAACACATTTTATGTAAATAAATTACATAAATAATTTTTTTAAATTATTTTAATTAAATTTAAATATTATATATTCAATAAATCTTTTTAACATTCATCTTTTTTTTATAGATAATAGATAATAATAAATCAAATTTATCGCTTAAAAACTATATTTTTTGAAAAAGTTGTTTTATCGACTTTTGTGTACTAATTTTAAAATTAGTTTTTTCAAATTTTAGAAAATTTATTTTAAAAAATAAAATTTATTTTTTAAATAATCATTTAAAAATTATCTTGGAGTTATGTTTTGATAATTTTTTTAGAAGATTATTTTTTCAATGAATAATGAAAAAACTTTTTTTATTAAGATTTTTCAAATCTTTTAAAGAATTTATAAACATAAAATTTCGTTAAGAAGGGTTTAAGTGTAATTTTGTTCAATTATATATATATTATTACAATTTAGGCCATTATAATAAATTTCATATTGAATTTTTATGTAAAAACTTCTTAAACTTTTGAACATTTGTTTCTTTGGAAATCCTCATTCTCATCACTACTGTATGATTAATTTTAAATTAAATTCCACCACTTATATGAATTTAATTTTTAAAAATGTATTCCATATTTTAAATAAAATTAATTTATATTATCTAATAAATCTAACTTAAAATTTTCCATAATAAATAGAAAAAAAGTAACAATTATTTATCAATGTTAAAGTAAAATGGATTTATCGAGGTATTAAACTAAAAATATATGAGCTTAAATGACCTAAAATACTATATAAAATTTATTTATTGGAAATATTTCTATCTTAGAATATATAATTATCTATAATAATTCATTTTGGACCTTTTTTAATGTTCGGAACATGGGTACATCTTTTTCTTTTCAAAAATTACAAGTGTGCCACTCACCTCCCTTATAAAAGGCCACCCCTCTCCTCTTGTCTTCACACTTCCAAAACCATTTATTTTCTGAAAATACCTAAAATAAATTATTTAATTCCCTCATATCTTCCAAGAATCATTTTTGGTTCATAAATCCATTCTAGTAATACTTTTGGTATAATCCTAAAGAGGTTTTTCGAGAATAGGTAAAATGCCAAACTTTGTGTTTTTGTTTTATTTATTATTAAGAATCATTAAAATATAATTAATTTATGATTATATAATAATATAATAATATATTATATACTTATATGTTTTTATTTCAAGTTAATTACCTATATTCATCTCCACTTCTGTCAAATGGGAAATGATAACGTCTCTCGTGTGTACGACGAACCACCACCTTGCGAACTGATGTGACATGTTTTCCATCAACACATATCATAGTTGAGTATGATTATGTATCTAAAATATATATATTATATTCATAAAATAATTATACATTTTGATTCATTATATCATATATATGTTTTTTACTTTACCTTCCGTGGCTGATATGAAAATGTTGCTTATGTGTACAACAGACTATCGCCTTGCGAAGTGATATGATTCATTGTTCAGTAATACTTTACATGGAAGGTAGTGAGGATAAATATAATTAATATATATGATATAAATGAAATAATTATGATTTTAATGAAATATTTATAATTATTAAAATATATTATATCATTTAATTTATTATATTTTCACTCATTGAAAAATGATTATGTCTTTCGTGTAAATGTGGACCACCGCCTTCATAAAGTGATACGACTCTATTTTAATTAACAGAATTCATGTATGATAAATATAAGTATATTTAAAAAAATAAAATATTATATATGATATTATAATAATTATTTAAAGATAAAATATTTTCTTACCTCCTTTTCATAATTATCATTGAAAAATAGAAACATTACCCATGCTTACATAGGACCCATCGTCTCTAAGACCATAACATAATTCATTTCTCAAAACCATATTTCATGATTGTTATTAAATTATAATTTATGTATTAATATTATAATTATTTCATGATTATTATTCTATAGTTGTTTAAATAATGGTTTCTATGACCATAGTCAACCTACAAAAATCATTTTTAACATATAACCCGAATATAGTCAAAAAATCCCACATAAATATAACTGATTAAGTAATAATATATAACCTTTTAGTATATAGAATAAAAAGAAACATAATTTAAAATATTATTAGGAAATTAAATAATTAATATAATTTTCTACTTTATAATATAAATAATATATGGGATGAGTTGGACTCAAGGTAATGGATTTCTAGTCTCTCATTTATTTCTTGAATAAATATACAAATTCACCACTCATTTGTTTTGTGTGGTGTATATACCACCCCTTATAAATTTTATATCAAGAATATTATTTTTCATGACATTTAAAGCTTAATATTTTGTTATTATTTATCCAGGATTACAATTAAAAAGATTACTAAAGTTGTAATGGATTTTTTGTCTCACTTTTATATCCATGAGATACATGCCACATTCACCACTTGTTTATTATATGTGGTGTATAAAATATAAATAATTTTATTTTATATTAATTATCATAAAAATTATGTGTATTTACATATAATTTTTAGGATCTATTTTTCATGGGTTTTATAGTTTTTAAGATACCAAACTAATAAGGGAATTTATTACCTATTTTCGTTCTTTGTTACATATACCATGTTATGTAACTATATTATTTTATGAGGTGTACATACAACCCATTTGAAATTTAATATTATGAATTTATTTATTATCATGATATTTTAAGATTCATTTAATTTTATTCTTTCATGGGTCCAACGATTCGATTTTACTAAGGTGGTAATAATTTTCTGATATAATCTCATAGTTTATCAGGATTGTTTATGATTATGCTTCCAATGATGAAATACTATTATCCATATCTCAAGAAAATCATTAAATTTATTAACCTATGGTAATTTCATGAGAATACATGTTTTCCCATTATTTTACTCTCTTTATGTACTCAAGAGACTAAAATAGTTTTTAAGAAAAATCATCATTATTTCTCTCTTCAATTGAAAACAATTTTTCTCTCAAAACCATGTTTTCTAAAAAAAAATTAATAGATGTTTTAATATTATCCAAATGATTTTTTAAATAATTTTGTACCCATGTTTTTATTTTTTATATTTTTCAAAGGAATATTCTTGTCCTCTTCCAAACAATTCGTATTTGTGTTTTTTCGAAAATGTGAAAAGTAATATTTGTTTTATCACATACATCATAAACAGATTTTCCTACCATTATAAACAATATTTTAGTTAAATAATCCTTTATATGATTTATTGTTTATTTTAAAATAAAATTATTACCAAGATGTTTTATTTTTTAAAAAGGTTTTTTCAAAAAGTTTAAATGATATTTTCCTTAAGAAATGTTTTAACTGATTTTTAAAGATTAATTTATAACTTCTCAAGGTTATTTTAAAATAATAGGATTTAAAAAATGTTTTACTTTTTAAAATTTTTTTTCAATAGAAAATGAAATTTTACTCAAGAATTGTTTAGAATGATTATTAAAGATTGATATTTAAGTTTTTAATGATATTTTAAAAGAAAAGGATTTTAAAAATGATTTATATTTTAAAAAGTTTATTTCAAAGAAAAAATAATATTTTCCTCAATAATTGTTTAAATAATTTATTAAATAATACATTTTATGTTTTGAAGATCATTTCCAAATAAAAGAATTTTTAAAAAGTTTTATGTCTCAAATTTTTTACTTTTAAATAGAAAATTATATTTCCCTTAAGAAATGATTTAAATGATTTTTATACCTTTCTTTATAAGTTTCAAAGTTTACTTTAAAAGAAGGATTTCAAAAATATTTTATGAACTTTTAGTTTTAAAAAGTTATTTTCAAAGAGAAGTTATTTTCTTCAAGAAATGATTCAAATTATCTTTAAAAATAATTTTCTATATAATATGATATATGTTGATGCTACCTATTATTTACTGAAGATATGATCAAAGGATAAAATTATTATTCTTTTTTATGAATGGTTTTTGTTTAATATGTAATGCTATTTATGGAAACTATTTCTCTTCTTAGGGTTATACCATGATAAAATGCTTTTGAAACCCACTTGTTTTTCCATAGGTTTTTCTTCGAGCAAATGATGAAATGATAATGAAACCAATTTCTTTTCATTAGGGTTGATATAATGAATATATTAAGATCTTGTGGAACATGTATGTATTATCTTCATCATGTGATGTGTTCTAATTATATCTCTCTCTAATGAATTGGGTAAATATTTATATCTCATGAGATAGACATGAATAAAATGGGGAGGAAACCCATATTAGTAAGATACTTTGTCTTCTATGGTGTTATTTGGAGTGAACAATGACCACTATCTTGGTTTGGGGAGTGAACATAATATACTATTATATCCACAGTTGAGATACTTGACAACTAGGGAAACTATGTGTTGTTATTATGTGTAAGAACCAATTCTATGTCTTATGATAATGTTATAATCTCATGGATCATGTTCTTCAATTTTATTATGACTTATGTAGAACTATTGTATTCATTACATGAATCAATATTTTGATCTTTTATATATAGGGTATAGTTTTTATGTGTTATGATCATGTTATCATACCCTTATTCTCATGTTATTATTATATATATATATATATAACCTTTTTTACCCTTATAGATCACTTAACATCACCGTTTAATTTTTTTCTTTCCCCGGGTTATGAATAAATTTTTTAAGTAGGTTATGTATATGAACAGTACTAAATGGGAAGATCTTTATGGAAGATGTTGAAGATATTTTAGGAAATAAATAGGTTTTGTGTCTAATCTCCAAAGGCACTAAACCATTATAATCATTAGGCATGTGTTGGTGTAATGTAATGAATATTCATATAAAAATATGTAATATATGTGTAATAGAAGTTAGGAAACTATGTATGTGGTCCAACATGTTGTGTAACCGAGATGACATTACATGTATATTGGATTTTACACACCTAGTGTAGTAGTGGGACACAAATAGGTTTCATCTTCAGATAACACACCATGTACCCTTGAAGAACATGTCATTTACTTTTTCCATTATCTTTTAACTATCATATATATTTCTTTAGGACCTGGATTTGGTCCCATGATTATAATAACCTGACTATTTTTTCACTTAGAATGTGATGATGGATTTATTTTTGGAATTATAGATATTATGTGAGGTGATATGAGTGGGAAATTTATTTAGTGAAACTCAACTAGAGACATTGGTTAGTATTGATCATTAGAGAGTTGTTGAGGTCAATACTCCCCTAAAACACTATGTTACAGGTCCCCCATACTGTTTATATATATAGAGTTTTACTCAACCCACATTATATAGGACTTGGTTATTCTATCTAAGGAGTGGTACTCCCTCATCCTCAAGATCAATCAGGGAGTAGGTTCTACACTTGAGTAGTGATCCCTTGGTTTTGGAGAAAAGTGGATAGGAGTAGGCCCTCCACCATGATTCATGTGAGGTTTCATGTAGTGTTTTTCCTTAGAGGTGGAACCTTTAGAGATATAAGTAGACTCATCATCATAAAATTCTTGTAGAGATTGTTAATTTTATCCTTTTTGAAACCGGGGTTTATTTATGATCGAATCTAATATTAGTATTCTTTACTCTCATGCCTTATGGGTTGAGATGACTGTTTTACATTTCATCCCTCTTAGTTTTCATGGTGTCTTAATGGGAATGTATGCACTCACCCGTTCATGGAATTTTCATACACATGTCATGTATTATGTAAAAATAGATAGATTAATGGTGACTATTGAGGAACTTGTATTGGTAGAGCGTAGTAGTACATGGTGGAACTAACCAAGTTTGTTGGTCAAACTTTGGGATCTTGAGCCAACCTCTCCCCTAATTTACCCTTTATAGTCGTTGTCAGATTGGGTTTCCATTGCATCTTTTTTTGGGTGTTAATTTTCCCCTTATAATTTTATATTATCTTATTACACTTTTATATGTATCCTAGACGTTATTTCATGAATTTGTACTCTCTAGAGGCTATAAATGTTTTATATCTTGGCACTATTTCATAGAGCTCGGTGTGCGTGTGTGGGTGAGTACATTATTCTAAGGAATTATATTTCAGTTATATTCCAACTCAGTGTTTGTTTCTTGCCCTTTTATTATTAGAGTTAGTCTAGGGGTGTCATTGTTGGTTTAATTAAAACCCCGGTGGGGGCCCAGTGGGCTGGATCATGACATTACTACCCATTACATATGAATCTAATTTAAAATACAATCTCCTCTCACTAGTATATATAATCTTTTTAAAAAAATTGATATTATGTTTCAAAGAATAAAATATATGTAAAGTGATGGGCCTAATATGTTGTGATTATATTATGAATTCAAATATATATTCAACCAAAATATGTTTAAAAGATAATTATAATGAAAAATGTGAGTATTTTTTATTTTTATTTACTTACTATGAACTTGTTAAATATGATTAATGAAAGATCCTAGATATATTATACACCCATGTTAAAGAAAATGTTTTTCTAAAAATTATTTAATTATATTCTTTATAAATAATAATCTATGAATATTATTAATCAAATTTATTTAATAGTTAGTAAATGTTTATGCAAATAAATTAATTGGTAGTGAAAAATAAATCAAAGGACCTAGGAGAGATAATATGTTCCTACTTTGTGGTATATATTTATTAAGGGATTATTTTATCTAAATTAAACATGAAATTTATTAAATTATAAATATATTATTGAAAATGAATATTCTATAGAGACTATAAATAATTGAGGTACTAGATACCTCTATATATAATTTTAGGGAATCCCTAAGTTATCGATTTTGATAAAACTGTTATAGATTTTCACATAAATATTTCAGAATATTTCATGTTGTTGCCCAACAGAAAATTGAAACTTTGAAAGTTCACTCCATATGAGTGTACTGAAAGAAGGTAGAGTTCTCACCATACTCACCACACCAATTTGTACATCTAACTCACAAGAAAACTCAAATATATTCAATGAAAATTTAAAAATACAAATAAAATTATATAAATCAAAAAAGAATGATTTTTTATATAAAGGTGCACATAAAAAATCATAGAATATTTTGAATCCCAGAGTATTTGGGAAATTAGGTACATATCACATCAACTTGAAACATAGATACAACAACATTATTGAAAACTTCCTTAACATACTCCTAAAATTACATAGCTATTTTGAAACTGTATGGGAGAACCTAGGGGAATCCCTAAGAAATGGGTGTGTTATAAAGACTAGTAAGGGAAGAAAAAAAGAATAAAATGATGACTTTATTAAATGTTTTTAAATTTTAATATAAATGGGTCATAAAATTTGTGAGAATCATAAACATGAACATTAATGAATTATATACATTGTTAATATAATGACAACTTGGGATTGTGGAGACAACATTAAACATAAAATCAAAAAAATTGGTCAAGGATAACCAAAAAGACATTATAAAATGGTGGAAAAATTACCATAACAAATTAGTTCTAATCTCTAATGATATAAATGATATCTCATGAGACGAGAACATTGCATAATGAATTGGAACGCTTTATGGGTTCACCCATTATAATATGTACATGCACATGTTTGCCACATAAATCATTCCACATGAGGGCATATTTCATCACAATTAATCATGAAATTGAATAGTGAGAGTGATATATATATATAATTCCATTATCAATGAATTATAGGTACATCTAGGTTAATACCCACAAGTTGAAATGGGCATGGGTATTCACTACACAGATGTTTGGCATGGAAAATCATAGGATAATTTAGGTACCATATTTGGGGTACATAAAGGCTAATGGATATGATTAATAAGAGTGAAATGGGTATATAATCACTTGAAAATCATAAGTTTATTAATGGGGATGTGTAAGAACATATTCCAACATAAAAAAATGGAAAAAAGGCAAAACAAAAAGGGGGTTCTTGAATAAAGAGAAGAATGATAGGGTCCTTTACCTTGAAATGGTGTTTACAAAAGTTTTTGGAGCTTCTTAAGAGATTGGTAACACCTTTGGAAGGATATAGAGTGGTAATAATAGAGTAATATCATGATATAATAGTTTTAATTAAAGAGTAATGGGATTATGGGTGGGTTTATTTATAAAAAGAGAGTATAATTCTATATTAATTTCCAAATATAGGTTTTGGAATCTATATGATAAATTAATAATAATAAAAACATTCCCATGGTTTTTGAATATGTGTTATGCTAAAGTGAATTTTTTGATTATTTTACAAGTTTAGGAATGGATTTCATTAAAATAATACCCTTTGTGATGTGTAAGTTATTCCAATTTACAAAGAATTGATTTGAAAACCATAAAATATAATATATGTTTTGGAGGATTCATTAAGGGTTTATAAAAATTATCAAATAAATTAAAAAAACATTATTTTATACATAAAATATATATATTTGCTTATAGATACATTTATGAAATATATTACATCACTTTTGGGTCATTATGATGTCATAAAACACACATTTTATTTTTACCGTATTTAATTTTGACCAAAAAACACGACTATCTTATAAAATTATGAAAAAATCACCATTTTTTAATTTATAGATGATGATTTAAAATATATTATTTATTCTATCCATAAAATTATCTACCACTGATAATTTACACTTTTAAATAAAAAATCCTCATTTATTGAAAGAAACTAGTTTTCTTAGCGATAACATTTTTCTAACCCTTTTAAAAATGATATTTGCCTTCCTAAAATTATATTATCATTTATATTTAATAAATATTATTTAATAAATATATTTTAAAAAAATATCATTTATTTTAATAAATTGTTGAATTCAAAAAAAAAATAGTTCCTTGATTGAAACTATATATTTCCCAAAAATATATTTTGTGTTTCATCGTATCAGAATATAATTTTTTTAAAACTAATTATTTAATCATTTAAAAAGTAATAATAAAAGTTGATAAATATAATCATAATTATATTGAAAATTAAATTATAAATATTCATACTATTGGGGTCAAGATATATATACCTTTATTACACCTGTGAAAACCCTAAGTGTAAGGTTTGTGACGGTGAGATTTTCTTGGGTTGCTTCGACGTACACGGTTTTGGTCATGATCTCAACGAGCTCGAACTTCTCCAATAAATGGTTTTTATCATAGTTTAGTTGTTTATATCAACTTGGGATTAGTGAATAGAAAGTTATAGTGATGCTATCTCTCTCAAAATCCCTGATTAATGGGATTCATAGTGTAAAATTCTACTCGTCGAGGCCATTGATTATTTTGTCTGTATGAATTGGACCTCATCATAACCCTTGAGATATACTAATCATAAGAACACTATAAAATGGCTATACTATAAATGGTTATGATGGTTAATGGAATTTTAAATTTTACATATAATATAACAGTCCAAAGTAACAAAAGTAGTGCATTTGTTTTCTATAACATCATTACTTGTTGAGGTATTTAATAATTAAAAACAGGAATTTCATTTATAATGTTTAGATAATTTCATGCTATATTCCATAGGTTTATCTCCTTAAATTCTAGAAAATTATGAATAAAATGACACTTTAGATCGATGTTTTTTTTCAATCATGGAAAACTAGATTTTTATCTGTGTGTATTTCACTTTGGCCATCACAAAATAAAACTCCAGCTTGATCCCTTTTGAGATCCTTTTGTAATCTCATCCCGCAGATCATTTATTTCTATAATTCCATTAAGGCTACATTCTATGATTCTATTGTGGTCAGAATAATCATTTTTATCAACCATGACATCCAATAGATATTTATTCCTCTAAAGGTAAACATGAACCCTATTTTCTTCATCTAGTTATCTAAATCACTAGAAAATTCAACATCAACAAATCTTCACAAAGGATCATCCATTCCATATCCTTAGGCCATATATTATATTCCTTTAAAAAATAGGTGGATCCATTTGAAAACCTCCCAATGCACCATTCCCAAATTCTTCATGTAGTGACTTAGTAATCACAATGAAAATAAAATTTCTAATAGAGTTTAATCCATTTTATACATTAAACTTATGGTTGTTGATGAATATTAGAGATTTTCCATGTACTTGGAGGCAAATTACTTTTTGGGTGATTCCTACTTAGAAAAATTAATGTTTCTATCTAGAGGATTTGAGACCAATTTAATTTTGGTTATTCCAAATATTTGAATCACCTTTCAGATATAGTCTTTACGAAATAAAACAAATATTTTGGCATTCATATCTCTCTTGATTTTCATCCCCAAAGTCTTATTTCATTTAATGTGATCCATTATCTTGAATATTCTACAAAAATCACATTTTAGCTTTTGAATTCTTATGGCATCCTATACAATAAGAAATATGTCATACACATATAGAATCAATATGATTAATGTACTATATTATCATTACTTTTGGTAATAACAATGATCATAAGTTCAATTATTAAAACCTTATTCCAATAAAGAAAATTAATTTCTGATTCCATTATTATGGTGGGTTCTTTAACCCATATATAATATTCTTCAAATTTTAAACTAACTTCTAATCTTCGTCTTCCGTGAAATATACTCGATACTTCATCTAGATATTTTTTTCTAACTCACCATAAAGTAATATCATATATATATGTCTATTTTTTTGAGATTAATATTGTCCAATGTTAATATGATCAACACTGTATTAATATTTTTATATTTAATTACTAGTGAGAAAATTATGGAGAAGTCAACCTCTAGATTTTATTTAAATTAATTTTATATTAGTCATGCCTTATATATTTTCTTACTACTACCTTCTTCTTTAATTTAGAATACAAACTTATTTTCAAAATGCTCTTTTCTTTCATGTACATCATTTATTTATAAACTTCTTTTGAAATTCATTGAGACAATTTTTCAGTTATTTCAAAATTCAACTATTTTGAATCACATACTGTGGTTTCCTCTTCTAATCTCATTAGCTCTTAACTTTTCTTTATAAGAAGAAATTTAATGTTATACCAAAATTTCTAAACCATATTTTTTACCCTATTTGATCTCCTCAATTAATTTCACTATACTACACCACTCAACTTGACTCTGAAATTCGATATCTAAACTTCTGGTACTCTAACTCAAGATTCAACTCTTCTTGAACTTTTTTTCATGTATAATGATCATATAACCACCATAATTCTAGTTATATTACTCATTTTTCAACCACCATGTATCCTCAAGTAACCATATAAACTTCTTCCATAAAGCCACTACTATTGAGTGATTAATTAAGTTACCCTATGGAAATTAGTTTCTTCTATAGATCTGAGATATATCTAACTTTTTTATGCTTCAATACTCATGAAATATTAATCTGGATATTTATATCCCCTTTCCCTACAATACCAAGGGATTCATCTTCATCCAAGTTCACATTGCTGAAATTTATTGATACAGAATTATCCATGAACCTCTGTTGTCCAATTGTGTGAAGTGATTCCCCTAAATTAATTACTGATAAATCCAATGAGTTATTAACACTTAACAAAAATTTTCTTCCACCTTCCACAATATCAATTTTTTTGGATCTACTAGAAGTTGATTCTCTTCTGTTGATTTCTTTTTGACCCCCAGTCCTTCTTGATGAATCCCTCATTAGAGTTATTGATTATAAATACCAGTGCATACTATATATTTTTGAGGGAGGGTAGTAATAGGAGTTCCCACACATCATCCTTGAACTTCATATACACCAAATAAACCTATCCTCTAATAGTAATGAATCCATTCATGTGATTCAACACTGGTATTCCTTATAATAACCTTAGCTTTAACAACCTAGAAATCATGAAAACTTTTTTTAATAATGTATATTTATCATATATATGTATTATCACTTTCATTATTTATTTTTTTATATCTATTTAATTAATTTTCAAAGAAACATTCCTCTATCAAGACACCCTCACAAGAAATAATGCCTTCCTATCCACATTTTAACATTTTTCATTTTCATATTATCTCGACATACAACAATAAGTAGAGAATCGATGTCATTTTGAATCATATTATCTTACATCTATATTCTTCTGAATCCAAAAGTAATTCCATCAAACATGTCTACTAAGAACTTTCTATCATATGATTTCATATCTTCAGATGAAAGTCACTCCCACTAAAATGAAGATACCTTCAAGAGAGGAAATACAAGATTATTGAAACCTAATCTATGATATCACATGTTAGTATCATCCCATATAATTAGAACCTTCTCAGATACCACTTTTTGTATTGTCCATTATAATGATAACCTTCTTTGATAATAGGTTTTCTATAATCCCTAGATCCGTGATTCTAATAAAACCACGATAAATTTTCACCTCAATCCACTGGAAGAAAACACACAACAACACAATATAAAACCAAACCTCCAAAAATTCTCTTTAACTAAGTGTATTGAAAATAGGTATAATTCACACCCTGTATACCAAACCAAGTAATCCTTCTCACACACAAGAAACCTAAAAAACATTCAAGTTAATAAAAAACATACAATGGTAATTATAGAAAGAAATATAGAATATAAGTGTTTTAACATGCTTTAGATAATGAGTTCTACATACATAGGAGAAACACTATAAAAATATTTCTCATATTAATAATAAAAATAAGTAAATACAAAAATATTACAAAACAAAAGTAATCTCATAATTAATTTTCTTATTCAACTCTACTATCCTTATATTGAAGGTCCCACAACTTATATACAAAGAATCATCCAATTAATCTGTAATACCTACTCCCTAGAAATCCAAGATCACTAATAATTACCACCTCAACTTGATAACCAACCAAATGAACCTTAATAATTGAAGAACTTATATAACCTCCAATACTCAATCAATACATAATCAGAAGATACCGTCATTTTATGATCCTACTACCCCTAGAAAAGACCTATTGCTTCTGTTTTCCAATCACAACTCTCCAAATTCCAGTGAATGAAATTTTGGTTACCCAATTATAGTGAAAATAGTTTTATTGAACTTAAATAGACTTGACATCCCAATATATAACTTGAATTGAAAACAGTAAAATATTTATTCTATATAACTTGTTAATATTTTTTACTATATATAATCAAATCAATTATGGTAAACTAGAATTTTACAGAGCTTTTCACATTAATTACAAGACATGAATATTTTGATCATCCCTGATAAATCATGAGAAAAAATATATAGAAATGTAAACATGGGAATCAAATTATTAATAAACAAAATAAACCCATAAGGGAAAATCATGAATTTAATTAATGGATTCATATATACTAAATTACCATATTTAACAGATTTTTTTCATTCTTTTCATATTATTGTGAATACCCCCTAATTAATTGTTTACCATGGGAAACCTATTATTATGGTAAATTAGTTATATCATCACCATCTACATTAAAATAAAATTTAAAAAATTTATATAGAGTTTAAATTATGAAATATATATATATTACTGTACCTGTCTGTTAGGACCCAAAATGGTGATGAAAAAATATAAAAGGGGGGATTTTCAATATCAAACTATCAAATAAGTAAATAAAGAATGAAACATTTAGTGGGTAAAAGGATTAAAAAGTTAAACCATAATAAGTAGTGATGTATAAATTGTATCTAAAATATAAATAGAATGTGACCAATTGTTTTTATAGTATTTAAGATCAAAATATTTTAAATATAATTTTTACAACCTCAACCATAGGAATGTGTACATTGACTAGATGAAGAATTTAATTACAGGTGCAGAATGAACATAATATTTTACAATATAATGAAACATAAACCTTGATTTTACACATTATTAGTGAAAACCTATTTTTCATATATTTGGGGGCACAATCTAACCATCCTTTTGAAGTTGAGGTACTACTAACCTTTCATTTTACTAATAAGATGCATGACCTATGTGTACTATATTTTAGTCATGTAATCATAACCAAAACAATGACCTTTAATGGAGGTACAACTAGTGTGTTAGTAGGTAATTACAGCTCAATTAATAACTTTAAACCACTAAGAAAATTTCAACATAATGAAAATAATAGAATAATAAAACTGGTGAATATATAATGTGGTTGATGGATGTTGAAAGTGATCATCGGCCTATAAACATAGTTGTGAAATGATGAAGTCTTGGATAACTAAAAATGTATTCTACAAAATTACGAATGACAATAAGTGAAAAATATATGTTCAACTGTTTGTTTACTATGTGTCTTAGTATCTCTATTGGTGAATCCACTTCAAATTTTCATTGAGAGTTTATATATATGTTTTCTTAATGACTCTTTTCATAGGATTAATCTTCATGATTAATAATTAATTTTGTTTTATTGTTCAATTCTAAGTACAAATTATTTATTAATCCTCTCAGTGATCTATAAAGAAATAATTATATTAATTTAAATGAGGAAATTATTTATTACATCATTGAAAAGGCCACATGTTAAATCATCAAGGTGTTCCCATATATATCCATAATACTATATTATCTACTCAAAATAGTATTTCATGCATCCTTACCTATTTATTTTAACCAATATAGTCTTGTGAATTTCTTCTTAACATTACATTTCCCTTCAAATGTAGTCTATGTAATCTCTTAGAACTACATCCATTTCTTAACATATCTTATATCAAAATTTTGATACTATGTTTTTATCAATGTATACTGACATTTATTCCTCAAATTATATTAACATGGAGAACTATTATAATCTCTGGTGAAAAGTGAGCTCTTACTCAAATAATTCAGTATTACTAAACTTTTAACATATTAGCAATTATCCAGATTTTATAACTATAATTTGTATTCATCTCAATTATATATAGTTTTTATCTAAATTTATTTCACAAACACACACTAAAACTTTAAATAGCAATGGAAAAACAATTATATATAAGTCATATAGAACACAAAGTGTAAAATGAATAGTCAAACCATAAAAATCACAAAACAAGGACTCGTAATGTTTATTACACCATATTGAGTTCATATACAAAATGTATTCCTCAGAATGTTTTGGTTTTGCAATATCATGCCTTATTTAACCCATACTACACTGGTTCTAATGTAGTCTTAGGATGAAATTCTATTATTGTTAAACATTAGGGAATTTAGTACAACTTTATAGTACTAGACAAATATATTCCAACTTCATCACAATTGAATTATGTATATAAAAATCTATAATATTTATATATCATCATAGATCACCTCATCCAATATTTTAAGATAAAGTTATACTCTAATTATGAAATTAAACACAATATGAATTTTGAAAAAATGTTGAAGTGACTTCAGAACAAATATCAAACTTTAAAATGATTGTTTTAACCTTCCTTTTAGTTTAATAAATTGTACATAAAAATATTATATTTAAAATACAATAATAATAAAGTAATTTTTAGGTATTTATATCCTAATATATGATCGAAATATATTAGCAAATGATATCCATAATTCTAATAACATAATGATATATTCTTTACAATTCCCCTACGTTTAAACCTTGATATTATGTCGGAAATAAAATTTATTAAAAGTTAGAACTTAATAATACATCAGGAAATCTTGGGTATTTTTTAAGAATATTACAAAACACATATAAATTAAATTTAAGGCTCAAAATGAATGATTTACACCATGGAACTTTCATGGAACTTATAAAACATGATATAAACAATTTTAACATGAATTATCAAGTCAAACAAAACAATGAGTCATAATATAAATCATAATGTATAGATGAATCCAGAAACAAATAAAAAGCCTGAGGTAGTGGTTTGAAATATATATAAACAAAACAAAAAAATTCCAAACACTTCCAACCATGTGAACTATTTAAATTTATTATGAATGGTGTCTCCATTAAATGGTCACATGTACGATCATTTACTGGTGAATATATATCGTATATTCTATTTGATAATTAAAATAAATATTGAAAATCATATAGCATATATAAAATGACACAAAAAATTGTTTATAAGATTCTCACAATACTTACATGAATAATTCTCTTGTAATTTTTTAGAAATCCATAGTCTGATATATTTATTTTATATGGCAGAATTATGGTTGAGCTGATTATATAAAATAATATTTTACCTCGATTTTAAAACAATAAATTAACTACTCTGTAAAAGTGGAAAATAAATATATCAATAATAATATGTACTTTTATATACTGTTCTAGACTCTTCATTCATAATAGATATATTATATGATGTTATTAAATTACTATCGATGATATATATATATATATATATATATATATTTTAATTATTTTAAAACTCATTGATAAAAATAGATTTTTATAGATGTGGACACCAAGATAATTGTCCAAAAAAGATTAAAATAATATGTTATATGTTTAACTTACGAAGCTCTATAATAGTTATTCAAATTTATAAGACTATTGAATATATTTCATTTTAGTATTATAAATGAGTTATTACTTATGAATTTGGTTGTATACAAATATTTATTATATCCAAATGATGTTTTAATTGATTATATATATGATAAAATTGATTATAACAACTATATATGAATCTCTACAGGGTTAAGAATGCATGAAGTACATGAAAATTTATGATTGCTTTACCCAATCAGAGAAATTAATTTATGGGATAAAATAAATAAGATATATTTTATGTAAGAATTCATAGGAGGAAGAATATAAATTTTATTTTATCATCCCATGGTTTTTATAAATCGATGAATTTTCATTAATCATATAATTTATTCTGATGTTTTTAGGTAACACTAAACTCATAAAGTGTTTTGAATGAAATGGAATGTTTGGTCATTAAATTACAAATAATTTCCTTATATTTTTTGAATTATTCATCAAAAAGTTAAAAAAAATTAGAAGTATTTCATATATGAATGAAAATACCATAAATTACTAATTAAATCCCTTAATATCATGAATGATATATTTCATAAATGAGGGGATTATGTACAATTTTCTTCCTTTAAGGATAAAATATAAATTCATATTTGATTTATCCTTGAAGGATTTATATAAACATATGCATATTCACCTTACAAATAATATGAGGTATTATTACAATGAGTTCAATATAAGGTAAAACTATTATCCCATTTATTAATATTTAAAGGGTATAAATGATTAATAATTAAAATATCTAAAATAAAATTGGCTGGTTATGTTGATATTATTGATTTTCCCAATCTACATAAAGTTATATCTCAAAATAGATATTTACTTACACATGGTTGATAAAGGAACCCAGGACTTCTGGAAGTGTTTGTGAGTAGGTATTTTAAAATTATTTATTTTTTATTGTCATTGTAACATGATATTAAACAAACTAGTGCCCAAATTCACCCATAGATCATGTGAAAATAAATTTTACTATGAAAACATAAATGAAATAGTACATAAATATGTGATTTGTTCCCAGTCTATCTCGATCATCTTTAAATTACTGTAGATCAAATTATCCAAGAAAGGATCCCTTTAGGTCATCCAAATATACACTAAGACCACTAAAACTCAATTTTGTGATCAATCTGTAAAAAAATAGAAGAATTAAGAGCTTTATGGCGTCCCTTTGATAACTTGAAGATCACACAACTTATTCACATAATTGGATTGATGAATTATTAAAATTTACTTTTATTTTTATCTTTAGAACATGAGAGAGTTTGGGAGAATATAGAATTTTTTAAGCTTTCCTCCCTTTTATTTTAGGAATATATAATCTTTTAAACTTAGGTTTCAATTTCTATAGATTTCATTTTAGTCTTTATGGAAACTTAAATTTCAATTTTGTCCAAAAAAACACTTATAACCATATCAACTTTTTGTAAATTCAAAAAATACTCCACCATATACTTGTCACAGACACTTATTTCACATTATGAAATATGATCCATTAACTCAAATCAGTCACCCTAAATATATTTAACAAAACCTGAATAAATAATATTTGTTTGAAAAATAATTTTCTCATATTAAATTTATATACTTAAATATAAAATGAATACCTAAATAAATAAAATCAATTATTATTATTTGAAACTTGAATAATATATAATTGAATTTATTAATTCATTTAATTGAAATCATTTACCCTATGAAATTCATTGACCCACACATATATATACTACTTAATCCTAAACTCTAATTCATCCGAATTGGTGGAACTTGTGGATACACTTTGTGTGTCCCTTTATGAATTTTTACAATATCACTGAGTCATACTCATAAAACAAGACCAGTTTCAATAAATACATCATGGCCCATAAAGTGATAAGGGTAAGTTATAACTATAATATGATCCAATGAAAAGTTACTGTGTAATATATTTTTCTTATCTTGTGATATCATATAAAGCAAGATATATACATTTTTTTATCATTATTTATATTTTATTGATTATATTGGATGTAATTTCCTTATACTACCATAGTTATGAGTTTATTTAAGGTACTAACAAGATAATAAAATTGGAAAACATATCTTCTTCTTATATGGATGTGAAAAATACTATATTGATAATTCAATCAATTCCATACAATGAATGAATCACCAACCACCAAAATATATATTTTTATTAAGAGAATCACTTTTAAGGGTAAAGTGGGAAACTATAAAAGTACGAAAATGGACAATCATCCAGCATAATATGTAATCGTCGAATCTTTAAATTACAGTTTAATCCTTTTAGAAACCTTACCTCAATGAAGACTCCATTGTAGAGTATTGACCTTTCCGTCTGGATCATCTTTGAGGAGGTCTTAAATATTATAAGAAATATTGTCCCAAGTTTGGATGATATCTTCCACCGTAATATTCTTTCTGTTGTATCCATGCACCAATATGCCAAAATGTTTTTGGATCCAGAAACCCTACTCTTTGTTAAAGTAAACCTGAATATGTCGTCCCACCATCCTGTCAAACTCCTCTTGGGTGGCGTTGACCTTTAATTCCTTCTCTAATAATTCTTCATTTCAATTGATTATGGGATCCCAATCACCACACTATATCATTTCCCTCCCTCTTGGAGGGATATCAGATTCAGCAGCTTCATTCGCCGTATTCACCAGATCAATTATAGGAGATTCCCCTTCTTGTGTTTCTAACTCCTTAGTAATACTGGTGGTCCATCCCTAATGATATTCTCAAATACAGATCACCAATTATAAAATTTATAAGAATAATTCTCAATTCTTATATGCCCCAACACCTAATATTCAAACATCACCTGTGTTCAATTGGTATGATATATTTAGACTATAATACATATGTTTAAAATTATTATAATAGTTGAGAATTTCTGTTACCTTTTGATATGTTATGTAACACAATGGAAATACCATGTAAATAGGATATGTAGATGTTATAACACTAATATGGTAAAAAAAACAATAATAACTCTCTGTATACATGATATAGTAATAAAAAGTACTATTCAAGTTGGGTATAGGTCACCCACTCCCACAACATTCCCACTTGAACTAGGTCCATATTTCTAAACATCAACCTATTATATCTCACATGATAAATAATTCTTATTATAAGTTATGGATTTAGCCATATTTACTATCACATGTTCCTCTATGGTCACTCTATTATCTAAAAAATCACCTCATTGAGTAAAATTCTTTCAAGAGATGATATATCAGAGGTATACACCTTTTTCCTATGTCATAACCTTGAAATTTATGCTAGTACCATTGTTTTAATGTTATAAAAATTTATATTTTTATTATAATTTACTTTATTTGTAAAATTATTAGAAATTAAATCATTCATTTCATATTTATACTACTTATTTACCTACATATGAATCTACGACATGGTTGGTATTTATTTATATTACTACTACTAGATTTGATGATCTTCTATTTATCATTTTTTTAGAATAACTGTGATAAAATATTAATAGATCAATATGAATACTAGTTTTCTCCTTAATAACTAGCATCCCTTCTTCTCCAAGTACCGGTAATTTATCCCTTATACTTTCACACAAGTACTATTGAATAATTATGATTGATAATTTATGAATTTCTCTTAGATGTATTTGATTTTTTCCTATAATGATATATGTATAAAATATATAAAATCTCAATTGATATAATGAAATATGTTATAGATACCATTACTAAAGAAAATAGATTTATTATCATCACATTAATATACAATCATGTCTTAAATACATCATCATAGAGATATTAATGTCACGTGACATAGGATATAATTTCCTTTTGAATTATTCCAACTTGTATTTTTCAATACCTTGTCAATGTGTATACTATGAATTGGTATAAAAAATCCCTTATATTAATCTGATTTGATCTTGTTCCCTAGAACATCAGTCATTAATTTAAGTCATCCTTTGGAGATATATTTTTAACCTTGTATTAAATAACTATAAGACTAAAATTTGTTTTCCATATGTTAATAACATAGCACACTTAATGAACTATGATTATACCTCTAACCTATTTTTGAAACATAAGAAAATAATTATAGTTAAGGTATGGTATTATCTCAGACCTTAATAAAAAAATATTGATTTATATGTACTCTATTAACCATCCACATCCCACTCTTTCTTGAATACCCATTTAGACCTAGTGAATTTTATATCATTTGGAAGTTGTACCAAAATATAGCTTTGTTTTTGGAATATGTAATACATTTCAGAATTTATATCCACATCAAAAGTTTTATATTATTATATCTTTCTTATATAATATGGATTCATTATTCTTAATTAATAATATATAATACCTAACTCATTGAAAATAAAACCATCTATATCGGGTTTAATCGTACCTATGTAGTATGTGTCTCTTGAGCATTCTTTTCAAAAACATCTAATGGATCCAATTCATAGGAAAACTACATGTTCATATCGAGCCTTGAATTTATCCAATTATATATTTCTCTAACTATCTAAAATAGATATTTTCACCCCCTTATTAAAATTTAGTCTCTCACATGACTATAAATTTTATATCTTAGGGGTTTGTGTAATATCCATAGAAAACTATAGGATAATTAACAATGATTATTTTTCTTTTTTTTTTTCTTTATGTAAGTCTATTTATTAACTTAGACATAGAAAACACCTTTCATACCAACACAATAATTTTATGAACTAATGTATTTTTTATATTATTACTCATATTAAAAACCATTTTTCATTCTAGTTAGCATATGGTTAAGTATTAATTATATTAATTTTAAATATTGTCATAAAACAAATAAAAAAGAATTACATCACCCATAATTGATCCTAACTTTATCAACATCATGAATTTTATGTGTATAATCAAATGTGTTCTTAAGATTAACTACACTATATATTTAAGGATTGGTGAATTACGGGTTAAGATATTCTTCAGCTTATCCACCTAACGCATCTGCTATCTTCTCACTAATGTTATTATCTTCTTCAAACTAATATTTCTTTAATATATTAAAAGAATTTATTAAGTATAGTAATTTACCTATATCTTCAACCTAAAAGAGTTCACATGTATGTTGGTAAACTAAATCTAGTAGAATTATGAATTTATCACGCTTAATACTAAAAGTTAACTTAGTACTTATAATATATAATAAATTATGTCAAATAAAATAGAGTTTTATCTCAAAAGAGTTAAAACACACTTCTTGGTATATCTTTGGTATCTTGTTTCTGGTTTTACGTGACCAAGAATTATCTTTCTATAAATTTTCATTATTTAATTTTTATATTTTATATTTAAAATTAATTATCCACATAGGATATCCTTGATTAAATTATAGCCAAATCATTAATTAAGCATGGTATAACATAAAAATATTTATTTCAAACATGAAATAAAATATCATTGTTTTTATACTTAACATTGAAATAATTTTTTTAGTAATACACATTATATAACAATATTTTTCAAATACATATATATTTCTATTTGGAAATTTAAAGTTATTTTCATTTTTAACGAATATAGGAGTTAATTACCATTATAAATTTGAATATCCATTTCATCATATTGGAACTTTTTAACTTCATTAGTTCTTATATTTTGATAAAAATGTTCAAGTCATATTTAGTATCTTATACAATAGAATTATAATTAAAAATATTACATTAAATATTGAGTATACCTAAATTATAATTATTTTCTTGATTCATTTTCAATTAATTACAATTATTCTCCCATTAACCATTCTTTCCACATGTGTTGAAAATAAATTATCATTCGATGCACTCCCTCTTTAATTTTTATCTTTTATAAGAATTTTGTGAAGGTGCCTTTTGAATCATACTTTCAATTGGCATTTTTTATTTATTATTTTTTCACCAAAATAACAAAATATTTTTCTATCTTTAAGTTCTTATCAACTTGAAAAACCTTATCAAAAATATATTGAAGAAGTTTCTAAATGTTTTTCAATGTATAATTATCAATGAAAGTATAGTAACTAATAGTTAAGGATGAGAGAATGAGATATATTGAAATATCTTTATTGTACAAAAATCCAAACTCTACCAATTGATAAATGTACTTTTTCATCTTAAACACATGAGGACCATCCTTGATTCTACTTCAAATTTATATGCGGTTAGTTTAATAAAAATCTCATTTCTATCTTATTTAAATTTCTCACCATAAACTTCTTTGAGATAACACTACTATAAAACAGGGTTTTATCAATGCTAAAAAAGTGCTGATAATCGAGTTGTTAATAAAAGGGGGTCCCTCTTATCATTGATATTTTCTTTGATAAAATCCCATTTTATTAGTGATATTTAAAAGTGATGATAAAAGGGTCCTTTATCAGGTCTCATTTTAGCAATGATAAAAGATAACTCTTATCGGCTCTTTTAAACAACACTAATAAAATTTTAAAAAAAATTAAAAAAAAATATTTCTACAAATAGGAGGGTTTTTAATATTTCTTGACCCCTTTCAGCAGCAGTATGTGATTCCCCCTCCTTCCCATTCACCCCATCCACCCCCACCTTTTAACAGCGCTATCCCAATTTCACCCATGTGCACGCCCCTGCCTCTCCCGAGATTCAAACTCGAAACCTCCTCTTTGCACGCCCGGACCCTTTACCACTCCTCCATATTACTTTATTCTACATTTAGTGATATATCTATATATATATATACTCATATTTATTCATATATTAATATATATTTATATTAATATATGTAGTTATATTAATATATATATATTTTTTTATTTATTAATATAGATATATATTAATATATATACACATATATAATAATATTTATATATTTATTTGTACAGTAATATTAATATATATAGTTATTTATATTTATATATTTATATATTTATTCATATATTAATATATATTTTTATAGGATTAGTTTTAAATAAATTTGTAAAATATGTTTTTGTGTTTGTGTTTATAAATAAATAAATAAATAAATACCTATATACAACACACACACATATATATTATATATATATATATGTGTGTATCTGTAAGTATAATTATACATATTTACATATATTTACAAATATTATATATTAATATATATATACATATGTTAGAATATATAGATAATATATATCAGTTTATTTATACTAACACACACAAACACAGACACACACACATTATATAGGTATATAAATACCAAGGAAGGCGCAGGACTAGGATGAGTGCCCAGTCCCCCAGAAATTTATTAATAAAAAAGGAGAGAAAGTACAAAGTACAGAGGAGAGAGAGGAAGAAAACAACATACCTCACAACATCATATATTAGAAAGTATCAAATATGTAACCACCACCACCTTCTGAGATCTCATCCGGATCCGCCGACTCCCATTCAGAATGCGGAGCGTATTGACTTAGCATTTGGATGTATTGCTCCCTCCGACGTAACTACACTGGGGACATGGGTTCAATGATCCTGCTTCATCCCCTCATTTGATCTGTGTCTTTCAATTTTCCATTTTTTGTAGAAGACCTCATGGATATAGTCTTCGATATGTTGGAGTAATCTTTTCTAGGCTTCCTGTTTGGTGGAGCAGTGGAAGCTCCATTGCTTTCGTTCCTTTTCACCCCATTCATGATAATCTCACTATATTATTCCTTCATATGACTCTTTGAACGGCATCCTTGGTTCTCCTTCCCCTCATACACCATTTGAGTGCCCTCATGTGCCAAGGAGGCTGTATCCCGGGATGGTTCCTTGTTCACATCTAAATATGTTTAATTAATTATTTAAAATATTAAATTATTATGTGTGAATATATAAAAAATATTTATATATTATTATATATTTTATTATAAATAATATTAAATTGTTACAAATGATAAAATTTCAAATCCATAATATCAGTATGAATTTAATCCCATTGAATAAATTCCATCCCCATTGAAAAAGGGCTAAAAAGACCCCTTAAGTGATGCTGAAATTCCATCGAATGTTAAAAAATTAGGGTGCCCTGACTAAAAAATTAGTTATAGAGGCCTTCTAGGCTTTTTTTCCTCGAAAAATGTGATAGAGGTTTACTTTTGTCACATAGGTCATATATCTCATTACATGATACAATTTGATATGTGGTAGAGCTCAAATGGAGACCCGGATCAAAAGTTATGGCCATTTGTAGTTTGAGTTATGTTTTTAACAAATTTTAGATATTTTACTATTTTTTTTGATTTTTTTGTCTTCAAATTGTTATTAAATGACTATTAATAGATAATAATTAGAAAATTATAAATTAATAATATTTTTTAAAATATTTTATAATCTATTTTCACTAGATATCTTATATAATAAGTGTAAATTTCTATTTATACTTACCTAAAACATATTTAAAACAAATATATATATTTATATAAATATAAATATATTTATATATTTATATAACATTATATTATTTTAATGAAATAATTTTTTTGAAAAATACTCTTTATCAGCGCTAGTAAAAAAGCGCTGATAAAGACCCCTTTATCAGTGCTACTAAAAAAGAACCGATAAAGGGAGTCCCTTCAACAACGCTAAAAAAATTGATAAAGGGGGTAACTTTATCATATCTAAAAGAAGAACCTATAAACGGAAACTTTTAACAGTTCTTTTTTTAGCAATGTTAAATGTACCTTTTATCAGTGATTTTTTTAGCGCTGTTAAAGGGTAGTGTTGTGAAAACCCATTTTTGTGGTAGTGTGAGATAATAATGTGTAACTTTCTATTCCCTCAAGTTTCTTTCTCAACCCAATAAACATTGATGATGGATATCTAATTTAAATATCAAATAAATCATCCATGAATATCTTGTAAGCTTTTATATTTATCCTCAAGTGTTTTTTAATATTTCTCATTATGTTGTGGGGCCTTAGTGGAATAACATTTCCTTCCATGTCACAGTATAATCTATAAGTTCCTATACCGCACATGGAAAATTATGTTGATAAGGAAATTTTGATTTTGCAAAATTTATCATAGTGATCCTAGGGTATCACTTTTTATTTTTCTATAAACTAGAACTTAGTATATTAGTAATTTATCTTGATTGGTAATTTTTAGACATTATAGATTTACTAATATTAATTTACTCCCTCTATATTATTCAAAATATAAATATATATCAATTATTAAATTTTAAATATATAGTTGATTTAATATTCTAGTGGGAAAGGATCCTTAAACCTCTCTTCATAAAATAAGTTATGGAATCACTTTTACTCTGAGAGTTTAAGATATGATTTTAGATGGCCCAAAACCTTAAATCATGGATTCTTGATATGTTGAGTGAGTCCCATGTCTTATGAATCTTGAACATGGATTCTTTCAAAAAGTGCCTCTAAAATTACACCAAGATTGCTATGGATATTTATTTGATGCCAATTTAAGTTAAGTCAAGCTCCACTATAGTTAGAACACCATAATTAAAGGATTCAATATTAACTATAATTGATGAGGACCTAGATTTATGGCTTCATTCTAACTCATGTGATGGAATCCATTTATAGATCAATATTTTCTTTGAGTAATTTTTAAAATCATATATTTTCTTTGTGACCGAAATCCGCTTTTATTTATCATTCTTGTTAACTTGCGATCATGCATAAACCATACATTCAAAACATAATTATCTATACATGAAAAAAAATAAAGAGACATTTTCATGAGATTTTATCTAATATTTTATCCATTGAGTAGATACATGGATCAATTGATACCTTAGGGGAATTCCTTGAGTTATAAAATAACTAGACTATTAGTTCCTCATCTACTTCTAGTGCATTTATCATGCTTATTCTCATATTAAAAAAAATCTTTGTGGAAAACAATATTACTTACAATATATACTCATACACAAGTGTAGATAATTAAGGATGAATAAATTAAATTTTATCACTAAAATGTGTATACAGAAGCCCTTGTACATTGTTAAGAGGGAGAGACAATTAACATATCATCTAATAATAAATTTAAATAAATAATTATTACCTTTTAAAAATTAAATGAAATAATTATAAAATATAAATAATTATCCAACCAAAAATGGAATTATGGGCTTTGGGTATCAAATGTGGGGTCGGGTGGGTTAATAATGATCCAAACTATCTAAGTTTATGTTGGGTGGGCTCATTTTTATGGATTGATAATGAGAGGATATAAAGTGCCTCGTATGTATTTGTTATGGTGACACAAACTACCCCCATGTTTGATGTCATATATATATACACGTATATATATATATATTAAATTATTAACTTTTGACATGATTTTTAGTGAGATTTTCTCTCCCCCTATCAATCTGGGGTAGTTGTTTGTGGGTCATGGATTACCGTTGTAACATGTGTGGAAATAATTTTTTAGATTTTATTATAATATAGATAAAAAAATACATAGTTTAACACCACAAACATCATTTTTTATTACAAAACCAAAACATATAGTTTATTATCCCTTTCAATATTCTATATTTTGTACCCCACCTTAATTTATAATTTTGTTAAATAATTTAAAATAAATATTAATCAAACCCAAATTGAATTCAGTATTATGATATCCATATCTAGTACATCCGAACTCTTATTAATTAATAGCTTGAAGTGTAGGGACCATATCAAGGTTATCTTCTTGAATTATTGTGAATATAATTTTAATATTGACTTAAACAATTGTGTGAATCATGTGATACCATTTGAGTGAACCTAAGACCTGTGGAAGTGTTCATGGATTTTCATTTTAAAATCTATCTATCAGATTTATACTATAACATGAAATATTGTATACTAGAGTCTAGATTCGACCATGGATCATGTGGATATAAATTTAAGTTTTATGAAATAAATGAAATTTCATATCAATTAATGATATGATCCCATCATGTCACGATTATCTTTAGATTATTATTACTAAAAATATATAATAAAGGATCTCTATAGATCATCCATACATGAACCATTACCCATTGAATTACATTTTACAATATTCCTGATCTAGGATAAAATAATTAGGATCTTTATGATGAACCATTGATAACTATAACATCATTTATTAAATATGAAAACTTGGATCAGTTTGTTCTCTATCATACCTTTGATTTCACTATCTTTAACTTAATAAATGAAATGATAGGATAAATAATTTTTGTAAGAATTATATTATCCCTAAGAGAGGTAAATAACTTAGGGGGGATTAGGGTAGACCAATTTATTCAAATGACCCTCAATAATGATCACATTCCATTGTTATTAGGAACATATCTCTCCCTCATGACTAATATGAAGAAATAAATAATGTAATGTGAGACATAATAAATTTTTACTTGATTCACCCAAATAGGGATAATACAATGAGAATACAGTAGTGATGTGACAATGTAACAAAATCAATAATTTCATTACTTGTTAAAAATGTTCAAAGTGAACTCAATACCCCCATGTTTGAAAATAATAAGAATTTGAGAACATATTATTCTTTCAAATAAAATGTAATCACTATTCGTTAAAAATATTCTTCAGATGCATTTAATTAACTTTTTTATATCATAATTCATGTTTCATGATGCTTTTATTTAATAAAAATAATAAATTCAACTTTACCATAGAAATTGTGGGAAATTTAATTAAATTCAACATAAAATACTTTTGTGTTTAACTAATTTTCTCATAAATTCCATTCAGAAAAACACTAGTTCATTTATTATCATTTATGTATGAAACTTTTGTTTTCTTAAAATATTTTTCAAAGAAACACATTAATGTATAGATTATTCAAAAATAAAGCACTTAACTCTCTTAATATTCCTCTAAGTCTTCATCACCCATAATGAAAATATGAGTTCCCTATTTATAGAAAAAACAAATCCATAAATCATGAGTAGAAAAACTATTCCTGATTTAGGAAAATGTGTTTCCTCAAATCTTCAAATGTCATTGATTTCACACAACATCAGTTACATGAGTCCATACACTTTGCATGAGAGTTTCGCTAACTTGCATAAGAATTATTAATTTGTTACAAATTTACATAAAATATTATTGAACATCCTTCAAACTCCATTATATATTTTTTTCACGAATACCTCATGTTCTTCTCCACTATATAACTTTTTCAACATTTTTTTCAACAAACAGAACAAAAAATATCTAAAAAGTCAACTAGAAGGATTTTTTTCAACAATACCAACTTTGATTTTGTTAATAACAACCGAATCTCCTTAACCATATTATTATAAAATATTTCTAATAATTTTATTTAAACACTATTTTCTCTCAGTAACACCATATAGTGATAGAATACTCACATAACATGAACTCTAAACCCATAATAGTAAATATTGGCATGAGAAAAAAGAGTAACAAGAAAATATTATCGATAAATAATTTCATTCAAATCTTAATCACTACCTGGTGATTGAAATCAATTATAGCCACAAATTTTATTCTCCCCTATATATTATCTCCCCTTGATTTAACATTAATGAAATTTCCCCCCTTGTCTTGTCATTTGGAGGATACATTCCCCTTGAAATGTTTGTGAAATATTTCGCTCTTTCTTAAACAATCTATCCTCCTTCATTAATGAACCAAAATGTACCTCCATTGTGGGTTGCAAGAGGAAGAAAAATATATAATAGATAAAGGAATATATAATATTTCTTAGGGTGTAGGGGTTCCACATTCATGGTATTTAAGTGTTGGGGTTGACTGGAATCAAAGGGTTGGGTGACGCTTCTTAAACATATCCTTAGTGAAATCCGTTTTTACGAAATCTGTGACTTGAAGTTGGGTAGGATCATACTCCAATTTCACTCATAGATTATCAAATTCACCCTTTATTAAGTGATAATTTATTTCAATGTTCTTAATCCTTATGTTATAGATGATATATTTTTATAAGGTTGATAGCACATTAATTGTCTTAGTTGATTTTAATATAAAACATGACTTTAACTCCCATATCCTAAAGTTATGATTCATACATTATAGTTTCATGCATTATTGAGTGTTAATAATACATTTAACATATATATTTCTTAGTGAAATAAGAAATTATTTATTAGTTAGACAAGAAATTCACAATCTTCCCAGATCTAATGCACTGACTGATGATGATTTCCTATCATCTAATAGACCCCTCCACCTTCATCTCTATATCCCAGTAACTCACAATGACATGTTTCACAGTAAAAAAACAAAATCCATAGTTTCATTGATATACCATAGTATTATATTTACCTCTTATAGGTGGATTTCCTTGGGATTACTTTAGTACCTTGAAACATGACATGTGTTAAAGACAATATTGGGTATCATTACAATTAAGTAAAAATGGATCCTATTAACTTTCCAATATTTCATGATATTATCCTCTTTGATATCATAATCTATTTAAAACTTCAATAGGGTAGAAACTTGAATTTTTATAACCTTGGAATTGTCTATTCCAAATATTTTCAAAACCACCTTGGAATACTTGGATTGTGAGGTGAACATGTCATTAATTCCTTTTATAACCTCCATACCAAATAAAAAGATAAAATCTCCAACCATAGACATTTAAAAGATGCATTTAAATAATTATTAAAAATGATTTAATTATACTTCATTTGTTTCATCAAATATTATGTCATCATTATTTATGAGAAACATTATCCTTTTATTAGTTTAATTTTTATATAGATATTACGATCAACTCCACCTCACTAAAAAATGAGCATCCTAAGAAGAAACTAATCTAGTTTTGAATAACATTATGAAAAGATCACATTAAGGGTGTTAAACACTAAGACAAGGGGAATTAGTGTTTGATAGTTCTTCTCATAATCATTCAACCCTCATGATTATTCAACACACGTTCTCTTAAGATGTAAACTAGTGAAGAAAATAAATTAACACTACACATTTTTTTAATGAGGTTCACCTCCTAGGATGATTAAATACTTGGTGTGTCTTGGGTTTTAACTAATATAAAATTCTCCATTTTTATTATCAAGAAGAACTTATAAAAGGTATTAAATTCATATACATTGCAATATCTAGTTAAAAAAATTACAATTTATCATAAATGATTATTAATAGACATTGAATACATTAGAATCAATAAGATCTCTAAATGTATCTTTTTTTTCTTTTGCCTCAATGACATCCTCATTAGAATATTCTTCTTCACAGGAAAATGTGTGTCCATGAAATCACCAAACATTATGTATAGTGGTTAAAAAATAGACCTTCTTCATTATGTAGCCAAAGTGGTATTCCACTTCCCTTTACATTTTATGTTATGCATAGAATCCATCGTTTTTACTTTCCATGTCTGGTCCAATTTTCTTTACATATCATGGTTCATTCAAAACAATCACTTAAATATTCATTTGAATCTTTAAGATATTCCTAATTCATCATATCTCTAATAGGATATTTAAATATCTATGATTTCTACAATCCATCATATATCTCTTCTTCATTCATTCTCAGATACCCATATGTTCAAATATCATCATGAAACATAATTATTGGATGATTCCATGAAACCTCTATCAATTTATATTTCATGTATTCAAGTGTAACTTCATTAATGTTCATTTAATACATTTTTGTTTCATTCAGAGGTTTGAATTCATTACATGTGATTCCATGAATCGGGTTCATCTAGTGGGGGAATCCCATGATCTAATTCCAGGCAGTAGCATACGGTTGTGTTATGTAGAAATAACACTAGGGATAACACAAGATGTCAGCAATGATAGTAGCACACAATAGTAGAAAACCCAACTAGAGGTATCACCTTCTTTTGTCGAAAAATAACAAACATCTAATGGTATCATACCCTTATATAACCTCAATTTTTTACCCTTATATGGGATTTGAACCCTTATAGTTCATATCTGATAAAATATATGTAAGGAATATTTTACCCATATGAGAGTTGGGAAAAATATAATGACCTTTATGAAGCACATTAAAACTATCAAATACCCTTACCCAGCCTCAAAATACTATTACATAACACCTAGATGACCTTTACATAGAACCTACTACCCTTAAACAACCTTGAACTACCTTTAAAAAGAATTATAATTAAATTTATATAGTTTCAACTACCCCATTAGAAAACTTAGTCTACATTTACATGGAATCAGTTACCCTTAAATAGGTACCCTTACATAACCTCATTATCCTTACATGAACTGTGGAATTCAAGAGTTACCCTTATGTTGGTACCCTTAATTAGTGAAGTACCCTTATAAAAGTAATAAATTTCCTTTATATAGCCTTCACCACTATGCATGTATCCTTACATATCTTCTAGTTTCACTTATGCGAGCTAGGTTACCCTTATATAGAAAATTTCCAAACCTTATAAAACCTCATGAGTTTCTCAGTACCACTATGCAGTACCCAATTTACCTATAGATAGGTAATGAAATTCCCATTATACCTTAATATAGGTAATGAAGTTAAATAAAACTGAACTTGGGCCTTCTCAATCACCTCATAATCAATTCAAAAGGCCTTTCATCTTCCATCAAATGTTATACATGGTGTTTTAATACCCACCAACACGTTTCATGTATTTCTTTGAATATCAACACAAAAATCATCCCATTTATTCTTTTGTTGAAAAAATACATCACCATCATCCTTACATAGTTTCAATAATCTCCCTTTGGATTTATTGTAAAAACACCATCCATCACTACTCCCTTGAAAAAAAAACAAAGTGAATGAATAAAATAAATAATTACAAAAGAGTAATGATTCATATATTAATCATCTATAAGTTTACATGATTTAGTTTGGTGTATAAAACAATAGTGAAAGACACTGACATTGATTTTATCCTAGAAAAAACAACACAAGTCTTCTTTAAACATAACCATAAGAGTAAATTAGATTTTTTTTAATTTCTTTCATGCACCACTTAATAAACACATCAATATAGTTCACCAGTCAAGGAGAATATATTTATTCCCTTACATATGAAATCTCATAAAGAATTTAAAAATGAAATAATAGAGGTAGAAACTCAAGAGAAACTTACCTCAGTGGAAGGAAGTGGAATTCACTCCTAGTTTTATCCTAATCTTCAAAAAGGACTCAATTATCAATGGTTTGGTGAGGATATCAGAAATCTATTCCTTAGAAGGAAAAAATTCCATTTTCAAGATACCTTTAACTACCTTCTCTTTTACGAAATGATACTTGATATAAATTCTTTTGGATATTTAATATTTTGTTCGATTATTTTATATATTGATGGAGCTCTAATTTTCACTTTCAATGATTAGAGGATATTTAACCTCAATATTCAAATATTCAAATTGTGACTTTTCCCACATCATATAAGTAGCTTCCTGTAATGCAACAAAATATTTAACTTTATTTTAACTCAATGTAACTAAAGTTAGTTTCTTTGAGTGACATGATACAAAAATATTTCTAATAATGAATTCTCCACCAGATTCTTAATTTCTATCATCAATAGATCTTTCCCAGTCAGGATCTATAAACACTTCTAAATCTATCTCTTTTTTCCTATACTTAGATACATGATTATATGTATTTGATATGAATATTATAATTTTTTTTCTACAAAGAGATGTTATTATTTAGGATTAAATTGATATCTAGCATAAATAGTGACATAATATAAAATATTAAACCTAGTTTTGTTAAATACATTAGACTTCCAATCAAACATCTAAATTGTTTTACATTAACATCATTTACTTAACCATATTTTCTCAATTTTATTCCTACCTAAATAGGATATGAGACACCTATACATTACAACATTTACAATTTATGAAACAACTCCTTTAAACAGTTCTATTATGAGATAAATAAATAATCAAAAGCGTGTGTAATTTGTAAACCCAAGGAAAATTTCATCTCAACAAGCCTTGAAAATTCAAATCTCTAATGCATATGTGTTGAAAATTTATCACATAAATTTTCTTATTTTCTAGAAAAAATAATGTTTTCAATATACACAATAAAAAATAGTGATGTCCGGTTGGTATTATTTACATAAAAATTTCTATCAACTTGTTCCTCATTGAATTCCATGCGAATCAAGTATTAAAAAAGAATAAAATATCCAGATCTAGGAGATTTCTTAAAACCGTAATGATATTTTTTTGGAATATATATCCTTATTCCATATAGATATAACATTATTCCCTCTGAAGGTTCCATGTATACTATTTCATTAAGATCACCATTCATAAATATTGTCCTAACAACCATTTTAAACACATTGTAACTTATCTAATCTGTTCAAGTTAATAAAATCTTAAAGGATTCATGTCTAGAAACCAGAGAAAATATTTCTTCGAAATCAATTCCTTAAATTTGTGAGCTTCTATTACAATTTCCTTGTTGTTTGATCCGATTATAATTTTTTTTATTTTCACCATTTTTTTAAAAAAAATAAACTGATCTAGTATAACATAAACACTTACATATGATGTATTTACTTCTTGATCACATTATCCACAACCCTCTTATAAGATGTAAAATCTATTTATCTCTTTAAAAAAATTTGACGTATTTTATTATTCTATTGAGTTATTATTTTATCTTTTTGTCCACCCTTGAGTCATAATCCTTTATCAGTCCTAGTAAAGACTTATTTCACCAAAAATTGTAATATTTATGGAAAGAATATACCATAACAACAACAATAACCTTGAAACCTTATTTTATGAAATAATTTTTTTCTGTAGATCAAGTTGTTATGATGATCTATATTCAACTCTCAATTGTGTTTGTTGTAGCATGGTATCTTGTAAATCCTATCTTTGAAATTCAGAGACCAACTTTAATAGATTGTTTGAATCATTATTCTTCTTCTAACCTTGATATTTATTTCTATTTCCATCATAAATTTTGATTATATTAACATGTTTTCTTTTTATCAAATCTTTTTCAACAATGGAGTTAATTTAAGGTTGATTATAGGGAATCCTTTCATTATCTCTTTCATTCTTCTAAGTAATATTAATTTCTATCAATAATTTTTTATACCATTATCTTTTTTTTATATCCTTAATTAAATCACACCTCACATTTTCTTCTAATTTTTCAGTTTTATCTATCCTTTTCCTCTGGTAATTGATTCCCTCGCTACCAAGAAGAATATTATAAGTCATGTATTCAATAATTTTTCACCACTTTTCAATTTTAAGATTCAATTTCTCAATTTCTTTAACAAAATTTTCATTCTCATATTGATGTTGACTTTTATTGTTTCTGATTTATTTATGACAAGTATTGTATTTTCATAGCCTTTACATCTCTTTCAAGAATATTTTTTTTCATTCTCATGGGGTATTATTTTTCAGTTTCACCTTCATCTATAAAATATTCACTATTATACTATGAATCACCATATGATGAGTTATTTTCTTCTTCTTATTAAAAAACACTCTTTTTGAGGCTCTTGAGAATTTTTTCTCATCATCATTTCTTTATTCAATATCAGAAATAATCATTTCAACTGATAAAAAATTACTTCTAAATTATTTGGGTGAGAAATTCTTCTTTCCATTTGAATAATTTTGATTTAAAAAATATCTCTTATTTTTCACCTTTGTATAATTTATATAATATTCATTCTCTTACCTGACTTTCATGAGGAAATTTATAGAAAAATGGATAAAATTACCATAATAAAATCATTTTAATAGATTTTCACTATTATATATACCTCTCCCATATTTTAATATCCCTTACATTACTGAAATTAATTTATTAAATTATTAAAAATCCCTATATTCATCAAGAAATCAATATTTTTATTCTATTATTAATTTTTTTTAAAGATGTTAAGGTAATCCTTATTTCTTTTTTACCTTTTCTTTTCAGTGAAAATATTTTTTACATGTCATAGTTGATGAGTGTGTAGTGAAGTTAATCATTAGTGAAGTAATTGAGATCTCTTTCTTCAAGAGCTATGATTTTGGCATAAAATTTATCTTGATAGATTATCTCTAGCTTCATTACAATAGTTGATTTATCAAGAGTTTCAATAAATCCTATGATGGTGTTAACAATAAGATTAACCATTGTGAGGAAATCATCAAATGATTCATATTATTTCATTATGGCATATTTAAACTATTATTTGTTAATATAAACTTGGATTATTTATCCTTTTTTTTCCTTTATAAATTGTGTAATGTTTCTTCTAAATAGCACTGATAGTTCTATATCCTATAAATTTTGTTGACTCCTTTCTAGATGATAATGATAATAATACATTTAAAACTTTTCCATTGAATGTTTCAATTACCTTATTGTTATGAAAATTTTGTGAATCCATATGAACCACTTGAGGGAAGAATTAGAGAGTATACTGCCTCTAATACCAAATTAAATGATCACATGAAGGGAAATAAATTTTGAGGGGGGGGGGGAGAATAAAGGTTTGATAGTTATTTTTCAAAACCCTTCATCTCTCATTCTTACTCAACACTTAATATCTCAAGATGTTAATTAGTGTAGAAAATAAATGATTAATACTAATTTTTTTTAATGAGATTGACCTCCCTTAAAGATAATAACGTCTCTGGTGTGTCAAGGTTTTTATCCCATGCACACTGGTACCCTTTTATTATCAAGAAAAACTCAAGTAAGGGAATAACCATGGACCCATTTCAAATTCTGGTTCAAACAACTCTATTTTATCACAAATGATTCTTAATAGACATCCAATGAATGAGCCTCCATAATTGATCCAAATGTATATTCTTTTTTTCTACCTCAACATGATCATTTTCACTATCTTCTTCTTATCAAAACAATGTTTTTCTAAAAACTCAATAAACTTTGTGTATATTGGTTACAAAAATCAATATTTTTCAATATCTATCTTGAGTCGTATTCCACTTCACCTTCACACTCATGTTGTGTGAAGAGCCTCTCTTTTTATTTTTTTTATCTCATCCGCTTTTGATGACACATCAAGAGTCATTCAAAAACCCACTTAAATCATCATTTGAATTTCTTAGAGACTCAAGATTCATATTATCTTTCATGTGATATTTTTATATTTGTGATCCCTGAAATCCGTCATATCTCTCTTATTTGTTCATTCTCAAATACTTATAGCTTTAAAAATCAACATGGGGCCTCATTATTGGACGACTCCATGACCCTTCTCTTATCTGATATTTCATACGTGAAATTTTAACTACATGAATGTATATTTAACCTATTTCTATTTCATTCAGAGGCTCAAATTTATTATAGGTGATGTCTAGAAGAAGCATACCATGACTAGTGGTAGCATATAATGGTAACACATGGCGGTAGTTCTGGCGATAAAACATGATAGTAACATTATCGGTATCATACGATTCTAACACACCCAACTGGTAGTAGAACCTTCTTCCATCAAATTGGTTCATACCTATAATGGTATAAAATCCTTACATATCCATAACTTCTTACCCTTATGTGGCCTTTAAAACCTTATGCTTTATCTATTTATACTATTAGAAAGGAATAATTTTACCCATACACAAGATGTGAATACTATAATAACCTTTACTTAGTGCATTAAAACTTATGGATACCCTTATGAATCCTCGAAATAACTTTACATATCACCAAAATTTATTTTACATATCATCATCTACCCTTATGTAGCCTCAAAAAACCATTACATAGCATTGGAATGAATATTATTTATGGTATAATACCATTACACAATGCTTTTTCTACCATTACATAAAATAAGATACCCTTATGTTGGCACTCTTACATAGCCTTATTACAATCACATGAGCTATGGAATTTTCAAGTTACCGTTATGTTGGTACCCATAGATAGAGAAATACCCTTACAAAGGTAATAACTTACCTTTATTAAACAATGAAGATTATTCTTGTACCATTACATGTCTTTTGGATACACTTACGTGTGTTTTGTTACACGTATATAGGTAATGACCTACCTTATGTAGCCTTATGAGTTTCTTAGTACCTTTACCTATTTCCCAATTTACCTTTACATAGGTAATTCAATTCCCATTTCACCATTACATAGGTAATAAATTTAACTCAAACTCAACTTGGGCCTTCTAAAACCCAACATAATAAATTCCCAAGGATTCCAAATCCCATCAGATGTTATAGATAGTTTTTACTACACCCACAAACACTAGTCATGTAATCTCTTGAATATCATCAAAATAATCATCGCATTTATTATTTTATTTAAAATATACAACATCATCCTCATATTGGTTTACCACATTATCTCGATGTTTACTTTATCCCATAAAGATCTTTATTTATACATTAAACATTGTTCTCATCTCTATTCATAAGAAAATATTATATCTACTTGATGAACACCTCTTCATTAAGTGATTAATTTTGGAATATATATTTAATATCCATCTAGAAAACCTTTAATCTCCTTTTAACTATTATAGAAAAGATTAATTGAATTTTTTTCATCATTTCCATGGAAAAAATATATAATCAACATTTATACATTAAGTTTGGGAGTATCCCTTTCATACAAGTCATGATTTTTCCTGAATCACCATGTAATCTTCATTTAGCTCTCTACGGATAACCCATTTAGTTATTATGGTGTTATTATTTTTTGGTATCAAAACAATATCCCATTTTAAAATTCATTTCAATTTGGTCAGGATCTTCGTGAATCTCATGTATCCAAGTCTCATCATTATAATCCTCTTCAAAATAATTTATCTTTGTCTATGATAAGAGTGAATTTTTCTATAAATAATTCATTCAACTCATTTACAAAGACACTATCCGATTACTAATGATATTGTTATAATCAATTTTTTATTAGTTGTATGGATTTTATGTATCCATTAGTACAAATTCATTTTAATCATCATCAGTGCCTTCTTTAAAATAAGAATTATCTCTTTATGCCCCACCCGAATATTCCCAAATCTTTATCACATTCCTCTATAATATTATCACTATTGTTTTTGAATATTATTCTCATTTTCCCCTATAATGAAGTATTTAATTTTTGAAATATTTCCAAGCCATATTTTAAAAAACTTATATTCCTTTGTCTGGGATAAGTATCCAAGGAAAATATATTCATCTCTATGTGAATCAAACTTCCCTTATTTCTCCTATTGATAATATATTATGTACTTTTAAAAATTTGAATTTATTTCAATTTTGGATTCTTCCCATACCAAATATCATATTGGTTATTTTATTCTCCTAATCACAACAAAATTATGTTTGAAATACAGATTGATGTTATGAATTTCTCCTTCCATAATTTCTCTACAAACTCCTTCTCAATAAGTATCATTCTGGCCATATTTTTTATGACCCATTTTTCCTCTTAACTATAATATTATTTTTAAAATTTCTCAATAAAAAAAATGATGAATTATACCATTATTCTTATGATAATACTACACATAACTATTGGTGAAATCTATTCCATTTTCAGTTTAGAAATTAAAATTTTAATACCCAAGCATCTTGTTGACCTTCCTTTGATACTGAGTAGTTAAACTGAGCACCTTAGACTTGTGGTTGAGGACCATAAACCATTACCTCACACTATTATCATTAATGAATAGAAAAAAGTATCTCTCCCCACCATTGAATCTTGGTGATATCAGTATGCGCACATAATCATGTAGTAATTCAAGAAACCTCATTAATTTATTTTCCTCTTTATTGTGTTTATTCAAAATAATATTCCCTTTTTAAATCGACCTTTCATGTGTGTGTATGATAATGTGACCATCTTAGGATATCACAAGCTGCATCATTCTTCCCCAGATCTTATAAGGATTGCTAGATCATGTAAAAAATACTATTATAACAAAATACATTTTTTATTACTTGGATATAAATAATATATCTTATTCTCCACTGATGAGGTAGAGATTCACCTTTATTCACTCATCTTTCATCACAAATGCACCATCCTTCCCATTGAAGATATAATTATTCTTGGTTAAATTCACTACATGTCCTAAGTAACATAGTTAAATTAAACATATAATCCTATTAAAAAAGATTAAGAAACCAAAAAATTAAAAAACCAATACATCTATTCATTTTATGACTTTGCCACAAATTTTGGATTATCCCAATCCAACAATCTTTAAACATTCATCATTTATAAATCTAATGAAACCTTATCTATCATACTTAATCCCTTGAACTAAATCCTTCTTTTCTATTATATAAGAAGTATATATGTTATCAAGAATCCATACACAAGCCCAATTTAATGGTTTTAGGTAAATCTCTACAACCAATACCTTCTCAACTCTATTATTTTTTATCTATTAAACAAATTTATTTTTCTTTTTCCACTTGATTGATGGTTTCTTAAACTATAATGTATGACCACTTTGTGTCTTCATAGGTATATTAATATACATATTGAATGATATATTCCTATCTATATAACCATAAAAACCACAAAAAAACAATATCCATTAAAATGACACTTGAAATGATGATTTCAACATAGTTGTCTTTGTTTCTATTATACCTTCCAATACCTCTTATTTATAAAACATGTACACTAAGTATATCACATATTTATAAAACAATAAAAAAAAATCTAGGGTGTTTTATTTGGAGTTTTAAATGTGGATCCAATATATCTTTGGGTATTTTGAGTGTTATGATTCTAAGTCATACCAAAATCGACATTCAACTTTGGAATCGATGCCTATGGAATAACATCCACCAATATAGACTTCTGCTTGAAATCAAACCCCATAATGAATTTTTTATTTTTATGATTCATTTGTTTATGTGGATAATTATCTAACTATTTTGGTGGATCTTCTTACTTATCCTTCACTTTGTCTATATCTTATTTGATATGATTTCTTTATTTCTTATTAGGATTCATAAATCTCTCCTAATATTTGATTTTTATCATAGGATGATGATTTATCTATAAAGATCTTCAAAATATTTGACTCATTATTTCACCATGTTCATCAAACCATCAATAATCTAGGGTTTATCTTTGATCTTGATTTTATACTCAATAACCTTCTTCTAGATTTAATGTTTTTAAAATTTATGCCTTTTAATTTCCACATTAAACATAGACCCATCATCTTCATATAGATTCCTATAGATTTTTGATTCACAAATAAATCCCTTAGATTTCATATTTTTAGTTTTCTAAATATCTATCTCATCAAGTGTTTCCTCTAAATCAACATCATGATTAACTCTCCCTTATACTTATTTTTTTTCTTAGTCATTGTATTACCCTATTTTTTACTAGTCTATAATAGCCATAAGGTCAAATTTAATGTGGTATTTAATGTGCTAATTTTTTTTTAACTTCTATTTTTTCCAAACTATTATTATCCAATAAATGCAGGTTCTTCTCCTTAAAGAAGTTGAATTTAGTATTCCTCCTACATTTCAAATTATATGATAATTTATTTTTGGGCACTTCATTATCATTATAATCATCTTAAAATGTCAAGAGATATTTTTTGTGACGATCCCAACCTTTCCACATCATAATCAAGAATGTAGAATCTTTACTTTACACATTACTACTCCCATTTAAATGTTCAATGAAATAAATGATATCAATTTATCAAAATGTACTTATTCATGATTATTCACCACAATAAGATTCTTCATTTCCTTCAATGTTACTTTGTGAGACTTTTATTTTTCAATATACTTTTTATCATCATTCATTATCTCAAATGAAACAAGAGAATGGTGAATAATATCTATCATTAGATCCTTTGAATATTTATCCTCAATAATGTAGACATTGGATTAAAATAAGGTATAAATATTCACAAGATATACTTAATAATATTCACATCATTGAGGATTTGTATAATTACAAACATATCCTCTATAATCACATTTACTTGATCAAATAATCTATAAACAGATTCAATCAGGTTCATCCTCAAGCCCTCATACTTGTTCCATAGAACCTCTAGCTTATTTCAAAAAACTTTTAGTTTACATAATATATGTTTAGAAACTTTTCCCCCTAATGTATTTTTTCCGATAGTGTCTACATCTTATTCTTTACGGTCTCCTTTTAAAAAAGATTCACTATCCATACTGAAGAAAATTCCATGAATAAAAACTATATAAACATCTATGCCAATTAATGAGAAGTAGTGGTGCATATGATTCTTCCAAAGATGAATGTCATTTCCATATAAAATTGGAATCACTTTGTGATTTATTATATCCATGAATTCCAATTAGAGAATAATTACACTAACTTGAATCTTCAACTTCAATACGACTTGTTAGCCCTAAACAAGGTAAATAACTTGTGAGTGGGAGGTGGTGAATAAAGATACATTTATTTCTTAAAATAACACTCTCTTATGATCTTATTCAAACATTAGTACGATAATCGCTCCCCCACAGGATAGACATAGATAAATAAAAAAAGTAAAAAGGTATATAAGAGTTTTTTACTTGGTTCACCCAAACTGAAATAATCCATGGAACATACAACTAATAAGTGTCAATATATTGGAATTAATATGCACAATTATTATTTATAAAGTTTGGAGTGGAATAATTATCCCCCATTATTTACAACCACTCATGATTTGAGATCTTACTTATCTCTAAACTGAATTGTACTGACTATTCATTTAGAAGATTACTCAAATTTATTATATTAATTTTTGTACACCATAACTATTATGTTGTGGTTACCATACTTCAAAAAAATTATGGCATATAATTTACTATAAATATTCTCAGAAATTTCATTATTTTTTTAAACTCATTTTAATCACAACTGATGTTCATGTAAATCCCAATCACACAAACACTGGTTCACCTAACTCCCTTTCTACATGCAATTATTGGTCATGTAAAATCATTCATACATGAAATATATTTTCTTAAGTCTTATATGAAAACCATACAGTTAAATATTTTAATATTATTTTAAGCCCTCTTCATCCTTAATGATGAGGTCATTAACATTTTTATATAAAAAATTAACCTATAAATCAAAGATAACACAATTATTCATGATTTAAGAAACTGTGTCACATTTAGTTCTTGAACGGCATCTAGTTCACACAACATCAATTCTATAAGACTATCTACATTACATGAGAGTAAAATTGGCTTATATGAGAATCATTCCGTTGCTCTAAATTTATAATAAAAATGTATCCACTAACTTTAAAATCCCCTAAATAATTTTCATTATGAATAAATCATGATGTTATCTATTATAGAACTTTATCAACATGTCTTTTCAATAAACACAACCCAAAATTTCAAAAAAATCCACTTCAAAAATATTTTCTAGCATCTTACCCATTTCATTTTGGGAATAAACATGATTCTTATATATATGTTTGAGTTTCCAAAAATTTAATTTTAATCCTTATAGAAAATTAACCTTAAATTTTGAAAAAAATACTTAAAACCATGTTAACTTATCATAAATTTCATAAATACTTCATTAATTTCTTTTGACAATATTTTATTCCTTGTGATGAAATAAGAGCTATAAACAAGCTCATTCCTATCAAATATGTTTAACTAACCTTGAATAAATAATATTCATTTTAAAAAATATTTTTCTCATATTCACATTTTATATATAAATAACTTTTAATTTCCTTGATAACTAAATTCAATTATCATTATTCTGAACTCAAACAATATATAATTTAATTTATAAATTCATTTACTTGTGATCATTTACAATTAGATGTTCATTAGTACATGCATTTGGGGCCTACTAAATACTAAACATAAATTCATATGAATTAGTGGAACCTATGGATACAATTTATATGTGATCGTCTAGGCCCTTATATCAATAGAAATGAGACAAAATCATATATAAATAGTGGTATCTGGTAACACATCATGGCCCCTAGCTACAACAACCTCACACAGACACTTAATATATAATATAATCTATTTGTATCGTGATATCTTATAAATTAGGACATATATTTTGTGTCATCATCCTTTAATGATATATTTATTATTTTTTACTATATTGTTTTTAATTTCCTTTAGCTACCATTACCATGGATTTAATAAAGGCACTTCAATCCTTACGAAATAGACAAAGATATATTAATCCTATATAGAAGTGACAAAAACATTATTTATCATTAAATTAATTCCATACAACCATTGATAAACTTGATACAAGATACCTCACCAAAAACATAAATTTTTGTGGTTTTCATTATGCACTGAAGTACATGATCAAATGAAAAACATTAATAATGATCTTAATTCAAGAAAAAATAAAGATTCTTCTATATAGGAACATCCAATGAAACCCAAAACATATGATGTTATATTTGGAAGGGTATTTCTTTTTTATATAATCTACTAATTTTCACCAAGTAAAATATTCCTGAGAATAATTATCAATTATTATAATCCCCTAACACCTGATAGTTAGATATTATCTATGTCCCGTCAGTATGATTTATCAACTCCATATGACATATACCTAATATTATTTTAATATTATCTTTAGGATAAAATTATATCTAAGAAAAACTATAACCTTTTGATACAAAATTTAATCTTTTGGAACCAAATCTTATATTGTTGGATCTATTATCATTTAGAGGAATTCTAGAATTTTGAAAATCTTTCAAGTACTGAAGTCTCCTTGATTTCATAAGGATTTAGATGAAATTAGATTTTACCAATGTGTTGAAGTTTCCCTATTTGTGTAAGACTTTCTTTTGGATTTCTTAACGATTTTTTAAGGAAAAGGTAGATTTTATAAGAGTTTTTGGATTCTTATAATAATTTTTCTAGATTTTATAAAGATTTAGGATTTTGTAATATTGTTTTTGGGATTTTTTAAGGCTTTATGGATTTTATAATACATTATCTATATTTTATAATTTTTTAAATTTCATAAGAAATGATTTGATATCATAAGATTTATTTAATTTTATAAGAATTCATGTCATAATATTTATAAATTTTGTAAGGTTTTTCACAAAAAAATGAAATTCTTATTAGTGAAAAATGTAAGGAGCTTTCCAATTACTAATTTTTTTTAATTATAAGTTTATAAATAATATTTATGAGATATTCCTTGAGATATTTTTAATAGTTGTAAATTTATATTGTAGTGTTAGTTTAATGATATACAAGAATGCATCAAGATTAAAAAAAGAGTATGCTATGACATTGTTGGTGATTTAAAGATTATACTGGGCTATTCATTAAGATCATGCTTTAATTTTAAGGTTCTCACCATGTGTATACAGGAATGGTAATTTTATTAATCATATATTATGATTAATATTTTTTCCAAGAAATTAGAAGGAGACTTATGGATTTTTTAAAGGATTTAATACCATGATTTATGGAGAAGATTTATAGGATTATAAATCTTTTAAAAGAAAGATTTATTGGTGATGACTTCATGGAACTTATATATTCAAAATATGGAAATTGTCATGCCTTTTATAAGACATAAAATAAATAGAACAACATTGTATCTTTTAGGTAGTTATCCAAATAAAAAATGTAGGAAATAATTTGGTTAAAAATAGTTTAGGGGAGTAAAATGAGAAAAATAATGAGAGAGGAACCATCATAGATTCTATTTTAAACATCTCTGTAAAGATAAGAAATAAATATTACAGAGATAAAAAAATAACACTCTTCAAGATCTTGAGTTGGGTAATAAAAAATAATGAGAATGATAAAAACCACATAGGATTGGTTTTCATATTCATTTGTTAAATTGTTTTAAGAAACCCACTTATTTTATCTTTTCCTTGATACCCTTTAGGAAAAGATTTGGGATCAATAGTTGTTCCTTCCCAAAATTTTAAAATATCTATAGTGGATAGTATTACCTCATGTTATATTAACAAACTATAAATATATTCTCCTTAGACTATTATTTTTTGGTGAACAAGTAAGACTCTAGTGACAATGAATTTACTTTCATTTTTGTGATGTGTGAGTGTTTATGAATAATGATAGGTCTGGATTATTCTTTTTAACATGAGAACATGAACCTGTAAAAAATTAAGAAAAATTGAACACCCTAATTCTCCATGACTATTAGGGTTTATTATGGTTTTTTTTAAAAAAATAGGTATCTTAGAGCTAAGTTTTTAGAACCAAATATATCATGTTGGGCTTGTAAATATGAAAAATACTATAAATACAGAAGGATTTTCTTTCTTCAATGGGTAAAATAACTAAATATAGAATACAAAATGATATCTCACTTATAGTCTCATTGACAAAAAAATTTCTCTACTGTTGTTTATGGAGTACATGTTAATGATATTTATAAATTATCCTTGATCAAAGGAGGTAAATATATATACAATGTTAATGCCAAATCCAACCATGTTTTCACTGGTGCTTGTAAAATATGATCTATATGAATTTGATGAGTTTCACTACTATAGAGTCCATTTTGGATATTTTTTCAAATATATAAGAAGGTAAAAACATAGTTAAAGAGGAAAATCTTCAATTTTTTTATAATAAGTTTGATGATCTGAAGAATGAATCCATATCATTTTATAAATAATTGAAACTACATTAGGGGTATTTTTATTAGTGTTCTAACTTCATACATAAATTAGTTGACTTCATGAAAAATAAAAATGGAATTTACCATCATGGGAGTCAGAGACATATGGCTGAAAAATAATCAACTGATATTCTATTGGTTAATAGATTTTCTCCTTTATAGTATGTAAAAGAACATGATTATTATTCATATATTATAATAATAGAGGAGATTCCATTTCAAATCACAAATCTTGTTGGTATTTCTTAGAAATAAAAAAGGATAAAAGAGAAGGAAAAAATTGAAGAATTAGCATTTAATGAAAAAAATAACATAAAATTGATCCTATACAATGGATATTCATCACACATGAAAATAAACATGAATATTATAAAGAAACTAAAATGGATAGTTAATGAAATGTTTTATTTTTTCAATGATAGAGCTCTGAAGATAAAAGTATGTAAATTTACATGACTCGCCTAAGATTAAATCAAGACCACAATCTCTAAGTCCTAGAAAATTTTTCATAGATTGAATATAGATAGATTAAAAATTAATGGATCTCAAAATTCCCCTTCATGATTTCTTGAATCACCCTAATGCAATAGCTAACAGATCTTAGCAAACTTCGATCAATTTTAGCACATAATTACTCCATTTGTATGACATGAGGAACAACCTCTTAACCATGAGTCGAATTTATGACTCTAGGATTGAGGTCACCTTTAATCAAGACTAATTATTGATCAAAAGTAGAGTAATGAATTTATCCATGAATGGCTAGTAAACAAGTAGTAACCATTACCATGTTTACAATAAGAAGAATAAGTGTTTTTTCTGGTTGAAGAATACAATAGTTTGTGGTACCAAATTTTGGGACAAATTCATCAATAAAGTATGCAGAATATATCCAAAATTAGAGTATTAGTGGGAATACCTAACGTCTAGTGTGACCGAGGTTGGATTTGTGAAGTATTTATATAGAAAAAGATGGTGTGTAAACCTTATTGACATAATAATATAGGGGAATCCAATTTATTTTATCTGGTGAAAAATGTGTTTTTTTCAATTAATATATCTGACACACATAGGGAATGGTACTACATTCTATTCATTAATAATTACAATAGAACGTATCATATCAAGATCATGCAAAGGAATAATGAATTCATGTAGTGTATGAAGAGGTACCAGAGGGGAGTAGAAAGTGAAATTGGACATAATATTAATATATTGTGATCAGATGATGGAATAGAGTTCATATTTATTGAATTGAAAAGATACTTAAAGAAATATGGCATTAAATATGATCTTTCACACACCAACATAACATTATTTAATATTTTATTTATTTTTGATTCCGATTAATTTATGTTTTCCTTCAGGGTAATTATTTTCTCAAAAACCATGAGTTTTTGGGCATGTAGAACACGTTTATAGTTAAGGCACATGGTTTTTAAAACCCTATGATAACCATGAAATAGATTCTGTAATCTTATAGAGCCTACTGTATAACCATTTCATGTTTTTTCAAACAATGTATCCTACCCTTGTGATGTGCTCTATAAGGATAGTAGAGATGATTCATAGATGGAATATGGAATTCTAAACCATGTGACCTAACCATTCCCTATGTCCCTATTATAAAAAATTAAATAACCCATTTTCCCTTGGTAAATTAAAACCACAAACGGGGTCCTCCTCCCTCACACAATCACCCTCACCCCCTCTCACTTGAAACCCAATAGGGTTCCCAACCATGCACAAACTCCCTCCTCTCCTCCTTCCATTGGTCGATTTATTCTTTGGTTTTGGATGTGATCAACTTTGATTAGCTTTTCTTCTCCTCCTCCTCCTTATTTCCCCCTTTTATTTTGGTTTATTTTCATCTGTTGTGTTTCACATGTCCTAGGGTAAACTCTAACCCAATTTTGGTGTTGGTTTTGGTCATTTCTTGATTCCAAGGGATCATGAGGCTTGATGTGAGGCATGTTCATGCACGATTAATTAAAGTTGATGGCCTTTGGACCATTTGTGACTTGATTTTTTCCTTTTGAGGTTTCTTTACCTATATCGAAGAATTTTAAATAGAATTCATGATTTCTTGATTATTTTAGTGTGTATTTTTATTATATTGTGAAATAAATAAATTTTAGAATGTGGTCGTGATTCTTGGAAATGGATTTTATTATAAAAATTTGCAGGTTTAAGAATATTTTTCCTTTTATATGGTTTATAACCAAGGCTTAAAGGCATGTTAATTTTCCAGAAAATGCATTAAAGTTATTTTTAAATTTATTTCATTTATTGATGTGTCTTATTCATATATAATTATATGAAAAATATATATAAGTATCATATTTATACATATTCACTTAGGGTTGTGTGAATATGTACATTGTAAAAAAGGGTATTCATATATATATAGTGGTGTGTTTGTGTATAAGTAGAAATAGGGTGTCTTGGAACCGGAAAGGATTTAGTTGTAATTGGTTTTCTATATGTTAAATGTCTCTTTTAGAATAAAGAGTATTGGTTAGAACTCTGAGATGTTTCACTAAAATTAAAACCCCCTATTAATTCATGCCCTATATATTTGAAATATGGTGTGTTCTCAATGTGTGACAAGTGATATAAGCCCAGTAAAGGGCATGTTCTCTATTTAAGTATCTAGGAAAGTGGATTTAATTAAAGGGGAGTTTGGAGGTGATAAAATGAATTGGTATTTTGGTAAAAAATTTACAACATGTATATATTTTCTATCTTGATAAAACTTACCTCCATTTTGACATTATGGTATGCCTTAGGTAGTCAGGAGGAAGATATAGGTACACATGCTCTATTATTTTAGTATTACACTCTGACTAGTGGCCTTGAGATGGACTTTTTCTGATTATAGGATATTACCCTTGGTTGATTTAGTGAGGGTTACACTGAGTGTTAGGGTGATTTTATTATGGATAACCAAAAATTGTAGAGACTGGTTATGTGATTATTTATTTAGATTTAATTATTTTTGTCTATTATTTAAATTGATATTTTTTTGATTTGGATTTTTGTTTATTTTTTGATTTGAGTATTTTAGATAAATGTATCACTGATGATTAGATGGTAAGTCTTTAGGCTGATTTATTTGTTTTTAAGGTGAAAATCAGTTTTGGGAATCCGTGATGGTTCTCATTTAATATTATTATCTTGTAAAAATTTAGGTGGTTTGAATCTTTGAGGACATTCTGAATATGTGTTTATTTAGTTATTACCCTTGAAAAATCTTTATAAAGTGCCTTTTGTTTCAGTTATTATCCATTTTGTTGAGGTACATTCCTTGTTTTTAGTGTCACTTGTTTTAATGGTAAAGTATTGGGTAAGTGGTTGTGATGAATAGAAAGGGTTATTTATTTTTATGATTTGTTGGGTTCATCAAGGGTCAGTGTTCTGAATTTTGGTCTCATATTTTCCTCCCTTGAACCAAGATTGAATTTCATGTTGATCTTATTCAGGCATGTTTTTTTTAAATTATTGGTCATATCTTTTCTTACTATTCTGGTCAATTATTCCTAGGTGGTCTACCTATTATTCAATTGGGATTTCATAGGTCTTATATTTGAATTAATTATCTAGGTTATATTGTGGAATTTATTTATTTGGGATTACCTTTTTGGTGACACTGACTTCTGATCCAGTGGGTTCCCCTCTCTCTTCATTATTTTGGAAATTATAGTTTCAATGGAAGTTTCATTTCAGAATTTATAAATATTGTTTTTTTAGAGTGGTAGTGGTGTTATCATTATGATTCATTTCACATATATTTAGATCTTGTTAGGACTAATGAGTTATTTTGACTTGGAAAATAAATGTTCGACCAGAGCCCTAATATGGTGGGGAGGCCACCATAGGCATTCATAGTGAACCTAGTTACCAAGATTCCTAGAAAGGGAAATACCTCATTCCTTCCATACCTGACCATGGTTATTGTACTTTTTTGGTGTTTAGGTCCATAAGTTATGTGATGGATTCTCATGTAGATCTTGAATATCCTATGATGATTTTCTATAGAGATTTATTTTTTAACGATCGGTGTGTTCCTTGTTTGGAAGTTGATTTTGGATATTTGAGTATCTTACATTGATTCTTTTATTGGATGGTTCATATTATAAGGATTCACTAACTATTTATTTGGACACTAGTTCAATTTTAGAGGATATGTTTTCGATTATTTATGATTTTGGAGTTTCTGGTTCAAAAGGGAAAGTGAGTGTTGTATCTTTTGTCCTTAAGTTTTTAGATATCCTCTTGGGTAGAAGGTTTTATTTACCGTTATCTGGAGTATATGAACCTCCATGCACTTTTTGGTAGTAGAAAGTTTCATGGTTGGTAGAATTTTCACACACTAACCAAACACCACTTTATTTTTTATTTTGAGCACTATTTATTTCTTTTTCCTTTGGGGTAATTTTTTTTATTCTTCTAAAATCAGTAGTTTTTTGGCATGTCGGACATGTATCACAATTAATGAACGTGTTTTTTCAAACCATGAAGAAACCATTTGATAGATTCTATAAATTTATAGAGCTAACCACATAGACAACACATAGTTTGTCTGACCATGTTGACTTCCCATGAGAGGTGCTCCACAAACCTAGTAGAGGATGCATGATCAGTGAATAGTTTTCCAAACCATATGACCTAACCATGAAACATGTATATATTTGAAGAAAACATAAAATTGAAACATAAATTTTTCCCATAGTTAATTAAAATACAAAAGGGGGACCTTATAACTCACACACTTTCCCTCACCCCCTCTCACTCGACACCTAGGAGGGAACCTAGCTGCATGAAACCTCCCTCCTCTCCTCCCTATGTTGGATAATTTCTTATCTTATTTTAGGTATGCTCATATTTGGTTAAACTCTATTTTATCCTCCTCCTTTTCCCCTTTTCTTTTGGTTTATTTTTTCCATTGTTGTGCGCACAACCTTGAGTAAACCTTAACTCAATTTGGGTGTTGATTTTGGTCAGTTCATAGTTCTAAGGGACTGTGATCCCTAATGTGAGTTCCTTTCTAGAAATATTCATTTACGGAGATAACTTTAATACCCTTTGGGGCATGATTTTAGATTTTCAAAGTAGGTTTCCCTATGCACGAGCCTTTAAATAGATATCCATGACTGTTTGACTATTTTAATATGTGTTTTTAATATACTATAAAATAAATATATTGTTGAAAGTGGTGGTGATTATTCAAAATGAATTATATTATAAAAATTTTGGGTTTAAAGTATGTTTTGGCCTTTCAACTAGTACCAAGTCCAAAATTCATGTTGATTTTCTAAAAATTATTAAAGTGGTTCTTAATTCTATTCTATTTATTAATGTGTATTATACACATATACACATATGGGTATATATATAAGTATACTCTTTATTCATATTCATGTAAGTTTATGTGAATATGTACAATTTAAAAAATATTAATATATATAGAGGTTCTTTTATATATAAGTAGAAAGAGGTTGGCTTGGAACTTGAAAGGACTGATTTATAAATTCCTTTTCAAATGTTAAATGTTTTTTTAAACATTAATGCCCGTATGGAACTATTAGATGTTTAAAAAAAATAAAGAAACCCCATTAAGGAATGATTCTTGTATTGGAAATTTGGTGTGTGATCAATGTGTGAAATGTGATATAATCCAGGTAATGTGCTTGTGCTTTGTTTATGTAACTGTGAATGGGGATACACATAAAGGGGAGTTTGGAGGTGATAAAGTGAATTTCTTGCTTTAGTGAAAAATTTATGAAATGTATATATATGCTAACTTGATAAAACTCTCCTCTATTTTATTTCATGGGAAGCCTTGGGTAGTTTGGTGGAAGTTATAGGTGTTCATGTTGTACTTGTTTAGTATTATTTGACTAGTGGCCCTGAGATAGACTTATTATTCTTGTGGGATATGCCCCATGGTTGAACCATTGAGTGTGACACTAAGTGTTTGGGAAAGTTTAATAGGGATAACCAGCATTGGTATATATTGATCATGTGAATGTTTATAGCTCTGTCCTCGACCATTTTTACTAGCTCACAAGTTCTTATTAAACCTATTTTATGTATGAACTAGTTTCCTCTACTTTGTAGCACTTTTTTGAAATGGTTTTTAATATTATGTTTTCTTACTAAAATTCTTCTTTAATCACATTTTATTTCTTTAAAATGGGTTTTGGATAGTGTTTCATTCCTTCGAAATGATTTTTTTTTAAAAAAAGTAAAATGGATTTTAATAAGTATCAGCTTGCTACTTTTTTTAGAAAAGTAAATTAAAACCCTATTTTTATATAACTATATTTATAAACAATGTTTAAAATGTTTTATATTTAAAAGTAAATCCAAGGTGGTGGTTTATCTTTTGGAAACCCTACTATAAATGTTTATGCTCTTGTATATATCTCTATCATTTTTTAGTTACAGTTTTGACTTCTCTTTAATTTTCTCCCATGGTGTATTATAGTTATTTTTTTGGGAGATGACTCATATAGTTACACGGATGCAGGTATGGTTTCAGTTATTTTTATTTAAATTTAACTTTTCACATTCCCACTTAGTATTTTATAACTTTTTATCGAAGGAGGGTAACTATAGCTATTGGTGGATGATGAAAAACCATTGGAGGGGAGACTTTGCATTGTAATAGCGGGTGTGCGAATGGTGTGAGAGGTTTTTGGAGCTGACTTCTCTTTACTAAATTTACTCATTTTAATACTAGGATTCTACTTCTTTATTTTTCTCTAGGGTGGACATCTGATGTACAAATTAATCATACTAGAATTTTATTTACTTTATACTAATATTTGTAATTATTATTTATTGGGATAAATTGTTAAAAAGTGGTCATTGCCTTATCAAAAGAAACGTGTGCCACATTTGGGGATTATGAATTCCATTTAGTTCTTATTGGGGTTCAAATCCAACATTTGATGGAGGGATGACTCAACTTGGTTCATGAGAAAATGGAATCAAAGCATTTTCACCTCGGTTATTTGGGTTTGTTTGATTTTTTGGAGATATGATTGTTGGAATTAAAGTGGTTAGTCATAGGTAGGTGCTTGATAACCACCTATTTTGAAGGATTCTTGAATTAATAGTGTATTCTAGGATGCTTGTGTCTCAAATCCAAGCTTGGATATCAATTATTTTCAAGGTTTTTTGGTCTTTGTTTAACTATTCATGATTATCATTGGGAATTGGTGGGTTACTTTGAGAAACTCAAAAGATTGGTGTGGGTTTATAAAGGGATTTAGAGAGTGAGAATTTACTATAAATGGTCTAGAAAACCATGCACAGACCATGGGACTACCTCTGTTATCTTCTAGTGAGATTCATATGGTTGCACACAACCTGCCTACCATGTAGAAAAACCATACCTAATATTAGTTTCTATTGAATTTAAAAATTTTGGTTCTTTGAGTTCTAGTTTTTTTCTGTTGAATATTGTTTTTGGTTTAAGTTTATTTTGGGATGTTTCCCTTGATTTAAGTTTTTCTTATCAAAGAATGATTTCCAAAATGAAATCCTTGGGTTTTTTGAAAAAAAAATGGAAAATGTTTTGGAATTTTAAAATTTTATGGAAATGAAGAATGGAAAGTGAAATAATAAATTTTAAATTCTTTATTTTAGTGGGAAAATTATTTTGAATTATTTTGGGGTTATCCTAAAGAGTGGTCTATAAAGACAATTCCCTATTCTTTTCCCCTGACCAATGGTATTATCGATGAATGCTCACATATATGGATATATGTATGTGGTAATTGAAATCATATTCAGGAGAAATAGTGTGCATATAATCTGGTGTGGGGATGTATATATATATATATGAGGATTTATAAGATATAATTGGTGTCACACCCCGACCACGGATGCCTTTGTTTTTATTATTTTATCGGTCCCGCAACTCTGGGTAGAGTCGAGTTTGGGTCCAGGTTTGAATTTTTGAATCTTTGATGTTTTCAGTGGGTCTCAGGCCAGTGCGTAGTCACCGCACTGCTAGCGATCATCGCGCATTCGGTCTGGGTGGGTGTGAGGTCACCACGCATTCGGTTCGATCGGGCATTCGGACCTGGTGAGTGCGTGGTTGCCAAACTGTTTAAATAATTAATAAAATTAAAAGAATAAATTAAATTAAAATGAATTTTATAAAATGTTTAATAATAATAATAATAATAATTTAAAATATTTTTATTATTATTATTATTACTATTATTATTATTGTTATTATTATTTTTATATAATATTTTTTAGTTACATTACATTTTATTATTTTATTCTATCTTTCCTTCTCCTTTCTTCTTCTTTTTTTTTCATTCTCCACGCGGTGCTCCCTTGCCCCCTGTCCTGCACGCGACCCGCTCCCCTGCCTCCCTTCTCTTTATTTTCTTTCTTTTGCACGCCGTTGCACCCAGCTAGCAACCCGCCTCAGCTCCTGCTACCAAACGATGCCTCAGCCCAAATCCCTCCTCAACCCCAGCCTCGGCGGGCCCCTCATGTAGCAGCACTCTCCTCCGAATCCCCCCTGTTGTGATCCAGCCGCCATCCCTGCTCGCCCGGGACCCCACGCCACCCCTGCCTTGCGCACACCAGCCCCAGTGGCGCTGCCTCACCTGCGCTCGAGCAGCCTGCCGACAACCTTCCCTCCTCAGAACTCCATGCTCTAGCTGATCGGCAACCAGCAGCCCTCCCCCATTGAATCTCCGCCTTGCACCACAGCTGCCTAGCACCCCAGCTCCCATCCGCGCCACCCGCGTGCTGCTCGCTGCAGCCTGGATCACTCGCACCCTACCCATCGGCCGCCTCGCATTGCCGCTGTCCGGCGACCCTTTTCGCATCCCCCGGTCGGACCGCATCCAGTCACGCGGACCCCCTCCGCTGGCCCGGCGTGACGCTCTTCGGTGGCCACAACTTCTCCGGCGTTCCTCCAGCCAGTTTACGCTGTCGGCGTTTCCCCGACCAGCCCTCTGGCGGCCTGTTTCTTGTCGCAGCCCCCCCCCCCTCCTGATGGGTATACCCTTTTATTTTATGCTCCATTTGATATATATATATATACCCTGGTTTGATTATTATTTCAATTAATTAAATATTATTTGGGTTGGTTTGAATTTTTAGGACCTGCGTGGGGTGTTTCCGAGTGAGCGTCATCGCCGCACTTGGATTCCCAGCTTGCACCATCGTCGCGCCTTGGTCTCAAGGTAGGTCCCCCACTGCACTCACCTTTAAATATATAATTTATTAATTACTTGATGTTTTATTAATTTTAATAAATAGGAAATAATATAAGATAATTATTTTTTCAATGATTATGTGGTGTAAAAAGAGCCGTTTATTTTATAGATGACATTTGGAATATTTTCTTGATGAACGAACACCCAATAGTGAAAGAATACCCATTTGTATTTTAAACATAATTCACCGAATTTAAAATGTAGTTTTGGTTTAAAAGATAAATTATTTCTTCTGAACATGTGTTTTGGGTTTTTATGAGAATTGAGGTTTTTCTTTGTGCATTGCAACTGATCGATTTACATTGTGGACGCACCACTCTTTATTGTATGTGTTGACATGGAAATATAGCATAGTGAGTGAATCTTCTGAGAAAAATTGTTGCATTATTTTAGATTACGCACTGGCTAGTGGCCCCGTAGTAGGGGAATACTGACTTATTTCTACTATGGGGATTGGGCCACTCGGTTAGGCCATGCAGGGCTATATCGAGCATTAGGGCATTATGAATTCATTGAGTTAGAGCATGCTTTCAGGATGAGTCACATTTATAGTACGTTCTGGATTATTCACAATCTCCTAGGTTCAACCCATGTTTCTATTAGTGTTTATTTGTATGTGGTGGATGGTTGAGAGGTCTAGTTCGGTTGCGGGCCCTTGTGTGCCACTTTTTCCATTGCCCATGGTGTGTGTTGTGTGTTATGTGTAGTTTTCATTTTTGGCTAATAACTAAAGTTTGGTGTTCCAAGTTTTCACAAAAATGGTTTAAAATGAAATGCACCTGTTCCTTTCAAACATTAAAAATTGTTTTTAAATTATAAAGAGAAATGGACTGATACTTGTTTTAGAAATGAAAGTGTGTGTGTGTGAAAACCAATATTTTTTATATTTATTTCAAACCTGGAATTAGTAAATTTCCTAATTAAAAGGTAGTGCATTGGGAATTATTTTCTAGGCATGACTACTGAGTTTTAATACTCACTCCTATAATTCTTTTCTGTTTTTAGTGTTTGTGCAGGCTACATCTTGGGTGCATTCTCCTTGGGCGATGTTGGGTCGTGAGTTGAAGACTGACCCATGAGGTCACATGGAGATAGTGGTTGTCTCTTTCAGTTAGTTTTATTTTCTTTTGTTCTTGTATGTTACTTTACTCTATTTACTTATTTTGCGTTGCTCTGTTTAATTTCTGCTGCTTTATTTATTTATTTCTATTGGGAGAAATCATTCCCATAGCCTCTGTTGATTCCCTGACGCTTGTCACTAGACCGAGAGGATCTGGATCGCCTCTCGGGCCATGTCGTGGACCGGCTCAGGTGACCGGTTTAGGGTCGAACCGAGTTGGTTCGTGAAACAATGGTATCAGAGGAGGTTGACCCTTAGGGGAACTCACTTTTCAGAGCGCCCTTTGTTATTTGGGATGTCCAGTAGATGGAGATTAGGATTGTCGGGGCTCAGGAAGTATGTTATGGGTCAGTTCCTGATCACCACCGCTCGTGACGAGACCTGAGTTACCAGGTTTAGTCCGGGATTTGAATCTTTTGTCTTTGGTTGTTTTGGATTGAGGTATGAAAATGGAGGCGAATTGGTTAACTTTACGGCCACACATGGGGTGGTGACCCAGGTGAAGTCCAAGTGTCCGGATCAAGGTCCTCTTGGTGTTATGCTTTACTTGGGGCATGGCTCACCACCATGTTTCTGGGTAAAACAAATGCACTAGTTTCTCATTCCAGTGGGTTATTACTACTTGTGTTTTGTTTTAATCTCGGTTTATTTGAGTGCGTTAAAAGTGAAATTGGTTTTGAAATAGAAAATTGTTTCTTCCAAATTATATTTTAAATTACTAAAGTGGGTTTTTAAAGAGGTGTATCAATTTGGAAAAACTTGGTATGTGTTTGGATTTGGTAAGGAAAAGAAGTGTTTGAACCTTGGCACTCCTAATGGAGGGTCACATGTGCGTGGGTATGTATGGAAAGTGCGTGGGGGAACTTGTTCGCAGAAGATGTGAGTATTATTGAATAAACTCACATGTGACGGTTCATAAGGTGCCATATGTGAGTTTTTCAAATTGTGAAGAGATAATGGTTTTGGAAAAGTTATTTCTTCTTATGTTTTATATGTATGGCTTATGGGATTATTGTCGTTAGCTTGTGTTTTTTCTTTGATTGAGTTTTGGCTTGATGTTGGTTTCAATGGTGTTTTTCATGTTTTCATGAGTATGCCGCCTAGAATGCCTCCAAAAATTATTAATGAGTTATGCTTAGTTCTCAGTTCCTTTTGTGTGTTGATTGCTTTTCGAGGTAATCAAAGTCTGTTAGAGGTAGTTTTATCATTATGAAAGAGAGTGTGTCTTTGGGTTATTGGGAACTCCTAGGATAGTTAAGGTTCGTACCTCCCTAGAGTTATTTTAGGGTTCAATTCTGAACTAGTAAAGATGAAATGTCTCATCACTGTTAGAGTTTTGTGTGTGATTAATAGTGGTCGACTTCTGCGAATGTTCCCTATTTGGCAAGGAGTGCGGGCTGATGGAACCTGTCTCCAAGAAACTATCCTCGTCGGTACTGGCTCCTAGTTTGTCAGACCGCTCTCTTGTGCGCCACCAGTATGGCCTATCCAGACATTCTAAGTCATCATGTTTCATCCCATTGAAAATTTACGACCATCGTGGTTGTTCGAATCATCGAACAGAAGAAGGAGTTAGAGACCAGAAAATAAAAATGTCTGACTGTGAGTTAGGAGATGCTTCAGCCATCAGGGCCCCAGCCACAGGTCTCAGGGTGAAGCTTGCGCACAGCCAGGAGTTGCTGAGGGTGTGTGGAACCTCAGTCCAGATAATTTCTTCGTCTTTGGAATGTAAATATCCAAAATTTCCCTTGTTCTATTCTCATCGTTGTCGTAAGCTCATCCTTTTTGTGGTGGCGTGATGAGCTCGTTCCCCAACAATCCAAGTTGTCGTATCTGCTCTCAATGTGGTTATTAAGTCGTTTGGTCTCTCTGAATGGAGTGGGCCCATGAATAAATAGACATGTTCTGATTTTGAGTTGGTCTTAGCTGTGTTCGATAGGGGAATGTTCGTTTCGTGGATTTGATGGGAGGTGTAGAGTTAATTTCTCATCCTCAAGTTACTGGATTATTTCATAGCAAGCTTTTCAGCAAGTCTTAGGTGTGTTGTTCGGTACATGTGGTAAAAATTAATGAGTTTGGTTTGGGAGTTCCCGTTCCCCCCCCCCCCCCCCCCCCGGGGGTGGTTTGTTCGGGTTTCAAGGGTTTTGTATTAGTACTTTTTTTGTGATGGGGAGAAACCTCTCATGTTCTCACCACAATCTCGGGCAGTGGTTTTCCTTGAATTGGTCGGGTGTGACGTTTGTTAGTAATGGTCACCCTGAAGCTCTCGATTCTATATGATTTTGTCTGGGAATGAACTCAAGTTGTGTCAACTGTTGGCTTGGTGACTTTCTATGGGAAAAATGTTTCTGTGGTGGAGAGATTTGTCACACCCCGACCACAGACGCCTATGATTTTATTCTTTTCTCGATCCCGCGACTCTTGGTAGAGTCGGGTTTGGGTCCAGGTTTGAATTTTTGAAGATTTGATGTTTTTGGTGGGTCTCGGGCCAATGCGCAGTCACCACCCTGCTAGCGGTTTCAACGCATTCGGTCCAGGTGGGCACGCGGTCACCACGCATTCGATTCGATCGGGCGTTAGGACCTTGTGAGGGTGTGGTTGCCAAACTATTTAGATAAATAATAAAATTAAAAGAATAAATTAAATTAAAATGAATTTTATAAAATGTTTATTAGTAATAATAACAATAATTTATAATATTGTTATTATTATTATTATTATTATTATTTTTCTTTATATATTATTATTTAGTTACTTTACTGTTTTTATTTTATTTTATCTTTCCTTCTCTTTCTTATTCTTTTTTTTCTTTCTCCACGTGGTACTCCCTTGCCCCCCTGTCCTGCGCGCGACCCACTCCCCTACCTTCCTTCTCTTTTTATTTTCTTTTGCATGCCACTACACCCAACTAGCAGCCCGCCTCAGCTTCTGCTACCCGACGACGCCTCATCCCAACTCCCTCCTCGACCCTAGCCCCGGTGCGCCCCTTATGTAGAAACACTCTCCTCTGCAGCCCCACTGTTGCGATCCAGTCGCCATCCCTGCTCGCCTGGGACCCCGACCACCCATGCCTTGCGCACACCAGCCTCAGCGGCGCTACCTCGCCTGCGCTCAAGCAGCCCACCGACGACCTGCCCTCATCGAACCTCCCTGCTCCAACCGATTGCAGCCAGCAGCCCTCCCCCCTTGTAGTGCCGCCTTGCATCGTAGCTTCCCGGATCTCGTCCTCCTCACCAGTGTGCTGCCCGCTGCTACCCGGATCACTCGCAACCTGCCCAAAGGCCGCCTCACATTGCCACTGGCCAGTGGCCCTTGCAGCACTCCCCGGTCAGACCACATCAAGTCATGCGGACCCCCTCCACTAGTCCGACACGACACTCTTCGGTGGCCTTAGCTTCTCCGGCCTTCCTCCGACCAATTTACGTTGTCGGCGTTTCCCCGACCAGCCCTCCGGCGGTCCGTTTCTTGTCGCATCCCCCCAATGGGTATACCCTTTTATTTTATTCTCCATTTGATAAATATATATATATATATACACCCTGGTTTGATTATGATTTTTATTAATTAAATATTATTTGGGTCGGATTGACTTTTTAGGACCCACGCTGGGTGTTTTCGAGTGAGTATCGTCACCACGCCTGGTTTCCGAGCTTGCACCGTCATCACACCTTGGCCTCGAGGTAGGTCCCCCACTGCACTCATCTTTAAATTTAGAATTTATTAATTTCTTGATGTTTTATTAATTTTAATAAATAGGAAATAATATAAGATAATTAATTTTTAAATGATTATTTAGTGTAAAAAGATCCATTTATTTTATAGATGATACATAGAATATTTTCTTGATGAACGGACACCCAGTAATGAAAGAATGCTCGTTTTTATTTTAAACATAATTCACCGAATTTAGAATTTATTTTTGTTTTAAATGATAAATGATTTCTTCTGAACAATTGTTTTGGGTTTTCTTGAGAAATGAGGTTTTTCTTTAATTTTGGTGATGGCCTGTTTGGAACTTTAATAAAATAAATTATTTTGGAAAAACTCACATTGGGGTTAGTAAGGGGTGATCTTTGGTGTGCATTTATTGCGTGAGTTGTGTGTGATATTTATGCATCACAACTGATTTATTTACACTGTGGACACACCCCTTTTATTGTATGTGTTGACATGGGAACATGACATAGTGAGTGAATATTATGAGAACTATTTCTGCACTAGTTTAAATTACGCACTGGCTAGTGGCCCTATAGTAGGGGAATACTGAGTTATTACTGCTTTGGGGATTGGACCCCTCGGTTAGGCCATGCATGGCTATGCCGAGCGTTAGGGCGTTATGACATCATCGAGTTAGAGAATGCTTTCAGGATGAGTCACATGTATATTATGTTCTGTATTGTTCACAGTATCCTAGGTTCGACCCATGTATCTATTAGTGTTTATTTGTATGTGGTGGGAAATTAAGAGGTCTAGTTCGGTTGTTGGCCCCTGTGTTCCACTTTTTCCATTTCCCTTGGGGTGTGTTGTGTGTTATGTGTAGTTTTCCTTTTTGTCTAATAACTAAAGTATGGTTTTCCAATTTTTCGCAAAAATATTTTTAAATGCAATGCACCTGTTCCTTTCAAACATTAAAAATAGTTTTTAAATTATAGAGGGCAATGGACTGATAGTTGTTTTAGAAATAAAAGTGTGTGTGTGTGTAAACCAATATTTTGTATATTTAGTTCAAACTTGGAATAAGTAAATTTCTTCATTTAAAGGTAGTGCATTGGGAATAGTTTGTTGGGAACACCTATTGTATTTTAATACTCACACCTATAGTTCTTTTCTATTTTTAGTGTTTGTGCATGCTACAGCTTGGATGCGTTCTCCTTGGGCGATGTTTGGTCATGAGTTGGAGAGTGACCTGTGAGGTCACACGGAGATAGTGGTTGTATCTTTTGGTTAGTTTTATTATCTTTTATTCTTGTTAGTTACTTTACTCTGTTTATTTATTTTGCGCTGCTCTGTTTAATTTATGCTGCTTTATTTATTTATTTATACTGTGAAAAATCGTTTCCATAGCCTCTGTTGATGCCCTGGCACTTGTATCCAGCCCGAGAGGATTGGGAACGCCTCTTAGGCCATGTCACGGACCAGCTCGGCTGACCGGTTCAGGGTCGACCCAGGTTGGTTTGTGACAAAATGGTATCAGAGAAGGTTGGCCCTTACCAGTCCTCACTTTTCAGAGCGCCCTTTGTTATTTGGGATGTCCAGTAGATGGAGATTAGGACTTTCAGGGCTCAGGAGGTAGGTTGCAGGTCGATGCTTGATCACCACCACTCGTGACGAGACCTGAGTTACCAGGGTTAATCCAGGATTTGATTCTTTTGTCTCTAGTTGTTTTGGATTGAGGGATGAAAATGGAGGCGAATTGCTTCACTTTTCAGCCTCACATGGGGTGGTGACCTAGGTGAATTCCAAGTTTCTGGCTCAAGGTCCTCTTGGTTTTATGCTTTACTTGGGGCATGGCTCACCACCCACATGCCTAAATGGATCATCTGACTAATGATAGTCCCCACAGGCCAACAATTTTCATTTCTAGTGTGATTTGTCCTCACTCACACACACCCTGGGAGAATTACCAAAAGGTCACCCATCCTGACCACTACTCCAAGCCAAGAACGCTTAACTGTGGAGTTCTAATCAGGCATGCTTTAGAAAAGGAAGGGGCACCTTGTTCACATGAGTCATATCATTTAGTCATTTAACCCTTTATCATTTAAGGATGTCTAGTAGATGAAGATTAGAACTGTCAGAGCTCAAGAGGTAGGTTACGGGTCGGTGCCTAATCACCACTGTGGTCCTCACTTTTCAGAGCACCCTTTGTTATTTGGGATGTCCAGTAGATGGATATTAGGACTTTCAGGGCTCAGGAGGTAGGTTACAGGTCGATGCTTGATCACCACCGCTCATGAAGAGACCTAAGTTACCAGGGTTAATCCAGGATTTGAATCTTTTGTCTTTGGTTGTTTTGGATTGAGGGATGACAATGGAGGCGAATTGCTTCACTTTGCGGCCTCACATGGGGCGGTGACCCAGGTGAAGTCCAAGTGTCTGGCTCAAGGTCCTCTTGGTGTTATGCTTTACTTGGGGCATGACTAACCACCCACATGCCTGAACGGGTCATCTGACTAATGAAAGTCCCCATAGGCCAACAATTTTCATTTCCAGCGTGCTTTTTCCTCACTCACACACACCCTGGGAGACTTCCCAGAAGGTCACCCATCCTGACCACTACTCCAAACCAAACACGCTTAACTATGGAGTTCTAATTAGACATGCTTGAGAAAAGGAAGGGGCACCTTGTTGACATGAGTCATATCATTTAGTTATTTAACCCTTTATCATTTGGGTATATCTAGTAGATAAATATTAGAACTTTCAGAGATCAGGAGGTAGGTTACGGGTCGGTGCCTAATCACCACTGTGTTCCTCGCTTTTCAGAGCGCCCTTTAGTCATTTAACCCTTTATCATTTGGAGATCTCTAGTAGATGAAGATTAGAACTGTCAAGGATCAGGAGGTAGGTTTCGGGTCGGTGCCTAATCACCACTGTGGTCCTCGATTTTCAGAGCACCCTTTTTTATTTGGGATGTCCAATAGATGGATATTAGGACTTTCAGGGCTCATGAGGTAGGTTACGAGTCGATTCTTGATCAGCACCGCTCGTGACGAGACCTGAGTTACCAGGGTTAATCCAGGATTTGAATCTTTTGTCTTTAGTTTTTTTGGATTGAGGGATGACAATGGAGGAGAATTGCTTTACTTTGCGGCCTCACATGGGGCGGTGACCCAGGTGAAGTCCAAGTGTCTAGCTCAAGGTCCTCTTGGTGTTATGCTTTACTTGGGGCATGGCTCACCACCCACATGCCTGAACAGGTCATCTGACTAATGACAGTCCCCACATGCCAACAATTTTCCTTTCCAGTGTGCTTTGTACTCACTCACACACACACTGGGAGACTTCCCAGAAGGTCACCCATCCTGAACACTACTCCAAGCCAAGAATGCTTAATTGTGGAGTTCTAATCAGACATGCTCCTGAAAAGGAAGGGGCACCTTATTGACATGAGTCATATCATTTAGTCATTTAAGCTTTTATCATTTGGGGATGTCTATTAGATGAAGATTAATACTGTTAGGGCTCATGAGGTAGGTTATGGGTCGGTGCCTAATCACCACCGCTCATGAAGAGACCTGAGTTACCAGGGTTAGTCCTGGATTTGAATCTTTTGTCTTTGGTTTTTTTGGATTGAGGGATGACCATGGAGGAAAATGGGTTCACTTTGCGGCCTCACATGGGGTGGTGACCCAAGTGAAGTCCAAGTGTCTGCCTCAAGGTCCTCTTGGTGCTATGCTTTACTTGGGGCAAGGCTCACCAGCCACATGCCTAAACGGGGAATCTGACTAATGATAGTCTCCACATGCCAACACTTTTCCTTTCCAGTATGCTTTGTTCTCACTCACACATGCCCTGGGAGACTTCCCAGAAGGTCACCCATCCTGACCACTACTCCAAGCCAAGCACACTTAACTGTGGAGTTCTAATCAGACAAGCTTCTGAAAAGGAAGGTGCACCTTGTTGACATGAGTCGTATCATTTAGTCATTTAACCCTTTATCATTTAGGGATGTCCAGTAGATGAAGATTAGGACTGTCGGGGCTAAGGAGGTAGGTTACAGGTCAGTGCCTGATCACCACCGCTCGTGACGAGACCTGAGTTACCACGGTTAGTCTGGGATTTGAATCTTTTGTCATTGGTTGTTTTTGATTGAGGGATGACAATGGAGGCAAATTGGTTCACTTTGTGGCCTCACATGGGGTGGTGTCCCAGGTGAAGTCCATGTGTCTGGCTCAAGGTCCTCTTGGTGTTATACTTTACTTGGGGCATGGTTTACCACCCACATGCTTGAACGGGGCATCTGACTAATGAAAGTCCCCACATGCCAACACTAGTCCTTTCTAGTATGCTTTTTCCTCACTCAAACACACCCTGAGAGACATCCCATAAGGTCACCCATCCTGGCCACTAATCCAAGCCAATCACGCTTAACTGTGGAGTTCTAATCATACATGCTCCCGAAAAGGAAGGTTCCCCTTGTTTACATGAGTCGCATCATTTAGTCATTTAACCCTTTATCATTTATGGATGTCCAGTAGATGGAGATTTGGACTGTCGGGGATCCGGAGGTAGGTTACGGGTCGGTGCCTGATCACCACCACTCGTGACGAGACCTGAGTTACCGGGGTTAGTCTAGGATTTTAATCTTTTGTCTTTGGTTGTTTTGGATTGATGTATGAAAATGGAGGCGAATTGGATCACTTTTCGTCCTCACATGGGCTGGTGACCCAGGTGAAGTCCAAGTGTCTGGCTCAAGGTCCTCTTGGTGTTATACTTTACTTGGGGAATGACTCACCACCCACATGCCTGAATGGGTCATCTGACTGATGATAGTCCTCACAGGCCAACACTTTTCCTTTCCAATGTGCTTTGTCCTCACTCAAACACACCCTGGGAGACTTCCCAAAAGGTCACCCATCCTGACCACTACTCCAAGCCAAGCACACATAATTGTGGAGTTCTAATCAGACAAGCTCCCAAAAAGGAAGGTGCACCTTGTTGACATGAGTCATATCATTTAGTCATTTAACCCTTTATCATTTGGGGGTGTTACAATCACCCCCTCTTTAGAGCACAACATCCTCGTTGTGGGCCCTATATCTCAACCCTAGTAGTGCACTTCACTTAAGGATGGGTTACTCCTCTGATACCAAATGTGGCAACTCAGTCTCTATGACATCACAACTAACCCGCCTTAACATGGTTGTTAGGTCCGGGCCTACCAGGTACCACCAGTTGCATCAGAGACACGTGGGGCCCACCCCAGGGTCCACCCACATGCCTGAACGGGTCATCTGACTAATGACAGTCCCCACAGGCCAACACTTGTCCTTTCTAGTGTGCTTTGTCCTCACTCACACACACCTTGGGAGACTTCCCAGAAGGTCACCCATCCTGACCACTACTCCAAACTAAGCACGCTTTACTATGGAGTTCTAATCAGACAGGCTTCCGAAAAGGAAGGTTCACCATGTTGACATGAGTCGTATCGTTTAGTCATTTAACCCTTTATCATTTGAGGGTGTTATAATTGGCAATGTGAAACTCCTTAAATTTTATTCCATTTTTCAAAAGTTATGTTGAATAAAAGTAGTTTTGTGTAATAAAATGAAAGGGATTTGAGGTGGAACTGTACATGCTTTAATGGTAATAATTGTGTTGTTTGCGATAGACTTAGGTGAAAAAAATATTTTCTAATTAAATTTTGGAATTTAAGATGGTTTTAAACATGAAAGTGGAATTTAAATGTTTTGAAATGTAAGGTATTAAATGGTCTCAAAGAGTAATATTTTCAAATTAATTTTATTTATTTTCATAATTCCTTTGTGTACCTATATCATTTATTTTAGATTTAACTATTTTCTTCAATGATTTAAATCAATATTGTTATTGATTTGAATTTATGTTTCTTTTATTATATTAATATTCATAGAAACGTCTCTATGAATATTGTATGGTTATTCTCTAGTGTGATTTCTTTGATTGTGTAGGTGAAGATTATTTTTTTGAATTAGTTATGGTCCCCATTTAGTGGTTTTATATTCTCAAATTTGAGGTAATCAGAGTCTTTGAGTAAATTCTAAATAAGTGTTTCTCTGAGAATTAAACTTTGATAAATCTATAGGAAGTAATAATTGTATTAGTGGTCATACATTTTTATGAGGTATATTTCATGGTGTTAGTGTCACTTCTTTGAATAGTAAATTCATAGGTGAGTGGTTGAAATGAATGGGAAGGGTTCTTTATTTTTTTAATTGGTTTGGATCACCAAGGGTTAGTCTTCTAAATATTGGTCTTAGATTTTCCCCACTTTACCCAAGAATGAAGATCATGTTGACCTTTTTGAGTCATTTTTTAAGGAATTCTTATAAAAATTTTCCTTCCTATTATGGTCAATTATTCCAAGTTATCCTACTTATTATTCCATTGGGTTTCTGAGGTTCTCTATTTGAATTCGTTGTCTAATTTTGTTTTTGAAATTTTTTCATTTGGTATTTTTTTGATGGAGCCAATTCCTGATATGGTGGGATCCACTTTATATGAAATCTTTTAGGAATTTTGGTTACTATATAAGCGCATTTTCAAAAGTTTTGAATATTGTTTTCTAGGAGTGGAAGTAGTGTTCGCATTATTCTGCGTTCTCTATAGATTTGGATCTCGTTAGGGATTATGATTTGTTCCATATTATAAAATAAATGTTTATACTAATATGTTGGAGAGGACTCTATAATATTTCATAGTGAATATTGTTTCGGTGCGGATGTGCGTCGGGTTTCTGTTCCGACGCTGTTCCGCCAGGGCGCGTTCGCGCATGCGCCCGTCGACCCGAGGGGATGGGCACGCGGCTTGTGGCCCCGCAGTCCCGCTTTCCAAGGACGGGCGGCATCCATCCCTTATTCAGGGACGTCTGCTCCTTGATCGAAACCGGGATGATGGGATGTCGGCTCCTCCTTCCGTGGACGTCTCCTTGGAACTCGTCGCCTAATCCGAGTCTCCCTCATAGATTTAAGACGTGCTCGTGAATCTCGTTCCCGGCGCCATGTCTCCATGGACACCGGTTAATTACGCTGCTTCCGCCCGGACGCTCCAAGGAGTCTGGTCGGGGCAGCAACCGGCGGTGAGGAGACCGGGTAGCTCTGGGTGTTGGGGGAGTGTCTTAACACTGCGGCTCTGCATGTCTACCTTCCGTCCCTAATAGGGCTTCTCGAAGGCGTGATGGCCTGAGGCATCCCGCGCTGGGTGCGGGGAACTACGTTACCTGAGGTTTTCCTCAGCTTCCCATGTTTAACACGGGGTATGCCGCGAGTTTAACGTCCAGCGGGGACGGCATCAGACTGATCAACACGAGAAGTGGATCAGATGACAGAACCCCTTGCGGGGAACCTCCGACGCTGGGGCCAGCACATGGGCGGCTTCCCGAGTGAAGTGGAGTGGAATGAAATGGCATGACCCCACCGGGATGTGGCGGCCCGGGTAAGGATCAGGATGGATGATGGAGTGAAGATCTTGGACCCCGTAGGGGCTTCCTACGTACCACGCGTTAGCACGGATCAAAGTCATCATAGTTCGGGTATACAGTTTAACGTCATGCTGGACGTTGACAAGCCGACTCACGAGGAGGTCGAGGCTGCCAAGCGGAGGATTGAACCGAACCACCTCGCACAGAGGGGGATGGAATGGCCGTGTGGATCACAGTTTTACGTCATGCTGGACGTTGAAAGGAGAAAAAGGCAGTGGGGAAGCACAATGGAGATACACATGTGCAATTCCCCACAAGGGCGGATTCATAGGTGAATCGACGCGAATGTGAACCCGGGAGGGGTCCACTGATGGACGAACTGACGTGAATACGACCGGGGCGACCAGGTGGTGGGCTTGAACCTCAGGGAGGCTTCCTACGTACCCTATTTAGGAGACAGGGATCAAAGTCCACGTAGTTCATTCTGTCAGGACTTACGCACTGAGGCAGCCCGGATGCGGCAAAGCTCAGTTGGAGAGGGACTTGGGCCGAAGGTGAGAAACCTCAATCCCTGTCATGCCCTCTACTGGCTTCGGCAGTGGGTAAGCACAATGGAGATACACATGTGCAGTCCCCCACAAGGAACTTGGGGTTTGTAATGCCCTACCCCCATGGGCGAAGGCCACTCCATGAATCGTCCCTAAAGAGGGGCAATCCCGTCATCCCTGCAGAGACGAGCGGGTGGGGGTCACATCCAAACCGGGGGACCCTGCGTGCGAGGCACGGGATCGGACGAAGCGGACGGTTTAACATCTTGCCGGATGAAGTACAGTTTAACGTTGTGTGTTGAGGACGAAGATGCTTGGCAGTTTAACGTCTTGCAGCGCGGACATGGTGCAGTTTAGCGTCCTGCAGAACGAATGCTGAACAGTTTAACGTCTTGTAGCTCGGACGATATGCTAGGCAGTTTAACGTCATGCAGCTTGGACGTGGTATAGTTTAACGTCATGTTGGACGAAACACTTGGCAGTTTAATGTCTTGCAGCACGGACGTGGTACAGTTTAACGTCATGTTGGATGAAACACTTGGCAGTTTAACGTCTTGCAGTGCGGACGAGTGTGGTGCCGCCGATGGGTCCGTGTCACTTCACACAAGTCTAGAGGGCCTCATGGGAAGACAATGCATGGTGCGGGCACCCGGTATGAAGATCATCGGGCGCCACGCAGGCGGGTACCCACAGGGGGTCAAAGGGGCGACCCTGGCGGTTTGCGCGCAAAAGAGGGGCTTGGCGCGCAATACCGCGGGTCGGCGCGCAATTGGGCGGGCTGGCGCGTAATTGGGCCAGCACTTTGCGCGCAGATGATTGAGATTGCACGCACCAGGCTTCGGATAGCGCGCGAGGGCAACGACTCATTCTTTTAACGAATGGCCACTTAGCAAAAAGGGGGGTGCGCGCAATCAGGTTGGATTGCGCGCACCCAGGGGGCAATTGCGCGCAAGAGGCTTCTTTTGCGCGCGAAAGCCTTTGGGTGAAGAGTTGTTCAAAGGAAAGAAGCCAAAGGGTTGCGCGCGAAGGCGAACCCCGAGGCTTGCTTGCGCGAAAGAAAGGAGGTTACCTGAAGTTCGGCATTTCGCGCGGGAGGGGTTGGATTGCGCGAACGAGCGACCCTTCGAATTCCGGCAACCTTCAAAACGTCGAGGGTCGCCTTATATTTATAGGCAACCCCGGGCGCGGAATCCGGTTCGCGGGCGCGCAATTTTCTTCGCGGGCGCGGAATCGGGCCCGGCGCGCAAGGGAGTCGCGCAGGCCACGGGCGCGCAAAATTGCGCGCCGGCCCAGCGCATTGCACGCATCCCGGGAGGTTTGCGCGCGGCACTACGACTTTGCGCGCGGTCCTCCAGAATTCCGCCCAAGGCCTCCGGGCCCTCCGAAACATGCTTCTGACTCCAAATATGACCTCGCATTCCTCATCCGGAGCTTCGTTTGGGAACAACGGACTTTTCTGGCGTCTACAAAAGCCCCCCCTTGGAATCTGATCGGCGAGAGGTCGCAACGATCGGGTTCCGAGGGAGACGCCGGAATGCCGAAGTCCTGGGTAGCGCTGGACTGTGGCGCGCAAAAAGGGTGTCGGGAGAGAAATTCGCTGTCGCGGTCGCGCAAAGTGCTTTCCGCGCAGCGCAGACACCCGGCCTCACCTATAAATAGGGGCCCTGGGTCCCCCGTACCGTACACCGGCCTTCCGCGCGACAAGCTTTCAAGCTCTCGTGCGCGAAATTGCCATTCCCGGCGCGGAATTCTCCCGTTCGTCGCGCAAACCTTTCGGGATTTCGGCCTGTTTTTGCGCGAACACCCGCGGTTTTACGCGATAGACTTCCCAATTGCGCGCCGTCCACTAGGATTGCGCGCCAACTCTCAAACTTCTCTACCAGCCTCTTCCGATTCCGCACGCTCCATCCCTTAACCCACACGACTCCCGAAGCTTCTGAGATGGCCGCGAATCAAGGGAATGAGGGGGATGCCGCCATTCGCAGAGCTGAGATGGCGGCGAACGAGGAGGTCTACGGAGCCAAGGAGATTGTTTCCAACAATGAATCCTTGCTCGACTTGCTGACACCGGCCCAGAAGACATATCCGCTGTCGGACAACCTGCCGCTCTGGAACTATGGCATCCTGGATGAGGTTCCGGTGCCAGGGTTCGAGGTTGATGCGCCACGGACCTGGGTGACTCGGGAGGACGAGCTTCCCCGCTATAACATCACCAACAATGGGCATCCTGCCAGGGAGACCAGGCACTTAGATTTCTATGTCCTGAACCCGAGGACGCGAACCATTGCCGGGAGTGAGCCTACTGCGGAGAACTCTCTAGCCCTCTACTCGAGCACATACCGCCAGAGTGTCACTGACGACACCAAGGGCTGGCTGAAGGACTGGGCAGCAGAGAAGGAGGCCTTCATCGCAGCGTGTACTGAGCTTGTGGAGCAAATAACGGCCCAGCTGGTTGACGCCCAGGTACAGCTGACAGAGGCGGGCCAACAGATGGTCACACTTCAAGTCGAGCGGGAGCATGCGCAGGCCAGGATCGGCGAGCTGCGTGTTGCGACCGCCGATGAGGAGAGGGCACGCAGAGAGCGAGAAGCAGCTCTGGAGGCCGCCAGCCAAAGGGTAGCGGCATTGGAAAGATTCATTCAGCACGCTAATCCCTAGGGGCTTTGTTTTTTCCATTCCCAGAACATTTTGCTTTCGCTACTCAATACTTCGATCCATTTGTATGAACCAATATATTTATCTGCATCTTTTGGCTTAACGTGCTCAACCACAATTCATTGTCTTGCGGGAGTGTTAACCAAACTTCAGGCATCCACAATTGGGCCTGGATTTCTAGAGAAAAGAGGGAGGTCATTCCTAGGAAAGGAGACCTCAGACGTAATTAATGTATCATCCCCCCAACTTGTTCCAACACACGAGCGGGACAACGCTAGGGGCGTTAAGATTTTATCCGAACATAGGAAAATGAGAAAGGGTGAATCGCGTGTCCCGAATTCAGAAATCCACGACGGTCGGCCTTCCAGGAAATGCCCAAGGCGGCAAGCGGACAATGGATCAATCGACCATACTACTGCAAGAGACGGACCGAAGGTCATCATTCATATTGCAGGAGGCGGATCACATGTCATCATCAATACCGCTTTGGGGGTTCCTTCAGGCACAAGGGTGGAAATCCAGATCAACAGGGCATGCGAAGCGTGGGGCGAAGTGACGATTTGTTCGGACAGAATCTAACGCTCTCAAAATTGCGCCACCGTGGGGAAAGCGTACTAGGCAGATGCACTAATCTGGCCGTGAATCACCCCAATTCTCAGACAGAACCTCTTTGACGAGGAAACTGTCGCTTCCCATCATTGCAATGGGGCATCCCGAGCTGCATCGGGGAGAATATCACAACTGCACCACTCTACCAGAAGCCAGGCCAAACGACCGGCGACGAGGAGGGGCAGGACTTAGCGATCCCTGAGGCTGGACCCGAGCCGAGATGCCCGGGCGTTCCTACGTACTCCATCAGGCTGGAGATCAAGCCACACGTAGTTCTGAAAGTGCAGTTTTACGTCATGCAGGACGTAGAACCCCGATTAGGGGAGATCTTAGTTTAAGGTCGTAGAGCTTGGACCATAGGGGCAGATATTAGTTTAAGGTCTTAGAGCTCGGACCATAGGGGCATATCTTAGTTTAAGGTCTTAGAGCTCGGACTATAGGAACCTCAAAGTACGCCACATCGTGGTCCTATCCCCTGGATATGCGAAGATGCACTGAGGGATAGTGTCAAGAGTGTCGAGGTTTCGCCTGGCCAGAATGGGAGGTGGAAAATGTAATGTGAATCATGCGTCCATTCACCCAAGGACTGGGGGCACCGGCGTAACGATATGGGAGTACTGTCGACCGTGGCGGAAAAGCGGCATCCATATCGCACTGACCGTTGATGGAATGAGGCCGCAAACGAGCATCAACCTCTCAAGCACAGGATTCATATCGATTTGCTGCCCGAGGCCCTTGGGGGCACCATCCCGAGTCGGTGGGAGAGCACTGAGGCATTGTGTCCAGACGACTCACAGGGGCTCCACCCAGGGCGTAGGTGATGGGTCCGAATGAAAGGGAGAACGAAGCCTGAAAAGTGGACGGAACCTGACCAAGCTGAACCTGACCCTCCTGGCAATAAACCAGAGTACTCTTGACACCGGTGGACCACTGCAAGGGGTCGAGGGACACGCCTTGAGGGTGACCCGAAGGCGGCGGATTCCCCAGAGAAGGGGGAATCTCTAAGAAGTGGGGGCTGGACCTGAAGTTTCAAACATCCGGGCATTCCTACGTATCCCATAAGGATGGGAATCAAGCCACACGTAGTTCTCGAAGCGCGGCGCAACACAATCGGGCACCAGTGCGGGGAGGGGTGCAGGTCTGACCCTCGCACACAGAAGAAGCGGTATTTGATATTTCTTGTTTGTCCTTAAAGGTGGATGGTTTTTCTTTGTGCAGCGACATGCCTGTGATTAAGAAATCCCTGGCGTCGCCATAATAATCAAGCCATGAAAGGCATTGATAAATGGCGTGGTTATTAACCAGCGCCCAACGTGAGTGTCCCCTGGGGAGAACATCACGATGCAGTGCCGTTTCTCGTCGGGCGGCCAAGACAATCACAATTTACGGTCGTGTGGTAAGACCATACAACACAGTTTAAGGTCATGTGGTTTAGACCATGGAGGAATCCGCTTATTGCGATACGTCGGACCCAGCGGAGGTGGGAACATACCCCAGCCCTGCGGTCACGCACAATTCCAGGAGAAGGATCCTGGGATAGGGGCCTGCATATGTCCATCACCCGAGGGGCAAAGATGCTAGCCTCCAGCTATACTGGGCCCAGAACGAGATTGTTCAGGCGACTCCTTCCTCCTTATGGGGACGAGGGTCCAGCTACACATAGCCCTTAGGGAGGACATCAGCATATATCCTTGGTGCTCAGATCATGGGAGCCTCGAAAGACACCATTACCCTGGTTGGCCTGCCTAACGTGTAAAGGTGTACTGAAGGTCAGTATGAAGAGAGTCTCGAGATTCCACTACAACGCACGAAGGCGGAGTGTGATGAGAACTGCGCAACCAATGTTCAGAGCCTGAAAGAGCCGACATGGCGATCAAGGATGTCGCTGACCATATTCGCAACACAACATCCGATCGCGTCAGCCTAGGATGGGGCAAGCAAACAAGCATCAACCGCTCAAGCGCAGGATTCATATCGATTTGCGGCCCAGGACCCGCCGGTAAATCGACCCGGAGCGATAGGAGAGCACTGAGGCATCGTACCCAAACCGATAATGAGGATCCCTTTGAGTGAAGGCTCGAACAAGAGGAAGCACGAGGCCCGACAAGCGACACAAGACTTGTCGGGATTGAATCCGACACTACGGGTCATAGACCTGAGTACCCAAAACACGTTAACAGATCATCGGAAAGGGTCGGAGGACTCACCCTGAGAGCAACCAAAAGACGGCAGATCCCCGTGATCAACCAAGAGACGGGGCTGGACCTGAAACACAAGCGTCCAGGCGGTCCTATGTATCCCATAAGGATGGGAATCAAGCCGTACGTAGTTCTTGAGAGGCAGTTTAACGTCATGCAGGATGATGAGGGGTGTGAGGTAGTCCCACACACGGGGGGAGGCGTACGGCGCGGCCAGTAGACCAACGTGAATGAGGACATAATCCCCCGCTCACGCCACACGCCTCGCACAAAAAGGAGGGGAACTGGGGCCAGAGGCCCAACGCGGGATAGCGATTCCCGAGAAATGGGGCTGGGCCTAAAACATGAATGTCCAGGCGGTCCTACGTATCCCATTAGGATGGGAATCAAGCCGCACGTAGTTCTTGAAGTGCAGTTTAACGTCATGCAGGACGAAAAGAGAAAGGGGGGAGCGGAAGGCATCCCCAAACATGGGGGGCATACAGCGTGGCGAGCAAACCGACGTGAATGAGGTCATAGCCCCGCGTTCACACCATACGCCGCATACCCAGAGGCAACTGGGCCAAGGGCCCGAGATGGGATGGAAATTCCCGAAGGATGGGGCTGGGCCTGAAACATGAATGTTCAGGCGGTCCTACGTATCCCATAAGGATTGGAATCAAGCCGCACGTAGTTCTTGAGGGGCAGTTTAACGTCATGCAGGACGAAGACGCTTGACAGTTTAACGTCTTGCAGCGCGGACGTGGTACAGTTTAACGTCATGTTGGACGAATGCTGAACAGTTTAGCGTCTTGTAGCTTGGACGAAGTGCACTCAGGCAAAGTACTGCTTGAGGAACCTAGCGTTGGTGGGAGGAGTGACACGCTCACCATCCATAGTTGCTAGGGAGTACGCGCCATTGGGATAGACCTTGTGGACAACAAAAGGTCCCTCCCACTTGGGCTCCAACTTGGGTGGCTTCCTACCGGGGATCATTGGCGCTCTTAGGGCCAGTACTAGGTCACCCTGCAGGAAGGAGTGGAGGCGAACCTTCTTATTGAAAGCTCGAGCCATTCTGCTTTGATGCCTCTCCAAGTTGTACAAGGCGCGAAGCCTATTCTCATCCAGTGCTTCCAACTCGACTAGACGGGCTTCAGCAGCTCTGTCCGGCGCTTGCTGGTCGTAGACCGCAGTGCGCAAGGACGGTAACTGGATCTCGATGGGCAGGACGGCCTCAGCTCCATACACTAGGGAATAAGGGGTCATCTGGGTGGAATTGCGAGTCGTCGTCTGATAAACCCAGAGGGCGTTGGGGAGCTTGTCCGGCCAACTATTCTTGCTCTGACCAACCATCTTTTGCAGAATGTTAGAGAGGGTTTTGTTAAACGCCTCAATCTGTCCATTTGCCTGCGCATGATAGCAAGATGTATGGTTCGAGCGAATGTTGTACTTGGCATACAACTTCTTCAACTCGGCTGCTCGGAAGTTGGCCCCGTTATCTGTGAGGATAGCGTGAGCCACTCCAAATCGATAAATGATGTTGGTGGTCACGAAGCCAGCGATCGAACAGGATTTGACCTCTCTGAGCGGAATCGCCTCTGCCCATTTGGAGAAGAAGTCCGTGGCGGTTAGAATGAACCGGCACTGGCGAGCCGTCGCCGGCGGGTAAGGTCCCACAACGTCCAGACCCCAGACTGCAAAGGGCCAAGAATACCTAGTGGTATGGAGAGGCTCTGGCGGCCGATGCACAAAGTTCACATGAACCTGGCACGCATGGAACTTCCTAGCATACTCGATGCAGTCATGGATCATGGAGGTCCAGAAGTATCTCAACCTCCGAATCTGGTGGGACAGCTTCGGCCCAGTCTGGTGGGCACCACATGAACCAGCATGAACCTCTTGCATGACTCGTGGGATCTCAACTCCTTGAAGGCAACGGAGGAGAACACCATCAAATCCGCGCCTATAGAGGATCTGCTCCAGGCCGGGACTGCTCTGGAGGACAAACTGCGATGCGCGGCGTCGAACTCGCTCATGCTCGGCCCGATCCAACGGGAGAATGCCATGTTGGAGGTACTCAACCAAAGGCGCCCTCCAATCAGAGGCTGATTCGACTGCCATATCTGGGGTACTCGGGGCTCCATGCACATGGGCAATCGTGGTGAGATTACTTACCGACGGGCCGCGATCTCCTTCCAGGATAACGAGAGCGATGAGCCTGCGGTGTGTCACGCGGATGATCAGGTTGTCCTGTTCAGGCTCCACGAGTGACGCAGCAAGGCTGGCCAAAGCATCTGCTCGACCGTTCTGCGACCGGGGAATATGGACAATTTCTGGCCGAGAAGGGAACTGGACCATCAGGAGGAGGGTGCACTCCAGTAATGGCACAAGTTCCGGCTTCCTGACAACGTAGTCGCCATTGATCTGTTTAACGACCAGCTCGGAGTCCCCTTTCACACACAGATGGGGCACGTCGATCTCGAGAGCTAACTCGAGGCCAGTGATGAGGGCATGGTATTCCGCCTCATTGTTGGTACAACCCTCTGACAACAGGAAAGAGTATGGAAGCACGGCTTGCTCCGGGGTAATGAAGACGATACCCAATCCCACTCTGTTGAGCTTAGGATTATCGAGCCTTCTACCAGTGGGGCTCCGGGAGGCACCGTCAAAGTTCATCTGCCAGCATGGATCGACATGATTGACCGAGAGAATGGCCTCATCAGGAAAGCCTAGATCCAGCGGCTGATCCGCGGAGGTCGGGTGAGCAGCCAGGAAGTCCGCCAATGCTTTCCCTTTGATGGCCTTCTGAGACACATACCTGATGTCGAACTGCTGGAGAATCACAGCCCACCGCGCTAGACGGCCAGTCAACATAGGCCGGATCAGGATATATTTCAATGGGTCTACCTGAGAAACCAACTGTACCTCATGGTGCTGCAAGTAGTGCCGTAATTTCTGTATGGCAAATACGAGTGCCAGGCAGCTCTTCTCGATGGGGGAATACCTAACTTCTGCATCGAAGAGCATGCGACTGAGGTAATAGAGGCTATTCTCTGTTCCCTCATTGTTCTTCTGGGCGAGAAGGGCACCAAGGGACCGTTCCAGGGCAGTCACATAAAGGACCAGCGGCTTCCCTGATACAGGTGGCATCAGAACCGGAGGTTGAAGCAGGTACTGCTTGATTTCCTCAAAAGCGGTCTGACACTCTTTATCCCATACATAGGTGGCACCTTTCTTCATGAGCTGAGAAAAGGGCTTACACTTGCTGGCCAGATTCACGATGAATCGGCGTATATAGGCTAAGTGGCCTTGGAACCCTTGCAGTTCTCGGATGTTACCTGGGGGAGGCATCTGGATAATCGCCCTGATCTTCTCTGGGTCGATCTCAATACCCCGGTATCTTACCACAAATCCAAGGAACTTTCCGGAGGTGACCCCGAAGGCACACTTCAACGGGTTCATCTTCAGGCAGCGAGACCGGAGGAAGCCGAACACTTTCTCAAGATCTTTGAGATGGTCCTGACGCTGGCGCGATTTGACCACCAAGTCGTCGACGTAGCATTCCACCAGTGTGCCGAGGATTGGCTTGAATATGCGGTGCATCGCCCGTTGATAGGTGGCACCTACATTCTTTAGGCCGAAGGGCATGACCTGATAACAAAAGATACCTTGGGGGGCCCTGAAGGCAGTGAACTCCTCATCCTCAGGGGCCATCCGGATTTGGTTGTATCCAGAGTATCCATCCATGAAGGAGAGGGCTTGGAACCCTGCCGTGGCGTCAATCAACAGCTCTGTCACTGGAAGGGGAAAATCATCCTTCGGACAGTGGCGGTTGAGATCGCGGAAGTCGATGCAGACTCTGATCTGCCCGTTCTTCTTCCTGACCGGCACAATGTTGGCCAGCCATTTGGGGTACTGAACTTCCCTCACGAAGTTGGATTTGATAAGCTTGTCAACTTTGGCCTCAACCATGGCGCCGTGGGATGGGTGCATCTTCCTGGGAGGCTGCTTGAACCCGCGATGGTTCGCCGGGAGACCAAGGCGGTAGACGGCTACCTGAGGATCTAGCCCCGACATCTCATCATAGCCCCAAGCGAACACATCACGGTGCTGTCTGAGGAAGTCCACGTACTGCTGCCGCTCCTCAGAGGGCATGGTGGCACTGACCAATGTGGGTCTTGGATCTACTTCGGTTCCAAGATTCACCTGTACTAACTCATCGACCGTGGCGGAGACGCCCTCCTCAAAGGCTGGGGGTGCATCTTCCACGTCCTCTCCACTCGGGGAGGGATCGTCCACGGGAGAGACTACGCTGGGAACTGCATTGGGGCTACCAGATCCTGCTGGGCCGCTGGTGCTAGCACGGGCGGTCGCGGTCATCTCATCAGGAGACTCACAGGCCATCGAGACCATGGCTACGTCCAAACGATGAATCGGGAGGACGTAAGCGTCATCCAAACTTGCCCAGGGATCACTTGCAACAGCGACAGGCTCAACCTCACTTGCTAGGATCTGCTTATCCTTGCTCTTGTAATAGTCCGCGTCCAGATAGCGGGCTTCACATGAGGCAAAAGGAGAGGCATCTCCCTGAAGCATGCCTACTCGACCATTAAGGGAGTATTTAAGGCATTGGTGGTATGACGAGGGAACCGCCGCATGAAGGTGGAGCCATGGCCTGCCCATCAATGCGTTATACGCAGTGTCCTGAGAGACTACCATAAATTCGGTGTTGGCGACCAGGTCACCGAACTGGGTCTTCAAACGTATCTTGCCGACCAGAGTTTGCTCGGTGCGGTTGTACCCCTGGATCCTGAGGTCGGAGGGAATCAAGTCATCCTCAGACAACCCCAATCTTCGGAGCGTCCGAGTTGGAATCAGGTTAATCACGGACCCCATGTCGACAAGACAGCGCCGGACTTCAAGGCCATTGAACTGGCCGGTAACATACAGTGGACGAATGTGCCCCTGTATAGGAGGGTCTTCATCCTTACCAGAAAATGAGATAACTGCCTGACATTCGGCGTCCTCAATCGTTTCGGCGTGAAAGGCCTCTGCAGCCGCAACCTCTGTCTCAAACTGGAGGGGGCTCTTCAGGGCTTCAGCGAGCGCCTCGCGCATCTCAGATGACATGCGCAGAGCCTCAAGGATGGAGAGCCTTGCTGTGATGTCGGCCAAGTGCTTCAGGATGTCATATTTTTTGGCCAAGCGCGAGCCCCTGGTTGCAGGAGGTTGCTCTGCGGTTGGAGGCATGACGGGCCTTGCCGGTTGGACCGGCGGCCGACTGGTGCTTGGCGCATCTCGCTGTTCATTGGTTGAAGCCCGGGAAGTAGTCACCGTACTGGGGTCAGGAGGCCGGGATGGACTCGCGGCAGGGCGGAGCTGATCGCGACGCGGCTGAGGCGGTTCTGCCTGGTCCCACACCACAAACAGTGGCGGAGGCGAATCTGTCATCCCCAGAGGGGGGGGGGGGGGATGCGCATGCTGAGCTCGATTTTGAGCCTGCTGCCTAGTCTCAGTGGCGTGCACGGCCTGGCTGGAGGTACCAACTGTCGTGCCCCAGCGACTCCTGTTGTTGCGGCTCCTCCGACGGTGGCGACGACCGGGGACACTAGGGAGGTCCACCTGGTGTTCTTCAACGTCGGGAACCGAAAAGGGATTTACCAGCTCAACGGTATTAACCGAAGCGTACCCAACACTGTCATCGGACGAATCATCCACCGCCGGGCGGATCCGAGGAGGGATCCTCATCTCCGGGGGCATGAAATCACCGAGAATGCGGGATAGTGGCGGAACTGGCGGGGCGCGCTCTTCCTTCTTGCGCCGCCGCCGTTTGCTCTTCTCGGAAGAGGCAGGCTGGGACGACGATGACGAAGCAGCACCCGCAGATTCTGGTGGCTCAGGCTGATTCAAGCGCGTACGGATGATTCCATGGGCGCGAATGATCGTCTTGCGGGCCATCCAGTTATTATACTTCTGGGATCCGCGGTCGGAGACCAGCTGCCATTCGTCCTCATTGCCACTATCGTCATCTGATCCCACGAACACGCCCGCCACTTGTGCTGGGGCTGGGCCCAACCTGATTACATTGTTGTTAATCTGGTCTTGGAGCCAGTCCTTAAACACGTAGCACCGCCGGATGGTGTGCCCCAGGGCCTGATGGTAAGGGCAGTAGCGGGGGTTATTCGTGAGATGTGCCTCCTCTGGCTTCCAACACTCAGGCAATCGCACAATCCTCTGCTCCAGAGCGCTCTGGAAATAACCGGGGACCTGATCCTCGTGAAATGAGTAAGTCAGGTATCGTGGGCCCCTAGGAACGTGGTCTTGGCGAGGGGCTGGAGGGGCCTGCCGAGGAGGTGGACCCTGATTATCTCGCCTGGGTTGTGGCGGTACATTACGCAGAGGGGCCGACCGGTTCTGGGGCTGCCGCTGCTGGGCCGGGAACTGAGCCCGTGGAGGCGGATTCCTGTGAGGCTGTGGAGCTGGCCTCGCCGGCAGCAGCTCCAACGGCCTGGGGGCCTCTATCTTGGCAACAGCAGCGGGCTCAGCCCTGCTGACTCTCCTTGCAGGAATCATAGGGGGCAGCGGGTGTGCCTGACTGGCCTGTTGCAGGGCTTCCTCAAGACGTTGAGCTTTGTCTGAGAAGTCTCTGAACCCTCCGGGTTAATTCTGAGTGATCAAGGAAGGGACCAGCTTGGTCTTGACATTCCCGATGCACATTTTCAGCAACTGCTCCTGAGTCAATGGCATGTCGAGGGAATACGTGAGACCCTTCCATCAGGCGACGAAATCCGTGACTCGCTCATCAGGCCTCTGCTTGCACTTGAAGAGGTCTGCGATACTCGTCTTCCGGGTCGTGGAACTGAACTGGTAGAGGAACTGTCTACGAAGGTCCTCCCAGCTAGTTATCGACCCGACGGGGAGCTGGCTGTACCAGACAAATGCTGGCCCTTCCAGTGTTTGGACAAAGCAGCGAAGCTTAGCGGCCTCCTGCTGCGCCGGAGTCCCCAACATAGGCCCGCACCTCGAGTTGAAATGGGCCAAATGCTGTGGCGGATCTCCAGTCCCGTTGAAGGGGGTGAAAGTGGGGTTTCTCGAATCCCGGAGGTGCCAGCATGTCATCCACCCATGGTGGGTATGGCTTGCCGTCCGGTGGGATTGCCACTTGCCGAGTCTCCAAGGCTTCCAATCGGGTGATGAGTGCCGCCATCGGATCGTCCGGACATGGGTTTCAGTCCTGGAGAGGATCTCTAACTGCGAGCGCATTGCATGGACCTTCAATCGGGTCGTCGACCGGGTCGTCGAACTCGGCAGCTCGTGGGATGGCGGGCGGAGCGGCCCTTGGGGCAGCGGGAGGAATCCGAGAGGGGTCTCTCAGGTAGTCACGCTGCTCGGGAGGGTGTGGTGAAACATACCGCACCCTCTTGCCATAGGCAATGGCCTCTCCCCTGTCGGCGAACATGGCGTAATCACGGTTGCCCGGGAGAGTCTCGTCGAGGAGTGGTTGTTCCTGTCCCTGCTGTCCTGGCCTAGGATCACCGTAGTCAGGCCGCTGCTCTGCAGCGCGCTCGGCGAGGAGCTGGTCAACTAGCTTCTTCTGCTCGGCGAGCTGTTGACGTAGCATAGCCTTCTCGGGATCCTCATCCGCCCTCTGCATGGAGGCAGATGGGTCGGCGGGCTTTACAGCCCCACCGTTCTCTTTACCTTTGCTGACGTTTCGGCTCAACGTCAGTGCTTCAGTAGGCGTGGGGAGACCCAGGAGGTTACTCTGGTGACAAGTAACTCTCACCGATGGATCCAACAACGACTTGTCTTCGGGGGGAGAGCCCCCGTCGAGAAGTTCCAAGCCGTTCCCCTCTCCTGACAGGTCAGCCATATTGACCGTTTCCGTCCCTGGGGATGTACCCTCAGGGCCACCCAGTGAATCGGGCTGTCAGCGAATCGCACTGAAGCGTAGGGCAGCGTACTGCCCCCATCCACGGATATACACGTGGGGGGTGGTTCCTTCGATAACCTTGCGGAGTACTTGAAAACACTCAACGCATCGTTGTTGGAGGGCCTCGTGTTGCTCAAAAAACCCGGGGTGCCGAACCGCGGGGAGCGTGGCCAGGTCAATTTGACGGCACTGCTCACCAATATCCTCCAGGTGCACTTGACTCCCGGGATATGGCATTTGTAGGCAGTGAAGACGGGAGTGAGTCTCCCGGAGAGTTCGGCGGAAGCATTCGAACTCATCCGGGGTGAGTGATTCGGGTGCATCAAAGTCCGGTCCTGCGACTGGCCAAAACTTCTCAGGGAAGTGGCCCTCTGCAAGGACGGTCCAGAAGCTCCACGACTCAAACTCGGGACCCAGGTCTCCTTGGTCCTCTTTAACGACTGGGAATGGACGGGGAACCGGCAGTGGTGCCGAGGCGGGCCGCCGGGCCGACGGGCTGGCCAGCGGTGAATACGGCGAGCAGGCCGATTGGCCTCCATATCCCGGGCCACCCTCTGAGGGTGGTGGTGCCCCAGCTACCACATCACGATAGGAAGGGCCGGCGAGCGAACATCCTGCCGTAGCGTCGGTGCTCGCCGAGGGTGCACTAGATCGTGGTTCGACCGTCGGTCCCCAGAAAAAGTCTCCGGCTTCTCCGATCGAGGCAGAAGGTGCTTCCAGAGGGGCCGGTACCAACCGCAAGCTTGATCCTTGGGGGTCTACCAGGACCTCGCTACTCCGGATATACCTTCGAAGAGAAGCGGGGATCATATCGATCTCGCTCTCGGGAAGTACGAGGCTGACGTGCCGCATTCCTACCCCTGCCCCTGACTGGCGGGATCGGGGGGAGGGCTCTGTCGCCGAATCATACTCCGCTTCTGTATCAGAGAAACGAACCGGTCAGATCTCTGTCCGGAATTCCCTAACATTCTTCCCTCGACATCGACGCCTCGCCTTCCTGCCCCTGGGTGGTTCTTCGGGGCATGGCTGATCTCTGTCCTGGCGTCCTCCGGCCGCACCGGTGCTGGGGCCAAGAGGACTGGAAACCAAGGTGCGAGGAGCACCGGGACAGATATCAAAGGGGACGCGGGGAGAGATGATTCCGGGCAGGCCTCCGGGCCGGGATCGGAAGGTGGGATGACCCATGCCTCTTGGATCGGCCACACGGAGTAGACCCTATTGGTGAATAGCGCTACCGCGAGGTGGTCCGCGGTGGCTATCGCCTGTACCAGCAACCGGGAGAGTCAACCCAACCTGCCTTTGGGGCGGTCGGGGCCTCGATCCAGGTCGGGCATAGAAGTGCCCCTGCTCAGGGTGCGCAGGGGCCTGGTGACTGGAGCCAGCAGTGGCTTGAGCCAACGCGGCCGCTGTTGCTAGGGCCCCAAGGTGGGCATCCTCTTCCGCTCGTGCCCGACGTTGGCGTCCGGACAGACGAGTCGGGATGAGCAGCGCGGGCAGGTGGAGAGCTCGTTCTTCGGCTTGAGAGGCCTGGCGGCGGTGTCGACGTGGCCTGACAGGAGCCCTTATCGCGGATCCCTGGAGCGAATCTCGGATAGGGTGGTCCCGGGCATCTTCCACCTCATCCGCATAGGGGAAGGAGCTGTCGGAGCGTTCCAGGGATAAACTCCCGAAGCGGTTGGACGTCGAGGTAGGCAGCGGTGCCTCCCTGCGCGGCCCTCGGGGGCGGCGTTGGTGGTGAGGTGCAGCTTCCTCGAGGTCTAGGCGAGCCATGTCCCTGGTGGGGATGACTCCCTCTTCCTCATATCTCCGCACCAAGTTGTTGATCACCCTTCTCTGGATGACCTCCGAGGGGGAGAGAGGGCGTGGTTGCCCCGCAGCTGCGGCTGCTGGGATGGCTGTGGAACGGGCGGGACCGCGCGGAGTAGCCGTGTCGGTGTTTCCCCTACCCCTGCGCCAGTGGGCGGGTGGAGATCGGGCACTGGATTGGGCAACTTGATTCCTGAAAGCAGGGAGAAAAACCCATTAACACTGACAGGAAAAGGAATCGACAACCAACCATTAGTGCGACGATGCCTTCCGTGTGGGGAACCCAGGCCATCGACGTCATGAGACGGAGTGCCCGATTTCCCTTCCCCAGCCCCTGGAGGGTTCCGTGCCCCGGTGCTGAATGCTCGGTCGAGCAGCATGCTGGTCTTCCAACACCTCTGAAAGCCATCGGTCTTCGTATTGAGGAGAAGAGATTCACATTGGGTTCACCATTTTTCTGTTTTGGTGCGGATGTGCGTCGGGTTTCTGTTCCGACACTGTTCCGCCAGGGCGCGTTCGCGCGTGCGCCCGTCGACCCGAGGGGATGGGCGCGCGGCTTGTGGCCCCGCAGTCCCGCTTTCCAAGGACGGGTGGCATCTGTCCCTTATTCAGGGACGTCTGCTCCCTGATCGAAACCGGGATGATGGGATGTCGGCTCCTCCTTCCGTGGACTTCTCCTCGGAACTTGTCGCCTAATCCGGGTCTCCCTCATAGATTTAAGACGTGCTCGTGAATCTCGTTCCCGACACCATGTCTCCCTGGACACCGGTTAATTACGCTTCTTCCGCCCGGACGCTCCAAGGAGTCTGGTCAAGGCAGCAACCTGCGGTGAGGAGACCGGGTAGCTCTGGGTGTTGGGGGCGTGTCTTAACACTGCGGCTCTGCATGTCTGCCTTCCGTCCCTAATAGGGCTTCTCGAAGGCGTGATGGCCTGAGGCATCCCGCGCTGGATGCGGGGAACTGCGTTACCTGAGGTTTTCCTCAGCTTCCCATGTTTAACACGGGGTATACCGTGAGTTTAATGTCCAGCGGGGATGGCATCGGACTGATCAACATGAGAAGTGGATCAGATGACAGAACCCCTTGCGGGGAACCTCCGACGCTGGGGCCAGCACATGGGCAGCTTCCCGAGTGAAGTAGAGTGGAATGAAATGGCATGACCCCACCGGGATGTGGCGGCCCGGGTAAAGATCAGGATGGATGATGGAGTGAAGAGCTTGGACCCCGTAGGGGATTCCTACGTACCGCGCGTTAGCACGGATCAAAGTCAGCGTAGTTCGGGTATACAGTTTAACATCATGCTGGACGTTGACAAGCCGACTCACGAGGAGGTCGAGGCTGCCAGGCGGAGGATTGAACCGAACCACCTCGCACAGAGGGGGATGGTACGGCCGGGTGGATCACAGTTTTACGTCATTCTGGACGTTGAAAGGAGAAAAAGGCAGTGGGGAAGCACAATGGAGATACACATGTGCAATTCCCCACAAGGGTGGATTCATAGGTGAATCTACGCGAATGTGAACCTGGGAGGGGTCAACTGATGGACGAACCGACGTGAATACGACCGGGGCGACCAGGTGGTGGGCTTGAACCTCAGGGAGGCTTCCTACGTACCCTGTTTAGGAGACAGGGATCAAAGTCCACGTAGTTCATTCTGTCAGGACTTACGCACTGAGGCAGCCCGGATGTGGCAAAGCTCAGTTGGAGAGGGACTTGGGCCGAAGGTGAGAGACCTCGATCCCTGTCACGCCCTCTACTGGCTTCGGCAGTGGGGAAGCACAATGGAGATACACATGTGCAGTCCCCCACAAGGAACTAGGGGTTTGTAATGCCCTACCCCTGTGGGCGAAGGCCACTCCATGAATCGTCCCTAAAGAGGGGCAATCCCGTCATCCCTGCAGAGACGAGCGGGTGGGGGCCACATCCAAATCGGGGGGACCCTGCATGCGAGGCACGGGATCGGACAAAGCAGACGGTTTAACGTCTTGCCAGACGAAGTACAGTTTAACGTCGTGTGTTGAGGACGAAGATGCTTGGCAATTTAACGTCTTGCAGCACGGACATGGTGCAGTTTAGCGTCCTGCAGGACGAATGCTGAACAGTTTAACGTCTTGTAGCTCGGACGATATGCTAGGCAGTTTAACGTCGTGCAGCTTGGACGTGGTACAGTTTAACGTCATGTTGGATGAAACACTTGGCAGTTTAACGTCTTACAGCGCGGACGTGGTACAGTTTAACGTCATGTTGGACGAAACACTTGGCAGTTTAACGTCTTGCAGCGCAGACGAGTGTGGTGCCGCCGATGGGTCCGTGTCACTTCGCGCAAGCCTAGAGGGCCGCACGGGAAGACAATGCATGGTGCGGGCACCCGGTATGAAGATCATCGGGCGCCATGCAGGCGGGTACCCACAGGGGGTCAAAGGGGCGACCCTGGCGGTTTGCGCGCAAAAGAGGGGCTTGGCGCGCAATACCGCGGGTCGGCGCACAATTGGGCAGGCTGGCGCATAATTGGGCCTGCACTTTGCGCGCAGATGATTGAGATTGCGCGCACCGGGCTTCGGATAGCGCGCGGGGGCAACGGCTCATTCTTTTAAGGAATGGCCACTTAGCAAAAAGGGGGGTGCGCGCAATCAGGTTGGATTGCGCGCACCCAGGGGCAATTGCGCGCAAGAGGCTTCTTTTGCGCGCGAAAGCCTTTGGGTGAAGAGTTGTTCAAAGGAAAGGAGCCAAAGGGTTGCGCGCAAAGGCGAACCCCGAGGCTTGCTTGCGCGAAAGAAAGGAGGTTACCTGAAGTTCAGCATTTCGCGCGAGAGGGGTTGGATTGCGCGAACGAGCGACCCTTCGAATTCTGGCAACCTTCAAAACGTCGAGGGTCGCCTTATATTTATAGGAAACCCCGGGCACGGAATCCGGTTCGCGGGCGCGCAATTTCCTTCGCGGGCGCGGAATCGGGCCCGGCGCGCAAGGGAGTCGCGCGGGCCACGGGCGCGTAAAATTGCGCACCGGCCCAGCGCATTGCACGCATCCTGGGAGGTTTGCGCGCGACACTACGACTTTGCGCGCGGTCCTCCAGAATTCCGTGCAGGGCCTCCGGGCCCTCTGAAACATGCTTCTGACTCCAAATATGACCTCGCATTCCTCATCCGGAGCTTCGTTTGGGAACAACGGACTTTTCCGGCATCTACAAATATACTTTCTAAGATTCCTCGATAGGTAAGTCCCTTATTTTTCTCCCTCTCTACCAGGATTATAGTAGTATTTTTGGGATCCAGGATCATAATTTGTATGAAGGATTCTCATGGATCTCACAAATATACTATGATGATTTTCTATTCTGATTTATATGTTAGGGGTTGGGGTGTTACTTGTTTTGAGGTTGATTTTGGATATTTTAGTGTATTCCTATGATTATTTTGTTGAATGGTTCAAATTCATAGGTTTTACAAGCTATTTCTTCAAATTGTTGTTTATTTTTTGAGGATGATTTTCTTAGATCCTATTCTTTTGTTGAATGGTTCAGATTCATAGGTTTTACTAGTTGTTTTTAAAAATGGTGGTTTAGTTTTTGAGGATGATTTTTTAGCTTCTTTTGGATTTTGATGTTTTAGTTTCTGAAGGGAAAGTGGGTGTTGTTTATTTTTTCCCTGAGTTTTTAGGTATTCTATTTGGTAGTTGGTTGTCTTTACCTTTATATTAATCAACTAAATCTCCTTATATTTTCTAGGGGCATAAAGTGTCATGAAGGGGAGAATGGTCACACCCTAACATGTCATTATTTAATTTATTATTTATTTTTGAGTTATATTTAATTTATTATTTAGTTTTGAGTTATATTTAATTATTTTTTTCATTCTGGGTATTTTTTTATCCAAATCCAGAAGTTTTTGGTCAAGTAGGGAATATCAAATGGTTATGGTACATGGTTTTTCAAGATGTGAAAAAACCATGTGAATGATTATATAATTCTATAATTTTAATCACACGACCAGCACTTATTTTTTTCAAATAGTGTGGATATTCCATCTGATGTGCTACAAAAGACTAGTAGAGGATGCACGGTAGTCACACGGTTTGAAAACCCAAGCGATCTAACCATACACTGTGTCCAGATTTAGAAGAAAAAAAAATAAAATTAAAACACCAATTTCCACCTGGTTAATTAAAACTCCCAAATGGGGCCATCATCCTTCACAAAATCACCCTCATACTCTATTTATAAATGCCTAAAATGGATCCTAGATTCATACAGCCTCCCTCATCTCCTCCCTCTGTTGGCTGATTTATCCTCCGATTTTTGTGACAGATCATATTTTTTTAGCTTCTCTCCTCATCCTCCTCCTCCTCCTCCTCCTTATTCCTCCATTTTATTTTGTTTTCTTTATTTTGTAGTGAATGTGACCTAATTTATACCATAAAATGATTTAGGTTTTGGTTTTGGTTGATTCTTGGATCCTAGGGTTCATAAGGCCTGATGTAAGACCCGTTCTAGAAAGATTCATCAAAGGTGATGACTTTTAGAACCATTGGGACTAGAATTTTACTTTTCAAGGCAGGTTTCCCTATATATTATTCTTTGAATTTAAATCAATGATTTATTGATTTATTTAATTTATTTATTATACAATAAAATTAATAAATTATAGAAAGTGGTGGAGATTATTGGAAATGATTTCAATTATACAAATTGTGGGGTTTGAATAATTGTATTCCCTTCGTATAGTTTCTAAAAAAGACCTAAAGGCATGTTGATTTCCCAAAAAAGTATTTAAAGTGATTTTTAGTCATTTTACATTTTTGGAAGAGGCTTATAAACATATAAATATGTTGTTATATATATAAATTTTGTTTTTATATATATTAATGTTTGGTTAAGTGAATATGTACATTGGAAAAGTGGTATTTATATATATGAAGGTGTATTTATGTATAGGTGTAAATAGGGTGTCTTGGAACCTGAATTCATTGAGTCGTAAATATTTTTTATTGTTAAATGTTTCTTTTAAAACATTGAGGCCTAGTTTTCACTTTGAGATGTTTAAATAAAATGAAAACCAATATTAAGGCATGCCCCTTATATTAGAAATATAGTGTGTGATTAATGTGTAAAATGTGATATAATCTCGGTAAATGTCTTGTGATTTGTTTTAAGTAACTTGTAAAGTGGTTTTTCATAAAGGGGATCTCAAAGGTGAGAAAGTGAATTTCTTATTTTGGTAAAAAAATATATGACATGTTTGTTTTTTCTTCGTAAAAAACTCAAATTCATTTGTATGTCATGGGAAGCCTTGGTGATTATGAGTGAGCTCTATGTATAACTGCTCTAAAAGTTTAGTATTATAATCTAACTAGTGGTCTCGAGATAGAATTTTTCTACTTGTGGGATATTACCCTCAGTTGAGCCAATGAGGGTTATTCCAATTGTTTGGGTGAGTTGAATATGGGTAATAAATGATTGGAGAGATTAATTATATAAATGTGTATATTTGTATCATAAACTGTCTCTACTAGATCCTATGATCCCATGGGATCTATTTTATATTTGCACTATTTTACACTGTTTTATAGAACTTTTTTTGAATGTTTTCCCCTATTATGTTTTATTAATTAAAATCTTCTTTTGTTGCATGTTCCTTCTCATAAATTGGTTTTGGAAAGTGTATATGTCCTTAGAAATGTTTTTTAAACTAAAAATGAAAATGGTTTTTAATAACTATGGAGTTTCTCCTTAATTTTGAAAGGTAAAAGAAAACCCTATTCTTATATAACTATACTTTCAAATTACCTTGAAATGGTTTTCAATTTAAAGGTGAAGCATAAGGAGTGGTTTCTCTTTTGGAATCCAAGTAATTTTCATGATAATGCCTATATCCCTATAATTGTTTAGTTATAGGTCTTGGATTATCCTTTATTCTCACATCTGGGGTGTTTTTGTTCTTTTTTGTTGGGTGTTGACTCGAATAGTCATATAGAGATAACATTTCATTATCACATTGGACACTTAAGATTTTATCATTTTCAATGGATTGAGGAAAGCTATAACTACTTGTGGGAAAATTAAATCCATTAGAGGGGAATATTTTCCTTGCAGGATAGGGTTTTTAGGGGGTGAGATATATTTATGACGCTCTTTGATATTTTGTGCATTTCCTATTTTTTATATTAGGTTGCTTCATATATATTTTTCTCTAGTGTGGATGTATGGTGTATGGACGTATCATACTAGAATTTTATTTACTTCCCACTACTAGTTTTCATTATTATTTTTTGGGAGAAATTATTACCATTTGAAGATTCCTTAATGACCAAACACTTTTTCTAGCCCTTGTGGATCATGAATTCCCTTTCTGCCTTTTCAATGGAAATTTTGGGTGTTCAAAGGATGGATGAATTTGTTTGGCTTATGAAAAAATGGAATCAAAGCCTTTTCAAACATGTTATTTAAGGTTGGATAATAACATGGAGATAAGATTTTCAGAATTCAAGTAGTCAGTCATAGGAAGGTTCTTGATTACAACTTATTCAGGAGGACTTTGAATTACCAATGTAGTCTAGATGTTGATGTCTCAAATCTGATCTTATATCTTGTATTTTTTCAAGGTTTTTGTTATTTATTTAAGTGCTCATAATTCGATTTTATATTTGGTGGGTTACATTGAAAATCTACAAAACATAGAGTAAATTTTTGGAGGGATTTAAAGGGTCTATAGTTATTTTTTATGGTACTGAAAACCATTCACAAACAATGAAGATACCTCTTTTGAACTCAAATGAGCTTCAAATGGTTGGTGAAAAATCATCCAAACTGTGTGGTAAAAACATGTACAATAATAGATTCTATTGAATATTTAATTTTTTTTGGTTTTTTGAGTGTTGGGTTGTTTTTATCGACTATTGTTATTAGTTTAAGTTTATTTTGGGATGTTTCACATGAGTTTAAAAATGGTGTTTGGTTTATCAAATTATGATTTCCAAAATGAAACCCATTAGTTGTTTGAAAATGAAATATAAATTGTTTTTTATTTTGAAAAGTTTATAGAAACGAGGAATGAAAACTGAATTTTGAAATTATAAATGTATTGTTTTGGAGGGAAAAGGTAATTTTAATTTGTTGGGTTATCCTAATGGGTATTTTGAAATGTGAATTCCATATTCTGTTCCTTTGACCTTTGGTATTCTCAATTAACACTTACATATATGGATGTAAGTGTACGGTAAGTGAATTATTATTCATGTGCATGGGTGTGCATATAAGATACTTTGGGGATGTATACATATACATATAAGGCTTCATAGGATACCATTTTTAGGTGTCTAACTCCATAAGTTTCATATCATTTTTCAAAAGTGATTTTGTAAAAAAGAATTTTGTATAATAAAATGAAAGGTATTTTGAGTATGGAATTTAAATGTTTTAAAGGGTGGACTTATTTGGTTTGAAATCTACTTAAGTAATAGAAATGTTTCCAAATTAAATTGTTGAATTTAAAATGTTTTTAAAAATTAATTTTCAATTTAATTATCTTTAAATGTGAGGTATTAAATGGTTTTAAAGAATTATATTTTCGAATTAATTTTAGTTATTTAGTTGATTTTATTTTTGGTAATTTTTATTTGAGTTGATTTTAAATTTTTTCCTACTTTTTAAATTGAGATATTTATTGATTTGGATTTTTGTTTCTTTTATTATGTGATTATTCCCATAAAATATCTCAGTGAATAGTGTGTGGTTGGTATCTTGGGTGATTTATTTGGTTGTTTAGGTGTAGGTGACTTTCTTGAAATCAGTGATAGTCCCTCTTTAGTGTTTTGATATTTTTAAATTTGTGATTATTATAGTATTTAAGGAAATAATTAATAAGCGGTTGTATGGGTATTCCCCTTGATAACTCTTTAGAAAGTATCAATTTTTTTTTTGTGATCATAAATTTTGATGAGTTATATTTTTTGGTGTTAGTGTCACTTTATTGAATGGAAAATTATTTAGTGAGTGGTTGAGATGTGTGGGAACAGTTATTTATTTTTATAATTGGTTGGGTTCACTAATGGTTAGTTTTTTAATTTTTGTCCTATATTGTCCTCCCTTGACCCAATATTAAAGGTCATGTTGATCTTCTTGAGGAATGTTTGTTTGGGAAATTTTTAGTTTTCTCTTGTCTTTATATTCTATTCGGTTAGTCCTAGTTGTACTACATATTATTTATATGGGTTTTACTTGGTTATTTATTCGAATTAATTCTCTACTTTAGATTGTGAAATTTATTTATTTGGGGTTTCCTTTTTTGTGACACCAATTCTTGATCCGGTGGGTCCCCATTCTCTTTCTTCTTTTAGTAATTCTGGTTTCAATATAAGTTTCTTTTGGGAATTTATTAATATTATTTTCTCGGAGTGGTAGTGGTGTTTTCATTTTTCCATGTTTCTCATATATTTGTCTCTCATTTGGACTCATGAGTTGTTTTGTCTTAGAAAATAAATTTTCATCCATAGTCCTAATATAGTGGGGAGGACACTATAGGAGTTCTTAGTGAAATCAAATTCTATGCTTCCTTAAAGGGGAAATCACTTGTTACCTCACTAACCAAACCTAATCATAGTAGTATTTTGTTTTTCTAGGACAATATGTGGTGTGATGGATTTTCATGGAGATCCCGAATAGACCATGATTATTTTTTTATGGTGATTTCTATGTTAGGGGTTGGGGTGCTCCTTATTTCGAAGTTGTTTTTTGAGATTTGAGTTGATTCCTTTGAGTATTTTGTATGATGGTTCAGATTCCTAGGTTTCTCTATATATTTATTTGTTTGTTGGTTTGATTTTTGTGGATGATTTTTTTTAGATTCTTGTAGATTTTGGAATTTTAGGTTCTGAAGGTAATGTGAGTGTTGTTTCTTTGGTTGTTGAGTTTTTATGTCTCCTCCTTGGTAGAATGTTGTCTTTATCTTTGTCTTAATCAACCAAACCTCATTGTAATTTAGGGGGTATAAATTATCATCGTGGGGATAATTCTCACACCCCAAATAGAAACTATTTAATTTTTTATTTATTTTTGAGTCTTATTTATTTCTTTTTTTCTTCTGATTAATTTTTTTCCAAAACAATGAATTTTTGGGCATACAAGGTATGCCAGACAGTTAAGGCACATGGTTTGTAAAACCATGTTGTAACCGTGTTACAACATATATAAATTTTTAGAGATAACCTTACAACCAACTAATATTTTTTCAAACCATGTGGCCTACCCTTGAAAGGTGCCCCACAAGTTGAGTAGAGGATATATGGTTAGAAACAACTTTTCTAAATAGTCTGACCAAACCATGCATTGTGTCTAGATTTAAAAAAACATAAAATCAAAATACCAATTTTTAACTTGGTTAATTAAAACCCCAAAGGGTTTCCTAAACCCCCCCACCCCCCGACATGTTCACCCTAACCCCATCTCACTCAATTTCCAAGAGGGATCCCAGCCACATTTGACCACCCTCCTCTACTACCTCTGTTAGCCAATTTCTTCTCTGATTTTTTGTGCGATTGTCTCTGGTAAGATTCCCTTATTCTTATCCTTCTTATTTTCACCATTTTCTTTTAGTTTCTTTTCTTCCATCATAGTTCACATGACCTATAGTAAATCTTAACCCATTTGGGTGTTGTTTTTTGTTGGTTCTTGGTTCTTAGGGCTAGTGAGGCCTGAGGTGAGACCTGGTTTAGAAAGATTTACCAAAGGTGACGAATTTAAGACCCTATGGGACTTGATTTCATATTTTCAAAGTAGGGTTTCCTATATCCACGAATTTTAATTGAAATAGATGATTTATTGATTGTTATAATGTGTTTTTTTTGTTATAATATAAAATAAATAAATAATAGAAAGTGGTGGTGATTCTTGGAAATGAAATATTTTATTCAAATTGGGGGTTTCAAGAATTTGTTTCCTTTTGGATGATTTCAAACCAAATCCTAATTAAATGGTGATTTTCTAAAAATTATTTAAAGTGTTTTTTAATACAATTATATTTATTGATGAGGCTTATACACATATACACATATGGGTATATATATATAAGCATCCTCTTCCATTTTTTGAAGTGGTTTTTAATCCTATTCAATTTATTGATGAGGACTATAAACATATATACATATTGTTATATATATATAGTTATCCTCATTTTACATATTCATGTAAGGTTATGTGAATATATACATTAGAAAAAAGGGTATTTATATATATAGAGGTTAATTCGTGTATAATTAGAAAGATGTTTTCCTACAAACTGAAAGGATTGAGTTTTAAATGGGTTTTAAAATGTTAAATACTTCTTTTAAAACATTGTGACCCTACTAGCCCTGATATAGAACTTTTCTTCTTTTGAGATATGGAACTCGGTTGAATCTGTGATGGTGATGCTGAGTGTGAAGTTTAGCTGATTTTAGATAACCAAAGATAGTATATATTTACTATGTTAATTTTTATATCTATATCTTATAATTCTTTAAATATCTCATAATATCCCATGATATCAGTTTTTTGTATGCACTACTTTTCTTTTATTTCTAGCACTTTTATAAAATGTTTTCCACTATTATTTTCTATTGCTGAAATACTTATTTCATTTCATGTTCCTTATAATAAATGGGTTTTGTAAAGTGTATCATTCCATGAAAACGATTTTTGAAATGGAAAATGATTTTTAAGAAGTATCAGAATGTTACTTATTTTGGAAATAGAATGTAAACCCCTATTTTTATATAACTATATTTTCAAAGTAGTGTGAAATGGTTTTAAATTTAACAATGAATCATAGGGAGTTGTTTTGTTTTTGTATCCCAATTATGATTTTTTTATGCTCATGCCTATATCTATATCATTTTTTAGTTGTAGGTTTTTTAATAGCTTTTATCTATTATGGTGGGGTGTTATGGTTTTTTTTAGATGGTGACTCATATAGTGACATGGAGAGAGGTATATTTATAGTTAGTATTATTTCAGTTTCCTTTATTACATTGAATAATTATGATTTTATCACTTTATACATATAGAGGGTAACTATATCTGCTGGTGGGAGAATCAAAGACACTATATGGGTGTCTTATCCTTATAGGAGAAGGTGTTTGGAGAGTGAGGGATATTTTTTTGTTTATTGATGTCTAAAATATATCTTAGTTTTGATAGTATGTTGACACATTTTAAGTTTACTATGGTGTAGATGTACGATATACAAAATAGTCAAACCAAACTTTTATTTACCTTAGAATACAATTTTTCAAAATCATTTATTATGAGAAATAGTTCACAAGTGGTGATTCCTTGATTCCCATACACTTGTACCAGCCCATGGGGTTTGAACATTTCATTTAGGCCATGTCAATGGCTAGTTTGGGTATCTAATGAAGGTAAGTCTCATGTTGTTTCATGACATTAGGTATCCTCAGTACATAATCCATAATGGAATGGGGTTGTTGAATAATGAAATTAAATGGTGAATAAAATGAATAAAACATTTCTTATAAAAATTGGTGTCTCATTCCATAATCATAAGGAGGTAGTTCAGGTTATAGTATGCACTAAAGAAAGGTCCTTTCTAGTCCCTAGATAGAAAACCCTTAGGGGATGTGGCATGGAAGGAAGCCTTCATTGAATCATTTTTTGTGTTTTTGGAAGTATATTATATATTAAAAATATATATGTTAATAATGGAAAATATATTTATTCTAGATATGAGGGAGTATTCTTAACCCACATAATGAAGAGTAAAGCCTATAAATTAGTCAAAAAAAGCATAAATTTAATTTTATAATGTAACGATGTCATGGTTATCATGGAGATGGAAGGAAATGATTTTTGGAATTTTAACATGGATGATGTATCTTAAGAAGATGATGAATATTTTATAAATTATAAAATTGAATAAATTTTTTCAAGGAATTAATACTATAAGGATATTCTAGAGGAGAAAATATCTCTAGAATAAAGTCAGTAAAAAACATTAAGAAGAAATAGAAGAATAAATGTTAACCTAAAAAATATAATTGGTGAAAAAATTTCCCAAAATCAGAATTAGAAGGTGATAATTTGAAACATATTGATAAAACTAGACATGGGTGAGATCCATGAATGAAGAGTTGAACTAGATTGACAAAACCAGACATGGGAACTTGTGAATAGACCATAAAACCACAATGTGGTTATATAATAGTGGGTATTAGTTTTTTTAAAAAACATGGTGATTTATTTTTAAATAATGTTCAATTGGTGTATAAATGATACAATCAAATTGAAGTTATATATGTTTAGGATACCTTTTAACATATATCTTATCTTGAGTCAACTAGACTCTTATTGGTTATGGGGATTCAAACAGGGTTAATTTTTTTTAAAATGGGCATGAAAACATCTTTATTTAATGAGGTTATTAAGAAGGAATTTTACATCAAACATCCCATGGGATTATTGATTGGTAATGAAGAGAAAAAAGTATGTCGAATGAAGAAGGAACTATATGTCCTTAAGTAGAAATCTCATGCATAATATAATCATCTTGAGTGTTATTTAAAGAAACTAGAACTTCAAAGGGATTGTTTTTATCATGATATTTATGTAAATACATCCAAAAAAGAATAATTTATGGTGTTGGTCTATTTATATGATATAAAATTTAAGTGAATTAATCAGAAATTTGTGTAAGAGTTTTCTAATCTAATGAGTTTAGAATTTAAAATATCAATTATTGGAGATCTCTCATACATTCATGGTTTGTATGTGATTTATGAAGAGGGATACAATTTTATCCATTGGGATAAATATTCACATGATATGGTCAATAACTTTGAAAATAATGATTCAAAACCAATTTAAACACCCATTGAAGTTGAAAACAAAACTTGGGTTCCATGGAAATTGTAATTTAGTATATGTTATCCAATATAGGATGATAATCAGAAGTTTTGTGTACTTAACATAGACCTTTAGAGACATATATTATGCTACTATATTGGAAGATCAATTTCAAAGGAATCACAAAGAGGAGAACCTCACGATAGTGAATATAATAAGGAGGAACAATCAATGAACTCTTACTCATGGGTTTCTATTTAATGAAAATAAAGAATATGAATAATCAGTATTCTTCGATGTTTGTTTGGATGGTGAGGCGGTGGACTGGAAGTCCACAAGTGGTGGTGAATTTTAAATTATCAAAAAGTGTGTAAGGTGGTTAAGTAAGAAACAAGAGAGTATATTTCTTAATATGGAAAAGGAACAATACATTGAGGAAACTAAAACCTTAATAGAACTCAAATAGATGAAATAATAGTTACAAGTTTTAGGTGAAGATGTTAAAAAAATGATGATCAATTATGAATGTAAGAGTTTTATCAACCTCATAAATAATCTAGTGAAACACTCCCAAACCAAGAACATTAACATCATATTTGACATTAATAAATACATTTTGTAACAATGAATAATCAAGATTAATTATGTTGGGAATGATCAATAAGTACTATATATCATGACTAGGCCTTGGATACTCCTCTGTTTGAAAAGAACTGGTTGAAACTTAGTGTTCAATCACCTCCCATATCTTAAGGAGGATTATAATTTTACCTCTCCCAAATATAATTAATGATTTATTTTTCTATTGACTTTTTACTATAGGTTCTATATTCGAAAAGGTTATGTTGAAAGGAGTAGATACTATCCATGGAAAATGGTATAGGAAGAGGGGTGGTTTGATCTGAATTTAATGGATATAATTATTGACATTTATTTATGTTTTGTTTTTTATACAATGGTTAGTGAATCATATCGGACTAGATATATGGTTTATGGATTCTTAAAAAGAGACACTATTATAGGATCGACTATGACCGTATTTGAATAGAGAATAAATCCTTATAATTTTATTATCAAAGAGAAGAATGATAGTAGGGGAGAAAAGTTAAAAAATAAGGATAGTAAATATAGAAGCATAGAGTAGAATGAGAATAAAGTTTCAAAGAAGATGTATAGAATATTGAAACCAATGATTATATTATTATATTTGTTTTCAATTTTGATTTTTAATAATTGTAGGAAATTTGAAATTTTAGAATGAATCTTTGTATTCAAGCCTCATGAGTGCGTAATAATTTGGGTGAAATTATATTTTTCCAATGTATAGAAGTTTCCCTATGTGTGTAGGACTTTATTTTATATTTCAAAAGTATTTTATGTGAAAAAATGTGCATTTTATAATAATAAATTGATTTTTATAATACTTTTTCTAGATTTCATATGGATTAATTTATTTCATAAGACTTATTCTAGACTATTTAAGGCTTTATGGATTTTGTAATACTTTTTTAGATTTCATAATTATTTTTTGATTTTATAAGACTATTCAATATTTCATAGGACTTATTGAATTTCAAAAGACTTTATTTCAAAAGACTTCTAGATTTTATAATAATTCTTGTGAAAGGGAGACAACATAAGTTTTATCAAATAAAAATATAAGGGTCATAACGTTTTTTATTTTTTGTGAAGGTAATGTTCAAGGATAGTGTTAATGAGTTAATCCCTGAGAGATTTAAAATAGTTATAGGTTGTGATTCAAGTGTTCATTTCATGATGGAGAAGAATATATTGAGATTAAAATAGGATCATGTTGTGATGTTATCAAAGATTTAAAATGTAGATCAGGTTCTCTATAGAGATCAAACAACAACTCAAAGAATTGTTCCACGTTTCTAAATACATGGTATTGTTATTAATTATATATTATGAATAAAAATATGATCAATTAATAGGAATGAAACTTTTTTATTTTTTTGAAGAGTGAGGACTAAGATTTATAGGGTTGATTGTGAGGATTTTAGAGCTTATAAAAAGGAGTATTTCTTATTGTCAACTTCTATGGATTTCATATATTCAAAATATAGAAATTTTCATGTGTGTTATATGAAGGTAAATAATAAAATATGAAAACATATTCCAAAAAAAATTCCACATAAAAAATATATGAAATATTTTTTGAAAAAAAACTTATAGGAATAAAAGGAAAAAAATAAGAGCTAAGAAGAATATTCAAAATAGCTATCATAAACATTTGTATAAATAGAATAAGTTTTTATTTATTATAATGAAAAGGGAAACACTTAATGATCTAGAGTTTAGGGGGATGAAATAATGATAATAATAACACCATCGCTAAATTTTTGTTTATATTTTGTTCTTAAAAATATTCTATGAAACCCGTGTGTTGCATGTTATCTTTGAAACCCTTTACCAAAAGAAGTACACAAGATTTCAATAATAAAAAGTGTTCATGGGATCAGTAGTAATTTATTTCCAATATTTTTTATTATATAAAATGCATAATATTTCTTCCCAATACATCAACACACTATCAATATAATCTCATTAGAAAAACCCTTTGTGGTATACCAAATAAAACTCATATTTCCATTAAATTAATTTAATTATTTAGAATTTGTGTGTGTTTATTAAGAATGAATGAATTTGGTTGTTCTTACTAACACAGGGACATGATCATGTGTAAGATAAGGAATACCTGAATACCATAATTTACCCCCTCTTAAGGTGTATTAGGATACTCGTTGTATCACAATCTAAGTGCATTACAATGTAAATAATGTATATAAAAGTAATAATACCATTATATTAATAACAAATCATGTATAGATGTCTATAAAAAATAAGGAAATAAAAAATTAATATTAATTTTGGGTATTAGGAACCCACTATCATGATATTGGGATGATCATACTATGGAATTCTTCAAAATAAACCATTTTTGTAACTTCCTAAAATTATTTTGAGTTGAATTTAATTTATAAGGAAATCCAAGAATGTGTTAGGTTTATTTGGGTAATTATTCATATAAAAACTATTATGGATTAAATATAATAATAATATTCCCACTACTTTATATTATAACAATTCACCTTGTATAGAATAATTAAAATGTGGGTATATCAATAGTTATACGACAAAACATATTTCACTAAAATATTAGTTTTTACTCATTAGTTTAAAAAGAAATTTGAGATAGATATCCAATAAATTAGTTCATGTGGTAATATTAATGATTTATTAAGAAATGAAAAACTATTATAATTTTTTAATAAAATTATTTATAAAATTACGATGCATAGACACAAAAGACTATCAGGATTTAATTAGGGGGAGTTGTGATTGTTGTATTCCCCCCATAATCAAGATTTTTTCCAATAGGTTTTCTAATAATATTTTTAATAAGGAAATTAAATGTTTTAGGGAATTAAATTATTTTTTCTTCACTTGTTTTTTCCCATATGGTTTATAAGTGAATAATAAATGATATTATATGAAATTTATGACATTCAAGGTGAACTATTATTAATAAATAATAAATACGGATTTCATAATTTCAATGAAGTCGATTCTTATGGTATCCATTCCCATGGATTGTAATTACCATGACCATTCATTTTACTAATTCCTGCCCTATATTAAAAATCAAATCCATTGGGCTATCCTTGAAAAATATTGACTAATCTAGATTGTTGATGAGATGAATATTTATTCTCTAATAAAAGGTGAAATTTTCAACTTATTCTAGCATTCCCAATTTTCTTGTCTCTATTTCATTTACCTTTGCATTGTAATTGAACACATGTATTGTTTCACCATCATTTTCATATTCAATATACTTCATGATTCATTTAAAACAGATAATAAATTTGTAGTTTCAATATGCTTCGTGGTTTCAATATGTGTTTTGACCCTGCTTCATAACAATAACTCAAATATAATGTAAATAATAATTTTTAATATAGATATAATTCAAGAATAATGTAAATATAACATTATGTAACAAAAATATAGCATAAATATTATGTTATTAACATAAATATAATGTTAATAATAGTTACTAACAATATAAATATTACATAAATAATAGTTATAAATATAGATATATCATAAATATATCATAATTATAATGTAACTATAATGTTGATATAATGTTATTAACATAAATATAACATAAATAACAGTTATTAAATACATAAATATAATGTAAATAATAGTTATTAAAGTAAATAAAATGTAAGATATCATAAATATAACCTTGTTAATTTAAATATAACATAACTATAACATTAATATAACATAGATTAAATATAAATATACTACTATTTATATTATATTTATGTTATATTTATGTTTATAAAGTTGTTTTTTAGTAATAGTTATATTATATTTATGTTATATATATGTTAGTACCTATTTTTTACATTATTACTAACTATTATTTACATTGTAATTATGTTATAGTTTCATTATATTTGCATCATACTTACATTATATCTGCATTAACAACTATTATTTCTGTTATTACTACCTATATTTTACATTAATAATGTAATTTTTACATTATATTTCATTATATTTACATAATATATATTTATATTTAAATTATTAATGTATATATAGTATAAATATAACATAAATATAATATCATATATTGTGAATAGAATTTTCTTAACTTAAATATAACATAAATACTAGTTATTAATAACATAAAAATATTTATTAATTATATAAATATGACATAAATAATATCCATTAACTTATATATAAATTAAATATAACATTATTAATGAAAATATAACGAAAAAATTACTTGTTATTATTTAATGTTAATTATGATTAATTATTGGTAATTGATATTTATTAGTGTTAATTATTACTAATTATTATTCATTATTACCAATGATTGTTTATTATTACTAATTAATTACCCATTATTAGTAAATATTTAAAATTACTATTAATTATTATTATTTACTATTAATAATTATTTACTACTTATTATATATGATGTATATATTAGGATATAGGACTGGGCCGTGACATAGGGTTATTTTTGTATCTCTTTCCATGTTTTATTTATTTTGGTTATTTCTAGACTTTATTTTATAATATAATCCCAAAGAGGTTCTAGATTATGTCTGTATACCCTGTATAACATGTAAAAATTTCATATTGGTATAACATGGATTGTAAAATTATTTATTGCACTCTGCCATTATGTTTTTTATATTTTACTCATATGAATATATGATATCATTATTATTTATTTTGTTATTTCACTAATTTTATATAAGGTTATAGTCTTCCCACAATGTTACCTTAGACCCTCTCTTTTAGTTGGAATCCTATTTCATATAGGGGGCATGAATAAGGCCACATTTATCTCTAATATAGTTAGTTTGTAGTTATCTGGTATGGGGTGTTACGAAGTTGTATCACAACTTTAATTCACTTTCATTTTCTTTTTATTTGTGTAATGTAGGCAGGGGATATGGTGTTTCCATAGCTTGGTATGCATCATGTTCTTCGGATTACATGACCCATGTATGGGGGAAGTCTAAGTTTCCAATGATGGGAAAATTATTCTTGTATTTTTCTTTTATTGTTGAGCTACCTCACATAGTGTGACATATTTTGATTTTATATTTATAAATTATGCAATCCTTACTCTTGTAACATAATGGAAATAGGGAACATATTCATGCATCATATTTTATATATAATATTTACATGTCATTCATATACTTTCATGGGGTTTTTTAACTTGGTTACAATATTAGGGATAATTATTTAAAGTGTCAACATAAAATTATATAGTGTTTTTAATATCAATTTATGGTGGAAAATTATCTAAACAATCCATTAAATGGTATTATTATTGTTAATAGTGATTAAATATCTTGTTTATGAATGGATATTATTAAAGAAAATTCCAATAAAAACTTAGAAGCCATGAATTTGGTATAATAGAGAGATTCCTCCATGGTGGAATCTTGAAGAGTTATAAGAGGGAAGAGATGAGCATGCCCGACTAGCAGTTTTTATAAATCATAGTTATAGACCATCATAGTTCAACCAAATATGTAATATGAACTGGTATGCCACTAGGCTTGAAATTCATTCTCAATTTTCACGGGCATGAGACTTGTAATGCCTCGACCCCAGAATCCTAGAGTTAATGCCTTAATTTATTACATTGGCATCGATACAAGATTAAAATCCCAAGGGACTGATCAATTTAGTAGTTTTAGAAAAACAGATTATGTATATGATACCCATATTATATTGTGAAATATAAAATAAAACATAATAAAAAATACTGATAATTTACATCCTTGAAACTCATTTAAAGGATTTCTCTTCATAACCTGGGGAAACAAAACAAAAATAAGGGTGAGATAAAATTGTCATTAAGGGTTAGTAAAGTTGAAGCAACAATTAATCAATAAGAATAAATAAACACGTAAATATAAATAATGAATAATACGTTCCATTTAAAAAATTCGATATGGAATAATCAATATAGAAATGTAAGAAACTAAAAACATATTCAATTAAATTAGTAAAATAAGAATGAATGGAATCCCTAGTTTTTTTTCATAGTGAAAATATCATGGAAAAAAATAAAGTATCAAAATCATGGAAACGATTAATTTTTGGATGTAATTTCTCATGAAAATGAAAACCTCTAATGTCAGTATCTATCCTCCAGATAGTTTCAAACTACAGGTAGAAACCTGTTTAATTTTGCCAACAAATTTTTCTCACAAGAACCTGTAGATGAATCTAGGGGATATATAAGTTCCAGAACCCGCCCATAACTCAATTTCAAATCATTCCTCATATCAAGTAATTATCTCAATTAATAAAAATATGGTATAAAGAAGTTATTTTTTCAAGATAAAGTTAACAATCAAAAATAAATGTGAGATTGTAAAGATAACTTTTACTACTTGGTAATTTTTAAGTAAAAAATGTTTGGAAAAGGTAATTAAAATAAAAGATTTAAATACCATGATTATAAAAGTATTCATGATATAATATATCAAAAGGGGAAGTATATACACCACACAAAATAAGTAAGTGGTGAATATGACATTTATCTCACAGAAGTAAAAAGTGAGATGCAAATCCCTTACCTTACATTTCCTTTTGGGAGAACGTAATTTAAACTACTATATAATGGTTCTAAGAATGTTATTAACATATACCAGAACCATAATAATATTTAAAATATCACATATTATCTTCTTATAATATATTATTACCTATTTTTTAATAATATTTTATTTTTTTAAATATTTTGGGTTTTAATTGCTTAGTTTTTTTGGGTATGTTTTGACTTGTTACATGTTATCATTATTAATTAGATCATGATTTCGTCATGTCTAGAATGTAAAACATTAATTAAATATCATATATATACAGTATATATGTATTTATAATAATCCATAATATTTAGATATAAAAAATGAAACACACCATTCATGGAGATGGTTGGTTGTACATACACATGAATGCTACTTCCATATCCTTATCGTATTAAAATAATAAAAAGAAAATAATATGTATATTATAATTATATAATAATATTTATTTATTAAATTTAAAATATTGTTATTTAAAATCATTCATAATACATTCCAGGTATATCATGAATGAATCACATTTCTTTGAGGAGGCAGTAGTCCACATATCTACAAATGAAGTTATCGTATCCCCAAAAAATAAAACACATGAAGATATGAATTATAAAAGAATTAAATATATTTAAAAAAAATATAAATATCATATATAACATATAAAAATATTATGTACATCAAAATTCCCACCATGAGAGGTGGTAAAGAAAGAATGACCAATCATCTTTTCACAAGGCGGTAATCTGTCGTACAAAAGAAAGGTATGTTCATTACCCATTAGTTGAAAGTGTGTGTAAGTGTAGGTATAACCCCTATAATAGAAAAATATAAGTATATTTATGATATTGAGGTTATTATATAATAATATAATAATAATATTTTTGGTGTTGGATAAGGAAAATAAAACAAAAGAGCTTGTGGAAAGATGTTACATCTTTTTCAGGAAACTCCTGTTGGTTTATGCCAAGAAACTTACATGGTTGAATTTATTAACAAGAGGAGGATTATAGGTTTATAATAGTGATGTTTTGATCATATATATGAATTTTCTTTGGGAATAAATGTGATTTATATGTGTGAATAAGTGGGATGGGTGAGTACCTTTTTATATTGGGGCGGCATTTTTATAAATTCTTGAAAAGGGAATTCCACCCACATTTTTACAATGTAAATTAGATTAAATAATGGTAAATATTGTATATAATATAGTATAGGGTATAAATATGAACATAACATGTATTTTATGAAATTTTATATGTCATTTTGGGTCTTATGTATAAGGTTTAGTCCTTTGTTAAACCAATTTTTCTATTAATCACTGTAATTAATTTTAACCACATTCACTAATATTGTTTTTTGTAAAAAAAGTTTAAATTGTTATAAATTATAAAATATTATGATTCCTAATATTTAAAACATTTTTCAAAATTAAAATTACATAATTGGATGATATTTATTTAAAATTAATCCGGAATGTCGGACGACAATGCAGGTTTTTAAAGTAAAAATGATCAAAAGTTTGCTAAGTTTTTATATCCAATATAAAAGTGAAATTGATTTAAATGACCTAAATTGGATTGATTTATGTATAATTTATATAATGTGACTTTTAAACCAATTTAATATATAATTTAACCAAATAAATTGTTGATGAGAAAAGTGGATTTTTAATTAAATTCTAGTATTTTTCACTATTCATCAAAAAACAAACTTTTCTGAAAAATACAAAAAATTCATCCTAACCTAAATTTGAATTTCTCTTCAAAAAATAAAGTTTATTTTATCATTTAAAATTTATATAAGTGTTAAAATTCATATTTAAAATAGGTGTTCCTTTAAAATGTGGAAAAACTGCATTTATAGAAAATATAGGTTTTTATGTGTAATATTGGGTTTATTCCTATATTATGCTTATCAAATATATTGGATGAATGTAAAAATATTTTATCGGATATATAACATATAAATTTACTATATAAGTTCTCCAAAAGTGTTAAAATTTAATTTACTATGCAAAACGTGACTAAATTGTGTTTTTTTAAACCATGTGTTGTGTGCATTGAAAACTAACTCAGTATTGCATGTTTTGAAAGATACCAAAAAATATAAATTTATTCTAAAAGGAAAATATAGTAAAGTATTATGGCTCTAAAATAGTATAAGCAGGGTATCAAAACTAACTATGGGATAAATTTCACCTTTGGAATACAATAACCATATCTCATGCATTTCATCAGGAATCCAGTATGACTTATTCATAAGTTGGATGCCCACACCATCAAATAAATAGAAGTGAATAATAAAAAATATACCAACCAGAGTATAAAATATTTTAAATAATAACCAATAAACAATATAAATTGAAAATATAAGTGATAAGAGACACCATTATATAAATAAACAAGAGTCTCAAAATATTTTCAAGTCTTGTTAAGAAAATACATAAGTAATAACCAAGGACTCAAAAGTTGAGGAACCCTAAATGGCTAGTCAAGCTATCTCCATGTGGCTTTATAAACCTCCAAAACCATACCAAGGAAGGTAAAAATAAATCAAGACGCTCATATACATAATGTGACACCTTTACATTTAATGGTATAAAACAAATCTAAATATACTTATTCCCAAAGACATATGTAGGGTATATAGACCCATGCTTCTCATACGTGGATAATACAAAATTTTAGATTAATATTAATTAAATTAAACAAACACATTCCCTAGGACCCTAATATTTTAGTACCTTTGGAAAATTAGAACATAATCATTTAATCTATTAAAATATCTTCAATATTTCCCACAAAAATATTCCCATATAGTAATCTTCATAGACATATCCTACATAAAACCTTTATTCATAACCTGGGGAAAGAAAAATTTAATTAAGAGTGATATTAGATTATATGTATGGGATAAAAAAGATATATCAATATATGATAATATGAAAGCATAATATATGCATAAGGGTACATGATAATGAACATAACTTATGAAGTTCATAACCAACCTTTCATTGATCATGAATACGAGTCATGGAATAATGATTGGCAGTTCATAAGGAATGAATCATAAGGGAATCAAATGACATGATACACAAGATCATAAAATTAATATAATACATAGATTTTTGGCATACATATTATCATTGAAAATATTATGTTAAGGCCACCCACCCAGATTTTCCAAACATGTTATTCTTTAGATAACCACCCATGTACCTGCTTCAGGATTGGGATGACCTCACGTGTACCATCTTTTGGGATTAGACTAACCACATGTGTACCCTCTTTTTAAGCCATAGGCCACCAACTTGGGTACCCTCCTTTTATAGGATTAGACTAACCACGCATGTACCCTTTGATATCATAGAACATTTATCATTACTCAATATACTGGAGGGAGATATATGTCCCACTCATTACATAATGGAAATAATACACATTTGTACCATAAGATCATAAAACATTCATCATATCATAACCCATGAAATTAAATGGGTTTCATAAGAATTACATTATAGCATCCCGTCTTTTTATAACATAACTTTTCATTCCATTACACAGAACTGATGATCTTTAAGGTTTAGTGTCTTGGAAACAAGGAACATAAAACATGAAACAAAAAAAAACATTCTTCTTAAACACTTGAAAGGCTTCTCCTCATGTTCACCCTAGGCTCATTACTGCATCTCATAACCTGGGGACATACATCAAAAGGAAGGGTGAGCAGAAGGCCCAGCAAGGGAAACAAGTGAAACATTTTACATATGAACTTGAGATACATCAATAAAGTCATGAAAAGAACTTTAATGCATGAAAATGAAATCATGAGGCATATCATAATAAAAATAAAACTTTTTCATAACTTGAAGATGTGGCTGCAACATTTAATATTGACAATCGTTTCGTTTCACCAAGGTCCATCCCCAAGGTGTCGTTAAAAATTACCAAGGTTTTTCACTAAGGCATCGTTTAAATTGTAATCTCTAGTGGTTACATCATTACCCAATGCATTGGAGCGCTATCAGGGTGCACCCTTAAATTTTCCTTTATTATCATGTGATCCACATATATCATCATCAAACATTTCATAAATAACCCACATAGCATAAAATAAATGGGTTTCATTTCATAATCACAATGTTTTAAAAACTGCTTTAAATACGTGATCTTTTCGTCACTTTAAACCCACGGAAAGGGAAAGAGGGTTTCATGTATGTAAATCCCAGAATTTAAAATAGAACATTTTGATATATATGTGAATACCCCTGTAGAAATAAGAGCTTTGAGTATTCACTTTATAACATAAAATAATTTTTAGAAAAGAGAGAGAGACACTTTGCGACGAAAATTCTGCAGCATAACGACTATGTTACAAGGTTTTAGAAAACATTGAGAAGAGAGGGGACATGGGTCAAACATTCATAAATGACCCATAAAACAGTAGAGGGACAAAATATAAGGGATTTAAGAACATGGTACTGAAATTTGAAAATATACCATATGAAATGAAGAACATGAAAGGAAGAAAAAAAAACAAGATTTCTCTTGTGAAAATTCGGCAGCCTAACGACGTCACTTAAACTTCAACAAAATTGAATTGACAAGGTCAAATAGGGTCTCTCATCATATGAACATAAGAGTACAGTATGATAGATATAGAGATCATACCCCAACATAATAGAAAGGAACTTCAAAGAATTGACATGAAAGTAGAACTTCAAAACGAGAAGGGTGAAGAACCACTTAAATATTCGGCAGCCTAACGGCGCCACTTAAAACTTCAAAATACTGAATTGAAGAGATCAAATGGGGTCTCTCATCATATGAACATAAGAGTCCAGTATGATATATATAGAGATCATACCCCAACATAATAGAAAGGAACTTGAAAGAATTGACATGAAAGTAGAACTTCAAAACGAGAAGGGTGAAGAACCACTTAAAAATTCGGCAGCCTAACGGCGCCACTTAAAACTTCAAAATACTGAATTGAAGAGATCAAATGGGGTCTCTCATCATATGATCATAAAAGATCAGTATGATAAATATAGAGATCATACCCCAACATAATTAAAATGAACATGAAAGACTTGACATGAAAGTAGAACTTTGAAAAAGAGAAAGGTGAATGAATCCCTTGAAAATTCGGCAGCCTAACGGCGCCACTTAAACATTCTTAAAACGTAATGATGAGAGTAAGAGGGGGTCTTTCAACATATGAACATAAAAAGGGCAGTAAGAGGAGTATAAAAGAACATCCTCCAAAATAAGAACATGGATCATAAAAGGAATGACATAAAAGAGATCACTTGAAAAGAAAGAGAGGGGTCAGATCCCTTACCTTAAAATGTAACTCTTAAACCGCAAAGGTTGGCACCATGAGGGCTTGGGGGCACCTTGGGAGGACTCCTTGGGAGGTAATGAGACCAGAAATTCGTTGGGAATGAGTGGGGAGTCGAATGGATGAGAGGAGGGCTTGGTATTTATAGGGAAAGTGAGGGGACAAGGCATTAATGGCCAAGGGACACCTCACATGGGCTTTTCTCAAACCCATGTGCTCTCCCTTGTCATTTATCATGGAGTTAGGCCACATGGGGCCCCCAAAACAATAATTCATCCCCCTTGGCCTGCCAACCCTCAAAAGATCTCATGACATCATCATGACACCGTTATGATGTCATTAAACATACCGAAACCCTAAAACTGTATTTTTACTATTCACTGAAAATTCAACTTTCTCAGAAAAATCCCAAAATTTCACATTAATCAAATATCAATGCTCTGATTTCAAAAATGAAATCCATTTTATAAAAATAATTTTCTAAATATTTTTAATTTAATTTTTAAATAAAAACACTATTCATCGAAAATTCATTTTTTTCAGAAAAAACCCCAAAAATTACCATAACATAATATCGATGTTCTGAGTTCAAAAATAAGGTCATTTTTATAAAAATAATTTTCTAATTATTTTTAATTAAATTTTTAATTAAAAAATACTATTCACCCGAAAAAACTAATACTTGATTAATAATTAATGAAACCGTTATTTAACTATTTTATTGAATCACATTACTTAATCAAGGTGCCTAGATTATTTTAAAACTTTCTTTAAGTGAGATTACTAATCCATTTGGTCATATTACTAATCCTAATCATAAAATCACTATTCATAATTTACTATTCATCAAAAATCAAGTTGATCTTATTAGACTCTAAATTTAGTACCGAACATAATTGTAGAAGACCATTTTTTGAAAATCATTACACATTTTTAATTATTTAGGGTTTACATAAACATATTTGAAATATCCTTTTTCTAAAATTCATCAAAAATATGCATACTATATTTATCCGGTCATTTCAAAATTCATAAACTTCATCATAAGAAGAAATCCCAATTGTTATTTAAAACAAGGATTACACAAGGTAGTTATGGTCTCATTACATAACCCCTTATAATACCAGCATAGGACCTAAGAGTAAGGTGTGCTAGGGTGATAGAAGCTTGGGGCGGCTCAGTCAACATTGCCCGAGTAGTAATTTCTATCAGTTTGAACTTTTCACGAAGGCGATTTCGTTCCAGCTTCACATGATGAAGTTCGGCTTGGATTTGATCCAGACCAAAGCCCAGTGGTGCTACCTCCTTCCCAAGCTCTGTTAGATGGGCTTCGATCGGTCCAAGACTACTAGGTGAGGCCATCGAATCTTCTTTCTATAATAATTAACCAAGATTACTTATATTTAGAGACAATAATCAAAACATTTTGTTCACAGCGGTCATGTTGACCGATGGTTATATAATAGTCAAAACCCACTGATCTCATTTTAATTATAATCATGTTTATCAAATAAAACATTTTTGTTGAGTATAACAATAACACATAAAATTAGGGAACAAAATTTATTTAAAAATTTCGGGTCGTTACAATCTTCCCCCCTTAAGAAATTGCGTCCTCACAATTTTAAAATTGGGTTTTGAAATTTCATTGAAAGTCCCACATCGGAAAAGGAGTCAGTAAAACTATTACTTTAAAATAAAGAAAGGGAAGTACAATGGTCACCCGAGTTAACCCACACTAGGGTTCCATGTAGGAAAACATGGACATGGAGGAAAAAACAAAGGGTCAAGTTCTAAGGGAGAGTGATAGAGAACATGATTAGGAGAAAGTTAACCATGAGAAAATCCCAAACTTATGATGTGTGTAAACGGTCTTTGATTACCTAGTAGGAAACGTAAACCAACAACATTTTTGTTTTACGTTTCTTTTCATAATTTTGAGGATTTCATTTACCACATAGAACAAAAACATAAGAAAATATACCTACCTTCATGTAGAGTTTCATCCTTTAACAAGTCCCTACCAACACTAATCTTTTCTCTAAATGATGAGAATTCAAAAACACTTGGTCTCATAAAAGCACAAGAATCATCTTCTATAGAATCACATAATCTAAAAAAGATTAACTATCTATTTCTTTTATCTTTAAACATTATCCCAAAAACAGAAAGGTTAAGGTAAAACAACTCTTCAAAAAGAAAGAATCCCATAGGAATGGAAACTACTTTTAAATCATCAAAGTTCCATGGTACTACCCAAAGTTCATCATAGACCATTCCATAAATAACGGTCCTTAAAATTCCTCAAAACAAACCAAACTAAGATTGAAACCCAAATACAATAAGGATTTGATAACATAGTCTTCCAAAACAACTTCATTGTTCATCTCCAGACAACATCAACCACTCCTAACATCTTATAAAAAAGTAGCTAACCTAAACATATTTTACCCAAGATAGGTTAGTCATTCCCATAAGTAACCTAAATTACTATAAGTTCACCTTAAATTCATCGATTCTTCAAAATATAAGTCAACCTTACTCCTCAATGAAAATACCGTAGTAATCTATTTACCTCGATCAAATATGGTTCCCAAAATAATGAACGTCTTCCAAAATAATAATCATATTTTAATCCCCTAATCATCCCTGTCATATTAATACGAAAATCGTCGCATTTCCTATCACATTGGTTGTCGGAACATGTTCTTACATTTCTCACCATTAACTAAGAAGAGAAAGCATAATTAGGGGCTTAAGTACTTAGCTAATAATCATGAAAAGGAACTGAAAGCATATAAGGATAACTTGTATATGAAAGGTATACCCTACCTTGTGATCTCCTAGGTTCCCATCTAGGTTATGAATGATCATATATTCTTATGTGAACCTTTATTTTATTTTATCTTTGTTCCTTTAACAATGGTTCATACCAAGCTTATGAATTTACCAAAGCATATCCCCCGGGAGTGTCGTAACCAAGAGTGCAGCAAGGCCCATTGTCGTGTACCAGTTCCCGTTCGAGTCTAGCTCAAAGCGGTGTTTTCGGGTTTTACCCCTATGTACATCTGTGCCAGAGCCACCTCTACCTGCTCGTATCCAGACAGGGATGTATTTGCTTGGCAACCCCTTACTCAATACTCACCAAAATACCAGGAAGATTTCCTATATTAAACTTTTCTATAGGGTTCCTCCTAGAGTTTTCATATCCTAATTTCCACAAATAACTAAACCTCCCTTTGATACCAACTATAGCATCCCGTCTTTTTATAACATAACTTTTCATTCCATTACACGGAACTGAGGATCTTTAAGGTTTAGTGTCTTGGAAACAAGGAACATAAAACATGAAACAAAAAAAACATTCTTCTTAAACACTTGAAAGTCTTCTCCTCATGTTCACCCTAGGCTCATTACTGCATCTCACAACCTGGGGACATACATCAAAAGGAAGGGTGAGCAGAAGGCCCAGCAAGGGAAACAAGTGAAACATTTTACATATGAACTTGAGATACATCAATAAAGTCATGAAAAGAACTTTAATGCATGAAAATGAAATCATGAGGCATATAATAATAAAAATAAAACTTTTTCATAACTTGAAGATGTGGCTGCAACATTTAATATTGACAATCGTTTCGTTTCACCAAGGTCCATCCCCAAGGTGTCGTTAAAAATTACCAAGGTTTTTCACCAAGGCATCGTTTAAATTGTAATCTCTAGTGGTTACATCATTACCCAATGCATTGGAGCTCTATCAGGGCGCACCCTTAAATTTTCCTTTATTATCATGTGAGCCACATATATCATCATCAAACATTTCATAAATAACCCACATAGCATAAAATAAATGGGTTTCATTTCATAATCACAATGTTTTAAAAACTGCTTTAAATACGTGATCTTTTCGTCACTTTAAACCCACGGAAAGGGAAAGAGGGTTTCATGTATGTAAATCCAAGAATTTAAAATAGGACATTTTGATATATATGTGAATACCCCTGTAGAAATAAGAGCTTTGAGTATTCACTTTATAACATAAAATAATTTTTAGAAAAGAGAGAGAGACACTTTGCGACGAAAATTCTGCAGCATAACGACTATGTTACAAGGTTTTAGAAAACATTGAGAAGAGAGGGGACATGGGTCAAACATTCATAAATGACCCATAAAACAGTAGAGGGACAAAATATAAGGGATTTAAGAACATGGTACTGAAATTTGAAAATATACCATATGAAATGAAGAACATGAAAGGAAGAAAAAAAAACAAGATTTCTCTTGTGAAAATTCGGCAGCCTAACGGCGTCACTTAAACTTCAACAAAATTGAATTGACAAGGTCAAATAGGGTCTCTCATCATATGAACATAAGAGTCCAGTATGATAGATATAGAGATCATACCCCAACATAATAGAAAGGAACTTCAAAGAATTGACATGAAAGTAGAACTTCAAAACGAGAAGGGTGAAGAACCACTTAAAAATTCGGCAGCCTAACGGCGCCACTTAAAACTTCAAAATACTGAATTGAAGAGATCAAATGGGGTCTCTCATCATATGAACATAAGAGTCCAGTATGATATATATAGAGATCATACCCCAATATAATAGAAAGGAACTTGAAAGAATTGACATGAAAGTAGAACTTCAAAACGAGAAGGGTGAAGAACCACTTAAAAATTCGGCAACTTAACGGCGCCACTTAAAACTTCAAAATACTGAATTGAAGAGATCAAATGGGGTCTCTCATCATATGATCATAAAAGATCAGTATGATAAATATAGAGATCATACCCAAACATAATTAAAATGAACATGAAAGACTTGACATGAAAGTAGAACTTTGAAAAAGAGAAAGGTGAATGAATCCCTTGAAAATTCGGCAGCCTAACGGCGCCACTTAAACATTCTTAAAACGTAATGATGAGAGTAAGAGGGGGTCTTTCAACATATGAACATAAAACGGGCAGTAAGAGGAGTATAAAAGAACATCCTCCAAAATAAGAACATGGATCATAAAATGAATGACATAAAAGAGATCACTTGAAAAGAAAGAGAGGGGTCGGATCCCTTACCTTAAAATGTAACTCTTAAACCTCAATGGTTGGCACCATGAGGGCTTGGGGGCACCTTGGGAGGACTCCTTGGGAGGTAATGAGACCAGAAATTCGTTGGGAATGAGTGGGGAGTCGAATGGATGAGAGGAGGGCTTGGTATTTATAGGGAAAGTGAGGGGACAAGGCATTAATGGCCAAGGGACACCTCACATGGGCTTTTCTCAAACCCATGTGCTCTCCCTTGTCATTTATCATGGAGTTAGGCCACATGGGGCCCCCAAAACAATAATTCATCACCCTTGGCCTGACAACCCTCAAAAGATCTCATGACATCATCATGACACCGTTATGATGTCATTAAACATACCGAAACCCTAAAACTGTATTTTTACTATTCACTGAAAATTCAACTTTCTCAGAAAAATCCCAAAATTTCACATTAACCATATATCAATGCTCTGATTTCAAAAATGAAATCCATTTTATAAAAATAATTTTCTAAATATTTTTAATTTAATTTTTAAATAAAAACACTATTCATCGAAAATTCATTTTTTTCAGAAAAAACCCCAAAAATTACCATAACATAATATCGATGTTCTGAGTTCAAAAATAAGGTCATTTTTATAAAAATAATTTTCTAATTATTTTTAATTAAATTTTTAATTAAAAAATACTATTCACCCGAAAAAACTAATACTTGATTAATAATTAATGAAACCGTTATTTAACTATTTTATTGAATCACATTACTTAATCATGGTGCCTAGATTATTTTAAAACTTTCTTTAAGTGAGATTACTAATCCATTTGGTCATATTACTAATCCTAATCATAAAATCACTATTCATAATTTACTATTCATCAAAAATCAAGTTGATCTTATTAGACTCTAAATTTAGTACCGAACATAATTGTAGAAGACCATTTTTTGAAAATCATTACACATTTTTAATTATTTAGGGTTTACATAAACATATTTGAAATATCCTTTTTCTAAAATTCATCAAAAATATGCATACTATATTTATCCGGTCATTTCAAAATTCATAAACTTCATCATAAGAAGAAATCCCAATTGTTATTTAAAACAAGGATTACACAAGGTAGTTATAGTCTCGTTACATAACCCCTTATAATACCAGCATAGGACCTAAGAGTAAGGTGTGCTAGGGTGATAGAAGCTTGGGGCGGCTCAGTCAACATTGCCCGAGTAGTAATTTCTATCAGTTTGAACTTTTCACGAAGGCGATTTCGTTCCAGCTTCACATGATGAAGTTCGGCTTGGATTTGATCCAGAGCAAAGCCCAGTGGTGCTACCTCCTTCCCAAGCTCTGTTAGATGGGCTTCGATCGGTCCAAGACTACTAGGTGAGGCCATCGAATCTTCTTTCTATAATAATTAACCAAGATTACTTATATTTAGAGACAATAATCAAAACATTTTGTTCACAGCGGTCATGTTGACCGATGGTTATATAATAGTCAAAACCCACTGATCTCATTTTAATTATAATCATGTTTATCAAATAAAACATTTTTGTTGAGTATAACAATAACACATAAAATTAGGGAACAAAATTTATTTAAAAATTTCGGGTCGTTACAATCTTCCCCCCTTAAGAAATTGCGTCCTCGCAATTTTAAAATTGGGTTTTGAAATTTCATTGAAAGTCCCACATCGGAAAAGGAGTCAGTAAAACTATTACTTTAAAATAAAGAAAGGGAAGTACAATGGTCACCCGAGTTAACCCACACTAGGGTTCCATGTAGGAAAACATGGACATGGAGGAAAAAACAAAGGGTCAAGTTCTGAGGGAGAGTGATAGAGAACATGATTAGGAGAAAGTTAACCATGAGAAAATCCCAAACTTATGATGTGTGTAAACGGTCTTTGATTACCTAGTAGGAAATGTAAACCAACAACATTTTTGTTTTACGTTTCTTTTCATAATTTTGAGGATTTCATTTACCACATAGAACAAAAACATAAGAAAATATACCTACCTTCATGTAGAGTTTCATCCTTTAACAAGTCCCTACCAACACTAATCTTTTCTCTAAATGATGAGAATTCAAAAACACTTGGTCTCATAAAAGCACAAGAATCATCTTCTATAGAATCACATAATCTAAAAAAGATTAACTATCTATTTCTTTTATCTTTAAACATTATCCCAAAAACAGAAAGGTTAAGGTAAAACAACTCTTCAAAAAGAAAGAATCCCATAGGAATGGAAGCTACTTTTAAATCATCAAAGTTCCATGGTACTACCCAAAGTTCATCATAGACCATTCCATAAATAACGGTCCTTAAAATTCCTCAAAACAAACCAAACTAAGATTGAAACCCAAATACAATAAGGATTTGATAACATAGTCTTCCAAAACAACTTCATTGTTCATCTCCAGACAACATCAACCACTCCTAAAATCTTATAAAAAAGTAGCTAACCTAAACATATTTTACCCAAGATAGGTTAGTCATTCCCATAAGTAACCTAAATTACTATAAGTTCACCTTAAATTCATCGATTCTTCAAAATATAAGTCAACCTTACTCCTCAATGAAAATACCGTAGTAATCTATTTACCTCGATCAAATATGGTTCCCAAAATAATGAACGTCTTCCAAAATAATAATCATATTTTAATCCCCTAATCATCCCCGTCATATTAATACGAAAATCGTCGCATTTCCTATCACATTGGTTGTCGGAACATGTTCTTACATTTCTCACCATTAACTAAGAAGAGAAAGCATAATTAGGGGCTTAAGTACTTAGCTAATAATCATGAAAAGGAACTGAAAGAATATAAGGATAACTTGTATATGAAAGGTATACCCTAACTTGTGATCTCCTAGGTTCCCATCTAGGTTATGAATGATCATATATTCTTATGTGAACCTTTATTTTATTTTATCTTTGTTCCTTTAACAATGGTTCATACCAAGCTTATGAATTTACCAAAGCATATCCCCCGGGAGTGTCGTAACCAAGAGTGCAGCAAGGCCCATTGTCGTGTACCAGTTCCCGTTCGAGTCTAGCTCAAAGCGGTGTTTTCGGGTTTTACCCCTATGTACATCTGTGCCAGAGCCACCTCTACCTGCTCGTATCCAGACAGGGATGTATTTGCTTGGCAACCCCTTACTCAATACTCACCAAAATACCAGGAAGATTTCCTATATTAAACTTTTCTATAGGGTTCCTCCTAGAGTTTTCATATCCTAATTTCCACAAATAACTAAACCTCCCTTTGATACCAACTATAGCATCCCGTCTTTTTATAACATAACTTTTCATTCCATTACACGGAACTGAGGATCTTTAAGGTTTAGTGTCTTGGAAACAAGGAACATAAAACATGAAACAAAAAAAACATTCTTCTTAAACACTTGAAAGGCTTCTCCTCATGTTCACCCTAGGCTCATTACTGCATCTCAGAACCTGGGGACATACATCAAAAGGAAGGGTGAGCAGAAGGCCCAGCAAGGGAAACAAGTGAAACATTTTACATATGAACTTGAGATACATCAATAAAGTCATGAAAAGAACTTTAATGCATGAAAATGAAATCATGAGGCATATCATAATAAAAATAAAACTTTTTCATAACTTGAAGATGTGGCTGCAACATTTAATATTGACAATCGTTTCGTTTCACCAAGGTCCATCCCCAAGGTGTCGTTAAAAATTACCATGGTTTTTCACCAAGGCATCGTTTAAATTGTAATCTCTAGTGGTTACATCATTACCCAATGCATTGGAGCGCTATTAGGGCGCACCCTTAAATTTGCCTTTATTATCATGTGAGCCACATATATCATCATCAAACATTTCATAAATAACCCACATAGCATAAAATAAATGGGTTTCATTTCATAATCACAATGTTTTAAAAACTGCTTTAAATACGTGATCTTTTCGTCACTTTAAACCCACGGAAAGGGAAAGAGGGTTTCATGTATGTAAATCCCAGAATTTAAAATAGAACATTTTGATATATATGTGAATACCCCTTTAGAAATAAGAGCTTTGAGTATTCACTTTATAACATAAAATAATTTTTAGAAAAGAGAGAGAGACACTTTGCGACGAAAATTCTGCAGCATAACGACTATGTTACAAGGTTTTAGAAAACATTGAGAAGAGAGGGGACATGGGTCAAACATTCATAAATGACCCATAAAACAGTAGAGGGAGAAAATATAAGGGATTTAAGAACATGGTACTGAAATTTGAAAATATACCATATGAAATGAAGAACATGAAAGGAAGAAAAAAAAACAAGATTTCTCTTGTGAAAATTCGGCAGCCTAACGGCGTCACTTAAACTTCAACAAAATTGAATTGACAAGGTCAAATAGGGTCTATCATCATATGAAAATAAGAGTCCAGTATGATAGATATAGAGATCATACCCCAACATAATAGAAAGGAACTTCAAAGAATTGACATGAAAGTAGAACTTCAAAACGAGAAGGGTGAAGAACCACTTAAAAATTCGGCAGCCTAACGGCGCCACTTAAAACTTCAAAATACTGAATTGAAGAGATCAAATGGGGTCTCTCATCATATGAACATAAGAGTCCAGTATGATATATATAGAGATCATACCCCAACATAATAGAAAGGAACTTGAAAGAATTGACATGAAAGTAGAACTTCAAAACGAGAAGGGTGAAGAACCACTTAAAAATTCGGCAGCCTAACGGCGCCACTTAAAACTTCAAAATACTGAATTGAAGAGATCAAATGGGGTCTCTCATCATATGATCATAAAAGATCAGTATGATAAATATAGAGATCATACCCCAACATAATTAAAATGAACATGAAAGACTTGACATGAAAGTAGAACTTTGAAAAAGAGAAAGGTGAATGAATCCCTTGAAAATTCGGCAGCCTAACGGCGCCACTTAAACATTCTTAAAACGCAATGATGAGAGTAAGAGGGGGTCTTTCAACATATGAACATAAAAAGGGCAGTAATAGGAGTATAAAAGAACATCCTCCAAAATAAGAACATGGATCATAAAAGGAATGACATAAAAGAGATCACTTGAAAAGAAAGAGAGGGGTCGGATCCCTTACCTTAAAATGTAACTCTTAAACCTCAAAGGTTGGCACCATGAGGGCTTGGGGGCACCTTGGGAGGACTCCTTGGGAGGTAATGAGACCCGAAATTCGTTGGGAATGAGTGAGGAGTCGAATGGATGAGAGGAGGGCTTGGTATTTATAGGGAAAGTGAGGGGACAAGGCATTAATGGCCAAGGGACACCTCACATGGGCTTTTCTCAAACCCATGTGCTCTCCCTTGTCATTTATCATGGAGTTAGGCCACATGGGGCCCCCAAAACAATAATTCATCACCCTTGGCCTGCCAACCCTCAAAAGATCTCATGACATCATCATGACACCGTTATGATGTCATTAAACATACCGAAACCCTAAAACTGTATTTTTACTATTCACTGAAAATTCAACTTTCTCAGAAAAATCCCAAAATTTCACATTAACCAAATATCAATGCTCTGATTTCAAAAATGAAATCCATTTTATAAAAATAATTTTCTAAATATTTTTAATTTAATTTTTAAATAAAAACACTATTCATCGAAAATTCATTTTTTTCAGAAAAAACCCCAAAAATTACCATAACATAATATCGATGTTCTGAGTTCAAAAATAAGGTCATTTTTATAAAAATAATTTTCTAATTATTTTTAATTAAATTTTTAATTAAAAAATACTATTCACCCGAAAAAACTAATACTTGATTAATAATTAATGAAACCGTTATTTAACTATTTTATTGAATCACATTACTTAATCAAGGTGCCTAGATTATTTTAAAACTTTCTTTAAGTGAGATTACTAATCCATTTGGTCATATTACTAATCCTAATCATAAAATCACTATTCATAATTTACTATTCATCAAAAATCAAGTTGATCTTATTAGACTCTAAATTTAGTACCGAACATAATTGTAGAAGACCATTTTTTGAAAATCATTACACATTTTTAATTATTTAGGGTTTACATAAACATATTTGAAATATCCTTTTTCTAAAATTCATCAAAAATATGCATACTATATTTATCCGGTCATTTCAAAATTCATAAACTTCATCATAAGAAGAAATCCCAATTGTTATTTAAAACAAGGATTACACAAGGTAGTTATGGTCTCGTTACATAACCCCTTATAATACCAGCATAGGACCTAAGAGTAAGGTGTGCTAGGGTGATAGAAGCTTGGGGCGGCTCAGTCAACATTGCCCGAGTAGTAATTTCTATCAGTTTGAACTTTTCACGAAGGCGATTTCGTTCCAGCTTCACATGATGAAGTTCGGCTTGGATTTGATCCAGAGCAAAGCCCAGTGGTGCTACCTCCTTCCCAAGCTCTGTTAGATGGGCTTCGATCGGTCCAAGACTACTAGGTGAGGCCACCGAATCTTCTTTCTATAATAATTAACCAAGATTACTTATATTTAGAGACAATAATCAAAACATTTTGTTCACAGCGGTCATGTTGACCGATGGTTATATAATAGTCAAAACCCACTGATCTCATTTTAATTATAATCATGTTTATCAAATAAAACATTTTTGTTGAGTATAACAATAACACATAAAATTAGGGAACAAAATTTATTTAAAAATTTCGGGTCGTTACATACATCATATCATAACATGTGGAAAAAAGACAAGTTTCATAATCATTTCATCCTTTTTTTAGAGCACAACCCAAAAAAAGAATCAGGTTTCATAAGAATTCTATCATGGTATAACCAATGGAAGAGAAATGGATCAATTTTTTTTCATAATAAATGATTTAAAGAAAGAATAATAACAGTATTATTAACTAGTATCCTCATTAAATCATAGGTAATATCAACACATGTCATATAATATATAAAAATTTTTTAAATATCATTTAAAAAAATTCTTTAGAAAAATAAATTTTCTTTTAAAATCATTTTAAATAATATTTTTTTTAAATACCTTTATTTGAAAATAAACTTTAAATATTATCAAGTAATATTTAAAAATCATTTAGAAAATTTCTTGAGGAAAACAAATTTTCATTGAAAATAATTTTTAAAACATAAAACATTTTTTAAAATCTATTTATTGAAAAATAACATTAAAATATTATAAATGAATATTTAAAAATAATTTAAAACATTTCTAGAGGAAAATATCCAATACACTTTGAAAAAAACTTTTTAAAAAATAAAAAATACTGAAAATAATTTTCTTTGAAAATAACCTTGAAAATTTATAAAGTAATCTTCAAAGAAATGATTAGTCATGATGTCAGAGAATTCCATACACATTAAAATGAATATTCCTTCCATATTTTCTATAAAATACACAATCGATTTTTTTGGAAAATTACATAAATTTTTCTTTCATTTTTTTTAAATTATAAAATGGGTAAAAATTTATTTAATAAATCATTTTAAAAAAATTAAAAACATTTTTGGAAACATGGTTTTGGAAGAAAAAGGGATTTCGATCGAAAATATGTTTTTTCTAAAAAAAATTGAACTCTTGAGCAAATAAATAGAATAAAATGAATGGAAAACATGGATTATAAATAAATAAATACAGGAGAAAAAAATTATTTAGTTTTTTGAGAGATGGATCATAATATTTTATTATTGTAAGCATAATCATTAACAATACTACTGAATAATGAGATTGTAACATTAAATATTTACCACTTTGGAAACTTTAAATCATAAATCCCCAAAGGAATAAAGTATAATTAAACATAAAATATCATGAGGATGAATAAATTCATGATATTACATGTCAAAGGGTCTATATACACACCTTGTGAGATAATATAGGCGCATAACATAATGTATGTCCTAAAGAAGGAAAATTGAGACAAAATCCCTTATCGCTTTGGTAACTCTTGAACCACAAAGCCCTTGAAAGAAATATAATAAAACATATATTAGAATCCAAATAATATTAATGATAATAATCATAAATTAAATTCATGGTTATTATATACACCACATAAAATAAATAGGTGGTGAGTTCAGCATGTGTATTACAGAAGTAAAAAAAGTTAGACCGAAATCCCTTACATTAAGTATGTAATTCCATCGTAATCATTAAAAAATAATGTATAATAAATATAAGTTTATTATAAATATATTAAAGAACCATAATTATATATATCATACTATTTATGATATAATTATTCCCTTTTATTTCTTATTTATTTCGAATTCCATGTTAAAGTCAAGTTTCGGGCAATAACAACTTTGTTTTTCATGTATGTCTTGACTTGTTATTTTTGGTAATCATAATTATATCATGGTTTTATAAGATATATAATAAAAAAACATGATATAAATAATATATATATTCAGTATATATGTATTTATATTATTCCATAAAATTTAGTGACAGGAAATTAAATATAATGTTCATGGAGATGGTGGGTCATACGTATGCATGAACAATGTTTCCATTTTCTTATCAGATTAAAAGGAACAAAATTAAATGATATATATATATATATATATATTATAAATATAGAACAAATTTTATTTTATATATATCTCATTTATTTATTAAATTTATCCTTAATACCTTCCATGTAAAGAAAGAATGAATCATATTGTTTTGTGATGCGGTAGTCCGTCGTACACACAAGTGATGTTATCATATTTTAAAAATATAGAGTGTATAAAGGTATGTGTTATGTAATAATTTTATAAATTTAATTAAATAATAAATTTAAAAAATAAATAACAAATATATCCTTATTACCAGTATTGATATGTGGTAATGGAAAAAAGAATGACATCAGTTCACGAGATGGTAGTATGTTGTACACATGAATGATGATTTCATAAACCATTTGATGGAAGTGAATATGGTTTAAGTCATGAAATTAATATAAACACATATCAAAATATTTATTATACTAAATATATTATAAAATACTAGTATAAAAAATAATTTAAGTGGGATGGAAGAAGAAATAAATAAAAAATGATTTTGGATTAATGTTACCACTTCTTCAGGTATCCTCCTTAGGTCTGAACTAAAAGCCTTCCTAGGATGTATTTATGAGAAAAATAATAATTCTATAATGGGGGAATGGAATTTAGGAAGTAATTTGAGTAGATATTTTTTGAACCAAGATGGTTTTAATGTGTGATGAATTGAGAAGATAGGGTGGCGTTTTATAAGTGTGGGAAAGGACACACATGACATTTTTGAAAATAATTGAGTTCTCCCACAAATTACAAATCTCAAAAGGTTAAAAATAGATTTTTATCAAAACTTATATCTGTAATGGTCTAAATATTATTTTTAATGTGTTTTTAGACAAGTTTATTTGTCATTTATACCCTTATATTTTTAGTTTACCCCCAGTAAACGCATGTTTACATTAACCATCGTAATAAAATTTTATTGCATTAACTAATCATTTTGGTAAAAAATTAAGTTGAACATATTATATAATATAAATTATGATCACTCAAAATATGGAATGATATTTTAAAAATTAATTTCATATATTGATTCATAATTAATCTCATAAATATGATGAGAAAGCATGTTTTTAAATAGAAAAGGTTCAAAAACTGAAAAAGTTATTTTATATAAAAATCTTATATAAAACTAATTTAAATGACCTAAATTAGATTAAGTTCAGTATAATTGAAATAATTTAACTATAAAATAATTTTAATATATATTTTATTTTTATAAATAAATTAAATGAAAAGATATCTTTCAATTAAAATTCAGTATTTTTAACTATTCATAAAAAAATAAAAATTTTCAGAAAAATATAAAAAAAACAACTCTAAAATAATTTTGATATTATAATTTCAAAAATGAAGGTTAGTTTTTCAAATAAATTTTATTAAATTTGAAAAAAACTAGTTTTAAAATAAGTGCACCGTAAAATGGTGACAAAAATGTTTAAAAAATATATTTTAAGCTTAAAATTTGGTTTATTATCATCTATTGTATATAAAAAAGTAATATGAATGTAAAATATTTTATTTAATATATAATATATGAATTTAATTAAAATCATTCACTTAATCTAGTTTGCTTATTTTATTGTGTTAAACACATTTGTTTGTTTAAAAAATATTTTTACAGAAAAATATTTCCTTTAATTCCAATTTGTTTTTATCTTAATTTCTAATTAATTAGTATACAAAGAAATTTTTATATGTACATGGGTAAACCATATTTTATAATTTATATAATACTATTTATACGCATCATTCTAACTGATTGGTTATAACTATCATATTAAATAATAATATCTTAATTGTATGACAGATTTCACTTAAACTCGGTGTTGTGTGTAACACAAGCTAAACTATGGATTGCATGTAACACAATCCAAATATAGTGTTTTGTGTAAAACAAGCTAAAATCAGTTTTTCATATAGCATAGAACATCTAAAAGATTAAATATTTTTTATAAATATTTGGGTGTTACATTCTACCCCCTTTAAAATAATTTGTTTCCATTGAAATGCATCACTTTGTTATAAAAAAATCGAGGATAATTATTTTTCATTGAATCCTTATGTTACCACATAACTTCCTCAACCTGGTGGCTTATCCATGAAATATTGACTAGTTGAGTGGTCATTCTTTTTATAACCTTCTCTATTTGACCCAGAATCTCTTCCAGTCATTCCTCATAAGAAATATCATGCTTCGGTAGTATGACATATGAGTTTAGTACATGTGATGCATTAGGTATGTACTTCCTTAGGAGTGATACATAGAGCACATCATGAACTTGAGATAGGTTTTATGGAATAACTAAATGATAATATAGTTTCCCAATATGATCAATTATATTAATAGGATTGATATACCTAGGGATTATTTTTCCCTCCTTTGTTCCATAGATAAATTCATAGAAAGGCCTTACCACATACTTCAAATTCCATATCGCATCACCGATTGTCAACATAACATTTCTGTCAAATTTTTTCTATTCTTACATGTTACTAAGTGGATCTAACCTTCTCTTCCATCTCACCATCTTTATCAGGTTCCAATAGATTTTTTATACAACTTCATTTCATTATATTGAAAAATCATTCATTAAAATAATTTATAAGTATCCATCTTAATTTTCAAGTAAAATCTATTATTACAAGAAACTCAACTTCTGGAAGGTTTTGATCCCAACAACCTTCTGAATCCATAAAACTCAATCTTAGAATATCTTATAGGGTTATAATTATTATATAAGACTAACCATCTATCAAAGGATGATATGTTGTGCTAAAAATCAAATCTACATCAGTATATTGTTGAAGACTTTTCCAAAACATTGAGATTAACTCCATATTTTGATAAAATAATGTATAATGAGTCACTCCATAGAACCCTAACACTTATTTAAAGTACGTTATGGAAATAATATCCTAAGATAATCCTTCTTTAAAGGCAATGAAGTGTGCTGACTTTGTCAGGTGATCAATTATAACCTATAATTATCTCAACATGAAAGATAAGATAAACCCTAAAGGTTACCAATACCTTCAATCAAAAGTCCACAAAGTTTAATGACATTCATCCTCAATAATATTTGTCACTATATGAAACCAAAACACATCATTTCCCTAAATGTGTCTTATAATATAATTAATATTGATACTATACCTTCATATAAAACCTTAAAATTTGTGTTAATGACATTGAACTTATGATCAACCATAAACTCATAAACCTGTTATTTTATCCATAAATCTTAAGTTAATCTTAACTGGAGACATATATACTTCTAAAATATAATTCTTTCGTTATTCCCTAAATTAACACTCATCTTATAAAAACATTTCAATTTGAATATTGGGTTCAACATTTAAATGATATAATAAAAAATGTGGTTTTATTATCCAAGAATTCATATATATGGAGATAATCAAATAAAATTTACTAATGTATGAAGAATTATATTTTCACAGGGATCATTCATAAAAAACCAAACATGAAATTCCCAACTAAGGAGGTGTGGATTAGTGAACCCAAATTATCATGATTCACTTCAACCGCCATGATTGCATAAGCTTTCCATTTTTTCCTTCGTCTATAGAGGTTATTGGAGTTGATCACCATTATTAACCCTCCGATTTATTCACTTATTATCACAATTTCCCAAACTCCTTGCAATTGAAACACTGAAGTGTGGTAGGTACATTATGTGGGGATTTTTTTTATTCACATCATTAGATAACATTTTACCATCACATTGAAATTCAGTCACTCGATGACATTCCTATCCACAATTAAACCATTTACTAATCTTATGATGAAAATTCCCTACATGTTTCTTTCTACACTTTGAGAATAAAGGAAATATCATCTTATTATCTCGATGGTTCTTAGATTTTCCTTTAAATTTTACCTTCTTATCAAAACTATAAGATTGATGCATAACACAAACTTCCATTTCCACCTTAAAAACACATTGAACAATCTATTCCTAACATACAAATAAACTTATATCTAACGCCCTTTGAATATTTGGTTTTAATCCACTGAAGAATTGATCAAACTTACATTCAGGATAAATGATAATACCCAATAGTATCTCCCAAGTGTTTCAAAATTTTCTTCATATTCACCAAAAGATTAATCATCCATATTCTTATTCTCTAGGAATTATGTTTCCATTTTTTATTAATAATACAAGGAAAGTACTTATAGAAAATAACATTTTAAACTCATCCCACTTCATGGAGTCAATTTTATCTTGTTTACTCATATTCTTAACTGGATTCCATCATTGATACACCTAAACTTTTGAATGGTAGACAACCAAAGTGAATTTTTAATACTCTAAACATTGGAAAATGGAAAATATCTTTTCAGTGGGACATGACCATTTCATAGTAACTAAAGGATCAGAAAAACCACTGAAAGAAGGTGGGTGTTCCCTCATGAAGAACTAAACAAAATTTTGTTCCCTCTTTTTCTCATTTGTATGTTCACTATGATTCATATCTTAAGAATTTTGTTTGATAATAACAATAAGGTTTTTCATTTCAGCTCCCATAAAATTCGGTCCATATGAATAAAATCATTGCATTATCCATTGTATTCATCATTAACAAGGTTCCTTTGGGTTATAAATATTGAATAAAATAAAAAAACATAGTGTAATCAAAACTAATCATATGAGGGAACCATATAATCATGAAAAAAAACATACAGGATGTCTAAATCATGAAACCTTAGTTTTATCCTAGTTTATTCATTTAAATCTCCTATTTAAATCTTTCATGATGGTTTGTAAAGTTTTGTTGAATTTACAAAGCATGTCCCCAAGAGTGTAAAACAAGGTGTGTAGTAAAGAATGTTATTGTGTACCAATTCTCACGATTCTATCTCAATATAGTGTTTTTAGATTTATTAACACTAAGTACATCTGCGCTAGATCCACATCCACTTGTAGTATCGAAGCAGGGATGTAATTTTTTAAAAACCACTTTCTCTATACTTTACAAAATATTATAACACAATTTCATAAACTTTGACTCATCATTAGACTTATCCTTAGAGAAAAACCTATATATATCTTTAGGAATATGTAACACCCCAAGCTTCTACGGTACGCTTCTCTTTGAATAATGCGATAGCATGTGTTGTACGCAACATCGAGTTCTAACACACCACAAACAATCAAACTAGCCGTTATGAATAGTAATACCTACTTTTTGAAATTTTATATATTTTATATTTCAAAATGGACTTCATTTTTGGTTTCGGAATATCGAAACTATCCTAAGATGAATTTTTGGTATTTTTCTGAGAACTTCCAATTTTTATGAATAGTGAAAAATACTTAAAAACAACTTTTTTAATCAAAATAATTTATAGTGATAAATTATATTATTTAGTGGTTTCAAAGTATAATTAGAATATATTTTTACCATTTTATCCAATGGTGTTCATTAGAATTAATTTAACTTTGAAATTGGACCTAAACAATTGTCAATCTTTTGATATATATTGTTTCTAAAAAACACGCTATTTGTTGTGATAGCAGGAATTAATTATAAAATTAATTAATGAAACTTATATGTTTGGAATTTTGTAAAATAGACATCATTTTTGAATTTGGAATATTAATTATAGCTTAGGGTGAAATTTTGGCATTGTTATGAAAAACTTCAATTTTTGATGAATAGTGAAATACTAAGTGGTAGTTAAAAAACTGAATTTTTCATAAAACTGAATTTTACCGCTTCTGTGAATGGAATTTTAAAAATCTGAGAGACGCGGTTAATATCAAGAAGCAAAATGTGGTTCAATGAGATGAAAATAATTTTTGGTGAATTGTAACTTTTTTACTTTTATTTACCACAGTTAAAAGTAAATAGGGTAATTAAGGGTAAAAATGATTTTAATATTACCCTAACACATGTCCTAATTCTATTGGACAAGTGTATCTCGACCAAAAACAACCTTAGGAATAAAATATTATCATTTAGGTCCACTTGGATTAGATTATGACATTTATTATTATTTAATTCAAAGAAGAGTTAAAAGAGTTAAAATCAAAGTTTATTTACTAAAACATTTTTAATATAGGGTTATACATAAGATAAATTTCAATTTTAATTATTAATTAGAAATATAATAAGATTTATTACATAATGATATTTTATTTATAATTTTTAGACATTAAATAATTTAATTTATTTATGACACAATGATGATGCAGTAATTACCATAATAGTGAAAAATTAGAATAATTGCTTTTATAAATACCCAAATAAATATAATTTGAGACTTTTTATGAATTAAACTCATTTTCTAGGATAATATGACATATTAATATTTATTTATATTAATTTTTTTGAAGTAATCATTCTGTTATGAGTTTCACAAAAATCAACTGTTGAATAGTGTCAAAATTGACATAAAAGAGTTTTCAAAACAAATATTATATTATTAATTAATATTAAATTCTTAAAAATCTAAGATTAGTCCAAGAGACTTATATCATGATAGGTGTATCATTAAGGGACCACTTGGGGGTCGTTTGGATGTATATAGTAAGTTTATTAACTATATAATATAAAAATACAAAGTGACATGGTAAATGTCAAACTAATTAACTAAGAGTTAAAACTAAAAGATAAGGATAATATAGTAACCCAGACCTGTATAAATTATATTGGTTGAATGGTTTTCGACCTATCCCCACATTAACCTTTTAATAATCAACTTTTGAGCCATTATAAACCGAATATGAATTTATTATAAATTAATATTTCTAGCTTTTCCAAAGCTGCCCCTCACCCCTCTTATAAAAGGGCATTCCTCCTTATCATTTATTTACACCTTCAAAGCCTTTAGGTTTGGCCAAACCCTTCCCAAATACTCTCTAAACTTCCCTCACTACAACCTAGAGGCCTTATTTGGATCAAAAATCCAACCTAAGGAGCCCTTTTGATCAAATCAAAAGGAAGAACCCAAAGAAGAGGTAATGTTTTCACCACCCCTTTTCAAGTTCATTTATACTTCCACTTCTTCTTTCTTTGTTATTAACATTCTAAAATAATAACTCCAGTATCTTATATATACTGTGATGTTATTGAAAATATGGTACAACCATATTCATTATTCTATCCACCCTTTGAATAACATGTCACCATACGTGCATACGTACGGCTTACCGTCTCCATGTCGTGGTGTAATTGTTATTTAGTATATTATTATTTGGATGGGTGAAATAATGATGTATAATTTATGTAAAAAATAAATATAACATGAAAATGATTCTTCATATGTAACATACCATCCATGTATATATTATTTTAATACCAAAAGAATGATATTGTCGCTCGTGCGTACGTACGGGCTACCGTCTCCACGAACGCGATGAGATTCATTCTCCAACATATCCATTCAAGTATAATTATCATTTGATGATTTAAAAATTATGTTTAAGAACTTTATATCATTCTGGATATGAATAAGACACAACCTATCCATGACAAACATGGCTTACGTAACAAAACATATAAAAGAAAATGAGTAAGTTAACACCCGAAACGACGATAATTCTAAGATATTATTAACAAAACAATGTTAAAAGATCATATATGATATCATATTAATGTATATGATTCATGAATAATTTAATTACAATTATTTCAACATTAAACAGGAGGTTAACCTACCCCCAACCACAGAAAAGTACAAGGTAAGGGGTTTCTTATCTCACTTTTAATTCTGTGAGAATTCCATTGTTCACCACTTATTTATTACATGTGGTGTGTGTACTGCCCATGTTGGTATTCATTGTGTAATATACTTTAATTCATGTATATTTACATCAACATTGTATGATCCTACTTTCATGGGTGTATGTTTTGTATGTTACCAAATCAATAAGGGAATTTTAAATTTCAATTTCCACTCATTCGGCTTTACGCATACTTCATTGATTATTTTACTCCAAGATTATGTGTGGAATCACTATTCATTTGATTATGTCATAATTTCCACTCCCCTTTATGTGGATATACTTTTTATACACATAATCACTCCATTGATAAATTCCCAAGTCATCGGTATGAACTTGATAAGAGTAATTTTTACTCAATCTCGATTTGTTGAGATAAACATCCAATTCATTGGTGTCATTTTTACTAGAATATGTGTGAATGTCCCTTGATTGTTTTACACTGAATATCCAATCATATTTACTGTATTTATATTTGTCACACATAATTATGTCATTGATTTATCCTTAACCTAAGCATATGGCCTTTATGAGAGATTTGATCTTAATTTACATTCCATTGAGACTTCTTTGTTGTTATACACCAAATCACTTTTATGTGGTGTATATAATATACTTTGACATAGTATGTCATGAATCCCTTTATTCTCATGATATTACAAAGTTTTGATTACCTCAATTATTTTCATTCATGTGTCTCTATTTTGGTTAGAAACTCTAACTAAAATACCATTTTTAAATGTTTTAAAGACCTATTCTTCTAAATCTTGCTCATTAATGTCCATGTTTTAAAAAAATGGTTTTAAGGATTTATTTATATGGACATTAAAGTTTTAAAATTAAAACTCATTTTGAAAATTTCAAAGTGGTATGGGACACTTTGATTTAAAAATCAATTTTTAAACGGCTTCTTGACAAATAGTGTGACTTTTAAATGATTTCAAGAAAAAGGGGGATATTTCTCTCAAATAGTTTTGATGATTATTTTCATCTATGTCAAAATCCTTCATTATTATTGATTGAGGTTAATTTGATACAATACAATCTTCCATATTGTATCGAATGAGTTATGTTTGACTGTGGATGTGTTATTTTTATACCATTCATGGTTTGTGGTTAAAGTATTGATATTTCGTATGCTAGTTTTAATACGAATGTTTATGTTATGTTTAAACCTGTTCATATGAGGAATGCATTGGACTTAATATGTGACGGGTGGAGCCCGATATATCTCCTAGATGCATCGGTAGGTCTCATGAGACAAACTAGTGTCTTGGCACAAGGCCTTGGCAAAATATTATTTGTAGTCTTAACACGAGGCCTTGGCTATGTGGTTATGATAGTCTGGAATTATGCATTCCATCATTATGAAAGTGGTTATTGATATTTCATGTGATCATTCGACTAGTAGAATATCCATGTGATTAAGTAAATGGAATTATTTTATTTTATCTTTTCCATTTTATGCTGAAGTTCAAGTTTAAAAAGGCTTTTGCTTTAGTTATAAACTGCCTTAAGTGTTTATGCTTATCTATGAAAGCTTCTACTATAATGTTATCCTTACTGAGCATCTGAGCTCATCCCTTTCAATGTTTTGTTTTTTTACCAGGATTATGAAGAAATAATTTATGAATGACCTGCAGGGATAGTATGAGGGGATATTAAGACAAGATTTTTTTTAATGATGTAATGTAAAACTTTTTGATTGTATCTAGTGTTTCCAAGGCTACTAAACTAATCGGTCTTTCGAGACTTGATCATTCTTGTGATCATGACAATGTTATGTAATAATGCACCGACTCTGGGTAACTGGGGTTGGAGAGTTATAGAATATCATTAGGAATATCCCTTAGGATCACACTAATGTTGTATCATTATAGTTTTTAAAGTCTAACTAAACCTTTCCTTTGATACCAAATATAGAAACCCATACTTCCCATACATGGATATTACATCTTTTAAGATGAATATTTAATACATCACAAAAAAATGGCTAAGGACTATAATAGTTTAGTGCCTTTGGAAACTTGGAACCCTATATTTTAATCTATTAAAATATCTTCAATGTTTCCCAAAAAGATCTTTCCATTTATTAGTATTCATATACAAACCCAATAAAAATCCTTTCTTTATAACGCGGGGAAAAGAAACATAAGAATGGGTGAGCTCAGATGCTCAATAAGGGTTAAAAAATAGATATCAATCTATTATCACATGAAATCATTAGATAATCATAAGGGTACATGATAATGAACATACCTTACAATGTTCATACCCAACCTCTCATAGATCATAAACATGATCTATAGAATAATGATTAATATTTCATAAGACATGAATCATAATGGAATAAAATAACATGATCCATGAGATTATAACAATGGAATATATATTTGTTCAATGCACATAATCATAGAAATATTATGTCAATTCTACCCACTAAGATAATCATAACACATTAGGCTGGCGATAACCACCCAAGTACCTGCTTCAGGATTGGGATGATCTCTTGTGTACCCTCTTTTAGGCTCGGATAACCACTCGTGTACCCTCCTGTTGAGGCATGGGCTAACCACTAGTGTACCCTCATTTTTGGTCTTAAGAAAACAACCTGTGTACCTTTTGAGCACATAAAACATTTATAATTACCCAATTAATTGGAGGTTGATATATGTCACACCCATCACATAATGAAAATAATACACATGTGTGCCACAAAATCATGAAGCATTCATCATATCATAACTTATTAAATTAAATGGGTTTCATAAAAATTCCATCATATCATAACCTATTGAAAAAATATAGGTTTCATAATTATTTCACCATTTCATTATATCATAACCTGTGAAAAATAATAAGGTTTCATAAGAATTATATCATGGTATAACCCATGGAAGATAAATATATTTCATAAAAATATTTACATAATGAACCATTCAAAGAAAGAATAATAGTGGTATCCTTGGTTCATATCCCCAGTAAATCATAGGTAACATCAAAATATGTCATCTTAGATGGAAATTTATTTTAAAATATCATTGAAGTATTTCTTGAAGACAATATCTTTTCACTAAAAATAATTTTTAAAATATTTAACCTTTTTAAAAAACCATTTATTTGAAAATAACCTGGAAATATTATAATGGAATCTTCAAATATCATTTAAAACATTTATATATAAAAATAAATTTTATTTTAAAATAAATTTCAAAAAATAAAACCATTTTGAAAATCCAATTCATTGAAAATAACCATGAAAGATTATAAATAAAGCTTTAAAAATAATTTAAAACATTTCTTAAGGAAAATATCCTTTGCAATTTAAAAATAATAAAACATAAAACATTTGAAAAATAATTTTCATTGAAACCAAATTTGAGAAATTATAAATGAATATTTAATGAAATGATTTTCCATATTGTCGAAGAATTTCATACATGTTAAAGTGGAGATTCCTTTCATATTTTTGGTAAAAGAAAAATTGGCATTTTTCAAAAAATGAAATGAGGATTACATTAAAATATTTTTATAAAAATTAAAACATGGTAAAAATTTACTTTAAAAATCATTCTAAAAAATTTAAAAAACTTTTTTGAAAACATTTTTAGAAAATATTGTTTTTAGAGGAAAATGGTTTTCGATCAAAGAGATGATTTTTATTAAAAATATTGTTTTGAACTCTTAAGTACATAAAGAGAGGAAAATGAATGGAAGAAATTTATTATATATAAATAAACATTATATAATAAAATTAATAAGTGTTTTGAGAGATGGATTATAATATTTTATCATCAAAAATATAATTATAAATAATTCTCATAAATGATGAGATTATAAAATGAAATCATTACAACTTTGGTAACTTAAAATCACAAGACCCATGAAGTAAAAACATAAAATGAAACTTTTCATATCATGGGAATGAATAAATTAATAATATTACATTATAAAGGGGTTGTATATACACATTTTTAAATAACATATGTCCATAACATAACGTACGTCTCAAAGAAGAAAAATTTACACAAAAAATCCTTACCGCTTTGGTAACTCTTGAACCATAGTCCCCATGAAATATTGATCCTAAAATGGATATAAAAATCCCAATAATATTTATTAGAAGTATCATTAAAATATTTAGGGACAGTATTTACACCACATAAAATAAATAGGTGCTAAATATGGCATGTGTCTCAAAGAAGTAAAAATTGAGATATAAATCCCTTACCTTAAGTCTTGAAATCCATCGTACTCATTCATAGATACTATATATAAAATATATTTTTATTATACATATATTAAATAACTATAATCTTATATACCATACTATTTAATATTTACTTATTCCCTTTCATCACCTATTTATTAACAATTCCATGTTAAAGTTACGGTTTTGGAAATAACTTCTTTGTTTTTCAAGTAAGTTTTGACTTGTTATTTTCTTTCATATTAATTTTATCATGGATTAATATATACAGAATTTAAAACATGATATAAATATAATATATATTCCATATATATGAACTTATACTATTTCATAAAATTTAGTGATAGGAAATGAAATACATTATTTATGGAGACAATACATACTCTTGAACGTTGTTTTCATTTTCTTATTGGATTGAAATAAATAAAAGTAAATGATATATATATATATATTATCATTAATTTGTATTTTTTATTCCATATATATGTCATATTTTTATTAAACCTATCCTTAATACTTTCCATGTAAAGCGTGAACAGATCATGTAGCTTTGTGAAGTGGTAGTCCATCGTACACACGAGCGACATTATCATATTCCAAAAAAATGGATTGTATGAAGGCTTGTGTGATATAATAAATATATAATTATAATAAAATCATAAATATTATATATAATCAATTTAAATATCATTTTAACAATCCTTGAGAGGATTTAATGGAAAAAATAATGACATGAGTTCATGAGCTGATATTACGTCGTACACACGAACGATGATTTTGTAACCCATTTTAATGTAAGTAGAGATATTTGTAAGTAATTAAATTAACATAAAAAGATCTTAGTATTAAGAGTATAATGAGGTTATTTTTTAATCATGGTATAAAAATATTTTAAGGGGGTTGTGGGATAAATAGAACAAACATTCTCATTGATGACCGTTACTTCTTCCTCAGGAATCCTCCTTAGTTTTTCACTAAAATTCTTCCTAGAATGGATTTATAGAATACATAATTATTCAAGGATGATGGTTGGGAAGTTGTTAATTTACATGGTGAATAATGTACTAAACCAAAAGGGTTTGAACATGTAAAGAATATTGGAGAGGGGGTGACCTTTTATAAGTTCAAGAGCTGACACACTTGGTATTTTTGAACATTATTGAGTGCTCTACATTTTTAATATGTAAAAGGTGTCAAATATGGACCATTATAGACCCTTGTAAGTGTAATGGTAGAAATATGTCTATAAAATAGTTTTTAACAAATTAATAGGTTATTTTACCCTTATCATTTTAGTTTAACTCTTAAAAAACCTATTTTTACCTTAACCATAGTAATTAATTTTTACTGAATTTACTATTCATTTTGGTCAAAATTTAAGATGAGAATATTATATAATATAAATTGTTATTATTTTAAATATGGAATCCATATTTTTAAATTCAATTCATAAAATTGGAAAATTTTTATTTTAAATTAGTCCTAGAGACACGATGAGAAAATTGTTTTTTAAAGAGAAACATTTCAAAAGTTAACAATGTTTTTATATCAAAATTTTATATTGAAATGATTAAAATGACATAAATTGGATTAATAGATTTATATTTTAACTAATTTAACTTTAAAATACATTTAATAAATAATTTAACTTCATTAATAAATTAAACTAAAAGGCAGTCTTCAATTAAAATTTGTTATTTTCACTATTCATCAACAAATAAAACTTTTATGAAAAATCACAAAACTTCAACCCAAGATAATTTTGATATAAAATTTAAAAATGAATTTTTTTCAATTAAAATTTTTAAATTTACCAAAAAATAGTTTTAAAATAAGTGTGCAATAAAAAGTTGACAAAACTATTTAAAAAATATTATTTTAAGCATAAAATTGGACTTATTCTCATATATTGTCTAGAAAACAAATAAGATGAATATTGAATAGTTTATTGAATATATACTATAAAATTTCATTAAAATGACTCACCAAAAAAGTTTTTTTATTTTATTAAGGTATATCATATTTTTTTGAATAAAAAATATTAATTCAGAAAAATATTATATTTATTTCATAATAGATTTTATCTTCGTTTATATTTATACCAAGAAAATATCGCCAGAAGAAAATATTCTAACTATTTATTAAAGAATAAATAGTACAAGAGAGTGGAAGACATGGTGAAACAGACAGACTTTCCCTCATCTAACAAAAACAGTTCTACATATCATATGTTGATATATCATTTCAAAATCAAGAACATGCATTGAAATCAAATTTTATTTCAAAAACCTATTTGATTTTTTTACAAACGCCTTTTATGCATACAATTATATATTCAATAAAAATCCATTAGGAAATAATGTTTATACAAAAAAATAAAAAAATAATAAGAAACTACATGTAATAATGCTCGATAATAATTTTCAATCATAATAAACCAATAAAACCAAAGGAAATATCAAGAACATTTGGAATTCTAAATTAAAATTCAAGTTTCTTAGAGTCACCTACCTTTGATTCAATTCAATCTTATTAAGTTTGAAAAAACAACATAAAATTATAGGAGAAGGTATCTTTATGAAGCTAAAATCCAAATAATCCCACAAAAACCATATCTTAATCTCGATGTTCAACCCTATATAGACATTAGTATTATAGGATTAAAAGTAAATAGAAAGAAAAAGGGTTAGAATAATGAAAAAAGGGAGATAACAAGAATAATCAAGTCTTAATTCAAGAGAATACACTAAATTTAGAGAGAAATTGTCAAGAAAACAATGGAAAAGGAATCCATACAAAGTGGGTAGAACTAAGTCACCAGAGGGAGATAAAATAAGTAGAAATGGGGTTATAATTTGATTGAGTTATTGTTATAAATTTATAAATTTATAAATTTATGTGTTTTAGGTAGATATTGTAGTTTAGATGTATATTTTTGTAAAATCTATGAAAGACTCATTGGTAACTTCCTCTGAAAAAATGGTCTTAATGGTTTCTTGTAAAATCCAACACAATTAGACAAAATGTGTGGTAACCATGAAAAATGGTTATGGGAGCCCTCACCCTCTCTCATATTACATGGTACAGAATTACTACTAATTGTGAACCCTAGATTTTTTTATAAAACATGAAATTTCATCCCCTATGTTTAAAAACTCCAAGAATAAATAAAATATAAATCAAAATCAAAATAAAACATATTACTCACCTAATTTGTACTCAACTAGTGTTTATAAATGATATTTATTTTTTGATAAAATCTATTTTATATTATATTATATTATACACATCCAACACGTTGAGGAACCACCAACAAATTATTTCATTATTAGAGTTCATTATATTTATCAGCAACTAAACCAATGAAAATTCCAAATATTACAATGTGACATAAATATAAAAAATAAGAAAATTAGAATAATAATATTTGGATCCTTCCAATCTACAAGACTCACCACACCCATGAAAAACACTATGGAAAATAAAAAAATATATAAAAGAAAAATATAGATACTTTTTAGGAATTGTAGTGAATTTTTAAGGGTGGAATGAAGTGGTATTTATAAGAGGTAATATGAGAATTGGAATGGTATTGTGACCATTTAAATAGTAAAATGCCTATTCAGAATAGTAACCTGATCATTGGAAATACTCACCTGACCGTTAGAAAAAAAAATATGACATCAAAATAATAAATTTTAATATAAACAACATTAATCATGAGAAATTTAAAAAATATAAATATTATAATTCCATAAATTAAATATCAAGATTAAAAACTCATAGAAAATAGAACCACATTTTCAATAAACAATATTTTAGTGTATTTTATAAAAATATTAACTTTTATATTAAAATTTAATATTACCTATGTCAGAAAATTATTTTAATAAAATCAATTTAATTTTTAGAATGTAATGTTGATATTTTCCAAGGGTGAATTTTTGATAAATTTCTTTGAAACATTAATTTTCACATGAATAGTAAAAATACTCTTCTTCAAATACTGAATATTTTATGACAAAAAAATGATGCAATAATAACTTAACAAATGGTAAATTTTTTATTTCAACCAAAAATGAATTTAATAAGATAAATTTATCATTTATAAAAAATAATATTAATTTCAAAACAAAAAAATTATTTTCTAAATTCTAAAGTCAAAAGTATTCCATTAAAATTAAAATCTATCTCTTTATCCAATTTACTTTTTAATAAAAAATTGAATTCCTTATATAAATAGATTTAAAGTATTAAAAATATATTTATATATTTATATATGATTCATAATGTCAAAAATAATATTATTACAAGGTTTACCCTAGATATAGTATTTTATTCAATATTTTAAGTAAAAAATAACCATCCATAAGTATAAATAACCCATCACCCCTCCCCTATAAAATTAATCCTCACTCACTTATCAAAGGAAAAAATCTAAAACAATACCATCTATTAATCCCCTTATAATACTTAGGTATGTTGTGGTGTTATTCATCTCTAGGAATTCATGGATTTTAGTGTTGTATAGAAGAAACAACACCAAGAAGAGGGCAAGTTTTCATCAACTCTTATTTTTATTTTCATCTTCAATTCCTCTATTTTTTCTATTCTTTCAAACCGAAATATTCAAAAATTAATTTTTTAGTAGTTTAAAATTATATAAAAAATGTTAAAAACTATAATTACAATATTTATGGCATATTTATATGCCAGGATTGTATTTTCATGACTTTTGACTATGTATAGTTAACGGCTAGTTAACCACCTAAAACTATATTTCATATTATCTCACCCACACCACCTTCATGTAAGGATATTTTTATCATATATATATATATATAGTATAAATATGTAATTAAATTTATTCAAATATTTTTAATAAATTTTACTTATGTATAAATGACATTGAAATAAAATAGTGAAATCAAAACAAGATGGGATAATTTAATAAAAACATGATATAAAAACAACTTATGTTTTAAAATGTATATTATAAAATATAATCCAACAATTATAATTGATTAACAATGTCTTAAACAAACACAATACACATCTTGTTAATTTTTTTAATAAACCTAAGTTTATTATACAGGAGGTTGAAAATTGATAAAATAAAGTAGAATTTATAGAAAGGGGGTCCTCAAACTCAAACTCCTTATTTTTTGGAATATATCTCCTTTCAAATTTTTTATTCATGAATGTTATTCTAATGTACATATAATTTACTTCCACTATACTTAATTTTTCTTTTTTCAGATATATATTTCTACTATTTCCAAAAAATTTCGAAGCCATTTACAAAGCTTTTTCAAAGATACTTTATATTCCAAAACACCACATTGACTCCTCTTGAGATATTTCTCCTATACTCAATAATTATGATGTTTGATGGAATATTATGATTGAAATTACTCATTTGGGAACCCAGAAAGATATTAATGAAAGTATTTGTTGGACTCATCTTATATTAATCATGTTTTAATGATCACAAATCATATATATTCTATAATGCCTGTTAATCATATTTAATATATCAATAATCATGTGTACAGATGATTAGTTTCTTTATGCCTTAATTAATTATTGTAAACTATTTTGTTTCTAATGAAATTATCTTATTAATGATTAAGTTTAATTCATTTTATGAATATCCCTATTTAAGTCGGTGTATAAATATTTGACTAAGTCTGAGAAACTGTGAGTCTACCACGAGTTTTGTTTTTCTCGAAAAGGACCTAGATACCGTGAACATATAGACACCGTAACCACCCAGACACCATGACCACCCAGAAACTGTGTACATCCAGAAACCGTAACCATACAGGCACCATCACCATTCAGAAACTATAACCATACAGGCACCTTAACCATCCTAACACCGTGACTATCCAGACACTGTAACCATACATACATTGTGACCATCCAGACACCGTAACTAGACAACGTGATCCTAACACTGCATATGTGCTACCAGTTCTTGATCTCTATAAAACTATGCCATCAAAGCTGTCTCACTACTCAATGAAAAAGAAAGAGACATTGTTTCAAGGATAAATCGTTTCAAGGAGACACTGTTTCATGGAGACACTATTTACTGACTGTAACACCATTTCTTAATCTATTTTGTCATTTTTCAATTTAATTTCTAATGGTCATATTTGAATATTTTAAATGAACTAACATAATTAATGATTCTTTATAGACATATTACCTGACAATATGAGGTACGAGATGCAGAATACATGCATACTGTCGGCTCTAACACATGCATTCCAAGAATAAAAATAACTACGTTGCTAGAAGAAAAGATATGTGATCATGGTTCCTGTAGTGATGACAGTGTAATAGAAAAACAAGTGTGTACACGATAACGTAGAAGTAAAAGATTTCATGAAAACCTGAAACTGCTGAAGAACACACAAAGCATACTCAAATCCTAGAGTCGAGAACATTTCTGCATCATCAACTCCACAAAGAACACGATCCAGATCTAGCTGACTTATGAAACTCTGTTTTTCACTAGAGGACTCGATATCTGCATCTTCTTCATCCCAGAAGTCCAGAGTTAGATAGACTAACACTCAGAGCACTTATAATCTTATCTCATTGTATCTTCTCTGTTTTGTATTTTTTTCTTATCTTTCGAGTAGTGTGTGTGTTTTTGTTGAACACACACTTTATCCTACATAAAACTTAATGATACATGATATCCTTTATCTTAAATCTTTTTAAACTTTCGTATTCCCATGGATTAGTATGGAAGAGGTACCTTTGTGACCTGTTAGTTCATACCCATGAAGAACTGTGGAAGTGGTCGAGAGACCTAGAAAGTTGTGTGTAGTTTTATTAACCCCGATCCAGGGTGTGGATCAAGTTCATTTATATAAACCACTTGGTGGAAAGTGATCACTAAGTAGAGCAGATTAGGTCTTGGCTTGAGACTGAAAAAATTGTTTTATATCTGTTGTGTTGTTTACTTTAGTATTCTCTGTTTTACTGTTTAATTCAGAAATCAATAAATTTACTTAGATAGTTAATCTTGGAAAGAAGTTATAATTTTTTTTCCTTATTATAATAGCTTCAAAAGTAATATTAATAACTGATATTAAGATTACTGAGAATCAATCAATCTTCTAAGAAGTTATTTAATAGTCAAACTTTTATAGTCGTATAAACTTGATTAACTGGGTTGTACTTAAATTTATTGGGGAACCTTTTTAAGAATACGTTTTAAACATAAATTTTGAATAGATACTCAATTCACCCCCTCTTGAGTACTCTACTCTAACCAACCTTTGTTATCAGAGGAAGGTTTATAAAAACTAAGTTGTTTATTAAAACTCTATTTTGACCCAATTCAACTGTGATGGTAGTTGTACATTAAATATATATAAATTTTAGTTAATTCTAAATTTATAGTTCTTTTAAAGTATTTATATATTATGGATAATATATTGGAAGGTGTTTCAACAAACAGACCACCATTCTTTAATGGAACCAATTATTCTGAATAAAAAATTAAAAAGAAAACGCATTTAGAAAGTATAAGCTTTAAAAACTTGTCTTCAGTTATAAATGAATATAAGATTCCTGAAACTGATAAAATAATGTAGGGTGAACCTACCAAAACTGCCTATAATAACAATTTCAAAGCTATGAATGACTTATACTGCTCTTTAAGATATGGGTAATTTAATAGAATCTCTACATGTAAAACTGCCCATGAAATTTGGGATACTGTTGGCGCCAAAAATCCGGCCCGAGAGGAAGGAACGAAAAAGACAGCCGGCGCGCTGCCTCGCGAATCACAGCCGCGAAGCACAGCCGCGAAGCCCGTCCGCGGAGCCCCGCCGCGAAGCGTCCCGACCTGAGCGAACCGCCGCGAAGCTCCAGAGGCGGTGATCCTCCGTGAGCGCGTTTGACGTTCGCGAACCGCCGCGAAGCTCCCGAGGCGGTCATCCTCCGCGACCCGGTTTGACGTTCGCGAACCGCCGCGAAGCCCCGAAGGCGGCGCGCGAGCCCTGCTTCGCGGCGCCCCTTCCCTATAAATACTCGACTCCCCCTGAGTCCACGGGATGGACAATCCGACCTTTTGGCTTCTCCTCTCCCGAATCGCGAAGCAAGCTTTGCCCCGGGAATCATGAGCTCCGCGAGGTATTCCTACTTCGCGAGACGACTCTGATTTGTTTCGTCCTGAGCCCCTCTTCCGAGAGGGATGCCCTTCGCGAAGCCCAAGGGCGTTCGCAAAGGAAGGGGATTCCCAAGGGAACCCGGGCAGCCGCGGAGCACTCGTGCTTCGCGAAACACCCAACCCATGCTAGTAATCCCTATGCCAAGGCAGGATAACTATGCATCGCGAAGCACATTGCTTGGCAGGACCCTGCTTCGCGAACCACTCCTTCTTCGCGAGGCAGTGCTCCGCGAACACTGTTCCACTTCGCGAAACACCCAACCCATGCTAGTAATCCCTATGCCAAGGCAGGATAACTATGCATCGCGAAGCACATTGCTTGGCAGGACCCTGCTTCGCGAACCACTCCTTCTTCGCGAGGCAGTGCTCCGCGAACACTGTTCCACTTCGCGAAGCACCACCCACTCCCACCTACGCCCCATGCTAAGGCCAAGGCACCCCACTTCGCAAAGCACACTCCTCTGCTTAGCGATTCCTCCTTCCGTGCGACCCTCCAGGTTTGCACGATGTGATTTCAAAGTCCCATGGACAACACCTCCCGTAGCGTTGCTTCGCCCAATGCTCCTTCGCATAGGCATGCTAACGGCTATTGCTTCTTCGCATAGCCACGCTAACGTGGACCCCTCGATGGCTCCTCCCTCGACCCCCCTCTACCATGGCCTTACTGGTACCTTCCCTTCCCCAAGGACCAGAGGGTACCAGTTATGTAAGCCCTAGGGGTGTGGAGTGAACCCACCTCGTCCGAGCTGCAGGACGTTAAACTGCCAAGCACCGCGTCCCCAACACATGACGTTAAACTGTGACCCAACCTCGTCTCCCTCACGAAGGGTCCCCCCAGCTCGAGCATTCATTACACCGCTCGTCTCCACGGGAATGGAACTCTTCCGCACATGGAATGAGATCCTCCTTGTCGGAGTGGTGTATGTTCGCAGGGGAAGGGTCGCCTCAGAGCGTAAATCCTTAACCTTTGGTACGGATGATTGCACCCGTGCATCTCGGTACTTCCCCACTACCAAGGTCAGTGGAGGACGTGATAGGGAACGAGGCACCTCCCATTGTCGGACCAAGGTCCATCTTTCCCGCGCTTTGTCGCGCCATGGGCCTCCATCCTGGAGTAAGTCCCAACACCATGGGCCGCTCAACGCGTAAGCCCCTCTTCGCTTCCCACGGACGCACCCTTCGCGACGTGATCGTCAGGTCCTTGCAACCTCTTGTTTCTCACACCGAGCATGACTCACGTGGGCTTAGAGTGAGCACCGACCCTGACAAACCATCAGCGGACCAAGGTCTGCTTTCACGTCGGTTTACCGACAAACTCCCCATCTGAACTACGAGGTCTTTGATCCATGTCAAGGCATGGTACGTAGGAAGCCTCCATGAGGTTCAAGCCCACCATTAGTGGACCAAGGTCTACTCCCCATTTGAACTAAGAGGTCTTTGATCCATGTCAAGGCATGGTACGTAGGAAGCCTCCATGAGGTTCAAGCCCACCATTAGTGGACCAAGGTCTACTCCCCATTTGAACTACGAGGTCTTTGATCCATGTTAAGGCATGGTACGTAGGAAGCCTCTATGAGGTTCAAGCCCACCATTAGTGGACCAAGGTCTACTCCCCATTTGAACTACGAGGTCTTTGATCCATGTTAAGGCATGGTACGTAGGAAGCCTCTATGAGGTTCAAGCCCACCATTAGTGGACCAAGGTATACCCCCCATCTGAACTACGAGGTCTTTGATCCATGTTAAGGCATGGTACGTAGGAAGCCTCCATGAGGTTCAAGCCCACCCGTCTTTCACGTCGGGTTTCACCCCCGTCCAGCACAACGTTAAACTGCACCCCGGTCCAGTGGTAAGCCATTGCGACCCACCATTTGAACTACGAAGTCTTTGATCCATGTCAAGGCATGGTACGTAGGAAGCCTCCATGAGGTTCAAGCCCACTCATCACCCAATTCACGTCGTATTCTACCTACGTCCAGTACGACGTTAAACTACATTCCAGTCCAGCGGTAAGCCGTTGTGACCCATTCCCACCTGAACTACGTGGTCTTTGATCCATGCTAAGGCATGGTACGTAGGAAGCCTCCACGAGGTTCAAGCCCACCAATAGTGGATCAAGGTCCCTCACTTACGTCGGCTCACCGACACCCACCACCCGTCGTTTATTCACGTCAGGGTTCATTACCGTCCCGCATGACGCTAAACTGTATCATTTGAACTACGAGGACTTTGATCCATGTCAAGGCATGGTACGTAGGAATCCTCCCAGAGGTTCAAGCCCAACTCCCACCGGACCAAGGTCCACCCTCATGTAGGTACGCTGACGATGCCCATCGGACCAAGGTCCACCATCACGTCGGTTTACCGGCACCATCCCGAACTACGCGGACTTTGATTCCCTGCCACGGGGATACGTAGGAAGCCCCTTCAAGGCTCAAGCCCAACTTCGTCGTCACCACCCCTGCGATGGTCCCATTCCATTCTCAACCGTCTCCACGAGACGTTAAACTCGCGACCTACCTCGTGGTAAACATGAGATGCCTGAGGAAAACCTCGGATGGAACGCCTTTGGCGTAACCGTCTTTGCTAGACGTTAATCTTGCAAACATACCCTGTGTTGAACACGGGAAGCTGAGGAAAACCTCAGGTACGTGTCTATGACATGTAACCCCCCGCGCTCGATGTGGGATGCCTCGGGTTTCCACGCCCTCGAGAAGCCTTGTGATCAAGCACAACAGACAGACATGCCAGGTACCCCAGCATCCAGACACGCTACTGATGTCTCAAACGTGATTACTCCCCTGACCGAAGGTTGCTGCCCTGACTGGACCCCTTGGAATGTCCCGACAGAAGCAGTGTAATTAACCAGCGTCCATGGAAACATGGCACTGGGAAGAGTTTCACGAACTACGTATTAAATCTATAAGGGAGACCCGGACTAGGTGAAGAGTTCTGAGGAGGAATCCACAGGAGGAAGAACCGACATCCCATCATCCCGTTTCGATCAAGGAGCAGACGTCCCTGAATAAGGAGTGAATGCCGCCCGCCTTTGGAAAGCGGGAATGCGGGGCAACAAAGCCGCGGGTCCCCCTCCTCCGCGGACGGATGCGCGCGCGCCCCGACAAAAGCGTCGGAAACAGAAATGGTGAACCCGACGTGAAATTCTTCTCCTCAGCATGGGGATTAGTAGCGTTCAAGACACCAGTAGATTGACGTGTCACCGGATCCAGGTATCCGGTGCCTGGTCCCGCCAAGCAAATGGCGGGCCTGTCGTGGAACTCACCGGAAGTCGGGGTAGTAGAACGTGGGGCGCTCCGCTCTGCAGCATGTTGGCGTGGATCCTTCTCACAGACATGGGGATGGAAGAATGCTGGGGCACTGGCTGTCAATCCTTTTCCTCTCAGTACTGATGAGTTGATCCCTTCGTTTGTCAGGAATCAGGTTGCTATTGCAGAGATGCGGTCACCATCCGCTCCTCGCCCGCGCAGGGGCAGGGGCAACACCACTAGGGCCACTCCACATGGCGCCGCTACCGCCACGACGGCTGCCACGTCACGGGATGCGGGACGTCCACGTCCCCTTTCCCCATCAGAGGTCATCCAACGAAGGGTGATCAACAGCCTCGTTCGCAGGTATGAGGAACAAGGGGTCATCCCGACCAGGGATATGGACCGTTTGGACCTGGAGGCTTCCAGGCCCCTCCGTCAACGCCGCCCCAACAGGCCGCGCAGGGAGCCTCCGCTTCCCACCCAGACATTCAATCGTTTCGGGAGCCTATCCCCGGAACGCCTTGACGACTCTTCGCCTTATGCTGAAGAGGCAGGTGTTGTCCGGCTCAGTCCGCTCAGGGCCCCGACCCGGGACTCCCAGGCCAGAGCTCCCGTCCGGCCACGTCAGCGCCGCCGTCTGGCCCCGCAGGAAGAACAGGCAGACTATGTTCCTGCACCACCTGCACCGGCCCGCCTGACCCGACGTCAGCGCCGGGCCCGGGCTGAGGACGCTCGCCTAACCGCGTCCACATCGACAGCTATAGTGGCCCGAGCCACCGCCGACGTACATTATGAAGCCCCCGCCTACATTGAGCAGGGGCACCCCTTCGCTCAACCAAGATTGAGACCCCAGCCGCCCCATGGGCAGGCCGGGTTGACGCTCCGGGTTGCAGGCCACAGTGATGATCGTCGCGAGCTAACCCGCGGTGATGCCACCCCGTACGGAGGTCCTCCCCGTACCACTACTCCACAGAGCGTGGGCCTTCCCCGCTCCGAGGTTCATCGTGGAGGCATGCCTCATGCTGCCCCCATCCTGCAGGAAGACCTGCCCCGGGGCAGTGATGCTCAGCGCGGAAACACTTCCCGCGCCCGCTGTATAGGGTATGAAGCCCATCCGTCTGAAGGTACCGTCCATCCGGTCCTTCGACGTGGGGGACCCCCCTACGTCCTCTCTGCGACTGACGAAGGTCCTCCTCGCCCCAGAAATTCGAGGAGTGAAGGTCAGCTTCGCTCCACTCGCATCGACCGTGGAGGCCTTCCCCATGCTCCTGCCGGTTCCAACAGAGGCCCCGCCCACGTGGGTACTGTTCATGGAGGTCCTCCCCATGTACCCTTTGATATTTGCCCTGGTTCCCCTCGCACCTCGGCTGTCTCAAGTGGGGGCCCTCTTCGCCACGGCGCTAGCGCCGCCCCAGGGCTGCCTGATAGGGGTCAACCCTGTCCCGAAGAGCCACCCAGGGGTAGAAGAGCGGGTCGTCGCCGCCACAAGAAGAATCCTGGGAAGGCCCAGGTGGGGATCAAACCTGCCCGCTTCTCCGATTCGGAAGCGGAATGCGATTCAGCGATGGAACCTTCTCCCAGCTCCTCCGTATCAAGGACTGGGGCAGGAACCAGACGCGTCAGCCTCGTTCTCCCCGAATTTGAGGTCCACCGGATTCCCGTCTCTCTCCACAGGTACATCCAGGAAGAAGAAATCCTGGGAGTTCCGCAGGTTTCGACCGCGCAGTCACCGCCACCGTCGCCCGAAGCGCCCTCTTCCTCTACCCGGGATCCCGAGGAGCTGTTTTGGGGGTCAACGGTGGTAGAGCCACGACATGACCGGACACCGGTAACGGCGATTCCCGTACCCGAAGTAGCGGCTATTAGCCCGTCCTATCGTGACATCGTGGTCAGGTCACCTTGCTCTTCAGAGGAAGGCCCAGAGTACGGTGGCCAGTCTGCTCGCTTGCCGTATTCTCCACCGCCGAGTTTGCTATCCCAGAGGTCCGCCTCGGTGCCGCTACCGGTCCCTCAGCCACCCCCGGTTGATGAGTGGGGAAATGTAGGGCCGAACTCCGAGGATGAACCCAGGAGCTTCTGGAGTATTCTTGCAGCGGACTATTTCCCAGAGAAGTTCTGGCCCACGGCAGCGTTGAATTTCCGCATACCCGAGTCGCTTACCCCTGAAGAAGTGGGATGCTTTTGTCGGACCCTGTGGGCGACGCACTTCTGCCTCCGTTGGGAACGGGTAGTGTACCCCAGGAGTCGGGAGCACTTCGAGGATATTGGCAAACAGTGCCGCCTGATTGATGCAGCAGTGCTCCTTGTGGCCCAGCACCCTGAGTCGCCCGGTCATCAGGGTGCCCTCCAACGAAGATGCGTTCAGAGTTTCAAGGCACTCCGCAAGATTGTCAGGGAAGCCACCCCCCATGTGCAAGTCCGTGGTTGGGGACGCTATGCCGCTCTCCTCTTCGACCCTATCCTACGACAGCCTGATTCGCTATGCGACATTGAGGATATGCCCTCAAGAGGGGTCACAGTCCACATGGCCGACGTTGTGGATAAGAAAGATGAGCTTGAGTTCCTTGATGGGGACTTACCATCCGAGTGCGTACCGCCACTACTCGACCCATCAGGGAGAGTCACCCGTCATCAAAGGAACCTGCTAGGCCTCCCTGTACCCACCGAGTCACTGGCACTCGGTCGAAGCACTGGCAAGGGTAAGGAGCACGTCGGAATAGCCAAGCACTCCGACCCGTCCGCCTCCGTGCAGAAAACGGACGAAGACCCTGAGAAAGCCACGTTGCGCCAGCAGCTTGCTGAACAGAAGAGGCTGGTTGACGAACTTTTGGCTGAACGCGCCGCAGAGCGACGACCCGACTATGGTAATCCCAGGCCGGGACAGCAGTGGCAGGAACAATTTCCCCCCGGTGAGATGCCTCCGGGCAACCCTGATCATGTCACTGCCGCAGACAGGGCGGAAGCCGGAACATACGGCAAGAGGGCGCGATACGTCTCGCCAAACCCCCCTGAGCGACGGGGCAATCTGAAGAACCCAACCCGGGTTCCCCCGGTCGCCCAACAGGTCGTCCAACCAGTCAACCCGCGAGCAGCAGAAGCCGTCTACCGTGTTGAAGAACCTGGAAATGCACTTGTGGTTAGGGATCCCCGTCAAGACAGGGACCCCCACCCGGAGGACCTTATTGCGGCACTCACAGCCCGCCTCGAGGCGTTGGAGACACGGCAGGTGGCGGTCCCACCCGATGGAAAGCCTTATCCCGCGTGGGTGGATGATATGCCCGCGCCTCCGGGTTTTGGGAACCCCACTTTCTCGCCTTTTAATGGGACAGGGGACCCACCCTAGCACTTGGCTCATTTCTCTTCCAGGTGTGGCCCCATGTTGGGGACCCCGGCTCAGCAAGAAGCCGCTAAGCTCCGATGTTTTGTACAGACGTTGGAAGGTCCGGCATTCGTCTGGTATAGCCAGCTCCCCATCGGATCAGTGACCGGTTGGGAAGATCTTCGCCGGCAGTTCTTGTACCAGTTCAGCTCCACCACGCGGAAGACCAGCATCGCGGACCTCTTTAAGTGCAAACAGAGGCCTGATGAGCGGGTTGCAGACTTCATCGCCCGGTGGAAAGGACTTACGTATTCTCTCGATATGCCACTAACTCAGGAGCAATTACTGACGATGTGTGTGGGGAACGTAAAGACAGAGCTGGTACCCTCCTTGATTACCCAGAACTACCCTGGGGGGTTCAGAGATTTCTCGGATAAGGCCCAGCGCCTCGAGGAGGCCCTGCAACAGGCTAGTCAGGCACGTTTGCTGCCCCCTATGATCCCAGCCAGGAGGGCTGCCAGGGCTGAACCCGCCGCAGTGGCTCAAATAGAAGCCCCGAGGCAGCTGGAATTGCTACCGGCGGTACCACCCCCGCAACCCCGCAAAGGTCCTCCACCTCAAGCACAGGCTCCTGCCCAGCAGCGACCGCCTCAGAACCGACAGGTTCCCCCGCGCAACGCGCCACCGCCACCTAGGTGAGACAACCAGGCGCCGCCCCCCTCGGCAGGCCCCTCCGGTCCCTCGATAGGATCAGGCCCCCAGGGCTCCTTACCCGGAAAGAAAGTACCATACCTATTCGTTTAACGAAAATCAGGTCCCTGGTTACTTCCGAAGTGCTCTAGAGCAAGGGATTGTGCGTCTGCCTGAGTGCAGGAGGCCGGCAGAGGCGCATCTCACTGATCACCCCAACTACTGCCCTTATCATCGGATCCTGGGGAACACCCTCAAGCGATGCTATGTGTTTAAAGACTGGCTTCAGGACCAGGTCAACAACAACATAGTCAAGTTGGGCCCAGCGCCAGCGCAGGTGGCAGGCATCTTCGCGGGATCAGAAATCGGCAGTGACAGCAAGGGTGAGTGGCAGCAGGTCCCTAGCCGCGGGTCCCAGAAATACGACAACTGGATGGCTCGAAAAACTGTCGTCCGTGCCCAGGGTATCATCCGGGCACGCCTGAAGCAGTCGGAACCTTCAGAAGAAGTAGTTGGCGCCTCAGCATCGTCTTCACAGTCGACCTCTGCCCAAAAAGGCAAGCAGCGGCGACGCAAGAAGAAGCAGCGTGCACCGCCAGTGCCGTCGTCATCCCGCACTCTCGGCGACTTTATGCCTCCTGAAATGGGCATTCCCCCCAGAATCCGCCCAGCGGTGGATGACTCTTCGAGTGACAGTCAAGGGTACGCTTCGGTTAACACCGTGGAGCTGGTAAAGCCCTATATGACCCCCGACGAAGGGGAACCCCAGGCAGACCGCCCCAATGTTTCCAGCCGACGTCAACGTCAGCGGAATCGCAATCACGCCGGTCACCGAGGTACGTCAGCAGGCATTTGTGACCAAGCCGTGCACGCTACCGAGACCAGGCAGTAGGCTCAGCGCAGATCTCAGCACGCGCAGACCCATCCAATGCCCTTGGCTCTACGTCCACCGCCGTTCGTGTTGCTGGATCAGGGAGAGCCGCCTCGTTCGTATCACAGCCAGTCTCGCCCGGCGACGGGCCAGCCCCCGCTGTTCGACCTTAGCCCGGCGACTACTCCCCAGGCTTCTACTAGCAAGCAGCAGGATGTACCCAGTGCTAGCCGACCGCCAGTTCAACCAGCAGGACCCGCTATGCCTCCAAATGCCGAAAAACCCCCTGTAAGCAGAGGTTCGCGTTTGGCACGCAAGTATGATGTCCTAAAGCACTTAGCCGGCATTCCGGCGAGGCTTTCCATCCTTGAGGCCCTGCGCTTGTCGTCCGAGATGCGCGAGGCACTTGCCGAGGCCCTAAGGAGCCCCCTCCAGTTCGAGACGGAAGTGGCAGCCGCGGAGGCCTTCCATACCGAGACGATTGAAAACGCCGAATGTCAGGCGGTTATCTCGTTCTCTGGTGAAGATGAAGACCCTCCTATACAGGGGCACATTCTCCCACTGTATATCACTGGCCACTTTAATGGTGTGGAAGTCCGTCGCTGCCTCGTTGACACGGGTTCTGGAATCAATCTAATTCCGACCCGGACGCTGCGAAAGCTGGGTTTGTCCGAAGGTGATTTGACTCCCTCTGACCTCAGGATTCAGGGGTACGACAGGACAGAGAAAACCCCGGTCGGCAAGATCCGTCTGAAGACCCAGTTCGGTGGCTTAATTGCCAGCACCGAATTCATGGTTGTTTCTCAGGACACCGCCTACAACGCATTGATGGGCAGGCCATGGCTCCATCTGCATGCAGCGGTTCCCTCGTCGTATCATCAGTGCCTTAAATACTCGCTCAACGGTCGAGTAGGCGTGCTCCAAGGAGACGCGTCCCCTTTCGCTTCTTGTGAGGCCCGCTATCTGGATGCGGGTTATTACAAAAGTAAGGACAAGCAGATCCTGGTCAGCGAGGATGAGCCCGCCCCGATCACAAGTGATCCCTGGGCAAGCATGGACGACGCCTACATCCTCCCGATCCACCGGTTGGAGGCCACGACCCCCGACATGGGACAATGTTTCGTTGTTTCGGGTACGCAAGGAAGGCATGTTCCCGCGTCCAAGCGACGGCGGAAAATCACCTCGTACTCCTACAACAACCAGGCTCGGGTCATCCCGGAATCTCATACCCATGTACGGTACCGGGATGTCAGGCTCATGACAACGGCGGTGCGCCATACGTGTCTATTTCGCCGGGATGGAATCAACCGACTCTGGCCGACACGTCACCACTGCTTTGATATCGTCAAGCGTGGCCCCTTAGGCCGAAGGCCGGATGGGATAGGGTCAAATGCATTCATTGCTATGGTCTCCACGATGAGTGAGTCTCCTGATGTGATGACCGCTGCTGCCCAAGACGGCACCAGCTGCCCCTCGGGTTTTGAGAGCCCAGAAGCACCTTCCGTCACGGGAAGTCCCCCCACGGCTGGGGAGGAAGACTTGGAGGATGCTCCCCCAGCCTTTGAAGAAGGCGTCTCTACCACGGTTGATGAGCTGGTGCAGGTGAACCTTGGCAGCGAGGCAAATCCAAGACCCACATTGATCAGTGCGGCCATGTCCCTCGAGGAGCGGCAGCAGTATGTAGACTTCCTCAAACAGCACCGCGATGTGTTTGCCTGGAGTTACGACGAGATGCCAGGGCTGGATCCCCAAGTGGCCGTCCACCGTCTGGGCCTCCCGGTAAAACATCGTGGGTTTAAGCAGCCTCCCAGGAAAATGCACCCTTCCCATGGAGCTATGGTTGAGGCCGAAGTTGATAAGCTAATCAAGGCCAACTTCGTCAAAGAGGTCCAGTACCCCAAATGGCTCGCCAACATTGTGCCAGTCAGGAAGAAGAACGGGCAGATTAGAGTCTGCATCGACTTCTGCGATCTCAATCGCCACTGCCCGATGTACGACTTCCCACTCCCGGTGACAGAGCTGTTGATTGACGCCACAGCCGGATTCCAAGCCCTCTCCTTCATGGATGGGTATTCCGGGTATAACCAAATCCGGATGGCCCCCGAGGATGAGGAGTCCACTGCCTTCAGGGCTCCCCAGGGTACCTTTTGCTACCGGGTAATGCCATTCGGTTTGAAAAATGTAGGTGCCACTTATCAGAGGGCTATGCATCGCATATTCAAACCGATCCTCGGGACATTGGTGGAATGCTACGTGGATGACCTTGTAGTAAATCATATCAGCGCCAGGACCATCTCAAAGACCTTGAGAAAGTGTTCGGTTTCCTCCGTTCCCGTCACCTGAAGATGAACCCACTGAAGTGTGCCTTCGGGGTCACCTCCGGGAAGTTTCTGGGCTTTGTTGTCAGATACCGAGGTATCGAGATCGACCCGGAGAAGATCAAGGACATCAGCCAAATGCCTCCCCCGAGCAACATTCGGGAGCTTCGAGGATTGCAAGGCCACTTAGCCTATATACGCCGATTCATTGCGAACCTGGCCGGCAAGTGTAAGCCCTTTTCTCGGCTCATGAAGAAAGGCGCTGCCTACGAATGGGATGAGGAGTGTCGGATCGCTTTCGAGGAAATCAAGCAGTATCTGCTCCAACCTCCGGTCTTGATGCCACCCGTCTCTGGAAAGCCGCTGGTTCTTTACGTAACCGCCCTGGAGAGATCCCTCGGCGCACTGCTCGCCCAGAAGAATAACGAGGGCACTGAGAACAGTCTCTACTATCTCAGTCGCATGCTTCTCGATACGGAGGTCAGATATTCCCTTATCGAAAAGAGCTGCCTTGCGCTTGTCTTCGCCGTGCAGAAGTTGCGACACTACCTGCAACACCACGAGGTGCAATTGATCTCTCGGGTGGATCCGCTGAAGTACATCCTGAACCGCCCCATGCTGACTGGCCGACTAGCACGGTGGGCGGTGATTCTCCAGCAGTTTGACATCAGGTTTGTGTCTCAGAAGGCCATTAAGGGACAGGCATTGGCAGACTTTTTAGCTGCCCATCCAACCTCCGCGGATCAATCCCTGGACCTGGATTTTCCCGATGAGACGATCCTCTCGGTCGATCATGCTGTCCCGTGTTGGCAAATGCATTTCGACGACGCCTCCCGGAGCCCCACTGGTAGAAGGCTCAACGACCCCAAGCTCAACAGAGTGGGTCTGGGTATTGTTTTCATTACCCCGACGCAAGCCGTCCTGCCGTACTCCTTCCTGCTGTCAGAAGGTTGTACGAACAACGAGGCAGAGTACCAAGCTCTCATCACCGGCCTCGAGTTGGCCCTCGAGATCCATGTACCCCATCTACATGTGAAGGGAGATTCTGAGCTGGTAATCAAACAGGTTAATGGCGACTACGTCGTCAGGAAGCCAGAGCTTGCACCGTTGCTGGAGTACACCCTCCTCCTAATGGCCCAGTTCTCTTCTCGGCCAGAGGTTACCCATGTCCCGCGGTCGCAGAACGGCCAAGCGGACGCCCTAGCTGGCTTAGCCGCATCGCTCGCAGAACCCGAGCAAGATGATTTGGTCATACACGTGGCCCACCGTAGAGTCATTGCTCCCGTCACCCAAGAGGACCGTGATGGCCTGCGGGTAAGTCATCTCACCGCCGGACCCTCCGTATCGGGAGTCCCGGGTTCGTCAGACGCAGTGGTTGAAACGACCCCCGATTGGAGAGCACCTTTTGTCGAGTATCTCCAAAATGGTCAGCTCCCGGACAACTGGGCCGAGCGCGAGCGAATTCGACGCCGCGCGCTTCAATTTACCCTCCAGAGTGGCCCCAGTCTTGAGCAGACCCTCTATAAACGGAGTTTTGATGGTGTCCTCCTCCGTTGCATCCAAGGAGTAGAGATACCTCAAGTTATGCAAGAGGTTCATGCCGGTTCCTGTGGCGCCCATCAAGCTGGGCCGAAGCTGTCCCATCAAATCCGGAGGCTAGGGTACTTCTGGCCCTCCATGATCCACGATTGTATTGGATACGCCAAGAGATGCGACGCGTGCCAAGTGCACGCCAACTTCTTGCATCGGCCGCCAGAACCCCTCCACCCCACCAAGTACTCTTGGCCATTTGCGGTATGGGGACTCGATGTAGTGGGACCGTACCCGCCGGCAACAGCCCGCCAGTGTAGGTTCATCCTGACTGCTACAGATTTCTTCTCCAAGTGGGCAGAAGCAGTTCCGCTCAAAGAGGTCAAGGCCCGTTCCGTCGTTGACTTTGTGAGCTCCAACATCATCCACCGGTTTGGGGTCCCTCATGCCGTCCTCACTGACAACGGCACCAACTTCCGAGCAGCTGAATTGAAGAAATTGTACGCTAAGTACGACATCCGGTCAAACCATACCTCCCGCTACCACGCACAGGCAAATGGACAGATCGAGGCGTTCAACAAGACCCTCTCTAACATTCTGCAGAAGATGGTTGGTCAGAACAAGAAGAGTTGGCCGGATAAACTCCCCAACGCCCTCTAGGCTTACCGGACGACGACTCGCAACTCTACCCAGGTGACCCCATATTCCCTGGTGTATGGAGCTGAGGCCGTCCTACCCATTGAGATCCAGCTGCCATCGCTACGCACTGCAGTTTATGATCACCAGACATCAGATGAGGTAGCCGAGATCCGTCTAGCTGAGTTAGAGGCACTGGACGAGAACCGGCTTCGTGCCCTGCACAATCTGGAAAGGCATCAGGACAAGATGGCAAGAGCTTTTGACAAGAAGGTTCGTCTCTGCTCCTTTCTACAGGGTGACCTGGTACTGGCCCTGCGAGCGCCAATGATTCCCGGAAGGAAACCGCCCAAGTTAGAACCCAAATGGGAAGGGCCTTATATCATCCATAAGGTTTACCCCAATGGAGCTTACTCCTTGGTGACCACAGATGGAGAGCGTGTAACCCCTCCCACCAATGCCAGATTCCTCAAGCGATACTTCGCCTAGGGCAAGAGATGGTCCTGCATGACCCTAAACTGCGAGATGGTCCTGCATGACCCTAAACTGCGAGAGGGTCCTGCACGACATTAAACTGCATGGGTCCTGCACGACATTAAACTGCATTGGTCCTGCACGACCCTAAACTGCGACTTGGTCCCGCATGACCTTAAACTGTATCTCCGTCCTCACTGCAAGACGTTAAACTGCAAGTCAGTCAGTTCTTCCTGACCGAGGCTCAGCCTCAGGCCCCTCGGCCTCTTTGGGCCCCTGGCCCCGTCTCCACCGAGGTCTGGCCCCAGGCCCCCCTCGTTTCTCTCCGACTTACCCTCTTACGGGATTGTACGGTACAGTGTAGGACTACGTTCTCACGTTGGGATCATGTACCATGCCGCACACATCCCCGAACAAGATGCCCCTCGTCCCGCATGATGTTAAACTGCATGTTAAGAACTACGTACGGCTTGATTCCCATCTTCATGGGATACGTAGGAACGCTCGGACGCCTCGTCTTGAGCCCAGCCCCAAGCTTCTCTCTTCCACTATTCCCCCTGGGAATGGTCTCCTTGGAGGATCTTTGTGTAGCAGGGCGTCGGCCTTCTTGGCCCCGCTCATGCAACCCCACTCACGCAAAGATTGTAAAGGTCGCACCATGCGCCCGCTCCGTTCTTCTACCCTCCCACGTCCTTACCGCATGACGCTAAACTGCATGGCCTTCAAGAACTACGTATGGCTTGATTCTCATCCTTATGAGATACGTAGGAACGCCCAGACATTTCGTCTGTTGGCCCAGCCCAAAAGCCGAAATCTTCCCCTCGGGTTAAGACACGGCAGGGTGCACATTTTTGCCCCGACCCACGTCGAGCAAGCCTCGACCCGGCTGCACATTCCCCCCTGGAGGTGTTTGCCCCTTTTGTGGATGGATTCACACCCGGAGGGGCCCCCAAGAACGGCCTGGATACAAAGCCCAAGGGCTCTCCTACCGATACGGGCCAACGCCCCTGAGGGTTTCTCAAGAAACAAATTGAAACAAGTCCCGCGTTGCGAATTTGGTCAGCGGTCGACCCTCATTTTTTGCCCCCATGCGGGTCACCATAGGAACGCTGTGTTTCGAATATGGTCAACAGTGATTCATTCTGCCCCATCCTGAGGTGATAAACTTCCCCCAGGTGGTGCTAGTGATCGGGACCACAGCCCATGATTCCTCACCCGGAGCGTACGGTGTGGTGTGGGACTACGTCCTCATTCACGTCGGGATCATGTACCACGCCGTACAACTCCCCTTACGAGGCCCAGCCTCAGGCCCCTTGGCCTCCTTGGGCCCCTGGCCCCCCGTCCTCATGTAAGACGTTAAACTACAAACCAGTCAGGCCTTCCTAACTGATGCCTGATCTTGGGCCCCCTGGGCCTTCTCCCCTATTTCTCACCTGGAGTGTACGGTGTGGTGTGGGACTACGTCCTCATTCACGTCGGGATCATATACCATGCCGTACAACTCCCCTTACGAGGCTCAGCCTCAGGCCCCTTGGCCTCCTTGGGCCCCTGGCCCCCCGTCCTCATGTAAGACGTTAAACTACAAACCGGTCAGGCCCCTCGGCCTTTCTAGGCCGCGGCCCAGGACCTATCTTATAGGATTGTACGGTATGGTGTAGGACTACGTCCTCATTCACGTCAGTTTTTGGCCATACTATACACCTTGCTTAGGAGTATATTACTCCCCACCTAAGTCCCGCATGACGTTAAACTGCATTGCAAGAACTACGTGTGGCTTGATTCCCATCATAATGGGATACGTAGGACCACCTGGATGTCCAAAATCCGGGTCCAGCCCCATCTCTCGGGAATCCTCATCCCATCTTGGCCCCCTGGCCTATCCTTCCTCCATGAGGGGATCATATGGTGCGGTGTGGGATTATGTCCTCATTCACGACGGTCTCGTGATGACCACGCCATGCTCCCACCCCCTGCTGATTTGTTTGGTCGATCCCTCTTTCGGCTGTTCACCAATGTGCTTAAGAGTACTCTGGTTCATTACCTGGAATGCCAAGCTTTACTCGGACACGTCCGCACCCGCTTTCCAGGCTTTGCGTATCCCCGCATCAGGGCTTTCACCATATTTCACACCCGGAGGGACTCCCAAGAACGGCCTGGATACAAAGCCCAAGGGCTCTCCTACCGATACGGGCCAACGCCCCCCAGGGTTTCGGACGACAAATTGATAAAATCCCGCATTGCGAATATGGTCAGCGGTCGATGCTCGTTTGTTGCTCCCACCTCAGGCTAACGCGATACAGACGCTGTGTTTCCTTCATGGATAACAGTTTTCCTCTGTCGTCACGCCAACCCATTAAGACCAAATTCCGGGTACACAATTCACACCCTTCATCACTTCATCGTGTCCAAGTAGAATTTCGGGACTCTTGGTACTTTTTCCCCCGTGCACGTCTGCGCGTTTGAGGAACAAGCTACATCAAAGGTGTCCTTCGGAACTCTCTGTTGACTCCCCTTTAATGGATGCCCCAAGTATTGCAATGAGGATCCCCCCTTGTTTCCCACACTGAGTTTATCTCACGTGGGCTTAGGGATTGGGTTGACCTCTGTGCTTACTTGGGAGTTGTCACCATCCACGGTCCGAGCTCTAAGACCATAAACTAAGACCCTCATCTGGAACTACGTTCAAGACCCCTTGTCTCCGAACCCAGCTTGAGTTCAGCAAATTTACCCCTCTAATCCTGCCTTCAGGACCCTGATCACAGGACTGCGTGGCGCAGTGTAGGACTACGTCCTCATTCACGTCGGGTACGCAACAACTGCACCACGCACGCCCCCATTCTGAGGTTCAGTCCTCCTATCCCCTGTCCTGCATGACATTAAAAGGCACCCTTTCAGAACTACGTGTGGCTTGATTCCCATCATAATGGGATACGTAGGACCACCTGGATGTTTAAGATTCGGGTCCAGCCCCACCTCTGGGAGATATCCTGATTTCCCGGTCACCTAGACCACTTGGTCCATCCCTCTCCAGTGGGGGGTGCATAGGTATGATACAAGGTTGTGGGAATCATGCCCCCCTTCCCCTGGGAATCTGCCATCTCTCGATCACCCTCAAGGTTGAGTCCCTTGGCTCCCCGCAGTGGTTCACCCATGTATTGAGAGTACTCTGGTCTAGGACCAAGAGTGTCAGATTCAACTTGGTCAAGTCCCTTCCACTTGTCAAGCTTCGTGTTCCCCTCTATTCGGACTTCCATCATCTTTCACACCCGGAGGGACCCCCAAGAACGGCCTGGATACTATGCCCAAGGGCTCTCCTACCGATACGGGCCAACGCCCTCCAGGGTTACGGACAACAAATCGATAAAATCCCGCGTTGCGAATATGGTCAGCGGTCGATGCTCGTTTTGTTAGTCCTCATTTCAGGCTAACGCGACAGGATGCTGTGTTGCGAACATGGTCAGCAGTAATCCTCTGTCGTCACGCCAGCCCCTTCAGTCCTTGAATGTTGGTTGCATGATTCACGTCATTTTCCACCCCATCATGTCCAGGTGGAATCTGGACACTTTTGGCACTATCCCTCAGTGCACCTTTGCATGCTAGGGGGACAAAGCTGCAATCTGGCGTCCTTCGGGACTCCCATGGTCCGAGCTCTAAGACCATAAACTAAGACCCATTCGGGACTATGTTCAAATTCCCATCCTCATGGGACACGTAGGACCGCCCAGACGCCCTGTCTCCGGGTACAACCCATTCAGGAAGCCAGTCTCTTCCCCTGTTTTACCTCCGGATGGCGTACAATTTGATGTGGGATCATGTCTCTGTCAAATGTGTTTTATAAACACTGCGCACATTTCCCGCCTAGCATCGTCTCTGCTACGTCTGCGCTGCATGATGATAAAATGCATGCTTGGTCCTATCATACGACCCTAAACTGTGACATTATCGTCCTGGCCGCACGACGAAAAACGGCACCGCATTGTGGTGACCTCGCTGTAGAGGACATCACGTTGGGTACTGGCCACGCGCCATGCCATTTGTCAACGCCCATCACGGCTTGATTCTTGTGGCGACATCACGACCTACAGTCCTAGGCCTATCGCTTCACAAAAAAAAAACCATTCACCTCAAAGAACAAACAAGATACATCAAATTCCGCTTCTTTTAGTGCAAGGGCCACGTCCACACTTCCCCTTTCCCCTGGCACTGGTACCTTACCCTGCCACCTTCCAGAACTACGTATGGCTTGATTCTCATCCTTATGAGATACGTAGGAGCGCCCGGGTACTTCCCCGCAGGTCCAGCCTAACCCTGGTGTTCGGTCCCTCGACTCGAGCTCATTCACGTCAGGTTGTGATGTCATGCGTCCCCTGATCCCTTTTTCCAATCCATGGTCCGAATTCTATGACCATAAACTAAGATTTCCCCAAGGGAAAGAAATCTGCTCCCTCTCTCTAATACGTTTCGTTGACGTATTCAGATGTGTCTTGACAAAAAGCCCGAAGCATGGTATTTTCACAGGGACATTCCCCTCATCCCATGACTAAGCTTCGTGAGCTCTTTATTTGGATCCTCATCCTCTTCCACATCTAAAAGGACCCTCGGACGACGTGGATACTAAGCTTAAGGGCTCTCCATGAATGCTGGACCTAAGGGCCCTACAATCGTTTCGGGCCAACGTCCCTGCGGATATTCGACAACATTTGTGACACGGTCCCGTGTTTCGAACATGGTCAACGGTCGACCCTCATTTGTTTGTCCCTATTTCAGGCTAACGCGATAGGATGCTGTGTTGCGAATATGGTCAGCAGTAGTCCTCTATCGCCACGCCGTCACCATCGTGATCCGAATCTCGAGCGTCATGATTCACACATTTCCACTCCTTCATGTCCAAGTGGAACTCCATCATACTCGGCTCTTTCTCTTCGCGCATCTAGATGCGCTGAATGATCATGTTAGTGTCATTGGGCCGGTAGTCACCGAGCATCCCTTTGCCCTCACCTGCCCCTCTCTGCGTCGGGAAATTCCCGCCACTACTGCTTGTTTCCCACACCGAGCACGACTCACGTGGGCTTAGTAGTTTTGGCCGGATGTGTACCAACACGGTTAGGCTGCTCCTCGTCCAGTACGACGTTAAACTGCGTTTCTAGAACTACGTGCGGCTTGATTCCCATCATCACGTGGGATACGTAGAGACGCCCAGGCATTTCGCCTAGGGTTCAGCCCCAGGAATCACAAAATCCCGTTCCTCCTCACTTCCAGCGCCCCTGGTGTTGCCCCAATCGTGCATACGAGCACGTTGGATAAACGGTAATTCGGCTATCCCGGAAGTTCCTCCTCTGATCAAGCCTTCCCCATCTTTCGGGAATCTGGACTGGTTTGAGGGAATTGTCGTCAAACGTCCCGCAAACATTGCAGGGATGCAACAAGACAACTCAACAGTGGAAATCGTGCGCACTACGGAACTCTAAACAAAGGAGAAAGGAAGAGTTGAAGCACAAAAAAAAATGTTAATAAAAGTTTCTTCGGGTTCGCTACAATACTCGGGGGTTGACTTCCCCCATGGACGGGTTGACTCCGTCAAAAGAGCGTTGCAGCTCCGCCACCCGTTGACTTGCGGCGTCCAGAGCCTGTTGCCGCTGATTTAACTCCCGCTCCTCTTCAGCAGCGGCGGGGCGTAATCCGTCAACCCTGGCCCGGGCCCTTTCCACCTCGGCCTGGACGACAGCCATCCTTCCAGAGGTCTGCTCCATATGCTCCTCAGCCTTTGCCAGCTGGGCCTTCAATCGTAAGACCAGCTCAGACTGTGCATCGAGAGTGGCTGAAAGCTCGTTGGCCCGGATCTGCATTTGTTGGACCTCGCCTTCAGCCTCCTGGAGCTTCCTGATGCTGGTCGCCTTCCTCCGCTGCCATCCCACGCTCAGCCCACGATCATGCTCCCGGATCTTCTCAGCCATGAGGTCTTGGATGAGCGCGTGAGGGCGTTGGGCATCCACTCCCCCGGCACACAGTTCGCGCAACCGTGAGCGGAGCCTATTCATTTCGGCCAGCCATTGCACCTGGGGAGTGTCCCTGATAAAGCGCGTAATCATCTTCCACGACCGGCGGCGGACTATGCTGCAGTCTTCCTCTTCAGAGGCTATTTCGTCCCAATCCGCGCGATCAGCGGGCTCGTACACAGGATATGCCTGCAGGAATTCCTCAGCGGGATCCGCATCTGGTTTTGAGTCTGGTACGACACCTGACGCCGGCACAGGCACGACAGGACTGGGACTGACCGGTTGATCCTCTTCCTCGGAGTCCACCTCGATGACTTCAGGTATGACCCTGCTGGTGATCCCGCCAGTGATGGTGTGCACCGCAGCTGGAGGAGGTGAAGGGATTATCGTCACCATCACCGGCATGCCCCTGGGAGGGACGCCACCAGACATCCCAACCAGCCTCGCTGCAGCAGCCCACGCCAGTCGGAGAACTGTATGACAGAAAGAGACATAAACGTTAGTCGACATGACCCACGTGTGGCAACGAAGAGACCGGTGGAGGAGACTTACGAAGGTTGACTTCTGAGCGCTGCTCCTGGGCCGGTACTGACGGGACTCCGAGACGGGGCCCCCCGTATACTGCTGGAAGATCTGGAGAGTCCAGAGGAGCCACCTCAGACCCCCTGGTCCCACCAGATGCAGAGCTGGACGCAGCCATTGGCGCGGGTTCTGAAGGCCCCGCATCGTCACCCGCCGAGGAGCGAGAACGAGGCCTACGAACAAGTTCCTCCTGCATGACCCAAACATTGGTGAGAAGTCCGTATGGATTCAATAACAGATCGTAAGAAGAGAGATTCGGAATGCCACCTCGAGAGCCTCCGTGGAGTCGTCGGATTCTGAGCTTCGGTCTCCGACCTCGCCCTCCTCCAGCGGGCTCCCTCCTCCAGCCTCATCCTCCCGAGAAGAGCCCCCTGATTCCTCCGGCAAGGGGAAGCGCTCCCTCAGATCGGCAGCCGATAGCTGTGGAGGGACCGTCTGATTCAACAGTACCCTCACCCGGTCTGTCATTGGGCGAGGGGCACCACTGGAGTGGATGTAATCCTCCAGCTCGTTCAAGTATTGCTCCGCCTCCGCCGGAGACACCATGAATCCGGCCCGGACTGGGCCTATGCCCGGCAGTCTCATCCCGAGGCGATTCAGGTGGGCCCACATCTCAGATGGGCTGAGGAATTGCCGGTTGACATCCCAGGTGTCCCAAGCTTCCGGAAAAACAGCATCTTCTGCCATGTCAATGTGACGCAGCCGCTTCCCCGGAGCCTGAGCGGATATCCGACGGAATCCCCTCGGTGGCCGCCCTTCTGGATGACCCTGCTCTCCCGGAACCACCGGATCCGCCGCTGCTGCCATACCCTCGGCCGGTGCGGGTCTCTCTGCCACGGCAGCTCCGCTGCCGCGGGCGGCCCTAGCTGCCCTCCGACCCCGACCTCGAGATGAAGGAGGCCCACCGTCACCAACCCGGATCGTTGGCTGCTTCAGCATCTCCCCGGGATAAGCAGCCTCCCAGCTGATGGCATACTCTTTCACTAAGCCGAAGGCGGCGGTGGGTGGAGGCAATGTGATCTGCATCTTTCCATCCTCACGTGTGAACATGAGCCACAACTGCCTCATCACACACGGGTGCTCCTCGTGACGCACCTCCCAGTATACCTGCGGGGTCAGCCGCTGGAGGCACCGGAACTGCCTCGCAAAACGGTGCGGGGTGTATGGTTCACAGATTGGCTCACGATCTATCCGAGCCACCAAAACGCCACCTCGGAAGGCCAGGAGGTAAGCCCGATGCTCTTCCGTTCCCCGTCCATCATCAGCAAGCCTCCCCGTCGGCAGTGGAAAGGGATGAAAGTTGAACTCGTCCGCCCTCCACACCCTATTCAGCACCATCGGAACGGCCAGTTTGAATGGGAAGCTCCCAACTGCGTTCAGAATGGAAGGGCGAAAGTCTGATCCCGGCGGCGAAATGGGGTTTGGATACTCGTAAATCCCCCTGATGTGCGCCGCGATCCACCCATACAGGAGGTGGAAGGGCCCGCATATTCTTGGCGGCTTCTTGCCCTCGCTGATGCGTCGCAGCATTCTGTATAGCTTGGCGAGCATCGGGATCCCCAGGTTGATCCGCTGCCCCATGGCCAGCATTGATGCCATGATAAACGAGCTGGGCCATACCCCCATGCTTGTATCTCTCACTGGTAGGATCCGCCCACATATGAGGGCCGCGATGAACGCCGCCAGCCTAACTATTGGCTGTTGTTCGGTGCTGACGCTGAAACCCCAAGTCTTCCATTGGCTGTCCTCCAAAACCCGCCAATACGAGTTCCCCTTACCCCGCTGGGCTGCCCTCGGACAAGTTCGAGGCCTTGGAGGGAACTCTCGATTCTCTGGAAAGTTCAGGAAACACTTGAACCACCTCTTGAAGTGGACGTCCCTCACGGCCTCCTTGTCCTCTCCAGGGACAAGCGCCATCAGCGCTGACGCCAGCCGTGGCATTTGCTCAGCATCCCCCCACGCACTGATGACGGGGAGGAACTCGTCGTACATGGCCCCCAAGATCGGGACCCCAGAAACCTGGTGGACATCCCACAGGCTGATGCCCACCTCCCCGTGATGCAGATGAAAAGTGTTGGTCCTGGACGACCATCTACTCAGCAGTTCCGGCATCAGCTGCTTTGGCTGGTAAATGTGGAACTGGGAGGCCCATGTCGCCTCGTACAATCCCACTCTCCTCAGCTCAGCCTCGAACTCCTCGCATGAGGCGCCTACCCAGTAGGCCCAGGCCCAGTCGTCGGTAAAATTGCCGCCCTGGCGCAGGTCCCACTCATCGGACCATCCCTTCTTCGGATCCTGCAGAGCCGCCTTCAGCATGGTGCGGTAGAGAGGAGGGGACGTCTCCGGTTGCAGTGGCCTCCCGTCAATATCGTTCACATGATTGTGGAGACAATCGGCGGTGATGGGTGTGAAATCCTCCCGCGCGTGACCGTCGGCCGCCCTGAACCATTGGTGTTGGCACGGTGTGCTCCTGAACCAACAAGCTGGTTCATCCCTTCCTGCCTCAGGGATGAAGACGTCATCCCTCAGCCCGAAGCCGTACAACGGCAGCTTTTTGCACTGTGGATAATCCTTCTGACCTTCCGACAGCAGATCTGTCAGAGAAGTGTGGTCTGAATGGCTGCGAACCATTTCCCCCAAGCCTGGACGGTTGGCCATCTCATCCCGGCGAGCAGCATCTGCGAGCACTCCCAGCACAGCTTCTTGATGGGCCATCTTTGAATGTCGACCCTTAGAAAAGTTTTTCTCCCTGGATCGCGAGGCTCGGCCGCGAAGCTCGGCCGCGAAGACGGATCGCGAAGATCGGTCGCGAGACGAAGCCGCGAAGTCTGGCCAAGGCAGACAGAGGTTCGCTTGGCGCGGACGCGGAGTCGGAGACTCGCGGTTCGCCGCGAAGCTCGATTCGCGGAGTGCTGTCGCGGAGTGCTGTCGCGGAGTACGCGGAGCTTCGCCAAATCGAGAGTGCACAAAAAGACAAGACACGTGAAGACAAAAGAGGGCGGACCCCCTATTTATAGGCGATGACCCCGGAGCATCGCGGCGCGCCTCACCCGCGCGAAGCATCGCGGCGCGTCCGGATCCGCGGCCCCGATGAGCATCGCGGCCCCCCTTCGCGATGACGCATCGCGAACCACCGACAGTTTTTGGCGATTGTCCCTAAGACTTCGACCCTTCGCCCTCCGCGGCTCCAAGTCTGAGGGGGGGCATTTGTTGGCGCCAAAAATCCGGCCCGAGAGGAAGGAACGAAAAAGACAGTCGGCGCGCTGCCTCGCGAAGCACAGCCGCGAAGCACAGCCGCGAAGCCCGTCCGCGGAGCCCCGCCGCGAAGCGTCCCGACCTGAGCGAACCGCCGCGAAGCTCCAGAGGCGGTGATCCTCCGCGAGCACGTTTGACGTTCGCGAACCGCTGCGAAGCTCCCGAGGCGGTCATCCTCCGCGACCCGGTTTGACGTTCGCGAACCGCCGCGAAGCCCCGAAGGCGGCACGCGAGCCCTGCTTCGCGGCGCCCCTTCCCTATAAATACTCGACTCCCCCTGAGTCCACGGGACGGAAAATCCGACCTTTCGGCTTCTCCTCTCCCGAATCGCGAAGCAAGCTTTGCCCCGGGAATCATGAGCTCCGCGAGGTATTCCTACTTCGCGAGACGACTCTGATTTGTTTCGTCCTGAGCCCCTCTTCCGAGAGGGATGCCCTTCGCGAAGCCCAAGGGCGTTCGCAAAGGAAGGGGATTCCCAAGGGAACCCGGGCAGCCGCGGAGCACTCGTGCTTCGCGAAACACCCAACCCATGCTAGTAATCCCTATGCCAAGGCAGGATAACTATGCATCGCGAAGCACATTGCTTGGCAGGACCCTGCTTCGCGAACCACTCCTTCTTCGCGAGGCAGTGCTCCGCGAACACTGTTCCACTTCGCGAAACACCCAACCCATGCTAGTAATCCCTATGCCAAGGCAGGATAACTATGCATCGCGAAGCACATTGCTTGGCAGGACCCTGCTTCGCGAACCACTCCTTCTTCGCGAGGCAGTGCTCCGCGAACACTGTTCCACTTCGCGAAGCACCACCCACTCCCACCTACGCCCCATGCTAAGGCCAAGGCACCCCACTTCGCAAAGCACACTCCTCTGCTTAGCGATTCCTCCTTCCGTGCGACCCTCCATGTTTGCACGATGTGATTTCAAAGTCCCATGGACAACACCTCCCGTAGCGTTGCTTCGCCCAATGCTCCTTCGCATAGGCACGCTAACGGCTATTGCTTCTTCGCATAGCCACGCTAACGTGGACCCCTCGATGGCTCCTCCCTCGACCCCCCTCTACCATGGCCTTACTGGTACCTTCCCTTCCCCAAGGACCAGAGGGTACCAGTTATGTAAGCCCTAGGGGTGTGGAGTGAACCCACCTCGTCCGAGCTGCAGGACATTAAACTGCCAAGCACCGCGTCCCCAACACATGACGTTAAACTGTGACCCAACCTCGTCTCCCTCACGAAGGGTCCCCCCAGCTCGAGCATTCATTACACCGCTCGTCTCCACGGGAATGGAACTCTTCCGCACATGGAATGAGATCCTCCTTGTCGGAGTGGTGTATGTTCGCAGGGGAAGGGTCGCCTCAGAGCGTAAATCCCTAACCTTTGGTACGGATGATTGCACCCGTGCATCTCAGTACTTCCCCACTACCAAGGTCAGTGGAGGACGTGATAGGGAACGAGGCACCTCCCATTGTCGGACCAAGGTCCATCTTTCCCGCGCTTTGTCGCGCCATGGGCCTCCATCCTGGAGTAAGTCCCAACACCATGGGCCGCTCAACGCGTAAGCCCCTCTTCGCTTCCCACGGACGCACCCTTCGCTACGTGATCGTCAGGTCCTTTCAACCTCTTGTTTCTCACACCGAGCATGACTCACGTGGGCTTAGAGTGAGCACCGACCCTGACAAACCATCAGCGGACCAAGGTCTGCTTTCACGTCGGTTTACCGACAAACTCCCCATCTGAACTACGAGGTCTTTGATCCATGTCAAGGCATGGTACGTAGGAAGCCTCCATGAGGTTCAAGCCCACCATTAGTGGACCAAGGTCTACTCCCCATTTGAACTACGAGGTCTTTGATCCATGTCAAGGCATGGTACGTAGGAAGCCTCCATGAGGTTCAAGCCCACCATTAGTGGACCAAGGTCTACTCCCCATTTGAACTACGAGGTCTTTGATCCATGTTAAGGCATGGTACGTAGGAAGCCTCTATGAGGTTCAAGCCCACCATTAGTGGACCAAGGACTACTCCCCATTTGAACTACGAGGTCTTTGATCCATGTTAAGGCATGGTACGTAGGAAGCCTCTATGAGGTTCAAGCCCACCATTAGTGGACCAAGGTCTACCCCCCATCTGAACTACGAGGTCTTTGATCCATGTTAAGGCATGGTACGTAGGAAGCCTCCATGAGGTTCAAGCCCACCCGTCTTTCACGTCGGGTTTCACCCCCGTCCAGCACAACGTTAAACTGCACCCCGGTCCAGTGGTAAGCCATTGCGACCCACCATTTGAACTACGAAGTCTTTGATCCATGTCAAGGCATGGTACGTAGGAAGCCTCCATGAGGTTCAAGCCCACTCATCACCCAATTCACGTCGTATTCTACCTACGTCCAGTACGACGTTAAACTACATTCCAGTCCAGCGGTAAGCCGTTGTGACCCATTACCACCTGAACTACGTGGTCTTTGATCCATGCTAAGGCATGGTACGTAGGAAGCCTCCACGAGGTTCAAGCCCACCAATAGTGGATCAAGGTCCCTCACTTACGTCGGCTCACTGACACCCACCACCCGTCGTTTATTCACGTCAGGGTTCATTACCGTCCCGCATGACGCTAAACTGTATCATTTGAACTACGAGGACTTTGATCCATGTCAAGGCATGGTACGTAGGAATCCTCCCAGAGGTTCAAGCCCAACTCCCACCGGACCAAGGTCCACCCTCATGTAGGTATGCTGACGATGCCCATCGGACCAAGGTCCACCATCACGTCGGTTTACCGGCACCATCCCGAACTACGCGGACTTTGATTCCCTGCCACGGGGATACGTAGGAAGCCCCTTCAAGGCTCAAGCCCAACTTCGTCGTCACCACCCCTGCGATGGTCCCATTCCATTCTCAACCGTCTCCGCGAGACGTTAAACTCGCGACCTACCTCGTGGTAAACATGAGATGCCTGAGGAAAACCTCGGATGGAACGCCTTTGGCATAACCGTCTTTGCTAGACGTTAATCTTGCAAACATACCCTGTGTTGAACACGGGAAGCTGAGGAAAACCTCAGGTACGTGTCTATGACATGTAACCCCCCGCGCTCGATGTGGGATGCCTCGGGTTTCCACGCCCTCGAGAAGCCTTGTGATCAAGGACAACAGACAGACATGCCAGGTACCCCAGCATCCAGACACGCTACTGATGTCTCAAACGTGATTACTCCCCTGACCGAAGGTTGCTGCCCTGACTGGACCCCTTGGAATGTCCCGACAGAAGCAGTGTAATTAACCGGCGTCCATGGAAACATGGCACTGGGAAGAGTTTCACGAACTACGTATTAAATCTATAAGGGAGACCCGGACTAGGTGAAGAGTTTTGAGGAGGAATCCACAGGAGGAAGAACCGACATCCCATCATCCCGTTTCGATCAAGGAGCAGACGTCCCTGAATAAGGAGCGAATGCCGCCCGCCTTTGGAAAGCGGGAATGCGGGGCAACAAAGCCGCGCGTCCCCCTCCTCCGCGGACGGATGCGCGCGCGCCCCGACGAAAGCGTCGGAAACAGATACCTTGTGTGTTTCACATAAAGGAACTTCTAGTGTGAAAGAAATGAGACTTAATACTTATAATATTAAATATGATAACTTTAAAATGAAACCTGATTAGCCTATTTCTGACATATATCTCAAGTTTAACGAAAGTTTCAACACCATGGTATCTCTTGGAAGAGAATTCACTACCAAAGAACAGATCATGGGGATTCTCATATGTCTACCTGACAGACGGAGAGGAACCTCTATCTCTATTAGAGAATCATGTGACATCAGCAATCTACCTATAAAATAACTCTTTGGAAAACTGATGATGTATGAAGAGGAGTTTAAAGTCAACAAGGAGGATGAGGGTGAACCCAAAAGAAAATCTGTTGCATTCAAGACCACCACCTCTAAACAAAAAGAGAAAGGGAAATTGGAAGTTTCTGTAGAAATATCAAGTAGTGAACAATCATCACCTAAAAGTGATGAGGAGATGGATCAATTAGCCATGTGGTTTAAGAGATTTTACAATAATAAGAACTTTTTCAGAAATCCTAACTTCAAGGGAAGTTATGATCAAAAAGGATGTTAGAAGAAAGATTGGAAAAGAAGTTACAAGTCTGATGAGATTGTCTACTATGAATGTAAGAAAAAGGGACATATCAAGGCTGACTGTCCCAAGCTCAAGTACAAAAATAAATATAAGGAAAAAGATAGAAAGTATAAAAAGGTAATGAAAGCAACATGTATTGCTTCTGAGGACAGTTCAAGTGACCTAGAATCTTCACATGATGAACATGCTAACAAATCCAATATGTGTTTTATAACAAACACGTCTTAGGTAACACTAGAATCTCCTATACATTATTCTTATTATTCTAAATATGAGATTGACTCTGAAAATATGTCTAATGAATAAATGTTTGAATACTGTAATATTCTTGAAGAGACATGCAATGAATTAAAAGATAAATACAAGTCTTTAAAGAAACAACATGCTCTTACCTCAACTGTTAAATCTGAACTCACTGTAGAAAAAAATGATCAATTACTCAAAGAGAAAAATGAACTAAAACTATTTAATAATCAATTTAAAAAGGATCTAGAAAGGGTTACCGATGGTAAATATACCTTGGTACAAATGCTAGATAAACAGATTTCTCCTAAATATACTACTGGCATTGGCTATCAACTTGGTAAAAGAAATTTTGGATGAACTAATTTTGTTTCTAAATCTAGAACATACAGCTTTACTCCTTGTTCTGGAAAACATTAAGCTAGATCAAGTTATGACACACTCTCTACAATTTAAAGCTTTTCTGGACCAAATAGATTTTATTTTTCAAATACTTTACATAATAGTTATAGGAAAACTATGAGTCATATTTGGGTTCCTAAGGCACTAGTCACTAATATTACTAGACCCAAACAAATATGGGTACCAAAATATATTTTTATTTGAATATTTTATTGGAAAGTTTCTTAGAGAGTTTCTTTAAAAGAAAATAGTACATGGATAGTGGGGGTTCAAGACACATGATAGGAGACTATTCATGCTTCAAGAACTTAATAAAAACTGATGGAGGGCATGTCACCTTTGGTGATAATGCCAAAGGAAATATTATTGTCCTTGGCCAAATCGGTAACTCTAACTCAGTTTTTATTTACAAAGTATTTTTTCTTGATGGATTGAAATATAATTTTCTTAGTATTTTACAATTATGTGAAGATGGATTTCATGTAAAATTTGAAATTGATGCCTACAATGTTTTCTATTCGAAAAATGAATTTGTATTTTCTACACTAAGAAATGAAAATGTATGTTATGTTAACATACACTCTTTAGCTTCTAAAAATGTTTCATGTTTAAGTGTGTTTCACAAAGAGTCTTTTCTTTGGAATACGAGACTAGGACACTATAACTCTCACTCCCTTTGAAAGTTAACTAGAAAAAGCTTAGTCAATGACCTACCCAAACTTGAGTTTCCAATTGATAAAGTTTTTAATCCTTGTCAAATTGGAAAGAAACACAAAACTTCATTCAAACCAAAGAAAAAAGTGTCAACTTATCAACCTCTCAAATTGATTCACATGATTTTTTTGTCCCATCTATAGTTTCTAGTTTAAAAGGGAAGCACTATGTTTATGTTATTGTATATGGATTATCTAGATATTCTTGGACTTTCTTTTTCTCTCATAAAATTTATGCATGATCTCATTTTACCAAATATTCAAAAATTGTAGAAACTCTTAGTGGAAACAAAATTAAATCCTTAAGAAGTGATCATGGCCATGACTTAGAAAATCAAGAGTTTTAATCCTTATTCTCAAAAAATGGCTATAGTCATAATTTCTCTACCCCTAGAACACCTTAACAAAATGGGGTTGTAGAAATAAGAAATAGAACCCTATAAGAGATTTCTAGAACTATGATTAGTGAATATGACTTACCTAGTTACTTTTGGGCTGAAGCTATAAATACAACATGCTACATAATCAATAGAGTATTGATTTGACCTATCCTTAAAAGAACTCCATAGGTGTTTTGGAACAATAGAAAACCCAAAGTTAGCTACTTTAAAGTATTTGGTTGCCAAGTCTATATCCTTAATACTATGGAAAATCATGACAAATTTGCATCCAAGAGTGATGAAGGAATCTTATTTGGATATTCAATTTCTAGTAAATCTTATAGATTGTTTAATAAAATAATTAAATATTTGGAATAATCTTTCCATGTCAAATTTGAGGAAATAGATCCACATGAGCCGAATATCACTCTAGGGAACCTGTAGGATGATGTATCAAATCTAAAAATTTATTCAAAATCCCCTAACCATCCTATAAAGGAATCTGTGAAAACATCTAGTTTTGGAAATTCATTTGATTCTGGTCATAATTAACCAGATCCTGTTGAATAACCTAAAATCATCATTGCTTCTTTTTCTAGAGCTGTTAGAACTCTTAAGAACCATCCTTTAGATGATGTTGTAATACACTTAGACAAAAGAACACAAACTAGAGATTCTATTAGAAATTTGGTTGAACATCAAGTATTTTTGTCAAAACTTGAACCGAAAAACATTAATGATGCTATCAAGGACGAATTTTGGGTGATGTCTATGCCAGAAGAACTTATTCAGTTTGAAAGGAACCAAGTTTAGAAACTTGTTGAAAAACCCAAAGACACATTCACCATAGGCACTAAAAGGGTGTTTATAAATAAGGTATCTAAAGAGGGTATTATAGTTATAAACAAGGCTATATTGGTTTCACAAAGCTATAGTCAAGAAAAAGGATTTGACTATGAAGAGACCTTTGCACCAGTAGTTAGACTCGAAGCCATCATAATTCTGCTTTCTTATACTACACATATGAATTTCAAACTATATCAAATGGATGTCAAAAGTGCATTTCTAAATGGGTATATAGCTAAGGATGTATTTGTTGAGAAACCCCCTGGTTATACAAACCCTCATTTTCCAAACCTTATTTTTAAATTATAAAAAGGTTTATACGGTTTAAAACAAGTTCCAAGAGCTTGGTATAATATATTATGTACTTTTGTTATTTAAAAAGGTTTTACAAAAGGAATAGTCGATCTTACACTTTTTATAAAATGAATTTCCAATGATGTTTTAGTAGTTCAAATCTTTATAGATTACATTATCTTTGGATCTTTAAAAAATTCTTTATGTGTTGAATTTTCTAAAATGATGCAAAATGAATTTGAAATGATTTTAATGGGTGAACTCAAATTCTTTCATGGATTTACAATCTTTCAAAATAATGATGGTATTATTTCCAATCAAAGAAATTATACTAGAGATATTCTAAAGAGACATGAAACATTTCAATGAGGACTAGTAGGATAAGGAGCGAAGATGACTTTTCATGGAGGTGCTCTCATCTACCTCTCCTTCTATAGGATTTCTTCGAACTGGTATCATAATAACTCTCCCTGGTCTCATCATGATTTCTTCTAAATGGCTGGTTTCGACCCTGAATGGGAAACCGCCGCGGTGATCTGCAAAGGCAACGAGAAAAAGAATGAAGTTCTTTTGGTCCGACCGTAAGGAATCTCTTTTCTCGAAGCTCTCAAAGGTGCAGATCTATGAAATGCCTCGGAAAAGTCTACTTATCTCTGAAAAAATGGAAGATGGTAAATTTATGGTGGAAGACGACCCCCACACCCTTCAATAAAGATCGCAGAGGTGCAAATTCTCGATCATGGGAAGAATTTCATATCTCAATGGTGATAAACCCTTGTCCAATTCAGAGCTCAAAGAACGAATAACTCTCATATGGGGCTTCTTTGATTGAAAGATGATTCCAATTGGAAAAGGCTAATTCCACATGATTTTAACAATGCAAGAAGTGCTTGACCGGGTCTAGAGGATAGGTAACCTGCAACTAAATCATGGCATTCTTCGCATCTCCGATTGGGACTATGCCTTCAACCCGAATACGGAAAGGAATTTCATAGTGCAGATATGGGTGCGATTACATGGGATTTGCTGGTATTTTGGAACCCTAAAATCCTCAATGACATCACCCTTGCATAGTTATGCCGCTTAAAATTGTCCAATGTACGTTGAATACTGATTTTGGCCTATATGCTCGGGTGATGGTCGAGGAAGATATTTCTTCCAAGCTCCTGGACACCATTGCTTTCTCTGGGAATGATTAAAAAATAGAGATTCATGTTGAATTTGAAAGAATTCTGCCATTTTATGAATTCTATAAGATCATAGGGAATTCTCTTCTGAAATTCCATGTGTTGCAAAGTCATGTGGCTCATCCGGTTGATAATGGATGGTTAGAGGTAAAGTGTAAGAAGAAGAAAAAATTTTATGGCTCCAACCATTCATAAACCTCATAAAAAACAATCCTAAGTATGGGTCTAGTTGTTTAATCTTCTAGGTGAGATCTCGGGAGTCACTTGGGCTGACCAAGTTGAGGCTGAAGAGGATGTGGCTCTTGATCTTTCTATTTTGGAATACATACAGCAGATAGTCTTGGATGTTTTAGAACTCCCTTTGAGTCTCTCATCGAAGGATGTTTTATCTTCTCTAGAGCCTGTTAAAGATGTGCCCCTGGTTTTAGGACTAGATAGACCAACTCATGGGCATCCACAGAAGAATATTATCAAGCCGCTGGCTCATTCAGTCCCTGATGCCACACCTGCTTCACTTGCAGTCACGGATGATCCACTCTCAAAGGAAGCTACTAGAGGAGGCACGCCTTCCCAAACTAGCCAGGTTACCTCTCAAGGTATGCCTTCACCTTCTGTCTCATATCCTCTTATTTCTCATGCTACACCAGTATGCAATATGACTACCACTGGTTCTCAATCTGTCTATGCAAAATCCTCTTCATGTGTTAATTTGATCGATTCAACTGTTATGGTCCCCTTTTCATAGACGCCTGGAGAATTAGACATGAAAAATATGGTCTTGTATAATTCTCAGACGCCAAGATCACCCATTGGGCCTATTGTCATCTCCAACACCTCAAATATTTCCATAAAATCGCCTGATAAAATAAATGAATCGATATTATCGGGTTCTACTAACAATTTTTCTGATCCTTCTATGAGCACACAGATTTTGAAGACTAATCTAGCCTCTTCTTAAAATATGAGGAGATCGAAGAGGAACAAAGGCTCGAGTGGGTCTAAGAAGAAAAAACTAAGCCCCCGCTCCAAAAACAGGTTTTAATGGATGTTATATTTTGGAATTTTCAGGGCATTGCTAACTCTAACACTATTTCTGTCCTCAAAAGAATGGTTATGATGAATAAACCTAAAACTTTTTCTCTTTCTGAACCTAAAGTTAATTTCTCTCTAAATTTTATGCACTTTTTTTCCTCTAGTTATAATGTTTTAGGTGCGTGCAGTAATAGTAGTTCAGTAGAAACATTATGGATTTTTTATCACACTTCTTTGAAAGATGTTAAAGTGCACAATTATTTTGATCAAATGTTCACCTATGATTTTTTTTCTCAATGAAATCCATATGTATAGCTCCCTTTTATATTCTAAGAACTGATATCAAGATCCTAGGCCCCTATGGAATGATCTATCTCTCTTAGCTAGCTTCATATCTGACCTTTGGTTGGTGATTGGGGATTTCAATGCCATCCTCTCCCCTATTAAAAAACATGGTCCTTCCCATACTCAAATTTCTTCCGGGGAGTTTAGAACTTCAATATATGAATGTTATCTGATTGAAGTTAATATCGTTGGTGCTAAGTTTACATGGTATAGAAGGAATTATAATAGGATGGTCGCTAGTAAACTTGATAGGGCCCTTGTGAATTTCCCTGCTCTTGATTCCTGGGACACCATCTCTAGCATTACCTTGCATAGGCTTAGTTCGTATCATCATTTTATCTTGGTTAGTTTCCATTCCAAGCATTGGAAACCCTCTATTCCCTTTAAATTTAACAATTCCTGGTCAGAGGACATAGAATTCACAAAAAATATTCAAAACTAATAGAATTATATGGGTCATCACATGGATGCCTTTGCTTGAATTTTGAAGCTCAAGAACCCCAAACATTGTCTCAAGGTTTGGTGTTGCAATAAATCAAAACAACTTGATAAGTACATATCCTCCATGGAGAATGATCTAAATCAAATTAAAAACAATTCCGCCCATTCTGATTTCTCCGATGACCCTCAAAATGAGGTCAACATATCTTTAAAACTTAATTCGATTTTGGTTCTTAAGGAAAAAATAAGGAAGCAAGTTTTCAAAACTAAATGTCTCTCTGATGGGGATCATAACACCAAATTCTAGAATTCCCTGCAAATAATTAGGAATGTATGTCGTCCCCTTTCGTTTCATAAATATAATGACATTCTCTATGACTCTGTGGTCGCAATTACAAATCATGTGGTCTCTCATTTGTGAAATATCCTCAATGGGAACTGCATTAATAAAGATATTCTTCCTGGTATCATCCCGTCTTTGGTCCAAGAGGAATATAATATTTTTCTTTTGAGAAATCCCCTTGATCATGAGATAAAAAATACTGTCTTTAGCCTCAACCCTGACAGTGCCCCAGGTTCGGATGGTTTCAATACTGGATTTTTTCAGCACCATTGGTATGTAGTTCAGGTGGATGTCTGTAAACTTTTCAAGACATTCTTCTCCACTGGCCTCCTTCCCCATGTTCTCAATGCGCAATTCATTACTCCTATTCCAAATGTGGCCAATGCCTCGGAAATTCACCTATTTAGACCCATTGATCATATCAACTCTCTCTACAAAATCATCCCCAAGCTCATGGCTAACAGGATTTCCTCTCTGTGTAATAAAATTTTATCTTGGAACCAATTTTGTTTCATCAATGGTCATTCTATAAAATATTGCATCTGTCTTGCTTTGAAATCGACCAATGATCTAAATAAATCTTATAGAGGTGGTAACATTTCCATTAAACTTTACATCAAAAAAATCTTTTGACACGATAGACTGGAGTTTCATTTTCAAGGTTCTTCAAGGTTTTGGTTTCAATGATGTTTTCATCAGCAGAATTAATTACCTATTTAACTCTGCCCATGTCTCCATCTGTATCAATGGCTCTCCTAAGGGTTATTTCAAATTTTTGAATGGAGTTCATCAAGGTGCCCCTCTCAACCATACTCTTTGTCATTGCAGAAGACTATCTCAGTCTTCTCCTCAATTCTTTGGTTCAACAAAAAAAATATTATGCACATCCGATCTGCTCGAAACCTTCATGTTCTAACTCATCTTTTTTATGCGGATGACATAATTCTCTTCCTTAATGGTAGAAAACACAAACTTCACTAATCTCAAAACTTCCTTATCTCACTATGGAGAGATTTCGGTCCAATCCATAAGCTGTAACAAATCTCTTATTTTCTTTGGAAAAAGCTTTCCCACCTCTCAAAAAAATTACATCATTGAGAGTCTCGATATCAAAGAAGGTTCACTTCCTTTCACTTACTTGGGAGTACCAATCTTTTGGGGCAGACCTAGAGCTTCATATTTCAATGATATTATTGAATATATCATTAATAAACTTGAATCCTGGAAATTAAAATCTCTTTCTATGGCTGGTAGAATATACCTTGTGAAATTTTCCATTGTTTCCAAAATGGTTTATTCATTAATGATCTACAGGTGGCCTATCAGTCTTCTTAATAAAATCAATTCTTACATAAAGAAATTTGTCTGTTCTGGGAGTATTCTTGAAAGGAAGCTTGTTTCTGTACCCTGGTCAACCTGCTGTAAACCCCTCGAGAAGGTAGGGCCTGGAATCAAAATTACCAGGAACTTTAATGAAGCTCTCCATGCCAAACTCACTTGGAATCTTATAAACAACAAAGACGATTCGATTTATTTTCTTAAAAATAGATTTCTTAAAAAACATAAAAAACGAAATATGAATCATGTCAACTCTTCTCTATGGCCATCCATTTGAAACACGTTTATCAATATCATGCAAAACTCCAGATGGATGGTTAGCACTGAATCCAATCTGAAATCCAGGATTGATAACTGGACTGGTGATCCTCTCAATTCAATGCTCTCTTCTCATAATGCACAAGATTATACAACCTACACCATAAAGGATATGATGCATACTCCCAAATTAGGTCTCCCTGAAAATATCAAACATGTGGTTGATAATTACACTTTCTCTAATACAGATGAATTCCCTATTTGGGAACCAACCCACAATGGTGTTCTTGATTCTAAAACATATTACAACAATGTTTCTCTTCTTTTGAATTTTTTTTCTTGGTTGAAACCATTTGATAAAACTTGGATTAAACCCTCCAGACCTAATCTTATCTGGCACATTTTCCATAATCGCTTTTCTACTGAGGTTTGTCTATAGTCATTCAGTGTCCAAATTAGTTCAAGATTCCACCTATGTCATCAACATAGGGAGGACATCAACCATTTATTTTTATCCTATGCCATAGCCACTACTCTTTGGAATTATATTACTGATATCTTTGACTGTAGATGGTTAATTGTTGATTCAATTTGCACCTTGTTAAAACATTATGTTGATATGGATATCTCGCATCAAATTAGAATTATTTTTCTACCCGCAGTTGCCGAGCTCCTCCACGTTATCTGGTATGATAGAAATGCAATTATTCACAATAATTATTCTTTCAATATTAATGCAATTTGGGCTAGAATTCTCATTGCAATAAAAGATTCTTCTATGCTACAAAAATCCCACTGCGATAACTCGGTTGGTGACTTCATGACTCTTAGATGGCTCAGAATCAAAGGAATCTACAAGCAACTGAGGAACTTTTTCGATGTTTTTTGGCAAGCCCCGCTTCCTGGTTGGATAAAAATCAATGTTGATGGTGCTTCCAAAGTAAATCCTGGTCCCACCGGCTATGGGTCCATTTTCAAGGACTCTCTTGGGCATGCTCATGGCTATTTTTATGGAGGCTGTGGGTTTGCCTCTTCCCTTGAGGCTGAGATGATGGCAGTGATTAATGCAGTCAACTTTGTTAAGCAATGAGGCTGGAAAAACATTTGGATAGAACGTGACTCCACCACCATCATTAAAGCTATTTGGAACGGTGTGATTCACCTTGCTGGATCTCTCACAGCGCACTGGATGAAATGCCTCAACTCACTTCTGGATATTAGATACATTTCCACTCATGTCTATCATGAAGAAAATATGGTGTCAGATGGTCTTGCCAACAAGGGAATCAAACAGGACATTACGTGGTGTGATGATCTTCCAGTTGAGCTTTACCCTCTTTACGAGAAAGATCGTAATAAAAAATCCTCTTTTAGACTTTTGTGATCTCCATTTTCTTTTTAATAATAATTTGTGTATTGGTCTTTGACCAAGACATTTCCTTTTAAAAAAACTAAAGATCTTCTAAAATGTTATGGTTTGGATAACACTAAAAGTAGTGAGACTTCAATGAGTACTACTTGTAAGTTGGATATTGATGAAGATAGAAAATTTGTTGATCAAACCACTGTTGGCACCAAAATGTGGGAAGAAGAAAAAAAATGGATGGCCTCAAAAGGCTACCTCGTGAAGACCATTAGCGGAGCTCCAGTAGCCCCGCACCCGCCACGAAGCAAGGAGGCGGGTCGCTCCGCAAACACATTTGACGTTCGTGAGCCCACTATGAAGCAAGAAGGTGGGATGCTCCACGAATTAATTTTATGTTCGCGAGCCCACCGTGAAGCAATAAGGCGGGATGCTTCATGAATGCCTTTGACATTCACGAGCCTGCCATGAAGCAAGGAGGCGGGACGCTCTGTGAACACATTTGACATTCACAGGTGTGCCACAAAGTATCCAGGTACCTCTTCATGCCACGTGAGCTCTGCTTCGCGGTACCTCTCTCCTATAAATACTGGCCTTCACCCAAGTACAAAGATAAAGAATCCAACCTTTCAACTTCTTAGCTCCCAAATCACGAATCACCCTTCTGCTCTGCAAACCATGAGCTGTGCGAGGTACTTCTGCACTGCGAAGTGCCTCCCCTTTGGCTTGTTTTGATCCCCTCTTTCAAAAGGGCGCCTTTCACGGAGCCTAAGGGCCTACGCGAAAGAAGGGGATCCCCAAGGGGACCTCAGTCATCACGGAGTGTTTATTCATCATGAAACACTCTTCATGTACACATGATCCACATGCCGAGGCAGGGTCACTATACTCTGTGAATCACATTGCTTCACGATTCCTTGCTTCTTGAGGCACCTTTGCTTCGCAAGGGAGTGCTCTGTGAATCCCTTTCCACTTCGTGAATCACCTCCCATACGCACCACTGCCCTATGCTTAGGATGAGGTGCCCCACTTCGTGAAGCACTCCCCTTCGCAAGTACACTCTGCCACGCGGAGCAACAGAGCTTCACAAGGATCCTGCCTATAAACCCCCTACTTTTCGATTAGTTTTCCCGTACAACCCTCCAGGTTTGCACGATGTGATTTCAAATTCCCTTGGAGGAAATTGTCCAATACGTTTCTTCACCTCATGCTTCTCCACATAGTCACTCTAACGACTATTTCTTCTTCGCATAGCCATGCTAATATGGACCCACCAATGGTTCGCTTCATGACACCCCCAAGCCCCGGCATTGCCCATCCCTTCTCTTCACCAAGGAGTAGAGGGTACCAGTTATGTAATTACTAGGGGTGCAGAGAAAACCCACCTCGTCCGAGCTGCAGGATGTTAAACTACCAAGCAGCATCATCCTCAGCATATGACATTAAACTGTGACCTCGCCCCGTTCCTCGCACGTGGGGTATCCCCACCTTGGACATTCTGCACGCCCACTGGTCTCCACATGAGTGAGATCTTCCCTCAAAGGGTATGATATCCTCTTTTTCGGGGTGGCGTTTGTCCATGGTCATAGAGTGATCACCGACCATGACATCTTCCTTGGGCCGCGTCAGAGCATAAGCCCCAAATTCCACCCATAACCTGAACTAAGAGGTCTTTGATCCTTTCCAAGGCAGGGTATGTAGGAAGCCTCCACGAGGTTCAATCCCAACAACCATTGGACCCCGAGTCCTCCTTCACGTCAGTTCACCGACGCAACTTGAACTATGAGGTCTTTGATCCTTGCCAAGGCAGGGTATGTATGAAGCCTCCACAAGGTTCAAGACCAAAAACCATTGGACCCCAGGTCCTCCTTCACGTCAGTTCGCCGACACCACCTGAACTACGAGGTCTTTGATCCTTACCAAGGCATGGTACGTAGGAAGCCTCCACGAGGTTCGAGCCCAACAACCATTGGACCCCAGGTCCTCCTTTACATCGGTTCACCGACACCACCTGAACTACGTGGTCATTGATCCTTGCCAAGGTAGGGTAAGTAGGAATCCTCCACGAGGATCAAGCCCACTACCCTGGTCGTTCTGACCATCTTCACATCGGTTCACCAACACGTTGGGCAACCTAGAGTGTGATCCCCCCATGCCACTTGAACTACGTGGTCTTTGATCCTTGCTAAGGTAAGGTATGTAGGAAGCCTCCATGAGGTTCAAGCCAACACCCAGCAGTTCTGACCCCCTTCACATCGGGCTGCCCCTGTCCTGCATGATGTTAAAATGTGGACCTCAGCTAGTGGTAATCCATTTTAATTCTATTCAGAGGCAAGTCAATGACATTCTTATCCAGCAGTAATCCATTGTGACGCCATCCAACGACAAGTCATTGAACCCCAATTGGCAGTAATTCATCATCAGATGAACTACGTGGACTTTTATTCCCTACCATAGGGATATGTAGGAAGCATCTCCAAGGCTCAAGCCCAAAACCATCATCATCCTCCTGGTGGTTCCATCCCATTCGTCATCCACTTCATTCAACCACTCCATCCTCCATCCTGATTCTTACCCAACCCGCTACATCCCGGTAGGATCATGCCACCTCATACCCCATTCCCCTCAATAGTAACCAGAAATCCAACCACGCGCCAGCCCCAACATCGATGTTCCCTCCATGGGTTGAACCCATATGATCCACTTGAGTCAGTGTTCTGATCAATACGCTCCATCTCCATTGAAAGTTAATCTTGTGGAATACCTCGTGTTAAACATGGTAAGCTGAGTAAAACCTCAGATACATGCCTATGGATTATGATTCCCCGCGTTCTATGTGGGATGCCTCAGGACTCCGCGCCCTCAAGTAGCCCTAGAATAAGGGAAAAATCCAAACACGCCAATCCCCAGCATCCTGACATGCTACTGATGCCCAACGTGACTAATCCCCTGACCAAAGGTAGATGCCCTAACTAGACCCCTTAGAATGTCCTGACAGAAGCAGTGTAATTAACTAGTGTCCATGAAGATATGGCCCTAGGAAGAGTTTTACGAACAACATATTAAATCTATGAGGGAGACCCGAACTCAGTGACGACTTCCAAGGAGGAATCCATGGAAGGAAGAACCGACATCTCATTATCCCATTTTGATCAGGGAGAAAATGTCCTTGAATAAGGAGTGTATGCCACCCGCCTTGGGAAAGAGGGAATGCGGGGCAACAAAACAACGTCATCGTCCCCCCAAAAGAGACGGACATGTGCGTCCTGATAAAAGAATCGGAAATAGAAATGTTTAACCTGACTTGAAGGTTATCACCTCAATATGGAGTTTAGTAGCGCTCGGGGAATCAATGGATTGACATGTGACTGGATCCAGTTATCGAGCACCAGATCCCACCAAACAAATAGTGGGCCTAGCGTGAAACTCACCAGAAGTCGGGGCAGTAGAACGTTGGACATCCCATTCTGCGATGTTGTCAGTGTGGATCCCTCTTACCATCCATGGAATATGGGATGGTGTTGGGGCATTGGTCTTAAATTCTTTTTTCTTTCTGAACTGATGAGTTAATCTCCCTACTCTCAGGAATCATGTTGTTGCTTCGGGGATGGAATTGCCGCCCGCCCATCTACACAGGGGCAGAAGCAGCGCCCACACGGACACTACACGTGGCCTCACCTCTCCCACGAAGGACTCTACATTTACAACCATGGGGCACCCATGCCCCCTCTCCCCATCCGAGGTCATCCAAAGAAGGGTAATCAACGACCTCATGCATCGTTACGAAGAGGAGGGAATAATCCCAACCTCGGATATGGACCACCATGATCTGGTGTAATCTGTGCCTCGTCACTAACACCACCCCTGAGGGCCGCGCAGGGATCCATTTCTTCCACCCCAACATTCAACCCTTTTGGGAGACTCTCCCTGGAATGCTTTGACGACTCCCTGCCTTATTCTGCTGAGGTAGGTGAGGTCTGAGCCAGCCCAATCAGAGTCCCATTCCAGGGGGCTCCTAGAAAGGGCTCCCACCAGGCCGCATCAGCGCCACCGACTGGTCTTTCAGGAAGAGGAGTAGGTAAGCTACGTTCCTGCACCACTGGCCCTAGTTCGTCTGACCTGATTCCAGCGTCAGGTGCAAGCTAAAAAGGATGTCTGCAAAGTGGCATCAACATCGATGACTACTGTGGTCCGAGCCACCACTGACACCTATCGCCAGTCCCCTGTATACATTGAGAAGGGGCACTTATACTCCCGACTAGGATCGAGGCCCCTACCACTCCACGGGCAGGCTGGGTTGACTCTCTTGGCCGCTGGCATGAGCAGTGGTCGCTGCGAACCAACTCACAGTGATGGAACCCCATATGGAGGTCCTCCCCATACCAATACCACAGAGAGCGTGGACCTTCCACGCTTCATGGATAGGCACGGAAGCCTCTCCTGTGCCCATTACACTGGGTATGGAGTCATTCCTCCTGCCCCCGACTACCAGTGTAGGGACATCACCCATATGGTCTCTCTTTAACACAGGGATCCTCCCCATGTCCTCTCAGTAGCTGGTGAAGGTTCTACTCACCTCATCAACTAGAGGGGTGAATTACAACCTTGCTCCACCCGCATCCAGTATGGAGGTCCTACCCGTGTTCATCTAGAGTAATAGAAGGACCCTCTTCATACTGAGGTCGACAGGGAAAATAAGCGTGGAGGTCCTCCCCATGCTTCTGTGAGTTCTAGAAGAGGACTAGCATGCTCTAGTATGACCTATGGAGGTCCTCCCCATGTCCCCTTTGACATTAGTACTGTTACTCCTTGTACCCTAGCATTTTTTGGGTGGAAACCCTCTCCTCCCCAGCAGCAGTGCGGCCGAAGGACCCCGTGTTAGAAATATACCCTATCCCGAGGAGCAACCCAGGGGAAGGAAGGCGGGTATTCGCCGCTATAAGAAGAATCTTGAGAAGGTCTGGATGGAGGTCAGACCAGTCCTCTTCTTAGACTCCGAGGTCGAATACGACCTAGCGTGGGAACCCTATTCTCGCTCATACAAGTCAAGGACTGGGGCAGGGATGAGGTGCATCAGCCTGGTTCTCCCAGAATGCGAGGTTCATATGATTCCCTCCTCCCTCTATAGGTATATCCAGGAGGATGAAAACCTGGAGACCCCACAGGTTACGATCGTGCAATCACCACCATCGTCACCGGAAGTGGTCTCTACCTCCACAAGAGATCACATAGAGTTATTCTGGGGACCAATGGAAGGCGAGCAGCATCGCGGCCTATCACCAGTAGCCCTAGCCCCTGAATCGGTAACTGTGGCCGTCAGCCAGTCTTATCACGACGTAGTGGCCAGGTCACTACACTCTTCATAGGACACCCGAGAATTAGCGGCCAGTCAGCCTGCTCGCCATACTCACCACCAACCAGCCTGTCGTCCCAGCGGTCTGCCTCAGTACCATTGCCAGTTCCTCAGCCATCCCTAGTTGATGAGTTGGGAAATCAAGGTCCAGACCCTTAATCCGAGCCAAGGATCTTCTGGAACATCCTTGTAGAGGACCACTTAACTGAGAAGTTATGTCCCATGGAAGCACCATATTGCTGCATGCCAAAGTCCCTCACCCTAGAGTAAGTTGAGTGTTTCCGCTACACACTCTAGGTGACACATTTTATTCTTCATCATCATTGAGTGGTTTATACTAGAATCGAAGCGCATTTTGAAGATATCAGGGAGCAATGCTGTCTGGTCGAGTTGGTCATACTCCCTATGGTCCAGCACCCCGAGTCACCAGGTTTCCGTGAGGCCCTCCATCAACAATGCGTTCAGAGTATCAAGTTACTCTGAAAAATTATCAAGGAGGCTACCCCCACATGGAAATCGGTGGTTGGGGGTAGTATGCTACCCTCCTCTTCAGTCCTATCTGGCGGTATTCCAACATTCTAGGCGACATTGAAGACATGCCCCCATGAAGGGTCACGGTCATCATGGCTGACATAGTGGATGAGGAGGACGAGATGGAGCTTCCCAATGGAGACTTACCCCCCAAGGGAATGCCACCACTATTGGACCTATCAGGAAGGATTACTAATCAGTAGAGAAACCTACTTGGTCTCCCTGTGCCCACTGAGGCATTGGTACTCAGCCAAAATTTCGGTAAGGGAAAAGAGCACGTCGGTACTTCCAAACACTCCGACCCAACCGCCTCAGTGCAGAAGATGGAGGAAGACCCCAAGAAGGCCATGTTGCACCAATGACTTTCTGAGTAGAAGAAGTTGGTCAACAAACTCTTTACTGAATGTACTACAGATCGACAGCCTGACTATGACAATCCTAGGCCAGTACAGCAAGGGAAGGGACAATTTCCCCTTGACGAGCTGCCCCTGGGAAACCCTGATCACGCTGCTCCTACAGACAGGTTGAAGCCAAAGTTCATGTAAAGAGGGCACGGTATATCTTGCCAAACCCTCTTGAATGGCGTGAAAGTCTAAGGAATCCGGCCCAGGTTCCCCCAGCTACCCCACAAGCTGCTCCACTAGTTGATCCATGAGCCGCTGAGCCTGTCTACTGTGTTGAAGAACCCACCAAAGCACTTGTAGTTAGGGATCCCCTTCAAGACAGGGATCCCTGCCCAGATGATCCTATGGCAGCGCTCATAGCCTTCCTTGTGGCATTAGAAACAAAAAAAGTGGCAATCACACCTGATGGTAATCCATATCCGGTGTGGGTGAATGATATGCCGACACCTCTGGGTTTTGGGAATCCCACCTTATCCCCCTTTAACAGGACGGGGGACCCACCGCAGTAATTGGCCCACTTCAACTCGAGGTGTGGGCCCCTGTTAGGGACTCCAGTGTAGCAGGAGGTTTACAAGCATCATTGTTTGGTTAAGACATTGGAGGGGATGACATTCATCTGGTACAGTCAGCTCCCCGTTAGATCCATAACCAGCTGGGAGGACCTTCGTGGGAAATTCCACTACCTGTTCAGCTCTACCACCCAGAAAATGAGCATCACAGACCTTTTCAAGTGAAAACAAAGGCCTGATGATTGAGTCGCTAACTTTATCGCCTGGTGTAAGGGGCTCACATACTCCCTTGACATGCCACTAACTCAGGAGAAATTACTGATGATGTGTATAGGAAATGTCAAGATAGAACTGGTTCCTTCTCTGATCACCCAGAACTACCCTGGAGGATTTAAAGACTTCCCTGATAAGGCCCAGCGCCTAGAGGAAGCCCTGCAACAGGACAGTCGGGCACGCCCATTGCCCCCTATAATTCCAGTAAGGAGGGATGCAAGAGCTGAGCCTGCCGCGATGGCCCAAATAGAATCCCCCAAGAAACTAGAATTGCTACCAGTGGAACCATACCGGTAGCGTCGCAGAGGCCCTCCACCTCTGGTGCAGCCTCCGGCTTAGCAGCGTCCTCCTTAGAATTAGTAGGTGCCCCCGCGGAATGCACTGCCACTGCCCAGGCGAGACAACCAGGCTCCACCTCCTCGACAGGAACCTCCAGCTCCTCATCAAGGCTAGGCTCCAAGGGACCCCTTCCCAGACAGAAGGAACCATACCTATTTATTCAATGAGATTGAAGTCCCTGTTTACTTCTGTGGTTCCTTAGAGTAGGGTATTGAATGCTTTCCTAGGTATAGAAGGTAGGAAGAGGCGATTCTCACTGATCGCCCCAACTACTTCCCCTATCACTGGATTCTGGGTAACACACTCAAGTTGTGTTATGTGTTTAAAGACTGGCTTCAAGACTAGGTTGATAAAAACATAGTCAGGCTCGGCCCAGCCCCGACACAAGTGGTGGGTGTATTTGAAAGGCCAGATAGCTGTAGCGACTACGAAGGCGAGTGGCAGCAGGTTTCCAACCGTGATTCATAGAAGTATGATGACTGGATGGCTCAGAAAATGGTCGCTCGTGCCCATGGAATCATTCGGGCATGCCTAAATCATCTGGAGCCTTCAGAAGCCATAACCACCACTTCTACATCATCATCTCAGCCGACCTCTCCCCAGAAGAGCAAGCATTGGCAGTGTAATGGAAAGCAACGTGCCCCACCAATATCATTGTCGTCCCTCACTCTTACCAACTTCATGCCCCCTGAGATGGGGATCCCCCCCAGAATCTGCCCAGTGATGCCTGAATCTTCAAGTAATAGTCAAGGGTACACTTCAGTTAATACTATGGAGTTGGTAAACCCTTTTATGACTCCCGACAATGAGGAGCGCCAGGTGAACCTCCCCAACGTCCCCAGCCGATGCCAACGTCGGTAGATTCACACCCACATGAATCATCGGGGCACATCAGTTGGCACCTCCAGCCAGTACGTGCATGCCACTAAGACCAGAAAGCAAGCCCAGCACAGAACTCAGCATGCGCAACCTCTTCATCTGGTGTTGTCGGGCCCGCCTCCCCCACCGTTTGTGCTGCTAGATCAGGCAGAGCTACCTCGATCATTCCGCGACCAGTCTCACCCTGCTACAGGCCAATATCAGATGTCCGGTACTCCTCTAAAAGATACTCTTCGGGATTCGACTAGTGAACAGAAGGAAGTTCCCAACACCAGTTAGCCGCCGACCCAGCCAGTAGGGCCCGCCATGTCTCTAATCGTAGAGTGGCCTTCTGTAAGCAGAAGTTCGCACATAGCACAGAAATATGATGTTCACAAGAACCTTGACAGCATCCCAGCGAGGCTTTCAATACTCGAGGATCTTCTCTTGTCACCAGATATGTGTGAGGCCCTCGCTGAGGCTTTAATAAGCCCCCTCCAATTTGAGATGGAGGTAGCAGCTATAGAATCTTTTCATGATATAACAGTCGAGAACGCTGAATGCCATTCCATCATTTAGTTCTCTAGGGAGGATGAAGGCTCCGCCATACAGGGTCACATCTACCCACTGTACATCCCTGGCCAATTTAACAGTGTGGAGGTTCATCGTTGTCTCATTGACACCGACTATGGGATAAACCTTATCCCGACACAGACACTACGGAAGATGGGGTTATCTGAGGATGACCTGACTCCATCCGATTTAAGAATCGAGGGATACAAAGGGACATAGAAAACCCCAGTCAGTAAGATCCTCTTGAAGACCCAGTTTGGCAGCCTAGTTTCCAAAACTAAGTTTATGGTTGTCTCCCAGGACACCGCATACAATGCATTGAGGGGCAGACCATGGCTCCACCTACATGCGGCGGTCCCCTCATCATATCACCAGTGCCTCAAGTACTCCCTTAATGTTCAATTAGGTGTAATACAAGGTTATGCATATCCTTTCGCCTCTTTTGAATCCCGCTACCTAGATGCCGACTATTACGAGAGCAAGGACAGACAGATACATGCAAGTGAGGTTGAACCTGTCATGGTCGCAACTGACCCCTGGGCAGTTCTGGACGACGCCTATGTCTTCTTGATCCATCGATTAGAGGCCATAACCCCCGATATGGGGCAGTTATTTGTTGTCTATGGTACAAGAGGGAAGAATGTTCCCAAGTCCAATCAACGATGGAAAATTACCTTGTACTCCTATAAAAACCAGGCTCAGGTGATCCCGGAGCCTCCTACCCCCGTACAGTATCTTGATGTCTACCCCATGGCAACGAAAGTACGTCATATGTGTCTATTTCACCAGGATGGTATTAACCGAATCAAACCGACATGCCACTATTAATTTGATATCATCAAGTGTGGTCCCTTGGGCTGAAGACTAGATGGGATCAGATCGACTTCCTTCATCGATATGGTCTCAGCAGCACGTGAATCTCCCAATATGTTGTCCAATGCTGTCCAGGTTGGTACCAGCCTCATGTCAGGACCTGCCGACCCGAAGGAAGCTTCTGCCTCTGGGAATCCCTCCTCAAAAAGTGAAGAAGAAGATCTAGATGATTCCCCCCCTCGCCTTTGAAGAAGGCGTCTCCACCACGTTCGATGAACTAGTATAGGGGAACCTTGGTAGCGAGGCAGATCCGAGACCCACATTGATCAGTGCCGCCATGTCCCTGAAGGAGTAGAAATGAGACATAGATTTCCTTAAGTAGAATCATTATGTATTCATCTAGAGTTATGAACATATGTTAGGACTAGATCCTATGGTAGCCGTCCACCACCTCGGTCTTCCGGAAAATCATCGCAGGTTCAAGCAGCCTCCCATAAAGACGCACCCTTCTCATGGGGCCATTGTCGAAGCCGAAGTTGACAAGCTCATCAAAGCCTAATTATTCAAGGAGGTCTAGTACCACAATTGTCTGGCCAACATTGTACCATTCATGAAGAAGAACGAATAGATTAGGGTCTGCATCAACTTCCAAGACCTCAACTATCACTGTTCAAAGGATGATTTTCCCCTTCCAGTGAAAAAATTTTTGATCGATGCTACGACTGGGTTCCATGACATCTCCTTCATGGATGGTTACTCTAGATATAACCAGATTCGAATGGCCCCCAAGGAAGAGGATTACAAAACTTTCATAGAGCCGTAAGGTACTTTCTGTTACCAGGTTATTTCCTTCGTCCTGAAAAATTCAGGTGCCACCTATCAGTGGGTGATGCACCGCATATTAAAGCCAATCCTCAAGAAATTGGTGGAATGATATGTGGATGATCTGGTGGTCAAATCTCACCAGTGACAAGACTATATAAAGGACCTTGAGAAAGTGTTCTGCTTCCTCCATTCTCGCCACCTGAAGATAAACCCATTGAAGTGTGCCTTCGGGGTCACCTCTGGGAAGTTTCTTGGATTTATTGTCAGGTACCGGGGCATCGATATTGGCCTAAAGAAGATTAGGGCATCATTCAGATGCCTCCTCCAATCAATATTTTGGAGAACTGAGGTTTCCAAGGCCACTTAGCCTAAATACACTGATTCATTGAGAATTTGGCCGGAAGTGTAATCACTTTTCTTGGCTCATGAAGAAAGGATCCGCCTAAAAATGGGACAAAGATTTCTAGGCTGTGTTCGAGGAAATCAAGCAATATCTACTCTTGCCTCCGGTATTGATTCCACCTGTCTTCAAAAAACCACTAATTTTGTATTTGACTACCCTGGAATGATCTCTTTGTGCCCTTCTCACCTAGAAGAACAATGAGGGGAAAAAATAGCCTCTACTACCTCATCTGTATGCTCATCGATACAGAGACCAGATAATACCTCATCGAAAGAAGGTTCCTTGCACTCATATTTTCTACGTAGAAGTTGTGACATTACCTGCATCACAATGAGGTATAGCTGGTGTCTCGGGTAGACCTGCTAAAGTACATTATGAACCACCCCATGTTGACCGGCTGTCTAGCACAGTGGGAAGTAATCCTCCAGCAGTTTGACATCAGGTTTGTGCCTTAGAAGGCTGTCAAGGGACAAGCATTGAATGATTTTTTAGTTTCCCATCCAACCCCCGCAGACCAGTCCCTGGACCTAGATTTTCCCAATGAGGCAATCCTATCAGTAGATCATGCCATCCCATGTTGGTAGATGCACTTTTATGGTGCCTCCTAGAGCCCCACCGGTAGGATACTCAATGATCCTAGGCTTAACAGATTAGGTCAGGGTAATGTCTATATTACCCTGGCGCAAGTCATTCTTCCATACTCATTCCTATTATCAGAATGCTTCACCAACAACGAGGTAGAGTATCAGGCTATTATCACTATTCTCGAGGTGGCTCTTGAGATCGATGTGCCCCATTTACATGTAAAAGGGGATTCCGAACTATTCATCAAGAAAATCAATGGTGGCTATGTCATTAGAAAACCAGAGCTCATACCATTGTTGGAGCACACCCTCCAGCTAATGGCCCAGTTTCCATGTCCTCCGAAAGTTACTCATGTCCCTCGATCTCAGAACGGTCGAGTCGATGCCCTAGCCGGCATGGATGCATCACTTGTAAAACCCAAGTAGGATGATCTTATCATACATGTGGCACATTAGAGAGTCATTTCTCCCGTCACCCCAGATGATGACAATGACCTACAAGTAAGCCATATTACCACCGGAGCCTCCACGTCAAGACCCCTAGGTTCTTCAGACGTAGTGGTTGAAGTGAATCCCGACTAGAGATCCCCCTTTGTTGTGTATCTCCAAAATGGTTACCTTCCATCTGATTGGTCCGAGCGTGAGCGAATCAGATGCTGCACGCTACTGTTTACCATCAAGAGTGGTCCTAGTCTTGAGCAGATCCTCTACAAGCACGGATTCGATGGTGTTCTCCTATATTGCATCCAAGGAGTTGAGATTTCTCAGGTCATACATGAGGTTCATGCTGTTTCCTACGACACTCACCATACTGGGCCGAAGCTATCCCATCAGATCTGGAGACTGGGGTACTTCGGGAACTCCATGATCCATGACTGCATCGAGTTCTCCAAGAGGTGTCACATGTTCCAAATTCATGCTAACTTATTAAATCAACTTCTGGAACCTCTCCACTCCACCAAGTACTCTTTTCTGTTCATGGTATGGGGAATCGATGTCGTGAGACCATATCCACTGGTGATAGATCACCAGTGCAGGTTCATATTTATCTCCATAGATTTCTTTTCTAAGTGGGCATAAGTAGTTCTGCTCAAGGAGGTCAATGCCCGTTCTATCATTGACTTTGTGAGCTCTAACATCATCAACTGGTTTGGAGTTCCTCACACTGTCCTCACCTATAACAACACCAACTTTTGAGCAGCTGAGCTGAAGAAATTGTACGCCTAGTACAACATATGTTCGAACCATTCCTCTCGCTATCACGCACAGGAAAATGGGAAAATCGATGCATTCAACAAAATACTCTCTACCATTTTTAAGAAGATGGTTGGTCAGAATAAGAATATTTGGTCGGACAAGCACCCCAACACCCTCTGGGCTTATCAGACAACAACTCGTAATTCCACCCAAGTGACCCCATATTCCCTGGTGTACAGAGCAGAGGTCGTCCTGCTCATAGAGATCCAGGTGCCTTCATTACGCACAACGATCTATGACCAGAAATCACTAGACAAGGTAGCCGAAATGTGCCTGGCTAAATTGGAAGCAGTTGACGATAATAGGATTCGTTCCTTGCACAATCTGGAAAGTCATTAGAATAAGATAGCTAGAGCATTCAATAATAAGGTTTTCATCCACTCTTTCCTGCAAGGTGACTTGGTATTGGCCCTCTGGGCACCAATAATCCCTGGAAGGAAACCACCCAAGTTGGATCCCTAATGGGAAGGACCTAACATGATTTATAGGGTTTACCCCATTGGATCATACTCCCTGGTGACCATGGATAGTGAGAGTATAACTCCTCCCACCAATGCCAAGTTCCTCAAGCAATACTTTGCCTGAGCCACTGCTGGTCATACACGACCTTAAACTGTCAGTCCTGCTTGACCCTAAACTGTATGTTGGTCCTGCACGACCTTAAACATCCGGTCTCACATGACCCTAAACTACGTGTTGGTCTGGCATGACCCTAAATTGTTCGGTCTAGCATGACCTTAAACTATTCATTCCTACATGACTTTAAATTGTGCATCATCCCACAAGATGTTAAATTGCACCCTTAGAACTATGTATGGTTTTATTATCATCCTTATTAGATACATAGGAATGCCCAAGCATTTTTTCTTCAGCCCAGCCCCCAAACTCTTCTCCTTGACTATCCCCCTGGGTATAGTTCTCTCAGAGGAACCTTTCGTGATATGGTGTAGGGTTCCTTAGCCCCACAAATTCTAGGATTATAATGGTCGCACCATGTTCCCACTCCCCGTTCTTCTATCCTTTCATGTCCTCACCGCATGATGTTAAATTTTATGGCCTTCAAGAACTATGTACTGCTTCATTCCCATCCTTATGGGATATGTAAGAACGCCCAGACATTTTGTATGTTGGCCCAGCCCAAATGCCAGAATCTCCCCTTGGGTCAAGATATGTGGTGTGGTACATGTTTTTGCCTAAATACACATCGAGCTCATCTCGATCCCTCCATACGCCCCCTCCCTAGAGGTCTCCGCCTCTTTCATCGCCCTGCTTGATTTTAAAATGTATGGGTACAGCTATGCTTCAGCCACTCCTTCAATTGGGGATCCATCACCTCTCCTAACCAGAAGGGACCTCGAATGGCATGGATGCTAGGACCAAGGGCTCTCCTACCACTTCGGGCCAACACACTCGAGGATGTTGAACAAAAAATTGACAAAAATCCCGCGTTGCGAATATGGTCAACAGTCGATTCTCATTTGTTGTTCCCATTCCAAGTCACTATAAGGACGTTGTGTTTCAAACATGGTCAACATCTATCTTTTGTCATCAGGACCACCCCATGAAGTCCCAAATATTGAGTGCAGTGGTTCATTCTGCCCCACTGTATATCCAAGCGACGAACTCCCATAGGGCGATGCCAGTCGCTGGACCCCTATGTGGTCGGGAGAGCCGAATCTGGCTCCTTGTTTCCCACACCAAGCACTGCTTACGTGGGCTTAGGATCTTCAATGAGGCAGTACCTACACAAGAGTTCTTATGGATACTAGTAATTGAGAGGCCTAGCCTCACCCCACTTGGCCTTTTCTATCCCTTTGTCCTTTTCCGACCCTTTGGCGTCTTTCGGACCCTTGGCCCTTTCAGGCCCCTGGCCCGAGTTCTCATTTAGGGTTGCGTGGTGTGGAGCGGACTCATGTCCTCATTCACATCGGTCTATTTCTCCATGCCACACATATCCCCTTGAAACATCCTTCCATTCATTTACCATCCATACCATGAGCACATACCCTATCGTGCATCATGTTTCCAATCTCAGGCCCCCAGCCCGGGCTCCCTCTTATGGGAGTGTATGGTGTGGTATGAGATTATGTCTTCATTCACATTTGGTTACTCACCATACCATACACCTCATGTATGTAGGGTATTTTACCCACTTCCTTCTTCAATACATGATGTTAAACTACAAGCTGGTCGGGCATTTCTGACTGAGGCCCAGCCTCTGGCCCCTTGGCCCCTTTCCAACCAAGGCCCAGCCTCAGGCCCCTTGGAAAATTTCTAACAGAGGCCCAACCCCTAGCCCCTTGGCCTTTTCAAGGCCCTTATCCCCTTTCTGGCCGAGGCCCAGCCTCTGGCCCCTTGGCCTTTTCAGGCCCCTTGGCCCCTTTCTGACTGAGGCCCAACCTCAGGCCCCTTGGCCCCTTTTCGACCGAGGCCCAACCTCTAGCCCCTTGGAATTTTCAAGACCCTTGGACCCTTTCCGACTGAGGCCCAGCCTTAGGCCACTTGGCCCTTTCTGGCCTATGTCTTAGGTTCTCATTCAGGGTTGTACGGCGTGTAATGGGACTATGTCCTCATACACGTTGGGTTACCCGTCGTGTCGTACCCCGCCCCCTTTGGGGTATCTTAACCCGATGTGCATCGTTTCCAGAACTATGTGTGGCTTGATTCCCAACCTCATGGGATACGTAGGACCACATGAGCATATAGTCTTTGGGTCCAGCCCCATATATTAGAAACCTCCCTATCATTTTGTCCCCCCACCCGGCCCACGTTCTTCCATAAGAGGGGTATACAGTGTGGTATGGGCTTATGTCCCCATTCATGTCAGGTTTATAAAAATCACTCTGCATACCTCTCCCTCTTGAGCGGTCTTCACTACCTTTCCCTACTCTCATCTATTTGAGTCAACTTCCCTTAGGTCAGGCCCCTCGGCCCCCTCCAGTGATTCATCAATTGGCTCGTGGGTACTCTGGTCTTGTACCTAGAATGTCAGACTCTAATCGGACACCCTTTCACCCATTTTTTAGGCTTCTTAATCTCCTCCATTATGGATTCCATCACCTTTCACATACAAAGGGACCCCAAAATAGAATGAATACTAGGCCTAAGGGCCCTCCTACCATTACAGACCAACGTCCCCCAGGGTTCTGGACAGCAAATTGATACAAGTCCCGCGTTGCGAATTTGGTCAGCAGTCGATGCTCATTTGTTTGTCCCCATTTCAGGCTAATGTGATAAAGATGCTATGTTTTGAACACGTTTAATGATTATCCTCCATCGCCATTCCAACCTCATTAATCCCAAAATGTGGGTAACATGATTCACATCCTTCTCCACCTCATCATGTACAAGTAGAACTTCAAAATTCATGGTATTATCCCTCAGTGCGCACTCGCACGTTAAGAGGAAAAAAGCCGAGACCCCCTTATTTCCTAAACTGAGTTTGACTCACATAGGCATAGGGATTGGGATAAGGTCTGCCTTTACTTGGGGTAGTCCCGCTTCTCCATGGTCCGAGCTCTAAGACCATAAACTAAGATCTACTTTAGAACTACATATGGCTATTACCATCTTCATGGGATACGTAGGAGAACCCAGACGTCTCGTTTTTGGGTCTAGCTCAATTGGGAGCTAGTTTCTCCTCCCCCAAACCCTATTAACTCTATTTTAGTAGGTCCCATCAGATGACCCTAAACTGTGACATTATCGTCCTAGCCACACGACGAAAAACGGCACTGCATTTTGATGTCCTAACTCAAGGGGACACCATGTTTGGTATCCGTCAAACTCCATACCATTTGTCAAAGCCTGCATACATCATGATTCTTGTGGTGATGTCGGGACTTGCTATCCTAGGCTTGTTGCTTCACTAATAAAACCATTCACCTTAAAGTACAAACAAGATACATCAAATACTGTTTCTTTTGGTGAGAGGGGCACACATGCTTGCCTTTTTTATCCCTGGAACTGGTACCTTACCATGACACCTCTTAAAACAATGTCTAGATTGATTCTCATTCTCATGAGATATGTAGGAACACCAGAGCGCTTACCCCAAGGGCCCAAATTAACTCTTGTTTCTGGTCCTTCAACTTAAAACCTTTCCGGGGAACAGATGGTAATTTGGACTTTGTCCTCATTCACATTGGGTTCCATAATCACTTACCATGTGTCCCCTACATTCTTTACTGATCCATGGTCCGAGCTCTATGACCATAAACTAAGACCACTCTGCATCCTTGCCGCAAGATGTTAAATTTCACGACATATTCCAGAACTACGTATGTCTTGATTCCCATCCTCATGGAATACGTAGAGACACCCAGGCATTTCGCCTTGGGTCCAGCCCCAAGAATCATAAATATTGTTCCTTCTCATTTCTGGCCCCCTAGCCTGACCCTTGTGGGGAAACTTGTAACTGTAGATTTGCACTGAACAAGTCTAGGATGCCCCGCGATAATGTTGGGAAGCAACAGTTTCCTCACCAGAGAGGTCCTTTTTGGAATTATGCTTGATCTATGATCAGACCGATGATCCCACCCAATGTGTTTCCAACATGGTGGCGTAGTTTCAAGAGTGTTGGACTCCATTTGAACAACCCATCACTCCACCATGCGCGCTTTGCATGCCCCTTATTCGGACCCTTTTACCTTTTCAAGTTTGAAGGAACCCCCTAACAGTGTGAACACTCATCCTATGGCTTGCCTACTATCCCAGGCTAATGTTCCGTAAGGATAATGGATGACATTTTGAGTCAGGACCCATGTTTCAAACATGGCCAGTGGTCGGCCCCCATTTTCTATCCAAATTTCTAGGGTGAAATAATAAAAATATTTTGTTTCGAATGTGGTTAACAGCTATTCTTTATAGCCACGCCACCCCCACAGTGTCCGAAATCATGGGTATCATGATCCACACCTTCCATTCCCATCTGTTCAGATTGATTCCAGTACCCTTTGAGTTATCCCGTTTGTGCAAAAGAGCACACTGGGAAAACGGTAAATCGACTGTTATGAGAACTTCATTCTCCAGTCAGGCCTCTCCCATTTCCTCCCGGAAATTTGGGCCAGTTTTTCAACCCCCGGATGGCTGAGGCTTGGTTTGTGCTCCTATATTTGTATGGGGTGATAAGGTGGTCATCCATTGTTTCTCACATCGGTCCCGACCCATGTGAGTTTAGGGAATGATCGCTGGATGCTCCATGAATATCTCGAGAATGCAATAAACTAATGTAAACAATGGAACTCATACATGATATGGCATCAAAAAATCATAGCATGAAAGTATGTTTGAGAGTTCGTAATCTTGACAGTACCCGAGGGTCGTTTCCCCCCATGGATGGGTTAACCTCATAAAAAGAGTGTATCAGCTCCTCCACCCTCTGGCTGGTGGCGTCCAAGAGTTGTTGCTGCCTGTTCAGCTCCCACTCCTCCTCAGGAGGGATGAGGAGCAATTCATTGGCCACAATCTGGGCCTGCTCCACGTCGATCCAGATGGAGGTCATCTCCTCAAAGGCTCACTTCATGCCCTCTTTGGCCTTTTCCAGCTGGTCCTTAAATAACAATAATGGCTCAGATTACGCGTTGAGGGAGGTCGAGTTCTCATATTCTTGATTCTGCAGCTGCTGGACCTCATCTGCAGCCTCTTGGAGCCTCTTGATGTTTACTGCCTTCCTCCACTGCCAGCCCACACCGAGGCCACAGTCATATTCTTGAATCTTTTCCGCCATGAGATTTTGGACGAGCATGGGAGGATGCTGAGCATCCACTCCCCCAACACATAGTTCACACAATCACGAGCGAAGTATGTCCATCTCATCCAACTATAGTGCTTGGTGGTGTCATTAATGAAGCGCGTGATCAGCATCCATGATCAGCGACAAACTATATTACTATCCTCTTCGTCAAAGGTTGTCTCATCCCAGTCAGCACGATTGGTAGGCTCGTACGTAGGGAACTCCCCCAGTAACTCTTCAGTAGGGTCCATGTCTGGTGTTTGATCAGGCATGGAGGGACCTGGACTATCTGATCGATCCTCATCATCGGATCCTACCTCAATGATCTCTGGTTCATCCCTGCTGACGGTCCCACCAGTGATCGGGAGCACCGCCGCTCAGTCGGTTTGATGATCCACCTCTACGATCATCAACACTCCCCTAAGAAGGGCGCCGTAAGAAGCCCCGAACAGCCTCGCCAAGGTGACCCACACCATCTAAAGAACTGTACATGCCAAACAAATGGGGTACATGGACGTTGGTAAACTTTTCTAGGGGAGGATAGTCATAAAATTGGTAGAGGGGACATACAGAGATCGAATCCCTGGTCTCATTATTGGGTTGATGCCATTGGGACCCCAAAGCATGGCCGCCCATATATGGTTGGAAGGTCCGAAAACTCCAGAGGGGTCGCCTCAGGTGTCCTAGCCCCACTGGACCCAGTAATAAATACTACGGCATGCGTAGATCTTGAACGTCCTGCATCTACATCCACTGAGGGACATGAATGAGTTCTGTATATAAGACTCTCCTGCATGGTTCAGATGTTAACAAGGAGCCCAGAATGACCTCGAAGCAAGTATCGAAGAAGGGGGGTTTCATATTGTTAACTTAAGGGCCCCTGCAAACTCTTCAAGAACCGAATCTTGATCTCCAACTTTTCCATCATCCAATGGGCTCCCTCTCCCAACCTTGTCTCCCTAGGAGGACTCTTATGATTCTTCCAGCAAAGGGAGACACTCTCTCAAATCGGCGACTGAAAAATATGGGGGAGTGGGCAGGTTGAGCAACACCTTGACTCGATCTGTCATCAGATAAGGAGCACTCTGGGAGTGCACAAAGTCCTCCAGCTCTGTCAGATATTGTTCCCCTTCAGAATGGGACACCACAAAGACGGCCCTGATGGGGCCTATTCCTTGAAAATCCATCCTGAGATGGTTTAGGTGCTTCCATAATTCGGCGGGGTCGAGGAATTGCCTGTTGACATCCCGGATGTCCCAGGACTCTCAGAAGATAGAATTCTCTGGCATGTCTATATGGTGCAGCTGCTTCCCCGGAGCCTTGGTGGGTATCTTGTGGAATCCTCTCAGCGACCTCCCCTCTGGATAAATCATCTCTTCTGGAATCACTGGGTCGGCTGCCACTGCCAGATCTTCTACCACTGCTTCCACCTCAACTGGTGCGGGCCTCACCGCCATGGCAGCCCTGTCTCCGCGGGATGCCCTTGCTACCTTCTGGCCCTGAGGTTAGGGAATCTCACCATCACCGACTCGAATGGTTGGCTGCTTCAGCATCTCCCTTGGGTTGGCCGTCTACCAGCTATGGGCATATTCTTTTACCAGCCCGAGGATGGCGGTCTATGGAGGCAACTCGTTCCACATTTTTTTGTCTTCCCGTGTGAACATGAACCACATCTGCCTCATCACGCATGGGTGTTCTTCTTGGAGAAACTCTGGATAGACCTGTGGGGTCAGTCGCTGCATACACCAAATTTTCCTTGAAAACCGGTTTGGGGTATACAACTCATAGAGGGGCTCACGGTCCACCCTCTCCACCTGGACTCCACCTCAAAAGGCTAGAAGATATTCCTAGTTCTCTTCTTTCCCCCAGCCGTCATCAGTGAATACCCCCGTCGGCAATAAAAATAGGTGGAAATTGAGTTACTCCGCCCTCCACACCTGGTTCAGAATCGACAGTGCGGTCAGCTCGGCTGGAAAGCTCCCCACGACATTCAGGATCGATGGGAGGGAGTTCGAGCCCGAAGGGTATATAGGGTTTGGGTATTCGTAAACCCCCCTGATATGTTCCACTATCCACTCGTATAAAAGGTGGAATGGCCCACATACCCTATATGGCCTTTTCCCCTCTCGGATATGCCACATCACCTTATAAATCTTGGAGAACATCGAGATTACTAGATTTACCCACCCTCCAGTCGCCAATGTGGACACCATGATAAATGTGCATGAGCATACTACCATGTTGGTATCCATCACTAGAAGGATCCAACCACAGATAAGAGTTGCGATGAACGCTGCCAGCCTGACTATTGGTTGTTTCTCGGTGCTGATGCTGAATCCCCACGCCTTCTACTGGCTATTCTCTAAAATCCACCTGTATGAGTTCTACTTATTTCGATCCCCTTTGGGGATGTCCGAGGCCTCTCCAGAAACTGCCTGTTTTCTGGGAAGTTTATGAATTTTTTGAACCACTGCCTGAAGTGGACATCCCTTACTGCTTCCTTGTCCTCCCTGGGAATAAGCTCTATCAACGCCATATCTAGCCGTGAAATTTTTATTGGATCCTCCCATGCACTCATGACGGGGGGAATTTGTCATACATCGCCCCCAGTATCGGGACACCTGAGATCTGGTGGACATCCCACAAGTTGATACCGACCTCCCCATGATGTAAGTGGAAGGTGTTGGTCCCCGACGAACATCTGCTCAACAGCTCTAGCATCAACTATTTTGGTTCATATATGTTGAATTTGGTGGCCTAGGCTTCCTCATACGAACCCACTCTCCTCAGCTCATCCCCAAACTCCTCACACGAGGCGCCTACCCAATGGGCCCAGGCCTAGTCGTCTGTAAAGTTGCTGCCCTAGCGCAGGTCCCACTGCTCAGACCACCCCTTCCCAGGGTTCCTCAAAGTTGCCTTCAGTATGGTGTGGTGTAGAGGAGGAGACGTATCTGGCTGCAATTCCTTTCTGTCGAATTTATTCAGGCGGTTGTATAAGCAATCAGTAATGACGGGTGTGAAATCCGCTCGGGCATAGCCATCGACCACCCTAAACCATCAGCACTGGCACGATGTGCTCCTGAACCAATAAGCTGGTTCGTCCCTGATTTCTTTAGGGATAAAGACATCATCCCTCATCCTGAAGCCATACAAGGGCAACCTCCTAAACAGTGGGTAGTTCTTCTGGCTCTTCGATAGTAGCTCTACCAATGAACTATGGTCCAAGTGGCTACGGACTAATAATCCTAGTCCCAGACTGTTCTCCATCTCATCCCTCTGAGCAGCATTCGCATGGACCCCCTGGGCAACTTCTTGATGAGCTATTCAGTTCTAGAACTTGGATGATTTTTGGGTTGGCTCTTGAAGCTCATTTGTGAATCCCGTTCGCGAAGACTGTCCATGAAGACTGTTCACAGAGCCCTGCCTAGGCGTTCAAGTACGAGATCGTGGGGTGCAAAACACATAGTCGAGGACTCTCTATGCGCCGTGAATACCCTATTCGTGGAGAACACTCACGGAGTACTCGGAGATTTGCAAATTGAGAGTTAAAAAGGACAAAATCTTGCAGAAGGGAAAGGAAAAAAGAGAGGTCATCTCCCCTATTTATAGAAAAAGGCCTCCGGAGCTTCACAGCGTGCTTGGCATGCACGTCCCCTATCCGCCTCATGAGTGCTCTTCACGACATAGCTTCACAAACTACCTAGGATTTTGGAAATTGACCCTCAGACTTCAACCCTTGATTTCTCTGAGAATCCATGTCTAAGGGGGAAATTTGTTGGTGCCAAAATGTGGGAATAACAAAAAAGAAACAGAAGGCCTCCAAAGGCCGCCTCGCGAAGACCATTCGTGGAGCCCCGGTAGCCCCGCACCTGCTGCAAAGTAAGGAGGCTGGATGCTCTGTGAATTCATTTGACATTCGTGAGCCCATCATGAAGTAAGAAGGTGAGACGCTCCACGAACGCACTTGACGTTCACATGCCCGCCGCGAAGCAAGGATGAGGGATGCTCCACAAACACATTTGATGTTCACGGGCACGCCACAGAGCAGCCATGTCCCTCTTCGCACCGCGTGAGCTCTGCTTTTTGGTGCCTCTACCCTATATACTGGCCTTCCCCCAAGTCCAAAGAAGAATAATCCAATATTTCTACTTTCTAGCTCCGGAATTGCAAAGAAACCTTCTGCTTTGCGAACCATGAGCTGTGAGAGGTACTTTTGCTCTGTGAAGTTCCTCCCCTTTTCCTTGTTTTGATACCCTCTTTCAAAAGGGATGCCTTTTGTAGAGCCTAAGGGCCTCTACGATGGAAGGGAATCCCCAAGGGGACCTGAGTCATTGTGGAGAATTTATGCTTCGCAAAACACCCTTCATGTACACATGATCCACATGCCAAGGTAGGGTTACTGTACTCCACGAAGAACATTTCTTCACAATGCCTTGTTTCGCGGGGCACATTTTCTCCGCAAGACAATGCTCCAAGAATCCCTTCCCACTTCGTGAAGAACCTACCATATGCACCTATGTCTGATGCTTAGGCTGAGGCACCCCACTTCGTGAATCATGCCCCTATGCAGGTACCCTCTGCCACGCGGAGCAGCATAGCTTCACAAGGCCACTACCTATGAACCCCCTTCTTTGCGATTCCTTTTCTCATGTGACCCTCTAGGAACCCTCCACGAGGTTTAAGCCCAAAAACCATTGGACCCCAGGTCCTCATTCATGTCGGTTTGCTGATGCAACCTGAAATATGAGGTCTTTGATCCTTGCCAAGGCAGGGTACGTAGGAAGCCTCCATGAGGTTCAATCCCAACAACCATTAGACCTCAGGCCCTCCTTCACGTCGGTTTGCCGATACTACCTGAACTACGAGGTTGTTGATCCTTGCCAAGGTAGGGTACATAGGAAGCCTCTACGAGGTTGGAGACCAACAACCATTGGACCCCCAGGTCCTCCTTCATGTCAGTTCGCCGATGTCACATGAACTACATGGTCTTTGATCCTTTCCAAGGCAGGGTACATAGTAATCCTCCACGAGGTTCAAGCCCACTACCTTGGTCGTTCTGACCATCCTCACGTTGGTTCACCAACACCCTATGTCAGTTCACCAACACCCTGTGAATCCAAGAGTGTAATCCCCCCATGCCACCTGAACTACGTGGTCCTTGATCCTTGCTAAGGTAAGGTATGTAGGAAGCCTCCATGAGGTTCAAGCCCAACACCCAGCAGTTCTGACCCCCTTCACGTTGGTCCACCCCCGTCCTGCATGACGTTAAACTGTGGGCCTTAGTCACCGGTAAGCCATTGCGACCACATCCAATGGCAAGCCTTTGAACCCCAATCAATGGTAATACATCATTAAATGAACTATGTAGACATTGATTCCCTACCACGGGGATACGTAGGAAGCCTCTCCAAGGCTCAAGAACAAAACCATCATCATACTCATGGAGGTTCCATCCCATTCGTCATCTAATTCATTAAACCACTCCAACATCCGTCCTAATTCTTACCCAGGCCTCCACATCCCAGTGGGATCATGCCACATCATACCCCATTCCCTTCAACAGTAACCGAGAAGCCAACCATGCATCAGCCCCAAATCGGTGTTCCCTCCAGGGGTTACACCCATCTGATCCACTCCAGTCAGTGTTCTGATCAGTCCACTCCATCTCTGATGGACGATAAACTTGCGGCATACCTTGTGTTAAACGTGGGAAGCTGAGGAAAACCTCAGATACATGCCTATGTCATATGATTCCCCGCATTCGATTTGGGATGCCTTGGGCATCCGCGCCCTCAAGAAGCCCTATAATAAGGGACAGAAGCCAGACACGCCAATCCCTAATGTCTAGACCTGCCAGTGATGCCCAACGTGACTACTCCCCTGACCGAAGGTTGCTGCCCTGAATGGACCCCTTGGAATTTCCTGACAAAATCAGTGTAATTAACTCGTGTCTAAGAAGATATGGCGCTAGGAAGAGTTTCACGAACAATGTATTAAATATATGAGGGAGACCCGGACTAGGTGATGAGTTCCGAGGAGGAATCCATAGAAGAAAGAACCGACATCTAATTATCCTATTTCAATCAAGGAGAAAATGTCCTTGAATAAAGAGTGGATGCCTCCCGCCCTTTGAAAGTGGGAATGCGGGGAAAAACAGCACATCCGTCCCCCCAAAAGAGACGGACGTGCACGCCCCGACGAAAGCATCGAAAACAACCAATTTTAGAGGAATGATTGGAAGTTTACTCTACTTAACAGCTAGCCGACCTGATATTATGTTTGGTGTGTGTATGTGTGCTCGGTTTCAAGCAAATTCAAAGGAATCTCATTTAAATGTTGTTAAGAGAATTTTCAAATACCTCAATCATACACCCAATCTTGGACTATTCTATCCCATAGGACAATCATTTGAGTTAGTGAGTTATTCTAATTCCGAATTTTTTGGTTGTATGTTAAATAGAAAAATCACCTCTAGAACATGTCACTTTTTAGGCAAGCCCCTAGTATCATGGTGTAGTAAGAAACAAAACGTTATTGCATTATCTACTACAGAAGCTAAATATAAAGCTGCTGGCAGTTGTTGTACACAATTTTTTTGGATAAGACATACATTACTAGATTACGGATATCAATTCAGGCATGCACCTATAAATTGTGACAAAACAAGTGCTATTAACATCTCAAAAAATATTTTTTCACACTCTAGGACAAAACATATTGATGTAAGCCATCAATTTTTGAGAGATCATTATCAGAAAGGTGACATCACTTTGGAATTCATTGGAACTGAATATCATATTGCTGATATATTCACCAATCCACTAAATTATGAAACAATAGATTACATTATACATGAATGGGGAATAATAAATCTGAAGTATTAAGTATATTGTTTCACAGTTTACAGTTTCACAATTCACTGTCTTAAAATTACTATCTAACTCTAACAGTTCTACAGTTTTACTGTCTTAAGAGTTACTATTCTATGTTTACGGTCTCACCGTTACTATTTCTTGATTATTTTCTAGCACTTAATATCTCAAACAATATGGTCTCATAGTTTAGAAATCACATGGTTACGGTCTCACCAGGAATTCTTGTTACGGTCTCACTGTGAACGCTTGTTATGGTCTCACCAGGAACACTTGTTACGGTCTCACCATGAAGGCTTGATTATGGTCTCACCATGAAAGTTGATTACAGTTTCACTGTAAAAATTCTTTATTGATTTATTTTTAAATTATAACCCGTATCGCGGTATTTCATTGTTTTTACTTTCCCGCTATTTATATCCCGCGATACTTGATATCCCTAAATGATAAAATAGAAGAAGTTTTACTTGAACTTCACTCAGTCTCTCTTCTCTCAAACAGTAACCCCACTTTCAACCCTTCTCACTCTCAAACCTTTGGTGAATGCCTAGGATGAAGCACTCTTCGTTGTCAAATCCTAAGAAGCATCGTTCAAAGAATAAGTTGAAAATCACACTGAAGTTAGCACCCGAAGGCCCTCTAAATCCAAATCTAGTGAACAGAGTAGTGGTACGTGAAAAGGAGATATGCCCTAAGTGGCTTCAATTAAGTAATTCATTGGTGTTGAAAGTGATAATATAGAAATGCTGGCTAGATTGGTTTACAAAGGAGGATAAGCCTATTTATCCGAAGCTACTTGCCTAGTTTTACTAGAATGTTCAATTCTCTTTTGATTCAGAAGATGGTTATGTTGTGAGAAGTTGGATCAAAGGTCATATTTGTACCTTTTCTTTGAGGTTATGGGCTTCATGACTTAGGATAACTCATGAGGGTATTTGTGAGGACTACCATAGAGGTCCTCCACCTTCAAGTGAGTTATTTATTTTGGAAGAAGCTTTGAGAAGATTAACTAGAAATGAAACCAAGAGGAGAGGCATAACATCCAAGCTAGATGGTGAATCTAGAATCTTGATTAAGTTAGTTCAAATTTTATTGGGCCTAGAAAAGTTTATTTTTCTGTACTCAAGTATCAGAATGTATTTTTGATACATTTTATTGAAAAAGGGACATATGATCAACCTTTAAAGTATATTATACACCGTATGTGTGAGTTGATCAAAACAACCTCCATGCCAACCTTTCTATTTTATTTAAGGCTTATCTCATATATACTTCATGTAAAGGGATTTATTATACCATATGAAGAATTCATAAAGTATTATGAGTTCTGTCATTCAAAATGTATAGTAAAGAGAATGAAAATCAATTAAAAACCACGGAGGAAAGCATGGGAGGAAGAAAATGATAGAGTTTATTAAAAGTTTAATCCTATGGAACATCCTTCAATACCTAAGGATATTTATGATCATGGTTTGGAACTAGATTAACTTGTTGAATATTATGATGGGGAGGAAGAAGAAGAAGTTGTTATACCTCTGAGAGAAACTGTTCTCGTTGAGGAAGATCGTGAATCTTCTCCTCAAGTATTATTTGAAAAGGAAGTGCCTATTCCTAAAATCGTTTTCAATCTGGAAGAAAAATTTTCTTCCAAAGAAGAATATTTTTCTAAGGAAAGTGGAAAGAATTTTATAGAAGACCATATAGAAGAAGATATCCCTATTGTGAAAGAAGCTTCCCTTAAGGAACTCCGAGAGGAAAAAGTTGTTCTTGAAGTTATTCCTTCTGCTGAAGAGAGAATTGAGGAAGACATTAAATTGGATAGAAAAGAAATGGATGAGGAAATTAGAGATGAATTCATGGAAATAGATCAAGGATCTAAATCATTCAGTCCTAATAAAGATACACCTGTTGAGAGGGAGCGGCCTCGCAATATGGAATCTATTGAAGTCCATAATCTGATTGATCCAAGATCAGTGGATACATGGTATAAATTACCCAGTTGTTTTAAAGTGACTAATTCCCAGAAAGTCTCAGTTAAAGGAATTGATCTATCTACTATGTTTCATTTGAAACTGGCATCTGCGCCAGAAGCTATCTCTACAAAGAAACCTGATCTTGTCTCAGCTTTTATTCCCAAACCATCACAAGAATCACCAAACATGGTGAATAAGGATGATCTGAAAGAATTTGGATCTACCCTATTGGTTGGAGTTGATAAACTCATGAATAACTAACCGGATCCTGTATCCAATCTGATTTAAAGAGATGCTTCACTTTTGTTAGAAAACGTCATATGGAAGATTCATCCCAAGATACTTTATGAGATTCAAGAAGTCATAGTTGAGAACAAACGGCTCATTGATGAAGTAAAAACTCGAAGAGGTATAGTTGAAGAACTATAGAGAGTGGTAACCTCAAGATAAGAAACTGTTGCTTATCCTATTGAGTATATTTCTAGTCAGACCCCATAATAAGTAGTGTAACTTCCCCGGTTCCAGAAGCCACCCAGGGGGGCCCTGTACCCAGTTGGTCACATGGCCTCAATCGCATTTCCCCAAATGCCAGAGGCTTCCGCCTAGCAGCGAGGGCCTTGTTTGTGATAGTGGGGAAACTATGCCCTCATTATCAGAGTACACAGTGGAAGAAAAAAAAATAGAAAATAGTAGAAACCGTAAGAATCCATACAAGAGTAAACGATAAACAACGGAAGACTAACAGTAAACAATTAGAGCACACAAACATATATATAAAATGATGCATGATACATGTGTCTAGGAAATCATCAAAACAAGTCACAATTCTGAATACAATACTAAACCAAAGTGAAAAAGAAAACAGATAAACTCCTCAACATCGCAAGCCATATCTTGGTCCCATGCTCTCCAGTTCCAAGGAAAGTCATGTACCTGAATTAGAAGGGATCTTTCCCTTATCTATACCTGCAACAATATAATCTATTTGGGCCCAAAAGCATGGCCCAAATAGGGTGTGAGACAAGGTCCCAGTAGGAAACCACCCAAAGATCTGTGCCTAACAGTCAGTGAATCCATGGTAGTAAAAATACAGGAAGCAGTAAACAGGAAAGCACAAAAGAGCTACAATCCACAGTGTCTGGCATATAAAGTACACAAGTAACATCCAATCAACAAGAAGAATAACAGGTAACCCCCTTGGTAGTTCTTACATCCTAACCCTTATGGTTCAACCTACACGTACTAGCAATCCTCTGGGAGGCACACATAGTCTCTCCCCTATGGTTCAACTAAAGAATAGACTCTCTGAGGAAGCACTCACCGTCAATTCCCCCTATAGTCTCATATCGTACTAAAGGTTATTTGGGGAAGCACTCAACGTCTCATTCCCCCTATGGCTTGTTTCGAGGAACTTCAAACTCTCTGAGGAAGAAATCATCATCAATTACTCCTATGGTCTCACATCGTAAATTAAAGACACTCTGGAGAATCCCTTACGTCCATTTTTCCTATGGTCCATACACTAGGTTATCACAACCCTGTGTAAAAAAAACATGCATAGCACGCGTATCGCCCCAAGTAAACCTCAATAACTACTTGGATATTATTCTAAGATACAACAGCATAACAGTACAACAGTTACACTATCCTACAACTAGGCATGGCAACTAGAAAAACGCCTAACAAGCAAAAAATGCATGGAAAAACATCCAAAGCACAGTAAAAATTACCCTATTCAAAATCATTTACCTATACTCAAGAAATCAAGAAAATCAGGAAACAACATGGGCAAAATAGGGAACACACCCAAGACCCCGTTCAAGGGAATTGGTGGAATTACACAAAATATTAAAATACATACTACAGAAAGGCACAAACCACCTACCTCGATGATAGGAGAACGATATACTTGAACCATGATGATTGATTCTCCTTAGAACGTCTAAGATCTGATAAAATGTCCAAAACTCTGAACCCATGATATCTTGAGAAAGAGGAGGAATTAGAAAACAAGGCTCTAGGATAACGAAGAACTCACCGCTGCGGTTCCAATGCAATCAACGATGGATGAAATGGAGATCGGACGGAAGCTCGGTAGCTCGGAGAAGAATCGTGGTCGTATGGGAGCTCTCAGACGAATGAGACCTAGAAGAAGGTCATTCTGGTGATTAGGAGCGACCCCGGCCCGTTTAATGGAAAAAATAAAATACACGGCATGTACTTCTAGGGTACACGGTGTGTACTCCATTTTTTTCCATACTCCGCTTTAAGCGGCCTCCACATCACCCCTACACACCATGTGTGTGGCCCGAACATGGCCAGCACACGAATTCAAGTGGAAAAGGAGTACACGGTGTGTACTCATAAAGTACACGACGTGTAATTCAAAAATTTCAAGAAACTACTCTTTTTACAAAAACTTAAGGTAAAGGAAAAACATACCTGAAATGAAGATCTGAGTTATTACAAGTAGACTCACTGATTCAACCTCATCTAACATCCTTAACTGAAAAGGTAGCTGAAAGAAACAAAGAGATTGTTCAAGTGATGTGTGAGCATGTTATTAGACATAACAGGTTAACTAATGAGTATAAGGGTCGTACCTAAAAAGTTATAAATCAACTAAAATCCCTTACCACAACTGTCACTGCTTCTTGTACTTATGGACAGTCATCCCGACCTTCTTTAGATAGTGATCTGCTTCGAAGAGTTGTCAAAGAAGAACTTCAATCTGTTCTTAGTGTATTTTCCAAAGAATATCTCTCTAAAGTTATCAAGAACAATGATAGAGTTCTTTATTTGGTGATAATTCACTCCATGACTTCCAATGATGCTCAGCAATAAATTTCAAATATGGTCGACTTCTACTTCAATTAGATCTTCTCTAAGAATGACATGACAAACAACTTCAAGTACACTGTATAGAATCTGAGGATCCCTCCTCTAACTCAAGCTTTCAAAACTCAAGTACAATAGCTCAAAGATTTTACTCCTTTACTGGATAAGTTTATAAAGAACAAGGATGACTTTGTGAAAGCTATAGAGTATGGTGGTGAGATCATTGCTGACTTCATCAAACATTGCGGCCTTATCTTCATGTTCAGAGTACTGCCATTATCGCTCCTGCAGCTGCACCTCTGAGATCTAGTATTCCTACCTTCTCATCCTCTTCCCTAGACTCCACATCTATGTTTTTCTCTCAGGCCCTGAGTCAGATTAGGCTTGTAATCCTTGATAAACAGTTTCATCGGTCTTCTACTGCACCTACCATGCCCCCTTCTGTTTTTGAAGGACTCCCTTTACCGTCTCTGTCAACTGGTTCACTCCCTTCTTCCATTTCTACCTCTACTCCTATGGATTCTACTTCTGATTCTGCAGCCATGGGAAAAGAGAAGACAAGCCAGTGATGAAGAACAATGATTACTATCTTTTGATGGGGATGTTTTATATAGTCTTGTTCCTTACTACATGTACTGACACTTTTTATCCATCTAATGCATTGTGCACTTTTATTTTCTGTTTCTTATTTACTCTTTTTGATAATCCCAAAAGGGGGAGAACTATATACTCTATATGCACTAAATGCACATTAAAGGAGAGACACATTAACTAATAATAAATCTTTCACTAACATGATTTTGATCATCAAAAAGGGGGATATTGTTTGACTCCTCGTGTATTAATCATGTTTTAATGATCACAAATCATATAAATCCTGTTAAACCTGTTAATCCTATTTAATATATCTAGAATCATGTGTACATATGATTAGTTTCTTTATGACTTAACTAATTATTATAAACTATTTTGTTTCTAATGAAATTCTCTTATGAAGGATTAAGTTTAATTCATTCTATGGATATCACTAATTAAGTCTCTGTACATAGATTTGACTAAGTCTAAGAAACCGTGAGTCTTCCATCAGTTGTGTTTTTTCTGGAAAAGGACCCAAACACTGTAACCATACAGACACTGTAACCACCCAAACACCATGACCACCCAGACACCGTGACCATCAAGATACCATAACCATACAGACACCATAACAATCCAGACACCGTAACCATATAGACACTGTAACCATCTAGACTCCATGATCATCCAGACACCATCACTATACATACACCATGACTATCCAAACTTTGTAACCAGAAACCGCAATCATAACACCGCGTATATGCTATCGGTTCCTAATCTCTATACAACTATTCCATTATATTTGTCTCACCACTCAAAGAAAAAGAAGGAGACACCCTTTCAAGTAGACACTATTTCAAGAAGACACAATTTGATGGAGACACTGTTTGTAGACTGTGACACCATTTCTTAATTTGTTTTGTTGTTTTTCAATTTAATTTCTATCAGTCATATTTGAAGCATTTAAATACACTGACATAATTAATGTTTCTTTATAGACATGTAACCTGATAGTACGAGGTATGAGGTGCAGAATACATGCATCCTATTAGCTCCAACACATACATTCCAAGAATAAAAAGAACAATGTGGCCATAATAAAAGAGACGTGATCGTGGTGACTACATCGACGACAGTGTAACAGAAAAACAAGTGTGTGCACGAGAACGAAGAAGCACAAGCTTTCAAGAAAACCTGACACTACTAAAGAACACACGAAGCATACTCAAATCCCAGAGCACTTCCCCATCATCAACTCGATGAAGAACACGAGCCAGATCTAGCCGACTTATGATACTCTATTTTTTTCACGAGAGGACTTGATATCTACATATTCTTCATCCTAGAAGTCTAGAGCTGCATAGACTAACACTTAGTGCACTTCAAATCTTATCTCACCATCTCTGATTTTTTGTGTATTATTTTTCTTATCTTTCGAGCAGTGTGTGTGTTTGTATTAAATACGCACTATCTCCTGCATCAAACTGAAGGATACATGATATCCTTTCTCATACATATTTTTACACATTTCAATTCCCATGGATAACTATGGAAGAGTTCCATGTGTGACCTGCTATTTCATACACACGAAGAATTGTGGAAGAGGTCGCCAGACCAGGACAGTCATGTGTACTATTGTTAACCCCGATCTAGGGTGTGGATCATGTTTATTTACATAAACTGCTTGGTGGTAGGTGATCACCAAGTGGAGTGGATTAGGTCTCTTCTTGACACTGAACCACTTGTTTTATATCTATTATGCTGTTTACTTTAGTCTTCAATGTTTTACTATTTAATTTAGAAATCACTAAAATTTCTTTGATAGTTAGTATTGGAAGGAAGTTATAATGGTTTCGCCTTAGTATAATAGCTTCAAAAGTAATATTAATAATTGATATTAAGATTATATAAAATTAATCAATATTTTAAGAAGTTATTTAAATAGTCAAAAATTCATAACCATATAACCTTGATTAACTGGGCTATAATAAAATTTATTGGGGATCATTTTTAAGAATACTTTTTAAACATATTTTTTGAATAGATACTCAATTAACCCCCTCTTGAGTACTCTACTCTAACCAATATTATTATTTATAAATCCTTCATGAAACCCATTCCATTCCTTGGGTTTATTTCATGACTATAATTGTTCTCTTTCTATGTGGAATGCATGATTATGAACATTTTATGTTGTGAAATGTGGAACCATAATTATATTTCCCTCAAATTCATTGGGTTTTGTGATATATATCATGATATTATGTGTATTATGTGTAAACATGATGTTATATTTGTTCAAAATTATGACGTTTCAATTTATACATATATGTTATGTGTGAACATGATTATATCTTTGTTCAGAACAATGTATGGTATTTGAACACTATATTAATATAAATATGCGACATTATATGTATTTATTGTGACAATAATTCAATCATTATGATATTATTATTTTGATTTTGTTGACACATTTACTATTGACTCATGTTCCTTATTCTTACCCTTATTAGGATTTTAGCACCCCCATTAAAGTATATCTATAGGTGATTATATGTACTAAGGATAACATGAGATATTTTTGGAAGATAATGAATGATAATTTAAATAATGTTTACATTTTATTATGTATATGTGATGTATGAGACTAATTTTCCCTAGATATGAAGATTTTCGATCCTGGATTATATAACTTTTATGTGGTTTATCTTAATGATGGTGTGATAGTTATGTAAGAAAAATTAGAGTTTCTATAGTTGGTATCAGAACATAGTTCAGTTAATTTGGGAATTAGGTTAATAAAATGATAGGGAAAACCATAATGATAAGTCTATGTATAGGTAAACATACTATGTTTTGGTAAATTATAAGAGTAAGTTGTTTATGAGAAATAAAATCCCTCTTTGGATACTATAAGTGGATTTGGATCTGGCATAGTTTTACCTAGGTGTAATAATATTAAAAATGGAAAATTTGGTATTAACTCAAACTTCACATTGTTCTTGATTCAAAGGCCTTTATTCACACGTGGTTTTAAACTCTTATGGGATATTCTTTAGTTAATCAAAAAATATATACAAACCCTTATAAAGGATAAATAACTAAATTAATTATTCTTCTTAAAGTTATAGTTTTATTAATGTACATGGTCCTAGAATCATCATTTTTGAAAAAGGATAAACATTAGGATCCCATAAGATATGGATTTGGAATTAATTTTTTTATATGAATAAATTATTTATTCTTCATTGAGTTTTGTTTTGTTCAAACGTTTTCTGTATTATAAAATGGTGGGAACCATGAGAAATCAGACCAAAAACTATGTGAGGGACAATGCAACAATTTTATGAACAAAAAACCCAATGAAATTATAGCATCCCACCTTTTTATCACATAAAACTTCATTACATTATACAAAACTGAGGATCTTTAAGGTTTAGTGTCTTGGAAGCCAGGAACTCAAAACATGAAAACATAAAACATTATTCTTAAACACTTGAAAGCATTCTCCTCATGTTAATCTTAGGTTCATTACTGCATCTCATAACCTGGGTACATACATCAAAAGAAAGGGTGAGCAGAAGGCCCAGTAAGGGAAACAAGGGAAACATTTAACTTGTGAACTTGAGATACATCAATAAAGTCATGAAAAAGAACTTTAAGGCATGAGAAATAAATCATGAGGCATATCATAATAAAAATAACACATTTCATAACTTGAAGATGTGGCTACAACATTTAACTTAGACAATTATTTTCATTTCATCAAGGTCCATCCCCAAGGTGTCATTAAAAATTACCAAGGTTATTCACCAAGCTATCGTTAAAAATTGTCATCTCTAGAGATTACGTCTTTAGCCAATGAATTGGAGTGCAATCAGGGCGCACCATTAAATTGTCCTTTTTTATCATGTGATACACATATATAATCATCAAACATATCATAAATAACCCATATAGCATAAAAATAATGGGTTTCATTTCATAATCATAATGTTTTAAAATCTGCTTTAAAGACATGATCTTTATGTCACTTTAATCCCACAGAAAAGGAAAGTGGGTCTCATGTATGTAAAACCCAGAATTTAAAATAGAACATTTTGTTATATATGTGAATACCCCTTTAGAAGAAATATCTTTGAGTATTCACATAAAATAAAATAATTTGAGAAAAAGAGAGAGACATTTTGAGATGTAAATTCGGCAGCATAACAGCTATGTTGTAGGGTTTTAGAAAACATTGAAAAGAGAGGGGACATGGGTCAACCACTCATAAATGATCCATAAAACAGTAGGGAGACAGAATTTAATGGATTTAAGAACGTGTAAATGAAATTTGAAAGATATACCATATGAAATGAAGAACATGAAAGGAAGACAAAAATAAGATTTCTCTTATGAAAATTCGGCAGCCTAACGACGTCACTTAACCATCAAAAAAATGAATTGATGAGATCAAATACAGTATATCATCATATACACATAAAATATCAGTATGATAGATATAGAGATCATACCCCAAAATAATAAAAAGGAACTTTAAGGACTTGACAAGAAAATAGAACTTGAAAATGAGAAGGGTGAAAGAATCCCGTAAAAATACGGCAGCCTAATGGCGTCACTTAAACTTCACAAAAATGGATTGATGAGAAAAAATAGGGTCTCTCATCATATGAAAATAAAATATCAACATTATGGATATATAGATCATACCCCAACATAATAAAAAGGAACTTTAAAGACTTTACAAAAAAATATAACTTGAAAATGAGAAGGGTGAAAGAATCCCTTAAAAAGTCAGCAGCCTAACGACGTCACTTAAACTTAAAAAAATGAATTGACGAGGTAAAATAAGGTCTCTCATCATATGAACATAAATTATCAGTAAGAGTAATTTAAAAGAACATCCTCCAACATAAGAACATGGAGCATAAAATAAATGACTTAAAAGAGAGTATTTGAAAAGAAAGAGAGAGGTTGGATCCCTTACCTTAAAACGCAACTCTTAAAACTCGAAGGTTGGGACCTTGAGGGCTTGGGGGCACCTTGGGAGGAATATTTGGGAGGTAATGAGACTAGATATTCATTGGGGGAGAGTTGGGAGTGAAAACTAAAGGAGGAAAGAGTGGGTATTTATAGGGAAAGGGAGGTGATACTTTAATAATTTCAAGGGACACCTCACTAGTGGTTTTAGAAAAACCTTGGGATTTACCATGGTATTTGCCAATGGTTTTGGACACATGAGACCCATAATACAATAATTAATCTCCTTTAGTCGACCATCCCGTAAAATATCTCATGAAATCATCATGATGCAGTCATGAAGTCATTAAACATACCGAAACCCTAAAACTGTATTTTTACTATTCACTGAAAATTCAACTTTTTTTGAAAACTCCCAAAAATTATTGTAACATAATATCAATGATCTGAATTCAAAAATAAACTCTATTTTATAAAAATAATTTTCTAAATATTTTTAACTAAATTTTTAAATAAAAAACTATTCACTGAAAATTCATTTTTTTCAGAAAAAACCCAAAAAATACCTTAACATAATATCAATTCTATAAGTTCAAAAATAAAGTCCATTTTATAAAAATAATTTTCTAAATATTTTTAATTTAACTTTTAATTAGAAAACACTATTCACCTGAAAAAACTAATACTTGACTAATAATTAATGAAATAGTTATTTACCTATTTTATTGAATCACACTACTTAATCAAGGTGCCTAAATTATATTAATACTTTCTTTAAGTGAGATTACTAATCCATTTAGTCACATTACTAATCGTAAGCATAAAATCACTATTCATAGTTTACTATTTCTCAAAAATTAATTTGATCTTATTAGACTCTAAATTTCTTACTGAACACATTTGCAGAAGACCATTTTTTGAAAAGAATTACAAATCATTAATTATTTAAGGTTTACATAAATATTTTAAAATATCCTTTTTTCAAAATACATCATTAAAATACATCCTATATTCATTCGAACATTTGAAAACTCCCAAACTTCACCACAAGAAGAAAACACAATTTTATTTATAACAAAGGATTATGATCTCCATACATAGCCCCTTATAACCCCAGCATAGGACCTAAGTGTAAGGTGTGATAAGGTGAGAGAATCTGAGGGTGACTCGACCAACATCGCACGAGTAGTAATTTCTATCAGTTTGAACTTCTTGCGAAGGCGATTCCGTTCTAGCTTCAGAAGATGAAGTTCGGCTTGGGTTTGGTCCAGAGCAAATCCCAGTGGTGCTACCTTCTTCCCAATTTCTGTTCGATGGGATTCGATCGGTCCAAGGCTACTGGATGAGGCCATCAAATCTTCTTTCTATATTAATTAACCAAGATGACTTATATTTAGAGACAATAGTCACAACATTTAGTTTCCAATGGTCATACTGACTAACGGTCATATAATAGTCAAAACCCAATAGTCTCATTTTAATTATACTCATGTTATCAAATGAAACAGTTTTGTTGAGTATAAAAAATAAAATAACACACAAAATTAGGAAACAAGATTTATTCAAAATTTCAGGTCATTATATTCTCCCCCCTTAAGAAACTGCATCCTCGCAATTTTTAAAATTGGGCTTGGAAATTTCATTGAATGTCCCACATCGAAAAAAGAGTCAGTAACACTATTACTTTAAAATAAAGAAAAGGAAGTACAAAGGCCACCCGAGTTAACCCATATGAGGATTCCATGTAGGAAAACATGGAAATGGAAGAGAAAACAAAGGGTCACGTTCTGAGGGAGAGTGATAGAAAACATGATTAGGAGAAAGTTAACAATAATAAAATCACAAACTTATGATGTGTTAAATTGTATTTGATTTCCCAATAGGAAACATTAACAGACAACGGTTTTGTTTTACGTTCCATTTCATAGTTTTGAGGAATTCATTTACTACATAGAATAAAAACACAAGGAAATATATTTACCTTCAAGTAGAGTTTCATCCCTTAATAAGTTTCTACCAAAACTAATCATTTCTCCAAATAATGAGCATTAAAAAAACACTTGGTATTATCAAAAGCACAAGAATAATCTTCTAGAGAATCAAATAATCCACCAAATATTAACTATCTATTTCTTCTATCTTTAAACATTATCCCAAAAATAGAAAGGGTAAGATAAAACAACTCTTCCAAAATAAAGAACCCCATAGGAAGGGAAACTACTTTTAAATCTTCAAAATTCCTCAGTACTACCCAAAGTCCATCATAGACCATTCCATTTATAATTTTCCTTAAAATTCCTCAAAATAAACCAAACTAAGATTGAAACCCAAATATAAGAAGGATTTGATAACATAGTCTTCCAAAATAAACTTCATCGTTAATCTCCAAACAACATCAACCACTCCTAACATATTATAACAAAAGTAGATAACCTAAACATATTTTCCCCAAGATAGTTTAATCATTTCCATAAGTAACCTATATTACCATAAGTTCACCTTAAATTCGTCGATTCTTCAAAATATAAGTCAACCTTTATTCCTCAAATAAAATACCGTAGTAATCTATTTACCCCGATCATATAGGGTTCCCAAAATAGTGAACGTCTTCCAAAATAATAATCATATTTTAATCCCATAATCATCTTTTTTTTTCAAGAATAATAGCTTCACAACATCAACATGTGGTACATAACAATATATGTTTTCCTTAATGATATATAATAATCTTAGGTAGTGACTCGATGTTCTTAGAAAACATTAAAGATATGGTCATAGAGCATGAACTAAAATACAACATGACATAGACAATTATTACGAAGAAGTCACATGTACTTTAGTCATCAAGATCCATATCAGTATAGGAATTGCATTGTTCCCTTTTCCTTGAAGATTGTTGATGCTCATCATGCTTCTCATCCCTTCCAAGAGAGCATTTCCTTGGATAATGTCTAAATTTTCCAAATTTACGACATTGAAAAGTATAAGGTACATTAGATCGAACATTATCTCTATTCATCACATTATCCATTTTTAAAGCAATTAGCTACTTTATGCCCTATCACCCCACACATAAAACATCTCCTGGTTCCTTTATGACATTCCCCTTGGTGCCTCTTTCCACACTTTTTGCACAAAGGAAATTGGGTCTTCTTTCCCATATCAAATTTTTCAGATGAACATCCTTGAGACTTCATATTCTTCTTCCTCGATGAATTTGGGCATTAAAATAGGTACCAATTATTAATTGTGATTTTTGATAGCTAGTTTGGCATAATCACAATATGTTTAACTTGATCTCTCGTCATCTCTATCACATTCATAGGGTAATCGTCACATTTCCTATCACATTGGTTGTTAGGACATGTTCTTCTATTTCCCTCCATTAACTAAGAAAAGAAAATATAATTAGGGGGCTTAAATTATTAGCCAATAATCATGCAAAAGAAACTTAAAGCATAGAAGGATAAAATTTTAGAAGAAAAGTATACCCTAACTTGTGATCCCCTAGGTTCCAATCTAGGTTATCCATGATCATATATTCTTATGTGAATATTTATTTTATTTTATCTTTGTTCGTTTAATAATGGTTCATACTAAGCTTATGAATTTACCAAAGAATATCCCCCGGGAGTGTCGTAACCAAGAGTGTAGCAAGGCCCGTTGTCGTGTACCAGTTACCGTTAGAGTATAGCTCAAAGTGGTGTTTTCGGGTTTTACCCCTATGTACATCTGTGCCAAACCCACCTCTACCTGCTCGTATCCAGACAGGGATGTATTTTCTTGATGAACGACTTACTCAATACTCACCAAAATACTAGAAAGACTTCCTATATTTAAAATTTTATATAGGGTTCTTACTAAAGTCTTCATATCCTAATTTCCACAAATAACTAAACCATCCTTTGATACCAACTATAGAATCCCACGTTTTTATCCCATAAACTTTCATTACATTATACAAAACTGAGGATCTTTAAGGTTTAGTGTCTTGGAAACCAGGAACTCAAAACATGAAAATATAAAAAATTATTCTTAAACACTTGAAATGCTTCTCTTTATGTTCATCCTATGTTCATTACTGTATCTCATAACCTGGGGACATACATCAAAAGAAAGGGTGAGTAGAAGGCCCATTAAGGGAAACAAGGGAAACATTTAACATGTGAACTTGAGATACATCAATAAAGTCATGAAAAAGAACTTTAAGGCATGAGAAATAAATCATGAGGCATATCATAATAAAAATAAATTATTTCATAACCTGAATATGTGGCTACAACATTTAACTTAGAAAATCATTTACGTTTCACCAAGGTCCATCCCCAAGGTGTCATTAAAAATTACCAAGGTTATTCACCAAGATATCGTTAAAAATAGTCATCTCCAGAGATTAAGTCTTTACCCAATGCGTTGGAGTTCTATTAGGGAGAACCCTTAAATTTTCATTTTTTATCATGTGAGCCACATATATCATCATCAAAAATTTCATAAAAAACTCATATAGCATAAAAGGAATGGGTTTCATTTCATAATCATAACGTTTTAAAAACTGCTTTAAAGACATGATCTTTATGTCACTTTAAACCCATGGAAAAGGAAAGCGGGTATCATGTATGTAAATCCCAGAATTTAAAATATAAAATTTTGGTATATATGTGAATACCCCTTCATAAGAATGATCTTTGAGTATTCACTTAATAAAATAAAATAATTTGAGAAAAAGAGAGAGACATTTTGAGACGGAAATTCGAAAGCATAACGGCTATGTTGTAGGGTTTTAGAAAACATTGAAAAGAGAGGGGACATGGGTCACCCACTCATAATTGATCCATAAAATAGTAGGGGTATAGAATATAAAGTAGTTAAGAACATGGTAATGAAATTTGAAAGATATACCATATGAAATGAAGAACATGAAAGGAAGACAAAAATAAGATTTCACTTATGAAAATTCGGCTGCCTAACGGCGTCACTTAAACATCAAAAAATGAATTGACGAGATCAAATAGGGTCTCTAATCATATGAACATAAAATATAATTATGACAGATATAGAGGTCATACCCCAACATAATAAAAAGGAACTTGAAGGACTTCACAAGAAAATAGAACTTGAAAATGAGAAGGGTGAAAGAATCCCTTAAAAATTCGGCAGCCTAACGACATCACTTAAACTTCAAATAAATGAATTGAAAAGATAAAATGGGGTATCTCATCATATGAACATAAAATATCAGAATGATGGATATAGATATCATTCCACAACATAATAAAAAGGAACTTGAATGACTTGACAAGAAAATAGAACTTGAAAATGAGAAGGGTGAAAGAATCCTTTAAAAATTCGGCATCCTAACGGCGTCACTTAAACTTCAAAAAAATGAATTGACGAGATCAAATATGGTCTCTCATAATATGAACATAAAATATCAGTAAGATTAATATAAAATAACATCCTCCAACATTAGAACATGTAGCATAAAAGAAATGACTTAAAAGAGAGTATTTGAAAAGAAAGAGAGAGGTTGGATCCCATACCTTAAAATGTAACTCCTAAAACTCGAAGGTTGGGACCTTGAGGGCCTGGGGGAACCTTGGGAGGACTCTTTGGGAGGTAATGAGACCAGAGCTTCGTTGTGGGAGAGTTGGGAGTGAAAACTAAAGGAGGAAAGGGTGGGTATTTATAGGGAAAGGGAGGTGATACTTTAATAATTTCAAGGGACACCTCACTAGTGGTTTTGGAAAAACCATCGGCTTGCCCATGGTATTTGCCCATGGTTTTGGCCACATGGGATCCCTCATACAATAATGAATCCCCTTTAGTCGACCAGCCCTTAAAATATCTCATGACATCATCATGATGCAGTCATGATGCCATTAAACATACCGAAACCCTAAAACTGTATTTTTACTATTCACTGAAAATTCAACTTTTTCCAAAAACTCCCAAAAATTTATCTTAACACAATATTAATGCTCCGAATTCAAAAATAAACTCCATTTTATAAAAATAATTTTCTATATATTTTTAATTAAATTTTTAAATAAATACACTATTCACTAAACATTCATTTTTTTCAGAAAAAACCCCAAAAATTACCTTAACATAATATCGATGCTATAAGTTCAAAAATAAAGTCCATTTTATAAAAATAATTTTCTAAATATTTTTAATTTAATTTTTAATTAAAAACACTATTCACCCCAAAAAACTAATAGTTGACTAATAATTAATGAAACAGTTATTTACCTATTTTATTGAATCACACTACTTAATCATGGTGCCTAAATTATATTAATACTTTCTTTAAGTGAGATTACTAATCCATTTGGTCACATTACTAATCCTAAGCATAAAATCACTATTCATAATTTACTATTCATCAAAAATTAAGTCAATCTTATTAGACTCTAAATTTCTTACTGAACACATTTGCAGAAGACCGGTTTTTGAAAATCATTACACATCATTAATTATTTAAGGTTTACATAAATATTTTAAAATATCCTTTTTTCAAAATACATCAATAAAATACATCCAATATTTATTCGAACATTTGAAGACTCCCAAACTTCACCATAAGAATAAAACACAATTTTATTTATAACAAAGGATTATGGTCTCCTTACATAGCCCCTTTAAACCCCAAAATAGGACCAAAGTGTAAGGTGTGCTAAGGTGAGAGAATCTGAGTGCGGCTCGGCCACCATCGCATGAGTAGTTATTTCTATCAGTTTGAACTTCTCATGAAGGCGATTCCGTTCTAGCTTCACACGATGAAGTTCAGCTTGGGTTTTTTCCAGAGAAAATCTCAGTGGTGCTACCTTCATCCCAAGTTCTGTTAGATGGGCTTCGATCAGTCCCAGACTACTGGATGAGGCCATCAAATATTCTTTCTATATTAATTAACCAAGATCACTTGTATTTAGAGACAATAGTCGCAACATTCAGTTTCCAATGGTCATACTGACTAACGATCATATAATAGTCCAAACCGAATAGTCTCATTTTAATTATACTCATGTTATCAAATGAAATAGTTTTGTTGAGTATGAAAAATAAAATTAGACACAAAATTTGGAAACAATATTTATTCAAAATTTAGGGTTGTTACAGAAATTATAGGTGAAGTTCAAAAATATATGGTGATGCTTAACCATCTATCTTTGACTATGAATAATAACCTGAGCTATATGGAATGTCTACCTCAACTAAGATGGATCAAATTGAGATAAAGTCCTTTATGGGATAAAGACCACTGAAATTTAGTGGGTCTTCCAATCTACTTTACATGGAATAGTGGGCGAGAAAAATGGAAAATATCTTTTGTTTTCTTCACTATTCTAGGAAGGAGTGAGTTACATTGGATTTCTATTATTTATATGGAGAGTATGATCAATAGTTGATGTTGATAAAGAATATGAAGATGAAAGATCAAATAGAATAAAAGGAGTGGTATGACTTTAAGAAATTATTTGTTAACAAGTATATCCCTCAAACTCTTAGAAGAAATATAGAGATATAATTACCAGAGATTTATCAAAAGGAGGGTGAATATTTAACAAATTATAGGGAAACTTTCAAAAGGATTAAAATATGGGCCTACAATTTTGTTTTTAGTAACAATATCAAAATAGATAGATTATTTAGTTGTGTAAAAATACACCTTTGAAAGGTAATATACATCCAAAACATTGCGAGTAATGAATATTTATTTTTATGTGCCCTCAATGTAGATATGGAGAACAGATAATGGTCCCATGTTTTTGAAGATAATAATGAAAGATTGAGTTTCAAGCTGGTAGATCGAATAAAAAAGGAGGAAAGAATATACAACCACCCAAATGTAAAAAACGTGGGAAGAAGAATCATGGGAATTACATGAAATGGATAGATTTATGCTCTATTCATGATGATATTAATAGAAAATAGATTTATGCTCTATTCATGATGCATATTGAGAAATACCATAACTTCATGGATATGAAAAGGTTGATTTTGAAAATAATAATGGTAAGGAATACATATTACCTTTCTTATATTATTTCCTAACTATCTATCCAATATAAGATCAAGGAGGCACTAGAGTATGATATTGAGCTTAGAAAAATATGGAATTAGAAGAGGAATTGAATCTTTGTGAATTAAAATTCATTGAATTTTGTGTTATCTGATTTGGAACTAAATTTTTTGTTTCTACATCACATGAGATAGATAAAGATCTATTATATAATAAACATATCACCTCTTTCTCTATCCATCATAGAAGTTCAAATTATACCATGATCTTAGAGATCACTTATAGTGGTAAAAAATGAAGAAGTATATCACTAAATACACCTCAAAGTGCTTGGTATATCAAAAATTTAAATAATGGTGATAGAAGTCCAAGGTACTAAAGCAACCATTTCCTATACACACATGGAAATAGGACAGAATCACAATTAACATTTTCATTGGTCCCCCAATGACATCCAAAAAAAGAAATTTGATATGGTTTGTGGTGGATCAACTTAGCAATGCTTCCCACTTCATTACTATTTACAAATATATCACACTCAAATAAATTTACAAGATATATGTAATCGAATTTGTCAGGATACATGGGGAACCACTTTCTATCATCACTAATCATGATCCAAGGTTCACTTCTAAATTCTAAATAAGTATTTTAGAGGCTCTGAATATGGAATTGAATTTTAGTAAGGCCTATCACTGAAAAAATAAAGGCCAAAATGAAAGGAGAATTTAGAAAATTGAGGACCAACTGAGAGCATTGTCAATGGAATTTAGTGGTGGATGGGATCAATAATTCACATTAGTTGAGTTCTTATACAACAAAAACTTCAACCTGAGTATTCGTATGGCTCCACATAAATCTCAAAATGAGAAGCGATGTAGAACTCCTAATATTTGGTATACAGTTGGTGAACAAAAGCTAATTGGACCTAATCTTATATAAGAGATGACACAAAAAGTTTCAATACTTATAAAAGTATAAAAAATATATTTAGAGTTGGAAGAAGAGAAATGTTGACAACCATCAAAGGGACATAGAGATTGAAGTTGGGGACAATTTTTTCCTTCAAATGTCACCATAGAAGAGTTTCATGGGGTTTGGAAAGAAAATACAGATAATCCATATGTAAATTAGATATTTTGAGATCCATGATTTCATACAATTAGTGGCTTATCAGCTAGTACTTACACCAACTATGTCTCAAGTTCATGACACATTCAATGTACCTCTCTTGAGGAAGTACTTACCTGATCCATCACACATATTATGTCTGGAGGTGGTATAATTGCGGAATGAACTATCATATGGGGAGAATATAGTGAAGATCATAAACCATATAGACATTTCTATATGTAGTAAGACAACTCACCTTTTCAATGTACTATGGAAGACTTATAAATATGAAGAGGGAGTGTGGGAACCAAATAAAATGATGAAACCTAAGTACCCTCATCTGTTCTCAAACAAGAACATGTGTTGAAATTTTATGGATGAAATTTTTACATAGGGTAACAATTTAATTATATTGAGATTATAAATGGTATTTTTCCTGAATAAAAGTGTGTAATATTAAATTATATTATACATATACCCCACATAGAGAAACCGATAACAATTTTTAAATTAATAAAGATCATAATATTAGTCAGTTACTAAACCCATGAGAATTCCATACATTATAATGTGAAAAAATAGAAAATAATAAATGTAGAATGGAAAAATTTGGATTTAATTTTAATAATCAATTAGTTACCTTGAATAAAAATTACAAAATCAAAACAAGACGTGATAATTCAATGAAAACATGATATCAAAATGATTTATGTTTAGCAAAGAGTATTATAAAATTGAATATGATAATTATAGTGGATAAATAGTGACGTAAATGGAAAAACTACACTTCTAGTTACACATTTTAGTAATCCTATGTTTTTTATACATGAGGTGGAAAATTGAAAAAATAAATAGGAATTTATGGTTAAGGGATTCTCAAACCCAAGCTTCCTATTTGGATTATATACTCTTTCAAATTTTTTCTATATAGATTCTATTATAATTTCCTTAAAATGTATTTAAAATATACTTTCCCTTTTATTTTCAGTTATATACATATTTTTACCCTTTTTAAATGTATTCTAATAAATTTAATTGTTTTTATAAGGATACTATATTTTCTAAAACACTACATTGACATCTATTGAGATATTTCTCATCTACTCAGGAATGGTGATGTTATTTACCAAAGGATGATTTACCTTATTAATTTTGGATCCCAAAAGTTTATTCATGAAATTATTATTTAAGAATCATTTATAAAACCTTTCCTTCTCATGAGTTTATTTCATGACTATGATTATTCTCTTTCCATGTGGTATGAATGATTATGATCATTTTATGAAGTAATAGGTGGGACCAAAATTATATAACCCTATTATACGTTGGGTAATGTAATATATCGTGTGGGATTATGTGTATTATGGGTGAAAATGATGGTATGTTATTCCAAACTATGATATTTTTTATGCATATATGCTATGCGTGAACGTGATGGCAGTTTTGTTAACAACTATGTGTGGTATTTGGAAACTATGTTAAGATGTTTCATTATTATGTATATTCTACATTCTATTCCTTTATTATGATAATAATCCAATGATTATAATATTGTTATTTTGATTATGCTCACCCATGTAGAATTGATTTGAGTCCCATATTCCTCTAATTTGTGGGCTATTAGATCACTCGTTTCTCTGATTTATATCATTAGGTTACTACCTGTACTAAGTAGAATGTGAAAAATCAAAAGAAGATAAAGAAAAATGATTTTAGTAATGTTTATGTTTTATTATTCTCACGTTATGTATAAAAAAAATCTTCCCAATATAATAAACCTCTGGATCCTAGATTTTTCACTATTATGTTGTTTGTCTTAAATATGATGAAATAACTATGTAAGAAAACGTTGGCTCAATATATAATTAGTGTAAAAATTATCCCCACCATGACACTTTATTCTCCCAAAAGGATCTCAAGGTTCCACATCAAAAAAGTGTTGAGGATATTATTTTACCACTAAATCCAAATTCTACCATGTATCAGGGCTATATTAGATTCACTTCCACTACACACATACTAATGGAATCGAATACCAACACAACACTTTATCTTGGTGAACGATGATATTCAATTGATTCTCAATGACTAATCTATCTAGTTATAACTCTAAATATTCCAACCACACAATACGGGATGGATTTGGATGATACCCATTCTATTGGGATACATGAAATATATCATGAATTATAATCATCTGAGGTGGTAGGATAAGATTATATGCTACATTTTTTAGACACTCAATGATATTGAATAGTTCAAAATAACAAGGCATCAATATTCCATTCTTAACCAACCAATGATGTGTCATTATAAAATAGATTTGAAGTAACACATTAACACCTATGAAGATCTCCAATTGGAAATACAGAAGATTAACATATGATTTCTAGTGACTCTAATCCATTTAAACTATTTTCTAGATTAGATAAACTTTACCCATCATATCTCGATCAAAACCAGGTCCTAGAAGAAATAATTCTACCAATTCCATCCAACCTAAGGTGGAAAGGCATGGAATTCCACACAAGGAATCAAATAGATCCAATTTTATCAAGACTTAATAACTCTTATTATAATAAAACTCCACCAATGAGAAATACCTCTCCCAAGAACCAAAAAAATAAATAATTTAAGATCGAGTAATATCATTGAAAATATGAATATCCCACTCTACCTTGTCATCTATCTAAGGACGGTAGGTTGTGGTCAATTTCTATTGAGAACAGAATCCATCCCAAAAATTGAGATGTAACATGTGATTCCTAGTAGAAAACAATGAAAAAATTATCTCCATGATACTTCACAAAATTTTAGACATATAGGCTTCGAAGCCCCCCCCCCTTCTTCGATTTTATAATATAATGAAAATGGGTTGACTTCATTACAAATAAATAACAACCCAATGGAATCCTCCTCAAAAGGAGATTGATGTAAGAAAATAAAAAAATCCATAGATATCTCATCCAAATTCCAATGGGTAATGTAACAAGGCTGTAAAAAACTACTATTTTCTGGTTCTCAACCTTAATTCTCTAACATGAAATGCATTGAGAAAAAAAATTAAAAACATCTTTCTTCCCTAACGGGAAAAACAAAAAACTATATTCCCAATAACCAAGGGCTAGAGAATAGAACTGGGGTATCAAAACCAACAAAATGGGGATTATTTAACCCTAAAAATCTAATAACCATATCAAAAATATTCTACCAAGAACCTAGAATGAGTCATCAATAATTTTTACATCCATTCCATTAAATAAATATATTAAACTAATCAATCATAAACAAATCATAATATAACAAAACATAAAAATAATCAATAAACAACAATAATATAAAAAATATGATATGATATATACCATAATATAAATAAAAATGATTCTAAAAACATGTCCAAGGTAGGTTAGGACAACATGTAGACAAAAACCAAGGACTCAAAATGCAAGGATCCAAAATTTTTGAGTTGAGCTATCTCCATGTGGCCTTTGGACACTACTAGACCCATACCATGGGAGTTGACAATACATCAAGGGGATATGATATATTATGTGGAACCTTTACCTTTACCTATATCAGAAAAAACAAAATCTAGATATTCCAAAAGCAATATGTAGGGTGTGTATAATTACCCAACCCTAGTTACCTAGAGTCTGTGAATTATTACATAACATTGGCATGATCACATGGGATCAAATCTTGAAATACAGTCTATTTAGCATCCTTATAAGTACTAGATACATACATAAGTTCTACATTACATTATTAAATGAAAAGAAACAACATTGTGTCTCCTTTAAACACACTCATATCCCTTAGATTATCCCTATAATTCAGTTATAATATACTTCTTCAAATTCTGGGAAAAATAAAACATAGAAAGGGGGGAGCGTTGATGATCACTAAGGATAAAAATATAGTGGAAACTTAAATAAATAGGCATAAACATTTAAGGTAATGTATAAGACTAAAACACAAGACTTTTAAACATAAAATTTAGTATAATATGGAAAATAGAAATCAAATAATTCCATTTACATATTCACATGGATATTATACTTGTTGAATAATTACATGTAATATCAATAGCTAATTTCATTATTATGGAATGCATAATTCCGAACATCATAACCACATAGTTAATGCCTCTTTCCAAGACTACAAATAAAATTTTGTCAAGGCCTTGTGCCAAGACACTAGTTTGTATCATGAGACCTACCGATGCATTGAGGTGCTATAGAGGGCATCACCCGTCACTTAATAAGTCTAATTCATTCCTCATAAGAAAATTGTGAAACACAATCTAAACATCTGTATTAAAACTAGTGTACGAAATGTTAATACTTTAAACACAAACAATGAATGGTATAAAAATAATACATCCATAGTCAAACATAACTCATTTAACACAATATAGGAGATTGTATTATAATAAATAATCCTCAATCATGAATAAAATACAATGAAGGATATTGACATAGATGAAAATAATCAGTATAACTATTTGAGAGAAATATTCTCTCTTTCTTGAAAACAATTAAAAGTCTCACTATTTATCAAAGTAGTCATTTAAAAGATATTTTTGATCAAAGTGTCCCATAACACATTGAATGTAACACACCGAGATTTTATGAAAAATATTCTTTTAATTTCATTAATGTCTTGTGTTGTATGCTACACCAAGATTACCTTGCGCTATACGCAACACCGTATTAGCTTGTAGTATACGCAACACTATTCTTGGATCGTGTTACACACAATTTTGATAATAGTTATTCTACGCAACATTGAGTATATATATATATATATATATATATATATATATATATATTCAATGTATAAATTAAATATGGTTGGATTATGTTATATGAAACAATGAAGGATTCCTGCACAGCACGCAACCCTGACTTGGCATGCATTACACGCAATCGCGACCTTCCTCGATAGCGTGTGTTGTAAGCAATACCGGGTTTTACTAAACAACGATATATTATTATAATATTATTATGAACTAGATGTTATGAATAGTATTAACTAAAATTTGAATCTTATAACATTATTATTCATCTTACACATTTTCTAAAACATGGTATAAGAACAAAATAAATTTTTCGGGTAAAATAAGTATTTTTCAAAAAATACAGTTTTTCCGCCTTTTGATGGCACACCCACGTTAAATCTAGTTTTTGAAATGTTTATAAGTTCAATTTGACAAAATAAAATTCTTCTTTGGAATCATAAAATAAAAATTTACTTTGGATAAATTTTTCATATTATTATGGTAACTTTCATATTTTGATGAATAGTAAAAACACGCTATATTTTAATTAAAAACAACTTTTTTCATCGTAATATCTTATGTGGTTAAATTATAATATTAAATGGTTTTAAAGTATAAATAGAATATATTTTTACCATTTAATATAATGTATGTCATTAGCACTGAGTTTACCTTGAATTCGTAGGTTAAATCAATTCAATCTTTTGCAATGTTTTAAAGAAAAACCCGTTTTCTTTCGACAACGGGATTAATTTTAATTTAATTTAATCATATTTTGTGTATTGAATTTGGAAAAATGGATTCCATATTTGGAATCAGTGGGTCCAAATTATTTTAATAAGCTACTTTTTATTTTTGGGCATTGTGAATAGTAACTACGGTAAATTTTATTTACTATAGTTAAAGGTAAATCGGGTACTTAAGGGTAAATATAAGATTATAAAATTACCCTAACACTTGGAAAAATCCTATTGGATGGCTAAACGTAGACCCATATAACCTAATTGTTGGAGTAGATTCATTTTATGGACTTTTGACCATGAAAATAATTTAATTATTATTAAAACGAAAGAATGTGACAACTTGTCACTTTCTTAAATTTTATAAGTATAATAATTTTAATTTAGTGATAAACTTCATGAAACTTAGAACCTGAATTGTCTCCAAAAAGATAATACAATTATCTACATCATAGGAATTTATTTAGAATTTTTATGGATTAAATAATTATCATTTATTATGACACAAAGATGATGCAGTAATTGTCTTATTAATGAAATATTGACATAGTTGATGTTATAAATGCTCAAATAAATGTAATTTGATTCTTTTTATGACTTAAATTAATTTTCTAGGTTAATAGGACCTGTTATTGTTGATATAAGTAACTTGTGTAGAACCTATCATTCTGTTATGAATTTCATAAAAATCATGTACCAAATAGTGTCAAAATTGACATAAATTAGTTTTTAAAACAAATATTATATTATTAATTGTTATTTAATTCCTAAAAATTTAAGGTTCGACCAAATGAATTAGATAAGGATATATATATTAATAATAAACAGCTTGGGGTTCTTTTGGATTTTTATGGTAAGTTTATTAACCATATAGTGTAATAAAACAAAGAGACACGGTAAAAGTTAAATTATTTAACTTATAGTTAAATATAATTGATAAGGTTAAAATAATAACCTAAACTTGTCTAGATCCTATTGGATGAGAGTATTGCGACCCATACCCACTTTAGCTTCTAAATAAGACCCTTTGGAACCATATAAACCCAATTTGACCTTAATATAAAATAATATTTTGAGATTTTCCTAAGGTGCCCCTCTCCTCCCTTATAAAAGGGCACCTCCCCCCTCTCCTCCTCACACCAATTTGAGCATTCAAGCTCGGCCAACCCCTGCCAAAATCTTTTCTCCACTTCCCTAGTATCATCCTAGAGGTCCTGGTTTTATTAAAATACCATCCTTAGTTCTTTATGTGGAGGTTAAGAAAAGGCGCGTCAAAAAGAGGTAATATCCATTACCGATCTTTTTCAATTTCTGTCTTCTTCAACTTCTTCTTCTTTAGTTGTTTCATGATAAAGTAATAACATCAATATTTCTTATATACTGATATTTTATTATAAATATGAAACAAATCTAATTAACCTTCTATCCATCCTACGGAAAAAGGAAATCACCGCGCGTGCATACGTACGGAATACCGTCTCCACGCCGTGGTGTAATCTATTTTCCGCCACCACCTTAATTGGATGGGTATAATGGTGTAATGAGTAGCTATATATGATTATTATAAAGTGATATTGATACTGAAATAATATACATACACTTCAACACAAGTTCACGATCATGAGAACGATATCATCGCTCGTGCGTACGTACGGACTACCGTCTCCACGATGCGATGAGATTCATTCTCAACATTAACCATTCATGAATGATTATAAAGTATATATAATGAATAATAATGAAATATATGAAATGTTAATTATACTGGATTTATGTATATATATATATATCTATGTCATCTACTTACTTCCATTCAAGACAATAAGGAAAGGAAAACAGCGTTCATGCGTACGTACGGACTACCGTCTCCATGAATGGTGTGTTTCATTTCATTTATCTATCTATTATATATATATATATATACTGAATATATATGATATATAAATCATTTTTTATATTCTGGAAGTAAGTAAATCATGATATAAGTAATAATAATGTCAAGAACAACAAGTCCAAACACCTACGATAAATGAAACGATTTTACCCAAAATGCTTCTTTAACATGGAATTTACAAACGAACGGGTAATATAAAGTAATAAGTGAAACATATATGATATCATAACAATGAATATCATTCTATAATAAGTTAATGACATTATTTAAATCATTATACAGGAGGTTCGGATACGTACAAAGCATATCGGACATAAGGTAAGGGAAATATCACAATCTCATTTTTATCCGAGATTGTTTATACCTTAGTATTTACTGGGGTGTATTTTATCATCCAAATCCATGTTTTCTCAAAATGTAATAATATTTACATCCACCTACTTTTTTTTAAATCCAATTTTACTCTTCGGTGAGTTTTTAGTAAAAGATATGAAAGGAATATTTTGTCATTTTTCATAGGAGGTACTTTTTGACTTTTCAGACAAAAGTACGAAGAATGTTTTTTTAACTTATACGGCATGAATGGATTTTTAAAACATTATTTCCAAGAATCTTCCTTTACAAGTTTTCATGTTTATTTTTAATCAACTTCTTTTAGTTTAGAATTGTACGACATGTTAATAAAGGAAAAGTGTTTTTGACGTAGAAAGGATATTTTCCTCAAGAATGGATTTCAAATGTTTTATCAAAATTATTTTCCATCTAAGATAATAAAGTGTTATGTTTCTATCCCTATTATTACATTTATTTGATTATGTTGTGATGTAATTATATTTTTATGAATCCCTTTATCTTATATGAATTGTTTTATGATGTCACGATGTTTAAGATTCCCATTTTTGTTACATGGGTTATGCTATGATGTATGGTTTATGATTTTGTGGCACACATAAGAATGGTATCATTATGAGATGGGTGGGACCTATATCTCCCTCTAATGCATTGGGTAAAGATTTTATATCTCATGAGATAGACATGGATGGAATGGTAGGTTATACCGGTTCAGTGAAACAGGACTGAAACAAGGAGTGAACTCGGTTCAGAAATGGACTTTGTCCACTAAGATAGTCTTGGAAATGAGTCTTGACTAATAAGAAATGATTCTCTATGATTATATGTGTATGCCACAAAGTTTCATGTTTTAAGTTATGATTATTGGGATTAAATTTCACTACTATGATTTATCCAATGTTATGAAATTATGCACTCTTTTGCAGGTTAAGATTTCCAAAAGTTATATTCTTATGAATATGATGTGATTGATATTTCTTTTGTTTACCCTTACTGAGCATTTGAGCTCACCCTTTTATGTTTCTTTTCCCCAGGATATAAATAATGGTTTTAGGTAAAAAAGGGGAAGATCTTTATGGGAGATGTTGAGATCTTTCCCCTCTGATACCAACTGTAGAGACCCGAAGCCTGACATACATGGACATTACATTACTTTTGCGGAATACTAAGTACATAACAAAAACACACACACAAGGATCGTAATAGTTTAGTGTCTTTGGAAACTCGGAATATAATCTTCTAATCGTGGTGAAAGCTCTTCAACATCTCCCATAAAGATATTCCTTTTTTTTACCTAAATCCTTTCTTTATATCCTGGGGAAAAGAAAACATAAAAGGGTGAGCTCAAATGCTCAGTAAGGGTAAACAAAAGAAATATCAATCACATCATTTTCATAAGAACATAACATTTTGGAAATCTTAAACTGCCAAAGAGAGCATAATTTCATAACATGGGATAAATCATAGTAGTGAAATGAAATACCAATAATCATAACATAAAACATGAAACCTTGTGGCATACACACATAATCATAGAGAATCTTTTCTTATTAGTCAAGACTCATTTCCAAGACTATCTTAGTGGACAAAGTCCCTTTCTGAACCGAGTCACCCTCGTTTCAGTCCTATTTCACTGAACCGGTATAACCTACCATTCCAGCCATGTCTATCTCATGAGATATAAAATCTTAACCCAATGAATTAGAGGGAGATATATGTCCCACCCATCTCATAATGATACCATTCTTATGTGTGCAACAAAATCATAAACCATACATCATAGCAAAACCCATACAATAAAAATGGGAATCTTAAACATCATGACTTCATAAAACAATTCATATACGATAAAGGAATTCATAAAAATAATTCCATAAAAACATAATCAAATCAGTGTAATAATATGGATAAAAATAGAACCCTTTATTATCTTATATGGAAAATAATTTTGATAAAACACTTGAACTTCATTCTTGAGGGAAATATCCTTTCTACTTCAAAAACACTTTTCCTTTCTTAACATGTCGTAAAATTATAAACTAAAAGAAGTTGATTAAAAATAAACTTGAAAACTTGTAAAGGAAGCTTCTTGGAAATAATGTTTTAAAAATCCATTCATTCCATATAAGTTAAAAAACATTCTTCTCGTATTTTTGTCGAAAAAGTCAAAAAAGTACCTTTTACGAAAAATGACAAAAGATTCCTTTCATATCTTTTACTAAAAACTCACCGAAGGGTAAAATAGGATTTAAAGAATTGTAGGTGAATGGAAATAATATTACATATTGAGGAAACATGGATGTGGATGATAAAATACACCCCAGTAAATGCCAAAGTATAAACAATCTCGGATAAAAATGAGATTGTGATATTTCCCTTACCTTATGTCCGATATGCTTTGTACGTATCCGAACCTCCTATATAATGATTTAAATAATGTCATTAACTTATTACAGAATCATATTAATTGTTATGATATCATATATGGTTCACTTATGACTTTATATTACCCATTCTTTTGTAAATTCCATGTTAAAGAAGCATTTTGGGTAAAATCATTTCATTTATCGTAGGTGTTTGGAATTGTTGTTATTGACATTATTATTACTTATATCATGATTTAATTACTTCCAAAATATAAAATATGATTTATATATCATATATATTCAGTATATATATATATATATTAGATAGATAAATGAAATGAAACACACCGTTAATGGAGACGGTAGTCTGTACGTACGCATGAACACTATTTTCCTTTCCTTATTGTCTTGAATGGAAGTAATTAGATGACATATATATATATAAATAAATACAGTAGATTTACCATGTCATATATTTCATTACTATTCATTATATATACTTTATAATCATTCTGGAATGGTTAACATGGATAATGAATCTCATCGTGTCGTGGAGACGGTGGTCCGTACGTACGCACGAGCGATGATATCGTTCCCATGGTCGTGGAATTGTGTTGAAGTGTATGTATACTATTTCAGTATCAATATAAATTTATAATAATCATATATAGTTACTCATTACACCATTATAACCATCCAATTAAGGTGGTGGCAGAAAGTAGATTACACCGCGGCGTGGAGACGGTATTCCGTACGTACGCACTCGCAGTGATTTCCTTTTTTCGTAGGATGGATAGAAAATTAATTAGAGTTTTTTCGTATTTATAATAACATATCAGTATATAAGAAATACTTATGTTATTAATTTATCATGAAACAACTAAATAAGAAGAAGTTGAAGAAAAAAGCAATTGAAAAAGATCGGTAATGGATATTACCTCTTTTTTGACGCGCCTTCACCTAACCTCCACTTAATGAACTAAGGATGGTATTTAAAGAAGACCAGGACCTCTAAGATGATACTAGGGAAGTGGAGAATATATTTTGGCAGGGTTTGGCCGAGTTTGAATGCTCAAATTGGTGTGAGGAGGAGAGGGAGGAGGTGCCCTTTTATAAGGGAGGAGAGGGGCATCTAGGAAAATCTCAAAATATTATTTTATATTAAGGTAAAATTCGGTTTATAATGGTTCCAAAGGGTCTTATTTCGAAGATAAAGTGGGGATGGGTCGACATCCTATCATCCAATAGGATTTAGACAAGTTTAGGTTATTATTTTAACCTTATCAATTAGATTTAACTCTAAGTTAAATAATTTAACTTTTACCGTGTCTTTCTGTTTTCTTACACTATATAGTTAATAAACTTACTATATCAATCCAAACGAACCCCAAGTTGTTTATTATTAATATATATAATCTTATCTAATTCATTTGGCCTAACCTTAGATTTTTAGGAATAAAATAACAATTAATAATAAAATATTTGTTTTAAGAACTAATTTATGTCAATTTTGACACTATTTGGTACATGATTTTTATGAAATTCATAACAGAATGATAAGTTCAATGAAAGTTACTTATATCAAAAATAACATGTCATATTAACCTAGAAAATCAATTTAAGTCATACAAAGTCTCAAATTACATTTATTTGGGAATTTATAACATCAATTATGTCAATATTTCATTAATAAGACAATTACTGCATCATCTTTGTGTCATAATAAATGTTAATTATTTAATCCCTAAAAATTATAAATAAATTCTCATGATGTAGATAATTGTATTATAGTTCTGTAGACTATTCATGTTTGTAGTTTCATTAAGTTTATCACTAAATTAAAATTATTATACTTATAATATTTAAGAAAGTGACATGTTGTCACATTCATTGGTTTTAATAATAATTAAATTATTTTCATTGAAAAAATTTAATTAAATGAATCTAATCCAACCCTTAGGTGATATGGGTCGACTTTTAGTCATCCAATAGGATTTTTACATTTTTTAGGGTAATTTTAAAATATTATATTTACCCTTAATTACCCGATTTACCTTTAACTATGGTAAATAAAATTTACCGTAGTTACTATTCATAATTCCCAAATATAAAAATTAGCTTATTAACATAATTTGGATCCACTGATTCCAAATATGGAATCCATTTTTCCAAATTCAATACACAAAAGTTTCATAAATTAAATTAAAATTAATCCCGTTGTCGAAAGAAAACGGGTTTTTCTTTAAAACATTGCAAAAGATTGAATTGATTTAACCTACAAATTCAAGGTAAAATCAATGCTAATGAAATAAATTATATTAAATGGAAAAAATATATTATATTTATACTTTATAACCATTCAATATTATAATTTAACCACATAAGATATTACGATGAAAAAAGTTGTTTTTAATTTAAATATAGCATGTTTTTACTATTCATTAAAATATGAAAGTTATCGGAAAAATATCAAAACTTTATCTAATGTAAATTTTTATATCCTGATTCAAAAGAATTATTTTATTTTTTCAAATCAAACTTATAAACATTTCAAAAACTAGATTTAAAGTGGGTGCGCCATCGAAAGGCGGCAAAACTGCATTTTTTGAAAAATACTTATTTTACCCGAAAAATTTATTTTGTTCTTATACCATGTTCTAGAAATGTGTAAGATGAATAATAATGTTATAAAATTCAAAATTTAGTTAACACTATTCATAATGGCTAGTTCATAATAATATTATAATAATATATCGTTGTTTAGTAAAACCCGGTATTGCGTACAACACACACTATCGAGGACGGTCACGATTGCGTGTAATGCAAGCCAAGTTAGGGTTGCATGTTACGCAAGAATCCTTTGTTGTTTCATATAATATAATCCAACCATATTTCATTTTTACATTGAATATATATATATATACTCAATGTTGCGTAGAATAACTATTATCAAAATTGTGTGTAACACGATCAAAGAATAGTGTTGCGTATACTGCAAGCTAATACGGTGTTGCGTATAGCACAAGGTAATCTTGGTGTAGCATAAAACAAAATACATTAATGAAATTAAAAGATTATTTTTCATAAAATCTCAGGGTGTTACATTCTACCCCCCTTAAAATGAATTTCTCCCTCGAAATTCGTCGGGGTTATAAATAGTTTACTATTCGAAAGTTTCTTTAATAGAAACCCACATCGTAAAAAGGAATACCAAAACCAATCTTTACAAACAAAATTATGAAACGTAAAGGTTACTCAAATAAACTAATCACTGGGTTTCCACATAGGTGAAAATATGGATATGGAAGAGAAATCTAACCATCAAGTTCTGATGGACAGTGGTAGAGAACATGGCTATGAAAAAGCCAACAATCACAAAGCTATTGATTTGTGATGATCTAAGGTACCATCTGATTCATCAGATATAAGAGCACTAGGATAACATTTTTGGTTTTCAAGATCATTTCCCTAAAGTTGATGAAATTGGAATTAGAAGAAATACTTTTGTTATTTCGGTATAGTCTCACCGTTGGTCGTTATTTGGAAAATTTCCACTTCATCTCCTAAAGAAATGAAGTTGATTTTGTCATTCATGATGTGTAAGCAGATCATTTGATAGAATGATGAGTCATTCCATCTGTCTCAAAAAAAAGGTTAGAAAAGTTATCAAAAAATACATAAGTCCATCTATAGTGAGATTAATCATATATGGTTCCTAAAATGGATTTATACTTCATATACTGCTTAATATAATAAAACTAGTTTCTAATAAACAGGGACTTACTGTAGGCCAGTGGTAGGCGATAAAGGCCAGTCACACTTCGGATAATATATTATATTCCGAGTTTCTAAAGACACTAAACTTTTACGATCCTTGTGTGTGTTTTTGTTATGTACTAAGTATTCCGCAAAAGTAATGTAATGTCCATGTACGTCAGGCTTCGGGCCTCTACATTGAAACATTGAAAGGAATATTAATTTTAAATCATTAATGTACAAATAAATAAATCCTTAAAACCATTTTTAAAAAGGAGACATCAATGAGAAATATTTAGAAGAGTAAATCATTAAAACATTTAAAATGATATTTTAGTTAGAGTTTATAACCAAATGAGAGATGAATTAATAAAAATAATTGAGGTAATAAAAACTTTATAATATCATGAGAATAAAGGGATTCATGATATACCATGTCAAATTATATTATATATACCATATAAAAGTGAATTGGCGCATAACAACAAAGAAGTCTCAACGGAATGTAAATTGAGATAAAATACCTTATAAAGACCATATCCTTAGGTTAAGGATAAATCAATTACATAATTATGCGTTAAAAATCTAAATACCCTCAATATTATTTGATATTTCGTGTAAACCAATCAGAGGACATTCACATGTATTCTTTTTAAAACAACACCAATGACTTGGATGTTTAACTCAATGAATGGAAATTGAGTTAAGATTAACCTTATCAAGTTCATATTAATGACTTGAAAATTTATAAATAGAGTGATTATGTGTATCAAAAGTATATCCACACTAGGGGAGTGGAAATTACAACATAAATAAACAAATAGTGATTTCACACATAATATTGGAGTAAAATAATCAATGAAGTTTGCATAAAACCCAGTGAGTGGAAATCAAAATTACAAATTCCCTTATCGATTTGGTAACGTATAAAACATACACCCTATGAAAAAAGGATCATAAAATGATGATGTAAATACCAATAAATTAAATCATATTACACATAGAATACAATCATGGGCAACACATACACCACACAAAAGGAAATCGTGGAAAATATAGCATGAATCTCACTGGAATAAAAGTGAGATGAAAACCCCTTACCTTGTACTTTTACTTTTTCGAGGGTACGTTAAAATAATTTATAATTGTTAAATAATTTTTATTAAATTATATAATAACCAAAAATATGATATCATATATGATCTTATAATATTTCTTTGTTAATAATATTTCTTTGTTAATAATATTTCAGTAGTATCATGGTTTCGGGTGTTAACTGATTCGTTTTCCTTTGTATGTTTTGTTATGTAAGTCATTTTTTTATGGATAAGATGTATTTGATTCATTTATATAATGATATAATGTTCTTAAACAATATTTTTAATCATAAAATTAAAATTATTCTTGAATGGTTATGATGGGGAATCAATCCCATCACGTTCGTGAAGACGGTAATCCGTACGTACGCACGAGCGACAATATCATTCTATTGATGGTGAAATAATATTTAATTGGATGGTATATTTAATATAAAGAATAATTAACATGTTATATTTATTATTTACATAAAATATACTAATTATTATACCCATCCAAAAAATAAAGTGTTTAATAACAAACTACACCACGACGTGGAGATGGTAAGAGGTATGTACACACGTATGGTAACTTTGTCATTCATAGGATGGATAAAATAATGAATATAGTTGTATCATATTTATAATAACATCACAATATGTATATGTTACTAGATTTATTATTTTTAATGGAAAAAACAAAGAAAGAGGAATTGGAAGAAGAAAAGAACTTTGAAAGAGGTGATAAAATTATTACCCCTTCTTTGGGTACTTCCTTTTGATTTGAAAAAATGGGCTCCTTAGGTTGGATTTATGATCAAAGTACGGCCTCTAAGATGAAGGTAGTGTAGTTGGAAGGATATTTGAGAAGGTTTTGGCTAATCCAAAAGGATTTGGAGGTGTTTTTTTGAGATTGGGGAAGTAACCTTTAATAGTAGAGGTGATAGTCACTTTTGGAAAATCTTCAAATATTATTTTATTATAAATTCATTTTTGATTTCTAAAGGGTCTAAAAGGATTTATCTCGAGGATAATGTTGGTATGGGTTGAAAAAATCTCAAACAATAGGTTTTAGAGAAGTTTAGGTCACCATATTAACCTTATAATTTAGATTTAACTCTTAGTTAAATAGTTTACTTTTACCACGTCTTCTTGTATTACTATAATAAATGGTTAATAAACATACTATAAAATTTCAAGAGAACCTAAAGAGGTTCATTAATTATATATATATCATTATATAAGTACTTTGGAAAATACTTATATTTTTAGGAATATTATATATTTTAATAATATAGTATTTGTTTTAAACACTCATTTATGTCAATTTTGACATTATTTAGTTTTTGGTTTTCCTAAAAGTAAAAAAAATTGATTTCTTCAAAAAAATACACTAAATCAACCATAACATGTAATATTAACCTATAAAATTAGTTTAATGCATCAAAAGTCTCAATTTACATTTAGTGGGATATTTAAAATATTAATTATTTTAATCTTTCATTAACAACGTAATTACTACATCATCATTATGTAATAAATAAATTTAATTATTTAATTTCTAAAAATTATAAATAAAATACCATGATGTAGGATAGATTTTCATATTTCTAATGAATATTTATAGTCTAATTTATCTTATGTATAACCTTATATTAAAAATGTTTTAGTTATTAAAATTTGAATTTAACAAGTTTTACTCTTCTTTAAATAAAATAATGATAAATGTATTAATCTAATACAAGTAGATCATAGATGATCATATTTTATTCCAAATCTTGATTTTGGTCGAAATAAAATTATCCAATAGAATTATAACATGCGTTGAAGTAATTATAATATCATTTACAAATTTAATTGCCCTATTTACTTTTAACTGTGGAAAGTAAAATTCAAAAGATACTATTCACAAAAAAATTATTTTCATCCTATTGAAGAAAATTTTACTTACTGATATCAACTATGTCTCTCAGATTTTTGAAATTCAATACACAGAAGTGGTAAAATTATGTTTTATGCAAGTTTGCAAATGTGCCAAAAAAGGTGGGTAAAACACGGTAAAAAGTTCAATAATATTTTATATATCAAATATTATTATAAAATTAATTTAATGAAATACATTGGAATAATATAGGTATTATGTATCAATTTCTACTTTAAAATAAATTTAAATGAACAATAATTATTTAAGAAAAAATGCGGCTTTAAACAATAAAACAATGTTTTCACTATTCATTAAAAATTGAACGTTTTTAGAAAAATACCAAAAATTAACCCAAATATAATTTTGATATTCCATATTAAAAAATGATGTTTATTTTACCAAATTCAAAACATATAATTTATATTAATTAATTTAAAAAATATTCCCTTTGTCAGAACCAAAAAGTGGGTTTTTGAGAAGTAACAACTATCAAAAGATTGATATGTGTTTATGTCCAATTTAAATGTAAAATTACTTCCAATGAACAAAATTTTATTAAATAATAAAAATAAAATCTAATTATACTTCAAAATCATTAAAATATATAATTTAAAACTATAAATTATTCTGATTAAAAAAAATTTCACTTAAAATTTAGTAATTTTCACTATTCCATAAAAAATGAATGGTATCAGAAAGGTTTCGAAAATTTATCAAAACTAAATTTTTATGTCCTTATTATAAAGAAGAAGTTTATTTTGTCAAATGGAATATATAAAAGTGTCAAATATTGGATTTAAAAAGGCTTCTCCATTAAAAGGCGATAAATTTTTATTTTTTGAAAAATACTTCTTTTATCTGAAAATTTGAATTTGTTCTTATATTATGTCTAATAAAGACGTATTATAGATGCTAAAATGATAGGGAGTATAAAAAAATTCAAAATATAGTTAATACTATTCATTACTTCTTTTTGAATGACAAGTTTGGTATGTCGTCTTGCACTCAAACATGGTGTTGCGTGTAGCGCAAGCTGTTGAATTACTTTAAAGAAAATAACTTACTATGAAATATTGGGTTGTTACATTCTTCCCCCATTTTGGAAATTGTATCCTTGAAATTTTAAAATTGGTCTTGGGAACATCATTTAAAGTCCCACATTGAAAAAAGAGTCAATAAAACTATCACATTAAAAGAAAGAAATGGAAGTACAAAGGTTACCTAAGAAAATCCATACTTGGATTCCCTATAGAAAAACATTGATATAGAAGATAAACTAAGTGTCAAGTTATGATGGAGAGTGATATAAAACATGATCAGAAGAAATTTAACAACAAGAAAATGAAAAATTTTTGATTGGTTAAATAGTCATTAGTTTCCCAGTAGGAAAGGTAAATAGACAACATTTTTTGTTTTATGTTCCAATTCATAAATTTGTGGAATTTATTTCTGATATTGAATAACAACATAAAGAGATAAAATTACTTTTCAAGTAGAGTTTCATCCTTTAATAAATTTCTACCACTAACTCGTATTTTCTCTAAAAGATGAGTATTCAATATGACTTGGTCACACCTGAAGCGCTAGAATCATCTTATAGAGAATCACATAATCCACAAAGGAAGAACTATATATTTCCCTTGACTTTAAAGATTAACCAAAACCAAAATGGTTAGTACAAGATCATATGATCCGAAAAATGGATAATCCTTTATAGAAAGAATTACAAATCTTAATTTCAAAAATTAAACAAACAATACCCAAAGTTCAATAAAGACCATTCAATAAACAATTGTCCTTAAAATCCTTCAATATAATCCAAACTAAGATTGAAACCCAAAACTTAGAATAATTTAATCACACAGTCTTTCATATTAAATCATAACATTTATCTCCAAATAACATCAACTACTATTAAAGTCTCTTACTGAAGTGTAATTAACCAAATCACATATTCTCTATGATAGGTTAATCATTTCCTGAATATTTATAAAAACATAAATTATTCCAAAATAAAAATCCACCATTACTCTTCAAATTAAATCCCATAGTATTCTATTTTCCTTAGGCATATAGTATACATATACCAAAATAAAATTTATCACTTAATCACCAAATCATTTTCCTTTACTAAAGATATAAATTTGATAAAACATAATATCCCAAATAAACTTATTATTGATAAATAAAATAATTTAACTAAAAAGAATTAGTCACAGTAACCAGGGACTTCACGTAGTCCAGTGGTAGGTGATAAATCCCAGTTGCAAATTGGTTGTGGGTTCTATTCTCGCATATTTGTCTGATGGGACGGGTTGTCACACGGTCTGTGTGTTGTCCTTTTTCAAAAAATATATTTTATAACATTCAAAAAATGAGATAAATTCCTCAAAATAACCATAACATAATTTAACACCAAATTTTATCTCATATCTTTCATTTTCATCCCAAAAATTAATAACCTGTAGTTTCCTTAAATTCAAGGATCATATAAACCCAAATGGTTCTTTATAACTATATCCACAAAATAAAATATAATTCTTCCTCAAATAGAATTTTCACATAACAAACTTTAAGGTTACACATGCAAGAGAAAAGTCTTCCAAAGTAATTCCATCAACAAAGAGAATTAATACTTTTAAACTATTCTTCATCCATTTATTTCTACATAGGTTATTCTTTGACCTAGTGGTTATCATATTGAATAGGCCATTGACTCGACTAATTTCTAGGTCCCCTACATTTACAAAAAATGATTTTAAATGGATTATTAGGATCATTTTTATTTTATTCCATAGTACTCTTAATTTTTCCTCGGTAATTATTTACTTTATGTCCTTCTTTACAACACATAAATCATTTATTTGTCTCATTGAGACACTTTCATAGCTGTATCCTTCCACATTTCCTGCATGATGGAAATTGAGCTTTATTTTCTTCATGATATCCACTGTTGGAGGTCTTATCATTATCCGCCTTTATCTTCTTTGTTGAGTTTAGTAGTTGGTTAATGTATATGTTGTTGATCATATTTTTAGAAACCTGCTTTGACATGAACACGATATCTTTTTATGCCTATTAAAATTACATTTAGTTTCTCATTACCACCATCATACCCGCCTTGTACATCATGTTCAATGTTACTATAAATTTCTTGGAATCTATCCATTGACTAAACCATAAATCATTGTGTTAGTAACAATAGTAATACAATAATTTAGATAATATCATGACACCTTATTTTGAATATAAAACACCTTAGGATTAACCAAGATTATTTATTCTCATATTATATTAAAATCATTCAAATCAGTTTGTAAATAAAATGTTAATCATCCTAAACATATCCCACGGGAGTGTCGTAACCAAGAGTGCAACAAGGCCCGTTGTCATGCACCTATTCCCATTTGAGTCTAGATCAAAGAAGTGTTTTTGGGTTTTACCCCTAGATACATCTATTCTAGAGCCGCCTCTACATACTCATATACAAACAGGTATTTATTTCTTTGAAAATTCACAAAATCTCTACAATACCAAAATTCTTGTATGTTCTTCTATACTAATCCTCAAGGCCTCGTTCCAAGAATACAAATAAGATTATATCAAGGCCTTGTCCCAAGACACTAGTTTGTCTCTTGAGACCTACTAATGCATTGAGGAGCTATAGAGGGCTCCACCCACTAGTTAATATGTCTAATGCATTCCTCATATGAAAATGGTGAAACATAATGTAAACAACTATATTAAAACTAGGATATGAAATGTTAGTACTTCAACCAAAAATCATGAACGGTATAAAAATAACACATCCACAGTAAAACATAACTCATTCAACACAATATGGAAGATTGTATTATAATAAATCAACCTCAATCAATAATAAAATATAATAAAGGATATTGACATAGATGAAAATATTAGTAAAACTATTTGGGATAAATATCCTCTTTTTCTTGAAAACATTTAAAAGTTGCACTATTTATCAAAGAATTCATTAGAAACAGATTTTTGAATTAAAGTGTACCATACCACATTGAAACTTTGAAATTAATTTTAATTATTAAACATTGATGTCCATATAAATAATTCCTTAACACCATTTTTAAAACATGTACGTCAATGAGAATGATTTAGAAGAATAAATATGTAAAACATTTAAAATGAATTTTAGTTAGAGTTCCTAACAAAATGAGAGGTACTTGAATACAAATAATTGAGGTAATAAAAACAATATAATATCATTAGAATAAATGGATTAATTATATACTATATCAAAGTATAGTATATACACTATATAAAAGTTAATTGGTTTATAACAACAAATAAGTCTCAATGGAATGTAAATTGAGATAAAATACCTTATAAAGACCATATCCTTAAGTTAAGGATAAATTAATGACATAATTATGTGTGAAAAATATAAATATACTCAATATGATTGGATATTCAGTGTCAATCAATCAGAGAACATTCATATATATTCCTGTAAAAACAACACCAATGATTTGGATATTTAACTCAACGAATGGAAATTGAGTTACGATTACTCTTATCAAGTTCATATCGATGACTTGAGAATTTATAAATTGAGTGATTATGTGTATCAAAATTATATCCACACAAAGGGGAGTTGAAATTACTACATATATAAATAAATAGTAATTTCATGCATAATCTTTGATTAAATAATCAATGAAGTTTTCGTAAAACCCAATGAGTGGAAATCGAAATTAGAAATTCCCTTACCGATTTGAAAACTTATGAAACTTACACCCCATGAAATAAGGATCATACAATGAAGATGTAATTACCAATAAAATAAATTATATTACAAAAATAATACAATCATGGGTAGTACATACACTACATAAAAGTAAATCGTGGAAAATATAGCATGAATCTCACAAGAATACAAGTAAGATGAAAACCCCTTACCTTGTACTTTTCCTTAGATAAGGGTACGTTAAACTACAGTATAATAGTGAAATCATTTTTATTAAATTATGAAATAACCACATACATAAATATGGTATCATATATGATCTTTTAATATTGTTTGTGAATAATATTTCAGTAGTATCATTGTTTCGAGTGTTAACTGATTCATTTTCCTTTATATGTTTTGTTACATAAGTCATGTATTTTTAGGGATATGATTTATTTGATTCATTTCAAGAATGATAAAAAGTTCTTAAATATTATTTTTAATCATATAATGAAAATTATTCTTTAATGGTTACTATAGGGAATGAATCTCATCGCGTTCGTGGAGACTGTAATCCGTATGTACGCACGAGAGAAAATATTGTTGGACTCCTCATGTATTAATCAAGTTTTAATGATCACAAATATTATTTCATCATTTTTTAATGATCCCAAATCATATTCAACCTAGTTACCTCATAAAAATTATATCTAATCATGTGTATTTATGTTTAATGTTTTCTCATGCTTTAAGAAGAGCCATGAAAGATCTTAATTGTTCTACATTCCGTTTACCCACTTTATACAATCTTTGATCTACTCTCTTAATACCTTCTTTTACAAATGATTAAGTCTAATAATTTCTATTATCATCATTATTTCAGTCTAAACACAGTTACTTTTAAAAGACAAAACACCGTGAGTCTGCCACTAGCTACGTATTTCTGGCACCATGAAGCAGACACCGTGAAAGCAGACACTATGAAGCAGACACTGTGAAAGAAGACACTGTGAATGCCTGACACCGTGAAAGCAGACACCGTAAAAGCAGACACCATGGAACAAGACACCGTGGAACAAGACACCGTGAATAAGACATCATGAACAAGACACCGTGAATAAGACACCGTGAATAAGACACTGGGACCATGAGACATCGTGACCCCATGAATAAGACACAATGACCATGAGACACTGTGACTAAGAGACATCGTGACCATGAGACACTGTGATCAATCTAGACATCATGTGAAGGAGACATTGTTTCCATGACTTACTATGACACCATTTCTTAAACTATTTTGTTGCCATTAAATTTAATTCACAACAGTCATATTTTGTGCTTTTAATAGAACTGCTACTAATTAATATGGGTTGTTGGCATGTCATGGAACCGTACCTCGTACCTGTAAAAGGTAATCATTCCCATTGCCGGAGAAAAAGAGAAATAAAAGTAATATTGATCTACTACAAAGAAGATACATACACGAAGACATATATGTAAGGAAGAATACAAGATACACATGTACATGAAGAGAAGAACACACTAAGAACTCGAAGAACACTCATACAAATCAAGAATAGAAGTTCAAAGAGGTTGTTAAAGCACTACTTGGAATACTATCACATTCAAACTGAACACCTGTACTGGAAGTGAAGAAACAAAACCATGATACTCTATTTTCCTGAAAAATTATTGAGAAGGACTCAAAGCTTCATATGCTTCAATACAAAGGAGTCCAGAGCTGCTTTGACATCACACAAGAGAATTCTAAACTCATCTCCATATTATTGCTCTACTGTGATCATTTTTATTCCATTACGAGCAGTTTATGCTTCTTCCTGTTTGGAAACACCCTGACTCCTAAGCTGAACTAGAGGATACTGAAATCCTCACACAAAACTCTTTATTCCTTTGTGTTTCCCACATAGTATTGTGGTAGAGGTCTGAGAGCATGTACAACCTATGTGTTGTTGTTGCTGTTTTCCCACGTAGAACTGTGGTAGAGGTCTGAGGACCTGGACAACCTGTGTGCTATTATTGCAGCTTTCCCATATAGAACTATGGTAGAGAACCAAGGAACTAGATAGTCTAAGTACTTTAGTAAACCCCGATCCATGGTGTGGATCAAAGTTTTATATAAAATATTTGAGAGGACTAAGTCTCAGCTTGAGACTGAACGTCTTGGTTGAAACTGTTGTGCATATTATTTCAGTTTAAATTATTTTCAATATTCTACTGCTAATTACTTTAAAATTCAAATATTTTTTAAAATAATTTTGATAGTTGAAATAACAAGTGTTTGTAATTATTGTGAACCAGTAAGTTAGTTTCAAAAGATAACTTAATCCTTAGATTAAGTTAACTGAGAAATAATCAATCTTTAAGAAACTAATTGAACACTTAAAATATTTATAAATTCACTACAGTTTAACTTGTTTTATGAATTTGGAGATTTCAATATATATCTTTTAAACATAATTTTTTTTAATAGAAACTCAATTCACCCCCCTCTTGAGTATCCAATCAGACCAACATTTTGTATCATAGGTGTTGATAAAAGTTTTTCAAAACACTCTGTTTGTGAAATGTTTTCAAATGTGATTTTAGTTGTTTCTTAAAGATCTCAAAATTTCTGTTAATTAAAAAAATTTATATCTTTATATATCATTTTAGAACATAGTTATTATGGATAATAGATTAGAAGGTGTAGCTACAAATAATCCACCTTTCTTTAATGGAGTCAATTATGCCCAATGGAAAATCAAAATGAAAATTCATTTATAAATTACGGGATTTGACATCTGGACTGCTATAGAGACTTAGTATAAGATTCTAGAAACTGTTATAAATACTTGGGATTAATCTACTAAATCTTCTTATAATAATAATTCTAAATCAATAAATTCCTTCTATTGTGATTTTAGAGATGAAGAATTTAATCAAATATCTGCCTGTAAGACTGCTTTTGAAATATGGGATACTCTGGATTTTTCCCATGAGGGAACAACCAATTTTAAGGAAATGAGACTAAATAAATACACTATTATGTATGATAATTTTAAAATGAAATTTGATGAATATATTTATGATATATATCTCAGGTTTAATGAGATAGTCAATACAATGAGCTCACTCGGAAAAGTTGTTCCAGCAAAGGATAAAATCACGAGGATACTGAGATGACTACCAGACAGATGGAGAGGAACCTCTGTCTCTATATGAGAATCATGTGACATTTTCAATCTACCTGTCAAGGAGATTATTAGAAAATTGATGATGTATAAAGAAGATATGAAGGTAAATAAAGATGAAGATGATGAACCTAAGAAGAATTTAGTGTCATTTAAGTCTATTGCCTCAAAGACCGAGGACAAGGAGAAAGTTCACATACCTGTCGAAAGCTCAACTAGTGAAGGTTAAGATTCAGATAGTGATGAAGAGATGGATCATATAGACAAGAGATTCAAGAAATTCTATAGAAAGAATAAATTTTTCAGAAAATCAAATTATAAGGGTAAGTATGACAAATAAAGTAATTGGAAGATATATTGGTAGAAATCTGATAAAAATGATGAGATAGTCTGTTATGAATGTAAAAGGAAAGGACATGTTAAGGATGACTGTCCAAAATTGAGGTTTAAGAAGAAATATGATTATAAGTACAAAAAATATAAGAAATTTATGATGGAAACATGGAGTGCTACGGAAGATAGCTCAAGTGGATCTGAAGCTACTGATTCTGAAGAAAAGAATCATGCCAACATGTTTTTCATGACTAAAACATCTGAGGTACATGTTTCCCCTATGATGAATGATGACTATTATAGGAATGAAAGTAATTCAGATAATGATGATAATATGTCTAAATCTGAATTATTTGAATACTGTAATATGTTATAAGATACTTGTAATGAGCTAAAAGACAAGTACAAATCATTAAAGAAACAATATTACTTGACTAGTACAGTTAAATCTGATCTTAGTATAGAAAAGGAAAAGAACTCTCAATTGTTAAAGGAGAATACTGAACTCAAATTTTCTAATGAGAAACTTAGAAAATACTTAGAGAAGTTCACAAATGGAAAAAATACTCTAACTCAAATGCTTAGAAAACAAGTTGTGCCAACGTATACTACTGGTTTAGGATACCAACCTGGACGAAGACAGTTTGTTAAGAATAAATATATTCTAAAATCTGGATAGTATGCTGCTAGTTTAAGTTCTGGCTACTCATATGCTTTATCTATCTTTTCAAATTATTATAGAACAAACATAGTTTACGTATTAGAATAATTTCACTCTATTAATTATAGTAAACCCATTAGACAAATATGGGTGCCTAAAGTTTTACTTGCTAACATTTCTAGGAAACTTGCTTGAAAAGTTCCTATAGGAAGATATGGTACTTGGACATTGGATGTTCAAGGCATATGATAGGAGACTACTCATGCTTTAGGAGTTTAATCACAGTTGATGGAGGACATGTCACCTTTGGGGATAACTCAAAAGGAAAATCATCAGCTTAGGCCATATTGGTAACACTGATTCAATTTTAATTTCTAAAGTACTATTTGTTGATGGATTAAAATACAACCTGCTAAGTATTTCTCAGTTGTGTGATGATGGTTTCAATGTAAAATTTGAAAATGATTCATGTAATGTTTTTAAATCTAAAAATTTTCGGTATTTACTGTATTAAGAAATTAAAATGTATATGTTGTAGATTTGAATTCTTTAGCTAAACAAAATGTTACTTGTTTAAATGATTTTCATAAAGAATCTTTGCTATGGTACAGAAGGCTAGGACACTGAAATGTGCACTCACTTTGAAAACTGTCTAGGAAAGGTTTAGTTAGATACTTACCTAAACTGGAATTACCACTTAACAAAGTGTGTAATCCTTTTCAAAAGGTAAAACAACTCAAAGTTTCTTTCAAATAAATAAAAGAAGTTTCTACTTCTCAACCTCTCGAGCTGGTTCACATAGATTTTTTTGGACCATAAAGAGTTTCAAGTCTAAATGGGAAGCACTATTTTTATTTTCTTGTATATGTTTTTTTAGGTACACTTGGGTGTACTTTATTTCTCACAAAAATGAATCTTGTTCTTATTTTATTAAATATTCCAAGTCTTTAGAGAACCTTAGTGGACTTAGGATCAAGAATTTGATAAGTGATCATGGTCATGAGTTTGAAAATCAAGAGTTTGAATCTTATTGCTCACACAATGGCTATAGTCACAAATTTTCTTCTCTTGGAACACCTCAACAGAATGTTGTAGTAGAAATAATAAATAGGACTCTTCAAGAGATTTCTAGGACAATTCTCAATGAACAAGATTTTCCAATTTACTTTTGGGCCGAAGCTATTAATATAGCTTGTTACATTATCAATAGAGTCTTGATTAGAACAATTCTTAAAAAGACCCCTTATGAGATTTAGAACAATAAGAGGCCTAAGGTTAATTACTTTATTATTCTTGGTTGCAAAGTTTTTATTCTTAATAATAAAGATAATATTGAAACATTTTCTTCCAAAAGTGATGAAGGAATTTTCCTAGGTTACTCAATATCAAGTAAAGCCTATAGATTATTCAATAAGAAAACACAATGTGTGAAAGAATCTGTACACATCAAATTTGATGAAATTGATCCACATGAACCGAAGAACCCTCTTGAAAATCTTGAAGAAGATATGTCCATTCAAAACCTTAATGACAAGAACAATGAACCTGTTGTTAAGACAACCAGTTTTGGAAATTTTCCAGAACCTGTTTCTGTAGAACCCAAACCTGTAAATGAAACTGTAATTTCTAGCCCTACCTTCTCTAGACTAACTAGGACTCTTAAAAACCATCCTTTAGATGTTTTAGTTGGAGATTTAGATAGAGGGACACAAACTAGAGCTTCTATGAGAAACCAGGTTGAACATCAAGATTTTCTTTCACATCTTGAACCTAAAAATATTAATGATGCAATCAATAATGAATTTTTGGTGATGTCTATGCAAGAATAATTGAATCAATTTGACATAAAAAAAGTTTGGAAATTAGTAGACATACCTAAGAAAAATTTGACCACAGGCACTAAATGGGTTTTTAGGAATAAATTTGATGAAGCTAGAAACAAAGTTAGAAAGAAGGCTTGACTAGTTTCAGAAGGCTATAGTCAAGATGAAGGAATTGACTATGAGGAGACCTTTTCACCAGTAGCCAGGCTTGAAGCCATCAAAATCCTTCTTTCATATGCTGCACATTTGAATTTCAAACTATATCAAATGGATGTTAAGAGTGCATTATTAATTGGGTATATAGATGAGGATTTTTTTGTTGAACAACCCCCTGTATTTACAAACCCCCATTTTCCAAATCATATTTTTAAACTATCAAAAGCCTTATATGGTTTGAAGTAAAATCCCCGATCTTGGTATGACAGATTGAGTACTTTTCATATTTCCAAAGGTTTTACAAAAGGAAAAGCTGATCCTACCCTTTTTATAAAACGAATTTCTAATGATTTTTTAGTTGTTAAAATCTATGTAGATGACATTATTTTTGGATCTTCTAATAATTCATTATGTGTTGATTTTTCTAAAATGATGCAAAATGAATTTGAAATGAATTTAATGGGAGAACTCAAATATTTTCTTGGATTCCAAGTTTTTCAAAATGAAAATGGTATTATTTTAAATCAAAGTAAATATATAAAGGATCTTTTAAAACATTTTGGATTGGATAGAACTAAAAGTAGTGACACTCCCATGAGTACCACTTGTAAGTTGGATCTTAATGAAGATGGAAAATTTGTTGATCAAACCACTTATAAAGGAATGATTGGATGTTTACTTTTCTTAACTACTAGTCATCCTGACATTATGTTTAGTGTGTGTATGTGTGCTCGTTTTCAAGAAAACCCTAAGGAATCTCATTTAAATGATGTAAAGAAAATTTTCAAATACCTTAAGCATACACCCAATCGAGGACAGTTTTATCCTAAATGAAATTTTTTGAATTAGTTAGTCATTATGATGCTGACTTCGGTGGTTATAAGTTAGATAGAAAAACCACTTCTGGAACATGTCACCTTTTACGCAAGTCACTAGTATCATGGTGTAGTAAGAAACAAAGTTATGTTGCATTATTTACTACAGAAGCTGAATACATAGCTGCTGGTAGTTGTTGTGCACAAATTTTGTGGATGAAACACACATTACTAGATTATTGATATCAATTTAGACATGTACCTATAAATTGTGACAACACAAGTGCTATTAACATCTCAAAAAATACTATTTCACATTCTAGGAAAAATCATATTGAAGTAAGACATCACTTTTTGAGAGATCATTATCAAAAAGGTGATATCACTTTTGAATTCATTGGTACTAAATATCAACTTGCTGATATATTCACTAAACCATTAAATTATGAGAGATTAGCCTACATCATACATGAACTAGGCATGATAAATATCAAATAGATACCTTACTTGTAACTGTTTCAGGTCTTACTGTTCGATATCTTACTGTGTTATACTCTACTTTTTCATGATTATGGTTTCTCAGTTATTATATCTCATTTATTCTATCTCACCATAATATCTCATGTTTACGGTCTCACCGTTAGTATTTTGTACTTACGACATGACGTTTACTGTCTCACCGTAATGCGCACTGAATGTTTCACTCACAGTCTCACCGTGAAACTCGATTACTATCTCACCATAAGGACCACTCACGGTCTCACCGTAAAAATTTGTTTTGTTTTTTTAAAAACCCGCATCGCGGTAATAATCCTTTTCACCTATTTTATTTTCCCGCTTTTTTATTTTTGTGATGTTTAATATTCCTAAAGTTTAAAACAAAGTATTTATCACTCGATTATTTACTCAAGGTTTCTTCTACCTACTATTTTTAAACCCTTCTTCATCACTGCAACCCTTCTCTCGCTCGAACCTTTAGTGAATGCCAATAATGAAACGTCTGTCATCATCGACACCTGAGAAGCACAGCTCAAATAAGAAGAAGATTGCACCTAAGATGACACCTGAAAGACCTTTAAACACGAATCTATTAAACCGCGTTGTTGTACCTGAGAAAGATATTTTCCCCAAATGGCTTCTGTCTAGTAAGTCTCTGGTATTGAATGTGTTAGAACAACAAGGCTGGTTAGAATGGTTCTCGAAGGAGGATAGACCCATCTATCCTAGGTTAGTGGCTCAGTTTTACCAATATGTATAGTTCTCATTTGATTCTGGTGAGAGTTACGTTGTGAGAAGCTGGGTCAATGGACTTATATGGTCATTCTCTCCGAGGTTATGGGCTGCATGTCTTAGGATACCTCATGAAGGCATCTGTGAGGATTATCAGAGACGACCTCGATCTTCAACTGATTTCTTTGATTTAGAAGATTCCTTGAAAACCTAGACTATAAATGGCACCCAAAGAAGATCCATTATTACTGAATTAAATGGAGAAACAAGGCTTCTGTTCAAGTTTGTACAGAATATTGTTAGTCTAATAAAAGGTGATTTTTCTGTTTTAAAATATCAAGATGTGTTTTTAATTCACCTCATGAAAAACGAACATAAGGTCAACCTGTGCAATTATATCATACACCACATGTGTGAGTTGATCAAATTCACATCCAAATAAAATTCTCTATTATACTCTTGACTAATCTCAGCTATGATTCTTGACAAGGGTATGGTTGGAACTAATGAGGAAGTAATTAAGTACTGTGTGTAATGTCTCTGAAAATCCATTATCAAAAGAATAAATATAAACTGGAATCCATAGAAAAAGGAATGGGTAGAAGACAATGATAGTGTTTCTGAGAAATTCAATCCATTGGATTATCCCTCAAGACCATGAGATATTTCTGATCCTGGTTTAGAACCAGGTGAAATTGTTGAGTACCCTGAAGAAGAGGAAGAAGAGGCCGAAGTGCCATCTAGGGAAGCTGTTACTATTGAGGAAGATAGGACTACTATTCCTCATGTAGTTCTTGAAGAAAAAGTACATACTCTTAAAGAAGCTGTTAATATGGAAAATCAACCCAAATCTGTAATAGAATCAGTGGCCAAAGAATCTTAAAAGCATTCCATGGAAGAGCCTACAGTGGAAGAGCTACCTCTTTTTCAAGAGGTCAATCTTGAGGAACTCCCTGTGGAACATTCTGTTCCTAAAATCATCCCTTCAGCATAAGAGCGTATGGAGCTAACCTTTCAGTTGGATAGACAGGAAATGAGTGAGGAACCTAGAGTTGAGTCTGTGGAATTAGACCAAGTTTCTAAGCCTCTCAGTTCTGAGAAGGAGGCATCAATTGAGGAGGAGAAAACCACAAATATTGAGTCTTTTGAAGCCTCACATCCAACTGATTCAAGTCATATAGATACTCAGTATAAAGTTCCTAGTTTCTATGATCCAGACATGATATTTCCTCCCTATTTCAGTTGAAATCAGTATCTAATTTTTCACCTATGAAGGAACCTGAGCCTGTACCTATCCCTACTCCTGAACCCTTACCTGAACATCCATCCTTTGTGAGTAAGGATGATTTGAAGGATTTTGGTACTACTCTCTTATCCGGAGTTGAGAAACTCATGAATACCCAACCTCTTCCTGTGGAAAATTTAAGTGAGATATATGCCTCACTATTATTGGAGGAAATTATTTAGAAAATACAACCTATGATTATCCATGTGATTCAAGAAGTAAGAGTTGAAAATAAGCTACTCAGTAATGAAGTAAAGACCATAAGAAGTATGGTTGAAAATATGTAGAGAGAGCTACCATCGAGATCGGAATCTATTGCTCCTCCTTGAGAACCTATTGATCCTCAAATCAAACAAGTTGGTGTGTCTCAGATTCAAAATTATCTAGAATCCTTATATGAAAAGATTGCTGAAAGTAACAAACAAATTGTAAAGGATTTGAAAGAGCTTGTTGACAATCTTAATAAACTCATTGATGAGTATACAGGGTGTCTTCAAAAGGTACTAAATCAAATGAAATATCTGACCATGGCTGTCAAAGCATCTGGTCAATCCTCTAAACCCTCCTTGGACAGTGATCTTCTCAGAACTGTAGTCAAAGAAGTAATTCAGAATGTACTCAGTGGATTCAATGCAGTTTCCTTATATGAAGTGGTCAAAAAAAGTGATAGAGTTCTTGACCTAGTACATATCCACTCCAAAATTGCTAATGATGCTCAGCAAGAGATTTCTATGAAAGTGGATTTCTACTTCAAAAGAATCTTCTCCAAGACAGATATGACAAACCATTTCAAGTATCTTGTAGAAAATATGTGGATTCCTCATGTGACTCAAGATTTCAAGAACCAAGTCCAGAAGCTCACAGAGTTTATTTGATTTTTGGACAAGTTTATGGAGAATAAGGACAATTTTGAAAAAGCCATGCAGTATGGTGGAGAAATCATTATAGATTTCATCAAAATCTTTAGGCCTTATATTCATGACCAATGTACATCCATTGTTTCTCTAGTGGATGCACCTCTCAATCATGGGCTTCCTACCTTCCCATCTGCTCCATCCCCAACCACCATGTCTGTCAGACAAGCACTCAGTCAGATCAGGCCTGTGATTCTTGATCAGCAACTGCCTAGATCCTCTACTGCTCCGACCTTGGCTTCCTCAGTATTTGAAGTCCTTCCTTTACCCTCCTTATCGACCACCTCTCTGCCTTCTTCTACCACAACCACTGCCCCTATGGCTTCCTCTCCTTATGATGTTAAAGGTAAAGAGAAGTCCATCCCATAAATAAGAACAATGATTACTTTTTTTGATTGGGATGCTGTTGATTTGGTATTCTTTTTTGTTGTACTGTCACTTATTTTCTCTTAATAGACTGTGTAATTTTTAAATTCTCTGATTCCATCTTTTTAATAATCCCAAAAGAGGGAGAAGTTTCTATATGTGAGCCATTTATCTCTATAGTTTAATCCAATATACACTTTTACATTACATCATTTGTGATCATCAAAAAGGAGGAGATTGTTAGAATCCTCATGTATTAATTATGTATTAATGATCAAAAATCTTATTTAATCATTTTTAATGATCCCAAATCTTATTCAACCTAGTTACCTCCTATAAATTATATATAATCATGTGTATTTATGTTTAAAGTTTTCTCATGCTTTAAGAAGAGCCATACAAGATCTTAATTGTTCTACATTCTATTTACCTACTTTATACTATATTTGATCTACTCTATTAATACCTTCTTTGACAAATGATTAAGTCTAATCCTTTCTATTATCATCATTATTTAAGTCTGAAGACAGTTACTTTGAAAAGTATAAGACACTGTTAGTCTGCCACTGGCTATGTATTTCTAGCATAGTGAAGCAGACACCGTGAATCAAACACAATGAAAGAAGACACCATGAAATCTTGACACCATGAAAATAGACACCGTGAAAGTAGACATTGTGGAACAAGACACCATGGAATAAGACACCGTGAACAAGACACTATGAATAAGACACCGTGACCACGAGACACCGTGACCGCGAGACACTGTGACCATGAGACACCGTGATCAATCTAGACACCGTGTGGAGGAGACACCATTTCCATGACTTACTATGACATCGTTTCCTAAACTATTTTGTCATCTTTCAATTTAATTTCCAACAGTCATATTTTTGTGCTTTTAATCAAAATAATATTAATTAATGTGGGTTTTTGGCATGTTAGGGAATCGTACCTCATACCTGTAAATGGTAATCATTCCCATTGCCGGAGAAAAGATAAATAAAAGGAATATCGAGCTAATGCAAAGCAGAGACATACATGAAGACATATATGTAAGGAAGAATAGAAGATACACACATACATGAAGATAAGAACACACAAATAACTCAAAGAACACTCATACACATCAAGAAAAAAAGATCAATGAGTAAGTTAAAGTGCTACGTGGAATAATCTCACATTCAAACTGAACACCTATACTGGAAGTGAAGAAACAAAACAACGACGCTATTTTTTCCAGACAACTTCCTTAGAAGGACTCAAAGCTTCATATGCTTCAATCCAAAGGAGTCCAAAGCTGCATTAACAACACACAAGAGTATTCTCAACTCATCTCCATATTATTTCTCTACAGTGATCATTTTTAATCCATTACAAGTAGTGTGTGCTTCTGTCTGTTTAGACACACACTGGCTCCTAAAAAGAATTGGAGGATACTGAATTCCTCACACCAAACTCTTTATACCTTTGTGTTTCCCACGTATAACTGTGGTAGAGGACTAAGGACTTGGACAACCTGTGTGCTATTATTTCATATTTCCCACGTAGAACTGTGGTAGAGGTTTGAGGGTCAGGACAACCTATGTTCTATTGATACTGCTTTTCCACGTAGAACTATGGTAGAGGTCTGAGGACCTGGACAGTCTGAGTTCTGTTGTAAACCGCATTCCAGGGTGTGGATCAATGTTTTATATAAACTGTTTGAGAGGAATAAGTATCAGCTTGAGACTGAACCTCTTGGTCAAAACTGTTGTGCATATTATTTTAGTTTAAACTATTTTCAATATTCCGCTGCTAATTACATTAAAATTCAAATCTATTTTAAAGTAACTTTGTTAGTTGAACTAGCACATGTTTGTAATTATTGTAAACCAGTAAGTTAGTTTCAAAAGATAACTTAATCCTCAGATTAAGTTAACTAAGAAATAATCAATCTTTAAGAAACTAATTAAACACTTACAATCTTTATAAATTCACTACAGTTTAACTTGTTTTATGAATTGGGAGATTTTAATATAAATATTTTAAATAGAAATTTTTTAATAGGAACTCAATTCACAACCCTCTTGAGTATCCACTCCAACCAACAAATATCATTCTATTGATGATTAAATCGTATGTAATTGGATGGTATACTAAATATAAAGAGTCATTAACATGTTATATTTATTATTTACATCATTTATACTCATTATTATACCCATCCAAATAACAAAGTGTTTAATAAGAAACTATACCCCGACGGGGAGACGGTAAGTCGTACGTAAGCACGTATGGTGACTTTTTCATTAATAGGATAGGTAGAATAATGAATATGGTTTTACCATATTTATAATAACATCACAGTATGTAGAAGGTACGGGAATAATTATTTTGTTATGGAAACAATAAAGAAAGAGGAAGTGGTAGAAGAAACGAACTTTGAAAGATGTGATGAAATTATTACCTCTTCTTCGGGTGCTTCCTTTTGATTTGAACAAAAGGGCACATTAGGTGGAATTTATGATCAAAGTAAGGCCTCTAACATGAATTGAGGGTAGTTGGGAAGATATTTTAATAGGGTTCAGGTGATCCAAATGGCTTTGATGGTGTGATTTTTAGAGTGGGGAAGTACCTTTTTATAAGAGAGGTGAGGGTGACTTCAGGAAAAGATTGAAATATTATTTTATTATTAAGACATTTTCAGTTTCTAATGAATCCAAGATGATTTATTTAGAGGATAATCTTGGGATGGTTATAAATCCTCTTAACCAATAGGTTTTAGAAAAGGTTAGGTCACCATATTATCCTTATATTTTAGATTTTACTCTTTATTAAATAGTTTAACTTTTACAATGTCTTCTTGTATTATTATAATAAATGGTTAGTAAACTTACAATAAAAATCCAAGATAACCTGAAGAGTTTTATTAATTAAATATCTATCAGTATATAATTATTTTTTCCAATTATTATATTTTTAGGAATATTATATCATTTAATAATATAGTATTTGTTTTAAAACTCATTTATGCCAATTTTGAAACTATTTAGTATTTGGTTTTTCTGAAAGTCAAAAAAACTTTATTAATTCAAAAAAATACATTACATAAACCCTTATATTTTATATTAAACTATAAAATTAGTTTAATGCATTAAAAGTCTCAATTTACATTTATTTGGAAATTTATAATATCAATTATTGTTATCTTTCATTGATAAGGTAATTACTGAATCATCTTTGTGTCATAAATAAATTTAATTATTTATTGTCTAAAATTTATAAATAAAATACCATGTTGTAGGAAATACTTTTATATTTCTAATTAATATTTTTAGTCAAATTTTACTTATGTATAACCCAATATTAAAAATGTTTTATTTATTAACATTCGAATTTAACACTTTTAATTCTTCTTTAAATAAAATAATGATAAATGTCATAATCTAATCCAAGTGGATAAAAGAGGATCATATTTTATTCCTAAGGTTTATTTTGGTCTAAATACACTTATCCAATATAAATAGACATTTGTAGAGATAATTATAACATAATTTTTACTTTTAATTACCTTATTTACTTTTAACCATGGTAAATAAAATTCACAAGTTACAATTCTCCAAAAAATATTTTCATCATATTGAACAACATTTTTCTTAAAAATATCAACCGTGTATCTTTAATTATTGAAATTAAATTCATAGAAGAGGTAAAATTATGTTTTATGCAAATTTGCAAATGTGCCTTGAAGGTGGGTAAAAGACGGTAAAACGTTCAATAAAAATTTCAATATCTAATATTATTATAAAATTAAATTAATGAATTAAATTGTAATAATGTAGGTATTATTTATCAATTTTGAATTTAATATAAACATAAATAAAAAAATTATTTAAAAAAAAAGTTCGCTTTAAATAATAACGCAGTGTTCTTCACTATTCATCAAAAATTGAATGTTTTTAGAAAAATACCAAAAAATCACCCAAAAAAATTTTGATATTCCAAATTCAAAAATGATGTCTATTTTATGAAATTAAAAATATAGAAGTTGTATTAATTAATTTTAAAAAATAACCCCATTGTCTAAACCAAAAAGCGGGGTTTTGAGAAGTAAAAACTATCAAAAGATTGATATGTGTTTTTGTCCAATTTAAATGTAAAATTACTTACAATGACAAAAATTGGATTAAATAATAAAAATATAATCTAATTATACTTCAAAACCATTCAAATGTATAATTTAACACTGTATATTATTTTGATTAAAAAATTTGTTTTCAATTAAAATTTAGTAATTTTCACTATTCATCAAAAATGAAAGTTATCAGAAGAGCACTGAAAATTTAACAAAACTAAATTTTTATGTCCTGATTATAAATAAGAAGTTTATTTTGTCAAATTTAATATATAAAAGTGTCAAATATTTTATTTAAAAAGGGTTTTCAATTAAACGGCGGTAAAATTTCTTTTTTTTGTAAAATACTTCTTTTATCTGAAAAATTGAATTTGTTCTTATATTATGTATAATAAACACATAATATGTATGATAAAATTATATGGATTATATAACATTTAAAATGATGTTAATAATGTTCATAAATACTCTTTTAACGACTACTTTTCTAAGTTGTGCTGCTCTCGAACTTAGTGTTACGTGTAGCACAAGCTGTTGAATTAATTTAAAGAAAATAACTGAATATAAAATATTGGGGTGTTACAGTGTGAGTGAAATCCTAGTAGGATACCACCATTAATCTACATAACACTTTTTATAATGAAGTATTTAATTGTATTTTAGAAACCATATTGAAATAAATTTATATTTTGTAAGCATTCATATAATCCTTTTAGTTTTTTAAATAATCAAAATTTTATAATTAATAAGAAAGGAACACCCATGTTAAATAACTGAGGGAAATAGCTAATAAAAAAACATCGATTTAATTAAAAAATATGTCATAAGATGAAATAAATCATCATAAGAATATTATATGAAATAAGGGAATATCACCTATGGGTTGAAAAAGAAACAAGGAATCAATCAAAAAACATCAACTGCTCTATGTGTTTCTAAATTAATTATTTATCCTAGGGTTTCTCAAGGCCGCACCAAAAATAACCCATACTCGGATTACATCTAAATCTAGGGACAAACCCATCTAGTCACCCACCCACCCCTGGTCACCCATGTGACGACACAATCTATACCCATACCAATTAAGCATTTAAGAAAAACAAAAATAGTTCAAAACTTATAAAACAACTTGAAATAATATTTTTTATAAATAATCTATTTGAAGCATTTAACAAACACCTTGTAGAAATAAAATTACCTTTTAAATGAAAAATCATAAGAAAATAAAATGTATGCCACAACAATCCATCTAAAAAATAAGCCACACACAATAGCCCTTGATAATAAATTTCAAGTATAATAAATCAAAACAACCAAATTAAATATGAAGAATATTATCCAAACCAAAAAATAAGTCAATCTATGTATAGGAACCTATATTGGATTCAATATAAATTTCTTTCCTATTAAAAACAACACAAAGGAGGATGATAAGGGACCCCCATAAAACTAAAACCCAAATAATATCATAAAAACCTAAAAAACCCTAGGTTTGGCCCTCTATAGAAATTAGGGGTAGTGGAGTGGATGAAAATAGAGGAAACAGGTTAGAAGGATGTAAAAAATGGAAAAAGGGAAATCAATACATACCTCAAGAGAATCCATTATATCTAAAGATAAATAATAATGAAATTTTTGTAGAGGGAAGCCAAAAATAGGAGAAGAACTTGGGTCAATAAAGGTATAATAAATGAGGGGAAAATTGGTTATAATTTCCTAGGGTCAATGATGAATTTGTTTTCCTATGTGATCTAGGAAAACCACATGGTTTGGCAACACTATCTTAGAAACCATGTTCCAATAGTGTGGGTGACTTTCTATTTAAAAAATGTTATGTATATTTACATTGAAAATACCACACTATTAGAAAAACCATTTTATAATCAGAAAAGAAGACCTTGGGATCCCACACCCCTATCACATGGCCTGGTGCATTGTTATTAGTAACTAATTTCTCAGTTTGGTTTCTGCAAAACCTGAAATTTCTAATCCCATTTTTCAAAAACAAAAAAAATTAATTAAATAAAAATAAAATATAAGATTGACCCGATGAGTGTCACAAGACTCCTGTTTCACTGAGACTGATGATGGAAAATCTAATCTATTATAGATTACTATGGGTTGTAAAGTTTATAGAGAAAGGGACTTCAAGAGTTTAACCTAACATTTCTGATATGAAATAATAGTTCAAGATGAAGAACCCACCATTTTCATTAGTGAGGGTGTCCCCCCAAGTAGTTGAGATTTGGGTGGAATTAATATAGATGATCTTTGACCACATTGAGACACCCCCCCTAAGTGGAGGGTGAACTTGGTAGTCTATATGATTTTAGGCACATTGAAGAACTGCTGGAATATTGTTTCCTAGGAATACTGACACATGAGGTTGTCTTGAATGGAATTCTAGGTATTGTTTTTTTGATTACTTCTTTCCAAAGAATTTCAGGGTTGATAGTGCCCAAAATTTCATTCCTTTTACAAATAGAGGTATTTAAATCATTTGTTATGCAATATATTTTTTCTGAATTGTAATTATTTTCCCTAATAATGGATAGGGATGTGATAGCCTTGGACAATCAATTTGAGGATGCCCTGAGATACAATATTCATGTTCATGTAAATGTTTTCACCAGGATTTGTTTTTAGAGGACAAGAATAAATATATCATCACAAAGAGGAACTTGAGTAATGATAATGGATTAAGGAATATGAATTATACTGGGGGAGAAAGCAGTGGGTACTTGGGTAAAAGGAATCATTTCTTTAGTGGATCATTCTATGGAAGCAATGGTAGAGAAAAATGAGTGGAAAACCTTCTCTTCCTCTTTATGGATATATTTTTTATAGTTATAACTGTGTGGTAGGATCGATCATATTCATACCTAGTGAAATAATCTCCAAGTTGAGTTCCAATATATAGTATGATGATGAATCTACAATGATTTCTCAAGATTTATCAATAGTCATCCAATGAGATAGAAGTTGTATAAGTACTGGGTTTAGGGGATATATCATGCATTCCATAACTGGTAAGTAGTTATAGTTTAACTAACTATTCAGGTCTGGGTTGTGAACATGACACCCATATATAGGGGTAGTAGTGGTTGTTGTTGAGAACATTCTAAGGGAATTAGGTAGTATAGTGACCCATTATTCTCATACATAAATATTACATCTTATTGGATGAATATTAAATACATAAAATTATGATTCAGAACATAATCATATAGGTTTAGTGTTTTTTGATACCTAGATACATAAATAACTTATTCATAATAGATATACATCATCCGACACTAAGTTATTGATAACTAGCACCCTTCTTAAATATATCATACTTAAAACCTTTCTTTATAACTTATAAAAATGAAACATAAGAAAGGGAGAGATCAAATTCCTAATAAGGATAAATATGGGAAATGTTAATGATCACTTAAAAAAACATGATCATAAGGGTATGAGAATATGATATTATAATTTTAAAGACATAGCCATCATATCATAGATCATAAACATGATTTGCGGCATAAATCTTAGTAGTTCACACAACATGAATCATAATGGAATCCAGGAACATGATCCACGAGAGCATAAAATTACTGTAATACATAAACATGTAGAATACACATAATCATAGAAAATACTTTTTTTTATTCAAGGATAACTTCTAAGATTATCATAGTGTATTTGGTTCCCTCTCCATTCCATTATATCATTATTTAAGTTTCACTCCCAAGACTATTATAGTGGAAAAATTACCTTACAGATCTAGGTTCACTCCCCATTTCTTTCTATATAATCTCATGAGATATCCATATTTACCCAATTAATTAGAGGAATATTGTGTAAATACCCTAATCTAATTAACCTGGAGCCAATTTCTACTTTATTACAGTGGCACGGGATACAAAGAATCATATCCTAAAGGACTGAATAGTTTATTAGTTTTCCTAAACATGATACACACATGAATTTCACATAATTTTGAAAAATAAAATATTAAAAGTGTTTTCATTATAATTCCATTATTACCCTTAGAATATACTTTAATATCTATCATAAGAAACTTCCTCATATCCTGGAAAAAATAAAACATAAGAATAGGGTGAGCTCAGATGCTCAGTAAGGGTAATCATATAGTGAAATATATCATGAATAAATAAGAATAATCAATATATAAAGGTAAATAAATAAATCAAATTAGGATTAAATAATAACTTGAGAAGAATATTTTAGGTATAAATAATGATATAATAAATCCGTATAAATAATCACATGATCTAGAAACTTATCCATGTATATTCTAACTAATAAAAAATAAAATGGAAATAAATAACTAATATCATAATGAGGGAATGTATAATTCCAGAAATCTGAAACAAACATTCAATGACTTTTATAAGACAATTTAAATATGTAAATTGAAACCTATATAATTTAGCCAACTGATTTTTATCTTGGTACTTGTCGATGAATCCATGGGATATCTATAACTGGGCCTCACGAATCACTTAATATTTCTAATTAATTCCTCATATTAAAGTTCTGAATTATAATAAACATAAACATTCATATTGAAAAAATAAAATATGAAATTTTAATACTCACCCCAATAAAATAAACATAATAAAAAACCATCCAGTGTAATAAGGTGAATGGTAATAAAATTGTACATTCTCAGTCAAACTGATCATAATCCATCCAAAGAAAGAATATGGTTGATATCAATACAACATATCACCATGGTATCATAATTACAATAAAAGGATTATGTCATTGAAAAATATAAATAAAATGAAAATGTCATCAAAATATTTTTCAATTAAATTACCTTTTTATTTTGAAAAAAAATCAACACTAAAATTATAAAAAATATTTTTAAAATAACTTTATTCGAAAAAAATATTTGAAACTTATATAGTAATATTTAAAACATTTAGTGGTCCTAAAAATGAATGTTACACATACGTAGTACACATTAAATTTATGATTCCTTTCATATTTTTATTAAAATACAAACATGCCTTATTTGGAAAACAAAATGAATATTACATTAATTTTTTTTAAAAGTAAAACTTGGGTAAAAATGAATTTTTTAAATCATTTTTTGAATATTAATTATTTTTTGAAAACATGTATCTTGATGAAAAATAATTTATGACCAAAAAATAAATAAAATCATATTTTATTAATAACATTTTCTTAATCATTTTAAGTTGAAAAGAGTAATAAGATAGAACTGTTACTTGAAAAATTTATAAATAAACATCTAATAAGTAAATATATTGGTTTTATGATATAAATACAAAATAATTCCCCCAAGGGAGACTTAACCAAAAACAATCCTAAATAATGATGAGCTTATTAAATAAACTATTACGATTTTGGATACTTTTGAATCAAAAGACCCATAAAACAAATAACATCAAAAGAAAGTTAAAATACAATGAAGATAAATATATTCATGGTATAACATATCATAGTGGTAGTATATACACCACATAAAATAACAATAGGTTAATATGACATATGTATCATAAAAGTAGAAGTTATAGGAGAAACCATTACCTCAGGTTTGAATTCTTTCACATGTGTCCAAAAATCCTATATAATACATATAGGTTTATTATAAATATATTAAAAATACAAAATCATATATATCATTCCATATATTATTTACTTATAGTCATTTATCACAAGTTTATTAATTAATATTTATTAAATTCACTGCTTTGGTTGACAATATCTTTATTTTTCATGGATGTTTTAGTTCTTTAATTTTGATACTTTTAATTTGATCATGGTAAGATTGCCTAAAAAATGTGAAACATGATATAATTATTATATATATTAATTATATATTTATTTATAGTAATCTATAAAATTCACAGATAGAAAATGGATTACACCGTTCATAGAGACGGTATGTCCTACGTACGCATGAATGATGTTTCCATTTTTACTAAAGGATGGAGACAAAATGAAGTAAATATTAATTAAAATTTTAAAAAATAATTACTATGTTATATATATAATTTATATTCATAATATACATCCTTATTTCCATCCAATTAAAATTTAAATGAAAAATATCTCACATCGCTATGTGGAGGCAATAGTCCATACGTACGCACAAGCGATGTTATTGTTTTACAATAGATTGGAAGGTAAGAAGTTAGATGTGATATTAAATTTCTATAATAATTTTTTTGATCATAAATATCATATAAATTAATTAAATTCATCCTTACTACCTTCCATGTAATGAATAAGAGAAACATGAATCATATCACTTCTCGAGGTGGTAGTTCATCATACACATGAGATACATTATCGCATGCCCCACATAATGGGAAAAAGAATGTATATATGATAAAATAATTCCCAAAGTATCATAATTTCACAAATTTCATATAAATTTTTCAAAACCATCATTATATCCATCCTTTAATAATGGTTATGGAAAAAAATTACATATGTTCACGAGGCGGTAGTTTGTTATACAATGATCTATGAATTCATTTCCCATTTGATGGAAGATGGGATAGATATAGATCATTAAATTAACATAATATCATATCAATATATTTTATATAATATTTTTATTATATTATTATACATGAATAATATTTGAAGGAGGTGTAGGAATAAATAAATAAAATACGTCTGTTAAGGATTTTACCTTTTTTTGGAGAACCAATTTACTGTTATACCTAAAGACTTTGTAGATTGGATTTATGAAATAAAAAATGACTCTATAAGTTTTTAAACTAATAATTAAGGTTTTAAGTATGGTCTTGGAAAAAATAAATGGTTTTGTAAGTGTGAATAGGGGAGTAAAGGATGTGTCCTTTTATAAGTGGGGGAGAGGACACACTTGAATGTTTTGAAAAGAAAACATAGAACCCACATTTTGTTCTTGAAACAAGCCTAAAAATGGGAAATTCTCAAAACATAAAAGTTATAAGGTAAATATATTCCCACAAAATGGATATTTTAAAAGATTTAGTATATTCTAACCCTTAACTTCTTAGTTTAACCCTCGAATAAATACATTTTTATCACAATCGTGATAATTAATTTTTACTATTTTCGTGATTCATTTTGATAAAAAATTAAGTTAAAATTATTATATAAAATAAATTATTATTATTCCAAATATGTAAAAAAATTTCCAAATTCCATTCAAATAAGTGGTATAATTCAATTTTAAATTAACCTCACCGACACCTTAAAAAATGGTTTTTTTTGAAGAAAAACATTCAAACGTTTAAAACGTTTTTATATAAGAATTCAATATGAAAATGAATCCAATAATATATATTAGTTAAATTGTAATATAATATACCCAATTTGATTTTTAACCAATTAAAAATATAATTTAACTTTATAAATATTTTAAAATAAAAGGCAGTTTTGAAGAAAAATAGTATTTTTCACTATTCATAATAAAATTAATCGTTTCAGAAAATTATCAAAAATTCAAAAAAAAATATAATTTTGAAATGTAGATTTAAAAAATGAATATTATTTTGTCAAATTATTTTTCTATATTTGGTAAAATTTTAATTTAAATTATGTGTGGAAAGCCCTACTAAAATTCTTTTTTGAAAAGTATGGTTTTTCAGAAGGAATTTATTTTTATTTGAAATGATTCCTATTTTGTTTATAATTAATAGGTATACATTGAACTTATTTAATACATGTGTAAACCATATAATTTTCATAATTTATTTATAAATTTTTATAGCCTTTAGCTTTATGGCTCGGTTATAATGTACATGTTTAAATAATAATATTTTAATAGGGTATCGTGTTTTGTTCAAACCAGATGTTGTATGCATTAAAAGATATCGACGCGATTGAATTTATTTAAAATAAAATGAATCATAAAGTATTAGGGTGTTAAATTATGTTTTAATATTGTCGTTTAATTTCATATATGCTATAGAATATGTTGTTACTCTTTTAGAATCTCATAGGGTTATATTCTAATCCCTTGAATAAATTGTTCTCTCTCTATTTGACCTTCATCTCAATAATAAAGGGTTTGAAACTTAAAAATAACTTTTATCAAGAACCTACATTATAAAAAGGTGTTAATAAAACTTCATCTTGATTAGATAGAAAGGTATGTATGAATGATATCCATAATAACTCATTACTAAATTTTTATGTAGGAGAAAATTGGTGGGAAATAAAGAAATGAAAATGGAAGAAAACTGTAAATAATTATGAAATGTGATAGAGATTATTAATCACAATAAATTGGATAATCTATAAAAATTAATGAACACAGAGGCATAAATCTGTTATGATTTTAGGGATCATTTGATTCGTCGAAAATAGAGGTACTAGGATAAATGTTTTATTTCATGATCCTTTTCTAGAGTTCAGGAATTCTGTTATCATTTTGATAGGGAACAAAAAAATACTTAGAATTTTATCATTTGGTTGTTCTTAGATAAATTCATACTTCATATTTTACTCAAAAAAATTAATATACAATATAAATTTTTTATGATTTAGGAACTAAAATAAACATTTAACATATCATTAGATCAATAAAATAATGAAAAGTCATTCCTTCTATCTCTAGATATTTTCAAAAACCAAAATTGTTAGGAAAAATTATCCAATATCACCCAAAGATAAAATTAATCCTTTTTATATAGAGTTTTCCATAATAATTATCCAAAATATGTCTAAAAAAATTCAATGTCTAAAAAATTTTAAGGTCACTAAATCGGTATTATATCCCTCAATCAAAATAAAGTGGTTCTTAAGGTCATATTCCATGTTTTTTAAGACCTTTATCATCATAAAACCATAATTAAAGCATGAATACTTCCCAAAATAAAATCTCTAGTTCTTTAATAAATTACATAAATCCAAACATGTTGTGAACTCTAACAATGATAATATAAACCCTCATATCACTAACCAATTTCAAGGTTATAAATAAAATCCCATAAATATATATTTATTATTATTATCTCAATATAGATCACATATTAATGGTTATCTTCCCTCAATCATTTATTTTAATAGATGTTAAATTTTCCACTAAATCCCTTTTTATTCAATGGTACCATTCAACATATTCTCTCAAATCCATAAGAAAAAGTACTACAATACAATCCTTATAAATTTCATAATTCTTATGACTAGAATATCATAAATAAAAATACTCATATAAAATATTTCTTGAATCCCAATAGAATCAAAATAATTATTTCACTTTGTCGGTAGTAATAACATAATGTTGACCTTTATCCCTTAGCATATTATAAGGTATATTCCCTTGATTCTCAAGGAATTCATTTACATAGTTCCCCATTTCCATATAAATGAAGCATTGAATGTTGGGAACATATTTATTTCCCATATAATCATGATCATGGTGGCCTTTGACTCCACACTTTTAGTAAAATCCCATTCTCTTTAATTAAGTACCAGATTTTTTCTTTCCACAATTATCAGATATGGGAAAATTATTCCTTCCCTTATTCTATTTATCTATCATTTTTATCTACCATCATATCTTCTATTGTTTCCCTTAAAAGCCTTAAGGCTTGTATAATTATTTCACTCTCTTGATAGCACATTATACTATGTCCTCATATGATGTGAATTTTTAGAAGACTAATAACCAATGAAGGATTGGGTTTAAACCATCAAAGAAAAAATCAATACAGCTCTTCAGATTACATATGTAGTCAATAGAACACCTTGCTAACCTTGAGAAATTTTCTTCATAATTAGCTATATTTTCATATTACTTTTATCTAAAACTCATGAATTGTCTCTCTATATCTACTCATTTCTCATAAGGAAAATACTCTTCCAAGAAGAGTACTTTAAAATCCTTTTATTCCTTATTTGATATTTTTTATTCATCCTTAGTGTTTTGAATCAATGACTACCATTGATCCGTATCTCTTAAGAGATAATAATATTCCATTACAACCATCCACCTTTCGTTACTGCCCGAAGAGAGAAATATATTCTCTATGGAACTTATCCATTGTTCAGATACAAATGAATTTTTTTGTCCCATTTAATGATGGATGTTTTTGATACATAAAGTGGTGTAAAATTATTACACTACATGGTGGATGAATAAGATGATCTATATAGGAATGGTTATTACTCATAACCTAAGTTAACTACCACAATATGGTTATAATTTCTTCACTTCCAACTACAGCTCCAGGTTTAACTTCATTTTCTTTCCCAAGATGGAAAACCTAACATGGTGTACATGAATTGATACAGTTTATATTTCTTCAACTCGGAACCATTTCTTCACAATTTAATACACTAAATTAAATCATAACATTGTAAAAAATAATGTATATTACCAATACTAGTGAAAGACAGAACATAAATTTAAAAACTCATGCATTCCCAATTTCATAATTTTAAGTATTGTTTCTTTGGGAATGTTTTCAAATCATAAAATATTTTAAAATAATTCCTAATGAAAATGTGAATTAACTAAATAATATCCCCTAGGAGTGTAAAAATAGGTGAATAGTAAGTCCCATTATTGGGTACCATATAAAACTTGATTCAAGCCTGATTTGCCTTTTATGGAGTTATTACCCCTAGGTATATCAATTCTAGAACCATTTCACTTGTAGAATCTATATAGGTATGCATTTCTTGGAAATATTCATAATATATACCTTAAAAAATACAATAGGATGTTATCCTATACTTAGAATTATCCATAAATTAAGTCATAGGGTAATATTCCCAAGTCTATATTTTTATAAATCTAGTTCTCAAGGTTTCTACTAAAATTCCTATAATACAAACTATAAAGACCCTGACCACAGTAACTAGGATACAATGTCTACATTATAACATCAACACTAGATACAAGGAGTCGTATTTTCATGTACCAAATAGTTTAGTAGTATTGGTAAACTAAATACATTATTGAATTTCACATACATTTAGAAACATAAAAAATACAAAAAACATTCTTTGAGAATGCCATTATACCCCTTATAATATCCATACATATAAATAAAAAACACATATTGGTATCCGAGGGAAATTAAAACATAAAAAGTGGTGATCTCATATGCTCAGTAAGGGTAATTATACATCATAAGTTGTCAAGAATAAATAATCATAATCAATATGGCAAGGTAAATAACTAAAACACATGGAATTTAAATAATTACATGAGAATAATATGGTAGGAATTGATTATGACCAAATAAATCCATATAAATAATCACATGAGATTGAAACTTATCCATTGATGTTATAATTAATCAAATAATCACATGGACATTAATAACTAATATCATAATGAGGGAATTCATAATATCAGATATTCAAAACATAATATGAAGACATTTCAAAATATAGTTTAAATATGTGGAACTAATGGAAAATGGGGTTATCCCTACGGATCTATACCCACGGTTTATAGAAAGTGTGGGTTTAAATTGGATATACTATGCCAATACCCACAATTTATATAAACCTTCGGTATAGGTTTTCTATCCCAATTGTTTTTAAAAAACCTCTGGTTTAGGTTCCCCCATATTTTTCATGAAACTGCTTCCCCCACTCAGTCGAGCCCAATCTCCCCCCTTTAGTCGATCCCCCCTTAATCGACTGACTACATGACTCTCCTACTCCAATGTTCTCTTCTAATTCATTTTTTTTATTCAAATCCTATTTGACATCTGATTAGTTAGGTTTGAATCCTTCTTCTATTCTACTAACTATTATTTTCATTTTTATCTATATATGAAAAGCTAACCAAGGTATAGTTAGAACAAAATTTTTCCTAATTATTTGAAATAAGGTTCTTTGTGGGTGATGTTTTATTTTTGAGATTTTGGTTTAATGATTGTAATTTGAATGAGTATTTATTATTATATTGTTATATATTTGGGATCTAGTTGATGGATATATTATGGGAAGTGATGAGTATTGGTTTTTATTTTCCTCATTGGTTGTAATTTTGGTTTAATTATTATAATTATTCCTCAATTTTTATAATTTTTTATCTATGCATGTGACTATACTAGAGCATGTTGGCATCAATTCTATAATTAAGTTTTTAAATTTATATTCCAATTGAGATAAAATATAATATATTAAATTCTTATAAGTACTGTTTTAATTATAATTTCTTCATTTTGAAAAATATCATATGGATTGTTATGAATTTATTTTAAATTTTAGATCTTTTGGTGGAATATTTTTGGGATTATATTGTTTTATTATTGGGAATCATATTTTAGTAAAATTAAGGGGTTAAATTTGGTTTTTATTATCCCTTTTTATGTTATTTAACAACATATATTTAATATTTTATATCATGAACCATTGTTAAATTTTTTATTGGATTGTTTTGACCAAAAAAAAAATAGTATTGTTGGTTGGAGAAGATTACTCAAGAGGAGGATGAATTAATTAAATATAAAAATTTCTGGTAGAATTGGTTATTAAAAAAATATCCCCCAATTAAAATCCAATCAAATTCAGTTTGTCTTGAATTTATAAATGTTCTGAATTTTCAATTAATTTCTCAGAAGAATGATTAGTTCTCAGCTGTACCAATCAAAAGATTATTCAAACTTTTGAAATTAATATACTGATTCAAAATAGATAGAAAAACTTTCTAAATTAACTATCAAAGTTCAATATAGTTTTATTTGAAATTAAATAAACACAGATCAGATTAAACTAAAAGGAAAATACACAACCGATAAAAACCAGAGGTTCAGTCTCAAGATAAGACATAGTCCTATCTACTAGGTGATCACCTTCCACAAAGCAGTTGATATTAATAAATTTTCTGATCCACAACTTGGATCGGGGTTCACAACAGCACACAAGGCTGTCTCGGTCACACTTGACCTATACCACATTTATTCATGGGAAAATCAACAAAAATATGAAACTTGATCTCGTCCACTGTTCTATGTGGGATACCAAAGTAAAAAGAGAGTGAGTGTGAGGATATTTATTATCCTCCAGTTATGCATAGGGGGCAATGTGTCTAAAATAAATAGATGCACACACTAATTGTAAAAGTTAACACAGAACCACAATAGAGTTCCAAATAGATAATAGTGTTTAGAAATCTCTATGTGTTATGCAGTGAAGCTCTGGACTAGATTAAAGTAGAGAAAATGATATTCAATTCCTCTTTTGGAAGATGGCTTCAGAACAGAGTATCATAGCCTTTATACTCTAGTTTCTAGGTGTGAAAAATTCAGCTCTTTGATGTTAGGATGTTTAGAGAAATATAGTAGGTTCTTGCTTGTATTATTGAACTCCTTGTGCATTCTAGCTTTGAGTTCTTGGAATTTTGAACATATCTTTTCAAGTTCTTCTTTTTTCAATATTTTTCACATTCACCCAATCTATCTTTGTGTGTGTGAGGTTTATCTTGTAATCCTTTTATACTTCAAGGTCTACCAGGTATGAAGATATCCCCACGTGCATGTACCTCATACTGTCTATGGATAGTCTTATAGACAATATTAAATAATGTTAGAAACATTAATTTTTCTAAAAATGACCATTAGAAATAAAGTTGAATTAATAAATTTGAAACAGTTTTTATGACTATCTATGTGTCATAAGTATCGGTGACTCCTTTGTATCGTTGTATCATCATTGGTCTATCAGCATCGATTTGTAAGAATAAATATGTCAGCATGGTTGACTCTAACTATTGGTTAGTTATTTACATTTGTATCGGTGACTCAGTGTATTGGTGAGTCATTTGTGCTATCGGTATGTCAGCATCGGTGAGTTGTCATCAGGGACTCATGTTGTACTATTGGTGAGTCGATCATCGGTGTGTCATCCATCGGTGTGTCATCCATCGGTGAGTCAATCATCAGTGTGTCGTCCATTAGTTAGTCGATCATCAGTGTTTCATCCATCAGTTAGTCAATCATCAGTGTTTCATCCATCGGTGAGTCGATCTTTGGTGTTTCATCCATCAGTTAGTTGATTATCATTGTGTTGTCCATCGATTAGTCGATCAATGGTGTGTCGTACTGAACTAACGATTCCAGGGACTCTGAGAAACTTATGAAGTGTCTGTCTTATACAAAGCACTACTATATTAAGTGACATCTATAAATACATGTAAATACATACTTGTAAACATTTTGAATCATAAATATAGTTTATTGAGTTATTGAAATGTATTGTATGGTATGACATAATTTATTTACTTAGAGATATTAGATGGCATGATATAATAGAATCTGTAGATTGACATTATTTGTGATTATGAAAACCAATATATCATAGATGGTCCAAAAATCTCCCCCTTTTTGATAATCACAAATTATGGAATACTTATGATGTTAAAGAATGATAATTACATGACTTAGAATACGTCACTGAATGTGATTGTTCAATATAACTAAGGCTTTACCTTGTTTGTGTTTTTAAAACAACCCCCCCCATCAAATATAGGATCATAGGAAATATATTTATATATGTTATGTCGAGTACATGTCATGTGGACTATTGTAGAGTTTCTCCCCCTGAAATTAATAAGGTATGCCTATACGAGTTTCTCCCCCTGAAATTAATAAGGTTAGACTATACCTTTCTCCCCCGTTTGGGATTATCAAAAAAGAAAAAGGTTAATAGAAGGATAAAAAAGAAAAAAAATAACAAAAAGAAAAAAACACAGTGAAGACAAAAAGGATTTCTATAAAGGTTCAAAAGAGTAAAATCAACAAAATAATGATAAAAATCACTATAAAATACACAATCCACCACAAAGGGTTTGAATTTTGAGGTTCTTTACCTTTATCCAAAGGATCAGAAGTATGATCAGAAGGTTTTGGATTGGCAGTGGGAAGAGGTGGTTTGATGAAAACACTAGGCAATGCAACACCTATAGGGAAATTTGCTACAAGGATAGGTCACTTTTCTGAAAACACATTGATCTGAGGTTTCTGGGTAATTATCGATTGAATATGGGAAAGTACTTGAGAGACACTCATCTGAGCAGGAGGTCAAGAGGTAGTTCCAATGGAAGCAGCAGGAGGAACCACAATTGCTTCAGCTTGATCATGCAGATACGTATTGAGGAGCATGATGAAATAATTAATTATTTCACCACCATATTGCATGGCCTTATTGAAATATTACTTATTCTCTAAGAATTTATTCAGTAGAGGGGTAAACTCCTTCAATTGTGACACTTTCTTCTTAAAGGATTCTGTTACTGGAGGAATTTTGAGGTTTTTGGATAAAAACTTGAACCTATTGATGAGATCGTACTTGGTATAAATCTTGGTAAAATACTTATCCACTTTATCTCTAATCTCTTTTTGAGTAGTAGAGGCTTCATTTGTGCACGACCTTACCATATTGTAAACAAGGTATGTATTTATATGTACCTTTACAAGATTTTCTTAATCTGAATCTATTTGAAGATTCTTGAGTTTTTCTCTTATCACAGCCTTGAGAGACTCCAACTCAGCAACAAAACCTCTCCCAAATCTAGAACTAGATGGACCGATGATCATCTTTCCAATATCCTCTTTCAATTTCATCAAATATACCCTCAATATATGTGTCAATAATTTCCTAATAATTTCCATAATACCACTAAAAGAGGTCCTGAAATTAGTGGTTAGAGAATTTAACTCATTGCTCATCTTCCTTACTTTTTATCTCAGCAATGTGTTATGTCTATTGTTGGTTTCAGCTATGGTAATGAGATTAGGTTAAATATCTTGTATCACTATACTTACAATTTTTGAAGCATCGACATCCAAAATACTCATTGTTGTAGAGGATTCACTTTTAGAACCAACTGAGGCTCTCACTAATGCACAAATATCACTTTTGAGTTTCTCAAAATCAGCCTTAGTGTCACAATCACAAGGCACTAGTTGTGCTACTGGATCAACTGCAGGAGGTGAAATTGGTGAAGCAGGTGCAATAGGTTGTACTTCATCTCAGGCTTGTGGAGTAGGAGGGGGAGGAGGTGGCACTTTTTCCTCATCTAAATCACAATCTAGCATAAAAATAATGAGTCTTGGATTTATATTCCACTCAACAGTACATGTCTAGTCTCTGGGATCTATTGTGTCAATCCTAATTCTTCTTCCCTGAGGATTAGGTACAATCTTAACTTCATCTTCTTCTTCATCATGACCTCTGGCCAAAACAATATTTCTTCCCACTACTACCCATTGAACTCGAGGTTCTGCATGTACTCTAACCACTTCAACTTCTCTAGTAACTTCCTCTAGTTGAGGCACTTGATCCTCAGCCTATTCCCCATGACCACAAGCCATAATTTCATTCCATTCCTAAATGATTTCTTGATTTTCAACATCAAGATGCTGAGGTATTTCATCATTATCAGCATCTCCATGATCAACAATTTCTTGTTCAAAAGGATCAACACCACCCTGCCCATCATTTCTATCAGAAATTCCATGTATAGATTCCTTAATGGATCTGTCAACTACTTGTTGACCCACTTTCAAAGAATTACTGACATTATCATCATTTCCCCCTTTATCGTCATTATCATCATCATCATACTCCTCATATGACTTACTTACAAATCCTTCCACACCAATTACATCTGTCTCTTCCTCACCCTCATCACCTAACAATCCTTTGAAGATAAATATAATTGTGGACTAGAAGGTCCATAAGACATGTCTTTTGGAATTTCAGCAATATAAAGATCACTCCTGTCATTAATAAGATTTCCTTCTTCCCTTGGAAACTAACCCCCAGCTTCATCATCTGAATAAATATCATCCTATCACGGTTTTAATCCTGGACCATCTTGATCCTTTGGTCTGGTAATAAGTTCAATCATATTGTAATATTCATACTATCTTTCCTCATCTCCTACCAATCATTTCTTCCAAGAGTTTAAAAAAATCTTCAATCTCTTGAAAATCTCTTTCTGAAGGCATAAACCACTATAGTCACTAATAATTTAATTTTCATATTCTACATAGCCCTATTTCTTTAGCATGGAAGATATCATCCTTGGATAGTACAAACAAGTTTCATTCTTGGATGGTTTTATCATATCAGAAATGTGCACCATTATATACCTACAAAGATTCATCTTTATCCCATTTTTTAATAGGTAAATTAGGAATACATATTGATACTTCAAAAAATATAAATCTACCTTCCTTGGGCAGATTTGATGTTGAATAAACTTAAAGAGTAACCTCACCTCTCCTTATAATTCACTGGCAGTATGTATCCTTGATTCATTAATTCCAGTCATCTTCGTCAGATCATTATCATACGAAAACAAATCGGAGGAAGGTGCAATGTTACCCTGATAATCAACATTGACACCTTCATAAGTAATTTCCAAGCATTCATCCCATTCTTGAGATGCAAAAATCATTCTCTTTTCCCTTTACTACAGACTTCATCCATGATTCTTCAACTCCATCCATGAATATCTTCAAGTTGAGATAAAACTCATGCACAATATGGGGGTAAAACGGTCTTTCATTGTTTCAGAACTAGCTAGCCATCCTTGAGATTCTAGCACCCTCAGCAACAATGACCTACTTGAAAAAATCCATTCTTAAAAAACATCTTTCTCAGCCGTAACAACTCGGCTTCCCAAACCTTGATTTTTAGTACCACATGAATCACCCTTCTGATTCTTAGTTAATGGAGATTCACTCAGGTCATCCATCACATGCTTCTTATTTTCCATTTAGAGGGTTTAGATTTGAAAGGAGTCAAAAGGTATAGTGTATAGAGGTATAGTGTCGAATAGAATAAGGTTCAAAGGCAGAGAGGAAGGTGAAAGGTCGAGATTGATTGAATTTATTATATCTCATAAGGTTTGTAAATCGTAAAGCACAAAAAATGAAAAGAGGTAAAAATAACACAAAATGTGTTGTTTTACTTAAACCAGATAGAATTACAAAAGGGTATTTAAAGGCATCAATTTCATAGGATCAATTTTACATGACCAGTTTCAAGAGATCAGTTTCACATATTGGTTTCACAAATCGGTTTCATAGATCGATTTCACAGATCAGTTTCATAGATCAGTTTCACAGATCGGTTTCACATATCAGTTTCACATATCGGTTTCAAAGATCAGTTTCACAGATCAGTTTTAGAGATCGGTTTCACAAATCGGTTTCACAGATCGGTTTCGCATATCATTTTCATAGATCGGTTTCATTCATCAGTTTAACAGATCTGTTTCACAGATCGGTTTCACATATATGTTTCATAGATCGGTTTCACAGATAAACAGATATTTTAAATGGAAATAGAGGCTTGATAGTACATTATAGATTTATCATTCCTAATTCATGTCTGATGTAGTTTATTATCATAATGTTTAAGGGTTTGGTGAATATGTTAGCAAGTTGATGCTCAGTCCTAATAAATTCATGAGTTGTGTTATCTTTTTGATAATAATCTCTCAAAAGTTTATTTCTTACATCAATATGTTTTGTTCTAGAATGAGAAATTGGATTCATAGAAATATTAATAGAACTTGTGTTGTCATGTTTTATGGGGATATGTCTAAACTGAAATCCATAGTCTAATAAGGTGTGTTGCATCCACAAAATTTGTATACAGAAACTACCAGTAGCAATGTACTCTACTTTAGCAGTTGATAATGCATCTGAATTTTTCTTTTTACTACACCATGATATTAGTGACCTTCCAAAAAAGACACATGTTCCAGAGGTACTCTTTCTATCTAACTTACATCCTACAAAGTTAGCATGTGAATAACTAACTAAATCAAAAGGGTTTCCTTTAGGATAAAACAATCCTAAATTAGTTGTATACTTGAGGAATTTGAAAACTATTTTAACAACATTTAAATGTGACTCATTTGGGTTTGATTGAAATCTTGCACACATATACACACTAAATATAATATCTGGCCTACTAGTAATTAGGTACAAAAAACACCCAATCATTCCTCTGTATGCAGTTTGATCAACATATTTTCTATTTTAATCAATATCTAACTTACATTTGGAACTCATAGGGGTTTAACAAATCTTAATGTTACCAAGGCGATATCTTTTCAAAAGATCTTTAGTTTACTTATTTTGATTAAAAATAATGCCTTATATATTTTAAACTATTTGGAATCCAAGAAAATATTTAAGTTCACCCATCAAACTCATTTCAAACTCACTTTGCATTATTTTTGAAATATCATTACATAATGAATTTTTAGAATATCCAAATATAATATCATCTACATATATTTGATCAGTTAAAACTTCTTTTGAAATTATTTTATAAAAAAATTAGGATATGCAAGTCCTTTTGTAAAGCCATTAGAAAAAAGAAAATTACTTAATCTTTTATACCAAGCTCTTGGAGCTTGTTTAAAACCTTATAATGATTTAGATAATTTGAACACTTGATTTGGAAAAATTAGATTTGTAAAACCTGGGGTTTGTTCAAAAAAACATCCTCAGTGATATAACCATTTAAGAATACACATTTGGCATCCATTTGGTAAATTTTAAAATCCAATTATGCTTTATATGCAAGTAATATTATAATGGATTCAAGCCTAGATATTGGTGAAAATATTTCATCATGATCAATGACTTCTTTTTAATTATATCCTTGTGCAACCAACATATCTTTATTTCTTACTATATTTCCAGCTTCATCCACTTTATTTCAAAACACCCATTTGGTTCCTATAATCAATGTATCATTTTTTCTGTCTAAAAGTTTCCAAAATTTATTTCTTTCAAATTGGTTAAGTTCTTGTTACATGTCCATTACCCACAATTCATCATTGATTGCATCATTGATATTTTTAGGATCAAGTTGTGACAAGAATTCTTGATGTTGAAACAGGTTTCTCGAGGAAGCTCTAGTTTGTGTTCTTTTATATAAATCTCCAACAGAAACATCTAAGGGATGATTTTAAGGGTCCTAGCTGGTCTATTAAAGGTAGGACTAGTTATTTTAGGTTAATCATTTTGACCTGGTTCATTATGGCTAGAATCTGGAGGGTTTCTAGAACTGAGAGTTTTCAAAAATTCTTTCACATGATATCTTGAGATTTTATCATTAATGTCCATATTGGACATATCCTATTTAATATTTTATAGTGAGGTCTTAGGCTCATGTGGATCTCTTTAATCAAACTTTATATATAAATATTCCTCTACACATTTGGTTTTTTTATTAAATACTCTATAGGCTTTTCATAATGTAGAAATCTAGAAAATATTCCTTCATCACTTTTGGAGGAAAATTTATCTAAATTTTATTTAGTGTTCAAAATATAAGCATTACATATAACCACTTTAAAATAACTTAATTTGGGTTTCCTATTATTACACAACCCATAAAGAGTTTTCTTAAGGATGGGTCTGATTAAGACTCTATTTATTAGGTAAAAAGCTGTACTAATAGCTTCATTACAGAAATAAATTGGTAGGTCATATTCATTAAGCATAGTTTGGGTAAGTTTCTATAGGGTTCTATTTCTTCTTTCTACCACACCATTTTTTTGAGGTGTCCTAGGGGCAGAGAAGTTATGATTATAGCCATTTTTTTAGAAAAAAGATTCACAATATTGATTCTCAAACTCACGCCATGATCTGTTCTTAAGGATTTAATCTTAATTCCCCTAAAACTTCATATAGTCCTAACATACTTGGTAAATTAAGAACAAGCTTCACTCTTGTGATATAAGAAAAAAATATAGTTTTACCTAGAGAAATAATCTATAAGAACATAAACATAGTGCTTCCCATTGAGACTCAAAACTATAGATGGTCCAAAAAAATCCATGTGAACCAACTCAAGAGGTGGATAAGTAAACACTTCTTTCTTTGGTTTGAAAGATATTTTATGTTGCTTTCATTTTTGACAAGGATTACACACCCTATTATCTCAAAAGTCTAATTTGGGTAGGTATTAAAATAAACATTTTCTAGTTAACTTTTTAAGTGAGTGTATATTGAAATTTCCTAGTCTTATGTGATAGAGCCAAGATTCTTTGTGAACGTCATTAGGCAAGAAACATTCTATGAGGCTAGTGTGTCTAGATTTATAGCATATACATTATCATTTCTAAGAGTAGTAAATGCTACGTTATTCTTGGCATAAAAAACATCTAATGATTAATTTTTGAATTTTACATTAAAAACATTATTGCACAATTAAGATATACTGAGTAGGTTATACTTTAAAACGTCAACATAAAGTACTTTGGATATTTAAATAGAGTTAGGGTTACCAATCTGGACTAGGCTGATGATATTTTCTTTATCATTATCACTAAATGTGACCTATCATAAAACACTTTTTATAAGACTTTTAAAGATTGAATAGTCCCCGGTAATATGTCTTGAACACCCACTGTACAAGTATCACTGATTTCTATATGATCTCTTTAGGTAGTTTACCTACAAAACAGTTCATCTAAGAAATGATTTTGATACCCATATTTGTCTGGGTCCACATACATTAGAAATATAAGCTTTAGGAACCCAAAATTTTCTTATGGGTGTCCAATATGTAGAATATAGAGTATTTTAAAAATAAACTCTGTTTGTTCCTAAATAATTGAACACAATAAAAGAATTCATGGAACTAAAACTTGCAATAAAATTATGGTTTTTAAAGAAAGAAGTAGATTTTGTAGATTTGGTTATAAAACGTGGTTTGGATAAATTCTGTTGACCTGGTTGATATCCTATCCTAGAAGTATACATAGGATATATTTGTTTACCAAGCATTCTAGTGAGGATATTTTTCCGTTGGTAAAATTTTCTAATGCCTTCTTCAATTTCTCATTAGATATTTTTAACTGATTGTTTTCCTTGAGAAGTTGAGAACTTTTCTCTTTTTTAGTTGTAAGTTCAGATTTAACAGTCACAGTAAGAGCATATTGTCTCTTCAAATATTTATACATATCTTTTCACTCATTTCATGTTTCTTCTAGCATGTTGAAATATTCAAATACTTCATCATTTTTCATATTCTCACAATCACTTTCATTTTCATAATAATAATAATAATGTGTAGGAGAGTCTAAGGTTAACTCGCTTGTGTTTGTTATAAAACACATATTAGCCATATCATCCTTTTAATTATGAGAAGAATAAGATTCACTAGATCTATCCTCAGAGAAACTCCAGGTGGCCTTTATTGATTTCTTATACTTTCTATCCATATTTTCATACTTCTTCATGTATTTCATCATTGTAAAGTCAACCTTGACATGTCCTTTCCTTTTACATTCGTAGAAAATTATCTCTTCAGATTTATCATTTCTCTTCCAATCCTTTTTCCAGTTTCCTTTGTTATTATAATTCCCTTTGTAATTGGGATTTATAAAAAACATATTTTTCCTATAAAATGTCTTGAATCTTATGGCTAGATGGGCCATTTCTTCATCACTATTTGAAGCTGATACTTCACTACTTAAGTTTTCAACAAAATCTTGAACTTTTTATTTTTCTTTAGTTTTAGAGGCAGTAGTCTTGAAGGATAAATACTTTTGTTTTGGTTCATCCTCTTCTTGATTTACCTTCAATTACTCTTCATACATCATTAATTTTTCAATCGATTATTTCACTGGTATATTGTCAATGTCACACGATTCCCTAATAGATACAAATGTCCCTCACCATCTTTCTGGCAAGCATTGTAGAATCCCCGTAATCCTCTCTTTGGTTATATGTCACTTCCTAAAGAAATCATGGTATTTACAATTTCATTAAACCTAAGATACATATCAGAAATAGATTCATCAAGATTCATTATAAAGTTGTCATATTTAATAGTATAATTATTTAGTCTCATTTCTTTAACATTAGATGTTACTTCATGAGAAACATATTGAGTGTCACAAATCTTATTTGTATTTTTAAAACCATAAATATGATAAAACACTTCATATTATAGTGCACAAAAAAAGTATTTATTTCATTAAAATTATTGTTATAAGCAGTATTGGTAGCTTCATCCCAAGTGTTTCTAGTAGTTTTAGGAATTGCATATTTTCATTCAATAGTAGTCCAAATTTCAAATCCCATGATTTCTATATGTATTTTCATTTTAAGCTTCCACTAAGCATAGTTTGTTCCATTAAGGAAATGTGTTCTATGGGTAGCAGCCACTTCTAATCTATTATCCATGATATAAATTGTAAAATAATTTCAAAGAGATAAAAATTTAAAAATAATAGAAAATTTAAGATCTTTGAAAAACAACTAAAATCATGGTTTAAAAGATTTAAAAATTGACAATAATTTTTAATGTCTTTGATACCTAATGTTGGTAAAAGAAGAATACTCAAGAGGGGGTGAATTGACTATCTATAAAAATTTATTTTAGAATTAGTTCTTAAAAAAATATCCCCCAATTAAAATATAATCGATGTATGTTTGTAGTGAATTTATAAATTTTCTGAATGTTCAATTAATTTCTCAGAAGATTGATTAGTTCTCACCTTTACTGATCTAAAGATTAGTAAAAATTTTGAAACTAATCTACGGATTCAAAATAGATATAAAAAATTCATAAAATAACTATAAAAGTTAAATTTAGTTTTATTTGAAATGAATAAAAGCGCATATCAGATTAAAATAAAAGGAAAATACACAACGGATAAAAACAAGAGGTTTAGTCTCAAGCTGAGACTAAGTACTCTCTACTCGGTGATCACCTACCACCTAGTAGTTTATATTAATAAACTTATTGATCCACACACTAGATCCGGGTTCAAAATAGAACACAAGGCTGTCTAGGTTACACTTGACCTCTACCACAATTATTTGTGGGAAAAGAAACAATCATATCACACTTGATCTCTTCCACTATTTTATGTGGGATACCAAAGTAAAAAGGGAGAAACTGTGAGAATATTTAGTATCCTTCAATTATGCACATGTGATAGTGTGTGTGAAATAAACATATGCACACACTACTTGGAAAAGTAAACTCAAAACCACTACAGAGTTACAAATGAAGAATGGAGTTTATAAATCTCTTTGTGTTATGAAGTGAATTTATTGACTAGTTTGAAGTAGAGAAAATGATATTCGAGTCCTATTCTATAAGATGGCTTCAGAAAAGAGTATCAAAACCCATGTAATCTAGTTTCCATGTGTGAAAAGTTTAGCACTTCTATTTTAGGATGTTCAGAGAAATATAGTAGGTTCTTGCTTGACTTTTTGAACTCCTTGGGCACTCTAGCTTCGAGTTCTTGGAATTTTTAACACAACTTTTCAAGTTATTTTTTCTACACTATTTTTCATATTCGCTCAGTCTATATCTCTGTGTGTAAGTTTTAGCTTGTAATCCATTTATAATTCAAGGTCTAACAAGAATGAATATCTCCCCATGTGCCTGTACCTCGTACTGTCTATAGATAGTCCTTCAAATAATATTAAATAATGTTAGAAACAAAATTTTTTCTAAATATGAACCTTATAAATAAATTTGAATTAATAAATTTGAAATAGTTTTTATGACTATCAGTTAGTCATAAGTATCGGTGACTCATTTTTATAGGTCTCTCATCATTGTTCTATCAACATCAGTCTCTAAGAATCAGTCTGTCAGCATCAATGACTCTGAGTATCGATGAGTTATTTCCATTGGTATCAGTGACTCAATGTATTGGTGAGTCATTTATGCTATCAGTCTGTCAACATTGGTGAGTTGTCATCAGTGACTCATGTTGTACTATCGGTGAGTCGATCATTAGTGTGTCGTCCATCAGTGAGTCAATCATCAGTATGTCTTCCATTGGTTAGTCGATCATCGTTGTGCCCTCCATCAGTTAGTCAATAATCAGTGTGTCTTCCATCGATGATTCGATCATCAGTGTGTCATCCATATATTAGTCGATCATCAGTGTGTCATCTATCAGTTAGTCAATCATCATTGTGTTGTCCTAAACTAACGATTCCAGGGACTCTGAGAAACTTATTAAGTGTCTGTCTTACACAGATCATTACTATATTAAGTGAAATCCATAAATACATTTAAATATACACTTGTAAACATATTGAAGCATAAATATAGTTTATTGAGTTATTGAAATGCATTGTACAGTGTAATATAATTTATATACTTAGAGATATTAAATGGCATGAAATTATAGAATCTGTATATTAACATTATTTCTGATTATGAAAACCACTATATCATAGAGGGTCCAACATGTTTGTTGATGTGCATGATTATACTATTGTATGTAAATCTAGAATTTTTCTTTATCTATGATGGTTGTTTCTTTAGGGATCGACTATTGTATTTATCTTACTTGTCCAAAATATTTCTTAGAATTCAAAATTATGAAATAGACATTAATGAATGGTAAAATATTATTTCAAAGAAATAAATATTTAAATTTTAAATTTTTATGAATTTTAAAAAATTTATTACGTACAAATATTTATATAAGACTTTTTTAAATGTCATGAAATAATTATATAATTTAGAATGGAAATAGATTTGGATAATATTAATTTTATGAAACATGGTTTCCATTGATAATGTTTTATATAATAATTTAGTTCTTTAAGGAATCTTTAATGGTATAAACCTTAGTTTCACCTATTTTGATTAATTTTTTAGTATAACATAGTTCTTTGTGAATAATGCTTCTTTATTTCATTTATCATGTATTGAGAAATTAGCCATTTATTTTCATTACTAGTTAATTTAATTAAAAACCATTTAACCACACATTACATCAATTGAGAGGTTTCATTTATGATAGATTAAGAGATATGTTTCATAAAGCCTGATGGAATGGATTAATTATTTAATCATGACGGATCTTCCCCAAACTAAATTCTTCTTAAATTTAAATATAACATCATGTAAAATATATTTTCATTGTATTTTAATAATATAAGTAATGTTAACCTTAAATAAAATCTTTTTATGGCTAAATGCAATCCTCAATTATGTTTTCAAATGATAAGACATCTCTGGATATGAAATACACATTTTCCTCCCAGTATTATTTAATTTTTATTTATTCCAATACATTAACCTTTTTTTGTACCTTTCATTCTTATGTAGATTATGAATGATATTAAAGATGTTAGAAGGAACTAATTATTCGATAATGATCAACAGATGAAGGAGGTTAGGTTTCCTCCTCTAGTTCCCTTAGTGAGTATTATAATTAAGATACTTGCACCTATACAAGAGGTTAAAAACGAACATTAGGGATAACTGCCATAGGTTTCCATAAGAGTTCCATCATTGTCTCATCTCTATTCTTAATTATACATTACCATTTAAACTGATGAGTTCACTTTTCAAAACAATTCATTTTAAAACCTAAAAAATTACACTTTAAAAAACATTTTTGTTAGCCCATAATTTCAAAAACATCACTTTTATTCAAAATTAAATTTCAAAACATTTATTCTTAACAAACTCAAGGATTTACATTCCTCAAAACAACTTTTAACACACTTTTTATTTCCATATTGTTCAACATTATGTCACTGAAAAGTCAATCACAAGAAATATATGGATAACCTATCTATCATATATACCTCACATTATGAATGAACTCACACACCCTATCTTACTACACCAGGACGTGATATGGAACCTCATAAATAAATAAAATCACATAAAAGTGATCCACCAAATGTTGAAATATCATCCAACTATAAAATCACAAAACAGAACATTATTTCCCACCCCAGGAAACTTGGATTTTCCCTCATAAGCGGGGCTATAGGCACCCATTCACAAGCTCATTACCAAGTCCCGACAAGATCCTAGTATCCTGTCTACCATGCCTAAATAGTAAGACAAAAGAAAACCTACCTTTGATACCAATTTATAACATCTGCTTCCTCGAATCCTCTATAATCGGTTCCTTGACCCAGGTCATCACATGAGTTCAAGTACACTTCCCCATACACTAGAGGCTACCGAGAAGTAGTGAATGTATAAATAGGAACTTGGGGAGACTATAACAACTTATTAGAGTGAATACACAATAGATATAACATGAACATATAAAATAACCACAGGAAAAATAAATGGAAAACATATAATGAAAACTAATAAGTGGAAATTTACATATTTTATAACAAAAATATAATGAATACACTACATGTAAAGAATTCATATAATATAAACCATGACCCAAACTGTCAAAAGACTGAAAATCCGGATTCGTGTCCCAACCTGGTCCGGACCTCCATGCTCCAACTCGCCATCCCAAGCGCAAACAACAACAGGTTCCCTTTCTGAATTGGTACCTAAACCAAGTAGTATATAATCAGGTACCCAAGTTCCCAATCCCCATGAGTAGGGTGTTAGTACAACTCAATAGGCCACCACCAACGATGTAAAAATAAATATCCATTTTTCACAAAGGTTTATCCAAGTATCATGTGTAATAAATAAACAAGTTATAAATAAAACTGTTAAGAAATTATATATTATGAATTTACCCATTAAATTACCTAGAATCAACAAAACAAAGAAACTAAATCAAGTTACACTGGGAGTCTAAGCCGAGGGGAAAAGGGTTACAAACACATTTAACCATAAGGAATTTTATAACTCACAATTCATCGCATACCCCTTACCTATCATATTAATGTAATCTATTTTCATCTATATTACCATTTCATCACTTATTATATCTTCATTACTAAATTCATCTTTATATAATGTTCCATCGGTTAGGCAATTACATCATTTACTCAACGAACTAAGTTGATCATTTATCAAGCATAAGGGGTTACACACACTCCTAATCAAAAATCATTTACTAAACATAATTATTAAAATACCCCAGAGCCATGGTCTTGTGACCACGCTATTCCCATGTATCTGGGAAGCATATAACCCCAGTCTGACATCTCAACCCACACCATGACCTTAAGTTGGGAAATATAGAGGCTTCGTCCAACATCCCAACCATTCATTACATAAAACTTACCTTGGAGACCCAATCCACATAGTTTCATCTAATGTAACCATTAGGGGAATATAGATTTAGTGTGACTCCCTAACTCATACATTTCGGGGTGGGGTTAGAGCATCGGTCTAACCCGACCTGTGGGAAGAGCCTTAGTCCTTTATCCCACCACCAAGCCATGTTCACATTCTTATTAATCCATTTACCACATAAACCAGATCACAATCCTAGAACAATAAATATAAATAAAAGTCATAATCCACAACATTCAATATGATAATTAATACTACCCTATAACCCATTAATATCTGTTTTTGTTTATATACCATATCCATTTAGCCTATTTTCCATTCTTTAAGCCTAAAATCATTAATAAAATTCACTAATCACCATACATTAACACATTTAACATATTTAACAATTTACATAAATTAACTCACATAACCTGTTCATCATTTCCCATGTATTAACCACTTATTCATTTTAAGTATGAATCACAATCATTTAGAACATTCATATTAATACCATTTAACCCATTTTCACATCATACCAAACACCCCCTTATTCTATATCATCAACTAATCCAATTATTAATTTAGTTCATTTTATAATCATGTTAACATGCCAACATAATTGTACGGGTTTTTTCTTACTAACCCTCACATCCCATCAATTACTAAGGCCCCATAGGACCATTATAACTACATCATGGAAATAAAAAAAATCTAAATACTCATTGAAAACATCTTGAAACCACCCTTTAAAACACATTTCTTCCCATTTGAAAAACTAAGACATTACCCATGGATTTTATTTCCATTTTGACCATCCAAAACAACCATTAAACAATTTTCACAGGGGTGGTTCCTTCATTTCAAAACATTATTTTCCATAAATAAATAATTAATTAGGTCAAGGGCCCAAAACACACCATAAAAACCTTTTCAAAAATACTTAATGATTTGAAAAATCCAACACATATTTATATCAATAAACACATTGACACTAATCACATACCAGTTGAACTTTTTATACATGTTTTCTCACATAACTCTACCATCTCAATTTTTACAAATTTTACTCATCATTTTCATGGGTTCAACCTAACCCATGGGTATTACTAGGTTTAGTCTCACTCACCAATGAACCCACGTGGTCGGTGAAGGGTTGAACACCTCAATAAAAGACCCAAATAACTTTTCAAAATCAATGGTAAATAAATGAATCAAGGGAAAACATTACCGCAACTACATAAGCATATAGAACATCATGAAAATGGGAAAAATATTAAAGACCACCTACCTCATGTCCATTAACAAACGTTGTATTAATATAAACCTTTTATTCAAGCTAAAACCCCACTAAATCCCAAACATAATTACTATTGGAAAAGTAAAGGTTTTTTTGATTCAGAATAAGATGAGAGATTCTACAGGCCTAAATACAAAAAATGGACGAAAGAGGATTGTTAGATTCAATCGAATATTCTATGCACACCCAAACACCCACCAAACACACAATCATCGAAGGAGAACCATCCATGGAGTGTGGCGGGGTGTTGGTTCATCACCTAGGGTAGAGGGGTTTAATGGGAGGAAAAATTTGTTGGAGGTCTAAAAATACAGAGATGAAAAAACTATAAATTTACAACTTTAAATGGGGCACATGGCTTACCCTTACAGTTTTCAAAAGTGTGCACATGCCACTGTATAAGTGAATTTTGGTTGTATGGTTACCTGGTAACACATGCATAGTTTAAAAAAATATGCAGTAACCCTACACTATCCCTCTATTCGGTATGGCACCCATGATACATGGTTTTCTTGGCCTAGCACATAGTTTATACTAATCATGCACCAACCATACGCTATGCATTGTTTGGAAAATCTTCACATCTTTTCATGTCTTGCACCCCCTAAACACTCCCAAAACTCATAAAGATATCGCGAACCACTAATTAACCAAAAAAGATAGTTTAATGGATGATTTTAATAATGATGTACATTCGCGAAAGGTTAGGATATTACAAATATTGATATTTTCTTTTATTCCTAGGGTCCAAAATATTTTCATATATAATGAAATTCCAAGAAATGTATGATGGAATGATACTGATAGAATTAAGGATAATGATGATTGGGTTTATCCTATTAATGTATTATCATGGAGGAAATTTTATAGAGAATTTTCTGATTTATTAGCTGAGTTACATAATGTTAGGTTGTTTCTCTCATGTGATGGTTTTAATTTATTTATTTATATGAATACTTTACAAAAAAATTCCCAGTTTTCAATCTCAATTATAACCTTCCTTTAAGGATATGTATGAAACAAAATACATAATGTATTTAGTATACTCATATATGAATCTTTTGATCCTTACAATGGTTTATATGTCTACTTAAAACCATTGATAAAAGTGTTATATAAACATTATAATGTGAGTGTGTGTTTATATGTTTCATATTTGAATGAAATATGTCATATATATGTTGATATTAGGTGGATGATAAATTTTTTTATACATATAGAATGTTTTTTGTTTGGATAATAAAGGTTAAACGATCCTATCCTATTTATATGAATAATACATGATCCAAAAGGATAAAATATAATCACAGTTTCATTTTCATCGGACATTGATGATACTTTATAATGTATCATCCATATAGAAAAATCATTAAATGTTTGATAATACTATTGTGATCAAGAATCCACCTCAGTGTGTGTTTGGAACTTCTATGATTAATGAATTGAATGATGTTTTGTTTTTATTTAGGAAATGTTAAATGAAAAAAATTAAAATTGAATAATGTTTCCACCAAATCCAATCATAATTGGAGGAAAAAAATATCATTTTTGATTTTCCATATTGTTCAACCAATTGTATATGAAATTATTTATAATTAATTTATATTGAGAAAAATATAAAAAAATGATATTTTTAATCCTTCTAAATGCCAAGGGTAAGAAAAATGATGACTTAGGATCTCAACATGTCATGGTGGATAGGGGTGTCAAACAACATTTGCATCCATGTTTTATTAGTCAAAATAACTAGAGAGTTCCTTATTATTATTTTGTGATGAGAAATTCAAATAATATTTTCTAGAATAATAAAATACTATCAAGGTTCCTAATGGTTATCCAAGGAAAATATCAAAATAGTTTAAGAAAAAATATAAAAAATTGAATTCTTTGAAAACTCATTACTATCGAAACCTTATTCACGAATTAATTACAATACTAATATATCATTTAATATCCAATAATGTAAGTGTGAAAATGATTTTATTATATCAAATTTTTATAGATCCTTAGTCTGATGTTTTTCAAGTATTTATTAAAGAAAATATAGCAAGAGGAACCACTAAATATATTTGAGTTATAGAAAATTTTACATCCACTTTTTCCAACATCATGTTGCATTTATTTATACATATTACAACAAAAATATTACTTAGGGTACCCATTTTATTTTGTGTGATATATCTAATAGAATGAAATATATATATAATTAATTCTTATTTCAAGAATAGGAATCATCGAGAATATTCAATTGTAAAGGGTTTTTTAGATTAAGAATTTATGGATTTTTGTTAAATATATTTGGGTGATGTGAGCACAAGATGTAAGTAACCAATGAGAAATAAATATGGGATATATGAGAAAAATTATCACACTTTCCCCTTAATTCCCCAAATACAGGGGATTCTTATATCATATACATTGAGTACATTTATCCTTGAAGAGTGGGTCATGATGTGTCACATAGAATAATTTTACTATGATTTATTTGATGTATACATCATGTAAGTAATTTAATTTTTTTTTTATTTTATATCATTCTATAAAATTGTACATGTATATTAACCTTTTATAATCTTCTTATATAGGGAACATAAAAAAATTATAAGTATAATTCATCATTCATTACCTTTTCTAAGAAAAGATAATTTTCTTATAAAAGAGTTTCTTTTTTTTGGATGAAATCAAAGGTATGACTAGTAATTTTAAAAAATAAAAAATAAAAAACCACTAATAATTTTAATATTTATATATATTTTAGAAATTTAGTTTACTTTTTGACTCTATCTCTCAAGAAATAATAACAATGGAATTTGGTCCCAATTACATGGATTGTGGATACAAATCAATGACAGTAAATGGATTTTTTTTATAACTAGACGAGAAGTGACCATGAGCATGAAACATGATGGGGTTATGTTAACTTCAATGATATATTATCAAATAACCAATATCAATATGAAAATTTGTATTATCATGAATTTATTTAGAAAATATTAATAAATGATTATTACTCCTTTGGATGTGTTGTTATGATTATATATAAGTGGTTTGATTCAATGATGCAACATGGAACATTTATTAATAACCTTTTATTTGGATTTGTTGACATGAGTCACTTCCTAGATACAAATGAGCCATATATTTTGGTATCAATTGAAAAAATTGTTTTATATGAAGTATCCACTAAAAGCAAAATTCTCTGTCATTACTGAAGAGATCTCAAAACATATTTTCAAAAATAGTGGGGATAAAATTGAAACCATCACTTCCCCCATTATTCTTGAACAAATTTTTTTATATGATGAATCAAATACATAAATATTTATAGTTTACTATAAAATTTAAGTAGAAGTGGGTAATTTATAGAAAAAAACAAGTGGGATCAACCCTCAATTTTCTTTACAATATTTTTCTCCAATTAATTTGTCTCAATTTTTGAATACATAAATAGTTAAACAAGATTTGGTTGTGGTTAAATAAACATTAAATATTTTAATTTCTTTTAAAACATGAAAAAAAATCATTTAATTATAAAATTTGGTACTGCATATATTAACAAAAACGTAATGTAAATCAAAATAAAAAAATCCACATGTCTGTAATAAAAGTTACAATGAGTTTAGGATTTTTTTTAATATTTAAAATTTTAACATATAGTTTTTTTTAAAGTTGAATAAATTATGTATATTTTCATTATATTCAATAATTTACATGTATCACTAAATTATAGTATCTATAAATATATATATATCATAAAGAACTATAATAAACCAAAATAGAAAACCAGAGTTTTGGACCAATAATAGTAGTGAGTTTGGGTGAATTTTTTGATATGTAAAAGGTTAAACTTGGTTTCTATGAATTAAAATAAATAAACTTATTTTTATTTTATTTAAAAATTTAATAAAATAAATCAATTATGTCATTTATAACTATATGTTTCATTGAAATTTTAAATTAAACAAAATTGAGAACTATAGTTTTGACCCAACAACTGCTGTGAGTTCAGGCCAATTTTTTGATATATAAACAACTGAACCAAAATAATTTCAGTTTAATAACATATATATATATATATATATTTACTAATTAATATCATTGAATTGTGTTATTTTTAACTGTATATATCAATATATATCTAATGTAAACTAAAATGGAATGTTGTAGTTTTGACCCAATAGTTATAGCGAGTTTGAGCCAATATATTGATTTTTAAATAGTTAAACTAGGTTTTAGTGTCATTTACTAAATTTTATATATTTTATTTATCTTTATATTTTGATAATTATCAATAAATTTTTGAATATATAATTATATATATAATAATAAACTTAAAGTAAACTAGAATTGGAAATTGGAGTTTTCACCCAATAGATACAATGTGTTCAAATCAATTTGTTTTATACATAAATGGTTAAAATAGGTTTGGTTATACTTAAATTATTATTATATATTTGTGTTAAAATTAAAAATAATAATTATAGTATAATTATTGATGTTATAACTAAAGATATTGTCAAAAAATAGAAGTTAATAAAAATGGAAAAATATAATTTTTACCCAGTAGTTGCGGTGAATTCTAGTTAGTTTTTTAAAATTAAATTATAAAACCTAGTTTGGGTATAGTTGAATTAATTTTTAGATATTTTTTTATATTTAAAAATAAAAAATAATCAATCAATTTTGGAAACTATAATTTTTTTATATCATTAAAAAATAGAAGTTCACACAATTTCAAATAAAAATAAGATAATAAAACAACATAAATATTTTGCGTAAATAATATTATATATTGGTAAAAAAATCCTATGACATACCATTTTCTTTAAGTGATACTATAATATCCTAGAAACCATACTCCTTGATTAAGTGATGAAATTGTAATCTTTAAATTTCTGGATTTGATGTTGATTATCTTGAACTACTTTTTCAATCAAAACCATACAACATAAAAAAGATAAACTTGGTCACAAACATCCTAGAGGTTATTTTAGGTTTATAGTTTCAGATAATTAGGAAAAAATAATACATAAATAATTCACATAAATTTAAATGATCATTTATCCCACTTAACTCAGCTTTTATTTTTCACATTAACTCATCATCAGCATCCATATGAAATCCCTTCTAGACATAATTTTTTCAACCACTTTCTTTATTTCCTGAGGAAAAGGAAATATAATAGGAGTGATATTATATGATTAATAAGGGAAAAATAAGTATTAAAAAATTAATTTCAGTATTGAACTTATGAATATAATAAGGGTTTAATGACTTAATCAAATTACATGAGTATAACATATAAATATTCATAACAATCAATACATATATCATCAAACCTGAAAACGTGGAATAATTCATTAAAAAAAGAAAAAAATTATAATAATAAATAATAATGTTCCATTTGATATTAATTATGATAAAATGAAACACCATAAACACATAGAAATCATAGAAAAATGTGTTTGTATCTTGGGACATAATCTTTATAAAACACATACATACCCCTTACAAAACCCTTAAAGTTGGAATAACCATATGGTCTACTTACATATATAATTTTCTTTATAACATTATCATTACCCAATGAATTGTAGCACTATATTGGAGCACCCATATTTAAATCTATACTAGGATTACCCAGTACTATCCATCCACCCCCATCAAATATAATATCAATTAAATAATACATGAATTAATTACATTGAGATTTCATTTCACCATAAAACTCATAGAAATAATCATTATTCCATTTATAACCTAATTATCTAATGTAAAATAAAATGTTTTTATTTAAATCACTTTTAAACATGATTAAACTATAGAATATAATCACATTCCATAAAAATATATTTGAAACATCATTAACCTATAAAAGTGAAACATGTTTCATAACAATCTCTTTGAAATAATCTTACTCATTCTAGAGAAATAATGAGAATGATATCAATAACAAATATCCCTATTAGAGGAAATGTAAAAACAAGGTTTCTTGTGTTAATTATGGAAAATATCATGAAAATATCAATAAAAAATTTCTTGAGGAAAATATACTTTTTTATTTAGAAAATCACTTTTTAAAACATAAGTTATTTTGAAAACACTTTTCTTTGAAAATCAATTTAAAAACAATTATTTAAAAATATCCTTGTATAATTGAAATGTAATATTAAAAGAAATTTAAATAATAATTGTGGGTAAATATATAAATTTTGTTGAAGAACATTCCTTTTTCACTCTAAGGAGTTAGTAAGGTTCCTTGTTTAGAAAACGTCAAGACGATTCCTATCAAATTTTCAGTTAAAGAAAAATGGGAATTGATTTGAAAATACAATAAGAATTCTTTGAAAAAAATAAATATTAAAAATGGTTGGAAATTACTTTGATTAATTTTTTTTAAAAGGTCAGAAAAATTCCTGAAAACATTTTTATAAAACATTATTTTTGAAGAAGACATATTTCTGGCTGAAGAGATAATTGAATTTAGATTTTCTTGAAAAACGTTTCTTGATAATATTAAGTAAAAAGAGTTGGAAAAGATAATATTAATTGTTAATATAATTAATAAACACTGTAAAATAAAATTCATGAGTTTATTGAGAAATGTATCATAAAATCTCATCATTGGAAGCATGATCATAAACAAATCCCAATAAAGGACAATATTTTTATATAAAACTCTTACCACTTTGGCATCTTTGAATCACAGCTCCATAAAAGCACTACATAAAATGAAACTAAAAAGGCCATGAGAATAAATAAATTAATGATATTAAATTTATAAGGATATTTATATACACCTCATAAAAGAATATAGGTTTATAACACAAAATAGGTTTCAAAGAAGGAAAATTGTGGCAAAAAATAAATACTCTTTTGGTATCTTTGAAACTGTTAAAACCATGAAATAGAGATCCTAAAATGTAATTTTAAATCACCATAAATTGAATTAAAATAATAATGAAAAACAATAATGTTCAATATATACACCACACAACCACAACATGTGTTGAATATTGTGTATATCTCCCAAAAATAAAAGTGAGATGAGAAAAGCCCTTACCTTGAGTTTGATTAATCCCGTTGTTCTTTGTCATCATGAATAATAAAATTATGTTAAATATTTAATTTCTATAGAAACTTTTTCTAGTTTATTATTATGTTTATTTCAATTATTATCATTTTATATTTAATTAATTATTCTATTATGTTTACGTTAGATGTTTTGACAATATTCTACTTATTTTTCTAAAACTAATGTGGTCCATTGGAAATGTTCAAAGGGGTAATTATATAAAAATATAAATAATAATGATATTAACATAATTATAATTTTTATTAATAAATTATAATTTTGGAACCTATCATGAAATGAAAAAATGAACTGACATTTCGATCATGGAGACAGTTGGTCGTACATACGCATGAGTAACGTTTTTGTATTTCAATGGTCTTTATAAAAAGAATGTAAGTAATATTTTATCTTTATAGAATTATACTAACATCATAAATACCATATTATAAAATTATATATTCTTATATATATCATTCTTGGGATGTGGTGATGAAAATATGAATCTCATTGCTTTGTGGAGGTGGTAGTCCACACGTCTATGAATGATGTTGTCATTTTTTCAGTGATTGAAAAAGTACAAAATGATATATTATACTTAAATATTGATAAGTAGGTCCTTAATATCATAAATATTTAATTTAAATTACATATATTTATTATTTTTTCAATTTTTACCTTACATGTAATGCATTAGTGGAAAACGAATCACATCATTTCACGGGGCGGTAATCTACTGTACATATGAGCAACGTTATCATATTCACTATGGTATAGAACATAAAAGGTTATATGTGATATAAAGATTAAAAAATTATAATTATGTTATAAATTTCACATATAAACTTTAGATCTATCATAATACCCAACTGTGAGAGGTGGTAATGGAAAAACAATTTATCATTTTGCGAGTCGGTAGTCTGCCGTACATATGAATAATGACTTTTAACCCATTTGATGCAAGTATGGGTGGTTTTATTAAGTAAAATTAATCAAAAAATATCTAATTATATGTAAGATAATTATTTTATTACATCATCATGTTATAATAATAATATAAGGAGGTTTAGAAATAAGTAAAATAAAAATGATCGTTGAAAAACATTACATCTTCTCTAGGTATCCTCATTAGATTTACACTAAATCCTTGAATGGTTGGATTTATTACCAAAATTATGCTTCTAGAATGAGAATTGGGTTAGATTTGGGCATGGGTTTGATGAGAAAAATGTATTGACATGTGTGAAGAAGTGATGTGCGTGATTTCCATTTTATATTTGAGGAGTTGCATTCTTATAAATACACAAAAGTAATAACTACTGGAAGGTTGATATTATATAATGTGGGTAAAAAATTTATAATTAAATGTTTTTAGGGATGATATGGTTGATACACACCTCCACCACACAAAAATACTCATGTTTTAAACATTTTTTCCTTGACTTATAAGATTCCTTATTTTTTGTATTTTGGGTTTCCACTATGGTAACTAGTTTTATAACCTAGGTAATTTACCTTTTATGACTGATTTAAAGTGAACCTTTATGGAAAAATTAAACCCACAGATTCTAAATATTATATACAATTTATCAAATCAAAATATTATGCATTCTGAAAATTATTTTTAACCGAAACACAAGTAACTTGAAAAAAATACCTCATTAACATTAACTGCACTAATAATGATTTTTAATAACTAGTGGTAAATATATTCATTATAAACGAACAATTGATCAATTAATGGGAAATAGTTGATATTTATTAAAATTTGTAAATCAATTCAAAGAAAATATTATGTTTATTAATTTTAAAACATTTAATAAAATATATATTATTATAAAATAAAATTAATATCAATTTTTTCATTATTTATTTAATTTGATTTTAGAAATATGAAATGAATGAGGGAATTAAAATATATTGTGTTAAAACCTATTTAAAATTTTATATTCATGTAAAAAATTAATGTTACACAATAATTCATTCATTTTACTTCACTTTTAATATGTTTAATATTATTTATTTCATTTAATTGCTAACTATATAATTAATGTATTAAAATTTATTAAGCATTCTAAGTAATTATTTCATTTCTAAAAAATAAAGATAAATTATTATGATAAAAAATAATTTATATTGAAAAATAATATCTATAAACATAACTATGTTGTTTTTATGTATTCTAAATCTTTTTAGAAATTGAATAGAAGAAAATAATTTTTTTGTCTTTTTATTGATTTAACTTATTATATGAGTCACATTTAAAGTAAATTAGAATGTAATTGAAATATTTTAGATAATTTATTTCGAGGTATAAAATTAAATCATTATATACTATTAAAACAATATTTTATATCATTTTCACCATTATCATTATAGTTTAGCCCCCGATAAATCAATTTTTACCTTAACTGTGGTAATTAATTTTTAGTGCATTCACTATAAAATTTAGTCAAAATTTAATTTGAGATTATTAGATATTAAAAATAATTTTAATTAAAAATATGTAATCCATTTTTAAAAATTCAACTTATAGCAAGGGGAATTTTAATTTAATATTAATCCCACAGACATGGTGAGACATCAAGTTTTTTAAGAAGAGTGTTTTTACAAAAAGATAATTATATATAAACTCAATGAATAATAATAATAATTTAATGAAAAAAATTAATTGTTAATTTTATATAATATATAAATTTCATTTAAAACATTCCCCATTATGTATTATTTTAATTAATTAAAATTGAGAAGTAAAATACATTGTAAAACATTAAAACAATCCAAAAAAATATACTAAATACCAATAAACAATTTAATAAATGTAATTATGTAGATTAAATATATCTTAGTTTACTTCAAAAAAATATTCAAAGCATATTGGTACTTTTAAATTACCTAATTTACTGAAATTAAAAGAATGTTTAAAAAATCGGTATTTTTTACTATTCACCGAAAAAATCAATATTTTATGAAAACTACCAAAATTTAGTCCAAGGTAGATATTTATATTAATATTCCAAAAATAAATTTATTTTAATAAAATAAAATTTTAAAATTTTTAACGAATTATGTATGAGATAAGTGCGCCATAAAAATGAGACACAATTGTTTTTTTAAATAAAATATAGTTTTAAAGGTAAAATTATATTTATATTTTATCTCATGTATATAAAAATATAAGGATTAACTTTAGACATTATAATGAATCTATAATATATTAATTTCATTAAAATAATACAATAATATTTGTTTTTTTGATTTGTTGGTATAAATCACCCTGGTGAATATTAAAATAGTTTTTCAGAAAACGATTTCCTTTTATCATAAAAAGTGTTTTATTTTCATTTATAATTAATTGGTCACAAAAAATATATGTGAAATATATTTTTAGAATTCATTTAATTCGATTCATACCCACCATTATGATAGATAAGTTATAACAATAATATATATCGTGGGTTATTTATGTTTTGTGTTGGGTATTGAATATGTGATTGAACAAAACAATCTCAGGGTTTCATGTAACATATTATAAACTGAGTGTTGAACATAAAACAAGGTAAATAGAGTTTTACATGTCCTTTAATATTCCAAATATAATTTTATTAATTTAAATTCATAGGTTGTTACTTTTTACACTTCATTACCAAATTATGACCTTGCAATTTGAACTTTATCTCAGTAATCAATGGTTGGACTTTGGGAAATAATTTTCTTGTAAACCCACATCGTAAAAATGGTTAATAAAACATACTCTTTATAATTTATAAATATATGTACAAAGTTCATATGGAATAAAATAACAATAGTTATATAAATTGTATGATATTAGGGGGAATGGAGGAAAAACATAAATAATTAATGAGGGTGATTGATCTCAACCAAGTGAATGATCAATAGAAAGTTAAGGGACTCAAAACCCTAACATCGTGATGATTGAAAATACCATTGTTTCATCATATTTTATGGTACTAGGATAATAAATTTTTTCAAGATCATTTTCCTAGATTTCAGGAATTATTTCACCATTTAGACTAAAAACATAGTGAAATATAGTTACCTATAAAGAAAAATTTCGATCTTTATAAAATTTCTACCATAGTATCAACTTTTTTCTCCAAATGTTGATTATTCAAGATGAATTTTTTATATACTAAAGCACTAAAATAATGTTTTAAAGGCCTCATTACTAGAAAAGGGATAACAACCTATTCTGTTTTTTTTAACCTTAACCAAAACCAAAATGTTTAGCACATGGTAACAAAATTATTACATACACAATTACCTTTATAATTCCTCAAGCATTTCCTGACTATGTTCGAAACCCAAGGATTAGAAAGATTTGATCATATATTCTTCTAAGAAAAATGAATCATTATTCCTTAAATAAAATCCTATATATTTTAGAAATAAATATAAAATTTACCTATAAAAATCACATACTAACCAGGAAAACACACATGCTAGTTATAGGTGAGACACCCTTAACACCCTTCAGTTGTGGGTTCGTTTTGATGTATCATTGATAGATGAGACCATTTTTCACCTGTCATTTGAGATTTCCTTTTTTATTTATACATGAAATTATAATTCCTCCCTAAGTAACACTTCATGTTGATCCTAGGGGATAAAAAAACACCAACCCAAAAAAATGTCTCAAAAAATGTCATTAATAACCTCAAAAGGTTTAATACTTGGGACTCTCAGATGGGGTGTCTATGAATTTGAACTTATGATCAACCATAATTTTATATACCTATAATGGTTTTTATAACAATTCTGATAACATCACATGAAAAAATAATAATATTCAAAGTTACGTAATCTTTTCTTATGATAGTAACAATAATAGCCCCAAACCCCCACACTAGGATTCGATGCTGAAATCATAAAGTTTACATATACTCCTTTGATGTAGATAATGGGGACCATATTTTTTACATAAAAACCTAAAACATAAAAAGGAAAATTTTGATCACTTACATCCTAGATGACACTTTAGTTTTAGAGTTTTAGATAATTAGGAATAACTCTTACATAAATAATTCACATGGCATTAAATGGTCATTTCTTCCATTTAACAAAACGTTTTTTTACATTAATACATCATCCCCATCCATATGAAATCACTTCTAGACATAATGTTTTAAATTTATTTCATTATAAATTGGGTAAATGGAAATATAAGAGTGGTCAACTCAAATTCTTAGTAAAGTAAAACATAAGAATTAACAAATGAATAACAATAGTGATAATAAGAAGATCTTAAGGATATTACAACATAATCAAAGTGGATGAGTATAACATACAAACATTCATACACATCAATACCTAGATAATAATTACAAAAATAAATAATTATGTTCTATGTGATATCAATATTAATTAAATGAAAAATAATTACCTCATGTAAAGCATAGAAAAAACGTGTTGGTATGTTGAGACATCATCTTCATAGAAAACTTACAAAACACTTACCGAACCCTTAAAGTTGGAGTTATTATATGATATAATTCAAATATAATTATATGGAGAATATAATCATTACTCAATTAATTTAAGCACTATTTGTTCACACCCATAATTTAAACTATAACTGGATAACCTAATACTATCTGGGTAGAACTAGAAAATATAATTTCTAAGAGAAAATACAAGAAAAAAGTTCATAAATATTTAACTTCATCATCAAACAATTAGAAACAATCATTATTAATATTATAACCTCATTATACCAAGGAAAAGAAATGATTTTAGTGTAAATATATTTTAAACATGACTTATCGATAGAAAATAAATAGGATACTTAATAATATATTTGAAACTTTATTAACCCATGTAAGAGAAATGGGTTTCATAACAATCTCTTTGAAACAATATTATTCTATCTTGAGAAATAATTAGGATGGTATCAATAAAAAATATAACCAATGGTGGATAAGTAAAAACTAGATTTGGTGACATTGATGAACAAAAAATATCATTCAAAGATGAATAAAAAAATTTCTGAGGAAAATATCCATTTAATTTTGAAAATAACCATTTAAAACATAAAACATTTTGAACATACGTTTACTTGAAAAGTCAGTTTAAAAAAAACTTATTTAAAATGAACTTTGTAAATATGAAAATTAATATTCAAATAAATTATGGTAATAATGGTGGGTAATTCCATACATGATATAAAATAACATTCCATTTTAATTGTAAAAATTTAGGAAAGTTACTTGTTCAGCAAATGACAAGAAGATTCCTTTCAAATTTTTGGTAAAATCCATATTGAAATTATTTTAAAATGACATAATATTTGTTATAATTTCTATTCAAGAGTAAAAATGGATGAAAATTATTTTGATAAAACATTTTTACAAGGTTAAAACATTTTTTAAAACATTTTTATAAAATATGGTTTTTGATGAAAACATATTTCCAACTAGAGAGAGAAACAAAGTTTAGTTTTTCTTAAAAACATTTTATCAATAATTTTACATACTAAAGGGTCGAAGAGGGTAATATTACTTGTAAATATCATGAATAACTAAAGTATAAGAAAATTAATGAATTTATTTAGAAATGGACCATATGATCTCATCATTTGAAGTATAATTAAAAATAATCCAGATGATGGATGAGATTGTAACATATAACTCTTTTCACTTTGGTATGTTTGAATCTTAATCCACATGAAGTGATTCAATTAAATGAAACATAAAATTCCATGAAAATAAATAAATTCAGGAAATTACATATCAAATTTGATGTATATACATCTCATAAAATTAAATATGTTCAAAGCATTACATAATATTCAAAGAAAAAAATTGTGCCAAAAATCCATTACCGCTTTGGTAACTTGGAAACCGTAAACCCAAAAAAAATGATCCTAAAATGGATATGTAAATACATATAAATTTATTTAAAATTATCATAAAATAAATTCATGGTTAGTATATACACCACACAATATAAATAAGGGGTGAGTATGGCATATATCTCACAGAATGAAAAGTGAGCCGAGAAAAAACATTACCTCGAGTTCGATTCATCTCGCTTGTTCTTTATCATCCTGAATAATAAACTTATGTTAATTATTTAATTTATTTGTATTTTTTTTTATGTTTTATTGTAACTATTACCATGTTATATTCAATTAATTAATTTATTATGTTTATATCAGATGTTTTGACCAAATACAGCTTCTGTGTCAAAAATTGCATCGGTAAGTTTAAAATGGTTAAAGTGTTAATTATTTAAATATAAACATAATTTAAATATTGAAATAATTATCATATTTGTACATAAATTTTACTTTTAAAAACAGTCATGAATTATGGTTATGAAAAATGAACTAATGTTATGATCATAGAGACGGTAGGTCGTACGTAAGAATGAGTAATGCTTCCATTTTTCAATGATCATTATGGAAAAAAGGTAAATAATTTTATATATTTCTAGAATGATAATAATATAATAAATGCCATATTATTTAATTATATAAAATTATATATATTATTATAGTGATTTGGTGATAACAAAAGTAACCACATTGCTTCGAGGAGGCACCAGTCCAAACATCCTTGAACAACGTTATCATTTTTTCAGTGACTGAATAGGTAAATGAAATAATGATATATTATAATTCCATGATGATAAATATTTTATTAATATCAAAAATATGTTATTTATTTCCCATATATTTATCATATTTACCTGTATTACCTTCCATGTAACACGTTAGTGAAAAATGAATCACATCAGTTCGCAAGGCTGTAGTATGCCATACACACATGTGATGTTATCGTACCCCCTATGGTATGAAACATAAACAGTTATATATAATATAATGAAAAATATGTATAATTATGTAATAAATATCATTTATAAACTTCATATCTATCCTCATACCCAACCTTGAGAGGTTGTATTGTAAAATCAAATGACATTGTTTCGTGAGGCTGTAGTCTTCCATACACATAAGTGATGATTTCATAACCCATTTGATGTAAGTGAGTGTAGTTATAGGTCACAAACATAAAAATTAATATCTAAATATATGGAATTTACTGTGGTTCTTATATTAGTATGGTATAATAATAATTGAAGGATGTGGATAAAGATGGAAAAGAAAGACTCTCATTGAGGAACATCACCTCTTCTTTAGGTATCCTCCTAATGCTTACACTAAATACTTGAATAGTTGTATTTATATACAAAATAATTACTATAGGATGAGGGGGGAGGGGGGGGGGGTTAGTCGGTAAGGGGTTCGATGAGCCAAATGTTTTAATAGGTGTTTATAATTAATGGGAGTGAGTGTATTTTTATAGTTGAGGAGGAGTGGAATTCTAATAAATACTCATAAGTACTTAGTATTGGGGGATTAATATTACATAAAATGGCTATGGAATTTTTAATTAAATTCATGTAGGGATGATATGGTTGATACACACCTCCACCACAAAATGAAACAAAAGTTTTTAAAATTTTGTTTCTTAACTTCTTTGTTTCCTTATTTTTACCATTTTCGGGTCTCACTATGGTAACTAGTTTTCTAAAAATGGTTATTTATCATTTAATAGAAAATTAATGTGAGGATTAATATAAAATTTATACATATTTATTTTAAATATAAAATCAAATTTTTCAAATAAAAATCTTATGGGTGTTGAAATTTATTTTTACCATAAGCGCAAGTAACGTGCAAAAATACCACTTTAACCATGAACGCACTAAAATAGTTTTTTATAATTTGGGGTCAATAAAATATAATCATTAATTTCAATTTTGACATATTATAAATATATAATTTATTATAAAGAATCATTAATGACAATTTTGACATAATTCATTTAGTTTCAATTTAAAAATATCAATACAGTGATGGAATTCAAATATATTATACTCAATCATAAGTAACATGATATATTCATCAATAAAATTAATTTAACAAAATAATTAACTCATTTTAATTCAGTTTTAGTATTTTTAGTATCACATATTTCATATAATTGGTAACTAAATAATCACAATGTTGGAATTACTTAAGAATTCTTAGTAATTATTTCAAATATAAAAATAAAAGATAATTTATTTTGATAAGAAAAATTAAATTATCTTTAAAAATAATATATATATAATAAAATATTTCTCCTTGTAAAAAATATATAAATAAATTAAATGGAAGACAACCCTTTTTTTCTTTACATAAATTATTATGTGGGTTATATTCAAAGGAAAGTTGCATGTAATCACCATATTTTAGAGAAATTGATGTAAAAGGTACAAATAAACTCATTAAATAAAATTAATATAATTTATTAGGTCATTTTCAATCTTATTATTCTAGTTTAAGCCCCCGATGTATCAATTTTTATCTTGAGAGCAGTAATTAATTTTTGCTGCATTCACTATTCATTTAGATAAAAAATTAAGTTCAAATTATTATACTTTATAAATTATTATGATTACAAATATTGAATATATTTTTACAAATTCAATTCATAGAAGTATAAAATTTTAATTTAATATTAATCCCACAGATGTGGTGAGACATCTAGTTTTTAATAATCCTTTTTTTTAAAAATAATTTTATATTAACAACATGAATAATAATAATAATAATTTTATGAAAATAAATTAATATTTAATGATATATAATATATACATTTCATTTAAAATATCCCCCTTAGGGTTTATTTTAGTTAATTAAAAGGATGAAATTTTAGCCATTCAAAAATAGTTTTTAGAAAAATAAATAAAAAATGAACATATACTAAAAACCAATGTAAAGTTGATTAAAAGTCATTAAGTGGATTAAATATAACATAGGTAACTTGAAAATATATTCAAACATATTATGACTAGTAAATTACTTAATTTACTGAACATAAAATGTTTTTTACAAAAAATAGAATTTTTCATTATTCATCAAAAAATCAATATTTTCTGAAAAATCAAAAAATTTCACCCAAAGTAAATTTTGATATTATGATTCCAAATAATGTCTTAAATTTAATAAAATTAATTTTACATTATTTACAGAAATTACTTTTAATATATGTTCACCATAAAATGATGAAAAAACTATTTTTTGGAAGATATCAATTTTAAACATAAAATTTGATTTATTTTTATATATTGTTTAGAAAAACCATTTTAATAAAACTTAAAAATTATATTGAATATATAATATATAAATATCATTAATATAATTAAAGAAGGGTTATTTCTTAAATTTATTGGTATAAAACCCGCTTGTGTGCATTAAAATATTGTTTTTTAGAAAAATATTTCATTTTCTTTTCAAAAGTGTTTTATTTAAATTTTTAATTAATTGGTCACCAAACAATAAATGTAAACCATATTTTAATAATTAATTTAATACTCTTTATACCCTCCATTCCAATATCTAGTTTAAAATGGTAATATATATCTTGGTTTGTTTAAGTTCAGTGATGCGTGTTGAATACGATGTCAAACATAAAACTATTAGGGCTGCGTGTAACCCATGAAAAAGTCCGTGTTTTATGTATTGAAAGATGAACATTGTGTTTTTTATCCATTATGATATCAAATATAATTTTCTTATTTTAAAATCGCAGGGTGTTGGAGATATAACATTTAAAATGAAGTCTATGACTAATATTAGTAGTGATCAGAGTTACAAAATATTTAAAATCAAACTATAATTATAATTATATAAATAAAATATATTTAGGATTTCATATTCTTTTTAAAACAAGGTATTAAAAACAGACTATAATTTTTTCAAGTTCTAATTGAATAATTATATTTATTGATTAGATTATTTTAACTCTTATAAAATATTGAACATTCTAATTAGTATGCCTTCATTACATTATGCCATTTTTTATAACAGGTTTACCACCCCAATTAGTATTCCTTTGTTATAGTATATCACATCTTTTTCATTATTTGGATTTCTAATTATTATGCCTTAGTTATTTTATGCCACCTATTATTACCTATTTTTCTTTACTATTTAGAGTTTATTCATAATAAAATGTACAATTTATTCTTATACAGAATACAGAAAATATTAAAGAAATACACAAGAAGAGATTTTCCAAGAATAATTGACAAATGTTAGACATGGGACTGCATCCTCTAGTTCCCAGTGTGATTATATTAATTCTAATATATATCAGTTATAATACATTAAATTTCATTTTGTTATTCATTTTTAAATTTCTTTTAGGAACAACCATATATGAGATAATGTTTCAACAATTATATTACTAATAGTGGTTAAAAGTATGGCTGGTCAAGTGGGGGTAGAACATTAGGTAATCAAATAAACCTCCATTCCCAATCACGAATAGAACTTCCATTATATATCCCATCCACAACACTTCATTATCCCACTATTCCACTCGAGGAACCAGTGATGTTCCCACCTATGTTTTTCCCATCTTTTTAGATAGGATTTGCTTCTCAAATACCTTTTTCATATCCCATAATGGCTCATCATATATTCTATCCATTTATAACCACTTTTATGTAATGTAAATTTCCCAATTCTCATATCTCTCAAGGATTTTATGCTTATGCTCCCATGAATTATTCTACAAATATTTTTTATCATCCATAACATTTATTGGTTCCTAACCATCATTTACAATCTTTTAATATACCACTGTATATAGACCCATTATAGATCACTATTTATCCAAGATCATCTATTTATTTAAAAGTGAATTAGACGTTTTCCCATTAATTTTATTTTAGTTGTAATGTTTATTAATTTAATTTTATAATTTTCTTTTTCTATTGGATCTTTTAATAAGTTACGCAGTTGTAATCATATGAAATATGTGTGTAACCATCATATACAAATTATTTTAGAGTACAATAAAGATAAACAATTGATTGGTAAATAGGTTAGAGAGTGTAGATGTTTTTTTGGAGAAGATAGAAAAACATAGTGAATCAATCATGTGCAACCAATACCATAAAGAAACATTATGGATCAAATCAAGGATAATATTTCATATCTTTTTTTTAAACACACATTATTATTTTATTTATTAAAATTAATATTTTTTTGATAGTTTTAATTTATATTTCCTTATTGTTGAGTTATAAGGGCTATATTTTTTATGGAATCATGGGAACTTTAGAGTGTATATTATCATGGGTAATATATTGGTTATACCAGTATACTTTGAAAAACATTAGGGGGCATAAAAACCCTCAATTAGTATTCAGTTATACAATAATGGAACATGATTTCCTATTGGAAGAATAATGATTTTATGTTTTTATTTAAAATTAATTGTTTTTTATTAAACATGATTGTGTTTTATATTAAAAATTTGTTTTTTTGTTACTGTATTTTCTTTTTTTAATATTATTTATAAAGAAAAAAGAGTGACATTATATATTTAAACACTTTTGGATGAATGAGTGCATAGGAAAATGAGAGAAACTAGGTATTTTTTAGGTATAACTAAGTTTAATTATATTTTTTTATGATTTTTGTGGAAGATTAGAGAATATTATCTTAGGATTTTAGTTTAATTTGATTAAGTTTTATAGATAAATACAATATTAATTAATTATGTTTTCTTATATCCATTTTTATTTTCATTAGGTGCTATTGAATATTAAATGGTGTGTACCTTCAGAAAAGTTTTGTTTCTAAGGAATAAAAATGAAATATGGGAGTGATATTAATAAATAGATACAAGAAATGGTTATAATTATTATTCTACTAGGTTATTAAAAATATATCTCTTATTCCACACCCTCTCACCAGAAATTCCTTAATCAAAGATGGATAATTTTTGTCACCCACCCCCTTCCCATTGGTGGGAGGGGGAGGTTGGTTTGTCCCCATCATCTCCTGTAATATGGTAGTGATATTTTCTCCCACATTAAAACCATGAATTTCTCCTTAAGTTCTCAGTTATCTCATTAAACCCATAGGTTCCCAATTTACTTTACAGTCCATCTAACCTTTCATTATTGACATTAAAGTTCACAAAATCATAGATTCTTCAAGTTATAACCTGGGTAGCTCATTTTAGGCATGAAAAAACTTTGTTAGCAGATCTTGACAGGTTCATTTTTAGGACTTGTGGGTTTCAATAATTCATGATTGTTGGTCTCCCTTACAAACTTCATATAATGATTTCATTCACCTCAGTGGAAGATCTGATTTTTTCATGGTCTAGTAGTCCTAGAAAATATGATGGAAAAAAATATATATATTTTGATGTTGATATGATTTTCATATGAAAATTGATGATCCTACTACAACGATTGGGGTAAGATTCCCTGAACACCCACTACCATTCCAAAATCCCTCAATTATATATATTCTTGTAAATTTGTCAGTATGTTTTCTATGTTCTGATAGTAGAACTATCTCTATGTGTCATCTGATCGACCCATCCATATGTATGGAAGTTGATGTTTCAAGGCTACTAATAGAGTGCGTTCGGATTGCATACTGAGAATAATTTTATTGAAAACAAGATATGGTCTACAACTCTTAGGATTCCTGTTGGTCATCCTGTAGATGTCTGGGTCACTTAGATTTTTCTTTCCACTATGGTGTCATACATGGGGGGAATTATTATAGAGATATATTATTTCTCTATTCATGAAATTGATTAGGCATGGTCAAATGGTGTTGTTTATGATAATCTCATAAAAAAATAGGTAAGGCTTTTGAATAGTCAAAATATTTTATACATTTTTGATCGCTTGAAGCCAGAATTAGTGGATCACAATTTGACTATGATGGACCTATTTGACCAAGGTGGGATGAGGTCATTCGTATTGTTAAGTCCTTGAGCATCATTCTAAATCTCTAATTTCAAACCTGATCAAGATGTGGTATTTTAGGAGATAGTTGCAGGTTACACCAGTTGATTTGGAGAGTCAGAGGATTGAATATAACATGCCATGTCATAGATATTACCAAGTGAATATCAAAATTATTAACTAATTTGAAGGGTTGGAAACTAAGGGTTTGAATCAGGACTAGGGATTTTCACCACAAGATGAGAATTCCATGGAGGAGTTGGGACTCTCTGGGGCAATGTATGATGAGGAATTTACTTTTTATTTCTTAAAGGATACTACAAGAGGAAGACATAATAAAGGCTTCTAATGCTTGAGAATGATGAAGGTGAAGAATAATATTCCTGATTTAGGTAGTAGAATTTTGTCTATAGGGAATAAAAAAATGGGAACAAGGAATACCCATATCATAAAAGTCAATAGAGACCAGGTCTATTAAAAAATACCAAAGAAGATAGATTTCATGATTTCTAGAATAGATCATTTGTAGGGAAACTACGAAGTAGTGGATCTTAATAACAGTAAGTCCATGTCTGACAAGGATGTTCCCCTCAAGGGTACATTGACTGGTTAAGAATTCAAGATAGGTGTAGAGGATGCAATAAATGGGAAAACATTGGAGCTTCTTATCCATTCAGAGGAAGAAATGGTCGATGAGAATATTTGGATTCATTTCACCCCAGAGGTTGTTGACTGGATGATGGAAAGGTTGACGCATGTGTATACTAATTGAGAGTAGTGTGCATAGATTAACTAGAAGGATATAATATTTATAAGAGGATTCAATGATGGTAAGATCAATAGAGAGTATTACATTCAAACTTAGGACAATATGACTTATCGCTTTGAAGACCTTATAAAAGATGATCCAAAACTACAAGTTACAACTATCTCTTAGAAATTATTTAGGGAGAATGGTTGGAATAAGATTAAGTTCTTTTCCAATAATTTTGTATCTTATGGTGTTTGTCTTCCCAGGTGAACCAATGTGGTATCTCACTTTTCCATTAAAATTGTTTTAATAATTAAAAATTATAATTTTAGTAAATACTACTTTAAAATTTTAATATATATTTTTTAATGTCTTGGATTTTTTTGTGTATTATTTATAAATATTATATGGATTTATTTTGAGACGAGGATTTATGAAGGTGTGCGATTTTGAGGCCCAGGGTGCTCTGAATAAATGCTTGAAATAATTTAAACCTTTAAATGGAGTGTGGGAGTGGTTTTCATGAAAAAGTGGAATAACTTATATATAGTTGACCATATCAGAAATCCGAGGGCACCATTGCATTTAGACAGGTACCTTTACCTTATGCGAGTCCAAACATTGACAGGTGTAGGTCAAATGCAAAAGTTAGTTTTTGGATGTTTTAAAGGAAATGAAATAAATTAATAAATTAATTTATTTAAAATTTTTAATTAACAAAATGAATTATTCCTACCCTATTAATACCTACTTATGAAAAAATCATAGTTTTAGCCACATAACCCTACAAAATAATGATTTCTTTTGGAGCTTTGGAGGAGAACCCATTTGTGGATGATGATGAAGTGATTGATCGACACATCTCAGATTCAACGGACCTCACAAAAAAATATCATGTGGATATCATTATTTAATTAAATCAAGGTAGGGGTTTTATATTTTTATTTTCCCTATTCTTCAATAAAATGATGAATGTGGATCAACCCAAAAAAAAGTTGATCCGTAGATCATGCGTTCTTATATGAGGGTTATTATTTTTGTTTCTTTTGGTGATTTTAATTTTGGGAATTAATTCACGATGTTTAGAATTTTTTATTTTGATTCAACCTATTGATCCTACTAATGGGAGTGGATCGATCCATGAAAAATGTTTTTAGATGTTCGTTCATCCTTTTGATTATTGAATTTCTTCCCTCCTCTCCATGCATTCTTCATGGGGTGATGAACAATAGATCATTGCGAATCTAATTCGCAATGAAATGATCCCAAAATGAAGATTGAGCATCGCAAATACCTAGCATAGGTGCGGCGGCAATAGAAGACGATGAATCGGCTCAGATCTTGGAGGATCATTCTTTGAGCGTTCTTCCTATGGGATCAGGACTCATTTTCATATTCGATCAGAGGCCCGAAACCAGCAGAAACGGCTATGGGATGTCATGGTGACCTAAAACATGTAGTATCATCACAATTAGGAAGAAGGATTGATGAATTGATGATCCATAGGGGCGCAAGATAAAGAATATATGGTTCTGGAAATTCTAGATGAACATGGCCTGTATTCTGAAGAACATGTCATGTGGGACCAGAACAATAGCGACTAGTGTTTCTGCGCTATAGATGATGAAGAAAACGATGTGCTCCCAGGAAGACATGACTTGTGGCCCCCACCCAATGTTGGATGGAGTCTCAGAGGATAAGAAGTGTGGACACAACGTGTGACTATTGTCACACGGCATATGGGTCTTTACGTGAGACTCAACATGTGTATCGGGAAATACATGGACATGGAGTGGAGTAAACCACATGTACCCCACCACCCAGCTAGACCTGGATAGATACACAGGCTATCCCGTGTACGTGTACATGGTCTGGAACACATAGGTTGAAGCTCTGTAAGGGCACATGGCCAGTGTACACGAAGTCTTCCCCAGATAGTGGAACACATCATGTCACTCTCTTACATGCCGTGTATACCTTCTTCTACATGATATGCCTTTCGACGTGGGACATTGTACATGGGAAGTACCTAGGGTCCTTGGACACAATGTGTGACATTTCTACACTCCATGAACCTCTCTGTACCTTGCTGGATCTTATTGTCCACTGTTCCTAGGACATGTTTGATTTGGGTTAGTGCCCCTTCGCTCGTTCCCCTAATGGTCAGGTATCGTTTCCATCAACTAGAGTATAATCCCTTCAGCTGGACAATATGGATAGATTTGGAATTCCTCTCAAAGGCCCAGAGTGAGATCTTATAACCATTGTCGACCATAGGTAGAGTTTGGTATCGACGTGACCAATCCTACATGACACTGATCCTCTACATAGCACATAAATATGGATGAGTCATAGTATCCTCCATGGACCTAGAAGTGATCCTCATCTGTATATCATGATCTTCCACCCCTAGGATTGTGTCCTCCCATAATGATTATATCTGTTATCTATTCATATCTATCAGTGCATCTAACTCTCTAATGGATTTTCCTGATAAACAATACTTCTTAGACGAACTTCTTCAATGTTATCAGACTCATGGAGTAAGTTCTACCGGACTCGTGATTTGTCGAGTCTTCTAACTGAATCCCTATTGGGTGGGTATTCGGTCACTGTGACCTACCTCTAGACTATGGGTCAGGGCTTTCGAGTATATCTGGATGTGTTTATCTTGTTATATGTTCTGTGGACATATACATTGTAGAGATGACTATACCCTTACTTGTGTATTTCTTGTGGTTTTTGGGGCCCCCTAATGGGTATTGTTATACTCACCCCTGTATGGGATTTTCCCTAACATGTCATGTCTTGTGTAGATGAGAGGAATTTTAATGGAATCTAGGGTGGGTCGAGATTGGACAGAGCTTTCTGAGTTTTGTTACAGGCTAAGGTGTTCCTACAACTATGGGAAATAGTCTTAATACATCCTTTTGTTTACAGGGTGGACATTAATGTTTGGAGAGTCTTGTTTTTGGTGGGATAATATTTTGACCCAGTTTACATTCGATACTTTACTTACCATTATACTCTATTGGTTGGGTTTAGTTGTATGCATTCATTTTATTATTTAGTGGTTTTTACATTTTAGCATTTGTGGGCTTGGAGATGTGTGTGTATGTATAAGTGCCATTTCAATGCCTACCATGATAGTGATATGCTTACCCAATGCTATTCATAAGACCCTGGCCTATTGGACGTGGTCTTAGGAAGTCACGTCATGGGCCCCACTGGGATGGGTTGTGACAGAGTAGTATCAAAGGTGATCAATCCTACCTTTGGACCAAGAGTGAGAGAGACTGGTTTGTGGAAATGGTTTTAACTGTTTCAATCTTGGTTTTTAGGCCAGTGACTCCGGTTTTGGTGCGGGTGACCGATGTATCCATACCCCATGACTTTGATAACATGCCTTTCTACTCGGTACATGAAAACACTAGTTGTAGGGAAACAAGAGAATGGTACATGCATCAGATAGGAATGGGTTGTGTTTTCCATATCTTTTTGTTCCAGCTATCCAAATATACTCTTAATCATTGTACATACTTTTTCATTACAATATTCATCCATGACGCATACCCCATCTAAGATTCAGTAGGTCGGTCACGAGGATGACCCCCTCAAGGATCAGGTTTTGATTCAGGGGCCAGTTCCCTAGGCGTTACCTCCAGGTGGTGCACCTACTATACCACCACCAATGAGGAAGAACACAGTACCTATTTTTTTAATAGATGAGTAGCGTAGGATGGGCTTGATCCATGAGTTTCAGAGGCAGAGACCCCTCATATTTTGAGGTGAGCCTGACCCTCATGTGATTGAGGACTGGCTTGAGATGGTGACTAGAGTTTTTTGTCTAGTGAGGGCACCGACAGAACAGATTGTGATCCTATGAGGGAGCCTTATTTAGGGCTCTGAAGGACGATGGTGGAGTTTGAACACATAGACTCACAATGAGGAGACTCTTTCATGGATAGAGTTCAAGTTACTCTTTAGGGAGAAGTTCTCTCTGGTTACGCTAAGAGCAGTGCGTATCCAGAAGATCCTTCAGCTCCAGCAGGGCAGTTTAATAGTGGATGACTATTCATCAAGGTTCACCGACCTTTATAGGTACTTGATGGACATGTTTAGGGATAAATAATTCATATTTCGGACCTTATAGTGAGTTCTATATGGGATATATGAGCTACTGTAGTGCCTCTTAAATTTTTGACTTATGCAGGAGTAATTGAGAGAGCTGTGGTGGTCGAGAGATTCTTGGATAAGAAGAGATAGCCAGTGGCAGTAAACCTTTGAATGTAGGTGTAGATACCGTAAAAGTAGGGAGATGAAGTCATACACAAGGATCAGGATGTGTGAGACATCACAGGAGGACCCAAGATACAGTATTTGCAGTCCCGGTCTCTCATGATGGATCTAGTCATACTAGAGAGAGGCGATGCTACTCATGCGACAGTAAAGGACATATTTATAAGGACTATCCAACCCATTGAGATACTGATAGGGAGGTAGTGGATGGACCACCGAGGTAGATGAAGAGACTATATTAGGTAGAACTTATAGGCAGAAGATGTGGCAAGGAGCATGGAGAGTTGTAGGAGGTGGAAGACACTTTTGATCTACTTCCACCACCACGCCCAGGAGGTCTGAACTATGCTTAGAGAGTTGGGGGACAAGGGTGGGGGTAGCTACATGTTGTCCAGGCATACAACCCAGGGACTATAGGGATGATCCATGGTATGATCTGTTTCTTTTCTACCTTATCTTCCATTCTTATAGAAACATGTTCTAGTCATTGTTTCCTCACCACATGTCTTGTGGAAATCCTTGAGATTTTGGTAGAGTTCTTACCTCGACCCTTACAATTATAGACACATATATGAGGAGATTAAATGCTCAATAATCTTGGGAGATAGTGTGATCTATCCCATAGAGGAGAGAGTTTCAATTGGAACCTCTTGGTGGTAGCTTCGAGGCCTTATGATGTCATTCTCGATATGAATTATCTATATTTGGTCCATTCCCAGATTGAATACCTTAGAAGCAGAGTACAGTGTGTCTAGAGATGGAACAAGGTTTTCTATTATTATTGAAAAGGAAACCCAGGCAACATAGAATGGGATCATGCATAGGAGGGTCCAGCCGATCACTCATGAGTTGTCTAGTATTACCCTCAAAGCAGCAAGATGTTGTGTGCTTTCAGTTTCTAGTAGTAGTGATGGAGTATGAGGATGTATTTCTAGAAGATGTTCTAGGACTACCACCCTGTCTAGAGATAGACTTATGCATGGACTTGCACCCGTGGGAAAACACCAATATCCTCAAAAGCATATCGGATGGCCCCCATAGAGCTTCACGAGCTGAGGGTGCAGTTGGAGGACTTGCAGAGTAAGGGATTTGTATGACCTAGTGGTTGACCCTGGTTAGAACCTGTTCTATTTTCTAAGGAGGATGGAGGATTGAGGTTGTGCATGGATCACCAATACTTTAATGAGGTAATATTGAAGAATAAGTATTGAATACCAAGGATCAATGACCTCTTCAATCAGCTAAGACGGGAGATATGGTTCTTGAAGGTTGAACTTTGATCGGGTTACCACTAGTTATGATTACGATATGAGGATTTATAGATGACAGCTTTCAGATGCCTATAAGGTCACTATGTGTACTTGTTGATGACTTCCTTCATAGTGAATTCCCCCGCAGTGTTCATGGGACTTATAGAATGGGTATTCTAGCCATACATAGACTAGTTCAAGGTTTTATTCATTGATGGAATCCTTGTGTACTTGACGTCAGAGGAGGAGCACGCGAGACACCTGCAGATGGTTCAAGACATACTCTGAGAGACCCATATTTATGGGAAGCTCTTGAAGTGTCAGTTATAGATACAAGAGGTCTACTTTCTAGGAAATTTTATCTCATCAGATGGAGTAGCAATTTACCCATCCAAGGTCAAGGCAGTGTTATTATTGGAGCCTCCCCAGAGTGTGATAGAGGTGCGGAGATTCCTTGGGCCTCCTAGATACTACCAGAGATTTATCCCTGATTCATCCATGATATTAGCACCAATGAAATCCATAACCCAGAAAGGGAAACCTTTTTTATGGATGGATAAGTGCCAAAATACTTTCCAGTAGTTGAAGAAGATTTTTACGAGTGCATCAATATTGATATTGACACAAGAGGGTGTCGAGTACGTAGTTTTCTGTGATGCATCATGGATTGGTCTTGGCTATGTTCTGATATAGAGGTGGGTAGTGATTTATAATGGTTCATGCCAACTAATGTTGCTTGAGTAGAACTATGAAACCCATGATCTTGAATTGGTAGCAGTAGTCTTTTAATTGAAGATGTGGTGACACTACCTGATGGGTGAATGGATTATCATCAACTCTGACCACAATAGCCTCAAATGAATCTTCTCACAAAAGGATCTGAATATGAGTTAGAGAAAATAGCTAGAGTTTTTATAGTATTATGACTTCAAGATCGTTTATAATCCTAGGATGGGGATCATTGCGGAAGATACTCTCAGTAGAATATTGAGTTCACAACTGCTGAGTGAGGCATAACAGCAGTTAGCCTCGTTATAGTTTTCCTTCCTGGATAGAGATGACGCATATTATATTTAGTCAATGGTTGTCACCCCCACTCTTACGGTGAGTCAGGGAGGCACAATCAGTGGATTTGGACTGCAAGACTTTACGTGATCAGTTATCCACAGGACATGCTTTCATATATATTCACAAGGTGGGGATCACATGGTCTTTTTCAAAGGGAGCACAATTGTACGAGGGGTGTTATGGGAGTGGGTTCTGAGATATTTTCATACATCCACATTGGTTTTACATCCTTAAGTAGAAAAAATATACCAGGAACTCCGACATCAGTTCTGGTGGACATTTATGAGGAAGCTAGTAGCAAGAGTTCATTTCTCAATTCCTTACATGCTAGAAGATGAAGGCTAAGAACCTGGTTCCAGAAGGATTAGCTCATCCTTGAAAGTGATGGAGTGGAAGTTGGATGGAATATCGATGGACTTTGTGATGGGATTACCACAGTGTTCTATGGGACTCAATTCCATCTGGGTGATCATTGAAAAAATCACCAAGTCGGCCCACTTCATAGCTATCGGGGAGTATAGTTCTATATAGAGCTTGGGACGCCTCAAATTGTGGTATATATTTCGGCTTCATAGAGTCCCTTTGACAATATTCTCAGATTTTGATGCTCATTTCACATCAAATTTGAGGAAGAGATTGTAGGAGGCATTTGGGTCTGAGATCCGCTTGAGCACAACGTTCCATCCCCAGACAAATGGTCAGATAGAGAGAACCATTCAGTTTCTGGAAAATATGTTGGGAGCTTGTATCTTGAATTTTGGTCATAGTTGGGAGGACCACCTACCACTGGTGGAGTTCTCATACAACAATAGCTCCCACTCCACCATCAGTATGGCACTGTTTGAGGCTTTATATGGGTGACCCTGTCAGTCACCACTTTTCTTGACCGACCCTAGAGATTCAAAACTCATGGGTTCATAGTTGGTGCAAGTTACCACTGAGAAGGTGCAGATCATTCAAGATTGTATGAAGACAACACATAGTCGGTAAAAGTCTTATGCTAATAGACGGAGGGGACCATTGGAGTTATATGAGGGATACCATGTCTTCCTTTGATTCTTACCTTGATGAGGGTTGTGATGATTTGGCCGGGGCGAAAAGTTTTCCACTAGGTTCATCGACCCTTTTCAGATCCTACGCAGAGTCAGTGAGGTGGCATACCGCCTAGCCCTACCGCTGAAGCTGCAATGGGTACATGATGCATTCCATGTGTCACAACTGAGGAGGTACGTGCATGAACCATTACACATCATTGACTAGGGAGAGATGGATGTCGAGGATGGAGAGACCTTTGCAGAGTACCCAATAGAGATTGAGGATTTATGGGAGAGGATCCTTCATGGGTGAGCAATTCCCTTAGGGTTTGTCTGGTGGAAGCATAAGAATCTTCAGGAGAGCACATGGGAGCAGGAGGCTCAGATTCATGCATCGTACCCAAAAATGTTTGAGTAGCCTTTTTTTTGGCTTTTCAGGGACGTAAAAGCCGTAAGGTGGGGGTTATGTAATGTCTGTGATTTTATGTATATTATTTTTAAATATTATATAGAATTATTTTGATATCAGGCTTTGTGACGACGTACTATTATGAGGCCTAAGGTTTCCAGAATAAATTTTTGAAATAATTTAAACCTTTAAATAGCATGTGGGAGTGGTGTTCCTGAAAATGTGAGAAAACATCTAAATAGTTGACCAGATCAAAAATATGAGGGATCCTTTGCATTCAGGTAGGGCCTAACATCGATCGTTGTGGGTCGACTGTAAAAGTTTGTTTTTTAACATTTTAAAGGAAATGAAATAAATTAATAATTTATTTTATTTTAATATTTTCCTTAATGAAAAGACCTAATCCTCCACTATTAATAACTACTTAAGAAAAATTCATAGGGTTATCCGCATAACTCTATAAATTGACAATTTCCATTGGAGCTTTGGAGGATAACCCGTTGGCAGTCAATGACGGAGCGATTGACCGACACATCATGAATTTGAAAAACCTCTATAATGAATGAGACATGGAAATCATTATTCAACTAAATTGAGGTAGAATTCTTTTATTTAAATATGTTTTTCCCCATTATTAAGGTAAATGAAGAACATAGATCGACCCATGAATAGGTTGATCTGTGGATCGTTTATTTTTTCGAGAGGGTTATTTGTTATGTTTCTTTAAGAGATTTTGATTTTGGGAAATAATTTGTGATGTTAAGAATCATTTATATTGATTTTTCCTATTTAAAATACTAATGGAAGTGGATAGATTCCAAGATGAATGATAACAATGGTTAATTTCTCCTTTTTATTATTAAATTTCTTCCCTCCTCATCATTCTTCACTATCTTTATGAGGAGATGAACAACAGATTATTGAAAATCAGTTTCGAAATGAAGTGATCCCAAACTAGAGATCATGCATCACAAAAACCTAGAAGAGGTGCAACGGTGATGGAAAACGACAAATCAATTTGGATCAAAGAGAATATTTCTTCGAGGGTTCTTTGTGTAGGTTGATCAGGACTCATTTATGGGGACGATCGGAGGCCCGAAACCAATAGAAATGACTATATGATTTTGATTTGACCTCAAACTTACAGTATTGAGATGACGAGGCATCCAAATTGAAGAATCGAGGATCCACTGGGGTGCGGGTTGAAGAACAGGCGGTTCTGGAAATTCCCAGTGAACACGACATGTATTCCAAAGAACATGTTGTGTGGGACCAGCACAATGGTCACAAGGGTTTCCATTCTTTTGATGATGAAGAACGAGACATGCTCCTTAGAGGAAATGATGTGTTGGCCCCACCCATTGATGGTAGGAGTTCCAGGCGAAAGGAAGTGTGGACACAGTGTGTGACCATTGTCACACGGTGTGTGGGACCTTACATGGGACTCAACAAGTTTCTAGGATGACACACAAACACGGGGTGGAGTACATGACATGTACTCCACCACATAGCTAGACCTAGCCAGATATACATGATATCCCATGTATCAGTACATGTTCTAGAACTCATGGGTTAAAGCTGTGTATGGGAACATGGCTAGAAAACACATAGTCTTCCCCAGATAGGGAAACACAATGTTTCACTCTCTTACATGCCATGAATGCCTTCTTTTACATGACATGCTTTTGACATAGGCAGTACCTGGGGTCGTAGGATATGATGTGGGACCTTTATACACACTGTTTACCTCTCTGTAAATGGATTGATCTTGTTTACCACCATTCCTCGAACAAGTTTCATTTGGGTTAGTTCCCCTTTTATCGTTCCCTTGAAGTTCAGGTATCATTTCCATCCACAAGAGTATGATCCCTTCAGCTAGACTTTCTGTATAGAGTTGGAATCCCCTCGAGAGGCCCAAAAAGAGATCCTATACCCATTTTATACCCAAGGAAGAGTTAGGTATCAACATGAACAATCCTACTGGACATTGATCCTCTACATAGCATGTAAATCTAGATGAGTCATGGTATCTGCCAATGCCATGGCAGTGATCCTCATCCGTGTATTGTGATATTTTCCCACTCAAGAGTATAGCATCCCAAAACGAGTGCATCTATTCTATCCTCAGATATATCAGTTCATCTATCTATCTCATAGATTTTATGGACGAACAGTACTTTTCAGACAGATGTCATCAGATCTATCAGACTCATTGACTGAGTTATCCCATTAGAGTGCTTTGTGGAATCTTCAAACTGAATCCCTAGCGAGTGGGTATGCAGTCGTTGTGACTTACCTCTAGACTACGGGTCAGGGATTTCGAGTATATATTTATGTTTTTCTCTTATTATATGTTTTATAGACATATACTGTATAGATATGACATTTCCTATACTTGGATATTGATTTGTGGTTTTTGGGGTCTCGTACTAAGTATTGTTATACTCACCCATGCACGGTCTTTTCCCACACTTGTTGTGTCTTTTGTAGTTGAGCATCCTTTTAATAGAGTCTAGGGTGGACCAAGATCAGACCCACCTTTCTGAGTTTCCTTACAGGCCGAGGCGTTCCTGCGACTATGGGAAACATTCCCAATACCTACTTCTGTTAATAGGTTGTACTTTGTAGTCTACAGACTCTTATTTTTTATGGGCTTTTATTCTGGCGCATTTTACATTCTGCACTTTACTTTCCATTATACTCTGTTGGTTGGGATTAGTTGTATGCCAACCTTTAGTTCCTTAGTGGTTTTTACATTTCATCGTTTTTGGGCTTGGAGATTTTTGTGTGTGTGTGTGTAGGTACTTAGGAAAATACCTCTTATGTTAGTGATATTCCTACACACTGCTAGTCACCATCCCCTGGCCTATTGTATACGAGCTTAGGGAGTTGTGTAATGGGCGCTACTAGGATAGATTGTGACATATTTGATAACCAAATATCTAATTTTTACATTCAATTACATGTTTTAGATCCCCGTGTTGAGAAAGAAAGCCATAAATTTATTCCAAATGATCATTTAAGATGGGTATTAGGTGAAGATCCCTAGGAGATAGTCCATTTTCAGCACATGAAGAGTATCATTCATATTAGCTATCAGACCATGTCATGAAAATCAAACACCTCTACAAGAATCAAAATTAATGTGGCGCTTGTAGAAGTATTAAACTCAAAAAATTAGCCACAAAATCATGTGAAAGATGTTAAGATGTTATAGAGTTGTTCATAAAATCTATTACAACATAATATCCATCTCTTAAACTAGATATTGTTGTAATATTTTATGAATTCATGTAAAAAATGTGATTGTTATATGATTATTCATGCAATGGAGATGAGATTCATAGTGGGGGATAGGGTGACGATCATCCAATTGGTGATGGTGATTATGTTTTTGAAAATGATATTGATGATACAATACAACAAAAATTGAGTCTAGCGGTGGTTCTGGGAACCACTGCTAAAACATTTTTTAAAAATGGTTTCCCAACGGTTTATAATAAACCGCCGCGAAACATGTTTTTTTACAACAACGACCCACCCCCCACCCCACCTCGACCACACCCCGTGACCCCGCTTCCCCCATGACCCCGGCCCCCCACGACCACGACGACCCCACGACCCCGGCGACCCCACTTCCCCCGGCCCCCCATGACCCCAGCGACCTATACGAACCCTAAGGTTTGAAATAAGTTTTTTTGAATCTTTTTTAGACTCAATTTCATTTCCAACGTAGGTTGGGTTATTCAAGAATCGAGTCATTATAGAGGTATTGGAGTTAATTATTAAGGATATTTCGGTTGTTTTATTAAAACTAGGGTAGTGGTGTTAGAGGTATTAGAGTTTAGCCTTATAGGCTAGATAATCCAGTATATGTTATGATAGTTGATTCATTCCTACGTAAGGACACTAATTATAAACTGTCCAACATTAGTACTTATATAATTAATTATAGAATACTATTGGATAAGTGAAATCATCATATAGTGATCAGGAATTGATTTATGTGCTTGTTTTCATGTGATAAATGAACTACCACGGGATGGATAGTCTTGGAATTCCAATGATATATTCTAAATGATTTTCTTTATTTTATTTTGAACTTATTGTTGATTTTCTCCTTCTTTTTATATTTTATATTTTATCTTCTAGAAAAATTCTATCTTAATTTATGACCTGAACACGACTAGGTTTACACCTATATAAGTGCCACTCTGGATTCATCATGAAGATGATGAGAAATTTTTATAGGTAAATGAGTATGAGGGGCCTCTACTTATTTCCATGTTAGGAATTTATCTCTATGTAGATTCAATTTCCAATATGTAGATGATAATTTAAGATTATTTTTTTACAAATCATCATAATAAATTCATGTATTCTAAAACATTTCATTATATAAGTGTAGGTTTGTTAAATAACACTACTTACTTTCCTATCGATCTATATTCATCAATTTTACTAGAAGGATATTTATTTTCTTACTGATTATAGGATAATGATTTTAGGTTATGCCTTAATGATAAATAAATGTGATATTGAAAAAGTGTTTCAATATTATATTGGAATGTTGTGACTTTTCAGGGATCACATTGAGATGTTTTGGGTTGTGAATATGGTTGTGACTTTTTTTGGGAAATTTTATTGTGAGATAGTTCAACTAGGTTTATTTTGTATTTAAATTTTATTTGTATTTTATTTCTCTATATGTTATCCAAACTAGATGATTTTTCATTAATATGTATAGTCTTGGATGAAAGTAATCACCTTTATTTAATATGTATCATTGTATTTTTCATTATTTTTTGAAATAGATAACCTATTTATTTATAAGGCCTACTTGACTATAATGAATTATGACACTTAGGTATGGAGTTACTTATACTTTTGATACTCAATCATGGAGTCCATCAAACAAGTGTTACTCAAGCATAGTATCCCTTTACTTTGCATAAATTTCTTTTGTGTGTTGAAGTGAATGGTATTGAATTCGTTCTAACTTATTGTAGTGGTTTGGATGAATATAATTCTTCCAAGTTCCCGAATATAATGTTTAGAGAGAATTCCTTCTGGGATCTATTTCCACCTATGTGATTCTGATTATTTTTTTATGTTGTCCTGGATGATAGTAAAAACACCCCATATTTCATCTCTAAATTCCCAACATGATTCTACTATGAAACTCCAAACACCAAGCCCATACACATCAACTATTCCTCAAATACCCTAGTTTGATCCCCAAACCACATCAGCCGCATCTTGAACGCCATTTCTGATGTGGTTTCCACCTTACCACATAAAGTTTTATGCAACAACACTAGTAAGTCCTTCTCTAGATGAATTATACCAAAGGCGCTCAGTCCCACCCACCAATGCGCTATCATATCCCGACCACGATGCCTTAAAACTCAAGGAATAACAAAAATGTTCAATTCCCACCCCGAAGTATGAATATGACTCTTATTTCAACTCCATGGTCGGATCCTCGATCATCCCATTTAACCATAATTCTCCACTCATGAGCAGTAACACATATATGATACAAGTCACCCTCAAGTCACACCACCACTATTTTCTATGTGAATACACCAAAGAGAGGTATTGGAATTCAATCCACACAAGGTTTGTAGAACCTCAAAAACTAATCTCCCAAGTTATTTTATCATGCATTTCCATAAACACCACCACTTATCATGCCTCAAGACTACCATCCCTCGCGTGGTTCTTGTCACTCCAAATTAACAATGTGTTGAGTTTTGTAAGCATCACAAGGTTTTCCCTAAACATTATTTATAATAGATTTATTTGATATTAGAGTTTTATATGAAGACTCTATTGAGAACTTAGGTTGGGGTTATTCCTAATTAACAATGTGCTTTGGTTTTCATGGTAAAGTAGCTACCATGTTGTTAGCACACTGTTTCTCTTTACCAAAGAAACTTCCCCTATCCCAAACACTAGAGGTTTCATATCTAACTCCGGAGCTCATATTTATTATATTATGTTTCTGTAATCTTATATTATTGTATATATGAATCTCTTTCTCCATTTAGTAGTAACTATGTGTTTTCATTTTTTTTTGTTTAGGCACATTGTGATATACATGGATAAAAGCTGGATCACATTACCGAGGAACACACCTCAGTATGTTTAGGGATTGAATGAGTTTTTAGATTTTGTAATTTCTAATCAATCAGTTGAAGGGAGAATAAAATTTCCATGTTCTAAATATAAATTTAGAACATCGTTGAAGAGAGATGAAGTTTATGAACATTTAATACTGACGCAATTCCCTGGTCAATATTTGTGTTGGATTTGGATATGGAGAATCGAACGTTACAGAAAGATTGAACACTAATGTTAATCCATAGAATGAGGTCACAGGTTTTATCGACAATGGAAAATGAAATTAAAAACCTCATAAATTATGAATTCGGAACTGCAAGACACCACTATCAGCATAAAAACATATCAGAACAACCAGAAGAGGGTGCTACAAATTGCAATGAGACAAGTGATGTTTTTTAGACTGTAACACAGGAAGATCAAGATTGTAACATATCATTGGATCATCCTATTGATTCTGTGGAGCCAAATGTAAAAGAAAAATTCACTGAGGAAAATTTGTTTTATGATTTAGTTGACGATGGAAATCAAGATTTGTACAGTGGGTGTTTGAAATATTCAAAGCTTTCATTTCTGCTGAAGTTGTACCATATCAGATGACTACGTGGAATTACAAATAAGGCAATGTACATGATATTGGAATTTATTCACGATGCATTTCATGGAGAAAAAAACCCAGAATCTTTTTATTATATGAAAAAAGTTGTTAACAAGCTTGGTCTGAATTATAAAAAAAATACATGCATGTCCCAATGATTGTATTCTTTATTGGGGAGAGGGTTCAAGTAGACATGATTGAAAGAGATGTTCTTCTTCTAGATGGCAGACAAAGGGTGATTTTGGAAGTCTGAATGAGCATAATTTCATGGAAAAGAAGAAAAGGAACACACCTACAAAGGTTTTGCATTACTTTTCTTTTAAGCCTCGATTGTAAAGATTATTCATGTCATCGAAAACCGTTGAATACATGAAGTGGAATTCTTTAGATAATAACAATGATGGGTTAATGAGACATACAAGAGATTCCCGATCGTGGAAGACATTTGATTCATTACATATAAATTTCTTAGCTAATCATAGGAATGTTCGATTGGGATTGGCTATCGATGGATTCAACCCATTTGGGACTTTTAGTACCAGCTATAGCATTTGGCCAGTTGTTTTGATCCCTTTTAATCTTCCTCCATGGATGTGTATTCAACCAAAATCTTATATACTTTCGATTATTATTCCTGGAAAAAAATGCCTGGAAATGATATTTATGTATACTTGCATCCTTTTATTGAAGAATTGAAGGAGTTATAGAGCAACGGTGTTGAGACATTTGATGCTTCTTCTAGAACAATGTTCAAAATGCATGTTGCTTTAATGTGGACCATTAGTGACTTCCCTGGGCTTGGGAATTTATCTGGTTGGAACACTTACATGGGTTTGTCTTGTCCCTTTTCTAACTTTCATTTTGAGCCCAAACTGCTACCTCAAAGTACAAAATGGTGCTTCTTGTGTCATCAAAGATTTCTCGATGCATCTTATAGATTTTGGCTGAACAGATCAAAATTTAATGGTTCCAATGATCATAGACCACCTCCAAAGTTTTTAACTAGTTTTGAAATATTGACACAGCTTGAAAATGTTGAAACAGAATTTGGGAAGGTTCATCATTAGAATGATTGCAGAAAACATGTCCGAAGTGCATCGTTAAGCGAAATCCGAATGCAACAATTGAAGAAAAAAAGTATATTCTTCAAACTTTCGTATTATGAATTTATTTTGTTGCGGCATAATCTTGAAGTGATTCATATTGAGAATAATGTCTGTGAAAATTTGATTTTCACATTGCTTAATGAGCATGGAAAGTCGAAGGATCATCTCAATGCTCATAAATACTTACAAGCAATGAACATTAAACGCGATCTCTGGCCAGATGAGAATGAAAGGTATCCTCTGACAATTTTTTCAATGAAAAATAGGGATAAAGATACATTCCATAAAATTTTAAATAATGTTAAGGTATCCAATGGGTATTCAAGTAACATCTCGTGGTGTGTTGACTTGAAGAATCGTAAGTTACATGGATTGAAAAGTCACGATTCACATATTTTGTTACAATAGTTACTACCATTGACATTGCACACATTATTACCTGAAAAAATTACTATTGTTGTACTCCAATTCTGCACATTTTTCAAACAACTATGTGAGAAATATCTACATCCATTTTAACTTGACAACCTCTAGGAGTGGTTTGTATTGACCCTTTTTGCAATGTCTATGATCTTTCCTCCGTCATTTTTTACTGTAATGATGCATTTAACTGTGCATTTGGTTGAGGAAGCTAAATTAGGAGGCCCCATTCATTATCGATGGATGTATCCAATTGAGAGGTACTTTATTTATATTTTTTTAGATAAGTAAACAATTTTTGGTACTTAATTAAATGAATAATTATGTTTATTTTATTTCACATATATCTTGGGCATTTGAAATCATATCTGAGAAATAAAGCTCAACCAGAAATCTCTATTACTGATGGATATTTAGCTGAGGAGTGTCTTCCCTTTTGTTCTCGATACTTGGATGATATTGAGACAAGATTTAATCATGTTGGACGTGTTTACGACACATGGAATCAATCTAAAATACATCAAAAACCCAAAATATTTCCTACTATTGACCGATCAGTTGGGAGGACCTCAAATGTGACACTGACTGAATTGGAATTATTACAGGCGCATAGATATGTGATGCTGAATAGTGAAATTGTAGATCCATTTATAAAAGAGTTTAGGATACAAATAAAGAGATGAATGAGAGGCCGAACACTAAATGAGAAAGATATAACAAAAGATGTTAATAAAGAGCTTGTATAATGATTTGCACGATGTGTAAGTTCATAAATATTTCAATAAATACGAATATTAGTTTGACACATACATTTTTTAAATCAAATAAAGTATATTTATTTTTTCAAATCATGAATACTGATACTCGAGCAGAGGTGTCAGAATAATTGAAGTTTCTTACTAGAGGTCCTCTAATACAAGTTAGAAAGTTCGATGCTTATAATGTGAATGGCTTTATATTTCGTATAGTCGATCGAGATGTGGGTCTGAAAACACAGAATAGTGGTATATTTACATTTTCTAAAGTGGAATACTATGGAAATCTGAATGATATTTTTTAATTAAACTACCAAGAACATTTTTCGGTTGTTTTAATCAATTGTAAATTAGTCGATATTATCAGAGGTGTTAAAAGAGATTCCTTGCAATTTACTTCTGTGAACTTCTCTCGCTTGATGGATGTTGGTGATCGTGAACTACATGATCAATATATATTATAATTGGAAGAAAAATGGTATATTAGGTTAATGATGTTGTCTATGAAGGGTTCAGTGTAGTTTCTCATGTAATGCAAAGAGATTTCTATGATATGGGTGATGAAGTAGAAAATTTGACCTCTGAAATTGAATTTAATCAACAAAAGGAAGCAGAATTATTTGTCCATCATGATATTGAAAATATTATTATAGCAAGGATGAATGAAGTGGATGAAGAAATAGAGCAGGAAAATGACATGATTGAAGGGGAAAATGATTGTATGTACAATTATTTATTTATTCATCAACCACTTGTTTCATTTCTGCAGTCATTCATTATCATTGCTATATATATTTTGTCTGTTAGTACTGGGCATCTATTATCATTTTTATTTTAGTTTATGCATAATTTTTTTGAAATATATATTCTGAACTTAATTTTATTTGATTAAATGACAGGAATTCCAAGGAGGAAGCGGTACAATATTTCATCTAGTTTTGCGACAAATGACGATCCATTTGGATCCCTCCCCATTACATCTGAGGCACCAGCTTCCTACACCACTTCACCATCTCCCCCTGAACCATCTCTCACACGATCTGTGGATGCCCCATTAGAGGCTGAGTCATCGACTCCCCCTTCAGGATCCTCAGTAGTGGGGCAATGACACACCCCTTCCAGTTCATCCCAGGCATACTGGAGTGTCACTATCATAGGTATAAATTTTAATTAAATAGATTTATTTCATTTTGTTTATACTAATTGTTTGCTCATTGAAGATGAAAAAATGCAACCATGGATAAAAACATAAAAATTTCAGATGTTTGGAATATGACTGGTGAAAAGATAGTTGTGCCATTTGATTCTTATGGGGTCCCTACGGATGACACTACGGGGTTACTTGGCCAGATTATAGGCCAGCTGGTAGTGAAGCTCATTTCCCTTCCTATTTCATATGATGATTAGAGGCATATGCCTCCAAGCAGGAAAAATGAAGTTTTTGATTCTCAAATAAAGGTAACTTTATTACATTATGGTTTAATTGAATGTCATGTTACTAATATGTTCAAAATGAATTTTTTATACTGATGTTCTTCCACTTTACAGTTATTGATGTGATAGCACGGAAGTGGATGTTGAAAAATCCTGGTTAGAAATGGAAAGTTTTCAAAAGGAGATTGTGGTGTGTTGTCAACGATACTTCGTTGACTATGAAACAAATGTATGAGAAGCTACCTAGTGGGGTACTGAAAGAATAGTGGAAAGTTTTTGTTGACAGACATCGTTATGAGAAGCAGATGGTATTGAAATATATATTATTATATTATCCTCAATTTAAATTTATACATGTATATAAAAAGGAAATGACATTGAATAAATTACTATTAAATTGAATTTTATTTATTTAAGGATCACTCAAGACAGAATGCATCAAACCAGGCTAAGAAATTCATCCCCCACACTGCGGGCTCAAAAAGCTTTTCTAGAAGCTGAACGACATTGGTAATCTTTTAATTAGTTTAAATATTTATAAGACAATATTATTTGTTTAATATATTGAATTGTTGATTTATCTTTTCTTAATGTAGTAACATAGTTTAGGGCATGAAGCAACCCGAACTGAACTGTGGTTGTATGTTCACAATAAATCAGATGGAAGTTTTGTTAATGAGACTTCTAAAGAAGTTGAGGTATGAAGTCATTTTTTTATTATAATAACTTATTATTAGTTTTTACTATGTTAATATATATTGTTATTTTATTTATAGGTAAAATTTAAAGAACTATGGGATGCCAATCCTGTGCAGTCCTACTCAGTATCCCAGGATGACCCGGTTGCTAAAGTCCTTGGGAAGGAGCATCCTAGTAGAGTGTGTGGGATGGTTTTGGGACCCGTACCATTTGAGGTTTTTAGTAGGCTGCCGGGGACGGAAGTTGCATCTACTCCTGGATTTAGTCAACCCATACCCGGAGATTCTCAGAAAGAGATTCTTTCTCTATGAAACAAAGTTCACCAGCAGGGGGATCAAATATCTGCTTTGCAGAAAGAGTTGACTTAAATATGTTAGCATATGAGTAGATATGCCCCTGGTGGTAGTTCACTGACTGGTGGTATGCAGGTAAATCAAAAAAATCCAAATAATTTAGTTTTCTAACTTTAATTGGTTTTAAGTGTTAATATAAATATGCAACCATATTTAATTTTCAATATAATGTTCTTACAGGTGACAACATAAAGTGGAGATGAAGGTGGAGAGGGTGACGATGCATCATCGGACCGTGAGTAGTTGTATTGTTGATGTGTTGAAGAAATATGGGAACAGTTGGTTTGTATATGTAACATTTGTGGAACATAGTTGCCAGCAAATATTTTCATGTCCTAAAATTTCCTTGATTTATCATGTTTCCTTTAATGCTTTTTATTGATTTTTTATGTTTCTTTTTATGTCTTGATTTCTCGAGTGTGGTATACATCATTCCATTTAGGCCTATGTTTGACTTGGTAGTCGAGATTTTGGAAGACTAGTAGTTAAACCCATTGTTGATGTGTTGAAAAAATTGGGTCATTTCATAGTGATCAAGGGGATAGTGTTGTGGACACTTTTGTGAGGCCCTTGTAATTTGTCTTACTAGGAGGCCCTTGTGAGTGGTAATTTCCTTATATTGATTGAGATATATATCCCATGAAGGTAACTATAGATAAAACATTAATGTTGTGGTAATTTTCATTAATTTATTTGATCCTAATCAAGTTGGACATCTTAGATCGTCCTTTATTGATTGATTAATATACGATTATTATATAATATTAGATAAATGAGTAATGATAACATCAACCAAATCACCATAAATAATGGGTTTTTCCCTATAGAAATTTAATATTTATTTTCACATGTTATACTATTTTGAATTTGAACTAAGTAATATTCTCTTATGTTGAGATGGGTTTACTATTTTTTAGTGGTGAGGGGGTAGTGGATTCATCCACACCTATTTCATACTCAATAGAATCATGTTTCCCAACATCAATTGGGTTAACATTGAAGAAATATACTAATGTGTTACCACCAATAGAAAACACATATTTACATTGTAATATGGATATCATTAATTTGGGTGTGATCCCATAGGATGAATGATACTGGAGATTACCATGAGGAAAAAATAATAAACAATTCCCTCACTCATGTGGGTTATGTCTTCCATTGTAATTTTATAGTCACAAAGGCCACTTAGGATAGACTCTGATGCTTTTAGATATTAGATCATTGTAACCATCCCTATTATATTATCTAGATATTCTAATGGGCCTCAAGGGTGTTTAAACTATTAGGGGTATAAATATACTCTTGAGTGTCAGTGGTTGGATATCCCCAATGGGATAAAATTTTAGATGCTTGAGAATAGACAATAGGGAAAAACACCCTATATATCTTCTTGAGTACTCAATGTCACATGTTAATAAAAATGACTATAGTGAACATGATACTCATAATGAAGTTCTAAGTTGATTTCTAATTTATGGTGGACATATTTATCCAAATCAATATGATAAGAGAAGAACGTGTTATCATGATCTATTGAAAGGATACAAAAAGGTTGGATGCGAAATTATGGACCAATGGTTTTTCCATAGAATATTTTTAGTTGGACAACCTGTGGAGAATTATTCCCTATAGATTACCATGAGTGTCATATAATGTCATGATAGATCCATTTAGATGGTATTCCTGAAATAAGGTGTGAACCATCATGCACTCATTTTACAAGGGTAGAAGACAATGTATGTCAGGGTATGGGGAACATATATTCATAGAAATTGAGTCCTATTTATGACATAACAATTGTTTTCATGCCTCACCATTATGTTCCTTATGGGTACTATCAGCTTGTTTTTGGTCTTGAACATGATTGGTGCATTTGGTGATTCAATTTTAATTGATGAATTCGATGAAGGTACTGAAAAGGAAACACAATGAAGAAACCCATGAATACATCATCAAATGTAAGAGTTCATAGTTTATCAATCCAATTCCATGTTAATTGATTCACATTAGGTTACCTATTTTTGGATGAGAACCTACAATGGGCTTCCATGTATATGAATATTTGGTATGGAGGTCCTTTTATAAGTAAATTACAATGTAAGGTGTTCACTAGTGATTCATACTATAGATTCTTCAAAATAGGTATTGGTAAAAGGTGTGAGATTTTGGGATCATCAAATATTCTTTTGGTGGAATCATTTGAATTATTGGATCCCCTTATAGATTTATGGTTTTTTAATGAATAATATCAAAATACTAGTGTTTAATGAGTTACCCATATTCATATGATCTCTCTGAATCTGTGTAAATATGAAAATATATGATTTTTAGGTTAATCATACGTATAATATATGTTTATGATTCATTTGTTTAAGGCCATATAGTTAGGAAATTATTCATTTTTCTCTATTCAAAGAAGTCATAGGTGTTTACATTGTTGGGATCAGGCCCATGCGATGAGAATCATATGAATATCTATAAATAGAATCGTAACACACATAGTTTATTAATGATTAGTAGGATACATCATACAATTTATGGTCAATTTAAATAGAAATATTTCAAGAATCTTAACTTTTTTTGAAGGGGAACACTTTATGAAAGGTACCTAGAAATAGATAGTGTTTGAATTTATCATGAGATTACATTTTAATTTCATCTTGGTATTCAATGACTAATTTAGAGAAGGTATGGTTGTAGATTACACCTATTAGAGGGCCCATATATTGTTTTAAATATCATATATGTTGGTATGATGATAATGGATGAATGCTTAAGAGCCTCGGGCATACAACTTGAAGGTGGATATGATATTGTGATACTATGAGGGGTATCTAATATTAAGGACTATATAGAGAATCTAATACTAGAGTCTTTAACTATTGTATTTTGTAAAAGTAATTCATATTATTCTTATCGCATAAGAATAATAGCCTGTTTCTTAATGTTGGGATTGAACCTTAGAGGGGAATATATTATATCCTAATTAAGAGGAATAAAATACAATATAATTGAAGTCATGCATTTTAAGGTAATGTGACATGATTAATCGTAGATTAAAATTGTGTTGAAAGGACTTGTGTAGTGAATTTTAGAGTCGTCCCACCAGGTTTATAAGGTGATTACTATAATGTATCTCAATAATTATTTTAAATTATGATCAAATAGAACATAATGTTTTTGTGTATCATGATTTTTTTAAGAAATAAATTATATAAGATTAGTTTGGTTACATAAGAGTGCACAATAAGTTATTAAGTGAGGATAACACATGAGATTCTCTAAGACACCTGGTATAGTAGATGTGTGTAGTGATGGTATATTTGGGGTATTAAACCAAGTAGGAGTCCCACACATGATAAATCTAACTGTGTTTTATTCTCAATCCCTATATGGGAACATTGACACACATGTAGATCCAATGTTTCATTTTAAAGTGATATATATTATGGGGGATGATGAAGGATCAGCTAGATGTATGTTTGTAGAGTAGTCAAATAATGGACCTATGTTTTATAGTTGATTCTATCATATATTTTTTTCAATTTATTCTAGACTAATTTCCTAGGATGATGTTACTTATTGTATATTGGTATGTACAAAATGGTTCATTCTTATATAGCATGTTAATGTTTACTTATTTTTTTTTCAAATTATTCTATACTGATTTCCTAGGATGGTGTTTCTTGTTGTCTGTTGGTATGTAAAATATGGTATTCCTGGTTTGATATGTTTTTCAGAGAAGTGGTGCAGTGGAAGCAATTTTTTTTGGTCATATTTTAGCAGAGGTTTTAACCGCCGCTACATAGTCTCATCGTAGCTGCCTCATTCTGTGGCGGTTCTCGTGACTTCAGTGGTGGTTTTATAGCCGCTGGATTTTAGTTTATTCATGGTAGTTATAACCGCCGTTAATAAACTGATATCAAGGGCTCATAAAAACCCACCACTAAACTCAGTAAAACCGCTGTGAAATGAAGCAGCTACGACGCTTTCCTTAAACCGCCGCGAAATGGAAATAACCGCCGCTAATAGATTGGTGATGCTTTATTAGGTGGCGGTTTACAGAAACCGCCACCAAACTATGTAGTGGCGGTTCAAACCGCCGTAACACGCAAAAATAACCGCCGCTAAACGGTGTTTCTCTTGTATTGATAGTTATTAAATTCATGCTGAGAGTGATCCTAGTGATGAATAAGGTATAACTAGGGGTCGTAAAGATGATTTTTTAGAGTGGTTTATTTATTTACCACACTTTTGATGTTATTTATATGAATCTCTGATTATGTCAGTAGGGGTATTTCAAATAAAATTAATTACATATATAATCTTTTCAATTTTAATTTATTAATTTTTTGAATAAAAGCAATATATTACTTGAATGTTTTAAAAGTATTCAATAGTACTAAGGTATTAACTACCTTTTCATTAAAATGTTTTAATTATCCCTTTTCGTGGAGTAGTATAAGAGGGGTAAGTGGGTTGAAATTTAGAATAACCCTTATAACAATGATTTATTCAATCCATTGGTATAGATTTGTACCAATGGATTGAAGGGTACATTGGTATAGAAGCTATAGTAATGGTTTTTATAACCGTCATTATATATCTATACTAATAGGTTGAATAAACTATTAGTATAAAAAACTATAAAAATAATTCCATCAAACCATTTTTATAACCTAATATCTATAAAGCTACAATGAACGTTTTTAAAACCACTAGTATATTCTATAAAAATGGTTTTTGAAACCCAAACAATGGTATAAAACCTTTTGTATTTCTTATAAATACAATATTGGATCACTCACTCTTTCTTCCTATTAACTCAATACTTCAATAGACAGTTATAAGGATTTTATGACTTTGAAATATATCATTATAATTATATTATGATATTGAACTCCAAACTAGAATGGTTTTTTCATTATATTATATTCTTCTTAATAACCTTAGATAATCGATGAAATTCATTATAGTAGCATCAAATCTCTCAAATCTCAAAATGTGTCAATTTTATTATTTTAAAATATTCCTACATTAATTATCTAGTCTCCCTAATATTAAGAGTTAAAATTCCTAAAAAATATATAGGAATTATCCAAATGTCACCCCTTAATTGGGTATTCAATCCTATCATTTAACATAAATTAGTTTTTCAAAACCTGAGATGGAACCATGAAATCAAAGATATATTCTAATTCTAAAATATTTTTGGAAAGATTTTCTTCAGGGAATGAAATTCATCACAGTTGGGTGATTCTCATAAACAATTCCCAGATTGTGGACTGTTGTTTTCTTTTTTGGAAACATCTTACTCAATATATAGATCCAAAAAATCTTTGTAGAATATATATTTTTTTAATTCATTATATAATTGCATCATGATATTCAGAAAATATCCTAAAAAATTAAACCTTTTATGACTTTGTAATCCAAAGACATCATGGACTCAATTTTCTATATATCCTAGGAGTTTAGGTCATTATGGTAAACTTTCCCCTCTACAACAAAACTACCACAATCACTGTGTGATCTATTGAGGAAACCATTTTTAGTGCTACACTAATTACTCAAAGGTCCTTTACTAAAGGGTTACCACCATCTCTATGATTCAATCTATTACATTTTAGCATGATAGTGATACATTTCATAGAACTGTATATATTTTTCTTGAGGGGTTATTCTTATGAATTGTTGATTTATTATTCTCTATAATAAATTTTAGCATGATATAATTCTACATATAACAATGCATTTCCAACACCAAATTTGTTTAATCACCCATATCTACCTTCTTGGGGTGGAATATATTATCGTGACATGATCTAATATCTCATATCCTAGATTTAATTGGACTCAATTGTCAAACATCAGAGATAAGTTCATGTACTATATAATTAAATCACATAGGTTTTCTTAAGGACGTGATCACCAATATTTTTCCATGATTGACCTATTATAGATAAAAAAATCTATTGAAATCCTATATGATGTTTTGTGTCTTCTTCTTGCATATTTAAATCATGTTTTATTACATATATTTTCTACAATACATCTATAAATTCTTACTTCTACTATATAATCCAATAAACACAACGCAATGAAAACCATGCTTCCTATAGTCTCCCCCTTTAGGTATTTTGGATACTCAATGTGTCTCAAGAGAAATTACATCCTAGAACCATTGAAGTAATGAAATAAAACATATATCACTCTAAGTGTACGAAATCCATGATCAATTTATAAAATAATAGATCAAGAGAGAATTATAAAACTTTTATGTAAAACTCCATTACTTTATGATAAAAGAAAACATATCCACTAAGTTACCCATATCTTAACCATATAAAGAAATAATCATATCAAAATACATAACAATAAATGAAAAAACTTATAATAAGATCCTCCTCAAGATGAACAATACACTTTATATAATTTCTCCCCCTTTGAAAATAAACCCAAATGGTAATATACTAAAAAGAGACAACCATAAAAGTTAAAATTTATATGAAAATTGGGAGAAGGGGTTTTCTGAACCGTCTCAAGTTGAGGGGGGTGACTCAACAACAAGGTTTAGTTGATGCTTCTCAAATACTGGTGTGGATAATAGCTATATGAATATATCTCTACTTATTGATTCATTTAATCATGGTGCATATTTATAATTTCTTACTCCATGTTTTCCTTAATAAAGTGATACCACATCGTAATATGATTTGTTCATGAGTGTTGTATTGGATTTTCTATTAGTTTAATTTCACACTTTTTGTTATAATAAACTTCCATGGGTAGCTTTAATTATTCTCTATAATCCATTGGATTTTTATCCACAATAGTTGTATAAATTTTTAGTTGACTGAGACGTATTCCTCTTCATTCATACTAAGAGATGTGCACTCTTGATTTTTTTAGGACATTCAATGCACTTTCTCATAGTAGAGGATTGTCCCTCATCTAAGTATATTCTATCCATAGTAACTATAGAAATATATTCATCCAAATAGGAATAGGAGATTTGATCTTTTTATACATAATATACCAAACCAGAATTGAGTGTTCCTTGAATGCACCTCATCAATTATTTCATATCCAAAAAGATGTTACTCTTTGATACAACATTGAGAATGAGTATCCAAGCATGTAACATAAATGATATCCAACTTTATCACTTTGAGATAGAAAAAATGTCCAATCATATTTTGGTAAAGTGTGGGATAAACTAATCCTCCATCTTCATGCTCCCCCTAATTGGGTCTAACCACTGTCGATGTTGAAACCAGTTTTATATCATGAAATTCAACCTTATTCCATATCTCTCTTGTATATTTATCTTGAGAAGACAATTTATCCCTTTTTTTATTCACTTCAACCAAATATAATAAGTTATCCCTCTAATCAACAACATTTCAATCTTCATCTACATTAATCATGAATAATACTACAATGAATCAAGTTTACAAAAACCAAATTTGATTTCTTTTATGTAGAAAATAACTAGTGACCAATCTTCTTTGGTTATCTTCACATAGGGACTATCATATACCCCTCCAATTCAAAATTCCAGCTTCTTCAAGAAAGCATCTATCTAGACATTCCAAGATCATGGTTCTTATTTTATGTTATACATAGACTTTATAAAAAACAAACCATTGATTAATCGTCACTAATTAAATAAAAAACAAGTTTATATATATATATATATCCTTTTTAATAAATCTATTTTGAAATTACTCCTTGGAATACATTTTATTTTTTTAAATCAATTTGAATAACCATTTCTATGAAGTGTCTTATTAATCTATGACATACTAATAGTGTAAAATTTTTATCCACACCAATACCTTTGATTTGAAAAAATCATTTTCACACTAATTCCACCTTTTTCTAATCGGTTTTGCATTCTCATCTTGTTTTTTATAGATCCACTTTGTTCCAATGATGTTTTGATATGTTGTCCACTTTACGAGCACCCAAGATTAATTGTTTTCTATTTTTTTTAACTCCAAATTTATGTCCTTGAAAGATAATTCATATTTTATTTATTATTCAAGTAATTATGGATCTACTTGAGACAATAAAACATTATAATTTACATTATTCATTCTATATGTTTTTTGTAGGATAGAATTTATCACCAATGATATCTGATTTATCAACTTCAACACATCATTTACTCTATAGATCTTCTATTCAATATTATTCACTAGATTCTTCATCCATAAATTTAATGTTAAAATCCTATTCACAAACAATATTTTTGGGGAAACTAGAATTTGAAACAGTTTCATACCATTCTTCATAATATTCATCAAAATAAGTAATTCTTATTTTAATTCCATCTTTTTATTCAATAATTATTGGGATCTTTAATTTATATGATTTTTCTAATCCTCTTGTAAAAACACATGTATAATTTATTTTGAATTAGGATCCTAGTAATATACATTTATCCATTGAATCTCCATATTTTCCTTGATACCCCTCTTTATTTCTAATGTATCACTTTCTCCCAAACACTTTAAAATTACTTAGGAATTTTTTCATCCCATTCAAAATTCCATATGAAATATTATTATCTATATGACCTAGTAAATACCATTTTTATGTAAAATTATACTTGTAGCGCTTCCCAATAATAGTGTCGAGATAAGCTACTCTCTGTGAGAAATTTTTTTCCATGTTGTTAAGAAATCAATTTTTTATTTTGAAAATGTTTTTTGGTTATAGTATTCTCACATATAAAACTTCATTCCTGACTCTATATTTATCAATGTAACATTAAAACTGATGGGAGGTGTATTTTATTCCATTTTATGATATGAAAGTTTTAATTGTTCTCCCAATTTCATTTTTAACTCTACACTAATACCACTTTATACAATAAATTTCCTATATTTTTACCATCATAAACATGATTCAACCCATCATACTAAAGTTTTAAATAAAAAAGATGGAATATTTTTCATCACAGGTTCTATTAACATTCATTAGACCACACACATTGATTTTAATTAGACCCAATATCTTTAAATACATTATCTTCTTTGAAATATAGGGATTTCTCACCACATTCCCTCTTACACAAGAAACAAAAGTCTTTTCATGATTATGTCAAAAATTTAGAATATACAACATATAATTTTACTTTAAAAAAAATTATCCATTATTTATTGATTAATATGCTCGATCCTTCAATTCCAAAGGTATTTTTTCTCTTCTAGCATGAGGAAACATGTTTTCTCCTTACTATACACTCAGTATAATTTTATTTTTATTCTCAGAAATTTCATAAATGAGTTTATAACACTTCATTTGATAAAAAATGTCATATTATTGAATGTAACTTTAAGAAAAGAGTCTCAAATTGGACTAACATTCAATAGATCATGATAAAAACCATCCCTAAAGATAAATATTATACTCTTCATCTCATCTTGAATTTTCCTTTTTCTTTTCACTTACTTTTATTTTTAAATGTCCATAATTTCTTAAGATCAACATTCCATTTATAAATTCTTTTACATTCTTCATGACATTCATGTTTCTAGTCACATGGGATTATCACCCACTATAAAGTATCTTAGTGATACTTTTTTTCTTTGATTGTAATTTTAAGCATTATTCCCATTTTAACCTTCTTCCCATCCTTCGATGATACACCTAGTTGAGTTAAGAAATTGGTTGGCCTTTACTCATTGTATTCAGTGCATGTGGTGAATTCGTATTCTTCTTCTATGTAAGAAGTGAAATTAATCCCTTATTATTCCAGTAACATATCTAGTTTAGTTATTTCAACTTCAATTTGTTCTACATATTTAGAGGGTTGGATAAACAACTCACACATTTTAAAATTCTTTTTTTCCTTGATTATCGAACCCATTGAGTGATCCATCGAGTTCATAATTCAAATAGAATACTCATTACACTTGATTTTTACCATTAATTTCAGATTTATTTTTATCAATCATTTTCATCATTACATCATTTGTATGTAAAATAAATATAGGTTAACTATACCCAAATTGTTTCTATTTTTTATATTCCTATTTTCTTATGATGATTTTTTATTGAAACCTTCTCCTAAATAATTTTATAGATTTAAAATTACTTTTTAGAGGATATCATCTCTATTTTTTTGGTTTAAATTCATTACATGCTTCACCATCTTTTTAACTTGGTAATTCCATTACTCTATTTCAATCTTGTGGATAATTAAATAATGGTAATGGTATTATACAAATAAACCTTCTTATAAATCACATGAATTTTCTTGAAACAAGTTATAAAAACAAATCACTAACATATTCTTCTTTATTTCTATAATCATGTATATAAAGACTATCCATGCATTTAAATATGATATTCGTAGATGACTAACTTGATATCCTTTATAGTTTACCTTTATTTATTAGGAATCTATATTTTTATGAGGATCACTAAGATATAATTTTACAAGATCATTTTCATCATGTGTCAATAACTTTGTATTGTATAATGGTGAAAACCACTATATAATCATCTTCATAAATTAGATGGATTTCATTTTACAAATGATACCATGGATAGATGCTATAAAATCATTGAGATATTGGGATAAACCATTAATTATTTAACATGGGTGATTTTTCAAATCATCAAGACTATTATGCAGCACTTTTAATTTCTCTTCCATTATATTGTTTTCTTCTTTAAAGATATGTGAATATTGATCCCAATATATATACACTAAAGAACGATTAATCAAATATATATATATATATATGATTTGATAAATCTCTATACAAATAATTTTGAGTCATCACATTAGCATCGATAATATCTATATCTTCTCCAGTTACTTATATATTTGTATCACCACTTACAATTATTCTATGAATTGCAATAGAATAGTCACAATTTCCAAGAGACCACAATTGATATCTATTTTTTACCAAATTATTTAATTATTCCCACAAAAAGGAATCTATTTTACATAGATTGCATTATCTATAATATCTTTTAGAATTTTCAAATTCTCGAGCTTGAATTATGCCTTTCTTATTCAAATTTTTGCAACCATATGTCTAAATACGCCATAAGAGGGGGGTGAATTAATTTGTTATGTTTTTCTCATATTTGGTTGGATATTGTTCTCTTATCAGAAAGAAATATACGAACATGTCAATATTATACAAAAATTAAATCCAAGTATAGAAAATAAGAACAGTGACATGGCGATTTTACTTGGTTAACTATTAAGGGATAATGATAATACATCAATTTTGTATCCACATACTAGGCGATCTAAATAAAAAATTTAAATGGTTACAATGTTTATTATTGATTCACTATCGACCTTATTCCCACTCTTTCTTTCTCTATATACACTAAATTTATTCAATGGAGAGTTATAAATATTCAATTACTTAATTATAGATCCCAAGAATCCATTTACAAGAATGACTACAAAATCAATATAAGTCTTATCACTGTGTTTCAATTATTCTGATAAACTATATAACTTTAATGAGTTTTTTACAATAGTATCAACTCTCTCTAATATCTATACATGCCGATTTTATATTTTTAAAATATTCTTACAATTCTCTTTTGATATCCCCAATAGCAAGGGTTTAAACTCACCCAAAAGTTTCTCCACGAATTAACCACATGTCACCCATTAATCAGGTCTTCAAATAACTCATTAAACTTCCATTAAGATTTCCCATTTCAAACTATATCCCATGAAATTTGATATGGATTCAATTTCTTAAATATTCATATAATTAGCTTATTCTCAGTGTAGAATCCTTCATTATGGTGTGATGATCATAAACAATTCATAGATTATGGTGTGGTGATTTCTTTCATAGAATAATATCAGTCAATTTCTAGATAAAAAATAGCTAGAAACTATTATTTACATCATTGAATTATCATGCTATGATCTTTTCAAATATCCTCAATTATCAAACTAGATGTTGAATGATATTAAATATTGTTTTATAGATTCATATTTATAAATACTCTTGGTTTTTGGTATATTCTTTAGAAATTTACCCTTAATTTCATAACTTCAATGATCATGGTGCGATCAAATCAGACAACATTTTCTATCACTCCATAAATTACTCATAGTGTCTTTACTTCAACATGACTCATATCTCTATGATGTAGTATATTATACTATGTTGTGATTAGGATCACAAAACCATCTAAATTATTTACTAGGAGTTATTCTTATGTATGTTTAGGCTAATATTTTATATAATAGATTATAGTGTAATATCATTTTCCATGGTGAAACAAATTTACAACTCCAGAATTGTATGATTATTCATAACTAACTTTGTGGTGTGGTTTACATTCTCACAATGTGATCTACCCTTAAATATACATTATTTAATCTAACATGGATTTTAGAAACATGATTTACTCTAACATACCATCTTATTAATCTCAAAAATCTTCCCTCCATGGAGTATTCAATAATATTTCACCATGATTATCCTTATATAGATAAAAACATCTCTATAAAACACCAAAATTATTCTATGTATTATCTAAACAAATAAAAATATTATGTTATAAAAAATATAAACTAAAAAACATCCTATAATTCCTAATTATCAAGCATGATCCAGAAAACACAATCTAATGACAACTTTGGTTCTAACAAGATATGTTTAGAACCATGGTGTTTTCCAACTGGACTTCTCTCTCAAAAAAAATATACACACTTTGGGTGTGTATAGATTTTATTTTATTTTATTCTTATAAAATAATATTTTATAATTTGTATCATGTAAATGATATCTATTGATTAATTAGGTTTAGAGGAGGTGAAGAGTGAAGTATACTTTTTATTCACAACATATATTTCATTTTTTTAATTATGTTTTATAACTCTCATGTGATTGACCTACTGGATCCCCATCACCTTAGTTTATTTTTTTTCATTTTGGTCATTATATAAGAATTATGTTTTTTTATTTAATGATATTTAATTATTGTTATGTTTATTTCATATATTTCATGGTTTTCCCGATGTTTCAAATTCATATAGTACCTCATTTGGATGTTGTATATTATAGAGAGTGTTTATTTCAGTGCTTTGAAAACTCAAACATATGGGGTGTTGTTCATGTTGATTTCTTGGTTGAAATACCTTATTTAGTTTTATATTTTTTGGGATAAATCTTTACTTTATATAATATTGACTCCTTGATAATTTTTGATACCCCATGGAAATTAGGAGCATGCTATGGGACTTATGGTAAGTCAACTAAGGTATCGAGACAAGATAAATCAGGTTACTTAATTAAAAAATGGAATTAAATCCCAATTATTCTTATTATATTTGAAAAATAAGGTATATATGTTATAGGATTATTATGACATTATTTTTAGGTTACATGGATGTTTTTTGACAAAAAATATTGTGATGATCCTTATTTTACCATGGGATGTCAATGATGTAATTTTTAGGTTTAATTTTTTATCAATTTTTTATGTGATAATACAGAGATTGAATTTTTGTTGAATTGGAAATAGATTATGCCAATGAACTATGATTTATGGATAACATGTTGTTTTATAATATGTTATTAATATAAAAATCTCATATGATTCTTATGAATGTTTATGATATATTATTAATATAATGAGATAATTATTTTTAGAATTATTTTTTTACACCCACATGTTACTATTGAGGTATTAAATATGATTTTTGTGTTATTTTGGAGTTCTTAATTCTATTTGGATGTTTAATTGTGGATTTAGAGTGTCCACAAATATTTAGGACTAAACTTATGGAAGTTTACACTAGGATCCATAGGTTCGCACAGTTAACCATCCCTCAAAGTGACCTAGTTATTCTTCATAGGGTAATCCTGCCCATGAACTGGGGATCCACCCCATGAAATCCTGATGGGGAGAAGATTACACCATAAACTATGGTTTACCCTAGGAATGGGTCTATCTAGTGACCTGGATGTTCTTCTTGGTGATGTTTACCCTAAGAAATACTTAGTGAGGGATGTTACTTACCCTATGAAACGTGGTTCACCTCATAAATGGGTTTATCTAGTTTTTTTAGTTTAAAAAAATCCCCCCCTAAAACCTTAAGTGTTTCCGCTCCTTTTCTACATCATTTAGTCAGTCAAAAATAGATCATTCCAAGGGAGATCGTTCCTCACTCTCTAATTTTGATTTGAAATTATTCTACACCAATTGCATATGATTCTTCAAGGTAAATACCTCCCTATTATCATTTCTTCTTCTTATCCTCCTCCCCATCCATCTATCTATTCTCTTTGTCTTTATTTATCTTAAAACTATAGTATCCACGGGGGTTGTGATTTAGGGTTTATCAGGGATCTATGTAAGGGGATTTTAATTTTAGGGATCAGAAGGACTGTTTCCCTACTCAATTTAGAACTTGCAATCAAAGGAATTGTGTTGTGACTCATTATAAAGGATTTTCACTTGGATATTGTTATATTTGGTGAAATTAATTTAAATGACTTTATATTCTATTCTTGGTAGTTTAAATTCACTTATTTATCAATGTATAACTATATGTGATAATTTTATTGAGTTTCTTATGTGTTTTAATGGGATAATTAGCTTTAAATAATTTTTTATCTATGGTATTTCATGGGTTTTGATTTCTAAAATGGTTCTGAGTTATATGTGTTTTTTGAAAAGGATTTAAATATATTTTTAAGTGAAATTGAAATTTATAAAGGTTTATTTGACCCTGTTTTGGTAGTAAATTGGATAAAAGTTAGATTCTAATTTTTTGAACAAGTTTAAAAGATAGGGGGTTCATTTTCAAATGGATTCATGTTTGGTTCTTAATGAAATGTTTTTAAAATTTGATTTGAAATAAATTTAAATTGGTTTATTTTAATAAGTCATATGATGTGGATTCTCAAATGAAAAGTGTTGTCTTGGCACACCATGTTGGGCTTAAATAAGGCCCATTGGGGATTTTTAAATTTAATTTCTTGATGACTGTAAGAGGTTATATTCAATAACTTTTTTTATTGATCCAAAAGAGGAATTATGGTCTGAGGTGTATGATTTATATTAAATTTTATTTAGATGATGTGATCGATAATGTATTATTACAAGGTAGTTTTAGGTGAGGTGAAATTTATGGATTTCATATTCATTGTATGACTTGTTTAATCTGTGACACCCTAAGATTTTGTGAAATATATTTTTTCAAATGAATTTAATATTTATGATAGTTTTAATTACATAAAACACTAAGTTTATCTTTTGTTACACTCAAAACCATATTTGGGTTGTGTTGCACAAAATATCATGTTTATCTTCCATTACACGCAACACTGTGTTTAAACGAAATATGTCATTCTATTAAAATATTATTATTTAATATGATAGTTATAAACTATCCATTGTAATGGTTTGTATGAATAGGATTAAATAATTTATGAAAATAAATTTTTTATACATGTATAAATAATTAATTATTTGGTGACAAATAATTATGAATGAAAATAAAAAACTTTTGAAAATAATGGAAACCATTTTCTAAAAAGTTATTTTTATGAACATAAACACATTTTACCTCAATAAATTAAATAAATAATTTTTCTTGATTGATAAAATGTATATATTATATATTATATAAAATTTTTAACACTCTTACAATGTTTTTTTAGACAAGAGATTAGAATAAATCCAATTTTACACATTAAACTGTATTTCTAAAAGAACAATTTATTTCCTTTAAAACATTTATATTAAAATTATTTTTTTACCAAATTTAGAAAATTAACTTGATATAATAAAAACTATATTTGAAATAATCATATAAAAATTATCGTATTTTTAATTTTTTGGTATTTTTTTGAAAAGTATTATTTTTTTAGGAATAGTGGAAATTTCAGAATTTTAATTGAAAAATGCCTTTTTTTTAATTTATTTATAATGTTAAATCATATTTTAAATTAATTTTAATGTAAAATTATTTCAATTATACATCCATTAATCCTATTTAGGTAATTTTAATCAATTTCTTATTAAATTTTGATATAAAATATTTTTAAACATTTAAACATTTTTTCTTAAAAAACACGCTATCTCATCTTGTATACATGATTAATTTTAAATTTAAATATTGAAATTTTGTGAATGTAATCATGAAATATAGATTCAATATAATTTATAAAAAAAATTATGTTATCTATTATGGTAAAATTTATTTTTTCCACAATTTTTAGTGAAAATAGTTAAAAAGTAATTATCATGATTAAGCTTAAAATGGTGTTTTGTGCATTACTTATACTTGTGTTAAAATTGAAATTCCACAAACATAGTATTTTAATTTATTAAATTTTATTTCATATTTATAATATTAATTTATAAATTATCTATAGAGGATATTTTTTTTACTTTAGGCATAATGGATATATTACCTAGGTTAAATAAAAAACTAGTTTCAATGGTGACAATTAAAATGGTAAAAGGTATTAAAACTTAATGGAAAAGGAATAAATTGTTTATAACATTTATGTTTTTTTTTGGAGTTGTAGATAGACCCAATAATACCTCCCATCCATTATTAATCAATTTTTGAGAAATATGAGGTGATATTGACCTCACATTATAAAATAATTTTGGGTATTTAAAAAAATCTCACCCCTCCTCACTTATGAAAATCCACCCCCTATCCTCTCTTTGTTACACCTTAAAACCCTTTTGGTTCAGAAAATAATGACCCAAGTCACTTAAAACTTAATATCATTTCATCCTAGAAGTATTATTTTAGACATAAAACCATCATATGAAGGCCTTTGGTGAAAACCTAAGGAGGATAACCGAAGAAGTGGTAACGTTCATCAACAAGCATTTTTGTTTATTTCTTCCTTCACCTCCTTTGATTGTAATTATACCATGATGGTATAACAGACTCAATATATTACATATTATAATATGTTTTTATGCTATTTTAATTAACAATAACCATTTAAAAATCTATCAAATGGGTTACAAAGGAATCATTCATGTGTATAGAAGACTACCGCCTCATGAACTGATGTTTTTAATTTTTCCATTACAACCTCTAACAGTTGAACATAATGATGTATTTATTGTTTATATATGATTTTTAATTCATTTTTAATTATTTTATAAAACATTCTTTAATTATTTTTATTTTTATGGGAATTTGATAACGTCGCTCATGTGCACAGCGGGCTACCACCTCACGAATCAATGTGATTCATTCATGCTTTATATAGAAGGTAATAAGGAGGAGTTTAATAAAATTATGTAATATATATGAAATAAAAATAATTCTTTAATGATAATATATCATTTAAATTTCATTCTTTCAATCTGAAAAAATGGAAACAACGTTCACGTGTATGTACGACCTACCATCTCCATGGAAGATGTATTTCATTTTCTATTAGTAAATTTTATGGATAAATCTAAATATGTATAAGTAATATTTTCACATCTAATATTTTTCTTGTATTTCTTTAGATATTATATGGATTATTTTTGAGACCACATGCTAAGATGACATGATATTATGAGGCCTGGTTTGTCCAGAATTAATTTTATAAAAATACTAAATATATTTTTATTGTCTGTGTGTGGTTCTTCAAAAATAATGGAATATATCCTATATAGAAGCTCAGATCAAAAATTCAAGGGAGCGATTAAGGTTGGAACATGATGTTTACCCTAGGTGTGACATAACATTTTTTGGCATGAGTCATCTATAGAAAAACTCACCGAGGATGAAACTGTAAATAAAATAATAAAATAAAATAATTTTATTCTAATATTAATCCAAATAAATCAAAGATAGAGACTCGGATTAGAAATTTGAGACTACTTTTTGACTTTGTAATGTGGTATTTTCCTTATGTGCGACCTAAAATATACCGAAACATGATGTTTTGATGAAGAAGATGTTGTCAGTGAGTTTAGTTAAAATAAATAATTTATTTATTTATTTTAAATTAAATGACATAAACCACTTTATTCAACAAAAAAAATCTACTATGGAAGTTTTCCAGGGTTATCCATATAACCCTAGGATCATTGAGAGTATCTTACACCCCTTCTCCCTTAGTGGATTGAGTCCAGATGGAGAATGGCGACCAGATCGAGGTGAATCAATAGGCAGAAGATGCATCAGATCATCTTCATTTCTATAGGATGCATTCTTCATCAACGATTGATCCATAATTGAGGTAGGACTCATTATATGTGTTTTCCTACCTTATAATTTAATTATTTATTAGATCATTCTTAATTCACCGATCTATGACTTTGTTTCATCCTTTTTATTCATTCGGGTAACTGATTTAATTTATTTTAATCTATATATCTAACCCTAGATACCCAATTTCAACAGTTGGAAAATAATTATTAGTCAAAATTGATTTAAAGAATTGTTTTGGTACTTTTATCCCTTATTTATTTGCATTCTTCTCCAGTTGGATCATGTGATCCTAGAACAACATTTTCAAGTGGTACCGAACCCGATTAGACCCCCGAGTGTGCAATAGATTGACGAAACATGAATGGTTTGATGAAAGGAGACTGGATCCAAGTATATCCATTTCAATGATAAAAGATCTATGATTGTTTCAATGTTCTGGGTTGAAATAGATGTGATGATGATTGGAATTGGATCACCAACAAGGTGGTCAGATGTGGTCAACACGGTGTGATTCAATAATTATTATAATTAATAATATTTAATGGTGATGATTTGATAAACAAAGTATTTTTTAATTTTTATTATATTTAATAATAATAATAATAATTAAGACATAAAATTTATGCGTTTAATTAAATTAATTTTCTTTAATTTAATTAATTAATAAACATGGTTTCTTATTTTAAAATAAATTAATAATGTTTTTAATAAAATGATCATGGAGATCCAAGGTGGGATGCACCAAGGTGGAGGAGGCATGGAAATAGAGGTGTCTGTGCATTATCATTTATTCACTTTTTATTATTATTATGATAATAATGATAATAATGTTAAAATAAAATAATTTTTTTAAAAGGGATTGTAAGGGGATGTGGGTTGTGTGAAAATCAAATTGGGAGATCTTCATGCATGTATCTCAATATGATTGATGAAAAGAATTTATAATGATAATAAAGTATTATTATTATTATTTTGGTTGTTAAAACTAATGTTGGATCATAAATCCTTCATACAATGTCTAATTAATGATCCATCAGTGAAAACATGATCCTAAAATCATGATTTTAATTTTTATCCTGATGTTGGATACTTTTTTGGACTCATACCTCAGGTCAACGAAACACCCAATAATAATAAAATTATTATTATTGGATATTGTACCCAATATACCTCCCTCGTACAGTGTGAGAATGAAGAAAATTTTTCAATTATTTGACCCTGAAATTATGACGAATGTTTCAAGAACAATTTTAGGTATTTATGTCGAGATCGAGGCATGGGCCCCCGAAGCCTGATTTGGGTGTGTTCTGGTGAAATATGAATTTTTCACCGGGTGTCTGATATAGAAAAATGAATATTCAATATCATGTATTTTTTCATGAGGACAACAACCCTGTGATCCATATATTATATTTTTGGATCGATATGTGGGCCCCATGAACAACCTTTCATGTGTTATATGGTGAAATGTTACTTTTCACTGGGTGCCCATTTGGGGCACATTAATAGTCTATTTCGAGTATTTTCCCACAAGGATCACAATGGTGTGATCAGTTTTGAAATCTAAGACCTTTTGAATGGGAATATCAGTGGAATTACATTTTATCCCTTTAGGGAAATTATTATCAATGCGTGTTCTTTAGGATTTTGATAGACCCACACACAGGCATTGCTAGGGTTTATGAGACACACTATGTACTCCCATCAGAGTGCTTTAGGATCTTATTTGTACTAGTTTTGACAATTATAGGTTGAGTGTCTTCCCTCTGTCCTTTCCTTGAGGTTACAATGTGACATTACATTAACATCACTGGATTATAATCCCCTCTAGAGGCCAAGTCTTATATAGAGTTGTGGTTTCCTTATGTGAGACTGGAGTGGGATCCTCTATCATCCCTAGTAGAGTTTATAGAATCAACATAACATCCCTGAGCAGGGTGTTGATCCTCTATCAATATGACCACATCAGTAGGGTTTTTGGAATTGTTTGTATGTGATCCACTACGTAACGGGTTGATCCAGGCTGGGTTCGTGGTTCCCCACAGTGATTCTAGATGCCACCCCATATATGTGTATTAAGTTTGATCCATATTAAATTCGTGGTGTCCCCCTATGGTTTCTAGGTGTGACCCCCTATCTATGTATCATAGTACTCTCAAATTAGTTTGTTCTCTTTGGGAGGGGCCCAAATGAACTATAATTCTTCATAGAAGATCTCTAATGATAGCACGACTTGTGGAGTTGGATCTCCCAGAATGAGTGTTGCTCCGAACAGAATCTTGTGACCGACAGTTGGTTATGACAGCCTGATAGCATGGATCATCTCCTAATTATATTTGTGTTTCTTTACTTATTGTATCTATTATAGTGTTATATCTTGTGTTGTGATGACTATACTTGGTGCATCATGTTTAGTGTTTCTGGGGTGTCTTACTGAGTATTATTACAGTCACCCCTACAAGGGATTTTCCCACACATGTCATGTCTTTTGCAGATAAATAATCTTTTGATGGTGTCCTAGGAAGACCAGGAGCAGGTGGAGCATAGATGGAGATGGGAAGACCGAGGTGTTTACCGAGAGCATACCTTTGATGTAGTCCTTTCCCTTCGAGTAGGTTGGACTTCGACAGTTTTAGTTAGACTTGTGTTATAGACTCTTTGTGGTGGAATTTTACTAGGCCCTATTTAATTTTCCTTTTCTTCCTATTTTGCTCGGGATGTCAAATCCTAGTTGTATACTTGCATCCTTTTAGCTATTTTACATTTCAGAATTTTGTGGCATGGAGATGTGTGCATGTGTACAGGTGATTTAGCCTAATGCCTCCCATTTATGGGAAATGCCAACTCAGTGCTATTCACCACCCCCTAGCCTATTGGAAGTGGGCTTGGGGTACTCAGGGCATGGTCCCCTATGACACAGTTTTGGACCGAGTGGTATCAGAGTGGATCAGTTATACTTTAGGACCATAATTCCAAGATATTGGTTTGGGCCAATTTTGTTTGTTTCAAGTTCGTATTTCAGGAAAGGGACTCCAGTGTTGGTGCAACGGTCAAGGTATCCATAATCCAGGACTCTGAGCACCTACTTTTTGATTTGGAACAGGAGAACACTGGTTTTAGGGGAGAAAAATTGTACATGAATCATATAGGAATGGTTGTGTTTTCCATGTCCTTCTTGACTCAACTCCCTAGATATACCATGTTGAACATGGTACATCTTCTTTTATTTTAGGATGTCGCCTTATAGAAAATCTTCCTGGATTCCACCGCGTGATCATGGGGATGATCTACCTGGTGATGAGACATCAGTACATAGATTTTTACTATAGATAGAACCTCTAGGTGGTGCACTATCCCAACCACCACCTATAGAGAAGCACTCAGTACCAGTAGTACTGACGGATGAGGTGTGCATGCTGAGTGCAATTTAAGACTTTCAATGATAGATACCCCTCAGATTTTAAAGAAAGATCGACCCACATGTGGATGAGGACTAGATTGAGGAGGTGAAATTTATTTTTCATCTACTTAGGACACCAGCAGATTAGATGGTGGTCCTACCAGAGATACTTCAACATGAATCAGCAGGGCGATGGTGGGGTTTAGTGAGTCGATCTTATGATGAGGCGAATATTCCATGGACATAGTTTTATATCCTTCTCATAGAGGAGTTATCAGCATATATTCTAAGGTCTATGCATATCTAGGAGCTTCTACAGCTGAATAAGGATGACATGTCAGTATCTGAGCATTCCTTGAAGCATACCAACCTCTCTAGGTACATAATGGATATGATAAATGATGATTACTTCAGGTTTCAGACCTTTGAATGAGGTTTTCATAGGGATGCCCACGACTGTGCTATCCCTCTGATAATTCCTACTTATATTTGGGTTCTTGATCATGATTTTGTGGTATAAAGTTTCTTGGATAAGAAAATACAGCTAGTGATTGTCAATAGTGGGAGAGCAGCAGAAGAGACCCCGGTAATAGGGATCCAATGTTAATATCAAGGATTTGGATGTGTTAGAATTTTCAAGAGGATGTACAAGGATAGAGGGTCTACAGATCAAGGCTCACAAGGTGGGTCAAGTAAACCTAGAGAGAGGTGATGCTATTCATGTGATGGAAGGGGAAATATCACTTGAGATTGTCCAACCCATTATATTGTTGAAAAGGAGACTGTGGATGGACCATCTAAGAAGAGAAAATGATGGGAGCAGATAGATCCATAGTGCGACAGATGTGGAAGAGGATCTATGAGATAAGCAGAAGGTGGTCGACGTTTCTACTTGTTACGACCACCACACCCAGGTGGTCTATTCCAAGCTGAGTTATCTAGAGGATAGGATCGAGGATAGTTGCATACAGTCAAGGATTATGACTCAGGGACTCCACGAACGACTCAACGTATGATCTGTGAATTTTTTTATTTAGCTATTGTATTTATATACATAGGTTCTAGTCATTATTTTCTTTCCACAAATCTTGTTCGAGACTCGAAGATTCTAGTTGAACCATTGACTTGACCCTCACGCTTGGTGACTCATACTAGAGGTGACCCAATGATCGTACACTGGTTCAATAGTGTGACCTAACTCTTTGATGTGAGATTTTAGGCTGGGATCTCTTAATAGAGGCATCAAGGAATTATAGTGTCATTCATTGTATGGATTGGTTATCCACAGTTTTTTCTCAGAATGACTATTTTAAGCAAAGAGTGCAGCGTGTTGACAGTGATTAAATGATGTTTCTCTTTTTTGGTGAAAGGTAAATCCAATAATGCAGGATAGAATCTCATATAGAGGGTGTAGTTGAATACTCATTAGTCGGCTAGACTAAACCTCGGTGCAATAAATGATATGATTTATGAGTTTCCTACAGTGGTGGTAGACTATGATGTCGTCTTTCCTAAAGATTTTCTAGGTTTACCAACGCAATAAGATATAGAATTATACATTTATGTACACCCTAAGATGACATTAAATATATAAAAATAAAAATTAGATGACTCTTACAGAGCTTCGTGAGATGAGGATAAATTTTGAGGACTTAAAGAGGAAGGGATTTGTGAGACCCAGTGTTTTCACCCTGGGTAGCCCCAGTTTTGTATTCCATGAAGGAAGATAGGAGCATGCGTTTTTTTTGTAGATTATTGCTTCTTAAACCAAGTGAATATGAAGAAAAATTATCCACTAGACACATCCCCAAAAGGAATTCATTGAAGGAAGGAATTAGGTTATCCTTTTTATAGGAACAAATTGTGATTCCAGTAATGATATGAGAATCAGTGCTAAGGAGGTTGTTTTACCTTAGCAAAAAATCTAGTGGAGATCGAGGATTGGCATAAGAGGATCTTTCATAGGTGATCGATTAATTCGGTGCACGTTCGGTTGTATAATAAGATTCTTTAAGAGAACACATGGGAGTAGGAGGCTCAGATTCGTGCTTAGTACCCTCATTTGTTTGAGTAGCCATTGTTTTGGATTTTCGGGAATGGAAAGGACCAAGGTGGGGAGAATGTAATGGCGTGGATATTTTGTGTATTATATTTAGATATTATGAAGACAATATTCAATAATATTTACTAAGACGTTATGATATTCTGAGTCTTGGTTTGTCCAAAATTAATTTTTTAAAATTTTAAAATATATTTTTATTACCCATGTGTGGTTTTTCAGAAATAATGGAATATATCTTAAATAAAATATCATATAATAAATATGAGGGCATGGTTGAGGCCGAAACATGACATTTATCCTAAGCACGACATTAATTTTTTAGTCGCGGGTCATCTGTAGAAAACTTCATCGAGTACATAACTGTTAATAAAATCATTAAATAAGATTATTTTATATTAATGCACATCCAAATAACTCATAGAAGAATAATCAGATCAAAAATCTGAGACCACCATTAAGTTTTTAATGTTTCTTTTTTTCCTAGGTGTGAACTAAAAAATGTTGGCATGTGACGTTTGGATGCATTAGTTGTTATCTAGTGCATTTAGTTGAAAGAAAGAAATAATTTATTTTTAAAAAATTAAATGACCTAAGTCACATTATTTTATAAATAAGATGCTATGGAAATTTTCCAAGGTTAGCCACATAACCCTAGGATCTTTGAGTGGATCCTCTATCTCTTCTCCATTGGTAGAATGAGATAGGAAGATGACTAGTGATCGGATCAAGGTGGATGCAGTGGACCATCTTCATCTCTAGTAGATGCATTCTTCAGAAATGAAGAATCCATAATCGTGGTATGAATCGTTATATATGGTTTTATCCCTTATAATTAAATAATTGAGTAAATCATTCTTCTTTCACTGATCTACACATTTTTCCATGCTTTAGAAGTACCTCGATAAATGATATAATTTATTCTAATCTCTTTATGTAACCCTGGATTCCCAATTTTGATCATTGGCCCAGAACGCTTGGCCAATGATGATTTAAACCTTTGTTTTGTTGCTTTTATCCCTTATTTAATTGATCTACTAATCGGTTGGATCCCTTAGTCCTGGATCGAAATTTTCGGGCGGTACCGAACCCGATCAGACCCTCAGGTTCATGAAATAATGAAAAAACAATTCTGGAGCAATTTGATGAATGGAGACTAGATCAATTTAGATCAGGGTATGAGTATCGTAGATCTATGATCATTTCAACGTTTCAGGTTGAAGTGGATGTGGCGATGGTCAGAATAGGGACATTGATGAGGTGGTCAGATGTGGTCAATATAGTGAAAGTTGATAGTTAATATTATTAATAATATTAATGGGGATGAGTTGATAAACATGTGATTTCTTATTATTATTATATTTAATAATAATAATGAGGACATAAAATATATGCGGTTAATTAAATTAATTGTATTTAATTTAATTTATTAATAAAGATGGTTTCTTATTTTTAATGGAAGTTAATAATGTTTTTATTAAAATGAAAAAGGACAGCCAATGTGGGATGCGCCAGGGTGGAGGAGGCGTGGAAATTGAGGTTTATGTGAATTATCATTTATTCAATTTTAATTATTATTATGATAATAATGAAAATAATTTTAAAATAAAATGAATTTGTTAAAAGGGGAGATAAAGAGATGTGAGCCACATGAGAATAAAATGGGGAAAGATTTATGTGTGTATCTCAATTTTATTGAGGAAAAAATTATATAATAATAATAAAATATTATTATAATTATTTTGGGGGTTAAAACTTTCATCGGACTATAACTCCTTCATAAGATGTTTGACTAATGAACTATCATTGATAGCGTTATCCTCGAATCAAGATGATAATTTTAAGACCGTTGTTGGATACCTTTTCGGACTTGTGCCTTGGGTTAATGAAACACCCAATAATAATAAAATTATTATTATTGTGGGATATTATATCCAACATATCTCCATAACAGGATGTGATAATTATGAACTATTTACAAAGATGTGAACATGAAATTAAGGAGGGTGTTTCAATACCAATTTTAGGTATTTAAATAAATATCGAGGTTCGGGCCCCACGAATCCTGGTTTGGTCATGTTGTGGTGAAATGTGACTTTTTTACCTGGTGTTAGATTTAGACAAAAGAATAGTCGATATCATGCATTTTTCTGTGAGGATCACAATAGTGGTTCATTATATTTGATTTCGGTATCGAGATGTTGGACCCATAAATCACTATTTATACATTATATGTTGAAATACGAATTTTCACTAGGTGTCTGTTTGGGACATGTGAATAGTGTATTTCAATCATTTTTCTACAAGGATCATAATGATGTGATCAGTTTGGAAATTTGATACCTTTTAAAGAGGCCTATTAAAGGAATTAAATTTTATCCCTCAGGCCTATGACAATCCCCATATGTCAATCAGGATTTTCCTATACCCAAACATGGGTAGTGCCAGACTTAAGGAGAATCGCCGTGTACACCCCTCAGAGTGCTTGAGGATCTTCTTTTTCCTAGTTTGGACCATTATAGTTTGAGTTCATTCCCTTGGTCATTTCCTCAAGGGTAGAGTGAGAAATTACATCCACATCACTGGATTGTAATCAATTCTAAAGGCCGAGCCTCAGACAGAGTTGTGGGGTCCCTCTATGAGACTAGAGTTCGATCCTCTATCATCCCTAGTAGGGTTTATGGAACCAACATAACCTCATTGAGAAGGGTGTCCATCCTTTATCTAGATAACCGTATTAGTAGGGTTTATGGAATCATTTTCATGAAATTTTCTATTTATAGGGTTGATCAAGGTTGGGTTCATGGTTTCCCCCATCAATTCTTGGTGTGGCCCCCTATCTGTGTATTAAGGTTGATCCAAATTGGGTTCATGGTGTCGCCCAGTAGTTCTAGGCATGGCCCACAATTTGTGTATCATAGTCTTCTCAGACCAGTGTTCTCTCTTTGGGGGGGGGGAGATCTAATCGTGATCCTAGAGTATCTTTGATGATATCACGGCTCGTTGAGTGGGATCCCCAGAATGAGCATTGCTTCAAAAAAATCATGTGGTTGTTAGTTGGTTATGACCGCCTGATGGAGTAGAGTCACTCCTAAGTATATATTGGTTTCTTTTATTATTTTATATGTTACAGTGTTGCATATTGTGTTGAGATGACTATACTTGTTGCTTTCTATTTATTGTTTTTGGTGTGTCCTACTGAGTATTGTTATACTCACCCCTACACGGGCATCGCCTCCATGTGTCGTGTGTTGCGAAGATGATGTCCCTTTTGACGATGTCCTAGGAGGACCAGTAGGTGGTGGATCATAGATGGAGCTAGAAAAATGAGGTGTTTACCAAGATCGTACGTTTTACATATTCCCCACCCTTGGAGAAGGTTGGACTTCTATAGTTTCAGTTAGACTTGTGTTATATTATCTTTGTGGTGGTATTGTATTGGGAAATGTCTAATTTTCCTTTACATTATGTTGCACTATGGTTGGTTAATATTAGTTGTATGCATGAATACTTTATTTTTTATTTATATTTCATCATTTTGTGGTTTATAGATGTTTTTGTGTGTACATGTACTTTAGGCTAATGCCTCCCAGTTTTCGAAAATGCCTACTCGATGATAGTCACCATCCCCTGGCCTATTAGAGGTGGGCTTGGGGTATTTGCGGCACGGGCCCCTTCGGGATGGGTCATGAAAAATTTATATAATATTTTTATCATGGTTAAAATTATAGATATTATGAAACCATGATTCAAGTAAGAGGAAAAAAATTGAAACATATACTAAAAATAAAGCAGTAATTACCCGAAACATAACATTAACATAGGATTGTTAATAGTCAAGTAAAAAAGGCCATAAGAAAATAATGAATGTTATGATATATATTAATATTAATATTTAATATATGTATAATAAACTTATATTTATTAAATATTATATTTTAACATGTACAAGAGAATTCGATACTTAAGGTAAGACATATACATTATCTCTTTTATTTCTGGAAGACATAAGAAAATTCACCACTCATTCAATTTTATGGTGTATATACCATTTGCGATGTCATATCATTAATACCATTATATTCATTATATTTAATGATTCATTTTATGTAATTATTTATTTGGTGTTATGATTCAAATGATTACTAATGCGGTAAGGGATGTTTTCTCAATTTTCCTTCTTTGATACATATGTTTTGTTATGCACCTATCTTCTTTAGTGTCGTGTATTTACAGTCCCATTGACATTTTATATCATGAAAAAATTTATTTTAATGATATTATATGTTCCATTTAATTTTATTCTTTCATGGAGATTAAGACTCAATGCTACTAAATTAGTAAGAGTTATATGTTAATATCTCATAGTTTATCGAGATTGTTTATGATTATTCTTCCAATGAAAAACTATTATGATCTATCACTCATGAAACACTTAAATTTTATTCCCCTTTGGAAATTTCAATATAATACATGTTTTAACATAATTTTTCTCTAGTTATGTACACAATATAATAGATTAATGTTTTTTTTAAACTTCTTTTATTTCTCCCTTCTATCGAGAACCCTTTTTCTTCTGAAGACCATGTTTTCTGAAAATGTTTTCAAAAATAGTTTTAAAATTTTAAAATTATTTATTAAATACATCATTAACCAATTTATTTATTTTTAATTTTTTTTAAAAGTATTCGTCATTTTTTTCATAACAATTCCTTTTTGGTTTTTATTGAACATGTGAAAATAATATTATTTTTCACATGCACGACATTAACGTTAACACGCCGAGATTTTATAAGATATATTATTTTTAATTTATTTCATATCTTCTGTTGTATGCTACACCAAGATTATCTTGCACTATACACAACACCGTATTGGCTTGCAGTATACACAACACTAATCTTGGATCGTGTTACACACAATTTCAAGTTTGTTTGATAGTAGTTATTCTACGTAGCATTGAGTGTGTGTATATATATATATATTCAATGTATAAATGAAATATGGTTGGATTTTGTTATATGGAACAACAAAGGAGTATTTCACTACAGGCAACCCTGACTTGGCTTGCATCACACGCAATCGCGACCTTCCTCGATAGCGTGTGTTGTACGCAATATCGGGTTTCACTAAATGATGATATATTGTTATAATATTATTATGAACTAGACTTTATAAATATTAGTATCTATATTTTGAATTTTATGACATTATAATTCATCTTACACATTTTATAGAACATGGTATGAGAACAAAATAAATTTTTCAGATAAAATAAGTATTTTTCAAAAAATGCAGTTTTGCGGCCTTTTGATGGTGCACCCACATTAAATTTAGTTTTGACATGTTTATAAGTTCAATTTGAGAAAATAAAATTCTTATTTGGAATCAGAATATAAAAATTTACTCTGGATAAATTTTTCATATTATTCTAATAACATTCATATTTTAATGAATAGTAAAAACACACTATATTTTAATTAAAAACAACTTTTATCATCGCAATAATTTATATGGTTAAATTATAATATTTAATGGTTTTAAAGTATAAATAGAATTAATTTTTACCATTTAATATAATGTATATCATTACCATTAATTTCACATTGAAATCATAGGTAAAAACATTTCAATCTTTGGCAATGTTTTAACTTTTAAAACCTGTTTTCTTAACAACGAGATTAATTTTAAATTAATTACTGCAACTTATGTGTTTTTAATTTTGAAAAATGTACTACATATTTGAATTTCGTGTGTCTAAATTATGTTAATAGGTTACTTTTATTTTTTGGATATTATGAATAGTAACTACGGTAATTTTTATTTACTGCACTTAAAGGTAAATCGGGTAATTAAGGGTAAAAATAAGATTATAAAATTACCCTAACATCTGAAAAAATTCAATTGGATGACTATAAGGTGACCCATATCACCTAAGGGTCAGAATATATTCATTGTATGGACTTTTGACTATGAAAATAATTTAATTATTATTAAAACCAAAGAAAGTGACAACATGTCACGCTCTTAAAGATTATAAGTATAATAATTTTAATTTAGTGATAAACATCATGAAACTTCGAACATGAATAGTCTTCAGAAAAACAATAAAATTATCTACATCATGTGAATTTATTTAGAATTTTTATGGATTAAATAATTATCATTAATGGTGACACAATAGTGATGTTGAAATTATTTTATTGATTGAAATATCAAATAAATGGTTTTAAAAATATTAAAATACATATTATATGAACTATTTAATATGATCCAAGAATTTTATAGATAAATATGACATGTTATGAGTCTATTAAATATTTTATTTTGAACATATATTCTGTTTGGATTTTATTTAAATTCAAATAACTAAATAGTGTCAAAATTGATACTATTGTTATTTTATAAAAATAACATAATATAAAACTGTTTAAAAATGACAGAAATATTTAAAAATTATAAATTAAAATTTATATGTTCTAAAATGTCATAAAATACCCAATTATAGACAATTCACAACACATAAGTAATTATTTATAGTAATTTAAAATTTAGAATCTTATTACCACAAATAAAATTAAATAGATTAAATAAGGATAAATCAAGTTGATGAGGTTTAAAATAAATTTACAACATGTCTAAATTTTATTGGTTGATGATATTACAACCCTATATCATCTAATATTAGAATATGAGTCATTTTTGGAGGATTTTAAGAGGATTTTTATTTATTATAAATTAATATTTTTGAGGTTTCCAAAGGTTCCCCTCTCCTCCCTTATAAAAGGGCACCTCCTCCCTCTCCTCTTCACAACAAATTGAGCCTTAAAACTCAGACAAAACCTGAAAATTTATCTTCTCCACTTCCCTAGTAATATTCTGGAGGTTCTGGTCTTCTCAAAAGACCAACTCTAGTTCCTTAAGAGGAAGCTTAAAGGAGGTGCATCGAAGAAGAGGTAATCTCTTCTACCGATTCTTTCAAGTTTATTTCTTCTTCAACTTCTTATTCTTTAGTTGTTTCATTATAAAGTAATAACATCATTATAAATAATATACTGATATGTTATTATTAATATGAAACAACCCCATTTCACTTTCTACCCATCCTAAGGAAAATGAAATCACCACGCATGCGTACGTGCGGAATACCATCTTCACGCCGTGGTGTAATCAGTTTTCCCACCACCACCTTACTTGGATGGGTATAATGGTGTAATGAGTAAATATATATGGTTATTATAACATCATACTAATTCTGAGAAATTATATCATCCAATCCAATTATATTAAATAATTATGGGAACGATATTGTCGCTCGTGCGTGCGTACGGACTACCGTCTCCATGAACGCGATGAGATTCATTTTCCATGATTAACCATTCAAGTAGGATTATAAAGTATATATAATAAATAATCATGAAATATATTACATAATAATGATATTTTATTTATGTAAATATATTTTTCATTTAATTAATTCCATTTAATTCAATAAGGAAATGAAAACAGCGTCCATGCGTACGTACGACCTACCATCTCCATGAACGGTTTATTTCATTCCATTTATCGATCTATCATATATATTTATATGACGAATATATATTATATATAAATCATGTTTTACATTATGGAATTAAGTAAAACAGTATATAAGTAATAATATCAAGAACAACAAGTCAAAACATGTACGATAAATGAAATGATTTTACCCTAAACGTTGCTTTAACATGGAATTTATAAATGAACGGGTAACATAAAGTCATAAGTGAACCATATATGATATCATAACAATGAATATGATTCTGTAATAAGTCAATTAAATTATTTAAATCATTATACAGGAGGATTGGATACATATGAAGAAGTGATAATATCGTCGCACGATGAAAAACGACACTGCATTTTGTTGACCTCATCATAGGGGACATCATGTTGGGTATCGGCCATCCCGCATACCATTTTTCAATTCCTATATACGGCTTGATTCTTGTGGAGATGCTTAGAATTTCCACCCTATGCATGTCGCTTGACAAAAAAACCATTCACCTTAAAGGACAAACAAGACACATCAAATACCGCATCATTTGGTGCGAGGGTCAGGCCCGCACACCCATGTCCAGAACTACGTATGGCTTGATTCTCATTATCATGAGATACGTAGGAATGCCCGAGAACTTCCCCATGGGCCCAGCCTAACTTTCGTGTTCGGTCCATTGACCTAAATGGTTCTGCAATGAACACTGGTAATCTGGACTTATATCCTCATTCACGTCGGGTTTCATAATCACCTTACCATATGTCCCCTGCATTCCTTTCTGATCCCCGGTCCCAGTTATAAGACCTAAAAATAATAACCTTTCTAGAAATACATATGGATTGATTATCATCCTTATGGGATACATAGAAACGCCCAGACATTTCGTCTTAGGTCCCGCCCCGGGAATCAAAAATCCCATCCTTTCTCACTATCGGCCCCTTGGCCTGACCCCTTGGAGAGTTGTGTAACTGCAGTGTTTGCCCTGAACAAGTTCTGGGTGCCCCATAATGACATTGTGAAGTGACAGTTACCTCACCAGGGAGGTCCTATCTCAAAGTAGGAACGATCCATGACCGGATTAATGTGCCCGCCTAATGTGTTTCCACCATGGTGGCGTAATTTCAAGAGTGTTGGATTCTGTTCGAACAAACAACCACTTCACCTTCTATTATTTGCGTCCCCCCTTTATTTGGATCCTCATCCTCTTTCACGTTTTAAGGGACCCCCTAATAGGATGGATGCTCCGCTTATGACCTGCCTACTATCCTGGGCCAAAGTTCCGGATGACTGATGTATGATATTTTGAGTTAGGTCCTGTGTTTCGAACATGGTCAGCGGTCAACCCTCATTTGTTGTCCCCATTTCAGGATAACGCAATAGGGATGCTACATTTTGAACACAGTCAATAGTTTTCATTTATTTCCATGCCCCTCCCATGGTGTTCCGAATTTGGGGTAACATGATTCACATTTTTCATTCCCTTATGATCGGACTGATTCCAATTCCCCTAGCATTGCCCCGCTTGTGCGATAGATCATGTTAAGAAGACGATACATCGATTGGTCTGAGTTCCTATTCCTTTGATTGGGCCTCCCTCTTCTCCTCAGAAATCCAGATTCTAATCTCGAATTCCTGAAGCTTGGTTGACACTCCCACGATCAAACGAAGTGATAGTACGAGTATCCCTTATTTCTCATATCAGGTACGGCCCACGTGAGCTTAGGAATGGATTGCTATTTATTTCAGGATTATGGTTGAGCACTTTAAACCAAGGGGACAAGTAAATAAATTTATCCATACATACAATTCAAAATAAGAAGCAGTAATGCGAAGTAAGTTTGTGGGTTCGGCCGAAACATGGCCCTTAGGGGTCGGCTACTTGGATCGATCGTTCCAACACCGCTACCTTTTGGCTGGTGGCCTCTAAGACTGCTTCCCGCCCTTGAAGACCCTCTCTTTATCAGCAGCTGTGAAGCGTAGTTCGCTGACCCTAGCTCATGCCCGCACCTGTTCAGTTTGAAGTTCCGTCATCTTGTGACTCGCCTCCACGAGTTTCTCTTGGGCGTCTGCCAGTTGGGCCCTCAACTGCTCCAAAAGCTTGGAACAGTTTGCGATTAATATCTCATTTTCTTTCGCCTGTTCTTCGAGATGTCGGACCTCCTACTCTGCCTTTAGAAATGCTCGTGTACTCCCTGACTCCTCCTGACACTTGGTGATGTCGGAACGTCAGCTTCTCTCACGCATCTTCTCGGCCATGTAATCACATGCCGTCAAGTGATGGAATTGAGCATTTTCCCCTAAATTACATAGGAAACGGAGAAAGGTGTGGAGTGATCCCATTCGCTTCAGCCATTTCATCTGAGGCTGACTGAGAAATCTCCGGATGCACTTCCACCCTTTTTGTCGCGTCATCCGGCTCTCCTCGACCTCTTCTGAGTACGAATCATCAATTTCCATAGGATCAGCGGGCCGATAGATAGGAAAAGCTTCCAACATGCTAGAAGCAAGATGTTCCTCAGATATTCCTCCTAGGGGGTTAGGCTCTTCAGTGTCTGAGTGACCTTCCTCTCTCCCCTCGACCCTGGTGGCACCTTCGTCAACCTCCGGCCCTGCCTCGACAGCAGCGCCACTGATGTCTGTCGCTCGCTGCTCACCAATTTCCGGGGCTGACTTGGTTTGGGAGGCATGTATTGGGTAGGGGAGTACATTTTCCAATGACTCACTCATGGACGGTCCTAGCTCAATAGCCTGATGAACCTCCAATGCCTTGATCACTGTACAGACAAGGAGCACCCTAATTAAAACATTCCTCCGATGGTAAGCACCAGTATCGAAACAAGGAACTTACAGGAACCCAAGGCACCAGCCTCCATCGTTCTGGCCGCTAGAGGAGCTATCATAGCAGGGGATCCCTCAGCGCTCGTTAGCTCGATAATGGGTGTCGGTGACCCCACCTTCTTCCACTGGCACTTCTCCCCCTCCTTCAACTGGAGACGCTTGATCAGCACCAATATGCTCCTGAGTAAGATAAAGAGGGTGGATTAAGGATTTCAAAGGAAAGTGGAGATAAGGAGGAGGATAGATAAGGGTTAAAGCATACCTTGAGTAGCTCAGTCACATCTATATCAGATCTGAATATCTCGCCGCTCTCTAGAAGACTCCCTTGGTGGGATGCCCCCTGAGACCCTTCACCTTATGGCTCGTATTCTCCTCCACCTTCTCCTTCACCTTCTCCTTCTGCCCCCTCCTCTTCTGTCTCGCTGCCCTCCGACCCATCATTGCTATCACCATCCCCCGAAAGCATCGTTTCTGGATCGTGCTTCTAGCCGAGAATCAATTTCACCAAGAGAGGTGGCTCCACACGCTAACCCCATTGGCATGAGTACATGTCCATGGTTGTTAGATACGCATGCCAACGATGAAATTTCACTTTGTCGCCAACCCAAACAAACCCGACTTCTGGCAGCTGGAATCCGTCTCACACTATCTTCTGCCATAGGGCTTCGGTACTCACCAACTGCTACAGGGTTATCCTAGCCGACCATAGCGCAGGTAAGATTGCGTCATAAGAAGGTTGAAGCAGATATCTTATTTTCTTCCCGGGAAGTTCTCTGGCCGCTCTGTGGGACCCTCCCCAAGGCGATGAGGGTGTGTCCATGCCATGCGACATCCCTGCTACTGAGGTCCCAGCCTGTGCGGGCCCCGTTGTCCAACACACTTCTGATCTTCCCCCTCTAGAGGCACCCTTCCTGCTCTCTCACTGCCCAGGTTCCACACTGGCGACCTTGAGTTTCCGAACTCTCTTCCAAAAAATCCCCTCAGGGTATGCTATGGCCCAATGTTCGACATACTCGGTTGAGAGGCCAGCATCGACTCCAATGGAAGGAAAGGTGATGATGTTGACAGAGCCATAGGTCGTGAACATCATCCATTGTTGACGAAGAACACAGGGATTCCATTCTTCTCGGACGTTTGTGTATACTTTTTTCGTAATCCATTGGAGGCACCCAAACTGCTTGGCGAACCGGGATGGAACATAAGGCTCACAGAAGATCTTCCCATCAATCCGGGCCACAAGCACTCCGCCTCTGATGCTCAGAAAGTACTCCTTATACTTCAGTGAGCCTTTCCCATTGTCGATCATCTGCTAGTTGGGGTGGGGAATGGGTTGAAGGCGAAGTAGGCATGGTTAAAAATTTTGATCCTTACTCCCTCCTCATTGAGAATCAGTGGCATGACCCCAGAAATGTTTAGCAGGTAAGGTCGCATGCCATTACCTGGAGGACAGATGACATTCGGGAAGGTATATACGCCGCAATGAGCCGCAACCCAGCCATGGAAAATCTGGAAGGGTCCGTAGACTCTCCTAGGTGATCCCCCTCTCTATATGCGTCCCAAAATGGCATACTGTTGAGCCAGCACGGGGACTCCCAGATTGAATCTTTTGTTGGAAGCCATGATGTCAGCCATCACCAGGGTCGATGGACGGGCACCCATCCTTGCGTTCCTCACCGGTAAAAGCCACCCACACAGGAATGTGGAAAGAAATCTGTCATACCAAACATTTGGTTCCCGACACTCATTGATGTTGTAGCCCCATGACTAGTAGTGCCCCACCTCCAGGATCCTCCAGTATGATCTGATCTTGCTCCTCTGTGCCATGGTTGGACTCTGTCTCCCTCGCCCTAGCATCTTGATTTCCAGATCCCTCTCCAGGAACAGGTTAAACTAGTCCTTGTAAGTGATGTCCTTTAGGAATTCCTTGACCCCCAGTTTCTCCTTGGCCAGCTCCAATAAATTCCAAGTCAGCATGGGGGTTCTTAATCTGTCTCCCCAAGTGCTCATTGGCGGAAGGAATTCATCATATTGATGGCCCTCCGAAGGGATAACCCTGATGTAGTGAATGTCCCAGAGACTGATACCGAATTCCCCATGATAGAGATGGAAGGTATTGGTATTAGGGGACCATCGAGTGAACAACTCTGGCCCGAGCTCATGCTGGTAGTAGAAGTGAAATTGAAATGTCCACACCGCCTCGATTAATCTGATATGTCGTAGCTCGGCACCAAATTGGTCGCACATATGGAAAACCCAGTATACCTAGGCCCATTTGCTGGGGAATTTTCCTCCGCATCGTAGGTCCTAGTCCTGCATCCGGCCTTTCTCCTCGTCAGTGATGCTCTAACGGAAGGTGCTTGCGTAGAGGGTTGGGGAACTCTCTGCAACAGGGTTTCCCCCAACAATTGTCCTAGTCATGGGGTTCAGGACGTAAATGTCCATGTGCCTGGTTTCTCTGTTCGTATGAACATTGTTGGTGATTTTGTACCGAGGGAGATCATCCTCACGGTTCACCCATGACAGTGGTGTATCCACCTCAAAACCTGGAAAAGGGACCTCCTCCAGAATACCGAAGTCCCATAGCGGAAGATTGTTGGACATGGCATACTCCTTTTGAGTGCGGGTTAGCATATTGAAGAGGGTATGGTTATTGGAGAAAATCCTTTTGGTTCCATAAACCTCTGGGTTGGTGACCACATTATCCCTTAGAGCAGTGACTTCTCCCTCATAAGCCTGATTTGAAGCCATCTTCTTCCGACAAGTGCTTGAGTGGTTGGCACAAAATATGAGTGGTTGGCGCGAAATACTAGCGACTGTCGCAAAATATCAGACTGCGGTGTGAAATACCCCGGGTTTGTGTGTAAAAAGATGCCTGATCTTGGTGGAATTGGGCACAACCGGAGCATTTTTTTGCATAGGGCTGGAGGAATTTTCGTGCACAAGAGCTCAGAGCTGTTCGGGTGAGGAAAGTATTATAGACCATGGGACTCGTAGTGGTTTTTATGGAAAAAACGGGGTTTCCACACACGCGCGAAAAGTGGATTCTACACCCTTTTGGGTTTTTCACGCCGCTCCATGAGTTTTGCACAAATGGACCCCACAGAGATCTGCATTTCGACATTTCCCTCAGAATCCGACCATTGTGACCCCTCACCGATCCAATTCTGAGGGGGGCATTTGTAGATGACGAAAAATTCTCCAGTGACGAAGATGGTTTCAAAACAAAAAAGTGAATTCATATTTGGATCTGGGGGACCAATCCAGGGGGCCCAGAGGAGCCGCACGAAAAATATTCATAAGTGCGCAAAAACAAAAGATGCCCCACATTGAATATTCTGGGATTCGTGAGAATTCTATGACCTGGGCACAGAATATTTTTTCCCCTGCACCCGCGTGGTTGGCATTTCATGCCTCCGCCCTTGGCACACAATTATTTCATGCCAGCCTATTTTCCGTGCCCTCGGACTTCTATAAATAGAAGGTGACCCCCTTCGACTTCAGGGCTGAAGAATCTGAACAGGCTCTCATGTGAAAAAATTTTCTTCCGTGCGCGCAATGATGGCTTTTTGGTATGGTTCTTTTCATGCCAAGTCACCTCAGGGTCTGCCATCGTACGAGATCCCCTTGGTTTCAGACTGAATTCCAATCCCTTTGGGGTCCTCCCCTTGCGTGAAAATTCTTCCATTGTGTGTAGGCCGGCCAATTGTGCGCAATCTCCTTCAATTGCATGCACCCCATTAATTGCGTGTAGCCTCTCCCAATTGCACGCAATTCGTACTATTTGAATGCAATCCTTTCTCTTTGCGTGCAAAACCTCAGCTCCATTTATGCACAATCATCATTGATTTTGCACCAACACTGTGTTTTTCCTGAAGGGCTACTGATTTCATGCGCAAGCCTCAAAGGTTGCGCGCAATTCCTCAGGACCTCTCACCTCGGTGTTCCACAGGCGTCCCCTTGCGTGAGTGCCCACTGTTCTTTTTATGGATGCCATTCGCGGGTGTCTATCACGCCCCGGGCATCCACACCATGCACCTTTTTCCCGTGCAACCTTCTAGGCTCATACAAAGTAACTTCAAAGTCCCTGAGACGATACCACCCGTTGTGTTGCTTCGCCTTATGCTTCTTCACATAGGCACGCTAACGGCTATTGCTTCTTCTCATAGCCACGCTAATGTGGACCCCTCGATGGTTCACTCCATGACACCCCCTCATCATGGTGTTTCCTATTCCTTCCCTTCCACAAGGAGCATAGGGTAACAGTTATGTAATCCCTAGAGGTGCAGAGCACACCCACCTCGTCCGAGCTATAGGACGTTAAACTTCCAAGCACCTTCATCATCAGCACATGACGTTAAATAGTGACCTCCCCCTGTGCTTTGAAAGTAGGGTCCCCCGCCTTGGACATTCTCCATGCCCACTCATCTCCATGGGGATGGGATCACCCCTCACAGGGGATGATATCCTTCTAATTGGAGTGGCGTTTGTCCATGGGAAATGGCATCCACCTTGGTGTAAGCCCCTTGATTTTCTTGTCGAAGGCAGCATCCTTGTTCCTCCTTTCATCTTCAGTCCCCAGTGTAACACCCCAAGATTCCACGGTATGTTTCCCTTTGAATAATGCAATGGCGTGCATTGTACCAACTTCGAGATTCTAACACACCACAACCAATCAAACTAGCCGTTATGAATAGTAATACCTACTTTTTGAAATTTTATAAATTCTATCTCTCAAAATGGACTTCATTTTTGGATTCAGAATATCGAAATTAGCTTAGGGTGAAATTTTGGTACTTTTCGGATAAATTTCATATTTTGATGAATATTGAAAATTACTAAATTTTAATTAAAAACAACTTTTTTAATCAAAATAATTAATAGTGATAAATTATTAATTTGAGTGGTTTTAAAGTATATTTAGAATATATTTTTACCATTTAATACAATTTTGGTCATTGTACATAATTTTACAATTAAACCGAACATAAACAAGTATCAATCTTTTGATAGTTATTATATCTTAAAAACACGCTTTTTGTTTTGACAGCGGGAATTAATTTTAAATTAATTTCTTCCACTTTTGTGTTTTGAATTTGGAAAAATGTATTCCACATTTGGAATCCGGATGTTTAAATTGTGTAAATAGGTAACTTTTTTTTTAGACATTTCGAATAATTACTTCGGTAAATATTTTATTTACCATGGTTAAAGGGTAAATCCGGTAAATAAGGGTTAAAAATTAATATTATAATAATACAAAATTACCCTGAAACGTGTCCTAACCTTATTGGTTGATACATGCTCGACCATGGTCATCTTTGGGTCAATTTTGGGACTCCATGGTGTCACTTGTAAGTGATAGGGACACTTTATTTTAATTAAGTTAAAATGAATACAAAAATGACACAAGCATATAGCTTTGTAAAAAACAATTTTTACATAGGGTTATATATGTTGTATTTTCGAATATAAATATTAATTAGAAAGATAAAAATCTTTCCTACATAATGGTATTTTAATTATAATTTTTAGACATTAAATTAGTTAATTTAGTAATGACACAATGGTGATGCAGTGATTACAATAATAGTGAACAATTAAAATGATTGATATTGTAGATACCCAAATAAATATAATTTGAGACTTTTTATGAATTAAAATAATTTTCTAGGTTAATATGACATGTTAGTATTGATTTAATTTACGTTTTTTGAAGTAATCATTCTGTTATGAGTTTCACAAAAATAAATTATTGAATAGTGTCAAAATTGACATAAAAGAGTTTTTAAAACAAATATTATATTATTAATTGATATTAAATTAGTAAAAATCTAAGTTTAGTAAAAGGTAATTATATCGTGATAGGTATATCATTAAGAGACCACTTTGGGGTCTCTTGGATGTATATAGTAAGTTTATTAGCCATATAATATAAAAATACAAAGAGACATTGTAAAAGTGAAACTAATTAACTAAGAGTTAATACTTAATGATAAGGTTAATATAGTGACCCAAACCTGTCTAAATTCTATCGGTTGAGTGTTTTTAGACCTATCACCACCTTAAAATTTAAATAATCCACTTTGGAGCCATTATAAAATGAATATGAATTTATTATAAAATAATATTTCTTGCTTTTCCAAAGGTACCCCTCACCCCTCTTATAAAAGGGCACTCTCCATTATCATTAACTCACACCTTCAAAGCCTTTTGGTTCGGCCAAGATCTGCCCAAATACTCTCTCCACTTCCCTCACTACATCCTAGAGGTCTTATTTTTATCAGAAAACCAACCTAAGATCCCTTTTGATCAAATCCAAAGGAAGAACCCGAAAAGGAGGTAATGATTTCACCACCCTTTTTCAAGTTCCTTTCTTCTTCCACTTCTTCTTTCTTTGTTATTACCATTCTAAAATAATAACTCTATTATCTTATATATACTTCTATTTTATTATAAATATGGTACAACAATATTCAGTATTCTATCCATCCTTTGAATAACATGTCACCATACGTGCGTATGTACGGCTTACCGTCTCCACGCCGTGGTGTAATTATTATTCAATAAATTATTTTTTGGATGGGTATAATAATGATGTATAATTCATGTAAACAATAAATATAACATGATAATTATTCTGTATATATGATATACCATCCAATTAAATATTATTGTAATATCAAAAGAATGATATTGTCGCTCGTGCATACGTACGGACTACCCTCTCCACGAACGCGATGAGATTCATTCTCCATCGTATCCATTCAAGAATAATTCTCATTTAATTATTAAAAATAATTTTTAAATATTTGAAATCATCTTGTATATGAATAATATACATCCCATTAGTAACAAATATGTCTCAAATAACAAATAATATAAAGGAAAATGAACCCGTCAACACCCAAAACGACGATAATTCTAAGATATTATTAACAAATCAATGTTAAAAGATCATATAAGATATAATATTAATGCATATGATTCTTGTATAATTCGAAAAAAATTATTTCACCATTATATAGGAGGTTAACCTACCCTCGACCAAGGAAAATTTACAAAGTAAGGGGTTTCTTATCTCACTCTTAATTTCATGAGAATTCCATTGTTCACCGCTTATTTATTGCATGTGGTGTATGTGTATTGCCCATGATTGTATTCTTTGTGTAATATACTTTAATTTATGGGTATTTAAATAATCATTGTATTATTATTCTTTCATGGGTATATGTTTCATAAGTTAGCTAATCGATAAGGGAATTTGAAATTTCAATTTCCATTTATTTGACTTTATGAAAACTTCATTGATTACTTTACTCTGAGATTATGTGTGGAAACACTATTAATTTTCTTATATCATAGTTTACACTCCCCTTTTCTGTGGATATACTTTTGATACACATAATCACTCCATTGATAATTTCTCAAGACATCGATATGAATTTGATAAGAGTAATTTTAACTCATTCTCCATTTGTTGAGTTAAACATCCAATTAATTAGTGTTATTTTTACAAGATTATGTGTGAATTTCCTTTGATTGTTTTACACTGAATATCCAATCATATTTAGTGTATTTATATTTTTCACACATAACTATGTCTTTTATTTATCCTTAACCTAAGGATATGGACTTTATGAGAGATTTTATCTCAATTTACATTCCATTGAGACTTCTTTGTTGTTATACACCAAATCACTTTTATATGGTGTATATAATGTACTTTGATATAGTATATCATGAATCCCTTTATTCTCATGATATTAAAATGTTTTGATTACCTCAATTATTTCTATCCAATTGTCTCTCTTTTGGTTAGAAACTCTAACTAAAATAACCTTTTTAAATGTTTTAAAGACTTATTCTTCTAAATCTTTATCATTAATGTCCATGTTTTAAAAATGGTTTTAAGTATTTATTTATATGGACATTAAAGTTTTAAAATAAAAATTCCTTTTAGAAGTTTCAATGTGGTATGGGACACTTTGATTCAAAAATCTATTTTTAAATGGCTTCTTGACAAATAGTGTGACTTATAAATGTTTTCAAGAAAAGGGGGATATTTCTCTCAAATAGTTTTGATGGTTATTTTCATCTATGTCAATATCATTAATTATTATCGATTGAGGTTAATATGATACAATAAAATCTTCCATACTGTATCGAATGAGTTATGTTCGACTGTGGATGTGCTATTTTTATACCATTCATGGTTTTTGGTTAAAGTATTGACATTTCGTATTCTAGTTTTAATACGAATGTTTATGTTATGTTTAAACCTGTTCATATGAGGAATGCATTGTACTTAGTAAGTGACGGGTGGAGACCGCTATAGCTCCTCGATGCATCGGTAGGTCTCATGAGACAAACTAGTGTCTTGGCACAAGGCCTTGGAAAAATCTTATTTGTAGTCTTGGCATGAGGCCTTGGCTATGTGGTTATGATAGTCTAGAATTATGCATTCCATCATTATGAAAGTGGTTATTGATATTGCATGTGATTATTCGATTAGTAGAATATCAATGTGAATAAGTAAATGACATTATTTCATTTTATTTTTTCCATACTATGTTGAAGTTCAAGTTTAAAAGGCTTTTGTTTTAGTTATATATTGCCTTAAATGTTTATTCGTATTTATGAAATTTTCCGCTATATTGTTATCCTTACTGGGCATTTGAGCTCACCGCTTTTCTATGTTTTATTTTTCCCAGGATGTGAAGAAGTAAATTATGAATGACCAGTAGGGATATTATGAGGGGATAATAGTGTGGATTATGGAGACAGTATGTTGTTTTAGTGGTTTTTCACTTTATGATGTAATGTAAAACTTTATGAATATATCTAGTGTTTCCAAGGCTACTAAACTAATCGGTATTTCAAGACTTGATCCTTTGTGATCATGCCAATGTTATGTAATAATGAAATGACTCTAGGTATCTAGGGTTGGGGCGTTACAGTTGGTATTATAGGAAGTTTAGTACAAACCTTGGAAGCTAGATATAGATAAACTCTGATTAGATCACATATCCCAAAGAGAGAATTTGAGGATTAGTATAGAAGAACATACTATAATTTTGGTATTGTGGATATTTTGTGAGTTTTACGAGCAATACATCCCTGTCTGGATACAAGCAGGTAGAGGTGGCTCTGGAACAGATGTACCTATGGGTAAAACCCGAAAACATCGCTTTGAGATAGACTCGAATGGGAACTGGTGCACGACAATGGGCCTTGCTACACTCTTGGTTATGACACTCCCGGGGTATAAGCTTTAGTAAATTCACAAGATTAGTATGAACCATTTTTAAGGGAATACAGAAAAATTACCCTAGGAATATATGTCGACCAATAGATAGTGGACAACCTAGATTTTAACATAGGGTACCCCATGTTAGGATATATTGTTCAATTACAAGACTATCCTATTATGTCTATTTTTTTTACATTCTTATTAGATAAGTATTCAAAATCCCTAATTGTATTTTATTTTTGTTAGTTGAAACATGGAGGGAGAAAGATCATGAACAACTCTTATCTCTCTTCCTGAAGAACTACTTACAATTATTATCCAGAAGTCATCCGCAGACGATGTTGAAACTTTTTCAAATGTCCAAGTTACATGAAAACAACTTTATGAGACATCCAATACCTCTATAATTTCATGATTCTTTAAAGGATCAAGTACCGACTATGGGATAATGTTGTGATCTCAACTTTCTTACCACGCTAAGCGTGGGAAGTACCATCAGGGTCTTTTCAAATTATTCACTTTATCTCAAAATTACGATGCACTTAATGATTTTCTAGATGCTGTAGAAGAGGGAGACCTTCGAGCAGCCTATATATATCAAATTATATATTTATGTCTTTTGGGATATACGGAAAATGATTTACCAAAACCTTATTTTGAAATATTTGAAGATGAATCAGTGAGAATTTTTCTAAAAAAACATGTTAAAGAAGATGTCTCAAAATTATATATAAGAAATACTTATTTTTTTATGATTCATCGATGCTTCCATCGATATAATCGAAGATGGATGAGGAGTTTCTGGGTAAAGGAAGTAGATGATTTTGAAAAATTCCAGAGGTACCATTGTGACACATGAATGCATTCTACCAAAAGAAAATTCCACCTAGTCTCTCCAGAGTTCATGTTGTGATCCACATATCTATATTGACAAAATACATTCCTGACCCAACGCATGTACTCACCTATGAAGAATTAGAACTGGAACCCAGTATATCTTATTGTGGAGAGCATATCATAATTCTTCATACAAAAGATCAAGTGTTGAGAAACTGGATGACTCGTCTAGTAAAAGTTCTATGGAGAAAACATAAGATGGAAGAGGCAATGTGGGAACCCGAGGAACATATGATAAAGAACCTATGTGGAACTAAATGGATGGTGAAAATTTTAAGTGTTAGTTATCTTTATTTATGGGATTACTTTGGAATAATTTCCTCCTGTATGTGTAAAACTTCAATTTATCATGTGAAAATGATATTTGAGGAATAATTATCTTTTCTGTTGCGGATATAGTTATAAATAACCATTTGGTCTTATATGATCATTGGGTTTGAGGAAATTATATGTTATTATAATTTGGGATGAAAATGCAATGTATGAGATAAGATTTGTGGTTAAATTATGTTATGGTTATTTTGATGAATTTATCTCATTTTGGTAATGTTATAAAATATAGTTTTTGAAAAAGTACAACACGCAGACCGTGTGACAACCCGTCGCGTCGGACAAAGCTGTGGGAATCGAACCCACAACCAAAGTGCGATTGGGATTTATCTCCTACCACTAGACTACGTGAAGTCCCTTGTTAGTGTGACTATTATTTTTAGTTAAATGATTTTATTGATCATTAATAATTTGATTTGGGATCTTATGTCTTACAAATGAATACCCTTAGTATAGGAAAATGATTTGGTAATTAAGTGATAGATGTTATTTTGGAAGTTGTTCGCTTTGTTGTATAGAAAATGGAATAGTATGGGATTTCATTTGAGGAGTAATGGTGGATTTTTATCTATGTTTTTATTGTGGATTTATAGTGATTTGGGTTGTTTATGGAAATGATTAGGTTAATTACTTCTAAGTATGTGACTTTAAGAGTAATTAATGTCATTTGGAGATACAATTTAACGTGGAAGACTACATTCTTATATGTTTTGAGTTTCAATATTCGTTTGGATTATATTGAAGGATTTTAAGGAAAATTGATTATTTAATGTTATTTATTAAACTTTGGGGTATTGATGGTTTAAATTTAGAAATTAAGATTAGTTTTTTTTTTCTCTAATGGAATATCCATTTAGGGGGGTCATCAGAAATTATACTGACCATTTTGGTTTTGATTAATCTCTAAAGACAAGGTAAATATATATTTTATCCTACGTGGATCATGTATTTCTATAGAAGTTTATTCTCGCTCTTCCATTATGACCAAGTCTTATTGAATACTCATTGTTCAAAAAAAAATGAGTTAGTGTTAAAATGTTATTAAAGAATGAAACTCTACTTAAAAAGTAAGTATATCTCTTTATGTTCTTAGTCAATATCATAAATTAATTCCTTGTACTTATGTAATGTAACTTTAAATAAAAAAATGTTGTCCGTTTACTTTTCCTACTGGGAGACTAAGGACCGTTTGTCCCAACACAAGTTTGTGATTTTATTATTGTTAACTTTCTCCTGATCATGTTTTCTATCCCTCCCCATCAGAACTGAACACTTAGTTTATCATCCATATCCATGTTTTCCTACATGGAATCCTAGTATGGGTTATCTTGGGTGACCTTTATACCTCTCTTCCTTTCTTTTAAAGTGATAGTTTTATTGACTCTTTTTCTGATGTGGGACTTTCCATTATATTATCAAGTCCAATTTTAAAAAAAATTGCAAGGAAGCAATTTATTGAAGGAGGGGATAATGTAACACCCCAAGCTTCCACGGTATGTTTCCCTTTGAATAATGCAATGGCGTGCATTGTACGCAACTTTGAGATTCTAACACACCACATCCAATCAAACTAGCAATTATGAATAGTAATACCTAATTTTTGAAATTTTATAAATTCTATCTCTCAAAATGGACTTCATTTTTGGATTCTGAATATCGAAATTATCCTAGGGTGAAATTTTGGTACTTTTCGGATAACTTTCATATTTTGATGAATAGTGAAAATTACTAAATTTTAATTAAAAACAACTTTTTTAATCAAAATAATTAATAGTGATAAATTATGAAATTGAGTGGTTTTACAGTATATTAAGAATATATTTTTACTATTTAATACAATGTTTGTTATTGGACATAATTTCACAATTAAACCGAACATAAACAAGTATCAATCTTTTGATAGTTATTATATCTTAAAAACATGTTTTTTGTTTTGACAGCGGGAATTAATTTTAAATTAATTTCTGCCACTTCTGTGTTTTGAATTTGGAAAAATGGATTCCATATTTGGAATCAGGATGTTCAAATTGTGTAAATAGGTAACTTTTTTTTAGACATTTTGAATAATTACTTCGGTAAATATTTTATTTACCATGGTTAATGGGTAAATCCGGTAAATAAGGGTTAAAAAATAATATTATAATAACAAAAAATTACTCTAAAACATGTCCTAACATTATTTGTTGATACATGTTCGACCATGGGCATCTTTGGGTCAATTTTGGGACCCCATGATTCCACTTGTAAGTGATAGGGACACTTTAGTTTAATTAAGTTAAAATGAATACAAAAATGACACAAGCATATATCTTTGAGAAAAAAAATTTTTACAGAGGGTTATATATGTTGGATTTTCAAATATAAATATTCATTAGAAATATAAACAGATTTCCTACATAATGGTATTTTATTTATAATTTTTATACATTAAATAATTTATATTATTTATGACACAATGGTAATGCAGTAATTACCATAATAGTGAAAAATTAAAATGATTTATAGTGTAGATACCCAAATAAATATAATTTGAGACTTTTTATGAATTAAACTAATTTTATAGGTTAATATGACATATTAGGATTGATTTAATTGACTTGGTTTGAAGTAATCATTCTGTTATGAGTTTTACAAAAATCAATTATTGAATAGTGTCAAAATTGACATAAAAGAGTTTTTAGAAAAAATATTATATTATTAATTGATATTAAATTCCTAGAAATATACGATTCGGCAAAGGGACTTATAGCATGATAGGTGTATCATTAATGGACCAATTGGGAGTCTCTTGGATGTATATAGTAAGTTTATTAACCATATAATATAAAAATACAAAGAGACATTGTAAAAGTGAAACTAATTAACTAAGAGTTAATACATAATGATAAAGTTAATATAGTAACCCAAACCTATCTAAACTCTATTGGTTGAGTGTTTTGCGACCTATCCCGACCTTAAATTTTAAATAATCCACTTTTGAGCCATTATAAAATGAATATGAATTTATTATAAAATAATATTTCTAGCTTTTCCAAAGGTGCCCTTCACCCCTCTTATAAAAGGGCACTCTCCCTTCTCATTAACTCACACCTTAAAAGCCTTTTGATTCGGCCAAACTCTTCCTAAATACTCCCTAAACTTACCTCACTACAACCTATAGGCCTTAGTTTGATCATAAAGCCAACCTAAGATCCCTTTTGATCAAATCAAAAGGAAGAACCCGAAGAAGAGGTAATGATTTCACCACCCGTTTTCAAGTTCCTTTCTTCTTCCACATATACTTTCTTTGTTATTAACATTCTAAAATAATAACTCCAGTATATTATATATATTGTGATGTTATTATAAATATGGTACAAACATATTCAGTATTCTATCCATCCTTTGAATAACATGTCACCATACGTGCGTACGTACGACTTACCGTCTCCACGCCGTGGTGTAATTATTATTCAAAAAATTATTATTTGGATGGGTATAATAATGATGTTTAATTCATGTAAATAATAAATATATCATGTTAATTATTCTGTATATATGATATACCATCCAATTAAATATTATTTTAATATCAAAAGAATGATATTGTCGCTCGTGCGTACGTACGGACTACCGTCTCCACGAACGCGATGAGATTCATTCTCCATCGTATCCATTCATGACTAATTCTAATTTAATGATTAAAAATAATGTTTAAATATTTGAAATAATTATGGATATGAATAATATACATCCCATTAGTAACAAATATGGCTCAAATAACAAAGAATATAAAGGAAAATGAACACGTCAACACCCGAAACGACGATAATTCTAAGATATTATTAACAAATCAATGTTAAAAGATCATATAAGATATCTTATTAATGCATATGAATCTTGTATAATTAAATAGAAATTATTTAACCATTATAAAGTAGGTTAACCTACCCTCGACCAAGGAAAAAGTACAAAGTAAGGGGTTTCTTATCTCACTCTTAATTTCGTGAGAATTCCATTGTTCACCACTTATTTATTGCATGTGGTGTATGTGTACTGCCCATGATTGTATTAATTGTGTAATATAATTTAATTTATGTGTATTTAAATCATCATTGTATTATTCTTCTTTCATCGGTGTATGTTTCATAAGTTATCTAATCGATAAGGGAATTTGAAATTTCAATTTCCATTTATTCGGCTTTACGCAAACTTCATTGATTATTTTACTCCGAGATTATGTGTGGAATCACTATTAATTTTCTTATGTCATAATTTTCACTCCACTTTTCTGTGGATATACTTTTGATACACATAATCACTCCATTGAAAATTCTCAAGTCATCGATATGAATTTGATAAGAGTAATTTTAACTGATTCTCCATTTGTTGAGTTAAACATCCAATTCATTGGTGTTGTTTTTACAAGATTATGTGTGAATTTCTTTTGATTGTTTTACACTGAATATCCAATCATATTTAGTGTATTTATATTTGTCACAGATAACTATGTCTTTGATTTATCCTTAACCTAAGGATATGGCCTTTATGAGAGATTTTATCTCAATTTACATTCCATTGAGACTTCATTGTTGGTATACACCAAATCACTTTTATATAGTGTATATAATGTAATTTGACATAGTATATCATGAATCCATTTATTCTCATGATATTAAAAAGTTTTTATTACCTCAATTATTTTATCCAAGTGTCTCTCTTTTGGTTAGAAACTCTAACTAAAATAACCTTTTTAAATGTTTTAAAGACTTATTCTTCAAAATATTTATCATTAATGTCCATGTTTTAAAAATGGTTTTAAGGATTTATTTATATGGACATTAAATTTTTAAAATAAAAATTTCTTTTAGAAGTTTCAAAGTGTTATGGGACACTTTGATTCAAAAATATATTTTTAAACGGCTTCTTGACAAATAGTGTGACTTATAAATGTTTTCAAGAAAAGGGGGATATTTCTCTCAAATAGTTTTGATGGTTATTTTCATCTATGTCAATATCATTCATTATTATCGATTGAGGTTAATCTGATACAATACAATCTTCCATATTGTATCGAATGAGTTATGTTTGATTGTGGATGTGCTATTTTTATACCATTCATGGTTTGTGGTTAAATTATTGACATTTCGTATGCTAGTTTTAATACGAATGTTTATGTTATGTTTAAACCTGTTCATATGAGGAATGAATTGGACTTAGTAAGTGACGGGTGGAGCCCGCTATAGCTCCTCGATGCATCGGTAGGTCTCATGAGACAAACTAGTGTTATGGCACAAGGCCTTGGAAAAATCTTATTTGTAGTCTTGGCACGAGGCCTTGGTTATGTGGTTATGATAGTCTGGCATTATGCATTCCATCATTATGAAAGTGGTTATAGATATTGCATTTGATTATTCGATTAGTAAAATATCCATGTGAATATGTAAATGGAATTATTTCATTTTATTTTTTCCATACTATGTTGAAGTTCAAGTTTAAAAGGCTTTTGTTTTATTTATACATTGCCTTAAATGTTTATTCTTATTTATGAAATTTTCTGCTATATTGTTATCCTTACTGGGAATTTCAGCTCACCCCTTTTCTATGTTTTATTTTTCCCAAGATGTGAAGAAGTAAATTATGAATGACCTGCAGGGATATTATGAGGGTATAATAGTGTGGATTATGGAGACACTATGTTGTTGTAGTAGTTTTTCACTTTATGATGTAATGTAAAACTTTATGAATATATCTTGTGTTTCCAAGGCTACTAAACTAATCGTTATTTAGAGACTTGATCCTTTGTGATCATGCCAATGTTATGTAATAAGTCACTGACTCTAGGTATCTAGGGTTGGGGCGTTACACCCAGGGCCAGAGAAGGGCATGGTGGGAAACCGTGCTTCTCCTTTATTCGATACCAAGTCCCTCTCCCACTGCACTTTGTCACCCCCGGGCCTCCATCTTGGAGTAATCCCCGACTTCTCAGGCTGCTAACCAAGCATAAGCCCCTGTTTCTTCTTTGGGCCTCTCCATGCATAAGCCCTACTCCATCTCCCACGAGCGCACCTTTCGCGACATTGTCTCCAGGTCTCTGCTGTCTCTTGTTTCTCACACTGAGCATAACTCACTTGAGCTTAGAGCAAGCACCGACCATGAAACAACCCACCACTTGGGCCGCCTCAGAGTGTAAGCCCCATACTATCCCGAACTACAAGGACATTGATCCATGTCAAGTCATGGTACGTAGGAAGCCTCCACAAGGTTCATGCCCCAAAACCCACCACTTGGTCCACCTAAGAGTGTAATCCCCATACCATCTTGAACTACGGGGACTTTGATCCATGTCAAGGCATGGTACGTAGGAAGCCTCCACGAGGTTCAAGCTCCACCATACCACTTGGTACACCTCAGAGTGTAAGACTCATACTATCCCAAACTACGGGGACTTTGATCCATGTCAAGGCATGGTACGTAGGAAGCCTCCATGAGGTTCAAGGCCCACCAAACCACTTGGTCCGCCTCAGAGTGTAAGCCCCATACCATTCCAAACTACGGGGACTTTGATCCATGTCAATGCATTGTATATAGGAAGCCTCCACAAGGTTCAAGCCCCAACAACTAATCACTTGGGCTGCCTCAGAGTGTAATTCCCATACCATCGCGAACTATGGGGACTTTTATCCATGTCAAGGCATGGTACGTAGGAAGCCTCCATGAGGTTCAAGTCCCAAAACCCACCACTTAAGCTACCTCAGAGTGTAATCCCAACACCATCCCAAACTATAGTGACTTTGATACATGTCATGGAATGGTACGTAGGAAGCCTCCACGAGGTTCAAGCCCCAAAACCCACCACTTGGGATGCCTCAGAGTGCAAGCCCCATACCATCCCGAACTACGGGGACTTTGATCCATGTTAAGGCATGGTACGTAGGAAGCCTCCATGAGGTTCAAGCCCCAAAACCCACCACTTGGGCCACCTCAGAGTGTAAGCCCCATACCATCCCGAACTATGAGGACTTTGATCCATGTTAAGGCATGGTACGTAGGAAGCCTCCATGAGGTTAGAGCCCCAACAACAAACCACTTGGGCTGCCTCAGAGTGTAAGCCCCATACCATCCCAAACTATGGGTACTTTGATCCATGTCAAGGCATGGTACATATGAGTCCTCCACGAGGTTCAAGCCCCACCAACCCACTTGGTCCGCCTCATAGTGTAAGCCCCAAACCTCATCCAGAACTATGGGGACTTGGATTTCCTGTCATGGGGATACATAAGAAGCCTCCCCGAGGTTCAATACCACCATCCATCAGGACCCCAGGTCCACCGTCATGTCAGTTTACCGACCCCATGGGCTGCCTCAGAGCGTAAGCCCCAAATTCCACCTGAACAACATGGACTTTGATTCCCTGCCACGAGGATACGTAAGAAGCATCCATGAGGTTCAAGCCCATCAATCATGTATCATCCTGATCTCTCCCTCGAGCCTATGCGTCTCGAGAAGCTCATGCCCCAACCCAGAGTTTCCATTTCTTCTAGGTCCTATCCACACGTCCATTCTCATCGGTAACCTCCCCAGGTGTCCCATCGTCTCATCGAACTATGCGGACTTTGATTCCCCATCACAGGGATACGTAGGAAGTCTCTTCAAGGCTCAATCCCAAAACCATCGTAACCCCATGACAGTTCCATCCCATTCACAAAACCTTACATCACTTATCCTGATCCTCACCCGGGCCACCACATCTCGGTGGGATCATGTCACCCCACTCCCCATTCCATCAGACAACATTCGGGAAGCCACCCACGTGTTGTCCCCAATATCGGAATTCCTTCTAGGGGGTTCCTCCATCTGATCCACTCTAATCGGTGTTTCGATCAGTTAGATATATCTCCACTAGACGTTAAACTTGGGTCATACCCTATGTTAAACATGGGAAGCTAAGAAAAACCTCAGATACATTCCCATGGCATACAATTCCCCACGTTCAAGGTGGGATTCCTCGGGCTTCTGCGCCCTCAAGAAGCCCTATAATAAGGGACAGAAGATAGAAATGCCAATCTCCCAGTTTCCAGACATGCTAGTGATGCCCAACATGACTACTCCAATAACCAGAGGTTTCTTCCCTGACCGAACCCCTTGGAATGTCCTGACAGAAACAGTGTAATTAACTTGTGTCCATGAAGATATGGTGCCAGGAAGTGTTTCTTGAACAATGTATTAAATCTATGAGGGAGACCTGGACTAGGTGACGAGCTCCGAGGAGGAATCCACGAAAGGAAGAAATGACATCCCATCTTCCCGTTTCGATCAAGGAGCAGATGTCCCTGAACAAGGAACGGATATCGCCTACCTTTGGAAAGCGGGAATGCGAGGCAACAGTTGTGCGTCCTCTACATGACGGTTGTGCGCGCCCCGACGAAAGAATTGGAAACACTGTGAATGATGTTTTTTAAAATGTATTCCATATTTGGAATCATAAAAAATTATATGATGTCATAAATTTATCTTTATTTTTTACAATATTTATTGGTCAAAATTGTTAAAAATTAATTACCATGATTATGGTAAAAATGGGGTTATGTGCGCTAAATGTTCTTGTCTTGGAATTAACTTTACACACACATATGATTTTAATTTAATAAATTTTATTTAATAATTATAATTAGTAGGTATAAATTATTTGATAAGTATTTTTCATTTCAAGATTAAAGGATAAATTACATACTTTAAAGAAAATAATTTGTTACCATATTGGAAATTAAAATTGTAAAAGTGAGTCAAACATATATCCTAAATAGTTAAATGTTTAGCCATGGTTTTCTGTTGGTGGATTGGATCGATAATATCATCCATTCCATCCATTATTTATTAATTTTTGATCCACTTGATGTGAGAGTGACCTCCCCTTATTGAATACTTTTGGGTATATACAAAAATGTCACACCTCCTTAATTATAAAGGACACCCCTCTTATCTATTCCTTACACATTAAACCCATTTTATTTCAACCACTAAATTAAAAAATCACTTCCAAAATTACCTCCTATCATAATATAATCCTTACATTGCACAAAAAACTAACTTAGTAAGGCTTTCGGTACAAACCTAAGGAGGATACCCAAAGAAGAGGTATTGTTCATCAACGAGCATTTTTTATTTCTTCCTCTACCTTATTAGATTATTATTATAATATTATGATATAATAAACTAAGTTTCTTAATATATAGATATGTTTTTATGTTAATTTAATTACCTACAATCATCTCCACTTCCATCAAATGGGCTATGAAATCATCGTTCGTGTGTACGACAGACTACTGCCTCACGAACCGATGTCATTTGTTTTTCAATTAAAACCTATCATGGTTGAAAATAATGATGGATTTTTTATATATATTTTATTAATTATATTACTATCTTATGGAGTTATTATAACCCACATAACTTCACGTTTTATATTTTTTTGCAATATGATAACATCGCTCATGTGTATGACAGACTACCTCCTTGCAAACCGATGGGATTTGTTCACTCTTTACATGAATGGTAATAAGTATGGGTTTAATGAACATATATTATATATATTACATAAAAAATATTCTATAATGATAATATATCATTTACCTTTCTTTCTTTCTATCTTAAAATAAAATGGACACAACGTTCATGAATATGTACAACTAACCTTCTCCTTGAACAATATATTTCAATTTATATCACCAAATTTTATGGATTACTATAAATAAATATATAATAAATATATATTATATTTATATCATGTTTAAAATTATATATATGATGAAACAACAATCAATTTAATTGGAGAAAAAAATTATAAATCCAAACATATATGGAAGTCAAAGTGGTTATTACATAAAATGCAACTTTAACATGTAATTATTAATAAACAAGTAAAAGATGGTCACAAGAAAATAATATAAAATATGATATATATATATATATATTATTTTTTAATATTTTATAATAACTTTATTTTTATTATAAATTACTTTAAAATGTGTATTATGTAATTCAAGACTTAATGTAAGAGATTTATAATATCTTTTATTTCTGGGAGACATATGCTTATGTGGGGTATATACATCACCATTGAAATTTTATATCATGAATATAATTATTTAAATGATAATTAAAGTTTCATTTTATTTTATTCTTTATTAGGGATTATGATTTAGAATATTACTAAAGTAGTAAGGGATTTTTATCTCAATTTTCCTTCATTGGGATATATGTTATGTTTTGCACCTATCTTATTTTTTGTTGTGTATATACTTACCCTTTTACATGATATATCATGAATCTTATTATTTTAATTATATTATAAGATTAATTTAATTTTATTCTTTAATTTGGATTATAATTCAATGTTGCCAAACTGGTCAGATTTATATGTTACAATCTCATCAGTTATCAGGATTTTTTTTATTATAACTCCGATGATGAAATATTACGATCTATATCTCAAGAAACACATGAATTTCATTATCTTATGTTTATTTTCTGTATAATACATTTTTACCTTAATTTTACTCTAATTATGTACACATGAATTAAAAAGAATGTTTTTAATAAAAATCATCTTTATTTATCTCTTTCATCGAAACCATTTTTCTTTAAAAACTAAGAGATCTATGAATTATTTCAATTTTTTTAACATTTATGAAACTATTAATTAAATAATTTTATACTGATATTTGATTTTTTTTTTAATATTTTTCTGAAAGAAATATTCAGGTTGTTTTACAGATTGTGTTTTTGTGGATTTTAATGAAAATGTGAAAAGAATACTTGTTTTTAACATGCACGCCATGAGAAATATTTCCGATTATTGTAATCATTGAAATATTTAGTGATTACCTTACATGTTTTTGAAATTATTTTCAAATAAAATGTTTTCTATTTTATTTGGGAAATTATTTTATTTTAAATAATTTTTTCAAAGTAAAAAATCTATTTTGAAAATGTTTTAACAGTGTTTTTCAAAGTGGAAATGATATTTCCTTCAATAAGATGCTTTCAATGATTTCTAATTATTCCATTATAAGTTTTTAATGTTATTTTAGAAGAAAATGATTTTCAAATTGCTTAATTTTTTTCAAATAGGAATTGATATTTTTTTAAATTAATTTTTTAAATGGTTATCAAAGATTCCTCTATAAGTAATCAATTTTATTTTGAAATAAAGGGATTTCCAAAATAGTTTATCAAGTTTATTTTTAAGAAGTGATTTTCAAGGAAATTTTATTTTCATCAAGAAATAGCCAAAGTGATTTTTCTTTTAAATTAATATCCCATTTAATATGGAATCCTTTGAGGTTAATTATTCTTTACTAGGTATATGATCCAAGGATACTATTATTATTATTCATATAAATGTTTTATGTTTATGATGATATGATTTTTATAAAACATTTTTTCCTGAACATGTTATACCATTATATAATTCTTGTGAATCCTACTTATTTTCAAGAGTTATGCTCTAATGAAATGTTGAAATGATTATGGAACCTATATCTATTCAACCATTTATGATATGTTGAAATATTTATGAAACCCATCTCATTTCCAAATTTATGATATGGTGATTTTTTATGATCTTCTGGAACACATGTGTATATTTTTTATTATGTGAAAATGGTTATGTTATAACCCAGTGTGGTTGTTATGTTATAACCGAGGATGGTAGTTATGTATAAAAAATATGGGTAGGACCTATATACCCCTATAATTCATTGGTTAATGATTAATATCTTTTGATATTGAGAGGACTGGAATGGGGAGTCAACTGGGATCGACCAGGGACTATTTTCACAATGATGGTCTTGGGAGTGAAGCCTGACTACTATAACGGTTTAGGGAGTGAACCCATTCCACTATGAGGAAAGGGCTACCAATAGGGATGGTGGTGTGTCCTACCCAGGAGGTGTAGTTACCCATGGTGTGGCTTGATAATCCTGGAAATGATCCACAAATACAAAGAAAAAATTTTTCTTTGTTTCTCTGTATCCCATAAATCTATTACTTATATCAGTGTTATCCTCTCATAGATAATGTCCTCGATTTCCTTATCATTTAGGTCTTATAAAATTACAATAATTATTACATGAATCAATATTATGATCTTTTATATTCAGTGTATTTTTTTCAAATGTTTTTCCCATGTTATTATACTTTTTAGCGCAATTAATTCTTATGTATCTCGCTTGTTTACCCTTATTGAGCATCTAATCTCACCCTTTATAATTTCCTTTCCACAAGTAATGAATAAAGGTTGAAAGTAGGGTATATTTTGAATCAGTACTAAAGGGGAATATATTTATGGGATTCATTTAATTTTTTATGTGAATTAAGAATATTGTGTTCTATGTTTCCATAGGCAATAATATATTATGGTCCTCAGTTGTTTGTTTTTGTAATGCAATGAATATTTATCTAACAATAAGTAATATTCATGTATAAGAAGACTGGGTTACTATATAACCACACAATTCCTATATTTATTAGTTTCACGGGGACCCTAAATATACACTTTAGGGATGATAAATGGTATCTATCTAGTCCCAATGAGACAGACTAGATCCTCTATGGTGTCACAGACTATATGGGAGTACCATTAATGTGGATATTTTAGAGAATCCAGTTGGTTATAAATGTAGGAATGCATCAAAAAGGCTATAAATGGTTCCAATATGAGTACATATGGGGACACCTTAAAAGTTTTTTAGAAATTCCCCTTGATACTATATGAGTTTCCACACGAACTTTTCTAAGGATACTACATTGTGTTTTTATTTTATTTTCTACCAATAAGAAAATAAGTGATGAAAGAATTGGTTTAAATATTAATTTTTTAAAGAATAAAATCTTGTAAGTTCATTAGATTACCAAATCATGTTAATTAAATATTAAAGTGAATTTCCCCATAAACTATTTACAATTAGTTGAGAATTACATTTTGAAGCTCAAAGGCTGATGAAAGAAGTTTGGATGTATTTTTGGAACTTCCAAAGACTATTATTAGATTTTGTATTTTTATTTGGAAAAAAATATTTAAATTAGTTAAATATTTGAAGAAGTTTCATCAATTATAATTTCAAAGGTCACATATTATCTTTTTTATGAAGTGGATTTAATTGTGATAATTGTTGAAATAGACTTAATAATTTGGACATGTAAAAATGTAATACGAAGAAGTGGAAATTGTCTAGTTTAATAAAAGATCCCATTAAATATTTTATTATTTCATGATTGTTTTTATGAAGTCAATGAACATATTAATTTTCTTGAAGATAGAAACATTAGTTGTATAATATTTTGGAGGGACATGCAATAAAAAAGAATATAGTTTTTTATGATTAATTATTTTGAAGAAGGTATTTAAGTGGGCATGGAATGTTTATATTTAGTAATCACTAAGTATTTTGGTTGGATGTTTATCAAAATAACATGGTCAATCCATGTAAATACAAGGACCCTATCAACCACACATGTGGGACCCAGGGGTCATCCACCTGGGAGAGTGTGGACATGGCTAGCCATAGGTGGAAGGTGGTAGTAGCATTATGTAACACCCACAAGGATAATACAGTGTTATGCATAACACGTGTACATGGTATCGAAGAGGGTTCCTAGAGGACTGAGCAAGGGTGTGTTTTTTCCAAAATAAGGAATGTTTGTGGGGTTTCTCGGGGTGCTGGCCCCAAAATAATTATGAGTAGTTGTTGATGCTGGAAGTATCATTAATTAAAAGACCACTCAATAAAAGTATGATGTGGGGAAATAACTATATGATTATCAATCCTCCACTAAAAGGATATGTATATAATTTTAGTCACCTAATATAGAAAATAATTAATATTTGATCACTTTATTTGGTCATATTCAACCTCCATCCTTTGAGGTGTCTTCATGCAATCTCATAACTACAGACATCAACAATCCAGTGTTCGATGTCCATCCATTTGGTGATCAAAACCTAAAAACGAGTCTCAATCAATCAACCCAAGTACATGTAGTCAATCACTTTTTTTCATGCATACATCCATATGAACAACATGATTCTATTAAGTATGATTTAACATTGTAGTGAAGTGATCCATTGAGTCATCAAAAGAACAAGCCTCAGTTTCTTGATGTACTATGTACTACATGACCATGTGAAATTACATGAATAAGGTGATTAATTGAATCCATACATGTATCATCGTGGCCATATCATGAAAAAATACATTACTCCCCCCACAAAATATCATGTTAGGGAAAATTTCTAGTACATGATACTGTTATAAGTTGTCGATTTTCAATCCTCCAACATGTCACATGAACTTGTAAAACTGATCATGAGACCATGTATCCACTATAGTGTGACATGAAGTTTCTAAGTATTTTATTAGATGAGATTCATGGGATACATCATGTTCTTCAAGAATTTTAAAGATATTTTATTCACCATGAAAATCAAAGAGGCATGCGTCCTCCTCTATAAATACATAGGGAATAATGAGGTAATTTTTTGTTTCCATTCAAGATATTTGAGATATATATGAAAACTAAGACTTTATATCTATTTTTCACAATCTATTTCATGTGTAGAGATATAGTGTAATCCCATAACATTAAGGAATATAACCCAAAAACTTCATTGTTTTGAGAAGAAAAAATGTGAATCCCATTAAAATAGCAATGAAAAAATAGATCCCACAAATAATTTATTAATTTCATTAAGGATAAATGTTATATGTGTGCTTCCAGTCATGTGATGAATAAGAATATCCTTTATTTGATTTAATACACAAGGGGAAGAGGGTGAATAATCTGGTTTAAATGATTAATGTTTTTATGTAAAGAAATATAAATAGGATTAATATATACACTCGCATTAATATTCAATGAAACAGTGCATGCATGTGAATATTACATGTGTAAAGAAATATTAATATTGAGTATTTCAGGTACACACTATATTGATGATAGCATCTCAAAATGTGTATTTTTGAAATACAGTGGTGTGAGATAATACCACTAATTCTAATTATGTTATCTCTTTCATGAGGAATTAGTTTCTCCATGATAAAATTGTCACTACACTCAATTGTAGAAATTGTGTACTAGGGAAAGAGAAAATTAAACTAATACAATATTCATATCAAGGAATGTCAAAGATCCTAATAATAAGATGATGTGAGTGGAAAATATTTGTTTAGTTTATTATACATTGGGTTAGAAATAATTCTTTGATTACCAGTATAAAAAATATTCATTTTATACATACTAAAGGAAAACAAGAGACTACCCATTGATTGATAAATTCAAGGTAACATTTTGATAACTTCATTTAAAGGAAGATGATTATAAATATTGAATTCTATTGCATAATACTTGTTCTACACTACTAATCACTTAATTATGGATAACATGATATCCTATAATATTTTTATTTAAATTTTTGTAATACATAGTTCCTAGTTCATTCTAAGAGAATGGGTCCAAGTCAATTCCCTTTAATGTGTTTTCTTTGATAATAATAAAGAATTAATGAGTGAGTGGGATAAAAAAACCTCACACTGGGTACATAGTCATCCACATAAGATATCAAAATCATTTATAAAACATAAGTTTTTTTAGTTTAATATATTGTGTTCATTCTTTCTAATTATAGGTAAGTAAACTAAATAACCATTCACAATAAAGTGAGAAAGGTATAAAAATGGATAATGTTTTAATGAGATAATTTTTCTCCCCACATAGATTCACCCCCTCTCAGTGTGGTTACACAAAATTGATTCTAACCATATCTATCATAGGGATAGGCCACACATCTGATTGGATCGTCATATTTGAATTTTACTGAATATTTGATATATCTCATTTCAATTCTAAATGGGGTACCAAATTTTAAGCGTTGTATCAATTTAAAAGAACAATTATACTTTAGCTAAAAAATTCAATAATACAAAGAATAAATAGTTGATAAATATGTAGAATCTTCCCCTATAATGTAACAAGGAAGATGAAATTTTTCCCATCATTTGATAATTACTACATGGTAGAAGATGACAAGTGAGTTCAAACTACTTCTAAGGAAATGGATAACCTTTCAACTAAATAAGTTGATGAAGTGATACCAAATATGTTTTCTCAATATATTTCAATGGATGAAATAAAAAAATGGGAAATATTATAATAAAATTTCAAAAGGTAATTTACAGAATAAGATCACCTATCTTGAAGAAGAAGCTGAAATAATAGAAATAAAACTAGCACAAATGGCAGTGATGTTTCTTGATCTCACTAAATAATTTAATTCCAAAGTAAGAAGATTTAAGAATACTAAGTAAGGATACTCAAAATTTGGGAAGGATTGGTTTGATGAAATATTAAATAATGACTAGGTTTTTGAGATCCTTGATGAAATATTCTATGAACTATAAGAGAAATAGTAATCCATCATTGATGTTAAGAATTATAAAATTGAAATCAATGAGAATAACATCAAGGATAATGAAACTTTTATATAGGAGGATAATTAATTGCATGATGATTATTTTTTATTTATTAATAGGGAATGAAAGGATATATTTATGTCAGTGAAGGATAAAAAATTCATCATAAATATGAAATGTCTTAAACATGGAGACGAATTGAAAAATATTGAAATTTTTTAAGCCGAGTAGTAACAAAATATTTAAAGAGGAGATGGTACTAAAATATCCATATCCACAAAATTTATAAAAGGGATTCTTCTTCTAAAAGGCCTATACTTGGTGGAATGAAAATATTGAATCATTTAGTGTCCAATCTCAAGAAGTATCTTATAAGAAGTTACCATCCAATTCAAATTATGTTATTTATGTTAATTTAGGTTTTATATATAATGTAGGTTCAAATTTTAAAATTTTCTAGAGTGGATGAAGAATGTAAATGATGTTCTTTCCACTAAATCTGAGGTAAAGTAAGACAATTTTAAAAGGAACTATTCCCCAAAAGAATCCCATTTTAAAAATGAGATGAAATAAAATTACAAGCATGTCAACTTAGCTAGACTATTATTCTAAAGAATATATTTTTTTTGATATTATTGGTGATGTGAAATATTTTAGAATAGAGCATTCAATTTTTGATCTAATATGGAAGTATTTTAAAATCAAAGGACACCTATATAAAAGGGGATCAAATTACAAAATAAGACAATACCACATATCAAAGGAAAAATCATCCTGTTACAAATATATTTCAATGTTTGATGAACCTATCTGGTATTTTCAATGTTAGTGGTTATAGTAAAGATGTATGCATGTATAAATCATTTAAGAATTACATTAAAATAATTAATATGAAATGAAAAAACAAGATTAATACTAGAGAAAATAAAACCATGGGAAAGAATCGTGATAAATTCCTAAAAAAGAACATTCTTAAGAAGTTCACAAAGAAGTCACGCAAGACAACATTGGATGAAAATCAGAATAATAATTTTAATCTGAAAAAAACTTATAATATTAAAAATAGTGTTATACCAAAAAGAAAAAGCTTTTCTTTTTAAGTTAGTAGAGTTTAAAACCCAGGTCACTGTAAGTAGGCCCTGGATATCCTAATATATATGGGCAATCATAAGAAGAAAATGGGGAAGCTAGTCAAAGAGAAAAATTAAAGGACTAAAATCGTAAAAATTGTACCTATGTATCCATGTGGAACTAAAAATAATGATGTGAATATTCCAAATAATATTCTTTTAATTTGGATAGCTCACATAAAGAGAGAAAAGAAAGAGGAATACATAAGGATGAATTCATATGAAAAATGAAAGTAGAATATTCCACATTAAGAATCCAAAGTTCATGAAATGGTTTCAATAAATGAAGACTATAATATCTTAGGATTACAATGTCGTAGGTCGAAAAGGGATTAAAATATATTTTTATTATTATTTTTCATTACACTTGCATAAGAATAAATAATAATGAATAATCATAAATAACCAAGTGATATAAGTTCTTTTGATGGATAATGTTAATATGAAAATTCCACACAAATCTATTACTGATGAACTTAAAGATTCCATGATTTAAAAAACTTCCATGAAATTAAGAGAAGTCAGTATGAACAAATAACCCTCGCATGCAGGTGAAAATGGATTTTATTGTATTAGAAACAAATATTAGACTTGTTTCTCTCTATAAAAAGAAAAGGAGATCCCCCATATTCCTATATATTATGTTATGGTTTATTATATAGAGAGAATTTATAGTGATATGACTATTTTGGGAGAAATGATATTAGTATATTATTTATCTATATCTATAATCTATAATATTAACTCAATGATTAAGGGAAAACTCCATCATTTTTTTATATATCTTATATTATCTTAATTGTTCTTTATTTAAAAATATAAAAGGTCAACCTTGATAAAGATGATCAAGCAATTGTAGTTGATCCGAAAATTTGGAGCCATCATCATATATGTGATCCAAACAATCGGTATTCACTTTAATTGGAATTTAAAATAAAAAACATGGAAGAGATATATCTTTATAATGTGAATTTGGATATCATCCCTTGAGTGGGAGTATCTAAAGTATTTTCCATTGAAATATATTTTCAAAATAGATATATCTGGAAGGTACATATTCAAGAGATCATTGATGAGGTATATGGTCACATCCTCCTATCATTATTCAAAAATATGAATTAAATTTTAATATTAATGGGGATAACTAAAATTGTTCAATAAAATGAAAAAAAAAATCTTGAAGAAGTTTCAATATTGATTTCATGAACTTTACATGCCTATATAATTGAATGTTTTTATTGTGTGTGCTGAGAGGAGTGTATCAATTTCAGGTGGAATGTATCTTGAGGATTTATTATTTACAAGTGGTATCAAAAAAAATCCACATGAATTGTATCAGTTGGTATAAACTAATTTATATCTACATAAAATAGTTGAATAGTATCCTAGGAAAGAAATATGTTTCATTATTCTAATTTGTATCATATTTAGAATAGATAATTGTCAATATTGATGTCTAAATTAGACCCTATTATGTTATACATTGGGTTAGTGAAATTAGACTTAGAGTGGAATAATTTATGGAATATTATTTAAGAAATAAATGAAACTATCCTCTCTCTAGTAATTTGTATTTGTTATCAATAAGGTGAAGAGAAGGAAATAAAAAAAGAACAGAATAATTGAAGAGAGTATATTGATATCCCAATTTTCAGATTGGTTTTGATAACAAATATAAAGGGGGATATTAATGATACTAATTTGTGTTTTTCTTTTATTTGTTTCTAATATTTTAGTAATTTATAAAATACTTGATTTCAATATGTATTATTTAAGGATTAATAGCTTTAAATTTTATTTATATAATTAAGAATGTTTGTTGAATTTCGAGGTGATATTACCATGAAACTATAAAAAGTTAGTTGAGAATTATGTTTTGATGCTCAAAGGTTGATTAAAGAAGCTTTGATGTGTTTTTGTTACCACCATATATTATTCTAATAATATCTCTTTATATTTTGAAAATAAATATTTTCAGTAGTTAAATCTTTAAAGACGTTCCATCCAATATTGATTCAAAGGTCATAAATTATATTCTGGATGATGTAGATTTTACTATATTGATTTTCGAACTGATCTTAATATTTTAGACATATGAAAATATAATTTTAAGAAGTGAACATTGTATAATTTAGTGAAAGAGGCCCTGCAATATATTATTATTTCATGAAGAGTTTTATGAAGACCATGTAAATAATTTTTTCTAAAAATAATGAGACATTAGTTGAGGATGATTTTTGAAGGACATAAAAAAAGAATATATTTATATTTTTGTATAATGAACTATTTTGAATAACGGATTTGAGTTGGCTTTGAAATTTCATAATTAGTAATCACTATGTATGTTTTGGGTGTTTATAAAAAATGGGCAAATAATTGGACAACCAAGGACTCCCTCAACCATAAATGGGGACCTAGGGATAAACCACATGGGAGAGGGTCGACCTTTCCAGCTGCAGGTGGTAGGTGGTATTGGGTTTCATAGCACCGATAGAGAGAACACATAGGGGTGTGCATGGGATGTAAAAATATTATATATGAGGGTACACTGGGGACCGTGAAATGGTTTTTCATGACTCATGAAGTGAATATTTGTGTAATGTAATTGAGTTTTGGTCCTAGATTCAGCTCCATTAGTAGCTTATGATGGATGTATTATTACGAAAAGGAAGACTGAATCGAATTTATATGTGAATAAAGTTCTACATGGTTACTGTTACTCTACTAAAAATATATATGTAAGAAGAACCACCCATTCTAGTTAATCTTGGTCATCTGATCACTTTATTTGATTGTCTTCAACCTCTATCCTTTGATATTTCTGTGAGTGAGATTAGAACTATCGATGTTGTAATTATAGAAATTGATTTCCATCCTTCCAGTGATCAAAAAATGAGAAATATACTTACTCAGTAAACCCATGTCTACACATGAAATCTATATCTTGAATTCATGAATTAATGTGAAGAACATGATTTTGAAGAGGATATTTCAATGTTTCAGAGAAATGATCCACCAAATCATTACAAGATTAAGCCTTGGTCACATGAAGTACTATGTACTATATGATTATGTGGAACCACATGAAGAAGGTTACCAAGATAATCCCAACCAAGTATCCTCATGATGATCACCTAAAAATAGAATAACATACACCATAAGAAGATCCCATCCAATATAACTTCCAATGCATGAAGTTGTCAATAGTTTTTGATCATCTTTACACCATCGTGTGTCATGATCAAGTGAATAAATTCATAAAACCACATATCCACTATAGTATCACAATAAGAATATAATAATTTCAGTATATGATATCCTTTAGATATTCTAAGAACATCATACATTTAAAATATTTTTGAGTCACCACCGAAAACAAAATAATGGTTATAGATCCATCTCTATAAACACTAAGGTAAGGATGAGTGAATATTATTAATTCCATTCAATATATTCATGGGATATATAAAAATAGAGTCTCTATATCAGTTCCATGTGAACCATTTCATTTGAATACTTCTCAGGTGATCCTTTTACATGAATAAAGAAAACTTGTGAACCTCCTGGTTATGTGAAGAAGAACTGTGAATTCCATAATTATCAAAAAGAAAAAAATATATCACACAAATCATTTTTTAAGGTAAGAGGTTATCTACATGCTTATAATCTTGAAAAGAATAATAAAAAACTTCAAGTGATACTATATGTGAATATATGAGGATGAATAATCATTTTAAAAGGAATACAGTTACACATGAAGAAAGTTAAATATATTTAATATATAAAGTTGTGTTAATATTTAATGAATCAGTTAATGCATATGAATATTATATACATCAAAAGAATATTAAAAATGAACATTTAATTTAAAAAATATACAACATCTAATAAATGTTCATGTATGAACTATTTTGAAGTGAGAATATTTTTTGTGTTCTAATTAAGTTTTTTCATGCATGAGGAATGAGTTTCACCAAGAGGAAATCACTACTACACTTAATTGTGGACATTTTGTATCAAAGAACAAGAAAATGACATAGCTACACTATTTTATATTATTGTGTGTAAAAGATCTAAGGAAGACGAATAATTTAGTGATCAATCTATATTCTACTGATTAGCAGTCAGGTTAGTAAGAATTATGATATTAACAGCCTATAATATATTCATATTATTCTGACTGGGGGAAAATTATAGAGAACCCATTGATTTTTTTATTCGAGGTAGCCATTTTATTGGTTCATTTCTATTAATTTTATTGAAAATATTAAAGTACATTGTGGAATATTTATTATACATTTTTATCACTTCAAGGGGGATAGGTCATTATCATGTAATATTTTTCTTTAAAGATTAAGCTTATAATATACCTTGTTGGTTCTAGGAGAACTTATCCATGTCCATCCACTTCACCGTTCATTCATTGATAATAAAAATGAATTTATATTTGAGTGGGATGATAACTAACATAAATTGATGACATATCCATCCACATTGGATGTTAACCTTATTAACAAATCATGGTTCTCTTTGTGATTTATTATTTTTTGTGCATGATTACTAACTATACGTAAAGAAAAATTATAACCATTAATTGAATAATTGTTAACGGTATATAAAGGGATAAAAATTTTAAAGTGATAAAAATTCATCCCACACTAATTCACCGCCGATATTTTTGGTTATCCAAAATTGATCCTAATGATTTACTTATTTCTTATTCCATAATTCAATTGGCACACCTGAAACCATGAATTCCACATGCATTCAATATTAATATTGTGACAGGTTTATTTTTTTTATTTTTTAATTCTAGTATCTGGATCATTTTATTAAAATATAACCAAATATCTTTGAAAACCTGTATTTATATGATAGATATAAAATGTATTTTTTCATAGAAGTGTCATTAGATAGAAATTTTTTTCTAGGTTATTGTTTATTTGAAATAAATTAAAATTAAAAATTTAAAATTCTAATCAATGTTACATTGGATTTTATGTATGTGTGTATGAAAAAAGTACTTTTTCAAATTATATTTAAAATTAGTATAAATCATATATCTTTAAAAAGGAATAAGGGAAACTCCTTGTTGGGATCCTATAGAGATCAGTTTCCCTCACACCCTACATACACCATTAAGTGTATAATTATTTCAGGGTTTATTATCAGGTTCACTAGATTCTTTCTTCCTTGTGTTGGGTGTTTGGTTTATTCATGATAGTATCTTTGGATGTGGGGAGTGATTGAGGGTCACATAGAGATTGATCGTATTAGTTTCATTTATTTATTATCATATATCTTTATAGATGTCTTTGATCTATTTAGTTTATTTATATGATGACTCTTATTCATTATTGTCTATTTTATGAGTTTCCTTACTTATTATTTCCACATAATCTATTTATATGTTCTTGTTTATTGTTTATACTTTTTTTCTTTAATTGTCATCTAAACCACAATCAGGACATGTAAGATTCTTAGTAAAATTATTATTTTTAATGTAAATCAAGGGTAAAATCATTGCCATTGGTTTTTCTTCAAGACCATAGAACTAGTTTCTTTCATGGGGTGATCAGGAATGTGCCTTAAGTATGTCACATGTCATCTTGGGCACTCAGTTCAGGGGTTTCCTGAGATAGTTCATGAAAACATGGTACCATTATTCCCTCTTGTTATTTGGGTGCATCTGGGTAGCATGGAAATTTTTACTCCCTTCAAGAACCAAGAGAAAGATCACATGTAGGTACCAGATATCTACCCATCATGATAAGAATCGAGTCACTATTGGTTGTTGGTTTTGCGTATTATTTTGATTTATAGCTCGCTTATTTTGATGAATTTATAATCCCTAATGTACGAAATTATTATTTTTGGGGTTTCATTATGTTTTGGGATTAATATGGAAAGGAATAAATGTTTCACGGTTATCTTACATGGCCTGGTAAACTATTTCAATCCCAAAAAAGGGTCTTAAAAATTATCAAAAGCTATGTTATACATTTTTTATGATGCATAATTCGTTTTTATAAGATATTCACATCTATGCATCCATGTTTGAGATGTTTTTAGAATTATTTTGATTCTAGATTTCACTTAAATTTGGTGTCTGTTATTGGGGAATTGATTAAAGAGGGTTTTAATGAGGTTTTGATTATATTGGATCAGATTTTATTTGATGAAATATTTTATATTTTCTTATGGTTTTATATTTCATGGATTTGTGAGTGTAAAAAGAGGATTTTTGGAATATATTTTGATTTTAAAATCAATTTTTTTTTTTTTATTAAAAATGGTTATTTATTCACATCCAGTATATTATATAGTCGTTTATTTTAGGGTAGAATTTGTATTTTTTTTAAATATGTGGAGGAAACATATGATGTATAAGATTTATTTATTTATTGTTTGAGTAATTTCAAAGCTACTATAAAAAAAGTAATTTCTTGATGTGATCTATTCTTGAAACCCATTTTAAAGTATTTTTGGGAAGATATTTGGTATTTTTCATTAAAGACTAATTTTATATTATAAGAATTGGTTTTAGAATCAATTTGTGTTAAAGGTTTTGAGTTATATTGAATAATAATATTTGTATTTTATTTGGAATGAGGTTAAAGTATTTTTTAGGTGAATTTTTTTTTAATTTAAAATTTGAAATTTTTGAAATATTTAATTTTAAAATTGGATTTTTTTAAATTAGACTGTTAGATTGTTTTTTAATGTAATTTTTTTAAATATGGAATTTTGAAAGTATCAGGGTTCAGGGTGATTATATTAGAATTTTTTTGGGGTGTGTGAAAATGTTTATGGAATGTTTTAGTTTTGTTGTGATAATTCACAGAATATTTTATTTTTGAAAAGGACACTTCTTGATAAATTTCAAAAGAGATGAAATTTTTTGAATGGATGGTTTGTTTTAAGAATATTGTGGATTTTAAAAATAAGGAATATTTTTCATCTGTTTACTCTAGTGAAGATTAATTTGGGTTGACATGGTTAATATTAGTGTCATGTAGTTTAAAGTGTGAAATATGAACTTATCAAATTTTATGTTTCATTTAGTTTCTACATGCCTCCTTGAAGGGTCTTGATAAAATATAGGGTGTTTATCCTATGGATTTTTCTATTCATGGACACATCCATTTATTAGAATTAAAAATTACTTGTTATGGAATCTACCCATACTCCAAGTGATGTGGCGGATCCATGACTCTTTTTCACTATTGGTATCCTTCAATTAGTTCACTTCTTCCCCTTATAGTTATCTAGGTTTTGATGAAGCAATATATTATTTATAAAGTATGAGAATTTATTCTAGGTGGTATTGGATTGGATTGGGATATTGGTGGAAGGTATTGTGGCTATTTTATGGATCCTTTCTATTTAACATGGGTGGTTGTTTGTTTGGGGACATTGAATTTTTGGTGTTTATTGATGATTATTGGGTTCTCCCCTTTTTTGGAAAAAATGAGTTATGGTGTGGTGTGTGCCTTGTTTCTGGGGATGTACATTTGGTTGTGGATTCCTTGATGTCAGGTTCTTTATGGTTAGATCGTGGGATACCTTTGGTTTTGTGACTGGGTAACTAGGATATGGATTGAATTTGGGATATTGTGAACGTTATAGTACGAGATCCATTTTATTGGGTTTTTTTATAAGTCGATGTCTCATTTTTGAGGTCATTGTTTACCCATTCAATATAATTTCCTAGGTAGAGATCCCATGATATTTCCTGTTGAGTCATAATAATGATATTTTATTTAAGAGTTACATGGTAGAGATGTTTTTTGATATTAGTGAAGGTTTTCATTTTTTTATATTTATTTCTTCTTTGGGTCATTTCTTCTTTGGGAGTTAGAGCTGGTTCTTTAAGAATTTCTCATGGTTTTTATATTTGGGAAATTTTTGAGAAATTTTTGAGAGATTATTAAGGATGAATTATTGTGGTTAATGAAATAGGTTAGTGGTGTGTCCCTCTTTTGATGTCACCATTTTATATTAATTCTATATAGTAGGGAGACCTAGGTTTTGTCTCCATTTCCCTTATGTTGGGTGCTTCTTTTCTGTTGTTGTGTTGTGCATGGAGATGATAAAATATTTTTTTTGAATTGATATATGGGTTTAGGGTAGTTAGTTGTGTTTATAATTTCCTTTTGTAGGATCCCCTTTGGTTATTTTCCCAAGAAACCCAACTTGGGGTGTAATGTTTTGTGATTGTACTCTCAGGTGTCCTTTATTTTTATCAAGAATTTTTTGGGGAATAAATTCTCATTTTTGGGAGTATTTTCACACCAACAAGTTACTATTGTGGTTATAAATTTTATTTTAAGTTATTTTGGTTGTCTTTGTTCTTTATTGATGTTTTTGGGTGGTTTTAGAGGTATTGAGAGGCTACAGGTATGAACCTACAAAAGTTCATATAGTAAACCAAAGATTCACCACATAGAATGCCCCTCTTATTGACCTTGGTGTTCTACCTAGGGTACTTCACCCAATAAACTATGAGTGAACCCCATGAAATTATTTAAGGGAGACCATTCGTGCTGTGAAATATGGTTTACCACAGTAATGGGTCTATATAGTGACGTGGGTGTTCTATTTTGTGAATTTCACCCCATAAACTTAGTGTTCACACATGAAATTCCCAGGGGGGGTTCCCCATGAAACATTGTTAATCTTTTTAATGTGTCTACGCATATATTAAATTTATGTGTTTTTCCAATATTTCCCCCATAGACCCTTAAGTTTCTTCCCTGCATTTCTCAGTCATTCTATTGGATGAATGTGAACAATTTATATAGTGATCCTTCATCCATGATTACTTTGATTTATGTTTCTTGTTTGCGTATTCAAAGTGATTCTTTAAGTTAAATCCCTTGATATTTTCATTTCATCTTCTCCTCTTCCTCCCTATTTATCTTTTTATTGGGTTGTATTTCTCCCAAAAGATCTATTATACAAAATGATTCTTATTTAGGGTTTCTAAGAGATATAACCATGTATAATTTCATTTTTATGGATTGGAAGTCTCATTTTTTAATTTGGTTTAGTGCTTGATATGAAAGGCTACTTATTATGGACCATTGTTAGATATTTATTCTTATGTAGAGGAATGTGTTTTTGTTCTTTTTTAAAAAGAATAAAATTATGTGATTGGTAGGCTAAATTACATAATTTATCAAATTATAGATTTAAGTGATGATTTTATTAAGTTTCATAAGTGTTTTAAAGGGAGTATTCACCTATTTTAATGATTTATCTCTGGAATTTCAAGGGTTTTGATATCCCAAATGCTTCAAAATTCCAATTGTTTCTGAAAAGGGTTTAAATGAATTGTTTTTAATAAAATTGATATTTATAAAGGGGAATTTGAACCTATTTGTGTCATAAATTGGATAAAGAGTAGATTTAGTTATTTTAATGTGTTTTAAAGAAAAAGGTGTGTATTTTGAAATGGGGTTAATCTTGGTTCTTAATGAAATTATTATAAAGGGTGATTTGAAATGAATTTCAATGTGATTTTTAAATATTCATTTGAAATGGAATTTCAAATGACTTCAGATAGTCTGTTACCCCAATATGGATTTCAATAAGGCATGTTTGGCACTTTAAAATTAGATTTATTATTGTATGTATGATATCATATTGGGGACCATGTTTATTATTCCTAATCTTTGATTTTGGTCTGAGGGAAATGATCTATATTTTATTTGATGTGGATGTTATGATCAAGGATGCTTCTTGAGAGGGAGTTGGGGGGTGAGGTGAGATTTTTGTTGTTTATATTGATTGTGTGTATATTTTGATCACTCGTATCATATTAGTAATTCTTTAATGGGTATTTGTTTACTGAGGGATGAGAGATGGCTTCTACATATTCACAATGATATGGACTGGATCCTCTGTGATGTTAGGTACTATAAGGTTATTTCATAGGTGAGGATAGTTTTGAGTAGCTAATTGGTTATAGACATATAAATACATCGATATTCCTGTAGATGGTTCTATTCCATGTATATATTGGGTCTTGACAAGATATTTTTAGGAATTTTACATGATAATATATGATATTCAATAGGGAAATTTCCTTCTTTGACGTTTCCAAATTTGATTAGAACACACAACCCCCTGACTTATACATGAATACACTCTTCTGATTGTGATATGTTTCTTTACTATTTTATTTTTTTCATTATTGTATTTTTATTGAGTTATTAATATTTTCCAAATATAATTGAAAATTCATATTTATAATTTTTTTTCAAAAGTGGTTTTAAAATGGATGTTATGATAAAAGAGGCATGAGCCAAATAAATTTTTTCTAAGTGGATTTTTAAATATAATTGAAATTAAATTGATGTTATTAAATGTAAATGAATGTGACAATGGATTTTTTAATGTATATATGAAAAACCTATTTTCCACAGTGTTAGTTAAACTATAATAAGTGATCAATATTTTGAAAGTAAAAAAATGTCATCCTTATTGGGATCCCACTGAGGTTAGTTTTTTCTTAGTCCCTTCCTACAAAATTTGGTGAATTCAGATATTATGACATATTTTTAGGTTCCTTGGCTTCATTATCCCTTTCATTAGGTGTTCATGATTGTAGGAAATATGTTTTTTCGCTTAGGTTTGGGTCCTTTAAAATTAAATCCTAAATATTTACTTTGGAGACAATTTGGATGCATAATGGGTTAATAGATGTCTCAAGGGTGTTTAGAGAAAATTTAGATCCAGGAACCCATCTTTTTTGGGAAACATTACATATCGCATGGTTGTCACATGGTTGGTGCACAGTTTTCCTAACCGTGAAGATGGTCAATTTCTGGATAGAACCACTTCACACAGCTTGCGCATGACTGTGCAGCCTAAGCATTCGAAGTTCCCTTCTTCCTAGGTAACTGGGAATGGTTGGCGTAATGTTTTCCAAAACATGTGTAAAAACCATGGACATTCCATTTTTATGGTTAATTTGGCAATGTTCCCATTAATAATTTAATTATAACCCCTCTTCTTACCTAATCTTGGAACAAGTAGGATTAACCTAAATTACTCTCATTTTGAAGCTTTTTGAAGGCCAATGCTATGGATTCAAAGATCTCCCTCATCTTGGATCTGATCGACCTTCTATTCATCATTTTGGATGTACAATGGTAATTAATTGAGTCTTCTTGAGCTATTCTACTTCTCTCTTAATCTCGACCAAGTTATCAGGGTATGAGAATATTTCTCCTTTTCTTAGATCTACTCCGATGTGAAACAAATCAAGGGACAATACTAGAGGAGATGGACTGTAAAACCATAATGTGGGTGGTCTATAACTCATCCCTCAAGTTTTTCAATTTTTTATTTGTCATGTACCCACCGATTTGATCGGGTGCCATTAATAGAATTTATATGTCATGCTTATATACCTTAAAACCATATAGATATTTTCATTCCATATATGTGATTAAGTTTTGGTGGTTATGACCAAAACTTTATCCTTTCCAAGTCAAAGGTTATGCCATAATTGTTTTTAGTTATTTTTACTTTTTTTCACCATCGTTTGGGTGTTCCCTGGCTTGAAATTCCTAAGGGTACAAATTTATATATTAAATGGATTGTTTATAATGAGAATTCACTAATGGAAAGTACCATGTATTCTCAAAACTTGACACGCCTAAGTTAAATTCTTCAATTTGATAATAAAATGTGAAATTTTTATTGGAAAGTATACTAAGGATATGACATGGACTTAAATGTAAATAAATAGTAGGTTGCATATCTGTAGCACCCCTTACCACATTAATGGTAGGTAGCAGAATAAACCTTGAATATGGAATATTTTTTAAATGGGTTAAATGAATGGTTGCAGACTACTTGTCCTTGTCACACTAATAAAAGGCATGGATTTATTAAAATGGATTTATTAATTAATTATGAATTTATTAAAAGGATGTATGCTAGTTGACCTTATCACACTAAAGAAAGGTAAGGATTGAACCAATAGTTGCATGATACTTGACCTTATCACACTACTGAAAGGTAATTATTGAACCAAATTAAATATTATATGACTTCATAATCAAATAGGAATGGCCTGACTCAAGATCACCTTGGATTTGGATTGGGGAATTTCATGAGCACTCAGAAACCCCATTCTAATTAAAGGGTAAAACTTTCTTAGGTTGAGACCCACCTAGATCTCGATCCTTGTATATTCTTTGATGCCCATTATGATAATGTAGGAACCCTTCATATTATTAAGTGATTCCTCAGATACACTCTTCAGACCTAGTGTAGAAAAGTAGGTGGCATGGTTACAGCCCATAGGTCCCACTCTCTATTTAGCCCCATATTACCTTGGAAGATCACCATGGATTTTTTTGGAAACATATTGCAGAATACCTTTGAATATGATCCTTGGATTACAATCTTATCCTTATCTAGGATACAATTACTTTTAAGTTGGTGACCATTGATTTCTTTGTTGCTTTGGTTATTACCTTGGAACTTCATTATTAAATTACATTACAGGTTTCCTTGTCATAACATGGAACCTTCACTATGGTTAACATGTGAATAATTTATAAACAGTTAATAATTAATAAATGTATTGGTTACATATTCAGACACCAGCCAAGGGATGAAGTAGGTACTAGGGTATTTAGTTACATTTTACTTATTTACATTATATATACATGCTTTCACACTGTTACATTTCCATTAGACGAGATGGAAGTTAGAAACACCATTAGTGGTGGCCCATTGAGATTTATCTCACACTCTCTAGAATAAATGTTAGGTACTCTGAGTAGATTACATGGTTTTCGGTTTTGAAAAAAGGAAGCCTACAGATTTAATCGCTTTAATGCTCATTGTTTAGTATGGAGCTTGATAAAAGAGGACAAAGTTGGAACTCATGATGATTGGGATAATCTTTTGATTTCCTTTATACCTTTTGGAACAAGATATTTCTATTGTTTTTATCCATGTTTTCTAGTTTTATAGTGACATGACATATCATCAGTTGTTGTATTCTTGGATGTTATTCAGTTATTTCAGTTGTTGTTACTGTTGTCTCTATTTTTTGTAGTTCCTTCTATTTAGATATATTGGTTCCACTATTTATAGATTTTTAAATCCATCCACTATGCTATACATTGGTAATGAGGGAATAATCTCCCCACTAACACACCCTAGGCCCTCACTTCTAGTTAGTAGCCTCTGGCATTTGTGGAGATGCGCTTGAGGAAATGTGGACCACCAGGCTCGAGGCACTGTTTGAGTGGAATTTGGTTCTAGTACATCACAAAATTGTATCAGAGTGGTTTCATTTCCTTATTTACTATTTGGAGAAAATAGACTGAGGATTAGGAATGCTTGGGACTTGTTCATAAGAAGTTCTTGGGCATCGCGAACCCTTGTTCAGAGTAAAAACCAAGTTGCCTAAAATTTAAATTGTTGTTCTGCTTTTTTCCTATTACAGTTGATATTATTTCACCATTGGGTGACACACAAGTTGTGTGGAGTTATTGATTGTTACTCTGATTTTGAATTTTGTTTCATCCTTGGCCTGATGATATAAGGGATATGATCATTGTTACATGCATCATTATAGGCACCTATAATTCACATATCATGCATATTGACATGCCATATAGGTGGTTTTAACTACATTGCAATACTTGATATTCCTTTGATTTTTGAGTGATGTTGTGATAGTTATCTAATGCTTGTATTACTATTGGATGCAATTGAGTGATTTCTTATCTCAATTCATGAGGTGTATGGGACCTCATGGGTTGTGATGAGTAATTTATTGAGTTGAGACATTATGCTTTCAATAAATGGCCATAATTTCTGGTGATAGGTTTATAGGAACTGGTTAATTGGAAATTAATATCCATTATGAAGTGAATCATGACATCTAAAATTAATTGGTTTCACATCCTTATCCCACATTGTCTTTTTTATGATAGGTAAAGGAGTGAAACTGATAATTACATTTTAAAGGAAATTAAACTTATACTTGAGCACTTACCTATACCTAGCCATCTAAGTAGGTAGTTGGGGCAGTATGCTTTGGATGGTGAGTTTTCTTATGTTTAGATTCCTCTGGTGATTCTATCTTTCTGTTAATCTTGTTTTGTGGAATTTTCATGGATATTTTAGTCCAATGTTGTCATGACGTACTCGTATCGTACACCAGGAGGGTGGTGATGACCATGCTCCAGACGTGGTGGGCCATGAGCCTCCAGTCATACCTCTAGGAGTTCCACTCTAGGCACCTCCTATTGTGCCTTATCTGGGCACTGATTCCTATGTTTGTGATAGTTTCCGACATCTAATGCATTACATTCATGGTGCTCCATGGATTTCACCTATGGTGGATGATCTGACTCATGAGTTCCAACAGTATCATCATACTACCTTTTTGGGGATGGTGGTCCATAGGCTACTGATTCTTTGTTAGAAGCCACCCTATCTATCTTTGAGAATCTAGAGACACCTCCAAAGAAGAATGTCAATATATATTCCTTAGGATTCAGCCAAGAATTGGTGGGATATGATTACCAGACTACCTTTTATTATTAGTTCATTCCTCCAACACTGAGATATGAAAGATCTAGAGAGTTCAAGCATCTTGAGTAGGGTGTTATGTTAGTTATGGTATATTCAATGTGTTTCATGGAGTTGCAGTGGTTTTCACTACTTCTAGAAAGTGATGATATTTCATGTTCTATAGGCTTTTAAGATGGGATCTAGTATTCCATCTCCACATAGGTGAATGTCTTTCACTTGCCTAATTTTTCTACAATAGTCAACTAGGATATTATCACTGAGCATAACCTGAAGGAAGACAATAGTACTGGGTATAGAGGACCTATTCCATGTTAGGTCAGTAGTTCTTCTAGTGGAGGAAGGCATTCCCTCAAGGTTCTCGTTAGGGAAATGATAGCTAGAGTGTCTGTTTCGACAACTCTAAAGTGTATTATCAATGTGGAAGAAGGGGGAATTCAGAGCCTCCATTTTATAGAGACCCACTAGAGTTCCAGGCTTGTAGCCATATGGGGAATCTTCAACATTTATATAGGACCTTTTCACCAGCATCAAGTGTAAAAGGATTAGCACCAGCTCCACCATTAGGAGTGTATTTTTTTAATCTGCATGAGGTGAGGAGTTAGAATAGCACTAGTAGGTCTGGATGAGGAGGGGGTATTGGTCATGGTAGCTAGACCTGGATCACATATAGTGCCAGAAAAGTAGTTATTATCATGTTAGTCCATCTATTGCACATGACCATGGATCAGCCCAATTGCATGCACTACATCCGATATCTGATGATCAGGCTATGAGACTATATACAGTACGAGGTAATATTCTAGTTGCCTCTACTATAGTATATGCTTTATTTGATATAGGTGATTCAATCTATTTTATCTCTATATATATCATGGAAAGTCTCGGACTAGAGATACAATATCACTATGGTGTAATAAACCTAGATACGCCATCAGGGGTATGAACATAGGGTATATGCCAATGCAGAGATTGTCCCCTTGAGGTAGGCAGTTACCCTTTATTATGGAAATTGTTTTTTATTGAGATGATAGTCTTTGATGTCATTCTTAGGATGGATTGGCTAGTTTACTATCATGATTTTATTAACAACTATCACTACAGGGTATCTTTTACATCACGAGAGGGAAACAATTATCTACATACGGGTGAGTCGGATTTCTAGTCTGGTAGATCTGGACTAGAAAATCATGGGCTGGGTGGGGAGACAGCCCAAATCTCAAATATCTTAATGTAGGATCATAGTTTCCACCTAACATATTTCCCTCTAGTAGTGGATCATTTCTAGGATTTATTTCCTGATGATTTTTCTAGATTACCTCCTGAGAGAGAGAGTTAGATTCTATAATCGAGCTTTTTCTAGGAGCATCTCCAACGCCCATTACTCTTTATAGGATGGTACCTAATGAGCTTCAAGAGACCAAGTAGCAGTTAGAGGATTTAGAGGACAAAGGTTTTATATGTCCAATTACAACCTCTTGGGGTTCTCCCATGCTTTTCCTTAAAAAGGTGGATAGAACCTTACATCTATGCATGGATTAAAGATGGTTGAACCAACTTATAGTCAAGAACCGTTATCCACTACCTCGAATAGATGATCTCTTTGACCAGATTTAATGAGAAAAGGTCTTATAAAAGATCAAACTAAGATTGGGTTATCATCAGGTGCAATTCATACCATCAGACATACTTTCATAGCAATTATGGTCTATATGAGTACCTGGTTATGTCATTCGGTCTTATGAACATGCCTTCCATTTTCATGGAGTTGATGAATAGGGTTTTCCATCCCTATTTGGATTATTTTTTCATAGTATTTGTGGAATACATCTTGGTGTATTATCACACTAATAGGGACCATGCCAAAAAAAATTTATATCTTTCTGAGTACATTGAGATAGCATCAGCTTAATGCCAATCTTTCTAAGTGAATTAAAAAAATTCACTTCTTGGGTCGTATTATCTCAGATTCTGGAATATCTTTTGACCCAAAAAAGATTAGTGTTGTAGTTTCCTGGGATCATCCGATGAATGTGTATGATATGATAAGTTTCTTCTGGGTGGCTTGATATTACATGCATTTCATACAAAATTTCTCACATCATTCTTCACCTCTTATTGGTTTTACAAAGAATGGTGTCAAGGTCAAATGGTCAGAAGCATGTGAGAAAGACTTTTAGGAGCTCAAAGGGAGGCTTGTATCGACACCTATTACGAATCTTCTAGATAAATGAATAAGTTATCTTGTCTTCCATGATGCATCAGGAATCATCCTAGGAGTAGTGATGATGTAAGAAGATAGTTTCATTGTATACGGATCTCAACAGTTGATTCCTCATCAGAGGAATTACCCAACACGTGACATTGAGCTAGCAACAGTTCTCCACACCTTACATTGTGGGAGATATTTATCTATTGAGTGAGAACATTGTGGTGTACACAGAACACAATATCCTCATATATATAGTTTCAAAGTGTGACTTAAACCTAATACATTGGAGATGGGTCAAATATCTATAATTCTTTGAGTTTGATCTTGCCTATACGTTTGGGAAGGGAAATGTCATTTCAAATACACTGAGTCCGAAAACTCAGGCACATACCATACGGGAATCCAATGATGAATGGAAATAAATATCCCTATTTTCTGAGTTCTATCTAGAGTTTAATGATAGTCACGAGCAGTATTACCTCTCATCCTTGACAGTTACCTCTTCAGTCCTTTAGAATGCGAATGGTAGATAGTTTTCATACCCTAAAGGCTTGGTACTACATGAGATTATATCAAAAGAAAACCGACATCCAGATTTCATTGTGGATAGAGATGACTTCCTGTGTCTACATGGACATATATTGGTTTCTATGGATATGAGAGAGGAGTTGGTGAAAGAGTCTCATTCTTATTAGTGGTCATTTATCCAAGCATCTCCAAGATGTATCAATATATGTGACACCGGTATTGGTGGCCTTAGATGAAATTTCGGAGAGCAGGATTTACCACATGGTGTTCCACCTGTTAGAAGGTGAAGGCATATCACCGGAGAGCTTCATGCTCGTTACAACCACTTCCACTCCTGGAATGGAAATTGGATGACATTTCTATGGATTTTGTAGTTGGCTTACCTAGGTCACCAAGGGGTAGCGATGCTCTCTAGATAGTCATTTAATGACTAACAAAATCACCCCACTTGATTCCTATTTGGGATATTTTCTTAGTTGATGAGCTGGGATGACTGTATTTCCATGAAATCATATGATTACATGGGGTTCCTTGTACTATCGTTTCAGATCGGGGTTCTTGTTTTACATCATGGTTCTAATAATAATTACATAAGGCTATAGGAACCGAGGTTCTTCTAATCACAGCTTTTCACCCTCAGACCAATAGACAATCAGAATTAAAAATACATGTTCTAGAGGATATGATCTGAGTAAGTGTCCATGATTTCGGTGATTCATGGGAGAATAATATCGCTCTCATCAAGTTCTCCTATAGTAACAACTTTCAGAAGACAATCTAAATGGCTCTTTTTGATGAATAATTTGTTAAGCCATGCCATTCACCCATGTGCTGGAAAGTGGTGGGTGAGGCATCCCTTCTAGGTCCTCGTCTCATTCAGGAGACTTCATATCAAGTTTATCTAATCATAAAGTGTATGACTACTACTCAGTCTATATAGAAATATTATTTCAATCACCATTGATAACCTCTTGAGTTAGTTGTCATGGATCATGTTTCTCTTTGAGTATCACCCAGGATATGGAATAAATGTTTACGAAGCTGTGGATAGTTGTCTCCTCTTAATATAGGGCCGTTTTATATTCTATAGATATTCGAGATGGTAGCCTATTGGTTTTTATTACCTAAGAGGTACTGTGTCATGCATGATGTCTTCCATTTTTTCAAAGATTCACTAGTATCATGTTGATCTGTCTCATACCTTTTATCCCAAGTAAGATGAGTTAGATAATGATGCTACCTTTGAGGAGTATCCATTACACATCATTGATCAATTCACAAATGCACTCCAAGGCCAGTTTTTCCCTCTAGTGCGGGTGCTATGTCAGCATGGCCGAGTATAGGATCATACATGGGAGAGGGAATCTAACATACATTCCTAATGGCCAGAGTTTCTCTCTCACAGTATCTATTTACCCTTAGAATATGAACTTGAGGATGAGTTCTTTTAAGGGGGGAAGATTGTAAGAACCTGGTTTTTCACACAGTTATGGATCCTTTAAAATCTTGGTCTAAATCATTACATTGGACCTAATATATATTCAAAATGGGTTAGTAGAGGTCTAATGGATTATAGATGGAAATTCAGAGCCTGGAACTAATATTTTTTTGGGTAACACAACATGTCGCATGATTGATGCATGGTTGGAGCATGATTTGCCTAACCGTGCAGATGGTCAATTTCTGGACAGAACCGCTTTGCACTATTTGTGCATGGCTGTGTGGACTAACCATGAAAAGTTTCCTTTTAACTAGATTACCATGCATGGTTGGTACACAGTTTTTCAAACCCTGTGTACAATCTATGCACAAGCCATTTTTGGGTAATTTGACATTTTTTCCCTTAATGATCAAATTGGAACCCCTCTTTGTCCCAAATCCAAGAACTAGTGGTATTAACCTAAATTTCTTTAATTTTGGAACATTTTGTAGGCCAAAGCTAGGGATTTAAATATATAATTCTTCTAGGATCTGACCGAGCTTTCATTCATCATGTTGGGTGTGAAATGGTAGGTACTTCATTCCTCTTGAGTTGTTCTCCTTATCTCTTTCTCTCAATCGAGTTATCAGGGTATGAGTGTTTTTCTCTTTTTCATAGATATACTCCAATCTGATCCAAATAAAGGTAAAATACTAGAGGAGGGGATCGTACAACCCTAAGTTGAGTGGTCTATAACTCATGCCTAATGTTCATTGATTTTGGATTTGTCCTGTGAGGCCCACCGATTTCACCAGACAACGTTAATAGAATTTATTTTCCATGTATATACTCATTAGAACTATACAGATATGATATTTTCATATATGTGACTAATTTTTGGTGGTTATGAAAATAATTCCATCATTTCTATGATAAAGGTGATTCCAAAATTGTTGTTTAGTGTTTTGACATGTTTTTCCCACCGTTCGGGTGTGCCTTGTCTTGACCTTCCTATGGGTAAGAATTTATAAATTAAATGGATTTTTTATAATGAGAATTTCATAATATAAAGTACCATGTATTTTCACCACTTGACCCACCTAAGGTAAGTGCTTAAATTTGACAATAAAATGTGAAATGTGAATTGGAAAGTATACTAAGGATATGAATTGGCCATATATTTAAATGAATAGTAGGTTGCATATCTGTATCACTCCTTACCACATTAATGGAAGGTAGTAGAATGAAACTTGAAACTTGAATATTCATTAAATGGATTAAATTAATGGTTTCATGCTACTTGGCCTTATCACACTAATGAAAGGCAAGGCTTAAACCAAATGGAATTATTGATTAATTATGAATTTATAAAAAGGTTGCATGCTACTGGAACTTATCACACTAATGAAAGGAAAGACTTGAACCAACGATTTCATACTACTTGATTTTATCACACTAATGAAAGGAAAGTATTGAACCAAATGATATATTAGATGAATTTTTAATTAAATAGGAATGGCCTCACACAAGTTTGCCTTGGATTTTGATCGGTGAATTCTATCAGAACTAAGGAACCCCATTCCGATTCAAGGATACATATTTATTAGGTTGTGACCCACCTAGATCCCAATCCTTGTATGTTCTTGTATTACTAGTTTGACACCATAGTATCCCTCCATATTATTTCTAGATTCCTTAGATACACTCGTTGGATCCAGCATTGATAAGTATGTGCCATGGTTACAACCCATAGGGCCCTATCTCTTCTTTGCCTCATCTTACCTTGGACGATCACCTTGGATTCTGTATCCCCCTTATTGTGGAATGACTTGGAATTTTCTCCTTGTATTACACTCATATTCTTATCCAGACTATAGTTACTACTGAGTTGGTGACCCTTGAGGTCTACATTTCCTTGGTTATTACCTTGGAACTTTATTATTAAATTATATTATAAGATGCCTTGTCATAACTTTGAACCTTCACTATGGTTAACATACGACTCATTTATAAATTGGTAAGAATAAATAATATTATTGGTTACATGTTTAGACACCATCTAAGGGAAGAATTAGGTACATTGGTATTTTGTTACATTGTAATGATTTACTTTATATATGTGTGCTTGCACATTATTACATTTTGATTACACAGACCATATGTTATAGACACCATTGGTGGTGGCCCACTGATATTTATCTCACACCCTATCTAGGCACTCTTTGGTACTCATATTATACTACATTGTTGCAGGTGTTAAAAAAGGGAAGCATATGGCTTCAAACACTTGATTTCTTGCTCTTTATTATGGAACTTGATAGCAAAGGACTGAGTTGGAACTCAGGATGCTTTCAATAGTATTTTTATTTCCTTTATACCTTGTGGAATATGTTATGCCTGTTATTTTTATCCATGTTTTCCATTTTTATAGTGACATGACATATATTCAGTTCTTGTATGCTTAGAAGTTATTCTGGTTATTTTAGTTATTGTTATTATTGTCTCTATTTTCCACCATGCCTTCTGTTTACATATATTTCTTCCACTATTTACCAATTTGTACATTAATCCATTGTGCGACACATTGGTAATGTGAACATATTCTCCCCACAGACACACCTGAAGCCCTCGCTTCTAGTCGTTAGCCTATGTTGTTCTAGGAAATGTATTGAAGGACATGTGGCCCATCAGGCTCAGAGCATAGTTCAAGTGGCATCTAACTCCGAGACGTCACAAAGTTGTTCATGATAGTTTTCTGGGTATGTGGAAAGTGATATAGGGTAACATGGATATTGAAAGTAGTGGTTTCATTTTCATTTTTATTTTGACATTCTTATGTATCGACCAAGATGTTGTGGATATCTTTAGTTTATTTATTTGATGCATATTATCCTTTATTGTTCGATTTATGAGTTCCCTTATTTTCTTATTTAATTGTTTCTCCTAAAATGGGAATTTTTATAGATTAATGATTATTAAGAAGGGTTGACCCGTGTGTCACAATCTCCACAGTGGATTTCCAATTTCATTTTGGTTGGTTTCCAATGGGATTTTTTTCATGGATCTCGAAACACCCAAAAGATCCCATATACATGACAAGAGATATCTCCATGAACCTTATTTAAAAAGGTTTTCATATAATAGGGTCTCTAGATAGTGTCAATTAGGAACTATCATTAGTTTAGAAGATGTGAGTTCAGGGTCCCTACACCAATTTGGGGGAATTATTTCCTACTATCGAACTCTCTTATAGACATAGTTTGTATCCATAACTCCTAAAATTCCTAGACTAAGATGAGTTTCCCCTATTATAATGATTTATCATATTAATGTATTTATTTAAACATATGTTCTTATCATCTAGTGATGTATTTTAGTTGAGGTACTATGATTTAAAGACACATTGTTGGGCGATCTAGAGTTGAGGGTCATCTAGGGACGTGACGGGTCATCATGGAGTTGAGATCACAACCATAAGATGGGATGCCTATGTATCCTTGTAAAAGTAAATAGAATCAACATAGTTCGGTTCTACTTAATGAGACATGCCATAAATTTTAAGTCCATGTGGCAAGGACCCAACCATGCAATTTAAAATAATGATTTAAGGATATCCAAATAATGAATTCCTTATAATGTTTAGTGTAGAAATTACACATGAGAGTCCCTTTCTAGTTAACCTCAAAAAGAATATGTACCAGTGAGGAAAAATGATAACACCCAAAGGGAGAATGGACCTCTAAGTGGGGTTGTTGGTTTATTGGGGACATGGCTCTATAAGGATAATTTCTCATGAATATAGATATGGAGAGAGTGGTTTTTGGTCATAGATAATTATATCCAGGTTAGGGAAGGACATAGATTCTATCATGAGGAATATGGTCCCATGAGGATGGAAATAAAGGTCTAATGAAATCGGGCTTGATCCCCGGGGAGGTTTTCTTCATATCCCTTCAAAAAAAGAATCAAAGACCATGTAGTTTGAGTGAAAAAGTTTAAGGTCATGTGATGAGACCAAAATTTGTTATTTAATTCCATATATAAAACATGTTCATGTCGTGAAAGGTGCGACATTTGAGGATCGATTGGGACATATACAGATGAGGCATCCTTTAAAATCCATAACACATGAAACAAATTAAACATAAGTAGGAGAACTAACAAATCATTTTAATTATTCCAATGAAATGATCATTTAAGATATTTATGGCCACATTATTGATGTATGATGTGAGAAACAAGAGATCACAAATTACTGAGAACATTCTCCGAGAGTGCACATTAAGATTTGAATGGGGATTAAACACTAAGGCTTACCTATGTGGGTATCCCTATATTATTGATTGTATGGCCAATATACATAAACTTAGATCTTATAAATGAGGAGGGAGACTAGTCTCTCTTATTATTGTATGCTGATATGTCGGATGGGATATGGCGGTTGGTGGAATATAACATCATTCAAGAAAGATATGGAGATTATTTCCAAAGGTATTCCCTATCTAGACTGTCTAATTGAACAAATAATAAATCCATCATGATCTGGGATTGACCACAATAATACCTTCCCATTAGGGGCTGACATTATCAAGTGAATATGTGATTGTGATTCCTCTAATGAACCTATATATCAATGATGATGAATTAGTGATTAATTTTATCAATGGAGTACATGATCTAAGGGGAGAATACTAATGTGAATCCCCTTGTCATATATATCTTGTGACCTAAGAGGAGGCTTCAAAATTTCATTACATGGCTTTTTTACCTTGGAAAAAAGGTATCCAAGGGGTCTACTAAATTGAAGTGTCCTAATAGTGAAGGTCATAATAAGAAATGATTCCCAAAAAAGGGAAACATCCACAAAAGGGATATATTGGGAGTGAGTCTCATGAGGTGGGCCTCAAGGACAGTTTACCTCATGGTCAGCTCGACCACCACCTGGCTTGCATCATTTCTGCTTGGTTAGACTCAATGATTCATTTTTTTCTTTACTTCCATGAGGCAATCTCGGCCCCACAGTATTAGATTCTCTTCTACAAGGTTGGCTTGTCTCATGTGGTCATCCTCACTTCTATAGGGTTGGCCTCCATGGACTTAGCACTAGTGTCTAGGTTTCCATGAGCCTCTTGTTTGTTGGGATATTTTCTATTATGTTACATATTTATTTTTCAATATAATTTTTAAAGAGAAGAAATTTACAACCCTATATACATATCTCTCCACTATCTATGATTATCTAGTGGATTTATATGTATTGTTTCTATATTAATTTTTATGGAAGAAGTGGGAATTTATAAAAAACCCAAAGTCAGTGGTTCCCTATAATAGGTGTATAATATACCATGTTTCAAAGGGTTCGGTGATTGAGAGATATGAGTGATCAACAACACCAATCATCTTTTAAAGGCACTATCACACCATGTGGATAGAGCACATGGTGGGGGTTGCTCAAGAATCAAGAGTGTCTGCAAAGGATTCTTCCTTATCACATTGTCAGTTCACAAGTTATTTCTTATTAACTATATGGAGTGTCTAAAAATATTTCTCTCTTACGACATGGTCAGATAATATGGTGAGGCTATGTACCACACGATGGGGTTAGAAACTAGGTGGTAGATCCCAGGTCCTCACCTCACTGGCTTTATGACCACATGGCACCATTATATCTTTTTTTATTCCTCCACAAATTTAAAAAAATTATCATTTCTTAATATAACCCTTTAATCCATTTATGATTTTAACCTTTTTTGAATCAAAGAATTCCCTCTCATAATTGGGACTATTTGAGAGGATAAGTAATTGATTATAAGGAAGTTTAAAAACATGATTAGTTTCAATGCAATGTGATATTTGGTGGGGCCCTATAAATATGTGTCATGGGGCCCATAATATTAATTTTTATCTACTTTTACAAGATCTCAATCCCCTTAGGATTCTCTATTGAACATAGTGCTTGTACATACTCAAGATCTTCCCAATGAACTCATTGATCACCTTGTGAGGTTCCTTTCACATAATAACTATCATGGATTCCTTGGATACCTATGGATAATGAAGTCAACCACAATGCATATTTGAGTGAATTTCACTCACAAGGTTAAGATTTAAATCTATATGGTAAACCTCATAGTTTTTGGGATCAACCACATGGTTCAAATAGTGACCTTACAAGAATTGTTCCTTATGTTTTTTGATAAATTAATCAATATAACTGAAAAATTACATTTATTTTTACCCCTTTATTTAATATTTTTTAGAGATAATGGCACCAGAATAATTTTCTCAAGCCTTCATTTTGAGGAAGACTAAAATATTTTATGGAATCAACACATCTCAATGCTAAATCATCACCCTATTTCATACATGTAGTTTTATCTAATAGGGGAGACCCTAAATTCTTATCCAAAATCCTATAGGCTTCCTATATATGGGATTGGACTAATAGATGGAGTGTCCATCCCTCTTTCATGGGATATGAACATTCTAATGAGCTGGATCAACAATCACCCTATGGTTCCTTAGGTGAAATTTTTTAAAGTGACATTTCATTCAAGGGATTAATATTATCTATATATTTTAGGGTCCCACCCCTTAAATTTGAAAGGAAAAGGTGCAATTAGGATGATGACACACTCAACCATGTGTAAATCACCAAAATACTAATAGTAGATCACAATTTGGGTTGGGATTTTAACTAGGACTTCTTATCTATCATCTCATTTAGGATGGATTAGGGTTCTCCCTTATGGGATTGCTGGAACTCTAAGGAATTTTTAAAAGAGATCATTTTTGTTTTATTATACGAGGAATTATAGATCTCATAATTTCTTTGACATGCCAAACACGAATGCATTCTATATTATTCAAGGAGAATTTGGTATTAGTCTATGGTAAATGTAAATAAAATGTGGATATCCTATTTTAGAAGATATGTATGATGATTTCTTCCCTCCCAACATCACATGGGATGACATGGAATGAACTTATCTACTGGTGAAATAGTCGGTCAAGATAGTAGGAATTTGAAATAGAATGTTCAGTTTGAAGAAAAATGTTTCTTTTAGGGGTTCGGTGGAAAAAAATTTCAAGTATAATGGAAAATATCTAGGTGAAAAAGACCATGTTCTTCTTTATCCCAGGACTATCATGACCTTCTACGTACATACTTATAACAACCATGCTCTTTATTTCAAACTTAAACATAATTTATTACATAAAAACATCAATTGGTACAACATAGAAGATGGAGAGGTCTAGTGTATTTGGGGATTAGTAACATTACATAACAACTTAAGACATGAAATACACATCTTTATTGAAAAATTCTTTTACATGACCACACACATTCCTTCGTACTTAGAATTGCATGAGAAAACCTGAGGACATGCATAAGAAAAGGGTGAGCTATAAAGACTAATAAGGGAGTAAAAAAGGCATAACATAAAGAATACATTACATGTTAGGAAATAGTTATATCAATGGATCATAAGAGAAACATGAACATAAAGGCATGATATTTCATGATTATCATAATATGGAAATGTGGCATCAACATTTAACATGATATTAGAATGAGCCAAGGCTCATTGCACATGAAGAATTAGTAAACCCTAATTTCACTTGAATTAGCATGATTAAACCCTAATTTCACTGGACATGTCAGGATATTAATCTTTACCCAATGCATTGGAGTGCTATCAGGGCACACCCTTCTTAATCATTTCATTTCATGCTTAAGTGTGCCACATGGATCATACAACATAGAATCATTCAACACCATCATTTATTCCATGATAAAGGAATGTGGAATACATACTTGAAAATAAATAATCAATATGTAAATGTGAATAAAGGTGAATACCATTGATATAGAAATGGGTATGGTAATCACTATACAATGACATTGTCTTGGAAAATCACGTCTCAATTTTGGAATCATAACGACGTGACATAATAATTCATAAAAAATGGTTGATGAGAGAGAAAGAGGTATCTAACCATATGTACATGAAATCGAAAATAAGGGGGGTCATATAGATACATATCCAAAAATATGTAATGGAATTTTATACATAATATAAAATAAATGCTTGAATGTAAACGGGAAGAGAGAAATTCCTTACAGAATTTCGGCATGGTAACGGGTGTACATAGGAGGCATTAATGAGGGAGAAAGTGGTTTATCCTCATTCAAACATAAGCAGGAAAATATGGGGGAAGTGAAAAATAATACCCCAACTTTTTTAATTGAAAACAAAAGGGTATTAAAACATAATGAAATTTGGAGAAAAATGTGAATCTAAGAAATACCTTACTGCACATGAGCCTCAACCCAGTTGGTAAGGTATCCTTAAGTGCATTCACGAGACCCAGGTTCAAAACCATATAGAGGCATATTTCCGGAATTTTAGAAGTATTGTAGCAGGTACTGTAGCAGACTGTACAATGTGTGGGTACTCTAGTAGAACTGTACATTGTACACGTACTGTAGCAGAACTGTACACTGTGTGGTACTATAGCAGGCACTGTAGCAGCTACTGTACCAGGTACTATTCGGTACTGTAGCAGCTAGAACTATTCACCTTGGGCCACCATTTTGGGATTGGAGTCCTTAAGGATTTTGGGCCACCCCGGCCTTTGGGTCATCAGGGCTTTTGGGATTCCTTTAAGGCTTTCAGGCCACATCAAGGCCTTCGGGACACATGCAATTGCCCCAGACAGACTCTACAAAAAAGGAGCAGCCCTAGAAGAGGATTCATAGTAGGTTCACTCACCAGAGCAGAGCCAAATTGATTTTTAGAACGAGATGGTATGGCTATGCCATCGGGACCAGCCTGTGCTTGCATGGGAAGTATAGCCAGACGGGCATGCGAAGGTGGAGAGCTACTATCATGATGAAGATGCTAGGGAGGGGCAGTTTATTGTAGATAGTCTGGTCGAATTCTCTAAGACCTTTGGGTCATGTAATCTCCTAAGTCTACGGGCTATGTAATATCTGAGCCTACGGGCCTTGTAAGGGTTCCCCCTCATCCCATGAAAGCAGGGTTATCAAAAATCTATAAAAATGAAGGCCTTCGGGCCATTCAGGGATGAAATACCTTACTTGAATGTGTGATTCCAAAAGATTGGTAGAGGCTTGAGAGAGGATTCTTGGGAGCTTGGGGAGACATGAGAGGATTATAGAGATATGAGGGCAGGGTTTGGTTGAGATCCAAATGGTTTTAGTGAAGAGTAATGAGATATTGAGTCGGTTTATATAGGGAACAAGAGAGAATTATTTATTATTTAGGTTTTATACACTAAACATTAAACTTATAAAAACCACAAACCATCCCATGGTTTTTTCCCATGGTTTTTTCCAAAGGGGAGTTGAAAATATTATTTTATAAGGATAATGTCCAAAAGTATTAAATATTAGGCTTGCTTATGTGGAGGTGAGTCACACTCTCAATGAAATCATTTTAAAATGTTAAAATGTTTTATAAGTCTTGGAGGGTCCACTAAGGCTTTGTAAAATAAATCAAACAAATATAAAATCAATTTTTTTTAAAAGATAAAAAATATAATGAAATAACCATCCTTTAATTTTTTTATTACATCACTATTGGTTCATTATGATGTCATAAAACACATTATAGTTTTAAATGTTATTTAATTTTTACACAAAAATTCAACTGCCTCAAAAAATTATGAAAAATTCACTATTGAATAATTTTAATGTCATGACTATGAAAAATAAAATTCATTTTATCTAAATAATTTTTTAAATATGTGAATTTTTACTTTTAAAATAAATACCGAAAATTATAAAAAAAATCATGGATTTTGACAAAAATAGCTTTCAAACCATAATAAAAATTACAATTGAATTCATAAAAATTATAATATCATTTATATTTAATAAAAATTAATTTAGTAATAACATTTTATTAAAATATTATTTAGTTAAAAAATCTATTAATTCAGCAAAATATATTTATTAATTGAATATTAACTAAAAAATATTGTTTCCCCTAAAAAATATTTACAAATTAATAATAATAAAATGAATGTATATTATTTATAAAAAATAAATCACATAATCATAATGCTAGGGTCTTGTTACATAACCCCTTAAAACACCCGCATAAGACCTAAGGGTAAGGTGCATGATGGTGCCAGACTCTTGGGGAGGCTAATATAACATTTCTTAGGTGGTAATATCTATTAACTTACACATCTCCCATAGGTGGTTCTGTTCAAGCTTAATGTTTTGAAGCTGGGATTGGTCTTGGTCAGGAGTGAAACCCAGTGATTCTACCTCCATTCTGAGCAATGAAAAATTGGCTTCGTATAGAGAAATTCTATTAGATGAGGCCATTGCTTCCATTTTCTGTGTAAATTGGACTTGTTAAAGACCTATATTTATACTAATCGTGTGGTCACTGTTCGACTACTATATTAGAAATGGTAACAATTCATAACAGTATTTTTAATTCCAAAAAACATAAAACCAAGTAAGTTCATATGTTATAGAACTATTTTACATAATAAGACATTTAATTAGATTAAGAGTAATTTTCATTAATAAAATTTTTGGTCGTTACAGTCTTCCCCGTTAATAAATTTCTCCCTTGAAATTTTCTTTTCCCACACAAAAATAGATGAGGGTAACTCTACTTCATCACTTCCTCAGATTCCCACATTGCTTCTACAAACTTTTGGTTTTTCCACAACACCTTGACAAGGGGCATTGTCTTATTTCATAGAAATTTTTCCCTACAATCTAACATCTTTATTGGATTCTCTTCATAGGAGATGACATTATCCAATGGTACCACCACAAAATTGAGTAAATGCAATGTGTTTGGTATGTACTTCCTCAAGAGTGATACATGAACTACATCATGTACTTGAGATAGGCTTGGTGGGAGTTCAGTTTGATAGGCCACTGCTCCAATGTGATCAAGGATCTTTAAAGGGCCAATGTACCATGGACTAATATTTCCCTTCTTAACAAATCTCATAACTCTCTACGACGGTGATATGCAGAGGAATACGATGTCTCTGAATTAAAACTCCAGGTCTCATTAATGATTATCAGCATAGACCTTTTGACGACTCTGAGCAAATTTAATGTGCTTCTGGATGTCCTTAACCTTATCCACCATTTCTTCAACCATTTCTAGTCCTATGAGTTTTTTCTCCCCAACTTTATCCCAACTTTCCAGTGTTATACACCTCTTCTTATAAAAGGATTCATAAGGAACCATTTGGATGCTTGAGTGGAAAATGTTATTGTAAGAGAACTCAATAAGATGAAGATGTTGATCCCATCCTCTTTTTAAGTCTATTGAGCATGATCTCAAAATTTCCTCATGTGTTTGGATATTCCACTCGGATTGGCCATTAGTTTGAGGATGATAATTCGTACTGAAGTTCAGCTCAATATTCAAAGCTATTTGAAGACTCTTCTAAAACATAGAGGAAAATTTTGGATCTCAATATGATATAATACATAGTTGTACACCAAGTATCTTTACCACTTCTATAATATATATTTTTTCAATTTTATCCAATGAGAAATCCTCTTGAATTGCAATTAGGTGTGAAGCCTTTGTAAGACGATCCAAAAAACCCAAATAGCATTGTTTCCTTTGGATGTCTTCAAAATTCCGGTGACAAAGTCCATGGTGATGTTCTCCCATTTCCAACCTGGTATGGGTAACAGTTTCATCATCCCCGTAGACTTATGCCTCTCAGCCTTCACTTGTTGACATACCAGGAAATTTGATGTATACTTAACAATCTCTTTCTTTATGTTCTCCCATCAATAAAGATCTCGGAGAACTCCATACATCTTTGTGTTTCCTAGTGAATGGAGAAATTTGAACTATGTGAATAATCCCAAATTTCTTTCTTTAAATATGGATTTGACGGAACACATAGTCTTGACCCAAATCTCACAATTCCTTCTTCATTACCATTAAACTCTAAGGACTTCCATATTCTAATAATTTCTACTTTCTTCTGAATTCCCACATCATTATTTTGAGAATCCTTTAACCTTTAAAAAAGAGACAGTTGAGAAATCATTTTTAAAAGGATTGATGATGTTCCCTTCTTTACAATTCCCATATCCATATTCATCAAATCTAAGAATATTAGATCCTTTACAATTCTCACCAGTGATAGAATCATTGGGTAATTTCTACTTATAGCATCTGACACCTTGTTTGCTTTCCCAGGGTGGTAAGGTATTGAGCAGTCATAGTATTAGATCAGCTCAAACCATCTTGGTAATGGGGTTTGACAATCGGGAAAAATTTCTTCCAAATCGGTGATAATATCCAGAAAACCCCAAGGTGCTACAGATATCTGTCACCGATGTTGGCCTTAGTTATCCCTCAATTGAAACTATCTTGGATGGATCTAAAGATATCCCATTACTTTTGATAACATGACCCAAGAATGAGACCTACTTAAACCTGAAATCACACTTAATGTAACTTTCATTGAGCTTCTCCTTTATCAAGGTCTCTAGTACAATTCTTAGATGCTCCTCATGTTCCTCCTTGGGTTTGGAATACATTAAATATTGTCTAAAAATACTAACACCAATTTTTCAAAGTAATATCTAAATAATCTATTCATAAATTTCATGAATATTACTAGACAATTAGTGAGTACTAAGGCATTACAATGAATTCATAGTGCCCGTATGTTGTAAGAAAAGAAGTCTTGGGGATATCCTCCTTCTTCACCTTTACTTGATAATATCCTGACCACAGATCCACCTTGGAGAATTATTGTTCTCCATGTATCTGATCGAAAAATTAATCAATTTGTGGCACATGATACGTTTTCTTTATCATGATTTTGTTGAGCTCACGATAATCAATGAAAAGGTGCGTTGACCCGTCCGTCTTCTTGACTAAGAGGACTCATGCACCCCATGGTGAAGCACTTGGTCGTATAAACCCTTTATCCAGATTCTCATGTAGTTGGTTCTTTAGCTCCTCAAGCTCCAGAATAGCCATTATATATGGAGTCTTGGACATTTGCAACACCCCTAGTATATATCAACGGAAAATTAAACATCTATTATAGGAGGAAGACCAGACAATTCCTTGAGAAACACTTTAACGAATTCCCTCACATTTGGCATGTAATCAAGGATGGTTTCTTATTTAGACTCAATCATCTGTGTAAGATATGCATGATCATAGGGAAGTAATATCCACACTTGAGACGATGGTGCTAAAGAAGATAAATCCTCCTCCTTGTACTTCTACAGAATCTGGGGTCAATTATTCATATGGAGAGTGATTTCCCTCTCACGACAATTTATGTTGGATCAATATAAGTAAATCCAATTCATGCTATGAATTTCATCAAATTCCACAAAAGGGAGTATGGAGTGGTTCTTTGGGATGTTTCATCCACAAATTATGATAGGGGAGGAGTTATATTCATGGTATGAAATGATTACCCCATTTTCTATTCTCATATACATCTCTACATCCATAAATTAGGGTGGTGTTGGGATTTTTATACTAAACTTTTGGGATATAATAGAATGCGTAGAACCAGAATCAAAAAGTACATTCCTTATTTTTGAAACAATAACTATTGTACCTATCACCACTTAATTTTTGGTGTTCACTTTGGCAGTAGTGATGGAAAAAATCTCTATGTGTCTGCCTTAGAGGTTGTTGGTTGCCTCTAAAAACCCTTATCTTAGGGGACTAGTTTGATAAGTATCATAGTTCTTTGTAGTTGAATCAATGAATAGTGTGTTGAGGGTTTAATAGAGAATTCCTCTCCTCTATCGCAGTAGTGAGTTTTTCTTACCGATAGTTAATAGACAGGTACCCTTATCTTCCCCACCTAAATCATTTCTTCATCCCCTTCAGGCAATTTCCAGGGTGATTCTTTCTACAACTTTGGAAAGTGGGGTGCTGGAACTTCATAGCACCATTACATTTATCTATCAGACTACAATAATAAAATTATATATTAAGCTTCTTATCACCATGATACCCATGATATTCTATGATCTCTATTTTGACCTTGAGGTCACATCGGAATATTTCCTCATAGATCTTGAAGTCACGGATCACTAAGGCTTTCCGTAGGCTAGGTTTTAGCCCACCAAAAAAGCATTCAACCCGGAATTTGTGGGTATCTACAAAGCCAAAGCCTTATCATACAATCCTTGTGTAGTTTTCATCATATGCTCCAATGGATTAATCATCTTTTTTATTGAGTTAAAGTAAGTCCCTTTCCATCTTAAGTCAGAGGGTGCAAAGAAAATATTTATCAAAAAACATTTTTAGAAAATCTATTCATTCCAGAACCTTGATCTCCTCCTCAAGCTTCGTATTTTTGATCAATTTCCACCATTGATCAGCTTCAACCTCCTACAATAAGTTACCAGAAGTACCTATTATTGTTCAGATCATTAAAGGATGGATAAGATATTCTCAACGGATATGATCCATTTTTCGGCGATTGAGGGATCAGATGATCCATTAAAAAAAGAAGGCCTTTGTCTCATAAATCTCTCAATTACGGATTGTTATTTATTATGGGGGTTTAATGTTTTTCTTGAGAAATGTTTATATTCAAAACATGAGTTAACTTAGAGAGTATCAGGACAAAGTTTTTGATTCCTTCTCCTATAAGATTGGGAATCTCATTAGAAAACTCATCACATTGATCTTTGCATCAGTTGTTAGCCTGAGTAATCTTATTACCAAGCATTGGATGGAATAAAAGGATGTTTAGGGGTAAAACATAAATGGGAATACAATGAAAAAAGGTATAACTTATAAATTATATTTGTTTACTTAACTTATTTATGTTATCTATGATCTACTTCCCAAAAAATAGTCATAGGGGAATTTTTTTATTCCCTTAATAATGGTTCATACAAATCCTAGGAATTTACCAAAGAATATCGTACATGAGTGTCATAACCAAGAGTACACCACCATGTCCCATTTTCGTGCACCAGTTCTCATTCGAGTCTAGCTCCAAGTGGTGTTTTTCGATTTTATCCCTAGATACATATGTTCCAGAGCTGCTGTAGAGACCCAGCCCCAAGAAAACCTGGAGCCGGTGCCTTCAACGAATGATGTGTAATTCTTCATAACATACACTATTAAATCACACATCATGTCTGGAAGAGAGGATCGAGTTCGGTTTGGGTCCTAGGAAACCAACCCATCTTTTATACATCTTAGACACAACTGTTACCTAAAAAATTTAAAATAAAAAACATAGGGTGAGCATACAAATGCCTAGTAAGGGGTTTTAAAAAAAATAAACCAATGTAACTTTTAAAAACATTCTTCAAAACTTTCCATATAAAATTTCACTTAATGAAATGTTTTAGCATATTTAGCATGTCATAAAAGTTATCAATTAACAACATGCTAATATAGTTACAAGGATATGAGATTCAAATAAAGGTATTCTTATTTGGTGTAACAAATAAAAGACATTCTAAACATGTATGACCTAAGAATATGAAAGCACAAATTAAATAGATAAGAGCAATGAATAATCAGAGTTACGCATAAAGGTAAAACATCAATTTCATGCACTGAAAATAAAACCCCTGAGTACTAAACATATACCATACCATAAACATTTACTTTTCTGATACTCATAGGTACTGGATCTTAACCATTGATATTCTACTAGTCGAATGTACAGTAGATAATTAGTTATCATACACAAAATGATGGAATGTATAATGTATGACTTCAATTTCTGTGATAAGGCCTATTGTCAAGACCTAGGGCTAACTGTAACTGGACCCCAACATGGAGAGTATATGTAACTGGACTCCAACCCGGAGGGCTTACTTTTACCAGTCCCAAAACCGGAACATAATAGTCCCATACATTCCTCATGTTCCAAATCAGTTCGTATATTCAAAGTGTCCCATACCACTTTGAATAATTGTTAGTATATCAATATTTGGTCATAGTAGTGTACATTTATCCTTTATCTTTTACATATTTCAAAAAGTGATACATGTATCTAGATGTTTTAAAACCCAAGATAAAATTTTTTCGACTGTCATTAAATGATAAAAGGAGAGGCAGATTATGGTACATAGATTGACATCCAAGGTGCTAAAAGAAAAAAAATATAATTTTTCACATGAAATGTTATTCTCATTATTCTAAAAACCAAATTAACTAATTAAATAAAAAAAGTAAACTAAAACTTTCATTTAGGGTGTTAAGCTTATAGATGCTAAATCATTCAATGATGATAATCCATTGTATACCACAGAAATAAAGTCCATAAGAGAAATCATAAATCTTCACCATAATCGACATCATATAATATTTAATAAAATAAGTTACTCATAAATGTGGATATAATTTTTAATAAAACACAACATTTATTATGTTTTAAAACTCCACAAAAACATTGAGATTCATGGTACAAGGACCTCAAGAATGTAACGACCCAAACTTTTAAATTATATTTGTTTCCTTATTTTGTGGGTATAATTAAAATGTGACCATTATGTTTCGCCTATTATATGACTATTGGTCAATATGACCTTTGGAAACTATAATATAAACTTTTTGTTTTTATAAATACAGTTATCTTGGTTAATTAATACAGAAAGAAGATTGAATGGCCTCATCCAGTAGACTCGAGCCATATGAAGTTCATCTGTCGGAGCTTGGGAAGGAGGTAGAATCACTGGGAATTGCTCTAGACCAAGCCCAAGCCGAACTTCAACTTATGAAGCTTGAACGTAATCTCCTAAGGGATAAGTTCAAGCTGATAGAAATCACCACTCGGGAAATATTGTTCGAGCCACCCCAAGATTCTATCACCATAGCACACCTAACACTTAGGTCCTATGATGGTGTAATAATGGGATATGTAACGAGACCTTAGATGATTTGTGTAATCCTTTTATATAAATAAAATGGTTATTTCTTCTTATAGAAAAGTTTGTGAATTTCAAATATCCGGATAAATATAGGATGTGTATTATTTAAGAAAAAAGGTCATTTTAAAATATTTTTATTTATTAAATAATTAATAATGTCAAATGATTTTCTAAAAATGGACTTCTATAGTTGTGATCAGTGAGAAATTTAGAGTCTAATAAGATCAACATGGTTTTTAGTGAATAGTAAAGTATGAATAGTAACATACCCATAAGAATAGTAATTTGACCCAAAAAAATAGAAACTTCACCCATGAATGTATAAATACATTTTAGACATCTTAAAAGTAAAAAAATGATCACAGTTTAAGATTTGGTATTTTTGTACACCATAAATATTTTATTTAAAATTTTATAATTAATTTATTAATTTAAAATGGAAATGTATTTTCATAAAATTTAATCATAAATTGTTACTTTATTTTATTATGGGTATATGATATTTTTATGGGACCTGGATTACTTTTTTAAGGTGTTAAAATATGAGTTATAGATTTAAAGTTGTATTTTTAGAATAAATAATTATTTTATTTAAAAAATAAATTAAAAATATTTTGAAAATTATTTTCATAAAATGGACTTAATTTCTGAATTCAGAGCATCTATATTAGGTTAGGGTGAATTTTTGGGATTTTTCTGAAACAACTGAATTTTTGGTGAATAGTAAAAATGCAATTTTGAGTTTCGGGTGTTTAATGACATCATTAATGATGTAATAATAATATAAGATTTTTGGTTGAATTGAATAGTGATATATGCTATGAGGTGTCCCAAGTGGTTAATACCATGTGAAAATACCATGGGCAAGCCCATGGTTTTGCAAATACCACCGATGAGGTGTCCCTTGGAAATTAATAATTTATTCACTAACTTTCCCTATAAATACCAAGCCATTTCCCAGATTCATTTCATTCCAAAATCATCCTCAACGATGTTCTAGTATCCTTACCTCCCAAGGAGTCATCCAAAGGTTCCCTAAAGACTCCCAAGGTCTCGACCTTCAAGCTTTCGAAGTTACTCTTCAAGGTAAGGGATCCTTTCACCCTCCTCTTTTAAGTCATGAATTCCTTTATGTTGTGTCTTCTAGTTTCCATCTCTTTATGTTGAGGGTATGTTATTATATGTTCTTATTACTGTCCATTTCATGTCCAAATGATGATTGACCCTTTCTTCTCTCATTAATTTGTTTTTCTGAATTTTTATGTGACGCTGTTAGGCTGCCGAATTTCTCATAAAAGAAATCGCATATTTTCTTTTATTTCATGTTTCCTTTTCATGTGGTATGTCATTAAAATATACATAACATGATCTTATTCAGTACCCATACTTTATTTTGAATTATTTATGAGTGGGTGACCCTTGTCCCCTCTCTTTTCAATTTTTTCTAAAACCATGTTATATAGTCGTTATGCTGCAGAAATTTCATCTCAAAATCTCTATCTCTTTCTCTCAAGAAATTATCTTATTTTATATATGTGAATACCCTTACCTTTTCGTTTCTATGGGTGTTCATAGTTATAAAAATTATATATTTTATTATTTAATTGACATACATATAACCCTCACTCCCTTTCCATGGGTTATAAATGGCATAATGATATTATTTTTAACTACTTTTTAAACGTCACGATTTTTACATGAAACCCATTTCTTTGATTCTATTTGGGTTATTTATGAAATTTTTGATTATTTTATATGTGGATAACGTTAAATTAAATAAATATTAAGGGTGCTCCATGATAGCACTCTAATTCATTGGGTAAAGAATTAATTTCTAGAGATGACAAGTTTCAGGATACCTTGGTGAATAACCTTGGTAATTTTTATGAAACCTCAGGGATAAACCATGGTGATATGTTCATGAATGTCTAAATGAAATGTTGTAGCCACATATTCAAGTTATTAACACATTATTTTTATTATGATATGCCTATACTTCCATTTCTCGTGCCCTTATAATTTTATTGATGTCACAAGTAAACTGATTCCCTTGTTTACCCTTACTGGGCATTTTGCTCACCCTTTACTTTGAATGTATGTATCCAGGTTATGAGATGCAGTAATTGTACTTAGGATGAACTTTTTATGAATTCTTACAAGTGGTTTAGAAGAATGTTTAATGTTGTTTTTCATGTATTATGTTCATGATTTCAAAGACACTAGACTTTAAAGATCCTCTATTTCTAAAATGTTATGAAAAGTTATGTAATAAAAAGGCGGGATTCCATAGTTGTTATCAAAGGATAGTTTATTTATTAATGGAAATTAGGCTATGAAATTTTTAGGAATAATCCTATAGAAATTTTTAAATATAGGAAAACTTTGGGGTATTTTGGTGAATATTGATTAAGTGGTTTATCAAAAAAATAAATCCTTGTCTAGATACGAGTAGTTAGAGGTGGCTTTGTCACAGATGTACATAGGGGTAAAACCCGAAAACACTGCTTTGAGCTAGACTTGAACGAGAACTGGTGCACAACAACGGGCCTTTTTGCACTATTGGTTACGACACTCCCGGGGGACATGTTTGGTTAATCACAAGCGTTTTATAAATCATTATAAAGGAATTATAGAGAAATGTAATTGTTTAAGAATGAAGTTTTAAGACATAAAATCATTTATAGTTAAAAGATTCGTAAATGAAATAAGTATCTCACTAAGGTTTTATTCTTTTAAAAAATGGCGGGCAATAGGTGGAACCATGCAAATGGTGACTGCATTGGACCATGTGCTGACGACCCTCTGATGGAAGCCAGAATAGAAACATTCATGCGAATGATGAACCAACTGACTCAAGTTATATGAAATAACTTGAATCAAGATGAGAGACTTATCTCACCACAAAGGGAACAACATTCTGTTGAGTCCTTTATGTGTCAATGACCACCAACCTTCAGTGGATCGACTAACCCATTGATTGCTGAGTAGTGGATCAGCTCCATCGAGAAAATTTTTACTGTGCTTCGATGTTCAGAGTAAGAGAAGGTCACCCTAGCTATATACCACTTAGAAGAAGAAGATGATTAGTGGTGGTAGCTGATTAAAAACACAAGGCAATGAGTGGAGGTTGAATCTATGGAGTGGGAAGAGTTCAGAGGGATTTTCTTCAGTAAGTATTTCCCCCAATCCATGAGAACAAGAATGGAGAAGGAGTTTCTCAAGCTGAAGCAGAAGGAGAACGAATCTGTCAGAATCTATGCGATGAACTTCACCCGACATTCACGATATATCTCTAGTTTTGTCATGGATCAAAATGGTAATGTTGATAGATTCTTCGATGGATGGAGACCTCATCTGCAGAAGAATCTAGCTAACAGAGACTATGATAGATATGAGGAGATCGTGCGGAGTGCGATGAAAGTTGAACTGGAGTTTGGTGAGACGCAGTGGTCTCATAAATCAAAAGACAAAAATAGATCAATGGATCCCAGCTTAGGGAGGATCTTTGATCAAGGAAGATGAGGCAATCAAGTGCAAAATCCCACGTGTAACAAATGCAGGAAGAATCATTTGGGGAACTTCCTGCTCGGGAGCGGTAAATGCTAAAAGTGTCGAAGAGATGGCCATATTTCAAGGAATTCTCGTAGTGAGGTGAAACCTCAACTTCCAGACACTGACGAAAAGGGGAATATGGTGTAGGCCATACGTGATGTCTAGTTCTTTAAGTGTGGACAACTTGGGCACTTTTCCAATCACTGCCCAAATCCAAGGGCAGTGGAGGGGAACCACCATCAGCCTCATCAAAGGACAAGGGAGCAAGGTCGTGATTTTTCTATCATGACAACTGAAGTTGAATCTCCAAATGATGCGGTGGAAGGTACTCTTGTTTTTCTTTCAAATCTAGCAAGTACTTCTTTTTATTCTGGTTCTACGCATTCCTTTATTTCCTCCAAGTTTGAAAAGAATTTAGAATCAACCCCCAACTTGGTAAAAGTAGAGTTTTTAGTCAAGACTCCTGGAGGGATTATCCAAGCATCATCAATGTTTAGAAACTCTAGTATTTACTTTGGTGAGAACAATATTATCGAAAATCTAGTAGTCATTCCCATGATATAATTTTCCATTATACTAGGGATGGACTGGCTCTCAAAGTATAATGCTAAGATCAAATGCATAAGTAAGGAAATATCAGAAGTCTTGAATGGAAAACCTACAGTTATCTTCCAAGGAGAGATATCTCAACCTGATAGTTGTCTAGAAGAACCTCCTATATCCTAATTTATGGAGTTGATCAGTGAAGAATAAGAAGGAAATGAGAGTTTTAGGATAGAAAATGTACCCATCGTCCAGGAATACATTGAAGTATTTCCTGAGGAGTTGTCTGGAACTCCCCTAGAAAGAGAGGTAAAATTCTCCATTGAACTCGTTCTTGGATCTCATCCAATATCAATGAACCCATATAGGATGGAAAATGTGGAGCTGGAGGAATTAAAGAAACAAATCCAAGATCTTTTGGAGAAGGGGTTTATCTGACCGAGTGTGTCTCCTTGGGAAGCACCTGTTCTATTTTTGAAGAAGAAAGATGGATCGATGTGGATATTCATTGATTATAGAGAACTGAAAAAAATCACAGTAAAGAACCAATACCCTCTTCCAAGAATTTATGACTTATTTGTCCAACTTCATGGGGCTCAATTCTTCTATAAGATTGATATTCGATCTGGTTATCGTCAACTGAGGGTGAAGAAAGAATATATTCAAAAAACTGCCTTCCGATCAAGATATGGGCATTATGAGTTTCTTGTTATGCCTTTTGGACTAACTAATGTTCCTACTATTTTTATGGATTTGATGAATAGAGTCTTTAAGGACTACCTTGATAACTTTGTGGTATTTTTTATTGATGATATTCTGATATATTCCAATAGTCGTGAGGAGCATGAGGATCATCTGAGGGTTATTTTTCAAACTCTATGAAAGGATAGAATTTTTGGAAAGTTCGGTAAATGTGAATTCTGGTTAAAACAAGTTTTTTTCTTGGGGAACATTGTTACCAATGAAGGAATCACAGTTGACCTTGAAAAGAAAAAAGTTATAGATGAGTGGCCTCAGCATACAAAAATAAATGAGATTCATAGTTTCCTTGGATTTGCGGGATATTATAGGAGGTTTCTGAAGAAATTTTCACGACTTTCTAATCCATTAACCAAGTTAACTCGAAACAGAGTCAAGTTCATCTAGAAAACGGGGTGTGAGGAAAGTTTCCAAGAGCTGAAGAAGATATTGGTTACTACACCTGTGTTAACTCTTCCCTCAAGTAATGAAGGATTTGTTATTTTTAGCGATGCATCTCTAAAAGGGATTGGGTGCGTCCTCATGAAAAATGAAAAGGTCATTGCTTATGCATCTTGACAGTTGAAGACTCGTGAGAAGAACTGTCCTACGAATGATCTGGAGCTGGCGGCGGTCATTTTTGCTCTGAAGATATGGAGACACTATCTTTATTGGGGGAAATGTGATATATACACCGACCATCAATGTTTGAAGTATATTTTCACAAAAAATGAATTGAACATGATACAAAGGAGATGGTTGGAACTCCTTAAAGACTATGATTATTCAATTCACTATCATCCCGGAAGATCAAACAAAGTCGCTGATGCATTAAGCAGAAAAGACCCAGTTGTTCTTTCCAAGATGATTAAAGATCCTTTGATCAATGACCTATTAAAGCTGGACATTGGAATTATATGGGAAGGGACATCATTAACCATAACTCAAATGATTTCTCAACCGTCATTATAAGAGAAGATCAAGAAAGCTCAGAAATAAGATCCTTTATTATAGATAAAGTTTGAGACTATGAAGGACGGAAAGTTTCCTGAGTTCAATACAGATCAAGAAGGTGTATTGAAATTTCATACAAGACTATGTGTTCCATCTATTACGGAAATAAATAAGGTGCTGATGGATGAATCTCATAGCTCTACTTTCTCTATACATCCTGGTAGAACCAAAATGTATAGGGACCTTCGTGATCATTATTGGTGGGATAATATGAAATGGGAGATTGCTTACTACACTTCAAGGTGCCTGGTATGTCACCAAGTGAAAGCAGAGCGACAACTTCCTAAAGGGGTATTGCAACCACTACTCATACCAGTATGGAAGTGGGAAAATATCACTATAGACTTCATCACTGGTCTCCCAAGAACTTCTAAATTAAATAATGCGATATAGGTTATTTTGGACCGTCTCACCAAGAATGCCAATTTTATCTCCATTCGGGAAGATTTCTCTCTTGAACAACTTGCCAGGATTTACGTGAATGAAGTGGTAAGGCTACATGGAGTTCCACTTTCTATCGTATCTGATCGTGATCCAAGGTTCACATCAAAATTCTGGAGAAGTTGTTAACATGCTCTGAGCACTGAATTGAATTACAGTATGGCCTATCACCCCCAAACTGATGGTCGATCTGAAAGAACTATTCAAACACTCGAGGACATGTTGAGAACTTGCTCAATGGAATTTAAAGGTGGATGGGATCAAAATCACTCTTTAGTTGAGTTCTCTTACAACAAAAGCTTCCACTCGATCATTCAAATGGCACCCTATGAAGCACTATATGGGATGTGGTGTAGAACTCCTACTTGTTGGGATGAAGCTGGTGAGAGAAAGCTTCTTGGGCTTGATCTTGTGCAAGAGATTATAAAAAAGGTCCATGCCATCCAACAACACATTAAGGCTGCTCAGAGTCAACAAAGGAGCTATGCCTACAACCATCGAAGGGATTTGGAGTTTGATTTTGGTGACAAAGTCTTTCTTTTAATTTCACCTTGGAAGGGAGTAATGAGGTTTGGGAAGAAAGGGAAGCTCAGCCCCAGGTACATTGGCACCTATGAAATCCTTGATCATGTGGGAGCAGTGGCCTATCGGCTTCACTTCCTCCAAATATAGCCCAAGTTCATGATGTCTTCCACGTATCCCTCTTGAGGAAGTACATACCTGACCCTTCACATGTACTAAATCCAGAGGTGGTACAACTGGAATGTGACCTCTCTTATGAGGAGAAGTCGGTGGAGATCATGGATCATAGAGACAAGGTTCTACGCAATAAGACTACCCACCTTGTTAAGGTGTTGTGGAGGAACAAAAAATGTGAAGAATCCACGTGGGAACCAAAGGAGTATATGAGAAAGAAGTAACCACACCTTTTCCCATCAGAGGGTACGAGATAAAATTTCGGGGATGAAATTTCTTAAGGGGGGAATAATGTAACGACCCAAACTTTTTAATTATATTTGTTTCCTAATTTTTTTGGTATAATTAAAATGTGACTATTGTGTTTCGACTGCTATATGACTGTTGGTCAACATGACCATTGGAAACTATAATATTAACTTTTTGTTTTTATAAATATGGTTATATTGGTTAATTAATACATAAAGGTGATTGAATGGCCTCATCTAGTAGACTCGAGCCATATGAAGCCCATCTGTCAGAGCTTGGGAAGTAGGTAGAGTCACTGGGCTTTTCTCTGGACCAAGCCCAAGCTGAACTTCAACCTATGAAGCTTGAATGGAATCGCCTAATCCATAATTTAAAGCTAATAGAAATCAACACTCGGGTAATGTTGTCCGAGCCACCCCAAGATTCTATCACCATAGCACACCTAACACTTCGGTCCTATGCCAGTGTAATAAGGGGCTATGTAACGATACCTTAGCTGCTTTATATAATACTTTTATATAAATAAAATTGTTTTTTCTTCTTATGGAAACGTTTTTGAATTTTAAATATCTGGATAAATATAGGATGTGTATTATTTAGGAAAAAGGGATATTTTAAAATATTTTTGTATTCATTAAATAATTAATTATGAAAAATTATTTTCAAAAAATGGTCTTCTACAGTTGTGATCAATGAGAAATTTAGAGTCTAATAAGATCAACTTGGTTTTTAGTGAATAGTAAAGTAGGAATAGTAACATACCCATATGAATAGTAATGAATTGTAATTTGACCCAACAAAATAGAAACTTCACCCATGAATGTATAAATACATTTTAGACATCTTAAAGGTGAAAAATGATCATAGTTTAAGTTTTGGTATTTTTTTAGTACGCCATAAATAATTTATTTACAACTTTAAAATTAATTTAATAATTTAAAATGGAATTTTATTTTCTTAAAATTTAATAATAAATTGTTACTTTATTGTTTAGTGGGTATATGATATTTTTATGGTACCTTGATTACTTTTTTATGGTGTTACAAAATGAGTTATAGTTTTAAAGTTGTATTTTTGGAATAAATAATGATTTTATTTAAAAATTAAATTAAAAATATTTAGAAAATTATTTTCATAAAATGGACTTAATTTTGTATTTCAGAGCATCGATATTAGGTTAGGGTGAATTTTTGGGATTTTTCTTAAACAGTTGAATTTTCAGTGAATAGTAAAAATGGATTTTTGAGTTTCGGGTGTTTAATGAAATAATTAATGATGTAATAATGATGTAAGATTTTTGGTCAACATGAATAGTGATATATACTATGAGTTTTCCCAATTGACTAATACCATGGGCAAATACCATGGGCAAGCCCATGGTTTTGTAAATACCACTGATTAGGTGTCCCTTGGAAATTAATAATTTATTCACTCACTTTCCTTATAAATACCAATCCAATTACCTCATTAATTTCATTCAAAAAATCACCCTCAACAAAGTTATGGTCTCCGTACCTCCCAAGGAGTCCTCTCAAGGTTCCCTCAAGCCTCCCAAGGTCCTGACCTTCATGCTTTCGAAGTTACTCTTCAAGGTAAGGGATCCTTTCACCCTCCTCTTTTATGTCATGAATTCTTTTTGTTGTGTCTTCTAATTTCCATCTCTTTATGTTGATGTTATGTTATTATATGATCTTATTACTTTCCATTTCATGTCCAAATGATGAGAGACCCTTTCTTCTCTCATCAATTTGTTTTTCTGAATTTTTTTGTGATGTCGTTAGGCTGCCGAATTTCTCGTATAAGAAATCGCATCTTCTATTTTTTTTATTGTTTCCTTTTCATGTGGTATGCCATTAAAATATCCATAACCTGATCTTATTCAGTACCCATACTTTATTACAAATTATTTACGATTGGGTGACCCTTGTCCCCTCACTTTTCAATGTTTTCTAAAACCATGTTATATAGTCGTTATGCTGCAGAAATTTCGTCTCAAATTTTCCATCTCTTTCACTCAAGAAATTCTCTTATTTTATATATGTGAATACCCTTACATATTTAGTTTCTATGGATTTTCATTGTTATAAAAAAATTATAATTTTAATTCTGAAATTTACATACATATAACCCTCACTCCCTTTCTATGGGTAATAAATGGCATAATGATCTTATTTTTAACTTTTTAAATGTCACGATTTTTACATGAAACCCATTTCTTTGATTCTATTTGGGTTATTTATGAAATGTTTGATTATGATATATATGGATCAGATTAAAGTAAATACATATTAAGGGTGTTACCTGATAGTGCTCAAATGAATTTGGTAAAGAATTAATCTCTAGATATGACAAGTTTTACGATACCTTAGTAAATAACCTTGGTAATTTTTATGACACCTCGGGGATAAACCTTGGTGATATGTTTATGAATGTCTAAATGAAATTTTGTAGCCACATATTAAAGTTATTATTAAAGTTATTTTTATTATGATATTCCTATACTTCTATTGCTCATGTCCTTATGTTTTTATTGATGTCACAAGTAAACGGATTCCCTTGTTTACACTTACTGGGCCTTCTGATCACCATTTCCTTTGAATGTATGTCTCCAGGTTATGAGATGCAGTAATTTTACTTATGATTAACTTATTATTAAGACTTACTAGTGTATTAGAATAATGTTTTATGTTTTTTTCGTGTATTTTGTTCCTGATTTCCAATACACAAGACTTTAAAGATCCTCTGTTTGTAAAATGTGATGAAAAGTTATGTAATAAAAATGTGGGATTCCATAAAGAACATTGTATAAACCAAAAAAATATGTCACTATCCATATAATGTAAATTTATATATTCATGTACCAAATATATAATTGCTTATATAAAAAATTACATTGAAATACCATGTGTGTATGTTGAAATTCTTATCAAAATTTTCAGAACATGGTAGATTGGTAATCATGGGTCTCTACTTGAAATCAAGAGGCCACATTAATACATATGCATATATAAACCAAATTATATATATATCATATATATATTTCTTGTTGGTCAGAGTGGATACTCAAGAGGGGGGGGTGAATTGAGTTCCAATTAAAATTTCTGTTTAAAAACTTTGAGTTAAAAATCCCCCAAAAATAATACAGAATTAAACTGTAGTGAATTTGTATCAAAGTAAATGTTATATTAGGTTCTCAAGGGATTGATTAGTTCCCAGTTAATCAAATCAGTAGACTTGATTAACTTTTGAAACTAACTTACTGGTTTGCAAATAATATAAACACTTGCGAGTTTAATTATCAAAGTAGCTTTAAAACAATTTTGGTTTTGAAGTATTAGCAGCGAAATAAAAGAATAAATTTGAAAGATATAGCACAGAAAATATAACCAAGTGGTTCAGTCTCAAGCTGAGACTTAGTCCTCTCAAAAGCTTTTATAAAAATATGATCCACACCCTGGATCGGGGATAACAACAGCAACCAGCTGTCCAGGTCCAAGACCTCTACCATAGTTATTCGTGGGAACAAACACAATAGCAACCAGCTGTTCAGGTCACACGACCTCTACCACTATCCCAGTGGGAAAAACAAAATGCAAGTGAGTTTAGTGAGGATTTAAAAATCCTCCAGTTAGAGTACAGGAGTCATTGTGTGTGTAAAATATATCATATAACACACACTGCTCGAAACTTAAAAAGATAAATCATAGAGCAAATATGTTGAGTTTAGAAATGGCTCATGTGATTAGCATGCAGTTCTGGAATCCTTTGATTGATCTGAATTCGCTCTGAGTCCTCTTCTGGTTTTTGTCTGGAAAACAGAGTATAGTCTGTTTCCTTGACATTCAGGTGTAGAGACAGTCGATGAAGCTCTTGTGTTATGTTCTCATTCTCAGCTCTTCACTGGTATGCAGTAATGAGTTTGTCGTGTAGGTTTCGTTGTCTCTTTGCATTCACACCCTGTGTTCTTCCTTGTATTTTGTATGTCTTGTGTATTCGTCTATATGTCTCTCGTACATCCTGTGTTCCCTCATTTCTTTTCGTCTATTCATGCTCTTTTGTAGGAGTATCCTTCCTTTAGTTAAACCACGTGCTCCGGCAAAAGATGATTTACTTTTTGCAGGTACGAGGTACGGTTCCCTGACATCCAACAACACACATTAAATAAATGTCAGTATATTAAATATACCTGATATGACCGTTGGTTAGATTAAACAATGATTAAGAAATTAAATCAGTGTCGGGTTCTGTCTCTGGAACGGTAGCTCTTGATATCGGTAGATTTGTGTTACGGCAGGTCTGAGTATCGGTAGGCATTTGTAACGATAAACTTGTCTCGGTAGCTGCAACTGTAGACTTGATCACATCAGTAACAGTGGACTTGTAATGGTAGTTGTGGCTCTACCTTGTATCGGTAGCACTAGCTCTCTATCGATAGTTGTGGCTCTACCTTGTATCGGTAGCGGTAGCTCTCTATCGGTTGAATTTGCATAACGGTGGACTTCAGCATATTGGTAGCTATCAACTTTGCTTTAGTGGTAACTATCGATTTCATTGTATCGGTAGCTCTATGTTCTGACGGTAGCTCTCTTATAGCGGTAGCTCCAACATATCAGTAGACTTAACTGTATCGGTCGCTGTGAGCTGTAAAGGTTGCTTAGCTTGTAACGGTAGCTGAGAACTGTTTGAGCATTCACTTGGCTGAATGATTTAAGTCATAGTAAACATATATCTGATAATTCCAAAGACTTAATTTAAGCATAATGAAAGCAACAAAGTATATTTGGAATGTATTAAGCATAATGAAGATATAAATAAAGAATGGTTGGGATTATCAAAACACAATAAATCCACTTAATTCCCAGAGGGTTCAACAATCTCCCCCTTTTTGATAATCACAACTTATGCAAAAAAAAAGTAATATCAGAGGAAAAAAATATATCAAAGTATGATATCAACAATATAGGATCAGAGAAAGAAAAGAAAAAACGAAAAAGCTCAGGAATTGAGATCAAACAATAAAATAGTATTAGAGGAGAAATAAAAACACAAACAAGATTCTTTAGCTTAAAAAGATTCACATATTCCTCCCCCTATCCATGTAACTACATGATTCTCCTCCAAAGTAGTAATTTTCTCCCCCTTTGTCCCCTTAGGTGAACAACATTCTCTCTATTTCTCTGGGTACATCTCTCAAAAATTTATCCCCCTTTGTGATTAACAAAAAGGAGGGTATCAGAGAGAAAAGAGAAGGACTAGGAAAGAAAATAGACAGAGCAAAACAGACAATGAAGAGAGGAATGAAGTATTTGATTGATAAGACAAAAGATACAGTTGGAAAATCAGAGAAATACAAAAATACTATGAATACCATAAAAAATGAAGCTAGAAGCACTCAATCATCCTCTTGAACAGGTGTCTTTCCCTTGGGATCAGCAGAGGGTGCAGAGGTAGAGTCAGCAGGCTTGAGAATTCCCGAAAGAACCACTGGTGGATCAGCAAATGATACAGTACCAGATCTGTAATATGTCTCTCTCTGAGGGATCAAGGGTGTCAAGCTCCTGATGGCTTGAACTGGAGTCAGGTGAGGAGCACTCCCAGAGGCAGATGGTGGAAGGGCAGGTGGTACAATAACTGGCCTAGCATCCAAATGTAGGAAAGGCAGCAAGAGATTCTTGAAATCCATAATGATGCTTCCACCTCTCTCCATAGTAGAGACAAAATCATCTCTATTCTCAATAAATTTGTCTAAGGCTGGAGTAAGCTCCCCGAGCTTACTAACCTGTTCTCTGAAGGCTTGGGTAACTGGAGGTAATTTCATATTCTCCATCAAAAGCTTGAAATGGTTTGTCATTTGGTGCTTGGTATAATCCTTTTCAAAGTAAGAATCCACCTTATTTTTGATTGCCTCTTGAGAAGCAGTAGCTGCCCGCAGGTGATCATGAACAAAACTAATAACTTCCCTAGTGGTAGCAAGAATCTAAGTATCTGATGCACCACTGGGACTGGCCTTAGCCAATTCTTCCTGAATAATAGTCCGGATCTGGTCAAGGTTCACACTAGAGCTATTTGAGGGAAGAAGTTTCATTGAGAAGGCCACTGTCTCCTTGAAAGATTGAGTCAGACTACTAACTACCTTCTGAACAAGTGCATCCTGACTGTTCAGATGTTCTTTGATATACTTCTTAAAGGCTTCAAACACTTCCACAAATTGTTTGACCACTTCTTTGATATATCGAATGTCAGTGTGCACTTGGGTTTGAGAACTGTTCAAATCAGTCAATGAAGCAATGGATTGTCTAAGAGCAACTACAGCTCCTGTCCAACTCTCAATCTGAGTGTGGCACACCTTAAGTTCATCCACCATTTCTTTCACAGGACTGGACACACTACATCCAATGGATAACTCAAGGGATTTCTCCACGCATTTCATCTCTTCAACCATACTTTTCTTCAAATCGTACATTGATTCTCTTATTTCTTCTATCAATTCGGCTTTTAAAGACTTAAGGTCATCCTTGGTTGCCACATGTTCTGCTGCAGTGGGTAAGGTAACTGATTCCTTTTGGGGTTGGTCTTTCTCGTCAGAATCTCTATAGGAAAGTCCAAGAATCATATATCCTGGATCTGATGTCCAACCTTCAATGTCATATAACACTGATACTAAGCCAAGATTCTCCTCCTTACTTGGAACATTCTCCTAAGGTATCTCTTCCAACTGTTCTTCCTGAGGTAAATCAACAATTTCCTCTACAACCACAGTAGATTCAATAGCCACTTGTTATGAGTCATTAATGACTCTCTCATTAACAGGTGTTGCTGCTATGTCGTCCTGATCAGCCAATGTCCTGACTGTACTGACTATTAGGGGACTCAAACTGAGCTCTTTTTCAATCTTTTATTCATCATCTACTTCACCATCAGCCTCATTTTCTCCATTAACATTTTGATCAGATTCAGTTGTCTCATCCTCCTCAGAGGTGTCCTTGACAACATACTGGCATGCTTCTTCTTCTTCTTCTGTAGTATCTGTATCATTGTCCTTCAAGACAGTTTATCTCTTTGGTAGTTATTTTGGAGGGCTAGCTTCTCCATAAGAAAAAACTAGATGCACAAGACTAGGGGGAAAGTCAGGATCTCCTCCTTACTCTACTAATGTCTCTTCCTCCTCAGCTTCATCATCACTGTAGACCGGTTCTGGCTCATCTGGTCCAAGACCAGGATCCCTCAAATCCTTTGGTCTAGAAGGATGATCCATAGGATTATACTTGTCATAAATTTTCCCTTCATCATTAACCCATGATTTCTTCCAAGGATTCCAGCTGACCTTCATGTATTTACAGACAGTTCTTGTAATACAGAAGTAATCCTTGACCACTACCAGCTCATCCTGAGGTCTAGCTATCTCCTTCACTTTCAGAATCACAGAAATTAGTTTTGATAAAAACAAGGAATTTGATTTTGAATTTGGTCTAGTCATCTCTTCCACTTGAATCATAATCAATCTACATAGATTGATTCTCACACTGTGCTTCAGCAAATGTAATAGATATATGTCTTGGAATCTCAAAGTGGAAAAGTCTCCTCTTCTCAGACTAACAACATGCTGAATAAACTTAAACAACAGTTTGTCTTCTCCTACCATCTCTGCAGCAATCACCTTTCTAGGGTTCCTATTCCCTGTGAGTTCCAGCAGAGCATCTTCATATTGAAACACATCACTGGTCGACGGTACAGACTTGTAATAATAAGAAAAATCACCCTCATGAGGAACTCTCAGGTTCTCAGCCCATTCTCCTAAAGTAAACGATACCTCCTGACCATTCACATATGAAACCATTTTGCTTTCTTCTTCAGACTTTTAAAAACGAACAAAATCATAAAATTGTTTTACCAATCCAGGATAGTAAGGTCCATTGTTGTTCGCGAAGCATTCTAGCCAACCTTGTTCTTGTAAAATCTTAAGAACTAACGATTTTCTTTCCATCAGCCATTATGAACACACTTCTTTTTCAACAACAATCTCACGCTTTGATAGGTGCGGGTGTACTGGTCTTCTCTGAGCTACACGTCCACTGCCACTTCCACTGGAATCAGTACTAGCTACTTTTTGCCTTTTCGCTGCCGGCGCATCACTCCCATCAGTCATCTGTGGTCTCTTAACTCGGGCCATTGCGGATTTGAGGCTAGGGTTCTGAAGGTTGATAGGTTTAGGTTTAGGGGAATTCGAGTAGACAGGTTCGCGGTGAGATTGAGTGAGTCTAGTTTGAGTTTTAATATCATTTTGGATTCATAAATCACATAAATCATAAATAAAATAAATAACGGTTCGATGACTTGGCTTTACAGAATTTTAAAACACTGCAAGATGTACCGGTAAAGTCTCTTAACGGTGAGGTCTTCTGTCGGGGAGGTTTTTCTAATGGCGAGGTTTTTCTAATGGTGAGGTTTCTCTAACGGTGAGGTCTTCTATCAGTGAGGTTTCTCTAACGGTGATGTCTTCTATCGGTGAGGTTTCTCTAACGGTGAAGTTTCTCTAACGGTGAGGTCTTCTATCGGTGAGGTTTCTCTAACGGTGAGGTCTTCTATCGACGAGGTTTCTCTAACGGTGAGGTTTCTCTAATGGTGAGGTCTTCTATCGGTGAGGTTTCTCTAACGATTTAAGGATAAGTTATCATTCCTAATTCGTGTCTAATGAAACTTAATCTTTCTGAACTTAAAGTCTTAGTGAAAATATCAGCTAATTGATGTTCAGTGCCTATAAACTCAAGTGTTATATCACCTCTTTGATAGTGATCTCTTAAAAAGTGATGTCTAACATCAATATGTTTAGTTCTAGAGTGAGACACAGGGTTATTAGAGATATTAATCTCACTAGTGTTGTCATAGTTGATTGAAACATGTTTAAAGTCAAATCCATAGTCCAGTAGTGTGTGTTTCATCCACAGAATCTGTGCACAACAACTACCAGTAGCGATGTATTCTGCTTCAGCAGTAGACAATGCAACTGAGTTCTATTTTTTACTACACCATGATACTAGGGATTTTCCAAGTAAGTGACATGTTCTAGATGTGCTCTTCCTATCTAACTTACAACCAGAAAAATCAGAATCTGAATAACTTGTTAAGTCAAATGATTTTCCTTTTGGATAAAGAAAACCTAAATTTGCAGTATACTTAAGATATTTAAAAGTCCTTTTAACAGCAAGTAAGTGTGATTCTTTAGGATTAGCTTGAAATCTAGCACACATACATACAATGAACAAAATATCTGGTCGACTAGCAGTAAGATAAAGTAAACTCCCAATCATACCTCTGTAATTAGTTTGATCAACTGGTTTACCAGTTTCATCAATATCTGTAACAGCCCAAGATTTTATGAAAAATATTCTTTTTAATTTCACTAATGTCTTGTGTTGTACGCTACACCAAAAGGATCTTGCAAAACACGCATCCTTGACTTGCCTTGCATTACACGCAATCACGACCTTCCTCGATAGCGTGTGTTGTACTCAACACCAAGTTTCACTAAACAAGGATATGCTATTAAGATATTATTAAACCTAGCTGTTGTGAATAGTAATAACCACTTTTTGAAATTTTGTAAATTTTATTTTTCAAAATGGACTTCATTTATGGATTCGGAGTATTGAATTTAGCCTATGGTGAAATTTTGGTACTTTTCGGATAACTTTCATTTTCTGATGAATAGTGAAAATTACTAAATTTTAGTTAAAAACAACTTTTTTAATCGAAATAATTAATTGTGATAAATTATTAATTTGAGTTGTTTTAAGGTATATTTAGAAGATATTTTTACAATTTAATACAATGTTGGTCATTGGATGTAATTTCACATTTAAACCAGACATAATCAAGTGTCAATCTTTTGATAGTTATTGTTTCTTAAAAACACGCTATTTGTTTTAACAGCGGGATTTAATTATAAAATTAATTAATGCAAATTTTATGTTATGAATTTGGTAAAATATACTTCATTTTTGAATTCGGAATATGAAATATAGCTTAGGATGAAATTTTGGCATTGTTCTGAAAAACATCAATTTTTGATGTTTAGTGAAACTACTAAGTGGTAGTTAAAAAACTGAAATTTTCATAAAACTTAATTTTACCACTTCTGTGAATGGAATTTCAAAAATCCGAGAGACACGGTTGATGTCAGTAAGTAAAATGTGGTTCAATGAGATTAAAATAATTTTTGGTGAATAGTAACTTTTTACTTTTATTTACCACGGTTAAAAGTAAATAGGGTAATTAAGGGTAAGAATGATATTAATATTACCCTAACACATGTCCTAATTCTATTGGACAAGTGTATCTCGACCAAAAACAAACTTAAGTGTAAAATATTATCATTTAGGCCCACTTGGATTAGATTAGGACATTTATTATTATTTAATTCAAAGAAGAGTTAAAAGAGTTAAAATCAAAGTTTATTTACTAAAACATTTTTAATATAGGGTTGTACATAAGATAAATTCAATTGTAAATATTCATTAGAAATATAAAAAGCTTTCCTACATGATGGTATTTTATTTGTAATTTTTAGACATCAAATAATTTAATTTATTTATGACAGAAAGATGATGCAGTAATTCCCTTATTAATGAAATATTGACATAATTGATATTATAAATACCAAAATAAATGTAATTTAAGACTTTTTATGAATTCCACTAATTTTCTAGGTTACTATGATATATTAGTGTTGATTTAATCAACTTGGTTCGAACATATAATTCTGTTATGACTTTCACAAAAATCATATATCAAATAGTGTCAAAATTGACACAAAATAGTTTTTAAATAAAATATTATATTATTAATTGTTATTTTATTCCTAAAAATCTAAGGTTCGGCCAAATGACTTAGATAAGTATATATATATTAATAATAAACAATTTTGGGTTCGTTTGGCATGTTATAGTAAGTGTATTAACCATATAGTGAAAGAAAACAAAAAGACACGGTAAATGTTAAATTATTTAACTTAGAGTTAAATCTAATTGATATGGTTAAAATAATACCCTAAACTTGTCTAAATATTATTGGTTGATAGGATTTCGACCCATCCCCACTTTTGCTTCGAAATAAGACCCTTTGGAACCATTATAAACCGATTTTGACTTTAATATAAAATAATATTTTGAGATATTACTAAGGTGCCCCTCTCCTCCCTTATAAAAGGACACCTCCTCCCCCTCCTCCTCACACCAATTTGAGCACTCAAGCTCGGCCAACCCCTGCCAAAATCTCTTCTCCACTTCCCTAGCAACACCCTAGAGGTTCTGGTCTTCCTCAAAGACCAATTTTAGTGCCCTAAGAGGAGGTCTCAAAGAGGCGCTTCAAAGAAGAGGTAATTACCGTTACCAGTTCTTTCATCTTTATTTCTTCTTCCACTTATTCTTCTTAGGTTGTTTCATTATGAAGTAATAACATCAGTATCACTCATATACTGATATATTATTATAAGTATGAAACAACCCTATTTCACCATCTATCCATCCTACGGAAAAAGAAATCACCACACGTGCGTATGTACGGAATACCGTCTCCACGCCGTGGTGTAATCTATTTTCCACCACCACCTTACATGGATGGGTATAATGGTGTAAAACATAACTATACAAAGTTATTAAAACATCATATTGATTCTGATATATTGTATAATCCACTCCAATTCAATTCAATATTTATAGAAATGATATCATCGCTCGTGCGTACGTACGGACTACCGTCTCCACGACGTGATGAGATTCATTCTCCATGTTAACCATTTAAGAATGATTATAAAGTATATATAAGAAATAATAATGAAATATATGACATTATAAAGCTACTGGATTTATGTATATATATATACATATGTATGTAATCTACTTACTTCCATTTCAAGACAATAAGGAAAGGAAAACAGCGTTCATGCGTACGTACGGACTACCGTCTCCATGAACGGTGTTTTTCATTTTATTTATCTACCTATTATATATATATATATACTGAATATATATGATATATAAATCATATTTTATATTCTGGAAGTAAGTAAATCATGATATAAGTAATAATGATGTCAAGAACAACAAGTCAAAACACCTACGATAAATGAAACGATTTTACCCAAAATGCTTCTTTAACATGAAATTTCCAAAAGAACGGGTAATATAATGGCATAAGTGAACCATATATGATATCATAACAATGAATATGATTCTGTAATAAGTCAATAACATGATTTAAATAATTATACAGGAGGTTCGGACACTTACAAAGCAAGTCAGACCTAAGGTAAGGGAAATATCACAATCTCATTTTTATCCGAGATTGTTTATTCGTAAGTATTTACTGGGGTGTATTTTATCATCCACATCCAGGTTTCATCAATATGTAATATTATTTCCTTCCACCTACAATTGTTTAAATCCATTTTTACCCTTCGGTGAGTTTTTAGTAATATCTATGAAAGGAATCTTTTGTCGTACGAGGTACTTTTTGACTTTTCCGACAAAAGTACGAAGAATGTTTTTTTAACTTATACGGCATGAATGGATTTTTAAAACATTATTTCCAAGAATCTTCCTTTACAAGTTTACAAGTTTATTTTTAATCAACTTCTTTTATTTTAAAGTCGTATGACATGTTAAGAAAGGAAAAGTGTTTTTGATGTAGAAAGGATATTTTCCTCAAGAATAAAGTTCAAGTATTTTATCAAAATTATTTTCCATCTAAGATAATAAAAGGGTTCTGTTTTTATCCCTATTATTACATGGATTTGATTATGTTGTGATGGAAACATTTTTATGAATTCCTTTATCTTATATGAATTGTTTTATGATGTCATGTTGTTTAAGAATCCCATTTTTATTACATGGGTTATGCGATGATGTATGATTTATGATTATGTGGAACACATAAGAAAGGATTAATTATAAGATGGGTGGGAACTATATCTCCCTCCAATTCATTGGGTAAAGATTTTATATCTCATGAGATAGACATGGCTGGAATGGTAGGTTATACCGGTTCAGTGAAACAGGACTGAAACGAGGGTTACTCGATTCAGAAAGGGACTTTGTCCACTAAGATAGTCTTGGAAATGAGTCATGACTAACAAGAAATGATTTTCTATGATTATGTTTGCATGCCACAAAGTTTCAAGTTTCATGTTATGATTATTGTGATTACATTTCACTACCATGATTTATCCCATGTTATGAAATTATGCTCTCTTTTGCAGGTTATGATTTCCAAAATGTTATGTTCTTATGAATATGATGTGATTGATATTTCTTTTGTTTACCCTTACTGAGCATTTGAGCTCACCCTTTTATGTTTTATTTTCCCCAGGATATAAAGAAAGGTTTTAGGTAAAAAAAAAGAAGATCTTTATGGGAGATATTGAAGATCTTTCACCACGATTAGAAGATTATAGTCCGAGTTTCCAAAGACACTAAACTATTACGGTCCTTGTGTGTGTGTTTTTGTAATGTACTAAGTATTCCGCAAAATTAATGTAATGTCAATGTACGTCAAGCTTCGGGTCTTTACAGTTGGTATCAGAGGAAAGGTTTAGTCAACCTTTGGAAACTAGGATGCGAGAACTTTAGTGAGATCCCTAGAGATATTTCTAAGGTATGTCTAGGGATGTCCTTAAGGTTAAGTATACGTATAGGTTATAGTACTAGAATTACGCTAACGATCATAGAATTAAACCTAAGATGTTAGATATTGAAGGTACTCCCCCTTTACTATGTTGTTTTCTCTAGCGTAATTTTTGCCTCTCAATGAATTCTTTTTGTGTTTTAGTTAATAGAGGGAACCAGACGGAATTCGGTTAACATTGAATCCAATGGACAAATTGGTGACTATAAGCAACAAAATTATGTAATGCCTAGAGAGGAAGATATTGTGATTATGCCGAATCAATCATCGCGATATATGATTAACAAGGTGAAATTTAGTGGTATACCTAATTCATCAAAGAAGAGGAAGATAGACTATTATGCATGTTCACATGTTGAGCAGCATAAAGAAAGGAAGATTGAGATTTCTAAAGAAGGGAAGAAGAACCTTGAAGAATACCTCAAATGGAGGGACCGATGTTATTTGTGTGGAGATAAGGGTCATAGAGTGACAGACTGTTATGGAGTTCAATGTATTATTTGTGGAAAACATGGGCATTACCCAACTCAATGCCCTGACCTAAAAAGTTACTTCTAAATCATGGAAGGATTTATTCCAGGACAATAATTTAAGAGGATGGATTGAAGTGTATATGTATTGGTATTCAAGAATAATGTTGTTGAGGTACTTTTATTGTTTATTATAATTTTTTTTGTATTATTGTGGTTTTCAATAATTTTAAGGTACCGGTAACCATGAAAAGTGATTCAAATATTTTGGAAAGCAGATGATATGTGCATAATGAAGGGATAAGGAGAAAATGAAATGTTTGACAGTATTCATGATCTCATGATTGATATAAGGACTAAGTGATATCATGGTTTGAGTATATAGAATTTTGAGGATTTTGGTATGTGGAAAGTGTTAAATTTTAACTGCATTCATGTTTTCACTAAGGTATTCAAGAGAATACATGATTAAGGACTTTGAATGTTTGGAATGTGACCAAAAAAACATATCTTATGATATATGGGGATCGACGATGGTGTTAAATCTCTGGTAATCGTTTTCACTATGTTATGAGAGTGGACTGCAGTATTATAGATAAGCCTAAAGATTGGAATGGATTATGTTGGACATAAGTTAGTATTGTTTAAGGATAGAAGTTTTCTAGATATTATTGATGGGATGTTATAGTAATATAGTTTTAGAAAAAGGACAACCTGCAGGAAGGGGCGACAGCCCATCGCGTCGGACAAGGATGTGGGAATCGAACCCACAACCGAAGTGCGACTTGCCTTTATCGCCTACCACTGGCCTACAGGAAGTCCATGTTTAGTAGAAACTAGTTTTATTATATTAAGCAGTATGATATATGAATTATAAGTCCATTTTAGGAACCATATGTGATTAATCTCACTATAGATCGACTTATGTATATAATTTTTGCTAACCTTTTGTTTGAGACAGATGGAATGACCCTTCATTCTATCACATGATCTGCTAAAACTTCACGAATAACAAATTCAACTTTATTTATTTAAGAGATGAAGTGGAAATTGTTAAAGGCACGAACAACAGTGAGACTGTACCAAAATAAAGTAAGTATTTATTCTAATTCAAATTCTTTAAATTTAGGGAAACGATCTTGAAAACCAAAAATGTTGTCCTAGTGATCTTATATCTGATGAATCAGATGGTACCTTATATTGTCACAAATCTATGGCTTTGTGATTGTTGGCTATTTCATATCCATGTTCTCTACCACTCCCCATCAGAACATGATGGTTAGATTTCTCTTCCATATCCATATTTTCACCTATGTGGAAACCCAGTGATTAGTTTATTTGGGTAACCGTTACGTTTCATACTTTTGTTTTTAAAGATTGGTTTTGATATTCCTTTTCTATTAAAGAAACTTTCAAATAGTAAACCATTTATAACCCCGACGAATTTCGAGGGCGAAATTCATTTTAAGGGGGGTAGAATGTAACAGCCCAAGATTTTATGAAAAATATTCTTTTTAATTTCACTAATGTATTGTGTTGTACGCTACACCAAAAGGATCTTGCACAACACGCATCCTTGACTTGCCTTGCATTACACGCAATCACGACCTTCCTCGATAGCGTGTGTTGTACGCAACACCAAGTTTCACTAAACAAGGATATGCTATTAAGATATTATTAAACCTAGCTGTTGTGAATAGTAATAACCACTTTTTGAAATTTTGTAAATTTTATTTTTCAAAATGGACTTCATTTATGGATTCGGAGTATTGAATTTATCCTAAGGTGAAATTTTGGTACTTCTCGGATAACTTTCATTTTCTGATGAATAGTGAAAATTACTAAATTTTAGTTAAAAACAACTTTTTTAATCGAAATAATTAATTGTGATAAATTATTAATTTGAGTTGTTTTAAGGTATATTTAGAATATATTTTTACAATTTAATACAATGTTGGTCATTGGATGTAATTTCACATTTAAACCAGACATAATCAAGTGTCAATCTTTTGATAGTTATTGTTTCTTAAAAACACGCTATTTGTTTTAACAGCGGGATTTAATTATAAAATTAACTAATGCAAATTTTATGTTATGAATTTGGTAAAATAGACTTCATTTTTGAATTCGGAATATGAAATATAGCTTAGGATGAAATTTTGGCATTGTTCTGAAAAACATCAATTTTTGATGAATAGTGAAACTACTAAGTGGTAGTTAAAAAACTGAAATTTTCATAAAACTTAATTTTACCGCTTCTGTGAATGGAATTTCAAAAATCCGAGAGACACGGTTGATGTCAGTAAGTAAAATGTGGTTCAACGAGATTAAAATAATTTTTGGTGAATAGTAACTTTTTACTTTTATTTACCACGGTTAAAAGTAAATAGGGTAATTAAGGGTAAGAATGATATTAATATTACCCTAACACATGTCCTAATTCTATTAGACAAGTTTATCTCGACCAAAAACAAACTTAAGTGTAAAATATTATCATTTAGGCCAACTTGGATTAGATTAGGACATTTATTATTATTTAATTCAAAGAAGAGTTAAAAGAGTTAAAATCAATGTTTATTTACTAAAACATTTTTAATATAGGGTTGTACATAAGATAAATTCAATTGTAAATATTCATTAGAAATATAAAAAGCTTTCCTACATGATGGTATTTTATTTGTAATTTTTAGACATCAAATAATTTAATTTATTTATGACAGAAAGATGATGCAGTAATTCCCTTATTAATGAAATATTGACATAATTGATATTATAAATACCAAAATAAATGTAATTTAAGACTTTTTATGAATTCCACTAATTTTCTAGGTTACTATGATATATTAGTGTTGATTTAATCAACTTGGTTCGAACATATAATTCTGTTATGACTTTCACAAAAATCATATATCAAATAGTGTCAAAATTGACACAAAATAGTTTTTAAATCAAATATTATATTATTAATTGTTATTTTATTCCTAAAAATCTAAGGTTCGGCCAAATGACTTAGATAAGTATATATATATTAATAATAAACAATTTGGGGTTCGTTTGGCATGTTATAGTAAGTGTATTAACCATATAGTGAAAGAAAACAAAAAGACACGGTAAATGTTAAATTATTTAACTTAGAGTTAAATCTAATTGATATGGTTAAAATAATACCCTAAACTTGTCTAAATCTTATTGGTTGATAGGATTTCGACCCATCCCCACTTTAGCTTCGAAATAAGACCCTTTGGAACCATTATAAACCGATTTTGACTTTAATATAAAATAATATTTTGAGATATTCCTAAGGTGCCCCTCTCCTCCCTTATAAAAGGACACCTCCTCCCCCTCCTCCTCACACCAATTTGAGAACTCAAGCTCGGCCAACCCTTGCCAAAATCTCTTCTCCACTTCCCTAGCAACACCCTAGAGGTTCTGGTCTTCCTCAAAGACCAATTTTAGTTCCCTAAGAGGAGGTCTCAAAGAGGCGCTTCAAAGAAGAGGTAATTACCGTTACCAATTCTTTCATCTTTATTTCTTCTTCCACTTCTTCTTCTTAGGTTGTTTCATTATGAAGTAATAACATCAGTATCACTCATATACTGATATGTTATTATAAGTATGAAACAACCCTATTTCACCATCTATCCATCCTACGGAAAAAGAAATCACCACGCGTGCGTATGTACGGAATACCGTCTCCACGCTGTGGTGTAATCTATTTTCCACCACCACCTTACATGGATGGGTATAATGGTGTAAAAAATAACTATAAATAGTTATTACAACATCATATTGATTCTGATATATTGTATAATCCACTCCAATTCAATTCAATATTTATAGAAATGATATCATCGCTCGTGCGTACGTACGGACTACCGTCTCCACGACATGATGAGATTCATTCTCCATGTTAACCATTTAAGAATGATTATAAAGTATATATAAGAAATAATAATGAAATATATGAAATTATAAAGCTACTGGATATATGTATATATATATACATATGTATGTCATCTACTTACTTCCATTTCAAGACAATAAGGAAATGAAAACAGCGTTCATGCGTACGTACGGACTACCGTCTCCATGAACGGTGTTTTTCATTTTATTTATCTACCTATTATATATATATATATATACTAAATATATATGATATATAAATCATATTTTATATTCTGGAAGTAAGTAAACCATGATATAAGTAATAATGATGTCAAGAACAACAAGTCAAAACACCTACGATAAATGAAACGATTTTACCCAAAATGCTTCTTTAACATGAAATTTCCAAAAGAACGGGTAATATAATGGCATAAGTGAACCATATATGATATCATAACAATGAATATGATTCTGTAATAAGTCAATAACATGATTTAAATCATTATACAGGAGGTTCGGACACTTACAAAGCAAGTCAGACCTAAGGTAAGGGAAATATCACAATCTCATTTTTATCCGAGATTGTTTATTCGTAAGTATTTACTGGGGTGTATTTTATCATCCACATCCAGGTTTCATCAATATGTAATATTATTTCCTTCCACCTACAATTGTTTAAATCCATTTTTACCCTTCGGTGAGTTTTTAGTAATATCTATGAAAGGAATCTTTTTTCGTACGAGGTACTTTTTGACTTTTCCGACAAAAGTACGAAGAATGTTTTTTTAACTTATACGGCATGAATGGATTTTTAAAACATTATTTCCAAGAAGCTTCCTTTACAAGTTTACAAGTTTATTTTTAATCAACTTCTTTTATTTTAAAGTCGTATGACATGTTAAGAAAGGAAAAGTGTTTTTGATGTAGAAAGGATATTTTCCTCAAGAATAAAGTTCAAGTATTTTATCAAAATTATTTTCCATCTAAGATAATAAAAGGGTTCTGTTTTTATCCCTATTATTACATGGATTTGATTATGTTGTGATGGAAACATTTTTATGAATTCCTTTATCTTATATGAATTGTTTTATGATGTCATGTTGTTTAAGAATCCCATTTTTATTACATGGGTTATGCGATGATGTATGATTTATGATTATGTGGAACACATAAGAAAGGATTAATTATAAGATGGGTGGGAACTATATCTCCCTCCAATTCATTGGGTAAAGATTTTATATCTCATGAGATAGACATGGCTGGAATGGTAGGTTATACCGGTTCAGTGAAACAGGACTGAAACGAGGGTTACTCGATTCAGAAAGGGACTTTGTCCACTAAGATAGTCTTGGAAATGAGTCATGACTAACAAGAAATGATTTTCTATGATTATGTTTGCATTCCACAAAGTTTCAAGTTTCATGTTATGATTATTGTGATTACATTTCACTACCATGATTTATCCCATGTTATGAAATTATGCTCTCTTTTGCAGGTTATGATTTCCAAAATGTTATGTTCTTATGAATATGATGTGATTGATATTTCTTTTGTTTACCCTTAATGAGCATTTGAGCTCACCCTTTTATGTTTTCTTTTCCCCAGGATATAAAGAAAGGTTTTAGGTAAAAAAAAAGAAGATCTTTATGGGAGATATTGAAGATCTTTCACCACGATTAGAAGATTATAGTCCGAGTTTCCAAAGACACTAAACTATTACGGTCCTTGTGTGTGTGTTTTTGTAATGTACTAAGTATTCCGCAAAAGTAATGTAATGTCAATGTACGTCAATCTTCTGGTCTTTACAGTTGGTATCAGAGGAAAGGTTTAGTCAACCTTTGGAAACTAGGATGCGAGAACTTTAGTGAGATCCCTAGAGATATTTCTAAGGTATGTCTAGGGATGTCCCTAAGGTTAAGTATACGTATAGGTTATAGTACTAGAATTACGCTAACGATCATAGAATTAAACCTAAGATGTTAGATATTGAAGGTACTCCCCCTTTACTATGTTGTTTTCTCTAGCGTAATTTTTGCCTCTCAATGAATTCTTTTTGTGTTTTAGTTAATAGAGGGAACCAGACGGAATTCGGTTAACATTGAATCCAATGGACAAATTGATGACTATAAGAAACAAAATTATGTAATGCCTAGAGAGAAAGATATTGTGATTATGCCGAATCAATCATCGCGATATATGATTAACAAGGTGAAATTTAGTGGTATACCTAATTCATCAAAGAAGAGGAAGATAGACTATTATGCATGTTTGCATGTTGAGCAGCATAAAGAAAGGAAGATTGAGATTTCTAAAGAAGGGAAGAAGAACCTTGAAGAATACCTCAAATGGAGGGACCGATGTTATTTGTGTGGAGATAAGGGTCATAGAGTGACAGACTGTTATGGAGTTCAATGTATTATTTGTGGAAAACATGGGCATTACCCAACTCAATGCCCTGACCTAAAAAGTTACTTCTAAATCATGGAAGGATTTATTCCAGGACAATAATTGAAGAGGATGGATTGAAGTGTATATGTATTGGTATTCAAGAATAATGTTGTTGAGGTACTTTTATTGTTTATTATAATTTTTTTTGTATTATTGTGGTTTTCAATAATTTTAAGGTACCGGTAACCATGAAAAGTGATTCAAATATTTTGGAAAGCAGATGATATGTGCATAATGAAGGGATAAGGAGAAAATGAAATGTTTGACAGTATTCATGATCTCATGATTGATATAAGGACTAAGTGATATCATGGTTTGAGTATATAGAATTTTGAGGATTTTGGTATGTGGAAAGTGTTAAATTTTAACTGCATTCATGTTTTCACTAAGGTATTCAAGAGAATACATGATTAAGGACTTTGAATGTTTGGAATGTGACCAAAAAAACATATCTTATGATATATGGGGATCAACGATGGTGTTAAATCTCTGGTAATCGTTTTCACTATGTTATGAGAGTGGACTGCAGTATTATGGATAAGCCTAAAGATTGGAATGGATTATGTTGGACATAAGTTAGTATTGTTTAAGGATAGAAGTTTTCTAGATATTATTGATGGGATGTTATAGTAATATAGTTTTAGAAAAAGGACAACCTGCAGGAAGGGGCGACAGCCCATCGCGTCGGACAAGGATGTGGGAATCGAACCCACAACCGAAGTGCGACTTGCCTTTATCGCCTACCACTGGCCTACAGGAAGTCCATGTTTAGTAGAAACTAGTTTTATTATATTAAGCAGTATGATATATGAATTATAAGTCCATTTTAGGAACCATATGTGATTAATCTCACTATAGATCGACTTATGTATATAATTTTTGCTAACCTTTTGTTTGAGACAGATGGAATGACCCTTCATTCTATCACATGATCTGCTAACACTTCACGAATAACAAATTCAACTTTATTTATTTAAGAGATGAAGTGGAAATTGTTAAAGGCACGAACAACAGTGAGACTGTACCAAAATAAAGTAAGTATTTATTCTAATTCAAATTATTTAACTTTAGGGAAACGATCTTGAAAACCAAAAATGTTGTCCTAGTGATCTTATATCTGATGAATCAGATGGTACCTTATATTGTCACAAATCTATGGCTTTGTGATTGTTGGCTATTTCATAGCCATGTTCTCTACCACTCCCCATCAGAACATGATGGTTAGATTTCTCTTCCATATCCATATTTTCACCTATGTGGAAACCCAGTGATTAGTTTATTTGGGTAACCGTTACGTTTCATACTTTTGTTTTTAAAGATTGGTTTTGATATTCCTTTTCTATTAAAGAAACTTTCAAATAGTAAACCATTTATAACCCCGACGAATTTCGAGGGCGAAATTCATTTTAAGGGGGGTAGAATGTAACAGCCCAAGATTTTATGAAAAATATTCTTTTTAATTTCACTAATGTCTTGTGTTGTACGCTACACCAAAAGGATCTTGCACAACACGCATCCTTGACTTGCCTTGCATTACACGCAATCACGACCTTCCTCGATAGCGTGTGTTGTACGCAACACCAAGTTTCACTAAACAAGGATATGCTATTAAGATATTATTAAACCTAGCTGTTGTGAATAGTAATAACCACTTTTTGAAATTTTGTAAATTTTATTTTTCAAAATGGACTTCATTTATGGATTCAGAGTATTGAATTTAGCCTAAGGTGAAATATTGGTACTTTTCGGATAACTTTCATTTTCTGATGAATAGTGAAAATTACTAAATTTTAGTTAAAAACAACTTTTTTAATCGAAATAATTAATAGTGATAAATTATTAATTTGAGTGGTTTTAAGGTATATTTAAAATATATTTTTACAATTTAATACAATGTTGGTCATTGGATGTAATTTCACATTTAAACCAGACATAATCAAGTGTCAATCTTTTGATAGTTATTGTTTCTTAAAAACACGCTATTTGTTTTAACAGAGGAATTAAATTATAAAATTAATTAATGCAACTTTTATGTTATGAATTTGGTAAAATAGACTTCATTTTTGAATTCGGAATATGAAATATAGCTTAGGATGAAATTTTGGCATTGTTCTGAAAAACATCAATTTTTGATGAATAGTGAAACTACTAAGTGGTAGTTAAAAAACTGAAATTTTCATAAAACTTAATTTTACCGCTTCTGTGAATGGAATTTCAAAAATCCGAGAGACATGGTTGATGTCAGTAAGTAAAATGTGGTTCAATGAGATTAAAATAATTTTTGGTGAATAGTAACTTTTTACTTTTATTTACCACGGTTAAAAGTAAATAGGGTAATTAAGGGTAAGAATGATATTAATATTACCCTAACACATGTCATAATTCTATTGGACAAGTGTATCTCGACCAAAAACAAACTTAAGTGTAAAATATTATCATTTAGGCCCACTTGGATTAGATTAGGACATTTATTATTATTTAATTCAAAGAAGAGTTAAAAGAGTTAAAATCAAAGTTTATTTACTAAAAAAATTTTAATATAGGGTTGTACATAAGATAAATTCAATTGTTAATATTCATTAGAAATCTAAAAAGCTTTCCTACATGATGGTATTTTATTTGTAATTTTTAGACATCAAATAATTTAATTTATTTATGACAGAAAGATGATGCAGTAATTATCTTATTAATGAAATATTGACATAGTTGATATTATAAATACCAAAATAAATGTAATTTTAGACTTTTTATGAATTCCACTAATTTTCTAGGTTACTATGATATATTAGTGTTGATTTAATCAACTTTTTTCGAACATATAATTCTGTTATGACTTTCACAAAAATCATATATCAAATAGTGTCAAAATTGACACAAAATAGTTTTTAAATCAAATATTATATTATTAATTGTTATTTTATTCCTAAAAATCTAAGGTTCGGCCAAATGACTTAGATAAGGATATATATATTAATAATAAACAATTTGGGGTTCGTTTGGCATGTTATAGTAAGTTTATTAACCATATAGTGAAAGAAAACAAAAAGACACGGTAAATGTTAAATTATTTAACTTAGAGTTAAATCTAATTGATAATGTTAAAATAATACCCTAAACTTGTCTAAATCTTATTGGTTGATAGGATTTCGACCCATCCCCACTTTAGGTTCGAAATAAGACCCTTTGGAACCATTATAAACCGATTTTGACTTTAATATAAAATAATATTTTGAGATATTCGTAAGGTGCCCCTCTCCTCCCTTATAAAAGGACACCTCCTCCCCCTCCTCCTCACACCAATTTGAGCACTCAAGCTCGGCCAAACCCTGCCAAAATCTCTTCTCCACTTCCCTAGCAACACCCTAGAGGTTCTGGTCTTCCTCAAAGACCAATTTTAGTGCCCTAAGAGGAGGTCTCAAAGAGGCGCTTCAAAGAAGAGGTAATTACCATTACCAATTCTTTCATCTTTATTTCTTCTTCCACTTCTTCTTCTTAGGTTGTTTCATTATGAAGTAATAACATCAGTATCACTCATATACTGATATGTTATTATAATTATGAAACAACCCTATTTCACCATCTATCCATCCTACGGAAAAAGAAATCACCACGCGTGCGTACGTACGGAATACCGTCTCCACGCCGTGGTGTAATCTATTTTCCACCACCACCTTACATGGATGTGTATAATGGTGTAAAGAATAACTATACATAGTTATTACAACATCATATTGATTCTGATATATTGTATAATCCACTCCAATTCAATTCAATATTTATAGAAATGATATCATCGCTCGTGCGTACGTACGGACTACCGTCTCCACGACGTGATGAGATTCATTCTCCATGTTAACCATTTAAGAATGATTATAAAGTATATATAAGAAATAATAATGAAATATATGACATTATAAAGCTACTGGATTTATGTATATATATATACATATTTATTTCATCTACTTACTTCCATTTCAAGACAATAAGGAAAGGAAAACAGCGTTCATGCGTACGTACGGACTACCGTCTCCATGAACGGTGTTTTTCATTTTATTTATCTACCTATTATATATATATATATATATATATACTGAATATATATGATATATAAATCATATTTTATATTCTGGAAGTAAGTAAATCATGATATAAGTAATAATGATGTCAAGAACAACAAGTCAAAACACCTACGATAAATGAAACGATTTTACCCAAAACGCTTCTTTAACATGGAATTTACAAAAGAACGGGTAATATAATGGCATAAGTGAACCATATATGATATCATAACAATGAATATGATTCTGTAATAAGTCAATAACATGATTTAAATCATTATACAGGAGGTTCGGACACTTACAAAGCAATTCAGACCTAAGGTAAGGGAAATATCACAATCTCATTTTTATCCGAGATTGTTTATTCGTAAGTATTTACTGGGGTGTATTTTATCATCCACATCCATGTTTCATCAATATGTAATACTATTTACTTCCACCTACAATTTTTTAAATCCATTTTTACCCATCGGTGAGTTTTTAGTAATATCTATGAAAGGAATCTTTTGTCGTACGAGGTACTTTTTGACTTTTCCGACAAAAGTACGAAGAATGTTTTTTTTAACTTATACGGCATGAATGGATTTTTAAAACATTATTTCCAAGAAGATTCCTTTACAAGTTCACAAGTTTATTTTTAATCAACTTCTTTTATTTTAAAGTCGTATGACATGTTAAGAAAGGAAAAGTGTTTTTGATGTAGAAAGGATATTTTCCTCAAGAATAAAGTTGAAGTTTTTTATCAAAATTATTTTCCATCTAAGATAATAAAAGGGTTCTGTTTTTATCCATATTATTACATGGATTTGATTATGTTGTGATGGAAACATTTTTATGAATTCCTTTATCTTATATGAATTGTTTTATGATGTCATGTTGTTTAAGAATCCCATTTTTATTACATGGGTTATGCGATGATGTATGATTTATGATTATGTGGAACACATAAGAAAGGATTCATTATAAGATGGGTGGGACCTATATCTCCCTCCAATGCATTGGGTAAAGATTTTATATCTCATGAGATAGACATGGCTGGAATGGTAGGTTATACCGGTTCAGTGAAACAGGACTGAAACGAGGGTTACTCGATTCAGAAAGGGACTTTGTCCACTAAGATAGTCTTGGAAATGAGTCATGACTAACAAGAAATGATTTTCTATGATTATGTTTGCATGCCACAAAGTTTCAAGTTTCATGTTATGATTATTGTGATTACATTTCACTACCATGATTTATCCCATGTTATGAAATTATGCTCTCTTTTGCAGGTTATGATTTCCAAAATGTTATGTTCTTATGAATATGATGTGATTGATATTTCTTTTGTTTACCCTTACTGAGCATTTGATCTCACCCTTTTATGTTTTCTTTTCCCCAGGATATAAAGAAAGGTTTTAGGTAAAAAAAAGAAGATCTTTATGGGAGATGTTGAAGATCTTTCACCACGATTAGAAGATTATAGTCCTAGTTTCCAAAGACACTAAACTATTACGGTCCTTGTGTGTATGTTTTTGTAATGTACTAAGTATTCCGCAAAAGTAATGTAATGTCAATGTACGTCAAGCTTCGAGTCTTTACAATATCCAATTTACAGGTGGTACTCATAGGTATATCACTTTCCTTAATACTATCTAAACCAAAATGTTTTAACAAATCCTTAGTATATTTACTTTGATTTAAAATAATTCCATCTTTAGTTTGAAATATTTTAAATCCAAGAAAATACTTAAGCTCTCCCATTAAGCTCATTTCAAATTCATTTTGCATAACCTTTGAAAAATCAGTACATAAAGAATTTTTAGAAGATCCAAAAATAATATCATCAACATAGATTTGTACTATTAATACATCTTTTGAAATCCTTTTTATAAAAAGAGTGGGATCGCCAATTCCTTTCGAAAATCCTTGTGAGATAAGAAAGTTTGAAAGTCTTTCATACCAAGCTCTTGGAGCTTGTTTTAAACCATATAAAGCTTTAGAAAGTTTAAAAACATGATTTTGAAAATGAGGATTTGAAAAACCAGGAGGTTGTTCTACAAAAACATCTTCAACAATAAAACCATTTAGAAAAGAACTTTTCACATCAATTTGATATAACTTGAAATTCAGATGTGATGCATAAGCAAGTAAGATCCTAATAGCCTCTAATCTAGCTACAGGTGCAAAGGTTTATTCATAGTCAATCCCTTCTTCTTGATTGTAACCTTGTGCAACTAGACTAGCTTTGTTTCTAATGATGTTTCTAGATTCATCAACTTTGTTTCTAAACACCGATTTTGTTCCTATGGTAATAGTGTCCTTAGGTCTTTCTACTAATTTCCATACTTTGTTTCTTTCAAATTGATTTAGTTCCTCTTGCATAGCCATTACCCAGAATTCATCATTGATAGCATCATTGATATTTTTAGGTTCTAGGTGTGACAAGAAGGCTTGATGTTCAACCTGATTTCTAAGAGAAGCTCTAGTCTGTGTCCCTCTATCAAGATTTCCTACAACAGCATCTAAAGGATGGTTCTTTAGAGTCCGAGTTGGTCTTGAAAAGATAAGGCTAGAGATTTCAGGTTTATCTATAGGTTGAGGTTCAACAGAAGCAGGGTTTGGAAAATTTCAAGAATTGGACGTTTTAACTATATGTCCACCGTCTTTATCATTAAGGTTCAAAACAGAGAGATCATATTCATGATTTTCAAGAGAGGTCTTAGGTTCATGTGGAACAATTTCATCAAATTTTATGTGAACAGATTCTTCCACACATTTGGTTCTCTTATTAAAAACTCTATAGGCTTTACTAGAAGTAGAGTAACCTAAGAAAATTCCTTCATCACTCTTGGATTCAAATTTGTCAAGATTTTCTTTAGTATTAAGAATAAAGACTTTGCATCCAAAAACTTTGAAGTAGTTAACCTTAGGTTTCCTATGGTTCCACAACTCATAAGGGGTCCTCTTAATAACAGGTCTAATCAAGACTCTATTGATAACATAAAAAGTTGTATTTACAACTTCATCCCAAAAATAAACGGGTAGGTCATACTCATTAAGCATAGTCCTAGCAATTTCATGCAGGGTTTTATTCCTTCTTTCTACTACACCATTCTGCTGAGGTGTCCTAGGGGCAGAGAAATTGTGACTATAGCCATTGTGTGAGCAGTAGGATTCGAACTCATGATTTTCAAACTCACGGCCATGATCACTTCTCAGAGTTTTAATCTTAAGTCCACTAAGGTTCTCTACAGACCTGGAGTATTTCATAAATCAAGAACAAGCTTCACTTTTATGAGCTAGAAAATATACCCAAGTATATCTAGAAAAGTCATCTACAAGAACATAGACATAATGCTTCCCATTTAAACTAGAAACTCTAGAAGGTCCAAATAAATCCATGTGAACCAACTCGAGAGGTTGAGAAGTTGACACTTCTTTCTTTGATTTAAAAGAAACTTTATGTTTCTTTCCCTTTAGACATGGATTACAAACTTTGTCTGCTGGAAGTTCAAGTTTGGGTAGGTCTCTAACTAAGTTCTTCCTAGCCAGTTTTCTAAGTGAATGCACATTGAAGTGTCCTAATATTCTGTGCCAAAGCCAGGTCTCTTTATGAAAATCATTTAAACAGGTAATATTTTTCTTAGCTAAAGAATTTAAATCAACAACATAAAAATTTTCATTTCTCAAAGTAGCAAACACTAAAACATTTTTAGAATTAAAAACATTGCAAGAATCATTTTCAAATTTAACGTAAAAACCATCATCACATAACTGAGAAATACTTAACAGATTGTATTTAAGTTCATCAACAAATAAAACTTTAGAAATTAATACTGAGTCAGTGTTACCAATCTGGCCTAGGCCGATGATTTTTCCTTTTGAGTTATCACCAAAGGTTACAAAACCTCCATCAACTCTGACTATGCTTTTGAATCATGAGAAGTCTCCTGACATATGTCTTGAATATCCGCTATCCAAGTACCGTGTATTTTTACAGGAGCTCTTTAAGAAAGTTTCCTACAAAACAGATTTCAACAGGAAATGATTTTGGTACCCAGATTTTCTTGGTTCCAGACAGGTTAGCCAATAATACTTTAGGTACCCATATTTGTCTAATGGGTCTCATATAATTTGTAGAATCAACATGATTTGAAAGATAAACCTTATTAGATCCATAACTGTGAATATAACGCATTGAATCATATGAAGTTCTAGAGTTAGCTACATTCAGTCCAGATTTAGGAATAAATCTATTCTTAGTAAACTGTCTCTGTCTAGGTTTGTAGCCTATTCTAGTAGTGTATTTTGGTGCAACTTGCTTTCCTAGCATTTGATTTAGAGTTTCTTTACCATTGGTAAATTTCTCTAAATCCTTTCTGAGTTGCTCATTAGACAATTTCAATCCAGTGTTCTCCTTTAACAGTTGAGCATTTTTCTCTTTTTCAATAGTGAGTTCAGTTTTAACTGTAGTGGTGAGAGCATGTTGTTTCTTTGACAATTTGTATTTATCCTTAAGTTCATTACATGTCTCTTCTAACATATCACAATATTCAAATAATTCTGATTTTGACATGTTATCACATCAAAATTATCTCCAGAATAGTATGAATTAGAAGCAAGAGTTTCTGAAGTTACCTCAGAAGTGTTTTTCATAAAACACATGTTTTCTTTGTTTCTGTGTTTAGTTTTAGAAACTTCAGATTCACTAGAGCTGTCCTCAGAAGCACTCCAGGTAGCCTTCATGGCTTTCTTATACTTGTTTTCCCTGTATTCATACTTCTTCTTGTATTTCAGCTTTGGACAGTCTGCTTTTATGTGTCCCTTCCTTTTACACTCATAGAAAACAACTTCATCTAATTTATCAGGTTTCTTCCAATCCTTTTTCCAATGTCCTTTGTTGTCATACTTACCTTTATAATTCGATTTTCTGAAAAATTTCTTCTTCCTATAGAATTTCTTAAATCTTCTGGCAATGTGAGCCATCTCAGCATCACTTTTAGAATCACTCTCACTGTCTTCACAGCTTGAACTTTCATTGATAGCTTGCACCTTTTCCTTATCCTTATTCTTTGATGTTGTAGTTTTGAAGGCAACAGACTTCCTTCTAGGTTCATCATCTTCTTCTTTGTTCACTTTGAGTTCCTCTTCATACATCATCAGTTTTCCAATTAGTTCTTTGACTGGCAGTTCTCCAATGTCACATGATTCTCTAATGGAGACAGAGGTTCCTCTCTATCTTTCATGTAGACATCTCAAAATTCTCATGATCTGTTCCTTTGATGGAACATCCTTTCCCAGAGAAGTCATTGTGTTTACAATTTCATTGAACCTGAGATACATATCAGAAATGGGTTCATCAGGCTTCATCTTAAAATTATCATACTTAATAGTATAGGTATTCAACCGTATCTCCTTAACATTAGTTGTTCCTTCATGAGAAACAGCTAAGTTATCCCAAATTTCATAAGCAGTTTTACAGGTAGATATTCTATTAAATTCTTCATCTCCTACAGGACAGTACAGAGCATTCATATCTTTACAATTATTATTGTAGGCTATCTTAGTAGCTTCATTCCAAGTAGTTATAACAGTAGTTGGTATTTTGTATTCAGATTCTATTGCAGTCCAAATATCAAAACCCATGCTCTCTAAATGAATTTTCATCTTGATTTTCCACTGATCATAGTTAGTGCCATTGAAAAATGGTGGTCTATTGGTAGCAACACCTTCAAGTCTATTATCCATGATAGCTAACTATAAGCAAATATTTTAAAGAGATAAAAATTTTGAAATAACAGAAATTTTAAGAACTTTAAAATACAAATAAAATCATAGTCGAAAAACAGAGTACAAAATATTTTAAAAATCCTCTGATACCAAATGTTGGCCGGATTGGATACTCAATAGGGGGGGTGAATTGAGTTCCAATTAAAATTTATGTTTAAAAACTTTGAGTTAAAAATCCCCCAAAAATAATACAGAATTAAACTGTAGTGAATTTGTATCAAAGTAAATGTTCTGTTAGGTTCTCAAGGGATTGATTAGTTCCCAGTTAATCAAATCAGTAGACTTGATTAACTTTTGAAACTAACTTACAGGTTTACAACTAATATAAACACTTGTGAGTTTAATTATCAAAGTAGCTTTAAAACAATTTTGGTTTTGAAGTATTAGCAGCGGAATAAAAGAATAACTTTGAAAGATATAGCAACAAAAATATAACCAAGAGGTTCAGTCTCAAGCTGAGACTTAGTCCTCTCAAAAGCTTTTATAAAAAGATGATCCACACCCTGGATCGGGGATAACAACAGCAACCACCTGTCCAGGTTCAAGACCTCTACCACAGTTATTCGTGGGAACAAACACAACAACAACCAGTTGTTCAGGTCACATGACCTCTACCACTATCCCAGTGGGAAAAACAAAATGCAAGTTAGTTTAGTGAGGATTTACAAATCCTCCAGTTAGAGTACAGGAGTCATTGTGTGTGTAAAATACAGCATATAACACACACTGCTCGAAACTTAAAAAGATAAATCACAGAGCAAATATATTGAGTTTAGAAATGGATCTTGTGATTAGCATGCAGTTCTGGACACCTTTGATTGATCAGAATTTGCTCTGAGTCCTCTTCTGGTTTTTGTATGGAAAACAGAGTATGGTCTGTTTCCTTGACTTCCAGGTGTAGAGACAGTCGATGAAGCTCTTTTGTTATGTTCTCGTTCTCAGCTCTTCACTGGTATGCAGTAATGCGTTTGTCGTGTAGGCTCTGTCGTCTCTTTGCATTCACACCCTGTGTTCTTCCTTGTATTTTGTATGTCTTGTGTATTCGTCTATATGTCTCTCTCACAGCCTTTGTTCCCTCTTTTGTATTCGTCTATTCATGCTCTTTTGTAGGAGCATCCTTCCTTTAGTTAAACCACGTGCTCTGACAAAAGATGATTTACTTTTTCCAGGTACGAGGTATGGTTCCCTGACATCCAACAACACACATTAAATAAATGTCAGTATATTAAATATACCTGATATGACCATTGGTTTGATTAAACAATGATTAAGAAATTAAAGCAGTGTCGGGTTCTGTCTCTGGAACGGTAACTCTTGATATTGGTAGATTTGTGTTACGGTAGGTCTGAGTATCGGTAGGCATTTGTAATGGTAGACTTGTCTCGGTAGCTGCAACTGTAGACTTGATCACATCAGTAGCAGTGGAATTGTAATGGTAGCTATGGATCTGCCTTGTATCGATAGCAGTAGCTCTCTATCGGTAGTTGTGGCTCTGCCTTGTATCGGTAGCAGTAGCTCTCTATCGGTAGACTTTGCATAACGGTGGACTTCAACATATCGGTAGCTGTCAACTTTGCTGTAGCGGTAACTGTCGATTTCATTGTATCGGTAACTCTATGTTCTGACGGTATCTCTCTTATAGCGGTAGCTCCAACATATCAGTAGACTTAACTATATCGGTCGCTTTGAGTTGTAATGGTTGCTTAGCTTGTAACGGTAGCTGAGAACTGTTTGAACATTCACTTGGCAGAATGAGTTAAGTCATAGTAAACATATATCTGATAATTCCAAATACTTAATTTAAGCATAATGAAAGAAACAAAGTATATTTGGAATGTATTAAGCATAATCAAGATATAAATAAAGAATGGTTGGGATTATCAAAACACAATAATGCCACTTAATTCCCAGAGGGTTCAATATTTCTTATATATATATCATGTCTTAAGCCTTGTGAACCTTAAATAACTTTCAATTTTACACACACATTAAAGTATAAAATTAAGGGTGCTAGGTTTGGTCTTAAGGAATGGTTGAAACTAACCCATAGGGTTAATTAAAATAAAAGGTTTTATGAGAACACATATATATGAAGATATATTTATAAACTCAACACCACACATCAAATAAAAATACTCCTTACGTCCATTATTCCATTTGAATACAATAACCCGAAGGACCAGGTTCTGTATAAATGGGCGTTGGAACTAAACCGTGAAGTTGTAACTATATATATATAAATATATTTTTTAAAGAATATATGTGTATACACTCTCGAAGAAACAAGGCAAAGAAAAATTTAAACCCTTACCTTGAAACTTGGGGGAGAAGGACTTGAGGGAGGTTGGAAAGGACTTGATAGAGACTTGGGTGGGGGGAGAAGAACCGAGAGGTATAGGGTATTTATATACCAAGGCACACACAACTTTTTCATGCAAAACGTACCCCTTTAAGGTGCATTACATGGGGGTGCTGTGTTTGGAGAAAAAGGGGAGGCATGGAGGGTCCCCAGTGGTCAGTGGTGAAGAAAACGAGAGGTGCCATAGGTGTAGGGTTACTGGTGTAACCCATACGAGGATGAAGAAGACGACATGACAAGAGGGAGAAAAGAAAAAAATTGACAGTCCAGATCGATCCCGATCTTGATCCAAAGGCTGATACGCGTCTGTGTTTTTAAAAAGGAAAGGGCGGCATAGATTAGATCTGAGTTTCAATGGATGGTCCTGATTCGACGCGGCATTTTAAAACAAACTGACGGCCACGATTAGATCATTGGAAGATCGAACGGTGGAGAAAAACGTGGTGGAGAATCTTTGTAGCTGAAGGTCTAAAATGAGATCGTGATCGGCAGTAAAGATCGAGTGTGACGCAATCCAATGGTCCAAATCGTGTTTCTCTCGAAAAAAAGTCCCACATCGAAATGGTGATCTGTTTTTCCTTCCTTATAAGCCTGGGCCTCCCAACGACTTCTCAGAAAAACACACAACACACACCAAGGGGCCCTATACATGGGCGACCACCCCCGCAGGCCTTGGCCTACCCAAGCTCCGTCATGGCCTTACCCCCATGGTGGTGCGTCTCCGCGCTTCTTCTCACTCCTGTGCGCCCTTCAGCGGACCTCTTCCCGAGCTCGGGCCGACCTTGTCTTTGGATGAGGGCTTAGGCTCAGCCACTTCGTGTGAGCTGTCTCCCTCGGCCCTAGCCATAAAGGGTTGGCCCTAATTGGCCGATTTTTTTATAAAAGCTACACTCAAAAATAAAAAGTTTTAAAGAAAAGAAAACAATTCATTTATTAAAACTATATAGAATTTATATTATTAAACATTAATGAATAAAAACTAACTTTGTCTTACTTAAAAGTACTTCTAAAATTATAAACACTAACCCTTTTTAACACAAAAAAAGAGGTTTTAATAAACCTAATTTTTTTTCTTTATGGTAGTATCACAGAAAACATAATTTAAATGAAAAACATAATCTAATTTGATAAATTTAAACATATTGTATAACATTTTTTAAGAAATTAAAATCATTACATTGTATTTGAAATATTCTCAAAGTTTTTTGGATACATTAATACTTTTCAAAATCACTTAAGGGTGAAATGATGTTTTAACTCATATCCTTTTTCGAGTTCAAAACATGATGGTTTAAATTATTTTTTTAATTATACCCTAAATTTTTAGGACTAATTTATACTGAATTATTTCTTCATTAACTTATCAAAGACAAATGGCTAGATTTATTGTCGTTGGCTTTCAACTGTCACTAGAGCAATGGTCGAAAATGTGTCTTATAAAACCAAGTGTTGCAGTGTCCAAAAACTCAAAAGGAAGAAGAAGATGCTTCCCATTCTGCTGATGATCATCATGGTTTTTATGATCACGGTGGTGATTTTCTTTTCTTTATCTGACTTAAAGTATCTCCTTTATATACCGGGCCTCGTTGTGGTGTTTGGGGGTCTTCCAGTAGTTTTGATATGGTTTTTAATAGGTATTTTTGGTTAGCATGTTTACTCTTTTGGTCTTGGTGTATTGTAAAAACTATGGTGTTATTATTTAAATAAAGAGCCTCATGTTTATCTTTTAAATTTTTGTTTGGTTAAAAGAAATTTAATCAAAAAAAATCATGAAATTATCATTATACGATATCCAGGTTTCAGGATGTTACAATACTCCACCTTTCAAGAATTTTGTCCCTGCAATTCCTTTCATACAACCTCCCTTTGATACCAAATGTAACAACTGGGTCCCAGTGATAGCACAACCACCTTGCCTTAACATGACCATTAGGTCATGGCCCGCCAGGTACCACCAGTTGCCCCGCAGACACGTGGTCTCCACCCAAGGGTCCACCCACATGCCTGAATGGGTCACCTAACTAATAATCGTCCCCACATGCCAACACATGTCCTTTACAGTGTGTTTTTTCCTTACTCACACACATCCTGGAAAACATCCCAGAAGGCCACCCATCCTAATTACTACTCCAAGACGAGCACGCTTAACTGTGGAGTTCTAATCAGGTAGGATCCTAAAAAAGAAGGTGCACCTTGTTGACATGAGTCATATCATTTATCAATTTAACCCATTATCATTCGAGGGTTTTAAAATCACCCCCCCCCCCCCCTTAGAGTACAACATCATCATTGTGGGCCCTACATCTCAACCCAGGTAGTGCACAACACTTAAGACTGGGTACCACCTCTGATACCAAATGTAGAGACTCGGCCCCAAGAAAACCCCGAGCCGGTGCCTTCAAGGCATGATGTGTCATTCTTCATAACATACACTATTAAATCACACATCGTGTATGGAGGAGAGGATCAAGTTCAGTTTAGGTTTTAGGAAACCATCACATCTTTCACACATCTTAGAATCAACTGTAACCTAAAAAATTTAAAATAAAAAACATAGGGTCAGCATACGAATGCCCAGTAAGGAGTTTTTAAAAAAATTAACAAATGTAACTTTTGAAAACATTCTTCAAAACATTCCATCAAAAATTTCACTTAAAGAAAAGTTTTAACATATGTAATATAAGGACCCAGCCTTAAAACATTACATAATCATTAATTAAATGAATAATTCACATTGAGGATCTTTTCTGGTTTACAGTTTTACAGAATTTGGACATAACTATTACATCTCAATTATTACAAAGTAGACACATCTACTCAGTTTCCATTTTTTTTCACAAAATAAAAACTCTTGAACAAAAGAGTCATGTCTAGTTCCATGTTTTAGATAGCATGACATTTCTTTGATCCCATCCTTGACCCAATTCCACTTTATGTCATGTGAAAAACATTTCAAAAACTTGGGATGAGCATAAAAATCTCAGTAAGGGATATAAAAATACCGAAAGAAAGCATTAGTCCATGTATACATAAGAATCAAAGAAATCATACTTTACTCATAAAACATAATAACTTTAACATACCCCATGAAATCATAAGATTTATGAATAACTCATAGAAATCATAAGACATAAAGGTAAATTTAGGCATTCATAACATTCTTACGTAGGGAGTAACCCTCATGGTTACGTTTGGAATACCCATCACAGTATATTCTCTAAATCTCTTTGGAAAAACCTTAGAGTTTAACTCCTTCACGTTACCCAATGCATTGGAGAGATATCTTGGACTCACCTGCCCTTACTTTATCACAGAACCACCCGACTTCATAAACAATGCCCAAGAACCATAACATAATCGTATCACATAAAACATGCATAAAGGAAACATAACATTTCCACATTTCAATCACAAGATATCAATACAACACATTGATATAATAAAAACATTATCAGAAAAATTTTCAATACCAAAATAAAAGAAAATTAAAACATGGTATTTATTTTCCATTTAAAAAATTTATGTCTTATAGAGGAAGCTGAAACTCAAATAATGGTCACAGTGGCAAAGAATTCATTGTCATCGCATACGTAAGACAAAAACAATCCTTCTGTTGTTTAGTAAAATGCTTCATGTAAAAAGATTCCTTTTGAATTAAATTAAAATTAAAAAGGGTTTTATAAACCATATAAAATAAATTCGTGTATAAATCAAAAGATGCCTCAATTAAAGAAGATTGAGACGAAGTCCCTAAAAAGACGGTATCCTTAGATTAAGTATAAATAAATTACATAATTATGTGTGAAAAATATAAATACACTCAATATAAGTGGATATTAAGTGTAAAACAATCATAGGTCATCCAAAAATATTCATAGAATGACATAATCAAGAAGTATAGCTTTAACACAAAGGATTGAAATTAGGTTAAGAAGCTCCCTTACAGAAATTCGACAGCCTAACGACGTCACTTTAAAATTCAGAAAATGAGCTGACAAGAGATAAAAAGGGAATCTAATAACTTGGACATAAAATTTATAGAAATAAATATATATAAGAACATATCCCAACAAAATAAGATGTAAATTAAAATACCTAACAAAAAGAAGTCTTTTAAAAATAGGAGGGTGAAAGGTTCCCTTACCGATTTGGGTAACTTTCGAAACATACACCCCATGAAAGAAGGACTATACAATATTGATTTAAATATACATAAAAGAAAGTATATTACACAAAGAGTATAATAAGGGTCAGTACATACACCACTCAAAAAAGATATTGACAAATATAGCATGAATCTCATGGGAATAAATATTGAGATAAAAACCCCTTACCTCGTTGTAATAAATCGTGTCATATGACCAAAAGATAATAAGAACCAAATGAATCACATAATACCATTAATATAAATAGAATCATGATAATATATATCAAATTGAAGTACAAAACACACCACATGCAATAAATAATTGGCGAACAATGGAAATCTCACGGAATTAAAAGTGAGATAAGAAATCCCCTAACCTCATGTCAGACTTGTCTTGTTAGTTTCTTTATATTCATGAATAATAAACTTATGTAAATTTTTAATTGATTAAGTAATTCCTTTACAGTTTAGTATTCAATTCATATCACATATTATCATGTTAAAATAATTAGTTAATTATGTGATTTTATATCATACGTTTTGTCGATGTTCAGTACATGAGTCAACAATGAACTTGTTTGAAGAGAATTGTCCATGTAGATATAAGTATATCATCTCTGGAATGGTGTTAATGATTTAAATATCATATATATGAATTACATATTTATTTAAAAATATTCCATAATGTTTGGAGATAATAAATGAAATGTACCGTTCATGGAGACGGTAAGTCGTACGTCCGCATGAACGCTACATTCATTTTTTTGTCATATTAATGGACTTTAAAACTAAATTAGACATAGATAAATTACAAATCCAGTATAATATATTTTTTGTATAGGTAACATAATTTCATTAATTATATTATTTATAAATTCCATATTTGGCATGAATGAGTCACATCACTTGAGGGGGTGGTAGTCTACACTTCCTCATATGAAATTATCGCATTTTCACAACATGCAAAGCATAAAGGTATATTTTAAATATAAAATAAAAAAGAATTGAGAGGAAATAAATATAATATATATCATATATAAATATAGTTCCATCATAATGGCCACCATGAGAGGTGTTAAAAGAACATGGAACAATCATCATTTTGTGAGGCAGTAATTCGCCACCCCCAGAAACAATATGTTCTTTAACCATTAGATGGAGGTTTGTGTAAGCGTAGGTAGAATACTAATCATAAAATAATCCTAGTATATTTAGGATACTGGTGTTAATATGGGATAAAATAATAAGAAGATAGTGGAGAGTGAAGAAGGAAAATAAAAGAAACAAACTCGAGAGAAGACATTACCTCTAAATCAGGTAACTCTTTTTTGATTTGAGCCAAAGGATTCCTTGAAAAGACTCCTGTCCAAAGTGAGGCTTCTAGGAGTGAGATAGGTATGTGGAGAGATAATATGATCAGATGTTGAATGATCCAAGGGCTTTATAGGTGTGTGTAAGGGGGTAGAGGTGGGGGCCTTTTATTAGAGGGAGGAGGGTCAATTTTGGAAATTCTTGAAATGTTACTTTATTATAAATTGATTTTCAGATTTTAAAGGTCCCTCAAAGATATATTTTGAGGATAAGGTGATAAGGGTTATAAATCCACCCATAAAATAGGTTTTTTACAAGTGTAAGTCTTAGATTTTACCTTATCTTTTCATTTTATTTAAATCGTTCATTAATGAGGTAAAACATTGCATCATCATGGTGTCATAAATAAATTTATTAATTTAATGTCTACAAATTATAAAAAAATACAATTATGTAGGAAATATTTTTATATTTCCAATTAATATTTATAGTCTAAGGGATCATCTATGTAAACAAAATTAAAATTGTTTTACTTAGGATATACAAACCTTTGTTATATTTCTCTTCCTTTTTAAAAATAATGTCATAAATGTCACTATCACACCCATGTGACTCCATGGGCCCTCAAGTCTGGTAAAAAGATTCCCATGGTCAGAAATGACTCAAAAAATATGATTTGGACACATGTTGAGGTCATTTTATATTATTATGATATTATTTTATTACCCTTAACTACCCGATTACTAATTAATCACGATAATTAAAGATAATTACCGTCATCACTATTCATAATTTCCAAAAGAAAAAGAGTCTTAATTACATATTTTGGACCTTTTGATTCCAAATATGGAATAAATTTTACCAAATTCCAAACATATAAATTTCATTAATTAATTTAAAAATAATTCTCATTGTCACAACCAAGGACGACTTTTTAAGAAGTAAAATTTATCAAAAGTGTGACTTGTTTTTACATACAATTGAAACGTGAAATTACTTACAATGAACAAAATTTTATTAAGTGATAAAAACATAATTCAATTACACATTAAAAACAATTAAAAGAAAAATCTAACTATATTATTAAATTAGATGAAAAATCAGTTTTGAAGTAAAATGCAGTATTTTTCACTATTCATTAAAAATGAACATTTGTCAGAAAAATACCAAAAATTTATCCTAAGTAAATTCAATATTCCAAATTAAAAATTTATGTCAATTTTACTAAATTAAAAACATATAAGTTTCATTAATTAATTTTATAATTGATTTCCGCTGTCAAAACAAATAGAGTGTTTTTAAGAAACAATATCTATCAAAAGATTGACCCTTGTTTATACCAATTTCAAAGTGAAATTAATTCCAATGACCACCATTGAATTAAATGGTAAAAATATATTCTAATTAATATTTAAAACCAATTAAAAATATAATCTAACCATATAAATAAATTATATGAAAAGGATATTTTGAATTAAAATACAACATTTCTCACTATTCATAAAAAATGAACTTTATCAGAAAAATAGAAAAAAATTACTCAAAGTAAATTTTTATGTCCTGATTCTAAATAAGGATTTTATTTTGTCAAATATAACATATAAAATTGACAAAAATTAGTTTTAAAAAAGGGTTTGCCAACAAAAGGTAGTTAATCGACCTTTTAAAAATATTATAATATTTATGCTTAAAATTGGATTCATTCGCATTTTAAGACTCTATCATTTATTGGGTAATTGTTAAAATATTTAACAAACATATATAATAACTTTTTAGTTAGTTCTATTCATTCTCGGCATTACAACAGCTAGGCATTAACTACCATTTAAAATAATATTATTATATTATTAGTGTGCAACGTAATATTTCAAAGAAACTCATTGTTGCGTATTGGGTACGCCATGAAACATAGCATTCCCTTTAAATTAATATTAACATTTTATTCACAAATATTAATAAATATTAAAATTTAATATTCTTTTTTTACCTGGAATATTACATCCTTCCCCCCATTTTGGGAATTGCATCCTCGCAATTTTAAAATTGGGCTTGGAAACTTCATCGATAGCCCCACATCGGAAAAGGAGTAATTTAAACAATCACTTTAAAAGAAAGAAATAAATGTAAAAAGGTTGCCCGAGGTAAGAGATACTTGGATTACATGAAAACATGGATATGGAGGAGAAAAAAAACCATCTTGTTCTGAGGGATAGTGATAGAAAATATTTCTAGGAGAAATTTAACCACTAGAAAATCACAAACTTGTGATTGGTTATTCGGTATTTGATTCCCCAGTAGGAAACGTTAACAGAAAATGTTTTCGTATTAAGGCTCTTTTCATTGAGGAATTTATTTATGAGCTTAACTAAATCATAAGGAAACATACTTACTTGTCATTTAGACTTTCATCTCTTACTATATTTCCTACACAAACTCATATTTTCTCCCAAAGATGAGTATTTAGGATGAATTGTTCACATTAAGAGTGCTATAATCAACTTCTTGAGAATCACCTAATCCATAAAAGATAAACTATATATTTCCCATGTCTTTAGACCTTAACCAAAACAAAAAAAGTTTAAGTACAAGATTAGATAATCCCCAAAAGGATAATCCTTTCTAAAAATAAATACTACTCTTAATCTACAAAATTAAACAAAAAGAACCCAAGGTTCAAGAAAGACCATTAAATAAACAGTTATCCATAAAATTCCTCAAAGTAATCCAAACTAATATTGAAACCCAAATCTCTGAAGGATTTAATCACATAGTCTTCCAAGGTAAATCTTAACATTTATCTCCAAATAACATCAGTTACTCTTAAATTCTCATACTGAAATGTAATTAACCTAATCACATATCCTCCATGATAGGTTAACCATTTCCATAGATAACCCAAATTCAACTTATTCCTGATTTATAAGATCATCTAACTAAAAATAATTAGTCATACTGACCAGGGACTTCACGTAGTCTAGTGATAGGTGATAAATACCAGTCTCACTTTGGTTGTGGGATCGATTCTTGTAGCTTTGTCCGAAGCGACGGGTTGTCACACGGTTTGCATGTTGTCCCTTTTCAAAAACTCCATAATTTTATAACATTACCAATAAGAGATAAATTCATCAAAAATAACCATAACGTATTTTAACCACAAATTTTATCTAATAACTTTCGTTTTGTATCCCAAAATGTATTAACATGTAATTTCCTCAAATTCAAGGATCATATAATACAAAATGGTTCTTTATAACTATATCCACAATAGAAAAGATAATTATTCCTTGAATAAAATTTTCATATATCAGACATCAGGGTTACACATACTATAAAAAGTCCTATAATGTAATCTCATCATCAAAAGAGCCTTAATACTTTTTAGAATTTCCCCATCCTAAAATATACTATAACTCTTGAATCCCTTTTATGTTGACTTCTTACCCATTCAACATTATTCATGATCCATTAACCATTCCTTTACAACTTATTCTGAAATAATTCTTTTCTACAAAAAAAATCATGAATCATATCCTAAGATTTCAATAATAGGAAAACATATATTAAGAAATAATCCATACCTTTCATTGGTCATTGTGTGTTTCTTCATCCTCAATCGGAATGGCATTAGGTATTGGTAGAATAATATTTGTACGATCCTACTGATCCCATTCCTGAAACATCTTCATAGGACATGTGTTTTCATAATGACCATGCACACCACATTTGAAAATTCAATTGATCCTTCAAAAATAACTTCTTTCCCTTTCCTAGAGTCAACTAGATGCTTCCTTTTTCCATGGTAGGTTCTTTCTTTATGAACTTCATTTCCACATCTATAGCATCTTTATGTCCCTTTGAAACATTTTCCTATGTGTTTATTTCCACATCTTTGATACATAGGTTTTTGAACATTCCTACCTTTATGATTATTACCCAAACTTCCGTAGGTATTTGTTTCTCGCATATATGATGCCTTATAAAAATCACTAAGGTTTAGGAGGTCAATCATGACTCCAGATAGTTGGTTGAGAATAACCACAATAGTTCTCATTCCAGCTCCCATATCATTCAGTTTCTCATTCAGAAAATCATCACAATTTTCTTCACATCCACTGTTACTTTGGTGCCTGATAGATCCGTCCATTTACTAAAACCAAAAATGCCAGTGTGATTATATCAGTAAAATCATCATATAATATCTTATGAGGAGGGTAAATCATAAGATATACTTATTCATGTTATCTTAAACTCATTCACCTTTTAAAAATAACTATGACTCTTTCTAAAATCCTAACCATTATGGTAGTGTCACTTGTGCTTAAAGAATACCCTAACCTCTAAAGTTATCTAAACCGACCTCTGATACCAACTATAAGGACCTTGCCTTAAAACATTACATACTCATGAATTAAATGAATAATTCACATTGAGGATCTTTTCAGGTTTAGAGTTTTATATAATTAGGACATAACTATTACATCTCAATGATTACAAAGTAGACACATCTACCAAGTTTCCATTTTTTTTACAAAATAAAAACTCTTAAACAAAACTGTCATGTCTAGTTCCATGATTTAGACCGCATGACATTTCCTTGATCCCATCCTTGACTCTATTCCACTTTATTTCTTATGAAAAACATTTCAAAAACTTGGGATGAGTATAAAATGCTCAGTAAGGGATATAAAAATACGGAAATAAAACATTAGTCCATGTATACATAAGAATCAATGAAATCATAATTTACTCATAACATATAATAACTTTAACATACCTCATTAAATCATAAGATTTATGAATAACTCATAGATATCATAAGACATAAAGGTAACTTGAGGCATTCATAACATTCTTATATAGGGATTAACCCTCATGGTAACGTTTGGAATACCCATCACAGTATATTCACTAAATCTCCTCAGATAAACCTTCGAGTTTAACTCCTTCGCATTAAAAAATGCATTGGAGATCTATCTCAGGATCACCCGCCCTTATTTTATCATAGAACCACCCAACTTCATAAACAATTCCCAAGAACCATAACATAATCGTATCACATAAAACATGCATAAAGGAAACATAACATTTCCACATTTCAATCAGAAGATATCAATACAACACATTGATATAATCAAAAAATTATTAGAACCATTTTAAATATCGAAATAAAAGAAAAGTAAAACACGGTATTTATTTTTCATTTAAAAAAGTTATGGCTTGTAGAGGAAGTTGAAACTCAAATAATGATCATGGCGGCGTAGAAGTCATTGTCGCCGCATACATAAGACAAAAAAATTTCTTTTGTCATTTGGTAAAATTCTTCGTGTAAAATGATTACTTTTGAATGAAATTAAAAGTCAAAAGGTTTTTATACACCATATAAAAAAAGTCATGTAGAAATCAAAATATGCCTCAATGAAAAGAGATTGAGACGAAGTTCCATACAAAGACGATATCCATAGATTAAGGATAAATCAATTACATAATTATTTGTGACAAATATAAATACACTCAATATAAGTGGGTATAAAGTTTAAAACAATCAGAGGTCATACACACATATTCATAGAATGACATAATCAAGAAGTAGAGGTTTAACCCAAAGAATTGAAATTGGGTTAAGAAGTTCCCTTACAGAAATTCGACAGCCTAACGACGTCACTTCAAAATTCAGAAAATGAGTTGTTGAGAAATAAAAAGTGTATCTCATCACTTGGACATAATATTTATAGAAATAAGGATATATAAGAATATATACCAACTTAATAATATGTCAATTAAAATACCTTACAAAAAGAAGTCTTTTAAAAAGAGGAGGGCGAAAGGTTCCCTTACCGATTTGGGTAACTTTCGAAACGTACACCCCCTGAAAGAAGGGTTGTACAATGTTGATGTAAATACCCATAAATGAAAGAATATTACACAAAGATTAGAATAATGGGCAGTACATACACCACTAAAAGGAGATAGTGAAAAATATAGCATGAATCTCACTAGAATAAATAGTGAGATAAAAACCCCTTACCTCATTGTAATAAATCGTGTCATATGACCAAAATATAATAAGAACCAAATGGATCACATAGTAACATGAATATAAATATAATCATGATAATATATATCAAATGTAAGTACACAATACACCACATGAAATAAATAATTGTTGAATAATGAAAATCTCACAGAATTAAAAGTGAGATAAGAAATCCCATTACCTCAAGTCCGACTTGTCTTGTTCATTTCTTTATATTACTGAATAATAAACTTTGGTCAATTTATAATTGATTAAGGAATTACGTTAAAGTTTTTTATTAAATTAATATCACATATTATCATGTTATAATAATTATTTAATTATGTGAGTTCATATAATACGTTTTGTCGATGTTCGGTACATGAGTCAACAATGAACTTGTTTGAAGAGAATTGTCCATGTAGTTATAAGAATATCATCTCCAGAATGTTTTTCATGATTTAAATATCATATATATCCATTATATATGTATTTAATAATATTCCATAATGTTTGGAGATAAGAAATGAAATGTACCGTTCATGGAGACGGTAAGCCGTACGTACGCATGAACGCTACTTTCATTTTTTTTCATATTAATGGAATATAAAACTATATTAGAAATAGATATTTTATAATTACAGTGTAATATATTTGTTATATAGGTAACATAAGTTCATTAATTACATTATTTATAAATTCCCCATTTGGAATGAACGAGTCACATCACTTGAGGGGGCGGTAGTCCACACTTCCTCATATGAAATTATCGCATTTGCACAAGATGCAAAGCATAAAGGTATATTTTAAATATAAAATACATAAGCATTGAGAGGAAATAAATATAATATATATCATATATAAATACATTTCCATCATAATGGCTACCATGAGAGGTATTAAAAGAAGATTGAACAATCATCGTTTCGTGAGGCAGTAATTCGTCATCCACAGAAAAGTATGTTCTTAAACCATTTGACAGAGGTGTGTGTAAGCATAGGTGTAATACTTATCATAACAATATCCTTATATATTTAGGATACTGGTTTTATTATGGGATCAAATAATAAGAAGATATTTTTGAGTTAAGAAGGAAAATAAAAGAAAGAAAATCGAGAGAAGACATTACCTCTAAATCGGGTAACTCTTTTTTGATTTGAGCCAAAGGATTCCTTGGAAAGACTTCTGCCCAAAGTGAGGCTTCTAGGAGTGATAGAGGGATGTGGAGAGATAATATGAGCATATTTTGGATGAGAAAAGTGCTTTAGAGGTGTGGGTAAGGGGGTAGAGGTGGGGGCCTTTTATAAGAGGGAGGATGGTCACTTTTGAAAAGTCTTGAAATGTTACTTTATTATAAAATGATTTTCAAATTTTAAAGGTCCAACAATGATATATTTTAAGTATAAGGTGATAAGGGTTCTAAATCCACCCATACAATAGATTTTTGAGAACTCTAAGTCTTATATTTTACCTTATCTTTCCATTTTATTTAAATCGTTCATTAGTGAGGTAATCACTGCATCATCACGGTGTCATAAATAAATTTATTTATTTAATGTCTAAAAATTATAAAAAAATATCATGATGTAGGAAATTTTTTTATCTTTCCCTTTAATATTTATAGTATAAGATATCATTTATGTAAACAAAATTAAAATTGTTTTACTTAGGATATACAAACCTTTTATATATTTCTCTTCTTTTTTAAAAATAATGTCATAAATGTCACTATCACACCCATGTGACTCCATGGGCCCTCAATTTTGGTAAAAAGATTCCCATGGTCGTAAATGACTCAAAAAAGAGGATTTAGACACATTTTGGGGTCATTTTATATTATTATGATATTATTTTATTACCCTTAACTACCCGATTACTAATTAATCATGATAATTAAAGATAATTACCGTCGTTACTATTCATAATGTCCAAATGAAAAATAGTCTTAATTAAATAATTTGGAATTTATGATTCCAAATACAGAATCCATTTTACCAAATTCCAAAAATAGAAATTTCAGTAATTAATTTAAAAATAATTCTCGTTGTCACAACCAAGGACGAGTTTTTAAGAAGTAAATTTTATAAAAAGATTGACTTGTTTTTATATACAATTGAAAAATGAAATTACTTCCATTGAACAAATTTTATTAAGTTATAAAAACATAATTCAATTACACTTTAAAACCAAATAAATTACACTATAACTATATAATTAAATTAGATGAAAAAGCAATTTTGAAGTAAAATGCAGTATTTTTCACTATTCATTAAAAATGAACATTTGTAAGAAAAATACCAAATATTTATCAAAAGTAAATTTGATATTACAAATTAAAAAATTATATCCATTTTACCAAATTGAAAATATAGAATTTACATTAATTAATTTTATAATTAATTCCCGCTGTCAAAACAAATAGCGTGTTTTTAAGAAAACAAATCTATCAAAAGATTGACACTTGTTTATGTCCAATTTCAAAGTGAAATTAATTCCAATGACCACCATTAAATTAAATGGTAAAAATATATTCTAATTAAACTTTAAAACCAATTAAAAAGATAATCTATCCATATAAATAAATTATATTAAAAAGAGGTTTTGAATTAAAATACATCATTTTTCACTATTCATAAAAAAATGGAATTTATCGGAAAAATAAAAAAAATTACACAAAGGAAATTTTGATGTCCCAATTATAAAGAAGGATTTTATTTGGTCAAATATAACATATAAAATTGACAAAAATTCGTTTTAAAAAAAGGGTTCTCCATCAAAAGACGGTTAATCGACCTTTTAAAGAATATTAGAATATTTATGCTTAAAATTGGATTCATTCACATTTTAAGCATCTATCATTTATTGGGTAGTTGTTAAAATATTTAACAAACATATATAATCATTTTTTAAATAGTTCTGTTCATTCCATCCATTACAACGGTTAGGCGTTAACTACCATTTAAAATAATATTACTGTATTATTAGTGTGCAATGTAAGATTTCAAAGAAACTCATTGTTGATTATTGGGTACAGAACCGAACATAGCATTCCCTTTAAAGTAATATTAAAATTTTATTCACAAATGTTAATAAATATAAAAATTTCAAATTATTTATTTACCTGGGATGTTACATGTAACATGTCATAAAATTTATCAATTAACAACATGCTAATAGAGTTACATGAATATGAGATTCAAATAAAGGCATGCTTATTTGGTGAAATAAATAAAAGACATTTTAAACATGTAAGACCTAAGAATATGAAAGAACAAATTAAACAGCTAAGAGAAATGAATAATCAGGGTTGTTCAAAAAGGTAAAACATCAATTTCATGCACTGAAAATCAAACCACTGAATACTAAACATGTACCATACCATAAACATTTTCTTTTATGATACTCATAGGTACTGGATCTTAACCCTGGATATTATACTAGTCTAATGTCCAATGTATAATTAGTTATCATACACAAAATGAGGGAATGCATAATGTAGGACTTCAATTTCTATGATAAGGCCTCTTATCAAGACCTTGGGCTAACTGTAACCAGACCCCAACCCAGAGAGTATCTGTAACCAGACTCGAACCCAGAGGGCTTACTTTTACCGGTCCCCAACCCAGAACATAATAGTACAATACATTCCTCATGTGTCAAATAGGGTCTTATATTCAAAGTGTTCCATACCACTTTGAAATTTTTTTATTATATCCATATTTGGTCATAGTATTGTACGTTTATCCTTTATCATTTACATATTTAAAAAAGTAAGACATGTATCTAGATGTTTTAAAAACTGAGCTAACAATTATGCGACTGCCATTAAATGATAAAAAGAAGGGCATATTATTGTACGTAGATTGAAATCCCAGGTACTAGAATAAAATAAAATATAATTTGTCGCATTCAATGTTATTCTCATAGTTCTAAAAACCTTATTAACCAATTAAATAAAAAAAGTAAACTAAAACTTTCATGTAGGGTTTTAAGCTTATAGATGCTAAATCATTCAATGATGATAAGCCTTTGTATACCACATAAATAAAGTTCATAATAGAAAGCATGAATATTCACTATAATCAACATCTTTTAACATTTAAGAAAATAAGTGACCCATAAATGTGGATATATGTTTAAAAAACACAACATTTATTATGTTTTAAAACTCCACGAAAACATCGAGATTCATGGTAGAAGGACCTCAAGAAATTGGTATAAACCGAAAATATATGTCACTATCCATATAATGTTAATTTATATATACATGTACCAAATATATAATCACATGTATAAAAATATTACATGGAAATACCATGCTTGTATGTTGAAATTCTTATCAACATTTTCAGAACATGGTAGATTGGTAATTGTGGGTCTTTACTTGAAATTGAGAGGCCACATTAATACCTATGGATATATAAACTGAAGTATATATATATACCGTATATGTCTCTTATATATATACCATGTCTTAAGCCTTGTGAACCTTAAATAACTTTCAATTTTACACACACTTCAAAGTATAAAATTAAGGGTCATTGGTTCGGTATTAAGGTAGGGTTTAAACTAACCCGAAGGGTTAAATAAAATACAAGGTTTTATGAGAACACATATATATGTAGATATATTTATAAACTCAACACCATGCATCAAAGAAAAATACTCCTTATGTCGATTATGCAATTTGAACACAAAAACCCGAAGGCCTAGGTTTAGTATAAATGGGTGTTGGAACTAAAAATTGATGTTGTAACTGTATATATATAAATATATATTTTAGAGTATATATGTGTATACACTCTCGAATAAACAAGGAAAAGAAGAATTTAAACCCTTACATAGAAACTAGGGGTAGAAGGACTTGAGGGAGGTTGGCAGGGACTTTCTAGATACTTGGGTGGGGGGAGAAGAACTGAGAGGTCTGTGGTATTTATATACAAAGGCACACACAAATTTTTCACGCAAAACGTACCCCTTTGCGGAGAATTAAATGGGGGTGTCGTGTTTGGAGAAAAAGGGGAGGCATGGAGGGTCCCCGGTGGTCAGTGGTGAAGAAAACTAGAGGTGCCATAGGTGTAGGGTTACTGGTGTAACCCATGCAAGGAGGAAGAAGACGACACAGAAAGAGGGAAAACCAAAAAAATAGATGTTCAAGATCGATCCCGATCTTGATCCAAAGGCTGAGATGCGTCCGTGTTTCCAAAAAGGAACGGGCAGCTCAGATTAGATCTGAGTTTCATCAGATGGTCCCGATTCGACATGGCATTTTAAAACAAACTGACGGTCATGATTAGATCTTTCGAAGATCTAACAGCAGTGAAAAACGTGGTGGAAAACCACGGTTTCTGAAGGTCGAAAATGAGATCGTGATCGGTGGTCCAGATCATGCGCGATGTGATCCAACGGTCCATATCGCATTTATCCAAAAAAAAACAAGTCCTACATCGAAATGGAGATCCGTTTCCGCCTTCCTTATAAGCCTGGGCCTCCCAACAACTGCTCAGAAAAACACACAACACACACTAAGGGGGCCTATACATGGGCTCCCGCCCCCGCAGGCCTTGGCCTACCCAAGCTCCGCCGCGGCCTCGCCCCCGCATTGGTGCATCTCCGCGCTCCTGCTTGCTCTCGTGCGCCCTTCGGGGGACCTCTACCCAAACATAGGCCGGCCTTGTCTTGTGCTGAGGTCTTAGGCTCAGCCACTTCATGTGAGCTGCCTCCCTCAGCACAAGCCATAAAGGGCTGGCCCTAGCGGGCCAATTTTTTTTAAAAAAAGCTACACTAAAAAATAAAAAGATTTAAATAAAAGAAATCAATTCATTTATTAAAAATATATATAATTTATATTCTTAAACATTAATTAATACAAACTAACTTTTTCTTAGTTAAAATTACTTCTAAAATTATAAACACTAACCCTTTTAACACAAAAAAAGAGGTTTTAATAAACCTATTTTTTTTCTTTTATGCTAGTATCATAGATAACTTAATTTAAATCAAAAACATAATTTAATTTTATTAATTTAAACATATTTTATAACATTATTTAAGAAATTAAATTTGTTACATTGTATTTGAAATATTCGCAAACTGTTTTGGATCCCTTAATACTTTTCAAAATCACTTAAGGGTGAAACGAAGTTTTAACTCATATCGTTTTTAGAGTTCAAAACATGAAGATTTAAATTATATTTTTAATTATACCTTAAATTTTTAGGGCTAAGTTATACTTAATTATTTCTTTATTAACTTATCAAATCCCAATGACTAGATTTATAGCCATTAGCTTTCAATAGTCACTAGAGCAATGGTGGAAAAAGTGTCTTATAAAACCAAGCCTTACGGTGTCCTAAAACTCAAAAGGAAGAAGATGGTGCTTCCAATTCCACTGATGATCAGCATGTTTTTTATGATCACGGTGGTGATTTTCTTTTCTTTAACTGACTCTAAGGATCTCCTTTATATACCGGGCCTTGTTGTAGTGTTTGAGGGTCTTCCAGTAGTTCTGATAGGGTTTTTAATAGGTAGTTTAGGTTAGCATGTTTACTCTTTTGATATCAGTGTATTTTAAACACTATGGTGTTTTTATTTAAATAAAGATCATCAGGTTTATATTTTAAATTTTTTTCTGTTAAAATAAATTTAAACAAAAACAAAAGTATAAAATTATCATTATACGATATCCAGGTTTCGAGACGTTACAGCTGCCTCTACCTACTTGTATCCAGTAAAGGATGTATTTTCCTAATAAACCACTTAATCAATACTCACCAAAATTTAGGGATTTTTTTATTATACTTAGTCTTATAACTATGGATTTGACTAGGTTTTTCTAATCCTAATCGAAAAAATAATTAAACCTATCCTCTGATATCAACCATATCAACCATGCTCGTTACTTTACACTTAAACATAATTTATTACATAAACTATTTACATGATATAACATAGAAGATCGATAGGTATAGTGTTTTTGGGTATTAGGAACATTAAATAACATCTTAAAACATAAAATACACAACTTTATTGAAAATATCTTTTTATATGACCCCACACATTCCTTCGTACTTAGCATTGCATGGGATAACCTGAGGACAAGCATAAGAAAAGGGTGATCTATGAAGCCAAGAAAGGGAGCAAACAAGGAATAGCATGAATAATATAGTACATGTTAGGAAATAGGTATATCAATGGATCATAAGAGAAACATGAACATAAAGGCATTATATAGCATGATTATCATAACATGGAAATGTGGCATCAACATTTAACATAAAATTAGCATGATCCAAGGCTCACTGAACATGGATAATGAGTAAACCCTCATTAAACATGGATTGGAATTAGTAAACCCTCATTTCACTTGATATATCATGATACAAATCTTTACCCAATGCATTGTAGTGCTATCAGGGTACACCCTTCTTAATCATTTCATTTCTTGCTTAAGTGTGCCATATGGATCATACAACATGGAATCATTCAACACCCTCATTTATTACATTAAAAAGGAATGTGGAATACATTCATGAAACTCTATAATAAATAAGTAAATGTTTGTAAATATTAATACCCTTGATAGAGAAATGAGCATGATATTCACTACACAATCACTTTGGCTTGGAAATCGCAGTGTAATTTCGGTAACATAATGATGTGACATAATAATTCATAAAAATGGTTATTTAGAGAGAAATGGGTATCTCATCAAATATACATAAAATGAAAATTTAGGGGTTTCATATAGATACATGTCCCAACATATGTAATGGAATTTAGATACATAATATAAAATATTTTCTTGAATGTAAATTAGAAGAGATAAATTCTTTATGAAATTTTGGCATGGTAACAGATGTACATGAGAGGAATTAATAAAAGATAAAGATATCTCTCGTCATTAAAAAATAAGGAGGGAATTATGGGGTAGTTGAGAAATCAAAACCAAATATTTTTAATTGAAAAAATGGGTATACCAACCTAATGAAATTTGGACAAAATGGGAAAGGAAGAAATCCCTTACTTGGACGTGTAATCTCAAAGGCTTGAGAAAGGCTTGAGAGAGGATTCTAGGGAGCTTGGGGCGCCTTGGGAGGATTCTAGGGAGATGAGGGTAGAGGTTTGGAAAGATCAAATTTTTTTGAGTTAATATTAATGGTAGATTGAGTGGGTTTTTATAGGAAAGGAGAGAGAATTCTTTATTATTTAGGTTATGGACACTACTTATTAAAATAATCAAAACCACAAACCATAACATGGTTTTTAGACATGGTTTTTTCCAAAGAGGAGTGGAAAAAATTATTTTATAAGGCCAATGTCCTAAATTATTAATATTAGGCTTCCTTATGTAGAGGTGAGTCACACTCTCAAGGAAATAATTTTAAAATTTTAGAATGTTTTATAAGTCTTGAGGGGTCAACTAAGGATTTTTAAAATAAATAAAACAAATATAAAATAATTTTTTTTAAAGGTAAAAAATATATTGGCCTAAAAAAACTTTTAATGTATTTTATTACATCACTATTGGGTCATTATGATGTCATAAAACACATTATATATTTATACGGTATTTAATTTTTACCCAAAAATTTGAATGTCTTAAAAAATTATTAAAAATTTACCGTTGGATAGTTTCAACATCCTGATTCCAAAAATAATATTCATTTTATATAAATAATTTTTCTAATGTGTTAATTTTTACTTTTAAATTAAAAACTATCATTTATCAAAAATTCATGGATTTTGACAAAAACAACTTTCAAACCTTACTAAAAATTACAATTGTATTCATAAAAATTATATGATAATTTATATTTAATAAAAATAAATTTTCTAATAATATTCTATTAAAATATTATTTAATTCAAAAATCCATTAATTCATCCAAATAGATTTCTTAATTGAATATTAACTAAAAACTACGTTTTGTGCTTTAAAAACTATTTACAATGTAACGATAATAAAATGAATGTATATTCTCTTATAAAAAAATATTGCACATAATCATAGTTCTAGGGTCTTGTTAGATAACCCCTTTAAACACCCGCATAATACCTAAAGGTAAGGTGTGAAATTATGATAGACTCTTGGGGAGGCTCAGATAACATCGCTCGGGTGGTAATCTCTATTAACTTACACTTCTCCTGTAGGCAGTTCCATTCAAGCTTTACATGTTGAATCTTGGCTTGGGCTTGGTCAAGAGTGAAGTCCAGTGATGCTCCCTCCTTTACAAGTGTCGAAAAATGGTATTTGTATGGATAAATTCTACTGGATGAGTCCATTACTTCCTCTGTCTATATAAATTGGATTTTTTAAATCCCTATATTTATACTAATCTTGTGGTCACTGTTCAACGGCTATATTAGCAACAGTAAAAATTAATAATGGTATTTTAAAATCCAAAAACATAAAATAAATGAAGTGCATAAGATATATAACCATTTTACATATTATGAAATTTAATTAGATCAAGAGTAATTTTCATTAATAAAATTTTGGGTCATTACAATACTGGCCAATTCTAGATGAAGGAAATTACAACACATGGGGATGAGAGGTTATCACTAGAGTCAATTTTCTCACTCATCTAGAATATTTCCTCACAATATTAATTAATGCATAACTTTTCGTAGAGAAGGAGTCAAAGTACAGGGTTAGAATCAAGACTTTTATAATGGTAGTCCAATTAGACATAGTAAAATATGTAAACACAGAGTTGAAATTATTATCCAACATATATTAGATTCTTGGTCCTTCCATTATTAGAAATTACCCTTTCAGGATTATATCCACATTTAAAATCCTTTGGGGATGAGCTGTAGCACCCATAGGGGATTATAAAATCTTTAACAACCCTATGATCTCAAACACATAATTCCAAACAAATATTTTTTGTTTTGTTGGGGTGAGACAATCAGAGCTAAAGGATATAGACATTAATGATAGGTTGAAATATCTTGAAAACTTATCATTCAAATCACACCCCACACCTAGAAATATTGTTTATGAAAACACCAAAAATACCCACAAAGAAATGTAATTATTGATATCTATAAGAGTAGGTGTGTTAGATATAATAATTTATAGGGTGATGATATTTCATGGATATTACCCTTTAAAATTTACATAGAAATTTAACTATGTCATTAAGTGAGACCCCACTCCACCTACAGTGTGTGAGAAGAGAAGAATATAATGATATCTCTCCAATTATGGTAAATTATCACATGTGAGGATATAGGTTTTCATGTGATCATTCCATCCACCAATGTAGACATTAGGCTTGTGACCAACTATCATTGCATGTGGTTTCAATTATACCATTATGATAAGATGGAAACCGTCATGAATTAGATAAAAGGATCATCAATGGATGAGATTAAGAGGGGAGAAAGAATAATTAGTGGTGATGAAGAGGGTAAAAGAAGTAGAGAGGCCTATAGTAGTGGGTAGGATGATAATAGTATAGAGGTTAGTAGAAGAAAGGGCAACAACAAAGAGGCATAGAGTGGCAAAGAGGTTCAAACAGGGAGTTGTTCTACAGAATCCCCTTTCAGTCATTATTAACCATATATGGATCAATAAAATTTGGAGTAAGCAGTTGTGGTATGTAGATATTACTCCCTCGATAAGTAGGGTGATATATATGGAAAGTGAAACCACTTATTATCCATGAATTGTTTTGAAACCTTTCTAGTGTCTTAGAGGGAGTGGTACTTTTGGATGGGGTATCTATCTACCAAATAATCCCATACCTCCCTCCAAAAGAGGGATTGGAATATAATTGGTCTTGTGATAATATCCATCCTCAATAATATCCCATGGGATGATGATCTTGATGAATTAAACATGGTTCTTCTATTTGTTAGTGACAAACTATACAAGGATTCGGGGGGGGGGGGTAATTGAGTTCTATAAAATTTATTGGATTATAAAACCATGCTCTTTAAGGTAAGAAATGTTTTTGTCATTTATTAACACAATAATGTAGTGGAAATAAAAAAACAAATAAAATACACCACACATCATATATTTATTATGGTTCAAGGAATATAAATCCCCTATTACAATCCATAAACATTGAACTCCTTGAGCTTGTTGATTTCCAATAGACTAGTAATTTTACCAAGGATTGATAATCCACTTCCCAAAAACAACATTATTGACTGAAAGTAATCGATAATTGGTACAATTATAGAATCTTTTAATAGTATCTAAATAGTATTTCCAATAAACCAGCCTTCATGTTTCTTTTACAAGGAACCTTCACACTTCAAACAAAAGGAATGAATATGAAAGTTTATATATGAAGCTCACAGTTGAAAGATGCAACTGAAATAAGAGAATAAATATCAAATAGAGGGTATATGAAATAAATACAGCTCTATGAGAGACTACTAAAAATAGTTTTGATGATCTTGATAGTGCAACTATAGTGTATTTATCTTCTTTTACTTGAAATGGAGTAACAACATAAACACCCTTTTGAGAGAGAGTTAGAGTGAAAGTACTTACTTATTTTTCTTGTATATCATCTCTTTATTTTTCTTCTTCAATACTCTCAAAAATATAAAAAAACATATATTTTAATTTCATGATATAAGATAAAAAAATTCCATCTTTTTAATTGAATTCCATATTCCATAATACTCAAAACTACATCAACAGTTGGACTGGTACTGATACCTTCTATCAATAATTGCATATTTTTATTATAAATTTTTCCTAAAAGAGACAATACATTATTTAATTCATGAACAATAACATTAATTTTCATTGAAATTATACCAATGGAAATAAATATAAGGTTAGTGAATTGAATAGACTATTATGGATCCCCATGTAGCCAAATTCCACAGACTTTAATTCATATATCCAAATCGATCCATGTAGTCATTCTTTACGTAGCCAATTTTCTTAAATTTCTTTATTTCTCACATAACCGAATTTTGACATAGTTAAAAGAGTCATGTACCCATTTGAAATCGTGTGGCAAATTTTACCATGTATCTAAGTAACATTGTTTAATTTTCCACATAGAAAATTTATATAGTTGTTTGATTAATGTAGTTAATTAATGATGTAGGAAATTCATTAACATAAGTGATTCCCACATATTTTTTATCAAAACATAGCCATTTCATGGTGGTGTTTCCCTCACATAGTTGATTAACATAGCCAATTGCTTTATATGGATGAAACATTACACAACTAATTAGATATCTTAGCTAATTTTCCATACTTAGGATAATTTTAGAAAACCTCTATAATTTGGAGAACTACCAAAAAAATGGATTAAATAATTATAAGAGATAATGCACATAGTTTAAATAATCATCAATAACATATGAAGGGTATTTTAAATCAATAAAATTGAAAGTATATGGGATATGTTTGGACAACATTAGTAGTCCACCAATCTCCCCCTATTTTATAATCACAATCTCCATTAAAGAATAAACATGATATATTAGAAGATTCAAATTATTTTTCAGAAAATATATATAATTGATGTATTAATTATTAAAATTTTACATCTATCCTTTATTCTTCCCTTAATGAAAAAATTCTACACACATGGCTACTTCTCCATCTTGAGTAAATTTCTCCCCCATTTTATGTAATTCAAAATGAAGGTTAATCGGAGGAATTTTTTTATATAATACTTAGAGTAATGAGTTATGTATGTATTGTGATAAAACTAATAAGGACTGTGGAAATAATAATTTTCAAAAAATGATAGCAAATAAAACTTTAAATAAAATAAATAAGAAACTAAACATTAAATTTAAAAAACCCATAATAAACACATTAAATGAAAACAATATCTAAGAAACACATTAAATTAAAAATATTACTAAGAATCACATTAAATGAAAACAATATCTAGGAAAAAAGTTGAATGAAAACAATCACTAAGAAATACATTGATAAAAAAATCAATAAAACACATTAAATTATACCAATCACTAAGAAATTCATTAAATGAAAATAATAACTAAGAAACACATTAAATATATAAAGATGGATTTTATTAATTACCAACATTGATACAAAAAATTAATTTATTAAACACACAAAAATACCTATACAATGAACTAATATGAAAATCCAGGTTTATTGATAGGGTTAAACTGAGATAGAGGTTTGGGTTGATACTTTTTGATGGTAGGTGTAGTCTAAGAGGTATTATGAGTGTCCAAAAATGGATGAAACACAAATTTCTCAACATCTAGAACAAAATATTCTTCACTTCCATACAATGATATTTCACTTGGTCTTTGAGAAGGCCTAATTAAAATACCTTCATGGTTTCTATAAGCCACAATGAAATCATTTAATCCTTCAAAGAAAAAGGTTCAAATTCATTAGAGGATCCGAATAAGTAGCTTTGTGTCAAAACCATTCAAAAAAATGGACAACATCAATCTTATATTTATCTTTCCTAAAAATTGAGCTTGATCAAAAAAATAATATATTTTTTGTATGGTACCTCTAAGGGTATCTGGAGGAGATAATCTAAGATTTATTCTACCTATGAGATAAAATAGAACATCTAAAAACATATCTATTATCATTATGATATCTGGCATGCATAAATCAAGAATAGAATTGTAGCCTCGTTTCTACATTTGGAAAAATATTGAGAGACCATTGTTCATAATTCATTTGAAAGATTCATGATGAATAGTAGAAAAACTCTGATAAGTGTAGATTAAGGAAGTTTTATGAGAACTAGAAGGAACTATTTGAGGTTCTTTATATATTATTATTTTAGTTATTTATGGTGATAATTTCTAATCAACTAGTCCTCCCTCCAAGGATTCCATCTTACGACCCAAATAGGATAGATGTTTTACTAGAACTTGAGCTACCTCATGAACAACACTAGAATATGTCTAAGGAACATATATACTAATAAAAGTATATATAATAGGATCAGGTTCCATAGGGATAATAGTATCTGGTTTCAATGATGGGATAATCTTGAGAGGCTTAAAGTGAACAATCTCTCTTCTTGTACGAGAAAATGGAACAGATAGTGTCTCCTCAAACTCTATGGAACTGGAATCGTTTTCTAAAGAGTCTATGTATATTCCTTTGACTTACTCGTATATATTTACTAGAATATCAGAAAATTGATGATTATTTCTAGTTACTAGACAAATAAAATGGGAAACCATACCTTAATCACATTGAAAAAACTCCCAATATTTATTTTCTCTTTCCGTTAATTGAATCTTTAAGGTATCTAACCATGTCATTAAAATACATATCATTCCCAACACCAATGATTCTAATATATTATAATAAGTCATGGAACTCATCCAAAAAAATACCTAAATTATTTCTTATGTACAAGGGTGAACATGTCACATTGAAGATACATGATATAAGAATACACAGAATTCAAGTACAATGATATCATGTAAAACTAATTTGGAAAATTATGAACCACTAAAGGTTCTAAGATAGAAGTAGTAGAGGGAAAATACTTCTTGATAAATTCAATATAGAATACCACTATATTATTCAATGTATGAATGATAGTTTCCATCTCTACCTTAAAATTCATAATATCAATAACTACATCTTGAGATATATCTGAATAGGCTTTAGGAAGATTATGAATCATATTCCACTAAGATGTAACCAGTATATTAAGCTCATTCATATCAGATCTTGTGAAATAGATTTATTTATTCTTACTCACTTGATATTTCATTGATTCAACTTCCTAAGTACACACACAATTGGAAATATGTTTCATAGGCTGAACAGACTGAATATTTTTGATCAAGTCTATTAGAGTACTAAGATTCCAATCAACGTTTCAAAATCTTATCTAGAAACTGAATTCTCTTTTAGTAGTTTGATTTCATCTTAAGAGTATATCATCACATTTTTCATCACAATTTACTCTAATATTATCAAATTTGTTCATAATAGTGGAGTAAATTTTTTTCATACATGAAAATTTATAACTCTTACTAATAAATGTTGCATCCTCATACATATGATGAGGTGATGAAACAATCATAGGACTGTGTAGATGAACACCAGATTATTCCAGGATTGTATAATAATATACATATTTTATAGTAGGTGATCTAGGAACAACTGTATTAATTACAGGGTACCCAGCCTCACATTATACTCTTTATTCAATATATGGAACACTTGGAACATTTTCAATGGCCTACCTATTGTATCTACATCATCTAACTCAACAGATAACATATTATTTTGGAGAGATTCAGTGGATACAACAATATTATCTTCCTAGATCTAGACTACCTATTACACTATAGGACTAATCTATGGCACTTGATTCTTTGGACTAGAAACTATTGAATCATGTATCTCCTTAACAGGAACTGTCTAACCTGATGTTATATCCCAAGGTGGTGAGGTCTGGGATGGCTCCCCCTAAGCTGATGTAGGATGTGGTATAACCACCTAGGATACACCTTCTTATAAAACAAAACCTAATTAGTGTATAGAATTAGCCAAATAATTCAATAGAATCACTGAAATAGTGTTACTCTTGTCACATTTCACATATTCTCCATCATTCATGACCACATCCTTCTTTTTAAACCTAGGGGAGAAGATCCTTCCATAGATATAGTAATTTAGATTCCCTTTCCCATAGCATTGGTAAGGCATAAACCAAATCATATATATAGAGACCCTAGCCTTTTACATATAACATTACATGATTTTAATCATAATTATACATTAGAGTACAAGCCAAGGATTGTAAAGTCTACTGTCTTTGAAGACTAGGTACATAATCAAACATTATAAAAAAAATTTATTTAAACTCCATAATGAGCTCCTATCTTCCATTTTTCTCATACATCTGCATAGGATAACCTAGGAGTTATATGAATAAAGGGATGAACTAAAACCCCACTAAGGTAATAACGATAAGAACAAATCATTAGCACATGGGATATAAGGCATGACCTGATGATATAAACTGGCATGTAACATATCATAATATATAAACATAGGATCATTTAAACAGGGAATCATTTAAATTTGGCAGAAACATAAAAAATGAATTTAGTACTAGTCAAGGCTAACCACCATGATCGTTTCCCAAAGTAGCACAAGCCAAGGATAACCCCCAAGACCATTACATATAGTAGCACAAGCCAAGGCTAACTGCCAAGACCGTTGCACATAACATCTCATGAGACTGAACTTTACCCAATGAATTGGAGCACTATCTGGGGACACCCACCTTAGATTTCATGGATATGTTTTCCACATAAATAATCATATATAATCAATCTAACATAAACATAATGGATACACATGGAAAGAATTGGGTACCACAATCATGACATAAAGCATAACCAATGGGCATATCATGAAATTGTCCCTGGGAGAATGTAATTAGAAAATACATGGAAATTCATAAGGTAAAATTTCTATATATCATGGTAAGTGATGTCAAATAGAGGTGACAACATGTAAGACTTGTATTTGAGAAATTTTAGCATTTAAAACATTTTTGTACGGTTTTAAGGAAAATAATATAGAGCATTCAAAATAGAAAATTGAATAATATTTTATATAAAACTAGAAGTTAAACAAGAAGGTTTTCATAATAAAAATACTTATTTTATAAAGACATTGTTGGCTTAAAACAAAATATAGAGTACACTTGAAATTTGGTAAAAATTTGGGAAGTTCCCTTAAAATGTGTTTTCTTATTGGGAAGTATCAAAGAGGGATTCAGTTAAAAGCATGTATATCCCTAAAAGATAATGAGGGATGGATCTTGAAATATGAGTTTGAAACATATAAACAGTATGAATAAGTTGTATATAAAAAGAAAATACAACTTCTTGTGAGTAAAAAGAAAGATAGAGAAACCCGAAAGAATAAATGTTGTTTGGTAGAATTCCTCCCAGATTATCGGCATAGTATTGGGTGTACTTAAGAGGGCTTCATGAGAGATAAGGGGGGTTTATAATCACCTATAAATCATGAGGGAATTATTGGGGATGTGTGGAATCATACCCCATCACTAGGGATTACACATAAAATGGCATAGCATAGAGGACATTCTTGAACAAAAGTGAAATGGAGAGGATCCCTTACATTAAGTTTGATGGTGATCTTTTCTTGAACTTAATTACCTGAAAAATAAAATTAGGTTCATTAATTAATAATTTCAGAACCTATTATATATGTAAAATATTTATTATAACCTTCTTAAGTTCATTTATAACCATTTTTATTGGTTAAGAAGTTCAATTTCATTGTTCGGGTCTGTTTTCTTGCTTGGTTTTAATGATTGGTTCGTGTTTGGATTAAGATATATGATGAATTTGGTTGTCCATAATTGAATTTTTATATTATTATTGAACATCTATATGGTTACATGTTGGAAAACTTAATTTGGTTACTTAATGTGAAGTATAATCATTATATAAAACTTTTGTGACATCTTTTTGGGTTAATTGGTGGTTTTTTACCATAATGAACACATTTTGATTTATAAAACAAAACCATGTGTACAAAAGGATTAAAGAAACATAGATGAAAAATAATACATATATTATGGTCTGGTGAAACCATGAAAATTTTTTCATGACCAAAATTGAAGATGATGATGGAAATTGCTAACCTGCCGTCTTGGATTGTTCTAAATTAACACAACTGAAATGGTGTTTTCATTTCTTTCAAATAAAATAAGGGGAAATAAAAGAAGATAATGAATTATCACATTAGAAAAATATCATTCTAGTACATGAATTTTATAGGAGTTATCATTCAATTTTTGTTAAGGGAGTTGAGAAAAGATATAAGAAAAGAAAAGAAGTTAAAAGAAATAAAAAAAAGTGGTAAGAGGAATTTACCTCTGGTGTTTACCTCCTTTGAGAACCTCTTAAGGGGATAGGATTGTTATATTTAAGATTCTAGGGGATTTTATACATGTAGAAGGAGGTTGTGAAGAGATTTTAAAAGAATATTTTCAAGGAACAAGGATTGAGAGGAGTGAAGAAAAGAGGTAAGGATTGGTGGTATTTATAGTGGAGGGGAAGAGGTTTTTAATAATGTTATAATCATTAATTTACTATTTTTAAAAAGATAAGAAATAGTGATTATTCCTAACCTAGAATATTAATAAATGCATTTGAGTTTGATATTTTGGTTGAAAATTATTTATGATGTCAGGAATAGTGGATTTAAATTATAAGGAATTTATACGCTAAATTAATGTATTTTACTTTTCATAAAAATTCAAGTATTTCAAAAAAATCCCAAAAATTCTCGCAAACCATTTCTCGATGTGTAGAATCCAAAAATGAAATCCATTTTTCCAAAATAATTTTCTAAATATAAATAATTTAATATTTAATTAAAATCAAATTTTTTACAAAAAATAATAATTTTGAAACATTTATTTTCTTATTCCAATATATATGTATATCGTACTCCCAATTGAATATTATTTATATATTATCATGGGTGTGATTACTATTCATTAGGGAATTTCACTATTCATAAGGATGACATTAATATTCATAAGGGTAAGTTATTATTTACAATAAATTTAGTTGGTCATATTAGACTCCAAATAACTTACTGATTGCAACCGTGTACGTCTGATTTTCAAAATTCAAAACACTGAAATGAAAAAATTATGTTTAAATATCACATAGTACTTATTAGTTCATTGTGTTATGATTTTATGTGATTATATAACATATTTATCGGAACTTAATTTCTATTGATAAAATATTGGGTCATTACATTCTTCCCCCATTATGAAATTTCACCCCAGAAATTTCGTTTTACATTCTAAGCCATAAACAGGTGTGGATAGTTTTCCTTCATTGCCTCCTCTAGTTCCCATGTTACCTCTTAAAACGTGTGGTTCCTCTACAATACTTTTAATAGGTGAGTAGTATTGTTAGATAAAACTTTATCTCTATGATCCAAGATCATCACTAGCTTCTCATCATAAGAGAGATCATCCTCCAAATGTACCACCTCTGAAGAGAGTACATGTGAAGGATCTAGTATGTACTTCTTTAATAGGGATACAAGGGAGAAATCATGTAATTTTTCTATTATAGGTGGAAGTGCTAGTCGATAGGCTAGAACCCTGACATGATCAAGAATCTTGAAGGGGCTGATGTACCTAGGACTTATCGTCCCTTTCTTTAAAAACCTCATGACCTTCTTCCATGGTAATATGTGTAGAAATACCAAGTCTCTAATTATGAACTCAAGGTCTCATCGATGATTGTCTACATAAAGATTTTGTCAACATTAGGCTACCTTGATATGTTTACGAATGGTTTTCACCTTCTCCACCATTTCTTCGACCATTTCAGGTTGTAGTATCTTATGATCACCGACTTCATCCTAACATGATGGTGTTCTTCACATTTTCCCATAAAGGGCTTCATATGGTGCCATTTGGATGCTCGAGTGGAAACTGTGGTTATAGGAGAATTAAACTAGTGGATGATGTTAGTCCCATCCTAATTTAAAGTCCATCAAACATGATCTAAAAATATCTTCCAGTTTCTAAATAGTTCACTCAGATTGGCCATTATTTTGAGGATGATAGGCCGTACTGAAGTATAGTTCAGTTCTTAGATCATGTTGGAGACTTTTCCAGTATTTCGATGTGAATATTGGATCATGATTGGATACAATAGATAGTGGTACTCCATGCAACCTTACCACTTCTTTGATTTAAATCCGTGCAAGTTGATCTAATAAGAAGTCCTCTCGAATTATGATAAATTGATCTATCTTCGTAAGATGATCCAAAATAACCCATAAAGCATTGTTTCCTATAGATGTCCTTGTAATTCCAATGAAAAAGTCCATGGTGACATTCTCCCATTTTCCTATTGGTATGGTTACTAGTTTCATCATCCCCTTATACTTTTTCCTCTCATCCATCACTTTCTGACATACTAAGAACATTTATGTATATTCAATAATCTCCCTTCTCATATTGTCCCACCAAAACATTTCTCGGAGATCTCGATATATATTTGTGTTCCCTAGGTGAATAGAGAAGGTCTAGCTATGTGTATCATTTAAAATCTCCTTCGTTATCTCTAGATTAGATGGTACACATAATTTTGACCCAAATATTACTTCTATTTCCCCATCAATCATGAACTCTAAGGATTTCTCATTTCTAATATCTTCCTCCATTTTCATAATTTCCACATATTTTCTTTGAGTATCCTTTATTTTCTTTATTAGGGATGGTTGAGCAATCATTTGGGAAAGTATTGATGATGTTACTACCTTAATTAATCTCATGTCCATCCTCTATAAATCTAAGAAGATTGTATCCTTTTTAATTCTCATCATTATTAAAGATGCAGGATCCTTTTTACATAGAGCATCTTCCACATTATTTGTCGTACTGGGATGGTAGTGGATTGATATGTCATAATCTTTGATGATCACTATCAATCTTCATTGGGGTATATTAATATCTCTCTATGTGAATATATATTTGATACTCTTATGATTAGTATATATCTCACACTTCTCCCCATAGAGATAATTCCACCATATTTTCAACACAAAGGTCGCAACCACTAACTCCAGATCATGTGTGGGATAGTTTGTCTCATGGATTTTTAGCTTCCTTGAGGCATAAACTATCACTTTATTATTTTTCATTATCACACAACCTAATCCCTTCCTTTTATAATCACTATACACCACAAATAGTTCTCCACTTTTTGGGAGTGTGAGTACTGGCGTAATGATAAGCCTATTTTTAAACTCCTTGAAATATTCTTCACATTCCTAATTCCATACAAACTTTAATCCATTCCATGCCATCTTGGTCATTGGGTTTAACAATTATGAGAAGTTCTTCACAAATCATCAATAATATCCCGCTAGACCCGAAAAGTTGCGGATCGCCATTACAGATGTTGGCCTAGGACACTCTTCAATTGCCTATATCAGGGAAGGGTCCACAGATATCCCTTTACATGTAATAAAATTCCCCATGAATGATACTAACTATATCTAGAACTCATATTTATTGTATTTTTCATACAACTTCTCCCTTCTAAAATTATTTAAGACAGTATTGAAATGCTTCTCATGTTCTTCCTTTCTCTTGGAGTATATCATAATATCATTAATAAAGACTACCACAAATTTTTAGAGGTTATCTCTAAAGACTATATTCGTTAAATCCATGAAAATTTATAGATAATTAGTGAGTCTAAAGGGAATAACTATGGACTCATAATATATGTACCTCATTCGAAAGGCAATTTTGGGAATATCTTCCTTCCTCTCCTTTAATTGGTGATATCTCGACCGAAGTTCAACCTTAGTGAAATACAAATACCCACAAAGTTGATCGAACAATTCATATATCAAAGAAAGGGGATACTTGTTCTTTATCATGATTTTATTTAGCTCACGATTATCAATGTAGAGGTGCATTGATCCATCCTTATTCTTGACGAATAGGACTGACGCACCCCATGGTGAAGAACTAGGGTGTATAAAACCCTTCTCAAAATACTACTGTAATAGATTCTTCAGATCTTTTAGTTCTACAGTGTCCATTCTGAAAGGTGTCCTTGATATAGGAAGAGATCTAAGAATATGTTCAATTGACAACTCAACCTCTTGGTTAGGATGAAATCTAGGAAACTTTTCATGTAATACATCGGTGTAATCCCTTATGATGGGCATGTCTTCAAGCATGATTCTCTCCTTTTTCTCAATCATTTGGGATAGATAAGATTTCTCATAAGGAAGTAGTATCCACACTTGAGTTTATGATTCTAAAAGTGATTCATCTTCCTTTTTACACTTTTAAAGAATTGGAGGATGCTTCGGGATGTGAAGAGTGATCTCCCTTTCTCAACAGTTGATGTTGGAGTTGTACAAAGATAGTCAATCCATGCCTAGAATAGTTTCTAACTCCACTAAAGGAAGCATGACAAGATTTTTAGGAGGTTTAGTCCAAAAAAAATAACTGGAAAGGAGTTTTAAACCACAGACACAATAATTTCCCCATTCACTATTCTCAAAGATAACTTGTCCTCCAAATATTGAGGTGGCTTTTGAATAGTTCTACTAAACTTGTAAGATATGAAATAATACGTAGTACCAGAATCCAATAGCACGTTCGCTATTCTGGAATGAATAACTACCGTACTTGTCACCACATTGTTTTCTGCCTCCACCTCAGAAGTAGTGATATCATATTCCCTTTCTTGTTTCATTGGTGTTTGTTGTTTATTTCCTCTGAAAACCCTTGGATTAAGGAAATTGTATGTATAATGACCATGCTCTTTGTAGTTGTAACACTACACCACTGGATGAGTATTGATCTGAACCTTCCTTTCTTATTCAAAATTAGCATGATTTTTCATATCCCTTCGGCTGTTCTTGGCCAGATATCCCAGCTTTCCATATTTTAAGTAATTCTTGGTTCCTTTTAGATATTTCCCAAGACAATTCTTCCCAGAACTTTTACATGTGGGATATTAGAGCTTCTTTCCATCATTGGATTTGTTTGTTGAACCACCCATGTTGTTCTCCATTTTTTTCTTCTTGTCCCCAGGCCCACGAGACCACTAAGATTCTCTAATCTCCATTTCAACCTTGAGGGTACAATGGACAATCTCCTCATAACTGTCAAAATCTTAAATCACCAACACTTTCCATGAGATCGTCTTTAGCCTGCTAAAGAAGTGATACTCCTTGATTTTGGTGTTAATGACAAATCCAAAGGCGTACCTTTCAAGCCTTGTAATTATTGTTTCATATGATATGATGGAATCATCTTCCTTCTACCTTCGAATGAGGAACTCTCTTTCCATTTATAGATGGAGGGTTCGAGGAAAATATTTATTGAAAAACATCCACTTGAATTCCTCACAATCCATGGAAACAATTTCTTATTGGGATATTGTATTATTGATTAATTCCCACCACTGATTAGTTTCCCCATCAAAATGATAGACCACCAATACAAATTTCCCTTCTTTGGAGCACTAGAGGATGGAGAATATCTTTTCAATGGAGTTAATCTACTTTTTCGTGAGGAGGGGATAAGAAGATCCACTAAACATGGGAGGGCTTTGACACAGGAAGGATTAAATGGAAACTTTCTCTTACCTAGGAGGAGGAGGGCATTCCACATGATTCAAGTTATTATTCATAACTTGTGCCAGTTGAGCAAGTATTTTCATGATGTTTTGAGCACCCATTCCAATCATATCAGGAAATTCATTAGGGAAATCTTCACATTACCTATCACATTGGTTGGTGGAACATGTTCTATTATTTCCAACCATTAACTAATAAAAAGAACATAAAATTAGAGGGCTATGATACTTAGTTATTAAAAAAAGGAAACTATTGAACATATAAGGGTAAACATGTAAAGGAGAAGTATATCCTAAATTGTGGTTCCTTTGGATAAAATTTAGGTTATCCTCGATCTATTTCTTAACTTGTATTTTTATGGGATTTTTTCCCTTAATAATGGTTTATACTAAGATCATTAATTTACCAAATCATATCACCTAGAAGTGTCAAACCAAGACTGAATCAAGCCTCATATTTGCGTACCAAGATACCTTGGTTCAAGCCTGAAACTCCTTGTCAGATTTTTCACCACTAGGTACATCTATGCCAGATCCTCTTTGACCTATTTCTATCCAGAAAAGGATATATTTTCTTGATAAACAACATAATCTATACTTACCAAAATTTAGGGATGTTTTCTTATACTTCGTATCATCCTTAAGGTTCATACTAAAGTGCTCTACTCCTAATCTCAAAAAATAATTAGAACATACTATGATACCAACTATAGAGACCCTAGTCTTTTACACATATCATTACATGATTTTAAGAATAATTATACCTCAGAGTACAATCCAAGGATTGTAAAGTCTACTGTCTTGGAAGACTAGTTATATAATCAAACATTATAAAACAATTATTTAAACTTCATAATGAGCTCTTATCTTCCATTTTGTTGATACATATGCATTGGATAACTTGGGGATAACATTAACAAAGGGATGAGCTAAAATCCTAGTAAGGGAATAACCATAAGAACAAAGCATTAGAAAATGGGATAGAAGGCATGATATGATGATATAAAAAGACATGTAACATATCATAACATATAAACATGGGATAATTTAAACATGGAATCAATGAAATGTGGAAGAAACATAAAACATGAATTTTGTATGAGTTAAGGATAACTGCCAAGACCGTTTCCCATAGTAGAACTATCCAAGGTTAACCGCCAAGACCGTTCCACATAGTATCACACACCAAGGCTAACCACCAAGACCATCACACATAACGTCTCATTAGAATCAACATTAGCCAAGGCATTGGAGATCTATCTGGGAACACCCATATTACATTTCATGGATTTTTTTTCACATAAAGAATCATACTTAATAAATCTTACATAAACATAAGGGTTACCCATGGAAAGAATTGGGTACCAAAATATTGAAATAAAGAATAACCAATGGGAGTATAATGAAATTGTCCTTGAGATAAAGGAATTAGAACACACATGGACGTTCATAAGGTAAAATAGTCATTTATCAAGGTAATTTATTTCAAACAAAGGTGAAAACATGTTACAGATGTATTTGAGAAATTTTAGCATTTAAAACATTTTTGTGCGGTTTTAAGGAAAATACTATAGAGATTTCAAAATAGAAAAGGGAACAATATTTAATATAAAACCAAAAGTGAACCAAGAAGGTTTTCATAATAAAAATAATGATTTTACAAATACAATTGTTGGTTAAAACAGAGGATAGTGTCCACATCAAATTGGGTAAAAATTTGTGAAGTTACCTTAAAATGAGTTTGCTAATTGGGACGTTTCGAGGATGGATTCACATAAAATAATGTATATACCTAAAAGATAATTAGGGATGTATATTTTACATAATATGAAAATAAAACTTCATTTGGGTAAAAATAAAGATAGATTAACCTGAAATAATAATGGAAGTTTGGTATAATTCCTTAAGAATTATCGGCATGGTATCAGGTGTACTTAAGTAGGCTTAATGAGTGAGAAATGGAGTTTATAATCACTTATAAATCATGATGGATGTTTGTGGGAGGTTATAAATCACACCTAATCATTAGGGATTACACATAAAATGGCACATCATAGAGGACATTCTTGAATAAAAGTGAAATGGAGAAGTTCCCTTACCTTAAGTCTGATGGTGATATTTTCTTGAACTTAATGACTTGAAAATAAATTTTGGTTTATTAATTAATAATAAAAGAACATATTATATATTTAAATTAGTTATTATAACCTTTTTAAGTACATTTATAACCATTTTAATTGGTTAAGATGTTCAATTTCATTGTTCGGGTTTGTTTGCTTTCTAGGTTTTAATGATCAGTTCATGTTCGGATAAGAATGTATGATGGAAGTGGTTGTCCTGAATTGAAGTTAATTTTATTATTGAACATCCGAAATGTTTCATGGTTGAAAAATTAAATTGGTTACTTAATTTGAATTTGAATCATTATATAAAACTTTAGTGACATCCTTTTGGGTTAATTGGCAGTTTTTTACTACAATTAACACATTATGTTTTATAAACCAAAACCATTTGTACAAAAGTATTATAGAACCATATATGAGGAATAATAAATATTTTATGGTCTTTTTCAACCATGAAAATGGTTTCATGAACATAATTGAAAATGGTAATGGAAATCGATAACTCGTCATCCTTGATTGTGCTAAATTAACACATCTCAAATAGTGTTTTCATTTCTTTCAAATAAAAGATGGAGAAAATAGAGAAGATAATGAATTATACCATTATCATAATAAAATTATATTAAATGTATGTTAATAGATTTATTATACCATTTTGTGTATGTGAGGTGAAAAAAGAAACAAGAAAAGAAAAGAACTAAAAATAAATTAACGAATTTGAAAGATAAATTTACCAATTGAGTTTACCTCTTTTGAGAGAATATTAAGGGGGGAGAATTTGGTATATTGAAGAGACTAGGGGATTTTGGACGTGGGGAAGGATACTGGGAAGAAATTTTGGTAGAATATTTTCAAGGCACAAGGTTTGAGAGGAGTGAAGAGAAGAGGTTTGGATCGTTGGTATTTATAGTGGAGGGGAGGATGGTTTTCATAATATTATAATCATTAATTTATTATTTCATCAAAATACAAGAAATAGTGATTATTTTAGGACCTATAATAGTAATAAATGCACATGAGATCTTGATTTTGGTTCTTACATCACTTATGATGTCAGGAATAGTGGATTTAAGTTATAATGTATTTATACGTTAAATTAATGTATTTTACTGTTCACTAAAAAAAATTCAAGTATTCCCAAAAATCCCAAAAATTCACTCAAACCATTTTTCAACATGAATAATCCAAAAATTAAATCCATTTCTCAAAAATAATTTTCTATATATTATTAATTTAATATTTAATTAAAATGATAATTTATTCTAAGAAATAACAATTTTAAAACATTTATTTTCTTATTACAAGATATAGGTATATCATACTCCAACATGAATCATATTTAAATACTATAATAGGTAAGTTTACTGTTAATTTGGTTATTTCACTATTCATAAGGGCAACATTATTAGTTATAAAGGTATGTTACTATTCCCCAAAAATTAATTTGGTCATATTAGACTCCAAATAACTTATTGTCGCAATCGTGTATGTCAAATTTTCAAATTTCAGAACACAGAAGTGAAAAAATTATGTTTAAAGGTCACATAGTAATTATTAGTTCATTATGTTGTGATTTAGTGAGATTATATGAAATATTTATAAGGAATAAATTTTCATTGATAAAATATTGGGTCGTTACATTCTTCTCCCTTAGGAAATTTTACCCTCGAAATTTCAATTTACATTCTGAGTCGTAAACAGGTGTAGGTAATTTTCCTTCATTTCCTCCTCTAGTTACTATGTTTCCTCTTCATACTTGTGGTTCTTCCATAGTACTTTAACCATGTGAGTAGTCTTGTTACAAAGAACATTATCTCTAGGATCCAAGATCTTCACTAGCTGCTCCTCGTAAGAAAGATCATCCTCCAACTGTACCACCTATGAAGAGAGTACATGTTAAGGATCTTGAATGTACTTCCTTAAGAGGGATACCTAGAAGACAACATGTAATTTTTCCATGGTAGGTGGAAGGGCTAGTTGATAGGCCACATTCCCGACATGATCAGGAATATTGAATGGGCTGATGTACCTAGGACTTAACTTCCCTTTCTTTCCAAACCTCATGACCTTCTTCCATGGATATATTCCTATAAATACCATGTCTCTAATTTTAAACTCAAGGTCTCATCGGCGATTGTCTACATAACTCTTCTGTCGACTTTGGGATGCCCTGGTATGCTACTTAATTGGTTTCAACTTATCCAACATTGCTTCAACAATTTAAATATCGAATCATAGAAATATGGTAGAAACATAAAACTTGAATTTAGTATGAGTTATGGCTAATGACCAAGACAGTTTCCCTTAGTAGCACAAGCCAAGGATAACTACCACGACTATTTCACATAGTAGCTCAAGCCAAGGATAACCTCCAATATCATCTCACATAATGTGTCATGAGAATAAACATTACCCATTTCATTGTAGCGCTATCTGGGCACACCCATTTTACATTTCATGGATATATTTTCCACATAAATAATCTTACATAATCAATCTTACATAAACAAAAGCGTTATCCATGGAATGAATTGGGTACCACAATCATGATATTAAGCATAACTAATGGGAGTATCATGCAATTTTCCATGTGGGAAAGGAATTAGAACATACATGTACGTTCATAAAGTAAAATAGGAATATATCATGGTATGTGATGTCAAATAGTGGTGAAAACATATAAGAGATGTATTTGAGAAATTTTAGCATTTAAAACATTTTTGTGTGGTTTTATAGAAAATACTATAGAGATTTAAAAATAGAAAAAGAAACAATCTTTTATATAAAACCATACGTTAACCAAAAATGTTTTATTAATAAAAGGAATTATTTTATATAGACAATGGTGCCTTAAAAATAGAATAGAGTGCACTTGAAATTGGGTAAAAATTTGGGAGGTTCCCTTAAAACGAGTTTGCTTATTGGGAAGTATCAAGGAGGGATTCACATAAAAGAATGTATATACCTAAATGAGAATGAGGTAAGGATATTGAAACTTGAGTTTGAAGAATAGAAAAATCATGTAGAAGTTTTACTTAAAATAAAATCCCACTTCATTTGGGTAAAAAGAAAGATATAGCAACCTAAAATAATAAAGACAGTTTGGTAGAATTCCTTATGGATTATCGGCATGGTATTGGGTGTACATAAGAGGGATTCATGAGAGAGAAATTGGATTTATAATCACTTATAAATCATGAAGAAAATTTTGAAGGATGTGCTAAATCATACCCCATAATTAGTTATTACACATAAAATGTAATAGCATAGAGGACATTCTTGAATAAAAGTGAATTGGAGAGGATCCCTTACCTTTAGTCCGATAGTGATCCTTTCTTGGACTTAATGAACTAAAAAATAAAATTAGGTTCATTAATTAATAATTAAAGAACCTATTTTATATTTTAAATATTTATTATAACCTTTTTAATTTCATTTATAACCATTTTGAATGGTTAATAGGTTCAATTTCATTATTTGGGTCTGCTTGCTTGCTTGGTTTTAATGATCGGTTCATGTTCAGATAAACATGTATGATGAAAGTGGTTGTATAGAATTGAATTTATATTTTATTATTGAACATAGAGAAGGTTTCATGGTTCAAAACATAATTTGGTTACTTAAAGTTAATTTTAATCATTATATAAAACTTAAGTGTCATCATTTTGGGTTAATTGGTGGGTTTTTTACCACAATGAATAGATTTTGTTTTATAAACTAACACCATGTGAACAAAAGTATTCCAGAACCACAGATGAAGAATAATACATATTTTATGGTCTTTTCCAACCATTAAAATGGTTTCATTAACATAATTGAAGATGGTATTGGAAATTGATAACTTGTCGTCCTTTATTGTTCTCAATTAAAACATCTCAAACATTGTTTTGATTTCTTTCAAATAAAAGATGGGGAAAAGAGAGAAGCTAATAAATTATGCCATTATAATAATAGAATTCAAGTAAATGTATGTTATTTTAGTTATAATATAATTTGGGTAAAGGGAGTTGATGAAATAAACAATAAAAAAATAACCGAAAAGAAATAAAAAATTGGAAAGAGGAATTTACCTATTGAGCTTACCTCCTTTGAGAGCCTCTTAAGGGAAGACGATTTGGTATATTGAAGAGACTAGGGGATTTTGGTTGTGTGGAAGGATATCTTAAAGATATTTGGGTAGAATATTGTCAAGGAACAATTCTTGAGAGGAGTGAAGAGATTATGTAAGAATGGGTGGTATTTATAGTGGAGGGGAGGAAGGTTTTCATAATATTATAATCATTAATTTACTATTTCTTCACTAGAAAAGAAATAGTGAGTATTACATGACATATAATAGTAATAAATGCATGTGAGTTTGATATTTGGGTTCTTACATCACTTCTGATGTTAATAATAGTGGATTTAAATTATAATGTATTTATACGATAAATTAATGTATTTTTACTATTCACAAAAATTCAAGTATTTCAGAAAAATCCCAAAAATTCACCTGGACCATTTTTTGATGTGTAGAATTAAAAAATGAAATCCATTTTTCAAAAATAATTTTCTCAATATGATTAATTTAATATTTAATTAAAATTATAATTTATTCGGAAAAAATTATAATTTAAAAAAATATTTTTTTATACCAAGATAGAGGTACATCGTACTCCCACTTAAATATAATTTATATATTATTATAGGTAAGGTTACTATTTATTAGGGTATGTCACTATTCATAAGTGTAACATTAATATTCATAGTGGTATGTTTCTATTCACCAAAAAAATAATTTGGTCATATTAGACTCTAAATAAACTATTGATCACAACTGTGTTTTTCAGATTTTCAAAATTCAAAACATAGAAGTGACAAACTTATGGTTAAAGGTCACATAGTAATTAGTAGTTCATTGTATTATGATATCATGTGATTATATGACATATTTATAAGAAATTAATTTTCATTGATAAAACATTGGACTATTACAATATTTCAAGCCAAATTTATCTTAACATTTTTATAAAAACATATAACTGATACATGTCTTGAAACAAAACCATTTATATATCTCGAGCACATTATAAAATCCTATTCTGGATGAATTTACAATGCACTTTCCAATGAACTGTTATCTCCTTTAGGACTTTCTTCTCAAAAGTATATGTTCCAAACTAGAACATTAAAACCAAAGTTGGTACCACTATACTTGTTCCAACTTGAGTTTAGATAAATTTAAACTCATGCTCATGAGGATAATGAATGACTTTATCCATATCCATAGAAAACACAAGCATGAATTTCCCATTCACATTCGATGGAAACACATTCTCTACATCACCAAACTGAAATTCCATAATCCTCATAAACCCAATAGATCCCTCATCAAATAAAATCATGATTTATTCTCAAAAAACATGAACTCCCATCCTTGAAAATGAAAAAAATTATTTTGAATCATTTTGGTTCCTCTTATCAACTTCATATCCATATATTTCTCTATTAAAACATTGTGTGGCGTACCACCAGACTTATATTTCTTTGAATAACCGAAACCACCATCATATTCTTTATTGGAATTTTGCATCGTAAAATATTGTTAGAAGGTTGAGAGGGAATCAAGTGGTATAGAGGAGGAAAAGGGAGACTGATTGGCTTCTGGAGGAAGGAACGTAGGCAATGATTGAAACATTCGAGAGTCAATTTGGGCTCATTAGGTCATGTACTTAATTAAAAAAAGTGTATGTACTTAAATTAGTATATAATGTTAATTATGACTTAAAATAAAAAAATAAACAAATAAATAAAATATGAATATTATTTTAAAAAAGAAATAAATTTTACAAGGTTTTTAAATAAATTATAGTTTGATAGTAAATGCTAAATTTTTTTAAAAAATAAGATAAAATAAATTAAACTTATCTAAAAATCGTTTAAATTCAAATAACCAAAATTCAATTTTAATAAAATCATAACGTTCTCAATAAAGTGGTTTAGTAAAAATATCTATTAATTTTTCTTAGTAAAGATTAATACAAGATTGATATCTTTTTTAGCATGATCTCTCAATAAATGATCCATCATGTCTATATACTTGTTTTGGAATTATTTTTCAGATTATGATATAACTAGTGTTCTCAAAACTGATTAAGTCTTGATCATAATTAAAAACAAAATCCATTAAGGTGTGTTTCATCCACGACACTTGTACACAAAAATTACCAGCAATTATATATTCTTATTTAGAAGTAGATAATGCAACCAAGTGTTGTTTCTTAGTAGACCTATATACTATGGATTTTTATATAAAATAGAAGATTCCTGATGTGCTCCTATGATCTAGACTACAAACACTAAATTCAAAATCAGAATAAAAATAAAAATTTAAATTATATGTTTTTAGAAAAAGTATGGAAAATAAATTGTTACTTTTAAATATCATAAAATTATTTTATAATAATTCAAATGAGATTCCTTGGAATTAGCTTTGAATATAGAACATAAGTATACCATAACCATGATTTCTATTCTACTAGAAGTTATATATAGCAGACTACCAATTAGTCCTCTGTATATCTTATTTTCAACTCGTTTTCTAGTTTCATACATATTAATACATTCATTAAAACTCATGGGGGATACATTTACTCTTTCATCATTGATTATATATATTTTCTGTAAGTGCAGTATTTATTTTATCAGATTTTGCACATTCCTAAAGTTTTTTTGATAAATATGAAAGCCTGGAAAATAATTTCACTCACCTATCATGTTCATTTCAAATTATTTTCAGATGAACATTGAAAACTCATCACATAATCTTTTATTTATATATAAATAATCATATTGTCAACTTATACCGAAAATAAAAAATATCCAAATATGAAGTTTTCTTAAAAAGTCGAGTATCTAAAACTACTACTAACTAAACATTTTATAAATGAAAAAAAACATAAATTTTCATAAAAATCTCTATATTTTTATTTAATACCACATATAGATTTAGAATGTCTGAAAAATTAATTTGGAAAATGATGATTTTTAAAATATGGAGGTTTATTAACACAAAAATTGTCTATATAAATTTGTTTAAAGAATATTTTATATCCATATGATATAATTTAATAAAAATATCTAATATTCAATACATGAGAATTATAATGGATTATAATCAAGCTATGGGTGCAAATGTCTCTTGATAATCTATACATTTCTCTTGGTTGTCAACTTTAGAAACTAGTATATCCAGATTCCTAGTGACCACACCATGGATATCCTATTTATTCTTAAAACCCATTTTGTTTCAATAAAAGGATAGTAAAAGGGTCTATAAACTAATTACAATACCTTTATCCTATTGAACTAGTTTAATTATTCTTGCATTGATAATACCTAACTCAAATCAACTACGTCTTATTCTATAATATTAGGTTATAGTTGAGATAAAAAGGAATAAAATACTATAAGGTTTCATATGCTCATTATATTATCAATTCCTTTATCTAAAATTAAAATAAATGTTTCTAAGGGATGGGTTTTAAAATTCCAAGGATTTATAGGAAGCCCAGTATTTGGTTCACTAGTATCTATATTTTAGCGTCCAGTTTACCATAATCATGTTCCAAGACATTATCCTTTTTAATTTCATAGAGATCATCCAGTATCACATTTTCAAAAGAATCATTATGCTCATTAATTTGAGTCAATTTGTGATTAAATGGATCAATTTCATAAAATATTACATGAATTAACTCTTACACAATAATTTTATTTTTCTTTAAAATGTTTTATTCCTGTTAAGAATTTGAATAAAAATAACAATTCCTTTATCGTCCTTTAAATCAAATTTATCAATATTGTCCATGTTTTTTAGAATCTAATATTTTAATCCAAATACTTTGAAGCATCCAACTTTTGGTTTTCTAATATTCCATATGTTGTAAGTTCTTTTCCTTAAATGCAGTCTAATTATAAATTTTTAGGACATAATATACTGTATTTATAGCTTCAAGAAAAAAATATGTGGGAAAGTTATGTTGTAATAATGGGTACACTTTACCCAACTGTCTAGTACCTTTGATTACCATATCATGTATACAATAATATATGAATGATGTAATCTTACCATAATAGTGTACATATTTCTGTGTCTACTATTTAATGGTAATCTTCATATATTTACTCTCGTATCAAAAGGTTATAGAAGATCCCAAACTATAACGAGAACCTAAAGATACTATGAAATTAATCTTAAACATATATCCCATAGTCTAGAAACCTTGTACTGACTGGACATAGTAGATGTTTGACTATATAGTGTTGGGGGCTTATAAGCATTGAGACTTCTTCTCCAGATGTTCGCACTTGGTGATCTCTGGTAGTCAGATCATGAGGACAGACTAGAATGTAGAAACACCACATGTTTTGGGTATCATTGAATTTTCATATATATAGAAATGTGTATTGATCTCTTGACTTGATATCATTACCAATGTGATCCATTTGATCATGTAATTTTATGCAAGGAAAAAACCATGATAATAAAATCATGGTTAGGTAGCTTTTTTTGGGTTTATCATTGGTGGTAGGGCATTGGTTAAATGATAAGTAAAATGATTTTTTACTTATAGGTTAAAGAAGTAATATATCTTGGGATATGTTTATTAGGATAGTAGTACCTTCATAATACAATGGACATGGAAGTTGAGTGTAAACTTTTCTAGTTATATTAATAAAAAATAATGTAATAAAGGGAGATGATATGAGTGTGAGTCATTATTTATGAGATATTAAAGACAAATAGATTATATTACATAGTGTGTGTTTGTAGTTTGGTTGTCATTTCTATGACTATCCTTATCTGTTTTGGGGACATGGTGGGTTTCTATATCCCACTCTTGGTTAGTGAATAATATTCACTACTATCAAGATAAGGTCCTATAGGGTCACACACAATAACATATTCAATAATCTTCCCTATTCAGTTGAATCAGTATATAGGACATAGTGGGACCCACTACTGAGTCCTGGTTTTCACCAAGGATATACAATCACCAAAGGAATAAATAAATTCACATTATTCAAGTTTAGAATAATTGGAATTGAATGAATTTATTAATTGTATTTAAAAAATTTAAAGTAAATACTTGAAAATATTATTTTAATGAATATTAGTTTAAAATATTGAAGGTTCGTTTAATATTTTCATGAATAATGAGTAAAATTAATGACTTAGGAATTATAACTTAATATACTTATTATATGATAAGAAGTTGATAATTATATAAATTATATTTGTGCCTCATTATAGTAGTCTTAATATCATTTATATGGTGTGTCAATTTTTTAGGGTCAGGGAGGAAATTTTGGGTAAGTGCTTAACACACTATAAATAGAATTTGAGAGCTTCCCACCAAATACTATTCACTAAAAAATGGTGGGAGAATCTCTCTCTTATTATCTCATCTTCATTATAGATATGGAATCTCTTGATACAATTAATTATATCAAGCTATATCTTGTGCATTGCAAGTAAGGTGATGTCGTGAGCATTAGATCATTAAAGATGTCATCAGATCTCAGCACTAGCAGCTGGAATTTGATGATCGGTGCTCCTTAGTTTCTCGAATAATTTGTGGAATATTTAGAGAAATTTATCATTAGATTCATCGAGAAGTGATTTTCGATGATGATCTGACATCCAAGACATATTCCGATCTAACCATATATATTATTATTATTATTTTTTGCTTAAAATTCATCATGTAGGATCCTTGGGTAGTAATTGATCAATGCTTCACCGCCATTGCCGAGCTCATGTCGAGTGTTGGTGGAAAAGTTTCAAAATGACATAATTTTGGATTTCTGTTGGATGGTTGGTTCCTAAAATTAGTATCAATGGTATGTGTGAAGATTTTATACCAAGAAAAATTAAAATTTTATAAATTTTTATATAGGGCATCGTTTTGGACCCAATGTAGTAGATAGTGAGAAAATATGACACCGTATTGCCACGTAATGGTCATCTGAGGTTTTAATATAGATTCAATCAAAATTTAAGAGGGTTTAAAAAATTATAGAAAAATATATGTATGTTTTGAACCTAATATGATTGTAACATGTTTTTTCATTTACCGTGAAATTCTGGCTAGATTCTATCTGGAATTTGGTGGCTGGAGCATTTTTCGGTTGGTGGGATATTTTTAATGGAAAAAATAATTAATTATTATAATTATAATTTAATTATTATAATAAGTGTTAACATGGAGAAAAATATAGTAAAGGTGGTCGTTAAGAAAAAAACAATCAATTTGGGCGGATGACTCTTTTTTCGCCAGGTCAGCTACTCACCAAAAATTTGTAAAATAGGATTTTACTAATATGGTCTGATTTGTATTTATTTAATTTATTTATTACAATGGTTTGTATTAATTAATTTAATAAATGGTGATATACGAGTCATTTAAGCGTCAAAATATGTATAAGGTCTAGTGTGTCAATTTTCTGAGTTATAATTTATACCCTGAGACCCCTTCTCCTATGTGTGAGTATTGTTGTATAATGATGATATGGTATATAAATACTTTATTTTGATCTATGGAGATGCACAAGATAGGATTTTGATTCATTGGCTGGTCAGACACGACAACTAAAGTCGCAAGCAACACGGCTCAAGGTATTACCCTATGGGTCTAGGTTGATCCCTTATTCACTCAATGGATCAACCATTAGTATTAGATCATGATCATGTAATCATTTTTTTCATGGTTTATTATTTTTTGAATCTGTAGTTTACATGTGATTACATAGAATAATAAATAAGCATGTACAGATAAAATGAACATGTGACATGATGAATATTTTTATATTTTCTGCATAGTAAGTTTTTAGTGTGATCATACAGAAAATTATTATCAAATTAAAAATTGTTTCCTTTAATAAAATAAAAAGACCTCAAATAAATATTAGGTCCTAAATGCCTTCCATCATTAAAATTTGAAAAAAAATCAGATATTTTAGGTGCTCGTTAGCCAAGGTTGAGGGTTCCCCCTACCACTAGGGAGTACTTATGAGAGTAGTAGGTTGACTTAATTAAAGTTGTAGTAAGGATTAACCAAAGGTAAATTTCTATCATTTAAGAGGAAATATTTTGTTAAATCATGTTATGATTGTAGAATATGAGACTTCACTCAACAGATCAAGGAATCATGAGTAATTGTGGTTGGCCAGCATGATGCCCACTGTGAACCCTGTGAGTAGTGGAATATCCAAAGAATTCAGACTATGAGAGGATTTTCAGGTATCCTTTCCACTAAAATACTCAATCTACTAATTATTATGATTATATTATATATTTTTCATTTAATTAGATAAAATAGTAAAAGGCATTTAATGATTTAATTAATTATTTGATAAATAATGTCAAAATCGGTAATCAAGCTTTTTTATTTCTACTGAAAAAGAAATGTTGTACCACAGTAAATACTCTAATAAATAATAGAAAACATAAATGTACATAGTGTAATGATTTTCCAAGTATAGTACAGGCCCTTGTGTACAGTACTACGGTATGAAAAATTTAAGGTGCTAGTGCCCCTAATACCTATTAAGCTACCTCGAGAAGAGAGGGTGTAAAAATAATTACAGGAGACTCATGTATGTAGTATATGATGGTTATTTTATAATTATATCATCAACATATGATACTAGTTTTAGTAAATACATCAAGACATGGATGATATGACATGAAGTCTCATCACCTATACGATTTCAAGGAAAACGTGAAGCAAGATATGAATAAGGTGATGATTACAGTGGACATATGTAAATTGAAATATGGATCATGATCATTCAATGTATCCCTTTTTATATCATTTTCACCCATTTTATCTAGTTTTTTAAAATATTACAAAACAATTTATTTGGAGAAAATGCATTGTTACCTTTTAGGTAAGGTTCTCCAAGCAATAAGAAAAGTAAAGAAATATTCATCTTTATTTTTTACAATGAAAAAATTGAAAGGTAAGGAGAAAAGGATAATGGAATGTGTCATGCCAAAGGCACCTTAAAAATTTCCTTTAAATAAAATAGGTATTAACATGATATTATTTTCATTTTATTTGATGAAATTATTCCATGGAAGTTTAAATTCAATAAACTAAATTGAAGAAGAAAGTTATCACATTATTTTAAGATATATTCATCAATTTAAGATGTAAAGTTTTAGTCATACTTCTTGGGTGTTAAGAACAATTTTTATTTTTCATGCATGTATTTGTATTCTGTAACCAAGTATAGTATCATTACTAGAAGTCATGTGTATTCTCCAAGCGGCTGAGGAAGGGTTATTCTTAAGTCAACGGTGAGAAGTACACAACTTATATATTACTAATTGAAATATTCTTGTAGAAATTTTATTGATTATAAATAGAAAACATTTATCTCACATTTCTTTTTTACATAGGGAGAAAATATTCAATTTTTAAGAATGAATTTTGTTTTTTGTTTACAATATTCAAGTAATAGTTCAAGTAATACATGAATCATATTCAGTATGTCATGAATATCATTGTAATAATTATTTACCCAATTGTAGAAAGATAAATATTTGTCAAGAAAAAATAAAATTAAATGTCTAGGATATACCCATTATGGTGTTTAATCTCATCCAATCTAAAGACATTTGGTATTATCAACATATATATTTTTTGGACAAAGAATCCTTTAGAAATAAAGGTAAGCCACCAAGCTTTCAGAATTAGTTCAACAAGAGAGAAAGAACTATTCCAAGTGTGTGATAGTGGTAAATATAATTCATTAGATTCCTTAAGTAATTTAGTAATTGTATAGTGAATTATGTTATATTCATGGTCAAAAGTCACCAGTTGCTTCGGGCTAGCATGCTGATGAATATCTTGACAAAGCAATCATCGATCAATATAATGTAGTGTGGAGTAATTCCAAAATACATATTACCTTATTTACATCAAGAAATTGATAATAATGGGGATTATTGATGATGAAATCATATATGTTAACATTTATCAACAAAATTTAGCATGGATCAATTCCTAAACAGACATTGTATACATCAGATTTTTTATGTAAGGAGTATCAATGTGGAAACTTACAGAAACATCCATTATATTTCATGACATACTTTGAAAATGGTAATGATATCCCATAACCATATACCAACTATAATAAAAAATGGATATCATATAAGTTATAGCATGATGGAAATACATTATGTTATAAGGATAAGTGTTTATATAGAAAGAGTTTGATAAGATATAAAAAAGGATGCATTAAGTAAAAAACAAATTGAATCTAAAGTAATTATCCTAAAAATTGTTTAGGATATTAAATAAATACCTAAGATATAAAAGGGGTATTAAATTGATAGACTACATTTATATATAATTTTTCACACCACTATTAGAGATAGTGGGAGATAGAATGAATCTGGTCTATTCAATTCTAATGATGCACATGTAATTGTCATAAGAACTAGTTCCAAATGTGTATGTGTAATAGGAATGTTCCAGAGACACATAATTCATAGGAAGGTCAAAACTATAGTTATAGTTTTATATTAACCATGTAAGGTTATAAATTATCCATTGAAAACAATAATTCCTACAACTAAGTAGTATATGGGAATGAGCTAAGATTGAAAACACCAACTAAAATTCAATAATGGATTCTATGTATCAAAGTGAAAAGGGGAATGTTACATGAATGCAGAGCCCACAAATTGTCATATATGGATTTTGTAGAATAGGAATACTCAAGTTGATCTTATCTAGTCTGGTGATCAGAAAATTACAACCAAGGTCACTAATGAAGGTGGATACTTCTCCTTTTAATTCATCTATGGGAGTTGTGACTCTCACCTTAGAGAAAACTTATGGCATGATTTCAATGGTTTTGACCCTAGGAGTAATACATGACTATTGGGTGATTATTTCAATATTATTGCAGATCCTTCGGAGAAAAATGGTAGGGGTCAGTTCCCCAGGGAAGAAAGTCTGGAGTTTGTTCATTTCATAGATGGTAAAGGGCTTCCAGACCTTGGTTAAAAAGGTAACCAGTTTACCTAGTGTAACAACCAGCGAGGGGATCGCTAGTCATGGAGCCGTCTGGACTGCTTCCTAGAAAACCTGAAGGCCATATCTTCCTTACCTAACATAAAAGTGTCCCATCTGGTATGTGGAATATCTGACCACTCTACACTTATCGTTTCAGAAGCGCCAAATCAGGAAAACCCTGAAGCCTTCAGATTCTACCAATTCTTGACCAATCACCCTGGTTACCATAAAGTTATAAGAAACGTGTGGTATGATCATTATAAGGGTATCATTTGAATTTATTTTCATAAAAAAAACTTTGAAGGCTTAAAACTAGACTGTATTCCTAGTTAAAAACATTCATACTGAATGAGAGAGAAGTGGAGGACTCCATGCTAGAGGTTGAAAATCTTGAAGCCTCCCTTGAGGTGGCCTGGGATGACCAAGTGTTTGATGATCTGTCTAGAAAAAAACTCTCTCAGAAATGATTCTTCATCATGAACACATGGAAAGGGAAGCTTCAAGGATTTTATGGCATGAACAAGGGGATAGAAACACTGAATTTTTTCACACGTGCATCAAAGAGAGGAAACGCTCAGTCCAACCTAACATCCTGCTGGAGGATGGGTCATACACAAATGATAGAGAGGTGGTGGGGAACCTTTCCCAGAACTATTTCAAATATCTAGTTGTAGTTTTGAATCCACATATGCCAATCGAATACCCTGGTGGCACCATAGAGTTCTTGGATGTTATCGCAAACCAAGTCCCACCTCAGGATAATGAAGCACTACTATCCACCTAAGAAGAAGAGTAAATCAATAAGTCCATATTAAATCTTAAATCTGATAACATGCCAGGATTGGATGGGCTCCCCAGATATTTCTATAGAGATTCTTGGTAGGTGGTTAAATTCAATCTGACTAAGGCCATTCATGACTTCTTCCTGGGAGGCAGTTTACCGAGAGTCACCTCTTCCACTACTCTGGTCCTATTACAAAAAATCAAGAACCCCACCTCTATTCACCACTATCTCCTGGTTAATATGTGAAAATTCCCTTATAAAATTATTGTAGGCATTATAAATACTAGGTTGTCGGGCTACCTACTATGATGGGTCTCCTTTGAATAGCACAAGTTTGTGAAGGGGCGCTCTATCGAGGGAGCCATTGCAATTGCACAAGAGATGGTGCAGGAAATAAAAACTATCACCCATGGATCCAACCTATAAATAAAACTAGATATGAAAAAGAATTTTGATTAGGTTTAATGGAGATTTATGAATAAGGATCTTGTAGGTATGGGCTTCTCCCCCATGTCAACCAACCTCATATTCAAATGTTTTAGTTTCTCTTTGTCAGCGGTTAACTTCATGGGTAAGTATCATGGATTTTTCAAAGTGAATCAGTGGTTAAGATAGGGTGACCCCATCTCCCCAAGCCACTTTATTTTCACCCAGGACATTCTCAGACCCCTTATCCACAAAAGCATGAGTAATGGGGAGATTATCACATACTGAAGGAAGTGGAACTGCACTCACCCCCCCCCCCCATTTCCCATCTCATGTTTGCAGACGATACCTTAATTTTTTTAAATTCCAATATGATATCGATTGGATCCAATATCAAGGTGTTTGATGTTTATTTCCATTGGAGTGGTTAGGTCATCAATAAGTCCAAATTAAACTTATTTATTTCCAAGAGGTGTCCTTCCCACCAGGCTATTTCTGTATGTAATACCCCGGACATGGGAAGTGGTAGCTAGAAGATGATTTATTTTGGCACACCATATCCTTGAAAAGGCTTTTAATCTGAGACTTCAACTACATATTTACCAAGATCATGGATATAGTCCTCAAATAAAAGAATAGATACCTCTCCCTTGGGGGCTGCATTGCACTGGTCAATAGTGTTCGTCTCGCCACTCCTGTCCATGGCTTGTCATTAATCAAAGTCCCAAAGTGATTCATCATTACCATTGAAACAATTCTAGCCCAATTTATTTGGGATGCTAGGGAAGAAGGAAAACAACACTGGGTATCTTGGGAGAAGATGGTGAATCCCATCCGAGAAGGCGGTATTAATGTTCACCGCTTGGCGGGCACCCTTCATTGCATGCATGATAAATTGGCCTAGGAAATTCATGATCGACATACCTTATGGGAAAAACTATGTACTATTATTTTGAGGGGAACTCAAAAATGAAGGCAGAAAACATTTCCCTTTTTAATTCCATGCTCTTCCCCATCTTTTCTTCCTTTAAGTCACACATCCACTAGATTATTGGGGAGGGGAAAGTGTCCTTCTGGCATCAAAACTGGTTGGGATCTTCCCTAGGTTACCCAATCTTTGTAGATTATAACATCACTTTTAAAGAGGTGTCATTATTCCATGATTTCATCAAGTCTTTTCTGGACAAAGATCTATATGCCTCATTGCATCTAATTGAGACTAATACTGACCTGGTCAGGTGTGTGTTCACTCCAGCAAGCTATAGAACTTTCTCCTCCAAGGAGTTTTGGTGGACACTATATTCCTAGACCTGGGGGGAATTTTGGAATGAAATCATGTGGTTTATAACATCCCAACTAAGTATAATTTCTTTTCTTGGAGGCTCTATTAAAATGTTTTCCCAACATATGATATGGTTAGAAAATGTGGCATCTCACTGGTCTCCCGATTCTTGTGTTGTACTACCCATAAAGAAGAGAGCATGGATCATATTTTCTATTAAGGTGGATGTAAAAGGGGAATTTAGACCTTCTTTGGTTCTTTTATAGACTTTCCTCTTAGTCTCCCATGGGCACCCCTTCTCTAGTTCGTTGGTTTCAATTTTTGGGTGACAAAGGTGTCAAGAAAATATCAAAGGAAATTATTCTGCATGCATGGTTTTGGTTTCTTTGGAAGGCTAGGAATAAAGCCATACATGAGGAGATTATCTCTTCTGGGAGGGCCATCATCACCAGAATGAAGTGCCTCATCCTTGATTTGGTTAGGCTTAGTGACAACTAGTAGGACACTCCCTCTCTTCACCTTTTGCAACCGAACTCAAATACATTATATCCAAGGGGCATCTAAGGTGGGATATGGGTTCACTGGAGACCCCAATGATTGGATTTAAACTGAATACAGACGGCTCCTACATCTCACGTGTCTTGAGAGGTGGTGGAGTTGTTTGTTCTCCCAGGGGTTTAGTTATTTACACATTCAATCCCCACTTTTGCACTGGCTCTTCAGTCCAGACAGAGGTTGTGGCTTTTCTCAATGGTCTATCCTTCTATCGGCAGGGGGGTATTGAAATATTAGAAGCTGAAACAGACTCCATGATCATCCTCAACATGTTGAGGGACATCACATATTCTCCTTGGTCGATCTCCTACATCATCAGAACGTCCCAAGTCATGATTTCCAATAGCAGCTTGAAGCTCATGTGTTGTGAGGGAAATATGGTCACTGATCATCTTGCATCCTCAGCAATCCAAGTTACCGGTGTCTCCTGATTCTAAAACATGGATTTTCTGAGCCCTTAGAGAGTGAATATTGTTTGAATGAATTCCCTTGTTCTTCATAACATTAGGTCCCCCTAGATCCCTTTTTACTTGATGTTTTCTTGACTGTCTCACTCATGTTTTCAATAAAATATGATGATGATGATGATGATGATTGCACAAGCGTAGTAAAAATAATTCTCGATTGTTTACACCAAGTCTTTATTCATAAATCCATCAAAATTTTACTTATCTTATATTATATCTGTGGTCATTTGATTGAGAATTTTATTTCATGACCACCATTCTTAGAAGGTGTCTATATGATGAAACCATAATGGGATGATCACTTCAATGAATTCTAATAAATGTTGCTTGCTATTGAAATCAAGTTTAAGATTGAAGTAAGAAACATGATCCTAGAATTTTTATTTTGAATTAATTTTTTCATGTGTATACCAGATTTTAGTGTTAAAATCTTGGTTTTATGAGTAATGTATGTTCAGAAACATATGGAAAATATATATTGGTCTTACAGTTAGTAAATAATAAGATGAAATTTATTTTAAAGTGATTGAATTAAAGTAGAAACATATGTTACAGGTAAGATAATCTACTGAGTTAGAGCTAATGTTTTCTTATAACTAGTCAATTGTAAATATAATGACATGGTATTGAAAAAAAAAGTTGAAAAAATTCAAGAGATAATTGGTATCGATGTCACATGGAAAAAACTTATCCAAGTTGACATGTTCAAGACATCGGAGGAGATTAACATTTTTAGTTAAATTTTGTATGCTTCTTTGATGGGTCAATCACATATTTCATGATATGTACAAGAATTGGGATTTCCATGATATACCTTATAATAGAAAAATATTAGTTATATCCATGATCACTTAAAGGGAAGCAGTTATAACTATCCATTTGTACTTGAGAAAGTATATGGGATATGTACAAAGTATGTGGAGAAGAAAAGATACTACTTTTCATGGGACACAAACTATTATCCAATAAATCCATGTGATCAAATATCATAGCTAGGTTAAGGTGTTAAGAAATACAAGGTCATAAAATCCAATGGAATCCGTACCTACAAATATCTAATACATTGAATATTCTTAGGAAGCTTAGAACTAGTTAAATGCAATGATTTGTACTAGTTCATGGAATCACACCTAGTACGTAAATTATTTTCGTAATGTAAATTATGATATTATTAATAGAAAAGATGTCATGTTACGACAGTGGAGAAAAAGGATATTCTCGGGGATACCATCTCTTGAGAGGTTTTACTCAAGGAAGTGAGGTCGTATATAACGGATTTTCCATGTGGTAGAAACATGGAAGACCTAGGAACTAAATATGTGACTCAATAGAAACATGATATGCATCATATAAGAGCTAACATGGTTGGTTATTAAATTGTCTCTAGTGAAAGAGGGTGTTTTGTAAGAATGGATTCTCTATACCGAAATATATAGTAATTTTTGTTACCATATCATGTATATAGTGAGATATGCATGTTGTAATATTACCATTATAGTTTAGATATTTATGCATACATTACTAAATGCTAATGTACATAATTTAATTTTCATTTCAAAAGGTTATAGCAGATCCTAGTCTATAATGAGAAACTCAAGATACCATGAACGTAATCTTAAATATATGTCCTATGGTTTAGATACATTGTATTGAAGGGACAGAAAAAAATTTTGACAATCAGGTGTTGGGAACTCATAATCATTGATACAACTTCTCATAAAGTTCACACATGGTGATCTCTACTAGTGAGATCATGGGGATAGACCTACCAATAGAAACACCACATGTTTTGGGTGTCAATGGATGTTTCTATCTACAGACATGTGTATCGATCTTATGACTTGAGATCATTGTGTTCCATTTGATCACGTACTATGATAAAAGGAAAAAATCATGATCATGAAATTGTGGTGAGGTATCTTGTGTTGGGTGCATCATTAGGGGTAAGACATTGATTGAATGATCAAAAAAGTATTTATTGCTTATCAGTTAAGAAAGTAATATAACTTCAGCCATGTTAATTAGGATGATTGTATCTTCATAAGGGCATGTCCATGGTAGTAAAGGGTAAATCTATCTAGTTAGATCAACAAACAATAAAGCAAGAAAGGGTAATGACATTGGTGTGCGCCCTACATTATGAGATATTAAAGGCAAATTGATTGTATTACATAATGTGTGTTCGTAGGTTGGATTTAATTTCTATGAATATTCTTATCTCTTTAGAGGCAATGATGTGTTTCCAGATCCCACTCTTGGTCTATGAATAATAATTCCCACTATAAGGATAGAGGCGTAGAGGGACACACACAATAGCATATTCAATAATCATCCCTATTCAGTTGAATAGGTATATAGAACATGGGGAGAACCACTACTGGTTATGGGTTTATTCCAAGGATATATGATCACCAAAGGAATAAATAAATTTATATTATTAAAGTTAATAACAATTATAAGTGAATTTATTTATTAAATTTATTTACATGTTTTAAAGAAAATACATGGAAATATTATTTGAATGAATATTAGTTTAAAATATTGAAGGTTCATTTAATATTTGTGGGATCAATGAGTCAAGTTAATGGCTCAGGTAATATCACATAATATATTAATTGTATTACTTTAAGTTGATAATAATATAAATTATATGTCTTAGTATAGTAGTCAAAATATCATTTAAAGAGTGTGTTAACTATTTGGGGTCAGGGTGGTAATTTTGGGTAAGTACATAACACACTTTAAATAGAATAGGAGAGACTATAGAAATTTTTTATTCACTGTAAATTAGTGAGATCCTATATCTCTTCTTCTTTCACTTTAACTCTTGATAGTTAAGCTCTTGGTCTAAGTAATTAGATCGTGCTCATTATCATGCATATTAAGAAATGGGATACGATGATCATTGGAGAATCAAAGGAATCGTTGGATCTATGCGACAACACTCGAAATTCGACAATCGGTGCTCCCATGGTTTATTGAAGTGTCTATGGATGATTTAGAAGAATAAAATTTCAAATTCTTTGAGAAGAGATCAATAATTATGAGAATACACCGAGCACAACTTTAGATCTAACTAGGTATTTTATGGTTACACTTGTTTTCTTAAAATTCCTCATGTCTGATCCTTGGGTGGTAATCTGGCAATGATTCACTAACGATAAAAAGATCATGTTGATCTCCAGTGGATTTTTTTTAGAATCCCATATTTTGGGGCTTCTGATGCATGCCCAATTCCTACAATTTTTATTCAAAATCTTATCATATTATGATTTAGTTCATCCACATAGAGAAATTTATTGAAGAGGACTAATCTTGTGTTTCTAATAGATCAAACTACTATAATCTTTCTTCTAGTATTTTCACTAAAAGTGACATATCCTCTTTTGATTTTGACAATGAGTGGAGATTTGAGTAATCCCCACTCATATGTATTCATCATATGTTGTCCATATACCATTTCTCATTGATTATCTTGGAATTTTCCCCCTATAATGTCAAATAAAAAAGAAATTTATTTGGAACACATTTTTTCTTAGGTCTATAAATGTTAGCAACTAATGATTCAGCAACCAAAATCTATTTTTTTATTTCCATGAAATCCAACACTTATTTATGAAAATGTTTTTTAAAATAAATTAATTTGTAACACAAAATATTTAGGATTTTATAAAATATAGTTATTATAATATTTTATTAATTATATAAAATGGAAAAAGTAACTTTGGAGTGGTTTTTACTCTTATATCTAGGAACAAAATAATTTTTATAAAGCTTTAGTTTTTTCCCTTGGCTTCTAAATCGAAACATTTTTTATGGGATTTATTATTAACAAGAATTGTATTCAATAAATTTTCTTCTTTTTTGAGAAAAAATTAAACATATTTAAGATATTTTTATTATTTTTGTAAACTCTAAATCCTATTTACATGATCAATAAAGGATACAGAATAATTTTCTAGCTTTTTTTTAAATCTATTATATGTTTATTTAAGTCATCTTTATCAATTAAAACATTATCATTGTAATTTTTATGAGTTTTATTTTTCCTTTAAAATATTTAATGCATTGTTTTAATCATAGTACAATATTAATTTCATTCTTCAAAAGTGAAATTTATATTTTCAAAATAATATTCATTATTATAAGAATAAAAATAATATACATCGTTTTAGTGTACTATAAATCAAAAATTATCTTTTTGATTACAATTTTTAGCTTATAATTCCAAATATGCAGTGTCAATAGATTATTTTGAATCCTTCCAAGTAGATTTCATGGATTTATTATTCTATCTGACCTTTTTAACATACTTATTCTCTTTATTTTTTTTCCTTGTAATTGTGGACAATCTTTTTTGATGTGTCCATGATTTTTGAATTCATAATATCTTGCCACTTTAGAATTTCCATTGAAAATATTATACTTAATAATGTATTTAATTAATACTCTTCTCCTGTTATAATTTTTTTTTAATATCCTTGAAAAATGAGAAAATTAATTGTATAAGGAAGAACAAATTGATGTTTCTTCCTTGGATGATTTAGTAAGTTGATTTTCTTTACTCTTATTATCACATTTTGATGTTGAGACTTTTGGAGCATCATTGTACTAATTAATAATTTTATGCCCGATGGCTTCTTCTATTTCATCCTCAGACACTATAATAGTTCCAATGATATTTTTTTTATGTAAATATTTCACATCAATGTATTTCTAATTGAAAACTAAAACTACACTCCACTTAGAAGTTAGAACTCTTAGAACTTTCAAGGCTTTACCAAGGAATGAATTGGTGCTCAAAGAGAGGAAGAATTATTTAAAATATCTGTTAGTTATCCATTCATATGATATATTATTTCTCTATAACCCATTATAAAAGTATTGTACATAAACTTATCAATGTTAAATATCAGTTGTCTAACCTTATCAACTCCTTCATAGGCTACTGTGGTAGTTTTCCAAATTTATTAAGCAGTATCACACTATAAAACTCAATTTAACTCATCTATTACTAGTATACATATGACAGAATTAATTTCATTATAATTTTTATCATATATTACTTATGTACTATAATCCCATGATTCAAGTTAAATAATGGGAATTTAATAAGGATTAACAACCATTAAGTAGACTTTGAGATCAATATTTATCAGGTAAATGATTATTCATTCCCTCTAAAATCCGTATTTTTCTCCATTAAAATAAAAGTATATGACCATAGATATACATTCTCTATTTTCATTCATAGTATCCACTTCAAGATGATATTAATAATTCATACTTCAAAATATGGGAACTAAAAATCCCCATTCTTTTATAGAAATTGTTTTTTAGAGACCCACTTCACAAAGACTCAGAGGGGTGGGGTGGATTGAGTTCTAGAAATTTTCTTTTCTTAGAAAACTACCTGATTTAAGTTATGAAGTTTTCTAAACTTTTTGTTACACATTAAATTAGTTGAAATAAAATCACAAAGAAAATAGATCAAACACCATAGATTTATAGAGTACAAGGAAACCAAAATCCCCTAATTCTCTCTCCCAATGATCAACTCTAATATCATGTTTTTGTTCACTAGACCAATCCTTTTATCAGGGACTACCAGTCCATTTCCTAATGAAAATATTACTGTGTGTAAATGATCAAAAATTGGTACAATATAAGGATATTTTATTAGGATCAAACAAGGATATATAAGAAAATCATCCTTCATGGTTCTTTTATCTAGAACATTTACATTTCTAATGAAGGGAGATAATAAATTGGTTTGTAGCGAAAGTTCACAGTTACCGGATAGAACTTATAAGAGAGAATAAATCTATAAGAGAGAATATACAAATGAAATACAGCTAGAGGAGTTTCTTTTAAACACACTAATGATGATATTTATAGTGGATTTATAGATTATTTTTCTTCTTTTACTTGAAATATAGTAGTTGTGTGAAATCCTATTGCGGGAGAGTTGGAGTGAATATTCTTGATTCTATCCTTTGACATCTTCTCTGTATTTTTATTCTTTACAACACTCAAAAAAAATAATTTTTTTTTGTAATTTCATAGCAGTAGATCCATAAAATATATTCTTATTAATTAAATTATAGATTCCATTTTCTTGAAAAATACCTTGGAAATAGAATTAAGAATTAAATTATACTTTCACTGATATATTTTCTCAGTACTTGTTGATTTTAATAGTAAATAATACCATAAATAGTTAATCAAACATTTAATGCATGCATGAAAACATTAATTTTCAATAAATATACATCATAGGTAATGAATATTATGTTGTAGAACATCATAGAAGATTTCAGATCACAATGTATCATAATTCCATTGATTTGAAATCACATAGCCGAATTGATCCACATAGCCATTATTCACGTAGCTGATTTTCAAATGTAGCCTTATTTTCTCCCATATATTAACATTGATGAATAAAAAGGAATCATTTAGTCATTTTGAACATTGTACCTAATTTTACCACATACCCAAACCACTGAGTTTATTTTTCCATATACCTGATTTATGTTGTCGTTTGATTAATGTTTCCAATTTTTCACACAAGCAATTCATCTATGAGAGATATTTTCACATATCCATTTTTTCAAAAATACTCATTACATGTAGGCATTTCCTTGATGTTTTTTATTGATGTATCTGATTACTAGACATAGTTGAATGTTCATGTAGTAGATTGGCTAATTTAACTACTTTCCCATATTTAGGAATATTTTGAAAAAATTTTAGAATATGTATAAAAAATAGAAAAATTGAAAAAATATTGATAAGACATGATGACAAATATAAAAAAATAATCATTAATATATGAAGGTTATTTGAGATCATTTAAAAAAGTAATTCAAATATATTAGATCAATGTTAGTTGTCCAATATCTTATGTACATAAATTCTATCATCAATTCAATTAAATGTGGGGTCCACTATTCAATGTGAAGATCTCTGATGATGATACCCCTAGAAGGATTGACCATAGAGGAAGAAACCAACTCACACACCCAAGCAGAAGAAATATAAACATTGTTCTTTGCTTATTTTTTGATCCTTTATTCCATTTATTAACAAGCATAGTGATTTATTTCTTTAGGATACCAAATAGGATAACCTATATGTACATTCTCCATTGTATTTTATTGGTATATTTTTTATAAGTTTTTTTCCTAACCTATATGCCTATATTAGAGATAATGGATCTCCCGACACATCAGAACAAGTCAAGGTAATGGATGCTAGTGCTGAGAGGGATTTAGTTCCACCATTAATGACCTTTAATATGGAACTATCCTTATAAGATATCACGAAAAAAAGTGGGAATGTGATTTGGAGGCTTATATTGATTCTAGGTAGGAAAGTGAGTATAACATTCCCAATAATTTTTCTAAAGATGTTCTTTTTTAGCTTAGTGATGACTTGATAATTCATCTAGGTACTGGTTGAGGTTTCATGAGAATAAGATCATCACATACCCAAAAGTGTGTCACTAGGAGGACCTATATTTGTATGATAACTATTGGGGACTAAAATAAATAAAATATGAGTTCACCTATGAATTTCTGAATTATCATCCCTTTGGACCAAAGACCGACATAAGGTCTTGTGGAATCCTTATCCCCTAATCATATAGATTTAAGTTCATTGGATGATTCAATGGGAATTCTTGAACTTAAGGTACATTCTCCTTAAGTGAAGATGATACCTACTCCTCTAACATGGATCCTTATGGGGCCCATGACCAAGGGATCTTTAGAAGATGAAACTTAGGAGGCTTCAAACATTACCTTGAATCCAAAATCATTTCCATCATTTATATACCTTCTGGGCTAATAGATAGCCTAATATATATCAGAGACTCAATTATGTCTTATGAGGCTCAGTTCACTAATTTTTTTGTGCTACTACTAGAAGGAATGATACCCTGAAATTAGAGTATCCTATTTGTATCGGGATAATTGATATTTTATCTAGTATTAATTCTTGATGAAATTCTTCCAATGTATATAAAAGATATATTTCATGGACCGATGGTTCCATTTGAGGTATTATTTTAATAAATGACCCCCACCCATTTTATTAAAGTGATGGAGGTGGAAAATTTTAGTTTCCCTATATAGAATATTGAGGATTTGTATCTCTTAAACCTACCCTATTTTCTCTTCTTTGACTAATGATTCTCGGACAATTTATTTGGTCATATTCATTTTGATACAAATAAATACAAGGTGAAATCATCTCATTGTTCTAGTAAAATATGGTGGTAGGATCAAAATACATCATGATATTAGCTTTACTAGGGGATTGACTGAGCACCATAATACATTCTACCATTAGAGAGATACTCTATGTCTAGATTGGAGGAACTCTCTGTTTGTGCAATCACTCACAAATCTAAGTAGAAGGGAATTCAAAAATTCATTTATTGAACCCCTCTAGATGAACTACCAGTATAGATAACAATTTGTTTTACATTTAGATGACTCTATTACATTATGGGTTTGATTATCAAACCATCCATAACTTTGTAAAAGTTTTCATCCTAACATGAGAGTGTCAAAATAAACAAGCACGAGTTATTTATCAGGTGATGTCTTCATCAACCACTATGATCATCATGTGTTCTACAATCTAGTAACAATCTCATCATATAAATATAGTGGAAACAGGAAAACAATACATTTTTAAGGAATGGGCTTTGGATGACTAACTATGAAAAGAACTGACTTGTCTTCAGGATAAAATTTCCACTACAAAGAAAGAACATGAGGAGGACCAATAGTCATTTGAGGAAGTAGAGAAGTAAATGGAAGTTGTTTCTGCAACTTCTAATATGATTCTTTCTAATTTAGAGGCTGAAAACCCAAGATGGTTGAACATAGAGACCAAGTCATCAAATTTCATTAACCTATTTTTAATATTTATGATTATATGGATAATATATTATGAAAACCCATTCCCCTTTTGTAATAATCAAGGAGAGGATCTGATCTATGGAATATCCCCCATTAATTGAATTACAAATGAATTAAATAAATTTTTTCTTAAATCATTTTTCATGATTTCTTCACTACTATTTAACTTTGATTTGTTTTTTTTTTGTATATTGGATTGAGATACTTTCAAAGGGTAGTATGAAAATAACTTGAATATTATTGAACATTGGAACAGGATGAATATAGTTGAGTGTGGTTCCTAAATTCTTGATTTGGGGAGGTTTCCTCCTAGGTATGGCTCAAATATGAGTATAGATTGATATACCCTCACTGTACATGATAGAGATAATATTTCAAATATTTTTAATGTCTATTTAAATGAATTAAACCTCACAAATTTGACAATTTGATCTTATTTGTAACAATTTTGGATTTATAGTGTGTTTTGGGATAAAAAGTTTAAATTTCATAATTCTGGATTTTTAACAGATTTTTATCACAGGGGTATTTTGGTCATTTCTTATAACATATATTTCCAAATTTTGTGATTCTAATTTTGTTGGAACCCTTATTTTATTTCCTTAAACTTTGTCTTCAGGACCAGGGATTGAATCGATATTAATGGTGCCCAAAAAAATCAATGAAGTTGACAATTTTTTCCGGGCGGACTGCATTGACTCCACCATATTAATGGAAGTAAATTCCGGCCTACACTACTACAAATGATGTTATTCTACCTGTATATGACAGAGGACTCCAAGGCGCGTCTCCTAAATAAATTTCAAACCGTTTGGAATCCTTTATGATGGCCGTTTAGTGATAGATTTTTGAAGGAAGCTTCCAGGAAGTTTCATCTAGAGAAATCTATTTTTAATAGAAAAACCATAAATCCTTCAATACGCGTCCAATTAATCTGAAATGTTGAGGGTGGATGGACAAGACATTGATGAACAATATTGATGAAGAGGGAAACGCGTTAAGAGGCCATTTAATGGGTCTAAAACGCGACAACTTGGTGAAGATAAAATCTGCCTATAAAAGGAGGGGAGCTCCTACCTCTCAAGATATTCTATTCCTCACCACACCATCCCTCACAAAAGGGAGTTGGATTGAGAGAGTGAAGGGGAAGGTGGAGATTTTGATCCTTAAGAAGATGAAATTCTTTGAATATTCAATAGAAAAGATGAAGGCTTCTCAAGTGATGGAAGGCTAAGCGCCAAGTGGTTGCGGACGGCGACACCCGACGGACACTCTCTTCCGAGTTTGGATTTCAATGTGTAATCTCTTTTTTTGAATTTCTCTTGAACCTATATTTTTGAATGAATCTGGTTGTTTTCTTTCTTAAATATATTTTCAACAAATTTAATTTGACCATTGTTCCATCTATAAAGTAGAACAATTGACCTCGCTATTTAAAATTCTTTGGTGAGGTTTTGTCATTGAGCATAGCGAATTCAATTAGGTTCAACTACTTGGAGGTATTTAAGTAATTGAATCACTTCTATAGGCGGGACAAAAATCATATTGAAGTCTTAAATATGGTGTCTTTTCAAATTTGAGTGTAAACCTGGGGGTCCTTGGGGGTACATTTAGGAATTTAAAATAAGAGATATTTTTTATATACAAGGAAGAGGGGAGTGTCCGAGAGGGTGAAGCTTGTCTGCGACTGCTATTTTTATTCTTGATTTCAAACCCACATTATCTTTCCTTTAAAATTATTTATGTTTATAATTTAATTAAAATTTTATTTTCAAATTGTTAATCAAACCCTCATTTTCATTTCATTAAAAACAAACAAAACAACAAAAGTGACAGTTTTACAACTCGAACTGCAACCTCCTCGAGAGACAGCCCTGTGGTCACCACTATGCTACATAAAAAGGGAAAATGTTGATTGAGGGTTTCACGACAAAAACGCTCACATCAACTGGCGCCGTTGCCGGTGAGGTTGCTAGAGTTGATTTTATTTTAGTTATATATATATATATATATAATTTTTTTTCCTTTCTCTTGCATGACCCGAACTTCTGAACCGAACTTGTTACCTTTAGATTCAGAAATTGATATAACTTTTCACACTAGGGTTAGAGGTAATAATCCACAAGTTTCAAGTTGTGAATCTTCCACCAATACACCTAGGAGGGACTTAGTTGAAACTGAAATCCAAATGGCTGAAAATAGAACTTTGAAATAACTGGCTTCGTCCTATGATGAAAATCACGAGAATCCTGTTGAGTACCCTGATGCCCCTGCTGGATTTGAAATCAAGTCCAGTTTCATCCACCAGCTTCCCAAATTTAATGGGTTTCCCGGTGAAGACCCACACAAACACCTCCAAGAATTTAGTTATCTTTGTGTCAATATGAAACCTCATGGAGTTGATGCCGATCAAATGAAGCTTAGGTCATTTAATTTTTCTCTAGATGGAGTTGCTAAGGAATGGTTTTTCTATTCTCACTCAACCTTGATTAGAAATTGGAATGAATTAAAAAATATTTTCCTTGAAAATTTTTTCCCTGCGTCTAAAACCGCCTCCATTCGAAAGGAGATTTCTGGAATTAGGCAAACACAAGGAGAAACGCTTCACGAATACTGGGAAAGGTTCAAACGTCTTTGTTTTAGTTGCCCCCATCATCAAATCAGTGACCAGCTTCTCATTCAATACTTTTATGAAGGATTGTGTCTCACTGATAGAAGTATGATCGATGCTGCTGCAGGAGGAGCTTTAGTTGATAAGACACCAGCTGCTGCTAGGATTTTAATTGCAAACATGGCCCAGAATGCCCAACAATTTGGAACCAGAGGCCTTCTTCATGTCAAAACTACACAAGAATTCCCTACTACTAGTCCTGAAAACAACACAATTGCAAGTCAACTATATAATCTCACCACCATGGTAAGGTCAATAATGTTGTCTACCACCCCACCAACCCAACCCAAACCTAAAGCGGCTTTCCAACTACATGTCCATTGTGGGATTTGTTCTTCGAATGAACATTTTAGTGACCAATGACCGCAAATGAAAGAGCCTCATGAGAACTGCAATGCAGTTTTTCCTGGAAGACCATTTCAACCAAACCAGCAAAGACCATTTCAAAACAACCAAAATTTCAATCAAGGATGGAACAACAACTCAAATGAAAGATTTCGTCAACCTGAACAACCAAGACGATTCTTCCAAGGAAAATCAAGTAATTATCAACCAAGATATTTCAATGAGCAAGCCAATGCTCATTCTGGAAGCAATTTTCACCCTACCCCTCCCACTCAAAACTCGGATAGGAACCTTGAAGAAGCAATGAGGAAACAACAACAGGAAATGAGGTAACTAAAAAATACACAAAACAGCAAGATAACAAAATGAATACCTTGATGACTCAAATGGGTCAACTTGCCTCTGGTATTAATTGCATAACAAATCAAATGAGTGGTGGTTTACCCTCACAGCCACAAGTAAATCCGAGGAATAATGGGAAGGAAAATGTGAGTACAATTGAACTTAGGAGTGGAAAAAAATTGAAAAATCCTCAGATTGAGAACATCAAGCCTTCTTCTGATACTGTTAATGAAAATCCTACCCTTGATAAAAATGATGAAAAATCTGAAGTTGATAAAAACTCAAAGTCAAGAGAAGAAATCTTGTTTGAAAGAACGAAGAATGATTGGAAGAGGATGTCTGGCCCTTATGTTCCTCCGAAACATACTCAGAATACCCCAGAAACATTCAAACCTCCATTGCCTTATCCAAGGTGTGAACCACCACCAAAGTCAAGTGCTGAAAAAGAATTGGATAAGGAGGTTTTGGAAACATTCAAGAAAGTCCAAGTCAATATTCCATTGCTCGATGCTGTGAAACAAATTCCGAGGTATGCTAAGTTTCTGAAAGACATGTGTACCAACAAGAGGAAGTTCAAAGGGGGAGAAAAAGTAAACTTTGGAAGGAATGTCTCATCATTGATTCAACATGCCCTTCCGGTCAAGTGTAAAGGCCCTGGGACATTTACCATTCCCTGTACCATTGGGAAATGTGAATTCAAAGATGTGATGCTTGATCTAGGGGCCTCCATCAATGTCATGCCACATTCTGTCTACTCATCTCTTCAGGTTAGAGACTTAAAACCCTCTGGAATTATCATTCAACTCGCAAACCGAAGTACCACCAAACCTGCTGGAGTTATAGAGGATGTTCTCGTTCAAGTGAGAGACATGATTTTTCCTGTTGACTTCTATGTTTTGGATATGGAAGATGATCGGTTCAGCACACATGCTCCCCTCATCCTAGGGAGGCCATTTCTAAAAACGGAAAAAGCTATCATCAATGTTCACAAGGGAACACTTTCACTGGAATTTGGAGGAGATGTTGTTCATTTCAACATTTTTCATTCAATGAAACACCCAGTTGAGGATCATTCAACTCCCCATGTAAACATGATTGATTGGTTTTCCTCTGGCATGTTACCTAATTTTTTCTGTGATGAAATACCAACTGATGTGGAAGAAGAGGGATATTTGTATGATACCGAATCAGATAAAAATGAGGATGAAATTGGAGACTATGAAGAGTCTTGGGATGTTGAGACTGGATATCTGAGAAATGATGAAGATGAATTTCTAGAAACCATTGAATCTGTTAGTGGTATTCCAGGAGAGGTTTCCAATTTTTCACATGAAACAAGTCATGATATCATAGAAAGAGATAACTATGATGAACATGGAGCTTCACCAAACAATCAAATTTCTGAAGAGTTCCCAGTTATCAATGAAACCAACCCACCTGTGGTAGAATTGAAACCCCTTCCAGATAACCTCAAGTATGCCTTCCTAGTTCATAAGGAAAAATTACCTGTAATAATCTCAAAAGAATTGTCAGAAGTCCAGGAAAACCAATTGTTGGAAGTTCTCAAGTCCCAGAAGGAAGCCATAGGATGGACTCTCTCTAATCTAACAGGAATCAACCCCTCAGTTTGCATGCACAGAATTTTACTAGAGGAGAACACTAGACTGGTAAGACAATTTCAAAGAAGACTAAACCCAACACTTTTGGAGGTTGTGAAGAAATAAGTCACCACCTTGTTGGCTACTGGAATTATTTTTCCCATTTCTGATAGTCAATGGGTAAGTCCAGTCCATGTTGTTCCTAAAAAAAGTGGATTTACAATCTCAAGGAATGAATTTGGTGATCTTGTCCCCATAAGGCTTTCAAATAAATGGAGAATGTGCATTGATTACAGGAAAGTCAATTTGTTTACAAGGAAAGACCACTTCTCGTTACCATTCCTTGATCAAGTCCTTGAAAGACTAGCTGGAAAAACCCACTACTGTTTTCTGGATGGATTCTCTGGATATTTTCATATTCACATTTTACCTGAAGATCAAGAGAAAACCACTTTCACATGCCCATTTGGAACTTTTGCTTACAGAAGGATGCCCTTCGGTTTATGTAATGCCCCAGGAACTTTTCAAAGGTGTATGATAATCATCTTCTCTGAATTTTTGGAAACTTGCATGGAAGTTTTTATGGATGACTTCACTGTGTATGGATAATCTTTTTAAAGTTGTTTGAAAAGCTTGGAACGTGTCCTGAAAACATGCATTGAAAAGAACCTTGTTCTAAATTACGAAAAATGCCATTTTATGGTTGCTAAAGGGCTCGTTCTTGGACATGTTGTGTCCCGTGATGGAATTCAAGTTGATCAATCCAAAGTTGAGGTCATTTCTTCATTACCATACCCAAAAACTGTCAGAGATGTGAGATCCTTCCTCGGGCATGCTGGATTTTATAGGAGATTCATTAAAGATTTCAGTAGGATTGCACTTCCATTGTCCAGATTACTCCAAAAAGATGTCCCATTTGTCTTTGATGAAAATTGCATAAATTCATTTCATGATCTAAAACAAAGATTGATAACCCCTCCCATTGTTCAACCTCCTATATGAGACATTCCCTTTGAAATAATGACAGATGCATCTGATTTTTCTCTTGGGGCAGTATTGAGTCAAAGGATAGAAAAGAAATCTCATGTGATTGCCTATGCCTCCCGAACTCTTGATCAAGACCAATCAAACTACACAACAACTAAGAAAGAACTGCTGGCTGTTGTCTTTTCTCTAGACAAATTTAGAAGTTATTTGCTGGGCTCCAAGGTGATTATTTTTACTGATCATTCTGCAATCAGATTCTTGATGAAGAAACATGATGCAAAACCAAGACTTCTGAGATGGATTTTGCTTTTACAGGAGTTTGATGTTGAAATAAAAGATAAGAAAGGATGTGAGAACCTTGTTGCTGATCATTTGAGCAGGATACCATCTATTGGGAATAGGAAATTTCAGTTGTTTTCCCCAATTAAGGAAACCTTTCCAGATGAGGATTTATTTGCTACTCAAAGTGAAATACCATGGTTCGCTAATATTGTAAACTATTTTGCTTCTGATGAACACCCCCATTGGTTTTCCAAAAATCAAATTGATAAACTTCGGAGCGATTCAAAGAAATACATTTGGGATGATCCTAATTTATGGCACATTGGTAGTGATCAAATGATACGAAGATGCATTCCGAACTCTGAATTTCAATCCATCCTAAATTTCTGCCACACATTAAACTGTGGAGGACACTTTGGACCACAAAGAACAGAAAGAAAAGTTCTTGATTCTGGATTGTATTGGCCCACCATTTTTAGAGATGCTTTTGAATTCTGCAAAACCTGTAAAAATTGTCAATTCCAAGGAAACATTTCCAAGCGGAATGAGATGCCACAAAACCCACTTTTGTTTTGTGATGTTTTTGATGTATGGGGAATGGATTTCATGGGGCCTTTTCCTAATTCATTTGGATATCTATACATCTTGTTGGCTGTTGATTATGTTTCCAAGTGGGTAGAGGCTATCCCCACCCGAACTGATGATGCAAAGATTGTGTCTAAATTTTTGAAAGGAAATTTGTTTTCAAGGTTTGGATTTCCAAAGTTTCTAATTACAGATCAAGGTACCCATTTTTGTAATAGGACTTTGGAATCACTTTTGAAGAAATACGGTGTTAATCATAGGGTCTCTACACCCTATCATCCTCAAACAAATGGAATGGCTGAGTTGTCTAATAGGGAGATCAAACAAATCCTAGAAAAAACAGTGTACCCAAATAGAAAGGATTGGAGTTTGAGACTTGATGATGCTCTTTGGGCCCATAGAACTGCCTTCAAAACCCCCATTGGAATTTCACCATTTAGATTGGTCTATGGAAAGGCTTGTCATCTACCAGTTGAGTTAGAACACAAATCCTTTTGGGTTGTAAAAACATGTAACATGAACCTATATTTTGCTGGGAAAGAAAGAAAATATTGTTTGCAGGAGTTGGAGGAGATCAGAAATAATGCATACGAAAGCTCCAGGTTATACAAAGAGAGAAGCAAAGCCTTTCATGATGGGAGGATTCTCAACAAAAACTTCAAGGAGGGAGACAAAGTTCTTCTATTTGATGCCAGATTGAAACTCTTCCCAGGTAAATTTCGTTCCAAATGGTCTGGCCCATTCATTGTTACTCATGTTTTTCCTTTTGGTGCAATACAGATTAAAGATCCAGACAAAGAGACATCATTCACTGTCAATGGGCATCGGTTGAAGCTATTTCGAGAAAAGTTTCATGATCCTCAAGGGGAGGAAATTCAACTTCATGACACAGAATATAATTGATTCCAGGTTGTGTCTTTCCTTATCATTTATTTTTTGCTTTGTCTTTAATTTCCTGAATTTCATGCTAAAAAAAACCTACACAATGAGGACATTGCATAGAATAAGTGTGGGGGGACACAATGCTGGGTAGAGTAGATTTTTTTACGAACTTTGTTTTTGAAATTTTTTGTTTTCAAAATTTCTTTCCATTTTTTTTCTTCTTCTTTCTTCGTGTTTCTTTTTCAAAAAAAGGGTTTTGGAATTTCTTGAATTTCATTTGAAACTTATGCCATGGAGTGAACCAACTTATCCTTTGAAACTAAAGATAAATGAATGCTGAATACGACATTGTTTTAAGTTTAAAAATTTGGAAAATTCTTAAAATGACCACTGATTTTTAAATATCATGGCACATATCACTGGCATTGTGATTGAAATTCTCATTCTTGTGAGGCCTCTGGACCCATTTTTACATCTTCTTCACATTTACCTCTTTCTTGAGAGAACCAATTCGTGTTTGTTTAAACCAGAACTTGATTTATTTCTATCAAAACTTGAGGGCTGAGATACGTGTGATTAAAATGATTGAGGCATTTGTTTGAATATTGGAGCCTCCTTTTCATGATTATTCTTTTTATTTTGGCCTTCCTTGAACATTTTATCCTTCGTGAGCCCTTAGTAGCTATGTATAGCATGTTTGGTTAGCCACATTACAAGCCAAATTTCCCTTTCCAACCTGCTCTGGAAGTATAAATGCATGATCTAGTTGAACTTAAGTGTGAAGGGGAAGATGACTCATGATGTGCTACCTCATTTGGTGTTGCTTTGGGAGAACATTTAAACATTGAAGGCGTATTTGTGATGCTGGAATATATTTTTCTGGGAGCTGTGCCTATCTAGAGCTCTCAAATGAAATGGAGTTGTGCCTATCTGGAGCTCTCAAATGAAATGGAGTTGTGCCTATCTGGAGCTCGCAATGGAAATAAGCTGTGCCTATCTGGAGCTTTAAAAAAAATTCATACTTTCTGCGGAAATATTGAGGGAATGGGGTGGAAAACAGAAGATCAGAGCTGATTATTTTAAGAGAATATGGAGGAGACCATACTTGAGAAAAAATTAGAATCATGCATTTCTAATTCAAAAAGAGCCAAACCCTCCTTATTCAGCCACAGAATATTTCACATTTGAAACCTACCAACCCCAAGCCACAGAAAAACCTTGTAAAGTCCTCATGATAATCACATGTTCTTGGTTCACATCGGGTGGAGATGTAGAAATTTATCAAGCCTATGGTAATTCTTGCATGAGTTGGATGAGAAAAGCCTTGTTGCAAATCTATATTGTGTGCTGAGAGAAAAATGAATGTGAGGTAAGTGTGTTGTGACCATGAGAAGACAAAATAAGTGGAAATGGATTGAATGATTTGAATTTAGAATTTTAAATATTTTTCTTTAATGAGGCATGATATCTTTTTAATTCATTGTGGTAAATTGGTAAATCCCATTGGTATGTGTTTTATTTTTCTTTATACTGTGCTCACTTGTCCAGGAGTCCAAGAGCCAAGTGTGGGGGAATTGATAGATATAATATTTCCAATATTTTTAATGTATATTTAAATGATTTAAACCTCACAAATTTGACAATTTGATCTTATTTGTAACAATTTTGGATTTATAGTGTGTTTTGGGATAAAAAGTTTAAATTTCATAATTCTGGATTTTTAACAGATTTTTATCACAGGGGTATTTTGGTCATTTATTATAAAATATATTTCCAAATTTTGTGATTCGAATTTTTTTGGAACCCTTATTTTATTTCCTTCAACTTTGTCTTCAGGACCAGGGATTGAATCGATATTAATGGTGCCCAAAAAAATCAATTAAGTTGACAATGTTTTCCGGGCGGACTGCATTGACTCCACCATATTAATGGAAGAAACTTTCTTCCTAAACTACTCCAAATGATGTGATTCTACCTGTATATGATAGAGGACTCCAAGGCGCGTCTCCTCAATAAATTTCAAGCCGTTTGGAATCCTTTATGATGGCCGTTTAGTGATAGCTTTTTGAAGGAAGCTTCCAGGAAGTTTCATCCAGAGAAATCTATTTTTAATAGAAAAACCATAAATCCTTCAATACGCGTCCAATTAATCTGAAATTTTGAGGGTGGACGGCCAAGACATTGATGAAAAATATTTATGAAGAGGGAAACGCGTGAATCGGCCATTTAATGGGTCTAAAACGCGACACCTTGGTGAAGATAAAATCTGCCTATAAAAGGAGGGGAGCTCCTACCTCTCAAGATATTCTATTCTTCACCACACCATCCCTCACAAAAGGGAGTTGGATTGAGAGAGTGAAGGGGAAGGTGGAGATTTTGATCCTTAAGAAGATTAAATTCTTTGAATATTCAATAGAAAAGATGAAGGCTTCTCATGTGATGGAAGGCTAAGCGGCAAGTGGTTGCGGACGACGACACCCGATGGACACTCTCTTCCGAGTTTGGATTTCAATGTGTAATCTCTTTTTTTGAATTTCTCTTGAACCTATATTTTTGAATGAATCTAGTTGTTTTCTTTCTTAAATATATTTTCAACAAATTTAATTTGACCATTGTTCCATCTATAAAGTAGAACAATTGACTTCGCTATTTAAAATTCTTTGGTGAGGTTTTGTCATTGAGCATAGCGAATTCAATTAGGTTCAATTACTTGGAGGTATTTAAGTAATTGAATCACTTCTATAGGCAGGAAAAAATCATATTGAAGTCTTAAATATGGTGTCTTTTCAAATTTGAGTGTAAACCTGGGGGTCCTTGGGGGTACATTTAGGAATTTAAAATAAGAGATATTTTTTATATACAAGGAAGAGGGGAGTGTCCGAGAGGGTGAAGCTTGTCTGCGACTGCTATTTTTATTCTTGATTTCAAACCCACATTATCTTTCCTATAAAATTATTTAAGTTTAGAATTTAATTAAAATTTTATTTTCAAATTGTTAATCAAACCCCCATTTTCATTTCATTAAAAACAAACAAAACAACAAAAGTGATAGTTTTACAACTCGAATTGCAACCTCCTCGAGAGATAGCCATGTGGTCACCACTATGCTACATAAAAAGGGAAAATATTGATTGAGGGTTTCACGACAAAAACGCTCACATCAGTACACTAGAGTTAGTCCATTTTGGATTATTTCATCTTAGGTGTTGCTCGTGTATATATATAGGTTGAAACACCATCACCATACACCAAAGTTATTCAATTTGTATAATTTCCTCCTTTACATGGCACATGGATGGATATAGGTAGAAACACCATCATCGTACACTAGTGTTGTTCTAGTTAGATGATTAAAATTATTCAACATGACAAGGATCACAAAGGTGAAATTTAGGAAAAGTATTCTAATGTTCAATAGGGTTTAAATAAAAATGAAATTATGCTTCATGGTGCTTTAAATGAATGGACTTATCAACGTTTTAGGTGCATTAGAGTAGTCTTACTATTTCCCCAGGCTAAGGGTCCTGACATGTATAGCTTGAATTAATTACAACTATATGGAGGGAAAAAAAGCTTTGTGTCTTTCATTTTATCACCCTAACTTTTTTTGAATCATTATTTGGGTGTAACTTTAGTAGGTAGATAAATAAATATTTATTTTATCACCCTTTCTAATATTTCAATTTAACAAGCTTTGTGTCTCTTTAGTTGAAACACATAATTTTTCTTCAATCACATATTATTTTCATCCAATGACCAGATACTTGACTTTTTCTAGTTTTAAATTTCTGATTTTTCAACCTGGAGAGTTTTTTTTATGTCTATAGGTAGTTTTTGGACATAAAAATTGGACTAATGTACTTGATTTTTAAGTTTAAACATATTTAATAAATAGATAAGGGGTTCTCACAACAATATGGGTGATCAAATTATAAATGTGGATGGATAAAACAATTCCACTAATGTATAAATACTTAAGGAATGGAAAACATATATTAAGATCATAGTGCACATACCATATGTCACTAAAATTTAATATCAATTAGCTCTATGAAAAACATTCAGTTTATGTTCATAAAGCTCAGAGAAATACATTGTGTAGTTTAAGGTCATGTAAGGAGGACCGATGCATCATGCTATTTTTGGTGGCATAATGGGGACCATTCAATGTTTCAAGAATAACATGTCTCATCCTAAATTTGATAATGGGTATGATTCATATAGTTTTAACATCATGGATATAAAATTCACTTGAAGAGTAAGATCATGGGTTGTATAAAACATAACCCCTGGAGGTTAGAATCAAGGATAATGAAATGAATAATGCTTGATGGGGATGAATGTTGACCATATTTTAATAGAAGGTTCTATTGTGGTGTTGTAAAGGAATATTGAGAAAAGTGGTAATTTTCCATAGGATTAAAAAAATTGGTTAGTTGGCTAGATTTTTGCAATATATGCAGGAGCCAAAATTTGGACATGTCTTCATATCCAAGCATGGGGTTATAATAACCCAAGGTTTACATCATCAAATATTAAATACATTATCAGGGAGAATTGATTTGACATGTTATTGCATTAATTTTTTCCTAAACCAATGGTCCAGTGATCAAAACTTAACTTCTACTAGGGCCCTATGGTGGGACCCATGATCTTTTCCCCTTTTTTATCAACACTCTTTTTTTCCTAATATTTTAATGTACAAAGAATTGATATAGAAGAATATTATTTTTCTTAGGTCTCTATTTATGGGATTTCTTCCTAAAAATACTTGTGTCCCATTCACAGGTAGTTTAAGATTTGGTGATTTGGATCATCTATGGACAGAGTTTATGGTTATACATATTTTACAGAAATAGGTAATATAAAATCTATTTCATGGGTGAAATAAAACTAATTTGGATGTGGAGATCATTACAGTTACAAATCATTTCAAGATATAGTGTACAAAGCTTAATGTCTCAGTGCTTAGACCATTGCATGAAATAGAATTTTTACACAACATTCCAACATGGTTTCATGGAAGAAAAATGCTCCAAAACCTTTTGAATAGTGGATAATGATTACATAATTTATTTTTTGAGTTCCCTAGATCAAGGGTGATGATGTGGGAAAAATAAAAAATGATTATCATTGAACATACTCGAATGAATTCTTTCACTACAATTTTGTGAGGGAATATAAAGATTAGGGTACCTTTTCTTATAATGATGTTTACATGGTTAGTGGCCTAGATTGTGAGAACTTACAAAGGATCCCAAATTATAGAATTCACACATATATGACCATAGGTATCCCTTAAATTCAGATGTAATCATTTTTGATATCCAAAATATGTTTATAAAAATCCAATAAATATGAGACATGAGGTGTGATTCATGGAATGGAATGTTTAAACAAGATTATAGAGGCATCTCAGACCATGGTTGACCATGAGTAGAATATTTTTGTCCTTTAAAAGTGAGTATAACTGAATAATTACATGTTCATTTTAGTACCATACTATAAGGGATTTGGTGTTGTTCAGTTTAATGTTATATGACAAATACAATGGGTTCCATGAAGTTTATTATCACATGGAAATGACTTCGCATGTCACATATTTTAACATCATAGGAAAAAAATCTGGGTTTCATATAGTTTAATGCTAAGTGATATGGGATTTGGGTTTCATTCAATGTAATGTTAGACGATAATAACATTGGGTGTCACATAGTTTAACATCATGGGACAAGGAATTTGAGTTTCATTTAGTTTAATTTCATGTGATAAGAACTTTGGATGTCATGAAATTTAATTTAATGTGATAAGGACTTTGGGATTCATGTAGTTGAACATTGTGTAAAAATGAGTCTAGGTTTCATGTAGTTTTGCATCATAACAAAATGACTCTATGTGATTCTGAACCCTTACATTGATTTGGATAAAATTTATGAGGAATTCACTATTCTGGTATGGGATTAGAAACCTGAGGAACCTCATTGTGACACCCATGGTAATGTCACAAGGTATAGTCAACTATGAACAAGGGGAACCTAAATAGTTGGAAACTATAAGGATGAAAGTGGGTATTTTATCTTTTTGTAGGATACCATGTGTTTTTCCTCTATATGGATATGACTCTCAGGTAGTGTAGTTTGGTCAGATGGCATGGGTTTCTATGAGAAGTTTATAACCACACAATGTGAAACCTATATTGTGTATTATAACATTAGTGACATGGACTAAGGAGTTATAAAATTTATCATTATGGGAAAAATAATCATATTTCAAGAAAATCGTAAGATAAGGACCCATATCATATAGTTTAATGTAATTTGGTTGGGATGTACATATAGGGTGCCTTATATATTTAACCCAAGTGGAAGTAGAAAAATGCTCAACTCCATGTTAGGTTCACAAGGGCTTTGAACTATGACAAAAAATCCTAAAAATGGGAGACATTTTGGCAAGGCACAAGTGCCCAAAAAATGATCATACACTAGTATCCATATCTTTGGATGCCTTGTGTGGGAGTTTGAATGTGTAATGGAATCCATGAACCTAATGCAGAGATGGGTTGATGTTTCAAAAAATGTCATGGTTGGGACTAAGAAAAGAGATCCATGAGACCATATATGTTCCAAAAGATTAGGAATTAGTCCATATGTATTCATAGAAATTGACTCAACATTAATCTAGATCTTGTGTATATTTTAAGGGTTTCACCTTAACCCCGTGCCCCCAAGAAAGTCAATAAAGGAAGACCTATTTATTAAATTGAAAAGGGAAATTTTTTGGTAATATTATTTGTTAATGGGACTAAGATCAGAGATCTAACCATCACTGCATACCCAAAATATTATGAATCAAATATAAAATAGTTATAGAAGCATTCTATGTATATATTTGGCTCTTGTAGAGAGGTCAAGGGTTTCACATTAACCATGCACCATCAAGAAATCTCAATGAAAGAAGACCTATTAATTAAAGATAATAGAGTCATATTTTTTTAATAACATTTGCAGTTCATCCTATGAGAGGAAACCTAAGAATCACTAAATACACCAAAATAGTATAAATTGATCCATATATTATTTTATAAATATCCCAATATAGATCAGAATCATATTCAAGGGAATAAATTTTTATTGCACCACAGTGTAGTGTGATCGGGGTGATATTATACAATTGAAATTGGACTATATATATATAAGAGAGGAAATTTTTATTTTTAGGATATATATTTGATCCTAGTAGAGTAAGTTCAGGTGTCACTATGCATAATATAAAGGATGGAATCAAGACACACATATTTTGTGATATTTAACTACAAATATATATCTTGTATATAGGGAAAGTAGAATTTTCTTTATCATTGTATTATAGATAAAAAATCCTACCATAATGAATTCAATGTAGATCTAGCTCATACTCAACAGAGGGGAACCATTACATTTTCAAGACAGAAACCCAAAAGGATCATGACCATAAGGAGTGGATCATGTGTCAAAGAAGTTTTGATATAGGTGAAACCATGGTTTGAAAAAAGGAAAAAATATCTTTAGTATCACTAAGTATCCCTTGCCTAAATTAATCAAGCCACACATATATAGATCTAGATTGTATATAATGATGAGGGTTTTTTATATCATTTCCTAGATGAACCATGATGTCTGGGTAGGCTAATACAACCATAATCATTGAACCCACCCACCTATCCCAGGTACAAAGAAATAACCCTTGTGTAGAACAAGTTATTTTAAATAGGAGATGTATTTTAGTATTTTTTTCATGGATGAGACATATCACAATGGGGAATTCCCAATTAAACCATTCTCATACTTAGGAGATGGGAATTGTTCCATTTTCAGTATTATATTTCATGGATGAATCCATTTTAGGGGCCTCTGTGAAATTTTAATTTATATGTGGGGTATAGAATTATAACTATCCCCAAAATATCCTTTTAAGGTATTCAATGTTCAAATCGGATTCTTGTGTAGAGGAGTAAAATGGTATTCACCTCGATGTGGTTTTATTGGGAAACTATGTATTACTATAGATGAAACAAAAGATATGGTTAAATGGAATTTTTTCAAATTGAAACTGGGCCATGATAGAAGATACATGTGTCACTATGTATCATAAACTAATAGGAATCAAGCCAAAAGTAGTTATTGAAAAGAAGTTCCCCATATATATATAGATCATATATAGGTAATGAGGGAATTTTGACTAGCATTTGGGAATTGTATTTGAGATTCATGAATCATAACATATCTTATATAGAAAAGAATCAAGCCATATGTAGTTCTTGTAAAGAAATTACCCACATATCTCTGGATAATATACATGGAAATGAGGCTTTTCTTATTCATTACTTGGTTAAAAATTGAGGATCCAGGTGTAATTTCATATCTCTTAAGGATATGAATAATTCCATGTATATTTATTTAGTGAAATTCTCTGTATAGATCGAGATCCTATGTAGGGAAATAACGAATTTACTTTTCATTGGTGGATGTTCCTTAGTTAAGGATTATAGGCATCAGTACATATCCTAAATAGATAATAATTAGGAAACATGTAGTTTTTATAGATAAACTCCCCTTAGGAATATCATGTGGTAATATGAGGGTGAGGGAATTTCATATTCCTAAATGTAAACATGTTCTACAATGGGAACCCCTACACAGATCCAACTATTTTATATGGGAGTTATTCCATAGGGTGTGGGTCACACTAAGTATCATGGAATATTATATTATATAATTCATCCACACTTTCAAATTTTAAGCATCTCGGATGACATTCCATTAAATTTTATGGTAATGTGATGAGGACTAATTATATATAGTTTAAAGTTAAATGACATAGACTGGAGATATGTTTTGTTTAGGGTTACGTATTAAGGATGAGGGTTTCCTTATATTTACTTTCATGTGGCATGGACCAAGACTATATAGTTTAATGTCTGGTTAATTGGGAATTTACTATGATGTTTTTACTTCATGTAGTGGGGACAAGTGAAATGACATAATGACCATGGAATGTATTTATTAAGAAACCTTTCATTGGTAGTGGAGTGATTATCTCACCATTCATCATGTGGGGTAGGATACATTTGATTATAACTTATACACAATGTAAGGATTACCCCACATTAGATACATATTTATGGGATTCTTCCTTGGTATCATTAGTGTTTTGAGAACCAATACATTCTCTCCTTGGTGGAATGACTAGAGGATACATTTCTTATTTAAGACTCACAAAATCTTATTCGGATTAATTTACAAGTTATACAATGTTTGAAAATTTGACTCATTGAGTCTATCTGACTTATATAAATTATTATGGTATTGTTCATATTCCAAGGGATGTACATATATGTCCATGAAAAGTGAGGGGAATTGAACTTAAATGAGTACCACCACCTTTAATCCTTATACAAGATAATATGGGGCACTTGTGTGGTAGTATGAGTTGTGGTGTGATAATCCCACAAGGCATGAATAAGCTTGTATGGATAGGATTTATTATCTCTATCTACCATCACCTATAGTATATTCAATATTGTCTTATTTAAGACCAATATATATATTCATTTTCCACTGGATGATTGTAGGAAAAGTGATTGGGCTTGATGATATAATCATTATACAAACTGTTTAACTCATTTGAACAAACATTGCTACCATTTCGTGTGTGTATTGTTTGAGAGACACCAAATTTGGTGATGATGTTAGTATCCACGAATTTAATGATATTCTTTATACCAACTTCCATGAGGGGTATTATATTAGTCTATTTGGATTAGAATCCAGTGGTAGTAAGGTTGTAATTGAACTTACTAGATGAAGTTGGGGGATAAGTCCCCATAACACCCATTATTTACATGATAAATTGACCAGATTATTTTTTAGCATACAAAAATTACATGGGTGGATTGATAATGGTGGAATGTATTGGAAAAGTGAGGAACTTTATAGAAAACCCACACAATCTTCTGTCATCATTGTCCAGAAACATACAAGTCTCCTAATTTTATGGGAGAGATTATTCCTTGACTTATCAGTGTCATAAAAGCCTGCATGAATTTTTACATGGAAAAATCTCCTCCTTCAATAAGTCTATGGAAGACCCTATAAAATCCCCTCTTATAGAGGAATTTTTATTCTTTTGCGCCATAAAAAAGGATAAGGTTTTCTAAAACTCATCATATTTGATCATTCTTGGCTCAATCTAATGAAAGGATTCCACTTTAGAGATAGTTCATTATAGGGAACATCTATCCATTAGAGGTATTATTTAATGAATATATTAGCTCATTTATATCTAGGGAAATATTGGTTTCATTAATTTCGTCCATGTTAAATATGGAGACTTGGGATAACACTTTATGGTTTATTATATGTACATTTATTTTTTATTGATCAGGAATGACCTGGGTCATGGTTACATTAGATAGTGCATCAGTACAAGTAATTTGTGAGTGACAGAAATAATTAAACATTGTCTGGAAGGTGTATTTTTTTAGAAGTCCTCTTATATAAACATGGAGGGGATTGAACCTTTCCATATTAATGTAATATTCACCCTTAATATACCTGATAAATAAATTGAGTTACCTTTAATATTGATTTGGGACACTTTTAATTATATGGACAACACCAAGCATTCCATGAGAGCTTGGTATTCAGCGGCATTATTATTGTAGCCTCTGGATAGAATAAAAAAATAGTGTAAAACAATCTTATCTCGGGACATGAAGATAATCACCATATGAAATTTGTTGATATTTTATTTAACCATTATTTTCATAGTCATACATAGAGAGGCGCTATAAAGGTATATTTCCCATGCGTGGGGAGTACCCTAGAGAGAGAAAAAATCTTCATTGTGGAACTTCGCATCCACTAGAGTGCTTTTAGGGTAGGGTGTTCTGTGAGGAAATCAGATAGAACCTTCCCATTGATTTCCATCTGTAAGGTGAATAGAATATTATAGTATTTCAAGATAACTTCCCATGGATCTATAATCTTAGAGAACATTTGATAGTTGAGGATGAAATTTAGTGGATCAATTAAAGAGACTAGGATAATCATGTGGTTATAAATGTAGTGACTTATCTTTTGTACTATTAAAATTAAAATTAATCATTTCATTTTTATTTCATAGTATCAAGTCTTGGTATCTTGCATTATCTAACTAAGATAATAGATTATGTTTTCCTTGACAATGTCTTTTTTCATGATAAATGCATAGAGTGATCATTCTATGGTGGCCAAATGTAAGATGAGTGTCCTGTTAGAACCATGGTTGTCTTTGCATGAATTGGAGTATGTTTTGTGTTTGTTTTCAATCCTCAGTGGATATTCATAATATGTTCCAGCAAAGTGATCTTACTGTTCAATTTGAAGGTGGCACCATTTTCCAGTGTTTGCCTAATTTCTGGACCTCAAAATTGACAAATGGAGAAAAGTGTTTTTGGCAAAGGGACTTCCGTACCGATTACTTGGAGGCACGGAAACTTTCACGTCATATGTTTTTAAATATCAAAACATCAAAATATGGAAAAGGGAGAAGGGGCACCCATGTTTTGGGTTTGGTCGTGCAAGTGACTATTGCGGCCTAGACTAGGGCGGCTCGACTTGCGCGCCGAGAGGAGACTTGCGCGCCATCGTGTAGGGTGTCCGGAATGCCTATAAATAGAGGACCACCCCTCCTATTTTCTCATGAATTTCAAGACTTGAAGAAATTCAGAGCTCCCGTCGTGAAGGTGTAGTGGTCGTGCAAGTGTTTTTGTGGTCGCTCAAGTGATGGACGTAATATGCTGATGTGGTAGAAAGTGAGGTAGAAAGTGAGCGTGGAGAAAATACAAATACAGAAATAGAGAAATCTATACAAAACACTTAGTAGTCACATTAGGATATTGACTCAGAAGAAGAATCTGAAGAATAAATTGTGGCTGTAGAGAATGAAACTGAACCGAACAGGAGAAATCATAGAGCTGAGATCGATCCATCTAACATAATTGGGGATAGGAGTGCACCCACTCAAATAAGGAGAATGAGTAATAACACGCAATCTGAATTTCTGTCAGTTGTGGAGCCATCATCATTTGAAGAAGCTACAAAGGATGAATCATGGGTGAAATCCATGAATTAAGAGTTAGATCAGATTGACAAGAATCATACATGGGATCTTGTCTAGAGACCCAAAGGTCACAGTGTGATTGGTAAAAATGGATCTTCAAAAACAAGTTTGATGAGCATGGAAGTGTTATTAGAAACAAGGAACGACTCGTATGTAAAGGATAATCCCAGATTGAAGGTGCTGATGTTGAAGAAAACTTTTCTCCAGTGGCTTGACTAGAGTCAATCAGGCTTTTCCTTTCCATGGCACTCCAATGAGGATATAAATTATATCAAATGGATGTCAAGACAGCATTCTTGAATGGTGTACTCAAAGAAGAAGTCTATATTGAACAACCATTGGGTTTTCATCTTGGTACTGATGAAACAAAGGTTTTCAAACTAAAGAAAGTTTTATATGGTTTGAAGCAGGCACCACGAGAATGGAATTCATGGCTGGATTCTTATCTTAAGAAGATAGAATTCAAAAGAGGAGGAGTAGATCACAATCTCTATGTGAAGAATTCTCTGAAAGATTAGTTCATGGTTCTAGTTTACGTCGATGACATTATATTTGGTGGTAGCAGGAAGAAATTAGTGGATGAATTTTCCAGTCACATGAAATCAGAATTTGAAATGTCAATGATTGGGGAGCTCACCTATTTCTTAGGGATTTAGGTGACTCAAAATAATGATTATACATTCATCTCTCAGGAAAATTATGCAAGATATCTGCTGAAGAAATTTAATATGCATGAATCCAAACCAATTTCGACTCTGATTATAGTTGTAACCAAACTTGGAAAGCATGAGGATGGGACCTCTGTAGATCCCACCATGTACAGAAAGATCACTGGGATCCTACTGTACCTAAGAGCGACACGACCAGATATTGTATTTCCAACATATCTAGAGGCCCAATTTTTGAGTAATCCAAAGGAGGAATATATGGTGGCAGTAAAAATAATCATAAGGTACATTCAAATCACTCATAACTTTGGGTTATACTTTGCTACAGGCAGGTAAAGTGAATTATCATCATTTTCTGATGCTGATTGGGCTGGCGATGTAGTGGACAGAAAGTCCACCAGTGGTGGAGCATTCTATATTGGGAATAAATGTGTTGGATGGTTGAGAAAAAAAACAAGAAAGTACATCTCTTAGTACTGCTGAAGTTGAGTATATATCTGCCACAAAGAAATGCACTCAACTGCTATGGATGAAGAAACAATTAACAGATATTGGTGATGAGATGAAGCAACCAATGGTGATTTACTATGATAACAAGAGCCCAATTTATCTTACGAAGAATCCAGTTCAGCATTCTCATAAAAAACATATTGAAATTAGGTATCACTTTATCAAAAATGAATTTGAACAATGTGTGAGTAGAATGAATCATGTGGGAACTGATGAGAAAGTGGATGATATCCTAACCAAGCCACTGTCAACGGATATGTTTGAGAAGTATCGGTTGAACCTCGGTGTTCAGCCACCTCCCGGTGCATAAGGAGGTTACGTAAAACCCCTCTCCCTTGTTATGTTAACTTTTTTTAATATTTTTGTGGATATGATGTAGGTTTATAGGGGAGATATTATCCAGGGGTGTTTTGAGATGTTCAATGAGAAAATACCGATCTTTGGGTTTATTTCCAATGGGGGAGAATGAATAAATTAAGGACATGTTTGGTATCACGATGAGAATTCAGTGATAGGGTCAGAAGGAATTCATTAGACATGTAATGCTTCTGGGAAAATTTAAGAGATTTTCATGAGCGTCATTGTGAAATTAAAAAACACGGGATCCCAATTCATTATTCCCCTCTTGTTTTCTACACTGATCATTGCTCGCATAGACTTAGAGTGTTGGCTGAGTTGATTCTTGCATTTTTGGTTTGCATGTGGCCGGTACTCTATTAAATTTATTTACTGATTGCCAAAAAACCCAAAGGTGGAGATTGTTGGAACCATGGTTTTATTTTCATGAATTGGAGTATGTTTTGTGTTTTCTGTCAATCCTTAGTGGATGTTCAGAATATGTGCCAACAAAGTGATATTACAGTTTAAGCAGATAACAGTATTGAAGGTGGCACCATTTTCCAGTGTTTGCCTAATTTCTGGACCTCAAAATTTAAAAATGGAGAAAAGTGTTTCTGGCAAAGGGACTTGCGCGCCCATTACATGGAGGCTTAGAAACTTGCATTCCATATGTTTTTCAAGATCAATAACATAAAAATATGGCAAAGGGAGAAGGGGCGCCCAAGTTTTGGGTTTGGTCGTGCAAATGACTATTGCGGCAGAGACTAGGGCGGATGGACTTGCGCGCCGAGAGGAGACTTTCATGCCATCGCGCAGGGTGTCCAGAATGCCTATAAATAGAGGAACACCCCTCCTATTTTCTCATTAATTTCAAGACATAAAGAAATTCATATCTCCCGTCACACAGGTGTAGTGGTCGTGCAAGTGTTTGTGTGGCCGCGCAAGTAGAAGTTACGCGACAAGTGTTTCCTACGCGTCCAAGGTGGTTTGTTCAAGAAAGGTTTTGAGTCTCCCAATTTTGGAGTTGGAAAATGAGGTGTCACGCAGGTGGTTTGGGGCCTCTTGTGCACCAGGATTTGAAGAAGCGCAAAAGTTGACAGTTGTGCACCAAAATCAGTTTGGGGGGGGGGGGAAAGAGTGTGAGTCGCGCAAGTGTGAGGTTGAAAAAGAAAGTGTCACGCAAGTGGTAGAGGTGAACTTGTCCCTCATCTTAAAACTTGTGTTGCAGCTTGGAGAAGCACGCCAGGTGTGGTTGAAGCACTCTAGTATTTTTGGGGATGCGCGAAAGCTGGAAGTTCGCCCGATAACTTTGGTAAAAAGTGAGATTCATCTATGGGTGGAAGTTGGACTTCAACAGAGTATCTACATACAACAGAGGATGTATTCATTATCAAAGATGAAGAGACTTTCACATCTATAAACGGAGTGGGACTTCACCAAAGGTAGTGAGCCAGGGGGGGTCAACAGAAGTGACCTGAGGGACGCAGTGGGCTATCCCTAAACAGTTGTAAAGGCAGTGATCCTGGGATAGAGTGACTATTCCCGAACCTTTGTAATCCACAACTAGTTAAGAATAGTGGAATTTGGTACAACCGGAAACTTGTCAGTGTATTCTCCTTAGACTTAGCTCTTAGCGGTGAACCAAGTAAATATTTATGTGTCATCTCTTTTCTTATGAATGTTTTATTGCTGATCATATCCATCATATAGGTTTAACTAGTTATTACCAACGTGGGGACAAGATCCTTGTTTTTAAAAGAAAAATTTGACACCCTGATTCACCCCTCCACTATCAGGGTGTCCTGGGGTCCTACAAGTAGTATCAGAAGGTAAAGGTTGGTAGTGTTAGATCAGTCCTTTGCCGTCATGGACAATTCAGCCAGTGTTAGGGGGTCCCCCTCTTCGATGGAAGTAATTTTCTGATTTGGAAGAACAGAATGATATCTCATATAAGATCCCTTGGAATGGAAGTTTTTTTACCACTATGCAAGGTATAAATGTTTCTGATCCAACAGGACTAGCTATGACTGATGCAGATAGGAAAATGTTCGATGCAGATGCTAAATCACAGAATGCTCTCACTGCAGTCCTTTCTGATCAGATCTATCTAAAAGTGATGAGTTGCACCTCAACAAAGTCAGTCTAGGATAAACTTGAAAATATTTATGAAGGAGATAAAAAAGTGATGGAGGTGAAACTACAAGTGTTGCACAATAGGTTCGATGATCTGAATATGTATCCTGATGAGAATGCAGACTCCTTCTTCAATCGAATTACTGAAGTGGTTGGAGCAATTCAGGGCCTAGGGGAAGAAATCAAAGACGTTGACATTGTGAAGAAAATACTGAGAAGACTTCCACCCCTGTACAATGAAAAGGTGTTAGCCCTTGAGGAAATAGATATTTCCAAACTTTATTTGGATGATCTACTGAGCTGCCTGGTGGCATGTGAAATTAAAATCAAACCAGAAGATGCTATGACTCGAGTGAGCAAGGAAATGGCGTTCAAATCCATTGAGAAACTGAAAATCTCAAAAGATATTAGTGGTGAATATGATGAGGAAAAAAATTCTTTCTCTCATTTTAAAGAAGTTACAGAAGGGAAAAGGGAAATTCAAAGGGAAGTTGCCTATAGCTTTCTTTCGTTGTGGGAAAGTTTGTCACATTGCCTCTCAGTGCTTAAGAAAGTTAGATGATGAGAATAGTGATGCTGAAAACATTTAGAAGCCTTAGAAAAGGTTTTTCAAAAAGGGAGACTTCAAATAAAGATGGAAAGTACCAAAGAAGAGCATTTTCTGTGAAGAGAAATATGATGATAATGAATTCTATGATGAAGAAGAACCAGAATTTAAAACTAGAAACCATGCTTCAATGATGGCTACCATTGAAAATTCAGAACCCTCGATCGGTAAAGGAAGAGATAATAAGATTACTCCTAATGGTGATCCAAAGATTAAAATTAAGGATTCCTTTTCCAAGCTTGCGAATAAATGTAATAGATGCAATAAGTAGAAGGAAATGGTGAAAGAATCGTCATAATATGTTGATGAACTTGAAGAAGAAATTGAATGACTAGAAGAACTAGTTAGAGTTTAGTCTTCAATATTTGAAAGCACAGATGACATTGTGGAACTAAAGCTTAGAATTGAAGAACAAGAAAATGTCATAAATGACCTTTCATCCAGACTAGAAGAGAAGTCCAATATTGTTGAGGGTCTTGAAGAAGAATTTGTTACTCTTGGGAGTAAAATTGAATGTCAATCAACCACAAATGAGGGTAAGGAGAAAATTAATTTTGGAATATTCTCATATGCAGAATTACTAGAAAGATAAAAGTGTGGTTCAGATGGGGTTGGAAAAATCTTGAGTGAACAAAGACCTTCTAGAATGGGAAAGAGTGGAATTGGCTGTGAAGCTGAGACATCAACTGTTGGAACAAAAGAGAGCCAAATGAAAGACAAGATGAAAGTTAGACATGTTGAAACATTGGCTGAAGTGCTGAAAAATAAACCCTCAATCCAAACTAAAAGAAGAACTGAAAATTATCCTCAAAATTTTAGAAATGACAGGTAGTACAACTATTCTCCCAAGGAAGAAGACATGTGGAGAAATTCAAGTGAGAAGACATTTCCTCTCATGAAGTGTCAGTTCTGTGGCTATCTGGGCCATACCATGTCATATTGTGAAGAGGAAAGGAGCTACCTGGATGGGGAAGATCTGGGACGTCAACAAAAGAGAGTGACTTCATATCCTCCATCTTATAGAAGAAACAATTTATATGGATATTGTTTTCCTTGTTCTAACTTTGGTCATAAGGCTGTTAATTGCAGGCAGATAAGGGACATGGACACCTCATATCAGAGTTTCAGACAAGTGAAATCTCTTCAACAAGACTGTGTTGCTCTTACAAACAGTTTTTCTCCTCTCCAAGAAGACTTTAACTATGAAGAACCAATGTACATAGATGAGATAATTGAAAGGTCATCAGTGATCTATACTCGATTGAATGTCTCATGGAAAGAAGGGAAAAAAATAGAAAAATCCAACCTTGCAGAGGTGGCCCTCAAAGATACAAAAAGAAACAGTACCTGGATTCTAGACAGCGGTTGTTTATCTCATTTTATAGGTAATGCTGGCCTGTTAACATATATCAAAAGGAAGGTTGACGGTACAGTACGATTTGGCAATGATGGATCTCTGAAAATCAAAGGCAGTGGAAGTACTGAATTAGCTAATGGAGATCTACAGAAGACTGAAGTCCTTTATGTAGATGGCCTACGTCATAATCTACTCAGTGTGATTCAACTCTATGACTCGGGACTTATAGTTACTTTTAATCATAAAGTCTGCACTATCAAGGGAAAGACAGGCAATTCACTTATGAAGGGATGTAGAACAGAAGGCAACTTGTATCAGGTTGATAGTAAAGAAAATGTTTGTTACATGACTGTTGAAAAAGAAAACAATTTGTGGCATTGGAGACTGGGACACATCAATCAACAAGACATGGAGAAAATATCAAAATTGAGAATTATCATGGACATTCCCAACCTGAATCATGAGCGTGAAAAGTCTTGTGATGCTTTCATTTGTGGGAAGTTGGTCTGCAGTTCATATCGACCAAAGAATAAAATGGCATATCATCTTCTTGATCTAATTCATACAGATGTATGCAGGCCGATAAATGTTGTTGTAACTCATGGAGAAAGGTAATTTGTCCTTTTTATAGATTATTATAGTAGAATGGCATGTGTAATGGTCATTCACAGGAAACGACAAGTGCTTGACTGCATGAAAACATATCGGTGAATCTCCGAGAATGATATCGGACGAACAATCAAAGTGTTGCGATCTAATAATGGAGGGGAATACACATCCATTGAATTTGAAAATTACCTAGAGAGTCATGGGATACAATATGAGGTAGCTGTTGTGAGAACCCCACAACAAAATGGAGTTGTTGAACATTGGAATCGATAGGTGAACAACATGGCACGAACTATGTTGATTGAGAGTCCTATTCCACGACATTACTAGAAATAGGGTGTTCAAGATGTAGTGTATATTCAAAATCGAACAAGACTTTATATGGGTGAGACAAAGACACCATATGAATTATGGTATAGAAGGAAACCCTCTTTGAAATACTTTCATATTTCTGGAAGTAAATGCTTCATGAGGAACAAAGAAGTAAATCAAGGGAAGTATGATGAAAATGCAGATGAAGGAATTTTCCTTGGATACTCAATGAAGAGAAAAGCCTACAAGTGTTTCAACAAGCAATTAAGAAGGATTGTGGAAAGAAGTGATGTTCAGATAATTGGAGAGAAAACCACAAATGCTTCAAGTACGTTATAAGCTGATGTGATAGAAAGTGAGGTAGAAAGTGAACGTGGAGAAAATACAAATACATAAATAGAGGAATCTGTACAAAACACTCAGTAGTCACATCATGATATTGACTCAGAAGAAGAATTAGAAGAAGAAACTGTGGATAGAGAGAATGAAACTTAACCGAATAGGAGAAATCATAGAGCTGAGATTGATCCATCTAACATAATTGGGGACAGGAGTGCACCCAATCAAATAAGGAGGATGAGGAATAACACGCAATCTACATTTCTGTCAGTTTTGGAGCCATCCTCATTTGAATAAGCTACAAAGGATGAATCATTGGTGAAATCCATGAATGAAGAGTTAGATTAGATTGATAAGAATCAGACATGGGATCTTATCTAGAGACCCGAACGTCACAATGTGATTGGTAAAAAATGGATCTTAAAAAACAAGTTTGATGAGCATGGAAGTGATATTAGAAACAAGGCATGACTCGTATGTAAAGGATAATCCCAGATTGAAGGTGTTGATGTTGAAGAAAACTTTTCTCCAGTGGCTTGACTAGAGTGAATCAGGCTTTTCCTTGCCATGGAACTCCAAATAGGATATAAAGTATATCAAATGGATGTCAAGACATCATTCTTTAATGTTGTACTCGAAGAAGAAGTCTACATTGAACAACCAGTGGGTTTTCTTCTTGGTACTGATGAAACAAAGGTTTGTGAACTAAAGAAAGCTCTATATGGTTTGAAGCAGCCACCACTAGAATGGTATTCACAGTTGGATTCTTATCTAAAGAAGCTGGAATTCAAAAGAGGAGGAGTAGATCACAATATCTATGTGACGAATTCTCTGAAAGATCAGTTTATGGTTCTAGTTTACTTCGCTGACATTATATTTGGTGGAAGCAGGTAAAAATTAGTGGATGAATTTTCCAATCACATGAAATCAGAATTTGAAATGTCAATGATTGGGGAGCTCACCTATTTCTTAGGGATTCAGGTGAATCAAAAGAATGATTATACTTTCATCTCTTAGGTAAAGTATGCAAGAGAGCTGCTGAAGAAATTTAATATGCATGATTCCAAACCAATGTCAACTCTGATTACATTTGGAACCAAACTTGGAAATCATGAGGATGGGACCTCTCCCACCATGTACAGAAGGATCATTGGGAGCCTATTGTACCTAATAGTGACACGACCAGATATTGTCTTTGCAACATGTCTAGCGGCCCACTTTCAGAGTAATCCAAATGAGGAACATATGGTGGATGTAAAAAGAGTCATGAGGTACATTCAAATCACTCATAAATTTGGGTTATACTTTTCTACAGGTAGGGAAAGTGAATTATCATCATTTTCTAATGCTGATTGTGCTGGCGATGTAGTGTACAAAAAGTCTACCAGTGGTGGAGCATTCTATATTGGGAAAAAATGTGTTGGCTGGTTGAGCAAGAAACAAGAAAGTACTTCTCTTAGTACTGCGGAAGCTGAGTATATATCCGCCACAAAGGCATGCACTCAACTGCTATGGATGAAGCAACAAATAACAGATATTGGTGATGAGATGAAGAAACCAATGGTGATTTACTGTGATAACAATAGCGCAATTGATCTTATGAAGAATCCAACTCATCATTCTTGTACAAAACATATTGAAATTAGGTATCACTTTATCAAAGAGAAAGTTGAACAAGGTGTGATTAGAATGGATCATGTGGGAACTGATGAGCAAGTGGCTGACATCCTGATCAAGCCACTGTCAACGGCTATGTTTGAGAAGCAATGGTTGAACCTCGGTGTTCTGCCACCTCCCAGTGCCTAAGGAGGTTACGAAAAACCCCTCTCCCTAGTTATGTTAACTTTTTTTAATCTTTTTGTGGATATGATGCAAGTTTATGGTGGAGATACTATCCAGGGGTGTTTTGAGATGTTTAATGAGAAAATACCGATCTTTGGGTTTATTTCCAATGGGGGAGAATGAATAAGTTTAGGACATGTTTGGTATCACGATGAGAATTCGTTGATAGGATAAGAAGGAATTATTTAGACATGTAATTCTTCTGGGAAAATTTAAGATAATTTCTTGAGCGTCCTTGTAAAATTCAAAAACACGGGATCCTAATTCATGCTTCCCCTCTTGTTTTCTACACTGATCATTTCTCACATATACTTAGAGTGTTGGCTGATTAGATTCTTGCGTTTTTTGGTTTGCATGTGGCTGGTACTCTATTGAATTTATTTACTGATTTCCAACAAACCCAAAAGGGGGAGATTGTTGGAACCATGGTTTTATTTACATGAATTAGAGTATGTTTTGTGTTTTTTGTCAATCCTTAGTGGATGTTCAGAATATGTGCCAGCAAAGTGATCTTACAGTTCAAGTAGATAGCAGTATTGAATGTGGCACTGTTTTCCAGTGTTTGCCAAATTTTTGTACCTCAAAATTGACAAATGGAGAAAAGTGTTTTTGGAAAAGGGACTTGCGTTCCGATTACTTGGAGGCTTGGAAACTTTCGCGCCATATTTTTTCAAGATCAGAACATCAAAATATGGAAAAGGAAGAAGGGGCGCCCAAGTTTTGGGTTTGGTCGCGCAAGTGACTATTGCGGCAGAGACTAGGGTGGTTGGACTTGCGCGCTGAGAGGAGACTTGCGCGTTGTCGCGCAGGGTGTCCAGAATGCCTATAAATAGAGGACCACCCCTCCTCTTTTCTCATGAAGTTCAAGACATAAAGAAATTCAGATCTCCCATCATGCAGGTGTAGTGGTCGTACAAGTGGTTGTGTGGTCACGCAAGTAGAAGTTGCGCGACAGGTGTTTGCTGTGTGTCCAAGGTGGTTTGTTCGAGAAAGGGTGTGAGTCGCCCAAGTTTGGAGTTAGCGAAGGAGGTGTCGCGCAGGTGGTTTGGTGACTCTTGTGCACCAGGATTTAAAGAAGTGTGAAATTTGACAGTTGTGCGCCAAAATTGGTTTGGGGGGGGGGGAAAGAGTGTGATTCATGCAAGTGTGAGGTTGAAAAAGAAAGTGTCCCGCTAGTGGTAGAGGTGAACTTGTGCATCGTCTTAAAACTTGCATGCCGGCTTGGAGAAGAATTCCAGGTGTGGTTGAAGCATGCCAGTCTTTTTGGGGCTGCTCGAAAGATGAATGTTTGCCTGATACCTTTGGTGAAAATTGAGATTCGTTTACGGGTGGAAGTTGGACTTCAACAGAGTATCTACATACAATAGAGGATGTATTAATTATCGAATATGAAGATACTTTCGCATCTATAAACTAAGTGGGACTTCACCAAAGGCAGTGAGCCAGGGGGAGTCAACAGAAGTGACCCAAGGGACGCAGTGGGCTATCCCTGAACAGTTGTAAAGGCAGTGAGCCTGGGATAGGGTGACTGTTACCGAACCTTTGTAATCCACAACTAGTGAAGAATAGTTGAATTTGGTACGACCGAAAACTTGTCGGCGTATGCTCCTTGGATGTAGCCCTTAGTGGTGAACCAAGTAAAAATTGATGTGTCATCTCTTTGCATGTGAATGTTTCATTGCTGATCATATCCATCATACAGGTTTAACTAGTTCCTACCAATGTGGGAACAAGATCCTTGTTTTTAAAAGAAAATATTTGACACCCTAATTCGCCCCTCCCCTATCAGGGTGTCTTGGGGTCCTACATGTCCTACATTCAACCGGTGTCATCAATGATTTTATGTTTATAAAATATCACTTTATACATTCAAAATATCCATGTTAGTATTCATTCTATCATTAAGAAAATACCTTCTTCATTAGTTTATTATAGGGGAGACAATTACATGCTATATAGGCGATGAAATTTATGATGTGGGTGGGGAATCCCAGAATCTATCTTACCTATCTATGGTTTTAAGGATGATTCATTTAAAGGATTACACTAGTTTTATCAGGAAAAACTTTTATTCCATGGTGGACTACCCTGAATCCATGGAATTTCACTAATTTCACCCTTAAAGCACACTTATAGGGGTTTATCTTAAAGTTGTACTACTCAATCTTGGTGAACTCTGTTTTATAGTTTAAAATATGGTCACAATGTTGATGAGATTTCACAATCAGACCAAATATGTAAAATTCTATGATTTTTCTAAAAGTGAGCATAAGGATTTGGTTTGTGTTTCCCTAAAAGGCGGGGATAACATTTTTTAAATTGAAAGGAAATAACTATTAGCATAATATCCCTTATGGTTCTCTAAAATCTGTGGATAACTCATTCCCAGGGTCCATCTTGTTTTAATTTTAATTTGAGTAACTTGCCATTATGGAAGGAGAATCAAAGCCTATGATAATGTCAATCATAATTTATGTGATCAGGATTAAGAGATCATCCTTCGATAAGTTCAGGTTGATATACCTAAAAATGAAACAAAATATAATCTGAATTTTTTTCCTTAATGATTACAATTTTGGAGAGTAAATTAAGGTATTAAAAATCCTAGATGAATTTGGATTTGATAAACTTATGAAAAACATCTTTGATCTTATAAATATGGGATAAATTCATTATTTTGGATGCATACTTAAAACCATGAAAATCATCTGAAGGTTCCATTTGATGAGTTTACACATTAGAGTCAATCCCAAGCATCTATTTATAATTAAAAATAAACACATAATAATGTCTTTTCAAGAAAGGGATATATGTTTCTTATTCCTTACAAGGTATGGGGTCACTGATCAAAATCGGTCATGATTCCTCTTATGTACCCACATATATTTTTATGAGTTCATCAATGGTATAATAGATTCCTTTTTCGAATGATGGAGGGACATACTTGAGAGAAACTTCATACTCTTTATATGCATCAATTTTACATTATGTGGGTGATAAAGGAATGTCCTTCAAATTGGGAGAAAATTCATGGGTGTTTTTATCCTCTATGACTAATGGGGAGATGTCTCCAGGTACTGAGAGAATCGATGCAAGAACATCATTTTCAAACACATTATGCATAATATCTCTTTCACAATTATAATTTGGGGTGGAAGAGGAGGAAACATCTTGAGAGTTTGGAGATAATATAAGGGAATTTTTAATTTCATCCAAGGATGTGGGGGTATTTTCCAATTAAGATCTTGCGGCAAGGATCTCATGGGGTATTGAGAAGAAAATGTAATAATTTTTTTCTGTGGAATTATCCATTGTGGCATCAATTTATCAAATAAAAAAATAATTACCTTATAGAAGGATTTTTTTCAAATAAAAACTGGTTATCATGTAAAAGGTGGATATTAAAGGCCTTAGACTATGATAATTTAATAGATATGGATCTATTTCCTCTATCAGATTGATGGGAAATATATAATAATTATTTTGTAAAGACCAAGGTTTTTCTAAGATGGTTTTGAAACCACTGGGAGTAGTGACCTTTTAATTACCTTCTATATTCGGTTACTTTCCTTCCCACATATATAAACCATCTTCAGTATATTGGGATTCAAAAGAGTCAAATGGGGTTTTAACTTCATATAATACCCTAAAGGTTTCCTTGATAGGGTACTTAATTCAATGATGGTATGATGATAGAAGCACTGCATGTATTTAAATATATGTTCTTTGTAATTAAACATAGAATGTTGTGTCCAAAAAGATTGCTATGAAATAAAAGTTGAAAATAAGATATCAAAACTATAATTTATGTTTAATACTTCCATGGGGAGTTTCTCTCTATTTTCATACCCATAAATGGTTAACTTCACTGGATATAAGTCTTATTCACCAAAAACAAAGGGTCAGAGTGTCAGCAAAATGATTAGATTAATCCAAGAACTATTATCATTAAGAGCTTAATGAATGGATACAATATGAAAATCTTCCACAACATACACAGGTATGATATAAACATGTACAATAGCCTCTTAATATTTATCTATTATTGACAAGATCACGTGAAATTCTACTAAGTCTCTATACATCCATGACAAGTACCTCCCAGATCACTTTTGAGAGGTGAAGATCATCCATGATTAAAATTTTAGATGGATTAACAACAAACAACTTCAAGATTTTATAATTATATTTCATAAGATAATGATTCTTGAAATGGGGTTATTCTATAGACTGAGTCTTTAGGGAAGAGGAATTTGGTTTTGATTGTCCTTGCTCATGGATGATCCCAAGGGCATGTTTTCCATTGATAGGTTTGGTTAGTCTAGTCTTCCCATATGTCTTTGGTGGTCATTAAATTTTACACCTTCCAATTGATATTCCAATACAATTGGATTTGGACGATCCCTAGAGGATTCAAGGGTGACTTCCTACTTCTATTAGGATTGCTGAAGTGATTTTCTATGGGTTGTGATTATATATATAACTTTGTTGTGGATGTGGTTAGAATTATGATCTTGTCTGTGCTTGTATCCTCCATGGTTCCCTCGTCATTTTCTTTCTCCTCCTCTTCCCCTAGCTATATGTGGGGAATTTTGGTTCATATATATATATATATATATATATATATGTATATGTATATGTATTATTTGTTAGAGAAGGTGTTCTTTTAAATGAATAGCATTAATAGAATTAAAAATTAATGATTCATATGAGACTAAATCTATTCTAAAAGGAAGTTACCATGCCCCTGAATGATGGGGGTGGTATATCTATGAGGGTCTGGACTATTTTAGGAATCAATCACACCCCATATCCTACTATCTATTCTAGTTATAATAATTATTATTACATCTTATGTATAGATTCAATGTTTTCCCTTTGGTTGATATAGTGGGAGATGCGGCTACATCTAGTTGGTTGAGTTCTTCCCTAAGAATGAATGAGCCTGATTGAATATCTTTCGTGTCATGAAGTTTCCTAACCTTCATTCACATCTGGTTAGAACTTCCTTCCAGTCACCTTCTTCCACTGATTGGATGTTAAACACACATGTTACCTATTATGGAAGTTTTTTTATGGTCACAAGTCCATTATTGACCATTTTTTGAGGATATACTTAAGTATAATGTAGTCTTGAATTGTGTGGCCCAATGTCAATTGAAAAGGAAAATAGTTAAGGTGGTCCCTAAGAATTACTTCATCAGTTTTCCAAACTTCAATAATATTGAGGAGATTTTTTCTCATTTTTTAACGAATTATCCAAGAAACTACTCTTTTATAAAACAATAGGTTTTATTTGGTCAATCATCACATCATGTGAAGCCTTAGTATTTCATTACCTTTATATAATGGATGTTTTTATATTATTTTTTCTCCATAGGAGGTGTTGATCAATATGGTGCTTGAATGGGTGGAATATATATTTTCAGTGCTACAAAAAATGTGATAGTATTAGTCTACTTCCAAAACTTCTACCTAATTTTGTGGGATCTAACTGAGAGTTTTCTTGGTTAAATGAATATAATTTTCAATGTGTTGAACTATATTTGAAAAATACTTAAATAAGAATATATATATCAACATTATAAATAGTGTCTCTAACAAATTATGGAGACTCTATGTGTACAAAAAGATTATAATATCCTATTCAAGATTAATGTTGAGAGAATATGTTAGAACTTTTATTCGAGTGATGAAATTAGAGACCATCCCATTTTCACATTTTTTTAAAATTGTATAGGTAAATGACAATTTTCATACTTAGAAGGAATTTTAATTGGTAAATGAATTGATAGTGAAGTTACTCTGAAGTAGTGATGGATCATGATGGTAAACTAATGCACCAGATGAAGTCCAATCCTACAAGAGTCTATATAAGGAAACATTGTTTTCAGTCTCTTGTTGGTTGAGTGGGCCCATCATGGGGCCACATTATGACACAAAGTGTGAGGGGTGCTACACTAGGTCTCCCAGATATAAAATAATGGTAACATAGTATTACTTAATTTTTTTAGAGGAGTAGTAGTTTCAACCCATTTAGAGAATATATTATTTTCAGGCTTCACTAGGGAACATCATCCATCAAAAAATTACATCGGAGCTATGAGAGTCTCAATGGAGTGGACGATTTATGGAGGAAGTTTTTTAACTTGAACCATACACATGGGTAGCATGTAATTAATGATGTGTCTTATGTGAATAAATTATTTTTTAACTCCTAGGTCAATCTAGGTCTTGATTAATTCCCCAAATGAGGGTGGATACTGTCACATTAGAGGAAACTCTTGGTCTCCCTCAATCACAGGGTAAAATTATACTGACTATCTAGATCCTGATTCAACATGGAGCTCATACTCTATTCTTATGGCTTTGGTAACCCCATACTAGTGAGTTGGAGGATAATTATTTACCTATACATGATTTTTGTACATATAAGTAGTATTTCCTATATGTAATATTTCATTGAGTTGTCTCAAATGGTCAATATTGGCCCCACATTGTACTAATTTCTTTTTAGTGGAGAAAACATTGACCATTATTGTTGGGGAAAGGGCTAAAAATATACATTTACCTTTTTCCATATTAGAGCATCCTCAAGGGGGTGGAAACTGATCATTATTAGGTTCTAGAATTTGGATCCACCATTAATTTTTTGTATGCATACCCTTGAAATGTGTTTCAATATGAACCCTATCATTTGTATTTATTCATTGTGTACCTTGATGTTCATGTATTGGTCTTCAATTTATGATGGATTTAATGTGAAAATTTTCCCCAACACAATCCTGACTGTGGGAATCACTTCATCATCATTTATTTGAGGGAGAAACTCTTAATTAATTGCATCATTTTTAAGGGTAACATTAATATTATCCTTCCTTCCTCATATCCTAGTAGACTGCCATGGATTATGGGATCTATAGGGTATAACCTTTTCCACCAAGAATTCCCTTAGACATAATCTATGAACAATTATTTTATGTGTCTTCTCACCTATTCTTATCAAGTGCTCCTTCAATGATAGGGGTATGTTAGATATTAAACTTAATGATAGGAGTTATTGATATTATATCAAACAACCTAAAAATCATATTTTATAGAGAAGATGGTACAAATTCACCCATCCCTAAGGGAAATGTCTACATGTGTCCCTCTTAAAAGAGATAAAAGATCCATTTAGGATTTGATAATACTATGGGTGGTGGAAGTGGTAAAAATAACCACATCCCTATAGGATGGGATTTTTTCTCAAATAGTTTTGTTAAGAATTTCCAATGTAATCTTCTTAATTTTGGGTTCTTTTACTGAGGCATAAGCCATGTTAAATGAATTTTAATTATGTAAACTACTTTAAAATTTATAATGGCACATGTTTGAGGGATTAGCATTCTTTATATGAGACACTTGTGTGAACATGTTTTAGTAATTTCACAGGAGTATCTTAAAGACCCACTATCTCCAGACATGTCACTTTTTCTCTTTAGTTATATGTTTGTTATTCTGGATGAACCAACTAGAACACACATTACATTGGATCATTACCAATTTGAGAACTACAAAATTTTAGGATGATTTGTTCACTCTATTAAACAAGATAACAAGTGAAGTGTAATTACCCATACTCTCCCCATACCAAAATACACTCATTAGATCAAGAATCAGTGATTATCTTCTAATATACCCTCAAAAGTAAAGACAAGAACACCACAATTTCTTATAATGTTCCAATAACCACAGATTATGATCCATGGATAAGTGGTAATGTTTATCTGACAATAGATCTTATTTAATGCCTATACATGACCATCATACTCCAGATAAGAGAGGTGTGTAACCTTTATCAGAAAAAGGGCCAACCATAAGTTATTATGTATATAGAGAAAGCATTCCCCTTTTAACACCTCAAATATGTCATATTGGGGGACTGTAAATGGGCCAAAACATAGTTATGAAGTTATCCTTGACATGTTCATTCCACATTTACTTGTTGTATTCACTTCCATTGGGGGAAGTTATTCCTTGTGATCCAAATATATTAGCTAATTCCCCATTGATTTATCTGAAATGGTATTATCTCCATCTATTTATGGAAATAGAGTACCACAGGTTATAGTGGAGTTCAGGGACATAATCTCCCTCGATCGATCAAGAACCACTTGGTATGAGGGAACTCACACAGTATGTTCAAAAATTATAGGGATTTATTATCATGTTTCTAGGGGATGACCTCAAAAAATACTCATTAGGATATCCTAGGGAGATCCTCCATAACGGATACTGCTCCCGCTATTTGATGATGATTTTATGTACTCTCAATCCCCTATAGATAGGTCTTACAAGGCCTAGATAACATTATTTATGATCATTGCAGGGATATGGGCCTAATATTAGGTCATTCTTTGTGTTTTTAGAGCTATCCTCCTAGAAAATCCCTTTTGGGATGGTTAGTGATCTTGTGGGATGGGATTCCTTTTTGGTGACTCCCGAGTAGTGGATAGAGTTGTATGATGAGCTCCATGGTGCTACATTGGAATATGGGTATGTTTATTATCTTTAAAAATAATATGATGATGACTCCCTTTAGACCAGGAAGTGGTATATGACCACCATTCAATAGCCATAAAGTCATGTTGTTTTACTTATTCTGGCTAAAGGGGAGTAGAGATGTGTGATTTTTATTTTATAGCTTATGATTTATATCCATAAGATTCTTCAATGTTTCAAGGAGATGAAATATAAGTCTCCACCTACTAGAAAACTAGTAATATTCATATTTCCAAGTTATTCTTTTAATATCAAGATCCACTAAAAACTCTATAATACATGGTATAAAATATAAGATTGTCTATTTATTTCCACTTAGAGTTGATGATGAGCTTCTGTAGTTAGAATAGAATTATATTCCAATTCTATAATGGAAAAGGTATCCCACCCATATCCTCCAATTATTTATCGAGATATGATGATGGAAATCATATGTGTGGTTGGTAATATGTTTCTTCGCCTGGTGGCTATTAGTATAGGCTAATGTGCTTCTATTAATACTACTAGAGTATACTGGTATAATTCTAGGGTGATAACACGTATGTGAGCCTACTCACTAGTTTTCACCATGTTATGTTGGTGATATTATTAAGTAAAAAATTAATACAATCCCAATCCCTATATTTCACATCTCACAACTTTAGGAGAGGTATCCAAGATGCATGAGTCTGAATCACCAGAGGGGTGATCTTCCTGATAGATTCCTTATTAGGATATTAATAGGTAGTGGCTACATGATTCTAGAATTGGTAATAATATTTAAGTACCCTCTTAATCATCACCTTAGATAGGGTGAGGTTATGGCTGGACTCCTGGTCCATCATCTTCAAATATTAGGGGTTTTTATTTTCATGCTTAGGAGAAGACTCCTAAAGCAATTATGGGTTGTGATTACTCTCATCAAACTCACTAAAACTTTCCTCTATTGATATGGGATGCAAAATTTCAAAATATAGAGACCATATCTTTCATCCTTCTAGATCAAAATATTTCAGCACTAATGGTTCTCTCAAACAATTACATTCACCACCTTATGCTAGTGGAAATTGATAGTCGATGTCAGATTCTCAAAAGTAGTGGTTAACAATTTTGAGACAAATGAAGGAGTATAATTATTTCTTAATGATGATTCCATACTTTTGGATTAAATATAGTTCTAGAAAGTTTAGCTATAAATAAAATAACACAGCAAAAAAGACCACTAATCATTGTAGTATCATATGTAATTATTTGCTCGATTAATTTTTTTAATAGTAAATACAAGTATGTTAAATATTTTATATTTGTTTTCATGACACAAAAAAAAATATTTCCTAGATTCCAATGAATATATTGATCTTGATTAATAAAGTATTAAAATTGGTTTCACTATTTTATCTGAGATACACACAAAATAAAATTCCCCAGTGTGTTGGAGAATGGTTGTTTGGGTTAATAAAAAATTCAAAGCAGTTTAACATTTTTTTCCACCCAACATGAGATCTTGGACTTATGCTTGAATATGGGAATGGTTTGATCTTATTTAAATAGTATTCGATGTAATTTTCCAATTTCATTTCAGTCAGTTTTTTATAGGATTTACTTTTGGAACTAGAAATATCCAATGAATCGTGCATTAGTCAAAATAGACATTGCTACAGTCCTACTTTCCAAAGTCAAGAATCCAATGGGGTTTAAAATTATTAATTAATAGGAACTATAATTATTCAAGAGGATGGGAGGTTAGCCTCCTCACAACCTTTAGGGGGAATTATTACCTATAGTTTGATTCACTTATAGATTAATACATCTTCATCAATCCTTCTCAAATTATAAGGATGAGATTGTTTTCCCCTTTGAAAACAATTGTTCGTCATAATATATGGTTGTTATAATCTGTTATTATAATTTAGTGATGATCATTTGTTAAGGTATTATGATTTTACACCACACATTTAAGTGTTCTAGAGTTTAGGGTCATCCAGAGTGGTGATGGGTTTTTATTAATTTTGGATCACACCCATAATATGGTCTATACATGTATCCATGTAAAAGGAATAAAAAACATGTAGTTCATTTCCACTTAATGGGACACATATAAACTTTTCTGGTTTGGTTGAAAAGATAAACCCTTATATCTAAATTAAATATGATAAGGATATCCTGGAAAAAGGATTCCTAATAATTGTTGATGTAGGACTTATGAATTAGTGGACCAATTTGGTGAACCCTGAAGGAAATATATCCAAATAAAGAAAAAAGTTTATACTTGGAGGGATTATGTACCACCTGGTAGTGGAATTGGTTTATCAGAGAGGTGGACTAACTAAATTATTTTTATAGAATATTTCCATAGAGATAGTGACACCTAGGATTGAAAGTGTATATATACATGATGGAAAGAAATATGTGATCTCCAAGATAATATATCCCTATGATGATGAAAATGGTAGATTAATGATGTTAGCCTTGAACCTTTGGGAGGAATCTTATGTATCTCATCAAAATAGAAATCAAAGACTACAAAATTTAAGTTACACAGTTTAAGGTAATATGATAAGACCATACCATTTACTTTAATGTCATATAGTATGGATTTAATTTCCATGATAAGAATGAAATTAGAGGATCGAGTGAGAATTATACAAATAAGGGTGACCTAAAAAAATTTAACCAAATAAATGAATTATATAAAGGAATGTGTGGTTGGTTCTTACCCTTAGGGAGGATACCCATGGAGGCATTTTAACTATTTCAATGTCATTATCATTTCAGATCTCTAAGATCATGTAAGTCATACCTAGTGTGAGGAAAACGTGATAACAAAAGATAAAGGACATTGTATAAGGCTTCATAATTATATTTTAATTAGGATTATAAGTAGAGGATTTCCTATGTGGGTATCCCTGGATTATTTATGGTACAACCAACAAGAACCATATTTGTTCTTATACCTATATAGGGATCCCATTCTTCTTTCTTCTTATATATTGATTAGAAGGGTGATATTTTGAGGTTGAAGTAATATGATATCCTCGAAGAAAGACTACGGTATTACTCTAGGATGGTTTTATCATTTGGACTTAATATTTGAATGGGGAAGAAATACACCATGATCTGGGAGATATTGATCAATTTATTCTTCATATAGACCTCAATTATCAATGGAATCCAAATTTGTGAGTCTCCAAAGGGTTCTATCAATCAGATACAACAAACTAGAGCTTCCATTTTTCAAGGTAATCCATGATTGAAGGGAATGACACTTATATGTATGCCATGATCCTATATATTGGGTGGCCTTTGTGGAGGTATCAAGTTTTACATCCTAGGATTTGGACTTCGGTGAAATTTAGTTATGGAGGTATCTAAATTAGTGTATCCTAACATAGAGGGTTTGAGGAAGTCATTCTGCTCAACTAAATGGATGCTTATCAGGGGGATTTTGGAGTATATCACACAAGGTGGACCATTTGGAAAGGATTCCACATGGTTGGTTTGAAATCCTAATATCTTCCTCACATATATATGGGTGTAATAACTATTGTGTGGTTGGATCATCCTAAGGCTTTCAGCTTTGCTTCCATGAGGTACAATCATCCCCATATGGTGTACCTAGATTTTGTGAGGTCAACTCGGTCTCACATGGTCGGCCTCACATTTGTGAGGTTGGCCACCATAATATTTTTCATGTGGGATAGTCTTTCAAATGATGATTATTTCATGAAATATTTCACACTTATTTTATCTATAGATGGTGGAAGAGGATTTTCCTAGATCATGAAGTATCACCCCTACCTCTCTCTCTCCCCCCACTAGATATTTCTCTAATTTTTTCCATTTATTTTTTATTTCTCTTCATATAGAGTATGAGGGGTATTTAGAGACACCCTATAGTAAATTGTTCCCCAAAATAGTTAGATATGATTCCACACATCCACAGAATTTATTGACCAAGCGAGATAGGAAATCTAACCCATGGTCTATCTTTTAAATATGATCTCTCACCATATGGTCATACTTTGTGGTGGGTTATGTTTGAATTTGTGGAGGATTTAAAAATTAATCATTATCACCTTGGGGTCAAATCATGTGGAGCACCTAAAAAATTATTTTTCACCTTACGATCAGAACATGTGATGGGGCTAGCAACAATATGGTTGGGATAGAGTCCGCACGATGGATACAGATTCTTTCCACCATGGAATTTGAGATCACACGATTCTCCTACAAATCTTTTTTTATTTCTATAATACTTAATAAAAATTATGATATCATCCTTCAATTATTTGATATTTTCTACATTTTTTGAAAATAATTTTGAACTATATTTGGATATTTTCACTTATTATTTTGGATTTTTGATGGAATGGAGAACTAAACTATGAATGGTTAATGCTAAATACTCATTATAATCTATTTTTTGAATATGATTTGAGGGTTAAATAACTCTCCCTAATTTTTCTTTGATACCATATCATTATTTTTTAGCTCAGGTAGAATGAGAATGAACCTCAGGTATGTCACGGGTTAGCTCATGTGGTCAGTTTTTTGATTTCCTAGGTTGTTTCATAACAATTTAGATCCTTCCTATGTCACATTTAATACATGGGTGAGTTATTAAAATAAAAAAAAATTATTTGGTATTGTTTTATGTTATTGTGCTGAGTTTTATTCTAGTTTTGTGGATGAAAATTGGTTTTTGATTATTTGAAAATGGGGGTAATGAAGCAAGAGGGATGGAGAGAATGGACAATAGAGCCCACAATGATAAAGTCCAAGGGATTATACATGGTTTATATTAAAACATACCATAGATAAATATTATAAACTAAATAAGGTTTTCCACTCTACTACTTGGTGACCATTTTAAGCCAGTAGATCCAATAATTTATTCCCCTCTTACCAAGTATTCAGGATCACTATATATGAAAAAATCAGACACAAAAAATTCTTAATAGTATATGTGATACTTTAATAACACTGGTAGTGGTCAATAGATATTTGAGAATTATGGATGGTTCAGATTAAAAAATATATTAAAATATTTTATTAGAGGTAAAATTATTGATACTAGAGAGCATGAATCAATATTCTTATTGAAGTGAAGTTCCCTTTATATAGTTGGTTGATAAATGCATGAAACATGAACCACACCCATAATGAACTAGGCCTCCTATACACACAATCCATTGGATACATGATCCATCAGTGTTGATCTTTTATCCCTTCCTAAGATCCTTCCAGAAAACCCATGTTTCTTTTGATATTGATCTATATATGTTACTAGATACAATAAAATTATGGATTTGGTTCTTGACTGCACAAGGTAGAATAACCTCTTTATAGAGAGTGTTGAGGTATTAAAATTGATAAATGATTATGGTTTTTAGATATTCATCTCATGGAATGATTTCTTTATGGAAAAATAAATTATGAGTGTTTGATATCACTGAAAAACCTACCATATAGAGGATACTTCAGCCATGTCTATTCAAGATAGAACCTTCATAAATTATGAAACATGAAAGTGGATACTGGAAAACCGACTCAAATCCTTTATAATTCACCTCAAGATAAGTACATATATAGAGAACCTATTGCATTTCGATGAAAATATAAAACACTAATTCATATCTTTCATTCATAAAATAGAGGTATTTTGAGTAAATATGAATACCTTTCCTTAAAAATAGACAACTATGGGGAGAGTAGAATTTATGAGGAACTATATTAGAAAGTAGAGTTTCGTAGGGATTTCTTTAAACCAAAGGTTGTTTTTGAGGGGGTTATGATTTTGAGAAAAATTGATCATAAACAGAAATGATGAGAAGGTGATGGAACCTTATTGGGAGGAATTGAATTTTTTTTGGTAGGGTCATTAATTAGATAAATTTTGTTTTAAAGGTATTTCTAGTTGTCGTTCTGGACAATTAACTAAAGGCTATGTAATGTTGTGGCATGAAAAAATCATTAATCTAATATAGGCCATTCAAGGAAGTGTACAGAAAGGCTACACAAATCATCCATCTAGAAGGATATATCATATTTTATAATAATCCAGTGAGAGTTAGTAGGTTTGAGTATGATACTATGATGTATGCCGCACTAGCGATGGGATCCTGAAGATCCCTAAATCTAACAGACTAGGGAAGAACCATATTTATTTATGATAAATTTATCCTATATACAGCTCCCCAAAATCACCTAATATGAATTCTTAGCCTATATACATGAAGTTTTTTTATATATGGTATTGAGATTGATTCACACTAATTAGTATGTTTGTTGAATCTAGAAAAAATAGTCAAATGATGGAACACTTATTGATAATAATCCCAAAATAGAGAGTTGATGATACATTCAATATTATTAAAAAATGTCATCGGAGTCCAAAAAAACTGAGAGAACATGAATTGGGAAATAAGTCCATAAACTATTAAACAATTTTATACACCCTCTAAAAGAGAAAAATATTATTTTCCAACATTAAAATATTTTAGTATTTTTTTTAAATACCTTCAATGTGGTGAATTAAAATCCTTCGATTGGAAAGAAGAGAACTATGATATTATATATAGAATTGTATTTTAGGGACACCTAGGTTCTCCTCAATGTTCTTGAAGTGCATACTACGATAATATTTATAAATGACCTCATTTGTCTAATTTATGTTAATGAGTTGTCCACTCTAATAGTTGTATGCATTTAGGATTAGTTTAATGTTTTGGATAGTGTTATGTATTCCATTGATGAATAAGATCATGCCATTTATAAAGAAGATATGTGATATTAACTTGAACCCATATCGACCTGTATGGATACATGAGGATATTGAAGATGAAATAATTCATATTGCTACTTAGAACATATTGAGCACGGATAATAGGGCTTGGTAAAACTGGTTAAAATAGTTGGAGGACCCTAACATTTGTGAAGAAACCAAATATATTTTCGTTTATATAATTTTTTAACCATATAGAATCAATGAATTGAAAAAGAAACTCATAGACCCACTAAAAAATCACATTACCTTATACCTTAATTATGAAGCTCAATTACTTCATTTCTTAAGCCTTCTATATAGTGACCCAAGATTGACGTACATGAAAATTACATTTCTTTTTTGGAATACTTAATACATTACACAAATATATGCCCAAATACCGTATTAGTTTAGTTTCTTTGGAAACAAAGAATATAATCTTATAACTTTGTGAAAGAACATCAACATCTCCCATAAAGATCTTCCCATTTTTTTCCTACCTAAAACCTTTATTTATATCATAGGGAAAAGAAAACATAAAAATGGTGATCTTAAATGCTCAATAAGTGTAAAGATTAAGAACATAAAACAAACCTTTAACATAATAATGTAAAAACCTGAATATAAAGTTTAAATATCAAAATCATGAGTCGTGAAATAAATCTTGGAAGTACATTAGACATAGATCATAAAGTAAAATCAAGCATGATAAAATAGCATTGGCATAAGTCATGTAATTTTTGAAAAATAATAATCACATAATATGATTTCCATAGTATCAGAGGCATTTCTTCCAAGACCATTATAGTGTAAAAAGTCCATTACTGAACCAGATTTACATGTTGTTCCATCCATGTATTACTAAACCAGATTTACTTGCAGGTCCAATAATGTTTATCTCATGAGATATAAATCATTACCCAATACATTTGAAGGAGATATAGGTCCCACCCATCTCATAATAAAATAATTATTACATGTTCTACAAAAACACAAATCATTCGTCATATCATAACCGATGAAATGAAATGAGTTACTTAAACATCATTCCATCATAATCCATATATAATAATTTTATTTCATAAAATAAATTACATAACAAACACAGTCAAATAAATTTAATAATAGGGATAAGAACATAACCCCATTTCATCTTATATTTAAAATAATTTTGATAAAACATTTGATCTTAATTCATGAGGAAAATATCCTTTCTTCTTCAAAAAAAACATCTTCTTTTCTCAAAATGCCACACAACTTTAAAAGAAAATAATTTCATGAAAAATAAACCTGAAATAATGTAGATGAAGCTTCATGGAAATAAGGCATTATTAATACATAAAAATATGTTCTTTTCATATAAGTTAAAAATATTATCCTCATACTTTTTCCTGAAAAGTAAACAAATACCTCGTATCGAAAAATGCCAAAATATTCCTTTTATACAGTTTTATAAAAATTTACTAATGGATAAAATTAATTTGAAACAATTATAGAAGAATAAAAATGATATTACATAATTACAAAACATGGATGTGGATGATAAATATAACCCAATAAATACTAACATATAAACATTCTCTGATAAAAATGAGATTGCTAAATTATCCCTTACCTAAGTTCTGATTTCTTCCATATGTATCAGAAACTTCTGTATAGTGTGTTTAAACGTGTTATTAACTTGTAATAGAACCATAATAACATTTATGACATTATATATGATTCAATTATGACATTATATTACCCTTTAAATTATCAATTCCATGTTAGAACAATGTTTTGGGTAATAATAAATTTAGTTATCATGTGTATTTTGACTTGTTATTCTTGATATTATTACTTAGATCATGATTTACTTACTTCAAGAATTTAAAACAGTATTTATATATCATATATATTCACTATATAAATATATATAATAGATAGATAAAATAAATGTTATACACTGTTCAAGGAAACAGTAGGTCGTGCGTATGCAAGAAAGTTTTTTCTGTTTCTTTATTGAATTGAATGGAAGTAAGTAAATGACATATATATATATATATAAATAAATCCATTAGCCTTATTATTTCATATATTTTATTATTATTTATTATATATACCTTATAATGATTATTGAATGGTTAACATGAAAAATGAATCTCATCACATCATGGAGACGGTAAGCTGTATGGAAACAACATAAGAAAAGGATGTAGAAAACGAAAAGAATTTTGAAAGAGGAGATAAAACAATTACATCTTTTTCAGGTATCTCCTTTTTTTATTCACAAAAGGATTCCATAATATGGATTTATTCTCAAAGTTTGGCCACTCGGATGAAGTGAAGGAAGTTGGGAGGAGAGTTGGGTAGGGTTCGGATGAGCCAAAGGGCTTTGGAGGTGTGATTAAAAGAGAAGGAGAGGTTCCCTTTTATAAGAGAGGGGAGGGGAACCTTTAGAGAGTCTTGGAATATTAATTTATTATAAATTCATTTCATATTTATAATGATCCAAAACTCATTTATTTTAAGGATAAAATGAGGATGTGTCAGAATCATCTCAACCAATAAAATTAGACATGTTTCGATTTTATTTTAAACCTTATCATTTTGATTAATCCTTCTTTAATATATTTAATTTTATTTATGGTAATAATATTGTAAATATTAAATGGTTATAAATATTTAATTATGTTTTGTAAATTTTCCATAATTAGATTCTTTATGACATGTTAGACCATATAATTTTTTATTTGTAAATTTTAAATATTTTTTTATTTTTAAATAATTTACTAATATGTTATTTTTTTTAAATATCAATAGTGTAAATTTTGACACTATTAATTTATTTGGATTTCAATAAAATATACACAGAATATAAATTAAAAAAAAATATATGATACACATATAACATGTCATACTAACCTATAAAATTCGTGGAGAACATTAATTAGTTCATATGATATTTATTTCAATATTTTTAAATCCTTTTATTTGATATTTCTATAAATAAAATAATTTGTAAATCACTATTGTTTCATCATTAATGGTAATTATTTAATCTGCAAAACCTCTAAATAAATTAAATTGATGTAGATAATTTAATTAGATTTATGGAGACTATTAATGTTCTAATTTGTATCATGTTTATCACTATATTAAAATTACTATAATTATAAGATATATGAGAGTGACATGTTGTCACCTTCTTTTGTTTTAATTATAATTACATCAATTTGATGGAAAAAAGTCTATTAAATGAATCAATTCAGATCCATATGTGATATTGTTCTACTTTAATTCATCTAATAGGATTTTGGAAGGTTTTAGGTAAATTTTATTATCTTTATCATATTTTTAGTTACCATAATTTATCCGATTTACCTTTAACTGTGGTAAATAAAAATTATCATAGATACGATTCATAATATCGAGAAAAAAAATAAAATTAACCTATTAACATAATTAGTACCCACGGATTCCAAATATAGAATCCATTTTTCATAATTCAAAACACATAATTGTCAGAAATTAATTTAATATTAATTCTGGTTGTCAAAACCAAAAAAAAAGATTATAGTAAAAACTTATCCAAATATTGTCATATGTTTATGTCAAATTAAAATGTAAAATTACTTAAAATGAACAACATTGAATTAAATGATAAAAAATTATAAAATTACACTTTAAAACCATTTAAAAATATAATCTATCTATATAAATAAATTAGATGAAAAAACTGTTTGGAATTATAATGCAATATGCTTCATTATTCATTAAAATATGAATTTTATCAGAAAAATACCAAAAAGTAAACCAAAGTAAATTTTGATGTTCTCATTCCAAAGAAAAAGTTTATTTTGTCAAATAGTATATATAAAAGTTTTAAAAACTATATTTAAAATAGGGTCACCAACAAAAGATGGAAAAACTGCATTTTTTTAAAAATACTTATTTTATCTGAAAAATTGAATTTGTTTTTATATCATGTCTTGAAAATAAATAATATTATAAAATTCAAAATGTATCTAATACTAATCCTAATGGATAGTTTATATACCATTATATACTAATATTTTAATAATATATATTTGTTTAGTGAAACTCAGTATTGAGTACAACAGAAGCTATCGAGGAAAGCCGATCTTGCGTGCAACGCAAGCCAAGTCAGTGTTTCATATAATATAAGATTCATTTGGTGTTCTGTATAACAAAATTGAAACATAGTTCTTTTATACAATGAAAAAAATCTATATTCAGTTTTTTGTATATGTTATGCTAACTTGGTGTTGCGTGTAACATACGAAAAGTTGGTTTAGTGTGAAAGGAATGTTTGACATGGTGCATTTCAAGATATAAATGAAAATTTTAATTTATTCAAAAAAATGGTCCATAAAAACTTGTGGTGTTACATTATACCGCCCTTAAAATGAATTCCACCCTCAAAATTCATCAGGGTTTTTAAAGGATTACTACTTGAATGTTTTATTCATGGAAACCCACATCGTAAAAAGGAATACTAAAACTTCATTTTAAAAAAGAAAGATAGAAACATAACGGTTACCCGAAGTAACTCATCACTAGATTTCCACATAGGATAACATAGGTGGGAAGTGAAAACATGGATATGGAAGATAAATATAACCATCATGGTTTGATGGATAGTGATAGATAAAAAGGTTTTGAGAAAGTTAACAACTAGAAAACCATAAATCTAAGATGATTTAAGGGACCATCTGATTCATCAGATAAGAAGGTACAAAGATACCTTTTTTGTTTTTAAAGTTCCTTTCCCTAAAGATGAATAGTTTTTCATGAAAATAATTACTTACTTGATTTTGGTACAATCTCACCGTTGTTTTTGCCTTTAACAATTTCCACATCATCTCTTATTTAATGAAATGAGGTTGAATTTGTAATTCATGAAGTGTTAGAAAATCATGTGATAGAATGATAGTTCATTCCATCTTTCTCAAAAAATGGTTAGCCGATGTTATCAAATATGCATAAGACCATTTATAGTTAGATAGTACATTAATCTAACAAACTTCAACCAGAATATAACTTATACTATCCATTAATGGATAAAATTACAATCCATCAAAAAAATAAAAAAAATAAAACTTTAGAAATAGGTTAAATAAATCTATATAACATTTATTTCCCATATCTCATAAGGTAGTTTTTGGTTTTCACATTCCAAACATGTGAATACCTTAATCATGTATTCTCTTGAAACATGATAATAACATGAATCACCATAGAACCTTAGTGAAAACACGCATTCTGTAAAAATTGACTCTATAAATGCACCAAAAATAACAAAGAATCTATATAATCAAACCATGATATCATTTTTTCCTTATACTATTCATGTGGCCATTAATACTATCAAAAATATCATTTTCTCCTTATCCCTTTGTTATACGCATATCACGTGATTTCTATAAAAACATTCAATCACTTTTCATGGTTAATGGTACCATTAACTTATGTAAAACCATAATGGACCAATAAATAGTTATTAAAATATTCCATAATACTATAAATGATATTTCACAATACTATTTTGTAATTCCATTACATAAACACTTAATCATTCCACCACTTTGTTTTCATACTCAACATTACCAATAGTGATCGAATGTGACTTCCCTTTATCTTTTTCCTTAAGTTTTCTCTAATGTATATCATACTTAAACCTTGTTTTATGTAATTGGTTATCATAATGACCCATTCCCTTAAACTTGTAGCATTGAAGTGTTGGTGGTGTGTTCTCTGTAGTCTTTTCTCTATTCACATCATTAGCAACCTTTTTCCCATTACTTCGATACTCAACTGCTTTATGATCTTCTTTTCCACACTTGAAAGAATTTATAGTACCTTTAAGACAATCTACAATATGATTCTATCCAAACAGTGAGAGTAAGGAAATATTCATATTCTTTTCACCATTTTTTTGAGATTTTATCTTGAACACCAAATTTCATTTCTTGTCAAAATCATGGGATTGATATGTAACACTAACTTCCATTTCTACCTTGACAACACATCAAACAATATCTTCATGGATTATAATGTATCTTATAGCTAATTCCCATTGAAGACTTGTTTTAAGCCATTTAAGAATCAATAAACTTTACATTCAGGTTGGATGATAAAACCAAAAGCATACCTTGCAAGTCTTGTAAAGTTTGCCTCATATGTACCAATGAATTCATCATCCATTTTCTTAAGCTCAAGGAACTACCCTTCCATATTTTTTCAAAGAATGTGAGGTAATAACTTATTGAAAAATAATTTCTTGAACTCATCCCATTCCATGAATTAAACTTTATCTTGCTTCCATGTATTCTTGATTAGAGTCTATAACAACCTTTCTTTTTATTATACACATAATCATAATTTATTACATAATCATGTACTTAAGACAACTCTGAGGATTGATATTTCTAGTGTCTTTGGGGATTAGGAACATTAAATAACAAATTAAAACATAAAACGCAAAATCTTATTGAAAACTTCTTCTACATGACCACATCATTCCTTCATACTTAGCATTGCATGGGATAACCTGAGGACATGAATAATAAAAGGGTGAGCTACAAAGCCCAGTAAGGGATTAAAAGGGAATAAAATTAATAAGAAAATACATTTTAGGAAATAGTTAAATCAAGGGATCATAAGAAAAAAATTAACATAAAGGCATGATATAACATGATTATCATAACATGGAAATGTGGAAATAACACTTAACATGGTATTAACATTAGCCAAGGCTCATTGCACATGGAGCATGAGTAAACCCTCATTGCACTTGAATTATCATGAGTAAAACCTCATTTAACTTGAATTAACTTGATTAAACCCTTATTTCACTTGATGTATCATGATACTAATCTTTACCCAATGCATTGGAGCGCTATCGGGGCATACCCTTCATAATCATTTCATTTCATGCATAAGTGTTCCACATGGATCATATAACATGGATTCATTAAACTTAATAATTTATTAAATTATAAAGTAATGTGTAATTAATACATGAAAATCTATAATCAATAAGTAAATAAAGGTGAATACCCTTGATAGAGAAATGGGCATGGTATTCACTATTCAATGACTTTGGCTTGGAAAATCGCGGTGCAATTTCGGCAGCATAACGATGTGACATAAGAATTAATAAAAATTGTTGAGGAGAGATAAAGAAGTCTATCATCATATTTACATAAAATTTACATTATGGGGGTCATATATTTACATTTCCCAACATATGTAATGGAATTTAGATTCATAATACAAAATCATTGCATGGATGTAAATGAGAAGAGAGAAATTCCTTACGGAATTTTGGAATGGTAACAGGTGTACATGGAAGGAATTAATGAGAGATAAAGGGGTATATCATCATTAAAACATAAATAGGGATGTATGGGGGAGGTTTGGAACTATACCCCAAAATTTACAATAGAAAATAAAAGGGCATAACAACATAATGAAATTTGGACAAAAATGAGAAAAGAAGAAATCCCTTACTTGGAAGTGTGATCCAAAAGGATTGGGAGGGGATTGAGAAAGGATTCATGAGATCTTGGGGAACCTTGGGAGGATTATATAGAGATGAGGGAATAGGATGGTTGAGCTCCAAAAACTTTTAGTGAAGAGGAAGAGGGAGCTTGGTAGGGTTTATATAGGAAAAGGGAAGGAATTCATTATTATTTAGGTTTTGGACCCTACACATTAAACTAATCAAAACCACAAACCATGACATGGTTTCTTCCAATGGTTTTTTACAAAGGGGTGTGTAAAAAAATATTTTATAATTAAAATGGCTTAACTTCTCAAATTATTAGGCTTTTTTATGTGGAGGTGAGTCACACTCTCAATGAAATCAATTTAAAAAGTTTAAATGTTTTATAAGCCTTGGAGGGTACTCTAAAGCTTTGTAAAATAAATCAAAGAAACCTAAAATCAAATTATTTTAATTTTAAAACATATATTGGCCAAAAATAATTTTTATAGTATTTTATTACATCAATATTGGGTCATTATGATTTCATAAAAGTCATTATAAATTTAAACAGTATTTAATTTTTTCCCAAAAATTTGACTCTCTCAAAAATTTATGAAAAATTAACTATTGGATAATTTATACGTCTTGATTCCAAAAATAATATTTATTTTATCCAAATAATTTTTCTGAATATTTGAATTTGTAATTTTAAAATAAAAACAGACATTTATAAAAAATTAATGGGTTTTGATAAAAACAGCTTTCAAACCATAATAAAAATCACAATTGTATTCATAAAAATTATAAGATCATTTATATATATATAATTAATGTAGTCATAATATTTTATTTAAATATTATTTAATTCAAAAATCCATTAATTCATCAAAATATATTTCTTAATTGAATATTAACTAAAAATACTATTTGTGCTTAAAAACTATTTACAATGTAAAAATAATAAAATGAATGTATATTATTTATTTTATACAAAAATAACACACATAATCATAGTGTTAAGGTCTTGTTACATAACCCCTTATAACACCCGCATAAGACCTAAGGGTAAGGTGTGCGATGGTGATAGACACTTGGGGTGGCTCGGATAACATCGCTCAGGTGGAAATCTCTATCAACTTCCACTTCTCATGTAGGAGGATCTGTTCAAGCTTAACATGTTGAATATCCCCTTGGTATTGGTCAAGAGAAAATCCCGATGATGCCACCTTCTTTCCAAGATCTGACAAATGGGCTTCGTATGAAGAAATTCTACTGGATGAGGCCATCACTTTCGTTGTCTGAGTAAATTGGATTTGCTAAAACCCTATATTTATACTAATCATGTGATCACTGTTTAATGGCTATATTAGAAATAGTGAAAATTCTTAACGGTATTGTGAAATCCAAAAACATAAAACAAAATAAGTGCATATGATATATAAACATCTTATATAACAAGACATTTAATTATATCGAGATTAATTTTCATTAATAAATATTTGGTTCATTACAAGCTTCCCCCCATAAGAAATTTTTCCCTCGAAATTTCCTTTTCCCACACTAAACATTTGCGGGTAGCTCTACTTCATCACTTCCTCTGATTCCAACATTGCCTCTTCAAACTTGTGGTTTCTCTATAACACTTTAACAAGGGGAATTTCCTTATTTCGTAGAACTTTATCCCTACGATCTATGATCCTCACCAACTTCTCTTCATATGAGAGGTCATTCTCCAATGGTACCACCAATTGATTGAGTACATGTGATGGGTCAAGTATGTACTTACTCAAGAGTGATACATGAAATACATCATGTACTTGAGATAGGTTCGGTGGGAGTGCTAGTCGATAGGCCACTACTCCAATGTGATCAAAGATCTCAAAAGGGTCTATGTACCTTAGACTATAAGATTTCCCTTTTTACTAAATATTATAACCATCTTATATAATGATATGCATAGGAATACCACGTCTCTGACATCGAACTCTAGGTCTTGTTGATGATTATCAGCACAGCTCTTTTGTCTACTCTGAGCAGCTTTAATGTGATGTTGGATGGTCTTAACCTTCCCCACCATTTCTTCGACCATTTATTCGACCATTTCCAAACCTATGAGTTTTCTCTCCCCAAATTCATCCCAACATGTCAGTGTTCTGCCCCTCTTCCCATACATGGATTCATAAGGAGCTGTTTCGATGCTTGAGTGGAAACTGTTGTTATAAGAGAACTCAACTAGAGGAAGATGTTGATCACATCTTCTTTTAAAGTTCATTGACCATGCTCTCAAAATGTACTCAAGTCTTTGGATAGTCCACTTAGATTGGCCATCAGTTTGAGGATGATAAGCCATACTGATGTTCATCTCAGTATCCATAGCATATTGAAGACTCTTCCAAAATGTGGAGCTGAATCTTATATCTTGATCGGATAAAATCTATAGTGTTACTCCATTCATCCTTACCATGTCTCTGATTTATATCCGTGCTATTTTATCCAGTGATAAATCCAACTGAATTTCAATGAAGTGTGCAGTCTTTTTAAGACAATCCAAAACAACCCAGATAGAATTGTTTCCTATGGACGTCTTCAGATGTCCAATAACATAGTCCATGGTGATGTTCTCCCATTTACATGCTGTTATGGGTAATGGTTGCATCGTCCCCTTAGACTTATGCCTCTCAACCTTCACTTGCTGGCATACCAGGAACTTTTATGTATACTCAATGACCTCCTTCTTCATGTTATCCCACTAATAATACTCTTAGAGATCTCAATACATCTTTTTGTTTAATGGGTGAATGGAGAAATTTGAACTATGTGAATCATTCAAAAATTTATTCTTTATCTCTGGATATGAAGGAACACAAAGTCTTGACTCAAATCTCACAATCCCTTCTTCATTAACACTAAACTCTGAGGGTTTCCCTTTTCTGATAGTTTCCACCATCTTTTAAATTCCTACATCATCCTTTTGAGCTTCCTTACCTTTCCAAAAGAGATGGTTGAAAAATAATTTGTGAAAGGATTGATGATTTTCCCTTCTTTATGATTCCCTTTTCCATCTTCATCAAATATAAGAAGAATGTATCCTTTTCAATTCTTATCAAGGATAGAATTTTTGGGTCCTTTCTACTTAGTGCATATGAAACCTTGTTCACTTTCCCAGAGTATTAATGGATTGATCAGTCGTAGTCTTTGATCATCTCTAACCATCTTCATCGGTGCATACTCAACTCTTTCTGTGTGAATATATACTTGATGCTTTTGTGGTCCGTATATATTTCGCACTTCTCCCCAAAGAGGTAATACTGCCTAATTTTTAAAGTGAATATCCCAACACCAGATCATGTGTTGTATAGTATTTCTCATGAACTTTAAATTTCCTTGAAGCATATGCAATGAATTTGTCATTTTTCATCAACACACAACCTAGGCCCTTCTTTGATGCATCACTAAATACCACAAAAAGTTCTCCACTTATGGGTAGAGTGAGCACGAGCACTATGATAATCCTCCTTTTCAACTCCTTGAATCCCTCTTCACATTAATAACTCTAATCAAACTTCACTCCCTTCTGAGTTATCTTGGTAAAAGGGTTTGACAATCTTGACAAATTTCTCACAAATCGGCGATAATATCCAGCTAACCCTGGGAATCTACAGATATCTGTCACTGATTTTGGCCTCAACCATCCCTCAGTTGTAGCTATCTTGGTGGGATCCACACATATACCATTACTTGTGATGATATAACCTAAGAATGATACCTCCTTCAACCATAACCCGCACTTGTTTTACTTTTCATAGAGATTCTCCTTTCTCAAGGTATCTTGTACAGTTCTTAGATTCTCTTCACCTCCTTGGTTTTGGAGTATATCAAAATATCAACTATAAAGACTACCACAAATTTTTTGGGGTAATCTATAAAGACTCTATTCATCAAGTCCATGAATATTTCTGGAGAATTAGTGAGTCTGAAAGGAATTACTATGAATTCATAGTTCCGATACCTTGTATAAAAAGCAGTCTTGGGGATATCCTCATTCTTCACCCTTACTTTGTAATTTCCTGACCACAAATCAACCTTAGAGAAGTATTGTTCTCTACATATCTGATTGAAAAAGTCATCAATTTATGGTAGAGGATACTTGTTCTTTTTCAGGATTTTTTTGAGCTAATGATAATCAATGAAAAGGAGTATTGACCGATCCTTCTTATTGAAGGAGAGGACTTGTTCACCCCATGGTGAAGCTCTTCGGCATGTAAACCCTTTATCCAAATTCACATGTAGTTGTTTCTTCAGCTTCTCAAGCTCTACAATAGATATTCTATATGGAGTCTTGGATATTGTAAACATGATAGGTATAAGGTCAATTGATAATTCAACATCTCTTCTAGGAGGAAGACTGGGCAATTACTCGGGAAACACTTCAACAAATTCACTCACAATTGGCATGTATTCAAGGATGGTTTATTCCATAGAATCAATCATCTAATCTAGATACGTTTTCTCATATGGAAGTAATATCCTTGCTTGAGATGATGGTGCAAAAAATATTCATCCTCCTCATTTCACTTGTACATAATCAGGGGTCGATTCTCCACATGGAGAGTGATTTCCCTCTCACGGAAATTTATGTTGGATCTATATAAGGAAAGCCAATCCATGCCTAGAATTGCATAAAATTCCACTAAAGGGAGTATGATGAGGTTCACTGGGAATTTCATACCACAAATTGTGATAGGGGAGGATTTATATTCAAGGGATGCAATGATTTCCCCATTTTCCATTCTCACCGACATCTTTACATCGATGATATTTGGTGTTGTTGGGATTGTTCTACTAATCATTTAGGATACAAAAGAATGCATAGAACCAGAATCAAAAATTATTTTCTCTATTATTGAATGAATAATTATAATAATTGTTACCACTTCATTTTAGGGGTTAACTTCAGTAATAGTGATGGAAAAAGATCACCCTTTCGGCCTTGCAGTTTGTTGGTTGCCTCCAAAAACCCTTGTCATAGGGAACTAATTTTCATGGTGCCTTGGTTATTTACAGTTGAGGCAATGGACAATGCATTGAGAGTCAAATGGATTTTTCCTCTCCTCTATCGTAGATGTGTATTTTTATTTTTATAATTTAATGTCTAGGTTCCCTTCTCTTCTACACCTAAATCATTTCCTTTTCCCCTTCAAAAAATTTTTGTGGTGCTTCTTTCTACACCTTTGAAAAGTGGGATGCTGGGTTTTCTTAGCACCATTGGGTTTATCCATTGGACTGCCATAATTAAATTCCACCTTAAGCTTCTTATCCTCATGATACCTTTGAGATTCGACGATCTCCATTTCAACCTTGAGGGAACATCAGACAATTTTTTCATAGCTATCGAAGTCACGGATTGTCAGGGCATTTCATAGGCTAGGTTTCAACCCATAAAAGAAGCGATCAACCTTGAATTTGGGGATAATGACAATGCCAGAGGTGTATCATGGAAGCCTTGTAAAGTTTTCCTCATATTCTCTGATGGATTCATTGTCTCTTTTCTTGAGGGAAAGTAAGTCCCTTTCTATCTTATGTCAGAGGGTGCGACGAAAATATTTTTCCAAAAACATTTTCTGGAAATCCTTCCATTCCAACAGTGTGATATCCTCCTCAGGCTTTGTATTTTTGATAAATTTCCACCATTTATTGGCTTCACACTCTATAAGATAATCACAAAGAAGAAACTTCTCTTGTTCAAAACATTGAAGGATGGAGAAGATCTTTTCAATAGAGTTGATCCATTGTTCGACAATTGAGGGCTCAGATGATCCATTAAAATAGGAGGTCTTTGTCTCATAAATTACTCAATTGCAACTTGTTCTTTCATAGGGGGTGTTGAAAGTTCCTCTTGACCCATTTTTCAATTCAAATCTCAAGTTAATTGAGATATTATCATGACAATGTTCATGATTCCCACACCCATTGGATTGGACATCTCATTAGAGAACCCATCACATTGATATTCTCATCATTTGTTATCCCAAGTCCTCAAATTACCAGCCATTGTCTAGAATAAAAGGAAATTTAGGGGTAAAAAATAAAGGTTAATGCAAGGAAAAAACAGATGACAAATAAATAACTTTTATTTCCTTAACTTATGAACTTATAGGCTTTAATCTATGTTATCCATGATCTACTTCCCAAAATTTATTCTTAGGGCCATTTTTTATTCTATTAAAAAAGGTTCATAATAAGTTTTGAATTTACCAAAGCATATCCACCAGGAGTGTTGTAACCAATAGTGCAGAAATGCCTATGGTCATGTACTAGGATACCCTAGGTCAAGCCTGAAATTCATTGTTAGAGTTTTCACTCCTAGGTACATCTGTACCAGAACCACATCTACCTGCTCATATCCATACAAGGATATATTTTCTTGATAAACTACTTACTCAATACTCACTAAAATGTAGGGATGTTTTTATTATAATTTTTCTTATCTCTAAGGATTCACTGCAGTTTTCTAATTCTGAGCCCAAGAATAACTAAACTTATCCTCTCATACTTGCTATTACAGACCGGTTTTTTAATACACACTTAAACATAATTTATTACATAAAATTTCACTAAATAAAACACTGAAGATATATATTTTTAGCGTATTTGGGGCTTAGGAACATTACATAAAAACTTAAAACATAAAATGAAACATCTTATTAAACACTTCTTCTACATGACAACATCATTCCTTCGTACTTAGCATTGCAAGGGATTACCGGAGGACATGCCTAATAAATGGGTGAGTTATAAAGACTAGTAAGGGAGTAAAAAGGAATAACATGAATAATACAATACATGTTATGAAATGAGAAAATAAATGGACCATAAGAGAAAATTTAACATAAAGTCGTGATATTGCATGATTATCATAACATGGAAATGTGGCAACAACACTTAACATGGTATTAACATGATCCAAGGCTCATTGTACATGGAGATTGAGTAAAAACTCATTAAACTTGAATTAGAATGAGTAAAACATCATTTCTCTTGAATTATCATGAGTAACACCTAATTACACATGATGCATCATGATACTAATATTTACCCAATGCATTGGAGCACTATCAGGGCGCACCCTTCTTAATCATTTCATTTAATGCAAAAGTGTTCCACAGGGATCATATAACATGGATTCATTAAAAATCATCATTTATTAAATGATAAAAAAAATTAATTCATACATGAAACTCGATTATAAATAATTAAATGTGCATAAAAGTTAATATACTTGATAAAGAAATGGGCATGGTATTCACTACACAATGACCTTGGCTTGTAAAATTGCGGTGTAATTTCGGTAGCATAACGGCATGACATAAGAATTCATAAAAATTGTTGATGAGAGAGAAAAGGGTGTCTCATAATATTTACATGAAATTTATAGTATGTGGATCATATATATACATTTCCAAACATATTTAATAGAATTTAGATTCAAAATACAAAATAATTTCTTGGATGTAAATGAGAAAGGTAACATGTGTACATGGGAGGAATTAATAAGAGATAAAGGGTCATATAATCATTAAAAATAAATAGGTAAAAATGGGGGATGTGTTAAACCGTAACCAAACATTTACAATTGAGAATAAAAGGGCATAACAGTATAATGAAATTTGGACAAAAATGAGAAAGGAAGAAATCCCTTATTTGGAAGTGTGATCCAAAAGGCTAGAGAGGGGCTTGAGATAGGATTGTTGAGAGCATGGGGATCCTTGGGAAGTTTATAGAGAGATTATGGAAAACGTTGGTTGAGCTCCAAAGGCTTTGAGTGAAGAGGAAGTGAGAGTTATATGGGTTTATATAGGAAAATGGAAAGAATTTTTAATTATTTTGGTTTTGGACCCTACACATTAAACTAATCAAAACCTCAAAACAACCCACAGTTTTTGCCCATGGTTTTTAAAAAATGGGATTGGAAAACAATATTTTATAAGTCCAATGACCTAAATTCTTAAAATATTAGGATATATTATGTGGAGGTGATTCACACTCTCAAGGAAATCAATTTAAAAAGTTAAAACGTTTTTAAGTCTTGGAGGGTCCACTAAATCTTTTTAAAATAAATCAAACAGCCCTAAAATTACTTTATTTTAATGTTAAAACATATATTGGACGAACATAATGTTTATAGTTTTTTATTACATCATTATTCATCCATTATGATGTCATAAAACACATTATATATTTAAACAGAATTTAATTTTTACCCAAAAATTTGACCGTCTCAAAAAATTATGAAAAATTCACCGTTAAATAATTTCAATGTCATGATTTCAAAAAAAATATTCATTTTATCCAAATAATTTTCTAAATATATGAATTTTTACTTTTAAAATAAAAACCGAAATTTATCAAAAATTCATGGGTTTTGATAAAAATGGCTTTCGAATTAATAAAAATAACAATTGTATTCCTAAAAATTATAAATTAATTTATATTTAGAAAAAAGTAATTTATTAATAATATTTTATTAAAATATTATTTAATTCAAAAATCCTTTAATTCATCAAAATAAATTTCTTAATTTAATATTAACTAAAAATATTATTTGTGCTTTAAAAACTATTTACAAAGTAAGAATAATAAATTGAATGTAAATTATTTGTTGTATAAAAAAATAATGCACATATGAATAGTGTTAAGGTCTTGTTACATAACCCCTTATAACACCCATATAAGACCTAAGGGTGAGGTTTTTTATGGTGAGAGACTTTTGGGGTGGCTCGAATAACATCACTCAGGTGGTAATCTCTATCAACTTTCACTTCACACGTAGGCGATTCTGTTCAAGCTTAAAGTGTTGAAGATCATCTTGGGCTTGGTCAAGAGAGAAGCCAAATGATGCCACCTCCTTTCCAATCTCTGACAAATGGTATTTTTATGGATAAATTATACTAAATGTGGTCTTCCCTTCCTTTGTTAGAGTAAATTGCATTTGTTAAAGCCTTATATTTATACTAATCACATGATCATTATTCAATGGCTATATTAGCAAATTTAACAATTATTAACGGTATCTTGAAATCCAAAAACATAAAACCAAAGAAGTACATATGTTATATAACCATCTTACATGATAAGAGATTTAATTATATCAAGAATAATTTTCATTAATAAAATTTTGGGTCGTTATAGAGTCCACAAATGGTTTTCTTCCCCTTCTAAATGATAAACATCCAAAATGATTTTTTCATGTTTTGAACAGAAAATTATAGAAAATATATTTTCAATGGTACTGATCCATTATTCAAAAACAAGTAGATCAAAAGACCCACTGAAGAAAGGTGGGTGTTTCCTCATGAAGGAATCAACATATTTTTTTTCCATTCTCTGCTCATTTGTAAGTCTAGAATGATTCATAGCTTGGGTAAGTATTGAAATAAGATTTTTCATTCCAGATCCCATAATGTTTTGTTGTTATGGAGGAAAACCATTGAATTAACTAGTGCATTGATCATTAACATGGTTCCTTTGGGTTCCAACCATTGTCTAAAACCCAAAAAGTATAGTGTGAGAGGTAAAAATAATACTAGGAGGACAACAAAATCAAGGGGGAGTACTTTCAATCTCTAACATCTTAGGTTTAATCCTAGTTTATTCATGATCTTTACCATAACTCTAGTACTTTAACCTATATTCAGACTTACCCAAAGGGACATCCCTATACATACCATAGAAATAGCTCTAGGGATCTCGTTAATTTTTTCACATCCGTGTTTCCAAAGGTTAACTAAACCTTTGCTCTAATACCAACTATAATGGCTCAAGATTGATATTTTTGGACATTGTATTTATTTTTCATAATACTTAATACATTACATGAATATACACCCAAATATTTTTTTAGTTTAGTGTCTTTGGAAACAGGGAACATAATCTTCAAACCTGTTGAAATATCTTCAGCATATCCCATAAAGATATTCCCATTTTTTTCCGACCTAAAACATTTCTATATATCGTGGAGAAAAGAAAAAATAATAATGGTGAGCTCAAATTCTCAGTAAGGGTAAATATTGAAAACATAAAACAAATCATGAACATAAGAATTTTAAAACCTGAACATAAAGTTTAAATATCAAAATCTGGAGTCATGAAATAAATCTTGGCATTACATAATGTAACACCCGAGACTTTTATGTTATATAAATCATCAAAGGAATCTTTTTCTACACAACACTTGCTTGGCTTGCTTTACATGCAATCGCGACCTTCCTCGATAGCTTGCGTCGTACGCAATACCGAGTTTCACTAAACAACAATATGCTATTAAAACTAGCCGTTATGAATAGTAATAACCAATTTTTGAAATTTTATAAATTTTATTTTTCAAAATGGACTTCATTTTTGGACTCAGAATATCGAAATTAGCCTAGGGTGAAATTTTGGTATTTTTCTAAAAACTTTCAATTTTTGATGAATAGTGAAACCACTAAGTGGTAGGTTAAAAACTGAATTTTGCATAAAACTTAATTTTACCGCTTCTGTGAATGTAATTTCGAAAATCTGACAGACACGGTTGATATCAGTAAGTAAAATGTGGTTCAATGAGATAAAAATAATTTTTTTGGTGAATAGTAACTTTTTACTTTTTTTACCGCGGTTAATAGTAAATAGGGTAACTAAGGGTAAATATGATATTAATATTACCCTAACACATGTCCTAATTCTATTGGACAAGTGTAATTCGACCAAAAACAAACTTAGGAATAAAATATGACCATTTAGGCCCACTTGGATTAGATTAGGACATTTATTATTAATTTATTTAAAGAAGGGTTAAAATAGTTAAAATCAAAGTTTAATAAGTAAATCATTTTTAATATGGGGTTATACATAAGATAAATTCAATTGTAAATATTCATTAGAAAGCTAAAAAGATTTCCTACATTATGATATTTTATTTGTAATTTTTAGACATCAAATAATTTAATTTATTTATGACACAAAGATGATGCAGTAATTATCTTATTAATGAAATATTGACATAATTGATAATATAAATACCAAAATAAATGTAATTTAAGACTTTTTATGAATTCCACTAATTTTCTAGGTTACTATGATATATTAGTGTTGATTTAATCAACTTGGTTCGAACATATAATTCTGTTATGACTTTCACAAAAATCATATATCAAATAGTGTCAAAATTGACACAAAATAGTTTTTAAATCAAATATTATATTATTAATTGTTATCTAAGGTTCGGCCAAATGACTTAGATAAGGATATATATATTAATAATAAACAATTTGGGGTTCTTTTGGCATGTTATAGTAAGTGTATTAACCATATAGTGAAAGAAAACAAAAAGACATGGTAAAAGTTAAATTATTTAACTTAGAGTTAAATCTAATTGATAAGGTTAAAATAATACCCTAAACTTGTATAAATCCTATTGGTTGATAGGATTTCGACCCATCCCCACTTTAGCTTCGAAATAAGACCCTTTGGAACCATTATAAACCGATTTTGACTTTAATATAAAATAATATTTTGAGATATTCCTAAGGTGCCCCTCTCCTCCCTTATAAAAGGGCACCTCCTCCCCCTCCTCCTCACACCAATTTGAGCACTCAAACTCGGCCAACCCCTGCCATTTTCTCCTCTCCACTTCCCTAGAATAATCCTAGAGGTCCTGGTCTTCTCCAAAGACCAATCTTAGTTCCTTAAGTGGAGGATTCAAAGAGGCGTTCCAAAGAAGAGGAGCTTCGGACACGAACAAAGCAAATCGGACCTAAGGTAAGGGAAATATCACAATCTCATTTTTATCCAAGATTGTTTATTCGTAAGTATTTACTGGGGTGTATTTTATCATCCACATCCATGTTTCATCAAAATGTAATATTATTTCCATCCACCTACAATTGTTTAAATCCATTTTTATCCTTCGGTGAGTTTTTAGTAATATGTATGAAAGGAATCTTTTGTCGTACGAGATACTTTTTGACTTTCCCGACAAAAGTACGAAGAATGTTTTTTTAAAATTATATGGCATGAATGGATTTTTAAAACATTATGTCCAAGAAACTTCCTTTACAAGTTTTCAAGTTTATTTTTAATCAACTTCTTTTATTTTAAAGTTGTATGACATGTTATGAAAGGAAAAAAATGTTTTTGAAGAAGAAAGGATATTTTCCTCAAGAATGGAGTTCAAGTGTTTTATCAAAATTATTTTCCATCTAAGATAATAAAGGGTTCTGTTTTTATCCCTATTATTACATTGATTTGATTATGTTTTGATGGAAACATTTTTATGAATTCCTTTATCTTATATGAATTGTTTTATGATGTCATGGTGTTTAAGAATCCCATTTTTATTACATGGGTTATGCGATGATGTATGATTTATGATTATGTGGCACACATAAGAAAGGATTCATTATAAGATGGGTGGGACCTATATCTCCCTCCAATGCATTGGGTAAAGATTTTATATCTCATGAGATAGACATGGCTGGAACGGAAGGTTATTTCCTTTCAGTGATACAGGACTGAAACGAGGAGTGAACTCGGTTCAGAAAGGGACTTTGTCCACTAAGATAGTCTTGGCAATGAGTCATGACTAACAAGAAATGATTTTCCATGATTATGTGTGCATGCCACAAAGTTTCAAGTTTTATGTTATGATTATGGGGATCTCATTTTCACTTCTATGATTTATTCCATGTTAAGATATTATGATCTATTATGCAGGTTTTGATTTTCAAAAAGATATGATATGATTTTTATTTCCTTTATTTGCCTTGCTGAGCATTTGAGCTCACCCTTTTATGTTTTCTTTTCCCCAGGTCAGGAATATGGATATTAAGTAGAATATGCTAAAAGGGACCCTAGATATGATGAAATAAATGGGAGACACTGTAGAAGATTTATGAACCAGTTGTTTATGTTTCCCAGTTTCTAAAGACACTATACCTATACGGTCCTTTGTGGTTTTGTCATATGTTGTAATAAGTGTGCTTCAATTTTGAAGTATTAACAATGTATGTAAAGTATGGGTCGTTATAGTTGGTATCAGAGGAAAGGTATAGTCAACCTTTGGAAACTAGGATGTGAAAGCCTTAGTAAGAACCCTAAGGATAAGTCTAAGCATAGAACACAATATTAGTGTTTTAGAAATGGCCTTGAATAACCTAGGATAAGACCTTAAGCATGAAAATTTTATTCTTGAATTATGTGGTTTCCTATTATAATTAGTGTTGCTCACACTATTCTTCTTGGTTTTAGTCAATGGCTGGAACCCGAAGGAACCGTGTTAATGCGGAATGCGATGGGCAATGCAATGATTGTCCCCCTGAGCAACCAAACGATATGGGAGCTGGAATGAAAAATCTTGTAGCCATGCTCACACAACTTTCTCAAGCTATGAATCATGCAGGATTTCCAAACGAGCAAAGGAGGGAGCAACTGTTGAATCCTTCATGAGGCAGCGTCCACCTTCTTTCAGTGGGTCTACTGATCCATTAGTTGCTGAACAATGGATTAGTACTACTGAAAAGATATTTTCAGTTCTTCAATGTTCTGAACATGATAAAGTCATCCTAGCAGTGTATCGTTTGGAAGGAGATGCTGATCAATGGTGGAATCTTGTTAAGAATACGAGGCAAAGGGATGAAATTGAGTCTATGGAATGGGATGAGTTCAAGAACTTATTTTTCAATAAGTACTTCCCTCGTATTCTCCGAACAAAGATGGAGAAAGAGTTTCTTGAACTGAAGCAAAGGGATGATGAATCTGTTGGTACCTATGAAGCAAATTTTACAAGACTTGCAAGGTACGCTTCTGGTATTATTATCCAACCTGAGAGTAAGCTCGATCGATTCTTTAGTGGCTTAAAACCAAGTCTTCGAAGGGCGTTAGCCATAAGGGACTTCAATAGCTACGAGGAAATCGTTCGATGTGCTCTCAAAGTCGAGATGGAGATTGGAGTAACCCATCAGTCACATGGGTTTGATAAGAAGAGGAAGATGGAATTCAAAGAAAAATCTAAAGAGCACATGGAAAAGAAGATGAGCTTTTCCTTCTGCTCAAAGTGTGGAAAGAAACATGGAGGGAGTTGTCTTAAAGGGACAAGTAAATGTTTTAAATGTGGAAAAGAAGGTCATCGGGCATTTGAATACCATGATAATGGGAAGAAGATGTATAATGATGCAAACAAAGGAAGGGATACACAGAATGAACCTACTACACTTCAATGTTTCAAGTGCAAGGAGATGGGGCATTATGCAAATCAATGCCCAAATCCAAGGGTTGATGATGATGGTCGACGTCAACAAAATCTTAAGGCTAAAGACAAAGGAAAGTCACATGCAATTTCTATCAGCGATGTGGAGTACGATAACGAAGTGGTGAAAGGTACACTTACCATCCACTATAAAGTAGCAAATGTTTTATTTGATTCTGGATCCACCCACTCTTTTATTTCTAAAGAATTTTCTAAAGGTATCACCGTATTACCTCAACAATTAGATGTTGAGTTAGTTGTGACAACACCTAATGGCACAACAGTCGCATCAAAAGTTTATAATTCTTCTCCGATCGAAGTTTGTGGGAAAGTGCTTCCTGCAAATCTTGTGATCCTTCCTTTAGTGGAATTTGATGTGACTCTTGGCATGGATTGGCTTTCTCTACTTGGAGCTCATATCGATTGCCAAAGAAGGGAAGTCACATTTCATATTCCAGATCAATCTACGATCGTCTATCAATGCAAGGATGAACATAACCTTCCAGTGGAAATTTCTTCCATCTTATGGGTATTGATTCCACTAAATGAAGGTTATTTATCTCAAATGGTTGGTGAGAGACTCACGATTAAGAATATGCCCATTGTACGGGAGTATAATGATGTCTTTCCGGAGGAATTGCCGGGTCTTCCACCAAATCGTGAAGTTGAGTTTTCAATAGAACTCGTACCGGGTGCTTTGCCTATTTCAAAGACACCTTATAGAATGGCCCCAATTGAGTTGTAGGAATTGAAGAAGAAACTCCAAGAGAATCTTGATAAGGGATTCATACGCCCTAGTGCGTCACCTTGGGGAGCACCTGTTCTATTTGTTAAGAAGAAAGATGGATCAATGAGACTTTGCATTGATTATCGAGAACTTAACAAGATCACTATCAAGAACAAATATCCTCTCCCACGCATTGATGACTTATTTGACCAACTACGCGGAGCTCAATACTTTTCCAAGATTGATCTTCGTTCAGGGTATCATCAATTAAGGGTCAAAAGGGAGGATATACCAAAGATGGCTTTTCGTACAAGGTATGGACACTATGAATTTATAGTGATGCCATTTGGTCTTACTAATGCCCCTGCTATCTTCATGGATCTAATGAATAGAGTCTTTAGAGACTATCTTGATCAATTTGTGGTAGTCTTTATAGACGATATTCTTGTCTATTCAAAGAGCAAGGAAGAGCATGAAGATCACTTGAGAATTATATTAAAGACCCTGAGAAAGGAGAAGCTTTATGCCAAATTTACCAAGTGTGAATTTTGGCTTCAAAAAGTTGCATTTTTGGGTCACATAATCTCAAAAGAGGGGATATCTGTGGATCCAGCAAAAACAGAGGTTATCGAAAGATGGTCGAGACCAACAACAGTAACTGAGATTCGAAGTTTTCTTGGTTTGGCTGGATATTATCGACGTTTTGTAAAAGATTTTTCACGATTATCTAATCCAATTACCAAGTTGACTCGGAAGGGAGTTAAGTTTGTCTGGACAGAGGAATGTGAAGGGAATTTCAAGGAGTTGAAAAGAAGGTTATCCAGTGCACCTGTGCTCACACTGCCTTGTAGTGGAGAAAGGTTTGTGATCTATAGTTATGCATCCAAGAAGGGATTGGGGTGTGTTCTTATGCAAAATGATATGGTGATAGCTTATGCCTCACGACAGTGGAAAATCCATGAGCAAAATTACCCAACACATGATTTGGAGTTGGCTGCGGTAATATTTGCATTAAAGATTTGGAGGCATTACCTTTATGGTGAAAGGTGTGATATTTATACTGATCATAAAAGTTTAAAGTATATTTTCACACAAAAGGAGTTGAATATGTGTCAAAGAAGATGGTTGGAGCTGATTAAGGATTATGACTGCTCAATCCATTACCACCCTGGGAAAGCAAACAAGGTGGCAGATGCATTAAGTCGACAAGACCGTGCTAGTTTATCCATGATGAGGATCACAAAAGATCCAATATTTATGGATTTACAAAGGATGGATCTTGGAATTATAATGGAAGGGGAAAAATCTTATCTTTCTCAAATGAATGTTCAACCATCTATACATGTGAAGATTAAAGAGGCACAGAAAGAAGATGTCGAGTTACAAAAGAAGGTGAGAAATGTTCCTGAATTCAACCTTGATTGTGATGGGATAATAAAGTTCAGGAATCGGGTTTGCGTTCCTCCCATCCCCGAATTAAAGAATGATCTGCTGGATGAGGCTCATAGTTCATCATTCTCTATTCATCCTGGAAGCACGAAGATGTATAGGGACTTGAAAGAGTACTTCTGGTGGGATGGCATGAAAAGAGATGTTGCTGAATATGTCTCTCGATGCTTGGTTTGTCAACAAGTTAAAGCTGAGAGACAGAAGTCTAAGGGGATGTTACAACCATTACCCATACCCGAATGGAAATGGGAAAACATCACTATGGACTTTGTCACAGGACTTCCTAAAACATCCAAAGGCAATAATGCTATTTGGGTCATAGTTGATCGTCTTATAAAGTCTGCACACTCCATTGCTATTAGAGAGGATTTCTCTCTAGATCAGCTTGCCAGGATATATGTAAAAGAAGTGGTAAGATTGCATGGAGTACCACTTTCTATTATATCTGATCGAGATCCGAGATTTACCTCGAAGTTCTGGCGAAGTCTTCAGCATACTCTGGATACAGAGTTGAGTTTCAGCACTGCTTATCATCCCCAGACAGACGGTCAGTCTGAGAGAACAATTCAAACCCTAGAAGATATGTTGAGAGCTTGCTCTATGGATTTAAAAGGAGGTTGGGATCAACACCTACCTTTGGTGGAAGTTTCTTATAATAATAGCTTTCACTCCAGTATTCAGATGGCTCCTTATGAAGCTCTCTATGGAAAGAAATGCAGGACTCCAACTTTCTGGGATGAAGTTGGGGAAAGAAAGCTATTAGGACCTGATCTCGTTGATGAAATGGCAGAAAAGGTCAGATCTATTCAAAAACACATAAGCGCAGCTCAGAGTCGACAGAAAAGTTATGCCGACAACCGAAGAAAAGACCTAGAGTTTGAAGTGGGTGATAAAGTGTTCTTACGAATATCTCCCTGGAAGAGGGTTATGAGATTTGGAAAGAAGGGGAAGTTGAGCCCTAGATATATCGGTCCTTTTGAAATATTGGATCGTGTTGGGAAGGTAGCTTACCGATTGGCGCTTCCACCGAATCTCTCTCAAGTTCACGATGTGTTCCATGTATCTCTCCTGAGAAAGTACATACCAGATCCTTCACATGTACTCAGCTCAGAAGTTGTACCGCTGGAGCAAGATCTTTCTTATGAAGAATAGCCGATAGAGATTCTGGATCGTAGCGAAAAAGTCCTACGAAACAAGACCACTCGATTGGTGAAAGTTTTATGGAGAAACCACCAACTTGAAGAAGCTACATGGGAGCTTGAGGATATGATGAGGGAGAAGTATCCTCATCTGTTTGTTGCAAAGTGACGAATTTCGAGGTCGAAATTCTTTTTAAGGGGGGTAGAATGTAACACCCGAGACTTTTATGTTATATAAATCATCAAAGGAATCTTTTTCTACACAACACTTGCTTGGCTTGCTTTACACGCAATCGCGACCTTCCTCGATAGCTTGCGTCGTACGCAATACCGAGTTTCACTAAACAACAATATGCTATTAAAACTAGCCGTTATGAATAGTAATAACCACTTTTTGAAATTTTATAAATTTTATTTTGCAAAATGGACTTCATTTTTGGACTCAGAATATCGAAATTAGCCTAGGGTGAAATTTTGGTATTTTTCTAAATACTTTCAATTTTTGATGAATAGTGAAACCACTAAGTGGTAGGTTAAAAACTGAATTTTGCATAAAACTTAATTTTACCGCTTCTGTGAATGGAATTTCGAAAATCCGACAGACACGGTTGATATCAGTAAGTAAAATGTGGTTCAATGAGATAAAAATAATTTTTTGGGTGAATAGTAACTTTTTACTTTTTTTACCGCGGTTAATAGTAAATAGGGTAACTAAGGGTAAATATGATATTAATATTACCATAACACATGTCCTAATTCTATTGGACAAGTTTAATTCGACCAAAAACAAACTTAGGAATAAAATATGACCATTTAGGCCCACTTGGATTAGATTAGGACATTTATTATTAATTTATTTAAAGAAGGGTTAAAATAGTTAAAATCAAAGTTTAATAAGTAAATCATTTTTAATATGGGGTTATACATAAGATAAATTCAATTGTAAATATTCATTAGAAAGATAAAAAGATTTCCTACATGAGGATATTTTATTTGTAATTTTTAGACATCAAATAATTTAATTTATTTATGACACAAAGATGATGCAGTAATTATCTTATTAATGAAATATTGACATAATTGATAATATAAATATCAAAATAAATGTAATTTAAGACTTTTTATGAATTCCACTAATTTTATAGGTTACTATGATATATTAGTGTTGATTTAATCAACTTGGTTCGAACATATAATTCTGTTATGACTTTCACAAAAATCATATATCAAATAGTGTCAAAATTGACACAAAATAGTTTTTAAATCAAATATTATATTATTAATTGTTATCTAAGGTTCGGCCAAATGACATAGATAAGGATATATATATTAATAATAAACAATTTGGGTTTCTTTTTTCATGTTATAGTAAGTGTATTAACCATATAGTGAAAGAAAACAAAAAGACATGGTAAAAGTTAAATTATTTAACTTAGAGTTAAATCTAATTGATAAGGTTAAAATAATACCCTAAACTTGTCTAAATCCTATTGGTTGATATGATTTCGACCCATCCCCACTTTAGCTTCGAAATAAGACCCTTTGTAACCATTATAAACCGATTTTGACTTTAATATAAAATAATATTTTGAGATATTCCTAAGGTGCCCCTCTCCTCCCTTATAAAAGGGCACCTCCTCCCCCTCCTCCTCACACCAATTTGAGCACTCAAGCTCGGCCAACCCCTGCCATTTTCTCCTCTCCACTTCCCTAGAATAATCCTAGAGGTCCTGGTCTTCTCCAAAGACCAATCTTAGTTCCTTAAGTGGAGGATTCAAAGAGGCGTTCCAAAGAAGAGGAGCTTCAGACACGAACAAAGCAAATCGGACCTAAGGTAAGGGAAATATCACAATCTCATTTTTATCCGAGATTGTTTATTCGTAAGTATTTACTGGGGTGTATTTTATCATCCACATCCATGTTTCATCAAAATGTAATATTATTTCCATCCACCTACAATTGTTTAAATCCATTTTTATCCTTCGGTGATTTTTTAGTAATATGTATGAAAGGAATCTTTTGTCGTACGAGGTACTTTTTGACTTTCCCGACAAAAGTACGAAGAATGTTTTTTTTAACTTATACGGCATGAATGTATTTTTAAAACATTATGTCCAAGAAACTTCCTTTACAAGTTTTCAAGTTTATTTTTAATCAACTTCTTTTATTTTAAAGTTGTATGACATGTTATGAAAGGAAAAAATGTTTTTGAAGAAGAAAGGATATTTTCCTCAAGAATGGAGTTCAAGTGTTTTATCAAAATTATTTTCCATCTAAGATAATAAAGGGTTCTGTTTTATCCCTATTATTACATGGATTTGATTATGTTGTGATGGAAACATTTTTATGAATTCCTTTATCTTATATGAATTGTTTTATGATGTCATGTTGTTTAAGAATCCCATTTTTATTACATGGGTTATGCGATGATGTATGATTTATGATTATGTGGCACACATAAGAAAGGATTCATTATAAGATGGGTGGGACCTATATCTCCCTCCAATGAATTGGGTAAAGATTTTATATCTCATGAGATAGACATGGCTGGAACGGAAGGTTATTTCGGTTCAGTGATACAGGACTGAAACGAGGAGTGAACTCGGTTCAGAAAGGGACTTTGTCCACTAAGATAGTCTTGGCAATGAGTCATGACTAACAAGAAATTATTTTCCATGATTATGTGTGCATGCCACAAAGTTTCAAGTTTTATGTTATGATTATGGGGATCTCATTTTCACTTCTATGATTTATTCCATGTTAAGATATTATGATCTCTTTTGCAGGTTTTGATTTTCAAAAAGATATGATATGATTTTTATTTCCTTTATTTGCCTTGCTGAGCATTTGAGCTCACCCTTTTATGTTTTCTTTTCCCCAGGTCAGGAAGATGGATATTAAGTAGAATATGCTAAAAGGGACCCTAGATATGATGAAATAAATGGGAGACACTGTAGAAGATTTATGAACCAGTTGTTTATGTTTCCCAGTTTCTAAAGACACTATACCTATACGGTCCTTTGTGGTTTTGTCATATGTTGTAATAAGTGTGCTTCAATTTTGAAGTATTAACAATGTATGTAAAGTATGGGTCGTTATACATAAGTCATAGATCATAAAGGATCATTAAATATGATAAAATATCATTGGAATAAAACATGGAATTGTGGAAAACTAATAATCACGTAATATGACTTCCATTTTAGGCACGACATTGTTTCCCATACCATCATAGTCGAAAAGATCCATTACTAAACTGAGTTTACTTGCTATTCTAGCCATGTATTACTAAACCAGATTTACTATCCATTATAGTAATGTTTATCTCATGAGATATAAATCTTTACCCAATGTGTTGGAGGGAGATACAGGTCACACCCATCTTATAATGAAATAATTCTTACATATTCTATAAAAACAAAAAACCTTCATCATAGCATAACCCATGAAAAAAAATGGGTTTCTTGAAAATCATAACATAATAATACATATAAAATAAATAGATTTCATAAAAATAATTTCATCACAAAAAAAATCGAGTAAATTTAATAATAGGGATAGAAAAATAACCCCATGTCATCTCATATGGAAAAACAATTTTGATAATACACTTAAACTTAATTTCTTGAGGAAAATGTCATTTCTTCTCCAAAAAAAACATTTTATTTTCTAAAAATACAGTGTATCTTTAAAAGAAAATAAATTAAGTGAAAATAGACATGAAATCATGTAGAGTAAGCTTCATATAAATAAGGAGTTATGAATACATAAAAATATATTCATGTTGTATAAGTTAAAACACATTCTCCTTGTACTTTTTCGGGAAAAGTCAAAAAATACCTCCTATTGAAAAATGCCAAAATATTCCTTTCATACCATTTAATAAAAATTTAATAATGGTTAAAATTGACTTTAAACAATTTTAGAAGAATAAAACTGATATTACATAATTAGGAAACATGGACATGAATGATAAATATACCCCATTAAATACTTAAGTGTAAAAAATCTCATATAAAAATGAGATTGTAAAATTATCCCTTACCTTTGGTCTGATTTCTTCCATACGTGTTCGAAACTCCAATATAGTGGATTTAAACATATTATTAACTTGTAAAAGAACCATAATTATAATTATTACATCACATATGACTTTATATTACCCAGTTGTTTGTCAATTCCAAGTTAAATCAACGTTTTGGGTAATAATCATTTAATTTATTGTACGTATTTTGACTTGTTATTCATGATATTATTATTTAAATAATGATTTAATTACTTATAGAATTTAAAAAATTATTTCTATATCATATATATTAAGTATATAAATATATATATTATATAGATAAATGAAATAGAATACACCGTTCATGGAGACGGTAGGTCATGCGTACGCATGAATGATGTTTCCATTTCCTTATTGAATTGAAAAGAAGAAATTAAATGATATATATATATACTTAAATACAGTATCATTATTATGTAATATATTTAATTATTATTTATTATATATATCTTATAATTATTCCCAAATGGTTAACGGGGAGAATGAATCTCATCGTGCCGTGGAGACAATAAGTTGTACATATGCACGAGCGACGATATCATTCCCTTGATGATTAAATAGTATGGAATTGGATAGTATGTAAATTTTACTGAACAATTTTTATGTTATATTCATTATTTTCATCCATTATATTCATAAATATACCCATCCAAATTAAGTATTGTTGAATAACAATTACCCCACAATGTGGAGATGGTAATCTGTACGTAAGGAAACATGGTGGTATTGTTATTTATAGGATGGATAAAACTAGGTGTAAGGTTGTAATATAATTATAATAACAAATAATCATGTATAAGACCCTGTATTTATTACATTGATATTAAAACAACACAAGAAGTGGAAATAGAATAAGAAAACAATTTTGAAAGAGGTGATAAAACAATTACCTATTTTTTTTGTATCTTCTTTTGGTATGAACAAAATGACTCATTATGATGGATCTATTACCAAAGAATGGCCTCTAGGATGAAGTGAGGGAATTTGGGAGGAGATTTAGGAAGTTTTTGGCTGAGACAATGTGATTTAGAGGTGTTATTAAAAGAGAAGGAGATGTGCCCTTTTATAAGAGAGGAGAGAGGCTCCTTTGGAAAGTCTTGAAATATTAATTTATTATAAATTAATTTTAGGTTTATTATGATACCAAACTCATTTATTTAAAAGATAATATGATTATTGGTTTAAATCCTCTCAACCAATAATATTTATACATGTTTTTATTTTATTTTAAACCTTATCATTTTGACTTATCTTTATGTAATCTATATAATTTTTTTTATGGTAATTATATTCCAAATATTAAATTGTTATAAATATTTACTTATGTATTATCAATTGTACATAATTGGATACTTTATGAAATTTTTGACCATATAATTTTCACTTTTTAATATTTTTTATTTTTAAATAATTTAATAAAGTGTTATTTTTATAAAATATCAATAGTGTCAACTTTGACACTATTCATTTATTTGACATTAAATAAAATCCACACATAAGATAAATTCGAAAAAAATATTTAATATACAATAACATGTCATAGTCACCAATAAATTTCGTGGAGAGTATTAATTATTTTATATGATATTTATTTTAATATTTTTAAAACTATTTATATGATATTTCTTTCAATAAAATAATTTCTACATCACTATTGTCTCATCATTAATGGTAATTATTTAATCACTAAAAATTTTAAATAAATTCAAATGATATATATAATTTAATTATATTTCTGGAGACTATTTATTTTCAAATTTTTATTGTGTTTATCACTATATTAAAATTATTATACTTATAAGATATATGAGAGTGACATGTTGTCACCTTCTTTTGTTTTAATTATAATTATATCACTTCCATGGGAAAAAGTTCATCACATGAATCAATTACAACCCATATGAGATTTTGGTTGACTATAATTCATCTAATAGGATTTTTTTAGGTGTTAGGGTAATTTTATTGTCTTTATCATATTGTTAGTTAACCTAATTTACTCGATATACCTTTAACTGTGGTAAATAAAAATTGCTATAATTACTATTCATAATATCGAAAAAACTAAAAGTAACCTATTAATATAATTTATACCCATTTATTCCAAATATTGAATCCATTTTTCATAATTCAAAACAAAAAATTGGCAATCATTAATTTAAAATTAATTCTCGCTGTCAAAACCAAAAACAGGGTTTTAAGACGAAAAAAACTTATCAAAATATTGACATGTGTTTATATCAAATTTAAATGTGAAATTACATAAAATTAAAAACATTGGATTAAATGATAAAAAAATAATCCAATTACACTTTAAAAATAATTAAAAAAGATAATCTATCTATAAAAATAAATTAGATGAAAAAGGCAGTTTTGAATTAAAATGCACTATATTTCACTGTTCATTAAAATATGAATTTTATCAAAAATATACCAAAAATTAAACCAAATTAAAATTTTATTTCCCTATTCCAAAGAAGAAGTTTAATTTTTCAAATATAATATATATAATTGTTAAAAACTATATTTAAAGTGGGTGCACCATCAAAAGGTGGCAAAATTGCATTTTTGGACAAATACTTATTTTATCTGAAAAATTGAATTTGTTCTTATAGCATGTCTATAAAATACATAAGATTTTAAAATTAAAAATTTTCATAATAATATTCAAAAAATATTATTTATATCCTAATATATAATAATATTTTAATAATATATCATTGTTTAGTGAAACTCTGTATTGCGTACAATGCAAGCTATCGAGGAAGGTCGCTCATGCATGTAACACAAGCCAAGTCAGTGGTGCGTGTAGTGCATGATTCCTTTAGTGATTCATATAACATAATATAAACTTATTTATTTTATACATTGAACAAAATATGTACTCAGTGTTTCATATGTCGTACGCGAACTTGGTGCTGCGTGTAACATACGACAAGTAGGTTTAGTGTGAAAGGAATATTTGACTTAGTGAATTTCAATATATGAATGAAAATTTTAATTTATTTGAAAAACAATTCCATAAAAACTCAAGGTGTTATATTATAAAAATAAATTTTAATCAGGTTATTAGAACCAAAAACCTATTTATCAGTTTTAGATATTATCTCTTGAGATATGCCAACCACTCCTTAGATATTCTTTCCGTTGATAAATTCTGTTTATTTATAGAAAATATTAAAGCCCAAATTCTAAAAAAGTGTTTTGTTGATAATGATGGTGATAATATTATAAGATATTTTTCATAATATATTGGGTTGAAATTTGTAACACCCCAGGATTTTATGAAAAACATTCTTTTTAATTTCATTAATGTATTGTGTTATACGATACACCAAAAGGAGCTTTCACAACACACATCTCTGACCTGGCTTTAATTACACGCAATCGTGACCTTCCACGATAGTGTGTGTTGTACGCAACACCAAGTTTCGCTAAACAATGATATGCTATTAAAATATTATTAAAACTAGCCGTTATGAAAAGTAATAACCACTTTTTGAAATTTGGTAAATTTTATTTTTCAAAATGGACTTCATTTTTGGATTCGGAATATCGAATTTACCTTAGGGTGAAATTTTGGTGATTTTCGGATAACTTTCATATTTTGATGAATAGTGAAAATTACAAAATTTTAATTAAAAACAACTTTTTCAATCGAAATAATTAATAGTGATAAATTATTAATTTGACTGGTTTTAAAGTATATTTAGAATATATTTTTATAATTTAATACAATGTTGGTCATTGGATGTAATTTCACATTTAAACCAGTTATAAACAAGTGTCAATCTTTTGATAGTTATTATCTCTTAAAAACATGCCTTTTGTTTTGACGACAGGAATTAATTTTTAAATTAATTAATGCAACTGATATGTTTTGAATTTGGTAAAATAGAAATAATTTTTGAGTTCAGAATATCAAATATATCTTAGGCCTAATTTTTGGCATCTTTTTGAAAACTTTCAATTTTTGATGAATAGTGAAACCACTAAGTGGTAGTTAAAAAAAACTGAATTTTTCATAAAACTTAATTTTACCGCTTCTGTGAGTGGAATTTCAAAAATCCGAGAGACACGGTTGATGTCAGTAAGTAAAATGTGGTTCAATGAGATGAAAATAATTTTTGGTGAATAGTAACTTTTTACTTTTTTTACCACGGTTAAAAGTAAATAGGGTAATTAAGGGTAAAAATGATATTACTATTACCCTAACACATGTCCTAATTCTATTGGACAAGTGTAATTCGACCAAAAACAACCTTAGGAATAAAATATGACCATTTAGTCCCACTTAGACTAGATTAGGACATTTATTATTAATTTATTTAAAGAAGGGTTAAAATAGTTAAAATCAAGGTTTAATAAGTAAATCATTTTTAATATAGGGTTATACATAAGATAAATTCGACTATAAATATTAATTAGAAATCTAAAAATATTTACTACATAATGGTATTTTAATTTTAATTTTTAGACATTAAATAATTTAATTATTTATGACACAAAGATGATGCAGTAATTATCTTATTAATAAAATATTGACATAATTGATGTTATAAACACCAAAAAAAATGTAATTTAACACTTTTTATGAATTCCACTAATTTTCTAGGTTAATATGACATGTTATTATTGATTTAATTAACTTTTTTAGAACTTATCATTTTGTTATGAATTTCATAAAAATCATGTACCAAATAGTTTCAAAATTGACATAAAATAGTTTTTAAAACAAATATTATTTTATTAATTGTTATTTTATTCCTAAAAATATAAGGTTCGGACAAATGACTTAGATAAGGTTATATATATTAATAATAAACAATTTGGGGTTCGTTTGGCTTCTTATAGTAAGTTTATTAACCTTATAGTATAAGAACACAAGAAGACATGGTAAAAGTAAAATTATTTAACTTAATGTTAAATCTAAATGATAAGGTTAAAATAGGAACGTAAACTTGTCTAAATTCTATTGGATGAGATGATTTCGACCGATCCCCACCTTAGCCTCGAAATATATCAATTTGGAGCTATTTAAAACCAAACTTGACTTTATAATAAAATAATATTTTTAGTTATTCCAAAGGTGCCCCTCTCCTCCCTTATAAGAGGGCACCTCCTCCCTCTCTTCCTCACACCACTTTGAGCCTTCAAGCTTGGCCAACCCCTGACACTTTCACCTCTCCACTTCCCTAGAGACATCCTAGAGGTCCTGGTCTTCTTAAAAGACCAAGTTTAGTGCCCTAAAAGAAGGTCTCAAATAATCACTTCAAAGAAGAGGTAATGTCCGTTACCGATTCTTTCATCTTTATTTCTTCTTCCACTTCTTCTTCTTTAGTTGTTTCATTATGAAGTAATAACATAAGTATCACTCATATACTGGTATTTTATTATAAGTATGAAACAACCATAATTCACCATCTATCCATCCTACGAAAAAAGAAATCACCGCGCGTGCGTACGTACGGAATACCGTCTCCACGCCGTGGTGTAATCTATTTTCCACCACCACCTTACTTGGATGGGTATAATGGTGTAAATAATGAATATATATGACTATTATAAAGTGTTATTGATTCTGAAATATTATACATACACTCCAATACAATTCCACGATCATATGAATGATATCATCACTCGTGCGTACGTACGGAATACCGTCTCCACGATGTGATGCGACTCGTTCTACATGATCTTCATTTCATAATGATTATAAATGAATTGAATGAATTAATATGATATATATTACACTAATACCATTCTGGAAATGAGTTATCTATAACCCAAAGAGAATAATAAGAATTTATTCGACAAAACACGCATAAGAACAAAAAGTTATAAACACCCGAATAACAAGTAGCAATGAAATATTACTACTAAAAAGCTAAGAATATGACCATATATGATATCATAAAAATAAGTATGATTCTGAAATAAGTCAATAACATTATTTAAATCATTATAAAGGAGTTTTGGACACTTACAAAGCAAGTCGGACCTAAGGTAAGTGAAAATATCACAATCTCATTTTTATCTGAGATTGTTTTTACTTTGGCATTTACTGGGGTGTATTTTATCATCCACATCCATGTTCCCTCAATATGTAATATTGTTTCCATCCACTTACAATAGTTTAAATCCAATTTTACCCTTCAGTGCGTTTTTAGTAAAGAATATGAAAGGAATCTTTTGTCGTTTTTCGTACGAGATACTTTTTGACTTTTCCGACAAAACTACAAAGAATGTTTTTTTAACTTATACGTCATGAATGGATTTTTAAAACATTATTTCCAAGAAGATTCCTTTACAAGTTTTCAAGTTTATTTTTAATCAACTTCTTTTAGGTTAAAATTGTATGACATTTTAAGAAAGGAAAATGTTTTTGAAGTAGAAAGGATATTTTCCTCAAGAATGGAGTTCAAGTGTTTTATCAAAATTATTTTCCATCTAAGATAATATAGGGTTCTGTTTCTATCCCTATTATTACATTTACTTGATTATGTTGTGATGAAAATATTTTTATGAATTCCTTTATCTTATATGAATTGTTTTATGACGTCATGATGTTTAAGAATCCCATTTTTATTACATGGGTTATGCAATGATGTATGATTTATGATTTTGTGGCACACATAAGAATGGTATCATTATGAGATGGGTGGGACCTATATCTCCCTACAATGCATTGGGTAAAGATTTTATATCTCATGAGATAGACATGGCTGGAATGGTAGGTTATACCGGTTCAGTAAAACAGGACTGAAACGAGGGTGACTCGGTTCAGAAATGGACTTTGTCCACTAAGATAGTTTTGGCAATGAGTCTTGACTAACAATAAATGATTCTCTATGTTTATGTGTGTATGCCACAAAGTTTCATGTCTTATGTTATGTTTATTTTGATTTCATTTCACTACTATGATTTATCACATGTTATGAAATTATGCTCTCTTTTACAGGTTAAGATTTCCAAAATGTTATGTTCTTATGAATATGATGTGATTGATATTTCTTTTGTTTACCCTTACTGAGCATTTGAGATCACCCTTTTATGTTTTCTTTTCCCCAGGATATAAAGAAAGGTTTTAGGTAAAAAAAGGAAGATATTTATGGGAGATTTTGAAGATCTTTCACCACAATTAGAAGATTATATTCCGAGTTTCCAAAGTCACTAAACTATTACGATCCTTGTGTGTGTGTTTTTTTGTTATGTACTAAGTATTCCGCAAAAGTAATGTAATGTCCATGTACGTCAAGTTTCGGGTCTCTACAAAATTAACCAAAACTATTCGGGTTTCATACTTTAGGGATAAGTAAATGAACCATGTAATTCACAAATCTAGGGAGTATATCCACTTTTATGAAATAATTGATAGAAGAAAAAACAAAAATATTTCAAAATCTCCAAATATACTAAGTAAAAGGTGACTAAAAATCCATAAGGATTTAGGTAACTATTAGGATTGGGGGTTTTAAAGGGATCCATAATCTATTCCTCATTCGGTATCATTTCCAATAAGATGTCATTTGGGGAGTGATTGATCTTTGGATATTCCTAAAAAAATAAGTCATCTTCTTTTAAAAAAATTGAATCATATCCTATGACCTATCTGGGAACTGAATGTAAATCTGATTAGTGGAAGACACGAAGGTTCTTGTGGCATTTGTCTCACCTGAGGGAGAACCATACTCATGAGTCATGTAAATTTTTCCATCAAAATTATTCTCATTTATAAAAGAATAGAAATATGTCATCTTTATATCCCCATATAAAAACCATTTTGATATTGATCATTCTCTTGACGCTATTTTTTTCCAATATACCCTCTTATAAGATTTTTTATTTTGATAATGATGGATAAAAGTTTCATTATCCCATTGATCTTGCATATGACTATTCATATGCCTTTTTTCCTTTTACAACCCTTATAAGATGAAGTCATAAGAATGCTTGTTGTTTTTTGATATTAAGATTTCTCCCATAAACCTTCAAAATGTTATAATGAGGATCAGTTGGAGTTGGTATCCTAGGCCCAACAAATTTTACTATAATTTCATGTATATTTTATGTATTGAATCTTAATTGAACATCTTATTACATATTGAACATTTTTTCAGGACTTTAATGTAATGATGTCTTGGAGGTTTTTTAATAATAAGGTCATAAAAGTTCCCTACTATGATGAAAAACTCCATGTTATTTGATAATATTCTTAATATATTTATACATCTGAATAACATACTATTATGGGACACATAGTTTATAGACCATAAAATGTGAGAACTTGTAAGCATGTGAGGTTTTTTCTCGTGAAGTTTGTGCGTGGTATGATGGTAGATTATGATAAAAGATATACCAATAAGTATTTTTTATTTTTTTGGTGTCATCAGATATTACTAGCTCTTAACATGCTTAATGTTCCTTAGAACTTATGATTATTTTTGTTGAATTTCATGACTCACACACTTAAAATTACTGATCAAAACCACCACGTAATATGTTGGTGGGAAGTAGAGTATGATGGGTAAATCAAAATTGAAATGTCATTAATGGATATGTCTGTCCCATCCCACTTTATGGAAGATGATATATTCTCCCTTTGATTGGAATAGTTCTATCTCCATAAATTCAATTTCCATGGTGTAACAATGTGTTTATTTCTAACATTCAAATAATGAATTATCGATCATATTAGTTAGTGACACACATATGAGACCTGATTGATGAGATATGGAAACAAAGGGACTATTTTAAATAATAATAATTTGTATTAAATTTTTTTTGTTTGTGATATTAATTTATTTATCTTGGGTTTCTTGACTCGTTTCTAGATAGTAATCTTGGACTTTAGGCGAGCTCACCTAATGCCAATAAGATAGAATCATAAAGGGTCACACACTAAGTGTTTCTGATGATTTAAATTTAATTCTATTTTAATTTAATTATTGGAATACATATTTTTATCAGGATAGAGGAATAATATTATTCATGTTTTATTAATAGATATCATTCAAAAGGTAGTTAATAATTATTTGTTTATTAATAAATAATTCATTTTGTTACATGAATATTTATAAAATATTTATTCACTGGAATATAATTAAAATTTTTATTTTATTTATTGAATATCTTAATAAATATACATTCCTTGGATTGCGAATAAAATATTTAATTATGAATAAAACATTTATTCGTGTGTTCAATAAATGATAGAGGAGTTCGAATAGACTAATAACGATTTTGAAGACAAATATTAATTAACAAGATAGATAAATAATTTTATATTGTGCAAGTTGGTGCGCGCCAAAAAATAATAATAATGATATTATTATTACTGGGAATGATGATTATTAATGGTTTTAAATGTTAATTAATGACTAACATGAAATTAAATAATATTTAAATGCAAACCCTTTTTCTAAATAGACAGTTATGTCTATTGTACATTGAAATAGAATATCAATAATAGAGAATTGTTGTGCATAATGAATTCCCTCTCAACTACTCCTTTTTCTCTTCATCTAAAGAAATATATACGTAAGAGAGATCCCCTTAAGATTTAAGGACGAGAGACCAATACGAGTAACACATGAAAATCGACATACTCTGCTAGCACCTTGATATCGATTGGAATTGGTCGGAGATCAAAGGAACTTGGATGGATCATCGCTAGAGTCATTATATCCTTGGATCATCACAATAAAATGATAGAAACCCAAAAGGGATTTTTTCATATTATCAACATCAACAACCAAGAAAGGTTCATAATCCAATGAAATCATTTCTTCTAATATTAAATAAATAAATTTTTAATTTACATTCATGTTACTATCTCTTGGTTTGGGGAATTGAGATATTAAATGAAATTTTAATGTATCTCCAACCACCACACACTTCCACAATTCCTGGAAGAATGATGTTTCCTTAGAAGGATCACATTTAAATTTATAAATATTATTTGACTATTGATCCACACACAATCATGGTTCAATTTTAATTTCCCATTATTCATTATTTAATTAAATTTGAATTAATATTAGTTGAATTATTAATAATGTTTGTTATGTTATTCATTTTCTTAAAGGTTTAAGAACATATGAATAATGACTGGAAATTCCATAGGGAATGTCCAAATATTTGGAAGGTAAAATTGGGTTACACAAAATGTTATCAGAGTACATGACACATACCCATGAACATTGTACATGGATGTGTTGGGTATTTAATTAAACACGGTGCATTTATTTCACACCACATGCTGAATGGGAAAACCTAGAATACAGAAAGAGGATAGATGGCATGTAGCTAGCACGTACATTCCTTGTAGTTTTTCTAAGTTAATATGTTGATTCCCTAGGAATGTGACTTAGATACACTACACTCAAGGTACATGATGTGTAGCTAGACTATACACTCTATGTATTCTCCCATTAGAGGAATGAATTAAAAATTATATTAATTTGAAAATTACAGAATTAAAACCTTATTAAATTTATTTTCACACTAATGTGGGTTTGAAATTTTAATAATGGTTTTAAAAAAGATTAAATTCTAAATTAATTTATTGTAATTAATATGTCATTATTGGTTCAATAGTTTATTTTAATTGAATTCCATAATTAATATGTATCTTCATTTTAGTTCAGATGATCATTATGATTAAATGGAATTAATTAATCAATTAATTAATGCATACATGTTCATGATAAATAATAAATAATGAAAAAAAATAAATGATATCCAATTAATTTTTCTTATTCAATACATATATGACTATTCATGATTTTGACCAACACCTATGTATGTATTGGAAGTTTTCATTTAATTTATTACATGGTTTTTTAATTTTTTTATTATTAAATTAAATATGATAGACCATATGTCATACATCCTTCATTATTGTGTTGGAAATTAATGTCCAATGATATTTAAGTAATCCACTTTAAAAAATCCCTTATATACCTTGAACCAATGTGTGGGTCATAAATACATATATTTAATGGAGTATCCCAAGGCACATAGGGCTATTTAAGACAGATCCATTATGATTCCAACTCAGGTGATAAACATGTGGACCGATGGAATGTATTTACTCATTCCAAGAACATAAATAGGAGTTATTTCCCTTATTTAAAAGTATGATTTAATTTCCACTCATTAAATCATCTTTTAGATAAATCTCATGAATAAATTATTTATTTATTTATTTATTTCTACATTTTAAATTATTTATTTTATGGGTGAAAAAATGTGATCACATATATAAATTAATTAACGTGAAAAGTTAAAATTTAAATAAATAGATAATGTGTAAATTTTAAATATAACATGGTTAATTACTAAAGTGATATCCACTTAATATCAACAAGAAATGTAAACAACAAAACAATGTAAAATTAATGCATAATAAATTATGTAAAAAAATATATGTAAATGTTTCATACAATATGGTGGAATAATTAATTCATATCCAATAAATATTAAAAATACATGTAAAGGATAAAAAAAGATAATATTTATTCATAATTATTTAAAAACCCTCAACCTAATACTATGTCAGACTAAGCCTTCTGTTACTTGATTAGGAACAAAACTCAATAGAACTAAGTGTTTGACCAAACTTTATTGGAACAGTTAATTTCATAAGATGGGTTATTATAAAGATTTGTGGTTTAATTAAAAGTTTTATATCATGAGGAGTATACCTTTATATACTTGGTGTAATTTGAAGGCAAGTGTTGAGGAAATCCATTAGGGGATTTTAAAATTGGGGAATCCACTCAACAAATCAATGATCAACAAGCCAGTATTAGACAAAGACCTTCCTATCTAAATACCTTCATATATCTTAACCAAACATTTTTAGGTTTATGTGGAGGGGCATAAGGATCTTTTACACTTTAATATTAAAGACACTTGAAATTCCATGTTGAATGGTGAGGGATATTGAGACTTCATAAAATAGTGGTAGATTTAAAAAAATTAATTTTTTTTATTATTTATCACATGATTTATAATCAAGAAAAAGTACTAATAATATGATTTTACATGTATATTAAAATTGAAAGCTTATCATCCAAATTGTCCCTACAATCAATATTCAAGAAAGATAACATCCTAACAGGTAGTAAATTCCTCAAGAGGTTTAAATATATTTTGGTTCTGCTACTCCATGAATAGAAATATTACATGATAGAATCCATAATACCTAATTCACTTTCTCAAAAGGTGAGTGATAAATACATCCTTGTCTATGAAAAATATTTGAAAGATGCGGCCAACATAAAAAGTTTTATGATTTCATCAATTTATATTGGATTCATGAAGTCTTATGAAAACATTGATGTGTATATCATGCTAGAGAACCTCCATGGTATTTAACTGGAGTGTTCTAGGATGGAATAGTTTGAGATTTTCTGGGTAATATTTTAGTGAAATCAGGGAGGGGTTCCCTTTATAGGCCTCATTTAGTCAATATCATTTGATATATTGAGTGATTATAGGTTCTAAGGTTCAAAATCCCCGAATAACTGGGAACTAATCTATTTCTTGCATCACTCACTTAGATATTCTCTATCTTTGTTGAGAATTTTTTTATGAAAAACATTCAAAAGTCACTTCCTGATATTCTCACTCTACTTCACCAAGTAGACAAGGGAACAAAGCACAAAAATCCTTTTATCCTTAGGGTGAACAAACAAAAATGGAAAGTAAAGATTTCTAAGTGAAACTCTTCTTCACACCCTCTAAGAATAATAAGATCAAGTGTCAACCAAGGTTACATGATTCCATTTGTTTATCATGTGGAAAGAAAGCCCATTAAAAAAACTACACCCAACCAAATAAGTATGGGGAATATTCATTTGAATTTGTTATCAAGTTAAACCTATCTATTTATTCAAATTGATTATTAGATATTACATGTGGTTTGTACATATGTATTAAAATATAGGAACAATGTATATTCAAAAAGACTGATTGAGGGGAGGTAGATCAATAAGTAGCAAACAGAGTCAAACATGTTGCTATAGATATTGGGGACTACCACCTCACGTTGCCAACCAAAATGATGTTGGTTTTAAAGGGGTGTTATTAAGCTCCTTCAGTTATCAAAAACACCATTTATTTTTCCATACAAGTTATAAATAGATTATTTTTTTCAAATTTTTGAATAAAGTTTTACTATTTTATAAATATATCATTTTTTATGGTAGGGAATATTTAGATATTGTTATTTATATATTGGATTACATGAACCAAGTAATGTAAATAAATAATGGAGTCACTTCACATGAATCACACTACACATAACTCTAGCATCACAAATTAGATTATCTAAATGAAAATCTATTGACTAAATTACATCAAGAAAGATATTTAGAGTCTTTTTAACTGAAACCACTTGATGTATGTCATGAATTTTTATAAGGAAAAATGACTAGATCCGTATTTAGTGGGAAAAGTGATATGGCTAAAGAGATTCTAGAATTAGTTCATACTAATTTGTGTGGACCATTTCCTATTGTATCAATGGGTGGGTACCTATACATCATATCTTTTACTAATAATTTTATAAGATATGAATATCTCAACTTAATAAGATATAAGTCAAATTCTTTTGATAAATTCAAAAAATACTAGAATGAAGATGAGAACTACCATGGTAAGAATATTAAGAAAATCTTATTAGAATGTGGTGGATAATATCTTAATAAAAACATTATTGATTAATTATGGGACTTTGGGATCTTAAAATAACTCATTCCTCCTTACACACCTTAGTGGAATGGTGTAAGAGAAAGGAGGAACTGCACTTTGTTAGACATGGTGAAATCAATGATGAGTCTTGTGATTCTTCCATTATCCTTTTGGGGATATTCATTACAAAAAACTACATACATACTAAACTAAGTGACTCCCCCACACGTTTCATTGAATTTTCATGTGTTGAGATCATCTTAGTTATTTATAATCACAAAATAAAAATAATACAAGGGTGTTGTAAAGTGGCAGTGTGGGGTTGATCCCACAATGACTAATAGTAGATCAATTACCATTTAAACAAAACCCTTGGATGAATTCCAAACTTTAATTCTTCGGGGATGGTTTTAACTAAGACTATGTAGTTTATCTTTAAAAAAATTAATAAATGAAGGGATCCAGGTCAATTTTTGGGTTCCAGAAAAATGATAATCCTATATTTAACTTGGAATTATCTTATGTATTAGGTTTTGAAGTGATGTAAAAGTCACCAATTAGTTTCGGTTAAGAATATTGGATCTAACTATGTTGAAACTATCACATGGTAAGGCTATAACTGACAAATTAATTGTATTATACATAGATTTTATGTAGAAAGAATCATAGGCTAATGTTTATAGTCCTACTCAACTCCAATTAGGTTAGGTTTTTCCAATCACACTTCCCATGGTCATGGTTGTGCGAAAGAATGTAATGAACAATTATTATTAACCTAATTAGTATCCATAAGGCTAAAAAGGTCCAATCTAAAAAATCATTATCTTTTGAAACACCCATACTCTTGACTCATAATCCTATATGGATTATTCATGTATAGTAGTGATGATCAAATAAAACTAAAAATTAAGCATACTATGCATAATCATAAAATAGTTGTAAAAGAGACAATCCATCAGTTAACCAACAAAGAATAAAAGTAAAAAAAATTATATCAACAAAAATCTAATTAGAAACTAACTTCACATGATGAAATGGTGAATAATGGGAAACAAAGTAATAAAAAATAAAAAACAACCACATACTTATAGTGAATAATGAAACAAGGAATAACAATTTACGTGTCAATGAAGAATGGAAGACAATGATGGAAATGAATGATGAAAAATGAAAAAAGGATTCCAATGGAGAAGAACATGAGTAAAATGATTAATATTTCAAAAAGATTCAATATAAAAATGAAAGGAATGAAATAAATATAATTTATAAGGAAAAAATATGGAAAATATGAAATAAAAATGAGATAAACTAAAACTAAATTAAGATTCTATTTGTGGAGGTGCATTGGAAATATTAATAGGCCTGAGAATTACATGGTTTTCAATTCATGCATGTCGTGTACTGGATTAAGTTACTTTGGTTCTAAAAACTGCACGTCATTTATGTTGGTTACACACAGTGTGATTGAGATCCACTTTTCCAACCAAATAATTAGTTCATATCTTTGATTGGGTGATCCTTTTAAACTTTCACGTCCTGCAATATCTACACATCGTGTATGAATTTTAGTTTTGGTGGGATTCTGATCATTGAAAGATACATTTCATGTAATGGATTCACATGTTGTGTATTTTCTTCACATTATACAAGTTATTCACAGGTTTTTATGTGGCCTTCCATGTATGATGTTAATGAATTATATAAATCAAGAATATGATACACCATATGTAAAGCTTGTTTTTGGCACCTTTTCAACATTTCATCTGATATATCTAGAATTACTAAATCCTATGAAAGCACACCAAAACCCAATGAATTATAGAATAATTCAAGAATAAACCTTAAATAAATGTATCAAATATATGTATAGATATTTATAATTTAATATGATCAAATCCCACCATACTTAAAACATTTATTGTCCTCAAGAAAAAATTATCACAATTAGGATTCCAAAAGAAACAATTTTTAAAATTGGAAACGTGCATTACAACCAAGAAACTAAAACTATGTGTATGGAAAAAAAGTTAGTCCTCCAAAATTAATCATGCATATAGAATCAGTCATGACTCATATTTAACTCTTTATCCATATTATTTATTATTTTAATTAAAATTTCAAACATTTACTTAAATTCTATACCCATTTTTAAATATATCTCAAAATACATTTTCTCTCATCACTGAAGGTAAAATGTAACTAGATTTAAGATCATACCCTGAATTCATGTTCCTAACCATGGTATTTTATTGGTTCTATAATCTCTACTTCACAAAGAAAAATAAAAATTCAATCATGAGGGCTTTAGAAAAAAGGTTCAAAATGAATCTAAGGCTGAGGTAAGTTGGAAATAAAGTAAAAAATAAATCTCAAAAGGAGGGTAATCTCAGAATTATAATTAATGAATGTTGGGAAAAGTGCATTGAAGTAACTCCTCTAATATCAAATGGTGTTCATGATCTGAACAACTAGAGTAAACTGATGAGTATATCAAGTATGTATAAAAAATATATCATGTTCCTTTCTTTATCTTTTTATTTTATTTATTTTTTTGAATCTCATGTTCAGGACATGGACAGATATCACATTAATCCCCTAACCACATATGATCAATAAAACTATTCCTCAGTCTTTAAATTGTGATTTTTACCTTCCTAATACAGAATACAAAATATTTTTCTTGTTCTTTTATAAATTTTTCAAAGAAACATGGTAGGTGTAGAAAATTCCGAATGTGATACATGGATCAAATCATATCATTTTGGTAAAATTTCCAAAGTATATCTCCTTAATAAATCCATCATGTTTCCATTTGCTTAAAATTCTCCCACACTTGTTCAAAGGACAATCAAGCATAATTGAAGAGCCGGGTAGGAAGGTATAATTGGCTTGAAACGATTACATCCTAAAAAGTTATTTCATGGAAAATATGGGGAAAATAATAAAAGATTTATGATGGGTGTCTAGGAAAAATGGATGAATAAATATTTCCTCCATCATATTAAAAATGTATTTTTTTCAGTTATAGCCTTGATAATATCCCAATAAATGTTCGGATTGGTTCACAATCCCTAGGAGTCTCTCAAGAAATATGCTCAGAAAGGAATATGAGATCGTGGTTCAAGAATCCACTCAGGAATGTGAGTATACAAAAATAAATGGTAATCAATCAGTGTATAAAATATAGTAATAAGTCAATTAAAAGTAATTTTAAAAATTTTGAATTTGATTTAAATTACTAAAATAAAAAATCATTCTAAAAATATAAACAAAAGTAAAACATGGAATTCAAAAATTTTAAACCTATATTTGTCTTTTATTTAAATGGGTGCAATAAGTTTTCAGGTTTAAGGTATGATTCGAGTGAAAAATTTCTCCTAGATAAATTAAAACAAGAAATATTCCAAGTGTATCGATAATAAATCTCATGAAATAATACCCCACACTAAAAAAAGATATTTTATTCACTATATTTGGATGCATAATGGGATATATATCACATATATAGCAAGGAAACAATGAAATGGAAACCTAAAAATAAAATTTGGGAATTGAGAACTCCTTGTAATGAGTGTAATTCCATGGGGAAACTTGGAGGATGATGATTTCAAACAAGAAAACATGCATAATTTTTTAGAATGAAAAAACCTACACTATAAAAAACATTAGTCAATAGGGTTTAAACATAGTTAAATTAGTAAAATGGGTAGGTCTAAAAAGTTAAAATCTAAGAAAAAAGGCTCGGATTCCTATAGATATGTGTGTGCAATGAAGTTCAAGGATGAACTATAAAAACGAATGAGACTAAAAATGAAAAGACAATTTCTAAGTACATGATTGAAAATAAAATATAGAAAAATATGGTTTTTAGCCCCTAAAGTGATAATAATGACATAATCATTTAGATGAACGGACAAAATGATTAGGTTGTTTCATTCATCTACTCAGAAGTTTGCTTCATCCAACATAAACTAGTGTCTGTGTCTCACATTCGTGTAGATTATTGGTGGGGTTAACCACCTCCAGAGTGTACTAATCATGAATCTCATGTAGTAAAAATAGAAATTCTGACCATCATGGTGGTGATATTTACTGAGGATGGATCATTAGTCAGATTTCCTCAACCCTGCACTTGATATTACACATATGCTATGTAATCCAATGTAGGAGGTAGATGGTGGTGGTATAGGTGAATCAATTACCATGGATGAAGTATAATATCTATACATGGTTCCTTTAATATAGTAATTAAATGAAAATAATAAAACAAATAGTGAAGAAAAATATATATCCCATATATATATATATGTATGGTAATGATACATTGGTGAGTTATATAATACAAGAAGTACAAAAAGTGTCCACTAAAATAGAGTACAAAAATGGGGGAGGGGTACATAGGAAACTAAGAAGTAAAATAACAATCATTGATGGTTTTATCAAGAGTCCCCTCCCAAACTGAGGGATCCTATGACTGATTTTCCTCATCAATATCAGTGATGGAGGAAGGTTCTGGAGGATCAACTACTACAGTGTGTACCATGGTGTTGGAAGAGATATAAGTGGTTGGTGGAGATGAGGTGATGATTTGGATAGTGGTTTTGTGTTTGTAAGTAGTGCCAATGAATGGTACATTAGTAGATGGTGGGAGGGCTAGGCCATTTCTTTTCCAAGATTTCTCTTCCAAAAATGCCTTATTGCAAAGCATAATCTGTGAACTCATAAGGAATATAAATTTGTGTGGGGTCTAGTATGGGAATTCTCAAGTATGAATGGCCTACTAGCTGTGATGGGGGTGAATGTCTACAAGGTCTAGTGGGGGTAGTGGTGTGGTAAAAATGGAAATCTCTGTGAATGGGATTAGTATGTAGTGGAAAATTTGATTCAGATTCAATAGGATACAATGATTCATGACCCATATATCTATAGAGAATTATATAGTGTGTGAAAAAGGAAAATGGGTTGTGTTAGGGGTGGGTATGGTCATGGAAATGGAACATGGTATAGTAATGGTGGTAGTTGTGGAAGTAAAGTATGCGATGGTGGTAGGAGCATGAGGTGGGGATGATGGACCGACTAGGTCAGTGACAAGCTGGGCCAAGGCCTTTTTATCATCCTTAATGTATGATGGTTCCCATTGATAGATATCAATATCCTTTCATGAGATTCCCCATTGTGTGGAAAAATATAAGAGTGATTCCATCAATAGGCTCAAGGGATGTCTTGAACTAAGTGGCGTCAAAGGCATCAAGATTCCTGGCCAAGTGGGTGATGAAAGATCCACCAATAAATGTGTCATGAGTCATCTTCACCAATTTCCTATATAACATTCCAAAATATCTAGGCATATGGACAGTGGGGCCACCCATAGTTTATTTAATAATGGGTATCCTGACCTAGATAACCCCACCATGAGCATCACCATAGGCCAATAAAGCATCTACGAGGTCTCTATGCAGGATCGAGAATGATGTAACTCAGAGCATTGTACTATTTGTGGTGTGGCAGTTATAAATATTCTAGTGGTATCTAGAGATACTTTCCCAAATTCATGCATCCTTGTACTCATTAGGCTCGAGATGCAATGCAAAAAATATGGGGAAGGAAAATAACTTGGGTGAGTAAATTCCAAAGAAATTGCAAAATCACTTAGGCTTAGCTCCATTGTCCAACCTCCATGTTAGAAGTATAAGAAGTCAATTCCCATCTCAAATTTTGCAAGGAACTCAAGGAATACCACCCTATAAGTATCCTATCACACCTATGTGATCCGAGTTAGGTGAAGGCAGTCCATAAGGTTAAGGATCTCATGGTGAATGGGGATGTTCTCCAGAACTGTAAGATATAATGTTTTGTCCATCCATATTTGATTTTCCAACAAGTGGACCAACTAGACATGAAAGGTAGTGTAAGATAAATGGAGGCAGAGATGAAGGTGAGGAAGAGGATTCCCCCATTATCAACCAGAGGACATCTTGGAGTCCCCTAAAATAGAACCATATGTGGTAGAGGAGGAAAAATATGAGGAGGATAGATCTACGGGTGGTGGAGGGGGTGTATTCCTATGCTACATGGATGGAGGAGGTGTTTCATTGTGTTCAGGTTCTCGGTTATCGAGTGGGGTGATAATGTATTTTTTGTGGTAAATTTAGAATAGAGGGAAGAGGGGAGAGTATGAGAAATAGAGAAGTTGGAGGAAGATATGGGAGGAAGTCCCATGAGGTGGAGATGCTTTAGGTGAGGGTTCTTGTGAGAGAAGGGGGAGAATCAAAAGTGGTGGGGGTCTGATGAACTCTAAGATCATGGGTTTTAAAATCTAACATTGAAATTTAAATACCTTTTATTGCATACATGATCGTCAAATTAGTTTTTTCAAAATTTTCAGTCACTCAAATTTTACACTCTATGTATTTCATTCATGACATGTAGTTTTCAAATTGTACCCTTTTTAGATCAGGCCATCTAAATAAATTTCTAGTACTCCACTAAATTTTCTGAAAGACTAAAATATCCCTACCCAAGCCTATTAATCCTACCCTATTTTGTCTCACAGTCATCACATAATTTATTTTCAATATCTATACATTTATCCATGTAGATGACTTTAACTTTGTGTTGATACGCCTTGTAAAATGATTCTACAAATAAAGGGGATTAAAGGTTGGATGGCCTAACTTATCATAGGGTTAATTAAATTTGAATTATTTTGAGCACTGTATCCCTTTTCAACATGTGGTGGTATATCATTTTCAATATTATTATGTTAATAATCATCTATCTTATCAGTAATATAGATGGTTTGAAAATTTAATAACACTTCTCTTTTTTAGTGGCTCTCTCTACATTGAACACAAACTGTCCTTCATCAACTCTAAAAATAAATCTCCCCATGTTAACATCAATCATCTCCTTTTCAGTGGTGGGAAATGGTATTCCAAGATTGAGGGGGATATCAGCTACATCTTCAATATCAAGAACAAGATAACCAATGGGGAAAATTATTTTTCCAACTTTTACTAAGACGTCCTCAAGCAATCCTTGAGGATGCTTGCCTAAATGGTCAGTGAGTTGGAGTTCCTCCCTATTTGGTTTCAGTTTTATGAGCCCCATTTTCTTTTAAACACTCATGCAAATTATATTGATATTTTTTCCTAGATCTTATAATTCCATTTCAAAATTACATGTCCAAATAGTGAATGGAATTGAAAAACATCCAAGGTCACACATTTTTTGAGGAAATTTCTACTGAACAACTTTCGAGTAGTCTTCAATAATGAAGTTGATTCATAATTCTTCAATATACTTTTTACTTGAGAGTATGACCTTAATCAATAATTAATATATAGTTACTAGTTCAATTGCTTCTATAAAGGGTAAATTCTTATGCAATAGTCTAAACAATTCAATGATTTTTTAATATTATACCCCATGTTTGCCTTTTTGAATCTATTTTATAATTGGGAGGTATGCATGTATGTTGGTGGTACCACGTAGCCATTGTCCACTTTAGTTTGTTCCTCTATTGGAACTTCCTTACTTGGTATTACTTCTTTAGTTATCCCTTGACCAGATTCATTTGATTCATTCAATTGATTTATATTAACTCTATATGGGTGCTGAAAATCCCACGCATTTTCAGCATTAAAAACTAGAGCTTTATCCTCTTACCTCAGAAGAGCATCTGTATTACTAGTAAAATTACCCAGTAGTCGACCAGATAAGCTCATTTATATTTGTACCATTTGATTTTATTGTTTTTACAGTGTCGGCTTGTGGTTTTTCATATTCATCTATTTGGTTGATATCATTCGATCTTATTTCTTCATGAAGACAGTAATAAGATTCTCAAGATTGGTTTGGAGGGGTTTGGCTTGTTGAGGTGGTCATGGTGGACCTTTTTGATACTGTTGCTATTGTACTAGTGGAAACTACTAATATCCAGGAATACGTTGTTGGAATTGTTTCTATGTCCAAGGAGATGAACCCTGTGGTGTGTACCTAGGTGGTCTATGATTTATTTTTGGCACATTCCCACACCTCTATAGAAAATAGCATTGATTTTTCTACTTCTGCTGAGATGTAATCTATTGGTAGTTTATCTTATATTGATATAGTTGTGTATTCTGGTATTGCTGACAATTTTGATTATAATTGAAGTAATTAAAATATTGGTATTATGGTTCTTCCATGCCTAATGTTCAGTCTTGGTAAGAATATGAGCCTCTACACATTTCACAAGATTGAATTTCTATTATTGGGGTAGGAGGGGTGGTGGTGAAGCAGGTAACTGAAATGATTCTAGATTCTTTTTCAGGTAATCTACTTGAGTAGTGAGGTGGGTGGTTTCATCCACCTAATTAATTCCACAGTGAGGCAAATCTCTATCACTTTTACATAGACTGATATTGTGAGAGACTTAATGTAAAATTACTTGTATAAATTTTGGCATCTTGAGAATTAATTCTCCCCAAAGAGTGGTTTCTACCATAGTATGAGCAACATGATAGTTCACTTGATAAAATATATATAATTGATTCCACGCATCTAGCCCATGATGTGGGAATTTGTGTGTCAGATCCACAAATCTATACCACGCTTCCCATACCGATTCTCCATCCACATGGGAGAAGTTTTGAATCACATTACATGGATTACAATTCTAGAATGGTGGGAAGTATTTGTCTAGGAACTTATTTTATAATTCTTCCCAAGTCATAATTGACTTGGGAGATTGAATATTTATCCATTTTTTGTAATTTTCATGCAAGGAGAAAGGGATGAATATTAATCCAATGGCGTACAATGATAATCCTTGGTTGTGAAAGGTACTATAAAACTTAAGAAAGTTATAAATGTACTCATGTGGGTCTATTCTTTGAATCCCACTGAACTTACTTATATTCAAAATAATTTTAATGAGTCCAAGTTTGATCTCAAAAGTTTTCACCAAAATAGGAGATCACACAATATTGGGAACAAAACTACTAATGGAGGGTAAACTGTGATCCATAATGGCCCCTTCAACCTTCCCTGGTCACCCATGTTGATTAAAAGGTGGTGGATGTTGGGGGTCTTGATGGTGTTTTGGCACAAGATTGTTACACTTGACTATTTAAAATTGATAGTGTAATGTGATTGTTCTATCAATATCGAGATTGAATAGAAGTTGTTCTTGTGTGTCCATGATTCTTCATTGAGTCAGGGGTCCCTAGTGTACGCACTATCCGTGAGGAAAAGAAAGAAAGGGAAGGATAGAGAGAGAGAAATATATATATATATATATATAAGAGTTTTTAGGTGTGGATGAAGGAGAAAAATGTAAAAAGGAAAAGGGGAAGGAAAATAAGAAAGTGTTTAGGGTTGAGGTAATATGGGGATAAATCCAAAGGTCGTTATGCCTGAGAAATAGTAATCCCTAGAAATAGCCCCAAAAATTGACTCGACCACATGCATCATGGAATTTGTACGGGATAATATTAGATCAGTAATTTATAGTCTGAAACTACACTTACTATAAGAATTTAGTAAAGAGGTAGTGTGGGCTCTATCCAAAGAGGACTACTAGAAGGTAAGAGACCATTAAAACAAATCACATAGAAGGATTATTCACTTTCACTCTTCATGGTTGGTTTTTAATAATACTATATTGTTTGGTTTTAATTCAGATTAATAAAGGAATGGATAATGGTAAATTTTAGGTCTCTTAAAAAAGGATAATACTAGATTTAACTCGTAATAGTCCTATTGATTAGGTTGTGAAGCGGTGAAAAATTAACCAATTTTTTTTTGTCAAAATAATTGGATCAACCTATGCCCCATCTATCATAGGGTCATGGTATATCTAGAAACCTGAGTTCATATTTTTAGATTCTATGAAGAATGTGTCATAGGATAAGGGTCATAGTCATTCTCAACTAAAATTAGGTTAGGCTCATCATATAACACATCCCATGGACAAGGTTGTGTAAAATAATGTGACAAAAAATTAGTATTAACCTAATTACTATCCATAGGGTAACCAAAGTTCATTCTAAATATTCATTAATGAAATGACCCAATCTTTTTGAATGATAATTTTTTCCTGGAAACATGTGTTATATTGTTTTATACACAATAAAACTATATCCCTTTACTAATGAAGATAGTATAATTGAAATGTGACAATTGGGGTTTCGACCATTATTTGACTGTTGTTCAGTTATGACTATTGGTCAATATAAACTTTGGAAACAATTCTCTTAATATTAATTTTAATGTTATAATTAGTATTCTAAATAGAAATAATAATGGTTAATTAATGCAAAAAAGAAAATTCAATGGCCTCATCCAGTAGAGTCATGTCGTATGAATCCCATTTGTCAAAACATAGTATATAGGTAGCATCTTTGGGATTCACTATTGACCAAGCCCAATATGAGCTTCAACATGTCAATCTTGAAGGAAATCACCTATGGGAGAAGTTCAAGTTAGTGGATATTACCACTCAGGTGATGCCAGTTGAGCATCTCAATGAGTCTATCACAATCACTCTCCTCACCCTTAGGTCGTATGTGGGTGTTATAAGGGGTTATGTTTCAAGTCCTTGGTTACTTATTGTATAATAGATTTTTATAAATAAAATTGTTCTTCCATGAGTTCTGTTTTGAGTTTAGTTTTTCTTAAAAATTATTATGCATTTGAGAATTTTTTTAGACATAAATTGTAATTTTTAGAAAAGATATAATTATTCTAATAAACTAAGGTATTATTAATTATAAATATTTTAATTAAATAGTATGATTAAAACACTCTTATTTAAATTTAAATGATAAAATAATTTCATTTGTTTTCATGTTTCTGAAATTTTATTACTCATTTTTTGTCCGTTATTATTTTCAATAAATACGAATTTTTATATTTAAAAGTTCAATTTATCTATATTATATAATTATTATGATAAAATAAAGATAATTTTCTAAATCATCATGTCAAAATTAGGTTAGGGTGAATTTATTATAATTTTCTAAAATATTTTATTTTTCAGTGAATAGTAAAAATACAAGTTTGAGTTTTTGATATGTTTAGTGAAATCATAATGATGTATTATGTAATGTAAAATTATTTTCAACTATTTTGGATTCAAATAATTTAATAGGTGTCCTAATTGGCCTCTACCATGGTAAAATACCATGGGAAATCTAATGGTTTTTCATATACCACCACTTTGGTGTCCAATGAAATTTACAAAAAACATTCTCACTTTTACGGTAAATACCCACCATTTCTTCATTTAGTTTCATTAAAAATTTATTATACATGAATATAAGATATTATTATCTCTCATAGAGTCCTCCCAAGGTGTCCCCAAGCCCCTAAGGTCCTGATATTCGATTTTTAGGAGTCACTCTTCAATGTAAGGGAAATCTCAACTTCTCTTTTCCTTTTAAGTTCTCTTTTTATGTTTTATATCTTTCCAGTTTCTATACTATATTATTCTATCCATTTTATTTTGTCCATTTATTGTATTAATATTATTTTATGAATGGGAGGCCCTTTTCCCCTCTCTCTTTAATGTTTTCTAAACCCATGTTTCTTAATCGTTATATTGCTGAATTTTCTTCTAAAAAATTCTCTCTTTTCATCACGAAATTATCTTATTTTTTTTGTGAAAAATCAAACCTAGTTATTTTCTAGGTGTATCCGCCTAGATTTAAAAATGATATATTTTATTCTGAGATTAATATTCCTGAAACTTGGATTTCTTTTCTATGGGTTTAAAATGGAAAAGGTATATTGTGTTTAACACTTTCAAAAACACTATGATTTTGATTTAAAACCCATTTATTTTATTCTCCATGGGTTATTTATGATATGTTTTATTATGATATATTTAGGTGAAATTAATTAATACATATGAAGTTTATTCCCTGATAACTCTTTAATGCATTGGGTAAAGAATCTAATATCTATATATGACAAGTTTTACGATACCATGGTGAATAACCTTGGTAATTTTTATGACACCTTGATAACCAACCCTAGTGATATGCTTATGAATGACTCAATTAAATGTTTTAGGCACATTTATATGTTATGAATCATTTTATATTCATTATTATATGCCAATTTTTGCATTACTCTTTCCTTTATGATGTTCCTTAAGTTCTTATAGATAATTCTCATAATCACGTGTAAATTGTTTCCCCTTGCTTTCCCTTACTGGGCCTTATGCTCACCATTTGCTTTGATGCATGTCCCCAGGTTTTGAGATTTAGAAATTTTACTTATTTTAATCCTACAGTGAATCCTTTCAAGTTTATTAAGAGAATGTTTCCAGGTTTTCAGGTATTATATACCTTATTTCCAAGACACTAAACATTAAAAGACACCATGTTTGTAAAATGATACGTGAAGTTATGTAATTAAAAGGCATAATTCCATAGTTGGTTCCAAAGGATTATTTAGTGATTTGTGTAAATTAGGATTTTAAAACATTAGTAAAGAACCTTAGGGACAAGTTAAAATATAAGAAATCATCAAGGTATTTTGGTGAAATATTAACTAAGTGTTTTCTGAGAAAATAAATCCCTACCTGGATATGAACATGTGAATATGGTATAGGAACATATGTATCTAGGGGTAAATCCTGAAAGAACCACTTTGATATAGTCTCAATCAACGGTTTATACAGAATAATAGGCATTTCTACACTACTATTTTGACACTCCTATGGGATATGTTTTGTCAATCACAAGCTTTCATTGAAGAATTATGAAGGATTTATAGAATATGTAACTGTTGTTAAAGAAATAATCTTTAAGACCTGAAATTAATTTATAATTATAATATTATTATATGAAACAATTTTCTCACTAAGGATTCCTTATTTTATAAAATGGAAGGAAATAAGAGAAATTGTGTACATGGTGAGCCTAATAAACTAGGAACTGAATACCTTATGATAGAAGATATAATGGAAAACTTCATGAGAATGATTAATCAACTAACTTGAGTTATGAGAAATAACTTGAATCAAGATGAGAGACCATATTCACCTCAAAGGGAAAAAATTCTATTTATTTCTTTAGGAATCAAAGACCACCATATTATAGTGGATATACCAACACATTGATTGATTAATATTGTATAAGATCTATAAAAAAGATCTTTTTTTGTAATCTATTGTTAGGAATAAGGGGATATCAACCAAGATGTGTACCTCTCAAAGGGAGATACTGATTAGTGGTGTACATTGGTTAAAAACGTAAATCCCAGAGGAGGGATTGAAACTCTGTAGTAAGAAGTGTTCAGAGAAACCTTTTTCAAAAAGTATTTCCCCTGTTAAATGTGAACAAAAATGGAGGAAGAATTCCTAAAGTTGAAGCATAAGGAAAATAAATCTGTGGGAAGCTACGAAATGAACTTTATAAGACTTTTTCACTACACCTATAGATTTTTCATGGATCCTAATGGAAAGTTTTATAGATTCTTCAGTGGACTACAACATCATCTATAGAAGAATCATTCTAAACAATACTATGAAAACTACAAGGAGATCATGAAAAGTGGTATGTAAGTTAAACTGGATTTTGGAGAGACGCTTTGGTCCCATATATTGAATAAAAAATTGTATCTTTGAAGCCAAACTTGGGGTTGATCTTTGATCATGGAAGATGAGGAAAGAAAGTGAAACTTTTTACATGAAGCAAATGTGGGAAAAAGCATTCATGGAATTTTCTTCATGGGAGTGGTAAATGTTACAAGTGTAGAATACATGACCATATTAATCTGAATTATCATAGTGAGGTGAAGCCTCAACTTCTCAACACTAATGATAAACGAAAGATGGTGCATGACCTACCTAAATTACAATGATCCATGGGTTTAAATCTAGGGAACCTTTCCAATAACTATCCAAATCTTAAGATAATGTAGGAGAATCACCATCAAACTCAGCTTAGGCCAAGGGATTAATGTCAGGATTTTCCTATCACAGTAGCAAAAGTTGGAGCTCTGAATGATTTGATAGCAGGAACTCTCATTGTTCTCTCAAAGATATTAAGTACTTTGTTTGATTTTGGTTCTATACATTCCTTTATTTTCTAGATATTTAAAGAATATAGAATCAATCCCTAAACAACTATAAGTAGAGTTATCAGTCAATACTCTTAAAGGCATTATCAAATCATCAACAATGTATAGAAACTCTAGTATTCACTTTGGTCAGACCAATATTATCTCAAATCCAGTTGTAATACCCATGATATAATTTGACATTATACTATAGGTGGAGTGGATATCAAATTATAATATAAATATCAACCACCAAAGCAAATAAATATTAGTAGTATTGAAGGGAAAAAATACATTTCTTTTCAAAGGAGAGATATCGCGACCAAATATTTTTCTTGAAACACATCCCACAGCTTTCTTCATAAAGATGCTTTGTAAAGATGAACAAGGAAATGAAAGTATATGAATAGAGAATTTTTCCATTGTTCAAGAATACATTGATGTATTTCCTAAGGAGTTACCTAGACCTCCCCCAGAAATAGAGGTAGAGTTATCCATTGAACTAATTCATGGTTACAATCTAACTTCAAAAACCCTGTATACAATGGAAAATGTGGAGCTAGAGGAATTAAAGAAGCAACCCCATGATCTTTTGGAGAAGGATTTCATATAACTGGGTATGTCTCCTTGGGGATCACCTATTCTCGTTATGAAAAAAGCAGGATGGATCGATGAGGTTTTTCATTGATTATAGATAACTTAACTAGATCATAGAGAAGAAAAATTACACTCTTCCAAAAATTTATGACTTATTTGACTAGCTACATGGGGCTCAATTCCTCTATAAGATTGATCTTTGATCTAGTTATCATCAATTGAGGGTAAAAAAAAGATATTCCAAATACTACCTTCTGATAAAGATATGTATATTAAAAGTTTGTTATTATTCCCTTTGGATTGACTAATGCTCATACTATTTTTATCGATTTTATGAATAGAGTCTTTATGAACTACCTTGATAACTTTGTGTTTGTTTTTATTGATGATGTTCTGATATATTATACAATTTATGAGAAGCATGAGGATTATATAAGGGTTATATTGAAAACATTGAGGAAGGATATGCTATTATGAAAACTCAAATCCTACTATTACTAATGATGGAATCCCATTCTCCCGGCTCTCCTCTCCCCTCTCGGCACTGCTTCTCATCCTAGGGTTTTTGTGGCCCTCCTTAGCGGCGATTCATCTTCATCTTTTCTTATACTTCTTCCTCTTTCCTCCTATTTGATTCACTTCTTCTATTTCGTTTTCTCCTCTTTCTGGCGTTTCTATCATCCTTGGGTTTTCGTTTTCCTCTGTTGCGCACTTTTCGGGGTTTCTTCCATGTCTCTTTCAGTCTTCCCGTTGAAGTATGCTTGCTATCGAAGCCCTCGGCCTCTCAAAACCTGCTCTACCCTCACATTCCTATACACCTCTCCTGGTCGGAGTTGGAGCAGTGGTAACAAGGAGGGTTTGGTATATGTGTTTTGGCGGTCAACGGGTTTCCAGGTGCTCCCAAAGTCGGATTTCTTTTGTTATGTCAGTTACTGGTGTTCCTCTTCAATGATGATGCCTGTGCTCAAATCCCTTAGCTTCCCAATACCCTGCTCTAGCCTCACGTTCTTATGCGCCCTTCCAAGTTGGATCTGGAGTGGTGGAACTATGAGGTTTTGAGATGTGGGTCGGCGGCCGATGGTGCTCCACGCGCGACATGCGTCTGTGTTCTCTTGTGAGGGAGATTTATTGTTTTGTCAGATCTATTTGATGTTTCTTCCTCATAGACATTGAAGAAGGTTTGTTTGGTTTTTCTTCGAGATCTTGATCCGTTATTCTCGCTCGATAAAATTTTCAATTTGTGTTTTGGATTCTATTATTTTTGGTTCTGGTGTGGTGTCAAATGTTGAAGTTGATAGTCGCGATGAGGGTGAAGCGATGACGATGTGGGTGATTTCCGCGATGGATGTCGTGTGATGAATCGGTAACGATGATGAAGTGTTGTTTTTTCGGTGACGATGACAGTGGGTACGGTGATGATGATGGACAGCGATCACGACTGTGACTTCGATGATGCGATCATATCCCGAAAGTGATCTCCTCATTTGGTGTGTCTGGATTTTGAATTTGGATCTCAGCTTTGAATCCCGCTAGATGTGTTTTCTATGTTCTGGTTACCGCTCACCTCAAAGAGGTATTTTTGAAAATCAAATAAAAAGTTATTTGGCCTATGCTATTTTGAAAGTTTAGAAATTTTGAATTTTGGTTACAAAAAGTTTCTTTATTGGGGAACATTGTAACCAATAAAGTAATCTCATTTAACCCTACTAAGAAAAAGGTTGTGGAGGAGTGGAATAATCCTACATTAATAAATTAGATTCATATTCTCCTTGGTTAATCGGGATATTATGGGAGGTTTCTGGAAAAAAAACTCATGGCTTTTTAATCCACTTACCAAGTTAACTTGAAATGGGGTTATGTTCATCTATAAAAAGTAGTGTGAATAATGTTTCCAAGAGTTGAAGAAGATATTTGTTACTGCACTCGGGGTAACTCTACCCTCTTATAGGGATGAATTTGTTATTTTTATCTATGAATATATGAAATGGATTGGGTGATTACATTGAAAAAAATGAAAAGGTGATTGCTTATGCATCTTGAAAGTTGATGTCTCATGAGCAGAACTATCTTATGCATGACCTGGAAATGGATACAATTTGTTTCTATCTGAAGATATGGAGGCACTATATTTATGGGGATAAATGTGTTATATACACAAACCAACAATGTTTGAAGTATATTTTCATGAAAAATTAATTGAAGATGAGATATAGGAGATGGTTGGAACTTCTTCAAGACTAGGATTGTTCAATTCATTCTCACACTAGAAGATATAACAATATTGATAATGCATTAAATATTAAATACCATGTTGTTCTAGAAATGATTAATATTAAAGGAGATATATTGATGAAAGACTCAATAAAATTGGTGTGGGAATCATAAATCAAGGAAAACCATGAACCCTATTCCAAATGATTTCACAACCATAATTACTAGATAATACCAAAAAATATCAAAGGGAATAACCTTCATTATAGAAGAATGTAGAGGATGTAAAGAATGTTAAGTTTCATGAGTTCAATATTGATCTAGAAGGTGTACTGAAATCTCATACGAGGATATGTGTTCCATTTATTCTTGAAATTAAGAAGGAGATGATGGATAAATTTCACATCTCTACTTTCTTTATACATTCTGGAAGAACTAAAATGTATAGTGACCTTCATGATCATTATTGGTGGGATAACATGAAAAGTAATATTGATAACTACACTATAAGGTGCCTGGTGTGTCAAAAAGTGAAGGAAGTGTGAAAAATTCATAAATGCGTATCAAAACAACTACCCATACAAGCATGAAAGTGGGACAATATCACTATAGACTTTGTCACTAGTCTCCCAGAAATTGTCAAAGGAAATAATGAGATATGGGTTATAGTGGACTGTCTCAGTAAGACAACCCATTTTATCTCTATTTGGAAGGATTTATCTCTTGGCCAACTCACTAAGATATCTGTAAATAAAGTGGTAAGGTTTCTTGGAGTTCCACTTTCTATCCTTTCTCATTGTGATCAAAGGTTCACATCAAAATTCAGGATATGTCTTCAACATGATTTGAATACTGAATTTTATTTTAGTACGACCTATCACCCTCAAACTAATGGAAAATATGAAATGAATATTCAGGCACTTGAGAACACGATGAGAACATTCTAAATGGAATTTAAAGGGGGATGGGATCAATATCTCCCATTATTTCAGTTCTCATACAACAACATCTTACATTCAAGTACTGAAATGGAACCCTATTAATCTCTATACAGTAAGATATTTATAACTCTTACTTACTGGGATGAAGCTGACAAGAGAAGGAATATTAGCCTGATCTTGTGCAATATATGATAAAAAAGGTTCATTCCATCCAAAAACACATAAATTTAGCTCAATGTAGGTAGAAGTGCAATGCTGAAAACTGATGAAGGGATTTATATTTTGAAATTAGTGACATGGTATTCATTCAAATTTCTCTATGGAGGAGGGTCTTGTGGTTTGGGATGAAAGGGAAGCTCAACCCCAGGTACAATGGCCCATATAAAATCCTTGATTTCATTCGAGAAGTGGCCTATCATTTTAAAATTCCTCCAAATATAGATAAACATTATGATGTATTACATGTATATATATTGAGGAAGTAAATACCTGACCCTTCACATGTACTAAATCCAAAATTAGTACAACTGAAACATGACCTCCCTTATGAGGAGAATCCGATTGAGGTCTTGGACTTTAGGGAAAAAGTTCTATTCAACAAGACTACCCACCTAATTAATATTTTGTAGAGGAACCAAAAATATGAAGATGCCACACGGAAACCAATGGGAAAAATGATGAAAAAGTAACCACACCATTTTTAAACTAAGGGAACAAGATGAAATTTCAGGGAAGAAATTTAATAAGGGGTGAAGAATGTAACCACTCAGACTTTTTATTCATAATTGTTTCCTAGAAATGTGGGTTATATTTTTATGTACATGAAAAAACTATATCCCTTTATTAATGAGTTGAGTATGATTGAAATGTGACCATTAAGTTTCGAAAATTATATGATAGTTGGTCATTTATGACCATTGGTTAATATGACCATTGTAAACGATGCTCTTAATAATAATTTAAATGTTATAATTAGTATTATAAATAGAAATGATAATGGTTAATTAATGCAGAAAGAAGAGTCGATGGCATCATCTAGTAGAGCCATGTCGTACAAAGAATAATTGTATGAACTTGGGAGAGAGGTATAATATTTGGGCTTCTCTCTTTACTAAGCCCAATTCAAGCTTCAATATGTTATTCTTGAATGAAATCACTTACAAGAGATGTTCAAGTTAGTGGATATTACCACTCGAGTGATGTCATTTGTGCTGCCCCGGGAGTCTATCACTATCAATTACGTAACCCTTAGGTCATATAACAGTGTTATAAGAGGTTATGTGTCAATTCCATAGTCAATTTTTTTATGATACCATTTTATAAATAATTTTTTTGTTCCATCAATTCCATTGTGAGTTTACTTTTTCATAAAAATTATGATGAATTTGATAAATTGATTTTTTGGACAGAAATTGTACATTTTAGAAAAGATATAATTATTATAATTAAAAAATTATTATAAATAATTCTTATTTAAATAAAATATTAATATAAAAACACTTTTATTTAAATTTAAATTCTGAAATAATTATATTTTTTTCAAGTGTCATAAATTTTACTATGCATTTTTTGTCCACTGTTCTTTTTAACAAATAATGGTTTTTATATTTAAAAGTTAAATTTTTCATACTCATAGATTTATTATGATAAAAAAAATTCATTTCTGAACTCATCACATTGGAATTTTGTTCGGGTAAATTTATGAAAATTTTCTAAAATATTTTTTTCAATGAATAGTAACAATATAATTTTGAGTTTTTGATATGTTTAATGACATCATAATGATGTAATAAGTAATATAAAGTTTTTTTAGACTATTATGTATTATAATAATGTAATAGGTGTCCCCATTGGCCAATACCATGGGCAAGCCCATGGTTTTGCAAATACTAAAACTAAGGTGTCCAAGGAAATTAATAAAAAACTCCCTCAGTTTTTCACTGAGTACCCACCCATTTATTCATTTAATTTCATTAAAAATTCATTATCCATGAATATATTTAATTACTATATGATAATTAGTCCTAAATAGGTGTCATCAATCCCCCATGGTCCCGATAATCAAGTTTTAGGAGTCAATCTTCAAGGTAAAGGGAAATCTCAACTTCTCTTTTCCTTTCATGTTCACTTTTTATTTGTTATGTATTTCAAGATTCATAATAGGTTATTATATCAATTTTATTTTATCCATTTAATTTATTAATATTTTTTATGAATGAGAAACCCTATTCCTATCTCTTTTTAATGTTTTCTAAAACCATGTTTCATACCCATTATGATGTCGAATGTTCTTCTCAAAATTCCTCTCTTTTTCTCAAGAAATTATCTGATTTTATTTTATGAATATCCAAAAGTATTTCCTTTACATTTTTATTAAACTATATTTTAAAATAATCTATTTTATTCTGGTATTAACATTCATCAAACCCACCTTCCTTTTCCATGGGTTTCAAATTACAAAAGGATCTTGTTTTTAAGCACTTTCTAAAACACCATGACTTTGATATGAAACCCGTTTATTTTATTCTCCAAATGTTATTTATAAAATATTTTATTATGATATATGTTTCTCATATTAATTAATACATATTAAGGTTTCACCTTGTTATATTTACAATTCATTTATTAATAATTTAATCACTATAGATGAAAAGTTTTACGATACCTTAGTGAATAACCTTGGTAATTTTTATGAACCTCGATGACGAACCTTAGTGATATTCTTATGAATGACTAATTTAAATGTATTAGCCTAATTTTTATGTGATGAATAATTTTATTTTCATTATTATATTCTTATTTTTTCATTTCTCATTATTTTATGATATTAGCTAAGTTCTTATCGGTAATTCTCATAATCACATGTAAACTATTTCCCTTGATTTTCATTATTGGGACTTATGATCACCCTTTACTTTGGTATATGTACCTAGGTTACTAGATAAAGTAACTTTAATTATTTTTAAACTATTATAAATCCTTTCAAGTGGATTATAATAATTTATTCATGTTTTAATTTATTATGTAGCCTATTTACAAGACATTAAACTTTAAAACATCCTCTATTTGTAATATACTATGTAAAGTTGTGTAATAAAAAGGTAGGATGTAATAATTAAGTTTAGAAACACCCATATTTTTGACCCTTAAAACAATATGGATTTTCCATTCAAGTAGGTGATGATCAAAATCAAGGAAATATTATGCACGTTGTGCATAATACTAAGATGGTTGTAAAAGAAACAATTCTGGATTAAAAAAGAAATAATTAATGTCAAAAACTTTCAAGCAATGCTAATATAATCAGAAACTGACTTTTAATGATGAAATGGTGAATAAATAAAAATAGAATAATCCAAAAAACCATAAACATACCACTAATGAAGAAAAAATGACAAACCATATAGGAGTCGATAAAGAATGAAAGGTGTTGATAGAAACGAATATTGAAAAATGAATGCGGGATTGAAATAGAAAATAACATGTGTAGAAAGATTAAAAATTACAAAATATTAAATAAAACCATTAATGGAATGAAATAAATATATTTTATAATGAAAAACTATTAAAATAGTGGATGAAAAATGAGAGAAACTAAAATTGTATGAAACTTCTAGGCACGACGGAGCTCTGGAAATATTAATAGGCCCGAGAAGTACACAACGTACATGTAATGCACATGATTTACTCACTTAAGTGAATTTTGTAATAACATTATCATTTCATGTAATTTGGATTCACACCATCTAATTTAGATTCACTTTTCAAGCTGATGAATTGATTTTTATATTTGACTGGGTGATCCTTTTAAACATTAACACCATGAGATTTCTACATGTTGTGTATGCATTTCCCTTTTGGTGGGATTTTTGTATTTGAAAGATGCACTTCATGTAATGGATTCAAAATATATTTATTTTACTCACATCAATACATTTCTTCATGGGTTGTTCAATGGCCTTGTAGGCATGATATGAATGAAGTCTACATGGTATGTATACGGTACACAGTGTATAAATCCTGTTTTTAGAACTTTTTCAACAATTCTTCCTTTAAGTCCTAGATTACTAATTAATGAAAAAACAAATAAAAACCCATTGAATTATTGAATAATTCTTGAATAAACCTTAAATAATTGTATCCAATATATATATATATATATAATTTTAGCTAATCACCAGGTACCAACTAGATTGATAAATGGTATTCCATATGAATTTTTGAGTGGAATAAAAACCATGTTATCAAATTTACATATATGGGGTTGTGAAGAATTCTTATGGTCTATTCAAGTAAGAAACATTCACCCAGAGGAAAAACTTTTACCTTTGTAAGATAACCCAATGAAAAAAGGGTATATTACCTATATGACCCCTCTGTGAAAAAATGTAATAGTGGTAAGACATGACATATTACTTGATAGGAAGAGCATCTCTAAAAGTTATTTGAACCTTGTGACGTATGGTTACCACTTACCCTTAAAGTGGCTATTAGAAAATATCAAAAATATATTTGGAGGATATAACCTAAAAGGAAGTAGTAAGTGGAATAGATGTCTCCATGGGGAAATAATCCATGAATTTTGAAATGGATTCTATGTACCAAAACCTAGTATGGATTTTGGTCGATCATCTAGTGGTTCTAAATTTTATTGGTTTCAAATGGTAATTCAAGAAGAAACTAGACATGTAAGAATTTTCCAGTACCTATAAGGTGTGACTAGTTGCAGAAGTGTTTAAACAACATCAAGTAATTGAATAAAATGAAAAAATTTCACCAGTTGTAATATTTAAATCCATTAGAATTATAATTTCCACTTAATATCACCATGAAAATGACATTTTAGAAATATATTTCCAAAAATAATTTCATAATGGTAACCTTAAAGAAGTTGTATATATGAAAAAACTCAAAGGGATTGTGACTCCAAAGGATGCCAATAATAGTTTAAAATTAAAAAAATTATAGATTAAATTGATAATCTAGGTTTTGTAAAATTCATTTTGATGAAGCCATAAAATAATTTAGTTTCATAAATAATGAGTGTGAGACTTATGACTACAAATGGTTTAATGTGACTGCAGTCGTTTTCTTAATAGCATATGTTGATGACATATTAATCATTAAAAATTAAATAAAACTCTTATAGTATGATAAGGAGTGGTTGAATAAATGATTATCTATGAAGGACTTGGGTAAAGTATCATATATTCTTAGGATAAAGATACATCCTGATAGATTTTATAGGATCCTCAACATAAGTAAAAGTAACTTCATTGAAAAGATAATGAAGAGATTCATTATAGAACAATCCAAGACTTGATTGTTTCTAGCATCACATGGTATTCATCTTTCTAGGAAGATGTTTCCTTAGACACATAAGAAAATAAATGTAATGGAAAGTATCCCACATGAATCAACTATTGATTTAGTCATGTATGTTATGATATATTCTAGGTTATATTTCACCTATACATTAAGTATAGTAGGAGGATATCAAGTTGATCGAGGTGACTGCAGTTAGATTGAAGTCAATTCTATCCTTAATTATATGATGCATACTAAAGATATGTTCATAGTTTATGGTGGATATAATGAACTAGTCGTCATAGGATATGCAAAAAATTGTTTCTAAATAGATCAAGTTGACAAGAAGTCACAAAGGAGATATATCTTCACTTTAAATGGAGGTGTTTTGAGCTAGAAGAGTTCAAAGCAGGTTGTGGCCACATATTCTATAGTATATTTTGAGTAAATTATTAATTATGTGGAATCTAAAGAAGCTTGATGGATATGAAACTATGTCTAATATATTGATGTTGTACTTATTATTAAAGATCATATCACACCCCATTGTGATAATACTATAGCGTTGACTCTCGTAAAAGAGTCATGGTCACATCACCAGATAAAGCCCATACTTTGTAATTATCATATCTTGATGAGTTTCTATTTTATAGGTGTGGTTTTAGTGAGAATTATTTCCATGGAAGATAATGTGGTGAACCCATTGACTAAATTAGTAACACCACAAAAACATGATTATTGTGTGAGGTCTGGATGGCTGAAAGTTTTCAATAGTTTTCTCTATTCTAAGGGGGAGTTTGTTAGAGTCGGTGTCTGAGGACCAACTATTTGTACACTTATTAAATTAATATTCAATGTATTGAATATTTATTAAAAATCTTACTCCATATATAACATTATTCTGTATGACTTTAATGTAATAATTACCTATATTTTTTTGTATTGATAAGGTCAGTGTGGTTACCCTTTATGATGAAAAACTTTATCTACTATGAAAATATTATTAATATAGTTTTATGGTTAGATAACACACTATGATGGGACACATATTATATATACCATCAGGTTTGATTACTTGTAATAGGATTTACTTTATTCTCATGACGTTCACACTTGGTAATATCTAAGAGGGAGATCCTGAGAACTGAACCATCAGTAAAAATTCCACATGTTTTGGTGTCATTGCATATTTCTATTTGCAAGAATTTTTCATGGTACATAGAATTTATGATTATCATTTATGAATTTCATCACCCATATAATTAGATTTACTGACTAAAGCTAACATGCAATACGTTAGTCAGAAGTAGGGTACGTTGGGTGCACCATGAGTGTCATGTTATTAATTGATAATTCAAGGAACTATTTGATCCTTCCTTATTTATGGAAGATGATATCTGAGACCATTTATTGGAATATAACCCTCACCATAAACTCTATGTCCATGATGTAACGACGCGTTTATTTTATACATTCAATGAAAGAAGTATCGAGAATATATGTTGGTGACACAGATGTGAAACCTTCTTGATGAGATATTGAGATGAAGGGATTAAATTACATAGTTAGAATTCATATATGGTTATCATCATTATGTTATTAATATCTTTCTATTAGGTTTATTTACCCATTTCTATATAATAATCTTGTACTTTAATAAATTCCACCTAATGATAATGAGAATGAAACCCATAGGGTCAAGCACAAAGTGTTTCTAATGATCTTGATTAAATTTTATTTGAATTTAATTATTTTATTAAAATTTATGCTCAAGACCAAACAATAATTTTACTCATGTTTTATTATTCTATAATATTCACAAGTTAATTAATAATAATTATTTTTATTAAATGAAATTCATTTTATTATGTGAATATATTTATATATATAATATTTATTTGATGGATTATGAATAAAGTATTTATTTTTTTATTTAAAAAATTTAATAAATATTTATTCACTGGATTTTGAATAGAATATTTATTTATGAATAAAATATCTATTTTGGTGTTCCATAAATGTTTAAAGAGTTATAATGGACCAAGACTGAGTTCGGTGATAAATATTAATTAACACGACAGTTAAATAATATTTGTTATTTCTCAAGTTGGTGCACACCAAATTATAATAAGAATTATACTATTATTATATTGGATGTGGTTAATTAAGGGTATTAGATGGTTATTAATGTATGGAATGAAATTAAATAATATTTTAACCTGAAACCTATCCCAAAATTAGTAGTTATATCTATTGAATATTGTAATAAAAAATTGATAATTGTTAATTGTTAGACACGATGAATTCTCTCTTGACTCCTATTTTGTCTCTTCCTCTCAAGAATGAGAAATGTATGAAATATCCCATTAATGTTGAAAGAAAATAAACCTACATGATTTATACAAGGCAATCATCTCACCGCACTAGCACCCGTAGATCGATTGACGTTACTCAGAGATCCAAGGAGCACATGTGGATCATCGCTAGAGGGATTCTATCCTTGGATCCTCACAATGAAACCAAGGAAATATAAAAGTGTTTCCTAGAGGATCAACATTATTAATGAAGAATTATTCCTAATAAAAGTTAATTATTTCCTATGATATTAAATAAATAGTTATGAATTTGACGTGCAAGATCCTCAATATTGGTTTCAAGCAATGAAATATTAAAATAAATTTTTATATATCATCCACTACATCATGATTTTATTGTTCCTATAACCATTAAGATCACCCATGGATACCCTTTAATCCTGAACCGCCCGAAGGCCTTCATTTTTATTGATTTTTGAAAACCCCCCTTTCATGGGATGAAGGTGGACCCTTGCAAGGCCCGTAGGCTTAGAGATTACATGGCCCATAGGCTTAAGAGAAATTACATGACCCGAAGGTCTTAGGGAATTCAACCAGACTGTAACTACAATGAACTTACCCTCCCCAGCATCCACATCGTGACAGTATCTCTCCACCTTTGCATGGTCGTCTGGCAAAGCTTCCCATGCAAGCACAGGCTGGTCCTGATGGCATGCCCATACCCTCTCATTCTTCCAAACCCATTGGCTCTGCTCTGGTGAGTGCACATGCTCTGAATCCTCCTCTGGGGCTTTCTCCTTTTTTGTAGAGTCTGTATGGGGCAACTGCATGTGTCCCGAAGGCCTTGAGGTGGCCTGAAGGCCTTAAAGGTGGCCAGAAGGCCCTACTGACCTGAAGGCCTTAAGGACTCCAAGACCAAACCAGTGGTCCAAGGTGAATAGTTCCAGCTGCTACAGTACAAAATAGTACCTACTACAGTACCCGCACAGTGTACATTCTCTGTTACAGTACCCACATAGTGTACAGTCTCTTCTACAGTACTTGTACAGTGTACAGTTCTACTACAGTACTACACAATGTACAGTCTGCTAGAGTGCCTACTACAGTGCTGCTACAATTCCCCCAGAAATATGCCTCTACCTGGTTTTGAACCTGGGACTTGTGGGTCTTGTGTATGCACTTAATAGATTATTATTGATAAGAAATATACTTATCCATTAAAACATTATTCTACATACATCATTTGTAAGTAAAAGAAAAGTTTTCCCTCATACACTGATGAATTGTCTTAGATAATAAGAGGAGAGTGTTCTGAGAGGGATCTAGATCAGTGAAAAACATTTTAGTTAGATAAAATTGGGAAGGAATTTATGTTCCCCATACATCTATCCATATTACTCCAAATACTACCACTTATACATTTTTTATTTCTCCAATTGTACTTATTATTTGTGTAACAAAGGTCAAGATGGTTGTTTTGGGATATAAAGGCTAGAAACTACCACATTGAATTATTTGAATAAATATTGACACCCAGTTTTTCAGTATAATACTTGATTTTTTTGAAATACCCATATCAACCAAGATATAGGTCTGGGATTGAAGGAGGATATGGTATGCCAAATAGATTATCTTTACCTAGCCTTACAGCGGACATAGACAACTACAATGTTTAAATAAATTTGACTCTTGATAAATTTGATGGTAATGTGTTGTTAAAAGACATAAATTAATTACACTTATATTCGATCCTTCCAAAAGATCTATATGTGAAATTGGTCAGGCTATTGTTTTCCATATGATAATTGAGAGAATAATATTTGATGTTATAGGATCTATTTTTTGGTTCTAAAATTTCTTAGAGAGAAGTGTCACATCTTCTAATTACTTTGATAAGTTATTCAAAATTTATCAGGAATACAATACCCTTATGTTTCCTAGTCATATAAGAGATCATTAGGACTGAAGGAGGTAGTCATGGGTGATTGATTCATACTTGAGTTGGGATAAAGAGGAAGAATATTTATGGTTGATCTTAGATCTAGATACCATATTAATAGGATTATAGGGAAGGGAATAGTCATATTTTTATTGATTTGAGAAGGGGGATAAGGGATGGAATTTACCAATATCTTAGAGAATTCTAATAGAATAGGGAGACTCGGTCAAATCCTCCACTTCACTAAAATAGGGGACCCCTTATAGAACTGGAGAATGTACTTTGATTAGAATATCTAGAGTTGAGGAACATGAATCCACTAAAAATTCATGAACTCCAATCACTAGGAGTCTAGATGAAGTGTGGGATTGGCCTTCTTGATAAAAAGGTAATATATCTTCTTGATTTGGAGGACTATACATCATAAATTCACCAAAGGGGATAAGAATCAAGTAGACTAGATCCAAATACTCATAACCATATAGATTCTTAATAAATTACCTTTCATGAAAATGAATTTGGAAGAAGAACCTAGTTTGATCACTTAAGGATCATACTCTCAGAGTGTGTATGAACTCAGTTCTTGAGTGACTAGGTTCATGACTCGAAAATCATCAAAAAATCCCTCCCAGAAATCACAGTTCTCAGCCTCCCAATCCATAGTTACTCTAATATCATATCCTAGTATCCCTTAAGAATGCTAGATAAAAGGACCCCTAAAAAGATCCTCTAAATGTTGAACTATAGCTTGAGCTATGGAAGGTAGGTTTCAACCATGGTTTCGGCACATAGACATTGAGTAAGCCTGAAAAGAGACTATGGAAGAAAAACCAAGATATTTTGAGTAGAAAATAATTTTCCAAACAGATATGTCAGTCCCTTCAAATAAAAGGTTTATTTGAGATAGGGAAGAATCTAGGTCTAGTTCAATGAATATGTTTGCTACCAAAGTATGTTTTATTTATAGAATATCTTAATCAGCACATAAGAAATATCCAAGGACATTCCCAATGGATATGAGAATATAAAGGTTTTATAATTGATGGTTGAGTAAAGAAGATGAAGACAAAGACAAAGGAGAACCTAGGATGTGTATTATCTTTTATGTAAATCCAAAGACCCTTAAAACATGAGGAATATATGGAGGTCATAGATGCATCCCTGCCTTGGTAAAACCCAGATGAAATCTTTATATGTGAATAAATGAATAAAAAATTATTTCTGACTAAAAATTGAAATGGTAGACCTTTTGGAATGACTTTAGGAGTCTATAAAATGAGATTTGATCATCAAGATAGGATGAGCTTCCAAAAAATTAAAATTAGATAACATCAGTGATATTATTAATCTGATGAATGTTCAGGATTGGTAAGCTAGATAATGAGGAATCCTTTAACTGATTCCTGAACCTTCTTCTCTAGGGAGATCAGAGGGGCTAGCGGAAATAATCATAAAAGAGTTTTGGAGTTCCTTTCTAGGAATACCAATTTGAAGTAAATATATGTAATAGTAGAAAAATATATAGGTAACAAGATTTCATGAAGTTGAGTCATCATAGGCCTCACCCTAACACCATTGGAAGCATGAGGGTCCACCAAAGGGGTGGATTTGATGAGAATAGAATTAAATAAAAATATTGGAAAGGTATATCTAAAGGGACTTCCATAAAGAGAGTTAGGGTGAAGAAAGCACACCATTCTTCAAGGTGGTGCTACTGCCAATAGGCCATAAATTTCAAAGTGGTGGAGGTGTAGAACTTTCCCTTATGCTCCAAATCCATCCTTAATTTGAAAACTCATTAACCTAATGAGGTATTATTTTATTGATTATGTTTATTGTATTATTGTTCCATATTAATTCCTAGAGATAACACAATATGGAGTAGTGAATGATCTAAATAATGGTAATTGTCTAGTTGATCATGTAACAATCGAGATGGTCATTTGATCTATCTAAGTTATAGAGAGTATTTTTAGTACTATCCTAGCTCCATCTTGGGATTATATTCATGATTTATAAATCTATAATCCTCTTAATGTTTGAGGGTATCGAGGTTTTAAAGAATTAAATTATTGTTTGGAGAAGATTGAGAAAATCACCAATTGTTAAAACATTCCTTCGACCTATAAGATCATGTTCTCTACATATTTTCTTTCAGGTATGAGTAAGAAATAATGGATGTCATTTGTTCAGTATAATTTATATAAGTATAATCCTAGGTAGGAATTCAAGTATTTAACTATTAAACAATATTTCCATGAAAACATGAAATTGTAAAATATGATGGAATTTCTATCACTTTAGTAAATTTATCATACGGTAATAGAATTAACACATAATTTAACCAATATGGTGTTATTTCTACCTAAATTGGTCTTATAATATCCTATAAAGGATTATTGCATTGAAATAGTACTATATCATATCATCTAGTCAAAGGTTTATCTATTCATTATGGCCTCTTATATAGATGTGATGAATCTAGATGTAGTGGTATAAATGGTTAGGGTTGGATATGTTAGTGTTTATCCCCTAAGGCTAGTCTTGTAGTATTATTGCAGTAAATTATTGTATCATTTAATGAGTATTAATGATAATATATTATCAGTAATTTAAGATTATTTCATAGAAAAAGTGATATTATATACTAAAAACCACATTTAAAATATATATATACACATATATATAAATATATATATATATATATATATATATACTAGTTGGTTATCCTTAATTGATTATCAGCATATTGGGATGTGTTGAAATTTAAAGGCACGTATGAGTAATATCATTGGATAGAGATAAAATTGATCAGTCAAAGGATAAAATATGGTAAATTTGTGTTTATATTGACTCACATAAATTACACCACATTAATTATCATATATATTTCATAGGTATCACTTAAGTGAACATTATATCTGGATCCTTCAACATGAGGTTATCAAATGGGTTCCTAAATTGCGGTTTCATAATTACCTATATAATTTAAACTGATATTTTTTTATTAATTGAATGTGATTCGGTAAGATATTGATCAATAAGAGGGTTTTGATTAACCAATATATGATGGGTCTTCCCATATGATAGGTTTTGACATCAAGTCCCTCAATTGAGTTTTTATTACTATGTGCATGAACATTCCAAGATAATTACATATGATGTAATTATATAAGATTAAGTAAACTCAAAAATTGAGAAAATAAAAAATATATATGGTATTACCATTAACCATGTATCATGATTAATCTCAATTTCATGGATAAAGGGACTTTGCTAATGGACATGTGGTTGATCTGATCACACCAAACCCCTTTTTTAATTTGGGTAGCTATGGAATTTTTAGATACCACTTTTAGTTTATGACTAAGAATGGGATTCAAAATTATTTTCAACTATAGAAAGGGACCTTGGGAATACTCTAAAGATAATACTAATTATGATTTCTATACTAATGTGATTATTCAGTGTGTTAAAATTATTGTATTTATTATAAAAAATATGATTTTCTACACATTTAAAAAATATAACTAAATGATAATTATTTAATTAAATTATTAATGTTGAATTATAATATAAATAATGATTCACTACTGGAAATGCTGTTTTTCCCAATGGGTGTTTACCAACGGTTCGCAAAAACCGTTGGGTTTGAAGGATTAAGAAAGCCTTTCCCAACGGTTCATTGAAACCGTTGGGAAAAGCCACCCCTTTGCCAACGGTTTGAAGAAACCGTTGGTAAAGGGGTGTGTTAATCACCTTTTGCCAACGGTTCTCTTGAACCATTGGGAAAGGGTCACCCCTTTGCCAACGATTTCCTCAAACCGTTGGTAAAGGGGTCCTTAGAATCTCTTTCCCAATGGTTCTTAAAAACCGTTGGGAATTATTTCCCCCAAATCCAGCCGCGGGGATGCTCTCCCCCATTCGCACAGAAACCTAATTTCATCCGCTCCACCACTCTCCCCTCGCAAAATCCCCTATCCGAAGAGGTGAAAACCATCTGAAATCAGGTATCTTTTCATTTATACACATATACTTCCTTATTTTTATTGTTATTGCTTTAGTATTTTAGTTTTAAGTTATCAATCCACCTCCAGCTCTCTGCTACTCTCCAAATCCCCCATCCGAATAGGTGAAAACCCATTTGAATCCTCTCAAATCAAGTAATTTTTTCTTTATACACATATGGTACCTTGTTTTTATTGTTATTGATCTAATATTTTAGTTTTAAGTTTGGATTTTGATGTGATTTCACCGTGTAAAATAGGGAAATGAATAAATATTTTGTTAATTAATTAGTTTCCCCTGGAATATCAGTTGTGTTATAATGTCCATGCTAAATAAAGGGGTAATGTAATAAAAGACCTTGAATAAATAAATTGTGGAAGTTGGGGTATGTTGCCTCTATGAGAGTTTTTTTGTTGTGTTTTATTGTATGTTGTAGGCTGTTTTATGGGGATTGAGGTGACCAGTTGGGCTTTGTGATATGTGGGGTTGTAATGTGATGGTTAGTGGGCATGGATGTGTCATGTGAAGTTGTATGATAGTGATGATGTGTGGTGGTGTTGTGTCATGTGGAGGTGTTGTGTGATGAAGTTGTGGTGTATAATGTGGTGAGGTGGTTTTGGTTGTGCGGTGGTTTGTGATGTGCAATATTTTTATTGTGATATGTGGTTGTTTTGGTGAGATGGTTGGTCGATGTAACATGGTGTCGATGGTTATTGTGAGATGGTGAGTTGTTGTGTGGTGGTTTTATTAGTTTCCTGGTTATCTATGGAATAAATTATGCTGTTAAAACAAAAAAAACAAGATATTAAATAAATGATATGGAATAGAAATGGATGTGTGGTAAATGGATTTAATTAATTTAACATTAAATGAATGGACAATGTAAGTGTGAATGAAGTGTCTTATAAATGAATGTGAGAAATTCTATGCATCTTGTGTGGTGGTGGTGTGGTTTATGTGTTTTATGGTAGTAGTGAAGTGTGTGATTATGTAGTTAATGTGAACCCATAGGTTGAGTATTTTGTGCTATCTATATATCATGTATTTTTATGTTATTTCTACGCATTCCAGGGGGGTGGTATGTCTAGGTGGTGGTGGTGGGGTTGCAGGGGAGGGGGTGTGGGCTGTTTGGGAGGGTGGGTGGGGCTATCCAGGGGGGATACGGGGTGTCCAGGGGGGTACGGGGGTGGGCGGGCTGTCCACAAGGGTGGACGGGCTGTCCACGGGGGTGGTCGGGCTATCAAGGAGGGGTGGGCGGGCTGTCCAGGGGGGTGGGTGGGCTGGCCATGGGGGGTAGGGGTGTCCAGGGGGGTGGGAGGGCTATCCAAGGGGGTGGGGGTTGTCCATAGGGAGAAGGGGTGTCGAGGGGGGTGGGTGGGCTGTCCACGGGGGTGGTTGGGATGTCTAGGGGGTAGGGGGTGTCCACGGGGGTGGGCGGGGCTGTCCAGGGGGTGTGGGTTGTCCTGGGGGTCTGGGTGGGGTGTCCTGGTGGGGGAGGGGTGTGTGGGGTGTCCAGGTGGGGTGGTATGTCTAGGTGGTGGTGGTGGGGTTGGAGGGAAGGGGGGTGTGGGCTGTTTGGGAGGGTGGGCGGGGCTATCCAGGGGGGTACGGGGTGTCCAGGGGGGTACGGGGGTGGGCGGGCTGTCCACAAGGGTGGACGGGCTGTCCACGGGGGGTAGGGGTGTCCAGGGGGGTGGGCGGGCTATCCAAGGGGGTGGGGGCTGTCCATAGGGAGAAGGGGTGTCGAGGGGGGTGGTTGGGCTGTCCACGGGGGTGGTTGGGCTGTCTAGGGGGTAGGGGGCATCCACGGGGGTGGGTGGGTTGTCCACGGGGGTGGGCGGGGCTGTCCACAAGGGTGGGAAAGGCTGTCCACGGGGGTGGGCGGGGCTGTCCAGGGGGTGTGGGTTGTCCTGGGGGTCTGGGTGGGGTGTCCTGGTGGGGGAGGGGTGTGTGGGGTGTCCAGGGGGTTGGTACGTCTAGGTGGTGGTGGTGGGGTTGCAGGGGAGGGGGTGTGGGCTGTTTGGGAGGGTGGGCGGTGCTATCCCGGGGGGGGGGGTACGGGGTGTCTAGGGGGGTACGGGGGTGGGCGGGCTATCCACAAGGGTGGACGGGCTGTCCACGGGGGTGGTCGGGCTGTCAAGGAGGGGTGGGCAGGCTGTCCAGGGGGAGTGGGTGGGCTGGCCACAGGGGGTAGGAGTGTCCAGGGGGGTGGGCGGGATATCCAAGGGGGTGGGGGTTGTCCATAGGGAGAAGGGGTGTCAAGGGGGTGGGTGGGCTGTCCACGGGGGTGGTTGGGCTGTCTAGGGGGTAGGGGGTGTCCACGGGGGTGGGTGGGTTGTCCACGGGGGTGGGTGGGGCTGTCCACGAGGGTACCCTACTAATATGGTTATGGGATGAGGCATGCTCTAATTTGATAACACATTAAGTTCTTGTTGGTTTTACATTTTTTCAATAACACATTAGTATGTTTTTTTCACATGTGTAGTTGATTCCATGATTATTTTCTTCCTTTATCGTTTACTTAAATGTATTTTCTTTTAAAGTTCAATCCTATTGAATTGTTTATGACAAAATGACTTATATGAATTTTTTTATAGAATGGACAGAAGTTGGATGTATGAAACCGATCGTATCTCAAGCGATTTTCAAAACAATTTGGAGAGCTTTATAGATTTTGCATTTCAAAATGCTTCAGATAGTGGTCGCATACAATGCCCATTTTCCAATTGTGTTGGTAGACCTTGGTTGAGTCGTGAAGAAGTCAGCTACCACATAACCAAAAATGGTTTTCAAGCAAACTACTTTGTGTGGTATCACAATGGGGAGAAAATGAAATATCAAATTGGTGATGATCGAAATGAAAGGACTGGAATGGAGAATTTGTTAGATGATCGGTTTCCGTTTATTCGTCATCATGAAAAAGAAAGGATTTCGACTCAAGAAGACGTCGATATGAGAACAACTGATGCATCTAGTGAAAATGATGATATTGATAGGGTGAAAAAATTGAATGATGCTGCCACGACTCCAGTATATCGACAATGCAATAAAATGAAAAAGCTGGAATTTTTAATCCGATTGTTTCATGGAAAAACTATGTATGGTATTTCTAATACAGCAATCGATTACATTCTTACCCTCTTGAAGGATTTACTTCCATATAATCCAGATATTCCCTCAAACCACTATATGGCATGGAAGTTAGTTGAAGAACTTGGATTTTCCAGAAACAAAATTCATGCTTGCCCGAAAGATTGCAGTTTATTCTGGGAAGAAACCGCTGAACGAAATGAATGTATAAAATGTGGCACATCCCGCTGGAAGTCAAAATCTGATGGAACACCATCCCGCATTCCACAGAAAGTAATGTGGCACTTTCCATTGATCCCCAGACTCCAGAATCTTTTTATGTCTGATGACATATCAATAAAAATGAGATGGCATGATACCGAGAGAAAGAAGACTAATGATGAGTTGGTTCATCCTGCAGATGGATTTGCATGGCAGTGATTTGATGCTCGACATCCTGATTTTGCAGCTAACGTGCGTAATGTGAGGCTGGGTCTTTCATGCGATGGTTTTAATCCGTTTGGGAAGATGCTTACTTCGCACAGCACATGGCCAGTTTTTATACACATTTATAATCTTCCCCCATGGTTTTGTATGAAAAAATCTTTCACTTTCATGAGTATACTCATATCTGGTCCTTCTGATCCCGGCATTGATATTGATGTATACATGCAACCTTTAATAAAAGAGTTGAAACTTCTTTGGGATGTGGGTGTGTGCACATACGATGCATGTTCGAAAGATATATTTCAGATGTGTGTTGCGCTTATGTGGACGATCAATGATTGTCCGGCTTATGCAATGATGTCAGGATGGAGCACGAAGGGAAAATTGTCATGTCCAGTTTGTATGAAGAATACACGATCCAGAAGACTGAAACATCGTTGTAGTTTCAGTTTTATGGGACATCGACGATTTTTTCCAAAGGATCATCCATATAGAATGAATCGTCGAAGATTTGATAATACTATAGGGACCGATGATCCACCTCAGCGTATGTCTGGAACTGATGTTCTTAATGAATTGAAAGATTTCATTTTTTCATTTGGGAAGGGTCAAATGAAATCTGGAAAGATAACGAATGTTTCCACAGAAACCTGTTACAATTGGAAGAAGAGGAGTATCTTTTTTGATTTGCCTTGTTGGTCAACCAATTTGCTACGTCATTGCTTAGACGTAATGCATATTGAAAAGAATATATGTGAAATGTTGCTTTCAGTTCTTCTAAATGTCAAGGGGAAGACAAAAGATGATTTAAGATCTCGACGTGACTTGGTGGATTGGGGCATCAGACCAGAATTGCATCCTGTGCGTATCAGTGAAAATAAATGGCAACTTCCATGTGCTTCTTATGTGATGACACCTACTGAAAAAAAACAATTTTTGGAAGTATTAGAGACTATTAGAGTTCTTGATGGCTATTCAAGCAACATATCTAAACGGGTCAACAGAAGAGAGTTGAAGCTAAAATCTTTGAAGACTCATGATTATCACGTTCTACTGCATGAGTTGCTTCCAATAGCAATCCGTCATCTTTTGTCCAATAATGTAAGGGTGGGTGTTATTCGGTTGTGCCATTTGTTTAGAGATCTTTGTGCTAAGAAGTTGTCCAAGTCTTTCTTGCAAAAAATGTTGACAGATGCACCATTAATTTTGTGTGAGTTGGAGAAAAACTGACCAAACACATTCGAAATGTGTTGATGCTTTAGGACAACGATCCATGGGTCATATGTGACGTGTACGAATATTTAGTTGTACCGTGAAAACCGCACGTCCGATTGACGTGCCGTCTATGCGTACACGTCACGAATAATAATTAGAATGTTGAACGGTGGTTTCAGGTCAATCCGAGGTCGTCCGCTATGAATTTGACCGTTTGACGCCCGTTTTGGCCGTTTATGACACCAGAACTGCGTTGTCGGTCACCGCGGGCACACGGCATGTCCGATTGACGTGCCGTCTACTCGACCACTTCATAAATCACTCACCCGTATTTTTCGTTTGATTTCAGGCCATTCTGAAATCGTTCGGCCCGTTTGGACCACCCTCACGCACGTTTACGAAGCGCCCGCATCACTTAAAACACGAATATTGAGCCGTACCGTGAAAACTGCACGTCCGATTGCTGTGCCGTCTGCGCGTACACGTCACGAATAATAATTAGAATGTTGCACGGTGGTTTTAGCTCAATCTAAGGTCGTCTGCTATGAATTTGACCGTTGGATGCCCGTTTTGGCCGTTTATGACACCAGAACTGCGTTGTCGGTCACCGCAGGCACACGGCACGTCTGATTGACGTTTCGTCTACTCGAACACTTCAGAAATCAATGTCCCATATTTTTCGTCTGATTTCAGGCCATTTCGACTTCGTTCGGCCCGTTTGGACCCCCCTCACGCGCGTTTACGAAGCGCGCGCATCACTTAAAACACGAATATTGAGCCGTACTGCGCAAACCGCACGTCCAATTGACGTGCCATCTGTGCGTACACGTCACGAATAATAATTAGAATGTTTCACGGTGGTTTCAGGTCAATCTGAGGTCGTCCGCTATGAATTTGACCGTTTGACGCCCGTTTTGGCCGTTTATGACACCAGAACTGCGTTGTCGGTCACCGCGGGCACACGGCACGTCCGATTGACGTGTCGTCTGCTCGACCACTTCATAAATCACTCACCTGTATTTTTTGTCTGATTTCAGGCCATTCCGAAATCGTTCGGCCCGTTTGGACCACCCTCACGCGCGTTTACGAAGCGCGCGCATCACTTAAAACACGAATATTGAGCCGTACCGCGCAAACCGCATGTCCGATTGACGTGATGTCTGCGCGTACACATCACGAATAATAATTAGAATGTTTCACGGTAGTTTCAGCTCAATCTGAGGTCGTCCGCTATGAATTTGACCGTTGGACTCCCGTTTTGGCCGTTTATGACACCAGAACTGCGTTGTCGGTCATCGCGGGCACACGGCACGTCCGATTGACGTTCCGTCCACTCGACCACTTCAAAAATCACTGTCCCGTATTTGTCATCTGATTTCAGGCCATTCCGACTTCATTCGGCCCGTTTGGACCCCCATCACGCGCGTTTACGAAGCGCGCGCATCACTTAAAACACGAATATTGAGCCGTACCGCGCAAACCGCACGTCCAATTGACGTGCCGTCTGCACGTACACGTCACGAATAATAATTATAATGTTGGGCGGTGGTTTCAGGTCAATCTGAGGTCGTCCGCTATGAATTTGACCGTTGGACGCCCGTTTTGGCCGTTTATGACACCAGAACTGCGTTGTCGGTCACCGCGGGCACACGGCACATCCGATTGACGTGCCGTCTGCTCGACCACTTCATAAATCACTCACCCGTATTTTTCGTCTGATTTCAGGCCATTCTGAAATCGTTCGGCCCGTTTGGACCACCCTCACGCGCGTTTACGAAGCGCACGCATCACTTAAAACACAAATATTGAGCCGTACCGCGCAAACCGCATGTCCGATTGACATGCCGTCTACGCGTACACATCACAAATAATAATTAGAATGTTTCACGGTGGTTTCAGCTCAATCTGAGGTCGTCTGCTATGAATTTGACCGTTGGACGCCCGTTTTGGCCGTTTATGACACCAGAACTGCGTTGTCGGTCACCGCGGGCACACGACACGTCCGATTGACGTGCCTTCTGCTTGACCACTTCAGAAATATATGTCCCGTATTTTTCATCTGATTTCAGGCCATTCCGACTTCATTTGGCCCGTTTGGACCCCCCTCACGCGCGTTTACGAAGCGCGCACATCACTTAAAACACGAATATTGAGCCGTACCGTGCAAACCGCATGTCCGATTGACGTGTTGTCTGCGCGTACACGTCACGAATAATAATTAGAATGTTTTATGGTGGTTTCAGGTCAATCCGAGGTCGTCCACTATGAATTTGACCGTTGGACGCCCGTTTTGGCCGTTTATGACACCAGAACTGCGTTGTCGGTCACCGCGGGCCCACGGCACGTCCGATTAACGTGATGTCTGCTCGACCACTTCATAAATCACTCACCCGTATTTGTCGTCTGATTTCAGGCCATTCCGAAATTGTTCGGCCCGTTTGGACCACCCTCACGCGCGTTTACGAAGCGCGCGCATCACTTAAAACACGAATATTGAGTCGTACCGCGCAAACCGCACGCCCGATTGACGTACCGTCTGCGCGTACACATCACGAATAATAATTAGAATGTTTCACAGTGGTTTCAACTCAATCCGAGGTCGTTCTCTATGAATTTGACCGTTTGACGCCCGTTTTGGCCGTTTATGACACCAGAACTGCGTTGTCGGTCACCGCGGGCACATGGCACGTCCAATTGACGTGCCGTCTGCTCGACCACTTCGAAAATCAATCACCTGTATTTGTCGTCTAATTTCAGGTCATTCTGACTTCGTTCGGCCCGTTTGGACCCCCCTCACGCGCGTTTACGAAGCGCGTGCATCACTTAAAATACGAATGTTGAGCCGTACCACGCAAATCGCACATCTGATTGACGTGCTGTCTGCGCGTACACATCACGAATAATAATTAGAATGTTGCACGGTGGTTTCAGCTCAATCTGAGGTTGTCGGCTATGAATTTGACCGTTGGACGCCCGTTTTGGCCGTTTATGACACCAGAACTGTATTGTCGATCACCGCGGGCACATGGCACGTCCAATTGACGTGCTATCTACTCGACCACTTTAGAAATCACTCACCCATATTTGTCATCTGATTTCAGGTCATTCCGACTTCGTTCGGCCCGTTTGGACCCCCCTCACGCGCGTTTACGAAGCGTGTGCATCACTTAAAATACGAATATTGAGTCGTATCGTGCAAACTGCACGTCCGATTGACGTTCCGTCTACGCGTACACGTCACGAATAATAATTAGAATGTTGCACGGTGGTTTCAACTCAATATGAGGTCGTTCACTATGAATTTGACCGTTGGACGCCTGTTTTGGCCGTTTATGACACCAGAACTGCGTTGTCGGTCACCGCGGGCACACGGCACGTCCGATTGACGTGCCGTCTGCTCAACCACTTCATAAATCACTCACCCGTATTTGTCGTCTGATTTCAGGCCATTCCGACTTCGTTTGGCCCATTTGGACCCCCCTCACGCGCGTTTACGAAGCGCGCACATCACTTAAAACACGAATATTGAGACGTACCGCACAAACCGCACGTCCGATTGGTGTTCCATCTGCGCGTACACGTCAAGAATAATAATTATAATGTTTCACGGTGTTTTCAGGTCAATCCGAGGTCATCCAATATGAATTTGACCGTTTGACCCCCGTTTTGGCGGTTTATGACACCAGAACTGCGTTGTTGGTCACCGCGGGCACACGGCACGTCCGATTGAAGTGTCGTCTGCTCGACCACTTCACAAATCAATCACCTGTATTTTTCGTCTGATTTCAGGCCATTACGAAATCGTTCGGCTCGTTTGGACAACCCTCACGCGCATTTACGAAGCGTGCGCATCACTTAAAACCCGAATATTGAGTCGTACCGCGCAAACCGCACGTCCGATTGACGTGTCGTCTATGCGTACATGTCACGAATAATAATGAGAATGTTTCAAGGTGGTTTCAGCTCAATCCGAGGTCGTCCACTATGAATTTGACCATTTGACGCCCGTTTTGGCCGTTTATGACACCAGAACTGCGTTGTCGGTCACCGCGGGCACATGGCACGTCCAATTGGCGTGCCGTCTGCTCGACCACTTCATAAATCACTCACCCGTTTTTTTCATCTGATTTCAAGCCATTCCGACTTCGTTCGGCCCGTTTGGACCCCCCTCACGCACGTTTACGAAGCGCGCGCATCACTTAAAATACGAATATTGAGCCGTACCGTGCAAACCGCACGTCCGATTGACGTTCTGTCTGCGCGTACATGTCACAAATAATAATTAGAATGTTGCACGGTTGTTTCAGCTCAATCTGAGGTCGTCTGCTATGAATTTGATCGTTGGACGCCTGTTTTGGCCGTTTATGACACCAGAACTGCGTTGTCGGTCACCACGGGCACACGGCACGTCCGATTGACGTGACGTCTGCTCGACCACTTCATAAATCACTCTCCCGTATTTTTTGTCTGATTTCAGGCCATTCCAACTTCGTTCAGCCCGTTTGGACCCCCCTCACGCGCGTTTACGAAGCGCGCGCATCACATAAAACACGAATATTGAGTCATACCGCGCAAACCGCACGTCCGATTGACGTGTCGTCTGCGCGTACACGTCACTAATAATAATTCGAATGTTGCACTGTGGTTTCAGCTCAATCCAGAGATGTGGTGTGTCCGGAACCACTCAAAGTGTCCATCTTTTGTTTCAAAAGGACGTCATTTTAAGTGAAAAGCATCAACTGACATACGGAAAACCGACCAAACGCATTATGAATCTGTTGATAATTTATCCCAACAATCCATGGGTCTTATGTGACGTGTACGAGCCAACCCGGGATGAATCTGAGTCGCGGTGTGGCCAGGATAAGTCTAAGTGACTCTCTTTTGTTTAAAATGGACACCATTTTAAGTACATACGGAAAAACGACCAAATGGATTCCGTTTCTGTTGAAACTTTAGGAGAACGATCCATGGGTCATATGTGACGTATACGAATCATCCCCGGTTCAATCCGACATGCGGTGCGGCTGACACCACTCAAAGTGTCCGTCTTTTGTTTCAAAAGGACGTCATTTTAAGTGAAAGGCATCAACTGACATACGGAAGAACGACCAAACGCATTCGGATTCTATCAATACTTTAGCACAACGATCCATGAGTCATATGTGACGTGTAAAAGTCAACCCCATCTTAATTCGAGATGCGGTGTGGCCGACACCGCTCTAACTCTGTCTCTTTTGTTTAAAATGGACATGATTATAAATGAAAAGAACAATTGGCATACGTAAAACCGACCAAACGCATTCGTAATCTTTTGATAATTTATCACAATGATCCATGGGTCATATGTGACATGTACGAGCCAACCCGGGATGAATCTGAGTCGCGGTGTGGTCAGGATTAGTCTAAGTGTCACTCTTTTGTTTAAAATGGACAACATTTTAAGTACATACGGAAAACTGACCAAACGCATTCGGTTTCCATTTAAACTTTAGGAGAACGATCCATGGGTCATATGTGACGTGTAGGAATCAACCCCGCCTCAATTGGAGACGCAGTGTGGTCGGCACCACTCATAGTGTCCATCTTTTGTTTCAAAAGGACGTCATTTAAAGTGAAAAACATCAACTGACATACAGAAAACCGACCAAACATATTCGGATTGTGTCGATAATTTAGCACAATGATCCATGGGTCAAATGTGACGTGTACGAGTCAACCCCGCCTCAATATGAGGTGCGGTGTGGCCGGTATCACTTCAGGTGTATGTATTTTGTTTAAAATGGACATCATTTGAGGTAAAAATATATGGTATAGAAAAAACCGATCAAATTATGAATTGAATTTCGGATTCCACATATAATTGTCATCTAAATTTTAAATTGAATTCTATATGAATTATGTACGTTTATAATTACGTTATGAATTCTAATATTAATTTTCATCTAAGTGTGGTCGGGACCACTCTAAGTGACTTTATGTTGTTTAAAATGGACAACATTTTAAGTACATAAGGAAAACTGACCAAATGCATTCGGTTTCCATTGAAACTTTAGGAGAACGATCCATGGGTTATATGTGATGTGAACGAGTCAACGCCACCTCAATCCGAGGCGTGGTGTGGCCGGCACAACTCAAAGTGTATGTCTTTTGTTTCAAAAGGACATCATTTTAAGTGAAAAACATCAACTGACATACGGAAAATCGGCCAAACGCATTCGTATTGTGTTGATACGTTAGGAAAATGATCCATGGGTCATTTGAGACGTGTAAGAGTCAACCCCGTCTAAATACGAGATGCGGTGTGGCCGGTACCACTCTGACTGTGTCTCTTTTGTTTAAAATGGACAAGATTATAAGTGAAATAAACAACTGACACATGAAAAACTGACCAAACTCATTCATAATCTGTTGAAAATTTAGGACAACGATTCATGGGTCATATGTTACATGTACGAGTCAACCACACCTCAATCCGAGTCGCGGTTTGGCTGAGACCACTCTAATTGTATCTCTTTTATTTAAAATGGACTACATTTTCAATTCATACGGAAAACCAACCAAACGCATTCTGATTGTATTTATATTTTAGCAAAACAATTCATGGGTCATTTGTGATGTGTACGAGTTAACCCCGCCTCAATACGAGGCGCGGTGTGGCTGACACCATTCAAAGTGTCTCTCTTTTATTTAAAAAACACTTCATTTTAAGTGAAAACAACAACTGACATACGGAAAACCGACCAAACGATTTCGGAATATGTTGATACTTTAGGACAACGATCAATGAGTCATTTGTGACGTGTACGAGTTAACCTCGCCTCAATCTGAGGCACGGTGTGACCGGTATCATTCCAGATGTATGTATTTTGTTTAAAATGGATATCATTTCTATTAAAAATATATGGTATATGAAAAACCAATCAAATTATGAATTGAATTCCGGATTCCACATATGATTGTCATCTAAATTTTAAAATGAATTCTAAATGAATTATGTATGTTTATAATTATTTTATGAATTATACTTTAATTATGGATGTGTATATTTTCAGGATGCATTATATGTGTTGGTTGGTTGGTTTTCATTATTTGTATGTGTTGGTTTGTTCTCTATATGTATGCATTATATGTGTTACAGGTACAATAATTGGATTGAAAAATGAATTGAAAACGAGGGCATAATTGGATTGAAAATTGAATTGAAACCGAGGGTGAATGCCCAAAAACCTGACCTACTATGCAAATTGTAGGCTGCTGTGCAATTTGCACAGTAAATCCTATGCCAATAGTTTTCAAACCGTTGGCATAGGCTCTATGTAGCTGTTTTTACCAATGGTTCAAGGAACCATTGGTAACAACACCCTATCCCAACGGTTTGAAACCATTGGGATACCCAGTTGCATGGTTGATTTTACCAACGGTTCATGGAATCGTTGGGAAAGAAAATTATCTGTTGATTTCCCAACGGGCCAAACCTTTGGGAAAGGCCTTTCCCAACGGTTTGGTAGAACTGTTGGGATAGGTTTATTTTTTCTGACCTATCCCAACGGTTCTGTGTAAACCATTGGGAAAAGCCTTTCCCAACGGCTTACTTCCCCACGGTTTGCAGAACCGTTGGTATAACATATACCAAAGGTTCTGCAGCCTTTCCCAGCGGTTCTAAACCGTTGGGAAATGCTGGATTTCCAGTAGTGATTTATTTATATTATTATAACAGAAACACGAGGAAATGAAAGTTCCAAATGGGATCTGTGTTTTGACTTGGTGTAATGGTTTTCTAAGGACCATTCCATGTGAGAAATTCATAATCCCATATAGAGAGAGAAGTTACATCACTCTTTTTTACCTATTATCCTAATTGGAGGTTCATTAATTCACCTCTTATGGTGTTTTGGGATATCAGCCACTTTTGGAGGCTATTTAATGCTTTAAATATATTATTAAGGCTATTTATTTCACATCCTTATATTTGTTATTGGATTATATTCAATGAAGAATATTCAATTCCCCTATCTCAATCAATAGTAGTAAAGAGGGGTCCTAGGATTCATTCCATTTGAATGAAATAAAAGGTATTTCTTAGAAGTTCTCTAGTCTCCTATTCTGAGAGAGTTTTTAATATTCCTCATCCTAGATGTTATCTACAGTCTTTTTTCATATTTCTTCTATGATTTTCTGTATTATAGTGACCGTTATTACTTGGATAAGGATAAAATCATACCAAGGAATGATTTATTGGAATTATTATTAGATTATGATGGAAAAATTTATTTATAAATTAATGTTTTATCAAAATATTCCAAACCTATTTAATATGTATATTTTAATTTATTATTTTATTATTTGGTGTTTCATATACTTATCATGTTTTTGGTTAGGTTTTATTAATACTTATTTTTCATACTAAGGGTCGGTAACATCATTAAAACCCTTTAATGGTATTTGATAAAGTTTAAATAAATAAAAAACACATAAACTAAATATTATAATATTATAATATCATATATTCACATTAGGAAAAATTCATTTAAGGGTCACATAAATCATTAATGGAATGTTTGAAAATATGATCAATCCCCTTAAGTTTAATTCTTAGTAGTAGTTTTTCACTTGTCTTCTATGTGAAATATTTAATTCCCTATGTTCTAGTCTATTATACTTCTTAATCATGCTGGATATAATGTATTACTAATATTGATGTGGAGACATTGAATTTTCCTATTTAATATGAATAAATTCTTAAAAAATTTTATTTGATTACAATGTAAATGTTTTTTAATTAATTTGCATGGGATGTGTAGAATAAATATGAGTTATATATTTCTTAATAACTTTGAATATAATCATATAGGGTATGTACATGATACATAAAATATTTTTGGTGAGAGTATATATATAATCCATCATTAAAATATTAAACTGTTAGATTACTTACAATAAGAATCACATTATTCAATGACTTTATTGATCAAATATATGGATGTTTATTAGAAATTCATCAATAATAAACCTTATGTTTGCATAAAATTATAATATTTATCCAAGTGTGAATGTTGGGGGAAAATTGAGTCGATAATGTAATCAGATTGGCGCCTAGAGGGATAGTGTTGAGAATATTCATGTGATGAATTGGGAAATGAATTTTTCACTTAAAAATTCAATAGTTATATATGTTACAAATAAAATAGTTTTCATACCTAAATATACACTCCTTAAGAGAATATAATAACATATCTAAGAGTTGTAGGAGTATGGATCTTGGAACACTGAATTTATAATAATTAAGGTTATTATTTTTGAGATAATATATTCAATAATAACATAAATGAAACTATTATTGAATCATATTTTGTCTTAGTTGTTAATGAAATTAAATGTGAACTCTAATTTATCCATGAGAACAGTCCTTGAGAAGGAAAATTTATTGGTACTAATTTCATTGATTTATATCGTAACTTGAGAATTGTTCTTGAAAAATAGGAGAAATTTTACATGTTAGAGAAACCCACACAATATGAGTTATTTTATTCTACCACATAATAGTTAAAATATTATTATAAGAAGTATCATAATTATTTATATTACATGAGATGTCTTTTTAATTTAACATGGTTTCCAAGAATCAAATATATAAAAAGACATGGAATCATTCAATTTTATTGAATGGATTAAAAAAATTAATGATTCATAGATGTTATGATTTATATTTTATATAGATCAATTTCTTTAAATAATAATCATGGGTATTTGATACCAAATGTGAATCATATTTTTGTGGTAATTCACATCTTTTAAAATATTGAATGAAATTGATTAAGGGATAAGTGGACCTATGTGTTAGAAAAAGAGGAATATTTTTTGCATTAACTATGGGGAAAATATATTTACCTATTCCTAGTGGAATTATATTATTACTATAATAACATTATCATGAACTATAAAAAATAGAAATTTTATTTATGTGTCTTTCTTAGATAGGATGAGATTTTCATTTCCTATAAAGAACAATTATTTCTCTATTTATATGAATGAAATGTTTTAGGGTTCTCATGACAATTTTAATGACCTATATATATTGGATATTGAAAAAACTATTTTTATTGTAAATAATAATGAGGCTAAAATAAATTATTTTAATTCCACTTATCATTTTCATTATTTCATAGTCCGTATAAATAAGATTCACATCCAAAACATCCATGATGATATTTTATTTAATTCTTATAATTATGAATATTTGGATATATATGTTTCTTTTTTATAATAAAAAATGACAAAATATATTATTAAGGGTGAAGATAAATGAGATAATTATTTACTAAAACTCTTATATACCAATGTATATAGTTTAACATGTATAGTAGCTCAAGGTTGTTTTCTGTACTTTATTATATTTACTAATGAATTCAGTAGCTAGGGGTATGTATATCTTATGAAACAAAATTATGATTCATTTGAAATATTCAATGCTTTCAATTATGAGGTAGAAAATAAAATTTGAAAAATTAAAAAAACACTTCATTTTGATTCAGGTATATAATATTTGTGTCAAGAATTTCAAATACTATCTAGGTGATTGTGGTGTATTTTTACAACTCACCCCATATGATACACCATGGTTAAATTATGTATATGAAATGAATAATAAAACTATATTTAAATTGATTTGTTTAATAATGATTCATCTAGACATTCTATTTACTTTTGGTGTTATTCTTTAGAAACTCCTAAATTTACACTTAACATTTTCCCATAAAATGTTTTTCAAAAGAAATCGTATGAGATGCAGACTTGGAAGTGTCCCAATTTGTATTTTGTGATAATTTTGGGATGTTATTCATACGTGATATATATTTCCTCAATTAATCATGAATAAGAATCAGATAAATGTATATTTATTTTTTATCCTAGAGATATAGTAGGTTATTATTTTTATAATCCATAAAAACACAATGTGTTTATTTATTGGCATGTTGTATTTCATGAAATGAAATTTATTTCCAAAATAATTAATGGGAAAAAATTTAAATTTTTGAATTTCATGAATAAAATAATATATTATTTATATAGTGGATGAGTTAGAAGTACAATGTGTTGTGGAAAATTATCAGACTCAGTATACATAGAACCTATAAGGTCTAGTAAATTTCATTAAGAACTAGTGAGATATGGATTTCACATTTATTATTATGGTGATGTAACAATCATAGATGTGGATCCAATATCATTCTAAGAGTATATCATGACTCCTGAATCCAATGAATAGTTAAAAAAATTTATCTAAAATGGAATCCATGTATACTAATCAGGTTTAGAACCTAGTAGATCCATATAAATGAGATAAAATCATTGGGTGTAAGTGGGTATTTCATAAAAATACCAACATGGATAGTGGAGTGTTTATATATTAATATCACTTGTTAGAAAAATGTTTTAAACAAATTCATGGTATTGAGTATGAAGAAACCTTTTCTATAGTGGCTATGATCAAATAAATTCATATTTTTTAACCATAATAACATATTATGATTATTATATATGTTAAATGGATATTAAAAATATATTCCCTTGTATAAATTTATATAGATATATATATATATGATACATTTTTATGGTTTTAAGGATCCAATAAATGATTATAATATTTTTGAGCCATATAAATCCATTTTATGGATCAAATAAAAATTCTCAGTTTTTTTAAATTTGTTTGGATGAAGCTAGAAAATTGTTTTAATTTATCAAAAAATAATATGAACCTTATGTTTATAAATGGGTTATTGGTATCTTAGTTGTTTTCATAGTTTTTTATGTTAATAACATAATTTTTATTAGAAATTTATCCCAATGTTACAACCATAAAAAAAATCACGTGACATTTATTTTCAAATAAAATATATTGGTGAAGCATATTATATAATCGGTATGGAGGTATAACTAAATGAATGATGTTCCTTGGTAAAAACACATTCAATAGTAAAGTATTAAAACTGTTTAAAATGGGAAACTCTAAAATGGTTCTTTACCGATATTTCATAGTAATAGTCTTTCATAGACAATGTTTCCATAATCTATTGAATAACATAAATGCATGAGTATGATTACATAGGCTTCTATAGTGAGAATAACGATATATACTATGTTGTGTACTCATATAGATGTATCTTATCCATTAAGTATAACATGTTGATAACAAATAAATCTCATTATTAATCACTCATTTTTTATGAACAATATCCTTAAGTTTATTAGAATAACTATGGATGTATTATTAGTAATTTGTGGAGAAGGTGGAATTTTTATAAATTGGTGCACATATTCTAATTTCTAAATAGAAAATAATAACATAAGATCTTAGTCAGGATTTCTATTTATCATAAATAGTGGAGTGAAAATATGGTTAACTTTAAGGAAAGTAAAAAAATTTCTATTTCTATAATAGGATTTCAATATATCACATAATTTTATGAAATTAAAGAATTTGTCTGGATAAATAAATCAATAACTAAACTAAAGGCTTTCCCAAGCATGAAATATATTATTGAACTCTAATGTGATAATAGTGGAGTCGTTACAATGAGATAAGGAAACCAAGTTTGACTAATGATCCAAACATATTCTTATTTTATTTAAAATAATTAAATATATAATAGACATTGGTGATATTAAGATGTGTCTAGTTCCTATAGAATAAAATGTTATAGATCCTCTAAAACCCCTCTTATATAGAAAATGCGTGAAAACCAAACCAGTACTCCGGGTATTAGATACATGGGTGACTAACACTAGTGAAAGTGGGATATTATTAGTGTTTTCACTAATTTAATTCAAGTGTTTCTGTATTATGGAATTACTATATCATTAAATATATATTAATGTAAATACATTATCAACAATTTAGGTTTTTTATGAAGAACATGGTAGATTATATGATAACAAATACTTTGAATATATGAATTACCTTGATATCCCTCATCAATTATCATCATATTGAGTGGTAATGAAATTTTATTATTAGTTTGACTATAACAGCATGTAAAGAGATAAAACAAATTACTATAGAATATAAGTTTGTGAACTTGTATTTATATTGACCTACATAAATTTTACCACATGGATATTCATATGTATTCCATTGGTTCTATTTAAGTAAACATTGGTTATGGATCCTTCGACTTGAGATTGTCCGATTGGTTCCCTACTTATGTGGTTCCATTGTTTGATACAATTCTAAATTAATTTGAGAAATTGGATTCATATAAAGTGATTTGATATGATATTGATCAAGTGGAGGGATTTGATTAACCAATTTAGGATTTTTTGTCGATATTAATGGTTATGATATCAAGGTCTTCAATTGAGTTTTGACTAAGTTTATGATCTTGAAAAGATAGTTATATATGATATAAATAAATAATATTTAGTCAAATCAGGAATTTTGAAAATAGATATGTTTTATAAGATTTACATTATCAACGTCTCAATCTCAATCTCAGTGTCTCAGACAAAAAAACTTTGTGAATGGAATCATTTTGGATTATATCACACCAATCCCCTTTTATAAGTTTGTTAGCTATGAAATGTGTTTATATACCTCTCATAGTTTATGGTTATGAATGTGATTCATAATTATTTTCAACATTACAAAGGTCCCTCTGGGTTACAACTATAAAAATTCTAATTGTGATTTTAGACTAATATGATTAGTCAGTGTTGTTAATTTTTGTTTATCATTATTATAAATACAAATATGTTATTTGTTTTTCACATTTGAAAATTCTAATTAAATTGAATTTATTTAATTAAATAATTAATTTTTAATTATAATATAAATAATGATTTATTTATATTATTAGAACATAAACACAAATAAATTAAAATTCAAAAAGTAATTTAGACTTGGGAATGGTGTAATGGGTTTATAAGGCCCATTACATGTGAATACTTCATAATACCACCTAGAGAGAGAATTAGAGCACCTTATTTGTTACTTTTATCCTGTTTCAAGGGTCATTCATGAACCTTCCATAACTATTTGGGAATTAAACCACAATTGGAAGTAATTTAATGAACCAAATGTACATTGGAGGCTATTTATAACACATTCATGGGTTTTCTATGGGATTAGTTTCAATGGGTGATTTTGTATTCCCATAATATTTTACATAGATATGAGGGGGTGTAATAACTCATTACATTAGAGAGATATAAATGGGGATTCTTATAAGTTATTTTGTTTCTTTTTTTAGTGAGATCTTTATTTCCTCACCTTAGAGTTTCTCGAGAGTATTAATTGTTCGTTTTATATCCTTTTCCTTAGAAGAGTGAATATAATTACATGGATAAAAATAAAATACCACTAAGTTATTGATGATTAGAATTATTTTTGGATATCAATGGAGAATTTAATTCAACAATTCAAGTTTGAAAAAAATATTCTAAACATATTCAAAAGGTATTTTACTTTATCTTTTTTCTATTATGTTTTTCATTTTCTTAACATATTTTGGTTGGGTTTTATTAGTGATTTCATTAAATAATAGGGGTAAAAAAATTATTAAAATACATTATGGTCATTCAATATGGTTAGTGTTTTCTCTACAACTTGTAAAAGTGTGGGTGGTTTAATTATCACAGAGAGGAAGGTGAAATCATTATTAATAAATCATTATGATACTCCTAAATAATTTCTTATAATTTTAATCCTCTATCATGCCATCAATGTAGGATGGTGGTTCATATAAATAAAAAATATAAGGAAGCTCTTAAAATATATTATTCTTGTGGATGATTAGTCCATCATAAAATAAGTGTTTAAATAATTCTTAAGGGAAATATAAAGTCAGATCATCCCACTAAAAATATTTCAAGTCATAGTTCATACATTTTAATATTAAAGTGGACCACTATTAGAGAAGAATAAAATAGATGATGATGTAGGAAATGTTTAATTATTATGGTATTACTTAGTCTTAAAACAATTTTAGGTAGGTAACTATAACCAAACCTTTTATAAGTTATAATTCAGAAGTAGCTACATTTCTAGGTGTTATCTAAATTTATTTTTTAGGAAAATTTATATATTTGATAAAAATTTATATTTTTATTAAAATATAGTTTGAATTTATTTTTTTATTTCATGAAACGTATGTGGTATAAAATGATAATTCTCTATGTTTATAAACCCTAAAAATTTTCATAATTTGTGGTGTCCCTAGGGGATTGAAAAGGATTTTGTGGTTTTATGATAGAAATAAACTAAATCATTAATAAATGTATTGTATATTTGTTACAATGTTGTGGGAAAAGTATTGATATCAAATCATGTGTTTTTTTACTAATTGAGTAAAGTTCATTTCATAATTATTATTTATCATGTATCAATTTAGTCCACGTTCTTATGAAAGATGATCTTGTGAAAGTGTACGGTTTTACAAGTTTTTTCTAGATGAGAGATTATACCCATATCATAAACATAAATTGGTGTAATTAATTTTAAACTTGATGTTTTAGTGGGACTTACTATCCATTGGTATAATTTATAGTTTAAACTGACCTCAATGTTTGAGGTTATCTAGTTATGGAAGGAATTAAAATTAGTCATATGTATTCACCATTGATTTTGAGGAATGGAATGTTATGCCAGTTCTCTCAGCCAATGGTTTTTAAAGTATAAAATAAAATAACTGAAGGAGTAGATTACAATAGATGAAAATATTTATGTATTGAAATATTGAAGTGAAAAGAATTTATATTACAATTTAATGTGAAAATTACTCTTTTCCTCTTAGAATTTTTATACTATAATTATCCATCATACCTAAATTGTCAATTCACTATAGGAATTTTAGCTCGTATTGAAACCACTAGTGAGTAATATATTTTATGTCATCTACTTAAAATATAATATTGTGTTTTATATTTATTTGAGGAAGATAGAAATGAAATATATTTTTTAATCCTTATAGGATTATCTTCCTCAATGATTTTTTCACCTGGGTGATACTAAGATTTCTCAGGACATGAAATGTCAATTTTCGAAATCTAGGATAAAAATATAATTGAAAATAATCTGATTTTTTCATTTATTAATGAGTGATGTTTGGATATTGTAATCCAATATAAATTTTTATCACCCCTACCCATCCCTTTCTAAAATAGGAATGAGGTGTCTATAAACCTTAACATTAGAGTACCAAAAATTCCTCATGGAAGGATTGTTAAATTAATTGTAATTAATAGATTTAAACTATTTATATTTCCATTTCATTATTTTATTTTTTCTTAAAATATCCTCACGATTTTATGAGATTTCAATTGGATATTAGTACAAAATATAACCTTTAGAATTATGATCATATAAATATGGAAATTTAAACCTTTAATGATATTCACCAAGCATGTGTTTTAGATTTTAGTGGATCATAAGGGATAGTGGGATATTAATATATCACCGGTTTAATTATTATATGATAATATCTATAATTTATTGATAAATACAGACCCCTATAAATATTTATATGGTCAAACATATTGGTCTAAACATTTTTAGTATAATATTGTGTAATCATCTTTTTTGGAACTGAGTATAACATAAGAGATGATATAGGAGATTTAGATAATTAAGAAATAGATGTTTATGGAAACATGTACCTAGAAATATTATACTAGTTATCATCATAGGCCATTGGATTTTTCAATTGGTGAATATTTATTCTTGATGTTTTTCCTCAACCGGGTCATATACAACTGGTGATGTAAGGTAACAATATTATAAGGAATTTTTTAAATTTCTAAAATTATTGAAAATATTAGAAGGGTAATATTCTAGATAAAATTTCCTCATTATATGATATCGATTCACAATGTGTTTCACATCTCCCTAATAGGGAAATATCATATTAATCCCTATCATGTTCTAAATTAGGAAGATTTGGAATTTGATCTAAATGCATCATTGGTAGAACAAATTTATATTCATGATCATTAGAATAAAAAATTTTTAGGTAATTATATTACTTTGGTGTGTATTCCATGACAACATGGAAATGACTCTCATGCGACATGGAGTATAAATCTGAAAGGTGGAAGAAATTAAATAATGTATTCTTTGACCAATGATCTTTAAGAGAAATTTTTGTGGGTAGAAAGTTTTATGGTGAGGGGAATTTCTATACCCATGATCTCACTATTCATTATTATTTTTATCATTAATTTTTTAGCTTTTATTTTTTATATTTAGAGTGTAAATTTTAACTCTTTATATAACTTTTATGATGCATAGTTAGGGTGAACGATTACTCTAACTATGCATATGGTTCATGCATTTAGATTAATTTTCTAGAATAACCACATGGTTATCCTACTCGTTCATGGTTACCAGGAATCCAAAAAAAACATAAACAATTTTATTTTATTAAAACCATTCAAAATGAAAAGGCATTCATTTTTCTTCTTACTGGTTTGGAAATTCTCTAAGAATTGACCCCATTTACTCTCCCTCTTTATCCAACTTACTCTTTGGTGGTTCTCTGTAATTTGGATTTATCATTCAATGTATTTCACCCCAAATCTATTAATTTATTATCCACTTAATTTTTTGTCTTATATTCATGATCTTGTATTTCCAGAGTTTCATAGGGGTCTATCTCACAAAATTTTGATTGGGGATTTTCCAATTTTGGTATTGCATTTTTCATCTAAATACCCCACTTCATATTCTTTGGTGGAAAAAGATACATTTATAGTTGATTCCACCATTTAATGGTAGGAATGTCTATAAATCTCCCTTTCTTAGTAGAATCATGGATGATTTCATGTTTTACATTGTTTTTCGTTAAAATACAAATAAAATTGAATATCTATAATGAGTTTATGATGATTAATTTTTGTTTTTTTATTTTTACATGACATAGGGAAAATATTGAATAAGGTATAAGAAATATATTTTTATATAAAATGTATCACACAAGTAGTTTTCTAAAGTTTCAATAATATATCATCAAGAAATTGATGAAGGTGTTTTATTTTAATGATTTATCATGATTTAAACAGGATAGATATCAAAATTTTTATGCTTTTTCAAACAATAAAGATGTGTTTTGATCACTTGATGTTTTTTTATTTAAAAAATTTAGGTTGAATCATAAAAATAAATTCATTATGATTTTCTTATATATTTCAGAAGATTATGTTTGTTTTCAACTGATTTAAAGGTTTTATTGGTGTTGATTTCTTTCAGACCCTTAATGTTATACCATCAATGTTTTTATTAATATATGAAATTATATTGTGTTATGTGGATTGATGAATGATTGATATTAATTTTAATGGTGATCCTTTATTTTATGGTATTAAGAGGTGATATATGATTTTATTTTATGTATAATATTTCATTAATTTTATATTGAAATACTGTATTGATTTTTTATCACCTGTCATTAAAAAATGTAATTTGAATCCTAGGGTATGTAAGTGGGAATTCAAGGGATGAGTGATAAAATATTTTAGTGTTATTTTATGGATAATATAATATATTTTACATAACTGTGAAGACTAGGTAGTCGCAACATGATAATGATAGAGATAAAAATTTAGGTGCAAGTTCCATAGGATCACATCACATTCTTACTAACAGTTACACCAAGACATATACTAGATTGTTTCCCTATAGAATAGGTTATTATCCCATGATTTTTGTTACTTGATTTATATTTATGATAAATTATTTATTCTTTGATTATAATGAATTTGGAAACTCTAAACTTCTTTTTTGATAAATATGATTCATTAAAAATATATTTCAATTTCATTTTCAAACAATTTCTTAAAACTATAAAAATATGACTTTAATTTTTTGGGATAAAATTATAATTGATATAGCATGTTATTTTTTTCCTTTTGTATATATATATATATATATATTTAAATTCATCAAAATCCTTTCTATTTGAATTAATAACATGTTTTCTTAAACTATTTCCCCTTAATGAATCATATTTGAAATGATCCATCTTTTAAATGAGAATATGACTAGTTTAATCAATTTAACTTGTTTTAGAAAAAGAATAGAGTTTTTATATATATTTCCTACAATAACATAATGTTTTAATTTAAAAAATATATGTATTGAACCTTGGTGGTAATCAACTATACTTATCTCTTACACCCTAAATTAACACTTTTTTTATGTTTCTATGATTTTAATTTATACTGGTAAAAGATTAGTTTCAAATTTGGATCTATTAGACGATCCACATAGCTTGTTCTGAATTAGATGAGGTGAAAAGTGAGGTATATTTTCATTTCATAAGGATAGGGGTAGTTATGATTTTTTGGTATTCCGATTTAATTATTTATTTTATATGAACCTAAAGTGACTACTGAAATGAACCATCCTAAGTTATAATAAGAACCAATACCCATACCAGATCACCACTAGCCTAAAAGGCATTATCCATAGGCTCTGAAGTAGTGCTTGATAATATGATTAACACACTTGGTAATGATATCCAAAATAAATAAAAGTTAAATCACAATGAAAATTTCTCCATAAAATCTTGCATGACCCTTCTATAATTCATATATTCATGTCAAAAAATAATAAACATAATGATATAGTATAAAATTTTAAATAATTTAAAGTAATTAAATCTATAAACTCTCATCCAACTCCCTCACACATATAAACCCCTTTAATTCAACATTTATAATGAAATATATGTAATGAACCACCAATTGGAGAAAAATATTATAATTCAAGGTTACCAATTTGGATAATACTACATAGAAAACCGAACAATAACAAAATAAATAAATAACCTCCATATACCTATAATCCACTAACCCAACCTAGTTATATACACACCCCTTGAGTTATTAAGATACCAGTTAGAAACCTGAAGCTAAAATATAATAATAGTCATATGAATAAACATACTCAGTAGGTCACTACTCACCTTGATACATATCTAACCTTCAATTATAAATCCACCATTCAATTTTTTGAATTATAGTATAAAAACATATTTTAAAACACATGTTCATTAAAAATTGGTATCATTTCTAATTCCATTTTATAATATTTACATTTTATTTTACTTAAATGAAAATAATCATATTGAAAACATTTCTTTAGAAATAAAAAATTATATGAAAAATGAAATCTTTTTTCCATTTCAAATGTTCTTTTAAAACCATTTTTAGATACAGTAAGATCATATGTGTCTCCTAACAAAATGAATCATCCGACATCTCTTTTAGGGACTGTTGGAGAACTACCAATACCAACCCCTGAGAGTGTATAAATCTCATAGGTAACTAATCATCTATTCCACACTAGACTATAAAGACACTTTTACATACCTATATTAGTTACCCAAGGTTCTTATGATGTTATTATAAAAATGAGGTGAGTGAAAAAACATGCAATAATAAAAATAGTGATCTAATGTATAATCTATTTATCACCATCACCATAAATTACCTATCAAAAAGAATCCCTTGAGATCCATCACCCAGTCTCTAAAAACATAAAACCCTCCCCATTTAAGGGAAAAATGGATCTAGAAGAGGGTTCTATACACTCAATTATTTTAAAACCCCATTAACAATACAAAGTGAGCCTTCATGAAAGAAAAATTGGGATGCCAAGTCCTTTAAAAATTATGAAATCATTTATGAAATATTTCATAAATTAATAAAAATCAGAACCAACTTTTAAATATAATTAATAATTACACTTATTTTTAGAATGTCCATTAAAATCTTGGATGATAATTACTTAATTTATCCCATGACCCAAATGAGAAGAAAACAGTTTTAAAACGTCAATTTGATTCAAAGAAAACCGTTAAATTATTTTTAAAACATGGAATCTCATATAAGAAATGGAAAGTATAACCTTTAAAAAATAAATTTGAAAACCCAAGACATATTTGGTAACTTAAATGTAAATTTTAAAGAAACATTCAGATATTTTTTCAAACACATGGTGTTCCTGGTAATGAAAATCAGATTTGAAAATTTATTTTAAATAAGAAAATAATTTTATTTCTATGGAGACCATAACACAAATTAAGTTTCCTCTAATAAATCTAATAAACATCAATTATATCCCCATTATATAATTAAAATAATAATTTATAACTTAATTAATTGATGGTTCTAAAATTAAAAATTATAACATGGGGAAAACCTACCTCAAATTGACAAAAAAGGGTATGAATCTTCAAATATAGTATAAATAAGACTTGAAGGATAGATAAAACACCATAAAAACAATGGAATCACAGAAATCAGTTCCAAATGACCCCAGAGATTTCACCCAATAGGGGTCATAATAATTGGTGAGGAGAAAACCAAAAGAATAAGATTAATAGAGGGAAATGTTGTCCCTACCTTTGTCTTCTGTACTCGAATTAAAAATAAACAATGATGAATATCCAAAGGGAGAAAAGTATTGAAGTGGGGATGATAATATGAGAGGTTAATGCCATATGGGGGAGTCACATGATGAGTTAAAATAGAAACGAGGCTTTATATGTTTCTAATTTGGGTGCAAAAATAAGAGACTTTGAAAAAAAATAAACTCATGGGAAACATGCATGGCTTGCTAAACTGTGTGTCTTACACTGTACTTCCATTAAAACATGAGAAGTTTCCTATTGAATCCCTACATAGTTTAACATTTTATGCTCTAACCATGAAAAACTACAGTACTAAATATTGTATCACTATCTTATGATCACCACATGGTTTACCTAACCATCCAGGATAACCAAGTTACCCCTAAAAACTATTAAAAATTTTAAATCTAAAGCAAAAAATAGTTAAAAATTAAAATAAACCATAATAACAATAAATAATATAAAAAATAACATAGTAACATGATATTTTAAAATCTTCACACCATAAAACGTTTCCCTTATAAAATACTAAATCAAAGAAGACAGAGGAAAAAGGAATGGAAGAAAGACTTAGAATAATTTTTTCTAATAAGTACCATAATGAAAAAAAATATTTTAATCCAATGGGATAAAACAACAACACTTCCAAATGAATCTAAAAACCAATTATACAATATCACACTATAGATACTATAATTAAAGATAAAGAATATTGAGTCCTAATATAGGTATCCCCACCATTTTAGAATTAATCTAATATAGTCAAAACCAAAAAAAACCTCAAGGTGAAATGATAATAAGAACCTTAATTCCACCATGGACCCAAGAATCCTCAGACCATCACAATGATAAATGTCCATAAAAATAAAATCATTTGTATAAACCCAATCATGGATTCATTGGTCTCTATTTCTTAACATAATAAAAAATGAATATCATTAAGGATCAACCAAAAACACATTGAGAATCCATAAACACACCCAACCTAGACATGGAAAAACTACAATCACACATGAACCTTAAGAGGATGAAACTCAAATCCAAAAAGAACATGAAAAACCAAAATGAAACTTTACCCGCATAAGAAAAATCAAGAATATCCAAGAAAACACAACTATAAGAGAATATAGAAATAGCATATATGAAGTCTGACATTAATCACATGGTATTATCCAGAAAACTCCCTTAACAACCATAAAAATACCTAAAGTATAATAAAAATGAAAGTTTCTAAGAAAGAGACCATAGAAGATGAATATCATCCAAAAAAGAAAACAACATTCCAATATTTGAAGTCATAGACAAATTCAATGGACTTGAATTATTTTTTATCCTCTAGTTAAACTGGAGTTTTTGTAGAGTCAAGGCATGGAGAAAAACACTCCTAAAAATGGAGGTCCACCCTAGGGGTTTTCCTAAAGAGTTGATTTCCAATTCTGTTTAAGGACTCAGTGGGAGGCATAATATGAATAACACCAAACTAAAAACCAATCAATACACACACTAAAAAATAAAAAAAAAGTTCAAAAAAATGAATTTTCTAAATGGAATTCCTTATATAAAATTCATCAAAACCGCACATTCAACTCTTGGAGTTTTATTAAGACCCCTAAAAATTTATTTTAAACACTATACTTGATTTGGAAACAAAATAAAAACCATTATATAATTTTATAACCATTATAAATCATTTTTAAATAAAGCGGATTCATTTTAAATCCTTTACATAAAGCCCACTTTCCTTCAAAATAAATTTTTGTGCATTCTAAATGCTATAAAGAAATGAAACACTTTATAAAAAAATCCTTTTATGAAACAATAAAAAAATTTAAAATATCCCACAAAAATAAATTTTGAAACTAGATGTTTCATTGAAGATATGAAATCTTTATTTTTCACCCAAAACAATATTTATAATTTAAAATCAAAACTAAAAAAATTGAGGAACCCCATATAAATTTCACTTCCAAAACAAAAAACATCACTAAACTACCCTTTACATCCCCAAAAACATGAGGGAATCCAATTTAGGAGTTATTTAGGAATTATAAGGGGTTAAACACCTTAAAATGAAATATAATAACTCTTTTGGTTTTAATATATCCCCAAAAACTATACACATGGGGTCCATATGGTTGGATAGACAATACTTTGTCATCATGTAGCTCTAAATATTCCTCCACCATCACCAACATATCAATATAATCCCTAAATAATTTCAATTTCATTTAGAATTAAAACATAATTTCCATATCAAAAATTTCAAACTAGTCAATAATAAAATCAAAATAAAATACTTGAGCCCTAAATACCCCTATAAATTTGAGGATCTGAATAGAAAAGAGATGGATAAATCTTTCTTGAACTAACCTCTCATGTTTTGACCATCTATCAATGTTCAACCCTGACACATCAAAATATAAAGAGGGTGCTCTAAGAACCTATATCTATACTAAGAAAACTAAGCTCTAATAGAATTTAAAAGAATTTCCTTGAGATTCCATAAGAACCGGAACATGGCCTGCCATGCCACTGGCCTGAAGGAAATTACCAATCCTCATGAGATAAAAGTTAGTGTATGGAAATATTAGGAATAGAGTTAGGATTTACATTCTATATAAATTAGTGTTAAATCATAACCAATCTTTCACTAAGAAATCTTTCATGACTTATCTATAATTCAAATTTCCATACAAAAAATATAAAGAGAAAAAACATAAAATATTTAAAGGAAATCTCACAACTATATTATAATTACCTCACACACACAAACCCATTTAAATCAAAACCCATAATTACACATATATAAAACACCACTAATTAATGGAAATAAATATATATAGGGTATCCAATTTGGAAACTTGATAATGAAAATTAAATAATAATAAAAATAAATAACTATCCCCCATTGCCCCATAAGTCACTAATTAACCCAACACTAAACAAAAACCTTGAGGGATCTTGATAAAACTCATAAACCTAAAATGAAATATAATAATAGGCATGATAACAAAAAAAATTATGATGGTCAACATCATCCATTCTACGTGAAGAACCTTTTATTATAAGTTAGTTTTTTCAAATTACAATAGAAAAAAGGTTTCCAAACATAATTTTATGAAAACCAGTATCACATCCAAAATAATTTAATAAACATTCTGTTTTTATTTTCCATAAATTAAAAAACTCACTTTAAAAACATTTATTTAGAAATGAAACCAGCCATGTAAAATAACTTATTTTTCCATTTCAAATGTTCCTATAGAATAATTTTTAAGATGATTTAGAAAACTAACACACATTACATGAATGGAATGATCAATTAAATTGATCTACCTCAAAAAAATGAAATAATAAAAAATATAGAGTTAAACCAAGGGTTCCACACAAGTCAATAAATATAGGGATCCAATAGGATGTATAAGGAATCCCCAACATAAAACCCACTACAACAAAATAGGCCTTTAACAGTGCTAGAAGTGGCCTTTATCAAATATATAAAAGCACTGACAACATGAGTGATGTTAAGAGCACGTTACTTCTATCAGTGCTAAAAAAGTGTTAATAAAGGTTTCATTTATCAGAGCTAAAAAAAGTGTTGATAAATATGATGTTTATCAGTGCTTTTGAAATTACTAATAAATGACCCATTTCTCAACACTTTAATTTAGGGCCACTAAAGAAACCCTTTATTAGTGCTTATAAATTCACTAACAAAGGGATTTTATCTACACTTTTAGAAGTGATGATAAATGTTTTTTTATCATCACTTTTAAAAGAAATGATAAAGGACCATACTACAGTCTGCTGTTACAGCACATTGTAGCTCCAGAAACACACGAGAAACACGTCAGATATAAAAAAACTCCCAATATAGAATTTAGATTAAATGAAATTTAAAACACAAGCACCAGAAAAAACAATATATTATAGAAATTTAAAACATTGGTTTATACAATTACATAAATAAAAATTATTACATATATTCAAAAAAATCATAACTGTCAATGTTACCACGATTTACATTTACTTTATTTATCGAACTACCATCATTGGATGAGTAGTTTCAAACAAACCACCTCAACTCAAAAAAAATAATCCCCATGTATAAGAAAATAATTATTGTGAGTAATACAAAAAAGAAATAAATTATACATAAATATTAAATAATACATTAATTCTATGGACAATAATTTTAATGTGAATATATCATGATTACCTATATAATTGAGTAGTGGAGGGAAACTAAAAGAAAGTGATAAATGTCAACACTATAGAAGTGAAATATTTTATGAGAGAAGAAGTTTGTGGAAGTTTTTGGTGCATAAATGGATAGAAGATGGATAGAGCACCCAAAATCAAACAAAATAATCCAACTATAAAATAAAACAACTATTATGTGAGTAATACTAAAAATAAATAAATTAAACAGAAATAAGAAACAATACATTAATTCTATAGATAATGATTTTATTTTTAAAGAATCAATATTACCTATCTGATTGAGAAAAGACAACATTGTTTCTCTTACTATAAAATAAGCATAGGTTACTTGAAATAAAGTGGTAAATGCACCACTACGGGGGTGAAAAGGTTTTAAGGGAGGAGTATGAAAGATGGAAATAACACCCCAAATCGAACAAAATTACCCACCTGTATTAGAAAAAATTATTATGTGTGTAATACTAAAATGAAATAAATTAAACTTACATATGAAACAACAAATTAATTCTACGGAAAATAATTTTACTGTGAAAACATCAATATTACCTCTATAATTAAGAATAAGAAGAATCGTTTCTCTTTATACACATGAATTATAGGTAACTTGAATAAATGGATAAATGCACCACTTCAGGGGTGAAAAGTTTTTAAGGGAGAAGAAGCATGAAAGTTGGATAGAGTAGCCCAACTCTAAGAAAAGAATCCACATATATAAGAAAATAAATTTTATATGATTAATACTAAAAAGAAATATATTAAACATATATATGAAACAATACATTTATTCTATGGATAATGATTTTACTATGATAATATAAAGATTACCTCTATGATTGAGTAGCGGTGGTGTCGTTACTTTTCCTACAAAGGTAGTGGAGGTAACTTTAAAGAAAGTGATTAATGCGTCACTGTAGGGGTGAAAAGGTTTTAAGTGAGAAGGATCATAAAAGTTGGATAGAGTACCCCAACTCAAAAAAAATAATCCACCTGTATTGGAAAACAATTATTATGTGAGTAATACTAAAAAGAAATAAATTAAGCATAAATATGAAATAAGACATTAATTCTATGGATAATGATTTTACTATGAAAGCATAAAGATTACATCTGTGATTGAGTAGAGACAAAGTCATTTCTATTATTATGAAGGCATGACCCAAGAATAGAAATATTCTAAAATAAACATACTCTGAAAGTAATAATGAAAATTAAATTAATGTTTCATTATATATATTTTCAGTAAAATAGAAAAAGTATATTCTAACATTACTTATTCATCTATCCAAAGGGTTTACTTTATTATAGTTGTTCTTCAGAGGGACTGGTATCATCATCATGTGCAGAAGACATTGTTTTCATGTGTAGTCAAACATTTAATTTTGATTACGTTAATGGTGTAGAGAATATATAATATTATGAGGAAAAAAATAATATATTAAAAAACCGATTTACATTATCATTGAACTCTATTTAGTTTTTTTTATGTTTTCAAGAATGTGTTTCCTCTTTCGAGAATCCAAATATGTAACACCCCAAGCTTCCACTGTACGTTTCCCTTCGAATAATGCAATAGCGTGTGTTGTACGCAACCTCGAGCTCTAACACACACCACAACTAACTAAACTAGCCGTTGTGAATAGTAATACCTACCTTTTGAAATTTTATAAATTTTATTTATCAAAATGGACTTCATTTTTCGATTCGGAATATTGAAATTATCCTATGTTGAATTTTTGGTATTTTTCTGAGAACTTCTAAATTTTTATGAATAGTGAAAAATACTTAAAAACAACTTTTTTAATCAAAATTATTTATAGTGATAAATTATAATATTTAGTGGTTTTAAAGTATAATTAGAATATATTTTTACCATTTTATCCAATGGTGGTCATTAGAATTAATTTAACATTGAAATTGGACATAAACAATTGCCAATCTTTTGATATAAATTGTTTCTTAAAAACACGCTATTTGTTGTAACAGCGGGAATTAATTATAAAATTAATTAATACAACTTATATGTTTGGAATTTTGTAAAATAGACATCATTTTTGAATTCGGAATATCAATTATAGCTTAGGGTGAAATTTTGGCCTTATTCTGAAAAACTTCAATTTTTGATGAATAGTGAAACCACTTAGTGGTTGTTAAAAACTGATTTTTCGTTAAAATGAAATATTACCACTTCTGTGATTTGATTTTCAAAAATCCGACATACATGGTTGTCATTAAGAAGTAAAATATGGTTCAATGAGATTAAAATAATTTTTTGGTGAATAGTAACTTTTAAGTTCTTAATCGCGATTAGAGGTGATTAATGTAGTTTAAGGTAAAAATAATGTTTTAATAATATGAGATGAGCTTGACACTTGTCCTACTCCTATTGGATGAGTCATGGCCGACCAAGACAACTCATGGGTCAACTTGGGGACCCCATGGAGCCACTTTAGTTGGAAAATGACATTAATATATATTTATTTAATGTTAAAATTAAATTGACACAAACATGAGTTGTTTTACTAAAACAGTTTTTAAGTGGGGTTACACAGATCCAAATATTGACTATAAATATTCATTAGAAAGCTAAAAATATTTCCTACATCATAGTATTTTTTTTATATAATTTTTAGACATTAAATAAATTAAATTATTTATGACATCATTATGATGCAGCGATGACCTCGTTATTTAACGATTTAAATAAAATGAGAAGATAATGCAAAATCCAAGGCTTGCACTTGTCCAAAGCCTATTGGATGAGGATATTTCGAACCCTTATCACCTTAGACACGAATTATATAAGTGTGGGACCTTTAGAATCCGAAAATCATTGTATAATAATGTAACATTTCAATCTTTCCAAAAGAGCCCCTCCTCTCCTCTTATAAAAGGCCCCCACCTCTACCACCTTATTCACACTTCCAAGCCTTTTGGTTCGGCCAACCTCTGCCCAAATACTCTCCCAACTTCTCTCCATTCATCCTAGAAGCTTTACTTTAGTCAGAAAGCCATCCTAAGGAGTCCTTTTGATCAAATCAAAAGGAAGAACCCGAAGAAGAGGTAACATTTTCATCACCCTCTTTCAAGTTTCTTTCTTCTTCCACTCCCTCTTTGTTTATTATTTCAATTCTAAAATTATAACTCCATTATCTTATATATACTGTGATGTTATTATAAATATGGAACAACCATATTCACTATTCTACCCATCATTTGAGTGACATGTCACCATACGTGCGTACGTACGGCTTACCGTCTCCACGTCGTGGTGTAACTGTTATTCAATATATTATTATTTAGATGGGTATAATAATGATATGTAATTCATGTAAATAATAAATATAACATGATAATGATTCTGTATATGTGATATAATATCCAATTATATATTATTTTAATATCAAAATAATGATATTATCGCTCGTGCGTACGTACGGACTACCGTCTCCACGAACGCGATGAGATTCATTCTCCGTCGTATCCATTCAAGTATAATTATCATTTGATGATTTAAAAATAATGTTTAAGGACATGATATCATTTTGGATATGAATAAGATACAACCTATCCATGAAAAACACGACTTACGTAACAAAACATATAAAAGAAAACGAGTAAGTTAACACCCGAAACAACGATAAATCTAAGATATTGTTAACAAAGCAATGTTAAAAGATCATATATGATATCATATGAATGTATATGATTCTTGTATAATTTAATAACAATTATTTAACCATTATACAGGAGGTTAACCTACCCCAACCAAGGAAAAGAACAAGTTAATGGTTTACTTCACAACCTCTTCATTATCCAAGGTTGTTTATACATAATTATCTGCTGGGACCTCATTATCATCCACATCCATGTTTCTTAAAAATTTCTTTCAAAAAATATTTACTATTAAATGGAAAATGGGTTAAAGACATTTATACCCTTATACGTTTTTGAAAGGAATCTTACCGTCGTTTTCCAAACAATGTACTTTTTGACCTTTTTGACAAATTTAAGGTAAGAATGTTTTTTTACTAATACGGCGGGTGCGGCTATTTTCCGCCATTATAACTTCGTCGAAGCTTCCCTAACAAGATTATAATAATATTTTCAAGGTAAATGTATTATTTTATAATTATGGGAATTTTAAATGATTTCAAAAAGGAGAGATATTTCTCTCAAATAGCTTTGATTTCATCCATGTCAACATCCTTTGATGGGTTTTAAGTTTAATTGAAATTGATTTATGATACAAAACTTCCATTGAACATTTTGTGAAATATTTGACTGTGGATGTGTTATTTTATACCATCCATAGTTTATGGATAAATTGTTCACATTTCGTATGCTAGTTTTAATACGAATATTTATGTTATGTTTAAACCTATTCATATGAGGAATGTATTGGACTTAATATGTAACGGGTGGAGCCCGCTATAGCTCCTCGATGCATCGGTAGGTCTCATGAGACAACTAGACGTGGAATTGGCCGAGGCCCTTTCCCAATTTGATTTATGGTTTTGGCCGAGGCCTTAATCATTTTAGACATCTTGGCCGAGGCCTTGACAAAATGTTTCAGAATGTCTGGCATTATACATTCCCTCATTATGAAAGTGGTTATTGATATTTCATGTAATTATTCGTCTAGTAGAATATCTATGTGATCAAGTAATGGCATTATTTTATTTTACTTTTGCCATATTATGCTGAAGTTAAAGTTCAATAAGGCTTTTGTTTTAGTTATACATTGCCTTAAATGCTTATGTTTTCTTATAAAAGATTCCGCAATATTGTTATCCTTACTGATAATCTGAGATCACCCCTTTCAATGTTTTAATATTTTCCAGGATGTGAAGAAGTGTATTATGACTGACTTGCAAGAATAGTCAGTGAGGATATGAGTGTGGACTATGAAGACCATGTTATTGTAGTTTTTTTACTTTTTGATGTAATGAAAGACTTATGAATGTATCTAGTGTTTCCAAGGCTACTAAACTAATCGGTCTTTCGAGACTTGATCTTTTGTGATCATGCCAATGTTACGAAGTAATGCACTGACTCTGGGTAGCTGGGGTCGGGGCATTACAGTTGGTATCAGAGGTAGTTTAGTACTAACCTTGGAAGCTAGATTTAGATAAACTCTGATTAGAGCACATATCCCGAAGATAGACTTTGAGGATTAGTATAGAAGAACTTCCTAGAATTTTGGTATTGTAGAGATGTTGTGAGTTTTCTGAGCAATACATCCCTGTCTGGATACGAGCAGGTAGAGGCGGCTCTGGCACAGATATACCTAGGGGTAAAACCCGAAAACACCGCTTTGAGCTAGACTCGAACGGGAACTGGTGCACGACAACGGGCCTTGCTGCACTCTTGGTTACGACACTCCCGGGGGATATGCTTTGGATAATTCCCATTTTCTTTACAAACCACTATGAAGGGTTACGAGTATATACTTCCTCAAAGAAAACATTTTTATAATTATGGATTATATCCATAATTAGTTCAATTTATGTTAAGTGTTTTACAAGTATGGAATTATGTATTTTGATTCATGAACTAATCTAGTTTATGCCATTATTTAGAAATGGTGCCTAGTGGAAGGAATGGAAACTGTATCAATGCACGCACTCCGTGTAGGGATTGCCCGCCTACTCAGGATAATTATGGTGGAGCTAGTGATACAACTGGTGCTGATCAGCTTCTCACCGTACTGGGACAACTCACGCAGGTTATGAATAACAACCTTACTCGTATGGAGCACCCTGATCCGCAACATGGAGGATCAATGCTAGACCGTTTCATGAGGCAAAAACCGCCAACCTTCAATGGGAGTACAAATCCTATAGTAGTTGAGCAATGGATAAATTCCTTAGAGAAAATATTCCATGCCTTGGGGAGTAGTGAAAGGGAGAATGTTGTCATGGCATTTTACCGCCTCACTGGTGATGCCGATCAATGGTGGTCACTAATTCAAAACACAAAGGAAGATGATGAATTAACAAACATGGAATGGCAGGAGTTCAAAGAGCTGTTCTTAGAAAAATACTTTCCTCGAGACCATCGAGCGGATATGGAAAGGCAATTTCTGAGTCTGAGGCAGAAGGAGGATGAGAATGTCGCAAAGTATGAGGCTAACTTTACAAGGTTAGCAAGGTATGCTGCAGATTACATACGTAACCCAAGAAGTAAGACTGGTCGTTTCTTTGATGGGTTGAAACCATTTCTCCGTCGAGCTTTAGTATCACAAACCTTCTCTTCATACGAAGGTATTGTCTCATGCGCTATCAAGACAGAAAAGGAATTCTCTAAGTCTTATGACTTTAAATCAAAGCAAGATAAGAAGAGATCCGCTGAAAACTCTGGGAAAGGAAATAAGGAAACAGGGAAGAAGGGTAGAAATGAATTTCCACCCTGTGATAATTACGGTAGGAAGCACCCTGGTGCCTGTCTAAAAGGAAAAGGAGTATGTTACAAGTGTGGTGAAAAAGGCCACCAAGCTTATGAATGCAAGGGAAAGAAAGCGGATGTCAACGTGGAATGCTATAATTGTAGAGAGAAGGGACATTATGCAAATGAATGTCCTAAGCATCAGGGGGACTTACCTCAGAAGAGGCCAAGGGATCAGGGCCAGGCTTATGCTATCACTACTGCTGAGGTGGAAGCTCCGAAAGATGTGGTGGCAGGTAATTTAATGGTTTCCTCAAGTTTAGCAAATGCATTATTTGATTCTGGATCATCGCATTGTTTCATATCTTCCCAGTTTGCTAAGAAAATTAGATATTTCCAATTTGATTTAACAAGGGAGTTGTCGGTCAAAACCCCTAAGGGAAATATTGTTGCAACAAAGTTTTGTCGATTAGTTCCCATTAGATCACCTAAATGTTCTTTACCTGCTGATATCATCGTCATACCCATGATTGAATTTGATATAATCCTTGGTATGGATTGGCTTTCGGACCATGATGCAAAAATTTATTGTAAGAAGAAAGAGGTTACGATTCTTGATGATGATGATAAGGAACACCTTATCTTTAGAGCCGAATCGTCGCCACATAATTCTTATCTAGATCCACCCCCAGTAGCTCAACTGAATTCAATTATTGGGGAGGAAGAGAAGGAAATTACTGAGGGTGAGGAAAGGAATATTCAAATAGAGGATGTACCTATTGTGAGAGAATATGTTGATGTGTTTCTGGAAGATTTACTTGGACATCCCCCAGAATGAGAAGTTGAGTTTTTCATTGATTTAATTCCTGGATCAAGGCCCATATCAAAGACCCCTTATAGAATGGCCACTGTGGAATTAGTTGAACTAAAGAAACAACTAGAGGAATTGAGTAATAAGGGATTTATTCGCCCTAGTGTTTCTCCTTGGGGAGCCCCTGTTATTTTTGTTAAGAAGAAAGATGGATCTATGAGGTTTTGCATTGACTATAGGGAGATCAATTCTATAACAATAAAGAACAAGTATCCCCTACCTCGCATTGATGATTTGTTTGACCAACTGCATGGAGCTCAATACTTTTCAAAGATTGACCTTCGGTCTGGATACCATCAGTTGTGTGTGAAGAAGGAAGATGTTCCAAAGACAGCATTTCGAACAAGGTACGGGCATTACGAGTTTACAGTAATGCCTTTTGGATTGACTAATGCACCCTCTGTTTTCATGGATCTAATGAATAGAGTTTTCAAGGAATATCTTGATGACTTTGTAGTGGTATTTATTGATGATATCTTGGTATACTCCAAAAGCCACGAAGATCATGAAAATCACTTACGCATTATCCTGAAGACTCTTAGAAGACATGAATTATATGGGAAATTTAGCAAGTGTGAATTCTAGCTTCATGAGATTTCTTTTCTGGCCATATTGTCTCTAAGGATGGAATTTCCGTTGATCCTTCTAAAACCAAGGCAATCCATGAATGGCCAGCACCGACAAGTATAACTAAGGTACACAGTTTTATTGGTTTAGCAGGTTATTATCGACGTTTCATCTAGAATTTTGCCAGATTGGCTAACCCATTGACAAAGCTCACACATAAAGGGATTAAATTTGTCTGGACAAAAGAGTGTGAAGAATGTTTTGAAGAAATAAAGAGAAGATTAGTCAATTCCCCTGTATTGACTCTACCATCGGGGAATGATGGGTTTGTTATTTATAGTGATGCATCGAAGAAAGGACTCGGTTGTGTCCTTATGCAGAATGATAAGGTCATTGCCTATGCATCACGACAGCTAAAAATTCATGAGCAAAACTATCTTACTCATGATCTTGAGTTAGCAGCTGTGATCTTTGCTTTAAAGATATGGAGACATTACCTCTATGGTGAAAAATGTGAGATTTATACTGATCACAAGAGTTTGAAGTATATTTTCACACAAAAAGAACTCAACATGAGGCAAAGGTGATGGCTTTAACTACTCAAGGATTATGATTGCACGATACATTACCACCCGGGGAAGGCAAACAAGGTGGCAGATGCTTTGAGTAGAAAAGACCATGGAGTTTTGAATGTGATGAGAATTGAAAGGGATCCAATTTTCTTGGATCTAGTGAAGATGGACATGGGAATAACTAGGGAAGGTGAAACATCAATGCTTTTTCAAATGGTTTCCAAACCATCATTACTAGAAAGGATTAAGAGTTCTCAGACCAATGATTAAGAATTTTAGAAGAAGATTAAAGGTGTGAATGATGGAAGATTGAGGGACTTTGTGTATAAGGATGGAATTTTGAAATTCGGGAAGAGACTTTGTGTTCCCGATATACATGATCTAAAAAGGGAATTGCTGGATGATGCTCATAGTTCCAACTTCTCTATACACCCTGGGAGCACCAAAATGTATAGAGATTTGAAGGAACATTTTTGGTGGGACAATATGAAGAGGGAGATTGCTGATTTTGTGTCGAGGTGTATGGTTTGTCAACAAGTGAAAGCTGGAAGGCAACATCCTGGTGGAGTATTGCAACCTCTTCCCATACCTGAGTGGAAATGGGATAATATTACGATGGACTTTGTCATGGGACTACCAAAGACTCATAGAAGGAATGATGCAATATGGGTCATTGTTGATCGACTTACTAAGTCAGCACATTTTCTGGCTATACGGGAGGATCTACCACTTGAACGTCTAGCAAGACTATATATTAATGAAGTTGTAAGACTTCATGGAGTACCCCTATCGATTCTTTCTGATCGTGATCCTCGTTTTACTTCAAGATTCTGGAAAAGTCTTCAAAAGGCCTTGGATACTGAACTTCGTTTGAGCACTGCCTATCACCCTCAAACAGATGGACAATCAGAACGGACTATTCAAACCTTAGAAGACATGTTGAGATCATGCTCTCTTGACTTTCAGGGTATGTGGGATCAATATTTACCACTGGTAGAATTTTCCTATAATAATAGCTTCCATTCAAGTATTCAGATGGCACCATATGAAGCGTTATACGGAAAGAGATGTCGTACACCAACCTGTTGGGATGACGTTGGTGAAAGAAAACTTGTAGGCCCAGAACTGGTGGAGGAAACGGTGGAAAAGGTGAAAGTAATCCAAAATCACATCAAAGCAGCTCAAAGTAAGCAGAATAGCTATGCCGATAATCGAAGGAAGGATTTGGAATTTCAAGTCAGTGATCATGTTTTCCTGAAGGTATCTCCATGGAAGGGAGTCATACATTTTGGTAAGAAAGGTAAATTGAGTCCCAGGTACATCGGACCTTTCGAAATTCTAGAACGAATTGGGGTTGTAGCTTACCGATTGGCAATGCCGCCAAGTCTCTCCAAAGTTCACGATGTGTTCCACGTATCTCTGTTGAGGAAATACATGCCTGACCCAACGCATGTACTCACCTATGAGGAATTAGAACTGGAACCCGATCTTTCCTATTGTGAAGAGCCCATCAGGATTCTTGATGTGAGGGAGCAGGTGTTGAGAAACCGGACGACTCATCTGGTGAAGATTTTGTGGAGAAATCATAAAATGGAAGAGGCAACGTGGGAACCTGAGGAATTTATGATGAAAAACCACCTGAGTCTTTTTATGCAGTAATACCCTAGAAATTGCGAGGACGCAATTATTTGAAGGAGGGGATAATGTAACACCCCAAGCTTCCACTGTACGTTTCCCTTCAAATAATGCAATAGCGTGTGTTGTACGCAACCTCGAGCTCTAACACACACCACAACTAACTAAACTAGCCGTTGTGAATAGTAATACCTACCTTTTGAAATTTTATAAATTTTATTTATCAAAATGGACTTCATTTTTTGATTCGGAATATTGAAATTAGCCTATGTTGAATTTTTGGTATTTTTCTGAGAACTTCTTAATTTTTATGAATAGTGAAAAATACTTAAAAACAACTTTTTTAATCAAAATAATTTATAGTGATAAATTATAATATTTAGTGGTTTTAAAGTATAATTAGAATATATTTTTACCATTTTATCCAATGGTGGTCATTAGAATTAATTTAACATTGAAATTGGACATAAACAACTGTCAATCTTTTGATATAAATTGTTTCTTAAAAACACGCTATTTGTTGTAACAGCGGGAATTAAGTATAAAAATAACTAATACAACTTATATGTTTGGAATTTTTTAAAATAGACATCATTTTTGAATTCGGAATATCAATTATAGCTTAGGGTGAAATTTTGGCCTTATTCTGAAAAACTTCAATTTTTGATGAATAGTGAAACCACTAAGTGGTTGTTAAAAACTGATTTTTCGTTAAAATGAAATATTACCACTTCTGTGATTTGATTTTCAAAAATCCGACATACATGGTTGTCATTAAGAAGTAAAATGTGGTTCAATGAGATTAAAATAATTTTTTGGTGAATAGTAACTTTTAAGTTCTTAATCGCGATTAGAGGTGATTAGTGTAGTTTAAGGTAAAAATAATGTTTTAATAATATGAGATGAGCTTGACACTTGTACTAATCCTATTGGATGAGTCATGGCCGACCAAGAAAACCCATGTGTCAACTTGGGGACCCCATGGAGCCACTTTAGTTGGAAAATGACATTAATATATATTTATTTAATGTTAAAATTAAATTGACACAAACATGAGTTGTTTTACTAAAACAGTTTTTAAGTGGGGTTACACAGATCCAAATATTGACTATAAATATTCATTAGAAAGCTAAAACGATTTCCTACATCATATTATTTTTTTATATAATTTTTAGACATTAAATAAATTAAATTATTTATGACATCATTATGATGCAGCGATGACCTCATTATTTAACGATTTAAATAAAATGAGAAGATAATGCAAAATCCAAGGCTTAAACTTGTCCAAAGCCTATTGGATGAGGATATTTCGAACCCTTATCACCTTATCCACTAATTATATAAGTTTTGGACCCTTAGAATCCGAAAATCATTGTATAATAATGTAACATTTCAATCTTTCCAAAAGAGCCCCTCCTCTCCTCTTATAAAAGGCCCCCACCTCTACCACCTTATTCACACTTCCAAGCCTTTTGGTTCGGCCAAACTCTGCCCAAATACTCTCCCAACTTCTCTCCCTTCATCCTAGAAGCTTTACTTTAGTCAGAAATCCATCCTAATGAGTCCTTTTGATCAAATCAAAAGGAAGAATCCGAAGAAGAGGTAACATTTTCATCACCCTCTTTCAAGTTTCTTTCTTCTTCCACTCCCTCTTTGTTTATTATTTCAATTCTAAAATTATAAATCCAGTATCTTCTATATACTGTGATGTTATTATAAATATGGAACAACCATATTCAGTATTCTACCCATCATTTGAGTGACATGTCACCATACGTGCGTACGTACGGCTTACCGTCTCCACGTCGTGGTGTAATTGTTATTCAATATATTATTATTTAGATGGGTATAATAATGATATGTAATTCATGTAAATAATAAATATAACATGATAATGATTCTGTATATATGATATACTATCCAATTATATATTATTTTAATATCAAAATAATGATATTGTCGCTTGTGCGTACGTACGGACTACCGTCTCCACGAACGCGATGAGATTCATTCTCCGTCGTATCCATTCAAGTATAATTATCATTTGATGATTTAAAAATAATGTTTAAGGACATGATATCATTCGGGATATGAATAAGATACAACCTATCCATGAAAAACACGACTTACGTAACAAAACATATAAAAGAAAACGAGTAAGTTAACACCTGAAACAACGATAAATCTAAGATATTGTTAACAAAGCAATGTTAAAAGATCATATATGATATCATATGAACGTATATGATTATTGTATAATTTAATAACAATTATTTCACCATTATACAGGAGGTTAACCTACCCCAACCAAGGAAAAGAACAAGGTAAGGGTTTACTTCACAACCTCTTCATTATCCAAGGTTGTTTATACATAATTATCTATTGGGACCTCGTTATCATCCACATCCATGTTTCTTAAAAATGTCTTTCAAAACATTTTTACTATTAAATGGAAAATGGGTTAAAGTCATTTATACCCTTTTACGTTTTTGAAAGGAATCTTACCGTCGTTTTCCAAACAATGTACTTTTTGACCTTTTTGACAAATTTAAGGTAAGAATGTTTTTTTACTAATACGGCGGGTGCGGCTATTTTCCACCATTATAACTTCGTCGAAGCTTCCCTAACAAGCTTATAAGAATATTTTCAAGGTAAATGTATTATTTTATAATTATGGGAATTTTAAATGATTTCAAAAAGGAGAGATATTTCTCTCAAATAGCTTTGATTTCATCCATGTCAAAATCCTTTGATGGGTTTTAAGTTTAATTGAAATTGATTTATGATACAAAACTTCCATTGAACATTTTGTGAAATATTTGACTGTGGATGTGTTATTTTATACCATCCATAGTTTATGGAGAAATTGTTCACATTTCATATGCTAATTTTAATACGAATATTTATGTTATGTTTAAACCTATTCATATGAGGAATGTATTGGACTTAATATGTGACGGGTGGAGCCCGCTATAGCTCCTCGATGCATCGGTAGGTCTCATGAGACAACTAGACGTGGAATTGTCCGAGGCCCTTTCCCAATTTGATTAATGGTTTTGGCCGAGGCCTTAATCATTTTAGACGTCTTGGCCGAGGCCTTGAAAAAATGTTTCAGAATGTCTGGCATTATACATTCCCTCATTATGAAAGTGGTTATTGATATTTCATGTGATTATTTGTCTAGTAGAATATCCATGTGAGCAAGTAATGGAATTATTTTATTTTACTTTTTCCATATTATGCTGAAGTTCAAGTTCAATAAGGCTTTTGTTTTAGTTATACATTGCCTTAAATGCTTATGTTTTCTTATAAAAGCTTCCGCAATATTGTTATCCTTACTGAGCATCTGAGCTCACCCCTTTCAATGTTTTAATATTTTCCAGCATGTGAAGAAGTGTATTATGACTGACTTGAAAGAATAGTCAGTGAGGATATGAGTATGGACTATGAAGACCATGTTATTGTAGTTTTTTTACTTTTTGATGTAATGAAAGACTTATGAATGTATCTAGTGTTTCCAAGGCTAATAAACTAATCGGTCTTTCGAGACTTGACCTTTTGTGATCATGCCAATGTTACGAAGTAATGCACCGACTCTGGGTAGCTGGGGTCGGGGCGTTACAAAATCCCCTCTTTGTGGTCTCCTATAACGTAAACAAGATTTTCTACATTAGGACTAACATGAACTGATTGAGATGTCCCAATGAAAGGTTCATCCTCAATTGGATTTTCATCTAACTCAACATTTGTTTTAGTCTCCAGGAGGACTATCTCCAAATTCTTGTTTGTTGGATCAGAGAAATAAAATTCATGCACTTATTTTGATCCCATTATGAACGGCTCATCTTTTCCCCCTTCTACACTAAAATTAACCTTTACAAATCCCATTTTTTCAACTTTCACTCCATTTATATTGTGAAACCATTTGAAATGGAAAAGTGGAACCAGAAATGTTCTATAATTCAAATTTTATATCAATTTTATAATGCCAAAATATGACATATTTTCATAAATTTTATTTCTATCCTTAGAACCAGATATGTGAATCGATTCAGTCACAAGCGTACCACCACTATTTTTCATCGTACAGAAGTCATCATGTTATTATTTTTATAGAACATATAACCATTGATTACAAACCCATTGTAAAATATAACATTTTCACTCAGTTCTCTGGCTATCCATAGAAGTCATTAAACAAATTAATTAAGATTTTAAGATAACTACTTATAAATTTGAACTCTGAACCATCCTATAAACTATAGATAATGTGTATTTGACATCCATATTTCATCCCTTAATGGATTCATATCTCTAAGAATTTATTTTTGGGATTCAATGTAAGGATCAACATATTCACTATTATATAATATGTAAAGTTGTGCATGATCCCAATAGGTTAAGGTAATTGTAACAACATCTCTTCTAGAAATACCTCCACCCATAAGGCATTTGATATGATGAGACTTTGGGAGATTGATACTTTAAACATTTGATAGGTAATTGGTACACAATTCAATATAAACTTGGACAATATATCATTCTACAACCAAACATTATGGACAAAATCGACTCTTAACACACACTTTCAAAACCTCTTTATACTATTCAATTGGGTACATCCATCTATAATGGATAGAACCACATATTTGAAACTCTCTATCTAAGTGAACCATCAGTTGGACCATTATATAAAATAATTATGGTGTGAAGAAAGTTTATAATTCACATAATATGATTGAAATATCTTTATTCGTGATGATAAATTTCACTGGGTCTCGAACATTACTTCATATGGCTTTGAAAAATTAGTAGAGTATGGTTAATGTATGTCGTAAATTTTGAGGAGAAATGAAATGGAAAAAAACATTAAATCATGCATTAAAACAAGACAGTCATGTGATTTTAGTCCTTATAACTTCAAATTAGTTATTGAAACAACATTATTGATACTTTATTAATACCCCTGTGGAACTTTTTCACTCGTAAAGAAAAATTTGAATTTTTTATTTTGTCTATCTGGATAGAGTGTAAGTTGTTGGAGGAAGAAAATACCACCTTTTACCCTTCATCAGTTCTATATCTTCCATTATCCCCATTTTAATCAAGTCTATTCTAGACTTGATGCCATCTTTCATTTTTTTAGAAACATTTAGTAACATTCCAATAAAATTATCAAATAAATTATTTTCTACATGCATAACATCAATAAAATGTCTGAAATATAATAAATTCCAATATGGTATTTCAAAGAAAATTGATCTCTTCTTTCAACCTTATATTTTATGGATTTTTTAAAATGGTTTGCCGAAAATAGTGTCAATCATTTTTACTTATTTGTATAATTGATCACCCATTACTGGAGACGGTGTTGTACCTTGTTTGATATTTCAATCAAATGATGTCGTCTAGGATTGGTATTTGTGTCATTGAGGTAAAAAAAATTATTTCTTAAAAATAGAGTCTTTGAGTAATGTTTCAACCTAAAAAGGTATGTGCGTTTTTCACAAATGGGACACCCCAACCTTCCTTTAATGCTATAGCCTGATAAATTTCCATAAGCGGGGAAGTCATTTATCGTTCCATTCAACATGGCTCTCAATGTGAATTATTCACTTCTATGAGCACCATATATTATAAAACCTATATCCCACATTAATTTATTATCTTTGATCAATGAAGACAAATATACATCAATATCATTACTGGGATGCTTTGGTCCAGATATAAGTAGAGACAACATAATGTATTTTCACTTCATGCATAACCACAATGGAAAGTTATAATTTACCAAGATTATAAGACATGTATTGTGAGTAATACTCTATAAATCAAAAGGATTTATTGCATCTGTAGATAATGAAATACGAAATCGTCTCATCTCATCACTGAATTTAGAAAATCAAAATAAATTTCCACCCAGTGATGAGAATCTATTAGATGATGTCAGTTACCATTTTTAATTATTGAATCTTAATTTCATGTTTTTTGTATTGTTCTTTCCTTAAATCCATATATTCTTTTAACTGTGGAAAGATAAGAAATTAATATACCTATTTTGAAGGACTTTATTATTTTTTCTTTTATTGAGTTTCCCCACACTTAGGAAATTTGATGAGTGATTCATGTTCCTTGCAAAAAAATATGCAATCATTTGGACAATCATGTGTTTTTTATAGATCATGACCATTTAATGTAACATTCATTTAGCATCATATGTTCGTCATGGTAGTTCATTTTCTTATGGTAGCGTAACTTTTAGAAGACCAAGAAGTTCTGTAAATCTAGTGTCACTACATCCATTTCTAGATTTCAGATTATATAACTTCAATAAATCTTATAATGATATGTATTTAGAATAACTAGTATACAATGGTTTCTTGGAAAATCAATTTAACTCATCAAATAAATTTGGACAACCATGAAGGTCATATTAAATTTTTATTTTTATTTCTTCCATGCGATCGTCATCATCATTTATAAAGGTATTTATATCAAATGATTCATAAAATATAGTATCATCCCAATCTATGCCCGCATTCATTTTTTCATTTTTTTTAGTCCATAATTTATAGATTTGATCTATTCTATGAAAAATAAAATGTTTTTTTAACTCTTCCAGACTAATTTGTCTTGAATAACAACAATAATGTAAACACAGATAGAGGATTTTTGAAGGGCCATCCACATGTTCTCTTGCAAACATGATGAACTCTTTAACTCCATCTTCATATTCATTTGTCAAATGATTATAGTGTATCCATTTTTGGGTTAAATACTTATTATTAGGTTCATAAAAGAATAATTTTATACAATATATAAATAAATACACATAAGATATTCATTATCAAAAGTGAAAGTTGTAGAAAATTATAATAAGGAAAATATGGATCATTTCTACTAGAATATATGAGAACCTAGATATTCCAAATCCAATAATAAGGGCTACCAGAATTTGAAATAATAGAGGGAGATAAATGAAGATAATAAATGATTTTATCACTAAACATTATAGTTGTAAATTGAAAGATGGATAGTGTAATGAACCTATCCAGAATTACCAAAAAAAACCAGGTTAGAGCATCTTATGACATCTAACACACCTCAATATCTCTAAAGGATGGTTTAAACATTGGGTTTAGAAAACCATAAATTTTTTGTGATAGAAACAATTATTTCAAGAGGTCGAACAAAATTCTAGCATGACTGTTGGTATCAATGGACATGCAAACCCAAAATCATCATTACCCAATATAGGAATACCTGTTAGACAAACAACTATGGAAAGAAATGATAAAAAAGCAATACAGACACACATACATGTCATGCTAGTATAAAAAATAACTCAATTATAGTATATAAGAAATATCAAATAGATAAAAACATAATATTAAAACATAACGTGAACTAAAGGCACCATAATTATTCAAACAATGAAGTCCTGATGTAATAAAACATCATCTTTTTAACTAGGGATGACCCCTTTGAATATGATTTATAAGAAAACTGAGGACTATAGTGAATTCTTAGAGGAACTAGATTCTATGATACATATAACCAATAGAGTAACATACATCACTCCACTGACTTGGTTATTGAAAAATATCATTGGAAGATGCATGTTCGCTGAGGTTTCCATGAAAGGTTTTAGTAAATATATAATCATTAGGGAACCACCAATGTCTCTCAAATAAGTAGTCAATAAAAGATAATATACAAGAGAATTTATACATATTTATATACATATTTGAAAAAGATTATTTGGTTAGATGATATAAAACATAGTAGTAAAATAACAATGAATAAATCCAAGGTTCAGTGTAAGATATAAAAAATAGATCATACTTATATATTCAATACAAAAAACGGACCACAAATTGTTCCCTAAACAATGGATAATAATAAAATCATAAACAATATATCACAAACAATGGATCATAAACAAATAGTAGAAGAAGAAATAAAAAACAAAACCAAAAATACACAAAGATAATCAGAAGGCCTACCTTGCTAAGTTGAAAAAAAATCTGAGACCCTCTTCAAATGTCAGATGAGATGTTCAGAGGTAGTTGGGTTGTGTGATTCAACCATCGATTCACTGAAGAGGATTGCTGACAACGGGTGGCTTCTAAGGAAAGATTTTATGTCATGACAGGTTCGGAAATGGTTATTCTTTTTAAAACAGATTAGGACACTTTTATCAGTGCTTATTTAGCAATGATAAAACCAATATTTATCAGTGCTAAAGTTTTATCACTGATAAATGTGCGTTTTATCAGCACTATTTAGCACTGATAAATCATCATCTTTAACAGGATTAAAAAAGCGTTGATAAAGATTCTTTTATCACCACTTATTACTAAAGTGTTGGTAAATAATTTATATATATAATTACAAATAAAAAATTGTAAATATTTATAAATAGTTAATAAATATTTATAAGTATAAATATTGTAAGTATATTCCTTTTTAAATATATTTATTATAATTTTATAATTATTTATTTATAATTATAGAAATATTTTTAAAAAATATTATTCATATTATTATATATATTTATATAATTATACATATATATAATTAATATATATATATATATGTAAATATATTAAATAAATTCATTATTTAAGTAATTTCTTATAAATTTAATAATTTTTTAAATATATATAATTATTTGTTTTTAATTATATAAATACTTTTGAAAAAATATTTATTTATTTACAATTATAAATATATAATTGTATAGATATAGTGAATGTACATATATAAATATTTTTCTACAAATATTTATTTAAAATTATAAATGAATATCTAATTTTGAGTACATGTATATATGTAAAAAAAAGAGAGAATTTGAATAAATTAAGATTATAGGTACACTTTAACATTGTTGAAAAAATGGATAAGTTTTATGTATGTACATATTGTATATAAAAATGAATTAATTACATATAGGTGAAATCAATATAACACACATTTGATCTATATTAATTTGAAAAATCAAATGACATTCAATTATATATCGAGTACTATGCAATTAGTCAATATTTTTAATTAATATTAATTTTTAATTATCCACCATTATTCAATAAATATATAAAAATTTAATTTAAATCACATAAATATTTTTAATATATAAATAATATTTATATACGTTAATATATATATATATATATATTTAATATAAACAATTTAATAACATTAATTATAATAATTATCTAATTAATACAATCATTAATATTTAATAATGTATAATAAGTCTATTCATTTTTATCAATAATTATTTAATTAATAAAACTTGTAATATTTTTTTAATAAAAAATTTTTTTACTGTTTATTTATTTAATTATTTCATTTTATCATCTCTAAAAATGTGTTGATAAAAGAAATGTTTATTAGCACTAAAACTAAATAATTTTTAAAGCTTTCCCTTTGTCAATGCTAAAAACAAAGCAATGATAGAGGTTTCCTTTATTAGTGCTCAAATAAAAGCGATTAAGGTTAAAATTTTCAGTGATTTTTTTTAACGCTAATAAATATGCCATTTATCAGTGTTTTATTCTAGCACTGAAAAATAAGAGCATTGTTAAAGGTCTGTTTTGTACTAGTGACCAATAACCAAGGAATGGGTTTATGGGAAACCCATAAGTCCTAACAAAAATGGTTTTGGACCGGGTTCTAAGATACATTGGGTCCATATCTGTATCCTAAAAAACGTTTCATTTGATATCTCCCATAGGGTGTGTTAGGGAACTGCCAATTCCAAAACCAATGAGGGAGAAACTCTCATAGCGAACTAGTTATCTTGTGAACACTATACTAGTGATACACTCATAAAGACCTCTATTAATTACCGATGTATCTTGTGATTTCAATATAAAATGGATTTGATAGAGAAAACATATAATTATCAAAGTAGAAATAGAAATCATAAATCATATATCATCCTAAACTCCAATTCCCCATTAATAAATATCCCTCTAGATCCATCACTGAGTCTCCACAAATATCAAACACAACCCATTTAATGGAAATATGAAAATGGAATTTAAGTGGGTTCTACACAATCATGTCTTTTAAAAACCATTTTAAGGTTTCAAATGATCCTTCTTTGAAACCTACATGGGATGCCAAGTCTCTCCTTTATAAATTCCAAAACCATTAATAAAATATTTCTTGATAACATTACATTCCAAACCACTATTTAAATCCATTTAAGAATCACTCCCCTTTTTATAGAGTCCCTTAGAATCTTGAATCATCGTTCCATAATTTATTCAATGACCCAAACTAAGTTAAAACACTTTTAAACCTCTCTTTTTATTCAAAGAAAACATTTAAATAATTTATCAATAATTGTAATTATAAATACACTTGAAATTCTATGTTAAACCATTAAAAAATAAATTTGAAAATATAAATCATATTTAATGTCTTCATTGTAATTTTTAAATTGTTATTCAGGTAATTTCTTAAACACTTAGTACGAATTAACATATCAAATCATATTTGGAAAATTATATAAAATAAGCAAACTATTTTCTTTCTATTAAAAACATTATAACATCTAATTTCCACTAATAAATCTAATAACCATCAGTAATAACAGAATAAGATAATTAAAACATGAGTTTATAACTCAAGCAGTTGATGGTACTAAAATTAAAAGTTAATACATGGGGAAAACCAACATCAAATTGAAGATAAATGGTATAAAACTATTAATAAATAATAAACTATATCTTAATGTGGTATTATCTACTTAGAAATAATGTAATCATAAAAATCAGGTGAAACTGACACCCTATGATTCGTCCAAGATGGGTCGTAGCGATGGGGAAGAGGAAACCAAGAGAACATAAAGATGAAAAGGAAAAACAGTACCTACCTTAGAGTTTTGGAATTGAATCACAATAAAACCATTAATAATTTCTAATGGGAGATTATAATAGAATATGGGAGGAGAATCTAAGATTGGGAGGTCATCTTGGTGAGTTTCATGATGAAGGGGAGATGAAAAAAATGGTTTATGGTTTTTAAATTTGTGTGAGGAAACTTAATAGTTTCCAACAAATAATATTCTTGGAAATAACATGGCTAACACAAATTATTTTCTAAACCATTCAGTTATTAGGTATCCAACACTGGATACTCAACTCACCCCACACATTTCCCCTAGAAGCTATGCACAGTTCTACTAGTCGTGCACTAACTGTTCTGAATGGAAATGTTAAAAGATTTAGCATTGTCGATTGGGAACCATGTGTTTTACCAAATTATGTGACCTATAAAAACATTTAAAATTTAAAAATACCATGATGAAAAATTACATAAATTTAAAATTAAACATAATAACACAGATTAATATAAAATAAAATACCACAATAATATGGGGTGTTACAATTGACCTACTCAGCCCTCCGTTACCATTATTTTCCTTTTGGTTTCTCATTTTTCTTTGGTTTTTGATTATGTTTACATTTATTTCTTATATTTCAAGGTTTTAGGGATATTTAAAATTATTATTGTAGCATGTTTTAAAGTTTTATATTATGGAGAGTTTTTATTTCAATGACCCTAAAACTTTAACATATGTAGTAGTCATTATAGGTTCTCAATTGTAATCTTTTCATTAGTTTTATACTTTATTGAGAAAATTCATTCCCAAAGACTGAGTTTGATTCCTCAGAACTTATTTCCAACCCATAATGATTGATAATGTGTTTTTTTCCCTATTTTAGGCTATCTTGGGAGTCAATATATGATAGATCCAGTTATTTAGTGACACTAAATGTGAAAATTTTCCATTGATGGGGGGATTTATTTAATTATAATTCGAGTCATGGTTAAAAGATATTGTTACCAAAAAAGAATCCATAATAATTAATAATTTTAGAAATGAGAGGAAATGGGGAATAAAAAATAAATAAATAAATTTAATATAAATATATATGTGGTCTGAGAATAATATATAAATTCATTGAGAGGAATAATTAGTTTAGTTATTTTAGGGAGCATAATTATAATGTGATGGAATCCAGTATAGAAACTGAAGCATGAAACATGCTCAAAATGCTGTGTGGTGATGCAATACCCCATATTTATATAGTATCTATATCTATAAAATATTCCATGAAACTGCAATATGCTACATTGGTATCCTCAATGTTTCAATATTAACCTATATCGGTTCATTTGGTCAGCTCTTCTACAATGGATAAACATTATATAGTACCCCCAAATATATAATGGGGACCTTAGACACTCTACCCTCAACAAACTCTCCATAAAATGCATTAGAAAAGTGTTTAGTACATGAATTTGAAATTTATTCAACTTAATCCAACATAACAGACTCTATTATTCCAATGGGTTATTTACACACACTGAATACTATTTTATAAAGAAAATATCTATAATTCATATAAATCATTCACATCCCACAAAACCTCATTTACAAAGAAAATATTTTAAAATAAAATAATATATATTTTCTTTAATAATTCATAAGATTTTGTTCTATATTTTAATAAGTATTTCATATCCTCAAATGACCAAAATGTTAATAAATACACATTAAAGGGATTTTATTATTTTAAATGGGATCGTTGGTTGGAACCTAAGAGGGGTCTTCCTTCTTTGGGCTATGGAAACACATACATTGAATTTGGCATTAACATTTCAAGTTGAAAATAAATTATAGGGATAATGTTTAAAAATTTCCATTGTTTGTTGAGTTACGGATGGAAGAGAGAAATGAAATAAAGAAGAGATATAGAGAAATAAAATTCCCTCCCATTTTAGTTTTCCAATCATCTAAAAATGGAATGATTTGGATAGAAAATCATGGTTGGAGGGAATCCATTTTCCCATTTTACCACATAATTATTTTCAAGAAATTAAATTCTTAATTTAAATATATATATATATATATATATATATATACATATTACATAAATGAATATAGTACCATTAAAATAGCATTTTACAATATTTTTCAAAATTAAATGTTTATATAAATTGAAATGATATAAAAATGAAAGAAAAAATTTTAAATTATAATAAATTTTAATTGGAATAATTGAGTATTTTAAAATTATTTATTTAATGTGGGTTATTTTTGTTATATTTTTAAAACATTTATTTTCTTTTCTTATAAAATTACTAACCAAAAAACTTGGGGTTATATTACAACAATTTCTTTTCTTTTACTAAATTTAATATCTATGGACAATAAAGAGAAATCAAAAATCATTTCATTTATTCTTTTTATGAATTAGGAAATCATTTATTTTCATTATAAAAAACATGACCAGACATAGTGTTATTGTTCCTTTAGGAAACAAAATGGTGATGGCCCCTATGTTTCTTTAGGAGAGGGTATTGATTCATGGGATTTATTTAATTGGTGAATATAGTTTCCATTTCACCGCCTTTATGTATGTCATCTCTCTTTTATCTCATTACAACTATTTTTTTCAAATTTGATGATTCCTCGATTGGTTAATGGTTTCCTAGTGATATAGATTTTTACCATCAAGAAATATTTTGTAGTCGAATTGAAACGGTTTTACCTATTTAAAAATTTGTGAATCAAAGGCCATAGACATATTATTTTAATAATAATGAATATATTTAATTGGTTTTAAAGCATAAGTTTATAATGGGGATTATCAGGCCTTGTTTTATTTCAATCATATGTGTAGATGGAGAAGTGTTACCTACTATGAAGTCTCTTAACCCTTGGGTTTTGTAGTCACGTGGTTTTTATTTGTTGTGATGGTCAACAATTATATATGATAGGAAGTATACTCCTACTATAGAGATATGAATCTCTATCCCTTTATTTACATTTTAGTTTTAGAATTATTCACTTTTTCAGCACATTGGTAATGAAATTAGGAGGTTTTTGGGGGTTGTGAATGTTTATTGAAAAGAAAATGATTCGTGCTACTGTGTCTATGGAATTGAAATTATCTCAACAACTTTCAAAAACTATCTACTTTGGCGTGGAAGGTGGTGAGGGTTTCAATCAAAACATTTTGTATGAGATCTTGGCCATTTTTTTACCTTTGTTATATGTAGGGGAATTATCAATAAGGTTGTCATGATTGGGAAATGTTGGCTCGTAAAAATACATAAATGGTTGATAAATATTATGTTGATATGAATGAGATTACTGAGAGTCCAACTGAATTTTTTATTATCAAGGATCATACTAAAGGTGTTTAAATTATTATAGAACTGGTGAGGGAATGTCTTGATTATAATAATAATCCATCCAAGTTATTTCTAGAGAAGAATATAGTTGTATGTTTCTATGTAAGAAACTATTCCTTAAATTTAAAATAATATTGAAGAAATTATCATTTTAGTAAGTTAATCTTACAAATAGATGGAGTTTCTTACTATAGGAATCTCTAGGTGTGGTGTTTTTAGTGCACTACCTGTTAATTTTGAATCTCAACCAGCCCTTGAATTCTATGTATCGGGAATGGAAGTAACCCCAATTAAGAGGTTTTAATGGTTCTTTGGTGTAGTAACTCTCTAAAATGTCACATAATGCCATTAGGTTTCTTACTACCTCTATTTTTAAGGATTTTAAGGAGTAATTGATTAAAAATAGATGTATTAGAGGTTGTATTAATCTCTTATAGTAAGCTTCCCTCAATAAGAAGATGGAATTTCAGACTTATTCTTCTCTAATCGAGAAATTCTATCCTTGGAGAAGATCAATGAGTTTCAAATTAGAAACTAATTTCTAGATCAATATGAATTTTGAAAATTATACTATAGTTCACTCACTTACACTATTATAATAGGTGTAAATTTTTATTCAGATTATTATTATACAATTAATAATTTTTATAATACTACTTCTACTCAAAAAATTGATAATGATAGTCTAGGGATAAATTAATTATTGTTAATGAGGGTTTCAAGTATTCTAATAAGAAGATATATCTACCTTGAAGTGACCTCCCAAATTATACTAGGTCTATCTCCATTAGGTCCCCCAGTAAGGCTAAGGATTTGGTGATAGTTTTCCAAGACATAAAGTTAATGATATCCTCCTTTATTTATTTTTAGGTAGTGATGACACTCTTAAAACACAGGATAAATCTTCTCAAATTTTTGAAAAAAACTCTAGAAAATATTAATTTAAGAATCTCAAAGGAAGATTCAAAGGTTTTTATACACAAACAAAATATTTCGTGGGGATTAATTATCTCTTAGAGAGACCTTGATTTTTGATTAGTTGTAATATTTTTTGTGTTAATTTTGGTTACTAGTGGTGGTTTTGGTTAGTTTTTTTTGGGTTTTAGAGTCTTTTCATGGGTTGATCCACCCAAAAAATACTATTGTTTTGGATCCCACTCAACCCATTAATGTGGATTTTTTTAATTTTGTAAATCTAAAAAAATATTATTGGCAGAAAATAGAAAATATAGTGAATGAAAACTCATTTAGAAACTATCATATTTGATCCCACCGCCTTATATATCTATTATCACACCCATGTAGAAAAGTGAGAAATTATCTTGATATGATATTTATTTAAGTGATAATTATCATTTTATTTTCTTTATTCATTCTTATAAGCATCAATATTTATGATAATGTATTTTTATGAGATGAGATAATGAGAACATATGGTGAAAATAAAAAGGAAAGTCATTGATACAAGCGTATATTAGTTTAAAAATATATATATTCACTTTAATACAACTATATATCCTTACTTTATTATGAAATACCCATATTTTTATTTATTTCGTTGTACTATTCTACTTTTTAAACCAACTTCTTTCATTTTTCACTTTAATTGATTAGGATTTTTCACCCATTTTGTGTTTCATCCCCCTTGATTAGATATGAAATTTGAAAAAGATACATACCAATGTTTATATAATGTTTCATCATATAAATCAAATTATATATAACAACATGTATCTTGACACGTTATATGATATGTGTAAATACACTAGTGTAGAAAGGGGGTTTTAAATCAATTTAAAAATTTTATGTTGGTTATAAAGCATAGTTATTACATGTGATGTTGTAAATGTATTTTTAAAACCTTTATAAAAACAGATGTCGTAAATGGTTTTCAATGTCTTTTATTAGAATAATAATGGTTTTAAATGATTCTATTAATAAAAAATAACTCACTCTTTTACAATGGTTTTTCAAAGTCGATGTGGAATCATATCATTAATTTCATATTTATATAAAAACTAACATAGAATATAATATTTGTCATATGATATATAGGAACTTCTGTGAAAGAGTCTCCTAGATTATTTTTTAATAATAGTTTTAATAATAACTAATCTAAAAAATGTTCTCTTTTTAATGATTTATTAGGAACTTCTGTGAAAGAGTCTCCTAGATTATTTTTTAATAATAGTTTTAATAATAACTAATCTAAAACATTTTCTCTTTTTAATGATTTATTTTAATATGAATAGTATACAAACCCATATGGGAAAAACAATAGAAAAAAAATATTTTGTATAAAAAAAGTTTACAATTTTCCATTATAATTCAATATTACCAATTTAGATCATAACACTATTATAACTACAATACTAAAATTTAATTATTAAAATAAAAAATAAACAAACAAAAATATAATAATTAATTGAAATTTAATTGAACATGTAAAATAATAATCATATTATATTAAAAAATGATTCATCTCATTTATAATTCATGATTCAATATCATAAAAAACTAAAAAAATTAAATAAACTAGTTTAGATTTAATATCAATATAATGATATGATAAATAAAATGAAAACATATGATAAATACTAAACATTTTGAATGTATTAATTTTCCCAATATTCTTTATTTCATGCATAAATATATACACATAATATCCAATTCAACATATATTAGTTTACTAAGAATTTTTTATTCCGACATAATATTTATATTGAAATTTATATTCTATAAAGTTACTAAACAAAAATACTTATAAAATAAGTAATATGTGCATGGAAATATTTGATTTTTCTTTCTCTTATTTTTGATATCCTATTGTAGTATTTCCTTGGAATTTTTGAAAATTATAAAAATTATAATATAAAATAAGAAGTTATAATAATTTATTAGATTTAAAAATAATATAACTTATTACGACAATACTTATTTAAAATTTTCTCGCTCATCACTATGTATGGAGGATAACTAGTTCACAGTTATTTCCTATGGATAGAAAATACACAACATCCCATTTGAATTTATATATAGAAATTTCCAATGTTGGTTATTTCATAATTAATAGTTGAATGAATTAGTTCACTATAATGAAATATGTTCTCATACCTCTCAAGATAAGAATGAAGCCAATAGTTAATTTATCCATTTTGAAATATTTTAGAAACATATTCAATTATTTAAACTCCTCTCATTTTCCTTGCTACTAGATAAATCAATTATAGTTCCATGAATCCAGACAAATACATTGTTTCATTTTGAATGATAACTATATAGAGATACCTATTATAACAACTCTCCTCTTTATTTCATATTAATACTTGATTTATTATATAATACAATACTTAATACAACCCAGGAGATCAATATGTCTCTTGTCTTTGGTATTTAGGTACATTACCTAACAACATTAAATAGGGAATACAAAATATTTATTGAATCCTTTTTTAACATCCTCAAAATAATCCCTCTAAGTTAAAACTGCATGGGATAACCTAGGGGCATACATAAGAAAGGGGTGAGATATAAAGACCAGAAAAATAATAAAAATGGAATAAGGTGATAAATGTTAGAAAATAGGCATATCAATGAGGATTAAAAGGAACATGAATAATAAGGCTTGATATAGCATGATAATAATAACATGGGAAATTTGGCAACAACTTAAAACACTAAATCATAAACATAGGTCAAAGAAAAACCTGCAAATACATAATGGTGGAAAAGGTCTCTTAAAGGAATCAGGTTCACTCACAATCCCAACATGACATATCATGATATTAAACATTACCCAATGCATTGGAGCACTATCTGGGTGCACCCATCATACTAATTTCATTATCATGCTTAAGTGTGCCACATAGATCATAAAACATGGATTCATTCAATGTCATAATTTATTACACAATCAAAGAATGTAGAATAAATATATGTAAATCCCTAATCAATAATTATATGTGCATAAATATGAATAAACTTGATATAAAAATGGGTATGGTATTCACTACATAATTGATTTATCATGGAAAATCATGGTGAAATTTCAACAGCATCACAATGTTACATAAAGATTAATAAAAATGGATGATGAGAGTTAAATGGGTATCTCACTCTTAAAAAGTTTAATGAATTAGTTCACTATAACGAAGTATGTTTTCATACCTCTCTAGATAATAAATAAACCAACAGTTAATTTAACCATTTTGAAATCTTTTAGAAACATATATGATTCTTTAAACTCCTTTCATTTTCCTTGATACTAGATAAATCAATTATGGTTCCATGAATCCAGAGACATACATTGTTTCATTTGGAATGATAAGTGTATGGAGATACCTATTATAAAAATTCTAAACTTTATTTCATATTAATACTTGATTTATTACATAATACTACACTTAATATAACCCAAATGATCAATAAGTCTAGTGTCTTTGGTATTTAGGTGCATTACCTAACAATATAAAATAGGGAATACAAAATCTTTATTGAAACCTTTTTTAACATCCTCAAAATAATCCCTCTAACTTAAAAATGCATGGGATAACCTGGGAGAATACATAAGAAAGTGGTGAGATATAAAGACCAGTAAGATGATAAAAATGTCATAAGGTGATACATGCTATAAAATAGGCATATCAATGAGGAATAAAAGGAACATGAATAATAAGGCATGATATAGCATGATAATAATAACATGGGAAATTTGGAAACAACTTAAAACACTGAATCATAAACATAGTTCAAGGCTAAACCCTCAAATAAATAATGGTGGAAAAGGTCTCATAAAGGAATCAAGTTCACTCCCAATCCCAACATGACATATCATGATATTAAACATTACCCAATGCATTGGAACACTATCTGGGAACACCCATCATACTAATTTCATTTTCATGCTTAAGTGTGCCACATAGATCATAAAACATGAATTCATTCAGTATCATAATTTATTACGCAATCAAGGAATATGGAATAAATACATATAAGTCCCCAATCAATAATTATATGTGAATAAATCTGAATACCCTTGATTGAAAATTGGGTATGGTATTCACTACACAATTGTTTAGGCATAGAAAATCATGGTGAAATTTCAACAACATTACGACATTACATAAAAATTAATAAAAATGGCTGATGATAGTTAAATGAGTATCTCATCACTTTTACATCAAATGGGCAGTTATAGGGACATGGAATGGCATGTCCCAACTTTAGGAAATAGAAAAAGAGGGTGATTTTTTTATTATTTAGGTTTTGGACTCCACATAAAGAAATATCAAAACCCACCAAAACCATCACATGGTTTTATCCCAAGTATTCTACCATATGAGAGTGATTCTACTTATTTTATAAGGAAAATTGTACAACTTAACAAAATAATTCCCTTACTTACGTGGAGTTCAGTCACACTCTTAAAAACGTTTTTATAATCTTAACATATATTATAAGTTTTAAAGGATTCATAATGACTTTACAAAATAAAACCAATAAACTTAAAATCACATTATTTTAAAGGAAAAACATATATTTGGCGATGGACCCCATTTATAGTAATTATTAAATTAATTCTAGGTCATTATGAAGTCCTAAAATACAAATTATTTTTATATGGTATTTTATTTTTACCCAATAATTTGTGAGTCTTAGAAAAGTATGAAGAATTTTCCATTGGATAATTTTGATGTTCAAATTAAAAAAAATTCATTTTATCTAAATAATTAAATATATATGTGAATTTTCACTTTTAAAATAAAACTGACATTTATTATAAAACGATGGGTTTTTTAAGAAAATTGTATTCAAACCCTTAGAAAAATTACATTTGACTTCATAAAAATATAAACTCATTTATATTCGATAAAAAATATTTAAAATATTATTTATTTAAAAAAAATACATTAATTCATAAAGTAATTGATTTATTTTTAATATTAACTATAAATACAATTTTTTCTTTATTATATCAAAATAAAAAACATTTACAAAGTAAAAATAATAGGATGAAAGTGTATTCATTATTATATAGAAAATAATGTACATAATTATAATTCTAGGGTATTAATACATATACCTTTAACACAAAAGTAAATGACCTTAAATTATTGTTTTTAATGGAAGGAATATTATGGGGTGGTTTGGTGAAATAGTTTAGGTCGTTATATCGATGATCTTGATCTTCTCCCACAAATTGTCTTGCTCATTATAAAAGTTGTTGGATATCAGCTTGGGATTGGTTAAGGTAAAATCCTAGAAATGATATATATATAGTGGAATCTTTGATAAATGGGCTTCATAAGGTTTGATCCTACTGGTTGAATTTATCAATTCTTTTGTCTGTGTTAGTTATATTTGTTAAAACCCTATATTTATATTAACCATGTGATCACTGTTGAATGACTATATTATAAATGGTAATGGTATGTAACAATAATTTAAATAAAATTGGATATAATAAAAAAAATAAGTGCATGTGTTTCCTATAATAATATTCCAGGATCATACATTTAAATAAATCAAAACGGAGAATTTTAATTACAGCAGTTTGGTTTGTTACACCTATTTAATAAAAAACAAGCATAGGTTATTAGTGTAATGAACCAAACTATTATAAATAGTATTCACCTTTTTGATTTTATTAAATGTCTTAATAGATAAGATTCTTATAGGATAGACATAAACTTATTTGGTTTTATAATATCCTATCGTATTTAATATAACTTTAATAAACAATATCGTTGATAATATAGTCATAGAACATTGATCACATGGTAAGTATAAATATAGGGTTTTAACAAATCTAATTGATAGAGACAAAGTAAGTGTTAGCCTCAACCAGTAGGATCATACCATATTAATACCATCTATTGGATATTCTAAGGGAAATACAATCACTGGCCTTTTCCCTTGACCAATTCCAAGATGATATCTAACAATTTAAGCCTGAGAGAAACTATTTATAAGAGAAGTTCAATCTCATCGATATCACGACCCGAACCATGTACGCCAAACCGCCCATGAAAGTCTCACCATAACCCACCTTACTCTTAGGGAGTTTGTGGGTGTATTAAAGGGATATGAATCAAGACCCTATAAATATGGGTATGAAAACTATTTTTTATATAATAATGGATAAATTTTTATCCTATTATTCTAACTTCAAAAATGATTTTTATTTTGACACAATAAAATACAAATATCATTTTTGGTTAATACTCAAATTCGATAAGGAATTTATTTTTATGAATTAATGGATTCTTAAAATAACTAATATTTTAATAAAATATTAGTATGAAATAATTTTTATTAATTATAAATAATCATATAATTTTAATGAAGTCAAATGTAATTGTTTATAAGGGTTAAAAAACTCTTATTGTAAAATAGCCCAAAAGTTCTTAACAAATATAGATTTTACATTAAAAGTGAAAATTCAGATATTTAGAAAATTATTTGAATTAAATGAATACTATTTTGGGATTCTGAATTTTTATATTATCAAATGGTGAATTTTTCATAATTTTACAAGATAGTCAAATTTTGCAGGTAAAAATTAAATACCATATAAATATAATTTGGGTATTATGAAATCATAATGACCCAAAAGTGATGTAATAAATAATATAAAATGTATCCACAACAAAATATATGATTTTAATTTTAAATAATGTGGTTTATTTTTTATTTGATTTATTTTATAAAGCCATTATGAATCTTCCTAAGCTTTTAATATATGTTAAGGTTTTTAAAACATTTATTTAAGAGTATAAATCACTCCAAATAATCAAGGGAATTATTTAGTTAATTTGATCCCTTGAAATTTTAAAATAATGGAAACCAACCCTATTTATAAGAAACCATGGGTAGTAACCATGGGAATGTTTGTGATTTTGGTAATTTTATTATATAGATTCCAAAACCTAAGAATGAGAAATAATAAAGATATCCATGCTCACTTCCTATATAAACCACACACCCTCCCATTAATATTTACTAAAAATACATGGAGAAAATAATTAGTCTCCCCACCCCTATCTAGAGTCATCCCAAGATGCCCCATGCTCCCAAGAATCTCCTCCAAATCAATTTGAGTCACACACTCAAGTTAGTGATGTTATTCTCTCCTTTTTATTCAAGAACCTATTTTATGTCATTCCTTTTAATTTACATTTTTTCATTTTGGTATATGTAATTACTAACCCACTTACTATGCAATTTATTTATAAACTAGGAGAGAACCATTTATCTCTCATTAAATCCCTCCCATAAACCTTTATGTACACCCATTACCATTCCGAAAAATTTAGTAACGGATCCTCACATTTTCTTCTTTGTTCAAGTTTTTTATTATCCTTTACTTTCCATCTCCAATTAAAAATAATGAGATATATATTTACATGTTCATATTACTTCCCATTTCATGTCCAAATGATTAGATACCCCTTTATCTCTCATTAACCAATTTTAAAAAAAATTATGTGACGTCATTATGCTACCGAAATTTCACCATGATTTTCCCTTGGAAAAAAATTGTGTAGTGGATACCCATACCAATTTTATATTAAGGGTTTTCACCTTTATGAAAATATAAATATTTATTAGGTACTAGAATTTTGTATTTCACGCGTCTTGATCATGTAATAAAAAATGATTATGAATGAATCCATTTTGTATTATCCATGAGGAAAAATTAAGCATGAGAATGCAATGAAAGTGATGGGTGCGCCCAGAATTATATACCACCTCAATACATTGGGGAATTTTTAGTCTCATGAGATGTAATATATGTATAGGGAGCGAACCAAATTAATTTATGGAACTTTTTCAATCATGATGTCTTGGCAGTTATCCTTGACCTTTATTTAGTATTTACTGTTTTAAGTTATTTATACATTTACCATGTTATGATTAAAATTATATATCATTCCTTATTATTAAAGTTAACTTTATTCCCCATTGATAGGCCTATTTCATAAAAATATTTACCATATTAAATGAATATTCACTTAGTGGGATTTCTAGCTCACCCATTTCTTATGTATGTCCCTAGGTTATTCCATAAAATTTTAAAATACATGGATTATTGTGATCATGTTTTGGATGTTTTCAATAAACCTAATATATTTCCTATTTTAAGATGTTATGTAATGTACCTAATTATCAAATACACTGGAATTACTGATCTTCTAGGCTGTATTATATGTAATTTTATGTAATAAATCTGTATTAATTTGAAATAAAGAGAAAGGTTGTTATAGTTTGTATGAGAGGAAATGTTTAGTTATTTTGGGGATTAAGATTGGAAAACTATAGATAAAGTATTAAGGGCAAGGAAAAGTATAATAAAACATCCCCAAACATTGTTAATTATAGATTATGTGGTTTATAAATAAAACACATCCTTATCTGAACACTATAATTTGATATTGTTCTAGCATAAATGTACCCAGGGGTAACAACTCTTATAAGGTGCATCGGGCCTGACTCGATGTAACTTGATATATGAAAACAAGCCTTAATACATATTTGATTTGACACTCCTGGGGGGTATGATTTGGTAAATTTATAATCTCATTATGAAACATTATTAAGGGAACAAAAAAATCTCATAAGAGAATATGTTAGTAAATTGATCATGGATAACATCGATTGAAGCCTTGAAATTCACATGTTAAGGAAATAAATTTAATTTATATTTTATCTCTTTAATTTCCTTGAATTTTAGTTTATGTGTTTAATAGTTTAAAAAAATCATCCTAAATTTTCCCTTTATTCTATATAATGGCCTGAAAATTGGAGGAATCGGGTAAAAAATCAATTTGATAGGCAATGTGATGACTATCCCAATGAAATTATGAACCCAATAGAAGTAGTAATCACAAATTTTGTAATGATAATCTCATAGATAAATCAGGTTATGAATAGAAACCAAGACTATGAGGAGATACCCATTCCCCCTAATAAAGAAAAAACTTCAATTGAGTCCTTTATGTGAAAAATGATTCTGTATTCCAATGGATCATTTTATACATTAATCATGAAACAATGGATAAAATATATTGAGAAGATTGTATCCATATATTAATGTCCCAAAAAGATAAATTTTTATAATATATTTTTATCATATAGAGGGAAATTATTACAAATGATAGATGTTTACCAAAAATAAAATTCTTCAGGAAGAGGTTGAAGAAATGGGGTAGAAGGAATTCCAAAAAGTGTTTTTAAATAAATATTTTCCTCACACTCTGACATAAAATGTAAAGTGATTTTCTTTCCCTCACAAAAAAATATGATTAATATATTGGGGTGTGTGAGGAAAACATCACAAGACTTAGAAAATATTCCTTCAGCTTTTCATTACCCCCAAATACAATGTTGACCACTTTTTTGGAGGGCTAAAAGCTAGTGTATGAAAATACCTAGTGATATGTGACTTTGATAACTAGGATGAAATTGTATGATGTGCCCTCAAAGTCAAAATGGTTATTAGATAATATCAATAGTTTCAAGGGGTATGAAGCAGAATATGTTTTTTAATTCTAGTCATCCGATGAAGAAATCTAACAGTGCCATAAAAAATCAGTATCCCACTTGTCAAAGGTGTGGAAAGAAGCACCCATAAAATTACCTAAAGTGGATAAGGAAATGATTTAGGTGTGATAAGGAATGGAACCTCACAAGTGACTACCAACAGGATAAACTTTCTAATGAAATAGTGGGAATAAATTCTCCAGCCAACCCTCAGCTCATTTTTCATCATTTCAACTATAATGAAACATGGAACTTCGAAAATAAATTCCCAAATCCAAGGGTTTTCAGAGACAACAAACAACCTACAAGGTAAAAAGGATGAGTTTTTTCCATCAAAATCAATGAGGAGGATTCAAAAAATGAGGTGGTGATAGGTACGCTAGTTATTCATTCAATAATAACAAACATACATTTTTATTCTGGTTCTACACATTCCTTCATATAAAAAAAAGTATATTATATCTATTCAAACATAACCACAAATAATGGAAGTAAAAATTTCCATGAAAATGTAAAATGGATAAATTATTATATTCCAAGTATATAACTCCTCCCCTATCGAAATTTACGAGTTGGACTTCCCATAAAACCTTGTTATATTTCCTTTAGTGGAATTTGATGAAATTTTGGGTGTGGATTGGTTTTCCTTATATATATCCAAAATAAGTTACATTGAGAAGGAAATCTATCTCCGTATTGTGAATTAACCCCTGATTTTTTTAATTTCATGGAGGAGTATGGATCTTCTTTAGCACCAACATCACAAGAATGGTTATTATTACCCTATGATCAAGCATATATATCTCAAATGATTAAGTCTAAGGAAATAAAAATCCTTGAATACATTTCTATTTTGATGGAATATACTGATGTGTTTCCTATGGAATTTCATAGTCTTCCTCCTTTCTGATAGATCAAATATTCAATCAATATTATACTTGGGGTGTTCCCACTATCCAAGACTCCATATAGAATGGCACTTTCATAACTTGAGAAGCTAAAGAAACAACTAAAAGGGAGTCTGGATTAGGGTTTCATATGCCAAAGTGCTTCTCCATGGGGTTCACCATTCCTCTTTATCTAGAAGAAACATGGGTAAATGTTCATTTTCATTGATTATCATGAGCCCAATAGGATTATGATAAAGATTATGTATCCACTATCATGAATTGATGAATTTTTTGATCAGTTACACAGAACATAATACTTCTATAGGTGAATATATAGTCAGGATATTACCAAGTTAGAGTAAAGAAGGTAGATAAACCCAAGAATTATTTTTGTACAAGGTACGAGCACTACAAGTTCGTAGTGATTCTGTTCACACTAACTAATGTTCATTCAATAATCATGGAAATAAATATTTTTTTACTTTATGAATATATTCTTTAGATATTATCTTGAAAAATTCTTGTTAATATTTATAGATGTTATTCTAATTTCCTCCAAAACCAGGGGGTTATAAGAAGAATATTAGTACTTTGCTCTATATATTGCAGCTGGATAATATTTATGAAGTGTACATAAAATGTGATTTTTGGTTGAAGGATGTCTTATTCTTGGGGAATATCATCACAATCAATGGAATATCTATGGACCCTTCAAAAAATAATCAATTAAAGGATGTATGAGGCCATCATCTTTGAAAAATATCCATAGTTTCCTTGGATTAGTTGGGTAGTATTTTCAATTTTTGAGAAATATATTTTGATTATTAAACCCTATAAATAAGTTAACTCAAAAGGGAATAAATTTTTCTTGGAATGGTGAATGTGAAGATGGATTCATGGAGTCGAAAAAAAGGATTGTCCTTAACCCTGTTCTCACACTATCCACAAGTGTAGAAATTTTCATGGTATTCACTGATGCTTTGAAGAAGGTATTGGGTTTTGTGTTAATGTAGAATGAAAAATTCATAGCTTATGCTTCAAGGTAGTTGAAATTTCATGAACCGAACTAGCCAAATCATGTCTTGGGGTTGAATATAGTGATATTTGTTTTGAAAATACGATGGAATTATCATTTTGGGGAGATGTGTCAAATATATACATATCCCAAAATATTTAAGTATATATTCACACATAAAGAGAAGAATATGCCCCAAAAAAGATGGTTAGATATGATCAAAGACTATGATTGCTCAATCCACTACCATCTTGGTAATGAGAATAAATTTGTTGATGTTCTAATTAGAAATGATCCAAAAATTCTATAATTGATGGAATTAAGAGGGATCTGATCTTATTATATTTGAAAAGGATGGACATGGGAATCCTAAAGGAAGGAACATCATCAATCCTTTCAAAAATGATTGTTCAAACATCTCTTCTGGAGAACATAAAAGGTTTCTTAGAGAAATTATGTGGGAATTTAGAAGAAAGTGGAAACAATATAAAAAGGGAAATCATCAAATTTTAATTCTAATGAAGAAGGTGTTGTAATATTTTGTTCAAGACTATGTGTACCATTAAATCCTCAGTTAATGAAGGAACTATTGGAGGATGTACATAGTTTGACATTATTAATTTCCCTAGGAAGCACAAAGATATATCAAGATATCCACAAACACTATTTGTGGTACAATATAAAGAAGTACATTTCAAAATATACATCATGAAGTCTTTTATATAATCAATTGAAAGCGAAGAGGAAAAAATAAAAGTGGATGATGAAACCAGTACTCATACCAACATGGAAATGAGAAAACATAATTACAGAATTTTTCATCAGAATTTTGAATAAATCTAGGGGAAACAAAACTATTTGGTTTGTGGACGATCATCTTAAAAATACAAAACACTTCATTACAGTCTGATATTACTTCTCACTGGATAAAATTAGATTAATATACATTATAGAGGTGGTGAGGATTCATGGAGAACCTCTATCAATTGTATTTGATTGAAATATCAGATTTACCTCTATATTCTAGAAACTTTCCCAACATTATCTAAACACTGAGCTAAACTTCATCATAACTTATCACCCCCAAAATAATGTGTAATCTTGGCTAACTATCCAGACACTTGATTACATGTTGATAGAATACTCAGTTGAATTCAAAGGAGGATGAGATAAATTTTTTCCTCTGGCCGAGTTATCTTACCATAAATGTTTCCACTCAAGAATCTTAATGCCTCCCCCTATAAAGACCATTATGTTAAGAGGTGAATAACACCTAACTTTTGTGATGAATTTTTGGAATAAAAACTACTAGGCCCTAAAATGGTAGAAATATTTAATACCATTCAACGACACATCAGGGCTACTCAGATTTGGTCGAAGAGCTATACCGAAAATCAATGATGAGTTGTATTGTTTTATATTAGAGACATGGTATTCTTATATATATCTCCAAGGAATAATGTGATGATATTTTGGATAAAGGGAAATCTTAGTCCAAGGTACATCATCCCCTTTGAGATTCTTGAATGCATCAGAGCATCGGCATACTGAATAGAAATCCCATATTACCTATCTTAATTACATGATATATTCCATGTACCCCTATTGAGAAATTTCCTACCAGACCCCTCACATGTACTCAATCTAGAGGGGTTACCATTATATAATGATCACGCATATGAATATTGTTAGGGGAATATATTAGATTATAGAGATAAATTTGTACAAAATGAGACAATTCACCTAGTCAATGTGTAGTGGAGAAACCAAAAGTTTGAAGAGTTGATGTGGGAACCGGTGGAAGTGATGAAACAGAGTTACCCTCATATATTTTATTGTGGGAAATGAAAATTTTTAGGGAAAAGATTCTTAAGGGGGGAATATTGTGACCATCCGATTTGTTATAAATAAAATTACCCATTTGATTTAATTAAATGTTTTATTATATAATATGGTTTTAGAAAACAAATGAACTTATTTGGTTTTATTATATCCTATCATATTTAAATGAATGTTAATAAACTTTACCTTTGGTAATATAGTCATTGAAAAATGATCACATAGTTAGTATTAATATAGGGTTTTAAAAAATCTAATTGAAACAAACAAAGTGATGGAATCAACTAGTGGGATTATACCCTATAAAACCCATTTATGGAAGGTTATGAGGGGGAGAGAATCATTGATATTTTCTCTTAACTAATACCAAGATGATATCAAACTACTTAATCTTGAGCGAAAGTGTTTATGGGAGAAGTTCTAGCTCATCGAGATCACGACCCAAGCAATGTACGCCAAACCACCCCATGAAAGTCTCACCATCACACAACTTAATCTTAGATTGTTTTGGGTATATTAAAGGAAAATGTATCAATAACATTGTGATATGAGTATGTAAATTATTTTTATATAATAATGGATATATTTTTATAATATTATTATTACTTTATAAATTATTTTTATTTTGATACAATAAAACACAAATAGTATTTTTTGTTAATATTCAAATTCAATTAAGGAATTTGTTTTTATGAATTAATGTATTTTTTATAATACATAATATTTTAATTAAATATTATTGTAAAATATTTTTTATCAAATATAAATGATCATATTATTTTTACGAAGACAAATGTTATTTTCTATAAGTGTTCAAAAACTTTTATTGTCCAAAAAACCCAAAATTTCTTAAAAAATATCAATTTTATTTTAAAAGTTAAAATTAAAATATTTAGAAAATTATTTATATACAATTATTATTACTTTTGGAATCATAACATTAAGAGTATACATCATTGAATTTTTAATAATTTTCTTAGATAATCAAATTTTTGGGTAAAAATTAAATATCGTATAAATATACTTCATGTATTATGTAATCATAATGATCCAAAATGTGATGTAATAAATATTATAAAAGGATAGAATAACCAAAAACATGTTTTAATTTAGAATAATGTTTTTTAATGTTTATTTTATTTATTTTATAAATCCATTATGATTCCTACCAAGCTTATAATATATTTTATGGTTTTTAAATCATTTCTTTAAGAGTGTAACTCACTTACACATAATAAAGGGTAATATTTGTTGGAACCAATGATTTTTTTTCTCATAATGGAAAATATTTTTTGTTTTTTGTCAATCCACACTTGGATAATTCGAGAGGTTTCAAGGGAGGTGATCTTACAGTACATGATGAATACAGTATTGAAGGTGGCATCGTTTCCCACCATTTGCCAAATTTTTAGGGTTGAAAATATGTAGAAAGATGATAGAATTGCGAAAGTTTGTTTTCGGGAATCAAATCTTCATAAAAATGGTAAATGCATCAGTTTCATGAAGATTGGGATGATATTTGTTATGAGGTTAAGAAACACAAACAGCGATGGCGTTCTCTATGATTATGAGAAGTTGAGTATTGCGAGTGCATGATGGTTTGAAATAAATCTTCAAGAAAATGGAAACCCTCAATGGAGCATCATTAATGGAGGATCTATGCGAATATGTTTTTAAAAGATCTGGAAAATATTCTAAGAGTTGGTTGAGTGTTGTGAATGGCCGATAATATAAATATGAGTCTACTCCACTTCATTTGATATTAAAATAACCAGAGAACATCTAGAATATTTAAGATTTCATTAAGGTAGGTAGATCAATTAATATGGGTTTCTATGACAGCTTGAGTATCACAAAAATACTAGTTATGTCTTGACTAATTCCAATGCTTCTGAGTAGTGGGTGTTTCACGATGATGAGGTATTTTGGGATGGATCAGTGAGCTATGTGAGGGATGTTTGTTCTATAATGGCTAGTTCCTTAATAAAGGGTTGAGCTTTGGGAGATTCATGAAAGGAAATTTTTAACATAAGTATTTCAGTGAAAAAGGATTTTATAGCGCATCAAATCAGGTCTACGGTGCATGAATAGACTCATGCTAGTCAGGGACATAGACTTTATTGAAAACCTATTAAAGAGACCTTAAAGTTGATAGATTGAGTAATACTTCACCCATGGTAGTGTGCTAGGGGGAGTTAATGGAAGTGGTCGGAGGGATGTAGTGTTCTATCCCTAAAATATTATAAGTTAATCATGCCTCACACATAGTGAACATGTAGGAACTTTTGTATTCCAAAACTAGTGAAGATTAGTGGATTTAGGTATGACTGACACACTGTCATCATATGGTCCTTGGTCTATCCCTTAGAGGTGAACCAAGTAAAAATGTTGTGTTGTATGTTTTCATGTGATTTTTTTATTACTATACTATTCCAACAGATAGGTTTAACAAGTTCCTACTAATGTGGGAACAAGATCTGTTTATTTAAAAGCACATTTTAACACCCTGATTCACCCCTACCCTCTCAGGGTTCTTTGGGGCCCTAAATTATTTAATTAAGTTTTTCATTTTCCCTTATAAAATAATGGAAACCACTCCCATTTTAAAGAAATCATGGTTATAAACTATGTGAAGGATTATGGTTTTGGTTATTTTATTGTATAGATTCCAAAACCTATGTTTGAGAAATAATAAATAAATACTCAATCATTTACTATATAAACCCACCCAAGATCCCATTACGTTTCACTAAAGATCCTTGGAGCACATCCTTACTCTAACCTACCCTCTCTATAGTCCCCCCATGGCATCCCTAATCTCCCAAGAAACTCCTCCAAAGAATTTGGATTTACACACTCAAGTAAGGGATCTTCCTCTCTCCTTATTCAAGCACCTCTTTTATATTAAGCCCTTTAATTACCATTTTTCATGTTGGGATATGTTATTTGAGACCATATTAATCTATTTGATACCAAAATGAAGATAGTATCATTTATATATCATTAAATCATTCCCATGAACCATTATGTACACTCTTTACCATGCATAAATTTTAGTAATAGATCCTCACTTTCTCTTTATTATTCAGGTTTCTTTATTATATAATACCTTCTATTTCAAATTCATAATGTTTGGATATGTCTTTATATGTCCCTATTAATCCTCATTTATGGTCTAAATTATTATATATCTCTTTCTCTCTGATCAATTGATTTTATAAATTTTTATGTGACGTCGTTATGCCGCCGAAAATTCACCGAGATTTTTCCATTACAAACAATTGTACAGTGGATATGTGTGCCCATTTCCTATCAAGGGTGTAAACCTTTATGCATATATAATTATTTAATGGTGACTAACATGTATTTATTCCACACTCCTTGATTTTTGAATAAAATATGATGATAAATGAATGCTTTTTGTATGATCTATATGTTGCACTTAAGCATGAGAATGAAATTAAAGTGATGGGTGTGCCCAGAATTATGTAGCACTCCAATGAATTGGGTAATGTTTTATCTTTTGAGACATCATGTAGGTAGAAGGAGTGAACCTGATTTTGTTTATGGGAATTTTTCTATCATTATGTCTTGGAATTTATCCTTAACCTATGATTATTATGTAGTGTTTTATATTCTTTCCACATTTCCTATATTTTTATTATCATGACATATCGTACCTTATTATTAATGTACCTTTTATTCCCCATTTATATTCCAATTTTATAATATTTATTACCTAATTACCTACTTATCACCATTATTTTATTTATATCTCACCCATTTCTTATTTATATCCCGAGGTTATCCCATGTAGTTTTAAAATCCATGAAATATAATGACCATATCAAGAAAATTTTCAATAATAATGATGTATTTCATCTTTTAAGTTGTTATATAATATACCTAATTATAAAGGACACTATAATTCTCAATAATAAAATTTATATTAATTTTAATATTAGATAATAATTCATGAATTAATGTGAAATAAATAGAAGTGTTGTTATATTAAGTTTCATTAATTAATGAAATTGGATGAAATATAATAATCGAGTTACTTGGAAATGACCTACAATACTTCCATTCCAAGAATATGTAATACTATATGCTCTGAGATATATTCCTTCATAATTATTTATAGATAATTGAATCTAAAAACATCAATTGTCATCAAAATATGATAGTATTTCACCAATATAAATCCATAAACCAATTATTTAGAAAGTCCTTTAGATACATGAAAAGTAGTATATAAAGGGGAAGAAGCCTTCTATTGTTTTATATACTTGATTGAGTCTATTTATTTTAATTATTTTTAATATATATATATAAGAAAATATTAAACAATTAAACAATTTTAAATAAAAATATATATCTGTCGCATACCTTGGTGGCCAGTTGTCATACAAGTCATGATGGTCAAAGTAAGAAATATATGACACTTTTTCCAACTGTATCCACCTAATTAGTAGGGAACACCACTATTAATTATGCATCTATAATATCATATATCATAACACTTAGAATTTATAATCTAAAAATTAGTGAGGTATAAGGATAAGGTAAATCATTGAATAAAAAAATCAATTAAAAGAATTATTTGTGAATTTTTAGAATGAGAAATAAAAGACAACAAATCCCCTTATAAATTCTAAGTATAATCCAATAATGGATTTATCCATACATTTATGAAAATCTTTCAATGGAAAATTTAAGCAGCCTCATGAGGGAGGAATTGAAGAAGTGTAAAACAATGAATGAATGAATATTCCATCATTGTGTGAAATATCTCTCTCTTTGTTGTGGGGAACAATTATAATTATAATTAAATGATATCAATGAGTTAAAAAATAACTTAAAATGAGAAAAAGAATATGTTTTATTAATATGATAAGGGTATTCAAGTAACTTACAATTTATGAAATGTGATTACAACATCAAATTGGTAGTATAGCATTACAATAAAAACATACAAAATTTCCTATCAAATAATCTAACACCACTCCCTTAAAAATAAATTTGTGAAGCCATGGGTATACTCTATAATAGTTCCATTCACCCAAATTAATTTTGGAAGACATTGGTGGGTGTAAAATTAATTGAGAGTGGACTTTTCCACACATGAAAATATGTCAAATCTAGCTTGTATCCACCCAATAGATGTACCAAAATAATATTATAGTTTTTTGAATTTGTATGGTTTGTAAAAGAATAAATTTAAGATCAAGATATCTTATAACACTTATAATTTTTTATCCCATTTTCCCTTATATGTAAGGAGTTATGATTTAAATGGTTTAATGTCATTCTAGGCCACAAAATCAGATCTAGAATTTCATATTCTACTTGGGCCACCTATAACTATTTTTAAACCTTCGAATTATATCTATACACGGTTTAATTGAATGTTCGAAAAAAGAATTCACTATATCCACCTCAAATTTTTGATTCATTGTTCTTGAATCATGGATTCTATAGTCCTATTATTGGATTGTAGCACAGTTCACTTCACCCATAATTTTCTTAGTTGATTATATAAAATGGTGGTCTTCCAATGTGAATCTCTAAGTTATCCAAAAGGATTAATTTTACCCAATGGAATGGAAAAATTGATAATTAAATATAAAAATATTATCAAGACCAATGGGTGATTTACAATGTGTCTCAAAATGTACAATGTAATGGTGCACTTTATGCAAGAATTACAATCATAAATAGAAATAATGTTCAAATTTTAAAATACACTAAATTAATTTTTATAAATAATGAAGAACATGAAAAAAATATATTATTAGAATTCGTATTATCAAATTTTAGAGGCTAATCATACCCCAATATGAGTTCTTTTAACTTGAGAAAAATGTATCTAAAAAATTGAAAATTTATTTAATTTTAACAAAAACATTCTAAAATAAAATTATCACCAAAATTCCTTATACCAAAAAAATATGAAACCCCTAAAACCATATATGTTTAAAATAAAATCCCATGATTTTTACAATTATATTATTCAAATTCAATACCACATTTCATCCATTTTCAAATAATCATGATGATATGTTGTGCATCACAATATATGTGGGGGTCATTTTTATTCATGGGGTATGATGGAATCACTTGGTGAAATCACATTGTAATAATAATATGAGTACTATATTTTTTATTATTTTCAATATTTTGTTTTCAAATATTCTATTGTAATTTAAATTAAACTTAATAAAATCAACGTCTTTAGGGAGAAATTGCGGATAAATCCCAATCTCAAGGACCATAGAGAACCAAGTGAAGCTCACATACTTAGAAATAATCTCGATTTTACTCGATCCAAAAAATTAAAATAAACACAAACAGAGATAGTAATTCTGTATATAGTCTAAAAAACTCAAGAGACACTATCCTCATGTTATAAAATAGACTCATTAGGTCAATCCATTTCTATGTGTACAATTGTATTATTATTTTTATTATTTTTTTATTTTTTGTTTTATTTTTCAAATAATCATGTTAATATTAAATTGATATTCGAACCTATTTTATTTATTATGGTACTACAAGAACTCAAACGAATACCCCACAATAAAATGAGGTGAATTTTTAATTTGTTTATTAAATGGATAAAAATGTAAACAGTGAAAAATAAAATTAAACATATATACATTCCAAAATATATACTCATGAAATTGAACTTGGATTAAAATTAGAATCAAGGAATTAATAATTATTTGATATTTGGTTTTAATTTTTTCAATTTTTATTATCATGTTCATGTTTAAATAGGTTTTTCCTTCCATTTATGTGGATAAAATTTTCTTTGACACGAACACATTTTTTTAATCTTTCATTTCACTCCAACATATAATAACATTATCCCTAGTGTTCAAAGAAAAGAAAATTTAGAAGAGGGTAGAGTTAGGGAAGAGGTGTTCTAGAAGGAAATTTAAATAAGAATCATGCAGAAAACTCACATAGTGGTTAATGTTGAGGTTTATCAATCTCTTGATTATTCATTTGATCTCCATGTCCCTTAGAGGCACCTCATCAATAATGAAAAATTATCTTTTTACACATTTACGAAATGTGAATTTATTGTATATACATTAACCTCAGTGGACCATGAATCTTACACACTAACACAATTAGAATCACAATAGAAACCCCATGAGTTACCAAAAATAATAAAAAAAAATACATATTTATTTTGGAAAACGAATCATTGAGTTAAGGTATAGGTAGATGTTGGGTTGCCTCTTGAAAATAAATTTTTTTAATTTCGTTAGCTTGAATTGGTCCCTAAATATATCAACTATTATCTAGTTTCTAGTTTGTGTCAATTAAATCCACCTTTATTTCATGTTTATTGAATGATTTAATGAATGGTATTAACCAATGACCAATTAATTTGAATACATGGAAACTAGTGAGATCCTTAATCTTTACACCCTATGGGAGTACACATGATTCCCTATGTAAGCACTTGATCATCTAGACCCTAAAATTCTTGGGTGTATGTGAATTTTAAAACTATACTAGAGAAAATATTATTCCGGTTTGAAGTATTTGACTTTAGGTTTCTTAGATAATTAATATTTTACTATAGATTTATTGATCCTTGAATATTCATAATCATTCATCCTAAGTTTCTCAAGTTCATTAAGGTTTAATTTCCCCTCTTTTCAGGGAAATAAAGTCAAATTTCATTTTTTGTACTTTTCAAAAGGACTTATGTTCAATTTCAATAAGTAAATATAAATATTTAACATAAACCAACCTATATGGTGGCACTCCTATGATATTTTTTTAATTTAGTATGATATGAAAAAATGGCATCCAAGTGTTTCTCAAACCAATCTTTCCCTGAGTTATTGACAATTTTTTCATAATTTTTCTTAATTTTCCTATTTTCAAACTCAACGTGACCATTGGTTTGGAAATTGTAGAGAGTAGAAAATTTGTGAGAAATACCATATTTATACATGATTTCCAAAAATGGATGATTAAAAAAATGGGTTATGTGTTCATTGATGTTAGCCTTAGGAATTCAAAAACTAGAAAAGATATGCTCTTTTAAGAATTAGATCATGACATGATGGTCATTAGACATAGTGGGGATGGTCTCAATATATTTTAAAATTTAATCAATAGTTAAGAGGATGTAGAGATATCCCCTAGAGATTGGGAAGGATCCTATGAAATCAATTCAACAACAATAAAAAAATTTGATATCCAAAATGGGATTAAGGGTCATTTCATTCCTTTTAGTTATGGATACACATTGTTTATATCAACAACAAAATTTGGTAGAATATTTATGAATCTTTATTTATGGTAGGCTATAATGAAACACTTTGAAGGACCTTTTTAATGGTTTTATTTGAGGAAAATTATCCCTCAAATGCATCTCAATGATATAATTTAAGAATGGAATCTTACATAGAATCTGGAAAACATCTTCCATTAACTTGATCGGGAATGTAATTGAAGTGATGTGGATGATAAAAAAAACCTATTGTTATATATCAGAAAGGATTTTACTCCAACATTGGAACCATAATAATTTTGGAATAATTTTCAAAACCAAGTAGTTTCATATGTCATCATACCATGGGTAATCATTCACGGAATACAAATTCCTGTATTAAAATAAATATGACATAGAAATTTGGGATGATTTATAATTGAATTATAAAATAGATAGGTGATCTAATAAACATTTTCTACAACATTTCTATCCTTACTGTTTATTCAAAATTCATGTAGAATAAGTATCCACTTAATCAATCTAGCCATGGAATCTTATTTTTGGATATGTTTTTTCAAATCTGAATGATCTATGAAGACAATGATGGGGGATCCAAAGTGATAGTACCTGTACTTTTCTAAAGCAAAGAAAATAATTTGAAACTCTTTATCTGTGTTTTTGTAGTTGATTTGAGAATCATTCATTGTTTTTATTGAATAAGTAAGGAATAAATGGGTCTAATCTGATCTTTCCCTTAAGATGGATCTTATAGATTAGTCAATCACACCGCACATGATTTTAAAGTAATAATATAATTTGGAGATTTCATGATGGGTGGATATATAATAGATGACTTGAGTATAGTGAATAATTCCTCATATCTCTTTTTCCCATTAAATAGAGAATCTTTCATAAGAAGAGAACAGATTTTCTGTTAAATTAAGGTGTAGTTCCTAATGAACCTTCTATAGAAACTAGTATGTACAAATAATAACTTCAAATATTTGACAGTTTTTAGATTAGGAATGTGGTGAATGATATCAACCTTGGCCTCATCAACTAAAATACCTATACCAGAGAATATATAGTTCATAACGAGTCTTTAATTTACCAAGAAATAGAATTTTCCTAGTAAAAAATTAGATTCTTATCCCCACATATTGAAAAAACCCTTTATATATTTATGTGGAATACCTAAAATTTATCCCTGATGATAAGGAAGTCAACCATAATGACATCTAAACAATCCCCCACCGTGTCAGAGAAGATTCCCCTCATGCACCACTACAAGGTATCAGGGGAATTAAATAACCCAAAGGTAATGTTCTTGAATTAAAGAGTGCCAAATGGACATGTGAAGTATTTTTCCTTGATTTTATAAGGATACCTAAATTTAATTTTACACTAAGTATCCATTTAATAAATAGTATAACTTATGAGCTACCACTTGCTCAAAGACTTATCTAATGATGAGAAAAGGTAAAAAGTCTTTCTTAGTATAAAAGTTTAGATTCTTATGGTCAATTAACAATCTCCATCCACTACTCACCCTTGGGGGATAAGATCACCATCCTTATTATTAATCATAGTGATTCTAGCCTTATTTTTAACTACTTGAATTGGGATTACCAACTCATTAGCAATGGGGTAGAATATACATGATTTCAATAACATTTGAAGTCTTTTCCATACAACATCCATGATATTGGGATTTAGTATCCTCTAATAATGTAGACATGGTTTGAAATTAGATTCTAGAACAATTCTACGGGTTCCAATGAGTGGGATAATCCAAATAAAATTAAATATGGTCCATCCAATTATTTCTTGTGCTTTCCTAGGAAATCCATAAGAATTATCTCTTGATTACCTTCAGGAGAATAATGATGAAAATAATTAAGGTTTAATTGTTCCTTAATAATTAATATTAAAGTGATGAAGTAAGTACCTTTAATTCGATCTCAATTTTGTTAAAACATTCAACGGAATGATGGGACTTTACCTAGAACTCATTTTCTTTTCCAAATTTCTAAATAGATTTGGTTCCTTTTGAACAGATGCTTCATCACCCACATTGGATAGATCATTTATTGGAATGGTTATGAACTAGGTGTTTTTAATTATTTAATCTATCTATTGATTAATTATCTTGAAAAATCATCAATAGATTTGTCTAAAATATTTTCAATCCAAGGGACAGATTTACCACATGTGAATAAAGGAACTCAATTTCATCTTGACTTAAACATCCTTTAACAATACCTTAATGTTCCCTTGCTTCAGTTTCAACCTTACCTATCTAATTCACCTTTTTAATTAGCATAATATTCTAAATTTTATAGTTTCAATTGTTGATGTTTAGGTTAAGGCTCGTGTTCCTAATTGTTATGGTCATGTTCCCATTCCTTACTCGGATGTACGATTTGATTGTTGAGAGGAATGGATGACCAATTATGATTAGAATTTATACCCTAATACATATATTGGGATTATTTTCAAGGATAATGAAGTTATTATGGTAGTTTAAGTTTTCAAAATTCACAAGAACAACCCTTATGATCCCCTTAAGAACCTTAACATTATGATCAGCATGGTAAAGTGTGACAGAAGATGGCTAGAGCTCTTTAAGACTAAATTGTAAATACATTATATATGGAATTATATTAACAAATTATCCCAGATAAAAACTAGATTTTATAGTTTTTTTCTTCAATTTTGACACTGGTGTATGGATTGCCCAGTTATTCTAACATAGGAGGAATGTTTACCTGAATGGTGGTACTCACTTTAGCAACAAAAATGTCTTGGTTTTTGTTTAATAATTTTTTTTAATGTATAGAGGTACTTTAGGTACATGGAGTGTGTAGGTATAATTTGGATTTCATATATAATGGTTATTTTATAATTAACTTGTGATAAGATCTCCTTCAATGTTTCATTTATTTTAGGTTTATATTTTCCTCTTTTTCACCGAGGGAAGGGATCAGGTTGTTGAATTTTTTTGTGAGGTTATGGTTAATTAATATTGACATTGGATTTTTCAGAATATAAAGGTTTTTATCCATCATTCTCATGTGATATTTAATCTTATAGTGGTTTTAGAATGGTTTTTTTTTTGTTTTTAATGGATTTTACACCTCTTAATACAATAACATATTTTAATTGTTCATGAGAGGTTTGTGTGTAACTATATTCTCCCCTTAAGGTTTGGGATTGGATAGCCCATGTAGGAATGTATTTCTTCAAATTTTTAATTGTTTTCAATTAATTTTTATGGGAAGAAAATTGATAATTAAATATTTCAGTTTTTTTACTCAATTGTTTAAGGATTTTTAAGGGGCCAGATTATGCAGGGGAATGTGATGGTTGGATTATCCCATTAGGATACTTTTTCTATTTGATTATTTTTTGGTTGTGTTTTTATAATTGTACATGGATATGTTGATATTGAACTTATTTTGGTTGGAAAACATTACATGTTGGATAATTTTGTAGAGGGTAGAAGTTTTTTCCTTATGGATGACTGGGTTATTATATGGGTTGTTGAATGGGTTGCTGGTTAACTTTCTAACAAAATGTGTTGGGTCATTATACATTGGATTGAAATTGTTTTGATATTATGGATTTTAAAATATCATAGAATTGACATGTTCTTATAGTCCTACTAAAATAACATGCTTTATAGAAGGTATTTTTGGTTAGTTGTTGGTCTTGTGGTCATGTTTGTCACAAATTGTGCAAATTGGCTCAATATATTGGCTTTTTCGAACCTTCCTAAGATCGATCGCTTCCATCTTCCTAGTGAGTAAAAAAAGTTTTTACTAAGGATTTATTATTCTATAAGGGTGTTAATTCCACCATATTTTGGTGTCTTGTCATAGTATGGTGATTGTCCCCATGTTGGGTTTAGTTTGAATGGATTTTACAGAAACTCATAAGCATCTTTTGGGTTTCTCACCCTAGCCTTCTCCATCCAACTGGGCCTGGGTTTGTCCCTCTAGGCTGAGGAACTATCCATGCTCATGAGACTCAGTATTTGTAGCCAGAGAAAGCTGGACATCACAGAGGTTGAAACAGACTCATTGGTACTACACAATTCCTAGAAGAGGCAAGGAGAGGCTTTGTGGTCGATTGAGTAAATTGTTAGAAAATGTAACAGACATCTCCAAAGCAACATCTGAATAAAGCACACTTGGTGGGAGGGAAACAAGGTTACCAACTACTTGGCCTCATTGGACACACCCAGCTCTGAATGACTGTGCTTTCAAAATATGGATAGTCTTAAGCCTAAAGGGGTTAATATCATTAGATGGGATTCCCTCAGTCTCCATCACTATAGACACCCCTAATTTTATGGTTACCTCCCCCCTCTCCTCGTTCCCCCAAGTTTCCTCCCTTTATATAAATAAATAAATAACATGATGATGATTAGGAATTAGGTTGGTGAACTAATTTTTTCCATGACCCAATCCTTCATAAAAGATTCAAAAAAAATTAGGGATTAAAAATACATGGTGAGGTACCATATTAGGTGTATATTTTAGCCTTTTCCATGTTTCATATATTTAATCTTCTTTTTCAAAAAAGTATCAGATGATCATTTTATGTGAATTTTTTTTTTGTGATGGGGTATGTATGTTTTATTGAATTCAATTTTTAATTGGTCCCATGATTTTTTTGATTATAATATCAAATTTTTTAAACAATTCATGGATAAATACTTCATCAATAAAGTAATGATTCTCATATTAGATGATTCATGTTTTTTTGGCAGGCACATGGTTTCAACGATGTCATCGAATTCCTTGACATGATGGTATGAAAATTTGACCTCTATCCCCAAAAAGGTTGGAAGTTGATTTAGGACATAAAGATTCAAGAAATAATAGTCTTCTCCTAGGCAATAATTGTTAATGAAAGAGGGTTCATTATTCTAGGAAGGTTTGATATAGTCATTCATGATTTTATTGAATTCATTAGCAAAGTCAGGGGCTCCCTCATTTGGGTTTCCATTTTGGTTCCCTCACTATTTAATGAGTTGGTGTCAATGAGTACAATCCATTATAATGGGATAAATTTTTTTAATATTGAGTATTATGAATATTATGATCAATTGAGAAGATAACCCTTGGTGTGGTTAACTCACTAACCCTACCACTATTTACAATAACTAGATGGTTTGATTAGTCACAGGTATAGGCAGACATGCGCCAAGAAAAGGGAAAAATAAAGTGGAAAGGATTATAGAAATGGTATGAGAAAAGATAAATGAGGGAGAATAGAATGAGTTTCTCAGTTGAATTACTTGGTTCCCTAACAACTATCCCAAAATTTAGTCTCATCCATGTTTTTCCTAAGGTAGAAGCGGATCTTAAAGAATAAAAGGGGCTGTTAAATCCTTAAAGACCCAAGAAGAACATATATAAACTCATTTAAGGTGTTGTTCTGGGTATGAATTGGAAAAATTTTGTTTCATTTTAGATGGGTCAAATTAACAATAAGAGTATCAAGTGAATACAATTTAGTAAAATGTGTTGATCCTGGGACATTACTAGGGGTACATTAGATGAATTTATTAAAATGATTTCAATGTTTTAAATTTGACAGTGTTTCATTCAATAAAATTAGAAATTAAAAAACAAATCATTTATTATATTATTTCACTATCTGAAGGATAATATCCTATGAATTTGGTGGATCATTTTCATTATCACTCTAAGGAAGATTGTTATTCTGGAACTCAGAATTCGTAACCTCAAAATTAGTGAGGTTGAAGGGGATGGTAAATCATTGAATAAAAATATCAATTGCAGAATTGTTTAACAAATATTAGAATAAAAAATAATATATATTTTAATCCCTTTAAATTACCATCGATCAACCCATAATAGAGTTATCCCTCTATAGATTCAAATCATTCAATGGAATATGGATGTAGACTCTTGTTGGTAGAATTGAAGAAGTGAACAAAAATGCAATAACGAACAATCTAATATTATGTAAAGTATTTATATCTTTTATGTATGAATAAATTCCCAAATTAATGAAAAAATAACAAATTTAAAAAAAATAGAAGAATAATAATCTTTACTAAGAATATAAGTGGATTCAAGAAACATACAATTGATGAAATGTGATTACAACATCAAATTGGATGCAAAAACATTACAATGAAAACATACAAAACTTTCTCTCAAATAAAAAAGCCAATTCCTTAAAAATGAATTTTATAAGACTTGGTTCAATACTCCAACTATGAAATTCACCTGAATTTTTGATGGAAGGCATTGGTTGGTGAAAAACTAATTTATAGTAGACTTTTCCACTCATGAAAAAAATCAGTTCTAGCCTACATTCACCCTACAGACACAACAAAACCAGCTGATAGATTGCCAAATTTGGGTGTGGAATATAATAATAAATTGAATATCTAGATATTATATTAAACCTATAATACTTTAAGTACATTTTATCTTTTATATGATGATTTATAATAAAAATGGTAGGAGGTCATTCTAGGCCACAGAATCAGGCCCATAATATAATCTTCGAATTGGGTCACATGGATGTCCATTAAAACATCCAATTTAACTATGGCCACAGTTTTGTGAAATGATCACCATTTTGTTATCTATCCCTATATATAATTTTACCCCAATTAGGATTGAATAATTTCCAATGAAGTCGTATTATTTGGATTGAGTTGAGTTCTATTTTCCCAAAATTTTATGGGTTGATTGTCCAAAATGGTGGTCTTCCAATGTGAATGTTGAATAACTAAAAATGGTTGAATTTATCCCAATGGAATGGAAAAATAGGTAATGAAATATAAAATTCAAGTCACTAATAATGGAATAATTACAATTTTCTCAAAATATACAAAGTAATAGTGCACATTAATAAATAATTACAATTAGAATGAAAAATAATATTCATATTGTAAAATGAAAAAAAATGGTGTTTATGAATAATGAAGAACGTGAAATAATAAATTATAATTTTTAATACTATACACTTTCAAAGAATAATAATTCTAGTAAGAATTTTTTTTAATAACAAAAAAAATCATTATTATGATTTTTCTAATAATTACACAGAATGTCACATTACATAGTTAAAATTACACATACTAAAAAGTGCTCCTATTTTTTCATTTAAATATCCTTATTCCATGTATATTCATATAAAAATACAAAAATATTTTAGGTATTTTCTTTTTTTTCAAAAAAAATAAATATGATGTTAATATTAACTTCAAATCCCTTTATCTCTTTGGAAAAATGTTCTATAACTTTCTTCTGAATTATTTTGTATTGGGTAAAATAAAATTCATCAGAAATTAAAATTGAATATATAAATTTATTAATGTTTTTAAGACAAATAGAATAATATTAAATGATTATATTATTATGGTCTTCTGTAGCTAATCTCATGTCATTTTATCAAAACTTCTCCAGTAAAAAAGATATATGTCAATATTTTTATGATCTTTCAAATCAATGAAAGTCCCAAATTGTTTCATATTTGAACAAATAAGATTATTTTTAACAAAAAAATGATTGGTTTCCTCTGTTCATCATAATGAGAAAGTGTTAATCTAGGTAAATGTGTACTACCATGTTGACCAACCCTAGAAGTCTTCAATTATAATGCAGAAATATGAGGATAATATATAGAAGGATCATGAGGTTCCTTAGAAAAATAATGTAAAATATGTAATATAGAAGATTGAGATGACTCAACAGTTGGATCAATCATGTTCCTATAAACAAAATTAACAACGAATTAGTATAAAATGATATGAGATGGATTTTAATAAACCTTTTAACTTATAAAATTTAATAAAAAACATAAATCCTATAATATCATAAATTAAATAAAACATAAAATACAAAATTGAATATATTAATAACATATAATAAAAAATAATTATTATATGACCTAAAATGGTATAGAAAAAATAAAAATAAGGATAAGATTTATTGAAATTAATATAAAATATAAAAAAAATAGATCGATATATATGATACCTCAAACCTAAATATGAATGTAATAATAATATTTGGTTAGTTATTATGATTATTGGTATTTTTATTTTATTTTTTTTGATTTGTTTGATATTAGTACCATCAAAAAATAATTTCTTGAAAAATGAAATAAGACACATTTTATTGAATAGAAACATTGAAACATTATATTGCAATAAGGCCGAAAGACCATAACTATCTTAGAATACATACTTCAAGGCCTATTAGGATCACCAAAAGACCACAAAACACAACAAATAGACCATGTAAGTAGTGAAAATCCCTTGAGTCTATCATAATGAAAAACATTATGTCATGTACTATGAAAAATGTACTAAGTGTGAATGGAATTTAGAGACCCGTCCTTAAAAGAAAAAATGGATTGATGTTTTGAAATACCATAAAAATTTATTAATAAGGCCTTTTTAACCATTGAAGATAATTATGACCACTACCTCTTTCTATAGTCATTGGGGTTCAAAATCAAGTGACCATTGGTTTTTTTATAAACCCTTTATAATTTCATTAAGTATTTCAAATGTTTTAAAATGTTTTAAATATTTTAAAAGTTAACTAATTACATGGTTTTAATTGAAGTTGTATTTTATATTTAGATTTAGAAATTATAATGTTTTTAAACTCAAAATGATTGAAAAATTATGAAAATAATTACATTTTGAATTTTTTTAACTATGATAAAGACTGATTTTATATATATAAGGAAAATTAATATGTATATCTTTTTTTATTAACTATTTGTGTTTAATAAATTTTTTGATAAAAATTTGGTGATCACCCCATCTAAAAAAGGAAATCCTTGAAGGACAAGTCCTCATGGTCATTGTGCATCTCAAAAAGTCATGTATGATGCATTTTGAGGCACGTGCGAGCCATACATGGAGAGGGGTAAGCCTGTACAGGCCCCCTGTAATGGGCTTGGTCAGGTGTGGGAAGATTCTGAGCTAGGTCATGCACTGGCACAGGTGAGGGTGGGATAAGGCTCGCGAATGGGATCCTAGGTATAAGGACCCCACTTTATATGTTTGTGTCATCTAGAGAAGGGAAGAAGCATCGAGTCATATAAGGAGGTCCCAAAACCCTCTCAGTTTCAATGTGGGATGCAGATTTTTCTATGGAACATTATCTGAGCCATTTGATCTCAGCGCATAATATCCTAACCATCCAAACTAGTCCAGCCTTTGAACCTCCATCGTCACGATTTCATTGACATGATTTTCTGAGCCATTAGATCAGGACGCGTTGGATCTCAACCATTCAAACTTTTTAAAAACCATGGATCCACCACAACCGTCCGATCAAATCCACGATCTAATCTAATCCATTCATTTTTTTAAATAAGCCAAGTCACCACAGTCGTCTGATTGGATCTACCGAGAATCAAAACCCTCCATTTCTATTCTATTCTTACATTCTTCTCCATCTTCCTCACACCACACTAGTCGACATCATACTCTCCTCCAATGCTCCTCTCTAACTTGTAAGTCCTCCCATCACTCTCCTCAGACCTAGCCGCTTTATTTTTTTCCATGAGACCACCATGGGCACATTAGTTTATTTCCAACCCCATTGGATTCCCATGTAAGTTTTCCATAAAATATATATATTAAAAATAATCAATTTAGTTAATATTTTCATTTATTATGGTTTTTGTTCTTGTCTGGAATATTTAGATTCAGATTTATTCAGGTTTCTTTGTTTATATTTTATGTTTAAACCAACATATAAAAAAATATATACAAACAGTTTATATAAACCATAGTTTTTACACATAACCCTATGGATTTTCTTCCTCCCAAATCTCCATTGACTTCTTCTTGGCTCAACCTCACCCTTTAAGTCAAGTAAGTTTTTATTTATCTTCGTTTTTTATATGAAAAACCCATATATACACTTATGTGTATATACAGCTTTTCACAAACATCCAATCCTAATTTGTTTTAGATTTTTTCAAAAAGTGATTATTAGTATTTAGTTGATGTTTTGATGCACATAATACTTGTAGAGGTTTACAGATAGTTTTTTTGGTATTTCTAAACTCACACACACACACACACATATGCATATATGGTTATATTTATATAGTTTTTAATCCTAATTTGATTTTGGTTTTCTTATAATTGATATTAGTGATTAACAAATGTTTTTGAAGTATATGATACTTCTATGGATTTATCAAACATTTTTTTAGTTATGAAAATCTAATATATACACTTTGTGTATATAGGGTTTAATACAACTTTCAATCCTAAACTACATTAGGTTTTCTAAATTTTTATTACCAGTATTTAATGGATTTTTTTTATGCGTATAAAACTTTCCAAGTTTTTATAAGTGATTTATTTGGAATTTTCTAAACTCGTATATTTCTATTTTTATATACATTTTTGTATAAATGGCACACTCAACTTATTTTAAGGATGAAAAATTATTTTAAAAAGGGTGTTTCCCTACCCACATATTTTACATAAGGATTATTTTTATTCTCTATTTTTTAATGCAAACAAATATATATATATATATGTGTGTATATATAATTATGTACAATTTCATAAATATATGTCAATAATGTTTCTTTAAAAGAAGTTTTTATGGTGTCGTCTTTGGTATGATTTTATGTTTTGAAAGTTGTATAGTTGATTACATCAAAAATAAAACTTATGTTTGGGGAATAAATATATATATATATATACACACATATTTATGCACACCTTTCTATACATTTTACATTTGTATGTCAATCCATGAATATAATGTTTTTCATAACATTTCCTAATTGTATGGTTGATCATGAATATTAATTTATAATGGAAAACAATAACAAAACCTTGTTTTTTATGGAGTTCCAAAAAATTTAAAAGGGATTATAATATTTTTATCCATATATGCATAAATCCAAATTTATAAGTTTAGGATAAAAGGTTGGAATTATATTTGTTTAATATATATACATATACATGCATATAGTGAAGTGTGGTTAATTATTTATGCATAAATACCTCATAGAAAATGAATGTTTTAAATTTATAAATATTATATTTTAATTCAGGATGAATCTACTACAATGAATACATTTAGTTATTAAAGTTTATGATTTAATTTGTTTCACACTTCCATTCATCAGCGTATGTTTTAAATATGAATGATAAATATATTAAATTCAAAAAACATGTATTTTTTGTATATAAAAATGTTTTTAATTCATGAAAAAATGGTTTTGAATTAAGAGTTATTATTTTATGTGACAAACCCAAACAATCTATTATTTTATGTGCACTAGTTATCATCACATGTACAAAAGTGTGTCTTTTTTTCCATGTATTTTACTAATAAATTTATTATATACGTAGCCTAAAGTATAACTTACAAATCATGTAGTTTTTAGATTAATGTCAACATTTATTTCAAGTTTAAACTTATTTATGAATATAGATAGTTATTGAAAAAATGAGATTTATCTCTTATGATAACTTATGGATTAAGAATTTAATTATTCAAAGTGGAATGGGATACTTTGAATAAGATAAATTTAATTATTCAATGTTTTATGGGACACATTAAATAAGAGATAGTTAATAAATCAATGTGGTATGGGACACATTTATTTAAAGACATATTTAGAAATATGAATAATGCATAGGACTTATTATGTGATGGGTGAGGTCTGCTATAGCCTCTTGATGCATCGATAGGTTTCATGAGACAAACTAGGTCTTGTCATAAGGCCTTGAAAGAATGATTATGTATGGTCTTTTCACAAGGCCTTGATAGAATGTTTATGATTTCCATGCATTATGCATTCCCTCATTATGTGATTAATATTTGACCAACAAATATCTTTGGTTAAGAATATTTTATGTATGATTATGGTAATAAATTCACATGTCATAATGATGTATGTACTTAGAAAATAATTTAAAATGAAATTTTAGCATCGATTTTCAAAACATTAATACTGAAGTTAGAAATTCATCCGTCATTTCATGAGTTTAATTTTATGTGATAAGTGATTTATGATATTGTTTCTTGATTAATTTCATGAAAGTATTATTTCATGTGTTAATTAGTACCCACATCCTTGCATGTCACACTTAATCTATTTTGATCAACTACTAACTTATATGTTGCATCCCATTCATTTTTGTACAAGTATGCATATTTTTAGATGTGTTTTATTTGTATCCTTGAAATAAATATATAAATTATGTTGTATGATGTTTCCCTAAAAATGATTTCATGTAAACATTAAAAAATGATGATGAATTACTATAATAAATGTTGTTTTCTTTTAATAAAACATTTTATTTATTTATAATTATTTTAATGGATGTGTCAAAAATGATTTTATTGATTATTTTTTTAAACACCTTATTAGGAATGCTTATTCTCACCCTATGTATTTTAATTATTTTTATAGGATTAAAGTATTTATCAGATTTTATTTATTCAATGTTATGGTAGAAATATTTGGTTTATCTCGTACAGTTTTGTAAAAAAATAATCCGTTGTATCTGGTTTTCTAGAACCTAGACTTGGAAGATCCGCTATGATGAGATGTTATGTGTAATTTTATCAACATCTTTTAAAAAAAATTACAAACCATGTTTTATGAACTGAATCCATGATTCTATATTTGGGAATTACAATTGGTATCAATGGAACAATATAGACAATTCTGGAAAATTATAACAAAAACTAAAAATTTAGTTATGCTTTGCGAAGTAGAACATTTATTAAATTTTTCAGATGGAAGAAGAGAGAACACCAACACAAATTTTGTCTCTTCCTAATGTGTTGATAGAAACCATAATTTTAAAATCATGTTTAGATGACTTTGATCCCTTTTGAAACCTTCTTTTTCCCTGTAAACATCTTTACCACATATCTAACACTCATAGTATACTTCACCTCCATCAAGGATTAGTCATTGTTTATTTATTCATTGTGCATGATCAACTCCCAATCTATGCACATCGAGGAAGGTAATTTGAGGGCCTCTTTAGATGTTTTACCATAACTGATAGTTTTCTGTCCCTGGGGGATTTCTAAGAATCTACAAGTGATGGTGACCTCAGTGTGGAATATCTAGGTCAAATCTTGTCCTATAGTCTATATAGTCGAGTTAGACACATTGTAATTCTAGAGGTTGATCCTTTTTGTTCATTTACAGACATCAATTCCATATAGATGTATCCCATATTTACACCCCGAATTCTACTCTCTTGATATACTATATTTGTGTACATGATTTTGACCCAATTTTCTCATGCTACATCTGGACCATAGAAATTGAGGAATTTAAAATTGTACTGACAATTCATTTAACAAGAAGGAACTAGGAAAATCAATGAAACTGGTGGAATTTGTGAAGGTATAAATTAATTGTTTTTTCATTATTTTTGTAAATTAATAATACTTAAGATGGTTATGCTGGTATATTGAGGTGGATGTCAGAAGATCAATTCCCGTAAGACTGCGAGAGTACGATCGAATTGTGATGACACAATTCTTTTGAGGGGGGATAATGTGACGCCCCGAACATGAATATAAATGTAATTATAATATTTGGTTTGTTATTATGATTATTGGAATAATTATTGTTTTTATTTGTTTAATATTAGTTCAATCCAAAACAAATTCTTTCATAATAGAATAAGACACATTTTATTCACTAGAAACAATGAAACATTACAATACAATATGGCTGAAAGGCCATAATTATCCTAGAATACCTAGTGCAAGGTCTATCAGGATCACTAGAAGACCACCAAACACAAAAACTAGACCAATTATGTAGTGAACATCCCTCTAGCCTTTCATAATAAAAAACATTATGTCAAGTACTATGGAAAAAATAGTTAGCATCAGGGGAATGTAGGGAACCACCCTTTTAAGCCAAAATAGTTTGATGTTTTGAAATACCATAAAAATTTATTTTTAAGAATTTCTTTACTAGTTGAAGATAATTATGAACATTAACCCTACTTATAGTAATTGGGGTTTAAAATCAGGTGACCATTGGTATTTTTATAAAAACTTTGTAATGCTATTAAGTATTTAAAGTGTTTTAAAATGTTTTAAATATTAAAAAGATAAATGATGAAAAAGTTTGAATTGAAGTTGTATTTTATTTTTGGATTTCAAAATTATAAAGTTTTTAAACTCAAAATGAATGAAAACTTATGAAAATAATGACATTTGTCATTTTTTTAACTATTATAATGAATGATTTTATATATATAATGAAATTAATATATATATTCTATTTTTGTAACTATTTGTGTTTAATAAATGTTTTGGTAAAACTTTGGTGAGAACCCCATATGAGTGAGGAAATCCTTGAAGGAAAAACCCTCAAGGTTAGTAGTAAAATAAAAAAGGCATGCATGATTAATGATGAGTCATACAAAAACCATACATGGGTAGAGCTAAGTGCACACAAGAACCATATATAGGGCCTGGTTAGCCACAAGCAGAGTGTGAGCTAGGACGCGCACCAGCGTGGGTGAGGGTGTGCCAAGGCCTGTGGATGGGGGGTCTGGTGTATAATAACCATGATGTGTGTGTTGGTTTCATCAAGGGTAAGGAAGCAACATCATGTATTAAAAGGTGGTCTTGAAACCCTCCTAGTTTTGTTTTGGGGTGCGGATTTTTTCATGGAACACGATCTGAGTCGTTCAATCTCACTGCCCAAGATCCTAACCATCTGACCTAGTCCAGCCATCAAACCCCCTTCATCTTGGTTTCATCACCGCTATTTTCTGATTTGTTAGATCAGGATGCACTATATCTCAACCGTTCATCCTTTATAAAAACCGTGGATCCACCGTGGCCATACGATCAAAGCCATGATCTAATCTCGTCCATTATTTTTCTTTAAATTATTAGAGTCACCACATCCATCTAATCAGATCCATAGAGGATCACAACTGTCCGTTTATTTTCCCTTCATCCTTCCTTCTTCTTCTTCACGCTACACCAGTCGAAATCGCACTCTCCTCCACTGCTCCTCTTTAACTCGTGAGTCCTCTCAACTCTCTCCTCAGACACAGTCTCTTCATTTTTTACATGAGACCACAATGAGCACATTAGTTTATTTCCAACCCCGTTATATTACCATGTATGTTTTCCATAAAATATATATATTAAAAAAACAACTGATTTATTAATGATTTTCATTGATTATAGTTTTTGTTATTGTCTGAAACAGTAAGATTCTGATTTCTTTAAGTTTTATTGTTTATATTTTATGTTTAAAAGGTTGTATATAAAAATATATATATTTTTTATATAAACCTCTATTTTTTCACTTTACCCTATGGTTTTTATTCCTCCCAACACTTTATCAACCTCTACTTGGCTCAACCTCACCATTGAAGTCATGTGAGGGTTTATTTAGCTTCATTTGTTATATGAAAAACTCATATATACACTTATGTGTATATACAGCCTTTCAAAAACTTCCAATCCTAATCTATTTTAGATTTTTCAATTGGTGATTATCATTATTTAATTCATGTTTTGATGCACATGATACTTGTAAAGGTTTACTAAGAGTGGTATTAGTATTTCTAAACTCTCTCTCTCACACACACACACACACATATATATATTCATATACGGTTATATATATATATAGTTTTTAATCCTAATCTGATTTAGGTTTTCAAATAATTAATAATAGTGATTAACTAATGTTTATGAAGTATATGATACTTTTAAGGATTTATCAAACATTGTTTTAGTTATGAAAATCCTATATATACACTTTGTGTGTATATGGTTTTATACAACATTCAATAATAAACTACTTTAGGTTTTCTAAATGTTGATTACCAGTATTTAATGGATGTTTATGATGCATATAACACTTGAAAAGGTTTTCTAAGTGATGATTTTGGAATTTTATAAGTTCATATATTTATATTTGTATATAAAAATTTACATAAATGGCATACTCAGTCTATTTTAAGGATGAAATATTATTTTAAAAAGGCTTTTTCCCTATCCAATTATTTTACATAAAGATTCTTTTGATTATCTATTTATTTCTGAAAACTCAATATATATATATTTATAAGTATGTACAATTTCATAAATATATTTAAATCTTGTGGTAATTTAATGAAGTATTAATGGTATCAGATTTTCTATGATTTTATGTTTTGAAAGTCGTACAATTTATTAGATCAAAAATAAAATTTATGTTTGGGGAATACATATATATATATATATATATATATATATAAACATATATATTCACACCAATTTACATGTTTTACATTTTTAAGTCAAACCCTGGATTTACTGATTATGATTACATAGCAAAATTGTATGGGTGATCATGAATACTAATTTATTTTGTAAATCAATAATAAATCATTGTTTTGTTATTATGTGCCCGAAATTTTAAAAGGGATCATAACCTAGTTATCAATACAAGAATATATCCCAATTTATATTTTTTGGATAAAATTTTGGAATTTTCTTTGTTTAATGCATATACATATACATGAATATAGGGAAGTATCTTTAATTATTTATGCATCAATGTCTCACATTAAATGAATGTTTTACATTTATAAAAATTATATTTTAATTCATGATGAATCTGCCATAATGAATACTACTAGTTATTAAAGTTTATGATTTATTTTGTTTCACACTTCTACTCATCATCATATGGTATAAACATGAATGATAATTATCTTAAATTCACAAAATAAGTATTTTTTGTCTATAAAAAGGTTTAAATTCATGAAATAAGGGTTTTGAATTTAATATTTAATATTTTATGTCACAAACCTAAAAAATATATTATTTTATGTGCATCAGTTGTCATCACATGTACAAAAGTGTTCTTGTTTGTCCATCCATGTCATTAATAAATTTTTATAGTCATATCCTAAAGTAAAACTAACAAACCATGATGTTTTTAGATTAATGTTTACATTTATTTCATGCTTCACTTTATTTATGAATATAGAAAGTTATTGAAAAAATGAGATTTATCTCTTATGATAACTTATGGATTAAGAATTAGATTATTTAATGTGGTATGGGACACTTTGAATAAAATAGATCCAATTATTCAAAGTGGTATGGGACACCTAGAATATGATATAGTTAATAAACCAAATTTCTATGGGAAACTTCGATTTAAAGACATATTTAGAAATATGAGGAATGTATAGGACTTATTATGTAAAGGGTGAGGCCTGCAATAACCTCTCGATCCATCAGTAGGTCTCATGAGTCAATATAGGTCTTAGCACGAGGCCTTAATAGAATGATTTTGTATGGTCTTGGAATGAGGCCTTGGCAAGATGTTTATGATTGTCCTACATTATGAGCTCCCTCACTATGTGATTAGAATTTAACCAACCATGTGATTATTTGACTAGTAGAATATCCTTGGTTAAGAATCTTTTACGTATGATTATGGAAATAAATTCACATTTCATAATGATGTAAGTACATAGAAAATCATTTATAAAGAAAATTTAGCATCTATTTTTAGAACATTAATACAGAATTTAGAAATTTATATGTCTTTTCATGAATTTCATTTTATGTGATAAGTGATTTATGATATTGTTTCTTGTTCAATTCTAAGAAAGTATTATTCCATGTTCTAATTTGTACCTACACCCTTGCATTTCTCCCTTAATCTAGTTTTCTCAACTCCTAACTTATATGCTACATTCAATGAATTTTTGTACAAGTATGCATATTTTGAAATGTGTTTTATTTGTAGCCATGAAATAAATATATAAATTCTTCTATATAATATTTCCCTAAAATTCATTTCAAGTAACCTTTGAAAAATGATGATGACTTACTATAAGAAATATTGTTTTCTTTTAAGAAAATGTTTTATGTGTGAATAATTATTTTAAAGGGATGTTTCCAAAAAGGTTTTTATTGATTTTTTTAAAACCCCTTAGTAGGAATACTTGTGCTCACCCTATGTATTTAAATTATTTTTACAGGATTAGTGGATTTTTAAGCTTTGAGTTATTCTATGATGTGGAAGAACTATGAAGTTTATCTTGTAATGTTTTGAAGACAAGAATCAGTCGTATATGATTTTCTATAACCTAAGCAAGGAAGATCCTCTGTGATGAGATATGATGTGTAATTTTATCATCATCTTTTACAAAAAATTACACACCATGTTTTAGGCACCAGATCCTAGATTCTAGGGTCGGGGAGTTATATTTGGTATCAATGGAACGGTCTACACAATTATGGAAAATTAGAACAAAAACTAAAAAATTTCTTATTCTTTACTGAGTAGCAGCTTTTTTTAAAATTTTCATATGGAATATGAGAGAACCCCAACCAATTTTTTTCTCTTCATACTAAGGTGATAGAAACAGTAATTGTGAAATCATGTTTATATGACTTTGATCCCTTTGGAAACCTTCGTTTGACCTTCAAACATATTTACCACATATCTAACACTCCAAGTATACTTCACCTCCATCAAGGATTAGTGATTTTTTATTTCTTCATTATACATGTTCAACTCCTATTCTATGCATGTCGAGGAAAGTACTTTGACGGCCTCTTTAAATGTTTCACCCTATATGATAGTTTTCTTTCCCAATAGGATTTCAAAGAGGCTGCATGTGAGGGTGACCTCTGTGTGTCATATCTATGTCATATCATGTCCTACGGTCTATATGGTCGAGTTAGAGACTTTCCAATTATAAAGGTAGATAATTTCATTCATTTTACAGACATCAAGTCCATACCAATGTCTCCCAAAATTATATGACTCATGCCACTCTCTTGAGATACTGTAGTTATGTACATGATTTCCACCCAAGTTTCTTATGCTACATCTACACCAGAGAAATCGAGGAATTTGAAATTGTACTGGAAATTTGTTTAATCGGAAGGAACTAAGAAAATCACTGACACTAGCGGAACAGTGTAATGTATGAATTAATCTTTTTCGGTTATTTTTTTTAATTAATAATAATTAATATGGTTATATAGGGACTTTGAGGTGGATTTCATAAGATCAATGCATATAAGACAGTGAGAGTATGATAGAATTGAGAGGATGTAATTCTTTTGAGGGGGGTCATGTGATGCCCCGAACTAAAATATAAATGTAATAATAATATTTGGTTAGTTATTATGATTATTGGTATTATTATTGTTTTTATTTTTTTAATATTAGTTCCATACAAAATAAATATTTTAGAATGAAATAAGAAACATTTTATGCAATATAAACACTAAAACATTACATTTCAATATAGCTGAAAGACCATAACTATCCTAGAATACCTAGTGCAAGGCCTATCAAGATTACCAGAAGACAACAAAACACAAAAACTAGACCAAGTAAGTAGTGATAATCCCTTGATTATTTCATAATGAAAAACATTATGTCAAGTACTATGGAAAAAATACTAAGCATCAAGGGAATGTAGAGCAGCATCCTTATAAGAAAAAATCTTTTGTTGTTTTGAAATACCCTAAACATTTATTTTTAAGGATTTTTTAATTGTTGAAGATAATTATGATTTTTACCTCTACATATAGCCATTGGGGTTCAAAATAATGTGATCATTGGTATTTTTATAAAACCTTTATAGTTTTATTAATTATTTCAAGTGTTTTAAAATTCTTAAAATATTTTAAAATTTAAATGATGACATGGTTTTAATTGAAGTTGTATTTTAGATTTATATTTCGAAATTATAATGTTTTTAAACTCAAAATGAATGAAAACTTATGAAATTAATTATATTTATCTTTTTTTCAACTATGATAAAGAATGATTTTATATATAAGGAAATTAATATGTATATTATATTTTTTTAACTATTTGTGTTTAATTATTTTTTTGGTAAAAATTTGGTGAGTAACCCATATGACTAAGGAAAGATTTAAAGGAAAAAGCCCTAAAGGTTAGTGGGCATATCAAAAAGGAATGTATGATGCATACTGAGTCTCGTACGATACGTGCACATTATGGGATAAGTGTTCCCAAGAACCTTGTATTGGGCCTGGTCAGGCGCAGGCAGAGTGAGAGCCAGGTCGCACACCAGCGTGGGTGAGGGTTCCCCAAGGACCGTAGATGGGGGTCATGTGTATAAGTATCCTGGTGTGTGTGTTTGTTTCATCAAGATTAGGGGAGAAACATCAAGTATTATAAGGTGGACTTGAGACCCTCCCGGTTTCATTGTGGGATGTGGATTTTTCCACAGAATGTGATCTGAGCAGTTTGATCTCACCACGTGAGATCCTGACTATCTGAACTAGTCCAGCCTTTGAACCCCCTTTGTCATAGTTTCATAGCTGCAATTTTCTGATCTATTAGATAAATATGCGCTCGATATTAAACGCTAATCCTTTTTAAGATATGTGGATCCACCGCAGTCGTTCAATCAAAGTCGTGATCAAATCTCACCAGTTCGTTTTTTTAATGCACTGAGTGACTGCATCTATCTGATCTGATCCATGGACAATATTAGCTGTCCATTTTTTCCCTTCTTCCTTATTCTTATTCCTCACACTGCACCTATCAACATCACACTCTCCTCCACTACTCCTCCTGAACCTTTTATTCCTCCCATCACTGGCCTCATACCCATCCGCTTCATTTTTTTCATGAGACTACCATGGGTGCATTAGTTTATTTCCAAACCCATTGATTACCATGTAATATTTCCATAAAATATATATATATATATATTAAAAAACAATCTATTTATTTATTATTTTCATTGATTATGGTTTTTTTCTTTTCTGAAGTAGTTAGATTTATATTTCTTCAAGTTTCTTTGATTATATTTTATGTTTAAAATGTAGTAAATAATAATATATATAAATATTTTATATAAACCTCTGTTTTCACACATAACCCTATAGATTTTCATCTTCCCAACTTTGTATTGACCACTACTTGTCTCAAACTCACCCTTGAAGTCAAGTGATGTTTTATTTAGCTTAATATTTTATATGAAAACCCCATATATACACTTATCTGTACATATGGATTTTCACAAACATCCAATAGTTATCTGTTTTAGATTTTTCAAATGGTGATTATCAGTATTGAATTGATGTTTTGATATAATGAATACTTGTAAAGGTTTACTAAGAGTTGTTTTGGGATTTCTAAAATCACACACACACACACACACACAGAGATATATATATATATATGCATATACGGTTATATATATATTGCTTTTAATCTTAATATGATTAAGGTTTTCATATAATTGATATTAGTGATTAACTAATGTTTTTAAAGTATATGATATTTGTAATGATTTATAAATCATTGTTTTAGTTAGGAAAACCTTATATATACACTTTTTGTATATACAGTTTTATAGAATTTAAATCCAAAACTACCGTAAGTTTTTTAAAAGTTGATTATCAGTATTTAATAGATGTTTATGATCTGTATAACACTTTAAAAGGATTTCTAAGTGATTTGTTTGGAATTTTCTAAACTCGTATATTTATATTAGTATATATGGTTTTGTATAACTGGCACACTCAACCTATTTTAAGGGTGAAAATTATTTTAAAAAGGGTTTTTCCCTACCCACATATTTTACATAAGGATTCTTTTGATTCACTATTTATTTATGAAAAACAAATATATATATATATATATATATATCTGTGTGTGTGTGTGTGTGTTTAAGTATGTAAAATTTCATAAATATATGTGAATCTTGTTTTCATTTAAATAAGTTTTAATGGTATCATCTTTCCTATGATTTTATGGTTTGATAGTTGTATGATTAATTGATCAAAAATAATATTTATGTTTGGGGCATAAATATATATATGTATAAACATATTTATGCACACCTTTTTATATATTTTAAATTTTCAATTCAATCCAAGAATTTAATGTTTTTGATTAGATGGCCTAATTGTATGTGTGATCATGAATACTAATTTGTAATGGCAAAAAATAAAAAAAAACTTGTTTTGTTATTGTGTTCCAAAAATTATAAAAGGGATTATAACCTTGTTATCATCACATGCATACATCCCAATTTATAATTTTAGGATAAAAGGTTAGAAATATCTTTTTTTAATACATATATATATATATATGCATATAGTGAAGTGTGTTTAATTATTTATGCATCAATATCTCACATGAAATGAATGTTTTAAATTTATAAATATTATATTTTATTCATGATGAATCTTTCAAAATAAATAATACTAGTTATTAAAGTTATAGATTTAATTTTTTTTACACTTCCAATGATCAATGTATGGTTTAAACATGAATGATAACTATCTTAAATTCAAAAAAAAATTATTTTTTGTATATAAAAGGGTTTACTTTCATGAAACATGGGTTTTGAATCTAAGAGTTATTATTTTACGTGAAAGACCTAAACAATCTATTATTTTATGTGCACAAGTTATCATCACATGTTCAAAATTTTGTCTATTTGTCCATGCATGTCATTGATAAATTTGTTATTTCCATAGCCTAAAGTACATCTAACAAACCATGTAGTATTTTGATTATTGTTTACATTTATTGCATGTTTCACTTTATTTATGAATATTGAAATTTATTGAAAAAATAATATTTGACTCCTATGATAACTTGTAGATTAAGAATTTAATTATTCAAAGTGGTATGGGACTCTATGAATAAGAGACATTTTATTATTCAAAGTGTCATGGGACACCTTGAATATGAGATAGTTAATAAATCAACGTGGTATGGGAAACTTTGATTTAATGACATATTTATACATATGATGAATGCATAAGACTTATTATGTGATGGGTGAAGCCTGTTAGAGCCTCTCGATGCATAAGTAGGTCTTATGATACAAACTAGGTCCTGTAACAAGGCCTTGAAATAATGATTATGTATGGTCTTGGCTTGAGGCCTTGAAAAACAATTATGATTGTCATGCATTATTTATTCACTAATTATGTGATTAGTATTTAACAAACCATGTGATTATTTGACTGGAAGAATATCCTTGGTTATGAATCTTTTACATATGATTATAGTAATAAATTCACATGGCATAATGATGTATTTACTTATAAAATCATTTATAAATAATGTTTAGCATCGTTTTTTAGAACTTTAATATAGAATTTAGAAATTCATCCATCAGTTCATGAGTTTCATTTTATGTGATAATTGATTTATGATATTTTTTCTTTATTAATTACAAGAAAGTATTATTTCATATTCTAATTTGTACCTACACCCTTGCATGTCTCCCTTAATCTAGTTTGATCAACTCCTGACTTATATGCTTCATCCCATGAATTTTTGTACAAGTATGCATAATTTGAAATGTTTTTTATTTGTATCCTTGAAATAAATATATAAATTATTGTGTATGATATTTCCCTAAGAATTATTTCAACTAAAAATTGAAAAATTATGATGACATACTATATGAAATTTTATTTTCTTTTAAGAAAATGTATTATGTGTGTATAATTATTTTAATGGGATGTTTCTAAAAAGGGTTTTATTGATTGTATTTTTTAAACCCCTTAATGGGCATACTTGTTCTCACCATATATATTTAAATTATTTTTTCATAATTAGTGGATATTTCATATTTGAGTAATTATATGTGGTGGAAGCACTATGGAGTTTATCTCTTACATTTTTGAAGAAAATAATTAGTTGTATCTGGTTTTCCAGAACCAAGACTGGAAAGATCCTCTAGGATGAGACGTGATGTGTAATTGCTTCATAATATTTTAAAAAATTACACACTATGTTTTAGGCATAGGCTCCGGGCTTCTAGGGTCGGGGCATTACAGTTGGTATTAGTGGAACGGTCTAGAGAATTATAGAAAATTTGAACAAAAACTAAAAACTTAGTTGTGCTTTGCTGAGAAGAACATTTCTTAAAATTTTCATATGGATGATGAGAGAACACCAAAAAATATTTTTTCTCTTCCTACTAAGGCAATGAAAACTATAATTTTCAAATCATGTTTAGATGACTTTGATCCCTTTTTAAACCTTCATTTGACCTGCAAACATCTTTACCACATATCTAACGCTCCTAGTGTACTTCACTTATATCGAGGGTCAGTCATTGTTTATTTCCTCATTATGCTTGCTCAAGTACCATTCTATGCACATCGCGGAATTTAATTTGAGGTCCTGTTTAATTTTTTTACCCTAGATAATATTTTTCTATCCCTGGGTGATTTCTAAGAAGCTACAAGTGAGGGTGACCTCTACGCGGCCTATATATGTCAAATCTTTTCCTATGTTTTATATGGTCAAGTTAGAGACTTTGAAATTCAATAGGTCAATCCTTTTAATTTTTTTACAGACATTAATTCCATACTGATGTCTCCCAACTTTATACCCCTCATTCCACTCTCTTGATATACTATAGTTGTGTACATGAGTTTGACCCAAGTTGCTCATGCTATATCTGGACCAGAGAAATCGATGAATTTAAAACTGTACTAGAAATTCATTTAACTGAAAGGAACATGTAAAATCGCTGACACTGGTGGAACTGGTGAAGGTATAAATTAATTGTTTTTCCATTATTTTTGTAAATTAATAATTCTGAAGATGGTAATGTAGGGACATCGAGGTGGATGTTAGAAGATCAATGCCCATAAGACTGTGAGAGTACGATCTAATTGCGATGAAGTAATTATTTTGAGGGGGGGATAATGAGATGACCCAAACATAAATATAAATGTAATAATAATATTTAGTTAGCTATTATTATTATTTGTATTATTAGTTTTTTTATTTGTTTAATATTAGTACCATACAAAAAAATTTCTAGTAGAATGAGATAAGACACATTTTATTCAATAGAAACACTAAAACATTACATGGCAATAAGGCCGAAAGACCATAACTATCCTAGAATACCTAGTGCAAGGCCTATCAGGATCCCCAAAAGACCACAAAACTCAACAACTAAACCTAGTATGTAGTGATCATCCATCGTATATTTCATAATGAAAAACATTATTTCAAGTACTGTGGAAAAAATACAAAGCGTCCAAGGAAACTAGAGCACTATCCTTATAAGACAAAATTGTTTGAAGTTTTGAAATACCATATACATTTATTAATAAGGCTTTTTTAACCCTTGGAGATAATTATGATAGATACCTCTAGTTATATCCATTGGGTTTCAAAATCATGTGACCATTGGTATTTTTATAAAACCTTTATAATTTCATTATGTATTTAAAATGCTTTAAAATGTTTTAAATATTTTAAAAGTTAAATGATGACATAGTTTTAATTGAAGTTGTATTTTATATTTGGATTTCAAAATTATAATGTTTTGAACTCAAAATTATTGGAAACTTATCAAAAAAATGGACATTTAGCATTTTTTTAACTTTGAGAAATAATGATTTTATATATATAAGGGAATTAATATGTATATTATGTTTTTTTAACTATTTTTGTTTAATAATTTTTTTGTAAAAATTTGGTGAGTACCCATATGAATGAGGAAAATATTGAAGGGAAATCCCTCAAAATAAGTGGGAATCTCAAAAAATTCATGCAAGATGCATGCAGAGTCGCGTATGATCCGTACATGGTGAGGGCTAAGCATGAACAAGACCCGAGTATAGGGCCTGGTCAGGCGCAAGTAGAGTGTGAGCCAGGTCACGCACCAAAATGGGTGAGGGCGAGCCAAGGACCATAGATGGGGATCCCATGTATAAGGACCCCTCTTTTTTCGATTGTAGTATCAAGGGTAGGGCAGCGACATCGAGTATTAAAAGGTTTCCTAAAACCCTCCCAGTTTTGATTTGGGATGTAGATTTTTCCATAGAACGTCATCTGAGCCATTTGATCTCACCATGAGAGATCCTGACCATCTGAACTAGTACTTACTTCAAACCTCCATCACCATGGTTTCATCACTATGATTTTCTGAGCTGTTACATTAGTACACGATGGATCTCGACCGTTTATCCTTTTTAAAAACCACGGATCCACTATGGTCATCTGATCAAAGTTATGATCTAATCTCTTCCATTCATTTTTTTTAAATGATATGAATCACTGTATCCATCCAATCATATCCATGGATGATCATAACCATACATTTATTTTCCCTTATTCATTTCATCTTCTTCTTCCTTGCACTACACCAGTCAACATCACACTCTCCTCCACTGCTCCCCCTAACCCGTGAGTCCTCCCATCACTCCCCTCGGACCCAGTCGCTTCATTTTTTCCCATGAGGCCACCATGGGTGCATTATTTTATTACCAACCACATTATATTACCATGTATGTTTTCAATTAAATATATATATTATCAAACAACCAATTTATTTATGATTTTCATTGATTATGGTTTTTGTTCTTGTCTAAAATAGTTTGATTCATATCTCTTTAAGTTTTGTTGTTTATATTTTATGTTTAAACCATTGGATATAAAAATATATATATAAATTTTATATAAACCTCTGTTATACCACTTAACCCTATAGGTTTTCCCCCTCCCAACTCTCCATCGACCTTGGCTCGGCTCAACCTTAACCTTGATGTCAAGTGAAGGTTTATTTAGCTTCATTTTTTATATGCAAAACCATATATACACTTATGTGTATATATAGATTTTCCCAAAATTCAAATTCTAATCTTTTTTAAATTTTTTAAAAACTTATTATCTGTATTTAATTGATATTTTGATGCACATAATACTTGTAAAGGTTTACTAAGAGTTGTTTTAGGATTTCTAAACTCCCACATATATATATGCATATATGGTTATATATATATATTGTTTTTAATCCTAATCTGGTTTAGGTTTTCATATAATTGATATTAGTGGTTAAATAATGTTCTTAAAGTATATTATACTAGTAAGGATTTAAAAAACTTTGTTTTAGTTAAGAATTTCCTATATATACACTTTGTGTATATATGATTTTATACAACTTTAAATCCAAAACTACTTTAGGTTTTCTAAATATTTATTACCAGTATTTAATGGATGTTTATGATGCGTATAACACTTGAAAAGGATTTCTAAGTGATTTTTTTGGTATTTTAGAAACTCATATATTTATATTAGTATATTTGGTTTTTTATTATTTGAACAGTCAACTTATTTTAAGGATGAACAATTATTTTAAAAATGGTGTTTCCTTACCCACATATTTTACATAAGGAATCTTTTGATTCACTATTAATTTATACAAAACTAATATATATATATATATATTTATATATGTAAGTATGTACAATTTCATAAATATATTTCAATATTGTTTTAATTTAAATAAATTTTAATGGTATCATCTTTGATATGATTTTATGTTTTGAAATTTGTACAATTAAATAGATCAAAAATAAAATTTATGTTTTGATTATAAATATATATACGTATAAACATATTTGTGCAAAACTTTATACACATTTTAAATTTTTAAGTCAATCCATGAATTTAATGTCTTAGATTACATGGCCTAATTGTATGGGTGATCATGAATACTAATTTGTAATTGAAAATAATAACAAAACCTTGGTTTTTTACTGTGTTCCAAACTTTTTAAAAGGGACAAAAACCTTATTTTCATTACATACTTAAGTCCCAATTTATAATTTTAGGATAAATGGTTTGAAGTATCTTTGTTTAATATTAATAAATATACATGCATATAGGGAAGTGTGTTTAATTATTTATGCATAGATATCTCACAAGAAATGAATGTTTTACATTTATAAATATTATATTTTAATTTATTATGAATCATCTAAAATGAATAGTATTATTTATTAAATATTATTATTATTTTGACACTTCCATTAATCAGTGTATGGTTTAAACATGAATGATAACTATCTTAAATTCAAAAAGCATGTATTTTTTCAATGTAAAAAAGATTAAATTCATGATTCAAGGGTTTTGAATTTAAGATTTATTATTTTATGTGAAAATCCTAAACAATCTATTATTATATGTGCATCAATAATCATTTTGTGTTCAAAAGTATGTCTGTTTGTCCATGCATGTCATTGATAAATTTTATACAGCCATAGCCTAAAGTATAGTTGACAAACCATTCAGTTTTTAGATTAATGATTACATTTATTTCATGTTTCACTTAATTTATGCATATAGATAGTTAATAAAAAATGATATTTATATCTTATGATAACTTATGGATTAAGAATTTAATTATTCAAAGTGGTATGGGAAACTTTGAATAAGAGACATTTAATTATTCAAATTGGTATGGGACACCTTGAATAAGTGATAGTTAATAAATCAAAGTGATATAGGACACATTGATTTAAATACATATTTTGATATATGAGGAATGAATATGACTTATTATGTGATGGTTGAGGCCCATTACATCTTCTTGATGCATCGGTAGGTCTCATTAGATAAACTAGGTCTTGGCACGAGGCCTTGACAGAATTATTATGTATGGTCTTAGTATAAGGCCTTGGAAAAATGTTTATGATTGCCATGCATTGCGCATTCCATCATTATGTGATTAGTATTTAACCAAACATGTAATTATTTGACTTGTAGAATATCCTTGGTTAATAATATTTTACATATGAGTATGGTAATAAATGCACATGGAATAATGATTTATATACTTTTCAAACCATTTATAAAGAAATTTTATCATCTATTTTCATAACTATAATATAGAAGTTAGAAATTCATTCATCATTTCTTGAATTTCATTTTATGTGATTAGTGATTTATTATAATTTTTCTTATGCAATTTCAAGAAAGTATAATTTCATGTTATAATTTGTACTCGCACCTTTTCATGTCACCCATAATATAGTTTGATCAACTCCTTACTTATATGATTCATTCCATGCATTTTTGTAAAATTATGCATATTTTGAAATGTGTTTTATTTTTATCCTTTAAATAAATATATAAATTCTTGTGTATTATATTTCCTTAAAATATATTTCAAGTAACATTTGAAAAACTTATGATGACATACTATAATAAATGTTGTTTTCTTTTAAAAAAATGTTTTATGAATGTAAAATTATTTTAATGGTATGTTTCTAAAAAGGGATTTAATGATTATTTTTTAAACCCCCTTACTGGGCATACTTTTTATCACCCTATGTATTTCAATCATTTTTACAGGATTAGTGGATTTTTCATATTTGAGTTATTTTATGTGGTGGCTGCACTATGGGGTTTATCTTATACAGTTTGAAGAAAAGAATCGGTTGTATCAGGTTTTCCAGAACCTAGACTCAGAAGTTCCTCTATGATGATATGTGATGTGTAATTTTATCAGCATATTTTAAAAAAAAAATCTCACACCATATTTTAGGAATTGTCTCTAGGATTCTAGGGTCAGGGCATTACAGTGGGTATCAATGGAACAGTCAAGAAAATTTTGGAAATTTAGAACAAAAACTAAAAATTTATCTATGAATTGCTTAGTAGAACTTTTGTTATAATTTTCAGATGAAAGATGAGAGAACACCCAAAATCTTTTTTCTCTTTCTACTGAGGTGCTAGAAACCATAATTTCTAAATCATGTTTATATGAATTTTATCCCTTTTGAAACCATCATTTGACTAACAAACATCTTTAACACATATCTAACATTCCTAGTATACTTCACCTTCATTGAGGATCAGTCATTATTTATTTCCTCATTGTGTATGCTCAACTATCATTCTATGCACATCGAGGAGAGTACATTGAGGGACTCTTTAAATGTTTCTCCATAGACAATAGTTTTCTTCCCCTAGGGGATTTCCATGAAGCTAAAAGTAAGGGTGACCTTCGTACGACATATCTATGTCAAATATTTTCTTACAGTCTATATGGTCGGGTTAGAGACTTTGAAATTCTAGAGGTCAAGCCTTTTCATTCATTTTACAGACATCAAGTCCATACCGATGTCTCACAACTTTAAACCCCTCATTCCACTCTCTTAAGATACTATTGTTGTGTAAATGAGTTTGACTCGAGATGCTCATGCTACATCTTGACCAGAGAAAACGAGGAATTTGAAACTGTACTGGAAATTTGTTTAACCGGCGGGAACTGAGAAAATCATTGACACTGGTGGAACTAGTGAAGGTATAAATTAAATTTTATTCTATTATTTTTTTAATTAATAAAATTTAATATGGTTATGTAGGTAAATCAAGGTGGGTGTCAGCAGATCAATTCCCATAATACTATGAGAGTACAATTGAATTGTGAGGACGCAATTTTCTGGGGGGGGATAATGTGAGGCCCTAAACATAAATATAAATGTAATAATAATATTTGGGAAGTTATTATGATTATTGGTATTATTATTGTTTTGATTTGTTTAATATTAGTTCCATCCAAAAAAATGTTATTAGAATGAAATAAGACACATTTTATTCAATAGAAACATTGATACATTACAGTACAATAAGGACGAAAGGCCATAACTATCATAGAATACCTAGTATGAGTCTTATCAGGATCACTAGAAGACCAAAAAACACAAAAACTAGACCAAGTAAGTAGTGACAATCCCTTGAGTATTTCATAATTAATAACATTTTGTTAATTACTATGGAAAAAATACTAATCATAAAGGGAATTTAGAGAACCATCCATATAATCCAAAATTGTTTGATGTTTTGAAATACTCTAAACATTTATTTTTAAGTATTTTTTTAACCATTAAAGATAATTATGTCTCTTACCTATATTTATAGTTATTCTGGTTCAAAATCATGTGACCGTTGGTATTTTTATTTAACCTTTATAATGTCATTAAGTATTAAAAATGTTTTAAAATGTTTTAAATATTTTAAAAGTTAAATAATGATATGGTTTTATTTGAGTATTTATTTTATATTTGGATTTCAAAATTATAATGTCTTTAAACTCAAAATGGATGAAAACTTTTGAAAATTATGAAATTTAGAAATTTTTTAACTATGAGAAAGAATGATTTTATATATATAAGGAAATTAATTCGTATATTCTGTTTTTTTAACTATTTGTGTTTATTAAATGTTTTGATAAAATTTTGGTGAGTACCCCATATAAATGAGAAAAGACTTGAAGACCTAGCCCTCAAGGTTAGTTGGAATCTCAAAAAGGAATGAATGATTCATGATGAGTCTCACACGAGCTATGCATGGTGAGGGATAAGAGTGCACAAGACCGGTGTACATGGCCTGGTCAAGTGCAGGCAGAGTGTGAGTCAGGTCACGCACCGGCATGGGTGAGGGTGCTCCAAGGTCCGCTGATGGGGGTCCTATGTATAAGGACCCCTCTATGTGTGTCTGTGTCATCAAGGGTATGGAAGTGACATCGAGTATTATAAGGTGGTCCTGAAACCTTCTAACACCCCTGGAAAAGTGGGACTTAATGGAAAAATGTTACTACCCATGTCAACAAGTTGCACCTTTATTTTCGGGAGCCTACCTGATTAGAACTCAATAGTTAAGCATGCTTGGCCTGGAGTAGTAATCAAGATGGGTGACCTTCTGGGAATTTTCCCAGGGTGTGTGTGAGTGAAGACAAAACATGCTGAAAGAACATGTGTTGTCCTGTGGGGACAATCATTAGTCTGATAAGTGACCCTAGTGAGTAATTGTGGGGACAATCATTAGTCTGATAAGTGACCCTAGTGAGTAATAGCCTATGGTGTGCTGGGAAGGCAAACAAATGTATTATAGGAGACTCATGGGGTCAGATGACGAGGTTCATGGCCCAGGGAGGTGGGTCGTGACAAATGGTATCAGAGCCAATACCCAGCCGGAAGTTCTTAGGCACTTCCTGGGTTTGAGGCTTGGGGTCCACAACGAGGGAATTGTGCTTTAAAGGGGTGGATAATGTAACACCCCTGGAAAAGTGGGACTTAAATGGTTAAATTTTACTACACATGTAAAAAAGGTGCACCTTTATTTTCAGGAGCCTACCTGATTAGAACTCCACAGTTAAGTATGCTTGGCCTGGAGTAGTAATCAGGATGGGTGGCCTTCTAGGAAGTTTCCCAGGGTGTGTGTGAGTGAGGAAAAAACAAACTGAAAGAACATGTGTTGGCCTTTGGGGATAGTCATTAGTCTGATAAGCGACCCTAGTGAGTAATAGCCTATGGTGTGCTGGGAAGGCAACCAAATGTATTATAGGAGACCCATGGGGTCATATGATGAGGTTCATGGCCCGAGGAGGCGGGTCATGACAAATATATTTATCATGACCCATCCTCAGGGAATGTACCATGACTACCCAAATCCCGCCTTCCATGTCAAAAAGGTGCATCTTTATTTTCAGGAGCCTACCTGATTAGAACTCCATAGTTAATCATTCTTGTCCTGGAGTATTAATTAGGATGGGTGGCCTTCTAGGATGTTTCCCAGGGTGTGTGTGAGTGAGGACAAAACACACTGAAAGAACATGTGTTGGCATGTGGGAACAGTCATTAGTCTGATAAGCGACCCTAGTGAGTAATAGCCTATGGTGTACTGGGAAGGCAACCAAATGTATTATAGGAGACCCATGGGGTCATATGATGAGGTTCATGGCCCGGGGAGGCGGGTCATGACAAATATATTTATCATGACCCATCCTCAGGGCCAGTGTCTTGACTACACAAAGCCCGCCTTCCATAGGCCAGGGGCTAGAGACTAGCACCAAAGGTGAATCCCTAATAAAAATTGAAGGCATTGCCTTTAAACTTGTAACACACACAGTCTGAACACAATAGCAACAAGTACTAATATAGAAAAGAAAAGTGTGCTGAAAGTAAGTGGGCTAGTATACAAACCCAACTGAACAACAAGTACAAGTACAAATAAAAAGGGAAAACATCTCCTAGATCATCCAACGGGAAATCCTACCTAAAGGTTAGGTATAGATATTAAACAACTCGTCCTGAGGTACGTCCCATCTAGTCCAGCTCTAAACAACCTCTTGTCCGTCTCCCTTAGCCTCTATCACTGCTGACCTTTGTCTGCATAGAACACAACAAGGTGTGGGTGAAGCCCATGCAGGGGTGAGTATAATGATACTCAGTAGAGACCCCGAGACCCCAAAAGGTCTCCCAAAATCCACCAAGGATAAACCACAATAGCAAGATACAAACACAGAGTATCAACCATCCCTACTAAGGTATATGCCCATACATATACCTAAGTTACCAATCACAATTGGCTCCATCTCTTGAGCCTAAGTACATCCCGTTCCACATGAGAAGAAATTAAATCATCTTGATGATAACATCACATAGTCAAGACACAGATCACATGGGTATTTAACTCAAGTAGAGGGTCAGAGATGATTAGATGTAGCAACTGAATCATCTCCTCTGTTGAACCCACATAAGATCCTGGAACAGCATCAGCACTGTCGAACCCACGGAGGATCCCGGTACAGAAGTCATCACTATCAAACCCACAGAGGATCCAGGTCCGGTATCATCACTGTATAACCCATAGAGGATCCTGGTATAGTATCATCACCGTTGAACCCAATGAGGATCCTGGTACAGTAGTAGGTACACGTAGGATCTTATCATCTCAGTCGCAGCCAGCCATAGGTTTCCCGCACATAGCACTCTTGATTCCGGGAGGTTCCACTCCTCAATCGAAGTGTTGATACATAAAATACCACAAAGTCTCAATTTTATGTATCTCTTAGTTCTGTCTCATCATAAGAAACCCAATGCGCCAGATGGCCCGTCAATCGGACGCCCAGTCTGTGAGTTATTGGCATTTCCGCTCTGAGGGCCCGGTTTGATTTAGGTTCAATCCAACCTGGCCATACCCCAACTGCATCCAAACCTCTAGTTGGGTATTCCAAAAGAACCTCCTCATTCCAAACTTTCCTTCAGCATAGACGGTTCGTCAATCGGACACCCGTAGCCCAAGATATGGGAAAAAAGGTGAAATGGATCAGAACTAGGTCTCAGTCCGGTCCGAGCCAGCCGGACCGACCTGACCCGACCCAGGTCTGACCAGGTCCATGGGTCTGACCCAGCCCATCGAAACCGGCCTGGCCCACCAGAAATAGGCCCAACCCGCGATGGGCGGCACAACCCGCGCGGCAGCCCGGCCTGCGGGGGGCGCAGCCCGCGTGGTTGGGAGGCGGTCCGCCAGCCGAAGCCAGCGGGTGACCATGCCTCACGGGGCCTGCCCTGATCGAGCGAAGGGGGGGTCAGCACCCCCCCCCCCCCCGTCTCCCTATAACGGTCGTAGCATGGCGCCTTCCCAGAATCTGTGGGACCCAAAGGGTCCCCCTTTAAGTGTGCCTGCCGGTGGCCGACCGCCCTCCTCCATACCCCGCAGCCTTTGGTCGTGGTTCTTCTTTGGCATGGCGCGATGGCACCGCGCTCCTCCAGCGACCCGGTGGCCCTTGAACCGCCAGTTTCTTTCACATCCGGCCACTATTTCTCCACCGCCGTCATCAACAAAACGAAGAAAATTGGAGGGGGTCGGGCTGTGTTTGTTTAGCATGTCCCACCCCCCCCCCCCCCCCCGTGTTAGGGTGGTAGAAATCATCCACTAACAAAGCTCAAGAATGAAAAAAAAAACGAAGATTGAAACCAATCAAAATAACCCCTAGCTCGTTTTTCGAACTTTGACGGTGAAGAGTTCGGAGGAGATAAAGTTGAAGACGATGTTGTCGGCATTCCTCGTGGGTGACAGTTTCTTTCCTAGATCAAAGGTTCCTCGTTGGAGGAAGAGGCGTTATTCATTGGGATAATAATTCTCCAAGTTCTTCCAAGGCTCCACCAAATGAATCAATGCGAACCAAAAATGAAATAATAGATTTGTCTATTATTTAATTGTTGGCATGAATTCAAAATGTGTAAATTAATTAAGTGAAAGTGTTCAATTAATTAGTTGTGAGGGTTGGCACATTAATGAGGTGAGTTCAAGAGTTAAGAAGCTCGGGTGGTCCCCACCTTAATTATCCTATAAAGAGAGGTTATGCTCGGGTGGGCCCCACCACCAAACACCTCTTGGAGGTTTTAACCACATCAAAAATAAAAATAATAAAGCACCTTATTTTTAGTTAACTTTATTAAAAACCCCAAAATCTAACTTCCATTCTCTCTCATATTTTGTCGAGAAGAAAGGCTTCTTAAGTGAATACCGGTGCTGCGATTTCAACGGTGCCCTCAGAAATCGATTCTGAGCACCGGTTCAGAAGTTACCAAAACCCGCTCAAAAACACACTGAACACACTAAGAGACTTCAGAAAAACAATCCGAGCACTCCCTGCCCCAGAATCACGCGTTGTCAGAAACTACGGACTCGGAACAATTCCATATAATTAAAAACACATTTGATTTTCTGGGTCTTTACATTCTCCCCACTTCAAGTATTTGCTTCCCCGAAAGCCAAAACTCAAAACTAGGGAAACAAATGGGGGTACTGAGCATGGATTTGGGCCTCCTTCTCCCTTGTGATCTTCTGGAGGTTCTCGTGATACCACTGTACACGCACAAGAGGTATAGACCTCCCACGAAGGACTCTCTCTTGTCGATACTCGATCTCCACTAGAACCTCCAAGAAATTCTCCCCATCATCGATGTTGAGATCACCCCAATCTATGATGTGAGTCGGGTCATGCATGTATCTCTTCAGTTGTGAAATGTGGAAAACGTCGTGCACTCGGTGAAACTGAGGTGGAAGAGCCAGGTGGTAAGCCATCTCGCCTACTCTGCTGAGGACCTGGAAGGATCCGATGAACCTTGGAGATAACATTCCACCCCGGCCAAATCTCTATAAACCTCATCAAGGTGAGACCCATTAGAAGACATAGTCACCATCATCTAACTCCAGAGGTCTCCGTCTCCTTTCAGCTTAGGACTTATTCCTGATCTGTGCAGTCTTCATCCTCTCCTAGATAACATGTACCTTCTCTTTCATAGCCTGCACCATATCTGGTCCCATGAGTGTTGACTCCCCTAGGCCAGTCCAACACAAAGGTGATCTACAAGTTCGGTCGTACAGTGCCTCGAAAGGTTCCATCCCGATGGTGGAGTGGTAGCTGTTGTTGTACGCAAACTCTAGCAAGGGTAAGTGATCCTACCAGATGCGACTGAAGTCGAGGACGCATGCACGGAGCATTTCCTCGAGAGTCTGAATGGTCCTCTCAGTCTGACCATCCGTCTGAGGATGGAAGGTGTTTCTCAAGTGAAGCTGTGTCCTGAAAGCCTCCAGCAACCCCTTTCATAGCTGGGAAGTGAAACGAGAATCTCAATCAAAGACAATCATTTATGGAACACCATGAATCTGTATGATTTCATATACATAAAGGTGTCACAATCTCTCTACTCAACCCTGCTCTCTGATCGGTAGGAAGTGGTCCAACTTGGTGAGTCGGTCGACAATTACCCAGATAGAGTCGTGACCTCTAGATGTACGAGGATGTCCCGTTACAAAATCCATGGATATCCCATCCCACTTCCACTCTGGGACCTCTAAGGGCTGAACTAAACCTGCTGGAACCACTTTATCCGCCTTAACTTGCTGACAAGTGAGGCATCGTGAGACATGCTATGCTACTGTCTTCTTCATACCTGGCCACCAATGCTGTCGTCTGAGGTCCTGGTACATCTTTGTCACTCTTGGATATACCGCAAAAGGGGATGTTTGAAACTCCCTCAACACCTCCTCCTGAAGTGAAACTGGTACCAAGGTACGTCCTCTGAATAGGATAACATGCTCCCCACCTTCAGAAAATCCATTAGGTGCCTGCCCTATGGATATCTGAGCACGTCGTGTCTCGCAGTCATCGTCCCCATGTTGCGCCTCCATGAATCGCTGAAGAAGTGGAGGACTGACTATAAGAGACTGTAGATAGGCTGCTCTATCCCTATCCACAAAGGATATCTGTAAGGAAGATAGCTACTCTATCGCCTCTCCTAGAAGCTGAATACCATATCTCCTACTGAGATAATCTACTACAATGTTCCCCTTCCCAGGAGTATAAACAATCTCAAAGTCATGGTCCTGTAGGAACTCAAGCCAACACCATTGTCTCGGGTTCAGGTTCTTCTACAAGAAGATGTACCTAAGACTCTGGTGGTTAGAGTAGACTATAAAATGCTCTCCCATCAGATAGTGCTGCCACATATTCAAGGTGAAGACCACTGCTCCCAACTCCAGGTCATGAGTGGAGTGGTTCTGCTCATGTTGTCTCAGATGACGATAACCATAAGCTATCACTATTCGCTCCTGAATCAGGACGCATCTGAACTTGGTCCCTGATGCATCTCAATAGACTACATACCCAATGCCCTCCTCCGGTAGCCTCAAGATGGGCGCACTATTCAGCCTCTGCCTCAGCTCCTGGAAACTCTGCTAGCATCTCTCTAACCACACAAAGGGTTTCCCCTTCTTCGTCAACACCGAAGGTGGTGGTGCAACCCTGGAGAAGACTGGAATAAATCTCTGATAGTACCCAGCCAGAACTAAAAAACTCTATACCTCTGTCACACTCCTGGTTGGCTCCCAAGAAAGTACCACCTCAATCTTTTCTAGATCAACTACAAATACAGCCTCTGAGATGACATATCCCAGAAAGTTTACCTCTCGGATCTAGAACTAGCACTTCGAGAGCTTACCATAAAGCTGGTTCTCTCGAAGTGTGTCCAGTACTACCCGCAAATGGTAGGAGTGATCCTCCTCAGTAGCTGAGTGGATCAGAATGTCATCGATGAAGACTACCACAAAGTGATCAATGTATGGCTGGAAGATCCTATTTATGAGTCCCATGAACACATCTAGTGCATTGGTTACGTCTAATGGCGTAACCAAGAACTCGTAGTGAACATACTGGCATATGAAGGCTGACTTCTGCACATCCTCATCCCGTACTCTGAGTTGGTGATAGCCTGGTCCAAGATCTATCTTTGAGAACCAATGAGCTCCCTTCAGTTAATCTAAGAGGTTGTCAATCCTCAGGAGGGGGTTCTTGTTCTTCACAGTCACTTGGTTATAGCGCCGATAATCGACACACAGTCGTAAGCTCCCATCCACCTTCTTGGCGAATAAAATCAGGGATGCCCAGGGTGAAACACTGGTTTGGATGAATCTCTTCCCCTATAAGTCCTCCAGTAGTACACGCAGCTCACGAAGCTCCGCGGGAGCCATCCAATATGCTGGAGTTGATATCGGTTTCATCCTAGGGTACAAGTCAATGTAAAATTATACCTCTCTACGAGGAGGTAGTCTTGGAACATCATCAGGGAAGATATCCGCGTAATGATCCACCGCAATAGGAAAACTCGGCCTCCACACATCAACCGCTCTGAGAATGAGGCTAGCCAACTGATGTGTGATTGGTTTCCCCTGCCTCTGGGTAAGTCCATCCTACACTGAAAAGGCTCCCTTCTCACTGATGAAGGTAAACCTCACCCCATCCTCACGGACACACCGCACTTTCTTCCTCATGTAGTAAATCTGAGCATGAACTGTGGATAACCAGTCCATACCCAAGATGACGTCGTAAGGACTCGATGCCGCTAGTAGAAGATCCCAGCTGAAGATCTCACCTACTAGAGTGAGCTCACACTACCAGCACTACTGTGTAATCATCGAATCCTCTCCCATAAGAGTCTCTAGCTGTAAGGATTGTGCCAACGGCTCTACCGGAATCTCTGAGCTCCGCACGAGGGAAGCAGCAATAAAATAATGACTCGCACATATGTCTATAAGTACTACAGTAAGGGTGGAGTAGACACAGATAGTAGCTAGAATCATCTCAGGTGCGTCGTGGTCATAGGCCTCAACTGCCTAGAGATGAGCCTACCCCTATCCTCTAGCTTCCTGTGGTCAGGGTGGACCTCCTGGTGGTGTTGGTGGTAGGACCTCAAAACGTCATCCACCACCTACTGCTTGATGAGCTCCTCTTCCACATATGCCTGCTCTCGATGGACCACCACGGTCGAACTTCTACCTCTGCTTGGGAGGTCCCTCTACTGTCTACTACTCATCTACATGGCAGGTCGAGAAGTCATGAGTCATGTGACCCTACCCGCCGCATGCATAGCACTGCCTGATCCTCGTATGGCTGGCTCTGTCTCATGTGCCCTGCACAACCGAACCTGTATCCTAGGGTCGCCCACCTGATGGCCTGGTCTACTTGGACCTCTATGAAATTTTTCTACTACTGGATGCATAAGACTTCGCTACGTGTCTCCCTGTGGTGGGTCTCACTACTGGTGACTGCTCAGCAAGAAAACTCTCCACAAGAAGGGCTTGCTCCAGCACCCCTTCCTGCATTGGAATGCTGAGAGAGATCATCAAAGCCCTGATCTCATGCCTGAGTCCATTCTTGAAGGTCCCGGACTTGAAGAACGGGGCCCACACTATATATGTGGAGTAGCACAAGAGTTCGTTAAACCTCGCTGAGTACTGTTCCACCGTTATGCTGCCCAGCTGCAGATAAATCAGCTCCTGAATCTGCACCGCACGAAGGGTGGTTGGAACAAACTCTGACCGGAAAAGGCTCTCAAAGTCTTCCCAGAGAAGTGATGCCTTGTCATGCACTTGGAGCATCAGGTAACCCCATCTACCTACTGCTGCCTATAGGAGACTCGCAAAAAGGATCACCATGAGGTTAGTTGGTGTCCCTAAAAATCTAAAAACTCTCACAAATCATCCAGCCAATCCTCAGCTGCCTGTGGGTCCATCTCTTGCCTGAACCTGGGAGGCCTCTGGAATTGGAACTCGTGCAACGCACTCAAATGGAATTCACTCTATGCTGCTAGAACTGATGGTATCAGTGCCTAGCGGGTGGTGGTACCGCTGGTGCCTCCACTTTGATGGGGCCCTGCACCGAGGCCTCGTCGCTCAGTGGGATACCATCTCATACAAAACTCAGAACCCTGGCTGGCTGCCTACGTGGGGCCATCCTGAAAAGAAACAGGTGAACCATGGTCAAAACAATATACCTAGTGATCTGACACAAAGTAATAATGAATAAAACATTTCAAAGGAAACACAAACGCAATCAGTGTTTTCGTGCACTGATTCAGAAATCAAAAGTCCAAGTCATAGTTTATGGATATGTCAGCCACAACACCAACACTGGTTTCCCTAAACTAAAAACCACACCCAAAACCCTTAACACTATTTCCATTAAAAGAATCAGAGTCCAAGTTCTACGGTAGAACCGACTCCTATTATACCAATTTGTCATGACCCGTCCTCGGGGCCCGTGCCGTGACTACCCCAAGCCTGCCTTCCATAGGCCAGGGGATGGCGACTAGCTCCAAAGGATAATCCCTGATAAAAAGGGAAGGCATTGACTTTAAACCTGTAACACACATAGTCTGAACACAAGAAGTAGAAGCAACAAGTACTAATATAGAAAATAAAAGTGTGCTGAAAGTAATTGGGCCAGTATACAAACCCAACTGAACAACATGTAAAAGTACAAGTAAAAAGGGAAAATAGCTCCAGGATCATCAACTGGAGAATCCAACCTGAAGGGTAGGTACATATCTCAAACAACTCGTCTCGAGGTATGTCCCGTCTAGTCCAGCTCTGAGCAGCCTCTCATCCATCTCCCTCAGCCTCGATCACTGTTGACCATCGTCTGCATAGAACACAACAAGGTGCAGGCGAAGCCCGTGCAGGGGTGAGTATAACGATACTCAGTAGAGACCCCGAGAACCCCAAAGATCTCCGAAAATCCACCAAGGATAAACCACAATAGAAAGATACAAACATGGATTATCAACCATCCCTACTTAGGTATATTCCCATACATATACCTAAGTTACCAATCCCAACCGACTCCATCTCTCGAGACCATGTACATCTTGTTCCACATAGGAAGAAAGTAAATCGTCTTGATGATAACATCACATAGTCAAGTAATAGCTCACATAGGTATTTAACTCTAGTAGAGGGGTAGAGATTATTATATGTATCCACTGAATCACCTCCTTTGTTGAATCCACAAAGGATCCTGGAACAGTATCAGCACTATCGAACCCATGGAGGATCCCGGTACAGAAGTCATCGCTGTCGAAACCACGGAGGATCCCAGTCTAGTATCGTCATTGTCGAACCCAAGGATGATCCTGGTACAGTATCTTTGATTTCGAACCCACGGAGGATCTTGGTACAGTAGTAGGTTCACTTAGGATCTTATCATCTCTATCACAGCCATCCATAGGGTTCTCACACACGGTACGCTCGATTCCGGGAGGGTCCACTCCTCGAGCCAAGTTTCAAAATATCAACTACCACAAAGTCTCGAGTTGATGTATCTCTTTGTTCCGTATCATTATAAGGAACCCAACGCAGAAGACGGCGCGTCAATCGGACGTCCGGTCTGTCAGTTATTGGAATTTTCGCTCCGAGGGCCTAGTTGGATTTAGGCTCAATCCAACCCGGACGTACCCCAACTATGTTCAAACCTCGATTGGGGTATTCCAAAAGAAATGCCTCGTTCCAAGATTTCCGTTGGCACAAACGGTTCGTCAATCAGACACTCATAGCCCAAGATATGGGCAAAACTGTGAAATGGGTCAGAACTCGGTCTGGGTCTGGTCCGGCGGTTCGGGTTGACCCATTACTTGGGTCCGACCTGGCCCACCGGAACCATCCCGGCCCATCGAAAACTGACCCGGCCCGCGACGGGTGATCGGGCCCGCGCGGCGGCCCGGCCCGCGTGGCTGGGAGGCAGTCCGCCAATTGAATCCAACGGGTGGACGTGCCTCGCGGGGCCCATTCTGACCGAGCAAGGGGGTGATAGCACCCCCCGTCTCCCTGTAACAGTAGGCATGTGGCGCCGGCCCGGTATCTATGGGACCCGAAGGGTCCCGCTTGTAGTGCGCCCACCGGCAGCCAGCTCAGCCGGCCGCCCTCCTCCTTCCACCGCGGCCTTTGGCCGCGGTTCTTCTCCAGCGCGACAAGATGGTGTCGCGCCCACCGTCTGACCACTGCGGCCCTTCCACCCGCATGTCGCGACGGTGTCGCACCCCTTCGATAGCTGTCTGGCCGCCTTGCTCCGCTGCAGCCTGGTCCTCCACGCAGCATGATGGCTCCATGCTCCTCTGGCGACCCGGTGACCCTTGTGCCGCCGGTTCCTTTCGCAGTCGGCCCATCGCCGGTCGTCGTCACTCCACCACCGTATTCAACAAAATGAAGAAAATTGGAGGGGGATCGGGCCGTTTTTGTTTGGCCCGTGTTAGGGTGGGAGAAATCGGTCATTCACGAAGCTCAAGAATGATGAAGAACGAATATTGAAACCAATCCAAATGGCCCCTACCTCATTTTTCCATTGTTGATGGTGAAGATTTCGGAGGAGATGAAGTCAAAGACGACATTGTCGGCATTCCTTGCAGGCGATGGTCTCGTTCCTCAATCAAGGGTTCCTCGTTGGCGGAAGAGGCGTTCTTCATTGGGAGAATAATTCTCCAAGTTCTTCCAATTCTGCACCAAATGAATTGATGCCAACCAAAAATGAAATAATAGAGTTGTCGATTATTTAATCATTGCCATGAATTCAAAACATTTCAATTAATTATGTGAAAGGGTTCAATTAATTAATTGTGAGAATTGGCACATTAATGAGGGGAGTTCAAGAGATAAGAATCTCAGGTGGTCCCCACCTTAATTATCCTCCCAAGAGAGGTTATGCTCGGGTGCGCCCCACCACAAACCACCTCTTGGAGGTTTTAACCACCTCAAAAATAAAAATAAGAAAACACCTTATTTTTATTTAACTTTATTAAAAACCCCAAAATCTTACTTCTATTCTCATCCATCTATCATCGAGACGAAAGCCTTCTTAAGTGAATATCGGCGCTGCGAGTTCAACGGCGCCCTTGGAATTCGATTCTGATCACTAGTTTAGAAGTTACCAAAACCCACTCAAAAACACACTGAACACACTTAGAGACTTTGAAAAAACATTCTGATCACTTCGGGCCCCAGAATCACACGCCGTCAGAAACTGCGGACTCGGAGCAATTTCATATAATTAAAAAAACTTTACAGGGGATTTTATGGGTCTTTACATTCTCCCCACCTCAAGGATTTGCATCCCCAAAAGCCAAAACTCAAAACTAGGGAAACAAATGGGGGTACTGAGCAAGTATCTGGGCCTCCCACTCCCATGTGATCTCTTGGAGGTTCCCATGAGGCCACCGTACACGCACAAGAGGTATCGACCGCCCATGAAGGACTCTCTCCTGTTGATCATCAATCTCCACTGGAACCTCAGAGAAATTATCCCCTTCATCAATGTCGAGCTCGCCCCAATCTATGATGTGAGTCAGGTCATGCATGTATCTCCTCATGTGTGAAACGTGGAAAATGTCTTGCACCCGATGCAACTGAGGTGGAAGAGGTAGGCGGTAAGCCACCTCGCCTACTCTGCTGAGGATCTGGAAGTGTCCGATGAACCTTGGAGATAACATGTCACCCTGGCCAAATCTCTGTAAACCTCGTCGAGGTGAGACCTATAGGAAGACGTGGTCACCATCCTCAAACTCCAGAGGTCTTCGTCTCCTAGCAGCATTGGACTTCAACCTACTTTGTGCCGTCTTCATCCACTCCTAGTTGACCTGAACCTTCTCTTTCATAGCCTGCACCATTTCTGGTCCCATGAGTGCTGACTCCCCTGGGTTAATCTAGCACAAATTCGATCTGCAAGGTTGTCTGTACAGTGCCTCGAAATGTGTCATCCCGATGGTGGAGTGGTAGCTGTTATTGTAAGAAAACTCTACCAAGGGTAAGTGATCCTCCCAGCTGCGACCGAAGTCCAGGACACATGCACTGAGCATGTCCTCGAGAGACTGAATGATCCTCTCAGTCTGACCATCTGTTTGAGGATGGAAGGTGGTGCTCAAGTGAAGTTGCATCCCGAAAGCCTCCTGCAACCCCTTCCATAGTCGGGAAGTGAAACGAGCATCTTAATCGGATACGATCATCGATGTTACACCATGAATTTGTATGATCTCCTGTATGTAGAGGCGTCCCAAGATCTCTACTGAACCCTGCTCTATGATCAGTAGGAAGTGGGCCGACTTGGTGATTCGGCCGACAATTACCCAAATAGAGTCATGACCTCTAGATGTACGTCAAATTCCCGTTATGAAATCCATGGATATCTCATCCAACTTCCACTCTGGGACCTCTAAGGGATGAACTAAACCTTCTGGAACCTAGTGATTCGCCTTCACTTGCTGACAAGTGAGGCATCGTGAGACAAACTATGCTACTATCTTCTTCATACCTGGCCACCAATGTTTTCGTCTGAGGTCCCGATACATCTTTGCCACACCTGGATGTACCGCTAAAGGGGGAGTGTGTAAATCCCTCAACACCTCCTCCTATAGTGCAACTGGTACCAAGGTACATCCTCTGAATAGGATGACGTGCTTCCCACCTTCAGAAAATCCATCAGGTGCCTGCCCTATGGATATCTGAGCACGTCATGTCTCACAGTCAGTGTCCCCATACTGCGCCTCCCTGACTCATTGAAGAAGTAGAGGAGTGACTATAAGAGACTGTAGATAGGCTGCTCCATCCCTATCCACAAAGGATATCTGTATGGCAGCTAGCTGCTCTGTCGCCTCTCCTGTCAGCTGAATACCAGATCTTCTACTGAGAGCATCTGCTACAATGTTCCCCTTCCCAGGAGTATAGACTATCTCGAAGTCATATTCCTAGAGGATCTCAATCCAATGCTGTTATCTTAGGTTCAGGTCCGCTTGAGAGAAGATGTACCTGAGACTCTGGTGGTTAGAGTAGACTGTAAAATGCTCTCCCATCAGATAGGGTCGCACATCTTCAAGGCGAAGACCACTGCTGCCAACTCTAGGTCATGAGTGGAGTAGTTTTTCTCATGCTATCTCAGCTGATGAGAAACATAAGATATCACTTCTCTCTCCTGCATCAGGATGCATCTAAGCCCGGTCCTTGATATATCGCAATAGACTACGTACCCAACGCCCTCCTCCGGTATCCTCAAGATGGGCGCACTAGTCAGACTCTACCTCAGCTCCTAGAAACTCTGCTGGCATCTCTCTGATCACATGAAGGGTTTCCCCTTCTTTGTCAACACAAAAAGTGGTGCTGCAACCCAGGATAAATCTGGCACAAATCTCTGAAAGTACCCATCCAGACCCAGAAAACTCCATACCTTCGTCACACTCCTGGGTGGCTCCCAAGCAAGTACCGCCTCAATCTTCACTGGATCTACGGAAACTCTAGCCTCTGAGATGAAATGTCTCAGAAAGTGTACCTCTCAGATCCAGAACTAGAACTTCGAGAGCTTACCATAAAGCTGGTGCTCTCGGAGTGTGTCCAATACTACCTGAAAATGGTAGGTGTACTCCTCCTCGGTAGCTGAGTAGATCTGAATGCCATTGATGAAGACTACCACAAAGCGATCAAGGTATGGCTAGAAGATCATGTTTATGAGTCCCATGAACATAGCTGGTGCATTGGTTACACCTAATGGTATAACCAAGAACTCGTAGTGGACATACCGACATCTAAAGGCCATCTTCTGCATATCCTTGTCCCGTACTCTGAGCTGGTGATAGCCTGATCAAAGATCTATCTTTGAGAACCAACGCACTCTTTTCAACTGATCAAAAAATTCATCAATCCACAGGAGGGGGTACTTGTTCTTCACGGTCACCTGGTTCAGGCACCGATAATTGAAACACAGTCGTAAGCTCCCATCCACCTTCCTGGAAAACAAAATCGGGGATGCCCAGGGTGAAAAATTGGGTCAGATGAATCCCTTCTCCTGTAAGTCCTCCAGCAGTACCTGCAGATCACGAAGCTCTGCGGGAGCCATCCGATATGCTGGAGTGTATATCGATGTCGTCCCAGGGTACAAGTCAATGTAAAAGTCTACCGCTCTGCAAGGAGTTAGTCCTAGAACATAATTAGGGAAGATATCCGCGTACTGATCCACAACAACAGGAAAACTCAGACTCCCCACATCAACCTCTCTGAGAATGAGGCTAGCCAACTGATGTGTGATCAGTTTCCCCCTCCTCTGTGTAAGTCCATACTATGCTACAAAGGATCCCTTCTCGCCAGTGAAGGAAAACCTCACCCCATCCTCACGGACACACCGCACTTTCTTCCTAGTGCAGTCAATCTGAGCATGAAATGTGGATAACCAGTCCATACCCAAGATGACGTCGTAAGGCCTCGACGCCACTAGTAGAGATCCCAGTCGAGGTTCTCGCCTCCTAGAGTGATCTCACACTGCCGGAACTAGTGTGTAATCATCAAATCCTCTCCTGTAGGAGTCTTTAGATGTAAGGATCGAGCCAACAAATCTACTGGAATCTCCGAGCTCCGCTCTAGGGTAGAGGCAATAAAAGAATGACTCACACCTATGTCTATAAGTACTGCAGCAAGGGTGGAGTAGACATAGATAGTACCTTGAATCATATCAGGTGCACTGTGGTCATAGGCCTCGACTTCTTGGAGCTGAGACCATCCCTTTCCGCTAGCTCCCTGTGGTCGGGGTGGACCTCTTGGTGGTGGTGGTGGTAGGACCTCGAAATGTCATCCACCACCTGTTGCTCGGCCAACTCCTCTATCACGTCCGCCTTCTCCCGATGGACCACCACGGTTGAACCAATGCCTCTACCTGGGAGGTCCCTCTACTACCTGCTGCTCATATACATGGCGGGTTGGGCAGTCAAGAGTCATGTGACCCTACCCACTACATGCATAGCACTGCCTGCTCCTCATATGTTTGTCTCTGTCTTATGTGCCCTGCACAACCGAACCTGTATCCTAGGGTCTCCCACCTAATGGCCTGGTCTACTTGGACCTCTATGACATATGTCTGTTGTTGGATTCAGAATAATCTACTACGTGTTGCCCTGTGGTGGGTCTCGCTGCTGTTGACTACTTAGCAAGGAAACTCTCCACAAGAAAGGCTCACTCCAGCACCCCCTCCTGCGTCAAAATGCTGAGGGAGATCATCGAAGACCTGATCTCATGAGTGAGTCCCTTCTTGAAGGTCTGGGCCTTGTAGAATGGGTACCGCACCATATATGTGGAGTAGCGTGAGAGGTCGGTGAACATCACTGAGTATTGTGCCACTGTCATGTTGCCCTGTTGTAGATGAAGCATCTCCTGAATCTGCACCACACGAAGGGTGGTTGGAACAAACTCTGACCAGAAGAGGCTCTCGATGTTTGTCTAGATAAGTGATTCCTTGTCATGCACTAGGAGCATCTGGCTCCACCATCTTTCTACTACTGCCCTCAGAAGACTCACAGCAAGGATCACCATGAGGTCGGCCGGTGTCCCTACTAATCTGAAAACTCTCATAACAGCCTCCAGCCAATCCCCAACTGCCTGTAGGTCTGTCTCTCCCATTAACCTGGGCGGCCTCTGGCACTAGAACTCGTGCAATGCACTCAGATGGAGTGCAATCTCTACTGCTGGAGTTGGTGGTATCGGAGGCCCAGTGGGTAATGGTACCACTGGTGCCTCCGCTATGATGGGGCCCTTCACCGAGGCCTCATCGCTCGATGGGCTACCATCTCGTACAAAAATCGGAACCCTGGCTAGTTGTCTACATGGGGAAATCAAAAAAATAAATAGGTGCACCATGGTCAAAACAATATTCCTGGTGAGCTAACACAAAGTAATCATGCAAAAAACTTTTCAAAGGAAACACACATGCAATCAGTGTTTTCATGCACTGAGTTAGAAATCAGAAGTCAGAGTCCTAGTGTATGGATACGTCGGTCGCCGCACCAACACCAGTTTCCCTAAACTGATAACCACACCCAAGACAATTAACACTATTGCCATTAAAATAATTAGATTCCATGTTCTATGGTAGAACCAACTCCTTTGATACCAATTTGTCATGACCCATCCTCGGGGCCCTTGCCCTGACTACCCCAAGCCTGCCTTCCACAGGCCAGGGGATGGCGACTAGCACCAAAGGCGAATCCCTGATAAAAAGGGAAGGAATTTCCTTTAAACCTGTAACACACATAGTCTAAACACAAGTAGTAGAAGCAAGAATTACTAATATAGAAAAGAAAAATGTGCTGAAAGTAAGTGGACCAGTATACAAACCTAACTGAACAACAAGTACAAGTACAAGTAAAAAGGGAAAACATCTCCTGGATCATCCATCGAGGAATCCTACCTGAAGGGTAGGTATAGATCTCGAAAAACTCATCCCAAAGTATGTACCATCTAGTACAGCTCTGAGAAGCCTCACGTCTGTCTCTCTCAGCCTTGATCACTACTGACAGTCGTCTGCACAGAACACAACAAGGTGCGGGTGAAGCCTGTGTAGGGGTGAGTATAACGATACTCAGTAGAAACCCCGAGACCCCCAAAGGTCTCCCAAAATCCACCAAGGATAAACCACAATATTAGGATACAAACAAAGAGTATCAACCATACCTACTTGGGTATATGCCCATACATATGCCTAAGTTACCAATCACAACTGGATCCATCTCTCGAGCCCATGTACATCCCTTTCCACATAAGAAGAAAGTCAATCATCTTGATGATAACATCACATAGTCAAGACATAGATCACACAGGTATTTAACTCAAGTAGAGGGGTAGATATGATTAGATGTAGCCACTAAATCATCTCCTCTGTCGAACCCACAGAGGATCCCGGTACAGAAGTCATCACTGTCGAACCCACAGAGGATCCCAACCTAGTATCGTCACTGTCAAACCCACAGAGGATCCTGGTATAGTATCCTCACTTTCAAACCCACAGAGGATCCTGGTATAGTAGTAGGTCTATGTAGGATCGTATCATCTCAATCACAGCTAGCCATAGGGTTCCCGCACACAGCATGCTCGATTCCGGGAGGGTCCGCTCCTCGAGCCAAGTGTTGAAACATCAACAACCATAGCGTCTCGAGTTGATGTATCCCGTAGTTCTGTCTCATCATAAGGAACTCAACGTGACAGACGGAGCGTTAATCGGACGCACGGTCTGTGAGTTATTGGAATTTCCGCTCTGAGGGCCCGATTAGATTTAGGTTCAATCCAACCCGGGCGTACCCCAACTTCGTCCAAACCGCAATTGGGGTATTCCAAAAGAACCTCCTCATTCCAATCTTTCCGTTAGCACAAACGTTTTGTCAATCAGACACTCGTAGCCCAAGATATGAGCAAAAAAGGTGACAATGGGTCAGAACTAGGTCCGGGTCCAGTCCGGCCCAGGCGGACCGACCCCACCCGACCCGGGTTCAGATCCATACCATGGTCTGACCTAGTCCACGGGTCCGAGCCGGCCCATTAGAACCATCCCGGCCTGCGACGGGTGGCCCGGCCCACGTGGCTGGGAGGCAGTCTTCCAGCCAAATCCACGGGGTGGCTGCGCCTCTCGAGGCCCACCCTGACCGAGTGGGGGGGGGGGGGGGTCACCCCCCCCCCCATCTTCTTGTAACGATCGGTGCGTGGAGCTGGCCCGATATCTGTGGGACCCAAAAGGTACCGCCTGTAGTGCGCTCACTGGTAGTCGGTCTCCCTCCTCCTTCTGCCACAGCGTGACGTCGTAGTGCCCACCATCCGACCGCCGTATCCCTTCCACCCGCGCAGCGCGATGGCATCGCGCCCCTCCAGCAGCCTTCTGGCCACCTTGCTCCGCTGTGGCCTAGTCCTCCGTGCGGCGCGCTGGTGACCCGACGACTCTTGCGCTGCCGGTTCCTTTCACGGTTGGCCCATCGCCGGCCATCGTTGCTCCGCCGCCATCATCAAAAAAATGAAGAAAATCGGAGGGGGGTCAGGCCGTGTTTTTTTGGCCTGTGCCCCCCCCCCCCCCCCCGTGTTAGGTTGGTATCAATAATCCATTAATTAAGCTCAAGAACGACGAAGAACGAAGATCAAAACCAATCAAAACAACCCCTACCTCGTTTTTTGATAGTTGACAGTGAAGAGTTCGGAGGTGATGAAGTTGAAGACGACGTTGTTGGCATTCCTCATGGGAGAAGGTTTCGTTCCTCGATCGATGGTTCCTTATTGGCAGAAGACACATTCTTCGTTGGGAGAATAATTCTCCAGGTTCTTCCAAGGCTCCACCAAATGAATCGATGCCAACCAAAAATGAAATAATATATTTGTCTATTATTTAATTGTTGGAATGAATTCAAAAGGTGTCAATTAACTAAGTGAAAGGGTTCAATTAATTAATTGTGAGGGTTGGAACATTAATGAGGGGAGTCCAAGAGTTAAGAAGATCAGGTGGTCCCCACCTTAATTATCCTCCCAAGAGAGGTTATCCTCATGTGGGACCCACCACCAACCACCTCTTGGAGGTTTTAACCACCTCAAAAATAAAAATAAGCAAACACCTTATTTTTATTTAACTTTATTAAAAACCACAAAATCTAACTTCCATTCTCATACATCTGTCGTCGAGATGAAATCCTTCTTAAGAGAATATCAGCGCTGCGAGTTCAAAGGTACCCTCGGAATTCAATTCCGAGCACCGGTTCAGAAGTTACCAAAACCTGGTCAAAAACACACTGAACGTACTTAGAGACTTTGAAAAAACATTCTGAGGACTCCAGGCCTTGGAATCACGTGCCATCAGAAATTGAAAACTCAGAACAATTCCATATAATTTAAAAAAAATTACATGTGATTTTCTGTGTCTTTAAAAACCCTCTCAGTTTCGATGTCGGACATGCATTTTTTCGAGGAATGTGATCTAAGCCATTCGATCTCACTATGCGAGATCCTGGCCATCTAAAATTGTTCTACATTCAAACACCATTCGTCATGGTTTCATAACCATGATTTTATGAGACATCTTATCTGGACGTTCTAGATCTCAACCGTTCATCATTTTTAAAAACAGTGGATCCGCCACGACCATCCGATCAAACCCGCAATCTAGTCTTGTCCATTCATTTTTTTTAAATCAGCTCAGTTGTTGCATTTTTCCAATCAGATCCATGGACGATCTCAACTATATTTTTCTTTCCCTTTTTCCTTTATTCTTCTTCTTCCTCGTGCTACACCAGTCAATGATGCACACTCCTCTATTGCTCCTCCCTAACCCGTGAGTCCTCCCATCACTCTCCTCAGACCCAGCTACTTCATTTTTTTTCATGAGACCACCATGGGTGAATTAATTTATTTCCAACTGAATTAGATTACCATGTATGTTTTCCATAAAATATATTTATTTAAAAAATGATTTATTTAATCGTAGATTATTGTTTTTTGTTCTTGTCTGAAATAGTTTGAGTCATATTTCTTCAAGTTTCATTGTTTATATTTTATGTTTAAACCATAGTATATAAATATATATAAATAGTTTATATAAACCTGTGTTTTCACACTTAACCCTATGAGTTTTCTTCCTCCCAAATCTCCATCGACCTCTTCTCATCTCTACCTCACCCTTGAACTCAATTAAGGGTTTATTTAACATTGTTTTTCATATGCAAAACACATATATACACTTATGTGTATATATGGGTTTTCAAAAACTTCCAACCTAATCTGGTTTAGATTTTTCAAATGATGATTATCAGTATTTAATTGATTTTTTGATGCACATAATACTTGTAAAGGTATAATAAGAGTTTTTTAGGTATTGTTAGATTCTCTCTCTCACACACACACATATATTAATATACGATTATATATGTATATATTGTTTCTAATAGTAATCTGATTTAGGATTTCATATAATTGATATTAGTGATTAACTAATGTTTTTTTATATATATGATACTTGTAATAATTCTTCAAACATTGTTTTAGTTATTAAAATATTATATATACACTTTGTGTAAATATGGTTCTGTATAACTTTCAATCCAAAAACTAATTTAGGTTTTTTAAATGTTGATTACCACTATTTAATGGATTTATATGATGTGTATAACACTTGCAAAGGTTTTTATAAGTGATTTTTTTGGAATTTGTGAAAATCATATATTTATATTAGTATATAAATTTTTGAATAAATTGCGCACTCAACATATTTTAAGGATGAAAAATTATTTTAAAAAGGGTGTTTCCCTACCCCCATATTTTACATAAAGATTTTTTTGATTCACTATTTATTTATGAAAACCCAATATATATATATATATGAGTATGTACAATTTCATAGATATATGTCAATCCTGTTTTAATTTAAATAATTTTTGATGGTATCATATTTTCTATGATTTTATGTTTTCAAAGTTGTACAATTAATTATATAAAAAATAAAATTATGTTTGGGGTATAAATATATATACATATAAACAAATTTATGCACACCTTTTTACTCATTTTAAATTTGTAAGTCAATCTATGAATTTAATGTTTTTGATAATAGGTCCTAATTATACGGGTGATCATGAATACTGATTTATAATGGAAAACAACAACAAAACCTTATTTTGTTATTGTGTGAAACTTTTTTTAAAAGGGATCATAACCTTATTATCATTACTTGCATACATCACAATTTAAAATTTTAGGATAAAAGGATGGAAGTATATTTTGTTAATACATATACATATACATGTATATAGTGAAGTGTGTTTAATTATTTTGCATCAATATCTCAAAGGAAATGAATGTTTTAAATTTATACATAGTATATTTGAATTCATGACGAATCTTCAAAAATGAATAATATTAGTTATTAAAGTTTATAATTTAATTTTTTTGACACTTCCATTCATCATTGTATGGTTTAAACATGAATAATAACTATCTTAAATTCAAAAAAGATGTATTTTTTGTACATGAAAAGGTATACTTTCATGAAACAAGGGTTTTTAATTTATGATTTATTACTTTATGTGAAAAAACCTAAATAATCTATTATTTTATGTGACCTAGTTATCATCATATGTTCAAAAGTTTGTTTGTTTTTTCATGCATTTCATTGATAAATTTTTTATATCCATATCCTAAAGTATAACTGAAAAACCATGTTGTTTTAGATTAATGTTTACATTTATTACATGTTTCACTTTATTTATGACTATATAAATTTATTGAAAATGTGATTTATCTCTTATGATAACATATGGATTAAGAATTTAATTATTCAAATTGGCATGGGACACTTTGAATAATAGATATTTAATTAGTCAATATGGTATGGGACACCTTGAATAATAGACAATTAATAAATAAAAGTGAAATGGGACACTTGGATTTAAAGAAATATTTAGACATATGAGGAATGTGTAGGACTTATTGTGTGATGGGTGAGGCCCATTATAGCCTCTTGATACATGGGTAGGTCTCATGAGACAAACTAGTTCTTCGAAAGAGTCCTTGACAGAATGATTATGTATGGTTTTGGCATGAGGCCTTGACAAAATTTTTATGATTGTCATGAATTATGAATTCCCTCATTTTTTATTAGTATTTAACCAACCATGTGATTATTTTACTAGTATAATATCCTTGGTTTATAATCATTTATGTATGATTATAATAATAAATTCACATGTCATAATGATGTAAGTACTTTGAAAATCATTTTTAAAGAATGTTTGACATCTATTTTCAAAACTATAATACAAAAGTTAGAAATTCATCCATCATTTCATGAATTTCATTTTATGTGATAAGTGAATTATGATATTTTTTCTTGTACAATTCCATTAAATTATTATTTCATGTGCTAATTTGTACCTACACCCTTTCATGTCACCCATAATCTAGTTTGATCTACTATTGACTTATATGCTTCATTACATGCATTTCTTTAAAAGTATTCATATTTTTAAATTTGTTTTATTTTTATCCTTTAAATAAATATATAAATTCTTGTGTATGAGATTTCCTTAAAAATTATTTCAAGTAACCATTTAAAAATGATGATGATATACTACAAGAAATGTTGTTTTCTTTAAAGAAATTTTTTTATTTATGTATAATTATTTTATGGGATGTTTCTAGAAATGTTTTTATTTATTTATTTTTAATCCCCTTATTGGGAATAATTGTGATAACCCTATGTATTTAAATTATTTTTATAGGATTATTGGATTTGTCATCATTGAGTTATTCTATGTAGTGGCAGCACTATGGAGTTTATCTCGTACCGTTTTGATGAAAAGATTCAATTGTATCTGGTTTTCCAGAACCTAGACCGGGAAGATCCTCTGTGATGAGATGTGATGTGTAATTTTATCATCATCTTTTAAAAAAAATTACACACCATTTTTTAGGCACTGGCTCCAGGCTTCTAGGGTTGGGACGTTACATTATATAAAATTAAATTCAAAGTATTATAAAATAACTTTAGCATTATTTTTAAAGTAATTAAATTCAATAATAATATAAATTTTGACAAAATTTATGAGTCACTAAATGGTATAGATAAATGAAATTTTAAATTCAATAACATTAAAAATATTTTAATTATCAGAATAAAATTAATTACTAAATATAATGAAATTTTTACTATAAATAAAAAAATACATTTTCTTAAATTAGTTGACATAAATAATAATTATAATAAAAAAATTATAATTCACATTTTTTATAATTTTAAATATCAAACAAAAAATAAATATATTTCACTTGTCGTATTAATAGTATATTGAAGGATTATTTTACCATATTCCTTCTACATGATTATTCTAAATATTATAAACCATGTCTACAACATTGTTATCAATATCCCTTGGTGGTATTCTTATTTGTGTAAAAATATAACACAAGTCGTTATCACTATCAATATTTTCATTAATAAGATAGTATCTATTTCCTTGAAAACTTAAAGAATATTAGTCGTTTTTTGGATCAAAAATATAGAATTTTTTCTTTTCATGTGTTTCCACGATAAAAGGGTTATTTATTGATTCCAATATGTATAGATATACTAGTGTAAAACAAATGTAATTCTGTTTAACACTTTTTTTACCATTATCCCATTTCTACTTGAACACAGATACTCAATATTTAATTTAACCAATCACCAATATAACTTTAATAAATCTATAATATTCACTTGATTCATAGATTGGTTTTCTATCATTTTCACTCTAAAAATACATTTCCTTAGAAAAGACATTACTTTTATATTCATAATTTATTATTTTTATCACAATATTTGGTATAAAAATTATGAAAAATAATTTCATTCCTTGACCATGATATCACTTTTAAAAATGGTCTACTCACTGGCCATCTCAGTGATTCTGACAGTGCTATATAAATAATCATGTTCTCCTCAAATGATGTCATAATTTTTTTCTCATTAATTACCCATATATAATTCTTCTCTAAATATAATTGTTTTAATACATTAATATTAATTGTTATATATAACTAAAACACATAAATTTTATTTAATATGTATGAATATACCTTCATTATTTTTTCATATTTCAATTACTTTACATTCCACTAGCCTTCTTTATATCACTATTAAATTCCTCATGGGTAGATAGGTTGGATGATGTTATCCACATTAAACAAGTAATCCATATAGAACACAACCACCACCTCAGAAATAGAATTTTAAAAAATAGGTTCTTTTAGTTAATCTTTATTCTTACCATAAACTTTCAATATCTTTATATACCGATCATAATTATACTTAAAACATAAGTGCAAGGTTCTATGTAAATTTATTTCTTTCACTAAGTCAACCATTAAATGTACCATGATATTGAAAATGATGGTGGAAGGTAAGTTTCTAGATGACAATGTATAACCACTTCTTCTATACTTAATTATTTAACAAATTCAGATTCATCAATTTATTGTGAATAGAATTGAAAATTTAAAAAACCATAATGATAATCATTCTGGCATGGACTGGTAATATTCTACATAGTAAATCTAGTAGTAGTTGTTAAATAAGAACATTAAAATCATGATATTTAATTCCCATTAAATTAAAATATTTTTATGATTTTTTCCATTTTTGAAATATAACTCGGATTCACCTTAATAACATGTAGGCACTAAAGAAAAATTATTTTATATCTCTTGGAAAATCCATTTAAAGTTTAAGGAAATTATTTTTTCTTTCCATTATGAGAATAATATGACTACCAACATATTACAATTAAAATTATGTTTAATCGTTCATTCAACCGATCCAAAACTTATATTTAATATATAAAAACATTCCAATAAAATTGTCACAAATATTCTGCTCAAATAACATCACATAAATGTTATGTTTAACTTCATGATATTTATAATATGAAATCTCAAAAAGGATTGATTGTTTCTTCCATATGTCTATGTTTTTAACAAATATTTGTGTCTTTATAAATGAAACATTAATATTTCTCACCATTTTAAAACACTAATTGAATATTAAATTATTTGGAGTAATATAAAATTCTTATAATTTGTTGAATTTTTTTATTGACCTTTACTAAGAGTGATCAATACCCATAAATCTTTGATAAACAATGTACTTTGTTTTAATCCCATGCTGTAGTTGATAAAATAACGTCCCTTCTGGGAATACCAGACCTGGTTTATACTATTTAACACTCTATCTAGAATTTTTTCATATGTCAGGAATTCATTTATAGTAAACATAATCATGGAATGAACCTAAATATATTAATTTTTATAAAACTTTATCACATTGGTACATTGACCCTATAAGAGTTTGAAATTATTATATAGGAGAGCTGGGTAAAAATCATTATAATTTCTAAGATATTTATTCTTGTAATTGGGAAACATAGTATAATAAATTTATGATTCATATTTTTTGGAAATTTCATAAATAACTAACCAAATAGTCCTTGATCTATGTTTTATAATGAGAGTTTGATATGTATTAATTAAATATATTAATACTGAATGTATGATATTTCAAACATTATTCCTAAATATTGGAAATTTCTTATCGATTTTATTCTACTATGGGTAATTAGATTGATGATTTAATTTTACATGGTATATTTTCTCATTTTATTGTCTCCTTAACCGTTTTCATCACTTTTATAAATAAATAAATCTTTTAAATGAGGAATTATATGAACATATCATCTTTCCTTAGGTTGAATTTTGGTACTTATCAAAGTATATTAATAAACATATTATATATCATTAAACTTATACTATGATTTTCTATATTTAAGTCACTCTGGAAGGCCTCTATATTACTTTCCATACAAGAACATAACATTCAGTATTGAATTCACCTTATTATATCCCAATCTAATTGGAAAAAATAATTTTTGTCATTATAATTTGAATCTAGTAGACTATTGACTTATTGAAGTATGAATTTTAATGGGTCTTAAAATTCAATAAAAATATTATCTCTCCATCAATTATCGACTATCATATTAACCAATCTCAATATTATTTATAAAATAATGAATTTGATAGATCCTAGATATAATAATTTTTCAAAATCAGCAAACAATTTCTTAATAGTTTATGTTTTCACAATTTCATCTAATTCAATATCATAAATCATTTATTCAATTTGAATAGAATTATCAAGTTGAAAATTTATATCATCATTAGATCATGGATTCTAATTTATTCCACCATGCATTATCCAAGGAAAATAATTAATATTTAAACCATTTCAAATTAAATTATCTTGGATTTATCTAGAACCTGGTTTTTAAAATGTAGACACTTCATGCATGGAAAAAATAAGTTGTTTCTTAGAGCATTTCATATAAACAATTCCAAAAAATAATCAACCTTGTTCTCATTTTTATTACTTGTTCATCATGAAGTAACAAAATTTTGTTTAATTAACACATATAACAACTATAAAATAAATAATATAATCTATTTAACATTTTAAATGTAAATTTAAATTAACACAATTCAAAATAATTTTTTGGTAAATAAAAAAATATATTTAATATAATAGTAATAGTAGTAGTAGTAGTAGTAGTAGTAATATTTTAATTAGTATTAATATTGAAACATAAATAAACTAATTATTTCATTTATAACTGTTTAAAAGAATTATTCAAAATAAAAATATATAAATGAGTTAAAAATATAATAAAAATAAAAATAAAAATATTTAATATTTAATATTTAATATTAATATTAAAAGATAAATGAAATGAATATTTTGTTAGAAATTATTAAAGAAAAAATTATTCAAAAAATAAATAAATTAAAGACTTAAAAATATAAGGAATAGTATAAAAAGAGAGAACTCTTGAATAATTAAATAAAATAGATAAAAATTTAAAATTTCTGATAATAGGAGTGTTAAATTTATCTCTTTCCACCATATCAGGCACAAACCTTAGCACGATGTCCATCCACACCATTGAATAACAAAACAAAACTATATTAGTAAGGAAATCTGCTATAGAATTAGTTTCCAAAACTGTGTGCATGATATAAAACATAATGGAGTATATGTCCCTTAGATATTCATCCCATTGTTGGAGAAATCCCCATTAAATACAAATTTTATTTTTCTTAATCACTTCCACATTAACGTTGAGTCACATTCCACCAATATATTTACTCATTCATTCTACTTGGAAATTTTGATAGCCTTAATAACATAGAGACTATGTACATCAATTTCTATAATGCTTCTAAAATGATCATAAAAGTATCCAATCATATCCCTAAAAATATTCTTGAGAATATCTACAAAGACAGCCTCTCCCAAATTCCCTTTTGATACTTCATATTTTTTGATTATCATCAATCCTGGTATTGGTGGTTTCCACACAATTATTGTGGTTACAATTTCTTTCATATAATTGGATTTAACTCCAAGCCTTATATAAATATAAATTTCCATGATGGATCTATCCACATGTCATTCTTATGTTATTTATTCTACTCTAATCTTTCATATGACACGAAACATCACATTCCCAATTTATGTTTCATGGCCATTCCAGGTCATCTCATTTAAACAGTTATAGATACACCATCACGCCTCAAAAAAATTAGTGTGTAATATGTTTTGTTGATGTAAAAAAAATTATCATTGTTGGGACATCACAACATATTCTCTAGGATATATACCAATAATGTTTTTATCTCAAATAGGTCAACAATTATGTTCTAAATAAATATGTAAAATTTATAGTGCACCCATATATATATCTAATTTTTAGTAACTTTCTTGTTAAAGATATATATTTAAAAATATTAAAAAACATATTATTTTATAACTTTCTCTATTGACATGACTCTGTGAAGAATCCACCTGATGAGGTAGTTTATAAATGTTTAAATACATGTTTTATGATAATATTTAAGCCAAACCTAACATGGTTTGGTCCTTCCATGGGTGAAATATATGGTGCATCATTCTATTGAGAACCCCATCACTGATAGGTTCTAAATGAGAGTATTCTATATTTCTATAAAATAATAGTTATCATTATCCCGTTGTATCACTATTGGAAGTTATTGGATAGTTTCCACTAAGGAATCCCATATGGAAATATCAAGGTCATAAATATAATGATTTATACCAACTTCGACAGTATAAGGTAAACCTATCAGATTGTTTTTATAGATTTATATATTAGAGCCCCTTGTCATAAACTATTGTGAGTGGATTATGATTCCAGAGTATTCCTTCCATTAAGATGTCCATATTGAAGAATCCATATAGTGTAGATCACTTCCTTTATGTTTTCTAAGAAGTTGACTTATATGAAAGTGTAGGTTTATAAACATTACTTTTAGATTCCTCCACATAAAGTTAACCTGAAGTTTCCAATTAATGTTTTATAGATAATTTATTTCCAAGACCTGTGATTTTATTGGTATACAATGTTCCATCAAAGATAAAATGATAATTGTACTAACATTAATGGTCTCACATAGGACAAAATCACTAAGATAAGTACTGAGTCACTTGAGAAATCTAGATATCCATTTATAAACCATAAAAATATTGATAAAATTTGAGACAACAACAACCTTGACCCATTATATTCTTCTCGCCATATATAAAGTCTATACCTTACATTTAGACAAATGATTTTTGGTGGGGTATACAATATCAGAAAATTGATTTACCTCTCGCCTCTCGTATAACGTAGGGACCATTAAATATTAAAAATTAATTTTAACATCTTATATATAAAGATAGTTAAGAGATAAAGTTTTCCATGCATTAAGAAATTTGTTATCTATAGTAGATAAAGGACTTCTCCCAGTTTATACATTATCCATATACCTTAGCATATTGTTTTAAGATGCTCTTAACCACTTTAATATCCTCGATATCGCCTAGTATAAAATTATAATATCATGAATGTAATGTAAATGAGAGAGTGTATCTAGACCTCTATCATCTTGTATCACCTTAATAATACCTTAATTGACAATTTTTTTGATGTATCAATTGATATAATCCTGAAAAATATTGAATATAATTGCAGAAATAGGACCCCTTTCCCTAAATCCTCTATTCCATGAAAAATATACCCCAAGGGATCTATCTAGCAGAACATAAACCCTTGTTTAAGATAAAATAGTCCTCACTTTATTGATGATTTTTTTATAGAATAAAAACATTATCAAAATAGTGAATATATAAAATTTTTGTATCACAAGCTTTCCTAACATGCCACTTTAATGCATTGTTACTAGCCCTGCTTTTCCCCGACATGTTGAAACATTTTGGGGTACTGATAAAACACTTCCAATTGCTCCTACCATTTATAGATCCATATTGATTCAAAGATATAATCTTTTTCATCACAAGTGACAACCTTTTAAAATTATAATTATTATAATTTTAAAGAGTGTGTTGAAGAGATCCATTGGTCTAAAAATATGAATATGGATTTCATTTTTAACCTTATGAATAAAAGTGATCAATTGGGATCCAACACCTCTTAGAAGGAAGCCACTTTAAAAAAATCTAGTGAAAAGTATCTCCACATCCCATTCAATGACATCCCAAAACTCATGGAAAAAAGGTTCGTGGAACCATCTAGCCCAGGCGATCTATTAGAATTGAGGTTGAAAATAGTTTCCATAATCTCAAAAGTATATGGTGGGATAATGAGGATGTTATTATCTAGTTCTTGAATGAATATAATGATGGAATATTCAGCAACATAAATATTTATTCATTACTCATGATTGAACAAAACTTGATATTATGATATAATAGGTCTAGTGGTGTCATTTCTTTTAGAAACAATGTTCTCCCAAATATTTAATTGAGTAATGAGTCATGAAGCACACTAATCTATTTATAGGGAGTTAAAAAAAGAGGTATTTTTATCCCCTTCTTTTAATAATCTTTCTCTGAAGGATTCCTTTTGTATCACATGTTCGGATCTCTGTAGATTATTGAGTCATTTAGTTATACTAGATTTCTTCTAAGAATTCATTTCATCAAAGTAATTTTCAATGTCTTCTACCTATAATTGTGTAATAATTTCCTCCATCTATTTGATTTATTCATAAATATTTAAAAATAATTATTTTCTCCACACTCTATGTTTAAAATAAAGGGATTTAATTTTCATTTCACAAAAAATTGTGTCGTTAATGAACCATAAATATTTACACACATCCTTAGTAATTAATATGGAATTTGAATTCTTCACACATGAATTATTAAATCTAAATGGAATAGGATTCGTGTCCTTTCTTTCAAAAAGAGTTACGTAAATCTTATGATGATCATAATTAAACCTTGGAAGTGTAATTCCTCTTACAACATCAATGTTATCCAGAGCATCCAAATTACAACAATATTTTTTCCAATTTAATTAACACTATTTTATTTCCATGCTTTCCTTACCATGTGTATTTATACCCAGTATATTTGGAATCTAAAATATCATTATTTTTAACACAATCACAAATATCATTTATATAAATAGAAATATTATTAGATTGAAAATTTTCATTCTTTATAATTATAATCTTAAAGTCACACACTAACAGTCATGCATAATAATTCTTTCAATTGATATAATTAGTATCCTTTTATTGCAGTCTTCTATCCTAATAACCATTCTTCCTGTATACATGGTATAAGTAGGCATCTCTTCCTCTCAACTCAAAGAAAATAATGACCAATTGATCGAATATCATAGTAATGTATACCTTTTGGATAGACCTATGATCCAACACCCATAAAATCTCTACAAAAACACTAGTGGTGTTAATACCAACAAGGAAACACTAAATTATTTAAAGATAATCCATAGGTGTAGAAATTGGTTCAAAAATTCCTAATAAACTAGGTTTATGATACAAAATATTACTTCTAAGTCTCTTGAAATAAAATCATTTTCTAGACCTTGATTGTTCAAAATAATTATAGTAATTTAAGCCTTAATATTTATTTTTTTCTTTCTTCCTCCATCATTCCATTTAGATGAGACCCTAGGTTTTCTTAATTTTTCCATATATATTTTCCTAGTTAAAAGTGTTTCCTCTTGGCCTACTATAGCCTCTAATTTTTTACTATAAAAGTTTCATAGAATACTCTTTTCCTCCTCAACATGGACATTAGTCCTATTCCATATTCTAGTGCTCTCATACACAGTAATATTTTCTCTAATATGCCTCTAGTTTGATAATGGTCCTCAATGTTAGGGTTATTAACCATTCAAATTTTATCATCCACCTTTTCTTCTTGCACGTTTTCTACCTCTGTATTACTATTCAGTTGTGAAACTTATTCTAATTTTATTTTAGGTAGAACATCCTCATAATTTTTAGGGGTAAAATGCATTGATTTTTTTGGATACTTCTCTTTATCAACCCCCTTAGTGTTCTTCTCCTCTTAAATTTCTCCAGAAATATAATTTCCATTATTTTTTTTTAATTTTAATAAATTACCCATATTCAATAGAAATTTTTTTCTCACCCAAATCAAGAATTTGATAAATTTTTATTTTATATATTTTAATTTCTTGAACCTATTTTTCTTCCTCTTCCACCATCTCACTCCATATTATTTTTTATTTTCTATTCCCATCAATAAGAGTGTCTTTTCATTGATCCTTTGATTCATTTACCCATCACATTTTTTAATTTTTACTAGATTTATTCATAATATACTTCTACTTTAAACATTTATCTTTTCCTTCTTGAACTTTAATTCTATTTTATTTCCAAGTCTCCTTTTATGCATACCCCTTTTCCACAACCATTGGTTTAAATTTTTTTAACAACCCTAAAAATAGAGATCATAGACCCTAATGTGTTTTATACATTTAGAAAAATTATTTACATATTTAAATTAAATATTAACATAAATCTTTGATCTACTAAAAATTAGACCCACTAGTTCAGGAATGAAAGAATCAATATTTACATCCAAAAATATTATAGAATAATACCTAAACTATCCTTCAAATATATGTTGATCCATATTAAAGAGAACACCCAGATTGTATTTTATGTTATTTAAAAAATATAGGTTCTAGTAGACATAGATCATATAATAAAATTTGATACAGATTTGAGAATTATTGCTTTTTTTGTGAATGGATTGAAATTCACACCCCATTCCATCAAAAATATGATGTGAGGCTTGATATTCATGTTACCAAGGTCTCATACATGATTAAATTCCTCCCTAAATTTAAATATTAGTTAATAATATCATTATATAATAGAAATAGTCATTCAATCCCTCATATTCCAAATATGAGATAATTTACTTCCCAATTCAATGTTGGGTTATGATTTTTCTCCTTTAACAAACATAACTCATCTAATATGGAAGAACATACACTGGCCTAGTCAATTTAGTAGATAATCTAGATTAGAAACTGTTGATGACAAAATATTTTAAGTGGGAAAATATACAGAGATCCCACTGATGCCAAATGGGATGCTTCTTAAATAACCTTCGTGGAGCCCCACAGCACAGTAGATGGTGCAAAGATAGGGACACCTCTCTGATCTTCATAGAGTAAAAGAGTTCGAAGACTCTATAGTTACGACGTAATTGGCGAAAAGATTCACTTCGTAGAGGGAACTCGATTTCCTCTGTGATCCCTTGTAAATTGATGGAAGACTCTATGACATCCATGAAAGGAATTAAAGAGGCCTCTGCATAGAGGAGGGGATGATGGTCGACTCCATGGTTACGAAAAACTTGGCACAATCCAATTCCGATCATAAAGTGCCACATGGAATCACAGTGAGCTGTCAGAGCTATGTGACTCCTCGTACCTATAAATACTGGGATTCCCTCACACCCAAAGGATGGATAGCCCGACCTTTCTCCTTATCATCTCTCAAATCACAAAGCACCCTATGATCTATGAAGGATTGAGAAAACGAGATCTTTAATGTATTTGAGAACTGCAAAATTCAAGTAGGGATTCCCTTTATGAATCCCACATAACATCACAAAGGAAGGATATCCCTAAGGGAGATCAGGTCTTTGAAAAGAACTCCTACTTTGTGAAGTACCTTCCATGCACATATAGATCTCATGTTAAGGTAGGATCATTCTGCTTCGAGAATACATCGCTTCATAGTGTTGTGCTTTGCAATTAACCCATGATCTGCGAAGTCCTACTCCACAAAATCTTTTTCACTTCTCAAAGAACTCATTATATGAATTTATACTCTATGCCTAATCTAGGACACTCCACTTTGTGAATAATACCCCTTCGTGGAGTCTCTTCACTCTATAGAGCACCATATCTTCGCAAGTTCCCTTCCTGTGAACCCCTTTGCCTCACCAACCCTTCTCCTGTGCGGCCTTCCAGGTTTGTAAAAAATTATTTCAAGGTCCCTTGGGTAGAGATTCATATTGTGTTAAATAGACTCATTCTTATTCAAATATTCAAGCTAATGAATATTTATTCTTCTCATATCCATGCTAGCGTGATCCCTTCAATGGATCACTCTATAACCACATCATCACATGGAATTGTTGATGCCCTCCCTTCTGCAAGTGTGGGTGAGCATCAGTTATATAATTCCTATGGGTGAGGAGTGAATCCTCATTATCTGAGCTACAAGGTGTTAAATTTCCAAACACTATCGTCCTCAGTGCATGATTTTAAACTATAGTCTCACCCCGTGCATTATACAAAGGGTGCCCGTCTTAGACATTTTCCATGCCCACTGGTCTCCACGGGAGTGAGATCTTCCTCACATGGAATGATATACTCCTTTCATGGAATGACATCTATCCATGGGGAAGGGAAACCATCTTTTTGTAATACCCTAGTCTTTCTTGCGGTAGGTAGCATCATTGCTCCTCCTCTCTTCTTCCATGCGCAGAGTCCAGAGGAGAGATAGGCACAGGGACTCGATACCCCATCCCTCTTTGATTTTTCCTTTATATCCATCTGGACTCCATCTTGGAGTAAGTCTCAATCTCCATATCCCTAGGCCGCTAAACATGTGTAAGCCCTGCTCTATTCCTTGAAAACACACCTTTCGCGATGTGATTGTCATGTCTTTTCTGCCTCTTGTTTCTCACACCGAGCTTAACTCATGTGGGATTAGAGTAAGCATCGACCTTGTCATCCTCCTTGGTCCTCCTTGGCGTGTAATCTTCAAGCCCCCCATAACGGACTACATGGACTTTTATCTTTTTCCTCTCTAGGAAGGGTACGTAGGAAGCCTCCATGAGGTTCAAGACCAACACCTATTAGTCCCGAATACTTCACATCGGTTCACCCTCATCCCGAATGACGTTAAACTTTATGCCATTTCATCCTGTAAGATGATAAACCGTATACTTACGAACTATGTGGGTTTTGATCCCTGTCTCCTAAGTAAGGTATGTAGGAAGCCTCCTTGTGGTTCAACCCCAAACAATGGTAAACCTATTTGAACTATGTGGTTTTTTATCAATGTCTCCTAGGCACGGTATGTAGGAATACTCCCTAAGTTAAACCCCAAAAAAATAGTAATCCTATCCGAACTACGTGGGTTTTGATACCCATCTATTAGATAGGGTATATAGGAGCCTCCCTCAGGTTCAACCCCAAACACTAGTAAACTTCGGTGTCCCATTTTTTGGGACCCACATCCTAGTTTGTCCTTTACTGGCATCAAACCAACTCTCGGGCCACTACCGACATGTAAGCCCTAGCATGTCTTCAGGTTGTTGTCCTACGAATACACCCTGATTCCATACCTCATACTGAATGACATGAAATTTGATTCCCTACCATGGGGAAACGTATAAAGCCTCCATGAGGTTCAATCCCACCACCTATGTCTCATATTGATCTCTCCCTTGAGCCTTTGTGTTTCAGGAAGGTCATGACCCAACCCAGAGGTTCTACTTCCTCTAGGTCCCATCCATGCATCCATTCTCACAGGTATCCTCCTCAAGTGTCCTGTCTCCCCACCGAACGAAGTGTACATTGATTCCTTGCCACATGGATATGTAGGAAGAATAGGTTCAATCCCAACACAATCATTATCTTCATTTTAGTCCCATATCATTCACCGCCCACTTCATTCAACCTTCAAGAATCCATCCTAATTCTTACCCAGGCCATCACATCCCAGTGAGATCATTTCATTCATCCCATCATTGTTGCTTAGGGCACCTGGGTATCTAACCACACATAAGCCCCACACAATCCATAATCATCCAGCCAAGAGTGTCCCTCTTGTGATGGGATATTATCCATACATAATCCTCAGCATGTCTCTGGGTTTTTTTCCTCAGTGTATACCCTAATTCCATGTATCACCCTTTGAACTATGTGGGTTTTGATCCCTATCTCTCTGGACAGGTTATGTAGGAAACCTCCATAAGGTTCAATCTCATCCAATGGTAAACCCTAACACCCCATTTGTTGGGACCCAAGCATCCTTGGATCTGTTCTCATTGGAAATTTGATCCACTCATCCAGTAAACCCCTCAGGTGCTCCCCCATAGGGATGTACCCATATGATCCACTCCTCTTAGTGTTCTGATCCATCTCTTATAGATGTTAATCTTACAGCATACCCTATATCGAACATGGGGAGTTGAGGAAAACCTCAGAGACATGCCTATGGAATATAATTCACTACAATCAACATGGGATTCCTTGGACTTCTGTTCCCTCGAGAAGCCCTATAATAAGGGGAAGAGACCCAAACGCATTAGTGTTTTAGTCTCCATACATGCCAGCGATGTGAAATGACACAACCCCCCCCCCCCAGGTTTCTTCCCTAACTAGACCCCTTAGAATTTCCTGATAGAATTATTGTAATTAACCGACGTCCAGGAAGAGATTCCACCAGGGATGAGTTTCATGAAAAACATCTTAATCTTTATGGGTGACCGGGAATATATGAAATAGTTTGTGGATGAATCCACAAAAGTAGGAACCAATATCCCATCATCCTACTTAGATCTAGGAGAAAAAATCCTTGAATAATTTATGGATTCCACCTGCCTTTAGAAAGCGGGAATGCGGGGAAACAATCAGTGTGTCCTCAATAGACGGATGCACACCCAAGTGAAAGCATCAGAAAGAGAAATGGTGAACCCGACATGAATTTATTCTCATAAATGTGGAGATTAATAGTATTCGAGACCTCAGGGGATAAGCATGTCACCAGATCCATCTATCTGGCACTAGGTCTTTCCAAGAAAATAGTGGTCCTGTCATGAAACTCACTAGAGATTAGGGTAGTTGAATGTTAGACATCCTAATATGTGATGTTTTCAGCATGAATCCTTCTTACAAATCATGGGAGATAGATTGGTTTTGGGGAGATGGACATCACTTTCCTCCTTTCGGAACTAATGGTTGGATCTCCCTACTTTGCAGGACCCAAGCGGTTATGACAGGAAACTAATCACCACCCAACCACCGACGTAAAGGCTGGGCCAACACCAACATAGAAATCCCGTGCAACACCATATCTCATATGAAGGCCTCCACATCCATGGTAGTTGGGTGACCACACCCCATATCACCATCAGAACTTTGTCAGAGGAGTGGGATTAATGACCTCGTCTGATTGTACAGGGAAGAAGGGATTATCCCAACTTGGGATATGGCCCGGCAGGATTTAGGGGTTTATGTGCCTCGCCGTCACCACCATCCCCAAGGTCCACAGAGAGAGCCATTGCTCCCCACTCCAACCTACAACCGTTTCAGGACTAGATGAGTAATATTTGATTTATACACCTATACGACTGGCCCAATTCTGGTTAACCCAACACCAATGTTGAGTGAAAGCTGAGGAGGAATCCCTCTAGGGTGTGTCATCATCAACGGCTATAGTGGCCCTTTCCATCGCCGAAACATACCATCAATGACCCATTTATACTGAATAGGGGCACTCATATGTCTGACCTAGATCAAGGCCCTAACTACTCCACAAGTAGGTTGGGACGACTCTCTTGGTCGCTGAAACAGGTAGCGCTCGTTGCAGGCTGACCTGCGGCGATGATATCCAGCACATGGGTCCTCCCCGCACCACCATAAATGTGATCACTAGTCTTCCCGACTCCCAATCATGGCATGGAGGTCCTCCCCATGCAACCATCACTCCAAGATAAGGCCCTCTCTGTTGCATTGACATCTAGCATGGTTGTTTCTTCCACACCCGGGATCCCAGGTATGGATCCATTCCTCCTCTCTCAGATTGCTGATGTAAAGATCCTCCTCGCCCAGTCAACCACCAGTGTGTGGGTATTCCCCATGTTATTAACACCATTGTTGAAGGTCATTATCGTACCGAAAATCAGATAAGTAGAGGTTTTCCTCGCTTCATTGGCATCCAATGCGAAGGTCTTCCCTGTGTTCAGTTTGACCAGTATGAAGGTCCCCCTTGTACCTTCACTACTAAGGGAAACAAACATGGAATTATTGCCCATGATCCCACCAGATCTAGCGGAGGTCCTACCCTCTCCAACACTTCCTGTGGGGATTCTCTACATGCACTAGCCAGCGGACACAGAGTCCCTCCCTGTGTTCCTTTTGTCATTTTTTCGGGTGCTCCTCACACACCGACTCACCCAGGAAAAATTACTCTCTATCCCAGCACTATTTCGGCCGAAGGTCCTCCTCATTCCTAAACCCTATCCTATCTTGAAGAACCATACTAGGGCCGGAGGGTAGGTCACAACCACCAAAGGAAGACTAACTAGAAGTTCCAAACCATGATTAAACCCGTCTGCTTTTCAGATTCCGATTTGGACTGTGATTCAGTAATGGAACCCTCACCTCATTCCTCTATGTCGAGGGCAGCAGCAGAAACAAGTCATATAAGCCTCATCCTCCCAGAATGTGAGGTCCACCAGATTCCTTCCTCCCTCTAGAGATACATCTAGGAGGAGGAAGATTTATCATATTTCTAGGGCCTGGCTGTGAAATCCTACCTATCATCAACAGGATCATTTCCTACCTCAACCTAAGATCATGGAGAGTTATTCTAGGGACCAATAGAGGAAGGGAAACAGCATGACCCGCCATCATTAATCACACTCCCTCTGTAGAAATCTATGTTCACTAGTCTATCTTACTAGGATATGGTTTATCGGTCATTGGAATCTTCGGTAGACAGTCCAAGATGTTGCGGTTTGTCATCTCGCTCATCATATTCTCCATCAGCCATTCTACCATCTCAATGGTCAGCTTCAGTGCTGTTACTAGTCCCTTAGCCACCCCCTAGTCGATGAATGGGGTAACCAAGGTCCAGATCCCATGTCTAAGCCTAGGATCTTATGGGAAATCCTTGTGGTGAATCATTTCCTAGAGATGTTCTGGCCAGTTGTTACCGCGAAATCTAGTGCACTGAAATCACTTACCCGGGAGGAGGTCGCGTGCTTTGGCCAAACCCTCTAGGAAACACACAACCATCTCCATCATTGGTGAGTGGCTTACCTAAAGATTTGGGATCACTTTGAAGATATTGGCTAGCAATTTCATATGGTCGACTTGTTTATGATTTGTGTGGACCAGCACCCTGAGTCTCCTAGTCACCATCGGACCACCAACAACAATGCATTCAGAGATTTAAAGTGTTTGAAAAATTATAATAAAAAAATATTCCCCCACTTCTAGATCTGTGATTGGGGTAGTATGAAACCCTTCATTTAATTCTATCCAGCGCTAGCCCGACTTTCCAGGAAATATTGAAAATATTCCTCTAGGTATAGTTGCGGTTAACATGGCCGACCTATTAGAGGGAGAGAATGAGCTAGATCTCCTTGAATAGAAATTAACCCTGGGGGAGTTCCACACCTACTGGATTCATTGGGAAGGGTTACTATCCAGTAAATAAATTTACTGGGTCTTTTTGTACCTACCGAGTCATTAGCCCTTGGTCAGAATCCCAATAAGGGAAAAGTGCATCTTGGAGTATTCAAATCCTTTGAACCATCTGGTTTAGTAAATAAGAAAGTAGATGATATCTGTAAAGACCTGCAAATTTCAAGGAAATTTTTTTTTCTTAATTTTCTTTGGAATTTTACAAGAGCGCAGCTTCAGACGGCACCTGATTCCGAGGCCCGGTGTGCCCGGAATCAATTTCCGAAGTTTGGCTCGGGTACGTTCAGTGAACGGACGAGCGGGTTTTTCTATCTTTTGAACCGGTGCCCGGAATCGAATTCTGAGGGCACCGATGAAATCGCAGCGCCGGTATTTGCTTAGAAACGCCTCTTCCGGAGTTGCGTTTGCTCAGACGTGGTTTTTAAATTTTGCGGCTTTAAGTCAGAAATAAAATAAAGTTTGTGCGACAACTTTATTTTATTTCACTTAAGCTGCTTGGAAGCCACTTGAAGTCACTTAAAGACGGCTTGAACTGAGTTGAACTGGATAGGATGCTATCCGGAAATATCCTACCCCCTTGGTAGGATATTTGTGAGGTGGGGCCCGCACGAGCCCCGCCGTTTCTTTCGCTAAGTAACGCACCCGCGAAAACCCGTCAAAGTAACTGAAAAGTCAACCGACGCGTTTTCTTTAATTCTTAACAGACCATTTAATTGGGCGGTTTATTTCGTGAATTAAATGGACTGTTTCTTCGTGAATTAAATGGGTCGTTTCTTTCGAATTAAATGGATCGTTTCTTAACCGGTTTCGTATGTTGGCATGTTTATAAAATAAGACCAACCTAAAAATCCTTTGAAAGGATTTGAGAGGATCTTGTTTCTTCATCTCCCCGCGAAGAACGCGAAGAACGCGAAGAACGCGAAGAACGCCGGAACCGGAATTCGACGACGCACGATCCGCGACATCAACAACTTTTCCGCGACCTTCTTCTTCTTCTTCTTCTTCGGTGCCTCTTCTTCCGCGGCGGACCTGCGATCGGCGGTTAAAGGTGAGAATCGAAACTTCTAAATTCTCCCCTTTTTATAATTCGATATCAACGGATTTAAATTAATTAAATCCGTTTGATCTTGATCCGGAAATTGGCGACGCGACGCCGGATACCGCGACGACGCGACGAACCACTTCTTCCGCGACGAGCGATCCCGCGACGACCTCTCGTCCGACGACGACGACAAGGTAGGGATTTATTTTCTTGATTTTTCCTTTCCCGTGATTTTATTTCTTTTAAAATATAGAACAGATCACGGAACAATTTTAAATTTATTTAAAATTGTTGATTTGGTTATTCCTTGTTTCTCCCGTTGTTTATGACTAACGCGGAGGGTGCGGGTCTAACGAACAAGACCCGGCAACCCTCCGCCGATCTTCCTTTTTGTGCGGATTTGGCGGGTGACGGCAAAAGCACGACGCAAGGGCCATTTGTTGATTCCGCAGTGAAGGACGCGTCCTGGGAGGAACAATGGCGCAGACGGGAGGCAAAACGGGCCACCGGAGCAACTCCGGCGGCCCGCGGAAGGTGGCGGCGGCGCGGGTCGCCGGCGCGGCGGGGCCGGCGACCGGAGGCGGCGGCGCCCGGCGCGCCGCCAGAGGAGTCCGCCGCGGCCGAGCCGCGGCGGCGGCGAACCGCCGGACCGCGTCCGCGGTCCGGCCTTCCAGCACGCGGCCCGCGCGGGCCGCGTTTCTCCAAAGCCGCGGGTTTGACCCGCGGCGGCTCAAGCGGCCGCTCGGCCGAAGCCGAGCCGGCCGGTCCGGTCGGCCGGGCCGCGCCCAGGCCGGACCGGACCCGGCCTAGCCGGTTCGGGCCGGGTCGGGCCGACCCGGTTCGGGCCGACCCAGGGGGGGTTCGGGCCGGGTCGCCCCGGGCCCAGAACCCCCGTTTCGGGCCTTCTTCGGTCTTTCGCCCATATCTTGGGCCTGGGACCTCCGATTGACGAACCGTCAGCGGCTACGCGATCCTTGGATCGAGACGGTCGTTTCGGTATACTATACTCAAGGTTTCGGAAGACTTTGGGTTCGGCCGGGTTGGTTCGTACACGAAACCAACCGGGCCCTCGGAGTGGAAACGCTCATAACATGAGCTACGGACGTCCGAACGACGTACCGTCAGCTGTGGTAGATTCCTCTAAGTGAGACGGAACTTTTGGCATACTCCGCCCGAGGATCAGATACAGGCGGAGTACGGTCGGGTTGGTTTTTCCCTAAAAACCAACCGGGCCCCTGGGATGAAAATGCCAATAACTCTCAGACCGGGCGTCCGATTGACGCGCCGTCTGTCGCGTTGAGATCCTGTTGTCGATTCGGAACTTTTGGATACATCAAATTCGGACTACGTGTCAGTTGATGTATCAGCCTCTCGGCTCGTGGAGCGGACCCTCCTAAACGAGCTCGCTAAGTGCGGGAACCCTAGTGCTGGCTGTGGCTTCGACGACAGAGCAGAGATCCTCCGTGGACTGCGACGACGACAGAGCAGAGATCCTCCGTGGACTGCGACGACGACAGAGCAGAGATCCTCCGTGGACTGCGACGACGGTAGAGCAGAGATCCTTCGTGGACTGCGGCGACGACTGTGCAGAGATCCTCAGTGGACTGCGTCGACTACTGCACTCAGCGATCCTACGTGGAACAGTGCTACCGAACCTGTGTGAGCTGAATCTTCTTTTTACCTTGAGCGGTGGAGCGCTTGGGTGTAGCGGTGGACCCGTGGTACTTGACAGTGGTGGTGCGCTTGGATGCAGCAGCAGACCCTTGGCGGTGGAGCGCTTGGTTGTAGCGGTGGACCCGCGATACTCTACGGAGTGTGTGCGCTTGGGTGTAGCGACAGACCCGCGACGGTGGAGACGCGCGTGCGGAGTACGGAGACCGTGTAGACGACTGAGACCTGACGACTGCTTGACCGACTCGACTTGGAGTGAGTCAACTAGCCCAGTGGATGGAGCGCCCAGTAGTTGGCAGCAGACCCACGGCGGACGGAGCGCCTGGTAGTTGGCGGCAAACCCGCGGTACTCGACAGGAGGAGTACCTCAGTAGGCTATCTTGGTGAGCGCCTGGTATTTGGCAGCAGACCCTCAGCGGACGGAGCGCCCGGTAGTTGGCAGCAGACCCGCGGTACTCGACAGGAGGAGTACTTCAGCAGTCTTAGGTTAGTGAGCAGTACCTCGGAGTCGTGACAGGACCACTGTACACTTCAGAGATGGGGCTCTTCAACATTTACGGTTTCGATAATGAAAATCCTGGTTGAGCTGAATCTTATGTTACTCTCCTTGTGGATTGTGTTGAACTATCCTTTGTGGATTTACTGTTTACTCTCCTTGTGGATTTGAGTCTTGCTTTCCTTTGTGGATTGAGTTGTTCTTGAGCTCGTGAGCAGAGCTAGAATTGGGGACTTAGGTATATGTATGGGCATATACCTAAGTCGAGTCAGATGTTACTTCGTGATTGCATCTTTCTTTTGTGCTATATCCTTTGTGGATTTCGGGAGACCTTCGGGGGTCTCGGGGTCCTTACTGAGTAGCTTGTACTCACCCCTGCACGGGCTATGCCCGCACCTTGTTGTGTTGGTTGCAGACGACGGACAGCGCTGATCACGGTTGGGCGTGGAGCAGGATGGTACCTGGAGGTGGACCACTGGGCGGGACGTGCTCGGAGCGGACGTGGGACCCGAGGAGCCTGGAGGCTATCTGTACCCACCCTTCAGGTGGGATTTCCAGTGGACGACACGAGGCCGCCGTCTTTTCTTCAGTTGCTGTTCTTTACTTTTTCAGTTGTACTTTACAGTTGGGCTTGTATTTCCGGCCCCCTTTACTTTTCTGCACTTTACTTTCCGCTTGCTGACTCTGTGTGGTTGTTACTTATAAAGGCAATGCCTTCCCTGTTTACTGGGATTTTACGCCTTGGTGCTAGTCGCCAGCCCCTGGCCTATGGAAGGCGGGCTTGGGGTAGTCACGGCACGGGCCCCGAGGACGGGTCGTGACAAATTGGTATCAAAGGTGGTCGGTTCTACCGCAGACTCTGATCATCCTTTCTTTCTATACGAAGCAATAGTGTTTAGTGTATTGAGTGTGGTTATCAGTTCAGGGAGCCCAGTGTTGGTGCGGCGGCCGACGTATCCGTACACCAGGACCCTGACTCCTGATTTCCGACTCAATGCATGAAAACATTGATTGCGTGTGTGTTTCAAGTTTTCTTTGTGATTACTTGTGTCAGCTCACCGGGTATACTGATCTGCTTTATGGAAATCTCAAGTTTTCCTTGTGAATACTTGTGCCAGCTCACCAGGTATACTGTTCTGACTATGGTGCTCTTGTTCTCCTTTTCAGGATGGCCCCGCGACGACAGCCAGCTAGGGTTCCGAGTGTAGGGCGCGACGGCAGCCCACCGAGCGACGAGGCCTCGGTGCAGGGCCCCCTGCCAGCAGTGGCACCGGCGGTAGCTTTACCCGCCGAGCCACCGATGCTGCCAGTACCAGACGCTGACGATGCACGTCGCCTCAGGGCACTGCATGAGTTTCAGAGCCAGCGACCGCCCAGGTTTCGCGGTGAGGCGGACCCCCAGGCCGCCGAGGACTGGCTAGAGGCGGTGGTACGGATCTTTAGGCTAGTGAGGACACCAGCGGATCTCATGGTGATTCTCGCGGCGAGCCTCCTGCAGGCGGCGGCAGGACGATGGTGGAGCCTGATGCTCCAGGTTCACGATGAGACATCCCTGCTCTGGGCGGACTTCGAGAGCCTCTTCCGCTCTGAGTTCGTCCCGGCCACCCTCCGAGCGGTGCGCATCCAGGAGCTTCTCCAGCTGCGCCAGGGCAGCATGACGGTCGCTCAGTACGCGGCGAGGTTCACGGACCTATCTCGCTACTCGACCGACATGGTACGGGACCCCTTCTTCCGGGCCCGGACCTTCGAGCAGGTCTTGCGACAGGAGATTCGGGCGTCGCTGATCTCCCTCAGCATTCCGACCCAGGCGGGAGTGCTAGAGCGGGCCCTTCTGATCGAGAGCTTCCTTGCTGAGTCTACACCATCACAGAGACCCACCGCAGGGCGGCACGTAGCGGAGTCTTCGGTAGCAGGTAGCCGACAGATGACTCAGGGTTCCAGGCAGACCAGACCTACCAGTGGCCGACTGCACGACTCAGGCTCAGTTGTGCGGGGAAGCCGGGGTGGAGTCAGAGCCAGGCGTGCCGAGAGTGGGCAGTGTTACTCCTGTGGCGGAATTGGTCACATGGCTCGTGACTGCCCGACCCGCCATGCGGGGGAGCAGCAGACGGTTGAGGAACCACCTAGGCAGAGGCAGAGGTTCGACCGTGGCGGTCTGCAGGGAGGAGACGGACGAGGTAGAGGAGCTGGCCGAGCAGCAGGTGGTGGACGACGCTTTGAGGCTCTACCACCACCACCACCAGGAGGTCCACCCCGACCGCAGGGGAGAGCTCAGCTTCAGGCAGCCGAGGCCTTCGATCATGGAGCCCTGGGAGCTGATGGACAGGAGCAGAACTAGTGGATACATCCTTTGTACTTCTGGTTCCTTGTTGCTTTTGTGTAGCGTCTTGTAATATGAGCTGCAATAATAAAAGACGCATACCTTTGTGATATTTTTCGTTCCTATCCTCTTTCGTGATGTTACTAGGAGATTCCGGTTTTGGCTGTTGACTTGACCCTCACTTGTGAGACGTCTACTGGAGGAGACCCAGTTACCACACACTGATGCCGACAGTGTGACTCAACCCTTGGAGGCGAGAGTAACGGTTGAATCTCTTAGTAGTAGCGTCGAGGCCTTACGACGTCATCCTTGGTATGGATTAGTATCATCCATGTTAGGATTGACTGTTTTAGGCAAAGAATGTGGTTCATCCAGGGGATGAGACCAGATTTCTCTTTTCGGCAAAGAAGAAATCTTGCAGCTCTTGTGGGACCTGTGATGGTCCAGGCCACGACAGAGAAGGTCCAGATCATCCAGGAGAGGATGAGGACAACTCAGAGCCGGCAAAAGTCATATGCTGACAGGAGGCGGAGACCACTAGAGTTCGAGGATGGCGACCACGTCTTTTTGCGTGTCTCACCTCGACGTGGTTTACGGAGATTTGGCCGAGGCGACAAGTTGTCTCCACGCTTCATCGGGCCTTTCCAGGTCCTCAGCAGGATAGGAGAGGTGGCTTATCGCCTGGCTCTACCACCTCAGTTACACCGGGTGCACGACGTCTTTCACGTGTCTCAGCTGAGGAGATATGTGCACGACCCGACGCACATCATCGACTTTGGGGAGCTGGACGTGGACGATGGGGCAACTTTTGCGGAGGTCCCAGTGGAGATCGAGGATCGACAGGAGCGGGTCCTACGTGGGCGGTCGATTCCTCTTGTGCGCATCAGATGACAGCACGGGAACCTCCAGGAGAGCACTTGGGAGCGGGAGGCTCAGATGCGTGCTCAGTACCCCCATTTGTTCCCCTAGTTTTTGAAGTAACTTTACGGGGACGTAAAGCCCTGGGGTGGGAGTAATGTAAAGACCCGCAAATTTCAAGGAATTTTTTTTTTCTTAATTTTCTTTGGAATTTTACAAGAGCGCAGCTTCAGACGACACCTGATTCCGAGGCCCGGTGTGCCCGGAATCAATTTCCGAAGATTGGCTCGGGTACGTTCAGTGAACGGACGAGCGGGTTTTTCTATCTTTTGAACCGGTGCCCGGAATCGAATTCTGAGGGCACCGATGAAATCGCAGCGTCGGTATTTGCTTAGAAACGCCTCTTCCGGAGTTGCGTTTGCTCAGACGTGGTTTTTAAATTTTGCGGCTTTAAGTCAGAAATAAAATAAAGTTTGTGCGACAACTTTATTTTATTTCACTTAAGCTGCTTGGAAGCCACTTGAAGTCACTTAAAGACGGCTTGAACTGAGTTGAACTGGATAGGATGATATCCGGAAATATCCTACCCCCTTGGTAGGATATTTGTGAGGTGGGGCCCGCACGAGCCCCGCCGTTTCTTTCGCTAAGTAACGCACCCGCGAAAACCCGTCAAAGTAACTGAAAAGTCAACCGACGCGTTTTCTTTAATTCTTAACAGACCATTTAATTGGGCGGTTTATTTCGTGAATTAAATGGACTGTTTCTTCGTGAATTAAATGGGTCGTTTCTTTCGAATTAAATGGATCGTTTCTTAACCGGTTTCGTATGTTGGCATGTTTATAAAATAAGACCAACCTAAAAATCCTTTGAAAGGATTTGAGAGGATCTTGTTTCTTCATCTCCCCGCGAAGAACGCGAAGAACGCGAAGAACGCGAAGAACGCCGGAACCGGAATTCGACGACGCACGATCCGCGACGTCAACAACTTTTCTGCGACCTTCTTCTTCTTCTTCTTCTTCGGTGCCTCTTCTTCCGCGGCGGACCTGCGATCGGCGGTTAAAGGTGAGAATCAAAACTTCTAAATTCTCCCCTTTTTATAATTCGATATCAACGGATTTAAATTAATTAAATTCGTTTGATCTTGATCCGGAGATTGGCGACGCGACGCCGGATACCGCGACGACGTGACGAACCCCTTCTTCCGCGACGAGCGATCCCGCGACGACCTCTCGTCCGACGACGACGACAAGGTAGGGATTTATTTTCTTGATTTTTCCTTTCCCGTGATTTTATTTCTTTTAAAATATAGAACCGATCACAGAACAATTTTAAATTTATTTAAAATTGTTGATTTGGTTATTCCTTGTTTCTCCCGTTGTTTATGACTAACGCGGAGGGTGCGGGTCTAACGAACAAGACCCGGCAACCCTCCGCCGATCTTCCTTTTTGTGCGGATTTGGCGGGTGACGGCAAAAGCACGACGCAAGGGCCATTTGTTGATTCCGCAGTGAAGGACGCGTCCCGGGAGGAACAATGGCGCAGACGGGAGGCAAAACGGGCCACCGGAGCAACTCCGGCGGCCCGCGGAAGGTGGCGGCGGCGCGGGTCGCCGGCGCGGCGGCGCCGGCGACCGGAGGCGGCGGCGCCCGGCGCGCCGCCAGAGGAGTCCGCCGCGGCCGAGCCGCGGCGGCGGCGAACCGCCGGACCGCGTCCGCGGTCCGGCCTTCCAGCACGCGGCCCGCGCGGGCCGCGTTTCTCCAAAGCCGCGGGTTTGACCCGCGGCGGCTCAAGCGGCCGCTCGGCCGAAGCCGAGCCGGCCGGTCCGGTCGGCCGGGCCGCGCCCAGGCCGGACCGGACCCGGCCTAGCCGGTTCAGGCCGGGTCGGGCCGACCCGGTTCGGCCGACCCAGGGGGGGGGTTCGGGCCGGGTCGCCCCGGGCCCAGAACCCCCGTTTCGGGCCTTCTTCGGTCTTTCACCCATATCTTGGGCCTGGGACCTCCGATTGACGAACCGTCAGCGGCTACGCGATCCTTGGATCGAGAAGGTCGTTTCGGTATACTATACTCAAGGTTTCGGAAGACTTTGGGTTCGGCCGGGTTGGTTCGTACACGAAACCAACCGGGCCCTCGGAGCGGAAACGCTCATAACATGAGCTACGGACGTCCGAACGACGTACCGTCAGCTGTGGTAGATTCCTCTAAGTGAGACGGAACTTTTGGCATACTCCGCCCGAGGATCGGATATAGGCGGAGTACGGTCGGGTTGGTTTTGCCCTAAAAACCAACCGGGCCCCTGGGACGAAAATGCCAATAACTCTCAGACCGGGCGTCCGATTGACGCGCCGTCTGTCGCGTTGAGATCCTGTTGTCGATTCGGAACTTTTGGATACATCAACTTCGGACTACGTGTCAGTTGATGTATCAGCCTCTCGGCTCGTGGAGCGGACCCTCCTAAACGAGCTCGCTAAGTGCGGGAACCCTAGTGCTGGCTGTGGCTTCGATGACAGAGCAGAGATCCTCCGTGGACTGAGACGACGACAGAGCAGAGATCCTCCGTGGACTGCGACGACGACAGAGCAGAGATCCTCCGTGGACTGCGACGACGGTAGAGCAGAGATCCTTCGTGGACTGCGGCGACGACTGTGCAGAGATCCTCAGTGGACTGCGTCGACTACTGCACTCAGCGATCCTACGTGGAACAGTGCTACCGAACCTGTGTGAGCTGAATCTTCTTTTTACCTTGAGCGGTGGAGCGCTTGGGTGTAGCGGCGGACCCGTGGTACTTGACAGTGGTGGTGCGCTTGGATGCAGCAGCAGACCCTTGGCGGTGGAGCGCTTGGTTGTAGCGGCGGACCCGCGATACTCTACGGAGTGTGTGCGCTTGGGTGTAGCGACAGACCCGCGACGGTGGAGACGCGCGTGCGGAGTACGGAGACCGTGTAGACGACTGAGACCTGACGACTGCTTGACCGACTCGACTTGGAGTGAGTCGACTAGCCCAGTGGACGGAGTGCCCAGTAGTTGGCAGCAGACCCACGGCGGACGGAGCGCCTGGTAGTTGGCGGCAAACCCGCGGTACTCGACAGGAGGAGTACCTCAGTAGGCTATCTGGGTGAGCGCCTGGTATTTGGCAGCAGACCCTCAGCGGACGGAGCGCCCGGTAGTTGGCAGCAGACCCGCGGTACTCGACAGGAGGAGTACTTCAGCAGTCTTAGGTTAGTGAGCAGTACCTCGGAGTCGTGACAGGACCACTGTACACTTCAGAGATGGGGCTCTTCAACATTTACGGTTTCGATAATGAAAATCCTGGTTGAGCTGAATCTTATGTTACTCTCCTTGTGGATTGTGTTGAACTATCCTTTGTGGATTTACTGTTTACTCTCCTTGTGGATTTGAGTCTTGCTTTCCTTTGTGGATTGAGTTGTTCTTGAGCTCGTGAGCAGAGCTAGAATTGGGGACTTAGGTATATGTATGGGCATATACCTAAGTCGAGTCAGATGTTACTTCGTGATTGCATCTTTCTTTTGTGCTATATCCTTTGTGGATTTCGGGAGACCTTCGGGGGTCTCGGGGTCCTTACTGAGTAGCTTGTACTCACCCCTGCACGGGCTATGCCCGCACCTTGTTGTGTTGGTTGCAGACGACGGACAGCGCTGATCACGGTTGGGCGTGGAGCAGGACGGTACCTGGAGGTGGACCACTGGGCGGGACGTGCTCGGAGCGGACGTGGGACCCGAGGAGCCTGGAGGCTATCTGTACCCACCCTTCAGGTGGGATTTCCAGTGGACGACACGAGGCCACCGTCTTTTCTTCAGTTTCTGTTCTTTACTTTTTCAGTTGTACTTTACAGTTGGGCTTGTATTTCCGGCCCCCTTTACTTTTCTGCACTTTACTTTCCGCTTGCTGACTCTGTGTGGTTGTTACTTATAAAGGCAATGCCTTCCCTGTTTACTGGGATTTTACGCCTTGGTGCTAGTCGCCAGCCCCTGGCCTATGGAAGGCGGGCTTGGGGTAGTCACGGCACGGGCCCCGAGGACGGGTCGTGACAATATCAAAAAGGTCATGTTGCATCAACAGCTCACGGAACATAAAACTCTGGTCAATGACCTCCTCACTGAATGTGTTATGGAGCGATGACCAGGCTATGGTAACCCTCGACCGGGGCAGTAGGGGTAGGGGTACACTCCCCCTAGCAAGTTATCTCTGGGTGACACTAGCCATCATTCCCACATAGAAAGGGTAAATTCAGGATTTTATTGTAAGAGGGCATGATACGCCTCACCAAATCCACTTGAATTTCATGATAACCCTGCTTGAGACCTATCTCAGGTTCCCCCAGCCACTACACTGGTCATTCCCCCAGCAGTCCAGTAGATCATCCCATGAGCTGCTGGACCTGCTTATTATGTCAAAGAACCTTGCAACATAATGGTGGTTAGGTAAACTCACCATGATAAAAATCCTCACCCAGATGATCCAATGGAAGTGCTCATTTCATGTCTTGAGGCTTTGGAAACTCGGTAGGTGGCAATACCTCCTGATGGAAAGCCATATCTGGTGTGGGTGGATGATATACTATCCCCTAGTTTTGGAAACCCTACCTTTTCCCCATTTAATGGGATGGGTGATCTTCTGCATCATATGAACCACTTCATCTCAAGGTGTGAAACCATACTGGGAACTCTAGGGCTAAAGGATTCTGCCAAACTCTGGTGATTTGTACAAACATTGGAAGGGACTGCGTTTGTCTGGTGCAGCCAGCTACCCATTGGGTCAGTAGCTGGCTGGGAGGATCTTCATAGGAATTTTATTTACCCATTCACCTCTACCACCCAAAAGATGAGTATTTCAGACCTCTTAAACTGCATGCAGAGGCCCAAAGAGAAAATCCCTGAATTTGTTTCCCGGTGGAAAGTCCTTACCTACTCCCTAGATATGCAGCTGACTTAGGAACAACTACTGATCATGTGTGTGAGGAATGTTAAGACCGAATTGGACCCCTCACTCATCACCCAGAACTACCTAGGGGGATTTGGGGATTTCTCTGACAAATCCCAGCATCTATAAAAAGCCTTACAGTAAGCCAAGTAGGCACGTCTGTTGCCTCCTATAGTTTTCCTAAGAAGTGCCGCTAAGGCTGAGCCCACTGCGGTATCCCAAATAGAGGCCCCCATGCAGCTGGAATTATTACTATTGGATCCAACTCTACAACTTCATAGAGGCCTACCACCTTAGGCACAAACTCTAACCTAGTAGTGCCCACATCATAATTGGAAGGCGCCCATGCATAACGTAGATCCACCACCAAAGCGAGATAACAAAGTTCCACCACCTCAATAGGCTCCCCTAGCCTCTCTTTAGGGCTAGGCTCCCATTGCCCCCTTTCTAGATAGAAGGAATCAGACCTAATAATTTAATGAGTCTCAAGTCCCTGATTATTTCTGAAGTGCCTTCAAATAAGGAATCCTATGGTTTCTGGAATGAAAGATGCCCAAAGAGGTAGATCTGGATGATTTCCCCAATTACTTCCCCTATCAAAAAATCCTAGGGAACACCCAGTGATATGTGTTTAAAGATTGTTTCCTAGACCAGGTTATTAAGCACATAGTCAGGTTAGGTTCATCCCCGGCACATATGGCATGTGTATTCATACAACCTGACAATGATCGTGACTGTGAAGGTGAGTGACAGGAGGTTCCTAACTACGGGTCTTAAAAATATGATGACTGGATGGATCGTAAGGCATTCTCCCATGATCATGGTATTATCTGTGAACATATGAATCGAATAAAGCCTTCAAAAGACACCAAAAAACCCACAACTTCTACTTCTACGTCGATGTCTCTGTCTTTCTTCCCCTGGAGGGGCAAGCATCAACGACGCAAGGGAAAACAAAGTCCCCCACTGATACCATCTTCAACCCGTACTCTCGGAAATTTCATGCAGCCAAAGTTGGATAATTCCATTGTAATCCATCTAGTGATGGATGATTCTTTATGTGATAGTCCATGATACACTTCAGTTAACACCATGGAGCTGGTAAACCCCTACATGAATCCCGAAAACAAGGAGTTCCAGACAGATCCTCCCCACATCCCCAGTAGTCGCCAGCATCGATAGAGCAGTGGTTATGATAGTCATTGGAATACCTCAATCAGTGATTCCATCTAGGCTATGCATGCTACTGAAACTAGACAATAGGCCCAGCGTAGAGCTCAACAAGTGAAGTCTTTTCATCTTGTTTCTCCAGATCTGCCTCCACCGCGATTTGTGCTACTTGATCTAGATGAGCCACCACGATCGTGCTAGGATCAACCACATTATTTTTAAGGTCGGCCTCAGTCATATATCTCTCATCTGGTAGTCACTCCACATATTTTGACTAGTGAGCCCCAGGACATTCCCAGTACCAGTCGGTCGTCGGTTCAGCTAGAAGGGCCAATCATACCTCCTGTCATAGAACAACCTCATGTTCTCGCTTGGCATGGATGTATGATATTCTTAATAATCTTGTAATAATTCATGTGAGTCTCTATATCCTCAAGGATATTCTTATATCGTCATATATATGTGAATCCCTTTCTGAGGATTTTAGAAGCCCCCTTCAGTTTGAGAAGGTGGTATCAGCCACAGAAGCATTCCTTGCTGAGGCAGTCGAGCATGTTGAATTTCAGGCCATTATCTCTTTCTCTGGAGAAGATAAAGGCTCTATCATACAAAATAATATCCACCCACTATACATCACTTTCTATTTCAATGGCATGAAGGTTCGTCATTGTCTTTCTGACATAGGGTTAGGGATCAACCTCATCTCGACCTGGAAACTCAAAATGATGGGGTTGTCCGAGGATGACCTAAGACCCTCTGACCTAAAAATTCATTGTTATGAAAGGAAGGAATAGAAACCAGTTGGAAAGATCAACTTGAAGACCCAGTTTTTTGGCCTGGTTTCTAGCACTGAGTTCATGGTTGTCTCACAAGACACCACCTACAATTTGTTAATGGGTAGGCCATTGTTCCACTTGCATGCGACAACCCCTTATTCATATCACCAATTCCTTAAGTACTCCCTTAATGTTCGAGTGGGAATACCCCAATGTGATGCATCTCCCTTTACCTATTGTGATGCTCTCTAACTAGATGCTGACTATTATAAGAGCAAGGACAAGTAGATTCAGGCTAACATGGTTGAACACGTTACGACTGTGACTAACCCAAGGACTGACCTGGATGATGCCTATAGTTTCCCAATCCATTGATTGGAGGCCACAACCCCAAAATTGGGGAAATTATTTTTAGTTTTGGAATGAGGATGAATCACATTCCCAATTATAATGGATTCTAGAAGATCACCTCGTATTCATATAAGAATCGGGATTGAGTGATCCTAGAGCCCCCTACTCCCATAGGGTATCGGGATGTTGACCACGCTGTCATGACACATCAAATTGATTATGATTTTAATATTTATTTATAGTCTAGGGAATACCCTAGGTCATCTCTCGAGGAGAGTTGATAGGTTTTGAGTATGTAATTTTAATTAGAATTACTAAAGAGGGGAGAGGTTTTGAAAACAGATTTAAGTAAATTACTTAATTAAAGAGTTAAATAGTTGATAAATAAAGGTAGTGTATTAATAATTGTGATAGAATAAGATCTTTTAAATTTCACTACACATCTTGGATAGTTCATTGTTCTGAAAATTTAACATGGTTTTATTTAATTCTTTTGTTGAAGGTTGTCAAGATCTTGACTCCCCTCTTGCCTCTTCAAATGATGCTTAAAGGACCACCCCTTGGAACAACAATCGTGTTTCCAAGATTTGGTTATAAAACATATAATAAGAGGTCTACCAAATCATACTTAAATCTTATGTATGTGTGGGATAAATAGGATTATTGTGTTTTCCAATTAGAATAACCCAAGATTCCAACTTGAAATCTCAACCCAATCGGTGTTGTAATAAAAAGTGTTCCACTTAATTATATCAAATAAAATTTAATCATTAGAATGAATGTCAAGAAACAAAATAAGTAAAATATTAAGCAAAAAAATTATAAAAAAAACATTAGAATAACATGTGATGGAACTCCCTCCAAAGTTTGTGTAGCTCCCTCGAAATGATCGTCCACCGTTTAGCTCGCCATCGAGAGGAGGAGGAGGGTCGGGTGGAAGTCACTCTTCATCCCTGATTCCCCTATGAGGATAGGGGACTCAAGAACTCCTTGTATGATGAGGGGACTTATTTGGGTCTCCCAAATACCAGAGCTTTGCCTCCTGGCCGAACTTGCAAATGAGGAGCCCAAGGTACCATTTTATCAGAAAATGGGAAGGTGGTTTTGAGAACATAGAATTATTAAAACCACTTTTCATAGGTGTTTCGACCTCTAGACAGCCTTATCTCGATTTTTAAAAAATAAAAAATTTGTATCCCCACCTCTTGGATGTCTACACTGAAGGTTTGGCATAAATTGGACACCTATAGTCTGAGATATGGACAGATCACAGCACACAAATTTTGACATCGTGCAGATTTGGTGTGTTGGACAGATCAGGTCGGTTGGGCCACTATATGGCCAAATGAGTCTTGGGTTCCTTCATACTAAATGTAGCGCAATGAAATTTTGACCAGCCCACAAAATATCATCCCAACTAGATTCACGGTCTATTAGAAGTGTGCATATTAATCCACTAGTGTGCTTGGATCCTGCGCAGTTTGGCCCATTTTTCTTAGACATCATCAAGGTCCCTCCAAATCACCTCCTCCTGCAATGGAATTATCAAAACAAGTATTATTTTCCTTTTTAACAGTGATAAAAAAAATAAATTATTCAAAAATGGAATGAAACTTGTCGATATTTTTATAATTTTCAATATAAAACAAGTTCAACATAGTGCTGTAAAGGTGAAAATTACACAGTGAATCGTGGTACAATCACACCCCCACACCTAAACATTTGCACTCCTGGGAAAAGTTAGATATACAAATAAAATGAGGCATATAAATATTCCCAACATCATGAAGATTTAACATTCTAGAAAATTTTAATTCATTATAGTAATTAGGTCAATGCACGAACCACACCAAGGAGTTTTTATTATGGAAAAACATGTCTCATAAATCATATCACAATGAAATTTAAAGAGATTCAGGACTCCAACATGAGCAAGGAATTCGAATGTCAACCATTCCACTAACTCTCCATGTGTGTGTGTGTGAAACCCATTCCATGCTATTCTTTCCACTTCCTAACCAATTAATATATGTTATTTTAAAATTATTCATCTTTAAATGAATTTTCACCGAACCTGCCCTATATCCTTTGCAATCACATTTCAAGACCCACTCACTTAAGCTTTCCCAGAATTCAAACCATAAGCTCCCAACCTATATATCTACATATGTTGTACATTTCATCACTCCCCTCATTTATTTTTTTAGAAGTTTCATTTGTAACAAATCTCACACTCATCTCTCAACCCCTATTTGATCTCCTCGTGACACTAATTGCAATAGTTATAACAAGATCAATGGTTAAGGAGGAGTGGTTTTTGACCTGCCCAAGACACAAACTTTTTTTAAGGGTGTACAACAGTCGGACATTCAGTACACACGCATAGGTTAATATGGTACAATAATGAAATAGATCATATAAGAAACAAACGTATGAAAATATCATTTAAAGCTGAAAAATATTAACATAACATATATTTACCTTATATTAATTAAGAAATATTCAAACTTCATGGTTTGATGCAAAAATGTATAGAGATATTAGTGGCATGGGTTTCCCAAAAACTACTCACACAAGGGGCATCAATCATCTCAAATGTTTCATAGTGATACAACCATTTATATCATTGAGAGAAAACCAATTCACAAAAAACCACTCTCTGACGTTAACTTCATACAAATATTATTTTTCTCCATTATTTATGGTATTTTTACTCCCCACCCCCCCATATGGTAACCAAATTATGGAACTTTTAAATTTTTGATGGGGGAAAAATGAAAATTCCATAAAGAAGGCGAGAAAGAGAAGAAATAAGAAAGACAATTAAAATCCTAATGAACTCAACAAGATAGGGAAAAGTGAAAATACTATAAAGAAGGTGAAAAAGAGAAGAAAAAAACGATGAAAATTACTATCTAACCCAGGAATGTACCCATCCCCCCACACTTAGAATGTGCGGTGTCCTCACTGTAATAATTGAGAAGGTGAGAAAGAAGGATAAACCCTGGTGTGTTTCACTGGTATGTTGCTTCTTGAACATGGAGTTCCTCCATTGGGAACTGTGAAAGGGATTCATGGAAGTGCTTCAGCTGCTTCCCATTGACATTTAAGGTTTGCTTGGTTTCTTCATTTTGAACCTGAACAACACCAAATGGGGATACATTAATAACAGTGTATGGGCTAAACCAGTGGGAACGAAGCTTACCTGGATGCAACTTCAGCATTGCATTATAAAGGAGGACCTTCTGCCCAATATGGAACTGACGATGAAGTATAAGACGGTCTTTGGAAGCCTTGGTTTTCTCCTTATAAATCCTGGAGTTCTCATATGCATCTCTTCTCATTTCCTCCAACTCCTGAATCTGCAACTTCCTTTGAGAACCTACCCCAGGAAGATTAGAATTGCATTGTTTGATGGACCAGTATGTTCGGTGCTCAATCTCAATAGGTAGGTGAAAACTCTTTCCAAACACAAGATGATATGGTGACATTCCAATAGGAGTTTTGAAAGAAGTATGGTAGGCCCATAATGAATCATCAAGTCAAAGACTCTAATATTTTCTATTGTATTGAACCTTTTTTTCAAGAATATGTTTTACCTATCTATTTGAAACCTCTGCTTGACCATTGGTCTATGGGTGATATGCAGTAGACACTCTATGACCAACCCCATACCGATGAAAAAGTGATTGCATTGTTCAGTTGAAGAAATGAGAACCCTGGTCACTGATGATGAACCTAGGTAAGCCGAACCTACAAATGATTTGGGTTCTCAAAAATTCTACAACTACCATAGAATCATCAGTCCTTGTAGCTCGTGCCTCTACCCATTTTTACACGTAATCAACTACCAGAATAATGTACAAGTTTCCAAAGGAATTGGGAAATGGACCCATAAATTCAATGCCCCAAACATCAAAAATGCCATGAAAGAGCAATGGTTGTTGTGGAATTTTATTTCTTTTAGATACATTCCCCATTATTTGACAACAAGGACAAGATTTGCAAAAATCATGGGCATCCCAAAAAAGTATTGGCCAAAAAAGGCCAGAATCAAGGACCTTACGAGCAGTCCACTGGGGACCAAAGTGGTATCCACAAGCAAGAGTGTGACAGAATCTAAGGACTGACTGAAACTCACTATCGGGAACACAACGCCTAAGGACTTGATCACTACAGGTGCGCCAAAGGCAGGGGTCATCCCAAATGTACCAACGAGACTCATGTTTTAGACTACTTGCTTGGTTTTTTTTGAAATCAGTAGGAATGCAAGATTCTACCAAATAATTTACAATTTTGGAAAACCAAGGAATAACATCTTGCACTTGGTAAAATTGCTCATCATGAAACATGTCATTAATGGGAATACAGGGGGATGATTCAATTTCCAAGGATGGGGGAATCCTACTGATATGGTCAGCCACCACATTATCTACTCCTTTTTATCTCTAATTTCTAGATTAAATTCCTGAAGGAGGAGCATCCAGCAAATGAGATGTGTCTTGGTTTCTGGTTTCTTAAGGAGATACCAGAGGGCTTCATGGTCTGAGAACACAATGACTTTGGACCCTAAAAGGTATGACCTGAATTTTTCTAAGGAAAATTCAATGACAAGTAATTCTTTTTCAGTTGTGGTGTAGTTTTCTTGGGTAGGGTCCAAAGTATGTGAGTCATAGGCAATGACATGTGTAGCTCGATCGATCCTTTGTGATAAGACTGCCCCAACTTCATAGTTAGAGGCATCACACATGAGCTCAAACGATAAATCCCACCGAGGTGTTTGGATTACCGGGGGTGAAGTGGGACTCCATTTTAACTTATTAAAAGATTCCTCACATTCTTTATCAAAAACAAATTCCTTTTTTTAATGTAATCCGGAGAGGGGGAGTTCAATTTTACTAAATTAAAGAATGAAACGACGGTAAAATCCAACATGACCTAGGAAATACCGCACATCCCATACATTTTTGGGGAATGGTAAGGAAGAAATGACACACACTTTTGATTTATCTACTTGGATTCCATACCAAGAAATGACATGCCCCAAAACTATACCTTGTCGCACCATGAAATGAAATTTCTCATAATTTAATACAAGATTCTTTTCAATACAGCGACGTAGGAATGAACCAAGACTACTCAAACATTCATCAAAATAAGAGACATAAATAGTTAAATCATCCATGAATACTTCAATGAAATTCTCCAGGTAATCCGAAAAAATACTAATCATGCAACGTTGGAAAGTACCCAGAGCATTGCACAGACCAAATGGCATCCTTATATAGGCAAATGTGCCAAAGGGGCAAGTGAAGGTTGTCTTTTCCTGATCCTCGAGGAAAATATGAATCTGAAAGTATCCAAAATACCCATAAAGGAAACAGTAGTGGGACTTACCCGCTAGCCTCTCTAGCATTTGGTTAATGAATGGAAAATAGAAATGGTCCTTCCTAGTGTGTTGGTTTAGTTGGAGATATTCTATACAGACACGCCAACTATTTTTCACATAAGTTGGAACCAATTCATTGTTTTCATTTTTGATTACTGTAAGGATGGTACTTTTAGGAACTACTTGAATGGGACTGACCCATTGGCTTTTAGAGATGGGGTAAATGATTTCAGTAGCCAATAATTTTGTTACCTCATTTTTTCACAACTCCTAGGAGGTTTGGGTTCAGTTGACATTATGGCTGCCTCACTGGTTTAGCCCATCATTTAACAAAATATGATGTGTATAAATTGATTTTATAATACTAGGAATATCAGCAAGTGTCAATCCAAAAGCTTGTTTATACTCCCTCAAAAGTTCAAGCAGTCGCAATTCATGCTCAGGAGGGAATGAACTAGCAATGATGACGGGCAACTTGTTCTCATTATCAAGATATGAATATTTTAAATCTTGAGGAAATTGTTTAAGTTCCAATTTAGGTGGATTTTGGATTGATGGGAGTGTGTATGAAAGTGAGAAATCACTAATCTCATCTAACTTCTCAATGGTATCATCCTTGAATGAGGAATTATATTTTACAAGCTTAGCAGTATCATTGATGGTTAGTGGATCCTCAGCATTCAAGAAATCATCAATCAATGAACAAGCATTACACTTTTCTAGACCACTACAACAATCAATGCTAGAATCATTTTCTAGAATTTCTATCAATGAATAAAACTCATAAAGGGTATCAGGGGAAAGAAAATTTGTTTTTTCAGGGGTAGGGAGTACATCAATTGAATTAACAGAGAGAGAGGAATGTTCTTCTGAGGGGTGCTTCATGGAATCAAGGATGTTGAAATGGACTATGTCACCGCCAAATTCCATAGATAATATACCATTATGGACATTAATTGTGGATTTTGAGGTTTTCAATAAGGGTCTCCCCAATATAATCAGGGAATGTCCATTCATCCCATCATCCTCCATTTTAAGAACATAAAATTCAGCTGGAAAAATTAAATTTTTGAACCCTCACAAGAACATCCTCTAACACACTAGAGGGTTGTGTGGTACTCCAGTTATCCAGTTGGACAATAATTCTAGTAGGATTCAGTTCCCCGACCTTCAATGAAGAGTAAATGGAGTGAGGCATCACATTAATAGGGGAAAATAAATCAAACATAGCATTAGAAAAATAATACTCCCATATGGTTCATGAAATTGAGAATGTTCCAGGATCATTACAATTGGTGGGAATTTATGGCTCTATCAATGATGAAACATTCTTACCCATGCTCACATTCTCATCTCCATGAAGTTTCCTTCGGTGTGTACACATATCCTTTAGAAACTTGATGTACTGTGGAATTTTCTTCAAAGAATCAATCAATGTGATGTTAACCTGTACTTTCTTGAATCCAGTATTTCCTTATCAAGTTCAGTTTCCTTTTTTTTCTTGGTTGGGTGGACCTTTGAGGAAATGGAAGAGGATTGTTTGGTATAGTTGACTCATCAATATACACACTCTTTCCTTTGGAAGGGATTTTCTCAGCAAAAGGTTATTCAGCATTTGGAACATTATTAATGGTGGGGGTGGAGGTTTCCTCAGAAGGGGATGACTCTAATGGAGGATTCATTTTACTTTCTAGTTGTTTTCCACTCCTAAGGGTGATGGTACTAACATTTCCTTTATCCCTAGGGTTAACTACTGGTTGAGAGGGAAGTTTACCTGATCCGTGACTTTGAATTTCACCCACTAAGTTAGCTAGTTAGCCTAATTGGGTTTTTTGGTCTTGTATGGATACTTGAGTGGTTTGTTGGAATTGGATATTATTGTCATCCATTTGTTTCATCATATCTTCTAGGCTAGGCTCAGGTTTTAGAGAGGTTTGTTGGAAAGGCATTTGGTGTGGTTGTTGATTTTTTGGTGGTGGTGGTGGATGACTACTCTGCCCCAGTTGGTTCCATTGTTCTTGAGGTTGGTTTGAAAACCCCTATTACCTATAGGCTTGGTTCTCCCTCCACCCAGAGTTGGACAGATAGTATGGTTCTTTCCTAAAGGGTTGTTTATAGGGGCGTCCTTGGAATATTGCCTCACAACTCTCAAAATTTTGTCTAAATTGGGGGCATTGGTTCAAGTAGTGGGTGTTATAAGAACATATACCACAATGGATGGGAGGAGGAGATTGGGATTTCCCTTGGGAAAGAGCAAGTATTCAAAGAATGGTACTTACCTCTTTGAACTTTTGTCCACTTTCTTCTCAAATTCAGTACTTTTTACCTCATGGACACCTCGAATCAGTACATTGGACCTTACACCAAATTTTTGAGTGTTTTGTTCCATGTTCTCAATTAAGTTCCTTGCAGTAATTGGGGTCTTATCTACCAGTGCGCCACCTTCAAAGTGTTGTCTTGTGTGTCTCGGTGTCATTGATGTAGGGTCCTCTTCGGTTCGGGTTCAAAAGGTGATAAATCTCCTGGAGTAGAATGAGTCATTCACCAAACCTACACAACAAATAGATCATAAAAAATGGATTTAAAATGTATAATAGAAAACATACAAATATTCACAAAAATTACAAAAACCTTATAAAAAACACGCACTAAAAACCAAAGCGCTCCCCAGAAACGGAGCCAAAATTTGACCGCGCTGTCATGACACGTCAAATTGATTATGATTTTAAGATTGATTTATATTATAGGGAAGACCCTATGTCATATCTCGAGGATCTTTTATTGGTTTTGAGTATGTATTTTTAATAAGAATTACTAAATAGGGGGGAAGTTTTGAAAACAGATTTAAGTAAATTACTTAATTAAAGAGTTCAATAGTTGATAAATAAAGGTAGTGTATTAGTAATTGTGTGATAAGAAGATCATTTCAAGTTACCTACACATCTTGGATAGTTCATTGTTGTGAAATTTTAACATGGTTTTGTTTAATTATTTGGTTGAAGGTTTTCAAGATCTTGACTCCCCTCTTGCCTCTTCAAATGATGCTTAAATAACCACCCCTTGGTACAACAATCTTGTTTCCAAGATTTGCTTATCAAACATAGAATAAGAGTTCTACCAAATCATACTTAAATATTATGTATATCTGAGATAAATAGTATTCTTTTGTTTTCTAATTGGAACAACCCAATATTGCCACTTGAAATCTCAACCCAATCGGTGTTGAAATAAAAAAGTGTTCCACTTAATTATATCAAATGAAATGTAATCAGGGTAAATCATGTCAAGAAACAAAATAAGTGAAATATTAAACACACAAATTATAAAAAACCAGTAGAAGAACATGTTCTGGAACTCCCTCCCTAGTTTGTGTAACTCCTTCGAAATGATCGTCCACCGTTTAGCTCACCATTGAGAGGAGGAGGAGGCTCGGGTGGAACTCACTCTTCATCCTTGATTCCCCTATGAGGATAGGGGCCTCTAGAAATCCTTGGATGATGATTGGACTTATTTGTGTCTCCAAAATACCAGAGCTTTTCTTCCTGGCCGAACTTGAAAATGAGGAGCCCATAGTAACATTTTATTGGAAAATGGGAAGGTGGTTTTGAGCGCACAGAATTATTAAAACCAATTTTCATAGGTGTTTCAACCTCCAGACAACCTTATCTAGATTTTTGAAAAATAAAAAAGTTTTAGACCAACCCCTTGGATGTATCCACTGAAATCTTGGCATAAATTGGACACATATAGCTCGAGATATGGACAGATCACAGCACACAACTTTTGACATCATGCAGATTCGGTGTTCTAGACAGATCAGGTCAGATGAGCCACTAGATAGCTGAATGTGTCTTGGGTTCCTTCATATGAAATGTAGCCCAATGAATTTTTGACTAGACCACAAAATACTAGCACAATGGGATTCACGGTCTAATAGCAGTGTGCAGATTAATCCACTAGTGTGCTTGGATCCTGTGTAGTTTGGCCCATTTTTCTTGGACATCATCAAGGGCCCTCCAAATCACCTCCTCCTGCAATGGAATCATCAAAACAAGTATCATTTCCCATTTTAATAGTGATAAAAAAATAAATGATTCAAAAATGGAATGAAACTCACTACTGGAAAATAGGTCTATACCCACGGTTTTACAAAAAACCGTGGGTATAGGTCACCTATACCCACGGTTGTGCCAAAAACCATGGGTATTGTTCTCTTTTAAGACATATACCCACGGTTTTGGAGAAAACCTTGGGTATAGGGTATTTTCCGAAGACTTATACTAACGATTCTTCAAAACCGTGGGTATTGGGGGTTTTTTTTAGGACCTATACCCACGGTTCTCCAGAACTGTGGGTATAGATTTCCTGCGTTCTGGAGGGAAAAGAAAACTAGGTGGGACACAAAAAAAATTTGGCGATAAGACATTTTTTCACGGTTTATATTAATATATTTACTATAATATAAATATATAATTTCAAAAATCTTCAGTTCGGTTGGTCCGTTGGTGCAGCGCTCCTGTGTAGTTCTTTGTGCGATGCAGGTACGATTCCTTCGGGCCGCATTTTTTAGATATCGCACTGTATTATATTAATATAGATATATATATAGGCGGATATATGATAATATAATAAAAAAAAATCACAGCTTGTTTGGTCCGTTGGTGCGGTGCACCCGTGAGGTGCAATGATAGATGCGGGATCGATTCCTGCTGGCCAGGTTTTTTGAATATAAATTCCGCATATTAATATATATATCCAAATATATGCATATACGACAGATAGAATTCATGGATTGAGTGGTCTGTAGGTGGGGTGAGACCGCGAGGTTCACCGCGGGGCCTGGGTTTGAAACCCCCTGGGTGCCTTTTTTGAAGATTTAAATCCCCACGGTTCTCAAACTATGGGGTCAAGGCTGTGCCAGCCTGTTCACAGGCTTTCCACGTTGTGGAAATCCTATCCCCATGGTTTGGGAGAAACCATGGGTATAGGCCGACCCCTTATCCCGATGTCGTTCTAGCCCATGGTTCCCAAAACCGTGGGTATAGCCTATACCCACGGTTTTTGGGGCTATACCCACGGTTTTGAACCTTGGGTATAGGGAAGTTTTCCAGTAGTGACTTGTCATTATTTTTATAATTTTCAATATAAAACAAGTTCAACATAGTGGTGTAAAAGGTAAAATTACACAGTGACTCGTGGTACAATCAGATGTATGTCCCATGGAAATGAAAATATGCCATACTTTGTTGTTTCGATGGGATGGGATAAACTGACTCAAGACGACACACCACTGTTGCTTTGATATCATCATGTGTGGACCCTTGGTTTGAAGTGTATATGGGATCAGGTCGACATCCTTCCTCACCATGGTTTCAGTAGTACAAGATATCCCCTATGTGGTGTCCTCCACTTATCATGTTGTCATTAGTGTCCCATCAGAATCTATCATTTTAGAAGAATCACCTCTCACCAAGGATTCCTCCTTCATGAGTGAAGAAGAGGATTTGGAGGATGAATGTCCCACATTCGAAGAGGGTGTATCCACTATGGTTAATGAATTGGTACAGGTGAACCTTGGTAATGAGATAGATCTGAAACCCACATTTATCAATGCTTTTATGTCTATCAAAGAGAAACAAAAATACATGGAATTCCTGAAGAATCATCATGATGTGTTTTCTTGGAGTTATTTCAAGATGCCAGGACTAGATCCTCAGGTCGTCGTCCACCACCTTGGTGTTCCAAAAAACGTCGTAGGTACAAACAATCCCCCAGAAAAATGAACCCTTCTCATAGTGTCATTTTTTATGCCAAGGTTGATAATATCATCAAAGAAAAAATTGAAAAGGAGGTCCAGTACCCCATATGGTTAGCCAATATTGGGCCCGTTAGGAAGAATAAAAGATAGATCAGAGTCTGAATTGACTTCCGGGATCTCAACCATAACTTTCCGTAGGATTATTTTCCCCTTACTGTGATGAAACTATTGATTAAAGCCACCACTGGGTTCCATGATCTCTCCTTCATGGATGGGTATTCCAGGTATAACCATATTTGAATGGTCCCTGAGTATGAAGATTATATAGCCTTCAGGGCACCACAAGGTACTTTATGCTGCCAGGTAATTCCCATTTGATCTAAATATTGTAGGATCCACCTATCAGTGTGCCATGAATCTCATATTTAAGTCGATCCTCAGGACCATGGTGGGACACTACGTAGATGATCTAGTGGTCAAATATCACCAGCATCAGAACCATCTCAAAGATCTTGAGAAAGTGTTCGGCTTCCTCCGATCACACCATATGAAGATGAACCCCTTAGTATTATTTTGGGGTCACATACGGAATGTTTTTGGGCTTCGTTGTCAGATATATGGGAATCGAGATTGATCTGGAGAAGATCAAGGCCATCAGTCAGATTTATACTCTGAGCAACATTCAGGAGCTTCGAGGATTTCAAGGCCACTTAGCCTATATGTGCTGATTCACCGCAAATCTGGCTAGAATGTGTAATCCCTTTTTCCATATCATGAAGAAAGGTTCTAATTATTAGTAGGATGAGGAGTGTCAGATTGTTTTTGAGGATATTAAGCAGTACCTATTACAATGTCCGGTTCTAATGCCACCCATTCTATGATAGCCATTGGTCTTTTATGTGGCCACCCTAGAATGATCTCTCGACGCCCTTCTCACTTAGAAGAACAATGAGGGAATGAAGAACAGTTTATACCATCTCCACCACATGCTCCATGATACAGATACCCGATACTCCTCTATTGAGAAGAGTTGCCTCGCATTGTTATTCGTAGTGAAGAAATTGCAACACTACCTATAGCACCATGAGAAATAGGTAGTGTCCCAAGTGGATCCACTGAACTACATTGTGATCCTCCCCATGTTGATAGTCCATCTAAGTTGGTGGTTAGTGATCTTCTAGTAGTTCGACATCATGTTTTTCCCTCTGATGGCTATCAAGGGATAGAAATTTGCAAACATACTTACCACCCATCCATCTACCATGGACCAGTATCTGGATCTTTTTTTTTCAAGATGAGGCAATCCTATTGGTAGATCAATCCATTTTTTGTTGGAAAATGCACTTTGATGGTGCTTCTAAAATCCCTACCAGTGGAAGACTCAATGATTCCAAACTCAACAGAGTGGGCATGTGTATCATCTTCAACATGCCAACCCAGTTGGTTCTACCATATTCATTCCTGTTGTCAGAAGGATATACCCACAATGAGGTAGAGTTTCAGGCTCTCATTACTGGTCTCAAACTGGCCCTTGAGATTAACATTTCCTACTTACATTTGAATGGGGACTACAAACTAGTCATCATGAATATCAATGGTGAATTTATCATGAGGAAGCAGGAGATCATACCACTGTTAGAATGTACCCACCAGCTGATGGACTAGTTCCCATATCAACTAGAAGTTACTCATTTCTCTCATTCAGATAACGGTTGATCTGATGCCTAGGACATCTGGGCTGCATCTCATGCAGAACCTGACCAGGATGATTTGATTTTCTATGTGGTGCATCAGATTCATCACTCCCATCACTCTGGACAATGATGATAGCCCACAGGTAAGCCACCTTACCGTAATTGCCTCCACTTCAGGACCCCCCATGTCCCCTAACACAGTTTTGGAAGTGACTCCTGGCTGGAGGACCCTTTTATTGAGTATCTCCAACATGGTAATCTCTTAGTATATCGAGTAGAGAATGAACAAATCTAATGGAGCACATTTCTTTTCACCCTCGTGGTCCTGGTCTTGAGAAATCCACTACAAATTCAGGTTTGATGGGGTTATCCTCTATTGCATTCAAGGAGGTTATATTTCATAGGTCATGTTGTAGGTTCATGACGATTTCTATGGGTCACATCAGACAAGGCCAAAACTCTCTCACTAGATTAAGAGATTGAGGTATTTTTGGTCCGCCATGATCTGTGACTATATTGAGCTTTCCAAGAGGTTCCATACATGAAAAATCCATCCTGATTTTTTGCATCATCTACCAGAGCCTCTCCACACTACTAATTACTCTTTGCCTTTTCATTCTGGGGACTCGATGTCGTGGGACCATATCAACCGGTGACATCTTGACAATGTTGGTTCATCCTAACACCTATGAATTTCTTTTCTAAGTGGGTAGAGGAAATTCTTCTCAAGGAGTTCAAGGCATGTTCTATTGTTGAATTTGTGAGCTCCTATATCATCTACTGATTCAGAGTCCATCATGTTGTCCACACTGATAACAGCACCAAATTCTGAGAAGCCAAACTAAAGAAGTTTTATGCCAGGTACAACATCCATTCTAACAATACATACCACTATCATCTACAAGAAAATGGGTAGATAGAGGCATTAAAAAAATACCTCTATAATATTTTGTAGAATTTGGTTGGTCAGGACAAGAAGTGTTGGTCGGATATACTCCCGAATGATCTCTGGGATTATTGGACAATGACTTGTAATTCAACTCAGGTGACCCCATATTTCCTGGTATACATAATGAAGGAGGTATTTCCCATTGAGATTTAGTTACCATCATTACGCGCACCTTTCTATAAACAGAAGACACCAACTAAATAAGCTGAAATCTATCTGGATAAACTAAAAGTGCTTGATGAGAACAGGATTTGTTCCCCACACAATCTAGAGAGGCATCAGAATAAGATATCTAGAGCTTTCAATAAAAACGTTTGCATCCGCTCTTTATTACAATGTGACATGGTATTGTCCCTAAGAACTCAAATGTTATCTAGAAGGAAAGCTCCAAAACTATAGCCCAAATGGAAAGGACCTTACATCATTCACCAGGTTTACCCCAATGACACATACTACATAGTTACCATGCATGGTGAGCGTATTACTCCTCCCACCAATACCAAATTCCTAAAGAATTACTTTTCTTGATTAAGCTTCCAGTCCCACAGGACTCTAGACTATCACGTATTCACCACATGACATTAAAATACGTGCTCCAACCAGGCTGAATGACATAAAACTACCCAACACTTTTCCAGCATGACAATAAACTACAAAATGGCCAGAGCTCTATGACCTTAATCTAATATCTCACCGCATCCTCGCCACATGAATTTAAACTAAAAATCATATCAAGAACTATGTATGGATTGATTTTCATCCTCATGGAATACGTTGGAATGCTCGAACTCTTCATCATAGAGTCCAACCCCCAAATTCTTCTATTTGACTACCCCTTGGGTATAGATCTCTTGGAGGATCAAACACAGTGTAATGTAGAATTATTTGACCCCATTTATTCCGAGTTTACAATGATCACACCATATACCCCTCCCATTATTATATACTTCCATGTCCTCCCTGCACGATGTTAAACTACATGTCCCTTTCAGAACTACGTTTGGCTTGATTCCCATTCTCATGGGATACATAGGAATGCCTGGAAATTTCATCCATAAGTCCATCCCCAAACATCAATATCTCTTCATGAATCTATACCCTTGGCCTAGATGCTCCTCAAAACACATGGTTTGGTGCAAGATTTTCATTCCTTCATTCTCATTGGGTTTATCACAGCCGCACCATATATCCACCTCCTTGGAGACCTCCACTTCTTTCATCCATACCGCATGACATTAAACTGCATGGGAATACTAACGCTTCATGCATAACCTTTATTTGGGTCTCCATTAACATTGACATAAAAAAGGAACCCTTAATGACATGGATTCTTGGCCTCAATGCTCTCCTACCATCTTGGGCCAATAACCTAGAGGAATTTGTGTGACGATTTGATACAAGTCTAGTGTTTTGAATATGGTCATCATTCGACGTTCATTTTTTGTTCCCATTTCAGGTCACATGATATGGTTTTTGTGTTTAGAATGTAATCAACATCCATCCTCCATTGTTATAACAACCCCTATATGTCCAAAATATTGCGCGTAGAGAATCAGTTTGTCCTATATCCTTTCAAACATCAGTGTGCCTTGAGCAAGATTGGTCTGGTTGGGATCGACCCCACCTGATATCTTTCCCTCATTGTCGTACACTTGTATGCTGGGGAGAACCTGATCCCATTTCTTTTTTCCCACACCAAGCATTATTCTCATGGGATTAAAAGATTTGGTAAGGCAATACCCGCATAACGGGTCATATAATCAGGATTTGAGCCCTATGACATTAATCTATGATCACCACTATCCTTACTGTACAACGTTAAACTACGTGATCTATCTGAGATGAAATATGTAAAACTAATCATCACCCATCTTGCATTATGATAAACTACAAAGTGGCTGGGATGTCTCATTTGTGGCCCAGTCGTAGGTCCCTCGACATTTTTGGAATTCTGGACCAAGTTCTCATCTCAGATTGTATGGTGTGGTATATACTCCATATCCTTATTCACATCTGGCTATTTTTTCCACACCACACACATCCCCTTGCGACACCGCTTATTCACCATTGTCCTTGCCACAAGATGTTAAACTGTACGGGTACAACCACACTTTACGCATCCCGTCATTTGGGTTCCCAACATCCTTCACATCTGAAATGACCCTGGAATAGCATGGATGTTATGCCTCAGTGGTCTCCTACTATCTCAGGCCAATGCCCTGGAGGATTTTAAACAAAAATTTGATACAAGTCATGTGTTTCGACTATGTTTTGTGGTCGATACTCATTTTTCATTCCCATTTTAGGTCACATGATATGGATGTTGTGTTTTGAACACGGTCAATATCCATCCTACATCATTATCACTACCCCTATATGTCACAAATATTGGGCATAGTGATTCATTTTTTCCTACTATCCCTTCGAACATCAGGGTGCCTCAAGTAGGATTGGTCTAGTTGGGATTGACCCCACCCGATCTCTTTCCCTCATTGTTGTACCCTAATATGTTGGGGAGAACCCGATCCCATTCCTTCATTCACACACCAAGCGTCGCTCACGTGGCCTTAAGGGATTTAGCTAGGGAGTACCCACAAAAGGGACACATAATCCTGGTCTGATCTCTATGACTTTACACTAATATATCCCCACATCCTTGTCATATGATGTTAAATTGTATGAAACATTGAGAACTACATTCATCTTGATTCCCATCCCCATGGGATGTGTAAGAATGTTGAGATTTCTCATCTATGGCCCATCCTCAGGTCCCTCAACCTTTTTGGCCTCCTGAACCTAGTTCTTATTTAGGATTGTGTGATGTGGTATGGACTCCATGTCCTCATTCACATCAGGCTATTTTTTCCACACCACACACATCCCATTGAGACACCCCTTCTTCACCATCGTCTGTACCGCAAGATGTTAAACTTCACGGGTACCACCATTATTTACAAATCCCATCATTTGGGTTTCCATCATATTTTTCATCCAAAAGGACCCCCGAATGACATAGATGCTAGGCCTTAGATCTCTCTTACCATCTCAGGCCAATGTCCCTAAGGATTTTGAATGACGATTTGATACAAGTCCTATATTTTGAATATGGTCAACAGTCGATGATAAATTGTTTGTTCTAATTATAGGTCATATGAGATAGAAAATGTGTTACAAACATGGTCAATAGTTATACTCAATCATTATTTCTGTTCTATGGTCTCCCAAATGACAAGCATGGTGATTCACCCTTTCCTCCCTTTTGTCCCAATCACATGACATTAAACTGGGCATCTATAGTTTGATCCCTATGAACATAAACTAAGATCTACCATATCATTGTCACATGATGTTAAACTGAATGACATTTCTAAGAACTACGTATGGCCTGATTCCCATCCTCATGGGACATGTAGGAATGCCAGAACATTTTGTTTTGGGTCTATCCCTGGTTCATTCTTTCTTTATCTCTGCCACTTGGACTAAGTTCTCTATGGGAATCATGAACAGTGTGGCATATGTGGTCTTATGTCCTCCTTCACATCGGGTTATTCACCATGACATGCACATTCTTCTTCAACATTCTTGTTCTCTATGTCCTCACCGCATGACGTTAAATTTCACATCACTTTACGAACTACGTATGGCCTAATTCACATCCTCATGGGATATGTAGGAATGCCCAGACATTTTGTCTGCGGGTCCATCCTTGTTTCTTAAAAACCTCCTCTTCCTACTGGCCCCTAGAGATTTGTTCTTTAAAAGGGGGTTCATGGATTGGTATTGGCTTATGTCCTCATTTACATCCTTTTTTCAATAGTCATGCCACGTACCTCCCTCTTGAGAGCTCTTCATCCCCTGGTCATCCACTCATCTTCTTGAGATGTATGTTCTCAGATTGGACCCCTTGACCCTCATTGACAATTCACTAATGTTCCCATGAGAACTCTGGTTTAGTACCTAGAGTGTTGGATTATACACAGATATGTTTTCACCCATTTCCATGCTTCATGTTTCCCTTAATTTTGGATTTCATCATCTTTCACATTTGAATGGACCCCCGAATAGAAGGGATTGTAGGCATTAGTGCCCTCCTACCATCTCGGGCCAATGTCCCTAGTGATTTTGAACGACAATTTGACAGAATCCCCACATTGTGCATGTGGTCATCATTCGATGCTCATTGTTTTGTTCCCATTTCTGGTCACACAATATGGATGTAGTGTTTCAAACACGGTCAACAGTTATCCTCCATCATTATTCCACCCCCATTAATCCCTAAATATCGGTTGCATGATTCACATAATTTTCCACTTCCTCATGTGTAAGTGTAATTTTGACACTCTTGGTGTTATCCCTCAATCCACATTTGAACATTAAGAGGATGAATCAATGGTGTGTTGTCATTTGAGGCTCCATGTTGTTTATCATTTATTTGTATTCCACATGTCTTGAAGGCCTTCTCTGCACTTGTTTCCCCCATTGATCTTGGATCACATGGGATTAGGTATTTGATTAAGTTTTACACCCTCTTGTAAGAGTCTCATTTCTTTTAGTCCAAGCTCTATGACCATAAACTAATATCTTACCTCTTCCTTATCATGTGATGTTAAACAACACAACATTATCCTCTAGAACTACATATGGCTTGATTCCAATCCTTGTGGGATATGTAAGAAAACCCACACATTTTATATTTGGGTCCAGTCTTATATCCTCTGATCGTTTCCATTCCCTCAGTATAAGGATTCTCCTTTGTAGTTGCACGCGGTGTGGTGTGGACCTTGTCCTCATTCATTTCGAGTATGCTTTATCACACCTTGTGCATTCCATCAAAACCCATTTTCTTTTGCATACATCCAAGACATATGACCTTAAACTATGTTTCATGGTTCCACATGACCTTAAACTATTGCTTATTTTCTACATGATGTTAAAATATGTGGGTTGGTCCTATCATATGACCCTAAACCATGACCCTATCATCCTGGCCGCATGATGAAAAACGACACTGCATTGTGATTTCCTAGCTCGAGGGGACATCATGTTTGGTATTGGTCATCCACCAAGCCATTTGTCAAGGCCTATATATGGATTCACTCCTGCAGTGATTCCTAGATTCTCTATCCTAGTTTTTTCTCATCAGAGAAAAAATACATCCACCCTAAAGACAACCAAGATCCATCAAATGTTGCTTCTTTTGTTGCATGGTCTAGACCTACATGACAATATTTCCCCTGGAATTAGTACCCTACCATTCCATATCCATAACTATGTATAGCTTGATTCCCATCCTCATGGGATACATAAAAATTCCCATAAATGTTTTCTTCAGGTCCATCCCCAAGTATCTCAAATCCTACCCTCTTTTGGGTCACCTTATGCAGAACATGGAAAAAATCATGCGGTGTGATATTATTTCCTCATTCACAATGGTTTCGATACTTCTCCACCCTATGCACATTCCATTAAATCAATTACCCTCTTAATGGTCCACTCTATGGTCTTATACTAGGAATGTGCATCCCCATGACCCTTATCCTTGGAAAGGGATTAAATCCCTTTATATGACACGTCTCATTGGTGTACTCGAATAAACCAGGGAGAAGAGGCCAAAGTGTTGTATTCCACATGGACGTTCCCTCATTTCGTATCCACGCTTCATGAGACCTTTATTTGGATCCCCATACTCTTCCATGTCTAAAGGTAACCACTTTAAAAGAAGTTCCCATGTGACATTGTCTCACCTACCCTCTTGGGCCAATTCCCCATAAGACCTTGGACGAAATTTTGTGCTAGTTCCCGTGTTTCAAACATGGTTAGTGGCCAACCCAAATTTTTCTATCCCCATTCTAGGATAATGTGAAACAGATGCTATGTTTCAAACATGGTCAAAATTAATCCTCAATTTTCACACCACCAACATTAAGATCCATATTTCAGGTTCTATATTTCACATTTGTCCACTCCCTTATGTTTAAGTTGAATTATAGCATAATAGATTTTACCCCTCTGTGCATCTATGTGCATTGAGTAGGTAGGTCAGTAATATTGGGACATCATTCACCTAGAATTCCATTGCTCCTAATGTGTGCTTCCTGGTACCAGGAAAATCCCATCGCTACACCTTGTTTCCCACATTGAGCATGTCTCACTTGGTCTTAGTGGTTTTGGTAAGATGTGTACTAGTGTGGCTAAACTAAACATGCATTTCATCCGACATGATGTTAAACATAAATCTTCTAGAACTACGTGTGGCCCGATTCACATCCTCATGGGAAATGTTGAAACACCAGAGCACTTTCCCTAAGGTCCAGCCCCAAGTTAGGACACCTTAGGTCTATGGTATAAATAATTCCACTGGAAACATGTGGTATGGTATGGGATTAGTTCCTCATTCATGATGAGATATGTACCACACCACACATTTACTTTCCGTGTAGCCACGTTCTCAATGTATGAATTTAAATTATGATTCTATCCTGGATAAGTTCAGTATGCCCCATGATTAAGATGGGATGCTTTAACTTCTCCACCAGAGATGTTTTCCCTTTCCAGTGTTGGTATCTCACCACACTATGCTTTGAACAAAACATCTGGCTTAATTCCCATCCCCATGGGATACGTAGGAACACCCAGGCATTTCACCTCAGGCACAGCCCAAAAATTATCCTTTCAGACCCTTGGCTCGAAATCTTTATTGGAGGCAGGTGATGTGGCGTGGGATTCCTTATACCATCATTCATGTTGGGTTTACAATTACCACATCGTATACCCTTTTAGAGATCTCTTTCTCTTCACGTATTCACTACATGATGTTAAACTACATGGTTATTCCAAAACTACGTGTGGCTTAATTCTCACCCTAGAAGAATACATAGTTGCATCTGGATGTTCAGTTCCCCAGTCTAGCCACATGTTGTTAAACCCTCAATATGGCCATCTTGTCCTCGTTCCCCCTTGTGGGACCATTCATTGCCTCATTCCTCACTGTATGGTGTAAATCTATATATCTATCATCCTCATTGTCATGACATAAAATAGTGATCCGCTCTAGGATATCACCAAAGAGATCCTTTCAAGAAATTAATACAATCCTTGATCAGACTGATGTGCTCACCTGATGTGTTTTCATCATGATGGTATGATTTCAATTGTGTTTTACTTCATTCAAACAACCCATCACTCCACCCTCCACGCATTTCATGCCTTTTATTTAGATCCTCATTATCTTTCACGTCTAAAGGAACCCCCTAATAGTATGGATGCTCAGCCTATGTCTTGCCTACTATCATGGTCCAACATTCCATAAGACTAATAGAAGACATTTTGAGTCAGGCCTTGTGTTTCGAACATGGTCCGTGATCAGCCCTTATTTTTTATCCTAATTTCAAGCTAACACAATAGGGATACTCTATTTTGAACATGGTTAATAGTTATCCTTCATTGTCATACCATCTCTATAGTGTTCCAAATTTTGGGTATCGTGATTCATGCTTTCTACTCCCCTTTGTTTAGATTGATTCTAACTCCCCTGGCGTTACCCCGCTTGTGCACTAGAGCACGTTGGTAAAATGGAAATTCAACTGCTCTGAGAACATCATTCTCCATTTTGGCCTCACTTTTATTCTACAAAATCTGGATCAGTTGTTCAGAACCCAGATTCCCCGAGCCTGGTTGGAATTATCATATTCATGTAGAATAATGATGCGGCCATCCCTTGTTTCTCACGTCGGGCATGACCCACATGATATTAGGGATTGATTGTTGGATATTTCACATAAACGATAGAAATTCAGAAAACTGAAACAAATGATGAAACTCATGCGCCCCACCAACATAAAAAATAAAAGCACAAAAGTACGTCTATGAGTTCACACAAATTTCAGCACCCATGGATTGGCCCCTCCCATAGATGGGTTGACCTCTTCAATGGAGTGTCCCTACTCTGCCACTCTAGCTTTTAGCTTTTAGGATCCACTGTCACCTCTTAAGATCCCACTCCTCCTCGATGGAAATGGGGTGTAGTTCATCAGCCTCGATCTGGGCCCAATCTTCTTCATCTCAGTTAATATATATCTCTTCATAGGATCATATCATATGTTCTTCAGCCTCTATATGTTGGGCCTTCAGCTGCGATATCAACCCCGATTTTGTGTCAAGGAAAGCTTAATACATGGTCACATGTGCCCTCAACCTCTAGATATCACTTTAGGCCTTCTGAAGTATCATTTTTTTCAAGGAATTCCTTTACTTCTTTCCCACACAAATGCCAAAGTCATCTTCTCATATCTCTCCACCATGAACTCTCAGATGATCATTTGAGGACGTTGGACATCCACTCCTCCAACGCATAGTTCGCGCAGCTGGGAATGAATAATCTCCATATGGTATATCCATTGTGCTTATGTGATCTCCCTAATGAAGCACTAGATCATATTCCATGACCTGCATTAGGTGAACTTGCTATCATCTTCATCTGAAGTTGTCTCGTCCTGGTCCTCGGGGTCAGTGGGCTTATATATGGGGAATGCTTCTAGGAACTCATCTATATTATCCTCATCTAAGATCTGGTAAGGTAGGTTGGGTCTCATTCATCTGATTTATTCCTGTTATTTAATTACACTTCTATGACTTCAGGTTCCATCCTGCTGATGGTCTCACCCGTGATCGGGAGCGCTCCAGATTGGTCAGTATGAGCATCTGCTTCCACGACCATCAGCATTCCCCTAGGAAATAAATCACTAGGATCCCCAATCATCCTCTCCTATGTGTCCTAATCCGTTTGATTAACTATTCATGTAATAATACACTGATATTATTTGGATTTATTCAATGGATGAAAGTTACAAATTATGTGAAGAAGACATTCAGAGATCAAATAGTTGGTCTATCCCCTTATCTGTTGCCACCAAAACCCCAAGGAATGGCCCCTTATATATGGTTGGGAAATATTAAGACTCTAGGAGAGTCTCCTAGGGTGTCGCATCCCTGTTGGATGTGGTAATCGCCGTCATCGTAGGTGTATGACCCAAATCCACATCTACTGTTGCGTAGAAGCATGTTTTGTGTATGAGGCTCTCATGAACATGTCAAACTTTAGTTGAGAATGCCGAAGAGACCTAAATAAGGAACATATGAAAATGGTTTAGTGTTTACCTCAATTTATTCTACAAAGTCTTCTAGCTCCGAGTTTCAGCCTCAACTTCCTCTGGAGGGATCCCTCTACGGGACTCTTCCCCCCATGAGGACTCTACTGATTCTTCTAGTAGGGGGAAGCGATCCCTCAATTCAGAGGAAGATAGCTGTGGAGGGATGGTTCAATATTGAATCAATTTCACTCGATCCTTCATTGGACGTGGAGCACCCCAATAGTGCACAAATTCCTCTAGCTCAGTGGTGTACTTCTCCCCCTCTGCCTAAGATACTACAATACAAACCCTGGTGTGACCAATCGCCAAAAAATCCATCCTAATATAGTTCAGATGGTGCCACATCTGGGATGGATTGAGGAATTGTTTTTTGAAATCCCAGATGTCCCAAGCCTCCATAAAACCAACATCCTCAGGCATATCTATATGGCGTAGCCTCTTCCACTGAGATTGAGTGGGTATCATATGGAACCCCCTGGGCAGCCTCTCTTCTTGCTGACTTTTCTCCTATGGTACTGTCGGGTCTGCCGCCGCCTCCTGCCTCTCAATTGGTGTAGGCCTCACCACTATTGCAGCCCTACCACCACTAGATGTTCTTATTGCCTTCTGGCCCCAACCTCGAGGCTGAGGAGGCACCTTGTCACTAGCATGAATGGTCTATCACTTCAACATCTCCCTGGGGAAGGCTTCCTCCCAAATCTTGGAACATTATTTCACTATTCCATATACAGGTGCAGGCATAGGCACCTCATTCCGCATCTTTCCATACTCCCATGTGAACATGACCCACATCTGCCTCATCACACGAGGATGGTCCTCATGGAGTACTCCCATGTAGACCGGCGAGGTCAGACTCTACATACACCAGAACTGCCTCACGAAGCAGTGCGTGATGTACGACTTATAGAGAGGCTTGCAGTCAACCTGTGCCACTAGGACTCTATCCTAAAAGGCCATGAGGTATGACCAATGCTCCTCTATTTCATGTCTGTCATCAGTGAATATACCTATTAGAAATAGGAACTGATGGAATTTGAACTCATATGCCTTCTTGACTTGGTTCAGTAATAGTGGTGAGGTTAGCTTGGTCGGGAAACTCCCCACTGCATTCAAAATATTTGGTCAGAAGTACGACCCTAGAGGAGAAATGGGGTTCAGGTGGTCATAGGTTCCCATATGCACTGTTATCCACCCATACAGAAGATGGAGTTGCCCTCACACCCTATGTGTCTTCTTCCGATCCCTGATATTCCACCGTACATTGTATAGCAGAGATAGCATCAGAATCCCTAGATTGATCCATTCCCCCATTTCCAACATGGTTTCCATGATAAATGTGCTCGTCCACTTGACCATGTTCATATCCCTTACTAACAGTATCCATCCACAAATGATCGCTGAAATGAATGCATCTAACCTAACCACCGGTTACTCTTTAGGGATATCACTAAACTCCCATGTCTTCCATTGGATGTCCTCCATGAGTCACCAGTATGAGTTCTCTTTGTTGCACTGGACCCCCTTTATGAAAGTGAGAGACCTCATAGGAAACTTCCCATCTAGAGGAGAATTTAGGAACCGTCTGAACCACAACTTAAAGTGGACATCCCTCACCGACTGCTTGTCTTCGCCTAGGACTAGGTCCATCAATACCTTTTATTGTGGTGAAATTTTCTCTAGGTCATACCATGTATTCACAGTGGGGAGGAACTCGTCATACATTTCCCCCAATATCAGAATCTCTGAGATCTTGTGAAGGTCCTAGAGGCTTATACCGACCTCCATATGCTGAAGCTGAAAAGTGTTAGTCCTCGATGACCATCTTATAAAAAACATGGTAAAAAGTTTCTTCGGCCAGTAAATGTGGAATTGGGGGTCCATCCACCTCTTATAGTCCCAATCACCTCAACTCCTCCCCCAAACTGCTCGCAGGAGGCACAGACCCTGTAAGCCCATGCCTAGTCATCAGTGAAATTACCACCATGGTGCAAATCCCACTCATCGGTCCACCCCTACTCTGGTTCCCCAAGGCCACCTTCAGAATGTTTTGGTACTGTAGGGGAGATACCTATGGCTACAACACCTTCCCATCAACATTATTGACATGATTATACAAGTAGTCGGTGTTGACAGGCTTATGATCCTCACAAGTTTGACATTCAGCCACCCTGGAACACTAGCGTTGGCACGACATACTCCAGAACCAATAGGGTGTCTCATTACTACTTTATTCAGGAATTAAAACATCTTCCCTCCTAAAAAATCCATATATAGGAATCCTTTTTCAAAGAGGTTAGTTCATCTGACTTTCTAACAGTAGCTCTGATCATACCACGATTCACTATTTTATTTCTCCCTTATACCAATGTATTAAACTGGTTTTGTATTGAAAATTACAAGTATAATAACAAATTTGACTCCATGTTTGATTAAATTATTTTTTTTAACACTGTTAAAAAGTTCAATGTTACTTTTTTTGATAATTATATTGTAGGTGAAGGTGATTTGGGAGGACGCATAATGAAGTCTAAGAAAATTGGACTAATCTGCACATGATCCAAGCACACCGGTCAACTAAAACGCCTTCTACTACTAAACCGTGTATACCAATGGGATGAAACTTTGTGGGATTGTGAAAAATTTAATTATCTACATTTCATATGAAGGAACTAAATCCCAATTCGTTCATTAAAAATCCCATACGGACCGATCTTTCCAACAAAACGAATCTGCACGGGGTCAAACGTTACCTCAGTATTTTAGCCATATCTCTTATTATATTCAATATCTAGACTCCAAATTTTATATGGAAGTAGAAACAGTGTTGGGAAAAAACTATATAGTTTTTTCTAAAGTTATTTATGACTGTCTGACCAGCCAAAAATCATGGACCAAGAGGATTCGTGAAATCCAGGTGCCCAAAACCACTTCCCACTTTGCTTATAAATTGGCACCTTGGGCACCCCATTTTGGAGTTCAACCAGGAGGAAAGGTGATTAAACATGTGATTACCCAAGGATTATTCTCAATATACCTATAAGTCTTGGAGGCTTTGGTATGTTCTACTTCAACATCTTCTTCTTCCTCCCCTCCCATGGATTTCTAAACCCTTTGTGATCACTCGGGGAGGAACGTGATGTAATCCCGAGCTTCAGGTTTGTATTATGATGAATTATCTTTTTATTTCCTGGTTGTATGTTTTTTTATTCATCCTATCTTCTTATTTAATAGTGATATATCCTGGTATGTTGTACTAAAACTCAAATGATCATGTTTGGGGGTACCCCTTCATGTGATGTTTCACACACCGTTGATCCCTTTTTCTTCCCTCATTCAATTGCGGTGTTTGTGTATTTCATATTGGTCAATTGAACTCACATAAACACTGCGAAGTCCATGTAAATTTATTTCATGGTATCAAAATTAAATAACATACAAAATTGAACAGCACATCGAGTTCTTTGTGTGTTCCCTTGGTGAGTTCCGGTTATGAAGTTGAACACAAATCACCCAATCATCGGCGTTGTCCAGTGAATCATTGTGTGTTTTCGACTGAACCCTAGGAGCTATCCTAGCATAAAATCAGTAAAATTATGGTACTAGGTGTTACAAACCAAGAATTAAATGATCTATACCTTTTCTCTGGAAGCGTTGAAGGATGAGCATCACGAGACTTCCTCGGGTTGATCATGTTTAATTAATCTTGTTCATTTCTACTTTGTTTTATCACTTTCATTTTTTATTTTAATATTTAATCATCAAACACAAGTATTATAAAAACCCATTACCTTTTTTTACTTTCATAATTAGAACCAAATTTTAGAAATAATTATCTAAGGCTCTGTTGAGAGACAACCTAGGGTTGCTGAAATACTGCAGAAATTCTATTTAAAAATAAACAACTAATTTGGCGTAATCGACAACGCGATCAAATTTTGGCGCCGTTTCCAAGGATCCAAGATCATTTTATTCTATTTTATTTCTTCTTATTTATTTATTTTACTTCTTAATTATAACTCTTTTCAATATCCCACCCCCATTTGATTTTTTTTGTTTTGTTTCTATTTTTATTTGTTTTTGTGTGTTCTTCCCCCCTCTCTCCCTGTCTCTTATTATTCTTCTCCATATCTCTCTATATAATTCAGTATTATAAAATTTTATTATCCTTTAACCCTTATTAATTTATTTTTTCCATATTAAATCATAAAAAAAATGAAAAAAACAATAATCAATCTATCAATCAAACTGGACATCATTGTTGCATGATAAGATCTGGTAAAGAAACACTACTTGAATTTGACCCAGAAATTGAAAAATCACTCCATTAACAAATCAAGTAATATAGATAATTTAAATCAAGTAACACTTAGTAACCCCTTTGGGAACCTCATGTGGCCATAAACCAATCAAAAATTGAACCCAATCAAACCCAAGAAAACATGGCTCCAAATAATCAAACCTTAAGAGAACTGACCACCCCAAATGTGAAGTTCCAACCTATGTACATCCAATATCTTGAGGAAGTAGCCAACTTTGAGCTGAGATCAGGCCCCATCCACATTCTTCCTAAATTTTATGGTCTTCTGGGTAAGTACCTTCATAAACACCTTAAAGAGTTTCACATAGTGTGCTCCACCATGAAACCCCAAAATATATCTGAGCACCTAATTAAGTTTAGGGACATCCCTTTCTACCTTTATGGTGTAGCCAAAGACTGGATATACTATCTGCCTACCACAAATAGGGGATATAATGACCTAAAGAGACTATTTTTAGAGAATTTATTCCTTGCCTCCCAAAATTCATCAATTAGGAATGAAATTTGTGGCATTAGGCAATAACAAGGAGAGACCCTTCATGAATACTGGGAGAGATTCAAAAAGGATTTTATCAAGATGCCCCCACCACCAAATCAGTGAAAAAATATTAATCCAATACTTTAATGAGGGAGTTGTCCCCATGGATCGTGTAATGATAGATGTTTCAGCTGGTGGTTCCCTTGTTGATAAAACTCTTTCCATTACTCATGACTTAATAGAAAACATGGATCAAAATGCCCAACAATTTGGTACACAAGTAATTGCCCCAACATAAGGAATTCATGAGGTAATTCATTCATCCCTAGAACAAAAGGTAGATAATAATCTGGATGAGATGCATACCCTTATAAGGAAATTAGCTCAAACACATGGTAACACACACTCTAATTCTATTCCACTACATTGTGGTATTTGTTCTGATAACACTCATTTTTCTGACCAGTGCCCACAAATTCAGGATTTATCTGATCCTTATGTAGCACTATTCCCCTAGTGTACTTTTCATCAGGCACCACCCTTCATGCAAGAACCATTTAGATTGAATCCAAACCTTGGGTGGAAAGCACAACTATAATACCAACAAGGAGGAAACCTGAGCTACCCCAAGAAAAATTGGTATCAGCAAGTCCAAGGTATGAAATATTCCTATCCCTCAGCTTCCCATAATAATCCCCCTCATTATCCCAAATGTGAACCAATCCTCATAGACATGGTGAAGCAACTGGAATCCCAAAACCTCCATTTCTAACAAACCACACAATTGGCTATTCAAGACCTGCAAACTCAAGTGGGAAAATTAGAAAACACCATTGGTGAGATTAAGAACCATGTTTCTGGAAGACTACCATGCCAACCCATTTTCAATCTGAAGGATAAAGGTAATGTGTTTACAGTTACACTTTGTAGTGGTAAAGAAGTTTCTCATTCTACTGATTCTATGCAACAGGTATGTCCCCCTCTTCAAAACACTCTTTCTCCACCCATAAAAGATTCCAATGAAAAAAAATAAAATAAAATAGTAATAAAATTATCATTGATGATTTAAATGAACAATCCATTACTCTTTATTTCCCCCAAAGACTCTCTAAATCCATAAAAAATTTTGATAATGAGATTGATACTGAAATAATGGATACATTTAAAAAAGTTCAAGTTAATAATCCTATATTTGATTCAGTCAAGAAAATTCACCGTTATGCCAAATTTTTTAAAGAAATTTTTACCCATAGATGAAGGATGAAGGGGAATGGGATGGTCAACTTGGGGAGGAATGTCTTGTCCTTGATTAAATCAGTAATGACAACTAAGTGAAAGGATCCGAGAACATTCACGATGTCTTGTACCATAGGGGAGACATTCTTTTCAGATGTTATGTTAGATTTAGGTGCTTCCATTAATGTAATGCCTCACTCCATGTATACTTCTCAACAAGTTGGAGAGCTTCAACCAATAGGAATTATCGTGCTACTTGCAAACCGTAGTACTACGCATCCAACATGAGTGATTGAGGATGTCCTTGCAAGAGTGATGAATCTCATCTTCCCTGCTGATTTCTACATTCTTGAGATGGAATATACCTGAACCCAAGGACATGACCATCTCATACTTGGGAGTCCATTCCTTAAAACAGAAAAGACGATCATCAATGTTCAAAATTGTATGTTTTACATGGAGTTTGGTGGAGAAAAGATAAGTTTTAACATCTTTGATGCTATGAAACACCCTGTTGAAGAGCACTCCACTCTTCCTTTATATTCAATGGAAGTGCTCTCAAAAAATGAACACACACACAATTCTCTCCTCAACCCATACTCTAATTCATTTTCCTCTTCTTCACCCTTGGATGATTTGAGTGTTGATTCATGTTTGAGTGTTGTGTGTGTTCTAAAAAGTGTAAAATTTTTGCTTTAATTGATGAGTGTGTTCATTATGAGGTACCCATGACCGTTGATGATTCTGCAAATCTCATTTCAATAGATTCTCTATCATTAGAGGATAAACATGAGAATATAGAAAGTTTAATGGACCTCGCTCTTCCAAAATCCTCTCCCTCACTCCAAAAACCCCCAGTGTTGGAATTAAAACCAATTTTATCTAATTTTAAATAGGCCTATCTTGAGGGTTTTGACCAATTTATCATCATTATGGCCAATAAACTCCCTCAATAGGAGGAATCAAAACTGATCAACCTTTGAGAGAGTGTAAAAATGCAATAGGACAGAAAATGGATGATATTACTAATATTATCCCATCTATTTGTATGCACCATATACTTTTGTATGATGAGGCTAAGCCCGTGATATAATCTCAAAGCTGGTTGAATCCCACTCTCCTTGAAGGGGTAAAATTGTAACTCAGTAAATTACTTGCTATGGGGATCATTTATCCTATATCTGATAGTAAATGGGTTTGCCCAGTGAAAATTGTGCGAAAAAAAACTTGAATAATAGTTGTTTAAAATTAAAGGAATGAATTGGTTCCAACATGTGTGCAAAACAGTTGGCAAGTCCGTATTGACTATCATCAACTAAATCATGCCATGTGAAAGTACCACTTTCCTCTACCTTTTATTAACCAAATGTTAAAATGATTGGATAGTAAGTAAAATTATTGTTTACTTTATGGATACTTGGGTTATTTCCAAATCCATATAGCCCATGAGGATCAAGAAAAGAAAACATTTACCTATCCATTCGGCACATTTTCATACATAAGAATGCCTTTTGGTCTATGTAATGTTCCTGGTACTTTTTGGCGATGTATGTTAAGTATTTTTTCTTAGTACCTTGAGAGTTTTATGGAAGTATTTATGGATGATTTCATGGTATATGGTTCTTCTTTTGATGATTGTTTGGAACACCTAGGTTATTTCCTCCACCACTGCATTGAAAAAGATCTTGTTTTAAATTATGAAACATTCCATTTCATGGTTGAGTAGGGGATAGTTCTCGGGTAAATTATTTCAAATAAGGGAATTCAAGTTGATAAATCTAAAATTTAATTAATTTCATCCCTATAATATCCAAAATGATTTTGTGGGGTGCAATCATTCTTGGGTCAAGCTAGTTTTTAATGCCGATTCATTAAAGACTTTAGTAGGATTTCACTTCCCTTGTCCCGGTTATTACAAAAAGACTCAAAGTTTTTATTTGATAAAAATTGTGAGGATGTATTCAATTCACTAAAAAGGAGTCTCACATCACCTTTCATTTTCCAACCACCATGGTGGGATCTCCCCTTTTAACTTATGTGTGATGCCTCTAACTTTGCAGTTGGGGCAGTTTTATCACAAAGGGTTGAGAAGGCTCCTCATGTCATTGCGTATGCCTCACGTACCCTTGACCCTACCCAAGAGAACTACAAAACCACTGAAAAATGGAATCTTTCTATTTTTTCCTTGGAAAAATTCCATTCATATCTTATTGGGTAAAAAATCATTGTCTTCTCTGATCATGATGCCCTTCGTTTCCTCCTAAAGCAACATAAAGCCAAACCCCACCTCATTCGGTGGATTCTCCTCCTCCAAGAGTTTGACGTTGAGAATCATGATAAGAGATGAGTTGAAAATGTGGTATCTGACCACATTAGTAGTATTTTCCCACCATTGGACCATCATGTTGACTCACCCCTCCCCATTGAATAATTCTTCCCTCATGAGAACCTTTGTGATGTTGTGGACCTTACTCCCTGGTATGCGGACACTGTGAATTTTCTAGTAACATCTAGGGTCTCCACTGATTTCATCACTTCATAATCCCAGAGAATTAAGAATGATTATTGGTGGTACATTTTGGATGAATCATATTTTTGGTGAATTTTTGGTAACCAAGTAGTTCGTCAGTGTGTCCCTAACCCTAATTTCACCTATGTTCTGACCTTCTGTCACACTTTGGCATGTGGGGCTACTTTGGCTCTTAACGTATAGCACAAAAGGTCCTTTACTCAGGACTTTATTGGAAAACATTATATAGGGATTCCCATATATTTTTCAATTCATGTAGTTGTTTTCAATTAATAGGGAATATCTCTAAGATAAATGAAATTCCCTAACAGCACATGTTATTTGGTGAAATTTTTGATGCATGGGGAATTGACTTCATGGGGAATTTTCAAAATTCATTATTCTTTTTGTACATATTATTGACTGTTTAATATGTATCTAAATGGGTGTAAGTAAAGGCCATAAGGACCTATGGCTCTCTAGTGGTTGTTGACTTTGTGAGTTCCCAAATTTTCAGTAGGTTTGGTTTACCATGATTCATCATTAGTGATCAGGGTTCACATTTTTGCAAACGCAACATGAAAAATTTGTTCGTAAGTATGGGTTTAATCATAAAGTCTCCATTTCATATCACCCCCAAAATAATGGAAAAGGAGAAATCTCAAATCAGGATGTTAAGAGAATCTTGGAAAATGGTACAACCCAATAGGATAGATGGAGTTTGCGCTTAGAGGATGTGTACCCTACAACTTTTAAAACCCCAATCAGAATTTCATCATATAGTATTATTTTTGGAAATGATTTTCACCTACTATTGGAGGTATAACACTATGAATATTTGGTTTTTAAACAATGTAATATCAATCTTTCAGGTGTAGGTGATAATAGGAAGCTGTAGATTCAAGATTTGGAAGAAATTCGACGTGATGCATATGAGAACTCCCAAATATATAAAGAGAATACAAAGGCTATCCATGATAGCATGATTGATCAGCGGAAGATTCATATTGGTGAGAAGGTTCTCATGTATAATTATAGGACAAATATCCACCCAGGTAAGCTTCATTCATGATGTCTCAGTCCTTATACTGTTACTGATGTTTAACCTTTTGGTGCTATATAGGTTTTGCATGATATGAGTAGACATAGGATTACTGTCAGTGGGAAAAGGCTCAAACACTTCTATGAGGATTTTACAAAGCATATCGTGGAGGAAATCCAACTGATATATGCCACATATGACACCACATAGTAGGTTTTCCCTTGTCCCTACCTTTATTTACTTGTCTATTTATAAAAAACACTTTATTTAATGACAATTTAACTTTTAGGTTTGGGGGAAGGTGACATTTCATAGTTAGGATTAAAAAAACAAAAAACAAAAACAAAAAAAATTAAAAAAATGTGTGTTTTCATTTTTTATTTCTTTTTCCTTATTTTTTGTTTTTTAGATTAAAATTGACCCTAAAAAGAATATCCAAAATCATTTTTCATGATAGAGTAGATTGTGTGGAAAATTACTTTCTTTTTGGAAAACAATTTTTCAAATGAATATTGATATGAATCTTTTTATGGAATTTTTATTTTCAAATCATTCTTAGGTGTTTAATGGAATTTTGAAACCCATGCCTCATTAGAACTTACCAATACTTTAATCCCTTAACCAAAAGATATTATAATCTCTTTTGGAATATTCTTCATTTTAATCACTTTCTTGAGATCCTCAGGTTATGTAGAGAAACTAGAACTTTCTTTGATTCTATATGAATCCATAAGATTCAAGTATACAATATTCATGATAGAGGCAATCGTTCATTGATAAGCCCTTTGTACAGTTAACCTCTATTTTTTGCCACCTTAACATTTTATCCTACTTAAGCCATAGAGACCACTAAATGTTCGTTAAGTATCCACATTACAATCTAATACCTACCCATATCTTGGGTATATTATTGTTTTATTTTCATAAAGTGTGGTAGAGAAGGTGTTTCCATGGGAATTTTGGGGAGAGAATCATTGTTATGGGTTGATATAAAGGGTGCCTACATTTTCCTTAGGCAATGGGTTCCCAAGCCATATTACATCATTATTTTAAACATGTTTCCCACTTTATCTCCAAAAAAATATACATTAAAAAAATAGTTATGTGCATTGAAAAAAATAGAACAAAAGAAAAAAATGGAGAAAATAGGATGTTTACTCATTATTATTCACTACTTGGTTGTGACCGAGAAAAATGGAAAATGGGGCGAGTGAGTTGGAGGTGATACACTGGGAGGGGTTGAGTGTGTACATTCATTGTGAACAATTTCTAAATTTTGACATGTTTTGTACATAACAGATTAAACACTCCTTTTCTGCCTTATATTTTTAAACATTAAATCCAACCAATCCTTGAACCTTAGAATAACCTATTGGAAGTCCTCTTGAGTAGCACACTAGTTTCTGTTGGTAGAGAAATGATAATCTTGGCAGGCATATGGTAAGATCACATGAACCCTGGGAAAGATAATAAATCCACTTTCATATGTTCCTTGAGTGAAGATGGAATACTTTTAGGTGTGGTATGTTGCGACATGTTGCATGGGTGAATAAATGAAGTTGAAAATTTTGAATGTGAGAAAAGAAAAATGATAGGAAAATTGATTCCATAAACGATACATGATGAATTTCATTTGAAAAGAATTGTTTATGTTTTCACACCTTTGATTTAGGAATGGTACAGGATTAGGATATTATACATTTCCCGGTAGTACAAATGTTTAGGTGTGGGGTGTGATCATACGACGATTTACTATTTTATTTCACTCATATACTGTTGTATTAAACTGGTTTTGTATTGAAAATTACAACTATAATAAAAAAAACTTAATCCATTATTGATTCAATTATTTTGTGTTTAACACTATTAAAAAAAGAAATGTCACTTTTTATTAAAATTATATTATAGGTGGGAGTGATTTAGGAGGACCCATGGGGTTTGAGTATAACATAATTGAACCATCACATGAAAGGGTACCCCCTTTTTCAAATGATCTTTGTTTGGGGGTACCCTTTCATGTGATGGTTCAAACACTATTCATCCCTTTTTCTTCCTTCATTCAATTGCGTTGTTTGTATGGTTCATATTGGTCAATTGAACTCACCTAAGAACTTCCAAGGCCATGTAAATTTATTTCATGGTATAAAAAATAAATAAAATACAAACCTGGACATCACATCGATTTCTTCATGTGTTGCCTTGGTGAATTTCGGTTATGAATTCGAACACAAATCACCCAATCATCGGTGGTGTTCGGTGAATCATTGGGTGTTTTCGACCAAACCCTAGGAGGTATCCTAGCATAAAATCAGTAACATTATTTTACTAGTTGTTACAAACCATGTATTAAAAGTTCTATACCCTTTCTCTTGAAGCGTTGATGGATGGGCATCACAAGACATCCCTGGGTAGATCACGTTTAATTAATCTTGTTCATTTCTACATTGTTTTATCACTTTCATTTTCTATTGTCATCTTTAATAATCAAAACCAAGTATTATAAAACCCCATTTCCTTTTTTTTACTTTCATAATCAAAACCAAATTTTGGAATTAATGATCTAAGGCTCCGTCAAGAGACGACCTAGGGTTGATTTTATACTGGAGAGATTCTAGTTAAAAATAAACAACAAATTTGACACGCTCGACAACGCAATCAAGCTCCACCTGAGACTCGTGGTATGAATGGATCCGAACATATTCGCGTATGCCTAGGTTATCAGTCATTTCTTCCCTACGGGAAGCATCCGCAAGGTTCCCCCTGATAGTCTCTTGGTGAGCCATTTCATCTCAAAACATTAGAAAATGTTTCATGGATCAAAAAGCTTGATCACAAATCTTGATCACGAAGAACGATTTCAAAGATAGGTTTCAGAGACCTGCCATAGACCTAACAGGAAGAAGTTGTAGAGCACATAAATGTGGATTCAGAAGATTCGATGTGTGTTGTAGATCCAAAAAGGACCCGATTCGCAAAGGGTGGTCACAGAGCGTATTGAGCATCACGAATCGAGAACCAAACACAAAAAAATAAATATAAGTAAGGAAAAAATAGGGGTCTCCCTTCTCTATTTATAATTAGAAACCCCCGAGATTCATGGTACACCTGGTCGCGGTGAGCTTCACGACATTCTTAACCCGCGCATCATCTATCTGCATCGTGACCTTGCTTCACGATCTTGATTTGTGATTAGCCTAAAAAATTTTGCAATGTGCCCTCAAACTTTAACCCTAATTTTATCCTCGGATCCAAGTCTGAGGGGGAATTTGTGGATGAAAAAATATGTGCAGAGGTAAAATATGCAGAGCTCCCACTAATTACAAGAGGCTGCTTCACGAATCACCTTCGTGGATCCCCACAACACCACGGCCAGTGCAAATCCAGGGACACCTCTACAATCGCCATAGAGTAAAAGAGGCAGAAGACTCTGTGGTTATGATATAATTGAAGGAAATATTTATGCCGCAGAGGGAATAATATTTCCTCTACAATCCCTTGGAAATGGATGGAAGTCTCTAAGAGCACCACAAATGGAATACATAGGCCTCTGCGACAAAGAGGGGATGATGGTCGACTCCAAATTATGAAAAACTTGACGCAATTCGCTTCTGATCGCAAATCACCACGTGGATTCGTAGTGAGCTGTCAGAGCTCCGCACCACCTCTTTCCTAAAAATATTAGGCTTCCCTCGAACTGCAAGGATGGATATCCAAAACATTCACTCTCTCAGCTCTCAAATCATGAAGCTCCCTCTTCTATGTGAAGGATTGAAAAAAATGAGATCTTCAAGGTAATTGAGAATTGAGAAATACATTTTCTTTATATCAAATACAACCCCTATTAAAGTAGGGATTCCCTTCCCAAATCCCAAAGGCCTTCGGAAAGGAATGATATCCCTAAGGGAACTCTGGTTTTCACAAAGCACTCGTTCTTCACGAAGTACCATCCATGCACATGTGGACCCCATGCTAAGGCATGATCACTATGATTCATGAGGTACATCACTTCATAGTGTCATGATTTTAAAGGCATCCATGCTCCACAAAATCCTACTTCATGAAAGCACTTTCACTTCGCGAAGCACTCATTATATGCATGTATACTCCCTGAATAAACTAGGCCACCCCACTTCTTGAAGAATACCCTTTCGCGGAGTCTCTTCACTCTATAGAGCACCATATATTTGTGAGGCCCCTCTTCTGAACCCATTTTCTTTACAAAACCTTCTCTTTTGTGGCCTTCCAGATTTTTACAAAGTGATTTTAAGGTCCCTTGGGCAGTGCTTCATATTATGTTTCTTAGCCAATTCTTCTTCACATAGGAATGCTAATGGGTATTTCTTCTTCACATAGACATGCTAATGTGAGCCCCTCAATAGATCACTCCATAACCCAATCAACACATAGAATTACTGGTTCATTCCCTTCTCTAAGTGTGAGTGAGCATCAGTTATATATGTCCCTGGGGTGAGGAGTGAATCCTCATCATCTGAGCTACATGATGTTAAACTGCCAAGCACTATCATCCTTAACACATGATGTTAAATTGTAGCCTCGCCCCAGGAAATATACACAGGGTTCCCCATATCAGACATTTTCTATGCCATATGGTCTCCTTGGGAGTGAGATATTCTTCACATTTAATGAGATACTCCTTGAATGGAATGAAATATGTTCGTGGAAAAGGGAAACCATCCTGGTGTAATCCCTTAGCCTTTCCCACAGGAGGTAGTATCCTTGATCCTCCTCTCTTCTTCTGTGTGCATAGGCTAGAGGGGATATAGGAAGGACTCGATACCTCATCCTCTCCCTTTGGGCTTTATTTCCCTTAGGCCCCCATCCTAAAGTAAGTCCCAATATCTATCTCCCGGGGCCACTAAACATGTGTAAGCCCCACTATATTCCTCGTTGAAGCACCTTTCTTGATGTGATCATCAGGTCATTGATACCTCTTGTTTCTCACACTGAGCATGACTCATGTGGGATTAGAGTAAGCATCGACCATGGAATCCTCCCTGGCCTGCCTTGGTGTGTAAGTCCCAAGCCCCCAATTAAGAACTCTGTGGTCTTTTATCTTTTCCATATCCATGAAGGGTACATCGGAAACCTCCCTGAGGTTCAATACCATCACCCATCTGTCCCAAACACTTCACATCAGTTTCCCATACCCCACGCAACGTTAAATTGTGTGCCATTTCACCCCACATGATGCTAAATTGTATGCTTTCTAACTATGTGGGTTTTGATCCCTGTCTCTTAGGCAGGGTACGTAGGAATCCTCCTTGAGGTTCAACCCCAAAAAATGGTAAACATATTCGAACTATGTGGTTTTTGATCCCCATCTCCTAGTTAGGGTACATAAGGAGCCTCCCTGGGGTTCAACCCCAATCAATGGTAAACCTATCCAAACTACGTGGGTTTTGATCCATATCTCCTAGATAGGGTACATTGGAAGCCTCCCTAATTTCCAACCACAAACACTGGTAAACTTCAATGTCCCCTTTTATAAGACCCACATCCTAGTCTATCCCTTACTGGCATCAGACCAACTCTCAGGCCACTACCCATGCGTAAGACCCAGCATGTCTTCGGGTCACTGTCCTACGTGTAAACTCGGATTCCATGTCTCATCTTGAACTATGTGTACTTTGATTCCATAACATGGGGATATGTACGAATCCCCCCTCAGGTTCAATACCACCACCCATGTATCATCCTGGTCTCTCCCTTGTGCCTTTGTCTTTCGGAAAGGTCGTACCCCAACCCAGAGGTTCTACTTCTTCCGTGTCCCATCCATGTGTCCATTCTTGTGGGTCGTCTCCTCAGGTGTCCCATCACCCCACCAAACTATGTGGACATTGATTCCCTTCCACAGGGATACATAGGAATCCTCTTAGAGGTTCAATCCCAACACTATCTTCATCATCACATGAATCCCATCTCATTCACCACCCACTTCATTCAACCTTCCAACATCCATCCTAATTCTTACCTGATCCATCACATCCTAGGGAGATCATTCCATTTATCCCATCATTACTCCTTGTGGAACCTAAGTAGATAACCACATATAAGCCTCGCACAATTCATAATTAGCCAACCAAGAGTGTCCCTCTTGCGATGGTATGTTATCCATACATAAGCCCCATCATGTCTCTCAGTTGTTTTCATTAGTGTATACCCCGATTCCATGTCTATCCTATTGAACTACGTGGGTTTTGATCCCTATCTCTCAGTACAAGGTAAGTAGGAAACCTCCCCAATTTTTATCCCATCCAACAGTAAACCCTAGTGTCCCCTTTGTAGGGACCCAAGCATCCACAGATCCATCCTCATTGGTCGTTTGATCCACTCATCCAGTAAACCCCTCAGGTTCTCCCCCATGGGGATGTACCCATTTGATACACTCTTCTTAGTGTTCCGATTAGTCTGATTAATCTCCGATAGACGTTAAACTCGCGGAATTTCGTATGTGAAACATGAGAAGCTAAGGAAAACCTCAGAGACATGCCTATGACATATAATTTTCCGTACTCGACGTGGGAGCCCTCAGACTTCCACAAACTTGATAAGCCCGATCATAAGGAGAAGAAACCTGGAGGCATCATTGTTTTAGCATCTAGAGAAGTCAGCAATGTCCAACATGACTACTCCCCCGATCGAAGGTTGTTGACCTGAATTGACCCCTTCGAATGTCCTAATAGAAGCAGTGTAATTAATCGGCATCCATGAAAAGATGGAACCTGAGAAGAGTTTCACGAAAAACACCTTAATATTTATGTGAGACCTAGACTAGGCGAGGAATTCCATGGAGGAATCCACCTAAGGGGTAACCAACATCCCATCATCCCATCATCCCATTTTGATCAAGGATAAAATGTCCCTGAACAAGCGACGAATGTCGCCTGGCTTTGGAAAGTGTGAATGCAGGGTCACAATCAGCCCATCCTCAACAGACGGATGCACAATAGAAATCACCAAAAATGGTCCATCATATGATTTGGAAACTCTTACCCCCTTTCTATTGTTCTAATCCATAGATCCATCAGTTGATTTTGTAATAAAGACCTACAAAAATGATAGAACTTTCCTTCCATAAAGAGATATAAAAGGCCTGATGATCCTTAATACTCTTTACATTATCAAACTATTCCATCAACTTATACCATCTTGATAAATATTCCCTCAAATTATAGTAGAAATCCATAAACAATAATTCCATGGAACAATCACTACTGAAGATCACCCCCAAATTTTCATGTTTGAGGGATCCTAAAATGAGCATCAATCATAAATAGAGGTTTAATTAGTTGAAAATATACCAAAAATATTAAAAGTAATGTCAAGTGAAATATTAAAACCTAAATAAAATAATTATTTATTTTGAAATTACTTAATAAAATTATATAAAATTTAAATAAATAAACATGTTGAAATATAATAATAATATTACGAGTAATATTGATAATAATATCAAAACATAAATAAAATAATTATTTCATATGAAATTATTTAAAACTTTATTCAAAATATAAATAAATAAAACATTTAAAAATAAAAAAATATTAATATTAATATTAATATTGAATATTTATTATTTAAATATATTTACTAAAAGTTAAAGAAAATAAGTATTTCATTTATAATTTTTAACTAAAATTTATTCAAAATATAAAAAAATGAATGATTTGAAAAGGGCTAAATTATATATACCGAATATTTATCTTTTATAACTGCACCAAATAAAATTTTATGAAAATTAAATTTATCAAAATAATTAGCATCTAGAATTACACATAAACAAACAATATTGATATACAATTTCAAAAATTTATAAAACATTTGACCTTAAATTTATATTTCATAATAGTAATCAGTAATCTCATCTCTAATAATTAATTTTCTACCAATTTTAATGCCAATATCATTTACAGTATGGATAAGGTAGTGAATCCTAATAATTCTCATGATTTAATGTCTATATTCTATTATAACTTGTTATAAAGTGTAATTATAATGTTATTTATAATTGTATAAAAAATTTCCTTCCTAATAATTTTATATAGGAATAAGGGTTCTTTGCCTATGGGAAACATATTTATAATAATGTTTAACTATTTAAAGATATACTGAGAAATGACTATAGAAGAAATATTATCCCTTGATATGATTTTATGATTGATCTATCTAATGCATATGATTCTGTTTTCAAACATTACGTGATAATATTCTCAATTCTATTAAATTTCATTTAAAAAATTTCAATTATATTACCTATTATGTAATGTAAGATTATTACTCACTAATGATTAGTGGATAGATATGTGATTATTTTTTAAAAAAGAATGGCTTGAAATAATAAAATTTACTTTCTCACTTTCACTTCATCTTGGTGATGGAATTCCTTTCTAAATTATATTTAGTGGATACCACTAGGAAGGGTTTAATATTTTATCATAAAGTCCATAAGCATAAAATCTTTCATGTGATGTTTATAGATGATATCTTTTTTATTTTATAGAGTTATTGTGACACACTCCAGTATCACTTATATTTATATTTTATTATATGGTTGAGTCCCTTAAGTATTAGGGTGTTATATGGTGAAATTTTTGAGAATTTTGAATCTTTTTTGAGGTTTTAAAATTGTTAAAATGAATTAAAATAAATAAAGTGAAAACCATGTGACCTCTATAATTTTTGACCATGGGGATCACACAATTACTATTTTGTTGGGTAAACTGTGAGAGTACACCATACCACTAACTCATTTTGGGGTATTTTATTCCTTTCATATTAATTTTAATTGAGGATTTCTCCAATATATCCCCACATAATGGATTGTCTGAGGCTCCCATTCCACTATTTTCCTCCTCCTCCAATACTTTCAATGGTGGTTATTTATGTGTTTTTTGAGGTTCTCTAGCTGTATTTAGAGGTAAAAGACCCTTTTCCCTTCTCATATTAGGTTCTTTCTTTTTCATCCATTCTCTCTAACCCTAGTAACCATGGAATCTAATTTCATTTTCTAAGGATTATCTGAACTTGGGGTATTTTGTGTGTAGGGGTTGTGAGAATCTTCTTGAAAATTATTCTGGTTTCAATCATCGAAGGCATCATAGTTACACCACTTGAGGTAGGGTTTCCCATACCATTCAATTTTATTTAAATTATCCTTATATGCATGGTATTTTAAACTCATTTTTAATCTAGTTAAATTCAAAATATATTATCTATATTTGTTTTCTAAAGGTTTTCTATGATTTTTATTTTTACCTAGGAATATGGTTTGGACTTCATAATTCAATGTTACCTTTGTTTAAATTGATTTTATGAATTCTAAGTATTTGATAAAATTCCAATGATAGTTTTCTTTAATAGAAAGGATTTATTCATGATTTTTTAAACCAAATATAATTTATAAATTGTGGGGTTTTGTGGTTTAAAGGATTTAGATATTTTAAAGAGGGTGTTTTTAACTTTTTTAATTGGTTAGTGAATTTAATTGATTGATTTTTTATTTTGGTTTGGTGTCATTCATGTTTTACCTTGTATTTATACTTGGTTTCCGAATGGATTTTAAAAAGGGATTTATAAAACATACAATTAATAAGTATAATGTAAAGGCCTAAATAGAACCTTTATGTGATTCTATATGGTTTTTTTGGTTCACCCATGTGTATCCCTATCGATTACTATTGGTGATGGTTATTTTTATTGATTGTTGGATTAATTAATATTTGTTAATATGTTTTTTATTATTGGTTGGGGCTATTATTAAATGGTTATTGAAGGAGGGATGGATGTTTTATTGGAAAATATGTCCTTGACCTTTATTGTTGTCATAAGATTGGTGTTTGTCTTGACAGTGGCTGACCTCTATTGCCTATTCCAAAAGGAACCCTAGGCTACCATGTTTAAAATCAAGGGCTGGTTTGTTCACTCACTGAGTGTTTGCACTAGAAAGTTTTCCATAGTTGAGATCCATCCAAATTGGGGATGTGTGTCTTTTGAGGATTATTGGGAGAGATTCAGGTGATGAGTTGCAGGGTCATTAACCTATAGGTATTTTGTTACACCTATGAACCTCATGTGTTGTACCATTGGTCCTTATGATGTTAACTCATTATATGTAAAATATGTTATCCTTTCTATACATATTATTTTTTTATTTGAGTTTCTTAGATCATGAATTGAGGATACTTTGAAGTGTAGGTTATTTATGGTTGAGACTTATTTTTATATGGTTCATTTTGAATCATTAATGTCACCCAATATTGAATTTCTATAGTATTCCTTTCAGTTTTAGTTTTCACTTGTTATTTATTAATCTCAGATAAATGTATGATGGTTTTAAAGTAAAATGGTGGTTTTTATTTCAAGATGTATTTCAAATGTAAAACAAAAGTTCCATTTGGGGGTTTCAAAGACATGCATTATAAAATGGAGTGTTTATGGGTTTTTTATTTTTAAAATGTGAATATAAAATTAAAATATAATTGCATATTTTTATCATCAAACTAGTGTACTCAATTTCTTTAATAAAATAAAAGTTACTCATTCATTTTGGTATCATACACTCCATTGTATCACACCCAACATACTCACATTTATGGGTATTCAATCTTCATGTTTTATGTTGGTTATCATGTATTGCCTTTCAGGATGGTTGGAACTACTCTTTGATAGGAATTAAATTATTTTTTGTTTATGATGGTGACATGAGAGTCAAATAGTGAGGGTGTGGTTAATCTCTCGTGTTACTTGGATCATTTGGGGTTGTGTTGAGTATTTTCCCTACCCATCCTTTTGATTTTTTAGTCTCAAATAGAGGTTTAAAACATTTATAAAATAGTTAATTTTTTTAATTTCTTCATAAATGTTTTTATTGTTTTTTATCATTATACATTTTTTGGTTTGATTATGTTTATTATAACTCTTTATTTACCAGTAATGACAATACAATACATAGAAACCACACATCGGGCACTGGGTTGGAATTTTGTTTTTTATTTGGATTCTTGATGGTGAAATAGTTCTGAATGTTATGTTTTCCCACCATCGGTGGTTATGTTCATCCTATGGTGATTGAGAAAACACCTTGGGTATTATAGTAGAGTATCTCAGGTCAAATTTCATGTTTCCCCGGGTTGTTTTGTTATAAGATTTTATCATATCCACAATTTCTGAGGAAAAACTAGTTTATTAAAAAAAAACTCTTATTATTTTGGCATTAATGGTATATATGAGATATGAACTTCAAAACATGACAGGTGGGTGCACAAGAGGGCCTACCCAATTATTATTTATGCCAAACCTCAAGTTACCAAAGATGATAGGGAGTTTTATTTTGAATTTGGGTTTTATAATTTTTTATTTTTTATACATTTTTGGAATATTTATGTTAATTTTACTCTTAAGGATATCTCAAGAGGTATTTTATGAGACACATAGTTTTAGAGTAAAATTTAGGGAAATATTGGGGGTGGAAAGTTAAGGATTGTGTTTTGTCAAGCCACATGAAAGTTGTGTGATATCATTATATATGAATTCTAGTGTAACTCATGTGGTTGGTACATAGTTTAAAAAACCAAGAGACCAAACCTTTACCTGTGGAAAAAGTTTACTATTTTTACTTTTTTAACTAATTTTATAATATTTATTCCTATTATTATTCATGAGTTTTTTATCTATATTTCAGTGTACTTTTATAGATTTTTAATGTTATTAGATCATATTCCAATGAAATTATTTATGATTCGGTATTTGAGCTTATTATAAAAACCATGTTTTTGGCGTTTTGAGATTCCTTTATGATTTTTGTAAACATTGATGAAAATTATTTTGGGTTTCATTTTTTTTAGAGAAATAATTATTTCAAAAGTAACAAGAAGTGATTTTGAACTGGGATCAGGTATCATGATATGTCAAGCCATGTTTTTAAAAAACCTTCCTTGCATCAAATAAATTTTTATGACTTTGTTTAATGTAGTAAAATCATTGCGATGTTTTGTAATGTTGATTTTTTTAATTTGTGATTTTTTCCCTTTTTTTGAATTTCATATGATTTAATTTAATATTGTATTTTAGTGATTTTTTATAATGTGACACCTTGAAAAAAATCCATTAATAATTAAGTTAATTCTTCATGTAGTCACTCAAATATCCCATGTGTTTTCTTTATAGTCTTGGACTCTAACCATACTCTTTATGGAGTTGCTGGGTGATGTTATTCTCAACTCATGGATCATGAGTGAGAGTTTATAAATTAGTTTCAACTATTTTTTAGTGGTGATCAGGGATACCATTAGGTGATAGAGTGGATATATAAGGTTAAGGAGAACTAAAAATCAATAAACACTCCTAACAACTATAGGTTTATGTTCACTATAATAGCCCAAAATCCATATACCTCGATCAAGTGACCAAAACATAATATTTGTATTTATAGATTTAATACCTAAAAGCATGTTCAAACATTCAAAATATAAAATTATTACAACATAAAAAAAGAATATTAGATAACATACATACTTTAGGGCCTTTTATTTTGAGACTTTTAGAGAATTTTAATAAACTCTGACATAACGTTTTCTATGTCTATAAGTGAGTGTTTTTCCCCATACATAGATTTTTGTATTATGTATTAAACCTCCATCATCTCCCACATGAAACACATCCAGAAATATCTTACATGAAAACATTATTTTTAACCTAGGGAAAGAAACATTAGAAGGGTGAGCTCAAATAATCTGTAGGGGTAAAAATGGGCATTAAAAATTATATACCTCCAGCAACAACAAGAAGAAAATAAGGGTTTGAAAAAAATTTCAAAGTAAATAAGCATAACATAAGAAAATTAATACCAATAAAAAACTAAAAAATGAGAAATGATACATTGAATAAATAATTAATAAAATAATAGAGACTTATGAGTCAAAAAACAAGATCCAAGTGAAAATAATCTTTGATTAAAGGAAACTTTAGAAATTATTCTAAGAATCAAGAAATTTTGTTGGAAACATGAAACTTGAAACATTCATTATAGAATCAAATAAACAAGACAATTCCAATATATTTATGAGTAACAGACAACAAATAACTCTATCATATCTTAGGAGCTACACATATTCAGCAATCTCTATCTTCTCTTATGAGTAACATACATCAGTTAACTACATCATCTCTTAGGAGTAACATACAAAAAAAACAGTATCACTTTATCCAATGCATCATAGGGATATAAAAGACCCATAAATTCTAATTTTATAATGGAACCCCACATCAAACATAAATAAATTTTTCTAAATACCATGCATTGAATAAATTTTAAGGACCCATGTTTTTTTGTACTGAAAATTTGATTTTTTTTCTTTTATATTCTTATAAGGGGTAAAATGGTAATTTTAACCTATCAAGTGATCTTATATATTTTATACCGATCCATTGGACTTGAAATATGGTTTTTAACCTAGGATAATATTTTTGTAGAATAATGAGGCGTTCAAATTTTCATGGAATGATTAATATATAGTATGTAGTTAATTAAATATTAAATGTTAGCACATATTATTTTGGCTTGATATTTTGAACGCAGAATAAAATTGAGAATCCACCTCCACCATTGAGTTCATAATGGGGGGTTTTACCTAGGTGAGTCAAAAAATCATTTCAGGCATTGGGATCTGGTCTAGGCCCCCTTTTCTTTTTCTTTTTTTCCATCCTTTTATTTTTCTTCTTTACTTTGTCTTCTCTAATTTTTTCCCCTGTGTTATCATGTAAACCAATTTATTATTACTTTTTTCATGAAAAAAAGAGAAAAAAATATAGAGGTATTGAGAGGGGGAAGAATAGAGGTGTTTTCATGGAGCTCAGGAGGAGTCGGCTCATCGTGTGGTAGTGGTGAAATGTTAAGACGAGAGATGATTTAGTGGATTTCACTCAAAGGTAGGAATTTTTTACGTTTATTTCATAGATCACCATTTTTTAATAAATTATTATTTTAAATCCCTATTATGACTACCTATGATCCATTGAGGTTCTATATATAGCTTTTGGGGAGAAAATGGGATTTTGGGATGATTTGAGGGGGTTCCCATTCAGAAGTCCTGATCAAACAGTGAGTAGTTCAGGAAAACAAATCATATTTTCTTCCCATTTAGGGATGAAGATATTTTTATAAGTAATCAATATGTATAGGGTATAAAATCTATGTTATGGTACACAAACATGTAGCCAAGTAGCTGGCCATATTTCCCATGTAGTGGTATATATCCATGTAAAGTACATGACCAGACCCCTAGTATAGTTCACACTATATAAAAGTAAACAGCTAAGTAAAATAAATGGACATGACATGTGAGGTACATGAGTAGGTACCCCATATAGTTTATATTCCATTTACATGGTATACATTCTTTGTACATGGGATTTATACACAATGTTTGGCTGAAGTACACACCCAGGTGGGGGTTTGAGGGCACACTCCATGTATTAGGGTATACATGCCATGTACTCCTCCATTTCAACCCTTTTTAGGGGTTCCCATTTTGTTTTCCAAGAGTCATTATTAGACACATGATTATTCCATTTTTAGAATCTTTCCAATTATACCCAGATGTTGAAACCCATGAGGTTATTTGAGGATAGTTTAGACGTGTTTCGGGATTTTACAAAATAGAGAGGTTATTTATATGGAAATTGAATCTAGTTATCTCTAGAAAATGAGACACTTGATCTATGGTGGTCTATGATCTATCTTTATAGGATGGTATTCATATAATTTTACTTTTGGTCCAAGTGCCCGTCTTATCTTTTTGCATATAGGATCCCTTATAGGATACCTCTACTTCATTACTGTTACTAAGGTTCACTGGAAGGATGCCAATTATTACATGCTAACCTAGGGAATCCCTTATAGGACCCCTCTTCCTATTAAATATTCCAAATTATCCCATTTAGGATTCCAATTCCCACATATACCATTTTTAGGATCCTATGTTGGATGCCTCTTTTTATGTTTAACCTAGAGGTCCTCATGTAGGATCCCTCTGTTTACTTACTTCTTCAATGGATTCCATGTAGGATTATAATGGAAGCATACTAATTCCAAGGTTCAAAAGAGGGATTCCTTCACTTATGTATTGAAAATTTTGATCCCTTATAGGATGCCTCTCTAGTGTTTTCACTTGAGTGACCTAGTGGGTTCCTCGGTGGTTGACTAAACAAGAAATAGTACATTTGGTTTTGGTAGAGATGGTACCAAGTGTCACCTTAGAATTCATACCGAACATGTAATCCCATGGGTATATGAATGTTGAGGTGGATCTAGGTGTTCTTCTACCCTCAGTTATTTAATTATGAATTCACCTGACTGTTTTTGATGTAGCTATGATTTTCTTAGGCACCTATTGGTTTTTGGAAGATGATCCTGATGCGGTTCAACATTTATTTATTGGGATGTCTAGAAATCCTTTTTAGGATCTGGATTTAGATCCTTTTTACTAATTTTTATATTATTAGGATTCCCAAATATAATTTCAGTGTTTGGGATGTTGAGACATATTGTTTATAGGGATGATTAGATGTACTTCTTAAGATCTGGCTTCAAGGATTTTTTATTTGATGTTATTTATTGAGGGTTTCATGATTTAATTCCTAGGATACTACATAGTATGTATACTTGAGGATGATTAAACTCTCCTAATTGATGGTCATGATTATGCTATTCTTGATTGATTACTTGATCGTGGTGTTGGACATAGCCTTACACTCCATTGATTCACTCAAGGATGATTACACTCTTCTGAATGACGACTAGTATAATCCCTAGGGTTGGGTGAAAACACCATCACTAAGCTCGCTAGTCTTTTCATGGAGTGGGATGTTAATACATTTATTTGAATTAGTGATGAGAATGTATTGAGATCTAATTTACATTCCTTTTATAGACCACCTAACTGTCACCCCCTTATGGATTATCAGAGTCACAATGTATTGATTGCCTATGAACCGTGACCTAGGATTTAGACAACGAACTGGATTTACATGGCTTGAGTGGTATGGAATCAATCTCAAATAACATTTAAAGGATGTTTAGTTATTACATTTAATAATTCATTACAGTGATTAGAGGTGAGTGAGGGTGATGTCAGGGAAAGGACATGTATCCTTTTATGGTGACATAGTTCTATCAGAGACATTTCTGATGCAGGGTTAGGTAGATATTATCGATTTGGATTATAGAAAAAAATGACCAGTTGATTATACATGTCTTGAGTGGTACAACATCCATCTCAAATAACTTTTCATGGTATGTACATATGATCAGTATTACACTCACTCGAAATTTTATTTTTATTACAATAAAGAATGAACAGAAGAGTGCACAAGGAAACTGGAAAAGAAAATAGGCATACTGGGGCCATCAATGGTGAAGGAAAAGGAATCATTCTAAAAAATTAATTCACATTAATTTGGTAGGGAACCTATGTTTAAAAACACAAAAATCCCAGTTGAAGGATCGCCTCTGCTATCCAGATCATATGAAGTGAAGATTCTCTCTCTGTAAGTATGTTGGATGTGAATACTCTAGTTGATGCAGCTCTTGCATTTGTGAATTAAATAAGTGAGATTCTAGGGACAATCCACATTGTCATGTAATATACACACAAGAACACTAGAATATAACTCCACCACTAAGATAATGATGTTATACAATCTGCACAGATGTTGTATAGTAGCCAGATCTCTAGTCTTAGCTTCCAACGAGGATCTCGTACCAAAATAATGCACTAAATTCTAGAACCTCAGATCTATTACCATTCCTTACTAGAACACCATAGTGTATGGATCCATAAATATAAGAACCATCAACATTGATTTTCAGCCTCAAACTGGGAGCCTACCATTTGATACATCTACCTACAAGACTATTTCCTCTAACCTCTGAATCAGAAAAAACTCCCATTGACAGTTTACACAACACAACTAATATACCCACCCCTCTGAAGAGCATCCCTAGCTCCAAAACTGATCTTAAATCACATGATTTTAGCTTCATGAGAGAAACCTGTCTACTACTCCTCGTTATGTTCCTCGACACCTAGATATTGTGTCAAGTATCAGTGAAAATCATACTCTTGATCTTTCCATAAACTCCCTAAGGATCCATCCCCAAAAACCAGGATGTCAAGAAAGCCAAGATTTATTCTATGAAACACTAAGAACCCCACACCCATCTAACAAAATTCCAAAGACCAATCGTCCAATCTCTCGAAAGAGAAATATGCTTAGTAGATTCAGAGCTGGGATTAGCACAACACCTGCATTTTGACACTAGTGAGACACCCTTTTTTTAATGTTTTCATCGGTGGAAAATGCATGATTTATAAAGTGATGAACTACTAAGTTCATTCGCATTGAGATTTACTTGTGCAATATTATAGTTTCCAATTCATCCTGGAAAATATGATTGTGTCTCGAAATCAGAATGTCATGAATTTTGAAGCAGCCAGACTTGGAGCTAAAAAAGACACATCTCTCAGGTTAATTGCACCTGTAGATATTATCATAGAAACACTGTTGATGGGGATCGAACGTAGAAATAATGAATCTTGTATGAATATTGGCTTCCTAAAAAGAGATACCTGAGTCAGGGAAGCCAGGGAAGAAAGTAAAAGTCCCCACCCAGTTGTCAACCCAATAGTTGATGTTTCCAAAACCCAGTACCCTTTGAACATCCTCATATAGTGACTCCAAATTCCATATCATGGACTTTAATAAAACAGTCATTTTACCAGGGATGAGTTCCCATAGGCAGTATTTATCCCCATACCTTCCTGTCATCACATTATCCCAAAATGATTTTACTTCTATAATTTCCCAAGCGATCCATGCTTTCGATATATGCATAGCCTACCCAAAAATGTGTAAATTAATACCCCCATCCATGATGGTTTTGACGATATTTCTCTAGGAGAACTAGTGACTTCTTCAACTTCAGTTTCTATCCCAAAAAAAGGCTATAAAAACCTTTTCAATTCTATTGATAATTCCCTTTGGTGCTTTCAAGACATAAAGCACATGAATATGAATGGAGGATAGAACACTATTGATCAAGATAATTTTCCATCCAAATGACATGAGCCTGTTTTTCTAGTTTTCCATTCTTCCTATTACCATCCTAATTATGTTCTCAAACAAAGCATTTTTTATCTTCCCATCCGAAAGAGGGCCCCCTAAATACACTATGGGAAGGTTGCTTCACTGCATTAGATGTTTTCTTTAAATATTCCTAGTATGAATGCTAGATAATTTTATAGAGATGTAAACATAACTTTTCATGTGATTGATCCTTTTTCCCACTAAAATTACTATATGTGTGTAGAACTATTCACAATAAATTGATGGAGCATTTCTTTCCATTAAAGGAAAAGTGAATGTCATCTGCAAAAATAAAGTGAGAAACCATACTTCTTACACTCCTAATTTTGAAGGTCTTAATATTTCCCTCCTCCTTTGTAAAGATAATATTCCATGAGTGGGAATCCTGAGAAATAATGAATAAGATTAGTGACAGTGGATCACCTTGCATGATCCCTCTGATGGATTTAAAAAAACCAAAACTTTTCCCCATCAAAGAAATGGTTATCCAAGGAGAGTCCATGCATCTGAATAGGATGTCAACAACCCAATCCCTAAAACAAATCCTTATCAGGACTCTCACGATGATTATTCACTCAATAAAATCATACGCCTTATCGATATCAACCTTGATCATGATATTTGAACCTATCATTTTTCAATTGATGTAGACCACCATCTATTTGTAAATCCTGATTCCCCCTAGATGATCTTACATGGAAAAATCCATGTGGTTTCTATAACACAAACTTGGGAACTAGACAAAATAGCCTTTTGATTATAGTGCATTTCATAATCTTATATGTGAAATCGAAAAGACAAATCGGCCTATACTGGGAAAGAGAAGTGATATATTTTCATTTCCATATAATAACCACTCTAGATGTAGAAGTGGACCTATTGAGGATCCTGACTTTAATGTAATCTTTATGGCTTCAAAAATAGTGGTATTAAAAATAGGCCAAACATCAATGAAGAAGGACCCCATTAAGACATAGGGACCTGGGTATATTTTTGGGTTCATGTTGTAGATAACAATACTTACATCCTCCTCATCCATCACTATTTTCATATTGTTATTATCCACTTCCTTGACTAGCCTTGGTATGAGGTTCAAAAATTTATCCTCGCTACTATCCCTAGAGAAACGATTAGTGGATCCTGATTTTTCTTCTTCTAGAAGATATTTAAAGTGATCGAGTACCATCCTTCCAGAAACATCAATCTCTAAGGTAAATGAGTCATCATTCAACCCTAAATTAATTTTCCTAGACGACTTTCTTTCTTTAACACAATCTTTAAAATACCTTTTGTTCTGGTATCCTTCCTTGAGCTATAGAGCTCTGGATTTTCCCACAAAATCTTCTTTATAGAAAACATTATCTTAGAAATATTGTTATGTGTGTCTGATAGAATAGCCAACGTTTCACCATCCAACCTGTCTTGTAGTGAGACTTCCAGCCTTTCTATCTCAACGTTCAGTATCTCCATAATATCCTCATCTATCTCCTTTCTGATAAACACACACAAAAAGATATATATATATATATATACATGATGGAACATTGTCTAGTAGATTGAGGTCATGGATCCAGGGATTGACTATGGTTTCACTTTATTTATTTTCTTTATTTTATTCGAGTGTATATCAGTTAGGCTAAGAATATTCCTTGATCATGTACTTATAACAACAGACCATTAGGGTTAAAACACTGAGACTATTTCTCACCCCCAAATGTGCACCTTAGTGTGCATGTATACCTCATGTATACTTTCAAGTTGAGTATAGATACATGACAGATAGTGATGAGGCCTAGGGTTACATGATCGAGTGGAGCCTCTCGTGTAGATTATGTTGATCAAGTTGGTGCGGCTCAACAATGTCTTGGAGACTGATTATGTGTTCTAGTGATAGATTTTTAGCAATTACTTGTACTTTGATTTGTGTTTAGTTTATGTACTATTATATTTATATTTGTCCTAATGGGTGAATATTTTTTATATATGACATGGAATTTCGTGATTATATAGAATATAATTTATTATTACTACATGCTTCTATTTCAGTTTACTTACTGCTTATTCACTCTGATTATTTTCTAATTTGGATCATTTATAGTTATTTAATCTATCTTATACTCTGATATAAGAATATATTATCTCCATGTACACACCTTAGGCTCTCAATTATAGTCGACAACCTCAAGCATATAGAGAGGAATGCTTGAGGCCTTGTGAAAAACTAGATCGGGGCACTGGTTTAGTGGCATATGAGTTGGGATATTAAAAATTGGTATAAAAGGATTTCCTTTCCATTTGTATTACTATTTGGGATATAGTAGACATGAGTATTAGGAATGTTTTATAGTTTTTTGATCAATATTAGATTGGTGCGTTGAGAACCCCTGTTTTGGTAAGAATTCATGGTTTATAGGGATTTGGGATTGATGTTCTAGATATGTGATGTTATAGTATTATATGAATTTATCTTATAAAAATTAAAACGTTTTTTTCATTTTGTGATTTATTTTGGATTTATAAATATCAATATCTTAGTGTGGGGGAAATGATTGATTTTTAATCCTCTATTTCAAAAGTAAGAGTAGCATCATGTATCATACATGGAACATATGATTCACATGTTATAGGAATTATAGTTTGTGATTTTGATGATGACTGAGGATCAGTGTTTAAATTTTCAATGAAAACATAAAAGGTGATTTCTGATAAGGTTCTTGGTGGAATTATACTCCACTATGCCGACATAAATATATATTTCCTTTTTATGGAAGGATATGTGGATCTATGGTGAGATGTTTTATGGAAATTTTGATGAATCTTTCCTCGAAAATTGGAGTTATAGTGACCCTATAGGTTGATATAGTTTTTTATTCCCATGTGTTAAACCCCTTGTACGGTGTTGCTACTTAGGTACAGTTATTTAATATATCAGTAACAACCTATATAGTGTTTTCCTATATATCATGCAATGAAATTCTACTTAAACAAACTGCATGCTTATAATACTATATAGATCATTGCGACGATGATGTGGACATATTGTTGAACCTCATAGGTCAGCATAGCTCGTACCTTCATTTTAGGTGATCTCATCTCATTGCTTAGAGTGATGTCGATATCCACCTAACATTTATGATGAATTTGAGAGGGTATTATTTTATTCAGATTCCCAATGAGCTTTAGTTCACCCTTATTCCTATTTTTACTATATAACATCATGGGAGAATTCTTTATGAAGATGTTTAGAGAGTATCATGTTCCATATAGGCCAATTCAAGATAGGTATGATGCTCGTATATTAGTGTTTTCCTTACCTCTTTTCAAGAGGGTTGACAGGGGGAATTAGATTCCTTATTTTAAGGTAGGTGCACCAATAACACCCCATGATATATGGCCTTGTTATAAGGGTTGAACTTTAGGATTGGTGGTTAAACCTAATGAGTCTCATATGAGACTCGATTGATAGGTTTAGGTGGAAATCATTGTGGCCCTTAGTTGTGACTCAGGACAATATAGGTTGATGTTCGGTTTGATCAAGGGAAAACTATGATCAGGGTTGGACTAGGTTTATGGGTTCCTTTTTAGGAAGTAATATTTGTTGTATGTTCATTCTGAGACTGATGCATGTTGGATTCTTGGGTTTTATGATATAGGCAGGTTGATTCCATTGGTTTCTAAGAAATAACCTAGGGTACTTTTATATTGACACTTAGTTTGATAGGAATGACTATTAATGTTTCTGACCCTATTGACCAATGGATAATTTTTAGAAGCTTGTGATATTGAAAATAAATGCGATGGGAATGATTTCATGTGATGTGAGATTGTGGAATAAATCATGGCCCATATAAGGTGTATGATTTTTAAAAGGAGTTCCAATGGAGCTTCTGACATAATGAGATTAACATGTCATGTAAAATAGTCATATTGGATTTAGGGAAAGACAAATCATTGGGTTTTGAGTTGGGTGATGACCGTGTGGTATGGGTTTGTACACCAACTATGTTGTGTGAGAGAGAGAAAAGGTACATGACAATTGTGCGTTGTATTGTTTAAATATTAAATCTATGAGTGTATGTGAGAAATTCAAGGACTGATGGTTTAAAATAATTGATTCAAGAATGGTTAATTGATCTTGGTGATAAAGTGAAAATATCCCTCTATGGTAGTGGAGACATCGAGGATAAATTGGTTATCATGAGGCGATTGAACAACAGATGAACCTGGACATCCATAGTTGAAAGACAAGGTGTTGGGAGTTGGTTAAAGGAAAGTATTGGTTGTTTTGAGGTGAGTGTGGTTAATAGAGAACTACACATGCATATCTAAGGAATTTTAGTATAATCCTAGCTAGGGAAGATCATTCTCTATCTTGAAATCATCCTGAGTACATTGAGAGGGTGTTGGTTAAACATTGAGCTTCTAAAATATATTTTTAGTTTTTATGGATAAAAGACTTGGGAGTTATTCTTGAGGAGTATTATAAGGTAATCTATATGGTGGATAGTACACCATTTCTCATTTGAGGGGTTTGAACCTCATTTTTTTTTAATCCTGGTTTTTTTGTGGAAGTAAGAACATGATATGTTATGAGGTGACGCTAAGGAAACTCCTATGGGGGGAGTATCAGAACAGTCATCGTTAAACTTCTTACTTGAAGGAAGTTCATTTTTACTAAGAAATAGGTCATTGTATGGTCAAGATAACAAAGTTTTTCAGATTTTTAGGAAGCGATCATGACTAAATTTGATCACTATGGATTCTTAGTGATGACAAGGGTTATTATGGGGAGATTGTAAGGACTGGTATTTTTTCAGACAATATATTTTAGTAGAAATTTTATTTTATTTTTTACTTTAAGATACATATAAGGGGTAAAATGATCCTTTTAATCTATAATTTGATCTCATATAATTAGTATGACCACATTTTTTATCTTATAATAGGGTTTTTACCCTTGGATAGAATTTTGGTATAATTTTGAGTTGTTTAGATTTTCATGGAATAATTAATATTTAATATTTAATTTAATAAATTTTAAAATATTTTCACACATTATATTGGATATATCTTTTGAAAGAAGTTATATATTTATATTCTACCTCTTCTGTTGAGTCTGTAATGTAGGTTTTTTTCTAGGTGAGGCATAAACTAATGTCGGGCATCGGGGTCGGGCCTAAACCCCTTTTTCTTTTTCTTTTTTTCTTTCCTTTCTTCTTCTTATTTTATTTTTCTTTTCTCATTTTCACACATTAATTATCACATATACTACCTTGGTACTCATAATATATAAAACTAAGATTGGAAAAGGGGATAGGTAGAGGAAAATGATATGTTCCACCATAGAGCGTGGGAGGAAACAGATCATCATGCATTAGTGGCAAAGTGCGAAAATGATCAAAGATGCAACCAGTTCCACCCATAGGTAGGACTATTTTATGTTTACTTCATATATCCCCTTAATATTACCACTTTATACTTTTAAGGCCTTATTATGACTTCTTAATACCCCTTAAGGGTTGATCTATAGCTTTTGGGGAAAAACAAGGTTTTGGGACAATTTTAGCGGTTTCCCATTCATAAATCATGATCACATGACATGTAGTTCCAGAACATACACCATTTATTATTCCCATTAGAGGAAGAATATATTTTTTAAAGTACATGATGTATATAGCATATATATTCCATTATACATGTACTCTTCCATGTAGCCGAGTACCTGGATAGACAACCTATATAGGGGAACATGGCCATAAAATGTACAAAGCCAGACCCTATGTGTACAGCACTCTGTGCATAAGTACACAACTTGGTATAAAACTTGGAAATTACATGTTAGGTACATAGGATGGTAACCCATGTAGTGTAAATTTTGTGTATATGGTATACACTGCATGTTCATGGACTATTCACACTATGTCTTATTGAAGTACACACCCATATGGGGCTTCGAGGGTACACACTATGTACCAGGGTTTACATGCCATGTACTCCTCCATCATTACCATTTTTAGAGGTTTTCATATTTCACACCCATATTTTTAATTGGGAACATGATTAGTCCATTTTGATTATCTCTCCACGCAGATCGTGGTGGTGAAACCCATGATGTAATTTGAGGATCCTAGGAGGCATTTTAGGATTTTTACTAAGTGGGGAGTTTTTTTCTCAAAATAAAATTAAGCTATATTTAGAGAGTGAGATGCTTGATCTGAGGTGGGCCATGATTCTTCTTTCTATAATGGTATTAAAAAAATCATTTCAAAAAAGAGGTTATTTTATATTTTGACTGAAAGGATCCCATGTGGTATGCCTCTACTTCATTACTATTACTGGGGGTTCTCTTTGGGATGCCTTCACTTACATTATGACCTATGGAATCCCATTTAGGATACTTATACATATCTAATAATACTAAGGACCCTATTTAGGATGTCACTACCCATGTATACTGTTATAAGAATCCCACATAAGATTCCTCTACTTATGTTTGACCTATATGATCCCATGTAAGATTCCTCTATTTACTTATTTTGATAATATCATGTAGGATGCCTCTAGTATCCTAATATTTCCAAGGATCCTAAGAGGAATTCATTCAATTATGTATGGACTTCAAGCATACCTAGATGGATACCTCTCTAGTGTTTTGTCTTAAGTGACCAAGTGGATACCCATGTGTTTGACTAACCATGATCTAGTATGTTATGTTTTGGTAGTGATGGTAGTAGGTGTCACCATAGAACATGCATGGAAAATGTAATCCCAAGATGTTGTGGCAGTAGTGGTGGGTCTAGGCATTCAAGCACACTCAATCTTTTATTTATTCATTCATGTGATTAATTTTTACATAACTATGATTTCAAAAAGTTATTCATGGTTTTTGGTTGATGTTCCTGATGTGATGCGATAAATTTTTATTAGGATTCCCATAAGTACTTTCTTGGATCTGGATTCCAAGACTTTTTAATGATAGTTATATTATTGGGATTTCTAAATTTACTTTATGGGATCAAACTATTGGGCCTGGTTATATATTGGGATGATCAAATTTACTTCCTGAGATCTGGATTTTGAGTCTTTTTATTTGATGTTGTTTATTGAGGATTTTCATGTGTAATTCTGGGGATCCTACTTAGGAGTTATACTTGAGGATGATTATGTTATATTGAGTGATGGGGATGATTATTCTATCCCTGGTCGATTACAAGACTACATTATTAAACATGGAACCCTACATCATTGATGCACTCGAGGATGATTATGCTCTCTCATGTGAAGCCTAGGATGCACCCTAGGGTTCAGTGGACACATCATTATTGAACTCTCCAGACTTGTTTGGGAGTGGGATGTTGTTCCATTTATTTTAATTGATATCAATCATGTACTTGGATCAAGATATCATTCATTTTATAGATCACTTAAGGTCTATCCCCTTAGAGATTATCAAATTCACAATGTCGTGATGGCTTATAGACTAGGACCTATGATTAAAACATCATACTATATATAAATGGATTGAGTGATATAATATCCCTCTTAAAGACCATTTATAGGATGTCTATTTATTACTAGGAATCCTTCATTATTGTGACTGGAGGTGATTATGGGTAATACTAGGGCTAGGACATGTGTCCACCCTGTGGTTACATAGCTTTCTCAGAGACATATCTGGCATTGTATGAAGAAGGTATTGTTGATCAATATTACTAACCCAAGGATCAACTAATTATACATCACTTGAGGGTTGTTAAATCCAGTTCAATGCCATTTTCATAGGATATTCAGAATATCAGGATTACTGACCAAAGGAACGACAACTGTTGATTTATGTTATTTTAACCACATATACATATATATAATTATATATATATATCTATATATATATGGGAATACATACACACACACACACATAAATATATATATATATATATACATGATGTCACATTTTCTAGTTGATCGTGGTCACAGACCTAATGATTGACTCTGATTTCAATTTATTTATTTTATTTTTAAATTCAACTGTATCTCGACTAGGGTGAGAAAATTGCATTAGCATAAAGCTATGATAATCGATTTATAGGTTCAATTTGGGGGTGACCTATTGATATAATTTATGACCCCCTGTATGTGAACCTCAGTGTGCATACAGACCTTATGTCTGAATTCAGAGAATATATACCTGAAGGATAGGGAAAAGGCACATGGTTGTATGATCAAGTGGAGCCACTCAAGTGGATTATATTGATCGAGCTTGATCGGATCAGTAGTGTCTTGGAGATCGAGAATGTGGTTGGGTGCAGAGTTAGTAATAGATCCCTATAATTTTATTTTAGTTTCTTTTATGTACTTCAGTATGTATGGTTATCCTAGTGGGTTACTAGTGACGTGTATATGACATAGAATTCAAGATTTTATATCATATCATTTGTTATTATATAATTATTCTATTTCATTTTATTTACTACTTCCACACTAAGATTACATACAACGTTTTATGATATATTTTCATTTCATATAATTTTTACTTTGATATGAAGGAATAATATCTCTAAAAACACTACTTAAGACCTCACTGTTAGTCGATAACCTCTTCCATTTGGAGAGGCATGCTTGAGACGTTGCATCAAAATGGATTAGGGCACAAGTTTAGTGGAATATCAGGTAGTACATTAAAAAACATTTAAAATCATTCATGTATCATCATAATGCCCTTGAAAACAATCATGATCAATGTTTTTATTTATTTACCCATGGAAATGAAATGAGTTACATGAAAATCTATTAAAACAATCATGATCCATATAAGTAAAGAATAATTATGGTATCATCAGAAAATTACCCCATTAGAGTATAGTTAAATAATAAGTGATGTTTACAACAATAAAAAATACCTTTAAAAGAACATTTAAGACATTTCTTTGAAAAAATTAAAATGTATCATTTTCTTTGGATAATATATCATAAAATTTACCAGAATATTAGTGAAAATATTTTCATTTAAAATAAACAAGAAAATTTATAAATTAATCATGAAAGTAAATAATGGCCCTTACGGAAAGAGCATATGTTCATACCATATACAATAAAAGAGAACATTATTTTCACGCTCCTATAAAAAGTCAAAAACTTCTTGTTCAGAAAATGTTTCTTTAAAATGATTCTATTTAAAAAAAATAAATGAATTTTTTTTGAAAAATTAAAATTCTAAAATATAGCTATTATAGGATAAATTTCAAAAAAACATTTAAGAGAATAGATGTGGAAGAAAAATTCATCGACCAAAGAGGAAATATGGCCAGTTTTTATTAAAAAAATCCCCAATCATTTTAGATACCAAATTGTGGAAAATAGTATTAATATTTAATTATTCTAGTAATGACCATAGGGGAATATAATAAATAGTGTTTAAATATAATATCCCTTTAATTCCCCTAAAAATTTGTTATATAAAATCTTGAAAATAAATGATATTTTAATATAAACCACTTACCACTTTGGTTACATTCGAATCAGAATTCCTTGAGATATATAATATGATATGGCTTTACAAATCCCATGAATTACACGAATTAATATGAAAAAATTAATTCATTGGATAGTAACTACACCTTAAAATTAAAACATGGTGCTCATCATGAAATATGTGTCAAGAAACTAACATTTATTCAAAGAAAACCCTTGTAAAGATAATAAACTTTTATGTGATAAGTAATCCGAGAATAAATTGTCTACACATATGTGAATTCACATAAAAATGATCAAATGAATTATAATAAAATTTGAGATAAATTCACTCATATTCATGGAATAAGAAGTCAATAATGATGTTTTATAACCAATGAAAGGGAATGGATTTAAGAAATCCCTTACACCGAGTTTAGAATTTCAATATAGGTCCTTTACATTCCTATATAATAAATTTTAAATAATTTTTTAATTATTTAAGAATTATTTCCATGATTAATCCATCATCATTAAACCATTTATTTTATTTACTACAAATACACATTTTATTACATTACTGTTTATGTCCATATTAGGTGTTTTGAAGAAGTTTGGTTCAAAATGAAAAATGAATTTTGTAGGTAGACCATGGTCAATTGGGTCATTGTTCAATAATATAAAAATAATAATTATTATAAAATTAACATTTATATAAATCAAATATATTTTTAATTTAATTTATAAAATTAGTTCATTAAGAATAAAATACATCAACTCATATGAAGGTAGTCATATACACAAAAGAAATGTTTTTAATTTTTGATTGAAGGAAAATAAGAAAAAAATATAAAATTATATTTATAGAATCATTATAATGTTATAAAAATTAAATAAATTCATTAAATCCATCCCTATTACTATACATGATATGAGATATTGAAAAATTATGTACATCACTACGTAGAGAAGGTAGTACGAACGTACACACATGTGATGATTCAATTTTTTACCGATTGGAATTGTATGAAAATATATGATATGTTATATTTAAAAAATAATAATTATGTCATGAATATAATATATATATATATAAACTATATCATAAAAATAATCCATAAAATACAATAATTAGAAATGATATAAATTGGTTCGTGAGGCTGTATCCCACACTTACGTAAGAACGGTGGCTTCATATCCCACATAAGGGGAAAAAGAGATGAATAAGCCTATATGATTAACATAATAACATAATAATATATTATATTTATTTATAAAAATAAATATTAATGTTTAAGATAGAATTGAGGAGGTAGAAGAATAATTAAAATGAAAATGCTCGGTTAAGATGATTACCACCCCTTAGAATAACCTTCTTCGGGTCTATCCTTAAGAATCCTAGAGATCATATTTTAAGAATACAAAAATCTATAAAAAAATACATGGATGTTAATTATGGGTTTTTTGGGGATTTAATGAGCTAATTCTCAAAATAAGTATGAGGAAGAGGAGAGAGATGTTGTCCTTTTATATGTGAGGGGAGGGGCACCCAAAAAATAACCTAAGTATGAAATTAATATAAATAAATTTTCATGTAAATGTGAAAAAATTGATATATTTTAAGTATAAGATATATATAAATATAAATACAGTCATAAAATAAAATGTAGATAGGTTTAAGAGATGTTTTAGCCTTTATCTACTAATTTTAACCCGTTATTAACCATATTTAACGATTACTACGATAATAATATTTTTAAACATTGGGGGTCAAGAAAGTTTCTATAAAAGGAAAAGTGAACCATAAGAGGAAAATGGATGATATTATAGAAAATACCCCATTCAATTTCCAAAATATTATATTTTTATTAAATTTAAATCATTTAATAAAATATTATTTAACATAAAATACCATTAATGTCATTTTCAGAACTATTCACATAATTTGACTTTAAGGAATATAAAGAAAATAATTTACTCAGAATTTAAAACTTTAAAACATTAATAATAAATTATATGTATCAAAAAAATTGTGTGACACAACAACTTACAAAAAAATATTACTTTTAATTTTTTTAAAACACTTTACTTTATTTTTTACAGCTTGCATAAGCACAATGTCGGCGTTACATAAGAATTTAAGGTCCTTATTTCATCACTAAAAATTTAAAATCAATTTCCATCATAACAAAAATATTTTTATTAAAAATAACTTTTTATAATAATTCATAACTTGTTTTTATGCCTATAAAAAAATATTATATATATTTAAAGTAAGAAAAAGACATTTTTGGAATTTTTCATTACATAAAATAATTTAAAGGTCTTTATCAAAGAGAAATGGAACCAAAATTCCATATGTTCCAAAATTTTAACATTGTTCTAGATTAAACTCATAAAATTAAATATAGACAACTTTAAATACTTATTTCATTATTTTAACCTTGTTTAACCTGTTTTACCTTTACTGTGGTTACAACATTTATTTCAAGGTTACTATTTATGATGAAAAAAATAAATGTTGAAATTTTTATCAAATTAGTACATGATAATTCCAATTATGGAATCTATTTTATCAAGTATTATTACTATAAGTGGAAGAAATTAATTTTAAAATAAACCCTCAAAATGCGATGAAAACGTTTTTCAAGAAAAATGCATTTTTAAGTATAAACTTATTGTTATTAAAAAATTATGCCTAATATTGATTCAAAAGAAATTAATTGCACTATGATTAATAAAAAATAATTAATGATATTTCAAAACCAATTCAAAACAAAATGGGAATATGTAAATAATTTATAAGAAATACAGTTTTCTTTAAAATCAGTATTTTAATATTCTTTAAAAGCAATTATTTTAGAAAAATCCAAAAATTTCAGCATAAGAGAATTTTGATATGATGGTTTAAAAAATTATTTCATTTCTATAAAATAAAATTTCTAAAATTGGATAAAATTAATTATGATATCAACTCACAAAAAATAATAAAAACCATTTTTGAATAAAATATATTTTTGAAACATAAGTGACTTACCAAAAATTTATTACATATTTCTAAGAATTAATATATATATTTAGATTGAGTAAAACATGTATATATATAAGAATAATAAAATGGTTACTGCTATTCATACCCACTAATTCAATATCTTGGTTATAATGATCCTATTTAAATAATAATATTTCATGATCATTAAACCTAGGTGTTGTGTGTCCTATACTCTATCAAACGTAGTATTTATTTTAAAATCATGGGGTTTTACTTCAACCCTCACCACAAATAAGTTATAGACTTAAAATTTGATCTTAAACTTTTCAATTCAAGGGTTTCATATTTTAAAAATACCTTTATTGAAAACCATTATCATAAAAAATATTAATAAAACCTCTTTTTGAATAGAAGGAAAGGGAAATATTAAAGTAATCTAGAATAACACATAGCTAGGTTTATGTATAGGTAAAAAATATAGGTAATAGATGAGAAAATTAATGTCCATTTAATGATTGGTAGTGATAGATAATGTGATCCTGAGAATGTGAATGACTACAATATCATGGATTAATAAGAGAGAAAGAATACCATAAATTTATCAGAAATGATTGTAAAAGGATACAGTTTTTAATTTCCTAGGGATTATTTTATTATCTAATAAAATAAATATAAAAAATATAATTACTTTTTTATCTTAAAATCCATAAAATCAATTTCATCATTTGGTTTCAGGTTTTAAGAAAATTCCACCTCAATCTCATCCCATATTAAAAATTATGTGTATCCACATTGAATATTTCATATACCTATAATATAAACTTTTGATAGATTATAGGCTCTATAAAAAGATAAAAAGATAAAAATATTTTAAAAAATAATTTAAAAATGGTTATAAAAAGGTTTGATAATACTAAAAATGGATAAATAATTACATAAACAAATTATACATTTAACTAAAAAAATTCTACAATTCCACTAAAGGTTCAACCAAGATCATTTAAAAAACAAATAACCTTATATCCTAATTAATCCTAATAATATCAAAATTAATGAATGTTTTAACACAAAAGGTTATCACATATATTTCAACTTACATTACAAATAATATAAAATCATTCTTTCAAAATAATCTTTCATGTTAAACATAATGGTTATATATACCTCAATAAAAGTCACCCAAAATATAAATAATCACCATAAAATCCCATCACTTAAACACACAAAAGGGGTGTCTATGACTGTGCACTTATGACCAATCGTTAGCTTATTACCCCATGTTGGTTTCCATAACTATTAAGTTGTCCTTGCATGGTAATATTATAATTACTAGAGTTATCTAAACCCTACTTTGATAAAAACTATAACAACGCCGAACCTGTACACCCAAATATGGTTCCAAAAACACAAAATTTACATTTCTATATTTGGTACCAAAACATTTACCCCATATTAACCATTAAAAATTAATAAATTATCAAAAAAATATTAGAACACATAGATACCCAAGGAATGTTTTGATTTATATTTTTAGATTATTAGGAAAATCTTTTAGTTAACCTTACCTACCCAGATTGTTTTGTTCTATATTAAGTATTCATCATCTCACATAAGAATCGCTTCTCAACATATCTTACAAAACATGTTTATTTATAACCTGAGGAAAAGAAACATAATAAGTGTGTGATAAAATGAAAAATGAGGATAAATATATGCATTAATAATAAAATATTTTCAATGAGAATATGTTGAGCATAAAGATCTGAGAACATTTTCAAAGTTCATGGACATAACATAAGTGAACTCGTACCCATCAAATCCTGGAACATAAACAATGATACATGGTATAAATATTTAAAAAAAGATAAGATACATATGAGTAAATAATCATGAGCCATGTGAAAATAATCCTTGATCAAAGGAAACATTAGAACTTATTGAAAGGATAAATAAACTATGTTGGTAACTTGTAACATTAAACATTAATAATTGAATCCCCTAAACAATAAAATTACAACATTCTCCTAAGAGAAACTTAGAACAAATAACTCCACTATAACAACCCAAAATTTTATCAATGAAAATACCATTATTATAAATATTATATATAGTAAAAATAACATAAAATCACAAATATTACACAATAAAAACTTTATAAATGAGGATTGAATGAAAGAAGAAGTATTTATAGAAATTAAGGAACCTAAACCAAAGGAATTGTAACTCGACCTTTGGAATATTAATATGACCCTTAAGAACAGAAACCCAGCTAATAGATATTTAACCTCACCTATGAAAGGGGAAAAATATTTATCAATCTTATGAATGAATATATGATATATTTATATCATTGCTTAAGTAAACAAATTTCTTCAAAATGATAAATTAAGTGTTGTTATTTTTATAAAACACAAATGTTTATTTAAAATTTAATAATTAATATAATTAATTAAAAGAAAATATATTTTCATAAAATATATTAATAAATTTTTATTTTATTGTCTTATTATAATGTCATAATTTTATGAGAACTTCATTAATTTTTCAAAGTGTTATAAAATCTGTTATACTTTTAAAATCAGTATTGTTCGAGAATAAGATGATTTTAATTAAAAATTAAATTTATAATATTTAGAAAAATATTTTCTTAAAATGTATTCAATTTTTTAATTCTAAACACTGAAAAATTATTAGAGTGGATTTTTCAGATATTTCAAAAATAGTTGAATTTTTGTGAATAGTGAAATCTGATAATTTATTGTATAAGGTAAATAAATTCATTTTTTAGTATTTCATGAGTCTTTAATGATGTAATTGGACATTGTTTCAGACACACATGAATTATTTATTGTATTTAGTTATAATAATATACACTGTTCATATTCTTGAGCCAAAATAATAATCTAATAAATAAAATAATAAAAAATCCCCTTTCCTCCACTCTAAATACTACCCCTCACTACCTCTTTTCCTCACACCTTTCAATATTTGAGACTTATCCAAACTATTCCCAAAAATATTCCAAAGTATCTCCCCCATGTACATGATCCTTTAATATCAATAAAAGACCAAACTCAAGTGCCTCAAAGACATTCTCAAGGACAAGAATTCAACAGGTAAAAACCCCTATCTTTTTTTTAATTTCATTCCTATTTATTCTATTTTCATTTTATCTACTCACCTACCCTTATCAAAGGGGAATTGTAACTATATAATATCACAGATACTATAATTTTATTATGTTAATGGAAAAATCCATCACAATTTCTTTCCACTCCCCTTTTTGTTCTAAAAATGAAAACATTGTTCGTGATGTGTTAATTTATCACATTCAAGGACGATGAGTTTTCAATTTCATTTAATGTATTCACGAATTTTAATAAAACCATTTTTTTGGTTGAATAAGATTATAATATATTTATTATATCTTATTTAATGGTATTTAACTAATATATATACATAATATGAAATAATAGAATAAAATTTGTTCGTGATGATTGAGAAACCGCCAAATTAATCTAAACAATTACCATTAACATTTTATCTAATGATTCATCCTAATAATATATAAATAAATTATATATAATAAAAAATAAAATTTTTTAAGTTTAAAAATAAATTTTAATTTTAATTTTGGAAAACTATTCCCATTCTATTAGATCTTTCACACTTGTATATAAATGAACCGATCATGAAAACCACAGAAATGAACACGCAAATGATGAAATTGTATCTTATAACTCATCAAAAATACCCTAAATAAAGATAATAAAATTATAATAAATCAAATTAATGTATAAAATTTTCTCAATTAATTATTTGTTGAATTTTATTTGATTATATAGTAAATTAAGATCAAGTGCAGAAAAATTTCAGACATAAGGTAATGGATTCATCCTGAACATCCATTTTTTCCTTAGGGTTACACTTTCTCTCTCTTTACCCCAATGTAACTATTCTTTATTTCTATATAATTCATAAAAATTAAGTTTACATGTTCCAAACTCATTTATCCAAATCATTTAATCCTTATTTAATGGGGAAATATATGTTTTAAAATGGTTCCATTCTCAATTCTTACTGATAAGCAAGACCAGTTAAAGGGAACCTCCAAATTTCTTACCCATTTTCATGTGAACTACATAATATATTTTAATCCACCATTATTTTTTAAAATAAATAATTTTAACATGAAAAACTAACTTGGTTCATTTATGGGTTTATACAAATGATTGTGCCCTTTCATTTTCAATGAATCTGGAAACTTTTCTATTAAACTGCACTAAAATGTTTTATTTCTAAACTTTCTTAAGAACTATTTTTACATGTTTTCAATTTATTTTGGAATTAGTAATAATTTTTTATGATTATTTTCTCTTTTTAATATCAATTTATTATTTTAATTCATTCTTTCATAGACACCATTACAATATTCCCTTTTGACATGCCTTTTGACATGATTATGATACCCAAATTCTCTCCATGGGTAACCCTTATGTTTATGTTTGATTCATTATATATGATTCTTATTGTGAAAAAAATATTAATTAAAATTTTATGATGGGTGTACCCAAATATAACTTCAATTAATTGGGTAATGTTTAGTCGCATGAGATTTCATGTGCAAAGGTCTTGGTGGTTATCCTTGAGTTGTGATCCATGTGAAATAATCTTGGTGGTTATCCTTGACTCGTGTTGTATGTGAAACGGTCTTGGTGGGTATCCTTGACTCATGATACTCCATATTAAATGATCCTAGAATCATTATTATTTCATTTTTTATGTTGTTTCAACATTCATATGATTCCATTATTAAATGATCCCATATTCTATATGTTATGCTTCCATATATTTATTCATGTTCCATGAATTTTTATGTCATCATGTTATTTATTCTAACCTATGTGCTATGATTTATTATTATGTTTATTCCTTTACTGGTATTTTTTCCTCATCCCTTTGTTCATGTATTCCCTAAGTTATCCGATGAATATATAAGGGCTTAAATCATCTTAGGAGCTCATTATGAATATTAAGTAAAATATGTTTCTATTTTGGTTTTAGGATTTCTAAATATGTATGTAATATTCTAAATAAACTATACTTTTTTATCCTTGGTTTGTATTTTAAGGATAATTATGTTTAAAATCATGTAATAATATTTTTAAAAGGATAAGGCTGTTATAGTTGGTATTAGAGGCACAATCTAGTTATTGTTAGAGATTTAAACTAGAGAACATTAGTAAGAACCCTATGGATAATTCTATCACCATAGATAACCTAAATTGAAACTTATAGAATCATAAGATAGGATATAATTTTCATTTACATGTTTATCCTTCTATGATCAATGTTTCCTTTTTATATTCTTATTATCCAAGTATTCAATTCCCTTAATTATACTTTATTTTTCTCAGATATTGTATGTAAATAGGATAACCCATACAAACAATCAATGTGATATGCAATGTGGTGATTTCCCTAATGAAATTCCAAATATGATGGAAGCATGCACTAAAAAATTCATTATAATACTTTCAAAACAGGTTCAAGTTATTAATAATAACTTTAATTGTGTGGAACTCTATCCTTATCTTAATAAAGAGAAAGTTTCAGTCAAATCCAATATGTGAAAAGGTCCTTCCATGTTTAGTGGATATCTCGACCCTCTCTTAATATAATAGTGGATTAACTCCATTGAAAATATATTCTCCATCCTCTAGTGATCATAAGATGAAAAGGTTGTGCTATCGGTCTATCATTTTGATGGGGAATCTGATCAATGGTGTACAAGGATCAAGAACACAAAATCCAATGATGAAAATGATTCCATATAATGGGAAAATTTCAAGAAAATATTTTTCAATTAATATTTTCCCCAAACTCTCCATATTAGGATGAAGAGGGATTTACTCAATCTTAAGAAAAAGTAAGATAAGTTTATCAGGATTTATGAAGTAAACTTCACAAGACCTTCATGATATGCCTCTAGATTTTTCATAAACATTAAAATTATTGGGGATCATTTCTTTAGCAGGTTAAATCCAAATTTATGAAAACCATTCACAATTAGAGATTTTGACATCTATAAATATATTTTTCAATTTACCCTCAATATTGAAATAGATATCAGATACTCTCAATGGTATCATGGGCCTAAAGATAAAAATTGGAAAATGGAGTTTAATATGGGTGTATTAATAGATAAATACCATTATGGAAAGAATACCCAATATCTCACATATCAAAATTATGGGAAGAAGCATCCTGAGAATTGTCTAATGGGAACTAGGAGATTATTAAAACATGTAAGGATGGGGAATCATGATAATAACTACCAAATGGATATAAATAATCCAACTAATTTAGAAGAATAAGGTAATGTTCAAATCGACCCTCAACCTGTATTGTGGAGTTTCAACTGCAAGAAACATGGGAGTTATGTAAAAAATTTCCCTAATATAAGGGTTGTTGGAGGTAATAAACAATAAAAATCTCCATGGAAGTATGGAATAGAATATAATATCACTAATTTTGAGGTGGAGCCCGACAATGACGTGGTGACATCTATGTCAGTTATTCATTCAAAAATAGCAAACATACTATTTGATTTTGGTACTGCACATTTTTTCATATCTTAAATATTTATTAATACTATAAAAACACATCCTCAAAATATTGAGGTAGAGTCATCTGTGAGAATATAAATTTGGGAAATTATTTAATCCAAAGTATATAACTCCTCCCCTATTAATTTTTATGGACTGAACCTCCAAAAAAATATTCTATTACATCCTTTTGTGGAGTCTGATTCTATTTTGGGCATTGATTGGCTATATTTATACAAAGTCTATACCAACAATCTAGAAAGGTATATCAATATTTATATCCTAAAGAATCCTACAATTATTTACAAGTGTAATGAGGAGAATGATTATCCTTCAGAATCATCATCTCAATTATAGATATTTGTTTCTAATGATAAAGCATATCTAGCTAAAATAATTGAGAAAAAGGAGAGAATGATGCATGAATATAAGCCCGTTATGAGGGACTACACTGATGTGTTACCCAGAGAGTTTCCCATCCTTCATCCTAATTGATAGGTTGAGTTTTAAATATAAATTATTCTTCGATCTATGCCTATATCAAATACACATTATAGAATGGCCATTGTTGAGCTGGAAGAACTAAATAAGCAGTTAAAGGAGAAACTCAGAATGGTTTTTATATGACTGAGTTCTCACTTTGGGGTGAAGCAATCCTCTTTTTCAAAAACAAGGATGGATCATTGTACCACTTCATTGATTATCGTGAGCTTAATAAAATCATGATAAAGAAAAAGTATCCCATTCCATGGATATACAGCATGTTCGATCAATTATGTGGGGTCAATTATTTCTCTAAGGTGCACCTTTGGTTGGGATATCACCATCTAATAGTGAATAAGGATGATATTACCAAGATTTCCTTTCAAATGAGGCATGGACACAATGATTTCATAGTGATTACCTTCAGAATCCCAAATTATCTAGAAATTTTCATGGATTTGATTAATAGAGTCTTTAGATATTACCATGACAAATTTGTTGTAGTCTTTATTGATGATATTCTGATATACTCTAAGATCATGTAGGAACTTTATGAGCATTTGAATATAGTGCGAAAGAATTTTCAAAGGGATAATCTCTAAAATTGTATAGTAAATGTGAGTTCTGGATGGATGAAATATCATTCCTTGGTCATGTAATCACCAACAAATGGATATCCTTAGACCATTCCAAGAAAAAGGAAATCAAAGAGTGGCCCAAGACATCATCTGTATTGAATATTCGTAGTTTCCTTGATTTAGTTGGGTATTACTAGAGATTTGTGAATAACTTATCATGATGTTCAAACCCATTAACCAAGATGACTCAGAAGGGAGAAAAGTTTTTTTGGAATAGTGAATGTGAATACTTCTTTAAAGAGTTGAAAAAGAGGTTATTCAATGCACCAGTACTCACACTACCTATATGTGGGGAACACTTTATGGTGTAAAATTATTATTCAAAGAAGGTATTAGGATGTGTATTGATGAAAAATTATAATTTTATAGATTATACCTCAAGGCAGTTACAAATTCATGAGCCAAACTATCCCACACATGATTTAGAGATGGCAGCTGTGATATTTGTATTGAAAATCTTGAGACATTATCTCAATGGGGATAAGTGTGAGATATATACTTATCATGAGAGCATAAAATATATCTTCACAAATAATGATCTTAATATGCTCTAGAAAATATGGTTAGAGGACATCAATGATTACGAATGCTCAATCCACTACCATCCTGGTAATGAAAATAAGGTGGTAGATGCTCTATATAGAAAGGATCCTACATATTTATCTGTAATGAGAATTGATAACAATTCAAAATTTATAGGCCTTAAATGGATGGATATGGGAATGATTAAAGAAGGAAAATCATAAATCCTTTATCAAATGTTTTCTCAGCCAACCCTTATGGAGAAAATATAGGACGCTCAAAGAAATGATGAGGAAATTCATAAAATGGTGGAAGCTATTATAAATGAGAAATCCTTAGAGTCTTAAATGGATGAGGAATGAGTCATGAGATTTGGGTCATGAATATGTGTACCATCCAACACAGAGGTTAATAAAGAGCTTTTAAATGATGCAAACAGCTTAACCTTATCTATTCAACCAGAGAGCCTAAATATGTATAAAGATATCTGAGAAAACTATTGGTGGGACAATATAAATAAGAATATCATTTATTATACCTCAAAGTGATAGGTATGTTAGAAATTAAAGGATATAGAAGAAAATATAAAGGGATGACACAACCATTACCCATACTAATATGGAAATAGGGAAACATCACCATCGACTTTGTCACCGGAATTCTGAGGAATTCCATATGAAAATACGCTATATGGCTTGTTGTGGATCATCTAAAAAATATAGCTCATATTATCACAATTCGAGAGGATTTATCACTGAATCAAATTGCATAGATATAAATCAGAGAAGTGGTAAATCTGTATAGAGTACCACTATTGATTATATCCAATCGAGATTTGAGATTCACTACCATGTTCTAGAAAAGTCTCAAACATGCTCTAAAAACCGAGCTCAACTATAGTATGACCTATAATCCTCAAAATGATGGTCAATATAAGTGGACTATTAAAACACAAAAATACATATCGAGAATGTATTCTATGGACATAAAGAGTGTATGATATTAATATCTTCCTCTAATCGAGTTCTTATACAACAATAGTACTCAGGCATCCAAATTTCTCCATATGAAGCCCTTTATTGGAAAAGATGCAGAACATAGACATGATGGGATGAATTCAGTGAATGTAAGCTACTATGACCTGGAATGACTGAAGAAATGATAGAAATGGTGAAAACCATTCAGTATAATATTCAGGCATCCCAATGTCGATAGAAGATTAATATAGACAATCATCAATGAGACTGGGAGTTTAAGGTTAGAGATATGGTGTTCTTCATCATATCTCTATGGAAGAGGATCATGACAATTGGGAAGAAGGGATAGCGAAGTCCAAGGTACATATTCCCCTTAGAGATTTTTAATCATGTAAGAGTTGTGGTCTATTGACTAGAACTTCTACCAATAATGTCTCAAGTACATGATGTATTCTATGTATCCCTCTTGAATAAATACATACCAGTACCCTCACATGTACTGAATTCATAGGCAGTACAGTTAGAGAATGATCTATCTTATGAGGAGAATCCTATGAAGTTCTTGGATTACATAGATAAAGTTTTATGCCATAGGCTCACACACCTTTTCAAAGTGCTATGGAAGAATAATAAGACTGAAGAGGAAACATGGGGACTGGAGGAAGAATGATAAGTACCCTTACATGTTTTCCCATAGTTTTAAAATGGAATTTCAAGGGTGAAATTTCATAAGGGGGATGAATGTGACGAACCAAAACTTTAACAATGAAAATCACCTTATTATAATTATGTTATAGAGTATAAATCACATTAAATCACATATAAAACATAATACGAACTTTATAAATTAATAATGAATAATATGAGAATTATTTATAGAAATTAAGGAACCTAAACCAATTTAATAGTAACATGACCTATGGAATAGTAATGTGACCCTTAAGTATAGAAACCTGACCAATATAATATTAACATCACCTATGAAATTATAAATAATATATATCCATATTATAAATGAAAATAATATATAATTATATCATAGGATAAGTAAATAAATTTTTTAAAAACAATCAATTAAGTGTTGGTATTTTTATAAAACATAAATGCTTATTAAATATTTCATAATTAATATAATGATTTAAAAGAAAATTTATTTTCTAAAAATTTATTCATAAATAGATGTTTTTTTCTTATGATTATAACATAATTTTTTGAGACCTTAATGAATTTTTCAATGTGTTATAAAATCGGTTATAATTTTAAAATCTCTATTTTTTGAGTAAATAGTTATTTTAATTAAAAATTAAAATTCTCATATTTATAAAAAAATTCATAAAATGGGTTATATTTTTCAATTCTAAACATTTATAAATGTTTAGGGTTAATTTTGTGAATTTTTCTAAAATAGTTGAATTTATGGTGAATACTGAAATACAGTAATTTACGGTATAGGGTTAATAAATTCATTTATGAGTCATTATTGAGTCATGGATGATGTAAGTGGAAATTGTTTAGAAATAATGAGAATTAGTTACTATATTTTTTCAAAATAATCCACACTATTAATAGTCTTGAGCCAGAATAATAAACTAATGAATAAAATGATAAAAAAACACCCCTCCCCTCCACTATAAAAACCACCCCTCAACGCCACTTTTCCATGCACCTTTAAAACTTTTAGGTGTTTCCAAATTATTCCCCAACCTATTAAAAATTATCTCCCCCACCTTCAGGAGCCTTTTTTCTCAATAAAAGACCAAACTCAAGTGCCTCAAGTAGGTTCTCAAGGAGAATAATTCAAGATGTCGACACCTCTTTATTTTTCTTTTAATTTCCTTCCAATTTTTTATTTTTTCTTATTCTTGACACACCCAAACTTATCCAAGTGTAATGGTAACTCTATTATCTCACATATACTATAATTTTATTATCTTAATGTGATAATCTATCATCATTTATTTCCCCTCCCCTTTTTTGGTCTAAACATAAAAACATCATCCGTTATGTGTTAATTTATCACATTCAAGGATGATGAGTTTTCAATTTTCTTTACCACATTCATGGATGGTCATAAAAATATTTTTATGGTTAAATAATATTTTAATGTATTTATTAAAACTTATTTAATGTTTTGGAACTATTATACATAATATAAATAATATAACAAAACTAGTTCATGGTGATTGAGAAACAACCAATTTAATCGAAACGATTATCATTAATGTTTTATCTAATGATTCGTCCTCATAAAAAATAACCTAATGATATATAAGATAATATAAAATAATGTAATCCCTTTAATAAAAAAATTTCAATTCTATATGACTATTCCCATTCTACATAATCATTCATATTCTTATAAAAATGAACTGATCATGAAAACTCATAAACTTAGAAATGATGAAATTATATCTTTTAACTCGTCAAAAAGGACATAAATGAATTTAATAAAATTATAATAAATCAAATACATGTACAAAAGGTTATTAATTAATTAATTAAAGGATTTAATTTGATTTTTCATGACATTAAGATCAAGTGCAGAATAGTTTTGGATATAAGTTAAGGGATTCTTTTTGAACCTCTATTTTTTCCTTCAGGTTACAATTTTTCTCTCTTTACCCCAATTTAACACTTATTTATTTTTATATAAATCTTATAAATTTTTTATATGTTCCAAAATAATGTATCTTGATAATTTTATCCTTCTTTTATAGGGAAATACAATTTTTTAAATGGTTCCCTTCTCAATTCTTCTTAATAAGCAAGCCTGATTAAAAGGGATCTTCTTGATTTCTTACCCATTTTAAAGTGAACACCATAATATATTTCAAACCACCATTATTTTTATAAAAAAATCACTCATTTTAACAAGAAAAACTACCTTGGTTCATTTCTGGTTTTATAAAAAAAATATTCCTTTTCTCTATTAAAGAATCTTGAAAATTCTCCCTTAAACCGCACTAAAATGTTTTATTTATAAAGTTTCTTAAACACTATTTGTACATGTTTTCAATTAAATTTGTCATAAATTATCATGAAATATTCCAATTTTCCATTATGAATTTCCATGTATGATTTAAATCCATTCTTTCATGGACACCATTATGATATTTTCTTTTGATATGCCTTCAAACATGTTTATGATACCCAATTCCTTCTATGGGAAACCCTTATGTTTATGTTTGATTCCTTAGGTATAATTCTTCATGTGTCACATATATTCTTGAATATGTTATGATGGGTGAACCTTGATACCACTATAATTCATTGGGTAATTTTTAGTCTCATGAGACATCATGTGCAATGATCTTGGTGGTCAACCTTGACTCATGCTCCATGTGCAATGGTCTCAGTGGTTTTCCTTGACTCGTGCTCCATGTGAAATAGACATGGTGTTTGTCCTTGATTCCTGATCATCCATATGAAATAAGCATTGGATCATTCTTATGTCATGTTTTATTTTGTTTCCACATTTCCATCATTCCATTATAACATGATCTCAGGTTCTATATGTTATGATTCCATATGTTTATTCATGTTCAATGCATTGTTATGTCATCATGTTATGCCTTCTAACCCATGTTCTATGATTTATTATTAAATTTTTTCCCTTTTGGGGTTTTTAGCTCATTCCTCTATTCATATATTCCCCAGGTTATCCAATAATGATGTAAGCGATCGAAGGGTGTTCATCTCTCATTATGGAGATTAAATAAAGATTGTATTTATTTTGGTTTTGTGATTTCTAATTATGTATATAATTTTCCAAATACACTAGAATTTATGATCCTTGGTATGTATTTGAAGGTTAATTATTCTTAAAAACATGTAATAATATGTTTAAAAGGCTAGGGTCATTATATCCACAATATTTTATGATCTACTCATATTAAGTAAACCCCATCATATCATAAGAGTAACTTATAGTAATTAACTCTGTCATATTATATGAATAACCTATGGAAATTAACTTCATCACTTTACCCAATGCATTGAAGGAATATAATAGTCCCACCCATCTTTAGTTTTTCAAAGAACAACCCATAAATCATCCATCCATATGTCCATGCAATATAGAATAAAAAAATAGAAACATTCAATTTTCAACATAATTGCATTTAAAAAATCATCATTAATTTTTATATTGATTGACCCATGGAATGGAAATAGTTTAACACCCTGATATTTTCTGATTTTTTTGAAATAATTTAATCTTTTTGATATTTTTAATTTTAAACAACACTGAATATATCTTTTGTTACTTGAAAGCACTAAATTTGGAATGCATTATATAAAACAAAAAGTAATCTTGCACTACATGAAACACTTAGATTAAAATTTGGTACACACAACTCTATTTTTGGATTATATTAAAAACAATGATGAGTTCCCTCAATAGCTTTTGTTACACGCAAGTCTGAGTTTTACCAACCTAAAATATACTGTTAATATTATTATTAAAATATTATTATATTTAACATATAGTTTTTGGAATGGATTTTATGAATAATATTAACTACTATGTTAAAATATTATTTACAAAGGTATATAAAATGAGTCATTTGGTTATCAAACTGTTAGAAAATAAAGTAAGAACTATTTGAAAATAATGAAATTCCTCTTCTAATAAAACTATTAAGCATTATCTCAATAAATTAAACAAACCAATTTTGATTAATTATTTTAATAAAATTTATATATTACACATTCAATCAATTTTTTTTAGCACTCATCAAATTTATTTGATAGGAACAAGAGAAGATAAAATCAAATTTTAGGAATAAAAATATGTGTTTTTTAAGGTAATTTTACAGCCTCTTATTGGAGAACCCATTTGAAATATACTTTTTGGAACTTTTATAAGGTTTATTTGAAAAAAATAGACTTCACTTTTTAATTCCGAATATAAAAATTTAATTTTCTTGAATTTTTGGTATTTTTCAATGAATATTTTTTTTGAGGAATAGTGAAAAATAATGAATTTTAATTGAAAACAACATTTTCTTCTAATTTAATTATATAGAAAAATTATATTTAGAATTAGTTTTAAAGTTAATTTAGATCATTTTTATTAAATTAATTCAATTTAGGTATTTTTTTCAACTTCACATTGAAATTCGATATAAAAACAATTCAAACGTTTAGCCTTTTTTTCTTTAAAAACTTGTTGTCTTGTCCCATATGAAGGATTAATTTGAAATTATCTTATTCCACATATATTTTTATAATATAGAAAAATTGATTCAATATTTTGAATAATCATAATTTATATTTTATAGTAAGGTCAACATTGTTCTTGAAAAAAAAATATTAGTGAATGTAATTAGAATTAATTACAGTCATTAAGGTAAAAACGAGTTTACTTTGGCGTTTAAAAATATATTAATGGGACAAATACCCTATAAAAATGTCCATAAGTAATTTTAAGTAAATATTTAAACCATATACCCCCTTTTATTTATAATTGACAACTATTGGAGGAACATGATGTAAGGGAGACCTGTCAATAATGTTTACCTTTTAATATTTACAAGAATGTCACTATTCCTATACTATAAAATAGAACTTACCACTACTAGAAATTTAGGCTATATCCACAGTTTTGAATCGTGGATATAAGCCCAAAAACCATGGGTATAGGTTATATAAATGATTTAATGAACTATGGTTGGTATTGGCATGGCTATAGGCAAGGCCTATAGCAATTGTTAGAAACTGTGGAAGAAGCTTGACCAACCTAGGGTTTATATCCAAGGTTTGAAATCATGGTTATATGAATTCCCATTTTATAAAAAAATACCCCAACCTCCCCTAAAAATCTCCCCTCCACTCCCCCTGGAAATCCCCCCCCCTCCCTGGACAAACACCGCCTCCTTCCTGGAAAAATCCCACCACTCCCCTTATAGCCCCCCCCCCCCATTCCCCCTACAAATCCCCCCTCCAATACCCCATGTAAATCCCCCATAGACTACCCCCAGATAGACCCCCTCCTTCCTGGATAGACACTACCCCCTCCCTAGACACCCCCTCCCTCCTAGACACCACTCATGGACACCCCCCCCCCCCCCTCATTCTGGACAACCCCATCCCTCCTGGACCCCCTTCCTAGACACCCCCTCATACTTGGATAGACCCCCACCCCAACCCCTACCTAGACAGACCCTCTCCCTGGACAGACACCACCCCCTCCCTGGACACCCCCTCCCTCCTGGACACCCCCTCATGGACACCCTCGCCCTCCTGAACACCACCTCTTGAACACCCCACCTCCACTCCTAGACACCCCTGGACACCCCCCCCCCCCTCCAGGACACCCCCAGAACACCCCCCCCCCTCTAGGACAGCCCCCCTTATGGACAACCCCCCCTCTTGGACACCCCCCTCCTGGACAACCCCCCTCCTGAACAACCCACTCCCTCCTAGACACCCCCTCCTAGACACACCCCTGGACAACCTCTTGGACACCCCCTCCCTCTTGGACTACCCCCTCCTAGACACCCACTCCTTCGACAAAGCCCCCAACCCCACTTCACTATCCCCCACCCTACACCAGCACCCCCCTGCACTAGAACCACCCTACCCCTACATACCCCCTTGCACCCTCTGCCCTTACAGACCCCCCACCCCCACCCCTACCCCTGTAGACCCCCCCCCCCCTACACCATCCCCACACCCCGAAGCACTAGCCCCCCACCCTTCATGAGCACCCCCTACACTAAAACCCCCATGACCCTGAGGAACCCCTTGCACCCCCTTCCACACCCCCCCCCCCCCCCTTACACCCCATAGGCACTCTCCCCCTTACCTTACAGACCCACTGTCCCCTGCCACTACAAACCCCCCTTCTCTTACCCCTTCCCCATGTAGACCGCCTACACCCTCTCCCACCCCATTTCACTAGCCCCCACCCTACACTATCACCCCTACACCAGAACACCCCACCTTCCCCCGCATACCCCCTTGCACCCCTCCCCCCTTACACCCCACCAGCACCATTGCCCGTCCCCCTGCCCTATAGACACCCTACCCCTATAGACCCTCTGCCCCAGCCCCCTTCCCCTACAAACCCCCTACACCCTCCCCCACCCCAATGCACTAGCCACTACCTTAAACCAGTACCCCCTACAATAGAACGCTCTACCCCTGCTGACCCCCTTGCACCCCATACCCCACCCCTCCCCCATTGAACCCCATCTACACCCTCTACCTCCCCTATAGACCCCCTACCCCATTCCTAGATAGACACCCTACCCCTTCCCCATGTCCCTACCCCCCCACCCCCCACTCCCCCTGCCCATGCAGACCCCCTACACCCTCCCCTTGTCCCTGCAGACCCCCCTTCACCCTCCGCCTAATAGGTTTTCACATAGAATAATCATATTCACATAATGCACTATTACACTAACTGTCTTGCACAAAAAACAGGTTTTCATAATGAAGGTTTTCAAATAATTCATAATGCATAATATGTTTTCATAATGCAGGTTTGCATAACAAGTTTGAATAATGCTGGTTTTCACACCCTGCCCACCCCCTGCACACCTTGCACACCCCCTACACACCCCATGCACACCCCAGGTTTGCATAATGCATGTTTTCACCACCACAGACCCCCATCCACCCCCCTACACCTATGAACACCCGTACCAAAAACCTCTCCTTGTCCCTTACAACAAAACCCAATACACCACCCTACCCCCAACCCCCTCCACACCTAATTCACCCCCTGAAACCCCCCATGAACTCCCCTTTCACCACTTGTACCCTCCCCTTCCCATTGCAACAAATCCCAGAACACCCCCACTCCTACCCCCCAGCACACCCCATGTACCCCCTGCACACCCCCAGCACTAAATTCTTTTGACATCATTGCACTGGGCTAACAAGAGATAACCCATCCTTAAGTGTTAGGGCTAAATTCTTAGATGGTATTGGGAATTTAATAAATGTTGTATTCATGGTATGATTAGAGAATGTGTATCTATATTTAATTGTTTATCCTAGTAAAACATGAATCATGATATGTGTTTCCCTTAGATTAGTGTCATTTCTACACATTAGGCTATATAGGAGAAAATATAATATTTTTTCCTAGTTATAAGACTACATGAGAGGACATTACATAAACTAGTAATCCCATACACTTGGAAATCATAAATAGATATTTCCTTGAAAAATCTTGTGGTTATTAGAAAACTTATTTTTAAAATAATCATGTAATTATGGAAACAATTTTTTAAAATAATCAAGCTATTATAGAATTCATATTAAAGAGTTAGGTAGAGGGAACCTACCTCAACCTCAAGGCGTGCTTCTTTTAACGATGGAAACTCAAATATTTCTCTTTTCCTCTTTAATAAATATGCAACTTAACATACATATTAAGACATCTATCCCCTATGTACATATTTGCATGTCCAAATATGAAAAAGGGGTCCTTAGATATTTGTTTATACTTTCATATACCCCTTTTCACTTACACAAGTATGAATTTTCATATCTATATATAATCACACCTTGCCCCAATATATATATTCATACATCCATGAGTGAATATATATAAGGTGGTAACTTATATATTTATATTCCTACCTATGCATACACATGTAAGAATTCATAAATGGAGACTTGAATCCTCCTAAATGAGATCCAAAAAGCACTACAAAAATATAAGGAACCCAAAAAATAGAAAACTTGTAATTAAAATTGGGACAAATAAAAAAAATGGAATAGAACTTATCCCAATCTGATGTTGAACTCGATGTCTTTGATGGTGGTGGATAGAACCGAACTCATCATAAAAAAACACCTGTAAATAAATAATGGGAAAATAAATGAGTGACTTATAATATATATATATATATATATATATTTGTGATTAATGTGTCAACTGTACATGATAAACGATACATGAATCCACAATCAACCACGATCAAATAATATTCTGATTGACATGTACATCTCAATAATTATATGAATTATTAAAATAAATCTAATACCCCACAAGAACTCCCACTCACCCTCCCCCCCCCACACACACACAACAACAACACCCCACCAGCATCCATTTAAGATATCAAAACCACTCTCTTAATATATGGTGTTTTTTCATAAGAACCAAGAATATTGAGTGTACATGTATATAGTACTAACATGGTTAAAAATTAATTAGGTCATAAAAAATAACAAATGTAATCTCATCTAAACATTCCTTGAATAATTAAATTTAAATAATTAACAAAAAATAATATATGAATGATTTATTAAAAAAATAAATCATATGCATACAGTATGTTGTATGAATAGTAAGTTAAGTTCTTACATTGAGGTAAATTATCCAATTAATTTCATTATGTATATATATATCAGAATATATATTTTATGTATATCAAAATTACTTTCATTATACTTATAAAATGTTTTAATTTATAATATAGCACTAAAGTGGTATTAATCAAAATATGGAATACATGCTATTTAATTTATTGAACTATACATGCATAAATTAATTTATGTAATGAATATTGATAACGATTTCCAAATGAGAATTTAATATGGATAATGATTTCCAAATGAGAACTGAATATGGATAACCATTAGAATTTATAGTTGAGTATATAATATTTGAGGTCCTATAAAATTAGGAAAAGGAGCTGGATTTTTCAACTGAAACATTTAAATCCTTGTGTTTTGTGCCCATTTTATTTTTTTATACAAGAAGTGAGGTTGAGATAATTAAAGTGGTGAGGAACGAGACATTAAAATTTCATAGAGATTCATTCTAAATGAAATCATTATAAAAGTGTACCAATAAATCACTCCAACCACACTAGTCCCCCACTCAATGGTACCTAATGGTCGTGATAATGTGTCCTCATACCATGAGAAATTAATAATTCTATTTTAGAAATTTTACAATATATTGATCTTCAAAAAACTATTAGTTTGTATTCACCCCACTATGGTGGTATATGATATAAAAAACCAATGGATGGATTTCATGAACATATATATTATGGTATGATATATCACTCCCTTGCTACTAATGGATGCTTTAACTTGGGGGATCTATCCTAAAAATAGAAGCACTAAGGTTATAAAGAAATAAAATCTGAATGTAATACCACCCATGGTACCTGTTCAAAACTATTTAGTTAGGATTGATGAGATATATGGTAGATCTAAAAATAATTTTCATCATGAAAGAGTTAATAACCATTATTCTAGGTTATAAAAAAATATCTCTAAAGGAAATAAGAATCAATAGATATCTAATGAAAAAAATATATTAGTTTTGAAGTTTCACTCAAATACAATAAGAAAAGAAAGAAACAGACACATGATAGTTGATTCTAATAAAAAAACGCATGAGTTACAAAGATCATTAAAAATATTCCATAAAAAGATAGTTTTAATGTGACGTTTGGTAATGAGAGCTTTATAGTGATTAATAGAATTGGATCGATTAAAAAAATAGGGTTTCACCACCTAGATCAGGGGAAAAAATATGTTCACACCCTAAATCAAGTCATGAAATTGGGTTTCACTCCCTGAATCATGTCATGAACTGCTCTAGGTAGTATCCAACTATTTTTAGATCAACTAAACAAACTCTTAAGTTTTATACAATATATTATTCCATATTGAAACAAAATTATTCTTCTCCAACAAACATAAAGTCTACTTCACTAAAGCCAAGTTGCTCAACTAAACAAATTAGGATGTATTCTATGAACATGTACTATGAGATCTGAAATGTCTACTCAGACTATCTGGTAATCATGCCCAATGAATGAACTGAATTTTAAAACTCTCACTAGTTTTGGTTATTCTAACACTACACCCAAACCATCTCCATTGCTTAAAACATCACTGACATGTGCACTAAAGTAATAATCATTTCTTCCAACCCCACTATGATACACACATCCAATGGGATTCATGAATTAAAAAACTTACAATATCTTACCTTGAAGATTTATGTCAGATTTCATTTCATTTGAACCCATTTTCTCACTCCCAAGATTATTTATAACACAATTAATCTCCATATCATTCATGTTGATAGGTTTCCCTTGAGCACCAAAGTCCCATTGAAATTGTCTTCCTATAAACCTATTTCCATATATTCATAGTTGGTCGTACCACCTAATTGTTATACCTTATACAGTGGTTTTATTAAAACCAAATGTTTTAACTCCACCGAATACATTCCTCATCCAACACTTGTAATTTGGTGTGTTTTATATCCTATATCTAACTCCACTATTTTTATATATGTGACTTCCCAAAACTAAAACCACGTCTGGGTTGGTATCATTAACACACCACCTACAATCAAGAAATCTCATATCTTTCCAATGACATTTCATAGAGAAATTTTCCACTGACCATATCAAAAACCAACAACCTCATTTCTAAGGTAGAGAAAATATAATGATCCCTAGACCCAACCATGACGTGCATGCACTTCCAAATTCCCTAAATTAAACAGGTCTCTATTAACTGTATACATACACACCAAAATATTTAATCCTTATACCATCAATATCAACTGCAACCACCCTAAATTTTTATCTGTTATCATTGCCTCACCTCATGTTTCATGTAACATTACCAACTCAATATCCCTATCCTAGATATTTAAAAAAACACATATCGACATGCATTACAATATATCCCTGACAAAAACATAATTTAAAATGTCATTCTTACCTTTATAATTATAAACATAGGTTTCACCAACCCACTTACCATATAGGTTAGAAAAATAAACTCACTAAGTACATGTTATATGATTATATTTTTTTAGCATTTCTCAATGATTATCAATAGCTAACATTACCAATTAGTAAATCCAAACAATCATGTGTCTCATTTTTGTTATTCTACGCCACCATAAATGACCATATTGAGTCTTTTACAACTGTTCATACTCACATGCACCTAAAAACATAGATGTACATGCTTACTAAATTTCAACTCTTATAATTTTAGAGTTGTATGAATTCATTTATAATGGTGAAGTACAATTTTTGATGAAATAGAAAGTGTTCATGAAAGATATTCGCATGAAGAAAGTATTTTACAACATCAAAAGGGTTATGTTTTTTATAAATAAACAATCCTCAAAGAGAGTACTGAATAGATAGTGAGAAGATATTTGTTGGTGAAGATACTAAGAGATCCAAACACTTGTATTTCATCAAAGAGGAAGTTATGAAAAAGGGTTACATTAACCATTGTGTTGTGAAACATGCATATAAAAACCACTCAGTTCTATGAATATATTGTTTTTTGACCCTATTCTTTTTGTGAAGAATAGTTATCACAAAATAACTAAACTTGATTGAGTTCGTATATATATATATTTACATTTTCATACTAAATAAATATAAGTTGTGTTAAAGTGTTCATTGGGTATTCACACTAAGTGAACAATGAGTAAAGTGAATGGGAACTCATTAAAGACCTTGAAAATTATAAATTTATCCTTAATGACACATAGGTTATCATTAAGGAATGTGGAACTATTTTCATGGATAATTTCACATGTCATGTGTGAAATTTTATTATAAAGATCAATGAACACCTACTCATACTTAGTGTAGTGCATATATATTGAAGCCTTGCCTAAGAATGTCTACAAAATTGTAATACCTCTATTATTAGTGAGTCAAAGAGAGGAAGGAGAGAGTTTCCCTATGGGAGAGGAGTAATAATACTCTATATCATTGATATGGGAGTGAAACTGGAGAGGTAGTGAATGATCCATGAATCATTGTAAGGGGAGTGACCCTTGGATTGGAGTTCCCTAGCCTAAACCCGCTATAGAACAGTTAGCTTAGTGGAATTTGGAACATGGGAATAGTGTTGTTGTACAGTCCTTATATTAATCCATTACGCGTGAACCAATTAAAATATTTATGTCTTGTATTCATGATTTACTTACTTTCAGTAATACATAAATAGGTGTGTGTAGGTTAAGTAACCATTAATAAAATTGGATTAAAGTAAAGGTAACTGAAATATCAATCAGATCATCATTAAAAGAATAACATAACAGTGATCCTATTAATAGTGAGGTTGAGATCATTTAGGATAATAAGAGTTTAAGGATTTAGTGGTGAAATTGTAATAAGTCTTGCACCCTGATTCACCCCACCTCCCAACCCCTTAGGGAAACTCTTACAAAAGACCCTTGTGGGCCTAAAAGAGGTAAAAAATGAGGCTCTCCCATAAGAAAACTAGGGTGTCAATACAACCCATAAAAAATTTCAATATGTTCCTAATTGGAGAAAATCCACATATCACCTATTTCTTGATCAATCACAACAACTCACACCCATATCGAGGGAATCCCAAGGTTCCTATAAAACCTCAACAAAAGGAAACCCAATAAACATCCCAATAAAATCTAACTGACCATTAACACAAGGGTGGGTCTCTCTTATAGTCACTAAAATTCCATGAATCATTGTGAAATAATATTTAACAAATAAGGAAACCTTAAATAATAGGGGAATTTACAAGCAAAAAAACATTATAAAACTGATTATAACCCCCACAAGGTCAAGTGGACTAAAATGAGTGTTGAAACATGGCCCAATATATTTTTTAATCCAATTAAAACCCCAATTTATAATTCATTTTAAAAATATAATACATTTTTTATTTACTCATTCTATCCCTTAGGCAAAAATCCATTGATATCCTCTTTATGAACCCCTCCTTTTTTTGAAAAACCATTTCATTAAGACACAATTTTCCCTTAGAACTTAAATTTAAAAAAATACCTTTTAAATAAAATTTAATAAAGAAAACACATTTACCTTGAAAAATTGAACTAAATCCACCAAAACAAACCATATGATGGAAAACCAGAACTTGTTCGACCATGGTGCGACCAACGAACAATTTAGAAAGTTATATGTTTCTTGTTGACTGTTATTTCAAAGTAATACCAACCTATTTTATAGTAAATATCATACATGTTCATTCCACATTACAAGGATAATATTTAGGATTACACAAACATAATATAATCTAAATGATCAAGAGACTTCATAATGTAAAGGACACCTACCACAACCGATAATCCATAAATTGATCTCAAACTTGTACTAACCACCAATGATCTTTCTACCCCATGTATCATCCATGAATAAATATGAATCAAACAATAAAACATTTTAAAATTATAACTACAATCAGTATAGTTTATGCTCAACTCACCATGTAAAATAATTTCACTTAGGAAACAATCCAAATGTGGGGAGGGCCACTAAGAGGAGAGTTAGTGGAGAGGTGGGGTGGTTGCGTTGTATGGTAGTTGGGGGAGTAGCATCATGGAGAGGTCTCTAAGAGGAGAGGTTGCCACCAAGAGAGGAGGTCAAGAGGGTGGAGGAGGGACCCTAAGAGGAGAGATCTACACCGAGAAGTGACATGAGGGTGTAGGAGGGATGTCGCCGAGAGGTCACTTCCGATAGGAGAGGTCACCGTCGAGAGAGGAGATCACGAGGCTGGAGGAGGGCCGTTGAGAGGATGGTCTCCACCGAGAATAAATGGCCACCAGGAGGATAGATTGTTAGGGTAAGATTAGGGTCGTGAGGGTAATGGTTTTGGGTCAGGAAGATGATAGGGCCTCACATGAAGGATTGAACCATATATCCATGGTTTTAATTAAAATCGTGGCTATAAACCAATCTATAACCACTTATCAAAAAAATGTGGCTATAGATTAGTGGCTATATATCATTTTTCTAGTAGTGCACCCCATCACTTACTATCACCTCTCAAGACACTTTTTCTCATACTAAAACTTATTAAATGAGATCCCAACATCCCTCCTCTCAAACTAGAATACTCACTTTGGGAATAAATCAAAACAATTTAGTCCTCTCATGCAAATCAAAAGTAATTACCCAAAGAAGAGGTAGCATACTTCCAAAAGCTATTTTGTTTTATTTTTATTCACCATCCTGAAAATTATTTTTATTAAATATTTATATAATAACCTAAGAATTATAAATATTATTATATTTTTTATTATGAGGATTCATCCTACACATACACACACATCCATCAAATTGGTAATGAACAAACCATTCATGTGTACGGCGTACTACAGCCTCACGAAATGACGTCGTTCATTTTTCCATTGCCACCACTCATTGATGGGAATTTTTATGGATATAATATTTTTAAATTTTATATATTATATTTATAATTACCATATACTTCTATATTTATTACATAAAACATACCTTTATTTGTTCTATTTTGTGTACATATGATAACTTTGTTTGTGGATGTGTCGACTTCCACCTCCTTAAGGTGATGTGATTCATTCACACATTACATGGATTGTTTTAAGGATGCGTTTGTCAAATTTATATGATATATATGAAATAATAATTCTTATTTAATGAAAATATATATATATATATATGTAATTTACTTTCTTTTTTAATATAATAATTAAACAGAAAAAAGTGTTCATGTGTATGTATGACATACCCTCTCTAGGAATGGTGTATTCCATTTCAAATTTACATATGTTATATATTATTATAAATATTTTTATACTGAATATATATGATATTTTAATCATTTCTTACATTCATTAAATAAGTATATAATTATATATGTAATAGGATAATGAATAAAAAGTCCAAACTTATATGATAAACAAAGCAGATATTACCCAAAACATAACATTAACATGAAATTGTTAACAAAAGGGTAGTATAGAGTCATAATAAATTCATATATGGTATAATACATGAGAATATGGTTCTTTTTTATACTTATAATGAGCTTGTTGCTATTATATATAAGGTTTTAATGTGTACGATGAAAGTCAAGATTTATCGTAATTGTTTTCTTTTATCACATTTATTTCTGTGAGGCTTAGGTCTTATTAACCACTTATTTCTTTTATGTGGTTTATATAATGACCATGAATGAATTATATGATTATTATAGATAAATATATGGGTATTTAAATATCCATTTTATGATATTTCTTTTGTGTATTTATGGTTCTATATTTACCAAATCAGTAAAGTAATTTTCCTCCCAGTTTTCTTCTTTGAGATACATGTCATGTTATGCAGCTCTATTTTTACATGGGGTGTGCATAGTACCGTTTGAAATGTTTTATCATAAATTTATTTATTTTCATGATATTTTAAGATTCATGTAATTTTGTTCTTTCATGGTTATTATGATTCAAAGTTACCAAAGTGGTAATAGTTTATTACTACAATCTCATCATTTGTCGGGATTGTTTATGATCATGCTTCCATTGATGAACTCTTATGTTCCATATCTCAAGAAATATCATGAAATTTATTATCCTCTAGTTATTCATTATATCTTAAATTAATGTTACCATTTTCCACTCCTTGGTACTTAAGATAATTAAGAAATGTTTTTTAGGAAAATCTAAATTTATTTCTCAATTTGGTTGGAAATATGTGTCCTTCAAAAACCATGTTTTCTAAAAAGGATTCCAATTTTTTTTTTATATTCTCCTATGTTCATAAAATTATAGTTTTACCCATGTGTTAAATTTTTAAAAAAAAAATTTAAAATTATCCTCATTATCATTTTCCAATCAAGGTACTTTTCTAAACCTCATATGGTGAAAAATTATTATTTATCATGTACGAATTTTTCCTTTATCGTGACTTCCATTTACTTGAATCTTACTTGAATTTTTATAAGTATAATTTTAATGAAATTTTTTCCCTAATAATTTGGATTTTTATAAAATATTTTTTCAAAGAAAATTATTTTCACAAAAAAATTATGTTAAAAAAGTGTTTTAAAATGGTTTCCAAAGATTCCTTTATAAGTTTTCAGGGTAATTTTAAAATAAAAAGGTTCAAAAATGTACAATTAATTAAAAATAATTTTTAAAAGAGGAAAGGATATTTTACTCAAGAAATATTTTAATTTTTTTCATGAAAAATTATTTTGAAAATGTTTAATGTTTTATAAAGTGATTTTTAATGAAAGGATGTTTTCTTTAAAAAATGATTCATGTGATCTTTTAAAATCCTTCCCCATATAAATTGAATTTTTTTTTTGATTTATTATTTATTAGGGATTTTATCCAATGACACCATTCTTATAATGTTTTATGTTAAGATGAAAAGTTGTTTTTGAAACCTATTTATCCTCCACCGATTATACCATGATAAAATGATTATGAAATCTGTTTTCATTCATGTGTTATTATATGATGAAATGATTATGAAACCTTCCTCTTTTTTAAAAGTTATGATATGATTAAATTTATATAATACCCATTTCATTCCATATATTATGATATGATTTTTATGAAACCCATCACTTTTTATGGGTCACGATATGATGTATTTTTTTTATCATCTTGTGGAACATGAATATATTATTTCAACATGTGATGGGTGGGCCCTATATCTCCATCCAATGTATTGGGAAATGATAAATTTTTTATGAGATCAAAGGTTATATGGGAGGGAATCCTAATCCAGAAATAAGAGGGTACATGGGAGGGCTTCCCATGCCCGAAACAAGTAGGTACACGGGAGGGTATCCTAAGCCTGAAATAAGAGGGTGCATTGGAGGGAATATGAAGCCCAAAAAAAGAGGGTACGCGAGAGGGAATCCAAATCCTAATACAATAGGATACACAAGATTTAATATCAATCTAGAAATAAGAGGGTGAATGGGAGGGAATCCCAAGCCTAAGACAAGAGGGTGAATGGGATGAAATCCCAAGAGAGTACACAGGAGGTTTTCCTATGCCCGAAACAAGAGAGTACAAGGGAGGGAATCCTAATCTTGAAGCCTATATAAAAGTGATTATCCCGAGACTAACATGTTATGAAATTATCTGTATGTATCCTTGAAATAGGATTTTATATGTTTAGGCATCTACCACAATCACATGTCTTATGCTTATGTTATGATCTAATGGATTGTGATATTGATTTACTTATAATTCATGTCTCATAAAATACTAATATTTATTCCATGACTCTTGATTATGATGTTTGATATGATGGTTATGATATTATAATGTTAATACCATGTTCTCATACCCTTATTCTCATTTTATGCTTGCATATCTCCCTTGTTAACACTTATTGAGCATCTGAGATCACCCCTTTATTATGTTTCCTTTCCCCAGGTTATGAAGAAATGTTTTAAGTAGGATAACTAAAGGGGAAGATCTTTAAGGTAAATGTTTAAGATCATTCAATAGGTTAGAAGATTATGTTTCCAAGTTCTGAATTACAGTAAACTATTAAAGTCATCATGAATTTATTTTTTTAATATGCTAAATATTCATCTAAAACGATGTAATATCTATGTTTGTTATGTCTGGTTTTCTATAGTTGGTATCAAAGGAAAGGTGTAGTCAACCTTTGGAAACAAGGATGAGATAAATTTAGTTAGATACCGAGGGATATTTCTAATCATATTTCTAGGGATATCTCTACAAAGAAGTCTAAGGTGTCATAGATTTAAAAGAAGGGGTCATGATTTAGGCATCCAATAAGTATGTTTTCATGATTATGTGGTTTTCTGCTATTATAAGTGTTTCTAATACTATGTTTTTTTTAGTTAATGGTTGGAAATTTAAGGAATTGGGTTAATATTTAATGTTTCAGATGTAGAAAGTATAATCATTGTGAAAATTGATTTCCTAAGTGGAAGTCTCATAAAGGGAACCAGGAAGGTGGTATGAGTATTGGTTATACTGTTAAAGATAAAGAGACCCAAAACGTCATGTGAAAGGTATGGGATTTTAATAGTTTATTTACATTAAACATAAGATTCATGATTATATTGAGGTTGAGGAAGATTAATATATTATCTGTATTTCATAATCGAGTAAAGGGGTATTATGGAATAAGATGATGAAGCCTGAGTAATGGCATAATAATAATGCTGGATTATTGAAGTGCATATGTTTTGGAAATCAAATATTATGCTATACGAATCTTGAAATATATATTTATTTTCAGTATCCTTTAGGATTAGAAAGGATATGTTGAATGGTACTGAAGACATTGAGAAGTGATTTAATTGAATGTTGATGTTCATGGGAATCAAATGATTAAGGGAAAGATAACCCTTAATATGTTCCTTATGTTAAGATAATGATGGTTGGATAAATATATGTTGAATATTAATAAGTAAATTAGAAGATATTGATTACCCTTGAACTAATAAAGGATTTATTTAAAAGTGGTTTATGCTATCATTGATGAAGTTGAAAACATTATTAGATTTAAGGAATATATTCAATAAAATTTTCAATAAAGAAACATGCATGTTTTCAATAAGAATTTTTGATAATTTAGGTTATTTCTATGTTTCAAGGGAGTAAACGAAGAAGTTATTCACATGTTTGGTATATGAAAAACAAGAACTTCTTTATGATATATGGGGGATCAATGCTAAAATATTTTTGATAAATTTAGTGATATTATTTCTAAAGTTTTGGACTTCCATCGTTTAGAAGGGTTACAAGTTTGACCTTTTATGAAATGGTTTAAGTTAAACATCATATGATATTTTAGAGATTGAAGTATTATCTCACCATATGAGGATTTATGCATAATGTATAACCATTACTGGCCTTTTTTCCCTTGGTGATAACTATGAGAATATGGAATGACTTATCATTCTACCCTATGATCTATTAGTACTTTAAGAATGAAAAATTCATCTTCATTTCATGGAGTAAGAGATGAAGTCGAAATTGATCAAGGCACAAAAAAGGGTGAGGATGTGTTGAAATAGAGTAAGTATGTATTATCATTAAAATTATTAAACTTTTGGGAAAATGAACCTGAAATAAAATGATGTCCTTTTATCAACATTGTTGATGATGTCAACAACCTTTTTCAAGCCTCTTTTGGGTTATGGATTTGTGATCGTTATCTTCATCTTAACAAAGTTATCTATAAATCTTCATCAGAACCAGGTAATTATATTTCTCTTACATGTCCATATTTTCACTTGTCTACTATGTTCTCCTATGTGGAAACCTAGTTATGAGTTACTTTGGGTACATGATGTGGCCTTCAAAACACATGTTTTTTCACAACTAATTAATTAATTGTTTACAATTTAATTAATTATTATTACACTTTTTACCAAATATCTTATCTTTTGTATTTTTATAGTTAAATTTATTAATTAATCAATTTTTGTAATTAAAATTGTATTTTAATCTTTAAAATAGTTAGTTTATATGTTACTTTAATTTTATAGTATAATAATTTTTTATTTTGTTTGGTGCTTTTTCTGCATGTTTAATAGTTTAACATTAATTAATTAATTAAATTTTTTTTTGCACATAAATAATTTAGTTTTAACTTAGCATTTCTTGTTTTTAATATTAATTAATTTAAAATAAATTAATCTAATTATTTGATGTCTTTTAGCAAATCATTAATTATAAAATTAATATTATAAATGTACCACTTTTATTAAATATCTTTAATTTAATTTATTAAATTAACTTAATTGTTTAACAATAAAATAATTAACTGTATATTTTAATAAAATTTAATTTTTCAAAGTAATTATTTGATGTCTTTGGGTTTGAATTTGGGTCATCCCCTGCCACTGTTTTCCCCTTTACACCGTAAACCTCCTTCACAGTTCCATTCCAACTCCTCACGGTTTCATCCAAACTGCAAGAAGCAGCGACCCACCATTTTCCTCCTCCCCACAATCTCACTGTGTATCATTACACCATCATCATCCCCAGCATCCTTTCTACTATCACATACAGACTCAAACCAGAATGACCCAAATTCAAACCCAGATCTTATGAAATCTGAGACCACGACACGCTACAGTACACAATTTAAGCATCACTTCATCAGATAAATGCAGAGAATCTAGCCAAAATGATTCATAGTAGTCCCCTGCACCAGGAGTTATCATGATCAGAACCCTTGCAAGTCATAGGTTGACACTTTGGGAATATCTGAAACTCAGACCAGAACCCTTGCAAGTCGCTGGTCCTGAGTTTGCTCGCCTGGAGGAATTTCTGCAAACAGAATCACCACCTATGCTTTCGACTGATGTCCATAGTAGTCCCCTGCACCAGGAGTTATCATGATCCGATTACAACCGCCGCCTGGACCATCATCGCCTAGCAGATCCAAAGGAGGAGGCCGCTGCTACATTGAAGAGTCACCTCTTGTTGGAGTCCGCAGCGAATGGAGGGTCTAGTCGAGATCATCGCCTGAAGAAACTTGAACCGCTGTAAGGGCTGGATTCGTCGAAGCCTAGCCTCCGCCGAACATGCTTGTTGAGAAGAAGAAACGCTCCTCCCCTGGTGAATACTTTAACAAAATTAAAAATTAATAAATAATAATAATAAATAATAGATAAATAATAACAATATAAAACTAATATATAAAAACTAAAATATTAATGCTAGACTTATTAATAAAATTAAAATAAAAATTTAATACTTTAATGAATATAATAATTATAATTTATCTTCTTTTTGAATAAAATAATTATAAAATATAATAACTATATGCAATTTTATAAATTGTAATAATTGAAAAAAAAACTATTTATTATGATAAACTTAGAATAATAATCTAAAAAACTTAAACATTCAAAATCTAAACATTAATATTATTAATTTAATAATTTAATAAATGCTAAACTTCTAATTTAATCTAATTATTAATTAATCACCTTCATAATTAAACAAATATAAATAATTACATGTAACAACATTAAATTAAATAAGTTAGTTAGCAAATAAAATAATAACTATTAATTATTAATTTAAATTTAATAACATTTAAGCATTCTTAATGAAACTTTTATTTATTTATGAAAGTTAACATTTAAACATTGATTCATTTATTCATTTTTCTATTCTAAATGTGCAAGTTCACACAGGAGCTGGAAAAATGTCTAAATACATTCTACGAACTCAACAGGAGTTAGTTACAAGGGAAAAACTAGCGCAGCATGATAGTCATGAAAAAACGCACTTGTGCGGTGCGCACGTGAAGTGTAAGTTCCGGGCGCAACGGAAGCGCGTTGGTGGGTTTGCCCAACTTTAATTTTAGTGTTAAACAACGTTCAAACCGAGATCCGCCACGATATAAAATGCCAGATCTTCAGAATAGAACGAAGAACGAAAAACAAAAGAGAGAATCCTAGAACCATAGAGATAGGATCATCATGTGTTGGTTATAATTTATTTAATTAATTCACATGAATTACCTTGGTGAAATTCTTTCTTTGTTGATGTGTCTGGTCATGATTCGGTGATCCGTCGTTGCGTCGTAGAATCCAAGTGTAGGATTCCTCTAGCGATGATCCACACATGTGCCACGTATCTCCGAACGTCGTCAAAGGGATCTCCAGGTGCTAGCGTGGAAGAACCTTCGCTTGTGATGTCCGCCTTCGATCGCATTGATCTCTCGGTCTTGAGAGCGTTCTTGGAGGAAGGAGTTCTTTCGGGCTTAAAAGAATTCTTCAGAATTGTTGTGCACAACGATTCTCTTGTGAAAAAGTGTTGGAGTTGTGAGGATATTTATAATCGGGTTTGAGGTTATAGAGTTATGACAATAAATAAATGCATTACGTGTTTTATTTATTTCATTATTCTTATTGAAAACTCCCATGTCAAATTATTAATTCCTTGACATGCGCCCACATGGATTATAATAAATATCATTTAATAAAACAATATTATATCCTCAAAATCCCAACTGGAAAAACTACACAGCGTGTAATCATTAATACATGGCGTCTACTCGTTTTCCATAAAACTACACGATGTGTATATTTAATATAAACGGCGTGTACTTTTATTTTCCTTTATTTGTTCTACCACATTTATTAGACCTTGAGTAATGACTATTTATTTCTTAAATAAATGTAACTGCATTACTCGCTAATTAACATATTATTTCGTCCACAATATATTCTCTCGAATAACTAGTGTCGAAATAAATGTGATCAGGCATTCTTAAATAATTATTAAACCACAGTCGGGAATAATCTTTATTTAACATGTTAAATTAATATTTAACTGAGATATAAGGACACACTTAGTATGTGATCCTCTAGGCCTCTTTCTCAGTGGCATTAGGTGGAGCCTGCCTAAAGTTCAAGGTTAGCATCTAGCAACACGCCAAGGCACCCATAGAGAAAGAAGTTAACGCCACAATGACGTGTCACATCATACGAATGCTTACCGTGTAATATAATCTCTTTGTCTCGATATCTCTAATCAAGCGGGTTGTATGCTAGTGTCATCAACTCATGTGCTCGATTATTCTTTCTTTGACTTCCTGAAATTGAACTCGCCCATACCTTACCATGACCATGGATTTATTTAGGCTATATCAATTCCATCAAAGGGCCTGAGATATCTACTTCTGTTATGGAACAGAAGGGACAAATCTTTTCTCGCATTATCTATTAATGCAGTATTACTCGTGATGCACCTAACGTATCCCACCTCGCTATAAACAGTATGTCGTCACAGTTTTCGTCAATACATCTAAATGCGCGAGTTGTAATACCCATTAATAATAATCTTAAAGTCTAAGGACCAATACACATGTCCGCAAATAGGAACATCCAATGACACTATGAAATGTGAATTTCCTACTGGCGGGCCTCGTTCTCATAATATCCTCCTGGATATTACCAAGGACGCACACCATGAGAAGGTGCCTCAAAGTTTTATGATTCATAACCACTAATGACCTGTATTATTTGTTCCCCTTAAAAAATATCATCCGACCATAGAACATATATTCAAGAACAGTGTTATGGCACTTCTGGGTTCTCATCATAACAGGAATCCTCTATGACCCTTTAATGCAACAGCTATCCTTAGGACATTAACAAATGCATTGTCACGCAGGATAATAATAAAGATGTGATAAGACTTTTATTAATGAATAAAGTACAAAGTAGTTGGTTCTAGGCCACCAACTCCAACATGAAGGACACCTATAGTCTATAAGTTACCATTTTTTAGGTATGTTTTCCTTTGAATCTCTCCTTTTTATAGATTATAAATATTTTATGTGAATAATATAATAATATTTTCTTTGTTCAAACAACTTAATAAATGATTAAAGGCTTTACATAAGAAATAATGCCCAGTTAACACTTTTTAATATTTTAATGGAATGCTTTCAAAGTTAGTCACTAAGTAGTGAGGGATTCAGAGGCCTGAAAGGCCACGACTTAGACGAATTAAATATATTAATTAAATTATTTAAAATGTGGAAGATTTGTGCAAAATATTTGAATAAAATCAAAATAGTTCATCATATGGGAAATCCGAGATCACCGGTGTATCCAGAATAGGGTGTTTTTCCTAGGCAGTGTATGACATGTGTTGGCGTCAGACTTTAGGATGCCCCGCTCGTAAGTTAAAGTTATTAAATAATATTTTATATATTGTTTTTTAAAAATTAATTAAATATATTTCAAAGGGTGCATCCTGAGAAAAATATGAGACCACCAATGGGTCCAGAATGAGGTTTTTACACTAGAGAAGGTATAACATCTATTTGCGTCGATCGTTTGGATGCCTCGCTCGGAAGAAATTATTATTATTATTTAATCAATTATTTATTCCATTTTTTAAAGATTAAATCATTAATAACTCAAAAACCATGCATCGTACGAGAAATCTGAGACCATTGATGGGTCCGAAATGGGATGTTTACCCTAGGCAGACACTACAAAAAAAAACCAGGTTTAGCGGCGGTTTTGTGGAGGCGGTTCACAAAACCGCCGCTAAAGGTTTTCACCAAAATGTTTCGCAGTGGTTTTTAATAAATCTCCGCGAAACCCATAATTTTTTTTAAAAACCCGACCCTTCCCTACCCCCACCCTGGCCGTTTCCCCCAAAACCTCGCGAACCCCGCACCCTCCCTTCTTCCCCTAACCCCCACGGCGACCCGTGACCCCCAACCGTCCGGTGACCCCGTGACCTCTGTCTCCGGCGACCTCGCGACCTTTGTCTCTGGTGACCCCGCGACCTCCATCTCCGGCAACCCCTGTCTTTTCCAGGTATGTATCCATTTAAGTTTTTGGATAAATCTCTTATAGTTAGGATTCCTTTCATTTAAACCTTGTTTATTAAGACTTTATCTAGGTGGATTAGTTTTTTCATATTGAAGAAGTATGAGAGTTTCTTTATAGATGCAAAACGAATTGATGTTATGAATTCCCAATTCATTATGTGAATTTTCCAGGCGAATCCTGTGAACCGATTCACACCATGGATTGGTTTTGGGAAATCCATGAAACAATAATTCACTTAATTAAATATATTCATGACATGAAATTGGTTTAATTCAGTTTTTAAAATGAGGTGATAATTTTTTCAACATATATGGGAATTGAGGAATTCATGATGTGAATTCCCTATTCACATCATGAATTATATCTCCCAAGAATTTTAACAATCCAACACCTATGTTCTAAAATTTCCTATCTCATTTATGATTCCATCAAACCTTCCATGGATGACAAATGAGAATCCTATTTGATCTATAATCAAGACCATGTTGAATATTGGTGTTCTGAACATAGATTTTTAAGGTAATCCTTCCATTTCATCTTCCGCTTCTTGATCTATTGTTAATTAAAATTATAGTTCTTATTGAAGGGAAGGGAGAATCTGATTGCTACCACAAACATGAGGTTTTTTCAAAAACATTTCTTATTTTGAGTTGGGTGGTCTTGGAAAACTCCCTTTAGTCTGTTCTGATTATGCTAGTATGTGAAAAATTATGATCGCATCGACATGCCACATGCACAACCTAAATAATTGGAATTATCCCTTCTTTCTAAAATCATCCTATTGATGCCTCCCAAGGATCCCTTTTTTCTCTCTTAGAATTATGGTTAGGACTTGCATTAACATTTGTGGTTTTCCAACCCCTCATGATTTTATGAGATCCTTTGGAATCATTGCTTAGTTAAAGATATTTACATTGCATGTGAAATATGGAAAATGGTTTAATATGATTTTGGTGATTCGTATCTATAGGAGGATTTGAAAATTAGGAATAAATGGTAAAATTAATAAGTGATGGGATGAATTAACTAATATGTATTGTAATAATATTTTAGACTTGATTGATATATACTATCAGTGATTCATTCTAATACAAGAGAATCCACCATTTGATATGAGATTATTAATTTTCCCCTTAGTTTCACATTCCATGGGAAGACATAAGTGGTTATAGAATGTCTTAGCCCAGTTATATGGTTTATTTCCTCTTAAAAACATGTTCCATGGGAAGATGTATGTAGTTATATCAATTCTAGGACTGGTGAGATTGCTACTTTTTCCATTGGGGGTGAAAACCATGGGAAGAAGAAAGTATTTCTATAAAGTCTATACCAAGATGGGATACTTGAATCATGATATTGGAAATTCATCCTAATTTAACAGAATCTTCCAGTATTTTGGGGAAATATGTCCTGATGTAGGAGGATCCACCTCATGAAAGAGACACCCCACATGGAGTTGATGATGGTTTGTCTAACATAGGGTGTCATCCTAGAGCCGAAGGGTCTGTGGGTTTATTTTTTATATATAATTAATTTATTAAATTAACACCCTTGTTTATCACTTTATTGCATACACTATATGCTCAGACTAGACATGTTCAGACACCATTGGTGGTGGAATACTGAGTTATACTCACCCTATTTTGGCCACTATTTGGTACCTTAGAAGATTTCATGGATGCAATTCTGGAAAAGGGTAAGGGGCCTTGTGTTGGTTAATTGATTGTGAGACGGGTTGGATCTTGGAGATGAGATTGACATAGAGCTAGGGAACTTGTTTTTAGAGTATTTTATTGAATATTTTTTCTTTTATTTATATAACATTAATCACATCATTTGTATACCTTCAAATTTTCATTTCATTGTTTTAATTATAATTTGGATTGTTTGGTTTGGCCTTTATATATTTTTTGGTTTCCTATATGATAATTTATATTGTTTCCACTATTTGTGCTACTCTATTATTATTTACACTATTGTTTCAACTATATACCAGGTGGTATAGTATCCCCACTATATTTATTACACCCTGACTACTATTCGACAACCTCGGGCTTACGAGGAGGTATAACTGAGGTCACGTAACCCACCCAACTCGATCACTAGTGGGATAAATGGGTCGGGGTGTTACAAAGTGGTATCAAAGTATAGTTTCTTTTATATTTCATTACTATTTGGGAAATGTGGAATGGAGACTAGGATATGTAGATTCTTGGTAATGAGATCATACATGCGTGCATCTAACCCATGTGTGGGAAAAAATCTGAGTTCTTAGGGAATGGATTATTGTTCACGTTGTTCGCCTATTACAATTGATTTCATTTCACCTTGGGAAATTCTCTTATTGTGTGATGTTACTATTATTGATATTTTCTATCATGTCCCACTATGGTATGAGATGAGTATCTGTTCATCACGATAGGTACACAAGGATTAATAATGACATGTATTGTTCACAATAGGTACATATTCATTGCATGTGATATATATGGATATATGAACTATGAAATGAAATCCCAATGATATATAATAAATATAAATAAATGAAACTATTATGTTATTCCTAATCACTAGTTAAGGCATGTTTAAAGGAACCTTGAGTCAATCGTTCTCTATCATTATCATTTGTGATGTTTATCTTGTTTGTAAAATATTTTCTAAGGTTTGTTTAAATCATGGTAGAGGAAATGCCTCCTCCTCATCATTTAATTGAGTTTCAGGAGAGTGGAAATCAACATAATCCTAATTGAGTTTCAAGAGAGTGTAAATCATCATAATCATAGTGCTTAACCTAGTCTTTTATATATTCCTACCATCCACTTATTATTTTAGGATATTCGCTAATTTATTTTGAAGGAATTTCTTCCCAGCATGTCTCTTAGTTATCGCCATTGTGCTGTTTTGAGAATGTGAAGGGAATCAATCTCATCCCTCATGGATAAATCCCACTGATTTTAGTCTTTCAAAATTCCCACCTATTTTGGGATCTCAGGCTCTCCATCACCAAACCATCCAAAAAAATCTTATTCCTTAATCCCAGGATGTGTCTCACTCCCTAAAAATTTAGCTAGCTTTTGCTCCATGTCCAGAAAGAAACATCTCCCACACTAACTATCTATAGAGATTTATCTTTTTACAGATACTCCTCATTGAATCTCATGGAAGTGTAGTTATTTATACTTCCTCTATCAGGTGTTCAATGAATCAAAGTTCCAAATTCTATCTACTAACACTCAAGTGAACTAGTGTCACTTAGTAGCAATACACTCCCATATTCTGACACGTGATTAAAGGATCCACTTCCAGAAGTATATCTTCTAGAGTTCACTCTATGCTCATTTATATATTTTATGAGGTTACCTTTCTTCCCAGAATGACAACACATAGGACCACTCTCCACCAAACTTCTCCTGCTCCTTATTCTCTTTAATTTTCTTTTATTATAACCCTTCTATAATATGGATCACCCCATTCATTTCACACCATATACATGTATAAAATATCTAGATCTCTTTCCAATTAATTTCAACATTCATAATTAAATCTCCAATGTCCATAAACACAGGTCATTATTTCTACTCAAGTTACTCATAGTGGTGATCATTGCATTCCAAGATTCAAGGGGTGATGATAGTAACAAAAACACCCATTCAAGATCCTTGAAATCCACCTTAACTAACTCTAATTGAATTCTTATCATGTTGAAGTTGTTAATATGATTTAAAATAAACTTCTCTTCTTACATACTCATGCTGAACGATATCTTTAGTAATAACATTTTATTTATCACCATGGGATTCTCAAACATGTTAGAAAAGATCTTCATAAAATCTGAACTAGTGTCACTTACTAAATATTTTAAATTTATTAATATTGAATTAAGTATAATAGTTTGTGTTAAAGTTGTAAATTCATTTCTAAATAATTACTTCAAATTAACTGAGCTTAGGACTTGAAATATACATAAATGTTTGAAGTGAAAATTGGAAATGTCCTTTGTATTATATCAAATCCAAATTTTATGGTTTTCATGATTTTTTTAATATGAGTTTGAAATATTGAAGATAAATTTTTATAGTACTAAACAAAAAACACATTTAAGTGAAAATAACATACATCATTCATTAGTTTTTAAAAGATATTTTAATGAGAACCCCGCTATGGAAATCCAGGTGGATGAATTAAAATTGCACAACCTAATGATATAATGAATAAAAAAGGTCTCTCAACATTCAAGGAAATGAGAAACACTATCAAATTCAAAGAGAGAGGTAAATTCAAATAGATAGTGAAAAGATTTAAAAACATAAAGAGCGATGAAACATGACCAATTTTCATGAACTGACCTAGGCTACCCATAATCCGAGTACCCAAGCTTGCCTGAGATAAGTCTCAAAGGGTGTCATATAAGGGATAAATATTTCTAGTAATGTCGTTGTACTAATGGTATGAAAATCCTGCATCTTTGGTGTGTTCAATGACATCACTTTGAATGGGGTGTTGTTTGAGGCAACATAAATGTGTGATCGAGAGTGTTATGATAAGTGTGTAACCCGATATTCTTACTACTCCTCAATGAGGTGTTGACGCTGTCTTCTAGGGACCAGACTTGTTCGGTTTGTATGGGAATGCTAATTAAGTGGTAAATGTGATCAATGTATCATCTTTATTATATTATGCATACTTTATGATCAATGGGTCATCTTTATTAAATTATGTTTCTGTAATCTTACACTATCATATATATGAAACTCTTTCTCTATTTAGTACTAACTATGTGTTTTAATTTTTTTTATTATTGTGTAGGCACATTGTGATATACATGGATAAAAGCTGGATCACATTACCGAGGAACACACCACAATATGTTAAGGGTTTGAATGAGTTTTTAGATTTTCCAATTTCTAATCGATCCATTGAAGGGAGAATAAGATGTCCATGTCCTAAATGAAAATTTAGAACATGGTTGAAAAGAGATGAATTTTATGAACATTTAATACTGAAGAAATCCCCTGATCAATATTTGTGTTGGATTTGGCATGGAGAATCGAACAATACAGAAAGATTGAGCATTGATGTTAATCCACAGAATGAGGTCCCATGTTCTTCAACAATGGAAAATGAAATGCAAAACCTCATAAATGATGCATTCGGCACTACAAGACACCACTATGAGCATCAAAACATATCGGAACAACCAGAAGAGGGTGCTACAAATCGCAACGTGACAAGTGATGTTTTTGAGACTGTAGCACAAGAAGATCAAGATTGTAACATATCATTGGATCCTCTTATTGATTATGTGGAGCCAAATATAAGGGAAAACTTTAGTGAGGAAAATGTGTTTCATGATTTAGTTGACGATGGAAATCAAGAGTTGTATAGTGGGTGTTTGAAATATTCAAGGCTTTCATTTCTGCTAAGTTGTACCATATCAAATGTCTATGTGGCATTAAAAATAAGGCAATTTATATGTTATTGGAATTGATTCATGATGCATTTCCTGAAGCAAAAATACCAGAATCTTTTTATGATATGAAAAAAGTTGTTAACAAGCTTGGTCTGAATTATACAAAAATACATGCGCACTAGTAGAAAAATCAATTTTTAACGTCATCAATTTGACGTCGTTTTCTTATAAAACGATGTAAAATATTTTTTCAGAGACGTTTTGGCATCAGTTTTTTAAAAACTGACTCCAAAAACTAAAAAAAGTAGTTTTGGCGTCGGTTTTTTTAAAAACCGACGTGAAAAAATAAAAAAAACTTATGACGTCGGTTTTTATGAAAACCAACGCCAAAAATATAAAAAAAACTTTACAGTCCTATAGATAATTCTGTAATATTTGATTTGACTAGTCATAGAGAAAAAACGAAGTTACAGATTAAAAGTTATGGATGTTGGAAGTTGATCTTCTCTAAAAGAAGTCTTAATTAAGTCCAACATTCAAAGGCCATAACTTTTAATCCGTAACTCCGTTTTAGCTCCACGACCAGTCAAATCGAAGATTTAGGAATTCTCTAAAACCTGGTAAATTTTGTTTTTAATTTTTGGCGTCGGTTTTTATAAAAACTGACGCCATTTTTTTCACGTCAATTTTTAAAAAAACCGACGCAAAAAATAATTTGTTTTACTTTTCGCGTGGTTTTCATAAAAACCGACGCGAAACGTGTTTTTTTATCTTTTTAGCATCGGTTTATTTAAAAACCGACGCCAAATATTATATCGATTGGAATTTTTGGCGTCGGGTTTCTTAAAAAACCGACGCCAAAAGACCAACATATATCCTCTTTTGCATCGGTTTCAAACAAAACTGACGCCAAATAGTATTCACCAATACGCGGGATCAGAATTTCAATTTTTTTCACCACACACATTTAACTTTTTAAAATCCCACCTATATTTTCATACAACTCAATCGAAAATATTTTCATTTACTATATATAAATATGTTTCTCCTTCGTTCATCATTTTTATCCGCTTCGATTCAATCAAGTTTTCAACACGACATCAATCATTAATTTGAATACGGTACGTATTCTATTCATTTATTTTATTTATTATTAATTTCCTTCATTTATATGAAACTCGATTATATTTAATATAATGATGATTTACTTTTATTATCGAGTTAAAAATATAAAACATTCAGATGAGATTTACCAAGCTTGGTGTAAGTTTAGTTATCGATAGTCGTTTTCATTATCACATGAGTTCTACACAAAATATAAGATATATGATGATAAACGACATATAATTTCAATGAAAGATCCAAAAACAATTGAAATGTGTTTGAAGTATTATGTATATTTTATATCATTTGGTGTATGTGATTTTAATTCGTGTTTATCTTGTTTTCTTTAAATCAAGTTGTATCAATCAAAACTTTGACATGTTCAACTTTCGAAGGCCATAACTTTTGATCCGTAACTCTGTTTTAGCTCCACGACCAGTCAAATCGAAGATTAGAAAATGCTCTAAAACATAGAAAAATAAAAAATATCTTTTTGGGGTCTGTTTTTGTAAAACCCGACGCGAAAAGTAATTTTTTTCCATTTATGGCGTCGGTTTTTTTTCAAGAACCGACGCTGAAACTATTTTTTCAACATTTTGGCGTCGGTTTTTAAGGAAACCGATGCCAAAAATAATGCGGATGAGTTTATTTGGCCTAGATTTTTTAAAAAGCCGACACTAAAAAGAAAATGAAATTTTTTTAGCATCGGTTTACAAAAACCAACGTAAAAATTCATATTTTTTACGTCGGTGACTTCAACGTCGGTTAAAAACCGACGCAAAAAATAAAAAAACCGACGTTAAATACCTTTTTTCTACTATTTGCGTGTCCCAATGATTGTATGCTTTATTGGGGAGAGGATTCAAGTAGACAGAATTGTAAGAAATTTTCTTCTTCTAGATGGCAGTCAAAGGGTGATGTTGGAAGTCTGACTGAACATAATTTCATGGAGAAGAAGAAAAGGAACACACCTACAAATTTTTTGCGTTAATTTCCTTTGAAGGCTCGATTGAAAAGATTATTCATGTCATCAAAAACCGCCGAACACATGAAGTGTCATTCAGTAGATAATAACAATGATGGGTTAATGAGACATCCACGAGATTCCCAATCGTAGAAGAAATTTGATTCATTACATCTAGATTTCTCAGCTGATCCTAGGAATGTTCGATTGGGATTAGCAGCCAATGGATTCAACCCATTTGGGACTTTGAGTACCAGTTATAGCATTTGGCCAGTTGTTTTGATCCCTTATAATCTGCCTCCGTGGATGTGTATGTAACAAACATCTTTTATCATTTCGATGATTATTCCTTGAAAACAAATGCCTGGAAATGATATTGATGTATACCTGTAGCCTTTGATTGAAGAATTGCAGGATTTATGGAGAAACGGTGTTGACACATTTGATGTTTCTTCTAAAACAATGTTCAAAATGCATGCTGCTATAATGTGGACCATTAGTGACTTCCCTGGGATTGGGAATTTATCTGGTTGGAACACTTATACGGGTTTGACTTGTCCCGTTTGTAACATTGATTTTGAGCCGAAATGTCTACCTCACAGTATAAAATGGTTCTTCTTGTGCCATCTAATATTTTTTGATGCATCTCATAGATTTCGGCTGAACAAATCCAAATTTAATGGTTCCATTGATCATAGACCACCTCCAAAGTTGTTAACCGGTTCTGAAATATTGACACAACTTGAAAATGTTAAAACAGAATTTGGGAAGGTTCATCATTTGAATGATAGTAGAAAACGAGTCCAAAGTGCATCGTCAAGTGAAATCAGAATGCAACAATGGAAGAAAAAATTATATTCTTCAAACTTCCATATTGGGAATTTAATTTGTTGTGCCAAAATCTTGATGTGATGCATATTGAGAAGAATGTATGTGATAATTTGATTTTCACATTACTTAATGAGCATGGAAAGTTGAAGGATCATCTCAATGCTCGGAAATACTTACAAGTAATGAACATAAAACGTGATCTCTGGCTAGATGAGAATGAAAAGTATGCTCCGACAATTTTTGCAATGAAAAATAGGGATAAAGATACGTTCCTTCGAATTTTAAAGAATGTGAAGGTATCTGTTGGGTATTCGAGTAACATCTCTAGGTGTGTTGACTTGAAGAATCATAAGTTATATGGATTGAAAAGTCACTATTCACATATTTTTTTACAAAAGTTACTACCATTGGCATTGTGTACATTATTACCTGAAAAAGTTACTGTTGTTGTAGTCCAATTATACACATTTTTCAAGAAATTATGTGAGAAAGCTCTACATCCATTTCATCTTGACAACCTCCAGGAGAGGTTTGTATTGACCCTTTGTGCAATAGAGATGATATTTCCTCCATTGTTTTTTACTGTCATGATGCATTTAACTGTGCATTTGGTTGAAGCAGCTAAACTAGAAGGCCCCGTTCATTATCGATGGATGTATCCAATTGAGAGATATTTTATTTATATGTTTCTAGTTAAGTAAAAAAATTTTGGCATTTAAATAAATGCATAATATTATTATTTTATTTCACAGATATCTTGGGCATTTGAAAGCATACGTGAGAAATAAAGCTCAACCAGAAGGCTCTATTGCTGAAGGCTATTTGACTGAGGAGTGTCTCACCTTTTGTTCCAGATATTTGGATGATATTGTGACAATATTTAATCGATTTGGACATGTTAACGACACATCAACTTAATCTCAAATTCATCAGAAATCAAAAATATTTTCTGCTATTGGACGATCAGTTGAGAGGACCTCATGTGTGACACGGAGAGAATTGGAATTATTACAGGCACATAGATATGTGCTGCTGAATAGTGAAATTTCAGATCCATTTATTGAAGAGTTGAGGATACAAACAAAGATATGAATGAGAGGGGCGAACACGAAATGATAATGATATAACGAAAGCTGTGAATAAAGAGCTGGTAGAATGGTTTACATGACGTGTAAGTTTATAAATATTGTAATAAATACGAATATTAGTTTGACACATAAAATTTGTAAATATATTAAATTATATTTATTTTTTCAGATCATGAATACTGATACTCGAGCAGACTTGTCATAAGATTTGAAGTTTCTTGATAGAGGTCCTATAAAACAAGTTAGAAAGTTCGACGGTTACAATGTGAATGGCTTTAGATTTCGTACAGTCAATCAAGAAGTGGGTTTGAAAACACAGAATAATGGTATATTTACATTTTCTGAAGTGGGATACTATGGAAAGATACATGATATTATTGAATTAAACTACCACGGGAATTTTTCTGTTATTTTATTCAAATGCAAATGGGTCGATATTATCAGAGGTGTTAAAAGAGATTCCTTGCAATTTACTTCTGTAAACTTCTCTCGCTTGATAGATGTTGGTGATCGTGAACTGCATGATCCATATATCTTAGCATTACAAGCATAAATGGTATATTATGTGAATGATGTTGTGGATTAAGGGTGGAGTGTAGTTACTCACGTAATACAAAGAGATTTGTATGATATGAGTGATGAAGTGGAATATTTGACCTCTGCAATTGAATTTCATCAACAACAGGAAGTAGAATTATTTGTCCATCATGATATTGAAAATATTAGTCTAGTAAGGATGAATGAAGTGGATGAAGCAATGGAGCAGGAAAATGACATGATTGAAGGGGGAAATGATTGTATGTACAATTATTTATTCATTCAGCAACCACTTCTTTCATTTCTGTAGTCATTCATTATCATTATTATATATATTTTGTTTGTTAGTACTGGGCATCTATTATCATTTTTAATTTTTTTTTTCTGCATAATTTTTTTGAAATATATATTCTGAACTTAATTTTATTTGATTAAATGACATGAATGCCAAGGAGTAAGTGGTACACTATTTCATCTAGTTCTGCGACAGATGACAATCCGTCTGTCCCCACGGAATCTGAGGCACCAGCTGCCTACACCCCTACACCATCTCCCCCTGCACCATCTCTAACACCATTTGTGGATGTCTCATTAGAGGATGAGTCATCGACTCCCCCTATAAGAGCCTCAGCAGTGGGGCGGCAACAAGCCCCTTCCAGTTCATCATGGACATTCTGGAGGGTCACAATCATAGGTACAAATTTTAATTAAATAAATTTATTGCATTTTGTTTATACTAATTGTTTGCTCATTGCAGATGAAAAAATGCAACCGTGGAAAAACACATAAAAAGTTCAGATGTTTGGAACATGAATGGTGAGAAGATAGTCATGCCATTTGATTCTTATGGGGTCCCGACGGATGACGTCACGGGGTTACTTAGCCAGATTATAGGTCAGCTGACAGCGGATCCCATTTCCCTACCTATTTCATATGATGATTGGAGGCATATGCCTCCAAACTTGAAAAATGAAGTTTTTGATTCTCAGATAAAGGTAATTTTATTACTTTATGGTTTAATTGAATGTCATGTTACTAATATGTTCAAAATGAATTTCTGTATACATATGTTCTTCCACATCACCGTTGCTGATGTGATAGCACGGAAGTGGACATTGAAAAATCTTGGTAAAAAATGGAAAGATTTCAAATGGAGGTTGTGGTATGATGTCAACGATACTTCATTGACCGTGCAGAAAATGTATGAGAAGCTACCCAGTGGGGTACCGAAAGAAAAGTGGAATGTTTTTGTTGATAGACATCATGATGAGAAGTGAATGGTATTGAAATATATATTATTATATTATCCTCATTTTAAATTTATACATGTATATGAAGAGGAGATGACATTTAATACATTTCTCTTAAATTGAATTTTATTTATTTCAGGATCTCTCAAGACAGAATGCATCAAACTAGGCAAAGCAAGTCATCCCGCACACTGCGGGCTCAAAAAGCTTTTCTAGAAGCTGAATGTCATTGGTAATCTTTTAATTAGTTTAAATATTTATAAGACAATATTATCTATTTAACATATTGAATTGTTGATTTATCTTTGTTTAATTCAGTCATAGAGTTTAGGAGATGAAGCATCCCGAACTGAACTGTGGCTGGATGTTCACAAAAAAACAGATGGAAGTTTTGTTAATGAGCCTACCAAAGAAGTTGGGGTATGAAGCCAATTTTTTATTATAATAACTTATTATCAGTTTTTACTGTGTTAATATATATTTATATTTTATTTAGAGGTAAAAATTAAAGAAATACGGGATGCCAATCTTGGGCAGTCCTACTCAGTCTCCCAGGATGACCCGGTTGCTAAAGTCCTTGGGAAAGAGCATCCTGGTAGTGTGCGTGGGATGGGTTTGGGACCCGTACCATCTGAGTTCTTTGGCAGGACACCAGGGATTCCAGCTGCATCTACTCCTGGTTATAGTAATTTCATACCTGAAGATTCTCAGAGGGAGATGTCTTCTCTATGAGCCACAGTTCAAGACCAGGGGGCTCAGATATCTGCTATGCAGAAAGCGTTGACTAATATATATCAGTAGATGATCAGATATACCCCCGGTGGTGGTGCATCGAGTAGTGGCGTGCAGTTAAATCAAAAAAATCAAAATCATTTAGTTTTCAAACATTTATTGGTTTTATGTATAATTATAAATATACAACAATATTTAATTTTCAATATAATGTTCTTACAGGTGGCAGCAGGTAGTGGAGATGGAGGGGGAGAGGGTGATGATGCATCATCAGACCATGAGTAGTATTATTGTTGATGTGTTGAACAAATATGAGAACGGTTAGATTGTATATGTAACATGTATGGCACATAATTTCCACTAAACATTTCCATGTCCTAACATTTTCTTGATTTCTCATGTTTCCTTCTATGCATTTTTCTGATTTATGATGTTTCATTTTATGTCTTGATTTCTCGAGTGTGGTATACATCATTCCATTTAGGCCTGTGTTTGAATTGGTAGTCGAGATTTTGGATGACTAAATAGTGGTCCTTTTGTTATTTTTTTCTGGTTATATAAATTGGAACCTAGTAGACAGTATAGAGACCAAACATAAGAGGATGATTGGAATGTGGTTTAGCTTAATCATGTGATACGAATCATATACTCACCAATAAAATTAGTTGGAAACAAAAATGGTGAACCTAACATGGAACCTTAAAAAAAATGCATGTGTCACCCACATATTAGGCTCCTTTTTCTCTCTCAAAATATGAAATGTGGACAAACATGGATTCGATACAATTGATTATACATGTGTTTATTTATTGATATGCTGATTTCATGAGGATTTCTTGTAAATGTTTCTCATAAGTATTCTGACACTTTTAACTAGAACCCCCTTTGATCCAAATGACATTTTACTACTTTAAGAACACGTATGCTTCGACTACTGCACAAGTTGGATCCTCATTTAAAACTAGGGATCTATTATCAACCTTTCACCCTCAACATTGGGTCTCAAATTCACTGGTTTGGGAGTCACACCTAAATAGTACCTTTCCATCTTCATAGGAATCTAAAAAATCTATTCATCTCAAAAATCCATACAAGATTTCTACTCGACAATGACTAGTGGAACATAATTTGTTGTAAATAGTTTCCATCTCAAACCATTTCATGGTCATATCCATGGAAGAAAATAACATGTTCCTCCCTTATCTAGGGAGGTTTATCAAGAGGTCACTGATGGACTCATCTAGATAGCATAAGGGACCCTCCAAAGGTCTCCTAGCATTCACCATCACCAATGCTATAAAGCAATAAAACCTCTATATGATGTGTGTGTTTACCTCGGGAGTCTGACCTAAGTCTCCCAAACCAAGGTAGTCAAGAAAACCCACTGAGGGGAGTGAACAATCAACCAAGAACATGTCCCTACATCTATACCCTCCAAAGAATCCCACTAACTAAATATGGTGGCAAACTATGAGCAAGAGGACACATTTTCCCACATTTACTAAGATTGTCGGTATAATATTGTATTATTCAAAGAAATCACCAAGAATATTTTGGTAAAAAATATAGGGAATGCCCATATACTTTCCCACTAACCTGATTAACATCGGTATATACCTATATGAAATGGAGGAAAAGATTAGGCCCATACACATTCCCCAAAAATAGAATAAGAAAATATGCATGTTCTGGTCACTGAAGTCACCTAGAATATTCTAAAAATGGTTAATGGGAAGACACACAACTATTCTACCATATTTTGGGTGACTCATTAACACGATATGAGGATATTTAGAGAATATACACATCTTTTCTCCAATTCAAGAGGGTCATGGGCCAAATCCCATGTTATATGGACAACCAGATCGGGACCCTACCCCCGTTCCAACTAAAGGTCATCGGTCTACCCCGGTGGTCACTACAGGGTATGAACATATCCCAACCGAAATTCCATAGACCTATCATAAAATTATCATAGTGACATGAGAGATAATCAAACAAGATTAAGTATGTGTAAGATGATATCCATAGAAAGCAACCTCTATCACCCACAAGAGAGCATCCAAAAAGAAGCAACACTAAAGGTGATTGGAAAATGAATATCTGGTCTATGATCTTGATATAATTAATATTGGTGTTTTTGAACCCTCATATGTTTATCTATGGATGATCAGGATCCTACTACTTTGTTACCAAATTACAAAAATAGTAGTTTCATTTGCGAAGGTCCTCTTATCTACTTTTCTGCCAGTAGTTATGAAGGTCCTCTTATCTCCTGTTTCATTATGTTGGGGGTACTAAGTTAGAAATAACATTTTATTTGTTTGTATGATGTCTCCTATTCCATTTTTTGGTTTGATTTGTTTTTCAGGGAAGTGGGCCAGTAGAAGCAAAACTGCAATTTTTTTTCTGGTCAGAATGTCGCAGCGGTTTTAACCGCCGCAAATGCTTTACTGGTCAGCAATTCACAGTGGTTATAACTTCCGCTAATGATTTACTGTTAAAACATTAGTGGAGGTTAAAACTGCCGTGAAATGTAATCGGTTTATATTTAGCGGTAGTTTGTTGGGTGCCGGATATTTTTTTATTCGCGGCGGTTTTAACCGCTGTGATATTCAGGCGTTTGATGCGTCTCTGTCGCGACGGTGAAAACCGCCGCTAAATATAAACTGATTACATTTCACGGTGGTTTTAACCACCGCTAATGTTTTACCAGTAAAGCATTAGCGGCGGTTATAACCGCCACGAAATGCTGACTAGTAAAGCATTAGCGTCGGTTAAAACCGCAGCGACATTCTGACCAGAAAAAAAATTGCAGTTTTTCTTCTACTGCCCCACTGCCCTGAAAAAAAAATAAAACTAGAAAATGTAACATGAGACATCATACAAACAAATAAAATGTTATTTCTAACTTTTTATCCCCAACATGATGAAACAGGAGATAAGAGGACCTTCAAAACTACTGGAAGAAAATAGATAAAAGGACCTTTGCAAATGAAACTACTATTTTTGTAATTAGGTAACAAAGGAGTAGGATCCTGATCATCCATAGATAAACATATGAGGGTTCAAAAACACCAATATGAAGTAGATCAAGATCATAGACCAGGTATTCATTTTCCAATCACCTTTGGTGTTGCTTCTTTTTGGATGCTCTCTTGTGGCTGATAGAGGTTTCTTTCTATGGATATCATCTTACATATACTTAATCTTGTTTGATTATCTCTCATGTCACTATGATAATTTTATGATAGGTCCATGGAATTTCGGTTGGGATATGTTCATACTCTATAATGCCCACCGGGGTAGACCGATGACCTTTAGTTGGAACGGGGGTATGATCCCGATCTGGTTGTCCATATAACATGGGATTTGGCCCATGACCCTCTTGAATGGGAGAAAAGATGTGTATCTTCTCTAAATCTCCTCATATTGTGTTAATGAGTCACCCAAATTATGGTAGAATAGTTTTGTGTATTCCCTTTAACCATTTTTAGAATATTCTAGGCGACTTCAGTGACCAGAACATGCATATTTTTTTATTCTATTGTTGGAGAATGTGTATGGGCCTGATCTTTTCTTCCATTTAATATAGGTATATATCGATGTTAATCAGGTCAGTGGGAAAGGATATGGGTATTCCCTATATTTTTTACCAAAATATTCTTGGTGATTTCTTTGAATAATACCAGATTATACCGAAAAGCTTAGTAAATGTGGTAAAATGTGTCCTCTTGCTCATAGTTTGCCACCATATTTAGTTAGTGGGATTCTTTGGAGGGTATAGATGTAGGGCCATGTTCTTGGTTGATTGTTCACTACCCTTAGTGGGTTTTCCTGACTACCTAGGTTTGGGAGACTTAAGTCAGACTCCTGAGGTAAACACACACATCATATAGAGGTTTTATTTCTTTGTAGCATTGGTGATGGTGAATGCTAGGAGCCCTTTGGAGGGTCCCTTATGCTATCTAGATGAGTCCATCAGTGACCTCTTTATCAACCTCCCAAGATAAGGGAGGAACATGTTATTTACTTCCATGGATATGACCATGAAATGGTTTGAGATTGAAACTATTTACAACAAATTATGTTCCACTAGTCACTGTCGAGTAGACATCTAGTAGGGATTTTTGAGATGAATGGATTTTTTAGATTCCTCTGAAGATGGAAAGGTTCCATTTAGGTGTGACCCCCAAACCAGTGAATTTGAGACCCAATTTTGAGGGTTCAAGGTTGATAATAGAGCCCTAGTTTTAAACGAGGATCCAACATGTGCATTAGTCGAAGCATATGTGTTCTTAAAGTAGTAAAATGTCATTTGGATCAAAGGGGGTTCTAGTTGAAAGTGTCAAAATACTTATGGGAAAAATTTACAAGAAATCCTCATGAAATCAGTATATCAATAAATAAACACATGTATAATAAATTGTATCGGATCAATGTTTGTCCACATTTCATATTTTGAGAGAGAAAAAGGTGACTAACATGTGGGTTACACATGCATTTTGTTTATGGTTCCATGTTAGGTTCACCATTTTTGTTTCCAACTACTTTTATTGGTGATTATATGATTTGTATCACATGATTAGGCTAAACCACATTCCCATCATCCTCTTATGTTTGGTCTGTATACTGCCTACTAGGTTCCAATTTATATAACCAGAACAAAATAACAAAAGGATCACTCTTTAGTCATCCAAAATCTCGACTACCAATTCAAACACAGGCCTAAATGGAATGATGTATACCACACTTGATAAATCAAGACATAAAATGAAACATCATAAATCAAAAAAATGCATAGAAGGAAACATGATAAATCAAGAAAATGTTAGGACATGGAAATTTTTGGTGGAAACTATGTGACATACATGTTACATATACAAACCAACCATTCTCATATTTGTTCAACACATCAACAATACTACTACTCATGGTCCGATGATGAATCATCACCCACTCCACCTCCATCTCCACTACCTGCTTCCACCTGTAAGAACATTATATTGAAAATTAAATATTTTTGCATATTTATAATTAAACTTAAAACCAATAAAAGTTTGAAAACTAAATGATTTTGATCTTTTGTGATTTAACTGCTCACCACTACTCGATGCACCACCACCAGGGGCATATCTGCTCATCTGCTGATATATATTAGTCAACACTTTCTGCATAACGGATATCTGAGCCCCCTGGTCTTGAATTGTGGCTCGTAGAGAAGAAATCTCCCTCTGAGCATCTTCAGGTATGAAATGACTATAACCAGGAGTAGATGCAGCTGGAATCCCTGGTGGCCTGCCAAAGACCTCAGATAGTACGGTTTCCAAACCCATCCCGCACACTCTACCAGGATGCTCCTTCCCAAGGACTTTAGTAACCGGGTCATGCTGGGAGACTGTGTAGGACTACCCAGGATTGGCATCCCATATTTCATTAATTTTTACCTATAAATCAAATATCAATACATATTAACACAGTAAAAACTTATAATAAGTTATTATAATAAAAAATTGACTTCATACCCCAACTTCTTTGGCAAGATCATTAACAAAACTTCAATCTGTTTTCTTGTGAACATCCAGCCACAGTTCAGTTCAGGATGCTTCATGCCCTAAACTCTGTGACTACATTAAACAAATTTAAATCAACAATTCAATATGTTAAATAGATAATATTTTCTTATAAATATTTAAACTAATTAAAAGATTACCAATGACATTCGGCTTCTAGAAAAGGTTTTTGAGCCCGTAGTGTGCGGGATGACTTACTTTGCCCGGTTTAATGCACTCTGTCTTGAGAGATCCTGAAATAAATAAAATTCAATTTAACAGTAATTTATTCAATGTCATATCCTCTTCATATACATGTATAAATGTAAAATGAGGATAATATAATAATATATATTTCAATACCATCCGCTTCTCATCACGATGTCTATCAACAAAAACTTTCCACTGTTCTTTCAGTACCCCACTGGGTAGCTTCTCATACATTTGCTTCACGGTCAATGAAGTATCGTTGACATCACACCACAACCTCTATTTGAAATCTTTCCATTTTTACCAAGATTTTTCAATGTCCACTTCTGTGCTATCACATCAGCAACAGTAAAGTGGAAGAACATCTGTATACATAAATTCATTTTGAACATATTAGTAACATGACATTCAATTAAACCATAAAGTAATAAAATTACCTTTATTTGAGAATCAAAAACTTCATTTTTCTAGTTTGGAGGCATATGCCTCCAATCATCATATGAAATAGGCAGGGAAATGGGCTCCGCTGCCAGCTGACCTATAATCTGGCCAAGTAACCTCGTGGTGTCATCCGTCGGGACCCCATAACAATCAAATGGCACGACTATCTTCTCGCCATTCATGTTACAAACATCTAAACTTTTTATGTGTTTTCCACGGTTGCATTTTTTTCATCTGCAATAATAAAACAATTAGTATAAACAAAATTCAATAAATTTATTTAATTAAAACTAGTACGTATGACTGTGACCCTCCAGAATGTCCGTGATGAACTGGAAGGGGCGTGTCACCACCCCACTCCTGAGGCTCTTGTAGGGGTAGTCGATGAATCATACTCTAATGAGACATCCACGGATGGTGTTAGAGATGGTGCAGGGGTGTAGGCAGCTAGTTCCTCAGATGCCGTGGGGACAGACGGATCGTCATCTGTCGCAAAACTAGATGAAATAGTGTACCACTTCCTCCTTTAGTAATAAAAATGAGGCTTTGGCCCCAACCTTTTAAAAAAAAGTGTACCGCTTCCTCCATGGAATTCCTATCATTTAATCAAATAAAATTAAGTTCAGAATATATATTTCAAAAAATTTATGTAGAAAAAAATTTAAAAATGATAATAGATGCCAAGTACTAACAAACAAAAATATATATAACAATGATAATTAATGACTGCAGAAATGAAACTAGTTGTTGATAAATGAATAAATAATTGTACATACAATCATTTCCCCCTTCAATCATGTTTGTTTCATGCTCCATTTCTTCATCCACTTCATTCATCCTTGCTAGACTAACATTTTCAATATCATAATGGACAAATAATTCTGCTTCCTGTTGTTGATGAAATTCAATTGTAGAGGTCAAATCTTCCACTTCATCACCCATATCGTACAAATCTCTTTGTATTACGTGAGTAACTACACTACACCCTTCATCCACAACATCATTCACATAATATACCATTTTTTATTGCGATGGTAAGATATATGGATCATGCAGTTCATGATCACTAACATCCATAAAGCGAGAGAAGTTTACAGAATTAAATTGCAAGGAATCTCTTTTAACACCTCTGATAATATCGACCCATTTTCATTTGAATAAAACAAGAGAAAAATGACCGTGGTAGTTTAATTCAATAATATCATGCAGCTTTCCATAGTATCCCACTTCATAAAATCTAAATATACCACTATTATGTGTTTTCAAACCCACTTCCCAATCGACTGTACAAAATCTAAAGTCATTCACATTATAAGTGTCGAACTTTTTAACTTGTTTTATAGGACCTCTAGCAAGAAACTTAAAATCTTATGACAATTCTACTCTAGTATCAGTATTCATGATATGAAAAAAGAAATATAATTTAATAGATTTACAAATTGTATGTGTCAAACTAATATTCGTATTTATTTCAATATTTATGAACTTACATGTCGTGCAAACCATTCTATCATCTCTTTATTCACAGCTTTCGTTATATCTTTCTCATTTTGTGTTCGGCCTCTCATTCATCTCTTTGTTTGTATCCTCAACTCTTTAATAAATGGATCTACAATTTCACTATTCAGCAGCACACATCTATGTGCCTATAATAATTCCAATTCTGTTAGTGTCACATATGAGGTCCTCCCAACTAATCGGCCAATAACATGAAATATTTTATATTTATGATGCATTTGAGATTGAGTTGATGTGTCGTCAACACGTCCAACTCGATTAAATCTTGACTCAATATCATCCAAATATCTGGAAAAAAAGGTGAGACACTCCTCGACCAAATAGCCTTCAACAATAGATCCTTCTGATTGAGCTTTATTTCTCACGTATGCTTTCAAATTCCCAAGATATCTGTGAAATAAAATAATAATATTATGCATTAATTTAAATTCCAAAAATTGTTTACTTAACTGGAAACATATAAATAAAATACCTCTCAATTGGATACATTCATCGATAATGAACGGGGCCTCCTGGTTTAGCTTCTTCAACCAAATGCACAATTAAATGCATCATGACAGTAAAAAACGATGGATGAAAGATCATCTCCATTGAACAAAGGGTCAATAAAAACCTCTCCTAGAGGTTGTCTAGCAGAAATGGATGTAGAGATTTCTCACATAATTTCTTGAAAAATGTATAGAATTGGAGTACAATAGCAGTATCTTTTTCAGGTAATAATGTATGCAATGCCAATGGTAGTAACTGTTGTAACAAAATATGTAAATCGTGACTTTGAAATCCATATAACTTACGATTCTTCTAGTCAAAACACATCGAGATGTTACTCGAATACCCATCAGATACCTTCACATTCTTTAAAATTCGAAGGAACGTATCTTTATCCCTATTTTTCATTGCAAAAATGGCTAGAGCATACTTTTCATTCTCATCTGGACAGAGATCACATTTTATGTTCATTACTTGTAAGTATTTGCGAGCATTGATATGATCCTTCGACTTTCCATGCTCATTAAGTAATGTGAAAAATCAAATTATCACATACATTCTTCTCAATATGCATCACATCAAGATTGTGGCGCAACAAATTAAATTCCCAATACCGAAGTTTGAAGAATATACTTTTTTTCTTCAATTGTTGTGTTCTGATTTCACTTGATGACGCACTTCGGACTTGTTTTCCGCTATCATTCAAATGATTAACCTTCCCAAATTCTGTTTTAACATTTTTAAGCTGTGTCAATATTTCCGAACTGGTTAAAAACTTTGGAGGTGGTCTACGATCAATAGAACCATTAAATTTTGATTTGTTCAGCCGAAATCTATGAGATTCATCAAGAAATCTTCGATGGCACAAGAAGCACCATTTTATATTGTGAGGTATCTGTTTGGGCTCAAAATCAAAGTTACAATCAGGAAAATCCAAAACCATATAAGTGTTCCAACCAGATAAATTCTCAAGCCCAGGGAAGTCACTAATGTTTCACATTAAAGCAGCATGCATTTTGAACATTGATTTAGAAGAAACATCAAATGTCTCAACACCGTTGCTCCATAACTCCTACAATTCTTCAATCAAAGGCTGCAGGTATACATCAATATCATTTCCAGGAATTTGTTTCCAAGAATAATCATCAAAATGATAAAAGATGTTTGTTTCATACACATCCACAGAAGTAGATTATAAGGGATCAAAACAACTAGCCAAATGCTATAACTGGTACTCAAAGTCCCAAATGGGTAGAATCCATCAGCAGCTAATCCCAATCAAAAATTCCTAGGATCAGCTAAGAAATCTGGATGTAATGTATCAAATGTCTTCCACGATTGGGAACCTTGTGGATGTATCATTAACCCATCATTTTTATTATCTACAGAATGCCACTTCATCTGTTTGACAGTTTTTGATGACATGAATAATCTTTGAAATCGAGGCTTCAAAGGAAATTAATGAAAACCTTTTGCAGGTGTGTTCCTTTTCTTCTTCTCCCTGAAATTATGTCCAGTCAGAATTCCAACATCACCCTTTGATTTCCATCTAGAAGAAGAACATTTCTTACAATTCTGTCTACTTGAATCCTCTCCCCAATAAAGCATACAATCATTGGGACACACATGTATTTTTGTATAATTCAGACCAAGTTTGTTAACAACTTCTTTCATATCATAAAAATATTCTGGGATTTTTTCTTTAGGAAATTCATCATTAATCAATTCCTATAACATGGACATTGCCTTATTTGTAATTCCACATGAACATTTGATATGGTACAACTTCAGCAGAAATGAAAGTTTTGAATATTTCAAACACCCACCATACAAATCATGATTTCCATCGTCAACTAAATCATGAAACACATTTTCCTCATTGAAGTTTTCCCTTAAATTTGGCTCCACAGAATCAAGAGGAGGATCCAATGATATGTTACAATCTTGATCTGATTGTCTTACAGTCTCAAAAACATCACTTATCATGTTGAAATTTGTAACACCCTCTTCTAGTTGTTCTGATATGTTTTGATGCTCATAGTGGTGTCTTGCAGTGCCGAATGCATCATTTATGAGGTTTTGCATTTCATTTTCCATTGTCGACGAACTTGGGACCTCATTCTGTGGATTAACATCAGTGCTCAATCTTTCTGTATTGTTCGATTCTCCATTACAAATCCAACACAAATATTTATCAGGGAATTGCTTCAGTATTAAATGTGAATAAACATCATCTCCCTTCAACCATGTTCTAAATTTACATTTAGGACATGGACATATTATTCTCCCTTCAACGGATCGATTAGAAATTTCAAAACCTAAGAACTCATTCAAACCCTTAACATATTGAGATGTGTTCCTCAGTAATGTGATCCAGCTGTTATCCATGTATATCACAATGTGTGTACACAATAAAAAAAATTAAAACACATAGTTAGTACTAAATAGATAAAGAGTTTCATATATGAGATAGTATAAGATTATATAAACATAATATAATAAAGATGACCCATTGATCATAAAGTATGCATAATATAATAAAGATGATACATTGATCACATTTACCACTTACTTAGCATGCCCAGACTAACCGAACAAGTCTTGTCCCTAGGAGATAGCGTCAACACCTCATTGAGGAGCAGTAAGAATATCGGGTTACACACTTATCATAACACTGTCGATCACACATTTATGTTTCCTCAAACAACACCCCATTGAAAGTGATGTCATTGAACACACCAAAGATTCACGATTTTCATACCATTAGTACAACGACATTACTAGAAATATTTATCCCTTATATGACACCCTTTGAGACTTATCGCAATCTATCTTGGGTACCTGGATTATGGGTAGCCTTGGCCAGTTCACGAAAATTGGTCATGTTTCATCACTCTTTATGTTTTTCAATCACTTCACTATCTATTTGAATTTACCTATCTCTTTGAATTTGATAGTGTTTCTTATTTACTTGAATTTGGAGAGGCCTTTGTTATTCATTATATCATTAGGTTGTGCAATTTTAATTCATCCACTTGTATTTCCATAGTGGGGTTCTCATTAAAATACATTTTAAAAACTAACGAATGATGTATGTTATTTTCACTTAAATATGTTTTGTTTTTAGTACTATAAAAATTTATCTTCAATATTTCAAACAAATCATATTAAAAAAATCATGCAAACCATAAAATTTGGATTTCATATAATACAAAGGACATGTCCAATTTTTACTTCAAACATTTATGTATATTTCAAGTCCTAAGATCAGTTAATTTGAAGTAATTATTTAGAAATGAATTTACAACTTTAACACAAACTATTATACTTAATTCAATAATAATAAATTTAAAATATTTAGTAAGTGACACTAGTTCAGAACTTACAAAGATCTTTTCCAACATGTTTGACAATCCCATGGTGATAAATAAAATGTTCTTACTAAAGATATCGTTCGGCATGAGTATGTAAGAAGAGAATTTTATTGTAAAGCATATTAACAACTTCAACATGATAATAATTCAATTGGAGTTAGTTAAGGTGGATTTCAAGGATCTGGAATGGGTGTTGTTGTTACTATCATCACCCCTTGAATCTTGGAATGAAATGATCACCACTATGAGTAACTTGAGTAGAAATAATGACCTGTGTTTATGGATATTGGAGATTTAATTCTGAATGTTGAAATTCATTTTAAAGAGATCTAGATATTTTATAAATATATATGGTGTGAAATTAATGGTGTGATCCATATTATAGAAGGGTCATAACAAAAGAAAATTAAAGAGAATAAGGAGCAAGAGCAGTTAGGTGGAGAGTGGTCCTATGTGTTGGCATTCTGGGAAGAAAGGTAACCTCATCAAATATAGAAATGAGCATAGAGTAAACTCTATAAGATATACTTCTGGAAGTGGATCCTTGAATCACGTGTCAGAATATGGGAGTGTATTGCTACTAAGTGACACTAGTTCACTTGAGTGTTAGTTGATAGAATTTGGAACTTTGATTCATTGAACACCTGATAGAGGAAGTATGAATAACTAAACTTCCATGAGATTCAATGGGGAGTATCTGTAAAATGATAAATCTCTAGAGATAGTTAGTGTGGGAGATGTTTCTTTCTTGACATGGAGCGAAATCTCGCTAAATTTTTAAGGAGTGAGACACATCCTGGGATTAAGGAATAAGATTTTTTTTGGATGGTTTGATGATGGAGAGCCTAAGATCCCAAAATAGGTGGGAATTTTGAAAGACTAAAATCAGTGGGATTTATCCATGAGTGATGAGATTGATTCCCTTCACATTCTCAAAACAGCACAACAGAGCTAACTAAGAGACATGTTGGGAAGAAATTCCTTCAAAATAAATTAGAGTATATCCTGAAATAATAAGTGGATGGTAGGAATATATACAAGACTAGGTTAATCACTAAGATTATGCTGATTTTCACTCTCCTGAAACTCAACTAGGATTATGCTGATTTACACTCTCTTGAAACTCAATTAAATGATGATGAGGAGGCATTTCCTCTACCATGATTTAAAAAAAACCTTAGAAAATATTTTACAAACAAGATAAACATCACAAATGATAATGATAGAGAAAGATTGACTCAAGGTTCCTTTAAACACGCCTTAACTAGTGATTGGGAATAACATAATAGTTTCATTCATTTATTTTTATTATATATCATAGGGATTTCATTTCATAGTTCATATATCCATATATATCACATGAAATGAATATGTACCTATTGTGAACAATGCATGTCATTATTAATCCCTATGTACCTATCATGATGAATAGATACTCATCTCATACCATAGTAGTACATGATAGAAAATATCAATAATAGTAACATCACACAATAAGTGAATTTCCCAAGGTGAAATGACATCAATTGTAACAGGCGAACAACGTGAACAATAATCCATTCCCTAAGAACTCAGATTTTTTCCCACACATGGGTTAGATACACACATGGATGATATCATTACCAAGAATCTACATATCCTAGTCTCCATTCCACATTTCCCAAATAGTAATGAAATATAAAAGAAACTATACATTGATACCACTTTGTAACACCTCGACCCATTTATCCCACTAGTGATCGAGTTGGGTGGGTTACATGACCTCATCTATACCTCCTTGTAAGCCCGAGGTTGTCGAATAGTAGTGAGGGTGTAATAAATATAGTGGGGATACTATACCACCTGGTATAGAGTTGAAACAATAGTGTAAATAATAACAGAGTATCAAAAATAGTGGAAACAATATAAATTATCAGATAGGAAACCAAAAAATATATAAAGGCCAAACCAAACAATCCAAATTATAATTAAAACAATGAAATGACAAGTTGAAGGTATACGAATGATGTGCTTAATGTTATATAAATAAAAGAATAACATATTCAATAAAATACTCTAAAAACTAGTTCCCTAGCTCCATGTCAATCTCATCTCCAAGATCCAACCTGTCTCACAATCAATCAACCAACACAAGGCCCCTTACCCTTGTCCAGAATTGCATCCATGAAATCTTCTAAGGTACCAAATAGTGGCCAAAATAGGGTGAGTATAACTCAGTATTCCACCACCAATGGTGTCTGAACATGTATAGTCTGATCATATAGTGTATGCAATAATGCGATAAACAAGGGTGTTAATTTAATAAATTAATTATATATATATAATAAACCCACAGACCCTTAGGCTCTATGATGACACCCTATGTTAGCCAAACCATCATCAACTCCATGTGGGGTGTCTCTTTCATGAGGTGGATCCTCCTACATCAGGAAATATTTCCCCAAAATACTATAAGATTCTGTTAAATCGGGATGAATTTCCAATATCATGATTCAAGTATCCAATCTTGGTATAGACATTATAGAAATACTTTCTTCTTCCCATGGCTTTCACCCCCAATGGAAAAAGCATCCATCTCACCAGTCCTAGAATTGATATAACTACATACATCTTCCCATGGAACATGTTTTTAAGAGTAAATAAACCATATAACTGGGCTAAGACATTCTATAACCACATATGTCTTCCCATGGAATGTGACACTAAGGGGAAAATTAATAATCTCATATCAAATGGTGGATTCTCTTGTATTAGGATGAATCACTGATAGTATATATCAATCAGGTCTAAAATATTATTACAAGACATATTAGTTAATTCATCCCATCACTTATTAATTTTACCATTTATTCTTAATTTTCAAATCCTCCTATAGATACGAATCACTAAAATCATCTTAAACCATTTTCCATATTTCACATGTAATGTAAAGATCTTTAACTAAGCCATGATTCCAAAGGATCTCATAAAATCATGAGGGGTTGGAACACCACAAATGTTAATGCAAGTCCTAACCATAATTCTAAGAGAGAAAAAAGGGATCCTTGGGAGGGATCAACATGAGGATTTTAGAAAGAAGGTATAATTACAATTATTTAGGTTGTACATGTGTCATGTCGATGCGATCATAATTTTTCACATACTAGCTTAATCAGAACAGACTAAAGGGAGTTTTCCAAGACCACCCAACTCAAAATAAGAAATGTTTTTTTAAAAATCCTCATGTTTGTGGTAGCAATCAGATTCCCCATTCCCTTCAATGAGAACTATAATTTTAATCAACAATAGAACAAGAAGCGGAAGATGAACTGGAAGGTTTACCTTAAAAATCTATGTTCAGAACACCAATATCCAACATGGTCTTGCTTATAGATCAAATAGAATTCTCATACGTGATCCATAGAAGGTTTGATGTAATCATAAAAGAGATAGGAAAATTTAGAACATAGGTTTTGGATTGTTATAATTCTAGGAAGATATAATTCATGATTTGAACAAGGAATTCACATCTTGAATTCCTCAATTCCCACATATGTTGAAAAATTTATCACCTCATTTTAAAAACTGAATTAAACCAATTTCATGTCATGAATATATTTAATGAAGTGAATTATTGTTTCTCGTATTTCCCAAAACCAATCCATGGCGTGAATGGGTTCATGGGGTTCACCTAGAAAATTCACATAATGAATTGGGAATTCATAACATCAATTCATTTTGCATCTATAAATAAACTCTCATACTTCTTCAATATGAAACAACTAATAAAACTAGATAAAGGCTTAATAAACACGGTTTAAATGAGAGGAAACCTAACTCTAAGAGATTTATCCAAAAACTTAAATGGATACATACTTGGAAAAGACAGGGGTCACCGGAGACGGAGGTCGCGGGGTCACCGGAGACGGAGGTCGCGGGGTCGCCAGAGACAGAGGTCGCGGGGTTGCTGGACAGTTGGGGGTCGCGGGTCGCTGGGGGGTTAGGAAAATAAGGGAGGGAATGAGGGTTGCGAGGGTTTTGGTGAAACAGTCGGGGTGGGGGGTAGGGAAGTGTTGTGTTTTTAAAAAAAAATTATGGGTTTCGCGGCGGTTTATTAAAAACCGCCCCGAAACCTTTTGGCGAAAACGTTTAGCGGCGGTTTAGTGAAACGCCACCACAAAACCGCCGCTAAACCCGGTTTTTTTTGTAGTGTATGTACTCAATATTATCATGTCATGCATCATTTTAGGCATGCACGGGAAAACAGGTTTTGGTTAGGTTTTTGAACTTAAATTTTTTTTCCTTTCTTGTGAAATTGAATTGAAAATGGTGTCTAAATTTGAAATTGAAAGAAATAATTGTAAAATTATATAAATAAATTGGTTTTGTGTAATTATGACAAAATTGTGAACTGTTACATAAGACGCGTGTTTGGATTTGTAGAAATATGCCTCCACGATGCTTGTTGAGAGGACGAACAAGGGGCATAACTGGGAATGGTCCTCCAGTAGTTGAACCTAAGGGCCCAATAGTACCATTTGAGGAAGTAGGGGAAAAATTCGAGAGAACTTCACTCGTTTCATGCAAATGATGGAAAGAGACCCAGGACGGGTTGTGAAAATCATGTTTGATCTGACGAGGGAGTTTCAATTGCAGCACCCACCGAATTTTACTGGAGAGGGTGGTCCGGAGAAAGTTGAGTTCTGGATTGAATCTATACTGATTATACTCGACAACCTAGAGACAACTATTGATAAGAGAGTCAAGTTGGAAGCTTACTTGTTGTGTGGTCAATAGAAACGTTGGTGGGACATCCAGACTCGAGATGGACAACTGGAAGCTATGGAGTGGAAGGAATTTCAGGAGAAGTTCATTGAGAACTTTTATCCAGAGACGCTCAGGCAGGGGAAAGCAGTTGAGTTCATGAGGATAACTCAAGGGAATATTTCTGTGATGGACTATGTTGGACGCTTTACAGAAATACAACATTTTTCTCTATCATTGGAAGAAGATGAGGCTACTTTAGCAAGACAATTTTAGGATGGACTTAAATGTGAAATTAAGTCTCAAGTGAATATTTTCAGGATGAAGAAGTTTTCGAAAGTGGTAAATCAAGATCTCATCTCCGAGGGGAACCTGAAGGAGGCTTCCAGTGGAGGACAACTGGTTTTTACTGGACAGTCAGGTGGTGCGACATTCGAGAGTAGGATGCGACGTTATGATAATGTCAGTCAGGGAATTGGAAAGTAGAGTAGCCAGATAGAGGGGTCAGTTACACAGGACCATACCCGAGTGTTTTTCCACCAGTGTGGTAGGCCAGGACACTATCGTAATCAATGTCCTTGACCCCCTATGGAATGAAGATTATATGGTAGTATGGGACATCTCCAGAGGTTTTGTAGGAACCCAAGGCAGTCAGTTAGTGATGGAATAACTAAATGGAGTCAGAGTGTGGGAAAGAGATCTTTTACACCTTATCAGTCCCAGAGTTGGAGTTCTACTGGCCGAGGCATTAAAGGTAACTGACATGGTGCTTTTGGGATACAATGTGTATATCAGCAGAGTGATACAGGTTAGGGGAGTCAGATGGCATCACAAGGAATAGGAACAACACAGTTGCATGCGGTACAACCTACACTTGTGGATAGCGAGGTTGGACCATCAATAGTGAGAGGTACTATTCTTGTGGATTCTACCTTAGTTTGTGCCTTATTTGATACCAGTGCCTCACATTCCTTCATATCTAAAAAACTTGTTTATGGTTTGATTTTGACGGTGGAGTTTGTGAGTGGGGTTATGATGATAGATACACCTTTGGGAGTGCGGTCTAGAGACATCTGTATCTGCAAGGGATGCTCTCTTGAGATCGGGGAGTACCATTTTCTGTGGGATCTTTATATCCTTGACATGACAGGCATCGACCTAATTTTTGGTATGGACTGGTTAGTCACATACTGAGCCCACATTGATTGTTATCGTCGGAGGTTGACATTTATGTCACCTACGGGTGACCATTACATTCAGCATGGGGAGTGGGATATCTAGGCAATCCGAGCAGGGCCAGTTACTCAGCAACTGGGAGAGATCAATGCCCAAGTTTCTAGTCTTTTACTAGATGACGAAGGTGTTAGGAAAGATGTCCTTCCACTAGTGGTTGATTTGTTTCAGGATGTATTCCTAGAATACTTCTCAGGGCTGCCACCTAAGAGAGATGTTGAATTTACTATTGAGCTCATGCCAGAAGATGAGCCAGTATCTATTCCACCATATAGAATGGCACCAAAAGAGATTCAAGAACTCAAAGCTCAGTTGGAAGACTTGAAGGATAAAGTATTTATCTGTCCAAGTACGTCTCCTTGGGGATCACCTGTGCTATTTGAAAAGAAGGCAGATGGGAGTTTAGGTCTGTGTGTCGATTACTGGAGGTTTAACAAGATGACTGTGAAGAACCGATATCCTCTACCGCATATTGATGATCTGTTTGACCAGTTTAAGGGAGCCTGTGTTTTCTCAAAGATCGACTTAAGACCGGGGTATCATCAGTTGAGAGTTTGGACTTCTGATATACCAAGTAATGCTTTTAGGAGTAGGTATAGGCTTTATGAGGTTGTTATAATGCCATCTGGGTTAACAAATGCACCAGCAGTGTTTATGGACATGATGAATATGATCTTCCATCCGTACCTGGATTAGTTTGTGGTGGTATTTATGGACGACATCTTGGTGTACTCCAAGACTCATGACAATCATTCCCAACATCTTGACATCGTCTTGAGTACACTGAGAGAGCATCGGTTATACGCCAAGCTATCTAAGTGTCAATTTTTGATTGATCAGGTACACTTCTTGGGACACATTATCTCAAAGAATGGTGTTTTAGTGGATCCAGAGAAGGTGCAGGCAGTGGTTTCTTGGGAGCAGCCCAAGAATATTTTCGATATCCGAATCTTTCTGGGTTTAGCTGTATATTACAAGAGATTCATCCAAGAATTTTACTATTTGGAAGCACCACTTTCGGGCTTGACCAAAAAGGGAGTAAATTTTGAATGTTCGGAGGCTTGCGAGAAAGCTTTTCAGGAGTTGAAGAAGCGCTTGAAGTCCGCACCATTTTTGGCTCTACCTAAGTCAGGTGAAGAGTACACGGTGTATTGTGACACTTCTGGGACAGGACTCGGAGATATGTTGATGCAAAGGGATAAAGTTGTGGCATACAGGTCTCGACAGCTGAGGCCACATGAACAGAATTAACCTACACATGACATTGAGTTGGTAGCAGTGGTATATGCTTTGAAGTGTTTGCAACACTACCACTTGGTTGAAAGGTTTATAGTTTATACTGACCACAAGAGCTTGATGTACATATTTTATCAGCGTGATTTGAATCTTCAATAGCGGAGATGGGTAGAGTATATGCAGTCTTTTGATTTCGATTTGGCATATACACCCGGTAAAGGAAACAATGTGGCTGACGCTTTGAGTAGGAAAACTCAAACTCAGATTGTTCAAGAATCTAGTGTTAAGTGGAGGATGATGTCGTTGCTAGCTGATATGCACGTCGTCGTTTAGGAGAGACATGAGAAGATGAAACTTGTGTCAGTTGCAGCAGAGTATACACTTTTGAGACGAATTAAGAACAAGTAATATGAGGACACAGAGTGCTTGTCCTTGAGGGAAAACTTTGAAGGTGGGGAGACACCTTCAGACTGGAAGATAGATGAGGATGATATCATTTATGTGAAGAATTGGGTTGTTGTTCCTATGAGAATGCGAGAGGATCTCATACAGGAATTTAATGCATCAAAATGGGCGGTGCATCCCAGTGTGACCAAAATGTACCGTGACCTACGATGACAGTTTTGGTGGCCAGACATGAAGAAGGAGATAGCAAGGTTTGTGGCACGATGCTTCACCTGTCAGCAGGTGAAGGTGGAACATCAATTACCTGGAGGGTTACTTCAACATATACCCATTCTATAATGGAAGTGGGATGACGTGACCCTGGACTTTGGGATAGGTCTTCCAAACACTTAGGAAGAATGATGATATTTGGGTTATTGTAGATCGACTAACAAAGGTAGCACATTTCTTGCCTTTAAGGGAAACTTATATAGTTGAGAAGTTGGGAGAGCTGTATTTACGGAAGATAGTTAGATTGCACGGGGTGACACGAACTATAGTTTCGGTGCGTGATTCATTATTTACTTCGTTCTTCTGGAAGGGTTTGCAAAAGGCACTTGGTACGCAGGTTTTATTGAGTACGGATTTCAATCCGCAAACAGATGGACAATAAGAGCATAATATACAAGTGCTTGAGGATATGTTGAGGGAATGTGTTCTTGACTTCAGTGGCTAAGGGGACAAACACATAGCTTTAGTGGAGTTTTCCTATAACAATAGTTATCAGGAAACTATACAGATGGCACCATACGAGGCTCTTTATGGTTGGCCCTACAGATCACCGCTATGCTGGATGGAAGCAGGTGAGTCAGAGTTTTTGGGACTGAGTCTCATACAGGATACAACAGAGTAGGTTCATCTGATTCAGAAACTTATGGCTACAGCTCAGAGTAGGCAGAAGTCATATGCTGACAGAGGGAGATGACACTTAGAGTTTATAGAGGGTGATCATGTTTTCCTTCGGGTGTCACCTAGGTTGGGTCACCGCAGGATACGGAGGTAGTAAAATTTGGCACCCAGGTTTGTTAGACCATTTGATATCATGAAGAGAATCGGGCTGATAGCATACCGATTGGCTCTTCCACAAAAATATAGTTCTATGCATGATGTTTTCCATGTATCACAACTACGATGGTATCACCCCGACCCTTCTCATTTGATCGATGTGGATGATATTGAGCTTGAGATAGATGCGCCCTTTGAGGAGCATCTAATACGTGTGTTGGATCACAGTGAGAAGGTGTTTAGGGGAAAGACTGTACCAACAGTTTTCATATTATGTCAACATGGACGTGTGGAGGAAGAGGCATAGGAAAGGGAGACAGATATGCGAGCTCAGTGACCCGATGTTTTTAGCTCAGAATCTCAGAGAGGCAAGGGAGTATATCTCAAGTACGAGATCTTATAAGGTGGGGAGATTGTAAGATTCCATTTTTTAGGTATGCGAAAGAGCACTGTAATGGGCACCCTCAAATGATTAGTGTGATTTTAGGGTACTTAGGTGCAGCAGAGTGGCTGACCAAGGTCGTCTCTCAAAGGAGGAAGTGAATTAAAACAACTTTTTAGAGGTATTATAAAAATAAAATAAGAGAATAAAAACACTACTTGAAAGGATGGGGGTGGTTGTTTATCGTTTATAATACTTGAAGAAGATTTCTGGAAGAAGATTTCATTTTTTTGTTTTTAATTTTGAAATGATGGTTGATTAAAAAGACACAACAAGAAAATGTTTTTTTAGAAAATATTTTAAAAGTAGTGATTGATCTAACTCTACCTCTTCATTTACTTATTAATCATTATCATTTAAATTAACATCCAATTAATTAAGATCCCCTAATTTGTTAACCCTCGAACCCTACAGGAGTTGACTTAACCAGAAAGATGAAATGAATTGAACCCTAGGCTAGTTTCGGAACATGCAATCGTAGAACCCTACTTTGATTAATGTTCTAAGTCTATCTTATGGTAAGTGGTTAATTAGGACATAAATCCACTCTAGAAATGAGGATTAATTGATTTTATGGATGCTATTTGAACTCTACAAATTTATCCCATGTGACTTGGTTTCACAGATTAAGTTTGCGCTCTCATAATTTACACAAAATCTCAACCTCGTGTGTTTTTGTGTAAATTATTCAATTGATTTCTTAATTTAATTTAAATTAAAACTCAATTAATATACCATATTATTAGAATTACATTATCTCATTGATTCAAAATAAATGAATGAAGGAGGTCATAATTAGATCAATTACATAAAAAACTACTCTTCCATGAGCAGTATAGTCATCGTAGAAATGTTTTGCATTTGCAATGGTTTAGAAAGGGTATAACCCAATATCGTTTCCACTCTTGATTTCCAACCCAAATAGAAAGATTAATAGAAGAATAAAATTGAAAATAACAGAATAAATGGAAGATAAACTAAAAGTTTATTGAAAGAAGAAAAGCATTACTACATGAAGAAGAAGAAGGAGAAGATGAAGGCTTGATGAGGGGATCCTTGCTTCAAGAGCTACCCCTCTTACAATGGTTGGAGAATTGGAGTGAAACCTCTTCTCTTCTTCCTTAAACTTTCCAATGCACGTCCCAACCCCACTAAATGAGAAAAACATCAATTTATAGAGTGGTGGGGAGGCTAGGTTCAAAGTGGTTTCAAGTGTGAATGGGGAATCTCGGGAAAATATTTTATGCCAATTTGCACTGCCCATTTGACTACCAAAACACGTGAATCATCTGTCCTTACAGAAGGATTATTCACGCAAAAATGAGTCATGTAGCACCTCTCAATATTTGGGCATGCTCCAAGAACATATGAAGAAGTTATGGCCCAAATATAGAACCCATGTCTATTCTGCCGAGTCCAACCCACCATTGATTTAATGGCCCATTGACTCCATCCAAATGCACTCTTTAGCTCTAGTGTCCTGAATAAAAGTTGTAGAAAATTAATTTATAAACACTGTTACAAAATATTAAGTTCAAATAATAAATATTAAAATATTTATCTTCAAAATACTACAATACATTTTAAATGGGTAAAACTGGAATTTTCATCAAATTTTCAAATGAATGATCTAATCCCAAATATTTCATAAATGAATATATTTAGCACAATGTGAGGAAGTTTTATAATTTATTATCAATAAAATATTCAACAAAATAGTGTTTTATTAGTATGTTTTCCTTTAAATCTCTCCTTTTTATAGATTATAAATATTTTATGTGAATAATATAATAATATTTTCTTTGGAGAAACAACTTAATAAATGATTAAAGGATTTACATAAGAAATAATGCCCAGTTAATACTTTTTAATATTTTAATGGAATTCTTTCAAAGTTATTCACTGATTATTGAGGGATTCAGCGGCCCTAAAGGCCTCGACTTAGAAGAATTAAATATATTAATTAAATTATTTAAAACGTGGAAGATTTGTGCAAAATATTTGAATAACATAAAAATGGTGCATCATATGGGCAATCTGAGATAACCGGTGTATCCAGAATAGGGTTTTTTCCCTAGGAAGAGTATGACATTTGTTGGCGTCAGATGTTTGGATGCCCCGCTCATAAGTTAAAGTTATTAAATAATATTTTATATATTATTTTCTTAAAATTAATTAAATATCTCTCAAACGGTGCATCCTATGGGAAATATGAGACCACCAATAGGTCCGGAATGAGGGTTTTACCCTATAGAAGTTATATCAACTGTTTTCTTCGAGCGTTTAGATGCCTCGCTCGCGAGAAATTATTATTATTTTTTAATCAATTATTTATTCCTTTTTTTTAAAATAAATCATTAATTACTCACAAACCATGCATCATACGAGAAATCTGAGACCCCTGATGGGTCTGAAATGGGGGGTTTACCTTAGGCAGAGTATAATTTTTATTCGCAATGAACTTTTTATTAAAGTAACAAATTAAAATTGTTTAATTTAATTAAATAATTAAATAAATAAATTAATATCACGGTTACTGTTCATTCATCTTCTATATAGGATGTTTTCCATTTTTATGTCCATGGAAGCTTTTGGAAACCCCATTATGGACCGTTTTAAATGCAATAAATTTTAAAACGACCTCTATGAGTGAATTAAATCACTCCGCCAATAAGAAACGGATCAAACATGCTTCAAATCAAGAGTTTTAATTTAGGGTTTTTTATTGAATCTGGATGGTTCTAGATCTCTTTTTAAAACGTTCGATTTGTTCAGTTGCGTGTTAGAGCGGCCATGTTCGAAATAATATGGTTGATATTTGCATAACTAACCTTCATCTTCTTCCATCCGAAGACCCGAAGAGTGTGCACCACTTTTGCTTCTCAGCCTGGTGTGCTCAAGCAACCAGGTTTTTGTTTGTTTGTTTTTATTCTATTATTATTTTATTCTCACCCCTTTACTATAATTCTTTAAAAAAAAGGATAAAAAAATAGGGGATTGTTTTATAATTGATATTTTTTTTTCAAATGGTGATTACATAGATTTTTTTAAAGAAATTATCAATGTTTGATTTGATAAAATAACCATTCAACATTTATTTTTTTTATTGTATTTGCATAATGAAATAAAATATATTTATAATAAAATAATATAGAATTATTACAAGATAAATAAATACGATATTATCATAAGATTTTTATCGGCGGTTGACGTGCGTTTTTTTAGGGTGTTCATCCGTCCTCTTGCGCTCGAACCAGATCAAACCATACCTCGATTTTTGAAATACGAGTTGTCTTTGACATAAGGTAAGTAGTTTAAAATCCAATCCCACGGTCTCATCTTGTTATTGATATGAATTTGTACAAATATCACGGATTAAATAATAATTGAGTATTTTTATCAATTAATTAATTGGGTAAATTAATTAATTTGGGAAATATGAATTTGGTAATTGAATTGGTTGGCATAAATAATTAATTAATAAATTAACTAATAGCACTTTGTGATGATGGATATTCAGAATTAATTGATGTCCATAATGTGGTTAATTAGTTAGTTATTTTAAATAATTAATTGGGGGTTATGTTATACGGATTTTGTGATTGTGGATTTAGTTAAATAATTTTATTTGAATTAATGGAAGGATTGTTGTGGTTAATAGTTGAATCAATTAATCAATATTTTGAATGAGAATTGTTATGGAAGGTTAAGGTTGACTAAACATTGAATGATTTTGTATATGTGAAATAGATATTTGATTGAGAAAGGGTTGTGGGGCACAGAATGACGCTCCTAATACCCACCAGGGTTCTAGACATGGTGCACTAGAACCAATGACATACATGAAATTATTATTTTATGGGACAAGGACCGATGCTCCAAATACCCATGGGGTTGTGAGACAGGGACTGACGCTCCAAATACTCACATGTGTTCTAGACATGACGTTATACAATCCTTCATTTATTTTGTACTATGGTTTCTTTTGGATATTTATAAATTTAATATTGTGACATAATGATTATGAATTGAACATGGGAAATGGTTTAGACTCTGGAACAGGCTGAAGCAGGTATTTTTGATTAAGTGTTCTCGGGAACCCAGAAGTTTATGTTATTAAGTAAAGGTTAATTGGATAAATATAAATGGATTCCTCTATTGCCTTATTTTATTATTAATACAATTGTATACACTTCTTCTGACTGGATTTGTTATAGACACTATTGGTGGTGACCTACTGAGTCATACTCACACCCTAATCGGGCTGCCTGATCGGTACCCAAATAGACTTTGTTGTTACAGGACAAGACAAGGGCAAGAGCCCTCGTTAGATTGCTGATTGGGGATGGAGCTTAGTTGAGGGAACTGGACATGGTTCGGAACCCGCTTGGGAATTTCTAGCCTCTTACATCTAGTTTTCTTATTTTTAGACACTTGATACATATATATAGACATTTCATGTTTACCTTGCAGTTGAGTATTGTATTTCCTATCTTGGTTATTCTTGTTACATTTGTACTGTTATAATTATATATGCTTCCACTATTGCTTGTTTACTTCCGCTGGTATTTTACACTGATAATAGAGGGTATAGTCTCCCCACGACTGACTTTCCAGACCCTCGCTACTTGTCGGCAGCCTCTAGCATATGAGGAGACGCGCCTGAGGTCATGTGGCGAACCGGCTCGGGGCACTGTTGCATGGCACTCGGGTCGGGGCATTACATAGTAAGTGGAAAGATGCAGTGACGAGTATGAGGAGACAATTGATATATAAAGTAGAGAAGGAGTTAAATTAGGGTGGACACTCATTCATTCCACGATCACACCATTGAGGAGTAGATCGAGACTCTCATTCAATTTAATGAGATGATCTTTTGGGTAAGAGAGAGGGGACTCTCGTTGTACTCTGATGAACACATCAGATTCGATAGAAGAATCCCGAGAGCACCATATGAGCAGATCTTGAGACGAAGGAGCCTGGAAGTAGAGCTGTTCTAGTGGACTTCTTCTTCCCTATGTCCATAATTTTTGTACTCTGTTTTTGGTTGTTTTCACTGATTTAAACAATACGATCATAGGTTGAACTTTATCATCTCAGGAATTTTAAAACTTTCAGGTTTTTGTTCTGTAAATCTTCATTTGTTTTTCTTTTTATGAGATTAGAATCAGTTGGCGAGATTGACTCTGTTTCTAATATTTGGATAATTTACACTTCAATGTTTTCAATTTAAAACATCTTTATCAACTGGAGAGGTTGATCTTGAATATTCTTTTTCAAATATTTAACATCTTAAATGTTGGAAATTTATACCTAGTTCAATTCCAAACATTAACTTTTTAAACTTCTTTTCAGTTCGATTAAATTTAGGTGTGGTGAACTCCAAGACTTAATCCTCTTCCTGTTGAATTTCTTAGCGAGATAAATTATTCAGTCTTCCATGAGGTATCATTCAATTATAAGTTGTAGAGAGAACATCCATTCATACTAGTAGTTTATAATTCTTGAGAACTTTGTTGATCTCGTACCTGGTCTTTGCTGCTATGTTAGTTTACTTTTTTTCATTCAGCTCATTTTTAGTTAGAGTTAAGCTTTGTCTTTACTTGAATACTCGTTTTCCTCATTCCTGTGTATAAGAAAATTATAAAATAAAAATAAAGAAAAAAAATTCATTCCCCCATTGCTAACAACAGTGGAGTTTATTTAGAATAAAACCTTAGATTTATCACCTGCCTTCCCTTGGTTTCGATCCTGCACCATTGTGCTAGTGTAGGAGTTAATAAATATTATTTTGAGGGCTGTGATGACCTCCAGCCTCATCAAAATTTGGTGTCATTTCCAAGGAAGGAATGCGCTAAGAGTCTTGGGTTTTAATAAAAAAACACATAAAAAACAAACAAAACAAATCTTCTGATTAAAAAAACTGTGAACTGTTTATCACTGCTTGATCTGATTTCAATTTTCTTCTTGTAATGTTTGAATTTTTGAGTGTGTTTAATATGAACAATTAAAAAAATGGAATTTTTTGAAGGATAAAACTATTACACTGGTCTTTACTATTTTTGTTTTGGATATTATTGACATACTACCTGGTATTGTATTTATAACCAGCCACAACAGTTCCCTCACATTGATGTTAATGAACAAAACTTTGAGCCCAGTCCTGACATCCTAGAAAAATGTAGTCAAATTTTATCAAAACTAAATGTAAGAGAGGATGTTGGGAGTACTCAATTAAACATTCCCTTTAAATTAAAGATAAATACACTCAAGTGAAAGATCAAAGAATGAAAGGGTTGGAAAACCTGATCTTGGAATTACAACATAGAGTTTATGAACAAGAAGAATTTAAAGAAAATGAAAAAAAACGTTTATAAAAGATATGAAAATCAAATTGAAGAGTAAAGTGATAGTTAAATTGGGAAAAAACCATTCTATTTCAAAAATATGATTCTGTAGAACAAAAATCGGAAACAACCAACTCACAGAATCAAGAACACATTAATGAAGACCCCAAAAATAACATTAATGAAGATGAGTATGACAATTCTAAAGATGAAATGAAATAGATTGTAAATGAATGACCAGTTCTCTTCATAGTTCTTAAATTGGAGAAAAATCACTGTTTTAGAAGTTTTGATAATGAAGTCACTCTGGTTGAAGATAAACTACAAAATGAAAACATGATGGTTTAAAATTCTTCACCCAAATTTTTTGAAATTATGAACAATGAGCCTCAACTTGAACTAGAAAATAAGTTGGAAGAGAATATTGATTTGGAAAACATGGAATATGTAATTTTGGATCCTGTGCTGAAAACCACTCTTCCATTTTTGGAAATTTCAAACCCCATAATTTTTGAAATTTTGTTGGATGAAGAAGTAGATGTAGTATGTTTTGAAGAAAATTTGATTGATGAGTTTTCATTTCCCTATTCTTATAGTAATCACTTTTCTAAAACATAGTGTACTGAAATTGAAAATAGTGTTTTCATTCATGGGGAATTTTTTTTTAATTTTAACAATCTTGAATTTCAATTTATTGAAGTTGAATTGAACATTTTTTTCTCCTGACTTGGACATTCTGGAAAAAACCACAGACATTGTTTTGGAAATGAGCCTTTTGAACATGAACTTTATGTAGAGGTTGAGCACACACTAGATGATGGTTGCATAATTGATTTGATATAAGTAATATATTTTCAGTGTGAGTAAACAGAAGAGGATATCTTGAATGAGATTTACAACATTGTTATACCTGAACCTATTTGTGATAAAATAAATTCTCTTCTTTGTCTCCCACTTCCATCCTCAAATGTTATGGGTTCTGAGTTCTCCCATGATTCTGATAGTAGTCCAGAGGGGGGATTACACTTCAGTTTCATTATACATGATTCTGTTCAGCACTTTATTGAATCCCCTTTTGAACCTACTATTCAGAATTTACACATTTTTACCCTTGAATGTGAATATATTAGTGTTAAAGTTGATAGAGATAGCCTTGAGAATAATTCATTACCATTTGAAACACCTGCTTTTTTATCCCTTCTTAAAAAAGTTAAAGGTGTAAAATATGAAACAATCCTAGAAGTTGACATCATCATGCTCATAATAGTCAAAGAGTTTTTTTTATGGTTTAATTTAGGCTATGAGAGTTTAGTTTTAGTTGTGTTAAGTTTTTATGCCCACATAATTCTAATTTCTGTTAAAAACAATTGGGCCAAGCATATGTAGTGGTTTCTATTAAGGATACCACATCCACCTAGTGACTATGGTTAGTTTTAGGTCAGTTCAGGTGGGGACTATAAACCTAGCACTGCATGGGAGGCAACCCATGTTTTTGTTTTTTTTCAATAAATAAAAAATACAACTTAAATAAAGTCTAACTGAAGACTTTAAACATAGTTCTTTATGGGAGTCAACCCATGCTCTTTCTTTGTTTTAACTTTTATACAGTTGTGTTGAATAAAGTGATGCGTTGCTGCCTTAAGTATGTTATGTATCTATGAGAAAGTTTTGTCTCTTTCTGTTTGCTTTGCGATTTTTCATATGTTGTTGTTGGTTTCATATAAGGATTGGAATTCCCATGATGAAGGAGTAATGAAACATTAAGTCAGGGAAGTACCTTAATGTTAATTTTTGTTTCATTTTTCAGCTCCTTAATTCTTTATAAAAACTTCTGTAGTCTAGGTGTACTATTGTTTAAAAGAAATCGGCTTGTTGAAAATTCTGGTACACATGCTGCTGTTTTAAAATTAGTATGCTGCATAACTTGAGTTGTTTAAAAATTCTGCTATATATCACCCTACTGAAAATAATTATGCATGTGATGGAATGTAAAATTCTACATGTTCCTTTTTTCTTGAAATTGAAACTCAATGCTATAAAACATCTCACTGCATGAATTTAAGTGTGTGTGTGGGGGGGGGGGTACATGCTTGTTGTTGTGTTTTTTATTGAATTTTATTGTATCTTTGGGGTGTTTAGCATGTACATTGTCTGTTGTATTGAACATCCAATTTAATCATAGTTATGAGAAAGCTTACACCCTATCTAAATTACACCTACAAGATTCATAAAACTATTTGAATTTTATTCAAAATCTATGTCACTGGACTTAAATGTTAATGCATTTAATTGGTAATGAACCTGATATAAACTTATTCATTATGGAAAACAATATTTTGTTGACCTTTATTGAGACCCTTTTAACCTATCATAAATCTACTCAATTGAAATTCGGTTTTGAACTTTAACTGTTAAATCGTTCTTTTCCATATTTGGAAGTCAATTTTGGCGACAAAGTTGGGTTTTAAGTGTGGGGGAGGGGGTCAATTCTTGACTATGATAAACTGTGCTTTAATGTGAGCTCATCAATTCCCACTGCAACTTCGATCTTTTTGTAAAAAAAACTGGGTAATTTTTTTTACAAAAATTTAAAAATTCTTTAAATGATTATATACTTTACACTATTACTCAATTGGGTCTTTCCATGTAAAGTGTTTTGATTGGTAGTTAAGAACTACTTTGAATCTAAAATTAATGTTGTTGGATGATTTCTGAGTGAATCTACTTGGTGATTTTACAAAATTTTGGTTTAGAACTACTTCTGAGAGTGATTTTGGTAACCTATTAGTGGTGTTATGATCGTAACCCTTGGAACCAGAAGTTTGATTTTGATCATAGGGGACACTATTTTTTATTATTTATTTAAATTAATCACCTTAATGAGACAATGTAAATGATTTTTATATAAATCTTTTGGAACCAGAGTAGTTTGGGCATCAGGGATCCCATGACGAATATCTGAGACTATAGATGCTGGGTGCATTTCTGTTTATTATAATCCCTATGTACACCTTGAATAAGTGCATTACATAGTGCTTAGCCCATGATGCATGGATTGGGAAAAATTATATAAAGTATCTAGGGTCAAAAATTAGTTCATTAAGGTGAGGGGAATGATGAACGCTGGATAGTGGTAACCAGAAATTTCCAAAATCAAAAACATCACCCAAGACCAAATTAAAAATACAGCGACTTCCCCCTAAAACCAAATTCAAATTCAAACATGAACTTCAAATAGGTACCACAGAACCTTGTGCCACGAGATCCCGAATGGCGTGCCACCTTGAGCCATGTGCCTTGACCCTGGATCACAGTACCTCACCGGAGAGAATCCATTGGTCGTTGTTCCATGGAAGAAAAACCCACAACACTAACACACAATATCCGCACGATTTTTCGGCACCACAGAGAACCACATACATAGTGCTTAGCACATGATGCATGGATTGGGAAAAATTAAATAAAGTGTCTAGGGTCAAAAATTAGTTCATTAAGGTGAGGGGAATGATGAACGCTAGATAGATAAGGGTACAATTGGTTAATGTGGGAGTCATTTAGGTTGTTTTAAAAAGGTTATTCAAAAAAAATTATTTATAGTTGGAACCTAGGCGATGAGTCAAAGTACAAGGTTCCTCTACTATGTTTTTAATTACACATAAATTTAACCTCCCATCACTCTTGGTCTTAAGACTGGAGCTTGGATTGAAATGAGTCATTATGTTTTTTCACATATGAGGTATGACATATTCATTGCTTGATGATTCATAGCTTCCTAGTTTAACCTTTGAGTCCTTGTTCAAGGCAAGACGTAATTTGAGGATTTTCCTTTCAAAATCCTATTGACATGTTTTTGTTCTCTGTTTCAAATGTCTAGACATGTTATATTTTGAGCAGTATCGTCAATACCATACTTATGTTTTCAAAGATAATAAATCATGAGACTGTTTGAGGAAAAACAATGATTAAGTTTGGGGGAATTTGATGTGGCCTTACAAAACACGTTTTTCCACATCTAATTAAGTAATGTTTAACAATTTAATTAATTATTATTACACTTTTTACTAAATAAGTTCTCTTTTGTATTTTTATTGTTAAATTTATCAATTAATCAATTTTTATAATTAAAATTTAATTTTATGCTTTAAAATAATTAATTTATATCTTACATTAATTTTATAGTATAATAATTTTTTATTTAGTTTGGTGTTTTTTTCTTCATGTTTAATATTTTAACATTAATTAATTAATTAATTCTTATTTTGCACATAAATAATAAAGTTTTAACATAGCATTTCTTGTTTTAAATATTAATTAATTTAAAATAACATAATCTAATTATTTGATGTCTTTTAACAAATCATTAATTATAAAATTAATATTATAAATGTACTACTTTTATTAAATCTCTTTAATTTAATTTCTTAAATTAACATAATTTTTTAACAATAAAATAATTAACTTTCTACTTTAATAAAATTTAATTTGTTAAAGTATTTAATTTAATAAAATTAACTTTATTTTTTGTTCGTTTAATTTAAAAACCAATTTTATTTTAGCTTTTTAAAATATAATGGTTTCCTAATTTAAGTTTTTATTTAGTTTGAATTTATATGTTTTATAATAATGTTTTTGATAATTAAATTAAAGACTTATTTGTTTCATTCTTTTTATTTATGTTTTTAAAAGTTTCTTATAATAGTTTTAATAAATGTTTGTTTTTCAGTATGTATTTTAGTTTAAGTTTTTTATCTACATTTAATAAATTTTATTTTTACAGGTAAAGTCTGTGTGTTACCGTTAATTCCCTTATGTTGTCCCACCGGTTCTCACTCTTTCCCGTCACACCGTAAACCCTACGTCGGTATTTATTCACGATGCCACTATTTTTTTCCTTAGTTGTGCCACTGCTTTGTCTTACAGTGGAACTGTATCAACCCTTTCCTGCACATCATCCCCTACCACTATTTTCCCCTTGACACTGTAGACCTCCCTCACGGTTCCAGCTACTCACTGTTTCATCCAAACTGCAAGCAGCAGCGACCCACCCTTTTCCTCCTCCCCACAATATCACTGTGTACCATTCCACCACCACCATCCCTTGTATCCTTTCTACTGTCACACACAGACTCAAACCAGAATGATCCAATTTCAAACCTAGATCTCAAGAAATATGAGACCACAACACACTACATTACACAATTTAAGAATCACTTCATCTGATAAATCCATAGAATCAAGCAAAATGATTCATTGTTGTAAGACACCTCACCGTCGATCTTCTTTGAGCCGAAGTTATGTTCCATAGTTGGAGATTCTGACAACCAACAAGCCATATGTTGACAATTTGGGAATATCTGAAACTCAGACAAGAACCATCGCAATCCGCTGGTCCTGAGTTTGCTCGCCTTGAGGAATTTCCACAAACTGAATCACCACCTCTGCTTTCAACCGTCTTGTTGGGTCAGAAACAGATTGGTTTCAAATATAAACTCAGTTGCGACAACAAAAATTTGTGAGAATCACCAATGTAAACGAAGCGCCAAACCAAACAACAGAATAACAAATGAGGACACAAATTTTAACGTGGAAATACCCTCCTTTCGAAGGATTAAAAAAAGCATGGGGTAACTCCGAGAAAATTCACTATGAATCAGAGAGTACAAAAATCCAAGTTAAACCCAAAACTTGAATCACAAATATAGCATAAAAACCTGTGTGAAAAAACCACACCCTGATATGCCTTTGTCACCTCTCTGATAATAGTCCATGACAATACGTCACCCTCCGGAGATCAAAATCGAACTTGCGGCATCGTTTCAGCATCTCGTTGCACAACCTGATTTACCGCTACTCATTGCTGCCCACACCCTAGAAAACAGTCACCCAAGTATCTGCTCTCCTTGGGTTTTCGCGCACCACCAAAATTCTTCACTTCCTTGATTTGCTGCTTCCCCTTTAATAGGCTCCCATATGCCACATATCTTGATTGAAAAGGAAATATGAAAATATCTCAAAAAGATATCATGAGATATTACCTGAATCTCATGCTGGCAGATACACAGTTGAAGAATATTGAATTTCTAAAAAAAATATATCTTCAATTCTAAAAGATACATCATATAAAAAATAATGGAAACACCCATGTGTGCGCTGAACCCCAACAATCTCCCCCTTCAGCCCATCGAAGAAGGAGATTGCATCCAACAAACTCAATTGAAAAAAAAATCGGTTGGTATCGCACCAACTGTCATCCTCTGCAGAAAATATGACATCCCGCTTTTGCATCTCTAACAGAAACCTGAATGCTCCCCCTGCAAAAGAAATCCAAATGCCGAAGTCTTCTTCATACTTATGTCTGCACTACTAATACCAGAATCAACAATATATGGCTCCCCCATAACTGTGATCACCACATAATCTGGAGCACCTGCATGAATTACTTTCTCCCTCTGTTCAACATCCTTCGAGCCATCAAAAACACTCAGCGCATCACCTCGGTCTTTTATTTCCATTATTTATTCAATAGTGGCACTCTCTGAAGAAAAATAATTAGGTGTAAGATCTAAAACACCTGCCATGACATGCTTCGGCTTCCAAGCCTTCTTCAACTTATTCGACGGTCTTCAACTCATGCACAACGATCGCCACTGCCACAAATCTGACGAAGTCCTCTTCGCAACTGGATTCGTCACATCACCGAACGCCTTTAAATATGTCCTGTAAAGTGTGTCATCCATTTTTCCTTGTGCATAAACCATAGATCCTCTGGACAAAGTCCATCTTCCACCTCTAAAAGAACTCCTTAATCCATCAGTATCAAGAGAACTAGCAGATAACAAATTATGGAAAATAACTGGCACATGTCGCACATCCTTCAATGTCAATGTACAACCTGCATTCGTAGTGATACAAATATCACCAACATCAATGAAATCAACAGAATCTACATTTCCCATCTTCAATATACCAAAGTCACCTTCTTCATATGAAGAAAATAGTCCTTTTTTGGGTGAAATATGGTATGATGCTGTTGAATCAACCACCCATTCGGTGTACAAATCTGACCTGCGACAATCAATGCCAACTTAAAGTAAATCACCCACACCCTGAACAAGACATACGTCGGTATCCTCAGAATCGGTGTCGTGCGCTTTCTTTTCCTTCTTAAGCTTTTTCAATTCATAGCAGCGTCTCTGCACATGACCCTCCTTGTTGCAAAAGTAGTACTTGACCTTTCTTCTTTTCTTTGACCGACCTATCTGATTACCGCGTCCATCTACCACATCCAGAATACCACTATTACATGAAGATTCACCATCATTTGTCTTTCACCGAGTCTCTTTCATCAACAACGATGAAATCAAATCATCCAACATCAGTGTACCCTTCTCGAACAATAGTGTGGTGATGTGATTATCATATGAATCAATCAACGAACACAAAAGAAGTAAAGCCTTGTCTTCTTCTTCCATTTCAACAGGTACCGCATTACCTTTATCGTCAATCTTGACCGCCACTGAGGATAGCTCCGTCAGAAGTTTGGTGAACTCATCCAGATGGTTACCTAAACCTCCATTCTCTGGCATTCGCAAACGATACAACTGTTTCTTCAAATATAAACGATTTGTGAGAGATTTTTATTTATACCTGCTTTCAAGCTTCGCCCAGATCTCCTCCGGATCTGTCAGATTCATCACTTCCCATAGTGTATTATCACCCAAATACATCTAAATCGTGCTTATCGCCAACTCTCGCATATCCTACCAATCATCATCACTCATCGTCTTTGGCTTCTCTGATTTTTTCTTCAACGCCTCCGCTGTCTTCTCACGGACCAAAATATTTTTAACTCTTTGCTGCCAAAGTGTAAAATAATTTTTCCCATTGAACAGTTCAATGTGAGCAGAAATCCCATGGCGTGAATCCTCCATATTAATCAGTAAGAAGACATGGATAAGCTCCTCTGATACCAGATGTTGGGTCAGAAACAAATTGGTTTCAAATATAAACTCAGTTGTGACAAAAAAAATTTGTGAGAATCACCAATGTAAACGAAGCGCCAAACCAAACAGCAGAATAATAAATGAGGACAAAAATTTTAACGTGGAAAAACCCTCCTTTCAAAGGATTAAAAAAACCACGGGGCAACTCCGAGAAAATTCACTATGAATCATAGAGTACAAAAATCCAAGTTAAACCCAAAACTTGAATCGCAAATACAGCATAAAAACCTATGTGAAAAACAAAACCATGATATGCCTCTGTCGCCTCTCTGATAATAGTCCGTGACAATACGTCACCCTTCGGAGATCAAAATCGAACTTGCGGCGTTGTTGCAGCACCTCGTTGCACAACCTGATTTTCCGCTGCTCGCTGCTATCCACGCCCTAGAAAACAGTCACCCAAGTATCTGCTCTCCTTGGATTTTCACGCACCACCAAAATTCGTCACTTCTTTGATTCGCTGCTTCTCCTTTAATAGGATCCCATATGCCACATATCTTGATTGAAAAGGAAATCTGAAAATATCTCAAAAAGATATCATGAGATATTACCTGAATCTCATGATGGAAGATACACAGTGGAAGAATCTTGAATTTCCAAAAAAAATATATCTTCAAATCTAAAAGATTCATCATATAAAAAATAATTGAAACACCCATGTGTGGGATGAACCCCAACACGTCTTCCATATTACTCCGCCGCACCAGGAGTTATCATGAGCTGATTACAGCCGCCGCCTAGACCATCATCGCCTAGCATATCTAAAGGAGGAGTCTGCTGCTGCATTGAAGAGTCACCGCCTGTTGAAGTCTAATGTGAATGGAGGGTCTAGTTGAGATCATCGCCTGAAGAAACTCGAACCGCTACAAGGGATGGATTAGTCGAAGCCTAGCCATCATCGAAATTTCTTGAGGAGAAAGAAACCCTCCTCCCCTAGTGCTATTTCGAAATTGGGGGAGGAGAAGACTTTAACTAAATTAAAAAATAAATAATAATAATAATAATACATAAATAATAACAATATAAAACTAATATATAAAAACTAAAATATCAATGAAAAAATTATTAATAAAATTAAAATAAAAATTAAATACTTTAATGAATATAATAATTATAATTTATCTTATTTTTGAATAAAATAATTATAAAATATAATAACTATATACAATTTTATAAATTGTAATAATTGAAATAAAACTATTTATTTTGATAAACATAAATAATAATCTAAAAAATATAAATATTCAAAAACCGAACATTAATATTGTTAATTTGATAATTTAATAAATACTAAACTTTTTATTTAATCTAATTATTAATTAATCACCTTCATAATTAAATAAATATAAATAATTACATGTAACAAAATTAAATAAAATAAGATAGTTAGCAAATAAAATAATAACGGAAAATTATTAATTTAAATTTAATGACATTTAAGCATTAATTAATTAATTTATTTTTCTGTTCTAACTGTGCAGGTTCACACAGGAGCTGGAAACACATCTAAATACATTCAACTAACTCAAAAAGAGTTAGTTAAAAAGACAAAACTAGCACGACGCGATAATTGTGAAAAAACACACGTGTGCGGTGCACACGTGAAGGACACTTATAGTTGGTTGAAAGATGTGGTGATGAGCAGTATGTGACAGTTGATATATAAAGCAGATAAGCACTAAAATTAGGGTGGACACTCATTCATTCCACGATCACACCTTCAGAGAGAAGATCGAGACTCTCATTCATTTTTACAAGACTATCTTTTGGATAGGAGAGAGGGGACTCTCGTTGGACTCTGACGAACACATCAGATTTGAGAGTGGATTCCCGGGAGAACCATAAGAGTAGAGCAAGAGAAGAAAGAGCCTGGAAGCAGAGCTATGCTTAGGTAGTTCTTCTCCCCTCAGTCTATAATTCTTGTACTCTATTTTTGGGTATTGTCACTACTTTAAACAATATGATAATAGGTTGAACTTTCTCATCTAGGGAATTTTAAAACCTTCTGGTTTTTGTTCTATAAATCTTCATTTACTTTTCTTTTTATGAAATTAGAATCAGTAGGAGAGACTAACTCTGTTTCTAATATTTTGATCATTTATACTTTAATTTTTTCAATTTCAAACTACTTTATCAACATGAGAGGTTTATCTTGAATGTTATTTCTCAAATATTTAACATCTTAAACATTAGAAATTTATGGAGAGTTCAATTCCAAATGTTAAATTTTTAAACATCTGTGTGGTTCAATTAAATTTGGGTGTGGTGAACTCCAAGAATTAATCCTCGGCCTGTTGAATTTCCTGGCGAGGGAAATTCTCCAGTCTTACCTGAGGTGTGATTCGATTATATGCTGTGGAGAGAACTTCCATTCATAACAGTATTTTATAATTCCTGAGAACTTTGTTGATCTCACTTATTGTCTTTGCTGGTATGTTTGTTAGTTTACTATTTTTCATTCAGCTCATTATTAGTTAGTGTTAGGCTTTGTTTTTGCTCGAATACTTTTTTCCTCATTCCTGTGTATAAGAAAATTGTAAAAGAAAATTGAAGAAAAAAAATTTATTCCCCCACTACTAAAAACAGTGGAGTTTCCATTGAAAAAAACCTTAGATTTCCCACCTACCTTTCCTTGGGTTCAACCCTGCACCACTATTCTAGTGTAGAAGTTAATAAATATTATTTTGAGGGTTGTGAAGACCTCTAACCTCATCAATAAACATTATGGTTCCACCTCACACCATTTAAATAAAGTTTTAGTACGATTTTTTATGATGTGGGTTTCTTTGAAATGAACTTACAAGTATTAAACCGTTGATAAAAAATAAATTTTTAGGGTGAAATTCATTTTAATGTGGGTATAATGTGACACCTCTATATTTTGGGATTTTTTTTTCAAATTATGTTATTATTTTTGTTATTTTTCATTTCACGCCACAATGAAATTATCTTTTTTTATATGAAATATGTAATAAATTGGATCTTCCTTTTAGGTATGGTTCATGATTTCAGGTGTTTTAGATGAAAAAGGAATAATTTGGAAATTTTTTAAGTACACACTGTGTAATCTTGAGTACACGCCGTGTACATGGTTTCCTTGGGTAACCGTGTACTTTCCATGTAATGGTTGAGTACATGGATGTGTGGACCACCTAAAGCAGAGGCTGGTTGAGGATAGTACACGGTGTGTAAATTAAATGAACACACTGTGTATTTTTCTTCTTATTTGATTAATTGGACTGAGATAAACACATATCTTATTCCCATGTTTTGTTCAAGAGAGTGACGAGATGACTGAGAACTTAGAACCCCTACCGTTCCTCCACCTGAGCTCTGATCGAGATTCCACAAGGTGTGTTGGATTCCCACTAGTGAGTTCACTCTTTACCTATAGTATCTCTCCCTGGTTTATCCTCTGTCATGAGTTATCAAGGGTTGAACTATTTTTACCTTTTTTAGAACTATGACTTTCTAGGACAATTCAAGGACTTACATTCAAGAGTGTTCATCGTACGACATTGAGGTAGGTGGTTTGTAGCCTTTCGGAGTTTGTCTTTGAGTTATATTTGCCTAAGTGTCGATTACCCATGATTTAAGTATTTCATGTTAAGGAATTGAACCCTGATATCATCTTCCATAGATTGATTGATAGATGATGGGTTTTCAATGATATATTTTTCTCAATTACATATATAAGGGACACCACATGGGTGAGTTTCCTTGTTTTAATGTTTATGACCATTTGTTCCAGGTTCCCTATGAGGAAGACCTAGTTTCCTTTCCTTTCTTGTTAGGTTGGAATTGATTTATTATTATTTTCTTATTAAATTCATGTGTTATGAATTTTAGCTGGTTATCCTTGTAGTAGTCAAGATTAATTTGGGCTGATGGATATCGTTTGTGTATGATTGTTTTACACAGGGCTGTGAGAACCTAGTGTAGTTAAACCATAGGGGGAATTGATGTTGAGGGCCTCCCCAGAGTGTCTGTTATATTTACGTTATGATTCCCTTAGGGGGATTGACAGTGAGTGCTCCCTAAGAGTGTCTATAGTATACCATTACGAGACCACAAGGGGAATGTACATTTAGTGCTTCCTCAGATAGTCTATAGTCTATCTTTAAAAAACCACATGGGGAATTGACAGTGAGTAATTCCTCAGAGAGTATTTGTTTTTTTGGAACACTTGATCATAAGGGTTAGACTGTGTGATCCACCCAGAGGGTCAATGTGATATTTTGAATGATTATTGTGACGATTATGCCAAGAAAAATCACAATCTTGGACTCGGTCATACATGATTATTAGATGATCTAAGGACCATCACACACGCTCGCAGATAGTAATGTCCGATGACACCAAGACATGCGAAATTACTACTGGCGGGTTTGTTCTCATAATCTCTCATCTAGGAGATTAACAAGTCCGAACTCCATGAGAGAGAGTCTCATCTTCTTACGAGTACTCACACATGACAGTCTGTATACTATGTTTCATATCATAGTATGTCATCCAATTGCAGAACATTATTTAAGAATATTGTTATAGAATTTCAAGGTTCTCATCATATCGGGGATCTTCCATGACCTTATTAATGCAAAAAATACTCCACGACATTATTATATTATAGTTATACAGAACAATGAACAATATATAATAAGTGAACATTCATGTAATCAAAGTACAAAATAGTTGGTTCTCAGGACACCAACCCTTAAAAACTCCCACTTGGACTAGAGCCTACTGCCTACGACTTTTAGTATGCTAGACCTCACATGATGATCATGTTTCTGCTGAGTCAAGGCTTTAGTCAAAGGGTCCTCCACGTTGTCTTACGTGGAAATACTGCTCACTGAAACTTCACCTCTTTGAGAAAAATCCCTCAAGAGATGATACTTCCGAAGTATGTGATTTGTCCACTAATGTGACCTTGGCTATTTTGAAAGTGTCACCGCTGTAGTATTATCACAATAGAGTGTGATAGGATCTTTACTACTCAGTACTACATCCAGCTCTTGGAAAATGCTTCGCATCCATACTGCTTCTTTAGCTGCCTTAGAAGCTGCGATATACTCAGACTCCACTGTAGAATCTTCCACCACACTTTTCTTTAATCTCTTCTAGCTCACTGCACCTCCATTTAAACTGAAGATGTATCCATTCTGCGACTTCATGTCATCTTGATCAGTCTGGAAACTAGCATCTACATGTCCTCTGATGACTAGTTCCTCATCTCCTCCCATAACCAGGAACATATCCTTAGTATGCCTCAGATACTTAAGGATAGTCTTTACTGCCATCCAATGGCGGTCTCCTGGATCAGCTTGATATCTGCCTACCGCACTTAATGCGTAAGCAACATCTAGACTCGTACATAGCATAACATACATGACTGACCCAATCGCGGATGCGTAAAGGATCCTTTCCATTCACTTTCTTTCCTCATGTGTCTGAGGACACATTTTTTTGGAAAGATGAATTCCATGTGACACTGGCAACAATCCCCTCTTGGACTGTTCCATACTGAATCTCTTCAGTATCTTGTCAATGTATGTACTTTGACTTAGGCCCAACATTCTCTTCAATCTATCATGATGGATCTTGATCCCACGAATATATGCTACCTCACCCAAGTCTTTCATGGAGAAGAATTTATGAAACCATGCCTTAACTAACTATAAGACAGGTACTTCGTTTCCAATTAGTAATATGTCATCGACATATACTATTAGGAAAATGACAGCACTCCCACTAAACCTCTTATAGACACAAGACTCACATTCATTCTTAAAAAATCCAAATTCCTTTACTACTTCATCAAAACTAATGTTCCATGACCTAGATTCTTGCTTTAATCCATAAATGGATTTTTGCAACTTGCATACCTTGTTGGAGTCATTTGGAGTCACAAAACCTTCAGGTTGTGTCATGTATACATCTTATTGGAGGTTCCTGTTAAGGAAAGATGTTTTGAAATCCATTTTCCAAATTTCGTAGTCATGGTAAGGGACAATGTCCATTAGGATTCTGATGGATTTCAGCATCGGAACTGGTGAAAAGGTTTCATCATAGTCAATTCCTTGACGCTGTCTAAAACCTTTTGCAACCATTCGTGCCTTATAGGTGATGACTTGACCCTCCATGTACAGTTTCTTCATGAATACCCATTTATTAACAATAGGCTTTACATCAACTGGAGGATCTTCCAAAATCCAGACTTGGTTTTGGTACATGGAATCCATTTCAGAATTCATGAATTCTTGCCACTTGGAAACATCTGTGCCTTAAACTACTTCCTTGTAGGTAAGAGGATCATCATTGTCAACCAATAATGAGTCACCATCCTCGGTGACAAGAAAACCATATCGTTCTGGTTCTCTCACCTCTCTCGTGATCCTAAGCAGTTCTTGTGTCTCTGGAACAAATTGTTCTACCATGGGGCTTTTTGAAATCTATTCTTGTACCAACTCCTGTGTATCTTGAGCCTAGACTTCATCGAAGACTATCTCGCTCCCACTATCTCTTTTGGATATGTCCTCCCTCTCAAGGAATAGGGCATGTCTTTCCACTGTAACCTTTTTGTATGAGGGGTTGTATAGGTAATATCCCATTATTTCCTTGGGATATCCTATAAAGATACACTTTGTGCCTTGGGGTGAAAGTTTGTTACCTGAAGAGGCCTTAACAAATGCTTCACTACCCCACACATGTAAATTCGATAACATGGCTTTGTGTCCACTCCAAAACTCGTACGGAATACCCTCTATCGATTTAGTTGGTACTTGGTTTCGTATGTGTGCTGCTATTTGTAATGCATATCTCCAAAAGGATAATGGTAGACTCGCATGACTCATCATTGATCTCACCATGTCCAACAGGGTGCGGTTCTTCCTTTCACTTACACCATTCCACTTGGGCGTGTATAGAGGAGTGAGTTGAGATAAAATCCCAAACTCCCATAAGAAATCAATGAAGTCTTGATTAAGATATTCTCCTCCTCTGTCTGAGCGGAGTTTCTTAATCTTCTTACCAGGATGGTTCTCAACTTCATTCTTGTATTCTTTTAACCAATCAAAATAATATGACTTATACCTCATTAAGTAGATATATCCATATCTACTAAAATCATCAGTAAAAGTTATAAAGTATGAGAACCCACCACTTTCTTCAACGATAAATGGCCCACACACATCTTTGTGAACTAATTATAGAATCTCTTTAGCTTTTTCATCTTTCCCACTAAATGGGGCTTTGGTCATTTTTCCTTATAGACACGCATGACATACACCAAGTGGTTTTAGTTTGAAAGAATCTAAATATCCATCTTGATGTAATTTTGTCAAATGTTTATCATTGACATGACATAGATGGTGATGCCAAAGTTGGGTGTGGTATGAGTCATGTGAATTAACTTTTTCATCAATTTCCGTCTAACACATAAAGGCCGTTATATAAATGTGCCCTACCAAAACAAATTATATCTTTATAAAAGTAGAAACATCCACTTCCAAACTTGAAGATGAATCCATCAGTATCTAATCTGGATACTGAAATAATTTTTTTAGTAATAGAAGGAACATAATAACAACCCTTTAACACCAAGATCATTCCAGTTGTCAATGTGAGGTGGTAGTCCCTAACAGCTATAGAATCAAGTCTGGATTCGTTGGCTGCTCATATATCTACCTCCCCTCGATCAATCTTTCTGAATCTGCTTGGTTCCTGTATTTGGATACAGATGTGAGCACCACAAGCAGTATCTAATACCCAATTAGTAGAAATAGATAGATGTCATTCGATAACAAACACACCTGAAGCTTCCCCTTGCTTCCTTGGCTGGGTGTAGTTTTTCTTCCAGGGGCCCTTCTTTCCACATGCTAATCAAACTGCATCATGTTCCTTTGCCTCCCCTTTGATCTTACTTTTCTTAGAAGGCCTTGAAGAAGCGTTGGTCTTAAAGCTCTCCACCTTCCCTTTCCTTTTATTCACCATAATGATATAAGGTTTTTCACACTTCATGTCATTATCCACTTGGAGAATAGGGATAAGAATATTAGACAGAGACTTCTCAATGTTTTTCATGTTGAAGTTCACAACAAAGTTTGAGAAGATCTGGGGGAGTGATGCAAGAATGAGATCGGTACCCAGTTCTTCGGGGATTTTAAACCCTATAACCTCCAAGCTCTCAATGTATCCAATGATCTTGACTACATGGGGCCCGACAGGGGCACCCTATCCAAGCTTGACCTGAAATAGAGCCTTGGAGATCTCAAACATTTCCTGTCTTGCTCTCTCCTGGTATAGACCACAGAGGTGCTCGAGCATGCTATAAGCATCCATGTATTCATGAGACTTCATGAGTTCACTAGAGATTGATTATAGAACCAAAATTTGAACGTCGAGAGCATCATTAAAATGTTGATCATAGACCAGGAAATCTTCATCACTCGCCCCTGGGGAAGGAGAATCAGGAAGTGAGGACTCCAGCACGTAAAACTTTCATTCATGGAATAGGATAACCCGAAGGCGCCTAAACCATTCCTGAAAGTTACTGCTGGTGAGGATATTGTCTTTGTCCATAATTGATTGCAGATAAAATGTGGTTGATGAGTTTTTCATTTTGATTCTACAAATTAAAAGAGCAGATTTATCAGTACCTTTTGATTACATTTTATGAAAAATAATGAATTTATTAATTCTCCCACTATTTTATCAAGTCCCAATGGTCCTCACCATTGAACTCAGAATGTACATTTGCTTTGACATTCTAGTGTAAAGGATCCATATTCCCTTCGCATAACCCCAAAAAGGGTTGGTCAAGCTATTTGAAGGTATTTAGGTAGGCAGGTCTTTGCCAAATTTGATCTTATAGTTCCTTGATCTGTTGAGTGGACTCCCCAATCCTGAAATCCTAACTTGGATTTCCTCAACTCTTGCCTCCAATATTACATTAAGTATATAAAGGGATACTCCTCTTGATATAATATGGTTAAGTCAACCCAAAACCTTTCATAAGGGCTTCCTTTATAAAAGTAAGTGTCCCAACAAGGGGTGGTAAAACACATAGTTTTATTGAGTCATGCCCTTAATCAAGTAACGGAAGGTTTGGTCTGACTTAATATGGTATTTGAGGGATTTTATTCTTTATGCGTAGTTTTTCATTATCACATGCTTGTTAATATTAAGTGATGCTTGCTTAAGTGAGTAACCATGTTCTGATAATGTTTACGCAAAGTCTGGTTTTTATTTTATTCTATCTTTGCATACTTGTTCATTTTATTTATGTGATCACGACAACACATACATAATAAATAAACCATGCAATCAGACAGAAATAAAATAAGATGGCATGATCATGAGCTTCTATTGGTTATCTTATCTAGCGGATTTGATAAGCTAACCCTGACCTAGGGAAAACACCTTGAACCTGATGGTTCGTATTTTGCAGCTCCCACCGGTCCAGCTTTGTATCTTCTTGGGTTGGTTTCGCCTCAGCTTTGGACTTCGAACCATCTGCTCTGGCTTGAGAGATCCTCCATTAAATGGGGTCTATATTAAAGAAACTATGGGCACGCATGCCCTACATTTTATTGGAAGAAGACTCGAAGGCGAAAAAATTTAAATTAAACAAATTTAAATGAAACCATACACACATACAAGGGATCTTTGGTCTAGCTCATGATCATCCATAGCATGCATTGACATTTATGCATATTTAGAATTCAAATTCTTTTAATCATTCCATTATTTAAGATAAGTCGCGCTTGAAATTAATTAATTATGATCTTATAATTAATCAATTATTTATCTTAAATTCCTTTTGGAATTTCCTTGAGATTCTTCTCATCAATATTCCTTGTACAGGTCTTTGTACTTTTGGAGGAAACTTGGTGAAATTTTTGGAAAGTACATGGCGTTTATTTCTTTTCACCCTTTATCCAAAGTACACGCCGGGGGATTTGGCGTGTTTTCTCTAATTTGGAAATTTTGGAGTACATGGTGTGTAGATAAAGCATACACGGCGTGTACTTATTTGTTACACGGTAACCAGCCTGGTGATCCCATGTACGTGGTACGTGGCTTCTCCTTGTACATGGTTTTACATGGGCCGGATCAGACTACACGACGTGTTGCTCCAACATACATACCATGTATTCCTGTTTTCCATGCGCCGTTCATTTTTGGTCAACACGGGGTAATAAATACATAGGCATACTCAATTCACATGGCATGGTTTGGCGGACCAGTGCCAGTTCGTTGAACCTAAGTACACGACATGTAGTTTTCATTACACACCGTGTATTCCTATGTTGTACAGATATAAAGGGCGGCTCCTCCAGATGAGTTCCTCGTTTTTGTTTTAATCAAAAAATTAAAATTAAAAGGTCGTTTATGTGATATGACTCGAGAAACGAAAGAGGAAGAACAAATATCATTTATTCAGATTAGAGAACGATTTATTTAGAATTGAATCAAATATAAATGCGTAAATTATCAACGAAAATTAAATAACTATAATCAATGTTGTAACCTCACTCTCATACCATTTGAAGGTTCCGGGTGTAGCAAAATCATGTGGTTGGATGTGCCCACTTGGCTTTTTTTCATTAACAATGATCAATCTGGGATCAATACGACGATAAACACAAGTCTCCACGGATCGAATCATAGAAATAGACAAGGAAAAGGAAAGTCCCGGAACCACAAAGTAGGATCGTTACAGGTTGATTATAATTAATTTAATCAATTGAAAAGAAATACCTTTTGGGTGTTCTTTCTTCATTGATGTTATTGATCACGTTCCGATGTGATTCGTCGTTGCTTCGTAGAATCCAAGTACCTCTAGCGGTGATCCACACGTGTACCTCGTATTTCGGGACGTCGCTAAAGGAGTCTCCAGGTGCTAGCATGGAGAAACCTTTACTTGCATTGTCTGCCTTAGATCATCTTGATCCGATGGAAGAGGATCTCTCTCGGTCTTGAGAGTGTTCTTGGAGGAAGAGGTTCTTTCAGTCTTGAAATAATTCTCCATAATTGTTGTTCACAACGATTCTCTTGTGTTTGGAAAAGTGTTGGGGTTGTGAGGATATTTATAATTGGGTTTGAGGTTGTAGAGTTATGATAATAAATAAACGCGTTACGCATTTTATTTATTTCATTAACTCCCTTTTGAAAACCACATGTCGAGTCATTAATTCCTTGACATACGCTCACAATGATTATAATAAATATCATTTAATAAAATGATATTTCCTCAAAATCCCGACTGGAAAGACTACAAAGTGTGTATTAATAAATACATGGAGTGTAATTGTTTTTCATTGAAAACTACACGGCGTGTACACGACATTTATATCTTGTTTTCATTTATTTATTTCCTTTATAAAATGAAAAGTACACAACATGTACATTTAATAATACACGGCGTGTACTTGTTTTAAAAATAAAAACTACACGGCGTGTAATAATTAATACACGGCGTGTACTTGTTTTCATTTTATTCTTCCTACAAAATGATTTAGGCTTCCTTGAATAATTATTAAACCACGTATAGGAATAATCTTTATTCTACTTGAGAAACTTGAATACACATAGTGTGTGACCCTCTAGGCCTATTTCTCTTTGGCATTAGGTGGGCTTGCCTAAAGTCCAAGATTACTGTCTAGCAATGGGTCAAGGCACCCAAGAGAAAGAAGTTGACGCCGCATTGACGTATCACCTCATACGAATGCTTACTGTGTAATTTAATCTCTTTGTATCGATATCTCATCAAGCAGGTTTTATGGCAGTGTCATAAACCTATATGCTTGATCCGTAATTATTTGACTACCTGAAATAAACTCTTCGTTTAAACCATGGCCATGGAATTTAATGTGACAGTTCTATTTCAATCAAAGGTCCAAGATATCAACTTCTATAAATGGAAGGGACAAATCCTTCCTTGACTTATCCATTAACAACATGTCACTTGTGACACACCTAATGTACCCTACTTCTCGCCAACTGTCTGTGTGACGGTTTTCATCAGTAAATCAAAGTGTGCGAGTCATGACATGAGTTAATGATAATCTTCCAGTCTAAGTACCATTACACACACTCATAGATAGTAATGTCCGATGACACCAAGACATGCAGAATTACTACTGGTGGGTCTATTCTCATAATCTCCCATCTTGGAGATTACCAAGTGAGAACTCCATGAGAGAGAGTCTCGTCTTCATACGAGTACTCGCACATGACGGTCTGTATACTATGTGTCCTATCATAGTATGTCATCCAACCGCATAACTTTATTTAAGAATATTGTTATAGCATTTCAAGGTTCTCATCATAGTGGGGATCTTCCATGACCTTATTAATGCAACAAATATTCCAGGACATTATTATATTATAGTCATGCAGAACAATGAACAAAATATAATAAGTGAACATTCATGTAATCAAAGTACAAAACAATTGGTTCTCAGGATACCAACTATGAAAAACTCCCACTTGGACTAGAGCCAACTACCTATGACTTTCAGTCCGCTATACCTCACATGATGATCATGTTTCTGCTGATTCAAGGATTTAATTAAGGGGTCTTCCACGTTGTCTTCCATGGATATACTACTCACTGCAACTTCACCTCTCTGAGAAAAATCCCTCAAGAGATGATACTTCTGAAGTATGTACTTTGTCCTCTGATGTGACCTTGGCTCTTTTTCAAGTGCCACCACTACAGTATTATCACAATAGAGTGTGATAGGATCTTTACTGCTCGGTCCTACATCCATCTCTTGGACAAAGCTTCACATCCATACTACTTATTTAGCTGCCTCAGAAGCTACGATATACTCGGACTCCACTGTAGAATCCGCCACAACACTTTTCTTTGAGCCCTTACAGGTCACAACACCTCCATTTAAAATGAAGATGTATCCAGTCTATGACTTCATGCCATCATGATCAGTCTGGAAACTAGCATCTACATGTCCTGTGATGACTATTTCCTCATCTCCTACATAAACCAAGAACATATCCTTAGTATGCCTCAGATACTTAATTATAGTCTTGACCGCGATCTAATGACGGTCTCCTGGATCAGCTTGATATCTTCCTACCACACTTAATGCATAAGCAACATCTAGCCTCGTACATAGCATAATATACATGACTGACCCAATTGCGGATGCGTAAGGGATCATTGCCATTCTCTTTCTTTCCTCATGTGTCTGAGGAAAAATTTTCTTGGAAAGATGAATGCCATGTGACACTGGCAACAATCCCCTCTTGGACTGTCCCATATTGAATCTCTTCAGTATCTTGTCAATGTATGTACTTTGACTCAGGACCAGTATTCTCTTGGATCTATCACGATGGATCTTGATCCCAATAATATATGTTTCCTCGCCCAATTCTTTCATGGAGAATCATTTATGAAACCATGCCTCAACTGACTGTAAGACAAGTACTTCATTTCCAACAAGTAATATGTAATCAAAATATACTATTAGGAAAATGACTGCACTCTCACTAAACCTCTTATAGACACAGGGCTCACATTCATTCTTAACAAAGCCAAATTCTGTTACAGCTTCATCAAAATGAATGTTCCATGACCAAGATGCTTACTTTAATCCATAAATGGAATTCTGAAACTTACATACCTTGTTGGAATCATTTGGAGTCACAAACCCTTAAGGTTGTGTCATGTAGACCTATTCCTCGAGGTTCCCGTTAAGGAAATATGTTTTGACATCCATTTTCCAAATTTCATAGTCATGGTAAGAGGCAATGGAAAATAGGATTCTGATGGATGTCATCATCGCAACCAGTGAAAATGTTTCATCATTGTCAATTATTTGACGCTGTATAAAACCTTTTGCAACCAGTCGTGCCTTATAGGTGCGGACTTTCCCCTCCATGTCCAGTTTCTTCTTGAATACCCATTTATTACCAATAGGCTTTACATCAACTGGAGGATCTACCAAAATCCAGACTTGGTTTTGGTACATGTTATCCATTACAGAATTCATAGCTTTTTACCACTTGGAAAGGTCTGTTCTTTCATCTGCTTACTTGTAGGTAAGAGGATCATAACTGTCAACAAATAATTAATCACCATCCTTGGTGACAAGAAAACCATATTGTTCTGGTTCTCTCACATCTCTCATTCTCCTACGATGTTCTTGTTTCTCTGGAACAGATTGTTTTTCCATGGGGATTTGTGGAATCGTTTCTTGTACCAACTCCTGTGTATCTTGATCCTCGACTTCATCGAATTCTATCTTGCTCCCACTGTCTCTTTTGGAGATGTGCTCCCTCTCAAGGAATATGGCGTGTCTTGCCACTGTAACCTTTTTCTATGAGGGGTTGTATAGGTAATATCCCCCTATTTCCTTGGGATATCCTATAAAGATACACTTTGTGCCCCGGGGTGCAAGCTTGTTACTTGAAGTGACCTTAACAAATGCTTCTCTACCCCACACATGTAAATTCGATAACATGGCTTTGCGTCCACTCCATAACTCGTATGGAATACCATTTATTGATTTAGTTGGTACTTGGTTTAGTATGAGTGCTGCTGTTTGTAATTCATATCCCCAAAAGGAAAATGGAAGACTTGCATGACTCATCATTGATCTCACCATGTCCAACAGGGTGCGGTTCCTCCTTTCACTTACACCATTCCACTGGAGCATGTATGGAGGAGTGAGTTGAGATAAAATTCCAAACACCCGGAATAAATCAATGAAGTTCTGATTAAGATATTCTCCTCCTCTATCTGAGCAGAGTTTCTTAATCTTCTTTCCAAGATGGTTCTCAACTTCATTATTTTATTCTTTGAACTGATCAAAAGAATCTGACTTATACCTCATTAAGTAGATATATCCATATCAACTAAAATCATCATTAAAAGTTATGAAGTACGAGAACCCACCACTTGCTTCAACTGGAAATGGTCCACACACATCTGTGTAAACTAATTCTAGAAGCTCTTTATCCCTTTCACCTTTCCCACTAAATGAGGCTTTGGTCATTTTTCCTTATAGACATGCATGACATACACCAAGTGGTTTTAGTTTGAAAGGATCTAAATATCCATCTTGATGTAATTTTTTCAAACGTTTCTCATTGACATGACCTAGATGGTGATTCCAAAGTTGGGTGTGGTATGAGTCATGTGAATTAAATTTGTCATTTATTGCCATTACTTGGTTTGTGTAGTCTAACACATAAAGGTCGTTATATAAATGTGCCCTACCAAAACAAATGCTATCTTTATAAAAGTAGCAACATCCACATCCAAACTTGATGATGAATACACCAGTATCTAATATGGATAATAAAATAATGTTTTTAGTAACAGAAGGCACATAATAACAACCCTTTAACACCAAGATCATTCCAGTTGGAAATGTGAGGTGGTAGTCCTCGATAGCTACAGCAGCAAGTTTGGCTCCATTGGCTGCTCGTAGATCTACCTCCCCTCGATCAATATTTCTGAATCTACTTGGTTTCTGTATTTGGATATAGATGTGAGAACAAAAAGCAGTATATAATACCCAATTAGTAGAAACAGATAGATTGCATTCGATAACAAACTCACCTGAAGCTTCCCCTTTCTTCCGTGGTTGGGTGCAGTTTTTCTTCCAGTGGCCCTTCTTGCCACATGCGAAACAAAAATCATCCTATTCCTTTGCCTCCCCTTTGATCTTCCTTTTCTTGGAAGGCCTTGAAGAAGATTTAGGCTTAAATATCTTTACCTTCCCTTTCCTTTCATTCACCATAAGGACAGAAGGTTTTTCACACTTCATGTCATTATCCACTTGGCGAATAAGGATAAGAAGACCAGACAGAGACTTCTCAATGTTGTTCATGTTGAAGTTCACAACAAAGTTTGAGAAGATCTGGGGGAGTGATGCAAGAATGAGATCGGTACCCAGTTCTTAGGGGAGTTTAAAACCTAGAACCTCTAAGCGCTAAATGTAGCCAATGAGCTTGACTACATGAGTCCCGGATGCGGCACCCTCTCCAAGATTTCCCTGAAATAGAGCCATGGAGATCTCAAACCTTTCCTATCTTGCTCTCTCCTGGTATAGACCACGAAGGTTCTCAAGAATTCTATAAGAATCCATGTCTTTATGAGACTCCAGGAGTTCACTATACATCGATGATAGCATCAAACATTGAACGTCGAGAGCGTCGTTCAAATGTTGATCATAGACCATGAAATCTTCATCACTCGCCCCTGGGGCAGGAGAATTAGGAAGTGAGGACTCCAGCACATAAAACTTTCATTCATGGAATAGGATAACCCGAAGGAACCTAAACCATTCTTGAAAGTTACTGTTGATGATGATATTATCTTTATCCAGAATTGATCATAGAGAAAATGTGGCTGATGAGTTTGTCATTTCGATTCTACAAATTAAAAGAGCATATTTATCAGTACCTTTTGATTACATTTTATGAAAAATAATGAATTTATTATTTCTCCCACTATTTTATGAAGTCCCAATGGCCCTCACCATTGAACTCGGAATGTCCAGTTGATTTGAAATTCTAGTGGCAAGGATCCATATTCCCCTTCGCATAACCCCAACAAGGGTTGTTCAAGCTATTTAAAGGTATTTAGGTAGGCAGGTCTTTTCCAAATATGAGCTTACAGTTCCTTGATCTGTTGAGTGGACTCCCCAATCCTAAAATCCTGACTTGGATTTCCACAACTCTTACCTCCAATATTACATCAAGTATAGCAAGGGATACTCCTCTTGATGTAATATGGTTAATTCAACATGAAACCTTTCATAAGGGCTTCTTTTATAAAAGTAATTGTCCCAACATGGGTTGGTCAAAAACATAGTTCTATTGAGTGTTTCCCTTAATCTAGTAACAGAAGGCTTGGTCTGACTTAATATGGTATTTGAGGGATTTGATTCTTTATGCATAGTTTTGCATTATCACATGCTTGTTAATATTAAGTGATTCTTGCTTAATTGATTAACCATGTTCTGATAATGTTTGTGCATAGTCCAGTTTTTATTTTATTCCATCTTTGCATGCTTGTTCATTTTATTTATGTGATCACGACAACACATACATAATAAATAAACCCTGCAATCAGACAAAAATAAAATAAGATGGTATGATCATGAGCTTCTATTTGTTAGCTTATCTAGCGGTTTTGATAAGCTAACCCTGGCGTAGGGAAAACACCTTGAACCTGATGGTTTGTGTTTTGCAGCTCCCACCTGTCAACCTTTGTATCTTCTTGGGTTGGTTTTGCCTCAGCTTCAGACTTCGAACCGTCTCCTTTGTCTTCATAGATCCTCCATTAAATGAGGTTTACATTAAAGAAACTATGGTCATGCAGGCCCTACATTTTATTGGAAGAAGGCTCGTAGGCCAAAGAATTTAAATTAAACAAATTTAAATGAAACCATACACACATAAAAGGGGTCTTTGGTCTAGCTCATGATCATCCATAGCATGTAATGACATTCACACATATTTATAATTCAAATTCTTTTAATCGTTCTATTATTTAAGATAATTAGCGCTTGAAATTAATTAATTATGATCTTATAATTAATCAATTATTTATCTTAAAATCCTTTCTGAATTTCCTTGAGATTCTTCTCATCCATATTCCTTGTAGAGGTCTTTGTAATTTTGGAGGAAACCTGGTAAAATTTCTAGAAAGTACACGATGTTTAGTTTATATTTGCACGACATGTATTTCTTTTCACCCTTTATCCAAAGTACATGCCGGGGGATTTAGCGTGTTTTCTCTACTTTGTAAATTTTGGAGAACACAACGTGTATATAAATCATACATGGTGTGTACTTCCTTGTTACGCAGTAACCGGCCTGGCGAACCCATGTACATGGTACGCGGCTCCTCCTTTGTACACTATTTCACTTGGGCCGGATTGGACTACACAACGTGTTGCTCCAACATACACGTCGTGTATTCCTATTTTCCACGCGCCGTTTATTTCTGGTCAACATGGGGTAATAAATACATATTCATACTCAATTCACATGGCTTGGTTTGGCGGACCAGCACCGATTCATTGAACCTAAGTACACGTGGTGTAGTTTTGATTACACGTCGTGTATTTCCGTGTTGTACATATAGAAAGGGTGGCTCCTCCGGATGAGTTCCCCATTTTTATTTTAATCAAAAAATTAAAATTAAAAGGTTGTTTCTGTGATATGAATCGAGAAATGAAGGAGGAAGAACATATCTCATTTATTCAGATTAGAGAATAAATTATTTCAAATTGAATCAAATATAAATGCATAAATTATCAACAAAAATTAAAAAACTATAATCAACGTTGTAACCTCTCTCTGATACCATTTGAAGGTTTCAGGCGTAGTAGAAGCGCATGGGTGGATGTTCCCACTTGGCTTTTTGTCATTAACAATGATCAATCTGGTATCAATACGACGATAAACACCAGTCTCCACAGATCGAATCACAGAAATAGACAAAGAAAAGGAAAGTCTCAGAACCACAAAGTAGGATCGTTACAGGTTGATTATAATTAATTTAATCAGTTGAAAAGAAATACCTTTTGGGTGGTCTTTATTCATTGATTTTGTTGATCACATTCCGATGTTATTCATCGTTGCGTCGCAGAAGCCAAGTGTAGACTTCCTCTAGCGGTGATCCACACGTGTACCTAGTATCTCAGGACATCACCAAAGGAGTCTCTGAGTGCTAGCGTGGAGAAACCATTACTTGTGTTGTCTGCCTTAGATCGTCTTGATCCGATGGAAGAGGATCTCTCTCGGTCTTGAGAGCATTCTTCGAAGAATAGGTTCTTTCGGCCTTGAAATAATTCTCCAGAATTGTTGTGCACAACGATTCTCTTGTGTTTGTAAAAGATTTGGGGTTGTGAGGATATTTATAATCGGGTTTGAGGTTGTAGAGTTATGATAATAAATAATCTTGTTACGCGTTTTATTTATTTCATTAACTCCCTTTTGAAAACCCCATGTCAGGTCATTAATTCCTTGACATGCCCCCACACTGATTATAATAAATATCATTTAATAAAATGATATTTCATCAAAATCCCGACTGGAAAAACTACATGGCGTGTATTAATAAATACACGGTGTGTACTTGTTTTTCATTGTAAACTACATGGTGTGTACATTAAATGTACACGGTGTGTATATCTTGTTTTCATTTATTCATTTCCTTTCCAAAATGAAAACTACACGGAATGTACATTTAATAATACACAACATGTACTTGTTTTCAAAATAAAAACTAAACGGCGTGTACTTGTTTTCATTTTATTCTTCCTCCAAAATGATTTAGGCTTCCTTGAATAATTATTAAACCACGTATGGGAATAATATTTATTCTACTTGAGATACTTGAATACACATATTGTGTGACCCTCTAGGACTCTTTCTCATTGGCATTAGGCGGGCTTGCCTAAAGTCCAAGATTACTGTCTAGCAACGGGTCAAGGCACCCAAGAGAAAGAATTTGATGCCACATTGACATATCACCTCATATGAATGCTTACTATGTAATTTAATCCCTTTGTCTCGATATCTCATCAAGCGGGTTTCATGGTAGTGTCATAAACCTATATGCTTGATCTGTCGTTCTTTGACTACCTGAAATAAACTCTTCGTTTACACCATGGCCATGGAATTTAATGCGACAGTTCTATTTCAATCAAATGGCCGAGATATCAACTTCCATAAATGGAAGGGACAAATCCTTCATGGACTTATCCATTAACAACATGTCACTCATGACACACCCAACATACCCTACTTCCCGCCAACTGTCTGTGTGACGGTTTTCTTCAGTAAATCTAAGTGCACGAGTCATGACATGAGTTAATGATAATATTCCAGTCTAAGGACCATTACACACGCTTGTAGATAGTAATGTCTGATGATACCAAGACATGTAGAATTACTACTGGTGGGTCTATTCTCATAATCTCCCATCTTGGAGATTTCCAAGTGTGAAATCCATGAGAGAGAGTCTCGTCTTCTTATGAGTACTCTTATATGAAGGTCTATATACTATGTGTCCTATCATAGTATTCATCCAACCTCAAAACTTTATTTAATAATATTGTTATAGCATTTCAAGGTTCTCATCATAGCGGGGATCATCCATGACCTTATTAATGCAACAAATATTCCAGGACATTATTATATTATAGTCATGCAGAACAATGAGAAATATATAATAAGTGAACATTAATGTAATCAAAGTACAAAACAGTTGGTTCTCAGGACACCAACCCTCACAAACTACCACTTGGACTAGAACCAACTGCCTACGACTTTTAGTCCACTGGACCTCATATGATGATCATGTTTATGCTGAGTCAAGGATTTAGTCAAGGGGTCCTCCACTTTGTCTTCCGTGGAAATACTACTCACTACAACTTCACCTCTCTGATAAAAATCCATCAAGAGACGATATTTCCGAAGTATGTGCTTTGTCCACTGATGTGACCTTGGCTCTTTTTCAAGTTCCACCACTATAGTATTATCACAATAGAGTGTGATAGGATCTTTACTACTCGGTACTACATCCAGCTCTTGGAAAAATCTTTTCCATCCATACTACTTCTTTAGCCACCTCAGAAGCTGTGATATACTTGGACTCCACTGTAGAATCTTCCACCACACTTTTCTTTGAGATCTTCCAGCTCACTGCACCTCCATTTAAACTGAAGATGTATCTAGTCTGTGACTTCATGTCATCTTGATCAGTCTGGAAACTAGTATCTACATGTCCTCTGATGACTAGTTCCTCATCTCCTCCATAACCCAGGAACATATCCTTAGTATGCCTCAGATACTTCAGGATATTCTTGAATGACATCCAATGGAATTCTTCTGGATTAGCTTGATATCTTCCTACCACACTTAATGCGTAAGCAACATCTAGCCTCGTACATAGCATAACATACCTTAATGACCCAATCACGGATGCTTAAGGGATCCTTGCCATTCTATTTCTTCCCTCATGTGTCTGAGGACACATTTTCTTGGAAAGATGAATGCCATGTGACACTGGAAACAATCCCCTCTTGAACTGTTCCATACTGAATCTCTTCAGTATCTTGTCAATGTATGTACCTTGAATCAGGCCCAACATTCTATTGGTTCTATCATGATGGGTCTTGATCCCAAGAATTTATCCTCCCTTGCCCAAGTATTTCATGGAGAAACATTTATGCAACCATTCCTTAACTGACTATAAGACAAGTACTTCGTTTCCAATTAGTAATATGTCATCAACATATACTATTAAAAAATTGACTGCACTCCCACTAAACCTCTTATAGACACAAGGCTCTCATTCATTCTTAACAAATCCAAATTCCATTACAGCTTCATCAAAATGAATTTTCCATGACCTGGATTCTTTCTTTAATCCATTAACGGATTTATGCAACTTGCATACCTTGTTGGAATCATTTGGAGTCACAAACCCTTCAGGTTGTGTCATGTAGACATCTTCCTGGAGGTTCCCATTAAGGAAATCTGTTTTGATATCCATTTTCCAAATTTCATAGTCTAGCTAAGCGGCAATGACCAATAAGATTATGATGAATTTTAGCATCGCAACCGGTGAAAATGTTTCATCATAGTCAATTCCATGACTCTGTCTAAAACCTTTTGCAACCAGTCGTTCCTTATAGGTGCTGACATGCCCCTCCATGTCCAGTTTCTTCTTGAATACCCATTTATTACCAATAGGCTTTATATCAACTGGAGGATCTACCAAAATCCAGACTTGGTTTTGGTACATGGAATCCATTTCAGAATTCATGGATTCTTTCCACTTGGAAATGTATGTGCCTTCAACTACTTCCTTGTAGGTAATAGGATCATCATTGTCAACCAATAATGAGTCACCATCCTTAGTGACAAGAAAACCATATTGTTTTGGTTCTCTCACCTCTCTCGTGCTCCTACATAGTTATTGTGTCTCCGGAACAGATTGTTCTTCCATGGGGTTTTGTGGAATCTGTTCTTGTACAAACTATTTTTTATCTTGAGCCTCGACTTCATCAAAGTCTATCTTGCTCCCACTATCTCTTTTGGAGATGTTCTCCCTCTCAAAGAATATGGAGTGTCTTTCCCCTGTAACCTTTTTGTCTGAGGGGTTTTATAGGTAATATCCCCTTGTTTCCTTGGGATATCCTATAAACATACACTTTGTGCATCGGGGTGAAAGTTTTTTACCTAAAGAGGCCTTAACAAATGCTTCGCTACCCCACACATGTAAATTCGATAACAAGGATTTTCATCCAATACATAACTCATATGGAATACCATTTATCGATTTATTTGGTACTTGGTTTAGTATGTGTGCTCTTATTTGTAATGCATATCCCCAAAAAGATAATGGAAGACTCGCATGATTCATCATTGATCTCACCATATCCAACAGGGTGCGGTTCCTCCTTTCACTTACATCATTCCTCTGGGGCGTGTTTGGAGGAGTGAGTTGAGATAAAATCCCAAACTCCCGTAAGAAATCAATGAAGTCCTGATTAAGATATTCTCCTCCTCTATCTGAGCGGAGTTTCTTAATCTTCTTACCAAGATGGTTCTCAACTTCATTATTGTATTCTTTGAACCGATAAAAATAATATGACTTATACCTCATTAAGTATATATATCTATATCTACTGAAATCATCAGCAAAAGTTATGAAGTATGAGAACCCACCACTTGATTCAACTAGAAATGGTCCACACACATCTGTGTGAACTAATTGTAGAAGCTCTTTATCCCTTTCACCTTTCCAACTAAATGGGGCTTTGGTCATTTTTCCTTGTAGACATGCATGACATACACCAAGTGGTTTTAGTTCAAAATAATCTAAATAGCCATCTTGATGTAATTTTGTCAAATGTTTCTCATTGACATGACCTAGCCGGTGATGCCAAAGTTGGGTGTGGTATGAGTCATGTGAATTAAATTTATCATCAATTTCCATTACTTGGTTTGTGTATTCTAACACATAAAGTCCTTTATATAAATGTGCCCTAACAAAACAAATGCTATCTTTATAAAAGTAGCAACATCTACTTCCAAAACTAAAGATGAATCCATAAGTGTCTAATATGGATACTGAAATAATGTTTTTAGTAACATAAGGCACATAATAACAACCCTTTAACACCAAGATCATTCCAGTTGGCAATGTGAGGTGGTAGTCCCCGACAGCTACAACTGCAAGTCTGGCTCTATTGGCTGCTCGTAGATCTACCTCCCCTTGATCAATCATTCTGAATCTACTTAGTTCTTGTATTTGGATACAGATGTGAGCACCAAAAGCAGTATCTAATACCCAATTATTAGAAACAGATAGATTGCATTCGATAACAAACGCACCTGAAGCTTCCCCTTGCTTCCTTGGCTAGGTGCCGTTTTTCTTCCAGTGGCCCTTCTTGCCACATGCGAAACAAACAACATCCTGTTCCTTTGCCTCCCCTTTGATCTTCCTTTTCTTGGACGGCCTTGAAGAAGCTTTGGGATGAAAGATATTCTCCTTCCCTTTCCTTTTATTCACCATAAGGACAGAAGGTTTTTCACGCTTCATGTCATTATCCACTTGGTGAATAAGGATAAGAAGATGAGACCGAGACTTCTCAATGTTGTTCATTTTGAAGTTCACAACAAATTTTGAGAAGCTCTATGGGAGTGATGCAAGAATGAGATCGGTACCCAGTTCTTCGGGGAGTTTAAACCCTAGAACCTCCAAGAGCTCAATGTAGCCAATGAGCGTGACAACATGAGGCCCGGATGGGGCACCCTCTTCAAGCTTTCTCTGAAATAGAGCCTTGGAGATATCAAACCTTTCATGTATTTCTCTTTCCTGGTATAGACCACATAGGTGCTCGAGCATGCTATAAGCATCCATGTCTTCATGAGACATCATGAGTTCACTAGACATATATGATAGCATCAAATATTGAACATCGAGAGCGTCGTTCAAATGTTGATCATAGACCAGAAAATCTTCATCACTCACCCCTGGGTCAGGAGAATTAGGAAGTGAGGACTCCAGCACGTAAAACTTTCGTTCATGGCGTAGGATAACCCGAAGGTGCCTAAACCATTCCTGAAAGTTACTGTCATTGAGGATATTGTCTTTATCCAGAATTGATCATAGAGAAAATGTGGTTGATGAGTTTTTCATTTCGATTCTACAAATTAAAAGAGAAGATTTATCAATAAATTTTGATTACATTTTATGAAAAATATTGAATTTATTAATTCTCCCACTATTTTATCAAGTCCCAATGGCCCTCACCATTGAACTCGGAATGTCCAGTTTCTTTGAAATTCTAGTGGAAAGGATCCATATTCCCCTTCTCAGAACCCCAAAAAAGGTTGGTCAAGCTATTTGAAGGTATTTAGGTAGGCACTTCTTTGCCAACCGTGAGATTACAGTTCCTTGATCTGTTGAGTGGACTCCCCAATCCTGAAATCCTGACTTGGATTTCCTCAACTCTTGCCTCCAATATTACATCATGTCTATCAAGGGATACTCCTCTTTATGTAATATGGTTAAGTCAACCCGAAACCTTTCATAAGGGATTCCTTTATAAAAGTAAGTGTCCCAACAAGGGTTGGTCAAACACATAGTTTTGTTGAGTCTTGAATTTAATCAAGTAACAGAAGGCTTGTTCTAACTTAATATGGTATTTGAGGGATTTTATTATTTATGCATAGTTTTTAATTATCACATGCTTGTTAATATTAAGTGATGCTTTCTTAAGTGATTAACCATGTTCTGATAATGTTTAAACATAGTCTGGTTTTTATTTTATTCAATCTTTGCATGCTTGTTCATTTTATTTATGTGATCACAAAAACACATACATAATAAATAAACCGTGCAATCAGACAGAAATAAAATAAGATGGCATGATCATGAGCTTCTATTGGTTAGATTATCTAGCGGTTTTGATAAGCTAACCCTGACATAGTGAAAACACCTTGAACCTGATGGTTCGTGTTTTGCAGCTCCCACCTGTCCACCTTTGTATCTTCTTGGGTTGGTTTCTCCTTAGATTCAGACTTCGAACCATCTCCTTTGTCTTGAGAGATCCTCCATTAAATGGGGTTTACATTAAAGGAACTATGGGCACACATGCCCTATATTTTATTAGAAGAAGGATCGCAGGCCAATGAATTTAAATTGAACAAATTTAAATGAAACCATACACACATACAAGGGGTCTTTGTTCTAGAACATGATCATCCATATCTTGCAATGACATTTACGCATATTTAGAATTCAAATTCTTTTAATCGTTCTATTATTTAATATAAGTCGTGCTTGAAATTAATTAATTATGATCTTATAATTAATCAATTCTTTATCTTAAATTCCTTTCTGAATTTACTTGAGATTCTTCTCATACATATTCCTTGTACTGTTCTTTGTACTTTTGGATGAAACCTAGTGAAATTTATGGAAAGTACACAGTGTGTAGTTTATATTTACACAGCGTGTATTTCTTTTCACCCTTTATCCAAAGTACACGCCGTGGGATTTTGTGTGTTTTCTCTACTTTGGAAATTATGGAGTACACGGTGTGTAAATAAATCATACACGGTGTGTACTTCCTTGTTACGTAGAAACTGGCCTGGCGATCCCGTGTACGTGATACGCAGCTTCTCCTTTGCACACGGTTTCACTTGGGCCGGATCGAACTACACGACGTGTTGCTCCAACATACAGGCCGTGTATTCCTATTTTCCACGGGCCATTCATTTCTAGTCAACATGGGGTAATAAATACATAGGCATACTCAATTCATATGGCCTGGTTTGGCGGACCAGTTGAGGTTCGTTGAACCTAATTACACGATGTGAAGTTTTCATTACACGCCGTGTATTCCCGGGCTATACAGACAGAAAGGGAGGCTCCTTCGAATGAGTTCCTCATTTTTATTTTAATCAAAAAATTAAAATTAAAAGTTCGTTTCTATGATATGAATCGAGAAATGATGTAGGAAGAACAAATATCATTTATTCAGATTAGAGAACGATTTATTTAGAATTGAATCATATATAAATGCATAAATTATCAAAGAAAATTAAATAACTATAATCAACGTTGTAACCTCTCTCTGAGACCATTTGAAGGTTCCGGGTGCAGCGGAAGTGCGTGGGTGGATGTTCCCACTTGGATTTTTGTCATTAACAATGATCAATCCGGGATCAATACGACGATAAACACCAGTCTCCACAGATTGAATAACAGAAATAGAAAAAGAAAAGGAAATTATCGGAACCACGAAGTAGGATCATTACAAGTTGATTATAATTAATTTAATCAATTGAAAGGAAATAACTTCTGGGTGTTCTTTCTTCATTGATGCTATTGATCACGTTCTGATGTGATTCGTCGTTGCGTCGCATAAGCCAAGTGTAGACTTCCTCTAGCGGTGATCCATATGTGTACCTCGTATCTCAAGACGTCACCAAAAGAGTCTCCAGGTGCTAGCGTGGAGAAACATTTTCTTTCCATGTCCACCTTAGATCATCTTGATCCGATGGAAGAGGATCTATCTCAGTCTTGAGAATGTTCATGGAGGAAGAGGTTCTTTCAGCCTTGAAAGAATTCTCCAAAATTGTTGTGCACAACTATTCTCTTGTGTTTGGAAAAGAGTTGGGGTTGTGAGGATATTTATAATCGGGTTTGAGGTTGTAGAGTTATGATAATAAATAAACAAGTTACACGTTTTATTTATTTCATTAACTCCCTTTTGAAAACCCCATGTCGAGTCATTAATTCCTTGACATGCACCCACACTAATTATAATAAATATCATTTAATAAAACAATATTTCCTCAAAATCCCGACTGGAAAAACTACACGGCGTGTATTAATAAATACACTATGTGTACATTAAATGTACACGACGTGTATATATTGTTTTCATTTATTCATTTCCTTTACAAAATTAAAACTACACGGCGTGTACATTTAATAATACACAGTGTGTACTTGTTTTCAAAATAAAAACTACAAAGCGTGTAATAATTAATACACAGCGTGTACTTGTTTTCATTTTATTCTTCCTCTAAAACGATTTATGATTCCTTGAATAATTATTAAACCATGTACGAGAATAATCTTTATTCTAATTGAGATACTTTAATACACTTAGTGGGTGACCCTCTAGGACTCTTTCTCGTTGGAATTAGGTGGGCTTGCCTAAAGTCCAAGATTACTGTATAGCAACGAGTCAAGGAACCCAAGAGAAATAAGTTGACGCCGCATTGATGTATCACCTCATACGAATGATTACTATGTAATTTAATCCCTCTGTCTCGATATCTCATCAAGAAGGTTTCATGGTAGTGTCATAAACCTATATGCTTGATCCGTCGTTCTTTAACTACCTGAAATAAACTCATCATTTACACCATGGCCATGGAATTGAATGTGACAGTTCTATTTCAATTAAAGGGTCGAGATATCAACTTCCATAAATAGAAGGGACAAATCCTTCCTCGACTTATCCATTAACAACATGTCACTTGTGACACACCCAACATACCCTACTTCCCGCCAACTATCTGCATGACAGTTTTCGTCAGTAAATCTAAGTGCATGAATCATGACATGGGTTAATGATAATCTTCCAGTCTAAGGACCATTACACACGCTCGCAGATAGTAATGTCTGATGACACCAAGACATGAAAAATTACTACTGGTAGGTCTGTTCTCATAATCTACAATCTTGGAGATTACCGAGTGTGAACTCCATGAGAGAGAGTCTCGTCTTCTTAGGAGTACTCGCACATGACGGTCTGTATACTATGTGTCCTATCATAGTATGTCATCCAACCGTAGAACATTATTTAAGAATATTGTTATAGAATTTAAAGATTCTCATCATAGCGGGGATCTGCCATGACCTTATTAATGCAACAAATATTCTAGGACATTATTATATCATAGTCATTCAGAACAATGAACAATATATATTAAGTGAACATTCATGTAATCAAAGTACAAAAAAGTTGGTTCTCCGAAAACCAACCCTTACAAACTCCCACTTGGACTAGAGCCAACTGCCTACGAATTTTATTCCGCTAGAACTCACATGATGATCATGTTTCTGCTGAGTCAAGGCTTTAGTCAAGGGGTCCGCCACACTGTCTTCCATGGAAATACTGCTCACTACAACTTCACCTCTCTGAGAAAAATCCCTCAAGAGATGATATTTCCAAATTATGTGATTTGTCCGTTGATGTGACCTTGGATCTTTTGCAAGTGCCACCGCTACAGTATTATCACAATAGTGTGTGATAGGATTATTACTGATCAGTACTACATCCAGCTCTTGGACAAAGCTTTGCATCCATACTGCTTCTTTAGTTGCCTCAGAAGCTACGATATACTCGGAATCTGCTGTATAATATGCCACCACACTTTGCTTTGAGCTCTTCCATCTCACTGCACCTCCATTTAAACTGAAGATGTATCCAGTCTGCGACTTCATGTCATCTTGATCAGTCTGGAAACTAGCATCTACATGTCCTCTGATGACTAGTTCCTCATCTCCTCCATAAACCATGAACATATCATTAGTACGCCTCAGATACTTAAGGATAGTCTTGACTGCCATCCAATGGAGGTCTCCTAGATCAGCTTGATATCTAGCTACCGCACTTAATGCATAAGCAAAATCTAGCCTCGTACATAGTATAGCATACATGACTGACCCAATCACGGATGCATAAGGTATCCTTTCCATTCTATTTATTTCCTCATGTTTTTTAGGACACATTTTCTTGGAAAGATGAATGCCATGTGACACTGGAAATAATCCCCTCTTGGACTGTTCCATACTGAATCTCTTCAGTATATTGTCAATGTATGTACTTTGACTCAGGCCTAGCATTCTCTTGGATCTATCATGATGGATCTTGATCCTAATAATATATGCTGCCTCACCCAAGTCTTTCATGGAGAAGCATTTATGCAACCATTCCTTAATTGTCTTTAAGACAGGTACTTTTTTTCCAATTAGTAATATTTCATCAACATATACTATTAGGAAAATGACTGCACTCCCACTAAACCTCTTAAAGACACAAGGCTCACATTCATTCTTAACAAATCCAAATTCCATCACAACTTCATTAAAATTAATGTTCCATGACCTGGATGCTTTCTTTAATCAATAAATGGATTTTTGCAACTTTCATATCTTGTTGACATTATTTGGAGTCACAAACCCTTCAGGTTGTGTCATGTAGACATCTTCCTAGAGGTTCCTTTTAAGGAAATCTGTTTTGAAATCCATTTTCCAAATTTCATATTCATGGTAAGTGGCAATGGCCAATAGGATTCTGATGGATTTCAGCATCGCAACCGGTGAAAAGGTTTCATCATAGTCAATTCCTTGATGCTGTCTAAAACCTTTTGTAACCAGTCATTCCTTATAGGTGCTAAATTTCCCCTCCATGTCCATTTTCTTCTTGAATACCCATTTATTACCAATAGGATTTACATCAACTGGAGGATCTACCAAAATCCAGACTTGGTTTTGTCACATGGAATCCATTTCATAATTCATGGATTCTTGACACTTGGCAACATTTGTGCCTTCAACTTCTTCCTTTTAGGTAAGAGGATCATCATTTTCAACCAATAATGAGTCACCATCCTCGGTGATAAGAAAACCATATCGTTCTGGTTCTCTCACCTCTCTCGTGCTCCTAAGCAGTTGTTGTGTCTCTGGAATAGATTGTTCTTCCACGGGTCTTTGTGGAATCTGTTCTTGTACCAACTCCCGTGTATCTTGAGCATCGATTTCATCGAAGTCTATCGTGCTCCCACTATCTATTTTAGAGATGTGATCTCTCTCAAAGAATATGGCGTGTCTTTCTACTACAACATTTTTGTCTGAGGGGTTATATAGGTAATATCCCCTTGTTTCTTTGGTATATCCTTTAAAGATACACTTTTTTCCTCGGAGTGCAAGTTTGTTACCTGAAAAGGCCTTAAAAAATGCTTCGCTACCCCACACATGTAAATTTGATAACATGGATTTACATCCACTCCATAACTCATATGGAATACCATTTATCGATTTAGTGGGTAATTGGTTTAGTATGTGTGCTTCTGTTTGTAATGCATATCCCCAAAAGGATAATGGAAGACTCGAATGACTCATCATTGATCTCATCATGTCCAACAAGATGCGGTTCCTCCTTTCACTTACACCATTCCACTAGGGCGTGTATGGAGGAGTGAGTTGATATAAAATCCCAAACTCCTGTAAGAAATCAATGAAGTCCTGATTAAGATATTATCCTCCTCTTTCTGAGCGGAGTCTCTTAATCTTCTTACCAAGATGGTTCTCAACTTCACTCTTGTATTCTTTGAACCGATCAAAAGAATCTAACTTATACCTCATTAAGTAGATATATCCATATCTACTAAAATCATCAGTAAAAGTTATGAAGTATGCGAACCCACCCCTTACATCAACTGGAAATGGTCCACACACATCTCTATGAACTAATTCTAGAAGCTCTTTAGTCCTTTCAAATTTTCTTGTAAATGGGGCTTTGGTCATTTTTCCTTTTAGACACGCATGACATACACCAAGTGGTTTTAGTTCGAAAGAATCTAAATAGCCATCTTGATGTAATTTTGTCAAACGTTTCTCATTGACATGACCTAGCCGGTGATGTTAAAGTTGGGTGTGGTATGAGTCATGTGAATTAACTTTTTCATCTATTACCATTACTTGGTTTGTGTAGTCTAACACATAAAAGCCGTTATATAAATGTGCCCTACCAAAACAAATGCTATCTTTATAAAAGTAGCAACATCCACTTCCAAACTTGAAGATGAATCCATCATTATCTAATATGGATACTGAAAGAATGTTTTTAGTAACAGAAGGAACATAATAACAACCCTTTAACACCATGATCATTCCAGTTGGCAATGTGAGGTGGTAGTCCCCGATAGCTACAACAACAAGTCTGGCTCCGTTGGATGCTCGTAGATCTACCTCCCCTTGATCAATCTTTCTGAATCTACTTGGTTCCTATATTTGGATACAGATGTGACCACCACAAGAATTATCTAATACCCAATTATTATAAACAGATAGATTGAATTCGATAACAAACGCACCTGAAGCTTCCCCTTGCTTCCTTGGATGGGTGTAGTTTTTCTTCCAGTGGCCCTTCTTGACACATGCGAAACAAATAGAATCTTGTTCCTTTGCCTCCCCTTTGATCTTCCTTTTCTTGGAAGGCCTTGAAGAAGCTTTGGGAATAAAGCTCTTCACCTTCCCTTTCCTTTTATTCACCATAAGGACATAAGGTTTTTCACGCTTCATGTAATTATCCACTTGGAGAATAAGGATAAGAAGATCAGACAGAGACTTCTCAATGTTGTTCATGTTGAAGTTCACAACAAAGTTTGAGAAGCTCTGGGGGAGTGATGCAAGAATGAGATCGGTACCCTGGTCTTTGGGGAGTTTAAACCCTATAACCTCCAAGCGCTCAATCTAGACAATGAGCTTGACTACATGAGACCCGGCTGAGGAACCCTCTCCAAGATTACTCTGAAATAGATCCTTAGAGATCTCAAACCTTTCCTATCTTGCTCTCTCCTGGTATAGACCACGGAGGTGATCAAGCATGATATAAGCATCCATGTATTCATGAGACTTCATGAGTTCACTAGACATCGATGATGGTATCAAACATTGAACATTGAGAGCATCATTCAAATGTTGATCATAGACCAGGAAATCTTCATAACTCTCCCCTGGGGCAAGAGAATCAGAAAGTGAGGAATCCCGCACGTAAAACTTTAGTTCATGGCATAGGATATCCCTAAGGCACGTAAACCATTCCTGAAAGTTACTACCAGTGAGGATATTGTCTTTATCCATAATTGATCGTAGAGAAAATTTGGTCGATGAGTTTTTCATTTCAATTATACAAATTAAAAGAGCAGATTTATCAGTACCTTTTGATTACATTTTATGAAAAATAATGAATTTATTAATTCTCCCACTATTTTATCAAGTCCCAATAGCCCTCACCATTGAACTCGGAATGTCCAGTTTCTTTGACATTCTAGTGGCAAGGATCCATATTACCCTTCACATAACCCCAACAAGGGTTGGTCAAGATATTTGAAGGTATTTAGGAAGGCATGTCTTTTCCAACTGTGAGCTTACAGTTCCTTGATCTATTGAGTGGACTCCCCAATCCTGAAATCCTGTCTTGGATTTCCTCAACTCTTGCCTCCAATATTACATCAAGTCTATCAAGGGATACTCCTCTTTATGTAATATGGTTAAGTCAACCCGAAACTTTTCATAAGGGCTTCCTTTATAAAAGTAAGTGTCCCAACAAGGGTTAGTCAAACACATAGTTTTATTGAGTCTTTCCCTTAATCAAGTAACAGAAGGCTTGTTCTGATGTAATATAGTATTTGAGGGATTTTATTCTTTATGCGTAGTTTTTCATTATCACATGCTTGTTAATATTAAGTGATGCTTTCTTAAGTGATTAACCATGTTCTGATAATGTTTTCACATAGTCTGATTTTTATTTTATTCCATCTTTGCATTCTTGTTCATTTTATTTATGTGATCATGACAACACATACATAATAAATAAACCATGCAATCAGACAGAAATAAAATAAGATGTCATGATCATGAGCTTCTATTGGTTAGCTTATCTAGCGATTTTGATAAGCTAACCCTGACCTAGAGAAAACACCTTGAACCTGATGGTTCATGTTTTGTAGCTCCCACCTGTCCACCTTTGTATCTTATTGGGTTGGTTTTTCCTCATCTTCGGACTTCGAACCGTCTCCTATGGCTTGAGATATCCTCCGTTAAATGGGGTTTACATTAAAGAAACTATGGGCACGCATGCCCTACATTTTATTGGAAGAAGGCTCACAGGACAACAAATTTAAATTAAACAAATTTAAATGAAACCATACACACATAAAAGGGGTCTTTGGTCTAGCTCATGATCATCCATAGCATGCAATGACATTGACACATATTTAGAATTCAAATTCTTTTAATCATTCTATTATTTAAGATAATTCGTGCTTGAAATTAATTAATTATGAACTTATAATTAATAAATTATTTATCTCAAATTCCTTTCTGAATTTCCTTGAGATTATTCTCATCCATATTCCTTGTACAAGTCTTTGTAATTTTGGAGGAAACATGGTGAAATTTCTGGAAAGTACATGGCTTGTAGTTTATATTTACACGACGTGTATTTCTTTGCACCCTTTATCCAAAGTACACATCGGGGGCTTTGGCGTGTTTTCTCTACTTTGGAAATTTTGGAGTACACGACATGTAGATAAATCATACACGGCGTGTACTTACTTGTTACGTGGTAACCAGCCTATCGATCACGTGTACGTGGTACGGGGCTTCTCCTTTGTACACGGTTTCACTTGGGCCAGATCGGACTACACGACGTGTTGCTCCAACATACACGCCGTGTATTCCTGTTTTCCACACGCCATTCATTTCTAGTCAACACGGGGTAATAAATACATAGGCATACTCAAATCACATGGCATGGTTTAGTGGATGAGTTCCGGTTCGTTGAACTTAAGTACACGGCGTGTAGTTTTCATTACACTGCGTGTATTCTCGTGTTGTATAGACAGAAAGGTAGGCTCCTCCGGATGAGTTCCTCGTTTTTATTTTAATCAATAAATTAAAATTAAAAGGTTGTTTCTGTGATATGAATTGAGAAATGAAGGAGGAATAACAGATCTCATTTATTCAGATTTGAGAACGATTTATTTCGAATTGAATTAAATATAAATGCATAAATTATCAACGAAAATTAAATAACTATAATCAACTTTGTAACCTCTCTCTGATACCATTTGAAGGTTCCGGACGCAGATAAAGCGCATGGGTGGATGTGCCCACTTGGATTGTTGTCATTAACAATGATCAATTTGGGGTCAATACGACGATAAACACCAGTCTCCACGGATCAAATCACAGAAAAAGAAAATGAAAATGAAAGTCCTAGAACCACAAAGTAGGATCGTTATAGGTTGATTATAATTATTTTAATCAATTGAAAAGAAATACCTTTTGGGTGTTCTTTCTTCGTTGATGTTATTGATCACGTTCAGATGTGATTTGTCGTTGCGTCGTAGAAGCCAAGTGTAGTCTTCCTCTAGCAGTGATCCACACGTGTACCTCGTATCTCGGGATGTCTCCAAAGGAGTCTCCAGGTGCTAGAGTGGAGAATCCTTTGCTCGCTTTGTCCTCCTTAGATAGTCTTGATCTTATGGAAGAGGATCTATCATGGTCTTGAGAGCGTTCTTGGAGGAAGTGGTTCTTTCGGCCTTAAAAGAATTCTCTAGAATTGTTGTGCACAACAATTCTCTTGTGTTTGGAAAAGAGTTGGAGTTGTGAGGATATTTATAATCGGGTTTGAGGTTGTAGAGTTATGATAATAAATAAATGAGTTACACGTTTTATTTATTTCATTAACTCCTTTTTAAAAACCCCATGTCGAGTCATTAATTCCTTGACATGCACCCACAGTGATTATAATAAATATCATTTAATAAAACGATATTTCCTCAAAATCCCGACTGGAAAAACTACACTGCGTGTATTAATAAATACACTGCGTGTACTTGTTTGTCATTGAAACCTACACGGAATGTACATTAAATGTACATGGTGTGTATATCTTGTTTTCATTTATTCATTTCCTTTCCAAAATGAAAACCCCATGGTGTGTACATTTAATAATACATGACGTGTACTTGTTTTCAAAATAAAAACTACATGGCGTGTAATAATTAATACACGGCATGTACTTGTTTTCATTTTATTCTTCCTCCAAAACGATTTAGGCTTCCTTGAATAATTATTAAACCACGTAGGGTAATAATCTTTATTCTACTTGAGATACTTGAATACACTTAGTGTGTGACCCTCTAGGCCTCTTTCTCGTTGGCATTAGGTGGGCTTGCCTAAAGTCCAAGATTACTGTCTAGCAATGGGTCAAGTCACCCAAGAGAAAGAAGTTGATGCCGCATTGATGTATCACCTCATACGAACGCTTACTGTGTAATTTAATCCCTCTTTCTCGATATCTCATCAAGTAGGTTTCATGGCAGTGTCATAAACCTATATGCTTGATCCGTCTTTATTTGACTTCTTGAAATAAACTCATCATTTACACCATGGCCATGGAATTTAATGTGACAGTTATATTTTAATCAAAGGGCTGAGATATCAACTTCCATAAATGGAAGGGACAAATCCTTCCTCGACTTATCCATTAACAACATGTCACTCATGACATACCCAACGTACCCTACTTCCTGCCAACTTTCTGTGTGACAGTTTTCATCAGTAAATCTAAGTGAGCAAGTCATGACATGAGTTAATGATAATATTCCAGTCTAAGGACCATTACACACGCTCACAGATAGCAATTTTCGATGACACCAAGACATGCAGAATTACTACTGGTGGGTCTGTTCTCATTATCTCCCATCTTGGAGATTACCAAGTGCGAATTCCATGAGAGAGAGTCTCGTCTTCTTATGAGTACTCGCACATGATGGTCTTTATACTATGTGTCCTATCATTTTATTTCATCCAATCACAGAACTTTATTTAAGAATATTGTTATAGCATTTCAAGGTTCTCATCATAGCGGGTATCTTCCATGACCTTATTAATGAAACAAATATTCTAGGAAATTATTATATTATAGTCATACAGAACAATGAAAAATATATAATAAGTGAACACTCATGTAATCAAAGTACAAAACAGTTGGTTCTCAGGACACCAACCCTTACAAGATGAAGGGTTTTAATTGATATATTTTTCTAAATTGCATATATAAGGGACACCCCATGGGTGCGTTTCATTATTTGAATGTTTATGAAAATTTGTTCCATGTTTCCTATGAGGAAGACCTAGTTTCCTTTACTTTCTTGTTAGGTTGGACTTAATTTATTATTATTTTCTTATTAAATTCATGTGTTATGAATTGTAGCTGGTTATCCTTGTAGTAGTCAAGATTACTTTGGGCTGATGGATATCGTTTGTGTATGATTGTTTTGCACAGGGCTTTGAGAACCTAGTATAGTTAAACCGTAGGGGGAATTGATGTTGAGGGCCTCCCCATAGTGTCTGTTATATTTACGTTATGATTCCCTTGGGGGGATTGACAGTGAGTGCTCCCTAAGAGTGTCTATAGTATACCGTTATGAGACCACAAGGGGAATATACATTTAGTGCTTCCTTAGAGAGTCTGTAGTTTATCTTTAAAAAACCACATGGGGAATTGACCGTGAGTAATTGCTCAGAGAGTATTTGTTTTTTTGGAACACTTGATTATAAGGGTTAGACTGTGTGATCCACCCAGAGGGTCAATGTGATATTTTGAACGATTATTGTGACGATTATGCCAAAAAAATCACAAACTTAGACTCCGTCATACTTGATTATTAGATGGTCTAATGAGACATCTGTTTTTATATTACACAGGGGATATAGAGATTAGGCTAGATCCTGATATTTCATTATTCAGCGATTTGAATAATTAATAAATGTAAACAAATGTAATTGGAAATGGTAGGATTGTTTACTTTTTATTAATTCCTTGTTTATTACTTAATTTTTCATATTCACTGACAGTTAGGAACAAATCATTTGGTTGTTGCCTATTGGGATTCGTCTCACACCCTTTTTGGGTCATGATTTTTGTCCCAAATAGATTATATGGTTGCAGGTATAGATAAGGTCAAACATCCATCAATATCAGGTACTTGATTATTGTGGAGCTAAAGAGCATGAGGCCAAGCTGGGGCTTGCGATGTTGTTGGAGTTTACATAATTTTTAGTACTTTGGTTTTAGTATTTCATTTTCACCATTGTGACTTGTTTGGATGATTTTCTAGATACATGTGACATTCATCATTTAATTATATATTCATCAGTTGTTTTACTATCATTCTTCCATGACTTACTTTCATTTTATGGTTTTACATCTTCTTGTGTTGTTTATTATTGTTATTCTGCTATGTTGCTCTACCAATGAAGAAATAGTTTCCACACTATTACACCTAAGGGCCTCACTTCTAGTTGAAATCCTATGGTTTTCAAGGATATGTGATTGAGGCCATGTGACCAATTAGGTACGGGGCACCTTTGGGCGGCACCCGAAATTGGGACGTTACAAAGTGGTATTATAGGAGGTTTTATTTTTGGATTTGCATTACTGTTTGGAGCCTATAGACTAGGATAGGAAGGAATGGGTAGTTGGTAATAAGATGTTCATGGGAGTAGCTAACTCATGCATAGGGAATAACCTATTTACCTTGAATATTGCAATTTTTTGGTTTTTCAATTATTATAGTTGATTTGATTTTGACCATTGGGTGACTCACTTGTATTGTGCAATTATCATTGATATTATTAAGGTTCTATTTCTATTGCAACCCAATGAGATGAGGTAATTCCATCTCATGCATCATATAGTCACTTGATAGAGATCACATGTCATGCATTCTTATCATGCCATTTAGGGTGCATTACTAGTTTTATACTATTGTGGTAGATGTTGTGATGTATATGAATGTTGTTGTGATAAATGCTTTGATAGAATACCTACTATTTGATAGGGTATTACTAATATGTAAAATTTCATTAGATGAATGCCAAACTTTGGTCCTTGAGGTGTTATGGGCCCTCTTGGATCAGAATTTGGTGGATCAAGTATGTTCTTTAGTAGAATGTTTTCAACTTGTAATGTGTAATAGGATTCTAAAATTTTATTCAGGGGAGTGTGGGCTCGCACACTACTAGAAATCAGACGTTTCCCAACACTTGTATACCAACAGTTAAAAGAACCATTGGTATAGGTTATCTTTACCAATGGTTTGCATAAACCATTGGTAAAGATCTATAACAAGTGACTTTTCTCAACGGTTTGAAGAAACCGTTGGGAAAGATGGGTAAAAAATCACTTTTCCCAACGGTTTGATGAAACCGTTGGGAAAGATGGGGAAAAAATGAGTTTTCCCAACGGTTTTTAAAAACCGTTGGGAAAAATATTCCGCAAATTCTCCAAAACCAGGCAGCCGCCTCCCCACGATTCCAAAACCATTCCGCTGCTCTCCAGAAGCTATTCCTTCACAGAAGAACTTGAGAAGCCCCACCTCTTCCATCAGATCATCTACTGCCAGGTTAGACTCCCTCTATCTTTTATCAAGGATATAGTTCCACCTCTTATCAAGCATATCCTTTTATTCTCAAGGATTTCATTATTCCCAATTTTTAGGGTTTTTGTAAAATTTTATGATTCACTACTCCACAAATTGTGTACTCAAATCACTACATTATTGTATGTCCAATTAATGTTTTCATTGCACATTTACATTTATAAGGGAATGTTGTCTCTTTATTGTGTTCTAATTTTAAAGATTAATAGTTTTTTTTAATCTCAATTCTTCAAATATTACAGCTTCATGTATATAAACTCATAAGAAATTGTTTGTAATATTTATTGATATTATTTCATGAAAATAACTCCTTTCATTAAGATCATGTCAAACATGAAGATCTTGTTCATCTTAATTTTTATACACTATGTGTATTACATAACAAGTATGTATCATGTTTCTATCAAAATCTATATATATATATATATATAATGACACATTTTTCACTTATCCTTTGCACAATAGAACATATGGAGTATCTTCTTGAACTTTGATAAATAGTATGTGGTCCCTAATTAGTACTTCTTCCTTCTTCATGAAACTAATTCACAGAATGTCAAATTCTCAATATTAGTGAATATTAGTTTTTCTAATATAACCATTAATCATTCTGCCTTTGACATCATACAGGTGTTATTCAATCACCTTTTTAAAACACAAGCACCATTTTGACTGATTTGGGGTTCCTCAAAATGCTTGGGAAAATCAGAAAAATGCATGTATTGAATAGTGTTTCTCATATGGTTTCATGGATACAAGTTAATCTCGAAAATCATGACTGTGTGGTTCAAATATCATGAGGACCATGAGATTATTATTCTTCACACAAATGATGTTTTTTTCTACAACTATGTGTTTTTGTTTTCAATTTTGATTTGGCCGAAAGGGGAGCTTTGTGGTCATTAATCATGATTGTGGGTGGTCATTTAGGATGTAAGATATTATGACTTCATTTTACTTGATATATCCAATATTATTATTGATTTATGTTCAATTTTATTATCTTTAACAAGTGATGCTGTTTAATAAGTTGTTATTAATGGTTGTAATAATGACGATATGGTATAAGGGTTCATATGGTGTGTATAAAGGTTCACGTGGTGTGTATAACGGTTGACATGGTATCAGTGAACTCAAGTCATTAATTTAAGCCTTCATTATCACTAGCATATAAGAAATTGAATGATGTAAACCCATCCTAACATGATTTCTTACCTTAGATAGTGTCCAACATATGAAATTCGAGCTTTTGAATTCATCAGTTAACCAGGATCATATATTCCATTTCCCCCAAGATGACTGTACTAATATAACTTTAGGGTCAATTAAATATGGTTCTCATTGTACATTGTATATTATGTGTCCTTCTTGGCCAATACTCACTTTTATGAGGGTGGGGTGCTTTTCACTACCCATGCTGGCATGTGTAGACATCCATAAAAATGTTAGATAAGTCACAAGTTTAATTCAGTAATGTTGTTATAATTGACATAATTTAATATTAATTTCAAATTTAAAAATAAATGTTTTTGTCTATACTTAATGAAATTAAATATTTTTACAATCCATGAACAATTATTACTGCAGAAGCCTAAAATTTATTCACCCATGGGGTGCGCTTGACTTGGGGAAGTAATTGGGTAATGAAAGGTATGGCCATAGAGGTGCCAATAATGAGTTATTGAACATGAGTGAATGATTTGGGATGCCTATAACACATGATGGTACCTGAGGCATGTTCCTCTTATAGACCTAATAAAAATGAATATAAATAAATTTTAATTTAATTTATGAGTACCTGTTCTTTACATTATTTTAATAGTTCACTACATCGAATAGAAACATCTTCCTTTATCGTTTACTTAAATGTATTTTCTATTAAAGTTCAACCCTATTGAATTTTTTATGACGAAATGACTTATATAAATTCTTTTTACAGAATGGAAAAAAGTTGGATGTATGAAACTGATCGGATATCAAGCGATTTTGAAAACAATTTGGAGAGCTTTATAGATTTTTCATTTCACAATGCTTCAGATAGTGGTCACATACACTGCCCATGTTCCAATTGTGTTGGTAGACCTTAGTTGAGCCATGAAGAAGTCAGCTACCACATAACCAAAAATGGTTTTCAAGCAAACTACTTTGTGTGGTATCACAATGGGGAGAAAATGAAATCTCAAATTGGTGATGATAAAAATGAAAGGACTGGAATGGAGAATTTGTTAGATGATCGGTTTCTGGTCATTCGTCATCATGAAAAAGAATGGATTTCGACTCAAGAAGACTTTGATATGAGGACAGCTGATGATTCTAGTGAAAATGATGATATTGATAGGGTGAAAAAATTAAATGATGCTGCCACAACTCCAGTATATCGACAATGTGATAAAATGAAAAAGCTGGAATTTTTAATCCGATTGTTTCATGGGAAATCTATGTATGGGATTTCTAATATAGAAATTTATTACATTATTACCCTCTTGAAGGATTTACTTCTTGATGATGCAGATATTCCCTCAAACCACTATATGTCATGGAAGTTAGTTTAGGAACTTGGATTTTCAAGAAACAAAATTCATGCTTTCCTGAAAGATTGCAGTTTATTCTGGGAGGAAACCGCTGAATGAAATGATTGTATAAAATGTGGAACATCTTTCTAGAAGTCAAAATCTGATGGAACACCATCCTGCATTCCAAATAAAGTAATGTGGAACTTTCCATTGATCCCCAAACTCCAGAATATTTTTATGTCTGATGACATATCAATAAAAATGAGATGGCATGATACCGAGAGAAAGAATACTAATGATGACTTGGTTCATCCTGCAGATGGATTTGCATGGAAGAGATTTCATGCTTGACATATTGATTTTTCAGCTGACGTGCGTAATGTGAGGTTGGGTCTTTCATGCGATGATTTTAATCCGTTTGGGCAGATTCTTACTTCATACAGCACATGAATAGTTTTTATAGACATTTATAATCTTCCCCCATGGTTGTGTATACAAAAACCTTTCACTTTCATGAGTATACTCATATCTGGTCCTTCTGATCTCGACATTGATATTGATGTATACATGAAACCTTTAATAAAAGAGTTGAAACTTCTTTGGGATGTGGATGTGCGCACATACGATGCATGTTCAAAAGACATATTTCAGATGTGTGATAAGCTTATGTGGGCGATCAATGATTTTACAGCTTATGCAATGATGTCTGGATGGAGCACGAAGGGAAAACTGTCATGCCCAGTTTTTATGAAGAATACACAATCTAGAAGACTGAAACATCATTGTAGTTTCAGTTTTATGGGACATCAATGATTATTTCAAAATGATCATCCATATAGAATGAATCACCAAAAATTTGATAATACCATAGAGACTGATGCTCCACCTCAGTGTATATATGGAACTGATGTGCTTAATGAATTGAAAGATTTCAGTTTTTCATTTAGGAAGGGTCAAATGAAATTTGGAAAGATAAAGAATGTTTCCACTAAAACCTGTTACAATTGGAGGAAGAGGAGTATCTTTTTTTTATTTGCCTTATTGGTCAACCAATTTGTTACGTCATTTCTTAGACGTAATTCATATTGAAAAGAATATATGTGAAATTTTGCTTTTGGTTCTTCTAAATTTCAAGGGGAAGACAAAAGATGATTTACGATCTCGACGTGACTTGGTGGATTGGGGCATCAGACCAGAATTGCATCCTGTGCGTATCAGTGAAAATAAATGGCAACTTCCATGTGCTTATTATGTGATGACACCTATGAAAAAAAACAATTTATGGAAGTATTAGAGACTATTAGAGTTCCTGATGGCTATTCAAGTAACATATATAAACGGGTCAACAGAAGAGAGTTGAAGCTAAAATCTTTGAAGACTCATGATTATCACGTTCTACTGCATGAGTTGCTTCCAATAGAAATCCGTCATCTTTTGTCCAATAATGTAAGGGCGACTGTTATTCAGTTGTTCCATTTGTTTAGATATCTTTGTTCTAAGAAGTTTTCCAAGTCTTTCTCGCAAAAAATGTTGACATATGCCCCATTAATTTTGTGTGAGTTAGAGAAAATATTTCATCCATCATTTTTCACATGCATGCTGCATCTGACTGTCCATATTCCCACTAAAATACTTCTCAGAGGACCTGTTTCTTTTCATTGGATGTATCCAACTGAAAGAAATATGTACACATTAAAGTCTTATGTCCGAAACAGGAATCATCCCGAAGGTTCTATCGCGAATGGTTACTTGGCTCAATAATGTATGGATTTCTACTCGATGTATTTGTCTGGTCTTACTACAAGAATGAACAGACCAATGAGAAATGAAGAAGAATAGTATTATTAATTTGAACCCATTTTTCCATCACTTTCTCAAACTGGAGGAATTCCTGGATCATATACATTGAAGACATTAAGACATGAAGAGCGGGAGATGGCACATCGCACAGTTTTTTTCAACTATGATTTGTTCGATGACTATATTAGGTAACTAAATTGAATATGTATACATTACATATATATCTGTTAAACTATTCATATTTTTTATATACAGGGAACATAAAACAATGATAAATAGGAAGCACCGTTCTTTATCTTTGAGAAGGAGAGATACTTTTCATAGCAAAGAGTTTTCTGCTTGGTTAAAATTGAAGGTAAAAATTTTACTGTTTAAAATAATTATATCAATATTTAATTAAGTTTAACAGTCATTTATATTGAAGGTATTGAGTTTGTATGTTGACTATGTCTCTGAGGAAATAAGATCTTTGGATTTTGGTCCTAATACCGTGGTTCGTGACTGTAAATCAATTGTTATCAATGGGTAAAAATTTATTATCACTGAATGAGAAAAGAACATGAGAACAAAACATGATGGTGTTATGGTTACTTCAACAACAGATTGTTTTTCTGTTTCATCAGATAGTAGACTGCAATTTGAGAATGTGGGTTACTATGGAGTCGTTGAGAAAATAATAATATTGGATTATTACTCTCATGGATGAGTCACAATGATGAAATTCCATTGGTTTGATTTGATGACGATACATGGAACATTTATTGATGATTGTGGATTTCGAGTAATTAATATGACTCACACTCTTTCTGCCGAAGAACCATATGTGTTGGAATCAATGGATAAACAAGTTTTTTATGTCAAAGACCAACTTTGACCTGAATTTGGTTTCATAGTTGAAGTAATTCCAAGACATATTTTTGATGATGGTGATGATGGAATTGAAACTATCCCTAGTGCCATTGGAACCAATCCATTTATTTCTTTTGATGAATCCAATAGCTCAATTGTCAGAGTTGATTGTGAACCTGAAGTTGCGGTTGAAAATATATAGAATCATTCATCTATGTTCTCAATTCTTTTGGTTTACCTCGAGTTGGGTTATTAAGGTTGGAAATATTCATATTGATTTAGTATTGATCACAAATATGTTTTAGATGACTTGAACGTTATGTAAATTTTCAATGTTTATTGGTTGCAGTTTTATTTGAATTGCATTTTCTAATTTGGAATTGAACTGTATTCAAACCTAGTCAAACAATATTTCTAACTTGGTGAACATTACAACTTGTATGATTTATGAAATCCATTCAAGATCTTATAAAACAATTGATAGCTAAATTACTAATGAATCCCCTTATTCCCCCATATATTTAGTTTTTTTGGTTACACATTAGTTTCCTTTTTCTAATTAATTACACATTCATTTTCAAAAGCAGGAAATGCAGCCAATTGAAGAGAGACGAAGGAACAAAATGATGGAGAACAATCTTCGAATGGTGGATTTGGGCATTCCACCATTAGTGCCTATAGTGAGTACTTTATTTCAAATATATACATTTAAAGAATATATAATTTCATGTGATTAATTTTTTTGTAAACATTTTTGTAGGATCCACCTATACGTCGACAGTTATTTGACGAGGAGCCTAGTACTGGTCCTAGTACTCAGGCCGGTGGTACGAGGAGGGTTCGTACCAGAGGTGGACGAGCAGCTGCGCATACCTGACTATACCCTGCCCCTCCCACTGATATGTCATCCTTCCCATATTCTGATCCCTATGTGTCATTAGGGACAAACGAGATATTTAGGCCTCCCATGTTTTCGCCACCTTTTTCATCTTCTGGCCCATCATTTTCACATCCCATGATGATTCCCACTCCCCAGTCAGAATCCAGTCATACAGCTGTCCCATATTCTTTTCCTTATACTTATGTCTCTCCGATCTTCTATATTTCATCGTCTTCAACTCCTGTTCCACCACAGGGTGTTCCATAAGTTTCTGTGGATCTAGTGGCGCTCAGTGATCAGACTGGCGCATGTATATTTATAGAACCATAAAAAGTTTTTATAGCAATATTTATTTTCATTATAACATGTTTTGATAAAATATTTGTTTTTATTTAATGACAGATAATATACTGACATGAGGTGAGGGCGGGGGCATACACGCATGCGTTCGGTGTGGAATCGCCGCACACAGGTTATGGTGTATTACAATGAAGACAACCAAATGGCTGAGAAAACAGGGCTGCAATGTCAGATTTTTTTGGCAATGCTTTCCAAATACTCTGAAATCATTCCTTTTAGCCCGCTATCATGGATACATTTTCCACATGAGGTCAAGGATAGAGCTTGGGCAGAGATATGGGTAAAAAAATATGTTTTATTTAATTCCATGAATTATTTTTGTGTTTATATGAATTAATATTTTGATGTCAGCTTCGATTTAATTTTCCCGATGGTGAGGGTGTACGACCGGAACGTCTAAAGGATTTAGGCGATCTTTGGAGAACCTAAAAGCATGAGTTGTATATTGACTGACGTGCTAGAGTTGGCACTCAGTTAGAGGCTGTACCAGTCGTGGATGATTGTCCTATAGAGCAGTACCGTCAGATGATTACTCATTGGACGAGTACCCAGTTTAAGGTATGAATTACATTTGAGGTATTTAAATAATAACTTTCATGTTTTTCATTAATATTATCAGTTTCATTATCGAATTTTATTTAATAATCATCTAGAAAAAATAAAAAAACTTTGATGCAAAAAAATACCTCCACACACTAGGACGTACTTCGATGCCGGATCATGAGAGGAAGCAGGTATGACAATTATTTATAAGTATTATTTACGAATTACATTTTCTTTTGTTTCCTCAATTATTTAATAGTTTTCTAAAGTTTTCATATAACTTTAGTTTTCAATGTAATTGTAGAGGCAAATACAGAATATGGAAGGACGTGTGCCTTGAGAAAAACTGTTTTGCGCGAGTAGATGAAAAAAGGATGGAAGTGTCGTCAACAAAGCGACTCAGCAGCAGATTATAAGTTTGAATCTGTTGATTTTATATTTTAATATCTATTTTGTAACATAATAATACATTTATATTTGTAAAAGGCTGCTTTAGAGGCCCTCGATGCCCAAGAATCAGACAATTTTGGGCCAACTGATCACTTACATTAGGTGTTGGGAGAGGAGCATCCTGGCAGAGTATGCTGCCAACCTAGGATAGCCCCGAAGAGGTATTGGCCCTCCTTAGGTAAGAGTTGTAGTGCCACCGAGATGCAGCATGTTAGGTCACAGGAAGAACAGTCTGAGAAAAGGGCCATAGAGACGGCATAACAGTCTGCTAGGGCAAACTGTGCATTTATGAAATTTATTGAAGTTCTACGTCCAACACTTCCAACAGAGGCCAGCCCATATTTTGATGAATATATTTCGTCGATACGTTCTATATATGGTGCACCAGGTGGCAGTTATAGTGTTAGTCAGGACAATGTATAGCTTGACAATGATGATGGCGAGGAGACTGATGCGGAAGAGGAGGGAGAGGAGGAGGGCAAGGCAGATGGCGAGGGTGAGGAGGAGGGCGAGGGCGAGGAGGAGGGAACCGAGGAGGGAGAGGATGATGATGGGGGTAAGTACGAGGGTGATGATGGTGGTGATGATGGTGATGGTGATGTGGGACAAATTGATCTGTTATATTTTTGACTAATTTTACTGAGATTTGATGTTTAATCTATTCTAGTTGTTGGTTTTATCTAGACCCGTAGTATAGTATTGGTGTTGAGTTATTTTTATATATTGTCAGTTTTTATGGATGTTGTTGTCTTTTAGTGGTTGTGTGTTTGGGAACTCCCTGGACATCCCCCCTCATTCCTGGACCCTGGATAACCCCCCACCATCCTCCTTGGATCCCAGACAGCCCTGCGGACAGCCCCCCAGACAGCCCCCCGGACAGCCCCCCCACCATCCTCCTTGGTCCCCGGATAGCCCCCCGGACAGCCCCCGGACAGCCCCCCGGACAACCCCCCCACCCTTCTCCCTGAACCCTGGACATCTCCCTAGATAGCCCCCCAGACATCCCCCTGGACAGCCCCCCAGACATCCCCCACCTCCTTGTTGGACCCCGGACAACCCCCCAAACACCCATCGGACATCCCCCTGCACAGCCCCCCACCCTCCTCCTTGGGTCCCCAAACAGCCCCCCAGACACCCACCGGACAGCCCCCCGGACAACCCCCCTCGGATAGCCCCCCCACCCTCCTTGATTTCATTTACTACTATAAAATCTATAATATATATTTTATTTATTTTCATCATGATAATCAATGTAAATCACATTTACACATCTAATCAATATCATAGATTCTTGGTACGTTATAAAAGGGATGTATTCATTGGGCATGGCATTGTTAGCTCTGAAATGTTTCAAATAGTGTATTTGAATAATGTGAATAAACAACTAACATAATTTATCACAACGATCCATGGGTCATATTTGATGTGTACAAGCTAACCCGGGCTCAATCCGAGGCGCGGTGTGGCCGACACCACTCATAGTGCCTCTCTTTTGTTTAAAATGGACTTCATTTTAAGTGAAAACAAAAACTAGCATACGAAAAACTGACCAAACAGATTCTTATTGTGTCGATACTTTAGCACAATGATCCATGGGTCATATGTGACGTGTACGAGTCAACCCTGCCTCAATCCGAGGCGCGGTGTGGCCGACACCATTCATAGTGTCTCTCTTTTGTTTAAAATGGACATCATTTTAAGTGAAAACAACAACTGACATATGAAAAACAAACCAAAATCATTCTAAATGTGTTTATGATTTAGGAGAACGATCCATGGGTCATATGTGAGGTGTAAGAGTCAACCCCACCTCAATCTGAGGCACGATGTGACCGGGATCACTCTAAGTGCCTCTCTTTTGTTTAAAATGGACAACATTTTAAGTATATATGGAAAACTGACCAAACAGATTATGATTGTGTTGATACTTTAGAACAATGATCCATGGGTCATATGTGACATGCAAAAATCAACCCCGTCTCAATCTGAGATACGGTGTGGCCGGTACCACTCAAAGTGTCTATATTTTGTTTCAAAATGACACCATTTTAAGTGAAAACATCAACTGACATATGGAAAACTGACCAAACACATTCATATTGTGCTGATACTTTAGGAAAATGATCCATGGGTCATTTGAGACGTGTAAAAGTCAAACCCATCTAAATCCAAGAAGCAGTGTGGCCGGTACCACTCTAACTGTGTCTCTTTTGTTTAAAATGGACAGGATTATAAGTGAAAAGAACAACTGGAATACAGAAAACCAATAAAACGCATTCGGATTATATTGATAATTTATCAAAACGATCCATGGGTCATATGTAACGTGTATGAGCCAACCCGGGCTCAATCTGAGTCGCGGTGTGGCCGAGATCACTCTAAGTGTCTCTCTTTTGTTTAAAATGGACAACATTTTACGTACATACGGAAAACTAACCAAACGCATTCATTTTCTATTGAAACTTTAAGAAAACGATCCATGGGTCATATGTGACGTGTATGAGTCAACCTCGCCTCAATCCGAGGCATGGTGTGGCTGACACCACTCATAGTGTCTCTCTTTTGTTTAAAATGGACTTCATTTTAAGTGAAAACAACAACTAACATATGGAAAACCGACCAAACCAATTCTGATTGTGTCGATACTTTAGCACAACAATCCATGGGTCATATGTGATGTGTACGAGTCAACCTAGCCTCAATCCGAGGTGTGGTGTGGCTGACAACATTCATAGTGTCTCTCTTTTGTTTAAAATGGACATCATTTTAAGTGAAAACAACAACTGACATACGAAAAACTGACCAAACACATTCGAAATGTGTTGATGATTTAGGAGAACTATCCATGGGTCATATGTGATGTGTATTAGTCAACCCTGCCTCAATCCGAGGCACGGTGTGGCTGGGATCACTCTAAGTGACTCTATTTTGTTTAAAATGGATAACATTTTATGTACATATGGAAAACTGACCAAACGGATTCTGATTGTGTTTATACTTTAGAAAAATGATCCATGGGTCATATGTGATGTGTACGAATCAACCCTGCCTCAATCCGAGGTGCAGTGTGGCCGACACCACTCAAAGTGTCTGTCTTTTGTTTCAAAAGGACATCATTTTAAGTGAAAACATTAAATGGCATACGGAAAACCAACCAAACGCATTCGGTTTCCATTGAAACTTTAGGAAAACGACCCATGGGTCATATGTGACGTTTATGAGTCAACCTCGCCTCAATCTGAGGCGCGGTGTGGTCAAAACCACTCAAAGTTTCTCTCTTTTGTTTAAAATGGACTTCATTTTAAGTGAAAAACAACAACTAGCATACGGAAAACCGACCAAACAAATCCTGATTGTGTCGATACTTTAGCACAACGATACATTGGTCATATGTGACGTGTACGAGTCAACCTCGCCTCAATACAAGGTGCGGTGTGGCTGACGCCATTCATAGTGTCTCTCTTTTGTTTAAAATGGACATCATTTTAAATGAAAACAACAACTGACATACGAAAAACTAACTAAACACATTCGAAATGTGTTTATGCTTTAGGAGAACAATCCATGGGTCATATGTGATGTTTATGAGTCAACCCCACCTCAATACGAGGCACAGTGTGTCCGAGATCACTCCAAGTGCCTCTCTTTTGTTTAAAATGGACAACATTTTAAGTACATACGGAAAACTGACCAAACAGATTCTGATTGTGTTGATACTTTAGAACAACGATACATGGGTCATATGTGACGTGTAAGAATCAACTCCGCCTCAATCTGAGATGAGGCGTGGCTGGCACCACTCAAAGTGTCTGTCTTTTGTTTCAAAAGGATAACATTTAAAGTGAAAACATAAACTGGCATACGGAAAACTGACTAAACGTATTCATATTGTGTTGATACTTTAGGAAAATGATCTATGGATCATTTGAGATGTTTACGAGTCAACCCCATCTAAATATGATACGCGGTTTGTCCGGTACCACTCTAATTATGTCTCTTTTGTTTAAAATGGACAAGATTATAAGTGAAAAGAACAACAGGAATACGAAAAACCGACCAAACACATTTGAAATCTATTGATAATTTATCAAAATGATCCATGGGTCATATGTGACGTGTACGAGCCAACCCGGGATCAATCCGAGTCACAGTGTGGCCTGGATCACTCTAAGTGTCTCTCTTTTGTTTAAAATGGACAACATTTTAAGTACATATGAAAAACTGACCAAAAGGATTCTAATTGTGTTGATACTTTAGCACAATGATCCATGGGTCATATGTGATGTGTAAGAATCAACCCCACCTCAATCTAAGATGCGGTGTGGCCAACACCACTCAAAGTTTCTATCTTTTGTTTCAAAAGGACATCATTTTAAATGAAAATATCAACTAGCATACGGAAAACCAACCAAACGCATTCAGATTGTGTTGATACTTTAGAAAAATGATCCATGGGTTATTTGAGACGTGTACGAGTCAGCCCCGTCTAAATCTGAGACGTGGTGTGGCTGGTACCACTCTAACTCTATCTCTTTTGTTTAAAATGGACAGGATTAAAAGTGAAAAGAACAACTAGCATACGAAAAACCGACCAAACGCATTCAGAATATGTTGAAATTTTAGGACAATGATCCATGGGTCATATGTTACGTGTAAAAGTCAACCTCGCCTCAATCCAAGTCGCGGTGTGTATGGGACCACCCAATGTGTCTCTCTTATGTTTACAATGGAAAACATTTTAAGTACATATGGAAAACCAACCAAAAGGATTCTAATTGTGTTGATATTTTAGCACAACGATCCATGGGTCATTTTTGAAGTGTATGAGTCAACCCCACCTAAATCTGAGGCATGGTGTGGCCGACACCACTCAAAGTGTCTCTCTTTTATTTAAAAAGCACTTCATTTTACGTGAAAACAACAACTGACATACGGAAAACCAACCAAACGATTTAGGAATATGTTGATACTTTAGGAAAATGACCCATGGGTCATTTTTGACATGTATGAGTTAACCTTGCCTCAATCAGAGGCATGGTGTGGCTGGTATCACTCCAGGTGTATGTATTTTGTTTAAAATCGACATCATTTCTAGTAAAAACATATGGTATACGAAAAACCGATCAAATTATGAATTGAATTACGGATTCTGTTGAAACTTTAGGGTAATGATCCATGGGTCATATGTGACATGTACGAGTCAACCGCGCCTCAATCCGAGTCGCAGTGTGGCCGAGATCACTCTAAGTGTCTCTCTTTTGTTTAGAATGGATAACATTTTAAGTACATACGGAAAACCGACCAAACGGATTCTGATTGTGTTGATACTTTATCAAAATGATCCATGGGTAATATATGATGTGAACGAGTCAACCTAGCCTCAATCTGAGGCACGGTTTAGCCAGCTCCACTCAAAGTGTCTCTCTTTAGTTTAAAATGGACTTCATTTTAAGTGAAAACAACAACTGACATACGGAAAGCCGACTAAATGAATTCGGATTATGTTGAAACATTAGGAAAACAATCCACGTGTCATTTTTAATGTGTAAGAGTCAACCCCACCTCAATGTGAGGTGCGGTGTGGCCGGTACCATTCGAAGTATCTCACTTTTGTTTGAAATGAATACCATTTCAAGTGAAAAGTACAACTTACACATGGAAAAATGACCAAACGCATTCTGATTGTGTTGATAATTTAGGAAAACAATATTTGGGTCATTTGTGACGTGTAAAAGTAAACCGAGCCTCAATCCGAGGCACAGAGTGGCCAGCACCACTCGAAGTGTCTCTCTATAGTTTAAAATGGACTTCATTTTAATTGAAAACAACAACTGACATACGGAAAACTGACAAAACACATTAATATTCTGTTGAAACTTTAGGAAAACATTCCATGAGTCATTTTTGACATGTAAAAGTCAACCCTTCCTCAATTCGAGCCCAGGTGTGGCCGGAACCACTCAAAGTATCTTAGGTTTATTTGAAATAGACAACATTTTAAATGAAAACAACAAATGACATACGGAAAACCAACTAAACGAATTCAGATTCAGTTGAAACATTAGGACAATGATCCATGGGTTATATGTGACGTGTACATATCAACCTAGCCTCAATCCGAGGTGCAAAGTAGCCGGAACCACTCGAAGTGTCTCTCTATTGTTTAAAATAGATTTCATTTTAATTGAAAACAACAACTGACATACAGTAAACTGACCAAATGCATTCATATTCTATTGAAACTTTATGAAAACGATTCATGGGTCATATGTGACATGTACGAGTCAACCGAACCTCAATCCGAGTCTCAGTGTGGCCAGAATCACTGTAAGTGTCTCTCTTTTGTTTAAAATGGAGAACATTTTAAGTACATACGAAAAACCGACCAAATGGATTATGATTGTGTTGATACTTTATCACAATGATCCATGGGTAATATATAACATGCAAGAGTCAACCCTGCCTCAATCCGAGGTGCGGTGTGGCTGGAACCACTCAAAGTGTCTCTCTTTAGTTTAAAATGGACTTTATTTTAAGTGAAAACAAAAACTGACATACGGAAAACCAACCAAACGCATTCAGATTCTATTGAACCTTTAGCAAAATAATCCATGGGTCATTTGTGACGTGTAAAATTAAACCCCGCCTCAATACGAGGCATGGTGTGGACGGAACCACTCAAATTGTCTCTCTTTCATTTAAAATAGACTTCATTTTAAGTGAAGACAATAAATGACATACGGAAAACCGACCAAATGAATTCTGATTCCATTGAAACTTTAGTAAAATGATCCTTAAGTCATATGTGACGTGTAAAAGTCAACCCCACCTCAATATGAGGTCTGGTGTGGGCGGAACCACTCAAAGTGTCTCATTGTTTTTGAAATGAACAATATTTTAAGTGAAAACAATAACTGGCATACAGAAAACTAAACAAATGCTTTAAGAATATGTTGATACTTTAGGACAACGATCCATGGGTCATATTTAACGTGTATGAGTCAATTCTGCCTCAATTAAAGCCATGATGTGGCCAGTATCATTCCAAGTGTATGAATTTTGCTTAAAATGGACATCCTTTTTAGTAAAAACAACTGGTATACGAAAATACGAACAAATGTATTTGGATTCTGTTGATACTTATTTAGTTTTTTATGTATTTTATTGATAATTGATAATTAAATTATGTATGTATTTAATTATGAATTGAATTCCGGATTCCATATACAATTTTCATCTAAATTTTAAATTGAATTCTAAATCAATTATGTATGTTTATAATTACATTATGAATTTTTATTTAATTATGGATGTGTATAGTTCAAGAATGCATTATATGTTAAATCTGTATGAATTTGTTCTCTATATGTATGTATTAGTTTGTTATTGTAGGTAGCAGAATGGAATGGAGGCTCCTGTGCAAAATTAGAGGCTGATGTGCAAATTGAAGGCTGCTGTGCAATTTGCACAACATAGCCTATGCCAACGGTTTCAAACCGCTGGCATAGGCTTATAATAACTCTTTCCCAATGGTTTACAAACTTCTGGGAAAGGTTTATAGGGATTTTTTTACTAATGGTTCAAAGAGAACCATTGGTAAAAACCTTTCCCAACGGTTTAGAACAATTGGGGAAGAATGAATTTTCATTAGCTTTACCAACAGTTTGGTGTAAACTGTTGGTAAAACTTATACCAATGGTTTAACCAAACTGTTGGCATAGGTTAATTTTACTAACATATACCAACAGTTCTTTATAAACCGTTGGGATAGGTTTTCCCAACGGCTTACTTCCCCACGGTTGCAGAACTGTTGGTATATGTTATACCAATGGTTCTGTAGCCTTTCCCAACGGTTCAGAACCGTTGGGAAAATCCCCATTTCCAGTAGTGTCACATGACAGAATTTGTCATTCCTTAGAAAATATCTATGTTTTTAAGGGTTATGAAAAAGTTTCAGAGACTTACTATCTGAAAACCCAAACAACACATCGTGTGGTGCTATGAACACACACCATTTGTTATTCTATCCTATAAGAAACAACATTTCTTAAGTACACTCCATGTACTATGAGTATATTCCATGTAGAGATTAACCATGTGACTGACTGTGTGAACAAGAACATGGGTTGATAAATGTTTAATAGAACAAATAATGTACTGGGAGTACACACCATGCTGAAGATACCATCTATCCAGCAGTGTGAGTAACGACACAGATGGATGAAACATATGTTTTACACACTGTGTTCTGTTATTAAATGCCCTATAGAGTCGACCATGTCTCCGACTGTGTGACTAACGACACTGGTGGTTAGAACATAAGAGGTACATGCCTTGTGTAGGGTGAAAACTCCATGCAGTGTTACCTAGGAGAGAACCATATGGTTTACCCATATAGAAGAACTTTGGAAGGAGGAAAAATTAAATGTCACGCCGTGTCATAGGAGGAAAACACTGTGTGTAGGGGTGTTACATGACCAGTTTTGGAAGAGGTACACGCCCGTGTCAAAATCCTAAGGGAACACACTGTGTACCTCTATTTTGTAAAACGTGATTGTTTTTATACTCCCGTTACATTCTTTTACTTATATGTTTCCGTCCATGTTAATCTTTAATTGAGGTGTGCACTTGACCATGCATATTCATGCCACAGAGACATCCTCTGGTTGTACGCCATATATTGAGCAACGATCCAACACCAAAAATGGTAGATCATGGACTAACAAAAAATCATCCCATTATGCATGTCATGACACCAGATGTTATACCAGGCACAGGTGGTTATGCATAGTTCTAAGAAGGATTCATGAGGTTTATGCAGACCTACTATGAAGCACTACATCTTGCCCCGTCCATGGCAGAGTTGATGCAGGTTTTTCAATAGTAGAATCCTCCCACTTTCTCAAGGGATAGAGGACATCTGGCTGCAGAGTCATGGTTATAATCCATTCTATCTATCTTCGATCATCTCAAGAAACCTCTTGGGAGGACGGTGAAGCTCACAACCTATATGCTTCAAGATTCCACCAAGATTTGGTGGGATGTTATATCACAGGCAGGATGCCAACAAGTTATGGCTTGGGATGAATCCCGGTGGACCTTATATGACCTTTTTTTCAAGAGACCATGAGGTCCGATTAAGCATAAGAGTTCATGGGTTTGGAATAGGGTACTCTTTCAGTCATGGAGTATTATTCTCACTTCATAGAGCTACAGTGCTTCACACCCATTCTGGGGGGGGGTGGTGATTAGTAATTTCTTGCTAGGAAATTTGAGGATGGTCTCAAATATGACATCTAATCCTAGGTGAACATCTTCAGGTTGAATTCCATATCTTCTATAGTCAACCATGCATTTATCACTGAGCATAATATGAGGGAGTTTGGAGTTGTGATCCTAGGTGGTTCGACAATAGGAGTTAGTCCTCCTCCAACTGATAGTAGGAAGCACTGTAGGGAGTCTACATGTGGAGATCTATGCAGACTAGATACTCCTTCAGGTATCTAGGTGGTATGATCCCAGTTCTATAAGAGTGGGAATATGAGACCTCAGTGCTTGAGAGACCTAGTTGAGTGCCTAGATTGCATAAATATGGTCCATCTTCAACATTTTTTTCGGTTTGTCTCACCAGAAGTTGGTGATAGGGGTTATATAATGAATCTATGATCAGAAGTTGGATTACCAATTTCTCATAAGTCAGGGAACTAGAGTTTGTCCGACCATTCAGGAGGAGGAGGAGGTCATTGTAGTGGTATCCAGTCAGTATGATTTTAGTGACAACAGACTAGATTATCTTAGGGTATTCAGGCAGGGCCATAGGGTCGTAGTGCAGGTCAGACATTTTCAATGGAGTAGACCCCGCATGAGCAGGATCCCAGACCCTCGACAGTTAGAGGTATGATTATAGTTGCCTCAGTTTTATCTTATGATCTTTTTGATATTGTGTCTTCCCATTGGTTTATATCTGTCACCGTTGTGGAGAGACTTGGGATCTGTACCTTTAATTCTGAGGATGTTATGACATTAGAAACTCCGTTGGGGATTAGGATGACTAGTGTATGCAAGTGCAAGGAGTTCCCTTTTTAGGTTGATAGGTTTCACTTATTACAAGACCTCTATGTCTTAGAGGTGACAGTCTTCCATGTCATTATAGGAATTAATGGGGTAGTTTCTTTCTAGGACTTTGTTGACTGCTATCGCTTCAGGGTGAGCTTCAATTCAACAAAAGGGTGTGTCTTTTCTTCACAAGGGAAAATGGGGTGTCTAGGCGAGCAGAGCAAGACCTATACATATTGGGTTGGGAGGAATTACAAACCAGATTTCTAGTTTATATTTATATGACTAGGGGACTTCACAGATGGACCTTCCTCCAGTGGTTGATTATTTTAGGAATGTTTTTTCTGAAAACTTTTCAGGTATACCTCCATAGCGTGGTGTATATTTCTCTATTGAGCATGTGATAGGGGCAGAACCAGTGTACATTCCTCCATATAGGATGGATACACCAGAGTTACAGGAGCTCAAGAAGCAGTTAGAGGAGTTCTGTGAAAAGGGTTTCATCCGACCCAGTACTTCTCCTTGGGGTTCTTCTTTCCTTTTGCGAAGAAGGGGGAAGGTACCCTCATACTTTTTATAGATTATCATAATATGGACAAGTTTATAGTCAAGAATTGATATCCCTTGTTGAGGATTCATGATCTCTTTGATCATATTCGAGGAACTCGGGTGTTCTCAAAGATTGACTTGAGTTCCGGTTATCATCAGTTTCCCGTTAGACCATCAGATATACCTTTTATAGCCTTTCAGAGGAGGTATGGTCTATACAAGTATTTGGTTATGCCATTCAGTCATATGACTGCGCTAGTAGTTTTCATGGCATCGATGAACTGATTGTACCATACTTACTTGGATTATTTTTTGGTAGTCTTCATGGATGATATCTTGGTGTTCTCTCACACTCGACACGACCATTCCACCCACATGTAGATCGTTTGGAATATAATGTGAGAGCACCAGTTATATTCTAATCTCTCAATGTTCCACTTTTGGATGGATAATATTCACTTCCTGCATAATATCATCTTAGAGAGAGGAGTATCAGCAGACCCAGGGAAGATGAGAGAAATAGTTTCTTGGGAGAAACCGAAGAACGTATTTGAGGTACAGAGTTTTCTAGGGCTATCTGGATACTACTGATGCTTTATACATGACTTTTCATGCTTAATAGTTCCACTGACGGGCCTGAAAAAGATGGTTTAAAAGTAGTTGTGGATAGATTCATGTGATTCATCCTTTAAAGAACTAAAAGGGATGTTGACATCGGCCACGATACTAGTTTTTCCAAAGCCGAGTAATAGTTACACCATTTAATGTGATGCATCTGGTATCGGGCTGGGAGTAGTGCTTATGTAGGGGTAAGGAGTAATGCATACATGTATCAGCAGTTGAGGCCACATGAGAGGAATTACCCAACACATGATCTCAAGTTAGATACAGTTGCCCATGATTTAGGCAGTTGGATACATTATCTTTGGGAGAGAATTTGTGGTTTTCACTTACCACAAAATTATCATGTATATCTTTACTCAGTGTGATCTAAATTTGAGATAAAGAAGGTGGGTTGAGTACCTTCAGTATTTTGACTTTGACCTTGCCTACACGCCTAGAAAAGGCAACATAGTGGCTGATGTGTTGAGAAGGAGGACACATATATAGGTATTTTAGGAGGCCAATCATGATTGGAAACTTATGGTTCTATTCTCTGAGAAGTATTTGGAGCTGCACGGTAGACAAGGGAAGATACTTATTTCTTCTGTAGTTGTTACCTCTATCCTTTTGGACCTAGTGCGAATGAGGTATTTATCAGATTATGAAGGCCTAGAACTATTGGAGAGTGCGTCAGGAGAGGATCCTACTCTTGGGTTGACCATATGTGAAGATGAGATCTTGCATTTTTATAGACATGTATGGGTGTCAACAGACATACGCAAGGAGCTTTTGTGGGGTTTTCATTCCTCATTTTGTGAAGTTCATCATTGTGTCACCAAGATGTATAAAGATCTACACCGTTAGTATTGGTGGCCAGGTATGAAGAGAGAGGTTGCTAGTTTTGTGATGAGATGTTCCACCTATAAGTAGGTGAAGGCAGAGTATTAGCAACTAGTAGGGATTTTATTGAAGTTACCCATTTCCGAGTGGAAGTGGAATGATGTCACGATGGATTTTGTGATGGGGTTACCGAGGTCACCTTGAAAGAATGATGCAGTTTTGGTTTTCATTGAATTAATCATGAAGGTTTCACACTTATTATAGATCAATAATACCTTTATTGTTGATGATCTTGAAAGGTTTTACATTTGAAAGATTTTACATTTTCATGGAGTTATGCACTCTATCATTTCAGACATGGACACCCAGTTTACTTCTCGTGTTTGGAAAGGACTATAGAGGGGGTTTGGTACACAGGTACTTCTGAGTAAAACTTACCATCCCCAGATAGATGGCCATTCCGAGTTCACGATTCAAGTGTTGGAGGACATGCTTCGAGCATGCATCTTAGATTTCGGGGGTTCTTAGGAGAGACATATACCCCTAGTGTAGTTTTCCTATAATAACATTTTTTAGGAGACGATTCAGATGTCACCTTATAAGTCTTTGTATGGTAGACCATGCTGATCACCCCTGTGTTGGCTAGAGGTAGGAGAGGTAGCTATGTTGTGACCTTGTCTTGTCTAGGATACCGATGAGTAGGTGGAGTTTATTCATAAGAGTATGGCTACTACACAGTCTCTCCATAAATATTATGATGATCGATGGAGACAACCTCTGAAGTTTGAGGTCGGGGATTAGGTTTTCTTACAAGTCACAATAAGGTTGGGACATAGGAGGATTATGAGACAGTGGAAGATTTCACCAAGGTACGTTGGGCCATTTGAGGTTTTGTAGAGAGTCAGGTCGATTTCCTATCAGTTGCAGTTACCTCATAGGTACCAGGATATGAATAGCATCTTCCATGTTTCTCATCTACGACATTACTTTCCAAATCTATCTCTTGTTTTTCAACTCGAGGAGGTTGAGTTGGAGGTGGATTCATCCTTTGAGGATCTCCCTATTAGGATTGTGTATTATAGCATGAAGGTTCTCCATGGATGGTCTATTCCTCTGGTATGGGTGTTATGGTTGGACGGGCGAGAACATGATGAGACTTGGGAGAGAGAGTCCGACGTACGATCCCAATGACCAAATTTGTTTGAAGTTTCTTCTTCTCTACCTTTGTAAGGGTAATTTATGGATGAATTTCTTTAAGGGGAAAGTTTTTAAGAACCCAGATCTTCATTTCAGGTATGAATCTTAATTTCGAGTGTTTTTGAGAAAAAAGGAGGAATTTGAAAATTTTCTAAGTACACACCATGAACTCTTGAGTACATGTCATGTACTCGATTGCCATGGATATCCGTGTACTGACTGTGTAACGGCCGAGTACATGGCCACATGGACCACCTAAAGCGAGGGTCGATTGAGGCTAGTACATGACATGTACATTAAATGAACATGCCTTGTATTTTTCTTTTTATTTGATTAATCAGACCAGGATCACGTCTCATCTCTTGAGCCCATCTCTTCTTCTCGTGTTTCATACAGGAGAGTGACAAGACGACCAAGAACTTCGAACCCCTACCATTCCTCCATTCGATCTCCAATCGAGACTCCGTCAGGTGCGTTAGATTCCCACTAGCGATTTCTCTCATTTTGTAGAGTTTCTCTTCCCGATTCCTCCACTATGATTACTTATCAAGGGTTTAATTATTTTTAATTTTTTTTGTATATCTACTAAGTTCTAGGATAATTCAAGGGCCTAAGTTTAAGATTGTTCATCATAAAATGTCTTGGTAGGTGGTTTGTAGCCTTTTAGAAATTTTCATTGAGTTATATATGCCTAATTACCGATTACCCATGGTTTGGGTATTTCATGTTAAGGAATTGAACCCTGATATCACCTGCCTTAGATTGATTGATATATTAAGGGGTTTAGTTGATATATTATACTAAATTTCATGTTTAGGGGACACCCTGTGCGTTTGTTTCCTTGTTTGAATATTTATGGCCATTTGGTCCAGGTTTCCTATGAGGCATACATTTTTTCTTTTCATTTTTTGTTAGGTTAGAATTGATTTCTAATTTATTGCTTATTAAATTCTTGTGTTATGAATTGTAGTTTCTTACATTTTTAGTAGTTGAGATTACTTTGGGATGCTAGATATTGTTTGTGTACGATTGTATTACACAGTGACGTGACAACCTAGTGTAGTTAGACAATAGGGGGAATTGACATTCCGGGCATCCCCAGAGTGTCTGTTATATTTATGTTATGATACCATAAGGGGTATTGACTATGAGTTCTCCCTCATAGTGTCTATAGTATACAATTATGAGACCACAGGGGGAATAGAAATTGAGTACTTCCTCATAGAGTCTGTAGTTTATCGTTAAAAGACCACAAGGGGAATTGATGGCGAGTGCTTCCTTAGAGAGTATTTCTTTTTGTTAGAACACTTGATTATAGGGGTTAGACTGTGTGATCCACCTAGAGTTTCAATGTGATATTTTGAATGTTGATTGTGATGAGTGTGCCAAGATAAAGAACACGCTTGAACTCGGTCTTACTTGATTGTTAGAAGGTCTTTTGATACATATGTTTTTCTTTTACACATGGGATACATTACTTAGGATAGATCCCAGTATTTCATTATTCAGCGGTTTGAATAATTAATAAATGTAAATGAATGTAATTTAAAACATTTGGGTTGTTTACTTTTGAGTATATCCTTGATTATTGATTCATTTTTCATAATGCCTGCAATATATATTCACTAATAGTTAGGCACAAAGATTTTGGTGGTTGCCTATTGGGATTTGTCTCACACCCTGTTTGGGTCATACTTTTGGGCCCAAACAGATTATATGATTTCAGGTATAGATAAAGAAAAGCACTCATCTATATTAGGTACTTGATTTCTGTGGAATTGGAGAGCATGGGACCAAGATGAGGCTTGAAATTATGTTATATTTTACTTACTTTTCAGTACTTTAGTTTTAGTATTTAATTTTCATCATTTATACTTTTTTGGATGATTTCCATGATACATGTGATATGCATCATTTATTTATATATGCTATAGTTGTTTTATTATCAGTCTTTCACTGTTTACTTTTGTTGTATGGTTTTACTGCTTCTGTTGTTGTTTATAATTGTTATTTTGATGTGTTTCTCTACCAATGAGGGAATAGATTCCCCACTATCACACCCAAGTCCCTTACAGCTAGTTGGAAGCCACTGGCATTCTGGGAAATGCTCTTGAGGCCATGTGATCAACCGGGTATAGGGCACCTTTGGGCGGCACCCGAAACCGGGACGTTACAAAAGAACTATGTTTGGATTTCATTATACACAACACATAGTTAATATTTCAATATATGAAACACTTAGATTAACATTCAGTACATGCAAAAATATATTTCTCTTTTTTTACACACAATGTTGAGTTTCTTCGATAGCTTGTGTTACACACATGGATGATTTTTACCAAAATAAAAGATACTATTAATATTCTTATTAAAATATTATTATACTTACCAGCTATCCATTGGAATGAAAGTTATAAATAAAATTAAATAAAGTTTCAAAATATTATTTACACATGTATATAAAATGATTCATTTGGTTAACAATTTGTTATGAAAGTACTATTTGAAAATAATGAAATCCATTTTCTAAGAAAACTATTCCTATTTATCTCAATAAATTAAAAAACCACTTTTGATGAATGATTTTAATAGAATTTATATATTATATATTTAATAAAATTTCTTTGAAACTAATAAAATATATTTGGTAGGCGTAATATAAGAATAAATCAAATTTTATGAATAAAAAACTATGTATTTTGTAAAAGGTAATTTTACAGCCTTTTAATAGAGAACCCTTTTTAAATATAATTTTTGAAACATTTATAAATTTTATTTGAAAAATAACTTCATTTTTGTAATAATAATATCAAAATTTAAATTGGATTAATTTTTTTATTTTTCCGAGATGTTTCATTTTTTGATGAATAGTAAAAAATATAGAATTTTAATTGAAAATTGCATTTTTGTATAATTTAATTATATTAATAAATTATATTTTTAATTGGTTAAAATGTAAATTTAGATAATTATACATCAATTAATCCAATTTAGGTTATTGGAATCAATTTCACATTGAAGTTGGATATAAAAAAAATTCAAAAATTTTGAACATTTTCTCTTAAATAACCTTTTGTCTCATCCCATATGCAAGATTAATTATAAATTAATTTGTTCCAATTATATTTTTATAATATGTAAAAATGAATTCCAAATTTGGAATCAAAATAATATATATTTTCTAGTAACATCAACTTAGTTTTTTACCAAAAATATTAACGTAAGTAGCTAAAATTAATTATAGTGATTAAGGGAAAAATGGGTTTTCATCGTAGATAAACATTAACTTAAGGGGCCAAATACCCTATAAATAATTAAAAAACCCATTTTATAGGAATATTTAGAAAATATTCTCAATTTTTAATGAAAATGGACAATTATTGGAGCCACATTATGTATGGGGGACATCTCAATAATGTTTACCTTTTTATATTATTAAGAATATCACTCCTTCTACACTATAAAAGGGAAATCACCACCTCACATACTCATACCTCTAAATCAACATTTTATTGTCTGAAAAAATCCCAATTAAGCTCCAAAATTTTAAAATATCAACTTATATTCCTCAATTTGGGAATAAATCAAACCAATTTTTTCCATTGGTGTCAACCAAAAGTAATTACCCAAAGAAGAGGCAACATCGTTCAACAAGCTCTTTTGTTTTATTTTCATTCTCCACCACATTAAATATTATTATTCCATGTGTATAAAATACCATCAGAATACTAAATACAATAATATGTTTTTATAATAGGTTTTAGGCCTACACCTACACACACTTCCATCAAATGGGTAACGAACTTACCGTTTGTGTGTACTGGGGACTACCGCCTCACAAAACGATGTCGTTCATTTTTCCTTTACCACCGCTCATGGTTTTTATTTTTGATGGAAATAATATTTTTATATGATATATATTATATTTACGATTTCTTTATGATTATTTATCATTCTTTAATTATTGAATAAAACATACCTTTATGCTTTGTGTTTTTTATAAATATGTTAACTTCCTTTGTAGACGTGTGGACTATGGCCTCCCCAAAAAGATGTGATTCGTTCACAGTTTACATGAATTTTATTAAGGATGGGTTTAGTTAAATTATATGATATATATGAAAAAAAATATTGTAATGATAATATATATATATATATATGTCATTTACTTTATTTATTTAATTACGATAATAAAATAGAAACAATGTTAATGCGTACGTACGACCTACTGTTTCCATGAATGAAATATTTCATTTAATATTTCTATATTTTATATATTATTATGAATATTTATATACCGAATATATTTTATATTGATTTTTTTAAATCCTAGAAATATATAAATAGTGATCTAAGTTAGAGGATCAAGAATAACAATTCAAAACATATACGAAGAACAAAGTGGATATTACCTAAAATGTAACATTAAAATGAAATTTTTAATAAAAGGGTAATATAAAGTTATAAGAAAATAATATATGCAATGATATATAAGAATATTTTTATTAAGTGGATGTATAATAAAGTTATACTTATTATACAGGTGGTCTGAACATGTACAACGAAAGTCAAGACTTATGGTAAGGGTTTTCTCGTCTCACTATTATTTATGCGAGACTTATGCCTTATTCACCACTTATTTATTTTGTGTGGTGTATATAATAACAATGAATGTATTATATGATTATTTTACCTAAATTTATATTTATTTACATATATATTTTACAATATTTCTTGCATGGGGTTATAGTTCAAGATTACCAAATTGGTAAAGTAATGTTTTTCTCAATTTTCCTTCATTGAGATACATTCCATGTTTTGAACAAATATTTTTCTATGGGGTGTATATACATCCCTTTTACAAGTTATATAATTAATATACTTCTTTTAATGATATTTTAAGATTCATGTAATGTTTTTTTCGTAGTGATTATGATTCAATATTACATTAGTGGTAAAAATTTATTGTTATAGTCTCATCGTTTATCAAGTATGTTTATGATTATAATTCCATTAATGAGATATTAGGATCCATCTATCAAGAAATCTGATGAATTTTACTCCCTTGTGTTTATTAATGATTTATTCAATAAATTTTATCATTTTACACACTTTTTTACATAATAAAATTAAGAAAACATTATTAATAAAATATGATTTTATTTCTCTTTTCGGTTAGAAATCATTGTACTTCTAAAGCCATGTTTTCTAAAAAGATATTAAAATATTTTATATTATTCTCCATTTTTATTAAAAATAAATTTTTATCCATGTGTTACCTATTTAACAAGATAGATTTTAAAATAAATCTATTTGTTGTTTTCTAATCAAGGCACTTTTCTGAACTTCTTCAGGTGAAAAAGGAATTTTTGGCATGTACTAATTTACCCTCTGTCATGATCATCATTTCCTTAAATCATCCATTAATGTTTACAAGGTTATTTTTAAAGTAATATTTTTTCTCAATATTCTATAAATTATTTTTCTATGTTTTTTTCAATGAAAAAGTTTTTGAAAAAGGTTTTATGTTTCAAACTTGTCTTAAAATTGTTTCGAAAGAGTTTTTTATAAATTTTCATGGTTATTTTCAAAGAAAAATGTTTTTAAAATGTACTGTGATTTAAAAAGTGTTTTTCATAGAGGAAATAATATTTTTCCTCACGAAATGCATTAAATAATCTTTAAAATATTACATTATATGTTTTCATGTGGTTTTACAGGGAAATTTATTTTGAAAATGATTTATGTTTTAAAAAGTTATTTTTAATGAAAGGTTATTTTTCTTAATAAATTCTTCATGTGATCATTCAAAATACTTCCCCATATACATTTAAATCCTTCGATATATTTTATAATTTAATTGGGATATGATCCAAGAAAACCATTATTATTATTTCTTTTAATGGTTTATATTAAAAAGAGAGGTTGTTTATGAAACCTATTTCTCTTTCATAGGTTATACCATGATAAATGGATTATGAAACCCATGTCCTTTCATGGGTAATTATATTATGAAATGATTATGAAACCTATGTATTTTTTTTAAATGTTATGTTTGGTTTAAATGTTTATAACACCCATTTCATTTCATGTGTTATGATATGATGTTTATGAAACCGATCTCTTTTTATGGGTCATGATATAATGAATGTTTTGTTATCTTGTGGAACATGCATGTATGATTTCATTTTGTGACATGTGGGACTTATATATCTTTCTGATTCATTATATACTGGTAAATGAGATATGAGCTCAAAGGGTACATAGAATGGAATCCCAATCCCAAAATAATAGGGTATATGTGAGGACATCCCATTCCAGAAACAAGAGGGTAAACTAAAAAGAATCCCAAGCCCAAAACAAGAGGGTACACGATAGGGAATAACAATCCCAAAACAAGGGGGTATAAGGGAGGGAATACCATGACTAAAACAAGGGGATAAATGGGAGGTAATCCCATTCCTAAAACAAGAGGCTACATGGGATTCAATCCCAAGGCTGGAATAAGAGGGTACACAGGAGGGAAACCCAATCCCAAAGGTGGTACACATGTGATTATCCAAATCCTTAAATTTTATGAATGTCTTGCTATGTAGCCTTGATATTTTATTTTATATTTTTTTTTCCACAATCACATGTCTTATGATTATGTCATGATCTCATGGATTATGGTCTCGATTTCCTTATGATTAATGTCTTATTAAATACCAAAATTTATTCCATGACTATTGATTATAATTTTTGATATCCAATTTATGATCTTATAATGTTAATATCATGTTCTTATAAACTTATGCTAATTTTATACTTACATGTCTCTCATGTTTACCCTTAATGAGCATCTGATCTCACCCCATTATTATGTTTCCTTTCATCGAGTAATGGAGAAAGGTTTTATGTACGATTACAAATGGGTAATATCTTTAAGGGGTGTATTGAAGATTATTCACCATGTTAGAATATTATGTTTACATGTTTCCGAAGACACTAAACTATTATGGTCCGTAGGAATGTATTTTTTAAATGTACTGAATATTTATCTAAATTGTTCTAATATCCATGTATGTTAATATTAGGTCACTATAAATGGATTTTATGAAAATATACTTAAACAATCACAACAAAACTAGATAAATAATAGGGTTTAAATAGTTGAAACATAAACCCATTGGATTATAGTAATACAATAAGTGAGGTTTTTGGATTAAAAATACCATTAAAATAACATTTAATAAATTTCATTGGAAACAGAAAAAATATCCTTTTCTTTTAGTAATCTTTAAAAAAATTTATAGAATACTATTAATATGATTTAATTGTAAAATAAATATTAAACTATATAAATAAATCATTATATAAAATAGTTTTTATTATTGTGGGAAAATCCATTCATACCATATAAGTTAGAAGGGAATATTCTTTTCTCAATTTTTTACAAAATCTAAATTGACTTTTTTGGAAAAAGTTTCATTAAAAAGTAACCATATAATATTTTCTAAATAAAGTAAAAGTTAATGAAAAATAATATTTTAGAAAAATTTAGTGTATGTAAAAACATCCATAAAACAATTTTGAAGTGCATGAGCATGGAATAAAAATTTCACCGCCCAAAGAGGAAATAAGGTTGGTTTTTATATAAAAAAACTTATTTGATCATTTTAAGCACCAGAGAGAGGAAACTTGAACAAATATAAAATAAATAGATGAATAAGTAGATAATATTAAAATATATCATGTTTAAAATATAATATCTATATAATTTTATTTAACTAAAATTTAATATAGGTAATCCTAAAAAGAAATGATATTGTAATATAAACCCATTACCACTTCAGTAAACTTTCAATCTGAAGTCATTGAAACAAAAATAATTATATGGATATATAAATAAAAAAATTAGATGATTTAATATGTAAAAATTTAATCATAGGGAATTAGGTACACCATAAAAATAAATTATGTTTCACTTCATGAGACATGTCTTAGGAAATGTGACTGTGAAAAATAAAACCATCGAAAAGATCATAATAATTTAAGTGATAATTAACACATGAAGTGATTATGTGATCATATGTAAATCCACATAATAAAATGGTTAAAAATAAAAATAAAATATAGATAAATTCACACATAATAAGGACATAGAAAAGTCAAGGAAGAAGTTTTTTTACCTAATGAAATGAAATTAGGTTATGAAACCCTTTAACTAGAGTTTAATATTTATATGTGAATCCTTTACATTCCTAAAAAAATAAATCTATATTAATTTTTTTAATATTGAATAAAACTTTATATGTTTAATCCATAATTTCTAAACAATTTATTTAATTTACTATAATCACCTATTTAGTTTCATAAGAAGTTAATTCTTTATCACGTGTTTAGATGATTTTCAGTTCATAATTGAAAAATGAAAATTGTAGGTAGACCATGTTTAAAGGGGTCAATATCCAATAATCTCAAGAATAATAATAATAATTTCATAATTTTCATTTTTACAAATAGTATATAATTTTAGTTTCATCCATGAAAACATGTCATGAAAAGAAAACATCGGCTCACGAGGAAGTTGTCCACACATCCGTTTGAGTGATTTGTTTTTAAATTCATTTAGATTGAAAATATAGAAAAAATATAATATTATCCCTATAGAATAATTATAATTTTATAAAAATAAAATACCTTCATTAAATCCATCCCCATGACTTTCCATGAGATACAGTATTGAAAAATGATGTATATCTGTACATAGAGACTGTAGTCCATACATATGCATGCACATTGATTTCATTTTTTAATTATTGGAATAGTATGAAGGTAGATAATATATTATATTTTTAAGTAAAAATTATTTAATGAAATATATATACATATATATAGATATATATGTTAAATCCATTCTAACAACCATACATAAATGCTGGTGATGAGAAATTAAATACATCTGTTCTTGGGATAATAATATTCACGTACACATGAACGACGATTTCATTTCCAATTTGATGGAAAAGGGAGATTAATAAGGTTATACCATGAACACAAAAGTTTGATGTATAGAAAATTATAATTTTATTATATTTTAATGTTTAATATAAAATTGATATAGGTGGAAGAAGATGTAAAATAAAAATTCATGGTTAAGATGATTACCTCCAATTTGAAGAACATCATTTGGATATCTCCTCAATGGACATAGAGAAGATATTTTAAGATGAAAATTAACTCAATATTTTACATAATGAGGTTAATAAGAGTTTTGATTGTTTCTAGTTGAGATAAGGGGATCAATAAGTGTGACAAAGAAAGGGGGTGTTATTTTATAAGTGAGGGGAGCGACAACCTTAGGATAACTTAAAGTATAAAATTTATATAAAATAATTTTCAAGTTAATGTGGTAGAAAATTGATATAAATATAATATAGTATTAATATAAGTTTAAATAATTCCATAAAATAAAGTTTAGATAATTTTTTGTGATGTTTTAACCCTTATCTCTTAGTTGTAACCCTTATTAATCCTATTTTACGATTTTGTGATAACAATATTTTTACACATTAGGTATCAAGAAATTTACTATAAAAAAATTGACACATAATTTTTAAATTGATGATATTATAGACCATAAATTTTTCACATGTTCAAACATAATATTTTTATGAATTTTAAACCTTTAAATAAGAAATTATTTGATATAAAACACCATTAAAGTCATTTTGAATACTCATTACATAATTTTTCATTAAATAATATGAACATATTAATTTAATTTTAATGTAAAATTTTAAAACAATAATAATAAATTAAATATATATATATATATATATATATATAATTCTTGAGAAATCATAAATCATCATAAAAATATTACATTTGAAGTTTTTAAAATCATTTACCTGATTTTTATACTACATTCACAAACACTATATCGGTGTTATGTAAGATATTAAGGCAATTATTTCACCACTAAAAATTAAAAATAAAATAACACCATAAAAAATTATTCATCACCAAAATAAACTCTTATAAAATTTTATAACTACTTTTTACCCTCCAACAAATATTATAAATATTAAAAGAAATAAAGAGACTTTTTGTATTTTTTTCCTTTATATAAAATAATATAAAGGTCTTTGTCAAATAAACATTTAACAAAAATAAAATATTAAAAAAAATTAAGGGGTTGGTCTAATTAAACTAATCCAATAAAATATAGGAAAGCGTATGAATGATTTTGAAGCCTTATTTCATAATTTGAACCTTGTTCAACCTATTTTACCCATATAGTGGTGAAATTTTTTTTACCAAGGTTACAATTAATTACTACCAAAATTAAAGATAACCTCTTTAAAAAAATTAAATTCTAATTAAAAATATGGAATATATTTTGTCAAATTAAATTCTTATTACTGGATGAAATTAAATTTTAAATAAACCTGTAAAATGTGATAAATAATACTTTTCCAAGAAAAAGTATTTCTATTTATTCAAATTTTTATATTACAAAATTAATAATAAGGTTGAATATATTAACATTAATTGGATTTTTATAATAAAAATAAATATATTAAATTTAAAAAAAAAAATTAAAAAATTGGACTTTGTAAATACTTGAAAAGAAATGAAAGGTTTCTATAAAATATTTATTTTCATTATTCATTGAAAAATAAATATTTTCATAAAAATCATAAAACATCACTAATAGATAATTTTTATATGATGATTTCTAAAATTATATCCCCTTTATCAAATAAAATTTCTGAAATTGGAAAAACATAATTATAATATTCAATCATAAGAATCAATGAAAAACTTTTTTTAAGAAAATATATTTTTGAAGCAAAAAAAGATTTTTATAAAAATTCAGTGCTTATTTTATAAGATTTAATCATAACATTTGTACCCTAGTAAGTACTATATATATATATATATTTGTTACTCATATTCATACCCACCAATTCATTGACTAGGTTGTAATAGTCCTATTTAAATAATAATATTTAACTATCATTTATGATTAGTGTTGAGTGTCTTTTATGCTATCAAACATAGTATTATTTTTAAATTAATATGATATTACATTCTCCAATCCTTTATTTTAATGATTTAGTCATAATAGCCTTAAAATAATATGATTTTTCCAATACATTTGTACATTGATTATTTGAATAGGCCGTGGTTCTTTTTTAAAGGCCTTCACCCAACTCTTAGTTCATTGGCATTCTAGTCTATCTTGATTACTTATGGGTAAGAGGGGTTTAAGGCTAGTATAAATAAGTCAATATTAGAAAGGTAACCAATGTAAACTAACCCTTTAAAACCAACTGGTGTTATTGATGGTGATACGACTAATTCTTATTCAAAGCATGGAGTTTATGAAAATGGAAAATATATCTTCTCTACTTATTATTATTTATTTATTAAAATTAAATAAATTAGTTTTATTTCATTATGGAATACCTAGACACACTAAGCCCATATATCAGACATCTTTGAAAACCTGTCCTCTATATGGCTACCACTATCACTACTACTGGTTTTTTAAGCCGAAAATTTTTCATAATAAGAACTCATGAACCTAGATTAAATCTAAGAATTAGTCTATGGTGCTTCATTCATTTAGAGAGTTGGAAGTTGGTCGGTGTTTTTTAGAAGTATCCTATTTTTAATTTTAATATTTTTATGACTTGTACACATTATCTGCATACCCCATTTTCATGGTATGTAATGGATACAAGATCTATTTTCATGGTGACCTTGTCTTTTATAGATCCTTCTTGTGTTTTTCCTTGTTATACTTATATTAGTTTTTTGATTTTTGTTTGGTGATATCTAATATATTACTTCATTTTGTGTCTCTTTATTGAATGGATAAATTATGATGGAGGTGTTATTTCGGCTTTGTGTCATTAACATTACAAGTCCTTTTTTTATTAGAAGATATGAAATTGGTGTGGAGACCCATGGGAGTTCCTATTATGTTCTCTTTATTCTCATGGGAGTTATCTTATATGGTGCATTTAGACGAGATAAACTTTTTATTATAGTGCTTGTGACCATTGATATTACAGAACTTATGATCAGGTTTTGTGCTTTGTCTTGGATCTAGATTCTGGAGGCTCTTGTGAGTGGTAGTATATAGGTTTATATTCTCAATTTCATAGTATATCAGAGGAGTGTCCATCTTAACATCATTTCCTTTTTATTTCCTCTTATGTTTTATCATATTGAGGAGGATTCTTCTTATGATTATTTTTTCATTTTTGGAAAGTGAGGTTCTAATGGTTCATAGTTGATTTTCTCAACAAGTGTATTTCTTGGGTCATGTGTCCATGGTTTTAGGTTTAGTATGTAGGGTGTTGGGTTGATTCTTTGTTAGACATAAGTTAGTCTAGATATTTTCCCATTATTCTAAATGATTAATAAATTTTTTTGGTCGTAAAGTGGAATTATTGGGAGAATAATGACACATACCAATGTCACATAGAACTATATTTTATTATATGGTTTATTACCTTGAATTTAGGGTGTTTTTAGGTGAAATATTTATATTTTTAAAGTTTTTTGGGGCTTCATATTTTTGTTCCCAATTTTCAATCCATTCCATGTAAAACTATATAACCTACATATTTATTCATAGCAGGTATCACATAAATATCACACATTTTTGTAAACCATGTTATTAAATCATGTGACCTTATTAGTTTTGGGTAATTTTTCCTTTTCAATTTCTTATAAATTGGGACTTTCCCTTATCTCTCCCCCTATTTAAATGGATTGATTGAAGCACCTCCCCATCCCCCACCTTCTCCAAGACCTTCTATGTTTGATATTTAATGAGCTTTAGTGATTATTCATTAATATTGCGTGGTAAGGGAACCTCTTTCCTTATCCTCTTAGTTGGTACAATTTTTTCCATTCAATATAAACTTTGTGACAATGTTGTCTGATTACGAGGTCTATAATTATTCTAAATTTGCAGGTTTTGGTTTATAAGGGTCTATGAATGTCCTCTTATGAACTATTCCAGTAATTTTCACCAAAGGAGGCATGATTAAAAAATTTTAGGTTGGGTTTTCCATCCAATTCCAATTTATTTCATAGTTCACTGGATACTTTGTGTTTTAAATGAATTTTTAATTTAGATAAATTTATTAAATTATTTAACGATTTGTTTACAAAATGGTTTCTATGGTGTATTTTGGTTTTCCTTAGGCATAAGGGGTGGATTTCATAATTCAAGGTAACCTTTATTTAAAATTTTTATACCTTCTAAGTGTCTAAGAAAATTAAAATGATTGTTTTCTTCAAGATAAATGATTTTTTCATGGTTGTTTATGCCAAATATGATTTATAAAGTGGGGTGTTTTATGGTTTAAAGGTTTCACATGTTTTGAAGTGGTGTTTTTGACTTAAAAATGTGTCCAATGAATTCCTTTGATTAATTGTGATAATGCTTTAGAATCATTTTTATTTTTACATGGATTTATACTTGGTGTTCAAATGGATTTTAAAAAAGGATTTCTAAAACATATAGTTACTATGTAAAATGTGAAGGCCCAATTAGAACCTAATATTATGATATTTGGTTAGTTTTTGGTTGAACCTTTATGGATCCTCATTAATGTATATTATTTATGTTTATGTGTATTGATTGTTGGATGAATCAAGATTAATTATTATTTTTTATTTTGGGATGGGGATATTATTTAATGGGTGTTAGTGGTGGGATTAATATTTTAATTTGATTATTTCACCTTGGACTATATCATTGTCACATAATTAACGTTTTTCATGATTATAGGCCATTAAATTAAGTTATACCATGAGGAACCCTAGTCTAATATGTGGGAAATAAATAAAATATTACTTCATTATATTTGTGTTTTCACTGGCTAGTGGCCCTTAGTTTTGATTTTTAAATCTAGGGGATATGTCTCTGAATAGGCTAGTTGATGGATTTGGGTGGTGAGTTGTAGAAGAATTAATATATTGAAAATTTATTCTAGCTATACATGTTGATTATTGTTTCATTGGTCTTTATGGTGTTGCCTCATTATATGTATCTTATTTTATCCTTTCCTTATTTCTTATTAAACATGTGATTTGATTACCTCTTTGTTTTTACATACTTTGATGTTTTGGTTGTGTTTTGTCGAACCATGATATTATATAGATTATTTTCATCATTACTATCATTATCTAATGAATTTTCAAAGTATTAAATTATGTTTTTGTTTTTATTATTTATTTATTTATTTATGATGGGTGTGTAATGGTTTTAATGATAAAGAGTTGGTTTTCTAAAATGTACATAAAATGGTAGAAAAATGGAATTTTTTGGGGCTTAAAAGGAATGTATTATAAAATGGAGTGTTTATGATTTGATTATTTTAAATTATTGAAAAGGAAATAAAATTTTAATTTATTATTCTTATCTTAAAATATCTATACTTGGTGTATTTAATAAATAGAATGTTATAGAATCATTATGGTGTCCTACTAGTCATTGGCTCAAACCCTACACACTCACATTAGTGAGTATTTAGTCTTCTTGTTTTATGTTAGTTTTCTGGTCTTGGAGTGTGAGTTGTTTGACACTACATTATGATAGTAATAATATGTTTTTTAGTTTATTTTGGGGACTTAAGAGTCACATGGTGATGGTGTAGTTAGTCTTTCGAGTTAATAAGAATTATTGGGGCTGTATCAAGTATCTACCCATTGAGAATTCTATTTTTTTTCTTTTAGTCTTAGTTTTATGTATGAAAACATGAATAATGTAGTTTATGTTTTGTTGGTAATGACTTTATATATGGTTTATGTTGTTCTTTAATGTTATTACTTGTTTGATTGGAATCTATTTATGGTATCTATTTATATCTTTTCATGATTTTCCAATTCATTGAAACCACAATCTAGGATTCAATTTAGAACCTATTGTTTATTATTGGATTCTTGAAAGTAAAATAATTCCCATATTTATTTTTTTACACCCTGGACACTTTTTTCTAGTGCATGGTTATTGATAATGATATTTAAGATTTATGGAAGAGTGACCTAGGTGACATGTAGGGCCACCCCAGTACAATTAATTATAGAGGACAAGTGATTAAATAAAATTATGGATAGTTTATTGAAATAGTTTATTGAAATAGTTTATTTGTGTGTCTAAACTCACTATTAATATATTTAAATTTAATATTTTATTTGGATTTTTTTCTGAGGAGGTTAAGTATAACATTATTAACATTCTTGACCTTGTGGAAGGACATATTCCAGTTAATTATTTTGGATTTCCCCATCTTATTGGAGTTTTTCTATCCTTTATAGCCAAAATAAAGTGTAAAATGTCACTTCCAACATATTATTATTATCTCTTATACTTTTTAGCTATTTTGGAAGATTTGTCTTAATTAAAGCTATGTTGAGTTTCTTGTTCCATTATTGGGGGCATATCATCACTCTTCTTACAAATAGTTTCTAAATGATTAACCCCCTTTATAGAATTATAATTTGGTGTGGAAATGAGAAATCTATGAAGTATTATGTTTTGTGGAATAAAATGACCCTTCCTCTAATTTTTGGTGGTTTGGGTAATAATTATGCTTTAATAACTACTACTATGATTATGATTTAACACATTAAAAAGATGGATAGTTTTGAGGAACATATATGCATTCATTAGGTAGATAATTATAATATTCAAGATTCCCCTTTTTAGAGTATACCAATAAATTCGTCATTATATTAATTGTTTAAGGTTTTATTAATATTGAGAATAAAATGTATAATTTATGGTAATGCTACTCACTCAACAAGGTGGATTGGAAAATGTGATCCATTTACTACACTTATTATGAAGTTCACTATCATTACATTTTATATTGTTGATAATACTAAATGGACCCTAACTTGTTAGCCCATTTATTACTCCAAATTGTGGTTTTTAATTTGATTGATGGATAAAAATAGATTTTCAACCTGGGTAATATGTTACAATTTTTTCTATGTTAACTCTATTATGTGTGCTTTTTTGTAATCTAGTCCTGCAGATCAGATCTCATTTATTTTTCAATTTCCTTATATATTTTCAACTAGTTTTTAAGTTGAAACATTTCCTTTCATACCCATGGATAAAAAAATTCTTTGAATTTATTTTAAATCACGTGTTATCGATGATTTACCTTCATCATTTAGGCATAATTTTTATCATTATAGAGACATATCTTGTTTGGAAAGCTAGGAATAAATTTGTCTTCTAAAATATTGGGAAACATGATGTTAGTATTTTAGATATTTAGCTTTATTTTTTTTAAATATTAATCATTCTAAGATTACTAGGCTAAATAATTTACAATTTAATAGACATAGTCTTGGAAACTTAATCTTCATATTAATTTATCTTTATTAGATACTTATTATATTCTTTTTTTAACCTTAGTTTTTATTGGTGGTTATGATTGTATTTATTTTAGGGACATGATGGGATTTTGACAGATTTATCTAGATTGGAATGGTATAGTGACCTAGGCTTGACATAAATAGATATTACATCATTTGAGATGAATTTTCAGTACATGAAAAAAATACATGCTCAAGGGACATAATAGGTCATTGTCTTTGGATACATGGAATCAAAATATTCTATCTTGGTTAAGTATCTTCAAAATTACACATAAAGATCTCCACATTTTGTAATTATACCTAAAACCTATATTCATACCTTGGGAATGGAAACATAAGAAAGAGGTGAGATCATATGCTCAAAAAGGGTAAATAAAGGAAATGCATAATCATAACATAAACAAAATGGTATGGAACTTGAGCATAACATTTTAAGATCATGAAATTCATATTAGAGAACACAATAATGATTGGTAGTTCATAAGACATGAATCATAAGAAAATAAATAATACATTCCAAAGAAGCATAAATTAGTTAAATAGATGGAATTTTTGGAGTGAACATTGGTTTATATTTTTTTGAACTTGAATATGTAGAAAAATGTTCACTCATTAAGTTAAGTAAATGAAATCAGGCACCAGCTTTAACTTGTAGACATGTAATCAGGTACATGCAAAACATTTTGAACATGTAATCATGTTCATGAATTACATTATGGATGTCAATCCAAGTCCATGCATAGAATATTGAACGCCCAATTAGTTTCACACATTACATAATTGGCATGAAACTGGATCCAGGAATTACATTGTGAACATGTAATCGGGTTCATGCATAAACATATGGACATGAAACTATGTCCATTCATAGAATTGTGAACATGTAAAAAGGTTCACTCATAACATTGTTAACATTTAATCAGGTTCACAGATAAACTTATGGAAATTCAATCAGGTCTATTAATAACATTTTAAACATGTAATGTGGTTCACTCATAACATTGTGAACATGAAATCATGTTTATGATTAAACTTATGGACATAAAATCGGGTCCATGAATAACATTGTGAACATGTAATCAGGTTCATGCATAATATTTATACTCATTAGTCTTCCATAATTTCCCAATACATTGGAGGGAGATTCAAGTCCCACCTATGTCATAATAAAATCATTCATACATGTGCCACAAGATAATAAAACTTTTATCATATCATGACCCATCAAAGACATAGGTTTTATAAACATCAAATCATAAACCATGAAATGAAATGGGTATCATTAACATTTAATCACATCATAACCTGTGGAAAATAGATAGGTTTGATAACTATTTCATAAAATCATAACCCATGAAATGAAGCAAATTTCATTAACATGTAACCTGTAGAAAAGGAACAGATTTCATAAACATATAACCCGTGGAAGAGAAACAAATTTCTTGAGCACCATGACATTAAGAATAACCCATTCATAGAAATAATATGAATGGAAAATTCATATAATTTCCTATAAGGGAATGATCAACATTCATTTATATAATATTAGATGGAATTTCTTTTAAATATCTTTTAAAAACATTTCTTGAGGAAAATATCCTTTCTTCTTTGAAAACATCTTTTTATAACGTAAAACATTTTTAAAATCGATATGAAAACATAAAAAGTAAGATTTTGAAATAATAAAAAAAACTAAGATCCTTTTTCTTTTAAAATGATCTTCATGTATCTTTTTAAATCATTTTCAAAAACATGGTTTTTAAATACAATAGATTACCGACCGAAGAGAGAGATAGTCAGGTTTTTTCTCAAAACATTATCTTAAGTACAAAAGAGTGAAAAAATGGTTTTAAAACATAGGGATATATTAAAAAAACAAAGGATAAAGAAAATAATGAATTTTCCCAATATATTGATCAAACTATTTCATCAAATAAAGTATAATCATAAACAATCTCGAAAAGCAATGAGATTTTCTCAATAATCACTTATTACTTAGTAATTGGGGAACATACTCTCCATATAAGAATAATAAATTACATGAAGGTTTAAATATAATTAATATATATATATTAATGAAAATACATGTGAAATGAAAGTATATACACTTCAAAAAAATAGTATAGGTGCATAATAAAACATGATTCTTAAAGAATGAAAATTGAGAAAAAATTGTTTTACCGATTTGGTAACATTTGTAACATTAACCCCATGAAAGAAGGATAATAAAATGGAAATGTGAATAAAAACATATTTAAGTATATGATACATAGTATAAAATATGGGTCTATACATAGAGTACACAAAAGCAAATATTGGAAAAAATTACATGTATCTCACAAAAAATTAAAAGTAAGATGAAATACCCTTACCTTGTGTCTTCACTCTCGTCGTACTCGTTCAAACCACCTGTATAATAAATATAAATTTATTATAAATATTTTATAGAACTATATTACTATATCTATTACCATATATGGTCTGATTAGAACCTTATATTACTCACTTTTTAATGATCCTATGTTGAGTCTTCACTTTGGGTAATATTCAATTTGATCTTCGCATGTGTCTTACTTTGTTACATCATTGGTTATTATACTTATGTCATGATTCTAAAATGTAAATAATGATATAAATATCATTTATAACCATTATATTTATATTATAATAATATATAAAATAAATAATTTTGAAAGGGGATACACCATTCATGGATACGTTAAGTTGTACGTGCACATGAACGTTGTTTCCGTTTTTTAATTATCGTATTGAAAAAAAGCATGTAAATGAAATATGTGTGTATATATATATATATGTATATATATATATATGTGTGTGTGTGTATTTATATATATATATATATTAAATTAATATTATTATATCATATATATCATATAAGTTCATTAAACCCATCCTTAATACATTCCATGTAGTGTGTGAACGAATCACATCGCTTTGTGGGTGCGGTAGTCCACACTTCCTAAAAAAGTATTATCATATTAACAACGAATTAAAGGTAAAAATATGTGTGTTATAAAAGAAATAAAGAAGAATAAAGACATAATAAATTTAATATATTACACATATAAATAGATTTTCCATCGTAATGGCCACTATGATTAGTGGTAAGGAATAAATGAACAATCATTGTTTTGTGAGGCAATAGTTCACCGTACATAGAAAAAATATGTTCGATATCCACTAGATTGAGGCGTTTTTAATTTTTGGTCAAAACTTTAGCATAAAGGAATTCTAGTATATAGAGTATATTGGTGTTGTTACAAAATAATGTAATAAAGATAGTAGGGGGTGAAGAAGGATAATAATGCAAAAGAGCTTAAGAGAAGACGCTACCACTAAATCAGGTAACTCCATTTAGTTTGTGAAAAAGGATTAATTTAGTTTCCTTCTACCCATGGGAAGGATTATAATAGTAATGGATTAAGTGGGAAGCTTATTTTAGCAGAGTTTGGGTGATCCCAAGGGCTTGAGTGGTGTGATGAAGTGGCCGAGTGCTTGCCTTTTTTATAATAGAGGGGGTGTGACTCTCCTTTAAATACCAAAAGGTATTCATTAATGGGTGGATAACCTACATAAAGCTCCTAAAAATGAAAAAATAATCAATTATATAGGAATCATGGTATAATCAAACCTCCACCACACAAAAATATGTTCATTTTAACAATTTGGTTCCTTAACTTCTATGATTTCCAATTTTATCATTTTGGTTTTTTTAAAGCATATAGTTTTCTAATCTAATTTATTGAACCATATTAATTGAATGATTAATAATAAAATAAAGTGAGATTTATTAGTTAATATATATCAAATGAATTATTAATATGATATTTAATTTATAAAAAAATTCTAATGTGTTTTGGAAATTAATTTTAAAACATGCGCACATGACGCACTAAAACACTACTTAAACTCAGACCATGTTGACAATGTTTTGACTACATATGAGTCTATATGTTAATTATAAATGATAAATTGATCCATTAATAGACCATATATAATATTTTATAACACATAAAAATACCTTCAAAGAAAAAATTATTTTTATTAATTTTAAATCATTTAGGAAAATTTAATTTATTGTAAAATAACAATAATGTAAATTTTGACATTATTTATTTAATTTAAATTTTAAAATATCAATGTAATATTGAAATTAATATATATTTGGTATAAATATGATTAAAATGATATATTCATCTAATTTGTTTTGTAAAGATAATAATTTAACCAATTATCTTCAATTTTAATATTTATAGAATCATTTATTTTAGTTAATTATTTTCTAAATAATCCCTACATTGGAATTTATTATGCATTTTAGGTATCTGAACCATTTATAATAATTATTGAAAATTATTATGATAAAAATAACCAATTTATCTTTCAAAATGATACGTATAACCTAAAATATGATGTATTTTACATATCTGAATGTTTAATAAATGTTAAAGGTAAGGAAAGGTCCATTTTTGTCTTTTTTCCTTAATAACCTTTTATATAAGAATCTTGCATTTAATAATTTCCCAATAACCCATAAATTTTGAACCATCTGGGGATATTGTCTAAATATAGGTATCCAATGGATTTTGGAAAAGTGTCCAGAACATTTAGGTCTTTTTGATTAACATTTAGTCCTTTATTAAGCTTAATCATACCTTAATCACTATAATTAATTTAGTCACATTCACTAATCATTTTGTTCAAAAAAAATTTACCTTATTAGACCAAAAATATCATATTGATTAGAACTGTGTATGTTGGATTTTAAAAATTCAAATCAAAGAAGTAGGAAAATTAAGATTAATTCTAATCCCATGGATTGGGTGAAATAACAGGCTTTTAAAGTTGAAAAATGTTCAAAAGTTTGTTAAGTTTTTATATCCAATTTCAAAGTTAAATTAATTATAATGAAATAAATTGTTTAAATATATGTATTATTCATTTAATTTGTCTGTAAAACGAATCTAAAATAAAATTTAGCATTAATAATTATTTAAACAAAAAGGGTGTTTTTAACTAAAATTTAGTAGGTTTCACTATTCATCAAAAAAAGATTTTTCATAGAAATATATAAAAAATTCACCCTATTCTATTTACAACATTATGAATTCAAAAATGAGGTTTATTTTATAAAATAAAATGCAAATAAGTGTCAAAATTTAGTTTTAAATTAGGTTTTCCTTTAAAAGATGGTAAAACTCAGTCTTAAATCTACCACAAACTAACTCAATGTTGCGTGTACCACAAGATAATAAAAGTGTTTCTTGTAGTGAAATATCAATATAGTGATTTATATATAGAAAGAAAAAAAAATAAAATAATCTATTTTAAATGTTTCATAATATCAAGAATATTAATTAAATCAAAACAATTCACAAAATCAGGGGATGTTACATCTACCCCCATTAAAATGAATTTCACCCTTGAAATTTGTCTTGGTTATAAAAGGTTTAATACTAGAATGGTTTATTCATAGAAACAAACATCTAATAAATGGATTCTAAAACTTCCCTTAAAAAGGGAAATCTGGAACAATAATGGTTACCGAATGTAACACATAACGAAATTCGTGCATGCGAGAACATAGGCAGGAGGAGAAAACATGGACATGAAAAAGAAATCTTTCCATCAAGTTCTGATGGTTAGTGATAGAGAACATGGTCAAGAGAAAGTTAAAAAAAATCCATAAATCTATGATGACCTTGGGGACCTTTTTATTTATTAGAAACATAGGTATAAGAATATTTTTTTTTCAATATCCTTTTTCCTAAAGTTAAAGAATTTTCATGAAAAGATATACTTGCATGGTTTTTGTACAATGTCACCCCTTTATTATTCACTGATACACTTCAACCCATTTTCTAAAAATGAAGGTGACATTTTCATTCTTTAAGTACTGATATATCATGAGATCCATGATTTTCCATCCCTTTTTCCATCATTTATCATCAAAACAAAGTAGTTTGAACCATCTTTCCAATAAATATAAATCCTCATATGGAGATATAACACTTTAATCCTACTCACTTAATATATTGTTTAACTTAAACATTCCATAAATGTTTAACCTCACAACCCTTCCAAAATAAGGAAATTCAAGGATCTAGATAGAAGGTCATGAAATATGCTTAACATTGAACCCCATATTTCACTAAGTACCACTTGGTTTTCACATTACAAACATGTGAATAACCTCATTGTATATTCCCTTAAAACATGGTAATAACATTAATTACCATAACTCATTTTGGAAAGCATGTATTCTTCCTTATTCTATTGACTATTGAATATATTCTTTAAATCCAAGAAGTTATAAACTTAATCCTTACTGACAAAGAATATTTTTTCAATAATCAGTTCCAAGGTAATCTGTACCATCTAATTCACTTATTCATATAAAACATATCTTTATCCAATCATCATTATCTCAACATCAAGTATTAATTAATGGTTACCTTCACTTAATCTATATATCACTATCCCATGAAATAAATTTTCTATGTATTCATCACCATTCAACATGTCCTTTTCAGTATTTAATGAAAACTTTTACTAAAAATACTTATATATTCTATGATTCATAGAATATAATATTTGAATTCCAAATCATAAATACTTATTTAGTCAAACCTTAATCTTATATTATTATTATGGTTTCATCTACTTGTTCTTTAATACCTCATTACTAGAATATAATATATGAAACATGTATTAAGGTTCCTCTACCTTAATCCAATCATCCTTATCTTGATTAAGGTAAATAATACTTGAAGAATATCATATACCTTTCAAAATTCATTTGAGGTCTCTTTATCTTACTAAGTATAACCAATACTCATACCACCTTCATGATTCTCTTTATGATATTTCCTCTTGGGAAATCACTTTGCAAAATGCCCATACTTTCCACATATGAAACATTTAATGTTAACCATGTTCCTTATATTTCTCTCTATTGACTAAAACCATAAATCATTGGCTGAGAAACACATGTTATAGAATAAAACCACATAATCATGAAAAATTACTTATAGGAAGTCTAAAGTATGAAACCTTTCTTAATCTATGACACCTTAGGTTTATCCTAGGTTATCCATAGCCAACTTCTACTTAAATCCTTCATTACAGTTCGTGGAGAGTTTGTGAATTACCAAAGAATAACCCTCGGGAGTGTCAAACTAGGTGTGTAGAATGGACCATTTTCATGTTCCAGATTACCCCGAGTCAGGTCTGAAATTTTTTTCAGAGTTGTTACCCCTAGGTAGATCTGTGCTAGAGGAAAATCCACTTATAGTATCTCGACAAGGATGTATTTCAAGGAAACTACCCACTCTATCCTTTACCAAAATTCCAATACATTCTCATAAAGGTTAACTCATCATTATACTTATCTTTATGGACATACCTAGACATATCCTTAGAAATAAAATTATAACTATAATAAAAGGGATGGGTAGTGGTAGTTTTGTTTGATTTAGTGGTGGTTTAAACCACTGCTATATGATTCTACGAAGGTTTCAAAAAACTGCCTCTAAGTCATGTGTTGGCATCCAATACGCAGTGGTTTATTCCATTTAGCGATGGTTTCTTATAAGATTCAAAGAAAGGTTATTTAGTGGTGGTTATTTATGTTTTAACAGTGGTTTTCTAGGGGAGAAAAATGAGGATTTCGTATTGGTTATAACCATTTCTAAATTCAAAAAAAAATATCCCCCAAAACACTGCTAAACTGATTATAACCACTGCTAAATAATAGTGTGCCCTAATTATAAGCAGTTATAACCACCGTGTATAAAAATATTCCATATGCAGCGGAGGTTTAAACCACCGCTAAATGTTTATTTACAAAAAAATGACTCCTACAGATTCTTCAGCCCTAAAACTACCCTGAAAAAAAACCAATTGAAAGCCAATTGTATTTCCTATCAATAGCACACAAAATCCCTATCAGAAGCACACAAAATGAAAAATATATATCAAATATGACATAAAAAAATATTAGTTCACATCCAACCATAAATTGTTTCAAATTTGTGTCATAAATAATACATCAACCCTCTCATTCAATATTAGTCCAAAACATTAAAAGAAACAAGTAATCACTACTAGCTGAACTATACTTGTCACCCTCTCCATCTCCATATCCATCTTCATCTCCATCTATACTTCATGCTAAAAATACCTATAAAAAATTGTATTGAAAATTAAACAGTGTTTTATATTTTTATTTAAACATAAAACCAATAATAATTTGTGAACTAAATTATTTTTAAGTTATGTGACTTACCTTCTCCCCACAAGCCATTAATACAATATCACTGGAAAAAATTCAGTCATATTCTGATATAAATCAACCAATACTTTCAATGTCCACTTTCATGTTATAACATCATCAACATGAAAGTGAAAAAACATCTCTACAAAGAGATTCATTTTAAAAATATTAAATTTTTATAACATAATGAAATTCAATTACACCATAATGTATTAAAACTACATTTATTTGTGAATCAAAAACTTAAATTTTCCAAGATGAAGGAATATGTCTCCAATCAACATATGTAATCAAATTTGAAATTGGTTCCACGACAATCTGGCCTAGAATCTGGAAAAATAATCCCACAACATCATCCGTAGGGACCCTATATCCATCAAATGGGACAACTATCTTTAGTCCATTCAGATTCCATACATATGAACATTTAATATTTTTATCTGTAATATAATTGTTTCCATCTATTATGAAAAAATATTTAGTAGTATAAAAAACTACAAAAACATTATTCATATAAAAATTTATACCTATAATAGTCACCCTCAAATATCCTCATGAAGAACCAGCGGTGGCATGTTGCCTCGCTGTTGAGGGTCGACTATTATCAATATAATGCTTCCTCCTTGGAATTATTATCATTTAATAAAATAAAAGTAACCTTAAAACATATATTTCAAAAAATATATAAATGATAATGGATTAATAGTAATGAGAAACAAAATTTACACAACTATGATAACGAATGACTATACAAATGACATAAGTGGTTGATAAATGAATGGATTACTGCACATACAATCATTTTCTCCTTCAATCACATAGTTTTCTTATTTCGTAATTACTTCATCTACTTAATCCACCTTTAAAGACTAATATTTTCAATATCATGATGGAAAAAGAAGTTTGATTCTTACTGTTGATGGGATTCAATGTTAGTGGTCAAATCTTCCACTTCATCACCCAAATCTTTCGAGTATCATTTTTTTATGTGAGAAACTACACTCCACCCTTAATCTACAACATCATACACATAATATAGCTTTTTTCTGGTGATTATATGATATATAGATCATTTAATTCACAATCACTAACATCAATCAAACAAGAGAAGTTCACAGAAGTAAATTTCAAGGAATCTCTTTTAACACCCCTAATAAAATCGACCCAATTTAATTTTAATAAAACAACTAAAAAATTACCATGGTAGTTAAATTTGAAAATATCAGTCAACTTTACATAGTATCCTTCTTAAAAAAACATATATATTTTGGTGTTTTCAATCCATCTCCCCAATCAACTGTACGAAATTTAAATCCATCCACATTGTAAGTGCAGAACATTCTAGCCTGTTTTAGAGGAACTCAAGCAAGAAACATCAAATCATCTAAAAAATAATATCAAGTATCAGTATTCATGTTCAAAAAAATTAATATACATTATTATATTTACAAAATATATGTTTCAACCAGATATTTTTGTTGATAGAAATATTTATGAACTTACACGTCGTGAAAACCAATTTACCAGCTCTTTATTAACAACTCTTGTTATATCTTTATCATTTAATGTTTGGACTCTAATTAATATCCTTGTTTTTATCCTTAAATAGTAAATAAATGGATCTGCAATTTTATGATTATGTAGAACATATCTTTGTGCCTATGATAATTCCATTTCTGTTAGTGTAACATTTTGAGCTCCACCCAACTGATCGACCAATAACATGAAAGATTTTTTATTTCATTTGAAGTTGAGATTGATTCAATGTGTTTTTAACACATATAACTCAATTTAATATTTTATCAACATCATAAAAGTATCTAGAAATAAAAGTTAAGAAATTCAACTTTCAAATTTCCTTCAAAAATAAAGCCTACTAGTTGAGATTTTTTTCATGTATGATTTCAAATGACCAATATATCTATGAAATTAAAGGAAAAATGATGATTTTGTATTTAATGAAGTTCTAATAATTGTTTAGATAAATGAAATAAATATACATAATGTAACTCTCAATTGTATACATCCATTGAGAATGTATGATGCCACCTAATTTAGCCTCCTCAACCAAATTCACAATTAAATTCATTATAGAAGTAAAAAACAATGGAGGAAAAATCATATCCATTTCACAAAGTGTCAATAAAAATATATCCTAAAGTTTTTCAAGATCAAATGGTTTTAGAGTTTTCTCACATAGTTTTATGAAGGATATGAATAATTGGAGTACAACAGTAGTATCCTTTTTAGGTAATAATGTATGCACTGCAAATGGTATCAACTGTTGTAACAAAATATCTGAATCGTGACTTTTAAATCCATGTGACCTATTATTATTTAAGTCAACACACCTTGAGATGTTACTTTATTACCCATAAAATACCTTTATATGTTTTAAAATTTGAAGGAATGTATCTTTATCCACATTTTTCATTGAAAAATTAGATAGAGTGTACTTTCCATTACCATTTATCTATAGATCAGGCTTTATGTTCACCGCTTGTATGTATTTCCAAGAATTGAGACGATCCTTTGATTTTTCATTCTCATTAAGAAATTTGAAGGTAAAATTGTCACAAATATTATTCTAAATATGCATCACATCAAGATTATGTTGCAAAAAATTAAATTTACAATACAGATGATTGAAGAATATACTTTTTTTCTTCTGTTGTTGCATTCTGATTTAACTTGGTGATGCACTTTTAACTCATGTACCACTATCATTCAAATGATACACCTTCCCAAATTCTATTTATACATTTCCATGTTCTACCAATGTATTATAACTATTCAACAAATTTGGAGGAGGTCTACGATCATTAGAAAAATTTAATTTTGACTTGTTCAAATGAAATCTATGAGATGCATCGAGAAATTGTTGATGGAACATGAAACATTATTTATAACTATAAGGTAGTCATTAAAGCTAAAAATAAATTTGATAAATAGATAAATCCATACCCATGTACATGTCCAACCAGCTAAATTCCCATGTCCATGGAAGTCACTAGTGGTCCACATTAGAGCAGCTTGCATTTTGAACATTTTTCTAGAAGATGAATCATATGTGTGAACACAATTTCCCCATAAATCCTATAATTATTCAATTAAAGGCTGAATGTATACATCAATATCATTTATATACATATATTTTACAAGAATAATCATTGAAATTATAAACTAAATTTGTTACATACACATCCATAGAGGAAGATTATAAGGGATCAAAACAACCAGCCAAATGCAATAACTGGCGCTCAAAGTCCCAAATGGGCTGAATCCATCGACATCCAATCCCAATCGAACATTCCTATGATAATATGAGAAATATCAATTTAATGAATCAAATGTCTTCTACTATTGTGAATCTCTTGGATGTCGCATTAACCCATCATTGTTATTTTCAATAGAATTCCACTTCACGTGTTTGGTAGATTTTGAGGACTTGAATAATATTTTCATTCAAGGATTTAAAGGAATGTAATGAAAAACCTTTGTAGGTTTGTTTCTTTTCTTCTTCTTCATATTAGCATGTTGATTAATACTTCCAAAATCACTAATTGATTTACATCTAGAAGAAGAAATTTTTTTTAAATCCTATCAGCATGAAACATCTCACCGATAAAGCATAAAATCATTTGGACACACATGTATTTTTGTATAATTCAGACAAAGCTTGTTAACAACTTTTTTCATATCATAAAAAGACTCAAAATTATTTTCTTTAGGAAATTAATAATGTAACCATTCCAATATCATGGAAATATATATATTTATAATTCCACATATGCATTTGATATGGTACAACTTCAACAGAAAAGAATGTTTTGAATATTTCAAACATTTACTATACAAATCTTGATTTCCATCATCAACTAAACCATGAAATGCGTCTATTTTCTCAGTGAAGTATTCTATTACATTAGTCTCCCCATAATCAAGAGGATAATCCAATGATATGTTAAAATATTGATCTGGTTGTTCTATAGTCTAAAAAACATCAGCCATCACATTGATATCTGTATCACCCTTAACTAGTTTTTCTGATATGTTTTTATGTTGAAGTTGTTATCTTGAAATGTTGAATGAATTTTTAATAAGGTTTTTCATTTCATTATCCATTGTTGATGAAGTTGGGAGATCATTCTATTGATTTACATCAGTGTTCCGAGTTTCTGTAATGTTTGATTCTCCATGTCAAATCAACAAAAATAGTAAGAAGAGAATTGATTCAATATCAAGTGTTCATAAACTTCATCTCTCTTCAACCATATTCTAAATTTACATTTGGAACACATACATATTATTTTCCAATAAATGGATCGATTTAAAATTAAAAAATCTAAAATCACCTCCAAAACCTTAGTATACTGAGGTGTGTTCCTCGATAATGGGATCTAGCTTTTATCCATATACATCACAATACGACTACACATTATTAAGAAAATTAAAACACATAACTATCACTAAATCGTAAAATAGATAATGGTAAAATATAGTAAAGTTGGGAATGATGATGAAGTGATTGAATATCCTAGATTGAGAATAGAGGAAACCTGACATAAATTGAGTGGTAGTGCTAATATGACCTTAGTAGTTCCATCCTTCAAAACAACACAGGGAATACCTGACAAGAGTTAGTGTAGATCTCACCCCCTAGTAGAGGTATAACATAATGATAGATTCTAAATCATTAGATTAGAGGTGATATATTGGAATAAAAATTAATCCCATTATTATGGGGATAAATACACACATTTTATTTATATAGAATCCCTCTATAAAGATATAATTTATATAGAGGAGGGAATGAGAGAAATGTATGGATTCTATGGTGTGAAATAGGAATGAAACAGTCATAGAATTATGAAATTACTCATTGCTATAGTATAACTAGTTATGGAAATGGAACATTGTAACATATATGACGTGATAAATTTGAAAATATCAATTAAAAATGGTGAAACATGTCTAATTAACATAAAATAAATTATAATAGAGTATTTTTATAATTTTATAAGAAGGATATCCTCTACTCATCTATTTAAGGGGAACTTGTATGGTTATTGAGAACTCCTATGATACCTTAGTAGAGACTTATATTGATGGTGAAAAAATAGAAAGACCATGGTCTATACATATGGTCTATAAAAATGAATCATTTTCATTAATTATAATTCTTACATAGTATTTAATTTATTTCACTAATTCATGATGTCTTATAAAATACATATCCTAAAAAGCATCACCTAAAGTTTAACTTAAGATTCAATAATAAACAATGACATATCTATATAATTTAAGATTATAACATCCATTTAATATTATTGATATAACCATATGTAAATATAACTCAATTGGGAGGATTTTACTGTAGTTCAGAGTAGCGTAGAGGTGGGCAGAGTAGTGCAGACAAGGGATCAGGGGGCTCATGATTTGAGGGTTCGAGCTGGGGCTCGACTGAAGGGGCTAGGACAACAAGGTCTCATCCGGTGAGGGATTGGAGGGATCTGGCTCAAGCGATGCTAGTGAGAGATTAGAGGTCTCGGGATATGAGAGATAAAGATCGACTGATGAGGGATTAGAGGGCTCGGACTCAGAAAAAGTTGGTGAGGTCTTGGAGGGCTTGAGTTTGGGAGCTGTCGGCGATGGCTTGGATGGATCAGGCTCGGGCGACGCTGGGGGGGGGGTAGTTAGGGTTATTTGTGGGGGAGTTGGGGAGGAGGAAGGGGGGTCAGAGGAGAGGGAGGGGGTTATGATAAAAGTTCATTCTTTTTAAAAAACTGAATATTGAGTGGTGGTTTTTAAAAAAACCACTACTGAATCCTATATGATTTTTTCATCGGAAGTTCACTAATCTACCACTAAAAAATGATTTTGGTGTAGTATTGGGATCTCAATAATGTTTTCTCATCCTAGTTTCCAAATATTGACTAAAAATTTCCTCTAATACCAACTATAGAAACCTAGGCTTGATATACATGGATATTACATCATTTTAGATGAATATTCAGTATATTACAAAAATACATGCCCGAGGACCATAATAGTTTAGTGTATTTGGAAACATAAAACAAAATCTTCTATCCTGGTGAAAGATCTTAAACATATCTTATAATGATCTCCAACTTGATTACATCTACCTAAAACCATTCTTCATAACATAGGGAAAGGAGACATATGAAACGGGTGAGCTCACATTCTCAATAATGGTAAAAAATGGAAATTTAAAGGCATAACAAAAAAAAGGGTATGGAACTTGATCATAAAATTTGAAGATAATTACCTAAATATTAGAGAACATAATAAAAAATGTAAGTTCATAATAAATTAATCATAAGGAAATAAAGAACATAGGCCAAGGAATCATAACATAGGAAAAGAGAAAGAATTTGTGGTGTGCATGTTTTTTTATAATGTTGTGAACATGTACAAGTAGAAATTGGTTCACTCATTAACTTAAAGACATGAAATCAGGCCCCAAAATCAAATTTTGGACATGAAACCATGTCCATGAATAACATTATGAACATGTAATTAGGTTCACACATAAACTTATGGACGTGAAACCAAGTACATGCATAACATTGTGAACATGTAATTAGGTTTACGCATTACCTAATGGACATGAAACTAGGTCATGGCATAACATTGTGAACATGTAATCAGGTTCATGCATAAACATATGGATATGAAACTAGGTCCATGCATAAAATTGTTATCAATTAATAAGGTTCACTCATATAATTGTGAACCTATAATCGGTTTTATGCATAAACTTATGGACATGCAACCAGGTCTATTTATAACATTGTGAACACATAATAAGGTTCACTCATAACATTGTGAACATGTAATCATGTTTACACATAAACTTATGGGCATGAAAATAGGTAAAATCATAACATTGTGAACATTTAATTAGGTTCACTCATAACATTTATAATCATGAGTCATACATCATTACCCAATGTATTGGAGGAAGATATTAATCCTACCCATCTCATAATAAAATCATCCATACTTGTGCCACAATATAATAAAAAAGTCATCATATCATGACCCATAAAAATTCATAGGATTTATAAACATCAAATAATAAACAATTAAATGAAATGGGTGTCATTAAAATTTCATCACATCATAACATATGGAAAAGATAAATGTTTGAAAAATATTTCATCAAAATAGAACCCTTGAAAAGAAGCAGGTTTCATAAACATGCAACCCTTGGAAAACAAATGAATTTGATTTACATATATCATGTGGAAGAGAAATGGGTTTCTTAAATACCATGACATTAATGATTACCCATTAATAAAAAATATATGAATGGAACCTTTAGATAATTTATTAAAAGGGAATGAGTAACATAAATAGATGTAATCTTATATGGATGTTTTTTTGAAATATCTTTCAAAATAATTTCTTGAGGAAAATATACTTTCTTTTTAGAAAATATCTTTTGATAACATAAAACAATTTGGAAACTTTTCTTGGAAAATATCTTTGAAAAAATATAAAGCAAGCATTGAAAATAATAAAACATTTTCACGATTATTTTTCCTTGAAAAATATCTTCAAGGATGTTTTGAAAACATTTTTGATTTTTTTCCAAAACATGGTTTTTGAATAGAATAGATTTTCGACCGAAGAGAGAGACGATCATATTTTACTGAAAGCATTATCTTACGTACCAAAGAGTGAAAAAAGGGTACTAAAACATGATGATATCTTAAACAAACAGAGGACAAGGAGTCTCATGAGTGTTCTTAAGAGATGGATCAATATATTTAATCAAAGGATGAATAAAAATAAACAATATCTAAAATCAATGAGATTGTAACTACTAGAAATAGGGCATATACAAACGGACCTATCCCAATGGTTTGGAAAACCATTGGTGTAGGCTACCTATACCAACAGTTTCTAGAAAACCATTGGTATATAATTCTTATAACCACCCTATACTAACATTTTCTTTAAAACCATTATTATGGGTCACTAATTATGACATATACTAATGGTTTTCCAAAAACTATTGGTATAGGTCTCACTTATGTGGATCTATACCAATGGTTTTGGCCAAAACTATTGGTATAGGTCCATTATAGAGACCCTATACAAACACTTTTGTAAAAACCATTGGTGTAGGTCTACCATATGCCAACAGTTTCATCAAAACCATTGTTATAGCTAAAAAAATAAAATAACCTATACCAAAGGTTCTAAAAACCATTGGTATAGGTCTATAACAATGGTTTTGAGAACCATTGGTATAGATACCCATATTTTTTATGGAATCTTTTTTCAATTAACATTAAATAAATCAAAAGATAAAAAACTTATGAATATAAATATATATTTTTATGAAATTACGTTAACAAAAGTCATGTTAGATTAGTGGTTTACTCATTGGATTATAAATGGGAGGTTTGGAGATCAAAACCAAATTGGGTTTTATTTTTTGAATTACCTATACCAACGGTTTTAGGAAACTGTTGGAATATGATTTACATATAACCTATACCAATGGATTAAAAAAAATTGGTATAGACCTATCACAATGAAAAACTAGAAAATGTTCCTTGAAACTATTGGTATAGGATATACCAATGGATTTGATAACTATACCAACAGTTCCAAACTGTTGGTATTGGATATTTTTCTACTAGTGTCTCAATAAACTGTTATTACATGGTAACTTGGGATCATACTACACATGTAAGGAAATAAAATTACATGATGCTTTAAATATCATGAAATTATTGACATTCTTGATAATACATTTGAAATGGAAGTATATACAGCTCGAAAAAAGAGTTTAGGTGCATAACAAAACATGAGTCTCAAAGAAGGCAAATTGAGACAAATCTGTTTTAAAAATTTAGTATCTTTTGAATATTAAACCCCCTGAAAGAATAATCATAAAATCTACATGTGAATATCTAATAATTTAATTATAAGATAAATATTATACAATCATGTCAGTATATACACCACATAAAAGGAAATAGTGGTTAACATAAAATGTATTTCATAGAAATTAAAAGTGAGATGAAATCCCCTTACCTTGTGTTTTGACTCTAATTTCACTCGTAAAAACCACCTATATAAAAAATATTAATTTATTATAAATCATTCACAAAACCATATTATTATATCTAATACCATATATGTTTGGTTTAATACCTTATATTACCTTCTTGTTAATGATCATATGATAAGGTTTCACTTCGAGTAATATTCACTTTGTTCTTCACATGTGCCTTAATTTGTTATTTCATTGGTTATTATACTTATATCATGATTAAAAAATGTAAATAATGATATAAATATCATTTATATACAGTATATGAATATTATAATTATATATAGAATAAATAATTACAAAAGGTAATACACAAATAATGGAGACGGTAAGTCGTACGTACGCATGAACGTTGTATTCGTTTTTAATTGTCGTTATTGAAAGAAAGTATGTAAATGAAATATGTATATATAAGTATATATATATATATTAAAGTGTGATTATTATATCATATATACCATATATGTTCAATAAAACTGTCCTTAATATATTCCATGTGGTGTGTGAATGAATCGCATCGCTTTTAGGGGCGGTAGTCCACATTTCCTCAAACGGGATTATCGTATTAACACCAAACAGAAGGTAAAAAGATGTGTGTTGTAAAATTAATAAATAATCTAAAATAAATAATAAACATAATATATTATATATATAAATAGAGTGGGCATCATAATTTCCCCCATGATTGGGGGTAAGGAATAAATGAACAATCACTATTTCGCGAGGCAGTAGTTTATCGTACACAAAAACAGTATGTTTGATATCCACTAAATTGATGCATGTGTAAGTGTAGGTCAAAAATTTAGAATAAATAAATCATAGTATATGGATGATAATGGTGTTTTAACAAAATAATGTGATAAATAGAGTGGAGGGGGTGATAAAGGAAAATAAATGAATGGAGCATGAGAGAAGACATTACCTCTAAATCGGGTAAGTCATTTTGGTTTGTGCGAAATGGCATCCTAGAGTTGACTTCTTCCAAAGGGAATGATTCAAGTATTAAGGGAGGGAATTGGGTAGCTTATTTTATTATAGGTTTGGTGATCCAAGCGGCTTTAGAGGTGTGATGATGTGGTAGTGTGCCTACCTTTTTATAGTGGAGAGGGAGTGGAACTCCAATATATACCAAAAGGTATTCATTAATGGGTGTTCTAACCAAACTAAAGTGCCTATAAAATGGGAAAATAATGTATTATATAGTATTCATGGTAGATTAAAACCTTTACAACACAAAAATATGTGAATTTTAATAATTTGGTTCGTTAACCTCTAAGATTCCCCAATTTTATCACTTTGGATTTTATTAAAGATTATAGTTTTATAATCTAATAAATTTAATCATTAAGACTAAAATAAATTGATATTTGTTAATAAATATATATCCACTAAATTATTAATATTATAAATAATTTATAAAATAAAATTCTAATGTGTTTTTGAAATTAATTTCAAAACAAGTGCACGTGACGCACTAAAACACTACTTAAACCCAGACCGTGTTGACAACCTTTTTAAAATATATGTTAATTATAAAAGATAAATTGGTCCATTAAAATAACATATATAATATTTATTAACACATAAAAATCCATTGGAAGAATATAAGATTTTTATAATTTTAAATCCTTTAATAAAACTTCATTTATTGTAAAATAACAATAATGTCAATTTTGACAGTATTTATTTAATGTTTATTTTAAAACATCAATCCAATATTTGAGTTAAAATATTGCAATTTTAAAGAATTTTAACATTATATATTCAAAATATAAAATTAATAAAGCCAATAATTCAATCAATTAACCTCACTTTTAATATTTATGGCGCCATTTATTTTACTTAATTATTAACTAAATAATCCATACATTATCATTTCTTAAGAATTTTAGGTTACTAATCCATCTCTAATAATTATTGATAAATTATTATGATAAGAATAACCCATTTATCTTTCAAAAGAATATGTATAACCAAAAATATGATATTTTATACATATACTAATTTTTTGTAAATGATAAAGGTAAGAAAAGTTCCGTTTTTGTCTACTTCATTACATAACCTTTTATATAGGGCACTTCCATTTAATAATATCTAAATAACTAATAAATTTAGAACTATGTGGGGGATATTGTCTAAATACTATCATACAATGGATTTTTTACAAGTTAACTTATCATTTAGGTTCTTTTGATTAATTTTAAGTTCCTTATTAAGCTTAATCATACCTTAACCACTGTAATTAATTTTAATCACATTAACTAATAATTTTCGTAAAAAACAACAGTTGATATTATTAGAACAAAAATATCATACGGATTAGAACTGTGTATGTCAGATTTTTAAAATTCAAATCACAAAAGTGGGAAATTTAATAATAACCGTAATCCTGCAGACAAGGCGAAATAATAAAGTTTTAATGTTGAAATACATTCAAAAGTTTGGTAAGTTTTTATATTCAATTTCAAAGTGTAATTAATTATAAAGAACTTAATTATGTTAATAGATTTATAATTTATCTAATGTGACTTTAAAACAAATCTAAAATAAAATTTGGAATTAATAATTATTTAAAAAAAATGGTGTTTTTAACTAAAATGTTGTAGTTCTGACTATTCATCAAAGAGAGTTTTCTCGCGTTAGAGGAATCATGATCTCGCATGGAACCCTAGGCGTGGCGGTGTCTCCCTCGGGTGGTGGCGATGGCCGATCCGCCCGACCCACCCTTCTCTCCTTTCATAGACCCTGCCTCCCACCCTGATTTTCCCCCTATCTGCCTTTGCCCGAAAGTCCCCAACCTTCATCGTGGGGATCCATCACTTTCGCTTTCTTTACAGGACTTCACATAGGCATCATCACTCCATTGCCTTTCCCTGGTGGCTCGCTTCGGTCGTCGTAGGCCATCACTCGACAGGTTCGGTAGGTTTGTCAACGACATCTGGCCTCTTCAAGGACGTATCATTGTCGTCCTGCTGGATCCGCGCCATTTTCTTCTACGTTTCTCCTATGAGGTTGATATTGCCATAGCGTGGTTGAAAGGGAGCAGATCTTGTGATGGTTTTCTCTTCTTCCTTCTTAGATAAAGCTACAAGTTTCACTGGAGATGGTATCTACCCCTTGCGGCGATTTGGGTCAGCTTCCCAAGACTTCCTCTCCCTTTCCAAAACCCTTCGATTCTCCGGATGTTAGGTAATCCCATAGGAAGATTCCTAGATTTTGAAGAATGCTCAAGATCCTTATGCCATCCCATTGCTCGCCGACTTTGTGTGGAGGTGGACATCTCGAAGCCCATGGTTGAGTCTGTCTGGATAGAGGTTAGTAATGAACTGTGTTATCTTCAATCTATGGTTTTTGAAAACTGGTTCGAGTTTTGTCTGCTCTGCCGTCGTTTTGGTCATCTGAAAAAAGATTGCCGCTTGTCTCGCACCTCAGTTCTAATAGAGATTGCACCAGCCAAATCAACCAGTGCTGGTTCCCCTCGGCTGGAGGATGTGTGGCAGCAGGATGAGGAGGGTGGCCAACGGATCGAGGTTGTTCATCCTGCCTATCCTTGGGAGCAGTCTCTGGGTCCTCAGGATAACCCAATTGTATATAATATTTTTCAGCAATTGAAGTTTGATCTTGGTGTTTCATCGGTCACTACTGTTTCACCTATTAGTGGGGTATGCGATCAGGAAGGGGTTGTCCAGGAGGAGACGAAAGTCCTCTTAGACGCTGCACAGGAATTGCATCTTGTCCCCTCAAATTCAGCCAATGGAGCTGTGTTGGCTGAGACTGTCTGCATGGATCATGATACGGGTGAGGCTTCCCAGTATCTATTACAGGAGGATAACTCAACTGATTTCCAATTTATGGGTCGAGGTTTATAACAGACAAGAGCCTCAGAAAATCAAGAGTAGGTCATGCAGGCTCAAATTTCCTATGTTGAGAAGATTAAATCTTGGGGGTCGAGGTTGTCTTCTCAAAACCGGTTTGCAGTGTTAGGGGAAAGGATTGTCATGTTAATGAGGAATTAGGAGGTATGGATAGCGGAGAGGATCCTCTGGTGGATGTGGAAGTAGCTCAAGAAGAATGGATGAGGCTTCAGATTCTGTTGAGTCCAAGGAACTGGTCATTGAGGAGGACTACATTAGATCCTCTTCGAGGAAGGGAAATAACAATATTATTGATTCAGACGGATTTATTATGAAAAACCGGAGGGCGCGACATAGAAAGGATTACTCCTATCCACCTTGTCCCCCAGTTACTAGATCCACATTTAAGGGTAAGCTGCCTCCGAAGGCTACAATTTCTATTATTCCCCCGGTTGATAAGGGGCTTCTTGAATCTAGGAATTATCAAGAGGTAGGATCCAATAAATACCCTCAACGACAAGTTTCGGTGGTGATAGAATACATGGATCCTCTTATGCATTTAGATGAATCAGTAGAGGATATTCTGGATATTAAGGTGTTAAAGAAGAAGAGACTGCTTCAGGTGACTACTACCAAAGAGCAAGGTAAGTGGATTGAGAAGCAGGGCTTCATTTTGCTTAGAGGAATCAATATGAGGAATATCAACAAGGAGGAACACAAACTTGCTTGGGACAACTTGGTGTAACTTTATGAAGACATTTTAAAGGACAACCTGGACACCCAGGTACACTATATCCCCTGGATACTGTTTAGAGAGATTGGTTCTAAACAACTCAAACTGTTCTTCAAAAAATCTATTGTGTCATTTGGTTCTGAAACTGGTATTGTATGAGGGTTCTCACTTCCCCTTAAAAGTGTTTGGAAAAAAAATTAACGTTGGATGGATGAACTATTCATCAAAAAACATAGTTTCCTAGAAAAATACCAAACATTTACCCTAGACTAATTTCCACATTATTAATTCAAAAATTAATTTTATTTTACAAAATAAAAATCATAAATGTTTCCAAATTGAGTTTTGAAATAGGTTATCACTTTAGAGACGGTAATACTCGATCTTGCATGTAGCACAAGCTAACTCAGTGTTGCATGTACCGTGGGCTATGATAAGTGTTGGATATTGTGAAATATCAACTTGGTGTTGCATATATTACATGACAAACATAAAATAACCTATTTTCAAGGTTTTAAAATATCAAAATGATTAATTAAATTGAAAAAAATAAATTCACAAAATCTAAGGGTGTTACAAATGGTATCCTTAGATTTTTTCTATTTATATTATCATCATTTTCCTTGTATTTAGGAATTGATTTTTTATGATTTGATTGATTGGAAATATGGGCCTTCATATTTTCTTCTGATGAGGAAGTGTATATGGATGCTTCTTTAATTCATTTGGAATATGTAATTATCTATTGGGAGATGCAGGATTAATTCAATAATCACCATATTTTGATGTGTTTTAGTTCCCATGTGTTGTGGGAACCTGCACTGTATATGTTAACCATTTTGGGATTTTCATTCTAGAATTTATTTTTTTTGTGTTATTTCACAGAAACAAGCGTGGTTCCTAGTGGTTTATATTGATAGAATTATTATCCATAGTTTATTTTGTTTTGATGATTTTTTGGGCAATTTTTTACTTGGTTTCTAGTTCTTAGGCTTCCTCTTGGTCAATTTTATTAGGGTATTTATACCTTTTACAAATATAGAATAAATTTATAATTTCCCCCCAAAATAAACTATATTTTCATCTTAGAATTAAAAGACCTAAAATATCAACTAAATTGTGAACAAAATATACAAAAAATCAATAAATATTCCTTGGATTTTTTAAAATTCTAATTATAATATATAATAGATTAGATTTGAAGTTGGTGCAGTGGTGAGAACTTGACATTAGTTGGACAATGTAGGTGGAGTAGTTCTATTGGCTATGTGATGTTCCTAGGATGGGAAATAAGGGTGGTTATGTTTACAAAAGTGTTTATAACATGAAGTTTATTGAGGAAATGCATTGTGATAGATTTGATGAAGGGTAGGGGTTTCATGAAATAGAGAGCATAAGGTTAAGTTTATATAATCTCAAGTGAAATTTTAGTTGGGTATGTAGAAAGAAATAAGTTTTAAGTGAAATAGAAAATTTATAAATTTTAGGATATTTGATGTTTTTTATTATAAGGGACATTAAAAAATTTATCTATAGGTTTTAACAATAGTATTTTCAAAAATAATATTAGAAAAATAGATTATGAAATAACTGATGTTTGTATTAATCCTTTTTTTACGAGTGATCACATTCTATAATATATATGCATCATGATTTTTTTTTTCAAAAAACATTAATTACACATACTATAATTTAATTTAGTAAAAAGTAATTAGATGATATATAGAGGTGGACTATAATATGTTTCAATATATTTTGAAATTTTTCTAACATATATGTAATTATATTATCTGAATAATTTATTATAAAAGTTATAATGCATTATCATCATATATTAAGGGTTTGTGAAAAACTCTTCATTTTGGGTCTCCTTCATTTATTAAAGAATTCATATATAAAAGTGTATAATTCTTGCACTAATTGTATCACCCTAAGTTTTTAAGAATTAATTTTATTCAATTTAATTTAATATTTTGATATTTTTCATTTCACGCAACACTTAATATAGTTTGTGATATATGAAAGCACCATGTTATCCTTACTTTGACAACACCAAGTTGAACTTATGCTACAAAAAAAACATATATTATATTTTGGTACAAACAAAACTATGTTTGGTTTATGTTATACACATTGATGAGTTCCTTCGATAACTTTCATGATAAACAAGACCGAGTTTTACCAATCTACAATGTACTATTACGAAGATTATTAAAATATTATTATAGTTTTCACCTAGCTATCAGAATGGAAGTTAGGAATAAGATTAACTAAATTATAAAATTATTGTTTATATATGTATATAAGAAGTATTATTTGGGGACTAATTAACTAGAAATGAAAATGAAACCCTTTTTAAAATATTGTAAATCATTTGATGGAAAAAAACATTTATGGAATCAAATACATTTTACCTCAATAAATTAATTAAATCAATTTTGATAAATTATTTTAATGATATATATATATATATATATATATATATTATTCAATCTCATTTATAACGTTTATCTTGTTTGTTTTATAGACAAGTTATAAGATTAAAACCAATTTTACACATAAAGATATATATTTTTCTAAAAGTTAATTTTACCACCTTTTAATGACACACCTATTATAAATATAATTTTTGACACTTTTATAAATTTTATTTTAAAAAATAAACTTCATTTTTTAAATATAAATATCAAAATTTACATTGGATAAAGAAATTTATTCTTACGAGATGTTTCATATTTTGATGAATAGTGAAAAAATAATAAATTTTAATTGAAAACTACTTTTTCATATAATTTATTTATATAGTTATTTAGTTTTAAAGAATAAACAGATCAATTATAAATCAATTAATCAAATTTAGTTCATTGGAACCACTTTCACATTTAAATTGGATATTAAAACATTGTAAACATGAAAACATTTTCTCTTACAAAACTCGTTGTTGCAACACGTCTGCGACATTAATTTTAAATTAATTTTAAATTAATTTAAACCAATTTTGTGATTAGAATTTATGAAAATTTATTTTATAGTTTGAATAATACTAATTTATAATGTCTAATAAGTACATCTTAGTATTTTACCAAACATGTTAGTGAAATAATTTAAAATTAATTACAACAATTAAGGTAAAAACAAGATTACTTAGTAGTTAAACATTAATTTACGAGGCCAAATAACCTAGAAACATGTATAAAATCCATTTTATGTAAAAATTTAGACCAATTACATTGTTTTTTAGAAAATGGGAAATTATTTAAGACACATTATTAAAGGTAGACCTCTCAATAGTGTTTAAATTTTTATATTTACAAGAATGTCATTCCTCCTCCACTATAAAAATGGAAGTCACCCCAATCACTTATTCACAATTCTAAAACCCATTTTCATTGAAAAAATCTAAAATATCTCTTAAAAATTACCTAAATTATTACTAGTTTCATCAAGTTTTGAATAAATACCACCATGTAATACCTTTGGTGATACCAAATAAAGTTACCCAAAGAAGAGGTAGCATTCCTTCAATAAGAAATTTTGCTTCATTTCATTATACACCAATAGATTTTTCTTATTACATTATTATATTATAACTTTAGTATCCTTAATATAATTATATTGTTTTATGTTAAGTTTTCAACCTACACTCACAAACACTTCCATCAAATGGGATATGCAATCATCGTTCATGTGTACGACGGGCTACCGCCTCATGAATCAATGTCCTTCATTATTCTATTACCATATTTAAATGTTAGGTATAATGATTAAAATAAATTTTTTATATGATATATATGATAAATATGATTTCATTATTATTTTTTAATTATTATATAACACATACCTTTAATATTTCCATTTTTTTAAAATATGATATCTTTGTTTGTAGACATGTGGACTACTGCCTCCTTAAAGCAATGTGATTCGTTCATGATTTATATAGGATGTATAATAGATATTGTTAATATAAATATGTTATATATGTTTAATAATAATTATACCATTGTGATAATATATGTATATATATCATTTACTCTTAGTTATTTAAAAAATATGACAAGAAAATGAAAACAACGTTTATGCATACGTACGGTCTGCCATCTCTAGGAATGGTGTAATTCATTTCCAATTAAAATATTATTTAGATTATTATAATTACATATATAATGAATATATATTATATTTATATCATTTTTTACATTATTTAAAAAAGTAAATCATTATCTATGTAATAGAAATAATAATGAAAAGTCAAAACATGTACAAAAAACCAAGCGGTTATTACCCGGAACGTATCTTTAACATGAAATTATAAATAAACAGGAAATATAAAGTCATAATAAAATCATAAATGGTATGATATATAATAATATGGTTATTTTATATATGTATAATAAAAATATATTTGTTATACATGTAGTTTCTAATGTGTATGAAGAAAGTCATGACTTAAGGTAAGGGTTTTCTCATCTCACTTTTATTTCTGTTATATATATGATATATTCATAAATTATTGTTATTGTGTGGTGTATATAAGGACCTATGAAATTTTATATCATGAATTTAGTTTATTTAAATATATTAAAGGTTTCAATTTTTTCTCTTCTTTCATGGATCTCATGATTTAAAAGTTACTCAAGTAGTAAGGGGATTTCTAGTGTCACTTTTATTTCTGTGAGACTTATGCCTTATTCAAAACTCGTTTATTTTCTATCATGTATATACTTCCCATAAATGTATTAAATTATAATTATCCTTAAATTATGTGTATTTTTATATCCATTTTATGATATCTATTCATGCTCTTTATGATCCAAAAGGTACCAAATCGGTAATGTAACTTTGTCTTGATTTTCCTTCTTTGAGACACGTGTTATTTTCTACACCTATATTCTTTTAAATGGTGTATATACATCCATTTTACAAGTTTTACCATCAATTTATTTATTTTAATGATATATTAATCTTCATGTAATGTTATTATTCCTTTGGTAGTTTGATTCAAAGTTACCATAATGGTAAGAGTTTATTGTTATTATCTCATCATTTATCAGGAATGATTATGATTATTCTTCTATTGATGAAATATTATAATCCATATCTCAATAAGAATCATGATTGTTTTTATTATTGTTATTCACGATATCTTCATGTAATTTTACAATTTTTCCACTCTTTGTTACTTAATTATTTAATAATTTTTTTAATAAAATATGACTTTATTTCTCTTTTCAGTCAGAAATATGTGTTCTTCAATACCATGTTTTATAAAAAGTTTATGAAATTTTTCTACAATTATAAAAGAAATTAAAATAAATTTTTACACATGTTTTATCCTTTTAAAAAAATATTTTTAAAAAAATTAATATTCCTGTCATTTTCTGATCAAGACAATTTTCTAAAGTTTTTATAGTGAAAAAGGAATGTTTCAAATGTACAGATTTATTCACTATCATGAACATAATGTCTTCAAAGATTCATTTTAATGATTACAAGATTATTTAATAAAAAATTTATCCCTAATATTATGGATGTTCTTTATTTTAAATGTGGTTTTCAATGAAAAAGGTTTTCTCAAATGTTTTAAACCTTATTTTATATGTTTTTAAGTAAAAAGGTTTTCAAAATGTTTTCAATATTCCTTTATACTTTTTTAATGAAAAATATTTTCAAAATGTTTTCGAGATTTTTTAATCTGTTTTCAAGGGAAAAGGTTTTCAAAATGTTTTTGAATATCCCTTTATACAATTTCAATGTTATTTTTGAAGAGGAAGTTTTTCAAAAAAATTATTATTTGAAAATAGTTTTTTAAAGCATAATGAAAATTTTCTCAAGAAATGTTTTAAATTATTTTTAAGATATTCCTTTATAATTTTTACCAAGTGTTTTTCAAATAATAGGATTTTGAAAATGTTTTATTTATTAAAAAAATTATTTTCAAAGAAAAGCTTATTTTCCACAAGAAATTCTCAATGTGGTCTTATAAAATACTTCTCCATCTAAGATGAAATCCTTTGATATAGATTATAATTTACTAGGAATACGATCCAAGGAAACCATTCATATTATTTATCCGAATGGTTTATGATTTTGATGACATGTTTCTTATGAGACTCATTTCTCTTAAATGGGTTACATGCTTTTCAAAGTTGCTTTATTTCATGGGTTATGATTTAATGAAATGATTATGAAACCTGTATCTTTTTATTAGGTCATGATAGGATGACAATTTTATGATACCCATTTTATTTCATGGGTTATGAAATGATGTTTACGATACCCATATATTTTTATCGGTCATGATATGATGAATATTTTTTTATGTTGTGGAAAAATTATGTAGTATTTGATGATGTGAAGGGTGATAACTTTATCTCCCTCAAATGCATTGGGTAAATAATTATATCACTTGAGATAGACATGTTTGGAAGAGGGAGTGAACTCAGTTCCGTAAAGAAATTTGTCCACTTTGATGGTCTTGTGAGTGAACCTTGGCTACAAATATGGTCTTGGGAGTGAACCTTGACCACTAATATGGTATTAGGAGTGAACCTTGACTATAGATATGGTTTGGGGAGTGAAACCATTACACTATAAGGAAAGGGTTGTGACTGGGGATGGTGGTGTGTCCCACCCAATATGTGTAGCCCCCCTAAAGATTCGTAATATGTTTTGGAAATAAACATGGACTTATAGGTAATGATTTTATATGTTTATATGTCTACCATTATTATAGGTATTATTTCAATGTTATGATTTCCTGGATTAAGATCTTGATATACCTATGATTCATGTCTTACGATCTGCTAATATTTATTTAATGAATCATGTATATGATATTTTATATATAGGGTATGATATTAAAATATTATTCTCATGTTTTCATACCCTTATGTTCATGTTATTCTTACATATCTCATTTATATACCATTACTGAGCATCTAAGCTCACCCTTTATTATGTTTTCTTTCCCTTGGTTATGAAGAATGGTTATAAATAGGAATACAAAAGGGAATTTTTTAAGGTAGATGATAAAGATATTTCACCATGTCAGAATATTTTGTTTCCAAGTTTCCAAAGTCATTAAACTATTACGGTCCTATGGAATGAAAATATTTAATATACTGAATATTCTTCTAAAATGATGTAATATCCAGGAATGTTAATCATAGATCTCTATAGTCAGTATGAAAGGAATGGTTTAGTCAACCTTTGGAAACTAGTATGAGAAAATATTAAGGAGATATCTAGTGATGTTTCTAAGGATATATCTAGGTATGTATCTAAGTATAAACCTATGGTCCCCTAGAGATAAAATAAGGGGTCACGAATTTCGAATCATATATGTAATTTTTTATGATTATTTATTTTTATACTATGATAAGTGTTTTTCAAACTATGCCTTATGGTCTTAGTCAATAGCAGGAACTATGAAGAACAAGGTTAAAATTGAATTTTATAGATGTGGAAATTATGGGAATTATGAAAATCAGTGTCCTAAGTGTAAATCTCATGAATAGAATCAAGAAGGTGGTAAGAGTATTGGTTATACTACTGAATATAAAGAGACTGAAAATGACATGTAAAAGGTATAAGATGGTCTAACAGTGTTGTTTACATTATGAATATGAAGAATGGTTAAATTGATGTTGAGAAACCTTAATACATGATTAATATTTCATATTCTAGGAATCGAGTATTAAGGAATACGATGATAAAGCCTAAGTAATAGTTTATGAATAAAGTTTGATGATTGATGTATAAATGTTTTGGAATTCCAGGATTATGTTATATTAATCATGAAGTATATAAGGGTTGTTTGCAGATTTCATTATTTAAGTATTTTCAATAATATGTTAAATAATACTGATGACATAGAAAAGTGATTTAATTGTATGGTTACACTAAGGGAAGATAACCCATGACATGTTCCTAAGGATGAGGAAACGATATTTAGTATGGATAAATAAATGATGATATAGATTAAGTAAATATGATAGTATTAATCACCTTATAACTGATAAAATATTTATATAAAAAGTGGTTTATGCAATCATCATTGAATTTTATAGCATCTTTTTTTAAGAAATATATAACCAATAATATTTTTCATGAAGAAGAATGCAAGTTTTCAATAAGGATTTATGGTAATTTAGGTTATTTCAATGTTTCAAGAGAGAAAATGATGAAGACATTATCATGTTTGTCATGTGAAAAATAAGAGATAATTTATTATATATCGGGGATGAATGTTAAGCTAATTTTGAGAAATTTAGTGACCTTCTTTCTATGGTTTTAAATATTCAACTTTTAGAAGGTTTACAAGGTTAACGATTTATGGAATGATTTAAATAGATCTTTAGATGAGGTGTTAAAGATTAATGTATGAATTCACCATATGAAGATTTATCCATATTTGATACCCATTGTAAAATTATAACAAGGTATATAAGGAATTCCTAATATGGATATTTTGACCCATTAGTTTTTATGGAAGAAAACAATTCACCTATATTTTATGGAGTAAGAAATGAAGCAGAAATTGATCAAGACACAATAAAACAATGATATTGTGACTATGAAATGTAATGGAATCAGATATGTATTTATTCTCATGAAAAGTATTCAACTCTATATAAAGGATATTGAAACCAAAAATTTTATTCTAGTGCCTTTATTTTTGATGATTCAAATAGTCCATTAGATCATTGTGGATTTATGGTTTTTTGATTTTTAACTTTCTCTTGACCATGTTATCTATCACACTCCATCAAAAATTGATAGTTATATTTCTAATCAATGTCAATATTTTCTATTTCCAACTATTTTATCCTTTGTTGAAACCAAATTATGAGTTACTTTGGGAAACCGTTATGTTTCTAAATTTCCATTCTAATGAAAAATTTGGTATTCATTTTTACGATATCAGTTTCTATGAAAGGAACTTTTAATTATTAACCATTTGATAAAATAGAAGAATTTCAAGTGTTAATATCATTTTGAGTGGGGTATAATATAATACACATAGTTTTTATGAATTATTTTTTAGATTTAATTTAATCTTTTGATATTTTTCATTTCATGCAACACTGAATATAGTTTGTGTTATATGAATGCACCAAGTTATTATTTCTTTTTACACAACACCAATTCAATCTTATTCTACACGCAACACATAGATTATATTTTGGTATACAATACTACATTTTTTTGGTTTTACACATAATTTTGAGTACCTTCAACAACATTCATGGAACATAATACATATTTTTTCTAAACCTCAATGTAATATTAATAACATTATTAAAATATTATTATAGTTTTGACTTAGCCATTGGAATTGTGTTAACAAAATATTCTTTTAAAATGTATATAAGAATAACTATTTTTTGACAAATTAATAATAAATTACAATAAACCCTTTTGAAAATATAGGAAATTGTTTACTGGAAAAATATATTTATGAAATCAAACATATTTTACCTAAAAAACCTAATTAAACCACTTTTGATAAATTATTTTATTGATATATATATATATATATAACTAAATAAAATCTTTAACATTCATCTAATATATTTTATATACAATAGATAAGAATAGATCCAATTTTGTGCATAAATATATATATTTTCCTGAAAGGTAATTTTACCGACATTTAATTGTGAACTTATTTTAAATATAAATTTTCAAAATTATATAATTTTTTTTGATAAAATAAAATCCAATTTTGAAAGATAAGTATAAAATTTTACATTGGGTAAATTGTTTATATTTTATGGAGAAGTTTTAGTTTTTAACGAAGGGTAATAGACAATGAATTTTAATTGAAAACTAATTTTTAATATAATTTATTTATATAGTTAAATTATATTGTAATTTTTTAAAGAATAATTAGAATAAATATACATCAATTAGTTAATTTTATGTAATTGGAACCAATTTCATGTTGAAATTAGATATAATTTTTTTTCAAACTTTTAAACATTTTTTCTTAAATAACCCATTGTCACGACACATCTGTAAGATTAATTTTAAATTAATTTCTTCCAATTAAATTACTATAATTTGAATAATTAGATTCCATATTTATAATCATCATAATTTATAATTTCTAATATTGAAAAATTATTTTTTTACCAAAAATATTAGTGAAATTAATTAATATTAATTACAACAATTACTGAAAAAACAAGAATATAAAGTAGTTAAACATTAATTTAAGGGACCAGATTACCTAGAAACATGTCAAAAATACATTGGATGGACATATTTCTGCCATGTTCCATATTTTATAGAAAATGGTTAATTATTTGGGACACATCATGTAAGGAATACCTCTCAATAGTATTTACCTTTTTATATTTACAAAAATATACCTTCTCCTCTAATATAAAAAGGGAAATCACTCCCTCACATCTTCACACTACTCAAGCCTCTAGATCAGACAAACCCTACCCAAATCTCCACCCAACTTCCTTCCATCCATCCTAGAGGCCTCAAATTGGTCATAAATCCAAACAAAAAATCCCTTTGATGAAAACCAAAAGGAATTAACCAAAGAAGACATAACATCCTTCCCCAATCACTTTTGTTTTATTTCTTTCCCCATCCCTGAATTATTGTTATTCCGTTCTTATATAATAAACTCAATATAATCAATATAATGAGAATTTTATATTTTATGGTTTCAACCTTTACTCACACAAACTTACATCACATGGGATACATAATCATCATTCGTGTGTATACACTACCAAAAAATATATTTTTAATAGTGCTAGTATTTATTATAACTGAAAAAAGAACTAATAAATGGAATCTTTATCAACAATAAAGAAATCACTGATAAATTTAACCTTTTATCAGGAATTTATTTTTAGGGCTGATAAAGGAAACCTTTATCAGCACTTTATTTGTTTCATGATAAAGGGTATCCTTTATAAGAGCTTTATTCTTAGTGCTAATAAAGGATACCATTTATCAGAGCATTATTTTTAATGCTTATAAATATTTTTTTATCAGCGCTTTTTTAGCGCTGATAAAGGTCTGAGTCAAAAAATGATATAATTGAATAAATAATAAATAAAAAATGATTTTATTAAAAACAATATTACATATTTTATTAATTTAATAACTATTGATAAAAATGTATAAAATGATTATAAATTATTAACTATTAAACATTTTATCAATTAGATAATTATTTTAATTAATGTTATTAAATTGATTATATTAAATATATAGATATATATTAATGTATATAAATATGAATTATATATTAGGAAATATTTATGCGCTTTACATTAGATATTCACTAATAATGTTAAAAATATTTTTGTAAGAAAATATTTATAAATAAATATATTTATAAATGTACATTTACTATATTTATACAATTAAATATTTATAATTATAAATAAATAAATAAATGTTTTTTACAATTATTTTTACAATTATAAATAAATAATGATATATTTTTAAATAATTATTAAATTAATAATAAATTTATTTAAATAATGAATATATTTACTATATTTATATTTATATATATTTATTAAATATAAATATATATGTTCAATAAAATAAATATATATAATGATATAAATATTATTTTAAAAAAATATATAATTATAAATAAATAATTTTAAAATTATAATAATTATATTTAAGAAGGAATATATTTACTATATTTATATTTATATATATTTATTAAGTATATATAAATATTTGTCTATTTTTTATTTATAATTATAATTATAAATCCTTTATCAACACTTATGTAATAAGAGCTGATATAAGCATCTTTATGAGCACTCTTTTTCGAGCTGATAAATATGAGGCTTTATCAGCACTAAAAAAAGTGCTGATAAAATAAATATGTATCAGCGCTATAACTTTAGCACTAATAAAGACTTGTATTTATCGGCTCTAAAAAATAGCGCATAAAGAGTCCTTTTATCAGCGCTTATTAAATAATCACTGATAACAATAATCACTATCAATGGTTATTTTAAAGCGATGATTAAATTATCCAAATAAATTTTAAAAAACCTAACCATTTTTGAATCCATCACAATATCATAAGCTTTCCATGTAAGCCACCCACTAACAACACTCCTCCTCTTTGAATCAAAGCTCGAATCACACCACTGAATTGCCTCCAGTTGATTGAACATCTTGTCTGATATATGGTGTTCGATTGTAGTTAGGGTTATGGAAGAGGGTCATGAATTTTCTTTAACCTAGCGAGGTAGGCCTTCCAATTTTTTTTGTGTATTTTTGGTTTTGTTTTTTATTTATTCTACGACGATGTAAATATTTTTAGTATGGTGATTGAATAATATTTTGATTTTTTATTATAAACATAATGATTTGTTTATGATCTATTTTTTGATTGACTACCGATGTATGAACCCTTCAATATATGGAGTTATTGGTCATATCTGACGCTGAACCTTGGATTTATTCATTATAGTTTTACTTATATTTTTTATATGTTCTTACTAAATAATTTTTCTATATATGTATATAAATGTGTAGAAAATTTCCTTTATATTATTATTTATTGATTATATATTTGAGGCACATTGGTAGTTCCCTAATGATTATATATATGATAACACCTTTCATGGACACCTCAGTGGACATGTAGGTTTATATGCTATTTTTCAGGAAGCATGTTAGTGGAGTGATTTATGTTCCTCTATTGTTTATATGTATCATAGGATTTAGTTTCTCCTAGAATTCACTATGGTCCTTAGTTTTCTTATGGAGAATATTCAAAGGGGCCATCCCCAATTAAGCACATGAGGTTTTATCAAATCAACACTTCACTTTTTGAATCATTATGGTGCCTTTAGTTCATGTTATTTTTGAAATTCAGGTTTTTATCTATTTGATATTTCTTATATCCTATAAGTTAATTTTTATACATGACATGTATATGTGTCCATATAGCTATTGTATCATTTATTTCCATATTCTTTTGTCTAACAGGTATGTCTATATTGCGTAATGATGATTTTGGGTCTTCATGTCCATTGACCCCAAGGGTCATGCTAGAATTTTTTTCAACCTCTGGTACTAATTATTTCTATTTAGCAGGGGTGGAACCTCCCATTTATGGTTTTTTAATCCCAAAGTCTAGACCATCCTTTAGTTACTTTGAGGGGTGTTATAGGTCATACGATGACCTGGCATGGTGTTATTTGGGTAATTCATGCTAGGGTTATTACACTATCCATATTTTGGTTTACACTTATAATGTTTAATGATAATATCATTTGTTATCTTCCTTTGTCTCCCTCTCATTATCATCTTCCTTGAGATGATTCAACATAGTGTATCCATCTATGTACTTATCCTGTATCCTCAGATCAAAGAAATAACTATTATCATGTTTTATAAAAAATATGATGCATCCTTTATGTTCCTTCTATAGGAATCCTTCTCACCTTCACTGTCTCAACATGGTTGATAATAATATAAGGTATTCCAACAAATTTAACTTATATTGTTGGTATAATATAATGTGTTATTGTTTTCAGTGCTTATTGAAGTTTTCACTTGATATGATATTCACTTTCTCTAATTTTGATCATAAGGAAAGTGATGTAGTCAAGTAACATTCCATTATCTACAAGAATCAAATAATATTTATTTCATTTTAATGATTACTGATTGTGATGTTTTTAATGATTATATTACATCTCATACAATTTTTTCATATCCCAACAACCCCTTTTGTTGGATTTGGAATATCTAGGCACTCAGATATTTAAGTATAAATAACCCATATTTCACTTCATCTATGTATTAATGACCTTGAAACAATATTTATTTGTTTCTTTTTAAATTAACTAAAATGAAACAAAAATAATGATAGTAATATCCCTTTTATCATTAGAGTTATTCCTCGATCCATGAAACCACTAATCTAGTTGATTGAATGAGATTTTATTATTCTTGATAACCATATTTGAGTTTCTTATTACTTCTTACTTCCCTATATTATATTTTCATTTGTTTATCGGATTTAATAAAGATATATTGTGAATTAACTCTATTAATAAATTAATTCACCCTTTTTCTTCAACATAATGAGATTATTTGAAACAATCAAATATTTAGTTTCCCTTATTATAATTGTTTATAACATTAACTTTTTATAATGAATATATTATGTGTATTTATTTATATATTGTATAAAATTAATCTTTTATGAATCCCATAGGAATAATATGAACTGAAAATGGATTAACGCTAATCGTTTGACAAACAAACATGAAGATAGACTTAAATAGTTCATCAAGTTTGTAAGAGAGTATGAAAAATACCCTTTGAAAATCCTATGTTTGTGTTTACATTGTGGTTATTCAAGATAAATTAGCCTGAAAGAGTTGGAAGAACATTTGATTTTTCATTGAATATATCAAAGCTATAAATGTTGGACTTGACATGGGGAAAATCTAATTGTGTACATCGATTTGGATGATACTATGGTTTATGAAATATTTGATATGAATAACTTTATAAAGTATGATGGAGATCACATGGAAAAAATAAAAATGGAAATTGAAGATGACATTCTTGATTTTCCAAAGTTGTTTGAGGAGTTGAATAGCCATTTCAAGAAACCATTGTATGTAAATTGTACTAAATACACAATATTGTTAGTTGTATTGATGTTATATAACTTTAAATATGGAAACAGATGGAGTGACACTAGCTTTACAGAATAACTTGATCTTTGGAAAGATATGATACCAAGAGAAAATGAACTACCATGCCGAACATATGACTCTAAGTTTTTTTACGTTCAATGGGTATGATCTCTAAAAAATACATGCTTTTCCAAATGATTTTATACTGTTTCATAATGACCATGAATCACTCATAAAAGGCCCTAAGTGTGGCACATATTGATACTAGAAAAATGAATGAATTCTTTCAAAATATGTTTGGTACATTCCTATTATTACATGTTTCAAAAAACTATATGGAAGTTAGGAAACCTTGAGACAATTAACATGGTATGATGATACAATAATTAAATATTGGAAACTATGTTATCTAGAAGATTTTCCTCAGTGGAAGAAAAATTGATTAAGAGTTACATGAATTTGGAGATGAGCTTGGAAACTTTCATCTCACATTATCTATAGATGAAAAAAATCCTTTTCGTGTTTAGAGTAGTACTCATAGTACATGGACCTTCATGTTGTTAAATTATAACATACCACAATGGTTATTCATGAGGAAAAAATACATTATGTGGTCTCTTCTTATATCTGAATCAAATCAACCCGGTAATTATATTGATGTTTATTTGGCTCTGTTGATCAAAGATCTGAAATTGATGTGGGATACAGGTGTTACTATGTATGATGCTCATAGAAGTGAATAATTCACATCAATAGTCATGTTGTATGGAATGACAAATGAATTCCCCTCTTATGAAAACTTTTAAGGATATAGAATTAAAGGAAATTTGTAGTGTCTCATTTATAAAGAACCCACCTAGAGAGTTTTGTTGAAACATTCCTCGAAGACTGTGTTTTTAGGACATCCGAATTTTTTTACCTCGATGACATAAATATCGATATTAGATGATAAAATTCTATGGGAAAATTGAACAATGTAAAACAACGTCTCTAGTAACGAGCGATCAAATGTAGAAAAAAGTAAACAAGATTTACACTATTTTTGGTAAACCATTTAAAAACCATACAAAATTAGGTTGGAAGAAAAGACCAATTTTCATTGAATTAATGTATTGGAATTGTTTGTATGCTAAAAATTTTCTTGATTTCATGTATGTAGAAAAATGTATTTTATAGTGTTATTGGAACATTACTAAATGTTCCTAGAAAAACAAAAGATGGTTGTAGGGTCCTGAAAAATCCTCAAAGGAGAATGAGAATCCCATTAATTTGGGAAAGGATTCTACCCAATTTCCCTCAAAGAATGGAGAAAACTCAAGATTGGCGAAGGACTGACCGGTCCGCGTACCGGTCCATCATTGATGGTACGTGGACGGTTCAGCAAGCCACCCCCTCCGCAGACCAGCGTCATTCATGGAACATAGGTGGGAACCCTCCGTGGGCGCGAAGCAGGATGGGATCCAGGCCGGTCCACCGTCACGAACCGCCCCAATCGCGAAATGCATCAACCAGCCCAGACCACGTGCACTGTCGTTCGTAGAATAGAGGCGGAGCCCTGCGCAGCCGCGAAGCACTTTCTGAGTCAATTTGGTTCACGGGTGAGGTGCATTCAATGCCCCCCACATGTTTCGGATTGTCCAAGTCATCCGTAAGCCGGGTTTTTAGTCATGGGCCTCTGAAAAAGGTGCAGCATGACCACATATACATCTCTTTACCCCCTCTATAAAAGGACATCAAGGGGGAGAAGAAAAAAGGAGAAGAGAAAAACGAAAGGGGATCCGATTCAGGAGGAAGGATTTCAGAGGAAGAAGCTTAGGATTTCGCAAACAACGAACTTCCAATTCGCGAACTAGAATATGTACGTAACTAGAAATGAGTTAATAAGGAACCAAAAAATGCATAACAAATCGGTGAACCGCGAACTTAAAAAAAAATAAGACCGCGAGCCATGTCCCCTCTGCGGATGTAATCTCCACGGACCAGGGAGTCTCTGCCCCTTTTTCGATCTGACGCACTGCGTACCACCCTCTCATGCAGGCTAAGCCCTGACCGGCGAACCCCTGACTGGGGTTGACCCTGGCCGCCGCTGCTCTCATAGACTCCACCGCGTACCAACCAGGTACGTGGGCCGAACCCGAATCCGCGTACCACCCACGTATGCAGGATGCCTCTCAGTCTGCGTACCACCCTGGTATGCGGAAGACCTCTCCAGCCGCATAGCACCCCCCTATGCGAAGGGTTCCACTACTCATACACCTATGTGGCCCACCAACTCCTTCAGTGTTCCCATTCCCCGATCCAGATAAAATCCTTCCAATTCGTCCTGATCCTTCGCAATCCCCTCATTGGCCTCTTCATCGGTCCCGAGCCAAGGCCTTTACCGAATCCACCAGACCCGTATGATGAAACATTCAGGCGCATCAGCGCACTGCTTTGAGTTCACATACCCACGGTAGGCGTGAAAAAAGTGGTTTCCCCAGCCCTTGGGTGGGTTCCCGAAACATTCCTGGGTTCACATCCCCACAGTAGTGTAGGGTCCGAGCCTGGGAGTCCCCTTTCTACCTCTCCACTTTCCAGGATTGAGGGACCCCACTCGCATTTCCTTTTAACAGGAATCCCTCCTTGAGTAAGCCCCACACCATCCTCTCCAAAAGCCAATGGCGCTTCCCCTCTTGTCACGGAAGGTTTATTTCTCCATTGTGCGACTTCTAACTTCCACCAACATCAGGGAGAAGGAGAGTCCAGTGTTCCTGGCCTTATCCTCCGCTCGTCATCTTCCACCCCTTCCCTCAGTAGGAAGAATGTGTGAGGCTTGCCAAGTATGTCGCATTCTCTTGTTTCTCACACCGAGCATGACTCACGTGGGCTTAGAGATTTGTGATGGTCGCAGCGTGCACACAACGACGCCCCTCAAAATGAACTACATGGATTTTGATCCCTGTCTCCTAAGCATGGTACGTAAGAAGCCTCCCCAAGGTTCAATCCCAACAACAGGAAACTCTCACGTGTAAGCCCTAATCTCCCAGAACTACATGAACTTTGATCCCCAACCAACCGGGATACGCAGGAAACCTCCCTGAGGTCCAAGCCCGATATCTAATTCTGATGCACATCCACCACTTTCAGACCATGTATTCATGACCCCAGTAGGACCGTATCTACACCCAGGAAATCACTTCCCTTAGGTCTTTTGGGATTCTTCAGCGTAAGTCCCGCACCAACTTTGACCGGGCATCTCTCACCTAGAAGTCCTTTCCACATGACGTTAAACTGTACGGTTGGGTCCTCGTCACACGACCTTAAAAGGTGAGGTGTCCCATCCAGTGGCACCTAACTACATGGATTTTTATTCCTCTCATGAGGATACGTAGGAAGCCCATATCATGGGTTCGATCCAAACACTCAAGTCGTTATGTGTCCCCCATGGATGACAATAAACTCCAAATATCCCAATTATGAGGCTTCAAACTAGTGTCGCCTCAATGAGTCCAAACTCCTCGGGGTCATTAATCCAATGAGGGATGGTAAACCTTGGGCCTAAATGATTCTGAACTGCTGCATTCAACTGACCATTTCCTACTAGGAGTAATCCGTGGATACTATTCTTGGGTATAAAACAAAGATTCTAGAACATATGAATACATCTTAAATCTATAAGAGAGTCCCAGAACAAGCAATAATCCCCCCCCAAAGGGTGCGATGAGCCCGACTTCGCATCCTCTCGACCAATGTGAGTTCTTAAGCATTACTGGCCAAATCACCCAGAAAACGCTTACCTTTGGAAAGCAGGTCCACGTATCATTGGATGTAGAACCGTTGAGCGTTTCGAAACAAGAACAGTGCACCTGATATGGGTGATTAAGCAGGACCTAACTATAAGGACCCAGCCATAAACCTTAACATAATCTTGAATTAAATGAATAATTCACATTGAGGATCTTTTTAGGTTTAAAGTTTTAGAGAGTTAGTCCATAACTATTACATTTCAAAATATTACAAAGTAGACACTTCTATCTAGTATCCATTTTTTTTTACAAAACACGAACTCTTGAAAAAAGAATCATGCCTACTTCCATGTTTAAGACAACATGAATTTTCCTTGATCCCATCCTTGACCCTATTCCACATTATGTCCTGTGAAAAACATTTCAAAAACTTGGGATGAGTATAAAAAGCTTAGTAAGGGATACACAAAGAAGTAAAACTGTTAGTTTTTCAAAACAACAAGTAAACTATGGATACTTTAGCATAAGTAACACATTTCACCTTTATGAAGTAGTAAATACTCTTCACTAAATAAAGGATCATTAATTACCCTTTTGTATCCAAAAGATTACCATAAAACCCATATAAAGAACACATAACTTATAAAGGTATGTTGGGACATAAACATACATAAATGGAATAACCATATGGTCGACTTCCACACATATCACTAAATGGAATAGCCATACGAACGAATTCCATACCCAATGTATTGGAAGTTATAACATAACCAACCATCCTGATATTCACAGAACCACCCTCCATTTGGTTCATCACGTAACCACCCGTCAAATGTCCAAGTACCAATATAAAATCATATCACATACAACAAATATAAAGGAAAGAAAACATTTCCACACTTAAATCATAATGTCACGAACCAAATCTGGTCGCCGCCAAAATCGACACCAAACCAAGCCCGTGACAAGGCCCGAAGGGCGTTCCCGATCCCCACGGGCTGGCACAAGTGCCCGGGTATCATAAAATGATAATTGGGAACGATTTACCCGATTCTATAAACATTAAACAACAAAAAAACTCAATAAAACAAATCTGGATTTTTCAACTAAAACCATTTTTTACAAAATTTCAGAACTGAATTACATAAGTTAAAACTACATTTAAAGACCATTACAAAGGTAAAAAAACAAATAAGGACAGCCCAAGAACCCTTTTGTCAAGGGGCACCACCCTTATGCTATCTCCACAAGACTTCACTACCAAGGACCTGCTAGAAACCCGAACCACTGGAACAAAAAAAAACTGTATCCAACCTGCGACAACAAAAATAACCAAGTCTACTTACACCCAAGGGTGTAAGTAGGGTGTGAGCCAAAGCCCAATAGGATACCACCACTAATATATTCCATGTGATAAACATTTAATGGCGAAAGGCATGCATGTTTTCAAAGACATGAGATGCTAGTTAAAATTTCTAAAAGATGCAACATTAAATAAAAACAGTTTTTAGGTGGGATAATTTAAAGAATAAAAATATTTAAAATAAATACCATAGATACTGAATTTTCCAGCCTCTCATACCGTATACCGACGGTAATAACAAAGTATCCAGTGAGCACAAGCAATGGGAAAATAACCCCTAGGCACTAGCTAGCTGTGGGTCCCAGGTACCTCGTATCTCGGTGAAGGTAACCATCACAAATATCCATTCTCGTGCACGAGCCACTAGTAGGGAACATACCCATAACCTAGTGGTTCCCAATAATCATCATCATAGTTTAGTTAGAGTTGTAAGCGTCAATCTTGCTAAGTGAAACTGAGGCCAAACCTCACAGATTCACTAGCATACTAGTACACGTCCACCCACCTAGATACCCGGGTTTTCCCTTTGTGCTCAAACAATTTCAGCAATCCAAGAAGTATAGTTTTCACATGAAAATATCACTTCCACATCAGAAAATAACCAAACAGCCCCATGTACATCACACAAGTCAAAAATTCCACTTTTCATTCAAATGAATTTTGAAATCAAACTCACTCCAAATTGCCTACAACACTTTTCAAATTTCATTAACACTTCCACAAATCCATTAAACAATTTTATAAAACCATTACAAGATATTCAACTCACATAACAGCCCACACACATGTCACACAATACCATTCTCACCTTCACAATTCATTTTATAAATAAACTCACATGAAATATCCCACACCCGTGTTTCGCACACAAAACACAATTTAGTAAAACATTTCGACAATTTATAAAAAAAATTATAAAAATGTTCAACATCTCAAATCACCACTTTACCATTCAAAAACCCACATTAGGTGAACACACTCACCCAAACAGTACATATACACCCTTTCCCAACTTTGTGTAACCAAATAAAACATTGGCAATTTTTATAAAACAAACCCAAGAGGTATAACCATTGTTTGCACACTAAACCCATTTCAAAACCCTCATTTAAAAGCAAAATCATACCAATACCAATCCAAAACAGAATTGTTCAGCCCTAAAACAATTATTAAACCACCCCCAAATGTTATAAAAATACATCAAATAATACCACAAAGATACACATGAAAAACACACGTTTTCATAAATCACCTTCAAGAAGTACAACATGTTTTTACTCCTTAAACTCATTAAAAAACCTACATTCAAGGCCAACATGACAATAAGGAATTAACAAACCAGAATTGGAATCCCCTTTCAATACTAATAAATCACTTTCATATGTTATAAACTAAACCCAAACATTACCCCAAGAGTCACACATGAAAAGTACCCAATTTCAAGCTATAATGCAACTAAAAATTAAATGTTCAACCAAATCCATCAAAATTGTTTTCACAACACATAAAACAGATTATAAACATGCTAAATTAATAGTCCATGCAAGCTAACTCATCATAAAATGTCTACACATGGAATCACCTACCTTTTGAGTCGAAATCCTCAAAACTTGGTGCGAAACCTTAAGCGCACCACCGCCGCACCACAAGGAATATAAATCCATACCTAGACCACCAAAAATTGACCCAAAAGATACCAAATCAGACCTTAGGATCGAACCCTAACTTCTGGACATTTTAGAATATAATGAAAGAGGGAGGAAACCCTAAGGAGAATGAAAAATTGAAGAGAGAAACACTTACTCAAAACAATCATGAATAAAACGACCCAAAATCCACCAGATTCTGAATCTGAAAACATCCAACCATTCAAGGGATGTTCGAACAAGGATTATGAGACCATGTAGGAATTTGAATGGGGAAAAAATAGTGAGAATTGAAGGATTTATGAAGGAAACAAATTACCTTTATTAATCTGCCCGAAATTTGAGTGCTTCAGAAGTTTTGACCTAAACCGCGATGAAAAGGAGCTTCAAAGAGGGTGGGAGGATATGGGACGCGCGGCTGGGTTCAAGGGGAGTGTTTGGGGCTTGGAATCACCGAAAAATCCTTAATATTTTATAAGTTATTAATTAAACAAAATTTATTTTTAAAACTGGAATTGGGCTTTCGGGCAGGCCCAATCCCTTAAATAAAAACCCATATATAACTTGTTTATGGTTTTCTAAAGGCTCCAAACTACAATGGTGGTGTTTTTATATCAGGGTAGACCATTTAGGAACTTGAATGGGTGAAAAATATTAAAAATTGAAAAAGTTATAAAAGAAACAAAATTTATTTTTAAATCTGGAATTGGGCTCACGGTTTGGCCCAATTCATGAAAACTCACCCATTCCACCATAAAAGCTTGACAAACCCCAAAAACAAATCATAAATGAAAAATAAATGAAATTTAACTTTAAAATAAGTCATGTATGTGACACATAATATATCACTTAAATATATTGACATAACAAATACATTTTCAAAACCATTCTCAATACCAAAAATACATAAAAGAGTAGAAGGTATTTATTTTCTTTTAAAAACATTACGGCTTTTTGAGGAATCCAAATATCAAATAATACTCGGGCCGGCGGAAAGGTCGTTGTCACCGCTTACATTAAAAGAAACATTAATTTTTGTCATTTAGTAAAACTATTCATAGAAAAAGATTACCTTTGAATGAAATGAAAAGTCAATGGTGTTTATACAACTTATAAAATAAAATCGTGTATTAAAATACAATATGCCTCAATGAAAGGAGATTGAGACGAAGTCCCTTACCTCGTGTCCGACTTGACCTGTTCGTTCTTTAATATCCTGAATAATAAACTAAAGTTAATTTATAATTTCTTAAGAACCTTTTTTAAGTTTATTATTCCTTTTATATCAATTATTACCATGTTATAAACATTATGTAAACATTTAAGTTAATAACGTCCATTTTTTCGATATTTGGTACTTGAGTCAAAAATGGACTTCTTATAATTACATGTTGTCCATGTGGTAAATAGTACATTATATCCCGAATGGTATTAATGATTTAGATATCATATATATCATATATATCCAGTATATACATGTATTTATAATAGTACATACCATTTGAAGGTAAGAAATGAAATGCACCGTTCATGGAGACGGTAAGCCGTACGTACGCATGGACGGTACTTTCATTTCTATTTCTTATTTTAATGGAATTAAAACATAATGATACATAGGTATATTAAAATTCCAGTATAATATCATATATAATATCATTAAATATATCCTTTATACATCCCACATAAGGCATTAACGAGTCACATCACTTTAAGGGGCGGTAGTCCGCATTTCCTCAAATGAGATTATCGTATTTACCCACTGTGGAAACCATAAAGGCTTGATATAATTGGAAAGTACGGAAGCATAAGGAAATCATAAACATAATATATATCATATATAAATAAATTTCCATCATAATGGCCACCATGAGAGGCGGTAAGATGTAATTGAACAATCATCGTTTCGCGAGACATTAGTTTTTCATCCACAAAAACATTATGTTCTTCATCCATTATATGGATTTTTGTGTAAGTTTAGTTCTAATATTTCTCAAAACAACATCCTAGTATATTTAGGATACTTGTGTTGTTACAAAATAAATGAAATAAAAAGAGTTTAGGGGTTGGATAAGTAAAATAATAGAAAACAATTTAAGAGAAACTGTTACCTTTAATTTGGGTAACTCCCTTTAGTTTGAACCAAAGGACTTCTTGAAGTGCCTTATTCCTAAGGTAAGGCTTATAAGAGGAGGAGAGGGATGTAGGGAGTGTAATTGGGAAGAGTTTGGACGAGCCAAATGGCTTGAGAGGTGTGAGGAATTGGTTAGAAGTAGTCTTCTTTTATAAGGGAGAGGAGGGTCTCTTTAGGAAAGTGTGAAAATATTATTTTATAATATAATGATATTCTGTTTCTAATGGTCCAAAAATCATTAAGGTTGAATATAAGATGACTAATATTAAAAATAAAATCATCCAATCAGAATTGGACATGTTTTGGATAATAAGTTAATCATTATAATCTTATTTATTTAAATCATTTATTAATGAGGTAAATACTGCATTATTATTGTGTCATAAATAATTTAATTTATTTGATGTCTAAAAATTATAAAAAAAATACCATGATGTAGGAAATATTTTTAGATTTGAAAATAATATTTTTATTCGAAAATATGACTTATATAACACCATATAAAAATTAATCACTAAAATATTTTTGTTAATGTCAATTTTGTCTTCACATTAAATTAATTAATCTAAATTGTCATTTTCACTCCCATGTGGCTCAATGGGGTCCCAAAATCGACCCAAAGATTTCCATGGTCGTTAATGACTCAAAAAATAAGGTTTCGACAAGTTTTAATGTAATTTTGAATTATTATAATATTCTTTTAACGTTGAATTACCCTATTTACCTTTAACTGCGGTAAATAAAAGTCAAAAGTAACTATTCACCAAAAATTATTTTCATCTTATTGAACCACATTTTACTTCTTGATAAAAACCATGTATTTTATATTTTCGAAATTCAATTCACAGAAGTGGTAAAATTTCATTTAAATGAAAAAGTCAGTTTTTTAACTACCACTAAGTGGTTTCACTATTCATCAAAAATTGAAGTTTTTCAGAAAAATACAAAAAATTAAACCTAAGATATATTTGATATTACAAATTAAAAATTGATGTCTATTTTTCCAAATTCAAAACATATAAGTGGCATTAATTAATTTTAAAATTAATTCCTGTTATCCAAACAAATAGCGTGTTTTTAAGAAACAATGACTATCAAAAGATTGATACTTCTTTATGTCCAATTTCCAAGTGAAATTAATTCCAATGACCAAAATTGGTTTAAATGGTAAAAATATATTTTAATTTCACTTTAAAACTAAATTAAAATATAATCTAATCATATAAATAAATTAGATTAAAAGGCACTTTTGAATTAAAATGCAATATTTTTCACTATTCATTAAAAAATGAACTTTATCGGAAAAATTCCAAAAATTTACACAAACTAAATTTTGATGTCATCATTCTAAAGAAGGATTTTATTTGGTCATATATAATGTATTAAAGTGACCAAAACTATATTGAAAAAGGGTTCTCCATTAAAAGGTGGTAAATCAGTCTTTTAATGTAAATCATGTTTAAAATTAGATTCATTCACATTTTAAGCCTCTAACTTTTATTGGATAATGTAAATACATTTAACAATCATGTATAATAATATTTTAGTTAGTTTTGTTCATTCTCACCAATACAACGACTAGGAGTTAACTACCATTTAAAATAATAATAATATATTATTAGTGTGCAACGTAAGATTCCAAAGAAACTCATTATTGCGTATCGGGCACGCTATCGAACATAGAAACCCCTTTAAATTAAAATTAATATTTAATTAAAAAATATTAATAAATATAAAAATATATTATTCTTCATTTACTTGGGATGTTATATCCTTCCCCCCTTTTGGAAATTGTGTCCTCGTAATTTTTATTCACTTATTTAAATAAGTTGGGGTATTTATCCCTCATAGCATTTTAAGATTCCCATGTTGCCTCTTCAACCATATGGGTTTTCCACAAAACCTTTACCTAGTAAATTACCTTATTCCGCAACACTTGCTCTCTGTGGTCATGAATTTGGACTGGTTGTTCTTCATAAGAGAGATTCTCTTCGAACTGAACTACCTCTGGGCTCAAAACATGAGATAGACCTGGCATATACTTTCTCAACATCGAAAAATGAAAAACATTGTGTAACTGGGATAAACTTGGAGGTAAAGCTACTCTGTATGCAACTGATCCAACTTTCTCCAGGATTTCATAAGGTCCAATGAACCTCAGACTCAACTTTCCCTTCTTACCAAAACGCATCACACTTTTCCATGGAGAAACTTTAAGAAAGACATGACCACCTACCTCAAAATAAATATCCTTTCTCCGGTTATCTGAATAACTTTTCTTTCTGCTCTGAGATGTTCTCATGTGATTCTGAATCAACTGAACTTTCTCTACCATCTCTTCTACCAATTCTGGTCCCATCAGCTTCCTTTCACCTACTTCATCCCAAAAATATGGAGTTCGACAATTATTTCTATATAATGCCTCAAATGGATCCATCTTTATACTGGAATGAAAATTGTTATTATAAGAAAATTCAAACAAAGAAAGATATTGGTCCCAAATTCCCTGATAATCCATCAAGAAAGCACGTAACATATCTTCCAATGTCTGAATTACTCATTCTGATTTCCCATATAATTGAGGATGAAAAGATGTACTAAAATTTAATTCAGTACCTAATGACTTTTGAAGGTCGTTCCAAAAGTTAGAAGTGAACCTGAGATCACGATCAGATACAATGGAGATGATAACACCATGGAACTTGACTATCTCTTTAACATACAATCGAGCATGTTGATCTAGATACAAATTATCTCTAATAGGAAGGAAATGAACAGATTTAGTCAAACGATCAACTATAACCCAGATTGAATTATTATCTCGAGATGTATTTGGTAATCCCACAACAAAGTCCATGGATATATTTTCCCATTTCCATTATGGCATTGGTAAAGTATAAAGCATTCATTTCGGTAACCATCGCTCTGCTTTAACCCGCTGACAAGTCAAACACTTCACAGTAAAATCAGCAATATATCTTTTCATTCCATCCCACCAGTAATACTCTCGAAGATCTCTGTACATCTTAGTGCTGCCAGGATGAACTGAAAACTGAGAACTATGAGCTTCACATAACAACTCATTCTTCAATAGTGAATCGCAAGGCACACATAATCTCTTTCCAAACCTTAAAACACAACCATTATCAATGTTAAATTCAGGAAACATACCCTTCTGAACCAACTCTACATTTTTCTGCAACTCACTCTCTTCCTTTTGTGCTTTCTTTATTCTGTCTAATATAGATGATCTCACTGACACCTGAAACAAAACAGAAGAATTTCCTACACCAACAACTTCTATGCCAAATTTCATCAAATCAAAAACCAAAGGATCTTGTTCCAAACATAGAATGGCTAATGAGACATTACTTTTTCGACTCAAAGAATCAGACAATTTATTTTCTTTTCCCGAATGATAAAGGATTGTGCAATCATAATCCTTGAATAATTCCAACCATCTACTCTGTCTCATGTTCAATTCATTCTGAGTGAATATATACTTCAAACTTTTGTGATCAGTATATATTTCACTCTTCACTCCATAAAAATGATGCCTCCAAATTTTTAAAGAAAAAACAATAACAGCTAATTCCAAATCATGTGTAGGGTAATTTAACTCATGAGGTTTCAACTGACGTGAAGCATAAGCAATTAACTGATCATTCTGTATTAGAAAACAACCCAATCCTTTCAACGAAGAATCACTGTAGATAACAAACTAACCATTTCTAGATGACAATGCCAAAACTAGAGCATTCACCAATCTTCTTTTCAATTCCTGAAAACAATCATCACATTCTTTTTTCTAGATGAACTTAACACCTTTTCGAGTTAACTTAGTCATTGGACTAGATAACTGTGCAAAATTTTCAACAAACCTCCGGTAATAACCTTCCAAACCAAGAAAACTATTAATCTCAGTTATATATGTGGGTCTTGGACATTCTTCAACAACTTTGGTTTTGTCAGGATCAACAGTTATGCCATTTCTTGAAACAATGTGACCAAGGAAAGAAATTTTTTGTAACCAAAACTCAAACTTGCTAAATTTCCCAAATAGTTTCTTTTCTTTTAAGGTTTGCAATACAACCCTTAAATGAATTTCATGGTCCTCTTTAATTTTCGAATAAACCAAAATATCATCATTGAACACAACCACAAACATATCCGAGAACTCACGAAAAATTATATTCATAAGATCCATGAATACAGCAGGTGCATTAGTTAAACCAAAAGGCATAACTAAAAATTCATAATGGCCATATCTAGTACGAAACACGGTGTTCGGAACATATGATTCTTTTACTTTCAACTGATGGTACCCCGACCTCAATTCAATCTTCGAAAAATACTGAGCTCCATGGAGCTGATCAAAAAAATCATTGATATGAGGCAGAGGATACTTATTCTTAACAGTGATGTTATTTAATGCTATACAATCAATGAAAAGTCTCATTGAACCATCTTTATTTTTAAAAAACAAGACAGGATCACCCCATGGTGATGTGCTACTTCGAATGAAAACGTTATCTAATAACTCCTGTAATTGCTTCTTTAACTCTAAAAGTTCAATTTGATCCATTCAATATGGGGGTTTTGAAATTGGCTTAGCATCCGGAACTAAATCAACAGTAAATTCAACTTCCTGAATAGGTATAATACCAGGAAACTCATTAGCAAAAACATCAAGGTACTCATTTACCACTGACACATCATTAATATGAACAGTTCCATTTTTTTCAACAATATGTGCAAGGTAACATTCATTTCCATCTTTTACTAGTTTCTCAGCTTCCTGATATATTATCAACATCAAGGGTTCATTTTTTTTATACAAACTGAAAATCATTCGGAAAAGAAACCGCTTTAGCTCTACAGTCAATCTTAGCATGATAAAAAGAAAGACAATCTATGCCCAATATAACATCAAACTCTACTAGAGGAAAAAAAATAAGGTTTGCAGGTAGATTCTTTCCGCACACAAGGACAAGAATATTCTTATGTTTTCTTTTTGTCTCAAAATTTCCTCCAGGTGTTTTTACCATAAGTTCAGTATTCATATCATGTGATGGAATTCCAAATTTACTAGAAAGCTTCTCCGAAATGAAAGAGTGTGTAGACCCTGAATCAAACAACACATTGGCATAATCTGAACAAAAAAACAGTGTACTTGATACAACTTCATTTGATGGACCAATATCTACTGAAGTAGTTGCAAAGGATTTGGCCACCCCTTTCTGCTTGTAGTCTAGCTGCTTTCCTTCGGTTGAGTTATTTGTTGGACACTCATTTGCATAATGACCCATTTCATTTCACTTAAAACATATTACTGATTGTAAATCGGATTTTGTCTTACCATTACCATGATCTTTTTCAGTGAAATTGCGAGCCTTATGCCCCATTTTACCACATCGGTAGCACTTACCAGAATTCAAAAGACATTCCCCAGCATGCTTTTTACCACAATTTTCACAAACTATAAACTTAAGTTTCATACCATCAGACTTTTTTGAATAGTTCTTCCCTTTCTCCTTCCACCTTAACCTCTTATTCTATTGTTTGTCAAACAATACCTGATCATTAGTAAAATCCATTTCCACCTTCTCCGTACAACAAAAAAGTTTTTCATAACTTTTAACTCACGAGAAGCTAAAGCCCTTTGATACTTTGGATTTAATCCTGATTAAAAATGATTGATTTTACTATCAAGATATCGTATGAAATTTGGAGCATACCTTGCCAGCCGAGTGAATTTTTCTTCATAAGCAGCCACTGAGTCATCCTCCTGCCTCAATTCCTGGATTTTTTTTCCATCCTAAGACGAACCACCTTAGGAAAATATTTCTCAGGAAACATACCTTTGAATTCATCCCAATCAAGAGCATCAATATCCTCATTATCCCTGATATTTTTCACCATCGACCACCACTGATCATATTCACCTTCAAAATGGTAAACAACAAGACCAACCTTTTGATGGTTTGAACAACCCATGATATCAAAAATCTTCTCTAGTGCATTAATCCACCCTTCAGCTAGCACAAGGTCAGATGATCCTCCGAATGATGGGGGATGTTGCCTCATGAAATTATCCACTACTGACATGTTCCTCTATGGTAGATCTGGCTGATCTCGTACATGGATACCACTACCATTTATAGCCTGAGTCAACTATGCCACCACTACAACAAACTATTCCGTTCCGATTCTGACCATCTCAGGTTATTGATTTGGAAGGTTGTCTTCCTCATGATGTTGTCCCAACATAGCTGCCCTGTTTCCTCTACGGAAAACCATTCTGAACAAAGAAATATATTAGGCGAAGCAACATGGTAATCTGTAAATTCTATATGATATAAATATTAACATAAATTACTTTATGGATATTAATTTAACAATACCCTAACTCCTAAAGGTATCTAAACTGACCTCTGATACCAACTATAAGGACCAGGACATAAACCTTAACATAATATTGAATTAAATGAATAATTCACATTGAGGATCTTTTCAGTTTTAGAGTTTTAGAGAGTTAGTCCATAACTATTACATTTCAAAAGATTACAAAGTAGACACTTCTACCCAGTATCCATTTTTTTTACAAAACATGAACTCTTGAAAAAAAGAGTCATGTATAATTCCATGTTTAAGACTGCATGAATTTTCCTTGATCACATCCTTGACCCTATTCCACATTATGTCATGTGAAAAACATTTCAAAAACATGGGATGAGCATAAAAATCTCCGTAAGGGATACACAAAGAAGTAAAATTGTTAGTTTTTCAAAACAAAAAGTAAACTATGAATAATTTTACATAACTAATACTTTTCCCCTTTATGAAGTAGTAAATACTCTTCACTGAATAAAAGATCATTACTTACCCCTTTGTAACCAAAATATTACCATAAAACCAATATAAAGAACACATAACTTATAAAGGTAACTTGGGACATAAACATACATAAATGGAATAACCATACAGTCGACTTCCACACATATCACTAAATGGAATAGGGATACGACCGAATTCCATACCCAATGCATTGGATGTTATAATGTAAACACCCGTCTTAGTATTCACGACACCATCCGTCATTAGGTTTATCACGTAACCACCCTTCAAATGTCCAAGTACCAATATAAAATCACATCACACACAACAAATATAAAGGAAAGAAAACATTTCCACATTTCAATCACAATATATCACTTAAATATATTGACATAACAAATAAATTTTCAAAACCATTCTCAATACCAAAAATACTTAAAAGATTATAAGTTATTTATTTTCTTTTAAAAACATTACGGCTTGTTGAGGAAGCCAAATATCAAATAATACTCACGGCGGCAGAGAGGTCATTGTCACCGCTTACCTTAAAAGAAACATTCATTTTTGTTGTTTAGTAAAACTCTTCATAGAAAAATATTCCCTTTGAATGAAATGAAAAGTAAAAGGTGTGTATACAACTTATAAAAGAAAATCGTGTATTAAAATACAATATGCCTCAATGAAAGGAGATTGAGACGAAGTCCCTTACCTCGTGTCCGACTTGACCCGTTCGTTCTTTAATATCCTGAATAATAAACTAAAGTTAATTTCTATTTTCTTAAGAACATTTCTCAAGTTTATTATTCCTTTTATATCAATTATTACCATGTTATAAATATTATGTAAACATTTAAGTTAAAAACGTCCATTTTGTCGATATTTGGTACTTGAGTCAAAAATGGACTTCTTATAATTACATGTTGTCCATGTGGTCAATAGTACATTATATCCAGAATGGTATTCATGATTTAGATATCATATATATCATATATATCCAGTATATACATGTATTTATAATAGTACATACCATTTGGAGGTAAGAAATGAAATGCACCGTTCATGGAGACGGTAAGCCGTACTTACACATGAACGCTACTTTCATTTCTATTTATTATTTTAATGGAAATAAAACATAATGATACATAGGTATATTATAATTATAGTATAATTTAATATATAATATCATTAAATCTATCCTTTATACATCCCACATAAGGCATTAACAAGTCACATCACTTTAAGGGGGCGGTAGTCCGCACTTCCTCAAATGAGATTATTGTATTTAACCACTATGGAAACCATAAAGGATTGATATAATTGGGAATTACAGAAGTATAAAGATATAATAAACATAATATATATCATATATAAATACAGTACCATCATAATGGCCACCATGAGAGGTGGTAAGATGTAATTGAACAATCATCGTTTCGTGAGGCGTTAGTTTTCCATCCACAAAAACATTATGTTCTTCATCCATTATATGGAGTTGTGTGTAAGTGTAGTTCAAATATTTCTCAAAAAAACATCCTAGTATATTTAGGATACTATATTTGTTACAAAAGAAAGTAAATAAAAAGATTTTATGGTTTGGAGAAGTAAAATAAAAGAAAACAATTTAAGAGAAACTGTTACCTTTAATTTGGGTAACTCCCTTTGGTTTGAACCAAAGGACTTCTTGAAGTGACTTCTTCCTAAGGTAAGGCTTATAGAAGTAGGAGAGGGATGTAGGGAGAGTAATTAGGCAGATTTTGGATGATCCAAATGTCTTTAGAGGTGTGAGGAATTGGTTATAAGTTGTCTCATTTTTGTAAATATCTATTTTATCTTCACATTAAATTAATTAATCAAAATTTTCATTTTCACTCCCAAGTGGATAAATGGGGTCCCAAAATCGACCCAAAGATGACCATGGTAGTTAATGACTCAACCAATAAGGTTTGGACATGTGTTAAAGTAATTTTGAATTACTATAATATTCTTTTGACCTTGAATTACCCTATTTACCTTTAATCACGGTAAATAAAAGTCAAAAGTTACTATTCACAAAAAATATTTTCATCTTATTGAACCACATTTTACTTCTTTATAACAACCATGTATGTTGTATTTTCGAAATTCAATTCATAGAAGTGGTAAAATTTCATTTAAATGAAAAATTCAGTTTTTTAACTATCATTAAGTGGCTTCACTATTCATCAAAAATTGAAGTTTTTCAGAAAAATACCAAAAATTAAGCCTAAGATATATTTGATATTCCAAATTAAAAATTGATATCTATTTTTCCAAATTCAAAACATATAAGTGGAATTAATTATTTTTAAAATTAATTCTAGTTATCAAAAGAAATAACGTGTTTTTAAGAAACAATAACTATCAAAAGATTGATACATGTTTTTGTCCAATTTCAAAGTGAAATTAATTCCAATGACCAAAATTGGATTAAATGGTAAAAATATATTTTAATTTCACTTTAAAACCAATTAAAAAGATAATCTAACCATATAAATAAATTATATTAAAAGGCACTTTCGAATTAAAATACAATATTTTTCACTATTCATTAAAAAATGAACTTTATCAGAAAAATTACAAAAAATTTATACAAAGTAATTTTTGATGTCCCCATTATAAAGAAGGCTTCTATTTGGTCATATAGAATTTATTAATGTGACCAAAACTAGATTTAAAAAGGGTTCTCCATTAAAACGTAGTAAATCAGCCTTTTAATGTAAATTATGCTTAAAATTAGATTCATTCACATGTTATGCCACTAAATTTTATTGGATAAGGTAAATAAATTTAACAATCATGTATAATAATATTTTAGTTAGTTTTATTCATTATTTTTAATACAATGGCTAGGAGTTAACTACCATTTAAAATAATAATATTATATTATTAGTGTGCAACATAAGATTCCAAAGAAACTCGTTGTTGTGTATCGGGTACGCTATCGAACATAGAACCCCCTTTAAAGTAAAATTAATATTTAATTCACTAATATTAAAAAAATGAAAATATCTTATTCTTCATTTACTTAGGATGTTACACTAACCTTCTCTAATCAACCGTCAGGCAGCACACGTCTACCCACACCCACAGGGTCAAAACAAAAAATGGTGAACCCGAAATGAATCCTTAACCAAGCATGACAGATTTAACCTAATCCCACTATGTTCCCCCTTATACTCACAAGAAGAGCCAAGCAAGGTCATTAATTACACATGGGATCATGAGATGCTGCTTTGACGAGCTTGATGTTCTTATTTGTTAAAATATTTTACAGGTACCAATCAGAACTCCCTTCGATCCAATGGCATCACAAAGGAACTCACAGACGCGTACTTCAAGTAACGCAATGACTAGAAATCCTCACTAACTAATGACCCCGTCACCTACCCAGTGTCTTCAAAGCTGGGTCTCAGATGCGTTGATCTGAGAGTACCACTTGAATGGTACTCTCTCAACGGTGGAGGCGGCCATGCACGCCCTCCAATCCGCCAAGACTCATCGGTCTCCGGCCCAGCAGCGGCCGTGATAGAAGATACAGATGGCTCCTGTTGTCGTCTCAAACCATTTCAGAAGTCTATCCCCGGAATGAGACAATGCGTACCTCCCTTATCTTAGGGATATGGATGAGGTCGACACTGAGGACTTCATCCCCATTGAACGGGGGTTCCGCTCTAAGGCCCCCTCCAGAAGACGTCATCGAGGTTATACCAAGACTCAATATCCTCACACTAATGAGGATGTCACCCTAAGGATCCAGGCCCACGCTCCCTGAGCTCCGGCCCCTCAGGCCACCCGATGAGGGTGGAAAACGTACAACTAGGGACTAGTCATCACCCTTGTCCCTAAGGAGGAGCACCTCTACCCAGTCGCGGAGATGTATTGTGAGTAGGCACATACACCTATCCGCTCCTCCAATGCCCTCCATCCAGATATGGCAGCATCACACAAGTAGGCGCGCATCCACACCGAGCTCCATCAAGACCATCACTCACACAGGACGGTACCTACCCGATAGGCACCTCTCTCTACCCAGGGTCATGAAGCCCACCAACCAGACGTGGTGCCAACCCAGCGCCTGTAGGACCAGATCTTATAAGATGCTCCTGACACTTACCATCCCGATGTGGTGGCGATCAAAAAAGTCTACCATCCAGACGTGACAGAAATTAATAGGCGGGCACGTTTCCCTGCCAACAAAGGCCACCAACTCGATACAGTGGGGAACCAATATATACCGGGCCAGCTCCTTATGGATACAAGTAAAGTCTTCCATCCCGATGTGGTGGAAAATGGAGAGATAAACCAACATATCTTGGCACAGGGGAAGACTCGTTCACCTGCCCCGACACAGGAGAACTGTCAGTACCCACTGACCACCGGAGGACCGGAGCAGGATATTCTTACTCCAATTCCAGAATGGGCCTTCATAACCATTCCAGCCAAAGATGTCTCTCTGCATATCCTGGTAATGATGGAGGAGTAGGTATCGATCCCAGATCATATCTTGCAGACTTGCCAGAATGTAATTGCATCAGCGGGAACAACAAGGACTTGGGCCCGTGAGCCCATCTCCCCAATTGAGGCGACTCATCTAAGAGACGAGATAGCTACCTTGGAGTAGATATGCATCCTTGCTTCTACCCAGGAGGGTCATCGTCCATATTCCGTGATACAAGGGAAACCAGATCGAGCAGCTTCACTCGTTCCAACTAGAGGGCACCCGTCCATCACAGTGGATGCTCTAGAGAAGGCATATATCCCTGCTAAAAGTCAAGATGTTTGTCGGCATATCCCGATAGCATCATAGGACCCAATTAGAAAGGGACCTAAAGGTGAAGGTCGTTATCAACAGCAGACGGCCCCCGCTGCCTGCAAGAAAGCGCCTCGAATGCACCGAAGGCATCCGGAAAATAAAGAGCGGGTTCATGACTCTGATCTGCTGGAAGCTGGGGTTCCCAATGCCGCTAAGCACATATCAAATTATTAGAACCCTGCCCACCCATTACCATATTATGGGAGTGGCAGTAGCAGTTGCGAAGGTCCTCCCTGCAATATCGCTACCAGCAACTCTGACGGTCCTCCCTAGACCACCCGCGGGGGCCTCCCCCACGGTCATATAATGATCGATCATGAGAGCTTCTCTTTTGATGCGAGTCACGAAATCCCTCTTCCTGACCAGAAGATCGAGTAGCAAGAAGGCCCTCCACTTGCTACGGTCCACCCTGAAGGTCCTCCCCTGGGTATACACTGCAAACACTCTCCATGCAGTGGGACCAAAGATTATGGTAGTAGTCCTCGCTATCATAGTCGGAACTACGGAGGCCCTCCCCGTAGTGATGTCTCATCATGACAAGAAGGACCTCCCCTTGTTGTGGCCTGCCCTGAAGGTCCTCCCCAGGGGTTACGTTGCAACGACACTCCGCACAGCCAGGCATCAGATCATGATGGTAGTCCTCGCCACTCTGATAACGGAGGTCCTCCCCGTAGAGACGTCAAGCAACGAGAAGGCCCTACCCTCTTTGCGGTACATTCTGAAGGCCCTCCCTAGGGTGTACCCTGTAGACATTCTCCCTGCGGTAGCTGTGATGGTAGTCCTCACCATTGCGGCAGCTGTGATGGTAGTCCTCGCCACCAAGACCGCCATTGCGAAGGTCCTCCCCGCAATGGCCCCAAGAAACAAGAAGGTCCTCCCCTTGTCGCAGTGTTTCTTGAAGGTCCTCCCCAGGATACACAACGAACATCAAACCATGATGGTCATCCTCACCATGATGGAAGTTGTTGCGAAGGCCCTCCCCGTAATAACGCTACATAGCCAGAAGGTCCTCCCCTCGTTGCGATGTGCCTTGGAGGTCCTCCCTAGGTCATGCACTGCAAAAGTCCTCTATGTAGTGAGGCGTCAAGCAGTAATGGTATCCCTTGCTGTTATGACACGGATAGAGGATGCCCTCTCTACCTAGATGCCGATCAACAAGAAGGCTCTCCCCTCGTTGTGGCACATTATGAAGGCCCTCCCCAAGGTGTACCCTGCATACATTCTCCCTGTGGAAGCTGTGATGGTAGTTCTTTACATTGCGGCAGCTGTGATGGTAGTCCTCGCCACCATGACCGCCATTGTGAAGGTCCTCCTCGCAATGGCCCCAAGCAACAAGAAGGTCCTCCCCTTGTCGCAGTGTGTCTTGAAGGTCCTCCCCAGGATACACATTGAATGTCAAACCATGATGGCCATCCTCACCATGATGGAGGTTGTTGCGAAGGCCCTCCCCGTAACAATGCTACACAGCCAGAAGGTCCTCTCCTCGCTATGATGCGCCTTGGAGGTCCTCCCCAAGGTATGCACTGTAAAAGTCCTCTATGCAGTGAGGCATCAAGCAGTAATGGTAGCCCTCACCATTATGACACGGATAGCGGAGGCCCTCCCCTTATAGACGCCGATCAACGAGAAGGCCCTCCCCTCGTTGTGGTACATTCTAAAGGCCCTCCCCAGGGTGTACCCTGCAGGTTCTCTCCTTGCGTCAGCTGTAATGGTAGTCCTCGCCATTACGGCCGCCATTGCGAAGGTCCTCCACGCAATGACATATCATTTTGACAGGAAGGTCCTCCCCCCGCCGAATCAAGCACAGAAAAGCCCTCATATGCCGAGGCACTTAGAAGGATGGGATCAAGCATGTCAGATTCCCAGCTAGACACCAACAACATCCTTCTTTAATCAGGAGACGGTCCAGGGCCATGTTCATCTTCTAAACCACCTTAGAATCACACACATGATAATTCAATACCTACCATCCCCACTGCCTCCGACCACACTATCGGTGATCATCTTAGTTGGGCTGACCTAGTATAGGAATCACTAGCGGAGGAGTATGCTGACATGTTGAACCTGAGGAAACGACTAGCCAAAGATAACGTACCAGTTATGTTTTGGCCCACTACCACCTCTAAATTCGACATACCCAGAAAGTTGCCATAAGAATGTGTGCACGACATCCACTCCATTATATGGACAACCCGTCACCGGTTGAAATCAATCTTCCTACCCTACGATGGGTATGTAGACCATGTCAAGACAATAGGAGGCCTCCTGTGTCACATCGACCTAGAAGCTCTTCCTTCAGCACGACAACTGCGACCTAAGAAGCGTAAAAGAAACATTGAGATATCCTGCCTCTATACACTGAACCAGTTGCGCCGCCTCATTGGTGACACTCTGACGGGAGTCTATATTAGAGGATGGGGAGAACATGGAGCTCTGCATTTCACTATGCTCCTCACCCAAAAGAACCCATTCAACATAATGTCTGGCAACGTCGTCACATCAAGGAAGCAATCGAGTGGGGTCCCTGCTCAGGAAAGGTGACACACCCAACAGAGACAGGCCTTGAGTAAGTCCCAGAAGCATCAGGCCCGACAGGAACAAGCCATTCAAGAACTCCTGAATCGGTCCACCGAAAGCATACAACATGCCTCTTGCCTAAGAGAGGCCAATCAACGGTCATTTCCTGCCTCCCCAGAGGGAATTGATTCATAGGTGAACTCGACATCAAATCCAGTTCAAACCCAAATGGGGGCATGCAAGATCAGGCAGGTAGCGATATCAGCAGCCACTGTCGCAATCTAGGGTCAACCCCAACCTGCAAGGCTGGGGGAATTTTTAACAAAAAATGCCCCCGTAAGACCAATAAGAACAGAAAGAGACTCAACATTCAATGAACGGAGCCAACCCCAACCCTCAGAAATGGGGGAATTTTTACCACCTCAACAACAACCTCCCCCACGAGAATCAGTATTCTCTCGCCTAGGGAGGATAACCAGAAGAGGAGGTTCCTTCCCTATAATGTCCTTTGAATCATCATCCCATTCAAGAGGGATTCATACTAAATGGACACATCAAAGAACTATCCACGTCACCCTTCATCAAGGAGTCCAAAATAAATCCTGGGACAGGAAAGGGACAACCAGTAAAAGGCGCGGGAGATCCTCTTCTTATTTGGAAGAAAACATCTCCTCCACCCCGCGACATGAATCCATCAACTCCATAGAGGTTAATCCCATAGGTAACACCAGAGATGATGAAAATATAGATGGATCGGGAAATGATGGTTCCAGTCAGGTTGTGACTCACAACGAACCACCAGGTGTGCACACCCGGAACCAGAGGGTCTCCCTAAATATGGTCGCCCCTCCAGCTAACCCTCCTCTAATTACCCTGCGAGCTCCCAAAAAGGATAATAAAAAAGGAACAATTACCCTTAACCCGCCTCCTTCTATCGATAAAAATGATCCACTTACGCTCTAAGAGAGATTCACTCAGTAGGAAGAGGAAATGAAATAATCGAGGTGACTTAACTCCGAGCCACACCAGAGGAACCATCTTATTAAAAGAAATTCCCATGAAGATCCACACCTTACACTCCCATCAAGTGTACCTCAAAGACCAAGGTTTTCCCAAGCAAACGAAGCGCGGTCAGGGCTCCCGCCCAATGTAGCACCCGACCCATCCAACTACCTGAATATAGATTCAGATGAATACCAAAACTTCCCTCCACTTAAGATGCAACTGGAGTGAGTACATCTGAACCCTCCGAAGGTGTCACAAATGGCACATGCACCCTTGGTTCCGGCCAAGATGGATCCTCAAGCAATACCTCAGGCTACACCTGCCCAAGACTGGGCCCAACAGAATGTAAACCAGGGTCTCTCCAACACCATCGAGGCACTGACAGCTCGATTGGAAGCAATGGATAGTCAACGCGCTCCGATACAGCCAGAGCGGAAGCCCTACCCAGATTGGGTGAGCAACATGCCACCTCCTCCCAATTTTGGGAGCCCTATATTCCCTATTTTCAATGGATCAGGTGATCCGAAACAACATTTGATGAACTATGTGTCTTACTGCGACCCTATGATGGGGAATATGGAACAATAAGAAGTAGTGAAACTCAAATGCTTCGTACAGACCTTACAAGGATCTGGCTTCATCTGGTATACGAATCTGCCAGCTTAGTCAATAAAAAGCTGGGAAGACCTTCAACAGTAGTTCTTGTTCTACTTCAGCTAAACGCTGCCTAAAACAATGGTCAGTGACCTCATGAATTGAAAACAGAGGAAGAATGATAGGGTCTCAAATTTCATCGCCATATGGAAGGGTCTGACCTACTCTTTAAATAGGCCAATTCCCCAAGATGAGATGGTGTCCATATGTATTGATAACCTTTGAGATGAGCTGTGAACACCACTCATACCAGTGGAGTGCACCACCCGATTCTGCAATCTCTTTTCCATTTCCCAGAGAACTGAAGAATCCCTGTAGCGGACTAATTTGAAGTCCCAAATAGCCTCACAGGCTCATGAAAAGAGAGCAGTTAGAGTTGAAACATCCTCTGTCATGCTCAACCCAGCCCCTGTGCCTACTCCACCACTTAGGCCTCCACCAAATCGTTATGGGGCCCCTGTGTATCAGCAGTCACCTCTTCCCAGGCGAGATGATCAGAGAGGATCGAAGCGGATCCAGTTCGAGGAACGAAGACACAAAGTATACTCGTTCCAAGAGGACCAAGTCCACAACTACTTCATCACAGCCATGAATTGCAATTTTCTCCACCTCCCGAAACCAAGGAATCCCGAAGAAGTCATCCGCGATGACAGGAAAAATTACAGTCCCTACCTTCGAATGCTAGGGCACAATATTCGGGAATGATTCGTCTTCAAAGACCTACTGAAATGGATGGTAGACTCCATGTAGGTCAAGATGGGACCACCCCCAGCACATGTGACGTATATTTTTACCACCGACTCCGATGAAGGGGAGGGGTGGCAGGAAGTCACCAGCCAGAAGGGGAAGAAATTTGATGACTGAATGAATCAAAAGACTGTCAATCGAGCTTAGGTCATACTCTGAGATTAATTACAGTGGCCGGTGTTTCCACCAAAAGACCCTAATGCCACACAACCAATAATATCAGCCTCATAACCCTCCACGATCCGGTCATCCAGGCGTAATCGAAAAGGGAGGAGATAAGCGTAAGAGGATCAGTTCACAATGAGGCCGAAGTTAGCCTTGAAATTGTTGGATTTTATGCCCTCAAACTTGGAACCACAGGCACCGACCCACCAAACGACACCATTAGGGTCAACTGACAAGGTTGACCTGTCACAGGAGGAGGAGCTAATATTTGGTTCCATCAATGTCGTCCATCTAATGGAATCATTCCATGATGAAGGGTATGTTTATGAGACCGAGTTCCCAACAAGATGAGCCGGGAGGAGGAATCACAGATGTAGGGGATACTAGGGAAGGCACAGCCGCGGCCGAAACCAACCATATGGTTTTACCCCGGACCAAACCATTAATATCGTGGAAACCCATGGGAGAGCCCTTCAATAGACTCAGTAGGAGAAGTAATATCCCTCTGCCTCCACAAGAAGCCATTTTGGCCCCATCATTTTGCAGTACCCATCAGAGGAGGAACAAGTGTCTAGCCGCCTAGTGCACAAAAACAGACCGGCTGGGCCGAGTCCCCAGAACGTGGGAACACCGTCGACCCCCGACCCCATGGCCGGTCCCTCATAGTCACATACTTCATCTCCAAAAGTGACTGCTAAAAATTTCCCGCCAATCGAGAAGCGTTGGATGCTGGAGTAGAAATACGATATCCTTAAGAAGCTGGTGTCAGTACCAGCCAAACTTTCAATCCTGGATGCCCTGAGTTTGTCAACAGATCTCAGGGAGGCGCTTGTAGAAGCCTTGCTCACCCCCCAGGAGTTTCAAGCTAAGGTAGTCGCCACCGAGATTTACCAAACAGAGAGTGGCTCAGCTGAATTCAATGCGGTAATCTCCCTCACCGATCAAGAATAAGATTCCATCATGCGAGGACAAATCAAACCACTATATGTGTTTGGTACATTAAATGATGTTGAGATCCGAAAAGTCTTTATTGAAAACAGCTTTGGAGTTAACCTCCTTCCCCTACAGACACTTCGTAAATTGGGCTATAATGAGGATGATTTAATACCCTCATCCACTACTCTGTTGGGTTATGAAAAAGAGTGAACAGAAGCCAATGGGACAAATCAAGCTAAAAACCCATTTTGGCGACGTTGTGGACTACTCGGAATTCCTGGTGGTCCGATAGAACACGGATTTCAATGCCATGATGGGAAGGCCGTGGCTCCATAAGCACTTGTCCATTTCTTCATCCTACCACCAATGTATTAAGTATTGCGTCAATGGAAATAGTGGGACATTGTACGCGACAAGTCCCCTTTAGAGATGTCTGATTCGCACTACATTGACGCTGGGTTTTATGAGCAAAAGAAGAAGAAGCCTTCAATAGATGGTGTCGACTAGATCCCTACTCCAAATGGTCTGGAAATGGTTCCTAATGACCCCCTTAGGCAGCTTGGCAGAGACTACATACTGCCCTTAAACCATGTTGAGAGCAGGGGTTCAGGCCAAGATACACACTCAGCTGTCCTCATGACTTCAACCATAACGGCCAAGCGTAACAATGCGGAAACGTCTGCTAACCCTCAATTTGGGGGAGATTTCTTGAGCGAGGATGCCCACAATGCCTCACCTCCGGAATCCCAAGATCCCATGCCAAGAACTCCACCCCCCAATTGGATCAAGAATATGAGAATGTGGGAGAAGAAGAGAAGGAAGATCTCAGGGATACACCTCCCGCATTTGAGGAAGATATCTCCACCACTGTGGACAAGATCAGGGAAATAAACCTGGATACCAAGGAAGACCCGAGGCCCACTCTCATTAGTACATCCATGTCTCCTGAGGAGAATGAGGTATATACCTCTTTCCTAAAGCAACATCGAGATGTTTTTTCTTGGAATTACACAGAAATGTTGGGACTTGATCCCGAAGTGGCGATGCACCACTTAGGTCTTCCAGATGACCACCGGGGCTATAAAAAAGCCTCCAGAAGGACGCACCCCACACATGTGGACAAAATAGAGGCTTAATTCAATAATATTATTAAATCAGGCTTCATTCGGGAGGTCCAATACCCCATCTGGCTAGCCAACATTGTCCCTGTCAAGAAAAAGAACGGACCAATCCGCGTCTGCATCGATTTCAAGGATCTCAATCGGCATTGCCCGAAATATGATTTCCCAATCCTGATCACTGAGTTATTAATCGACGCAACGTCTGGGTATGAGGATCTCTCCTTCATAGATAGTTATTATGGGTATAATCAAATTAGGATGGCCCGAGAAGAAGAAGAAACCACTACCTTTAGGGACCCTCAATGAGTATTCTGTTATAGGGTTATGTCATTTTGTCTCAAGAACGTGGGCGCCACATATCAACGCACCATGCATCACATCTTTAAACCATTCCTGGGGAGATTAGTTGAATGCTACATGGATGACTTGGTGGTGTTGTCCAGAAAACGCTCAGATCACCTGTCAGTCCTTGAGACCATCTTCAACAAACTTTGACAACATAGCCTGAAGATGAACCCCTTGAAATGCGCCTTCGGGGTCACCTCAGGGAAATTCCTTGGCTTCGTCGTATGCCATCGTAGCATTGAAGTTGACCCTGAAAAGACAAAGGATATCCTTGGCTTCCTACATCACCGCAATCTCACTAAGTTGATAGGATTCCAAGGACACCTGGCCTACATCAGGCGGTTCATAGCCAACCTAGTGGAAAAATGTCTGCCCTTCACCAGGTTAATGAATGAGGGGATTACATACCAATGGACAGATGATTGCTAAGAGGCATTCGACAGCCTAAAGAAGTAAATCTTAATCCCACTGGTGCTCATGCCCCTGGTTGAAGGAATACCTCTAATCATATACATGACGCCCCTAGAGCGGTCGTTGGGAGCCTTCCTCGCACAGAAAAATGACACTGGCAGTGAAAACAGCTCTATTACCTCATCCGAACCATGATCGACGCTGAAACTCGATACTCAAACATCGAGAAGAGTTGTTTGGCCTTGGTCTTTGTAGTTCAAAAATAGAGACATTATATGCAACATCATGAAGTCCATTTGGTCTTGCATAGTAACCTGCTCAAGTACATCCTCAGCTGCCCGATGCTGACCAGGCGCCTATCCTGATGGGTAGTCATCCTGCAATAATTTGACTTTCGGTTTGTGCCTCATAAGGCAATCAAAGGCTAGGCATTAGCAGATTTTCTGGCAGAACACTCCTCGACAGGGACCACCACACCGAACGTCGAGCTACCTGATAAAGATATATTCTCGATTCAAGAGGAATTCCCAACATAAGAAATGTACTTTGATGGTGCATCCCGAAGCCCAACAGGGAGGAGGATGGAGGATCCCAAATTTAACAAGGTGGGTTTGGGGATCATACTCATGTCCCTAGAAAAGGTAGTCTTTCCATATTCCTTCCTCCTATCAGAAGGATGTACAAACAATGAGGCGGAGTATCAAGCCCTCATTACAGGCCTAGAGCTCTCACTCCAGGAACAAGTACAACACCTTAAGGTAAAAGTTCACTCAGAACTGGTCATCAAGCAAGTCAATGGAGACTATGCTATTAAAAAGGAGGAGCTGATTCCCCTATTTGACCATGTCTGAGGGTTAATGGCGGAATTATCCACAGAACCAACATTGAACTATATTCCCCGGTCTCAGAATGCCCAGGCCGATGAATTAGCTAATGTGGCCATATCCCTAGCTAACCCAGACCGGGATGAAACAATTATCAGTATTGCTCATCGTTGAATGGTCTTGCCATTTGTTCCGACTAAGACATAAGAAATCAACGAAGTAAGTCCTGTCCCTGAACCATATGCTCCTGCTACCGGCTGGATGAACCCAATTGAAAACTACCTTCAAAGGGGAGAACATCCATCAGATAGGGATAAATGAGAGAAAATACAAAGAAGGAGATCAACTTTGTCGTATATGGCGGCATAGGTCAGCAAGAGTTCCTCTACAAACGAGGCCTCGATGGATTCCTCCTCAGATGCATTGATGGAGAAGAAACCACTACCGTAATGAATGAAGTACATGTTAGAGTATGTGGAGCACATCAGCTGGGGTCTAATCGTTCCCATCAGTTTATAAGGCTTGGGTACTATTGGCCCACCGTGGCACGAGATTGCGAGCACTTTACCCAAAAAATAACACTCCTTCCAAATTCATGACAACTTCATTCACCAACCCCCGGAGTTACTTCATCAGGCTACGTACTCCTGAACATTCTCCATCTGGGGAATGGACGTGGTGGAACCATATCCTCCCGAAATGCCTAAACAATTGAAGTATATCCTCATAACAACCGATTTCTTTTTCAAATGGGCAGAAGCTATACCCCTCAAGGAAGTCGGGGCAAGAAATATTGTCAGCTTTGTGAAAGCCAATATCATCACCAGATTTGGCATCCCTCATACCATAATGATGGATAACGACACCAATTTCTGCTCTACTGAATTGGAGAAACTGTACCAAGAATATGGTATCAAGGCTAACCACTCATCCCGCTACCATGTAGTGGCCAACAGACAGATATAATCTTTCAACAAGACCCTGTCCAACATTCTCCAGAAAATGGTGGACAGAGAAAAGAAATAATGGCCAGATAAACTCCTTCATGCATTGTGAGCTTATCGAACCACAATCCACATTGCTACTAGGGCTACTCCGTACTCATTAGTATACAGAACAGAATCAGTCCTGCCCATTGAGCCCCAATTTCCCTCACTCCGTGCTGCCATTTGTGATTATTTATCCAACGATGAGCAATCAGAAAAACAAATAGGTGAATTGGAACAGCTAGATGAGAATCATCTTCACACTTTGCACCATCTGGAAGTATATCCGAACCGGATTACATGAGCCTTCAATAAAAAGGTTCATCTTCGGTCTTTCTTGGAAGGAGAATTGGTGTTGGTCCTCTGGACCCCAATGATACCCGGAAAGAAGCATCCAAATCTAGAGCCCAAGTGGGAGGGACCATATGTTATACACAAGGTCTACTCCAATGGAGCATATGCCCTGATCAACATGGATGAATAGTTCACTACCGCTCCTACAAATGTGAGATTTCTGAAGAAGTATTTCACGTAGCCAAAAGCAGTTTTCATCTGAGCTGCAGGATGTTAAACTACCAAGCACCCACTGGTCCAAACTTTTTGACCCTAAACTAAGAGTATTTATTCCTCACCACAAGGCGTTAAACTGCACAGATTTCAAATAACTACGTACGGCTTGATTCCTACCTTTTTTGGATACGTAGCGACGCCAAGATTCTGTATCCTAGCCCAGCCACCCCCAAATAATGTTAAAAGTTCCCTTTTTTCCCCTGTGTACAAAACAACCCTGTATGGGGTGTATCCCTTTAAGATAACTACGTATGGCTTGATTCCTGCCTTTTCAGGATATGTAGTGACACCAGGGTCCCCCATACTGGCCCAGCCACCCCTGAATGAAGATTAAAAATGCCATTTTCCCCCATGTATGGACCAGACCTGTACGAGGTGTATTATATTTTAAAGAACTACGTACGTCTTTATTCTTGCCCTTGCAGGATATGTAGTGACACCAGAATTCCACACCCTAGCCTAGCCACCCCAAATGAAGCTAAAATACCCCCTTTCCCCCCGTGTAAGGACCAGACCTGCATGAGGTGTATGCACGTGGTGTATTCCTCATCCTTACTGCACAACATTAAAGTGCACAGATAAAAAAAATTTCCCTTTTTCCCCCGTGTACGGACCAACCCTGTACGGGGTGTATCCATTTCAGAGAACTATGTATGGATTGATTTCTGCCTTTGTAGAATATGTAGCGATGCCAGGGTCCCCCATCCTGGCCCAGCCACCCCTAAATAAATATTAAAAATTCCCTTTTCCTCCATGTACGTACCGGACCTACACAGGGTGTATTCCCCAAAATAACTACGTATGGATTGATTCATATCCTCACAGAATATGTAGCGACACCAGGATATTATCTTATAGCCCAACCATTGATAAAATAAGACACAGTTATATATACCCCTCATCCTTACTTCATGACGTTAAAATGCACAGTCTAGTGTCCTTACCGTATGACGTTAAACTGCACGGAATCCCCTTTTCACGCCAGTTCATCTTCATCCTCACCGCAGGACGTTAAACTGCACGGACTTCATCGCGACCCACCCAAGATATATGGAGAAACGAGATGGGAATACTCCTTGCGCATTTGGATGCATCCTCTCCATACATCAGACTCTGTGACCCCGATAATTGCGGATCTTCATAACCACCCATGGCCATCGGAAGTGGAAAGTCATCAACCCGTGGACACCTTTGTATGAATATGCATACCATTCCCTCACCTGCTCTGCATATTGATAGCCCCTGAACCATCTACCAAAGGCATGATTTACTCTTCCTATCTTTGTATGCTTACCGGCCTCAGAGCCCCCATATCATATCTCCCAATCCAAAAATTTATGGAGCATTGGTTTACAAGTTCATTCCCCTCTCACATCCAAATGTTTCCAGGGTATCCCTACCTAGTTAGCCTATGTATCCACTCGTGGTTCACATGATGATCTTCATCTACAAACATCAAGCTAGGGCTGGGAGACTTTGACTCAACGGGCAATTACGGTGAATATGTTTCTTGTATGCCTGGACACTATTATCCCCATATGCCAAACTCTATGCTATGAGCAATCGCGGATCCTCATAATCATTCATGGCCATCGGAAGTGGGAAGTCATCGACTCGTGGACACCTATGTATGAATATGCATACCATTCCCTCAGCGGCTCTGCATATTGATAGCCCCTGGCCCGTCTAACAAAGGAAAGATTTCCTTAGGTGATACTCTTCCTAGCTCCGTATGCTTACCAGCCTCAGAGCCCCCATACCCTATCTCATGATCCGAGAAACCCCAAAGTTACAGTTTACACCCTCATTCCCTCACACTTGTTCAGAGTATACCAGAGCATCCTAACTCAATTTCCCTTCAGGTGATTGTAGAAATAGTCACCCAATGGTCTGAACTCTATGATCGTTAAACTAAGAGTACTTTGTCCTTACAACATGAAGTTAAATGGAATGAAGTAAAGGTACACCCCATGCACAAGATAAATTAGCACAGTGAACTCTTTGAGTTTTAACAGAAACCAGGGATGAACATCCCCAAAATTTTTAGATATTTCCTTACCAAATTATAGACATCATGGCCCGGACAATCATAGATCCTCATAATCATTCATGGCCATCGGAAGTGGAAAGTCATCGACCCATTGACACCTTTTTATGACTATGCATACCATTCTCTCAGTGTATCTGCATATCGATAGCCTATGGACCGTATACCAAAGGAAATATTTCCTCAGGCGATACTCTTCCTAGCCCCATAAGCTTACCGGCCTCAGAGCCCCCATATCATCTATCCTGATCCAAGAAGCCCCAGAACCATGATTTACACCATTAACCCCTCTCCACATCCCGTAAATGCCGAGATATTTGAGCCCAGTTACATTCTAAATCAAGAGTGGGCTTCGCAACAACTTCCTTATCACATGATGCTAAAACTCCATGGAGAATATCTTTTCCGCTTGGTGTGAAGCTGCAAAGAAAAAGCATTAAACATCCAGGGAAGTGCCTCAAACTATAATAATTTTTCACGGATTTAAAAATTCCCCTCATCATCACTGTACGACATTAAACTGCACAGTATCATTAATAATGATTCTCATCTTTACCGCATGACGATAAAATTCATGGAAGCCATCCTTACCGCATGAAGTTAAACTGCATGGAATTTAAAATTCCCTCTATCCTCACTGCATGAAGTTAAACTACACAGATCTAGTAATAATAACAATTCCCTTCGTCCTCGTCGCATGGAATTAAAATGCATGGTCGAACTCAACACGGGTTCAATTAGGATTAGAGGTTTTTCTCCTTCCCTCAATGCATGGGCTAGACCTGAAAAATCACCATCTCACACCAGTGTGAGAAGGGGTGACTATACCCATTCCTAGGAAATTTAGCCTAGATGTTTCTCCCGTATCCAGGCACCCTCTCCTCATGAATCACACTTTGTACCTAGAAAGAGCCGAACCCTTGCAAGCCACCCCTGGTGGTCCTGAATCTCAACTTACCTGAAGTTGCTCAGATATCGGGAGAATACAATCATTGATCTATGGACACCTTTCCATGACTATGCATACCATGCTCTCAACATCTCTGTATATTGATAGCCCCTGGCCCGTCTACCAAAGGCAAGATTTCCTTAGGCAGTGCTTCTCTCCATATGCCTCCAAGCCTCTGGGCCCCCATGTTCATCCTGTGATTCGGAGACCCTCTGAACTGTATTTTACCAACCTCTTTCACAACCCTGCCTGAATATGGTGGAACTTACCTGAAGAGATTACCGAGAACTAGGAAAAGCCGTTCCATTTTAAGTAATGTCTCAACTGCATGACTCTAAACTATGTCAAGCTCCAACCGTCCTTCACCCTAGATAAATGCGTAGGATAGGGACCTTTAGTCCACACTCTTTATTAGAAAATATTTTCCCAAAACCTTTCAGATGTCAGATACCCATTCTGAGCCACCCCTGGTGGTTTTCATAACTCTCCAAGCCACCCGTGGTGGTTTCCATAATCCGAACTTCCATGAAGTCCTCAGGCCATCAGAAATGGATAGTCATTGGCTTAAGGACACCTTAGAAAGAGTATGCATACCATTCCCTCAGTGGATCTGCATATTGATCACCCATGGCCCATCTAAAAAAGGCATGTCTTCCTTAGGCGATTCTTTTACTACTTCTGCACGCCGATACGACTCCCATGCTTTGTGACATGCCCTGCATGTAGTTCAAATCTAAACATGTTTCCCCCACGTGCGTCTGAAGGGTATTGATACATCTTTTAATCAACCAAACCTTGTTGGGGCCCTCGACCCACCGTATCTGGTCAATGTTGTTCAACCTAAAACATCAGTAATGATAGTCTTGTCGACAGGACTTTAAACTGCTCAAAAAAAGTGGCGCAAAGCCCGTTAGGACGAAAACCCGAAAAGGGCGACCTAAGAAAAAGATGGGCTATACCCGCTGTGTCCACACTAAATGGAACCAGGAAAAATTAGGGTATTGAAGGAAAAGGCAAAAAGTTTTTGGGGGGTTTTTCTATAAAATACTAGAAATAGTCAAACTATGATCGCTGTATCCCATGGTCCAGGAAAAAATTAGAGCTTGCTTCTATTTTATCATTTCCCTGAATTGTGATTAATTCTGATTCGGCGAGTTTTTATTTATACAACAGTTGTTTCGGTAACAATCAAATTTTACACTATGGAATGATCGATAGAAGATTGTATTCCATTTGGACAAAAAGAGAGGATGTACACAAGCCGAAGTCTCTCCTTTACCGCAACAAAAGAGGTAAAACAGAATGTACATAAATATCTCTAGCAATCACAAAGGAGCCTGGATCACTCTCTCCATCAAATCAAAAACCGTGCGGTGAAGGTTATATGCAAGTTTTCTCCATCACGGCCTTCTCCCTGGCCTCAATTTTAGCCACTGAACAAGTATGCCTCACCGTCGTTTGGAGATCATCGATCCCTTTCCTGGTAGCTTCAGGGTCACCAGTCAAATATGACAACTGATCCCTCAGCACCGCTACTCGATATTCTCATTCTTGTATCTTGGTAGATTGGGAGGTCTCCGGATCTTGAGAGCTCACCTCTAGCACTATCACCTGATGGAGAATCATCATAACTTCCTCAAAATATCGGGTCCTGCAATGAGAGGAAGCGAGGTGAGAAAGTTTGTGTTCACTAGCGGCAACCTCCCCACGAGAAATGATAACCTGGCAGGCGAGAAAATGAAGTTGTCGATAGTCGAACCCACCTGACCCCACGCCTAGGAAGAGTTGCTAAAGGGCTTTAGTTTTAGTCAACATCTCATATAGTGGAGTTTCAAAAACAATCTCATAGATCCGGGGCCAAGCCCACCTTCGCACTGCTCGGTGGTCCTCCATGACCCGAGGATCTTTGGTATCCTCGCTAGATAACACAGGAATGAAGTATGACATTATGGCCAGTGAAGTCATGTGCGCACTAGAAGATGGTTCTGAGACTGGAGGGTCAGAAGCCTCTAGCCCTGGTTCGAGCTCGGGAGTTGAGATGGTAAGTCCAGCATCAACCGGTGAAGCTTCAGGAATTACCTCACAAGGGCCCGAAGTCACTGGGTCATCCTCATTTACATCCAAAAGGATTGGATATGTCTAAATGTCGGACACAGAGGGGTTTGAAGAGGAAGATCCCTTGAGCCGCTTCGACCTGAGAGCCATCAATCGGTCCTCCCTCAAAGCCGATGAGGAAGGTACAGTAGGCAAAATATCCGTGGTAACCCCCGATTTGGGAAATTGTCGAACAACCTTCCCCAGGATCCCATCTGGAAAATTCTTTATCCACATTCTCGCATACCCCAATGATAGGCTGGAAGCCACTCCTATGTTAGGCGAGGGAATACTCATGCCAAATCCCTCCCAAATCAACATCAACCACCATTAATGAAGAATGGCCAGATGTAGTCCTCGGGCCTGAGGATGAGGAAGGGAAACCTGGAGTTTCATGCATCCTAACTGGTGAGAAAAATGATATGGGGTGTATAACTCACCCAGAGAAACCCAATCAATCCGCGTGGATAAAAACCTATCCCATAGTGAAATCATGTAAGAACTCTCTTCTAAGCTCCCCATGCGGTCATCAACCACGATGCCAGAAGGAGTGGGGTAGGGAGTGAAAGCGAACTGGGAAAAGTCACTCAGAAGCTTGAAGAATTCATCAGAGCTGAGGGACTTCAGACGAACTCCAGCTATATCAAGCAGGGTAGGCCGAAGGGTAGGAAGCGGGATGACTATGTTATGAAGATACTCATAATAGCGGAAATGATCCACTACCCAGCCATATAATAATTTAAATGACCCACTCAGACGATAGGGTGAACCACCCTCCTGCATGTGGCTCAGTAATTCGTAAATACGAGCCAAAGTGGGCATGACCAGATTCACCGGGCGACCTCCCGCTAGCTCAGCTTCCATCATCAGGGTGCAATCCCTGGCACATGGGTTGATATCCCGAGATGGGAATAGCCACCCGCTCAAAAACATGGCGAAAAGACCGGGCAACCTGAGCATAGGTGGCACACTGAGGTGCACCTCATAACCCCATGAAAGATAGTCGCCCGCCTCCAGAACTGCCTAGTAGGAACCCGAGATAGTTTGTGATTGTTGAGAAGGGTGAGTCCTGGGGTGATTGATCTTAGGAAGAGGACCGGTGGTATTCAGAAATCACCCTATCTAGGTGATATAGGGAATAAGGGAGCAGGCACACAAGGGTTGACCCAGTGACCGCCCCGCCATAACCAGCAGATCCCTCTCCAATGAAGGCACCTGTTCGAAATTGTCCCATGCATCAGGAGTGCGAAAAAACTCGTCATACATCTCACCAATGATCGGAATCCCTCCCAGTTGGTATATGTCCCATAAACTAATACCAACTTCACTATGGAATAGGTGGAAAGTGTTAGTGCTTGAACACCAGCGACTGATAAAGTCAGGCAGAATCGAAGACGGTGGGTAAAAACAAACTGGGATGCCCACACTACGGAGTACAGATTTACCGCTTCCAGTGACTCGTGAAATTCATGGCAATGATAATGGAACCAGAAGGCCCAGGCCCAGTCATTTGATAAGATCCCACCAGGTCGAAGATCCCACCTGGGAATCCATCCCGCGTCAGGATCCACTCGAGCAAGGTTGATTAAGGAGGGGTAACTCTTGAGGACAGCCTCTTGGGAGAATCCCTGAGTGTACCGATAACTTTGAGTCCAAACGGAGCCTCTCAAAATGAAAGGGTCTTTCAGATCAGAATCAGAGAACATCTCTCCCAATTGGGCGATGTTCACTTGAGCACACTTCGACGACGCTTCCAAACAAGGGTACGGTAGACCTGAGAAGACAGGGGGGATAGGGAAGTCCTCTTGAAGGACAAAACCATAAATAAGAAGACGATTTGACAGTGGATAGCCCAGAAGTTCAGGGGAGAGTAAATCCTTCAAAACACCATCGTCAGGAATGATTGGTTGGCTAGGGTCCTCTTTGATGCTCTCAGCTCTATGGATCATATCTAGACATCTCCCTGGACTAATCGGAAGAGGCTCAGCAGAAGGCCTAATCTCCGGTCAAGGAGGAACCATATTTCTCCCTGCATCATGGAAACCATATAGATGGTTAGTCTAAAATAATAAAATTTGGACAAAAACACCAAGTATTTGGAAAAGGACTCCAAGGATCCTTCATGAAAAAATCCACAGGCTGGCCTCAAAAGGAGGTTCCCGACAGCTGCATCCCGCGAACCTGCCCTACGCGGAAGAAGTCTGTGACACTCTGGCCCGCTGAGCATTGGCCAACATGCCGCGAACTAGGCTGCCCCATGGAATCTTCGAATTTAAATGTTTAAAGTTCAGAAAACTTCAAATATTTTCAAAGTCTGGATGATTTCTAGTTCGCGGACCACACGAAGCCACATAGAAATTTCTTACTTGGCCCATCGTGACTTACGTTTTAATTGATTAAAAGTTTTAGTTCGCGGATAGGAGATTGGTCTACGGGTGAAGGCAAGCGCGAAAGAGGAACAGTTCATGGAAACAGGAGCTGGTTCGCAGATGAAAAGTTTTGCGAAGGAGGTAGGAACACGGAGACGAAAAGAGAGATCTGTTTTCTTGGAGAGGAATCTGGTAAAAGACAAGGGAAGGGCCCCCCCTTATTTATAGGCACGGTCCCCTACCAGGTCCACTCCTCAACCAAAAACTATCCAAGTTTCAGGACCACTCTACATAGGAATAGTCTCTTCTTCGTTCCAATCGGACCCCATTTTGATGGGGGGAATTTGTAGGGTCCTGAAAAATTCACAAAGGATAATGGGAATCCCCTTAATTTGGGAAATGATTCTGCCCAATTTCCCTCAAAGAATGGAGAAAACTCAAGATTGGAGAAAGACCGACCGGTCCACATACCGGTCCAACATTGATGGTACTTGGACGGTTCAACAAGCTGCCCCCTCCATGGACTAGCGTCGTTCGCGGAACAGAGGCGGGAACCCTTTGTGGGCGCGAAGCAGGACGGGCGCTAGGCCGGTCCACCGTCACAAACTACCCCAGCCACGAAACGCATCAACCGGCCCAGACAACATGTGCTGTTGTTCGCAGAACATAGGTAGAGCCCTGCGCAGCTGCGAAGCACTTCCTGAATTGATTTGGTTCACGGGTGAGGTTCATTTAATGCCCCCCGCAAGTTTCGGATTGACCAAGTCATCTGTAAACTGGGTTTTCGGTCATGGACCTCCGCAAAAGGTGCCGCATGACCACAGATACATATCTTTTTCCCATCTATAAAAGGAGATCAAGGGGGATAATAAAGAAGGAGAAGAGAAAAATGAAAGGGGGATCAAATTCAGGAAGAAAGATTTTAGAGGAAAAAGCTTAGGATTTCACAAACAGCGTTGTTTTAATTCACGAACCAGAACATGTACGAAACTAGAAACGAATTAATAAGGAACCGAAAAATGCATAAAACATTAGTGAACCGCGAACTTGAAATAAAAAAAATAAGACCGCGAGCCATGGACCCTTCGCGGATGTACTCCCCGTGGACTAGGGAGTCTATGCCTTTTTTTTGATCCGACGCACTGCGTAACACCCTTTTACGTGGGAAAAGCCCTAACCGACGAACCCTTGACTGGAATTGCCCCTGGCTGTCACTACTCATGTGGACTCCACCACATACCAACGGGGTACGCGGGCCGAACTTGAAGCCACATACCACCCTGGTACACAGGATGCCTCTAATTCCACGTACCACCCTAGTACGTGGATGTCCTCTCTAGTCACGTAGCACCCCCCCTACGTGAAGGGCACCACTCCTCATACACCTATGTGGCCCACCAACTCCTTCGGTGTTCCCATTCCTTGAGCTAGATAAAATCCTTCTAATCCAGCCTGATCCTTTGCAATCCCCTCATTGGCCTCTTCATTGGCCCCAAGCCAATACCTTTACCAAAGCCACTAGACCCATATGATGCAACCTTCAGGCACATCAGCGCGCCGCTTTGAGTTTACATACCCACAATGGACATGGAAAAAGGCGTTGCACCAACCCTTGGGTGGGTTTCCGAAGCATTCCTGGGTTCACATCCCAACGGTAGTGCAGGGTCCGAGCCCGGGAGCCCCCTTTATGCCTCTCCACTTTCCAGGATTGAGGGACCCCACTCACATTTCCTTTTAATGGGCATACCTCCTAGAGTAAGCCACACACCATCCTCACCAGAAGCCAATGGCCCTTCCCCTCTCATCACAGAAGGTTTATTGCTCCGCTGTGGGACTTCTACCTTCCTCCAACATCAGGGAGAAGGAGAGTCCGGTGGTCCCGGCCTTCTCCTCCACTCGTCGTCTTCCACCCCTTCCCTCAGTAGGAAGAATGTGCGAGGCTTTCCAAGTCTGTATCATTCTCTTGTTTCTCACAATGAGCATGAATCACGTGGGCTTAGAGATTTGTGATGGTCACAACGTCCACACAATGACACCCCTCAAAATGAACTACGTGGGTTTTGATCCCTGTATCCTAAGAAGGGTACATAGGATGCCTCCCCGAGGTTCAATCCCAACAACAGGAAACTCTCATGTGTAAGCCGTAATCTCCCAGAACTATGTGGACTTTGATCACCGACCAACCGGGATACGTAGGAAACCTCCCTGAGGTGTAAGGCCAATATCTAAGTCTAATTCACATCCGCCACTTTCAGACCATGTCCTCATGACCCCAGTAGGACCGTATCTACACGTAAGAAATCGCTTCCCTTAGGTCTTTTGGGCCGCTTCCGCGTAAGTCCTGCACCAACTTTGACCGGACATCTCTCGCCCAGAAGTCCTTGCCACATGACATTAAACTGTACACTTGGGTCCTCGTCGCATGACCTTAAAAGGTGATGTGTCTCATCAAGTGGCACCAAACTATGTGGATTCTGATTCTTCTCACGAGGATACATAGGAAGCCCATATCACATGTTCGATCCAAATGCTCATGTCATTATCTGTCCCCCATGGATGATAATAAACTCTAGAGTGCCCAGTTATACGGCTTGAAACCAGTGTCGTCTCAATGAGTCCAAACTCCTCGAGGTCATTAATCCAACGAGTCATGGTAAACCTCGGGCCTAAATGATTCCGAACCCCTGCATTCAGATAACCATTTCTAACCATGAGTAATCCATGGATACTATGCTTGGGTATAAACCAAAGATTCTTGAACATATGAATATGTCTTAAATCTATAAGAGAGTCCCGAAACAGGCAATAATTCCACCCAAAAAGGATGCGATGAGCCCGAATTCCCATCCTCTCGACCAATGTGAGTTCTTAAGCATTGCTGGCCAAATCACCCAGCGAACGTCTGCCTTTGGAAAGAATGTCCACATATCGTTGGATATGGAACTGTTGGGCATTTCAAAAAAAGAATGGTGCACATGATATGGGTGATTAAATAGGACTTAACCTTCTCTAATCAACCATCGGGCAACACATGTATTCCCACACCCACATGGTCGAAACAATGGAATCAAGGATAGTTTGGTCTTGATTAAAATATTGATAAGTAAATATTTGGCAGAAGTGAAGGATAAAAGGTGGAATTTTGTTCCTTGAGTATCCTACAATCTATCTAGATAGGAAAAATTTCAATTTTTCCTTTTCGTTAATAGCGTAAAAGATCCAAAGGGGTCTTCATAATATATCAATAATTTCATGTCATTGACTAATTTGAAGTTACAAGGACTAAAATAAAATTACTATCATGTTTTGATGAAATATCTAATGCATGTGGCCTTTCGTTGAATTATGCCTCAAAATGTACAATATACATTAACTAGACACCATATCTTTTTCAAATACCTATGCAGTTTGTTTTAGACCTTAAAAAGTTTCATATAATGAATAAGGATGTTTCTATCATATTATGTGAATTAGAGATGTTCTTCCCACCATCGTTATTTGATATAATGGTCCACTTGATGGTTCACATGGTTAGAGAGGTTCAGCTATGTGGTCCTGTTCATTACAGATGGATATATCCCATTGAACATTATATGAATATTTTGGAAGGGCATTTCAAGAATCAAATTTGGCTAGAAGGTTGTATTGAAGATTGAAATATTTTTGAAGAAGCTGTTGAATTATATATTGATTACCTATCATATGTTGAAGGCATAGACCCCCCCAATATCTTGTCATAGCAAATGAATTATGAGCGAAGGTATTTTCAGAATAGATGTTGTTACAATTACCTTGACAGATCAGGAGAACGTATATCTTTACATATTACATAATAGTGAAGATGTTGATCCATACATTGAATCCCATAGAGATATTCTTAGATATTTTAATCCATCATGGGATGAAGGATGGATAACAAATACACATAATCAAAAGACTATAGGATGGTTTAGAGATAAAATTTATAAGGATTTATCTAAAAATCCAAATTCAATTGTCTAATGACATAAATGGATATCCAGAGAACTGAATGTAGATGTTATATCTTTCACTATTTTTGTAATAAATGGTTATAAATTCTTTATAAAATAACATGATGACTTCATTATGATGTAAAACTATAGTATTACACTTATGGATAAAGTGATGCACATATCTGGTTCCAAGGATAGAAATAAAATTTAAGAAAATATGTCATATTTTGGCATTATCAAATAGATATATGTATTGGACTATACAACATTTCAAGTACCTTTTTACCATTGAAAATGGGTTGACAAAATTAATGGAGTGAAAGTTAATTAAATAGTCATTATGAAGGTTAATTTTAGCGTGGAAGGGGAAACATAAGATTCATTCATAATGATACCACAAGTAGTGAATGTATTTTATGTCTCTAATACAACAAACAAGAATTAGTCAATTTTCCTACTATTGACTAAAACAAAGGCTGAGTCAGATGAAAATTCAATCGAGGATGACCATTTCATTGGGACATAACAATCATTTCATTCCATTCCCAATGTAGACAATGTCTTGTATGTTATAGGGGACCAAAAAGAGGGGATTTGGATTTTTGATAGAGGAACCAAATCCTCAAAATATTTTAACCAACAAATAGGGTTTAATGAGATGGTAAAGGTGTTTTTTAATATATTATAATTTCCTCCATAATATTATATGTTCTCTACTACATTACCATAATCTAAATAAAATGTTTGAATACTCACGCAGATATTGTCTTCTGTACATGATGATACTACCAATCCCTTGTAAGATCAAACTATAATGAAGGAAACCATTTAGAATGATGTCGAGATAATGTTACGATATACTTTCTCTATTTTACTGAAAATTATATAATGGAATGTTAATTTAATTTTCATTATTCCTTGCATAGTCATTTATTTTAGAAGATTTTTTTCCATGTATCATACCTTTACATGAAGTGAAATGATGCTTTATCTACTCAATTATAGATCTAATCTTGATGTTTGAATAGTAAAATAATTTTCCATAGAATTAGTGAATTTTTTAATATTTATGATTAATTTATTTATTTTTAGTATTACTCACATTATGACTATTTTCTTATACAGGTGGATTCTTTTGTTCGAGTTGGGGTGCCTGTCCATCGTTCTTACCTTTCGACACTAAAAAATTCATAGAATTATTCTCCCCAAAACCTTTTCACCCCTACAGTGGTTCATTTATCACCTTATTTCAAGTTACTTCCACTACCTTTTCCAGAAGATCAATGACGTTTTGTCTTCTCAATTATAGAGGTACTCTTGGTGTTTTCATAGTAAAATCATTGTCCATAGAATTAATTTATTATTTCATATTTATGTTTAATTTATTTCTTTTTATTTTTACTCATATAATAATTTTTTTCTTATACAGTTGGATTCTTTTTTTCAAGTTGGGGTTCTCTATCCATCTTTCATGCCTTTGTGGACCAAAACATCCAGATAATTCTTCTACCTTAAAACCTTTTCGCCCTTGCAGTGTTGCATTTATCACTTTCCATCAAGTTAACTCTACTGCCTTTGCAGGAAAAGAAATGATGCTGCCTCATCTCAATTACAATGGTAATCTTGATGTTTTCAAATTAAAACAATTGTTCATTGAATTAATTTATTGATTCATATTCATATTTAATTTATTTCTTTTTAGTATTACTGATATAATAATTGTTTTCTTACACATGTAAATTCATCTGTTCGATTTGGGGTGCTATGCCCATCTTTCATTCATTTCTGCACCCATACATCCAAAAAATTCTTCTCCCTCAAAACCTTTCTCCCCTACAATTTTGACATTTATCACTTCCCCTCATGTTCCCTCCATTTCACAATCAAAGAGGTAACATTAAATTTTCATAGTAAAATCATTGTCTATAGAATTAATGTGTTATTTCATATTTATGATTAATTTATTTCTTTTTATTATTACTCATTATAAATATATTATTATATAGGTGGTTTATTTATTTCGAGTTGATGTGGTTTGTTTGAAGTTGCTTATGCAGTGTTGGCAATTCGATAAAGAAATTCAATGGAAATCACAGTAACATTGACAGTTAGGATTTGTTTGAGGGTTTGGAATGTGTAGAAAATAACAAAACCTCAATCAGGCACACGATGTAACCCATATGAATCGAATTACTTCTTTTTATTTAAAATTTACATTAATTTTTTTTAAAAAGACATCTAAAATACTCAAAACTATGTTAACATATTTAGATTGTTTTGATACTTTAAAACACCAATATATACGTCATTTGTGATGGGTAAAAACCTTTCACACCTCAATCTAATATATTATGTGCCTAATATGACTCAATGTGTCCGTTATCAGTTTAAAATCGACAATTAACTTTAAAATTTTTCACTCACTAAAAACAAATAAAATGCGATCATACTTTTTTTTATAATATAGAGAATCAATTCGTAAATAATTTTTGACGTGTAGGAATCTGTCTCACGTCAAACAGTTAAAAAATGTGATCCGTATGAGTTAAAGTATGTGTTTGTAGTTAAAAATGAAATTTTAGTAAAAAAGACAAGTGATATACTCAAAACAGAGAAAAAAAATTCATATTATTTTGATACTATTTAAAAACAATCCATAAGTGATTTGAGATGTGCATAAATCAGTTGTACCTAAATCCGATGCATGGGGTGACTGGTATGACTCCATGTTCACATTTTTATATAAAATTAACATCAATTGTAGTAAAAAGACCAATTGACCTACTCAAAACTGATCAAACACATTCAAATTGTTTAAATACTTTTGTAAAATGATCCATAAGTATTTTTTGATGTGATGGAATTAGCTACACCTCAATTCTATAAACAATATCAACGGTATGAGTAAAAGTATGTGTTTCAATTTTAAAATGACATTTTAGTAAAAAAAATATAAGTGACATACTAAAACCTATAAAACACATTAAAATTATTTTTAAACTTTAGTAAAATTATCCATAAGTCATTCATGACATGTAGAAGTTATTACCACCACTATCCGACACACAGTGTGACCGGTATGACTCAAAGTGTATCTTTTTATTTAAAATTATCACCAATATTATTAAAAAGGATAATTGACCTACTCAAAACATTGTAAATGCATTCAAATTGTTTAAATAATTTATGAAAATAATCCATAAGAAATTTGTGATGTGTAGGAATTACTCGTACTACTATCTGATACACAATGTGATTAGTATGAGTCAAAATGCATGTTTCAATTTTAAAATGACATGTTTAGTAAAAAGGACTAGTGACATACTAAAAACCTAGAAAACACATTCATATTTATTTGAAACTGTAGAAAATTGATCCATATACCAATTGGGACATTTAGGATTCACCCTCACCTCAATTTGACGTACGATGTGACCAGTATGACTCAATGTGAATATTTTTATTTAAATTTTTCAACAATTTTAGTAAAATGGACAAATCTCCTACTCAAAACCAAGAAATGACATTAATATTATCTTGAAACATTACAAAAATGACAAATATGTCATTTGTGACTTTTAGAAATTAGATTCACCTCAATCTGATACATGATGTTCCTGGTATGAATCAATGTGTTCGTTATCAGTTTAAAATCGACATTTTAGATCAAAAAGTATCACTCATTGAAAAATGATCAAATAGTCTTGGACTTTCTTGATAATTTAGAAAAATGATTTATAAGTCATTAATGACATATAAGAATATTTTTCACGTCAAAATAATACATGATGTGATCAGAATGAGTCAAAAGTGTATGTTTCCAGTTTAAAATGAAATTTTAGTAAAAAAGACTACTAATGTACTCAAAACTTAGAAAAAACATTCAAATAGATTTGATACATTAGGAAAATGATCCCTAAGTCATTTGAGATGTGCTGGAATTAGATGAACTATAATTCAATGCATGGTATGACCGGTATGACTCCAATTGCTTATTTTTATTTAAAATTGACATCAATTTTAGTAAAATTAACACTTTTTGTAAATTTATTTCTTTATATTATTACTAATATAAGAGTTTTTTATACAGGCGCATTCTTTTGTAATAGAAGGGGTGGTTTTTTCTGCAATTTCATGAGTTAGTTCAATATTAAATGACAAATGAACATTGATGTTTCTGAAAGTATGTACTAATTTTTATTTAAGTAATATTATAAACCAATGTCTGAAATATATATAATATTGTTTTTTCTTCTTGTTTTTGTGTGTGGTAAATTTCATTTTATTTAAATACTTTATTCGTACTTATTTTTATCGATATATGGTGTGTTTTTCATACTATGGTGTGTTGTTACCGCACATTCTAGTAGTGTTGCAGTGTGCTTTTACAACACATTTTAGTATGAAACTTTATCTGTGCTTTTAAAAGCACTAATAAAAGGTCCTTTATAAATATTTTTATAAGCATTGATAAAGGTATAATTTATCATTGATTTTATAAGCACTAAAAAAGAATATTTATCATCTCTTTTTTAATAATTGATAAAAGACCAGATCTTTTAATCTCGCTCATGTGGTCAGTGCTTTTTTAGCACTGATAAAGGCCATTTAAGGTGCTGTTAATCGCTAGTTTTTTGTTAGTGAAGGTAGACTACCACCTCGTGAACAGATATCGTTTGTTATTCCATTACCGAAATTCAAGGTTGAGAATAATGCTATACATATTGAATTTATATGGTATATTTGATATTTATGATTTATTTATTCTTCTTTAATTATTATATAACACATACCTTCATTCCTTCCATTTTGTGAGAGTACGATTACTTCGTTTGTTGATGTGTTAACTATCACCTCCCCAAAGTGATGTTATTTTCTCATGCTTTACATAGAGTGTATAAAGGAAGGATTTAATATATAGATGTGGTATATATTAAATAATACTTCTAATTTAATGAGAATATATGTATATATATGTATAAATATGATTTACTCTTATTTCATTCCAAAATATGATAAGAAAATTAAAACAATGTTCATGCGTACGTATGATCTACAGTTTCCATGAACGATGTAATTCATTTTATATTACTATATTTTGTAGATTATTATAAATACATATATAATTACTATATATGATATTTATATCATGTTTTAAATTAAAGAAATAGGTAAATCATGATCAAAATAAGAGGACCAAGAATGAACAGTTAAAACATGTATGAAAAACAAAGCGGTTATTACCCAAAAAGTAACTTTAACATGAAATTAATAAAAAATAGGTCATATAAATTCATAATGAAATAATATTTGGTATGATATAAAATAATATGGTTCTTTCATATATTTATAATAAACATATAATTTTTATATAGGAGGTTTCAAACATGTACAAATAAGTTAGGACTTAATGTCAGGGTTTTCTCATCTCACTTTTATTTTTATGAGATATATTCTATATTTACCAATTATTCTTATTATGTGATGTATATAATGAAATATTAAATTTTATATCATTTATTTAATTTATTTCAGGATATTAAAAGTTTAAAATGTAGTTATTCTTCTACGTATCTCATTATTCAAATGTTACCCAAGTAGTAAGATGATTTATAGTCTCACTCTTATATCTATAAGACTTATTCATTATTCACCACTTTTTTTTCTTGTGTGGTGTATAAATTTACAATGAATGTATTATATTATTCTAATGTTTAAATTTTTATTATTTATAGATCCATTTTATGATCTCTATTTCATGGGATTTAGTGTTCAAAAGTTAACAAATTGGTAATGTAATTTTGTCTCAATTTGTCTTATTTGAGAAACATGTTATGTAATGAACCTATATATTATTTTATGAGGTGTATATAATTCCATTTAAAATATTTTATAATTAATACCCTAATTTTAATAAAATTTTATCATACATTTAGTTTTATTCTTTCATGAGTATTATAATTCAAATTGACCAAAGTGGTAAGAGTTTATTGCTATAATCTCATCGTTTATCAGGATAATTTATGACTATATTTATATTGAAGTAATATTTTTATCCACACCTCAATAATTATAATTAATTTTCTTATCCTATGGTTATTAATGGTATCTTTAATTAGTGGTACCATTTTTTCCTTCCGTTGGTAGTTATGTTAATTAAGAATTGTTTTTTAGAAAATATGACATTATTTTTATTCTCTATCAGAAATATGTTTTATTCCAAAATCATGTTTTCTAAAAAAAATTTAAAACTATTTTCCTATGATCTTTAAAAGATATTTTTACCCATGTTTTACCTTTCTAACAAAATAGTTTTTCAAAAAGAAATATTCTAGTCATTTTTCATTCGAGGCACTCTTTTAACCTTTTTATAGTGAAAAAGGAATGTTCAGAATGTATGGATTTATCTTCCATAATGATTGTCACCCCTCCAAATCATTATTTTCATGTTTAAAAGATTTTCAATGAAAAATAGTTTCTTCATATTCCTAAAATTCATTGTTTTTTACTTGGTTTTCACATAATAAGTTTTTCAAAAAATATTTCAAGCTTCTTTTATAAGTTTTCAAAGAAAAGTTTTTTCAAAATGTTTTCAACATTCCTTTATAAGTTTTAAAATAAAATGTTTTTAAAAAAAATTCCATAAAATTTTATATTTTTTCAAGTTAAATGGTTTTTGAAATGTTTTTGAAGCTTCTTGATAGGTTCTGAAGGTTATTTTCAAAGAGGAAGGTTTTAAAAATGTTTTATTACTTAAAAAGTTTTTTCTAATGCATAATGTATATTTTATAAATAAATGTTTTAAATTTTTTTAAAATATTACCTTATAAATTTTACAAAGTGGTATTAAAAAAGGATTTTGAAAATGTTATACGTATTAAAAAAATGATTTTCAAAGAATTTTTATTTTATAAAAGAAATACTTCAAGTGATATTTTAAAATCCCTCTCTATCTATGATGACATAATTTGATATAGGTTTTACTTTACTGAGGATATGATTTAAGGACACTATTATTATTCTTTCTATGAATGGTTTATTATTTTGATGAAATGTTATTTACAATACCTGTTTCTCTCCCATGGGTTATATGCTTTTGAAACATTCTTCTTTTCACGACATATGATTTATTTAAATAATCATGAAACCTCTATATTTTTCTCATTTTATGATAAAATTAAATGTATAGCATACACATTTCATTTCACGAGTAATGATATGTTGTTTATAATACCCGTATCTTTTTATCTTTCATGATATTATGAATGTTTTATTATCTTGTGGCACACATATGTATGATTTCATGATGTGACAGGTGTGACCTATATCTCCCTCCATTGAATTTAGTGAAGATTTATATCTCATGAGATATAAATGGATAGAATGGGGATTAGACGCAGTTAATTAAAGGAAGTTTTCCACTAAGATGGTCTTGGGGTGAACCTTGACTAGTAAGATGGTCTTGGGAGTGAACCATGACTACTATGATTGTCTTGGGAGTGAACCCAGACTACAAATATGGTATGGAGAGTTAAATCATTCCACTATAATGAAAGTTATGAAACTGGGTATGATGGTGTGACACATCCAGTAGGTGTAACCCCCATGAAGTTCCCAGATACATTTTGGAAATTATCCTTGACATATATGGAATGATTTTATATGATTATCTGTCTTCTAAAATTCCATGTCTTATTCATAAGTTATTATTTCATGGTTTATGCTCTTGATTTCCTTGTAATTTATGTCTTATGATCTTCCAATCTTTATTGCATGACTCATTTATATGATCTTTGATATTTAAGGTATGATATTAAAATATTATTCCCATATTCTCATATCCTTATGTTCATTTTATTTTGTATCACAATAAGTACTTGACTAAAATGATTTAATATCCACATATATTAAGCCTGGGTTTTTATATTTATTATATTGGTTTGAAGGAGTCCCTCTAAGTCAAATATCTCTCCCACTCACTCACACAAACTCTCTCTCTATTATTTATAGTATTTTATTGAGATATATTTTTATGTTGTTGAGATAAGGATGACCATACACATATGATGTGTGATTTAATTAGTCACCATATCACCTATCAAGGTAGAAAGGCCCATGGATTAACCAAATAATTGATAATAGGGTTAAATCAATTATCCAATGATCCTTTTAAACTTTTATAGAAATTATTTACATCAGGAAAATATTTATTTTTGTCACTGGTGTACATAAAACAATAACTTTCATTCTATTAATAATATTGAACACCTTAAAAGTAAATCATTCTAAAAAGTGAGTATCCTGTGAAGATTTTTACAAGGTTAAATAAATCAATAAAAGTGGATAGTCATTGGTGTATGGTGGGTGATATACCAATTCACATATACTTTATTATATTTTCCACTGAATTAGAAATATGAAATGGATACAGTCTCGGACCACTTATAATCTATATCACATGAGACTTAAAATATGCATGAAATATTGTATCAATTAAAATAATTTCATACATTGAGTATAGAACACCATTGGTACTTTTTGTCCCTATTTGACATGAAAAAATATCTTTCATTATATAAATCAAATTAAATACCCAAAAAGTAAATCAATCTAAAAAGTGAGTAATCCATGAACATTTTTACGAGGTTAAATAAATCAATACATGTGGATAGTTGTTGGTGTATAGTGAGTTATATGCCAATTCACACATAATTTATTATATTATCCACTAAATTAGCAATAAGAAATGCATACAGTCTCGGAGCACATACAATGTCTGTCACTTGAAACATACAATATGAATACGTTGTTGTGTCAATTAAAATAATTTTATACCTTTAGTGTAAAATATCATTGATAATTTAAATGAAACTATGACATTATAATCCAATTCTTACAATTAGTGTATCTATGATAAATAATTTTATTAATCTTGTATGGACATATCCTAATTCAATTTTATTTTAGAAATGAATATTAGATCTATATTAAATTACTCATTGATTAATTGACTATAAAAGTATATAGATGGTCTTCCTCTCTTTACACATTAGGTGTATGATTTTTCTCAATCAGTTACACACCTATTTAAACATTTACTATCAATATATAGTGCTTTATCAGGTTTTCACATTTTTAGTAGAGTATGTACTCTTAAAAAATTGAAATTGATAAATTTATTAGGAGGAATATCTTTTCTATTAAAATAACATCATGAAATATGAAAAAAAATCATTGTTACTATAAGAGAAATTAAGGGTTTTATATTTTGGTTCATATTTATAATTTTGGAGATCCAAAACTCTATAAAAAACTTAATTCTTGAACTAAAATTCATTAGTCCATTTTATTAATTGAATATTACTTTTAAAGGATCTAGAATCCCCCCAAGAAAATATGTTTTGTCCTCAGTTATACATTATTACATTATCTTTGGACATAATCTTGGAGCAGTTTTAAAATTTTAACACACGTCCAATATAGATGATTTTAATTAAATTATAAATATAACATTATATAATACATTTCCATATTTCATGAAAAACAATTATTATACCTTTTAGGTAGTGAAGAAATTTAGAAATTAAAAATTTTTCCAACAAAATAAATGTTAAGTGCTTTGTAGTGGATAAAAAATTTGTTTTAACCTTAATTCTACATATTATAATAATCCTCAAATGAAATTCGAAAGATGTTAAACTTATTTTACATATTGAATACATATTATGACACTTTATTTACCTCCTTGATTAATGGAACATAAGTTTTTTCTATTAGAACAAATAAATTTATAACCACAACTTGTATGGGAGATAATGTTTTCAAAAAATTTATGATTAATATCATTATACATTGTTTGTAAATAATAATTAAATTTATACATTCTCCGGTTATTTGAAAAAACTAGTTCACTTATATGGAGGATCAAACTATACTCAAAACATATATTTTTGTGGTGTATATTATGTTTTATCTTTTAACATATTACATTTCCTTAATTTTATCACCTCAAAAAATTGTAATTGTGATATAATGGCCTTAAAATTTATCCATTACCATTTACACAATGGAAAAAATATTATTATAAAATTAACTAATTTATTTCTTGAATAATATGATAATGAAATTGGGGAAATGATTTATTTTTCTTAGAGGCATGTAGAAAATATTTTTTCCCTAACCATTATAAATTAAACAAATTTTTTTACTAAAAAACAGAAAAATCCTTAATGGATCTAATTTTTTTTCAATATTTCCTAGAAATAATTTTTTTATGATATCTATATTTATCCAATATACTATTTATAATGAGATAAATATTATGGATAACACATGTGACTTTTCCATGGGTGGGTATAACATATTATTTTCCATTTATTTATTTTTACCAAATCCACTTTTATTCACACTTTTATAAATATGTGATAAATTATTTTGTAATATGGAAATGTATAATAAAAATGTAATACTCTGTTAAAAATCATTTTGATCCTTATACTGTAATGAATTCATATTAATGATATTTACGTGAATAAAAAATAATTTCCATGAAGAATTCAATAACCTTGAAAACCTTATCATTAAATTTTTCATAATTATTGAGTAGAGTCTATAATATAATCAATTAATTATGTCCTAAACACCACATTATCAAACTAGGAATCAGTTTTGAATTTCTAAACACTCTGATGAAAATAAATTTTTATCATATTGAAAATATACTATTTTTTTCATAGAGTTAGACTATTTATTGATTTTCATTATTCGTGTTCCTCATGTCACATTCCCACTCATGTAATTTGTAAATCCTTTATTGATTTCTTTTACTTCTCATGGAGTTCAATGCAATGCCCAGATTTTGAATCTCTTATATTTCATCATTACACCCAATGATGGTTGTTAATCATGAATTCTCTCCAATATCATCTTATCATTTTAGAAACTATAATATTTATATATATTTGTAAAAAACCATGAATTCATGAGGTTCAAGATGCAACTTTCTTTCTGGTTGTCTCAAATAGATCTTTATAAAATGAATTTCTAATTGATTTTAGTTCTATAAAAGAAAATACATGTTCTAAATAAATTGTTAATTTATCCCAAATCACTCCCAAAAAAATTTAGTTAGGGTTGTTTTAATACATTCATGACACATTATATATATAAAAAATTTATTAGGGGTATTAGATAAAATCCATTGAAGATTTGTAGAAATATGTATTTTCTAGAAAATTATAGAAATAATAAAGAACATAAATGTCATATAGAACATTATATTTGTATCTAATTATATGAAATGGTATTATAATATATTACATGTGAATATTATATGATATTATATGACATATATATACTATAAAAAGTATATTTATTAATCATATAGTAAAATTAATAATTTCCTACAGAATGAAACATATAACATATTATAGTATATACTATTGTAGGGTATGGTATTTATTAAACAGAATTATGTGTAAAAATGAGTGTCATACAATTATAGAGGTATAATGATTTTATATGGAATTATTTAGTACAATACATAGTTTTTGGTATATAATTGTGTATGATATAAAGATATCACAAAGTGTAGTTTTTAATATAGGGAGATGAACATCACTAGAAATTATGATAATAAGTTTTCATCTTAATCATAGGATAAAATATTTAATACCATGTCCTAAAAATATAAATCAATATAAAATGAAACATAAATCCATATATTTTTATGACAAGAAATTATAAAATGGTATGATATATAAAATTATGTAGTATAAGTGTATCCTGTAATATAGTATTGGAAAAAGGCTTCATGCATTTAAGAAATGAATTGCATATATTAAATTCTTTATAAAATATATTGTAATTTCAATATAAAACATTTACATAAAATTATGAACGATTTATTAACACATATTGGAATATTATTTATTTTTAATTATAATTATTAAATATTTTTTAAATGTTTAATAAATAAATATGATATGTTCATAATTTATAAAATCTATTTCTCATATGAATGATATATTTTAAAGATGAATGTTTCAAAATTCTCTATATAATCAATAGGTTTTATTTATATTATAGACTAACCATGTCTAGTAAATAATAATGAATATATACGTACCATCACATGAATTTTCGTATCTAATCATGTAATCCATGATTGGAGTATTTAATATGTGTTTCTCAGATAAAAAACACTATTGGAAATTACATAACTCCAGAAACTCATTAAAAATTCATTACCATCCATCATTGAAAATAATTTTGTAAAATATTCACAGAAAGTAAAAAAAAATTAAATAAAATGAATTCTCAAAGTTATACTCATGATCACAGGTCCTGATAGAAGTTCCTTCTTTGTTTTAGTCTTTGAAACTTCATCTAGAATACTGACATCCATGTTCACATATAAAATATTATTTTAGAAAAAAACATTATCACAAGAGCATAAATTGACAATATGGAAGATACTATTATGTTGTAATTGAAAAACAAGCATAATAATACAATCAATAAAAAATTAGTTGAATGGGTTATATTTCTGTCTAAATTGGACATTGGATGAAGAATCCTTATTTTTCTCAATTTTTGGATATAAATCAGTGGGAAAATAGACTACCAATAGATAGTAGTTTGTGGGTGTGTAATACCACACTCAACCATGAGGGGAATATTGGGTTAGATCACTATGGACTCTCATTACATACTTCAATCCAAGCCCACCCATCACATATTCCACTAAACTGTCTAAGCCTGCTTGGCCATGCTTCATCCATCAACACATCATTGAACTAAAAGTGATCTAAATCATCACATTCAAAGGACGAAAACTATTTGGTAGATTATTAATTCTATTATTACATGTGGTTAGTATACCATGATATAATATCTGATTGGTAGTTCCATTTGGAACCAAAAGTACTAATTTCATCAACTTATAGTCAATGATCATTGGATCAGGATTATACGAAATATTCTATATTATCTTTATCTGTAATATCCACAATTTGATTTCTAGGTATAGAATTCTTGTTAAATAATTTCTATTCTTATTTCATTATTTATTTATTTTAATGCTCATTTTGGGTGTTCTGTAGTTTTGGATTATAGTTATGCAGCACTATAGAACACAAATCCATGAATCAGGGGAACACGACAGGTGAGTGAAATTCATTACATTTCTAAAGAATAAATTAAGACATAGATAATGTCAGGTGAGTTTATAATTTGAGGTTTTTAGGGTTACATCATATCTGAGTAGAACTATAATGTAATGGTATTTATTTTCATTGGGGTTTTTTCATCCCCCTACCCAGGGAGAGGTGGTCACGTTATGGACAATAAGAATCATGAAATGATGAGAATTTGGGAAAATAAAACATGTAATTGTCATATACATAAGATTACTTAACTTACACTAACTTATGGGTACTCAATCATGTGTAGGTCCTAGTGTTAGTGAAAAATTTAATAAGGGTGAGGTCACGACATAATGAGGGGAGGTCACACCATGGCCATATATAAGGGTATTTATGGGACACTTATGTTTGAGTACACATATTTGTACGAGTTCATACCATTGTGATAATTGGATAAAGGAATATGAAAATCCATTATTAGAGTACATCATTCCATGATAGGGGTGTCATGATTGAGAGACATGCCATAGAGGCCTATGCATGTGGGGTTTCCACAAATTGAAGGAATGGGAAATGATGTGGCTATAGCCTAGGAAGATGAGTCATGATTTTATCCTATCTTTGGGGTATATGAGCCATGTCATGATATGTAAGGCCACACTATGGTCTAATGTAGAAAAATTATTTAAAATATAAATTAATTTATTAAATAATATATAATTAAAAAGAGGATTTTTTTCATTTTTCATATCACATCATGATAATACTCTATTAAAACCCAAAAATCCATGGACATTTCATCTCTTATGTATCATCCCATTACACTATAACTATGTGGATCTATCACTTGGAAAACATTGGTAACTGACCTTCCTTTATCCTTTTTTTACAATCTTCTCTTATCCCCAATTTTCTTCTTTCCAATGGGCCTTCGTGTACTAGGTTTCCTTTGACCAAACATATGGTAACATGTTTTGATGTTATAGAGTTCCTTCTTCTTATTTATTGGAATCTTATCCTTAGCTAATAGATCCATCAGTTTATCATAGGTGGTTTCATGATTCAATTTTGTTTGAGGAACCATATTCAATTACTATTCATTAAAGTGTTTCAAATGATTTAGAACTGTTATCTAATTTTATTTTGGAGTAATTTAGATATGATATATTCATATCACATCTTATCTTGTGATATGATTAGTTAAAATGATTTAAAAATGTAACATCCTTGAATTTAGAAACCTTGATTTGGTAGTTGTATTACATTATGGGTACAAAATACAAGCATTCACATAAGATCAGATAACCTAGTATTCAATCAAGTTTAAATAGGTATATACAATACATTTGAAAACATAGGATATAACAAGAAAATTGTGTGAGAACATTGTTATCCCATCAACCACATCCCCCAAATTACTCAAAGTCCTTCAAGAAAAAATTAAGTGAATAAGCGTGATATTATATTCTTGGGTAGGAGTATCATATAGTGGAAGATTACATAACATAAACATTGCATAAGTTATATGTAAAGAACAAATGAACAACTTGAATCCATAATCAACTGAAACTGAGGCCATTTTATATCCATGATAACAAATAAAAACATGGATAATAATAATCATTGATCTCATACTAATGGAATACCTAATGTCAGACATCCAAACTTGTTATCAATTCCTTATGAAAAGATTCTTATACTATTATGGGAAGTGGTATTCACCAAAACCCAACCAGTTTTATCTCATGATATATGTCAATACATTAAGGGGCCATATAATTTTGGGCCCATCACATCACCTTATTAAGTACAAGGAATTCACCACACATGTCATCAAGACCTCTTATACCATTACCTAAGGTACCTATTATAGAATAAAACATGTATATCTATGTAAGGAGAAATACAAACCTAAAATACTTACATATCCAATATAATAATATGTATTTCTAGGATAACATTATTTAATAACTTAGAATCCATGGGGTATCATCAATATTTTATGTAGTACATTTATCAAATAAATAAAAGGGTTATGGTACCTTTAATGTGATTGGTTATCTATACAATATAGTAATTAAGGTCATTTTTTTCACTTGTATGAGACTAGGTCAATGGTAAGAAAAACCTTTTATCATGGTTTATTAAGATAATGTTAATATTCCAAAGCATTTTCCTAAATTGTGTCTTATCAGTTGTGTAGACTTAGTCCCACTCATCATGAATTAGGGTGACCATTGATTCTATTATCATCCATCCATTTTTTTATTAAACATTTGTGCATATATACCAAAACTACATCCACATTACAATATCCAAAAAATGGACATATTTTCTATGTAATTATACACACTTTTACATTACAAAAACATAAGATTGGTTTCCACACTGAAAAATGTAACTCTTTTATCAAATGAATATGATAAAGGTATAATAATATAGAAATTTAAATCCCTTAAATTTCATGATTAATATGGAAAAAATTCTTTCATGAGACATTGAGTACCATAGAAAAGATAATACATGGTGATTATAACATGATCCCTAAAAAATGAACATTTCGACAGAAAAACCCTTACCTCTTAGCCTGAATTCCATGACTATACTTTAACCTCATATATCATAAAATAGCTATGTTAATAACTTAATTTATAACCATACTCATATATATTTTCATTCATTATCATTATAAATCTTCTTTCCCTATATGAATTCATTTTATTTCCCACATCGTTGTTTATAGTTTTGATCATTTGTATAAGTTTCATAATAATACGGTTCATATTCATTATTCTTATGAAATAATGGTCAATAAATTTACTATTATGGATTATTTTTAAAAATTTATGATGTTTAAAATTCCATTGATCCATTTTATAGACCTTATCCTTGAAGATGGTGATGATAATAAACATGTTTTGGAGATTTTTGACAAACAAATGCTGCTTCCTTAATTGATGAATTTGATATTGATATGGTATCCTCAGGACAAAAATCATTATTTAAACATTTTTATCATATTATAAAAATATATATGTTTTCATATTCATCGATGATAATAATTCAAATTATTATTCAGTTATATGGTAAAACGGACCCAAGCAAGAACATACCCTGATTTAATAAATGATTGTGAGGTGGTTTTGTTGTGTTATGAATATAATAAAAGAATAATAAACATATTTAGTACTCATTAGTGTGATATATTATAAATTTATGTAATTATAAGAATAATTAATGGATATGATAATCTTACATGATTTGAATAAAATATTATCTACTTAACATGCTTATTTTAAAAACTTAAATCTACTATGATCGTCTTTTAGCATATAATTAATACGTTATACAGTTTTACATACTTTGAAATTAATGATATCATAAAAATAATATTTATACTTATTTAAAACATTATATAAAACCTTATAAATTAGTTATCGAGAATGATACATGTTACTTTATGGAGGTGGTAGTCTGCAAAACGTGCTGACAATGGTTTTGTTTTTCTTAATGGATGGGGTATATGAATAAATAATGAAAATAAATGTAATGTATTAAAATAAAAGAATATAAATGATAATAATATTAATATAATAATATTGGTAGAAAAAATTTTAATAAATAAAATTAAGAAGCAAACTGGGTAGTTGGCAATACTCACATGAGAGACTTAAATTATCCTTGGAATCCTCCATGGAAATGAAGTCCTTATGCTAACTAATGGCGATAACAACTATTTTAAAGTGGTATAGGGTTCTATTAGGATAAAAAAATAATATTTTTAATGATAAATTATATAAATAAGTGATTATTTATGAGATTAAGATGTTACCTATTTATAAGTGAAAGGAAAGTATGTTTTGGAAATACCCATTGAATATCAATAATTTAATTTCACCAGTAAAGGGTCAAGGGATTAAAAAAGAAATAAATAAGGAAATGGGGTGATTTTTGGTCAATAAAATCATTAAAATTCATTTTCTAAACATATTTTTAACATGTTTTGACGTTTCTCTCATAGTAAAATACCTTTTACTATTTTTACTTTTTCCATATGTAACTAATTTTTACCTTAATAAATAATTTTCATGGAAAAAATTAAAATTGACCAGATTACCTAATTAAAAATATTTTATTTAAAATAATAAACCATTTATTCATTTAAAATTTTCATTGGTATTAAAAAAGTAATTTTAAAATATAAACACTTAACACATAAATGTTTTTTTAGAGAAATAACATTTTTGAAATTTAAATATAAATACAAGGTAAAATTATCTTAGATACTCCTTATATTAAAACAAATTTAATTATTATAAAAAATGGTACTAGGTTTCAAAGGAAATAAAAACTTTAATCTCCATTGAAAAATACTTGATTCAAATAAAATACTAAAAATATTTTTTATATTAAGGTAAAATATTAATTAGTTATAATATTATTTTCCCTAGGTTTTATAAGCTCAAAGAATATTATAAAATGATTAATTTTATTACTAAAATTAATATTCTATTATATAAAAGGTTTTATGTATTTATAGATCATTCTTATATAATGATAAAATCACGAATATTACAAGTTTCATGAAAACTGTATTTTTTGACAAAAAATGCACCTTTTCAAAAAAAGGTCCAAAAATAATAATAAGATAATTTTGATATTAAGAGTAAAAAAATTAATTTATTTTTTTCGATTAAAAATTATGACATTAATTTCTTAAATTAATGAATTAATAAAGGCTATTTAAAGGGAACACTACATGATAGTTCAATATATGGTGTTACATACTGCCGTAGATATTCATGTATTACATCCCCCATAATAAATAATTTATTCTTCAAAATTAGGGTATATATTATCTATTGGAAAAATTTGGATACTCTTCCTTATATAGTTATCAGCCCCCCATGTTTCCTCTTTTAGTTTATAATTTCTCCAATGTACTTTAACCAAAGGATTTCTTGATTCTTTAATACTTGTTATATGGTTTCAAGGATCTAGATAGTCTCTTAATTATAAGAAAATTTAGGATCTAACTCTATTCCATCATATTTGACCACATGAAATAGATCTGGTTTATATTTCCTTATCAATTAATCAAGGATGATGTCATGTACTTTGGAAAGTTAGTACAACATAGTTGACCTATAAACCACAAACCCAATTCTTTCATGTATTTAAAAATACCCAATATACCTAGGGCTTAAATTCACCTTTTTACCAAATCTTACAACTACATTTGATAGAGAAACCTTCAAGAAAACATGAGCTCTAACTTGAAAGTACAACTGATTCCTTTAATTTTCTACAAAGCTATTTTATCTTATTTTGGATTATTTATTATGATCTTGAATAGTCTGTTCTTTAATAGTTGTCTCCTATAGAATCTCAAGTCCAACTAACTTACTCCAATTACCTCCTAATAGGTTGATGTATGATACAACTTCCCATATAATGATTAATATGGTTCCATATGGATTCTAAAATGGAATTTATTATTGTATGTATGTCCCATAAATGGTAGACACTAATCCCACATAACTTTTTAGTCAAGATATGATGATCTCTATATGTCTTCCAATTTTTAGATAGTTAATTTATATTTTCCATTAGTTTGGGGATGATAGGAAGTACTTAAATTTATCCTATTCTTAATATCCCTTTGAAGACTCTTACAAAATTTTGATGTAAACTGAGTTTCATTATCTAATATAATTGATAGGGTTTCCCCATGAATTCTTTATGAATTCATTTATATAGATCCATATAAGGTGCTCAAGTAGTTTTTATTCTCTTATTACTAAGAAATGATTATACTTATTAATATGTTCAATGATTACCCATATATAATTTTTCTTCTTGAGAGTATTTGGGAGTCTAGTGAAAAATTCTATTGTAACATTGTCCTTCCTCCATATATATATAGGTAGGTGTTGTATGACTCCATTAGGATGTTTCCTTTTATCCCTCACCTATTGGAATTCTATGCTTCTAGACACATATTCCACAATTTAATTCTTCATACCATCCCATAGGAAATGTTCTCCTAAATCCCTATACATATTTTTGTTGTGAGGGTGTATGTGGATATTTGAACTGTGTGATTTTTATAGTAGTTATCTCTTCAATTGTGGTATGAATGGGACACATAAAATCTTCCCAAATATAAAAACTCCATCTCTATAGTTGAATTCTTAAAATTTTCCATCATACACTATTGTGATAATCCCTTTTTAAATTATCACAATCATACTGGGACTTATTTGTATTTTTTAGTAAGGATTATTTAAATATTTTTTTGAAAATCAATGATGTCTCACCTTTCCTAGAAAATACTATATCCATATTTACTACATATCTATATTTAGGGTCAATGTTAATCCTCATCATGGTTATAACCCCATAATCCCTACAACTCAATTCATCTTACACATTGGTTTCCTTCCCAAGATGATTATGTATTGAAAAATCATAGTCCTTGATTAGTTCCAAACATCATATTTGCCTTAGGATGAGCTCCTTCAAAGAGAAGGTATACTTTAAAATCTTATGATATGTATGTATATCACATATTCTTCTATAGAGGTAGTTAATCTATAATATCGAATCAAAGATTATATCTTCCAGATCAAGGTCATGATTTGGGTTGTTATTTTCATTGATTTTCAATTTTCTTAATGCACAGACGATCCCCCAATCATTAGACATAAGGGAACAATCATGTTCTTTCTTTGAAGAATCACTATAAATTATAAATCATTCATTAACTCGTTGTATAGTTAATACTGATGAATTAACTAGTATTATATTTATCACTTCAAAAAACTAATCAGATTACCTTGACCATGTGAATTTTACTTCTTTATGTGTTATCTTGGTTAAGGAGTTCTCAAATCTAATGATGTATTGGACGAACCACTGATATTTACTTACTAAACCTAGGAGGATTCAGATCTCAGATATGTTCATCATTGTAGGATATTCTATGAATATCTGGATATTTTATTGTCAACAAAATATTCCATCCTGAGAGACAATATGACTAAGAAAATAAACTTCCTTAAGCTAAAATTCACAATTACAGTACTTACCATATAATTTTTTTTTCTAATGGTCCCCAAAATTATTTATAAATGACTCCCATGTTCTTCATGGATCTCAAGGTATATAGAGATATCAAGAATGAATAAAACTAAAAAAATTCAAGATACTCCTTGAATACTCTATTCAACATATCCATAAATATATAAGGTGTATTAGTCAATACAAAATGCATTACTATAAACTCGAAATGTTTATAACTTGAAAGAAATGAAATATTCAGTATATCATACTTTTTCACCCTTTAATGTTGACAACCAGAGAAGAGATAAATCTTTGAAAAACTATTGGTCTCCTAAAATTTGTTCAAATATGTTATTAATGTGTGAAAATTATTATATAATATTTATAGTAATTTCATTGATCTCCCTATAATTAATGCAAAATTTGATTGACCATTTCAAATTTTCACAAATAAAATAGGGGATCTTCTTCGTGAAACAATACGGAATATAAATCCCTTATCACTTAACTCTTGAAATTATTTATTCAACTCAAAAAACTACATTGGTTACATTTTATAATTATTTTTAGATACATGTCTTTCATAAAAAGCGAGTTAATTGTGGAACTCAACTTCACCCTCTAGTGGATGACTAAGTAATTCTTTTGAAAAAAACATCAATGAATTTTTGTTACATAGGTACATCCACTATTATTATCATATGATCCATATCTACAGATAATACATGATATTATATTCTTACAATAATTCCATTAAAGATAGATACTATGGGTGTTTTTAGAAAATTATCAAGATATTAAGTATCTCCCTTAAAAATAAGGGGTTTTATTCCCCCTTATAGACAGTAATATGGATTTTCTAGTTTCCATCTCTAAATAATGACATATACATAATTTGATCGTGACATTTAATTATAAAATATAATTACTATTATGTTTTATAGAGTGTTGCATAGAAATATTGAGTATTTTTTATATAACATGTTCTTATCTTGGTTCCCTGAATCTAGTCCCTAAGGTTCTTATTAAACATTGTCTGATACCAACTCTAACATAATATACTCTAGAAACCCTAAGCCAATATTTATATTACATTATTTTTATATTATGAAAGATTTTGTATAGGATATCTCTGTCTGGTAATATTTTAATTCAAGATATATATATATATATTATATTTTATATCTTAAGATTCAACATGAACATATTACAAGAATATTATTATCCCTTCCACCAAATCCTTGAAAATCACACACATTCCTCCCCTAGGTTTATGAGGGAAAGGAAAAACATAAGGGTTATCTCATTTGATCAGTAATGGGTAGCATAAAATAAAATATTACATGATAAAAAAACATAATATGTTATATGAAAAGAATAAAAAAACAATATGAATGTATAATAAATAGAAATTAAGCGCATGTTATATCCATGATAATAAATTAATATATGTTTAACAAAAATAATTGATCTAATATTGATGTATTACATAATTTAAGACATAAAAACATATTCTCAAGGATTTATTCAAATAAATATATCCTATTATGGTAAGAGGTGAAGACCAACACCTTAAAAATTGTGTCTCATGAGACATGTTGATGCATCGGGGATCTATATAATTGTTGACCCCACCCATCACCAGATTATGTCGAATATATTCACCATTAGATTAATAAAGATATATTATTACATTACCTGAGTAACCTATTATTAAATAAATACTATCTATCTATATAATGATAAATGAAGACATAAAGTACTTTACTATTCAACAGAATGATGTGGAGTTATAGGAGAAAATTCATTAATCTACTTGTAATCCATACTGTTCCATCAATATAATAGGTGGTACCCTTATCAAGGAAATATTCGTGTGAGGGTACCTTTAATATTATGGGTTATCCATAGAATATAGTAAATGGGAGTAATATTTTTAATTGGTATGAGACTAAGGCACTAGAAGAAACAAGTCCTTCATTGTGGTATGTTAAGAGCGTCTGATTATTCCAAAGCAAATCCCTTAGGAGTGTCTAACTCTATGTGAATTATTAGGCCCACTTATCTTAGATCAGGATGATGGTTGTATCAATGATCAGCCAACCCTTTTCATATTTATTACCTCTAGTTTCATCTTTATCATTTCAGCACACACTTTCTAGTATCTAGACAAGGATGTATTTTCTAGGAAATTACAGACACTTTTACATTACCAAAACATAGAATGGTTATCCACCATGGAAAATGTAGCTCTTTAATCAAAATAATATGAGATATGGAAAAAATATAGAATTTTAAATCCATTAAATGTTATGATAAAAATGGAGAAAAAATATATAGTAATGTATGAACCACACAAAATAAATAGTTGGTGATTATAACATGAGCCCAATAGAATGAATATTGAGGAGAAAAAACCCTTACATAGTATCTTGACTTCCATGAATTTACATTAAATTATTGTATCATAAATATATTTTTCTTAGTAAGAAAATTTACATTATTATCCATATTCAATTTAATTCATAGTCTTTATAAATATTCATTCTCTATATGAATTCTTCTGATTTTCCACATCATTGATTATAGTTTTGATCATTTTCAATAGTTTTATAATAATGATGTTAATATTCATTATTCTTACAAAAAAAAATTTATCATTTAATTAAATATACTATTATGTATTATTTATAATAATTTTTTATGTATCAAATTCCTTTCATGTGCATTTTAGACCTTATCCTTGAAGTCGAAGATGATAGTAAGTATATTTTAGAGATTTTGGTAGAACATATGGTGTTTACTTAATTGATAAATTAGATATTGATATATTATGTTCATGACCAAAAAATTATTTATTTACACATTTATATAATATTATTATATTAAACATGTTTTTATATTCATCCATGATATAAATTCATAGTATTTCTCAAGTAGGTGGTTAAACCAACCCAAACATGAACATACCCTGATTTAATGAATGACTGTGAGGTGGTTTTGTTGTAATATCATTATAATCGTAGAATAATGATATTATTTAGTGTTTATTAGTGTGATATATTATAATTTAAAGTATTTATAATATGAATAAATGGATAAGAAAAGCATCCAGGATTTGAATAAATGGTTATCTTCTTAGCCCCTATTTTAAATGATTAAATTAACAATGATAAACTATTGAACATATCATTAAAAGGTACTCCAATTTTCCATTAAAGAATCTAAATTAAATAATTAACATCATATTTATCCTTATATCCTTCCTTTTAAAGTGATAAAAGAAAAAAACACAATATGTTGTGGAGGTGGCAGCCCACATAATGTATGAACAATGATTTTGTTTTTCTTAATGGTTTGAGTATATGAATAAAAAATGTTAACAAATTAATATAGTTACATTATACATTATAAATGATAATAATATAATTATACTAGTGTGTCTAGAATAAAATTAAGAGAATAAAATTAAGAATAAAAGTAATTAATTCACAATACACACAATAGAGAATTGAATTTTCCTTGAAATACTGTTTTGAAATGAGGGACTTATGATAAATAATGGGGAACATTATAATTTAAAGTTGGTGGGGGGGGGGGGTTCTAGGAAAAAATAAATGGTATATTTTCAAGTATAAATTCAAAAATAATTGAGTCTTGAAGTGGTTAAGATGTTACCCTTTTATAAGGGAAGAGAGGTGCAATCCTAAAAATATATTGATTTTAAATAATTTAATTTAACTATTAAAGGATCAGGTGACAAAAAAAGAAAAAAAATGAATAAATATGGTGATTTTACAAAAAAACTCAAAAATACATTTACAAATATTTTCTTATAATGTTTTGGACTTCCTCAGTAAAATTCCTTTAACTTTTTTACCTTATACTTGGGTAAATAATTTTTAACCGTAGTATTTAATTTTAATGAAAAGAAATTAAATTGAAAAAACTAACAGAAAAATAAAATAAAGTAACTCGAAATAAAATAAATGAAAAGAGGAATTTACCTGTTGAAGTTATCTTCCTTGAGAGCCTCTTTAGGGAAGAGGTTTTGGCCATTTTATGAGACCAAGATATTTTGGACGTGGGGTAAGGAGTTTGAGAGGATATTTGATCAGAATTTAGACAAGGCACAAGGATTTAGAGGAGTGAAGATAAGAGTTAGTGAGAGGGTTTATAGTGGAGGAGAGGGGTTATTTTTGAATATCTTATTCATTATTTTATTATTTCTCTCAAGACAACCAATTGTGTCGATTCATGTGACCAATAATATTAATAGGTGCATGGTAGTTATAAAAAAAGTGTTCTTACATCATCCATGGTGCAAGGAATAGTGAATTGAAATGATAATGTATATATACAATAATTTAATGTAGTTTCCTATTCATCACAATTTGAGTATTTCAAAAAAATCCCCAAAATTCACCCAAAACATTTTTTTGATGCGTATAATTCAAAAATGAATTCAATTTTTTGAAAATAAATTTCTAAATATGATTAATATAATTTTTAAATAAAATCATATGTTATTTGAAATTCAGTTTATCGAAATACTCAAATTTTTGGAAAATAAATCTCTACAACTGTGTATGTCAGTTTATCAAAATTCAAATCATAAAGATGGAGAATTATGATTTATGGATAGGTTATAACAAAGTGGTGTCTTGTAGAGACTCAATGTTTCAAGAATTAAATATTTATATATAAATACTTGGGCTTTTACAAGATTAGATCATTCATTGTTGAAGAACATGTTCTCCAATGATGGGGAAGAATATTTGTGTTTCCTATGCCTCAATTCACCTTGATTTGGATTCCATTCATTGTATGATCTCAATCCACTAATAGAGAATGGTAGAACCCTTATCTCAATGATCTCATGGTTATGCGACTTACCCAAGATATTATCCATAACTATATATAAAAAGAGGGAACTCATTTTATGACATTTACTTAATTAATTAAATTAGTCCACTAATTAATTAAATAAACATACCCAATAATGGACCCATTATTCATATTTCCATCACAGACCAACTTTAAGCATTTTCTAGAGTAAATCGTACACTATATATTCAACCATTCTCTCATATTTTCTATTACAGATTCCATTTATGAGTTATTCTACCATTTCTAAAACCCTTTTTGTGCATTATATAAAATTTAATTAATATTTTTATAAAATTAATTTTTGGAAGATTGTGATATAGAACTATGTGTGGTCTCAATGATCAGATCCAATAATATTCCTCGATATATTTCAATGTCTTAAAAGGTAAAAAATAGTCTCTAAATTATTCCCTATTTCAATATTTTCATCCTCAAAAAGGAAAAAACTATGAAAAAATTTAGTGATACTAAGCCCACATCCTGCTCTCCTACTCCTAGGAGCTCTACCACATGCTCTCATGCTTCCACAACACACATACTAAGGGAATGGTCCATTCATATAGAATCCTCTCCTACCAGTCCTCAGTCCCCATCAAGTACTCTGTGAATGAGGCCCCATCCTTGATGTCCATCTAACCCCAATCAATGAAAGGTGTGGAATAATTATTGTATCTCTTCATCTTTGATAAGTGGAAGATAATATGAACCCACTCCAATTGTGGTGGAAATGAGAGGTCATAAGAGACATCTCCCACCATCTCTAAGATCCTGAATGGTCCAATGAACATTTATGATAACTAGCCTCCACATATGAATATCTATAATCCTTATCATGGGGAGACCCTCAGGAAATCTTGCTCTCCCTAATGAAAATTGAAGGGTCTACTATGTCGATCAGAATAAGATTTATACCTACTCTAAGCTTTTCTCATCCACCTGAAAATCATATGGACTTTCTCCTTTATAACCTGTTCCATCTATGACCAAATAAGTGATACCTCACCAATATTTTTTCAACATAAGGGTGGACTATAAGGTATCCTATAAAGGGCCTCAAAAGATCCATGTTGAGAGTAGAGTGATAGATATAATTATTTGTAAACACTACTATGGGTAAGTGATTCTTTAATATTTGGATAAATTCTAACATGTAATCCATCAACACATCCTATAACACCAGGATAGTATTCTCAATCTATCCATATGTATGAGGGTAAAATGCTACGATCATATTCACATGGGCCTCAAATGAATCCTTCAGGCCTCTCCAAAACCATGACATTAACCATGAATCATAGTCAAAGATAATAATAAAGGTAACTCTATTGTGGAGGATGATCTACCACATATAAAACTACCCTAAACACTATATCAAACTCTTATAACTGATAACAAGGACGTGTGATGAATTCATAAGTCATTCAACTATTACCTAGATGGAATCATGGACTCTCACCATCCATGGAATCCATTTCACAAAATAAATGGATATGTCATCCCATTTCTACTATGGTATCTCAAGAAGATGCCAAAAATATGCTGGAACCTGGTTCTCAGCCTTCACCTAATAAAATTTTATGCCTGAGAGATGAACTTGGCCATAATCCATCTCTTTCCATCCAACCCAAATTTGTTCTAAATGTATTGGTACATATTCCACCATTCCATTATGTAATTCCAATGGATAGGTGTAAAACTCCCTCATCACATCCTCTCGCATCACGATTCAGACAAATTTCTATCCCTTGAAAATGATGACATGATTACCTCCTTTATAAAATCCATATGGTAAATCTCTTGAGAAAATATGTTCGTATAGTAAATCATAGTGGATTGATCCCAATTGATCCTCCCTAAGATGTGGGATTTGTTGAGGATATAACACCATAAAATGATGAAATATTCACCCTCCTCCTCTACTACTGTCTATTGTAATGAAGCCAACTTATTAGAAACCACCTCCACTAAATGAGCATGGAATTTATTTCTAATGGAATACTCCACCCATTTTCCATCTGGGTGTATTCACTATCTCAAATTCAACGTCTATTAGGAACTCGAACCAGAAACTCTATCTCAAGCTCAAGTATCTTTGAGTGAATATGTACCTTAGACTCTAATGGTATAAATAAAAAACAAAGTACTCTCCCAGATGATAGTGCCTCCAAATCTTCATATCGAAGTAAACCACTTCCTACAACAGGTCATTAGTCATATAATTATCCTCTTGTGGTCTCAACTAACTTGGTTGATATGTAATAACTTATTGACTATGAATCAATACACACTCAATTATAACTCTAATGGAATGATAATATACAATGTATTTCATGGCCTCTTTCGATCGTCTCAAAATAGGATAACTTTTCGGCCTTATCCTAAACTCCTAAAAGGATCTATGGAACTACTCAGTCTAGGTAAATATCTTTCCTTTCTGTGTCAATGTGGTCAAAGGAGTTGAAATTAAAGATAATTCCTTTAGGAACCTCCCATAGTACCCCTCCAATTAAATAAAACTATGCACCTCTCACATGATCTTAGGTGGATCCGAAGAATGTACTATATCAATTTAAACTGGGCCCAAATATATTTGATGCTCAAAAATGACATTCCCCAAAAATTAAACCTCGTAGATCCTTAGCTGGAACTTTGATAGCTTAACATAAAGATGTTTCTGTAGAAAAAATTCTTGTACCATCTATAATTTATCTATTTGATAATCCTCTGACATAGAGTATATGAGTATGTCTTCAATGAATAAAACAACAAAGAAGTCCAAGAATGGATGGAATTAATTGTTCCTATATGATATAAACACAACATGGATATTCGTCATTTTAAAAGATATCAATATGTACTCCTAGTGTTTATAGTGATATTGTAATGCTAGCTTTGGGATATCGGCATTGAGAACTCTCAATTTTTGGCATTCAGACATGAGATGGTTATTTGAAAAGAACTTCATGCCTCGTAACTAATCAAAGAAGTTGTAAATCCTCAAATTGGGTACTTTTAATTTATCTTTTTGTAGTTGAGGTAATGATAATCCACTGAAATTTGTTATCTATCATCCACCATTTTCATAAACAACATACGAGCTGCCTAGGGGGACTCATTGGGTTTGATAAAACCCTTATTTCAAAGGTCTTCCAACTACACCATTAGAATTAAAACATAATTAGGGGAACATGATATTCTATATATGATTCCAAAGTTTTTTTATGGGGAAATTCGATGAAAAACACCATAAACTACCTCAGAGGTAGTCCCATAACATCTTTAGGGAATACATCCATATAATCCTCCATGACTGAAGGAATCTAGGTTCTTGAGGATCATATTGCACTAAGGACTAAACTCACCAATTTATGGGTGATGTATTGTAGCTACCTACTCAAAATTTCAACACACTATACAATGAGATGCATCTCACCTGTAAAAGATAACCTCATCCCATCTATCCAAATACATATGACTCATCTGTGGTGATAGTCAATATGGACTAAAACCTTGTAAATCCAATCCATAATAAAGATTATTTCATATGGAATCATCATGGAAACCAGGAGGTCTAATGAGAAACAAAATATTCCAAGGGATAACTCGCACTATATGTAGATAAATGATATCGAATAACCATTCCATGTAGGAACCTTAATGAAAAACTTATTGGTAAAATTCTCAAATGGGATCCCCTGATCTCACATCAGGAGTAAATAGATAATGTAATGAATCAGACCTAAATCTAATAGTACTAAATCAATATTAGAATAAAATAATATTGTACCTATAATAATTTCTTGAGTTGTCGGGTAATATACCTCCATAGCTTGTATTTACCCACGACCCTGACCACCAGATCCCTGAGCATAGAATATCTCACCTTTTCAAGGTGGTGGAATAATCTCATAATGCATTACAATACTCAAAAATAATCCTCCTAGAGCCCCACCGTCTCCTCTTATAGATTCACATCCTTGGGGCCTACCATGGATATGATTGGGAGAACCATGATCATGGATCTTCTCTTCTGTGGTGGTATATCCACTATATGCCTTCCCTTCTCATCACGTTGGGTAAAGAAATCACATGCCATGTGGCATAACCCATAACATGCATATCACAACCCCTCAGTGGTATACCCTGGTCCTCTGCATGGTCTAGGTGCCACATGACCATGTGCCCGATTTTGGTCCTAAAAAGATCTATTATGCCATGATCTTACCAAATGGCGCCTATTAACTACTGCAAATGACCCATCCCAATAATTCTCATTTACCTATCTATATTCATGGAATCCTGATAAAACAATATTTTTTTGAATATTTTATTGATAATAAATGATATAATTTCTTCACATTATGCTGGATATGTTCAATTATGGAATATTTGGGATTAGATCATTCATTTGCAAATTTGATGAAAAATCCAGTTTTCCCCTTTTAAAATTCACTGTAGTATTTCGGGCATAAGTATTTTTCAGTAAACTATTTTGACATAAACGTTTGTAACTGTGTTCCTGACTTACTGGTCTACAAATTCTATTCAGAACTTGGGAGCTGGATCGTGCATATGTGTGGATTAAATGGGCCATAAAGACAAAGACGAACTAAACTATCCAGATTGGACATCACTTCACCATTTGAGTTGTATCATCTTCATACGGGATTGGATAAAGTCCAAAATTTCAGGAAATATCAGGGACATGATTTGGCACAAATCATCCTTCTAGAATGCTGGACAATTCACGCATTTTTGAGGTTAACTATGCGGTGAAACGTGTAATAAAATATTTGGCCGAGTTTTCATTTCACACTTAAAAAGTAATGTAACCCTAGCCCTAAAAAACTCTATTTAAAGGGGGTTTTTACTCTTTGGGAGGGCTTGTAGATGATTTGGGAAGGTGTGGAAAAAAGGGTTTCTCTTGGGAGCCCCTCACAACTCTTGGAAGAAGTAAGTATTTGTGTAAACCTCTCTTCTAAAAAGGCTCTCCTCTCCCACCTCCTCTTTGTATTTCTTTTCTTTCATGTTTGTATCTTGAATTTTTATTTAAATAATCTTCGGTTTTCTTCCCTTTTCTTCTATTAATCTTCTTAATTGGGTTGGAATCAATATTGGATACAAGATTGGGTTCTACCCATTCAATTCTTTGCTCATGAAAAACGTCTCCACGATGACCACACCGCCCATGGAAGAGTAGTTTTTTTTTTGTGATCAATCTATCTTATACCCTCTTCATTTAATTATTTTGAATCATTGAGATACTGTAATTAACTTAATATGATCCATGAATTGTGTTTTTAAATTATAAGAAACTAAGCAAGCAATTGAACAATGAACACAAAAACACGCAAGGTCGAGATTTTTTGTAAATTATGAGAGCACGATCTTAATCGGTAATACAAGACCACACGGGATAAATTTGTAGAGTTCAAATATAATCCCTAAACACAATTCATACTCATTTATAGAATGTATTTTTGCACTAATTAACCACTAACCATAAGCTAACCTTAGAACAAAAATCAAAGTAAGGTGCTGCGATTGCGTGTTCTGGAGCTAGCCTAGGGTTTAAATAATTTCATCTTTGTGGTTAAGTTAACTCTTATTGGGTTTGAGGGTTAACAAATTAGGGTATCATAATTAAGTGGATATAGATTTAAATTATAATTATTAATATTTAAATGAATAGGTAGAGTTAGATCGATTAATACTTTTAAATATTTTCTAAAAAAACATCTTTTTATTGTGTCATTTTAATCGAACTTCATTTTAAAACAAAAAAAATACAATCTTCTTCCAGAAAAATTCTTCTAGATTTATAAACTATAAAAAACCTATATCCTTTCAAGTAGTGTTTTTATTATTTTTTATTTTATTTTTATAATACCTCTAAAATTTTGTTTTAATTCCCTTCATCCTTTGAGAGACGACCTTGGCCAGCCACTCTGCTGCACCTAAGTACCCCAAAATCACACTAATCATTTGAGGGCGCCCATGACAACGTTATTTAAAATTAGTGCTATTTTTGGGGAGACAAGTAATTATTTAAACCAATTAGAGGTATTTATTTTATTTTAAATTTTATTCTCTTCCCCTCTTCTTTCTTCCTTCTTTACCCAATATGTTTTTTTCTTCTTCTTTTATTTTCTTCTACTTCTTTTTGGACTATCAACTCAAACTTATTACTTTTATTTTACTATGGTCCAATTTCTTTCTTTTCATTTTTATTTTATTTATGAAACTAAGTAATCCTAAAGATCTCTTAGATCTTGACCTTGAGATTGAATGTAGCCTTAGGGGTCGAATCATACATTCTCAGTCTACGGGAAGTTTCAACATTCGACCAGTTGGAGAACTAATACAATATCAAAACATTGAAATTGGAAGCAATTAAAATTAAACCATAAAACAAGAACCAATGGCTGACAGTCATGGAAATGAACTTAATAGAACCATTTGAGAATTGGCTGCACCTGATATTAACTATCAACCAAATTGTATTGCATACCCAAATCTTGAATCGGACTTTGAACTAAAATCTGGATTAATTCACTTACTTCCAAAGTTTCATGGCCTCTCTGGTGAGGATTCCAATAAACATTTGAAAGAATTTAATGTGGTTTTCTCGACCCTAAAACATAGAAATGTCTCTAAAGATCAAATTAAACTAAGATCATTCCCATTCTCACTTGATGGAGCTGCGAAAGACTGGATGTATTATTTATAACCCAAAGATGTAACATGTTGGAATGATTTTAAGTGTCTTTTCTTGTAGATATTTTTTCCAGCATTGAGGACCACTTCCATTCGTAAGAAGATCTTGGGGATCAAGCAAGCACAAGGGGAGTCAATGTATGACTATTGGGAGTGATTCAAGAAGTTGTGTGAAAGCTGCCCATATCACCAAATCAGTGAGCAATTACTCATCCAGTACTTCCATGAAGGAATCACACCTATGGAGAGAAGCATGGTGGATGCTGTGGCTGGAGGAGCATTGGTGGAAAAGACACCAGTAGCTTCACGTGCATTTATTGACAAGATGGCCCAAAACTCTCAACAATTTAGCGATAGAGCTACACCACATGTTAGGGGAGTACATCAGGTAAGACCTTCTTCTCTTGAAAGTCATTTGATTGATACCAAGTTGGAAGAATTGACCACTATGGTGAGGCAAATTGCTTTGGCTCAAAAGACATCCCAACCCACTCCTTCAAGGCCTTGTGGAATTTGCACTGAGATAAGCCACCCAACTGATTGTTTCCCACAACTACAAGAGATAGAGGATTGCGCAGCAGTATTCCCAGGGAGACCATATCAGCAGCGACAACAAACATATCCCCAAAAGAAGTTTGATTCATTTTCCCCAACATAAAACCAAGGGTGGAAGGATCAACCAGGCATGAGGTATGGATTTGGACAACAACAAAGGCCCCCTTTTCAACAAAACTTCCAGCAGCCTCCGCCTTACCAGCAGAGATTCCAACAACCCCAAAGGAGATTTGAATCTCAAGCATCAACAAGAGAACAACAAGGTAATCCCCCACCAAAGGTGGATTCTAATACTATTGATATTTTGAAACAAATTGTTCTTAATTATCAGAATGAGCTGAAGAGTCAAAGTTCAGAGCTAAGGGAGTTAAAGACTCAAATGAGCCAGACTGCCACCACCCTCAATGAAATTGTGAGTAAGAATTCCAGAAATCTACCTTCCCAATCCACTCCAAATCCAAAGGGTAATGTTAGTGCCATCACATTGAGAAGTGGGAAGCAAAAAACTGATGCTTCTCCACCTACCATTCCACCGGGATTCACCACAACTCCAAAAAATCCCAATTCCACATCAACTGATGAGCAACCCAAGAGAAAGAAAAAGGTAAGAAAAAGATTAATGATGTTCCTCCTAAACCCCTTCCTTTTCCAAATAGGGTTGTTCAAACCAAGAAGATGACTGAAGAAGCAATGCAAAAGGAGTTTTTGGACACATTCAATCATGTGGAGATCAAAATTCCTCTACTTGAAGCCATTAAGAAAATTCAAAGGTATGAGAAATTCTTACAAGAACTTTGTACCCATCGAAGAGGGCTCAAGGGAAATGAGAGGATCAATCTTGGAAGAAATGTGTCATGACTCAGTACAACAACTCTAGCAATGCCATCAAAGTGAAAGGATCCCGGGACATTCACTATCCCATGCACCATAGGGGAGTTACACTTTTCTAATGCAATTTTTGATTTGGGAGCTTCCATAAATGTGATGCCTCACTATGTATTCTCTTATTTGCAGGTTGGTGAGCTGAAACCGACGAGAGTAGTGATGCAGTTGGTGAATAGAGCTACGACATCTCCAGTGGGAGTTCTTGAGGATGTACTTGTCTGGGAAAGAGACATGATCTTTCCAACAGATTTCTACATGCTTAACATAGAGGATGATTAGGTAAGTTCACATGCCCCCATTATCATAGGTAGGCCCTTCCTCAAAACTGAAAAAACTATCATAAATGTCAATGAGGGTACACTTTCCATGGAATTTGTGGATGAAGTTGTGATATTTAATGTTATGGATTCCATGAAGTACCCCTCAGAGGATCATTCTGCATTTATTATCTCCCATTTTGAACCACCAAGTAAAAACACCATGGAATTGTATTTCCCTATGCTTAGGGAGATTATGAGTATTTGTTCTAGTTTGATATGTAAGAGTACTTCCACACCCATTTCTAAGGAACACGACTCTCTAATATTTGATTTTAAAATGGAATAATATTCTGATTTTGATCATTTGAACTCTAATTATGACATGCTTGTTGAGTATGATGATGGATTTGATGCTTTATTCTCTGATTTTCATGATGTATATTCCGATACTGATGCTCTTTGTGCACATATTTCAGTTCCTTCTATGACCCCATCCATACACCACCCCCTACACTAGAACTCAAGCCATTACCACCAAATCTCAAATACTAATACTTGTTAAGTGGTGAGAAATTACTTGTTATCATTGCTAACAATATCTCTTTTGAACATGAAGAAAAACATTTGAATCTTTTGAGGGAAAACATCAGGGCAATCGGGTGGACCTTGGCTGAAATATCAGGTATTAGCCCCTCCATTTGCATAAATAGGATTATTTTGGAGGATAAGGCTAAACTGGTGAGGCAACCTCAAAGGAGACTCAATCCAACCCTTATGGAGGTTGTTAAAAAATAGGTTGAAAAATTGCTGGAGGCAGGTATAATCTATCCCATTTCAGATTATCTATGGGTAAGTCCTATTCAGGTTGTGCCTAAGAAAAGTGGTGTTACTGTTGTTAAAAATGAGAAAGATGAGTTAGTTCTAGTGATGTTACAAAACAGTTGGCGTGTGTGTATTGATTATAGAAAACTAAATCATTCCCCTCGCAAAGACCATTTACCCTCCCATTTATTGATCAGATGCTTGAGAGACTAGCTGGGAAGACACACTATTATTTCTTGGATGTATTTTCTGGATATTTTCAGGTTCCTATAGCTCTGGAGGATCAGGAGAAGACTACATTCACCGGTCCCTTTGGCACATTTGCCTACTGGAGGATGCGATTTGGACTTTACAATACCCCAGGAACCTTCCAGAGATGCATGGTGAGTATTTGTTCTGATTTTATTGAGACCTGCATAGAGGTATTTATGGATGATATTATAGTGTATGGATCCTCATTTGATGAATGTCTAAATATTTTGGTAAAGGTATTGAATCGTTGTATTGAGAATAATCTAGTCCTGAACTTTGAAAAGTGTCATTTCATGGTAGATCATGGCATTTTCTTAGGGCACGTAGTGTCAAAACATGGGATAGAGGTTGATAGATCTAAGATAGAAATTATTTCATCCTTACCCTATCCTTCATGTGTGTGTGATGTTATATCATTCCTAGGGAATCCAAGATTTTATCGGCGCTTCATCAAAGATTTTAGTATGATTGGTCTTCCTATGTCACGATTACTTCAAAAGGATTCTGATTTTGTGTTTAATGATTCTTGCAGGACTTCCTTTGATGAGCTAAAGAAGTGTCTGACCACTCCACCTATCATACATACCCCACGGTGGGAGATTCCTTTGGAGCATATGTGTGATGCCTATAACTTCGCGGTTGGAGCTGTCTTATCTCAGAGGGTGGTGGGACATTCACATGTGATCTCCTATGAATCGAGGACACTGGATTCAGCCCAATAAAACTACACAACCATGGAAAAATAGTTTCTTGCCATCATATATTATTTAGATAAATTCCGTTCCTATTTATTCGGCTCTAAAGTAGTTGTTTTTTCTGACCATGCAGCTCTGAGGTACTTCTTGAAGAAGCCAGATGCAAATCCCAGGCTGATCCGATGGATGCTCCTTCTTCAAAAATTTGATATTGAGATAAAGGAAAAAAGGGGGTCAGAAAACTTGGTGGCGGAACACATGAATATGCTTACTCACACACTAGAGGATGACACCTTGGACCAAGTACCACTTCGGGACACTTTCCCTGAAGAGCATCTTTATTCCATCTCAGGTAAGAATCCTTGGTATATAGATTTAGTTAACTACCTTGTTCCCTCTTAAATATGTGCAAATTTAAAGAAACATCAAGTCCAAAAATTAAAAAGTGAGTCTCGGTATTATGTTTGGGATGATCCATACCTCTGGCGCATGTGTAGTGATCAAGTTATTAGGAGGTGTGTTTCTGATCATGAGCTGGAGTATGTTTTACATTTTTTTCATACACTTTCTTGTGGTGGATACTTCAGACCCCAACGGATAGCTAGGAAAGTTTTAGACTTTGGATTATATTGGACTAGCATATTACATGATGCCCATATGTTTTGTAAGTCATGATCTTGTTTCCAACACAATGGGAACATTTCTAGGGGACATGAGATGCCCCAACAAACCATACTATTCTATGAGATTTTTGATGTATGGGGAATAGATTTTATGGGTCCTTTTCCTTGTTCATTTGGATTTTTATATATTTTGGTTTCTATTGATTATGTGAGTAAATGTGTGGAGGTTAAGGCCACCAGGACTGATGATTCTCATGTTGTTGTGGACTTTGTCAAAGCACATATTTTTTGCAGGTTTGGAGTATCAGAGGCCATCATCAGTTACCAAGGGACACACTTCTGCAATCGGAATTTTTCTTCCCTTATTCATAATTATGGGGTGACACACAAAACATCAACACCATACCACCCTCAAAAAAATGGCCAGGCTGAGGTTTCAAATAGGGAATTGAAACAAATTTTGGAGAAAACCGTGCAGCCAAATAGGAAAGATTGGAGAAGGTGCTTGGATGATGCATTGTGGCCTTATAGGACAACATACAAGACACCCATTGGTATGTCCCCATTTCGGATTGTTTTTGGGAAAGCATGTAATCTCCCTGTGGAAGTTGAGCATTGGGATTATTGGGCTATTAAGAAATGCAACATGTATTTGGCCCAAGATGGAATCCAAAGGAACATGCAAATTCAATAGCTTGAGGAGATTCAATTTTCTTCATATGAGAAATCAAGGCTCTACAAGGAAAGATCAAAAGAATCTCATGACAAAATGATCCAACAAAGGGAGTTTCATGTTGGATAGAAAGTCCTTCTCTATAGTTCACGACTGAAGCTGATGCCTGGTAAGTTGCACTACAGATGGTTAGGTCATTATGTTGTGACTAATGTTTTTCCTTATGGTGTAGTGGAGATCACACAAGAGGACATAGGAAGGAGCTTTACAGTCAACGAGCAATGTTTGAAGAGACACATTGAGGGACTTCCTACTGATGCAGTGGATTTTATCACACTGTATGACCCCATCATCACCTGAGCACATCAGGCTGTTCCTAACCCTTTAACTTTATTATTCTTTGTCCTATTTAAAATTATACATTTCATGTGAATATATCATCTCATGGGTTAACATTGAGGATAATGAAATATTATAAGTGTGGGTGAGAGAACCTTTTAGTTTAGAAATTTCAATTGTTTTCCTGTTTAAAAATAAATTTGTGTGTTTTTCAAATTTTGTGTGTTTTTTTTAAATTTATTATGTTTTTTTGAAACTTTTGAGCTGAAATGATTCTCAAAAACCATTTGGAAATCCATATCAATAAGTGAAACAATTTATCCCTTGAAACTAAGCTTAAATGAATGCTGAAATTACTTTGTTTCAAGTTCAAATATTTAGTAATTTCATGAAATGTACACTGAATTTTGAATCCCATGACACATATCACTGTCTTTATATTTGAAATCACTTTAATGCGAGTCTTCTGAACCATTATTTTCATATTATTTACATTCTTCTCACTTCTTGAGAGAACCAAACCATGCATTATTTAACCAGAATTTGATTTATTCCGGTCAAAACTTGAGGGTTTGAGGTACATATGTTTAAATGATTGAGGCATTTGTTTGGTATTAAAGCCCCTATTTCAAAGAATACTTTTTTATAATGCCCTACCTTGAATAGTTAGTCCCTGTATCCCTTAGAATCCATGCATATCCTGATAGGTTAGCCACATTACAAGCAAATTTTCTCTATCCAACCAACTCTTGAAGTGAAATTGCATAATCTAGTTGAGCTTAAGTATGGGGGAAGCTGTCTTGTGTTTTGCTACCACATTGTGTGATACTTTGGATGAAAAATTAAATTATGAAGAGATGTGATTGATTCTGAAGAAAAACATTATATTGAAAGTTGTTCCTTTCTGGGACTTTCATGATTAAAGAAGTTGTGCCTTTCTGGAGCTTCTAATAAAGGGGGAAAGCTGTGCCTATCTGAAGCTTTTAAGAAAATAATTTTCGAGAAGATTGACATTTTTACTGTGGAAATGTTGAATGGTGTGAAAATTCCTTTATTTTTCATGATGATGGTGCTGAATTGATACTATGGGGATTGAGGAGAAGACCATATTTAAGTGAAAATTAGATTAATGCAATTTTTCTTCAAAAAGAGTCAATCCCTCCTCATTCAGCCTCAGAGTTTTTCACATCTAAATCCTACCAACAAAATGCCACAGAACAACCCTGAAAAGTCCTCATGATAAACATATGTCCTTGACTCACATCGGGTAGCTATGTAGGAATTTATCAAGCCTATGGTGACCCTTTTATTAGTTTGGATGAGAAAGACATTTCCAATAAAATTGACATTTGTGTGATAATAGAAAATTCAAGTGAGGTAAGTGTTTTGTGCATGGGAGTATAAATAAAGTGGAAATATATTGAATTATATAAATTAAGAACTTGAAATAATGGTTTTTTATGAGGCATTATATCTTTTTTTTCTCAGTGTGTAATTGTTTGATATCAAGGATATGTGTTTCAAAATTGGTTTTGATTTGATATTGATGATTACTTGATATAAGGTTTTGCCCGGGAGTGAAAAAGGGTAAGTGTGGGGGAGTTGATAAAACACTATTTTTTTGAATATTTTATTGATAATAAATGATATAATTTCCTCATATTATTCTAGTTATGTTCAATTATGGAATATTTGTGATTAGATCATTCATTTGCAAATTTGATGAAAAATCCAATTTTACCCTTTTTAAAATTCACTGTAGTATTTCGAGCATAAATATTTTTCAGTAAACTATTCCGACTTAAAATTTTGTAACTGTGTTCCTGACTTAATGGGATACAAATTCTATTCAGGGATTGGGAGCCGGATCATGAATATGTGTTTATAAAATGGTCCATGAACACAAAGTTGGACTAAACTATCCAGATTCGAAATCACTTCACCATTTGGGCTGTATCTTCTTCATCTGGGCTTGGATTGAGCCCAAATTTTGAGGAAAGCTCAGGGAAATGATTTTCAACAAATAATAATACTAGAAGGCCTGGAAATTCAAGCATTTTGGAGGTCAACTATGTGGTGAAACTTGGAATAAAATATTTGGCCGAGTTTTCATTTCACAGTTAAAAAGTTATGTGACCCTAGCCCTCACAAACTCTATTTAAAGGTGGTTTTCACTCATTGGGAGGGCTGGTCGAGGATTTGGGAAGGTTTGGCCTAAAGGGTGTCTCTTGGGAGCCCCTAAAAACTCTTGGAATAAGTAAGTATTTGTGCAAACCTCTCTTCTAAAAAGGCTCTCCTCTCCCACCTCCTCTTTGTATTTCTTTTCTTTCATGTTTGTATCTTGAATTTTTCTTCAAATAATCTTCTATATTCTTCAATTTTCTTCTTATATTGATCTTATTAATTGGGTTGGAATTGATAGTGTATACAAGATTGGTTTCTACCCTTTCAATCCTTTTCACATTCAAAACGTCTCCACGATGACCACACCGCCCATGGAAGAGTAGTTTTTTTAGTGATCAATCTATCTTCTACCATGTTCATTTAATTATTTTGAATCATTGAGATACTGTAATTAACATAATATGATCCATGAATTGTGTTTTTAAATTATAAGAAACTAAGAAAGAAATTGAACAATTAACACAAAAACACGCGAGGTCGAGATTTTTTGTCAATTATGAGAGCGCGATCTTAATCGGTAATACAAGACCACACGAGATAAATTTGTAGAGTTAAAATATAATCCCTAAACACAATTAATCCTAATTTACAGAATTTATTTGTGCTCAAATTAATCACTAACCATAATCTAACCTTATAACAACAATCAAAGTAGGGTGCTGTGATTGCGTGTTCTGGAGCTAGCCTAGGGTTTAAGTAATTCCATCTTTGTGGTTAAGTTAACTCTTGTAGGGTTTGAGGGTTAACAAATTAGGGGATCATAATTAAGTGGATATTGATTTAAATTATAATTATTAATAAGTAAATTAAGAGGTAGAGTTATATCGATTACTCCTTTTAAATATTTTCAAAAAAAAAATCTTTTTATTGTGTCATTTTAATCAAACTTCATTTTAAAACTAAAAACAAAAAAAATACAATATTCTTCCAACAAACTTCTTCTAGATTTATAAACTATAAAAAAACCCTATCATTTAAAGTAGTGTTTTTATTATCCTTTATTTTATTTTTAGAATACCTCTAAAAAGTTGTTTTAATTCAATTCCTCCTTTGAGAGACGACCTTGGTCAGCCACTCTACTACACTTAAGTACCTCAAAATCACACTAATCATTTGCATGCAACCACGACAGTTCTCTTTCAAATCCCTCTCATAATAATCTCTCCATCACTAGTACTATATCTAACATTCTAGCATATGTGGTAATTAATGGTACAAATTTCTATGCTGAGATACTGCTCCAACATTCACACCCAAATGTATCCATTCTGAATAATGTTGAGGGAGACTATCATGTGTAGTTAGTGAACCTCATTTCATACTTAGAAACTTTCATCCCTCCCTTTTTCATTTCTAAAAATTCTAAAATTAAAAATTATAAAAACCATGTGGGATAATACTCCTCACAAAATATTTTATGTAATTTGTTTCCTGAGAGTGTTGACTCATTAGGAATCTATGTGACTAGAATAAACATGTGACCGACTACTTTGTGGAAAAGATTAAATACCATTGTAACCTCCAGATCCATCGTTGTATGAATATGTAAAACAATTTGGATCACTAAATCAATCTAATATTACATAACTTGGGGATCTGGATAACCATGGAACCTTATGAGCCTCTAGTGATTGAACTCTCATAGTGTTCTAATTATGGGTGCATCCTCATCCTTCCCTACTACTATAATATACTTCTCAATAGGAGGGGCACTAATACCTACCATCCTAATAAAAATATATCATTTGATGGACCTTAAACTGAGTCCTTATCACTCATCATATCATCATCATGGTCTTGAAATGGTAACCTAGATATGTGTATTTTTAGAGACAAACTACATGTAATCAAGACATAGCATGGTCAGAAGAGAACACATATATGGGGAGCTGAATCAAGAATGAAAATCAAAATATTCAATCCTATATGATTCATGTACCAACATTTCCTACAATACATTTATCAGTATACCAAGACAACAAGAATGCATGTAGAGTCCTGGTGATTGGATATGTCAGACGCCACAATAACACTAGGTTCTCGAGCCTAAAATCCTCACTTGAGATACTTTGGCACTATTTTTCTAAGTTACCAACCAAACCTCACAAGGGGAAAAATCCAAACGTCATCCCAAGGTCTAAATTTCTCAGATAAAAATATTTTATAACTAGACCAAATTAGGAACCCTAGATAGTGAATGGATGATTTGGAACTACTCTAATCCTACCTCTATAGTCTAGGAGCTGAAGACTAGTAGAGATATTCATAACTAAAATGGGATACCTTTTCCTAAGTACATGTATGCACACACCCAACCATCTCCAATAAGAAGTGATGAGAAATAAAAAGGAATGAAAGTAAAATCTAGAGTAGAGTCCGTGCAATTAACAACCTATGGAGATTAAAAAAGTATACAACAACACAATCTGAAATGTAAAGGGTCATACATGTCTAACAAGAAAATATGTCCAACTGGACAATAATAGGAAAATTAAATGCTATGGGATCCTATCTCCAAATAACCAAGAACCAACCATATTATATGGTCAAAATCCCCATGGTATCCCGATGATATGAAGAAATCTTCATCGACCTATATTTAATGTTTATAAGACATGAAACATGTGGGAAAATCCCATGCAGGTGTGAGTACAAACTTACCTAGTATGATGCCCTTAATACCAGAGGGGTTCAATAGGAGACATGATAGAAGATGAAATCCCAACCCATAGAAATATAGATATTAAATCTAGTGATAGAGATATTATATAAGAAACATGAGATAATGGATATATCCAACTCATAGCCCAACCCAATAGGATGGGTCTTCTTACAATTACAAAAAAGGTCCATTAATGATTCCCAATATCATATGTGTATGTATAGAAAAGTATCCATGTAGAGACACTCCTCACCAATATACCAGACATTAGAGGGTACACACTATATTGGTAGAGTTCCCATACCCTGGTAGTATAAGACGGTTCCAATCAATAGGTATGGGACCAACAACCTAGTCTGTCAGGTGGTACCACTCAGTAGGTACATGACCCATATTGTGACACCACTGAAGGGTATGAATCAGTTGATAGAGTAACAATTAATTGACTCCAAAATATGGTTACACTCAGTATATATAGGTCACATTACCTAACTATGATGTATGGTGCCACATAATAGATATTGGGCCCATGCTCTGACTTCATAGGAGGGTGCCACTCAAAAGACAGAGGACCCATTCGCTAACACCGTAGGAGGGTTCCACTTAGTAGATAGAGGATTAATTCCCAAAATTGATAGGAGGGTGACAATAGGTAGATAGAGGAACCCTACCCTACATCCACATGATGGTTCCATTAATTTTATAGAGGAACCATGCCCTGAAACTTTAGGATGGTGACACTATCTGATGATCTTTCTTGATCACCTTCATCATCGAGCATCTGCTAAGGAAGTTTAATGCATGGATTATCTCATATCATATCTCAGAATCCACTATGAATACCACTATAATTATCTTAAAAGAAAAAAAACAAGATATTATTCTGATAATAGATTATTAGAGCCCAAACAAAGAACATTTGAGAGTTAGAAGTTTCTTCAATAAGGAGGCACATAAAGTGTAAGGGGGTCCACATGATGTGTGCCTCTACTCTTATTCATCTCCATTCACTCACCAGAACATGGATCATTTTAAATTTAGTAATAAAAAGTGTGTAAGGGTACCATAGGACATGAATATACCACCCAGATCCTATCCATGTTCTTCTGGATGTAGTCGTGTCTGTCAGGCTGTGTCCTTTTAGACTGGCCATGTGCTAGTACGACGTGTGCCCAACCCTTCAAAGTGTGTTAGGAAACATCAGACCCTGGGAGTATAATACTTATTCTTGACAACTCATACTACTAGGGGCCACATGGTGTGTGGGACCACCACACAACATGTGATATTTAGCTCCACTGTGAAACCCTGTCTACTACAGAAACCAGACTATATGACATTTTTTTATCATAGTACACACCACATATGTCCGTATTTTATAGAAATCAATGCATGTTTGATGAATATTCTATATCTAGTTCCATCAACTCAAATAACACATGTTAAAAACCCATATGTGAAGGTATTTTCCTATGACCAATGATTCTGGCCCCCTAGTGTCCAAAAATTGAATTCTATTGATCCACAAGGAGCCTACACACTATTTCACCAATAACACTTCCCATTGTCATTTACAATTTATCCCAGATCCAATATCCATTTAAATCCATCACCCACATCCTATAATCATCTTGGTCTATATTTCAATCTATATTCCAGTAATTTCACATAAAACTTCCATGAATCAGAGGGTTCAATAACTCTCTAATCCACCTAGCAAAGTCAAACCCATACCCCATAGGCCTATCAGAAAAGAACATGAATAATGATAGCGGAAAACAAAAATAAGGTGAAAAAATAATTTTCCAAGATTTCATGGAAAATGAATACATATTTAGGTTAACCTGGGTGAGAAAGATGACATAATAAGACTAAATAATTGAATAAACAATTTGAATCTCATATGAAGGATGATGCTGCGGATGTATGTAAAAATAGATCAAGGAATAATGTTTTGATCATTATAAATGATTTAATCATAAGTGTAGAATCCCAAATTATGAGTCCTACCTTAATATTGGATCATTATTTGGTGAATAACATTTTATCCAATAACAAGGAATATATGTTTCCTTCATTGCACCTCAATTCACCTTTATCGAGATATTAGTTGTCATTCAACCTCAATTTTCCAACATAGAATGGTAGAATCCTCCTATTAATTATCACAAGGTTATGCAACTAACCAAGAAAATTATCCATAATAGCATATAAATAGAAAAAAATAGTTTTGGGTAATTTAATTAATTAATTAAAAGAATTAATTAATTAATTCACTAAATTTACTCACCAAGAACCACTTTTTCCAAAAGTCCACCACCGACCATCTTTAGTTCATGCCTAGGGTAAATCAAACTCTATAGATTCAATAGTGGACTCATATTATTTATTTGAGAATTTTTTTTGGATATATTAAATAATTTCAGTATAAATATGCATGCGTGATATAAAATATATTTAATATTTTTATTAAATCAATTTTGGGTGTACCAAGCCTCAAAAGTTTTAACTGTCTCAGCTCTTGGCTCAAAAAATATTCTTTTATGTATTTCAAAGTCATATAATGGAAAAACAAGGTATCTACAATATTAAATTATTCAATATTCTCATACACTAAAATAAAAAACTGAGAAAAAAGGCTGGGATACTAAGCCTGCATCTGACTCTCCCAGTCCCAGGTGTTCTCTTATATACTCCCATATGGCCACAACATACGAATCAATTGAATGACCCATCCATGCATGATCCTCACCTTCTAGTCCTTGATTTGAACTAGTTAATTTGTGAATGTGGATTTATCATCGATGCCGAGTTCTCCCCAATAAATAGCATGAATGGGATCATGCATGTATTTCCCCATTTATGACACATGAAAAAAGTCAAGAACCTACTCCAACTACGGGTGTAAGGATTGGATTTAAGAAACCTATTTAACTATTTATAAGATGTTTAATATTCTGATGAACCTAAGGGATAGCTTTTATCCCCAAAAAAATCTTTTAATCCACATCGTAGGGAGACTATCAAAAAAACATGGTCTCCTTACTCAAAATTTAATAGAAAACTATGTCGATAAACATAAAATTTATTCCTACTCTGAGTTATCTTAATCCACTCATGGATCACCTAGACTTTCTCCCTTATTTCCTAAACCATCTATGTCCTGATAAGAGATGACTCACCAATCTCAATAAAATATAAGGTTGGTCCTCAGGGTCTCCCATACAGGGCCTCAAAATATTTCATGTCGATAGTATAGTGATAAATATTACAATAAAATATATACTAAGGTTAAGTGATCCAAAAAGCATTGTTTGAATTCTAACACATGAGACCTCAACATATGATTTAACACTAAGATAGTGTGCTCAGTCTGGTCATATTTCTAGGGGTGAAAACTACACTTATCCTCATCTAGTTCTTGAATTCTTCCCATAGGAATCTCCAAAACCATTAAAAATGTCGCACATCAAAGTTGAAGATAATAATCATGGGAACCCCATGAAGGTATATCATCTCCCACATGTACAAATTCCTAAAACCCTCCACCAAACATTGATCCCTGATAGTATGGAAATGTTCCACATTTATATGTTGATCAAATATCCCCCCAATAGAATCATGGCCTCTATCCATCCATTGAATCACTATCACGAATTCCATGGATATTTCATCTTATTTCCACTATAGGTTCTTAGGAGGTTGCAACAAATCTACCAAAATCTGGTGCTTACCCTTTACCTGCTAACATGCGAGACACCAAGAGATGAACTCAGTCATGATCCATCTCATGTAAACCCACAAAAAATAATATATAAGGTAGCAATAAGTCTTCCCCACACTCGGATGTGTAGCCAAAGGAGAGGTGTGAAACTCCCTCATCACCTCCTCCCACATCATGACAGGGACCACCATCTATCCTTGAAAATAGAAAAAATTATTTTCCCCTTCATAAAATACAAATAGTGAATCTTCTGATGATATCTGTTCATGTAGGACCTCATAATAGATATCTCCCAACTGATTCTCCCTCACGTGATAGAGAAATAGAGGATACAACACCATCGGCTAAAGGAAATTGAACCCTCCTCCCCTAACAAGGTCAACTATAATGAAGCCACTTGATCATATTCCCCCTACCCCAAATGAGTTTGGGACTTCCAGTTAAAGGAATATTCCACCATATCTCTCTTCCCAATAGTATTAACTATCACATATACATAGTCCTACATGAACTCCAACCAGTTCCTTTGTCTCGGGTTCATGTGTCTCTGCATGAATACGTACCTAAGAATCAAATGGTTTGAGTAAACTACAAAGCGCTCTCCTAGAAGACGTTTCCTTTACATCCTTAGATAAAAAATGAACTCTTACAATTCTAGGTCATGAGTCACATAGGTATACTCAAGAGTTCTAAACTTCCTCAACCATATGTGATCACTACCTACCTATACATCAACATGAACCAATCCTAGCTCCAAATGACATATAATATACTATGTACTCCACACTTTCCTCCATTAGTCTAAACACGGGAGCACTCATCAGCCGCAACCTCAACTCCTTAAAGTCTCTTGGGAACTACTCAGTCCAGGTAAAAAAAAAATCCCTTTCTCATTTAGGGTATTCAAAGGGACTAAAATCTTGGAGAATTATACCATATACCTCATATATTAACCCACCAAGATATGAAAATTCTGCACCTTTAATGAGCTATTAGGTGGCTCCCAATAAATAAATACATCAATATATTACGGGTCTATAGAAAATATATTTTAAGAAATGGAATTACCCTAAAAGTGAACCTCATAGATCCATAACTATCACTTTGGGAGCTTTCCATAATGTTGGTTCTTCTTAAGAATGTCTTGAATCATCCTCGAGTGCTCCGTATTATCCTCTACTGAGGCAGAGTGTAGGACTATGTCATCAATAAACAAAAAAAATTGATCCATGTATGGATAGAGGATCCAATTCACCAAATACATATACATAATAAGGGAAATATTTATGCTGGATGGAATCATGAGGAACTCATAGTGTCCATAGTGACATCAGAACTCCTGCATTAGAATATCATCCACGTGAACTCTCAAATAGTGGTTGGAGGACATGAGATCAAACTTTTTGACCCATCTCATGCCTCTTAACAGATCAAAGAGTTATTAAATACCTGGAAATGGGTACTTATTCTCTATTGTATCCTAGTTTGGGTAATGATAAACCACACAATGTCACAAGATAAGGTATTCTTTTTTCACAAACATCAGTGGGGATGCCTTGGGGACACAATTGGTCTAATAAAACCCTTCCCTCGAAGGACCTTCAACTGCACCTTATATCCTGAAGATTATTAGGGACCATTATATATGACTCAAAAGATATCATAACTATCCCAGGGTGCAAGTTGATGAAAAAAACATATCTCCTGCATCAAAGGTAGTCCATGAACATCCTCTAGTAAGATGCCCACATAATCCTCCATGACTGTTGGAATCTGGATGTCTAAGGATCCCATTACACCAAGATATAAACATTCCAACTAATTGGTGATTGGTTGTAGATTTTTTAGCAAGACCCATATGACTTTCCTTTAGATATATCTTACCCATAATGGAGAACAATATCCCATCTTTTCAAAGAAATATGACTCAACTATGATGAAATTTGATCTAGGATCAGACCGTGCACAACTAGTACATACCCAAGATGATTCCATATGGACTCAATGTAATGCATTAGATGTCCAAATAAAATATATCCTCATTAATATATATCTCACACTACTAGAATACAAATTATTTTAAAGAAGCGTTCCCTCTAGTAACCATAAAGTAAAGCTGCTGGGATAAAGCCTCAATTGGGAGCCCCGACTCTTGCACCGATTGTAATGAGATAATTGAATGAATTAAAACTATGTATACTTGTAGTAATTAATTATTAAAATTAACACATATCATATCACTAATCATATCATATGTTTTCGGGTTATTTATCTTCATATCCTATTGCTGCACATGACCCCAAACTCCATCTCCGTGAGCCTGGTGTGGTCCGCCTTGTGGTAGTGGTGGTGTAAGTATCTCATAATGTATTCCAACACCTAATGATTATCATCTTGGATACCCACCTTATCCTCCAACTTATCCTCCACCGACTCTACCTCCCTATGGGCCACCTTGTCCATTCCTGGGATAAACATGATCCCAAAATAGTCTACCGTGACGGTCCATCCTCTATCTATCTCCCCTATCCATAACATTAGGTTAGAAAATAACCTACAATGTGACCTTTAATTTCACATGAATAAAACCTCCCCCATTTGGGTTCCTTGGTCTTCTAAATGGTCACTCTTCCACATGACCATGTGTTCGAGTTTGGTCTTAAGAAGTTAACCTACATCGAGATATAGATGACTAGCACATGCTAGCTACTGAAGAAGACCCAACCCTATAATGGACCTTGGCTTCTCCAGCTTCATGGAGTCCCTCTGATAGGAAGATCACTATAACTAGAACATTATCTAACTCTCAAGCATACATGGTAATTTACAGGGGTACCACTATGCCATGGATTTTTCTGTAGAAACCCTTCTCAAACTTACTTGCCTATAAGTATTTATAATGAATCATATCGAGGGAGTGTTGTGTGAGGTAATTTAACCTCCAAGAATACGTAGAAAATATCATCCTTCTCTTCTATAGCTCTAGAGGATCTTATATCCAAACATAGAACATGTACGAGGTATAATACTCATCATGAAACATCTGACTAAATTCAGTCTATGATAGTATCAACTCATCATGAATCTATGTGACTGGACTCCACCAAAACCAATAGAATATGTGGAAAAAATTAGCTACCAATGACACCCCTGGTCAATTGGTGTATGGATAAGTTTGAAAACATAAATCACAAAATATATCCAATCCTCTACTATATAGGGATTTATCACACCATGTAACCTCAGCAGCCTATGGTGCTAGAACTCGTGGATTTTATTAAGACTATACACATCCTCATCCTACTCTTCTAGAATAATATTATTCTCAATAGGTGTGGGGGATACTACCTACCCCATTCGATGTAATATCTCATGCAATGAACCCTAAATTGAGGCCTCATCACTCATCAGGTCATCATCACGATCTAGAATCAGTATCCTAGAAGGTTTTCATTATGGAGGAGTCCTAAATGTAATCAAGATGTACCATGTAATAATGAGAGTTTATATATATTGGCTGCTCACTCAAGAAGAATAGTAAAAAGACACAATCCTATATGATGCATGTACAAAACATACCTTCAACTAATGAATCATTATACTAAGTCAAAAAATAGGCAGTCATAGTCCTAGTGATTGGATACATTGGTTGTGAACTAACACTGGGTCACCTAGCCTGAAACCCACACTTGATACATTTTAAAAATGTTTCCCTATGTTCCTAACCTAACCACTCTGAGGGACATAAATAAAAACAATGTCCCAAGGTTGAACCATATTTGAAAAATAAATCTAATATGACCCAACCCACCATGACCCACCCTCACTGGCAGAAGAAAGAGTTGCAACTACCCCAAGACTGCCTCCGTAGGCTAGGGGATAGTGACTAGTGAAAAAAAGGAATAACTAAAATGGGAGGTATTTTCCTATATACCTTTATCCACACAACCAACCATCTACATGAAGAAGATTAGAGTAATAAAATGAAAAAATAACATATAGAGTAAAATCCATGCATATAACAACCTATAGGGAATACAAAAGAGTAAAAATGATTAATCCAAAAATCAAAGGAAAAAATACAAGCCTATCCAATAAAAATTTCCTGATCTTAAAATAGATAATAAATTAAATTATAGGAGATCCCAGCTTCATGTCTCCAAAATCTAAGCACCGTACAAGGTCAAATGCGCTAGGGTATCCCTATGCTTCTCTAAAATCTCCAATAACCAATATGTTGACTATATAATACATGATATGTGCGGGAAAATTCCATCTAAGGGTGAGTATATACAGACCTTGAAGGATTCCCTGAATACTAGTGGGGGATAAATATGAAACAAGGTAGAAGAAGGAATCTCAACCAATAGAAAGAAGGAAAATAAATCTAACAATAGATATATATATTCTCATAAAAGAAACCTAGATAATAGAGAATGTTCATATGCACCTTACATCCTAGTCCTGGTGGATGAGTCTTCCAATGGTTCTAGAATGGTCCAAAAAAATTCCCATCAACTCACATGTATATCCGAAGAAGTATCCATGTGGATTCATGCCTCCCCACTATGACTCACAGTCATAGGAAAAACTACAGGAAGGGGACCCTTACCCTGGGACAACAGGATGGTTTTATTCAATAGGTAGAGGACCCATGTCCTAGTCCATCATGGAGTACCACTTAGTAGGTAGAGGACCCATGCCCTGACATTACAGGAGGGTTACACATAGTATATAGAAGACACATTCCATGAATCTAGAGGAGGGTTCCACTCAGTAGATAGAGGACCCGTGCCTTGACTCCGTGGGTGGGTGACATTCCGTTGATAGAGGAAACATTTCCTGACATCACAAGAGGGTTCCACTCATTTGAGAGGGGACCCATTACTTGACTCCATAGGAGGGCTCCACTTAGCAGATAGGGGACCCATTCTCTGACACCATTAGAGGTTTCAACTCTCTAATGATCATGAATTATCATTTTCATCATCAAGAACCACCTAAATAATCATCACACTTGAAACATTTCTCTTCATATCTCAAAATCCACTACAAATGAGACACTCACATTCTTTGTGGAAAAAAACTCTGGATAGAAAACTCATAGGGAGAAATCCATGTCCAAATGAAGGATATATTAGTGTTATAAGTTTCCTATAAAGGAAGTACACAACATATAAGGGGGTCCATATGGCATGTGTCCCCACTCCTCCTCATAGACGTGTCCTCTCTGGCATAGAGATCATTGTCCGTGTAGTATGACATGGAATGTGAGGGTAATACATGCCATTTGTTATCCAAATTTGGGTTTTCTGCATTCTCTTGGATTTTTCCATTTCCTTCCAGTCATGTCCATTTACACTTGAAAAATGCTAGTGCACAACATGTTCCCCACCCTACACGGAATGTAGATCCATATGGGCTCCTGATCATGTACTCCTTGTACATGGCGATTCATACAACTAGGGGTAACATGGAATGTGGGACCTCCACAAAGCATGTGATATTTAACTCTTTCACAAAACCCTAGTCACCACAGATAATGGACAACAAGGTGTGCGTTAATCACCGTACATGTTGTGTTTGTTGGTATTTTATATAAATTGAAGAATATTTCATGCATCTTCGAGATTTTTTCCTACTCCTTGAATCATACTTGGTGTCCACCCATAACTAATGGTATTTTCCTTTAGCCAATGATTCCAGCCCTCTAATGGCTAGAAATTGAATTATATTGATCCATATGGAACTCGCTCACCTTGATTTCCTATAGTGTTTCCCGTCTTCATTACCAATAATTCATGGATCCTAGATTCACATGAGTCCATAACCTGCATCATGAAACCATCTCAATCCATCCAATATTATCTATTCCAATTGTTTCATGTGGAACTGTCATGAATCTGAGGGTTTGATCATGATCAAACCCAACCAAAAAAGAGGAACTATGACTCTATAGGCCAATCATTGAATTCAAAGAATTATGGGGGGATCACAAAATAAAAGTTTTAAAAATCACTGCCAAACATTTCTTGTCCAAATAATATAGATTTGGGATAAATGGTTTGAGAAATATGGCATAATGAGAATAAAAAATTGAACAAATAATTTAAATCTGATACACGGTATCATGAAAAGAATTTATGTATACGTATATTGAGGAAAAAATTATTGATCATGCCCAACATTTTAACCATAAGGTCAGAATCCATAAATTACAAGTCTTACCCTGAGATTGGATTGTTTGTTGGTGAAGAAACCATTCGTGAATGATGGGGTAGATTTATTTCTTTTTCTTTGGCTCAATTCACCTTGAACTAGTTTTCAGTCATCATAAAATCTCAATCCACCAGTATATAATGTTATAATCCTCCTCTCAATTGTTCATTGGCCATTCTTGTAACCCTAGAAATTTTTTCTAATATAATATAAATAGAGGGAATTCATTTGTGATCATTTAATGAATGAATGAATTAATTCACTAAACATACCCCCCAATTTCCATTTAATCTAAAATTCTTATGCCGTCCAACATTAGGTCATGACTCATGTAAATCCTCTACTTTGGATAACTATGGTCTCATATTTTTGACTTGAGACACTTTTTGGATTTATTCCATCATTTCTTAAAAAATTTGCCTGCGTGATATAAAATATATTTAATGTTTTTTCAAATTTAATTTTGGGTTCACCGGACCTCAAAATCATGCTCCATCTCTGCAAATGTTACCTAAAATATTTTCAATATATTTGAATGTCTTATAAGTAAAAAACAAGGTCTCTAAAAATGGTCTATAAAATTGGTTGAAATATTTTAAGGATATTTAATGTTAACCTTCTAAAATAAGGAAACATTGGATCATATTAATTATCATTTTTATAGTGCATTATTTGACTACCTTTATCTATGAAGGGTAAAAATAATTTCCATCCTTGGAGAAAATATGGTCCAGAAAATAACTTCATTGGTAAAAAATTAATAATTACTATACTTCCCATACAATTCTTTTTTCTGAGGGACTCTAGAATTATTTTTAGATAACTATAATGATCATAATATATCATTGTGTATATCAAGATATAGTTAGTGAATACCACCAAAAAGTTATCAAGATACTCCTTGAATAATACATTTATTGGATCCATAAATATTGGTGGTTCATTAGCCAATAAAAAAGTCATTACTGTAATCTCATAATGTCTAAACCTTGTATGAAATGGTATATTCAGTATATCACAATTCTTTACCATTTGTTGATTAATATTAGAGAAAATATTGGTCTTATAATAGTGTTGATCTCCTTGACATTGATCAAATAAGTCTTCAATGGGTGGAAACTAATATATTTTATTTATATTAATGGATTTGATCTTCTTATAATCGATACACAATTTCATTGAACCTTCCTTCATTTTTAGAAAATAAAACAAGGTATCCCCCTGGTGAAACACTAATGTGTATAAAATCCTTATCAATCAACTCTCGGAACTATTTCCTCAACTCCAAAAAATCCACATGCTCTATTATGTAAGGATTTTTAGATATTGGTCTTACAAATTCTTATACTTATATGTTAAAACATTAATATTTTTTGTTTTGATAATTTACAATATCCTTGCAATTAATTTAATTATTTTTTTTTAAAAAATATTTTCATATTTTTTATGTGAATTATTATCACATGTATTTTTATTCTTAAGTGTTATTTTCCTATAAAATATAATCATTTTTATATGTGTAAATTTTTGAATTAATTTAATATTAAATATGATTTAATATTTTTATTTTTAATTATATATTTTATTAAATTTTATATATCTCATGTTAATTTTAATTTGACTATTGAAATAATTTTTTTGAACATTTATTTATATAAATGGTCACACACACACACACACACAGACAAATATATATATATATATATAATCATACATATATATAATATATGGTATATATATGTCCACTATTCATCATCTCCTTCAATGCCACTCCTTCAACATTTAATCTCCATATTCTCTATGCAAAAGGAAATGTGCTACTAGCTTCATGAAATAATATACATATTTTTTGAATTTAAGACACCATCATCCCCATCAGACTCTTAATTGGTAGTTCATTAATTGCATCATGATATCTCCTCAATGCACTATACCACTACATCATCGAATTCACTATGTAGCACAACATACGCAGTGTTGAAATCTCCTTTAATTACACAAAAGTTCACTTTTGTTAGTCCTACAAGGATCAAGTCCCATAAAAATTGAACAAATTCATACCTATGGGTATTTAGTACACTATATGAACCTATCCTAGCTCAATTGGCATCATGTGACACAACCACCATTTCCCTTTTGCATAAGTTTCTCTTTGAGAAAAAGTACTTATCATGCATGAGTTCTTACCATGGATGATATGATCCTAATATGAATCTGTTATACTACCTACCATAAATAAAAATTACACCTATCTAGAAGAAAAAATTTAACCTATTATGTGTTCAAAATTAAAGAAATCGCAGGTTATGTGAACCGACTGTGAGTTGTATTTTATACCTACTGTCATTATTATATTTTTTTACTAACTTTAATTTTTTTATTATGACTCCATGCAATAGTAAGATCAGTATACTAATTGTATGTGATAACATGGTAAGTATAATAATCATAAGACTTATACCTCATGGTTATATATTTACATTGATTATTTTTTATATTTTTTAGAATAATTTATTTTAATATTATTTTATTTAATTTAATAACTACAAGTTTATTAAATTTTTTATCTCTTATATTTATTTTAAAAGTAATTATATATTATCACGATCATGTTAAAAACTAGGGAATATAATAATTTTCATAGAAATAATATTTTTTCTAATATTTTATTATACTCTATTTTTATTAATTTTTAATTATCGAATTACCGAAAGTCATTGAAAAAAACTTTTATCATTAAAATTATTTGAATAATTTTCATTTTTTATAATTAATATTTATAAATTTTTTAATGAGTTTAATATATGAATTAAAGAGTCTGTATTAATATTGAACAAACATGTGGTATCTATTTGTTATGTCATGTTTAAAATTTTAAATATTTCTAACCATTCTATAGTGGTGATATGTTATGGAAAATCCCATGAAAAGAGAACGAAGATGATCATTGATGAATAATTCATAAATAGAGACCAAGGAATTTATTGAGGATAACTATTGATGAATTTTTAAAATAGTCAATGATAATAATAATATTCTTGAATCTTGAAGAAATTATTCCCGGAATTATTTAACATTATTGTGATAAATATTAAACTTCTATGTAAAACTATTTAATCTTAAAGTGATCAAGGGTCATCAGATGACACCATATTTAATATTTTATGATCTTTTTTAGTTTCATTATTTTCTAGTTTTAATTATTATATTTTTCTTTCTTAAGTTACTAGTATTTATTGAATGTTTATTATTTTCCAAATAAAATAATGCATATCTTGGCCACTCAACCAATTAAAAACAAGGGTCTTGGGTTGTGGCTCCCAAAAAAATGTTGGGTTCTTGAGTTGTGACTCCTAAATAATTTCATGTTAGACTAGGTTGTGACTTCATTAAAATTTTAGGGTTGTTCCTATAGATATTGGAATGGTTGAATCTATAAATAGGTTATTATCCCAATAAAAGTGAGTCTCCTTAGTGGGTAACAACATTCTCACTTATAATATAATATTGAAGAGTGGAATACGATCTTGAAGATTCAAACCACAATAAAAATATTGTGTTCACATTTTAATTTCCACTACATGAAATCTTGTACACATCGCTACACTATAGATTATACTATATTTTCTTATTGTTTATTTTTTAGAATTGTTTAAAATAATATTCACCCTAATGTATAGTTTTTCCATAAATATTGATCCAACAATTGGTATATTGGAATCAGTTCCTTAAAGGATAGTTAGTTGCTCTAATTGTTTTAATCTAATACAAATCAATAGGAATCTAAGGGTAGGACCATTTTAAAGGCTGTATAGTCTTTTTTTCATTATTATTATAACATGATCCAAGACCTAATGGCCTATGAAATAGAATATAAGTTATTGAATATGGTATTTACTAATTAAAAAGATGGCTAGATTCCCCAAAGCCCATATTTTTCAATGTATGTGACTATGAGTATTTTCAAGACCAAATGGAAGTATACTTCCACCGGTTAAGTGAGTATCATGGGGTAATCATGGATAAACCATATAAATTAACTAAATATTATCCACTAACACTGGAAGTTAATTATATGGTAAAACATATTTTTAATTATAATGTAAAGAATATTCTATAATATGCAATAAACAGTTTTTCATATAGACATGTTTCATCTTGTAGAACAACCCATAAAATATAGTGAATTATATAAGTAACTCACTATGGGACAAAAATATTTAAATAACTATATTGGCAATGCTGTGAGATGAATACCAATATTCCAATATGGATAAAGAAGAACGAGTTAACTAAAAGTTCCATCAGTTTGAAAGCATTTCCAATGGCATGAGTCGACTCAATGAAGTACTATAAAAAACATATTTTATTGAAAGAGTACCGAGAGAATTGCCAAAAATATGGCATGTGAAGAAAATGGTGATCGATAAAAATAATAATTTTAAAGAGTATACCATAGATGAAATGATTGGTTCTGTACAATAGTATAAACTTGAGTTGAAAAACATTACTGACGAGGACACTACAAAGAAGAATGTTATATATTTTTAGTTAAATGTTAAGGAATCATATAATTCTTAGAAATCTAAGATCTAAGAATTGGAGAAAAATACAACACACTTTAGTAAGATGTTTTTCAAGTTTATGAAAAACAAATTTGTAAATAAGAAGTTCAAAAGATTATTCAAAAAACTATAAAAGAATGTTAATTATAATAATAATGATGATGTTTAAGAATTAACATGTTGTGAGTGTAGTAATAAAGGTCACAAAAAGATTGAATATCCCAACCTCAAAAATAACATGAATGAAAAAGAAAAATAAGAAATGAAAAACAATATTTGTTTAGAGGATGTGACTTTTCAAAAAATTTAGACTCGATAAGTGACTTGGGAAGTGAAAAGGAGATAGAAAATATTGCTTTTAATGGAACCAAATTAAGAGGTAATTGATTCCTATTTTACTAAATTAATTTCTTCTACTAATTTTGATCATAATAATTTATCTAAAGATGAAAAAATTGATTATTATTCTTATTATAATACTAATTTAGTTAATTATAATTTCAATAAATTTATTAAAGAAAAATAAATAATTAATGAATGATGGTGTTTGGATTATTGATAAATACCCCTAAATAAAAGTAAAAATAAATATAAAATTTGCTTAGGAAAATTAAAAATTAAAAATGGAATGTGATAATTTGAATATTTCTGTTTTTAGAATGAAGAATCTAAAAGGAATTGTGATTCTGAGATATTAATAATAAAATACGATAATGAAATATTGAAATATTTTCTAGTAGTAAATAAAAAATATCTAGAAAGAAGGATTTATTTTATCTTAAGGGACTTCAAAAATGTTGAGAATTATTTTAATAATCTCAAGAAAAAAATAATAAATTGAGAAACACCACTCTGAGATCTAATAATGATTTCTATAATGATTTAGAAATTATTAAAAAAGAATATATGTATTTAAAAAAGAAAGTTATCAATCCTAAATAAACCTTATATACATTATTTCAAGGAAAATAAAAATATAATGAAATTATGTCTATGATGGATCCAAACTATTAAAATAATGGTTTTGATTATAATAGTTCATGACCATGGATGAATAAAAATAGATTTTTTAAAAGTTCCCAGGGAAGTATTTCAAGCGTAACAAGTTTTTAATGTAGATTCAAAGGGAATCACCCCATTTAATGTTCTATGAGATTTAAAAAATTAGTTTCGAATACAAATACATTTATTTATATCAGTTTTTTTCTAAACTATCCATAAATTGATGGTTTAAATCTATTTAGTTTCAAAAAATTTCTACCACTAATTTAATTGGTCCCATGTTAGCATTGTTACCAAAACACTCTACTTGATTATTTAATTTTAGGAAATCTTACTTATAAGTCCCAATGATTCCAGGTATTTAAGAAATGGGTTTTTTAGTCATGTAGCATGTGATATTTCAAAATTTATATATTTTAATTTATATAATGGAGGCCCAGTCACATTTGAGACAACATTAATGGAATGTTTAATGGTATTAGAGAAGTTTATTTATAAGACATCTATTATTTCAAAATTATTATTTATATGTGTTTTAAAATATAATTTAACAATTTCATCACAACTCCACGATGATGGATTAAATGTAATTTTTGAAAATGAAAAATATACAGTATTTAAAAATTAATCTATTTTATTTTTCAATAATTGAAAAAATAATGTTTTAGAATATTTATTTTTCTGATCTAAAAAAAGGTTAAGTGATTGAATTCTATAGAAGAATATGATATTCTACTGAGTATGAGACTTGGACATGAAAGCATCAGATAGATTCAAAAGTTTTCAAAACATTAACAATTTATACAATTTAAAATATTTAATAGTAGTAAGTACTTTATGTGTGATTCTTGTTTGAAGGTTAAGAGACATAAATAATGTTTAAATTTGTAAATGATGTTATTATTGATAGATATCATGAATTTTTACAACATTACTTATTTCATCCTATGAAACCTACTACCTTAGGTAGGAAAAAATATTTATTTTTAATACTTTATGGATACAATATATTCATATGGATTTATTTCTTATAACATAAAAGTAAAACATTATTTATTTTTTTATTTCTATAATATTAAAAAAAATTCAAAAATCTATCAACCTTCTCTATTAGAAGTGATAGAGGTTTTGAATTTTTTAATTTGTAATTTGATAAATATTATGATGAAAAAAGATAAAAGAATTATTTTTCTACACATAAGACACCAAAAAAAATGGCGTGGTTGAAATAATGAATAAGTTAATTCCTGAAATGTCATGAATAATGATTATAGAATTTAATGTGACTAAATATTTTTTGGAAAAATATGTCAATACAGCTTTTTATTTTCTTAATAGGGTTCCTATTAATTTTTTTAATATAATATCTTTATAAAATTTTAAAGGATTTAAACCCAAAATAGATATTTTATAGGTATTTGGTTGAAAATTCATTATCTTAAATACAAAAGATATTTTAGAAAAATTTGATTCTAAAAGTGATGAAGGAATATTTTTAGTTTATTCTAAAAACCGTAAGGCATTTAGTGTTTTTAATAAGATAACTATAGCTGTTGAAGAGTATGGGCATGAAAAATTTAAAGAAAAAAGAATAAAAATAAAAATTATGATTCAATTGAAGATGATGACGAATTCATGGAATTTATTTTTGATAAATATAATGACAATAAAAACGATAATACATAATTTTAGGTGGAGAAAATATCTTATAAAACTAATATTAACGTTTAGAAAACACTTAAAGTTCATCATATTTAATTATTATTTGTAAATATTGAACTTATAATATAATCCAGAAAATATGTTATATATTACTGTACTAATTTTTCAATTGTTATGAATTTTGTACCTATTAATATTGATGATTACTCAATTGATTCAAACTTAACAAATTATATTAATTATGAATTAAATAAATTTGAGATAAATAAATTGTATAATTTAGTTGAATTTCTGAAATATATACAATTTTTAGGAAATAAGAATATTTTTCATAATATGCTTGATGAAGATAGAAACATAGATTAAAAAAGAAATACATGTGGATCAAGGTTATTTCCATGAATAGGGGATTGGAAATGAATATTATTATTCTCATATTTCATAGATTGAAGATGTTATAATTTTATTAAAAATTTATTTTTTTTTAAATATAAAATTATTTCAAATAGATTTAAAATGTTCATTTTTAAAAATAATAATTTGGGAGGAATTTTATGTGAAATAACTACTTTATTTGGAAATGAAAATTTTCCAAATCATGTAATTAAAATTAAAAAATATTTATATGGTTTTGAGAAAGCTCTATGAGATTGTTATGAGATACTATGTCCATTTTTATAAAAAAATGGTTTTATTAAAGGAAATGTCGATTCTACCTTGTTTGTAAAGAATATTTCACATGAAATTTCTATTATATAGATTTATTTTGATGATATGATATTTTGTTCATAAAATTTTTTGCTGAATAATTATTTTTTTCTAAATTAGTGACTATATATTTTGATATGATCTTAATGGTATAATTATATTTTTCTCCCTTGTTTACAAGAAAATCAATGAAATTATTTCATTTACTTAAATTATTTCATGTATACTAAAGAAATTATTAAAAGGGATTTCCGTGATTCATTTAATTCTATGAAAACAAATATTTGTAAAAATTACAAAATGGATTTAGATCAATCTATAAAGTGTGTTGATATTAAACTGTATAGAGGTATGATGGGCGGATCACTATATTTGGCTTCATATAGACTAAATATAATGTTTTAAGTCAATTTGTATTATATAATTAAATATAATACAATGAAATTTCATCTTAAATAAGTTATGATAATTATCTAAGATATTAAAGGAACTGTTCTTACAAGTTTATTTTTTTCAAATCAATTTTTTTCTTATTCTGAATCTGTCATTGATGTTGTAGGCTTGACCGGGAAAACACAATAGGTATTTGTACTTTTCTACTAAAAAGTTTTATTAAATAGAGTTATAATAAAAAACTACGAGTTGAACTGTCTACATGTGAGAGTTAGTATGTTTCTACAACTAGTTTTTGTTCTCAATGCATATATATTAAACTTAAATTATGTGATTTTAATATTATTTTTGATAAAATTTCAATTTTATATGATAATTATTGAGAAATTTAGATTTTTAAAAACCCTTCACAAAATTCTAAAAAAACATATAGATGATAGATTTAAGTTTTTTATGGGATCATGTGAATAAAAGATATTACAGTTTATAATTTTTCCCACTAAAAATCAATGAGTTTACATATTCACTAAAGCATTAGATTTTCTTAAAATTAATAAAATGAACTTTGAACATAGCATTCTATAAACATAGAATTGTTTTTATTATAATTACTTTTTATTTAAAATGAATATAGTTTTTGACATATTCTTACATATGTACTATTTTTTAATTTTAGTTTTTTTGAAAATGTTCTATTTTTTCAATACTTTGTATTTGATACTATTATTATTTAAAGAGGGAAAATATTTTATAATTCTAATTTTTTAGCATTTGGATAAATATAAAAAATGGGAAGAATGATTTTTAATGTTTAAATAAATGTTTGGTTTTTTAATTTTAAAAAAATCATAGATTGTTAGTGTTTGAACTATTATGTTAATAATTTAATAATTATGTTTTTATAAATTATAATTTCATCACATTTAATAAAATTCATATTTCTTAAACATTGATATTGTTATATGTTTCTATATGAATTGTCATCAATTTTAGTTTTTTGGCTAATTGTCATTGTACTATACAATGTAATAATTTTTTAAATATTTTAATGTTTGAAAAATATCAACTTCTTCCATGTAGTGATTATACCAGACACTGTCTTAGGCACATGACTAGTAGTTCATCCATTCAGCATGATAGCTCCTTCATGCACTGTACAACTACAACGTCGACTTAACACAACAATGCAACAAAAAAACCTAATTTTCTATTCATTATGCACACATCCTCCTAATATAATCTATCATGTATCATCTAACATGTAGTTAATAAAACTTCATACCATTAGTTCTTCAATACACCATCACAACCTCGCCTGGTTTGACCAACATCATGTGGAAGATGCACTAGTTCCCTTCTGCATTGACTTCTCTAGGTGAAAAAGTATATACCATGTGTGTGTACCTATCATGTGTGAAGTGAACCTACTTTGCATGTGTTATACTTCCTACTGTGATGTAAAATATTTCCAAATATTATATAGAATAGTTAACCTACCATGAGTTGGAATTCAAGAATACTATGTATTATACCAACATACCATGTCTACTATTTTAACTTACCATGATTGTTAATTTGTATTAATAAATGATTTTTCTAAATTTACCACAAATGATAAAAAATAAATATACCAACCACATGTGATGACACAATAAATATATTGACACCAAGGCTTATGACTCTTGTTTGGTTATTTACATTTTTTATTTTTTATTTTTTCCAGAATACTTTATTTTGATGGTATTTTAACAAATTGATTAACTATATGTTTATTCATCTTTTTAATGGTTATATTACATTATAAAATAATTATATATTATTAATACCATGTTTCATACAAGTTAATATAAAATTTTTATTGAAAATAATATTTTTCAAAATATTTATTTCATACTCTATTTTCATTACATTTGAGTTGAATTATGGAATGTTTTTGTCAATTATTTTTATTACTAAAAGTATTTTAATAATTTAATTTTATTCTAATGAATATATTAGAATTTTTTTTATGATTTTAATTAAATAATTAATCTGAGTTAATATTATTATTCAATAGGCATTAGGTATAAACATGTAATTAAGTGTTTAATATTTTAAACATTTCTAACCATTTTATGTTGTTTATAAGTGTAGAAAAATCTCATGCAAAGAGAAATAATATAAAATTTGATGATTATTCAATAAATAGTGACCAAATTATAGATTGTGAATCACTCTTGATGACTTTTGTAATTTTCTATGTCAAACGCGATTTTTCATGAAAGTGGATGAAGTTATTATGTGAAAACTATTCCATTTCTAAGATTATGATTGAGATTTTATGTTTAATTATTTTCTTCTCATGCAATCAAAGATCAATAAACAACCTCGTCTTCAATATTTTTTGATATAGGATGGTTTCATTGTTTTTTGGTTTTCAAAATTTTATTTCTCTTTCTTATATTTATAATTTTTAGTGTCAGTTTATTCTTTCCGCAATCCAAATCAAGTTTTTTCTGGGTTATTATAACAATAAAAAATAAGGTTCTTGGGTTGTGAATCCAAAAAAACCAAGATCCAGATTCATGACTCATGAATAAAATTAGGAAATATTAGGTTGTGGCACATACAAAAGGTTAGTGTTCTGCCTTTAGGTATTGTGAAAGGTAGAGTCTATAAATATATCATCATTCCGTTAAAATTGAGTTTTACTAGTGGGTTTTGAACTTATCACTATGTAGAGAGGATTAAAGTGTATATTTTGATATTTTTGTTCAACCCACAAGAAAAATACAATGTTCACATTTTAATTTTGTATGCACTGGATCTTGAAAACTACACTACACTATTAATTATACAATATTAAATATCTGATTTTGTATTTCATTTAAATTTTTTAAACACTATTCAAACCGCCCTTCATAATAGTTTTTCCATTAACCTCAATACAACAGTTCCATAATTGAGAATGATTTCTATAGGTAACTCAACTTCACAATCTGGAGGATGAGTAGATAATTCTTTTTAGAATAACATAAATGAATTGTTAAACAATTGATACATACTCTCTTATTTGGATATCTTTCTTGTCCATATATCATGCTTGATCTTATTGTCTTCCTAGAATTCCATTAAGGGTAGATTCTATGGGTTGTTCTAGAAACTACTCAGTAGAAGAAGTATCCCACTTTAAAATAAGGAATTGTATACCCCCTTCAGAAATAGTAATTAGCATTATCTAGATTCCATATATAAATATTGTCATATACTTAATTAGATTAGGATATTGAATTGTAAAATTCACTTCCTATTAATTTTTCAACTCTTATCCCTATGAATCTTGTGGGTTTTTATAGAAATTATGTTATATTACATTGGTCCTCTAAATATACCCCCCAGGGTTCCAACTAAAATTTATTTGATACCAACTGTAACATCCCATTCTCAAGAAACATAGTTTGGTAGTTATATTATATTATTGGTATATAAAACAATAGTTCCTATAGGATCTACTAGTTTATTAGTCATTAATGACAAGAAAAAAACATACATTACATTAGAAAACCTAAAAAACAACATAAGAATATTTTGATAACATTATTATCCCTTCCCCCATATAATTAAACATTACATACAATCCTCTTATAGGTTTACTAAGGAAGGAAAAATAGAAAATTTTGAGATCAGATATTTTTAAGGAGTACAATACAATGGAAGATTATATAAAATAAACATGTAATAATCGATATGGATATAATAAATGAACAACAAAAATCCATAATAAAAAAAGTAAGGGCATTCTATATCCATAATATTAAATAAAAAAATGGATAATAGTAAACATTCGTCTCATACTATTTGAATGAATGACTTAAAACATGATTTTTTTTGTTAAAGCCTTGTTCCAAGCCACCTGTACTGTTATGGGAAGGGGTATACATTAAAACCCAACCATTTTTACCTCCTGAGACCTAGAAATATATCTAGGAGCTATATAATTATGTGCTTGAACCATAACTCAATTAAGTCCAATGTATTTCCAATAAAAGTATCCTAACTATTCATTTTTTCCCTAAATAACCTCTTTTTAAATAAAACATAGCTATCCATATTGAGATAAATACATATATCAAATACTTACCCATTCAATAGAATAATTTTTATTTCTAGGATAACACCCCTAAATCAACTTTGAATCCATTAGGTATCATTAAAGTAATAGGTATTACACTTATCAAATAAATATATGGGTGAGGGTACATTTAATGTTTTGGGTAAACCATGGAAGATAGTAATTATGTTTAAAAATTTTTATTCGTAGGAGACCATATAAATGGTAACTAAAATCCTTCATCATTATTTATTAAGAGTTTGGGAATATTCCAAAGAATAAACCTTAGGATTTTATCACAAGGTGTACAATCATAGACTCACTCATCATGCATCGGGGTGATGATTAATTCAATGCTAAACTAAAACATTATGGGATTTTTACCACTAGGAATATATGTACCATATCCTCAACCACATGTTATTGCCAAGATACAGATTCATTTATTAGGATATTATGAATAATTTTACATTACCACAATAGAGGATGGTTTTCCATCACTGAAAAGTTAACTATTGAATCAAAGAAATAAGATAGATGGATAAAAATATAAAAGTTTAAATCCCTTAAATTTCATGATTAATATGGTAAAAGGTTTTCCATGTCAATGTAATCACTACAAAAATGAAAATTATCGGGGATATAACATGATCCAAAATGAAGGGAAATTAGGACAGGGAACCCCTTAATACTTGTAATAACTTCTATGAATTTACTTTAACCTCTTGTATCATAAACATAGTTATATTAATCACTAAGTTTTTAACCTTACTCATTTTTTTCATTCATACACATCATAAATAGTCATTCACTCCATAAATTCATCTGATTTTCCACATCAATGCTTATAGTTTTGATCATTTGTACTATTTTTTTAATAACAATGTTCATATTCATTTTATTACAAAGTACATTTTTACTAATTCACCATAGTTAACTTTATAGATTATTTATTATAATTTATGATTTTTTAAAATTAATTTTATGTGTTTTTTATACCTTATCCTTGAATATGATGTCAATGATAATCATGTAATAATTATTTTTGACAAACAAAGGGAGTTTTGTTAATTAATTAATTACATATTGATTTAGTATATCCAAGACAAAAAACATGCATATACACGTTTATATCATATTTAACCAATAAATAATTTTTTAAATTCATTCAAGATATAGTAATAGTATTGTTCTAGTAGGTTGTTAAACAGAACCAAACATGACGATGCCCTCATTTAATGAATGATTATGAGGTGGTTTAGTAATAATATCATTATAATAGAATAATAATGATATTAATTAGTTTTAATTAGTGTTTTATATTAAAAGTTTAAGGATCTAAAAGAATAATAAATGGATATTAAAATATTATATGATTTTAATAGAAGATTAACATCGTAGCACGCTTATTTTAAATGATTAAATTGACAACAATCGTTTGTTGAACATACAATTAATTGGTTCTATAACTTCCTATACCATAATTTTAATTTTATCATATAAATTATATTTATACTCTAATATCATCTTTATATCAAACCTTATAAATTTTTTAAGGAAAATGAAACATGTTATGTTGTGGAGGCGGTAGTCCACAAAACACATGGATAATGATATTGTTATTCTTAATGGATAAGTTATATGAATAAATAATGATAATACCATTATTGTTGTAGAATTTAGGTATATAAATGATAATAATATCATTATACTATTGTGTCTAGAATAAATTTTAAATAAGATAATTAATTATAAAACTAAGTATTTTGTAATACTCATGCCAGTGAAAATAATTTTCCTTAGAAACCTCCTTGGAAACGTGGGATGTATTCTAAATAATGGATACCATGATATTTTCTATGTGAAATATGGTTCTATGAGGAAACAAATTCATACTTTCAAAGAATACGTTAAAAAATAAACGAGTCTTGATGTGGTTAAGATGTTACCCATTTATAGGCGAAGGGATGGGTAATTTTCCAAATAAAAAATGAATTTAAATTATTTAATTTCACTATTAAAGGATCAATGCCCTTAAAAATAGAAAAAAAAGAACAAGGATTAGTTTTTGTTAATTAAACCCCACAAAATACATTTCGAAACATTTTTAAACATTTTTTATACTTTTCCGCCTACTAAAAGAACTTTTAATAATTTTTCCTTTTACTTGGGTACCTAATTTTTAACCATAGTAAATAATTTCAATAAAAAAAATTAAAATTGACCTAATTATAAAGTTTCAACCTTCCAATTTAAAATTTGAAAACATTTTTGTCAAAAAAATTCCTCAGTTATGAAAATTTAATTTAAAATATAAACACTAAAATGCATAAAATTGTTTCTTGAGAAATAAAATTTTTTTATTTGAATTTATATATATGTTAAATTTTATTATATACTAATTATAATGATATAAATTAAATTATTATAAACAAAATAACGGATATGAGGCTTTCAAGTACTGATAAAACCTAATTTCCCTTGAAAAATACTCGATTCAATAAAAATATTGAAAAAGAGTGTTTATATTAATGAAATATTTTAATTAGTTATTAAAATGAATCACATAGGTTTTAAAAGTTAAATGGGTATTTTAAAATGAATAATTTAAGTCCTATAATTGATATATTATTTAATAAAATGTTTTATAAATCTTTTAGTCATTCTTTTATAAAAATTTTGTAATATTAATTTCATGTTTCCGGAAAACTGTATTTTTTTACTAATAATTTTATATTATAAATGGAAAAAAACTTCATACTAAGATAATATTGATATTATGATTTAAAAAATAAATTTACATTGGTCAATTTTAAATTCCAAAATTAATATTTTAAATAAATTCTTGAATAATGTCTCTTTAATGGGTGAATTGTGTTATAGTTCCAGATATGGTGTTTATCTAGTTTAGTAGAGTCTCTGGTGTTATAAAAAATATTTTTTACATCTGAAATTGGGGATAAACATAGGATGATTCAAAAAAGTATAATTTTTATGGAAATGGGTTTTAAAATGAATGTTCTAACTCTTTTATGATGACTATGCTTCATGGTAAGCCTAGGAACTTGGTTAGGGAAATTAAGAAAAGTAATTTCCAGGAATTGATGACACTCTCCCTAGCCAAGTATTTTCTTTCTAGATATATTGTATAATATAATTTAACTTCAATGATATCACTAGGAGTTTTATGTTACTTTACATAGCACTCCAACACATGGATATATATGATATGTTTTAGATATAAGAATGTATGTAGATCTTAGTGTGCCTTAACAATAGTAACAATAGTGTATATCCCATAATGGGTTTTCTAATTCTAGTTTACATGGATTTTACTTTCTTTATTAAATAGTTATAATGAATTACACGAACTTCTAAATTTTTCAAATGTTAAAATATTGTTTTCCATGCGTTTTTATGTAAAATAGAAACCTTGGAATATCTAATTATTGTTTATCATGGAACACATGGTGAGATCCTACTAGGACCCTATATTCACCCAATGGATGTATTAATACATTGTTTTTACTAAAATAGGTAATGGAAATGACCTAAATTGTGTTTTTGGGTTACTATGTCATTCGTGTTCTTATTTAATAGAGATTACATGGTGGGAGTGAGACCTTATGACACATGGTGATGGGTAGCTATTTTTGGTAATTTTTATAGTAGAGTCATATATTTCATCACATTATCAGCTTCCTATCTCATCCAACATTTATTTTTGTTTTGTATTGTCATGCATATTCAATCTTAGTTAATGATATGTTAAAATTTATGAATTTTTTATATTTAATATTTTTTATACTGCGATTTCTTTTAAATGTATGCATGAATCACCCATAAACAACTAGGTCATGTTGGGTTCTCTGTTAAGACCCATTTGATGGATTTAATGTGAAAAATATTCCCAAATTTGTATCCATGATTACCTTGAACTATTTTTCAGCTTATTAGGATAAAAAAATTCCAATCAGGCCATATCATAGGCTAGATCGTATACCCAATGAGGTGTGATCTAGGTTGGATCATGAAAAAAATTATATTTGAACATGGTTTTGATTTATGATTATTTGGAAAAATTAATAAAATCAAAGATAGGATCATCATAACTCATGAGGTAGGCATAATGCGGTATCTTTCAAGCACTTTTATTACTAAGCCATGGGTTAATAGTAGTTTTCAGGATGGAAGGTTTTTTTATTACATGACCCATGAGATACCATATATTTTGTACATGAATGATTCAAAAACTCTAAACAATGAACTCAAACCAAACATCTTGGATAAATGGGTTGTTTTTTTTATATTATATTTCTCGTGGTTTCTAACATTTAACATTTTCCATAATTTAATATTTATAGTTTCAATTGATGTCATATAACTGTGGCTATGGTTTATTATTATTTTTTTTGATTTTATATTGTATCATGCGCCATGAATACCACTTGATAATAATTAAAGGGATATGAGGACAATTCACTATGACCTGATCCTCGTGTTGATCATAATTGGATTGAGATAGTGGTGAAATCCATTTGATCTATATATCAGGGAGTGGGGCTTGGTCTAATATAGTCCAATGAGGTAATTCTAGGGTTGTGTTAGGGTAAGGACCAGGATCATTAGTTTCTTCCCCACCAATATCCATCCTTTAAAAGAATAAATAATCCCCATGAGACAAACGATAGACTATAAACATTGGAAGGTTTTTTAAAATCCTTAGGACTTTAAAATCCATTAAAGTGAAGTGTGTAATGTTTATTCTTGAAGGTATAAATTATAAGTTTTGGGATTTCATTTTGAAGCCAATTTAGATGATAACCTTTAGTTTTAAGACATCAATGTCATGTTCACTAAGAAAATTTAACTACATATAATGGAACTTGAAAAGTCCCCGGAATTTTTATGCCTCCATCAAAGAAAATAGATAGTTATGGAGTATTAAAAATATTTTTTGAGCTTATCCATTTATCCTTGGAGCTTGTTTAAAATAATTAATTAAAATCCAATTGATTTAAGATAGGTATATGACTTGATATATGATCCCATATTTCTCGGATGAAGATTTCTATATATGAAATGATGGTGGATTAAGCCTATGTAGTATATATAAACTGGGATATAATTCATAGGATTATTTATTCTCCTTTATTCCTAATTTATATAAAGGTGTCCACTTTTAAAGGAAGAGGAAGCAAGATGAACCTAGAAGGGAAAGTGCGAGTGGATCTAGGAACCTATCCCAACTTGTATCATTAACAACCATGGGGATTATACAACTCATATAGTATCAATGTGGTATGATTGGGCATGAGATACCATTATTTCATAAATACCAATAGTCTTATCATGCATGAATACGTTTGGTCTATCTATAATGTTTTTGTAGTGTAAACCCCTCTCCTCAAAGAGGTTCATGATAATTCGATTTAGGTGAATACACAGTTCATAATAATTCTCATAAGTGGTAAAGATCCTAATCTCATGAGTGTGGAGGTATAAGTGGACCATCATATATAAATATATGTAGTTTTGGTCTAAGTCACAATATTTTTAATAATCATTTGAAACATTCTAAAGAAATACTGTTTCATGAAGTAGAGCGTGTACTTTTAGATTCTGATACTGGATTAATAACTATGTGAGGTATAATTATTGTTACATCATATATATATATATATATATATATATTAATTTATTTTATAAAGGTTATTCTCATTCCTTTATATATACTAGTATTTTTATTTTTTAAATCTTATATATGATCTTATCATATATGTTATGGATATGTATATACCTATTGGTAAGAAAAATATCATTGATTTCAATATCCTTCATGTATTATCCCCATATATGTGGTGGAGTCATTATGATACTTCCTTATTCTTGAAATATACCTCTCTGATATTATTCTTGTGAAGGATTTGATGACCAGTTTTAAATCCCACATTTCTTTTTATCATCGTAGGGTGATGTTCACAACCTATGATGGGAGATGTCATATATTTCAAGAAGAATGGGACCCATGATCTAGTCAATCAAAACTTTATCTTCCAAATCATAATAGGTTAATATGTTAGATATATTCTCTTATATAAGAGGTTGATAGTGGGAAATTCTTGAGATAATTTCCTCCTATTTTCATGGAGATTCAAAAAGTATTTCAAGAAAAAAAACTAATTTACATTGGGGGTGATAAGTTGAGTTTTCTTTTGATTTGGTGAGGATGATTCAACTGATATGAAAACCTTTACATCAAATGAAACTAAATAAATTGATAGTTTTGAATGTTTAATTAGATTATTTTATATACAAGATATTCATTCACCCATGTGTGTCACCATGGGCTAATCCATTTCTTTTTTCTAAGAAATAAGATACGACTCTTCAATTATTCATTTATTATAGGAAACTAAATTGGGTTATTATCAAGAATAAATAAATATTTCCTTATATTTATGATTAATTTGAAAATTTTAAAGGGTAAATGAGGTTATCAAAGACTAAAATCAAATCAAGATATCACCTCCTCAATGTAAAAAAATAGATATTCACAAGACTTCTTTTAGGAGAAGATATTATCATTATGAACATATAGTGATTCTTTTCTTTTTAACCAATGATATTATGATATTTATGGCTTTGATGATATATTTATATTTCATTAACACCCCAATCGATTCTTTGTAATATCATGAATGGAATCTGTGTTTGTAGCAAATTTTTTGTGGGGTGTTATCATCACTTTAATATTTTTCTAATAACTCTATATGATAACCACTATTATGTAAAGTTATGAAGATTTAGTTTCTAGAAAAAGTAATTCTTGTTAACAGGACATGTGCCATAAAAACATGTACATTTAGTTAATCCAAATAAAGTGAGAGATATCATGTCTTATGAAGAACCAAATACTATCACTGAGATGCATAGTTTCTTAGTTATACTGTGTGACTACACGTTTTTTAAGATTTCTCTAGTGTTGCATCATATTTGACAATATTCACTTGAAATAGGGTGAAATATATATGTAACTATGAATGAGAAGTTATATTTGATGAGTTGAATCAAAATTCGACATCAAATCTTATTTTTCTTATACTAGTTGCCAAATAAGGGTATTACATTTATTATAATTAATTAGGCATGTGATTAGGATTCATTATTATACAAGGTGATCATGTGAGGGATTGTGGTTTCCCAAAACCATTTCCCCATGACAAAAAATAACCAATCGATGATCGTGAGCTAGAGGCTGTAAGGCATGACCTTTTTTTTTGAAACTATATCTTTAGTGATAATTTCAAAAATATTTCAATTAGAAGAATTTGATTTATACATTTTCATAGAAATATTTGAACCTCATAAAATTAAAATGGTTTTATTACCATTATACATTTCATTTTGACCACATATATTACTATGAAATAGAAATGTAGTTTCTGAGGATCTTAGTACGAGTCTAACATATCAAATCTTGAAAGAATATAGTGATGAATGGAACATAAGGATAAATTTATATGAAATTTTCATAGAGGATATATAAGTTCAGTGAGATTATATTTAGGGATAATATTCAACTAACACATTCCCTTCATGAACATATTCTTCAGAAGATAACAGAATATGAGAAGATTCAACATTTCATGAAGACATTAAATTGTGGGGAGTTCACCAATGAGTGATCCCTATATGTTGAGTTTTTTTGTTTGAGCAACCATTATGTATTTCCATTATTCATGAAAAAGGCACGGATGAATACTTATTATCACTTCTAGTAGAGAATATTTATAGGATATTCTAGGATGTATTATTTCATGAAATGATGAAATTTATTCCCTTATTTGTTATGAGATATAAATTATTTTATTTCAAGATTTTATACTTGTCAGCAGGTTAAAGTTGATCATTTGAGTCCCTCTAGTTGTTCTGAGTATTTTATTGAAGGATGGAAAAATGATTATGAAGAAGCACTTTGGATATATTAAAATATAAAATAAATTTAAATTAATGAAATATATTTCAAATGATTTACACAACATATCTACGCATCAAGAGGCCCGTGAAAGTCCTGCCCATGCCACCCAATGTGCAACCCCCATACACAGCAGACCTACGTGGTAGTATAATTCTCAAACCCCTACGAAGAAGAGATACACTATAATGCTATTCCGAATACATATGAAGACACCCTTATTTCTACCAAACCCCCTCCTTTCATATAAATAGGACACTTGGGATCCCCATTTTGTTAACTAAAAATGTTATAAGAACTTCTGAAGCTTCCATTGAATAGCTCTTTCACCTAGGTCCCCCAATTTTTCATGGGTAGATTTCTAAAGCAAAAGAGGGGAGAATTATATGGGAAATCAATATTAATGTCATTTTAGAGTTTTAAGTAGATTTTTTTTGATTAAGTACCCTCATTCCAAAAGGAGAAGTCATCTACTCCAGGTCCATTCCTTAAGCAAATACCCACATAGGATGCTTTAAAATACATCAAGGGACACCTAGGGTGCTTATGTTAAAAACTTCACCAAGTTTTGTTGTCCCTATAGTCAATTTCCCAAATAATATCATGCATTCACAAGATTATCATTCCTATGTTAAATATTTTTTTAGTTCCTCTAATTACATGCATCGCACACCTACGTGACATACCTATGCGATGTACCTATGTGGCTTACCTGCATGGATCACCTAGGCGAGCCATCCTTGAAAGCCTTCAGTACCCAAGTAGGAAGAGTGAGGATCATAATTTCTTTTCCATTCTACAGGGAATGATATCCTTCTTACACTATGAGACCCATTTTAGGGAACCCCTTCTCGAGTAAGCCCCTAGAGCTTCAGGATTGAACCAATGACCTTCACATTCATTTCACATTGAATGGTTCATTGCTATGTTCCATTTTCCACTATCATTATATATTCTTTTTCCATAGGTATAGCCTCTTCCATCAGTGGAAGAGAATGTGTGTGGTTTGTTTAATCTTTCACATCCTCTTGTTTCTCACACTGAACATGAGCCACGTGGTCTTATAGATTTGTTTTGATTACAAAATCCACACAATCCACCACATATCTTGAACTATGATAACTCTGATACCCACCATAACTAGGATACATAGGAAGCCTTCACCTGGGTCCTGAGCTCAATTTACATCCTTCTAAATATTCCAACCCTAATTCCAATAATACCAAGATCCTCGTTAGACGTAATCATTGAATTAAGTACCCCTTTAATCTTAATGAGTTAAGAGATCTCTCATGGATCTTGTTACAAGGGAATCCCAATTAGGGTAAATCCCAAACCTATTTTTCTCAAAGGGATACACTCCCCTGTGAGATGGATCAACCTATGTGGGATTTGATTCCCATCCATGTGGGATATGTAGGAAGCCTCTCTAAGGTTCAAACACAGAACTCCAAATCAAACTTGTTCTTTCTGGGACACATTTCAAGCAGGGTATAATCCAACATGGAAACTCATATCCTTTCTAGATTCCTTAGGGTTCATAGGCACAATTAGCACACTAATCATTGACCAGACACCTTCCACCTATATTTCCTTACCACATGATATTAAATTATAGGGTTGGGTCATTATCACATGACCATAAATGGATAGACATGTCCCATTAATAACCACTGAAATATGAGGGTTATAATTCCTTTCATGAGGATACATAGGTATCCCATATATGGGTATGATAGCAACATCAAAAAAACATCTCTCTCCCTAGGAGATGATAAATCCCAGAGTTACCCATTGAGTGGATAAAAACCATCATTGTTTTAATAACAACCAAATAATCTTTATGAAGTATATGAGAGGATAATATTGATAGAGAACCTCAAATACATATCGATATATCAATTTATGTATAACATCAAGTACATAATGATGATTATAATTTCCATGCATACGAATAATTGACTGAAAATTTCTAATGAAACCTACATTATGCTTGGTAAATAAATACAGATTCACAAACATATCTTAAATCTATTAGAGAGTCCGGTAGTAGGAAATAATTCCACTAAAAAGGGTGTGATGATCCTGAACTCCCATCCTTTAATATAATAGGATTTATTAAGTATTTTAGGTCAATAAACCTAACGAACACATGATTTTGGAAATTAGTTCCCTTTAGATACATAACCTTTGGGTGTTTTAGATTCCATAAATAAATATGATGGAAACTATTTGAAAGTAGTGATTTTGAACCAAAATCTATGTTCCAGGGGAAACAATAAATAGTGAACCCAATGTGAATCCTTAACCGAGAGGATATGTTTACCAATGAAAACAAAACACTCTAAAAAACAGACGGTTGGTTATTCTCCGTGAGGCCATTTTGTTTGCACCCATATAGAAACAAAAATTGGTGAACCCAATGTGAATCCTCAATCAATATAACAATGTTACCTATTTATTAGGCCTCTATCAATTGAAAAAATATGGAAAGAAAAGGGAATCAATTATGCTTGTGTTCATATAAAAGATGATGATTTTATGGAGTTCCATGTTTGTATTTTTTATAAATATAAGCACTTTTTTTCTAGGAACTCTATTCATTATAAATGGATTCCTTTAAGTTTTAACCTATGAATTCCCCAACAGCTGCTCAAGATGGATCCTCATCCGCTCAAAGGATGTCATCACTGACTCAACATCTTCAATTATGGGTATCTAATGAATTGGTCCGAGAGTACCATCGACATGGTACTATCCTGACCATGGAGGATTTCCAACAAGCCCTCCAAATCAATAATAACCCTAGGTCATCCAGTCAACGACGACTGATGGTCTAGAAGCATATAGTTCCAACCACCGTCTTTAACCATTTTAGGAGTTTATCCCCAAAATTAAATCACCAATACCTCCCTTAGTCTAGGGAGGTCGAACCAGAGGCCACCCATGGCCTCATCCCAAAGGCACAAGGATCCTTTCCAAGGGATCCTACCAACAATCACCTCCGCCAATGCCGCATGGCCGAAAACCATCAACATGATGAGGGTGTTATTTTCATCTATTTGGACCATGTCCCTCAGACCCAGACATGAAATATGAACTGCCGCAGACAGCAAATAGCCAACAAGGATCAAGTTACTACCTTTTCCCCATCCAGAGAATCCCATCACCTAGATTGGTGTAAAATAATGAACAGTAACATACACCCAACCACCTTAACTCTACCAACCAACAAAATAGTTTGGCAGCACACAGCCAATCCCTCCATTCAATCCGGTGGAGTACCATGAGAAGGATAAAACTTTTTACAATCTATCAGTCAGCTAAAAGGCTTGTACGACTGTATTCAAGGAGCCCTTCTAGCCATGCTTAGAAAAAAACAACCTATAGACAGATACACCTTCAAGCATCTATCATGTTTGTGAATAGTCTCATTTACAAAAACACATATAATTCAGTCAAAAAGATCTGATGACAAACCTAGGGAAAACTAAACTCTATAAACCCACACATGAGTACTTTCAGTATCCACTAATAGTAAAGGGATGACAGGAGTAGGTACATACACATACTTCAAATATAGAATGGACGTATATTCCCATTCTGACTGCTGATGTCACAAAACATATTTTGGAAATGGTGAAAGGTTAGACATAAATTCCTACCCATATCCCAGATGATTTCCCCAAAATCATAATTGAATATTCGGAAGTACGATAGGTACAGACACATAATTCAGTCACCATAATTGGGATGACTCATCATCATGTCATCCTAGAGAAAATACACACCACTATTCTAGTCTAGAAGGGTTTTCACGCATACTATCCCATATCATATGGAAACCATATTGGGCACATAAACTTGTTCTAATTAGAGATAATGGATCTGTTTTGATAGCCACTTAAAATTAGGAACATACACCTGCTCATCATAACCACTTTTCTCACCAAGTGGCCCCAACTACGTGTAAGATAGAATTTACGAAAAAGTCTCACCAATTAAAATTGGAGAATAAAGAGTCAAACAAAAATCCTCACCCTCTTAAAGATGGAGTTATTGAAGCCCTCATACATTTACCTATTGAAGCTCAAGATCCTACCCTCCCATTACCAAAATACAATAGTAGTAGTAATTCGGAATTTCCTCATCGGACACTTCATCATAAAATCTTGGTTCATTACAATTCAGTAAATCTTGAGAACCTATCTCTGGGTGAGAGCCATGGTAACCCTCCATGTGTCCCACAAACCAAAAATTAAGAGGATTTATCCCTTTTCGTAATCAACCATGGTGGTCCTCCTCATGAGGGCATTCGTTGTGAAAGTTCTCTCAGTAGTAGTATTTCACATTTTCAAAAAAATTATCAAAATTATAATATAGTGATGAGAAATTTCTCTTATCTGGAGGCACTTTCAAACACGTGGTCAATCATGTTCGATTCCATGTTATTGGAAGGTGAAATAATTTCAAATCTGGATGATATCCCAAAGAAACAGTCATTCATCAAAAACTCCCTTGGACCTTTTTCCTTCTAATATAACATAGGAAACACCAACTAATCCCATTTCATGTGATAAATTAATCAAAAGACTCCACTATGATTGGTCCAAGTTGAAAAACATCTATAAAATTACTAAGAGGATATGTTGATTATGAGAAAACAATTGGCTAAGGGTGAAATACCATTCATGTTCTTGCCTTTGGAAACCTTTAAATACAACATTCCAGAGATATTTGTGGAAGAATGTATTCATGATATTGGCCTCAACATTTAGAAGAATATTCATCATCTAAAATCCAAGGTATTACCATATGATGAATATCAAAGGCATGTTAGTGTAATAGAAGGTTTTGAGAACCAAATTGACTTAGCGTCTCTCCAGAATTACTGACATCCAAATATTGAGAATCAAAATGGGGACCTTAAACTTGCATTCCTCAATGTATTAAAGAGGTTTTGAGAATTGATAAAAAAACCCCACATGGTGTTCATATCATAGGATGGGGTGTTTATAGAGCATTTCATTTTACCATGCTCCAAAATTAGAAAATCCCATCCAAAGTGGTATCATGAAATGTTATTGCCTCAGGATAGCTACAATAAACAAATTATGTTCATGATCGAAGAGATGGCCAACAAGAGTAGGCCTCGATTTATTTTTTTACCAAAGTCAGGCCCAAATAGTGAAAGAAATTGAGGTTCTTCTGCATCAATAATCTAAAAACATCAAGTAGGATTCCCTCTTAGATTATTCCAGCCATAAAATCACACAAATGACTAAAAAAGTACAATATTATTCCGAAATAGGTGATTTAAGTGGGGGTCAAATAATGCACCCAACCAATGTTCAGACTAGAATTCATAAAATCAGAAGAGAAACTGTGCTAATATCAGCCAAAACAGTTCAGGAACCACCCCATCCTACAAGATTGGGGGAGTTTTTGACCCAACCTTAAGAGTCAATAAATAGTTCCCAAAGGGTTGATAAAGAAAAATAGTAAAAACCCCATCCTTTAAGGCTAGGGGATTTTTCACATCCACAATCCCCTCCAAAGAGAAAGTAATTTTTCTCCTGATTAGGGAAGAATACACAAAGTGAATGAATGGTCGAACTGTCAAAGGATTCAATTCAAGTAATAGTATTTTAAATAGTCAATGGAAAACCTACAAATAGAAGAATAAGTCTCATATAGGATGATGAAGGAGATATTATAGAGATACTGATAGAATATCATCAATGCATTATGTGTCAGTAAATGTCAATAATTCCCTTATTGAAGATCCTCCATAAAATGAGTCCATTACAAGGGAGTCTGAGGATGAGGTTATTATTCATAATACAGTACACACCAAAACAATTAAATTAGGTGTGCATACATGAAATCATAGAATTACCCAATATCTAAGTATTCCCTTGAATAATCAACTTCCACCTCTTCGAAAGAAACCTAACAAGGGAAAGGGTAAATGTAACACCCCAAGGTTTTCTAAAAATAAATTGAAATTCATGAAACTTTATTTTATGTAGATAATTATAACTATACTTTAAACATAATTTTACTACTTCTATGTTTTGAATTTTGAAAAGCGGTTATCTACAATTGTGTTCAGTATGTCATTTGGAGTCTATTGGAACCAACTTGTTTTTTTTGTGAATAGTAACATACCTGTGTGAATATTAATATGACCCTAATGAGTAGTAAATTGTGTTAATATTTTATTTTCTTATGTATTTATGATAATTAAATATTGGATAACTTTTCAATGTGATATAAAAGCAGTTATTATTTTTAAATTATTAATTTTTAAATTAAGTATGATTTTATTTGAAAATTAAATTAATAATATTTAGAAAATTATTTTTAAAAAATGGAATTCATTTTTGAATTCTACACGTCGATAAATTGTTTAGGTGAATTTTTGGGATGTTTTTGAAATTCTTTAATTTTTGATGAATAGTGAAATACGGTAAAATACCGTATATTCAATTTATCAGTAATATACACTATTTATAACATCATAATTCATGTAAGCCCACTTGGTTTGAAATAACATGCCATTATTACTATTTGGGGTCACATGAATTATGATTATTCAATGTCTTGAGAAAAAATATTATAATAATGATTAAAATATTGAAAAATACCCCCTCTCCTCCACTAAAAATAAAAACCTAATTCCCATATTATCCCACAAATTCAAGCCTTTAAACTAACCTAGGTTTTTCCCAATACTCTTCCCAAGGATCTTACCCATGTCCTACAGCTTCTGTTCTCACCAAAAGGCCGAAATCCAAGGCCTTAAGAGGGATCTCAAGGAGAAGAGATCAAGAGGTAAACATCCTCTTTCATTTTCATTATTTCCTTTCATTTTATGTTATTATTTTTCATTACCATTGTATTATGTTGAAATATTTCATTACATATCCCCCTTATTTTCCATATTATGTAAGAGTGATGAAATACCCCTTTATCTCATCAAACTATTTTATGAAATTATATGTGACGTCGTTAGGCTGCCGAATTTTCATAAGTAATTTCTCAAATTTTCTTTAATTTTGATCTTCTTTATTTTTTTCTTCTTTCCTAACCCCCAATTATCCAAGAGGCATGAAATATCTATAATCTTGTGTATTCTGTATGTTCTCATGTTCATGTAAAATTCTTCATCAATATTCTTCTCCACCCCAACTTATTCAAGGAATTAAAAACATTTTCCGTGATATGTCGAATTTCCGACATCGTGGACAATGTGATTTAAATTTGCTATAATTCCTCCATGTATGGTCATTAAACCATTTTTACGGTTTAACCAGGTTATAATATATGTATTATTTCTCATCCATTGTTATGTAATTATTTTTTAAACATGGTTTTAATTTATAAAACAAAATGAGGTTGTTATTATCAAAGAACCACTAAAATGATCTAAACAAACATAATTAATTTTTTAACTTATGAATCATCTTCATGAAATAATTAAAAATGATAAATGGTATAATTTATAGCTCTGGAAATATTTAAATACTATTCCATTACAATTCTGGAGTTTTAATTCCATTCTAAATGAAAAACCATCCTGAACCAATCATGGAAATCATGTAAAGAACTCACCCAAAAACAGCAGGAGGAACAAAATACTAACAATTAAAGGGTGAAATGATGAAATTAAATGATCATATAAGGTATTATAAAGATGGATATGTTTCTTTAAGATATTAATAACACTATTTTAACCATTATATGATAGGTTTAAATTATTTGGAAGTAAGAAAAACCTGATGCAAGGGAAATCTTAACCCGATTTCAATTCTTTGGGTCAACCTTCTACTTCATTATTTATGTGGTAATAATTTTTTTTTGTGATGAAAATTGATTCTATTATGATTATTTATGTGTGTTTACAGTGTATATACATATTCCATCCACTCTAATAAGTCTCACTTCAATTATATGATTTATGTAAGCGATTTTTCTTTTAAAATCATCTTTTTAAAAATTCTGTTTTACGAAATTTCAAAGGCAATGTTTTTATGAAATTATTCATGTTGTATGATTGTGTTTTGGTTCATGGAAATTGTTTATGATTAAGGGTAGGATATATATTTCTCTCCAATTCATTGGGTATGTGTGTGTTGGAGTTCGGTCATATGGTTCCTCCAAGTGTAACTGTGATGATTACACAAATTGTAAGGTAGCTGTGAGGGTTACAAATTATATGGTAGTCGAGAGGGTTACAAGATTATGTAACTAATGCCCCCAGATACCTTTATTTTTATATTTATGTTTTTATATGTTGTTTAAATCTTTTGTAAATATCATGTTTCACAATTTAATTTTATATGAGTGGCGATTATGTCTTTTGAAAATGTTTTCATACATTACAAGTATTCATGGACTAATGTTCTCTTTCCTTATTTTACATCCCTTATGGAGATTTTTGTGCTCATACCAAGTTTTTATAAATTATTTTCACATGTCATAAGGATTTTTAAGACAAATAATTAATCTAAGTTAAATGTTTGAATAATTTTCAATGAAATCATTTTTTAAGCTTTAATGTTTTATAATTTGAAAAAAAATTGAAACTGTTTTTATAGTATCCACTCTGTAAAAATGTGTAATGTTATGAATGTATTATGTCCCAATTCTATAAATCTATAATATTGAAAATATCCTCAATTTAAAAGGAAGTTATTTCTTGACTAAAATCAAGATTATGTAATGTAATAAAGCTAGGTCCTTATAGTTGGTATCATAGGATGGTTTAGATAACTTTAGGGGTTATGATGATGCTACAAGAATACCATAAATGATTTTTACTCTATGATTAATTTTAAATGTTATAGAATTTGAGGATTACCATGTTTCTTCTTCTAATATATGTTTGTTTATAATGGTTGTTCTTAGAATAAATAGGGAATCTAAAGAGGGGAGGCACTGACAGAACGACATCCTTCTGAATCTGCAGCCTGAAATGGTAGGGATTGAAATCGAGCAGTTTCTGACAGTAATGGATCAGCTAACTTAAGCAATAAATTGTGGTGTCATCCATGAATGATAAAAACCATAGGTACCACAATGGAACCTTATAATAGTGGAACATTTTATGAGACAAGACCCTCCTTCTTTCAAAGGATCTTCTAACACTCTAGCAGCTGAAGGATGGATTAAATACCTTGAAATGATATTTGATGAAATGGGTTGTTTAGATAATAAAAAGGTATGTCTTTACATTTATCTTTTAGAAGGTGAAGTTTCTAAGTGGTGGTAAATGGTAAATAATATCAGGTATATAAAGGATATTAATTCCTTAGAGTGGGATGAATTTTAAAGTATTTTCTTTGAAAAATATTTTCCTAAGGTGGTGTGACTTAGGTTAGAGAAGCAATTCCTTGAATTGAAATAGAATGGGGAAGATTTAGTGGTCGTGTATGAAGTGAAAATTACCCAACTGGTGAGGTATGCTCCAAATATTATTAAGGAACTTGATAGAAAAATCAACCGCTTTTACTCAAGACTGAAGCCAAGGTATCGAAGGGTGTTGGCCTCCCATGAATTAAATGTTATGAGAAAATTTTCCGATGTGATGAGAGGGTAGAGATGTATTTTGAGGATGATCACATGAATTTTGGAAATAAGGATAAGAAGAGGTCAAGATGTCAAGTGATGGGTAATAATCAACCAAATAAATCTAATGGTAAGAAAATCCAGTTTCTAGTTTGAGAAAAGTGTGGAAGAAAGAACCCCGGAAAATGTCTTAGAAAAACTAGGAAGTATTTTAAACATGGTATGTTTTGACATATGCCCCGAGATTGTAAATAAAATGATCCAAAGTCTAATCCTGATAAACAAACTGTAAAGTGTTTTAAATGTTGTGAGATGGATCACTATGCAAATGTCTGCCTAAAGAGAGATCCAAATGATGCAAAGAAGCCAAAATATAAGTAGAAAGGTGTAGTGAGATTCTTTGAGACTACGTCACCAGATGTTGGGAAATCCAATGAAGTTTTATCAGGTACTTTGTTTGTTCACTCATATTTTGATAAAGTTTTTTTTGATATAGGGTATACACATTCCTTCATATCTGAGAAATATTTGAGTAAATTGGAAATATCACCTCAAAAAATGAGACCAGAAATTTTTATTAAAACACCAGGGGGAAATATTATAGAAAATATTATTTATAAGAATATTTATATTGTGGTCTATGGAGATAATTTACCTAAAAACCTTGTTATTTTAACCTTAGTCGAGTTTGATGTTATTCTGGGAATGGATTGGCTTTCAATTTATCATGCTAAGATTGACTGTAGTTCTAAAGAAGTTGTTTCTTCAGAAATAGTTTCAGTTTGAATACAAGAATGAACCCATATAATTGATAACATATCAGGATGCTAAAAAAGCATTGAAAGATGGAAATTAAAGTTATCTGTCTCTTATTGTTGAAAACAAGGGAACTATTTAGATTGATGATCAACCTGTGGTAAATGAATACCTTGATGTTTCTCCTGATGAGTTACCCGGTGTCATACCTGATCGAGAAGTCAAGTTCACAATTGACTTAGTACTTGATTCTAAGAAAATTAAAAAACCCAATATCATATGGCTCAAATAGAACTTCTTGAATTGAAAAACCAGTTGCATGATTTTCTTGATAAAGGCTTTATTCATCCTAGCACTTCACCATGAGAAGATTATGTTTTGATTGTTAAAAATATTGACTTTCCATGAGACTTTTCATTGATTATAGAGATTTTAAGAACCTCACTATTAAAAAAAAAGTATCCTTTGCCTCACATCGATGACTTGTTTGATTAGCTCCAGGGAGTTCAGTTATTTTCCAAGACTGACTTGAGATCCGGATACTATCAGCTGAAGGTGAAGGAGTATAACATCCCGAAAATATACTTTTGTACAAGATATGTGCATTATGAATTTGTTGATATACTGTTTGGATTAACTAATTCACCTTCCGTATTCATGGATATTATGAATAGAATATTTCATGATTTCTTGGATAAGTTTGTGTTTTTTTATTGATGAAATTATAGTATTTTATAAAAATAAAGAGGAGCATGAAAAACATATAAGGGTTGTTTTAAAAACCTTAAAGGAAAAGAAACTGTATGGAAAATTCAGAAAATGTGACTTTTGGTTGCAATAGACTTCATTTCTTGGGAACATTGTAAGCAAAGATGGAATAATAGTTGAACCTTCCAAAAAAAAAGTGGCTGATGAATAACCAAGACCTACAAATGTTACAGAGATTCTTTGTTTTCCTGGGTTAGCAGATTATTACCGATAGGTTGTTAATAACTTTGCACGGTTATCTAACCCGATAACTAAGTTAACATGAAAAGGGGTTAAATTTATTTTGACATAAGAATGTGATGTTTGTTTTCAGAAAATGAAGAATATATTGGTGAATGATCATATTTTGGACTTTCCTTCCCGAAATGGTGAGTTTGTAATCTACAGTAATGCTTCTTTGAAGAGACTTGGTTGTGTTTTGATGAAGAATGATCAGGTAATTTCTTATGCTTCAAGATAACTAAAACCTCATTAGTTAAATTATCCCACACATGATTTTGAATTGGAAGCTATGGTTTTTTCTTTGAAAATTCGAAGGCATTATTTATACAGAGTCAAATTTCAAATATATACTGACCATAAAAGTCTGAAGTATATATTCACTCAAAAGGAATTAAACATGAGGAATAAAAGATGGCTTGAACTAATGAAGTATTATGATTTCATGATCAATTACCATCCCGAAAAATATAACAAAGTGTCAGATGCCTTGAGTCAAAAACATCATGCATCATTAATCATGTAGCGTTTGGAACATGATCCCTTGATTAATGAGTTAATGAATTTTGGATTAGAAGTTGTTGGTGCAGGAAATACCTCTATTTTGTCTGAGGTTTTAGTGTAGTCATAGTTATCAGACAAAATCAAGCAAGCGCAGAAGGAAGACCATGAGCTACAGAATAAGGTAGAATTGGTTAAAATGGGTATATTCCCAGAATTTTACCCTGATAAAGATTGAGTTTTAAGATTTGGTAAAAGGTTGTGTGTGCCTTGTGATTCTAAGTTGAAGAAATATTTGTTGTGTGAATCTCATAGTTCTCCATTTTCGGTTCATCCTTGCAGTACTAAGATGTACAAAGACTTTCAGAAGTATTATTAGTGGGATGGAATGAAAAGAGATATTGCTTATTTTACCATGAAATGTTCGACATGTCAATAGGTTGAACATGGATGGAAGTTACCGAAGGGGATGCTTCAGCCTTTTCTAGTGCTAGAGTGGAAGTGGGATAATGTATCTATGGACTTTGTGGTGGGACAACCTTAGACATCTTGAGGTATCAATGAAATTTGGTTTATTATTGATCGGCTGACAAAATATACACATTTTCTTTCTGTTTGAGATATAATGTCTTTGGATCTGCTTTCTTGACTATACCTCAAGGAGATTGTCAAGTCACATGGAGTTCCTCTTTCCATTGTATCTAACTAGGATCCCATGTTCACTTCTAACATTTGGAAGGGACTTGAGAAGTCGTTGGGCATAGAATTAAATTTCAGTACATCTTTTGATCCTCAATCAGATGGCCAGTCAGAATGAACAATTCAGACTTTGGAGGATATGCTTTAATTTTGTTCAATTTAATACTAGGGAAGTTTGGATCAACATCTTTCTTTATTTTAGTTTTCTTATAATAACAGTTTTAATTCCAGTATACAGATGGAATCTTTCGAGGAATTTTATGGGAAGCGGTTTCGAACTCCAGTGTTTTGGGAAGAAGTCCGTGACAGAAAGTTGATGGGGCCATAATTAGTAGAGGAAGTGTCCAAGAAAGGGAAGATGATCTAGACACAGATGAGGAAAACTCAGAGTAGGCAGAAATGTTATGCAGATAATAGAAGGAAATACTTCTCTTTCGAGGTAGGTGACCATGTTTTCCTTAAAATCATTCCATGGAAATGTGTGATGTGTTTCAGTAAGAATGGGAAGCTAATTCCACGGTTCATTGGTCCTTTTGAAATCCTGGAGAAAGTTGGAATAGTTTCATACTGAGTAGATTTTCCTTCGAGTTTGTCGCAGGTAAACAATGTTTTTGATGTTTCGATGTTGAGGAAGTATGTGCCAGATTCATCACATGTCTTCAGCCCAGAAGAAGTTTAGATAGAAGAGAACCTTTCTTATAAAGAGAAACCAATTCAGATCCATGATCGAAGGGAACAAGTAATGCGGAATAAGATAATCCACCAGGTAAAGGTTTTGTGTATAAACCACATGCTAAAAGAAGCAACTTGGGAGTTTGAAAATGCTATGGGGGAAAAGCACACTCACCTATTTAATAAGTAAATAAAATTGCGAGGACACAATTTCCAGAAGGTGGGGAGAATGTAACACCCCAAGGTTTTCTAAAAATAAATTGAAATGCATGAAACTTTTCTTTAAGTAGATAATTATAACTAGCCTTTAAAAATAATTTTTCTACTTCTATGTTTTGAATTTTTAAAAACAGTCATCTATAATTGTGTTCATTCTGTCATATGGAGTCTAATGGAACCAACTAGTTTTTTAGTGAATAGTAACATACCCTTGTAAATAGAAATATAAATTGTAATATGACCCTAATGAATAGTAAATTGTGTTATTATTTTATTTTTTTAAGGTTTTAAGATAATGACATCCTTTTTAATTTTTCAATGTGATATAAAAGCAGTTATAGTTTTTAAATTATTAATTTTTGAATTAAGTATGATTTTATTTAAAAATTAAATTAATAATATTTTGATTTTTTTTCAAAAGATGGACTTCATTTTTTAATTCTACCCACCGAGAAATGGTAAGGGTGAATTTTGGGGATTTTTCTAAAATTCATGAATTTTCGATGAATAGTGAAATACGGCAAAATACCGTATATTCAAATTATCAGTAAAATACACTATTTATGACATCATAAGTGATGTAAGACCACTTAGTTAGAACTCACATTCAATTATTACTATTTGGGGTCACATGAATTAGGATTATTCATAGTCTTGAGAAAAAATATTATAATAATTAATAAAATAATGAAAAATACCCCCTCTCCTCTATAATAAATACCACCCTCATTCCCCTCTTCCTCCCACACATCTAAATCATTTAGGATTACCTATTATCAGCCCAATAATTCCCAAGTCTCTTTCCCACATCCTAGAGCTGTTGGTCTCACCAAAAGGCCAAACCAAAGGCCTTAAGAGGGATCTCAAGGAGAAGAGATCAAGAGGTAACACCCTCTTTCATTTTCTTTCTTTCCTTCAATTTTATGTTATTATTTTTCATTACCTTTGGATTATGTTGGTATATTCCATTTTATATCCCCATTACTATCCATATTATGTATGATTTATGAGATATCCCCTTTCTCTCATCAAAATATATTATGAAATTTTAAGTGACGTCGTTAGGTCGCCAAATTTTCATAAGGAATTTCTCAAAGGTTCTTTTGTTTGGAGTTCCTTTATTTTCTTCTTATTTCCTCACATCCACTTATCCAAAAGGAATGAATTATTTATAATCTTGTATATTTTGGATGTTCTCGTGTTTAGGGAAAATTCACCATCAATCTTCTTCTCCTCCCCTAGTTATTCAAGGAATTAAAAACATTGTCTGTGATGTGTCGAATTACCTAAATAGTGGATGATGTGATATCAATTTGCTTTAATTATTTAAAATATGGTCATGAAACCATTTTTATGGTTGAACCAGGTTATAATATATGTATGATGTCACATCTATGGTTCTGGAATTATTTTTTAAACATGTTTTTAATTTATAAAAAAATGAGGTCATTATTATCAAAGAACCACTAAAATGATCTAAACAAACATCATTACTATTTTAACTTATGAATCATCCTAATGTAAGAATTAAAAATGATAAATTGTATAATTTATGGATATGGAAATATTTAAATACTAAAACATTATAATTCTATTGTTTCAATTTGAATCTATAAGAACAACCATCATGAACCAATCATGGAAATCATGCAAAGAACTCACCCAAAAACAGCGCAAAGAACAAAATACTAACAATTAAAGGGTAAAATGATGTAATGAAATGATCATATAAGATATTATAAAGATGAATATGTTTCTGTATGATATTAATAACACTGTTTTAACCAATATACATGAGGTTTTAATGAGTTTTAAGTAAGACATACCCGAGGTAAGGGAATTCTTAACCCGATTTCGATTCATTAGGTTAACCTTCTACTTCATTATTTATGCGGTATAAAAATAGTTTTTGTGATGAAAATTTATTTCATTATGATTATTTATGTTTATTTATAGTGTATATACTTATTCCATCCACTATAATAAGTCTCTCTTCAATTATATGATTTATGTAAGGGGGTTTTCCTTCAAAACCTCTTTTTAAAAATTCTATTCTATGAAATTTCAAAGGAAATGTTTTTATGCAATTATTCATGTTGTAAGATTATGTTATGATTTTTGAGATTTTTTTATGATGAAGGGTGGGATTTATATTTACCTCCAATGCATTGGTTATGTGTAAGTTGGAGTTCAGAAGTATGGTTACTCCAAGTATAACTACGATGGCTACCAAAATTGTAAGGTAGGTGTGAGGGATACAAACTATTAGGTAGATGAGAGGGTTACGAGATTATGTAAGTAATGCCCCAAGATACCTTTATTGTTATATTTATGTTCTTATGTGTTGTTTAAATAATGTTTAAATCTCATGTTTCACAAAGTAGGTATATATGAGTTACGATTATGTATTTTGAAAATGTTTCCATACATTACAAGTATTCCTGGACTAATGTTTTCTTTCCTCCTTTTACATCCCTTCATGAGCTTTTTGTTATCATAAAATGTTTTTTAAACTATTTTCACATTTCATGAGGATGTGTAAGACAAATAAGGAATCCAAGTTAAATGTTCGAAGAATTTTCAAAGAAATCCTGGTTTAAGCTTTAATGTTTTATATGTTGAAAAAAATGGAAACAATTTTTATGGTATCCAATCTGTAACAATGTGTAACGTTATGAATGTATTATATCTCAATTCACTGAAGATCTAAACTTGAAAATATCCTCAATGTAAAAGGAAGTGATTTTTTGACTAAAATCATGATTATGTAATATAATAAGGCTGTGTCCTTATATTAAAGGTCATATCATGTCTCACATTCCCATTGGAGAAGTTCAATATCTTTCTCTTGAAGAATGATTTTACCAACAAGAGGAAGAGATTATAGAGTCGAGAAGAATCAATGCAGAGTTACTCTAAATCATCATTCCTTCTAGACATACTCCACAAATAGATCCTCATTTTTCTCTTCTAATAGGAGCTTCCCAAAAAAGTGGTTTTGATGCAACTACCGATATGGCTAATGAATTCCCTCCATTGTGTACACATCTAGAACAAGGTCAAGAACATACTTATAGGCCTGTTCCCATGGGTTGTCCAAGACAAATACAAGCAGTGCCACTGCCAGTAGTCTTGCCTGTCTTTGCACATATTCAAGCTCTGGTTGCCACACCTGTTCAAGTCCCGGCTCATCCTGATGTTTCCCAAATGATTATGAATACAATTGAGTAATTAACAACTCAATTGGATGCTATGGAAGAGCAGAGTGCATTGGTTCAACTAGAAAATAAGACTTAACCCATATGGGTAGATCCAATTCTTTCCCCGCCAAACTTTATGAATACCACATTTCCAATCATTAACAATTAGCGATATCTGGAGCAGTACTTGACACATTTTGTGTCTTGTTTGTATCCCATTATGGGGACCCCTGAAAAAAATAAGTAGTAAATATTAGATGATTTGTAAAATCATTGCAGGGGTCGACCTTTGTATGGTATACAAGTTCACAGTATCAATCAATTACTAGATGGGAAGACCTCTATCATAAATTCCTTTTCCAATTCAGTTGAATGCTATAGAATACAATCATTTTTTATCTTAAAAATTGAAAACAAAGGGAGAATGAAAGGGTTTCAGATTTTATTACTTGATGGAAAGGACTAACATATTCTTTAAACCAACTACTCCCTTAGGAAGAGTTACTACAAATATATGTGGAAAATCTCTATGATGAGTTGTGAATACCACTAATCCCTGGGAAATACATAGGAGGGTTTTTAAACCTCATTTCAATCACCCAACAAGTAGAGAAATCCATCACGGAAACAAAATCTAAGTCTTGTGTGATCCCATAAGATCTAGAAGGGAGAAAAAGAAAAGTAGAGGCTTCCAAAATTACACTCAAGTAAGCACCTATACCTGCTTATACTTCAAATATCTTATCATACTATAAGGATCCTCCTCTTGAGAATCATAAACAATGATCGTGTCATCAACATGATAAAAAATATCAAAGGTGAATATAGTTTGAGGAGTTAAAGAACAAGTCCATCTCTTTTTGGAATAAACAAGTTCTTGGTTACTTTATCTCAGCCTTGGAATACAGCTTAGTCTAGTTAAAAAGGCCCAAGAAACTGAACAAATAAGGATATGAGTACCTCCCAAACTACAGTCACTTCCATAAAATGATGGGAAAATCTATTCAAGAGAGTTTTTTTTCAAATATCTCATGTAAAAGATGGTGGAATCTGGATAAGTGAAACTAAAAAGTTCATCAGCCTATGTAGAATGTGTTACTGTTACTGATCCAGAGGAAGAAGGAAAATGGAATAATTTCAAATACAAGAATGCATAGAAAATTTGATGATTGGATGGTCAGTAAAATGATTAATCAAAATCATGACATTCTAGGAACATAGTTTAAAAAAATGACTATGCCTCCTACCAATTCTGTTGTAACCAAGACATCTTCATCAAAATATTAGTCCTTCTAAGGCCAATCCTTAAGAAAGTGACATGGTCCAAAACATAAGAAAAATTAGAAGAAGATGAGCTCACGTTAAGTCCAAAGCTTTCCTTTACAATTAAAGATTTCATGACATTTGTCTCAAAAGCACGGGCACCACCCCACCAAATGACACAATAAGAATTGACCTATCAGATAGAATATTCATCAAATGAGGAGTTGAGTCTTGGTTCCATTAACGTTATCCACTTAATGGAGCCCTATGGAAATGATGGTCCGGACTATAAACCTAGATTTCTAGTACATGACTGGGGATCTCGGGGAAGAAGTCTTCAAGGTCGAGGATATAATATAATATGTGGGAATTCTAGATTCCACTATTTTAATTATACCCCATCTCAAATCATTTATGCATAAGAAACTCATGGGAGAGACCTTTAGGGGGCTCATCAAGAATATGGGAATTATCCTACATACGATAGGGTTAGCCTGGTCATGATTATCATGGAAGATTGATTAGAGGATATATCACCATATTCTTAGTTAGTGAGTAGAACTAGTCATCCTAGTCCACCATGATTAAAAGTATTTCTAGCTTCTTCCCCAACACATGATCCATCAACATTAGGAGCATAAACATCCAAGGCACCTATGAAATCGCATCTCCATACTGGAAAATACATACCTTTGGACCATAATTATGACATTTTTAAGTAATAAGCCTAAGTAATTTCCTATTTATCAATCCTAGATGATTTGAATATATTAAAAAATCATTGAGAAGAACTTATTGAGGGGTTTTCAAGTACTCAACAGTTTGAAACTGAGTTTTCTACAACTGAGGTCTACTGTATAGTGAATAATCATACAGAATGTCATGTAGTTATATCTTTCACAAACTAAGATGAGGATGATGTTGTAAATGGACACATCAGGCCCTTGTATTTATCTTTCAAGGTTAATGATATAGACATTCAACGAGCCTTCATTGATAATGGATTATGAGTCAACCTCATCCCCATCCGTACACTTCATTGGTAGGGTCTCATTGAATCTAACTTATCTCCCTCACTCTGATGTTGCAAGCTTATCACAAGAATGAAAAAGAACCTCTAGGAGAGATTAAACTCTAAAATAAATTTGGAGATTTGGTATCTAATTCATAATTAATGGTTGTTCAATAGGACACAACTTTCAACATTCTTCTTGGAAGGCCTTGGCTACATCAACATGCGACAATTCCTTTATCATACCACCTATTTTTCATGTATTACTTTAATGGTCAAATTGGAAAATTTCCTGGTGAAAAGTCCCCATTCAAAACTTGTGAATCTTAGTATATTGAGGAAGAGTTCTATCACAAAAAGGGATCACTATCTGTGGAAAAATATATAACAATAATCAATGCTTTGAATGATCTGGAAAAGATCCCAGCTAACCAATTAAAGCATCTCAGTGCAGATTATGTTCTTCAAATCAATCAAATTGAAAGGTTATAATGAAATAAAAGCACTCATTTAGTGACTTCTATATTGTAAATTGTGTAAATTGAGCATGACAGTAGAGGACATATGTTTGAATTACCAAATAATGGTGAAATATTAAATGGAGATGTCGTCATTCCATCCACTGAAATTTAGAAGGTCTTTGCTTTATCAGCTAGTCTAGAAGAAGTTTCTTCATTAATAGAGATAGATTGGGATGCTAATTCCACACCCATCATTTTCCCTTCAATACTCCAGGAAGACCCTTCATCATCAGTAGGTCCAGAAATGGTCGCCTCTTCTTCAATATGTTCAAATACCAACTCCCTCTAACATTAAAAGTATTGATCCATCACTTACCCTTCATGTAAAAATATATGATGTGACATTTGAGGAAGATGAACAAGTAGAAGACCTTAAGGATTATCCTCCAGCATTTGAGGAAGGCATATCCACTACTTTGGATGAGCTCAATGAAATAAATATTGGTGTAGAGGAAGATCCACGCCCTACTCTAACTAGCGTGGCCTTGACTTTCAAAGAGAAAGAGGTGTATACTTAACTTCTAAAGAAACACTGAGATGTTTTTTTCTGGAACTATTTATAAATTAAAGGCCTTAATCCTGACATGGAAACCCAAAATTTTTGATTTCTAGAAGAGCATCGGGGATTTAAGAAGGCAACAATAAGAACACACCCAACTGATGCCTCCAAAATTGAGGTCGAAGTCGAAAAGAATATAAAATATTACATTATCAGGGATGTGAAATATACCAAATGGATAGACAATATTGTTCCAGTGGAAAAGAAGAAATGGAAATTTAGAGTTTTCATTGATTTCAGAGATCTCAACTGGCATTGTCCTAGATATGACTTTCTAGTTCTAATCACATAACTTTTTATTGATGCAATAGCTAGCTACGAAGAACTTTACATCATGGAGGGTTACTATGGGTATAACCAAATCCAAATGGCCCCAAAAGATTATTAATATATATCTTTATGATCCCATCAAGGAATATTTTTCTATCAGTTAATTCCCTTTGGCATAAAGATTGCTGGCCTGACATATCAATGTGCAATGCATCATATTTTTGAACCATTCTTGGGAAAATTCAATGAATGCTATGAAGATGATTTATTGGTTAAGTAAAGACTACATTATAATCATTTGGATTATCAGGAGACTATATTCAACAAAATTTGACAATATAATTTTAAGATGAACCCCTTGAAATGTGCTTTCGAGGCAACATCGGGAAAATTTCTCAGTTTTGTTGTATGCCATCGTGGCATCGAATTCCATCCCGATAAGAATAAGGTCATCCTAGAAATGAAATCTCTTAAAAACATGAAAGAGTTGAGAGGACATCTAGAAAACCTGGCCTATATCTGGGGCATCATAACTGATTTTTTAGGTAAGTATTTTCCCTTCACCAAATTGATGTTGAAAGGGGTCACATATCAATGAAAAAATGACTGCCAAGAAGCATTTGATAACCTCAAGAAATGCCTCTAAATCCCACCAGTATTAATTCCACCCTTTGAATAAAAAATTATTATTATTTATGTGATAACCTTGGAGTGATCATTGGGAGCCTTCCATGCATAAAAGAATGACTCTAGGAATGAAAACATCCTTTATTATCTCAGCCGAACCATGCTCGACATAGAGAATCAATATTCTTATATTGAGAAAATCTTCCAAGCATTAATCATTGTAGTTTCAAAATTGAGACAGTACATGCAGCATCATAAGGCATACTTGGTATCTCACAATAACCCGCTCATATTTATCCTTATTCTTCCTATTCTTACAAGACATTTAGCATGATGGGCAATTATTCTGCAATAGTTTGATATACAGTTTGCACCTTTAAATGAAATAAAAGTCCAAGATTTAGTAGACTTCCTTACTAAGAACCCATCGGTGGTAGAAAAATCATTGAATACTTAATTTCATAAGGAATAAATATTCTCTATTCAATAATGTCCCCAAATATGGGAAATGTATTTTGATGGTGCTTCTATAAGTCTAATGGGGGAAGAGAATGGAAAACCCTAAATTCAACAATGTTGAGTTAGGAATGGTTCTTATCTCCCAATAGAAGGCAGTGTTTCCATATTCGTTTTTATTATTAGAAGGTGGTACTAACAATGAGGCATACTATCAAGATCTTATTATATGCATGGAATTATCACTCTAAGTACAAGTGGATTACTTAGAGGTAAAAGGTGATTCAAAATTGGTAATCAAACAAATCAATGATGAATACACAATTATAAAGGAAAAACTAATTACCCTATGTGATTATGTTCAACAGTTAATGATAGAATTTCTCTCATAACTAACATTGTCTTACATTTCGTGATCACAAAACACCCAAGCTGACGCATCGGAAAATATAGCCACAACCTTGGTTGATCCAAATCGGTATGAAACAATCATTAAAATTTATCATCATCAAGTGGTTTCACCATTTTTCCAAATAAGAAATGATGAAATCAATGAAATTAGTCCCATTTCTAATCCATATGGTCATACAATAGGATGGACGTTACCAATCATTGAATATATCCAAAATTGGTCACTTCTACTATATATAAGTAAAAGAGAACAAGTTCGTTGATGAGCTGTTAATTTTACACTTTATGATGTCCCGAATCACTAGTAAACCCTTTACAGAGAAGGCTTCAATGTAATTATTATTAGATTCATTGATGGGGACGAAACCACAAATATCATGAAAGAAGTTCATGCAGAATCCTATGGTGATCACCTGTTTGGGAATAGGATTTCTGATCAAATTTGAAGGTTTGGATACTTTTTTCCTTCTATGACACAAGATTACACAAATTTTACTAAGAAGTTTCATCCTTGAGATATGCATGCCATCTTCATTCACCAAACCACATAATTTCTACATACATCTAAACACTCCTAGCCATTTTCTACATGAGAAATTTATGTAGTATGACCCTATCTTCTATCCATGTCCAAGTAGTTCAATTATAATCTTACTACTACTGATTTCTTCTCCAAATGGTCCAAGGAAAAACCTCTCAAAGAAGTTAGGGCCAAAAAAATTGTTAGCTTTTTAAAATCTAATATCATTACTAGATTTGGTGTCCCTCATACCATATTGTGGGAAAATGGAACCAATTTCTATTCTTCTATGTTAGAGAAGCTATATTAGGAGCATACTGTCAAATCCTACCATTTATCTTGCTACCATGTAGTGTAAAATGGATAGATAGCGGATTTCAACAAGACCCTATCGAATATACTCTAAAAGATAGTGTATAAAGATAAAAATTCTTGGCCTAATTAGATCTTGTATGATTTGTGGGATTATCAGACTACTACTTGCACTGCAACACTGTCAACCCCATATTCATTGGTGTATAGGACAAAAGAAGTTTTTCCAAATGATTTTTTAATTTCTATCAATCTGAGTTTCCATTTGTGACTAATTATCTACAGATGAACAGTCTCAAAATCAATTTTATGAGCTATATCGATTAGATGAAAATAGATTCCATACCTTTCATCATGTGGAATTATATCAGAATAGAATAACATCAGATTTTAATAAAAAATCTTTCCTCTTCTCATTTCATCAAGGGTATTTGGAATTAGTTCTCAGGAATTTGATGATATTATGAAAGAAGCCTCCCAAGCTTGAGCCAAAATGAGAAGGACCTTATTTTATACATATGGTCCTTTATAATTAAGTTTATTCCATAATATCAATAGATGAATAACACATTACAACACCAACCAATGAAATATTATTGAATAAGTACTTTGTGTAATCACACAAGGTTATGTCCTAGTTTCAAGACATTAAACTATATAGTGACCATATGCTTCCACACTGCATGATGTTAAAATGCATAGAATCTTTTTTACTTGTTCTGTGACATTAAACTGCATGACATTATTTTTCCTTTCTACCTAACATTAAATGTTTTAGTTAACGTCTCCTTAATTTGATGTTATGAAATCCTCCAAGATACCAAAACTTTTCATTCCTCGTGGTTCATTAAAAAAATGAGTAGCTTCCATATGCAAGCATTACTCACATAATTACTACTCCCTAGTGGTACATGTGTCCCATTTCTCTTTATGTTTGATTTAGATCTACATAAGGACCCCATTCCAAGAACTACTTATGGATTGATTCATATTCCAATAAGATATGTAGAGATGTCTAGATCTCCAATCATGGTCGTAGTCATAAAAAAGGCCCTCTTCCACATATAAAAAAATGACGATATGAGGAACAATCTCAAGAACTACATATGGATTGATTATTTCACCAGGAAGGAAATGTAGTAATTCCTAGACACTATATCCTGGATTATCTACTAAATAATCATTATACCATTATCATGTACTTGTTTTAACTTTTTTTTTGTAAAAAAATATATTTTACCAACCCTTGTTTATCACACTGAGAACAGCTCATGTGGACTTTGTAATTGGGTAAAGATATTCTCTTCATAAATAATGTATCTCAATTCCTATTCAGAGTTATTAATGTTTCTAGTTTTAAGAGATTAAAAGACATAATAGATGCCCTTACCGCATGATGTTAAACTGCAAGGAAGTACATAGAACTATGTGTGGATTGATTCTCATTATATTGAGATACGTAGTGACACCTAGATATCCTATATCAGGTCTAGCCATAATTAAGAGAAACCCCCCACTAATTGTGTATGTATATAACCTACATGAGAAATCCTTACAAGAACTACATGTGGATTGATTCTAAACCCTATGAGATATGTAGTGACATTTGGATATCCAATCCTATGTCCAACCACAATTTAATCAAGAACTACATGTTGCTTGATTCTGGACTTAGAAATATTGGTAGTGACACTTGGATTCAACCACCTAGTCCATATTTAATATTCTTTTTCATATCATAATCACTTCAAGTCCTCACCGCATGAAAATAATCTACATGGACTTACAAGAACTATATGTGGCTTGATTATAATCTTTATGAGATACATAGTGACGTTTAGATTTTCAATCTTAGGCCTAGATACAACATTCTATGAAAAATACTCTATTATTTCATGAACTGATTAGATATACATAAGGAGATCCAATACAAGTTCTCACCTTATACATGAACCTGTATCTGATAAGAACTATGTGTGGATTGATTTATTATTTAAAAAGATTCATAGTGACACTTTGGCTCTATACCTCAGTCTGACCGCGAAATTAAATTTCTATTCATATCAATGTTCATAATTCCCTTGCTTCCGGACTCTAAACAGCCCACCCTGATGTCCTTATTGCATGAATTTAAGCTACACTGTCCCTACAGAAATATTTTTAGATCGATTCTCATTCATATGAGACATGTTGTGAATCCTAAATCTCCCATCATGGGTCCATCTTCATTTTTATTTTAAAAAACATCCCCCTCTCCCATATAAAATTAAAATATTTATGTAGGAGAAGTTATTTTGGGTTCTCTCTTTTGATAGCCCACAAAGGAAAAAAATGATCCCCTGTTATAAATATGAGTCAGATCTATTTATGGGACTCCAAACTCTTTACCAATACCGGTCGAAATACTTCCCTGGTGTATTGGAAATTACCCCTTTCACATTTCATACTCCTAGTCTTGGATACTATCAAATAATCATAATATTTCTTTGGTTTCTGGTCATAGAATGTTTGATACCTGATAGATATTTTTACTTCCAATGTAGTACATTCCGCTATGTGGCCTCACATAAGTTTCCCACATAATATGACTGTCAGCCAAAATATGCCACTATTTGGATATGAAGCCAATTCCCTAGCTGGACCTGCATAATATAGCTCCCATAATGGGTTTTGTCAAACAATAGTAACATTGTTATTGGGAGAAACATCTTCCGTCTCCTTAAAGCTTCGATGACGGTATGCTAGAACCCATATTTTAAATAAGTCATATGTTGCATATTTCTCCCATATCCTTTCTCCATGCCTAAACGTCTTCCAGACCATGGTTTAACTTATTCCCCTTCACTTGTTCAAATAATACTAAAATAACCTTGGATAATTTGACCACATGTCATCCATTTTTTCATAATATTTTATTCCTATTCGTATGAAATAAAATTGCGTGTACGATGCTTCCTACATTTGCTTCAAACCTTCGTAGAGATCCTATTCCTCAAATTCTTTAGAAATCGTGGAAGAAAATATTATTTCAGTGTTCAGGTAATTTTATTAATATACCAAACTCTGTGCCTCAGAAAATATGAATCTCCATAAACATTCTTCATCTTTTAGAAGTAGAATGTCTAACACAAAAAAGATCTTTTTCCAAACTATGGATTATGTGCCAGTAGGTTTCTATACATAAGCCACCCACATAATGGGCATGTTAGAAAAAATATTCCATTATTTGAATATGAAGCACATGCCCTAGTTGGAACTGCATAATAAAACCCCCATAATGGGGTTTTCAAATGAGCAATAACTTCATTCTTGAAAAAGACTTCCACTAATTCCTTTATCCCTTTTTCCCATGTCATTCTTCGGATCTAGAAATTCTAAAATCATAGTTTACAATTCTTCTATTCTATACCTGAATATGATAGTATGTTTTCAAACAAACTACCATGAAATGGGGGATTCATAAACCTTGGGTCAAAGCTAAAGACATTAAATTAAATCCTGATAATGTCCTTATTGCGTGACTTTAAACTGCACAACATAATATTATAAATCCCCTTTCTAACAAATGTTCATTCCTTCACACATTGAAACAATGAAGGATATTTTTCTTAATCATGGCCTACATCCGCAAAAACGTCCCCTTTATTCTCGGATATCTTTCCTTAGAAAATCCACACAATATAGTCTTGAGACATCCAAATCTTGAACCCCTTTTTTCTATAATGAATAGAATGTTATAATTTTTATGAACTTTTTTACCTAACTATGCAGTATGTTCCCTAGTTGGCCTTGCATAAAATGCACCTACATAATAGGGATGTTATACTAAGGATAACTGTATTTAGATATGAAACATTTTCCCTATCTTGACCTGCATAATAAATCCCCCATAACGGTTTTTTCAAATATCAGTAACATAATTCTTGGAAGAGACACACATTATTCCCGTACATCATATTTTAGATTTTGTGAAGAAAAAAATCATGACTAAATATTCCACTTGGAAGTATCTAAGAAAATTTCGGTAAATTCATATCCATTAATTTGTTTTTTGAATTTTAATCATAAAATTTCTGGTCAGAGCTATTCGACATAAAACACTAGATTTATTAGTCTAACATGCTTGACTTTAAAAAACTTACTAAAAAGAATGAATCATAACACTCACCAGGATGAAAACCTACAACGGTTACCTTAAAAAATTTGATTCTCAGCCCGCTATACCTATATTTGGAACGATCTTGGAAATATAGAGCAATAAAATGTCAAAATAAATAAAGTTTGTAGGGTTTCCCGCATGACCTTAGAAATTGTTAAACTGTGCTTACTAATCTTTATGGATTAAGTAAAACAATTAGAGCTCCCCCATCCCTATCATTGTTATTATGATTTATTTGATGTACATATGAAATATTATTAAAATTATTATTGATATAGCGATTAGAGAAAGAAAGAAATTATGAATATGTATATATAATTGGATACAAAATCCTTTTCATTTATAGGAAAAAATTGGAGGAAAATCCAAAGAATGTAGTCTCTCTGTTAGATATTACAAAAATCTTTTATATTGTCTCTTTAGTTATTGAATAGGCTCCTATTCCCTATCAATTACTTGTTGATGCTCAGTAAGTTGAGCAGCTTTAGCCTCCTTGGATTGACAAAGTGTGACTTTAGAATATGAAATGGAAGTTACCCCTTATAATTTGGATACTCCCACTGATTGGTTTAGCTGGTCATGTATATTTTTAACAACATCCATTTGTTGCTGAAGATGTGCCATTTCCTTCATTGTCTCATTAATTTATTGATATAATTATGTCAACTTATTTCTTTGATTTTATTCATCCTCTGATACTAAATCCCAAAATCCCTCAACATCGGTGAGTAGTTTGGCCTTTACATGATCTTTCCATAGTTTGTGTTTATTCTCCCAACGGAAAACAATCTATTTCACCACATTTTAAACTGGGTGATAATCAAATCCACAAAATCTTAGTATGCTAAAAAGTGTTGGAAGCCATCCAAAATATGAAGGGAGCACATCCAAAGGATTTTTTTAGATTATATCAAAAGTAGTTCTCCATGTTTTCTTCCATGTAATACTGAGGGTCAACTACAATTATATCTCTGAATCGAAATCACTACCATGAGGCAGAGAATATTCTGAAATTAGATAACTCAAGGAGTTAAGTGGCTCTACTCCTTTCGAATCAATAGGTGCTTTATCTTCAATTTTTTCTTGGTCCAACACAGGGGATTCACATTTGGACCATACCATGGGATCCAATAGCCCTAAATGGTTAATTAAAATGATTGTTTCCTATAAATGTATAGAAACAACATTGCATGATCAAGATAGTCAGTGAAATTTACCCTGTAATAGTTCAGCTATCTGATTAAATTCCTCCCTAGTATTCCCTACTTCAGTAGTTTTAGTATGCACTTATTAGGGAGGATCATTCTCATGAGCTTACCTAGTCATCATAACCATAGGCTCTAGAGTATCACCCAACACAGTATTCTCAATTAGTACTTTTCTAACATCAACAGAAGAAGGAAGAAGTGTGATGTCCCGTTCTTGAATGGAATTTTCAATGTTCTCTGTAGAGAAAGGTGCATGAATTCTCCTTTGATATGAAATCTCATACTAAAGAACAATTATGTATGGAAAATTCAATAATGAAAACTTACAGCCTTTCAGTTCCTTAATGAATTCCCCAAACCCCTTGATGGAACTTGGAATAATGATTTCTGGATTAATATCATCCATCATTTCAGTTTATATGGCTTTGTATGTTATATCATTCTCACAATTTAAGGTATCCAAAAAATGTTGATCAATGCCCAAATTGGATTCACTGACATTTGCTTCAATCTGATCTTCAACTGGTGGAATGCCATCAGGCTTTTCTAAATCAGGATAAGCACCAGTTCCTGCCTCTGGTTATCCAGGATCCTTGCTCCTTACATTTAGATCCACAAGAATATCATCATTGATTGTGCATAGTCTTAAATCATGAGAAACATGTGTAAAATATTATGGAGAAATGAATATTAGAAACAACATGTGATACCCATATGAATTGAATATGATATTACCTTGACAATTGTTTCTCTCTATAGAAATAGGAGACAATGCAACCACATCCCTTGACACTTCATCTATTAAGGTAATAGATTCATTAGAAAGAATTTGTACTTCTCCTAGAGTTTCCTTCTCATTCCTAGAAGGTCTCATTTGTAATACATTATGAGAATAAAGGGATAAAAATCCTGTGAAAATATTAACATGGTCACTATGGTGTATCAAGAACATTCTAATATTAGAGGATAACACAAATACTCATTTTTTTTGTTGTATACTTTAGATCAATCTCATTGATTTATTGTGTTTCTTTTTGTAAGAAAATGGAGATATTGTACTACTCCTCTTAGCATTGGAGACCTGAGGTAATAGTAGAGGATTTTCAATCTCTATTACCTCCATCATGGTATTACCTTCTAGAGAAAGTGTTAGAGACCTGGGGGTTTCATCCAATGTGTCAAATGGGGGTGCCTATAAGTCTCCATTTTGCTGACTTGGGAACCTATCCTGATGTTTCGTCTCTAATTTCAAGATATAAATGGAAATACCATCAAGATTAATGATGGTGGGTGACAGAACATGATTGAAAAAAAGAAAAGGGAAATACATTATCAATATTAACATAAATGTCTCATTCCTCTTCTGGGTGAATAGTTACACCTTCACATGTCCCTCAATCCATCATATAAGATACTCATTTTGAGGCTTGTACATGGTCATCGGTTTCATATATCAAGGTCTCTAACTATGTGATATGCTCATATACTTCATCTAGATTAATGTCCGGATAACAATCAGAAGGTGCTCTAATATCAATCACATCTGTTATTCAAAAGAAAAATTGATCAAACACCCATACATCCCTAACTTCATGAGTCATGCTTCCCTAGTAAAGTATTTATAAAGTCTACACATAATTTTTCGTTGATATGGTTGGCTGTGGAGAAAAATCAACACTCTCGGATTGGAAGACCTCTTCATGCATCCTTTCTTCTTCAGAAGAACCGGTAGATGGGATGGTAACCTCTTTTTAAAAATGGAGACTAGATTTTCTTGGTAGTGAATCTTTTGTTTCCCTAGACTTAGTATTGTTTTTTATATTTTCTATCAGGAAATTTTGAAGGTTATGATGCATATGAAGCGTCCGCATCATCTTTGTCTTTAGAACTTTTACCATGGTTTCCACAACTAATAATTGTCTTGGCCTCTACCTGGTATGTTACTTTTGTTAAATCTCCCCGAGGGTATGAAAAATCCCAATAATTAGTATATCCATCTTCAAATTCAACTGATGCATCTAATGGAGGCAGAATAATCAAAATTTTGGATGGCTCTAAAGCCATCAGAATCAATAATTTCTAGGCTACCATTGGGTTCTTCTCATTCCAAAGCTAGGTGGGAGGAAAATTCTTTGATTGTTGAAGGAATTTTAATTGGAGAGGAAACCTGTGAGGGACATAAGACACATAGATAATTTCACCATCAATCTTGGTTCATAATACACTATCCCTAAATTCCATCATATAATCCCTCATCTCATAATTTTCTTCTTTACCATCACAAAAAATGTTCTAGTTGGTGGGTTACCACAAGGAAAGAATCTGAATAATCTTGAAGTATTCAGTGCCCTCATCACATCATTATGCTTCAGGTTCAAATGTTGAATCTTAGAAACATTCTAAAAAATAGATTAAATTGACCATTGTGGTATCTAACCTAATTTAACACCAAATTTGAATAATACGTGCTGCAATATAGCCCCATAATATTTGAAATGGTTCTTCAAGTATAAATGAATCCTTCCCATTGTATAAATGAAATAAGAAATGATAGATTATTGCTAATATAGGGGCATACAACACAATATATTTCACCTATACCAACTTGGATGCAATAACAAAAGTCCCTGGTCTTACACCACCACCGAACTCATGGGATGGAAGAAAATAAATGCTTAGCCACATGGAATACAAGCGGGCTAAGCATACATTTGCATCAATATTGAGCTTAACCATGTAACCCCAATGATTATAGTCACCTTTCTACAAAGAGTTCCAGTACTTTTCTAAAGCACCCTATTTATCCACAGTTGTGAAAGTGATAGGACATCCTCAAGTAGAACCCTTAACTTTTGTTGGTTCTAAAACATTCCATTATAACAACCCTCCTCTTTATTACACACATAAACATGATTTATTACATAAATTCTTCACATGATAAAAAATAGTATATTGAGAGGTTTAGTGTCTTTTGGGGCTTAGGAACATTACATAATGGCTTAAAACATGAAACACAACATCTTTATTGAAAAATTCCTTTACATGACCACTACATTCCCTCGTACTTAGCATTTCATGGGATAAACTGACGACATGAATAAGAAAATGGTGATATATAAAGACCAATAAGGGGTTAAACAAGGCCTAAAATAAATAATACAATACATGTTAGGCAATAGGCTTATCAATGGAGCATAAAAGAAACCTGAACATAAATTCATTATATAGCATTATTATCATAACATAGAAATGTGGCAACAACACTTAACATGGTTTTAGCATGATCCAAGGCTAATTACACATGGAGAATGAGTAAACCCACATTTCAATTGAATTATCATGATTAAAACCTAATTTCACTTGATGTATCATGATACTAATCTTTACCCATTGCATTGGAGTTCTATTAGGGTTCACCCTTCCTAAACATTTCATTTCATGCGTAAGTGTGCCACATAGATCATTCAACATGGATTCATCAAAAATCATCATTTATTCCATGATAAAGGAATTTGGAATTCATACATGAAAAACACATAATCAACAAGTAAATGTTCATAAAGGTGAATACCCCTGGTATAGAAATGGGCATGGTATTCATTACATAATGACTTTGGCTTGGAAAATTGCGTTGCAATTTCGGCAACATAACGACGTAACATAAGAATTAATAAAAACGATTGATGAGAGATAAAGGGGTGTCTCATCATATGTACATGAAATGTTCAGTAAGGGGGTCATATAGATACATGTCCCGACAAAAGTAATGGAATTTAGACTCATAACACCAAACAATTGCTTGAATGTGAATGAGAAGAGAGAAATTCCTTACAAAATTTTGTCTTGGTAATCGGTGTACATGGGAGGAATTAATGAGAGAGAAAGAGTTCTCTCATCATTTCATACATAAGGAGTGTAAAATAAGGGAGTTGTGGAATCATACCCCAAAATTTTTAATTGAAAGTAAAATGGTATTACAACATAAAGAAACATGGATAAAAATAAGAAAGGAAAGAATCCCTTACTTGGAAGTGTAATCCAAAAGGCATTAGAGAGGCTTGAGAGAGGATTCATCAGATCTTGGGTATCCTTGGGAGTATCTTAGAGAGAGGAGGGAAGAGGTTGGAAAAATCCAAAGGCTTTTAGTTAAGAGGAAGTGGGATCTTGGATGAGTTTATATTGGAAGGAGAGGGAATTCATTACTATTTAGGGTTGGGTCACCACACATTAAACTAATCCAAACCAAAAAATAGCCCATAGTTTTTGCCCAGGGTTTTTTCCAAAGGGGAGTGGAAAAAATATCTTATCATGTCCTAACAACTTATGCTCTTTGACTTCATCCCAACACATAGGTGTTCGTAACCTTTTCCCATAAAAGGGATTCATATCGTGCCATTCAGATGATCTCATAGAAACTATTATTTTAGGAGAGTTAAACCAGTGGAAGATGTTAGTCCCATCCTCATTTTAAGTACATAGAACCTGATCTTAACATATCATCTAGTTTCTAAATAGTTCACTCAGATTTTCCATTAGTTTGAGGATGATAGACCGTACTGAAGTTCAGTTCAGTGCTTATAGAATGTTGGATACTTTTACAGAACATTGAGGTAAATCTCATATCACGATCAGATATAATAGATAGTGGTACTCCATGAATCCTTACCACTTATTTTATGTAAATACATGCAATTGGATCCAATAATAAGTCCTCTCGAATCATGATAATGTGAGCTGTCTTCGTAATATGATCCACAATGACTCATATTGAATTGTTTCCTCTAGATGTCCTTGTAAGTCTAGTGATAAAGTCCATGGTAATGATCTCCCACTTCCATGTTGGTATGGGTAGTGGTTGCATCATCCCCATATATTTTTTCCTCTCGCCTTTCACTTGATGACATACCAAGCACTTTGATGTATACTCACTAATCTCCCTTTTCATATTGTCCCTCCAAAAGTTTTCTCGGAGATCCCGAGACATTTTTGTGCTCCCTGGGTGACTAGAGAAGGTTGAGATTTGTGCATTATTAATAATATCCTTCTTTATCTATGGATCAGAAAAGTACATATAATCGTGACCCAAATATCACAGTTTCATCCTTGTCAACCATGAACTATGAGGATTTCCCATTTCTGATAACTTCCACCCTTTTCAGAATTTCAACATCCTTTCATTGAGCATCCTTTATTTTATCAATTAGGGGTGTTTGAGAGATCATTTGAGAAAGAACTGATTACCTTCCTACCTTAATTATTCCCATGTCCATCCTCTGCAAATGTAAGAATATTGGATCCTTTTCAATTCTCATCATTGATAAATATGTAGGATAATTTATACTTAGAGTATCTGCCACCTTGTTCACTTTCCCAGGGTGGTAATGGATTGAGTAGTCATAGTCTTTGATCAGATCTAACCATCTTAGTTGGAACATGTTCAACTCTTTCTGTGTGAATATATACTTGAGGCTTTTGTGGCCTGTGTATATTTCACACTTCTCCTCAAAGGGGAAATGCTGCAAAATTTTAAAAGTGAATATTGTTACAGCCAACTCCATATCATGTATTGGATAGTTGTTCTCATGAACTTTCAATTGCCTTGAAGAATAGGAAATGAATTTTTCATTCTTTATTAACACATAACTCATGACCGTATTCTAAGAATCACTAAATACCACAAAAAGTTCTCCTATTATGGGTAATGTGACCATGGGTGTAGTAATAAGCCTCCTTTTCAACTCCTTGAAGCATTCTTTGCATTCATCACTCTAAGAAAACTTTACTCCCTTTCGAGTAATCTTGGTAAGAGGGTTGGAGAATCGTGAGAAATTCCTCACAAATCAGTGATAATATCCAACTACCCCTTGGAAGCTACGTGTATCTATTATCGATGTTGGCCTCAACCATCCCTCAATTGAATCTGTCTTGGAGGGATCCAAAGATATCCCATTTCTTGTGATGATATGTCCCAAGGATGATTCCTCCTTCTACAAAAACACACACTTGATGTAATTCTCATAGATCTTCACCTTTCTCAAGGTCTCTAGTACAGTGTTTAGATGCTCCTCCTTGGTTTTGGAGTATATAAGAATGTCGTCTATAAAGACTTCCACATATATTTTAAGGTAATTTATAAAGACTATATTCATCAAGTCTATGATGATTTCTAGAGAATTGGTGATTCCAAAATGAATTACTACAAATTCATAGTGCTCGTACCTTGTATTTATAGCAGTCTTAGGGATATCTTTTTTATTCACACTTACTTGGTAATATCTTGACTGCAAATCTTCTTGGATAAGTATTGTTCTCCACATAGCTGATCGAACAAGTCATCACTTTGGGGCAGAGGATACTTGTTATTTATTGTGATTTTGTTGAGCTCACGATAATCAATACAAAGGCACATTGACCCATCCTTCTTCTTGATGAAGAGGACTGGTGCACCCAATGTTGAAGCACTTGGGCGTATAAAAAATTTATCCAGATTCTCATGTAGTTTTTTATTCAACTCCTCAATCTCCACAAAATCCATTCTATACAGAGTCTTGGATTTTGGAAATTCCCCTGGTATAAGGTAAATTAAGAATTCAACATATCTTCTAGGAGGAAGACCAGGAAATTCCTCGGGAAACACTTTAGAGAATTCCCTCAAAATAAGCATGTGTTCAAGGATGGTTGCTTCCTTGGACTCAATCATTTAATCCAGATATGCATGCTCATAGGGCAGTAATATCGACGCATGATATGATGGTACTAAGGAAGATTCCTCCTCCTCCTTGAACTTGCACAGAATTGGGGTTCGTTTCCAAACATGGAGAGTGATTTATCTCTCATGGAAATTAATGTTGGATCTATATAAAAAAACCCAAAAAATGATGGTAATTTCATTAAATTTAACCAAAGGGAGTATGAATAGGTTCTATAGGAAGTTCAATCCACAAATTATGATAGAGGATGAGTTATATTCTTGGGATGAAATGATTTCCCCATTTTTTGTACTCACCGACATCTTTACTTCTATGATTTTTGGTGGTGTTGAGATTGTTCTACTAAAAGTTCAGGATTTAATAGATTGTGTAGAACCAGAATCAAAAAGTATGTTCTCTATTATTTAATGATTAAGTAGTTTACCTGTCACCACTTCATTATTGGGGTTCACTTCGGTGGTAGTGATGGAAAACTCTTTCCCTTTCCGCCTTGGAGGTTGTTGGTTTCCCTTGAAAACCCTTGGCTTAGGGCACTAATTTTCAAGGTGCCCTGGTTCTTTGTAGTTGAAGCAATGAACAATGTGTTGAGATTCGAACAGATTGGTCCTCTTTTCAGTCACAACTTTGGGTTTTTCTTGTCATTAGTTAATGGCTAGATGCCCCTCTCTTCCACACCTAATGCATTTCCTCCTCCCCTTCAGGTAATTTTCGGGGTGCTTCATTCTGCACCTTTGGCAACTGGGGTGCTAATTTTCTTATCACCGTTGGATTTATCCCTTAGACCACCAAAATTGAAGTCCACCTTATGATTCTTATCCATAGGATACCCCTGAAATTTTCTGATCTCCATTTTTCCTTTAAGGGCACATTCAATAATTTCCTCATAGCTCTCGAAGTCACGGATCACTAGAACTTTCTATAGGCTAGGTTTCAGCCCACCCAAGAAGCAGTCAACCTTGCATTCGGGGGTAACGACAAAGAAAGAGTCATATCATACAAGCATTTAGATTTTTTCCTCGTATGCACTGATGGATTCGTTGTCTTTTTTCTTGAGGGAAAGGAAGTCCCTTTTTATATTATGTCGGAGGGTGCGTAGAAAATATTTATCAAAAAATATTTTCCAGAAGTCCTTCCCTTCCAACACCTCTGTCTCCTCTATGGGCTTCGCATTTTTTATCAATGTCCACCATTGATCAGTTTCACCCTCTATATGATTAGAATCAAAATTAACCTTCTCTTGTTAAAAACATTGAAGGATGGAGAAGATATTTTCAATGGAGTTGATCTATTTCTCAACGATTAAGGGATTAAATGGCCCATTAAAAGTAGGAGGCCTTTGTCTTAAGAAGCTCTCGATTACGACATGTTCTTTCATAGGGGGGGTGAATGTTCCTATTGACCCATGTTTCTTTTCAAATCTTTTTTTAACTAAGAGAGTATCATGACAAAGTTTAGGATTCCTACTCCCATTGGATTGGGAATCTCATTAGAACAATCATCACATTGATCTTCGCATCAGTTGTTAGCTTGATTCCTCCTATTACTAGCCATTGGATGGAATAAAAGAAAAGTTAGAGGTAAAACATAAAGGGTAATCCAAGGACAAAAAAAGACTTATATATAACTTCTATTTCAATAACTTATGAATCTATAGGCTCTAATATATTTTATCCATGATATACTTCCCAACATTTATTCTTAGAGGAATTTTTTTATTCCCTTAACAATGGTTCATACTAATATTTTGAATTTACCAAATCATATTCCCCCGGAGACTCGTAACCAAGTGTGTAGCAAGGTCCGTTTTCATGTATCAGGATACCATGAGTTAAGACCAAAACTTCTTGTCGGAGTTTTCATTCCTAGGTACATCTGTGCTAGAGCCACCTCTACCTACTCATATCCATATATGGGTGTATTTTATTGATAAACCACTTACTCAATACTCACCAAAACATAGGTAAGTTTTTATTATACTTAATATTATCCCTAAGGATTTCACTAGAGTTTTCTAATCCTAATCCCAAATACATATAAACCCATCCTATGATACCAACTGTAACAACTTTTCTCTTTATTACACACATAATCATGATTTATTACATAAAATCATCACTTGATACAAAATAGAAGATCAATAGGTCTAGTGTATTTGGGGATTACTAACATTACATAATGACTTAAAACATGAAACACATAATCTTTATTGAAAACTTCCTTTACATGAACACTACATTCCCTCATACTTAGCATTGAATGGGAAAACCTGAGGACATGCATAAGAAAAGGGTGAGATATAAATACCAGTAAGGAAGTATACAAGGCATAACATGAAGAATACAATACATTTTAGACAATGTGAATATCAAGGTATCATAAAAGAAACATGAACATAAAGGCATGATATAGCATGATTATCATAACATAGAAATGTGGCAACAACACTTAACATGGTTTTAACATGAGCCAAGGTTCATTGCACATGTAGCATGAGTAAAACCTTATTGCACTTGAATTAGAATTAGTAAACCCTCATTGCACTTGAAGTATCATGATACTAATCTTTACCCAATTCATTGGAGCACTATCAGGGTGCACCCTTCTTGAACATTTCATTTCATGTATAAGTGTGCCACATAGATCAAACAACATGGATTCATCAAACACCATCATTTATTCCATAATAAATGAATGTGGAATTCATACATGAAAATAAATAATCAGTAAGTAAATGTTCATAAAGGTGAATACCCTTGATAGAGAAATGGGAATGGTATTCACTACACAAATAATTTGGCTTGGAAAATCAAGGTTCTATTTCGGCAACATAATGATGTGACCAAATAATTCATAAAAATAGTTGATGAGAGAGAAAGGGGTGTATTATTATATGTACATGAAATGGAAAGTAAAGGGGTTATATAGATACATGTACCGACAAATTTATTTAATTTTAAACACATAATAAGAATCAATTGCTTTAATGTGAATGAGGATAGAGAAATTCCTTATGAAATTTTGGCATGGTAACGAGTGTACATGGGAGGCATTAATGAGAGAGAAAGAGGTCTCTCATTATTTTAAAAATAAAGAGTGGAAAATAAGGGAGGTAAAAAATCATACCAAAACATTTTTAATTGAAAGTAAAATTGTATTACAAAACAAATAATCTTGGATAAAAATAAGAAAGGAAAGAATCCCTTGCATGTAAGTGTGATCCCAAAAGGCTTGGGAGAGGCCTGAGAGAGGAATATGGGGATCTTATGACACCTTGGGAGGACCCTAGAGAGATTATGGATGAGTTTGGAAGAACTATGAAGGCTTTGAGTGAAGAAGAAGTAGGAGCATGGGGAGTGGAAAAAATATTTTATAATCCAATGGCCGAAATTCTTAAAATATTAGGCTTCCTTATGTGGTGGTGAGTCACACTCTTAAGGAAATCATTTTAAAAAGATAAAATGTTTTATAAGTCTTGGAGGGTCCACTATGGATTTTTAAAATAAAAAAAACTTAAATCACATTATTTTAATTGAAAAACATATATTTGATGAAAATAATGTTTATAATATTTTATTACATGGATATTGGGTCATTATGATGTCATAAAACACATTATATATTTAAACAATATTTAATTTTTACCCCAAAATTCGATTGTCTCAGAAAATTATGAAAAATTCAAAATTGGATAATTTTGACATCCTGATTCCGAAAATAATATTCATTTTATCTAAATGGTTTTTTAGATAAGTGAATTTTTAATTTAAAATAAAAACCGACATTTATAAAAAAATCATGGGTTTTGACAAGAAATAGCTTTCAAACCTTAATAAAAATTACAATTGTATTCATTATACGATAATTTATATTTAATAAAAGTAATTTAGTAATAATATTTTATTAAAATATTATTTAATTCAAAAATCCATTAATTCATCAAAATATATTTCTTAATTTAATATTAACTAAAAAAATCTATTTGTGATTTTAAAACTATGAATGTATACTCTTTATTCTATAACCAAATAATGCACATAATCATAGTGCTAAGGTCTTGTTACATAACCCCTTATAACACCCGTATAAGACCGAAGGGTAAGGTGTGCGATGTTGGCAGTCTCTTGGGATGGCTCATATAATATTTCTCGGGTGGTAATCTCTATCAACTTCCACTGGTCTCGTAGGTGGTTCCAATAGAGATTAACATGTTGAAGCTTGGCTTAGGCTTGGTCAAGAGAGAAGCCAATGATGACACCTCCATTCCGAGCTCCATCAAAAGGGATTCGTACGGGGAAAGTCTACTGGATGAGTCCATCACTTCCTTTATCTGAGTAAATTTGATTTTTTAAAGCCCTATATTTATACTAATCATGTCATCACTATTCAATGGCTATATTAGCAAAAATAACAATTATTAACAGTATTTTGAAATCCAAAAACATAAAACCAAGGAAGTAAATATTTTATATAACCATTTTACATAATGAGACATTTAATTAGATCAATAAGAATTTTCATTAACGAAAGTTTGGGTCGTTACATCCATCCACCGTTTTTCATGAATATCATACCTAGAGCGAAAACCATTCTTTTCTTTTGGAAGTTTCATTGCTATTTTGAATAGTTCGTAGGATAATGGTGGAATCCTCATAGCATCATCCCAAGTTGTTATTGGTGGAATTAATTCATCATACATCTCCCTAAGAATAGTAACCCTAAATATTTTTTAGATATCCCATAAACTGATGCCAACTTCACCATGCGTCATATGGAAAGAATCTGTTTATAGACTTCATCAGCTCAGTTTTTTAGGAATGAAGTTATTTGTCTAAACATAAGTTTGTCTTATCCAGACATCTTCATTAATATCAACATCCATGATCTATTTCTGGAACTCTACATAAGTCCTATTTAACCAAAATGCCCACATACATTCAGGCATGACTCTTCCCCCCGAATGCAGATCCCAATATTCCTTTCATCTGTTATATTGATCTGTTTTTGAAGAATTAAAGGTTGAATCATAGCAATGCGGACTTGGATCTACAACATGATTATTCATATTAGGAGTAAAACCACTATGATGTAGGATGCATCGAATAAGGATTGTTCCCTCATGAACAAGCATACCCTTCATTGTGATATTCATACAATGATAGTTGAAGTGTTGAAAAAACCAAGTCTTGGGAAAATATCTCTTGAAAGCTTGAATGTGGGCATATTGAAAAATACTATTCCCATACAGAAGAATATGGTATCTTTGTGGATATTCATGTTGGTATGGAATCAATCCCGTCATTATCCCATGAAGGGTACTCTCAACAACATCGTAATAGTATACTCTAATGATTTTCATTATTTCGGTTCAACAAAAACTTACTTCCTAAGTTAAAGATATCTACTAAACCATTTCATGCAAGAGAATTACCCAATTTTCCTCATTAAATTGGAATATTTAATTAAGGAAGTTCAAATTTTAACTTAAATTAATTTAAAAAAAAATGGAAAAGGAAAAAGTTCCCCCAACCTCTTCGATGAGGTCACCCTCATAGATCCTTTGACATGGTACCCAGCATAGGTCCTTCGACAAATTCCTTATACACATCTCCTTAAAAAAATCAACTCTATGTAGCTCCATCGCTCAAAAGGTTATACCTTGAGTAATTTTTAAGGGAAATACGTGAGGGAAAAATGTAGGATAGATGAACGAATGAGCTATGAAACGAGAGAAGAAATCTAAGAACGTAGGTAAATAAAATAACAATAGAATGAGGGTATTTATAGGAGCCACCGACCTACATCACATACCTATGCCACCAAACTATGAGACATATCTATGTGGCCGACCTACATGTTCCATAATTAATTCTCCATAATATTATCACCATAAAATTACCTCAGGACTAGAACCTATTTTCATTCAGATCCAATCCTATGAGGGGGGGGGGGATCTGTTGACTCACTTTTTTAAAGGAAGGGAAATAGATTATGACGAATAAGTTTGGATATATTAATGTACCAAAGAAATTTAAAGTAAATAATTATATTTCAAAGGATATATTCATTACATTTATGCATCAAGCATCCCGCACAGGTCTTGCCCGTGCAGTGCAATGCACTGCCCCCTTACGTAGAAGACCTACGAAGAAGTATAATTATCACATCCTGACACATAGAGCTATGATGTGATGGTACACTAAAGACCTATGCATACAACCTTATTTAAACTACACCCCCACATTTACTATAAATAGGACCCTTTTCCTCCCCATTTTTCTAACAAAAAAAGTTAGAAGGACTCATGAAGCTCCCATTGCGTAGGTCTTTCTCCCGATCCCCCAAATTTTCTCAGGTACCTTTCTAAAGAACAATAGGATAGAATTATATAGGATAGGAAAGATCAAAGTCCTTTCATAGTTGTAAGTACAAAATATCCAATTAAAGAACCTCCTTTCATAAGGATTAGTCATCTACATAAGATCATTTCTTTAAGAAAAGTATTGCATGGTATGCTTCCCTGGAGATAAGTGGACACCCAGGGTTCTTAAGTTAAAACTTAACCCAAGTTTTTTTGTCCATATAGTCCATTCCCTAAATCTTATCTAGATTTCAAAGGCTTAACTATCCTATGTTAAACATTTTCTTTAGTTCTTCCTAGGTCATGCGCAATACACCCACGTGGAATACATACATAGCGTACCTATGCCGCAGACCTATGTGGGTCACCTATGCAATCAATCCATAAATCCTTATGTCCCCAAGTAGGAACATTTAGGGCCATAATTTATTTTCCCTTACAAGGGGAATGATATCCTCTTTCCACTATGGGTCCTATTTTAGGGCATCCCTTATAGAGTAATCCCCTAGCCATTCAGGATGGACCGAATGACCATTATACTCTTTTAACAAATAAAAGTTCATTTATTTGTGCCCATATCCAACATCGCCTTGGATTCTTTCTCCATAGGCCCAGCCTCTTCCATCAGTGGTGGAGAAAGTGTGTTGTTTGTTGAATCTTTCACATCCTCTTGTTTCTCACACCGAGCATGATTCATGCGGGCTTACATATTTGTGAGTATTACAACATCCTCACAATCCATATAATATATTGAACTATGAGAACTCTGATTCCCACCATAACTAGGATATGTATGAAGCCTTCACCCATGGCCCGAGCTTAATGGACATCCTCCTCAAGATTCCAACCCTAATTCCCATAATTCCGGGATCCTCCTTAGGAGTAATCCCTAGATTAAGTACCCATTTAATATCCACAATTCAAGTGATATGTCTTGGAACTTTTCATAATGTAATACTATTTAATAGTAATCCCCAACCTATTTCTATCAAAGGGATATACTCCCCTATGAGACTTACCGAACTATGTGAACTCTGATTCCCATCCAAATGGGATAAGTATGAAGCATCCCTGAGGTTCAAACCCAACACTCCAAATAAACCCTATTCTTTCTGGCCCACATTCCTAGAAGGGTCTAATATAAATTGGAAACTCATATCCTTTCCAAGTTTCGTGGGATTATAAGGCTTAAGTCCCACACTATGCTTTGACTAGGAACCGTCTGTCTATATGTCCTTACTACATGATATTAAATTGTATGGTTAAGTCTTTATCACATGACCTTAAGAGGTATGATGTTTACCATTAAGTGGTACATAACTATTAAAGTTCTCATTCATTTCATGAGGATGTGTAGGTATCCCATCTATTGGTACAATCCCAACATCAAAACAACTTTCGTCTACTTGGGTGATGATAAATTGCAGAGGGCCCCACTAAGTGGCTAAAAACTAACATTGTAGAAATAACCACCCAAGAATATTTAAGAAGTATTTGAGAGGATAATATTTATGGAGAACCTATAATATATACACACATATTCATTCATTATGAAACTAAAATACGTACATGTTATCTTAATTTCTATACATACTAATAATTGATTGAAAATTTCCTGGGAAACCTACATTATGATTGGTAAATTATTAAGAATTATTAAACATATCTTAAATCTGTAAGAGTGTCTCGGAGTAGGAAATAATTCCCCCCAAAATGGTGTTATGAGGTTCACCTCCCATCCTCTCGACCAATGTGATTTATTAAGTATTATAGGACAATATATCTAACAAACACCTACCTTTGGAAAGAAGGTCCCTTTGGATACCAAACCATTTTTTTGTTTATGGTTCCAAAAATAAATCTGATGGAAACCATCCAGATGTAGTGATACTAAACTAAAACCGTATTTAGGGGGAACATCAACATTATATTCTTATCCCCACATGGTAATGTGATGATATATCCATTAATTTCATTATAAATTTACCTTTCACCCATTAGGGAAAGAGAAATATATGAGCTATTATTAAAGAGATGAAGAAATCATCTCATTTCCTTTCAATCAAAGATAATACTACAACAAAGGATATTTAGAATATATATATATATATATATGAACTTATCAAATTTCATAGGGTTTATTCTACTTTAATTTTTTATTGATATACCTGATTCACTACTTGATTTTTGAAAGGCCCCAATTAGGTTATGGGATCCTAAGTGAAATTAAGGATAATAGAACAATCATAGATTTTAAAGACCAGTAAACTTAAAGGAATTTTTTTTCTTAAATACTTTGGGATTTTACGAGTACGCAGTTTCTGACGGCACCTGATTCCGAGGCCCGGTGTGCCCGGAATCAATTTTCGAAGTTTATCTCGGGTAGGTTCAGTGAACGAACGAGCGAGTTTTTCTAACATTTGAACCGGTGCTAGGAATAGAAATACGAGGGCACCGATGAAACCACGACGCTGGTAATTTCTTAAGAAGACTTTTATTGGAGTTGCGTTTTCTCAGGAAGAGTTGTTTAAAAATGTGGTTTAAGTGTAAGTGAAATAAAATTGTGTTATAAATTTTATTTCTCCTTTATAGGTGGTTTATTCCTAGGTTTGGGAGTTGGGGTGGGACCCACTAAAATCCTAACCCCTCATGATTAGGATATTTGTTAGGTGGGGCCCACACGATCCCCACCCCTTAAAATTCTTCTAACTCCTCAAACCCCTCATTAAATTTTTCCAACTTGACATCCAATTAATTAGTCTATTCAAGATTAATTAATTGAGTGAGTTTAAGTTTTTGAAGTTTTGAAATGTTGGTATAAGTTAATAAAATAAGGCAAATCCTTATTTTATTTTATTTTTGGATTTTGTTGTGCGAATAAAAGGAGAGAGCTCTTGTGTTGTTCTTTTAAAGAGCTTCAACCTTCCGCGAAGAAGAACACTCTTCGTCGAAGAACATCGTCACCACAAGAAGAGATCGATGTGTTGTTCCTTCTCTTCTCTATAGCCGGTGTGAGACAACATCCCCTCCTTGGACGTACGGCAACGCCATCAATCGTGACGCCGACTGTGGTCATCATTATTGAGGTAGGGGTTGTTTCATCGTTCAAGTATTATTTTGACGTTCTTTGTTATTTTATTGGACTCTTGTTATCAATATAATGGGAGGAGGTCGGACTGCACAAACACGACCGACCCTCCTCCCCTTTTGTTGTTGATCTTCGTTGTGGTTTGGAATGGAGGCGACGTGGTGCAGTTGCCCGATGAAGCTAAAGGAGGCCGCGACGGAGGGGCGCGACGGAGGGGGCGCGACGCCGTTGCGCCATGCTGGACAGGCAAGAGCCGCAGCCCTTTGGCCGCAAAGGTTCATAAAGGGGTCGGCTGGACTCCGCCATCCGTCAGCGCATGAGGAGGTGGGACCCGCAGGGGTCCCGCGGCAGCTCATCGGCCGGCCAAAATGGTCGGTCGTTACCAAGAAGACCGGGGGTTTGAAACCCCCGGAGGTCATCTAGGGAAAACCGCATAGGGGTCCGCCGTTTTGGAAATCAGGGGGGCGGCGCTTCCCCCCCTTTTCGCGTCTGCCCGGGCTGGGTCGGACCGCCCGCGCTGGGCCGGACCGCCCGCACCAGGCTGAACCGCCCACGCCGGGCCGGGCCGCCCGCACTGGGCCAGACCCCCACGACAGGCCGGGCCGTGCCGGCCAGGACGGGCCACGCCCAACTGGGCCGGACCTGGACCCAGGTCAGGTCGAACCGGTTCAGGCCAACCCGAGGGGGTATTGGGCCGCGTCGGACCGGGCCCAAACCCCCTGTTTATGGAAAGATCTGTTCTAACGCCCATAACATGGGATATAGACCTCCGATCAACACACCTTCAGTTCTGTTGGGATCCTTGGATCAAGACGGTTGTTTCAGTATATTACACTCAAGGTTTTGGAGAACTTTGGGTATAATCGGATTGATTCGAACACGAAACCAACCGGGCCCTCGGAGCGGAAACCCTTATAACTTGAGCTCCGGAAGTCCGATTGATGTGATGTCGATTTTTTTTATTCCTCCTAGTGAGACGGTTCTTTTGTCTTACTCCGATCGAGGCTTGGATGCATCTGGAGTACGATTGGGTTGGTTTTAGCTTAAAAACCAACCGGGCCCCTAAGATGAAAAAAGCCAATAACTCTCAGATCGGGTGTCCGATTGACGCACCGTCTATCGCGATGAGTTCCTATTGACGAGACAGAACTTTGTGATACATAAACTCTGAACTTTGTGACAGTTGATGTATCAACCCCTTGGCTCGTGGAGTGGACCCTCCCGGAATCAAGCATGTTGTGTGCGGGGACCCTAGAGCTGGCTGCGACTGCGAAGAGGATGACGACTTCTGTACAAGGATCCTCAGTGGGTTCGACATGGACAACTACCGTACTGGGATCCACCGTGGGTTCGACGTGGAAGACTACCGTACTGGGATCCTCCGTGGTTTCGACGTGGACGACTACCGTACTGGGATCCTCCTTGGTTTCGACGTGGACGACTACCGTACTGGGATCCTCCGTTGGTTTGATGAGGACAACTACCGTACTGGGATCCTCCGTGGGTTCGACGATGACGACTACCGTACTGGGATCCTCCATGGGTTCGACGACGATGACTTCTGTGCTGGGATCCTTGGTGGGTTCGACGACGATGACTTCTATACTTGGATCCTCAGTGGGTTTGGCAGCGATGACATCTATACTTGGAACCTATGTGGGTTCAGAAGAGGAGTTGATTCAGAGGCTACATCAATCATCTCCACCTCTCTTCGTGAATAGTATACCTGTGTGAGATGAGTCTTGACTTTAAATCATTATCTTTGATATGATTGACTTTCTTTCCTGTGTGGATTTGGACGTACTTTCCTGTGTGGATTGAGTTATAATTTTCTCTGTGGACTGGGTTGTACTTGAGATCGTGAGTTAGAGTAGAACCAGAATTGATGACTTAGGTATATGTATGGGCATATACCTAAGTAGCGTTGGTTAATACTTGTAATCATATCTTTCCTTTGTGGTTTATCCTTTGTGGATTCTGGGAGACATTCGGGAGTCTCGGGGTCCCTACTGAGTATCGTATACTCACCCATGGATGGGCTATGCCTACAATACGTTGTGTTGGATGCAGACGACGGACATCGCTGATCGTGGTTGAGGGTTGAGGAGCAGGATGGTACCCAGAGGTGGTTTATCAGGTGGGACGTACACGGAGTGGACGGCTAGACTCGAGGAACCGACGAGACTGACGGTACTCACCCTTCATATGGGAGTTCCTAGAAGACGTCCTGGTGGTTTCTTCTTTGTCTTTCAGTTGTTGTACTTTACTTTTCAGTTGTACTGCACTTCGGTTGGGTTTGTATACTGGCTCATTTACTTTCCAACACTTACTTGTGTTTTCAGTTTACTTAGTGTTTACTTTAATTTGCGTACACTGTGGTGTTTGTTCTCTTTATAAAGGAAATTCCTTCCCTATTATCGGGATTTACACCTTTGGTGCTAGTTGCCAGCCCCTGGCCTATGGGAGGCGGGCTTGGGGTAGTCACGACATGGGCCCCTAGGACGGTTCATGACAAATTGGTATCAAAGGAGTTCGGTTCTACCTCAGAACTCAGGACTCTGATCTTTCCTCTATGTGAAGTAATAGTTGTAAGGGTATTGAGTGTGGTTATCAGTATAGGGAGTCCAGTGTTGGTGCGGCGGTCGACGCATCCAAACACCAAGATCCTGACTTCTGATTTCTGACTCAATGCACGAAAACATAGATTTCATGTGTGTTTTAAAGTTTTCTTTGTGATTACTTGTGTCAGCTCACTTGGTATACTGTATTGACCGTGGCACACCTGTTTCTTTTCAGGATGGCCCCACGATGGAAGACAACTAGGGTTCCGAGCGTTGTGCGAGATGGCATCCCACCGAGCGACGAGGCCTCAGTGCAGGGACCCATTACAGCGGAGGCACTGGCAGTACCTTTACCCGCCAAGCCACCGATGCCACCATCCCCAACAGTTGAGAGTGAACGTCGCCTGAGTGAACTGCTTGAGTTTTAGCATCAAAGACCGCCCAGGTTCCATGGGGAGATGGACCCTTAGGAAGTCGAGGATTGGCTGGAGGCTTTTGTTCGACTTTTCAGATTAGTAGGGACACCTGCTGACCTCATGGTGATCCTTGTGGAGAGTCTCCTGCACGCAGCAGTAGGTAGATGGTGGAGCCTGATGCTCCAGGTGCATGATGAGGCATATCTACTTTGGACAGACTTCGAGAGCCTCTTCCGCTCAGAGTTCGTTCCAGCCACCCTCCGTGCAGTGCACATTCATGGGTTACTACAGCTGCGACATGGCTACATGACTATGGCCCAGTACTCGGTGAGGTTTACTGATCTCTTGCGCTACTCAACAGAAATGGTACGGGACCCATTCTTCAGGGATCAGACCTTCGAGCAGGGACTGAGGCATGAGATCATGGCTTTGATGATCTCCCTCAACATCCCGACCTAGCAGGGGGTGCTGGAGAGTGCCCTTATAGTGGAGAGTTTTCACGCTGAGCAGTCACCAACAGCAAGACCCTCTGTAGGATGACCCGTAGTGGAGTCTTCTGCAGCCGGCAGTAGACAGATGATGCAGAGGACCAAGCGGGCCAGAATATCAGATGAGAAATCTCAGGAAATAAGTTCTTTTTTGCGGGGAAAATGAAACAGATCCATCCACACGAGGAGCAGACAGTGTTATGCATGCGGTAGGTAGGGTCACATGGCTCGAGACTGCCCGACCCGCCCTGCAGATGAGCAGCAGGTGGTAGAGGGACCTCCCAGGCAAGGGTTCAACCATGGTGGTACGCAGGGAACAGAAGGATGAGGCAGAGGAGATGGCCGAACAACGGGTGGTGGGCGATGCTTTGAGGCCCTACCACCACCACCACAAGGAAAACCACCCCGACCACAGGGAACAAGTGGACATGGGAGAGCTCAACTTCAGGCAGCTGAGACCTATGACCATGGAGCTCTGGGAGCAGATGGAAATGAGCAGGACTAGCTCCAAACATGGAGGATTTTGTTCATGGTGATTCTATCTTTGTTGATGTTTTGTTTGTGGATGATTTTTTTCTTTGTACCTTAAGCTGCAGTAATAAAATACACTTATTCTTATAATGTTTACTTCCTCGTCCTTTTTATGGAGTTTATAGTGAGAGGTTTCGGTTAAAACAGTTGAATTGACCCTCACTTTTGAGATTTCTATTGGGGGAGACCTAGTGACAACACACTGCTTCCGAGAGTGTGACTCGACCCTTGGAGGTGAGAGTAACTATTGGATCTATTGGTAGTTGCATCGAGGCCTTACGACATTGTCCATGGCATGAAATAGTACTAATCATGTTAGTATTGACTGTATTAGGCAAAGGACGTGGTTCATCTAGGGGATGAGACTAGATTTCTCTTTTCGTTAGAGGAGGAATCTCATCAGCTCTTGTAGATCGTAGACGAAGAAGGGTGGAGTTGAGTTCTTACAAATGGCTAGTCACACCCATTGTTTGTCGAGCGAACGGTTTACGGTTCTCACCAACTTAATAGTCTCACGTGTATCATTTCTCAAAAGTACATGAACATGAGATAGCAGCGATGGATTGAGTTCTTCCAAGACTATGACATCGAGACAATTTATACTCCTGGGAAGGGGAACGTTTTAGAAGATGTCCTTGGTAGGAGTTCGGGCATTCTGCTGTTATAAGTGGTGAGACAGCAGATGGATGCGTTTTCAGATATCCTTTGTGGATAATGTTGGAGTGAGTACGTGTAGAAGCAAAGATGGTTCAGGCTATGACGGAGAAGGTGTAGATCATCCAAGAGTAGATAAGGACGGCTCAGTGCCGACAGAAGTCCTATTCTGACTGGAGGAGGAGACCACTAGAGTTTGAGGATGGCGACCCCATTTTCTTACGGGTCTCAACTCGACGTGGATTACAGATATTTGGCCAGGGCGGCAAGTTATCTCTGTGCTTCATCGGACCATTCCAGGTTCTCAACAGGATAGTCAAGGTGGATTATCACCTGGTACTTCCAACTCAGTTACACCGGGTGCATGACGTCTTCCACATTTCGCAGCTGAGGAGATACATGCATGACCCGACGCATATCATCGACCAGAGAGAGCTGGACATTGATGACAGGGAGAATTTTGCGGTGGTCCCAGTGGAGATCTAGGATCGATAGAAGAGGGTCCTACATGGGTTGTCGATTCTTCTAGTGCGCATTAGGTGGCAGCACGAGAACCACTAGGTGAGCACTTGGGAGGAGGAGACTCAAATGCGTGCACAGTACCCTCATTTGTTTCTCTAGTTTGTGATGTATCTTTACGAGGATGTAAATCCCTGAGGAGGGAGTAATGTAAAAACCTGTAAATTTCATGGAAAATTTTTTCTTAATTTTTTTGGAATTTTACGAGTACGCAGTTTCTGACGGCACCTGATTCTGAGGCCCGATGTGCCCGGAATCAGTTTCCGAAGTTTAGCACGGGTACGTTCAGTGAACGAACGAACGGGTTTTTCTAACTTTTGAACTGGTGCTCAGAATCAAAATTCGAGGGCACCGATGAAACCGCGGTGCCATTAATTGCTTAAGAAGACTTTTACTGGAGTTGCATTTTCTCGGGAAGAGTTGTTTAAAAATGTGGTTTAAGTGTAAGTGAAATAAAACTGTGTTATAAATTTTATTTCTACTTTCTAGGTGGTTTATTCCTAGGTTTTGGAGTTGGGGTGGGCCCCACTAAAATCCTAACCCCTCTTGATTAGGATATTTGTGATGTGGGGCCCACATGATCCCCACCCCTTCAAATTCTTCAAACTCCTCAAACCCCTCATTAAATATTTCCAACTTGACATCCAATTAATTAGTCTATTCAAGACTAATTAATTGAGTGAGTTTAAGTTTTTGAAGTTTTGAAATGTTGGCATAGGTTAATAAAATAAAGAAAAGCTTTATTTTATTTTTGTTTGGATTTTGTTGTGAGAAGAAATGGAGAGATCTCTTGTGTTGTTATTTTGAATAGCTTCAAACTTCCGCGAAGAACAACACTCTTCGTCGAAGAACGCCGTCACCGCAAGAAGAGATCGACGTGCCGTTCCTTCTCCTCTCTGCAGCCGGTGTGAGACGTCATCCCCTCCTTGGACATACTCCGACGCCGTCAATCGTGATGCCGACTTTTGTCTTCGTTGTTGAGGTAGGGGTTGTTTCATCGTTCAAGTATTATTTTGACATTCTTCGTTATTTTATTGGATGCTTGTTATCAATATGATGGGAGGAGGCCGGACCGCACAAACATGGCCGACCCTCATCCCCTTTTGTTGTTGATCTTTGTTGTGGTTTGGAATGGAGGCGACGCGGTGCCGTTGCACTGCGCGGGAACGAGAGAACCACGGCTGGAGCGGGCCGCGGTGAAGGAGCGCCCGGTGAAGCCGAAGGAGGCCGCGACCAAGAGAGGGCCGCGACAGAGGGGCGCGGCGTCATTGCACTGCGCCAGAGCACCAAGGAGGGCTGCGTCTGGGGCGGGCCGCAGCGGAGGGGTGCGGCCCTTTGGCGGCGACAGTTTAGAAAGGGGGTGGCCGGACTCCGCCGGCCGCCGGTGCATCAAGAGGCGGGACCCGCAGTGGTCCCGCAACACCTCATAGGCCTGCGAAAATGGCTGGCCATTACCAAGAAGACTGGGGGGTTGAAACCCCCGACGTTCAGCTAGGGCGGACCCCACAGAGGTCCGCCGTTTCTGAAATTAGGGGGAGCGGCGCTCCCCCCCCCCTTTCCGCATCCGCTCGCGCCGGGCCGGACCCCTGCGATGAGACGAGCCGCGCCGACTGGGCCGGACTGCAACCAACGAGGCTGGACCGGACCCAGGTCGGGTCGACCTGGTTCAGGCTGACCTGGGGGGTATTGGGCCGGGTCGGACCGGGCCCAAACCCCCTGTTTACGGACAAATCTGTTCTAACGCCCATAACTTGGGCTACAGACCTCCGATCGACGCACCGTCAATTGTGTTGGGATCCTTGGATCGAGATGGTCGATTCGGTATATAACATTTAAGGTTTATGAGAACTTTGGGTATGGCCAGGTTGGTTTGAACACAAAACCAACTGGGCCCTCGGAGCGGAAACACTTATAACTTGAGCTCCGGACGTCCGATTGACGTGACGTTAACTTTGTTGTATTCCTATTAGTGAGACGGTTCTTTTGGCTTACTCCACTCAAGGATTGGATATATCTGGAGTATGGTCGGGTTGGTTTTAGCTTAAAAACCAACCGGGCCCTTGGGATGAAAAAAGCCAAAAACTCTCAGACCAGGCGTTCGATTGATGCGCCGTCTGTCGCGATGAGTTCTTATTGACGAGATGGAACTTTGTGATACATCAACTCTGAACTTCTTGAAATTTGATGTATCGACCCCTTGGCTCATGGAGCGGACCCTCCCGGAATTGAGCATACTGTGTGCGGGAACCCTAGAGCTGGGTGTGACTGCGAAGAAGATGATGACTTCCGTACAAGGATCCTCAGTGGGTTCAACGTGGACTACTACCGTACTAGGATCCTCCATGGGTTCGACATGGAAGAATACCGTACTCGGATCCTCCGTGGGTTTGACGTGGATGACAACCGTATTGGGATCCGCCGTGGGTTCGATGTGGATGACTACCATACTGGGATCCTCCGTGGGTTCAACGAGGATGACTCCCGTACTGGAATCCTCCATAGGTTCGACGACGATGACTACCATACTCATATTCCCTGTGGGCTCGACGACGATGACTTCTGTTCTAGGATCCTTCATGGTTTCGACGACGATGACTTCTATACTTGGATCCTCCTTGGGTTCGGAAGCGATGACATCTATACTTGGAACCTACGTGGGTTCGGGAGAGGAGTTGATTCAGAGGCTACATTAATAATCTCCACCTCTCTTCGTGAATAGTATACCTGTGTGAGCTGAGTCTTGAATTTCAATCATTATCTTCGATATGATTGACTTGATTTCCTGTGTGGATTTGGATGTACTTTCCTGTGTGGATTGAGTTATACTTTCCGGTGTGGACTGGGTTGTACTTGAGCTTGTGAGTTGGAGAAGAACTGGAATTGATGACTTAGGTATATGTATGGGCATATAACTAAGTAGTGTTGGTTAATACTTGTAATCATATCTTTCCTTTGTGGTTTATCCTTTGTGGATTCTGGGAGACTTTTGGGAGTCTCGGGGTCCCTACTAAGTATCGTATACCCACCCCTGCACGGGCTATGCCCGCCTATGTTATGTTGGATGCAGACGACAGATAGCTCTGATTGTGGTTGAGGCTTGATGAGCAGGACGGTACCTGGAGGTGGTCTATCAGGTGGGACATACACGAAGAGGACCACCGGACTCAAGGAGCCGATGAGACTAATGGTACTCACCCTTCAGGTGGCAGTTCCTAGAGGACGTCCTGGTGGATGTTGCTTTGTCTTTCAGTTATTGTACTTTACTTTTCAGTTGTACTGCACTTCAGTTGGGTTTGTATACTGGCCCATTTACTTTCTAGAACTTACTTTTGTTTTCAGTTTACTTAGTGTTTATTTCAGTTTGCGTACTCTGTGGTGTCTGTTCTCATTATAAATGAAATCCCTTCCCTATTATCGGGATTTACGCCTTTGGTGCTAGTCTCCAACCCCTGGCCTTTGGGAGGCGGGCTTGGGGTAGTCATGGCACAGGCCCTGAGGACGGGTCGTAACATAGATAACTAGGTAGAAAGTATGGGTGATCTATGTTTTGGAGGATATTCTTTATGTTCATGTCCTAAATTTAAGAGGCTCATGGGTTTCCCATTAGTTATTTGTCGAGTTTTATTATAAACATTTATGTTATTCATTTATTAGAATGGATCCATTCAAGGAATTATATGGACATCTATGTAGATATACTCTCAGTTGGTTTGAGTTGGCTGTGACCTCTCTTATGGGACCAAGACTTATTCAAGAGATGATGAAAAAGGTTTATATTATTATACATCAACTAGTTATGACACAAATATTCCATAATTATTATGCTAATGATCAACATTATCCTTGGGAGTTTTTGATTGTTTATTAGGTTTACTTAAATTTATCACCTCATTAAGGTCACTAATGGTTCAATAAACATGGGAATCTCACACTGATGTATGTAGGAAACAATGAGATCATTGAATGTTTTATTAAAGTTTATCATCAATTTTAATTTCCTATTTAGATGAAAAATATTAATAATGTATTCAATGTCTCATAATTAAATAAATATCATCATAATACTTATATTGTAATGATTTGGCATGTAATAGAGATAGATTTAGATGTTTTAGTGATTCAAAAACTAATATGAATTATCAAATATCAGAGTATGGTGGTGTGTTGGAAATTAATTACACTATTCTGGGTATTATGGAAGTATAAGTGTGTTTTTATGAGATATAGGAGTGAGAAAATTTTATACGCGATCAATGGACCCATATTTTTTTTGATTATCCAAATCTATATTGGATTTTTGGGGGAAGAGAGTTATATTGTGGGGAGATTCTTACTCCCACCAAGTCATTTTGATGAACAGATTTATTATTTATTGATTTTAATTTTTATTCATATAATTACATAATTTTAGGACTTTTATCTATGTTAAACACTTTTGGGATGGAGTTCTAAAGTATTAAATAACACCACACCATGACAAATGGTAACAAAATGTGGTGATTTCAAGTTACACATTGTAAAAGGAAGGTATCAAAATATATAGATGTTGAAGTGATTCTTTTTGGGTTAATTCTATTTTAGGGCCACAAAAAGGCATAGGGGAATCACAATGTGGAAGGTATTCATTATCTAGTGAGGTTTTTCCATACCTCTTCTTAGGGAATAACATTAAATTGATGGAAAAAGGGAATCATGACATGAAGAGTGTGTGGGACAGTGGAATTGAAATGGCTCGAATCAACTAGCAGAGACAAAATGTCATATGGAATTGAGTCTTCACTCCTTTGACCATTACTATGGCACAAGCTTACAAAAATTTTCTATAAGTGGGAAATATTGTGCCAGTTCTAGCACTTCATAATACCATATGTAAGAGTTCTTAGTAAACTCTATAATATGGGTACCAACTTACATGAAGGACCCAATGTTTGTGAAAAATGACTGAAGGATGAAATCACCACATGATGAGGGGTGTCATTACCCTGACCATACCTATGTTTCTTTAGGGGTCTCTTATATATGGGTATCCTTTTTCATAAGAGTCCCTAACATTGTGATAATCATGTGAAGGAAGTGTTCTTTCCTTGATGGTTGTACTTCATGCTCTGATGAGGGTTCCATGACCAAGATCCATTCCATGAACAACTATCAATTTGGGGGATCCATATGATGATAGAAAAGTTAATTTCATGACATGACATCGGAAAAAGAGTAAAAAAATTGTATGGGATTCGAGGGAGGATTTTTACACCATCACAAAAAACGTTACACCATGAAATATAGTGGAAAGATTATTTAAAATATATATTAATTGATTAAATGAAAAAATGATTAAAAATGGGATTTTATTATTTTTCCTAATATATCACAAGAATACCCCCATTTAAGCATTAATTCTATGAACATCACTCATATTATTTATCTTCCCCTTCAACAAAAATCAAGTTGATATTTCCTCATGAAATATTCATTATGTAATATTCCTTTCCCCCTTTTATAATAAAATAATTTTATTTCATATTCTATTTGATCCCAAATACCATGTCGGACTAGGGTTCCTATTGAATAAATTGATTTTAATGGATTTTGATGCTAGGTATATATTTATTATTTTTCAATGGATTCTCACCATCGGATAAAAAATTCATTCACTTAAGGAAGGTGGTTTCAGGATTTGTTTTTTATCCATATCGTCTTCAATTGTTTCAAAAAGTGTTATCATTGATTTAAAATTTTTGTCTTCCATAATAGAGGGTCGATTTTGATTTGATATATTCTTTTACTATATTATTGGTTAAACATATTTCAAAAAAATATAATATTTATATAATTGATTATGAAGATAATATGTTTGATAAAAAGACTCTTGAAATAGAAATTGGGTTTTAAATGGAATTTGTAATTCAATAATGATGAATATGATTTCTGAGAACTCCGATTAATTTTGTAGGGAGCCAAGGATAATTAACTACAAGGAATTAATGACACTATTCCTAGTATTATGTTATATCATTAGTTATAATGCTATAGGAATTTGGACATTATAGTTCCCACTATGTATTTTATATCACTTTCCTTAATGTCCTATCATACAGTTGGATATATGATGTTTTGGAATTAAGAAATTATGATGATCTTAGTGTTACTCGAACATAGTTACCCTAGATTATGTACCATGATTCCTGTTTTGTAATTCTTGTTTACTAGTATTTTACATTCTTTCTAAAAAAGGAATAAATATTTATATATACTACTTGTTTTATTTTAAAGTTTAAAAGTTTATTTTTAAAATTCTTATAATCAAACTAGAACTATAGAATTATCTAGTAGATGTTTCTCATGGAACACTTGGTGATATTCTAGTAGAATTGTTATACTCACACCCTATATGCTCCCAATAGGAGTGTGTGATCATGTTTTAACTAATATAAGTAATGGGAAGGAACTGATTTGGCGAAGTAGGTTTCTAGGTTATCTATGTTTGGGTCCAGTGGAGGTGACATTCTTGGAGTGATCCCTCCTACCACTCCAAGTTATTTTTAGTTTATTTTTGTATTGGATTTTTTGTAAACTCATGTATTGTATCTTATAATTGTATCCCCAACCCATCAACTTTTATTTTTGTTTTGTATGGTCATGTATATTCACTCTTTGTTAATGTTATTTTTAAATTATTGGATGTTTTTTATTAATTATTTTGGATATTACGGTTTCTTATAATTTTATTCATCACTCCCCCATATAAGGAGTGGTCATGTCAGGTTCTTAGTTAGGATCCTCTTGATGGATTAAATGGGAAAATATATTCCCAAATATGTATCCTTGACTCCAATTCACTAGTTTTCATCCCATGGGGATCATGAATACCCTTCAATCATGGTCATGCATTGTCTCAAGTACCCAATGATGAGTTACCTAGGTTGGTTTGTGAAATCTTCAAATAAATAATACTACATGCCTATGTCTTCCAAATGAATCTCCATTTCACCAAACAAGTTTATGTTATCACCACCATGCCATCTCTAATGATGGAAACTCCTGATCCAACCTCCTATCATGTTCCCAAAACCAACATTCTCCCTCATTATACTTACCCTACATCATTGTCCTATATAGTGGATTTTGATGAACACCATCATCCCTGAGGAGAAAAACATTTATTGGAATGATTTATTTATTTATTTAGGTTGGAAATATGATTATTTATATAAATGGGATACATGGGTCTGAAATCATTTCTTGTTTTTTCTATGAAGAAAAATGTGTGAAATTATTTCAATTTTTATCAGAAATTTGTTGAAATATAATGATGTGAAATCACTTCATGCTTTTAAAATTATAAATATGAAAAGAATGAAAGAATCACATATATTTATTTATAATCCAAAGACAATAGTGTGAAAAAAATATAATCTATTTTCTTTGAATCCTATAAAAGGTATACCCCCATGATTTTCTCACTTTTATTTCCTCAAATTTCTCACTCAAATATTATCAAATAATTCAAGCAATCTCCTTTGGAGATTTTAGTTGTCTAGTCATCAATATTTGAGAAATTTCTCTTTTATAATAGTTTTAAATATAATTTTTTGGAATTTTTTTTTAAAATATTATATTTTTAGAAGTATTTAGTTTCTTTATTGATTTCCCTTGTTAATTACATTAATATGGTAATTAGGAGTATTAAATTGTGTGTTTAATTATTCTACATAAGTTATAGTTTTGAAAAATATTTTAAATAATGTGTACTATTTTATTTATAATATATAAGGATGGTTTAAATTATGTTATAATAATTTAGTATTAATAGTGATAAAAAAATTATTTTTTTTCAGAACTATTATTAAAATAGGTTTCTTACTAATAATTTAAAATTTTCATTTAACTAATAATTTCTTTCAATTTATTTACTATGTCAAACTTGGTCCATGGGATGTCACTTTGGACCACTTCCATGGTTGTTTGGGGTATTGTATTGAGAATAGTCGACAAGATGTCTACCTTTTAGACCACAAGACTCATGTTGATTATTATGTTTAATGGTATTTAATTATAAGAGACACACATACATTAAAATTCTTATTTTTTTTTAAAAAAAAAATTAGTTTTTAATCATAAAATATAATTATTTGATAAAATAAAGTTAATTTCATTGATTTATTTAAATAATAAAATTGTTGAAAATATTTTAAGACCGTTATTAAGTCTTATTGTATATAAAATGATTTCTGCATATAGTTATTGGAATGAAAAATTAATTTTTACTAAAGAATTATTTTTTCATAGGATAAAACTAGATTAATTATAATTATCAAGCATTATATAGCATTATAATTAGTTTCAAGAAGAATTAATGGATAATTAAACATTATGAAAAATCAAGTGATACAATTTATTAAATAAAAAATCATTAATATAATGATATTTTGGGGAAAATAAATTATCTATGTTTTAATGATGAGGACTAGAAAAAAAATATTTTCACTCATTAATAATAAATCCAAAGATCAAATTATAGAGTTTCATGTCACTATATCTATTATCAATGATGATTTGTCTGTCGTGGGAGTTAGTTTATCACTAAATTATTCAATATTATGTTATTTGACTATGACACCACATAGAGAGATTATATCTTTTAGAAAAATTCTTCTATTTGATATAGAACATATGGTGGATATGTTGAAGAATTTCACAGATGACTACAATCATATGGTGATATTAGCTCTAATTATGAGGATATTGATTAAAGAAGAATGCATTAAAAAATAATATGAGATTATCCTTTTCAAGTCACACTAATCATCGAATCATACTCCACAAATTTGGAAAACATTATGACATGTTTACAAAAAACATTTTTCCAATAATTACACTTAGTATAAAATTTATATGAATTATTATTGGAAATAATCTAGTGTAATATGAAAGAATTATATATTTTGGAATATAATATTAAAAAAATAAGTGATGAAGGCTATGATCAAATAATATCACATTGAGAGACATTAAAATTATGTCATGGAAGAATCCAAGAGAGTGAATTATATAATTAAGTGTGAAAGGTATAATTAATTTTTTCATATGAATTTATGAGAAATACATAATACTATTTCCATTGTTTGATAATATCAAGATTTACTCATCACAGATGAGTGAACCCAAGACTATAAATGGTTCGCATAACCATAGATGATGAATTTACTTCAACTATTATTATTGAAATGATAAGATCATGTCAAGATGTTCCAGTAGATCTATTTGTGGTGTGAATCAAATGACTTTTTGGTTATGATACTTCTTATATGAAGGAATGTGATGTATGATATACGTTCATTGTTTTTTATAATTAATTATGGAGTTTTTATGTCATAAAAATCAGGTTTTCTACTAGTTAAATTACAATGAATATGTTAACCAACTAAACCTAGTTGATCTACCGAAGATGGTGACTGAAATATTTTTCTGGAAATTGTTAAGTTTTATGGAATCTTTCAAGAACTGAAAGCGGCATATAAAAAATGATGGAAAATTTAAAAATGGAAATTATATTGGAAGATCATCAATTTATACCACACTAGAGATAATTTATTCCCCAGTACTATTGGAATTTACTATTCTTTATAAGGAGTATTTTTCATCTTGGAGTTGGTTCAGGAATTCAGTCTGACAGTGTATGATGAACATTAATGAAATTTGAAAAATGTGTGACTAACATTGAGTGATCAATCAGGATTTAAAATCTTAGAGTCTTATATAGATACCACATCAAGCCTTTCATATAAAATGTATTATATATATATATTTCAATAATCCCATGGAAGAAGTTCAATGATGAGTCCATAAAAAAGGAAATCTTCAATCATGGTATGTATAATTTTTATTTGGAAAATAACTTTATCAGACTGAATAATGTCATATTTGTTCCTATAATTTCTCAATTATTTTAGTATTCAAGCCTCAACATTAGAGGTTGGAGGAGGATTTTAAAGAAATTTGCAGATCTAATCAAGTGATATAAGACTACATGATGTAAAATCAAAAAGAAAAATAGTAACTGGTATTTGATATTTGGAGGATATATGAAGTCATGATGATCAACGTCATGGAGTGTGTTAATCCCATCTTTCAAGGGTGTTAAAATATCACCCCACAAAAGTTTAGTGCATGAAACCTTATATCACTCAGTGATGTTTTTGGTGTAAAGGAGAAATCAGGCCAAATAGGTTCCACATATAGGGATGTGACATGGGGACCACATTATTTTATGGATTGATAGGGTTCTATAAGAGGATAATTCGTTTCATGTCCCTTAATTTGACCATTTTCAAAATAGATATGAGGTTACTAAGTACCATTAAACTTTTACTGGTAGCATTGATTCCGTTCTTGTGGTTTTACTAGAGAATTGTTACTATGATTGCTGTAATATCCAAGCATTATTGTATCATTAAGCACATATGAACACAATGTTCCATTATATACACTAATCTTGGGAGAAATTTAGTTATCTAGTGTATCAAATATAGAATATTAATGATTACTATAGTTCTTAATGGATGGTCATAGGTGAATATTATTACAATATTCTATCTTTTGATGCACCTATGCTTCTACTAATCATGAATATGATAAGTCCAATAGGGAGGCCAAATCCAAAACATATTTTTTAGATATATTGGGACTATGAATGGAATTTGGTTTATATAATTAAGATGGTCACACCTATATGAGATTCCTGATATGTATAGGGAAATCATCAAACAATCCAAAATATTATTTTTTTACTCAAACCGTTAATGTCAAAGTATTTATAGGCAATGAATTGAATTTTTGTACAAAATAAAACATCATATACATTTATTTGTTATTATTCAATCATATTATCATATTAGTAATTTATTTTTTTTTCTAAAATATAATTAGTTATTATAATTATATTGGTTTAAATAAAAAAATTATTTTAATTTTTTTTGAAAATATTATACATTTTGATATATGATGCTCTCTTATTTTCCCAGAAGTCTCATGAATCATGTTTCCGACTGGATGGGAGACCTATTTGACATATTTTAATCTATATATCACAATATTTACACTATCAATAACCAAGGGTTTCTATTTATCCATAACATTGATCAGATGGATTTTATTGATTATATATGTGTGACTTTATATTCATTGATCATTTAATTACTACATTGGCCACGATATGAGGACCATAGAAACACACATCCTATTTTCATTAGGGGGATACAATAGTTAATTTTGAGGGAAAACATACATATTGTGTTTTTCCCCATGGTTTGTCCATTATAGGTATGACATTGAGAGAATTGTGTGAATACAAACATTGTTTACTAGGAATTGATGTTATCAGTCAACCAAATTCGTTTCAGAGTGGTTGATTTAACATGGTGTATTTAGATGATAACTTTTTAGTGATTTCTAATGGTGAAAATTATTTTATTCTTATTTGATACAGACATTTATATATTATGAGGCAAATAGAAGGAATGATTTGTGTCAAATAATCTACTACCTTTGTAGAAATGATGTACACAACTCTACTTGAGGATCTAAATATAACCAAAACATTTAGTTTGGGATTAAATATATTATAATACTTTTATATGTTAATTTTTACAAAATATGTATTCAAGAAGAAACATGTTACATGATTTATTAATTGTAAAAAATGTGTTTATGATAGAAATATTCACGCATCACTCCAAGAATTGTTTTACCACTTCCTCAAAACAATTTAAAGGAATTTACTCACGGATGTTGGTAGATTTGTAACATTAATTTTAATTATTTTATTAGATTATTATTAGTATTTATAGACACATAATATATTACTTTTTTACTAGGTGGAGTCCGGGTCAATGTTATGTATAAAATCCTAGAAAAAATGTATATAGTTTTTTGAAAACCTTAGACTCTATTAAAAAATGATATATGTTAAAAATTAATTTCTTATTATTTTTATAGGATATTATAATGGAAATTTTTCAATGTTTTTTTATAAATTTATGAATACCTTTTTATATTTTCATTTCAGGTTACATAATACCCATATACTATAGTTGTATGTGAATCACTTCAACTATAATACATAGCTTTGGTTAGAGACTATGGTGGAGTGGTTCCACTCATCCACATACAAATCATTGATTGGTACTGGCTATATCAAGTCATTCGAAAGTTTAGGTGATTGAATCAAATCCCTAGTGCACCATGATAGGTTGCTTCATTATAAAATGTTAAGCTTATAAGTAGGTAGTAGGTTGATTTTCCAAGATATCATATGACCATTATATAGAGTGTTGCCACATACATGTCCAGTACAATATCTTGTAGCATGGATATACCATAACACCACTCCACCAATTTGACCACAGAGAGTACATGTATTTATACCTATTATACATTATTATATAACTTTTTCACAAACTGGATTTCATTGGAATCTCTGAGCCAAAATCTAATAAAATATCATCCTGTCCCCTGCTTACCCGGAGTGGTAACTCTTTGCTATGTTTTGTGCAGGATAATTATGTAATTGATAGGATTTGCCTACTTGTGCATAATTCTGTCAACAATATTGTTATTGTCTGTGTCGACATCCAAATTATCACTTGTAGCTTCCCCAAGTAAGGTCATCCCTCCTTTTGTTCAATGCTTTATGCGTTCAACTGCTACATTAGTCGAAGAACTCTTTAGAATCACATCAAATAGCTTTTCAGAACTATTTTAGATCCCTGGGTCATAATGGAATATTTGAATGCCATTTTACATGCAGATGAGAAGATTGGACATGCTTCCAATGCACAATCTATGAGGGACTTCAGAGATTGCATAGAGGAATCAAACCTCATTGAATTTAACCTGATTGGTGCCAAATATACTTGGAATAGAAGGCACCTTAATAGCACCAGGGCTAGTAGAATTGATCATTCCTTTTGTAATCACTCCATCATTGGAGGTTGAAAAACTATCTCTTGTGTCATTCTTGTTAGGAACAATTCTTATCACCATACAATTCTTGTAACACTCACTGCCAAGGAAGACAAGCTTCCAATTCCATTTAGATTTAATAATGCTTGGACTACCCTTCCCGAATGCTCTCAGCTGGGGAAAGACACCTAGAATATGGTATATTATAATGGAAACCCTCTCCCTTGTATTTTCAAGTTAAAATCCCTCAAGATTACCATAAAACACAAAAGCAGGTAAAAATTCAGCCTCCTTGACCAGGAAATTGATTCTCTAGAAATCTCACTTCAAGACCTACATGAGGATACCACTAATAACAACTTTATCAGTGATACCTTACACCAAACCAGCTTGTCTTCCCAACTCAATGAACTCCCCAGACTTAGATACAATATCCAAAGGGAGCTCTTTAAAGTCAAGTGGCCCTCTGACGGGGATCGAAATACCAAATTTTTCAATGCCTTCCAACGGGTCTAAAAAGTGCAGAGCTATCTTTCATTACTAATGGATTATGATACAATTCTGGAGGATAGACAAAGCCTCTCTCACCATATAGTTTCATATTATATGAACCTCTTCAATTTCCTTGCATGAAATGAAGCAATCAAAGACGGAATTATTACCAAACATGTCTCTGAGGTTGATAATCATCTTCTTACTTCTATTCCCCAGGACACTGAGATTAAAGATGCTTTCTTTGGGATCAACAGTGGGAGTGCTCCAGGATTGGATGGATTCACTAACCACTTCTTCAAATTTTATTGGGATGTAATCAACTCAGATGTTTGTAAACATGTCAAACATTTCTTTACTGAAGGCTCCCTCTCACATGCTTACAATTCTCATTTCATTCCCCTTATCCCTAAGGTGTAAAATTATCGCGACCTTTCTCAATTTAAACCATTTTATCTTGTCAACACCATCTAGAAGATCATCACAAAAATCCTTGCCAACCGGCTTGCACATATCTCTAGTAAAATAATCTCTTGGAATCTATCTGGTTATGTTAAGGGGAAAAAAATTTAGGACTGCCTTCTCACTACCTCAGAATGTGTCAACTTACTACAGAAGTATACTAGAGGGGGTAATATTGCAATCAAATTTATATATCAGAAAATCCTTTGACACGATTAATTGGAACTTTATTGGACACATCCTTAATGAATTTGGATTTTATTTTAGGTTTATTCAAAGGATAAAAACTCTTATTAGCTCTATAAATATCTCCATTCTCATTAATGGCTCCCTAGAGGGTAACTTCAAATTCTCAAGAGGGGATAGGTAGGGTGATCCCCTCTCTACTATTATTTTTTCAATTGCTGAGGATTATCTGAGTAGACTTCTTCTCCATATGATATGTTCGAGTGAACTCAAAACTATCAGAGCATCAAGAGGCATCCCTACCCCCTATCATCTTATCTTTTTTGAAAATATCATAATCTTCACTCAGGGTGAAAGAAAAAACATTCAAAACCTCAAGAAATCATTACTCCTTTATGAGAAGGTTTCAAGACATGTGGTCAACTGGGGCAAGTCATTTATTTATTTTGGAAAAAACATATCTGTAACAATGAAATACTGCATGATAGATGATCTTGGAATTCGTGAAGGGTCTATCCCCTTTACTTACCGAGGGGTCCCCATGTTATTTGGAAGACCTAGGACCTCTCACTTTGTGGAAATTATGAGCCAGGTGCGCAGAACCCTATCCTCCTAGAAAGGAAAATCACTCTCAATGGTAGGAAGACTCTACTTAATTAAACATATGGCCACCTCAAAACTGGAATACTCATTTATGGTTTACTCATGGATAACCTCGCTGATTAAAACCTTAAACATCTTGATGAGAAAATTTGTCTGGAGTGGAAGTATCCTGGAACGTTGGGTTATTTCTGCTCCCTGGAAGCGATGTTTTATGTCGTATGCTAATGGTGGGCTTGAAGTTAAGAATCTGGATTTATTCAACCAAGCTTTGAAAGCACAATTTATTTGGAGGATTATTAATGACAGAACACAGTCCTTGGAATTCCATAGATCCAAGCTCTTCAAGAGACTTATTAAGGGGAACATGAGCTACATTCAATCCTCAATTTAGCCTGGTCTGAAAAAACACTTCCAGCATATTAATAAGCAATCTCACTGGATTGTAAGTTCTCAATCCTCTCTTAGTTTCAGAAAACACAACTACACATCGTCTCCTCTCATTGATAGTGTTGACATCATGGATACAAATATTTATTATGACTCCTCCATTAAAAATTAGCTTGAGAATAGTAATGATCTCCCCTCTGATATTGTCTCAAGGTTTGATAATTAAAATTTCCTAGATAATAATGATATGATTCTGTTGGAACCAAGTATAAATGATATTATTGATTCCAAGGGATACTATAATCACCATATTCATGGAGAGAGAATATTAATTGAAGCCTTTAATCCAAAATAGTCAATGCCTACACATTGTTCTCTACTTTGGAGACTTCATCTTGGCAGGCTCCCGGTTGAGGTGAATCTGCAACGGGTTGGTATTAGCATCTGTTCAAGATGTTCCCTCTATCACCAACATCGGGAAGTTATTAACCATATTTTCCTCTCCTGCAACACTTCTTCATCCCTATTGATTTAGGTTTTCGATCTATTTGACATCAAAGGTCCTCAAACTGCTGATATCAAGTAGTTCTTGCTAGATTTGATTGCTGCACAGATCTCAAAACAGGTGTGTGCCCTCTTTATGGTTGCCTGCACAGAGGTCATCCACACCATCTGGACCTACCGAAACAAAACCTTTCACGATGAACTTTCTACCAACTGCAATACTTCTATTATCAGCATCTTGAATATGGTCCAGAGTGCCAAAAATATGCACTCCCTATGTTGTAACAATTCGGTGAAGGACTTGGTTGTCTTGAGAAGGCTCCGAATTCTTGGTAATTTTCTGAAATATCTTGGAACTATTGAACTGTTCTAGATTCCTCCATTTGTAGGTTGGGTTATGTGCAACATGGATGGTGCCTCGAAGGGAAATCTGGGATCAGAGGGCTATGAAATTGTCTTCCATGATTACAATGGTGACTTCTTAGATGGGGAACATGGTACATGCGGACATGACATAGCGCTTGAGGCAGAGATTCAAGGTCTTATCAAAGCGGTTGATATTGCTTGAAAACAAAACTGGGACTCAGACTTGTTTGAAAGTGATTCAATGACTATTGTGTAAGCTGTTTGGATGGGAAAAATTCATCTAGCTTGGAGGTTTCCAACCGAATGGAACAAATGCCTGAGCAAACTTTCTTCTATGAACTTTATCATCACACACATCTATCATGAAGCAAATCAACTCACTGACCTGCTTTCCAATAGAAGAGCTTCTGGTGAGAGTTTCACTCACTGCACCAAAATTCCCGGTGAGCTGATTAATACTCTTCAACGTGATAAATGTAAGCTTTCATCCTTCTGACTTGTGTGACCCATTTTTTTATTAATACGAATCCTTGGTGTTTCACTTTCTAAAACAATATACCTTTTGTTCCATGGTAAATTCATCTATGAGTTGTTTTTTTACCTCCCTTTATTATATATATTTATTTCATATTTGGTACTAACATGAATGTTAATATATTTATATTCAGAGGAACTAGAAAATATTATACACATTATTGATATATAGGAGGATTATTTTTTCCATCTTGATGTATTTCATAGAGATTATGTGGTCCACGTATCTCCTCTTTATTCTATTTATGAAAATTTATATGATGTTGAGCCATAGATATATCCTAATGCACATGCATAAACCGAGGTAGTTGAAGATGTTGTTGTGTGTGGTAGGCCCACTAAGTACTATTCACAATCATCACCACCACCACCACAATATACAAATGGATAGAGACAAGAATATGTATAAGGAATGAGATAGTGACACTCAAGAGAGGCTCTAACACCACAAAGTGAGGACCCCACACAACATGGAGATGAACCTATATTGAATAGAGGAGATCCTACACCATAGATATTTATTCATACATTTGATATACCATCATCACCTTAGAAATTTTGTGTGACTAATGTTATTGTAGCTCGGGAGGGGTAGGACATGAATATTCTATCAAATCTTCTAATATAAACGGGAAATATTCCATTCTAAGACATGTATCAAATGGCTATACCATTTTCCCCATATTTATAGGGTCCCAACAAGAACCCATACTTTCGGACAAATGGATCAACATATTTTGTTGGGGAGTCTCTATGTGATACATTAGGGAGTTATCTTTTTATATGTATGATGATGAAATAATAACAAAACATTTTGAAGCACCAATATCAATACAATATTATGGGGATCTAATAGAAACATAAATGTATTCAGAGGAAGTAGCTCCATAGTTTTCAGTGCCTCTATTGAGGTAGAGATAATACACAAAGAGGAACCCATTCTAATAAATATCACATTATACTGTCATAGAGGTTGGAAAAAAATTGGTGTGAGTATCATAAGTCGATATATGTAATATAGAGGTGACGATGATGAAATTTTCCCTTATAAAACATGTTACATTTAAAAATAAAATTTTAAAATCCATAAAGATATTTCTTGATTCGACATTTCTTAACTAATTTTTAAACTAAAAAAAAATAATTTTATTCAGATGATAAATTTAAACCAGCAAATAATCTACATTTACCATATTCATTTACATTATGATAATTCAAAGTTTTGTTTTCAAAAAATGAAAATAAAAAAGAATGAAAATAATATAATATAATAATAGAAGTTAAATGAATACATAAATGTATATTTGCTTATATTAAATAACAAAATTCATGTATATATCAAAATATACATTTCTAAGAAAATAAAATATATATTATTTTATATTATTTTATTTTTATAACCTTTTTTAATGTAGTTAATTGATAAATTTATCAACATTATCATTAGTAGAAGAAAATTACTACTTATAAGTTAAAATTTATATTTTTATATGGTTCCATAGTTTAAAAATATTCTTTAATTAAATATATTATTTATTTATCTTTTATCTCATTAATATGGAGAATAATAATAAATGAAATGTGTTAATCCATTTAATGAATTTCGTTTTAACTTTCTATGAAATGTGTGAAATAGTTGCATGATTTTGCTTAACACTAAAATTGTGAAACTATTTAATTCTTTTAGGAATCATTTTCAAAAATAATATTAACCTCTTGAAATATTTGCTTTCCTGTAATCACTATGGGGTTAGCCCATAGATAACTCATTGGTGTGTCTATATGTGTTCGTTCTAATTCCATGTGAAAAAAGTAGAATGATAGATAATAATTGACTAACCTCAATAATAGAATTTTAAAATTTTTATCTATATTATTATTATGATATTATTATAATCGACATACACCATATTATGAATTCATAAGAGTTTATCGTAATGAATAAATGAGAAAATGAAGAAGAATGTAATCCTACATGAAGGGGGTCCACTGAAACTTCCTTTAAGATTATATGATTTTATTTCTACTCATTTCATTTGACAATTATAAGTAATGAAAGGGATGCACTTATGGTTGTAGATAAACATTTATGAGATAAATATGGATCCTATACACCACTAAAATAATAATTAAATAAAATATCATGACTTTTGTAATATTGGGATGATGCAATTCCAATATACAGCCCCATTTTGAAGATATGTTCATTCTCTTTCTAAGGATAATTTTAATATAAAATTATTTTATTCATATTTTTAAACAAAAATATTGAAGATATTAATTTATTCCTAATAGATTAATTCAATAATTTTGTATTCATATAAATCCAATAAAAGAAAAACATAAACTAAATTATAAGATTAATCTAACTATCAAAAATGAACTCACGTCATTACATTCACCTCACCTTTAAATATTTATATCCAAAAAAGTGAAACAACATCAAGTGGAAAAGATAAAAAGATCATATACCTGTTAAATACTATAATGTATGATAGATTTATGAACTAAATCACTTAAAGTATTTATTATTATGAGATCAACACTACCTCTTTGGTTCATACTACACATCCATCATAGTTGGAATGGCACTATCCATGCTCTTTTATATGTGATATCACTCATTGCATTATAGATTCATCCACATTAAATAAATATTATATTAGTTAAACAACATTAAATAATATTTTAATGGATTTTGTATCATATTAAAAAATATTTAAGTATTAAATGTTTCATCCATGTTTTAGTCGATATATAGAAAATTATTTATAACGTGTTTCCAAATTTGAGTTTTTTGAAGCATTTAAAATGATGAGATGCATGATAATTAGACTATTTAGGAAAAATTTATATTTTGAAGGATACTTCAAGGTGGGACCTTGAGACTTATAAATAGATATTGATATTATGAGGGTTATATAACTAATTCATGAAAATTCAATCAGAATCTGTTATATCTTATCTCTAAGCCGCAACTATAAGGCTATTTTAGGTTTAGGGTAAGAGATATATTCAACCTATAGAGTTTTTAATGAATTTTAAACTTTTAATAGAGGGATCACCCAAAATATCATGTAATAGGGATTTTAATATTTAACAGTAAAGATAGATTTTTGGATACATAAACTTTGATAGTGTGTGATTTATATATTTTTATTATTTTTATAAACCCCCATAGTAAGCTCCTATAGTATATGACTTTATTGTTATTATTCTATATCAGTTAGGAATTAATATATCCCCATGAAACCACTACAAAAGAATCATGGAAAATTTGGATTCTATTTTATCAACACTTCTTATAATCAATAAAATAACTAAACTTTTATTAATGATAAAAATAATAATAGAGAAAATTTAACTTTTATAAGTTCTCACTACTAGATATAAATCCACTACCTATGGTCTTAATCCATTGGTATAGGCTAAAAAAACTTATGGATATTATATACAAATATTTTTTACCAACCTTTGGTATTTTATCTATAGAAATATGGGTAAAGCAATGTTTTTCATGAACTATTGGTATAATCCAATATACTATTGAATTAAAAGTGTAGGCATAGCCTCTATACCAATGGTTTTGAAAACTGTTGGTATATCTGAATGCCAACAGTTTGATTAAATTTTGGTATTTGTTTTCTTCTATATTAAACTCTCTATAGACCTCTTATGCCAGTTCACATGTAACAACAATCAAAATAATGTGACCCAAATATAATAATTTCTTGTCATAAAATTTAAAAATAGATAAATAACATATATTTTACGTTTATAATGTAAATAACTTAAAATTAAGTAGATTTAATATTCAATGAGTTAAGTCAATAAAAACTATTTTATGCAATCAAATGGTAATAAAAATAATTCCAAAATAAAATAATATCAATATCCCAATCTATAAAATCATTTACATGATCAATTCTACTATCTTAGTCATCACTACCATCACCATTATCATAAAATCCATCAGTACCATCATCATATATAATAAAATTTTCACCATCACCTCCAAAAATGTTGTCACCGGGACCATCAGCAGGACCAACAATGCTATCACCCATATCACCATATAAAGAACATATAATCAACATGATTGTTTCAAAAAACATAACAATATCTGGTAGAATTTATCAATATAAGGATATTGTATATTTCATGAATTTTTAAATGAAATTTTGACCTATTCCATACTCCTTCATGGATAATTTTTTCACCTATTCTACATCAACAGGAGCCTATTGAAACATGGTGATAAAATATGAGTTAGAATTAATTAAAGTAGGAAAATACATAGTGGGAGTGATACTTTTCCAGGATTAGAAATAGACTCTCTTCTACTTCTCTTTACATAATACATGTCACATGTGGTCAACTAGCCCGGATATTTTATCTTCATCAAGGGACTCTATAGAATTTAGTTGATAATATATTTTATATTCTTAGTCATGAAATTAATATAAATATTTTTAGTAGTATAATATTAATTAAAATACTTTAATGTATCCCATCACAAACAAAAATAATATGTTTATTCTCTCTGCTCGATCAAACCAAATTTCCACGAGTTGTATGCCCTTCTAGGTTCAACAATTCCTAGTACAAATGAATATAGATGTATGAAAAAAAATATTCAATAAAAATACATTTCTGAACAAAACATAATAAAAATTCAACAAATACATATAATATAATGTTCTTTATACTTTTCAAATAAAATCTAAAAAATAATAAAATTCTATTTTAGATTAAAAATACATGGATTGTCTCATGTTTCTATATATTTTTTCTCCCAAAGTGTGAATAAAATTCATAGTGTCCTTGATTTTATTTAATTGTAAATAAACGTGAAAAAGAAAATTAAATTATACAAAAAATTATTAATTCAAATCATAATCATTATCAACTAAGACCCACTAAATTTTCATAATAAATTAAATTTATCACTCTTATAATATCCAATATACATTTGGTTATGTGTAACTAGAAAATATTTGTGGCTTGGTATAATTTGTAATTCTCTTTTAATTCTACCAGTCTATCTAACATATAAATCATGTTTCTATTCCATCCATAGTTCTTTCAATTTTATCAATCTTATAACCCTTGCTGCTTGATCATTAAGAAAGTCAATGTAAAGATGCAAGAAAAATATGAATATATATTTTAAAATTAATAATATAAATTTTAATTTAATAAATTTTCTGACCCATATATCATCCCATATATTATCCTTGCTCTGACCACTGATATATCTCCATGAGATTGGTTTCATGGGAATGATGTCACAACATTAACCAAGAATCAGCTTAAAAATTATACACTCTCTTCCATTTTTACCAATAGGATGGCTGTATTAATCATACTCAACTATAATTTGTGTATAGTTGTTATATAAATTACTCATGTGAGTACAAACACACTTTCTATTTGAATATTCAACTTAAAAAAGAAAAAATATAATTAATAAACATCACAAATGAAATAATATTGATGTGAAAAAATTATTATACTGGTAAACATATACATGATCCATGATGATAAGTAGTATTTGATAGATCTATATCTTGTTTTACATAAATATATTGTAAAGTATGCATATGATTCAATACATGGTCTAGATGATTAGAAATATTTGATGTGATATTCAAATGAGCATGAACACATAGTTATGGAGATATAGGAGAAGTGGGAAATAATAGAGGTATAAAAGTCATTGGAAAACGATAAAATAGATGATAAACTATCATGGGATGTAGAAAAAGTATCCTATAAAAATATACTATACAAAATGGTGGTAGAATAATATGTGGGAACATCCCAATGCCTTAAGTGGAATAATGTGATGATAAGGTATTCTAGATGGGATATGTTGTCATTTCTCTGGTTGAGATCAAGTGTGGTAGGAGCTCAGAGTACCTATAGTATCACCTTAATTTTTTTTTCATATTTCTCACCACTATTAGTTGTATAACTAGATACCAATTATCACTTAAATCGTTATTCTTGAAATAATTTTAAAAATTAATAATTAAATTAACATTAATGTATTATAAATGATATATTTATAAGTACAATACTCATTATTGGAACAAGAATATATAATATCATATCTCATATTCAATTATTATTCTCAGACACTCACTTTAAAAATATTTCATCATTATTTTCCATATTATATATATAAATAAAATTTAATTTTTTATAAACTCAGAAGTGATGGAAAAAAATAGATGGTATAATAGGTGGCATGAAATTATAATGGAATATTAATTATAAGTACAAAAAAAAATTATGTGACATATGATAAACAATGAATACTAATTAAGGAAAATAATGTATAATCTTATTTATCTAATTGAGTTAATTTTCAGTCAATTTTGACTAATTTAGATTATTTCTTATCTATTTGGTTCAGTTTGGTTTTGTTTATGTTGTTTCGATATATTAATATAATTTTTTTATATATTTAATTTTTTTTATATATTATATTTATTTAAGTTTATTTCAATTTATCTTTTAAAAAATTGAGTTTTTTATTTTTTGACAGGTTGAGTTATGTTTAGTTAATTTATGTTCAATTATAGTAAGATCAAGTCTAATCAAATAAATTTTTTCTAGTATGATCTATATTATGTAGTGAAATTTATTTCAATTTAATTTGAGTTTGGTGGATTTAGTATTTCCATATTTTGTAATAACCCAACATCTTTTAGACATGAAACTGTTCATCTGACCCCCATGGGTATCCTCTAATACCCATATTTCATTTTTATCACTATAAAAGTTATTTCCCACAAGAGTAACTTATCAGAAAAATGAATATCCTTATCTTTTTAGTGAGACTCTTCCAAACTCACGCACACCATGGGAAACAAACCTGGAGGTTACCCATCCCACCACTAATCCAGTCTAGGTATCAATTAACTATGAATTTATAATATTGTATTCAATTTAAAATAAAGTTACAACTTTTTGACATATGTAGTAACATTTGGTCTTTTAATTCTCAATTTCTTTTAACATTCTTCCTCCAGTTAAAGAAAAAATTCCTCATCATCAACCCAAAATCTTAATCATCAATAGTGCCATCGAAATTATAGGTGGGTATTGGCAATGTTATCATTTTTAATGACCGAGCATCCCTAGTCCATGAGCATGATCATCTGAACCCCATGGGTCTCCTGTAATATCCTATTTTACTTTCCAAGACACCAAAAGTTATTACCCACTATGGACACTTTTTAGACTAAGGAATGTCTCCACATGCCAACATATATTCTTTCATTGTTCTTTATCCTCACTTATACAAACCCTAGTAATATTCCATGGAGGTCACCCATCCTAAAACTACACCATTATATGGATCACTTAACTATGGAATTCTATTTAGGTAGGCTTCTAAAAAATAAAGGAGATCCCTGTTGACATGTGTTATAACATTTAGTCTTTTAGATTCACTTTTCCATGTGGTTTATTTATGAAATTTTTCTATCACATAGATTTATTATGTGTATGTTTGGGTTTGGTTATTTTGGTTCAATATCATTTTTTAGCTTTGGGATATGTTATTTTAGGTTGTTTCATTTGGTTAAATTTAATTCATTTACATCTTTTAGTAATTTTTACTAATTTTTTCATCTTTTATTTTGTATTTTGATCATTTGGTCACTGTTTCATTTTTTTATTTAGGTAATTTGGCCATTTGGTCATTTAGTAATTTGGTTATTTGATCATTTGGTCATTTTATTATTTTCTCATTTGATTATAATACTATTTTTTTCATTTTTTTATTTAGTTCATTTTTTCATTTTTCATTTTTCGTTTTTTCATTTTTTTCATTTTTTTCAGGCCAATCACCCATTTTTGGGTTAAGGTATTTGGCCACTCGATGATTTTTTGGATAGTTAATTTTTAGGTTAGGTCATTTGGTTCATTTTTTGGGTTATATCAATTAGATATTTCTGGGGTAAGCTATTTGTATAGAGAACCAACCTTTTCAATACATTAACATTACATAAATTTTTCGGAATACTAAAACCTTATACAAACAGATGCCCAACGTCCATAGTTGGTATAGTGACTTTGGGAACATGGAAACATAAACACTGGTACATATGTGAGCTACATCATCCCCCAATAGGTTCTTCATGACTAGATCCCTTCTTAGACATATCAAACATAGTACATATCATCATAACCTAGGGGAAAGAAAACATAAAAGGAGTGATCTCAAATACACAGTAAGGGTAAACAAGAGATACATGTAAGAATAAACATGATCATAAGGGTATCAGTATGTGATAATGGAAATATAAGATCATACCATGAATATAATAGAACATAACCAATATTGTGGCCTAAATACTGGCAGTTCATAAGACATGAATCATAATGAAATAGAGAGAATAAGCCCTGAAATCATAACATAGGAATAAAACATGGAATTGTGGAAAACCCATAAGCATATAATATGATTTCAATAGTATCCAAGGAATAACTTCCAAAACAATATTAGAGTACAAAGTCCTTATTTGAACCGGGTGAACCCCCATTATAGCATTGTATTATTGAACAGAGTGAACCCTTATTCTAGTTCAATATTAGTGAAATTTGTAATCCCTCCCTCCATCCATGTATTAATGAACCAAGTAATCCCACATTCCTGCCTTTTGTATATCCTGAGATATAAATATTTACCCAATGCATGGGAGGGAGATATTTGTCCCAACTGTAAAAAAATACAATCATACATACATATACCACAAAATATATCATAACCCATAAAATGAAATTGGTATCATGTAATGACCCAAAATTTTATTAATGAAAATTTCTCTTGGGATATTTAAATGTCCTATTATGGATATGTAAAACTTATGAAATTATTTGGTTCTATTTTTTGAATTTTAAAATACTGTCAAGAACTCTGACCGTTGATAATATAGTCGTTGAACAGTGATCACTTGATTAGTATAAATATAGGGCTTTAACAGATCAAATTTACTCAGACCAAGGAAGCGATGATCTCATCTAGTAGAATTGCCTCATACAAAGCCCATATGTTAGAGCTCATAAATGAGGTGGAATCATTGGGATTCTCTCTTGAAGAATCCCAAGCTGAGCTTGAATATGTTAAGCTCGAGCGGAACTACCTATGAGAGAAGTGGAAGTTGATAGAGATTACCACTCGAGCAATGTTATCCGAGCCACCCCAAGAGTCTATCACCATCACTCACCTTACCCTAAGGTCTTATTCAGGTGTTTTAAGGGTTTATGAAACAAGAAACTAGTATACGATTATGTACATTATTCTTGTATAGATAATATATATTCTTTTTATTATTGTTACTTTGTAAATTGTTTTTAAAGCAAAAATAGTATTTTTAGTTAATATTCAACTATGAAACCTATTTTGATGAATTAATGGATTTTTTAATTAAATAATTTTTTAGTAAATTATTATTATTATTATTATTAAATTAATTTTTATTAAATATAAATGATTGCATAATTTTATAAATGCAATTGTAATTTTTGTTAAGGTTTGAATGCTGTTTTTCTCAAAACCCGTGAATATTCGATAAATGTCAGTTTTTATTTTAAAAGTAAAAAATCACATAATTATAAATTTTTTTAGATAAAATAAATATTATTTTTGGAATTAGGATGTCAAAATTATCCAATGGCTAATTTTTCATAATTTTCTGAGACATTCGAATATTTGGGTAAAAAATAAATACCGTTTAAATGTATAATTTGTTTTATAACATCATAATGAATAAATAGTGATGTAATAAAATAATATAAACATTATTTTATGGAAATATATGTATTAACATTAAAATATTGTTATTCTGGGTCTGTTTGATTTATTTTACAAAGCTTTAGTGGACCCTTCAAGGATTATAAACACATTTTGTCTTTTTAAATTGTTTTCCTTGAGAGTGTGACTCACCTCCACATAAGAAACCCTATTACTTTAAGATGTTCGGCCATTGGCCTTATAAAATACTATTTTCCACTCCCCTTTGGAAAAAACTATGGGTTAATACCATGGTATGGTTTGTGGTTTTGATTAGTTTAATTTTAAGGTGTCCCCAACCTAAATAACAAAGAATTCCCTCTCCTTTCCTATATAAACACACCCAAGAACCCACTTACTTTTTACTCAAAGCCTTTGGAGTCTGATTAAACCCTTACCTCCTCTATTTATAATCCTCCAAAGGTACCTTGAGCTCCCAGGAATTCTCTCCCAAGCCTTTGGGATCACACTTCCAAGTAAGGGATCCTCACTTTCCTTATTTATGTCTAAGTTTCCTTATGATTTTTATGCCCTTTTATTTTCAATTATAAATGTTGGAGTATGATTTATCACCTCCCCCATACATCCCTATTCATGTTTTAGCAATGATATATCCACTTTCTCTCTCATTAATGCCTTCCATGTATACCTGTTACCATGCCAAAATTCTGTAAGTAATTTCTCTCTCCTCATTTACATTCAAGTAATTTTTTGTATCATGAGTGTAAATTCCATTAAATTTGTTTGGACATGAATATATATAACCCCTTACTTTCCATTTCATGTAAATATGATGAGACACCCCTTTCTCTCTCATCAACCATTTTTATGAATTCTTACGTCACGTCGTTACGCTGCCGAAAATGCACTGTTTTTCCATGCCAATGTCATTGTGTAGTGAATACCATGCCAACTTATCTGTCAAGAGTATTCACATTTATGCACATTTACTTATTGATTATAAATCTTCATGTACATATTTCACAACCATTTAACATGAAATAAATTATGATGATTGATTACATGTTGTATGATCCATGTGGCACACTTATGTATGAAATGAAATGTTTATGAGGGGTGCACCCTAATAGCGCTCCAATGCATTGGGTAAAGTATAGTATAATGATATTTCATTTTCAATGAGTGTTGACTCATGCTAATTCAATTGTAATGATGGTTTACTCATGCTTCATGTGTAATGAGGTTTTACTCATGCTCCATGTGCAATGAGCCTTGGCTCATGTTAATTCCATGTTAAGTGTTGTTGCCACATCTCCAAGTTATGATTTTCATGCTTTATCATGCCTTTATGTTCATGTTTCTCTTGTTCTCTATTTATATGCCTATTTTAGAACATGTATTTTATTCCTCATTTTATTCCATGTTTATTCACTTACTGGGCTTTATAGCTCACTATTTTCTTATACATGTCCTTAGGTAATCCCGTGCAATGCTAAGTACGAGGGAATGTAGTGGTAATGTAAAGGAATTTTTCAATAATGATGTTATATTTCATGTTTAAGTTGTTATGTAATGATCCTAAGCCCTAAATACACTAGACCTATCGATATTCTATATTGTATCAAGTGAAGTTTATGTAATAAATCATGTATAAATGTGTAATAAAGAGCATGGTTTTTATAGTTGGTATCAGAGGATAGGTTTAGTTATTTTATGAATTAGGATTAGAAATACTTAGTGAAATTATTAGGGATAAGACTATGTATAATAAAAACATCCCTACATTTTGGTGAGTATTGAGTAATTGGTTTATCAAGAAAATACATCCCTGTATGGATACGAGCAAGTAGAGGCTGCTTTGGCACAGATGTAACTAGGGGAGAAAACCCTGACACGGAGTTTTGGGCTTCAACCGAGGTATCCTGGTACATGGAAATGAGCCTTGTTGCCCTATTGGTCAAGACACTACCGGGGGATATACATTGGTAAATTCACAAGCTTAGTATGAACCATTATTGAGGGAATAAAAAAAATCCCCCTAAGTATATTTTTTAGAAAATAGATCATGGATAACATAGATTGAAGCCTGTAGATTAATAAGTTAAGGAAATAAAAGCTATTTATAAGTCATCTGTTTTTGTCTTTGGATTCCCCTTTATGTGATTAATAGTTTAAAAATACTCATCCCAAAGTCTATATTGGATAGAGCAGAAACAGAATCAAAAAGTGAAAGGAAGGGTTATCACCCATAGTTCTACGCATTCTTTTATATCTCAAAAGTTTAGTATAAAAATCCCAACACGACCACAAATTATGGAAGTCAAGATGTTAGTGAGTACGGAAAATGGGGAAATCATTGCATCCAATGCATATAACTCCACCCTTGTCATAATTTATGGATTGAACTTCCTAGATAACCTCATCATACTCCCTCTGGTGGAATTTGATGCAATTATTAGCATGGATTGACTTTCCTTATATATAGCCAAAATAAATTATAGTGAGAGGGAAATCACTCTCTATGTAGAGAATCGAACCCTAATTCTATTCAAGTTTAAGGAGGAAGATGAATCTTCTTTATATCCCTTATCTCATCTGTGGATATTATTGCCCTATGAGCATGCATATCTGGCACAAATTATTGAGTGTAATGAAGAAACCATCCTTGAAGACATGCCTACTGTGAGGTAATTCAAAGTGTTTCCTAAGTAATTTCCTGGTCTTCCTCCTAGAAGAGATGTTGAATTGACAATTGATCTTATACCTAGGGTGTTTCCAATATCCAAGACTCTATATAGAATGGTTTATATAGAGCATGAGGAGCTAAAGAAACAACTATAGGAGAATCTAGATAAAGGGTTTATATGCCCAAGTGCTTCACCATGGGGTGCACTAGTCCTCTTCATCTAGAAGAAGGATGGGTCAATGTGCCTTTGCCTCTATTATTTTGAGATTAACAAAATCACGATAAAGAACAAGAATCCACTTTCATAAATTGATGACTTGTTCAATCAGATATATGGAGCACAATACTTCTCCAAGGTAGATTTGTGGTTGGGATATTATCAATTAAGGGTGAAGAAGGGAGATATCCCCAAGACTGATTTTTGTACAAGATAGGAGCACTATGAATTCATATTAGTGCCTCTCAGACACACCAATGATTCATCAATCTTCACGGACTTGATGAATAGATTCATGAGAGATTACCTCAAAAATATTTTGGTAGTCTTTATATATGATATTCTAATATACTCCAGAAAAAAGAAGTATCTTAAGGAGTATCTAAGAACTATACTAGAGACCTTGAGAAAGGAGAAGCTCTATGAAAAGTATAGCATGTGTGAGTTCTGGTTGAAGGAGGTCTCATTATTGGGACATATCATCAAAATCAATGGGATATCTGTGGATCCATCCAAGACAACTACAATAGAGGTATGGTTGAAGCCAACATTGGTAATAGATATCTGTAGCTTCTTGAGGTTAGCTGTATATTATCAACGATTTGTGATAACTTTCTCACGATTTTCTAAACCTATTTCCATGTTGACTCGGAAGGGAGTAAAGTTTTCTTGGAGTTATGAATGTGAAGAAATCTTCAAGGAGTTGAAAAGGAGGCTTATCACTGTTCCCATTCTCACTTTACCCACAAGTAGAGAACTTTTTATGGTATTCCGTGATGCTTCGAAGAAGGGAATGGGTTGTGTGTTGATGAAAAATAATAGTCATTGCATATGCATCAAGGAAATTGAATGTTCATGAGAAGAACTATCCAACACATGATCTGGAGTTGGCTACTGTGATCTTCGCTTTAAAAATTTGGCAGCATTATCTCTTTGGGGAGAAGTTTGAAATATATATGAACCACAAAATCCTCAAGTATATATTCAAACAGAAAGAGTTGAACATGTACCAATAAAGATAGTTAGAGATAATCAAAGACTATGACTGCTCAACCCATTACCACTATGGGAAAGTGAACAAGGTGACAAATGCTTTAAGTAGAAAGGACACAATGTTTCTATAATTGATGAGAATTGAAAAAGATACAATCTTCTTATATTTGATGAAGATGGACATGGTAATCATAAGGAAGGGAACATCATCAATCCTTTCACAAATGATTTCTCAACCGTCTCTTTTGGAAATATTAAAGGATTCTCAAAAGGATGATGTGGGAATTCAGAATAAAGTGGAAGCTATCAGAAAATGGGAATCCTTGGAGTTCAATGTTATTAATGAAGGAATTGTAAGATTTGGGAAAAGACTTTGTGTTCCATCAAGTCTGGAGTTGAAGAAGGAACTTTTGGATGATATACATAGTTCAAATTTTTCTATTCACCAAGGGAACACAAAGATGTATCGAGATCTCGAAGAGCATTATTTGTGGGGTAATATGAATAAGGAGATATCTGAGTATACATAAAAATGCCTGGTGTGTCAGCAAGTGAAGGCAGAGAAGAAGAAGTCTAAGGGGATGATGCAACCATTTCCCATACCAGCATGGAAATGGGAGAACATCACCCTAGACTTTGTCACTGGACTTCAAAAAACATCCAAAGGAAACAATGCAATCTGGGTTGTTCTGGATCATCTTACAAAGTCTGTACACTTCATTGAAATTCAGGAGGATTTATCATTGGATCAACTAGAATAGATATACATCACGGAAGTGGTAAGGATGCATGGAGTACTACTATATATTGTATCTAATCCTGATCCAAGATTCACCTATAAGTTTTGGAAGAGTATTCAATATGATCTGGATAATGAACTAAACTTCAGTATGTCTTATCATCCTCAAACTGATGGCCAATCTGATCGAACTATTCAGACACTTGAAGATATGTTAATATCATGTTCAATGGACTTTAAAAGAGGATGAGATCAACATATTCATCTGGTTTAATTATCCTATAATAACAGTTTCCACTCAAGAATCTGATTGGCACCTTATAAAACCCTGTCTAGGAAGAGGTGCATAACACTGGCATGTTGGGTTGATGTCGGTGAGTGTAAGCTGCTATGACCTGAAAGGGTCGAAGAAATGGTGGATAAGGTGAAAACCATTTTTCATCATATCAAGGTAGCCCAAAGTCAACATAAGAGTTATGCAGATAACCATCGATGATACCTTGAGTTCAAATTTCAAGACATGGTATTTCTATGAACATATCCGTCGAATAAGTTCATGAGGTTTGGAATGAAGGGAAAGTTAAGTCCTAGGTACATCAGACCCTTTGAGATTCTAGATCGTGTTCATGCTATGGACTATCGACTAGAACTTCCACCTACCACGACCAAAGTACGGAATATATTTCATGTATCCCTCATAAAGAAGTACATACCAAACCCTTCACATGTACTCTCTTCAAAGGTAGTACAGTTATAGGATGATCTTTCTTATGATAAGCAACCAGTGAAGATCTTATATTGTAGAGAAAAAGTTCTACAAAATAAGATAATGCCCCTGGTCAAGGTGTTGTGGAAAAACCACCATTTTGAAGAAGATACATGGGAATCAGAAGAAGTGATGAAGTAGAGTTACCCACATCTATATTTGTATGGAAAAAGGAAATTTTGAGGATGAAATTTCTTAAGGGGGAAGATTGCAATGACCCAAAAATTTATTAATGAAAATTCCTCTTGGGATAATTAAATGTCTTCTTTTGGTTATGTAAAACTTATGAACTTATTTGGTTCTATGTATTGGATTTTAAAATACCATTAAGAATTGTGACAGTTTCTAATATAGTCATTGAATAGTGATCACATGATTAGTATAAATATAGGGCCTTAATAGATCCAATTTACTCAGACAAAGTAAGTGATGACCTCATCCCATAGAGTTTCCCCATATAAAGACCATTTATTGGAGGTTGGAAAGGAGGTGGCATCATTGGGCCTCACTCTTGAACAATCCCAATCCAAGCTTGAATATGTTAAGCTTGATCGGAACCGCCTATGAGATAAGTGTAAGTTGACAGAGATTACCACTCGAGCAATGTTATCTGAGCCACCCCAAGAGTCTGTCACCATCGTGCACCATACAATAAGGTATTATGTTGGTGTTTTATGGGTTTATGTAACAATAACCTAGTACTACAATTATGTACATTATTTTTGTATAGAAAATATAAATTCTTTTTATTATTGTTACTTTGTAAATAGTTTTTAAAGAACAAATAGTATTTTTGGTTAATATTCAACAAAGAAATCTATTTTTATGAATTAATGGATTTTTGAATTAAATAATATTTTATTAAATTATTATTAAATTAATTTTTATTAAATATACATGATCGTATAATTTTATAAATGCAATTGTAATTTTTATTAAGGATTGAAATCCATTTTTGTCAAAACCTATGAATTTTTGATAAATGTCGGTTTTTATTTTAGAAGTAAAAAATTCCAATATTTAAAAAATTATTTTGAAAAAATCAATATTATTTTTGGAATCATGACATCAAAATTATCCAATGGTGAATTTTTTATAATTTTCCGAGACAGTTGAATTTTTGGGTAAAAATTAAATACTGCTTAAATATATAATTTGTTTTATGACATCATAATGACCCAACAGTGATGTGATAAAATACTATAAAAATTATGTTCGTCCAATATATGTTTTCAAATTAAAATAATGCGATTTTGGGTTTTTTTTGATTTATTTTACAAATCATTAGTGGACCCTTAATGGCTTATAAAAACATTTGTCCTTTTTTAATTGTTTTCCTAGAGAGTGTGACTCACCTCCACATAAGCAACCCTATTATTTTAAGAAGTTCGTACATTGGCCTTAAAAAATATTTTTTTCCACTCTCCTTTGGAAAAAACATTGGGCAAGATTGTGGTTTTGATTAGTTTAATGTGAGGTGTCCCAAACCTAAATAATAAGGAATTCCATCTCCTTTCCTATATAAACCCACCCAAGCTCTGACTTCCTCTTCACTCAAAGCCTTTGGAGTTAAAAAAACCTCTGCCCTCTTCTCTCTATAATCCTCCCAAGGTGCCCCAATCCCCAAGAAGTATTTCTCCGGCCACTCCCAAGCCTTTGGGATCACACTTCCATGTAAGGGATCCTCACTTTCCTTTTTTATGTCCAAGTTTCCTTATATTGTTATGCCCTTTTATTTTCAATTATAAATGTTGGGGTATGATTTTTCACCTCCCCCATACTTCCCTATTCATTAATTAATAATGATAAATCCCCTTTATATCTCATTAATTCCTTCCATGTATACCCATTACCATGCCGAAATTTCGTACGGAATTTCTCTCTCCTCATTTACATTCATGTAATTCTTTTATATCATAAGTATAAATTCCGTTACATATGTTGGGACATGTATCTATATGAACCACTTACTGTATATTTCATGTAAATATTATGAGACACCCCTTTCCCTCTCATGAACCATTTTTAGGAATTCTTACGTCACGTTGTTACGCTGCCAAAATTGCACCAATTTTCCATGCCAATGTCATTGTGTAGTGAATACCATGCCCATTTCTCTATAAATGGTATTCAAATTTATGAACATTTACTTATTTATTATAAATATTCATGTATTTATTCCACATCCTTTTATCGTGGAATAAATGATGATTATTGATTCCATGTTGTATGATCCATGTGGCACACTTATGCATGAAATGAAATGTTTATGAAGGGTGCACCCTAATAGCACTCCAATGCATTGGGTAAAGTATAGTATCATGATACTTCATGTGAAATGAGTGTTGAATCATGATTATTCAAGTGCAATGAGGTTTTACTCGTGCTTCATGTGCAATCATTCTCCATGTGCAATGAGCCTTAGCTCATGTTAATTCCATGTTAAGTGTTGTTGCCACATCTCCATGTTATGATTTTGATACTTTATCATGACTTTATGTTCATGATTCTCTTTTTCTCTTTTTAAATTCCTATTATATAACATTTATTTTATTCTTCATGTAATTCCATGTTTATTCCTTTACTGGGCTTTATATATCACCCTTTTCCTATGTATTTCCTCATGTTATCCCATGCAATGCTAAGTACGAGGGAATGTAGTGGTCATGTAAAGGATGTTTTCAATAAAGATGTTGTATTTAATGTTATAAGTTTTTATGTAATGATACTAATCCCCAAATCCACTAGAACTCTTGATCTTATATGTTTTATCAAGTGAAGTTTTTTTAATAAACCATGTTTAAATGTGTAATAAAGAGAAGGGTTGTTATATATCATAAACATGTAAACATATCATAGATTGTGGAATGAGTTATAGGTTTCATGTCGTTTCTTCAAAATCATAACCCATAAAAGATAAATAGATTTTATATATGATAACCCATGAAAGAGAAATGGGTTTCATAAAGACCATTAAATTAATCATAACTCATTCATATAAAGGATATTAATAGAACCTTTAGATCATTTCCAAGAAGGTATAAGTAACATCAATAAATGTCATCTTAGATAGAAAAATAATTTTGATATATCATCTAAAAAGGTTTCTTGAGGAAAATAACATTTCTTGTTTGAAAAATTATTTTCAATACATAAAACCATTTAAATTTTATTTTATTAGAAAAATACCTTGAAAACTTATAAATAAGACATGAAATCATTTTTATAATCTTTTTCTTTGAAATTTTTTAAAATAAGATTCAAAACATTTAAAAAAAATTCTTTGAAAACATATGAAAAAATTTAATGAATGATTTAAAATGTTTTTAAAACTATATATTTGAAAATATATTGAAAAATTAAAAATAAAACCTTTTGTTTTTGGAAAATCATTTTTCCTGAAAAATTATAAAAGAATCTTGAAAATATTTTAGAAAAACCATTCTTTTAAAGCGCTTTGAAAACTTGTAAATAAGACTTGAGAACATTTTAACAATAGTTTTCCATAAAAAAATATAAAATAATGTTGAAACCATTTTGAAAAAAAAATCCTTGAAAATTACTTAAAAAAATTATTGGAGATTACCCCTTTTAATTATGAAAAGTGATCTTTGATGAAATGGCGGCGGGTAAATCTGTTCATGTCGTAAGATGTCAAAACAACATTAATTTTTCACAGTAAAAAGGTTAGAAAAGTGTCTTGTTCAGAAAAAAACAAGAATAATACCTTCAATAAACTGGTAAAATAAAAAAGGGTAAAAATGTCTTTTAGATATTATAGGGTAATGATATAATATTCTTTGAAACCATTTTCTTAAAACAAATATTTACGACAGAAGAAATGGTAAATTTAGTTTCTCCTAAAAACACATTCTTAAATATATTATGTACCAAGAGTAGAACATCATACCAATATATGAGAATATCATGAAATAAAAAGGTAAAATTAAATTAATGAATACTCTTGAGATATGGATCATATGATCCCATCAAAGGAAGAATAAGCATAAACAATCTCAAAAAGCAATTTGATTGTCTCAATAAACACTTATAACTTGGTATCATGGATTCATACTATCTATGTAAAGAATTTTAATTAAATTAAGAATATAATATCATGAAAAGATTTAGATTCAAAAAATTTCAAAAAAATGGTAATGTATGAACCTCTAAAAAGAGTTTTGGTTCATAACAAAACATGAGTCTCAAAGAAATAAAATTGAGACAAAACATTTTACTGATTTGGTAACTTTTGAAAGATAAAACCCATGAGATAAGGATCATAAAATAGACATTTTAGTACCAATTAATTGAATTTTATGATACATAGAATACAATTAGGTTCAGTATATACACCACACAAAAGGAAAGAGTGGAGAATATAGCTGGTATCTCACAAAAATTTAATGTGAGATGAAATCCCATAACCTTGTGTCTTGACTATCATACTAGCTTCCTGTATTATAATTATAAATTTATTATACATATTTTACATAATATTATTATTATATCTATTACTATATATAGTTTTATTATAACATTATATGACCTGCTTGTTAATGATCTATGTTAAGGTTTCACTTCAGGTAATAATCGCTTTGTTTTTCACAAATTTCTTAATCTGTTAAATCGTTGGTCCTTATACTTATCTCATGATTCCAAAATGTATATAATGATATAAATATTAGGTATATCCATTATATGTATATTATAATAATTTATATCATACATAAGTATGAAATGGAATACACCGTTCATAGAGACGTTAAGTCATATGTAGACGTGAACGTTGTTTCTGTTTTTATTGTCGTATTGAATGAAAGTATTTAAATGAAACACATATATTTTTTTATTTATATATAATTATTAAATTTTCCTTAATATATTATATATATCATATAAGTTCATTAAAATCATCCTTAGTACATGTTTATGGCGCTTTCATCGGGGCACATGAATCTGTCTGTGGAGGACGCGTAGCTGTTGCCCCACATTCCCACTTTCCAAAGGAGGTAGGCATCTGTTCCTTATTCAGGGATGTTTTATCCTTGATTGAAAGAGGATGATGGGATATCGGTTATTCCTTCTGTGGATTCCTCCTCGGAACTCGTCACCTAGTCCGGGTCTCACTTAAAGATTTAAGACATTATTCATGAAACTCTTCCTAGTGTCATATCGTCATGGACACCAGTTAATTACACTGCTTCTGTTGGGAGATTCCAAGGGGTCCAGTCAGGGAAGCAACCTTCAGTCTGGGGAGTAGTCACGTTGGGCATCACTGGCCTATCTGGGCATTGGTATACTGGCGCCTCTGGATTTCTTCCCCTTATTATAGGGCTTCTCGAGGGCGTGAATACCTGAGGTATCCCACATAAAATGTGGAGAATCATATGCCATGGGCATGTATCTGAGGTTTTCCTCAGCTTCTCATGTTTAACACAGGGTATGCCGAATGATTAACTTCCAGCGAAGATGGATTGAACTGATCAGAACACTTACTAGAGTGGATCAGATGGGTGCAACCCCTCGAGGGAGCACCGATGTTGGGGCCAACGTGTGGTTGGATTCCCGATTGCTGTTAAATGGAATGCAGAATGGGGTGGAATGATCCCACTAGAATGTGGTGGCCCAGGTAAGAATCAGGATGGATGATGCAAGGTTCCCTAAAGTGGATGGAGAATGAGATGGGGTCATCATGAGGATAATGGTGATGTTGGGATGGAGTCTCAAAGAGTCTTCCTACATATCCCCATGGCATGGAATCATAGTCTACGTAGTTAATCTGACAACATCTTACCACCGATTAGGGGTTTCAATGGCTTACCCTTATATGGGGTCACGACTACATACCACTAGATAGGGTGTCGATGACTTACCGTTGAATGGGGTTGATAAGGGCTTACCGCTAAACATGGTCACAACAGATTACCGCTTAATGTTGTCCACAGTTTAATGTTATGAAGGATGGGGGAACACTGATGTGAATGGGGGTCAGAACTACTGGGATTTGGGATTGATCCTCATGAAGGATTCCTACATACCTTACCTTAGTAAGGATTAAAGTCAACATAGTTTGGGATGGGGTTAGCGAACTGACGTGAAGGGGGTCAGGGAAACCAATGGGTGGTGGGATTGAACCTCAGGGAGGCTTCCTAGGTACCTTTCCTTGGAAAGGATCAAATTCCTCGTAGTTCAGGTATGAGTGTGGGTCTTACACTCTAGGTTGCCCAAGGTGTTGGGGAACTAATGTGAAGGGGGTTAGAGTGACCAATGGGTGGTGGGATTGAACCTTAGGGAGGCTTCCTATGTACCTTTCCTTGGCAAGGATCAATGTCCTCGTAATTTAGGTATGGGTGTGGGGATTAAACTCTAGGATGCCCAAGGTGTTTGTGAACTGACGTGAAGGGGGTTAGAGTGACCAATGGAAGGTGGGCTTGATCCTCAGAGAGGCTTCCTACATACCATTCCTTGGTAAGGATCAAAGTCCTCATAGTTTAGGTATGGGTGTGGGGATTACACTCAAGGATACCCAAGGTGTTGGTAAAACGATGTGAAGGGGGTCAGAGCGACTAATGGATGGTGGCCTAGAACCTTAGAGAGGATTCCTACGTACCTTTCCATGGAAAAGATCAAAGAACTCGTAGTTCAGGTGGTGTGTGGGGCTTACACTCTAGGTTTCCCATGGTGTTTGTGAACCAAAGTGACGGGGGTCGGAGCGACCAATGGGAGATAGGCTTGAACCTCATGAAGGATTCCTACATACCTCGCCTTGGAAAGGATCAAAGACCTCGTAGTTCAAGTGGTTTGTGGGGATTACACTCTAGGCTATCCATGGTGTTTGTCATGGTTGGTGCTTGCTCTAAGCCCATGTGAGTCATGCTCAGTGTGAGAAACAAGAAACAACAAAGACCTGATGATCACATCGTGAAAGGGGAGTTCGTGTGAAGTGGAGTGGGGATTACATGTATTTAGAAACCCAAAGAGAAAACAAGGGCTTACGCATGGTTAGCGGCCCAAAGAGGAAATAGGGGCTTACACGTGGTTAGTGTCCTGGGACTAGAGATTGGGACTTAGTCCAGGGTGGAGGCCCAAATGGTGACAAAGCCCAGCGGGAAAGGGACTTGGCACCCAGGAATAGAGGAGGAGTAGGGACTCCACCTCCTGCAAGGAAAGCTAGGGGCTTATGCCAGGGTGGTTTCCCTTTCCTTGTGGACAAACGTTTCTCTAATAAAGAGGATCTCATTCCATGTGAGGAATGATCACATTCCCATGGAGTCCAATGGGCGTGTAGAATTTCCAAGGTGGGGTAACTCTACATCTGACACATGAGGCATAGTCACAGTTTAACATCATGTGCTGAGGATGATGGTGCTTGGCTATTTAACGTCCTGCATCTCGGATGAGGTGGGTTCACTCCACACCCCTAGGGATTACATAACAGGTACCCTCTACACCTTGGTGGAGGGAAGGGATAGGAAACACCATGGTTGAGGGGTGTCGTGAGGTGATCCCATTGGGGGTCCATGTTAGTGTGGCTATGCGAAGAAGCAATATCTGTTAGCGTGCCTATGTAAAGAAGCATGAGGCGAAGCAACGCAATGTGAAACACCTCCCAAAGGATTTTTAAGTTACTTCGTACGAGCCTAGAGGTCCGTACGGGAAAAGAGTGTTTGATGGAGATGTTTTGGGTGCAGGAGGCACCCCAAAACAATGCCTGGAAGAGAGACATCACGAGCGCACAAGGAGGGAGGCATGCACACAAAAGGAACAAATGCGTGAAAAGTGGCAGGGCCAGTGCACAATTGAGCTGCTTGCATGAACAATACTAGGGTGGCACGCAATTGGGGAGATTGTGTGGAAAAGACCGAGCCAGTGCGTAAAAGGGAGATGAGTTTTTTCATGGAAAACATAAGATATTGCACGCCCGAAACATGAGTTGTGTGCAATTGGAAGGAATTGCGCGCAGGGGAAAGGATTGCACGCAATTGGAAGGAATTACACGTAGGGTAACAGATTGCGTGCAAATGGAATGAACTGAGTACGGGGGATGGGACTCTATGGGATTTGGATGAGGGTCAAGTTATAGGGGTCACACGTGAAGGCAGACTCATAGGTGACCTGGCGCAAAAAATACCATACCTGAATGCTATCTTTTGCGTGCATGAGAGGGGGATTTATCGCTGGGGAGACAGTTCAGATTCTTCATTTGTCTGAAGTTGAAGGGGAATAATTCTATTTATAGGAGCTTTGGGTCATTGGATCTGCGTGGAAATGGCCCCACATTAAATTTTGCACGCCGGGGTCAGCAGCGCGAAAATTAAACCGTGCGGGGCGGCTGCACACACCTTTCCACGTCTGCAATCGGCAATGCGCAAAATTCAATCATGTGGGGAGGCGGTGCGCAATTTTACACACCCGTGGCGGAGTGTAAATTTCTGCGTTGTGCGGAAAACTTTCGTGAATCCTGCAAGTTTCGGCACGAGAGACTATTTTTTTTGCGGAACAATGAATTTTTTTCGCGTGGCCCCTCTGAGCCCCCCTAGAATGGATCATTGGGTCCAAATATGGCTTCAATTTTTCTCACCGAAACCTCTTTCTTCCTTGAGCATTTTTCTGTGTCTAGAAATTCCCCCCCTCAGAATCTGATCGGCGAGGGGGGTGAAAAGGTCGGATTCTGAGGAAAACACCGCGATGTAGAACTCCCTAGGGACCACACGTGTTAAAAACTGGAGCGGCGTGTAAAACCGAGAGGATTCATGAAATTAATCTTTTTGCGCATGCATAAAATCCCATCTCGACGCCTATAAATTCCCTCGCGAATCCCTCATTCCATATGGATTTTCTCTCGTGATAAGTCCTGAGCTCTCCCGTGCGAAAAAATTCTCTACTTTGCACGAAAAATCATCTCGGTTGCACGTAATTCCCCGAATTCAGTTACTATTTTTTTCTCAGACCTGGTGTTTTTTTTCACCCATTATTTCTTTTCACGCGGACTCCAGATTTTTCATGCCCACTCTTTCTTTTTCAAGCCGACTCTTTAAGATCTCACTGGAAGAAGATGGCTGCTAATCACGCTGATGTTGAGAGAGAGGTTGTGTTCGCCACTCGAAAGGCTGAGATGGTATCCAACCATCAGGTATATGGCGCCCAAAGGATCGTATATAGAAACCATACTCTCTTCAATAAGTTGAACCTAGCCCAAAAGGAGTATGCACTGTCCGAAAACTTTCTGATATGGGACTTCGGTATCTTGGAGGAGCTACCCGTGCTAGGAGTTGAAGTCGACACACCGTGTCCATGGGTGACCCATGAGGATGACCTAACACTGTATAATTTCACAAAAAATGGCCATCCTTCTAGAGTAACCAGAGATATGGACGTTTACATCTTGAATCCCAATACCAGGACCATTTCGGGGAGTGACCCGGTTGCGGAGGATTCTCCAGCCCTTTACGCAAGCACCTTCTGTCAGAGTGATACCGATGAGACTAAAGGATGGCTGTAGGATTGGGACCTATGGTCTGGAGTAAATTTGACCATTTAATGGGCCTATGCATATTGGGTATGCCAGACATGTGACCAGTTTGCGGCCGAGCTGTGGCACATCAGTTTGTTCAAGGTGGTGTGGACGTCGTAGTTTCATTACTACTGTCAGCATGACCTCGGGCCGGAGTTGTTTACCCGATGGTCCCCAGATACAAATACCTTCCATCTTCACCATGGAGACGTTGGAATCAGCCTCTGGGACATTCATTGAATTTGGGGTATCCCTTTGGATGGGAACCAGTATGATGAATTTCTCCCAACAAGGAACATCTGGGGGACAGAGCGCAAAATCCCTTGCTAACATGGAATCTGTTGGAGCTGGCTAAAGAGAGGCTGGGGGTCAAGGATTTTTTTGAAGGAAATCGCCTATAAGAAATGGTTTAGCACGTTCTTGCAAAGGGATCCGGAAGTCAAGATGCTGGGTCAAGGAAGATGGTGTCTGACCGCGGAACATAGAAGCAGAAGTGGATCGTACTGGCGGATCTTATAGGAGGGGGAATATCAGTTATGGGGATTTAGTATAAATGAGATTCAGGACCTGAACATCTGGTACACTGGATGTCTTGCATCTTTCCTGAGCGGGTGGCCTCTACTAGTGAGGGACGAAAGGATGGGGGTTCATCCAGCAACACTGGTGATGGCTGGGACCATAGCTGCGAATCAGAGGTTCAACCTAGGACTTCTCGTGTTAGCCCATTTGTGCGCTATTCTGGAGAACATCTCAACAGGGGGATCACCGAGGAGGATCTGTGGTCCCTTCCAGATCATTCATGGCTAGATCGTGGTTCATTGCAGCAGATATACCTTTCCAAACACCATTCATCCTCTATGTAACAACCTTCAACCTTCCTTGTTGAATATTTCTGGGGTTATTCCATTGACTCTCAATGAGGATGGAGTAAGGATTAGAATTGGAAATCATGCCAATTTCACTTTTATCCCATTCCCCACTTCAACTGGACAAATGATAAACAACAGGCAAGGATCACTAGGGAAAAGGGAATAATTTCATGGCATCAGAGGTGGGGTACTTGTGGCCTGGATTGATGGGAAGATCCTTTGTGAGCCCTACATGCCATCAAGATTCTCCATTTAGTTTGGATGTCTCCAGTAGATGATGAAGAAATTGGACACAAATGTCTGAGAGGAAAGGAACTACTGAATTCTCCGCCAAATGTGGCTGATGTTTACAACTCATGGTTCTAGAGACGATAATACCTTTCCCCCCACCGGAGTTGACGATGGACTCTCAACAGAATATGTTGAACAATGGGCCATAGTGTACCCTGAGGGACTTTTGCGGAAGCAAGTCCGGCAGCTCAAGGTAGCCAGTGTAGAACCTGGGTGATGAGAGAGCAGACATGGTGTTATTGGGGGAACAAAGGTCGAAAGCATATAGGGAAACTAGGCCCGCACAGGCCTGGACTTCAGTAGCTGGGACGTCACACGGTGTGGCCATTCCCTCATCGCCTAGGGGTAGAGGAGCTCGTGAAGTGGCCAGGGAACTTCCTGGGAAGCAGATAAGTTACCTGCTCCAACCTTCTGATGACACAATCTTCCTAGCGCTATGGTCAGCCTAGTTGACCCTACAATAGTCGATGGGCACCGAAGCCCTATGGAAAAAGATAGTTGGAGACTAAATCCAGCTTCTAGAGGTTGGAATCATTTGGATTGTTGACAGGGTGAACTTCCATCGACAACACACGTACCTAACAACCATGGACATGTATGCATGCCAATGGGGTCAGTGTGAGGAACCAACTTTCTTGGTGAAGGTAATGATTATCCAGGAGCATGATCCAGAAAAGATTTCATCCAAGGATGATGACAGTGATGAAGAGTCGGCGGGTAGTGAGATGGAGGAGGAGGAGGTGGAAGGAGAAGGTGAAGGGGGGTGAAAGAGAAGAGGAGCATGAAGGTGGAGGGTCTCAGGGGTCATCCCACCAAGGGAGTCTTCAGGAGAGTGGTGAGATTATTGGCTCTGATATAGATATAACTGAGCTACATTAGTTACGTATCAGCCCTAATATATCCTTTCCCCCCTTCATTTTTTATGAACCTCAATCAGATCTCTTTATCCTATTCAGGGTCATATTGGCGCCGACCAAGAGTCTCCATCCAAAAGGGGGTAGGAGTATCCAATAGAACAAGGTGGGGATCCAACGCCCATTATTGAGATAACGATTGCTATGGGATACCCTACAATGATAGCTCCTGTAGTGGCTAGAACACTGGAGGTTGATGATTTGGGCTCCTGTAAGTTCATTACTTCAATGCCGGTATTTACCCTCAGAGAGATCAGTTGATCAGGGTGTTCATTTTTTGTGCAGTAATCATAGCCTTGGAGGCTCTTCGTGCTGCCTAATCCTGGTTATCCGCAATTGATTTAATCGAAAATGTGTCGTCCCTTCAGGGCACACTTCCCAAGCTGAGATGGCCTTGACACTCGGTGTGCAAAGAGCTGTGGAGTTCAGTGGTACTAATGTCGGGGTAGGGCCGGAAGTTGGCAAGGGAGCTACCAAGACCGAGGAAAGAGGGGAAGGTCACCCGGGTACTAAAGATCTTAAACCCTTGGGAGAAATGCCCAAATAAGACCCTACTGTTGGTATCTTGGATACTTTCCCTAACTATCGACTTGAATATCCTGAAGAGTTAGATGATTCTGACTCCGAGGTGGCTGAGGAGAGCCTGATGACGCGACAAAATGGATGGAAGTGTATCAATACTTTTCTCTGTCAGCCTCATACAGATTGGCTAAATCGGATGGGATCGCTCCACACCTGGCTGTTCTTTCTCTGTGTTTGAGGGGTGGATGATAATCATCTCCATTTGACTATCTGTGACTACATGGCTGAGAAGATTCACGAGATCAGCTGACTCTCAAACATTTTCTAGTGTAAGAAAGAGTCAGGGAGTACCCAAGCATTCCTGAAGGTGGAACAAGAGGCCCGCCACAATGAAGAACATATGAAAGAAAAGGTAGTATTCATTGCAAACTGTTCCGAGCTTGTGGAGTAGCTGAGGGCCCAACTGGAAGACGCCCAAGAGCAGCTAGTGGAAGCGGGTCACCAAATTACTAAACTTCAAACTGAACAGGCGCAAACACATCCTAGGGAAAGTGCATTGTTCTCTATGGTCACTGATGAAGGGAGGGTTCTCAGGGTTCAGGAAGCAATCTAGGAGGCCAAAATCCAAAAGGTAGTGGCACTGGAACAATCTATCTAAGATGTTGATCCTTAAGGGCCGTATTTTGGTCGAACTCATAAACTCATTTCTCCATACTTCCACTTGTTTGAAACTAAATGTATGGATAGATTCATTTACTTGTTTGTTTGGTTTAATGTGTTCAACCACAATACTGAAATAAATAGCAATCTATTCCTAATCTCACGTGGGTCATACCCGATGTGAGAAATAAGGGATGTTCGTACTATTACTTTTTTTGAACGTAGGAGCGCCAATCATGCTTCAGTCACCAGAGATTCGAATAACCAATTCGGATTTCCGAGAAGAGAATAGGGAGGCCCGATTTGAGGAAGAGGACACAAAATGTTTGACGTATCGTCTTCCCAACATGCTCTAGTACACGAGTGGGGTAACGCCAGGGGCGTTTGAAATCAACCAAAACATAAGGGAGTGGAAAATGTGAATCACAATACCCCAGATTCGGAACACTGTAGGGGGGGCATGACAATAAAGGATAACTGTTGACCATGTTTGAAACACAGTATCCATATTGCGTTAGCCTGAAATGGGGATGAAAAACGAGGGCTGACCGCGGACCATGTTCGAAACATGGGGCCTGGCTCAGAATGTCATCCATTAGTCTTCCAAAATGTTGGCCCAAGAAAATAGGTGGGCCATAGGACAAGAATCCATACTGTTAGGGGGTCCCTTTAGACGTGAAAGAGGATGTGGGTCCAAATAAAGAGCACGCAAAGCATAGAAGGTGGAGTGGTGGTTTGTTCGAACAGAATCCAACACTCATGAAATTAAACCACCGCAGTGGACTCATCGGTCTGATCATGGATCATTCCTACTTTTAGACAGGACCTCTTTGGCAAGGAAACTATTGCTTCCCAACATTATTCCGGGGCATCCAAGACTTGTTCAAGGTAAAGGTGGAGGGTTCCCCGAAATTACTCGGGCCAAGGGGACAAAAAAAGGGTGGGCTGGATTTTCGATTTCTGGGGCTAGACCTAAAGGCAAGATTCTAGGTCATTCCTACGTATCCATTGAGGATGAGAATACAACCATACGTAGTTCTGGAAGATGTCGTGCATTTTAACATATTGCAGCAATGATGCAGAGAGGTCTTAGTTTATGGACATAGAGCTCGGACCATGGATGGTAAGAAACATGGGAGACACATGGTGGGGTAATTATAAAACCCATCGTGAATGGGAACCTGGGGTTCCAACCACCACGTGTTCCTTGGGAAAGTTTTAGGTTGAGGGACCTGAAACGAAAGTTAAGCTGGGCCTAAGGAAAAGTGCATAGAATTTCTTACATACCCCATGAGGATGAGGATCAAGCCACACATAGTTCTTAATATGGAATGATGGGATACTAGTGCCAGGTATAAAAAGGTTGTGCGGGTCTGGCCCATACACAAAAAGAAGTGGTATTTGATAGGTCTTGTTTGTTCTTTTGGATGAATGGTTTTTTTGTGAAGCGATGGACCTAGGATGGAGGGTCCATGTATCACCACAAGAATGAAGCCATATGTGGGCGTTGAAAAATGGTATGGTGTGTAACCGATACCAAACATGACGTCCCCTTGGGCAAGGACATCACAATGCAGTGCCATTTTTCGTCATGAAGGCAGGATGATAATGTCACAGTTTAGGGTCATGTGATAGGACCAACCATGCACTTTTTTTAACATCCTTCTGGATAGATGCAGTAGTTTGAATTCATGTGGGACTAAGCATCATATTTTAAAGTCATATGGCTCAGACATATACATGAGTGATGAGATTCTAGAGGGGATGCACAGGACATGATAAATCATACTCGACATGAATGAGGACAAGGTCCACACCACACCATGCGTGATTCCATGAAATAAACCTCGGGCCGAGGGGCCATGAGAGATTAGAGGAAAAAAGGGGGGCAGGAGAAACTAGCTCCCTATTGAGCTAGACCCGAAGACGAGATGTTCGGGTGTTCCTACATATCCCATGGGAATGGGAATCAAGCTGCGCATAGTTCTTGAAGGTCATTTTTAACGTCGTGTGGGAAAACACACAGTTTAGTGTCATGTGGGAGAAATCGTAAAGGGGGATAACTCCTAGACAGGGGCGTACGTGGTACGTATAATGAAAACCCGACATGAATGAGGACATAATCACATACCACGCCACACAGTCTCTATATGAGTTAAAGCCCCGATGGCAGAATAGAATAGATTAGTTAGTGGAACTCGAGCTGGACCCAGAGATGAGATGTACGGGCATTCCTACGTATCCCATGAGGATGTGAATCAAGTTGTACATAGTTCTTACAATGGGGAAATATGAAAAGATCTTAGTTTAAGTTCTTAGAACATAGACCATAGAAAAGCGGGACTATCCCATGTAAGTGCAGACCTTAATCTGACCCCTAATCCTATGTGAGTCGAACTCGTGGTAGGAAAAAAGGGAAGATAATGTATTTACAATACGTAAAATACATAAAAAGGGGAAATCGTTGTGGAACCCCAAATTATTTCCTTATCACATCTTTTTCCTCCTAACGTGTTGATGCGCACTGAGGAATAATACCAAGGGGTTTGAACTTCTCCATGGACGTGATGAGGGGGAGAAGGATGTGAGTCATGTAACCAACATTTTGGGCTTAATGGGGTTGGCATGATGATGGAGGATAACTATTGACTGTGTTAGAAACACAACATCCATATCATTTGACCTGAGATGGGAACAACAAACGAGCATTGACCGCTGACCAAATTCTCAACACGGGACTTGTATCAATTTGTTGCTCGAAACCCTTGAGGATGTTGGATTGTAATGGTAGGAGGTCCCTTGGGCTGAGAATCCATGCCATTCAGGGGTCCCTTTAGGTGTGAAAGGTGATGGAAACCCTAATGAAGGGGAACAGGAAGACTGAGAAATGGGTGAAAGCATGTTCGGGTAGAATCTGACATCCTAGTTTCTAAACAATAGTACCCTTGGGCACATTGGCGAATCACCTAAGAGGATCGAGGGGATCATCTTGAGAGCAGCCGATTTGGAATGACGAGTATAGAACAAGGGGATAGAGAACTCTCCGGAGAAGGAGTTAAATGGAATGTTTGTTACAAAACCTGACGTGAATGAGGACATAATCCCATACCACACCATATACTCCTCTCCCTGGGGGAACCCAGGCCAAGGGGACAAGATGAGGCTGGAACTAAACACTAAACGTCCAGGAGGTCCTATGTATCCCATAAGGATGGGAATCAAGCCATACGTAGTTCTAGAATAGATAAATATAGGGGTAGGATACCCCAACTATGGGTGTGTATGGAATAGCTAGTAACCCGACGTGAATGAGGATGTTATCACATACCACACGGTATGACCCCAAGTGAGAACTTAGGCCAGAGACCCGAGAATTCCGGGGGACCTGAGATTGGGTGTTCTGGCCAACTGTTGTCATGTGACCTCTTATGTGGGTGTTGCCTCCTCATAGGTCCTAAGAACACGCGGGCAATGCTCGATGTGGGAAACTAAGAGTAAGACTTGGCTCTCCCCATTATATAAGGTTCAGATAGCAGGCATCACCTGAGGGAGACTACAGCTTGAAGGTGCAACGAGGAAGGATGAATCGCTACACTCACTATTTAGGACTTTGTGGGGTGGTAATAATGATGGAGAATAATTGTTTACCATGGTCAAAACATAGCGTCCATATCATATGACATGAAATGAGAACAAAAAATGAGGATCGACCATTGACTGTATTCGTAACATGGGACTTGTATCTATTTTTTGTTCGAAATCCTCAAGGATGTTGGCCTGAGATGGTAGGAGGGCCCTTGGTCTGAGAATACATGCCATTCGGGGGTCCTTTTGGACATGGAAGATGATGGAGTCCCAATTAAAGAGTGTGAGTGAAGCATAATTGTTCCTGTACATTTCAACATCAAGTAGGATGGTGAAAGAGGAGGAAGTCTCCTTGGAATGGGAAGCACAATGAGACCATGATGAAATCATCGTGGATTAATAAAAAAGCATGTACCATGCCATATTCTTTGACCCGAGGGGAGACTCTAGAGTTTGGGCTAGGCTAACTGAAAAAATGTCCGGGCATTCCAACGTATCCCATGGGGATGGGAATCAAGCCATACATAGTTCTTAAGGGCCATGAAGTTTAGCATCATGCGGTTAGGATGTGGGAGAATAGAAGAACGTGGAGGAAGCACATAGTGTGGTCTTCACAATTATGACATGAGTGAGGCCAAAGAAGCCTTCACTATACCATGTAAGGACCTTATGAGAGAACTACACCCAAGGGGGAATAGTCAAAGAGAAGATTTTGGTGTTGGACTCAAGATGAGGTGTCTGAGCATTCCTACGTATCCCATAAGAATGGAGATCAAGCCTTATGTAGTTCTACGGGTGAAATTTAGCATCTTACAGGATGATATACAGTTTAACGTCATGTGGGATTCTGTAGTTTAAGGTCTTGTAGGACCCAATATAATTTAAGATCATTTGGGACCTAAGAACTTTAAGGTCATGCGGGACATGACAGTTTAGGGTCGTGTAGGACTGGCATGTAGTTTAGGGTCGTGTGGGACTATCTAGTTTAAGGTCGCGCAGGACCAACATGTAGTTTAGGGTCATGTGGGACCGGTAGTTTAAGGACGTGCAGGACCAAACAGTTTAAGGTCATAATGGACCGAACAGTTTAGAGTCATGCCGGACCGAACTAGCTTAGGCCAAGTATTTCTTGAGAAACTTGGCATTGGTGGGAGGAGTTATACGCTCACCATCCATGGTCACAAGGGAGTATGCACCATTAGGGTAAACCCTATGAACTATGTAAGGTCCTCCCCATTTGGGCTCCAACTTGGGTGGTTTCCTCCCAGGTATCATTGGTGTCCGGAGGGCCAATAACAAGTCGCCTTGCAAGAAGGAGCGGAGGTGACCCTTCTTGTTGAAATCCCTGACTATCTTTTTTTGACGCCTTTCCAGATTGTGTAGGGTATGGAGCCTATTTTTAATCAAGTGCTTCCAATTTATCTAGACGAATTTTAGCTACATTATCTGGTGCTTGCTGGTCATATACCGTTGTGCGTAATGAAGGAAACTGAATCTCGATGGGTAGGATAACCTCAGTTCCGTACACCAAGGAATATGGGGTCACCTGGGTGGAATTAAGAGTCATTTTCCGATAATCCCAAAGTGTGTTGGGGATCTTTTCTATCCAACTCTTCTTATTATGACCAACCATTTTCTGAAAAAATTTAGATAGGGTTTTTCTGAATGTCTCAATATGATAATTTGCTTGCGTGTGGTAGCAGGAGGAATGGTTAGAATAGATGTTGTACATGGCGTACAACTTCTTCCACTCGGCCACCCGAAAGTTGGGGCTGTTATCTTTAAGGACGACGTGAGGGACTCCAAACTGGTAAATGATATTATAGCTCATGACGTTGATGATAGAATGGGCCTTGACCTCCTTGAGTGGAACTACCTCTGCCCACTTGGAGAAGAAATCTGTAGTGGTCAGGATGAACCGACACTGACGAGTTATCGCCGGTGGATATGGTCCAATGACATCTAGTCCCCAGATTGAGAATTGGTAGTCTGGAGAGGATCTGGTGGCCAATGAAAGAAGTTAGCATGAATTTGGCATGAATGTCACTATTTAGAGAACTCTATGTAGTCGTGGATCATGGACGACCAGAAGTACCCCAGTCTCTGGATCAGATGGAACAACTTCGGACCAGTCTGGTGGGTGCTGCAGGAACCAGCATGAACCTCCTGCATGACCTGAGAAATATCGAGTCCTTGGATGTCGAATTCGCTCACACTTGGCCCTATAAGCCGGGAGGTAACCATTTTGGAGATACTCGACAAAGGGGGATCTCCAGTTGAGAGTCACTTCAACCAATGCATCTGAGGGACCTGGGGGTCTTGATGTGGAGGATCTGGTAGTAAGATGTCTCACCTGTTGGATGTCATCGTCTCCTGAGGTGACAGGAACAATGACTCTCCGATGTGCCACATGGATAATCAAATTATCCTACTCGAGTTCTACAAGTGATTCTGCCAAGCTGACTAGGGTGTCATCTCAACCATTCTGAGATCGAGGGACTTGAGTAACTTCCGGCTGGGATGGGAACTGGGCCATTAGTTGGAGAGTGAATTCCAAAAATGGTATGAGATCTGGCTTTCTGATGACGTAGTCACTGTTTATTTGCCTGATGACTAGTTCAGAATCCCCTTTCACATGAAAATGGGGCACTTTGATCTTGAGAGGCAGCTCGAGGCCAGTGATGAGAGCCTGATACTCCACCTCATTGTTGGTGTAGCCTTCTGACAACAGAAATTAGTATGGAAGAATGGCTTGTGCTGGGGTAATAAAGACGATACCCAAGCCTACCCTGTTGAGTCTGGGGTCATTGAGCCTCCTGCCGGTGGGACTCTGGGAAGCTCCATCAAAATACATCTGCCAAAACGGGATGGAATGATCTACTGAGAGGATTTCCTCATTATTAAAATCGAGATCCAAGGACTAGTCACCATGATCCAGATGGGCAGCAAGGAAGTCTACCGATGCTTTCCCCTTAATAGCTTTCTAGGGGACAAACCTGAAATCAAACTACTAAAGAATCACTTATCACCAAGATAGATAGCCTTTCAGTATTAGGCAGTTCATAATGTACTTCAGTGGGTCTACCCAAGACCCCATCTGTACCTCATGGTGTTTCAAGTAGTGCCATAATTTCTGTACTGTGAATACCAGCGCAAGCTAGCTCTTTTCGATGGGGGAGTATCTGGTCTCCATATAGATGAGCATACGACTGAGGTAGTAGAGGCTGTTTTATGTCCCCTCATTGTTCTTCTAGGTGAGAAGGGTGCCAAGAGATCGTTCCAGAGAGGTCACAAAAAAGAACAATGGCTTTCTAGAGACATGTGGAATTAAGACTGGAGGCTAGATCAGATATTGCTTGATTTCCTCGAACGTGGTCTGGCACTCTTCGTCCCATTCGTAAGCGGTGCCTTTCTTCATGAGCTGAGAAAAGGGCATACTCTTGACAACCAGATTCAAAATGAATTGATGTATGTAGGCTAAGTGGACTTAAAAACCTTGGAGCTCCTGAATATTGCTTAGGAGAGGCATCTGGATGATGGATTTGATCTTATCTGGGTCGATCTAGATGCCCCGGTACCTGAAAAAAATCCAAGGAACTTTCCAGAGGTGACTCCGAAGGAACATTTCAATGGGTTCATCTTCCGGTGGTGGGAACAGAGGAAGTCAAAAACTTTCTCAAGGTCCTTGAGATGGTCCTGGTGCTAGTTATATTTGACCACCAGATCTTCCAAATAGCATTCCACCAATGTCCCTTGAATTATCTTGAATATGCGATGCATGCCCCACTGATAGGTGGCACCTGCATTCTTCAAGATGAAGGGCATGAGATGGTAACAAAATGTACCTTGTGGCATCCTGAAGGCTGTGGAATCCTCATCCTTAGGGGCCATTCAAATATGGTTGTACCCGGAGTACCCATCCAGGAAGGAGAGGGCTTGGAACCAAGCCGTAGAATCAATAAGCAACTCCGTCACAGGAATGGGAAAATCATTATTTGTATAGTGACAGCTGAGATCCTGGAAGTCGATGCAGACTCTGATCTGTCCGTTATTCTTCATGACTGGCACAATTTTGGATAGACATTTGGGGTACTGAACCTCCTTGACAAAATTGGATCTTATGAGCTTATCGACTTCTGCCTCTACCATGGCACTGTGAGAAGGGTGAATCTTTATGAGAGGTTGCTTGAACCTGTGATGATTTTCAGGGAGACCAAGGCCATGGATGGATACATGAGGATCTATTCCTAGAATCTCATCGTAGATTCAGGTGAATACATCATGATGTTGTTTCAGGAAGTCTATGTACCACTGCTACTCCTCGAGGGACATGGCGACACTAATCAATGTGGGTATCGGGTCTACCCACTGCCGAGGTTCACCTGTACCAACTCATCGACCGTGGCGGAAATTACCTCTTCAAAGACAGGGGGAGCATCCTCTAAATCCTCTTCTTTTCATGTGGAGGAGGGATCCCCAGAGGGAGGAGCTTCCTATGGGTTGGCAGATTCCAACGGGAGGCTCGTACTAGCCTGAGCAGTAGTGGTAACTACATTTGGATATTCCGGTACTGCTGAAACCATAACAATGAAGGATTTCAACCGGATCCCATATGGTCTTCAGCCCAAGGGGACATGCTTGATGATATCAAAGAAATAGTGGCACGTCGGCTTGAGCCATTTGATTCCAGCCCGACGAAACAGGCATGTATGACGTATTTTCCTTGCCTTGGGGTGGACATCCCGATACCTTATAGTGGTAGGAGGCTTAGGGATCACCGAGGCTTGATTTGTATAAGAATATTAGGTGATCCTCTGAAGTCACATGGATCTGGAAATGTATCCCCCCTTGTCCCGGAGACAACATAACATTTCCCTAGATCAGGGGTTGTGGCCTCCAACCGATGGATTGTGAAAACCTAGGCGTCATCTAGACCTACCCAGGGGTCGGTTGCAACCGCGATGGGTTCAACCTCACTGGCATGAATCTACTTATCCTTGATCTTGTAATAGTTGGTATCTAGGTAGTGGGCTTTACAAGAGGAAAAAGGAGATGGGTCACCATGGATCACACACACTCGAACATTAAGAGAGTACTTGAGGCACTTGTGATATGACGAGGGAACCAACGTGTGCAATTGGAGCCATGCTATTCCCATCAATGCATTGTACGCGGTGTCTTGGCAGACAACCCTGAATTTGGTGCTAGAAACTAGGCCTCCAAAATGGGTCTTCAAACTGATATTTCCGATCGGGGTCTGCTCTGTCTTGTCATATCTTTGGATCTTCAGGTTAGAGAGAGTCAAGTCATCCTCAGACAACCCTAGTTTCTGAAATGTCCGAGCTGGGATTAGATTGATCTTGGAGCCTGTATCAACAAGACAATGGAAAACCTCCAAGCCATTGAATCGGTCGGTGATGTACAGTGTGAGAATGTTCCCCTGTATGGGAAAACCATAAAATTCTTCGGAGAAGGAAATGATGTCTTGTCATTCATCATTCTCTATCACCTCCACATGAAAGGCTTAAGCAGCTGCTACTTCCGTATCAAACTAGAGGGGTCTTCTTAAAGCCCTGGTGAGGGCCTCATGCATATCTGACGATAGGAGAAGGGGCTCAAGGATGGGAAGCCTTATTGGGATGCTGGAAAGATGTTTGAGAACATCATACTTCCATGTCAGGAGTGAGCTTCTGCTTTCAAGAGGACACTTGACGAAAGGAAGTATGGCAGGCCCTGACAGATGGATCGATGACTCACTGGTAGTAGGATTGTCCTACTGCTCACTAGTTGAAGCATGCAGAGTGACTACTATGCCGAGGCCAGCTGGCTTATACCATTCCACAGGGGAGCGTGGTTGATCACAACAAGGTCATGGTGACTCTTATTGGTCCAGTAGCACAAACAGCGGTGGAGGCGGGCCAGATGGAACAAGATGAGGAGGTTGCTCATGCTGAGCTCTACACTGGGCCTGCTGTCTAATCTCAGTGGCATGCACGACTCGACTGGAGGTGCCAATTGATGTGCCTTGACGACCCATGTATCCACGGCTCTGCCGACATTGGCGTCGGTTGGGGATGTTAGGGAGGTCCACCTGGCGCTCCTCATCATCAGGAGTCATGTAGGGGTTTACTAGCTCCATGGTGTTAACCGAAGCAAACCCTTGACTGTCACTTGAAGAGTCATCCAACACTGGGTAGATCCTGGGAGGATTCCCCATCTCATGTTTCATGAAGTAAACGAGAGTATAGGATGATGATGTAATTGGCGAGGCACATTGGTTTCCCTTACGCCACTGATGCTTGCTCATCTGGGAAGAGGCTGGATAAGATAATGATGTAGAAGCAGCGGCTGCAGCCTCTAAATGATCTGGATGATTCAGGTGTGCATAGATGATTCCATGGGAATGAAAGAATGTTTTTCGAGCCATCAAGTCATCATAATTCTGGGAACCACTGTTAGAAACCTGCTATCACTCACCCCCGCAGTTGCAGTCACTGTCTGGCCTTACGACGACACATGACACTTGTGCCGGGGTTGGGCCCAACCTGACTATGTTGTCATTGACCTGGTCTTGAAGCCAGTATTTAATCACATAGCATAGCTTCAGAGTGCGCCCCAGGATCTGGTGATAGGGGACGTAGTTAGAGAGATCAGTGAGATTCACCTCTTCTAGCCTTCTGCACTCATGAAAACACACAATCCCCTATTCCAAGGAACTTCGGAAATAGTCGGGAACCTGATTCTCATTAAACGAATAGGTTCAGTATCTTCTATCTTGAAAGGGGGGCCTTGGATCTTTTCCCTAACAAAGAGCTGGAGGATCCAGTCAAGGAGACAAAGCCTGATAGTCCCGCCTAGGTGGTGGCAGCGCATTATGCATGGGAACCTGCCGATTATAAGGCGGACACTATAGGGCTGGAGGTTGCACCTGTGGTGTCGGGCCTCTACAAGGTTGCGGAGGCGGCTCCACTGGTCATAACTCCAGCTATCTGGGGGCCTCTATTTGGGCTACCATGACAGTATCGGCTCTGACATCCCTCCTTGTGGGAATTACAGGAGGCAATGGACGTGCCTGGCCCGCCTGTTGTAGGGCTTCGTCTAGGAACTAGGCCTTATCAGAGAAGTCTTAGAATCTTCCAGGGTAGTTCTGGGTGATCAGAGAGGGAACCCGTTCTGTCATGGCGTTCCCTATGCACATCTTCAGTAATTTCTCCTGAGTTAGTGGCATGTCAAGGGAGTATGTAATCCCTTTCCACAGGGCGATAAAGTCCGTGACACGCTCATTAGGCCTTTTTTCACTTGAAGAGGTCTGTGATGCGCATTTTCCATGTGGTGGAGTTGAACTGATAGAGGAATTGCCTGCGAAGGTCCTCCCAGCTAGTTACAGATCCGATGGGGACCTGGCTGTACCAGATGAACGCAGGCCCCTCCAATGTTTGAATTAAGCAGCAGATCTTGGCAACATCCTACTGCGCTGGATTCCCTAACATGGTCCCAAACCTGGATTTGAAGTGGGATAATTGCTGCGGTGGGTCCTCTATCCCGTTAAAGGGGGAGAGGGTGGGATTCCTGAAACCTAGAGATGACATCATATCATCCACCCATGCTGGATATGGATTTCCATCAGGTGGGATTTCCACCTGTAAAATTTCCAATGCCTCAAGGTGGGCAATGAGTGCATCCATAGGATCATCTGGGCGGGGGTCCCTGTCTTGACGGGGGTTCCTAACCATGATTAAGTTGATGATTTCTTCAACATGATAAGGTGGCTCAGTAGCTCGTGGAGCGGGTGGTGGGGTGACCTTCGGGGTAGCTGGGGGAACCTGAGATAGGTTCCTTGGATTTCGGCACCGTTTTGGATGGTTTCGAAAGACATAACGCACCATCTTTCCATATGTTCCGGCTTCATCCCTATCTACAGGGGTAGGATAGTCTGGGTTAGCTAGAGGCAGCTCGTTGAGGGGATGTTGTTCCTGCCCCTACTACCCTGGAGTAGGATTTCTGTAGTCTGGCTGTCGCTCTACAGTGCGTTCAGTGAGGAGGTAATCGACCAACATATTTTGTTCAGAAAGTTGTTGGTGCAATGCGGACTTCTCAGGGTCCTCCTCCATCTACTGCAATGAGGCAGATGGGTCAGAGTGTTTGGAATCTCTAAGGTGATCTTTACCCTAACCGTGATTTCATCCAAGGACCAATGCCTCAGTGGTCATAGGGATCCCCAATAGATTCCTATTTTTATGAGTAACTCTCCCCAACTTATCCAATAGTGGTGGGTTTCCCTCGTGGGTTAAGTCCCCATCAAGAAGCTCTGGCTCATTCTCCTTGTCCACTATGTTGGCCATGTTGACTGTGACCCTTCCTGGGGGCACATCCTCGATATCTCCTAGTGAGTCGGGCTTCTATCGGATAGGACTGAAGAGGAGGGTAGCGTACTGCCCCTAGACATATATTTTCACGTGGGGGGAAGCCACCTTGATAATCTTATGGAGTACCTTCAAACTCTGAATGCATTACTATTCGAGGGCCTTATAGAGGATTGTTGACTCGTGGTGATGGGCCACAAGGAGTGCAACCAAATCCACTAGATGGAATTACTCACCAATTTCATCAAAATGCGCTTGGATATTAGGATAAACCAATTGATGATGACGAAGGAGAAAGTGTGTCGCCTAGAGGGTTTGGCAGAAACACTCAACTTCCTCCGGGGTGAGGGATTCCGGCGCACTGAAATTTGGCGCTGCCATGGACCAAAACACCTTAGAGAAGTGGTATACTATGAGGAAGTTCTATGAGATACTCATCCCGAATTCAGGGTTTGTCCCTCTATTGTCCCATTTGTCAACTAGGGGTGGCTGAGGAACTGACAGCGGTACTGAGGGTGACCATTGGGACGACATGCTGGCTGGTGGAGAGTACGAAGAATGGGCTAACTAGCGGCTGAATCTCGGTTTGTCCCCCGAAGAGTGTATCGACCTAGACGCCACATCATGATAAGACGGGCTTATGGCTTCAGTTCCTAGAGTAGGGGATAGGGCTACTGGCGATAGGTTGTGTTGCTGCTCTCCCAACATTGGTCCCCAGAATAGATCTCCGTGATCTCTTGTTGAGGTAGAGAGCGCTTCTGGTGACGACAGTGGTGATTGCATGACCGTAACCTGTGGGGTTTCCAGATTTTCATCCTCCAGGATATACTTGCTGAGGGAGGTGGGAATCCAATGGACCTCGTATTCTGGGAGTAATAGGATGATGTGCCTCATTCCTGCCCCATCCCTTGACTCGAATGAGCGGGGGGAGGGTTCCCGCGCTGAGTCGTACTCCGATTCGGTGTCTGAGAAGCAAACTGGTTTGATCTCTGTTTGGACCTCCCCAAAACTCTTCTTATGGTGACGATGACTCAACTTCCTTCCCCTAGATGGCTTTTCAAGACAAGGTTGATTTTGATCATGAGGAGGTCCTTCGGCCGTACCCGTACTGGGGCGGAGAGGGTTTCCACCTGAGAAAGCCGGGGTGTGAGGAGCACCGAGACAGATATCAAAGGGGACATGGGGAGGACCTCCATGGGTAGAACTGGAGTGGGAAAGACCTCCACTAGAACTGTCAGGAGCATGGGGAGGACCTCCATGCTTATTTCCTAGATGACCTCAGTACGACGAGAGTCCTTGTACCGGTCTAGTTGAACATGGGTAGGACCTCCCTGCCGGGTGCGGGTTGAGTGAGGCTGGCCTTCACCCCTCTGGTTGATGAGGTTACGAGGACCTTAAATAGCTTCTAAGAGGACATGGGGAGGATCCCCACATTAAAGAGAGACCGAATGTGCAATGTCACCACACCGATGGTCAGGGGAAGGAGGAATGACTCCATACTCAGTGTAGTGGAAACGAGAGAGACTTTTGTGCTAAGCATCACTACCGCGAGGATGACCCTCATTTGAATTGAAGGTGGAACGAGGCAGACCTTCATGCCGAGATTGGAATATGGGAAGGCCCACTTTGTATATGGAGGAGGTATGAGGAGGACCTCTGTACTGGGTGGCATCACTGCAAGTTAGTCCATGGCGACCACTACCTGTGTCAGCAGTCAAGAGAGTCAACCTAGCCTGCCCGTGGGGCGGTTGAAGCCTCGATCCTGGTCGGACATAAAATTTCCCCTGATCAGTGTATAAAAGGAGCTGGTAGTATGCATCATTGGTGTCTCGGGCCACAGTAGCCGTAGACGTTGATGCCCCTTGGCAGGCATCCTCTTCAGCTTGCACCCGATGCTGGTGTTGAGTCGGATGGACCGGAGCTAGTGGTGCATGCACATGGCTTACCTACTCCTTGGTCAGTAAGACCAGGCGGTGGTGCCGACGCAACCATGTGAGGGCCCTCGCTGGGAGCCCCTGGAATGAGACTCTTACCGGGCTGGCCCGGACAGCACCTACCTCGTCGGCGTAGGGTAGGGAGTCATCGAAGCGTTCTGGGGTGAGGATCCCGAAAAAGTTATATGTTGGTGTGGGGAGCAGCGGCTCCCTGCATGGCCCTCGGGGGTAGTGTTGATGATGAGGTGCAGACACCTCTAAATCCAGGTAGGCTATATCCCAAGTCACGATAATACCCTCCTCCTCATAACAGTGCACGAGGTCGTTGATCATCCTTCGTTGGATGAACTCGGATGGGGAGATGGGGCTTGGGCTCCCCATGGATTTGGGTGTAGAGGCCATTTCGGAAGAGGAAGAGCCACGTGGGACTGCCGCATTGGCACTTCCCTTGCCCCTGCATCGGTGGGCAGGCGATGATCACGTTCCAAGTGCAGCAACTTGATTCCTGATGAGAAGGGAGATTAACTAATCAGTGCTGAAAGGAAAAGGAATTGGCGACCAGTTCTCCAATGTCATATCATCTTACATGAACGGTAAGAGGCTTCCACGCTGACATCATCATAGATCAGTATGTACAACGTTTTACTGCCCCAACTTCTGGTGAGTTTCACGCTATGCCCACTATATTCTTGGCGGGACCCGACACATGATAACTAGATGCAATGATATGATAATCCATTGATGCCTCGAACAATACTAATTTCAATATTGAGGAAAATAAATTCACATAGGGTTCACAATTTCTTTTTTCGATGCTTTCTCCAGGGCGCGAGCATCCGTCTGTGGAGGACGCGTAGCTGTTTCCCCGCATTCCCGCATTCCAAATTCGTGCGGCATCCATTCCATATTCCGGGATGTTTTCTCCTTGATCAAAATAGGATGATGAGACTTCAGTTATTTATTTCGTGGATTCCTCCTAAGAACTTGTCACATATTCTAGGTCTCCCTTATAGATTTAAGACATTATTCATGAAACTCTTCCAAGTGAAATATCTTCATGGACACCTGTTAATTACACAGCTTCTTTCGGGACATTCCAAGGGGTCTGGTCAGGGAAAAACCTTCAGTTGGGGGAGTAGTCACGTTTGGAATCACTAGCATGTCTGGGAGCTAGGACACTGGCACATATGGGTTTCTTCCCCTTATTATAGGGCTTCTCGAGGTCATAGAATCCCGAGGCATCCCCCATCGAACCCAGGGAATCATATTCCATGGGAATGTATATGAGGTTTTCCTCAGATTCCCATGTTTAACATAGGGTATTCCACAAGTTTAACATCCATTGGAGATGGATCAGGATGATCAAAACACTGAATAGAGTGGATCAGATGGGTGCTACCCCTGGAGGGAACGCCGATGTTGGGGACAACATGTGGTTGGCTTCCCGATTGCTGTTAAACGGAATGGGGAAGGGGGTGGCATGATCCCACCAGGATGTGCATACCTGGGTAAGAATCAATATGGATGAGGGTAGGTTCTATCAAGTGGATGGAGAATGATATGGGGTCATCACGAGGACGACAGTGATGTTGGGATTGAGTCTCAAAGAGGCTTCCTACGTATCCCCATAACTGGGAATCAAAGTCCATGTAGTTTATCTAATGATGGATAACCACTAATTGGGGGTTTCAATGACTTACCACTGGATGGGGTCACAACGGATTACTGTTGAATGGGGTTGAAAATGGCTTACCATTGAACAGGGTCACAACGGATTACCGCTGATTGAGATCCACAGTTTAACATCATACAGGATGGGGGAAAAACGACGTGAAGGGGGTCAGAACTGCTGGGTGTTGGTCTTGAACCTCATGGAGGCTTCCTATGTACCTTACCTTAACAAGGATCAAAGTCCACGTAGTTCGGTATGGGGTTGGAGAACCGGCGTGAAGGGGGTTGGAGTGAACAATGGGTGGTGGGCTTGAACCTCATGGAGGCTTCCTACGCACCTTTACATGTCCAGGATCAAAGTCCTCGTAGTTCAGGTATGGGTGCGGGGATTACACTCTAGGATGCCCAAGGTGTTGGTGAACTGACGTGAAAGGGGTTGGAGTGACCAATGAGTGGTGGGCTTGAACTTGAGGGAGGCTTTCTACGTACCATGCCTTGTCAAGGATCAAAGTCATCATAGTTCAGGTATCGGTATGGGGTTAACACTCTAGGTTGCCCAAGGTGTTGGTGAACCTACGTGAAGGGGTCGGAGTGACCAATGGATGGTGGGCATGAACCTTAGGGAGGCTTCCTACATACCTTTCCTTGGAAAGGATCAATGTCCTCATAGTTCAGGTATTGGGGTGGGGCTTACACTCTACGTTGCCCAAGGTGTTGGTGAACCTACGTGAAGGGGGTCAGAGTGACCAATGGATGGTGGTCTTGAACCTCAGGGATGCTTCTACGTACCTTGCCTTGGGAAAGATCAAAGACAACATTGTTCAGGTGGTGTGAGGGGATTTCACTCTAGGCTGCCTATGGTGTTCGTGAACCGACGTGAAGGCGGTCATAGAGACCAATGGGTGGTGGGCTTGAACCTTAGGGAGGCTTCCTACGCACCTCGACTTGGAAAAGATCAAAGACCTCATAGTTCAAGTGGTGTGTGGGGCTTACACTCTAGGCTGCCCATGATTTTTGTCATGGTCGGTGCTTACTATAAGCCCACATGAGTCATGCTCTGTGTGAGAAACAAGAGACAGCAAAGACCTGATGATCACGTCACAAAAGGTACGTCCATGGGAAGTGGAGTGGGTATTACACGTAGTTAGCATCCCAAATAGGAAACAAGGGCTTACACATGGTTAGCGACCCAATGAGGAAATATGGGCTTACACATGGTTAGCAGCCCGAGACTGGAGGTTCGGACTTACTCCAGGTTGGAGGCCCAAATGGTGACAAAGCCCAGTGGGAATGGGACATGGCACCAAGGATGAGAGGAGGAGCAGGGATGATACCTCTTACAAGGAAAGCTAGGGGCTTACACAAGGGTGGTTGCCCTTTCCCCGTGAACAGACATCACTCCAATAAAGAAGATATCATTCCATGTGAGGAATGATCTCAATTTCATGGAGACCAGTGGGCATGTAGAATGTCCAAAGTGGGGGAACCCCATGTCTGATGCATGGGGCGTGGTCACATTTTAACGTCATGTGCTGAGGAAAATGGTGCTTGGCAGTTTAACGTCTGGCAGCTCGGATGAGGTGGGTTCACTCCGCACCCCTAGGACATACACAACTGGTACCCTCTAAACCTTGGTGATGATAAGGGATTGGAAATTACATGGTTTAGGGGTGTCGTTAGGTGATCCCATTGGGGGTCCACGTTATCATGGCTATTTGAAGAAGAAATAGATGTTAGCGTGCCTATGCGTAGAATCATGAGGCAAAGGAACACAATGTGAAACACCACCCAAGGGATTTTGAAGTTATTTCATATGATCCTAGAGGGTCATATGGGAATAGAGTGTTTTAAGGGGGTGTTTTGGGCATGGGAGGTTCCTGCAAACAATGCACAGAAGAGAGACATCATAGGCACACAAGGAGGGAGGCTTTCACACAAAAGGAACAATTTCACGATAAGCGGCGGGGCCGGCGCGCAATTGAGCTAGTCGTGCGAAAATGCTGGGGTGGTGCAAAATTGGGGAGCTTTCATAGAAATGACCAGGATGGCACGTAAAATGGGATCCGAGGTTTTTTGCACAAAACATAAGAGATTGCGCACCCGAAACATGAGTTGTGCACAATTGGAAGGAATTGCCCGCATGGGAAAGGATTATGTGCAATTGGAAGGAATTGCGCGCTGGATAATGGATTGCATGCAAATGGAAGGAATTTCATGAGAGGTATGGGACTCAATGGGATTTGGATGAGGGTTAAGGTAGAGGGGTCTCACGCGAAGGCGGACCCCAAGGCGAGTTGGCACATAAAATTACATACCTGAAAGCTATTTTTTGTGCACATGAGAGGTGGATTTTTCACAGGGGAGACAGTTCAGATTCTTCAGCCGTCTAAAGTAGAAGGGGTGTCCTTCTATTTATAGGACCTTTGGGTCATTGGATCAGTGCGGAAATGGGTCCACGTGAAATTTTTCACGCCGGGGTCGGCAGCGCGGAAATTCAACCCCGCGGGGCGGCTAAGTGCAACTTTACGCTCCCATGGTCAGCAGCACGCAAAATTCAACCATACGGGGTGGAAGCGTGTAGTTTTCCATGCCTATGGTGGTACCAAAATTTCTACACTGCATGTAAACTTTGGTTAATCCTTTAGTTTTCCGCATGTGAGATTTTTTTTCAAGAAACAATGATTTTTTTCACGCGGCCCCTCCGGGACCCCCAGAATAGATCACCAGGTCCAAATATGGATTTTCTTTGTCATTCTAAAAAGTCCTTTTTCCTTGAGAATTTTCAGCATCTACAGTACATTCCATGTTTTGTGTGAATAAATCAAATCATTTTGAGGGGACGGTAGTCCACACTTCCTCAAATGATATTATCATGTTAACACAAATTGGAGAGTAAAGAGACGTGTGTTGTAAATGGAATATAGATGCTCAAATAAATAGTAAATATAATATATTACACACAGTTAGATATATATATATATATATATATATATATTTCTATCGTAATGGCCACCATGATTGGTGGTAAAGGAGAAATGAACAATCATCGTTTCATGTGACAATAGTTTTCTGTACATAGAAATAGTATATTAATCATCTTTTAGATGGAATTTTAGGTGAGTAACTTTGCATAAAAACATTATTTTATATGTATTATACTAGTTCTATGACACAATAATGGAATAAATAGAGTGTTGGGGTGGATAAGGAAAATAAATGGAAGGGGCTTGGGAGAAAATGTTACCTCTTAATTAGGTAAGTCCTTTTGGTTAATACCAAAAGGCTTCCTAAAGAAGATTTATTTCCAAAGGTAGGCTTCCAGTTATAGGGGAGGATTTTTGGGAGGCTACTTGGGCAGATTGTAGAATAACTTAAAATGTTTTAGAGGTGTGAGGAATGGGTAGAGGTGGTGGCCTTTTTATGGAAGGAAAAGGAATTATCTGGAATTTTTAGAAATAAGTTTGGTGTGAACATGTTCATACCCAAAACGTTATAAAAAAATAAACAATTTAAGGATTATGGCCTAAATATGTACAAAAAATGGGTTTTGGGTAATTTTTGAGTTCAGTTGGGCCCTTAAATTTAAGGTTTAGTTTCTAATTAATCTTAATTTGGACTTAACCAGTATGATTAATTTTAATCACTTTTACTAATAATTTTGGTCACAAAAATAACATGGTATTATAAGAATGTAGATATTTGGATGAATAAAATGGTATATATTTTATTTTTTAAATTCAATTAACTGAAGAAGAGAAGTTATAATTAGTTGTAATCCTACAGACAGGATAAAACAATTGGGTTTTAAAGTAGGGACTACTTCAAAATTTTGTTAAAACATTATATTTAGTTTCAAAGTGAAATTTATTATAATGAATTAAATTTTATTAGTAAATTTAGTATTTAGTTAATTTTAAATTATTACATATTTATAATATCATTTATCATTAATAATTAATTATATTAAACAATGTGTTTTACTAAAAAGTAGTATTTTCACTATTTAAAAAAAAATAAAGGTTCATAGAAAAATACCAAATATTCACCCTAGGATAATTTAGGCATTCTAAATTAAAAAATTAGGTTTATTTTTTAAAATTAAATTTCAAAAATTATCTAAAATTATTTCATTATTAGAAGCAGTTCATCCGAGAAAATGACGTCTTTTAACATAGAAGGGCTTTACCAAAAATCACATCTTTCATTATCATTATGTTATATTTATATTAAAAAATTACCAACAATACTTGGAAAGTAGTTATTACTATATATATAACTATTTTTAATGGTTAGGTTATAATTATCTCATTTAATTATTTATATATATATATATATATATATATATATATATATATGTTTCATAGAAACTTAGTGTTGCATTCATCGTACACCAAGTCAGTGTTGCTTGTGGTTCAAGCCTAGTTGGTATTGCATGTAGTGCAAGACAAGTTGGTAGTATGGGTAAAAGGAATGTTTTAAATAGTGTTTTAATATATATATATATTGAACTATTTATAGTGTCATGTAAAATAAAAAATATTGAAAGGATAAATTAATTCAGAAAAAATAATTCTCAAAATCTAAGGGTGTTACATTCTTCCGCCCTTAAAATAAATTTTCCCCCAAAAAAATTTATTGGTTATAAAATGTTTAATACTTGATATCTTAATTCATAGAAAACCACAATGTAATTTTTTTTACTAAAACTTCCCTTAAAAAGGGAAATTTTGATCCATAATGATAGCCCAAAGTAATATATAACTCAGTTTCCATATAGGAGAACATAGTTTGGGAGCAAAGATTGGACATGGAGGAAAAATGTAAATATTTATTGGGAGTGATTGAGGTCATCAATCACAAACAATTGAATGATCAAAAAAATATTGAGTACCTCAAATTCATAAATCTGGGATGATTCAAGAAGCCATTGGTTCAACATAATTTAAGGTATTATAATAATATTTTTGTATCACTTTCACAACATTGAGTAATTCATGATAAATTTACATGAACAAAAGTTCATTTTTGGGTTGTTATTGGAAATATTTTTAATACTTCTATTACCTCATGGAATGAATTTCTAGAAATTAACTTTTATGATTAAATCACTAAAATACACATTTAACAGATCTTAAGGCCCATAAAACAATACAATTCTTTACTACTTGTCTCTTAAAAAAATAAACAAGAATTAATAAATAAAAATAAAAGTAAAACTACTAGTTCATCATAAATATTTATTCAATATAAATAATTATACATTAACTAGGACATCATGTAGTCTAGTGGTAGTCATGAAACCCTTATCGTCCTATGGTCTTGGGTTGAAGACCTAAGACCTTGACGAACATGATTGGTTGTCACCCGACATATGTGATTTACTTTTTTTAAAATCACACTAATACAATATATAAGATGGTAATACTTGAAATAAGGTTAATAATTGATTATCCTTTTATCCATGGTTTTTAACACAAACTCAGTGCACAAATACTTCCTCTGAAGTTTAACTTAAACTTTTCATGAATGGTTAATCTTGTAACCATCCTCAAAGGTGAAAATACAAAACATTATATAAAAATTCATGAAATAATATTAAAATTGATTCCCCTATGTATTAAAAAGTAACTCCTGGTTGTCACATTCCAAACTTGTGAATACCATCATCATATTTTATCTATAAACATGGTAACAACCTAAATGACCATAAATCCTTTTGGACAATATGCTGGATTTATCATTCCAAAGTGTATTGGATTTACTCCTTTAATACCAAAATGTTTTAAACTTCATTAGTGGTAGAATAAAACACCTTACATAGTTCTATGTTAATCAATACTATCCAGTTTACATATTCATATCCCATGTATCTTTATCCATAAAACATTATCTTATCACAAAGAACATATTAATGGTTACCTTCCCTTAGTCAAAATATCATATTGTCATTAAATAACTTTACTATTATATAGATAACATTCAACATAATCTTGATAATACTAAGTGAATGAAATAAGTATAAAAATCCTTTTATATTTCATCATTCAGAAATTGTGAATCCAAATACATAAATACTTCAATTACATCATCCCAAAAACATTAACAATAATACCTAATTCCTTTAAATTTTCATCCATTGTCTCAACAATGTAACCATTACTAACATCACTTTACTAACTCTCTTTAGGAACATTATTATTGGGACATTTGGTTTTATAATTACAATTTTCTCCCCACATAAAACACTTAACATTCGATGACAACATTGGGAGGCAAAAATTTCCATCCATTTCATTAACCAAACTCTTCATTTGGTCCTTACCATCATTTTCTTTGTGTCTTTATTTTCTATAGTCAACACACCTTCTTGTTCCTCTAATACATTCACTTAGGTGATTATTTCCAAATTATTGAAACAAAGGAAACCAAATATTCTTTTCTCTATGGTCTTTTTTACCTGAAATCTCAGTGAACTCCTTATTTCTCTTACTTGGTGAGTCTGAGAGTTGGTTAAGGTAGACATTTTTAATCCTGTTTTGTGAAAAATAATTATTCATGATCATGAAATCATTCACTCCCATGATCATCCAACCTATCTGCTCATCAGAACATATTCCATCACATTCAACATTAATCCAATTTCTTCTGGTTACCTCAATTAACTAAAACTAGAACTATAGTGTGAGAATTTATTAACATAGAAGAAAACCAAATAGTTATAAAACAATTACTTAAAGAATATCTAAATCATTACACCTTCCTTAATATATGACACCTCAGGTTCGTGCTAGATTATTCATAGACAACAAATATTTAAATCCTTCATAATGATTCATGAAGAGTTTAGTAATTAAAAAATAAAATTCCCTAGGAGTGTCAAACAAGGTGTGCAATAAGGCTCTTTGTCGTGTACCAGAGTACCCTGAGTCAAACATGGAACATCTTGTCAGAGTTGTTACCTTTAGGTACATCTATTCCAGAGCATAATCCACTTATGGTATCCAGAAAAGGATGTATTTATGAGAAACCACTCACTGTATCCTTTACAAAAAAATCCATGACATTTTCAAAACATTAACTCATTCTTTTTGTTATCCTTAGAGACATCACTAGACATATACATAGAAATATACCTAGGGATATCAATAAGGTTTTATCATCATAGTTTCCAAATGTTAACTATACCTTTTCTTTGAAACCAAATATAGGGACCCTGTCTTTTCAATACATTAACATTTCATAACTTTTTCAAAATACTTAAACATTATACAAATAGACACCTCAATAATGTATATTGTATAGCACCTTTGGAAACATGGAAATAGAAAAACTGGTACATATGTGATCAAAATCATCTCCCACACGGTTCTTCTTGACTATCACCCTTCATAGACATATCATAAAAAGTATATATCAACATAACTTGGGGGAATGGAAACATAAAAGGAGTGAGATCCAATTCCCAATAATGGTAAAAAGGAGGCATGTAAGAATAAACATGATCATAAGGGTACACGTATGTGATCATGAAAATAAAATATCTTACCCTACTTATCAAAGAACATAATAGAGATCATGGAATAAATATTTAAAGTTCATAAGACATGAATCCAAATTAAATAGAGAGCATAATCCATGAAATAAAAACATAGGAATAAAACATGGAATTGTTCCAAACACATAAGAATATAATATGATTTCCATAGTATCCAAGAAATCACTGCCAAGACCATATTAGTTGACAAAGTATTTTACTGAATAGAGTAAACCCCCATTCCATCCCTCTATTATAGAACCAAGTCAACCTTCGTTGAAGCCCCATATTACTGTACCATGTAAACCCTCATTCCAGTTTTGTATTACTAAACTGATTAAACCCACATTTTATCAATGTCTATCCCATGAGATATAAATCTCTACCCATTTCATTGGATATAGATATAAGTCCCACCCATATCATAATGAAATCATATATACAAGTTCCACAAAACATATCACAACCCATGAAATGAAATGGGTATTATAAACATGAAAAATATCATAATTGTTGAAAGACTTACAGGTCTCGTAATCATTTCATCAAAAGCATACCTGTAAAAGAGAAAAAAATTTCATATACATATAACCTGTGAAGGAGAAATGGGTTTCATAAAGACCATGATATTAATAAAAACTCATTCCTATAAAGGATATAAATATGACCTTTAGTTCATTTCACATAAGATATGAGTAACATTAATAAATGTCAACATATATGGAAAAATAATTTTGAAATATCCTCTAAATTTTTTTGAGGAAAATATCCTTCCATTTTTGAAAAAGGATTTTTAATACATAAAACTATTTGAAAATAATTTTCTCTAAAAAATACCTCTAATATTTATAAAGAAGAAGTGAAATCAATTTAAAACCCTTTTCCCTTGAAAACTATTAAACGAATCATCAAAATATTTTAAAAACCTTTTTATTTTGAAAACACATGAAAACATTTAATGAAATATTGAAAATGTTTTGAAAACAATTTATTTTAAAATACTTTTAAAACATATTGAGAAATATTTAAAATGTTTTAAAATCATTTTTCTTGAAAATATATAAAATAATCTTGAAAAGGTTTTGAAAAAACCATTTCTTTGAAGGAACTTTGAAGTGTTGTAAATAAGAATTGAAAACATTTTAAAAATAGGTTTATATGAAATCATATAAAATAATTTTGAAACAATTTTGAAACCAATTTTCCTTGAAAAGTATTTTTAAAAACACTTTCTTAAAGATTAACCTTTTTAACAATGCAAAGGGAGCTTCGAAGAAATGATGATGGGAAAATCTATACATGTCGTATGATGTCAAAAGAACATTCCTTTTGCATGGAAAGAATGATAGAAAAGTGCCTTGTTTGGAAAGAAACAAGAATATTAACATGAAGAAAGTGGTAAAATACAAAAAGGGAAAAATTTTATTTTATATATTATAGGGGAATGGTATAATAATCTTTGAAACCATATTTTTGAAAACATAGATTTCTAACTGAAGAAAGTGTACAGTCAGGCTTTCCTAAAAACATATTACTAACTATCTTATGTACCATAGAGTAGAATATGGTGAAAATAAATGAGTATATCATGAAGTAAAAAGGATAAGGAAACTAAAGAATATTATTGAGATATGTATTATAATATTCCATAAAAGGAATCATAAACATAAAAAATAACTAAAATCAATTAGATTGTGTTAATAAAATTTTATAACTTGGTATCTTGGGTTCATACTCTCCATGTAAGGAAAGTAAACTGCATGAATCATAGAATATCATTAAAAGATTTATATTCAGGATATTTTAAAAAAAATGGAAATATATGAACCTATAAAAAGAGTTCAGGTTCATAACAAAACATGAGTCTCAATGAAGACAAATTGAGACAAAACATTTTACTGATTTGGTAACTTTTGAAAGTTTAACTCCTTGATAGAAGGATCTTAAAATGGACATGTGAATACCCAAATATTGAAGTTTGAGATACATATAATACATTCATTGGAATTAAATACACCAGAGAAAAGTAAATATTGTCGAACATAGCTTGGGTCTCACAAAAATTAAAAGTGAGATAAAATCCCCTTACCATGTGTCTTGACTCTCTCCATACTCATACAAACATCCATTATAATAAATAAAAGTATATTATAAATATTTTATAGAAGAATATTCTTATACAAATTTCAATATATTTTTTGATTATAACCTTATATTACCCTCTTGTTAATGATCCAATGTTAAGGTTTCACTTTGGGTAATATTCTCTTTGTTTTTCGAATGTTTCATAATTTGTTATATCGTTGATCCTTATACTCATATCATGATTCCAGAATGTAGATCATGGTATAAATATTAATTATATCTATTATATTCATATTATAATAATTTATATCATATATAATTACGAAATGGAATACACCGATCATGGGTAGGGTAAGTCGTACACACGCCGGAACAGTGTTTCCGTTTTTATTGTTGTATTGAAAGAAAGTATTTAAATGACTTATGTATATATATATATATATGTATATATATTTATATAATTATTTTAGTATCATTAATATATTATATAAATCATTATTCAAGTATAAATAATATATTATATATATCATATAAGTTCATTAATACCATCTTTAATACATTCCATGTGGTGTGCGAATGAATCACATCACTTTGAGGGGGTGCATTAGTCCACACTTCCTCAAACGTGATTATTGAATTAATTTCTAATGGAATGTAATTATATGTGTGTTTAAAAAGGAATAAAGTATATAAAATACATATTAAATATATAAACATATTCTCTATCATAATGGACACTATGATTGGTGGTAAAGGAGAAATGAACAATCATCGTTTCGTGAGGTAGTATTTCACCATACAAAAAAATAGTATGTTCAACATCCATTATATGGATGTGTGTGTAAATTTGGGTAATAATAGTTTTATAAAAACATCCCAGTATATGTAGGATACAATTTTTTTCACACAAAAATTGAATTAAGAGAGTAGAGGGTGGATATGGAAAATAAATGGAAGTAGTTCGAGAGAAGACGTTACCTCTTAATTAGGTAATATTTTTTGGTTTATGCCAAAAGGATTCCTTGAGAAGCTTCCTACCCAAATAGAGGTTTCAAGGATGAATGGAGTATTTTTGTTAGGCTACTTGGGAAGATAATGGATGAACATAAAAGGTTTTATAGGTGTGAATAATGGGTAGAGATGGTGGCCTTTTATACGGAAGGAAAAGGGCTCATTTGGAATTTTTAGAAACATGTTAGGTGTGAACATGGTCTTACTAAAAAATGTCAAACCAAACAGAAAAACTCAATAATGGAAGCTTTATGAATGAAATATGGACATCCAATGGGTTTTGTATAAGTGTATTGTTAATTTGGATCCTTAATTTTAATGTTTAGTCCCTAATTAAGCTTAATTTGTCATTAACAACTATAATGAATTTTAATCACTTTTACTAATCATTATGGTAAAAAATTAGCATTGAATTGTTAGAATATAAATATTAGAATGAATAAAATGGGGTATTTAATTTTTTTTTAAATTCAATTCCCATAAGTGAAAAAATTATGATTAGTGATAATCCTGTAGATGGGGCGAAATAACGGGGTTTTAAAGTATGAAAAGTCTCAAATGTTTCTTAGAAATTTATATTCACTTTTAAAGTGAAATTAAATATATTAAAATAAATTGTATTAATATATTTATTTTTTATCTAATTTTACATTAAACATATTTATAATATCATTTATCATTAAAAATATTTATACAAAAGGTATTTTTTAACTACAAAATTGTATTTTTCACTATTGATCAAAAAATGAAGTTTCTCAGAAAAATCCCAAAAACACACACTAGGATAATTTTGACATTATGAATTCAAAAGTAATTTTTATTTTATCCAATTAAATTTATAATTATTTCTAATATTACATTAATTATTAGAATAGATTCATTCAAGAAAATGATATTTTTAAATATAGAAGGACTTTACCAAAAATCATATATTTCATTATCAATATGTTTTATTTATATTAAAACATTATAAGAAATATTTGTAAAGTATTTATTACTAATAATATTACAATTTTTAATGGTTAGGTTATAATTATCTCAATTAAAGAATTAATTATATTTAAAAATATGTTTCATAGAAACACAGTGTTGCGTTCATCGTACACCATGTCAGTGTTGGTTGTAGTGCAAGCCAAGTTAGTATTGTGTGTAGCACGAGACCAGTTGGTATTTCATGTGAAATTAATGTTTGAATGAATGTTTTAATATATATCTATATATATAAAGAACTATTTATTGTATAGTTTGAAATTAAAAATATATAAAGGATAAATTAATTCAAAAATAATAATTCTCAAAATCTTGGGGTGTTACAATCTAGATCATTATAGTCATTTTTAGGCTAAGTCATTTGTTTCAATATAATTTAGTCATTTGGATCATTATTGGTCTGGTAGTTTGGTCATTTATATAGTTGGTTCATGGTGATTTTCATCATTTAATTCATTTTGGGTGAGGTCATTTGGCTTTTTGGTTAACTTTATTTACATTTGGGTTTGTTCATTTTTTTATTTTTAGTTCAGGTCATTTGGTTATTTTTGGGTTTGATCATTTGGTTTATTTTGGGAATTATTGGGATATGTCATTTGGTTGAATATTATTCCTTAATTTCAGTTCATTTTAGGGTAGTTCATTTGTTTCAATTTAATTAAATTCATTTAGTTATTTGGATATTTGTTTCATTTTGGGTTTTGTATTTTGGTCACTTGGCTCTGTTTTTACATTTGAGATATGTTCACTAGGTCATTTTCTTTATATTTGGGTTAAGTGTTTTTGGTAACATTATTATTAATTCATCTTGTTCTAATATAATTCAAACCTATAAGAACTTAATAGAATTATTTAAAATAAAGAAAAATTATTTTTAATTAAATTAAATGAGTTAAAATGAAAAAAAAAATTTAATTTACTATATAAATATTTATTTAAATTCAACCAAAAAATAAAATTAAATAAATAATTCCCTTATTAACTAAAATCAATATGAAAAATTAATAACTTTCCCAAAATAAATAAAAAAACTAAATTAAAGAAATTTGAATAGAACTAATTTGATAGAACCCAAGTTAAGCTAAATTAACTGAACCAAGGCCACATATCATTGATTTTTTATATTACCACCACTACTTTAAGTACACATTAAACTATGATAATTGAAGTATTTGAGTCATCCTATGAAACACATTTTTCAAGAACAATGGTTGTAGAGATGATGTATATTTCATCTACACAATAATAAAAAAATATGCCTATGGGCTACTTCATTAATGACACCGAATTCAAGTTTTAGAGGGTATTTTAATGGTTCCAGATGTAGAAGAAGGGTGATATGGGTCATTCTAAACTTTTATTTTTATCATTATCGATGATTAATATGAGATTCCTCTAATGGTGATAACCCGAATCAATGGAATTTAATCAAATAAAACAGATAAGGGTTAACATTCTGGAACCATGTGCAGTATCATTACATATTTTTTATAATTAATTTATGTAATTAAATAATTACTTTTAATGAAATAATTTCTTCATTGATGAATCTATTATGGATCTACTTGATATCATCATTGTGATGTAGGAATTATGGAAAAATACCCTCTAGTGGTGATCCACACATGTTTCACAAATCGTTGAGCGTAGTAGTACGAATCTTTGGGTGCTAGTGCTACAAAACATAATTATTTAATCATTATCTTTTGATCACCTTGAGAATCACTTCAAAAGGATTCTAAAGGTTCTATATATACTTGAGAGTAGATAATCGAGGTATATCACTCTACATTCTTGGGAGAATTCTTTGAGAGGGATCTCTCTAGGTCTTGAGAGGATTATCTAAGGTTGTCATTGTGAAAAACACAAAATGAAATTATCTCAATTAAAAAATTATATAATTGTGTTTACATACCTCTTGGGTTAGAAATAAATAATTACACAAGTTTTTATTATTATTTATTTAATTCATGTAGAATTTCATGTCAATATTAATATGATTAATATTATTATTTCTTGACATGTGTTAACCTCGTGAATTAAAATTAATTATTATTTAATCAAAACATATTCAATATATATTATTTCTCATCGGACCTATAAACTCGGTCTTCCATTCCTCAAAAATAATTATCGGGCCTTGAATAATGACTATTTATTTAATAAATAAATATCACTACATTATTATCCAATAAATAAATATATATTGTATTCACTAAATAAAAAAGTAAATATTTATTTAATATTCTCCTCACATAATATTTCCCAAATAACTGATGATATAATATATGCGATTAATTAAAACATGAATAATTATTAAACCACATGTGAGAATAATATTTATTCAATTTTTTAAATAATAAATACTAATATATTGTTGAACTGATATTCTGGATACACTTAAGGTCTGACCCTCTAGGCCTCTTTCTCAGTGACATTAGATGAAGTAACAAAATTCCAAGGTTAGAACCTAGAAACACCCCAAGGAACCCATAGAGAAATTATTTAATACAAAAATGACAAAATACCTCATAAAAACACTCACTGTGTAATATAATCCCTTTACCCTCATATCTCAAATAAAGTAGGTTGTATATCAATTCAATAAACATATGTTTTCAATGTCTCTTTATTTGAATTTTTGAAAATAGAAATTTCCTATAAAACAACATGGCCGTGGATTTATTTAGGATATATCATTTCCATCGAAAGGACTAAGATATCAACTTCTGTTGAATAAAAAATGGATAAATATTTTTTTTAATTCATTAATGCAATATTACTAATGACACACCCAACGTATCCTACCTTGATGCGAACATATATCATCATAGTTTTCATAAATACATAAAATTACTTGAATTATAATAATCATTAATAATAATAATAAATTATAATGAGAAATACACACATACATAGAAATTAAAATTCAATGACATATAAAAATGTGGATATCCTAATGGCGGGTCTCAATCTCATATTATCCTACATCAAATATTACCAAGGGAGTACACCATGACAACATGCATCAATTTCATATGAGTCTCTTACCCTAAAATCCTATATCATCTTTCCCTCAAATTATATCATCCTTCTGTAGGATATATATTTAGAAATATTATCATGGAGCATCTAGTTTCTCATCATAGCATAGAACTGCTATGAAATTTCAGTGCACCAGCTACTCTTAGGAAATTATCACATATTATGTCATGTAGAAAAACAATTAGAATTTGGTAAAGATTTTATTAACATTCATAACTAAGAATACATGTTATCATACAGAACACAGAAGTTATTTCTAGGGAACTAACTCCAATATACTCCCATGTGCACTAGATCTAACTGCTAGCAACCTTTATTCCACTCACTATAATATGATACTCATTCTTTTTATTAGATTGGCCTTTAGTCAAGGGGCCCATCACATTTTATTTTTTGGTAACTCTTCTTAATATAACATCACCCCTTTTATAAAACTAAATAAATAGGTGATACTTACGGAGTATGTTCTTTTTTCATTGGGGTGACCATGACTCTTTTGCAAGAGAAACTACTATAACACTATCATAATAAGATGTGATATGATCTTTTATAGTAGGGACCACATCAAGATCCTAGAAAACGATTCAAATCCAAATAGATTCAATGGATAATTCAAAAGCTTCTATATACTAAGACTCCATTGTAGAACCAATGATAACTAGATACTACGAACCCATCCAGTTCACAACTCCACTATTGACAGAGAAAACATATCATGACTATGAAATCATATAATTATGATCTTTTTCAAAATTAGCATCGATATAATCCTTGATGACTAGACCCCGATCTCCTCCATACACTAGGAACATATCCTTTTTTATTCTCAAATATATAAGGATTGGTTTAATAGTAGACTAATGTTGTTCCACTAGATCTTATTGATATCATCCTATCATGATCAATGAATAGGCGACATCAATTCTAATACAAAAAATGGAAGACATTATTAATCAGATATCTAATGAATGAGAGATATTAATTATTCTATACTTATCCAATTGTGTCTAAGGACACATTTTCTGAGAAATATATATATTTTGTGACACTAAAACCAATCCCCTATTGGATTGTTCCATTTTTTTAAAGGTTGGGGCGGAAGGCTCATTTTATTATTATGGCAAAGACCTATTTTGTCTGGGTAGAGGGAGACCTGTTACATATCCCAAAGGACCAAGGCCAAGTGGCCTAAATACAAGGATTGAAATCCCATTTTTTCCCCAAAGGGCCCTTCAGTGAATAGTAATGCTACAAATAACCGAACTGCTACAGTAACTGCTATAGTACCACCCCTACAGTTCCTGCTACAATGCCTCCACCACTACAGTGTCACCGCTTCTATAGTTATGACACTACTACATCACTACTAAAGTCCCCCCTACAACAGTACTGCTATAGTACCATAACGTTTTCTCTGCCTATATCTGATCATAGGTCTTTTGGATGCGAAGTAGGAGCCTATACCACTTGGATCGGTCTATATTAAATCTCGTTGTATATAGTCAATGTATGTACTTTGAATTTGTCCAAGAATCCTTTTATATCTATCAAGAATGATCTTGATCACCTGAATATACAATTCTTCACCTATTCCCTTCATATAGAAACACTTTTTCAAATAGTCCTTTATATATTGAAATACTGGTATGCCATTTACAATAACTAATATTTCATTAACATTTACTACTAGGATAAAGAAACATTTTTACTAAAACCTATATAAATACATGGTTCACATTCAGTCTCAATGAAACAACAATATTTTATAGCATCATCAAATCTAATGATCCATGACCTAGATGATTTCCTTAATCCACAAATGGATATCTGCAACATTAATAGATTTTTTACATCACCTAGAGTCAAAAACTCTTTCGATTGTGTTATATAGGCATCCTTATAAAGGTTCCCATTAAGTAAATTATTTTTTATATCCATATTAAAAATTTAATATTCATGGTATGCTACTCTAATTATTATAATTCTAATGGATTTAAACATGGAAATTGGAGAAAAGTTTTCATTATAGTCAATTAATTAATTTTGTTTAAACCGTTTATCCAATAGACTTACTTTATATATATTTAATTCACCTTCTATACCCAGTTTTCTCTTTAATATCCATTTTCATCCTACATGGTTTACATCAATAGGTTCATCGACTAAAACCCAATTTTGGTTCAGTTACATGGTATCCATTTCTTAATTTCGGGATTCCTTCTATCTTATTATTTTTGAGTTCTCTACAGCCTCTTAGTGGGAGAGAGGTTCATAATTTTCAACTAATACTGGGTCACCATCTACCGTAACAAGAAGACCATATCTCCGTATTTATCTTACCTCTCTTGTGATCCTACATAGAACTTATGTTTCAGGAACTAATTATTTCATGGGGACCTGTGGAATGTGATCATGTACAAACACCTTTTTTAACATGATAATCAACTTCTTTAATGTAAATATTTCTCCCAATATTATTCATGAGGATATTTTCCCTCTCAAGAAAGAATTATTTTCATATGTCATACACATTCTTTTCTAAGGTTTTATATAGGTAGTATCTATTTGTTTTCTTTAGGATACCCTATAGAGATGCACATTGTTCCATAGGGTACTAGTTTCTTACATGAGAAGGCTATAAAAAATTCCTCACAACCCCATACAAATATATGTGACAAAACAGGTGTCTTTTCACTCTATTAGTTGATGGGAATTCTGTTTTGGACTTTTTTTATTACATAGTTTATTGTATATGTCATAGTTTGTAATTCATATTCCCAAAAGGATAATAGAAGATATGCGTAACTCATCATCAACCATACCATGTCTCATAAGGTTCATCCCCTCATTTCATTAACACCTTTAACCTATGTTGTGTAATATGGAGTGAGTAGAGATAAAATCCCAAACTCTTATATAATGTCAATAAAAACTAGGTTAAGATATTCACCACCTTGATCTTATTAAATGTTCTTTATCTTATTTCCATTTTGATTCTATACTTCATTATTAAATTATTTTAATTTCTCAATGGAATCAAACTTATACCACATCAAGTAGAAATATCCATATCTACTCAATTAATCAATAACAGTTATAATATAAGAATACCCACATCTATATTCTACCAGAAATGGTCTAAACAAATCAGTATATACAAATCCTACAATATCATTGTACCATTAACCAAATTCCTTGAGTGGAGGTTTGGTAATTATTATTTATAACAATCCTGAAATTGTTCAAGTCGTTTAATCCCATAAGAGTCTAAATAACCATCATGATAGATCCTCGTCAATTTATTCTCATTTACATGAAAACAATGGTGATTCTATACTTGGGAGTTATAAGAGTTGTGTTAACATGATTTTTTTATCTATTCCCATTACTTTTTTTATTTAATTTAGTACATAAAGACGATTATTTAAATGTTCTATACCATAACATATGTTTTCATTATAGATGAAATTAATCTTATTTCCTAACTTCAAAGTAATTCCATATGAATCTATGAATGATACAATAATTTCATTTTTGGTAACATCTGTTACTTAATAACAATCCCTTAAAACCAATATCATTCTCGTTGGTAAGGAAGGGTGGTAGTCACCAATGGATAAAGTTTCTAGCCTCGCACCATTGGTAGCTAGAAAACCCACCAATCCAATATAAATCTTTTGGAATCTACTGGGTTCCTATATTTGGATACATATGTAAGAACCAAAAGCTACACCTAATTCCTAATGTGTTTCTATTGAAATATTACATTCGAATCTTTATCTTCCCTTAGATTATAGGTGCTGTTCTTTTTCTTGTTTCCTTGCTTTACATATATAAAACATACTAATTCCTTTTCCTTTCTATGCCTTTATATCTTCATCTTCTTGGAGTGATGGTGCTCAATATCATTATACTTGGTTATGATCATTGGGATCGTTCACCATGTTCATCCTTTTCTTATTCACCATAAGGATAGTAGGATTGTCACACCACATTTTCTCATCTAATTGGGTAATAAATGTAATATGTTCTGAAAGAATCTCCTCATTACCTATAATAAAATAATTAATAATAAAACTATCGAAGATTTTTGGTATTGAGGAAATTATGAGATTTTTGTGCAACTAAAGTAGGAATTTAATCCCTATGACATCTAAGCATTCACTGTATCCAACAAGCCTGACTACATAATTCCCACATGGAAATTACTCCCTAATAGTAGTTTTAAAAAATAATTAGAGATCCCATATATCTCTTGTCTCACTTACTCTTTATATAGATCTTAATTTTGAGACATCATCATAAACACATCCATGTCCCCATGTTTCTTAAACATCTCTTTGGTGATAAATGATAACATAAAAAACTGAACATATATAAAATTGTTTAGATGTTTCTCAAAGAAGAAAAATTATTCCTCATTATCCTCATTACTAAGTGCATCAGTAATAGGTTCTTCTGAAACATATAATTTCTTTTCATGGCATAGGATAATGCACAAATGCCTTTTCCACTCTTCCAAATTATTTCCAGTGAGAAGATTATCCTACTCAAGTATGCATTATTGCTATTTATTTGAATTCATTATTATTTTTGTTTCGATAAATAATATGATAATAGATTTGGTACTTTATCCAATAACATTTAGATAAATAAATAACTATTATATTTATTAATCTCTCACTATTTTATCAAAAAAAATAACCCAGACCATTGGATTCAAAATAACCTATTACATAGACATTCTAGTTGAAATAATCCATATTAACCTTCTCATTACCCCAAATTTTCTTGGTCAAGAAGTTTTAATGGTTTTGGTAGGAATTCTGTGTTCCAAATTCATTAACTCACAATTCCTTGATTTGGCGGGTGGACTCCCTAATCCTAAAATTTGTAAATTGGATTTTCTCCACCCATTTCTCATAGTTACATCAAGTCCTACTTTAGAAGTCAATCATTAATGTAAACTAATTTATGTTTCCCCAAAACATCATCTTTTAATTCCATGATAATTGATATCACCCCAAAATTGGCTAGTCAATCACTTTAAAATATGGGTTGATTTTAACTAAAGTAGTGGAAGGCTATACCGACTTAAAATTTATATTTCATGGATTTTATATTTTAGGCCTAAATTTCCAATTATTATATTTATCACATGATAATTAATATTAATTTTATTTATATAAGTAATTAACCCTGTATTAGATAATATTTACACATAATCCAACTGGTTTAAGTTATATCTTGCATGATTTTTAATTTCATTAATTCATGTGATCATGAGAAAACATCCATAATGAAATAACCGTGAAACATGACAAGAATAAAATAATAAAGTGAAATGATCATGAGTTTTTATAATGTTTAGTTCATCTATAGGATGATAAAATAACCATAGAATTATGGGGAAAACAGCTTGACCCAATTATGGTTCATGTTACAGCTTTCCACATGTCCACCTATTTATCTCTCTTGGATTGGTTTCGCCTGTTCTCCAAACATGAACCAACATCACTATCTTGGGAGATCCATCCATTACATTTGATTTTACTCACATGTAGGTTATGGAAAGGGATTATATAAACGAAACCATGGGAACATTTTTCCTTACATAATAAGCGGAGAGATGAAACACATACAAAAAAAAATAAATTAAAAATAAATTAAATAAAAGCATTCACATATAATGTTCTGGTCCAAGATCATGATCATCACTGTGTATGCAATGAATTATGAATTTAATGAAATTATCATTCAATTATAAACATTATTTTTTAAGATAAATCATGATCTAATCAATTTATTATATTCATTAATTAATCAATTAATTTTTATCATAATTCTAATATGTGTTTCCTTGAGATTCCCAGCCATCATAATTTTATAGAAATTAAATAAATTTATTTAAAATTAACAATGTAAAAAAATATATCTTGGAGGAAACATGGTGATTTCACTTCTAAACTACCAAAAATGTATTATAACTGTTTGTTATTTACTCTTACGGCAATTGGAATACACGAATTATCACGTAATTTCATGACATGTACTATCAATTTAATGATTATGAAAATTAAAGGATTTTTTATGTCATGTGTTATGATTCAATGTATGTAGAGTAATTACTATAATATGAATCATACATGATATGGATATCTGAACATTATGTAGTAATTAATTTAACATTAATATTTATTAAAAATCATAAAATGGAAATTCATATCAACTTAATTACCACACTCAAGATCATGTTGATAAGGTTTGTACAATATAAAAAAATTAATTTTTAATTATATGAAATTTCTTTAAAGTACAGGGCATGTACAAGCTAGCTACATGAAAAGTACTCTTATCACCATCAATATGAGGCAAACAACTAGGGAATGAGTGTGTAAACTGTGCCCCATAATTTTTTGGATTACATGGCGTGTACATGGGCTATACAGTGTGTGGTCGCCATGTTACACAGTCACCAATCAGTTAGGCTGTGTAAGAAGATACATGACCCATCATTTACTTGATGACCACATGTTGTGTACATTAGTCACACGACATGTACTCTGAATGACCATATGCCAGGATGGATTGGAAAACATGTGGTTTATAATTAAATGCGCTGCATGTAATAAAATAACACACCATGAATTAATTTCAAATTAATTCTTGGTGCATCGAACACTTGTACACAACATGTACTCTTGAGTTATCCATCCAGATTCCCTATCACTTCCATATGAGATCTTCTATTTTATTTCATTCCTAAAATTAACCAATTTTATTATTTTTAAGATAAATGAAGAGGAAGAATAAGATATCCTAATTCATATTAAATAATGATTTAACTGGAATTGAAAACCAATTAATTATGTGAAAATTAATCAAAAAACATTAAATAATTATAAATAATTATGTGACAGCTATGATTCCACATTAAGATTCTATAAATAGGTGAAGCATTTGATAGATCATTCCTGACTCTTATTTTTTTCATGATTGATTATTAATTCTAAATTTACACGATGATGACTTCCATGATTAATATAATTGAATGAAAAAAATAGAAAATGGATAAAATTTGGAAGGATCATCACATATTATTTATAATTAATTTAAGAAATTATTTAATTAAATTACATGAAATTATTTCATCATTTATGGATTTGGAAACATATCTACATCGTATTGTCATTGCGTTATATGAATCAATGGATGATTCCCTCTAGTGGTGATCCACATGTGTTCCACAAATGTCTTAATGTCGGCCTAGGCATCGCTGTGTGCTAGCATGAAATATTATAATGATTGACTTATTTGATTTTCATGACCTCAAGGTTTGTTTCCAAATAATTCTCCATGATCTCTCTAGACGTGAGAGTAAATTATGTAGGAAGATCATTCTCTATCATAATATCATTCTTCAAGAGGGTGATCTCTAGGGCTTAAGGGGATTCTCTCTGATTATCAATACGCGCAACGCAAAATGAAATTGGATTGATTAAAAAAAATAATATAACAGGGTTTTTATATCTCTAGGGTTATAAATAAATAATTGAAAATGTTCCCCTACTTATTTATTTAATATTTGTGGGACCCCATGTCAATAATAATAATAAAAATATTTCTTAACATGTACTAAACTCATATATTAAAATATAATATTATTTAATCAAATAACATTCAATATATATTATTTCTCAGTCGACCTATAAACTCGATCCTACATTCCTCCACAATATCTATCAGACCTTGAATAAAAACTAATTAATTAATAAATAAATATCACTACATTATTCTCCATTAAATAAAAAAATATTATAATCACTAATTAGAAAAAAAATATTTTTTAAATATTCCACTCACATAATATTCTCCAAAATAACTGGTAATAAAATATATCTAATCAACCCAAACTAAATAATTATTAAATGACATGTGGGAATAATATTTATTTATATTGTTAAATAATAATATATTATTTGACTAAGATTATAGATACACTTAGTGTGTCATCTTCTAGGCCTCTTTCTCAGTGGCATTAGGTGAAGAAGCCTAAAGTCTATGGTTAGAGTCTAAGAACACTCTAAGGCACCCATATAGAGATAATTCAATGTCTCAATGATATAATATCTCATATATATTCTCATTGGGTAAGATAAAACCTTTATCATGACATATCTAATCAATCAGGTTATATGATGGTGCCATCAACATATGATCTCAATGTCTATTTTATTGAATTTCTTGAAATTGAACTTGCATATAGAACACCATTGAAATGGATTAATTTTGTGTATATAATTTCCATAAAAGGGCCTCAGATATCATTTTCTATTAAATAATCGAGGGGAAAAATATCACTTTCATTATTCATTAATGAAATATTAATGGTGATTCACCGAACGTATCTTACCTCACCAAAAATATATGTCTTCTCTCTTTTTTTCAACACATAAAAGTACATGACTTATAGTAATCATTAATAATAATATTAAATTCTATGTATCGACATATACATCCTTATATAAGAATATCCAATGACACATATAAATGTGTATTTCCTACTAGAGGGTCTCGTTCTCATAATATCCTACATTGGATATTACCAAGGGAGTACATCATGACAAGGCGCCTCAAAGTTCTATGAATATTCCCCCTTGATAGCCTGCATAATTTGTATCCCTAAAATGATATCATCTAGATATAAAACATATATTTATTAATACCATCATGTATCTTCTAGGTTCTCATCATATCAAGGAACTACTATGACTTTTCAGTGAGACAACTACTCTAAGGACATTATCACATAGGGTGTCTCGTATAAGATAAATCATGAATTTATAATGATTTTTTAGATATTCAAAACTATGAATATAGGTATCGATGAAGTACACAAAAGTTGGTTCTAATGCACCAACTCCAACATATTTCATATAAAACACTTGGATTTCTATTGATTCCAAAATATACGGATCATCAATTTCCATGACATTACTAATTATAATAATTTTAAATCAATAATCATCAATAAATATTCCTTATCAAGTCATTTAATCAGATTAAATTCATTTTGTCACAAAACATTGACCATGGGAGTAATAATATAATATTAGAATCTTATCAGTAACTCTATAATATAACAAATTTTCATATTGAGGATGAATATTTGATATACTAGTATAACATTCCATAATTGTATATAACATAGTACCATTTTTTCATGTTCATTTGATGAATTATTATTAAAAATAGGTATTGATTAAATTTTTTTTATTCTTGGAAAACAATTTGGAGTAGAAGTCAGCACTATTATTTTTAAGAGAAAATTTCAACCGATAAACTCAATACCATATATATATATAAATTTTAAAATTTAGAATGAATATTTATTAAATATTTTATAAAATTAATTGTCACTCCTTTTATTTCACCAAGAAGGTAACTCTTTGATATAACAAATCTATCTCATTATAAAAGGTAATGACTAATGAATTCTACTTTAATTTTTTATATTCCCTATATAAACTGTGGTAAACGTATATGATATGTTCATAATTACATAGTTTGAGATAAAATATACATGTTCAAATTAGTTAATTGATGTACTCAAAAAATAAATCATACTAAAACATTTCTGTGAGATGATACATATCCATCTCTTCAAGGATCAATGTACCACCATATATGATTTTGTAATTCTCCATATTTGGGGATGTGGTGAAAAATGTGTTCAATTTTCTCATACTCCTCATCATGATTTATCATTTGTTAGTTACATCTTATGATAATTTATTATAAATAACATTTCATAAATGAAACTTTAAAATGATTCTTTTTCTGAATATAATACTTAGATATGTATATATTTATTTCGGTTGGATACATTTATCAAAGATAAATGGGTCCCCTATGAGGTATTTTATTTTGAAATGGATAGTTAGATGAAACATGATTTTAAAAAAATATGGATGTTAAACTGTCACTAATTCTAAAATAATTAATGATTCCACTTACTATAAAATTTTCAAGAACAATTGAAAAATTTTTTTATCTCAAAGATATTTACAAATTTTTTACAATGAAATTAATATCATACGTAAATTATTGGACAATAAATGATGTATAAATATTGGAATCAATCTATAAATAAATATGTGATATTAATTATTTTTTAAATATTTCAACTTCAAAACTATTCTATTGTCGATTTTTGATATGTTTCTTGAATAATCATCAGTATCCTTGACAGTATCTAGTATATAATGTGTTTTTTTCTCTAAATTTTTTATCACATAAGAAGCACAAGGAAGTTTCCAATTATTTTGACCAATAATCTTAGTATATAGTTCTTATATGACACCCCAATGAAATAATTCATAGTAAGAACGTAAATCATCTATTTTCTTACCAATAATATTTAATTTTATTAAATGAAATAATTCAAATTTATTTTTCTCAAGGTAAATTATATGTAGAAAATGGAATAAAATAGTTTACCATTAAGGGAAATCGATGAGGATAGTTTCATCTATCTAAATGTATGCTGATACAGTGGAAAATAAATTTCCACTTTCAATATTTTATCAAAAATTTTAAAATGAAAATTTATATCTTTAAAATTATTAAGTACATTAGTTTTAGACATACGTCAAGGTAGATGATCAATCCCAACGATATTACCCCACCTTCTATAATTTTTCTGCTATGAATATCCTGTTGGAAATAATTAATAATATCTATTTAAAATTAAACTATAATGATATTTAAGATTTCTAAATCATGTATTCATTATAAAAATAGGATAGGATTGCTTACCCTTCACTGTAACACAAGAAGAATTATAATACATTAATTTATGATAACATTTTTTACATGATTCACAAAAAAATGAACAATGTTATAGTATAAATATAAAAATTTTAATATATTATTTGAATAATATATTATAAATATTAATAATCGTATTATTAAATCAATCATTATAGTATAATAAATTCAATTATGTAGTAAAATTATTCCTTCTGAACCTCATTTTTTTGTGTTGTCGGGGAGGTAGTTTCTATAAGGATTTACCCATCTGAATCCCAATCCAAAGTCTAAGAAGTGTAGCTTGAGATAAATAGTTTTTGGTAGAAGTTAAATCTTTTAGATACCACTTCAATATCCTTTCTAGTTGAATCACCTCCCATGACAACTACTACTGGATATCTTATCCATAGGATTTATGAGGATATCTTAAGGGGTTATATATGTATAAGTTAAGATTATATGAATATGAAATTATAAATGTAAAAAATTATTTATGTATGAAATCTATTAATATAAATTTCATATTTATACTTTTAAAAAATTAATTTCCATCATTAATACTAATAGATTGTTATAACTAGACAACTAATAAGATCATTTTATGCTTGAATATATATTTTACTAAAACATGCCTTTTTATACACTATGAATCTTTAGTTTAACAAAAATAAATATATAATGGTTAAATAGGTGAAAATATATTTTTATATGAATAATTTTTCATAATCAATTTTATTAGTAATTGACATTAAAATAGGAATAAAAACAGTTAATATTTTAAAATTGGATTTAATAAGAAAATTGTTTTTTCTATATATCTTATTACATAATTTAAAAGTTAATTTTATCCCATTTACAAATTAAATTAAAATTAAATGATTCCAAATTCATATTCATTATGATTAAATTTTTTAAGAGTTACCATATTATATTTTTAGTAAAAAATTAACTACCGTGGTTAGTAAGTGTCCAAATTGGTAATGTAAAGTGGCTTGAATTTTACTAAATTATCCTATAACATGAACCTTATATAAGGACTTTATTAGATTTTAAATTCATAACCCCCTATCTCACAAAATGTTCCTCACATAACTCAGGTAACTCCCATGGGATTCTATCATTACCCATCACCTAAGTTCAATTTCTAATAAAAAATTTATCATTTTCACCAATAAAATGATCTCGCTTCAACCTAATTCATGAAAAACCTCTCCTTGGAAATTCAATTAAAACACTTCCAATTTTTACTCTCCTATAAACTTATTCTATTTTTGTAATCCATTGGTTATAGGAAAGTTTCATAATTATTCAAGAAGGATTTCAAGAGAATACTAGTGTCCTTATTGTGAATATTATTCCCTATCTAACCTTTTATTAACTATATTTATCATATAGAACTATTATAACCGTACTAATATTATTATATAAGTATCATTAGTATATTTAAATTTAATTATATTAATTTAAGAACAATTTTCTACCTTCCTCCCATCTACAGGGAAATGAAAACATCACTCATCTTTTGTGAGGACTACCACCTCCATGAACGACATATTTTCTTTTTCATCACCACCTTACATGGATGGTTTTAGGAATTTGTTTAATGAATGAAATGACATTTATGTAATTATTGATATGAAACCATTTTTCATCACATGTTTTTTCCATGATATGATATATGATATATTTCATTTAGCACACATATGTATAGATATTGATGGGTGGGGTCCTATATCACCCTCTAATGAATTGGTGAAGGTTTTGTATATAATGATATAAAATGGGACTTGAATTATGATATATTATCCACAATAGGAAGAAATATCCTGATTCTTGATCCAAAATGTTACGAGATATAGTATTGTGATTTATGATCCATTATGTAATAAGAGGCAGGATTATGATTCCCAAACCCTTATATTATGGGAGTTCGGATCAATATTCATGATCTATTTTGTAATCTTTTCCAATGGTTATCATTATACCACACTCTTATTGCTGGTTCCCATGATTATAACACATTTCTATATTACATACTTTTACTATAATCTATTGCTCATAATTATTGTCTCATGATTAGGGACTATTATTCCATGATATATGTTTGATCATTTGAGATTACATGACCTCATATAATGCTTTATGACTAATTTATGAGTGTTACCCTTACTAATTATTTGATATCAGCCATTTTTATGTATTGCATTCCCCTAGTTATGGATAATTGAATAACATATCATATTTCTAGAAGGATTCCTAGTATACTATGATTATAGAGAAGTGTTCAAAATTATAAAAAATAATATATTAATGGGGATAATCTTTAAAGAGACTAAAACTAGGGGTTTTGGTATTTTGGGTTTATTTGTGTGATGTAATGTTTAAATTATGAAAATAATGGGAAATATATTCATGTTGAGCTTGATTTATATCACTTGGTATTGAATTTGGTTTTTACGGGGTGCATTTTTAGTATTGGATATAGGATCATGGGTTTGGGGCATCTCAGTTAGAATTAGAGATACATTTAGTTATTTTTCTAGATTATAGTAGGAGAATATTAGTGAAAACCGTAGGGATAATCCTAATATATATGAAATCATTTTATTTTTTTTTTATAATTATTGATTGTGTGGTTTCCTTGTAAATAGATCCTTATCACGACACAAAAAATAGGATACATGCTTGGGAATAAATGAACTCAGTGGAAAAATCACTAAAAAGGATTTTTGGGTGTTAACTCAACCTTCTCTTAGTGGAAAAAGTCTGCTTATATATACACCTAATTTTAAAATCTAGGGAGATATGATTTGTACATTTTACATGCAATTTATAAATTATATTGAAATATGTAAATATAATATGATGATCTAATATATTACTAGTTACCTTAGAGAACCAAATAAGAATATGGCCATGGGTAACCTAGATTGAAACATACAGATTCATAAGTAATATTATAAATGTTGTTTATGAGTTTTTTATTCTATGTTAATAGTTATTATTTTACACATCTATTAATTACTCTCATTAACATTAATTTATTTCAAAAATGGTTGGAATAAGTAGGAAACATGTTAAAAATGAATATGATGGACAATTTAGGGATTATCCCAATGGGTAACGTAATGAGATAGGGATGGAATGTAAATATATAATGGAAATGATAACTAATCTCTCCAAATATATGAATAATATTTCTAACCCTTTAAATTTCATTAATTCACCTAAAAAGGTGAAACAATGTATTTAGAAATTCATAAGGAAATTTCCTCCCTCCTTTGGTGTATCTTCCAACCCAATAATTTCTAATAAATGGATCAACACAATATAGAAGATATTTTTCATCCCCCAATGATTAAACCATGATAAAATCATTTTAACTATATATCATTTCAATCTTAGAAATTTTACCTATATCCGTGATTTATAACTATGGATATAGGGCCTCAAATCATGGATACATGTAATGTACATGGTTTGGGGAACCACATCTACTCTTGGCATGGCAATATGGCCATGACTATAATTACAGTTTGATATCGTGGATGTTGACCTATATCCACAATTTCAAACTATGACTTTAAATAATTTGACTAAAAGCTACAACCACAGTTTAGAATTATGGATCAAGACCTATATCCACATTTTAAAACTATGACACTATATTTTAATCCACTGTTTTGAACAGTGGCTATAGACTTCAGTTTGCTGGAAAAAAATACAACCATTTTGAGCAGGAAAACATGGCATGATAAACCCATATTCTATACCTACACACCGTGCAAACAACCATCACAACCCCTACACCCACCCTCGCCCTCCACTACACACTTTCTAACCCTGCTCACACAACATCCACCCCCATCACACTATCTGCCCCGACACACACTCCCTCCACCCCCTACACACAACCCCTACCCCATTCACCCTGCACACTCTCCCACCATCCCCTACACACCCCCCCTACCCCTGTACCATGCACACCCCTACACCAACCCCCTCCACACACCTAGAACACACCCCTTGCACACACCCTGCACACCCCAGCACAACCCCTCCACACTTCCTCCACTGCACACTTCCTATCGCCTACACACACTCCCTCCGACCCCGACACCCTGCACACCACCTATACCCACCCCCTACACCCCCTTCACCCCCACATCACCCCTGTACACCCCACCTATACACACCCTCCACACCCCTACACCCATTCCACAAATTCACACCCTTTCTCACCCTTACACAATCCCATCACAACCCCTGCACACCCCCTCCATAGTCTAAAATAAATGAAAGACCAAAAACAATTCATGATTAAATAGAGACTAATAAAAAAGGGTGAGAACTAAAGAATAATAGTGAATGTGATAAACAAACCTCTAACCAAACATACCACCAACTACAATACCACATGATGTTTGAACAAATGAACACGTACCTAGCATGACATAGCTGATCATATAAATTTAATTACAAAAGTATTTCAAGTAGATATTCTGGTCAACTGTAATAATTGATTGACAACATAGGCATAAGAGATAGAACATTGAGGCCATAAACTACAATAAAAATTCACAATGCCTTGTATAAACCACAAGGGGGAGTGGAAAACTACACCACTCCATTTCCCACTATGATGATATAAAATCACATACAAATCATTGTCTTTGAATTGTTTTCTATGATCCATGGAGAGGGTAAGGAGTATGATATTAGATCGGGGTTCAGAAAAGGGTTATCTGATTTTTTTTTGATAATGCAGGTAATAGTTTGAGAGGTTATTAGGGGTTTTGCGGTGTTGGTTGGGAAATGAAGTAATAGATGGATATGAAGAGATGAAAAAAAGGATATGAATGAAATAAATTAGTTTTTGTAAGGGTTACCAGGTTGATTCATGGTCTTAGTGGTGGATTTGTTTTAGGATTGGGTGGCCTCGAGAGGTAACCATGATTAAGACATTAATCAAAATAACATATGGCATATTGAACCCAATCCTAGTGCTCTACTAGTTTCTGAAATATCCTGCATTCCTGTATCATGACTGACAAATATAGTACATGTCATCCTATCATGGAATACATTAATAATGAAAATAAGAATAATGAGGTCTCATTGTTGTCAAATAAATATCTAAATAATAATCAATGAGGGATCCCATAAATCATGGAAATCATCACTCTCTAGTATCCTTAATTCCTACATAAACCACATATAAATATTGATCTTAGTTTTCCAAACCCATTAACAAAGAAGGATGTCTCACCATTAGTACATCAACCCCATTTAATAGAAGTAATATTCCTCTATTGATGTTTCTATCAAGGACCATGATATTTTACATACAATTTTAGTTTAAATGGTAGTGAAATTTAGTGACATGATAACCATGAGGCCCTAGACACCCTATGAGAATTCTCAAGTAGCCTGGGTGTATTACCCTATCCTATATATGGGAGGTCCAATATCAGGAAGATCAGTCTTGTTATTACATCAGATGGAAATAAGAGAAATATATCCATTCTAATGGATATATACCCCTTTATAGTCCTTCATTAAGGATATACCATCTGTATGAAGACCGTCCCCACATGAATAACAAGGAGACCTAGCATGAATAATATCTGACAACCATATATTCAATTTACTTTTAAAATACATGTTCTAAAACTATAGTGGATAGTCTTTTGGAAAAACGTTGACCTTCAAAACTTATTATTCCAAAAATATACTCTGATAAAATTTCAGTCAATATATAAGATATTAATGGTTTCAAATTTTTTTGGTTCATCTAGAATCAAAATTTCATCAAGTGATGCTATATATTGTCTACAACCTGAACTTTTCATTATCTAGGAATGAAAGCTTCTAAACATTATCATTTAAAACCACAAACAACTGCTTATTTATATTCAATCTAAACCTTCTCTTAAATTTATTAACTATTGTAAACAAATACAACAGTCATCGTATCAATCCACTGGCTTCTTCAAATCCTAAAAATTGATATAAAAGAGGTAATATTATTGATAATGTATAGTGTTTCCATTGATTAAGCTATAAAATAGAGATAATATTATTGAAATACATTTCATATATTTATGTAAAGATGTTATGAATAGTTTTTGAAGAAATTAATGAACTATGACGAACATGTTCATACCATATTGGTTTAATCCTATCTATACAACTGAACTCGAGAATTATAAATCTCCATCATTGTAACATGATGTTACAATACCAACATGAACTTAGTATGAATTAAAAGATACTATAAAACTAACTATTATGGCAAGATCTGTGAAAATACATAAGAAAAATAGCATTCAGAAATTTGGTGCTTCATGTATGAATCAAGATGCAGTAATATAAGGATTATGTGGTTGGATAAACTGTTATAATGCTTCTATAATCTATCTTCCCACACATCCATAGAAAATAATTCAAATATTATAAAACTTTTTACTGGTTTTCCTAGAAACTCTAATTCTATAAAAAAAATTATAGGATCTATTATCAGTGAACTAGAAGATGATCATGAATCAACCAGAAGAAGAATGAAAGTCTTTCGATATGAACAAATTTTGAAAGTATTAATATGAAGGAATTATTATAATATTATACTAATTTGAAGACACAAAATTATTTATATTATTTAGATTTAATATTTTCATCATAAAAATATATAAGTTGTTTAAAAGAAGACTACGATGAAATATACACTACAATATCTATGCAGATTGAAGATATAGGATTAACTATATTCATATAGAAGGATAATGGAATAGTTTTTATGAGAGTGTAGTATTCATACGATAGGGTACAAAATCTTGTATGAAAGACATGGATTTGTAAGATACTTGTGATTGTTTTTTATGACATGAAATTTGATGTTATAGTATTGAGATTTCATAAGAAATGTCTGTTCTTGTGGCATAGCTTGGGATCATGTATTTCATTTATGTATGTATGAATTTTCTATATCATATGAATTTAAATGATATTTTATTATTTTATGAATTCATAAAGAATATTTGTTGGTGTATTGAATATACAGTAAAAGAATAAATGTACCTATAAAATTCTAAGTCTCTTAATGTATTACAATTTATCATCTATCACGTCGAATATAATTTAAATGATGAAGAGTTGATGATCAAAATTTTCTAATAATCACAATCATTATAATGGGTTTTGATTCTTATAGAGATTATGAAATCATCCAAGTTGGGTTTCTATGATGATTCAAGGATGTTTCTATATCATTATAATTTTATAAGTTTTTTATATGTATGTCAAATGATTTAAAATGTAATATATTATAGAATAGTTTCTAATATATTTTAATACAATATGAATTTGAAAAACCAAATCCTCAAATAAGATTTAAAATATATCCCTTGAATTAGTTTGAATATATTTAAAGAGGATGAAATATTAATTTCCCATGTCATTTAACAACCTTATTTAAAATATGTAATTACTATTCATGAATATATTTACAAGAGAATATGTATAAAAAGGAGTGAGGAAAAAGATAGATAATTGAAAATTTTTGGGACTCAAAAAAAGTTTTTGATGAAAAATATGAATAATACTAAACCTTGAAAGAGTATCAACGGGTATGGAGAATGTAATGGAATGATACTATGATATTTTTACATCATAGAAGAATGTTGATAAGATAAAGTATTAATACTACTACCTATTGATATTCATTTTGTTGAGACCCTTTAACAATATTGAATCCTTGTGATCACAATACATAGTGTAATTTATTTGATAAAATAGAATGTATAGAAATTAATTCATGTCTATATTATTCTATATGTTGGTTATCTATTACACAAGGAATGAGATATCAATAAAGTTGAGGTAGTGAAATCAGAATTATAATTGGGGGATCTTTTTCATGTAATTCACAAAGGACCCTTAAATAACTGGTGGTGCCATTATAAATAATACTATCATCAAATATGTGGATAAATATTATTGGTTTCACTAGGTACTAAGTGTAGTATCAGATATGACTAGGTGTATCATTTATTGTATCTATTATTGTCTTCAATGTTTTTAAATAGTATATATGAAGTTAATATGTCCTGATATTTTTGTGAAACCTCAATTAGAGAAAAATAATGTTATTTATTTTAAAATATTATGGAAATCTTAGTAAAAAACCCTAAGGAAAAGAATGAAATATGAGGAAGAAAGGTAGAAATGAATATAAAAGTATAAGATGGATAAATCACTTTAAAAAGATAATCAAAGTTGTAGGAATTTTTCTATAAAATATTTTGAAATGGGGCCTTTTAAAGAGACAATTTCTGGTTGTGGAGAGTATTAATATTATCATTAAATAAAAAATGTCAAATAATTCTACACTAAAATCGAAAGGTATGTGACGAATTTCCTTATTGAGGTAGTTAATTCTATACTTTTTTAACTAAATAAATTCTTAATGATAAATCATAGATGGAAGAATTTATGGAAATAAAAAATTCCGTGTAAAATAAATTATGAAAGTAAAATTATCTCATAGACTTTATGGAAGAAAATTAATAATCACATGTAATTTTCAATGAAATTTTTTCATTAGTTTAAAAAAATTTCAATATAATGTTTTTGAGAAATTAGTAGCCAAAGTGTTTCTTGAAAAACAAATTCACTCACATGAAAAAATATATACAACCACTATTAAGGGAAATGATGCAATATTAGAGATTAATGAAAAATGGGTAATATAATTATAGAATTCATTAATATAATAAAACTAATTGAATAGGCATTAGAGTAAAAACATAAAGAAAATTTAGGAAGAAAGATAGGTATTTTTAGTGGATAAATATAATTTCTCCTTTGAATAATTATGAACAAACACAAGAGGAAAATTATTTATCTATTATGAAGAAAGAAGAACCCACAAAATAGTAGATAATAATCTAGTATAGAACCTATATTTTATTTCTATAGAGTAACCTAAAAATATCTTCTAATATTTCATTGATAAGATCCTAAAAAAGTATAACCCGTTATCTTGATAATTCAGGTTAAACTAATATTGTTTCATGTTCTAATTCACGTTATAAAAGAAAAAATAGAAAATATGGGTGGATAGAAATACCTATAAATTCACAGAAACATTAACGGTTTATGATTTAATTTCCATGAAAAACTACCTTCATGAGGAGCCCATGAAATTAGTTATTCCACTCAAAAAAACATGCAAGAAAACTTGTCTAGCTTTCCTCAATATACTAAATAAAGATATTTATTGGAAATTGATAGTGTTATAAGAGGTTTGAGTATAATGAAATTTAATATTTTAATAATATCACCATAAATAAAAATTAACGGATACCTGGTGTAAGGGGAAATATGGGTTATGTATGGAGAATGCTAATTATTCAAAATAATAATTCATAGAAAACTGAATATTTTTCATCATGAACATATTAAATAATATTAATAAATTCTATGACTATTAATCCATATGTGGTAAAAATTACAATTAGTGATTTTATGCATCCATAATATATCATTTTTATTTTAAAAGGTAAATAGGTCCACATAAGTGGAATATGATCTAAAAAATGAAGAGAAAGCATCGTTAGGGAGAGATAATGTGAAGAATGAAGTACAAGAAAAGAAGAGATAAATAAAAAACACTTCAAATAATATTTAGAATAATGATTCAAATAACATCTCAATAAAATATAAACAATTGTAATATGTTAATCGGGGAACCACCATTTAACATTATAAAAAGGAAACAGAAATGAAAATTAATACATTTATGCTGAATCAAGTAATCTAATCAAACCATGGGAGAAAAAATATGATCATATTGATTGATGGAATATCAGGGGAGAAAATTAAGGGGTTTCATAAGAAATTTAAATCTTAGGTTATGAAATAATCATGCAAAAGAACTAGAAAATATAATTATATCAAGAGGAAGTTCAAAACCATCTATCTAGGAAATTTGAAATTGCATAAACAAATAGTGGAGTATTAAGTAATATTTTAATACAAACACTTTTTTTCAAATAATGAAAAGGCCAAATTTCAAGAGATATTTTCCAAGAAAGATAGACCATGAGTTCTAAAAGGATTACATGTAAGTTTAAAATAATTTGGTCATACATATGAAAAATATATGACTCTTATTCCAATAAAAAAATGAAAATTTTAATATGATTTAAGAAATGGGTTATGTATGTGTGGTTAAAAAAGAATATTTAAAAATGTGAAAAAGCAAATTTCACACATGAAAAAATATAGATAAAAGAATATGTATATAAAAAACAATGAAAAAAATATCTGGAGATTAAAATTTTGAACTAGAATGATAATTTCTCTACACATTAGATATACAAATAATTATGTTTCTTGGTTGAGATTAATGTCTCAACCCTGCTTCTCTCACTATGGAACTAATTGATAATTCTTTCTTTTTCAATTAATATATCTTGTAATAACATGTATGTAATTTAATTATATAATAGAAACTGATATCTATATAATGTTATAGAAACTCTATAATTGAGAAGTAGTTATCCATCATGGATTTATTCTTTAAAAAGTTAACTGTGATAAAGAAATGAGCACATCCTTTTTGTAGAATATAAGATGATGGTGAAACTTACAAGCGGTGTTCTAATCAGTGAATTGTAAAATTTATAGATAAATCATTAAAACCAAGTAGTTGAGGTACCCCAGACAACACATCAAGATGTATGTTTTTTTAGAGTTTTTATATCTATGTTAATAATAATAATTTTTAAATTGACTATAAGGGCCAAAGAGATGGAGATATTAGGTTAATATTCTACATTCTCATAACTGTAATGATTCTGAATGTATGAATGAAAAATTAATTTTTCAAAAAAATATATTTATGGTGCAAGATAGATATGAAAAAGAAACCATAAGAATAGGTCCAAGAAATATTTTATTTCCTGCTCACAACAACCCTTATGGATGGGGAATAAGGCCATTGGAACATGAACACATGATATAAAACAAACTTCTCTAGTGAATAATTTGTTTTCAATCTTGAAAAATTTCAAGGAAAAAATTTATCAAATCCCATAGATAGTGTACCCTCCACATACTACTTGGGAAAAAATAAGAATTCTTGGAAAGAGATTTGTAATGAATATATTTCTCTCATGATAAAAAAGGATAATAATTTTCTCAAGAATAATATGGAAAAATTATTGAAATAATATCCATTAAGTACCAATAAATTGAAAGAAAATCTGATGTTGGAATTGGAGATTAGGAAAGAGACATGTCTAACTAGTTTCGACCAGTTCAATATAAAATATAAATAGAGGTAAAAATCTCCCTTTGTGCTTTATTGTTTCTAAATGCTGGTTTAAATTTTAAATCCTTACAAGGGTGATGTAATCCAAGGGGTGAATTTCCTTAAAAAGAACATATTTTTTAGTTAGTAGTTTAGATAATAAAATAAAATAAATATAAAATATGAATGGAAATGATTTTTATTTGGAATACTGAATGGTGTCAAAGAATTAATATAATCAAACTAGTTGTATGAATATAAATATAGTGAAAAAACAAAAATAAAATCTGAAAAAAATCAAAGAAATCACACCCTATAAAATAAATCAAAACAAATAAATCCTATCTAAGAAAAATTTTCCAATTAAGAAGTTAAAAAATATAAACAAATAAATCTTACTATTGAAAATAGGAGAGTTCAATGATCTCAAATACAAGAAACCGTATTGCAAAAATCAGCTGAAGGTGGGGTGGCCACGTCGGAGGAGAAGGATCTTAGGGAGGTGGGGTGACCATATTAGAGGGGGACTACAAAAGGTCATGTAGCCACTTTAGAGCAGCATTGAGAAAATGTGAGCCACTATAGAGGATGAGGGTAGTAGTGAGGTGGGGGTCTTTAGAGCCATGTAGATAGGGAAGTAGGGAGGCCGTGTCGATGGGGCTATGGGATGTGTGTGCTGGAGCTGCTTCAGTAGGGATGTGGGGAGGCCACATCGGAGTACGGGAAGGAGGGGTGGTGGATAATAGGGGAGGGAATAATCACAATGCACCACAAGAGAGGGAGGCAGATGATGAGAAGTAATCCTGAGGGGTGGGGGTACACCCACAATCGTCCTTAGGGTCATGAATTTAGGTTATATATAGACATGTTTTTTATTAACCATGTCAATAAATCTGTTATTATATCACAAATTTCTAGTAGTTTTGGGAAGGTGAGGAAACAAAATAGTGGACTATCATTCTTAATATGAATAAGGACAAAGAATTTTACTCAATAGAGATGGACACATTTAAGAAACTATTTTTCACTATCACGACCCGTCCCTTGGGGCCCATGCCGTGACTGCCCTAAGCCAGCCTTCCATAGGCCAGGGGCTGCCGACTAGAACCAAAGGCGTAATTCATTAAAACTAGGAAGGCATTGCCTTTATAACTTGTAAACGCACACAACAGAGCACACAAATGGATACAAATCACTAAGTAAAATGTATAAAAAAAGAGTGCTGAAAAGTAAAAGGGGAAGGAAATACAATCCCAACTATAAAGTACCAGGAACAGGAAGTACAAGTACCGCTGAATAATGGAAAAATAGCTATTGAGTCATCCTCTGAGATTCCTACCTGAAGGGTAGGTATAGATAGCCTCATCAGCACTCCACGTCTGTCAGTCTCCTCTGTGTACCGACTCATCATAAGGTCCACCTTCGGGTATCATCCAGTCTTGGTACTGTCAGCCTTAGTCAGCGATGTCTGTCGTCCACATCCAGAAAAACTAGGTGCGGGCATAACCCATGAAGGGGTGAGTATAATAATACTCAGTTGGGACCCCGAGACCCTCAAGGTCTCACAAATCCACCAAGGATAAACCAAAAAGTAAGGAATCAAAAGATAACCCTACTTAGGTATATTCCCATACATATACCTCAGTTATTAAGTAATCTGTCTCAATCATGAGGAAAACACAAAATTAATGAATCAACTCAATGAGGATTTTATTCTAGGGGTAGTATCAAGTAACATCCCCAACACATTATTGAAACCTCGACTACTAGATAACTCTTCCTCTAACGAGTACAATGGGCCTGCCGCGACACCAAGCGCGCTTCCCACTAACCTTGGGATGCTGAGGTACTCCTCCTTTCGAGTACCATGGATCTGCTACATCACACATAGACACTCCCCACCGCGGGTCTGCCGCCACACCCAGGCGCTCCCCCTTATAGCATGCTGAGGTAATCCTCATGTCAAGTGTCATGGGTCTTCCACATCACCAAGCTCGCTCTTCCACCGTGGGTCTACCGCCACACAAAATCTCTCCCCACTGGGCTAGTATAGTCACCCCGAGTCAAATGGTCAGCAGTCGTCAGGTCTCAGCCAGCTACTAGGTCTCTGCACTCTGCTCGCTTGTCACTGGAAGGATCCGCTCCACGAGTTAATGGTCGATAAACCAACTGGTATGAAGTCCCATGAACAAGTATCTCAAAGTTCTGCAACGTCATAGAGGTCTCAACATAATAGACGACGTGTCAATCAGATGACCGGTCTGTGAGTTATTTGCTTTTTTAGTCCCAGGGACCCAGTTAGATTCGTGCACGATCCAACCTGACCGTATCTCAAATATACCTTAAAATTCAGTGGGGTATACTCAAAGGGACTGTCATGCTCCAAGATTACCAGGGCCATTGACGGTTCATCAAACAGACATTTGGTGCAAATGATATGGAAAAAAGAAAGTAAAGGGTCGTAGTGGGCCTGGGTCCGGTCCGACTCGGTCGGACCGACCCGGGCCAACGAAGTCTTGGAAGACCCAGTTCGAGTCGACCCGGCCTGACCCGTTGGGTTTGGCCCGGCCCGTTGGGCGGGCCATCCCGTTAGGTTCGGCCCAACCCAGCAGGCCATGTGGGATCGCGAAGGGCCGCGAGGGTGTGGACCGGCTTCGAGGGCGCGAACCGGCCATGGGTCTTCGCGAGGGCGGCTCGGACCAGAGGTCGCCGCCACAATGACTCGGTCCGGAGGGCACCGCGAGGGTGGCTCGTCCTGAAGGGCGCCGCGAGGGGCCGACTAGGGGCTTCTCGGCTTGGGGCCAGGGTGGCGCAGCCGGTGCCGGGGGCTCAGAAAGCCTATGGGCCGGGGCGGCGCGACTGGGGTGCGGCACGACATGGGCCGGTTCAGAAGGTGGTGGCGCGGGGTCGGCGAACTGGCACAGACGGGGAGACTCGGGAGGCCAGTGTGGCTAGGAGCAGGTTCGGTCGGGGTGGTCGGGGCCGGTTCGGCCGATGGAAGGTGCGACCAGGGTGGCTTGAGCCGACCTGGGGTGGCGCGACCAGAGGGGTGGAGACCGCGGGGGCGGTTTGGCCGGTGCGCCGCGAGGGGGCGCAGACGGTCGGCCGACGTCAGCGCGAAACGTCGTGGGGGCGGCGCGGGTCGTAGAGGCCGCAGGTGGCACGACCATTGCCTTCATCACCTTCGTCGCCATTGTCGCCTTCCTCCATTTTTAAGAACACCACAAAAGATAATGGAGGATGGGTCGGGCCATGTTCGTTTGGTCCGTACCCTCCGCGTTTAGGGTGGTAGCATTTGGCTCACAAGAACGATGCACAAAAAACCCTCCCGCAATGATTAATCCCAAAACCCGCAAAAGGAAAACATATGTGGATAAACTTGTTAGAATTTGATCCGCTTTATCTTTTTTAGATGGAAAGAATCATGGGAATATATAATCAATCACAAAAATCTCATACCTTGTTCATTGTTCGTCGACAGAGTCACGGGGAAGAAGATGAAATTGTCGTTGTTCATCGCATCCGCTACACACCTCCAATCCTGATCTTGTGCATCAGTTCGTTGATGATGATGAGGAAGGCGTCGGAGACATCCCATGTCATTTTCCTCCGCAAGGTGCTTCCAAGGAAGAAATCGAAGACACTCCTCGCTGGCGTTCTTCATGGAGGAAGTTCTTCGTTCCTCGTTGGAGAAACTTTCACCCAAGAGATCCTCCTCTCCCTAAATTCCACCCAATATGAAAGGTGTACCAAAATAATAGATTAATCCATATATTATTTTTTTGGATAGAATTAAAAAATCCTAATTAATTAAGGTGGGTGATGTAATAAATTAAGGGAGGTGGTGGCACCATTATGGCAGAGGAGGTCAAGAGGCTCTCCCTCATTAATTGGGGGGAGTTGAGAGTTTCTCTCAATTAAATGGGGGGTTTAGTCTCGGGTGGTCCCCAACACCATAACCTCTCATGGGAGGTTAAGTTTGGGTGGGCCCCACAACCATAACCTCTCATGGGAGGATAAGGTCAGGTGGTCCCCACAATTCAACTCCCACATGGGTGGTTACAACAAAATAAAATAAAATATGGGCTTATTTTATTTTATAATTTCCACGTAAAACCCAAAAACTAACTTCAACCCTCGACCAACTACCGTCGAGGTAAAAGTCTTCTTAAATGAATACCTATGCTTTGAGTTCAATGGTACCCTCATATTTCAATTCTGAGCACTGGTTAAAAAGTTAGAAAAATCCGCTCTCACGTTTACTGAACGTACCTGAAATAAAGTTTGAAAATTCATTTCGGTCTCTCCGGGCCTCAGAATAACGCATTGTTAATTTTCACAGACTCATAAAATTCCCATATATTTAAAAAACATCACATGGAAATTCTGGGTCTTTACAGTCTCTCCACCTTAGGCTTTATGTCCCCGTAAGCCACAACTCAAACTAAGGTAACAAGTGGGGTTATTGAGCACGAATCTGAGCCACCCGCTCCCACGTGCTCTCCCGGAGGTTCACGTGCTACCAGTGAATGCACACCATAGGTATCGACCATCCACGAAGGACCCACTCTTGTCGATCCTCAATATCTACTGGAACCTCCATAAATTTAACCCCATCGTTGACGTCCATCTCGCCATGGTCAATGATATGAGAAGGGTCATGCACGTATCTCCTCAGCTGGGATACGAGAAAGACATCGTGCACCCGGTGCAACTGAGGTGGAAGATCTAAGCGATATGATACCTCACCAACTCTGTTGAGGACCTGAAAATGTCCAATGAATCTCAGAGATAACATTCTGCCTTGTCCAAATCTCCACAAACCTCGTCGAGGTGAGACTCGTAGAAAGACGTGGTCTCCATCCTAAAACTCTAGAGGCCTCTTTATCCTATTGGCATACAACTTCTGCCTGCTCTGTGTAGTCTTCATCTTCTCTAGGATGAATTGCACCTTCTTTATGGTATCTCGTACCATGTCTGGTCCCACTAGTGCTGACTCCCCTGGGTCAGTCCAGCACAAGGGTGATCTGTAAGGTCACCCATATAATGCCTCAAAAGGTTCCATCCCTAGGGTAGAGTGATAGCTGTTGTTGTAAGAAAAATCCACTAAAGGTAAGTGATCCTCCCAGCTATGACCAAAGTCGAGGACACAGGCACGCAACATGTCATCGAGGGTTTGAATGGTCCACTCTGTCTGACCATCCGGCTGAGGATGGAAGGTGGTGCTCAAATAAAGCTGTGTCCCAAAAGACTCCTGCAACCCCTTCCATAGCTGAGAAGTAAAACATGCATCACGATCCGAGACAATCGTTTAAGGTACTCCATGTAGCCGCACAATCTCCTGCACATAGAGGCACCCTAAACTCTCTAGTAAACCCTACTCTTTAATCGGTATGAAGTGGGACGACTTGGTGAGCCAGTCAACGATCACCCAGATAGAGTAATGTCCCTTGGATGTATGTGGAAGTCCTGTCATGAAATTCATGGATATTCCATCCCACTTCTACTCGGGGACCTCTAAAGGCTGAACCAAGCTTGTTGGTACATAATGCTCCGCCTTCACTTGCTGACAAGTGAGGCATCGAGAGACAAACTCTGCTACTTCCTTCTTCATTCCTGGCCCACAGTGCTGTTGTCGGAGGTCCTAGAACATCATCGCCACTCCTGGATGTACTTCTTGAGGGGATGTGTTGAACTCCCTCAACACTTCCTCCTAAAGTGACACTAGTACCGGGGTACGTCCTCTGAAGAGTATGACGTGCTCCCCACATTCAGAAAATCCATCAGGTGTCTGTCCTGTGGATATCTGAGCACGTCGTGTCTCGCAGTCAGTGTACCCACACTGTACCTCCCTGACTCACTAAAGAAGTGGGGAGGTGACTATAAGAGACTGAAGAAAAGATGCTACATCTCGATCCACAAAGGATATCTGCAAAGTCACCAGCTGCTCCGTCGCCTCACCTAGCAGCTGTATACCAGATCTCTTCCTGTGTGCATCTACAACAACATTCCCCTTCCCAAGAGTATAGACTATCTCGAATTCAGAGTCCTAGAGGAACTCAAGCCAACGTCACTGTCTCAGGTTCAGGTCCTTCTGAGAGAAGATATTCCTGAGACTCTTGTGATCAAAGTACACTGTAAAATTTTCAGCCATCCGATAGTGTCTCCACATCTTCAAGGAGAATACCACTACTTCTAACTCCTGATTATGGGTAGCGTAGTTATACTAATGATGTCTCAGCTGTCGGGAACCATATGCGATCACTGCTCACTCCTACATCAGAACACATCCGAGTCTGGTCCCTGATGCGTTACAGTAAACTACGTACCCTACGCCCCCCTCTAGAAGCCTCAAGATGGGGGGAACTAGTCAGCCTCTGCCTCATCTCATGAAAACTCCACTGGCATTTCTCCGACCAAATGAATGGTTTCCCCTTCTTCGTTAAGGCTGATAGTGGTGCTGTAAGTCTGGGGAAGTCTGAAAAAAACCTCTGGTAGTATCGAGCCAAACCCAAGAAACTTCGTACCTCTGTTACACTCCTAGGTGGCTCCCAAGCAAGTACCGCCTCAATCTTTGCTGGATCCCCAACAACCCCAGCCTCCGAGAAGACATGTCCCAAAAAGTGAACCTCTCGGATCTAGAACTAGCACTTCGCGATATTACCATAAAGATGGTGCGCTCCGAGTGTGTCCAGTACTACCTGCAAATGATAGGAATGCTCCTCCTCAGAAGTCAAGTAGATCAGAACGTCGTCGATGAAGACTACAAAAAAGTGATCGAGGTATGGCTGAAAGATCATGTTCATGAGTCCCATGAACACTGATGGAGCATTGGATACGCTGAATGGAATAACCAAGAACTGGTAGTGGCCGTACCGACATCTGAAGGCCATCTTCTACACATCCTAATCTCGAACTTTGAGCTGGTGATAGCCAGATCTAAGGTCTATCTTTGAGAACCACTATGATCCCTTCATCTGATCAGAGAGGTCGTCAATCCTCAGGTGTGGGTACTTGTTCTTCATGGTCACCTGGTTCAGGCACCGATAGTCGACACAAAGTCTCAAGCTCCCATCTGCCTTCATGGAAAATAGAAGTAGGGCTGCCTAGGGAGAAACACTAGGCTGGATGAATACCTTCCTCTGCAAGTCCTCCAGATGTACCCACAACTCACAAAGCTCTGAGGGAGCCATCCAATATTATTTTGTAGATATTGGTGTCTTCCCGGGGTACAAGTAAATGTAAAAGTCTATCTCTCTATGAGGGGGTAGACTTGGAACATCATCAGGGAAGACATCCGCATACTGGTCCACCACTACAAGATATCTTAGACTATCCACATCAACTACTCTGAGGGTAAGTCTAGTCAACTGATGAGTGATCAGCCGAACTCTTCTCCGAGTAAGTCTATTATGTGCTAAAAAGGATCCCTTCTAGCCGATGAAGGTAAACCTAGTCCCATCCGTGTGGACACACTGCACTTTGCACCTAATATAGTCAATCTGAGAATAGACTGTAGATAACCAGTCCATACCCAAGATGATGTCGTAAGGCCTAGAAATCGCTACTAAGAGATCCCGACCGAAGCTCTCGCCTCATAAAGTAAGCTCACACTGCCGAAACTAGTGTGTAATCATCAAATCTGCTCTTGTAGGAATCTCTATTCGTAAGGATCGAGCCAATGACTCCGTCGGAATCTCCGATCTCCGAACGAGGGCAGTGGCAATGACAGAATGACTGGCACCTGTGTCTATAAGTACTACATCTATGGTGTAGTAGACACATATCATACCACATATCATCTTCGGAGCACCATGATCGTAGGCCTTAGCTATCTGGAGATGATCTCTCCCATGTCCTCCTTCTCCCTACGGTCAGGGTGGACCTTTTGGTGGTGGTGGTGGTAATATCTCAAAATTTCACCCACCTCCAGCTACACGACTAGATCCTATGATACCAATTGGTCATGAACCATCCCCCGGGGCCCGTGCTGTGACTACCCCAAGCCCTCCTTCCATTGGACAGGGGATGGTGACTAGCACCAAAAGAATAATTCCCTAAAACTGGGAAGACATTTCCTTCATAACCTGTAAATGCACACAATAGAGTGCATAGCTGGATATAAAACACTTATTAAACTATATAACAAAAGAGTGCCGAAAAGTAAAAGGGGCTGGAAATACAAGCCCAATTGTAAAGTACAAGGAACTGGAAGTACAAGTACAACTGAAGAAAGGAAAAATAGATGCTGGGTCGTCCTCTAGGATTCCTACCTGAAGGGTAGGTATATATAGCCTCATCATCACTCCACGTCTGTCAGTCTCCTCCGTGTACCGAATCATTGTAAGGTCCACCTCCGGGTACCATCCATTCCTAGTGCTCTCATCCTCAGTCAGCGTTGTCTATCATCTGCATCCAACAGAACATGGTGCCGGCATAGCCCGTGCAGGGGTGAGTATAACGATGCCTAGTAGGGACCCCAAGACCCTCAAGGTCTCACAAATCCACCAAGGATAAACCTCAATGTAAGGAATCAACAGATAACAATACTTAGGTATATGACCATACATATAACTAAGTTATTAATTAATCAGTCTCAATCATGAGGAAAACACAATAGTACTAACTCATCTCAACAAGGATTTTATTCTAGGGGTAGTATCAGGTAACATCCCCAACACAATAAGGAAACCTAGACTACTGGATAAATCCTACTCTAACGAGTACAATGGGCTTGTCGTGACACCAAGCACACTTTCCACTAACCTTGGACTGCTGAGGTACTCCTCCTGTCGAGTACCATGGGTCTGTTGCATCACACAGAGGTCCTCTCCACTGCGGGTCTGCCACCACACCCAGGCGCTCCCCCCACGTAGCCTACTGAGTTACTCCTCATGTCAAGTACCGTGGGTCTGCCGCATCACCAAGCACGCTCCTCCACTGTGGTTCTTCCGCCACACCTAGGTGCTCCCCACTGGGCAAGTAGAGTAATTCTGAGTCAAACGGTCAGTAATTGTCAGGTCTCAGCCAGCTACTAGGTATCTGCACTCAGCTCGTTCGTCACTAGAAATATCTCTCCATGAGCTACAGGTCGATAGAACAACTATCACGAAGTCCCACGAAGAAGTATCTCAAAGGTATTCCATGGCATAGAGATATCAACACAACAGATTGTGCGTCAATCATACACCTGGTCTGTGAGTTATTAGCTTTTTTAGTCTTGAGGGCCCTGTTGGATTCGTGCATGATCCAACCTGACCGTATCTAAACTATACCCCAAACTTAAGTGGGTTATACTCAGAGGTACTGTCCTGATCCAAGATTACTAGGGCCACTGACAGTTTGTCAAACAGATGTTTGGTGCCAATGATATGGACAAAAAAAAGTAATGGGTCGTATTGGGCTCGGGTCCGGTCAGACCTGGTCGGACCGACCCCGTCTGGGCCGACCCGGTTCGGGTCGGCCGGCCCGTTAGGTTCGGCCCAGCCTGTTAGGCCCAGCCCAAAAGACCGCAAGGGCATGGACTGGACGCGAGGGCGCGGACCAGTCATGAGTGTGTAGACAGGCAGTTGGTCGGCGCGAGGGCGGCTCGGCCCGGAGGGTGCCGTGAGGGAGGCTCGGCCCGCAGGGCACCGCGAGGGGCCGACTTGGGGCGGCTCGGCCCGGGACCGGGGTGGCGCGGCCAAGTCCGGTTGGGCCGGTGGCGGTGTGGGGCCAGTGGGCCAGCGCATCCAGGGCATCTTGGTAGGCCGGCGTGGCCGGGAGCTGGTTTGGCCGGGAGGGCGGGGAGGCCGAGGCAGGTTCGGCCAGGAAGCCGGGGTGGCCGGGGCCGGTTCGGCCGGCGGACGGCGTGACTAGGGCGGCTCGCCCCAGTCTGGGGCGGCTTGGCCGGAAGGGTGGAGACCGCATGGGCGGTTCAGCTGGGGCGTCGTGAGGGGGTGCGGCCGGTTCGGTCGGCGGCTGGGCGGAACACCGCGGGGGCAGCGTAGGTCGCAGAGGCCGTGGGGGGTGAGATCATTTCCTTCGTCGCCTTCTTCACCATTGTCGCCTTCCTCTTTTTTTAAGAACACCACAAAAGAGAATAGTGGAGGGGTTGATCCATGTTGGTTTGGTCCGCACCCTCCTCGTTTAGTGTGGTATCATTTAGCTCACAAGAATGAAGCACACCAAACCCTCCCACAATGATTAATCCCATAACCCACAAAAGGAAAACATATGCAGATCAACTAGTTAGAAGTTGATCTAGGTTCTTTATTTTAGAAGGAAAGAATCATGGGAATATAAAATCAATCACAAAAATCCCCTACCTTGTTCATTGTTCATCGACAGAGTCACAAGGAAGAAGACAGAATTGTCGTCATTCGTCGCATTCGCAACACACCTTCAATCCTGAGCTCGTGCATCGGTTCATTGATGATTATGAGGAGGGAAGGTCGGTCGTCGAATACATCCCACGTCGGTTGCCTCCACAAGGATCTTCCGAGGAAGATGTTGAAGATGCTCCTCACCAGCGTTCTTCGTAGAGGAAGTTCTTCGTTCTTTATTGGATAAACGTTTTCTCAAGAGCTCCTCCTCTCCCCAAATTCCACCCAATATGAAATGTGTGACAAAATAATAGATTAAAATATATATTAATTTGATGGAAAGAATTGAAAAATCCTAATTCATTAAGGTGGGTGGCGTAATAAATTAAGGGAGTTGGTGGCACCATTAAGTAGAGGAGGTCAAGAGGCTCTCCATCATTAATGAGGGGAGTTGAGAGTTTCTCTCAATTAAATGGGTGTTTAGTCCTGGGTGGTCCGCACCACCATAACCTCTTGTGGTAGGTTAGGTTCAGGTTGGCCCCACCACCATAACCTCTCATGGGATGTTAAGGTCGGGTGGTCCCAAGACTTCAACTCCCACATGGGTGGTTACAGAAAAATAAAATAAAAATATGAGCTTATTTTGTTTTATTATTTCCCCATAAAACCCAAAAACTAACTTCCATCCTCGACCAACTGCAGTCGAGGTGGAAGTATTCTTAAGAGAATATTGGCATTGCGAGTTCAACGGTGCCCTCAGGTTTCAATTCCAAGCACCGGTTCAAAAGTTAAAAAAACCTACTCGCATGTTTACTGAACGTACCTGAAATAAAGTTCAGAAATTCATTCCAGGCACTCCGGGCCTTGGAATCACGCACCGTAAATTATCATGGACTCTTAAAATTCCCATATATTTAAAAAACATTTCATGGAAATTATAGGTCTTTACATTCACTCAATATTTTTACCAAACACGTTTGATGAAAATAGAGAGATAATTCTTAGAGTTGAAACAAAAGGAGTAATTGGTGGCTACAAATAATTATAAATTTGTGAGACTATATAGGTATTCATCTTGTTTTATTACTAATCCCTATTTTAAAATATAATGATTCTTTAGTGTCCTCAAAACATTTATTCAAAAGTTTATAACTATAATATGCTTTGGTAACTATGAATAAAATGTTTGATTCACACTAAATGTTGAAATAAGAATTGGATACTCTTATTATTCTTGATAAAATAAAAGTAAACTGTAGTTTTATATAAACTCAAATGATAAATCTCATATTATAATGAAATTCCAATCAACTAAATTCCAAAGGTGCAGGAGGATGCACCTTATAGATTTCCTTAATGCATTAGGAATATGTTTTACCTATGGTAAAATAGGACATAATGCATGTAATTCAAAAAAATAGGAAAAGAGGAAAGTAAGTGTAAGGGAGGATAAGATGGTTGAAATTAATGAACCACACACACTTCAAAACATTATATATAGGGTGTTTTGGAATTATGAAAAAAAACTTCCCCAATCCTAGAGATAACAAATAAAATAGACCCCAATAGTATCCAAGACCAAGGGAAAAAGGAAGAGCTTATTACTATGGGGGAAATGGATCCTAATAATAATGTTTTAAAACGTACACATATAATCCAATATAGATAAAAAATGTATTATTTGATTATGTATCTTCACATTCTTTAACATAATACAATTTTTTAAGAATTTTAATTCACCACCTCATACTTAGGATATGGAATTATTAAAAAATTAATCTAGTGGTCCATTTATTGCATCCAAGGTATTTAAATCCAATATGATTTGATTTTGTGGGAAGATACTTCATGTAGATCTAGTTATCCTTCCCTCAACGTAATTTGTTGTGATAATGGTCATGGCAATGCTTTCTCTAAACTAGTCTGATTTTAATTTTTAGGATCAGGAATTCTCATGCCATCTACCTAATAATGAACTTATAAAATATTTGTGTAATAATTTTTATGAACTCCCATTATAGGAAAACACCATTATCTAGGTCTTTACACATCATAATGAAGGATACTTAATTCAAATGGCATGTTAAGAACTCAACATTTAATAGAATCCAATTAAACGGGTGTATTTTAGTACATTTCCATATAAATTTCATAAACATCCCTCAATACATGAGGTTAATACTTATATTAAACTCATACTTGGGTTTTTTCCTTTATCAAAGAGTCTTTATAGAATGGACCCTATTGAATTAGAGAATTAGTGAAGTAGCTTCATGAGAATATATACAAAGGTTTAATATGATATAGTGCTTCACTATGGGGTACAACAGCTCTCTTTTTTAAAAGGGATGATAGACCAATGTTCCTTTTTATAGATTATCATGAAATTAACATAATATTAATCAAGAACATGTATAATCTAACTTATATTGATGAATTTTTTTTTATCAATATAGAGGATCTCAATATTTCTCAATGAGGGTTATTTGATCCAGATACCATCAATTTGGGGTAAATAGAAAATAAATACCTCAAATATAATTTCTCAAAGGAATGGGAACTATGAATTCATAGTTATGCAATTTAAAATTAAAAATTCTCCTCCAATAAATATTTATATGATGAATAATATCTTCTGAGATTAAATTGAAAAAAATAGTTTTCATTATTGATGATTTTATCATATATTCTAAGATCAATGAAGAACATAAAGAGTATTTGAGGATTCTCTTAAAGACACTATAATAGGATAAATTATATTCCAAGTTCAGAAAGTATTAATTTTGTATAAAAACATATCCTTCTTGGGTCAAATTATCGTATGAGTGTGTATATCTTGGGATAAATCCATGATATTGGTGATTTAAGAATGGCCAAGACAAACAACTATGAACGAACTTTGTATTTTTTTTGGATTAGTTGGATTCTTCTAGATTTTTTTGAGAAATGTCTCATTATTATCTAATCTTGTAATAAATTTAACATCATATGGAGTGAAGTTCCTATGGATAGAAAAAAATAGGGAAATATTTTAAGATATTAACAAGAGATTATTCACTATACTAATAATTACATTACACTACAATAAAGAATAGTTTTTAACATATGTTGATTCTTCATTAAAGGGTTGGGGATGTTTTATAATTTAAAATTACATGGTAATAAATTATTATTTACATTCATAAAATTACCGTGATTAAAATTACCTAGTGAAATATCTAGAGTAGGAGGCATCATTCCTTACATAGAAAATTTATCATTATATTCGTTATGGTGAAAAGTGTGATATCTATACTAATGAATAGAGATTAATGTATATATTCACATATATGGAGATTAAGATGAACCAAAATAGATTATTGGAACTGAATAGATACTATGGTTTTTTAATACATTACCACCCTTGTAAGGGAAAAAAGGTGGAATATGATCTATGAAGAAATGATTATTCTACCTTACCCTTGATGAGGACTGAAAGTGACCCAATATTTATGGATATTCAAAGGATGGATATGGATATCATAAAAGAAGGGTAAAATCCTATCTTTACCAATTAATTTCTCAACCATAAATTTATATAATGAACAATAAGGCTTAAAAATACTGTATAGAGATATGGAAAAAATGGGAAATATTCTACAGTTAACTTTTGATAGAGATGTAGTTATAATGTTTCAAATTCCGATATGTGTCTCATCGATAGCATAACTAAAGTTGTAGATTTTGGATGATACACATAACTCTTCCTTCTATATTCATCTTGGATGATAAAATATATATAAAAGTATTAAGAAAAAACTATAGTGATACATTTTAACACCACAATATTAAATGATATATTTCTCTTTAAATAAATTTAATTTTTTTATATTACTTATCAATCAACACCTACATTAAATGAACCACGATATACTATTGAATTATTATTATTCAATGTGGATGTTATTTATTAGCCATTGTATTTTTGTTTTTTAATTGAAATAAATAAACTATGGAAAATATTTTCTTAAGTATTTATATAATTAAATAAATTATTTTCAATTAGTTATAAAAATGTAATGAATTCATTGGAAGGTAAAATGAGTTGTTTAAAAAAACCCATTTTTATGCGAACAATATGTATTATACATAATATATTAAATTAATATATTTTTATAAATTATTTTAATTAATGTGTAGATAATATATTATATCAAATATTTTAACATTCATCTAATAGTTTTTACACGTCAATTAAGGAAGGTAAACATAGTTTTATGTTTATAAAAACATTTTTTCTAAATATGGGTTTGTTGTGTTTTGTAAACTTATTTTAAATGGAATTAATTCTAATTATGGAAAATGAATCATGTATAATGGATTCCGTAATTATAATAATAATAATTAATATTATATAATAAGGTTAACATAATATTTGGTCCTTATGAATAATAATTGAGTTAATCATTTATTACTATAGTAATAGTTAAAAGGGGTTAACATGGGGATAATCTAAGGATACAATGGTTAGAATGACCTAAAAATTGTATAAATATTATTTGAATAATATATTTAGATTTTATATCATCCTTTATTCAAACTTTATAAAAATTTTGGTCACTTTCTGATGAGATTGATTTTATTATTTCCCCTCAAATTCTCTATTCATTTTATATTGGTTTTGAATTTCATAAAATAACAACCCAGATGTCCTTAATAAGAGATTAAATGATGGATTTTCAAAGAATAGGTATATGTTCTAACTGATATGTTTCAAGTTTCATTCTTATTATACTTCCTATAAATTTATTCTAACCATAATAACATAATTAATCCAATATAATCACTATACAGATATGTTATTATGAGTATGGGACAACGATTTTCCACCTCATTTCCATTAATTAAAAAAATGTAAGTATTGATCGTGCATTGTATCGACTGCAGCCTCCACATAACGATATGATTTAATTTACTTAACCATTTTTCATTGTTAGTTATTATTATGGGTTGAAGGTTAATATAGGATATTTATGAAGAAATTATAATTCTATAATTATAAGATATTATCTACCTTCTTACCTTTTTATTTGTTGGAAAATGACAACGCTGCTCATGCATACGTGTGGACTACCAACTCCATGAAGTGATGTGATTAATTTTAAATTTTCTCTTACATAGATGATAATAAGGATATATTTAATGAATATATAATATATTTATTATATAATAATTATTTTTTAAGGTTAATTATAATTAACCTTTACTACTTTACATCCATCAAAAAGTTAAATCATCAACTATTTATATTTTGGATTACCGTATTCACGAAGTAATGTAAATCATTTATCATCATTGATTTTTATGAGTGATTATAAAATTATATATAATTAATTAATATCATAATTATTTCATAATAAATATTATATAAATTATGACACCATGAAGATGGGGCAAGCACCAGAACCATAAAAACAAAACATACTTAGAAAACATGCCTATTTTTACTAGAATGTAGTTTTTAATGGTGAAATTTTTAGTAAAAAAAATTTGAAAAGATAAATTAATAATAAATAATAAATTATTTATGAATAATATTATAGAATAAGTTTATAATAAATATATATTTATTATGTAGGATGATTTAATGCATACATAACATGACGTAACATTAGGTAAGGGTTTATGTTACAATCTCACTTCTATTCAATATTTTCTATACCAAATTTCCACCATGGAAAATTAAATAGTTAGTATCCATTAAAAACCATATGTTTTCTTTTCCTATGTTTATTCAGGGAACATTAATGTAATATTACCCAAAATGACTAAAAATGTGTTTTTAATATAACCCATCATTATTTTCTCTTGGGTTGACGTAATTTTTCTTACATGTACATATATTATTTTAAATGTTTTCAAAAATGTTTTTAAAGTTATTTGTATACCTATTTTAATTCCTTTAAAAAATAAAGAATGTATTCTTTTCATTTACTAAATGAGTCACTTTTTACCAATGTTGTGGTAGACATATTTTTTTCAACATATACGGTATGAATGGATTTTACCATCTTCGTGAATAGTATATTTTTGTGATTCCTTTTAACTTTTATATGGTTCTTTTAAAATAAATTTTTTCATAATATTTTAGAAATTTTTATATTTTAAATAATTTATTTTAAAAGGAAAAGTATATCTTACTTAAGAAATATTCCAGTGTTCTTTTAAAGGTAATTTCATTTATGAGAACATAAATTGATGTTAAGTATGATTCACTAGGAATATGATCTAATGAAAGAATATTTAGTCATTCTATATCTGTTTTATTAGTATGTTGATGAGATATTAAATAAAAAAATTTACTTTCTATGGGTTAAAATATGACAAAATAATAATGTGTTTCCTAATCTTGTGGCATAAATGAATGGATTATGTTATAGGTGGGTCCATTATAGCTATACAATACATTATTTAATGATGTATAACTCATGATTTCATGTTCAAAACATTTTTCATGGACATGGTTTCATGATAATATATTTATTTTTGGACCTATATTTATGTGCATAAGTTTATGTGAGGACCTGATTTCATGTCATTAATATAATGAGTGAACATGTTACTATTTACATATATATTCACAATGATAAAAGCTTATGCTTGTTCATAATTCATATTTTTATGATACTACCTCATGGATCCTGATTGATTATTAATGATCCCAAACTCTACTAACATTATTATTTTGTTCTGATAAATCCTCATGTCATGACTCATGATTACAGATATTTAATTGATTAGTTATGACTTTATTATATTATGGTCATTTTCTTATAAAATTAATCTGACATATGATTATTGATTGATACCTATTATGTTTACCATAACTAAGCATCTAAGCCCATCCTTTCTTATTTTTTTACTTCCCTTGGTTTTGACGAAAGTTTATAAGTATAATATGTCTATAAAGGTACTAATATGAAGAAATTTATTTGATATACTGAAGATCATTTATTAAATAGGATGTTTATGTATCTAGTATTCAAAGACACTAAACCATTAATTTTTAGTGGCATGTTTAATTGTGTTATGTGTTGAATGTTCATCTGAAATGAAATATTATTGATATATTTTATGCTTGGGTTAGATTAGTTGCTATCAGAGAACAAGTTTAGTTATTTTAAGAGATTTGGATTAGAAAACATTGGTCAAAAAACTTGATATAAGTTAGGTATTTTATAATATCATAACATTTTTTTAATTTAAATATTTTTTGTTTTTCTAGAAAATACATCCCTATCTAGATATTGGAAAATGGATGTGTATATGTCAAAGATACACCTATGGGTAACAATTTTGAAAGGTATGAATTGGGTATTAAATTTTTCATCATTAGTTCATAAGGAGTGGGCCTAAGACCTTACACGTTCCTAGAAACTCTTAGTGGATATTATATGGTTAATTCACATTATCTATATAAATGATTATGAAAGATTTTAATAGATGATTACCATGCATGACCTAGGTTAAACATAAAGTGTCTTTTTTTGATATTAATCTATCTTAAATTAGGTTATCTAAGTAATTATATTCATGAATATATGATTATTTACTATGATAATTACAACATTATGGTTATACTACATTTTTTCTTTTCGAAAATGAATAGAACCAAATAGAATCTTAAAAATAATATATTTTATCACTAATGAAACAACCATAATTATGAGAGACCCAATGGACTGGGATATGAGATGTAATATATTATGACTACACTCACTCAAATCACCCAAGATATGAGTTGTAATGAAGACCGTGTTGTGCTTTTGAATGCACCAAGGAAGGAGAAACATGTTTTTGATTTTTTATGTGAAAATTTATGCCCTACTTTCATGGTTATTTTGGACCATAGTTATCAAATAGTGGATTAGTGTGATAGAAAATCTATTTTCTATTATTTAGTTCTCAAACCATGAAATTTTTTTATTATCAGTCTATTTCTTTATTGGAGAAGTAAATAATGGCAGGCTCTTATAAAGAATATGAGGCAATATGAAGAAACAAACTCTATGGAAGGGGAGGGGTTTAGGAGTGTATTTCTTAGTAAGTAATTTAAAAAAACTCTTCATACTAAAATGGAGAGGGAATTTATAGAGTTTAATTTGAAATATGAAAAATTCAACACTACATATGAAAAAAAATATTATAATTCCTTCAAGGTGCACTTATGTCATTATCATCAACCTAGAAATAAAAATTAATTAATTTATTAGTGGTTTGAAACCATGACTTCGAAAGGAATTATCCAAAAAGGACATGGAAGCCACAAATAGATTTTTTTATATGAATTAAAAGTTTAAATATAATATTAAAGCCTCATTTTAATGGTTATTGTGGTACGAAAAATAACATGTAGTTCCCTAGAATCTATAGTGGTATGTCACAAAGATGGAAGAAAATGTTTCAACTGATTACATGACAAAAATATAGGAAGGATCACCATGTAATTTTTTGAAAGAAAATATAATTTTTTTTAGTTTGGGATGATTTTCCATTAAAAAATATAATTTTAAAGTAATTTTAATTGGCCAGTCAATGAAATGAAGGGTGATAAATCTTAACTGAGTACTCCACCAAGAAATCAGTTCTTTAGATTCATGGAGATTGGGAATTAAGTGAATATGTAACATCCCAAGTAAGTAATGAATAATAGATATTTTTATCTATGCCTATTAATGAATTAGATAGTGTTTTAGAGGCTTAAAATGAAAATAAATCCAATCTTAAGCATGGAATACACTAATATTTTTAAAAGACTGTTTTACTGCCTTTTGATGGAAAACCATTTTTAAATATATCTTTTGAAAATTTTATAAGCTATTTTTGTCAAAATAAACTTATTCTTTATGATTGGGACATCAAAATTTACTTTGTGTGAATTTTTGGTATTTTTCAGACAATGTTCATTTTTTAATGAATAGTGAAAAATACTGCATTTTACATCAAAACTGCTTCTTAATCTAATTTATTTATATGATTAGATTATCTTTTAAATTTGTCTTAATGTGTAATCTGAATATATTTTTACCATTTAATCCAATGGTGGTCATTGGAATCAATTTCACTTTGAAATTAGACTTAAACTGGTGTCAATCTTTTGATACTTATTGTTTCTTAAAAACACGCTATTTGTTTTGACAGTGGGAGTTAATTATTAAATTAATTAATTCTACTTATATTCTTTGAATTAGGTAATATAAACATCATTTTTTAATTCTGAATATCGAATATATCTTAGAGTGAATTTTTGGTAATTTTCTGAAAAACTCCAATTTTTGATGAATAGTGAAACCACTAAGTGGTAATCAAGCAAACTGATTTTTCAGTTAAATGAAAGTTTACCACTAATGTGTATTGAATTTTGAAAATCCTAAATACATGGTTGTCATTAGTATGTAAAATTTGGTTCAATGGGATGAAAATAATTTTTTTGGTGAATAGTAACTTTTTTTCATTAATCGTGATTAGAGGTAATTAGTGTAATTTAAGGTAAAAATGATATTATAAAAATGTGAAAACACCATGAAACTTGTACTACCCCTATTGGATGAGTCATTGCCGTCCAATAAAACCCATGGGTCGATTTAGGGGACCCTATGGAGCCTCTTGGGTGAGATAATGACTTTAATGCCTTTTTTTAAAATAAAGGTGAAAATGACACTAACATAAATTGTTTTACTAAAACAATTTCTAGAAGGGGTTATACTAATCATAATTTTGCCTATAAATACTATTTGGAAAGATAAAACGATTTCCTACATCATGATATTTTTGTTATAATTTTTAGACATTAAATAAACTAATTTAATTATGACATCATGATGATGCAACGATGACCTCATTAATGAACAGTTTAAATAAAATGAAACGATAATATAAAATATATGACCTACACTTGTCCAAAAACTATTGTATGGGAATATTTCGAAGCATTATCATCTTATATTCTAAATATATCAATGTGGGACCTTAGAAATTTGAAAAACTTCTGAAAATAAAATAATAGTTTCATGATTTCCAAAAGTGCCCCTCCTCTCCTTTTATAAAAGGCCCCCACCTCTACCTCATTTCACACACTCCTCAAGCCTTTGGCTCGGACATACCCTTCCCATTTACTCTCTCCACATCCCTCTCCTCATTCTAGAGGATTCCCTTTTGGCATAATTCTTTCAAAGGAAGCCTTTAGGCTCAAATCAAAAGGAGTTACACTTTTAAAGGTAATTCATTCTCTCATGTTCATTTGTTTTATTTTGCTTTTCCACCCCCCTAAACTCTTTTTATTTACTTTTTTGTAACAACACCAATATCTTAAATATACTAGGATGTTTTTATAAGATTTATTCGAGCTACACTCTCACACAACTACATCAAATGGTTAAAGAACATACAGTTTCCGTGGATGGCGAAATTCTGCCTCCCGAAATGATGATTGTTCAATACTCATTTAACACCTTCAATGGTGGCCATTATGATGTAAATATTTTTATATATGATATATAATATGTTTATTCTTTCCTTAATCATTTTTATTTTTCATTTATGGCATACCATTATTGTTTCCATTATGGGTAAACACGATATCTTCATTTTAGGAAGTGCGGACTACCGCCCCCTGAAAGTGATTTGATTCGTTAATACCATATGTGGGATGTGTAAAGGATAAAGTTAATGATATTATATATGTTATTATACTGGAATTATAATATACTCTTATATCATTATGATTCCATTCCAGAAAATACGAAATAGAAATGGAAGTAGCGTTCGTGCGTACGTACGGCTTACCGTCTCCATGAACGATGCATTTCATTTCTTACCTCTAAATGTGATGTAATATTATAAATACATGTATATGATGAATATATATGATATATATGTTATCCAAATCATTAATATCATTCTGGATATAACAAACATTTGACCAAATTAACAACATGTAAGTGTAAGAAGTCTATTTTTGACTTAAGAACCAAATACCGACAAAATGAACATTATTAACTTAAATGATTACATGATGTTCATAACATGGTATAAAAGGAATAATGAAATTGAAAAAGGTTCTTAAGCAAGTATAGATTAACTCAATTTTATTATTCTGGAGATTAAAGAACGGTCGGGTCAAGTCGGATACGAGGTATGGGACTTCGTCTCAATCTCCTTTCGTTGAGGCATATTTTAATTTATACACAACCTTCTTTTATACGGTGTATAAACCCCTTTTAATTTTACGCTTATTCAAAAGGAATCTTTTTTATACGAAGCATTTTACTAAATGACAAAAGGGAATGTTTTTCTTGTCGTACGTATGCGGCGACAACGACTTCTCCACCGCCGTGACCATTATTTGAGTTTCGGCTTCCTCTACAAGCCATACCCTTTTTTTAAATGAAAAATAAATACCATGTTTTACTTTGGTATTGAAAATGGTTTTCATAATATTTTTATTATATCAATGTGTTGTATTGATATCTTGTGATTGAAATGTGGAAATGTTATGTTTCCTTTATGCATGTTTTATGTGATATGATTATGTTATGGTTCTTGGGCATTATTATGAAGACGGGTGGTTCCGTGATAAACTAAGGGCGGGTGAGCCCGTTATAGCTCTCCAATTCATTGGGTAATGTGAAGGAGTGAAACGTTAAGGTTTCTCCGAAGAGATTTAGGGAATATACTGTGATGGGTATTCCAAACGTAACCAAGAGGGTTACTCCCTACGTAAGAATGTTATGAATGCCTCAAGTTACCTTTATGTCTTATGATTTCTATGATTTATTCATGATTTGATGAGGTATGTTAAAGTGCTTATGTTTTATGGGTAATGTATGATTTCATTCTTATGTATATATGTACCCATGTTTCCTTTCCATATTTTTATATCCCTTACTGAGCTTTTTCTGCTCATCCCAGGTTTTTTTGAAATGTTTTTCACAGGTCAAGGGAAAGGTACATGATATGATGATAGTGTCAAGGAAGTGTCAAGAAAGAATCCATGTTTTATTTTAAATATGTTTCCATTGATGGGAAAGAAGAATACTATCTTTATGTAACCACTTTGTTTATATGTGGAATGTAATGAAAGTTTTATGATCTAATTCTCTAAAACTCTAAACCTGAAAAGATCCCCAATGTGTAATCTTGTAATAACTCAAGATTAAGTAAGGTTTAAGGCTGGGGCCTTATAGTTGGTATCAAAGGTCGGTTTAGACAACTTTAGGAGTTAGGAAATTGTTAAATTATAAGTTAATTTATGATATGATTGAAATGATATAGCATTTACAGATTACCATGTTGCTTCGCCTAATATATTTCTGTGTTAAGAATGGTTTTTCATAGAGGAAACATATCAACTTTTATGGGAAGGCATACAGAGGGAAATGACCTTTCAAATTAGTATCCTGAGATGGTCAGAATCAGAACTAAACAGTTTGTTGCAGTGATGGCTCAGTTGACTGAGGTGAAAAATGTTGGTTGTATTTATTGATGATATTTTGGTGTTTTCTAAAAGTAAAGAGGAGCATGAAAGAAATTTAAGGGTTATCTTTCAAACCTTAAAAGAAAAGAAATTGTATGGGAAATTCAGCAAGTGTGAGTTTTGGTTGCAACAAATTTCTTTCGTTGGTCACATTGTTTCTAAAGATGGGATAACTGTTGATCCTGCAAAAACAAAAGTTGTGGAAGACTGGCCAAGACCCACAAATGTAACCGAGATTCGTATCTTCCTTGGTTTGGCAGGCTATTACCGAAGGTTTGTTAGAAATTTTTCACGGTTATCTAGTCCAATGACTAAGCTAACTCGGAAGGATGTTAAGTTTATCTGGACCAAAGAACGTGATGATTGTTTTCAGGAATTGAAAAAAAGATTGGTGAATGCTCTAGTTTTGGCACTACCTTCCAGGAATGGTGAGTTTGTTATCTACAACGATGCTTCATTGAAAGGACTTGGTTGCGTCCTAATGTAGAATGATCATGTAATTGCTTATGCTTCACGAAAATTGAAAACACATGAGGTAAATTACCCAACACATGATTTGGAATTAGCTGCTGTTGTTTTTGCATTGAAAATTTGGAGGCATCATTTGTATGGAGTAAAGTGTGAAATATATACCGACCACAAAAGTTTAAAGTATATATTCACTCAGAAAGAATTGAACATGAGATAGAGGAGATGGCTAGAATTAATAAAGGATTATGATTGTACAATTCATTACCATCCGGAAAAATCAAATAAAGTGGCTGATGCTTTAAGTCGAAAAAGTAATGCTTCATTAGCAATGTTGCGTTTGGAACGTGATCCTTTGGTTAAGGATTTGATGAACTTTGGCATAGAAGTTGTTGGTGCAGGAATTTCTTCTGTTTTGTTTCAGGTATCAGTGAGATCATCTCTATCAGATAGAATCAAGCAAGCACAGAAGCAAGACAGTGAGTTGCAGAAAAAGGTAGAGCTGGTTCAGAAAGGTAAGTTGCCTGAATTCAACATTGATAATGATTGCGTTTTGAGATTTGTTAAGAGATTGTGTGTGCCTTGTGATTCATAGTTGAAGAGAGAGTTGTTATGTGAAGCTCATAGTTCTCCGTTTTTAGTTCATCATGGTAGTACTAAGATGTATAGAGATCTGCGGGAGTATTACTGGTGGGATGGAATGAAAAGAGATATTGCTGATTTTACTGTGAAGTGTTTGACTTGTCAGCAGGTTAAAGCAGAGTGGCAGTTACCGAAAGGGATGCTTCAGCCTTTACCAGTGCTAGAGTGGAAATAGGAGAATATATCCATGGACTTTGTTGTGGGATTACCGAAGACATCTCGAGGTAATAATGAAATGTGGGTTATTGTTGATCGCTTGACCAAATCTGCTCATTTCCTTTCTATACGAGATACTTTTTCCCTAGATCAACTTTCCCGTTTGTATCTTAAGGAGATAGTCAGGTTACATGGAGTTCCTCTCTCCATTGTATCTGATCGTGATCCCAGGTTCACTTCTAACTTTTGGAAAGGCCTTCAGAAGTCATTGGGTACTGAATAAAATTTATTACAGCATTTCATCCTCAATCAGATGGGCAGTCAGAACGAACAATTCAGGCATTGGAGGATATGCTACGAGCTTGTTCTATGGATTATCAGGGAAGTTGGGACCAACATCTTTCTTTGGTTGAATTTTCATATAATAACAGTTTTCATTCTAGTATACAGATGGCACCATTTCAGGCATTATATGGGAAGCGGTGTCGAACTCCAGCTTTCTGGGATGAAGTGGGTGAAAGGAAGTTGATGGGACTAGAATTGGTAGAAGAGATGGCAGAAAAAGTTCAGCTGATTCAGAAGCACATGAGAACAGCTCAGAGCAGGCAGAAGAGTTATGCGGATAACCGGAGGAAGGATCTATCTTTCGAGGTAGGTGATCATGTTTTTCTCAAGGTTTCTCCATGGAAAAGTGAGATGAGATTTGGTAAGAAAGTAAAGTTGAGTCCAAGGTTCATTGGACCATATGAAATTCTGGAGAGAGTTGGATCAGTAGCATACCGGGTGGCTTTCCCTCCGATTTTATCTCAGGTACACAATGTTTTTCACGTTTCGATGTTGAGAAAGTATATGCCAGATCCATCTCATGTTTTGAGTCTAGAGGTAGTTCAGCTGGAAGAGAATCTATCTTTAAAGGAACAACCGGTCCAGATTCTTGACCACAGGGAGCAGGTATTGCGGAATAAGGTGATTCATCAGGTAAAGGTTTTATGGAAAAACCATATGGTTGAAGAGGCAACATGGGAATCTGAAAATGCTATGAGGGATAAGTACCCCCATTTATTCGATAAGTAAATAAATTGCAGGGACAAAATTTTCTAAAGGGGGAAGGATGTAACATCCCAAGTAAGTAATGAATAATTGATATTTTTATCTATGCCTATTAATTAATTAGATAGTGTTTTAGAGGCTTAAAATGAAAATAAATCCAATCTTAAGCATGGAATACACTAATATTTTTAAAAGATTGTTTTACTGCCTTTTGATGGAAAACATTTTTAAATCTATCTTTTGACAATTTTATAAGCTATGTTTGTCAAAATAAACTTATTCTTTATGATTGGGACATCAAAATTTACTTTGTGTGAATTTTTGGTATTTTTCAGACAATGTTCATTTTTTAATGAATAGTGAAAAATACTGCATTTTACATCAAAACTGCTTCTTAATCTAATTTATTTATATGATTAGATTATCTTTTGAATTTGTATTAATGTGTAATCTGAATATATTTTTACCATTTAATCCAATGGTGGTCATTGGAATCAATTTCACTTTGAAATTAGACATAAACTGGTGTCAATCTTTTGATACTTATTGTTTCTTAAAAACACGCTATTTGTTTTGACAGCGGGAGTTAATTATTAAATTAATTAATTCTACTTATATTATTTGAATTAGGTAATATAAACATCATTTTTGAATTCGGAATATCGAATATAGCTTAGAGTTAATTTTTGGTAATTTTCTGAAAAACTCCAATTTTTGATGAATAGTGAAACCACTAAGTGGTAATCAAGCAAACTGATTTTTTAGTTAAATGAAAGTTTACCACTAATGTGTATTGAGTTTTGAAAATCCGACATACATGGTTTTCATTAGTATGTAAAATGTGGTTCAATGGGATGAAAATAATTTTTTGGTGAATAGTAACTTTTTTTCATTAATCGCGATTAGAGGTAATTAGTGTAATTTAAGGTAAAAATGATATTATAAAAATTTGAAAACACCATGAAACTTGTCCTACCCCTATTGGATGAGTCATGGCCGACCAAGACAACCAATGGGTCGATTTAGAGGACCCTATGGAGCCTCTTGGGTGAGATAATGACTTTAATGCCTTTTTTTTAAAATAAAGGTGAAAATGACACTAACATAAATCGTTTTACTAAAACAATTTTTAGAAGGGGTTATACTAATAATAATTTTTTCTATAAATACTATTTGGAAAGATAAAAAGATTTCCTACATCAGGATATTTGTTTTATAATTTTTAGACATTAAATAAATTAATTTAATTATGACATCATGATGATGCAACGATGACCTCATTAATGAACAGTTTAAATAAAATGAAACGATAATATAAAATATAAGACCTAAACTTGTCCAAAAACTATTGGATGGGAATATTTCGAAGCCTTATCATCTTATCTTTGAAATATATCAATGTGGGACCTTATAAATTCGAAACACTTTTGAAAATAAAATAATAGTTTCATGATTTCCAAAAGTGCCCCTCCTCTCCTCTTATAAAAGGACCCCACATCTACCTCATTTCACACACTCCTCAAGCCTTTGGCTCGGCCATCCCCTGCCCATTTACTCTCTCCAAATCCCTCTCCTCATCCTAGAGGATTCCCTTTGGGCAGAATCCTTTCAAAGTAAGCCTTTAGGCTCAAATCAAAAGGAGTTACACTTTTAAAGGTAATTCATTCTCTCATGTTCATTTGTTTTATTTTGCTTCTCCAACCCCCTAAACTCTTTTTATTTACTTATTTTGTAAAAACACCAGTATATTAAATATACTAGGATGTTGTTATAAGATTTATTCGAGCTACACTCTCACACAACTACATCAAATGGTTAAAGAACATACGGTTTCCGTGGATGGCGAAATTCTGCCTCCCGAAACGATGATTGTTCAATACTCATTTAACACCTTCAAAGGTGGCCATTATGATGTCACTATTTTTATATATGATATATAATATTTTTATTCTTTCCTTAAGCTTCTGTATTTTTCATTTATGGCATAACATTATTGTTTCCATTATGGGTAAACATGATATCTTCATTTTAGGAAGTGCAGACTACCGCCCCCTGAAAGTGATTTGATTCGTTAATACCATATGTGGGACGTGTAAAGGATAAAGTTAATGATATTATATATGTTATTATACTGGAATTATAATATACTCTTATATCATTATTACTCCATTCCAGAAAATACGAAATAGAAATGGAAGTAGCATTCATGCGTACGTGCGGCTTACCATCTCCATGAACGGTGCATTTCATTTCTTACCTCTGAATGTGATGTAATATTATAAATACATGTATATGCTCAATATATATGATATATATGTTATCCAAATCATTAATATCATTCTGGATATAATGAACATTTGACCAAATTAACAACATGTAAGTGTAAGAAGTCTATTTTTGACTTAAGAACCAAATACCGACAAAATGAACATTATTAACTTAAATGATTACATGATGTTTATAACATGGTATAAAAGGAATAATGAACTTGAAAAAGGTTCTTAATCAAGTAGAGATTAACTCAAGTTTATTATTCAGGAGATTAAATAACGGTCGGGTCAAGTCGGATACGAGGTATGGGACTTCGTCTCAATCTCCATTCATTGAGGCATATTTTAATTTATACACAACCTTCTTTTATACGGTGTATAAACCCTTTGACTTTTATGCTTATTCAAAAGGAATATTTTTGATATGAAGAGTTTTACTAAATTACAAAAGGGAATGTTTTTCTTGTCGTACGTATGCGGCGACAACGACTTCTCCGCCGCCGTGACCATTATTTGAGTTTCGGATTCCTCTACAAGCCATACCCTTTTTTAAATGAAAAATAAATACCATGTTTTACTTTGGTATTGAAAATGGTTTTCATAATGTTTTTTATTATATCAATGTGTTGTATTGATATCTTGTGATTGAAATGTGGAAATGTTATGTTTCCTTTATGCATGTTTTATGTGATATGATTATGTTATGGTTCTTGGGCATTATTATGAAGATGGGTGGTTCCGTGATAAACTAAGGGCGGGTAAACCCGTTATAGCTCTCCAACGCATTGGGTAACACGAAGGAGTGAAACGTTAAGGTTTCTCCGAAGGGATTTAGGGAATATACTGTGATGGGTATTCCAAACGTTACCAAGAGGGTTACTCCCTACGTAAGATTGTTATGAATGCATAAAGTTACCTTTATGTCTTATGATTTCTATGATTTATTCGTGATTTGATGAGGTATGTTAAAGTGCTTATGTTTTATGGGTAATGTATGATTTCATTCTTATGTATATATGTACCCATGTTTCCTTTCCATATTTTTATATCCCTTACTGAGCTTTTTATGCTCATCCCAAGTTTTTTTGAAATGTTTTTCATAGGTCAAAGGAAAGGTACATGATATGATGATAGTTTCAAGGAAGTGTCAAGAAAGAATCCATGTTTTATTTTAAATATGTTTCCATTGATGGGAATGAAGAATACTATCTTTATGTAACCACTTTGTTTATATGTGGAATGTAATGAAAGTTTTATGATCTAATTCTCTAAAACTCTAAACCCGAAAAGATCCTTAATGTGTAATCTTGTAATAACTCAAGATTAAGTAAGGTTTAAGGCTGGGGCCTTATAGAATCAATACATTATTCCAATATATAATGATGAAAATAATCCCTAGAATGTTATGATGTTAAAGAAAAAAAAGGAAAAGCTTATGATGTCAAAACTAGTAAGTTTTTTCAAGAGAATTTCATGGTGAAATGACCTCTTGGCATATACTCTACAGTTCAAAAACTTTTATTTAATTTATTCTCTTTCAAATACTTTATGTCTGAATTTTTTTTCTTAGGGATTCACATATCCAACAAAATGATAAGATATTAAGTTAGTAGTAAAATTACATATTGGTATAATGATTTCATATCTATTCTATAGTTATCCTCTGATATTTTTTTTGAATCTACATCTTGAAAAACAATTATTCTTCCTTTAGTAGAATTTGATATTATTTTGAGTAGGGATTAACTCTCTGAATATATATCCCATATAAATTATTGAGGAAGGGAAGTAATATTTTATATTCCAAATCAAATATTAATCATTTATTGGTGTGAGGAATATCCAAATCTCCTAAAAAAATTACTTCTATCATCTAGGATTTACTACGAATGCATGAAAAATATTTACCTCAAATGATTTAAGTTAAAATCAACATTGAAAACATACAAATTTTTTAAAAATAGGATAATGTGTTTCTTAAGGACTTAACTAGAGCTACCATGAATTATTAAATGGATTTTTAAATATAACTCATACTTGGTGCTACACCTATTTCGAAGACTCTATATAGAATGAACTTGATTGAGTTGTAGGAATTAAAGAAGAAACTCTAAAAGATTCTAGATAGGGGATTAATTTTTTCTAGTGATTCACAATGTGGTAAAAATTTTCCTTTATTAAGAATAAATATGGTTCAATGAATATTTCTATTGATTACCAAGAACATAATAAGATCTATATTAAGAAGATGTATTCTCTAAACCATATTGATGATCTATTTCATCAATTATGGGGAACTCAATATTTTTTCCAAGATTAATCTTTAAGCTATATAACAATATATATTGATCATGAAGAAGGATATACCTAGGAAAACCTTTTATATGACGTATTTTCATTATAAACATATAGTAATTATCTTTGGATATACCAATACTCCGACAGTGTTTACGGATTTAATGAATATGGTCTTTAGTGTTTACTAGGATTAGTTTGTGGTAGTCATTATAGATTATATTATTATATATTTGATGACCATGAAAGAGCACGAAGATCATTTGAGGATTGTACTAAGTACCTTGGTTATGGAAAAACAATTCCCAAATTTATGTATTAAGAATTTTAGCTATATAAAGTCTCATTATTGTTTTATATAATCTCAATTGAAGGTATATCGATGGATACTTCAAAAATTGTAGTTATTGAACAATGACCAAGACCAACCACAATGAACATGATCTATATATTTCATGGGTTTGTAGGATACTACCAATTCTTTTTTTGAATTTTCACACAGATATCAAATACAATGACCATGTTAACATTGAAGGGAGAAAATTTCATATGGATAAATGATTATAATGATAATTCCAAGGAAATGAATATAATATTGATGAGTGAACCAATAATCATAGTACCTTGAATTAGAGAATGATTTTTTTATCAATAGAGATGAATATAATAAGGTATTAGGATGAGTTCTTATGAATAATGATATGGTTATATAATATTCTGCTCACAAATTGAAAATTCAAGAGAAAAATTACTATAATTGTGATTTACATTTGGTAGTAGTATTTTTTACAATAAAAATATGAATCAGTTATCCTTATGGTGAATGATATGATATACATACAAATAATAAAATTGTGAAGTATATATTTACACAAAAAGAGTTACAGATGTTCCAAATGATATTGTTATATTTGATTAATGATTATGGTTTCTCAATGAACTATCACACTAGGAAGACAAACAAGGTAGATTTTTCTCTATTTTGAAAGGGACATGGTAGTTTTTTCATGATGAGGCTTGGGGGAGATCCAATATTTATGAATTTCTAGAATCTGATCATTGAAAACATGAGGATAGTGGAAGGATAATATATAGTTTTGGATGAATGTTAAACCATACATTTGTGTGAGGATTAATGTGGTATAGAGAGAATATGTGGATCTATAAAAAATGTGAGGAAATTACTTGAGTAAATCCTTTAACATGATCGAGTGATAAGTTCAAGGAACTGAGTATGTGTATCGTGAATACCATACATGAAAATTTTGTAGGATAAATCTCATAGTTCATCAATTTCAATTCATTATATAAGTATAAATATGATTACATATCTAAAAGGGGATTTTTGGTGGGATAAAATGAAAGGGGATATTTTAGAGTACATATATATATATATATATATCTATCTATCTATTCCTAGTATGTATTCATGTTATGGATCAGGTATATAATTCTATGAGTATATTATAACCATTACCCATAATAGAATGAAAATTGGAAAACATTACTATGTATTTCATCATCAGAATCCCCAACATATCTTAATAGATCAATGTTATTATGGTTGTAGATGATCTCTTTATCAATTTAGTATATTTCATTACAACAAGAGAATATTTATCACATGATTATCCTGAAAGGATATACATTAAGTATGTGGTAAGGTTTAATGGAGTACCACAAGATATTGTATATGATCAAGAATCATGGTTTACATCGATGTTTTGGATAAGTCTTTTGTTATATTTTAATACATATTTGAACTTTATAAATACATATCATACTCATACATATGATTAGTATAAGATGACCAATAAAACCCTAGAAGATGTATTGACATAATTTTCTATGGATTTAAAATGTTGTTGGTATCAAAACCTTTCTCTGGTTCCATTTTCTAATGACAACAACAATCACTCAAGAATTTATATCTCTTATTTTTAATCCCTATATGTCATAAATTGAATAAATACAAAATTATGGGATGATTTTGGAGAAATAAAGCTATTACGACAAGATATTTTTGAGTAAATTGCATTGAATGGTAAATCTATTCAATATTAGCTTAGGGAAACTCTTAGTTGATTGAAAAGTTATGATGGAAATCATGGAAGATATTTGGAGTTCAAAGTTATTGATAAGGTATTCTTATGAATATATATTTTGAATAAGATAATAATATTTATAAATAAAGTAATGTTGGTCCATATATATATATATATATATATGTGCCTACAAAATTCTTGATTATATGAGGATATTTACTTATCTATTGGTGCTTACATAGAATATATCTCATGTTGATGATGTGTTCTATGTATCTTTCTTGAGTAATTATATGCCCAATACTTAACATATAATAAACAGAGAGGTTGTATCACTGGATTACTATATCCCTTGTTAGAAATAACTAGTTGATATTTTTTGTAACGACCCAATGGTTTTCAATGAAAATTCCCTTCGTATGTCATTAAATCACATGAAAACACAAAATAATTAAATACTAAGTGATAAGTGACCTTTAAACATAAGTTTGTCACTTATGTGTCTGGAATTTCGAAAATCTGGCGTACACGGTTGTTCAAGATGTTTTTTGGAGTCCGATAAGGGAAAAATTATTTTTTTTGATGAATAGTAACCTACCCTACTGAATAGTAACATACCCTTATGAATAGGGATATACCCTAATTAATAGTAACTTCACCTATGATAGTATAAAAATAATATTCAAGTTGGAAGTACAATATACCTATGTTTTAGAATGAGTTAATTCATGTTTTAAATCTGGTTTTTGATAATAAAATATGATTTTAATTAAATATTAAAATAAATATATTTAAAAAATTATTTTTGAAAAATGGAATTCATTTTTGGATTTTACACATCAAAAAATGGTTAGGGTAAAGTTTTGAGATTATTCCGAAATACTTGAATTTTTTATGAATAGTAAAATACAGTAATTTACCGTATATATACATGTTAAGCTAAATAAACTACTCCTAGCATCATGGATGATGTCACCACCCATGGTTAGAATTCAAATGACCCATTTACTATTCTTGTTCATGGAATACTTACTATTCTTTGTCTTGGTAAGGAATAATAAATTAATGATTATTATATTATGAAATCCCTATTCTCCTCCACTATAAAAACCCCTTTCACTCCCTCTTCTCTCCACTCCTCTCAAGCTCCAAGAATTCTTTAAATTCTGCCCAAATATCTCCCCAAGGTCCTCCCCCACATCCAAAAGCTCTCAAACTCCTCAAAATACCAAATCTCTCCCCTTAAGAGGTTCTCAAATGAGGAAGTCTTAAGAGGTCATTAATAACAAGTGGTGAACACCACCTGATTTGAGGTAAGGGTTCCTCTCCTTTTCTCTCTTAATCAAGATTGTACTCTATACTATGCCTTTATATGTGTACTATAAAATTATGGGGTATGTTTAAGAGACACCCCAATACTTCCTTCTAGATTTATAAGTGATGAGAAACCTCATTTCTCTCTCATCAATCCCTCTTGGTCACACCCGACACCATGCCGATAAAATCGTAACGAATTCTACCCGAACCTTTTTTGTTCTTTCAGGTTTCCTTATATTTCTTTCAAAATGGTGTTATATTATCTATATATGTGAGTCTTATGAATTCTGGTTATTTCTACAAGATTATTATATCAAGACCCTTTAATCACATTCTTTCAGGGATATACATGATTTTGAAAGATTCCCTCCTTATAAATTTCTGATAAGCCAACCTATTTTAAGGGGACATCCAAATTTTTAACCCAAATTTCATGTGTACTATATCCTATGTTTTAAAACACAATTGTATTTATAAAATATGAATTTTTATTATGAAAACCTTCTTGTTTAAATTCTGGTTTTATATAAAAGAATGTCCTCTTTTCTATTTGAAAAGCTCTAGAGAGTTTTCCTTAAAACCGCACAAAAATGATTTAATATTAATGTTTATAAAATACAATTTTTATATGTTGTCACTTATATTTGAAACCAATTACCATGTTATATGATTATTTTACCCAATAAATGTCCATGTATGTTTTATCCCTTCCTTTCATGGACACCTTCGTGATATGCCCATTGGATTTATTTTATGTCATAATTATGGTACCCAATTCATTCCATGGGTAACCTTATGTTTATGTATGGTTGATTATGTAGGATTATTTATGTGGAAATATTATTTATGTGGAAATAATATTCATGAATATTTTGAGATGGGTGCGCCCAGATAGCGCTCCAATGCATTGGGTAAGGATATGTCTCATGAGATGCGATGTGAAATGGGATTGGTGGTTAGGCTTGAAACATACTAAAGATATGATTTATGATTCTGCCACATTTATATGATTCAATGTTTATATGATCCCATGCTTATATTAAATGATTTAATAAGTTTCATGCTTTGGTTATCATTATGTCATGCCTCTTAACTCATGTGCTTGAGATATATCCATATGTTGATTTCTTTACTGGGAATTTTTAGCTCATCCCATTGTTCATGTGTTCCCCAGGGTACCCTATATAGATGTAAGATCACAAAGGAAGTTATAAGCTCTTTATGGATATTAAATAAAGATGTTTTTTTAGTTTTATGTTTTATGTTTTATGTTTTATGCACCTAGTCTTCCAAGACACTAGACTTAACGATCCTTGGCTTGTACTCTGATGATTAATTATGCTTAAAATCATGAAATGTTTTATGTAAAAGTATTGGGTCGCTATATTTTTGATTGAATTAATATAGTTATGTGGATGAAGACTACTCACTTGGTCAATGTTTTATGGAGAAACCATAAATTTGGGGAAGCTATGTTGGAACCCGAGGCGGTGATGACGGAGAAGTATCCGCATTTTTTTATTATATATTAAAGTAATTTTTAGGTATTACTTATTAAAACGTGGTAGAATATAAAATTATAACATTTTATGATATTTTTATATTTTAATAAATTGAATTTCTTTGAAATTTTTCATTCACACAACACCAGGTTTTCATAATCCGTGATATACAATTGAGTTATTATTATTTAAAGTGGATGTTACTTTGATGACTATGGATTAGAGGGTATGATTAGTACTAAATTATAAAAAATTATTAGTAACTTATTTTTAAAACTAATTCATTGGTTTTCAATTTTTTATAAATTAAAATAAAATCATTTGAAGTTAAAATGGATTTTTTTTCAAAAAAAAAGACTATTTTTATATGAACAATATGTTTATTTCATAAAATTTTAAATTAATATATATTGATGAAATATTTAAATGAAAATTTCATATAATATATTTAATCAAATATTTTAACAATAATATAATATTTTTTACATAGAAAGGAATGAAGGTAAACTCAGTTTTATGTTTAGATTTTTTTTACTAAATATGGATTGGTTGTGATATATTGAATTATTTTAAAATAAATTTATGAAAATTGAAAAAATTTAATATTATAAAATTGATTCCATATTTTCAAATACTATAATTAATAAATTTTAATTATTTAAAATTAATATTTTTTTATTATGAATATTAACTTAGGTAAAAATTCATTACTACAGTAATGGTTCAAAGGTGTTACTAAGGGGGAAAACTATGGAGATTTGCATTAAAATGACAAAAATATTCTTAAAACAATATTGGATGAAAATAATTTGATTATATATCATCCTATATCTTAAATTTATCAAACTTGGATCCACTTTTTCAAGAGTGTGACTTTATGATATTTTAATATTTTAATTATTACATGTTTGTTGCTCCTCTCACTTATAAAATGGAAACCCCTATCTTCTTCTTTACACACCAGTTTATCCATTTATATTGAAATTGCCCTACCAAAATATATTCTAAATTCCGTAATCATTTTATATATGTTTTTCTATTCTTAATAGGTCAACCTAACGATTCATAACAAGAGATTTAAAAGAGGTTTTTCAAAGAATTGGTAACTGTTTTTACCAATCTTTTTCATGTTTTATTTTTCATATATTTCCTCAGAATTCACTAAATGAATCCCAAAAATAATCTACCCAGTAGAATCATTATACTTTTATGTTATCATTATTATAGGAAATCCATTTTCCAACTAACTTACATTAAATGGAAGTGAAGTTATGACCCATGTATATTTGTGGACTATCACATACACATAATGATAAAATTAATTTTCAAAAACCCTCATTAATGGTTTTAATTATGATTTATTTAATGTTTATATATTATATTTATGAAAAAATTATTCTTATATAATTATAAACTCTTATCTACCTTTATACCTTCCAATCCATTAGAAAATGACAACATCGATCTTATGTATGTGTGGACTACCACCTCCATGAAGTAATGTGATTTTTTTTCATTTATACATATATGAATGATATTAAAGATAACATTAATGAATATATATGATGTTTATTCTATAATAATTATTCCATAAGTTTTAATCATAATTTACCTTTCCCTTACTCCGTCCATTGAAAATTGAAAACGTCACATGTGGGTATGTAATAACTACCATATCTACTATGTGATGGAATAAATTTCCCATCAGTAATTTATATAAATTGTTATAAAAGTGTATATAATGAAAAAATATGACAATTATTTCATGATTATGTTTATATAAATTATGAAACTTTGACCACTTTAAAAGTAATAGATCCATCGATCGCAAACATATATGAAAAATAGTCCAGTGATCACCCGAATGTCATTTTTTAAAATGAAATTGTTGAAAATGGATAATAGAAATTTATAAAGGATTGATTCACATTGAATTATTTATTAATATGGTTATAGAATATATTTATATTAAATATATTTTTATTTTATTAGTGGTTTGAATACATATAGAGCACGACGATACTTGAGGTAAGGGTTTATGTTACAGACTCATTACATTTTAGGATTGTCAACGCTAAACGTTAAATGAGGGAAATTATATATTTATTTTTATTTAAAACCCATATATATTATTATATTATTATTATTCATGTAATTTTCAATTAATATTAACATTCTCCTCTCATTTTTACTTAAAATAATAGAACAAAATATATTAAGAAAAACAAACCTTATTTCCACTTTGGACAAATGAAATTTTCTTCCAAATCCATATCATCATTAATAAAATTTCAAGAATGTTTTCAACATTATGAAATGATATATTAAATTCATATTTCACCACATTTTAATTACTATAAAAGTTTTAAAAAAATATTTTCTTTATTTTCCAAAGGAGGTACTTTTTTACTCAAGGTATTGAGAGAATATTTATTTTAACATATACCGCATTGATTATGTTTTCCACCATCATGACTAATATTTCCTTTAAAGAATAAATTAAATGTCTATATGGTTCTTTTTAAATAATTTTTTTAATATTATAGAAATTTTTAGATTTTAAATAAGTTATTTCAAAATAGAAAGAGTAGTTTCCTAATGAAATATTATAGTGGTATTTTAAATGTATTTTAATATTTGACAACATCCATTAATGTAACTTATTATTAACTGGTAATATGATACAATGATAGTATATTTATTCCTTATATGTTTTTTAATGAATATTATGATGAGATATTTATAAAACCCATTTTATTTTCCCAAGGTTAAGATATGGTGAAGTGAAAAATGTTTTCATGATCGTGTGGAATATATATGAATGGGTTATGTGATATGTGGTACTAACATAGACCTATAATAAATTAGTTAAATATTAATAACATGTGATATAAATATTTTATGTGTGAACCAGATGTCATTTCAACAAAATTATTTTTGGACCTAGTTTCATGTCCATAAGTTAATGTGTGGACCTGAATTCATGTCTATAAGTTTATACGATGACATGATTTCATGTACTTAACCTAGTTGGTAAATTTGTTACTATTTATATATGCTCAAAATGTTATAATATTATACTTTTTGAACATTTATATTTTTATAACATGATATCAAGGATCATGATTGATTAATGATGATTTAAAATTCTTATCACACTTGTCTTTTTTTATGAAAAATAAATATTCCATGGATCATGATTAAATATATATAATTGATCTGATATGACATTATTATTATATGATCATTTTTAATACAATTTTTCTAACAAATTATTATTTATTTTTATATTATTTGTTTACCCTTTCGGAGAATCTTCTCTCACCCCTTCTTATATTTTCATTCCCTGGGTTTTTATGAAGGGCTCTATGTTTTCTACGTCTAAAAGGGTAATTATATAAAGAAAATTTTGGGATATGGTGAATATTATTTATAAAATATGATGTTTATATATTTAGTTTATAAATACACCAATCCTTTTTATATTTTGGGTGTGTGTAACTGTTTTTCGTAATGAATATGTATCTAAAATGATGTAAAATTTATAAATCTTATAACCAGGTTTCTTGAGGAAACAGAAGAGGATGATTATAGAGTTTGTATCCCAATTCTTAGCATGATATAAATTAAATAATGAGAATAATAAATCTAAAGGGACAATTAAACCATTACCTATAACATTATGGAAATAAAATAACATCACTAGGTATTTCATCGTCAATAATTTCAAAACATCTAAATGTTTAATTCTCTATCAATTGTCGTGGATAGACTTACAATGTCTATATACTCTATTTCATTTTAGGAATATGGCTCACTTGGATAAATTTCAAATTTAAACATAAAAGATGTAGTAAAATTACAAAGAATACAAATTTTAATTGTATCTTGTTGAGATATAAGTTTTTAATTAAAATTTTAGAATATTAATTAATTTCAATTTTATATAGAGACGAGTTTCAGCATGACATATCATTTTTAAACTGATGGTCAATCTAAAAGAACCAGCCATATATTAGAATGTATGATTATAACTTTCCTGATGTATTTCAACGAATGTTGGGATCCACATTTTTATTTATTCTACTTATTATATAATAATTGTTTCCACCCTCTAATCCAAATGGAACTATATAATTCTCTATTTGGGAGTCGATATAGGACTCCAACATTTTTTTGTTAAAGTTGGAGAAATGATGCTGTTAGGACACGATCATTTCCAAGAAATTATATCCATGGTTTAAACATTTTAGTGACACATGAAAGTAGAAAAAATTTGATACAGTATCTGTAATGATAATAATTGACAATATCATGAGATTGAAATTAGATACAGGGTAATCTATTGGATATAATATTGGAAGAGGGTTATGGGGTTTGGAAAGAAAGGTAAATTTATAACTAGATACATCTGTCCCATTGATATTATTAATTGAAAAAGGGATTTTCATATTATTTTTCACTCCATCCCCACCACTCAAAAGTTAATTATGTGTTATATATATCACTTTTGAGTATTTAAATATCTGATCAATCACATGTATTGAACACAGAAGTTGGGCTGTTAGAAAATGACCCCTCTTATGAAGAATAACCCATGGAGATTTTGGAATGAAGATATGAGGATCTATGAAACATGACCACCCACATAGTAAAAATTTCATGGAAAACCACATGTTTTAGTATGTGACTTGGGATATTGAATATTTAATGAGACAAAAGTGTGCTCATTTTTCATCTGGGTAATAAATTTTTAAGGGTGAAATAATTTTAAGGGGATATAATGTAACACCCAACCCAATTATAAGAATTCAATATTAAAATAACTTGTTTTACATGAAACAATGGATGAAAATAAAAATGTTATTATTTAAATATTACCATTGTAGTATATAAATTTAATATATCAGTATAAATAAAATTAATAATATTATTAAAGTAATAAATAAACAAGAATAAATGGAATCAAATAGTCAATGTATCCATTATGAAGCTCAATTTTCCATGTTTGGAATGGAGGTATATTCTATAGTGTTTTCCCTAAACCAAGACCAAGATGAAATAAAACAAGTATAAATTGATAGAAATTATCCTTATGTAATTTGAAGATAATATAAATTAGTATGATATTCATTCTAGCCGAATCACAAAGCATGAAAACAAATTCTACTTATCATATTTTTAGGTCTTATATGGAGATCTTGAGGGGTAATTTATGCTGAGGATAGTATACCATAATTACATAATAATAAATTTAAGAAATTTCTTATATATCCCATGTATTTTTAAACATTTCAATTTTTTTACTTTTAATGAAAAAATTTGTATTTTTAATACTAATTTAATTATTGATGCCAGATAACTAATAAGATCATTTTATTCTTAATAATGTATTATACTAAAAATTTCTTTTCCATGTGACATGAATTTATATTTTAAGAAAGATAAGATATTCTGTTTAAATGGTGATAAAATATATCTTTGACATGAATAATATATTAAAATTAGTATTATTATTAATTCATAGAAATATAGGAATAATAATAATTAATATTTTAAAATTAATTTTACTATGAATTTTTTCTATATATCTGATGGGGTAAATTTAAAGTTAATTTTTTCACGTTTAGAAATTTAACCTAATTAAAAGGAGTCTTAATTATTATTCAGCATGTTTAATTTTTTATTAGTGTTCTTATTATATTGTTAGTAAAAAAATAATTACCATGGTAAATTTTTAATAAAAATTAATAATGGAAATTGGGTAACATAAAGTGTCTCAATTTTTTTAAATTAAGGTGATACTTATAGATTCTAGAAGAAATATTTATTGGTTATGCAGTAATAACCTCATGTATCACCATATTTCCTAACATAACTCACCTAAAACCCATTTTATTCAATCTATACCACTAAAATAAATTTATTGTCGAAGGAAAAGTGTATGTTTTTCGCTTATAGATGGAAATGAGCCCCACCCATTTCAATCCATACATATCAATAAAAATTAAATTGAAAATTTGAAAATAATTACTCTCATAGACCCAATTATATTTCTGGAATCAAAATTTTGTACGCAATTTTCCCAAGCCCCCCATTTCCATGATGTCTTTCAAGAGAAGATTTAAGCCCTCGATGTGAGTAATATCCACTCACTGACCATTTATTCTCTATCTTTATCAACCAAAATAATTCTAACCATACTAATATGATTAAATAAGTATAATTATTATACTAAATTGTTATTATATTTTTTGGAATAATATAATTTTACCTTCTTATTATCCATTCAAATATGAAAATGTCATTCATGTTATCCACAGACTCCTTCCTCCATGAATGACATATTTAATTTTTCATAACTTCCTTACATGGATAGTTAAAAGAATATTTTTAATAAATAAAAACAAATTTATGATATTATTGAGATTATTTAAATATAAATGTGGAATTATATTAAAACCAAACAATCTATTAATATACCACCTTCTGTTCTTTAGAAATTACAAAAATAAGATCATCACTAATTTATTCTTCCTGAGACATAAATAATTGTCTAATGGGATGAAATTATAACTTTATGAAACACTATGGAAAATATATTCTAGAACTATAAATAATTTATGACTAATGACCTTGGAATAAATTTAAGGGGTCGACATTGACATTACAAACCATGTAAAAAACAATTAAAATCACTAACACTCAACCTGAATAGCCTAGAGGCCTTAATATTTATTGATTTTTGATAACCCTCCTTTCAAGGGATGAGGGGGAACCCTTACAAGGCCTATAGGATTAGATATTAAATGGCCCATAGGCTTTAGAGATTACAAGACCCAGAGGTCTTAGGGGATTCAACTAGATTATAACTAAAAGGAACTATCCCTCCCTAGCATATGCATCATGATTTTAGCTCTCCACCTTCACATGGCCATATGGCTAGGCATCTTTTCCAAGCACAATCTGGTCCTGATGGCATAGAAATACCCACTTATTCTTCCAAATCAATTTGGTTCTACTCTCGTGAGTGCAATTTATCTAAATCCTCCTCTAAGGATGCTCAATTTTTGTAAAGTCTATTTGGGGTAACTGCACTAATCATGTGGTCCAAAGGCCTTGAGGTGGCCCGAAGGCCTTGAAGGTGCCCTGAAAGCCTTACTGTCCCAAAGTCCTAGGTGGCACGAATGCCTTAAGGACTCCATGCTGAAACTGGTGGTCCAAGTTGAATAGTTATGGCTACTATAGTATCAAACAATTCCTTCTATAGTACCTGCACAGTACTACTACGATGTCTTCTATAATACTGCTATAGTAGCTGGAAAATATTTCTCTGCTTGGTTTCGAACCTAGGTCTCGTGGATACACATATGGAGTCCTCACTAACTGGGATGAGGTTCATGTGAAAATCACTAATACCCAATGATTAAATTAAACTATAATCGATTAGTATATATATAGTGAGTAATTATTTTTAAAGTATTGAAAATGTAATATACATGATTAAAATTTTGAAATAATCTGTTCAAATATTTTTTTAATCCTAAATGGTTTTATATTGCGTCTTTCCAATGATAAATAAAAGGAATGGGTTTTGTCTACTCAACCCACTTTTCATTTATTTTTAGTTTCTCACCCTGAAAAGTGAACTTATATGTTTCTTATAATTTTCCATTAATTTCTTTTATATGTTACTTTTTATTTTTATCAGGGTAATTTTAATTTTTACATCAAAATATTCTTCCTTCTATCTTTATTTTTTATAAAAATGTGGCATAGAGATAAATAATTCCTAACCTCTTTAATGAATATTTCATTTACTTGTCCTCATTATTCTTTTCAGGAAATAATTTCATTTTTTATATTTAAACCAAAATATGTATTATCTCACATGGTATACTTATTTATCTTAGCCTACTTTCAAAATATTTTTTATAATATGTTTATAATGAGGGGTTTCCCTAAATGTATTTTGAAATATTAAAGAGTATTTTTCTTTCACAGTCATATATTTCATCTTCCACTATACATTTTATCTAGATAAAATTTAGGAATTTTTCAAGGCTCTGTTGTTATGATTTATTTTAAAGTGTTTTTTTAAAGATATTTTAATTTTTCATTTTTGGAAATTATTTTTTAATGTGACTAGCAACTTCATAATTTTATTAAAATTTTAATATTCATTGTGAAATATCATTTGTATTTTCAATTCCATTTTCCCTCTTTATCTCCATGACATTTATCTATTATAACTATATGTTTCATGATTAAACCTCTAAATTTTCTTTGTTTGGATTACTCATTATTGGTGATGTGATTTCAGTATCTACTGATATACTCTTGATGTCAGGATATGTGATACTGTTTAGAAATAATATGAAACCCATTTTTATTACGTGGGGTATTTCATGATATGATATATGATTGATTTCATATGGAACATATATTTATGGATGTTAAAGGGTAGGGAAATATATATCCCACAATTATTTACTTAAGGTTCTATATCTCATGAGATAAAAATTAGATTCATGTTATGATACTCGATCTACAATGGGAGGAAAGATTATGATTCTTGATCCAATGTGTTATGGGAGGTAGGGTCTTGATTTATGATCTACAATTTTATGGGTGTTAGGATCATGATTCCCAATAAACATTATTATTGGAGGGATATTTGTAATTTAAAATCCATTATATCAGTATTTTCTATGTTTTTTGTCCCACTTTCGCATGAATATTTCACATTTCTATGTCGTTTGTTTATATTATTCTATGTGGATCACGATTATTGTCTCCTAATTCCATAATCTTAATATGCGGTACATGTTTGATAATTTTATAATACATGAACTCCTATAATTATTTATAACTTATTTATAGTTTTTCCTTAATGAATGTTTCAGCTCACCCCTTCTTGTATTTTTCTTTCCCTAGGTCAGGATAAAGAGTATAACATATGAGATATCTTGAAGGAGGTATAATATAATATGATTATAGAAATATTATAACGAATATATGAAATAATATTTTTATGTATATAATATCTAATGATACTTAACATTTAGGTTTTGGGACTGTGATATTATTTTTTATATGAAATTTTTAGATTATGAAACTTGTGTGGAATATATGTCAGTTTAGCATAGGTTATCTCACTTATTATCAAAGATGGTTTGTAAATAATGTGAGATTTTTAACTAGAACCTAGAGTTTGTTTTATGGGAATATAATAAATGTTCCATCCATAAATCCTTATATAAGAAATAAAATCATTTGTCATCAATAAAAATGCAGAATATATGTGAAATTTATCTTTTAAAAAAGCAACATATTTTCACACACCCGCATTCCAAAGCTGCTCAAATCTATTATTAAGAGATAAAAGTACACATTAATAAACTTTATAGGTTGATAATGTCAATGTATGTATAATTGAATAATTAAAATGGTTTTTTCATATATATCCATAGATTATGGTCTTATATAGTAATAAAAACAATCTATGTTTGGTGAGAAGTAAAAAATATTACAAAGATAATTAAAAAGGCCACATGGTAAACCTAACCTAACATTTCAAATTTCATTTTAAAATAGGATATCATGCATCAAATTTTTTTCATGAAAATACATCAATAAGATGAACCAATTCACTATTATATCTAATTCTATAAGAATTTTTCTATCACATACTTGTTGATATTTCAGCAGGCATGAATATTTTGAGCCTCAAACTCAATGAAAAAATGTAGATTACTTTATTGGAACATGAGATGGTGTTACATGTTACTTTTTATTCCAATGAGATCATCCATATTCATTATAGTCATTTAGGACCATGCTGTCCTCCCAAAATAGGCTATAATATTTCAGGAAAGAATGAATTTTATTAGTTTAAACTTCAAGGATATCCGTTAAATTTCATCACATATAATTATTTGAGAAACTATTTACACTATATTTAAGTAAGTCCTTCAAAAAAGGTATGAATATAATTTATGTCAGTGTTTGAAGTTTCAGAAATATTTTTCCTGTGATATAATCATATTAATAATTACAAATTTATGATTTTACTACATTTCTAATATACAAGTGTCCTTGAATCATCCCTTAATTTTATAATATTATCAACATCATCATTTTAATTTTTTATATCATGTTCACTCATACCATTATATTCTTAATTTGGAACAATTTCTTTATCAGGGTGATGAGTTAATGGGAACCGATCAAATATCAAATTTTCCACACCACTCCTTTATTTTTGATCATGAACAGTTTGTTATTTCTTTTTCTCCCCATTATAATTCCAGTCATAAAAAATTGATTTTTTTTGTTTTATGGCCATTATCGTTTCTTAAAATAAACAAGTTCATACAAAAAACTATAGTAAGTTCAATGTATAATTTATCTATATGAATAATTATTAAATTAAAAATCTAAAAAAATAGCATAGCTTTAAAATCAGTTGATATCCTATCTGTATCATCCATCAGAAAACACTCTATCCTGATAAAAATAATAATATATCAATATAATAATCATATAAGACTAGAATTATAGAATTCATGACAATAGTGAATCATTCCAACATATATTAGGACAAAAAATTATAGAAAAACTAAATACATATGTTTTTATTGGGGAAAACGTTTATAAAAAAAGAACATTGTTCTGCACAACGTGAAAAGTCCTTTATTTGATTAAATTTTTTTCTTAAATTAAAACATTAATAATATAATAATGATAAAATTTAATACCACATGTTTATATAGTATATCCAATAAGATAATATGAATACCAATTTTAATAAAAAAATATCAAATCACAGTAGTAGATGTCCAAATAATGTACAAGATTCAAAATATACAATAATATATTTCTACTAGTAGTGAACCCAAAAAATTATATGAAATGAAATATGAATTAGTTAGAACATATATTTATCAAAAAAATTAATGAAAAGGTATTAACTTAAACAGAAATAGAGAAATCCAAATATAAAAAGTGTATGTTCCTCATCCAAATATGTTTTTAGTGTTTTAGAACACAAATTTGGAAAAAATTTATTTCGTAATGTATAAAATATATGGGGAAATGGTTTATATACATTAAATCAATTCATTTTAATAAGAGTTAAATTTATATAATATATAGGTACCACTTAAAATAAACCAAAGGACCCATGTTTGTGTTAGAATAGAGAAATTTGACTGAATTATTGAAAAATAATAAAAACTCACATTTGATAAGTCTTCACAAAAAATAGTGTATAGAATTCCTATGTGGTTAAAAAACATAGACATACTAGAAAAAATTAATAAATAAATTAATAAATTTACAAAAGAAAAATAAAACTAGTGTTTACAAAATGCAATTTTTGTTCAAAATGAAATATTATAATCAAATGTTTTTCAAAGTAAATGAAATTTATATTATTATAGTTAATATTTTTATTAAAAATAAATTTATGATTACATAATTTATTAATGATGGAATAAGAAAAATAAAATATCTTTACATCCATTCCTGTAAAAAATAAACAAATCATGTTTTATAGGTAATTTATGTCAAAAAGTGGAATAACCATAAATTGAATAAATCTATTACTCTTTTTATATAATATACCCAATAATACATTAATTCAAAAATCCAATACCTATAATCATAAACATAAGTAAATTACTAAGCATTTCATATGACATTGTTTTCAATCATTTCTTAATACCTTAGTGTTTTATGTAATCATGGACCTTCATTCCAAATATAGGTGGTCAATGGGGAATTTCCATTTACACATTGGAATATGTTTTGGTCCATAAGATAGGAGTTCATGTTCATATTAACATTTTGGGTTGTAATTATTACCTATTCCCAGACACTCTAATATATTTAATTCATACATGTTAACCATTCCCAAATCCCAGTAAAAAATTCCAATGATATGATTGAAGAAATGCATTAATTTGAATAGATACATGTGTTCAAGGTTATACAGAAGTGGAGTTATGTGTATAAATCCAAGACTCTCCCTAAATATTATCTCTTATGCATATCATAGGTTTTCTATATTTAATTTTTTAGTTGATAATTCTGTTCTTTAAAAACAAATAGTTCGGCACTCTGCAACTTACCACTATCCGATAATGTGAAAGGTGTTGTGATGTTGGTGTTAGACACATCATAGGGGTTTCCTACTTATCCCTATAAATGAAATTAGAACCCATATATTTCAATTTCTCTCAATGAGACATGTTGTACCCTTCAAGGTTGTCTGATAGGGACCAATAAGGTCCCTTTTAGGGTAATTAAACCATGAAATCTACTATGTTGTTCAAATTCATGGAGAGTATATTACTATTAAATAAGTTCCTAATAATGGTTGTGTTCATAATTATGATTGAGAGACAATTTATGGTTCTTCTTACCAGAAATATATCCCTTAGAGTAATTTTATTTGGATCATAGGGAATATGGACCAACAATGATAGTTCCTATGGAAAATGGACCAAATAAAGGTATGATATTTTTGTATGCTGGTTTTGAAACTCAGGGAGGTATCCTATATATCCTGATTGATAAGAGAAGAGTCCCATATAGTTTTATTTTCAAAATTTATGGTCGTATGAATATACCATACTTTTTAGTTTGAGGTAACATGATATGAATATTTTCACACACTTTTCTATTGTTTGACTAGGATGTATGTTAAAATAATGTGGATATGACAGAATATTGAGTTTGGATTACACATGGATTTCTAAGGGATCATAACATGGTTAATGACTTATATAAGGCATGGTGGGCTTAGGCTTACACCAATTAGGTTACCCTTGTATGGATGTCCCTAGATCATCGATTAGTCAGGCTAATTAAATGATCAATGGGAACATAGATGGTTCATACACCCTGAAAGGTGGTCAGTGGTCGCATGAATATTTAATTGGAATCATGTCAAATGACATCACAATTTAGAAAAAAATACATGTTAATTAAGATCATATAAATCTACATGATATCCTTTAGATGTGAAATTATCAAGGGTATATAAGATTTTAAGACCCCTAACAGTCCTATAAGTAATGGAGTACATGCAAGAAACACCGTTTATCAAGGGAATACATGATCGAAAGAGTGTTTTCTGGTGCATCTGAAGACTCGATCATGTACATTAGGTAGTTTTGGGTAATGTCTTACTCGATATTTTCTAGAAAATTGATCAATAGGAAATAAGTCCATTATGATCATTTTTATTAGTTCAAACGATGTATATTTGATTGTTTTTTCATGTGCTTGCATGTATTTTTGTTTTGACTGATTACAAGTCCTCTAAATACTAGTTAATATTATCAAAAGATTAAATTTTTAATTATGTTCAATTATATGTTTTTAAATTTTTATATATCTTATATCTTTTAATTTTGTTTTTTAAGCATACTTACTCTTGATAATATCAAAATATTTCAACACATAATAATTATTTATATTTTGTTTTTTGTTTTTTCCAAACATATTCTAAAACATTAATTTTGAGTTCCTTGGATATAAAAGAAATTTTAGACCATAATATATCATTTATAAATGTTTTATAATTTTCTTAATATAAAAAAGTTGTTTACCACATAGAAAAATTGTTATCTAGGTAGCCAACTAGCTATCCACATAGCTGATTTTGAATCCATATAAGAAATTTTCCCATTTTGGTTTCCCTTTGTTTTTATACCGTAACATGATCTACAGAACTAAAAATTAAGTAATTTTTTTAAATATATTATTTTTCTTACATTTCATTAGAATAAATCAACTTACGAATCGATCTCTTTCACGTTCATAATTAGGCTTGAAGTCACTATATGTTTTCAGTCGGATTTTTCATGTTTTTCAAAACTATTTTTATTCTATTTTTGATCATATCATGAGTTATATATATATATAATTCAGGTAATTATTTATTATTTATAAAGATAATTGTTTTTCTAGATATATGTAAAAAGGGACCAAAGATAATTCTTCCTTTATCAAGGTAAATATTTATCCCAAAATTCGAAAAGGAAATCAATCTACATTTTTCTAGATCTGCATTACATAGTGAATCTCTTATGTAATTAAAATATATGAATTCTTAAATATTGGATCTATAATTTTAATTCCACTATGTGATCAATTTTATTATGTGAATCACTTACATAAGTTCTCCTACATAGGGGAAAACACTTATGTGAAAATCTATTATGTAATTCCTATATAAATTTATGCTATGTTTTTCATTGTGCTTTATTTATTGATTTAATGCAAGTTTAATTCACATATTTTAATTATTATAATTAATTTATTAATCAATGTTAATTATAAAAAAGCATATAATTTTTTTCATTATTTTAAAATTTTTTTTATGAATATCAGAGGTTGTTCTATATTCACACATGAAACACACAACTTAAAAACAATAAATATTTTCCTTTTATTTTATATCGTATTCTTAGATTTTATTATTTATAAGTTAATATTATATGTTGTCACGATCATTAAAAAAATATTATTTTTAACTCTATGTTATTATTCTATTTACCTTCTCCACATATTTACTACTCAAATTTAAAGGGTTTTTATAATTTCATATTTTAAGATTCAAACTTTTTATTTTCATGGGATTTATCTTAGAACTATTTATATATAAACCCTTTAAATTTTTTATCAAATGATTTATATTTTTTAATATATATTTATTATTTTAAATTTTGGTTATGAGATGAGTGACATTTATAGAAAAATATTATCTTTATCTCTCTATCTATGATATTCTAGCAAGTGTTATTATTATTTTTGAATTATATTACATGTGGAAGGTTTTTTTTTACTCTATTATGTTCTTTATTTAAAGACATATTTAGTATCCTTGAAAAAGAAAAAATATCATAGAGATATAAAATTACGACATGAAATGTTCATGTGACTGTAAGATATAAAATGTGTTTATAATCTGTCAACCTTTAAGTGATCTGGCACACTATTTTTATTACTGTTGAACTATCTATCAAGGGATGAACAAAAATGTTTTAGAATTATAATTTCTTGATGATATGTCCAAGATAATAAAAAACTCATTGACTAATACCTGTTTTTTAATCTTATTCTATATATTTCATCCACTAATTGAAAAAATCCATATACCAACTATTTAGAACTATTGGTATAGGTCTCCAAACCATTGGTATAGCCTATAACAACAGTTTGGATGGTGTTTTGATTTTATGGTGTCCGTATAGACCTATACCAATGGTTTTTTGAAAACTATTTGTATAAACCGATACCAACAGCTATGTAAACTCATTTGTATAGGTCATCTGAAAAACCTATACATATGGTTTTACAAAATCATTGGTATAATTAACGTAAAAAAACCCAACTAGTTTTGATCCCATCACCTCAATTTTATAAAACAATATCCTAACCACTAACCTAATATGACTTTTTTAAACATAATTTCATAAATATATTGATATATATGTATATTTACATTTATTTTAAATTTTTATTTATTTAATGTTATTTTAAAAAATAATCCATAAAAATATTTCTACATATAGAAATAGTCTTGAGAACCATTTGAATAGTTAATTTGACTTATTGATCTATACCAACCATTTTTTTCAAAAACATCATTGGTATATGGTAGATCTATGCCAATGGTTTTGGCAAAAACCATTAGTATAAGTCTATATAAGTGACCTATTCCAACAGTTTTGTAGAAATTTTTGGTATAGGGTTTATTCATGGGACATATAATAATTATTTTTTACAAACCATTTGTATAATTTCTCTCTAAGGTATCTATTCCAATAGTTTTATCCAGACCATTAGTATAGTTCCATTGGTATAACTACAATTTCTAGTAGTGATATTTTTTCTTGATTCTATAACACTTCTTCATATGTTTCATATACACTCTTTTTTTATTAATTTTCATACAAAATCATTTAATATCTTTATGTTGTGACTCATGAATTATAAATTCATGATCTAAGTGTTATGAGTCCATATATCTAAATTTTGTACTATTGGGCCGTGACACCCATATTCTGAAGTTATAACTATACATCATGTCACTCCAATATTATAATGTAAGTTTTGTAATTGGGTTGTGACTCTTCATACATAAGTCAGTGTGTCATGTCATCCCTCTAATAGAAAATGATCTTGAAATCTGTTTTGGATTACTCATCAAAAATTATTTTAGTTTACAACATATCTCTCATAAAGTAGATAGGTATAAGACTATACTTGGTCCACATTGGACTGAACCAATATAAAAATAATTATGTTCATTCTTTTATTCCACCCCAAACCATCTATAATAATAAAATTACAAAATTAACTTAAATATTAAATTTATTTGATTAAATTTTATAATATGGTCTATTCACACTCGACCTATAGACTATCTATAATCATTATATCTAACCTCACAATTCGTATCAGATGGTGGACCTTTCTTAGGGGAACATTACTTCAATTATTCTTTTTATTGATACCAAACAATTGGTATTAGAGGTTATCTTTCTTAAGGATATTTTATCTTTTTTATTCATTTTCCTGATACAAAAAATTATTATCAAAAATTGTTACTTTTGGAATTTTTCCAACCCCTCTACAAATTATGTTTGTATTTTATTATGACAACCAATTACTATACCTAAATATTCAAGGGAAATATCTTTAAGATGGTGGGAGTAATTGTAAACTATGCATGGATTCCCTAAAAACTTCCTCACTTTGATGTTGTTGACTATGGTTACAGGTTATCCAATTTGAAGTCTTAACTAAAACAACTAGTCATTCAACATAGTTGATCATAGAAAACAAATACACTACCAGAAGATGACCCAAATACACTTACTAAAACATATTCTAATAGATATGTTTTAAATTATAAAGGTTTTAATATTTAATACTATGATATTCATAAAAATGTGATTATTCATGTTTTATCATGAAAGAAATCTGATGAGATTTGGAAAATCTGATAATTTAATCTCCATGGCTCCGAAAAATTTAAATGAACCAATATTTGAATGCTTTATGATGAGTACTAAGACATAAATATGGGTGAATAAATAACTATAAATCAAATGTTCCATTGATTCAAAAAAAATTTAATAGGGTGAATTTCATAGGGGGATCTTTTTAAAACCCAGTACACGTTGAATGATTCCTAAGATAATTACCAAAACAATTTCATACAAAGAATGTAACTATTGATAAAATCAATAACTATAAATATTACACTCTCAAAAAAATTATTAGATCACTAATTTAATATGAATTTGAGTTGAATATTATTTCAGAATAAGAGACATCAAAGAAGAAAGGTATTTCCTTCAAATCTGATATAAAATTTAATGCTAACTCTTATAAATGTAAATCTCATGAAATTTATAAATAAGAAATGGTAAATATAACCAAGGGGATATAATAAGAGGCATGATTAAGATAATAGTAATGATCTAAAAGAAACAATGGGTACTAAATATGGCCTAAATATTTCATATTGTGAATGTATAAATAAGCGGAACATAAAACCTAACTATCCTAAGAAAAATTAAAAAGTTAGATATAATAATAAATGAAATAAATTAAATTTTCTTATCACAATGGATTGAGTTTTACTAAAGTATCAGACTCAATTAATGAATACAAAATTTAAAAATATATACTTATCCTATACTTAGTTGTGATAAATACAAATGAGGTTAGCAATAATTATGATTCATTTTATCTTTATAAAAATTAAGGTTACGTGTTTGATTATTTTTATGGATAAAATAAAAAAACATAAAATGATGTTTTAGGAGTAAGTGAATTATAAAATTTTTTGATATAAAAAATAAAAGGAAAATCAAGGAAAGTATGAATGTTAGTAAAGAGAATGATATTCTCAATGAAGAAAAGAAAAATATATTTTATATAAAATTAATGTTTTAAGAAAACTATTCTGGTGTTTGATAAGGAAAAAGAGAAAATAATGATTATGGAGAGTAATATATCAATCACAAAATAGAGAGTAATAGTTTAAGAAATTATATTTCATCTAAAAAATCTAAAGGATGTGATGATCTTGATATTTTCAGAAAGAAAATGATAATCTGAAAACAGGGAATTAATTTTCTTAATGAAATTTTATCTATATTTTTTCAAGGAAGATAAAATTATTATAATATGTTATCAATGAATAAAAAAAATAAAGATAAATATATTTTTGGTTATAATTATCTGATTCTTAATTTATTCAATACCTAATTTAAAAAGAGTTTTATAGGAAAAGTTTATATTGTGGTTTCAAATTTTTTTTATAAGAAAATTATACTAATGAATTTTCTATTAGGTTCTATCAGTATATTTGTTTAACTATATTTTATATATATAAAACTTCAGCTTCTCAGGTTTGATACAATAAATCATTTAAATAATCTTTGTTACTGAATGTTTTTTACTAACTCAATTGCATCCAAATTAGAATGGATACTAAAATATGTGTGTATTTTATTATTAAAGGACTTGATCACATGTACTGAAATGTTAAATCAAGTGGAGGAACACTCTAAAAATAGTTTTTCATTTCATTAAAATATTATAATTATTTAAAATGTAGTTTTATTTACTGTAATCATTTTGTATAGGTGGAATTTGTTTGAATAAATCATAAATTCAGAAAGAGAAATTATTATATTTTATTTTCTATTCCATTTTGGGATATATTTATCATTTTTTTATTCGAATCATGTTCTTTATAGTTTTATATTTTCTAAGAATATGAATTTCTCTCTAAAGTTGGGAAATGTTTTAGGCAGAACATGCAACTCCCTTCTATGTTGCATCAGGTCTAGTGTATCTCTAGATAGAGTTTGAATTTTTGTTCATAAAGGTGTGGTTAGTCTAGCTATTGTTATAGAGAATGATCAGATCCTCACCTACAGCTTCATGGAGTCTAGTCAAAGGATGTGTTTCTTGATTGTGTATGGTAATAATAACTAAATTTAAAAGAGGTTAATTTGGAACATCTAGGACCTTACACCTACAATCATGGACCAATGGATTATTATAGAGGAATATAGCTCCATTTTTCTTGCGGATGAGAAGATTGGACCAGTGGTTATTACTACATCCATGGTTGAATTTAGGTAATGTACTAAGGGGTCCAGTTTGACTGAAATTAATCTTGTTGGAGCCAAGTTCAAATGGTATAAAAGACATATTAATATAATGATATCCTGTAGAATGGAATGATATTTTTTCACTTATAACAAACTTCCACTTTGGAATTCTATATTTTGTGTAGCCTTGGAAAAGTATAAATCAGATCATCATCCCATTCTGTTAAGTCTTCTGAATATTGAAGGAATGTATCCAATCCCATTCAAATTTAACAATTCTTGGGACTCCCTCCAAGAGTGCTCCAGAATTGTGCAGGATACTTGGGACCTAAGGGTTTGTGGTCTTAACCCTCTAGTCTTACTCTTTAAATTCAATCTCATTAAAATAAATCTGAATCAATGGATTAAGGATAGGTTTAACTCATTGGATTATGAAATTGACGGTCTTGAATGTCTTTTACATGAATTACAAGATTCCATTACTAAAGGACACTTTAGTGGGGACCTGAGATAGGAAGCTGAAATTTATTTCAAACTTGGGAGTCTTGTAAAGCATCGTGACAACATTTGAAAAGATATTTTTAAAATCAGGTGGCTTTCAGATGGAGATGGGAACACATAATTCTTTTATACCCTTCAGATAGTTTGAAGGGAAAACAGACCTCTGGTTTTACTTAGTGATGGGGATCATATCATGTAAAATGGACATGATCATTCAACACCAATTATATCTTATTATAGGATTATTTTTAATGGTCCCCCAAAGAATAAAATTACAAGGGAAAAGATCATTACAAATCTAGTTATAGAGGAGGATAATACCACCCATACATCAATGACAATGGACATTGAAATTAAATACGATGTGTTTGGTCTCAAGATGGAAAGATATATAGGTTTGGATGGGATTACTAATAAATTATTTAAGATATATTGGGAAATCATTCAAAATGATGTTTCCTAACTTGTTATACGTTTCATTAATGATGGATATTTTCCCCAGGGCTTCAATGCTCAGTTTATCAATCTTATCCCAAAGGTTCAAAATGCTATGGTGATAAGTCAGTTTAGGACAATTTCTCTAGTCAATACTATTTACAAGTTGATTAATAAAATCCTTGAAAGAAGGAATTCTTGAGTCTCGGAGATGATTATATCTTGGATTCAATTTGGATTCATGAAAGTTAGGAACGTTTATGATTGTTTTCTCACTACCTCTGAGTGTGTTAAACTTATTAGGAAAGAAACCAGAGATGGAAACATAGTGCTCAAACTGGAAGTTTCCAAAGCCTTCGACATAATGAACTGGGATTTTTATTGGGAGTGTTTTAAAGATCTTTGGATTTAGTAGGAAATTAATTCATTATATTAGGATGCCTTTTGAGTTATCCTTTATCTCTATTCTCATTAATGGGTCTCTAGAAGGTTATTTTTCTTTCTCTTGGGGGGGTTGAGATAGGGGGATCCCCTCTCAGACATTAGTTTTTATATAGTAGAGTATTATCATTGAAGAATTTTCATTGACATGGTGAACATGGGTGAATTTTCCATAATTAGAGCAGGATGGGGTAACTCTACTCCCTCCAACATATTATTTTCTAATGACATTTTCATTTTCACATAGGAGGGAGGAAGAAATATCAATAATATTAAAATTCACTCCATAATTATGATAGTGTTTCAAGTCATGTTATAAGATGGATAAAATATTAAATTTACATTGGTATGAAATTTTCAGCCTCATTGAAGACCCGTCTCACCTCTGATTTGGGAATAAAGGAGGGTGCACTACCTTTTGTCTATCTGAGTGTTTCAATGTTTTGAGGAAAACATAACTAGTCACATTTTTCAAATGTATTAGATAAAATGAGGAAATCCCTTTCCTCGTAGAAGGGGATGTCCCACTCAAAGGTGGGGTATATTTTCCTTGTTAAGCATATTGTTATCTCAAAGATGGTCTACTCTTATATAGTGTATCTTTGGCTAGTTTTAACATTTATAAAGCTCAACATGATGATGAAGAACTTTTTATGGAGTGGAAATATTATAAAAAAAGGTAATCACTTCCCCATGGAAGAAATTATTCTTTCTATATAACCTGGGAGGACTTGGAATCAAGAACCTGGAGGCCTTCAATAAGTCTATACTAGCCAAGTTTATTTTGGAAATCATCAACAAAAAATATAAATCCATGTACTTCTTACAGAACTGGTTTATGGAAAGACTTATTGCAAAAAAACTAGATATCTTGAGTCTCCTGTTTGAACTAGAATAAAGTCAATCTTTTCGAAAGTAATTAATCATTACAAATGGATGGTGAGAAAGACATCTTACCTATATTTTTGGTATGATAACTGGGCTGGTGAGCCACTCATTAACCATTTTTACTTGGAGGATACTAGCATCGATCATAACATCATAATTAGGGAGCAACTGGATAATATAGAAATGGTGCCAGAAAATGTTTCCCATACTATTAACGGCTATGAATTTGTTAATTAGGATGATTCTTTGATCTGTGAGGGGTATGGAAATGGTTGGCATGATTAAAAAAGAATTTATAAGCATCTGATTGATGGAAAGAAATAGTGGATTAGAAAAATGAACAAAAAATGGATGACGCCCTCACAATTCACTCTCTATTGGAGGATGAATCTCAACAAGATACCTATAAATGCCAATCTTCAAAGGGTTTGTTTCTATTTATGCTATCGATGCTCCCTTTTCATGAAACAAAGATAAGATATAGATCACTTATTCATGAGATTAAGGATTCCTCCTCTCTTTGGATGGTAGTGAAGCTGATTTTTGGAATCTAAATTCCCTACACTAATTCAGTTCGAAGTCTGCTCACTGCCTTATTCAATGTCACTATTTCTAAGAAATTGATGGTTCTATTTCATGTGAATTGTGCAGAGACTATACACTACCTATGGAGAATAAAAAAAAACGGTTGTGCACAGCAAGTCCCACTTCAGTGCAGATCACATGCTGGGTTCTTTACTTGTTGCAGTTTATGCTTCTAACAACCCCAACTCGAAAAATTTTAGTAACTTGATAGATGAGTGGGTGGTCCATAGGCGACTAAACATTGCTGGAAATTCATGGTTCCCCGTCATACTTTGGATGTTTTATAGACACCCCCATTTACAGGATGGGTCAACTACAACACTGATGTATCTTAGAGGTGTAATCCAGGGACCTCAGTTTTTGGATTCATCTTTAGGGATGGGAACGTGGATGTCATCGAAGGATTATATGGCCCTTGTGGAAGTGTCACGTCACTTGAATCCGAGATGATAGGGATTATAATGGAATTTTATATTTTCATATGAATAATTTTGAATAATGTTTGGTTTTAATGTGACTCTACCGCTCTCGTGCAAGCTGTAGGAATGACGTAGAGGAACCTTTCATGGAGATTGGTTGCTAAATGGGTGATTTTTCAGGACAAGCTCTCCTCTTTGAACTATTTCATCACCCATACTTTTCGAGAGGCCAACTATATTTCTGATGGGATAGAAAATAAATGGATAAATGAGAAAGTATGTCATCAATTGACCACTTTTCCTGAAAAAATGGCTTATATTCCACTTCAGGATAAATACAGAATTACTTCATTTTCCCTCTTGTAATTCTTCTGTTTTTTAATACAAGGGCTTCAACGCTCACTTTGCTAAAAAATATTACATTCAATTACATGCTTTAATCTTGATAGATATATTATATATTTAAATTATTTTTTATTTAATGTATAACTATTCTTGATCATATCATAATATTTCTATAATTAATAATTATTTATACTTCTAGTTTTATTTTTCATAAAATGTTCTACAAGTTTTATTTGGAGTTACCAGGATAAATAAGCCATTTGAGACCTTAAAATATAATTTTTATTTGTTTTATAATTTCCCCCTATAGTAAAAACATTTTTTACCAAGTACCCCACTGGTTATCTATGTAAAAAAATATAGTTATCCATGTAGGTGATTTTGAATTCATGTAGCCGATTTTACAGTTTTGGTTTCCCATTTTATTTTGACTATACCCTGAGTTTTAAAACACCAAAGTGAGTAATTTTTTTCTATAAAGATAATAATATTTAATAAATTTCAATATAATACATCAACTTATGAATCAATGTCACGACCCCCTCCCTGCAAAGTGTGCCCCTCCTGGGTCAGCAATGTGATAAGGGAGATAATGACCCCCGAGTCCCGCCTCTAGTAGGCACCGGGTTGGCGAATAGCACTGAGGGAATAGTAAACACACAAATGGGAGCCATTACCCTCTAAGAGAACACATGCATAAGAGAAAGATAAGATAGACTCCAATCAACTCCTACTTTGACTGAAAGATAAATAAAAACCAAGTACACATATGAGATTCCATGCAAAAGTACTAAAAATGAAAGGTAAAACTACAAGTACCCAAAAGAAAGTAAAACGACAGCAACCACAAGCCCGAACAGCTCCCCCAACCACAAGCTAGTAGTACCCAGCTTGATCTCCAACCTACTCTAATAACCTGAAAATAGTTTATATATACATAGGGTGAGTATAATAGTATACTTAGAAGGATCCTCCCCGAAGCCTCTCGTGTAAATGTAAAGAAAGAATGCTAAAGCCTAGTGAACAACAAGTGAAACCAACTCATCACCTAAAAAGGTATACTAAGTTACCAACCTCACCATGGCTACTCTCACCAAGTAACGCATACAAGAATATAGAATATAGTAAAGAATATCAAGGGTACCCTGCTACTACTTCCCCACTGGTTTTCCGCTTTCCCCAATGACATATGTCATGTGCATCTCTCTCCAAAGTCTTGCCCGCGGACAGCTGGGCTAAGCTCCACAATCTGCACCACGTGCACCACAAAGGCTTGCCCACAGACACCTGGGCGAAGCACCACACCATCCTCCCAACCAAATGTATCCAGGTAGTTTCCGGGAGCCACCACAGCTCACATAACATGTATCATATGTTGGTTATTATTCGTTAAGCCATTACAGCCCATAAACCAAGTAAGGATCCTCAAACCATCACAACCTATACATGTTGCACCTATAGTATTCCATAAGATACTATATCCTGAATATATGTGTGTGAATAACCACAATCCATTACAGCCCTCTACACACATATATGGGGAAAACAAACCTTTGTGCCTACCAGCACAAGTATCTACCAAGAGAAGAGAGTGGGGCCAAAGGGTGTAGTTATCCATTCATCCTCCCACCAGAATGCTGGGGAAAACACCCCCCAAGGCTTAGAATCCCCAGGGTGTCTGTTTCCCTTACTGACAGGGTGGATTAGCATATAGAAACACAAAAAGTACAAAATATATTATATCTCACAACCACACTATGGGCATAACCTAGTCTTAGACACACTACAGCTAAGGTCTCTCAGACTCCAGGATGCTAATTATAAGACTAGGTATCCTATAAGCACACAACCATTTAAAGAGATTTATTAGATTACTTCCTTCCCTTTTTATCAGTTCCACTGTACGTTAATTAATTCATTAAAGATTAATTAACCGTGAACAATTCCACATTAAATTCCATTAACACCACATCCCAAAAATTCCACTGTCCCTTCAAAAGTTCTCAACCTCATCATTAAGTTTCAATTAACTCCAACCCCATGGGTTAGCATCATTTATTCAAACATTCATTAGAGAATTACTTTCCCATATTCCCAGGCATTCTAGAAAAGTATCCTATGCTACTAAACACAAGGGGGCTCAACACGCTGAGTAGATGTACTACCCGTCGAGTCTTTGCAGCCTATATCAAGAGCATAGACCCATTCTCTATTGAGAGGCTAAACATGGAAAGCATGTGGCATACCCCATGTGTCTTCGCCTCTTTCGGAAGAAGGGTAATCAAGACTAACTGCCTTGACCAATGGGGAAAAGTAAAGAAGATAAACAACCAATGAATCAACAAGCATCCAACAATCACATCCATCCCATTCCATCATCCCTGGTGTCCTCCCTGACACCCACATGCATAAACCAATGCATCTCGCCACTCTAGGCGTCATTCACTGCCACAACCAAAATGCCTCTATGCCTCCACATATCACTACACCCCTCCAGGGTCACATCACAATACAAGTAGAAGGAATCAATATCACATCAATAGGGATATTGGCCCTTTTACAATCAGGAGGGTAACTCAGAACCCTTTTAGGGATTATCAAACAATTGGTTCCTTAATCAATATTTAATTAATAGATTTATTAAACGCAGGGTCCAAATTCGGGATACCTAATAATTAAGCTATCACAAATAAATAATCATGTTTATTGCACTAATTTGATTGACATCAAATTACAACAAGAACCAGATTCATTTTCATGCCTCTTTATCTTTAGCCTAAAATTATTAATTAATCCCTCTTTAAGTTCTTTACTAATTTCCATCAAGAACAAACAGCTAAACAAAGCAAGCATTGACATCACACTATCTAGGAAAACAAGATGCAATAACATACGATAGGTATCAATATATTTATCCAGTTCAAATATTTATTAAGAAAATTCTATTGTGATCCACTGGGATAAAACATGGTAATGATATAGTTTCACATAAAAGAAAAGAGAAGCAACGAATCCCCTACCTTAAACAGTTCCTCACATTCTTTATCCACACAATGGGTCACAATCCTCCTCTCGCAACAACTGCATCCACCCGAGGATTCCACAGTACGACCGCACCAACCAAACCCCAAGAAAAACCTATTAGAAGCATGGAGATTACATGCTAATATGGAAAGGAGAAACAATAGAAGATGATCCCTGAAGGAATGATGATAAAACATACCTTATATCGAAGAATGATCGACATAGCTTGGTTGCATCAAAATAGATCGGAACTGATCCGAGGAGTAATGATTGACTGTGAAACACCTACGAGGAAGGATTGAATGGTTCTAGTGTCTCATAGCCGAGAAAAAATAGGAAGAACAAGGGAGGATGATATCTTGTCCCTTTTGAAGATTTTTTTGGGGTGACGGTTTAATATCCGCTAAATTATCCATTAAAAACAGATCGCATTAACCCAAGCGTTTTGACCAAGTAAAAACATCATTTCCATAGGAATAATTAATATAAGATTTATGTCCTTTGAATCGGCCTTAAAGGTCCTTAAAATAAGGCTTTAAATGTATTTTACGTCAAAAGAACATCAAAAAGGGATAAACTATAGGAAGTTGGAAACATTGTTCACATACCGTTATTGTACACCTACCGATTTGTGAAACCGATCTGTGAAACTGATCTGTGAAACTGATATGTGAAACTGTTCTATGAAACCAATCTGTGAATCCGATCTTTGAAACCGATCTGTGAAACACTGTACACCTACCGTTACTATTCATAAAACTGGAAACACTGTTCAGAAAACTAGAAATTTGGAAAAGTGTTCGGGATAAGTCACCTTGACCTCCCAGAACACCTCCAACACCACATTTTCACAGATTAATGTACTGGAGGGGTCTGGGCCCTTACATCAGATACCTCTCAAAACATTCTCGTCCTCAAGAATTCAAAACCCACCAAAAGAAATGGGGTCCGAACAACCACCCATCAAGATACCTCTCAAAAGAGAGCAAGCCACAAAAGCACAAAAGAAAAATTCATAAATTAAACATGAAAGGTATAAACCTGAAGGGAACATCATTACATGAAAAGAGTTAAAAATCAAAAAAATCTGGGTACTGAGCACGTATCGGTAACTCACGTTCCCAAGTACTCTCCTCCAGGCCACCGTGTCACCACAAGATACGAACTAATTGGATAGAACGCCCACACAACACCTTCTCCTTGCGGTCTTGGATCTCCACATGTCACTCCTCGAAGGATTCATCATCATCAACATCGATCTCTCCCCAATCTATAACATGAGAGTCATCATGATGATAACGATAGAGATGTGATACATGGAAAACATCATGTATCTGACTCATCTTTGGGGGATGTGATACTCGATACGCCACAGCTCCAACATGAGATAACACCTCAAAAGGCCTAACAAACTGGGGAGAAAGCTTACTTCCACGACCAAACCTTGACTGCCCACGATGGAGAGTCACCTTCATAAACACATGATCCCCAAAATTAAACTCTAAGGGTCTCCTCCTTTGACCGACATATGATTTTTGACGATCTTGCACTGTCTTCATCCTCTCACGAATCACCTAAACCATCTCTGTTGTATTCTGCACTAGTTCTAGTCTAAGAATTGATGACTCTCTGACCCTAGTCCAGCACAACAGAGAATGGAAAGGAAGACCATACAAGGCTTCAAATGGTGCCATACCTATGGTGGAGTGAAAACTGTTATTGTAAGAGAACTCCACCAAGGGTAAGTGCCTCATCTAGGAACCTCTAAAATCAAGAACACAAGAGCGTAACATGTATTCAAGAGTCTAGATGGTTCGCTTTGTATGACCATCCGTTTGAGGACGAAAAGTAGTGCTAAGGAATATTTGAGAACCGAAAGCATGTTGGAGACCCCTCCACACCCTGGAGGTAAAATGAGGATATCGATCAAAAATGATCATCCTAGGGACTCCATAAAGTCTCACCACCTCCTCCAGATACTGCCTCGACAAAACTTCCACTGAGCTCAACTCCTTGATCGCTATAAAGTGGGACGATTTTTTTAAACAATCCAATACCACCCATATAACATAATTTTATCCCAGATCTTGAGTTAAACCTGTAAAAAATTCCATTGAGATGTCCTCCCACTTCCACTAAGGGATCTCTAATGGCTAGAGAAGACCACCAGGAACACGGTGTTCGGCCTTCACCCTCTGACAGACTAAACATCAAGACATAAACTCCACAACCGCACGCTTTAGCCTAGGCCACCAAAACTGACTCTTCAAGGATCAATACATCCTTTTCACTATAGGATGCACTGCTAAAGGTGAACTATGGAACTCTATGAGAACTGTCTTGCGCATCTTCAAGGGAACAAAAATCCTTCCATGATACAACACTTGGTGTTTTTTGTCCTCCCACCAATCATCAGGGTCCTCATCACAAACAACTTGGTCTCTCCAGACCTCCACCTCAAGATCCCCTAACTGGGACTCTTCCACCTTCCGCACTAGGGATGACTGTACCGTCATCTGGAAAAGGAAACCTCTACCCCAACTTCTTGCATATCAAGATGTAATGCTGACAGTTCTTCCATTATTCTCAATGAATCTCCAGATTCACGCACAGTATCACTATGTGACTTTCGGCTCAGCTCATCAGCTAAAAAATTCCCTTTTCCATGTGTATACGATATTTTGAATTCGTATTCCAGAAAGAACTCCATCCACCGACGTTGTCGGAAGTTCAAGTCATGCTGAGAGAAAACATACCTCAAACTCTTATGATCGGTGAAAACCAAAAAGCGCTCACCAATGAGTTAATGGTTCCACAACTTCAGTGAAAACACCACGGCTGCCAACTCAAGATCATGGGTGGAATAGTTATGTTCATGGGGATGTAACTGCTGAGACCCATAAGAAACAACTGAGCTCGGCTGCATGAGGACACATCCTAACCCCAGATTCAAAGCATTGTAGAAAAAATAAAACTGAACTCCCTCAGCTAGAAGACAAACATCTAGATCACTTACTAACATCTTCTTTAGATACTTGAATGATTCATGACACTGATCAGTCAATATGAAATCTTGATCCTTCCTGGTCAAAGCTGCCAGAGGAGTCGCAACTAGGGAGAAATTGGCTATGAACCTCCTGTAGTACCCTACGAGACCAAGGAAACTTTGCACCTCTAAAACTGTCTTGGGGGCTGACCAAGACACAACTACTTCTATATTCGATGTATCCACAGCTACTCCCTATTGGAACACAACATGCCCCAAGAAAAGGACTTCTCAAGCCCAAAACTCACACTTCAACAAATTCCCAAACAACTGATGTTTACGAAGAACTCCAAAAACAGCATGTAGATGCTCTGCATGCTCCTCTTCAGATGTGGAGTACACAAGTATGTCGTCAATTAAAACCACCAAAAACTTGTCTAGGAACTGACGGAACACAATATTCATAAATACCATGAATACAACTGGAGAATTCATCACGCCGAATGACATTACAACAAACTCATAATTCCAATGACAACAACAGAAAGCAGTCTTCGGGATATCCTCATCCTTTATACGCATCTGATGATATCTTGACCGCAAGTCGATATTTGATAACCAACTTTCACCCTTCAGTTGATCGAATAAATCATCAATCCATGGAAGAGGATAGCGATTCTTTATTGTCACTTTCTTTAAGCGACGATAATCGACACACAACCGCAAACTGCCTTCAGCCTTCTTCATGAATAAAATTGGTGCACCCCACAGTGACACACTTGGCTAAACAAAACCACACTGTAACATACCATCAAGCTGTATACGTAGTTGTCGTAACTTAGAAGAGGTTATCCTATATAGAGACCTAGAGATAGGAGATGCTCCTGGCTGTAGCTTGATCCCAAACTCGATCTCTCATCGAGGTTGTAATGGTACCAACTATTCTGGAAAGACATCAGGGTACTCCAATACGACCCTAGGAAATGCCAGCTGCTGAACCACTGAAGAAATCAGAATCAACTCAGCCATCATGGATGATAAGGATGGAACACACCTATGACCCATCCAAGGATCTTGCTCACCAACAAACACCACTTTCTCTCCATCTACACCAATGAAGATGACGTTCTTCCTGAAGAAATACATGACAGCCTACACCGAATACAACCAATCCATGTCGAGGATGACAACATTTGGTTATATTCATAAAGATGAGAAATCTCCCCAAGAGTGGTGTTTCCAAGACACTAGCTCGTAGTCTCTAAATACTTCAAACAAGTCAGCTTGACCTCCAACTGGAATAGTCAATGCCAAGGGCACTGGAAGCCTATCTTCCTCAAGTCCCAAAGCATGGATAAGGGTAGGTGATATGAATGAGTGTTTCTCTCTTGAATCAAAAAAGGCATACACCAAGGTAGAAAACAAGAAATGGGCACCTCGAACGACATCTGGCTCGCCCGGAGCTAGAAAATCTAGAGCATGAAGCTGACCACGACCTCCTCCACGGCCTCCCTAACCCTAATGACGACCACCACCACAACTGCGCTCTACTCTCTGAGGAAGGGGAGTGTCATGGGGCTATCCTCTGTCTACCCTGTCTACCCTTTGCTGATTTAAAGCTGGTGAAACTGGCTGCTGATGCCTCGACGGAAACTGCATCAATGGAGGAACCTGAAGCGTAACACCTGGCGCATGATGGTCGCTCTGAAAGGTCGGGCACTCCCGTGGCTGACAACCAAGACCACCACAAGAAAAACAAGCGACTAATCCCTTGGCATGGGCCTGAGAGTTGATGACTCTAGAGAAATGAGATGTGAAGGGATGAGACTTACCCTCGGGCGAACAAAAACTCTTCTTCCCTGAAAAATGAGAACCCTGGACCACAACTCTTCTTCATGAGGAGTCATGATGATTCCCCTCTCATGATGATCTTGTCCTGGCCAAAGTCCTCTCGACAACCTCTTCCCTCACTAGCACCTCAAGATATGTTTTCAGTATAAAAGGGGTGACTTGGCGCTGGATCTATGGACACAAAGCCTACTCAAAATGCCTCACCCTGGCCTCCTCATATAGTAGTAGGTCCGAAGCATATCATAAAAGGTTCCGGAAATAGATTCCAAACTCTCGAACACTGGAGCTCCCCTGTCGAAGGGTAAGATGCTTCTGGAAACTGGACGCCTTCACAGTCGAAGAAAGAAACTCGACTCTAAACATGTCTTGGAACTCCTCCCATGAGATCGCTAACTCCTCACGATCCCCGAGGAACAAGAACCTCCACTACCTTACTGCTCCATGTAGCATCATCACAACCAAGGTCACCCAGTGCTCCTTATGAGCACGAATCAAACTAAAGACGATCTCAAATTCCTCTAACCAGTCTTCCATGACTACATCAAAAACGGAGCCCTCATAATTCTGTAGACTCTGGTGCTAAAACTCTCAGAGTGTATTCCTCCAAGTGTCGTCGTCGTCAACCTCTACCCGGAGGCGATCTGCTGTCACAGCCTGCTGGACATTTTCTACGCAAACCTGGCGAGGAAATTGACCATGAGCCATACCTGTAAAATGAAAAACCGTTAAAACACCTAAAACTGGAATATGGAAGACTCAACATTAATTAATTTATTTTTTTCTTTCATTCATTTTAGGTTAACTTATCCCAAGATCTACCCATTCAAACACAGGTATAAGAAGAATGATGCATGATCCTTTCCTAGGTCTCTACCCTGCAACTAGTATCACATTGTTTAGTAGCCATTGTAAACTTAAAGGTCCACACATCAGATCATAGGGGGCCCTAAATGCCTATGTCTCAGCTAGTCTCCAGTGTTTACCTCACTTTCGAAGCATGAATGACACTGTTGCCCTACCAACCCATGTAACCTCACATGCGCCTAACTCCAAACTCCATCATATCCCTCAACCTCCCTTTGATAGCACTCTGTCACGAACCCCTCCCCACAAAGTGTACCCCTCCTGGGTCGGCAATGTGAGAAGGGAGATAATGACCCCCGAGTCCCACCTCCAGTAGGCCCCGAGTTGGCGACTAGCACCGAGGGTATATTAAACACACAAATGGGAGGCATTACCCTCTAAGAGAACACATGCGGAAGATAGAGATAAGATAGACCCCAATCAACTCCAACTCAGACTCAAATATAAAAGAAAAACCAAGTACACATATGAGATGCCATTAAAAAGTACTACAACTGAAAGGTAAGACTACAAGTACCCAAAAGATAGTAAAACGGCAGCGACAACAAGCCCGAACAACTCCTCCAACCACAAGCTAGTAGTAACCATCTTGATCTCTAACCTGCTCCAAGTGACCTGAAAAATAGTTTATATATACATAGGGTGAGTATAATAGTATACTCAGTAGGATCCTCCCCAAAGCCTCTCATGCAAAAGTAAATAAAGCATGCTAAAGCACAGTGAACAACAAGCGAAACCAACTCATCACCTAAACATGTATACAAAGTTCCCAACCTCACTCGGGATACTCTCACCAAGTAACTCATACAAGAATATAACATATAGTAAAAAAATATCAAGGTTACCCCGCTACTACTTCCCCACTAGTTTTCCACTATTCCCCAATGACATACGTCCTATGAATCTCTATCCAAAGGCTTGCCCGTAGACACCTGGGCTAAGCTCTAAAATCTGCACCACGTACACCACAAAGGCTTTCCCGTAGACACCTGGGCAAAGCACCACACCATCCTCACAACCAAAAGTAACCAGGTAGTTTTCGAGAGCCACCACAGCTCGCATAATGTGTATCATACGTTGGGTATTATACCTCAAGCCATTACAACCCATACACTGAGTAAGGATCCTCAAAACATCACATCCTATACATGTTACACCTATAGTAGTCTATAGGATACTATATCTAGAATATATGTGTGTGAATAAACACAAGCCATTTCAGCCCTCTACACACATATATGGGGAAAAATAACCTCTATCCCTACCAGCACAAGTATCTACCAAGAGAAGAGAGCAGGGCCAAAGGGGGTAGTCAGCCATTCATCCTACCACTGGAATGTTGGGGAAAACACCCCCTAGGGCTCAGAATCCCCACGGTGTCAGTTTCCATTACTGACAGGGTGGAGTAGCGTATAGAAACACAAAAAGTACAGAATATATTATATCTCACAACCATACTATGGGCATAACCTAGTCTTAGACACACTATAGCTAACGTCTGTCAAACTCCGGGCTGCTAATTCTAAGACTAGGTATCCAATAAGCACACAACCATTTAAAGATATTTATTAGATTACTTCCTTCCATTTTTATCAGTTCCATTGCATGTTAATTAATTCTTTAAAGATTAATTAACCATGAAAAATTCCACATTAAATTACATTAACACCACATACAAGAAATTCCATTGTCCCTTCAAAAGTTCTCAACCTCATCATTAAGTTTCAACAAACTCCAACCCCATGGGTTAACATCATTTATTCAAAAGTTCATTATAGAATTACTTTCCCCTATTCCCAGGCATTCTAGAAAAGTATCATATACTACTAAACATAAGGGGGCTCAACACAGTGAGTATATGTACTACCTGTCGAGTCTTTTCCGCCTATAGAAAAAGCGTAGACCCATTCTACCTTGAGAGGATAAACACAGAAAGAACGTGGCATACCCCGCGTGTCTTCTCCTCTTTCAAAATAAGGGAAATAAATACCAGCTGCGTTGAGCCGTGGGGAAAAGTAAAGCAGATAAACAACCAAAGAATCAACAAGAATCCAAAAATCACATCCATCCCATTCCATCAGCCCTGATGTCCTCCTAGACACCCACATGCATAAACTAATGCATCTCGCCACTCTAGGAATCATCCACTGCCACAACCAAAAGGCATCTATGACTCTACATATCATAACACCCCTCCAGGGTCACATCACGTCACAAGCAGCAGGAAGAAATATCACATCAATAGGGTTCTTGGACCTTTTACAATCGGGAGGGTAACTCAGAACACTTTTAGGGATTAATATCAAACAAGTGGTTCCTTAATCAATCTTGAATTAACAGATTCATTAAATGTAGGTTCAAAATTCGGGAAACCAAATCAGTAAGCTATCACAAATAAATAATCATGCTTACTGCACTAATTTGATTAACATCAAATTACAATAAGAACCGGATTCGTTTTCATGCCTCCTTATCAATAGGCAACAATTATTAATTAATTCCACTTTATGTTCTTTACCGATTTCCATCAAGAACAGACAACTAAACAAAGCAAGCATAGACATCACACTATCTAGCAAAATAAGAGGCAATAACATACGATTGGTATCAATTTATTTATCCAGTTCAAATATTTATTAAACCTATTACATTGTGATATAGTGGGATAAAACATGCTAATGATACAGTTGTACATAAAAGAAAAGAGAAGCAACAAATCCTCTACCTTAAACAGTTCCTTGCGTTCTTTATCCACACAACGAGTCACGATCCTCCTCTCGCAACAACTGCATCCACCTGAAGATGCCACGGTATGACCGCACCAACCAAACCCCAAGAAAAATCCATTAGAATAATGGATATTACATGCTAATATGGAAAGGAGAAAAAATATAAGATGATCCCTGAAGGAATGATGGTAAAACATACCTTATATAAAAGAATGATCAACACAACTTGGTTGCATCAAAACAGAGAGGAACTGATCCGAGGAGTAAAGATTGATTGTGAAACACCTATGGGAAGGATTGAATGGTTCTAGAATCTCATAGCTGAGAATAAATAGGAAGAACAAGGGAGAATGATATCTTTTCCCTTTTGAAGATTTTCTAGGGTGACAGTTTAAGATCCGCTAAATTCTCCATTAAAAACGAATCGCATTAACCCAAGCGGTTTGACCAAGTATAAACATCTCAGACTTTGGAATAATTAATATAGGATTTATGGAATTTGAATCGGCCTTAAGAGTCCTTAAAATAAGGCTTTAAATGTATTTTACGTCAAAGGAATGTCAAAAGGGGAAAAACTGTAGGAAGCTGGAAACACTGTTCACTTACAGTTACTGAACACCTACCGATCTGTGAAACCGATTTGTGAAAGAGATCTATGAAACCGATCTGTGAAACCGATCTGTGAAACCGATCTGTGAAACTGATCTATGAAAGCGATCCGTGAAAGCGATCTGTGAAACCGATCTGTGAAACCGATCTGTGAAACTGATCTGTGAAACTGATTTGTGAAACGGACTTGTGAAACCGATCTATGAAACTGATATGTGAAACTGATCTCTGAAACCGATCAATGAAACTGATATATGAAACCGATATGTGAATCCAGTCTGTGAAACTGATCTGTGAAACCGATCTGTGAAACACTTTACACCTATCGTTACTGTTCATAAAACTGGAAACATTGTTCACTAAACTGGAAATTTGGAAATGTGTTGGGGATAAGTCACCTTGACCTCCCGAAACCCCTCCAACACCACATTTTCACAATTTAATAGACAGGAGGGGTACGATCCATTACAATAAATCTATTTCATATATGAAATTAAATTTTAAGTCAATACATATTTTCAGTCTGATTTCTGTAGTTTTTCAAAATTACTTTTCTTCTATTTTTTATCATAACATGAGTTATATATATATATATATTATATTAAGGTGATTCATACTTTATTATAAATATAATTAAATTTTATAAATATATTTAAATATGAGAAAAATCTAATTCTACCTTTATTAAGTAAATTTTTAGTGATAAAATATGAAAAGGCAATATGTCTACAGTTTTCAAGATTTTTCTTATGTAGTGTATCTTTTATGTAATTCCCATAAATGAAATGACTACATAGTGAATACCTTACATAAATTATCATAAATTATCAATTTTATTTTATAAATATTTTATTTTTATTCAACAATGTATAGGAAAACAGTTATATGAAATCTATTACGTAATTCATAAAGAAAGTTAAGTTATGTTTTTCATTATTCTTCATATATTGATTTACAACATGCTTTGTTCATATATTTAAATAGTTAAAATTGATTTAAAAATAAATATTAATTATATAGAACCCCTAAAAACCATTTTTCATTGTTTTGGACATGTTTTTTTGATGATCATATCTGTTTCTATATTCACACATGAAAAGTACAACTTAAAAACAGAAAAATATTTTCCATTGTTTTAAGAAATTTTCTTCAATTTTATTCTTTCTAAATTAATAATAGATGATATTATACTATTTAAAACCTTTTTAATATTTTTTATGTGGTGTTATTAAGTGTTTAATTTATTTACATATTTAATTATATTATTAAATTAGTCTATTTTAAATTTTATATTTTCATGTTTAAACTTGATATTTTCAGGTGATTTATCTTTGAAATGTTATTATAGAGACCATTTCGATTATTTTTTGAATGATATTAGATTGGTATGAATCTATATATATGGTTTTAAATTTTGGGCATGATTTGATCAATATTTATGCAATGATAATATCCCTCTTTCACTCTCTCTCTCTCTCTCTCGGATATTCCAGTAACTGTAATTATTATTTTTAAAATTTTACCCGTGGAAGGTTTTTGTTACTCTTTTTGATTATTTATTTAAACATAAGATGATTTTCCTTGAAAAAAATGAAATATCATTTGACAAAGAAAATTATAACATTATGAGTGCATACGACTCAAAGAGACAAAAAGTGTTTGTAATCTTTGAAAAATCATGTGACCCTATAAGTTTTTTTATTAGTTTTGGATGATCTCTCAAGGGATAAATAATTTTTATTGGAACATATACTTCCTTTAATGGATGATCATTTTTATCAAGAACGAAAGAACCAATACCTACTTTTAATCTTCATATATATATTTCATTTGGTTTTAAAGTCATTAACACATTTTCCCATCCTTCAAACATACTCTGTTTTCTATTTATAATTTTACACACAATAAAATTTTCTATCTTCCGGTTGTGACTACCAGATTCTAAATTTAGGATCTATGGTTTGTGAATCCTTATATCTATAATAATTTCATTCAGGTTGTGACTCCTAGATTCTAAAAACTGGACTATTCGGGTTGTGAATCCCATAGTCTAAATATACTATTGTAATTGGGTTGTGACTCCCCATAAAAAAGCAATGTGTCAAGGTTATCCCTCCATTGGAAAAAGATCTTTTATGTGTTTTATGATTCCCAATAAAAAAATTATTTTAGAGAACAATATATCAGTCAATACGTAAATATGTTTAATAATATACAAGGTTTACCTTGGAATAAACTAGTATATAAATCCTTGTGTTTCTTCTTTTATTCCACCGCAAACTAAATGTAATTATAAACATTCAAATTTAATTTTAATAATTAATTTATTTGATTTAAATATTTAATATTGTCTATTATCCCCCTTTTATACCACATTTCATTATCCTACATGACCTAACAATTATAGTATATTTTCATGAAGCTTCCAGGTATTGGTCAGATAAATCACAATTTTTGACCATTAGAAAGAAAAAACATGAACAAATTGAGATTTAATTTCATAAAGGATGAACATTCATTTTCAGAGGAATCATTTGGTCAATATAGAATATTCAAGTGTTGTGTCCATACATAGGGTATCAATTTATAGGTATCAAATTTAGTGACATAAATTATGTGATCTTTGTATGGGCCTCACGTATATTAGCCTTGCATATTGGACTAACATACAAGACTTGTGCATAGTGGCCTCGAGATGGGGCTATGAGTACAAGCCACATGTATGATATCATTGTATGGTTATTGTGTTTAGTGGCCCCATGTGGGGGATCCTCATGTGTGCATCATTATTAGTGGCCTCATACATGGGTTCCAGGTACATGCCTCACACCCAGTGACCTTGAAAATGGTATCAGTGTATAGATTTTATGCATAGTGGCCTCATGCGAGGGCTTCGTATATAAGCCTTCAATTTAGTATACTTATTCCATTTTTTCCATGGACTTGGTTTTGGATTATGAATTATCTATAGACATATAGGGTGTAGAAATATCTTATCTCTCTATATGTGTCAATAAAAGTTTCATATTCCTCCAAAATCTCCTCCCTTTCCCCGAACGCTGTGTCGGGTATTTGTTGACAATTTCCCTAACTTCAAAATAAATTATATAACATACCATACTTTTCATACATATATATTACACATAAATAGAAAAATATACACTAAATAAAATAATATAACCGTGATGGAATAGTTAGTTTTAGTTTCGTTTGAAACATGGAAACATGAATAACTGATTCATAAAACATTTACATCATCTCTCACTTATTCATTCATTACTAAAACCCTTTTTGACACATCATACTTAATACAATTCCTTATATCCTAGGGAAAAGAAACATAATAATGGGTGAGATCAGAAGCTTAGTAAGTCTATGAAATGTAGATATCAATCATATCATTATCATAAAACATAATAACATAAAAAAAAACATTTGAAACTTATATCCGGCATATCAAAGATCATGTTATCATGTTATAGGATAAATCATAGAAGATCATAATGAATCAAAGAAAATTTTATATGAGATAATTACATTGTAAATGGAATTTTAGAATAAAAATAAGCATATAAAATCATTCCCATATTAGTCAACTCTCATTTACAATACCATCATAATGGGAAAATTCCTTTACTAAACTAGGTTCACTCCCTGTTCAAGCCCTGTATTTCTGAACTGATCTCACTCTACATTTCAATCATGTATATCTCTTTAGATACAAATAATTAACCAATTAATTATAGGTAGATATAGGTCCCACCCATCATATAATGAAAACAATACATATTTTTTCCATATGAACATAATTCATTCATCATATCGGAACCTATAAAAAGAAATGGGTTTTATAAATATAATTATATCATAAAAAACCCATGTAAAAGAAATTGGTTTCATTAATATCATTCCATTAAACATTTAACCAACCATAGAATGAGTATGGATATTATCCTTTAGGAATATCACTAGTAAATTATATATAACATCTAATAATTTTGTCTTATATATAAAAATAATTTTGAGAGAAAACTTGACATCATTCTTGAGAAAAAATATTATTTTTATTCTGAAAAAAATTATAAAATATCGGGCTGTTTTAAAAAGAAAAAAAATTCTTAGAAAATTACCTTGTGATATTTCCAGAGAATATTAAAGTAAATAAGGCATTATAAAATTTTAAAAATGTTTTTATTTCATATAATTTAAGAAAAACATTTCTTTCATACTTTTTTTTTCAGAAAAGTCACAAAGAACATTGTTTGGAAAAGACGAAAAGATTCCTTTAAAACATTTTGTAAAAAATTACACTTGTGTAAAAAAAAATCTATTATATCAGAATAGTAAATATATTTTCAAAAATATTTTTAGAAAACATAGATATTTAAGATAAATATTCCCATGTAGATATTTACATATAAAAAATCTTGAATAATAATGAGATTGTGAAATTAACCCCTACCATAGGCTTGATTTTATTCATATGAATCTGAAACTTCAGTATAATAGTTTAAAGAATGTTATTAATTTATAAAATAACTAGATTCATTTTTATTATATCATATATGATTCTATTATATCATCTTATCACCAGGTTTTTTATAATATTTCGTTATTACCCTTCTATCGAGTGTTAACTTCTTCATTTTCTTATGCATGTGTTATCGTATAAGTCCTAGTTCTTATGCATATGATATAGTTACATCATTTATTGAATTATATTATGGTAATATATATCATATTTATTCATTATATAAATTTATAAAATTATTCATTAATTTTTAATGTGAAAAATGAATCACATCACAACATGGAGATGGTAGAACCTACGTACACACAAGTGATGGTATGATTCCCATAGTGGTGAAATGTTAAGGAAGTGGATGGTATATTAATTCCTTTTACATAATAAATATCATTTTATAATTATTATATATATATATATATATGATTTCCATTATTATACCCATCCAAATTAAGTGGCAATGAAAAAAATATTGCACAATGACTTGGATACAACTAGTTGTATGTATGCACACTCGGTACTTTTTTTCATATGATTGATAAAAGGATAGATATAGTTGTTTAATAATCATAATAAAATATCATAATATAGGTTATTATAGAATTATTAATTTATAATGGAAAAAACACATGAAGAGGAAGTAGAAGAAAAAATAATTTTGAAAGACTTGGTAAGGATGATTACCTCTTCTTTGGTGAACTTCCATTAGATCACCTCTTAGGGAAACTAGGGTTAGTATTTTTTGAAACCAAAACCACTATAATATGGTTATTGAAGTTGAGAAGATAAATTTTCTAGGTTTTTTCAATATTCAATTCTCAATGTGATTTGAAAGAGTGACAGAGGTGTCATTTTATAATTGAGGTGAGGGGCACTTTTGTAATTTCAATAAATTTTAGTTTATAATTAATTCGATACCAATTAAAATAAAACCAGAAGTCGTGGACATGAAGTTATGATGAGATAAGGTTTCAATTTCATCAAAAGAATATTTTAAACATGTTTTGGTATTATTTTAAACCTTATCATTTTGATTAATCCCTAGTTATCATATTTTAATTTTAACTAAGGTAACAAATTATTCAATATTAAAAGGTTGTAATTTATATTTATGTGATGTGAATTAAACCATAAATGAACAATTTATAAATTTTTAGAAAATATTATAATTATAATTATTTTTATATTCATTTAATTATTTTTAAATAATTTAATAAAGTATTATTTTGATAAAATATTATTATTGTCAGTTTTGACACTATTCATTACATGGACATTTAAAATTTTAATGATGACAAGTTATCTTAAAATAAAATATTTAATTTTATCCCTAAGAAGTCAAGGTAATCTAAAAAATTCTGTTATCAGATTAATTATCTAAATATATATATTTTAATATTTTTATTAAAATTTATTTAATATTTTCATTAATAAAAAAATTACTACATCATCATTTTGTAATTATTTAATATACTTATTTGTTCACTAAAAACAAAAAACAAAATTCCATAATGAAGGTAAATATAATAGATTCCATAATAATATTTATATTCAAATATATAATTTTGGTAGCCAATATTAAAAATGATATAGTATTTAAAACATGAATGTAAGATCTTTAAATTGTTTTTAAATAAAATAATATATATATATTCTAATATCATGTAAGTGGCCCAAAAATATAAAAAATTATCACAAAAATATGTTTATTATGTTGAAAAATTACATTAAGATTTGTTCATAACATGCCTTTTTCCTCGTGTAGAAACATAAGGGATATTTAAGGAAACTAAAGTGACATTATTGGACCTTCTTTGCTTTAAATATTATATAAGTCATTTTTATGGACAAGTTTCCATTAAAAAACAATATTTTTATGCTTCTGTGTTAATATAGGATGTATTTTCATCCAGTACAATTTTTTTCAGGTCTTAGGGACGTTTTATAGTCTTTGTCATTTAATTTTGAACCTAAATTACCAAATTTACAATTTACCAGGGTAATTTTCTTTCCTAGTTTACTATTCATATTAGCAAAAAATAAAAGAATCCTTTCACTAAAAGTGGAATTTATGAATCCATATTTGGTATCCATTTTTTGAAATTGAAAAAATATAAGTTTTGTTTTTTAATTAAAAATAAAATCTGTAAAATTCTGTGAAAAAAATATTTTCTCAGAAAAAATCCTTTTAAAACATAAAATGTTTTTATAAAAAATTTGTGTTAAAAATTAATTTAAAAAACCATAACATTATTTTTATAAAAAAAATAAAATCAAAAAATTAAAAATTATAACTAATAAAAAGAATAATTTACATTGTAAAGACTTTAAAATAAAATATAGTTTAAAAAATCATTATTTTTATTATTCCTTAATAAAATGTTTTCAAAAAATTATAAAAATAAATTTTAACTTTTTATGTGATGAAATTATTTTTTTTCAAATCCATTTTCTATAAATTTTAAAATTAATATACACTCATAAAATTTAAAATATCATTTTTGAAGTATAAAGTGATTATAATAAAAAAACTATCATAATTTTTTATTGGACATACCAATACATTCAAATTGATTTGGACCTTTTTTTAATTAATAATGTATTCCTATTTATTCCTTCCAATTTAACCACTATATTATAGTGGTCATTTTATAGTATCTCATCGTTCATTTAAACTCACAGTTGCGTGCCACAGACTCTATTGAAGAATTAAAATTATTTAAAGAGAAATATTTATTAAAATATCAGGGTGCTACATTACAACCCCCATTAAACGAATTTCTCATTCAAAATGCATCTCTTAGATACAGAAAATATGAGGATACCTCTTCCTTATCCCATTCACATGTTCACATGTAGCATCCTCAAATTGTCGGTCCTGCCATAAAACATTATCCAATAGGGCAGTCTTGTTCAGTAGAAATTTTTCTCCACTATCCAAAATATATATTATTTTTTCTTTATATGATAGATCTTTCTTCAGTGGTATTATTTTTGGGTTTAGTAAATGTGAAGAATTAGCTATGTACATTTTCATGAGAGATACATGGAACACATTATGAACTTGAGATAGATTTTTTTGAAGCACCAATCTATAAGCTAACAATACATCCTGATCAAGAATTTTAAAAGGACAGATCTACCTAGTGTTTAGCTTTCCATTTTTTTTCCAAATCTCATCAATCTCTTCTAGGTAGATATTCATACAAATACCTTATCACACACTTCAAAATATATTTATTTTTATTGATTGTAAGCATAAATATTTTTTTGACTCTGATCTTCTCTTATTTTTTTTTAATATTATAACCTTCTCTATCATATACTCAACAAGATCAAGTCCCAATAGATTTTTTCCACAACATTATTCCAACATGTTGGAGTTCAAAACATTTTACCATAGAGGTATTCATGATGAGCCATATGAATTCTACAGTGAAAGAAATTATTTTAATAAAATTCTACCAAAGGTAGGTGTTGATCGCAACCACCATTGAAATCCATAGGGAAATATATCAACATGACTTCTAGAGTTTGAATTTTACTATATGACTAAAAATATATCTAAGGATGAAAACCAATGCTGAAACCTAACTCTGTATCTAGATCCTATTGAATAATTCTCCCAAACATCATTGAAAACCTCATATTTTGATCAGATATAATGTAAAGTGGTACTCCATGAAATCTCACCACTTCCTTAATATATGTTTTGTAAATCTGATCAAGAGAGAAATATTATATGGTATCAATGAATTGTTCTAACATCATAATTAAATCACATATATCCCATATAACATTATGGTATTTTTATGTTTTTAGATGTCTGACAGAAAAATCCATGGTGATGTTTTTTTATTTTAATTCTAGAATGTGTAGTGGTTTTAACAACCCCTTAAACTTCTATCTCTCATCATTAACTTACTAAAAATCCAAGCACCGAGAAATATACTCTATTATATATCACTTCATTCTATCACACCATAAATACACTTTTAGGTCTCAATACATATTGGTGCTTCCATGGTGAATAGTGGATAATGAATTATGAGACTCGTCTAACAAATCCTTATTTAAATATTGTATGGGAGTGACTCAAACATAGTTCCTAAACGTTATTATTCCATCACAATCAAAGTTTAACTTATAAACATTTCTCACCTTATTTTATAGCTCAATATCTTTCTTTTATGCCTTCTAAATCTTCACTTGTATAGGTGGTTAAATAGTCATTTGAGAAATATAATATTTCTCCCATTCATTTAAGGTTTCTATATACATCCTATATAAATTCATAAAAATTAGATATTTTTTACCCTCATAATAGATAGGCTAGTGTAGTCCTTTCAACTAATATCATCTTCCACCTTGTTCTGTTTCCTAGGGTGGTAATGTATTGATCAGTCGTAATCTTTAATTAACTCCAACCATTTTCATTGGATCATATTCAACACTTTTTTAGTGAACATAAATTTTAAACATTTATGATTAGTATATATGAAACAACTTTCTCTATAAATATAATTCCTCTATATCATTAATGCAAAAATTACTATAGCTAACTCCAAATCCAGATTTTGGTAAATTTTCTCATAGATTTTCAATTATCATGAGAAATAAGCCATCTCTATATAATTTGTTATGGGACCACATCCCAGTTCCTTCATTGACACATTACTATATATCAAACACCTTTCTCCACAATAGGGTTGTGAGAGAACATGTGAACTGTATAAAATTATTTTCATCTCCTTGAAATTATCCTCTAATTCCTCCACCCATATGAAATCAACAAATTTCTAATTAATCTTGGTTAGTGGATTAGATAATCATGATAAATTTTTAACAAAATATAGATAATATCCAAAAAAACAATGAAAATTTTGGATCTCAGTTACGGTTTTCATTTTAGGCCAATGTTAATTGACTTCCATATTTTTTGGATCCAAATATATACCCTTTCTTAGGATTATCTGGACCAAAAATGAAACTTTATAAAGCCAAAATTGACACTTTGTAATATTTTCATAAAGCTTATATTTTCTCAGGGACTTTATTAAAATATTCATATGACCATCATTTTCATCATTTCTCTTTGAAGAAACAAAAATATCATCTATAAAGACTACCAAAAACTGATCAAGATAGTATTTATAAACTATATTCATTAAATCCCTAAAGATAGTGAAATGATTAGTAAGACCAAAAGGCATAATTATAAATTTATAGTGTCTTTACCTATATTGAATTTCATCTTGGGTATATCCTACTTCTTGAACATCAATTTATGATATCTATAATTAAGAGAAATCATAGAAAAGTATTGAACTCCATATAGTTGATCAAATAAGTCATCAATACGTGGGAGATTATATTTGTTCTTAATAGTGACCTTTTTAAGTTATCGATAATCATTGCAGAGTCTCATTGATCCATATTTCTTAATAATAAATAGTATAGGTGAACCCTAAGGTGATACACTATGGTGTACGAATCCCTTGTCAATATTCACTTGGAGTGGCTTTTTCAATTCCTATAACTCACTATGGGTCATTCTATAAGGATTATTTGAAATAGTCAAAGCACTTGGTATGAGTTATTTTGAAAAATCAACTTCACAATTCAGTGGAATACCTGAAAATTATTCCATAAATATAAAAAACTCTCATGTGATAATAGTATCCTTAATAGAGAGTTTCTACTAAACCATCTAATATATATAACCTCAATTTATAAGACTTAAAACTCAAAAGCTATAAGTAACTTCCACTAGAAGTTCATATTCATCTGTGCATCAATAGATGATCATGTATTCATTCAGAAAATGAAATTTTACTTCTCTTCCTCAGAACATGATATGAGATCCATATAGATAAATCCAATCCATGGAAAGAATCACATCAAATTCAACTAAAGGAAGGATCATAATATTTTTAAGAAACACTATCTCCCAAACTTCAACCAGAGAAGGATAATAAACTGGTGATTTGACCATTGTACCATTATGTTTTTCACATGTAACTAAATATCTAATTTTTTAGGTAATATGCAGACACCCTATGATAATTCTTTATAAATAATATAGTGGTTGGATCTAGAATAGAATAAAACATTAGCTATTTTAGAGTGTATGGTAAGGATACCTTTCACCACATTATTGTCGTACTCCACATTTCTAGTAGTCATCACCTATGATTTTTCATTGTCATTGGAATTAAGATATTTTTGGAGTTGATCATAATCGATAACCCTCATATTTGGGAATTTGTTATAATAATTCCCATTTTAATTGAACATAAATCATAGAAGTGTGTGAGGTTCATTATCTATAGTCATTTCTCTATTCACATTAGTAGCTATATTTTTCCAATCACATCAGTAGTCAATTTCCAGATGAACTTCATTACCCTACATAAAACATTTACTAGTCCCCTTACGATAGTTTCATCGATATTTCTTTACACTCTTGGATCATAATGGATATCTAATCTTCTTTTCACTATAGTTTTTATATTTTCCCTTGAATTAAATTTTTCTATTCTTATCAAACCCATAATATTGATGGGTGAATCTAATATCCATCTCATCATTGAAATCACATCAAATGATTTCATCATAGCTACTAAATTCTCATATGGATAATGCCCTTTGGAGACATTTTTTCAAGATACAGAAGAACCAATCAATCTTATATTAATGTTGGATGATAATTCCAAAATCATACATTGCAAGTCTTAAAAAATTTTCTTCATAGGTACCAATTGATTCATCACCATTTTGATTATGCTAAAGGAACTACTTCTACATCTTTTTATGAAGAATACAAGGAATGTAATTGTTGAAAAATAAGTTCTTTAACTCATCCAATTCCATGAAGTCAATCTCATCTCATTTCCTCATATTATTGATGAGGTTTAAACATTGAACTAATTCACTTTACACATGATATATTACCAAAATTACCTTCCCATGTTCTAAAAATTGGAGAAAAAAATATATTTTTTCAATGGTATTGGTATGTTGTTTTACCACAATTGGATCATAAGACCCATTAAATTAAGGTGGGTACTGCCTCATGTAGAACTAAATAGATTTTTGTTCCCTCCTTTTCTCATTTGGAAGTCCTGAATGATTCATATCATGAGAATGTTGTGTAATCCTAGCAATAATATTTTTTCATTCCATATCCCATAACAGACGGTTTCTCATGTTGACAATAATTTAATTATCTATAAGATTTAGAATTAATTAAGTTCCTTGATGTTTTATCCATTGACTAAAACCCAAAATCACAGCGTGAGAAACACAAATCATAGTGGGAAAACAACATAATCAAGGGAAATTACTAATAAAATATATATTCAGGAAACCCTCGGTTCTATCCTAGGTTATTAATGATCATAAAAAAAAACTCTAGGATTGCATCATATCCTTATACTTATCCATAGGGTTCTTACTATGTTTTTCTAATCCGATATTCCAATGGTCAAATAAACATTTCTCTGATAGAAACTATAACGGCCCATTCTTTTCATACATAGATATTATTTGTAAATAAAATAATATTCATTACATAACATAAAAAAACCATGAAAGAAAAACATTGGATTAATTTATATGGAAACATCAAAACATAAAAAATGATTCATAAAATATCAACTTCACCTCCCACTTATTCCTTCATTACTAGTTCTATTTTTGGAAAATATTACTTAATAAGCTTCTTCATATCCCGGGTAAAATAAACATTTGAAGTGGTGATTTAATATGCTCAGTAATGGTAGAAAATAGATATATCAATCATATCATAATAAAAATACATAATAACATAAAAAAGACTTTTGAAAATTATATCCTGCATACAAAATATCATGATATCATGTTTTGGGATAAATCATAGAATTTCATAAAGAATCAGAGAAAAAATCCATGAGAGAAAGTCAGAAGATATGGAGATGTGGCATATATATATAGTAATATAAAATGAATTCCATATTAGTCATGTCTCATTTCCAATACTATCATAGTGGGAAATGTTCATTACTAATCAGGTTCACTCGTCATTCCAATCGTGTATTTCTAAACTGAGCTCACTCTTCATTCTTGTCCCATATATATCTTGAGATATAAAATATTACTCTATTTTTTAGAGGGAGATATAGGTCCCAACCAATATATAATTAAAACCACACACATGTGTGGAATAATAACATTATTCAATCATCATATGAGAACCCATAAAAAGTAATGGGTTTCAAAAACATCATTCTATCATAACATAACCGATAGAAAAAATATGGTATTCGAAAATATCATTCAATCATAAACATAAAATAGATACAGAAAGAACATGCATATTATCCTTGAAAATATCCCCAGTAAATTATAGGTAACATTAAATAATGTTATCTTATATGGAAAATAAATTTGAGAGGTCACATGGAATCATTCTTTTGTAAAATATCCATTATTTGATTTCTATTAAATATCACCCAATTTAAAATGAATTATATGAAAATAACCTTTTATGATTGTAAGTGTAACTTCCTGGAATTAAGGTGTCATGAAACAAAAAAAAAATCATGTCGTATAAGTTGAAAAACATTCCTTTCGCACTTTTTTTAGAAACTTTATAGAGAACCTCTTCTGTAAAATGAGAAAATTAATCCTTTAAAACCATTTACTAAAAATTAACAGGTCAATAAAAATCTATTTATTTGTAAAATAATAGTAAAAATATTTTGGAAACTATTTTTAGGAAACCTGAAAATGGAGTATAAATATTCTTCAAAAGATACCTACATATAAACAATCCATAATAAAAATGAGATTGTGAAACTTCCGAATAATAATGATATTTCTTTCATACGTATCTGAAACTCATGTATAAGTGTTTAAAAATGTTATGAATTTAAACCAAAACCATATTCATATTACTTATAACACATATTATCTCCTTGTATCATCTTATCACACATTTTTTAATAATATGTCATTATTACCCTTCTTTCGGGTGTTAACTGCTTCATTTTCCTATGCATGTTTTATCATATAAGTCCCAATTATTATGTATTGGATATAGTTCCATCATTTTCAGAATTATATGTAGTTAGTATATATCATATTTATTCATTACATATATTTATATAATCATTAATTAATGGTGAACATGGAAAATGAATCACATCGCATCAAAGAGTCGGTAGGTCGTACTCACGTACGAGCGATGGTATTGTTCCCTTAATGGTAAAATTATAAGAAAGTGGATGGTATATTAATTTTTTTCAATAATAAATATCATTTTATAATTATTATATATATGTTATTTATATCATTATACACATCCAAATAAAGTGTTGATGAAAATAGATCACACCACGGCGTAGAGACGGTAAGCCGTACATCCGAACACACGATGATTTTGTTTTTCATAGTATAGATAAATGGGGGAATATGGTTGTTTAATTACCATATAAATATCTCATAATATATTTTATACAAGAGTTATTACTTTATAATGGAAAAAATACAAGAAGAGGAAGTAGAAGAAGAAATAATCTGGAAAGATTTAGTAAAGATGATTACCTCTTCATTGAACAACTTCCTTTAGATATGCTCTTATGGACCTTAGGGTTGGACTTTCGACAAGATAAGAACATATATAATGGTTATAGGTATGTTAATAATAGAAATTTTAATGTTTGGGTCAATACTTAAGGATCCATGTGTTGTGAAAAATGAGGGAGGAGGTGTGCTTTTATAATTGAGGTGAGGGGCACTTTTGGAATTTCCATAAATATTAAATTATAATAAATAAAATATTAATAAAAATACCTAAAAAGAGCCATGTATTTGAATATAATATAATATAGGGTTTTAATATTATCAACCAATACATTTTATTCATGTTTTGGTGTTATTTTAAACCTTATCATATTAATTAACCCTCAGTTAAGCTATTATAATTTTAACTAAGGTAACAAAGTTTTCAATCTTAAAAAGTTGGATATCATACATATTTAATGTCAATTAGAACATAAATGAATAATATATAACATTTTAGACCATATTATAATTATTTTTTTATTTTTAAATCTGATTTATGATTTTTAAATAAACTAATAAAATATTAATTTCATAAAATTTCACCAGTGTCTATTTTGATACTATTCATTACATGGAGTATTAAAAATATCATGAAGACATTCTATCATAGAAAGAATTTATTTAATTATATCTCTAAGAGTTCAAGATCATATATAAAATTCATTTATAACATTAGTTATCTCAAATTATATTTATTATAATATTTTTAAAAACATTTATTAGATATTTCTATTGATAAAATAATTATTACCTCAGTGCTATGTAATTATTTAATATACCTATATGATCACTAAAAATTAATAATAAAATTCCATTATGTAGATAATTTTTTTATATTTCATTATAATACTTATATTATAATAAATATTTTTGGGTAAAAATATATTAAAAATGTTATATTATTTTGAACATGAATGTTACATCTTGGAATTTTTATTAAATAAAATATTTTAAATATCACAATATCATTTAAGTGGACCAAAAATAAAAACAATTATCATGAAAATATGTCTACTAAGTTGAAATTATGCATTATATTCATTCATGACATACCTTTTTTCCCATGTGGATACAAAAGAGATATTTAAGACAAAGAAAGTGACGTTTTATGACATTCTTTGATTTAAATATTATATAACTATTTTTCATAGAACATTATCTATTAACCAAAATAACTTGGATAATTATGTGTTAAGGGTCTAATAAGTTTCATCTAGTATATTTTTTCATGTGTTAGGTTGATATTATATTCCTTATCATTTTATTTGAACCTAAATTACCCAATTTTTCCTTTATCGTGGTAAGAAAATTTACCAAGGTAATTGTTCATATTGGAAAAAATTAGAAGGAAAATATTCATTAAAATTTTAAATTATTAATATAAATTTATTATCCATTTATAAAAGTTCAAAATATAGAAGTTTTAGATTTTAATTTAAAATAAAACTTTTAAAATTCCATGAAAAAATAGTTCTTTGGAAAAAAAATCCAATTTTAAAACCAAAATGGTTTTATAATAAATTAATGTATAATATAATTTTCAAAAACAGTAATTGTATTAGTCTAAATTAAAATAAACTAATTAAAATATACAATTAACCCAAAACAAAATTTTACCTTGTTAATACTTTTAATGAAAATACCATTTTCAACAAAAATTATTATTACCAATCTTCCTAAAAAAATAAATATATTCAAACAATTATTAAAAAAATTATTTTAAGATAATTTGGACATTATGAAAGTAATATTTTCAAAAAAAAATTCTATAAATTTTAAAAACTAACATTCCTTGATAAAAATAAAATACTCATTTTTAAAGAAAACATATATTCGAAGAATAAAGTGATTTAACAAAAAACATTAGTGATTATTTTTTAAATACATAACAAGAAATTAATATTAAGTTGGTACGCTATTTTTATTTCTTATGTTAATTTTTCTATTTATTATTAGAAATTTAATGGTTACGTTATAACCATCATTTTATAGTGTCACACTATTTGTTAAAACTCACAATTGCATTCAATGCAAGCTATTAATGAATTAAAATTATTTAAAGAGAAATATTTTTTTTAAAATATTGGGATGTTTCAATGTTATAACCCACATTGTATGGGTAATGGTTAACTAGGAGACTGAGAGAATGTGATTGCATATGATCTCAATTAGGTGACCATGAACTACTCTCTTTCACGAATCCCCTAGGAGCTCATGTAGAACCTCTTTTAGACTGCTGTGAATTACTAACTTCTGTATAATTTCCTTGAATGCCCAATAAAGAAACACATTGATTCCAAATACCTTTTACGACATTTTCCGCCTTTTGATTTATTTTATTAATTTTAGTCCACAGTTTTTATTTTCTAGGAATCAATAAATCCCCCTCAAAAATAGGTCAAACGAGTATGAAGAAGATCCATTTCTGAAGAGAAAATATTCCCCACATATTTCTAGTATGTAGAGAATATTAGGATCCCATATATATGAGTTTGATAGGTCCCAATTCATTATTCATTATCACACTCTATTTCATTACCTCTTCATATGGTCATTAAAAACCTACCCCTTAAATGTATTCTATATATGATCATAGAAAACTGGCCATGCAGACGTCCTCCATGTACGATTAGTGTGAATAAGACAAATTAAATATTCATGTGAACATACCCTATGTAATATGGCCATGAAATATTGGGATAATATGTATACTAGTTAGATGGAGAGATTCTATTTTGGAATTTTAGACCCCAAACTTCTTTAATAGTGTTCAAATGGTCACCATGTGAAATTTTGGACATTTTCATTCATCTATTTTATAACCTCTGGTAATTTAATTTATTTATCGAGATGACTCTAGAATAAAATGTTCAAGGAATTACTATAATTATGGAATATATTATAATAGTTTTGAGGATAATAAATGTCATCATATCCACTGAATGAGTTTTCTTCTATTAGATCTCTTTGGAGTGACCATATGATACTAACCATCATCATATAGGTAACCCCTATGTAGATTCAGACTCTTGATAAACACCCCAATCTACCCACCACATGTTGAAAACCATCCGCCTCACTTTACCAACAACCAATTAGAGGTATCTTCAGATAATCTATCATCATCCATGAATTTTATCAATGAAAATAACCATTCTAAATGTTATTCAATTGGATACTACCTAAGAAACTAAAGCAGGGAAAACATGTACCCATGATAGAACTCCATAAATATAAGTCTATAATGAAGATGTCGATAGTTGATCAAAAACATAGTTGGGAATCGATTTGGTATCATTGATATTGAGGGGATTGTAGATTCCCCTTATAGGAAAGATCGAGTTATGAGGAGTTGGAGAAAGTGGTAAAGTTATTAGAGTTTGTATGGATCTTGTATAATTTCAATCACATTAACAAAAACCATATTCCATATGTAATAACATAAGGAAATTAGACACAAATACTTTATATATAATACTTGAAAAAGTTGGATTAATCCAATGTGATATAAAGATGATTGATAGAGGTCATATTCAAGGTGAAATATAGGATGAATTATTCCCCCTCCTTCCACGTGGGATAATATAGAGAGAGTCCATCCATTTTTAAGGAAACAATTCTATCTAGAGAGTAATTTCACCGATGAGGATCTCTGTTTGTGGAATGAAATTTTATTTTGGGTATTTCTAGATCTTTATATTATGTTAAGACGTTAAAATCCATACATCAAGAGGCCTCAGAATTTCCCATCCCATGGGACTCATTGGATTCCTAACACCTACTGGGTGATATTGGAGAAGGTTTTCATCAATGAATGGTGATAGAAAGTCACCCATTAGGTTGACCAGTTTGTCGATATTATTTCCTTAATATCAATTTAAATCAATAGGTACCTCTCATTGATACAAGAGTCATGTGTTGGAGTGATGGTCAAGACATTTTTAATGGTAGTTCAACTAGCCAATTATTCATAAAACAGTTTGGTGGGACCTATATGTGTCAAATTATATCAAGAACATAGGAAAATAAATATATGGGAAATGATTTATTTATACCTTTTCGGGTTATTACAAACATTATGTGGGTGGATTATAACAGACATTGGTGTTCATGAGTTTATCAATGTTTATCCAACCTCTGGTGTCCAATTCAGGCCCTCCCTTCAAAATATAATTAGACTAAAGGCATGAAAATAAGATCATAAAAACATGACAATCCTAGTAAATCTACAGAATCAACTTATTTATTTTATGTATGAATCCACAAACCATAATATTATCGAAAATGAGAAAAAAGTCATTAAATAATTTTCTTATTTGATTTCATTAAGATATTGAATTATAATATGTAGGATAAATTTAGAATTCATCTATGAAGGACACACACCTTAAAATTTTTGGAGGCAATCCATTTTCATCGAAAATAAATTCTCTTCTCTACCTCCAATTGTGATAATTGAGAAACATATGTTTGTAGAATTACTATTTGGGATGACACTGACAAAGAAAGAATTAAATATACAAGTATATTTTCCCTTAACAACATCATCATTGGAATTTTAAAAAATTATACCAATTCATATATTTGGTTATATCATAATGGAAAAATGGTTGAATGAGTGTCAAAATAAAGAATCCCATAAATAGATAAAGGCATAGGAGAACATGAGAAATCATTATAGGTTGGGAGGTGCGGAAAAAATTTGTATGTATTGATTCCACCATTATCTCAAATCCCAAAAAAACTGGTGAGACACTTAGATTCTCCATCTTTTGGGAGAAGAAAGCATTCTCATCCTTTACTTCCACAAATATTTAGTTTCCAAAATAATATAAAGATTGGGATTCATGTAATAATAATTCATCCAGAAATTATGTCTAAGACTCACTATAGCAAGAAAAAAAAATTTCTAACAGGGTTTAACCAAGTCACATCCTTCTTACCATCTCTTATAAAGATTAACCTTATGATGTGGAGGCTAATATTGTAGATTTAGAAGCTATCATATATTTATAATGAATATAACTTTTTATTTAGAATATTTAATGATTTTATTAGGTATGGACTCAAGTATTTAAGATGATTATAATTATCAAAACACTTCCCTAGAAGAGGTGAATATAATGTTTCCACATTCATTTTACATTCTGTCAATTTTGTTTCCTATCATTAACATTTTTTAATTTTTATATGATTTATAAGAAGATCTATTTCATATTGTATCTCTGATATATACTACTAAATGAATGAAGGATGAACCAAAAATTACTTTAAATAAAAGGGATGATGAGGAAGTAGGATGTTTGGTTCTGGAGGAGAAAATTTAATAAGTGATTTACAAACCCAATAAGTATTCCTACTGCCTCAACTATGCATTCCTCTCATGAAATTCTCTTCAAAAGTCATCTATAAATATAGGAATGTGATATTGCCGACAGTCCCTATATTCCCAAAGATGGATGGTAAAAATTAAATTTACCATTACGTGTTTTTTAATATATTTCCATAATGAAATATTGGTTTATATTGAAAATGGTCTACGCTCATTGATTTTGGGGAGAATATGTTCCTTGGGTTTGTTGAAGCCTGTATGTTTTCAATGAACCTGAGGAAACAATGGAAAAAATATCTTGAACAAACAATGATATCACCACAATAAAAATTAGAGTAGGGTTGGAAAAGGATATGAAACCACATAGGATTTATCATTTTCCTTATAACAAACCAATATTCCATCAGGAATGAGATCATTCAAATTATCCTCCCCCCATAGAAACAATTTTTTATGGAGAATGGCGTGGTCTTATTTCCACTACAAAAAAATAATTTTTGGCATGAGGAATTGGCTATTAACATATATAAAAAAAATTCATTTGTTGATCTAAATATTTCTTTTAACAAACCAAAAAAACAGTTTTATAGTGAGGTGGTTTACTTGCATGCAATAAGAAAAATTCATTTATGGGATAAGGAATTGATCTTTTAAACAATAAAGTGTCTAACATGCTATGCAGATGACCATTTTGGGAAATCAGTTTTTTTTTCACCACCTATAAATACATGATTATAAACTACAATTAGGACATGTAGATACCCAGAGAAGGAACAAAAAATCAAGAGACCAAATTCATGACAAGGAACAATAAAAAATTTTAATTTTGGGAACCATGATACTCGATCTTACAGAAAATCACTAGAAAAATTCCAATCGAAAAAGTGGAAAAAACCGCCCCCACAAATTAATCCATCCCAAAATGGACATGATCATAAAGGAGATATTTTTTGAAAGAAGAGGAAAAAGCTATTATTCCACAAAGGTGGTCTTACCCATCATAGATTAATACTACCATGAAGGGACACCACTTTACATAGAAAGCATTTTTTATTTCCACATCTCACATATCAATAGTAGTAGGAAAAATTGTGTATGCCTAGTGTTTCCAACTCCCCACTCTTGACACTCTCCTTTATCAAAGTGTTTGGGTTCACCTTATCCCCTCTATGATGTATTTAAATGGTTCTATATTATCAAAATTAAATCCCAATAAAGGACAAAGTAAAATATCCTCCAGAGAAATGAGACTTATATGATTAGGATACATGACACATCAGTGTGTCCCTATTTAGATAATGTATTCCATTAGTAAAATAAATCCTCTAAATTAACCTCTCTAATAGGTAGGGAACATAGGATATCCAAAACTATGTATTCTATTTGTAATGGGGACCCCATACATAGAGGAAGTAATGAGAACATTCTTGTTTTAGGTAGCCACACTCACCTCCAACATTCTGCCCGAAATTTCATGAAAATAATGTAGCATAAAAACATTATATTCTTAGATTAATGGATGAATAATAAATTATACAGGGTTTTAAAACAAATAAGAATACTGAACATATAATCCATCCTATACTAACACTATAATATTTTTTCTTTGATACCATTTCTAGTCTCTCTCTTGTCCATTAGTGGATGATGAGAATATTGAACTGGGAATCCATCATGGAGTTAGAACCTAACCTTTCTAGATGGATATCAAACCCATCCTTCCTCCCAAATCCCTTCCCTCATATATCAGTGGAAAAAGAAGTATGTTAAAAAATAGTCCTTTAGTTAATTTTTAAGTACAAATTTGAAGCTAATTGTGTATTTTGATATATCTGTTAGAATTCCTTTTCTATCACACTAATCATGGATCACTTTAGCATAGGTAATCAAGTTAATAATATCACTAGTATAGTAGAAATTCCATTCTTGGGAATAATCTTTAGGTGTAACCCCTAACCAAGATAAACTATTGGGGATTTGATCCCCATATGGAAAATATATGTGGGAAACCTTTATGTGGTTCCAATCCCAAATAATTAACCCATCACCACAATTATTGATTGATATTCCCAATGATTCCATGCCCCATATAGAGGGATATATTCATTCTATATCATTTCAACAAAAAAGGACCTCATATGTGTTATCCCCACACAAGTCTTTTCTAGGAACCTTTCACATTTAATCCCTTGTATCATATTTTAAACTACTTGGTTTGGTCCCTAACACATGGCCTTAAAATGTATTACATTTACCCTTAAGTGGAACCAAACTATATGGGTTTTAATTCTTTTAAAAAGGATATATAGAAATATCTATCAAATTATCTATCATAATAGTCATCCCATTACCAACTTCATAGAAGGATATAAATTCTAAAGTGAGAAATTATTAGAATTTAAATCATAATTCATTAAAATAATCCATTAACATGTAAATAAAAAAACCTAGATAACAACTAATACATATACATTGTTCCAATGATGGATAACCTCTAATAACTATAGATGGTTTTCATAAGTTCATACTAATAGCCTATTTATAATATGGGAGGGGTAAGAAATTTTTATTGGTCTTTGGGAAGGATTCATGAATACATGTTTTGTCTATAATAGAATCCTGAAGTAGGAAATAATTTCCCCAAAAGGGCGGGATGATCTTGACCATCCATCCTCTCAACCAATGTGAGTTCCAAAGTGTCATTGGAAAATATAATCCAATGATCACATGACATTGGAATGTGGGTTTAGAGCCTAATAAGGACATTGTAACCATTGGGTATTTTTATTTCCATGAATAAACCCCATTGGAAACTGCCCACAGAGTGTGGTTAGTTCCCCACACATGAACCACTGTACACTTGATTTAGCAGTAAAATAAAAAATATTATTCCTGAAGAAAATATTTTATTAACCAAAATAAATGAGTTTCCCACATGAAAGTATATTTTTTCTTTCAAGAAAAATGATCTCAATATATATCTTTTAAAAAGATTAGTCATTAATACATTTTTTTACTAATGTTACCACTTTATGGGTTTCATTGTTTTTGTTTTTTTTTGAAAATTATTGTCATATTCACCAGAACTCCCTTAGATCCAAATAGAGTTTAACCAGTCATCAAAAAATTATGTGTATACCATAACATGAACTCGGTCCTAGTCAAACTATAGGACCCAATCTCCCACTCATTTTCATCAACACCATGTGGAAGATGCACTGATCAGGGTGTATCACCTAAATAATACTATCCCAATTGTGGAGGATGTACATGAAACCATCCATGACATGAAGCCTCACCATCCATACAACTAGCAGTGAGTGATTCCCACTGATATTTCAAACTATTTCAGGAGCCTCTCCTCGGAATTAAAAAACATATAGCTTTCATATATTAGGGAGTTGTACCAGTAGGTTTATAATTACCTCATAACAATATAAGAGTAACCCTAAAGTGATCATACCAATAATAAACACATATAACTCCATATTTCATCAATAACTCATACCATTGAGGTTACCACCCCATAGTTACCGACTCATGTCACTCAGACCAGATCTCTTAGGATAGCCTGTCAAAAGAAAGAATCCATGAACACTAGGGAGAAGGAATACATCCCCACTTTCACGGAATAATCCCACTAACATACTATGGAAAAAATATTCCATTAGACACAAATATCTTCCCACTCTTAAAAATACCTCCTATACAATTTATAAGAACTTGGAGAAACTTATTGGCATATCCCAAGAACGATTATGGGTAAGACATACATCCCTGCCTTCATACATTAATATCGTTATTATGTATCAACAAGAACTGGAAGAATATTATAGGAAACCACTTCTACTAAAACCAATTAACGATTGTGCATTATAATTATGAATGAAAAATCTCATTGATACATCTTGGTGTTATTATATGTGCATGCATATATACTATCCCACAATCTATAAAGATTTCATCATATCTTGGTTGTAGTGGCAGTGAAGCTACATATACACATTACCACCCCCACCACCAGAGTAGTTCACCAACATATTTAAGGACTAATATGTATTAGAAAAATCATCCCTCCTTATATCCAAGAGGGTAGTAGGCACACTCCCATGGAAAATGGATAAGAGGATCGAGCACACATTCTCATTCCAACTAGGGATCATCGGTCCATTCCAACACCCATATGAAGGTAGGAACACAGACCAACAAAAACTAAAGAAATTTTTCATTACATTATAGTAATATAGTGGGTTTTTCCTAGGTTTTAACCCACACATGAAAGTCGTTGTGCACAATATGAGACACTGAATGCCCAATAAAGAACATCGAAAAAGAACTCTACCCAAGGGTGATCTAAAGTAAAAAAATCATTCCCATTTCCCTAGTCAACTTAATACTAATATTTTAAAGGCCCTTAAATATTTATCATTAGAGTCCCAAGCTCTTGTTTTCTCATTTAAAAATTAATTTACTAGTAGTTTCAGTTATAAATTTACACCCAGTAACATTTCTACCAATAGCTCTAGAGGTACTCTCAATAGAATTTACCATGAAGGACTTCTTCATATTAGTACTGATATTTATCATGATAACTCTTATCATAAAGAGTACCACATAATACCTTTTCATGAACATAATATCAAATATAAAGAACTAACCATTCCATTTTTTACCTCGATGATTCTTCCTATGGTGTATGTTGCAGGAATCCTCCATATGGAAAGATATCTAGGTATGATGGTATTCCTTACCATGATAGAGTTCTTCGTAAATGTTCTCCCAAAAATAACATTTCAATTTTATTAAAAGGTCCTCCCAATAAATAATAAACAATGAGAAAGCCCTCATATCATGAGGCACATAAAAATATAACATCGACCACACTTGATGTCATGCCTTTGAGAAGTGAAATTCTTTCCCAGCTAGAATACATCATAAAGAAATGATCATTTTCTGAACCAACCAAAGACGACATAAAATCAATTATAAAAGAGAATATTCCTATTAACACCTCATACTACAATAAATAAGATCTAAAATGACCCATTTGGTCAGAAAAGTAAATTAATATTTCACCGTAGATGAAGAAAACCCATTGATCATGAATAAATAACTAGCCAAATATAAAATAACAATAGTGTTATAGCCTATGTCCACTCATCAATATGGAATTATGAAAACCATGAAAGAGTAATTCATACACTATATTTTTCTAAATATGTGGATAAATTATTGGAATTTAAAAGATAAATTCTTATCTAATAATGGATATGGGAATCAGGTCAAGTAAATAGAAAATATTATCTATGAAATTGACTTTTATACCCTTTTTGGTATATGATTCCAAAAATTAGGAAAGCATCATAATGATCTTCCATGAAGATTCATAGAATGTTCAAGAAACCTACATCATTTGATAAATGATTCCCTATCCAACATATATATCACAGGGTTGTGTGAACCTGGTGTGTTTCATTTCTCCTCACTCTATAATTAGAAAATCCCACCATAAGTGACTTTATGAAATGTCATTACTCCATGATTACTCTCAAAATTGAGCTCTACCCATTATGGATAGTATAATAAGTAGGTATAAATCCAAAAAAATTACCAAAGTACCAAATCTGATGAAAGAAAACTATTTAAATGATCTTTCTGCGATATTCATAAAAAAATAGTCAAGATTCTCATTTGAGGAAATAAATATATAAAACGATGACATTACCCTCTATTCCAAGTTTCTCACATTTACAGATTTTTTTCCTATATCATTCCCAGAAATACATCCATAAGATTATGAGGGTAATGGTAATGGTTGGATAGAAAAATCTAGGAATAACCCCAATAAATATTAATTGGGGAATTTTTTCCACAACTTACCCTTTTATGGTAATCCAATCTAGCCTAAAATGTTATATAAAAGGGTCAATGGAATCCCAAACTCATAATTATATGGGTATTTTTACCAAAATTCCCCCCCTCCATGGTAGTCGATCGTTTCCCACATAAGTGTAAATCTATAAAATTATTCCTCATATACCGTCTCTCCTGCAACCCCATATTTCTCTTGGGTAACAAATTCAAAGATATTTTCTAGAAACTCTATTTGGATTACCCTTCTCAAATTATACCCAAGAGAATCCTCTAAAGAAAATATGAGGTCTTCCAATGGCCACAATCCAATGAAACCCATCAATATTCAATATACTCCTTAAGATCATGTCTTTTTCACTCATCAGATATCATGAGTTGGATAGACCCTCCTATCATTAGAAGGGTGATTTGATGTCTGTAATTCAGTTTTTATCAGTAAATATCATTATTACGGGCCCTAAAAATTCTATAGAACATGAATATAGTGTATTAAAATAAAGGGTGAAAGTTTCTCTACATAAAATGTTCCACACTGATGTGACTAGGGAAGATGTTAATAGTAGAAATCAAAGGATAAGTAAAAATTTAGGGACACTATCGAATGTTCATATACCACCCCATTATAGAGTTTTTAATTAATAAGAGGGATAAAATATGGCTACACCCCACCTATTACTAGAAAAATTTGAACGTCATATACTTGAGGAAATATTTTCTCAATAAGAGGTAGAAATTAAGGTGTTTAAGAGGCTCAAAGATATGTTTTTAGTGGTTGTATAACTACTAGGTATGTTCTTATGGTATATCTTTATCTCACCCTTTCAATGGATCACCTACAACATGGGGAACCCACCATACCAAAAAAAGTAGACCCATCACATATACACGAAATGGAATCTATAAAACCAGTTTATTTTGATTCAATGACAATATGATGATAGAAGTTCTATCAAATAGGGTATATGTATGAACTATGTTAGGCGAACATCCCAGGGCAGTCCATGTTGGTTATCATAAAAAAATGTAGGAAGGATCTCCATTTATATCTCCAATTATCGATGATGCTTCTTAAATACCTTATCATCTAGATATTATGATAGAACACCTTAATTCCATAGAGTAATTGATATATTGACCAAAGGATATGTAAGGATAGTATGCACTAGTAAAATTGGAAAATAAAGACTTACCCCAAATGGCTAGATGCTACTCTTCCGCAAACATGTTTTGGAAATACTAAATTTCCATCTTCCAATGTTTTAGGGGGGTTATGTTCATCATATAACATATTTCTTGTCTTCATTTGATTCCACAATGGAACCCCTGAGCAGAAAAAAAGACACCCAAACTTGAATGTTTTTTACAGAACCTAGAGAGACTACCATTTTCCTAGTATACCAGTTGACAATCCCGATCAAAAAGATGATCGGTATAAATCTAATAGAAATTTATCTTTCAATTAAACTCTATAATTTGAATGAAAATAATCACAATTCACTTAAATTAAAAAATATCGAACGAGAGAGTATCATATTTCAATTCTTGGTTGACTTACTCTATAAAATTGTATCCTACTCAAAAATATTTTTTGGGGATCTGTATAGAGAGCCTATGTGTTGAGTTACATTTTCTACTAATTCCAACTGAATATCAGTGAAGGTTTTCTAAACATGCCACAATTTCACAATGGTAAGAATATTCAATATGGTGAACTGAAACCTAGTCTTAAACATTTCATACAAATAAAGGGAGGATAATAGGTAAAGTTGAAACCATAATTTTCATAGTCAATACAAACCCTATTCTATCTCCAGCTCCTAACCACACCAAATATTGTATGGAACATCTTTCTAAATGAAAAAATAAATAGAATTATCCCTTTAGAATTGAAAAAAGAAGTAGAACTTTTTTTCATATGAGGATTGAAAGAATATTGTTTATTTCTTTGAAGAAAAATAAGTCTCGACATACTTCATTGTAATATTGAAGAAAAATTTGTTAAGTTTTATAGAACTTGGAAGGGATAACCAAGTTGGTCTCAGTGATCACCCAGATTACTACCCCTTTCGTCAAGAATTAGGATACACAATCTAAGAGTTCCTTTTTAATGAAGTAATACAGAATATTTTTAATTATATAATCAAACTCATGATATCCTCAGGGAACAATTAAACAATCTATTTGTTCCCCTAGACCCATCATCAATGCTGAAAACAACCTTGTCAACACCATAACATTATAAGATATGATCATCCAAAAGACATCATAACTAGCTAGTAAAATGTCAAGTACAATAATATTAAACTATAGAAATTCCCAATCTAAAATGAACCTTTCAAATTTCATGCCTCCATTCCAAAGATATCAGATACAATCCCACCGAATGGTATGACAGGTACTACTACACCAAATGAAATCCTTATTTAATGAGTAATTACTCTTCAAATCCATTAATTCCATTCATTTAACACACCCATTATTTAATGATGATTTTTCACATGAACCAAAGTTCGCCATACCTTATCTGGGAACTAGAGGTAGAAGCTACAAGGGATAATCTAACAGGGGAAGTCATAGTCATGATCAAACCTAATATTTCAACCACATCTCTGCTAAAAGAATATATGCTTTTAAGAATCATAGACAGAAACTTAATAAATCCAATAAGAAATATAATTTTATCCTAAAATATGTCAAGATTCTTCCAAATCAAATTATTTTGGAAGAGTTGTTGACATGTTTGAAACCATCTATCCAGCCTATATGAGTGGGCAGACAAGTTCAACTCAATCCTTCTATGAGAAGAGTGCTATTAACTTCTGGCCAAGTGCCTGATCCATTTAACTCAAATACATTAGCCCACAAAGCACATACCAAGGATCATCCTTGAACTTATTATGGTAAGAATGATCCTTTGGTTAAAAAATATGAAATCTATATACAAATAGTCATGGTTTAGCCATGATTTCAATCTTGTAATCTCTTAATTTATTGAATGATCTCTAAAAAGAAGTTATTGATCCATTAATAATATCTCATCAATTTGAAGCTAATGTCACTTACACTGAAGTATATTATATAGAGAGAAATTTATAATTCCACATGGTTATCTCTTTCTTGGAGAAGGAAGTTAATACTATTTTGCAGGGACACATTCAGACCCTTATATATATCTAGTAGACTATATAGATATTAACATCTGAAGACCACTCATTGAAGATCAATTAGGAATAAACCTAATTCTCATATAGAAACATGACTAGTTAGACTAAAATGATGTTTATTTGTCTCATTTTTCATTAAAACTAAATGGTTATGAAAATAGTGGAAAATATATTATCATCTAATTAAAGATCATATCTTTATTCAGGTATCTCATATCTATCCCTAAATTCTTATATTCTTGGAAGGATATAGGTTTCTATGTCCTTTTATGGAGGTGTAGGTTTCATCAAAACATGAAAATTCCCCCATCATAAAATCATTGTCTCAAATACCATGTTAATGGTATGGTAGGGAAATTTTACAGTGATAAGGGTCAATTTAAATCCTATGATTCCTAATACATCAACATGAGTATCTACCAATGATAATGAAAATAACCCATGATAGATGATTTCACTTGGGCCACTACTCTAAATATCTATAAAAAACACTAACTAACCTATTTAAAGAGTTCAGAAATGATTTTTTTTTTCATTATTCAAATTGATGAGACGTGTTTGGATTTTGGTATGTATCAAATAGCTCTCATGATATCAGTTAAATTATTTGAACCCAATGAAATATAGAAAATGTTTGATCTGGACAGTAGTGACAACAACCCTAGTGGAAACTCCCTTACACTATCCCAATAATATCTAAAGACCCCTAAATCATCATAAAAATAAAAAATTCTCTTATATTGCTAATAAAAATTATGAATCCACTTACTCCATCTTTTGAATATTGGGATATTGGCATTTATTATAGCATTGATGTTTCCCCTTTATTACCAATTACAACATTTATTGGTAATGCAGTAGAAGAAAAATATCTCAATGACACCCCACTAGAATTTTAGGATTGAATCTATACTACTATTGATGATATTGTAATGATAAATGTGGGAACAAAGAAATATATATAATAGAAATTGATCAGTGAATGCATGTGTTACAAGGTAAAATAGGTGTAAACCTATTTTAAGAATCCAAAATGAGATGTGTACACCTATAATTACACATAAATTGAAGGCCTCGATCTCAGGGTAGTTATCCACCACTTTGGTTTTTCATATTATCAATGTGGTTATAAATAAACGGTTTGAAGAATAAATTTGACACAAAATGGTAAGGTTTAATTTGAAGTTGATAAACATTTCAAATTTAAATTCATTCAAGATTTCTAATACCCAAAATTTATTTACAACACAATCTATGTGAAAAAAATAATGGGAAAACCATGGTGTGTATAGAAATCAGATATTACAACTGACATTGTCCAAATGATTATTTCCCAGTTCCAATTATGTTAATTGTGATTGATGAAACATCTACCTATAATTCTATCTTCCTTATGGATGGATATTCAAGATATAACTTGATCTAAATGTACACTAAATATGAAAAAACAACTAATCTCAAGGAGTCCTTTGGAATATACTTCAATCATGGCATGCCTTTTGGTTTGGAGAATTCAAGTGCCACATATCAATGTGCCATGTACTGTATTGTCAAACCCATCCTAGGGAATAACACATAATGTTACGTTGAATACATTGTTTTCAAATACCAACAGCATTATAATCATACTTTTGTTCTTTATATTGTTTTCTACAATATATGAAACTATATTTTGAAGATTAACCCCTATAAATAGACTTTCAGGGTCACCATAGATAATTTACTCAACTTTATAGTTTGTTATTATGGAATTGGTGTTGATCCTAAAAAAACCAAGGCTATCCTGGACATGTAACCTCTTTAAAGAATAAAATATCTAAGATGGATTCATGGAGTCCATGCCTACATCATATTCTTAATAGTGAACATTATAGGAATCCCTTAACTGGACTTTACCTATCAGCAGACTGAAGACTATCATGGATCCTATGATAGTCTAAAGTAATAAATTTGGACTCTACTTCTTTTAGTGACATTTATAAGAGTAAATCCTCTCATTCTATATGTGACAACCCTAGAAAAATTCTTAGGCACTTTTCTTGAACAATAAAATGACATAGTGAATGATAATATTCCCTATTATCTTTGTATAACTATGATTATTAATGAAAATTGATATTTAGTTATTGAGAAAAATTACCTTCTGTTAATATTTTCAATTCTGAAAATGAGGAACTACCTACAGTATCATGATGTCCACTTGGTCTCTCATAATGACCAACCTAATTATAATCTAAATTATATCACATTTTATAGACATTTGGTACAATGGGTTGTAATTTTGTAGTAATTTGAAATTCTACTCATGTCAAAAATGTGATAAATAGGTAGGTATTAATATATTATATCATGTAATATAGATATTTAAACAAATCATTGTGAATTTATAGATGAAGTGGTATTCTATAACCAATACTGTCCCCAAACATTGAAAATGTACTTTGATAGTTCTTCTCGAATCCCAACAGTGAAAAGAATGGAAGACCCCAAACTCAATAGATTTAGTTTGATTGTCATTCTTATCTCTATAAATAAGGTTTTTCCCTTATTCCTTCATATTGTTAGATGGTTTCACTAAAATGAGGCATTATACCAAGTACCCATTATATTTTTATAATGGGAAATTTAAATACTAGTATCCTTCGAGATTGTCAATGGTGATTTTGAGTTGGGGATCAAATAGGTAATTGGTTACTAGGGAATTATATAAGAAAAATGGATTCCACTACTTGATTATATATACGGGTTGATTGAAAAATTCCCATCAGACCCAATACTGACTCACATTATGAATTCAGTGAAGGTCCAGGTAAATGCACCAGCTAATATGGAATAGCCCTAGAAAATCTAGACCAAGATGAAACAATCATCAGTATATCACATCACATAATGGTGTCTACAATCATTGGTAATATAATAGAAGAGATAAATTAAGTCACTTACATCATCAAACAATATAATTCTATAAATAGATGGATGTATTCTATATTTTACTACCTCTAATCATAGCTCTTCCATCCAAAAATGTAAGAATGGAAATAATCAATTAATGGTAAATCAAATGCAACCTTTATGATAGCCCAAAATCTCAAAACCCCTTTATAAATGTTACTTTAATGGACTCTTCCTCAAATTAATTGTAAGAGGGGAAACTCCAATTGTCATGGAGGAAGTCTATTCTTGATTATGTGGAACTCATTAATTATGAAATATGGTCTCCCATAAAATAATGAGGATTGGATATTTCAAGCCATTAATGACTATTGAAACTTTGTTCCTTATTAAGAAGGATGAAAATTTTATGAAGATAATTTTTTGCATGTTAAAGTTCTAAAAAATCATTTAGGAGAACTAAAGGAATGGTCAAAATCAACCTATGTGCACATACCCTTGCTCGTTACATAACTCGGGTAGCTACCCTGTATTGACCGAAGGAGAATAACACCCCTACACTGGACACCTGCACAGCAGAACTACGCTGTTTGACCTATTTTGACATCCTCCTTTGACCAGTGAACCCTATTTTTATATAAATAAGACTCTAGGGATCCTCATTTGGAAAACTAAAAAATTGGAAGAACCTCCTGAGCTCTCATTTCTCTACACATTCATTCAGGTCCCTTAACATTTCTTAGGTAGCTCTCCAAAGCATGATAAAATAGAGAACTAAAGGGGATAAGCAAGAAAAAAGTTCCTTTAGGGTCTAAAAATATAATACTCCTGCCTGAGGACCATTCTCCCCTAAGGAGAAACCACTTGTGTGTGGTCTATCTCCCTCATTTAGGACCTGCTCGATACCCTTTCAGGGACACCAGAGGATACCCAAGGTTCTTAGTCTAAAGCCACACACAAGTTTTGTTTCCCTAGTAGTGCATTTATTAAGGTATATCTAACTTTTTTAGGCCTATTACCTATCCTCCCCCAATGATAACCACTTTCACTTACACCCAGACCCTTCATGGCATACCTTCTTGTTACACCTATGGGAAACACCTGTACCCAGGGCCAACGTGAGTCACCCTTCATTCCCTTTTCTTAGGCAACCATGGTAGGGCCTCTTCTTCCTCGAATCACTTGTCTAGAAGGGACCAAGTTGAAACCTACACCAAGAACTCCATACATTCACTATAATTGTGAGTGGAACACTAGAGTTCCCTCCACTTGGGTTTGTATGCCTATGGTCAGAGGTTTCCCGCACTTGTATGGTTGGCTGGTTAGGGTCCTTGGGGTGCATGTGGGTTTTTATCCCCATGGTCACGAGGACCCTTACCCTAGATATAGTTTCTGTAATTTCCCAGTATATGAGATTAGGTTTTGGACCATGTCTTTCCATTTTCATCTCAATGATCTGGACCATCTAGTTCCTAGTGGGTAGGGTGAGGATTATGCTTGTTTTTTCTTTCAATATATAATTAGATCCTCATCCCACTATAGAACTGATGTTAGGTAATCCCTCCTGGTGTAAGACCCTGGAATTTTATATAGGAGGATGTAGTCTTGATGTACTATACATCCATGTACATAACCTACATTCCCTCCTTGGGATATAGTGAAGAGAGGGATGTTCCATAACCTCGACCTCTTACACCATTTTCATCCTCCTCTTCCACCAGAAAAGAAGGAAAAGTGTGTGGATTGTCAGATATTTCACTTCCTCTTGTTTCTCCCACCGAGCATGACTCAGGTGGGTTAGGGGTTAATGGAAATTATGGAATACACATGATCTATTCCATTTATTTAACTATGGTAATACTAATTCCTAAGGATAGTCAAATCAGGATACACAGGATGCCCACTTTGGGCCTGAGCTCAATGGGAATTCTCCTCAAGAGTAAGCCAAAATAATAATTACATTAATATGGGCATCCTCATTTTCAGTAATCCCTAATATAATCCCCCAAAAAAACCATGAGTTAATACATTCCTCATAGTACCTTTTACAATGGAATCCTCCCTAGGAATAAGCCCCAACTTAATCATCTTGAAGGGAAATAATCCCCTATGAGACATATCTGAACTACATGGGCTTTAATTCCCATTCAATTGGGATACGTAGGAAGCCTATCTAAGTTTAAAACCCAACACCCAAATCAACCCTTTTCCTCTATGGGACACATTCCTTGTAGGGTTTATTTCATCCTAAGAATTCTTCTCTTCCAGGTTCCTTAGGATACTTCAGTATAAGTCCTACACCAAACATTGACTAGGCACCTTCCACCAAGACTTCCTTGCGAAATAAATTTAAACTCTAGATTGAGGTCATTATAAAACATCCTTAAAATTATGGTGTGCCCCATTAAGAGGCACAGAACTAGGTGGGTTTTGATTCATTTCACAAGGATATGTTGGAACCCATTTATTTGTCTGATCCCAATATAAAAACACTCCCATCACCATAGATGATGATAAACTCCATAGTAGACTCATTCTCCCTAGATTTCAATAAAATACAGAGTGCCTCACTGTGTGCCTAGAAAACCGATATCTTCATGATAATGACCCAAGAATTTGTTACTGGTATATAAGAGGATACCATTAATGGGGAACTACATATACATACTGATATTTCCACTGGTGAATAACCTCTGATACATAAAAATGATTCTATGTTCCATACATGCTAATAATTAATGGTTAATTCTAGGTTATTCTACATAATACTTGGGATTTTATAAAGGAATCACATATATTCCTTAAATCTATATGAGAGTCCTAGAGTAAAAAATAATTCCCCTAAAAAGGGTGTGATGAGCCAGATCACCAATCCTATCGACCAATGTGATTTCTCAAACATCATCAGCCAAACGTCCAAACGAGTTCCTACCATTGTAATGTAAGTCCTCAAGGATAAAAAACTATTGGGTGTTTCTAGTTCCATGAACGAACCCATTGTAAATCTTTCGAAAATAGTGATTCCTAGACAAAACACACATTTTGAGGGGGGGGGGGGATGGTGAACCTGTAATGAGTCCTTACCCAAGATGATAACATCACCCACCTATCAGGATCCTTTAACCTAATAAGATAATGATAGATAATACAATCATTCATGCATGTGTTCATTCAAAAATGATTTTTCTTCGATGAAGTTTCTTATTTTTGTTTATCATATATACATGGACTTATTTTTAGAACTCCCTCAATTCAAGGGCATAATCCATGCTGTCATCAATGAAATAATTGGATATTTCACACACCGAGTCTTCATTCACATAAAGGATGCTGCCTTCAACCTAGTTTCTTCAACGTTGTATCTCAAACTCACTGGTCTACGATTACATCTAGAACATAGCAATCCCAACCTTAGAGGCTGCCCAAAAGTCCCTCTAGCACAACTATAACCATTTATTGTCTTTTCATTAATGACTGATGGTCCTAAATAAGATAGCTCTGACTGTCGTATTCAACCATTTTAGGATCTTATCCTAGGAATGCTACATCCATTAACATCCATATTTTATGTAGGTGGATCAATAGGCCACGTAAAACCTTATCCCAGAGAAACATGAGTCCCTATGGTTTCTATCCATTAATCGTCATCACCAATGTCACACGATAGTAACCTGTAAACAGGATGAGGGTGTTATCCTCAGATGACCAGCCTAGGTCCTTTAGAGACAAGAATATAATATGGCCTTCTAGGGATGAAAAATGATCAAATTGGAGTGAGGTCACACCTATTCCCCCGTTGGATAATCCAACTAACCCGATTTTGTGGAAAAGTGTGTGTGGGAACATACACCCATCCTCCATCATTAAACCATCCTACTGACTCACCTGGTGACATTCAAAGACCCCCACCATTCAAATACAGTTACAACTCAAATTTTGGAACATACACCTATCTTCACCAACCAATAAATCCATCATCCTCTTCTAGAAACACTCATAGAACATAGTCAGAATGTCCTGATGACAAGTAGGGGAAGACTCAACTCTTTACCCCCACACATGAGTACTGTCAGTATCCCCTAGAGAGAAAGGGAGGATAAGACAAGACACATACACCTAATACAGATACTGAATGGGGATATATCCCCATTCCAACTGCTAATGTCCCCAAGAATATCTTGCAAATAGTAAAGGGGAAGATGAAAATTATGTCTTAGATACTACATTCTTGCTAAGATATCATAACAATGAAGAATGTAGTTCCTGAGGGATGGAGACACAACAATATCCCCACAAATGGAGTGTCTCATTAGCATAACAACCTAATGTAGAAAAACAACTCTTCTCTGGACCAATTTGTTTGTGGGGAAACTCCCCCATACTATACTGACAACCAGATTGGGAACATACACCTACTCTAATTGAAGGTAATTGGTATATACTAATGGATACTCCAAGGCAGGCACAAAAACCTTCCCAAGATGAATAATTCTCCTAGAATGTGGCCCAAATCACTTGTTATGAGTTGTCTAAGAATAATATTCATCAAACATGATTGTAAAATCAAGAGTCAGTCAACAATCAGGATTCTCTTAATGATGAAGTTTCTAAAACCCACAGATGCTTATATTTATTTTCTCATAATCCTAACCTCCCATTACCAAATTGCGGGAGTATTAGTAGTAATTTTGAATGTCCCTTTAAGGAACTTCCCCATGAAGGATTGCTTCATTAAAACATTCTAGTTGATCTCGAGAGCCTGTCTCTTGATAAGATCCATGAAAACCCTCCATGTGGCCAAAAGACTAATGAGAACGAGTATTTGACCCTTATTGTAATCTACCATGGTATTCCACCCCATGATGTAATTTTCTGTGAAAGTTCTCTCCAGAGTACTATTTCACATTATCAAGAGAATTATTCAATTGGATATATAGTGATAATAAAGCCCTCCTATCATGAGGAACTTGCAAAAATGAGTCTAGTCATGTCTTATACTTTGTCACTGGTAGTTCAAATCCTTTATCAACTAGAAGACTTCCCAAGGTGATGGTAATTCTACAAATCTCGTTTGGATCATCTATCTTCTATCATAATAGAGGAAATCTCAACGAATCTCACTACCTATGACAAAATGGTAGGAAAACAGCTACTTTGGTCGGACTAGGTAGTGGAGCCTCTGATGAAAGATGAAAAAGATCTGCTAAACATGAGGAAATAACTGGCTAATGATGACATAACATTTGTGTTCTGGCCTTTATCCACACCTCGATACACCATCCTAGTTGTATTGTCAATAGAGTGTGTGCATGAAATTTTCCTCAACATATAGAAAACTATCGGTTACATGTAAGAGATAGTATTACCCTGTGATGAGTATGAAAATCATGTCAAAGTAAAGGAAGGGTTAGAATACCAAATTTATTTATCATTTATCTTGGATTATCGAGATCCAAATATCGAGAAAAATTATGGATACCTTCAATGTGAATTCATCAGTGCATTAACGAGGTTATGACAACTGATCACCTATACCCCATCTAGTGTTTATATCAAAGGATGGGGTGCACATAGACCATTAAATTTTACTGTACTACTTAATAAAAAAGCCCGCTAAAGTTTGTAGTATGAAAATTGATAGCCTTATACCGGATCAAAAAAGAAGACTCTATCGAAGACTAATTATATGATCAATAAAAAAATGACCATACCGAATCTCAATGATGTCGGGCCAGAATAGAACAGGCTGATGAAAGAATTTTTCATCGAGCATTTGAGAAAATTGGTCAATCAGACCTCTTAGAGGATGTTAGCCATTAGATAGTGAAAATGTCATAAATAATGAAATGATCTTCTAATATAGTTGATTCAAGTGAATATAGAATGAAAAATCCATTCAATTTCCATAAAAAATTATAGAATTAAAAGAGTGGGTGCGGTAATATCATCCACCATAATTTTGGAGAAGCCCTAGCCCGTAGGGCTTGGGTTTTTTTCACCCAACTCTTGAGGATAGAAAACATGACCCAAAGGGCTGTGAATGTAGAGAAGGAATAGTCCCAGCCCTTAGGGCTGAGGGATATTTCACCACAATAATCACCTCCTCAACGAAAATACATTTTCTCTCTATTATGGAAAATTCCATAGAATAAATCCTCCTAGTACATGTCATATCATGATCCAATATTCTCATTGGGGACACGCATGACTGAGCTGTCTGGATATTCTCATTGGGTTAATTTACACCAAATAATCTCCCAGTAAATCAATAAAGTAGATAAAAAGGCCTTGTGGGGATGTAGAAGAATACAGTCTAGTAAATACACAAGTATAATGCATTAAATGAATTTCACATTAGTGAATGTCATTAATGATAACACTGAAAATCCTCCAAAATATGAGTCCAATTCTGAGGATTAAGAGGAGGAGGATTCATTCCATAATATGGTACACACTGAATCAAATAAAGAAGGTTCATGTACCAAGAACTAGAGGCTTTTCCAGAATTTGGGAATTCCCCTAAAATTCCACCATTATCTCCTCAAAAGGAATCGAATATGAAAAAGGGTAAGATTAAAATTGTGCCTCACCTCCCTCATGAGGAGGTTAAGAAACTTTATCTGAAAATATTTTTCCAATAGGAATAATAAATGAAAACATTTCAGGCACTAAAGACATAAATAATCCAAGGTATTCTTCCTTCTAGATACATTCTACAAGCATATTAGCAACTCGTGCTTCCAGTTGGCGCATCTCAATAAGGAGAGTTTGTTGCAGCCATTAAATAATATTTGGAACATCTACACAACATATGAAACAAACGAAAAATACATTGGGATCCCATAGTAGTAGATCGAGAATTACCTTAATTGATTATACTATTAGAACATGTTCAGACACATCCTTACAAGCCTGCCCCTATCGGATAGCCATGGAAAGTGCCACTATTGCTGCTAGCAATGGTCCTACTAATCAATTCACCTATTTAGGCTCTAGTTGCTACACCTATTCAAGCCCCAAATTAGTCGTATGTTCCCTGAATGCTTATGAACCCCATTGAGTCACTAACAAATCGATTGGAAGACATGGAGGAATTATACACCCTAAAACATTCAGAGAAGAAGGCTTACCCCAAATGGGTATATGGGAATCTTCCGTCCTCCAATATTTTGGAATCCAACATTTCCAATCATCAAAGTCTCAGATGACCTAGATCATCAATTGATTCATTTCATCTCCCACTGTGACCCTATCATGGGTATCCCTTAAAATTAGGAGGACGTGAGTCTCATGTGATTTGTGAAATTTTTGTAGGGACCAGCCTTGTGTGGTACATGAGTTTACAAGATCGGTAAATCATGGGGTGGGAAGAACTTATTCAAAATTTTCTCTTCCAGTTCAGATCAATATTGTACGAGACAATAGTATTCTACCTAATAAACTTCAAATAGTGGGATAATGAAAGGTTCACAAATTTCATTGCTCGGTGTAAAGGATTGACCTAATTTTTCAGTTGAAATGATTGACATACTCCATAAATTTTTTACTCTCTAAAGAAGAGTTGTTTATCATCTGTGTAGTGAATCTTATCGACGAGTTTCATGTGCCACTAATCTCGGGGATGTACAAGGAGGGTTTCACAACCATACCTATATTTCTCAACAAGTGGAAAACTCCATTATATAGACCAAAAAAATTCTCAAATAGTTATATCTACTTAGGGAAGGATAATAAGAAAAGTAGAGGCTGATGTAGTGACACTTAAGCAGGCCCATGTACTCACCCCTACTTCAAAGCCTGTAAAATACCATACAGTTCCACCTCTTGAGCATCAAAAACACCATCCTCATCAATAATATGATCATAGATACCATTGATAAAAGCAATTTGATGTGATGAAAAATGAGGTCTACTCTTTTGAAGATAACCTAGTCCATGACTACTTCATATCGGCATTGGAAAACAACTTAAACAAGTTTCCAAGGCAATATAATCTATGAAATAAAGGATAAGTATATGTCTTAAATTATTTCCACTTCCATCAGATGTTGTGTCACCGCATACAAGATTATTTTGTTTTCAAAGACCTTTTGAAAAATATGGGAGACTCAGGGAAAGTGAAGTTGAAGAATTCACCTTCTTAGGTAGTGAATGTTTCTGCCTATATCCCAACAGAGGAATAAGATGAATGGAAATAAGTAAAGAGAAAGAGTTCATAGATGTTTAGTGACTGGATGGTCATAAAAATGATCATCCAGAATCATTTTATTCAATGAAAACAACTAAAACAACCAATTGTGCCTCCTTCCACTCCCGCTATGGTACAACCAACATTATTAGTAGCTCATTCTTCTAAAGTCCAGTCCACAAAAAACGAACATAAATATATGAAAACAAACACTGGAATATGAACCTGCATCAAAGTTGATTTTTTTTCTAACTTTAGAGGACTCCATTCCTATATTCATGATAGCATGGGACCCCCCAACTGTATGACAAGAATCAGCCCATTATACAGAAGATTCATCTAACGAGGAATTGATTTTAAAATCTATAAATGTTATTCATTTAATAGATTACTTCATAGATGATGATTCTAGTTATGAATCAAAATTTCCAATGCCTGGTTGGGTAATTAGGTGAATAATCCATCTGAATAATGGTTACAGGGGAGGATGTGGTCATGCCAAAAGTCACTACATTACCCTTGCCCATTATTGAATTTTCTATATGGATGAAACTCATGGGAGATCTTTTTAGTGGGATCATAAAGAACAATTTATTTCTCCCATGCCTGGCAGGGTCTGCCCTATTATAATTATGCGAGAAGATCTACTCCAGGATATGTCACCTCTTAACAAACCTCGATGTGTAGGAAGACCCAACTAACTAATCCACCAAGAGTGGAAGCACGTTTAGCTTTTATTCCAAGAAATGGTGAATCCACATGTGGAACATAAACTCCAAATGAACCTGTAAATTAACACCCCATACTAGAAACTTCAAACCTTTGGTTAAGATGTATGATGTTTTTATAAAATTGGACCAGGTTCTAGATTATCAATCCTGGATGCTATGAGTTTATTCAAAGACCTCTAGGAATCACTCATTGATGCCTTGTAAATCCCTCAGGAGTTTGAAGTTGAGGTTTCTACTACTGAATTATATTATTCAGATAGTAACCTAATATAATTCCATATGGTAATCTCTTCCACATACTAGGATGAGTATTTCATCATGATAGGACATGACATGCCCTTATACATATCTAAAAAAATAAACGATATATTGATATCTGACGAGCCGTTATTAACAATGGTTTAGGAGTCAACCCCATCCCAGTCTAGAAACATTGTCAATTGGGTCTCAATGAATATCACTTGTCCCCCACCACTATGATGATATTGGGTTACCAAAATAACAAGCAAGAGCCTCTTGGTGAGATCACACTATGAACTATGTTTGGAGATATCATGTTAGACACAGAATTCATGGTTGTTCTGAAGGATACAACAATCATTGTTCTACTAGGAAGACCTTGGAAACATTAGAATGTGGCCATTCATTTATCATGTCACAAATATCTCATATATTGTCTCAATGGTCAAATTAGGATATTTTATGGTGACCAGGCCATGTTCAATTCCTATGAGTCATAACATATTGATGCTGGACTCCATCATAAAGAAGGTGAAAAATCCATAAATGATACTATCGCTCAGATCAATGCCCAAAATGGCATGGATATGGTCTCAACCGAACCCTTCATGAATCCACTTAAGGATTATGTGCTACCAATTAATCAAACTGAACATTTGGGAATGAATTCAAACATGATCTTAATGGATCATGTATTATCAGTTGTGACAAATGAGCCCAATAGTTCAAGAGAAGTAACTATGTCCTGAAACAGTAATGAAATCCTCAATTAAAATTTCTCCATTGCATACCTTGAACTTCAATAGTTCTCTATTTCATCAGATAGACTGGAAGAAGTCTTGTTTTCAATAGGGGAGAATGAATATTCTCATCTTCAGTCCTCTATCTCCCTCAAAGAGATTCAAAGAGACCTAGTTCCACTAGTTTGGAAATAAATGTTTTCTTCCTCTTCCAGATGTCCAAAAACTAACTCTTACCTTAACTATGAGATTCTTCCATCGTCTCTTAGCTCCTATGAAGAGGATAAAGTGGTAAATCATGTAGAAGAGAAAGAAGAGGAAGACATAATGGATTCCCCTACAATGTTTTATTAATGGGTAAATTAGAGTCCTCATTGAATTCAATGAATACCCTTTCCTGTAACCTTATATCTATTAATCTTGTATATATAATCACTAAAATATAGAAAAATATTTAAAAATTTTTAAGTCATAATCCATATTCAAATATACATTCCACTGGGGACTCTTTAGTAGCCACTTCTAAAGAAAAATGAACTAGATTCATAATCCAAGATTCTTATTCGATCACTGATAGGTTTTATTGTATAAGAATAAATGAATCCATTATTCTCACTATCCTAAATGTGTATGTGTAGAATTTTATATTGATAAATTTTTTAATCCCTCCAACATAAGACCTTTGTTGAGTTTATCTTGAAATAATAAATACCACCATTTGCTTGACGATCATCCAACATTTATGTTTCTTTATTAAAAACTATACCATATAGTTATCCAAGGATATCAAATATCTAGTTTATCCTATTGGTCTATTATTTTTCTATTTCATGTCCTGAATCCTCCCCAAAGTATTGGTGGAATCTATTTCTAAAACAATATTGAATAATCCACTTGTTATGGTTTTCCATTTCGATTTCCTTTTTCAGCAGCTTTAAATTCATGTATAATTATTTTAACAAGCTATTAGATAACTTATTGTTTAGGGATAACCACACTCTCAACAACCTCTTTCTATAGGATTCATGGTCATTTAATTGTTTCCATTTCCCTATAGTAAAAATTGATACACTACTCAGTCACTACTTAACTAGTAATATAAAGGAATGGGATATTACAAATCATTGAAAACAAAAATAATTATAACTAGTTTCCAAGAATAATCAATCCTAATATGTGAAATGTATTCATAGTGAAAATTCTCATTAATAAGGCATGGTAATCTATACTCATCAGTTAAACCCATGAAGATGAGGTGACAATACTTCTATAGGTGCTAAAAAACAACTTTTTGTACCCATACCACCAATGTATCATGATGTTCATTATAAAGAGGTTAAATATATCTCTTTATACTATAAATCTCAAGTACCAACATGACCTATCTCTGTAATACCATTCTAATATGATATAACAACCAAACTAATACAATTTTCAGCATCCGCCTCACAGCCATTGGCTTAGAAATACCCAAGGTTCCACTAACATCAAGTGATTTTCCCTAAAAATCAATGGCTATAAATAAATTCAAAAGGATTAATAAAGTCATTTGGAGATGATTTTCCCTTTAAAAATACACATCCAATCAAGAAAAAAATAAAAAAAAATACAATATAATGCATGAAATATATACAATACTTCTCAAAATGCAATAACTAAACAATATCAGAGTAACAACAGAAAGTGGAATATGTCACCCAACCAAAAACCAAAATTCATCCTCACAATGTAAAATCAATGTATAATTACTCCAACCATTGTAAATGAACATCTACAAGATCTGACCACCATTCTGGGAATGTAGCATCACGATTCTCTACTCGAGAAATAAGTTACATTTCATTCACCCAAGTGAGGATAAACAATATATGCATACACACGATTGTGTATACACTAAGGGTGAGTATAAAACCCCCTATTAAATACCCTAGTGACTTCCCAAATAATGTTACTATGAAAATAACAAGTTAACTCATGGTTCAAAATATAAATAAAAAATGTGAGAAATTTTTTGAAATTGTTTACCAATTTAATTAATTTAATTTTAAGCCTAAAAACATATTTATATATTCCACTTTTCATACTGATTCTATAGTCACACGCACACATACACCCACACTTCATGTAACTACATATATTCATGAGAGGTAACTTGTACATCCACCATGCCCACCATTGGTGGTAATAATTTTTGTTCCCCAAGTGGTACTGAGTCCTTGTCTAAACCCAACAATTTTCCATCCAATGAAATATAATCCAATTCCAACTGAGAAAATAATTTCCTCATGTAATAATTTCTCTATAAAATCAAAAATACATTTTTATAATTTTATCAAGAAAATTTTGGGAATCACCCATGATTCAATGTTTAAAAATAAAATTAAAATGGTTTTAAATAAGAAATTAACAATTTTTTCCAAAGGAAAGTTCAAGAAAAATATTTTGAAATCCATTAATTTAATATCATAAAAAAATAGATAGAGAGAGTGGGAGAGAGGGAGAGATATAGAGAGAGAGATAATCCAACCACAACATAATGGATATCATTCAATATAATAAATCAAGAAACAATCTATATGATCTAAACTCTATTTCCTATTCCATCAACAAATATCAAAAATAATTTTTCAAAATATGATTGATCAAATAGATTCTTGAATTACAACCCCTATCTAAGATTATATTCAAATGAAAAGGAATCAACCAATAAAAAAAATAATAATGGGTAAAAGTCATTGATTTTAACTTCAATATCTTATATACAATATACTTTGACCTGATTAAATTGAACTCCATATAGAAAAGAGTCATAAAAATTTTCAAACAAATGGTGGGGTTTAGATCATATTCCAAGGAAGAAATAATTTGAGTTTTCTGGAGAGTATTAGGTTGAAAATATATATTTTTAATTTAATTAATGAAATATCATGGTTTTTATATCAGGTTAGGAAAACAATAAACCAACTATGTGAATCAACACTGTCTATAAAATTTAGTGTTGTATATTTTGAACATATAGTTTGGCCAAACCATGCACCGACCATGCACCTACATAAAAATCACCTCTCATTATTGCATGGTTAACTTGGGAAGTTTAATTATTTCCCCTAACCATCCTAGACAATGAAAGACCATTAAATTCCTATAAATTATTTCAATACCAACCAAAACACCATGATAATATTCTTAATCAACCTATATATAAAATTTATAAAATTATAAAGAAATTAACTCAAACAAATGGAATTACATAAAAACTACTATATGGGATCTATCCATGAAACTAAAAATGCTTCATCACTTGTTTGATATGATTGTACATAATAGATTTTATTATAATGTGATATACTATTCCATGATATATATCCTTTGAAGGAAGGAATGAGAGAATGAATTAGAATATTTCTTTTATTGGTTGAGATTAATAACAAAAGTTTCTAGTCTTTTATCTGTAATATCCCAGGAAGAGTTTGATTATATGCAGGTAGAATAATAAAGACGATGATAGGATAATTAATTATCAATTCAAGGTCTACAGTTTCAATAGGAAATATATTTTCTTAAAGAGAGAAATGAAAAACACTATTGTCTATTTGAAGTATCCAAAACTAGAGAGAAAAGTGCTAATTATATGTTGGGGAATCTCTATCATGCTAAAGAATCAAAGTCTATGGTGATACAAGACTCCAAAACAATTCTAATTAATTTTGGAAATCAACCAACAAACACATACACATTTTCAATGGAATTTTTTTGAAATTCAATTCTTAAGAGGATGGAGACTCTAACCATTTGAATTATCAACTCTTTTTTCCTTAGTGATGGAAAAATGATTTTATTATTGGTCCCTTTCAATTAATCAAGAAATATTTCAATCTAATTATTAATTCATGATAACCTATGATGCTTTTGAAATTTAATATCAAAATAAATTAAATCCATATAAACATTGAATGTGAACTGGATTATATTAAACATGGTTCCCAGAAAACATTATTTGAAAATATTTATTCCTTAGATTGTGATCATACATAGGTATAGGAATATGTACCATCAACAAAATACCAGAGTTGATACTTTAATATATGAATATGACTTCCTCCTAGTTTTGTTTTCATAAATGAGTGAAGGCTTGTTTACCATCATCACTACATAAGAGTAGTTCCATTCATATAGGAGTAATGATATACTTATAGTGATTAAAATCATGAAGGGGGATTTTGGAATGATGATTCCGGTGTTTAAATGGCTCAAGTACCCCGATATCAAAATTTTGTGGGATTTTAATAAATATTTCGACCAATATGTTGATAACTAAGGAGTGATCTTATTTTTTCTTAGGCTAAATGACAAAGTGAGCATGGTTCAACTTTTAATTTTATAATTTGGTGAACCCTAAAATCCTTATGTGGTTTCCATTAATCATTTTTTATCCCTACATTTTACCTAATCTCATATGGGGGAGAAATAGTTGTAAGGAACTTAGTTTATTTATCAAGCTACCCTTTATGGTTTTTAAAGCTAGTTTGTTTCAGGCCTTTTCCTTTTATGATGCCTAATTTTTTCCTCATCATACAAGATGCAAGACTAGTGTGTAGAGCCTCAAATTTTTTCCGAGATTTCATTTATGATTTTACAAGCTAGTGAGTTTTATGTCTCTTTCATTGATAAGTTTTGTTTGTTGTGGATTATATATCTTTTTGGTTTATGTATCAGGTTAGAAAACATTGAAATAAGGATTAGGAAATCTGCATATCAACATGAGCCTGGAAAACCTAATGTGAATAAAGAACCTAATGTCTTGAATGAATACAACCTAATGGAATGTTGTATCTTGATTAAGATAATAGTGCTTGGACAAGTGTTAGCTAATGTTTAAGGTTAGATAGGACCAACCAAAAGAATGAGATAGTTTGTCCAAAGAGAGTTATACAACCCAACCTGAATGAGATCCATATGATAGTATAGGTAGCTTCCTGAAGAGGTGCATACAGTTTAAGTTTGTTGTGTTCTGACCATTGAATCACTTAGTTTAGGGTCATAAAATTTTTATATAATTAAGTTAAATAAAAAATGAAATACTATTTCTTAAAAGATGAATGTGATGTAAAAAAAATTAACATTGAGGGTATTAAAATCCATTGTAAATTTTTTTATTATAGAATGTGTAAGTCACAACTCAAAGTATTTGAATTGGTAGATATTGGTCTGAAATATCGATGAAATTAATAAATGTTGACCACATTAAAATTTTGGGTTCCATTATAATTCTTCCAAGACATACATAAATTATAGAACCTTCTCATTGGGTAGAAGGTGCCTTTTGTTGGAAGGACTAAATATGGTGTCATTAATGATCATTATTAATTATAAGTGTCCCTTAGAAGTAGCTATACTCATTTCTAATGACCATGAATGGTATAAGAGGATAAAAACCTAAATAATGAAGGGGTATTATGAAGATAAGGTTATTTAAGTATGGTTTAAAAACCCCATATTCTACCCACTATATATTGAACAACGATTTGGGGTGAGGAAACATTACATGAAAGTGCTCTTACTTTTTCCTAGACTAGTGGGACCAATAATCATAGCTTTGATTTTTCTATAGTTACATGGTTAATTCCAAAAATTTTATAACTTCTCCTATTTTAACTCTAATTTTTTCCTTGGTAACAAAAGTGGTGACCTAAGAGTAGGATACTTGAATTTTGTTTAATCAACAGTTCATAAGTTTTCTACATTACAAATTTAATAACTTTTTTTATCTACAGTTTAAATGTTATGTAAATTATATAATTTAATATAGATTTTCTATTTTTATATTGTTAATCCAAATTTTTTTGGGGGTTAAGTTAATTAATATTTAACTAAAAGAGTGATATAACAAAAAATAAAAGGGGAAATGAGAACCTTATATAAATTAGGATCATGATTCTAGTATAAACCATCTTGATAGTGGTTACAAATATTTTAAGGAAATAGTTATTGGAACAATTCTAACTGTGTTTAACTTCTAATAGATTGGACCCAAAATTGAGATGGTCTATATAGGAATATAAAGGAAAATAATACGATTTAAATAGAGAGCCTATTATTACTATATGACATATCAAAGTGGTGTCTGTAGTTTAATTCATGATGTATGAACCAATTTTAGGGGGATTGATGTGGAAACCCACATGGGAATCATAGGATAAGAGAATATTATCACCTTTTAATATGGAATTAAAAATATGTAAATCATGATTTGATGTTTTTGAATTAATAATATAAGACATGAAAAGTATTCCAATTATGACCGCTAACTAGAAATTAGATGATGGGTTCCACAACAAAGTCATTAGAGGCATATAAAGGTTATAGTAACATTTCATTTGGAAAGAGATTATTTTTTTTAGTAAGGTGGAATATAGTGGCGATTATGATAAAAAAAAAATAGAGTTTTCCCATTGATCAGATACACTTGTTACTAGTACCCATGAATGATTTTTGGAGACTCAAGAACTTATGACTTGTGGATTGATGTGAAATGTGTTATTTAGATGTCAGAAATATATCATGGGATGTAATAGATAAAGAAGAAAAATAATTTTTATAAATTTTATCCATTTAATCAATCTAGATTAAATGTAGGGGAAGGGAATCATTATATTCTAGTATAGAATTTAAAATAGAAGAGGTCCAATGTGCCCAAGTAATTCTCTAGAATATAGAAATATATTAATATGGGGTTCCTTAAACCTCACAGTCCTAGGAAAAAATTGTCATTTTATTAAGCATGGGGCCCCATATGTCATGTTACCTAACCCAGATATTTTTATCATGTTGGGAATTCAGGTCATATGAGTGAGACAACTCAAAAAAGTTTAAGATCTAAGAGGGTGGATGATACATCATATAATATATCATCATGAAAAACATACTATATTATATGCAGTTTATACTCATGGAGCTATGACTAAAAGAAATGGGGAAATTTGAATCATTTATTAGTTTTTATATATATAACCATATGGTATAAATCTACCCTTGATCCAAATCATGTGAAAAATAAGATGGATTTTCCTTATGGTTGGACTCATTGAGGGGAGACCCAATATAGAAAGAGGGGATCCAAGTATTAATATTAATAATGGTTTTGAATGGGATTCATGGATAGGCTTAAGATAGTGGATCTATGCATTATTACAAATATCAAGGTAATTATAATCAATCCATACATAGTTCTTACATCCATGGATATTCCATATTAATGTAGAATCTAATGTAAAAAATACCCAGTGTGAATGAGGAAATAATGTTTTAAGAGGTAGTTGAACTCTAGAAAGTATATGAATCATCATAGAACAAAGAATCTAGGTGTCACTATGTATCATTAAGTAATGAGAAATAATCAATCTACTGATATTATATATGTGGGTGAATTTTATCTTAATGTGAATCAGTAAATTTACTAATAATTGTAATATTGATATGGTTCTCATGTAAGGAGAAATGGATTTCAAAAATAGGAAAACCCAAATAATTTGATAGGTAATATATCTCTTAGTTTAATTTAATATGATGAGAACTATGGTGCTCTACATATTCAAGTTGTAGGATTAGGGCCTTCACTTTGTAGTTTAGCATCATGTAATGAGGATGAGTATGATATGAGTTAATTTTAATCTCAGTGAAATATGATGGAAAAGGATAACCATGTGTTTGGAAATTTTACTTCAATCTAGTTCTCATAAAAGTGAATAGAGAGTTGTGGGGATTTTCAGCAGGGCCCAGGATAAAATATCCACGAATCACTATGTATCCCAAGGTAATAATAATCCAGCCCCATGTAGTTCTTATAAAGAAACCCTATATTTAAATTTCTCTTTCACAGGGGGGATTTTTTTTCCAATAATGGGTTTACATATAAAAAATCACATGTTAGAGATCATTACATTGATCTTTCTCATACTATAATAAGATAGGTTTTATGAGTTAAACCATCCTATATAGTTTTAAAATGGAATTTTCTAGACACTAACATTGTTGAAACCCACATGATGTGAATGAAGTGGTATAGACACTTAGGAAAATGAGGGGATTAGGTTTGGATTTTTTTACTTTACTTAAGATAGTATATTCATGAATCACTATATACATTTTTGTAATGGGAATCAAGATACATGGATTTCTTACCATATGGAGGATAATGGTATCATGTTGTTTTAGAATTGAGTAAGAAGAGGGAATCCAACATGAAAATCATGAGGGTTTGGTCAAAAATATATTGGGGAACATTTTTGGATTTATCTTGGGGTTGGGTTTCGTATTTCATCCATCAATACATTTTATTAAAAAATAAGAATCGAAGCATACATAATTATTAATAGATAAGGGAAAATGTGGTCATATTTTCTCTGTATTAAGTAAGAAGAGGGAAGAAAACATGAATCAATAACACATCCAGGATATAACAGATATATATTCAATCATATAGTTATGTATCCCAAATGATCATTCACTAGGCTGGCCACATTTGAGAAAATAATGTATCGATGATTTAATATTATCCCCAGGCCTCACCTCTATCCCATCTCAAAATCTCTATGGGGACGATACAACCTAACCCACTATATAAACAATGCTTATAAATCTATAATAGATATAAGTTCGACATGTACATCATATTTCTCATTCATGGTGTCAGAACTACATCTCAGTAGTATCTCAATAAGGTCCCCTTGTATAAACATCATATTATTGTTTATTAATAAGGAAAATAAATAGAGTAATTCAAAATACAATCATATGAAATGGGTTGTTGGGTTCTAAACGGAAAACAATGAAACATCGTCATAACTAATTCATCTTATACTGGAAACAAAGTCACCTCATGAAACAAATCGCAAACTATATACAGTGAATTATGGTAGGGTGTCATACCATGCCTCAACCCATACCTATATAGGTGGATTAAGGTGTCTTACCAAGTCCAAACCATTACAAACACTCCTATTGAAGAATCTCACAATCAATTCATAAACTATCCACTCAAACTCATGGGCGTTTTAATATTTAATATCAAGTTATACCCTCAAATGGTATAACATACATCAAGTACCCAAACTAAATCCTTTTATGGGAGGCGTCACATCAATTCTTGAACAATCCCTTTCTGTTTAAAATATTTATCACATAAAGTCATGCATATTTCTTTCACAATATAGGAAGTTCACACATCAGTTCTCAAACCATCACCTATTATTCATAAGAGAACATATATAAAAAATTTCATCACTTACTTCTCACTCAATATATCATCTTATCAAAACCTTCTCACTCAATGTGGTGTCATCCAACTAGTTTCAAACTATAACATACACATGGTTATAAAATAGACAAAAAAATAATATTTTCCATCACATCTAGTCCAATAAGCTCACAAATTCACTTCCTAAGAACATTTCACTCAATCCCTAGCCACCCATATAGAAACATGTATCATAATTTGTCTAGTCTCATAGGCTACTTTTCTCAAGATTATCTCAGTATCATAAAAATAATATACTAAACCTCTATACAAAATCACTATGAATATATGGGAATCTACTACTATCCTTCAGACCTATCCTACTTTCTACTCACTAGTAACGCCACACATTTGGAACCCCATAACAACTTCACATCCTACAGGACCTATCTATACCTCTCCACGAAATTCAGTTCCATTTCCTTCCAATTTCCCTAATAAAAACTGAATTTTAGGTTCCATATCACATTTATTATATAATATATCAAAGGCCCATTATCTAGAGTAAGACCTTTAAGTCACACAACTTCTATCCCTAGAGGACTTTTCCCACTCACAGTGCACGCCAATATTATACACTCAACCCTCAAGAGGTGATTCCCCACCTTGCGTGATTAGTATAAAATTATCACCTATCAATAATAATCATAATACTACATTGTATTACCAATATGACCTAAGAAACAACCTAGGATACTCAAAAATCATCCAACATGCTAATACCTAACTGACATCTCTTATAAACATAGCCGACACTATCTCCCTCTTGGAGACATAGTCATCAGGTGAATCCAATATATCCAAAGTGGAAAGTACCACCCACTCGAGTTATAGTATGTTTATTTCCATCCTAACTCTTTATATAGGCAACTATTAGTTCATATCCCTTTTACCTAAGGGTAATTAAAAACATACAATCATGTATAATCATGCACAAACATGCACACCGTTTTTATTATATAGATCATCTACCTCAAGCATGAAGTTACCATCATCACAATGATCCTCTAATCCTTGTCTAAGACTATCCATCCCTCTTAAAAGATCTATTCAACCCCAAATATCAAATATCAAACCAAAATATCCAAATAAATAATCAAAATCTATAATTAATTAATTAATTTAATCTAAAGAGTCATGAGTATCTAAAACCTCATTTGGGGATTTAACGATGTCCAAACCATTTCAAATTGTGTATGGTCCACTCCTAACATTCACCCAAGACTAAGACACACAGATTTTACAATTTATTGACCTAAATAAATTTTTAATTAAACACAATTTACCATGAAAAACCCCCTAAATAAATTTACATGGAAATATGACATTTAAATAAACAAAGTAATTCCTAGTGTGTTCATCCTTGTGTGTCCCCTATATATCTAACACATGAAATACCCATAAATATGGACTATAACACATTTATTTGGTATAATTGGATCCCTAAAACCCAAATCAAGTGAAGTAAGATAAAATAAAAACAAATTAGTGGAACAATGATAAGAAATAGAGTGATTTTATTTTGAATATACATGAACAAAATATCTTAAAACACCTATATATAAGGGATGAAATGGGTAATAATTTAAATTAAAAGTGGGGTATATCCATCTATTCTATTTTAATTTTACTATGGGATCCCAATTTGGGGTTCCAATCAGGACCCCTAATGAATTACTAGAAAGAAATTTAAAAACAACTCCCTATAATTAAGTCATGGAATAACTATAATGGTTACAATAAGATAAATTTATTATTGGGTCACACTTAAGTTTTTCCCCTATTGGTCAATTTGTGCCCTCTTTTAATTAAAGTTCCCACCCACAAACAACACACTATCACAATGTGGCCATGGCAGTCACAATGCGATGCATCTACCCTAGGGTTGCGTGATGACATGTACCCTAATGGTCATTGGGAGACATACCTTAGGAAGAAACCTCGACCAAATTTTATGCATCATTATACTGAAACCCATTTCGGTAGTGATTTGATATACCTCCCCAATGAAGAACTAAAACTTGAGGCCCCAGTTCTTAGTGTTGTTCCCTCTTCCACTATAGCATAAAAAAACCCTAATTAACTCTTGTTATAGTGTCACCCTATATCGTCATGGTGTGATGAGATTCCTATAGAGAAAATTCATTTAATGGAATCCAATAATGCAACACCACAATATTTTATATTTATTTTCTTTAAAATAAAACATTCAATATTTGATAGCTTTCCATACACGCAACCCCAAGTCTGTGTCTACCTCGATATAGAAAACCATTATAACAAGACGTTAAATTGGAAGGTATGAATACTAATAAAATTTTTATGAAAAATAAGTAAAAAAATGAATTAATTCATAAGTATATATTAATTAATAATAAATAACTACTCAGTTATTTAGTAAAGTCATTTTATGCTTCAAAAATATATTTTCTTCAAAAAAATAGTGCATCTTGGGACACAAAAATTATAATTAAATTATACCATTTTTTGAAATTTTATTTGAGTTAATTTAAATTATTTTTCATATTAAAATTTTAATATTATCTTAGGGTTAATTTTTTAATATTTTATCAAAAAGTTTTACATATCAATGAATAGTGAAAAATATCGATTATTTTAAACAATTCTGTTTCTTTTCCTATAAATGTACTATTATGTTTTTAATTTTATCTCAAAGTAACCTAATTTTTATTTAGTTATAAATAATATAATTTTTTATATATGAACCTTCATTATAAATGATTACTATATTAGCTAATTTTTAGTTTTAAAAACACATTTTTATACAGATTATTTTTATGGACACAATGCGTTTTTTTCTTCATAAATTAATTTAAAATATTTTTATTAATGAATTTAATTAAATTTATATATTTTATTTTAAACATTATATTTTTTACATTAATTTTATGATTTTTACAACTAAGTATTGGAAGTAAACTAAGTTTTATGCTTAAAATTTCATTTCACTAAAATGGGTTCTCATTGTGGCTTATGAACTTAATTAATATTTAATTTTTCCATTTATAAAAAATGAATCTGGTAAAATGGATTCCATATTTTGAATCATAATAATTAATATAATTTAATAGAGTGAACTTAATTTTAATTTATAATGAATAGTTAAAATAGTAAAAAAAATTTACAATGATTGTGGTTAAAATGGGCTTACTAAGGGCGTTAGACTATGAGATATGGGTAGGCTTGCCACAAAATCCAATAAAATTCTTCTTAATTGAAAATAATTAAACCTTATATTATATTATATTTGGATATATATATATTTGGGTTTACATCCCTATGAAGGTGTCTATATATATTTGAAATATTCTAATAAATTCCATGTATGTCCCTCCCCTTGCGTATAAAAGGGTAGCGCTTCTCTATCCTTATTCAAACCATTTGAGAGTTATATATAAAAATATATATGATAAAAATATAAAGTCCCAAACTTATAAAAAATCTATATTTCATCTTTTTATATTATTATTAATTACATTACCTAAACACATGCTTGAGGATCGTAAAGGTATAGTTCCTTTGGAAGCATGGACACATAAACAACAACTCTATAAACGAGACACATCATATACCAATATTCTCTCCATAATTTTCACCCTTTATATACATATCATACATTATACCATTCATCATAACTTAATAAAATGAAATAAAAGAAATGGTGATCTCAGACGCTCCGTAAGGGTAGAAATATAGATATCAATATATCATGATTATAAGAGAATGGGAACATGAGAATAATATTTGAAAACCATAACCTTCATATAATAGATCATAAAATTGAGTCATGGACTTAATCAATTCATTTCATAATAAATGGATCATAATTTTATCAAATAACATGAACCACGAGATCATAATTGTTTCGTAAGAAAAAGATTTGTGGGATACACATATGTATAAAAAATCAATTCTTTTATAGTCCAATGATTTTTTACAATACTGTCATAGTGGACTAGTTTCACTCCCCAAAAATATCATAGTAGTCAATGATCACTCCAAATACAATCATAGTGTATAAATTCCCTTACTGAACTGGTTTCACTCTTCATTCCATTCTTATTTATCCCATGAGATATTTATATGTACCAAAGGCATTGGAGGGTATGTCCCACCCATGAAATATTGAAAATCATATATATGCATGCCAAGAGATCATTAACCATTAATCATATTATAATCCATGAAATGAAGTGGGTTTCATAAAAATTTATTCATAACATAACCTATACAAAAGAAATATGTTTCGTTATAATTTCATCATTTCATCAAATAATAACTATTCGAAAAATAAGTTAAATTCATGACCATGTAAGCATGGTATAACCCATATAAGGGTCATGTGTTTGATAAAAAAAATTTCATCATAAAAGTAAACCATTTATATAATGAATAAGAATGGTATCCTTTGATAATATCCTTAGAAAATTATATATAACATAAAATGATTTCATCATATATGGAAAATTATTTTGAAAGAAAAATTACCTAGAACATTTCATGAGGAAAATATACTTTCTTTTAAAACTACCTTTTAAAATATTAAGAATTAATAAAATACTATGTAAATAATTTGTTTTTGAAAATAAACTTGAAAATATATAAAGGGGTCTTCAAATAAAATCTTGGTCATGACATTGGTAAATTTATATTCATGTCATACATGTAAAAATAATGATTCTTTTCATATTTTTTGTAAAAGAGAAACATGAAACTTTTGGAAAATGATAATAAGATTCCATTGAAAAAAATATATAAAAATTGAATCATAGTTAAACATGTTTTTAATAAATAATTTAGAGAATATTAATAATAGTTTTTAAAAATTTCTTTAAGAAAACATGGTTTGTGATGAAAAATGGTTCTCGACTTGAGAGAGAAATAAAGATGATTTTACTTAAACCCATAATTTTGAACACTTGACTACATAAATAGACTAAAATTAAGGGAAAAAATGTATTCTATAAAAATATTGATCTAATAAGAAAATAAAGTTGTTTCTTGAGAGGTAGATTGTAATATTTTATCATTAAAAGCATACTCATGAGAAATCCCTATAAACGATGAGATTATAACATAAAAACATTACCACTTTGGTAACATTGAATCATAATACACAAGAATGAATAATATTAAATTAAAATTGTAAAATCATGATAATAATTAAATTAATGATACAAAACATCCATTTGAATTTATATAAACCTCATAAAATAAGATAGCTAAAAAACATAGCATATATCTCAAACAAGCCAAATTGATATGAAAATACCTTACCTTATTTCTTGAGTTCCTTCATACACATTGAAACCACCTTTAAAATAAATATAAATTTATTATAAATATATTAAAAACCATAAATATATATAACATTCCATATATGATTTACAATTGAACTTTTATTACCTATTTATTAACAACTCTATACTAATGTCAAGTTTCGGGAAACAACTACATTGTTTTTCATGCGTGTTTTAATTTTTTATTGTTTTATCCTCTAACTTTTATCATTGATAAATAATATCAATAAAATTAAAAATTATATAAATAACATATATATTAATTATATATGTATTTATAGTAATCTATAAATGTCCAAGGTAGAAAATGAAATACATTTTCATGGAGACAGTATGTCGTACGTACGCATGAACGTTGTTTCGATTCCATTGAAGAATTGATACAAAATAATAGTATATAATTTATTATAATTAATTAAATATTTTTATGTGATATATATCGCATGTTTCCATTAAAATCATCTTTACTACCTTTAATGTAATGAATGAACAAATCAAATTTCTTCGCGAGGCAGTAGTCTGCTGTACACATGAGAGGCATTATCATATACCCAATGAATAGAAAGTAAGGATTTATACGTGATATAATAATTCAAAAATTATAATAATTTCATAAATATCATAAATAAAAATTTAATCAATCATTATATTTATCTTTTATAGGGGGTTTGGAAAATGAATAACATCGGTTCGTGGGGCGGTAACCCTCCATACAAACGAATGATGATTTCGTATCCAATTTTATGGAAGTGGAGAAGTTTTTTGTTCACTAACATAACATAAAAACACAATATTATATTTAAGATAATTATTTTATTATATGAACATTAATAATTAATATTATAAGTATTTGGGGTAAGAAATAAAATAAAGATGCTTGTAGAAGAACGTTACCTCTTCTTTGGGTAACCTCTTCATGTTTTTAGGAAAATATTTTCTAGGATAGATTTATAACAAAAGTAAGAGATATTTTATTATATTAGGGAAGTAAGAAATATATTTGGGTATTTATGGGATTAAAAAATCGGATTTTAATTATGAATAAGATAAGATAAGGGGTGGTCTTTAATAAGTGAGGTGAGTGGCACTCTAATATTTTTTTTGAAAATAAAAACATATATCCACATATTTCACATGAAAAAAGGATAAAAAATTCTTCATTATCAATAATTAGATATTATAAGATTAAAATATTTCCATAAAATAAGTATTTCATAAGTTTTGGTTCATTTTAAACCCATATATGTTTAGTGTAACCCCCTTGAAAACCCATTTTTACTAAATCCATGGTAAATAATTATTACTATTTTTACTATTATTTATGGTAATAAATTAATTTAACCTCATTAGATAAGATAAATTATTCTTATTAAAAAAATGGAATAAATTTTTACAAATTATATTCACATTAGTGGCAAAATTAAATTTAAATTAAACTCACAAACGCGATAAGAGTACGATTTTCCAAAGTGAAAATGTTAAAACTTTTAAAAGAAATTTTTATCAAAATTCAATATGAAAATCATTAAAATGGAATGAATTAGATAAATTTTTATATAATTCAAGTAATTATACTTTAAAAATAATTTTATATCAAAAAATAACTTAATAATTTATCTAAATGAAAAGGTAATTTTCAAAAAAAACCAGTATTTTTCACTATTCATCGAAAAACTAATATTTTAAAAAAATACCAATAATTCAACCTCATAAAATTTTGAAATTATGATTTAAAAATTTATTTTTATTTTATTAAATTATGTTTATAAAAGATTCAAAAATTAATTTTATTATTGATCACAAAAAAAGAGTTTTTTAGCAAATGGTATTTTAGAAACATATAAAGAATTTTCCAAAAAAATAAGATTTATTTCAGTATATTTTAGTTAAGTAAAAAATATAATTAATATTTTAAAAATATATTCATATTTAATCCACCTAATTTAATGGCTAGTTAATAATGGTGTTTTTCAAATAATAATATTTATAATTTGTCATGGTTCGTTAAAATATGGTGTTGAGCGTAATAAAAGCTATCAATGAAATTTAATTTATTATAAAAAATATATTTCATAAAACCTCAGGGTATTAAATAATACCCCCATAAAAATTAATTTCGCCCTAACAATTTCATCACCCTTATATAAAGAAATAATGATACTTCTACATCAACAAATCCTCAAGATCCCACATAGATTCCTCAAAATGGTGGTTTAACAAATAACCTTTGACGAGAAGAGTGGTAAAGTTTCATAGAAATTTATTTGTAAAACCAAGAATCTCCACTGTTAGGATCTCTATGTTTAGTAAAAATGAAGGGTCTGGTATGTAATTCCTTAGAAGAGATACATGGAACACATCATGAACTTGAGAGAGGTTTTGTAGAAGTTTCTACCAATAGGCTACCACCTCGATATAACAACTAATTTCAGAGGTACTAATATACCAAGTAATTATCCCCCCCCCATTTACAATTATCATTACCTTATTCCATAGATAAATTAATAGAATTGACTTGTCACCAACATCAGATTTCAGATTATGTCGATGATTATCAGTATAACTTTAATATCTACATTTTTCTATCCTTAAGTGTTGCTGAATGGATCCAAACTTCTCTACCATTTCTTTAACTTATATTTTCCCAATTTTATTCTTTTTACAACTTCAATCTAGTACATTGGATCTTTATATTTTTCTCCATAGATATATTCATAAAGATCCGTAAGAATTCTTGAGTGAAGGTTAATCTTGTAAGAAAAGTTATCTAGATGAATGTGTTTATCCTAACAAACATAAAAATACTGATATTAAGTTCTCAACATATCATGTATAGTTTTAATTATTTTCTCAGACTACCCATCTATTTTATTATGATTTATAGTGTTAAAACTAAAGTCCATATAAATACATTATAGAATAATTCTCTAGAACTTTGACGTAATCCTCAGATGTTGATTAGAAACAATTGAATGTGGTACCCCTTGAAAACTTACCACTACCTTACTATATATCATGGAAAGTTGATCTAAAGAGAAATATTATCTGATAGTGATAAATTGTGCTGATTTTAGAAGGTGATCAAGTACAACCCGTATAAAATTTTTCCCTTTAGATGTTTTAGGGAATCTAATGATAAAATCCTTGGTGGTGGTTTCCCATTTCTATTATGTTATGCGTAATGGATGTAACATCCCCTTATATTTTTCTCTCTCTCATCCTTAAATTAATAACATACCAAGAAATGAGATAAAAACCCTATAACATCTCACTTCATTGCATCAAATAAGAAATATTCAATCAAATCTCTGTACATCTCCATATTTCTAGGATGAATAAAGAATTATGAACTATGAGACTCCTTTGAAAACTTCTTCTTCAAATATTTAATTGATGAAACACATACATGGTTCTTGAAACTCATAATTACATCATGATCAAGGTTAAACTTTGGAAAATTTCTAATATTATTTTTCATCTATATATATTCATTTTTTGACCATTAAATATTTTTATGGATGGATGGTTGAACATTTAATTGATTAAGATAATATTAACCCCATTAAATCATAATTTCTAGGTCCATAATTTTCTAATCCATAAATATTGGTTCTTGTGTGATCCTTATCATAGATAAGCTAGCAGAATCATTTTTACTGAAAGCATCATCCACCCTGTTTTATTCCCCGGGTGGGAATGTATTTAGTAGTCGTAATCTTTAATCAACTCTAACCATCTTATCTAGTACATATTCCACTCATTTTTTGTGAATATATACTTTAATATATTATGATCACTATATATATCATTATTTTCTCCTTATAGATAATTCCTCTATATATTTAATGGAAAACTTTCTATCGCTAACTCTAAATCATGAGTTGGGTATGTTTTCTCATGAACCAATAATATTAATGATGTATATGTTATAAATATGTAATTCTATATAAAATTTCATCCTAATCCCTTCTTGGATTCATCACTATAGATTTAAAACCCTTATCTAATATATAATAATATAAGTAGATCTATTCTGACTAATATTCTCTTCCGTTACTTGAAATTTTCCACACATTCATCTATCCAGAGGAGCTTGATGCCGTTCTATGTTAACATGGTGATTTTATTAATTAGTCATTATAAATTCAGAAAAAATAATAAATAATATGCAGCTAAAGAAAGAAAACTATGGATCTCAGTCAATGTTATTGGTTTGGGCCAACATTCAATTGACTTTATCTTTGATGGATCTAAATATATACCCTCTCTTGAGATTATATAATGAAATACTGAAATTGTTTTAGCCAAAATTCACATTTCTTAAATTTTTTATATAGTTTCTTCTTCATTTTGGGTATTTAGTGCAATTATAACGTGATCACCATGATATTAATTTCTATTTGAATAGATAATAGTATGATCTTTAAAGAATACCAAAAACTAAACATGTTAATCTATAATTAAACTATTTAATACATTCATGAAGATAGCCAGAAAATTAGTAAGACAAAATGAAATCACTATTTATTCATAGTGTCCATACCTTGTATTAATTTTGTCTTGGGTATATCCTACTTCTTGGACATCAATTGATAATATCCTGAATGAAGGTCAGTCTTGGAAAAGTGTTGAGCTTTGTGCATTTGATCAAATAGGTTATCAATAAAGGGTAGAGGATACATGTTCTTAATTTTGATCTTGTTTATCTCCCAATAGTCAAAGAATATTCACATAAATCAATCTTCATTTTTAACCAAAAAAATGTAGTCCATGGTGAAACACTTGTATGAATGAAGCCCTTGTGAAGGTTCTCCAAGAGTTACTTCTTTAATTCATACAACTCAATTGATTCCATTCTATAAGGGGTTTTGGAAATAGGCATGGTACTAGTTATGAGTTATATCAAGAACTCAATATCAATTTTTAGTGTAAATATAGGAAAATATTTTGTAAATACATCATAAAATTCCAAAACAATACGAATATCATTGAGGTCAATTTTATCCCAAACTATGCAAGATAGACACCCCTTCTCAATGGGAATAAATACGCATAAAATGGATGTGATATTCATCGAATAGTCATATTTATCTTCATATTAATAGATGATCATATGTTAATATAGAATATCAAAAATTGATTCCCTTATACAAAATATTTATGTGGTATTTATATAAAGAGAACCACTCAATTCTTAAGACAGAATAAAAATCATCCATTTAAATAATGATACAATTTTCTAAAATAACATTCCCATAAACATTAATTGGAGATGAATCATATACATGAGATCTGATCGTTACATCATTAGAAGTTTTCAATGTTAATTATATATCTAATTGTTTAGATGGAATCTTGATACCCTTATAAATTTCATTATATATTAATGAATACGTAGATATATAGTCCAATATGATATTTTTAGTTCTAGAGTAGATGGTATGTGTACCTCCCACCACATCGTTATCACACCCCTCATTAGTAATAGTGATCGCATGAGTTTTCACCTTGTACCTGAACGTAATATGTAATTGATATCAATCATCATCATTAACCTTGAAACATGGGAATTGGTTATCATAGTTCCAATACTCATTACATTTTAAACACATGAGTGTGGGTGGTACATTTTATATTGTGTTATCTATATTTTCATCATTACATATATGTTTCCCACCACATTGGTAATAAATTTCACAATGATCTTACTTCACACTCTTAAAAAATTTACTAGTCCCATTAATACAGTTTTCTCCATGTTTACTTCAATGCTTTGAGTATAATGGAAATATAATCTTTATCTCTATATGTTTTTAAGAGTTTATTTTGAACTCCATGTTCCTTTTCTTGTCCAAACCATGATATTGATAGGTAACACGAATTTCTATTTTGACATTGAGATCACATAAAATGATTTATTCATATCTAATTAAGTCCCTTATGGATAACACCCATAAACAAATTGGTTTTAATTCACAAATTAATTTATAAACATTACATTCATGTTTGATGAAATGAAAAAAACATACTTAATAAGTCTTGTAAAATTTACCTCATATACACTAAAATATTCATTATCCTTATTCTTATCTCAAGGAATACCTTCCCCATTTTTTTATTAATGAAACTAGGTAAGTACTTATTAAAAAAAAGATCTTAAAGTCATAAAATTCCATAGATTCAATTTCATAATATTACCTTGTATTATAGATGAGAGTCCACCATTGATTCACTTCACCTTTCAACCGATACACAACTAAAATTAATTTATCATGTTTTGAAAACTAGAGATTGGAAAATAAAATTTTAGTGGTACTAATCCATTGTTTATCAATTAGAAGATCAAAGGAACAACTGAAAGAAGTTGGTCATTTATTCATGAAGGACATAACAAAAGTAAAATCCCTCATTTTCTAAATTTAATGTTCAACATAATGCATAGACTAAGAAAGGTTTGTAAGCATAACAATGAGTTTTTTCATTCCAACTCCCATAAAAGTTGGATGCTCAGGAGTAAAATCATTGCATTGTTTGTCGCACTAAATATTAATTGGTTCCTTCAGGTTATATCCATTGAATAAAACCAAAAAATCATAGAATAAGAAAACATAATCAATGCGGGGAACCTCATAATCATTAAAAATTCACTTATATGATGTATAAATCATGAAACTATATTTTTAATCATTGAAACCATATATTTATCCATGTTCATTCATAACCATCATAAATTTAAATGATTCATGAAATTTTGTATTTTTTTTGTTATTTTCCCTACCAAATCCTCATGGAATATCAAACAAAAAGCATAGAAAGTCCCATTTTCATGCACCAAGTGACAATCAAATCCATCTCTATTCACCCTTTTTAGAGTTATTAACCCTAAGTACTTTTTTATTGGATACACATATAATTGTAGTATCAAAACAATGATGTAATTTCTTGGAAAACACCCGCTCTATCCTTTAGCATAATTCCTTGACATTTTCCCATACTTTGACTCATCATTAAACTTATCCTGAAACATATCATTAGACATATACTAAGAGATCCCAATTTGTTTCCATATCCTAGTTTCCAAAGGTTAACAAAACCTATCCTATTATACAAAATGTAAATACCCAAACATATCATATGTAGATATTACATTTTTATAGTTGAATATTCATTACATTACACAAACATACACATATATGTCATAAATGTATAGTTCTTTTGGAAATATGGACATATTAAAAACTAGTCCATATGTGAGCTACATAATATCCCATGTTGTCCTTCAAAAAATTCACCCTTATTATATATATGATACATAATAACTTTCATCACAACCAAGGTGAATAAAATATAAGAAAGGGTATGCTCAAATTCTCAATAAGGGTAAAAAATGGAGATATCAGCATATCATTGGTATAAGGGTATTAGAATATGAGGATAAAATTTTGAAACCATTCCAAATATATCATATATCATAAATATGATACATGGCGTAGATCTTAGTAGATAAACATATGTAAATCATAATTTAATAAAAAAACATATTCCATGAGATCATAACATTGACATAAAACAATGATTTCTGGTATACATATAATCATAGAAAATTATTTACTAAGTTGTTCAAGGATCATATCCATGATTATCATTATGGATTGGTGTAACTCCAAAAAACATCGTAGTATTCAAGGTTCACTACCGAGAATATCATAGTATATATAATACCTTAATGAACTGGGTTCACTCCCAATTCCATTATAATTTATCACATGATATGCCAATAATTTTTTTAATTCATTGGAGGGAGATATAGGTCCCACTAGTCACATAATGAAAATAATACATATGTGGTCTAAAATATTATAAAACATTAATAATATTAGAACCCATGAAATTTAATGGATTTCATAAAAAAATCCTCATAATATAATATTTTGAATATAAATAGGTTTCATAATAATTTAATCATACCATAAAATCATAAACAATGGAAAAATAAGTGGGTTTCATTATCAATATATCATTGTATTACCCATGGAAGAGAAAACCATTTCATAAAAATCTTGTCATTATAAACATAAATCATTAATATAATAAATTATAATATTATACTTGGATAATATACCTAGTAAATCATAGGTAACATGAAAGTATTTTACCATAGATGTAAAAATATTTTGAAAGAAAAGTCACATGGAATGTTTCTTTAGGAAAACATTCTATCATTGAAAATAACCTTTATAAAAATTAAAAAATCATAAAATATTATGAAAATTATATTCTATAAATATAACCTTAAAATATATAAATAACACTTCAATGAAAATAATTATCATGACATGGGGAAATTTTTAGTCATGTCATACAAGTTAAAATTAATATTCCTTTCATATTTTAGGTAAAAGACAAATAGGTCTTATTTGAAAAATGATAATAATATTATTTTCTAAACATTTTTAAAAAATAAAAAAATGGGTAAAAACGTATTTAATTAATAATTATGAGAATTTTAAATATTGTTTTATTTTTTTAAACATTTTTTGAAAGAAAAATGGGTTTTTAAAGAAGAGGGAAATAAAGACATTTTTTCTTAAAACATCATTTGAAACACTTGAGTACATAAAGAAAGTAAAATGAAAAGAAACATGTATATATATAAATAACTATAGGAGAAGAAAATATATTAGTTTATTGAAATATATATCAACATATTTTATCATTGAAACCATAATCACAAGAAATTCCGATAAACCATGAGATTATAAGATAAAACACTTACCAATTTGGTAACTTTTTATCGTAATCCCTGTTAAAGAAAAACATTAATTGAAACATAGAATATAATTATATAAATAAATTCATAAAATTAAATGTAAAATGGTTGGTATATATACCTCTTAAAATGAATATTGGTACATAATATAACATATATTTTAGAAAAGGAAATTTGAGACCAAAATCCATTACCTTAAGTATCGATTTCCTTCATACACATTCAAATATCCCACATAATAAATATAAATTTAATATAAATCTATTATATATCCATAAATACATCCATATATATATATACAATACCACATATGATTTAGTTATGACCTTTTATTTCATTTTTTTAACATTTCTTTGTTAAAGTCACCTTTCTGACAATAAGTACTTTGTTTTTCATATATGTTATGATTTTCTATTTTTGTGGACCAATTTCCTCAATCATGGTAACATAATTTAATAATTTAAATAATGATATAAGTATCAAATATATTCAATATAAATTTATCTAGAGTAATCTAAAAAAGTTATATGTATAAAATTAAATACACTATTCATGGAGATGGTAGGTCATACGTATGCATTAATGCTGTTTTCATTTTCATAATGAATTAAAAGAAAAAAAGTTAAATAATATATTAAAATTTTAGATTCCTTTTTATGTAATATTTATCATATCACTTAATTAAACCCATCTTAATTACCATCCATGTTAAGCATGAACAAATCAAATCACTTTGGAAGTTTGTAGTCTTCCATACATATGAGCGACGTTATCGTATTTCTATAGAATAGAGAGTTAAGAAGAATATGTGATAAAATATTTACATATGTATAATAATATCTTAAATATAATAAATAAAAATTTTATATATCATTATACAACATCGTGAGAGGTGGTGATGAGAAACGAATAACATTGGTTTGCAAGATGATAGTCCACCGTACACAAGAATGATGATTTAATATCTCATTTAATGGAAGCAGATATAATTTTTGTCAATAACCATAACATAAAAAATATTATTATATAGAATTTAATTTTTTTAATATATCATCATGTTTTGATAATAATAATAGAAGGAAGTGGAATAAGAAAATAAATAAAAATGCTGATTAAAGAACATTACCTCTTCTTCGGGTAACCACCTTAGGTTTTCTCAAAAATACATCTTAGGATAAATTTAAAACAAAAATAAGGATTATAGAATGTTATTTGAGAATTAAGGATTATATTTGGGAATTTATTAGTAGAACTAAATGTTTTTTAATGTATTAATGGAAGAAAATAATGGGTGGCCTTTTATAAGTGAGGTGAGTGGCACACTTATATGTTTTGTAAATAAAAATGTGTACCAACTTTTTTCACAGGGAAAAATGCTCTCAACTGGACCATTATCTATAATTATACATTAAAAGTTATAAATATTTTAATTAAATGGATCTTGGAAATATTTGGGAAAATTTTAACCCATATATGTTTAGTTTAATCCCTAGTAAACCTATTGTTATTGTAACCATAATAAATAATTATTATTGTTTATACTTTTCATTACGGTAAAAAGTTTTGTTCACATTTTTATATGATATATATTTTTATTATTACAAATATGGAATCCAATTTTCTAAATTACTTTCACGTAATTGGAAAATGTTAATTTAAAATTAAACTTGAAAGCGTGATGAGAAAGTGGTTTTCCAAAGATAAAATGTTCAAAAGTTTAAGTAGTTGTTAAACAAAATCAATATGAAAATGATTCCAATGAACTAAAATGGATTAATTTATATATAATATAACTAATTTTACTTTAAATTTATTTTTTAAAAAAATTGGACCCTATAAATTCTTTAAACGTAAAGATAGTTTTCAATAAAAACCAGTATTTTTCACTATACATAAAAATTTAATATTTTTAGAAAAATAAAAAAATCCCTATGAGATAATTTTGGCCTAATAACATAAAAATTTATTTATATTTTAAAATATTAATTTTTTAAATGTTTTAGAAATTAATTTTATTATTTATGACAATTGTTTATTGAGAAAAGAGTATTTTCAAAACATATAAAGACTACTAAAAATTAATTATTTTTTGTAAATATGTTTTCTTTATATAAAACCATTATACTTAATATTTAAAATAACTTCATTACTATTTATTATTTCATATTTAATGGGTATGTAATATTATTTTTGTTTAAAATATAATATTTATAGTTTTTTTGGTTTTTTAAAATTTTGTGTTGTGTGTAATGCAAGATATCAATGAAATTTAGTTTATTCCAAAAACTTATTTCTTAAAATCTTTGAGTGTTACAAAAAACCATTCATAGAATATATCAACTCATCCTAGATCTTATGTTCTTATCCTAATACCAATCCTATAAGTATTAAGGATTAATCTTGAGGAGGTATCTCAAAAAATAGGATGTTAAAGCTCATACGAACCAAGATAGACTTGAGTGAAGGGATTTATGTTACAATATCATTTTACCAAAATTTTCTACTATTAACTTTTATAACAATAACATTTTATAGTCTTCATCTCCCAAATATTATTATTTTTCTTATCTTTTGGTTATTTTTATTTTTTTATTTTTTCCTTCTATTCTACTCTCTTTAAGTACTCAAAAGAGAAAAGTAATATTTTTATGGAAAATATAACTTGTTTTTCTCTTCTGTCTAGAATATTTTATTATTCATCTATATTTTAAAATAATGTTTTTGAAAGAATTTTTTTAATATAATAAATAGATTATTTATTTCATTTATGACTATATTTTAATTTTTCACCATGATTTAAAAGGACCATTCTTATGATTTTCAAAATAAAGTACTTCTTTCTTTTTATGAAAAATGTGAGTGGAATTTTTTTTGATAGACACCACAGGAATGTATTTCCCCACCATCATGAATAATTGATTTAGTAAAGAATCATTTATAATTTTATTTTACTGTTTTTAAAGAAAATACTTTCCATATTTTATTTGAAATATATATTTTCAAAATAAGTGGTTTCAATTAAAAATATATTTTCCTCAAACAATTATCTAGTGATATTTTAAAGGTATTATCATTTAAAAAAACATACATTGATGTTTATTAAGATTTATTAGGGATATCATCATATGTTACAATCTTTATTATTTCTCTGGATGGTTTATGATTATGAAAAAGAAATGTTCATGAAAATCGTATACCTTCCACAACTTATGATTTGATGATATGATAAATGTTGTATGATATTATGGAACAAATATTTATGGTTTTCATAATGTGATGGGTGGTACCATAATTATATATCATTATAATTATTTGGGTAAATAAGGTTAGCTCATGAGATAATAAAGACTCGAATAGGGAGTAATACCAATTCACCAAGAGACTTTATACAATTAGATAGTCACGAGAGTGAACCTCGACTAAGGAAATGATGGAAATAGAAATGAATTTAATCAACTATGATAGTCTTGGTAATGATAAATGTCTATGGAAATGATTTTATATGTTTATGTACATGAAAAAAACAAATATATTATGCTTATGATATTTTTTAGGACTCATGGTTGATTATTTACGATTCTTCATTCTTATGTCTTGTTTAATTTGATAAAAAACCATATTCCATGTTTCATGATAAAATATTTTTGATTTACTAGGTCTGCTTTTATAGTTTTTAGGTCATGTTCTCTTACCATTATGATTATATTTTTATCACATATAATCAATGATTTATACCTCTTATATTTACCCTTACTTGGTATCTGTGCTCATTCCTTTTTATATTTCCCTTTCCCAGTTTATTTAGTAAGGTTTCAAGTGTGCTGTGTATATGAAGGGTGTTGGTTGTGGTGAACAAATTTTGAAATTTTTTAGATATTTCATGTACTATTTTATTACATATCCAGGTTTCTAAATACACTAAACCTCTATGATCCTCAAGTATGTGTTATTGTGGATTATATTTAATATTCTTCTAATATTATCTACTATTTATTTATGTAATGTATGGGTTTATATAGTTAGTATCAATGGAAAGGTTTATTAAATTTTAGAAAATAGGATGTGGAAACCTATGTGATAACCCTTATAATAATCCTATATATAAAATAGAACCATATGTTATTGTAAATAATGGAGTGTGGTTTCCCTAAGAAAATACATCCCTTCCTATATTATAAAAGAACATGTGGTTTTGGAATAGATGCGTATATATGTAATAACACTAAAAAGTGTTGTCCATGTATACCTCAATCATCATTCTGTTTTAGGGTAAATGAACCTTTACTTCAACCTGATTTGAAACTCTTATGAGATATGCTTAGGTTAATTCACATTTCCTTTAAGATCCCTTAGGAGGGATTTTAATATATGATAAACATGGACGAACTTGGTTAAACCTAAGGTGTAATATATTTAAAAGTAAGTAGTTATTTTTAGATATACTATGAATGATTTTTCATGACTAATAACTCTTATTAACAATACATGATGGTCATGCTAACCATTTTGGTTTTAGTAAGGGATTGAAGAGAGATCGATATAGTTCATGTGGTTATAGGGATGATCAAGTATTAATGTACCTAATTTGACCCTAGTTATATGAATTAATATATATTACGAAGATTTTTTAGGAGTTTCATTTCATATACTCAATGATTAGATACTGAAAAAATAGAAAACATTTATAATGGTTTGATGATCACATCTCAAGTATATTATTCATCTATATTTAAAGTTTGTGGGAATGTTCTTACTATAAATATTATTATTATTCCTCTAGTTGAATTTGATATGAATTTAGGAATGGATATTATTTATTTATATAAATCCCATATCAATTTTTGAGGATGAGAATCACATTTTAAATTTCAAACCAATATATTATTATCTATTATTTGGAGGATAAATGTGAATGTCTAATGGAAATTACATCCATTTCAAGGGTGATTACTATTATAAAATTTTTTATATATCTCTAATGGTTTTGGAGAAACTAAAAAATGATGATATTCCTATTATATAGCTGCTTTTCGGTGTCTTTCCATAAGATTTTCCAAGGCTTCCTACAAATCATGAAGTTGAGTTTTTAATTGAACTCATCACCAGTTATGCGCTTTTTTCAAAGACTCCATATAGAATGGCCCCGATTGAGTTTCATGAATTAACAAAAAAACTCAAGGATAATATTGAAAATGAATTATTTTAGGCTAGTACATAACCATAGAGAACACCTGTTCTTTTTTGGTTTGAAAAAATAATGGATAAATATGACTCTACATTGATTATTGGGAACTTAACAAGATTATGATAAAGAATAGGTATACTCCTCCACATATTAATGATTTTTTAATCAATTTTTTGGATTATAATATTTTCACCAATATTTATCTTCATTGTAGATACTATCAGTTGTGGTTTAAAAGAGAATAAATTCACAATAAAACATCCTATTCAATGTATAGACACTTAGAATGTATAGAGATTCTATTTGGTCTAACTAATTCCATTTTTATTATTATATATTTAATTATTAGAGTATTTATAGATTATGTTGATCATTTTTTAGTAGTATTTATTAAATATATTATTATATATTCTAAAATAAATTTTGTTCATGAAGATCACTTGAGTATTGTATTTAATACCCTATGGAAGGAGAAGTTTTATTAAAAATTTTCCATGTGGTAATTTTTTCTATATAATTGTTTATTTATATAATATTAATTGAGGGTATATTTGAAGAACCATAAAAGATAGAAGTTATTGAAAATTTTCCCTAACCAACCTGTATGACTATAATACACTGCTTTATTATTTTAGATAAATATTATCCATGATTTGTGATAGATTTATAATGGATATCTAATCCACTCACCAAGTTAACTTTGAATGGTTTTAAGTTGATTGGGATGGATGGATGTGAAGAAAATTATAGGGAACTAAAGAAAAGGTTGTTAAGTGAACTAGTAATCACACAACCCTATAGTGGATAATAATTTTTAATTAAAATAATGAATAAAATACGTGTCAAGATTTTTTTTATGAATAATGATATGGAGATATCTTATGCCTCATTCCAATTGATGGTTCATGAAAAAATTACCTGAATCACGATTTGGAGTTATCAGTAGTGATCTTTTTATTAAATATTCAGAAGAATTATGCTTATGGAGATAGGTGTAAAATATATATGGATTTTATGATTTTAAATTATATATTCACACATAAATAGTTTAATATGTTCCAAAAAAGATGCTTGGAGTTGATTAAATAACACGATTTCTCAATATATGACCTCCCTTGGAAACACAAGGTGGATGATGATTTAAGTTGAATGGATCATGAATCTTACCTATGATGAGGGACCAAAAACATCCAATATTGATCAATTTATAAAGGGTGGACCCTTAAATATTGAAGTAAGGGGATAAATATTATTTTTCACAAATGAGTGTTCAACCATCTATACATGTAAAGATTAAATAGGTGAAAATGGAGGATGTGGATCTAAAAAATAATATGAGAAATTATCTTGAATTCAATAATTATTATGATATAATGATAAGGTTCAATAACTGAGTTTATATCCCTTCAATAGAAAACCTAAATAAAAAACTATTAAATGAATATAACAGTTCATCGTTCTCTATTTATCATGGAAGTAAATATATGTATATATATTTCAAAATTATTTATGTTTGGATAACATGAGTAGATATATTCTAGAGTATGTATCTCGGTTCTGGGTATGTTTTTAAGTTAATTCTAGGAGATATGAATCTGATTTAATATTACAACCATTACATGTACCAGAATCTATATGGGAAAACATCACCATGGATTCCATAGTTAGATTTTTCAAAAATTTTAAAGGATATAATGTTATTAGGGGTTATAGTGGATTGGAATAGGAAGTTAGTTCACTTTATTTCTATCATATAATATTCATCTCTTGGTCATATTGGAAGAATATTCATTAATATTTTCTTAAGGTTACATGGGTTACAACATTATTTTGTATCTAATCAAGATTCCAGGTTTACCAAAATGGTTCGGAAAAATATTTATCACTTTCTAGATACATAGCAATTTTTCAGTAAGACCTATCATGCTTAGATATATATTCATTACTATATTACCGTTTAAACCCTATTAGATATGTTGAAATCTTATTATTTATATTTCAATGGTGTTTGGATGAAAAACTCCCTCTAGTTGTGGTTTGATACAACAATACCATTCACTCAAGAATCCAGATGTAACCTTATGAATCACTCTGTGTAAATAATTGTATAACTCCAAAATATTGGGGAAAAATTATAGAATGAAATATTAGATGGTATGTGAGTATGATATACTCTATAATACCAAATGTAGGATCGAATATATATGTATGAGATTCTAAAATACAAGAGGATGGGGGGTTAATTTTATATTTTAAAAAAATACCTAAGGAAATTTTGCATAACCAAAATTAAGAACACCTATAAGATCTAATAACTTGCATGATTATAGAAAAGTGTTTCTAGAAATGAAACTTCACAAAAGTTTACACAAATTAAGATTCTACCTTAAAGCTTATATAATCTAACTAGATCAGAGTACAAGTATGAGGAAGTATAAGAAATTTATACTTTACTCAATAATACAAAATGCAGCGGAAAACAAAACTAGTAACAAGTAGTAAATATTTTAACCCAAAGAGAACGGTATCCAACAACCTTGGATAAATATCCCTTGATTTATACTTTCAAGAAAGTCTATCTTACTCACACCAGGGTATGCCCTCAATACAAAGACCGAAGTCTGTCTTGCTATCCCCACAAGCCCTCAACTATCAGGTAGTCAGCACCTCTGTCTTCCTATCCCCAGAAGCCCTCGATTGTACAAAGAAAAAATTGGAGTCACATGAATTAGGTCTGCATGAAGCAAATTTTGAACAAGCTGTTCAAACCTTCTGCACAAATCATGAGAGTTTATAAGAGCCTCTCTCTCTAAAAATCACTTCAGCATCATATAAGCATGGTTTTCAAAGATGTTGTCAAGTATCTCTTCTCTTATTTTCAAATGAGATCCTATTTATAGGCACAGCTCCAATGGTCGGCTCCCTCCTCCAACAGTCATATTATTCCTTGAATTTCGGAGGGACCTGTACACATGTCACTCAAACAACGGTTTGTTGATAAATAAAAGCATGACATCATTTTATAATATAAAAAGTGAAGGCATAACCAAAAACTAATATTCAGAATGTAAGAAAGTATGGATGTTTGGAATGAAAGTAAATGAATTCCGAGTCTATAATAGAAGAATATTCAGATTCTGTTTATCATAAGAATTCAGAGTTGAACTTCATACAAGTTTGTATCCATGATTCGTCATCAGAATTCATAATCAGAATTTGTAATGAGAATTCGTAATGAGAATTCATCATCAGAATTCGTAATGAGAATTCATAATCAGAATTCATCATTCGAATTTGTAATGAGAATTAATAATCAGAATTCATCATCAGAATTGGTAAAGAGAATTCGTAATCAAAATTCACCATCAGAATTCGTAAAGAGAATTCCTAATCAGAATGCAACATCAGGGATCATAATGAGAATTCATAATCAGAATTTCTTCATCAGAATTATGAATGAGTATTCGTAATGAATTCATCATCATAATTTGTAGTTAGAACTTTATATAAGTTCGTAATCATAATTCAGAGTTTTACTTCACAAAATTTTGTAATAGGTAATTCGGAGTAGAACTTCATAAAATTTCGTAATAGGAATTTGGATCCTAAAACAGAATGCTTCATATCTAAGTATTATATGATTTCGAGGTTTTAGATATGAATCCGATTTTTATACTTAAGATTAATTATGATTTGAGAAATGAAAAACATGGTAAGGATAAATTTCCTTGGGGAAGGAAATTTTTCCTTATAGGGGTAAATATTGGGTAAAAAGAAATTTTCCTTAAGATAAGGTGTTTGTGATTTTCAAAACAAGAGGAATGGTCAAGTCATAAGGAAACCATGATGACTTATCAATCTCCCCCTTATAGGAAGGAATGGAAAAGTTATGAGGAAAACCTTATTGACTCACCAATCTCCCCTTTTTTGGAAAGCACAAACATCCTTATGAAAAAGAATGTAGGAACCTAGAATAAATTTCTAGACTTTGAAATTAAAGCTTATCTTCCTTTTTTATGGAAAATGGTAAATACGACTAACTCCCCCTTAGGCTTTGGATCTCTAAGGATCATATTATTGATTTTTGGAGTGAGAAAATTCATTGGGATGTCGAAATATTCATAATGAGAAATCCCCCTTGAATAAACCCCCCTTACATAGGGGTATATCATTTTCTTTCACTTATTTGGAATTATTTTTCATTCTCCCCCTTTGTGATTTTCAAAAAGAGTTTGAGGGAATAGAAAATAATAAAGTACCTGAAATATTAGTGTAGACAACCAAACACACAACCATAATTCTATTACGATTGAATGAATTAGTACAAGGGAAAAAATACAACAAAAGATCGGAGTGGTCTATTTTATTTCTTTTTTATTAGGCATTAGCATCTTGACAATGGTCTTTAACTACTTCATCTATTTGTGGTCTTCCTCAGCTTTCTTTTATAATGCCTTGATCCTATCTTCCTGAGCCTTCAGGGACTCTACCTGAACCTTAATGGCCTCTTCCTGAGTCTTTAGAAAATTATATTGCTTCAAAAGATTTTCTTGAATCTCGGTCTAGATATCCTTCTCTATTTTGATTCTTTGAACAATATAGCTCAGCTTACCATTTAGATCTTTAATAACCTGAATCCAGAAACCTTATTCTAGACTTAGCTTTTCCTGAAAACTTTTTATATGATCCTTGATCTTGCCATCTTCGGCATCAAAAGCTTCTTTAACATCTTCCTGAAACTGATCAAGCTCTTCCATATCTTCAACAATATTCTTAGACCATTTGGTCAATTTCTTGTAAGAACTTTGGTGGGCTTCATAATTGATCATAAATTTTTTGAAATCTGCCTCAACCTTCACACATCTTTCCATTACAATAGATACGAAGTCTGATTTTTGATTCATACTGTATTGAAGCATCTGGCATCTAGACTCAATTGATGGAAAGATCAGAATGAAAGTAAATGAATTCAGAGTCTATAATAAAAAAATATTCGGATTATTTTTATCAGAAGAATTCGGAGATGAACTTCATACAAGTTCGTATCCAGAATTCATAATTAGAATTCACAATCAGAATTCATAATAAGAATTCGTAATCAGAATTCATCATCTGAATTCGTAATGAGAATTCATAATCAAAATTAATCATAAGAATTCGTAATGAGAATTAGTAATCAGAATTCATTATCATAATTCACGATAAGAATTCATAATCAGAATTCATCATCATAATTCTTAATGAGAATTCGTAATCATAATTCATCATCATAATTCGTAATGAGAATTCATAATCAGAATTCATCACCAGAATTCGTAATAAGAATTTGTAATGAATTCATCATTAGAATTTATAGTTAGAACATTATATAATTTTGTAATAAGAATTCAGAGTTGTAATTTATAAAAGTTCATAACATGGAATTTGGAGTAGAACTTCATAAAAGTTCGTAACAAAAATTCAGATCATAAAACAGAATGCTTCATATCTAAGTATTTTACGATTCCGAGGATTCAGATAGGAATCTGATTTTTATACTTAAGAAAAATTATAATTTGAGCAATGAAAAACATGGTAAGGATAAATTTCCATGGGGAAGCAAATTTTTCCTTATAGGGGTAAGTATAGGGTAAAAATAAATTTGCCTTAAGATAAGGTGTTTTCGATTTTCAAAACAAGAGGAATGGTCAAGTCATAAGAAAACCTTGATAACTTATCAATTTCACCCTTATATGAAGGAATGGAAAATTCAAAAGGAAAACCTTATTGACTCAACATGAAAGGTAATGGGTCCTGATATATTTGAGGAAATTGTAGAGAGTGTTAGATCCATTCAAAAACACATCAAGGAATCTCAGAGTCAAAATAAGAGTTATGTTTACTATTTTTTTCATGATCTAGAATTCAATATTTTGGAGAAAGTTTTCTGATGAATTTATCCATAGAATAATGTTATAAGATTTTAAAATAATGGAAGGATAATCCCTATGTATATTGGTACCTATGACATCTTGATCAAGTAGGGACTATGGCTTATTGCTTGGAACTCCCACCAAACCTCTCTCAGGTTCATGATGTGTTCCATGTGTCTCTCTTAAGGAATTACATACATGATCCTTCACTTATACTAAAATCATAAGTTAGACCATTAGAGCAAGGACGTTCTTATAAAGAACATCCAGTATAAATCTTGGATCATTATTTTAATGTTCTATAATGTATAGGGAACTTGTCCTTATTTAGTGATGAATCCTCCCCCATTCTTTTCCTTTCTTCATTATTTTATCCTCCTCATCATGATACAGTTTTATTTCATGATCATTTACCACTTAGAGGATATTTTTACTAATTTTAGGGATTTAATTTACTATGGTTCCACTTATGTCTTCATCTCTTCCACTGGCTATCCTAATTTCCCACTTTTTCTTACTACTGGGTAAGATCTTGAACACACTCATCCTCGATTCTTCTTTTTTGATTGAATCGGTTTATGTGAAATCTTTAGGTGGTGGTTTGAGGATCAATCATTTTATTTCCAATACTTAGGGATCCCTCTTGGTCACAGAGGAATTCCTTCTATCCCAAAGTGACCTCGTTCAGTCATCCTTTTCCTAGTGGATCCCTAGTGCTTCTCATTCTCCCCTTATATTATGAGTGTGGATGTATAGATTCAAGAAGATAATTAATTTATGGATGGTTTTAATTTAATTTTTATATTTATTATAAATTTTGGATTTATTTCGTTGTCACTTTGGTGTTGGAGTCATATAATCAGCATGGAGGTGGTCTCTAATAAAGTATGCACTGCCTGGTGGAAATTTAAGAATGAGGTGTGATGGTGGAGTTCAGAAAACATTCAAATATCATATATGATGTAATATTTCAGATTATGTGTTTTGGTGGTGAAATTTTGAATGGAAAATAAGGTATGTGGTTTTTGAGTTTATTGGGTGAAGATGTCTCAGGATATTGGTGGTGGTGGAACATTTTCAGTATGGTTTAAATGTCTGTGTTTTTGTTTTTAGTTATTGTGAGGTGTTCATTATTAGTGATAATGAAATTGACCATTATTTTTACTAATAGTAGTGATTTAAATATAGAGTAGGGGTTTATGATATGCAGTGGTTAATGGTGAGACCTCAAGAATTGTGGCCTCATTCATTGTAGTGGTTTGGGGTTTGAGGCATCGTCATTCTACCACAGTATCGTCACAGGTAATCCCTTTAAATTTGAAATTTATCTTTTTTATGACTTTTAAGACTTAATTATGTGGATTTAATGAATTGCAATTATTTAGGCATATATTTTTAGTGATATAAATTTTTCTCACTAATCAAAAAAAATATTTTATATCTAAAATAACAAATGGATTGGAAAATAGATAATTCTGTATGGAAAAAGACTACTCACCTGGTTAATGATAATTAGATGAATAAATATTTATGGAAGCTACATTGAAGCCTAAGGATTTCATTATATAGATATATCCCATTTTTTAACATAATGACTGGATTTCATGGGTGAAATTATTTTTATGTGGGGTAGAATGCAACACCATAATATATTATATGCATTTCCTTTAAAATAAAACATTAAATATTTAATACATGTCCTTTCACGCAACATCAAATCTATTTGAATCAAAATATAGTAATGAATTATAACATAGTTATTAAATTGGAAGGTTTGAATAGTAATAACCATGTTATAAAAATATTTATAAATTTATTTATCATTGAAAATTTATTTATTAATTCATAGTAAATACGTACTCAAATTTTAGTACTCATTTTAATATTAAAAAATATGTTTTCTTCGAAAATATTTCTCATCACATTTTTCATGTAAACATTATAATTAATTTATATCAATTTTATAAATTTTATTTAATGAAATAAAAATTCGTTTTTTAATTCATAATTTCAATATAATCAAATTGTTAATTTTTAGGATTTTTCTAACAATATTTCATTTCTAATGAATTGTTGAAAATACGAATCTGTGTAAAAATAGCCATTAATTTTCAAGAAAATGCCCCATTTTATTTCAAATTTATCCATAAATTAACCTATGTATTATTTAATTAGAAATAATATAATTAATTCTATAGAAATAATATTTTAAATTTATGTTTTAAAAGTATTTTTTGTTTAAAACACATTTGTATAAAAACCTTTTTATACACGCAATGTATTTCTGTCATCAGAACTTAATCTAATATATATTTATTAATGTATTTAATGAATTTTGATTATTATTTATTCAATATAATATTTTAATATTTATTTTATGGTTTCTACAAGTTATGGAATGGATTTAAAATAATTATCATGCTTAAAAATTCATCTTTTAAAAATGGGTTTTCATTGTAGTTTTCCAACATAATTAAAATTAAAATTTACCATTTATATAAATTTAATCTAGTAAAATAAGATAATTTTTTTTAATAATAATATTTAATATAATTTAGTAGGGTTAGATTATTTTTTTCATATTTAATAGTAAAAACATAAATTTTTTGTTAACACTGTTAAGGTTAAAACAAGTTTATCAGGGTTTAAACCATGATATAAGTGTAGGATTTCCACAAAAATCCAATAAATTTATTATTGGTTAATGATATTTCATACTTACAGTTCCCTAACTTTAAATACATATCCATTAGGATCCACATTCCAATGAAATTATCCTTATATAATTGAAATATTTTGAAAAATTCCATGTTTGTTCCTCCCCTCACTTAAAAAAATGCACTTACCCTCTCTTTATCCAACCATTTGATCCTTCTATCTTAGTAAACCCAAAAAAGGCATTACTATAATCCTTCCCAGAATTAAAGATATTATCAATTTATCCAAATACTAATCCTTCAATGATTATGTAGTAAGGGAAAATAGGTCTATCAAAGAAGAGTAGGTTGTAACAATTATGACGAATGATGGCCCTGATGTAAGGGTTTTTGTTTTTATATAATTTTAACTGGGATTTTTATGCTTAATATTTTCTGATGATGAAATTTTAATAACTATATTACCCAAAACTAATTTATTTTCTTCTCGTCTAGTTATTTTTGGAGATTTAATTTTTTCCTTTCATTTTAATCTCTTTATGTACTCAAGTGAAAAACAAATGTTTTTATGAAAAACCAACCTTGTTTTTATATTCAGTTTAGAATATTTTATTCCATGTCTATAATTTTCTTTAAAATTATTTCAATAATGATTTTACTATTCTCCAAATATTATTTAATTTCATTTCTTACTATATTTGACTTTCCTTACTGAGGTTTAAAACAATCCAACTTATCATGTTCCAAACATGGAACATTTGAATTTCTGCCTAAAATGTGAGTGGGATTTTTATTTTAGCATAAAACACATAAAATCTATTTCAAACCATTATGAATAATATTTTATTTAATTATTCAATTATCATATTCCATTTTTATTTTAAAAGAAATTGTTTTCCTTAATATTTCCTAAAATTTTATATTATAAATAACTTTTTCAATGAAAAATGGTATTTTTCACATGAAATATTCTTGTGTTATTTTAAATCTATTCTAATATATAAACATATCCTCTGATGTTTCTTATGATTTACTAGGTATATGATTCAATTTTACCATATTTATTCTTTCCTTAGATGGTTTATGATGTTGATTATTACATTTTTATGAAACTCGTATCCTTCCCAATGGTTGTTCTTTAATGATATGTTAAATGTTTACCAATCTTATGGATCACATAATGTATGGTTTTATTTATGTGTTGGGTGGGCACAAAATTATATATCCTTCCAATACATTGGGTAAATAAGTATATATCATGAGATAATAAGGACTATAATGTAGAGTGAACCTAGATTAATAAGATACTTTTTCAAATAACATAGTCTTGGGAGTGAACCATGAATATAGAAATAATGGAATGGGGAGTGAATAAAATCCACTATGATAATATTGAAAGTGATCCATGATAAATGAAATAATTTTCTATTCTTATATACATGCCACAAACGTATTTATTTTTCTATTATATGTTTTCAAGGATCATGATTTATTATTGATGATTCCACTCGTATGTAATATTTCATTTGATTGAAAACCTTATGTCATCTATCTTGATTAATTATTTTTTGTTGTTTCGATATGATTTTCTAATGTTTCTCTCATGTTATCCTACCCTAATGATAATATCAGGCTAACATATGATCATTTAATAATATATCTTATTTTTAACCTTGCTAAGAATCTAATCTCACCCTTTCTTAAGTTTCACTTTACCGGGATATGGAGAAATATTTTAAGTATGTTATGTCTAAGATTGTTACAAGTTGTGAAGAAAAAAATTGGAAATGATATAGATATTTAATTTACCATTTTTTTATATATACATGTTTCCAAATACACTAAACCTATATGGTCATTTTTCATGTATTATTATAGAATTTATTGAATATTTATCTTAAAAATAGTAATATTTTAGATTGAAAAGTATAGGTCGCTTTATAAAAATTTCCTTGACACCCACCTGAGCACTAGAAACACCTCTTGGGTCTCTGGACTCATCAAAAACCATCACCTAAATATTTTCCAACTCCTAAAATTATGATACAAATAAAAATTCACGAAACTTTCCCCACCTAAGGACAAAAAATTTAAATTTCCCTTGAAAATTATTACCCAAAAATTTAAGTTCATTAAAATCATGATCCAAGTTCCACATCACAATTTCAAATGTGTCTTCAGAATTCTTTAAAAATATATATTGATCTTATAAAGGCCTTTGATACTCAAATGGATTTATATTTTGAATGGACTATCTAAATATTAGTGGAAATTATATGGTCATGATCACATTATTTCCAAGTAAGTTGGAATTAGTACTTACTTAAGTTACCAAAATATCATAAAAATGGGATAATACAAATACTCTTATGGAAAAATATTTTATACATTGACATATTGTGGAGAATTTGGTGAAATAATCTTTTTAGTGATAGAAAATATGGAAGATAAAATAAATAATATAAGATCCATTCATAATCATATCATAGTGGCATGGAGTAGATGAAAAAGTTAATTTTTCAACCAAAGGAATGATATTGAATTCTAAATAGGGGTCATTCCTTCTTAAGGAGATATCCATGTAAAGGGGCTATGCTATTTTTAAATAATTTCAACCAATGTACTTGTTATATTATTGGAGGCCAAATTTTCACATCATAATAATTCGAGTTATATTCTAAGTATAAAAAATAAAGTGATATGAAATTAAATTACATGAATAATAAAGGTTATTTGGAGGAATCACCAACTATATAAGGAAATATGGTAACATGAGTATTCACCGATAAATTCTAATCAATATTTCCTCATGGATTGTTTTAAAATTTCTAGGATGAAATTATTATAAGTGGAAGAATGTAATACCAAAAAAATTCTAATAGTAAATAAGAAAAATTTATTGAAAATGAAATACCAGAAATCAAATGATCAAATTTATTAATCCCTCTATAACTAAGAATCTAAAATAGAAAAACATATATGGTAAAATTACACTTCATATTTCCCTTGGATTGTATTCTTAAATAAAAATCATGACAATAACAAGTACATTACAGAAGACAAATAATACAAGCCTCATAATAAATATTTTGAATGAAAAAAATGAAAATTATTATTTAGGGGGTTAGATTGAAGGAACTTATAGGAATTAAGAGAAAATATGGTTGAAACATGGATATTGGTTATTATGGCCATTGGACATTACATATATGGGTGAAATAGTTGTTATAAGGTAACTATTCAAATTAATGTATATTAAGGGTAATAAAAAGAGTTTTTTGGAATATAAGGGAGAACCCATTAACTAGAATTGTAGTAAAATATTTTATTAAGTTCATTTATCAATGATTGGGGATAAGGCATCATCACTGGTGTTTCTACTTTACCATTCCCAAGAAGATATTCAATAGTTGAAGTTCAAGTGGGGGCATCTATTGGAGAAGATAATGTTAGTGTGAATCACTACCAGATTAATGTTATTCTAAACATCCCATAAAAATACCCTTTTTCACACCTTACCATTTGAGATTATGCTAGTGTAATAAGGGGTCATGTTTATATGGGGTAATCAGTATTAATGTGTAAATTATTTTATCATTAAAATTGTGCTAACTCTGATTTTTTATTTTTATCAAATAGACCACCCATATTTAAAATTATAAATGTAAATAATTAGTAATTGAATTTGATAAAACGGATTTTATATTTGTAATACGGGCATATAAATAAGTTAAAGGGTGAAATGTTTAAATTTTCCGAGAGAAAGGTATAATGCATAAAAAAATCTAAAATATGATAAATATATATCATATGTATGTAATCATGTTTAAACTCATACTAGGTAATTATATTTTAGTACTATTGGAAATAAAACTTATATTATAATAATAAGCCAGGTAATGGAACACTATAAATAGTAGTGGATCACTTAAAATAATGAATGAAATAAAATATTCAATACTTTAAACCACAAAATTATACTCACTGCACATATATATACCCACCGTATCTTCTCATTTCTCCCACACCAAATTAAAATAATTTCATAATAACTCCCTCCCATATATCTCTATTTAATATTGAATAGTTTTTTAATGCTAAGGGCTATGTATGGGAAAATAATCTCAAGAGAGGTAAGAATCTTTTTTCTCTCTTTTTTCAATTCCAATCTACATTTACATTGTTCTCTCCTATTCAATTTATAATATAATATTCAAATAATATTGTAATATCATTTTAGAAATAGTACTTTTTATATATTATATATTTAAGACCCCATTTCACTTTAATCATACTATTTTCAAATGTTGATATTATAGTCAAACATTCCAATAGTAATGATATCAATTATCAAACTCCCTATGTATTCCACATATTGTGACATTATTTATGTATTATTTATAAGATGTGGTCTTTATCTGTTAATGTATGATTGTGAAATATCATTTGGAGCCTCTATGAGGTCCCAATTGGATTAAAATCTATTTTCGGAACAACTTCAATTTTTCAATCAATTCATACTAACATTGAAGTAATTCATTATGATATTTATATATCCCTCTTCTGTTTTAAATAATTTTGATTACATGATATTAATTTTTAGATGTTAATTATCCAAAATTTATGTGGTGTAATAGCATTGAAAATTTATGTATTTAGTTTTCAAGAACTCTTTAATTATTTTAATCTTAATATGTACGTTATAATTAAAATTTCGTATCCTTTAATTAATAAGGGTACTCTTTTGGACACTGTGAATCCATATTTATTCCTTATGTGTCTCAAGATATTTAACCTATACATACTTATTAATTCATTGACTATGTAGATCTTATATAATCCTTATTTATATATCGTAAAATCTAATAATATGGGCTTTATTAAGCGATTATTATAAGTATTTTTAAGTTAAATATTTTTTTATTTATAGACTATTCTATTTTGGTATATGATAGAATGAATTATAATTTTATTTAACAGGTGGAACGTGGAATTATATTGCCCCTCAGTGCCTTAGTAGGCCTCCTGTGATTGTTATGATAAGGTAATACCAATGTTCTTACCCTTTTTTCCTGATGTCCTAGAATAATTCTTCCTTGGTATATTTATGATGTATGGAATTATATTTTCCCATAATCTCTTTTATTATGAGATCATTTAATTTTATCCATATGATTATTATTCCCTTTTTCATACATGTATTATTTTATTCTTATGTATTCATTGATGTGGTATAATTTCTTTATCTATTCCGACTATATTGTGTATATCATTATTATGCCATGATATCATATGTTGTGTGCTGCCCCTTATAGAGCGTAAGATCTCACCCTTTCATTATGATTACCACTTCCTTGGGTAATCAAAAGGGATTCCATGAAAGATCAATTATATGGATAATAGTAACGAATAATTATTTTCAGTTAAATGAGGTAATATATCATGTTCTAATATAATTTTTATGTATCTAGTATCTTAAGGACTTGTGAACCTCGGTCTTGGGAATGCAATGTCATGTAATCAGATTACCATGTAATAAATAAATCGTTTTCTCTTTGGGATTGGGGTTATGGTATTAAATAATTGAATAATATTAAAAGTTAATAAATATAAATTAGGTTCACAAATATATTATTAATATGTTTATGTTTTTATTCCAAGATTTATAGTATGTTAAAGAGATGTAAGGTGTAAAGGGGGGATTTTCTTTTTCACTCAGTTCTGTTGAAATATTTCTCTTCCATGATTATGTGTTTTTAATGATTTGTAGACTTATTTTATATCCTTCCCTATATTTTAATGATTTCAAAGAGTCTTTTTTCACTGATTGTTACTTACTTATGAAGGTATTAATAGGATATTATTATATTTCTCCCTTTACATTTCATTCTCAATTGGTTTCTCCCACCTCTTTTGTTGATTTTATCTAAAAATATTCTATTTAAATTCATTTTATACTATGATTATTGAAAATAATTTTTATTTCCTTTATCATTTTTGTGGTTTATTATTCATTAATTATATTTTTACAATAAAATTCTATATTCAATGTATATTTTTATTTAATTTTTATACAATTACTTGTCTTCCTAAAAATAATTTCTCATCTCCCTCAATACCTTTATAGATTATACACATTTAATACTTATTATGTTTCATTGGATATATGATTCTATTGTATACTATAATTTCTTTATATAGGTGATTAATTTCTTTACTTGTAAAAAAATTATGTAACCCATTTTATTTTCACTGGTTGATTCTATTATATATTGTGATGGCTTTATGATTGTTTTTATATTCACATAGAATATATATAAGGATATATTTATGTAATTATTGGACATGCATTTAGATAGTCTTTAAATGTGATGGGTGAATCCTTAAATATCATGAGATAATTATGTTATGGGACATGGGTAATGAACCTAGTTTATTATGTTAGAGGATACTGGTGGTTTTCTTAGTCCACTATGATATGAATTTGTTATAAGTTATCCTTGAAAAATAGTAAAATTAACCTTTGATTATATTTGTTCCAATTTATTAGGTCATTCTATATTTTTATGTAATGATTCATTTTTTATGTTTCCATGTTTCTTATTTCAAATGAGTATGATTTCATTTTGTTATTTTCATATTATATGATTATTTTTTCATGCCAATATATTCATTTTATGCTTTATTTTATGATCATAATTATAATCTACTCTAAATATATAGTTGATGCCTCATATGGTTCACCCCTTACAGATGTCAAATCCCACCATTTTCTTATTTTTTCTATTTTATATGGTAATTAAGGATAATATTATGTTTTATTTGTATATTAGGTATTCAAATGTAAATAATATTATAAAATAAACTTATGTTATATGATGTATTAAGATATATATGTATATAATATTAAAATATTAAAAATATTTTGGTTTTGGGAGTATGTTTTAGTGATGAGATATAATCTATAATAAATGAAAAATTATATAAAATATTTATATGTTATGGTTTTGTCATCTCAATCATTATCAACATGGGTTTTAGTAATATGTGGGGATAACATTTAGAAGAATAAGAGAACAAAACATAAAGTGACCATGGTTTAACCAAAAGTATTATAGGTTAAAATGAATGTGTCATAGTTTAGAGTATATCAGGAATGAATTCCATATTCATATGATTATTTACTGTAGTTTTATTTCCTAATGTTATTTACTAATACTAAATTAAACCTTTATTAAAATTTCATTTGAAATCTCATGAATGGATAAAATCATGGGGGGAATAAAGTGGTTGATACCAAGTCCTTATCTATAGAAAACGTTTTTACCAATAGGTTTTAATGATCATATATTAGAGAACCCATAAAGGATCGATGAGTGGTCACATATAACAAAAACTATTTCAAATACATTTTATTTAATTAAATTTAATCTAAAGATACTTATAATACAATCCTAAAAAATTTATATCCCTAGTGTCTTTAAAAAATGTAATACATAAACTATTAAAATGTAAGATCATTATTTAAAACTCCATAATGTGATCCTAGATTCCTTTGAACTATTAATACTGCACAGGGTGACCAGGGGTTGTAAATAAGAAAAGGGTTAGAAATAAATACAAGTATGAGAATAATCGAAGTATAGTATAATGAAAGGTAATACAAGTGATTCAAGAGGACTTTAATGATAACATAAAAATGTTATAGTCATATACATAGACATTAAAAAATGAAATGAGATGATATCATAGAATTAAGGAATCATAGGTGGGTGAAAACAAATATAAAATATTATATCATGAGAATATGTCAATGATAACAACCAAGACATCATAACTTAGTGTTAAGATAACTCATCATACACTATACATTGTATATCATGAGATGAAAACATTACCCAATACATTTGAGTCCAACCAGGGTGAACCATTCATATTTTCTACGTTTATGTATGCCACATCAATCATATAATAAAAAACCATATTTCATCATTTAAATCCCACAACCATGGAATTCAGTTTTCATACTTTGAGTTCGCCAAAAAATAAAGGATATTTATATCGAGGTTAATATAGTTAATTGAAAATAGGGTTGGGTATTCACTACATAAAGGTATGACATGGAAAATAAAATGATGCATTTGATAACTTGATAGGCATATATAAAAGTTCATAGATGGGATTAAGGATATAGATATTCAAATACTCAATATTTGGACATCATATAGGTAGTAAATAAACTTGTATACACATATGAAAACATTTCCAATAGAGAATCAAAATGCTTAATACAAAGAATGTGTTTGAATAGAAAAAAGGGGGGAGAGAACCATTACCTTAGAGGGATACTTCATATATCTTGGGAAGACATCCCAAGGTCCTTTTAAACTCATTATGAGGGATTTATAGAGGGATAATAACTTTAAGATCAATGGGTTCAAAGTTGAGTCTAATGGGAGAGGATTGTTTATTAATTTTTTAAAATATTGTTTGGACTCTATTTTTTAATATATTCAAACCCATTGGATCTCCCTTAGTTTTAATCAATGGTTTTTTTAAAGTGTACTATTATTTAGTATTTTAATGGTTCATGTAATGAAATTCCTTAAACAATATCATTTGTCATGTGGAAGTGAGTCTTATTCGTAAATAATAGTTTTTGAAAATCATAAAATATCATTATGGTTTTGGAAGGTTCTCTATAGGTTTGGAAAAATAATATTACCATAATAAAATGCATTATTTTAAATAAAAACACCATTTTTTCAAAAATAAAACCCTTTATAGAATTTATTACAACATTTTTTTGAACATTAGGATGTCATAATACATATCGTGTATTTATATTTTAATTAATTTTTACACAAAAATTAAACTAGCATAAAAAATTATTAAAAATTCATTATTGGATAATTTTTACATAATAAATTCACAAATTACATTTATTTTATCATAATTATTTTATAAATATTTATAAATATATTTTTTATAACAAAAATTTTAATTTATTATACAGTATTTATTTTATTATGAAATGAAATTTCTAATCCTTATAAACACCACTTATGATTTCATAAAATCACATTCGTATTTATAAATTGGTAAATATTAATTTTTATAAATTTTATATGAAAATAAAAAATTATTTAAAATTAATGAATTTATCATAAAAAGTACTTGAATAATAAATAAACATAAATATATATATCAAAAAAAGAAATTACTATTTATATGTTTCAAAAATCCATTCTATCATTTTCATCATCTACTTTAGTGTATTTTATAATATATATACGGTTGATAAGAATGATGTTATATTGAGGAATAAACAATTTCATTTAAAGAATAATTTTATATACTATTAAGGATTAGAAACAAAACCCCTTATTAAATTCTCATATTACCTATGGGTATAGAGTGTCAGAATAGTACTTTCTAAGGGTGGTCAGCCAAACATAGTATGAGCAATTATCTCTATAAGCTTGTACTTCTCTCATAAATTGTTATAGTCAATTTTTTTTGTTTAATGTTGTCTTATGCTTGGTCAAGGGTGAAGCCTAGTTATTAAAAATCCCTTGTAATACCTAATAAATGATTCTCATATGGAATAATGCTACTAGTTTATTTTATCACTTCTTCATTCTGTATTAGTCAGATTTTATAATAACCATTATGATATAATAATATAAGCATTCTGTTTATAATGGTTATATTACCAATTTTTATGAAGTTTAATGGTATTTATACACAAAAGTCAAATTATAGATATATTTTATATGGTACAAAATAATAATGAAATATAGTGAATGTGTTTTATATAACTATATTATTTAATAAGGAATATTTTTATTCCAAAGTTAATTTTATTTATAAAAGTATAAGTTATTAAAATTTTCTCTCCTTAATAAATTTCACCCTGGATTTTTTACCTATATATATAGATGAGGGTACTTCTATTTCATAACTTCTTCTATTACCAATGTTACCTCCTTAAACTTTTGATTCTTCCATAGTACTTTAACTATGTTTGTTTTCTTATTTCATATAAAATTTTCACGATGATATATGATCTTCACCAAATAGTCCGTATAGGAAATACCATTATATGATGGAACCACCTCTAGATTTAGTATATGTGATGTTATGGTATATAATTCATCTAGAGGGATACACGGAACCCATATTTTATATGAGATATGTTAGGTGGGAGTGCTAAAAGAAATGCCAAATCTTTGAGGCGATCAAGAATATCAAAAGGTTCAATATACCCAGTGTTATGTTTCACATTCTACATAAAACTCATGAATTTATTTCATGGTGATTTACAAAGAAACACCTTATCTCTAAACATAAACTCTATGTCTCATCGATGTTTTTTAATAGATTTTCAACAACCTTTGAATTGGTTTCATATGATGCTTAATGGTTTAAACATTTTCTATTATATTTTAGGCAATATTAGGTCTTGTCATCTTCCTCTCTCTAGCTTCAGACTAACATGTTGGTGTCTTGAAACCTCTTCTTATAAAAATCCTCACAATATGTCATTATAGCGATAGAATTTATTTTTTTTCTATATGATAACCCTTCCATGGGATGGTATTGATTCAAATATCCTTATAAATACATCTAACATATTCCTAGTGTGTCCTCTAGAGTTATGATACTAACCATCCAAGTGTGATAATAAGTACCAAAAATTCACTCTGTATCCAATCCTTACTAAAGGATTATCCATAACCTTCTGGTAGACCTCAAATCTTGATCATATGTAATGGAGGTTGGTACTTCATGTAGTATTACCACTTCTATTTTATATATCTTATCATGTTTTTCATGAGTGAAATCTTCCTCCATACTAATGAAATGTGCTAACTTATTAAATAGATCAACTAAATCCCAAATTGAATTATATCCTTTATATTTCCATGGAAATATAATGAAAAAATCATGGTTACATTTTCCCATTTCTATACTGTTATGGTTGATGGTTTAATAATATCCTTAGACCTTTTTCATTCAGCCTCTACTTGTTGGTTTACCTAGAACTAAAATAAAAACTCCACAATCGCCCTCTTCATGTTATCACAACATAATTTTTTATTCAGATCTCTATAAACCTTATTGTTCCCTATATGAATAAATAAGGATGTGTTATGAGAGTCATCCAAAATACCCATTTTCATTTCTAGTTATCATGGGACACATATCCAACTTCCAAACCATATAACACCAAATTTAACAAATTTGAACTCTATAATATTCAATACATTTCTCTATATCTTCACATAGTTAATATCAGCCTCCTTGATCCACTGATGAATGGATGGTTGATAATTTATTAGATAATGTTAGGATGATCCTTTTAAAATTCCCATTTCAATCCTATGTATGTCCAATAATTTTGGATCCCTATCAGTCCTCAATCATGGATAGGGTTGTAGGATATTTTCTACTCAGATCACCTTCCACCTTATTCACCTTCCCAAAATGAGAATGTGTTGAATATTAATAATCCTTTATTATCTCTAACCAACTTTATTGGAATATGTTGAGAATTTTTTTATGAATATATACTTTATGATCTTATGATCTGTATATATATAACACTTCTCCCCATAGAGGTAATTTCACAAAATATTAAATTAAGATGTCACTATAGCCAACTCTATATAATGTGTAATATAATTAATCTCATGTATCATTATCTATTGAGAGCCATAGGCTATCACTTTATTGTTTTTCATGAGTACAAAACCAAATCATTTCTTGTATACATCCTTATAAATCACAAATCATGAAAGGTTTTTCAAAATATTGGGAGGTTTTTCACAAATCAACGATAGTATCCATCTAATCTAAAGAATTTATAGATATTCATTACATATATTGGTATAGGTCATTCCAAAATAAACTATATTTCTTAAAGAAGCATGGATATCTATTTTTTGGTGATAATATACCCCATGAATGTTATTTTAGATATCCAAAAATCACAATTAATATAATTCCTCAATAAATTATCCTCCCATAAATTCTTGACCATAGTATTAAAATTATCCTCACGTTCCTCTTAGATTTTAAAGTATATAATAATATCATTTATAAAGACTTCCATAGGTTTATCATTGTAATATATGAGGACTCTGTTCATAAAATCCATCAATATTTTTTGAAAATTAGCGAGTGTAAATAAAAATAAAGTTTACACATAGTGTTTCTATATTATACAAAAAAAAGATGTATTAGGAATGTCCTCCTACTTTGGATTTACTTAATAATAACTATGTTGAAGATCCACAATAAAGAAGCATTGGGTTACACATATCTAATGGAACAAATCATCAATATTTAGTACGAGACACTTTTTCATTATTTTTATCTTTTTGAGTTCATGATAATCAATCTAATGGTTCATTGACCAATCCTTTTTATTTATGAATAAGATTATCATACCCTATAGTGAAGCACTTGGGCATATAAACCCTTTACCAAGATTATATTGTAGTTTCTTATTAAAATATTCAATTTTAAATGTTGAAATTATATATATTGTATTACATGTTTTTTGGATCAAGTTATAAATTAATATTTATAACTCAACCTCTTAGTAAGGAGTAAGATCTCAAAATTATTTTGGGAACACATCGGTATACACTCTTATAATGGGTATTCCGTCAATGATTATATTTTCATGAGCTTCAATAATTTAATTAAGATACACTTACTCATAGGTAAATAATAGTCATGATTGAGATGGGGAATTAAAAGGAGACTCATCATCCTCTTTATACATGTATAGGACCATAGGTTGATTTAAGATAGAGAAATTGATTTCAATACCTCAGAAATTTATGGTGGTTCTATACATGGACAATAATTCCATGATCTGAACATAATAAAATTCTAAAAGAGGTAGTATCACAAGGTTTTCCAGGAATGTCATAACATATATATTGATGGAGGATGAGCTAAATTATTAGGATAAAGTAATCACCCATTTTTTTTAATCTATAAATCAATATCCATGTTTTTAGGTGGTGTTTGAATATTTCTACTAAACATATGTGATAAGAAATAATTCATAGAAAATGAAATAAATATTAAATATACTATAAATTAATGAATAATTAGAATATAGGTTACCAACTTTTTTCAGTATTTACCTTATCAGTTGTGATGTAATATTCTCATCCTTATTTTGTAGTTCATAGCAGTTGTTATAGTTTCTTATAATCTAAAACCATTAGATTAGGGATTTGGTTATCATTTTATTCAAATTCCTTATATTTGAAACATTGGATCATGATTTGAGGATTTTCTGGAAACTTGTTTTCTTCCCTAATTTAATTGGTCATCTTTATCTCCTTTTATTATTCATTAACTTTATGACCTTTACTTCCTCACTTGGAAAACCTCCTTATTCCCTTGAGGCAGTTTCCAAGATGCATCTTCCCATGCTTATGACATATGTCATGATATACTCCCTATCAAACATGAATATTATCAAATGATCACCTAGAGTTAATCCCTATCATTTAATTATTATATTATGTCTCATGGGAACATTTAGAATCACCAATCCCCATTTTGATATTAATGACACGTTGGAAAATTTCCCCATTACATTGAATTTCTAAAATTGCTAAATATTTTCATAGAATTGGCATTAAACCACTAAATAAGAGGTCAACATTACTATTATGTTCAAATAAAAATACATAGGTGTTTCATACAATCCTTGTGATGTTTTATTTATATCCCCCAACGGATTTTCACGTATTTTTCTTATGTTTAAGTAATTACCCATCTATTTTGAGATGGATAGTGTGAGGAAAATATTTAATGAAAACTATTTTCTTGAATTCCTCCTAGTACATAACTTTAAAATATTTAATGGGATTTTTATTCTTAATCATCCTATATAACTAATTATCTTCTCCCTTTAAGTATTAAATATCCAAAAAACATTATCTTTCTTGGAATATTGGTGAACTAATAATATATTATCAATGGATTTAATCATTTATTCATGATTAAGGGTTCATAAAGTCTATTAAAAGTTAAATTCATTTATTATATAATGGTATGAACCATAACATGATCTTTCTTAAGGGGAAGTGGGGATTCTATATAATTTAATTTATCATTGAAAACATAAGTTAGTTGATCAAGAACTTCCATGAAGTTCTTGACTCCTACATCCATTAGGTAAGGACTCTTATTTTTTCCATAATCACATTACACATCACATTGTCTGATGAGAAGGTTCCTCTTATTTCCATTTATTAGTTTAAATAATGAAAAAATATCAATGAGAATTTTTAAACTATTGAGAATAAAAATGGGAAAATATGAACATAAAAAGGATAAATAATAAATTATATATCCACTAGATATCATTAATTAATACACTCTAATATATATAATCCATGTTCTATTACCGATCATTAAATTTCAGAATTATTTCCCCCCATTTCCCCTTTGTATTGTTTTATCAAAATTGCATGTTTAACCAAATAATATCTCCATTAAGTGTATGGAAAGGAGTGTGGTTTAAGGACTCTTTGTATTGCACTACATATAGTTCTAGTTAATACTGAACATGCCCTTTCAAGGTTATTACTCCTAGTTACATCTATTTGATAAATTCATCCACTTTCCAGTATCCATAGAATTATGTATTTTCATAAAACATCACAAATTTTATACTCTACCATAATTTAAGGATTTTTACTATATTCAGACTTATCCATATGGTTACCACTACTATTCTCTAGTATGGAACCAAAAAATAACTATAACTTTACATGATACCAACTATAGAAACCCATGTTACTAATAAATTTTATTTAATGATTTGCAACATAAATTTTCATTTAATACAATCCTAGAAAATTGAGAGGCTGGGTGTATTTATGAAGTTAAATACATAAACCTTTAAATTACAATATCAGTATTTAAAACTCTATAGTGTGATCTTAGTTTCCTTTTAACTATTAATACTTCCGGGGAAACCTGAGGGAATACATTGGTAATGGGTAATCAATAAAGCATGATAAGGGAAAAATAAAAGAATATAATGGTAAAAAGTAATAAATGTGATTCAATTGGAATATGATTATAACATTAAAATATGATAATAATATACATAAACCTTATAAAATGGTATTATATTATATCATAAGATCTAGGCATCATAGATTTGTGTAGAAAAAACCTAAAATGTGAAACCATAAGAATAAGTCAAGTCTAACTATCAAGACATCATAACTTAGTGTTCTTAGGCTAATCTCTCATGATCCATACATAGTATCCTATGAGATGAAATCATTACATAATGTATTAGAGGACTATTAGGGTACACCCTTCATACTATCTAACTTTATACGCACCACATCGATTATATAACATTAAAAATAATTTCAAAATTAAAATCCCATGATCAAGTAAAATAGGGTTCATACATTATATTCCACAATAAATTAATGATAGGTAAGTCCAGGTAAATACCCTTGAATGATGATAATTTTCAGAATTTAATACAAGAATGCGTGAAATGGAAATTCATGGGATAATTTTTACAGCATAACATGTGTGCATAAATGTTCATGGAAGTGATTAATGAGAGAAAAAGGAGTTCAATAATTATTTTTGGATAATATAGATAGTAATGGAATTTTTATAAACTCGTGAAAAAAATTAATGGATAATTCAAATTATTAACACAATCAAAGTGCTCGACTCGAAAAGAGGAGAGAGAGAGAGAGAGAGAACCCCTACCTTGATAGGATTCTTATTAAATCTTTGGAATATCTCCTTCGGAAATTAAAAACACTCTAGTAGGGATTTAAGGAGGGATATGGAGAGTAACTTCATGAAAAATGGGATTTGAGTGGAGTGGAAATGGATAATTAATGGGTATTTATAGCGAATGGAAGGGGATTTTGTATTAGTTTTTAAACATATTCTTTAGAGTCTAAGTTATAAAATATTCAAAACCATTAGCTCCACCCGGGATTTAACCCTTAGTTTTTACTGAATGGAGTTTTTTTAATTATTTTATTATTTCATGGTCCAAAAATATTTAAATTATATCATTTATGTTGTGTAAGTGAATCATTTTTATAAAGAATAGTTTTTAAAAATCATAAAATATCTTTTAGGTTTTGAAAGGTTATTTATATATATGGAAAAGTAATATTATAAAATTAAAATAAAAATATTTCAATTAAAAAACTATTTTTGGTTAATAAAACCATTTATACAATCTAGTTCATCACTGTTGGGCCATTATGATTTCATAATACATACCATATATTTATATTGTATTTATTTTTTACCGTAAAGATTGACTATTTTTAAAAATTTTTAAAAATTGTCACTGTGTTCCAACATATGGAATTCAAAAATGAATTTTATTTTCTCAATACAATTATCTAAATATTATAATTTTTATTTTTAAAATAAAATTCTCATCAATTAAAAATTAATAATTTTGTTACATTATTGAATTTCTAATCATTATAAAAACCTCTTATGAATATATAACATTATTTTTTTAATTTATAAATTATTAAATTATAATTTCTATAAAAGTTATGTGAAAATAAAAAATCAACTTCCAAAATTTATAAAAAAATGCATTTTAATAAAAATTAAATATATATGTTTTTCTAAAATTACAGTTTCTATTTTTGTGTTTAAAAAATCCATTCTATCATATCCATCCTATATTGAGGAAAAATTATAAATACATACATATATATATATATATTAATGTTGATAAGAAGGAAAAAATATTAGGTAAAATACAATGTCATTTAAAGTGAAATTTTACACACTATTAAGGTCTATATACCTAACCCATTATTTTTCCTGCATTCTCCCTAAGAGTAAGTGTTATGGTAATACTTTAATAGTGTGGTTATATTAACATGGTTTGTTCAACGATCTCTATAATATTTGAATTATATCATAAACAGTTCTTCTTGAGTCTTAGTTATATAATCATAGTTTGGTCTTGGTCTAGGGTGAGGTTCAGTGATGCCATCTCCATCAGAAGCTCTAATAAATGAGTCCCATAAGGTATGATCTTACTAGTTGAGGTAATCAATTCATCCATTTATATCAATTAGATTTTATTATTACCCATAATATATACTAATCATAATAGTAATTATATAATAGTTATATTTCCAAAGATCATTTTTCTAAATGGTATTTATTCCCAACAATCATATTAAAAATATATTTTATAATGGTCTAAAATAAAAATAAAATATATTGCATCAGTTTTATATAACTACATTACTTTATAATTCTTGTATTAATTACAAATGAAATTCTATTTATACAATTTTGTTTCATTACATCACCTCCAAAAGACAAATATTACACATATTTGTTTCCTTCTATGATGATTTCAAGGAGGCTTATGTTTGAACGAATAATTATCTTACACCTTTGAATGAGATAAATGATAGACCAATGGTATGAAGTAGGGTTTGTCGGGAAACAAGAAATTAATATCTATTTTTATTTAATGGATTTAATGAATATTCCATTTTATTTTCAAAGTGATATTCCTATCGAAAATTATAAATACAATTATATCAAGGTCCTTTTGTCATTATGAAAAGTATAGAAAACTAGAAGCATATACTTTCAAGTGTTTTGGATGATACTACCTTCTTGTATGTCAGCATATATACAAGATCAGTTTTTTTTATCTTAAATCTAGCTACATAATAATCCTCAATACCCATTAACCTCTTTGTGTAACACATTGAGGTATAGGTACATATAGAATATCTATACTTTGGTTATCTATGGAATAGAAATATTTGAGCCTCATCTAACTACCTGCCATATCTCTGATTAATGTAGAGAGTATCTCATTAATTAATGGTATATTAACCTAAATTTTTAGGTATTTTTTCATTGAGTCCTTTGAAATCATACAACCTTTTCCATAATATACATATTGTAAAGTCTTCCTTCAAAGTATCTAATATTATCCTCAGGTATCTAAGAAGATATGAAAACTTCAAAGGAAATAAAGCTTTATTGGATGCTTATAACAGATCTCATACAATCCTAGATGAAACCACCCCATTCCTCCTTTAATAAAAAATATGAATCCATTTTAATTTTTTAAGAATAAAAAAAATCCCTTAGAAGCTATAAAAACTACCATTCATTGGATAGAACTATTTTTTGGAACCAAATCATTATGTATTCTCTGTATAGGAAAAAAATGTTTTTGGTAGGGAATTCTCCTAGACTACTTTTCCCCAATGGTCATTAAAGTAGGGGTATTGTATGAGTTTGTAAATATACATAAAAAAATACTTTAGGATAACTAAGAGAAAAAAATTCCATCACATTCTCCTAAAAGGTGTTATGAATAGTGGTTATTTTTTATGTATCCACAGTTTAGTTTATGAAAGGTTAGCATTGGATCACTTCCTTATGTTCAATATTAGGCATTGGACAACCCTAGAATAATAATGGGTTTCCAAACGATTTTTACTTCTATAAGAAAATCTTTCCACTAGAAATAATATGATATGAGTGATCTTGAATTAGTTTCAAAGACCCAGATAAACTCTTAAAAATAGGGGAAGCATTGGAACTCCTGTTATAGATGATCTCCAAGTTCTCCCTATAGTTTTCTTTGATGTCCATGCTCCTAGAGTCCAAATGTCACACCTGGTTTTTCATGTTTTGGATTATGGTCTGGTATGTTGGGAATCCTGGTATTTTTCTCCAGACTTAGGTGTGAAGTAGGTTAAGTTTTTATGTATTTCCATTCTATAATTTTTCACTCTTTTTTGTCCTTGGTATGGGTTCAGATAAAGGTGTGTGTTGGAGAGTTTTAGGCACCCACATTGTCACCTTTTTGTGTTTAAGTCATCCAAGAATCATTGGGTGGGGTTACCTAGTGTTTGGGGTGTCATTTGAGGGTTTTTATCCAATTTTATAAGCCACTTAGCTTGAGCATGGTTTTCCCAAACCATGAAACCTAACCATGTGAAGTTGCAAATTCATTCATGTATCCCCCGCATAGTTTTCGCATGGTTTTCCAAACCATGCAGCAAAACCATTCATCCACTCATGGTCTTAATAACATTCAATATAAAAATCCAATTTGGGTGATTACACCTCCCATTTATATCCCTAAATGTTGGCGATCTACCAGAGGGATCCCCTCCTTAGTTATATGTCGTTTTTGACCTATTTTGGGGTGATTTCTCTCCAAAGGTAAGTGATTATTCATGGTTTCTTCATCAAACTCTTCTCTTTCCTCTTCCATCTTCCTTCTTCATCCAATATTTCATGTTTTTATCTTCTCCCATGGTCATGATCGACCTTGGGATACATTTTACGTAGGGTTTTGATGGGGGTTTTGTTCTATTAGGTCTGTTCTTTGTAGATCTAGTGTTTCAGAACCCGCAATGGGAGTTTTTGGGTGCGTGTTTCCATTCCTCTATGGATTTGAGGTAGGATTCCCATTACACTTGAAATTTTTATTTAAAATACACCTATTTCAAGTTGTTTTTACCTTTCTCAAACTCTGAAAATTTTAATTTACGCTTTGGATAAATTTTTTGGTGTGCAAAGTAGCAGTTAAAACCTTGTTTTGTGTAAAGTGGTGTAGTTTTGTTAAAATGGTGCATAACGTATATTTTTTCAAATGATTTTATTGCTTTTGCACATGGTTGGTTTGTATTTTGAACATGGTTCAGTAGATTGAATAAATTTATGACATTCCATTTCTATTTTATTCCTTTTCAAGTGCATAAAATGAAATGTTTTGTAATAAAGTGCATGTCATGTGTTCGGTTAGTTTCCTAGTTGGCTTTAATGTGTTGAGTGTGGTTTAAAATGATTGTTTTTTTATTTATAAACATATTTAAATTTTGAAAATAAATGTTTTTGGGTTCCTTATGTGTATTACAAGAGGGTTTAGGTTTTCAGAAAGAAGTTGTATTGGTTTTTATGGTGTTTGGACATGTGCTTCCAATGGAAGGCCCATTTGGAACTTTTTATAAAATGGGTTGTGTAATAGATATGCACTCTGAATAATTTCAAGGTGGATACCAATTTTTTGAGCCATAAAATGGTGGTTTCCCACCTCATTATTAAATTTGGTTTTTATGGCTTTGAAAAATGTCAGTTTGGTAAAATGTTTAAAGGCATGTTTGGCCTTTCTTAAAAATGAAGAATGTGTGTTTTACATGTATATACCATGTTGGATCAATTGGGATTGTTTTATGGTCAATGAAATTATTTTATTAAATGTTGTTATGGCTTAAAAATATGGTTTGGTATGGTTTTGTTGTGTTTTTATCCTTAAAAGCGTGTTTTTGATTGACTTTTATGTGAAAATCCTCATTACACACCTTGAAATTGTTTTACAAAAAGTTTAAGTGGTTTATTGATCCGTGAATGAAATGTGAAGCAATTTTTATGGATGTTTGTGTGATTATGGCTTGGGAATGGAATATTAATGGGAAAAGAGTATTTGATAATATGTGAAAATTTATTGAGTAGTAAAGGGAATACTAGTTATCTAGGTGGGCAGACGTGTACTAGTACGCCAGTAATCCCATGGGGTTTGGCCCATATTTTACGTATCATGTGTGATGATGACAAAACTAACAAAACTATGATGATGATGTTGTTGGGGGACCACAATATTATGGGAATTATCTCTACTAGTGGATCATGTCCATGTGAATAGATATTTATTGTGGTTGCCTTCACCGAGATACGAGGTACCAAGGGCTCACAAATAACTAGTACCTAGGGGTGTTCCCATGACTTGTTCTCATTGGTTACACTACCACAAAACAGGGCAAGTCTAGCGCCACCTTTTATCAGTGCTAATGAAGGAGCGCTGATAAAGGGGGGAACATTTATCAGTGCTAAAAAAAGAACTAATAAAAGTACCCCTTTATCAGTGCTTTTTTAGCGCTGATAAAGGTACCCTCTTTAACAGCACATTTTTTAGTGTTGTTAAAGGGTACCCCTTTATCAGCGCTTTTTTAGTAGCGCTGACAAAGGGGGTCTTTATCAGCACTTTTTTTAAAAGCGATGATAAAGGGTCTACTTCCAAAAGAATTCATTAAAGGAATATTAATATTTAGATATATATATATATATATATATATAGTTATATTGATATAAATATAATATATATTTTTTAAATATAATTTTAAATATATTTTAGATAAGTATAAATATACAATTACAGTTAATATTTAAGATATTTAGTGAAAATGGCTTATAAAAAAATTAAAAAAATATTTGTAATTAAATATTTACTAATTATTATGGAGTAATAGTCATTTAATAACTATTTGAAGACTAAAAAAATAGCAAAAATAAAAATAAAAAACGATCCAAAATATGTTGAAAACGCAACTCGAACTTCAAACGACCATAACTTTTGATCTGGGTGTAATTTTGAGATATATCACATATCAAATCGAAGCCTGCGACGAGCTCTGCACCCTAATGACTTGGAGGGACCCCATTCAAGGTTTTTTGAGACCAAAAAAGGCCCATAAGGCTTCCAAAATTGAGTTTTTAGCCGGGATACCCTAATGTTTTAACATTTTGTGGATTTTCAGCCTCGTTTAAGGGGGTATTATTGGATTTTTTTGTGGGGGACTAAATTTATTCCAAGGTATTACATTTATATTGATATTATTTATTTAAAATTTTATCATTTTTTATAATGCACTACTATTTATAAACAAATATATATATATATATTTTATATATTCACACATAAAAGTTTAATTATAAATATAAATAATAAAATATATTTACATAAAAAATATATTAGCTTTATCTAAATAATAACTAATATCCATTTTAATTAAAATTCCGATATATAAATATTTATATACCTATATATAAATATAAATATTTATTTATTAATATAACTACATATATATATTGATATAACTATAAATATATATATTAATATAACTATAAATATATATATTAATATCACTATAAATATATATTAATATAACTATATATATATATTAATATAACTATATATTACTATATGAATAAATATAACTAAATATATATATAAATAAATAGATATGTCATTAACTGGGGAACAAATCAATATGGTAGAGTGGTAAAGGCTTGAGGCATGCAAGGGGGAGGTCTCGAGATAAAATCTTGGTGGAGACAAGGGCGCACACATTGGAGTGGATTTGGGGGCTAGCGCTGATAAAGGGGGTGGTTGTAGTGCTGATATAGGGTAGAGGGGGGTGTAGACGGGTGCTGGAGGGGCTGGAAAGCGCTGTTAAAAGGGGGGATAAAGCACTGTTAAAATCCCGCCCCGATTGGTATTATTTTTTTAAAAAAAATTTAAATTTTTATTAATTTTTTTACTTTTATCAATGCTAAAAAAAGTGCGGATAAAAGGGATCTCTTATCAATGCTAAAAATAAATCACTAATAAAGGACCCTTTTATCAGCACTTCTTGGAGAACTGATAGAGGGTAACTCCCCTTTATCTTCACTGGCTTTAACAGTGTTTTTCTAGAGCTGTAAAATGCCATTTTTACCACTGATAAAAGGGGTATTTGTAGTAGTTTTATTTTGTACTCACCATCGGCATATAGTGTGTTTGGTTGGTAAATCCAGAAAAGTCTATTTTTTATTTAAAATGATTCCATACTTAGATCATCCCTCTTGAAAACTATTCTCATTTTGATGTTCCACCTCTTTTTATATCATTACTAGCATTCTTATTTATACAACTTGCAAGGTTTTGTCTGGAAATTTGAATAGAAAGGGACCTCATTATGAAAAAATACCTTTATATCTTGTATTCAAAACTTGAAATTGATGTTTCTTTTATTTTAATATAAGTTCATTAGGAATAGAATATCAGTCTAACCAACTGATTTTTAATACTCACACCTATATAATTCTTCTATTTTTAGCTCTTGTGCATGTTTGAGCTTGTGTTTGATCACCTTGGGTGACTTGTGATTGTTTTGTTGGAGAGTGACCATCAGGGTCACATAGAGTTATTTGGTTTTATAGTTCTATTGGTTGAGTCTTTTGGTTTAGTTGTATTTCCATTTTCTTATACAAATGTAGTTCAATTTAAATTTGTATAAATGTTTATGGGGCTGTTCATTTCATTCCATTTTTTGGTTCTTGTCTATTTTTGGGAAAAATCATTCCCTATTGTACTGTATTGATTCCCTCAGTGCTTGTCTCCATCCTATGAGTATTGGGAATGCCTCTCGAGATTTTTCGTGGGCTGGACAAGCTGACCGGATCAGGGTCGGCTCGGGTTGGTTCGTGAAAAATGATATCAGAGGAGGTTCTCTCTTAGAGGACATTTATTTTCAGAGTTACATTTATTATTTGGGGATATCCAGGTATATGGAGTAGGATTTTTGGGATTTTACGGGTATTTTCAAGAAGAGCGTCATGAACTATGGCTCATTCTGATCCTCAGGTGCCCTTGGGAAGTCTAATTTTAGTAGCGTATTCGGTTATGTTGATTATTTAGTGTTAGGATACGACAAGGGGAGTTGGACTAATGGTCTCTCTCAGCTCTCAGGACCTAACAAGCCATGTAAAACTGGGTTATTGTCCTAATAAGACTCTCTATGTTGGTGGTATATTTGACGTATTCCCGCCAACGATATGGTCAAGTCACCTACTAATAGTAGTTCCCTCTTGTGGGTCACTTGGACCTTTCATGAATTCTATTTTTTTAAAATCTTTTTGTGAGAAGTGGAAAATGCGTATTCAAAATTTAATATAATAAATATGTAGTAAATTTGGGTTTTCTAAACAAATCTTAGGAATAAAATGGAAATGATTTAAAGGAATTGAATTTATTTAATCTAATCCTATGGTTTGTGGAAATAAAATGTTTTCAATGCATGGATTTTTTTAAAGTGGTTCTGAAATATTATTCTAAATGGGATGTTTTGGGAAATTGAAAAGTGTTCGAATTTGATGAAATGGTTTCAGAAATTGGTTTTGAGTGGATGGTGTTTTTAGAAAAGTGTTTTGTCCTTTTTGGCTATTGGTTTATGAAAATAGGTTGGGGTGAATTTTTTAAAAGGGGAAAGGGGTGTTTGGAATAGAATGTTTGTTTTATAAGTTCTTTTAAAATAAATGGAATGGGTTCTTAATAAAATTGTTCTTGAAAAATTTTGGTTTGTTGAGATTCTTGAAAAAATGTTTTGAATAAAGGGATATTATTTTGATGGAGACCTATGGGGTTTCTTTTTCAAGGGTGATAAAATTTTTTGTTGTGTTGAAATCTGAAAATTGATTTTGAATTGTTGGTTACTGCAACTTTGGAAGGTACTTGATTTTTGAATTGAGGAAAATGTTTTGCTTTCTCTTGGAAAATGAGGATTCTTGTTTTAGCCTTTTTTTTTGTTCAAGGGTTGTCACATGAATGGTGTCATATGGGAATGTGGATGGATGCATAGTATGAAATGACTGGATTGGTGCTCGAGGTGGCACAGAAATGTGCATGTGAGTGAGATTCTATGGAACACCAATGGGGAGTGAGAAAATCCACCATGTTTTTTTTCAAATGTGTTTTAAACTAAAAAATTGTAGTGTATTTTAATAAACTTATTTTTAAGTGACTGGTTTTTCTTATGTCTTAGAAGTTTTGTTTCTTTTGGCATACCTCCTTGTGATATTGAAGTAATACTCTTATTGTGTCTTGAGATGGGATCTTTTTGGTGGCTGTATTTAGGAGCAATGCTCAGTGGGTTTCATAATATGTTTTAGATGTTGTGATGTGGATATGGATTGTTATCTGTTGGAATTCATTCCAGTTGATCAACCTAAGGGTTCATTTCAAATAATAAATCCACCTCTTTAGAGGATGACTCAACTTGTTGTGGGAATAGAGAGCTATTTGGGTTTGATTTATTGTGCCCTCTTATTATGGTCATTCTATCAGTTGTGGTAGTTCTTTTCATTGATATTGAGGTGATTTTTCATATTCCTTGTTCATTCTACTCCTCTTTTGAAGTGATGGAGAATGATTGTCTGTATCTTTATCCCATGTTTAGGTAAATGTGTCTTGTTTAAGGAAGTGAGTTTCACTATGCGTATTTATCCTTTTTTCCTACTTAAGACGTTTATTTGGAATCATGTGGCATTTGAAAATAGGGTTCTAGTTTTTGTATTAGCAACTCCTAACTATGAGGTAGTTTGTGCTTCACACATCAGAGCTCTGACCATTAGTCCCTGAGTGAAGCTGGCGCATATTCAGCAATCCTGGAGGGTTTAGAGGTCTAGTTATGTTTGTTCCTGTACTGTTCCTATGAAGAAATTTTAGTATTCCAATTATGGGTCCTCTATCAATAACATATTCCCCCTAGTTTCAAAAGTGTGGTGGACTTACCCCTCACACAATGTATTTGATTATTCCTTATTAAATGTAGATTAATGATCTATGTCCTTAACTGGAATGCCCACATGATTTAGGTGTGGTCTCAGTTTTATCTGTTCATAGGATTCAAGTGTTGGATAGGTGTCTAATTTTTTTTTCCTAGTCCAAGAATTGGTCCCCTTCCCTCCCCATCCTCATGTGGTGGAGGTTTTTGGTCTGTGTGGGATGTTTTGGCTTAGTTATTTTTTCCTTCATTTGGGAGTGGGTAGTTTAAATTCCCTTGATTTATTTTTCATAACTTGTGTCCGTCTTAGCATGGAAAGGTCATGGTAGAAGAGTTTTGGTTAGCCTATGATGGAAATTCCGAAATCTAGATCAGGTTGAATACTCTGTTGTTCATTTTCAATTTTTTCTTAATATTGGTGAGACCCACAATGGGTTTCTTTAATCTCTCTCCTGTGGTGTTTTCAGAGGGTAGTTGAATTTTAATTGTGGGGTTTCTGTTCAGGCCTCCCCTCTACTGGTGATCTACTTTTTTTGGCATCGATTTAAGCTGGTTGTTGTATATTTCTTTATAGGTGTTTGGTTCCTTTTTCTCATCTTGGATTTGGGGAAGTGTTATGTTTATTTGGTGATGTGGTGGTTTGAACTTTCCATTTGTTCTCATGAAGTGGTTTTGAGTTGTTGTTTTATTTCGGTCAAGATGCTTATGTTCTATTTTTCATGATTTAAATTTCCTTAGTTTATGAGGTTTTATCATGTTGATTTTAAATCCTTAGCTGTTGATCAATTATTTGGAAAGTGTTATGGATTTCTGGGATTAGAAAATGTTAATGGTGGAGAGAATGGTCACACCCGATTTTCAAGTTTTGGTTTATAGTCTGGTTCTTTGGGAACCCTAGTCTTTTTTTGAGGTCCCGGGTGTGAAGAGGGTTGAGTTTTGAAGTGTTTCCATTGTATAATATTTTACTCTTGGTTTTCCTTGGTTTTTGTTCAGATAAAGTTGTGTGTTGGAGAGTTTTTGAAACCCACAGTGTCACCTTTTTGTGTTTAAATAATCCATGAATCATTGGGTGGGGTTCCCTAGAGTTTGGGGTGTCGTTTGGGGGGTTTTATCCAAATTTTCAGGCCGCATGGCTTGAGCATGGTTTTCCCAAACCGTGAAATCTTACCATGTGAAGTTGTAGATTCATTCCTGTATCCCTCGTACAGATTACGCATGGTTTTCCAAACAGTACAACAAAATCGTGCAGTCACTTACGGGCTTAATAACATTCACTCTAAAAATCCAATTTGGGTGATTCTACCACCCATTTGAATCCCTTCCTATTTGATATAAAACATAGGGAGAACCTACTTCTTTCTACCTCGTTTGGGACATATTTCAGGGTGATTGCTCACCAAATTTTAGTGATTCTTCATGGTTTCTTCATCAAAATCTTCTCTTTCCTCTTCCCTCTTCCTTCTGGTTATTCCAAAGTTTCTTTGTTTTCCCTTATCCCATGGTCATTCTAGACCTAGGTTTATGTTTTTCTCTGCTTTTTATGGATTTTTAGTTCTATTAGGTCTATTATTTGTAGATCTAGGGTTTCAGAACCCACAAATGGATTTTTCGGGTGTGAGTTTCCATTCCTCCATGGATTTGAGGTAGGTTTCCCATTTAACTTGACCTTTTTATTTAATATCTATCTATTTAAATATTTTTTTTTACCTTCCTAATACTCTAAAAATTGTAATTTATGCTTTGGATAATTTTTTTGGTGTGAAATTTAGTGGTTAAAACATTTTTTTGTGTAATGTGGTGTAGTTTTGTTAAAATAGAGCACACCTCAATTTTATTCAAATAATTTCATTGCTTTATCACATGGTTTATGGTATTTTGAACATGGTTAAGTATCTTGAATAAATTTATGGCATTACATTTCTGTTTTATTCCTTTTCAAGTGCAAAAAATGAACTATTTTGTTAAAAGGTTCCTGTCATATGTTCGGTAAGTTTCCCAGTTGGCTATTATTTGTTGAGTGTGGTTTAAGATGATTGGTTTGGCTTTATAATCATATTGGATGTATGAAAAGATTTTTTTGGGTTCTTTATGTAGATTACATGATGTTTTTGGTTTATAGAAATAATTTTTATTGGGTTTTAAGGTGTTTTGACATTTGTTTCCAATAGAAGGCTCATTTGGCACTTTTACAAAAAGGGTTGTGTAATGGATATACAAAATGAATATTTTCAAGGTGGTTACAAAATTTTGGAATCTTAAAATTTTGGTTTCTCAACTCATTATTAAATTTGGTATTTTGGGATTTTAAAAATGTAGGTTTGGTAAAATGTTTAAAGGCCCATTTGGCCATTTTTTTTAAAATGAAAAATGAGTGTTCTACATGTATATACTGTGTTGAATCAATTAGGATTGTTTTATGGTTAGTGAAATGATTTTATTAAATGTTGTTAGGGATAAAAAATATTGGTTGGTATAGTTGTTTTGTGCTTTTATCCTTAAATGAGTGTTTTTTGAATGACATTTATGTGCAAAGCCTCATTACACTCCCTGAAATTGTTTTATGAAAATTTTATGTGGTTTATTGATCTGTGAATGAAACGTGATTCATGTTTGTGGGATTTTCATGTGTTTATTGTTTAGGAATGGAATTTTCATGTTAAAACTGTATTTTATAATATGTGTCACTTTTTTATCACTAATGGGAATCCCAAGTATCTAGGTGGGCAAACATGTACTAGTATTCTAGTGATCCCGTGGGGTTTGGCGCCTATTTCACATAGAATGTTTGGCGATGACAAGAATAACTAAATAATAATGATGATGTTGTTGGGGTAACACTAGGTTATGGGGATTCTCCTTACTAGTGGATCATATTCATGAGAACGGGTATTTATTATTGTTACCTTCACTAAGATACAAGGTACCTAGGGCAAATAACTAACTAGTGCCTAGGGGTGTTCACGTGACTTGTGCTCATTGGTATTTTTGTACTCATCATCGGAATATGGTGTGTTTGGTTGGTAAATTCAGCAGGATAAGTGTTTTATTTAAAAATGTACATTCTTTAAAGCATACCTCTAGAAAATTATTTTCATTTTGAAGTTTCACCTCTTTGAATATTGTTACTAGCATTCTTATTTATACAACTTGGAATTTTTTGTCTCGAAATTTGTATATCATAGGACCTAATTTGGAAAAAATACATTTATATATTTCATTTAAAACATTAAATTAATGTTTATTTTATTTTAATGGAATTATATTGGGAATATAAGATCGGGATAACCTAATGAGTTTTTATACTCACACCTATAGTATTCTTCTATTTTCAGTTCTTGTGCAGGTTTCAGCTTGAGTTCAACTGCCTTGGGCAATGTGTGATTGCTTTGTTGGGGAGTGAACATCATGGTTAAATAGAGTTAGTTGGTTTTCAGGTTTGGTTGGATGAGTTTTCTAGTTCAGTTTTAATTTATGTTTCTTGTACAAGTATTTTTCAATTTAATTTTGTATAAATGTTTATTGGGTCATTTGGTTCTTTTTTCTATTTGGTTCTTGTTTTTTTTGTGTGAAATTGTTCCCTCTTTTACTCTATTGATTCCCTAGGTGCATGTCGTCATCCTGGGAGGATCCGGAACTCCTCTCAGGACATGTCACAGGCTAGCCTAGGTGACCGGTTCAGGGTCGATTCAGGCTGGTTCGTGACACTAAATCTCTAACTATTCCCTTACTAATTTTTATATTAGGCCTTTAAAGGTGTCCTCTAATTCCAAAATGTTATTACTACAAACATCAACATGTTTTGTGAGTTTTCTTTTTTCATATGTGCCTAAGGAATCCATTCTCTGCATGTGAGTCCTATGGAAAGTTACACAATGTATTTATTGTTGACTATATCACTATTTTAGGCATGTTTATTACTAATAGGATATTAATTTTCATACAAGTGAGGATAGTAACTATCAAAAATAGCTTCTCTTTGAAGTATAGAAAATGTTTTTTCAATTTAAGTATTTACTCTGAGATTTTTTCCCCAAGTTATCAAAGCTATTTATCCTGATCTAACCATTTGAAATGGGGATCCAAAATATTCCACCTTGAACTATTTTTTATAAATCTCATCTATTTCTCAAGGAAATAGATTATTCTTTCTATATTTTTTAAAAAATACAAATTACTAATTTAGGATAAATTATCCTTTTTCACATTACAATATTCATATAACCCTAGAATCATTTTTAAATATTTAAATGGATGTTATTTATCATTGAAGAACACCATTAAACCATTTGTAAAGGGAAGTCGTGAGATCCCTAGTTTTACAATGTCAACCTAAAAGAAACCCACAGAACCATCATGGAAGATAAATTGGTAAATCCCATAGAGGAAATAATATATATATATATATATACACAAAAATGTGAAAATAATCTCCTATAATGTTTTTGTAATGGAACCTAAAAATGGTTCAAGAGTAAAAAGGATTCCATCAAGTATATTTTTTTAAAGATATATGAAGAGGATAATCAATAAAATGGAGGAGTAGAAATTTATAAATAATTAAACCCTCATAATTTAATGTTTTTATTTTATGTAGCTTGGGAATTATGAAAAAAATGATACAATAAAAGGATTGATGAGAAAAATCAATTAAAAAACTTAAAAACAAATAGAGCATGGAAAATAATTTACAATATATATCATTTTAGTGGATTACAAAATTAAATAGTTGATAGGTATGCTTATTATCAACTCAATACCTTTAAATATATTATTTTATTTTGGTCCTCATAAACACTTTCATATCTTCAATGTTTTCTATGAATATTGATTCACCTACTATTGGATTTTATATATAATTATCAACGAAAAAATCATGGATTGATGATTTCATCATAATTATATAACTCTTATTTGTTTAATGTTAGTAGAAAGATAATTCATATAAATATTTTTATTCTCCCCTTCATGGAATCTAACATGATATTAGGTTTATATTAGATCTTTGTATAAATATATCATAACAATTATATGGATTGGTAAATCTCTTTTCCCATATTAAAACATTCCATGATCATATGTCAATGAATGTTGTATTATGAACATATTATAGTGACTAATTCCTAAATATGGGTCTTAATAACACGTAATGAAGGATATTTGGCTCAAATGGTTGGGGTGAAACTTAAAATAAAATATATATGGAGTGTCTCTAAAAAAGAAGGAGAAACGCGATAAAACCCATGTTTCTTCTATTTATAGTCATGGTCATACCTAAAGAACTTATTTCATTTCCCATCTTCCCATGGTCACCGACTTAAGAAATTTTCCACAATTTTTCTCTAGTAACCTGAAAAATACATGTGGAACTAAATCCCCTTGGTTTTACCCAATAAAAGATTCTTTATCCCATTCCATATGTCCTACCATGGTCTCAAACCTCTCTTGGGAACTTACATATAATAATATATTTCATTTCACCAATTTTAATTTTCTTTCCTTTCCTGATTCATTCTACCTTGTACTTTCCACCAAGAAAGTTTCATCACCAAATACTAAACTTTTGGGCCTCCAACCTTTTGTAAGACCTTCCATGCCTTTACCTAACATATCGTTCATGTTAGACAAAAAGGGAAATTTAAGTAAAAATATCATGCCAAACCATTTTTAGGAACTCATGCCTAGTGGTCGTACTTATATAACTATAAAATGTACTCAAAATTATTCTTGGATGTGGAATAATAAATGTAAAACAATTAGTTATGGATAAATTACCTTAAAAAGAACTACTTTATTCTTTTCCATAAAATATAGAATGTTCGTAGTTATACAGAACTAAACTATGTCAGTTTTAATTCTATTCAAGGGTATATATAGGAATCCCCATTTTGATCCATATTTGTTCATCAAAACACCTTTTTCCTCTATGAATGGAATGAAATTTAAATGTTCATTTTTATAAGGCTTTAAAATATAGAGTAATTAATTATTTATATAAAATTTGAGACAAAATAATTAACTTTTGTAGTATTAATTTAAATTAATTGGTTTTAATTAATTGATTTAAATAAAATGATAATTTATTTTATTTTCTGGAATGATTTCATGAATATTATTAAATCAATTATAGTGTTCCATATGATACAACAAGACCCACTGTGGGATTAGTTGACTTCCCATTCTCCCAATTTCAACTTATACCACCATGAAAAAATAACCAAATGAGTTTGCGAAAAAAAAAATATCAAACAAAAATGATGAATGTGAGATGAATTACATTACTTATGTAACAAATTTATTAAAAATTCATCCTCAATTATGATACTATATTGATGGGTTTCTTTTTTTAATCTCCCAAAAAATCTAATTGGAATCCATATTGAACATAGTGTATGGTATTAAGCTCCCCATTATCCAAGGGTAATAACACATCATCAATATTTTCAATGAAACATCAATCAATGGAACTCTAAACCTATGTTTCTACTAAACATTCATAACTCTAATGAGTAAATAAATGGTATTACCCACACAGTGTTTGAATATATAGATGGTGAATTCCTTGATTTATTATTTCCTCTCTAATATAGTAATACCAAAATAGGATAAAACGCATTCCATTTTGGAGGGGATGAATCCATAAAGGAAAATACCGTATAAGCAATCTAGTATGCGTAGGTATCCCAAATCACAATATCAAAATACTTTGGGATTCATTACATGGATTAGAATAGTGTTTTACTTTCCTAACTTTAGAGGATATTGAGGGTGTCTCTTGTATCCAAATGACTTCCCCTGATCCACTTATAAAGTATAAAACTAAAAAAGGTCATATATTTTTTATCATAGAGTCTAAATCCCTCAATTAGTTGTTAAGAAACATATGAAATCCCAAGTCATCTAGACATGGTAACCCATATAGAGATACTTTTAGGGGAAATAAAACATAGTGGTTATACTCTTGATATACTTTCAATTCTGAATACTCTCCATAAACTTTCAATGGTAACACAAGGATAATTTTATTTCACTATCAATAGGATGACTCAAATATATTTGTGATTAATATTTTCCATCAAATCTACCAATCCCGTCTTAACGAGTTAGATCCATCATCACTATAGAGTTTATCCACATAAAGAAATAGTTAACTAAAATATAGGTTATTATTATGGAATCTAACTATATAAAACAATTATTAGAATATAAATATGGGAAGTATGAAGGGTCTCTACTATTATTTAAACATCTATATGGAAACCCCAACACACAAGTTTAGAGATAGTTTTACCCTCATAATCACCTTTAGTGTAATGAACCAAGAAATGATATACTCAATAAAATGAAATGACTCATACATGGAAATAAGTGTTTCTTGATCCTAGGATTAAAAAACATGAAATTCCATAGATAGTTTTATATATATCCCCCACTTCACCAAAATAAATATGTTATAAAAACAAGGTGGAACCTTAGAAAGCTCTAAAGTCCCAAAGGACCTCAAAGGTTCCAATCATTATGGTTTATTATGAATATTTTTAATATTTTTATTTTAAATTTGATGAATACTATTTTTTTATTATATGAATATGAGGATCTACTTCCTGTCATAGGATTTTCATCAAAACATTTAATCAATGTTGACCCAAATGATATTGTAGATAAAGAGGCTTCTAAGGAGCATGATAAGGAGAAGGAATCATTGGATATTGTAACATACACAGAGGTATGTAAATAAGGGGTATATATGTGGAATCGAATGAAATACCATGATTTGGGATCCCCTTATAGTATTAAACATGTATCACTACTAGTTTCAGGTACATGGCCCTTTAGCCATATATTTTGAGTCTATATAATGTTTCAGTCATGTTTTGGGTGGTTTTTAGGGGTTGCGGAAGGTTTTGGATGTTTCTATAGAGGTGTGTGGTTTGTCAAAAATAAGTAGAAATGAAGAGGCATCTCCCTAAAATCATTCAAAGGAAATAGTGGGAACTATATAGGCACATGGTTTGGCCAAAACATTTGAATGCCCATTAGAGACTATATATCCTTAGATACAGGTAAAATCATGGTTAGAACATGTTTTGTCTAATCATTTGATCTAACCACGTGAGGTGTAGCTTAAGATTGTAGCACTACATGGTTGGAGAATGTTTTACCCAACTGTGCAACCTAACCGTGTGGTGTATACTTGTACCTCCATAAAAGTGCATCTAATAATAATTATAACCTTAATCTCTTATTTATCCCTAAATCCTCCAATAATTCGATTTTTTTTTTCTCCCAATGTGTGAGAGATGGTCACCTTTGATCTGGGAGTGATACTTAGTGAAATCAATGTGCATTGGAGGCCTAGATTCATTTATAAGTACCCATTTTTCCAAATTTTTATTAGATCCAAGGTTCTTATCTTTCTCAAAAAATGTATATTTAGTTCGTTATGGATATATCTTTGTGTTATGAATGGTTCATGATGAAATATTTTTGGATCGAGTAATGTAAATATGGTTTGTGATCAAATATTGAAGTTCCATTATGTGGTAATTCATTTTCTCCTACTGTTGAGAGGTTAGTGGATTCTCTCTCGACTCCAATTAATTTATAACTTTAATTCTATGTTTTAATTGAATTATATTTGTGCATTGATTTTGAAATCTTTATTTGATTCATTGTGGAAATATTTTTTTGATGTTTTCGCGAAAATTTTAAAAAATGATTGGTTTTTTGAAACACCCTTTGGTTATAATGTTAAAATGATGGTTTGGTTTAATGAATGTAAAGTATTTATTGAAATTATTTTCAAATAAATAAAGATATTGATTAAAATAAATTAGCTTGATTTTTTCATAAATGGTTGGGCATGAGTATAATGAGATAGATAATGTTCATGAAGTACCACTGTAAAATGAGATGGATAATAGTTGTGAAGTATCACCATAAATGGGATGGAGTATGGATGTGAAGTTCCACCATCCATGAACCCACAAAGTTTTAGTGCGTGTATATGTATTTATATGTCTGTACATGGAGATGAATATGACAAATAAAATGATAAATTGATAAAATGATTTGTTAATGATTTCCTTGGAAAATATTTTATGGTATTGGTATTAACACTTTTTATTGATTCAAGATATTTTTATAAAATTTTATAATGAGTTTTTCACTACAGTGTGAGTTGGGAAGTGATTTGGGGAAACATAATGAGTTTAGACTCACCCCCTTCTTTGGAGATGTTTTCCATTTGTAGATATCATATATTAAGGCATATTTAAAGGTAATATATCTCAAATATGTAGTTATTTTTTCTTGATATTGTGTCTTAACATGTCTAGTTGGATCTTGGAGAGGGTGGGGTGTTACTAGTTTGGGTTACATGGGATTTTTTATTTTATTTTAGGCCTCTCTGGTCCTCTTGAGTATGTATTTTTGTTTATTCTTATACTCTGATATGGTTTTCGGATTGGTTATGGTTTGATTTTTATTTTATAGTCATGCATCATATAGATTTTGGTTTGTTTATTTTTTTTTTCATATTTTGTATGTTTTAACATTAAAGGGTAAAACCATTCCCAAAATGTTCTTTAATACTTTTGAATATATTTCAAACTTCTGGTGTCTTGGGGATGTCACCTAAGTCCTTGTGACACCACCTTCTCATCCCAATCCAATTGGTGGGGGGAGGGATGCTAAAAATGGTACCAAAAATGGTTGGTCAAAAATAACTTTTTGAGGAAAATGGTATCCATTTGTTCTATCCTTGATATAATAAATAGAATTATCATTTTTCAGTCCATCAATCATATCCGGAAAAATGGCATCACCATTGTTTTTTCCTTTTCAAAGGAGATGTTGTTGGATTTTTTTAAACCGGTGTTAGATGTAGTATATTTATATCTTTTGGGATGATATTATGGATTTGAATTTTTGAAACATGAATTATAGTAATTAAAAATTCATATCTAACCTCTTTATACTGAACTTAAATTTATCAAGGATTTTGGGTACATTAGTGTGTTTAGACACTTCTAGGAAATTTTTAACCTCATCATCATGTTTTTAGATTATAATCATTTCAATCCATGAATTTACAGTCAGACATAATAATAAAACTTCATTGTTCCTTTTGAGTAAAATATCTTATGAAATGGACCAAAAGAGTAAGTTATGTGAATGATAAAATGGTTGTTTTGAAAATCATAGTTGTGATGTTTTAAAAAATGTTTAAATGTTAACAATGGTTTAATTGAGGAATTCCATGTTGTAATATGTGTTACATTGGTAAATTGAAATGAAAATCCCTTTAGTTTCTAATGAGTGAGATTAAATGGATTTTTGTTTCTGGTTATAGTGAATTGAACAATGTAGGCATCGTAGAAACCAACTGAAAGAGACTATTGATAATTTGGTTTCACCGGAGCCACAAGTTAACAAATATCTAGTTTAAAGAATTGTCCAAGATTTGAGTCTATGGATAAGGATTATAGGTATTATTAAATGTGGAAAGCAGAATATTTGGTTTATTTCCAAAAACAAAATCCACCCATATTTATAAGGGATTCCAAGTCAAAAAAAGAAAAATGTTGATTGAGTAGGATAAATAAAATCTTTGATTTCATTAGGACACTAATAGAGATAAAATTGAAGTTAGAAAAGTATATACTAGAGGATCTGGCATAAAAAACGTGGGGATTAGTAGTTCATGAAAAATTGGACCAAGGAATGGAATGGGAGGATTCTGAATAATTGTTGAACTGTAAATTATATACTGAAACTTTTAATATTAATAGAATAATGGAATTATTCTTTTTGAAGTAAAATAATCTCTCTATGATAGAATATTTAGTGAAATTTGTGAATTTATTCAACTTTTCCTTAGAAGTTATTGTAAGTAAATCCTCAATGGAATGAAAATTTGTGTCAGGATTATGAAAAAATATTCCCTCATAGATTATTTTTATTTGTATAACGGATTATACATATATGGTGAATAGAGAGACAATATCAAAAATGGGGATCTCGAAAAATATGTTATGAGGGAGCATGTTTATTAATATGTGAAAAGGTAGGTACTATAATTCTTGGAATACGTGTAAGTAAGACACCTACTTCTAGATTAATGGGAAACCATAAAATTAGTCCCCGAGATCATTAAATCTACCTCCTTGATCCAAAAGAATTCTTTTATGATTTCAGTGTGGTTTAATGGATTACTCTATGTGATATTTTACGGTACTACCTTGAGCATGTCATAACTAAAACAATATGAGACATATTAAGCACTATTATCATAGTTCTCCAAGGTTGGGTGACAAAGAAACATCTCATTATTTTGAGGAATCATATGATTTGAGGAGATAACCAAAATATAATAATTCCCATTATTAGAATAGATTTATCCAAGGTGTTTCTATGAACACCGTGACTCCTTAACCAGTGCATCCTCAACATGGTGAAAAAGATAAAAGTGTAGTAAATAGGAAATTGTATAGAGATGAGGAAAAGATCAAGAAATATAAATTTGGTCCTTTAATGTTGAGAGGTATAATTATTTTGAATTCGACCCTTAGGAAATATTTTTTTGATATAGTTTAATCCCAATTGTTTATTTTATCTCTTTTTATTAATCAAATTAGTTTTCATGTTGAAATTATGCCTTCTATTTTGAAAATAAAAACTCCCCTTATCAACATATATTTTCGATCCTTTTTGTGTAATTCTTATTACATAACTATATATGGGTCTAGGTCATTTGGGGATTTAGTTGTTCTTGATATGGATGTGTAGCACTTGATTTTGGGTATGGTTTGGTTGACATAATTCAAAGCCCACATCGACTGTTGTGACTAAAAGGCTAGTTTCACATCTCTAGATGGAATTGATAATCTCTTTAGAGGATATTATGTGGTAATGTTTGGTAAATTAAGACATTTAGAACCAGTGGTTGTAACCATATATTATTATTTATAAGTTCATACCATGTAATATATGGAAGATGTTGGGAATTGACATTTTCCAACTATTTTATCTGTTTCAGTAAATTTTACATTATAATTTCTTATATTTTACACCCAAAAGAGAATGTGTGTTTATGATTTATCTCCTACTAGTAATTATTCCAATATCACCTTTTTCAAATCATATGGCACCAGCAGAATTAAGGGAATTGAATGTTCAGTTGGAATAGTTAGAAAATAAACGGTTTATTTCACTGAGTACATCTTTGTGGGTAACAAAAGTTCTATTAGTAAAGAATGTGGATGAAACTCTTAGAATTTTTTTGGATTATCTTAAGATTAATCATGTAATGATAAATAATTCATATCCTATTATATGTATTGAGTATTTTTTTGATCAACTATGTGGATCCCAATGGTTCTCAAAAATTGACTTATATTTGGGAAATCACCAATTGAGAGTTCTGAAGCAGGATATTCGGAAGTCAAATTTCAAACGAAGATATGGTGATTATATATATGTCGTTATTACTTTTTCTCTTATGAATTCACTAGTCGTATTTTTGGAATTGGTGAAACGAATCATCCAAATATATCTATATTACTTTGTGGTGGTGTTTTTTGATGGTATACTGGGGTATTAGTGGATAAAATAAAATCATGAAAAACAATTAGAGATATTGTTGTCTCTTTTGAAGGAACATAATCTATATTCCATGTTATCAAAGATTAAATTCTAGTTACAAGAGGTTAATTTCCTTGGTCAAGTTATTTCTTAAATAGGTTTCTCTATAGATCCATAAAATATATAAGATTTTACCTCCTAGAAACTATTGAAGAATGTATTTGAGATTGGAAACATGGATTATAGGGATAATCAGATGTTTGGTTTATGATTTTTCATGTTTGGAAACACTGATAACATATTTAATAAGGAAAGGGGTTCCATTATAATGTAATGATCAATTTCATAAATTTTTTCAAGGACTTAAGGTTAGACTTACATAAATACATATCCTCACATTTCTGGATTCTTAATAGGGATATGTTGTCCGTTATAATGCATCACGATCTGGGTAGGGATGTGTTATTATATAGAGAGATCACGTTATTTCTTATAGTTCATATAATTTATGGATTCATGAGAAGAAACACTCAACACAATATTTGGAATTAGTTTTTGTGGTCCATTATTTTGAGACATGTCTTCATTACCTTTCAGTTAAGAATTTCATAGTGTTTGTGGATCATAGGACTTTGATACAAATTTTCTTATAAAGATATTTGAATTAAAAATAGCATAGTTTTATGGATTATAATCAGATTTTTATGTTCATTATAATGTAAACACTGATTAAAGGGGACTCTGTTGAAGATGCATTGAGTAAGAAGTTATATACTCATTTGTAAAAAAGGCTTCAGACTAATGGAAACTAATTTTGGTCATGTAAGATATGTATCTATAATAATTGGACCAAGGTAGTGTTGCATTTTTCTTTTTTCTTTTCATTTGTTCCAAATTGGGTTGAACAAGCTAGTGTTTCTCTAACATCGAATTCATAACGTAACACCCTGAAATTTTAAAATATGAAAATCATATTCAATTTTGTATGTGACATACAACACCAAGAATAGAAAGGAATATAACATCCTAAAACTTTATGATATATTTAATATTTCAAGTAAACTCTATATTTTTTATATATTTCATTGTAAAAAATACCTTGTTTATCATTTTTTATATGAAACATTAATTTTATCTTGTGTTACACTAAACAGTGAGTTCCTTTAATAGCATGCATTGCATGCTAGACCAGGTTTTACCGAACAAAAATTTAATATTAATATTATTATTTAAATTGAAAATTATATCCTAGATGTTATAAAATTATAAATTGGATTAAAAAAATTATAAATATATATTGTTGAATTTATTGGATATCAATTAATTATAAATTAATATTAAAACCAATAGATTATAAGGAAAATGTTTTTATAAAAACTATTTTATATGCCTAAGGATTTTCATCCTAATAAATTAAAGTAATTACTATTATTAAATGATATTAATGAAATTTATATATATTCATGAATTTATTTTGACATTCATCCAATATATTTGATAGTCATAAGATAATAAACAATCCAATTATAAGCAGAAAAAACTATATTTTTTCAAAGGTATTTTCCCACCTTTTAATGGAGTAGTGTTTTAAAAATAAATTTATAAAATTTCATAAATTTTATATGAAAAAAACATAATTTTTTAATTATTAATATAAAAATTATATTAGGTTGAATTGTTTCTATTATTACGAGAAGTTTCATCTTTTTATAAATAGTGAAAATGCTGAATTTTATGTGAAAAATTCCATTTCATACAAATAATTTATAGGGTTAAATTAAATTTAAAATTGGTTTAGAAGTAAAATTATATCAATTATACTTATATTAATATAACTTAGGTCATTATAATAATTTTTATATTTAATTTAGATATAAAAACTTAGTAAAATGTTAATCATTTTCAATTTAAAAACAAGCCTTCTCACTGTGTCTGTGGGGTTAATTTTAAATTAAATTCATTCACTTATTTGGATAGAATTTGTAAAAATAGATTAAATATTTGGAATAATCCTAATTTATATTTTATAATAAGTTCAAATTAATAATTTTCTTAATTATTAGTGAAAACTGGTGAAATTTATTAATGTTATTATGGTTAAAACGGGCTTTTACGCATTACATGCATTTGTAATAAATTAATTTTACATGCATATGATTTTTATTTAATGGATTAGATGTATTATTTATTATAATCAGGTATAAATTATCTAAAAACAATATTTTTAATTATAATCTTAATGGATAAATTACCTTGTTAAATAAAAAGAAACAAGTTACCTTAGTAAAAACAATAAAGATAAAATTTAGTAAACATAAAGACTAAGGAGTAACATGATAAAAAACGTATTTATTTTGTTTTTTTCAGGTATTTATTTACCAATGAATCCATGAAATCAATTATTGTTCTATTTTGGAGTAACATCGGGTATGGGAGACCTTTCTATAGTGAATACTTTAGGGAATTTAGAAGACTACCACTCCTCCATTATAAAAGGGAATTTACCCTCCACAATTCATAACACCTACCAAGCAATTAGGCTTGAAAAAACCCTTATAAAATAACTTAAATTATTCTCTCTTATAACACTAATATCCTTAATTTGGTCATAAATCGAACCAAGGAAGTCCTTTGGGGAAAACCAAAATGAGATACCCAAAGAAGAGGCAACATGAATCAATTATTTCTTCCCAAAACCCCTAAAATCCTTTTAATATAATTATTATTAAATAAAATAAATATATTAAATATAATTATATGTTTTTAGGTTAATTTTATGAACTATAACCATCCAGACTTCAATAAAATGGGTTATGAAATCATCATTTGTGTGTACGAAGGACTACCGCCTCGTAAACAGATATCATTCATTTTTCCATTACCACCTATAATGGTTGGAAAAAATGTTGGAAATACTATTTATATATGATATTTATGATGTATATATTCTTATTTAATTTTAATATAATATATACCTTAATGATTTCCATTTTCTGGAATAAGAAAATGTTGTTCATGTGTATCGTGGACTACTGGCTCGTGATGTGATGTGATTCGTTCTTACTTTAAATGGAATGTATTAAGGATGGTTTTAAATAAATTATGTTATATATATGACATAAATATAAAATTTGAATACTAATATACATATATGTCATTTAATTCCCTTTCTTTCAATATGAAAAGAAAATGGAAACTACATTCATGTGTACATATGACTTACTGTCTCCAAGAACGGTGTATTTCATTTCCTATCACCAAATTTTTTAGATTTATATAAATACATATGTAATTAATATATATGGTATTTAAATCATTGTTCAAATATTTTATATGATTAAGTCATGATCAATGTAATATGAAAAAAATAAAAAGTCAGGATATACCGGAAAAATAATGCATGTCATTACCTGAAACTTGGAAATTAATGAATGATTATTAAGGAACATGAAATAATATGTCATAAAAGGATCATATATAATATCATACATATTTATATTCCCCTATTATAATTTGAAAACATTATTAAACGAATTACACAGTATGTTAATGTGATTTCAACCAAAATGAGGTTCTATTTTAAGGGATTTCATCTCAATTTCATTCTATTGAGTCATATTGTAATGTTATGGACCTAATTAATTTTATATGAGGTATATACTACCAATTGACATATAATATCATGAATTTTTATTTATTCATGGTATTTTAAGATTAAATTTCAATTATTTAATCAAAGACGATTTGAATTAAAAGTTACTAAGTGGTAAAGAATTTCATAAATCAATTCCTTTTCATTGGGTTATATTACTTACTCGTTTTCATTAATGTTATATAACTATGTGTATAATGAATTGTGAATATATATTTTTTTATTTACAAATTTTTATGTGGATTTACTGTTGAAAGACCTAATAAATTCATTTATTAAATGTTACTTCAGCATTGTGATCATTATAAGGGATTATTTCACAACCCCAACCTAATTGAGATTGTTCTTTATTTAATATCATTTTAATGAAATTAAATGGATATTTCCTAATAAACCCATTTATTTCTTTAACTTATTGTTATTAATGTTATTTGCAAGTGATATTTCCATTTTTCTACAATTTGGTACTTAAAATTATTGAAAAAATGGTTTAATAAAATCCTACTACATTACTCTCTTCAATTGGAAATCTAATTTCTTTCAAGGAAATATTTTATAAAAAAATTAAAAAACTCATTTAACTTCTAAAAATGGTATTTTAAAATACATTTTTAAAATTTTTATTCTTTTTATAAAAATATCAAAGGAATCTTTTTATCTCTTTCCGAACAAGGTACTTTTCTAAAAACTTTACAATGAAAAAGGAATATTCAATTTAACCTGTATAGAATGTATATAATTACCCATATCCATTTCATTGAAATATCATTTATAGTTTTATAAAGATATATTTAATTAAATCTCTTTATAAGTTATTTTCAAAGGAATGGAATTTAAAAAAAATCAAAATGAAAAGGATATTTTCCTCAAGAAATTTTTTAAGAAATTTTTTATTACATCAATGACAACAAACCTTATTCTTAATCCAATGGGTATACATCATATTAATACCTTCATTATTTTTCCTTTGTATGGATTATGATTATTCGGACCAAGGATAATGATTAAATTAAATTATTTGAATCATATTTTGTATTCATTAACTTCTCTTGGACTAATTAACATTATAGTGACTATTGAAAATTAAATTTCCACTAAATATCCAAAATATTAATCATGGTAATGATTATTTCCTAATACATGTATCATTTTTACATATGCTATTTACTTTTAATGTTATTTTATTAATAAGACAAATATTGATAAATATGTATCCTTACTCAATATGGTTATTTGAAAAGGTATATTGTTCATGAATTAAAAAGACTATTAGATATATAAGGAATGATTTGGACTGGTAGTGATGGGTGGGGCCCCTAATTTATATAACCCCTTAATTCATTGAAAATTCCCATGAAACCATTATTTTTCCAAATTAAATGGTTTTCTACATGTAGTTTTAAACCATCTTGTGAATGGTATTGTCAGTATGGGTTTTAATGGGTCTCGTACAAAAAATCAAGTAATTAATAATTTCTATCATTGAAAATTAAATTATTATTTTTATTTACCAATGATATTTTTTCTTTGACATTATTTAGGGATTCATTTAATTATCATTTTATTAGTTAAATAGAATTTTTTTAGTTATTTGTGTTTCCTTATAGATTTTTCCTTATCTTATCATGATTCCCATGTTATTTAAATGGAATGTGTTTTCGGTTTATTTACCTGGACACATTGATTGTTTATTACTTACATTATACATAACCCTCACAGAGAATTTGAGCTCACCCTTATTTTTTTCCTTTCCCTAGGATTCCATGAAGTGTACTAAGATATATATGAAATGATGTTCTAGATAAAATAAAGTTATTCTTGAAAAAAATTATGTTGTAATTTACTTATTCATATGTAATATAAGATTCATGTTATAATCTAGATTAAAAAAACTACTAAACTGATCAGTCTTTCAGGATTTTAACTTTTTTAAATATTGTATTGTAATGGTAGTAGGCACCGGATCCAGGCTGCTAGGGTTTAGGACACGGCAGTTGGTATCTGATAATGTTTAGTAGAAAACATTGGAACTAAATTTAGGAAAACATAAATTAGAAAACATAACCCTATGGTAGAATTTGAGGATAAGTATGGAATAACATCCTAATGTTTTGGTAGGAAAGTGATGGTGTGGGTGTTCCTATAAATACATCCTTTTTTGGATACTATAAGTGGATGTGGTTCTAGAATAGATGTTCCTAGGGGTAATAACATTGAAAAGGGTTTTTCAAGCTTCACTCGAGTGTAATGTGGTACAAAAAATGTGCTTAATGTGAACTTGGTTTTATGATCCTAGGGATATGGTTAAGTTAATTCACAATTTCATGACAACACATTATGAAGGATTTAGAAGTAAACATATCCCCAAATAAACCATGTCTCTGATTATGATATTAGTTATGGATAAATATTTCAATTTATCAAAATTATTTCACTAGTTATGGATTAAAAATTATATTACATAATTTTATGATCTAATATAGTGTATTAAATTATTTATAAATAGAACCTAGATGAAATACGGGTATTAATAGTCAGGGCCAATGTATAGGTTTCCTAGATGAGAAAACTGATATATTTGGTATTGTAACTGATCAAGTGATGGATATCTTATGGAATATTAACAATGTTATGATAAATAACTTCTCTTGGATAGAGAATATTTTTACACAACTATATTCTCCGATTCAGGATTATTTTATGTGACAGAGGCACCAATCATTTAGTGGGACAACTAATCTAATTATAGATAAGTGATGGATTATGTCTCTGTAAGAGATATTTATTCCCTTTGGATGTAGTGAAAAGGAAAATGTTACACTTTCAGTGTATTGTCTTGATGATGATGATGAATGGTGGTTGTTAATCTATAATACTAGCGAGGAATATGATATTGAACTCATAGAATGAATTGCTTTTAAGGACACATTCATTGAAAAATATTTCCCTACTCAAAAACAAATAAGGATTAAGGGAAAGTTTCTATGTATAAAGTAAAATAAAGAAGATAGTATTTTAGAGAATGAATACACCTTTACAATGTTAGAAAGGTATGATATGGTTTTCATAATAAATACTGAATGTAAGATTGATTATTTCATTGATTGGATTAATAAAATCATCTAAAGTGTGCTGTTCTCTCAAACTTTTTCATCATAAGATGAAATAGTTTTATGAGCTATCAAAATATAGAAATAATTATCCAAGTCTTATAGATTCAAAGGTAAATGGTATTCTAAGAAAATAATGGATAAAGGTAATAAGGGAAAGAAGTATTTTTCCACATGTAATAATTGTGGAAAGAATCGCCCTTGTAAATGTTTGAAGGTATTTTGAGTTTATTATAAGTGTGGAGAAGAGGTTCACTAGGAAAAAGAATGAAAATGGAAGAAAGAAAACACTACTATTAAGTGTTTCAGCTATAAATATATGGGACACTATGAAAATTAATTCCTTAAAAAAAATTGAATATAACATAGAAGAAGATAAGATATCACGGTTGTGTTTTTGAAATTTTCACTACTGAAGTATAATGATTAATATGATTCAGTATTTAGATAAATTAATTATGTTTTAAAATTATTTTATTAATTATATACTCATCATAATAATTACGAAATATATATTTATTTTATTGCAGTAATAATTATTAACATATTTAAAAGCATGTATTTAATGGTTCTAAGAGATTTGATTCAATAGAAATCTGATCTTTTTGGAAAACACATGGTTAAGGGAAAGATATGACTTAATATGTTCCTGATGTTGAGATAATGATTTTTGGATAAATAGATTATGGATGTGGATAAATTAAATTGGATACCACTAACTACCTTTGAAGTGTTTTTAATGTGTTGGATCCTAATATTTTGGAAAGATTAACCATTCAAGAAATGGTTTAAGTTTATCTTTGGAATTGGTTTTAGAGGTCAATGTATTACTTCACCTTACTAAGATTTATGAGCTAACTATATTGGTTTTGGAAAATAATTTGAGACAAAAGGAAATATTTTTCACTCTTCAATGGAACTTACGATCAGTTAAAATTAAATTTTATTTCTTCAGGATAAAAAATCATTTTTTGGATATTTATGTCACGAACGAAGCTATGAAATAGAGATTTATGGAATAAAAACCAAGGTAAGATATTGTTATTATAAAATAAAATCATGTCAAATAAGTATATTTTCTTATATTCATAGATTGTAAAAGAATTAAAAATGTTAGAAAACTGATCTTATAATAAAATAGTATCCTATAACCATCATTTATTATGATATCATTGACCTTTTCACACCTATTAGATTTAAGGGTTTCATCCCCTCATCATTCCATTGATCATACACTTATTATGATCAACTACATCAATAAAAATCTATAAATAGTTTTTATTTTCCTCCATGTACATATCTTCACATTCTACTGATGTTCCCCAACCTAGAATCCTAGATATGTTTTATTTCATGTGATCGTTGTATTTCCCATTATATCTTATTAAGAGGATTTTTTATTAAATATTTTATGATATGGGATTTACAAAAATGTTTTTTAAAAATATAAAACCTTTGAATACCAAGATAACAGTTCCAAATTTTAGAAAAAAAATTATTTATGGTGGGGTGAAAGTAACACCATGGAATTTTAAAAATATGAACATCATATTCAATTATGTATGTGACACGCAACACTAAACATAGAAAGAAATATTAAACCTAGAGAAATTAATATATATTTAAGAATTTCAATAATTTCAATCTATTCTACATATTTAATTACACATAATTATTAGTTTATCATGTGTTACAGATATAATTTTTTTCAACTTTTGTTACAGGTAACAACGAGTTTCTTCGATAGCTTGTGTTAAATGCAAGACCGGGTTATGTCAAATAACAATATACAGTTAATATTATTATATAAAATAAAAATTTTCTCATAGTAATTAAATTATAAGTTATTAATAATTTAAAATTACTTATGAAAATATACGGTTAAATTAATTGGTTACCAATTAATTAGAAATGAATATGAAAACCAATTGATTATAACAAAAAAATTTGTATAAAAATCTATTAAATGATCCAAAGTTGCTTTATATTAATAAATTAAATTAACTAATATTATTGTATAACATTAATGAAATATATTTATATATATTAAATAATATTTTTTTACATTCATCCAATATATTTGATAACAATAAGATAATAACAAATCTAATTTTACGCATAAATATTTGCATATTTCTAAAGGTAGTTTTTTCCTTTTAATGGTGCACTTATTTTCAAAAAAAATTTAAAAAAAATATAATTTTTATTTGAAAAAATAAACAACTTTTTAAATTTTTAATATCAAAATTTTCTTAGGGTATTTTTTTGGTATTTTTATGAGGCTTTTGTATCTTTTAATGAATAGTGAAAAACACTGAATTTTAATTGAAAATTTACTTTTCATCTAAATAAATTATAATGTTAAATAATATTTTAAAATTTTTTATAGTATAATTAGATCAATTATACATCAATTAATTCAATTGAGGTCATTATAATAATTTTTATATTTAATTTCGTCATAAAATATTTGTAAATTTTTGAACAATTTCACTTGAAATACTCGCTTTCACATCGCTTATGTGGGATTAATTTTAAATTAAAATTTTCCACATATGTTAATAGAAAATGGAAAATTTTATTAAATATTTTTAATAAAAATAATATATATTATGTATTATGGTAAAATTATTATTTGACCCTCATGATTAGTGAAGACAATTATAATTCATTAACATGTTTTTGTTTAAAATAGTATTTTGCGCATTACATGAATTTTTATTAAAATTAATTTTACAAAAACATAGTATTTTTTTAGTGAATTGGAATTAATTTTTAAAAATAGTAGATATAAATTATCTAATAAATCTATTTTCAATTACATTATTATTGTATAAATTACCTCAATAAATAAAAAAATACAAGTTACTTTGGTAAAACCGGTATATATATATATATATATAATTGATCAAACTTAAAGACTAAGGAATTATAAGAAAAAAATGTATTTATTTTTTTCAAAGGATGTATTTCATGACCAAGGTATCCCTAACCTCCTTTATGGTTACATTTTTCAGGCACATGAGGTAAGTGATACCACCTAATAGTGAATATTTTGGGTATTTACAAGAATGTAACTCATCCTCCATTATAAAAGTGCAATCACTATCCCCACTTCTTCACACCACCCAATACATTTCTCTAGACCAAAAATGAAAAATAATAAATTCCAAAAATCCCTCCCTTCATCCTAGAATCCTTAAATTGGGAATAAATTTAACCAAGGAAGGTATTTGGTGCAAACCAAAAGGAGATACCCGAAGAAGCGGTAACATTTGTCAATGAAAATAATTATTTTTTCTTCTTGAAACCCATTAAATTATTTTAATATAATTAGAATATAATAAAATAAATATTTTCAATATATTAATATGTTTTTTTTTGATAATTTTATGACCTACACCAACACAAACTTCAATCAAATGGGTTATAAAATCGTAGTTAATGTGAAGGGCGTACTACCGCCTCATGAACCAGTATCATTAGTTTTTTACATTACTACCTATCAAGATTGGGAAAATGATGGTAATAATATTTAAATATTATATTTATGATATTTATTATGTATTTATTATTATGGAATTATTATAGTACAAATACCATCATTCTTTCTATTTTGTGGGAATACGATAATGTCGATCTTGTGTTTGGCGGATTGTTGCCTCGTGATGATATGTGATTCATTCACTCTTTACATCGATATATGGAAAATTATTTTATTAAACATATGTTATATATATGAAATAAAAACTATACTGTAATAATAAAATATATTTATATCATTTACGTTTCTTTATATTAAGACAACCAGAAAATGGAAGCAATGTTCATTCATACATACGACCTATCATCTCTCTGAATGGTTTATTTCGTTTATTATCACCAAATTTTATAGATTACTATAAATTAATATATAATAAATATATATGGTCTTTATATAGTTTTAAAAATCATTTATATGATTAAATCATGATCGATGTAATAGGAACAACAAATAATAATTCAAAAAATACTCTAAAAACAAAGAAAGTTATTACCTTAAACAAAGAAAATAATAAATGATTAATAATGAATGGGTAATAATATTTTATAAAAGGATCATGTATGATATCATAAATATTAATATTGTTCTTGTATAAGTTAATAACATGATTAAAACCATTATACATGATTTTAATGAGCATTCAACAAAAAGGAAGCCTAAGGTAGGGGTTATCATCTCAATTTCATTTCACTGAGTCATATTATAATGTTAAAAACCTAATTACTTTTATATGATATATATACTACTAATTGACTTGTAATATCATGGATAATTCATTATTCATGGTATTTTAAAATTTAATTTTAATTATTTCATCTAAGGGTATTTGAATTAAAATTTACGAAGTGGTATAAGATTTCATAACTTAATTCCATTCCATTAGGTTATATTACTTCCTTATTGTCATTATTATTATATGATTGTGTGTATAATTAATTTTCAATATATATTATTTTATTAAAACATGTTTGATGTGTATTTATGATTGATACACATAATTGATTCATTTTTCAATTCTCACTTCAACATTACGATTATTTTAAGGGTTTATTTCACAATTTCATTATAACGAAGATTGTCTATTCTTAAATATTAGATGAAAGAAATTACATGACCATTTCCTAATAATCCATTCTATTTTCATCTCCTCTGGTTATCTGTGATATTTTTCAAGTGATATTTCGATTTATATACTCTTTATTACTTAAAATTATTGACAAAATGTTTTTAAATAATCAGACATCATTTCCCTCTTTGGTCCAAAATCTGTTTTCTTACAAAACCATGTTTTATAAAAATGATTTATTTTAAAATTTAAAAATTATTTATTAAAATATTTTTCACAATTTTTCATTTAACAAAATATTTTCAATAGAATCATCTTTTATCTTTCCAAACAAGTAACTTTTATAATCATTTTAAATTTAATAATTAATATTGTTTTTACCTTGTAAGGAATTTTCAGAATTTCCCACCATAATTTCCTTGAATATTGTTTTTATTTTTTATGAATATATTTAAAAAAAAATTATTTTCAAGGAAATGGACTTTGAATTTTTTTCAAAATGAAAAGTATATTTTCCTCAAAATGTTTTTAAAGATATTTTTTATTTCATAAAAAACAAGACAAATTATTCTTACTTTCATTGGAATACATAATATTGATACCATAATTATTCTTTCTCTAGATGTATTATAATTATTTTTACTAAGAATGGTATTGAAATTCACTTCCTTGAATCATATTTGTAGTAATTATATTCCCCCTCAGTTATTCACTTTCTTGTGACCGTTGAACATTACATTTCCCTTATATATCCACATTATTAATCAATGGAAATGATTATTACAGAAATCATATACCATTTTTACATAATTTTTTTAATTTTAATGTTATTTGTTTTACTGGGGAAATATTTATATATATTTATCTTTTACTCAATACTGATATTTTATAGGGCATATTATTAATGAATTAAAATGATTATTAAATGTATGAGAAATTATTTGGACTACTAGTGATGGGAATCTCTAGAACTTATATAGATAATTGATGCAAAGATATATACCATGACATAAATCAATTATCCAAATTAAATGGGTTTCTACCTAAAGTGTTAAACCATATTTTCATAGGTCTTGAGGGTATAATTATTATTATTCCTATGACATGATGTCCAATAATTAATTATTTACATCCTTAAGAATTTAAATGTTATTATTATTTATCCATGATGTTTTCTCTTTAAAATTCTCTATAGATTCATTTCATTCTCAATTTATTGATTAAATGTCATGTGTTTCAGGTATTCACTATGCCATATTGGTTCTACATTATCTTATCATGTTAGTCAAGTTATTTAAATGGAATGTGTTTTTAGTTATTTACTTTTACATATTGATTATTCGTGTTGATTTGTTACTACTTCTGTTGTACATAACCCATACTAAAAATTTGATCTCACCATTATTTTTTTCTTTCCCTGGAATTACAGGAAGTTTATTGATAAATATATTCAAGGATATTCAACATGGAATAAAGTTATTCTCAAAGAAAATTATTTTTTAATTTTTGTATTCAATGTAATTTATGACTCGTGTATGTATCTAGTTTACCAAGACTACAAAACTGATTGGTCCCTTATGATTCAAACCATTGTATGAATTTCAATTTAATGTTACCAAGCACAAGCTCTGGGTTACTGGGGTCAATATCTCTACACATAATGTAATGTTATGAGCTAAAAACTAAATGGTGGGGGGACCATTGATGTATGTAAGAACGATATAATTTTAGTTTTGTGGTTTAGAGATCAGATGGTTGTAACTTTATATTTTCAATCATAACTTCTAATTGATTAACACCATTCAAGATTGGTTGTTCACCCAATGATTCAGACAATGAATAATGTATTTATAGCACAGTTATATCTGTATGGAATGAAAATATATATAGTGAAGAATGCTTCATTATTCTTCACCTTTAAATAGGTAATGGTGGATTACCAATGACTAGTAGGTATGTAGTAGTCTTTGCCGATTACCATGTGGAAATGGGATGATATAGCCATTGATTTTCTTACATGTCTACCATGGACATTTTGTAAACATTATTCCATATGGGTGATAGTGGATCAACTCAAAATGTAGGCTCACTTTATCTAGATTTGTGAAACTAATTCAGTGAAATACTTCTCTATAATCTATGTTCAAGAAATTGTAAACATTCATGGAGTTATAATTTCAATTATATATTACCAGGATCCTAGGTTTACATCTCTTTTTTTGGAATACTTATATCAAGCCATTGGAATATAGTTGACTATGATTATGGCTTATTGTCCTCAAACAGATGGTTAGTCTGGTCATAAAATCCCATAATTGGAAGTTATTATTAGGGATTATGTAATATATTTTATTAACTCATGGGAAGATAATTTACCATCATTAGAGTTATCATATAATAAAATTTATTAGGCCTAAATACATATTGACCCTTTTGATTCATCGAATGATAATCCTTTTCATTCTCAACTTTTTTAGGTGGAAATATGAAATAATTCATTAATTAGACCAATCCACATGAAGGAGGAAATAATATAGATTTCATTAACCATAAATATAATTGAGAAGGTTTGGATTTGTAAAAAATTGTATATAGATCATCATTGACAACTATTTTTATTTTAGGTGAATGATCATGTGTTCTTGAGAATCTCTTTATGGTTTGAGGATCCTTGTTTTGGTTAGTATAGATAGATATATAATTGATACATAGGCCCTTTTTAGATAATTTAATTATCTGGTGAGGAGGAATATATATTGTCTTTTCCATTATAGTTCATTTTAGTTCCAAATTTGTTTTATGTGTGTCAGTTAAATAAGTTCCAACCTGATCATGATAATATGATTTGATGGGGTAACATTTACCTAGAGATGAATGTGACATTGATTCATGTGCCGATAAAGATTTTTGATAGTAAAGAGGAGATATAGAATAAGAAAATCATCGGACTAGTGTGGGAAATAGAAATATTTTTAGATTTAGTAAGATACATGGGATCATGAGAAGAAAATGGTGGATCAATGGTCCAAACTCTTACAAGCTAATAGGGGTTTTTACATTACAATGAAGGAAATTACAATAATGGGTAAAATATAACACACCTAATTTCAATTAGATGAACCCTTATTCATGTATTTGGATTCTATATAATGTTTAGGTTATGTTTTGTATGGTTACAATGGATTTTAAAACATATTGGAAACATTTATAGAGGTTCACAGTTTGTACATTGTTAGTAAAAAATATATAGAATCCATAAGAAATCATGTAAATAAAATAGTGGCCACTGGGTAGGCACATGGTTGGCTCTTTCATTAGAAAAACCATGAAAATTTCCAAGAGAAATAGTGAATCATGGAATAGATGGAAAATCACAGTTGGTGTATGGTTTCTCAATCCTTTCTAGTTAACTATACGAGGTCTTGAGTTAAGACTATAGTACAATGTGATTGGCACATAGATTTTCCAAACTATGTGGGATAACTATGTAGCGTATAGTTAGAAACCCTTAAAAAGAGGTTTTAATTTGAATTATCCTATTAAGAACTTGTTTTTACCTAAATCCCCCCATAAATCGAATTTCTTTTTTCTCCCAATGAGTGAGAGATGATCCACATTGATTGAGGAGCGATCCTTAGGTGAATAAAAGTATGTTGGTTGCCTAGATTAATTAGTAAACACTCGTTATTTATTGTTCATATTAGATCCAAGGTTCTTATATCTCTTGGAACAATAGATCTATTCTATTATAGATATATCTACTGGTTATGAATGGTTTATAACAAAATTTTGTCAGATCCAATGAAGGGAATATGGGATGTGATCAGATATTAATGTTTTATTGATTTCTTCTTCATTTTTACTAATCATTGAGTTGTTGTTGGGTTCTATATCAACTCCACATGATTTAGAACATTATGTATTGGTTTTAATTGATTGATTTTATTTAAATTATTGTAAAATGATTATTTAATTTTTGATAGAAATCATGTTTTATTATTATCTTGTAAATTTTGTAAAATGATTGGTTTTTTTTGGAAAACTACATTGGTTATAATTTTAAACAGATTTTTTTGAATTATGGTTTGGTTTGATGAATGTAAATTATATGTTTAAATGATTTAAAAATAAATAATTTTTTTTATTTAAATTAATTAATTTTTTTTTATAATAATCAGTTTGGTGTGAGAAAAATGGGAAGGATAATGGTCGTGATGTACCACCATCAATAGGATGGAGTTTGGATGTGAATTTCCACCATCAATGATAACACTAATATTGAGTGTGTTTGTGTGTGTGTGGGAGTGTGTGAATTTGTGGTTGGACATGGAAATGAATATTTCTAATCATATGAGAAATGTTTAAAATGATTTTTATGCATTCCTTGGAAAAATGGTTTCTAGTTTTGATTTGAACAACTTCTACTACTTGAAACTATTTTATAAAATGAGATAATGAGTTTTTTCATAGTGGTGTAGGTTGGGAAGTCATTTGGGAAAAAATTAATATGTTTATTCTGACCCCTAATTGGGAACTATTAGGAATTTATAGATGTAATCCATCAAGATAAAAGTAATGGAATTATATCTCATTTATTTAGTTATGATTCTTGATATTGTGTCTTGGCATGAAATGTTAGATCATATAGTTGGTGGGGTGTTATTGGTTGTTATTAATTAGGATTTTTGAGTTTTTTGGTCTCTATGTTCCCCTTGATTATGTCTTTTGGGTTCCTCTTATACTATTATATGATTATTGTTTTTGTTATGATTTGATTTTAAATTTACACTCATTCATCATATATATCTTAGTTAGGTTATTATTTTGGTGGTTTACATATTATTTATTTCATGGAAAAAATCATCCCCCAAATGTTTTCAAAGTCCTTGGTATTTATTTCCAGACTTTTGTGTCTTGGATATGTCACATAATATCTAGATACACAACCCGATATTACCAAGCCAATGTATGAGGGGAAGGACATTGCACCACTAATGACTACTTGGTGGGCTAGTACCAAATAGAAAAGAAAGGGAATGGCTGCATCCACACACCACCACCACCCATATATGGTGATAAAATATCATTAGAGAAACATATAGCTCATTTCAAAACCAAAATGCTCAATTTTGGGTAGATCAATGTTGAATTTCACAATGAAAATAAACATGTTGAATATGATTTTCAGGATGAGTCCATACCACATCTGGATTGCCCTCCTAGATGGGAGGAGACTACTAAACTAAACAAACTAGAATCAGGGAACTTAGTTAAACTGAATCTATATAAACATTTTATATTGTTGGAGGCGTCATCAAACTACATAGAGTTTCCTGGACAGGAACTCCACTAATCACATGCTCATGTCAGTTACATATTACAAGAATTGAAAATTCATCAGGGGAAAAATCCAAACATGATCTAGAATTACTAACTGAAGTTTCAAATTCCATAACCACTCTGCTATAATCTATTGAAGGATTACACACATATTTTTAACCAGATAGAAATTCATATCACATGTGAATAGATTTTACTCTTCTTCTTCCCACATTTTTTAATCCTAACTTCCTGATGTTCAATGGTATGAGATATCTAGAGAAACATTTCACCCACCTTTCCTCCCTATCTAGATTTATATTTTGAACCCAAAAATAGAATTATTCAAACAAACTCATATGTTTAATGTATAATTTTATGTTCTATGACTATATTTGATACAATAATTTAGTGGCTGGATCTATTACAGACTATGAAGATCATCATCAGTAATTTCTCTATCAGTTCATTTATAAACTGAGTAAAATAAGAATTTATAGCCCCACTAACTAAAAATATTAGAAAAATGAGATAGATATTGATTTCATTTGTTTATGTAAATATCTATTCTATTTATTATGAAAATATATTTTTTAAGAGTGTTTGAACCAAGTTTTTTTACAGCTTGAAAAAATAGTATTTTGTGTTTTTTGAAAATACAAATTGGTCTTATCAATGACCTTTCAAGTAAATTTATTTTATGGTTTAGGTGGATTCATTGATGATGTTTTGGTAATTTACCATTTTAGGCCAAGTTTTTTGTGCTCCAAATCCATTGGAATGGACAAGCTTCATGAAAGATGGATTTCCAAGACTGGATCATTAAAATATAGAAAATATATGGATTTCACTAAGGATGTAGTTTTACAAATATGTGATGCTTCATGAAATAATCCAGTTTTGTAAAGGTTTTAAGGCTCATGAAATATGACTCCTGAATAACATATGAGGCGTGATGGAAAGATAGTATGTTAAGTGAGTTCAAGAAAACTCACAAATGGGAATATTTAATAATGTTTTTCGAAGAAAATGAGAATCATGAGGAGAAATAAAGAGGTTCAAGAAAATTATATGGTGTTCTTGAATTCTTCAAGATGGTGGTGATGCCTATGAATATTTTTTCTCTCATCATATGAGACATAGAAAGAGTTTGGAGAAAGGGTGATTTGGTCTGATTTCGTGAAGATTGTATGATATGATAATTCATTCATGAATAATAAACTCTTCATGAACAAAGTCTTGAAAAAAATAATGGATATGAACTAATTGAAACTAAGGAATTGTAGAAAATGAATTTTCATGAAGGCTAAGTTTTTTGTGATAGTTTGGAGTTCTATGAACAAATTTATTTTCAAGAAATGTTTGAACATATCAAAATTTTGTAGTTTCTCAAAATCTCATAGATCACTAAACAAAATTGTGTTTCGGGAAGGAGGGAGTTTCATGAATGGTACAAACATGAATATATGGTTCTGAACATCTGGTTTAGTGAAAATTGAATTCAAGTGCATTAATTTTGGTCTATCATGTAAGAAGTGTTTCATGCTAATCGAGGAAAAAGACATAGGTACCCAATCTATTAATGCAAACCTCAAGTCAATGAACTAATTAAGGCATCACCCTAGGAAATGATCATTAGGGAATCAATGGATGTGGCCTGAGGGAGGTATCATGTTAAATAAAAAACTATTGTAATGACAGTGTGCTTGGAACGAAGTGAACATGTATAATCTTTTGTATTTTACAATATCTAGTGAATCTTAATATATTCTAGTATAACCGATACACATTAAAAATATGATCTTAGGACAATCCCATATTGGTGAAATAAGTAAAAATTTTGTGTTACATTTTTATTTCAAAATATGGTTATTTAATAATTGAATCAGATAAGTTTAACAAGTTCCTACCATTTTGGGGAAAAGATCCCTTGCTTTGAAAGAAAATATTGACAGCCCGATTCACCCCTCCACTATTTGGGTGTTCTAGGGTTTTATAGGTGGTTTCAAATGATACATGTTTTAGGTGTTATATATGTCTTGAATTATTTTTTTCATAGAGAATTTAGTGAATATTAGGAGAGTTCCACTTTTTATAGAAGGAACTTCTAGATTTGTAATAATAGAATGAGATATCATCTATTATCTCTTTGGATGAAAGTTCTATATGCCATAGTTCAAGGGATTTAGTTCAGTGATTTGAATTTTCTTTTTATGACTAAAATAGATGGTTAAATGCTTAATGTATATATTAATCTCAAAATGATCTTACTACATCAGTATTTGTTAAAATATATTTTAAGGTTATGAGATTCACTACAGACAAGTATATGTTAGTAAAAACTGAAAAGGAAATATGAAAGTGGTAACAAAGTGAATTAGGTCCAACATTAAGTATTTCACAATCAGTTTAATGATCTAGAAATGCATCCAGTTGAAAGTGATGATATATTTTTTAATTTCATTATTGATGTTATTGTATCTAATCAAGGAATTATGGAAAAAAATCAATGATATTTAAATTTTAATTAATATCATGAGAAGTATCCCACCTATATTGAATCCAAAAGTATCATCCCTTGAGGAAAGAGATCTGTTTAAGCTTTCACCTGATGATCTGGTAAGAAGTATGGTGGATTATGATAAGGGTGTCAAACAAAAGGATACAAAAATTAGAGTAAACAAGGAAATGTTATTCAAATACATGAAAAACATGACATTTCCAAAATTTATTAATGATGTAGATGATGAAGTTAAAGTACTTATTTCTCTTTTTCCAAAAAAATCAAGAGAGGAAAATAGAGATTTGAATCCAAGGTTCCATTGCCTTGTTTGCAGTGGTGTAAAAAAGGTAACATTGTCATTTGGTGCACAAGGAGATTCAATGAAGTATAAAGTGAAGCAAAAATCATGAAAACGCCTTAGAGGAGGTTCCCACAAAAAAGGGAGACTTCAAATCAAGAAATAAATAATAGATAAAGTGCATTTTATTCAAAGGTAAAGAAGATAATAATGACTTTTTGGGGATGTGGAATCATAATTTAAATCAGGTATTAATGGTTCTATTATGTCTCTAGTTGAAATGGTAGAACCTATAAAAAATCAAGACAGTCATTTGAATGTTGTTATAGATATCAAGGTGTACCTTGAGGGTTCTCATGATGATCATGAAATTCAATGAAATAATAATTGAAAGATGGGATCTTTGATAAAAGATTCATCAGATTAAGTGGATCACCTTGATGAAAATATTGATCAACTGTAATGAGAGGCATAAGAACATTTGATAACTACTCAATTCTTGTAAGAGTTTGTGGATTTTAAACTTATGTTTCAAGTGTAGGAAAAATCCGTAAATTTCATTAGATTGAGACTGGAGGAAAATGATCATATAGTCAAGGTCCCTGAATAAGAAGTCATTTATTTAAGGAGTAAATAGGAAACTGAATCAAGATAAAGGAAAATAAAGAATAAATTATATTTTTTAAGGTTTTTAGATTCTGAGCTTTTGGAAAGAGGTAAATTTTATTTTTAAGGGGTAGATAAAGACTTGAATTATTAAAGATATAAATTTATAAGTAAAAGTGGAATTAGCAATAAAATAGAAAATTCAAATGATGGAAAGTGGATGAGCCATATAAATGGAAAGAAATTTTGTTGATATATCAAAAAGGCACCTGATATCATTACCAAGACAGTTTTGAACCAAAAAAATGAACAGATTTAAAAATAATCCTTAATTATCCAAATTGGATATCTTATCATGTAACTATAACAAATAAGAGAAATTACAGAAAAATTTATAGGAACTTAGTATTTTTATGAGATATGAAACCATTTAATTACCATTTATTTCTTTAAGTTCATCCTTATTGTAATTCCCAGTGGGTTCATAGAGGAAAAATCGGTGTTTAAGGATTCCATAAATCCTAGAGCCTGAGATTTTGGAGGAGGTTGTTGGGTTGCATAGTTAGTAGAAACTGTGCACACCATTACACACAATTATATCAGACTGTGTGGGGTGATCCATTGTACAACCCAGGACCAAAATGTTTGATAAAACCATGAAACCCATGAAACCCACCCCTATGTTTTCTATATAATTATAAGCATATGGAAAATTCATGGTAATCACATGGTCTATCTAATCGTGTAACATAACCATGTGAGATGGGTTTTATAGGAAGTGATCCTTGCGCTGTTGGCTCATGGTTTATCCAACTATGTGGTCAAACTGTGTGTCCACTTAAAATGTGGAAGATGACTATTTTCCCCTTAAATTATTTAACGAGGATAATCCTTTTTCTTCTTCTCATTTATCCATAGAAAAGAACCCCTCCCTCTCACATTGTAGCCATATTCTATCCTAAAGATGGCCCATGGTGCATCTCTCCCATCTGGTGTAACTTCCAAAACATAGATACACTAAAATGTTCTCCAATATGGTGGGTAACATGGACTTGATTTCACCTCTGTATACACTAGAGGATATTGAATAGTAGTGTGGGTCTAAAGTCTTAAAATAGGGAGACTATACCCTCATAATCATAGTGTAGCACAACAGTGTAATCATATTAATCAATTATTGAATCATATTAAATAACTATATGTAGAAGATAAATATCCATAAAAAATAGTAATAGTAAATAAAGACCAAGGAAATATCATATACAAGATGAGTATGTCATGTCACTATACAAAATGGTATGAAATATATGGGAATATAAATCTATTACAATAAATATATCAAAAGTAAAAACACACCAAAAATGAATTTCTCTATATAGAATCAGAAGCCTTTCTTAGTCTTCTTATCCCATACTCCAGATTATAACCAATAATGAATTAAAAGGTAGTATCTTTACATGATCTCTACCTGCATACATGTAGTCTATCTGAGTATCCACCAAAGGTATAAATAGGGTGTGAAATAAAACTTAGTAGGCCACCACCAACGGTGTCTATAACATGTCTACTTTTTGTATATATGTAGAAGGAGTGTGAAATATATAATAGAAATATAAATTAATAATTATGAGTTGTTTATATTTGTGGGATACTATCCATCCTACCAAGGATCACTATAAACTAGAAACTATAAACATCATCTTACTGTAAACCATAATAAAATAAGAGTTATAATATCTAGTCAAACATTTGTAATCAATTTCACGTAATAAGGGTTTTCTATAAATCATGATAAACATCCATTATGGAATATACTGATTAATCCCATGTTAGATCAAATATATTGATCCAAGGAGTATGAATTTCCAAGGATTCTTCTATATCTTATTCCGTATAATCAATTATTATACCCAACTATCAGATCTAAGGACTAATAATGTCTAAGGAAATCCCTGTAATATAGATCTATATAGTAGAAAATTCCCTAGAATCTAATATAATTCTGAATATATTTAGTTGAAATTTTCATGTAATTCAATTTAGTTTTGAGTCCATGTATTAGAAATATCTTTGGCATTCCATACATTCACAAAAGTGGCATTCATTATCTATTCCCTTTATCATTCAACCCATTTCATAGTTAATTTCAAAATCATTCACAATACATCAGTTCACACTAACCATTTCCAAATTTTCCATTTGAAACATTTAATAAATTTAATATCATGTAATCACTTGGAATAGAGGCATAAACCCCCTCATGATAGTATCATTGAATTCTTCGAGGATCCCACTAAATTGTCGATCTCACATACACCCAAAGGGGTGGTAATATATAGGGAAAATAAAATAACACACCTCAATGTTGGTTTGGGTTGAGGTCGAAAACCTCAAAAAATCACATGGTACTAAGTGGGAAACCTAATAGGGTTATAAAAATTTAATCAAATAATTCAATTAATTTTATAAGAAACACTATAAGGTCCTTCATACAACATAATGGAAATAGGTTATAAGATAACTAGACAATAACGGAATAGTTATGACCACCTAGTTTATATCCATGGTAGAACAATTTTCCAGTACCAACCTCTGATTTGGTCCAAATCTAGAGAAAAAGGAAGATCAGACCAAAACCCTAAAAATATGTCATATTAGCTTACACCAAAATCAATCTGTTGATATCAAGGAAAATAGAAAAAGTCATAAGAGTAATTAAGAAATCACTGGTATATATCCAACAACCCTAAGGTAGAAGAAATAGACTCCAGATTAGGTTGTTACTTTAGTCCATAGCCTAGGTGTGAGGAAACTCTCAAAAAATAGAAGGGTTTGTTCTTTGTTGAGATGAGAAAGAAAATGGGTAAGATTCATTATGTAATTTAAGGTAAAAATGTATTTTCCCCAAAATTTAAGTGGTGCATGGTTTGAACACATTCTTGAACAAAATTTTTACTAACTATGTTCCTACATCGATCTCAATAGGGAACATACATAGTTTATGCACACAGTTTCCCAAACCATGAAAAAACTGTGCGATTATACTATGAAAAAAACTGTAGGTGGCCTGTAATAGTGTTTGGATATCAATACATAGTCCCATAAAAAATATTTTCTTTAGAAAAATCCCTATACCACCATATATTGTTTCTTGAAACCATTCTTTCTAGGCACTATAGACACTACTAACTATATGGCCCAACTTCATTTTCCAAAAATCAAGCCCCTAGGCTATATAAAATCCCAATACGCCCCAAAAACCCCTATTAACATATTATTCATTAAAATTTGTTTAATAATCACTTAAAATATAATTAAAAGGATTAATAACTCATAGAAAAACATAGGATTTTATAATATTTCCCTCTTAATATAATTCATTCAAAAAATTTCCTTCCAAGGGTGGTCAAGCATAATCTAAGAATAACTCTGGCCACTGACCATGTATGTTTTCTTTCTTTTCTCAATTATCATCACGTAAATGGTTGTGCATCCATACCACCTATACTAGAGGAACTGACTATAATCAGAGATCATTCATGCTCCTATCAACTATACAAAAAAGTGATTCTCAAATGATGCATTTACATGTAACACAACCTCATACAATTGAAGATTATGATATGGTTATGAGTGATAATGATATATATGATATATATGGGAGAAGTCTTGAATGGTTTGGTATATATAAGGTAATAGTAATTAATAGGCTACCCACCAGACTCTATCGAGAATCTCAAAATCCCCAACATACTACAATGAAAGTTTACCCTATCTCCTAATATTTCTGTGTCCCATCCTTGGATAGATACATAAAAAGTATAAATAACCATACTCTAATTACATAGGTGGTTCATAGGGATCATAACAGGATTTCTATATATACTATACAATAGCCATCCTCTTTTAGATCAACTAGACCTGCTAAAAAGTTTCATTAATGAGATGAGGTTTGAGAATTACTTCCTCTCCTACCTCTAACCAACACAAAGGTGATCAGCATGGCCTACCACATTGAGCCTCATAAGTATACATCTGTATTGTATTATAACAATTATTTTTGTCGAAGAATTTAACCAAGGTTATATTTATCTCCCAAGATCCCCCAAAACTGAGGATGCATTCTCAAATCATGCCCTCTAGAACCTATATTGTGTGTTATGATTGTCCATCAGTTTGAGAGTGGTATGCTACACTCATAAGAACCCGTGTACCCAACTCCCAATATAAGACTTGCCGAAATCGAGATGTATATTAGGTTTCCTTATCTGATACAATGGTATGAAGAATTTCATGAAGGTGCACAATCTCATGTATATAAAGCCACCCAATATCATTTACTTAAAAGTTCTCCCTAGTTGGAAATAAATGGGTGACCTTTATATACTTATCCACAACAACCCATATGAAATCACTACTTTGAGGCTTCCATGGCAATGTGTTCACAAAATACAACGCAACATCATCCTATTTCCACTTAGGAATGGATAACTACTATAAAATCATAGCTTCTTGATGGGGTTCTTCCTTCACTTACTAACAGGTGGAGCACCTAGTGACAAAAACAACAACCACCCATTTCATTTTAGACCACTTGTATTTATTTCATAATTCATGATACATCTTGGTGGTATCATAATGTATTTTACAAGATGAGGCCTAAAACTCCTACATAAGATATTCACAGATTTCTATTGGACCCTTGAAACACCAATAGATATTTATAATTTCATCCTCCTTAATGTTCCAACATGGATTCTGGTCCTCACCTACCATGATCTCCCATAGGACTAAGCCCTCGGAATTGAAAAAATATCTCATTCTCACCCTATCCACAAGAGTGTAATTCACTATCAAGGATAAGAGAAAAGAATTATCATGATAGTACTTTATATCCAAGTGAATATTTGAAAATATGTTCATAAGATTCCACTTGCTACTAGCCTCTTGAACTACCTATATTTGAGTCCTACTACTTAGTGCATCAGCAACTACTTTTATTTTTCTGATCATATAGGAAAGATCGAAGTCAGAGTACTAAATTTATTAAACCTAATTCCTAAAATTAAGATCATGCTCTGTAAAAATATAATTGAACATTTTTTGGTTTATGTACACCAAAAAATACTCTCATAATAAAGAATTACTCTATTGTTACATGGCATGACCAATAATGGAAAATTCGAGATCATATGTTCTGTAATTTCTATTATGTGGCCTTAACTGATGAAACCCATATGACATTAATTGCTCCTCCAACATCCTAAATACTCATAAATAGATACTTGATGCATCACAATATACTATATATCTTTTACCTGGCTCTAGAATAATTAGGAATGGAATTGATGTTAGTCTCCTTTTCAGCACTTGAAAGGTTGTTTTATAGAATTTTGTCCATATAATATTTACACCCTTCGAAGTAAATAATTATATATATTCTTCTAATAATGACAAGTATTTTATTAATTTGTTGTAATAACTTTCTAGCCATAATAAAATATGTATTTCAAATACATTCTTGGGATTATCCTAGGATTCAACTGCTCTCACATTATCTAAGTCAATTGATACTTCAATATCTGAGATGATGTAACCTAGGAAGTGAATCTTTACCATCCATAAGTGAGACTTTATGATCTTGGCATATAAATTATGATCTATCATTGTATCTAAAATGATATCAAGATGTTTGACATGGTCATTATGATTATGATAATACACTAAGCTATCATCCATGAATACCACCATAAGTGAATCCATATAAGGATAGAAAAATTAATTCATCAATGCCATAAAAACATATGGTGTGTTTGTGAGACATAATTTCCTGACCAGATGCTCATATAGACCATAACATCTATGGAAGGATATATGAGGTATGTATGCATATTGAACACACACCAGATGATAACATAAACTCAAATCAATCTTTGAGAACACCTGAGATCCTCAAAGTTGGATGAAAAGATAATATATTTATGGGAATGGATACTATTTATTAATCATCAACTAGTTTAATTGTGGGTAATCTATAAATATCCTAAGGGTACCATCCATATTTCTTAGAAAAATGGGATCAGGTACCCCCCTAGAAAAGTACTAGGTCATCTAAACCAATTTGCTTCCAACTCCTCTATCTCCCTCTTTATCTCCTAAAACTCTATAGTTTCTATCCTGTATAGAGTAATGGATATTGGTGAAACTCTAAAAACTATCTCAATAGAGAAATACTCCTATCTACCAAGAGGTAAAACATAAAATTCATCTAGGAATAAATCCACGAAACAATCTACTACTGAATTGAAATATTCTTAATACATCCCCTGATCATCCAAATAGGAACTATAAATCTAGATTTTCATCCCACCAATCCCAATATGCTCTAGTCTAGATCTACATTCTAGGACAATAAATTATTTATTGTGAGTAAAAACTCCTCCCTCTTGTGAGTTAAAAATCACCCCCAATGATATAAATCATTGAATACAAGAAAGGGAAAAAATCAGTTCATCCTAAGAATGATTTCAACCCTATTCATCATGAGGGAAAATTAGTCCCATACAAAGTAACACCCACCTACCTCAAGGAGGAACTACCTATCCTGGTGTAAACTCTTCAATATGATCTTCAATGGAGTATTTAGTGTCATAACCCATTATAAAACAACTCATCAAGACCAATGATCTCTATAATAGGTACATATATGAAGCTATGTGACACACCTGCATCAAAAAAGGAAAGATGCTAATGTAGAAGCTACTAAGATCATACCTCTCACTGTAGATGTCTTAGTGGTCTGTTCTTAAGGTGTAGACTATACTGAATATGTCTAGCCTGAAATATGGCCCAAAGAAACATCCTGATAACACTGAGTAGGTCCACTATACTATTGAGGTGAAACTAGTGCCTTGCTCCCCCAGCCACAACCACCACCTCAGCCTGAATGACCAATAGTAATTCATGTACTAGGATTTCATAGAGCTATAAATCAATCTCTTGAACCTAAAGTTAGTGTCGGCCCCCTCTCACGGACTTCTTGAGGGAAGGTCCTGAAGAAATGTTCTAGATGGACAACCATGTCACAAGAATGTCACTCAACTGGGTCCCTATCACATTGACTCATCATGTGTTCTTATATCCTACACTAATGATAGAATATGTAACTACAAACACTCATATAGTAGATGGTTTCTCCCTAACAGGAAATATCAAAATGGAGTTTCCTACCTCCTAACATCGAACTACTAGGTTGAAAAGTTGTCAAAACCTACTCTAGGACCCTATCAACCCTTAGGTTAAACTCATAAATTAGTGTCTGATTAACTATCTCAAATATAGTATTCAACTGAAACTTTTTCGCCAATGACCATATGAAATTATTAATAATTTCCTCAAAGAATATCTCCCTAGATGGATCACCAACCAGTTACATCGGTGAAAAGTTATAAAGCACTTTAAAGATAGATTAATACTCCATAATAGTCATTACATCCTACTCTGGATCCATAAACTCACTAGCCCTTTCAGATCAAAGTGTCTCAAAAAAGAATTAATAATAATATATGGACTGGAAATCCCTCCAAACCATGTCTTGAAGCCTATCTTCCTAGTTCAGAATATCCCACAAGTTCTTATATTTTATTCACAAGTTTCAGTCTCCTCTGAGGGGGTGTCTCAATATACTTTAAAATTGAAAACATAGTCTTAATCCATAGCTCAGCAGCCTATACACCCCAATCACATGAAAACAAGGATAGATGCTACAACTAGAACACACACGTCATCTCTTATATAGATGAGGTAGGCAATAAGTTTCCCTGAAAGGTATGTATAATTTATGGGAAAAAATATTGGAAATATGAATCAACACCCAAATTAGTAACAAATAGAAACTCCACAAGTGAAACAACGTGTGGTTCTAATGGTAGAACAGAGCCCTCCAACTCTATAGCATTGTCATCTCCACCCCTATAATACAACTAGAGTTCTTTGTGGTGGAATATCTCAACAAAACTCTAAACAAACACCTAATAGATGAATTAGGTAAGAACTATTTCATATATAAAATCATAGGATTGGTCAAATACTTCATATAGTGAATACACGCCCCTCTACCTACTCCTAAAGCCTAGAATTAGTAACAAAAACTACCATAATAACACTGTAGACCCTAACTATTATCCACTCTAAATCTGAGTCTTGGTCAAACTCATTGTTTCACAACACGGGTCATGGTATATAAACTGTCAATATAAAATGGAATATACATCTATCTGCGGACATTCTATTTAAAAATCTCAATTTAATTTAAATTAATATTTATTCTATAATAATATTTAAATGTTTAAACCGAATAAATCACCAATCCCAACCTATATGTTCACATAAACCTTATAAACTAAATTGTGGCATCCATTTATTCTCAACCATAACATGTTCATTTTCATGAGACTAATGGTCCATGACTCAACATTCCATAATTGAATTCTTGGGGTGTTTATCGTAACCTATATAGGAAAGGAAAATTACATTACAAAAGGCAATGTAATTATAAATTTTGTTTCTCAATAACCTCTAAGGAATGTTAATCAATAACAGTTTTAAATCACAAGTCATGCATAATAATTATCATGTAGTCAAGTAATACATCCTATATGGAATGGAATACACATGGCATGCGAATCATGTAAGGTTCCCAAAATGATGCATGATCCATAATTATTTTCTATATGTGGCCAAGGATAAAGTGAAATTACTCAGTCGTAGAATTTATAACATCAAATATCATGTGAATCACACAAAGGTGGAATCAGATCTACTATAATAGAAAAAATATTGAACAAAAATTTCACATTCCAAGAAATGTGGATTTTTCCTACATGTGGGTTAGATACTCCCAGGAACAACGCGTTACCAAATTTCAATTTGTTCCAAATATCTTGTCTATTGTATTAAAATAGAATGAAATGAAAATAAAACACCTCTGATACCAGTTTTAATGTTTCTACAATGTTTCCACCAAATGGTGCCCTGTGCCAGTGGGCCACATGTTCTCATGTGCACCTCTCCATATGCCAGAGGCTATAGACTAGCAAAGAGGTTCTATAGTGATATAGTGGGGAGACTATACCTTGATAATAAAAGTGTAACATAGTGGTTTAATCAAAATAATCAATAGTGGAATCATATAAAATAACTGAAAGTAGAAGATACACATCCATATGAAAGAAGTTATAGAAAAAAATTCCAAAGGCAATATCATATAGAAGATGAGTATGTCGTGTCTCTATAAAAAATAGTAGGAAATTCATAGGTTTTAACAACCTGAACAACAAATATTTCAATAGTACATAAATACAAAAAATGACTATCTCTATAGAGAATCATGATCCTAGCTTGATCTCATTATCCCCTACTTTTAACCATAACCAATCAGTCATTGGAAAGAGAAATCTTACCTCGATTCCTACCTACAACCATGATGTATGTTCGGGTATCCAGTGATATCCTGAATGAAGTGTGAGATAAGACTTAGTGGGACACCACCAATGGTATCTATAACATTTCTAGTCTATATATATATAAGAAAAAAGAAGTGTGAAATATATAACAGTAATATAAATGAATTATCTAGAGAGGTACATGTAAGTGTTATACTATCCAGCCTACTAAGGATCAGTATAAACCAGGAACGTTAAACACGTGGAAACTATAAGGCATAATAAAACAGGGGTGATATTTCCCAGTCAAACATATGTAATCAATAATCCATAATAAGGGATGTCAATAAATTATGATTGACATCCACTTCATCCTATATTGGGGAATCCAATGTCAGAAACAATAGTAGGATGAAAGGAGTAGAAATTTCAAGGCATCCTCAACGGCCTATGTCATGTAATCAAGTGTCAGACCCCATGGCTAGATATGAGGAGTAGTATTTTCCAAGGCATCCCATGTAATCTGGATACACGGAGTAGAAATGTCCATGGAATGTAATAAAATCATGAATACATGGAGTATAAATGTCCATAGAATTCAATGTAGTTGTGAATCCATGGGTGATAAATTTCCATGGTATTCAATACACTCACATTAGGGTCATTGATTAACAATTCCCTTTATCAATCAACCTATTTCACAATTCATTTCAAAATCATTAAAAGTCCATGAGGTCACCCAAATCATTTCCATATGTTCTCTTTGAACCATTTAATAAATTCAATTTCATATAATCACATGGAATGAAAGTATGAATCCTCTCCTGATAGTATAATTCAATTTATAAAGGCTCTAACTAAAATGGTGAGATCACAAGCACCCCAAAGGGTGGTAATACACATAGAAGATATAATAACAGACCTCATGGGAGGTTTTGGTTGATGTTGAAAAACTCCAACCATCACATGGTACTAAGTGGGATTCCAAATAAATTTCCAATTATTTAATAAATTAATTAATTTAATTGTTGGAAAAACACCAGATGTTATAGCATGTGGAACAATGGGAATAGGGTATAAAACAACTTGGAAATAATGGAAAAGGTATAGAACACCTATCATATAATCATACAAGAACACTCATCCAATATAGACCTATAATGTAGTCCAGATCAAGAGAAAAATTACTAAAGGAAAACCCTGGAAATATGGAAAATTACATTTCACCAAGATAACATTTTTCGTATCATGTATAATAGTGAAATGTTCAAGAGTAATGGATAAATCCATGACACATATCCAATGATATTAATGGTAGAAGAAATTGAGTCTAAATTAGGGATTTCCTTCAATACACACCTTAAGTGTGGGGAAGATCTCAAAATGATATGGAAGAAGTTGTTCATTGGAATAAGAAAGAAAGGGGTGATATTCATTAAATAATTTAAAGAAAAGAATAAATTAATTTCACCAAAATTTATGTTTTGCATGGTTTTACCTCAAGATTTTCCAAACCATGCCCTGGCTATGTGTTTGCCTCTATCTCAAGATGAAACATACATAGTTCATGCACATGATCCCCCAAACCATGTGAAAATTGTATGATTTCACTCTACTAAAAAATGATGGTTGATCACATGGGCATGAGGCTCTAGTTCTATTGTTTCATCAAAGTATGTGTCCCTAGACAGAGCCCCTGACCACACCCATATGGTTTCTCAAACTGTGTAGCCTAGGTATCATGGTTTCTACTAACCATCCAACCCTGTTTCCTTCTCCAAAAATCAATCCTTTGAGATTTTAACAATCCATGGACATCCCCCGAAACTCTTGTGACCTCATTAGGAATTCACAATAGGTCAATAAAATAAATTAAATTAGATTTCAAAAGATCCATAACTCACTAAAAAACCCATGATCATACATCCATACATCGATTTGAACACCTTAAATCTCATTGGATACCCACCGATGATGTCTTTAGACATATTAATCCGTTTTCGATTATGTTTACTGTCAACGATGTTATTTTATTGTGAGATCTTATTCCCTATTTTCATAAAATTCTTCTATTATTCTATATAATTATTATCAAAGAAAAACTAAGGGTCGATAATGAATGTGGCATTGACTAAAGGAATAAGGTTGGTTTTTTATACCTTTTCCCACAGCTTCTAGTTGTTTATACCTTGTTTTAATTTTGATTCATGCCAAACCCTCAGGTGTTTCTTCTTAAATCGATTAACCCCTTTACAAAATTGTTAAATTCTTATTTATGATATGTTATGACACCATTATACAAAGTTGGAGGTTGTTTACCCCAAATCGAACCACCCATAGGGACGTTTCTTCCCTTTTTCCCAGTAAATTTCACCCTTGGGGTGAGTTGAACTTGTTATTATTTAATGAGAATTGTGTATAATAACTAAGTGGATTGTTAAACATTCTATGCACCTTAAACCACCTTTCCATAAATATAAGAAAGGTATTAAACAGTTAATACCTTGGATTGTATATGATTACAAATAGATTAATGAAATGATTAAATAAATGGCTTATACAGTGTGGAATAAATTGGTTATGATGATAATGGAGGGTTCACAGTATAGCACTGACGACCTACTATGATGATTTTGAAATTTATACTCCTTGGATGTGACCCACTAGGATGCCTCATAAATTTATACTCCTTGGGTATGACCTATTTGGACCCCTTGTAAATTCTTACTCCTTGTATATGACCCACTAGGATACCTAGGACATTTATACTCCTCAAATATGGCATACTGGGATTCCTTGGACATTTTTTCTCCTTATATGATGTCCTGGGTAGGTATGATAAATGATTACATGGTTCAAGCCATTGATAATGCTTAATGTTATTTACAGTTATCCCTTATGATATGGTTTCCTGATCATTGTGATCTTTGGTAGACTAGATAATATCACATTACCTTTATCATAGTTTCTTCTGTCACACATGCACACTACTTCAGCTTATATGCATAGTCTATACTTATTATAAAAATTGTTGGTGGTGGACTACTAATTTTTATCTTAAAACCTATTTAGGTGACTTCTTGGTATTGAGAAAGACTATATGGATGTATTTAGAAACATAATAATGCTCCTTCTATGTGATGGTTGATTGACTGTTTCATAAGGGCATGGAAGCAAATAGTTGGGCTATGGATCAAGATGATATATAAAGAAGGTTATTTTTTTTATTTTTTCACTTTTGATATGTGTACTGTACTAGATGCATGCTTCCATGTAGTGCATGTCTTTTTTATATAATCATTAAATAATCGTCATTTTTTATATGACGCTGCCCTTAGATTTAATTACTATTACTATTGTCTGGATGATTTATCTTCTACTAATCATTGATATTATTCTTCTATCTTTTAATTAATTTATGATACTGTTGTGTTACTTAGATCACGAGGTTATGTTCTCCCTAGTATACCATTATATACCCTCACTTCTAGTTAGAATCCTCTAGCATATGGGGAGGAATGCATGGGGATATGTGACCCACTGGCTCACAACACAGTTTAGATGCACACGGTCATGATGTTACCAATTGGCATCATAGGGGGTAATTTTCTTTTTTCCTTATCATTTTGTAATATTAGCTAAGAGTTTAGGAATGTTTCAGAATTTGATAATGATCTTGTTCAAGGTTTTAGCTTACCCATCCATAGAAGAAACCTGAAATATCTTGAATGGGATATGATACTCTTGTTTACACTTGTTACAATGGACCTGATTTCACTATTGGGTGATGAAAATGTTATGTGTTATTATCATGATTCTTATTTTGTATTATGTTTTATCCTTGGATCAGTATGGAAAAGAAGCATCAATCATGAATCATTATATCCACCTTGTAGGACTAATATTTCATGTGTTATATCACAGAATGTAGGATTCATTTCTCGACCACATTATATCTATTGTATGCGCCTTTAGTGGTATATCTATAATTCTACTAACATTTTTGTTTGATACTTAGAAACATAATTGTAAGTTAAACTTCCTTCACCAACATAATATAATTTTACTATATAGATTGATACAGACACCTTAAGGATTCAGTAATAGTAATTTGAGTCATGGACCACTGGTTTCATGGGAAAGAACATGTTATGGTTATGATTAAATAGATTCCATAATTCAATTTATATGTTTTATGGGAATTTATATATTGGAAATGATTTTCTATATAATTCAAAAATTTAATACGTTTTTAATATGCATAAATATGAATATATATTGCATTAAATTTTGGAAAAAAATGGTCACCCTTAAATAGAGATTCCAATTTCAACTTAAAAGGTTTTACCATGATAAAGATGAATTGAAATTATGTAATCCAAGACCCCTAGATTATAGAACATAATTTTACCTTGACTTGACCTTAGTAGTGGGTAGTATGAATTATCTCTTTCATTCTAAGGATCATTATGTCTCTCAGACCCGTATTTAGAAAATGGAATAATGGTGTGACTTATATATACCAAGGATTGAACCTATCCAATTCATATATCTGTGATCTTGTCATAATAAAATCATATAAGATGCATATTTATCTAATTTTAATGGATATTCCACCATGTCGGCCTCTAGTTAAGTGCCAGGAGGGTGGCGACAACTATACTCTAGAAGTGGTGTTCCTTGAGCCACCAATAAAAAAAATAGTAGGGACACTTGATAAACATCCAGTTATACTTGATATGGGTGTTGATTCCCAATTTCTAGAGGGTTTCCTATGATTTATGATGAATTTTTAGGGATCAACATGGCATGCCACGACTATGGAAGAGTTGATGCATGATTTTCAGCTGTACAATCCACCCATGTTCTTGATGGATAGTGTCCCCCAGGATATGGATCTTTAGATTGAGACTGTATTTTATATCTTTGATCACCTAGAGATTTCCCTTGGGTAGTGATTTATTCTCATGAAAAATATTATTTGGGGAGACACAAAGGGTTGGTGGTATATCTGGAAGAAGGAAGATAGGCATCATGATAGATTTTAGAGGGATTTCCAATCTATTTTTTACGAATATTATTATGTAAGATTTTGAGGGATGAACATGACATAAAGTTTATGCATCTGTAAGAGGAAAATATATCAATTATGGAATATTCAACTCAATTTATAGATCTTCAAAAAAAATCACCTAGTTATCTTACTAGTGAGACATGTAGGGTGGGATGCTTTGTGAAAGGGATCAGTCATGAATTTTAATCATAGGTGAATATTTTATTATTGGAAACTATATCAGAAATAGTAAATAAATTTATGATTACTGAACTTAACTTCATAGAAGCTAGGAGATAATATCGGGGTAGTTTAAACTCTTGACCTAGTGGATCAATGTCTGGGGGAAGGAAGAGATGCTTTGAGAACTCTCATGAGTGGAATACTATCTATAGTATGAGTGTTGGTGGTTATATTTTCTATCACTAGTGTGGGAGGTAGGGACATAAGAGGAGCCAGTGTGATAGAAACCCAGTTAAGTGTTGAGAATGTGGTAGAATGGGCCATCTATAGTATTTTTTCAAGACATTTCCCTCATCAAACAGTGAGAGAGGGTATGTGCCAACTCCATGTTTAAGTGCAGGTTCATTAGTTTCTTATCATGAAAATAACTAGAATGAAGTCAGCTTATCAGGCCAATGTGACAGTCATGGATGGGGTATCCATACACTATATTTATTATGATAGAAGAGTGGGACTGCTTATGGTAGTTATGTTGTTTATCAGGGTCGTAGATCAGTAAAGATGTATGATATGCAACTAATATTTGATGATCGGGTCATCAAGATATCTACCATGATAGGTACTATTATCACAACCTCTACATTAGTATCTACTCTTTTAGATATAGTTTCTTCCTATTCCATCATATTTTTTATATTGTAGAGATTCTTGGGCTTGAGTTTTAGTTTTTTATGTCATGATGACACACAATACTCTATTGGATATTTGATCAGAGAATGTATGCTATTGCAAGGAGTTACCCATTGAGATAGGTGGGTTTCACTTTGTATGGGACCTCTTTTTCCTCAAGATGAAAATGTTTGATATCATTCTCAAGATTGACTAATTGGTACCTTTATATGCTTATGTTGACTGTTATCTCAAAAGGATGACTTTCTCATCACCAGAGGGTGGGATTTGTATCCAAATGGTTGAATTGGATATATAGGAATGCCGACCTGGACACAAAAATTGTGGTCTTGGTGGGGTGACATCCCATATTGTTTGTTTATATCTAGATGAATAAGGAATTTGTTGGACTATGTTTTCCATGAATGGTAGATCATTTCAAAAATGTTTTCCTGGATGAATTTTGGGAATACCTTTAGGGATAGTGGTTTATTTCTCCACCAAGATAGTTCTGAGAGATTCACTAGTATCCATTCCTCATTACAGGATGAATACTACTGAGTTTCAGGAGTTGAAGAGGCAACTAGAAGTCTTGGAAGAAAAAGGGTTAATATGACCTAATACTTACCTATAGGGTTCGCTAGTCCTTTTCTCTGAGAAGTCTAATGTAACCCCTCATTTTTGTTTGGATTACTAGAAATTGAATCAATTTATGGTTAATAATCGTTATACTTTTTCCTATATAGATGACCTCTTTAACCATCTATGAGGACCTCATGTTTCCTAGAAAATTGATTGAAGTCAGGTTAATAACAGGTACATGTATGACCATTATACATACCATTATTAGCCATCTATAATAGGTATGGTATTTACGATTATTTTATTGTGTTGTTTGGTCTCACGAACACGCCTTCCATTTTCATAGTCCTAATGAATCAGTTTTCCACCCATATCATGGTTCTTTCACTGTTATTTTTATTGAATAAATATTTTTATATTCTAATACTCTAATAGGACATTACGAATATATTAATATCCTATTTATTATACTGATATAGCATCAGTTATATGTTAAAATCACAAAGATACTTTTCTCGAATGATATGGTTTAATTCTTAATTCATTTTATCTTGGAATTAAGAGTATCAATTGACCTAGAGTTGGTGAGTGTTGTTGTTTCCTAGAAGGATCCCAAGAATATGTTTGATATACAGAGTTTTTTGGGGATGGTTGTTTTTTAAAGAAATCACATACAAAACTTATCATTCCTTATGTCACCTTGTACACATCTAAATAAGAAGGATTTATTTTTCTTGTCGTATAAAGTGTGTAAGAATTCCATTAAAGAGCTAAAAGTAAGTCCAACTTCAAAACTGATCCTAACGCTTCTAGATCCTTGTAGAATCCATATAGTTGTCTACGATGCATTAAGAATCAGGATGGGAGTTTCCCTAATGTAGGGGGGACGAGTTTTGGTTTACGGGTATTTCCAGTTGAGACCACATGAGTAGATTTATCAGATGCATGACATCGAGTATATTGTAGTTGTGAACAACATTCATTGTTGTAGAAAATATTTTCCCAGAGATCATTTTTTGGTGAACACAGACCACAAGAGTCTCAAATACATCTTTATACAGTGTGACTTGAATCTTAGGCAATGAAGGTGGTTTTAATACACATAGTATTTTGACATAAAGCATAATTACACTCCTAGAATGGGTAATGTAGTTTCTAATTCTCTGAGAATAAGGACTTAGAAATAGGTAGTTCATGAGGACAATAATAGGTGGAATCCTATGGATGTATTTTCTAATTTGAATATTGTAGTCTAGGACCATCATAGACAGTCCTTACTTGCATCATTATCAGTGACCACTTCAATTTTGGGGAGAGTGAAGATGAGTTAGGTATCATATTTTGATGGATTTCTCTTATGTGAGAGTATTTCAGGTGATGATGTATCACCTGGTTGGGTTGTTAATGTGAATGAGATATTTCACATTCATGGACACATTTGGGTTCCTACAAAAGTCTGAGAGGAGTTTATGTGATAGTATCATGCCTCGATATGGGTTTTTCATCATGGTCAAACCAATATATATCAGGACTTACATCACCAATATTGGTGGTTAGTAATGAAGCAGAAGATGGTTGGGTTTGTTAATCGATGTTCCACCTATAAGTAGGTGAATACAAAACGCTAGTAATAAGTGGAGATTTTATATCCATTACTTATTCCTGTATAGAAATGGGTTGAATTCACTGTGTATTTCACGAAATAATCACCTATTTAACCTCTATGAAATAATTTTGTATTTGTGATCATAGCAAGGATGAAAATGTTCAGCCATTTATTGTCTATTCAAGAGTATTTATCAATTGATGAGCTTAGGAGGATCTACATTCATTGTATAATATGAATCTACTAGGATAAACATTTTGTCAGAACAGATAGAGATACTCGTTTCACAACATGGTTCAAAAAGAAATTTCATAAGGCGCTAGGTTCATAGGCACTGTTTAGTACAACCTATCACCCATAGACAGATAGTCAGTTCAAGCATACTATATAGGTTTTGGAGGAAATTCTCTGATCAAGCATATGTGATTTAATAGTTACTTGGGATAAACAATTAAATATTCATGATTAATCTTATAATAACATATTCTAGGATACCATATAGATGGATCTTTATAAGTCCATTTATTTTAGGCCATTATGTTCAGCCCTATATCGGTTAGAGGTAGGGGATGTAGCATTACTAGTTCCTCTTCACGTTTAGGAAAATTAAGAGTAGGTTAAACTTATGAGGAATCATATGCATACATCTCAATTCATATGGAAATCATATTCATATTGTCTCCAATGACCTCTAGTGTTCGAGGTGGGGAGTCAGGTTTTCTTAAGAATTTCACCAGCATTGGGACATAGACAGATTCAAAAACTAGGGAATATATCACCACATTATGTCAAGACCTTTTATATTCTAGAGTGATTTGAGCTAGTATCATATTAGTTGTAGTTACTCAGAGGTTCCGGGACAAGCATGATTTCTTCCATGTATCTTAGCTTCCCTGATATCATTATGATCTTCCACATATTCTTCATCCCGAGGAGGTTGAGTTAGAGTTTGATTCATCCTTTGAGGAGAATATTATCCTTGTTGTTGATCAAGGAACATTGGTTCTCTAAGGCTAGTCAGTTACAATGGTATGTTTTATATGGAAGCATAATAGTATAAAACCCAAGGCTTGGGAGTGGGAGGCTAGTTTACATGCCCAGTGGCCAAAGTTATTCTCATAGGATGCTTTACCACCATTAGTAGGAAAATAAGGGAATGAATATTTTTAGGGGGGTATTGTATGTACCTAGTTTTCTATCAGGTATAAAAACTTTTAATTTCTATTTAATTCTAAAATGTTAACTTCATGGGAATTCCTAGTGGGGTCATGAAGGAAATAGGGGTGTCTGGGGCTTGTACGATATCCAAATCACGAGATATTGTAGGAGGCTACTAGGATTAAAGATTAGTAGAATCCTTTTAGTGCTACTTAAATGGTTAGATCAAAATGTGTGGGGTGAACTAGTGCACTATCTAGGTTCAGAAAGTTTGATGAAACTATGGAACCTAGGACGTATGCCTGTGAGTTTACTGTTAACTTTTTAGTGTATGTAAAACTCATGGTTGGCGCATGCTTTGTCTAACCATGAAAGATGACATTGTGAGATGGGGTGACTATGTAGTCAGTCTTACACGCCCAGTGCATGATTTTTTTCAAATGTGTGGCCAAACTGTATGACCACTTAAAAAGTGTAAAATTAAAATTTTCCCTTAAATTCTTTAAAGGGGCTAACCCTATTTTCTCCTATCATCTCTTCCTAGAGGATTTCACCTCCATATCATGTTTTCTATTTAATCAAACCCAAATGTAGGGCTTGGAGTATATCTTCAATTTAAACTCTAAGTCTAACATGTCCAGTCTCATTGGACAGCCACTTGTGAGTTCTCTATTCAACTTGCTCCTTCTATCATTCATTTTTAATCGATGGTGTTATTTTTGTGTGATATCTTAGGCACTATTGTTAAGGAATTATTATATTATTATATTTTCTTCTAATATATGGAAAAATAATATTTGATGGCATATTAGGCATCTACTATAGGAATAATTTAGGTTGTCTATAACTTTTCCATAAAATTATAGTTGTTTATAACTTTTTGTCATTGTTCCATATGCCAAACCCTCTAATGATTCTTCCTAAACTGATAATCCCATTTAATTAGATTTAAAATTTAGGTTTATGATTTTCCATGACACCCTTATTATATTTTCTAGGTTTTGACCCCATCCTGAACCAACGAGGGGGTGGGTTCTTCACCTTTTCAATGGAAATGTCACCCTTGGGGTGAGTTGAGCTCGCGATTTTTTACTGGGAATTGTGTATAAGAATAAGGTTAATTGTTAAAGGTTGCAAAAGAACTCAAAGAACCATGTAATTTCTATATGAAAGGTATAAAATGGATAATCCCTGGGCTTGTATATGATTAAGAAGTAATTAATTAAATTATTAATGAAATGGTTAATTAATTATTTATGATGAAAATGGGGAGTTTGCGGTTTGGACAAACAACCAAATATGATTCCTTAGATATTTTTTATCCTTGGATCTAAACCACTAGGATACCTAATAAATTTCTACTCCTTGGTTCTAATATAATAGGATAACTTGTACATTTCTACACCTTATATCTTGGATTGTGCATGTCTAATACTTGGTTACATAGAATAGGTTGTTCTTGATGTTAATCATGCTTTACATTTATCCATTATGATATGTTTTCTTGATCATAGTGGGATTTGGAAGAATGAAAAGTATCAAATTACCTTTATCAGATTTATTCACATTATAATGTAACACTACTTCATTTTATATTCATATTCTAGACTTTTTGTAGACATTGTTGGTGGTAGCCTACGAAGAATTATTTCACAGCCTATTATGTCTACCATGTTGAACTTCAACAGACATAATAGAAAAAGGTTGGGATAGGAGAATGAATCTACTTCATGATGATTTATTTATTGTTCCATAGTAGTATGTGGAGGATAGGATCGATATATGTATTGTGATTCTATCTAAAGATAGTTGTTTTTGGTATTTTTTGTACTTTAGATACATGTACTGTAATGGGTGGAAGATTCCATGTATTGATTATCCTGTGTATAGATCCATAACATGCTCATAATTTTTTATATGATTCTTCACTTATCTTTCATTGTCATTTCTATTGTCCAGATTATTTATCTTCTATTTCTCATTGATATTATGTTTCTTTATTTTTATTAATTTATGATACTATTGTGTTACTTTGACCATGAGGGTATAGTCTCCTCGTTGTACCATCACAAACCCTCACTGATAGTCAGCTTTATATGCCATGTGGGGAGGTTCGCTGGAGTCCAAGTGACCCACCATCTCGGGGCACCGATTAGAGGATTCCAACATAGGATGTTATAGAATGGAATATAAAATATATTTCCTCTTATAAAATGTAAATTATATGGATTTATGACACATACCATGTCTTACTGTAAAGAGGAAAGGATCTATCTAGATGGGGATTAACCTCGAATTCAATAATAAAGAATAATACCATATCCTTATATATATAGAAGACATAATATAGAGACCCAACCATTTTACACAAATTCTAAAATGATTTTACAAACCAATGATCTAATATTATCATGTCTTTAGAAGACTAGGTACATAATTAGATAACATGAAACCATAATCAAACATATTTTTATTAATCTCTATAATGAGTTCCCAAAATTCTTTGAGATCTGAAATCTATATAGGATAAACTAGGGAATACATAGAAAAAAAGGAAGATACAAAAATCCTAGTAATGGAAAAAACATAGAAATCATGTTTAAAGCAAGATTCAGAAATCATAACATGATAACATAAAAGGCATGGCACATGAATAAACATATTGACGAAAAACATATAGTGTAAAAACCAAAATATCTACCAATGTAACTTATATTGTTATAATTATTCCATATAGTATGAAATCACATAAAATTATATAGATAACTTAATACAAAAATTATAATTTAAGAATGGATGGAATAAGAGGTATTTCTAAAAGTTATGGATCTTATACCAATGAAATAGTATCTTAACATTTGGAATATTAATATGACCCTTATGAATAGTAAGTCAGCCAATAGAGTTAGTTTTTCACCTTGGAAGGTATAAAGAAATTATGGATCTTTTAAACAGTAATATGAAATAATTATTTCATTGTATAAGAATATAAATGTTTTAGAAATTATTAATTAAGTGTTGATATTTTTATAAAACATAAATGTTTAATTTCAATATTATAACTAATATAATGATTTAAAATAAAATTTATATTCATAAAATGTATTTACGAGTTAATATTATCTTGTCTTATGATTATAAGATAATTTTATGAGACCATGATTATGTTTTTAGAGTGTTAGAAAGTAAGTGATTATTTTAAAATTGGAAATTTCCAAGTAAATGAATTTTGTAATTAAAAATTAAAATTTTCATATTTATAAAAATAAAATTCATAAAATGGAGTTCATTTTTAATTATATTTTTCAAAAAATGGTTATGGTAGATTTTTGGGATTTTTCTAAAAAGTTCAATTTTTGGTAAATAGTAAAATATAATAATTTATGATAAAAGATAAATAATTGAATTATTGAGTGATATATGATTTATGGATGATGTAAGAACATAATATGAAACTATACATTATTATTTTAATATATTTAGTTATAAATCTCTAACTATTCATAGTCTTATGACAAAATAAGAAATTAATGAATAAAAATAATGAGAAAGCACCCCTCTCCTCCTCTATAAATACCACCCCGTCTCCTTGCACCTTTTAATATTTGAGACTTTCCACATTCTACCCAAAAATATTCTAAAGTATCTCCCCACTTCTATTTTCCATTGGTTTGAATAAAATACCAAACTCAATTTGTTCACGGAGGTTCTCAAGGAGGAGGAATTCAAGAGGTAAAAACCTCTTTCAATTTCTTTTAGTTTCCTTCTAATTTATTCTCTTTTCTTATTTTCTTATAACATCCCCTTATCCTATTGTAATGTTTACTCATGTATCAAACATATACACTAATTTTAATGTTTTATTATAATAATTCATCATCATTTCTTTCCCCTCTCATTTTTTACTGAAAATGAAAAATCATATTTGATGTATTGATTTATCACATTCAAGGACAATGACTTTTCTATTTACATTACATCCTTCAATAATGGACATGAAACCATTTTTATGGTTAAAAAATGATATAATATATGTATGAAATTCAATTTAATGTTCTGAACCATGATATCTACATAATATTATTTTATAAAACAAAACTAGATTGGGATGATCGAAAAAACCACCAAAATAATCTAAATGACTATCACTAATATCTAATATAAGGATTCATCCTCACCCCAAATAATAAAATGAATTATATATTACCATTAATTATTCTATATTTTCATTAATTAAATATAACTTCAATTCTATACAACCATTCTCAGTTTACATTATTTTTCATACATGTATACATGTAAATCGATCATGAAAACCAAGGAAACGAGCACTCTTGAATGATGAACTTATATTTTAAAACTTATAAAAAAGTACATAAATTAAACTAAAAAATTTATAATAAATAAATTACATGTATAAGTGGTTCTTAATTAATTAATTAATGGATTTTATCTTATTTTCTAGGAAATTATGTACAACTGAAGAACTATTTTGGACATAAGGAAAGGGTTTATTTCCAAACCTCAATTTTCTCTACGAGTTACGATTTCTCTCTAATTACCCCAATGTAAATATTGTTTTTATATAATTCTTCTAAATTATGTTTATATGATTCAAAATCATTTATCCACATCAATAAATCATTATTTTATGAAGAAATACATGTTTTAAAAATGGATCGCTTATAAATTCTTTTTGATAGGAAAGACCGATTAAAGAGAACTTCCCAATTTCTTACCCATTTTCAAGCTCAATAAATAATATATTTTAATCCATCATTTTATTTATAAAATTAATCATTTTTTTATAAATAATCTGGGTAAATTTATAGTTTTATATAAATAATTATGCTTTTTTCATTTTAAATAATCATTAATATTTTCCTTAAACCGCACTAAACTGTTTTACTTATAAAGTTTCTAAAACACTATTTTTACATGTTTTCACATAATTTTGAAATAACTTATCATGAGATATGAATATTTCCCCTTATGAATTTCCATTTATGATTTAAATCCATTCTTTCATGGACACCATTATGATATTCCCTTTGGATATTCCTTCTGACAAGAGTATGACATCCAATTCCTTCAATGGGTAGCCCTTGTGTTAATATTATATTCTTTATGTATGATTATGTATATGGAAAACAAATTCATGAACATTTTATGATGGGTGAAACTAGATAGTGATTAAATTCATTGGTAATATTTAGTCTCATGAGACATCATGTGCAACAGTCTTGGTGGTTTTCCGTGACTCGTGCTCCATGTGAAATGATCTTTGTTGTTTGCCTCGACACAGGATCCCCCATGTGAAATGAGCCCTGACTCATGATTATATCATGTTTTATGTTGCTAAAACATTACTATTATTCCAAGATTATTTTATCCCATGTTTTTTATGTAATTATTCCATATGTTTAGGACTTTTTATTTCATCATATTATGCCTTATAACCCATTTTCTAAGCAATATTCTTATGTTTATTCCCTTATTAGGATTTTTAACTTAACCCTATGTTCATATATTCCACAGGTTATCCAATAAATATTTATGCTCCCAAAGGATGTTAGGAGATCATTGTGGAGTTTAAATAAAATATTTTTTCATTTGGTTATAATTTTTGTGTTTTATGTACCTAATTTTCAAAAGATACTAGACTTTATAATACTTAGATTGTATTTAATGGTTAATTATTCTTAAAATCATGAAATAATATGAGTAAAAGGTTAGGGATACTATATTTTGTATCATAGAATGACCTAGTTATTTTTAAATATTATTACTAGAGAGATTTAGTAAGAACCCAAGGGATAATTCAAAGAACGTGGATAACCTAGAGTAAAACGTAGGGAATAACAAGTAGGGATATACTTTTCCATTAAATGTTTATCTCTTTATATTCAAAGTTCCCTCTTATTATGATTATTAGATAAGTATTCAACCCCCTAATTGTACATTATTTTTCTTAGTTAATGGTAGTAAATATAATAAATTGTTCCAAAAATCAATGTAATAATAAATTTGAATATTTCCTTAATGTCATTACAAAAATGATGGAAATGGGTGCTCAAAACATAATGAAATTACTTGTTCAAATGGATCAAGTTATGAATAATAACTTTAATTTATTGGAAAACTCTCCTTATCCAAATAAATATCAAATTACGGTCAAATCATTTATAATGAAAATACCTCCCTTGTTTTGTAGATCTTTCAATCCCCCACCTCTGAGAACAATGGATTAACCCCATTAAGAAGATATTTGATTTCCTCTAGTGCTCATAAGAGGATAAAGTTGTGCTTTTGGAATATCATTTTGATGGGGAAGCTAATAAATGGTGAAAAAAATCAATAACACAATGTAGAATGAGGAAATTTATTCCATGGAATTAGAATATTTCAAGAAAATATTTTTCAATAAATATTTTCCCGAAACCATATGTCTCAAGATAGAAATGGAGTTCCATGGACTAAATAATATTGAAGATAGGTCTATCATAGCATATGAAGAAAACATTACAAGTCTTGAATGATATGCCTCTGGCATTTTACTAAACACAAAAATCAAGGTGCATCACTTCTTTAGAAAACTAAATCCAAGTCTATGAAAGGTGTTAGTAATTCATGACAGTGATAACTATAAAAAGATTTCTCATTGTGCCATCATGGTTGAAATGGATATCGTAGACTCTGATTATTCTCAGGGAACTAGATATAAAAAGTGTAAAATGGGGTTTAATATGTGTGGATCAGTATATAAATCCCATGTTGGAAAGAAAACCCAATACCCCACATGTCAAAATTATGGGAAGAAAATCTTGGGAACTATTTAAAGGAACCAGTAAGTGCTTCAAATGTGGATGATTAAGGAATCTGGCTAATGACTATCTAAGGGATGTAGAGAATCCCAAAAATTTGGAAGAATAAGGTAATGTTCAGATAAACACTTAACCTATAATGCAGTGTTTCAACTTCAAGGAATATGGGCATTTTGAAAACTATTACCCTATTCCAAGGGTTAACATAGGAAATCAACAACAACAACCTCCCAGGAAGCAAGGAAGGTCATATTCTATCCCTAATACTGAGGTGGATCTTGGAATGATATGGTGATAGGTATTCTAGTTATTCATTCAATAATAGTGAGCGTACTATTTGATTATAGTTCTATGCAATATTTTATATCTTGTATGTTTAGTAGAACTATTGAAACAGTATATCAACAATATAGAGGTTGAGTTGTCTGTGAGAAGAAAAAATTGGGATATTATTACATCCAGACTATATTACTCTCCCCCAGTTAATGTTTAGGGACTTAACCTCCTATAAAATATTTCCTTACATCCTTTGGTATATTTTTATACAATGTTGGGCATGCATTGACAATCTTTTTACAAATCCAACATCAACTATTGATAAATGGAGATCACTCTTCACATCCTAAAGAATCCTACAATTTTGTACAATTGTAAAGAGGAGGATAAATATCCTTCTGAATCATAATGTCAAGTGTGGATATTACTGACTTATAATCAAGCATAACTATCACAAATGATTAAGATAAAGGAAATAATCATGCTCAAAGACAAGCCCATTGTGAGGGACTACAATATTGTGTTCCCCAAAGAGTTTTTTGGTCATCATTTTGATTAAGAGGTTGAGTTATCAATTTAACATATTAATGTATCACTACCTATATCAAAGACACAATATAGAATGGAAATCATTGAGCTGTTAAAACTAAAGAAGCATCTATAAGAGAATATGGACAAGGGTATTATACATCTAAGTGCTTCATCATGGGGTGAACCGGTCCTCTTTATCAAGAAGAATTATAGATCAATGAACCTATGTATTTTTTATCAAGAGATCAAAAAAATCTGATAATGAAAAATTATCCCCTACCATGGAAAGATGACTTGTTCGATGAACTATATGGGGACATGCATTTCCCTAAGGTGGACCTTTGGTCAGGGTATCGCCAATTAAAGGTGACAAAGGAAGATATTCTGAACACTGCCTTTTGAATGAGGTATGTACACTATGAGTTCATAGTGATTCCCTTAGGACTCCCAAATTCTTCATTAATTTTCATGGATTTAATGAATATAGGCTTAAGATATTACCTTGAAAAATTTGTGGTAGTATTTATTTATGATATTCTAATATACTCCAACAGAAAAGAGGAACATGAGGAGTATTTGAATATTGTTATAAAAATGTTACGAAGGGATATATTTTATGTAAAGTACAATAAATTTTAGTTCTATAGGGATATAATATCATTCTTGGGGCATGTTATCACCAAAAAAGGAATATATGTGGACTCGTATAATACAAAGGAAATGGAAGAGTGGCCCAAGCCAAAATCTATAACAGAGATCCCTAGTTTCCTTGGTCTAGTTGGGTATTACAAACAATTTATGGAAAACATCTCAAAATTTTCAAACCTAATAACCAATTTGACTTAGGAGTGAAGTTTTTATAGACTAGTGAATGTGAAGACGACTTCAAAAAGTTAAAAAGTGGATTATCCTAGCACCAGTGCTAAAACTACCAAAAAGTGGGGAACTCTTTGTGGAATAAAGTGATGCTTCAAAGAAGGGATTAGGCTGTTCACTGATAAAAAATGATAAAGTTATAGCATATTCCTTAAGTAATTTGAAAATTCATGAGAAATATTTTCCCATGTATGATCTGGAGTTGTAGGTTGTGATCTTTGCGTTGAAAATCTAGCATCATTATCCTTATTGAGAGAAGTGTGAGATATCTATGAATCATATGAGCCTTAAAGATATATTCACATAGAAGGGTCATAATTTTCACCAGTGAATATGGTTAGATATCTTCAAAGAGTATGGTTTCTCAATCTACTACCATCTTGGTAAAGAAAATAAAGTGAGGGATTATCTAAGTAGAAAGGATTATGAATCTTTATCAATGATGAGAATTGAAAAGGATCCAATCTTCATATATTTGAAAAGGATACGACATGAGAATTTTTAATTAATTTATAACACCAACCATTTCTCAAATTATTTCTCAACCATCCCTCATGGAGAAAGTAAATGATTATCAATGAAATGGTTTGGAAATTCATAAAATGGTGGATGCTATCTTAAATTGGAAATCCTTCAAGCTTATGATAAATGAGTATGGATCCATGATATTGTTTTTACTATTATATGTGCCATATGATCTAAAGATAAAGAAATATATTCTGAATGATGCACATAGCTCAGCCTTCTCTATTCACTCAGGTAGCACAAAGATGTATCAATATCTATGAGAAAACTATTGGTTGGATGAAATGAATACAAATATCACTGAATATACATCAAGATTCCTAGTATGTAAGATAGTGAAGGATGAAAGGAAAAAGTCTAAGGGGGTGATAAAATAATTACCCATACTAACATGGAAGTGGGAAAACATCAACATGAACTTTTTCACTACGCATCCAATGAAATCCATAGGGAATAGTTATATATTGGATATTTTTGGATCATCTCACAAAGGAATCTCACTTTATATCAATTCGAGAGGACTCCTCCATTGATCAACTTATGTGGATATACATCCAAGTAGTGGTAAGGTTTCATGGGGTATTAATATTTAATTTATCTAATCATGATATAATATTCACCTTCATGTTCTTGAAAGGTATCCAATATGATCTAAACACTGAGCTAAACTTCAATAAATCATATCATCCTAAAACTGATCGCAAATATCATTGGAATATTAAAAAAGTAAAATATATGTTGTGGTAATGTTCTATAGAATTTAAGGGAGGATGGATCGAAACCTACCTCCCTTCATGTTCTCCTATAACAACAATTTCTACTTGAGCATCCAAATGGCTCCACATGAATCCCTTTATGGGAAAATACAGAGAACATTGACATGTTGGGATAAAGAAAATGAACATAAGCTGCTAGGACCTGAAATGGTTGAATAAATGGTAGACAAGTTGAAAACCATTGAGTAGCATCTCTGTACATCCCAAATTTGACAAGAGATTTATGTATAAAATCATTAGAGAGACCTAGAGTTTGAGGTTGGAGACATAGTATTTATCCACATATCTTATTGTAATATGATAATGATATTTGGGAAGAAGGGAAAGCTAAGTCCTAGGTACATCGGACCCTTCGAGATTCTTGATCATGTTAGAGTTTTATCCTATCGACTAGTACTTCCACCAACCATGCCTCAAGTACACGATGTATTCCATGAATCCCTCTTGAGAAAGTATATACCAGATCCCTCACAAGAAATAAATTTAGATGCGGTACAGTGGGAGAATGATGTTTATTATAAGGAGAATTTAGTGAATATCTTGGACCATAGAGATAATGTTCAATACAACAAGACCACTCATCTAGTCAAATTAATACAGAGAAACCATAATTATGAAGAGGTAACATGGGAACTGGAGGAAACAAATGAAAGAGAAGTACCCTCACAATGTTTCACCATAGTATGTAAAATGAAATTTTGAGGGATAAATTTCATAAGTGGTGGAGAATCTAACACCCCAAGATTTCATAGTACATTATTTCTTCAAAGTAATTCAATAACTTGTGCTAAATGGAACACTGAGTTCAAGAGCACCATGACATACCAAAATAGTCGTTCAAAAGCGGTTATGAGTAGTATTAACTAAATTTTGAATTTTATATATTCTATATAATTTTAACATCCATAATATGTGTTTCTTAGACATAATATAAGAACAAATTCATTCTTTTCAGATGAAGAAACAATTTTTTAGAAAATGCAATTTTACCACCTTCTATTAGTGAACCCTCTTCAAATTTAGTTTTTTCCACTTTTATTTGTTCTATTTTAGAAAATAAAATTCTTCTTTAGAATCACTAAATCAAAATTTACTTTGGGTAAATTTTTGGTATTTTTCTGATAAAATTCATTTTTTAATGAATAGTGAAAAATACAGTATTTTAATTTAAAACTGCCTTTTAATCTAATATAGTTATACTGCAGGATTTTATTTTTAATTGGTTTTACAGTGTAATTAGATTACATTTTTTCCATTTAAATCAATTTTGGTCATTGGAGGTAATTTCACATTGAAATTGGACATAAAAAAGTGTCGATCTTTTGATATTTATTGTTTCCTAAAAACACGCTATTTGTTTTGACAACCGGAATTAAATTTAAATTAATTATTCTATCTTATATGTTTTGAATTTGGTAAAATATAAATCATTTTTTAATTCATAATATCAAATATAGCTTAAGATGAATTTTGGGTATTTTTCTGAAAACATTCTGTTTTTGATGAATAGTGAAAAACACTAAGTTATTGTTTAAACTGACTTTTTATTTAAATAATTTTTAATTTTATTTAAATTTCTTTTTATAAAAAATAGATACATAATACCTATATAATTTAAATTTAATTCATTGAACTCATTTTATAATAATTTAAGATATATAAAATTTTTATTGAACTTTTTACTGTCTTTTACCCACTTCCTAGGAGCATTTGCAAATTTGCATGAAACAAAATTTTACCGCTTCTATGAAATGAATTTAAAAAATATGAGAGACATATTTGATATATATAAGTAAAATTTGGTTCAATAAGATGAAAATAATTTAGGTTGAATAGTAACTTTTAACTTCTATTTACCACTGTTAAAAGTAAATAGGTTAATTAAAGGTAAAAATGATAATATAATTACCCTAAAAAATGTCCTAATTATATTTTATAAGTGTAATTCGACCAAAAATAACTTTAGGAATAAAATATGTTCTTTTTGGTCAACTTGGATTAGATTAGGACATTATTTATTATTTTATTTAAAGAAGAGTTAAAAGTGTTAAATTCAGGTTTTCATAAAACAACATTTTTATAATGGCGTTATACATAAGACAAATTCGACTATAAATATTCATTAGAAAGATAAAACAATTTTACAAAAAATGGTATTTTATTTATAATTTTTAGACATTAAATAATTAAGTTTATTTATGACACAATGACGAAGAAATAATTACCTTATTAATGAATGACTAAAATAATTGATATTATAAATACCCAAATAAATATAATTTGAGACTTTTGATGAATTAAATTAATTTTATTAGTTAATATGACATGTTAGGGTTGATTCAATCAATTTTTGTATATGTAATCAAGCTGTTACTATTTTAACAAAAAACAAATACCAAATAGTGTCAAAATTGACATAAAAGAGATTATAAAATAAATACTATATTATTGGTTAATATAATATTCATAAAATTCTAAGTTTTAGCCAAAGGGATTAAAATAATATTATACATGTCATTAATGAACCACTTTAGGATCTCTTGGATGTTTAGAGTAAGTTTATTAACCATATAGTGTACGAATACAAAAAGACATGGTAAAATTTAAACTATTTAACTAAGAGTTAAATCTAAAATATAAGGTTAAAATGGTAACCTAAACTTGTCTAAAACAAATTTGCTGAGAGTATTTAGACCAATAAATATCGAAGGCTCTAAATAAATTCATTTGGATCCATTATAAACCTAAAATCATTATATAATAAAATAATATTTTGAATGTTTCCTAAAGAGCCCCTCCTCCCCCTTATAAAAATCCCTCACCTCTATCAAATTACTCACACCTCTCAAGACCCTTGGATCATACAAACTCAGACCAAATAAGCTCTCAAAAACCCTCACTTATACCTAAAATAATTACCTTAGGAATAAGGCACTTGAAGAAATCCTTTTGGTTCAAATCAAAGGGAGTTACCCAATTTTAAGGTAACGTGTTCTCTAAAGTTATCTTCTTTTATTTTACTTCTTCAACCCCCTAAACTCTTTTTATTAATTTATTTTATAAACATAACAGTATCCTCAATATACTAGGTTGTTTTTATGAGAAGTATTCGAGCTACACTTATAGAAACCTCCATCTAATGGGAAACGAACATGTTGTTTCTGTGGACGGCAAACTACTGCCTCACGAAACGATGATTGTTTAATTATCTCCTACCGCCTCTTATGGTGGAAATTAATATGGAACTGTATTTATATGTGATATATATTATATTTATATTCTTTATATTATTTTCTATTTTTCATTTATGTCATACCTTTATGGTTTCCATAATGGTTAAATGCGATAATTTCATTTGGGGAAGTGCGGAATACCGCCCCCTCAAAAGGATTAAACTCGATTATGACAAATGTTGAACGTATAAAGGATGGAGTTAATAAAATTATATATTATATTATACTGGAATTATAATATACCTATGTATCATTATGTATTCATTCAATTAAAATATGAACAAGAAATGAATGTAGCGTTCATGCGTACGTACGGATTACCGTCTCTATGAACGACGCATTTCTTTTCTTTTCTCCAAATTTTATATACATTTATAAATACATATATATATACTGTATATATAAGATATATATGATATCAAAATCATGAATATCATTCTGGAGATAAAGTACTTTTGACCACATGGACATCATGTAATTATAAGAAGTTTAATTTTGACTCAAGTACCAAATTTCAACAAAATGACCATTATTAACTTAAATAAGTACATAATGATTACAACATGAAAATAAGTTATATATAAGAAATAATAAATTTTAAAAAGGTTCTGAAGCAAGTATAAATTAATATTAGTTTTTTATTCATGAGATTAAAGAACTAATGGGTCAAGTCGGATACAAGGTAAGGGTTAATTTCACAATCTCTATATTATTTGAGGTTTTTTTACGTAAGTATCTACTGGGACACATTTACTATCCATGTCCATGTTTCATAACATAGTTTTCAATGGGATTATTTTTAAGGTAAATTTTACTAAAACATAATTTTAAATGTTTTAAAGATTTATCCTCCTAAACCTTTCTCATTAATGTCCATGTTTTCAAAATGTTTTTAAACATTTATTTATATGGACATGAATGTTTTAAATTTAAATTCCATTCAAAAGATTCAAAGGGGTATGGAAAACTTTGATTAAAAACTATCTTCTAAATTACTTACTTTATAAATTATGTGACTTTTACATGATTTCATGAAAAAGGGATATTTCTCTCAAAGATTTCTACTGATCATTTTCAACTATATCAACATCCTTTACGAGATATTATTCTTGATCGAGGTTGATTTTTTATGATACAAATCTTCCAAATTGTATTGAAGGTTTTGTGATATGTTTGACTATTGTTGTGTTATTTTTATACCATTCATGGTTTATGGATAAATTTTTGACATTTTGTATGATAGTTTTAATACAAATGTTTATGTTATGTTTAAAACCTTTTCATATGAGGAATGCATTAGACTTAGTATGTGACGGGTGGAGCCCGCTATATCTCCTCGATGCATTGTTAGGTCTAATGAGACAAACTAGTGTCTTGGAATATGGCCTTGAAAAAATATTATTTGTAGTCTTCTCACAAGGCCTTGACTATGTGGTTATGAAGTCTGGAATTATACATTCCATCGTTATGAAATTGACTATGGATATTGCATGTGATTATTTGACTAGTAGAATATTCATGTGAATAAGTGAATAGAATTATTTGATGTATCTTTTCCATATTATGTTGATGTTTAACTTTAAAAGTATTTTTTATACATTGCGTTAAATTTTTATGCTGATTTTGGAAAGTTTATGCTATATTGTTATCCTTACTAAGCGTTTGAGCTCTCCCCTTTCTTATGTTTTATTTTCCCAGGATTCCAAGAAGTGTATTATGATTGATAAGTAGGGCTATGCTAGGGGATTAATGGTGTTCTCAAAGGATCATTTATGTTGTGTTTTATTTTCTAATGTGGAATGTAATGTTCATGTATATAATCTATTTTCTATGACTGCTAAACTGATCGGCCTTTCAAGACTTTATTCCTTGTAATCATGACAATGTATTAAAATAATGCACCGTCTCTGGGCTTCTGGGTTCGAGGCATTACAGTTGGTATCAGAGGAATTTTAGCAACAACCGTAGAGATAGATGTAGATAAACTCTGATTAGAGAACATTAAACTAAGATAGACTTTGAGGATTAGTATAGAAGAACTTCCTAGAATTTTGGTAATGTTGAGATTTTGTGTATTTTCCGAGCAATACACCTCTGTCTGGATATGAGCAGGTAGAGGAGGATCTGAAACATATGTACCTAGGAGTGAAAACTCTGACAAGGATTTTCAGGCTTGACCCGGGATATCCTGGTACACAACAACTGGCCTTGCTGCACTCTTGGTTACGACACTCACAGGGGATATGCATCGAATAATTTAAATTTTCATTACAAGACAATATGAAGGATTTAGGATTAAATACGTCCTCAAATTTTTTTTTATGATTATGGATTATATCCATAAACTATTCAATTTACATTAGGTATTTTACAAGTTTGGTGTTATGCATTTTGAATCATAAACTAACCTAGTGTATGACATTGTTTAGAAATGGCGCCCTGTAGAAGGAATGATAACTCCAACAATACGTATGATCCAAAGAGTAAGAAGGAAGATATAATTCATGGTATTAAGACATCATTTAAAAGGGAAATAGTCTCCCACATATTCTCATCATATAAAGAAATAGTATTAAGTGTTAAGAAGATAAGTAAATAATTCTATGAGTCCTATGGATTTGAAGGGAAGCCAGAGAAGAAAAGGATGGTAGAGATAAATATGGATAAAGGGAATAATGGAAAGGAGTTTTCCATATCTGATAACTATAGAAATAATCACCTTGGTAAATGCTTGAAGGGAATGGGGGTTTGTTATAGGTGTGGAGAAAAAGGACACCAAGCACGTGATTGCAAGGGTAAGAAAAAGGTTTCAAATGTACAATGCTTCATCTGTAAGGAGTTTGGACACTATAAAAATCAATGTCCTAGTCATCATAGTATACCTAACATGATTATATTGGATAATAATAGAGTTATGATACTACCATAGATGAAGAGGAATTAATACTGTTCTTATATTTTCATTAATTAGGTCATTTAAGTGTTGTATCGATGATGTACTAGTTATATGAATTATGGAAATGAGTAAGTATTCTATTGCAGTACTATTTCATTGAGGATTTTAGATAAAATCATTCTAATATTGAGGTAGTTATTTTAGAATACGGTATTATTGATTTGGATTCGATATTCTTGACTACCTTGAAAATAATTAGTTGTTTGTTTATTCCATTATTATTGGAGTTTACAACATTTTTGGATATAAAGAGTATATCCAGTATTCAATAAGGAATATGGGAGAATGAAATTATTCAATAAGGTTTTATGGTAATTAAGGGTGTTACCATATTTTAAAAAAATAAATGATTAAGGTATTCACATGTTATTAAGTAAAAAAATATCTTTATTAGGTTTACCTTCCTTATAAATTTTGGACTGGGAGTTTGGACAGAAGTATTTTGGATAAGTCTAAAGGTTAGAATCGATTAAGTGGGAAATTGGATACTATAATGTAGTTTTTTTAAATATTCTGACAAATTAATTATAATGTAATTATTATTGGAACCTTATACGATTAGGATAAATAGATTATTTTTGAATTATATTATCTTTTGTAGTGAAAGATTATTTTGTGGAAGGAATTAGTTGAAGGATGAAACTATACTTGTCAAGTGTATAATTTTTTTCCTCTAATTATATGAAGAAATTAATTCTTAAACATTAGGGAATGGATCTTTAAAAAAAAATTGTTCTCCTAACACCTTATGTTTTTTTGAACCAACTATATTTTAAATCATCATAGATTGATGGCTTAGAGGCCCTCAATTTTACACTTTTTTGTGATTGATGATCTCAATCACTCTCTATAAATATTTATGTTTTATGTCTAATTATGTGTCTTTAATTTCCACCAATGTTCTCCTAATCAAGATCATAATTTTGTGGATAACTTTTTCGTTTCCCTTTCCCTCTTATTAAGATTAATTTTATTAACCCAATTTCCGATGTGGGTTTTCCACAAAGATATTTTTCTATTTTTAACCATTTATTTATGAAGAAAATTTTCAAATTTCTCATATGTAATTTATTTAAGTAGGGGAGAATATAACACCCTAGGATTTCATAGTATGTTATTTTTTCAAAGTAATTCAATAACTTTCCCTATATGCAACACTGAGTTCAAGAGCGCCATGGCATACCAAACTAGCCTTTCAAAAGAAGTTATGAATAATATTAACTAAATTTTAATTTTTATATATTCTATATAATTTTAACATCCATATTATGTGTTTCATAGACATAATATAAGAATAAATTCATTTTTTCAGATAAAGGAACTATTTTTTAGAAAATGCAATTTTATCGACTTTTAATGGAAAACCCTATTCAAATCTAGATTTTTGACTTTTATATGTTCTATTTGAGAAAATAAAATTATTTTTTAGGATCAATACATCAACATTTACTTTGGGTAAATTTTTGGTATTTTTCTGATATAATTTATTTTTTAATGAATATTGAAAAATACTGTATTTTAATTCAAACCTACCTTTTAATCTAATATATTTATATGGTTATATTATATTTTTAATTGGTTTTAAAGTTTAATAAGATTATATTTTTACCATTTAAATCAATGTTGATCATTGGAAGTAATTTCACTTTGAAATTGGACATAAACAAGTGTCGATCTTTTGATAGTTATTGATTCTTAAAAACACACTATTTGTTTTGACAACAGGTATTAAATTTAAATTAATTAATCTTACTAATATGTTTTTAATTTGGTAAAATATACATTATTTTTGAATTCATAATATAAAATATAACTTACACTGATGTTTTGGTATTTTTCTTAAAACTTTCAATTTTTGATGAATAGTGAAAAACACTACGTTATTGTTTAAATCGAATTTTTATTTAAATAATTTTTTATTTTATTTAAATTTATTTTATCTAAAAATAGATACATAATACCTATATAAGTTCAATTTAATTCATTGGATTCATTTTATAATAATTTTAGAAATATAAAAATTTTATTGAACTTTTTACCGTCTTTTACCCACCTCCAAGGAGCATTTGCTAATTTTCATAAAACATAATTTTACCACTTCTGTGAATTGAATTTCAAAAATCCAAGATACACAGTTTATATCAATAAGTAACATGTGGTTAAATAACATGAAAATAGTTTTTGGTGAATAATTACTTTTAACTTTTATATACCACGGTTAAAAGTAAATTGGGTAATTAAAGGTAAAAATGATAGTATAATTACCCTAACACATGTACTAATTCTATTGGATAAATTTAATTCAACCAAAAACAACCTTAGGAATAAAATATTATCCTCTAGGTCCACTTGGATTATACTAGGACATTTATTATTATTTTATTTAAAGAAGAGTTAAAATTGTTAAATTATGTTTTTCATAACTAAAACATTTTTAATATAGAGTAATATATAAGATAAATTCGACAAAAAATATTTATTATAAATATAAAAATATTTCCAAAAACATGGTATTTTATTTATAATTTTTAGAGATTAAATAATTAAATTTATTTATGACACAATGATGATGCAATAATTACCTTATTAATGAATGATTAAAATAATTAATATTATAAAAACCCAAATAAATGTAATTTGAGACTTTTGAAGAATTAAACTAATTTTATATATTAATATGACATTCCAGGGTTGATTAAATCAACTTTTTTCGAAGTAATCATGCTGTTATGATTTTAAAAATATACCAAATAGTGTCAAAATTGTCATAAAAGAGTTTTTAAAACAAATACTATATTATTGGTTGATATAATATTCCTAAAAATATATGGTTTGGGAAAAGGTCTTAAATAATATTATATATGTCATTAATGAACCACTTGAGGTTCTCTTGGATTTTTAGAGAAATTTTATTAACCATATAGTGTAAGAATAGAAAAATACACGGTAAAAGTAAAACTATTTAACTAAGTGTTAAATCTAAAAGATAAGGTTAAAATTGTATCCTAAACTTGTCTAAAACCTATTGGTTGAGATAATTTCAACCCATAACCACCTAAAACACGAAATAAATTCATTGGGAGCCATTATAAACCGAAAATCATTATATAATAAAATAATATTTTCAATGTTTCCAAAAGAGCCCCTCCTCCCCCTTATAAAAATACCTCACCTCTAACCCAATACTCACGCCTCTCAATCCCCTTGGCTCGTCCAAACTCTGCCAAAATAAACTATAAAGATCCCTCCCTTCCACCTAGATTCCTTACCTTAGGCAGAAGGCACTTCAATAAATCCTTTTGGATCAAACCAAAGGGAGTTACCAAATTTTAAGGTAACGTCTTCCCTAAAGTTCTATTATTTTATTTTACTTCTCCAACCCCATATTATATTTTTATTAATTTCTTTTATAATAACACCAGTATACTCAATATAATAGGTTATTATTATGAGAAGTATTCGAGCTACACTTACACACACCTCCATCTAATGGGAAAAGAACATATTATTTCTCTAGACGACAGAGTACTGCCTCACGAAACGATGATAGTTTAATTATATCCTACCACCTCTTATAGTGTCTATTAATACGGAACTATATTTATATGTGATACAAATTATAATTATATTATTTATATTCTTCTATATTTTTCATTTATATAATACCTTTATGGTTTCCATAATTGTTAAATGCGATAATTTCATTTGAGGAAGTGCGGACTACCGCCCCCTCAAAAGGAAATGACTCGTTTATTCCATATGTGGAATTTATAGAGGATAGAGATACTAAAATTATATATGATAATATAATGGGATTATAATATACCTATTTATCATTAATTATTCATTCAATTAAAATATTAACATGAAATGAAAGTAGCATTCATGCGTACGTACAGATTACTGTCTCCGTGAACGGTGCATTTCATTTCTTATCTCCAAATATTATGCATGGTCATAAATACATATATATAATGTATATATAAGATATATATGATATATAAATCATTAATATTATTCAGGAGATAAAGTAAATTTGACCACATGGACATCATGTAATTATAAGTTTACTTTTGACTCAAGTACCAAATATCAAAAAAACGCATGTTATTAACTTAAATAAGTACGTAATGATTTTAACATGTTAATAAGTGATATAAAAGAAATAATAAATTTGAATTATTTTATCTAGATAGTAGAAACTAACATTAGTTTGTTATTCATCAGATTAAATAATGAACGGGTCAAGTAGGATACAAGGTGAGGGTTAATTTCACAATCTCTTTATTATCCGAGGTTGTTTTTACGCAAGTATCTACTGGGACATGTTTATTATCCATGTCCATGTTTCATAAAAGAGTTTATAAAGGGATCATTTTAAAGTTACTTTTTACTATAACATCATTTTAAATGTTTTAAATATTTATTCTTCTAATCATTTCTCACTAATGTCCATGTTTTCAAAATGGTTTTAAGGATTTATTTATATGGACATGAATGTTTTAAAATGTTAATTCCTTTCTAATATTTGAATGTGGTATGGGACACTTTGATTCAAAAATATATTTTAAATGACTTGATTTATAAATTATGTGACTTTTAAATGATTTCATGAAAAAGGGATATTACTCTCAAAGATCTTTACTGATCATTTTCAACTATGTCAACATCCCTTACAAGATATTATTCTTGATCGAGGTAGATTTATTATGATACAAATCTTATATATTGTATTGAAGGTTTTGTGATATGTTTGACTGTGGATGTGTAATTTGTATACCATTCATGTTTTATGGAAAATGTATTGACATTTGGTATGATAGTTTTAATACAAATGTTTATGGTATGTTTAAAAATTTTTCATATGAGGAATGCATTGGAATTAGTAAGTTACGGGTGGAGCCTTATATAGCTCCTCGATGTATCGGTAGGTCTCATGAGACAAAATAGTGTCTTGGAACAAGGCTTTGACAAAATCTTATTTGTAGTCTTCACACAAGGCCTTGACTATGTGGTTATGAAGTCTGGAATTATGTATCCCATCATTATGAAATTGACTATGGATATTGCATGTGATTATTCGACTAGTAGAATATCCATGTGAATAAGTAATGGCATTATTTGATTTGTATTTTCTATATTATGCTGAAGTTTAAGTTTAAAAGGATTCTGATTTTGTTTTATACATTTCCTTAAATGTTTATACTGATTTGTGAAAGTTTCCGCTATATTTTTGTCCTTACCGAGCGTTTGAGCTCACCGTTTTCTTATGTTTTATTTTCCCAGGATTCCAAGAAGTCTATTATGACTGATAAGCTGGGTTATTCTAGGGGATTAATGGCATTATCAAAGGATCATGTTTTTTGTGTTTTATATTCTAATGTGGAATGTAATGTTCATGTATGTAATCTATTTTCCAAGGCTACTAAAATGATCGGTCTTTCAGGACTTGAATCCTTGTAATCATGCCAATGTAATAAAATAATGCACCGACTCTGGGATTCTGAGGTCGGGGCGTTACAAAGAATATAACAACCCAAAATTCTACCAATGGAAATTCCATATAATTATTCTATATAGTATAAAATCACATTAAATCAAATATATAACACGATTCAAACATTATAAATGCAAAATTAATGTAATAAGATTTATTTCATGAAGTTATGGAACCTATACAAATGAAATAGTAACTTGACCTTTGGAATAGTAATATGAACCTAATTAATAGTAAACCATGCAATAGAATAGTGACCTAACCCATAAACGTGTAAATAAATTTTATTCATTTTATAAATGGTAAATCATATAATTATATCATAGTATAGTAAATAAATATTTTAGAAATTAACTAAGTGTTGATATTTTTATAAAAAAAATATTTATTTTATATTTTATAATTAATATAATTATTTAAAAGAAAATCTGTTTTCATAAAATGGTTTCATAAATTAATATTTTGTTGTATTATTATTTTAATATAATTTTATGACACCTAGATTAATTTTTCAAAGTGTTATAAAATCAATTAAATATTTTAAATTAGTTTTCATCCAAATAAATGATGATTTTAATTAAAAATTTAAATTTCTCGTGTTTATAAAATTATTTTAATAAAAATGAGTTCATTATTTAATTCCAAACATAAAAAAAATAAGAGTTATTTTTTGGGGTTTTTCAAAAATCCTTGATTTTTTTGTGAATAGTAAAATATGATAATTTATGATAAAAGTAAAATATATGGATTACTATGTCATAGATGATGCATGGCTTCCATAATAACATAATATATAAATTTAATTATTTATTTTATTATATTAATTTATAATTATCAAATTATTCATAGTCTTGATCCAATATCATAAACTAATTGATAAAATAATCCGAAATCACCCCTCTACTCCCCTATAAATACCATATCTCACCAACCCTTATCCCACCAACATTAAATATTTGATCATTGTACAAATTATACCCAATAATTTTCCCAAGCCTCACCCAAACATCCTTGATCCATTGTTCCCAATAAAATACTAAACTCAAGTGACTCAAGGAGTTTCTAAATGATGATAAATTCAAGAGGTAAAACCCTATTTTCGTTTATTATAATTTCTTTCCAATTTTTTTATTTTATTATTATATCCCCACATCCCATAGTTAAAGTTTAATATTATCAATATTTAATCACATATACTGGAATTTTATTATTTTAATGGAATAATCCGTCATCATTTCTTTCCCCTCACCTTGTTTTTTTATAAATGATAACATCATTCATGATGTGTTGATTTAACTCATTCAAGGATGTCAAGTTTAAATTTCCATTACCTCTTTCAAGACTATACATAAAACCATTCTAATTGAAATAAAATATTATAATATATTTATTAAATCATTTTTAATGTTCTGTAACCATGATATATACCAAATATTGATTACTAAAACAAAACTAGTCTGTGATGATCGAAAAAAACACGAAAACAATCTAAACAATTATCACTAATGTCTTATCTAATGATTCATCCTAACCTCAAATAACCAGTTGAATTATATAACCATTTAATATTATGTATTTTAATCCATAACATATTAATTCACTTTTGTACAATCATTCACATTTTAAATTATTTTCCATTCATGTATACAACTAAACTGATCATGAAAACCAAGGAAACGAGCACTCCCGAATGATGAAATTGTTTCTTATAACATATTAAAAAGACAATAAATGTACATGATAAAATTATAATAAATTAAATAAATTTAAAAAAGTATTTAAATTAATTAATTAATGGATTTAATCTAATTATCTTAGATATTGAGTACAAGTATAGAACCATTTCGGACATAAGATAAGGGATTATTTCTAAACCTCCATTTTTTCTTCAGGTTAAATTTTATCTCTCTTTACACCAGTGTAACTCTAATTTATTTTTATATAATTCTTGTAAATTATATTTATATGTCTCAAAATAATATATCTATATCAATACATCCTTATTTTATGTGTAAATATATGTTTTCAAAAAGTTTCCCTTCTCAATTCTTTCTGATAGGAAGGCCCGATTTAAGGGAACTTTCTGATTTATTACCCATTTTCATTTGAAATGCATAATTTATTTTATACCAAAATTAGTTTTCTAAAATTAATAATTTTATCATGAAAAAATCATGGTTCGTTTATGGTTTTATACATAAAATAATTTATTTTCTATTTTAAAGATTATTTAATATTTTTCATAAACTGCACTAAAATGTTGTATTTATAAAGTTTTTTAAATGCTCTTTTTACATGTTTTGACTTCATTTTGAAATCACATAACATGATATATACCTGTTAAACTTTATTAATTTCGATTTATGATTTAAATAAATTCGTTCGTGGTCATTATTATGATATTCCATTTTTATATGCCTTCTAACACGATTATGATATCTAATACTTTCCATGGGTAAACATTGTGATTATGTTTTATTCCTTATTTATGATAATTTATATGGAACACATATTCATAAACATGTTATGATTAGTGTTCCCAGATATTTCAACATTTCATTAGGAAATTTGTTTTCTAATGATACTTCATGTGCAATGGTCTTTGTGGTTAGCCTTGACTCGTGTCTGATGTGCAATGTTCTTGGTGGTTAGACTTGACTTGTGCTCCTCTATATGTAATGAGCCTTGACTCATACTTATGTCATGTTCTATGTTGATTCCACATTACTATGATTCCATAATTATATAATCCCATTCTCTTTATGTTATGATTACATATATTTATTCCTTTTTATGTAATCATGTTAAGCCTTATAACCCACGTACTAAACATTATTGTTTTGTTTATTCTCTTACTATGATTTCAATATCATCCATTTTTTCATGTATTCCCCAGGTTATCCTTTTTATATTTTAGGGATCAAAGGATGTTTGGGGATCATTATGGAGTTTAAATAAAATAATTTTTTTTCATTTTGGATTTATGTATTCATTTTTATGTACCTAATCCTCTAAAGATACTATACTTTACCATACTTGGTTTGTATTTAATGGTTAATTTTGATTAAAATCATGTAATAATATGTGTAAAATGATCAGGCCCATATATATATAACATGAAATCATATGACCATGGAAACATAGGAATGTGTAAGAAACATATAACATGATATAGACATGAGTTAATTCCAATAGTCAATAATATATCACATGGTAGATGAATTCCCATAATAGATTAGTTTTACCCCCTAATCCCATACATAATGTTTCACAAGAAAAAAAAATTACCCAATTAATTGGATTGCTATTTGGGTGCATCCATCATAACATATTCATGATTATGTGTTCCACATAAAGAATCAAATATAAGGAATAAACAGAAGTTTTACTAATGGAATGAAATGGGTTTCATAATCATGTCATAAGGAATATAAAAAAGGAGTATATAGAGACCCGAGCCTTTTACATAAAACATTTCATGATTTTAAGAACAATTAATCATCAGAGTACAAGACAAGGATCGTTAAGTCTAGTGTCTTGGAAGACTAGGTACATATAACATAAAACATGGGGCTAAAAAAACTTCTTTATTTATTCTCCATAAATAGATTCTAACTTCCTTTGATCCCTTACATCTACATAGGGTACCCCGGGGAACACATGAACAAAGGGATGAGCTAAAAATCCCAGTAAGGGAATGAACATAAGGATACATCTCAAGCACATGAGTTAGGAGGGATGACATAATCATATCCAAAGCATGAAACTTAAAGAATAATTTAACATAATAATGGGATCATATAAACATGGAATCATATAAATGTGGAAGAATCATAAATCATTTCTTTAGTATGGGTTAAGGCTAACCGCCAATCCCGTTTCCCATTTTAGTACGGGTCAAGGCTAACCGCCAATCCCGTTTCACATCGCATCTCATGAAACTTATCCTTACCCAATGCATTGGAGTGCTATCTGGGTGCACCCATCTCAAAATTTTCATGAATATTCTTACCACATAAATATACTTACCACATAAATATGATTTCCACCTAAGTAATCATACATAATCATTTGTTCATAAACATAAGGTTACCCGTGGAGAGAATTGGGTACCACAATCATGACATAAAGCATAACCAATGAGTGTATCATGAAAGTGACTATGAAAGAAAGGTATTAGAAAATACATGGACGTTCATTAGGTAATTTAGGAATAAAAAATTGTACGTGGTAACAAATAGAAGTTACATCACATAAGAAATGTATTTGAGAGACATTAGCATTAAAACATTTTTGTGCAGTTTTAAGGAAAATACTATAGAGATTTTAAAATAGTAAAGAATAAATTCTTTTATATGAAACCATAATTGAACCAAGAAAGTTTTTATAATAAAAATACCGAATTTACCAAGACAATGGTGTCTTAAAATAGAATATATAGTTCACTTGCAATTGGGTAAAAGTTCGGGAAGTTCCTTTAAAACTAGTGTGCTTATTGGGAAGTATCGAGGAGGGATTCAGTTAAAAGCATGTATATCCCCAAAATAAAATGAGATATGGATATTAGAACATGATTTTGTAGAATATAAACAGAATGTTTAAGTTCTAATTAAAAATAAAATACAACTATATTTAGGTAAGAATAAAGATAGATCAACCCGAAGGAATAAAAGAAGTTCGGGTAGAATCCATTATGGTTTATCAGCATGGTATCGGGTGTAACTAAGAGGGATTGATGAGAGAGATAAGGGGTTTATCATCACTTATAGAACGTTATGGAAGTATGGGGAAGGTGTATAAACATACCCCATCACTTGGTATTATATAAAAAGTCATAGAATAGAGAACAATCTTGATTAAGAGTGAAAAGGAGAGGATCCCTTACCTTAAATCCGTTGGTGTTCTCCACTTGTTATTAACGACCTGAATACACAAATTAGGCTTATTAATTAGTAATTGAAGAACCTCTTCTATATTCAATTTATCTATTATAACCCTTTTTATTTCATTCAAAGCCCTTTTTATTAGTTACAAGGTTTAATTTCATTGTTCGGGCTCGTTTGTTTACTTGGCTTTAAAAGATTGGTTCACTTATATTCAAGTTTGGATTAAATGCAAGATGAAAGTGGTTGTCTAGAATTGAAGTTATATTATTTAGTTCATATCTAGGATATTAAATGGTTTTAATTTTAATTAGGTTACTTAGATTGAAGTCTAATTATTATATATATAACCATAGTGATAACCATTTTAGTTAATCGGTGGATTTGATTTCAAAGAATGTCTTTTTCTTTATAAATTAATTCCATTTGTACCAAAGGATTATAGAACCAAAAAATATGATATATTATATATATAATAATCTGGTTCAAACATAATACAAATTGTTTCATTACCAGAATTAAAGATAATAATAGAAATTGATAAATCGTTGTCCTTGAATGTGCTAAATTAGCACATCTCAAACGGTGCTTTCATTTCTCACAAATAAATTGGTGGGGAAAGGAGAGAAGATAAAAAAATATACCAATAGAATGAATAAATTCCAGTACATTTATGTTAATGGATTTATAATACTATTATGTTGAAGGGATGTGAGGAAAGAAATATAAAAGAAAAGAACTTAAAAGAAAAGAAGAAAGTGGGGAGAGGAATTTACCTCTTGAGACTTCCTCCTTTGAGAACTTCTTAAGGGGAGAGGTTTTGGTATTATGAAGAGGATGAGAGATTTTAGACGTTTTGGAGGACCTTGGAGAGATATTGAGGCAGAATAATGGTAAGGAACAAGGCTTGGGAGAAGTGGAGAGAAGAGGGAGTGATGGGGGGTTTTTTATAGTGGAAGAGAGGAGGGATTTCATAATATTATAATCATTAATTTATTATTTCTTCCCAAGACAAGGAATAGTAAGTATTCCATGACCATGAATATTTATTTTATCATGTGATCCCGAACCAAGTGGGATTACATCACCAGAACATCATCAATGACTCAATTAATCCATTATTTAGCATTTATTGTGAATTATCGGATTCTACTATTCATAAAAAATTCAAGTATTTCAGAAAAATCCCAAAAATTCACCCTAACCATTTTTCGACATGTAGAATCCAAAAATGAAGTCTGTTTTACAAAAATAATTTTCTGAATATGATTATTTTTATATTTAATTAAAATAATAATTTATTATCAAAACCAGTTTTAAAACATTCATTAACTTATTCTAAAAGATAGGTATATCATACTTCCAACTTGAATATTATTTTTATACCACCATAGGTGAGGTTACTATTCATTAGGGTATATCACTATTCATAAGGGCATGTTACTATTTATTAGGGTAGGTTACTATTCACTAAAAATTATGTTTTCCTTATCGGACTCCAAATAACATACTGATTACAACCGTGTATGACGGATTTTTAAAATTCCAAACACAGAAGTGGCTAACTTATGTTTAAAGGTCACTTAGCGCTTAGTAGTTCATTATGTTGTGTTTTATGTGATTTTATGACATACTTATGAGAAGGGAACTTCCATTAAATACATTTGGTCGTTACATTCGTCCCCCCTTATGAAATTTCGCCCTCGAAATTTCGTTTTACATTCTAAGCCAAAATAAGGTGTGGGTACTTTTCCTTCATTACTTCATCCAATTCCCATGTTGCATGTTCGTACTTATGGTTTCTCCATAGTACCTTGACCAGATGAGTAGTCCTGTTGCGTAAAACTTTTTCTCAATGATAGATGATCTTCACTGGTTTCTCCCCATAAGAGAGATCATCCTCCAACTATACCACCTCTGAAGAGAGTACATGTGAAGGGTCTGGTATGTACTTATTTAATAGGGATACATGAAATACATCATTTAATATCGACATGGTAGGTGGAAATGATAGTCAATAGGCCACAGCTTTGACTCGATCAAAGATCTCGAAGGGGTCGATGTACCTGGGACTTAACTTCCCTTTCTTACCAAACCTCATGACCTTATTCCATAGGGATATATGTAGAAATAACATGTCTCCAAATTTGAACTCAAGGTCTCGTCGATGGTTTTCTGCATAACTCTTATGTTGACTTTGGGTTGCCTTGATATACTGCTGAATGGTTTTCACCTTCTCCACCATTTCTTTAACCATTTCAAGTCCTATCAATTTATGCTCACCGACTTCATCCCAACATGCCGGTGTTCTGCACCATTTTCTATGAAGGGCTTCATATGGTGCCATTCAGATGCTCGAGTGGAAACTATTGTTGTAGGATAATGCAACTAGTGGAAGATGTTGGTCTCATCCTCCTTTGAATTCCATTGAACAAACTCTCAACATGTCTTCCAATGTCTGAATAGTTCGCTCAGATTGGCTATCAATTTGAGGATGATATGTCATACTGAAGTTTAGTTCAATGCTCAGAGCATGCTGGAGACTTTTCTAGAACATCGAGGTGAATCTCGGATCACGATCAGATATAATAGATAGTGGTACTCCATGCAGCCTTACAACTTCTTTGATGTAAATCCGTGCAAGTTGATCCAATGAGAAGTCCTCTCGAACCACGATAAAGTGAGTTGTCTTCATAAGATGATCCACAACGACCCATATAGCGTTCTTTGCATTGAATTACTTTGGAAGTCCAGTGAAAAATTACATGGTAATTTTCTCCCACTTTGATGCCGGTATGGGTAGTGGTTGCATCATCCCCATAGAATTTTTTCTCTCAGCCTTCACTTGCTGACATACGAGGCACTTTGATGTATATTTGGCAATCTCCCTTTTCATATTGTCCCACCAAAAGTTTTCTCGGAAATCTCGATGCATCTTTATTCTCTCTGTGTGGATAGAGAAGGTAGAGCTATGTGCATCATTCAATATCTCCTTCTTGATCTCTGGATCAGATTTTACACATAATCATGTCCCAAATATTACAACTCATTCCTCATCAATTTTGAAATCAGAGGATTTCCCATTTTTAACAGATTCCACCCTTTTCTAAATTTCTACATTATTTATTTGATCATCCTTTATTTTCTCCAAGAGGGATGGTTGAGCAATCATTTGAGAAAGGATTGATAATTTTCCTCCCTTAATGATTCCCATGTCCATCCTTTGAAAATCTAAGAAGATGGGATCCTTTTCAATTCTCACCATTGATAAAGATGCAGGATCCTTTCTACTTAGATCATCTACCACTTTGTTTGGCTTACCGGGATGGAAGTGGATTGAGAAGTCATAATCCTTGATGAGCTCTATCCATCTTCACTAGAACATATTAATCTCTTTATATGTGAATATATATTTGAGACTCTTTTGGTTAGTATATATCTCACATTTCCCCCCATAGAGATAATTCCGTCATATTTTCAATGCAAAAATCACAACCGCCAACTCCAGGTCATGCGTGGGATAGTTTTTCTCATGTATTTTCAGCTACCTTGATGCATAGGCTATAACTTTATCATTTTTCATTAGCACACATCCTAATCCTTTCTTAGAAGCATCACTATACACCACAAAGAGTTCTCCACTTGAAGGGAGTGTGAGTACCGGCGCAGTGATAAGTCTCTTTTTCAACTCCTTGAAACAGTATTCACATTCTTGTGTCCAGACGAACTTTACTCCTTTCCATGTGATCTTGGTCATTGGGTTTGAAAATCATGAAGAGTTCTTCACGAATCGTTGAAAATACCCAGCTAGACCTAAAAATCTACGGATCTCCGTTACAGAAGTTGGCCTCGGCCACTCTTCATTTTCTTTGTCTTGGAAGGGTCCCCATATATCCCTTTCCTAGTGATAACATTCCCCAAGAATGATACTTCCTCCATCCCGAACTCACATTTACTCTACTTTGAATTAAACTTATCCCTTCACAATGTCTTTAACATAGTTTCCAAATGATTCTTATGTTCCTCCTTGCTCTTGGAGAATATCAGAATATCATCAATAATGACCACCACAAATTTTTCAAGGTAATCTCTAAAGACTCTATTCATTAAATCCATGAAAATGATTGGAGCATTAGTGAGTCTGAAGGGAATCACTATGAACTCAAAGTGTCCATACCTCATTCTAAAGGCAGTATTGGTAATATCTTCCTTCCTCGCCTTTAGTTGGTGATATCCCGACCGAAGGTCCACCTTAGAGAAATAACTAGCCCCACGAAGCTGATCGAACAAGTCATCTATCTGTGGATGGGGATACTTGTTCTTTATATTGATTTTATTGAGGTGACGATAATCAATATAGATGCGCATTGATCCATCCTTCTTCTTGACGAAGAGAACTGTAGCACCCCATGGTGAAGCACTCAGGCGTATAAAACCCTTCTCCATATTCTCCTATAACTGCTTCTTCAGCTCTTCTAGCTCTACGGTGGCCATTCTGTAAGGTGTCTTTGAGATTGGCAGAGATCTAGGGATAAGTTCAATTGACAACTCAACCTCTCGGTCAGGAAGAAGACTAGACAACTCTTCATGGGATACATTGGTGTAATCCCTCCCAATGTGCATGTCTTCAAGAATGATTCTATCATTTGTCCCAATCATTTGAGCTAGATATGCTTTCTCACAAGGAAAAAATATCCAAACTTGAGATGAAGATTCTAAAGGAGACTCTTCTTCTTCTTCACACTTTTAAAGAATCATAGGATTCTTTGGGATGTGAAAAGTGATCTCCCTATCCCGAAAATTGATGTTGTCCTTGAAAAACGTTATCCAATCCATTCCCAAGATAGCATCAAACTCCACTAAAGGAAGTATGACAAGATTTGTTGGGTGTTTCAGTCCACAAACATTAACCGGGGAGGAGTTCTAAACCATGGATGCAATAATTTCCCCATTCGTTGTTATCACATATAAATTTTCCTCCAAATTTTGAGGTTGTGTTTGAATAGTTCTACTAATCTTGAAAGATATAAAAGAATGCGTAGAACCAGAATCAAATAGTACGTTCGCTATTCTTGAATGAATAACAAGTGTACCTTTCACCACATCATTTTTCAGCTCGACCTCAGCAGTAGTGCTAGAATAAGCCCTTCCTTATTTCCTTAGATGTTGTTGTTGATTTCCTTTGACAACCCTCGGCTTAGGGAAATTTTTTGCATAATGACCAAGATCCTTGCAGTTATAACACTACATTGCAGGCAGAGTGTTGATCTGAACCTTCCTATCTTCTTCAACATTAGTGTGATTTTTCATATCCCTTCGTAAGTTCTTGGCTAGATGACCAAACTTTCTGCATTTGAAGAAATTCTTGGTTCCCTTGATACAGTCACCAAGATGCTTCGTCCAATAATTTTTTCAAAGGGGAAAGTGAGGCGTTTTCCATCATGGGGTTTGTTTGATGAACCAACCATGTTGTTCTCCATTTTCCGCTTCTTGTCACTAGGACCATGAGACCAATGAGAGTATCCAATCTCCATTTCAACCTTGAGGGCCCAATGAAAAATCTCCCCATAGCTGTCGAAGTCTTGAATCGCCAACACTTTTCGTAAATTCAGATTTAGTCCGCTAAAGAAGCGATCCACCTTTCTTTCGCTGTTCATGACAAAGCTAGAGGTGTACCTTGGAAGCCTTGTAAAGTTCTCTTCATACGCCCTGATGGACTCATCTTCCTTCTTCTTGAGTCCAAGGAATTCTATTTCCATCTCGAGATGGAGGGTTCGAGGAAAATATTTGTTGAAAAACATCCTCTTCAATTAATCCCATTCTATAGAATCAATTTCCTCATGAGACATTGTATTCTTGATCAGTGTCCACCACTGATCAGCTTCTCCATCAAAATAATAGACTGCCAGTACTGCGAGGATGGGATCAGAAGACCCACTAAACATGATAGGCCTTTACCTTAAGAAGGATTCTATAAAAACTTGCTCTTTCCTTGGAGGAGGGGGACGTTCCCCCTGATTCAAGTAATTATTCATAACTCGATCCAGCTGAGCAAGGACTTCCATAATGTTTTGATCACCCACATTCATCACATCAGGCATGTCATTAGGTAAATCATCACATTTCCTATCACATTGGTTGTTGGAATGTGTTCTTCTATTTCCCGCAATTAACTAAGAAAAATATCGTATAATTATAGGTCTTGAATACTTAGCTATTGAGCATAAAGAGAAAGTTTGAACATAAAAGTATGAACTTATAAAGAAGAATTATATCCCTACTTGTGATTCCTTAGGTTTATATCTAGGTTATCCTCAATCTATTTCCTAACTTATATTCTTATCCTTAATAATGGGTTGTACTAAGATCATGAATCTATCGAAGCATATCCCCCGGGAGTGTCGTAACCAAGAATGAAGCAAAGACCATTATCATGCAGTAGTTCCCATTCGAGTTTAGCTCAAAGCAGTTTTTTCGGGTTTTACCCCTAGATACATCTATGCTAAATCCGCCTCTATCTGCTCGTATCCAAACATGGATGTATTTGCATGATAAAAAACTAACTCTATACTCACCAAAATTTAGGACTATTTTTTTATACATAGTCTCACCCTTAAGGTTCTCACTAAGGTGCTCTATTCGTAATCTCCAAAAATAACTAGACCATCCTCTGATACCAACTATAGAATCCCGATCCTTTTATATAAAACATTTCATGATTTTAAGCATAATTAATAATCAGAGTACAAGGCAAGGATCGTTGAGTCTAGTGTCTTGGAAGACTAGATACATATAACATAAAACATGGGGCTAAAACAAGATTCTTTATTTAATCTCTATAAAGAGATTATAACTTCCTTTGAGCCCTTACATCTGTATAGGGTACCCTGGGGAACACATGAACAAAGGGATGAGCTAAAAATCCCAGTAAATGAATGAACTTAAGGATACATATCAAGCAAATGAGTTAGGAGGCATGACATAATGATATCCAAAGCATGAAACTTATAAAATCATTTAATATAAGAATGGTATCATATAAACATAGAATCATATAAATGTGGAAGAATCATAAAACATTTATCTAGTACAGGTTAAGGCTAACCACCAATCTTGTTTCCCATTTCAGTACGGGTCAAGGCTAACTGCCAATCCCGTTTCACATCGCATCTCATGAGACTTATCCTTACCCAATGCATTGGAGCACTATCTGGGTGCACCCATGTCGACATTTTCATTAATATTCTTTCCACATAAATATTCTTACCACATAAATCTTCTTTCCATATGATTAATCATACATAATCAATTGTTCATAAACATAAGGTTACCCATGGAGAGAATTGGGTACTACAATCATGACATAAAGAAAAACCAATGAGTGTATCAAGAAAGTGTCTATGAAAGAAAGGGATTAGAACATACATGAAAGTTCATAAGTTAATTTAGGCATAAAAATGGTAGGTGGTAAAAAATCGAAGTGACATCTCATAAGAAATGTATTTGAGAGACATTAGCATTAAAACATTTTTGTGCGGTTTTAAGGAAAATATTAGAGAGATTTTAAAATAGTAAAGAAGACATTATTTTATATCAAACCAGAATTGAATGAATAAGGTTTTTATAATAAAAATACTTAATTTAAAAATACAATGCTGTTTTAAAACATGAGATAGATTGCACTTGAAATTGGGTAAATGTTCGGGAAGTTCCTTTGAAATGAGTGTGCTTTTTGGGAAGCATCGAGGAGAGATTCACTTAAAAGCATGTATATCCCCGAAATAGAATGAGATATGGATCTTAGAACATGATTTTGGATCATATAAACAGAATTTTTAAGTTCTACATAATAATAAAAGACAACTATATTTAGGTAAAAAGAATGATTGAGAAACCCGAAGGAATAATGAATGTTCGGGTAGAATCCATTATGGTTTATCAGCATGGTTTCAGGTGTAACTAAGAGGACTTGATGAGAGATATAAGGGGTTTATAATTACTTATAAAACAATAGGGCAGTATGAAAAAGGTGTCTTAACATACTCCATCACTTGGTATTACACAAAAAGGCATAGCACAGAGAACAATCTTGATTAAGAGTGAAAAGGGGAGGATCCCTTACATTAAATTCGTGGGTGTTCTCCACTTGTTATTAACAACCTCAATAAACAAATTAGGATTCTTAATTAATAATTTCACAACCTCTTATATATTCAATTTATCTATTATAACTCTTTTTAGTTCATTCAATGCCTTTTTTATTTGTTACAAGGTTCAATTTCATTGTTCGGGCTTGTTTGTTTACTTGGATTGAAAAGATCGGTTCACTTATATTCAATTTGGATTATGTGCAAGATGAAAGTGGTTCTACATAATTGAAGTTATATTATTTAGTTAATATCCATGAGATTACATGGTTTTAATTTTAATTAGCTTACTTATAGTGAAGTTGAATTATTATATATATAACCATAGTGATAATTGTTTTTGTTAATCTGTGTATTTGATTACAAAGAATGTGTTTTGGTTTATAACATTAATTCCAATTGTTCCAAAGGATTATAAAACCAAAAATCAGGATATATTATATATATAATAATCTGATTCAACCATAAAACAAATGGTTTCATTACCAGAATTAAATATAATAATAGAAATTGATAAACGGTTGTCCTTGAATGTGCTAAATTAGCACATCTCAAACGGTGCTTTCATTTCTTTCAAATAAAAGGGTGGGGAAAGGAGAGAAGATAAAGAAATATAACACTAGAATGAATAAATTATAGTACATTAATATTACTGGATTTACCATACTATTATGGTTAAGGGATGTGAGTAAAGAAATAAAAAATAAAACAACTTAAAAGAAAAGAAGAAATTGGTGAGAGGAATTTACCTCTTGAGACTTCCTCCTTTGAGAACCTCTTAAGGGGAGTGGTTTTGGTAATTTGGTGAGGATTATCGATTTTGGATGTGGGGGAGGACCTTGAGGAGAGATTTGGGCAGAATAATGGCAAGGCACTATGCTTGAGAGGAGTGGAGAGAAGAGGGAGTGAGGGGGTGGGGTTTATAGTGGAGGAGATGAGGGATTTCATAATATTATAATCATTAAGTTATTATTTTTTCCCAAGACAAGGAATATTAAGTATTCCATGACCAAGAATAGTGATTTTGTCATGTGATCCTGAACCAAGTGGTCTTAAATTAGTAAAACATCATCGATGACTCAATTAATCCCTTATTTAGCATTTATTGTGAATTATCGGATTCTAATATTCATAAAAAATTCAAGTATTTCAGAAAAATCTCAAAAATTCACCCTAACCATTTTTCTATGTGTATAATACAAAAATGAAGTCCATTTTTCAAAAATATTTTTCTAAATATTATTATTTTAATATTTAATTAAAATAATATTTTATTATCAAAACCAGATTTAAAACATTCATTAAATTATTCTAAAATATAGCTATATCGTACATCCAACTTGAATATTATTTTTATACCACTATAGGTTAGGTTTCTATTCATTAGGGTATATCACTATTCATAAGGGTATGTTACTATTCATTAGGGTAGGTTACTATTCACCAAAAATTAAGTATTCCTTATCGGACTCCAAATAACTTACTGATTACCACCGTGTGTGCCAGATTTTCAATATTCCAAACACCAAAGTGACGAAATTATTTTTAAAGTTCACTTAGCACTTATTAGTTCATTATGTTGTGTTTTCATGTGATTTTATGACATACTTATGAGAAGGTAATTTCCAGTGAAAAACATTGGGACATTACGGTGTATTATAAGGATATCCATAAAAGAAGGGATTAAAACATTTTTGAACCTTAATAAAGGAAATATAGACAAATATTGGGCTAAATGGTTTCCAAATTATGTTTAAACCTTATGAAATAGTTGTTAGGTAACTTTTGGAATGTTCCACTTAAGAGGGGTTTTAAGGAAAAAGATAAAGAGTATTTATAAGGGGGTAAGATAATAATAATTACCATTGAACTGAAAGTGGAATAAATTTTTATTTCATGATTAAATTATTTATTTTAGAAAACATTGATTTCCTAAAACATTTTATGTATTTTACACGAAAATGGGTATGAAATAGAAAATTTCACTTAAATGGATTTTTCATATCAAGAGGAATTGAGAAGGGAACATTTCTAAAACATGTGTTTTCTTATAAAATAAAGATGCATTGAACTAGATAAATATGTTTGGAAGATATAAACATAGTATAAGGGAAGTATAAATTCAAAATAAAGAAATAAATAGGGGAAATCAGAGATAAAGAATAACCCAAAGCAAAAAATGGGGGGTTTTGAGAGATCTCTTAACTTATGTCAAAATTAGTTCTAGACTTTCACTTAATGCCATTAATATAAAAATCATATTCATCAATAATTTAATCAAGAAACTATTAAATGTATATTTTATTTATTATAATCTTATTAAGACCATTTATGGTCATTTCAATAACATAAAAAGTTTAATTTCATCACTCGAGAAGTGTTCATTTCATGGTTTCATGATCAGTTCCCATGCACATAATTATCGACGTTCATTACAAATTAGAATAATTCTATAGAAGTGAAATTATATACTAATTATTCACATATAACATTTTAACTTTTCAAATAATCATTTTTCTGTAAAATGAGGATGATTCATTTGATTAAACATTAATGAAAAATGTTTAGTTTATTTTGACAATTTTTATGACCATCATAAACTAGGATCATTTTATTTAATATTATGTTAAAATATTAGTTCTATAACATGAAATAAGTTATAATATACATATTATAATATTATTTAACCTTAATAATGGTATTATGATCATACTTTGAGTAATTAAATGAAGACGAATACTCATTATCCATAAAGACATTGAACCGACATATTCGGGATGAAGTTTTCGTATTTACAATAAAATGAGGAGATAAGGGATTTTCTGATGAATATTAAATTTAAAAAATAAAATACAAATATTTATATGATACTGGATTTGTCATGTTACTTTTGATTGGGGTGAGGATAATATATAAGATATACAGAATTTAAAAGGGAACGACGGAGTATTTTACCTCTTGAATATCATCTCCTTGAGAACCTCTTTAAGGAACTTGGAATTTTTCTTTTTGTGAGACCAACAACACTAGGACATGGGGAAGAGTCTTAGTAAGTTAATTGGATATAATATTTTCAATATCCAAATATTAGAAGGTGTGAGGAGATAGGGTTGTGAGGGGTGGAATTTATAGGGGAGAGGGTAGATTTTTATTATTATATTAATTAGTTGATTATTTTGGCTCAAGAATATCAATATTATTTATTCTTGTTACTATATATATCTACTAGTGCATTTTAGTTCTATTTAATGGGTTATTATATCATCAATAACTCAATAATTCATGTACTTGGCATAAAAATTTTAAATATGGTAAATTACCATATTTCACTATTTTCCAAATTACAACTATATTATAAAAATCCCAAAAAATAACCCTAATTTTATATGTTTATATTTTGAAAATATAATCCATTTTATGAAAATAATTTTCTAAATATAATATATTAAATTTTAAATAAAATCCTCATTTATTCAAAAAATGAAAATTTTAATATTAAAATTGATTTTATAACCCTTTGAAATATTAGTTACGACCTCATAAAGTTATCTAATCATTAAAGTTTGATATAATTATAATTTGAGAAATTTTTTTATGAAAATAAATTTTCTTTTAAATCAATATATTCATTATAAAATGAAAATTAAAATATTTTTATTTCACAAAACTACCAAAACATAATTTATCATTTTTTAAAACATCTATTTACTGGTACCATGATATAAATAAATCATATTCTAATTTAAAATATACCTAAATAATATTTTACAATTTCATATGTGATGTTACTATTCTAATGGCCAACTTACAATTCTAATAGACAGGTTACTTTTCTAATATTCATATTTATAATGGTCATAAATGTTTTTTACTTTATATATATACCTATTATTTCATTCATTCTTAATCAAATTATATTTTCTCCAAAGGTTATATATTTTATTCTTAAAAATGAATATTTTATTATTATCATTATGTTATATTTCTATATCACTTTTCTTGAGTGTATTCCTTCTAGTTGATCTAACTGATCTAAATTTTCATATTCTTATTATCTTATTTTTTATTTATTATCCCACTATAAAATTTATCATTCTTATTGGTTTATTTCATAAATAATGTATTATTATTCATTTAAGATATAAATTTTATTTTTTTGGTCTCAATATGTGATTTATGTGTTTTATACTATATCACATAATTTTAATAATGGAAATTCCACGGATAAAAATTTTGGGTCCTTACATTCTTCTCCCTTATAAAAATTTTCCATTGAATTTTTTGTTTTCAAAACTAAGGTGAAATCACATGAGGGATCTTCTATTTTATTTCTTCCTCTAGTTCCCAGGTCACCTCTTCATAGTTATGGTTTATCTATATTAATTTGACCAGGTGAGTATTTCTAATGCATAGAAAAATATCTCTACGATCCAAGATATGCACTGGATTCTCCTCATAAAAGAGATCATTATCCAGATATTCCACCGCTTAATTTAATACATGTGATGGATCTTGTATGTAATTCCCCAAGTGGGATATGTGGGATACATAATGTACTTGAGATATGGATGGAATAATTTCTAGTTGATATGTCACATCCCCAATATTATTAAGAATTTAAAAGGGGTTAATGTACCTAGGACTTAGATTTCCGTTCTTCATAAATCTCATGAATCTCTTAATTGGCGATATATCAATGAATAAAATGTCACAAAGCTCAAAATCTAAGTACCTATGATGATTGACTGCATAGATCTTCTATAGACTTTTGGAATCACTGATGTAATGTTGAATGGTCGTTACCTTTTTTACCATTTCCTCAACTAATTTAGTTCCCTACTACTTAAAATTTAGAAATTCATTCCATCATTCATATTTTATACATCTCTTATTTTAATGGTATTAATATAGATCCATTTTTATTATTTAATGGAAAATATTACTATAATATAACTCATCCAAAGGAATATATTGATCTCATCATCCTTTGAAGTCCATCGAGAATTCTCTCAACATGTCTTCTAGTGTCTGAATGGTCCACTAAAACTAACTATTAGTATGAGGGTGTTAAGTAGTAGTGAATTTTAACTTATTGTTTATATATTGTGGCAGAATCTTCCAAAACATGGAGGTAAATCTTAGATCTTGGTCAAATATAATCAATACCGGTACATCCTGGATCCTCACAACATCCATGATGTATATCTGTGATAGCTGATTGAGTTTTAAGTCCTATTGAATTAAAATAAAGATAATTTTCTTTATAATATGATCCACAAAAACCCATATATCATTATTTCCTCTATGTATTCAGAAGTCCGATGAAAAGGTGCATGGTGATTTTTTCCATTTCCATGTAGGTATTGGAAATAGTTGTATAATCATTTTATACATATTTCTTTAAACACTCACTTGCTGACATACAAGGAACATTGATGTATATTCAAGGATCTCTTTCTTAATATTTTCCCACCAATAGTTATCTTTAAGATTTTGGTATAACTTTGTAGTCCCCATGTGGATAGGGAAGGTTGAGCTATGTGCATAATAAAAAATATCTTACATTATATTAGTATTTGATAGCACAAAAAATCATGTCCCAAATATTATAATTCCTTACTCATCGATTTCGATCTCTGAGTATTTACCATTTATGATGGCTTCCACCTTCTTTTTAATTTCCACAACATCTCTTTGAGAATACATTATCTTCACCAAAAGGGATATTTTAGAAATAATTTGAGAAAGGAATGATGATTTTCCTCCCCTTATGATTCCCATGTCCATACATTGAATGTCTAAGAATATTGGATCCTTTTGAATTCTCATTATTGATAAAGTTTCATGATCCTTTCTACTTAGATCATCAGCCACATTAGTTTGTTTTCTAGGATGGTATTGGATTGAGCATTCATAATCTATGATTAAGTATAACCATATTCATTGGAATATATTAATATTTTTCTATTTGAATATATATTTTAGACTCTTTTCATCTGTAAATATCTCATACTTCTCCCCATAGAGATAATGATTCCAAATTTTCAATGTGAAGATCATAGCCACTAGCTATAGATCATGCATATAATATTTTTTCCCATGAACTTTCAGTTTCTTTGAAACATAAGCTATCACTTTATGATTTTTCATCATTAAACTGCCTAATAACTTATTTAAAGCATCACTATATACCATAAATTGTTCCCAACTTTTCGGTTTTGTGAGTACTAGTGCAATGATAAACCTTATTTTCAACACTATAAAGAATTATTCACATTCACTAGTCCCTAAAAAATTTATGGACAACTGATTCATCTTGGTTAGTGGGGTTGAAACTTTGGATAAGTTCCACAGAAATTATTGGTAATACTCATATAGACTAACAAAAATAGGGATCTCTATTATAGATATTGGCTTGGTCCATGCTTCAATTTACTTTGTTTTAGATGGTTCCAATGATATCCCCTTATTGGTGATAACATCCCCCAATAACAACACTTCATCCAACCATAACTCACATTTAATACATTATTCATATAGTTTCTCCATATCAATGTATTCAAATTCTCCTCATGCTCATCCTTACTCTTGGAGTAAATCATAATAGCATCTATAAAGACTACAAACAAAATTCAAGGTAATCTAAAAATATTCTATTCATTAGGTCCATGAATATTGATAGAAAATTTTTCAGTCTAAGAGGAATAGCAATGGACTCATAATGTTCATACCTTTTGTGAAAGGAAATTTTGGTAATATCATCTCTCTTCCCATTTTAATATTGATATCTTGATTGAAGGTCCACTTTAGAGAAATACATGGCCCCACATATTTGATCAAACAATTTATCTATCAGTGGAAGTGGATAATTTTTCTTTATTGTGATTTTTCAAGCTCACAATAATTAATGAATGGGTTCATTGAACCATTCATTTTCATGAATAAGAGGACTGGTGCACCCATGGTGATGCACTTAATGGTGGATATTCTTTAAGGATTTTTTTGATATGGGGAAAGATCAAGGTATGATCTCAATTGATAACTCAATATCTCAATTAGGATTAAGGCTAGGATATTTTTCATAGATCACATCAGTATAGTCCCTCACAATGGGAATGTCTTCAATAATAATCCTCTATTTTGTTTGAGTTACTTGAGTTATATATGCTTTCTCATAAATCATTAGTATCCAGTCTTAAGATGGAAAATCCAAATTATAGGCATCCACCTTACTACATTAGTATATAATAATAGGATGCATTGGGATGTGAAGAGTGATCATCCTTTCCCAATAGTGGATATTGGATTTATATAAGTAAATCCAATCCATTCCCAATATAACATCAAAATCCACTAAAGTAAGTATGATGATATTTTAAAGGAGGTTCAGTCGACAAACAATGACCATGGAAGAATTTTATACTTTGGATGAAACAATTTCCCCATTTACTTTCCTCATTGATTACAAAACCACTATATTTTGATGTGGTGTTTAAATATTATTACAAAATTTGTAAGATATAAAGGAATATATTTCCATAGATTCAAATATTATATTTTCTATTCATGAATGAATAACCAACATATGTGTCATCACATAATTATTGGGATCCACCTCAGAAGTAGTGGTAGAATATTCCCTTCATTTTTACCTCAGAGTTTTTGTCATTGATTGTCTCCAACAACCCTTGCATTAAGGAGTTGGCTCACATAATTACCATGTTCCTTATAGTTGTAAATCTGTTTTGTAGGATGAGTATTGATCTAAACCATCCTTTCTTCGTCAACATTTGTGGTCTTATTTATATCCCTTCAGAAATTATTATCCCAATAACCCTCTTTTCCACATTTGAAACATCTCCCAGTTCTCATTTATATGTTTCCTAGGATACATTTTCAAATTCTTTTGACATGTGGTATGATCGATTTTCTATCCTCCATGGTATTTTTTCATTGATCCTCTAATAATAAACTCTTATATTTATTTTAATATAAAATACCATGAGACTAAAAAAGTGTCTCTAATCTCCATATCAACCTTAAGGGAACAACATAAAATCTCTTCATATCTTTCAATGTCTTTAATTTCCAATTATTTTTATATAACTAGTTTTAATCCACTAAATATGGGATAAACCTTGATTTCAGTTTTCATGCCAATGTTAGAGGCATATCCTAAAATCGTTGAAATGTTTTCCTCATACACATTGATAGAATATTCTTCATTTTTCTTCAGTCCAATGAGTTCCCTCTCAATCATAGGATGGTGAGTTCATGGAAAATATTTATTGAAAAAAATTATTGAATGCTTCCCATTTCATGTATTCAATTTGCACTTTCGAGATCATATTCATTATCAGTGTCCACCAATGATCAACATCCCCATCAAAATGATAGCCTCCAGTATGAATTTACCTTCTTTCGAGTACTGGAGTATAGTGAATATCATCATAGTAGAGTTAATAAATTATTCCATTATGTGAGGATTATAAGATCCACTAAATATATGAGTCCTTTGTTACATAAAATAATTGAATGCAACTTGTTATTTCATATGAGAAGGAGGGTGTTCCACACAATTATATTTATTATTCATAACATGAGTGAGTTGATATATTAAATTCATAAAGTTATGATATCATGGTCCCATCATGTTTGGAGTATCATTATTGAAATCATCACATTTTATATCAAATTGGTTGTTGGAATGGTTTCTCTTATTACTAGAAATTATCTAGAAAAATAAAACTAAAATTATAGGGATTGAATACTTATCTAATGATCATATCAAAATACAACTTTTAACATAGGGGGGAAACTGAAGAATAAAAAGTATATCCTAACATATGATTTTTTTGAGTTTCAAACTCGGTTATCCATGGTGATAAAATTATCCATAGGGTTCCTACTAAAGTTTTCTAGTACTAATACCCCAAAATAAATTGACTATTATTTAATAAAAACTATATAAACCATATACTATTACACATATTATTACATGATTCTAACTATAATTATCCATTAAATACAAAACAATGATTTAATAGCCTAGTGGATTCAGAATACTAGGTATATAATTTGAAAACATGAAACCAGAATAAATTTTTTTGTATTAATATCCATAATGAGATCCTAACTTAATTTGGTAACCTACATATACAAAGTATAAATTGGTGAATAAATAGTCAAATGGGATGAGCTAAAAATCCCATTAAGGTAATAATGGAAAAAAGTATAAACTATGAGTTTGAGAGCATAACATGATAACATAAAGGCATGGATCATGAGTAATCATATGGAAGAATAAAATTTATATAACATGGAATAATATTATCATGGAAATATAAAAATTTGTAATCCACATTTGGAATGGAATAAACATGACTCAAGGTTAACTACCAATACTACATCACATGGTTGACAAAGTCTCAAAATAGATTAGGTTTACTTGCTAAACTCATACATAAAGTCTTATGAGAAAAACAATTACCCAATTAATGTGAGGACTATCTAGGTGAACCAATTATAACATGTTCATTCATATTTATTCCACATAAATAATTAAACATAATAAATAAACATAATGATTTCCCATTAAAATAAATGTGTTTCCCAATCAAGTCATAAGACATAACCAAAAGGCATATCAAAATGGTATCCATGAAATAAGGGATTAAATAATTATTGGACATTCATAGAGTGAAAATAGTTATAGATTATGATAAATTATTCCCATCTAAATTATAAACATGATAAAAGTGTGGTTAAGTATCTTTGGGAGTGTTCCACTTAAGCAAGGTTTTAAAGAAAAAGGAAGAGTCTGTGAAATGGGGTAAGCATATAACAATTTAAATATAACCATAAGTGAACTTAAAATAGTTTCTTCATGATAAAATGATTGATTTTATAAAATATTTGTGGATTAAAAAAATTTATGAAGTGTACTCGAAAAGGTATTAGAAACTACAAAGTTACCTTTAATCGGGTTTTCTTGTCGAGGGGAATTGAGAAGGGAGCCTTTTTATAATAGGTATTTTTCCCCAAAATAAAGATTAATTGTGATATATAACTATTTTTTTATTATATACACATAATATAAGATATTTATACATTAATAATAAAGAAATACATTGGGAAATGAGAGATAAAGCGTAACATAAATAATAAAATGGGGGTTCAGAGAGATCTATTAACTTATGTCTGAATGTGCTTTTTCACATTTAATTACCATACCAAATAATCAAATTATATATATTAATAATTTAATTTATATCCTATTTAGAATATTTTTTATTTATAACATTTTTATTATATTCAATTATGGTTATTTTGATGATTTATAATGTTTAATTTTGTCGATCTAGGATCATTCATTTCATGGTTTCATGATCGGTTCACTTGTGTCTAATTATGGAAGTTCTTTTAAACATTTAATAATTATATAGAGGTGAAATTATATGTTATTTATGAACTTATATAATTTTAAATGGTCCCATACATCATTTTGTTTTCTAAAATTTGGATGATTCGTTTGATAAAACATTAATAGACTTTTGTTAGTTATTTTGGTGGTTTTTATGACCATCATGAACTAGTATCATTTTATTTAATATTGTGACTATATATTAGTTATAGAAAATTAAATAAGATATAATATATATATATATATATATATATATTATAATATTATTGAACCACTAAAATTATTTTATGACCATCCTTGAAGGCGATAATGAATATTATATCTCTTTATCCATGAAGGCACTGAACTGACATATTCCGAAAAATGATTCCATTTTTATAATAAAAAGAGGAGATAATTTGTTTGATGATGGATATTACATTAAAATAATAAAGTTACATTATATATATGATATTATATTTATCATTTACTTTGGATAGGGGGTGAGGATAAGATTTAATAAAGAAAAAATTTAAAAGAGACTGATGGAGGATTTAACCTCTTGAATGTCATCTCCTTGAGAACCTCCTTAAGGAACATAGAATTGGTCTTTTGGTGAGAAAAGAAACAATAAGGCATTGGTAAAGGGTGTGGTAAATTAATTTGACTGAATATTGGAAATCTTCAACTCTTGGAAGGTGTAAGGATAATGAGTTGTGAGGGGTGGTATTTATAACGGAATGAGAGTAGTGTTTTTATTATTATACAATTTATTTTATTATTTTTGATCAAGACTATAAATAGTGATAATTATAGTGAATATATATAGTAACTGGTGTATTTTAGTTTTATATAATGGGTTCTTACGTCATACATGACTGTAAAATTCATGTACTTGAGTTAAAATGTCAAATACTATAAATTATTGTATGTCACTATTCACTAAAATTTAAACTATTTTAGAAAATCACAAAAACCTCACCCTATCCATTTTTCAATATGTATATTTTAAAATTGGAAACAATTTTCTGAAAATAATTTTCTATATATGATAAGTTTTTGTTTTTAATTAAAATCATCCTTTTTTCCAAAAATGGCAATTTTAATATAAAAATAAAATTTATAACCCATTGAAAAATTAATTATGGTCTCATAAAATTATATAATAATTAAAATGAAACATAATATTAATTTATGGAATCATTTTATGAAAATAAGTTTTATATTATAGAATTATATTCATTCTACAATTGTAAATAAAATATTTACGTTTTACAAAAATACCAAAACGTAATTTATCATTTTCAAAACATTTATTTACATGTACCATGATATAAATATGTCATATTTTCATTTATAGTATTCTGAAATATTATTTTACACTTTCATAGGTGAGGTTACCATTTGAACATCAAGATTACTGTTGTAACAATCATGTTACCATTATAACGATCATATTTAAAATGGTAATATAGGTTCTTTAATTTTAATAAATATCAATTATTTTATAAATTATTAATTCCATTATATTTTCTATCAGGGTTATATACATTCATATTAAAATGAATATTTTAATACTAACAGTATGTTTCATTTCTATATATTTGTTCAGTGCGATCATTCTAGTGGATAGAGTATATCTGTATTTTCTTATTCTTATTATATTATTTTTTATTTATTATCCCATTGTAATATTTCATATTATTATTGGTTTGTTTTATGAATAATATATTATTCTTCATTTATGATAAAAATGTTTTCTGTTGTTTTCTCTATGTAATGTATGAGATTTAAAATATATGAAATCATTATAAGAATGGAAATTCCATTGATAAAAATTTTCAGTCATTACAAATAATTTATCTGGATATTGTTTTCACTATTTTAGTGTTGACCATAGAGCTATTAATTTTAGGTTGAGGAAAGGTGAAAACAATAAATTTAAAACTTTGAGATAAGTCAATACCGATCAACCAAGAATAATTTTTATTACAAATTGGTATTCTCCTCTAGAATAATAATATGATTATCATTCAACCATGCATTTGGAAAAGAGATTAGAGAGGAAAGCTTTTCCCTCCACTCAATTAGGTATCTCATGGATGGAAGAGATGAAGACCAAGAAATAAAACCCGGTAGAAATCATGCTTAAATCTACAATGAGTAATAGCACCTAGATTATTAACATTGGAATCTCATCCCACGTGTTAGGAAATGAAAATTTATTGAAACATTTAAATAAAATGTTTGATGTAATAGTGATATTTGGTATTGATGGTGCCTTAAGGATCAAATTCAATGAAAGTAAATAATTATAAAATGATGAGATAATGAAAATATAAGTACTCTATGTGGATAGTTTTCATCACAATATCATTAGTGTGACTCAACTATATGAGTTTGGACTGGTAGTTACATTTAATCAAAATGGGTGCACCATTGAACAAAAGGTATATAATTATACCATGAATGCCTATAAAAAATGGGGATTTATACTAGGTATATTTTAAAGAAAGCACTTGTTTATTATTAATTTAAGAGGAAGAAACATATAGAACTATAGTTTGGGTCAAATTAATCAACCGATCAAGAAAAACTTATACATGATCAAAGTTGTTTTCAACATTCCCAATATAATGTATGATCAATAAAAGTAATGTGATGATTCCATGCATGGAAATATAGTCCAAAATTCTTATCTTCCGATGAACAAAAGGGCATTGAATTTTTTTGATCTCTCCCGTATAGATGTGCATGGTCCAATGAATGTGGTTGGTGTATATGGAGAGTGGTACTTCATTGTTTTTATAGATTATTATATTAGAATGTAATGGCTGATGATTATGTAGTGAAAATGGGAAGTGATTAACTACATTAATAATGTTGGTCAAAAATCCCACAAAGTATCATTGAATCATTTTTGAGGTGATTAGGTTTGTTAACAAAGGAGGCCTCCATGATTTTTTTTAAAGGCATACCACTATGTTCAATGTTTTTGACAAAAGGGGGTTTACATGGTGAGTTTTTGTGTTCAAGTGATGTTTTTGACAATCCATGATTGATAGAAGAACCTCAAAAAAGGAATGGATGGTCTGGAGGTAGTACAAAAAATATTAGATACAAGGTGGCTCTGTTTTCCAGTGTTTACCAAATCTTTGGGCCTCAAAATCGACAATGGGGGAAAGTGTTTTTAGAAAAGGTACTTTCATGCCCGTTTTGGGGAGGATTAGATATTTAGGCACCATATGTTTTTCAATATCATAATATCAAAATAAGGAAAAGGAAATAGGGGATCCCAAGTATTTGTTTGGGTGTGTAAGGTGACTAGGGCGACAGAGGCTTAGGCGACTGGACTTGCATGCTAGGAGGAGGCTTGCGTACGATGCTCAGGGTGCCCAAAATGCCTATAAAAAGATGGATACTCCTACTCATTTTTGATGAAGATAAAAAATTATAGAAAATTTAATCTCTAGTCGTGCAAGTGGTGGTTTGGACGCACAAGTATAAATATATTTAGATGTTTCACGCCAGTTGATAGGTTCATGCCAATATTGGTTTGGGAATAAAAGGGTTTGAGTTTCCCATGTGCTTATTTAGATAACGGAGTGTCGCACAAGTGGTTAGGTGACACTTGAGAACCATGCATAGAAAACAACTCCAGATATGGAGAAGTGAGCTACTCATTCTAAGGCTCTTAGAAATTCAGAAGGTTTCCCAGCACACCTGCGGTAAAGTTGAATTCATCAGTGGATAAAATTTGAACTTCAACAGAGTATATACATATAGGGAAAGATGCATTAATTGGTGATAATGAAGGAACATACATGTCTTTAAACTACGAGTGGATCTTTTGAAGAAGCAGTAAGCATACTTCAGTTGAGAGAGCAGTGAGCTTTCATATTGTGAGTGGTTGTAAACCAAGAGGGACAATGAGTCTACTCCAAACATTGTAAATAATAGTCTACTTTTAGTGGATTTGGTACATCATCACATTTTCGGTGTATGCTCCTTTGGTATAGCCTAGTGAGGGTGAACCAAGTAAAATTTTTGGGTCTTGTGCTTGCTTTAAGTTTTGTTCATACGCTTCAATGGGAAGGAGAGAGAAGAGTGTTTTTTCTAAAAACGAAACATGATCAATAGAGGCAGTTGTTTTAATCTGTCATACCTTGATTCAACCCCTCCTCAGATTATCTAACCTAGTGTACCTAACAATTGGTATAAAAGTGAAAGTTTAATATCAGTGTTTCTCTTTCTAATGGAGGTCACCAATCCTAGAGGGATTCTGATCTTCTTCATGAACAATTTTTAGCTATGGAAGAATCAGATGCAACACAAATTCCAATCATTGGGAATGGAAGTGTTTACAACATCAATGCATGGTATAACTACTAATATTAATAATGGTGCATTATAAGAAGCTGAATGAAGAGAATTAGATGCTGACTATAAGAGAATTGATACTTTAGGGGGATCCCAATCCAATACTGTTTATATTAAGATGATATCATGAAAAACATCACATTCCATGAGGGAAAATCATTTTAACATATATGAAGGAGATTCAAAGGGTAGAGATGCAAAGCTATAAGTATTGTGGAATAATTCTGAAGATCTGAAAATGGACTTGGATGAGTCTGTTGACAAATTCTTTGATAGGGTAAATATTGTTATGGAAGATATGAGTGGTCTTGGAGAATTCATTGATGACATAAATATTGAGAAGTGTATCTTGAGGAAACTTTTACCTCATTTCAATCTAAAGGTTTCAGTATTGGAAGATAAAGATCCAAAATATCTGACACTGGAAAAGTTTAATAATACATTGGTTTCATATGAAATGAGGAACAATGATAACGAGGATGCAGAAAAGGAGAAATCTAAAGAGGTGGAATTAAAGTCCATGAAGAATCTCACCATGGAAGATAATCAGAAATAAGAAGATACAGATGAGGTAATTTTATTCTTTTCTTGAAATTAAAAAGAGGACAAGGAAGTTTTAAAGGGAAACTTCAAGTAGCATGCTTTAGATGTGGAATGGTTTGTCATCTTGCAACAAGGTGCCCCAAAAAGATTCTGGATGACTATAATAATGTTGAAGAAGGTAAAATTCCAAAAAAACAAGTCTTCAACCAATGTAAAAGGGAGAAAATAGTTCAAGAGAAATTTCTTCAAAAAGGAGAATATTATTTCAAAAGAATTTGACAGTTCGGATGAATATGAGGTTAAAGAGGTTTAAGAGATTGAAAAATGTAATGATCATAGAGAAAATGCTCTGGTGGATTTTGTCAGTAGTGCTCAGAAAAAGGAAGAAATAAACATTGATGATGAAGAAGTTAAAGGAATAACTGATATTCAATCAAAGTTAGAGGATTCTCTTAAAGAGATAGATGTTTGGAGATCCAAAACATAGAATGTAAACAAAGAAGTTTGTGATGCCAAACTCTATATGCAGCACTAGGAAAAATAGAAGTTTGAGTTGATGGAAGAAATTGAGAAACTCAAGTCATCAACACCATAGGACTCAAAATCGGTTAGTGAGTATGAAATCAAGACTGGAGAATAGAAAAGGGAGATCGATGGTTTGAATAACACAATGAAAGAGAAAATAAAGCTTATCAATGAAGTTAAAAGAGAAGGTGATGGTCTGTGAAAAAAAATTATAGACCAAGAAAAACTTCTATATCCTGGAACATTATCAGGAAAACATATCATTCAGAAGACTGAAAAGATAAAAGAGGATCCAAGTAGATTAGTAGGAATGAAGTAGAAATTGAACTCATATGTCAAGGCTAATTTGTGTTTCTTTCAGAAATAGAAAGCAGTCAGGGTTGACGTTAGACTTCAAGCACCCATTCCAATAATGATATTTAATGTGGGTACAAAGCAGAATAAGATAATCTAATTTTCCCAAGGGACTAATGGTAGTATAAAAGTGACATGCAGGAATGCACCTTTCCTCATGTGTTATTTCTATGGAAATATGGTACACTCACAAAATGTGTGTTCTATATCCCAAAGATACCGAAGGACATAAGAACAGATGTTGTAGTGAAAGAGAGATCGGTTTTCTATAAAATATTTTGAAGGTGGATCTTTTTGGTATGGAGGATTTGGACATATGTCCAGATACTGTATATTGGGCATGTAGAAGGATGTGCCAAAGAAGAACCAAACTATTCACAAGTAGTAAATCAATGAACCAACCCAAAAATTGAAAATTGATAATAGATTTACAGCTTTGCAAGATGAAGTCGGTCCATCGTACTTTGAGAAAGATGAATATTCTCAATATATGACGAGTGTGAAGAAAAAAATATGGATAAAGAAGAAAATATTTGAGAAGGTAGTGGTTTCTGAAATTTCCTTTAAAGAATAAGACCATTTTGGTGTATGGATCCTTGATAGTGGTTGCACGTATCACATGACAGGAAATAAGGATCAGATTCCAAGCATAAAATATGACAAAGAAGAAGTTTTTGTGTTCGTAAATAATGAAGGATTGAAGATAATTGGATCAGGAAAGGCCAGGTTTGGGGGGAAAATAAATAAGACGTGCTGATTTCTTTGTTGTAGAAGGTCTCAATCACAATTTCTCAATGTCAGTAAAATGTGTGACTTAGAGAATTCTAAATGGTTTTCCAAGAATTTGTGTGTCATCAAGGGAAGATATTATATAGTGATACTACAGGGAAAAAGGACCAAGGGGAATCTCAACATGGTAAGTGGAGAAAAAAATATGTGATTTTTATCCAGAGAGGAAGAAAATAAGATGTAGAATAAACGACTTGGTCATCTATATCAGACATCCCTGGAAGATTTGGTAAAGTGTAATGGATCTAGAGACCTCCATATTCTATCACATGATCATTATCACACGTGTGATGTATGCCAATAAGGGAATCTCATCAAAAATATGTATAAGGAAAAGGAGAATAAGTTAACAAGAGTGCTCGAATTGGTGCATGATGATGTTTGTGGGATTATCACACTAAGAGCAACTGACTAAAGGGGAACTACATTCTTTTCATTGATGACTATAGCACAATGTCATGGGTATTTTTTATTTCCCATAAGTCTGATGTATTTATCTTATTAAAGAAGTACCAGAGGGAGTGTGAAAGGATTCTTGGATAGAAAATTATAAAGTTTTTTATTGATAATGGTACTGAATTCACAAACATTCAGGTGGAATACAATATCATGAAATCTCAGATAAGGCATCAAGTGTCTTCAGTGAGAACTCCCCAATATAATGGAGTGTTTGAAAAACGAAATTAGATCATCAACAACATGGCCAGAATAATTCTTTTAGAAAAAGACCTACCAGAGAAATTATGGAAGGAAGCAGTATTGATATAGGTTGACATTTCTAATAGGGCTCCGATATATCTGAAGGAAGGGAATACTCTGTATGAGATGTGGTATGGAACGAATCCAACAGTGAAATACTTTCAAATATTTGGAAGTAAGTGCTTTATCCTCTATAAGGATAAATTTAGGAAATTTGAGTTATATGGAGATAATGGGATATTCCTTGGAAACTCAAGAAAAATCAAAGCATACAAATGCTTTAACAATAGTATAGGAAATGTAGTTGAGAGCAATGATGTCACTATTTTGGAAAATGAATAGAATAATCAATAGCATAGTGAACATTTACTTGATGAAAGTGATGAAGATGAAAGTAACACAGCGGTGTAGAAGTAGCAGATGCAGACTTGGAAGAAGATACTGATGATGAACAATAAGAATTAAAGTCTGTATATACAAAAAGCCAAAGAGTCGAGCAAAAATTTATCAGCAGAATATCAATGGTGATCACACAGTGCCAGTTCATAAAAGAATAATGAAGTCACTATAGCAGACATCTCTTTTATCTTAGGTATATCCTAAATGATTTTCTAATGCAGTTGAATATGAAAACTAGGTTCATGGTATGAATGAAGAGATAGATCATATTGAGAATAAACAGATGTGGGAGATTGTTTCGAGGCTAGTAGATAAGAATGTCATCGAAACTAAATAGGAATATTTCCACAAGATCAATGAATATAGCATAGTGATTCAAAACAAAGCATTACTAGTGTTAAAAGGATACTCTCATATAGAGGTAGTAGATGTTGATGATATATTTTCCCATGTTTCAATGAGGGAGAAAATCATATTATTCCTAGCCATTGTAGTGCAATGGAAGTTCAAAGTGTTCCAATTGAACGTCAAATCTTCATTCTTAAATGGTCTTATGGGGGAAGAAGTGTATATCGAAAATCCAGATGGATTTCTCATTCATGAGAATGAGAACATGGTTTTTTGGCTGAAAAAGGCGTTATGTGGGCTGAAACAAGCACCAAGATCATGGTATTTGAGGCTTGATCAATATTTTAAGAATCTTGGTTTCCAGAGTGGTGGAGTTGATTACAATATATATTTCAACAATGATAGTAATCAAAGGATGGTGGTGCTGGTTTAGGTCGATGACATAATATTTGGCAGATCATATGAAGATCATGGAAGATTGTGTTCTGAATTCATGAAAAGTGAGTTCAAAATGTCAATGATTGGAGAGATGAAATTTTTTCTTGGTTTACAGGCAATAGAAGGAAGGAATGGCACAGTTATCTCTCAATCCAAATATACCAAGGAGGTTCTGAGGCAATTTGGGATGGAAAATTTCAAGGAAATGAAGACTCTGGTTGCTACTCGGATGAAACTGTCAAAAAATGAGGAAGGAAAGGCGGTTAATATCATAGAATTGAGGAAACTTATTGGATTTTTAATGTACTTGACCATGATATGGCCTGAAATTTTATTCTCCACATGCCAAGCAGTGAGATATCAAAGTAATCCCAAGGAAACCCACATGATTGCAGTCAAAATAATTATTCAGTATATCAAGGGAATGGTGGATTTAGGATTGATATATAATGAAAAATCTCAGTCAGAGATATTGGGATATACTGATACAGATTGGTCCAATTCAGTGGATGTTAGGAAATCAACGTCAGGAGGTTTATTCTATCTTGGTGGATTGTGTAGTTCTTGGTTATGAAATAAGCAAGAATTATTTTCCTTAATCACTATAGAAGATATGTATATTATAGCCACTCAATAATGCACACAATTATTATGGATGAAGCATCATCTTGATGATATGGGAGTTGAAGTGAAGTCTCCAATTAGAATTTAGTGTAATAAATCAATTTCTATAAATCTTAGCAAAAATCTAGTATATCATTCGAGGACCCAACACATTGAGTTAAAGTATCATTTTTTTCATGGAGAAAGATGAGTAGGGAATTGTGAAGTTGGAGTACGTTATTACATAACTATAGGTTATAGGCATTCTGACAAAAGCCTTACCCAAGGAATCTTTTGAGAGGCATCCGCTGGATCTGGGAGTCCAGTTGACTCCCCACACTTCAAAAATTGTTAATGCGATTCCCCCTCTCCCCGAGGTGTGGTGTGTTTTCTTTACTATACTAATCTGTTCTCTCTACTCTATTGCATACCATAAAGGAGTGAACTTTGGGATCATTGAAAAAGGGGGAGAAAGAGTGACTCCTAAAGGGGGAGAAACTATGGATAATGAATGGAGACAATATCTTTTAAAAAGACATGGTGATAAGATGACAGGTGGTGCAGTGGGATAGAGGGAGTTTATCAAGACAGGTGAAGAAGCAGATAGGGGGAGCACCATGGTGGGAGTATGTGGTGCACTAAGTGATCAAATACAACTTATCTTAGAAAACACAATAACCCATGAAGTGAATAAGGATAGTATTAAATATGATGATTCTTGAAGTGATTTATCAAATAATAGATATCACGTGAGATGGGGATCATGATAAAATAAAAGAGTGGTGTTGGAATGGTGTTTTATGGTTTTTAGATATCACCAATTGGTTCCAGTTTGGTATCAACAATTGTTGTCATAAATGAAGTGATTCATTGATGAAATTTTCATTTACTCTTGTTTCTCACACCGATCATTTCTCATGTGGTCTTAGAGTATGTGATGAGTGAATCCTTGATCACTTTCAGGATCACAATAGGTGAATGGTGGATGAAGAATTAATGAGTTAACATTTTATGAAAGTGTTTTCAACAAACCCAAAGGATATATTGTTGGGAAAATTTACATCAAGTTTTCATTGATTCATTTTTGAGGTGATTGTGTTTGTAGAAAACACAAGCCTCCATGGTGTGTTTGTTGACAAAGTATACCATGATGTAAAATTTGATGAAAAATGAGGTTTACATGGTGAGTTTTTTAGTTCAGGAGATGTTGTTGGAAAACCATAATTGACAGAAGACCTTGAAAGGGATGGATGATCTGGAGGAAGTATAAAAAGAGAATATACAATGTGGTTCCATTTCTAGTGTTTTCCAAATTTTTTGGGCTCCAAATCGATAAAGGAAGAAAAGTATTTTTGGTAAAGGGACTTAAGCACCAGTTTCATAGAGGCTTGGAAAGTTTCACACCATATGTTTTTCAATATCAAAACATCGAAATATGGAAAAGGAAATAGGGGCACCCAAGTTTTTGTTTAGGGGCGCAAGGTGACTAGCGTGATAGAGGTTTAGGTGACTGGACTTGTGCGCTGGGAGGAGACTTCTGCGTGGTGCCCAAGGTTCCCAAAATTCCGATAAATATAAGGATACTTCTAATTTGTGACTAAGCTCAAAACTTAGAGAAAATTTTTGCTTCATTCATGCAAGTATGTTTGTTCACGCAAGTGGTGGTTTGGTCTTGCAAGTATAAAGATATTTAGATGTTGTGTATTAGTTGATAGTTACACGCCAATATTGGTTTGTGTGTAAAATTTTTTGATTCGCCCAAGTTCTGATTTGGTGAAGGTATTTGCACGCAAGTTGTTTGATGAAACTTTCACACTAGGCATAGAGAAGCGTTCTAAACATAGAGAAGTGTGCTAGTCATTCTATGCTTTCACAAATTTATGAAAATTTCCAAGAACACATGTATTAATGTTGTATTCATCAGTGCATGAAATTTGAAGTTCAATATAGAATCTACATACAGAGAAAGATGCATTCATTTGTGATAATGAAGGGTCCTACAAGTCTTTAAACTAAGAGTGGATCTTCTGATGAAACAGTGAGCACACCTCATTTGAGATAGTTGTGATATTTCATGTTGTGAGTGGTTGTAAACCCGGAGGGACAGTGAGTCCACTCCAAACACTATAAACCACAATTTACTTTTAATGTATTTGGTATATCGGAACATTCCTGTTGTATTCTTCTTTAATGTATCCCAGTTAGGGTGAACCATGTATAATTGATGTGTCCTATACTTGCTTTATTTGTTGTTCATACTCTGAAATAGGAAGGAGAGAGAAGAGATTTTTTTCTAACAACGAAACAAGATCAATATGGGAAGTTGTTTTAATCTATCATACCCTGATTAACCCCCCCCCCCCCTCAGGGTATCTAACCTAGTGGAGCAAAATAAAATGGCCACATAATAAAGATATTACAATATGACAACGTAATTGAGTAAACATACACTAAATTTGATAATTACCTTGAAAACATTGGATCATCAATGAGGTTTCTTCACTAAGAACACCTCAAAAAATTGAGTTTGTTGAATAAAAAATTGACATGTGAACAATATATCAAAAACTATGCTTATTGAGAGTTGTGTTTCTCATAATTATTAGAAATAGTTTGTTCAAGTTACAGTGTACACTCAATGTCAAACAATTCTATTTATATGAAAGGATAGGAAACAAATTGAGATATTTCATAGAAGGAATCCATCATTAATGTATTTTAATTCTTTTGGAAGTAAATTTTTCATTTGAAACAAAGAGGGAAATCAACGTATGTATGGTGATGCTATAGAAGATGGAATATTCCTTGGGTACTAAATGAATATTAAAGCCTAAAATGATACAATTTTCATCTTATATATATTGTGGAGAGTAATGATGTCAACATAGTTGATGATAAAACTATGAATAACTTGGAGATCTTATATATTTATATGATTGAATATGAATAAAAAAGTGGAAAAGGGACAGATTAACGTACATAAATTTTAGAAGTCTTTTCCTACATTTCATTCTCTCAAAATGATGATGATTCATAAATTGAATAAAAAGAGGAAATCATAGTAGAATAAACTTTACCAAAAACCTCACTCGATAAATAAAAGAGAATAAGTTGATCAATACAATATTATTAAGTATTGGTATGTACGTACATAGACAAGTATAATGAATAATTATTGACATTTTTTACTCATATCAATTGTGGAACCAACCTATTTTGGAGAAGAGAAAAAGGATTAATCATGGGTTAAGTCCATGAATGAATAATTAGATCGTACTAACAAAATAATTTACTTGGGATCATTTTATGAGTCTAGAAAATCACAATGTAATTGAATAAATTTGTATCTTCAAAAAAAATTAAGAGTTAGGAAATGTGATTAGAAACAAGGAACACTTGGTGTACAAAGGATATGCATATATTGAAGCAATTTATGTGGAATAAATGTTTCCTCTAGTATCTATACGAGTGTCTATTAGGATCTTCATATCCATGGTGATTAAAATAGGGTACAATGTTTATCATATGGATGTAAAAATGTAATTCATAAATTTTGTTCTTAAAGAAGAAGTATACATTGAAAAACTGATGTGATTTTTTTATAAGAAATAATGAAAAAAATGTTTTTATATTAATTAAGGATCATTATAGTCTAAAATAATAACTATGATAATATCATTATTGAATGTATGATTATCAAAAGAAACTAAAATTTTAAAGAGAAGTTGTTGACTATAATCTCTATGTGAAGAATTAACGGGGAGATTAATTTACGGTTCTTTTGTATGTGGATGATATTTTATTTTGTAGAAGTAGGAATGGATAAGTGGAAGAATTTTATTATCATATGAAATAACATTTTGAAATGTCTATGATTAGAGAACTTTCATTGAATAAATCATATATGTTTTGGGGATTTAGGTGATTCAAAATAAGGTATATACATTCATTTCATAGGGAAAACATTGAATATAGCTTCTTAATAAATTCCTTGTGCATGACTCTAAACCAATTTGGACTCCAATTATAGTTGGGAAAGAATTTGTAAATAAAGTGGATGGGAAATATTTTGATCCTACATTGTATAGGAGGATCATTGAAATCCTATTATATCTGACTACAACATGACCAAATTTCATCTTTGAAACATTCTTAGCCCCTCACTTCTAAATTACTCCAAAGGAAGATAATTATTTAGGAGTTAAAATATTCAAGAGAAATATTCAATGTAATATAAGCAATGGATTATATTTTTTAGTAATAATAGATAAGGAATAATCAGTATTTTTTTATGTTGATTGGGTTAGAAATGTGGTGGATTAAAATTCTACATGTGGGTGTGCATTATTCATTGGAAATGAATGTGTGGGTTGGTAGAGTAAAAACTAACTTACTAATAAGAAATTCACTTGGATATTATAGATAAATAAATAACATACTACTATTGGTGATGGGGTGAAAAAAACTATGGTAATACACTATGATAATAAGAGCACAATCAAGCTTATGAAAAATCTGGTTAAACACGCTCACACTAAACATATTGAGATCAGATATCACTTTATCAAATAAAACATTTAATGAGGTGTGATTAAAATAAAACATGTTGGAACTAATGATCAAGTGGATGAAATCCTGACTAATCCTTTGGAAGCACTAATTTTTGAGAACCATCAGTTGAACCTCAATGTCCAACCACCTCTCATTGCATGAGGATGTTACATTTCATCACTTTTCCCCATTTTTGTTATCTATTTTAATCTGTGTGTGGTTATGATGTAGTTATACAGGGGAGATTATATCTTGGGGGTCTTTTTTCATACTAAGGTCCCAATATAGTTTCTTTGGGTTTATTGAAAAAGGGTAGGGGACTTAAATTCAATGAATTATTGGTTTGTATGATAGGTGGATAGATCATCCGTTTCCTAAGGAATGAAAATATATTTTTTCACTCTTGTTTTCCAATTCTCTTATAGAATTAGAGTGATGGATGAGTTATTTCATTATTGATTGGTTTTTTTAGTTCAGTTCTTTATTGAATTTATTTTCAGATTTCCAACAAACCCAAAGTGGTATATTGTTGGAACCAAGGTTTTTTTACAGCTATAAATGGATTGTGTTTTTTCTATCAATCCACACAAGGTTGAACAAGTAGTTTTCAAGATAAATGATCTTATTGTGTAAGTGAATTCAATTTTTATGGTGTCATCATTTCCTAGGGTTTTTTAAATTTTTGATTCTTAAAATCTCTAGGAAGGGACTATATTTGGGAAATATGTATTTCTAGTAATGGATCATTAAAATTTAGAAAAGGAATGGATTTTGTGAAGGATGGAATTCATAAAATAATATTTTTTCATGGATTTTTGAAGTTTAATGAAATAGGTTTACTGAAGAATGGATGAAGCACAATGGAAAGATAGTAAGTTATCTGAATTTGAGAAGCTTCCCCAACCGAGAATTTTGAATAAAGTTTCTAAAAGAAACGGAGCATTGAAAAGATGAATGGAGAGGTTCAAAAATTTATGTGGTGATATTAAAAGCATTGAAAATGAGACAATGACTATAAATAAGAGGCCACTCATCATGTGAGGCGTCAAGAGAATTTTTAAAAATAGATAAATTCTATGATTTCACATGGATTGCGAGAAGTTAACTCTTTTATGAATTAATAACTATTTGTAAAAACAATATTCATGAATTGAATTGTGATGAACTAATTGAAAATAAGTCATTTCATATAAGGGAGTTTTTTCAAGGCTGGGATGTTTGTGATATTTGAGAGTTCTGTAATTGACTATAGTTCTATGAAGGTTGTCAGCTTCGAGAATTTATGTAATTTCATGAAATTTAAAAGATCTTTGAAATAAAAAATCTTATTTTCTTAAAGAGAGAGTTTCAAAAAAGTTGCTTACGTGAATAGAAGGTTTTGAACATCTGGATTCTGTGAACAGTGTATTCAAGTGCTTAAATTTACAAACATGGTGAATGTAGAGTCATGTTTTAATCGGGGACAAAGTCTTATGTTCATAATCTATTGATGTGACCTAGAATTCCATAAACTGGATAATACTTCACCCAAGGAAATGATAAAGGGGGAGCTGAAAGAGGTGATTTAAGGGAGGCAGTTTGTTATCCATAAAATCCATAAAAATGAATTGGTACTTTCACTAATTTGTTGTGTTTGATCTTCTAAAATCCTCAATATCTATTGAATCTTAGTGGATTAATGTATTACCAACACACTGTCGGTGTATAATTCTTTGACTACCCTTTAGTACTGAACCAAGTAAAACATTTGTGTCATGTTTCTACTTAGGCATATGGTTGTTTAATAATCACACCAGATAGGTATTGCAAGTTTCTACCAATATGGGTACAAGAGCTGTCTCATTGAAATAAAAAGTTGACACTCCAATTCCCCTCCACTATAAGGGTTTTATAGGGTTTTATAAAGTGATATTACTATAAAATTGTATAGATAATCTACTAGAAGAATATGAAACTATAAAAATTATATATAAATGAATTATAAGATTATATTAATTTATTTATACAATAAAATTTCAGGAATATATAATTCATCGAACCAAGAAAAAATACCACCTAGAAACACCACATAAAAAAAGTGATTTGAAGGATAATAAATATCAATTTCCTTCAATTCAATATATATTCTAGTCACATATCCAATCCTAGAGTTTTTTCGGTTATAACAGAACCTAACCCTTAATCTAAAAAATATCAATATGTGTGACCAAATCCTAACCTAAAATTTTTTCAATGGAGAATAGAGATTCCATGAATTTAAAGCTAAGGAAAAGAAAAAACAATTCTTTCAACATGAAAAGGTTATCAAGATCTTTTTATTTTTCTTGGTTCATAAAATGACTATACTACTTAAGATCAAGAAGCCGCATGACGTAAGTATTAACGATCTCCAAAATTATGGGCCCCATTACAAAATATTTGGAATAATATTATTGAATTATTTGTATTTTTTATTATCACCAAAATTTAGTCAATTATTGTAAAATAGTATTGGATGATCAAAATGTGTATACGAACCACATAGATTCTATCCTCCATAAGTAATATGTATAACGACAAGAGGTTATAAGAAATAACCCAGGGATCTTTTTTGAAAATATTTATAAAAAAATAAGTCATTAATGTACTATCCATCATTTTTTTAAAACATAATTAGGTAGCTGTATCCCTAATTCCATCTCAATTGTTAGAAATAATTCATTCAACATTAAATTCTTCCCAAATACAATGAAATTTACATTATATCTCTATGAATCATTAATATGAGCCACCATGCATCCCCAAATCATCCCAAAATATTATGAACTTCATGCCCTCATCATTAGAAGAATGGGAAATATCCTTGAAAATGAGATCCTCTCCTGATGAGGAACACAAGTTTAGCTCCATTTATGTTGTAAAATTATTGAAATAGCGGCATGATAAAGTAGAGTTTTATGAAATGTGATCTTTTATATCCATCCATGTGGTACCAATCAGGATTGATCAATATTCACATAGTTTTGGAAAGAAAAATCTCAATAATGTTGATGGAATTTTTATATAATCATCTAATGTTCAAGTGGTTGTCCCATACTCTACTCCTTCTATTGATGAATAATATCTTATATACATCCCCTATAATTATAAATAAATTTTTCCCACCCTTTTTGTTTTCTCCGTGAGTGATGTTGATGATAATCATGTTAGGGATGATACACCAATGAAAGGTATCACTCATACCATAGTATATTAAAAGGAAAAGTATAATCAATATCAAAACGTAGAAATATTCATCATGGTCCCAACTTGATCTTCCATTATCAACCAACTCCACGAAATTTGGAAAGGTAAGGGTATCATAATGTCTTCTCTTAACTAACCACCTAAAACTGACTGGGTTATATCTATTAAAGATCTCTCTAGGACTCAATTTTATTGATTTTTAAAATAAGTACTTTTAGGTTAAGTTGTAAATGGGTATAAAATAGCTTAAAAAAGAGAGATACAAAGATATTTAAGTCCAACCATGTCACAAACCATTCCGAGTCGACCCTGGACTAGTCACCCAGGCCAGCCCGTGTCATGTCCCGAGTGGTGTTCCCGTTCCACCTGGGATGGCGACAAGCACCAAGGGCATCAATAGAGTACACAAGGAAACGATTTTTCCCATATAGGAACAATGCAACAAACATTAGAAAGAAATGGATAGCCCAAAATACATTTATATAAAAATTGAACTGAACATTATTTGTACAAGAAACTGAAAGCACAACTAAGAAAAAAACTCAACTGACCAAACCCAATAACCAACTAACTCCATGTGACCCCACTGATCACTCTCAAACAAAATGATCACACATCGTCCAAGGAGATCGAACTCAAGCTAAAACCTTCACAAGGGCAAAAAACTGAAGAAGACTACAGGCGTGAGTAATAAAACTCGGTAGGTTGGCCTAATATTCTATTCCCAATGCACATCCTTTAAAATAAAAGAAACATCAATTTCAAGTTTTAAACACAAATATAAAGTTGTTTATTCCAAATTAGGTCCCATGTTATAAAAAAATTACCAGACAAAAACATTCATGTTTTATAAACAAGAATGCAAGTAACAACTTTCCAAATGATGCAACTTCAAAATGAAAATAGTTTTCAAGAGGGATGCTTTAAATATTTTTAACCATTAAATAAATCAAACAAACTACTCAAAAACCCATTTCAAATTTCACAAAAAAAACCACAATTCAGGAAGAGCCATTTTCTTAAAAACCTACCCCTTTTCATTTTTAACAACTTTTAAAATAACCAAGCCACTCCAAACAACCCCTTCCCATTTTTTTTAAAATTCAACAATCTATATTTTCATAATCCGAGGTCTATTGAGACAAATATACTTTCTAGGAAAACACCAACTGTTCAAAACCAATTTCCAAAACTAATTTATCTGATTCCAAAAACAATTTAATATCCCAAAATACCCCATTTAAAAAAAGATTTAGAATCACCTTAAAATGATTCAACATTTCAAAAAAATTATTCCAACAAACCACAAGTTTAGATTATGGATAATCCAATCCCGTTAAATCATTTCCAATTCTGTTCATTTTTTTTCACAAAAACACAACCTTCTAAAACCATTCTTATATTTAATTTTTGAAAACCCCCATTTTCAATTTTCAAAATCCAATCCTTCCTTTAAAACCAATTTCCACAATTCTCACACAAGGATTTTCAAAACAAAAATTCATAATTCAAGAAAGGTTCAGGAGACACAGAAAAAAAGAAACTTGTATCGGTGGGTGACTTGACCATATGGTTCGCGACCATATGTCAAACACAACATGAACACAGAGAGACTTATTAGGACCATGCCTCAGCCCCACCCAGGCCAGGTGATCTCACGGAGCCCATTAGTCAAACTCCCCCTTTTCATATCCCAACACCAAACAATGAAAAAGATCAAAAGACACTAATAAAACTGGACATCCCATGGAATCCTAAGGATTAGAATGAGAAAGAGTTCGCGACGCTATTCCCGAACATACCCCTCAAGCACCAAAAATCCTACTCCATATACCTCAACATCCCCCAAAATAACAAGGGCTCTCTAAAAATAATGTTCTGGTATGATCTGACCTCCTTTGAAACCTTTTTGTCAAGAACCAGTCCGAGTCGACCCTGAACTGGTCACCCAGGCTAGCCTGTGACAAGTCCCAAGAGGAGTTCCCGATCCTCCCGGGATGGAAACAATCACCAAGGGCATCAATATATTAAACAAGGGAATTATTTCACCCATATATTAACAATAAAACAAATAACAGAAATAAATGGACAGCCCAAAATACATTTATATAAAAATTTAACTAAACATTATTTGTACAAGAAACTAAAAGTACAACTAAGATAACAACTCAAATGACAAAACCCGATAACCAAATAACTTGTAGTACCCCTAGTTTCTAGCATGAAACACTTACATGATACTTTTCTTGGTTTTAAAAGCTAAGGGTGACATATGGTAGAGTTGGGAGATCTTGGAATGAAGTTTGAAGCAAAGGGGACGGTGCACGGGTGGCGCATGGTTTGTGTAACGGTGCGGCCAAACCGTGCGTCGATGACTGAGGAGGCAGTGGCTTCCTCATGGTCGGCACACGGTTAGGAGAAACCGTGCGATGAGGCCATGCGATAAGGGTGGACGAGGCAGTAGCTAATGCATGTTTATTGCACAGTTTGTCAAACTGTGTGGACTAACCGTGCGGGCACTTAAAATTATATCCTTAAATTGTGGATCTAACTATTTTTTCCTTTAATTACCTTGTTTAAAGCTTCTAAGTTTCCCTAACTCGGGATTACTCTCCCTTGAAGGTTGGAAAACTTCTCCCAAGCATTCCAGAGGTGATCTGAAGTCTTCTATTGGTGAATCGAAGCCGAATCCTTGAGGTATGTGATCGTTCTCCTTCGTTCTTGATCATTTTCTTAGATCTACATAGATCTACTTCTACTCTTCTATCAGTTTCTTAGATATATGTCTCTTATGGGATGATCTATGTGTTTGGATTCCAAATATTATGAGTTTTGGTCTTGGTTTTGTTAGGAGACGAGATATAAGGAGTATCCTTGGTGAATCAGCTCGGTTGTCTTGTGCATTCTCCGTTTGTTAGGGTTTTCATAAAAACCATTTAGGTGGGTGTTTTCAATCTCGATTCCGCTTTCTTATAACTTGATGGATTAGTTCAAATGGATTTAATTTATTGGTTTTGATTGTGAAATTGTGGTGAAAATCATGTTAAAAATCTTCTTTAGTGATGATTTATGGGGTTTGATGGAATTGTGGAACCTGAAAGAATGGTTTGTGCAAAGTGTTTTGGATTCTTGATTTTAAAGTTGTGATTTTAATATATGGATTTTCTAGATTTGGAAAATGGTTTATGGGAAAAAGGTTTTCAATAAAAGTGATGTTTTATTGAAATGGTTTTGGCATGGTTGGAATGGTGTGGTTTTTGGGCGTACTGGGTGTGTGCGTTCATATTACATTTACGAGGCTCGGTTGAAATATGACCTTGTGCTCAGTTCCAAAGGTGTAATGGAACATGGGGAATAATTACCTTCTGATGACTTGGTAGATCGATGAGAGACCACTCATGAGTATGAAACTGTCATAATGATGCATGCATAGTTGATTTCATGGGTTGTGAAATGGTTGGTTGTGTTGATTTGTGAAATGGAATGAATGTTCCAAAATGGATATGTGAATTTGATTGGAAACTTTTCTTGGTTTCTTTTCTTGAGAACGATGGTTATTATTGGAAAATGGTTTTTGTTGGAAAATGTCTTTGACATGGAACTTTCTATATTGGGAACTGTTTTGGAATTTTTTTTATATAAATTGTTTTATATATATGTGCTAACAAGTTTTATCCTAGATTCATGGGTTGGGAAGTCATCGGAAAAAATATACTGAGTTTCATTACTCACCCCCTTATTTGGAATGTTGGTTCTTTTTCATATGTCATATACCAGGATGTTGGAAAAGTTAAAGTTTCACATGTTTATAGAACCACTTCGAGATACATGGGCTGGTTCGTGATGTTGGAGCATGGAGCTTGTGGAGCATGGAGCCGGGTTGTCATCTTGTAGTATTTTAGTTCTTCTTTCCACTGTTTACTCTGATTTAGTGTTGGTTTCCATTGTGGTACTCTTGATTGGTTTTTTTATAAAATAAAATGTCGAGTTGTCTAAGTTTTTATCATGGATCATTTAGTTGATTAGTTTGGTTATAGTTGTTAGTTCTGTTGTATGATCTAAAAGGGTAAATCTTCCCCCATTTGTTTTGAAACCCTTCGGCATTTATTTCCAGCTTTTGGTGCCTTGGGGATGTCACTTAAGGCCTAGTAATGACTCATTGATCTCTCAAGCCAATGATAATTGGCGGGTCATTACAAATGGTATCAGATTGTTTGGTCCTTGCCTAACAAGTGGTCATCGATGTTTTTTTCTTGGAGTTGAACTTCCTTCTTGTCTATTCCTTGGGTGGTCATCTTAGACAGGAGTAGGATATTCGGAACTTGAAATGTATAGAATAAAAGGACGTAGCTAACCCGTTTATACTAAACTCCAAGTTACCACGGTGTTGGGTACATAAGTGTTTTGGATACACTTATAGAATGTTGGAAATCTCATTGTCATGGGTTTAGATAATGAGATAAGCATGACATGCATTGTAGAGGAATGAATTCCCACTAGGATTTCATAAATCATTTTGAAAAATAGATTATGGTTTAATGCAAAAGTGTGATTTCTGAAAATTTTAAACACGTTTTCAAATGAAAGATTTTGAAAAGATAATGGTTGATGTATTTTGAAAGTAGATTAATTTTAAAATGAAAGAAAAGATCTGTTTGAGAAATGGTTGGAAATCGATGTTGTGATAGTGGTGTAATAGTGATTGAAATTTTAAGCCTTCATTTTCTAGGAAGTGAGACTAACGGCGTGCATTGTTTGTATATAAAATGGCACCCGTTAGACGTCGTAGAAACCAACCAGGAGAAGCTGTGGAGAATATGGTTGCAACTGAACCACGTGTGAACCAAGAGCTAGTTCAGAGTATCGTTCAAGAGTTTCAGGCTATGGACACGGGGAATTGGAGGGATGATTCAAGGCATGTAGACCATTCTGTGCAGTTTCTGAAGCAGAACCCACACATCTTTTAGGGTGATTTTGAACCAGAAAGGGTGGATGTGTGGCTGAGTAGAATGAATCCTATCTTCGACTTCATCGGCACCCCATCAGAACTAAAATTAAAGTTGGTGACGTATATGATGGAGGATCTTGCACGACAGTGGTGGAAGCTAGTGGTGCAGGCTAAGGTGGATCAAGGCCTAGGCTGGGAGGAATTTGAGTAATTGTTTAATAAAAAAATTCTATCCTCACACATTCAAGATCTAGAGGACAAATGACTTTTTCAGACTGAAGCAGGAGAATCTCTCTGTTATATAGTATGCGGCTAAATTTATGAATTTAGTACACTTTGCACCGGAAGTTTCTACAAGTGTGTCGCTAAAGGCACGCATCTTTGAATCTGGTTTGCTATAAGAGATTCGTTCGAAGATAGTTGTGCTCTGTATTACGGATTATACAGATATGGTAAACAAAGAAACAGTAGCTGAAAGATATATCTCAGGAGTTATTGGAAGAGGAAGTATGATGATACCCATGGGAACGGGTGTGAACTCTAATGCTGGGAACAAGCAGAAGAGGGACACCTACTTCCAAGGTGGGAGTACAAGTCACAATTAGATGGCTAGATCGGTGATCTTCCTCCACGGCCCATGATGAAAGCTGGGTGTTTTCAATGTGGTGAGACTGATCACATGAAATGAGAATGTACAACACCACCTAGAGCATGACATAATTGCAACAAGATGGGACATCTTCAGCGATATTATCGCAGTGCTCCACGGTTGGGTGTTCGTGACACATCTCAGGTGTCACAAGCATCTTATGCTTCGACAGGTCAAGGACAGAAAAATTAGTCTCACTAGTAGAACAGAGCTAGTTACGGTGATTCCAGGAATACCATGACTTCTCAGGCAGGGCTACCTCAACAAGTCAATAAGGATCAAAGTGCAGCAACAAAGCAATTGTATGGAGCAGAACAGGTGATTGTGGATGACCAGTCTGGACTGTCTATGATGAGAGGTACGATTCTTTTGAATTCTACCATCATTCAAGTGTTGTTTGATACTGGCACATACCATTCTTTTATAGCTTCTCGGATTGCTGATTTGCTGAACTTAAAACTTGAAATGATTCCATCTGTGTTAAAACTAAAAACTCCTCTTGGTAAAAGAGAATGTCAAGCCTTCGTTTGTAGAGCATGTGCTATAACTATTGATGGATTTGAGATGAAATGGGACTTCTCCATATTGGTTATGGACTTCTATGATGTAATCCTGGGTATGGACTGATTGACAACATTTAAGGCTCACATCGACTGTTATGGGAGAACAGTTAGTTTCACGACGGAGGACGGCATCCACCATCTCTTCAGAGGAGAGAGGATGGGTAAATAAAGGTGAAAAGTTCTTGTTGCCACCAATGGTGGGAACGATCTCTTACCTATTGGAAGTGTTGACTTTGGCATCAATGGAGAAGAATGATGGAAATAGTTTTCCAGTAGTTGTGGATAAATTTCCTGATGTTTTTCATAAAAACTTTTCAGGGTTACCACTTGTAAGATAAGTGGAGTTTACGATTGATCTCCATCTAGGGACCAGTCCTATCTAATTTCCATCTTATATGATGGCATTAAAAGAGTTAAAGGAATTAAAGGTGAAGTTAGAGGATCTGGAAAGCAAAGGTTTTATTCGGACAAGTGTGTCTCTGTGGGCAACACCGGTTTTGTATGTAAAAAAAGCAGGTGGACCTTTGAGGATATGTGTGGATTATCGTAAACTTAACCAAGTTAAGATAAAGAATAGATATTCACATCCACGCATTGATGACCTGTTTGATCAATTGAGGGGATCTTAGTGGTTTTCTAATATTGACTTGTGGTCCGGATATCACCAGTTGCGATTTCGGAAGAAGGATATTCCGAAGACAGCCTTTAGAAGCAGATATGGCCACTACGAATATGTAGTCATGCCTTTTGGTCTTACAAATGTACTAGCAGTCTTTATGGAATTAATGAATTGGATATTTCATCTATATTTGGATTCTTTTGTGGTGGTGTTTGTTGATGATATATTGGTGTATTCAAGAACAAGGGCTGAGCATGAACAACACTTGGCGATAGTGTTGGAAATCTTGAGAGATAATCATTTGTATGCCAAATTATCAAAGCGTGATTTTTGGACACAAGAGGTACATTTTCTGGGCCATGTTGTTTCTGAGATAGGTGTTTCAGTGGATCCATAAAAGATAGAAGCTGTTCTTTCTTGGAAACCACCGAATAATGTATTTGAAATTCAAAGTTTTCTTGGTCTAGAAGGTTATTACCAAAGTATTTTGCGTGACTTCTCATGATTAGCTTCACCTATGATAGCATTGACAAAAAAAACAGTGCATTTCAATGGACTGAGGAATGTCAGAGATCTTTTCAAGAGTTGAAAATTCACCTTACATCAGCACCGATCTTGATCTTTCCGGAATCAGGATTGGGGTATGTGGTTTATTGTGATGCTTCGGGAACAGGGTTGGGATGTGTTCTCATTCAAGTAGACCATGTTGTTGCTTATGGTTCAAGGCAGTTGAGGTTTCATGAGAAGAGTTACCCAACAGAGGATTTGGAGTTAGCTTCAGTTGTCCATGGCTTAAAGACTTGGCGTCATTATCTCTTCGGTGATAAGTTCACAGTGTTTACATATGAAAAAATCCTGAAACACATTTTCTCAAAACGATATTTGAATCTTAGGTAGAGTAGATGGATAAAGTACCTTAAAATGTTTGACTTTGACTTGATGTATACACCGGGTAAGGGAAATTCGGTGGACGATGCATTAAGCAGAAAGTCGTAAGCTCAGTTGGAGAAAGAAGCTTCAGACGAATGACAGTTTATGTTGGTCTTACCCGACATGCAAGTGGAATGTGAAGACCGAGGTGATGTTGTGGTTTTCATTCTAGTTGTGCTTGTTCTTGATTTTGTGGAGATAGTAAAGGAGGCACAGGAATCCGATGTAGACTATGTTTCAATGAGTTAAAAACTCAATGGTGGGGAGACCATTGAGGTATGGAAGCTAGATGGGAGTTCAGTTTTTCGGTTTCGATATCGGATAGTTGTACCTTTAACTACTCAGGAACAACTCCTTCATTCTTACCACCATTCTAGATGGGCTACACATCCGGGTACACAAAAGATGTATAAGGCTTTGAAGGCGCAGTTTTTGTGGAGAGGCATAAAAAGGATGGTGGCCAAGTTCGTCTCATAGTGCTTAACTTGTCAACAGGTTAAAGCAGATCATCAGAGACCAGACAGTATGTTACAATATTTACCTATCTCTCTGTGGAAATGGGATCAGATAGCAATGGATTTTGTTACAGGTCTTCTAAGAACGGTTTAGAAACACGATTCCATTTGGGTGATAGTGGATCATCTAACCAAGTCGGCCCATTTTATCCCTATTCGTGAAACTCATACAGTGGAAGATATTTAAAAAATCTATATCTGAGAAGTGGTAAAGAGGCATGGCATACTAGTTTCAATCGTGTCAGAAAAAGATCCTAGGTTCACATCACATTTCTAGAGATCCTTACTGAAATCCCTGGGAACTCAGTTGATGATGAGTATGGCGTATCATCCTCAAATAGATGTACAATCCAAAAGGAAGATACAGACATTGGAAGACATGTTTCAAGCTTGTGTAATGGATTTTGGTAGCTCATGGGAGGAGCATATACCCTTAGTGGAGTTCTCATACAATAACAGTTATTAGGCCTCGATACACATGGCTCCATTTGAATTATTGTATGGGTGTCCTTGTCGTTCGCCACTATGTTGGGTGGAAATGATTGAAACATAACTAGTTGGGTCGAGCCTTGTCCAAGAAACAATGGAGAAGATTCAGTTGATTAGAAATAGGATGGAGATGGCTCAAAGTTGTCATAAATCTTATGCAGATCACCGTCTTAGACCATTGGCGTTCGTTGTGGGTGATCATGTCTTCTTGAGGATCCCTCCAAGACATGGACATCACCATTTTGGGAAGCAGGGAAAGTTATCTCCTCAATATTTAGGCCTCTTTGAGATACAGGAATGGGTTGGAGAGGTGGCATAACCCTTGTAATTACCACCACGGTTTAGTGCAGTGCAAAATGTGTTCCATGTATCTCAGTTGAAGAAGTATCAGCCTGATCATGACCATGTGATCAGATGGTATCACATTGACCTAGAGCCAGATGCTTCGTTGATACATATCCCAGTACTAATTGTGTTTAGGAAAGAGAAATTATTGCGTGGAAAAAGCATCGGTCTAGTATGAGTTTTATGGCAGCATGGTCAGATTCAGGAGGAGACTTCGGAACGCGAGAAAGAAATGAAAGAGCAGTGGCCAGAACTCTTTCAGACAGTCTATGGTTTTCTACTTTCTGGGGACGGAAAGGCCAATGGTGGGGAGAATTTAGTACCCCCATTTTCTGTAATGTAACCCTTACTTAATGCTTTTATTGGTTTTAAAAGTTAAGGGTGACGTATGGGAGAGTCGGGAGATCCTGGAGTAAAGTTTGACGCAAAGGGGAAGGTGCATGGGTGACACAAGGTTTGTATAACCGTGCGGCCAAACCATGCGTGGCTGACTGAGGAGGTAGTGGCTTCCGCACAGTCAGCGCACGGTTAGGGGAAACCATGAGATGAGGCCGTGCGAGAAGTGTGGTCGAGGTAGTAGCTAATGCACGGTTAGCACACGTTATGTCAAACCGTGCGGACTAACCGTGCGGGCACTTAAAATTAGATCCTTAAACTGTGGATCTTACTCATTTTGCCTTTAATTGCCTTGTTTAAAGCTCTTAAGTGGCCCTAACTCGAGATTACTCTCCCTTGAAGGTTGTAAATCTTCTCCCAAGCGTTCTGGAGGCGATTTGAAGGATTCTCTGGGTGAATCGAAGCCAGATCCTTGATGTTTGTGATCTTTCTCCTTCGTTCTTGATCATTTTCTTAGATCTACTTAGATCTACATCTCCTCTTCTCTCAGTTTCTTAGATATACGCCCGTTATGGGTAGATCTAAGTGTGTGGATGCCAAATATGATGAGTTTTGGTCTTGGTTGTGTTAGGAGAAGAGATCTAAGGAATATCCATGGTGAATCGGCCTGGTTGTCTTGTGTGTTATCCGTTTGTTAGGGTTTTCATTAAAACCTTTGATTTAGGTGGCCTCACTCTCTATTACTCATTATTAGAACATATAGGATTAGTTAAAATGGGTTTAATTGCTTGGTTTTTATTAGGAAATTTTGGTTCAAAGCATGTTATAAATATTCTTTAGTGATGATTTATGGGTTTTGATGGAATTATGGAAATTGAAATAATGGTTTGTGCAAAGTGTTTTGGATTCATGATTTTAAAATGGTGATTTTAAAATATAGATTTTCTGGATTTGGAAAATCGTTAACAGGAAAAAACATTTCAATAAAAGGTTTGTTTTATTGAAATGGTTTTGGCATGGATGGAATTGTGTGGTTTTTGGGCGTACTGGGTGTGGGAGTTCGTATTGCATTTACGAGGTTTAGTTGAAATATGACCTCATGCTCGGTGCCAAAGGTGTAATGGAAAATGGGGAATAATTACCTTGTGACGACTTGGTAGATCGACGATAGACCGCTCATGAGTATGGAACTGTCATAATGATTCATGCATAGTTGATTTCACGGGTTGTGAAATGGTTGGTTGTTTGGATTTGTGAAATGGAATGAATGTCCCAAAATGGAAATGTGAATTTTATTGGAAACACTTCTAGGTTTCTTTTCTTGAGAAAGATGGTTTTTGTTGGAAAATGTCTTTGACATGGAACTTGCTATATTGTGAACTGTTTTGGAATTGTTTTATATAAATTGTTTTATATAAATGTGCTAACGTGTTTTATCCTAGAGGCACGGGTTGGGAAGTCGTCGGGGAAAACCTACTGAGTTTCATTACTCACCCCCTGCTTTTCCATGTTGGTGCTTTTGTAGATGTCATATACCGGGATGTTGGAAATGGTAAAGTTTCACTTGTTTATATCACCACTTTGTGATACGTGGGCTGTTTCGTGATGTTAGAGCATGGAGCTTGTGGAGCATGGAGTCGGGTTGTCATCTTGTAGTCTTTTAGTTTTCCTTTCCGCTGTTTACTCTGATTTAGTGTTGGTTTCCGTTGTGGTACTCTTGATTAATTTTTTTTTATAAAATAAATGGTTGAGTTGTCTTAGTTTTTATCATGCATCCTTTAGTTGATTAGTTTGGTTACATTTGTTAGTTCTGTTGTATGTTCTAAATGGGTAAATCGTCCCCCATTTGTTTTGAAACCCTTCGGCATTTATTGCCAGCCTTTGGCGCCTTGAGGATGTCTCTTAAGGCCTAATAATGACTCGTTGAGCTCTCAAGCCAATGATAATTGGAGGTTAATTACATAACTCCATGTGACCCCGCTAGTCACTCTCCAACAAAATGATCACACATCGCTCAAGGTGATCGAACTCAAGTTGAAACCTGCACAAGGGCTAAAAACAGAAAAAGACTATAGGCGTTAGTATTAAAACTCAGTAGCTTATCTCGATATTCTATTCCCAATGCACATCCTTTAAAATAAAAGAAACATCAATTTCAAGTTTTAAATAAAAATATAAAGTTTTTTCTTCTAAATGAGGTCCCATGCTATAAAAAAAATTACCAGACAAAAACATGCATGTTTTATAAACAAGAATGTAAGTTAAAACTTTCAAAGCGATGCAACTTCAAAATGAAAATAGTTTTCAAGAGGGATGATTTAAAGATTTTTATATTTTATATAAATCACACACACTACTGAATTTACCAACAAAACACACCGTATGCCTACGGTGAGTACAAAATATCCATTGAGCACAAGTCACGAGAACACCCCTAGGCACTAGTCAGTTGTGAGCCCCAGGTACCTCGTATCTCAGTGAAAGTAACCGTACTAAATATCCATTCTCATGCACACGAGCCACTATTAGAGAGAATAACCATAACCTAGTGGTCCCCTAACATCATCATCATCATAGTTTAGTTAGTTTTTTCATCGTCAAACTTGCTACATGAAACAGGGGCCAAACCCCATAGGATCACTAGCATACTAGTACACGTCCACCCACCTAGATACCCAGGATTCCCTTTAGTGCTCAATCAAGTTACACATATTATAAAATATAACTTTCACATAAAGAGTTCATTCCCAAACCATAAACACAAAATCCACCCACAAACTTTCTTCAGATTTATTTCACGAATCAACAAACCACTAAATATGTTCGTAAAACAATTTGAAGGAGTGTATTTAGGTTTTAGGCATAAAACTCATTCAAGAACACTATTTCAATTATAAACACACATCAAAACCGTACCAAACCATATTTGGAAGCCCTAAAAACATTTAATAAAATAATTTCATGGACTATAAAACAATCCCAATTTCACAACTTGGTATATACAAGTAAAACACTCATTCTTCATGTTTAGGAAAGGCCAAACATTCCTTTAAACATTTTCTCAAAACTAACATTTGATGAAGTTATGAATTTAAATTTCATTAGGAAGGCGTATACCCACCATTTAAAAAATCAATCCACATTCATAAATCCCATAAAACCCTCAGGTTACATATTCAAAACACAACCTTTTTCATAAGAATGTGAAACATGCCATTTTCTGGAAACTCAGGCCAAAACATGTTTTAAACCAAAACCATTTATTTGTAAAACCAAATACAAATTGGAAAGACATAAAAGGATCCCAAAATAATTTTTTACATGCTTCCAATGTATTTATAAATCCAAAGAAATCATTTTAAATTGCACTAGACACATAAAAGTCAACCAGGCAATTTACCGAACACATGGCATATACTCTTAAAAAGAACAACTTATGTTAAGAACTTAAAAGGGTATAAAACACCATTTTAATTCCATAAAGTTATTCAAGATACTGAGACATATTCAAAATACCATAAACCAAGTGATAAAGCTCATGGAATAATTTATCAAACAAGAGGAGTGCACATTTATACCAAAAGAACTATATTTTTAGAAAAATAAGTCATAAAACATAATTTGCACACAAAACCTTTAGAACCAAAGTTTCAAAGCAGAAAATATAATATAAATAAGGTTATAACATAATTAAAATGATGAAACTTAAATGATAAAGGTTTGTTCTAGGGATATCCTACCTCAAATCCTTAGCGTAATGGAAACGCACACCCGAAATCACCTGTCGCGGGTTTATAAACCCTAAAACTACGAAGACCCGACCTAAATGAATATAAACTCCATAAAAAACCATGGTATAACAGAACGATATGTCGATAAGGACCAGTGGAGATTATAAAACCAAGAAATAATGAAAGGAGGAAGAAGAGGGAGGGTAAAGGAGATGGAATCTCACCTTTTCCACAAGAAAACTCTTCATATTCCATTAGATCTGCACCACTAAAGAAAATGGAAAGGGTTGAAACTTCTTGTAGAGTCACCTACGGTCTGGAAGAACCCGGGAAAGAATATTTTTTTGATAAAGAGAATGAATTGAATTAGTTATGTATAAAACGATATACCTTATCAATTCTGGTCGATTTGAGGTAACCTGAGAACTTTCACCCTAATCCGCACCCATATGAGCTCAAAAGAGGGTAAATCGATAATGGGGGTGTGTATTGAGGTATTTTATTCTAGGGGGAGGTGGAATCACCAAAAAATATTAAAAATTGAATTAGATATAAAAGAAACAAATATTTTTGTTTAAAACAGGAAATGAGCCCATGGGCTGGCCCAATACCTAAATAAGTAACCCCAATTCACCATGATTATGAATTTATATGGGGTAAAAAGGATATAGAAGTTTTAATATGTCATTATAGGAAAAGTGGGAAGTTTAATGGTTCAAAAAGGATGAAAAAAAAGAGTTATAGAAGAAACAAATTCAGTTTTTAAAACTGGAAATGGCTCGCGAATGGCCCAAATCATGAAGTAACCACCCTTTCTTTAAAACTCCTAAACAAGCAATGGGGAACCCAAATAAGGGTGGTTATACATATATAAAACTTAAAAACTAAATATTTATCTCATAAAATACCCATGAAATGGATCAGGACTTCCAATGGACCGGATCAATACAAAGACAAAAAAAACTGGGTGTGACAATTCTCCCCACCATTAAAGCTTTATGCCCCCGGAAAGCCGTAGCACATTCAGGTTGAACAATAAACACCTAAGGTTTACCTATCAATATGATCCAGCCTATCAAGGAAAGTAAATATCATCAGCCATCAATGGATGTTAATCCTCTAGCACAAAAAATTACACACTACTCACAACCACTTCTGAAAAAACATTGGAAATATCCAACCACCACCTCCACAACCAAGCCAAGAACCCGATTATTGGGATTTCTCCCAATGAACCCAACCATCACCCAAACCAAAGATCACTCACAAAAACAAAATATTCCATGGTAGTCCCTAATGGAATCCCCACCATTAAGAAAAAACTAATACTAGAAAATATCTTAGGATGAAAATCCATGAGACCCATGGTGGGTCTCCCCGCCATTAGAAACCAACTAGCAACGAACAGAAAAGAATTCAACATGAGATAGAATTGGGCCTCACTCACACAATCCCAACAAAACATTCCTGAAAAAACCTAAAATGCCAATTTAATCGGGTTACAACATGAACATATAAACCACCCACTCTCGAACTGAGGGGACAAGAACTGGGCCAACACTTTCAACACAGATCTGGACCCCCACTACTCAGGGATAGGAGGGAAGGGGACCCAATAATTGGGCCATTGAAACTACAAAAGAAACAAAGTAACTACCCAAAACATTCCACCTAAGAATAGGTAACACCAAGACCGCACCTTATTTTCACAGGAGGTCCACACAGGGACATTGATCGAAAACCCAAATCTATGAAGGCATAACCATAGACACTGTGTGAGGGGTAAGTCCACCACGCTTGTTGTGACAAAGGGAAATTCAAAGAAATGAGGAACCAAAACATAGAATCTAACTTAGCAAAACAGAGGAGGCCGGACCCTAATCGAGCACTCCACACCCCTGGTGATTTTCTGACTGCGTGAAAAGCTTCACTCTGAGGCCTATGGCTGGAGCCCTGATTCTTGATGCATCTGTTGCACCGCAGTCAGGGTTATAAGGATTACACCACTCAAAAAAACTCACATGCTCAAAAAAAAAGCTTAATCTAAATAGTAAATCATAGACTCATGTCAAAATTCTCTCTCACTCTGAACGAGGGGCATAAAGAACAAGGAATACGATGAAACTCATCCACATCACTAAAAAAAACTGCTATGTCCAAAATAATTATCACAACCTACAAGCACTTTTAATAGATCCCAAACAGCTCTCTATTCCAACAAACAGGTTGAGGCATCATCAAAAGAGGTAGATTAAACATTTGAAATGAATAATTAGGTTGATCTGGAAAACATATTTCCAACGGAGAACTATCCATGACCACATCACAACATCAAACACATCATTAGAAACCAAATGAAAATTACTCCAAAACCAAGCCACCTACAAGATCTCATCTCAAGATACAACAAGCATGTGAATTCTAGATCACAAGGAAGATTACTGAATAAAAAACTCATCTAAGACATAGAAAACAAACTATCCACATAACCATTGGATTATAAAAAAAAGGCCATAATTTTTCATCTGAAAACACTTTTGAAAAACCAACTAACTTGGTGGGTTTCCACATTCACCAATGGTGTTTCATCAAGTCTCACCCACATGCACATTTCTATGCCACCCCAGGCACCCAACCACCATGCCATATAGTCCATCCTTCAATATATCAAAAAACGATTCATGTGAGCACCCGTGAAAGCACCAAAGGCTAAAATAAAACAACATCATTCCAAAAATCAATTACCTTCAAAAGTAACACCAACCATCAAGTCAAAAACCCTTTTCAAATTTCACAAAAAAACCACAATTCATGAAGAACCATTTTCTTAAAAACATACCACTTATCATTTTTAACAACTTTTAAAATAACCAAGCCACTCCAAACATCCCCTTCCCATTTTTTTAAAATTCAGAAAGTATATTTTTATAATCTGAGGTGCATTGAGACCAATACCCTTTCTAGGAAAACACCAACTAATCAAAACAAATTTCCAAAACTAATTTATCCGATTCAAAACAAAAATTAACATCCCAAAATACCCCATTTAAAACAAAGATTCAGAATCACCTTAAAATTATTCACAATTTCAAAACATTTTATTCCAACAAACTACACGTTTAGATTATGGACAATCCAATCCCGTTAAATCATTTCAACTTCCATCCAATTTTTTTTTTCACAAAAACACAACCTTCTTAAAATGATTCTTATATTTAATTTTTGAAAACCCCCCTTTTTCACTTTTCAAAATCCAATCCTTCCTTTAAACCCAATTTCCATAATTCTCACACACGGATTTTCAAAATAAAAATTCAGAATTCAAGAAAGGTTCAAGCGACTGAGAAAAAAAGGAACTAGTTTCAGTTGGTTAATTGACCATATGGTTGGAGGACATATGTCAAACACGAAACCAACACATAGAGACTTATTAGGACCATGACCCGACTCCACATGTCTTTCCAGACCCTATGAGCTCACGGAGGCCATTAGTCAGACTCCCCTTGTCATATGCCAACACCACATAATCAAAAAGAACAAAAGACACGAATAAAACCGGACATCCCATGGAATCCCAAGGATTAGAACGAGAAAGAGTTCGCAACGCTCTTCCCGCACATACCCTTCAAGTCCCAAAAATCCTACTCCATCTACCTTGGCATCCCCCAAAATAATAAGGGCTATCTAAAAATAAAGGTCTTCTAAGAGCCTACCTCCTTTGATACTATTTTGTCACGAACCAGTCCGAGTTGACCCTGAACTGGTCACCCATTCCAGCCTGTGACAAGTCCCGAGAGGCGTTCCAGATCCTCCTATGATGGTGTCAAAAACCAAGGGAATAAATAGAGTACACAAGGGAATGATTTATCCCATATATGAACAATCAAAAAAATAGCAGAAAGAAATGGACAACCGAAAATACATTTATATAAAAATTGAACTGAACATTATTTGTACAAGAAACTGAAAGTACAACTAAGAGAAAAAGACATCTGAACAAACCCGATAACCAAATAACTCCATGTGACCCCACTAGTAACTCTCAAATAAAATGATCAAACATCGCCCAAGGAGATCAAACTCAAGCTGAAACCTGCACAGAGTCTAAAAACAGAATAAGACTATAGGCGCGATTATTAAAACTCAGTAGGTTAGCCCGATATTTTATTCCCAATGCACATCATTTTAAATTAAAGAAACATAAATTTCACGTTTTAAATAAAAATATAAAGTTTTTTCTTCCAAATGAGGTCTCATGCTATAAAAAATATTACCATACAAAAACATTCATGTTTTATAAACAAGAATTCAAGTAACAACTTTCAAAGCGATGTAACTTCAAAATGAAAATAGTTTTCAAGAGGGTGATTTAAAGATTTTTAAATTTTAAATAAATCACACACACTACAGAATTTACCAAAAAAAACACACCATAGGCCGATGGTGAGTATAAAATATACATTGATCACAAGTCACGGGAACACCCCTAGGCACTAGTCAGTTGTGAGCCCCAGGTACCTCGTATCTCGATGAAAGTAACCATAATAAATATTCGTTCTCATGAACATGGGCCAATATTAGGGAGAATACCAATAAAATAGTGGTCCTCCAACATCATCATCATCCTAGTTTAGTTAGTGTTGTCATCGTCAAACTTGCTACATGAAACAGGGGCCAAACCCCACAGGATCACTAGCATACGAGTACACGTCCACCCACCTAGATACCCAGGATTCACTTTAGTTCTCAATAAAGTTACACATATTATCAAATACACATTTCACATAAAAATTCCATTCCCCAACCATATACAAAAAAACATCCCACAAACTTTATTCACATTTCTTTCATGAATCAATAAACCACTAAATATGTTCGTAAAACAATTTCAAGGAGTGTATTGAGGATTTGCACATAAAACTCCTTCAAAAACATTCTTTCAATTATAAACACACATAAAAACCATAAAAACCATATTTGGAAGCCCTAAAACATTTAATAAAATCATTTCGTTGACCATAAAACAATATCAATTGCACAACTTGTTATATACAAGTAAAACACTAATTCTTCATTTTTAGGAAAGGCCAAACAGACCTTTAAACATTTTCTCAAAACTAACATTTGACAAAGTTATGAATTTAAATTTTATTAAGGAGGTGTATACACACCATTTATAGAATCAAACCACATTAATAAATCCCACTAAACCCTCAGGTTACATATTCAAAACACAACCATTTTCATAAGAATGTGAAACATGCCATTTTCCAGAAACTCAGGCCAAAACATGTTGTAAACCAAAACCCATTTATTTTTAAAACCAAATAAAAATTGGAAAGACATAAAAGGATCCCAAAATAATTTTTTAAATTCTTCCAATGTATTAATAAATCCAAAAAAATATTTATAAATTTCACTAGACACATAAAATCCAACCAGGCAATTTACCGAACACATGGCATGCACTCTTAAAAAACAACTTATGTTAAGCACTTAAAAAGGTATAAAAACCATTTTCATTCCATAAAGTTATTAAATCTACTGATACATATTAAAAATAACATAAACCAAGTGTGAAATCACATGGAATAATTTATCAAACAAGAGGAGTGCACATTTAAACCAAAATAACTATATTTTTAACAAAATAAGTCATAAAACATAATTTTCACACAATACCTTTAGAAACAAAGTATAAAAGCATAAAATATTATATAAATAAGGTTATAAAAGAATTAAAATGATGAAACTTAAATGATAAAGGTTTGTGGAAGGGATGTCCTACCACAAATCCTTATCGTAATGGAAACGGACAACCGAAATCACCCGTCGCGGGTTTATAAATCCTAAAACTATGAATACCAGACCTAAATAAATATAAAATCCATCACAAACCATGGTATAACAGAACCCTAGGTCGATCATGACTAGAGGAGATTATAAAACCAAGAAATAATGAAAGGAAGAAGAAGATGGAGGGTAAAGGAGATGGAATGTCACCTTTTCCACAAGAAAACTCTTCGTATTCAACTAGATTTGCACCATTAGAGAAAAGGGAAAGGGACGAAAATTCTTGGAGAGTCACCTAAAGTCTGTAAGAACTAGGGAATGAAGATTTGTTTGAAAAAGATCACGAATTGAGTGAGTTATGTATAAAACTATTTAACTTATCAATTCTGGGCGATTTGAGGTAACCTGAGAACATTTGCCCTAATCTGCAACCCATATGAGCTCCAAAGAGGGTAAATAGATAATGGGCGTGTGGATAGCAGTATTTTATTCTAGGGGAAGGTAGAATATTAGAAAAATATTAAAAATTGAATTATATATAAAAGAAACAAATATATTTTTTTCAAACAGGAAATGGGCCCATGGGATGGCCCAATACCTAAATAAGTAACCTCGAATCACCATCCTTATGAATTTATATGGGGTACAAAAGGTTATGGAAGTTTTACTATGTCAATATAGGACATGTGGGAAGTTTAATGGGTGAATAAGGATGAAAAAAAAGAGTTATAAAAGAAACAAATTCAGTTTTTAAAACTGGAAATGGGCTCACGGTTGGCCCAAATCATGAAGTAACCACCCTTTCTTCAAAAACTCCTAAAAAAGCAATGGGGAACCAAACTTTTGGTGGTTAGACGTATATGAAACTTCAAAACTCAATATTCATCTCACAAAATACCCATGAAAAGGATCGGGATTTCCAATGGACCAGATCAATACAAAGAAAACAAACCGGGTGTGACAAATCACCACCACAAAACTCTGCCAAAATAACTAATTAGGAAAACACATTACACCATCAAAATCTAGTACCAATTAATAAACCCGTAAAACCAAAAACACTTACCAGAATAAAGGCATAACACTGAAATAACACAATAATAATAATTAATTTACAATATATTTCATTAACACTATCACATATCACCCATCATTTTAAAGGTCCCTAGTTTTCTGAAAAAATCACTTCTTCCAACAAACACCCTAAAATTAACCTATCTAGAAGCTACCCGAAGAGTAAATTGATACAATCATGAAATAATATAGTTGAAAAATAGAAACATGCATAATTATTATATTACTAAGATATCATAATGGTCCAAAACATAATAAAAAATATTTTTGAAAATATTAAGAAACTAAAAATACCAACAATATAGCAATAATTGAAGACACTGACATGATACAAACTCTCTAAAACCACAGTCATACATTTTCACTTTTTCATTCCTAAACTTACCTAAATACCAATGTTCTTGACCAATATGGTTTCTTTCATAGTGGTTCAAGAAGAGATATTAGGTTTAGAGCATAGTCATATGGTATTTTTTTAATTAGAAGAACAACAATACAAAAAATGAGGAGATGGAATCAACATATGGAAAAACACGTAAACTGCCTCCAAACTCATCCACTATCACATCCCAAGCCACCCTATGCACCATAAATCTTTTGAAAATATTGTATCAAACATGTTGAGTGTATCCTTTTTGTTTTATTTATAATGTTTTCATAATTAAATATTTACCACATCAAAAAGTATTTGAATTTTCAACCACCTAACATTTCATAATTGAAAATAGATTTCACACTTAGAATATGATGTTTTTCACACAAGTTAGAAAAAAATACAAATGAAACAAGGATCTTATACTCATTATCTGGCCCCACCCTAGTAGATGAAAATTAAAAGATAAGGAAAATTTTAAATCTTAATAAAATTATATTAACATAAATAATAACATAGAATTTTGTGGAGAATAAATAATCAACAATTCATGTATAAAAAATATATTTAGTGGATGGTGAAGAGATAAAGAGGTAAAAAACAAATAGACATTGTGATTTTATAGTATTTTTCATCAAAATTATCTTATATATATTCTTTACACTCTCAAAACAAGAGTATGGATATCCACAAGATATAGCCTTTTACAATGGGTATAGGCCAAAACAATACTTTTACATAAGATAGTCCCAAATGAAATATATTTAAATGGGAATACCCAACATATAATATACATATATGGTGGTGTAAACAAAACTTTGGATTTCTAAGGATCATCCCTTACTAATACTGATACTTTTACCAGGATCATGCCCAACCCGTGTAATTGCATTTTTTTCGGGTGGAATAACCAATTTTGTACTGTTCAATGATGGTATAATAGGTGTGAGAGGAATGCAAATAAAACATTATATTATATAAAACTCCATAAAAAATAACAAACAAAGAAACTATATGAAGTTTCATATTAAATCTTGATGTTGAAAAGTGATCTTCAAACAATTAATGTAAATGTAATAATATAGATTGGGTGATCCATAGTTATTAGTGTTGATAAAATATTACTTAAACATTTTATAGAAATTTTGTAATGTAATTAGTAATATAATTCCACTAAAAGAATGCTTCAATATTTATATAGACAATTCTGCAATGATTATAATCGCATCGATAATCTCTATGATCTTATTTCATTAATTATTATATTATAATATTTATGTGGATACCATCTAATTTATCACAATATAATGTAATTTACATGGTCATAATAATTCAAATGCATGTTTAAATCATTATTAAATACATATAAAATAATAAATATTTAATATATTGGAATATTCTCTTATATTATGTGATACAGATGGATTTGATAATCCAAACATCCAAATTTTGAAATTTGTAATATAATAAACATATCATATTATAAATAATCATGATGTAAATGGTTATAGTTAATTCTCCATGTACGCGAAAAAAAAATTCACTAAAATTTAGAAAAACATAATTTCCAAATAATACGTAAGAAAATTTTTTAATCTTGATAAATGCATACTATATTTTCCATAATACACAGAGGATATATAACTTTATTAATTATATTAATTCTTAATATATAAGAAATAAAATATTTATTAATATTTATAAAATTTATAAACCCATATCTGGATGTGTAATACACCCCCCCCCCCAATACAATATATATTTCCTTCCATGTTTATGGTTTTGTACTCTATCAAATTTCCAATCAGTAATATCCTCCATCCCAAATATATGATATTTTATATCTTCTAATAAAATGTAATATTTTGAATTAATGTTATTTATTAAACTTTAATGTCTTATAATTTTCTCCAGTATGTACGAAATTGTAATTTTTTAAAAAAAATCATCATTGTCCATACATAAGATAATGAACTCTATTGAATTTCTAGAAACCCAATATGTAAAATGTCCTCCAATACATTACCAAAATCATATCTTATACTCAATAAATTCTGGTCATAAAACTACAAAAAAAATATTAACCATATATATCTATCAAGAATAATAATGACAGAGTAATGATAAATAATAATAAATAAATGAAGACTTCCATTAATGTTAGTAACATTCTTTTATTTTACAAGTAGTGTAAGAATCAAATAGAAATTTTAGAATAACAAAATAATAATAAATAATAAACCATATAATAGAGATATAATTAATTATTAAAACATAGTAAAAAAATTCATAAGGATCCAGTAAACATTCTCCCCCTTTTTATAATTACAACACCATGTCCTAAAAATGAAAAACTAGAACATTATCTCCAAAAACGAGAGAGATATATAGAGTTTAAAAAATAATCAATATTTATAAATTCATCACTCTATATTATCCCCCATTTTATAATTACACTAGCATATCATGAAAATATCCAACCATAGAATTTCTCTCATTTTTTTGTAAGATTATAATGTTAAGAAAAATATTGATCTGATCTAAAAATTAAATAAAACATTCAAGGGTATAAAATAAAATAAAAATAAGTTTCAAACATATCTCACCATTATTATATAAAAATAAATTAGAAGTATCTCCTCCTATATTGAATAGTAAATTATAGTAAACTATGAAAAATTTAGGGTAAAACAGAATATTCAACATGTTAAATAATTAAATGATTGGTTTAAAATAATAAATACCATTAATAAATACACAATAAAAAGAAAAACTGACTGATAAATAAATTAAAATAATTATAGTAAAATATACCCCTTAATTTAGGATTTCTCTCTTTATGATAATTTTAAAACCACATACGAAACATGTGAGCACAAAACATGCAAGTATTCATGTATAAAAAATAGATTTATAAGGATCCATGAAACTACTTAACATTATTCAAAGAACTATAAAATGATATGTAATGAATTTAAAATAATATCTAATGTTAGTATAAAAAAAAGATGAGATAAACACTAATAAGGGGGTAAATCAGTGTTTAGTTTTACTCTTTCAAATCTTAACAACTTTCTTGATTATTCAACATGTCTCATTTTAACAAAAATTGGTAAACAAAATAGAAAAGGAAAAATAGTAGGTTTTTTAATGTGGGTTTCACCTATAATAGATGGATACATCTCTATTGTATGGGGATTTTTAACCCATACACACATCGATCTCATTTTATAGTGAATTATTAGATACATGAATGGGAATATATATGAATTTGTTATAAATTTTAGCACCAACCAAATATAATGAAGCTCTGATTTTTTGCAATAAAATAAGTGACACTGTTTTACAGAATTAAACCAAGTTATAACATTAGTCAATTAAATAATTAGCATATATTGGTATTCTTCCTTCTTTCCACTTATAGTAATCTTAAACTATCATGCGTAACTTCTTCTTATATACTCTATTTATTCATCTAGAATACAGAATTTGTTACTTTGAAGACCAATTTTATATTTTATTCTTCCTCATGTTTATATTAATAACTATGTTAATATATTTATATATTTGAATATTTAGATTCACCATTGATTTTTAATAGTGGGATTTCCTCCATAATTCCCATTTAAATAACATTAAAACTAATCTATATGACCCAATATTTGATGTCCACATGATAAAATAAATTAACATGAATATGTTTTTACAAAAAAATTAGATGACTAATTCCTACTAAAATGGAATAAATTAATATCATCACAACTTGGAATCTTATATCCACTCATGAATTCCTCAAAAAATATTGTATCATTTTCTGATTGTATAACATTCCCAGACTTTCTTCATGATGTGAGCTTCTCCTCTATGTCATTATTATCAATTTCTTAAAAAATATATTGAATCATGAACCCCATTAAATAATTGGTACTATTTCATTAAATAATATTTTTGGTATCAAAAGAAATAACTTTTGAATGTATCTTATGGAACTTCAAGATCCTCATATTTAAAAAAACCTTATTAAGAAATATATTATCTTATATATTACTTTCTGAGTTTAAAATATATTATATATTCATAGAGGTATATTAATTATTGAGTAAGGTTCTTAAGTTAACCATATTTTCTCATGATCCTTAAAAAATATCTTATTTGTGTCTCTGAATATCTTATAAATCATCATAAGGTTTTTACCTATGATTTATCTTTATTGGATCTCCCAAAAAATCTTAAACAACATCCAAAATGCTACATGTCATTGTGGCTTATTTCCATCACCTAATTTCAAAAATCTATAAACAATATAAAAATCATGTATAAAAATACATTAAATATTTCATAAGATATATTTCTTTAAAAATTTATAGTGTATTCTTCAAAAAATATTTTCTTTCACTCTGGGAACCTTAAATATACATTGAATCTCAACCCGTAGCAAATTTTTGATAAACTCTAGAGAATAATATTTTTAAATAAGGAGGTGAAATCTCACATTTAGAAATTTTTTATCTATGTTATAAACATATATAATAATTATTCTATGTGTTTTTCAATTATATATAATTCCACCACTACCAGAACTTTTGATAATTAACTCAAAACATCTTCGGCCCATAACATCTCTTTCCCCATATATTTAAAAAAACATTAAATGAATTTAGAATTTTTTAAAATATGTCCCAAACTCTACATTACCATTTCCAAATTCTTATAGCTTGTAAATAAAATTCATTTATACTTTCAATAAAACATCACTATCTATTTAATTCCAAATACACACTTAAAATTATCAAACCTTAATCTAAGAGATATTATTCATTAATTTCAGTTGACATAATTCATGATAACCCACAGTTTTTTCTCAATATTCCATCTAGTTAATTACTTATTTAATTATAAATCCTTAATTTATTTAATATCTATCCTCTAAATATAAAATTCATTAAAAAGTATTCAAAAAAATACAGCATCATCGTTAAGTTGTTTGAACAATATCCCCCTTCGTATTTTTTTTCAATTCCATACATTTTTGTTTCTAGGTAAAATATCAAATCTACTCGCACTTAATCTATGAAAAGTGACTAAAATGTAAAAACATTTATGTTTTCACCCTTATTTATATTAAATAAAAATATAGTTTAACTAGATGGTGGTAGAAACTACTTCAAATTAATGATCCATAAAGCAATCAACCTTAAGTTTACTTGAGTTTGATTGGTGTAGAAAAAAATATTGATTAATTCAGAAATAATATTTATATATGAATGTTTCCTCAAATGTGAGAAACTAAAAAATTACTATTAAAAAATTAAAAAACTAATTTAAAATTATTTTCTATACTCACTCAAAAAACATGATAAAATATTTCAAAAATCATTCAGGTTTCTATCTCTATAAACAAATTCTCCCACTTTATAGAAATTTAAGCATAATTTAAAGAGGAATGGAAACTAAACAACACATAATATAATGTTGAAAATTATATTTCACTACCATTTATATCCCCACCTTCTGAAATAATCAATTGGAATTTGATTTTTAAATATATAAGTTATTGTTTTCTTTAATATAACAAATTATTGCTTTATATTTCCTTCTTCCCCCTTTTCCTTTATTGATTGATACATAATGTCAATTTTTCTTGGATATGGATTGTTTCAATGGATTGTTATAATTATTTATGGCACTTTTATTAACCCATCTAACAACTTATTGATATCAAACTATACCATTCATATCTTCAATTTTAATTTTTATCTATATAATTTATATAGTTATATGTGATGCATCCAAATATTCAGTTTCTATGGAGATCAAGGTAAATGTTGAGTAATTCATTGAATTCTATGATACACTATTTTAATAAAAACAATTTTCCACATGGTGTGTAAATTATATCATAATAACTACATGCCCAGTTTGGTTTTTTAAATCGCTTCAAATCATACTCACATTTCTTCTCACACAAGAATCCATAAATGAAATTTTTTAAGGAATATCTTACAAATTCTCTTGGATATTAGAAGATTTGATTATTTGGTGTTATATTGATACCTGGTGAAAAGAATAAATTCATAGAATATTAATTTCCTAGATTTAATCATGTTCAATAGACTCCCAATTATTATTTTGAATTATTTATCATTAGTAGTTTTACCGTCATCATCCTTTCTCAATTTTGGGCCTAATTGAATTGGTGATGAAAATAAACTTAATTACTATATGGAAAAAAATTTCCATATTTACTTTCCATAATTTTCTTGAGAGATAAAAATTTGAACCATAGCTTTAGGGATTTTAAATACCACATATAATTTCATCTCCCAAACTATAAACATTTCAAATTTTTCTCTCATATATGTTGAAACTTTTTCACATAATTTTTCTTCATTATTAGCCAATATAATATCATCAAGATATAAAATCATAATGAGTCATGTGGTATTGTTATTATTCATATATATATATATATGTATACATCTACTATACCTTTCCATAATTTGATGTTTCTCATGTACACATTTATCTTGAAATACAAAAATCATGGAGCATTCTTTAATCCATAAATATCCTTATTATGTTTATATGACTTGATTTCATATATATCAATCATAAAACCCTCATGTTTCTCTATAAAAACTTCCTCATTTATCTCTCTATTTAGAAATGTATATTTTAAATCCATTTAAAAGTATTTGAAGCTTCTTTAAAATGAATTTCAAGGAAAATTTTGATCATTTCAAGTCTAGAAACATCGGAAAATGTTTCGTCAAAATCAATGCCATCAATCTATGAGACCCTTTATTTAGAAGGATTTTTTATGCAACATTAATTTTTTTATTTAACTGTTTATTAAAATCCCATTTTGTATAAATAATGTTCCTTTTTATAGTCTCAGTTACAATATCTCATGTTTCATTTTTTTAAAATTTTATCCAACTTCTTTCATGTATTAATTCTATTCATCATGATAAAATCAATCATTAAAATTTTGGGGTTAAAATTTTGATAGAAGACTAGTGTGTATAGTTGTAATTATTTTTATTTTTCCTTGTGCACCTTTATCCTAATTCCTTATTTTTTAGTCTCATAATACCTTTTGGTAATGAATTGTTCCCTATAGTTTTCAAGTTCACACCCTCATCACATGAATATAATAAATCTACACCATCATCTATAATTTTTGGAAATTACACATATTCTTCAAAATATATCGTAGGTTCAGTGGTGTAAGAGCATCCCCATTAACATCAATAGTTTATTTCTCAAGTTATTTTTCCTTCTCAAAAGTTGAAACATCCTCATAGACCACTGTCTATTAAAATTTTCTATTGTAACATTTGTATTATCTTCCATTTTCTATATAACCAAGAAAAATTGCATTTCAAATTCATCTTCAAAACTAATACCACTTATTCCTTTCTTCTTGATCAAAAAAGAACTCCAAAAAAATATAAAGCGTTTCAGTTTTGGATTCTTCTTAATCCTAATTTCATAAGGAGTCATGTCTAAATTTAGACTCAATTGATATCAATTTTTAATAATTTGAGTAGTAGTAATATCTTTTAGAAAGAAGTATCGTTGTAGAGACGCCGACCCCAGAAACCTAGGAGTCAGTGCCTTCTGAACATGATGTGTTATCTTAAAATAAAATACACTTTGTTAACAACACATCATGTCCCATACAGAGGATCATGTGCGGTTCGGGTTCTGGGAAACCGGAAACTTCTGAAACAATTCATCTTTCATAAGATGATACCTAAAAAGTTTAAATCAAAACATAAGGTGAGCATTAAAATACTCAGTAAGGGGTTTTAAAAAGAAATTAAAACACTGTTACATTTGAAAACATTATTTTAAAAGAGATTGGACACTTATTAAAGGAAAATTATAACACATAACATAAAAATTCTCAATCAAGGTTTTCAATAAGAACATGAAACAATTATGTCAATTCTCTAAGGAGTAATAACAGTTATCAAGAACAAGTACTACATTTGATTTACATAAGCATAAATTAAACAGTTAAAAGTAATGCATAATCAGAGTTGTGCATAAAGGAAACAACTAAATTTTCATATGATGGTTACTATTCTATTAAGTGATAATCACCAATCATGCTTCAAGCTTATACCAGTGAAATAAGAACTTTATGAAAACTTAAAGGCATCAGTCGTGAAAGAACATTATCTTAGAAAGAACTTGTTTACATAACTTGAATTCTGTGGAATCAACATTTAACTTAGACAATCATGAAAATATCACCAAGGTCCATCCCCAAGGTTTAATTTTAAATTACCAAGGTAATCCCCAAGGTATCATTAAAATTGTAATCTCTAGTGGTTACATCATTACCCAATGCAGGGCGCACCCTTAAATATTCCTTTATTATCATGTGAGCCACATCGTTCATGTATTACATAAATGGTTTGTATATTCAATATGTCCCATAACACCTTGAATATCTCATTCATTTTTATTTTACCCAAGGTGTCCCATACCACTTTGGGTAATCCAATTTCTTAGTTCATTTAGTGATATGTCAGAAGCATGCATTATGTACAATAATAAATAATGAACCACCACAATTTTTTCTAATGATAGTTAACTTGAAAAATGTGTCAATAACTCATCAAAGGAATACATAGCTTAGTAAAACATCCTTTTCACTAAAGCATATAAAATAATGATGTACTAAATGATGAATCTTTGTCATTATAAATCCATGGAAAAGGAGTGATTAAGGAAAACACTTGAAATTAGTTATGGTGATAAATAGGCCCTTGATCTTGTAAATGAATTAAATCATAACTTGATCAATTAATACATTCACCAAAAGTTGGTTCATTATGTCTTAAGATAATACATGGACACAAGATGATATCATGACCCATTAAATCTTAAATCCTCTAATACATCTTAAATAAAACCAAAATACACCCTTCATGGTAAAATGCATCATGAGAAATGCCCAGTATGCTTCTTTAATACAACATAGTTCGCATAAAATAAGGATTTACTTAAAGTTTGGTACCCACCCCTTGAAATCATAAATTTGATTTGTATTGGTTTACATGTTTATGAGTACATAGAGATATATAGATACCAAGTTTGCAACGACGGGTTTTCATGGTAAAACAGTTTCAAACAACCCTCATTAATATATAATGCATAGTATAACATGTTGGATCATTTTGAAATCTGCAAAAATAGACAGGGTTTTGGTTATAAATATTTTTATATACAATAGAAAATGGTATATTTATATCTGCATAGGTTTTATGAAATGAAACCGAAAGAAAACAATCAAATATTACACCCCAAAGCCCTGTCTAACATAGGTCCATCCAAAAAGAAGAAGAAAATATAACCTATATGTATATATATATAAAGGGTAACCTGTATACATATGAACCATATTATTGAGGGTTGTTTTAGAATAAGGTAAGATAACTCTTTTCTCTCTGTAACCTTTGTAATAAACATTAAAAAAACGTTTTAAGACCGGATGGATTTCATTATACATTACTATATATTTGTATAAATTGTATATACTAAAACATATAAGTGTAGTATTATGAGGAAAAACATAAAAACCACACTTGCACCCTACTGGAAACATGGCATGCAAGCCCCCTTTTGAAAACATCACAACCCGAGTAGGTTAAAACCAAGTATACATATATATATAAACTTTATATATATATAGATACCGAGAGTATAAAATGGAGGTTCTTTTAAAAGAAAACATGTATGAAAGGACCCTTACTCATGCACCATGCGGCAGCAAAACCATTGAAGGTCATACAACCCGAGGGGTATACACTTGATTTTATAAAGTACATAAACTGTACATCCATACACCAGGGGTAAAAAGAATGGAGGTTTTCTCCGAAAGAATTCATGCATGAACCCTTACAGTGCTTGAGGTGGAAGCTTGGGTCGGGTATAACTCGTTGGATTGATGGGAGTTCGAGGGAGAGGAGGAAGGAGTAAGAAGAACCGCCGCAGTTTCAATAGGCCAAAGGCGTTTAGGTAGGATTTGGTGCACAAATGGTGACTCGACCCATGAGTAAACCGACGTGGGGAAGATGGGAAAATAGAGACCTACGAGGGGGGTGTTCAGAAGTCAAGGGAGGAGTGCGGGGAAGGAGGCTGAGGCATCCTTGGTTGCAGGCCTACTGGTCGGGTGCCGCTTCGAGGAAGAAGATGGTGAGGGTCGACGCTGTAAAGGAAAGGACGGCCGAGATTAGATCTCAGGTGAGATCGGACGGTCGCGGTGATACGCGGGGCGATCGTGTGGCTAAAAGGTTCGGATGGTCGAGATCGACATGGGAGTCGATCGGACGGTCCCGGTTGCACGGAGCGTGTCCCACATCGAAACGGAATGCGTTTGAGGCGCGGCTTATAAACCAAAGCGCGCTGGCTTCGGTTCAATAACACGGACACACACATCGTGTCCTTATACACGGGCCCCATGCGGGTTTCGGCCCACCCTTACGCACCGCGCACCATGGCCTTACACACGGCCTGCGCGTGACCTGAGAGACCTATGCACGACTTGGGATGCGGTTTGGACACCCATTGAGCGCTTGGGGACCCCGATGGTCGGCACCTCGGGTCCCTTGGGGCTTGGTCTTGGCCTAGAGGGCTTGTCCCTTAAGGGATGCCCTCAGCTTGGCGAGGCCCCAACCCATTTTTTTATTAAAACCTATTTAAATTTATAAAATAATGTAGCATAAGTATACTTATTTCAAAATGTAGTGTAGTATAAATATTTATACAAAAGAGGTTTCATTCAAAAAAGACAATTAGTTTTAATTTAAAATCTAAATCCTTTTACTAGCTTATGTAATATAGTTCATATCAACATAATTTATAAAAATAAAATTTATTTAGGCTTTCGAAATAACATGTTTAAGTATGCTTAGTTCAAAATATAAATATTTGCACAAAATGAGTCAACATACTATAAAAACAAAATAGTTTTAACTTAAAATTTAAATCCCTTTACCAATTTATATATAAATCTTTTAAAAGTTATACCTTTCTTATTTTACATACAAAACCATTATAATTATTCGGATCTTTAAAGAAATTCTAAAAGACTACTAGTTAATTCAAAAATTCATAATTTAGAGCTAAAAAGATATTATTATTGATACCCTTTAAACATATAGAAATAATACTAAGTTTTCAATATGAAAGTATCCATCCGGACCTTGTGAAAACAAAATGATTTATTTCCGAAAATACACTTTTTTATTTTAAAACTATAACTCTTTTGTGAAACATATTATAATAGTTGAAATATTATAAAATTATAAGAGCATTAAAACAAGTTTTAATATACAGATAAACTTTATCAACGGAAAGCCAAAGGTTGTTTTGAAAATTCAACGGTTATTTTCCAACAGTCAATATTCACGGGATCATTATAAAAGCAGGGGTATTTTACAAGAACAAAACACTTGAACCAAAAAGGATGGCTCTCCTCATACCATTGGTGTCGAGGATGTGTGTCGTGGCCCTGGCTGTTATATTTTTCACACTGATGGACTCTAAAGACGAGGACTATCCAATTACTCGATTTGTGGTTCTTAGTAGTCTTGTTGTGGCTGTGTTAGGTCTTGTGCATGGTATTTTCAACTAGTTGGGTCTTGTTGCAATGTAATATTTCAATATATATCAGTTTACCTTATTCTCCATGTTTTATTTTATTTCTAATTCCTTATTAGCACAACAAATAAAATAAGAGACATCATTAAAGGAATAAAATTACTTACTTTAACTAGTTCATAAAACCTGGGGCGTCACATTATCCCCCCTTTAGAAAATTGCGTCCTTGCAATTTATTTCACAACACTACAAGGTTCTGCAATGTTCTTAACACCTCCACAAATGTATAGGGTCAATGGGTGAATTTAGAGGAATCCCCGTAGCGAAGCTCACCTCTTCCAGTTCCCTAATCCATATACACCTAAGACAGGAGGGGTTGCACTTATGTTCTGGGCCTTCAGGCCTCCAGAGGGAAGCTCGAACAGTATAAAGTTCTGAAATGTCTTTGCAGACCAAAGTACGAAGGACTTGCTGAATTATGTCTCGGTCGAGGATATCGAAGCCATAGATACGGTCAAATAGGATAAAGCTGAGAAGTTGGAGCATATAAGCTGCATAAAGATTTCCCTCTAACGCAGCCTCCTAAAATTTAACTCTGGCCATGTAGTTTCGGCCTAGGGTGAAACATAGAAAGAGCCCTTCGTGGTAACTTCCTCACCATTCACGTCCAGCTAGCTGTGCAGAGCCAATGCAGTAATAGATGGAGGCATTCCCCTGGAAGGTGCAGAGAATCTTCGGACCATTTGTTACCTCAAACCACTGCTTGCACATTCTTCTCAAACTTGCGAAGGGGTCATACTCGTCCTCACACGTTTTGATTGCAATTATTTTCAGAATCTCAGTGGGAAGAGATAACAGGTGGGTTTTTCCTTCCATCTGAAAGTTTTAAGACATGAGTTCAATCACTTGAAAATCATTCAAGGACAAACACAAAGTAAAGAAAATGAAGGGGAAAGACAAAATTTCAATAAACATACGTTTATTATTATTAGTGCTTGAGTTTCCCTTATCCATTGACTAAATGAACTCCACACAGAGAGGAAGAACTCCCTAACTCCTCGAACCAAACACAGGCCGAGTATTCAGAGGAAAACTCATGAGGGCACCTATGACGTCTTATGAGTCTAGAATGGGGGGGTATGAAGTTGAGAGACATCTTCATACACTTGTCGTCTGCAAGATAGTCGGGTGGACTCGTCTTCTAATCTCCTGAATTCCAACAACTGACCCCAGAAGCCATAGTTTAAAATCTGACAGAGGTAGCCTGCTCGGAGGTCTCCGTCAGCAGCAGCTTCTTGAAAAGGGTTATCAATCATGGTGGCAAAGCTCTCACCCACTGTGAAAATCCAGAAAAGTCCCTCATGGTATTTTCCCCGACGCACATATGAGGGAAACTGAGTTATCATCATAAGGAGGTAATCTATTCCTACCCCTTGGTGTAACTGAAGCACCCGTAGTGAATTGGATATGTCGTAAAGGTGTTTTCATGTCATGTGAATATGGGCATAGTTTAGAAAGTCCTCACGGCTAGCTAAAGATACAATAGTCTCTAGGGCCTCTGTGGGGAGAGATATGAGATTTGTGCCTTCGTTCTCCATTTGAAATTTAAGAAAACCCAATTTTTAATAAAATTGATATACAAATACATATATATATTTTTGTTTCAGTTTCTGGCTTTCCAGAGTTATCCAAACCGAACCTCTGATACCAACTGTAGAGACCCTGACCCCAGAAACCCAGGAGTCAGTGCCTTCTGAACATGATGTGTTATCTTAAAATAAAATACACTTTGTTAACAACACATCATGTCCCATACAGAGGATCATGTGCGGTTTGGGTTCTGGGAAACCTGCAACTTCTGAAACAATTCATCTTTCAAAAGATGATACCTAAAAATTTTAAATCAAAACGTAGGGTGAGCATTAAAATACTCAATAAGTGGTTTTGAAAAGAAATTAAAACACTGTAACATTTGAAAACATTCTTTTAAAAGAGATTGGACATTTATTAAAGGAAAATTATAACACATAACATAAAAATACTCAATCAAGTTTTTCAATAAGAACATGAAACAATTATGTCAATTCTCGAAGGAGTAATAACAGTTATCAAGAACAAGTACTACATGTGATTTACTTAAGCATAAATTAAATAGTTAAAAGTAATTCATAATCAGAGTTGCGCATAAAGGAAACATCTAAATTTTCATATGCTGGTTACTATTCTATTAAGTGATAATCACCAATCATACTTCAAGCTTATACCAGTGAAATAAGAACTTTATGACAACTTAAAGGCAGCAATCGTGAAAGAACATTATCTTAGAAAGAACCTGTTTACATAACTTGAATTATGTGGCATCAACATTTAACTTAGACAATCATGAAAATATCACCAAGGTCCATCCCCATGGTTTCATTTGAAATTACCAAGGTAAACCCCAAGGTATCGTTAAAATTGTAATCTCTAGTTGCTACATCATTACCCAATGCATCCGAGCGCTATCAGGGTGCACCCTTAAATATGCCTTTATTATCATGTGAGCCACATCGTTCATGCTTTACTTAAATGGTTTGTATATTCAAGATGTCCCATACCACCTTGAATATCTCATTCATTTTTATTTTACCCAAGGTGTCCCATACCACTTTGGCTAATCCAATTTCTTAGTTCATTTAGTGATATGTCAGAAGCATGCATTATGTACAATAATAAATAATAAACCACCACAAGTTTTGCTAATGATAGTTAACTTGCAAAATGTGTCAATAACTCATCAAAGGCATACATAGCTTAGTAGAACATCCTTTTCACTGAAACATATAAAATAATGATGTACTATATGATGAATCTTTGTCATTATAAATCCATCGAAAAGGAGTGCTTAAGGAAAACACTTGAAATTATTTATGGTGATAAATAGGCCCTTGATCTTGTAAATGAATGAAATCATAACTTGATCAATTAATACATTCACCAAAAGTAGGTTCATTATGTCTTAAGATAATACATGAACACAACATGATATCATAACCCATTAAATCTTAAATCCTCTAATACATCTTAAATCAAACCAAAATACACCCTTCATGGTAAAACGCATCATGAGCGATGCCCAGTATGCTTCTTTAATACAACATAGTTCGCATAAAATAAGGATTTACTTAAAGGTTGGTACCCACCCCTTGAAATCATAAATTTGATTTGTATTCGTTTACATGTTTATGAGTACATAGAGATATATAGATACCAAGTTTGCAACAACGAGTTTTCATGGTAAAACAGTTTCAAACAACCCTCATTAATATATAATGCATAGTATAACATGTTGGATAATTTTGAAATCTGCAAAATAGACAGGTTTTTGGTTAGAAATATATTTATATACAATAGAAAATGGTATATTTATATCTGCATAGGTTTTATGAAATGAAACCAACAGAAAAAATCAAAAAAACACCCCAAAGCCCTTTCCAACATAAGTCCATCCAAAAAGAAGAAAAAAATATAACCTATATGTATATATATATATATAAAGGGTAACCCGCATACATATGAACCATATTATTAAGGGTTGTTTTAGAATAAGGTAAGATAACTCTTTTCTCTTTGTAACCTTTGTAATAAACTTTTTATAAAAAACTTTTTAAGACTGGATGGATTTCATTATACATAACTATATATTTGTATAAACTATATATACTTAAACATAGAAGTGTAGTATTATGAGGTAAAAACTTAAAAACCACACTTTCACCCTACTGGAAACATAGCATGCAAGCCCCCTTTTGAAAACATCACAACCCAAGTGGGTTAAAACCATGTATATATATATATATATATATAAACTGTATATATATATAGATACCGAGAGTATAAAACGGAGGTTCTTTTAACATAAAACATGTATGAAAGGACCCTTACTCATGCACCATGTGGCTGTAAAACCATTGAAGGCCATACAACCCGTGGGGTATACACTTGATTTTATAAAGTACATAAACAGTATATCCATACACCAGGGGTAAAAAGAACGGAGGTTTTCACCAAAATAATGCATGCAAGAACCCTTACAGTGCTTGAGGAGGAATCTCGGGCTGGGGGTAACTCGCTGGATTGCTGGGAGTTCGAGGGAGAGGAAGTAGGAGGAAGAAGAACCGCCGCGGTTTCAAGAGGCCAGAGGCGTTTAAGTAGGGATTTGGTGCACAAAGGGTGACTCGACCCATGAGTAGACTGACATGGGGAAGACGGGAAAACAGAGACCTAGGAGGGCGGTGTTCAGATGTCAAGGGAGCAGTGCGGGGAAGGAGGCCGAGGCATCCTCGGTTGCAGGCCTACTGGTCGGGTGCCGCTTAGAGGAAGAAGACGGTGAGGGTCGACGCTGTAAAGGAAAGGACAGCCGAGATTAGATCTCGGGTGAGATCGGATGGTCGCGGTGATATGGGGGGCGATCGTGTGGCTAAAAGGTTCGGACGGTCGAGATCGACATGGGAGTCGATCGGACGGTCCCGGTCGCATGGAGCGTGTCCCACATCGAAACGGAATGCGTTTGAGGCGTGGCTTATAAACCAAAGCACACCGGCTTCGGTTCAATAACACGAACACACACACCGGGGCCTTATACACGGGCCCCATGCGGGCTTCGGCCCACCCTTACGCACCACGCATCGCGGCTATACACACGAACTGCTTGCGACCTGAGAGACCTATGCACGACTTGGGATACGGTTTGGACACCCACTGTGCGCTTGGGGACCTCGATGGTCGGCACCTCGGGTCCCTTGGGGCTTGGTCTCGGCCTAGAGGGCTTGTCCCTTAATGGATGCCCTCGGCTTGGCTGGGCCCCAACCCATTTTTTTATTAAAACTTATTTAAATTTATAAAATAACCTAGCATAAGTATACTTATTTCAAAATAAAGTGTATTATAAATATTTATACAAAATAGGGTTCATTCAAAAAAGACAATTAGTTTTAATTTAAAATCTAAATCCATTTACTAGCTTATGTAATACAGTTCATATCAACATAATTTATAAAAATAAAATTTATTTATACTTTCGAAATAACAAGTTTAAGTATTCTTATTTCAAAATATAAATATTTTCACAAAATGAGTCAACATACTATAACAACCAAATAGTTTTAACTTAAAATTTAAATCCCTTTACCAATTTATATATAAATCTTTTAAAAGATATACCTTTCTTATTTTACATACAAAACCATTATAATTATTCGGATCTTTAATGAAATTCTAAAAGACTACTAGTTAATTCAAAAATTCATAATTTAGAGCTCAAAGGATATTATCCATGATACCCTTTAAACATATAGAAATAATACTAAGTTTTCAATATGCAATTATCCATCCGGACCTTGTGAAAACAAAAGGATTTATTTTCGAGAATAATCCTTTTTATTTTAGAACTATAACTCTTTTGTGAAACATATTATAATATTTGAAATATTATAAAATTATAAGATCATTAAAACAAGTTTTAATATAAAGATAAACTTTATCAACGGAAACCCAAAGGTTGTTTTGAAAATCCAACGACTATTTTCCAACGGTCAATATTCACAGGATCATTATAAAAGCAGGGGTATTTTACAAGAAAAAAACACTTGAACTAGAAAGGATGGCTCTCCTCATACCATTGGCATTGATCATGTGCTCCATGGCCCTGGCTGTTAAATTTTTCACGCTGATGGACTCTGAAGATGAGGACTATCCAATTACTCGAGTTGTGGTTCTTAGTAGTCTTACTGTGACTGTGTTAGGTCTTTTGCATGGTATTTTCAACTAGTTGGGTCTTGTTGCAATGTAATATTTTAATATATATCAGTTTACCTTATTCTACATGTTTTATTTTATTTATAATTCATTATTAGCACAACAAATAAAACAAGAGACATCATTAAAGGAATAACATTGCTTATTTGAACTAGTTCATAAAACCTGGGGCGTCACAATCGTGAGGTGTCATTCTCATTTACAATGGTTCTATACATATCCAAAAGGATCAAGTCATTACTTTGTGGTAATCTATTTTATTGAGAAAAATATGGTGAACTGAAAACATTTATGGTGATATTTTTATGAAGATATTGTAATTTTTTTACATAATCACAATAATGATATGGTCTTGGTCTTTTCAAAAAAATGATTACATTTTATATTTTCTTTGAAAACTTTTGAACATGTTAAAGGGACGTTTTTTTGACATATAAACATAATGAATGAATTTCCAATTATTTCAAAAAAGAATGTAATGAAATATATATCTCAACATGTTGAATTCTTAGTCATAGGTCCACAAAAATTAAACTAAACCATCTCTAATGGTATTGGATTTGGATATCAACACCCTAGTGACATTAACTATATATCCTACCCTTTGGACATGTTTTGAATTTAGTAATATTATCTTATTCAAAAAATAAAATATCTATCATATCCTATTATTTGGTAAATTTATTCATGTTATTTTCACCAATATGAACAAGTCTTCTATGCCAAAACTTTGTGTCAGTTTTCATGCTTATATAGTAGCCTATTTTGAATTATTTAACAAGAAACAAATTCCTTTTGGTTCTTCAACCTACTTTTATGAAACCTCTATATTTCAATGAATTCACTACATATCTATTATTTTTTAATATAATCTCATTAATATCACAAAAAAGTTGTAATATTATTAAAAATTATGCATAATCCCTTTAATAAATAGGACATTGTTAGATCTTATCCGATTTTACTGAATTTTCACCACTCTAACACATTTGATCTTTAATAAATTATTATCACAAAATATGAAATACCCTTAATATTTTCCAATATCCCTAAATTAATTCTAATCACCTATTAAATGGAAATAAAATTGATAATCAATAATCCTTCACTTCTCATATTTTTAGGATTTGAATGCAACTTCAAAAATGTTTTCCTATTATGTGAGGTACCTTACTTTTGTAACATTATTTTTATTAAAAAATGAATTTATTTGAGTTTATAGGACTTTAAGATAATCATTTGAGATGTCTAATTATTGTTCAAATCTTTTCCATTCTTCCTTCATGTTATCAAAACTTTTTTCACTTCAATATTTTATTCAACCTATTTCACTTCCATATTTATTCAATATTATTACTGTATCCCACATTAATCATGATCCCATATTTTTTATATGATGACATATTGTATCAGAAACTATATACATTGTGGATAAAAACAAAGCAACACTTATAGTAACCCTAAACCTACTCCTCTGATAGATATTCTACTACTTCATGGGTTTTTTTCTTACTCCATTTTCAAAATTCCAATGAATTTATTTTACCAAATCCTTTTTTGGATATATTATTTTGGTATTTGGTAATGGTGTAGTCATTTTTCCAATAACAATCTCCTAAATATGAGTAGGTTTTACCATTTCATTAGATTTTTTAACTGATCCAAATATCTATTTTTCATTATATCCTTATAAAAATATGTTTTTATATTTTTGAAGTTGAGATCTTTTAGAATTTAATTAACTATATATAATATCTTAAGAATTATTATCAAATTGTGTTTATTATATATAACACTTACCTAAATTTCTATAAGATATATTGAAGTCGTAACAATGTCATTTAATTTTCTTTCCAACTTCAAAAACCTTCATTTTTAGAATTAATATCTCTAAATCCCCAAGGCCTATAGTATAACTCATGTCATTAATTATATTATTTTTCTTAAAATACTCAATATTCTTCATTTAAATTTTATTCACCAACTAATCCCTTTCAACATGAATTTTTTCCTTTTTATTATAATTTTTTATGATATTTTTATTTTCATATATCAATCTAACAATTTCTTTAAACCATTATTTATTTCCATTTACATGCTTCACTCTTTGGTTGAATCTCCTCCTTCGATATAAAAATATCTATTAATTAGTGAATAATCCTCTAATAAGTAAATATCTTCATTTTATTATGTAATAAAGACATTATGAGAATATTTAATAGTTTTTATAACATTAAAACTATCATAATTATATTAAATTTCATCATTAGATTACAAAAATGTTTTTTACAAATAACTTGGATGTCATTTTTTTCATAGATGATATATGTATAATTATCATAAGTTTAATAACTATATTAAAATATTCAACAGTTTTTATAACCCACCTAATGAAGATAACAGTCACATTTACACTAGTAAAAAGTTTATCAATTGTATCCACTTCATACATCCTAAAATCATCAAACTATTGTCTATAAATTTTAAACATAACTTCCTTCACCTTTTTATTCCCTTCATAAATATAATTATATTTTCCAAAATGTAATTTCTATTTATTTATCCAATTAATTATGTTAGTTATTTTTTGAATAAAGATGAAAACAAACCATTTCTTTCATTTTCATCACTTTTGACATTAATAATTTAAAAAATATTCCATGAAAAATACTCAATTGGTACAATAAACCCCTGTTGAATAGGATCATGAAAATATAGATTGAGATAGAGAAGATATTTTATCATTATTTCCATCAAAATAAATAAATATTTCCTAAAAAATGAGATAATACCTTTATTTTTGACTGAGTTGTGTTTATCAGAATCAATCTTCAAGAGAGATCACCACGAGTTAACCTGTTATTTGATACTAATTATAAGGATCACTCAAGATGAGATAAAAATTGAGAAAGGTGTGAATAAATTTTTTGTATATTTATTCCAAATCTCAACCACACTTTGTATTTTTCAACATGTTTCCCTTTAACTGACACCATTTTAGAAATAAAAAAGGAAACAAATAATGTTTTTAAATGAGGTTTGCCTCAATGTTGTGTGACTAATACCTTGGTGTGTTGTTTCTTTTATCACACCCACCCATGACTATACTTTTATTATTAAAAATTATATATAGGTAAGAGAATTAAAATGAACTTTTTAAAAATTTGGGCACCAACCAAACTTGAACCAGAACCAATTTTTTACAATAAAAAAGGAAACACTTATTTAAAGAAAGGTCACTAGTTCTAAAATGAGTCACAAATGTACTTTTAATATAATAATCTTATTCATTCATTCCTCTTATAATAATATTTTATAGTCACAAACACCTCCTTCTTTGAAACAATTTTTCTTAATTAAAATATTGTATTAGGTCAATCAGTAATATATCATCTATTATATTCTTGCTCAGATTTATATATTGAATCACGTGAATATATTTCCATATTTGCATATGAAAATTCTCACTTGATTTTTTTTTGTAAGGTGAACTAATACTCTATTGGGATTCAGGTTTACTTTAAACCAATCTATAAGACTTAATGTTTAAAATTTAAATTATAACCATAATTATTTTGAATATTTTTCCAAAAAATATGCATGCACTAATTATCTCCAAAATGGAATGCATTAATATAATTATGGCTTGGAATCTCATTTCATGATTTGACTTCCACTCGAAATACAGAACCATCTTCAATTAGTTTCTCATTATCATTCATTATTCATGGTGTGAACTTATTTTCCATACAATAAAGGTAAAATTCTTAACAAACAAGATAAATATCAATCCCATTTGGATAATTGAGAAGATTATTTCAATAAATAATGGATTTTGAATCAAATAAATTATTTTAAATAATTGTATTTAGAAACATCATTGTCCAGAAATATTTTCCAAAATAAAAAAAACCTTACATATGAAATAAAATATATAACTTATCACTTATATGAGTTTCAAATATATAACTCATGATGAAATGTATATTAAAATTTTCATAAGTTTGTTGAATTAATATAATTTATTCATGGTTCATATAATGATATCTTACATGTGTATCTAAATATATTATACACTAGAGTAATATCTTTCCCTTTGTATTGTTTATATTGGAGATACTAACAAAAACTTGAATGACATAAAAAAATGTTACATATCACTATGACTGATTTCTATTTATGCACTTCAAACCACTCTATAAAATATATTACATATATATATATATATTAAAATATATTATATATTTTACAAGATCATTTCCTTAGATAATATTAAGTGTGTTATTCAACAAATCATATGCAACACCCTAAGAACCTTTCATATATGAGAAATCTCAACACATAACATATTTTCAATGATATCCAAAGAATATCTTAAGTATACATGGAGGTACACTCATTCCATTTCCTTTTTTATCTGATGAAAAAAATATATTACATATTTCATTCCACTATTAATTCTATATAAATCTACAACTTATAAAAAACTTTTCAAATTGACTCATAAATTTTCCAAATCTTTTCAATGCTTCCTCCACTATTTCAAGTCATCTTAAATGAGTTTGAATAAAATTAGAATATTTTTAAAACTCTTAAATCATATTTCCAAACTCTTGATGTTTATAAATACTCTTATTTTTGTAAATAAATAAACCTTCAATTCCTCTTTAATTCCAACTGCATACTTATCATTATCAAACATTCATTATAACAACCCTTCATTTTATTACACACTAAAAAATGATTTATTACATAAAATGTTTTACTTGATACACAATGGAGGATTGATAGGTCTAGTGTTTTTGGGTCTTAAGAACATTAAATAACGACTTAAACCATGAAACACAATATATATTTTGAAAACATCCATTAAATGACCCATACATTCCCTTGGATTTAGCATTGCATTGGATAACCTCAGGAAATGCATAAGAAAAGAGTGATCTATAAATCCTAGTATGGGAGTAAAAAAGGTATAACATGGAGAATAAAATACATGTTAGGCAATAGGCATATCAATGGAGAATAAAAAACATGAACATAAAGGCACGATATAGAATGATTATCATAACATGGAGATATGGAAATAATAATTAACATGGAATTAGCTTGGTCCAAGGATCATTACACATGGATCTTGAGTAAATACTAATAAAACATTTATTATCATGAGTAAAACCTTTTTTTACTTGAAATATAATGAATCTAATCATTACACAATGCATTGGAGAGCTATCAAGGCGCACCATTCATAAAAATTTCATTTCAGGTGTAAGTGTGCCACATAGATGTTACCAATTTTATTCATAAAACATTATAATTTATTCCAAGATAAAGGAATTAGTAATTAATACATTAAAATACATAATCAATAAGTAAATAATCATAAATGTGAATACCCTTGATAGAGAAATGGGCATAGTATTCACTACACAATGGATTTTTCTTGGAAAATCACGGTGAAATTTCGGCAGCATAACGATGTAACATAAGAAATAGTAAAAATGGTTGATGAGAGATAAATGGGTGTCTTATCATATTCACATGAAATGGACAGTAAGTGGGTCATATAGATATATGTACCAAAAAAATTAATGGAATTTAGATTCAAAATGAAAAACAATTGCTTGAATGTGAATGAGAAGAGAGAAATTCCTTACAGAATTTTAGCATGGTAATGGGTGTATATGAGAGGCTTTAATGAGAGAGAAAGAGGTCTCTTATCATTTCAAACATAAGAAGGGACAAATAAGGGAGGTGATAAATCATACCCCAACATTTTTAATTGAATGTAAAAGTGTATTTCCACATAAACAAACATGGATAAAAATAAGAAAAGAAGGAATCCATTACTGGAAGTATGATCCCAAATTCTTGAGAGAGGCCTCTGAGGATCATGGGGTGCCTTGGGAGGATCCTAGAGATAGGAGGACAGAGGTTTGACCAACTCCAAATTCTTTAAGTGAAGATGAAGTGGGAACTTGGGTGGGTTTATATAGAAAATGAGAGGAAATTCATTATTATTTGGGTTTGGGTCACCACACATTAAACAAATCCAAACCAAAAACTAGCCCATGGTTTTTTCACTTGGTTTTTTCCATAGGGGAGTGGAAAAAAATATTTTATAATTCCAATGGCCTAACTTCTTAAAATATTATCCTTGTTTATATAGTGATAATTCATACTTTCAAGGAAATAATTTTAAAAGATAAAATACATTATAAGTATTATAGGGTCCACTAAGGATTTGTAAAAAAACAAAAGTAAAATCACATTTTTTAATGGTAAAAAATATATTGGTAGAAAACAAGGTTTATAGTATTTTATTACATCACTATTGGGTCATTATGATGTCATAAAATGCATTATATATTTTAACGGTATTTAATTATTACCCAAAACATGGATTGTCTCAGAAAATTGTGACAAATTAATCGTTGGATAATTTTGACACCCTGATTACAAAAATAATATTCATTTTATCTAAATAATTTCCTAAATATGTGAATTTTTACTTTTAAAATAAAAACCGACATTTATAAAACATTCATGGGTTTTTGACTAAAAATTATCTTTCAAACCTAAAAAAATTACAATTTTATTCATTATACGATCATTTATATTTAATAAAACTAATTTAGTAATAATATTTTATTAAAATATTATTTAATTAAAAAATCCACTAATTCATGAAAATAGATTTTTTAATTGAATATTAAATAAAAATTGTATTTTTGATTTAAAAACTATGAATATATACTCTTTATTATATACAATACTAATGCACATAATCATAGTGATAATGTCTTGTCACATAACCCCTTATAACACCCACATAAGACCGAAGGGTAAGGTGTGCGATGGTGAAAGACTCTTGGGGTGGATCTGATAACATCGCTCGGGTGGTTATCTCTATCATCTTCCACTTCTCTCATAAGAAATTCCGCTTGAGCTTAACGTGTTGATTCTTGGCTTGGGCCTAGTTAAGATCAAAGCCCAATGACACCACCTCTTTTCCGAGCTCCAATATATAGGCTTCATATGGGGAAAGTCTACTGTATGAGACCATCACTTCCTTTGTCTAAGTAAATTGGATTTGTTAAATCCCAATATTTGTACTAATCATGTGATCACTATCCAATGACTATATTAGAAACGATGACAATTCATAACAGTATTTTGAAATCCAAAAACATAAAACCAAGGAAGTGTATATTTTATATAACCATTTTTCATAATAAGACACTTAATTAGATCAAGAGGAATTTTTATTGATAAGAGTTTGGGTCATTACAATCTTCCCCCTTAAGAAATTTCTCCCTCAAAATTTCCTTTTACCACACTAAAAAAAGATGTGGGTAACTAGGCTTCATTACTTCCCCTTATTTACATGTTGCCTCTTCAAACTTGTGGTTTCTGCACAACCCTTTCACGAGGGGAATTGTATTATTTCATAGAACCTTTTCCCTACGATCTAAGATCTCCACTGGCTTCTCCTCGTAAGAAAAATCATCCGCTAACTGTACTACCTATGAAGCGAGTACATGTGAAGGGTATGGTATGTACTTTATTAAGAGGGATACATGAGATACATCATGTACATTGGCCAAAGTAGGTGGGAGTGCTAGTCGATAGGTCACAACCCTGACATGATCAAGAATCTATAAGGGGTTGATGTACTTAGGACTTAACTTCCTTTTCCTTCCAAACCTTATGACCTTATTCTATAGAGATATGCGTAGAAATACCATGTCTCCATCTTTGAACTCAAGGTCTCATTGACGGTTATCTGTATAACTCTTTTTTTGGCTTTGTACTTCCTTGGTATACTGCTGAATGGTTTTCACCATCACCACCATTTATTAGACAATTTTAGGTCCTAGCATCTTATGCTCAACCACTTCATCCCAACACACTGGTATTCTGCACCTTTTCCTATAAAGGGCTTCATATGGAGTCGTTCGGATGCTCGAGTGGAAGCTATTATTGTAGGAGAATTCAACAAGTGGAAGATTTTGGTTCCATCCCCCTTTAAAGTCCATAGAACATGATCTTAACATATCTTATAGTGTCTAAATAGTTCATTCAGATTAGACATTAGTTTGAGGATGATAGGCCGTATTGAAGTTCAGTTAATTGCTTAGATCATGTAGGTGACTTTTCTAGAACTTTTTGGTGAATCTCATATCATGATCAGAAATAATAGATATTGGTACTCCATGCAGCCTTACCACTTCTTTGATGTAAATACATGCAAGTTGATTCAATGAGAAGTCATATCAAATTGTGGTAAATTTATATGTCTTCGCAAGATGATCCACAATGGCCCATATAGCATTATTTTCCCTGGATTTTATTGGAAGTCCAATGAAAAAGTACATGGTAATGTTCTAACACTTCCATGTTGGTATTGTTAGTGATTGAATCATCCCCTTATAATTTTTCCTCTCATCCTTCACTTGTTGACATACCAGGAACTTTGATATATATTAACCAATCTCCCTTTTCATATTGTCCCACCATAAGTTTTCTCAATGATCCCGATACATTTTTGTGCTCCCTAAGTGAATAGAGAAGGATTAGCTATGTGTGTCATTCAAAACCTCCTTTATTTTATCTAGATTAGATAATACAAATAATCATCACCCAAATCTCACAATTCCATCCTTATCAACCATTAACTCCGAGGATTTCTCATTTCTGATAGATTCTACACTTTTAATAATTTCCACATCCTTTCTTTGAAAATCCTTTATTTTCTCCATGAGGGATGGTTGAGAAATAATTTGAGAAAGGATTGATGATGTTTCTCCCTTAATTATTCCCATGTCCATGCTATGCAAATCTATGAATATTGGATACTTTTCAATTCTCATCGTTGATAAAGATGAAGGATCATTTCTACTTATCATCATCTTCCTCTTTGTTCTCTTTCCCAGGGTGGTAATGGATTGACCAGTCATAGTCTTTGATCATCTCTAACCACCTTTATTGGCACATATTCAAATAATTCTATGTGAATATATACTTGAGGCTTTTGGGGTCCAAATATATTTCACACTTCTCCCCAAATAGGTAATTCCACGAAAATTTTAAAGTAAAGATCACTACAGCCATCTCCAGTTCATGTGTTGGATTGTTTTTCTCGTGAAATTTCAATTTCCTTGAAACATAGGCAATGAAATTGTCATTCTACATCAACACATAACCCATGCCCTTTAACGAAGCATCACTAAATACCACAAAAATCGCTCCACTTGTGGGTAATGTGAGACCGAGAACAGTAATAAGCCTCATTTTCAAATCCATGAATCTCTCTTCGCATTCATCACTCCAAGAAAAAATTTCTCTATTTCAAGTTAGCTTGGTAAGAGGGTTGGAAAATCGTGAGAAATTCCTCAAAAATCGGTGATAATATCCAGCTAACCCTAGGAATCTATGGATATCAATTACCGATTTTGGCCTCAGTCATACCTCAATTGTATCTATCTTTGATGGATCCACATATATCACATTGCATGTAATGATATGGCCGAAGAATGAAACCTCCTTCAACCAGAACTCACACTTGTTTACTTCACATAGATCTTCTCCTTTATCAAGGTCTCTAGTATAGTGCTTAGATTATCCTCATTATCCTACATGGTTTTGTAGTATATAAGAATATCATTTATAAAGACTACCACAAATCTGTCAAGGTAATATCGAAAGATTCCATTCATCAAGTGCATGACGATTTCTAGATCATTGGTGATTCTGAAAGGCATTACTATGAATTCATAGTGCCCATACCTTGTACAAAAAAGTAGTCTTGGGGATATCCACCTTATTCACCCTTACTTGATAATATCCTGACCGTAGATCCACTATGGAGAAGTATTGTGCTGCACGTAGCTGATCAAACAAGTCATCAATTCGAGGATGAGGATACTTGTTCCTTATCGTGATTTTTTTGTGATCACGATAATCAATGAAAAGGCGCATTGACCCATCCTTCTTCTTGATGAAGAGGACTAGAGCACCCCATAGTGAAGAACTTGGGTGTATAAACCCTTTATCCATATTCTCCTGTAGTTGTTTCTTTAGCTCCTCAAGCTTCAAAATAGTCATTCTATATGAAGTCTTTGAAATTGGAAACACCCCTGGTATAAGGTAAATTGAGAATTCAACATCTCTTTTATGAGAAAGACCAGGCAATTCCTCAGGAAACACTTCATCAAATTCCCTCATAATAGGCATGTCTTCAAGGATCGTTACTTCCTTGGAATCAATCTTCCGATCCAGATACGCGTGCTCATAGGGCAGTAATATCCACACTTTAGATGATGGTGCTAAAGAAGATCCATCTTCCTCCTTGCACTTTTATGGAATTGAGGTTCAATTCTCCACATGGAGAGTGATTTCCCTATCATGGAAATTTATGTTGAGTCTATATAAGGAAATCCAATCCATGCCATGGATTGAATCAATTTCCACTATTGGGAGTATGAAGAGGTTTTTCGGGAAGTTTAATCCCGAAAGTATGAATGGGGAGGAGTTATATTCTTGGGATGTAATGATTTCCCCATTTCTCATACACACCATCATCCTTACTTCTAGTATTTTTGGTGGTGTTGGGATAGTTCTACTAAACTTTCTGGATATAAAATAATGCGTAGAACCATAATCAAAAAGTATGTTCACTATTCATGAATGAATAGCTAGCGTACCTGTCAGAAGTTTGTTGTTGGGGTTCACTTTGGTGGTAGTGATGGAAAAATCCCTCCCTTTATGCCTGGAAGGTTGTTGTTTCCTCTGAAAACCCTTGGCTTAGGGCACTAATTTTCAAGGTGCACTGGTTTTTTGCAGTTGAAGCAATGAACAATGCATTGAGAGTTGAACCTAGTGTTCCTCTCCTCTGTTGCAGCTACAGGTTTTTCTTGTCGGTAGTTAACAGCTATGTGACCTTCTCTTCTACACCTAAAGCATTTCCTCATCCCCTTCAAGAAATTTCTGGGGTGATTCTTTCCACACCTTGGGAAAGTGGGGTGCTGGGTTTTCTTAGCACCATTGGATTTATCCATAAGACTGCTAGAATTGAATTCCACCTTACTCTTATTAACCCCATGATACCCCTGATATTTTCTGATCTCCATTTTAACTTTGAGGTCAAATCAGACAATTTCTTCATAGCTATCGAAGTCATGGATCATCAGGGATTTCGGTAGTCTTGGTTTTAGCCAACCACAGAAGTGGTAAACCATTCATTCGGGGGTAACGAAAAAGACGGAGGCATATCGTGCAAGCCTAGAGACATTTTCCACATATTCTCTGATGGATTCGTCGTCTTTTTTGTTGAGGGAAAGGAAGTCCTTTTCCATCTTAAGTCTGACGGTGCACGAAAAATATTTATCGAAAAACATTTTATAGAAATCCTTCCATTCTATTGCCTCAATATCCTCCTCCAGATTTGTATTTCTGATCAATTTCCACCATTAATCAGCTTCTCTCTTGATACGATAATCATCCAGAAGAACCTTCTCTTGTTTGTAACATTTAAGGATGAAGAATATCTTTTCAATTGATTTGATCCATTTTTCAATGATTGAGGGATCAGTTTACCCATTAATAGAATAAGGCATTTGGCTCATGAAGCTCTGGATTGCAACTTGTTATTTATTAGGGGGTTGAACATTCTTTTTTACCCATGGTTCTATTCAAATATTGAGTTAAATGAGAGACTATCATGAAAAAGTTCACAATTCCTTCTCTCATTGGATTGTCCATCTCATTAGAACAGTCGCCACATTGATCTTCGCATCAGTTGTTAGCCCGAGTCCTCCTATTATGAGACATTTTCTAGAATAAAATGATGGTTAGGGGTAACACGTAAAGGGTAATCCAAGTATAAAAAAAGATGACTTATATATAAATTTTATTTCCTTGACTTCTGAATCTATAGGCTTCAATCAATTTTATCCATGATCTACTTCACAACATTTATTCTTAGGGGAATTTTTTATTCCCTTAACAATGGTTCATACTGAGATTGTGAATTTATAAATTCATATCCCCTGTAATGTTGTAAACATGCTTGAATTAAGACCTATTTTCATGGACCAGGATACCTCGTGTTAATCCCGAAACTCCTTGTCGGAGTTTTCACTCTTAGATACATCTGTGCTAGAGCCGCCCATACCCACTCGTATCCAGACAGAGATGTATTTTTTTGATAAACCACTTACTCAATACTCACCAAAACATTGTGATGTTTTTATTATACTTATCCATATCCCTAAGGCTATACTAGGGTTTTCTAATCCTAATCCCAAAAACAACTAAACTTATACATTGATACCAACTATAACTAACCTGATTTTTATTTCACACAGAAACATGATTTATTTCATAAACTCTTTACTTGATACAAAATGGAAGATCGATATTTCTAGTGTATTTTGTGCTTAGAAACATTAAATAATGACTTAAAACATGAAACACAACATCTTTATTGAAAACATCCTTTACATGGCCACTACATTCCCTCATACTTAGAATTGCATGAGATAACCTGGGGACATGCATAAGAAAAGGGTTATTTATAAATCCTAGTAAGGGAGTAAACAAGGAATAACATGAAGAATACAATACATGGTACACAATAAGAATATCAACAGCGCATAAAATAAACATGAACATTAAGGCATGATATAGCATGATTATCATAATATGGAGATTTTGGGAACAACAATTAACATGGTATTAGCATGATCTAGGGCTCATTGCACATGGAGAATGAGTAAACCCTCATTGAACTTGAATTAGAATTATTAAACCCTCATTTCACTTGACGTATCACGATACTAATATTTACCCAATTCATTTGAGTTCTATCAGGGCTCACCCTTCTTATACATTTCACTTCATGAATAAGTGTGCCACATAGATCATACAACATGGATTCATCAAACATCATCATTTATTCCATGAAAAAGGATTGTAGAATTCATAAAAAAATCCATAATAAATAATTAAATGTTCTTAATGTTTAATACCCTTAATAGAGAAATGGACATGGTATTCACTACGCAATTACTTTGGCTTGGTAAATTGCGGTGCAATTTCAGCAGCATAACAACATGACATAAGAATTCATAATAACAGTTAATGGGAGATAAATGGGTGTATCATAATATTTAATGAATTGGACAGTAAGGGGTTCGTATAGATACATGTCCCAACAAATTTAATGGAATTTATACTTATAATACAAAACAATTTATTGAATGTGAATGAGAATAGAGAAATTCCATATATAATTTCGGCATGGTAATGGGTGTACATGGGAGGCATTAATGAGAGTTAATTAGTTCTCTCATAATTTCAAACATGAGGTAAAAATAAGGGAGGTTGAAAATCAAACCCCAACATATTTAATTCAATGTAAAAGGGTATTACAACATCAATAAACTTGTATAAAAATAAGAAACGAATGAATCCCTTACTTGGAAGTATGATACCAAAGGCGTGGGAGAGGATTGAGAGAGGCTGAATGGGTTCTTGGGGATCCTTGGGAGGATAATAGAGAGAGGATAAAAGAGGTTGGACAAACTCCAAAGGCTTTGAGTGAAGTAGAACTGGGAGCTTGGGTGGTTTTATATATGAATAAAGAGTGAATTCATTATTATTTAGGTTTGGGTCACCACACATTAAACTAATCCAAACAAATAACTAGACCATGATTTTTTCCCATAGTTTTTTCCAAAATGGAGTGGAAAAATATATTTTATAAGTAAAATGGGCTAACTTTTTAAAATATAATTCTTTCTTATGTGATGGTGAGACACACTCTCGAGTAAATCATTTTATGAAGATAAAATGTTTTAGAAGTCTTTGAGGGTCCACCAAGGCTTTGTAAAATAAAACAAACAAAACAAAAATCACATTATTTTAATGATAAAACATATATTGGAAGAACATAATGTTTATAGTATTTTATTAAATCACTATTGGGTTATTATGATGTCATAAAACACATTATATATTTCAACGGTATTTAATTGTTACACAAAAATATGATTGTCTCAGAAAAATTAGGAAAAAATCACTGGTGGATAATTTCGACATCCCAATTCCAAAAATAAAATTTATTTTATCTAAATAATTTTCTAAATATGTGAATTTTTACTTTGAAAATAAAAACCGACCTTTGTCAAAAATTCATGGTTTTTGAAAAAATAGCTTTCAAAATTTAATAAAAATTACAATTGTATTAATTATAAGATCATTTTTATTTAATAATATTAATTTAGTAATAATATTTTATTAAAATATTATTTAATTCAAAAATATATTAATTCATCAAAATAGATTTCGAAATTGAATATTAACTAAAAATGTTATTTTTTATTTAAAAACTTTGAATGTATACTCTTTATTCTACACCAAAATAATTCCCATAATCATAGTGCTAAGGTCTTGTTACATAACCCCTTATAACACATGCATCATACCAAATAGTTAGGTGTGTGATGGTGACAGAATCTTGGGGTGGATCAGATAACATCACTCGGGTGGTTATCTCAATCAACTTCCACTTCTCCCGTAGGCGGTTCCACTCGAGCTTAACGTGTTGTAGCTCAGATTGGGCTTGGTCAAGAGTGAAGACCAATAATTCAACTTCTTTTACAGGCTCTAAAAAATGGGATTCATATGGGGAAATTCTACTAAATGAGGCCAACACATCCTTTTTCTGAGTAAATTGGATCTGTTAAAGCCCTATATTTATACTAATCATGTGATCACTGTCCAACGACTATATTAGTAACGGTAACAATTCTTAACTATATTTTGAAATCCAAAAAATAAACCAAGGATGTGCATATTTCATATAACCATTTTTCATAATAAGAAATTTAATTATATCAAGATGAATTTTCATAGATAAAATTTTGGGTCGTTACATCCATCCAAGGTACATTATTCAATAATTTTAGTAACTATAATTATTGATACACTAGGTATAGTTTCTCAATATTCTAACTAGTTTATTATATCATTAATCATTGATCCTAAATCTACTAAATATTTATCTTTTCAACAAAAACATCATTCAAAATTACAGAAAAAAATTCAGCATCACCCTCAAGTGGGTTCAATAACCAACATTTAATTACATGATAATAAACCAAATAATAAAAATAAACAATACATGATTACTAGTCATAATAATTAAAACTCAGAGAATATATCATTAAAACATACCATAGGATAAAAATATTAATGTTATGCAAGCTGGATATAGAGAAATAATCTTACATGGGAATGTAAACCATCTTAGGTATAATGATATTAGAAAAATGTCATTTTAGAACCAATGTTGTAAAATGGTTAGACAATTTAACTTTGAAAGAATATTAAGAAATAGATACTTTCCTGTGACGAAGAGACAACTATAGGGAATATTCATTTTCATGATGATCAAACAATCCACAAATAAAATTGTTAACATATCAAATACCTTCACCTTTACATTAACAATGAGGTTCTTTTAAATATGTGGTAATTTCCCATTATAACCACGATCATTCCTACTCTTCCTCATTATTTTTATCTTTGGAAATATAATATATTTAATTAACATAATTTTGATTATACATGTCATACATAATATCTTTTAATTTATCCTCCATCTATACATCATTATTATAGTATGTATCTTTCAAATTAAAATTTTCTATAGTTAGATTCTAATTTTCTTTAACACACTTCCAGTGATCCTTACTCAACTTCTTGTACAATGTTTTAATATTTACAATTTCTACATGATATGAATAAAAAAATAGTATTATAATATTCAATGATAGTATTACACCCGTCTAAACCATTCTATGGATTATTATTATACTCAAAATAAATATTAGTAATATTTATAAAATTATAAATGAAAAAAGGTTCACAGTTCCCTTTTCACTTTGGCAATATTAACTCAAAATAGAATCTTCTCTTTACCACCAACCTGTACCCAATAATTTCTTTTTCGTTTTATTTTACTTATTTTCTTATCTATAATTTTTCAGCCTTAGAAACCAATATTTTTTTATTTTTAATCTTCTTTCATTTAAGACATATAATTTCAAAATAAGGATTATCTTTACAACCATCCCTTTTAAAATATTTCTTCCACTCATTTTATGTCCACTAATTCTTGGCAAATTGAATTTTCTTCATAATTCCATATATGTATCTCACTACTTGATATAAAATATGAACTTTCTCACTAATTGAATAATCTTGAATATCTTCACAAGAAGTAGTCGATTCCATTTATGTTGATTCAGAATAAATTACCTTTTTTGTTTTTAAAAATAATAAAAATATTCTTCAAATAAAGATTATACTACAATAATGATTCAATAATACCATCCATGGTATATTATCCAAGTCCTTGATTTATTTAATCATATCCTTCTTGTAATTCCATTTCATCGGTAGTACATGAAAAATACTTTCAATCAAAACATTATTTTTTATGGTCTCTCCAAGAGAATTCATGTTGTTCAAAATCCATGTAAACCTATAATATATATCACTAAAACATTCATTTTCAAACATCATGAATTATTTAAATCCATCCCCATGAATAACAATCATATTTGTTTGAAAAAAATAATTCCTTAACAAGAAACATTTAAAGTCATTTAAATATTAGAAGTAGTTTTCATATAGAGATATGACCATAAACACTTATATTAATAGATTAACAATTTTAGTTCATAACATTATTATTGAAAAAATATTTAGTAGTATCATTACCAACCAAATATTTAGTCTCAACTTCTTGTAGTTTGGAAGGTCTAGCCATGATGATCTAGTACTCAATACCAATACACCTCTATTCAGACCTTCCAATAAACATACCCTTTTCCATTAAAGTATAGTAGTATAAGAGGATTAAATTATTCAACATTATAACTCTTTATAACTAGAAATTGATCTTTTCATTATACGATTAAATCTAGGATATACCATAGTAATAAAAATACATCCAAAAGAACCAATTCTTTGATACCAATTTTTAGGCCCCAATCGGGGAGATGAAAAATTACAAGAGGGGGGATAAATTGTAAATCTTAAAATAATTAGAGTAACTTGATATATAATTAATATATCAATACACAATAAATGAAAAAAAATCATGCATAAACAATAGGTGTAGAGGATGGTGAAGAGTGAATGTAGTAGAGGTAAAAAATTAACACGATGAATTTATAATGGTTTGGATCGAAATGATCCTAAATATACTCTTCACACTCTCAATCCAAGAGTATGAATATCCACTATATATAGAATATTACAATGGGTGCATACCTAACACAGACTTTTAAATTGGAAAATATAAATAGGACTATTTAAAAGGGAAGATAAAACCTAAAAAACCTTTTATGTAGGTGTATATAGAACATAGAATTTATAAAGAGAAGTCCTAACCAATAATGAGCCTTTTAGAAGGTTCAAAACTAAAATATGAAACATTATTTTGGTTATTTAGTGAAACATAGTTAGTACCTTTTAATGGTGGTATAACCAATGTGTCACACTATGGCATCACACCTTTTTAATACATAACTTTTCATTACATTTTACATACAAGGGATCTTTAAAGTCTAGTGTCTTGGAAATCAGGAACAGTAAAAAATGAAAATGACATAAAACATTATTATAATACACTTTTAATTATTCATAATAAGTTCATACTAAGTAAACTTACTGCATATCATAACCTAGAGACATGCATTCAAAGGAGAGGGTGAGCATAAGGCCCAATAAGGGTAAACAAGGGAATCAGTTTACTTGTGATGTCAATACGAACATGATAAAAACATAAAGACAAGAGCAATGAAATAATTGGAATATCATAATGAAAAGAACTTTAATTATTACATGAATATGTGGCTAAAAAATTTTATTTAGACATTCATGAACACATCTCCAAGGTCCATCCCCAAGGTGTCATAAAAATTACCAAGGTTATTCATCAATGTATCGTGAAACATATCATCTCTATAGATTAATTATTTACCCAATGCATTAGAGTGATATCATGTCACACCCTTAATATGTATTTACTTTCTTGTGATACATGTAGATCATAATAATACATTTCATAAATAACCCATAGAGAATAAATGAAATGGGTTTCATTTCAAAATCGTGACGTTTTAAATGTTCTTAAAAATAAGATCATTATATCATTTATAACCCATTTAAAGAGAGTGAGGGTTATATGTATGTAAATTATAGAACCAAATTTATCATTTATATATATTTTTTAACACCCATTCAAACGAAATAGGCTTGGGTATTCACATAAATAAACAAGAGATTTTTTGAGAGAAAGAGATATAAATTTTGAGATGAAATTTTTGCAGCATAACGGCTATATAACAGGGTTTTAGAAAACATTTAAAAGAGAGGGGACAAGGGTCACCCACTAATAAATAATTCATAATAAATTATGGGTACAGAATAAGATTATTTCATGAATATTTTAATGAAATACCACATGAAAAATAAACATAAAGGAAAAGAGAAGATGAGATTTATTTTACGAAACATTTGGCAGCCTAACGATGTCACTTAAAAATACAGAAAATAAGTTGATGAGAGATGAAAGGGTATCTCAACAATTAAACAAGAAATAGAAAGTAATTAAAACATATAATAACATACCCTCAACATGAAGAGATAGAAACTAGAAGACACAACATAAAGGAAGTCATGACTTAAAAGAGGAGGGTGAAAGATTCCCTTACCATGAAAAGTAATTTCGAAAGCTTGAAGGTAGGGACCTTGGGAGGATTGAGGGAACCTTGGGAGGACTCCTTGGGAGTAAAAGAGACTATAATTTATTTTAGGAGGATTTTGGAATTAAATGGATGTGGGAATTTATTCTTATTTATAGGATAAATGAGGGAACAAATCATTAAGTCCCAAGGGACACCTCATCAGTGGTACTGAAAAAACCATGGGCTTTCCCATGGTATTTTCCCATGTTATTGGACACTTTGGAAACCTCATAGATTATATTACTATTCATAAGTCTACTAGAAATATTACATAATTATTACATCCATAATGATGTCATTAAACACCTGAAACTCAAAAATGTAATTTCACTATGCACAGAAAATTTAACTTTTTCAGAAAAAACCCAAAAATTCTCCTTAACCTAATATTGATGATATGAATTCAAAAATGAACTCCATTTTATGAAAATAATTTTCTAAATATTTTTAATTTAAGTTTTTAATAAAAATACTATTCATCTGAAAGAAAACTAATACATAACCAATAACTTCTGAAATAGTTATTTACTTATTTTTTGAAAATCATTACACATTATTAATTATTTAAAGTTTACATAAATATTTTATAATATCACTTTTCCCCAAATTTTATCAATAATATACATCCTATATTTATCCAGACATTTGAAATTCACAAACTTCACCATAATATGAAAAAACAATTTTATTTATATCAAAGGATTATACAAAGAAGCTAAGGTCTCATTACATAGCCCCTTATAATACCAACATAGGACCTAAGTGTAAGGTGTGATAAGGTGATATAATCTTGGGGTTGCTCGGCCAACATTGCCCGAGTGGTGACCTCTATCAACTTGAACTTCTCTCATAGGCGATTCTGTTCAAGCTTCACATGATGAAGTTCGGCTTGGGCATGGTCCAGAGCAAAGCCTAGTGGTGCTACCTCCTTCCCAAATTCTTTCAGATGGGATTTTATCAGCCTGAGTCCACATGATGAGGCCATCGAATATTCTTTCTGTATTAATTAACCAAGATCCCTTTTTTTATAAATAAAAATTGTAACGTTAAGAGTCTAGCTTCCAACGGTCATATTGACCAACGATCATATAACACTTGAAACCTAACTGTCTCATTTACTTATACACACATCATTAATTAAAGAATATAGTTTTGCTGAGTATAAAATAAAATAACACACAAAATTTAGGAAACAACTATTTATAAAAAGTTAGGGTCGTTAAAAACACAATACTAAGACTTTAAATTATAGAAAACTATATAAAAATAATAAAAAAGAATGAAACTATCAAAAGTTTCAAGATAAATTCTTGTATTGAATAGTGATCTTTGGCTTTTTAATTAAAATGTAATGATATAGAACAAGAATTCCAATAATAATGGTGTCAACACAATGAGGCTTCTAAACATTTCAATTCTTTAAGAATCTAACGAGTCATGTAAGTCTCCTATATGAATTATTTAGTTTTTATACAAAAATCTCTCCAACATTCATTATCTATTCTATGAGATTAATGATCTTCTATATTTAATTATTATATGACAATATTTAAGTGGATGTTAGCTAAGTTATCCAAATATCATGTAATGCACATGATGATTAGAATAATTCAAATAAATGTTTAAATCATTGTTAAATGTGACCATGATAATCAATATGTAATACATATAAATATTTCCTTAAATAATGTTATACAACTATAATTTATAATCCCACCATTTAACAATGACTATTAAAATCAATGATATATTATTTGTATCTTATGATAAATAATACTACCATAAACGGTGATAGGTAATTATCCATAAACGTGACAAAATTTTCACTTAACTTCTAAATAACATAACTTTCAAGCAATATGTAATATTTTTTTACTCTATAGAAATTCATAATATAAATTTCAGGCTCCACAAAGGATGTGTATGTTTTTCTCCTTAGATGAATTCTCAATACACAAGAAGTTGAAAATTCACTGAGATTCATAATATTTAAAAAACATTCTCTAGATAAATAATATAATTCCCTAATATGTAATATAATTCCTCTTAGGGATAAGGTTTTTAAATCTTCTAATTTTACAATAAATAATATTCTTCATCCAATACGTCATATATTTCTTATCATCCAATGATATTAAATATTTTTGACTTAGGAATATTTCCAAAACCTTCATATGTAAGGATCTTCTCTATTACTTATAAAATATGCTTTGAATAAGTATCACCATATTTCATACATAAGATAATGGACTTAATCTAATTTCAATAAACTCAATACATAAAAGTCTTTAATACTTTACCAAAACATTTTCCTCTACTCAATAATTTCCCATATTCCAACTTCAACAACATAATAACTTAACTGATCATACTTGAATGATTATGATAAAATATTGATATAGAATAATAAATAATAATTAATAAATAATGGACTCCATCATATTCACTCTCATTTTTTTACAAGTAATACAATCTTCAAACAAAAATAAAATAATAAAATTAAATATTAAATAATAATAAACCAAATATAATAGAGATAAGAAATATAAAAAAAATAATAAATAAATTTTTAAGGACTCACTCAACAAAACATAATAGGTAAGGTCGAAAGGGAATAAATGGATTGTCCATTGACTGTAACATATTACATAAGATATCACCACCTCTAAGGGAGGGAACACAACCAAAAATATTAACATATAATTTGGATTCTTATAAATTAATTGGTATATTTTTTTTTAATATAGTTACAAATGATATATGGTCAATGTATGTTCCATGAGGCCAATAATTAAAATTCATTAGAGAGAAATCAGACACATAATAGTGATAAAAAGGTATATCCTACAAAAAATAATGATGGGCCCCTAAATGGATGAGGAAATGGTCAGTAACATGAACCATATATAGGGGTTAAATAAAAATATTGAAAACCTCAACCATCATAAAAGGTCTTGCATCATTATAATGAAGAATGTTGACTATTGAAAATGGGTAGTTTGTGTTATATCTAGATTATCAACCTTGGAACAATGAAAAAGAACATTGGGAAAGAAGTATCTATGACTTCTCCCCCATTAGTTATGTAAACAAGGAACCAACTAAATGATGAGGCATTTTACATGTCACTTTATGGAACCTGTCTGAGTATGAGAGTACATGTTTTCCGAAAGATGATCGATCACTAATGAACCATAGTATGCACAACCCTTCTACATCTACTAACATAGAATATATATATATATAATTACGAAGTAGAAATGTTCCATTGACAAAAACAAAAACAATACATCAATGAAGAGGAAACTGAGAATAGAGAATTAAATCATAAAAAAGGTTCGATGTCAAATATAAGGAAACACCACAATCTAGGATGTGAAGGAAAATACTTATTGCCATTGGTAAAATATAAAGCAACATAGATGCACAAAAGATCCTTCTAAAAGAAAATATTTAATGGTATCATCTTCAGTGTCCACCACTTCACCTTTGATAGTTTTGAGAAGTTGATCAGTGTCGATTTTGTAATATATCCAAAACATACCATAATAAAAATTTGTAACAAACACAACTTTGAAACATAATGGATACAAGATCTTTGTTCATAGAAGTACTAACTAGAATAATCCCTACTAAGAGCATTCAAGTAATGATCCTCCCAACCAATTTTATGGTGGAGACATGTGAACCCCATGGATTATTTCACCTAAAGAGTATTTTTATTTCTCTATTAATGAACTAATAACTGATTTATTATAAGAAAATTTAAATCTATTGAAAATTAATTCTAACTTACTTTGAGAAATAATTCAACTTAATAATTATTTATTGGTTTAATATATACATTCATTTGATAAATCGTCATAATTGAAAAAAGATATTAAATTTATAAGAATTTAATTGATCCATATATTCAGACCCATACAACATTGGCCCATTAGATGGAGCACCCTGGTGAATCTTCAATAAAATTATTCGTATGGTAAAATTATAGCCTCCTACTATAAAATTACTCTTTGTAATGAAGTACTTGACCATATAGGTCTATGGTAATATTCATATCACATACCTCCTCTCAATAGCTTTCTAGACATCAACAAACCTATATTATCATCATATAGTCTCCAAGACATTTGGTGTTCCCTAAACTCTAGAAAACCACATAGATGTATCAATCATAAAAAAATTACATATGACCTCCAATTGAACAGCTTTAAAGGTTTTATTTTAGGATCACTGCTTCAGACACGTTCTTAACCAAGATGAAGGATATATGGCATCCATGGGAAGCAGGGTTACTAACATAATAAGGGAAGGTAAAATAGGGTATATTGTTTCCATACAGAGTAGTTTTTCAGGTATATCACCCTTTAATTGGGTAATTTTTTTAATTAGATAATTATTTAGAAACATGATGAGGTTGAATTGAGAAATAATCCCATGTACTACCCTTATCATCAATTTTTATGGAATAAAATCTAGATGTTTTTCATCGATAAGGATTTTCTGTTGTCCAAAATTTGTTATAAATAATTACAATTATTAAAAGATAATTTGAGTGTGTTTCATGAAAAAAATACCTTGAATAAATTGTTTTGAAATATTTTGTTAGGTTTACATAATATTTTTTTGGGAAACGGGTTTATTAATTCCTTTTTCAAGGAATTAATTGTACATATTTTAAACATCAACTTTTTACTTAATTATTTCATACGTAAATATATTTAATATGTAATTTTATATATTTATTATGTATATTTTATTCTAATTCATTAAATTATTCCATTAATTTATTCATTCTTAAATTATTTCTTTAATTGGAGAAACAGATTTTCTGTTTATTTATAAGAATCCAACAAATACAGTGTTGTAGTTGGGGTATGGCCTAGTGGTAAAGGCACCATATGATCTTGCATCAATGCTAAGTTCAATCTCCCATAATAACCAAATATTTGGGTTAGATTGATATTTATAGAGGTGAGTGCAGGGGTCTCAAATCGTTTGGGAGGCTTGTCATTTGGCTATGGTGGAATGGTTGGGGACCTGATGGGGTGATTATTGGAATCAATGGTAGTCATGATTGACATTGTGAATAATGGGTTGAAGGAAGCATAATGACCATTAGTGAGAAGTGGTGGTGGGGTCTACCTATTATGAGAATGAAAAAACATCATAAGTGGGTCCACATATGGCATATCTAGGATGTTGGTGCGTAGGAGGAAGGAAATAGTTGTATGTTCCTTCGATGATGGTGGAAGATGGTAGAGGAGAAATGTTGAGGCGATAGTTGTTGGGACGACCATGAAGTTATAGTGTATGGATATTAATAGAAAACAATCTTCAATCCTAAATATACTCTAGTTCAAATCTAGATGTGGGATTCAGAGAAGCATAACCCATCTTTGTAGGGATCTAGGTTGGATGAATGATGGGTTATAATTTCTTTCATCGGTACCAGACACAGTGATATCCATGGGGAAATACTTGTTGTGAATCCTTCTAAAGATGGATGCTAGGTTTAATGTAAAAATATTCTAGGGAGTTATTTTACTTGTGGTGTTAGGTATTTGGGGCCCCCATGTTCATGTCTTAGGTTATACGCCTACTGGGACTAGTGGTCATGTATAGTTCCCCCTCAACCCAATTAAAAATTGATTGTCCAAAAATTAATAAAATTGTCAAGCCTTCGGGATTTATGGTCAACACTGACATTGTGAATGTGATAATGATGTATGTATAAAAACATAATTGAATCCTAATGGATCCATTGTTTCATGTTTCACAAGTAATGAGTACACCAAGAAACCAATTTTTTCATCATTGCACCCTAATGTTGTATTATAAGTTAATGGATCTCATAATATGACATATAATAGTGGCACTATACTGACGTTACTAGTATTAACGTTTTTAAATATGTTTCCATGCCATCATATTTGTTCATAGAAACTCAACAAGGCATGCACAGTAGTAGTTAATCGGCTCGGGTTGACCAAACACACCACTTGATCGGGCCTACCACAAGGTCCTAAACCAATTTTTAGGATAGACGATTTTGAATTGATATGAGGGTCTCAATGATATAGTGATGATACTATACACTCAGGTCAGAGTAAAAAAATCATAAATAACTACAAAATTCACATGGATGAACATTAGGGTATATATGATAAATGAACTAAAATAGAAATATACTATAATAAATAAATTTTGGTATATAATCATATAGACTCAAAGTATGCGAAATAACAAAAATTTGATCACCCATTGGGCTTACTACGTACAAGAAATTAAAAAAAACTAAAAATAAATGCATCATTAACTACTTTCAACTCTAAGCCTAACCAAATACCCAATCTTCGTGGCTATTGACCTACACCATCTTGATCTTGAGACTCCGCATGAGTGGCCTCTCTCGATCAATAAACCATAAGCCTCCCCCCAAGCCACCACATGACATGTGGTCTATTTCAATGAAGACGTAAGTCTAGTATGCACATCAAGGTTCATACATAGGGGATGAAAAATAAATCCTTGTATAACACCTCCAATGGTGAACCTATATTTTTTTTCGTATACAAATGTAAGCACAAATGATATGACTGACCTAACTGAAAATTAATAACAACTAGGACAAAATAAACCATTGTATAAAATAAAAGTGGAATTAAAAAAGAAAATACAAAAACCTAGGGTTTTATTATGACACCCAAAGTAAATACACCTCTATTATGGACCACACTAGAGGAATTACAGTATGTGTCTCACTCCACCACACAACATCATTAATTCCTACTCGGTCTATAGAAGAACTCCAAGATTCCTAAATGAAATGGCACCAATATATAACCCTAAGGTGTAACCATAGGAATCTACATGATAACATAAAATTATCAGGCTCTAGGAATCTAATGGCATGATTTGAAATGGAAATAGGACTCTATAAGAAAGTCTAGAGAAAATACCACTTCCTAAAACTCTTGAAGAAAACACCAGGCTCTAAAAGAAGGTGCAGTAGTTTACACCAACCTATGGGTCCCTCAATCTATTGTACAGATAGATACACTATCCTAGGGGTTCCATCCATCCATAGGCATGAAAGATACATTATCCTAGGGGTATCATCCAAGTAGTCTGGAGTGCTCATCATCCCCAGAAGGTATTTGATAACAAGTGAGTTAATCTCAACCAGAAGGGTTCTCTCATCCAGATCACCCATTAACACCATAATCCCATATAACTATATCCACCCAACCAAGGATAGTTCCATATCAATACTCAAGGATATACCTGGTCTAATATAACCCAAGGGTATCCTCCACAATCAAATTCCTAAGAATAATCTTCAATAAATATCTCTGTAAAACACAACTGGATGTGGTTCGATCCAACTCTTGGACCCATCATCCAAAAATATTAGCTAGAGGCACTGATTAACTCATGGATAAATTCTATACAATATGTGGTTTGATCCAACTCTCATACTCATCATCTAAAAATCTTAACTATTAGTGTTAATCAACTCTCAACTTATAAAACTAGAGGCTCCCATGGTCCCAATGTTTATTGTATAAAGAAACATCCCACTAGGGACTCCCCTACCGCACCTTAGATCTCAATACATTCACTTCAAACAATACTAAAACATTAAAAAGGCCATATTAAGATTAGGAAACCCTATGAGGGGTTCCTCTATATCAAAAAAAAACTCAACCAAATCATGGAATGAGAAACACCCTTAAGCATCCCTCAAAGTCTTCCAACTAAACCTCAATTAGAAACACACCTGCAAGGGAATCCAAATGCACAAGCATGCCTACAAGGGAATTATAAATGGTACTCATGACCACCAAAAAATTAATAAACCCGACAAGGTATCCTCATCAGAAGAGAAACCTCAAGAAAAATCCCCCTGGAAGAAAACCTCAGATGTTCTCCCAAGCATACAAACCATCATCAAGTACTATCATCCCTATAAGAGAATCCAAACAGGTCCATAAAACCCATATCAACATCACAATGCCACTTCTATGTAACCGTTACCCCAATGTTTTAAACTATATCAATGTCTCCAATTGCTATGATCATCAAAAATAGGATCTAAACATTAACTGACCTAACCTCAAACAACAGGTCTTGATATCGAAGGACAATACAATAACTCCTTAGAGATACTACTTGATCCTTCCATCAGAAATACATTCAAAAAAACCACATAAAAAACTAACATAGAATCAATAATTTAAGACAATTGATGATATTATAACCCTCACTCAGATCTAGCAACACACAACCCAACCCGTTAGATTATTTTGAATCCAAACCTCAAATAAATCCTTTTAAATAGTTTTTACCAACCTATAAAACCATCCAGACTACCTTTAAACACTGAAAGGATACCACCATCATAATATATATAGTAAAACTATTATAATAGAATAATAAAATGTATAATTATGAATCTAAGCTAAAAAATAGAAAAAACGCACCAAAGAAGGAAAATTATAAGGTGTGTACATTGGGTACATGGTGTGTACCCCAAAATGTCCTCAAAAGTCATTTTTCATATCCCAATCAGTGTGTATGTCTTCTAAGAACACAACATGTCTTCCTTGTACATGGTGTGTAACCCGCATGGGGTGTCCATCTATGTAAATGTCCATGTACCACCACAATGGGTATGGCCAAGTATAGTACATGGACACTAGCCACATACCACACTTGGGCTCTAGCTATGTCCCCTACATGGCCATGTTCTTTGACATGGAGTGTTTGGCTATGCTCCCAACCACACCCTGAGTCTCCCCTATATGGAATGTCCCCAACAAACACTCTATGTAACCTCTTCTTTCTCACCTCACTTGAAATCAAGAACACATGATTTGTGTTCTCCAAACTACGTAATGTGTATATGAGTTTCTTGAATGGAAATCACTCATTATCTCCCCAAAACCCCCTAATAGACCAAAAACACCATAGAAACCCCTCCATTGGTCCCCAAAAACCCATAAAACGATTTAAAACATAAAAAACTCCTCTATTATTATTTTCTAATAAAACATAAAAATGAGCCTATCTCTAGGTGGAAATCATCATAGCTTCCTATAGATCCTTGGTATGCACACATTGATGTCTAATCAACCTACAAAAAAAATACTCAAGTAGTGCCTCTTCGTCCATATCCCTATTCTATCTCTCTACATATCCAGACCAAATGATATTAGTTCTCTTGGGGTGTATATGATCATTTGAAGGGATTAAAGGGAAAGAAATGAAACAAAATAAAGGGAAAATAAAATGAACATAAAAGTGGTATGGACCTGATCCTGATGCCTGTGATGGGTTTATATCTTACCTAGGAAAATGCCTCCATTTTGGATGCATTTTAGAAGTGGATACAAAATCAGATGATTTATTTAAAATATATCACAATTCTAATGTGTCTGAATAAATTAATTTATAATTAATTATATATTAATTAATCTATAAAATAATCAAACGACGTGGATTTATACAAAACTCTTGTCCAAGGGTAAAGAAGCTATTTCAGGGAAAATAGAGTGGTCAAAAAAATTAGTTGAAACCATGTCATTGGATAAATTATTATTTTTCCCTTAAAACACTTTCAAGAACAAAAAATTCAATTTCCTCTTCATTTTAGACTACCAGTGATGACATGGGTCATAAAAAACACCCAATTATAAACAATTCTCACCCTAGAGAATCCTTGGTGGTCAACAAATAACCATTCTATCACCCAATCACTAGTAAAGCTAATGTCATCTCGACCATTGTAACACCCTAAGCTTCTACGGTACGCTTATCTTTAAATAATGTGATAGCGTGTGTTGTATGCAACATCGAGTTCTAACACACCACAACCAATCAAACTAGCCGTTAGGAATAGTAATACCTACTTTTTTAAATTTAATAAATTTATCTCCCAAAATGGACTTCATTTTTGGATTTGGAGTATCTAATTTAACCTAAGGTGAAATTTTGGTACTTTTTGGATAACTTTAATATTTTTGATGAATAGTGAAAATTACTAAATATTAATTAAAAACAACTTTTTTAATCAAAATAATTAATAGTGATAAATTATGAATTTGAGTGGTTTTAAAGTATATTTAGAATATATTTTTACCATTTAATACTATGTTGGTCATTGGACATAATTTCACAATTAAACCGAACATAAACAAGTATCAATCTTTTGATAGTTATTATATCTTAAAAACACACTTTTTGTTTTGACAGCAGGAATTAATTTTAAATTAATATCTGCCACTTATGTGTTTTGAATTTGGAAAAATGGATTCCATATTTGGAATCAGGGTTTTCAAATTGTATAAAAATGTAACTTTTATTTTTAGACATTTTGAATAATTATTTCGGTAAATATTGTATTTACCATGGTTAAAGGGTAAATCCGGTAAATAAGAGTTAAACAATAATATTATAATTACCCTAAAACGTGTCCTAACATTATTGGTTGATACATGTTCGACCATGGGCATATTTGGATCGATTGTGGGACCCCATGGTGCCACTTGTAAGTGATAGGGACACTATTTTAATTAAGTTAAAATGAATACGAAAATTACAAAAGCATATATCTTTTAGAAAAACAATTTTTACATAAGGTTATATATGTTGGATTTTCGACTATAAATATTCATTATAAAGATAAAACGCTTTAATAAATAATGGTATTTTATTTATAATTTTGGGACATTAAATAATTTAATTTATTTATGACACAATGGTGATGCAGTAATTACTGTAATAGTGAAAAATTAAAATGATTAATATTGTAGATACCCAAATAAAAATAATTTGAGACTTTTTATGAATTAAACTAATTTTCTAGGTTAATATGACATGTTAGTAATGATGTAATTAACTTTTTTATAAGTAATCATTCTGTTATGAGTTTTACAAAAATCAATTATTGAATAGTGTCAAAATTGACATAAAACAGTTTTTAAAACAAATAGTACATAATTAATTGATATTAAATTCATAAAAATATAAGGTTCGGCCAAGATACTTATATATCGATAGTTGTATAATTAATTGACCACTTGGGGGGTCTCTTGGATGTATATAGTATGTTTATTAACCATATAATATAAAAATACAAAGAGACATTGTAAAAGTGAAACTAATTAACTAAGAGTTAATACTTAAAGATAAGGTTAGTATAATGACCCAAACCTGTCTAAATTCTATTGGTTGAGTGGTTTTAGACCTATACACACCTTAACATCTAAATAATCCACTTTTGATCCATTATAAACCGAATATGAATTTATTATAAAATAATATTTCTTGCATTTCCAAAGGTGCCCCTCACCCCTCTTATAAAAGGGCACTCTCCCTTCTCATTAACTCACACCTTCAAAGCCTTTTGGCTCGACCAAACACTGAAACAATACTCTCTCAACATCCCTAAATTCATCCTATAGGCCTTCCTTTAGTCATATATCCATCCTAAGATCCCTTTTGATCAAATCAAAAGGAAGAACCCGAAGAAGAGGTAATGATTTCACCACCCTTTTCCAAGTTCCTTTCTTCTTCCACTTCTTCCTTCTTTGTTATTACCATTATAAAATAATAAATCTAGTATCTTATATATACTGTGATGTTATTATAAATATGTTACAACCATATTCTGTATTCTATCCATCCGTTGAATAACATGTCACCGTACGTGCGTACGTACGGCTTACCGTCACCACGTCGTGGTGTAATTGTTATTCAATAAATTATTATTTGGATGGGTATAATAATGATGTTTAACTCATGTAAATAATAAATATAACATGATAATTATTCTGTATATATGATATACCATCCAATTATATATTATTTTAATATCAAAAGAATGATATTGTCACTCGTGCATACGTACGGACTACCGTCTCCACGAACGCTATTAGATTCATTCTCCATCGTATCCATTAAAGTGTAATTATCATTTGATGATTTAAAAATAATTTTTAAGAACTTTATATGAATAAGATACAACCTATCCATTACAAACATGTCTTACGTAACAAAACATATAAAATAAAACGAGTAAGTTAACACCTGAAACAACGATAATACTAAGATATTATTAACAAATAAATGTTACAAGATCATATATGATATCATATTAATGTATATGATTATTGTATAATTTAATAACAATTATTTCACCATTATATTGGAGGTTAACCTACCCCAACCAAGGAAAAGTACAAGGTAAGGGTTATTTCACAATCACTTCATTATCCGAGGTTGTTTATACGTAATAATCTACTGGGATCTCTTTATCATCCACATCCATGTCTCTTAAAAATGTATTTCAAAACATTTTTACTATTTAAAAAAATATGGGTTAAAGTCATTTATAACCTTTTTTGACTTTTTATAAGAGTTTTATAAAGGAATCTTTCCGTCATTTTCCAAACAAGGTGCTTTTTATCCTTTTCGACTGAATTAAGGTAAGAATGTTTTTTTAACTTATACGGTGGGTGCAGCAATTTTCCGCCGTTGTAAAATCTTTGAAGCTTCCTTTACAAGATTATAAGAATATTTTCAAAGAAAATGTTTTATTTTATAAATATATTATTTCAAAATAGAAGGATATATTTCTCTCAAATATATGAAAATCCAGTGCAAATGTATACGTATTTAACACAAGCTTAAAAATGTTTTCAGAAAACCCGACTCTCGAATGCGGTATACAGGAAGGGATTGGGCGTGGACCCATCATGGCCTGTAATTATTTGATCAGTCGCAGAATTAGTTATTTTGTTTTCATAAGCTTGCATAATATTTTCATAAAAACACCAGAGTATATTTGAGCAATTTTAAATGTAATTATCTTCTAAAAAAATTGCATCAGTAGGTCTCATGAGACAAACTAGTGTCTTGGCAGAAGGCCTTGACAAAATATTATATGTAGTCGTGGCATGAGGCCTTGGATATGTGGTTATGATAGTCTGGCATTATGCATTCCATCATTATGAAAGTGGTTATTGATATTGCATGTTATTATTCAATTAGTAGAATATCTATGTGAATAAGTAAATGGAATTATTTCATTTTATTTATTCCATACTATGTTGAAGTTCAAGTTTAAAAGGCTTTTGTTTTAGTTATACATTGCCTTAAATGTTTATTCTTATTTATGAAATTTTCCGCTATATTTTTATCCTTACTGGGCATTTGAGCTCACCCCTTTTCTATGTTTTATTTTTTCCAAGATGTAAAGAAGTAAATAATGAATGACCTGGAGGGATATTATGAGGGGATAATAGTGTCGACTATGGAGACAATATGTTGTAGTAGTAGTTTTTCACTTTATGATGTAATGTAAAACTTTATGAATGTATCTAGTGTTCCCTAGGCTACTAAACGAATCGGTCTTTCGATATTTGATCTTTCTTGTGATCATGCTAATGTTATGTAATAATGCACCGACTCTGGGTAACTGGGGTCAGGGTATTACAGTTGGTATCAGAGGAAGTTTAGTAAAAACCTTGGAAGCTTGATTTAGATAAACTCTGATTAGAGCACATAGACCTAAGATGGACTTTGAGGATTAGTATATAAGAACTTCCTAGAATTTTGGTATTGTAGAGATTTTGTGAGTTTTCCAAGCAATACATCCCTGTCTGGATACGAGTAGGTAGAGGCGGCCATGGAACAGATGCACCTAGGGGTAAAACCTGAAAACACCACTTTGAGCTAGACTCGAACGGGAACTGGTGCATGACAACGGGCCTTGCTACACTCTTGGTTACGACACTCCCAGGGGATATGCTTAGGATAACTATCATTTTCTTTAAAAATCATTATGAAGGGTTTATGATTATATACTTCTTCAAAGAAAACATTTTATATGATTATGGATTATATCCATAAATAGTTCAATTTATGTTAAGTGTTTTATAAGTATGGAATTATGTATTTTGATTCATAAACTGATCTAGTTTATGCTATTGTTTAGAAATGGCGCCTAGTGGAAGAAATGGAAACTGTATCAATTCACACACTCCATGTAGGGATTGAAATCCTGCTCAAGATAATTATAGTGGAGCTGGTGATGCAACTGGTGCCGATAAGCTAATCACCATACTAGGACAACTCACTCAGGTTATGAATAATAAACTTACCCGTATGGAGCACCCTGATCCACAGCGTAGAGGATCAATGTTAGATAGCTTCATGAGGCAGCAACAACCAACGTTCAATGGGAGTACAAATGTATTAGTAGCTGAGCAATGGATAAGTTCCCTAGAGAAAATATTTCCGGCTTTGGGAAGTAGTGAAAGGGAAAAAGTTATCATGGCAGTTTACCGCCTCACTGGAGATGTTGATCAATGGTGGTCATTGATTTAAAACATGAAGGAAGATGATAAAGTATCAAATATGGAATGGAGGGAGTTCAATGATCTTTTTTTATAAAAATACTTTCCTCGTAACCATCGAGCAGATATGGAAAGGCAATTTCTGAGTCTGAGACAAAAGGAGGATGAGAATGTCACAAAGTATGAGGCTAACTTTACAAGGTTAGCAAGTTATGTTGGAGATTATATACGTAACCCAAGAAGTAACATTGATCGTTTCTTTGATAGGTTAAAACCATTTCTCCGTCAAGAATTAGTCTCACAATCCTTCTCGTTGTACAAAGACATTGTCTCATGTTCTATCAAGACAGAAAAGGAATTCTCTAAGTCTTATGACTTTAAAGAAAATCAAGAGAAGAAGAGATATTCTGAACAATCTGGGAATGGAAATTAGGGGAAGAAGGGAAAGGTTGAATGTCCATCCTGTGGTAAATTTGGGAAGAAACACCCTGATACTTGCTTTAAGGGAATGGGTGTCTGTTATGAGTGCGGTGAGAAAGGCCACCAAGCTTGTGAATTCAAAGGGAAGAAGGAAGCTACCAATGTTCAATGCTACAATTTCATGGAGATGGGACATTATGCAAATGAATGTCCTAATCTTCAGAGGAACTTACCTCAGAAAAGGCCAAGAGATCAAGGCCAAGCTTAAGCTATCACTACTACTGAGGTAGAAGCTCCGAAAGACGTGGTGGCAGGTAATTTAATGGTTTCATAAAGTTTAGAAAATGAATTATTTGATTCTGGATCATCACATTGTTTCATATCTTCCCAGTTTTCTAAGAAAATTAGATATTTCCAATTTGATTTAACAAGGGAGTTTTCAGTTAAAACTCCTAAGGGAAGTATCATTGCAACAAAGTTTTGTGAATCAGTCTCCATTAGATCACATAAATGTTCTTTATCTACTGATCTCATCGTCATACCTATGATTGAGTTTGACATAATCCTTGGTATGGATTGGATTTCGGACTATGATGCGAAGATTTATTGTAAGAAGAAGGAGGTTACGATTTTTTATGATGATGATAAGGAACACTTTATCTTTAGAGCAGAATCACCACCACCTAATTCTTATCTAGATCCACCCCCAGTAGATCAACTAAATTCAATTATTGGGGAGGAAGAGAATGAAATTACTATGGGTGAGGAAAGAAATGTTCAAATAGAGGATGTACCTGTTGTGAAAGAATATGTAGATGTATTTCCGGAAGATTTACCTGGACATCCTCCAGAACGAGAAGTTGAGTTTTCCATTGATTTAATTCCTGGATCAAGGTCTATATCGAAGACCCCTTATAGAATGGCCACTGTAGAATTAATTTAACTAAAGAAACAACTAGAGGAATTAAGTAATAAGGTATTTATTTTCCCTAGTGTTTCTCTATGGGGAGCCCCTGTTCTTTTTTGTTAAAAAGAAATATGGATTTATGAGGTTATGTATCGACTATAGGGAGATCAATGCCATAACAATAAAGAACAGGTATCCCCTACCTCACATTGATGATTTATTTGACCAACTGCATGAAGCTCAATACTTTTCAAAGATTGAACTTCGATCTGGACACCATCAGTTGTGTGTAAAGAAGGAAGACATTCCGAAGACAGCATTTAGAACCAGGTACAGGCATTACGAGTTTACAGTAATGACTTTTGTATTGACTAATGCACCCTCTGTATTCATGGATCTGATGAATAGAGTTTTCAAGGAATATCTCGATGAATTTATGGTGGTATTTATTGATGATATCTTGGTATACTACAAAATCTAGGAAGATCATGAAAGTCACTTTCACATTATCCTCAAGACTCTGAGAAGACATGAATTATATGGGAATTTTAGTAAGTGTGAATTCTAGCTTCATGAGATTTCTTTTCATGGCCATATTGTCTCTAAAGATGGAATCCTTGTTGATCCTTCTAAGACCAAGGCAATCCAAGAATGGCCAGAACCTATGATTATAACTGAGGTACGCAGTTTTATTGGTTTGGAAGGTTATTATCGACGTTTCATCCAGAATTTTTCCCGATTGGCTAACCCATTAACGAAGCTCACACGTAAAGGGGTTAAATTTGTTTGGACAAAAGAGTGTGAAGAATGTTTCGAAGAACTAAAGAGAACATTAGTCAATGATCCTATATTGACTCTACCATCGGGGAATGATGGGTTCGTTATTTATAGTGATGCATCGAAGAAAGGACTTGGTTGTGTCCTTAAGCAGAATGATAGGGTTATTGCCTATGCATCACGACAGTTGAAAATTAATGAACAAAACTATCCTACTTGTGATCTTGAGTTAGAAGCTGTGATCTTTGCTTTGAAGATATGGAGGCACTACCTCTATGGTGAAAAATGTGAGATTTATACTGATCACAAGAGGTTGAAGTATATTTTATCACAAAAAGAACTCAACACGAGGCAAAGGAGATGGCTTGAATTACTCAAGGATTATGATTTCACGATACACTACCACCCCGGGAAGGAAAACAAGGTGGCAGATGCTTTGATCAGAAAAGATCATGGAGTTTTGAACAATATGAGAATTGAAAGGGATCCAATTTTCATGGATCTGGTGAAGATGGACATGGGAATAACCAGGGAAGGTGAAACATCAATGCTTTTCCAAATGGTTTCCAAATCATCTTTACTAGAAAGGATTAAGAGTTCTCAGACTGATTATGAAGAATTTCAAAAGAAGATTAATGTTGTGAATGATGGGAGATTGAGAGACTTTGTGTATGAAGAAGGAATTTTGAAATTTGGGAGGAGACTTTGTGTTCCCGATATACCTGATCTAAAAAGGGAATTGCTGGATGATTCTCATAGTTCCAATTTCTATATACACCCTGGGAGAACCAAAATGTATAGAGATATGAAGGAACATTTTTGGTGGGACAACATGAAGAGGGAAATTGCTGATTTTTTATCAAGATGTATGGTTTGTCAACAAGTGAAAGCTGGAAGGAAACAGCCTGGTGGAGTATTGCAACCTCTTCCCATACCTGAGTGGAAATGGGACAATATTACGATGGACTTTGTCATGGGACTACCAAAGACTCCTAGAAGGAACAATGCAATATGGGTTATTGTTGATCGTCTTACGAAGTCAGCACATTTTCTTGCTATAAGAGAAGATCTAACACTGGAACATCTAGAAAGTCTATATATTAATGAATTTTTGAGACTTCATGGAGTACCCCTATCGATTGTTTATGATCTTGATCCCCGTTTTACTTCAAGATTCTAGAAAAGTCTTCAAAAATCCCTGGATACTGAACTTTATTTGAGCACTGCCTACCACCCTCAAACAGATAGACAATAAGAATGAACTATTCAAACCTTAGAATACATGTTGAGATCCTTCTCACTTGACTTTCAGGGTATGTGGGATCAATATTTACCTCTGGTATAATTTTCCTAAAACAATAGCTTCCATTCGAGTATTCAGATGGCACCATATGAAGCATTATACGGAAATAGATGTCGTACACCAACCTATTGGGATGATGGTGGTGAAAGAAAACTTGTAGGCCTAGAACTGGCGTAGGAAATGAAGGAAAAGGTGAAGGTAATCCAAAATCAAATCAAAGTATCTCAAAGTAGGCAGAAGAGCTATGATTATAATCGAAGGAAGGATTTGGAATTTCAAGTCGGTGATCATGTTTTCCTGAAGGTATCTCCATGGAAGGGAGTTATACGTTTTGGTAAGAAAGGTAAATTGAGTCCCAGGTACATTGGACCTTTCAAAATTCTAGAACAAATTGGTCCTGTAGCTTACGGATTGGCAATGTCTCCAAGTCTCTCCAAAGTTCACGATGTGTTCCACGTATCTCTATTGAGGAAATACATGCCTGACCCAACGCATGTACTCACCTATGAGGAATTAGAACTAGAACCCGATCTGTCTTATTGCGATGATCCCATCAGGATTCTTGATACGAGAGAACAAGTACTGAAAAACCAGATGACTCGTCTGGTAAAAGTTTTGTGGAGAAACCATAAGATGGAAGAGGCAATGTGGGAACCTGAGGAACTTATGATGAAGAACCACCCAAGTCTTTTTATGCGGTAGTATTCTAGAAATTTCGAGGACGAAATTATTTAAAGGAGGGAATAATGTAACACCCCAAGCTTCTACAGTAATCTTATCTATGAATAATGTGATAGCGTGTGTTGTACGCAACATCGAGTTCTAACACACCACAACCAATCAAACTAGCCTTTATGAATAGTAATACCTTCTTTTTGAAACTTTATAAATTTTATCTCTCAAAATGGACTTCATTTTTGGATTCAGAGTATCGAATTTAGCCTAAGGTGAAATTTTGGTACTTTTCGGATAACTTTAATATTTTGATGAATAGTGAAAATTACTAAATTTTAATTAAAAACAACTTTTTTAATAAAAAAAATTAATAGTGATAAATTATGAATTTGAGTGGTTTTAAAGTATATTTAGAATATATTTTTACCATTTAATACAATGTTGGTCATTGGAAATAATTTCACAATTAAACCGAACATAAACAAGTATCAATCTTTTGATAGTTATTATATCTTAAAAACACGCTTTTTGTTTTGACAGCAGGAATTAATTTTAAATTAACATCTTCCACTTCTATGTTTTGAATTTGGAAAATTGGATTCCATATTTGGAATCAGGATGTTAAAATTGTGTAAATAGGTAACTTTTATTTTTAGACATTTTGAATAATAATTCGGTAAATATTTTATTTACCATGGTTAAAGGGTAAATCTGGTAAATAAGGGTTAAAAAATAATATTATAATTACCCTAAAACGTGTCCTAACCTTATTGGTTAATACATGTTATAACATGGGCATATTTGGGTCGATTTTTGGACCCCATGGTTCCACTTGTAAGTGATAGTGACACTTTAGTTTAATTAAGTTAAAATGAATACGAAAATGACAGAAGCATATATTGTTTAGAAAAACAATTTTTACATAGGGTTATATATGTTGGAGTTTAGACTATAAATATTATTATAAATATAAAATTATTTCCTACATAATGGTATTTTATTTAAAAATTGTAGACATTAAATAATTTAATTTATTTATGACACAATGGTGATGTAGTAATTACCATAATAGTGAAAAAATAAAATGATTAATATTGTAGATACCCAAATAAATATAATTTGAGACTTTTTATGAATTTCACAAATTTTATAGGTTAATATGACATGTTATTAATAATCTAATTAACTTTTTTCGAAGTAATCATTCTGTTATGAGTTTTACAAAAATCAATTATTGAATAGTGTCAAAATTGACATAAAAGAGTTCTTAAAACAAATAGTATATAATTAATTGATATTAAATTCCTAAAAATGTAAGGTTCGTCCAAAAGACTTATATCATGATAGGTGTATCATTAATGGACTACTTGGGGGTCTCTTGGATGTATATAGTAAGTTTATTAACCATATAATATAAAAATACAAAGAGACATTGTAAAAGTGAAACTAATTAACTAAGAGTTAATACTTAAAGATAAGGTTATTATAATGACCCAAACCTGTCTAAATTCTATTGGTTGAGTGGTTTTTGACCTATACCCACCTTAAAATTTAAATAATCTTCTTTGGAGCCATTAGAAACCGAATATGAATTTATTATAAAATAATATTTCTAGCTTTTCCAAAGGTGCCCCTCACCCCTCTTATAAAAGGACACTCTCCCTTCTCATTAACTCACACCTTCAAAGCCTTTTGGCTCGGCCAAACACTGCCCAAATACTCTCTCAACATCCCTCCCTTCATCATAGAGGACTTCCTTTAGTCATAAATCCATCCTAAGAGCCCTTTTGATCAAATCAAAAGGAAGAACCCGAAGAAGAGGTAATGATTTCACCACCCATTTCCAAGTTCCTTTCTTCTTCCACTTCATCCTTCTTTGTTATTACCATTATAAAATAATAACCCCAGTATCTTATATATACTGTGATGTTATTATAAATATTGTACAACCATATTCAGTATTCTATGCATCCGTTGAATAACATTTCACCATACGTGCGTACGTACGACTTACCGTCTCCAGGTCGTGGTGTAATTCTTATTCAATAAATTATTATTTTGATGGGTATAATAATGATGTGTAACTCATGTAAATAATAAATATGACATCATAATGATTATTTATATATGATATACCATCCAATTATATATTATTTTAATATAAAAAGAATGATATTGTCACTCGTGCGTACGTACGGACTACCGTCTCCACGAACGCGATGAGATTCATTCTCTATCGTATCCATTCAATTGTAATTATCATTTGATGATTTAAAAATAATGTTTAAGAACTTGATATGAATAAGATACAACCTATCCATTACAAACATGGCTTACGTAACAAAACATATAAAAGAAAATGAGTAAGTTAACACCCGAAACAACGATAATATTAAGATATTATTAACAAATCAATGTTAAAATATCATATATGATATCATATTAATGTATATGATTCTTGTATAATTTAATAACAATTATTTCACCATTATATAGGAGTTTAACCTACCCCAACAAAGTAAAAGTACAAGGTAAGGTTTATTTCCCAATCTCTTCATTATCCAAGGTTGTTTATACGTAATAATCTACTGGGATCTCTTTATCATCCACATCCATGTTTCTTAAAATGTATTTCAAAACATTTTTACTATTGAATAGAATATGGGTTAATGTCATTTATACCATTTTTTGACTTTTTTAAAGAGTTTTATAGAATAATCTTTCCGTCGTTTTCCAAAAAAGGTGCTTTTTAACATTTTCGACAGAATTATGGTAAGAATGTTTTTTTAACTTATACGGTGGGTGAGGCTATTTTCCGCCATTATAAAATCTTCGAAGCTTCCTTTACAAGCTTATAAGAATATTTTCAAAGAAAATGTTTTATTTTATAAATATACGATTCCAAAATAGAAGGATATATTTCTCTCAAATATATGAAAATCCAGTGCAAATGTATACGTATTTAACTCAATCTTAAAAATGTTTTCAGAAAACCCGACTCTCGAGTGTGGTAGACAGGAAGGGATTGGGCGTGGACCCATCATGACCTATAATTATTTGAGAAGTCTCAGAATTAGTTATTTTTTTTCATAATCTTGCATAATGTTTTCAAAAAAACACTGGAGTATATTTGAGCAATTTTAAATGTAAGTATCTTCAAAAAAAATTGCATCGGTAGGTCTCATGAGACAAACTAGTGTCTTGGCACAAGGCCTTGACAAAATATTATTTTTATTCTTGGCACGAGGCCTTGGCTATGTGGTTATGATAGTCTGGCATTATGCATTCCATCATTATAAAAGTGGTTATTGATATTGCATGTGATTATTCGATTAGTAGAATATCCATGTGAATAAGTAAATGGAATTATTTCATTTTATTTTTGTCATACTTTGTTGAAGTTGAAGTTTAAAAGGATTTTGTTTTAGTTATACATTTCCTTAAATGTTTATTCTTATTTATGAAAGTTTCCGCTATATTGTTATCCTTACTAGGAATTTGAGCTCACCCCTTTTCTATGTTTTATTTTTCCCAGGATGTGAAGAAGTAAATAATGAATGACCTGCAGGGATATTATGAGGGGATAATAGTGTTGACTATGGAGACAATATGTTGTTGTAGAAGTTTTTCGCTTTCTGATGTAATGTAAAACTTTATGAATGTATCTAGTGTTACCAAGGCTACTAAACCAATCAGTCTTTTGAGATTTGATCTTTCTTGTGATCATTCCAATGTTATGTAATAATGCACCGACTCTGGGTAACTGGGGTCGGGGCGTTACAACCATCCAACAGCTGGTCTTATAATTTCCACAACCCCCTCAACATGAGAGGCATTCAATCGAAAATAATCCAATAGTCCCCCTTTGGAGTATCCTTATTTTTTCACCACTACCCAATTGAAAAACCACATATCCCATGATCCATAAATCACCAAATGTAGTGAATGGAATAGGTAAAACTACTCACACCAGTGCGTCGACATGAAAACTGCAACAACAAATACTCATTCCCGACTTACTAGGAACATAAATCTATATGCTCAAAACCCCACTTAAAATTTCATGACCTCGCACAAATTATGGTTCACTCCCCTCCAAAAAATTTTACTTAACCTACTCCCAAACATGTAACGAGACCTAGTCTCCCATGGGCGAAGTCCTAAAAAAGAAACTCTAATGTGCCTAAAACCATTGACTTAATCCTCATACTATTTAATTCCAAAAAACCTGATCACCCTCAACACTCCTCTTCAAAATCGATGCATCTTCCTCATTATAAGATCAAAAAAAGACCACCCTCTACATGGGTATCGATCCAAATCCACAATACTAAAATCATACTCTTACTATGATACCCAATGCAAACAAAATAGGGATAGGTGTCCAACCAACCTTCCCTCTCAATCTATCCATGAGATTCAGAGCACTCTTAATGATCAAATTCTCAAACAACATTAATATTAATAAATAAAAATCCCTAGAGATAGAAAACCACAATGGTCCCACCTTGTAAAAAAACACACCCACCAAAGATATCGACGATAGGAGGCGCATGAGCCCCATTGCAACACCTGGCAGACAATATGTGGTAAGAACAAGTCCCTATAAAGAAAACTGAACCTGAATATTCTGGGAACTGCCACCTTAGGAAAACTACGGTACTCTTATATATAGTGATAGAAGAGTACCTGATCTGTTGTTGTTTGGCCACCACCAATCGGGGGAACACGATAGAGTGATCGACGGTTACTCGGCCCGTGTGTGACCACCTGATATACAATATCACCAGTACAGTTTCCAATTCAACACCATGCTCGAACTGCCACCACAATATATATCAGTACCCGTCCATCATAAGTTTTAACACATTCCTAGACAACCTATCTACCAAATCCCCAAATCATCAAATCAACCATCCTCTGGTACAATTTTTTAGCAAACCGACCCTGGTTAACCTATAATATCACCTTATATGGCCTACCATAAATCCTCAAGCATGCCTCCCTACATACTAAAGGCCACTGACTAGCTATGAGGGTCTAACAGATATAATCAGAATAATACACACTTTATCAGAATAAAAGTAAATTATAAATACCTAAAACATCCAAAAATACAAGAATTAGAGTATTCATAACCAATAAACTGAAACAACAGAATTCTATAATAAATATAATGTGGTGTACGGTCATACTGACTTAAAGAATGTGAAGAAAACAAAAGTTAATCACCATTGGTATAAGCAGATATAAATAATAAAAAATGTAAAATAATTACATAATGATATAATATGAACTCTAATACAAACCATATATATAGTATCCATGACTATTGAGTTGTGCCAGTCTGATCCTAAGACTCGACGCGAGAGGCTACACTTGATCAAGAAGCACTGGGCCTCCATAAAATTCACTACGCATCCTATGCTCTATATGAAAGTATAATTAAGGTTAGAACACATATGGAGGTTCAAGTATAGGGTGTAAGAAATAAATCTCTGTAGTCCACCCCCAATGGTGAACCTATAATATATTTTCATATACAATTGCATATAAAATTTATATTTCAAACATAATCAAAAACTAATAACTTATAAAATAACACATTTTAAAAAAATAATTAAAATAAAAAACCAAGAGATCTATCATGAAACTTGAGGTAAATCCACCCTCACTCTAGCCCATATAAGAGGATTTATAACCCATGGATCACCCTGCCACATGATATTAGTTGTGTCTTCTAGAGAAACATAGGAACTCCTTGATGAATAAACACAAATGAAAGAATGTAAATCCCTTTTGAATACCCATAATAGTCTACATGAAAAAAAACTTATAGGATCTAGGACTCTAAGGTAATGATCTGAACTAGTGATAGGACTCTACATCTAACCCTATAGATTTTTTCAAGTCTTGAAATTTATTCAGAATAAATTGGGCTACAAATGAAGGCCTAGAAGTGTATGCCAGCCCAGGGGTCCCTCCATCCATGGGCCTGATAGATACTCTTTCATAGGTGACTCATTCATCCATGGGCATGATAGAAAAAATTTCCCATAAGTCCCATCCATGTGGCTAGGATTTCCCAGCATGCACAAAAGGTGACCTCTATCCATTATGTAACTCTCAACTGGAGGTTTTTTTTTTCATATTCATATTAGCTCCATAATCTTGTCAAATAGTATCCATCCAATGGAGGAGAGAACTTGAAAACCCACTAAGGACTAATTATATATCCAATATATCCTAAGGTAATCCTTCTAAAACCAATTTATAAGTGTAAATTTCTTAAACATCTTGTCCAAGGGCAACCATAACATGGGTCTATCCGACTCTCAAACCCAACATCTAAAGAGATGTACTAGATGCACTGATCAACTCTTATATAAGGGCCATTTAGGATGTGGGTCAATATAACTCTTAAAACCGTCATCTATAAAGTATAACTTGTAGAAATGGTCAACTATTGATTGATAGAACCAAGGGCTCACATGTTCCTTGGGGTAAAAACATAAAAAAAACTCCCTAAAAAGGACTCCCATAATTGACCCAAGCTCTCAGGTTGTGCATGTCAAATGATCCTTAATTGGCTAAAAGGACATAGAAAGAAAATGAAGCCCTATGTGATATTTCTTTATCTCATCCAAAAAACTCTAGCCAATACGTGAATGAAAAACATCTCCAAGATTCCTTCAATGACCTCGCTTTTATAATTGATTAACAACATGCCCACAAGGGTATCCAAAACTAGGAGCATGCCTATTAGGGATTTCTCAATGGTCCTCATGACCAACATAAAAGTGATAAACTCTGGAAGGGATCCTCAGTACATGAAAAACCTCTTTACAAATCCTATTGCAAGAAAACCTTAGCTGGCCTCTCCATCGTACAAGCCATCCTTGGTCACTATCTGACCAATAAGTGTATCCAAATGAGTACCTCATACCCATCTCAACATCCCAATATAACCTGAGTGTAATCACTATCCCATGGAATCAGCCCTTCCCAAATTCTCTAATCCCTATAATCCTCAAACATAAGATCAAAACCTATGCTTCTCCAACCTTGATCAAAGGGTATTGATATTTAGGGAAAATCCAAGATCTCTTTAGAGATACTACTTGATCTTACATTATGGGATCCATATTATTTAACCGAAAAACCCAACTAAGAATACAAAATAAAATCCAAATAAAAAGATCAAAACCTACCCTTAGGCCTCATATCGTATGACCAAACCCACTAGAGTATTTTAAATCCTAAAAACAAAGAAATTGTCCAAAAAATTCTCCCCCAAACAAAAGAACTATCTAGGTGGACTTTAAACACCAAAAGGATGCCATCACCATGATATAGATAGAAAAAACTCAAAAATGATTAATCACATGAACTATTATGAAATTATGTTTAATAATATAAAAAATGAATCAAAGGAGGAAATATAAACTATTGGTACTTTAGGTAAAAAATATGTACATTAGGTACACAATGGGTAATTTGGGTACATAGTGTCTATGCCGAATGTTCCTCCTGAGTCATGTGCCACATCCCACCCAACATGTAATTATATAAAGTACACAAAATTTTCACCAAGTACATAGTGTGTTCCCCACATAGGGTGTCAAACCCTACTCATATCCATGTACTACTACAGAAGGTCTATCCAAGTGTAGTACACAACCAATGGCCATGTACCCCACACAGGTTTTGACCATGTGCCCTACATGGACATGTTCCCTGACACTAGGTGTGTTTCCTTTCCCGCATCCACACCCTATGTTTTCCCTACACAGTGTGTCCTTAACACACACACCATGTTACCTTGTCTTTCTTACCTCACATAAAAGGAATAATACATGGAATGTTTTCTCTGAACTACACACCATGTAAACGGGTTTCCAGAATGGAATCCCTTTTTCATCTCCATGAAATCCCAAAATAGAAAAAACAAAGTCCATAGATCGACCCTTATGGGGTCCCCAAAACCCCATAAATTTCATTAAGAAATAAAAAAAATTCTTCGTGTATTTTTTACAAAATCATAAATACAGTCCCACTATAGGGGAAAACTGTCATAGCATCACACTGGATCCTCACTGTACACCCATGGAAGCCCAATCCACCTCCAGATGATCTCCCTAGGTAGCACTTCCTCCACCCTATCTCTTGAACTACATCTATCTCTATTTTCTACATGAAAAAAGGAACCCACAAGGGAAAACACAATAAGAAAAATGGAAGAAAAAAAGAAAAATAAGAAAATGGTAAATGGATGAAAAGATGGGGGTGGGGCCAGGCACCAGTTCTGATGAATGGTTTATGACTTTCCAAGGAAAACCAATCATTCCATAGACAACCTTAGAGATATAATTTCAAACTAATTATTAATTTCCAATATACTTATATTTGAACAAGTAATAATAAATTAATATTTTTTTAATTGTATATTAAATATTCCAGGAAAATTTGAATGGATCATATTTCTACTAAACTTCTTTCCTAAAATAAACAATCTATTTTTGGAAAAAAATAGTGGTAAAAAAATTATATGATGTAATCTCAATTAATAAATTATCATTTGTCCACTAAAAACCATATGGGAATAAAATGTTAAAATTCCCCTTGATTTTCCAAAAATCATGAAAACACGGGTTGTCACAACATCATTGTACATCCAAAAAATAAAATTCACAAATAATAATATCCCCCAGTATATGGAATGTCGCAACACTCTGTTTGAGGGGGATTTGGACTTCCATAGTAATGTTATCTGTTGAAACCCAACATTTCCTTAAGAGACAACACATACATCTCATGTCATCAAACATTCCCTAAAACTAAAATGTCATAGAAAAGTTGTTTACAACATTTCCTATATATATTATTAACACTAATACATATAGTAAATGTAACATTGTTATATTTTATGAATACATCATCCTATTAACATAGTCTGTGTTTCTCATAAAATTGAATCAACAGATGTGGCACCCATGAACAATATTCAAACAAGAATTCATCATGATATACATGGGGAATTCAAAAAAGGTATTATAAGACCATATATCTGTTATATATTCCATATCATGTCCACATGGATTATACATACAAAGTGGAGTGTTTTTATTCAATATGCTCTACCAAATCAAGAAATGGGACAACAACATATCCATGTGCTATAATCATAATATAAGGAGTGAGGTAAGTATCCCAATTTAGTTAAGAATGTTGTAAGAATAGATTAATATTTGAGAGGAATAAAATTCCACATGTAAGTAATAAAATATACCATTTTACACATTTCCAAAACACATAGATTGGAATTAAAAAGAAATTCCTAAATTTTTTTAGAGAAGGATAAGAAAATACATAAGGGATTGACCAATGGAGGATATAGGGAATACATGATGAAGTTGTAAGTAATATAAAACTAAAGAGGATACATATATAGGATGACCTGATCTTGGAGAAACACCCACGTAATTAGGAGGAAGATTAAATGGGATCTTAATGGGGATTATTAAGGTTTTATTCACATAATATCACTCTTATAATTTATTAGTCTATATATTATTCATGTTTTTAATGTTAATGATAAGATTTTTGTTCATACAATTTAATATTTTCTAATTTATTATGAGTTTTTATGCATGATTATCTTTTCTATGATCGTAAAGATTATTCCACTTAACTAGTGGGTAGATGATCAAATGATACTTTGGAAGATAATTTGGAACAAGGGTTGTGTACTAAGGTATAAGACACTGAAACTTGATTAGGGATTAGGTTTCCTAAAAAAACACCCCTTTGTGAATTTAAAAACCCATGTAGTGTATTAAAACTCTTGTCTCAATGGTAGAATAATAATATCATAGAATCGTTGAAATTCATTCTTCTAATTAGAGTTTTTAGGAATCCTTTTGGGGAAATTATAGTATTTCTTGAAGTAGAATTGTAAGAGGTATATGGGTGGTTAATTAAATTATTTTAATTCTTTGTGAATTGAAAACTTCAATTGTTTAATTATTATCTAGGTTAATTCCATGGTATTCCACATATCAGTCACAATCACTTTATCACCCCATCTTTTATTTTTTCCCAACATCCAACAAACAATGCTAGTAACACCAACTTTTACTTGTGGAGATAATGACTCAATAATCATCGACATTTTCTATGATGACCGTATGAAATTTCAAGAGAATTTGTTATTAGAATGTGAAATTTGTATCAAAAAATTAGTATCATTTTCTTGGGAAATGTTTTGGTTAGATAGTGTTTTGGGTAAATATAAACAAAATTTAAAATAAAATAAAAAAAATAGTAAAATCAAAAACCACAAAAATATATATGAGCCTAAACTATCTATTTTTAGTGAAATAGCATGTTTATTTTAATAGTTACTTATATATTTTGTCATTTTAAATTCAATAAAATTATAATTAAAAATTTATAATTTTTTTGTATAAACATTGATAGGCTTGAGTGGATTGATCCAAAAGAGACTAAATGATGCATTTTTAGAAACACTGGTCATCCATTTTTGTCTTGTATCGGTATTAGGCAAGGGAAATACAATCAGAATAAAAAGTGAAAATTGATGCATTTATTTTAATAAAACTACTGATAGTGGGTGGCATAAGAGAAATCAAGGAGAATGAAGATTTAAGGAAAGTCTAACTGGTAGAAATGGCCCCTATTATAAAATCCAATATTGATGGGTAGATTTTTATTTTGGTGGAACATGTGGTCTAAATAAAATATATACAAGATAAAGTATGGATTTTAAAGTAATAAATGGAAGAATATAAAGAAAAACCAGTTAATAAAACATCATATTAAGAACCTATAAGAAAGTATTTCGATAAATAAAAATAATAATAGAAGTTCGTTACATCGAAAGTTTCCAAAGGATGTAAAGAAAAAGGTGATCATGAGAAAGATATCTCCACCGAGTTACCACCCTCCTTGGACTTAATGCGAACCTCACATAAATGAGAGGGTGTATATCTATTTTTTTTACTTTTCAAGAGTATAGGAATCTCAAGGGACTATTTTAGAATTTGAATTTGAGGTTACATCCACAAATCCTCTAAAACAAAAATTAGAAAGTTGTTTTTTTAGGATCAGAGGATGAACACACATTTGGTTGTTTCTACTAAAGAATATAGTTCCCCCAACTGATTAGTAGTACCTAAATAAGAGATAATAGATGAAGGGATTAAAACTCAAGAACTATTGGATTGTATACCAAAAATTTAGGGAGTTTATATTTATTTCTTTAGTTAGTTTAGATATTTTAAATTATAATCCTGTTATTTTTAGGCCCCCTAATTTTTGTAGACTTTGCAATATTTTTGAAATATAAATAATAATAATATCCCACTATAAAATAAAGTATTTTCACTATTATTCATTGAGTTTCAATCTATCCGTTATATTTTTACTCTTTGTAAAATCCTGGTTCTAGGTGTCACCCAATGGTTCCCCAAACCCGGTTGGTCACATAACCTCAAGCGCATTTCCCCAATCACTAGAGGTTTTCAACTAATAGTGAGGACCAAGGTATGATAATTAGGAAACTATTCCATCATTTGTAGAGTATATATAGGGGCATAAAAATAGTGAACAATAGCATAAGTAGTAATACCATACAATAAAAGTAAATAGTGGATGACAGAGAGAAATTTAACAATTTGTTCATATATAAATAATGCATGTCACATGTGTCTAGGAAATCAGCCAAACAAGTCACAATACTGGAAATAAAATACTAAAACTAAAGTATATACAAGCAGTAAACTCCAACATCATCGATAGCCTTAGCCTGGTCCCATGCTCTCTAGATCCAAAAACAATCAAGTACCTGATGAAGAAGGTAGCTTGCCTTTATCTATACATGAAGCCATATAATCTGTTTGGGTCAAAATACATGACCCAAACAGAGTCTGAGATGAATCCCAGTATGAAAACACCAAAATATCTATGACTAATATTCATAAACATATATATATATATATAAGTTAATATACAGAAATGAAGTAATAATCTTGGAAGTACTCAAAAGTAAAAAATACAAAAAAAATTCAATTACATTCATTTACATTTATTACTTGTTCAAACCATTGAATAATGAAATTATGGGATCTTTCCTATGATCTATATCACCAGTGTAATAGTTACAAAGCTAATTCTCAGAAGACCATATAAACAATCATATTAGACTGATTCCAATATTTTTCTTTGTCTTGGTAGACTTGTCATGATCATTCATTATTCAATGACAACCCTCTGGGAAATCACATACAATCTAACCCCTTTTTTCAACATAGTTCTAAAAATTTACAAATGACCACCTATGTAGCTCTCATAGTCATTACCCATAGGTCAATAAGGTATTAATAACTTATATAGGACCACCTTGAAGCTCTCACTATCAATTCCCTAGGATCTACATAGCATAAATAATCATAAACAACCACTTGGGCAGCTCTCACAATCAATACCTCTGGTTCAATGTCTACACAAAGGCTCTCACTGTCCTATGTAAATAAACATGTAAACCCCCATAGTTTTCCTGGTCCAAGGCTCTCATGGTCCATTCGAAGATCATCACACATATCATAATAAGATAGCACATGTAATCTATAAATACTACCTGGATAACATTCAAAAGTATTGAATATTCAATTTATGTAATCAAACAAACACCATCCTAAAAAACTCAATGCATAGAAATAAGGTACGCCTCATAGGAAAATTAGGCCAAATGGCCATAAAAAGTCAAACCAGAGAAACGCACCCTTGGGGTGACCCATAACAAGGCATCTAACCTTATGCATAATAAATAACCCTTTCTCAATAAAAAACCATTTTTGGTATTAATCATGATTAAATTTCCAAACATTTAATTCCAAAAACATGGGTATTTGTCACTTTAAGCACATATAACCCAAAGATAATTAAAGAAAGGCACCAACCCCCTACCTCGATGTCATATGATTAACACTCTTGAACATCAGCCCTTTAATCGTCCTAGAACGATGTAGATCTATGAAAAATTGAAAAGAACCACCTAGAAATACTCATGGAAGAGGAGGAATCAGGAAGAAAGGATCTAGTGAATGGTATAACTCACCAGTGAGAATCCAACGCACCTGGTTATGTCTTAATTAAAGCTCAGATGGAGAATTTGGAGGATATCAAAGCTCTTCGGCTATTCGTCACTCTCTTGTACGAACCATGGGAAGAAGAATGATTTTCTGGAGATGTGACATGACCATGGTCAGACTCATCAATTAAAAAAGAAATTTACATAGCATGTTCATTTAATGTACATATCGTGTATTGGCATCAACCAGCCCCCCACATTAGGCGATCTTCTAGGTTACCTAAATGGGTTATGTACTCAGTCGTTACACAGCCCGTACATAGCTATATATGGCAACTGGGTACATGATGTGTACTTATAAAACATCCATTTCTTCCTTTTTCCTCTAAAACACCCGAAATCTAGATCCATACATGAAATGGAGATTTTAGTTCATACAAAATTCCCCCTTAACGAAATTTGTCCTCGAATTTCTCTCCTAAGGGTGGTGAAGAAGAAACTTCAAACAACTTTGGCCACTATGATCATATATTGTCCTCCCTCTCCCAAATATCGTCATGTATTTGCCCATGCTTCCATATCACCCATACAATTGGAATAGACTATCCATGGAGAACCTTTATTATGTGATCCACAATCCAAATAGGGTGCTGCTCGAAGGATGCATACACCTCTAAGTCAACCTCTTAGACTTGAAAAACATGAGACGGGTCTGAAAAGTAATGTTGTAGATGAGAAACATGGAACACATCATGAATAACCTGGTGCCTTTGAGGTAAATAAGGAAACCATCCTGACTCTTTCCAAAACCTCAAATGGTCTGACGTATCTTGGTAAAAGCTTCCCCTATCTTTTAATCATCATGTGTCCCAACCTCATTGTGACATGTAAGGAAACTTAGTCTTCAACCTCGAACTACAGAGGTCGTCTCCATCGATTAGCATAATATTTTTGCCGAATGATGCAACCATCCACTTCTAAATCAACTCCACCTACTCAGTGGTCTCCTTGACAAGACGAGGTCCCAACATAGATTCTTTTCCTTCCTCTAGCCAACATAGGGGTAATCGGTACGGACTATCATTCAAAGCATCATAATGTGCCATCTAAATAATTTCTTGAAAACTATTATTGTAGGAGAATTCCACTAGGGATATGTGTCTCTCTCAAGATCCCCTGAAATCTAGGATGCATGCTTGAGTCATGTCTTCCAAAACCTAAATCGTGTGCTCAGACCTGCCATCTGTCTGGGGATGGTAAGTTGTACTTAGAAGTACCTATGTACCCAAATCCCTCTATAGTACCTTCCAAACATGAGATGTAACCTGGGTGTGCCTTTCTAAGATGATAGAGTGCGCAACCCCATTAAAATGTACAGTCTCTTGGATTTACAAATTTCCATTCTCATCAACAATGATGGTTTCCTTAATCTCCAGGAAGTGTGAAAACTTTGCGAGTCTATCGATAACAACCCTAACTACAACATTTCATTGAATTGACCTCAGTAAACCTATCAAAAATCTGTTGCCATATAATTCCACTTCCACTCGGGAATGGGTAACTATTGTAAAAGCCATGTTAGTTGCTGATTATCTACCTTCACCTGTTGATAGATGGAACATATCATAATAAATCCTACAACATCCGTGTTCATACCTAGCCACCAATACTGATGGTGTAGATCATGATACATCTTGGTGACACCAAGACGAACTAACCAAACCGAGGAATGAAAATCTCTCTTCAACTCCACACGTATCTCTGCTGACACCCATACACATCAATGAAAATGTAATATATCATCTCCACCTATGGTCCACCCATGAGTTGGGTCCTTTCCTACCACATGTCTTCCATAGGACTAGGCCTTCAGAATATAATAACTACCTCATTCACACTCAATTCAGAATAGTAGAGGTAACATGTATAGAAGATAAACATATATACCAATGTCTGTCATGTACCTCCAAATGCATCTCATAGAATAGAGACATAAGCTGCGACTCACTATTGGCCTCCTAAACTGCATGTATCTAAGTCCTCCAACTCAATACATCAGCCACTGTGTTGCCTTTCCCAGGTGTGCAGGCATGCTCAAAGTAAAATGACTGAAGGTACTAAGACCACCTTTGTTGTCTCAAATTCATATCTCATGGAGTAAAGATATACATGAGGATTTTTTGGTAAGTTTATACCACAAAATTCAATCCCAAAAGATAATTTCTCCAATAGCACAAAGCCTGTACAACTATAACCAACTCGAGATCATATATCAGGTAACTCCTCAAATGTGGCCTCAGATATCGAGACCCATACACAATTACTCCTTCCCCTTTCATAAGAACTACTCCTATCCCGATACCTAAGGAATCACAGTAAATAGTGTAAATCTTTCCCGGCTCTAGAAAAATCAGTATCAATGCTGAAGTCAATCTCCCTTTCAACTCCTAAAAGTCTGAATTTTAGGAATCTTCCCACAAGTACTTCACACCTTTCTTAGTTAGGACCATCACTGGCACTGATAAGCTGGAAAACTCATGTATAAGGAGCCTGTAGTAAACATCTACCCCAGAAAACTCCATACCTCAAATATGTTCTTCAGCTTCCTCTATGAAACTACTTCTCTCACTTTCTCCATGTCTACTAATACTCCTGTCTCTGAGATAACATTCCCCAAGAAGTGAATCTGGTCCATAAAAAACTGGCAATTTAAGAGATTAGAATATAATTGATGCTCTCTCAGTGTGCTCAAAATAATCTCCAGATGCATGGCATTTTTGTGTTCATTATGAGAGTGCACCAATATATCTTCCACGAAGACTAACACAAAAGAATCCAAGTAAGTATGGAACACTCGATTCATCAGTTCCATGAAAAATTCTTGTGCATTTGTGAGATCAAACGACATAGCCAAATACTCTTATAGACTATACATGCTCTGAAAGGCTGTAAGAGGTATATCTTATGTTTTTAATGTTGAAATTTTGATAACTAGATCCCAATTAAATCTTTGAGAACACTCGGGATCCATGAAGCAGATCAAATGGATCATCAATCCTTGGTAAAGTATATCGGTTCTTAACCATCAACTGGTTTATCTTATGATAATCCACAGAAAAACTCTGGGTACATTCCACCTTTTTTACAAAAAGAATAGGAAAACCCCAAGGAGAAATTCTGGGTTGGATAAAACCCTTTTCCTGCAACTCCTTTAATTGATTCTTGTTCTCCTGTAACTCTGGTAACACCATCCTATAAGGGGGAATGGACACGAGTTCCACTCCTCGGATAAGCTCAATAGAGAAATATACCTCTTTCTTGAGATTTAGACCTAAAAATTCATCTAGAAATATATCCTTGAAATGATACACCACTAGAAGAAAGTCCATATGTTAAGTACCATTGTCATCCTGATATATACTAGCAAACTAGGTTGTAATTCCTAACAACCCATGATGCTCTAGTCCCACTCTTATAGCCTAGACATCCAATTCACCTCTGTAAGTAAAAGACATGCCCTATGGTGACATGAAACTCACCCTATGGTGGTAGCAGTCAACGAAGGCCTATAAAGAGACCAACCAGTCTATTCCAAGAAGGACATTGAAGCCTATAATCTCTAAGATATATAGTTCCCATAACAAGTAACACCCAACAACCATAAGTGGTAACTCCTTTTACTGATGTACTCTAGCCATCCTAATACCCAATGGAGTTTCTAGCATCATAAAATCCTCATAATTAAAGATTAATAGACCAAGGATCTCTAAAATGACAACAGATATAAAACTATGGGAAGCCCCTCTATCAAAAAGTACAGAAGCTAAAACTGAGGAAACTAAAATCATACCTCTAATCCTAGGGGGTCCGAGATCCTACTCCCATTGGTTCTACTCCATAACAAAATTCAGACCTATAACGTGGCTCTGTGACCCTTCTTGAATAACCTGTGTTGATCCCCCCTACTATCGCTAAAAACCTGTTGTCTGGCTACCCAGAACAAGACCACCTCCTCATCCTGAATGACCTGACAAACACCAATTCCCTGACTGTTGAGAAACTAGTGTTCTTACTTCTGAATGTGGTGTCATAGTTGATCTCCTCTCAATAACTGTTGGGGAGAAAAAATCTGAAAAAATTATGAGGATGACCCATATTTCTGCAAGATCGGAACTCAGCTGGATCTCTTTGGCACTAAGGTCTCATGTGCCCACTCTTTCTTCCCTGGTAGCACCTCACCTAGCTACTTGTAGAATCATCCTTGGTACTGTAATCACAACGTGAAGGATCCCTACGACTCTTCCTTCTATTATTCCAAGGAGTACCAATCCTGGATGTTGAACCACCCTGGATCACAGCTTCCAACTCCATAAAATTGCACTCAGTAATCAGTGTCAGGTTCACTATAGCTACCACAGAATTCGTCATGAAAACATTCAACTACAATTAGATTTCATACCTGATACCATCCTGAAATTGCCTATCCAATGATAAAACATCACCTCCCAAAAAAATTATGAAGTGAAAAAGCTATATGAAAGGATATGAGTAATCCACCACCGAAAGAGAGTCCTACTCCAAATGCGTGAACTCTAAGGCTCGATCGTACCTCAATGTCACGGGGTAGAAGTAATCATTGAAGGAATTCTGAAACTATTCTTAAGACATATCTTGATGACGTCCCACATGTGAGGCAACATCCCACTATCTCTTGGAAGAATCACATAACATGTACATCACAATCTTCACCCTCCTCTTTAGAGGCATCTATAGTTGCTAGAAGATAGAAAGCATGACCTCCATCCATGACTATGAATCCTACAGTCCTACATCCCATAAAAAAGTGGGAGGATACTACTACTGGAACAGTTATGCCAACTATTCCATATTTGTGGAAGGATGTGGTGATTCCTATAATGTTTTCATCATCCTCAAAAATACTTCATGGAACTTTGCCTCAGCACCTGCATTCGGTAATATAGTTGGTGCCAAGACAAACACTACGATAGGTTCTGCTGGTAGTCCCTAATCTACCATTTCCGGCGTCTAATCATTGCCCTGTATCTGACGTACAACCAAATGACTTCTTGACGGCATGAATCTGCAAGGTCAAGTTCATGCCATTGTGCAATATTATCAAGGAAAACAACTTATAAGTTAAAAAAAATAGGAGAATGAAGGCATTCATGTTTTACAAAACAGGGTTACAAGGTGTGTATAAACTCAACCTGGCGTGTTCCCTTAAGCTTTTTACATGGCATGTAACTCTACCAATCCTAGCCGTGTAACACTCATACACATGGTGTGTTCCTCCAAACACATGGCATGTACATGAATTTTCCTCTTTCCCAAGTTCTTATACTTGGCTAGGACTACATGGTTCTCTCCTAGGTAACACTACACTGTGTGTTCTCCCTAGACACGACATGTACCATTTAAGTCACATACACCCATTTCATTGGTCACATGTTCAGATACATGGTTGATGACTACACAGTGTTTATAATCTAGACATTTCATGTACAACTTGTGCTTCATCCACCCGTTTCATTTGTCACACGGTCTGATACACAGTCTTTACTACACTGTGAGTATTCTATGTACATGGAATGTTCTATCAAGCATTTATCAACCCCATGTCCCTGCTCACATAGTCAGTCACATGGTCAAGGACTACATGACATGTGCATAAGGTACATGGTTTTTAAATAAGAAATTTTGTTTCTTCCAAAATATAAGAACACATGGAATGTTTTCATAACATCACATGATGTGTTGTCTAGGTTTTCAAATAGTAAGCCTCTAAAACTTCTCCATGGCACTAAAAACTAAAATCTTTGTCCAAGGAATAAAACATTATGACATGTGAGACCCCATACTTCTTAAAATAGACGTTTGGCATCCGTATTCATATCACAACTTGATAAAATTTAATTAAAGTTCAAACATGATCCACAAAGTTCTGATCAAAGAGGGCCCATAACACCTCATGTACCAAAGATTGGTGTCCATCCAAATGAATCATTACATATTCGAATTCCCTATAAAAAATAATAGTAATTCAATAATGGAATCTATCTTAATATCATGAATATCTAGCACAACTTCTATCACAACAACATGAAATCAGTAATGCATCCTAAATGGCATGACAAGAATGCATGACATGTGATTTATAACAAGTGCCTATATGATGATTGAGATGGAATACCCTAATATCATCAAGTTTAAAAAAATATAACCACAATGATATAAATCATAATATCACAAAACATTTGTATCACCTAGTGGTGAAATCAAATCAACTGTAAAAATTTTCAAAACCAAAAAAATTGCAATATTCTTGGTAACTTGGATTTTCCCTATACATGGGTTAGCTACTCCTAGGAACAGATTATTACCAACTACCTATTCATTTTTATCCCAATCTATAGCCTCCATATATTAATACAAAGAGGAAAATAACTCCTCTAATACCACTTTGTAACATCCTGGTTCTGGGAGCCTCCCAAAGGTACCCCGAACCCAGTTGGTCACTTAACCTCAAGTGCATTTACCCAAATTCCATGGGCTTATGAATAGTAGTAAGGGACAATGTCTGATAATGGGGAAACTAGTTTCTAATTGGAAAATTATACACAGTGGAATAAAAAATAGTAAACAATAGCAGAAGCAGTAAGACCATACATTAAAAGTAAACAATGGATGATAGATAGAAATGTAACAACTAGATCATATATAAATGATGCATGTCACATGTGTCTAGGAAAGTATCCAAACAAGTCACAATGATGTAAATACAGTACTAAAACCAAAGTACAGAAGAGAAGTAAACTCCAATAATATCTCAAGCCTCAGCTTGGTCCTATGCTCTCTAGGTCCAATGGCAATCAAGTACCTGATGAAGAAGGGCACTTTCCCTCATCTATACATGAAACCATATAATCTATTTGGGTCCAAAACCATGACTTAAATAGGGTGTGAGATGAATCCTAGTAGGAAACCACAAAAAGAACTATGCCTAACTGTCAATGAATACATGTAGCCGGTAATATCCAAAAAACGAAGTAATAAACTACAAAGTACTCAAAAGTAAACAATCCTACAGTTTTCAATTACATTAATTTACATTTATTAATTATTCAAACCATGGAATAATGAAATTATAGGATCTAGAATAAGATATATATCCCCTATGTAATAGTAACAAATAGATGTCTCAGAATACCATCAAAACAATCATGTAAGATTGATTCCAAGCTTGTTCATTGGGATTGAAGACTCATCACAATCATTCATTTATTCAATAACAACACTCTGGGAAATCCCTCATAGTCTAACACCTTTGTTTCAGCATATAGATAATCATTTTTAAATGACCACATGGTAATCTCTCACAATCAATACCCCTGAGTCAACATGGAATTAATAACATATAAATGGCCACCTAGTAGCTCTCATAGTCAATTCCTTAGGGTCATCATAGCAAAAATAATCATAAATTACCTTCTGGGTAGCCCTCACGGTCAATTCCCCTTAAAGTCTACAACAAGTCTCTCATGATCCTATGTAAATAAACATGGAAACCCCCATATTTTTCTTGTTCTAAGGATTTCACGATCCATTGGATGATTAGCGCGCATATCATAACAAGGAAGAACATGTAATTTATATATACTACATGGCTAACATTCAAAATCATTACACATTAAATTCATATAATCAAAAAAATTAAATCATAAACAACTCAAGGCATGGAAACAAGGTATTCCTCATAGGAAACTTAGGCCAAACGACCATAACTAGTCAAACTAGAGAAACTCACCCATGGGGTGTCCTGTAACAAGGAATCTAACCATACGCATAAGCAATAACCATTTATCAATCAAACAAAGCATTCCAGGTATTAATCAATGTTAAATTTACAAAAATTAATTACCCCAAACATGGTAATTTATCACATTAAGCATATATAATCAAAATACAATAAAAGAAAGGAACAAACCACCTACCTTGATTTCGTACGACGAACACTCTTGAACATAGTCCCTTGAATCGGCCTAGAATGACATAGAGATAAAAAATTAATAACATTCAACATTGAAATACTCAAAAAAGAGGAGGAATAAGGAATAAAGTATCAAGGGAAAGATAGAAATAACCAATGGGAATCCAACGCCCTCGGTGGAATCACAATCAGAGCTCGGACGGAGAACCAGGAGAATCATGAAGTTATTCAGCCGTTCATCGCTCTCCTGTATGAATCGATAAAAGAAGAAGTGTTTTCTAGAGATGATATGCAACCCCGCCCTAACTCATTAATTAAAAATAAAATTATATGGTGTGTTCATTTAATGTACATGTCATGTACTAGCCTTAATCGGCCCCCTGATTTAGGCAATGTGCTCGGTCACCTACTAACCATGTACTCAACTGTTATATGGCCAGTACATAGCAATACGTGCCAACCGGGTACACAGAGTGTACTCAAAAGTACACGGCATATACCTATAAAATTTATATATTTTTTCTTTTCCTCTAAAATACCCGAAATCAAGATACATACCTGAAATGAAGATCTGGGTTCTTACACTCTTGACTTCCATGGTTTTAATTTCATAATGTATAATATTGGATACCTCATTTAGAAACACTTTTTATACATGAATCAGAGCCTAAATGTGGGGGAATTATCCATAGGGTAATAACTTAAATTATATATCATTTAATCACTTAAGAAAAAAATTTCTTAGAAAAAACATGATTCCCATACATAAAATTAATATTCTATGGAAATTAAAATAAAATAGTATGGGTTTATTTTAAAATTATTGTTAATATATTTGACTAGGAAGCTATAGGTTGGGTAAGTTAGTGAGGTTTTTGGACGTGAAACAATTTATAACTTCATTTTAAATTATAAAATTATACAATCCTTAATCAGATTAATTTATACTTGTTACAAACCCAATTTATGGAATCTTCATATGTTCTTAAAAGTTTTGTTAAAATATAAATCCATAAATAAGAGTTAAATTCATCTTTAAAGTTGTTTTTTCAATGAATATAATATTCCATTATGAAAAAATAGTCTTAGGGGGCTCCTATAGTTGGAATTTATTAGTTTCATATTAGCTAAAACTCATGCTAAATAAATGTTTTTCTGAGATCCAATTTTCCAACCCTTTTTCCATGCCTTGGTAATTACAGAAAATGTTGAAAGGGGGTGATTCTGATTCAATTTCTTAGATTTAGATTTCTGAATTCATTATTAATAAGTGGCTTTCAAAAAAAAGTAAAAACATAAAAAAATGAAAAAAGAGTATGGTCTGTGTACCCAATAATAAGAGAGAATATAGTATGTGTGAGTATAATTTCTAAATAATGAATTTTAATCCTATGTATCAATTTGAAAATAAATTATGGAATTTTTGTCACGACCCGCCCTCGGGGTCTGTGTCGTGACTACCCCAAGCCCGCCTTCCATAGGCCAGGGGCTGGCGACTAGCACCAAGGCGTAAATCCCGGTAAAAAGGGAAGGCATTGCCTTTGTAAAGTAAACAAACACACAGAGTAAACAAGCGAAAAGTAAACACCAAACAAAATCAGAGTACAACTGAAAGTGCGGAAAAGTAAATGGGCCAGTATACAAACCCAAACTGAAAGTAAAGTACAAATCGAAAGGGGAAAACAGAACTGAAAAGTAAAAGCCGCTACACCGAGCTGTCCACTGGAAATCCCACCTGAAGGGTGGGTACAGATAGCTCCACTGCTCCACGGGTCCCGCCGTCCGCTCCGAGCACGTCCGCCCAGTGGTCCACCTCTGGGTACCGTCTCGCTCTGCAAGCCTCAGCTAAGGTCAACGCTGTCCGTCGTCTGCAACCAACACAACGTAGTGCGGGCAAAGCCCGTGCAGGGGTGAGTAAAAGCTACTCAGTAGGGACCCCGAGACCCCTGAAGGTCTCTCAAATCCACAAAGGATAAACCACGAAGAAAGGTACAATCATGAAGTATCAACCGACACTGATTAGGTATATGCCCATACATATACCTAAGTCACCAATTTCAAATACGCTCCAACCTCCGAGCCCAAGTACAACTCAGTCCACACAGGAAAGTAAACGTATTCCACATAGGAAAGCAAAACGTAATCCACACAGGATTGCACAACACAATCCACACAGGAAAGCATTAGGATTCAGCTCACACAGGTATACATCTTCAAAAGACGATAATGATGATCATTGATCCATCTAAGTCGTCGGACCCACGAAGGATCGATAGATAACTAACCCCCGCAAAGACCCACACAGGATCGGGCCCACACAGGACCTGTAGGCGCTGGTTCACACAGGACCGCTGAGCGCAAGGACCCACACAGGATCGGACCCACACAGGATCGGGCCCACACAGGACCTGTAGCACTGACCCACGTAGGATCACTGAGTGTTGTAGTCGTCGTCGACGAATCCACACAGGATCTCTGTACTGTCATCGTCGCAGTCACAGTAGCAGTAGTAGCAGTAGTAGCAGTCGCAGCCAGCACTAGGGTTCCCGCACACAGCAAGCTCGTTCGGAGGGTCCGCTCCACGAGCCGAGAGGCTGATACATCAACTGTCACAAATTCCAGAGTTGATGTAACCAAAAGTTCCGTATCGCCAACAGGAACTCAACGCAACAGACGGCGCGTCGATCGGACGCCCGGTCTGAGAGTTATTGGCATTTTCGTCCCCGGGGCCCGGTTGGTTTTTAAGGCAAAACCAACCCGACCGTACACCACCTGCGTCCAAACCTCGGCCGGAGTATGCCAAAAGATCCGTCTCACTAAGAGAAACACAACACAGCTAACGGCACGTCAATCGGACGTCCGTAGCTCAAGATATGAGCGTTTCCGCTCCGAAGGCCCGGTTGGTTTCGTGAACGAACCAACCCGGCCGAACTCAAAGTAATCCGAAACCTTGAGTGCGATATACCGAAACGACCGTCTCGATCCAAGGATTGCGTTGCCGCAGACGGTTCGTCAATCGGAGATCCGTGGCTCAAGTTATGGCTAAAAGACCGAATCTGATCCGAAACGGGGGGTCCGGGTCCGGGGCGACCCGGCCCGACCCCCCCCCCCCCCCGGGTCGACCCGTCCCGGGTCCGACCCGGCCCGGACGGCCGGCGGCGCGGCGGCGCGGGGGCCGCGGCGGCCTGGCGCCGCACGGAGGCTGCACGCGGGGGGCAATTAAGCCCCCGCTTCTTCAATTGGCGGCGCGGCTATGCCACGCCGTTTTGTCAATCAACGGCCCCCCTCCTGGGGGCCCGCTTCATGGAAAAAAAACCGGGGGGCCTCCTGCCCCCCCTCAAGGAAACCGCCCCCCTCTTAAAGAGGGGGGTTTTATGTGCTGGCCGGGGGATTTATTTCCCCCGGTTTAATTCCATCGGGCCGGCCAGCTGGCCGGCCGGTTTTCTCCAACGGGACCGGAAAATCCGGTCCCCTCTTCGGCTTCCGACGCCGGCGGCCCGGCCGCCGGTCTTCTCATTCCGCCGTGGCCCGGAACCGGCCACGGTGTTCATCGTCCGGCGCGGTGCGACGACACCATGCCCCTCCGCCGCACCTTGATTTCCTTCAACGCGGCGCGACGACGTCGCGTTCTTGATGTTTCTTCCATGGTGTGCGCGCGACGGCGTCGCGTAACAAGATTGGGCGAAAATCCACGTGGTGTGACGGCACCACGCCACCTTGATTCATCCACAAATTTAAACACCAAGAACGAAGGAGGGGGTTCGGCCGTGTTCATGCGGTCCGGCCCCCTCACGTTAAAACACAACTTAAAATATTCAAAAGCCACACGTTAGACATGCTAGATCCACGATCAAGAATGAAATAATTAAACAATAAATCAACAACCCCTACCTCGAGTATAGGTTCGAAGATTTGACAACATCCGCGGAAGACAACATCGCGGAGGTCGGCGTCGCGGTCGTCGTTCGTCAAATCCGTTGACGAAGAGATACGCCCGAAGAGATACGTCGTTGGAGAATCTTCGTATGCCGACGAAGAAGGTCCGAGGAGGAAGCGGTGTTCCCTCTCGTTGACACGGAAGACGAAGAAGAGAGGTGGCGTTCTTCGTCGGAGCTTGAGTGTTCTTCGTCGGAGCTTGAGCGTTCTTCGTGTTCTTCGTCAGAGCTTGAAGAAGAAGAAGAAGCTCTCAAAAGCTCTCAAGTTGGCTAAGAGTTCTAACCCAACAAAAAGAGAGAAGAGATTAATTTAATCAAAAAAATAACACAAGAATTTCAAAGGTTTGAAATTCAAAAAGATTAACTCCCAAAATTAAATAACCCATGTCATTTAATGAGGGGTTGAGGAAGTTTGAGGGAAGATGTAAAGTTAGGGGTTCGTGTGGGCCCCACCACACTTAATCCTCTCAAGGGAGGTTAAGTGGGTGTGGGTCCCACCCCTAACTTCCTTTGAGAGAAGTTAACTAATAAGTTTAAATAAAAATATGTAAACACAATTTTTATTTAACTTATTCTAATCTCCCAAAAACTAACTCTCAACCGGAAACAAACGCAACTCCCGAAAAGGTCTCTTTAAGCGAATATCGGCGCTGTGAGTTCATCGGTGCCCTCAGATTTCAATTCTGAGCACCAGATCAAAAGTTAGAAATTCCCGCTCGTTCGTTCACTGAACGTACCCGAGCCAAACTTCGGAAATTGATTCCGGGCACTCCGGGCCTCGGAATCAGGTGCCATCTGAAACCGCGCTCTTGTAAAATTCTAAAGAAAATTAAGAAAAATTCCCTTGAATTTTACGGGTCTTTACATTACTCCCACCTCAGGGCTTTACGTCCCCGTAAAGATACATCAAAAACTAGGGAAACAAATGAGGGTACTGAGCACGCATCTGAGCCTCCCGCTCCCATATGCTCTCCTGGAGATTCCCGTGCTGCCATCTGATGCGCACAAGAGGAATCGATCGCCCACGCAGGACCCGCTCCTGTCGATCCTCTATCTCCACCGGGACCTCCGTAAAAGTCGCCCCATCATCAACGTCAAGCTCCCCATGGTCAATGATGTGCGTCGGGTCGTGCACGTATCTCCTCAGCTGAGACACGTGGAAAACGTCATGCACCCGGTGCAACTGAGGTGGTAGAGCCAGGCGATAAGCCACCTCACCAATCCTGCTGAGGACCTGGAAGGGTCCGATGAAGTGCAGAGATAACTTGCCGCCTCGGCCAAATCTCCGAATACCACGTCGAGGTGAGACCCGCAAGAAGACTTGGTTGCCATCCTCGAACTCTAGGGGCCTCCGCCTCCTGTCAGCATATGACTTCTGCCGGCTCTGAGCTGTCCTCATCCGCTCCTGGATGACCTGGACCTTCTCTGTCGTGGCCTGGACCATCTCCGGTCCCACCAGTGCTGACTCTCCAGGGTCTGTCCAGCACAAAGGAGATCTACAAGGTCGGTCGTACAATGCCTTGTACGGTGCCATCCCGATGGTGGAGTGGTAGCTGTTGTTGTACGCGAACTCCACCAAGGGTAGGTGGTCCTCCCAGCTACGACCAAAGTCGAGGACACATGCGCGGAGCATGTCCTCGAGAGTCTGAATGGTCCTCTCCGTCTGACCATCCGTCTGAGGGTGAAAGGCTGTGCTCAGACGTAGCTGCGTCCCGAACGCCTCCTGTAACCCCTTCCAAAGCTGGGAAGTAAAGCGAGCATCTCGATCGGAGACGATAGATGATGGTACGCCGTGGAGACGCACAATCTTCTGAACGTAGAGACGTCCCAAGCTCTCCACTGAGCCCTGCTCTCTAATGGGTAAGAAGTGTGCCGACTTGGTGAGTCGGTCAACAATCACCCAGATGGAGTCGTGACCTCTGGAAGTGCGTGGAAGTCCAGTCACGAAGTCCATAGATATGTCGTCCCACTTCCACTCCGGAACCTCCAAGGGCTGTACCAAGCCTGCTAGTACCTGATGCTCTGCCTTCACCTGCTGGCAGGTGAGGCATCGAGAAACGAACTCTGCTACTGCCTTCTTCATGCCCGGCCACCAGTGCTGTCGTCTGAGGTCCTGGTACATCTTCTCAACTCCAGGATGCACCGCCAAAGGAGAAGTGTGAAACTCCCTCAGCACTTCCTCTCGCAAAGCGACTGGTACCATGGTACGTCCTCTGAAAAGAATATCGTGCTCTGCTCCAAGGGAGAAACCATCAGGTGCCTGTCCCGAGGATATCTGTGCACGCCGTGTCTCACAGTCAGCGTCCTCACGCTGTGCCTCCCTGACCCGCTGCAGTTATGGAGGAGTGACTGTGAGAGACTGAAGGAAGGCTTCTCCATCTCTATCCACGAAGGATATCTGCCAAGAGGCTAGCTGCTCTGTCGCCTCCTCAAGTAGCTGAATGCCCGTCCTCCTGCTAAGGGCATCGGCTACTACGTTCCCCTTTCCAGGAGTATAGACTATCTCAAAGTCATAGTCCTGGAGGAACTCGAGCCATCGCCGCTGTCTCAGGTTCAGGTCCTTCTGCGAGAAGATATACCTGAGACTCTGATGATCAGAAAAGACCGTAAAGCGCTCGCCCATCAGATAGTGTCGCCATGTCTTCAGAGCGAAGACCACTGCTGCTAACTCTAGGTCATGGGTAGCGTAGTTCTGCTCATGCGGCCTCAACTGACGTGATCCATAGGCGATCACTGCCCGCTCCTGCATCAGAACACATCCGAGTCCGGTCCTTGACGCATCGCAGTAGACTACGTACCCTACTCCCTCCTCGGGCAACCTCAAGATAGGTGCGCTAGTCAATCTCTGTCTCAGCTCCTGGAAGCTCTGCTAACATCTGTCAGACCACACGAAGGGTTTCCCCTTCTTCGTCAAAGCTGTGAGTGTTTCCGCAACTCTAAAGAAGTCTGGCACGAATCTCCGATAGTATCCAGCTAGTCCCAAGAAACTCCGAACCTCAGTCACGCTCCTGGGTGGCTCCCATGCTAACACAGCCTCAATCTTCGCGGGATCCACTGCAACTCCCGCCTCAGAGATAACGTGTCCCAAGAAGTGGACCTCACGTATCCAGAACTGGCACTTCGAGAGCTTACCATAAAGCCGGTTCTCTCGGAGTGTGTCTAGTACAACTCGCAATTGATAGGCGTGCTCCTCCTCAGTCGTAGAGTAAATCAGAATGTCGTCGATGAAGACCACGACAAACCGATCGAGGTATGGCTGAAAGATCCTGTTCATGAGAGCCATGAACACCGCTGGAGCATTGGTTACACCGAAAGGCATAACCAAGAACTCATAGTGGCCATACCAACATCTGAAGGCTGTCTTCTGCACATCCTCGTCTCTGACTCTGAGCTGATGGTAGCCTGACCTGAGGTCTATCTTCGAGAACCACCGTGCTCCTTTGAGCTCATCAAAGAGGTCATCAATCCTCAGTAGCGGATACTTGTTCCTCACTGTCACCTGGTTCAGGCGACGATAGTCAACACAAAGTCGCAAGCTCCTGTCCGCCTTCTTGGCGAACAAAATCGGGGAAGCCCAGGGTGAAACACTGGGTCGGATGAACCCCTTTCCCTGCAAGTCCTCCAACTGTACCCGTAGCTCTCGAAGCTCGGCGGGGGCCATCCGATATGCTGGAGTAGATATCGGGGCTGTCCCGGGGTACAAGTCAATATAAAAGTCTACCTCTCTGAGAGGAGGTAGCCCTGGAACGTCGTTGGGAAAAACGTCCGCAAACTGATCCACCACTGCAGGAAAACCAAGACTCCGCACGTCAACTACTCCAAGGATAAGGCTAGCCAACTGATGGGTGATGGGCTGTCCTCTCCTCCGCGGAAGTCCATCCTGTGCTGCTAAGGCTCCCTTCTCGCCGGTGAAGGTGAACCTGCTCCCGTCGGTGCGTACACATCGCACCTTGCGCCTAAAACAGTCAATCTGTGCATGGACCGTAGATAGCCAATCCATGCCCAAGATGACATCGTAAGGCCTCGACGCTGCTACAAGAAGATCCCAGCCGAAGCTCTCGCCTCCTAGAGTAAGCTCACACTGCCAGCACCAGTGTGTAATCGTCGAGTCTTCTCCCGTAGGAGTCTCTAGCCGTAAGGATCGAGACAACGGCTCTGTCGGAATCTCCGAGCTCCGAACAAGGGCAGCGGCTATGAAAGAGTGACTCGCTCCTGTGTCTATAAGAACTTCAGAAAGGGTGGAATAGACACAGATAGTACCTCGAATCATCTCGGGTGCGCCGTGGTCGTAGGCCTCTGCTGCCTGGAGCTGTGCCTGTCTCTGCCCGCCAGCTCCCTGTGGTCGGGGTGGACCTCCTGGTGGTGGTGGTGGCAGAGCCTCAAAGCGTCGCCCACCACCGGCTGCTCGTCCAACTCCTCTGCCTCGTCCGCCTCCTCCCTGCGGACCGCCACGGTCGACCCTCTGCCTCGGCCTCGGTGGTCCCTCAACCGTCTGCTGCTCCTCGGCACGGCGGGTCGGGCAGTCACGAGCCATGTGGCCCTGCCCGCCGCACGAGTAACACTGTCTGCCTCTCAAAAGACTGGCTCTGCGCTGTGTGCCCCGCACTGCTGAGCCAGTGTCCTGAGGTCGTCTGCTCGAAGGTCTGGTCTGCCTGGACCCCTGAGTCATCTGTCGACTGCCTGCTGCAGATGACTCTGCCACGTGCCGCCCTGTGGTGGGTCGCTGTGCTGGTGTAGACTCAGCAAGGAAGCTCTCGATCAGAAGGGCCCGCTCCAGGACTCCTGTCTGAGTCGGTATGCTGAGGGAGATCAGCGATGCCCTAATCTCGTGTCTCAAACCCTGCTCGAAGGTCCGGGCCCGGATGAATGGGTCCCGTACCATGTCGGTCGAGTAACGCGGGAGATCGGTAAATCTCGCCGCGTACTGTGCGACCATCATGCTGCCCTGCCGCAGCTGTAGAAGCTCCTGGATACGCACCGCATGAAGGGTGGCTGGGACGAACTCCGAGCGGAAGAGGCCCTCAAAGTCCGTCCAAAGAAGAGATGCCTCATCGTGCACCTGGAGCATCAAGCTCCACCATCGTCCTGCTGCTGCGTGTAGTAGGCTCGCAGCGAGGATCACCATGAGGTCTGCTTGTGTCCTCACTAGCCTAAACACACGTACCACTGCCTCCAGCCAGTCCTCTGCTGCCTGGGGATCCGTCTCCCCACGAAACCTGGGTGGTCGCTGGCGCTGAAACTCATGCAGTGCGCTGAGGCGACGTGCATCGTCAGCGGCTGCTGCTGGAAGCATCGGGGGCTCGGTGGGTAGAGCTATCGCCGGTGTCACTGATGGCAAAGGGCCCTGCACCGAGGCCTCGTCGCTCGGTGGGCTGTCGTCACGCTCGACTCTCGGAACCCTAGCTGGCTGCCGTCGTGGGGCCATCCTGAAAAGGAAACAGGTGCGCCACGGTCAGAACATTATACATGGTGAGCTGATATAAGTAATCACAAAGAAAACATTGAAACACACACGCAATCAATGTTTTCGTGCATTAAGTCGGAAATCAGAAGTCAGGGTCCTGGTGTACGGATACGTCGGCCGCCGCACCAACACTGGACTCCCTGGACTGATAACCACACTCAATACGCTAAACATTATTGCTTCACATAGAAAAGATCAGAGTTCGCGGTAGAACCGAACCTCCCTCTGATACCAATTTGTCACGACCCGCCCTCGGGGTCTGTGCCGTGACTACCCCAAGCCCGCCTTCCATAGGCCAGGGGCTGGCGACTAGCACCAAGGCGTAAATCCCGATAAAAAGGGAAGGCATTTCCTTTGTAAAGTAAACAAACACACAGAGTAAACAAGCGGAAAGTAAACACTAAACAAAAGCAGAGTACAACTGAAAGTGCGGAAAAGTAAATGGGCCAGTATACAAACCCAAACTGAAAGTAAAGTACAACTCGAAAGGGGAAAACATAACTGAAAAGTAAAAGTCGCTGCACCGAGCTGTCCACTGGAAATCCCACCTGAAGGGTGGTTACAGATAGCTCCACTGCTCCACGGGTCCCGCCGTCCGCTCCGAGCACGTCCGCCCAGTGGTCCACCTCCGGGTACCGTCCCGCTCTGCAAGCCTCAGCTAAGGTCAACGTTGTCCGTCGTCTGCAACCAACACAACGTAGTGCGGGCAAAGCCCGTGCAGGGGTGAGTAAAAGCTACTCAGTAGGGACCCCGAGACCCCTGAAGGTTTCTCAAATCCACAAAGGATAAACCACGAAGAAAGGTACAATCATGAAGTATCAACCGACACTGCTTAGGTATATGCCCATACATATACCTAAGTCACCAATTTCAAATATTCTCCAACCTCCGAGCCCAAGTACAACTCAGTCCACACAGGAAAGTAAACGTATTCCACATAGGAAAGCAAAACGTAATCCACACAGGATTGCACAACACAATCCACACAGGAAAGCATTAGGATTCAGCTCACACAGGTATACATCTTCAAAAGACGATAAAGATGATCACTGATCCATCTAAGTCGTCGGACCCACGAAGGATCGATAGATAACTAACCCCCGCAAAGACCCACACAGGATCGGGCCCACACAGGACCTGTAGGCGCTGGTTCACACAGGACCGCTGAGCGCAAGGACCCACACAGGATCGGACCCACACAGGATCGGACCCACACAGGACCTGTAGCACTGACCCACGTAGGATCGCTCAGTGCTGTAGTCGTCGTCGTCGAATCCACACAGGATCTCTGTACTATCGTCGTTGCAGTCACAGTAGCAGTAGTAGCAGTAGTAGCAGTCGCAGCCAACACTAGGGTTCCCGCACACAGCAAGCTCGTTCGGAGGGTCCGCTCCACGAGCCGAGAGGCTGATACATCAACTGTCACAAAGTCCAGAGTTGATGTAACCAAAAGTTCTGTATCGCCAACAGGAACTCAACGCAACAGACGGCGCGTCGATCAGACGCCAGGTCTGAGAGTTATTGGCATTTTCATCCCCGGGGCCCGGTTGATTTTTAAGGAAAAACCAACCCGACCGTACTCCACCTGCGTCCAAACCTCGGGCGGAGTATGCCAAAAGATCTGTCTCACTAAGAGGAACACAACACAGCTGACGACACGTCAATCGGACGTCCGTAGCTCAAGATATGAGCGTTTCCGCTCCGAAGGCCCGGTTGGTTTCGTGAACGAACCAACCCGGCCGAACTCAAAGTAATCCGAAACCTTGAGTGCGATATACCGAAACAACCGTCTCGATCCAAGGATCGCGTTTCCGTAGACGGTTCGTCAATCGGAGATCTGTGGCTCAAGTTATGGCTAAAAGACCGAATCTGATCCGAAACGGGGGGTCCGGGTCCGGGGCGACCCGGCCCGACCCCCCCCCCCCTGGGTCGACCCGTCCCGGGTCCGACCCGGCCCGGCCGGCCGGCGGCGCGGGGGCCGCGGCGGCCTGGCGCCGCACGGAGGCTACACGCGGGGGGCAATTAAGCCCCCACTTCTTCAATTGGCGGCGCGGCTATGCCGCGCCGTTTTGTCAATCAACGGCCCCCCTCCTGGGGGCCCGCTTCATGGAAAAAAAACCGGGGGGCCTCCTGCCCCCCCTCAAGGAAACCGCCCCCCTATTAAAGAGGGGGGTTTTATATGCTGGCCGGGGGATTTATTTCCCCGAGTTTAATTCCATCCGGTCGGCCAGCTGGCCGGCCTGTTTTCTCCAACGGGACCGGAAAATCTGGTCCCCTCTTCGGCTTCTGATGCCGGCGGCCCGGCCGCCGGTCTTCTCATTCCGCCGCGGCCCGGAACCGGCCACGTTGTTCGTCGTCCGGCGTGGTGCGACGACACCGCGCCCCTCCGCCGCACCTTGATTTCCTTCAACGCGGCGCGACGGCGTCGCGTTCTTGATGTTTTTTCCATGGTGTGCGCGCGACGGCATCGCGTAACAAGATTGGGCGAAAATCCGCGTGGTGCGACGGCACCACACCACCTTGATTCATCCACAAATTTAAACACCAAGAACGAAGGAGGGGGTTCGGCCGTGTTCATGCGGTCCGGCCCCCCTCACGTTAAAACACAACTTAAAATATTCAAAAGCCACACGTTAGACATGCTAGATCCACGATCAAGAATGAAATAATTAAACAATAAATCAACAACCCCTACCTCGGGTATAGGTTCGAAGATTTGACAACGTCCGCGGAAGACAACGTCGCGGAGGTCGGCGTCGCGGTCGTCGTTCGTCAAATCCGTTGACGAAGAGATACGCCCGAAGAGATACGTCGTTGGAGAATCTTCGTATGCCGACGAAGAAGGTCCGAGGAGGAAGCGGCGTTCCCTCTCGTTGACACGGAAGACGAAGAAGAGTGGCGGCGTTCTTCGTCGGAGCTTGAGCGTTCTTCGTCGGAGCTTGAGCGTTCTTCGTGTTCTTCGTCAGAGCTTGAAGAAGAAGAAGAAGCTCTCAAAAGCTCTCAAGTTGGCTAAGAGTTCTAACCCAACAAAAAGAGAGAAGAGCTTAATTTAATCAAAAACATAACACAAGAATTTCAAAGGTTTGAAATTCAACAAGATTAACTCCCAAAATTAAATAACCCATGTCATTTAATGAGGGGTTAAGGAAGTTTGAGGGAAGATGTAAAGTTAGGGGTTCGTGTGGGCCCCACCACACTTAATCCTCTCAAGGGAGGTTAAGTGGGTGTGGGTCCCACCCCTAACTTCCTTTGAGAGAAGTTAACTAATAAGTTTAAATAAAAATATGTAAACATAATTTTTATTTAACTTATTCTAATCTCCCAAAAACTAACTCTCAACCGGAAACAAACGCAACTCCCGAAAAGGTCTCTTTAAGCGAATATCGGCGCTGCGAGTTCATCGGTGCCCTCAGATTTCAATTCCGAGCACCATATCAAAAGTTAGAAATTCCCGCTCGTTCGTTCACTGAACGTACCCGAGCAAAACTTCGGAAATTGATTCCGGGCACTCCGGGCCTCGGAATCAGGTGCCATCTGAAACCGCGCTCTTGTAAAATTCTAAAGAAAATTAAGAAAAAAATTTCCCTTGAATTTTACGGGTCTTTGCACTTTTGGGTTCAAATAACTAAAAATTTATTTATTTTCCTTATTTGAGAATGGTTCGATTGAAATAATTTCATTAATGTTATCTTAAAAAAGAAACTAAAATTCTAGATGTTTAAAACTCTAAGGAATTATAATGTTTTAGCTTGTGATCATGTAATATCCTTTGTGAAACTGATGATCATGATGTTTGAGGAAAATATATTTTTAAGTGTGGAGTGTGATTAGTCATAATTTATCACAAAATTTTCCCATTATTTTAAGCTACATTGAGTTTATTTCAGGATAAAGTCCCTTGAATATATTGTGTTCATAAATTCATTGGGTTTTTAGACCAATTTTTTAAAATATGTTCTTTAAAATATATTTCATGGAAATTGTGGTACATATTTGAAACATAACCTTTGAACATAATTACTTCATACTTTAATAAATTTAATTAGTGATTTATGATATTTTAACATAATATTTTATACTAATTAATTCATATATTTAGTTTTTAAATTGTATTTTTAATTGAACTATCAAATTTTTTATGAATTTATAGTAATCTTAAAAAAATAATGAATGCGATAGAATTTCCTAGATAAATACTTAATGTAATATTATTATATCTAATATATCATGCATAAGAGACTAAGGGTATACTAGGAATCCAATGTTTTCCTACATTACACCCTAATATAGTGTTATAATCCAATAGATCATGTGCTATAACATATGCCAGTGTCACAATCTTGACATTATTTTGTGTCATAATTTGATAAGGTATTGACATACCAACATAACCACATGTTAAAACCTAATAACTATTTCAAACTAATGCAATAACAAAAATACAATTCACAAATTGTTAGATCCCCCACATATTAAGCATTTCACAGCCATCAAAGATACCATCAAGCCCCAATACTTCCTGAAACTCATTGCCAACTGTTTCTACATCCATGATTAACACTATGAAAACCTTCCAACATATCATGATTCCATATGTAAGAATATGTTTGAATATGATCATTGTGTTTATTTATCCAAAAATATAATCAATATAATATGCACTCATAAACATAATTTAAGAAAAAATTCACCATTATCCAGATGGGGAATTCAAGTAAGGGTATAGAAGACCATATCCTTATTATATATTACACCTCATATCCATGATGATGACATGCTCAAAGATGATAATATTTATTTGATTTGTTTCAAAAAATTAGGATATTGGACCATAGTATCTCCACAAGGAATAATCATGAGTTTAAAAATAAGAAAATTATCCCAATTTACTTAGTAATGCTTAAGAAAGATAATGGAATTCAGGAGGAAGTATATTTAGCACTGAAGTTATCAAATTTTGTGTTTTAAAAGTGTTCATATCATAGAAATTTTTGTGAAAATAAAATTCCTTGATTTTTTTAAGAGGGGGAACAGAAACAGAAAAAGGATCAACCCCTACAGTATCAAGGTAATATAATAAGAAGATGTAAGTAATCTAAATCTAAGGAGGATAATTCTATAGGTTGACCTAGACTTGGAAGTTCCCAAAAAAATATTTATAGGTATTTTTAATCTTTTTATTACTTTTCCCTATCCATTAAAATTTATTTTTTTGTATCTTTCACCAATTTGGAATTTTATTTTTTTGATTTGGTTTTAATCAATTTCATATTTCCTAATATTTTTTGAGTATTTATGCATGATTATATTGTCTCTTGAAATTAATACTTCGTCATCTGAACTAGTGGGTAGATGATTAGAGTTTCTTTTGAAATAAAATGTCGATTAGGGATTATGCACTAGTGGGTAGTTCATTAACACTTGAGTGAGGATCGAGTAGCGTAAAAAATATCATTGAGTGAACTTGACAGCTTAAAACAGTATCCAAAAATATTAATGTAGTGGTGGAATTTACAACATCACATAACCATTGGAATTAGTGCTTCTAATTATAATTTGTTAGGAAACCCTATGAGGACATGCTAGTATATTATAAATACCATAGGATTTTTGGAGGATAATTCTACAGGGTGTAATGGTGGTTACACAACTTCATTTATATGACCAGTAAGTGAGCTTGTGCTAATTGGTTAAACTCATTTTCCCCTTACATCTATAGCCACTATATGTGTAGTAAAAAACATGGGTTATTGAATTATCATCAAGGTAAATTCAATAGTATTCAAATTATCAGTCACAATCACTTGATCATCCCATATTTTACAATTTTTGATTCAACATACAACCAAGATCACTAGAAACACCCACATATCCCTCTAGAAATTATGTCCTAGAACTCACTAGTATTTTCTATGATGGCCTTGTGAACTTATAGGGGGATAATTTTCATTGAGAAATCATATACAATAGTATCTAGATAATTTCATAATAGAGTTGGGTAATATTTTAATCCTTGTAACATGTATTTAAATCATCCTCACTCTTACAGAAAAGTATCAGGCCTAAAAATTCAATCAAAATTCATAGGTCATTATCACAAGACTTCAAAAAAAAAAAATATATGGTCATTAACACATGAGATTAAACTATATTATTCATGTTTCATCTCACATAACCTTAAAATTCTCTTAGTTGTCCACCCCAAATGACCCTAATTTTCATGGTGTGTTCTTTTCCATGTGAATTAATCCACTTATATAAGATCCCAATCTATATAAGTGTTCAATGTTAATAACATCCTCATTAATGTTTGGTTTCATTCAATGGCCCTATAATAGTACATCATAAAATTCACCTTTTAATAACTATTTTTTTCTTTATTCTTATTCCCATAGGGTATATTATGATTTTCAAATCACATATCTCATAGCTAGATATAAATTCCCCTTTTACTAAATTTTACTACCACCCAATAATATGATCTCCCCAATTAATTTTGGGGTTTTTTAATTAACCCTACATCAAGATAAATAAAATTCCACTTTCAAGAACTATTCATCTCTTGATTCCTATACCACTATATATGTAGTAATTTTTAGACATCATATCAAGGGCCCAACCACAGTTCTGATTTTCATCTCATTTTCTAATAAAACTATCATAGTGTGTGTGCCCACTAACTAACATCAGTATTTCTCTATAGACCATTCACTTAGATAAAATATTTCATTTCATATATCTCCAATTATAGGAATAATGGCCTCCAATATTTATTATACCATTCTACATAATACACTAACACTTTAATGTTTATTAGTTCACATTAGGTCATATACAATCATGTTTTTTAGGTTACATCACATCTGGTCCAATATATATGACTTTAAACTAGGACCCACCCCTTTAGTCAAAATAATATGACCTCAAATATTATTTTCCTTGGGTCTAAATAGTATTACCCTAAACCTCATTCAGTTTTTTCCTTGAGGTTTTATGTGTAATATAGGGTTCTTTATTATTGTCAGGTAAAATATTTCATTATCAATGGATATAAACCTACCACTCACTTAAAGTTGTATAACCATAAGTTATATCTTCCTTTGATCAATGTTTTATGACCCTAATATCATGAAACCTGATTTTGGTCTAGTTTTTAATACATTAAGTAATAACCAGAAGAGACAAAAATCATGGCTAGGTTAAACAACATAAATAGAAAGATGAGAAAATTCCATGTCTTTTTTACTTAATAATATCATTTTATGGATTAATAAAAAGTTTGGGCGTAATGGAAAATAAAATTTTATAAAGTTAGTGGGGATAAACACTTGGGACTAGTAAAATTCAATATATTTTAATAGACACACTAGTATCAATTTTTTTGATAAAATCCTATTTAATCAAGGAATATGAGTTTAAACCGTTACATGTGATCATTTCTTAGAGTTTCTTTTTAAAATATATTCTTGTAATGTAACCATATACACAAAACATTTCATGTCATATTATTGTATTAGGAAAATATGCTCAATGAATGGTAGTTAGACATTCCAAATTCTAAAAAACATCTTGAATATCCATTTCCTTAGAAATTCACATCATATATTTAATGTTTGAGATATCATCAACAGAAAACCATATATAGAAATAGGTAAAAAGTTCATTGACTGATATAATTAAATGGCCTTTGATTGAGTAAATTATATAATTCCTTTTAATCAACTAAGTAACCAAATCAGATATATTCATAGTATTGAAGGATAAGTCCCCCTAATTCGGTAGTTTATTTCATAATAGTGTAGTTGTTGTCTCACAACCACCAATAGTTGACATATTACCACATGTTCCAACATCAAATTTTTAACTTATAATTTTTTAATCTATTATTAAACTTCCAAAAAATTAAATTATTTCAGTAGATATTAATTCACTATATATTACACATTCATGTATCATTCCCATAATTAAATAAAATTTTAAATATTTCACTCATGTAACCTCTCATATATGGGTATTATTCATCATGAAAAATAAATTCCCTAAGTTAATATCCTCATATCAGTCTCCAAAAATATGTTTATTTATTTTTTAATACATTTTTTTCTCTCAAACAACATTGATTTATGATTATAATATTGGATCCAAAACACCTTCATTTAGTATCCTAATCTTTGTAACAAAATACTTTAGTTTATATTTTCTTCATGGTTTAAAGGAACCTTCACTCAATATCCTCATATTGGTAAAAAAAAATGATTGAGTTTAGATTCTTCTATTTCTTTTAAAATAGATTGTGTTGAGATATTACTTTTACTAATATAATCCGTTAGTATTGATCCTCCCACATGTCCTAAATAATCTGGAGTATAGATAATCTTTTTGGTTTATAAAATATCTTTGAGTCAGCATTCTCTTATTGGTTCCAAAATCCCTTTATTGAAGATCATCCTCTATATTTCAAAAAATATCCATCTATTTAAATTCACCACATGGTTATAAAATTACTTGATTCGGTATCCTCCTCTTCCTAACAGAATACTTGTGTTGAGATTATCCTTTTCATTCTAAAAAATAACTTGATTCAAGATCCTCCTCTTCGTAACAAAATACTTCAGTCAAGATCCTCGTTTTAGTTTTAAATAGCCTTGAGTCAAGATCCTCATATTTGTTTCTAAATCTATGAGTCTATATTCTTCTCATGGTAAAATAAAATTCTTGTGTTGATATCCTCCTCCAGGTATTAAATATCCTTATGTCAAGGCCATCTTATTTGTAAAAATAATACTTGATAACTGAGATCCTTCTCTTGGTTTCTAAAATTATTGAGCCTAGATTCTCTATTTATGTAATAAAATTCCTTGATTTGAGATCCTTCTATTGATAACAAAATACTTAAGTTGAGATCCTCCTCCTAGTCCACAATAACTTTATTCTTGATCCTATACTTGGTAAAAAAACATACAGTCAATATCCACCTCTTGGATTCCAAAATCCTTTAGTCGTGATTAAATTCATGGTAACCAAAAAACATTTAGGGGAGGTCTTCTTCCTATTCAAAAATACACTTGAGTCAAGCTCCTTGTCTTGGTAAAAAAAAATTAAATAAATAGCCTACTCTTTTTTTAGAAAATACTTGAATAAATATTTTATTCATGAATATAGAAAATACTTTAGTTTGGATCCACTACTTGGTTCCCAAAATCCTTGATTCAATATCCTCATCTTTGTAAAAAAGTTATTAAGTTAATATATTTCTATTGGTGATAAATTCCTTTATTTGAGATACTCTTCATTATAAAAAACAATCCTTGAGTCAAAAACCTCCTCTTAGAAACTATTAAAATCGAGATTTTACAATGCTACCATAGTTTTTTTCAATAAAGAATAACTACCCTACATCATTATAGGCATCAAAATTCCTCGTAAATAAAGTCCTAGTGACGTAGAAACATCCTATATCCCACATGGGGTGAGGTGTAGTTTCATAGGAATAATATATATCACATAAGGACTCTCTAATAGTCACATGGCCTTTTCTAGATAAGGGTTGGACTCCCTTTGAATGAAAAGTTTTGTAGTGTGATGCCAAAGTGAATAATTTCATATTGATAGGGGTTGGGTAAACCTATGTGCAGTATAGAATCACTTTTAAGAATATTTTAAACCCCTTAGGTAATAATAAGGGTTTATTTATGGATAAAAGATTTTTAGTGTCCTCCTAGGCTTTCATGATCGGGACTACCCATTCAATTTTTCCATGCTTCTTACTACATCCAGAATATGACACATGTATAGGTTCCACATCCCAAGTCTTGTATAGGGTTATGGGGAGTCTCATGTTCATATTATATATAAAAAAGGAAAACTCTAATAGTCAATAATCCTTTTATAGTTAATGGTTGGACTCCCATGGAATGAAAATCCATGTAGTGTGATGTTAAAATAGACAATTTAATTATTATACGGGTGGGATGGATCAGTACACATAAGAGCTCATGTCTAGGTTGTATTTTTTTCAATCAACATGGATAATAAGATAATATAGATCTATCAATATATTTGATATGTATACAAGAAATGGGTGAGAGTTTTCCATCATAAATTGAAAATAAAACTATTGGTTGTCTATTAGAGGAATAGGCTTGAAAAATTGGTTATCATCCCTTATATGTGATGATTAGGTGTACTAATATTCATTTATGTAAAAATTGTTGACTGAGTTGAGATATGTGTATTTAATATGTATAGAGTACTATTGGATACTACGAAAATCTAATATAAGTTGTTCTTAATGAAGTTTAAAATATTTCTAAATGGAAAATGGAATAGTTTAAGTAATAGATAATCCATACATGATGTGTTAAGATTAACATATACTAAAGTGAGTATGTAGATACCTTGGATGATGTTTTAAGAAGTTTTATAAGGATTCTAGTGTATTTTAAGAAGCCCTATATTTATTTGAATATTTCATGAATTCCGGATCTAAAACTACAAAAATAAAAATGCACCTAATCATATAACGCTTCCATCTAATCATAATAATTTAAGTCATATTGTATTAATTTTAACTGAGTTACATCTCCATAATAATGCATCATATAACTTGTGAACATATCATAATACATTTACCCATACCATAAGAATTAAATGTGGGAATTTTCTGGAGTGTACGTCTTTTCTTTCAAACTTTAATAAGGAGAGTCGTAAATTTTTTTCTATCGTTTAGAGAAATCCATGAGCATATAAATATAGATCATATGACTTTATTTTATGATTTTTATATCATTTTATGAATTTGTGAAGGGATCGTATGACTAGTTCACTAGATGACTTTGAGAAATATTTAAATATTTATTCATCATACTTATTTGGATGTAATGACTTATACCAACTTATGTCTTTGATAGCCAACATTAGACTTTGAGGGAGATCTTTGGAATTTTAAATTCATATAAAAAACATTAATTATTATAATTTCCAAAATATTGATCCATATGAAAATAAAAAATTAAATAAGAATATTCCTTTTGGTGATATACATGGATTCAAAACATCATGATCAAGCATGTAATTATGATGCAAGAAAAAACTTAAAGAGGGATAATCAAGGAATAAATTTGGAATGCAAAGAAGGTTGTTACACCCTAAAATATGAGATGTAACAACACAACACATGATGTTATCCATGTGATTTTTTTTCAAAAAGATTTAAATGTCATGTATTTACAAAATTTATGGAAAAGAAATCCTGAAGAAGATAACTAATATTTAAATAGATAAAATCATAGAGATTACAAGAATTATTAATCCATAATTTTAGGTGAAGAGATATGACACATTTTAGTACCTATTTAAAATAATTTTGAAGACTAAAGAAGTTGAATTAGATAAAATTAGAGTATTATGGGAGATCTATTTGATTTATAATATCCAAATAATTGGTGTGATCAATATTTTGAGGGGGAAATTATGACAAGAAAATATATCTTGTTTGAAAAGGATAAGATCTATTTCTACCACAAATGGATGCGTTTCCATTATTTAAGATTGAAAATAATATTCATGAATATGTTAATATTATTGTGTAGAAACAAATGAACATATAAGAGGGAGAGAGAAAATATAATACTATTGATCCTTATAATAAGATAAATTATGTTTCTAAGAAGATGAACAAATCACATTCAGTAGAGCCTGGGTATTGAATATAGAAGAAATAAATTTGAATATAATAGGATCATGTGTGATTAATTATTATAGTGAAATTGAGAAAAACTAAGTGATTCAACTAGAGTATGTGATGTGAGAAATTAAAGTAGAATAAATAAAATGTACATTGTGTGAGGTAGTTGGATTAAAGACCCATTCAAGGAGTATTTTAGGAGTTCCCTTAAAGAATGTTTTGGAGGAAGTATAAAGATACCATCGGGGGTGGAATGAAGCTTTCTAGGATATATCTTCAACTGGAGTGATGTCAGTATTAATAACCAATTAGGATGTTGCTGTTGTATTCAATTGAATACTAGATATTTTGGGAGATTTTATACTAGGTATTTTTTTTTGATATTACTCATAAACAATTTTTGGAGAATTTTTTTTATTATACTCAAGTGATTCATAGTGGAGAAACCTAGTTTCAGAACACAACCTAAATCTAGAAATGAGTAGGCTTTCATGGATGAACCTTATAAACCTTAGTGTCTTATGAATTTTATATTTTTCATATTCGAGTATGAAAAAGAGACAATAAGAGAGGTTTATATACTCATTTACTAGCTATATATGTTGAATTGATAATCCATATTTTTAAACATTAAAATGGATCCCTCATTCACCCACTATACCTCTCATTGATATCACCTAACCTGGGTACTATATAAATAATTATCCTCATGTAATGATCTTCCTCATTTTAAGCCTCACCTACAAACACAACACCATGAACTTGCATATGGATTAAATAATTCATTGAATTTTTTATTTTTTCTCATAATTAGATTCTTTTCTTCTGAGAAAACCAATTTTAAGGGGCGAATTTGTAGGCACCGAAAAAATATGTTTCATGCACTTTTCCATAAAATAAATAATGTTAATATTATTTTGATGAAATTATTTGAGTTTATAAAAAATCACATCTTAGTTAATAGAGAATATATAAAATGGTTATCAATATGTTTCTTTATTTCTATAACATAGAGGGATGGAGACTCTTCAAAAATATTTCCTAATCTGGTGGTATAGTGTTACGAACCTTTTATTGGGAAAATACTATAGATTCTATCCAAATATTTTGATTCATTTATTAGGTACTTCTAATATTTTTTTACTATAAGGAACATTATATATATATATACTATTGGATGTGCACTATGTGTACTAAAATTCATTTGATTCTTATGACTTAAGGATAAATTAATTCCAACATATACTTATGCTAATTAATGATAATATGATATTTTCAATGTGACAAAGTTCGCATGAGATGAAACATGAGGTTATGTTTCACCTAATGTAACATAGTCATAGTTCATGGTACTTCCACGTTACTCCCACATATTTTCCTTAATAAATTAATCCATGAGATGGTTTATATAATTCAAACACACCTTCGTTGAAGTGTTCAATAAAAAAACTCTCTTATAGGAAATAATGTATGGATTTCATGATATGGAACATGATACACTATATTTAGTCAATGCACATTATTAAAGTAATAGAATTGGAGATTCCTATATAAGTTAAGGGTTCCATTCTACGGTGGCACCTTATTTATGTGAACAATGTTGGATCTCTTTTCCTTCTGAAACACCATTCATCACATACTGAAGGTGTAATCATCCCTTTTAGGTATTTTAATCCTCATGATAAAATCATGGATATAATGTTTGATGTATCACCTCAAAGGTTTGGATAATTCTTTTACAACTTATGTAACACCCCAAGCTTCTGTGGTACGTTTCTCTTTGAATAATGCAATAGCGTGTGTTATACGCAACATCGAGTTCTAACACACACCACAACCAATCAAACTAGCCGTTATAAATAGTAATACCTACTTTTTGAAATTTTAGAAATTTTATCTCTCAAGATGGACTTCATTTTTGGATTCGGAGTATCAAATTTAGCCTAAGGTGAAATTTTGGTACTTTTCCGATAACTTTAATATTTTGATGAATAGTGAAAATTACTAAATTTTAATTAAAAACAACTTTTTTAATCAAAATAATTAATAGTGATAAATTATGAATTTCAGTGGGTTTAGAGTATATTTAGAATATATTTTTTCCATTTAATACAATTTTGTTCATTGGACATAATTTCACAATTAAACCGAATATAAACATGTATCAATCTTTTGCTAGTTATTATATCTTAAAAACACGCTTTTTGTTTTGACAGCGGGAATTAATTTTAAATTAATTTCTACCACTTCTGTGTTTTGAATTTGGAAAAATGGATTCCATATTTGGAATCATGATTTTCAAATTGTGTAAATAGGTAACTTTTATTTTTAGACATTTTGAAAAATTACTTCGGTAAATATTTTATTTACCATGGTTAAAGGGTAAATCCGGTAAATAAGGGTTAAAAAATAATATTATAATAATACAAAATTACCCTAAAATGTGTCCTAACCTTATTCGTTGATACATGTTCGACCATGGGAATATTTGCGTTGATTTTGGGACCCCATGGTGCCACTTATAAGTGATAGGGACATTTTATTTTAATTAAGTTAAAATGAATATAAAAATGACACAAGCATATATATTTTAGAAAAACAATTTTTACATAAGGTTATATATGTTGGAGTTTCAACTATAAATATTAATTAGAAAGATAAAAATATTTCCTACATAATCATATTTTATTTATAACTTTTAGACAGTAAATAAGTTAATTTATTTATGACACAATGATGATGCAGTAATTACCATAATAGTGAAAAATTAAAATAATTGATATTATAAATACCCAAATAAATATATTTTGAGACTTTTAATGAATTAAACTAATTTTCTAGGATAATATGACATATTATTATTGATTTAATTGATTTTCTTAGAAGTAATCATTCTGTTATGAAATTTACAAAAATCAATTATTGAATAGTGTCAAAATTGACATAAAAGAATTTTTAAAACAAATATTATATTATTAATTGATATTAAATTCCTAAAAATCTAAGTTTCGGCCAATAGACTTATATCATGATAGGTTTATCATTAATGAACCACTTTGGGGTCGCTTGGTTGTATATAGTAAGTTTATTAACCATATAATATAAAAATACAAAGACACATTATAAAAGTGAAACTAATTAACTAAGAGTTAATACTTAATGATAAGGTTAGTATAGTGACCCAAACCTATCTAAATCCTATTGGTTGAATTGTTTTCGACCCATACCAACCTTAACCTTTAAATAATCCACTTTGGAGCCATTAGAAACCGAATATGAATTTATTATAAAATAATATTTCTAGCTTTTCCAAAGGTGCCCCTCACCCCTCTTATAAAAGGGAACTCTCCCTTCTCATTAACTCACACCATAAAAGCCTTTTGGTTCGTCCAACCTCTTCCAAATACTCTCTAAACTTCCCTCACTATATCCTAGAGGCCTTCCTTTAGTCAGAAAGCCAACCTATGAGCCGTTTTGATCAAATCAAAAGGAAGAACCCGAAGAAGAGGTAATGATTTCACCACCCTTTTTCCAAGTTCCTTTCTTCTTCCACTTCTTCCTTCTTTGTTATTTCCATTCTAAAATAATAACTCCAGTATCTTATATATAATGTGATGTTATTATAAATATGGAACAACCATATTCAGTATTCTATCCATCCTTTGAATAACATGTCACCATACGTGCGTATGTACGGCTTACCGTCTCCACGTCGTGGTGTAATTGTTATTCAATAAATTATTATTTGGATGGGTATAATAATGATGTGTAAATCTTGTAAATAATGAATATAACATGATAATGATTCTTTATATATGTTATACCATTCATTTATATATTATTTTAATATCAAAAGAATGATATTGTCGCTCGTGCGTACGTACGGACTACCGTCTCCACGAACGCGATGAGATTCATTCTCCATCATATCCATTCAAGTATAATTCTCATTTTATGATTAATAATAGTATCTAAGGACATGATATAATTATGGATATTATTAAGATACAATATATCCAAGACAAACACAGCTTACGTAACAAAACATATAAAATAAAACGAGTAAGTTAACACCCGAAACAACGATAATACTAAGATATTATTAACAAATCAATGTTAAAAGATCATATATGATATCATATTAATGTATATAATTCTTTTATAATTTAATAACAATTATTTCACCATTATACAGGAGGTTAAACTACCCCAACCAAGGAAAAGTACAAGGTAAGGGTTATTTCACAATCTCTTCATTATCTGAGCTTGTATATACGTAATAATCTACTGGGATTTCTTTATCATCCACATCCATGTTTCTTAAAAATGTATTTCAAAACATTTTTACTATTTACAATAATATGGGTTAAAGTCATTTATACCCTTGTTTGACTTTTTATAAGAGTTTTATAAAGGAATCTTTCCGTCGTTTTCCAAACATGGTGCTTTATAACCTTTTCAACAGAATTAAGGTAAGAATGTTTTGTTAACATATACGGCGGGTGCGGCTATTTTCCGCCGTTATAAAATCGTCAAAGCTTCCATTACAATATTACAAGAATATTTTCAAAGAAAATGTTTTATTTTATAATTATATGATTCATAAATTATTTCAAAATAGAAAGAGATATTTCTCTAAAAAGAGTTTTGATTTCATCTATGTCAACATCCTTTGATGGATTTTACGCTTATTTGAAGTTGATTTATTATGATACAAAACTTCTATATTGTATTGAAGGTTTTGTGATATGTTTGACTATGGATGTGTTATTTTTATACCATTCATGGTTTATGGATGAAGTATTTACATTTCGTATGCTAGTTTTAATAAGAATGTTTATGTTATGTTTAAAAATTTTCATATGGGAATGCATTGGACTTAATATGTGATGGGTGGAGCCCGATATAGCTCCTTGATGCATTGGTAGGTCTCATGAGACAAACTAGTGTCTTGGCATAAGGCCTTGGAAAAATCTTATTTGTAGTCTTGGAACGAGGCCTTGGCTATGTGGTTATGATAGTTTGGCATTATGCATTCCATCATTATGAAAGTGGTTATTAATATTTCATGTGATTATTCAATTAGTAGAATATCCATGTGAATAAGTAAATGGAATTATTTCATTTTATTTTTTCCATACTATGTTGATGTTCAAGTTTAAAAGGCTTTTGTTTTAGTTATACATTGCCTTAAATGTTTATTCTTATTTATGAAATTTTCTGCTATATTGTTATCCTTACTGAGCATTTGAGCTCACCCCTTTTCTATGTTTTATATTTTCCAGGATGTGAATAAGTAAATTATGAATGACCTGTAGGAATATTATGAAGGGATAATAGTGTGGTCTATGGAGACAATATATTGTAGTTGTAGTTGTTCACTTTATGATGTAATGTAAACCTTTATGAATATATCTAGTGTTTCCAATGATACTAAACCAATCGGTCTTTCGAGATTTGATCTTTATTGTGATCATGGCAATGTTATGTAATAATACACCGACTCTAGGTAACTGGGGTCAGGGCGTTACAACTTAGGTGGTCTAGATCAATTTTAAAATGAAGAGTAAAAGATGGATTACTCCACACTACATGTACTATTAGGGATATGGTGTCCTTATTTTCCATGTACATTTCATCCTTAAAGACAAATAAATAATTATATAGGTTTTTTATGCTTCCATTGATCATGGGATAGCCCCGAAAACCTATCAATTTAATCAAATCAATATTCATTAATGATTAATCAATTTATTTTTATTATTTTAATGAAGAACATGTTTTTTGTAGCATAAAATGGATTTTAATCATTTTATATTATGTTAAGTGTGTTTCCGATGCTTTTGTCGGGGCGCGCACATCCTTTTGTGAGGAGGAGGACGTACTGCATTGTTGCCCCGCATCCCCGCTTTCCAAAGGCGGGCGACATTCGCTCCTTATTCAGGGACGTCTACTCCTTGATCGAAACGGGATGATGGGATGTTAGTTCTCCCTTATGTGGATTCCTCCTTAGAACTCTTCACCTAGTCCAGGTCTCCCTCATAGATTTAATATGTTGTTCGTGAAACTCTTCCCAGTGCCATGTTTCCATGGATGCCGGTTAATTACACTACTTCTGTCAGGAAATTCCAAAGGGTCCGGCCAGGGCAGCAACCTGCAGTCGGGGGATTAGTCACGTCGAGGCATCAGTAGCGTGTCTGGATGCTAGGATACTGGAGTTTCTGTCTTTTGTCCCTTGTCATGGGACTTCTCGAGGGCGTGGAAGCCCGAGGCATCCCACATCGAGCACGGGGAATTATATTCCATAGACATATATCTGAGGTTTTCCTTAGATTCCTATGTTTAACACAGGGTATGCCGTGAGTTTAACGTCCAGCGGAGACGGATCAGCCCGATCAGAGCATTAGCTAGAATGGATCGGATTGAGGGATTTCCCTTGAAGGGGGGCCGATACCGGGACCAACCCATGGGCAGCTGTGAAGAGGAGCGGACTGACATGTTCTCACCGCGATATGATGGTCCGGGTGAGAATCATGGTGGATGATAGATGGATGAATGAATTGGAGGGCGGAATGTCAAGGGACCATCGCAAGGGCGACAGTAAAGTTGGTCTTGAGCCTCGAAGAGATCTCCTACGTATCCCCGTGGCAGGGAATCAAAGTCCACGTAGTTCGGGATGGTGCCAGTGAACCGACATGAAGGTGGACCTTGGTCCGATGGATGTCATCAGTGAACCAACGTGAAGGTGGGCCTTGGTCCGATGCGTCAGCGAACCGACGTGAAGGTGGACCTTGGTCCAGATGGTGTGGGGCTTACACACTAGGCTGCCCGGGTGTGGATGAACCGACGTGAAGAAGGTCGGAGTTACCGACAGGTGGTGGTCTTGAACCTCTGAGAGGCTTCCTACGTACCATGGTGTGACATGGATCAAAGGCCACGTAGTTCAGGTTGGACACCGGAAGGCCGACGTGAATGAGGAGGACCAGGGGGGTCCTAGTGGTGGCGGACTTGGACCTCTTGGGGGATTCCTACGTACCATGCCGTGACATGGATCAAAGACCACGTAGTTCAGGTTGGTCACAACGGCTCGCCGTCGGACTGGAATGTAGTTTAAATTCATACTCGACGAAGATGAACCCTGACGTGAATATATGACGAGAGTTGGGCTTGAACCTCATAGAGGCTTCATATGTACCATGCCATGACATGGATCAAAGGCCTCGTAGTTCATGGTGGGGGCTTCGTCGGTGAACCGACATGAAGGTGGACCTTGGTCCGATGGGTGGTGGGCTTGAACCTCAGGAACTATTCCTACGTACCATGCCTTGACATGGATCAAAGTCCTCATAGTTCAAAGGGTTTCATCGGTGAAACAACGTGAAAGTAGACCCAGGGGTCCACTAGTGGTGGGATTGAACCTCATGAAGGCTTCCTACGTACCATACCTTGACATGGATCAAAGTCCTCATAGTTCGGATGGTGGGTGTCGGCGAACCGACGTGAGGAAGGAGGGACCTTAGTCCAAAGGGGGATGGGCTTGAACCTTAGGGAGGCTTCCTACGTACCATGACTTGACATGGATCAAAGTCCTCGTAGTTCGGGTGGTCACAACGGCTTTCCATCTGACTGAAATGCAGTTTAACGTCATGTTGGACGCAAGTGGAACTCGACATGAATTAGATGACGGGTGGGCTTGAACCTCGTGGAGGCTTCCTACGTACCATGCCTTGACATGGATCAAAGACCTCATATTTCAAATGGGTGTGCAGTTTAATGTCATGCTGGACAGGGTAATACAGTTTAACGTCATACTTGACGAGAGTATACAGTTTATCATCATGCTGGACGAGGGTATTGCCATGGCTGATGCTTACTCTAATCCCACGTGAGTCATGCTCGGTGTGAGAAACAAGAGACAGCAAGGACCTGACGATCACATCGCGAAGGGTGTGTCCGTGAGAAGCAAAGAGGGGCTTACGCGTTAGGCGGCCCATTAGTGTTGGGACTTACTCCAGGATGGAGGCCCGAAGTGCGGCAAAGCACAACGAAAGTGGGATTTGGGACCAATGATGGGAGGTGCCTCGTTCCCTACCGTGCCCTCCCCTGACCTTGTTAATGGGGAAGTACGGAGATGCAGGGGTGTAGCCATCCATTGGGGAACTAGGGTCGCCCTTCTCCTGTGGACATACGTTGCTCCGTTAACGAGGATATCATCCCTTGTGGGGGGAGTGATTCCACTCCCGTGGAGACGAGTGGCGTAAAAAATGTTCGAGATGGGGGGACCCTTCGTGCGAGGCACGCAGTCAGGTCATAGTTTAACGTCATGTGTTGAGGACCTGGTGCTTGGCAGTTTAACGTCCTGCAGCTCAGACAGGGTGGGTTCACTCCACACCCCTAGGACTTACATAACTGGTACCCTTTGCTCCTTGGGGGAGGGAAGGTACCAGTAAGGCCATAGTAAGGGGGGGGGGTCATAGAGCGAACCATTGAGGGGTCCACATTAGCATGGCTATGCGGAGAAGCAATAGCCGTTAGCATGCCTATGCAAAGAAGTATTAGGCGAAGCAATGCTACAAGTGGTATTGTCCGTGGGACTTTGAAATCACATCGTGCATACCTGGAGGGTCGCACAGGAAGGGGAATTTCCAAGCGAAGGAGTGTGCTTTGTGAAGCGGAGTGCCTTGGCCTTATCATGGGGAAAAGGTGTGAGTGGAGAGTGCTTCGCGAAGTGGAATAGTATTCTTGGAGCACTACCTCGTGAAGAGGAGGTGCCTCGTGAATCAGGGTGCTGTGAATCAGTGTGCTTCGCGATGTGTAGCGATCCTACCTAAGCATGGGAATCACTAGTACATGATGGGTGTTTCACGAAGCATAAACGCTCTGCGGCTGCCCGGGTTCCCTTGGGAATCCCCCTCCTTCGTGAATTCCCTTGTGCTTCGCAAAGGGCATCCCTCTCGGAAGAGGGTCTCAAAACGAGACAAAGCGAAGGCGTCACACGACGTAGAAGTACCTCGTCGAGCTCACGATTCCCGGGGAAAAGGGTGCTCCACGATTCGGGAGAGGAGAAGCTGAAAGGTCGGATTGTCCATCCCCTGGGCTCAGGGGGAACCCAGTATTTATAGGCAAGGGGCGCCGCAGAGCCGAACTCTCGCGCCGCCTCTGGGGCTTTGTGGCGCGCTCGCGAACGTCAAATTCGTTCTTGGAGAGGTACCGCCTTTGGCGCTTCGCGGCGGGCTCCCGAACGTCAAATTCGTTTGCGGAGAGGTACCGCCTCCTGCGCTTCGCAGCGGGCTCAAAAACGTCAAATTCGTTCGCAGAGAGGTATAGACTCCAGAGCTTCGCGGCGGGCGGGAGAACGTCAGGCCGTGCACGGAGAGGTACCACCTTCGGAGCTTCACAGGACCGCGATGCTCGAGGTGCTTCGCGCCGGTGCATCGCGAGGCAGCGTGTAGGGCGTCTTTTTTGTCCCTTTCTTTAGTGAAATAGTCTGGTGCCAACAAATTCCCCCCCTCAGACTTGGATCCGCGGAGGGCTGAAGGGTCGAAGCCTGAGGGAAAATCACCAAAATTGTCAGTGGTTCGCGATGTGACTTCGCGAAGAGGGCTCGCGGTGCTGACCGGGGCCACGGATCTAGATGCGCCGTGATGCTCCGCATGGGCGGGGCGCGCCGCGATACTTCGGGGTCACCTCCTATAAATAGGGGGTTGACCTCTTTTGTCTTCACATGATTTTCCTGTCTTTTTGTGCTCTCTATTTTTCAATGCTCTGCGTACTCTGCACCCGCTCTCCGCGAATCGAGATTCGCAGCGAACCGCGGGTCTCCAACTCCACCATCGTGCCCAGAGAACTCCTATTTTCCGGCCTAGGTCAGACTCCACGTCTTTGTCTCACAACCGACCTTCGCATGCCAGCTTGGCGATCCAGCCTCGTGATCCATTTTGAAAAAATTCTTTTCTGAGTGTCGGAACTGAAATGGCCCATTGAGAAGCTGTATTGGGGGTGCTTGCAGATGCCGCCCGTCGGGATGAGATGGCCAACTATCCGGGCCTTGTGGAGATGGTCTGAAGTCACTCTGACCACATTTCTTTGAAAGAGCTTCTATCGAAGGGTCAGAAGAATTATACGCAGTGCAAGAAGCTGTCATTTTATGACTTCGGGTTGAGGGATGACGTCTTCATCCCTGAGGTGAGTTGGGACGAACCATCTTGCTGGTTTAGAAGCACGCCATGTCAGCACCAATGGTTCATGGTGGCCGATGGTCATGCATGGGAGGACTTCACACCTATCACCGCCGACTGTCTCTAAAACCACGTGAAAAATATTGACGGGAATCCACTGCAATCGGAGACGTCCCCTACTCTCTATCGTACCATGTTGAAGGCGGCATTGCAGGATTCAAAGAAAGGATGGTCCGATGAGTGGGACATGCGCCAGGGCGGAATCTTTACAGACGATTGGGCCTGAGCCTACTGGGTAGGCACCTCATGCGAGGAGTTTGGGGCCGAGCTGAGGAGAGTGGGGTTATATTAGGCGGCATGGGCCTCCCAATTCCACATTTACCAACCGAAACAACTGATGCTGGAATTGATGAGAAGATGGTCGTCTAGGACCAATACCTTTCACCTGCACCATGGGGAGGTGGGAATCAGCCTGTGGGATGTCCACCAGATTTCTGGGGTTCCGATCTTGGGGGCCATGTATGATGAGTTCCTCCCCATCATGATCGCGTGGGAGGATACATAGAAATTGCCGCGACTGGCGTCTGTGCTGATGGCATTCGTCCCTCGAGAGGACAAGGAGGCAGTAAGGGATGTCCACTTTAAGAAGTGGTTCAAGTGCTTCCTGAATTTCCTAGAGAATCGAGAGTTCCCTCCAAGGCCTCGAACTTGTCCGAGGGCGGCCTAATGGGGTAAGGATCACTTGTATTGGCGGGTCTTGGAGGACAACCAATGGAAGTCTTGGGGTTTCAGTGTCAGCACTGAACAACAGCCGATAGTCAGGCTAGTGGCGTTCATTGCGGCTCTCATCTGCGGTTGGATCCTACCGGTGAAGGATACAAGCATGGGGGTGCGGCCCAACTCGTTCATCATGGTGTCCATGCTGGCCATGGGGTAGCGGGTCAATCTGGGGATTCCAATTCTCACCAAGATGTACAAAATGTTGCGGCACATTAGAAAGGGAAATAATCCGCCAAGGATATGTGGGGCCTTCCACCTCCTGTATGGGTGGATTGCGGCACACATCAGAAGGGTCTATGAGTATCCAACCCCTATCTCGCCGCCGAGATCAAACATTCGCCCCTCCATCCTGAATGCGGCCGGGAGCTTCCCGTTCAAACTAACCATGCTGATGGTGCTGAATCGGGTGTGGAGGGCAGATGAGTTTAATTTCCACCCCTTCCCATTGCCGACAGGGATACTCACTGACGACGGGCGGGGAACGGAAGAGCACAGGGCTTACCTCATGGCCTTTCAATGTGGAGTTTCAGTGGCACGAGTGGATCGTGAGCTGCTCTGTGAACCGTACACCCCACATTGGTTTGCGAGGCAGTTCCAGTGCCTCCAGCGGCTAACCCCGCAGGTCTACTGGGAGGTGCGTCAGGAGGAGCACCTGTGTGTGATGAGGCAGTTGTGGCTCATGTTCACACAGGAATATGGGAAGATGCGAATTGCAATGCCTCCATCCACCGCCTCTTTTGGATTGGTGAGGGAGTATTCCATTAGTTTGAAAGCTGCTAACCCAGGGGAGATGCTGAAGCAGCCAACTATTCAGGTCGGTGACGATGGGCCTCCTCTATCCCAAGGTCGGGGTCGGAGGGCAGCTAGGTCCTCTCACGGTGGCGGGACTGCCATGGCGACAAGACCCGCACTGGCCGAGGGTGTGGCAACAGCCACGGATCCGGTGATTCCGGAAGAGCAGGTCCATCTGGAGGGGCTTCCACCAAGGGGGTTTCGTAGGATATCCACTCAGGCTCCGGGGAAGCGGCTACGTCATATCGACATGGCAGAGGATGTCGTCTTCTCGGAAGCCTGGGACATTTGGGATGTAAAATGGCAATTCCTCAGCCCACTCGTGAGATGGGCGCACTTGAATCACCTCGGGATGGAGTTACCGGGAATAGGCCCAGTCCGGGCTGGTTTCATGGTGTCTCCGGCGGAGGAAGAGAAATACTTGGACGAGCTGGAGGATTACGTTCACTCTAGTGGTGTACCTCGCCCAATGATAGACCGGGTGAGGGTGTTGCTGAATCAAACGGTCTCCCCACAGTTATCATCCGCCGATCTGAGGGAGCGCTTCCCCCTTCTGGAAGAATCAGAGGACTCCTCTCGGGAGGATGAGGCTGGCGGAGGGAGCCCGTTGGAGGAGGGCGAGGTCGGAGATCAAGCCTCAGATTCTGACGCTTTCATAGAGGCACTCGAGGTAGCATTCGGAACTACTTTCCTTATGGTCCGTTCTTGGGCCACTATGGACTTCTCACCGATGTTTGAGCCATGTAGGAGGAACTTGTACGCAGGCCTCATTCTCACCCCTCGGCGGGTGATGATGCAGGACCTTCAGAACCCGCACTTATGGATGTGTCCAGTTCCGCATCTGGTGGGACCAGAGCACCCGAGGTGGCTCCTCCAGAATCTCCAGACCTTCCAACAGTATACAGAGGGCCTCTCCCTGGGGTCCCATCATTATCGGCTCAAGAGAAGCACTAGGAGTTCGATCTTCGTAAGTTTCCTCTACCGGTTTCCTTGTTGTCATATGTAGATTATGCCAACTAACGTTTATGTCCCTCTCTGTCGTACAGTTCTCCGACTGGCGTGGGCTACTACGGCAAGACTAGTCGGGATGTCTGGTGGCGTCCCTCCTAGGGGCATACCAGTGATGGTGGCGATAGTCCCCCCATCTCCTCGAGCTGCAACACACATCATCACTAGCAGGACCACTAGCAGGGTCATGCCTGAGGTCATTGAGGTGGACTTCGATGAAGAGGATCGACCGGCTGGTCCCACTCCTGTCGCGCCTGCTTTGGCGCCAGATGTCATGCCGGATTCAATGCCAGATGCAAATCCTGTCGAGGACTTCTTGCAGGCGTATCCTGCGTACAAGCCTGCCAATCGCACAGACTGGGACGAAACGGCCTCCAACGAGGAAGACAATAGCATAGTTTGCCGTCGGTCTTGGAAGCTAATCATGCGCTTCATCAAGGACACCCCCAAGTGCTATGGTTGGCCGAAATGGACAGACTCCACTCGCGGTTACGCGAACTGTGTTCTAGGGGAGTGGATTCCCAACGTCCTCATGCACTCATCTGAGATCTTATGGCTGAGAAGATCTGGGAGCATGATCATGGGCTCAGCATGGGCTGGCAGCGGAGGAAGGCGACAAACATTAAGAAGCTCCAAGAGGCTGAAAGTGAGGTCCAACAGCTGCAGACCCAGGTGGATGAGCACTCAGCCTCTCTTAATGCACAATCTGAGCTGATCTCCCAGTTAAAGACCTAGCTGGAAGAGGCAGAGGAGCTTATGAGGGAGGCTTCTGGAAAGATGGCTACCATTCAGGATGAAGTAGAGAGGGCCAGAGCCAAGGCTGACGAACTGCGCCCCGCTGCTGCTGAGGAGGAGCGGGAGCTGAGTCAGCGGTAGCAATCCTTGGACGCCACAAGCCGAAGGGTGGCGGAGCTGCAACGCTCTTTTGACGGGGTCAACCCGTCCATGGGGGGAGTCGAACCCCAGGTACTGTAACAAACTAAAAACCTTTTATTGGTACTTTCATGCTTCAATTTCTTCCTTCTTTGTTTTGAATGCCGCAGCGCGCACGATTTCCACTGTTTGAATCGCCTTGTTACATCCCTACAATGTTTTTGGGACGTTCGGCGATAATTCCCCAAGCCCACGTGGGTCAAGCCCGTTGTGAGAAACAGGAGATAGTTGCCTTCTCGTCCCACCTATCATAGGAGTGGAGACCATGCTCCGGGCATTCGGGATTTGGATTACCAGTCCGGATTTTCGAAAGATGGGAGAGGCTTGACCGGAGAAGGAACTTCTCAAAACAGCCGAATTACCGTTTCTTCAGCGTGCCCTCATGCACGAACGGTGAAACACCAGGGGCACTGGAATCAGTCCGAACAGACGGAAACGGGAAGCGTGAATTACGATGCCCAAGATTCAGAGCACTGTGGGGATGGTGTGACAATAAAGGACAACCGTTAACCATGGAGGAGAAGAGGTATCCTTACTGCGTTAGCCTATAATGGGGAAAAAATGAGGGTAAACCGTTGACCATGTTCGAAACACGGGACCATGTCACAAATATTATCGGTCAATATTTCGGGACATTGACCCAGGATAGTTGTCCGACCATAGGTCGAACATCCATACTGTTAGGGGGTCCTTCCAAACATGACCAGTCTTACGGAACGTTTTCCCAGGACGGTAGGAGAGCCGATGCGGCATGAGACCAGACTGTTAGGGGGTCTCGTTAGACATGAAAGGGGACGAGGGTTCGAATAAGGGGCACACAAATTGTGGAATATGGAGTGATGGTTTGTCCGAATAGAATCCAACACTTAGGTAGTTACACCACCATGGTGGGAGTACGCCAGATGGGCACGTTGGTTTGGTCATGGATCCTTCCTTCTTTGGGACAGGGCCTCTCTAGCGAGGGGTCCGACCAGGGGGCCAAAAAGCGGAAGGATGGGATTAATGATTTCTATCGGCTGGACCCTAGGCAAAATACCAGGGTGTCTCTACGTATCCCATGAGGATGGTAATCAAGCCATACGTAGTTCTGGAAGTGCAGTTTAACGTCATGCGGGACGATGAGAAGACTGGTCGTGTTGGTACACATCCCGCCAAAACTACTAAGACCACGTGAGTCATGCTTGGTGTGGTAAACAAGAATTAGTGGTGGGAATTTCTCGACACAAAAAAGGGCAGGTTAGGGTGAAGGGATTCTTGTTGAATACCAACCCCATGATACTAACACGCCCATGTGGCGCACTTAGATGCGCGAAGAGATAGAGACGAATATGCTGGAATCCCACTTGAACATGAGGAAGTGGAAATGTGTGAATCATGTCACTCGAGAGTTGGATCACATTGAAGGTGGCGTGACGATAGAGGATAACTGTTAACTGTGGCAGAAACGCAGCGTCCATATCGCATTAGCCTAGAATGGGGACAAACAAATTAGGGTTGACCGTTGACCATGTTTGAAACACAGGACCATGTCACAAATGTTGTCAAAGATCCTTAGGGATGTTGGCCTAAAACGATTGGAGGGCCCTTAGGTCCCGCATCCATGGATCTCCCTTAAGCCTAGTATCCATGTCGTCTGAGGATCCTTTTGGATGTGGAAGAGGATGAGGATCCAAATAGCGAGCTCACGAAGCTTGGTCATGGGACGAGGGGAATGTCCCCATGAAAATTCCCCACTTCGGGCTCTTTGTCAAAACACATATGAATACGACAATGAGACGTATTAGATAGAGGGAGAAGATTCCTTTTCAATAGGGAGATCTTAGTTTAGGGTCGTAGAATTCGGACCAAAGGGCGGGATGAAACATAAGAGGCACATTGTGGAGTAACTCAAACACCTGGCGTGAATGGGAATAGGGGGTGTGTACGGTGTGGTGAACAACCCGACGTGAATGAGGACATAATCCCATATCACACCGCACGACCCCCTTGGGAGAGGTTTTAGGTCAAGGGACCGAAAGAGAAAGTTAGGCTGGGCCCGCGGGGAAGTGCCTGGGCGCTCCAACGTATCTCATAAGGGTGAGAATCAAGACTCACGTAGTTTTTGATGGATCTTAGTTTATGGTCATAGAGCTTGGACCATGAATGGGTAAAGGGAGTAGGGGACACATGGAAAGGTGGTTACAAAACTCGACGTGAATGAGGACCTAAGCCCTACTTACCATGTGTTCTCTGGGGAAATGCTTGAGTCGAGGGACTGAACACGAAGGTTAGGCTGGGCCCACGGGTAAGTGCCTGGGTGCTCCTATGTATCTCATGAGGGTGAGAATCAAGCCATACGTAGTTCTGAAAGGTGGGATGGTAAGGTACTAGTGCCAGGGGAAAGGGGGAGTGCGGGTGTGGCCCTTGCACTAAAAGAAGCGGAATTTGATAAATCTTGTTTGTCCTTTAAGGTGAGTGGTTTTTTTGGTGAAGTGACAGGCCTAGAGTAGTAGGTCGTGGTGTCGCCACAAGAATCAAGTCGTGATAGGCATTGACAAATGGCATGGCACGTGACCAATACCCAATGTGATGTCCTCTACAACGAGGTCATCACAATGTAGTGTCGTTTTTCGTCGTGCAGCCAGGACGATAATGTCACAGTTTAGGGTCGTCTGATAGGACCAAGCATGCATTTTAACGCCATGCAGCGCAGACGTAGCAGAGGCGATGCTAGGTGGGGAATGTGCGTAGTGTCATGAAACACAATTGGTGGAGACATGATCCCACATCACACTGTACGCCACTCTGAGAGGGAGACCTCAGGTCGAGGGGCCTATATAGAGGTAAAAGGTGAAAAGAAGGGGGGAGAGACTAGCTCCCTAAATGGGCTGGACCCGAAGACAAGGCGTCCGGGCGGTCCTACGTATCCCATGAGTATATGAATCAAGCTAATCATAGTTCTAGATGGATCTTAGATTATGGTCTTAGAGCTCGGACCATGAATGGTGACCACTTCCCAAGTAAGCGCAGACGTCAACCCGATCCCTAAGCCCACGTGAGTTAAACTCGGTGTGGGAAACATGGGGGGGAATCCTTATCACAATACATGGGGTATCCATCAAAGGGGATCCGGCAGAGAGCCCCGAAGGACACCTTTGACATGGCTTGTTTCCCCAACGCGCAGACGTGCACGAAGGAAAAGTACCAAGAGTTTCGAGACTCTACTTGGACACGATGAAGTGATGAAGGGTGTGAATCATGTACCCGACATTTTGGGCTTAATGGGTTGGCGTGGAGATAGAGGAAAACTATTAACCATGGTGGAAACGCAGCATCCATATCGCGTTAGCCTGAGTTGGGAACAAAAAACGAGCATCAACTGCTAACCATATTCGCAATGTGGGATTTTATCGATTTGTTGTCCGAAACCCTCTGGGGCATTGGCCCGTAATGGTAGGAGAGCCGTTGGGCGTAGTATCCTGGCCGTTCTTGGGGGTCCCTCTGGGTGTAAAAGATTATGGAAGCCCATATCGTGTTATCCTGAGGTGGGAACAACAAACAAGCATCGACCTCTGACCATATTCGCAACACGGGATTCTATCGATTTGTTTTCCGAAACCCTCGGGGGCGTTGGCCCATAACGGTAGGAGAGCCCATGGGCATAGTATCCAGGCCATTCTTGGGGGTCCCTCAGGGTGTGAAAGATGATGGAAGCCCTGATGCAGGGATACACAAAGCCTGGAAAGCAGGTGCGGATGTGTCCGAGTAAAGCTTGGCATTCCAGGTAATAAACTAGAGTCCCCTTGGGCACATTGGTGAACCGCCGAAAAGGGGTCGATGAAACAGCTCAGGACGGAGAGGTACATGGCGTGGTTATTACGAGACCGACGTGAATGAGGAAATAATCCCACACCACATCATATAATCCTATAAGAGAGGACCTGGGCCGGGGCCCGAAAAGGCCAAGGGGCCGGAGGCTGGGCCTCATGAGGGAAGGCGTATGGCATGGTACATGATCCTGACGTGAATGAGGAAATAATCCCACACTACATCGTACACCCCGGGTAAGAGGTTGGGCGAAGGGACCCGAGAAGGCCAAGGGGCCTAAGGTCAGACATCGGTCAGGAAGGGCTAACTGGTTTGCAGTTTAGCGTCTTACGTGAGGACGGGGAAAGAGATAACTGTATCTAATCCGGGGGTGTGTATGGCATGGAAAGTAATCTGACGTGAAATAGTACGTAATCCTACACCACACCGTACATTCCTTATAAGGGAATCGGGGCCATGGGCCCGACCGCTAGGACCACCCGGAGGGAAGTTTGTCACATCGGGGTGGGGTAGAACGAATCACTGCACTCGATGTTTGGGACATCTCGGGGTGGACCCGAAGATCCAGGACACTGTCAACCATGTTCGAAACACAGCGTCCTGATGCTGACCTGATATGGGAGCAACAAATGAGCATCGACCGTTGACAAAATTCGTAACCCGGGACTTGTATCAACTTGTTGCTTGAAAACCCTCGGGGACGTTGGCCCGTATCGGTAGGAGAGCCCTTGGGGGTAGTATCCAGGCCGTTCTTGGGGGTCCCTCTGGGTGTTCAAAAATGATGCAATCCCAGTCAAGTAGTGGGTGAAGCACAACTATATCCATCCACAAAAGAGGCAAACATCTCCAGGGGGGACGTGGAGCCGGGTCGAGGCTTGCTCGATGTGAGTTGGGGCAAAAGTGTGCACCCTACCATATGTCTTGACCCGAGGGGAAGATTTTGGGTTTTGGGCTAGGCCAACGGACAAAATTCCCAAGCATTCCCACTTATCCCATTAGGATGGGAATCAATCCATACGTAGCTCTTGAAGGACATGCAGTTTAACGTCATGTGATGAGGACATGGGAGGATAGAAGAACGGGAGTGGGCAGATGGTGCAACCCTTACAATCCTTGTATGAGCGGGGTTGTATGAGCGGGGATAAGAAATCCTACTCCTCGCTACGCAAGTACCCTCCAAGGAAACTATTCCCAGGGGGGGATAGTAGAAGAGAAAAGCTTGGGGCTGGGCTCAAGACGAGGCGTCTGAGAATTCCTATGTATCCCATTAAGATGGGGATCAAGCCACACGTAGTTCTTGAGGCGCAGTTTAGCATTTCTCTGGACGTGAAATGTGTCTCAACTGGGTATGTGTATGGTACGGCGGGTAACCCGACATGGATGAGGATGTAATCCCACACCACACTGTACAATCCCATAAGAGAGTCCGAGTCGACGAAGGCCAAGGGGCCCGAGGATGCGCATTGGTCAGGGAGGCCTGACTGACTTGCAGTTTAACGTCTTGTAATAAGGAAGAGAGGGAGATCTTAGTTTAATGTCGTAGAGCTCGGACCATCTTGCGGTTTATCGTCCTACATGATAGCGGTGTAGTTTAAGGTCATGCAGGACCATACAGTTTAAGGTCATGTTGGACCATAACATGTAGTTTAAGGTCGTGTGGGACCCTCTAGTATCAGGCGAAGTACCGCTTGAGGAACCGGGCATTGGTGGTAGGAGTTACGCGCTCACCATCCATGGTCACCAAGGAGTACGCCCCATTGGGGTAAACCTTATAGATTATATAAGGCCCTTCCCATTTGGGTTCTATCTTGGGCGGTTTCCTATCGGGGATCATTGGTGCTCGAAGGGCCAGTACTAGGTCGCCATGTAGAAAATAATGGAGGCGAACCTTCTTGTTGAAGGCCCCCGATATCTTATCCTGATGAATTTCCAGATTGTGCAGGGCATGAAGCTGGTTCTCGTCCAGTGCTTCTAATTCAGCTAGACGGATTTCAGCCACCTCATCTGATGCCTTCTGATCATAGACTGCAGTGCGTAACAATGGAATCTGGATCTAAATGGGTAGGATGGCCTCAGCCCCATACACCAGGGAATATGGGGTCACTTGGGTAGAGTTGCGAGTCGTCGTCCGATAAGCCCAGAGGGTGTTGGGGAGCTTTTCTGGCCAACTTTTTCTGTTCTGACCAACCATATTCTGCAGAATGTTAGAGAGGGTTTTGTTGAATGCCTCGATCTGTCCGTTTGCCTGCACGTGGTAGCGGGAGGTATGGTTCGAACGAATGTCGTACTTGGCATACAATTTCTTCAGTTCAGCCCCTCGGAAGTTTGTTCCATTATCAGTGAGGATGGCGTGAGGAACCCCAAACCGGCGGATAATATAGGATCTCACAAAGTCGATGATGGAACGGGCCTTGACCTCTTTGAGTGGAACTACCTCTACCCACTTGGAAAAGAAATATCTAGCAGTCAGGATGAACCTACACTGGCGAACTATTTCTAGTGGATATAGTCCCACTACATCAAGTCCCCATACCGCAAATGGCCAAGAGTACTTGGTGGGGTGGAGGGGCTCCGGCGGCCGATGCAGGAAGTTGGTGTGAACTTGGCACGCGTGGCATCTCTTGTTATACCCAATACAATTGTGGATCATAGTGGGGCAGAAGTACCCCAACCTCTGGATTTGATGGGACAGCTTCGGCCCAGCTTGATGGGTGCCACCGGAACCGGCATGAACCTATTGTATAACTTGAGGAATCTCTACTCCTTGAATGCAACGGAGGAGGACACCATCAAAGCTCTGCTTATAAAGGATCTGTTCAAGACTGAGTCCGCTCTGGAGGGTAAATTGCAGCGCACGGCGTCAGATTCGCTCGCGCTCGGACCAGTCATCCAGGAGGTGACTGTTTTGGAGATACTCAACAAAAGGTGCCCTCCAGTCGGGAGTAGCTTCAACCACTATGTATGACGAACCCGGGACCCCTGACGTAGAGGGTCCAGCGGTGAGATGACTTACCCGCAGGCCATCATTGTCCTCTGGGGTGATGGGAGCAATGACTCTCTAGTGTGCCACATGTATGATCAAATCATCTTGCTTGGGTTCTTTGAGCGACGTGGCTAAGCCAGCCAAGGCGTCTGCTTGACTGTTCTATGACTGTGGGATATGGGTAATCTCTGGTTGAGAAGAGAATTGGGCCATTAGGTAGAGGGTGTACTCCAGCAACGGTACAAGCTCCGGCTTCCTAACGACATAGTCCCCATTGACCTGTTTGATTACCAGCTCGGAATCTCCTTTCACATGTAGATGGGGCATGTCGATCTCAAGGGCCAACTCGAGGCCGGTGATGAGAGCCTAGTACTCTGCCTCGTTGTTCATACAAACTTCTGACAATAGGAACGAGTATGGCAGGACGGCTTGCGCCGGGGTAATGAAGACAATACCCAGGCCCACTCTATTGATCTTAGGATCGTTGAGCCTCCTACCAGTGGGGCTCCGGGAGGCACCATCGAAGTGCATTTTCCAACACGGGACGACATGATCGACTGAGAGGATCATATCATCAGGAAAATCCAGGTCCAGGGATTGATCTGCGGAGGTTGGATGGGCAGCTAAAAATTCTACCAACGCCTGTACCTTAATGGACTTCTGAGGTACGAACCTGATATCAAACTGCTGGAGAATCACCACCCACCGTGCTAGTCGGCCAGTCAGCATGGGGCGGTTCAGGATGAACTTCTATGGGTCTTCTCGGTAGACCAATTGTACCTCATGGTGCTGCAGGTAATGCTGCAACTTCTGTACGGAAAAGACGAGTGCAAGGTATCTCTTTTCCATAGGGGATTATCTGACCTTCGTATCAAGAAGCATGTGGCTAAGATAGTAGAGATTGTTCTCAGTACCCTCGTTATTCTTCTGGGCGAGCAGTGCACCAAGGGATCTTTTCAGGGTGGTCATATAAAGGACCATCAGCTTTCCAGAGACGGGTGGCATCAAATCCGAAGGTTGGAGTAGACACTGCTTGATTTCCTCGAAGGCAGTCTGACACTCCTCATCCCATTCGTAGGCGGCGCCCTTCTTCATGAGCTGGGAAAAGGGCTTACACTTGCCGGCCAGATTCGCGATGAATCGGCGTATATAGGCTAAGTGGCCTTGGAGGCCTCGAAGTTCCTGAATATTGATCGGGGGAGGCATTTGGCTAATGGCCTTGATCTTCTCTGGGTCGATCTCAATGCCTCGGTATCTAACGAAAAAGCCAAGAAACTTCCCAGAGGTGACCCCAAAGGCACACTTCAACGGGTTCATCTTCAGGTGACGGGAACGGAGGAAACCGAACACCTTCTCAAGGTCTTTGAGATGGTCCTGGCGCTGACATGATTTGACCACTAGGTCATCTACGTAGCATTCCCCCAGCGTCCCGAGAATCAGCTTGAATATGCGATGCATGGCCCTCTGATAAGTGGAACCTGCATTTTTCAAGCCGAAGGGCATAACCTGGTAGCAAAAGGTACCTTGGGGAGCCCTGAAGGTAGTGTACTCCTCGTCCTCGGGGGCCATCTGGATCTGGTTGTACCCAGAATACCCATCCATGAAAGAGAGAGCTTGGAACCCATCCGTGGCATCAATCAATAACTCAGTCACCGGGAGTGGGAAGTCATCCTTTGGGAAGTGGCAATTAAGGTCGCGGAAGTCGATGCAGAATCTGATCTGCCAATTCTTCTTCCTGACTGGAACAATGTTGAAAAGCCACTTGGGGTACTAGACTTCCTTAGAGAAGTTATATTTGATAAGTTTGTCAACTTCGACCTCAACCATAGCACCCTGAGAAGGGTGCATCTTCCTGGGAGGTTGCTTAAACCCACGATGGTTTTCCGGGAGGCCCAGATGGTGAATGACTACCTGGGGATCTAGTCATGCATCTCATTGTAACTCCAGGAAAACATGTCACAGTGTTGTTTGAGAAAGTCTACGTACTGCTGCCGCTCCTCGGGGGACATGGCTGCACTGATCAATGTGGGTTTCAGATCTTCCTCGCTACCAAGGTTCACATGTACCAGTTCATCAACCGTGGTAGAGATGCCTTCCTAAAAGGTGGGGGGAGCATACTCCAGGTCTTCCTATCCACCCGTGGGGGGATTTCCCACGACGGGAGATACTTCTGGGCTATCAAAACCCGAGGGGAAGCTGGTGATGTCTTGGGAGGCAGTGGTCATCATATCAGGAGACTCACTCGCCATTGAGACCATAGCAATGAAGGCAGTCGACCCTATCCCATCTGGCCTTCGCCCTAAGGGGCCACATTTGATGACATCAAATTAGTGGTGACGTGTCGGCCTGAGTCTGTTGATTCCAGCCCGGCGGAAGAGACAAGTATGGTGTACCACTGTTGTCATAATCTTGACATTCCGGTACAGTACAGGGGTAGGAGGTTCCGGGATCACTTGAGCCTGGTTGGTGTAGAAGTACAAGGTGATTTTCCGCCGTCACTTGGACACGGGAACACACCTTCCTTGCGTACCTGAAACAACAAAACATTGCCCCATGTCGGGGATCGTGGCCTCCAATCGGTGGATCGGGAGGTTGTAGGCGTCATCCATGCTTTCCCAGGGATCACTTGTGACCAGGGCGAGTTCATCCTCACTTACTAGGATTTTCTTATCCTAACTCTTTTAAAAATCATCATCTAGATAGCGGGCCTCACAAGAGGCGAAAGGAGACGCATCTCCTTGGAGCACGCCTACCCGACCGTTGAGTGAGTATTTGAGGCACTGGTGATACAACGAAGGGACTGCTGCATGCAGATGGAGCCATGTCCTACCCATCAACGCGTTTTAGGCGGTGTCCTGAGAGACGACCATGAACTCGGTGCTGGCAATTAAGCCAAAGAACTGAGTCTTCAGGCGGATCTTACCTACCGGGGTTTGCTCGGTCCTATCGTACCCCTAGATTCTGAGGTCAGAGGGAATTAAATCACCTTCAGACAGACCCAGATTTCGCAATGTCCGAGTCGGAATTAGGTTGTTTCCGAAACCCGTGTCAATGAGGTAGCGGCGGACTTCCACACCATAGAAGTGGCTAGTGATGTACTACGGGCGAATATGCCCCTGTATAGGAGGGTCCTCATCTTTACCAGAGAACGAGATAATAGCCTGACATTCGGTGTTCTCAATTGCCTCGGCATGGAAGGCTTCTGCAGCTGCTACCTCCGTCTCAAACTAGTGGGGGCTCCTTAGGGCCTCGGAAAGTGCCTCGCGCATTTCAGATGATAGGAGAAGGGCCTCAAGGATAAAAATCCTTGCAGGAATGTCGTCCATGTGCTTCAAGACATCATAATTTCATTCCAAACGTGAGCCTCTGCTCACAGGAGGTAGTTCTGTAGTTGAAGGCATAATGGGTCCTGCCGGTTGAACCGGCGGTTGGCTAGTGCTGGGTACATCCAGCTACCTACTAGTTCAAGCCTGGAGAGTAGTTGCCAGACTAGGATCGGACAGCGGAGACTAGCCTGTAGCCGGGCAAGATTGACTATGATACGAACGAGGCAGCTCTCCCTGATCTAGTAGCACAAACGGTGGTGGAGGTAGAGCTAAGGGTGTTAGATGGGGTTGCGTGTGATGAGCTCTACGCTGAGCCTGCTGTCTGGTCTCAGTAGCCGGCACGGCTTGGATGAAAGTTTCCACTAAAGTTCCTCGATGACCGGAATGGTTGTGGTTCCACTGACGTTGATGTCAGCTGGGGACGTTGGGGAGGCTCTCCTGGCGTTCCCATTTGTCGGGAGTCATATAAGGCTTTACCAGCTCCACGGTGTTAACCGAATCATACCTCTAGCTGTCGCTCGATGAGTCATCCACCATCGGGAGGATTTTGGGAGGAATCCCCATTTCAGGGGGCATAAAGTTGCCAAGAGTGCGGGATAACGACGGCACCGGTGGAGCGCATTGTTTCTTCTTGCGTCGTCACTGCTTGCCCTTTTGGGAATAGGTCAACTTTGAAGGAGATGCAGAGGTACTGGCTAATTCTTCTGAAGGTTTCGGCTGCTTCTGGTGTGCCCGAATGATACCATGGGCACGAACGATGGTTTTTCAAGCCATACAGTCATCGTATCTCTTGGACCCATGGCTGGGAACCTGCTTCCACTCGCTTTCGCTGTCGCTACCGATCTCTAACCCTGCAAAGACACCCGCCACATGTGTTGGTGTCGGGACAAACCTGACTATGTTGTTGTTGACCTGGTCTTGAAGCCAGTCTTTAAACACATAGCATTGCTTGAGGGTGTGCCCCAGAATCCGATGATAAGGACTGTAGTTGGGGTGATCGGTGAGATTCACCTCTGTCGGCCTTCAGCACTCGGGTAGGCGCACAATCCCTTGCTCTAGAGAACTTCGGAAGTAGGAAGGGACCTGATTTTCGTTGAATGAATAAGTTTGGTGCCTTCTTTCCGGATAGGGGGCCCTGGGGGCCTGGCCCTGATGAGGGTCCGGAGGGGCCTGTCGAGGAGGCGACGCCTGATTGTCTCACCTAGGTGGAGGTGGCGCATTGCGCGGGGGAACCTGTCGATTCTGAGGTGGTCGCTGCTGGGAAGGAGCCTATGCTTGAGGTGGAGGACCTCTGCGGGGTTGCAGGGATGGTGCCGCTGGCAGTAATTCCAGCTGCCCAGGGGCTTCTATTTGGGCCACTGCGGCGGGTTCAGCTCTGGAAGACCTCCTGGCTGGGATCATAGGGGGCAACGAACGTGCCTGAATAGCCTATTTCAGAGCCTCCTCAAGGTGCTGAGCCTTATCTGAGAAATCTCGGAACCCTCCAGGGTAGTTCTGGGTAATCAGGGAGGGTACCAGCTCCGTTTTAACGTTCCCTACACACATCATCAGTAATTTCTCCTGAGTCAGTGGCATATCAAGGAAGTATGTAAGTCCCTTCCACCGGGCGATGAAATCTATGACTCGCTCATCAGGCCTTTGTTTGCACTTGAAGAGGTCTGAAATGTTGGTCTTCCGCGTGGTGGAGCTGAATTCATATAGGAACTGCCGGCGGAAAACCTACCAACCAGTCACTGATCTGATAGGGAGCTGGCTTTACCAGACGAATGCGGGACCTTCCAATGTTTGCACGAAACATCAGAGCTTGGCAGCTTCTTGCTGGGTCGGGGTCCCCATCATGGGGCCACACCTTGAAGAAAAATGAGCCAAGTACTGCGGCTGGTCTCCTGTCCCATTGAAGGGCGAGAAAGTGGGGTTCCCAAAACCCGGGGGTGCGAGCATATCATCCACCCATGCGGGATACGGCTTGCCATCCGGTGGGACCACCACCTTCCGCCTTTCCAACGCTTTGAGGTGGGCTATCAGTGGAACTATAAGATAATCCAGGTGGGGGTCCCTGTCTTGACGGGGATCCCTAATAAAAAGTGTGTTTCCAAGTTCTTCAACCTTGTAGATGGCTTCAGCGGCTCGTGGATCGACTGGCGGAACGGCCTGTGGGGCGACTGGGGGAACCCGGACTAGATTCTTCAGATTGCCCCGTCGTTCAGGGGGGTTTGGCGAGATGTATCACGCCCTCTTTCCGTAAGTTCCGGCTTCTACCCTGTCTATGGAAGTAGCATGATCAGGGTTGCCCGGAGGCATCTCACTGGGGGGAAATTGTTCCTGCCCCTGCTGCCCCGGCTTGGTATTACCATAGTCGGGTCGCCGCTCTGCAGTGCCCTCAGCCAAGAGTTCTTCAACCATCCTCTTCTTCTCAGCGAGCTGCTGGCGTAACGCCGATTTCTTGGGATCTTCGTCCGTTTCCTATACAGAGGCAGACGGGTCGGAGTGCTTGAACGTTCCGACGTGCTCCTTACCCTTACAGGCATTTCGACTGAGTACCAGCGACTCTGTGGGTACAGGGAGGCCTAGAAAGTTCCTCTACTGACGGGTAACCCTCCCTAATGGGTCCAGTAGTGGCGGTACACCTTCGGGGGGGTAAGTCTCCATCAAGAAATTCAAGCTCGTCCTCCTTGTCTACTACATCAGCCATGTGGACCGCGACCCCCATCGAGGGCATGTCCTTAATGTCGCATAACGAATCCGGCTGCCTTCGGATAGGGTCGAAGAGGAAAGCGGCACAGTGTCCCCAGCCATGGACTTGCACATAGAGGGTAGCTTCCCTGATGACTCTGCGGAGTACTTTGAAACTCTGAACACATTTCCGATGAAGGGCGCTCTGACGGCCTGGTGACTCAGGGTGCTGGGCAACAGGGAGTGCGGCCAAGTCGATCAAGCGGCATTGCTCACCGATTTCTTCAAAGTGCTCTCGACTTCTGGGGTACATCACCCGCTCGTAACGAAGGAGGAAGTGTGTCTCCCATAGGGTTCACAAAAGCACCCCACTTATTTTGGGGTAAGGGACTCTGGTGCGCGAAAGTTTGGCGCCGCCGTCGGCCAGAACATCTCCGAGAAGTGATCCACTACGAGAATGCTTCAGAAGCTCCTGGGTTCGGACTCAGGGTCTGGCCCCGTATTGCCCCACTCGTCAACCGGGGGTGGCTGAGGGATTGGTAGCGGTACCGAGGTGGACCTCTGGGACAGTAAACTTGGCGGCGGAGAATATGGCGAACGAGCTTACCAGCCGCCGAATTTCGGGCCATCCTCTGAAGAGTGAGGTGACCTGACCACGATATCACGATATGATGGGCGGATAGCCACAAATTCAGGCGCAAGAGTTGTGGTTGTCGTCGATAGGTCATGTCGTTGCTCTACCACCGCTGGTCCCCAAAATAGCTCTCTGTGATCTCTGGTTGAGGTAGAGGGTGCTTCTAGTGACAATTGTGGTGATTGCACGGTCGGGACCTGCAGAATTTCCACGATTTTGTCCTCCTGGATATACCTACGGAGAGAGGTGGGAATCCAGTGGACATCGCATTCTAGGAGAATGAGGCTAACGTGCATGGTTCCTTCCCCAGTCCTTGATACAGAGGAGCGGTGAGAAGGTTCCATCGCTGAGTCGCATTCCGCTTCAGAATCCGAGAAACGAGCCGGTTTGATCTCCACCCGCTCCCCCCCCCCAGGATTCTTCCTGTGGAGGCGACGACCTGCTCTTCACCCCGGGGTGGCTCCACGAGACAGGGTTGATCCTTAATAGGTAGTCTTGGGGCAGCGATGGCACTGTGGCGGTGAGGGCCCCCGCTCGAGGTGGCCGGGGTGCGAGGGGAACCAGGGAAAATGTCGAAGGGTACATGGGGAGGACCCCCATGGACGGTGCGGGCGGAGCGAGGCTGACCTTCACTCCCCAAGTTGTCGGGGCGAGGAGGACCTTCGCCGGTTGCAGAGAGGACGTAGGGAGGACCCCCATGTTGGAGAAGGACCGGATGGACAGTTCCTTCAGATCGGCAGTCGGGGAAAGGAGGATGGACTCCATACCTTATATAGTGGGCGTGAGAGAGGTTTTCGTGCCGAGCGTCACTGCCGCGGGGCGGGTCTTCCTTCGGGATGGGGGTAGCACAAGGCATACCTCCGTGACGAGCTTCGAAGTGGGGAAAGCCCACACTCTGTGGAATGGTGGTACGGAGAGGACCTCTGTATGGAGTGATGTTACCGCGGATTGGATCCCGGTAATCATTGCCCGGGCCTACGACCCCGAGAGTCAAACCAGCCTGCTCGTGGGGTGGATGAGGCCTTGATCCTTGTCGGGTGAAGGAGTTCCCCTGCTCAGTGTATGCAGGAACTCCATGATGTGCATCGGCGGTGGCTTAGGCCATGGTAGTTGTTGACGTCGACGTATCCGGGCGAGCGTCCTCAGCCCGTGCCTGGTGCTGATGTCGGGTCAGACGAGCTGGCGTAGGTGGTGCAGGGCCGTAGCCTACCTGCTCTTCCTGCGAAGTCGGACGGTGGCATTGACGTGGCCGAATGGGAGCCCTTTCCTGGAGCCCATGGGTTGGGACCCTGAGCGGGCTGAGCCAGACGTCACCCGTCTCATCAGCATAAGGCGAGGAGTCGTCGAGGCGTTTTGAGGACAGGCTCCCGAAACGATTGAACATTGGGGTGGGGAGTAGGGGCTCCCTGCGCGGCCTGTTAGGGCTGCATTGACGGCGGGGCCTGGATGCCTCCAGGTCCATGCGGGCTATATCCTGAGTTTGGATGACCCCTTCCTCCTCGTACCTGCGTACAAGGTTATTGATCACCCTTCGCTGGATGATCTCTGATGGGGAGAGGGGACTAGGGCACCCCGTATTCACAGATGTAGAGGTCGCTGTGGCGGTAGCGGAGCCATGCGGGGTGGCTGTACCGGTGTTTCCCCTGCCCCTGCGTAGGCGAGCAGGCAGTGATCGTGTCTCCGTAACAGCAACCTGGTTCCTGAGAAATGAAGGGATCAACTCATTAGCACTGCGAGGAAACGGACTGACAACCAGTGCCCCAGCGTCCTTCCATTATCCACATCTGTAAGAAGGATCCACGCCAACACGTTGCAGAACGGAGTGCCCCACGTTCCACTGCCCCAACATCTGGTGAGTTTCACGATAGGCCCGCTATTTTCTTGGTGGGACCAGGTTCCGGATATCTAGATCTGGTGACAAGTCAATCTACTAGTGTCTCAAACGCTACTAATCTCCACATTGAGGATAATAATTTCATGTCGGGTTCACCATTTCTATTTCCGACACTTTTTCCGGGGCGCACGCATCCGTCTGTGAGGATGAGGACGCGCTGCATTGTTGCCCCGCATTCCTGCTTTCCAAAGGCGGGCGACATTCGCTCCTTATTTAGGGATGTCTGCTCCTTGATCGAAACAGTGTGATGGGATGTCGATTCTTCTTTCTGTGGATTCCTCCTCAGAACTCGTCACCTAGTCCGGGTCTCCCTCATAGATTTAATACGTTGTTCATGAAACTCTTCCTAGTGCCATGTTTCCATGGACGCCGGTTAATTACACTTCTTCTGTCAGGACATTCCAAAGGGTCCGGCCAGGGCAGCAACTGCAGTCGGGGGAGTAGTGATGTCGAGGCATCAGTAGCGTGTCTGGATGCTGGGGAACAGGTGTGTCTGTCTTTTGTCCCTTGTCATGGGACTTCTCGAGGGCGTGGAAGCCCGAGGCATCCCACATCGAGCGTGGGGAATTATATTCCATAGACATATATCTGAGGTTTTCCTCAGCTTTCTGTGTTTGACACAGGGTATTCCGCGAGTTTAACGTTCAGCGGAGACGGATCGGCCTGATCAGAGCATTAGCTAGAATGGATCGGATTGAGGGATTTCTCTTGAATGGGGGGCCGATACCGGGACCAGCCCATGGGCGGCTGTGAAGAGGAGTGGACCGACATGGTCTCACCAGGATATGATGGTCTGGGTGAGAATCTGGGTGGATGATGGATGGATGAATGAAGTGGAGGGGGGAATGGCAAGGGACCATCGCAAGGGCGACAATGAAGTTGGGATTGAGCCTCAAAGAGAGCTCCTACGTATCCCCGTGGCAGGGAACCAAAGTCCACGTAGTTTGGGATGGTGCCAGTGAACCGACATGAAGGTGGAACTTGGTCTGATGGATGTCGTCAGCGAACCAACGCGAAGGTGGGCCTTGGTCTGATGCGTCAGTGAACCTACATGAAGGTGGACCTTGGTCTAGATGGTGTGGGGCTTACACACTAGGCTGCTCGGGTGTGGATGAACTGACGTGAAGAAGTTCGGAGTGACAACAGGTGGTGGGCATGAACCTTTGAGGGGCTTCCTACGTACCACTCCATGACATGGATCAAAGAACAAGTAGTTCAGGTTGGACACCCGAAGGCCGACGTGAATGAGGAGGACTAGGGGGTTCATAGTGGTGGAGGGCTTGGACCTCATGGAGGCTTCCTACATACCATCCCGTGACATGGATCAAAGACCACGTAGTTCATGTTGGTCACAACGGCTTGTCGTCGGACTGGAATGTAGTTTAAAGTCATACTGGACGAAGATAAACCCTGATGTGAATAAATGACGAGAGTTGGGCTTGAACCTCGTAGAGGCTTCCTACATACCATGCCTTGACATGGATCAAAGGCCTCATAGTTCATGGTGGGGGCTTCGTCGGAGAACCAACGTGAAGGTGGACCTTGGTCTGATTGGTGGTGGGCTTGAACCTCAGGAAGGCTTCCTACATTCCATGCCTTGACATGGATCAAAGACCTCGTAGTTCAAAGGGTTTCATCGGTGAACCGACGTGCAAGTAGACCCAGGGGTCCACTAGTGGTGGGATTGAACCTCGTGAAGGCTTCCTACGTACCATGCCTTGACATGGATCAAAGTCCTCGTAGTTCTGATGGTGGGTGTCAGCGAACCGATGTGAGGAAGGAGGGACATTGGTACAAAGGGGGATGGTCTTGAACCTCATGGTGGCTTCCTACATACCATGCCTTGACATGGATCAAAGTCCTCGTAGTTCGGGTGGTCACAACGGCTTTCCATCGTACTGAAATGCAGTTTAACGTCATGTTGGATGAAAGTGGAACTCGACATGAATTAGATGACGGGTGGGCTTGAACCTCATGGAGGCTTCCTATGTACCATGGCTTGACATGGATCAAAGACCTCGTAGTTCAAATGGGTGTGCATTTTAATGTCATGATGGACGGGGGAATACAGTTTAACATCATACTGGACACGGGTATACAGTTTATCGTCACGCAGGACGAGGGTATTGCCAAGGCTGATGCTTACTCTAAGCCCACGAGAGTCATGCTCAGTGTGAGAAACAAGAGGCAGAAAGGACCTGACGATCACGTCGCGAAGGGTACGTCCGTGAGAAGCGAAGAGGGGCTTACGCGTTAGGCGGCCCATTAGTGCTGGGACTTACTTCAGGATGGAGGCCCGAAGTGCGGTGAAGTGTAGCGAAAGATGGATTTGGGACCAATGATGGGAGGTTCCTCGTTCCCTACCGCGCCCTCCCCTGACCTTGGTAATGGGGAAGTACGGAGATGCAGGGGTGCAACCATCCGTTGGGGAACTAGGGTCGCCCTTCTCCTGTGGACATATGCCGCTCCGATAAGGAGGATATCATCCCTTGTGGGGGGAGTGATTCCACTCCTGTGGAGACGAGTGGCGTAAAAAATGTTCGAGCTGGGGGGACCCTTCGTGCGAGGCACGAGGTTGGGTCACATTTTAACATCATGTGTTGAGGACGTGGTGCTTGGCAGTTTAACGTCCTGCAACTCGGACGGGGTGGGTTCACTCCACACCCCTAGGACTTACATAAATAGTACCCTTTGCTCCTTGGGGGAGGGAAGGTACCAGTAAGGCCGTAGTCAAGGGGGGTCTTAGAGTGAACTATTGAGGAGTCCACGTTAGTGTGGCTATGCAGAGAAGCAATAGCCGTTAGCGTGCCTATATGAAGAAGCATTAGGTGAAGCAATTCTACGAGTGGTATTGTCCGTGGGACTTTGAAATCACATCGTGCATGCCTGGAGGGTCGCACGGGAAGGGGAATTTCTAAGCGAAGGAGTGTGCTCTACGAAGCGAAGTGCCTTGGCCTTAGCATGGGGCAAAGGTGTGAGTGGAGGGTGCTTTGCGTAGTGGAATAGTATTCGCGGAGCACTACCTCGTGAAGAGGAGGTGCATCGTGAAGCAGGGTGCTACGACGCAGTGTGCTTCGCGATGTGTAGCAATCCTGTATTAGCATGGGAATCACAAGTACAAGATGGGTGTTTCGCGAAGCATAAATGCTCTGTGGCTGCCCGGGTTCCCTTGGGAATCCCCCTCCTTCACGAATTCCCTTGAGCTTCATGAAGGGCATCCCTCTCGGAAGAGGGGCTCAAAACGAGACAAAGCGAAGGCGTCACACGAAGTAGAAGTACCTCGTGGAGCTCATGATTCACGGGGCAAAGGGTCCTTCGTGATTCGGGACAGGAAAATCTGAAAGGTCATATTGTCCGTCCCCTGGGCTTAGGGGGAACCCATTATTTATTGGCAAGGTGCGCCGCGAAGCCGAACTCCCGCGCCGCCTCCGGGGCTTCACGGAACGCTCGCGAACGTCAAATTATTTCGCGGAGAGGTACCTCCTCCGGCGCTTCATGGCGGGCTCGCGAATGTCAAATTTGTTCGCGGAGAGGTACCGCCTCCGGTGCTTCGCTGCGGGCTCGCGAACGTCAAATCCATTCGCGGAGAGGTACTGCCTCCAGAGCTTCGCGGCGGGCACGCAAATGTCAGGCCGTGCATGGAGAGGTACCGCCTCCGGAGCTTCGCGGGACCGCGATGCTCGGGGTGCTTCGCGTCTGTGCTTCACGAGGTAGCGTCCAGGGAGTCTTTTTCATCCCTTCCTTTAGTGCAATATTTTGGCGCCAACAAAGTGTTAAATTAATGTCAATATAGTTTCAAAGGACATGTTTTTGAAAAAGTATGCCTTGTGTTCTTTCTTTTAACATAATATTGTTTACCTAACATAATATGTGTTAGGACTCAACATTACATTAATATGATAAATAATGTGTAATTTTAGACACAATGTTTTCAATTAGGATAACATAGCCTACATCACATGATACAAAAAAGAGAGTATCATTTCCCAATGAATTAAAATTTTGTTGAATTTCAATGTAATGTGTGGTAATCACTAAAAATTATGTTGGGCGTTAGGTTAATGTGTATTCAAGTTGAAGCCTAAATGATAAATAATGCATATATACCAAGTGAATTCTACATTGGACTTTAACATGGATACACACCGCTTAATTACCACATTCACACTACGTGCAGTCAATGAGTGATTGTGAATCAACCTAACTATATGGGTACTCATAATAATTTATGACCATATGGTGGATTTACCCTACTGCTTCCACACAATCCTTATTATTGTGTAAATTTTTAAAAGCCTTATAACACTCTCAACGAGACTACTTATGATCTTTTATATTTTCCCCTTTCTAGATAGAAGCTAGTAAGGACAGTTAGGGCTATCCATTTTTTAAAATAAATAATCTATTTATTTATTTTCTAAATTCCTTTAATATAAAAGTTTAGTAATTTTTTAAGAAATTAGAATATTTGGTATGAAAACATTTATGTGATAAATTTATTCTATGAGATAGATCCCTACATTATATTCTTGGAATAAATCTATATTATTTAGATTCCATCTACCTTGACCTTGGTTTTTTTAATGTAATAATATGTAGAATAGTTTTAAAATATACTTTATTCAAATTAGTTTTTGAAGATCTCTTGAAATTAAATCTCTCTTGAGTAAATACTCTATAGGGAGAGGGACACATGGTCATACTACCCACCATCCTTAAGGATTATTCCTTGTTCTAGAATGGTAGGGGGATGGTTATATGTCACCTTGGGATTACTCATGTTGATATTTTCAATATCGTATAATTATATTCCTTTGCATGAGAAGTATATATACCTTATGAATTAAGGGAATTTGGATATTTATAAATATAGCTGGATCTAATTTTGGTGTGAGTAATATAAACGTGTGGGTTTTGTAAAGAGTTATCCTCTAATATAGTGTGAATAAAATAATTTGGTGGATAAAATTGGGATTAAAATAAACACAATCATTGTAAGAATTCATATGTAAAGGAATAAAACATGATATAATAATAAAACATTACATGATATTAAATGGGTTTAATAATAATGATATTTATATAAATATAATGAGACATTTAGAAGGAAAACCCTATAAATAGTAATTAAAATATTCCGTTAAAATTTACACATGTCAAGAACTTGATCATTCAACTATGAAGGTTCTGTCAAAGTAGGGTGACCATAGATTATCTAGTTTAATGAATAGTGGAAATGGATAACCCTAAAATTTAGGTAACCAGATCCCATTATGTGATTTGTGTGACAATTCATTAGGAAACCCTAAGACTTACTATAATATAAAAATTGAGTGCATTTTTTATATATTATGGATCCAGAAAAATATTTTCCTACTCAACTATCTAAGAAGAATATTTTGTATGATTTGGATGATTCCCTACCTATATAACTATGTGATGAGAGCAATGCCAAAATGTACTCTTAATGTTTTAAAATATGAATCGAATTTTTTAGTGAAGGAGTTGTCTCCTATGGAAAACACTACTACCTTTTCTTCTATTCTGAAGATTGGTGGAGAAAGGTCTATAACATATAACAATGTAGCTTTTTTGGTCTAGGAATCTGATGTTTCATTCTATCCAACATTTGGGTCCCTATATGTGTTTGTGTATGGATTATTTTTTGGTTTTTGAATCATAGTAAATTGGATCCTAAGGTATAATCCAACAAATTGAGATATTTATGCCATCCCATTATGGACAAGAAGGTATTGGAATTTATTTTTGTAATTCTTCTATGCTAGGAACATAAACATCCTTTGGTATTAGTGTTATGAAGAAGAAGAGCAAAAAAGTTATGATCTAAAAGAGGTTCAATATTTTGGAGGTGAGATCTTGGGTAATTTTGATGGTAAATGATGGGAAACAACTTATGTATCAAGGGATAATAAATGTTTCCACAATGAAGGTATCAAAAGTTTAACTATCATATCTTATTCAAGTTTACCAGTGTTAATTTGTTGGACCTGTTTCATCATAAGATTTCCACGGGGTTTTGATATGACAACCATTCTCTTTATTTAACATTAATACACGATTTATTACATAACATTTCACTTAATACCACCCATAATATTTATAAGTATATTTTTTTTGTAATTAGGTACATAGAATAACATCTTGAGCATGGGATACAATAACATTATTGAAAACTTCCATACCATGATCATAATATTCCATATATTTTAAAACTGCACAGGATAACCTATGGAAAAACATAAGAATGGGGTGATATATAATTCCCAGTAAGGGAATAAATATGGAATTAGATAAAACATGTTATAAAATAGGTATATTAATGGGTAATAAAATGAATATGGACAATAAGGCTTGATATGGAATGATAATCATAACCTGGGAAGTGTGGAAACAACTTAAAACACTACATCATAATCATAGGTCAAGGATAGCTACCAAGTCATTATGATGGAAAAAGTCCCATAAAGGAATCTGGTTCACTCCCTATCCCAGCATGAAATCTCATTAGACTAAACATTACCCAATGCATTGGAGTGCTATATAATTTTGGGCACACCCATCACTTTCATTTCATTCCCATGCCTTAGTGTGCCATATAGATCATTCAACAATGATTCATTAATCATCATATTTTATTTCAAGATAAAGGGGTTTGGAATAAATACATAGGTTCATAAATTTGGACACCCTTGATAGGAAATGGGTATGGGTATCTACTACACAATGTTTTGGCACAGAAAAATCATGGTGAAATTTTGGTGGCATAACGGTGTCACATAAAAATTCATCAAATGGGTTGATGAGAGAAAAATGGGTATATCATAATCTTTACATGAAATGGGATGTAATATGGAAAAGGAAAGTCATATCCTGAAATTCTTAATTGGAAATAGTATGCGTAAGATAATAAAGAAACCAGAATAAAGAAGAGAAAGTGAGGATCCCTTATAGAATTTCAGCTTGGTAACGGGTGTACATAAAGGTTCATGGGAGGGATTTAATGAGATATAAATGGGTATATCGTCATTTATACAACATATTTATACTAATGGTTTTATGGAAGGATATATCCCAACATTAAAAAATGGTAAGTAAAAGGAATAACATAAAATAGGTAATTGATTAAAAAAGGAGATATGAAGATCCCTTACATGAGTGTGTCACTCCAAATGATTTGGGAGAGATTATTGAGAGTTTGGGGAACCTTGGGATGACTCAAGACATGGGATTGAAGAATAAGGATGTGATTCGAGTATTTTTAGTGAATATAAATGGGAACATGGGTGGGTTTTTATAGGAATTGAGTGTGTATTTGTTTATTATTTCTCAAACATAGGTTTTGGAATCTATATAATAGAATAACCAAATCCAAAAACCTTATAATGGATTGTTTCCAAAGTTTTTACCGAATTTTAGTGGTTTAAATTATTTTATATTCTTAAGGTCCTAAATTAATTAAATAATTCCCTTTAATATGTGTACGTGAGTCATACTCTTAAGGAAGTGATTTAAAACCCTTTGTATATATTATAAGATTGGGAGGATTCATAATGGATTTATAAAATAAATAAAATATACATAAAACCACATTATTTTAAATATAAAATATATATTTGGTCATTAATAACTTTTATAGTATTTATTTCATCACTTTTGGGTCATTATGATGTCATAATACACAAATTATATTTATAAGATATTTAATTTTTACCAGAAAACTCGATTGCCTCATAAAATTATGAAAAATTAGTTGTTGGATAATTTAAATTTTGTGATTAAGAAAATAATATTCATTTTATCTAAATAATTTTATAAATATTTAAATTTTTACTTTTAAAAAAATCAACATTTTTTAAGGAATGCTTTATATTTTGACAATAACAATTTTTAAACCCTTCGAAAAAAATAAATTTGACTTCATAAAATTATATTATCATTTGTATTTTTCAAAAATAATTAAATTAATTTTTTTTATTAAAATATTATTTATTTACAAATAAATATAATTCCTAAAAATAAATTCCTTAATTGAATTTGAATAATTTCCAAAAAAAATATTTTTGTTTTATTATATCAAAAGAAAAATTATTCATAAAGTAACAATAATAGGATGAAAACATATCCATTATTCTAAAAAAATAATGTAAATACTCATATCTCTAGGGTATTTATACATATCTCTTTAATCTACAAATTCTCTAAGAGTAAGGTGTGTGATGGAGATACTTTAATGGGGTTGTTTGGCATACACGGCTTGGGTCGTGATCTCGATTAGCTTGAAGTTCTCCTGTAATTGATTTCACTCCGGCCTATGTTGTTTCATATCATCTTGGGATTGGTCAAGGTAAAAGCCCAGTGATTATATATCCCTCATAATCTCATATAAATGGGATTCATAGTGTACAATCTTATTGGTTGAGGGCATCACTCCCTTTTTCTGTGTCAATTGGACTTATTAAAATCATATATTCATACTAACCATGAGATCACTATTAAAAATCTATATTATAAATAGTAAAGGTTATTAAAAGTATTATAAATCATATCGGATATCTTAAAACCAAAAAATTTCATGTTTTATTTTATAAATATATTACATAATAAGACATTTAATTAAATAAAAAACGGTAATTTTATTTATAATAGTTTATATTGTTACAATATTTACCCTTAAGAAATGTATACCTAGAAAATTTTATTTACCACACTAAAATAGATGATGGTAACTATATTTCATCCCTTCCGCCCAATTCCTACCTCGCTTCTTCAAACTTTTGGTTTCACCATAGCACTTTAACCAGGTGCATTATCTTATTTCATAGAACTTTTTCTCTAAGATCTAACATATTCACCATCCACTCTTCATATGAGAGATCATTCTCCAATTATAACACCTAGGGATTGAGTACATGTGAGGGGTTTGGTATGTACTTTCTCAAGAGTGGTACATTTAATACATCATGTACATGACATACATTTGGTGGGAGTTCTAGTCGGTATTCCATCACTCTGATGTGAACAAGTATCTCAAAGGGAATGATGTATCATGGACCAATACATCCCTTCTTCCCAAATCTCATAACTTTATTCTATGGATATATTCATATGTATACAATGTCTCAACCATAAAACTCTTTGTCTCATAAAAAATTATTAGCATATATATTTTTCTGACTCTGAGTAGCCATGGTGTGCTGCTAAATGTTCTTAAAATTGTACACAATTTCCTCAATAATTTCTAGACCTAGAAATTTCCATTCTCTAACTTCATTCCAACATGTAGATGCTCTAAAAAATTTCCTATAAAGGGATTCATATGGGGGAATTTGGATGCTTCTGTGGAAACTTTTATTGTAAGGGAAATCGACCATAAGAAGATGTTGAGACCATCCTCCTTTGAAGTCAATTGAGCATGCTCTCAATATTTACTCAAGTCTCTAGATATTATTCTCATATTTTCCATCATTTTTTGGGTGATAAGGCATTATGAACATCATCTCAGTGTTTAGAGCATGTTGTATAATTTTCCAGAACATGGAGGTGAATCTTGGATCTTGATAGGATCTAAACAATAGTGGTGCTCCATGAATCAACACCACTTCTCTGGTGTATAACCATGCAATTTGATCTAGTGATAAGTTATCTTGAATTGTGATAAAGTGAGTTGTCTTTGTAATAAGATCCACAATAACTCATATAGCATTTTTCCTCTGGATTATTTTAGAATTATGGTGAGAAATTAGATGGTGAATTTTTTCCATTTCCATGTTGGTATGGGTAATAGTTGCATCATCCCCTTAGACTAATTCTTTTCAGTATTCACTTGCTGACATACCATGAATTTTGATGTATATTCTACAATATTCAACATCATATTTTCCCACTAATAATTATATTAGTTTTCTCAATACATATTTTTACTTCTTGGGTGAATGGATAAATTCAAACTTTAGAATCATCCAATAGGTAATTCGTTAACTCATGATATAATGGTACACATATTTTTGATCCAAATCTTATAACACCTTCTTCATTAACATTGAACTTTGATGATTTCCCTTTCCATATAGCTTCCGCTTTCTTCTGAATTCCCACATCATTTCTCAAATAGTCATTTATCGTCAATAGAAGACATGATTGATAAATCATTTGTGAAAGGATTGATGATGTTCCTTCCATTATGATTCCCATGTCCATAATTTTCTAATCTAAGAATATTGTGTCACTCTTAATTATCATAAATGATAGAATTCTTGGATACATTCTACTTAGATCATCCTACACATTATTAGATTTATAATGATGGTAGTGTATTGAGTATTTATAGTCATTTATTCTCTATAATCATCTTCATTGGCACATATTTATCACTTTTTGTTTGAGTATATACTTTTGGATTTTGGTATCTGTATATATTTCACACTTCTACCCAAATATATAATGCCACCATATTTTTAAATATAATATCACTAAAACAAAATTTAGGTCATGTGTTGGGTAGTTCTATTCATGAACATTCAACTTCCTTGAAGCATAGTCTATGAATTTTTTATTTTTCACGAATACCTAATCCAATCCCTTCTTCGAAGCATTGATGAATACCATGAAACTTTCTCAACTTTTGGGTAGTGTGAGCATAGGGGAAGTGATAAGCCTCTTTTTAAACTCCATAAATCCCTCTTATCATTGATAATTCCTTGAAAAAATTACTCCCTTCTATGTTATATTGGTAATAGGTTTTGAAAATTTTGAGAACTTTCTCACAAATCGATGATAATACCAAGATAATCAAAGAAAACTAAAAATATCTATTACAAATGTTATCCTTGAACATCCTTTATTTTCTTATTTTTTTGAAGGGTCCATATATATCCTATTTAGTTTGATTATATTCCCTAATAATGAGACTTTATTCATCCATAACTCACATTTATTGTAGTTTTCATAAATCGTATCCTTTCTAAAGGTCTTTAGCAATGTAATTTGATTCTCCTTATGATCATACATGGTTTTGGAGAATATTATAATATCATCTATAAAGTCTACCAAAAAAATTTAATGTAATATATAAATGCTCAATTAATTAATTATATAAATATTACTAGAGAAATAGTGAGTCTAAAAGTCATTACTACATACTCATAATTCTCATACCATGTAATAAACATTCTTGGGGATATCTTCCTTCTTCACAAAAGCATGATAATATCTCAACCACTTATCCATCATGGAGAAGTATTTTTATCCACATATCTGATTGAATAATTCATTAATCTATGGAATGTTTAATTTTTTCTCATGATTATGTTGAGGTCATGATAATCAATATAAATATGCATTCATCCAATCTTCTTCTTGAAGATGAGGATTGGTGCACCCCATGGTGAAGCACATCAGTGTATGAACCCTTTATCCAGATTCTCTTTTAGTTCTGACCTTAGCTCCTCAAATTTCACAATATCCATTCCATATGGAGTCTTGGATAATGGAAATGATCCATGTATAAGATTGATTGAAAATTCATCCTCTTATCTAGGAGGAAGACCAAGAAATTCCTTGGGAAACACATCATCGTATTCCTTCACAATAGACATGTATTCATGGATAGTTCTTTCCTTATATTTAATCATTTGATCTAGATACACTTTCTCATAATGAAATAATGTTTATACTTGAGATGTTGGTACTAAATAAGATTTATCCTCTTCCTTTCACATTTACAAAATTGAGGGTCAATTTTCAATATGGCGATTGATTTCCTTCTCGCTGTGTTTTATGTTGGCTCTATATCGGGAAATAAAATCCATAAAAAACTGAATCAACCATAAAAAGATATATGTCAATGTTTTCTAGGGATTACCACTAAAAAATTCTGAAAATGATGTGTTATATAATTCAGATTCAGTAATTTCACAATTTTTCTTTTTCATTAAAAGCTCTACTTCCATGATTTGTGGTGGTGGTTTTGAATAGTTCTACAAAACTTAAATGATATGAAGGAATGTTCACTATTCTTTAAAAAACTATTGTGATGGTCACCACTACATTTTTGAGATCCACCTTGGTAGTTTTAATGAAAAAATCTCACCTTTAATGCCTTTGAGGATGTTTTTTATCTATGAAAACCCTTGTCTTAGGGGATTGGTTTTCAAAGGGCCTTGGTTCATTACAGTTGAAGTAATGACAATAGTGATGAGGGTTGACTACAACATTTATTTCCTTTGAAATATTAGTGGGTTTCTTGTGATGGAAATTGCTAGCTGGGAGCCCTTTTTCCCAACACCTAAAGCTTTTCCTCACCCTGATTAGGAAATTGTCAATGTTCTTCCTTATATACCTTCGACAATTGGGATATTGAAATTTCTGGGCACCATTATATTAATCTATAGGACTACTAGAATTAAACTCTATTTTTCACTTCTTATACCAATAATACCCTTGAGATTTACTGATCTCTATTTCAACATTGATGGAACATTAGACAACTTCCTCATAGATATCATAGTTTTAAATTTCTAGGGCTTTTCGTAGACTAGATTTTTTTCCAACCAAAGAAGTGTCCAACCTTAAATTCTTGGGTAACAACAAATCCAAAGGCATATCATTCAAATCTTTTGATGTTTTCCTCATACACCCTGAAAAATTCATTTTCTTTTTTATTAAGAGAAAGGAAATATCATACCATTTATGTTGGAGGGTGTGAAGAAAGTATTTATTGAAAAACAATTATAGAATTCCTTCCACCAAATTGATTCCATATCTTACTAAGGCTTCATATTCTTAATCAATGTACACCACTGATCAGCATATCCCTCAATGTAATAAATAGCCAGTATAACCTTCTCTTGTTTTTAATACTGAATGATGAAGACGATATTCTCAATGGAGTTTATCCATTGTTCCATGATTATGTGATCAGATGATCCATTGAAACTCATAGGCCTTTGTCACGGGAAGGACTCAATTATAGATTATTTTTTCTTTTGGGGATTTGGATAAACCTTTGGATATAGGATTCTATTCAGAACCTGATTTAGTGGGGTGAGTATCGCCACAAATATTTTGATTAATTCTCCCATTGTATTGGGATTCTCATTGGGGTAGTCATCACATTGTCCACAACATTGATTATTTAATCGATTCCTCCAATTTTTAGTCATTTTCTAGAATAAAGGTAAAATTAATGATGACTATTTTTAAACAATTAAACACATAAACATTAATTCAATTACATTAATGAGATAATATATAAATTACATTTATTTCCTTAAATTTGGAATTTCTAGGTTTTAATCCTTGTTACCCATAATCCATTTCCAAACATATATTCTTATGGGAAATTGTTCCTGTCAAAAATGAATCATAATGAGCTTATAAATTTACTAAAGAATATCCCCTAAGAGTGTCAAACCAAGTTCACATTAATGACTATTGTTATGTACTATGTTTCATCTATATAGGTCTGGAGTACCTTATCAGAGCTGTTTCACCTAGGTACATCTATTCCAAAATAACATCTACTTGTAGTATCATGGAAGAGATTTATTTACATGATAAACCACTTACTATATACTCACAAAATTTTATGTATGTTTTCTAATACATATTCTTATCCCTATGTCTTTCTCTAGAATTTTCTAATCTTAATCCGAAAAATAACTAAATTTTTCCTTTGATACCAACTATAACAACCCTACACTTTATTTCACATTATAAAGTATTTATTACATAACATCATACATAATACAACCCAAAAGATAGATATTTCTAATTTATTTTGGAATTAGGTACATAACATAACATCCTGGACACATGATACAAAAACATTATTGAAATCTTCCTTAACATGGTCATAATATCCGAGATCATTTAAAAATGCTCGGGATAACTTGGGGACATACATAAGAAAAGGGTAAAGATATAATGCCCAGTAACGGAATAATAATGGAATAATGTAAAACATGTTATACAATAGTAATATCAAGGGGGAATAAATGTAACATGAACAATAATGCATAAAATATCATGATAATCATAACATTGAAAATGTGGCAGTAATATAAAACACTGCTTCATAAACATTGGTCATGGAAATATTCCAAGATATCATGATTGAAAAAGTACCATAAAGAATTAGGTACAATCCATATCCCAACATGGAATCTCATGAGACTAAACATTACCCAATCTATTGGAACTCTATATAAATCTAGGCGCACCCATTACTTTCATTTCATTCTCATGCTTATGTGTTCCAAATAGATCATACAATATGGATTTATTCATCATAATATTTTATTCAAAGAGAAATGAGTGTGGAATAAATAAATTTTAGTCCCCAATAAATATGTATAAGCGCATAAAGGTGAACACTCGTGATAGGAAATGGGCACGGGTATCCACTATACAATTGTTTGGCATGGAAAACCATAGTGAAATTTCGACGGCATAATGTCGTCACATAAAAAATAACAAATTGGGTTGATGAGAGATAAAGGGGTATCTCATAATATGGACATGAAATGATTGGTAATATGGACACCTAAATACATATCCCAACATTATGAATTTGAAATAGAAGGTATAAGATAATAATGAAACATGAATAAAGAAGAGATAGTGAGGATCCCTTACTAAATTTCAGCATGGTAATGAGTGTACATAAAGGCTCATGGGGGGGATTCAATGAGATATAAATTGGTGTATCATAATTTAGACATAAAATTTATAGTAAGGGAGTATGTAATAACATATCCCAACCTGAAAAAATTGTAATTAAAAGGCATTGGAAAAAAGAGGTTCCTGAATAAAAAGGAAAGAGAAAGATACCTTACTCACGTGTGTGACTCCAAATGATTTGGGGGAGTTATTGAGAGCTTGGGAGAGACTTAAGGGGATCATAGATAAGGGAGGTAGGACTGAGGATGTTCTCTATGTATTTTTATTGAAGATTAACGGGATATTGGGTGGGTTTATATAGTAAATTAGTGGGAATTTCATTATTATTTCTCAAACACAGGTTTTTTGGATCCATATAATAAAACAACCAAAACCACAATACTTATCATGGTTTCTACAAAAAATTTCAACCAAATTGGTTTGTATTATATTATTTTATAAGTTAATGGTCTAAACTTAATTAAATAATTCCATTTCTTATGTGGAAGAGAGTCATACTGTTAAAGAAATGAATTCAAAACCATAAAATATATTAATATATTTATAGGATTCATAATGGACTTATAAAATAAATCAAATAAATATAAAACCACATTATTTTTAAAAAAACATATATTTCATCATTGATACCTTTTATTTTAATTATTTATTTTTATATGGTATTTAATTATTACCCTAAAATTTTACTATCTCATGAAATTATGAAGAATTCACCATTGGATAATTTAGATGTTCATATTCATAAAATAATATTCATTTTATCTAAATAACTTTCAAAATATTTTAATTTTCACTTTTAAAATAAATTCAACATTTGTTAAAAAATGTTGGGTTTTTTGACAATAACAGTTTTCGAACCCTTATAAAAAATTACATTTGACATCATAAAAATTATTTGGTATTTTATATTTAATACAAATTATTTAATAATATTAATCTATTAAAATAAAAATTATTTCAAAAATCAATGAATTCATAAAAAAATTCATTAATTTAATTTCAATATTAACCAAAAATAACATTTATGAATTATTGTATAAAAATGAAAATCACTTATAAATAAATAATGATAGGATGAAAATATTGCAATTATTATATAGAAAAATGTACATTATCATATCTGGAGGTTCTTGATACATATCCCTTTAATAAACCCAAAAAATATCTAACATTATGGCGTGAAACAGTGACGCATTCATGGGGTGGTTCGGCGTACATGGTTTGGGTCTTGATATCGATGATCTTGAACATATCATGTTAACAGTTTTTCTCATCCTTAAGTTATTGGATCCCACCTTGTTCTTGGTTAAGGCCAAATCTATGTGATGTTATCTCCCTTGTAATCTTTGATAAATGGGATTCATAGGGTATGTTTCTTCTTTTTAGGCCATCACATCCTTTGTGCATGTCAATTGGATTTGTTAAAAACCTATATTTATACTTAAAATGTGATCAATTTTTGATGGATAAATTATCAATGGTAAATATTCTGAACAGTATTTTAAATACTATAGGATATAATTAAACTGAAAAATTTCATGTTCTTTCTATAACCATATTATATAATAAGACGTTTAATTAAATCGAAAAGGTTAATTTTTTTTATAACCATTCGGGTTGTAAGATGGGAACTCTAGTTCAGTCTCCTATTAGTGTTAAAGTGATTATAAAGTTGTATAACCCTTACCTAGAGTTATAGAAAATGTTAAGAGGTGAGGACTTGACTTGAACAGATACCTTATTAACAAAGAAAAGAAAACCAAGAGTAGAAAGGACTACTCCTCCCACCCCACACCATTGGTAAGAAGGTCAGAAATAAAATATAAAGGACTAAATCCTTATTAATATCCCATAAAAAGGGTGGAGGGGGTTTTAGTGAACTTAGAGAGGGAAAGTTACCCAAAACACAAAACATGGGAAATTAAGGAAACCAAAGTCATTTCCTCTTCAAAGTAGGGTGGTGCCTAGGCCTATAAAGGAGGGGAATAATTAAAACATGTAAAGGGATGTGATATTGGAATGTAAGAGACTTGAGGGCCTACATTTTACCTAGATTTTCTTGTACTCTCTAAAGAAAAATAGACTTATTTTTTATGGTAATAAATGAAACAAATAAGAAGAAAAATTGTATAAAATAATTCTCATATTTAAACTAAATGTTAAGAACATGATGAGGATAAAATACCAAGACAAAATCATGATTCATGGATTTAATTAATGTAAGATTATCATGGAATAGTACATTAAGGATTGGTATGAATGGTTATCTTCTTTTGGGATATTATTAAATATGAACTATATAAGGAAGAGTTCCCTTTAAAAAGGAGCTTACAAATGGTACATGGAAATAATTTTTTAAAATCTTTATAGAACAACGCAAAGATGTATTATGAAGTCTAACTCATCTGTTTGGCTATCCCATGTTCAGGTTCTCACTCAACCCCTAAAATTGATTTATTTCTAAAAAAGATATTTAATTTTTAGTTAGTCAGTGGTTTTTGGGTTCATAATTTTTAGTGGGAGTAATTTCCTTAAAATTCCTTGATGAAAAGATATAATATATAATACTCACTCATAGATATGTTTCTATTATAGTTTATGTCTTAATACGCAATAGTAATATTGAGATCCTTTATAATTATAACCTATAGAATAGTTAAATATTTTTATCTAAGGCTTTGAAGTTTTATCAAAGTGAAACATTGTTATAAATTGAGTATGAATATGATAGAGGTCAATTTCACTTACTTTGACCCTTGGGTATTAGAAACTGGGTTCTTGAATGGCCTGAAGGCCATCATTTTTATTGATCTTTGATAACCCCCTTTTCAAGGGATGAGGGGGAACCTTGAAAAGGCTCGTAGGTTCAGAGATTACATGGCCCGTAGGATTATAAGATTACATGACCTGAAGGTCTTAGGGAATTCAACTATAATATCTACAAGGAACTGCCCCTCCCTAGTATCTATATCATGATAGTATCTCTCCACCTTTGCATGGTCGTCTAGCTAGGCTTCCCTTGTAGGAACAGTCTGGTTTTTATGTTATATCCATATCATCTCATTCTGACAAATCTTTTTTGGCTATTCTCTAGTGAGTGCACCTGCTCTAAATCCTCTCCTAGGGCCGCTCCTTTTTTGTAGAGTCTGTCTGGAGAAACTCCACGTGGCCCAAAGGCATTGAGGTGGACCGAAGGCCTTAAATGTATCCCGAAATCCCTACTGACCTTAAGGCCTGGGTGGCCCGAAATCCTTAAGGACTCCAAGCCCAAACTTGTGTCCCAAGGTGAATAGTTCAAGCTGCTATAGTGCCGAACAGTACCTGCTACAGTAACTGCTACATTACCCGCACAGTGTACATTTCTACTACAGTAATGCTACAGTGCCTGCTACTGTACTACTACAGTACCCCTAGAAATATTCCTCTAACTGGTTTTGAACCTTGGTCTCGTGGATGCACTTAAGGATACCTCTCCAACTAGGTTGAGGCTCATGTTCTTAGATACTGGGTGATTGTCAATCCTTTTTGCTAACAAACACAAACTCAAATATAGAATAAAATTAAAATGGGGGAATATATATTCATTTTGTCAATATAGTAATAGTTATTTCATTCGAGGTCAGTACTTATGATCTAATTTTACAATGTGGATTATTCATACAATTGAAAAAATATTATTATGTTCACTCCATAAATAAATTTTTTATTTATTTATATTTCTAAGAGAAGATGTGATTTTCATTCACTAGATTTTCTATATATTAGAATAAATTTATTTATGGAATTATGAATATGATAAATGGTTTATACATTATAAATATGGATAATCCTTTTTATTACATTCAAGTTAAAAAGTCCTAGATTGACTCTATTCTAACTTACCTTTGGATTTGTCTCCTTTGACATATAAATAAGAAACAAATCCAAAGAATTCGTAAAGATGTATTGTTATAACCATTCAATTATGAATAAATTGAAAATTTTCAATCTTTTTTATTAGGTAAGATGACTAAATCACATTTTAGTGAAAATTTTGAAAAGTATAGTGGGTTATTGGATCTCGTACATGGTTATGTATGTAGACTAACAAGTACTCAAGAAAGTGTCACTTTTAGTTAACTTGTTACCTTCACTAACTAATTTACTCAATTTGAATATATTTTTATAATGATACATAAGAATAATTTTTTCGAAAATTTCAAATAGTGTCAAAACAAAGTATAGAATCAACTAGGAAAAAGTATTAAGATCCTCTTATCAAATCAGGGTGGTTAATACTTATGATTGGAATTCACTAATCTTGATATTGATTATATAATTTTTCTATAACTCCCCCGTACTAAAAAACCATAGTTGAAATATATATTTTAGAGTAGAAATCATACATTGTTAGAAATGGTTCTATCAATGATGAATTAGTGTGAACTTATCTTTACATTTTAGGGTTATTCCCTAGAGACATTTATTTTCCATTAAATGGCGTTCCATTAAAAGTAGTCATAAATATAGAATTTAAGTTATATATTGGGAATCATAACATTATATATTTTAGAAAGATTTGTGGATGAAAGTCATTCATAAAATATTTGGATTCTAATATTCTTGACTCAAAATATGAAATATTATTATATATTGGTTATCCTGTGAAAAATAAGGGATGTTATTTATATAATCATAAAAAGAAAAATGTTCTTGTGTAGTGGTTTTCTCTATTAGTTGATAAGTAATTTATTAATTATGGGATTAGTGATAGGAATGTTAAACATGAAAAAGTTTAAGTCTAATAAACAGAAAGAATTCTTGAGATAAAGGTTGATCTGATTCCACAAAGAATTTTGTAAGAATAATCAAATCAATCCACTAAATAACCTAAAAGGTATAGAATGATTCATTATGATCTCATGATATATATATTTCTCTAATATAATGATGATGAGTTAATGTCTATTGGAAATGAACTTACTACATTTTATGAAATTATAGAGAGTTCGGATTCTAAGTAATAGTTAAAATCTATTCAATCTAAAATAGAATCCATGTAACCTAATAATCTTTAGAAATTAATTGATACAAATTAAGTATTGATACCCATAGGGTGAAAGTGGGTTTTATATAACCAAATTGACATGGATAGTATAGTTTAAAATCATAAATAATTACTGTGGGAAAAGGGTTTAAGAATACTAATGGTAATGACTATAAAGAAATATTTCTTCTTTTATGATGATAATGTATATTGGGATTTTATTTTCTATAGTATCTCATTTTGATTATGATATATATCATATGGATGTCGAAGCCAATTTCATTAAAGGGAATTTAGTCGATGGTGTATATATGATATCTTTGAAAGAATTTAAAATTTCAAATGAGACTGTTAAGGTGTGTAATCTAAAATTCCCCAACTATGTAAAGAATACAGCTTCTCAGAATTGTAATATCTTGTTTGATGATGAAATCAAATAGTATGGATTCATAAAAAAATTGGATGACTCCATTTTATAAAACTAGATTATTAAGAGTGTTTAATGTACCTAATATTGTATTTGGATAATATATTACTTATTGAAAATGATATTCCATGTATTTATTCAGTGCAGATGTGGCTATGTATGTTCTTATTGATGAAGGAAATGGGTTAAGAATCCTTGATACTGAGTATAAATATTTGTATAGATAGATCTAAGAGGCTTCTTGGAATAAATCAGGACACATACATTATTAAAGTGATAAAGTGGTTTATCATAGAGAACTCCAATAAGGGGTCTTTACTATAATTTCATGGAATGAATCTTATGAAGATTATAGATCCTTATAAGAAGTTAGAAAGGATATATAGAATTACCTATGCATCCTCCATAGGATCTATCATATATACCATGTTTTTTACTTGATATGATGTTGCATATACTCTAATTATATCTAATAGATACCAATATAGACTTGTTGAGATTCATTGGATTACAATGTAAAAATTATTATGTACTTGAGAAGGACTAATGATGTGTTCTGGATCTTTACAAGAGAGGATGATGTTGGTATAAAGAGTTACATAGATATAAGTTTCCAATTTTATATAGATGATATAAAATATTTATCTGGTTTTATGTTTTTTCTAGATAGTGGATATAACAATTGGAATCATTTCAAATAATCCACCATTACCAACATTAAAATAGGGGATAGTACACTATAACATCAGATGTTGCGAAGGAATTATCTTGGATAAAAAAATTATCTTTGAACATGTGGTGGTTCCTAGAATCAAGGGAGAAATGGAACATTAATATGATAATACTAGAGCAATTACTCGAGCTAAGGAACATCAATCTCATCAAACGACCAAACACATTTTTTTAAATACCATTGTATATGATAGATTTTTGAGATGGGTGATGTTTGGATGTTTTGTGTGGTAATGGATGTGATTGAAGTTATATGCGTCCCAAAGTAATTACCCATTCTTAGAACATTAGTATAGCATAAGTCCGGGGTTGATCCACAGGGAACCGTGGCGTGCATGAATTCAATTTAGTTAATACTTAATTAGGTGAATTATGCAAAATTTAGAAATGATTGGGTTGATTTTGGGTTTTGATTAAAACTAAATTGATTTACTTTGAAGAATGGATACAGTTTGAAAGAAAACAACGGGTAAATTTAAAGAGTTCTTAGAAATGGAAAGAAAAGTCGTGTTGGGGCTGTGGTGAATAAGGAGTTCCTATGCATATTGTTTAAATGGTTGTGTTGTTCATAATAATTCAATCAATCAGGATTTCATTTTGTTACAAGATTTCCTTGGTCTGGTTCCTCTTGTTTGGAATTAGTGCAGCTGACTCCTTGGTCTAGTAGTCAATGTCCTTAATTCTTTATTACATCCAGTCCATTATTTGAATCAGTGAAAACCATCCAATGGTCCTGGATGTTTTCACCGTTACTTTTCTTTTTTTATCGCTGAGAATCCTTCCCTTGGTCCGGCTAAGAATTCTTAGTTATATTAGACAGTGGTTTAAGAAGAGTAAGATGAATTACAACAATTCAAACACAACTATATAAAACAATATACAAATTATTATCCCATCATCCACATCCCCAACACGAGGGGTTTAGTTACACATAGAATTTAGGAGATAAACGACACACGTGATACCTGACAGATTCATCGTGTAGGCGTTGAGGTAGAGTATCGGAAGGTGGAATGGCAGAGTGATGACAGTAGCTTCGGGAATGGTGATAGTAGAGTTTCTCTTTCCTCTCAATGGTTCTCAACCCCCAAATCCGTAGTCCAAGGCTTCTTTTTATAGAAAAATAAAGTACACGACATGTATAGAAATTACACACCGTGTACTTTTCTTCAATGCGCTTTGGCGCCAATTTCTCCACGGGTAGGCGGCCTAACATGCCGTCTTTGACTTTTGAACACAACGCCGCCTGGTGGTTGGGTGTACACGGCGTGTAGCACCGCCATACACGGCATGTAGTACATAAGTTTGGTCTCCATCCCCTTCTAAAATAGCAGACATGGCGTGTAAAATTTCAAACACGCCGTGTCTTCATCAACGGACACATGGGCATTTGGACTTTTCTTCGGCAACTACTGCTTCTAGAAAGTAGTACACAACGAGTAGCGCTACCACACACGGCGTGTATCTTCTGCCTGGTGACATGGGCGTGTACTCCCTCCTTCGGTCCGTGTCCCTGCATGGATTTACACAACGTGTATAAAAGTACACACCGTGCAGTTTCAAAATTTTCACAGACTTTCCTTGATCCCTGTATTTAGCCAGAAAGCTCCTGAAAGTAAACAGATTCAATAAAATCAAAGAATATGTTCATAAAACCCCAGATATTTTCTGAAAACATGTTTTTATCTTCAATTATATATATGTAAATGTATACACAAATTGGGTGCATCAAATTCCCCCACACTTAGTCTTTTGCTTGACCTCAAGAAAAATCTCAACATCTAATTAAGAGAGCCTATACTTTAAAATGAATGCATTTTATTAGTCAAACGTATAACTGATAAAGATACTGAGGAAAAATTCTGAAAGGCAAAAACAAATTCAATTCATAAGATATTAAAATCATGCCTCATATATAATGTAATTAACTACTCTCATCCTCTTTCAACACATTTTTCAACCTTTCAAAAATAAGCATGCCACTTGATGATTTACCTTACCAATTAAAATTACACTCCACACTCAAGATGTTTTTAATCGAAGTTATGCTCAATCCAAGGCATATACACTCTATCCATAGGTTGGTAAGATATCTTGTTCTCTACTTCAGAAAAAATTGAATTACAAAAATCATGAGGGCTTTATCAATAAGGTTCAGATGTTTTTGTGGCTAAGGGTTGGTAGGTTCAGATGTGAAAATAAATTCTGAGGCTTGAAAAGGGATGGCTAATTCCTTTAAACAACATTGCATGATATTCAAAGTAAAGCTCACTAAAAATAAATCCTTCAAAAGCTCAGTCAAATGCTTTTATAATCGTCACAAACTTCCTTAAGCAAGTAGGGTTTATGGGAAAATAAGCATAAGGTCCCCTTATTGTTTGTTTGTTGTTGTTTTTATAAGAAGAACAAAACACAAGGGCATCCATTATGAATATAATTAGTAGATGTTTGGAACCCATTTTGCCCCAAATAATCAAGAGGCACTCCCCCACACTTTATTTCATGGCTGTACACAAAAATATTTTATGTATTTCCAACTCCCTCTTTAAAGCTTAAATGAATAGTCATGCAAAGTTTAAAAAGAAATAGGGTAGGAAGGAAAATAGGATTGTAATTTGGCTTCCTATAGAGGTTGTTCATGGCTCTTATGGGCTTAACGAAGATTAAATGTAGGGTAGGTCTCAAGATAAAGGGGTTGAAACAATCTAATGCCTCAATCATGTTAAAGTAATTCAAAAATTTCTTCATGTTTCGAAAAGAAAAACCTTCAAATTCTGGTAGTGATGCATATCCTAAGAATCTCTCAAGAAAGAGGGTATTAGAAAAGAAATACGAAATAGGGTTTAGAATACCTCTCAGGAGTGGAAAAATAATAAAGGGACAATCAGGTCATGACATGAATATAAATGATTAGCCTAATTAATTTAATTTAATCAAGGATGAAAGGTTGCAATTGAAACTATATCATCAATAATTTTAAAATACTTAAAAACTAAAAAGCATTTAACCATTCCAAAAGTTCCTACTGATAACTCTAGCATTTATAAGATTGATTAACCAAAATTTCTTTACATTTGCAAATATAGAGTCTAATAATGGTGTCTCATAGGTTAGTTTAAGGGCAAAGACTAAGGTGAAAGATATAGATTCTCCCCCACACTTAATACTGCACATGGTCCACCAAGTGAAACACCAAGATAAAGGGTGGGAAACGGGGAGAAATGGGGGAAAATGAGGGAAAGCAGTGAAAGAAGTAAATCCAAAAAGAAAGAAAATAGAAATGGAAAAATACTCCCCTCTTGAAAAGTGATGCCCAAGGCTCTCTATGCTCGTACCTGTGACTGTCGAGAAAAAAGAAAACTAAAAACATGCATAACATCACAGTACAAAAAATGACAGAAGAGATATATAAGATAAAGGAAAATGTCACTATCATGGGGTCACCTCAGGGGAGGTATCATCCTATACAGAATCGGCCGGTAGAGACGGCGCAGGAGGCGTGGAAGGGTGAGGCTCTGACTTAGCATCGGGAAGGGTAGCTGGAGAAGTAGGAGCCACAGGTGCTAGAATCGGGATCAGAAGCTCAGCAGCAGGCCCTGGCCCGGCAGAAGTGGCAGCAGTAGAGCTCACCGTAGTCATCAGAACGGAATCTGTGGCTGGCGTAGGAGACGACGGTGGAACAGCAGCAGAAGGGCTAGAAATGGAGGCAGAGGTTGGTGGCTGAGCCAGTGGAACACCAAGATGCTGAGCAATATGCACCAACAGATACTCCATCCAGTCCTGGTAGCTGTCCAGACGAATCAAATGGAATGCAATGGTGTCATGGCGGCTGATGATACGGGCTAACTTCTTCTCCATCGTGGATAGGCAGAGGGAAAGGGTCGGATCGACTGAGGGTGCGGGGGTAGGTGGTATGGAGGATGGGACAGAAGAAGGAAGGTCAGAAGAAGTGGGGTCAGAAGGAGGTGGGTGAGGTGGATAAGCTGGAGGGGCGGGGAAGGAGGAGCAGGGTCAGCAGTTGGGGCAGGGTCAGCAGGTGGCGGGGCTTGAGCCTGAGCAAGGATGCAGACATCCCCTTCTTACGGAACAATCCCATGCGAATGAGCATGAGGAAGTCCATACACTGGGGTGAACCTATCAAGTCATGAGGTAATGAGGGCTCGAATACCCCCAAGTGGTGGGCAAGACGGGTGGTGTAAAACCCGCCGTTCAGGTTGCCCTGACGGACGGTAAACATGGAGTGGAAATAGGAGGCGGAAAGATAGAGGAGGTCCGGACCAAGGTGGATCGGTGGAAGGTTTTTTCGAAGAGGGACCAGCTACTAGGGATCAGTGTAGAGGGAAAGTGGTAGCTGGTGCAGCAGAAGTAGGCCTAGCCTCATCTGAGGGAGTGAGTGGCGGCAGAATGGCCAACGGAGGGAGCTCAAAGACCGAAGCGTCGGGGTCCGGCTGCGTTGGTGGTTGGAGTCGGATCTGACGATAGCTGGGTCCCTTTCCCTCGGTGGTGGAGGCTGGCCACTTTCCACAGGAAGGATCATGATCTTCCATATCCTGAAATAGAAAGAAAACGAAAACAAAACAAAAGAAAAAGAAAAAGGAAGAAAATAAAACAAAGAAAATGTGAGAAAACTGGAAAATAAAAGTACACGGTGTGTACTCTAGAGTACACGGCGTGTAGTCAGAAATAGAGAGTATCCTCTGTTCTCTGGAAAGACATGGCGAGGGTGGAAAGAGACCATGTAATAGGACACGACGTGTACCGAACATACACGCCGTGTTCACATCAAAGTGTAGGTGGTTGTGTAATAAAAAGGACACGTCCATGTTGCTATCAGTTATAAGAAAACAATACACACCGTGTAAGTACAGGCCACGATGTGTATTGAACATGAAGAACATGGCTGTGTAGAGGGGGAGATACGGGCCGGCTATAGATATAAAGGACACGATATGTACCGAACATACACGCCGTGTTCTGGAACATGGGGTGACAGGCCGTGTTATGCGCCACACACGAAGGGGACAAAGGAAATGGTCTACACAGTGTGTACCGAACATACACACTGTGTACGGTCATGTATAGGTGGAAGCCGAACGGTCGGCCGATCCGATTAACACCCTAAACGATTCAAAAACTTGAAATAGAGGGTGCAGAACGGCGTACCTGGACTAAGGATCACAATGTGAGAAGAATCAGAACGTGAAACGCCCCAATTCAAAGGATTTGGCAAAGGGGGTTCGGATGGAGTTCGAGAGAAGAAATAGGAAGAAGGGGAAGAATGGGGCGGCCATGCGATATGGCCTCAAGCCGGGTGGCCTGCGGCTTATATAGCCACGGTACACAATGTGTATTTTTGGTACACGCCGTGTATCCCAAATTTTTTTTGGCAATTAAATAAATATAATTATTATAGTAAACTATATAATAATTATTATTAATAATTGAAAATAGATATATCTACAAATTCTATTATACATAAGCCTATACACGACGTATATCGGGAAATACACGCCGTGTATTTTAAAATGAGAAAAAGAGTAGTACAACCTTTGGTCCGGTGCTTGGGGCGGGATTCGAACCGACGATCGGCTGATTCGAACGAACACCCTCACCCACTGGAGAAAAGGTTGTTCTTCTATTCATATTTAATTTAAATATATATTTATTATATACGGACTGTACACACAGAAAGAAAGAAAATCATGGCATGTGGTTTTTATTTAGAAAAGGACGGGAGTGAAGCGGGGAGATTAGCGCGATTCGAAACCGGGTCTTGTAAACCTGGTTCCGAGACTTTTCCAATCCGCCAACTTCTACCACATGTAATTTCTTATTAATTAAAACGTTTTTAATTTATATTTGAAAGAAAATCATGGCACACACGGCGTATATCGGAGTACACATCGTGGGGTTTTATTAAAAAAAACAAATGATGGAAATGGGACGGTTGTCTGGATTCGAACCTGGGTCTTGTGAAACCAGATTACGATTCTAGCCAACCAGTCCATCCCCACCATGGGTTTTATTAAACACATTTATATATATATAGATTGAAAATACCACACACGCCGTGTAATTAAAAGGAGGAACCCCATGCCGAAGGTAGGTCAGGAGGATTCGAACCGAGGACGACTCAAATAAACTCCAGTGAATTTTCCATCGGCACCGGCATCATCCTCGGTTATTTATTTGTTATTCTATAGATTTATACTATTATGTTTATAAATTAAAAAGGATTAGTACACGCCGTGTATATAAGTGGGACACGGCGTGTAACCTCTGGGTTGCCTCCCAGGAAGCACCTTTGTTTTAGGTCATTGGCTCGACCTACTTACCTTGCTTACCTGATATTTACAGTGGATAATGGTCTCAATAGTGGCTGCCCTGGCCATCCAGGAGTTGCAAATTCTCGGGATCTTCTTCAATAGAAATGTCTGGAATGTTACAGTTATCAGAAATTTAAGAATATACCAGATCATCCACCAAGCGATCGTCCATAGTAGTTATTGCAGAACAATCCTCATGATTGGACAATGATTCCTACTTCATGGCTTTGAAAACATTGTAAGAGACTCTATCATCTCCTACACGGAAAATAAGATCTCCTTGGTGCACGTCAATGAGCGCCTTCCCAGTGGCAATGAAAGGTCTTCCCAAAATAATTGGCACCTCCGGATCCTCCCCCATGTCGAGGATGATGAAATCATCAGGGAGAATCAGCCTACCCACCTTGACTATTACATCCTCTAGTAGTCCCTTCAGGTGTTTGATAGATCGATCAACAAGTTAAGGGGCTACGCGGGTAGGCCTGATCTCGTTGAGTCCCAGCTTCTTGAAAACTCTGAGGGCCATGAGGTTCACGCTGGCCCCTAAGTCGCAGAGGGCCTTCCCAAACTCGCAGGATCCAATAGTACAAGGAATGGTGAAACTACCTAGATCTTGGATTTTGGGAGGAATGGAATGTTGAACCACCGCAGAGCACACCTTCGTTAGTGCAATAACGCCCAAATCCTTCATCTTCCTCTTATTCTAGAGGATTTACTTCATGAATTTTGTGTATGTTGGCATTTGTGTCAGGGCATACACAAATGGTATGTTGATATGTAGCTTCTTGAAAACATCCATGAATTTGCTGAATTGGAAGTCCAGCTTCCTCTACTTCAATCTTTCCAGAAAAGGTAAGGCAGGCTTGAATGGTTGGATTACTTCCTTTTCTTTATTTTGTAAAGCCTCCTTCTGCAGGCTTTTGGACGATGAGGGGTCAGTATTGGTACCTTTCTCATCAACAGTGGGTGTGGATGCACCTTGCTGTGCTGATTGGTTCTGGTGGAGCTCTTTTCCACTCCGGAGCATGATAGCATTGGCCTCCTCCCTTGGGTTCTTTTTGGTGTTCCCCGGTATTGTAGCAGGTTGTCTCCCTGAAAGTTGGTTTGCTATCTGGCCAATCTGATTCTCCAAGCCTCGAATCGAATCTTCCTGATTCTGGAACCGAGTCTTAGTAGTAGATATGAATTTAGTCATCAGATCATCTAACCTTGAGGTGTTCTCCTGCTGAGGTGGTTGTTGAGCCGATGGAGGAGGTGGCTATCGTGGCTACTGTGGACAAGGGTTTTGATACCCTTGTTGCTGATTAGGACCCTACTGGGGTTGTTGCGGCCATTTGAATTGGTTCTGATATGGAGGCCGGTTGTAGTTGGGTGGTCGCTGGGGCGGAGGATTCTACTGTTGTTGGCCCTCGCCTGTGTTATGTTGATCTCGCCATGCCGGGTTCTGGTACTTCTGGTACTGGTTGGGACCTCGATTTTGGGCAACATAACTCACCTCGCTCGTCGAGGGGCCTCCATCCGAACCCGGGCATTCTCCCATGATGTGGTTATCACCACAGTCTCCACATGCTAGATGGTTCGCCCCATGAACTTGAGATGCTCCTTTGAGGTTCAATGCGTCGATTTTCTTGGACACAGAGTCCGACTGAGCAGCTAACATAGTGGTAGCGTCAATGTTGTGCATACCTCGCTTTTGAGTCCCCCGCTCGGAGTTCCACTGGAAGCTATTGGCTGACATGTCTTCCAGTAGTTCGAATAGTTTTTTGGGGGACTTCCGCATCACCGTACCTCCAGCAGCAGCGTCCACCATGGACTTGGTATTCGTGGTAAGTCCTCCATAGAAGGTCTGGACTTGCATCCAGAGTGAGAGTCTGTGATGGGGGAATTTTTGTAACATCTCTTTGAAGCGTTCCCAGGACTCTTACAATGACTCGGAGTCGTGCTGCTGGAAGTTATGAATATCATTCTAGAGTGTCACTATCTTGGATGGTGGGAAGTACTTGGACAGGAACTCTTGGGCTAGCTCCTCCGAGGTGAGGATAAATCGTTGTGGCAACCCCTTGATCCAGTCCTTCGCCTTATCCCGTAGAGAAAAGGGGAATTGGCGAAGACGGATGGAATCCTCGGACACACCATGGTACCAAAAGGTGTCGCAGATCTCCAGAAAGTTGGAGAGATGGGCGTTCGGGTCCTCACTGGCTAGGCCTCCAAATTGGACTGTGTTCTGGATCAGCTTCATGATAGCAGACTTGATATCGAAGTGTTGGGCCTGGACCGGAGGACGAACTATGCCCATATCAGCTCCGTGAATCGATGGAAGTCCGTACTCCATAAGGGTACATCTTGGAGGTTGTTTTTGATGGGGTGCAGCTTGCATAAACTGCTCCTGAGGGGAAAAGTATGGCCGTGGGAAGAGTTGATGCGGCAGCCGTTGGTAATCCCTTGGGAAGAATTCCATGAAGGCTCCAGGAGGTTGCTCTGGTAGACCAACAACGGGAGGCTACTAATCCTGGTACTGATGCTCAGTCGCAGCATCTACGGCTGGTGCTCCCTCTTCCTTGTTCGCCATGGGTTGTGGTTGATGGTTGTGAGTTTCTGACCGTGTACGCCGACGATGAAGCAAGGTTCGTTCAATTTCCGGGTCAAGCGGAACTAATTCCGAAGACGCAGCACTTCTGGATCGTGTGAAACATCTAAACATACACTTTAGGCTCTGCACAACACAAAAACAAAAACTAGGAATAAAATGGAAAAAGAAAAAAGAAAAATTGAAATGGGATTAGAAAAGATATTTTTGATAATTTTTGATTTTTTTATTTTCACTTAAATCAATTATTAACACAATTTAAATCTTAGCACTAAAACCAAACGGGTTCCTCGACAACAGTGCCAAAATTTGGTCTCGCATGTCGTTGATTGAAGTTATATGCGTCCCAAATTAATTACCGGTTCTTAGAACTTTATTATAGCATAATTTAGGGGTCGATCCACAGGGAATAGTGGTGTGCATGAATTCAATTGAGTTAATACTTAATTAGGTGAAGTATGCCAAATTTAGAAACGATTGGGTTGATTTTGGGTTTTGATTGAAACTCAATTGATTTACTTTGAAGAATGGGTACAGTTTGAAAGAAAACAACGGGTAAATTTAAAGATTTATTAGAAATGGAATGAAAAGATGTTTCGGGGATGTGGTGAATAAGGAGTTTTTATGGAGATTGTTTAAATGGTTTTGTTGTTCATAATAATTCAATCATTCAGGATTTCATTTTGTTACAAGATTTCCTTGGTCTGGTTCCTCTTGTTTGGAATTAAGGCAGCTGACTCCTTGGTCCGGTAGTCAATGTCCTTAATTCTTTATTATTTCCAATCCATTATTTGAATCGGTGAAAACCTTCCAATGGTAATGGATGTTTTCACCACTACTTTTCTTTTGTATCGCTGAGAATCCTTCCCTTCGTCCGGCTAAGAATTCTTAGTTATGTTAGACAGTGATTTAAGAAGAATAAGATGAATTACAATGATTCAAACACAACTATATAAAACAATATACAAATTATGATCCCATCATCCACAGCCCCAACACGAGGGTTTTAGTTACACATAGAATTTAGGAGAGAAACGACACACATGATACTTGACAGATTCATCTTGTAGGCGTTGAGGTAGAGTATCGGAAGGTGGAATGGAGGAGTGATGATAGTAGCTTCGGGAATGGTGATAGCAGAGTTTCTCTTTCCTCTCAATGGTTCTCAACCCCCAAATCTATAGGCCAAGGATTGTTTTTATAGAAAAATAAAGTACACGGCGTGTATATAAAGTACACGCCCTGTACTTTTCTTCAACGCGTTTTGGCGTCAATTTCTCCACGGGTAGGCGGCCTAACACGCCTTCTTTGACTTTTGAACATGGTGCCTCCTGGTGGTTGGGTGTACACGGCGTGTAGCGCCGCCATACACAACATGTAGTGCATAAGTTTTTCCGCCATCCCATTCTAGAATAGCAGACACGGCGTGTAAAAGTTCCATCACGCCGTGTCTTCATCAACGGACACATGGGCGTGTGGACTTTTCTTCGGCAACTACTGCTTCTAGAAAGTAGTACACAACATGTAGCGCCGCCACACACGGCGTGTATATTCTTCCTGGTGACATGGGTGTGTACTCCCTCCTTCAGTCCGTGTCCCTGCCTGGATGTACACGACATGTATAAAAGTACATGCCGTGTAGTTTCAAAATTTTCATAGACTTCCCTTGATCCATGTATTTATCCAGAAAGCTCCTGAAAGTAAACAGATTCACCAAAATCAAAGAATATGTTCATAAAAACATAGATATTTTCTAAAAACATGTTTTTATCTTCAATTATATATATGTAAATGTATACACAAATTGGGTGCATCAGGATGATAATGTACTGTATCCATTTATAAAACTGTCGATATATAAAAATCATGGGGTCCATTTTGAGTCTCTTAGTATATAATACTGAATAGATTGTTGTAAATGTTTCAAAATGTATCATGTTATTATAATAAAGGAAATCTACATTTATGATTTATTAATGTGTTCTTCATTTTACTTTACATAGAAGATGTAATGATAATATCCCCTCAAAGTATTACTATTAGTTTACCCTAACCAATGATCCTCACAAAGTATTATTGATTGTGATCATATTTTCATTTTTAATGAATATAATATTATACTCATTAAAAGGGGTTGTGTACAAAATATTAAGAATGTATTAATGAGTTAATAAGTAGATACTTGTTTCTTGGGATAACCTGCTAAGTAAGCCCCATAGAATATCATATAGTCACCGATGTACTTAGGAGTGTATTCTTATTGTAAATCCTTATTATCTAATGTTGGGAAGATACCAAGAAAAATAAATATCATATATTGATACATTTCTTATGTAATTAATTGATATTAGCTAATCAAGGGTTGGTTGGGGATGTTTCTAATCATGTTGTTTGTTGGAGAATGATCAAGATAGAATTTTTATGTTCATATAATTACTAAATACATTAATAATTTCATATAATTGGATTGAAATAATATGTGTTCATTATTATTTGAGTCACTTATGATTTGTTTACCTACATGGATAATTGACATGTGATGTAATAATATATTAGATAAATGGCATGTGTTTTATTCATCAACATAGTCATTATTTTTTACAGAATCAAGAAAAATATGAGATGAACTATACTAGATTGAAATTTTTTGGTATCTAATAGTAATTCAATGTCATGTGAAAATGGAATATATATATATATATATATATATGATTCATACAATATGGATTTTGGTGGAAATTTTCATATGAGTATGTTTAATAGAGATCACCCCAGTCTCCTTAGTAGCTTGAGTAGAATTGATGATTTTCTAGAGGCTTCTTTTCTTCATCTATGAAATTGGGGTTTCATATTTTCTTTCAACACTACTATGACTCATAGGTTCACATAGTTAGGCCCTTCGATAAGGATTGCGTTTTGGATAAATTTTTTTTACCAAAATGAAGATGATTTGAAAAAACCAAATATAATAGTAGTTTTGGATGGATCCACCAAGAGTTAGAAAGTTTTATATAATGTCATTATGGTATTTTAGTGAAATTTAGATATTTTTTATGGGAACTAGTTGTAATAAAATGCATATGATGCATATTAATAAATAATATTTTGGTTCTAATTTATCCTTAAGATAATGTTTTGGCATATATTTGTGTCAAAGTAACATATTCTGAATGTGATACAACCAAAGGATACATTACTCCTAAAATAACATAATCTTAGTGCATAGAACTGGCACATCGGTACCAGATAGTTTCCTTCATATACTAATCCATGAGTTGTTTTATTTAATGCATGAGAACCATCATTTAATTATACAATAAATAACACACCAATTGTTTATAACATATGGATTCCATGATATGGAACCTGATTTCGTTGATATTGTCATTGTTATTCGTTAAAGGGGTAGCATTATAGATTTCTATATAAGGGAATGGTTCCCTCCTATTTTAAGTACCTTATATATGTGAACACTATAAAATATATATTCTTACCAAAACATCATTAATCACATAGAAAAGTGGATAACACCCCTTTGGTGCATGGGAATCTCCATGATATGATCTTGTATCTAATGGTAGGTGTACCACCCCAGAGGTAGGAAGCAATATTTTACTACTTTTGTGATCATGAGTGTACAACAAAGAGAAAAATATTCAATAATTGGCACTGTAGGTACGCATATTCTTATGGTGTTACTTGTTTACATGAACATTTTATTATTAAAGATATATTTATATTCATATGGTTTTTTTATACTACCAATGACTATGATATGATCCCCTAAATCCCATCATATACCCCTTAGATATTGGGATAAATAACTTTAAAAAATTCTACTTGATATCATATATAGATAAAATAGATTTACAGGTTAAATGTTATTGTTATTTTAAGTTTGGATTAATTGTAAATATGTTTATTAAATTTTAGAGGCTCATGGAATACAAAAAAAAGTATGAGTTCATGAATTATCTCAAAGAGGAGTTAACGTGTGCACTACTTGAGCATTCAAACCCTCATCCATCCCAATTCATGCACAATGCTGATCTCACATGAACATGACTTTACAATATCATATGTTCAACTTTATGAATTCTTGTATGCATATCTTTTTATAATCATACATTTGATCCCCAATTTAAACTACTTCACATGCCTTGGCTGGAGGGTAGTTTCCTTGATTGGTTACCATAAATAACTTGGGTTCTAGAAATGGTTACTATAAAAATATGGGAACTCAAGATAGGGTTACCTATAAAGGGACCCCTTTGAGTCCTATTTTGATATAAGAACAGACTGGGACCCTAGTAATGGAGACCTAAAGAACCAAATCACATTAAGACTGGGTCTATATAACCATTCTCTATAAAACTAACCCTCATGTGATTTTAAAATAAAAACTAATAAGTGGTAATTGAATCATGGGGTGTTTGGATCATTTGAGGTTTTTAAAACGAAAAACCCTCACTAAAGACTACTTATACCAACACTCCGTGTAGGATAGGGGGAAGGAAAATTTTTTAAGGATAAACTCTAAGAGAAAATGTGATGAATATTAGTGCCCAAGTTTTTTCCATTTGGAAGGGATCATTTGGGATCCCTACCTAACCAAGAAACCTTATTTGGTAAATTTCACTAGTTTCACACTAAAGTCCTTTAAAACACTAATAGAACTATCTCTCTAAATTTATACCCTAAATATGGTGGTTTTAATAAAACAAAAATGATTACACTAGTCTCAAGTATCTCTTGGGTCACCTACCTAGAAAAAAACCATCCATTTCACTCAGGTGGATTTTATAACCATAATGGATTCATTCTTCCCAAACCATTCCATGAATGAAATTTAATGCCCAAATACCAACACTTTAGGCCTCCAAATTGGTGTAAATCCCTTTATTAATTCACCAAAATCATCTATAAGTTAAAATATGAAAATGATTCTCATGTATAAGTCCCACTATAACCATTTTCTATGAACTCATGTATAGAGGTCATAGTCATATGACCATAAACTATAAGAAACAATGGACAAGGATGCATGACCATAAAAGGAACACTATTATACATTGATACATGGCCTTAAATGTAATTTTTTTAGTCTTTTCCATGCAACCTTAAAAGGTATAAATTTTATCACTATATGGAACCAAAATATATGTATTTTGATCACATTAACTATGACACATAAAAATCCCCTTTTACAAGATTAATCCCACTATTATAACAGTTTCATCTTCATGGATGGAGTTAAATTCTACTGTCCATTATTTCTTGGATTTAAACAATAAAGTAATTAATAATTTGTATAAAATGTGCGAAAATATAATTCTTTGTACAATATTACTTTAAATGTATTAGTATAAATCAGTCAATTTCAATAAAAGGCTAAAAAATATTGTTATATAATGATTTACTAAATATTCTTAAATCTGTAAGAGAGTCCAAAATAGAAAACATAATCCTCTATGGGATTATTTGGCCTACCATAATCTTTATTTCGACACACATTTTCCTGAGAAAAAACCAATTGGGAATGAAAAAGGAAAACATTAAAATCTAATGAACCCAATTGAATTTGAGGAATTTAAGAAAAAATTAAAATGGAATTTATAAAAAGGTTTTATAATAAAATGTGCTTCTCCATGGGATGTGACCGTCCTATTATCTAAGAAATAGGATAGTCCAATGTATCACTACATTGATTATCATTAGATTAACAAAATCATGATCAATAACAACTATCATTTACCTCATATTAATGACTTTTTCTATTCTATATTCTGAGGATAAATATTTCTCAAAGTGGTATCTTAGATTTTTTTTATAATTATCTATGGGTAAAAAATGGATGGTATACCATATACATCCTTATGTATAAGATATGGGTGATATGAATACATAGTGATTTCTTTTGAATATATAAATTCTATATCCATATTAATAGTATTGATTAACAGAGTCTTTAAATATTACCTCAATAAATTTTCAGTAGTAATTATTGATGATAATACCATATATTCTAATAGAAATGAAGAACATTAATAGAAATTAAGAATTGTGTTGAATTTATTAAAAAGGGATAAAATATATTTCCAATTTTTTAATTGTAAATAATATCTATAGAAAGTATCTTTTTGCGTATGTGTGAATAATTCAAATACTATTGTGAATGAAGAATTACTTAGAAAAACAAATATAATAGTTATCCATAGTTTTCTTATATTTTATGGATATTATCAATGATTTATGAGAAATTTTAATGATTTTGAAATACACTAACCATGTTAAATCTAAAGGTATTAAAGTCACTCTAGATAGAATAATGTGAATATTGTTTCATATATCTAAAGAATATATTGTTCATTGTACATAAATCCACACTACTTTGTATTAGAGAAGGGTTTTTGAAATACAATGATGGTTTAAAAAATGGATTGGGATATGTTCTTACAAGAAAATGAAAAGTTTGTAGTTTTTTCTTCAAGAGAATTAAATTTTTATTTGAAATTTACCCATAAAATGATTTAATGTTAGAAATCTAAATATTTATATCAAATATTTATAGGCATTATCTATGTGGGAAAAAGTAATATATATATATATATATATACTATTAAAAAGAGTTTAAATAATATATTCACACTAAAGGAGTTAAACATTCACCAAAGTATATGGTTAAAGTAAATCAAGGATTAGGATTTCTCAATAAATTACCTCCCTGGGAAGTAAAACTAATTGGTTGGTGCTCCTAGAAGAAAGGATGATGTTTCCTTATCTTTTACAGGGAATGGAAGAGACTAAATATTCATGGATATACAAAGGATATACAAAGGATATACATTGAAATCATAATATAAGGGGTGAATTTATTCTTTTCCCAAATAATGGATCAACTATCTATCCATATAAACATCAAGGATGCATGGAAGAATGATATAAAGCTAAAAATAAGGTGGAAAATATTCCAAAGTCCATCCCTAAAAAAGTTTAGTTATAATATTTGGAACATAAATATTTGTCCCCTAAATTCTATAACTTAAGGATTGTTTTCATGATACACATAACTCATCACTCTTTATTGACCCAGGAAGAAAAAATATGTATATATAAATAAAGGAACATTTCAAGTAGGACAAAATAATGTAATATAATATAGATTATATATCATTTTCTTAGTTTATCAAAAATTTAATTCTGAATTTCATAACTCTAAGGGAAATATGAAACCATTACCCATACCCTAATATAAATTGGATAACATCACCATGGATTTAATCATAGGTATTCCCAAGACCTATAAAGATAATAATTTCATATATATTATGGTATATTACCAAAATTGTTTTGTTCATTTCTATTTGAGAGGATTTATCACTCGATTAACTTGACAATATATACAAAAATGAAATGATAAGGAAGCATAGAGTGACATTTTAAATTGTATCTAATCAAGATTTTAGGATCTACTCAAGTTTTTTGAGGTGTCTTTAACAAGAAATGAATACATAAATGAACTTTATCATTATTTATCATGATCAAACTATTGGCCAATCTAGAAGGACCATTTCTCCATTGGAAGATATATTATGATCTTTCTGGAGGGATTTTAAAGTAGGTTAGAATCATTATCTTCTAGAGATAAAGTTTTTATATAAAAACTATTCCCACTCATGTATTCAAATTTGACCATATAAAGATACATATGGAAATAGATACAAAACCTTGATATGCTGGGATGATGTTTGAGTATGAAATTTTTTTGGACTAGATATTTATTAGGAAATGATAGATAATATTCATACCAATAAATGATATATTAATGAAAAAAATGTTTATAGATCAGTTATGTTGATAACTGTTGAAGAGATCTAGAGTTTGATGTTGGATAAATAATTATCCCTTTGAATATCACCAAAGAATAGGGTCAAGAGATTCAAGTAAAAGGTAATGTTTATACCGAGATAAATGGGCCCATTAGAGATTTTGGAACATACAAAGACTATATATTATCGAGTATAACTTCCATTGAACCTCTCACAAGTGCATTACTTTTTCATTATATGAATTTGCAGAAAGTTCATACTAGATCAATCACATGTACTAAATTTAGAGGTTGCATAAATGGAGTGTCATCTCCCTTATGAGGAACAAATAATAAGAATTTTGGTTCATGGAGATAAATTACTAAAAAATAATAATACTCACCATTTCAAGGTTCTTTAATGAAATATTTTTTTGATGAAGATATTGAGGAACCCATAGAGGTAATTAGAGTACCCTCATCGGTTCTCATATGAGAAATGTAATTTCAAGGAAATGTTTTTAAGAGGTTTGAATTTAAAACTACACATTTTAGTATGAATATCACTTCAATGTGTTGAATAATTTATTTCATATGCAATACCAAACTAAAATGAATAATGATTTATTTCATTAGTGTATAAAATCACAAAAAGATATAAAATAAAAAATAATATTATTAAAAAAATATATAAAACATGAATATGAAAAATATAATAGGAATATAACCCCATTTAAATAAAAAAACAAACAATTTTAAGTATTATTCCTCATGGTCTCACATAAAAATCATACCGCTGAGTATAAATATAGAAATAATTCAAAATATTGGAAATATGGTAGTGATTTTGAGAAATAATTGAAGTAATATCATGAATAAAATTTATTTAAGTGTGTAGGGTTATATATAGAAATGGAAAAGGGTAGTATGCAATATATATAGTCCTTGGGTTTATATATAGTTTTCAGGAGTACATAAATCCAATGGGTGTATTAAAATTGTTCTAATAGGCATATAATTCTTTTTAAGATTTTCGTAATATGTTTTAAATCATGTATTCTACGTGTATAATAAATAATTTACCTATTTTAAATAATTAAGGAATGATAATAAGTTTAATAGAATCATTCTTTATATAAGAAATTTTTTATCCAATATTTGTTTAAAAATATTATATACTTTTATTTAAAATATAACGTTATTATATTTATATTTTTAATATAATAAATTAAATTCATATATTTTTAATCACGATTTCTAATATATGTATGTGGGTAAATTTAATTTTTGGGTAAAAAATAATTTATTAGGTGAATATTGAAACATATCTGTAAATAAGTAAATATGGTAAACTACCATATATAGTTAAAATGGGTATATACTTATGTAAAATAAAAAAAATTAAATAATTTAGATAACAATGAAAATCCTTTTTCTTCTTGTAGGCCACATTCCAACTCAAAATAGCCTTAATTAACCATTAATGAATGAGTATTTTTAAATATTTTACTCAAACACATCCATAAAAGGAGCTTTTATATACACATTCCAAACCACGCTTATTGAATTTTTTTACTCTACAATATCTACCCAAATTTCCTTCTATTGTTTCCACTATCATTATTTTAATATTATTGTCACAATTAGTTCTAATTCTTTCCACATGAAGGAATATATTATAATGAAAATGGGTTCTGTCAAGGTAATAAATGAGTTCTTTATATTTTTATATTTATATTCTTATTATCACTCTTTGTAAATCTCATTTAATTCTATAATATCACATAATTAATATCATTATAATTATATAAACATTATCTTATAATATTAAACTAAATATTCTTACTCGTATGTTTTTTATAACATGTTCTTGTTTGGATCAGTTCAACCACCTACATGAATGATGTGATATTATCTTAATCATTTTCATCAAGGATGATTATCAAAAAAATATTGTTGTAATATATGTAATTAAAGAGTAGATTATGTTATGCGTACTATGACATGGTTGAGTAGTACTCACCGATGGGCCCCATGTAGCACCCCAATATCTCATAGTACATTGTCTTTTTTTAAAGTAATTAAATAGCTTATATTGCACGCAACACCGACTTGACTTGTGTTACATGCATGATTGAGATTCTACAAAACATCACTTTAGTATTTTATTTATTTGAATGATATATTTATAACATATACATTAAATTTAATAATATTAACATTAATAAATATTTTTTGAATTTTATTTATAATTTTTTCACATAAATAAATCATATTTATAATTGAATGTTTATGTTTCGGTAAAATAGTTATATGTTTAAAAATACTATTTTTTAGAGGAACTAATTTTTTTGGCCTTTGTGAACAATAATAAAATTAATTGTAGACACTCATAGAAATTAAATTAGGTAAAATATACATCACAGTTTAACTAAGAGTGTAAAAATTATCTTAGTGTGAATTTTTTGAATTTTTTTGAAAGTTTCAATTTTTGATGAATATTGAAATTACCAAAATTTTGTTTAAAACAACATTTTTCATTTAAATAATTATATTATTTTAAATTTATTTTAAATTAAATATTGATATAATATATATATATATATATTAATCCAATCTAATTCATTGTAATCATTTTTATAATAGAATTAGATAAAAAAATTATTAATCTTTTGAACGTATCTTTTACCCGCCTTCTAGCTACATTTACGGGAGTAGCATTAAACAAAATTTTACCACTTTAGGTATTTTAATTTCAAAAAATAGACATAAATTCTTTTAATTAGTATGAAAAATAAGGTTTAATAGGATAAAAATAATTTTTGGTGAATAGTACCTTTGTAATTTTATTTACCACAGTTAAAGGTTATTGGGGTAATTAAAGGTAATGATAATGATATAATCATATAAAATTACCCTAAAACTTGTCCTAATTTCATTGGATAATTGTTTTTATACCCAAAAACATTATTTAAAAAATATAATCATTTTAAGCACTTTGTGTTAGATTAGGACATTTATTATATTTTATTTAAAGTAGAGTTAAAAATGTCATATTCGAATTTTAATAACTAAAACATTTGGAATATGGGTTTAAACATAAGATAAATTAAAAAATAATTATTCATTTCAAATATATGGTATTTTTCTTCATCATAATCATTTATTTTTAATTTTTAGAAAATAAATAACTTAATTAAAGGTTTTTATAATAATGATACAATAATTTAATAATTAATTGAGATATCAAATAAATGATATTAAAAGTAATAAAATAAAAATAAGTTTAATTAATTAATGACATAAAATAATTTTATAGATAACTTAGATATATTAGTGACGTATTGAAATTATTTTTTCAAAGTTATCATGTTGTTTTTAAATTTTTTAAAATGAAAATATTTAGTTACATAAATGATACTCTAAAATAAATACTATTTTATTAAATGATATAAAAGTCATAAAAATATAAGGTTTTACAAATAACTTTTATAGTGTTAAATATTTCATAAATTACCCAATTGGGGTTATTTTATAATTTTATAGTAACAATATTAACCTTATAGTATAAAAGGAAAAGTAGGCACGGTAAGAGTTAAACTGTTTAACAAAGGGTTAAATCTAAATTATAAGATTAATGTTGTGACCTAAACATGTATAAAAATAATTGGATGTGAGGATTTATACCCATACCCATTTTAATTTGTAAATAAATAACTTTTTAGTTATTTTAAATTGAAAATAATATTATAATAAACAAAAATAGTTTTGAAGTTTCTTAAAGTGCCCCTCCCCTCTCTTATAAAAGGGAACCTCTTATTCCCTTTTATTCACACATCTAAAGACTTTTAGATCAACCAAACCCTACCCAGTTTCTCTCCCAACATCCCTCACTTCATCATAGAAGATATACGTTGGGATGAAATAAAACCTATGAAGTTATTTTGTGAAAATTAAAGGGAGACACTCGAAGAAGAAGTAATTGTTTTACCAAACCATTCAAAGTTCCTTTCTTCTTCTACTTCATTTTACTAAGTTGTTTCCATACAGAATTAATGAATCCATTATATAATATATGTTTATATGTTTTAATTATTATGGTAGAACAATATTATTCCATTTACCCATCCTATTAAAAACAATATCACCATGTGTGCGTACGTACAACTTACTTTCTCCACATTGTGGTGTAAATTGTTTTTCATCTATACTTTATTGTGATGGGTATAACGATGAATACAAAGTATTTAAATAATTAATATGATTCTATATTATTTCAATATAATTAATATTCTATAAAATTATCTACCATTAAAAAATTAAAGGATCGATATCATCACTCCTGCATATGTATGTCTTACCGTTTCCACAATGCGATAAGATTCATCCTCAATTACAACCATTTCAGAATGATTATAAAATTTTATATACATAATAAATATGAAATATATTAAATAATAATGCTAATGAAATGATATATATATATATATATATCATTTACTTTCTTTAATTCAATATGATAAAAAAACAGAAACAACCTTTTTGTGTATGTACGGTCTACCATCTCAATGAACGACGTATTCCATTTCATTTATCTATCTATTATATATATTAATATAATGAATAAATATGATATTTAAATAATTTTTTACATTATATAATTAATAAAATCATTATCTAAGTAATAATATCAAGAATAACAAGTTAAAACGCATATGATAAACAATGCAATTATTAGACAAAACATTGCTTTAATTTCAAAATTATTAATAAATGTGTAAAATAATGTGTTAAATGAATCATGTATTATATCATAAAAACTATTATGATTATTTTAGAAGTTAATAATATGTTTATAACTATTATAAAGTAGTTTTAGAAATGTACAGAGAGTATCATACCTAAGGTAATGGAATTTCCCTCTCAATTTTAATTTTCGTGAGATATAAGTCACGTACACCACCTGTTTATTTTGTGCGGTGTATGTACTGCCCCTATTATAATTTATATCATTAATAAATTTATTTTCATGGTATTTAAATATTCATTGGAATATATTGGTCTAATTATTTAAATGTTTAATGTGGTATGGGATGCTTTGAATGTTTAAAGAATTAATCCTCTATCTATTTCAATAATCTTGATATTATCATACATATTTATTTATTTTTATATAGAATTTATTATAAAGAAACTTTTATGCCTATTTTTATATTCATTCAAATGTTGTAAAAAAAGATTTTTAAGGTTTTTTTGTATGGTTTAATTGCACAATCTCATTATTATCTGAAGTTGTTTATATTTAATTATCCAATGGGTAACATTTATCATCCATGTCTATGTTTCGTAAAACATTATTTGAAAATATTATCAACAATTTTTTAAGGTTATTTATAGCCATGTTTTACTTATTATAAAATGTTTTTAAATGAATATTTCTATTGTTTTTCAAATGAGTTACTTTATGACATTTTTTGACAAATTATGGAAAGAATGTTTTTTAACTTATTTTCCATAAGCATCTATTTCTACCATCATGATACCATAATGTTTTGAAGCATCCTTTACAATATTAAAATATTGTTTTAAATTAAAATATTTTATTTGTAAACAGTAACTAATTTTAAAGAACTATTTTCAATAAAAATGTATTTTTTTGGAAAAATGTTTTTAATGTTTTTATTATATTATTTTCATCTATGTCAACATCCTTTGTTGGATTTTATGATTACTTGAGGTCGATTGATTATGATAAAATCTATTATATTGTAATTAAGGGTTTATGATATGTTTTATTATGGATACTCTATTTTGATACCATTCATGGTTTGTGGTTAATGTATTAAAATTTCATATCTTAGTTTCAATATGAATGTTTGTGTTATGTTTTACCCCTTACATAAGAGGAATTCATTGGACTTAGTAAGTGATGGGAGGGGGTTGCAATAGCCCCTCAATATATTGGTAGGTATCATTAGAAAAAATAGTTTCTTGGCATTAGGCATTGACGTTGTGGTTATATATGTTCTTCGTACGAGGCCTTGATAGTATGGTTATGATGTTCGGAATTATACATTTTCTCATTATGGGATTAGTTATAGATATTAAATGGGATTATTAGACTAGAATATTATCTATTTGAATGTTTAAATGGAATTATTTGATATAGTATTTTCATATTATGTTAATTTTTATTTTTAAAAGACATGTTTTTTAGTTTTATACCTTGACATAAAAGAATATTCTTATTTATGAAAGCTTATGTGGTATTGTTTAACCTTAATGAGATTTTGAGATCACCCTTTTTTTTATGTTATAAATTACTAGGATTCCCAGAAGTGTATTATGACTGATATGCAGGGTTAATCTAACGAAATAATTTCATTCTAAAAGTATTATCTATGTTGTCTTTTATGATTTAAATGGTAATGTAATGTTCATATATGTAATATATTTTCAGAGACTGCAAAACTGATCAGTCCTTTGGGACCTGATTACTTGTAATCATGCCAATGTATTAAAAAAATACACCCGATATAAGCATATGGGATTGGGGGGTTACAATTGTTGTTATATGAAGTTTATAAAAAACTGTGGAAATAGATTTAGAAAACATAGATTAAGGATCATAACCCTAAAATAGACTTTGAGGATCAGAATATAAGAATATCAAATAATTTTGGTAAGGTGGATATTATGTGTGTATTCCTAGAAAATAAATCTCTATCTGAATACTACAAGTGGATTTGATTCTAGTATAGATATACCTAGGAGTAATAACTCTGACAAGGTGTTCCGATATTGACTCGTGGTAACCTGGTACACAATAATAGACTTACTACATACCTAGTTTGAAACTCTTGGGGTATATGCTTATGATAATTCACATTTTATTTACCTACTATGATGAACGATTTAAAAGTAATTATTCCCCCAAAGTAATCAAATTTTATGATTCTAAGATTTACGATGCATAAATTAATGGTATGTGATATACCATATTTAGAGTTATAAAAAGTACAAAAATTTATAAGCTAAAGTAGTATATGTCATCTTATAAAAATGGTTCCTAGAAAAATGAATGGAAACTCCACCAATGCACATGATACAAAGAGTAAGAAGGATTATATCATTCATGGTCTTAAGCCGACATTTCAAAGTGATATAGTCTCCCATGTATTCTCATCATATGAGGAATTAATATCATGTGTTAATAAGATAAGTAAATAAATATTTGAGTCTTATGGATTTTAAGGGAATAAATACAAGAAGATGATGGAAAAAGAAAAATATGGGTCAAGGGAAGAAAGTGACGAAGGATTTTCCCATTTGTGATAACTCAGTAAAGAATCGCCTTCGTAAATTCTTGAAAGGAATGGGGTTTTGTTATAAGTATGAATAAAAGGGAAACCAAGTGAATGATTGCAGGGTTAAGAAATTTTTTTCCAATGTATAATGATTCAACTGTAAGGAGATGAGACACTATGTGATTCAATGACCCAATATTTAAATAAATATACAACAGATGATGCTATTGGATAATGATCAAGTTATGATACTACCACAGATGGATAGGAATGATTTATATGCCTATTCAAGAATTATATCATTTGAATATTTTCTTAGAAATGTATTGGTTATAATAATTATGGATTATATAAGCATTATAATGCAGTATTATTTCATTAAGGATTTTAGATTGTATGGTACCAAGAAAAGTGACATATTTAAAAGGTAAACCTTTTTTGAAAATATATCATGGAGGGATAGATAACCCTTAATATGTTTCTGAAAATAAGGTAATGATGTTGAAATAAAGAGATGATTGATTTGTATAATGTATATTGGATATTATTTATTACCTTGGATCTGACTAATGGTTTTTTTATTCCATCATTGTTGGAGTTTACAACATTTTTGGATTTAAGGGGTATGTCCAATATTATATGTTTTTCATAAGAAATAAAGAAGCATGAACATATTCAACATGGTTTTATGGTAATTTTGGGTATTACCATACTTTAAAAGGATAATTGATGAAGGTATTCACATGTTTGGTAAGTGACAAAAAGTGATCTTCATTATGTTATGTTGATTTTAGAAATTTAGTGACCTTCTTTATAAATTTTTGGACTATGAGTTTGGACAAAAGTATTTTGGATAAGACTAAAGGTTGGAATTGATTAAGTTTAACATTGAAGAATATTATTTAAGGAGACCAAAGCCTCTGAGTGGCCTCGCTCTCCCATCATACCGATATATAGTTTCCTCCAGTGCCGATTTAGAGGGGGAGGCCGATATGCCACATCGGCTTCGTCTCCACCTCCACTCTTCCCTCCCCTTTCCATTTCGCCTCCCCTGGCCATCTCGATGTTCTCATCCTCCTCGGGATTTTGCAATTCCTTTCGATGGTGAAGGAACTTCTCACCTTGGTCCACCTTTCTCTTTATTCTATTTCCTCTGTCCTCCTTCCCCTTTAGCCTGATGATGTTCACCAGTGAGTCTTCATTCGCCTCTTACCCCCCCACCCCTCTTACTGCTTTTACCCCCACATCAGACCTCAATTTTGGGTCTCTTTATGAGTTCTTTAGGAAGATTGGGTCAAGGCTGGTGGGGGAATTCAAGGTTCTCCTCCTCCTCTTCCCTTGCTGTTCAACCCATCATGAACGACCCCATCTTGGTCAGTCCAAATGCGGGTTTCAGGACGTCTAAGGATGGTGTTGGAGGGTGAATTATAGTGGTCTTAGTAAATTTCCATCACTGGAGTTGGTTTGTTTCTCTCTGGTTAGGTTTCCTTATTATTTAGCCGTAGTGATGTTTTGTTTGACGTTGTCTTCCTGCTTTCATTTGGTCTTTTCTTCATTTTGTTGTCATTATGATGTATTTTTCTGTGCTTTATTTATCGGTTTTACTATGGTATTGTGTTCGGTTGTGGTTCTCAATGGCGACGACGCCGAAATTTTATTTTTGATGGTACCGATGACTACTATTCGTGTAGAGGCAGTGGTCACTTTCAACAGATCTAGTTGATTGAGCTCTGTGCAAGGTGTTGTGACGATGGTGAGATGGTATGAGTTATGTGGTAGTGTTCTGATGCTGTAGAGGGATGTTCGTTGGTGGGTGCTCGCAGGTAGTGGAGTTGTCAAGGATGTGGTTTATTGTCAGGGGGAGTGGATTGAGGTGACGACACTTGATTTTTTCATATCCCAAGAAGAAGTGATGGTGTTAGGTTTGATGCATGATCTTTAGATTTTCATGTTTGGATGTTACGGTTTTGGTGGGTGGCCTGAGGCGGTTAGTTTCTAAGATGGTTGCTATTTGAAATTTGAATTTTGAAGAGGGTATTTTTTTGTTCTCAATGGCCCGATGACTTTGGATGTGAATGAACCTAGCGAGTTTAAGATATTTGTGATGTGTTAATGGCGGTTGACTCTGGTGGCTCCTGGTTTATTGAATATGTGCATTGGTCTTATGTATGTTGTTTTTTTTGTTCTTGAAGTTTTGATTTTTGGTGTATTTGAATTCTGAATTGTGCGGTTACCACTAATCAAAAAGTGGCTTTTAGAAATTAAAAAAAAACATATTAGGTGATAGTTTTATTTCAGGAATAATAATTTCTTAAGGTTATTTTGGAATGATATAATAATATAGTTTTATGAAAAGGACAACCCATAGGTCAGGCGATAGCCCATCATGTTTGTAAAAATCGTGAGACATGAACCCACAACCGAAGGGCGATAATGGTGCGTCAGCTACCACTAGCCTACGTGATGTCCTAGTTTGAATAATGTAGTTTTTTATTTAAATTGTATGACAGATGAAGTATATGTTAATTTTTTTAACCCTATATGATTAAGATAAATAGAATATTTTTTAATTTTATTATCTTTTGGATAAAAATAAGAGTTTGTGGTAGAAAATAATTAAAGGATTCAATTGTACTTGTCAAGTAAGAATGATTCCTTGTGTACTTATTCTATAAAGTAAATTAATTCTTAAACTCTATGGAAAGGATCTTTAGACCCATAATATTTTCTTAGTACTTTCTTTTTCAATGAATTAAATGGTTCTTTATATCATCATCGACTTCTAGCTTTGTTATTGTTAACTTCCTCCAAATCATGTTCTCTAACACTATCCATCAAATCATGATGGCAAGATTTTTATTTCATCTCCCTATTTTTCTACATGGAATCCTTTTATGTGTTATCTCTGGTAATTTTTGAACTTCCCATTCATTGTTTTAAATTATACCTTTTATTAACCCAATTCTTGATACTGGTTTTCTAATATGGTATTTTCTAGTGTCAACCTATTATTTTCGACGTCTAATTTCCAATTGTGAGGACGCAACTTATTGAAAAAGGGTAGAATGTAACAACCCAATATTTCAAAGAATTTTAGTTTTTTTAATGAAATTAAATTACTTATATTTCACGCAACACTGACTTTTCTTCTTTTATATGCAAGATTTAGACTCTACGAACTAACACTTTAGTATTATAATTTTTAAAATGATATATTTATAACTAATCAATTAAATATAATAATATGATTAATAATAATTAATTTTTAAATGTTATTTACAATGATTTCACATAAATAAAACATGTTTATAATGAAATGTATAAGTTTCGGTAAAATAGTTATATGTTTAGAAATACTATTTTCTTAAAGGAACTACTTTTTATAGCCTTTTATGAACAATAATAAATTTAATTTTAAAAACTCAAAGAAATTGAATTTTGTAAAATAGATATCATTTTTTAATTCTGATTATAAAAATTAGATTTGGGTGAATTTTTGGTATTTTTCTGAAAAGTTTCATTTTTTGATGAATAATGAAATCACATCATTTTTTTAAACAAACATTTCCAATAAAATAGTTATTTTATTTTTAATTTATTTTAATGTAAAAATATATAAATAACACATATATTTATTTAATATCATTAATTTGAATTATTTTTATAATATAATTAGATATAATGAATTATTAAACTTTTGACAGTCTCTTTTACCCGACTTCTATCCACATTTGAGGTATTTGAATTAAACATAATTTTACCACTTCTGTGAATTGAATTTAAAAAATAATAATTACATGGTTGTAATAAATATGAGACATTTGGTCAAATATGATCCAAATATTTTTTTGTGAATTGTAACTTTTTATTTTTATTTACCAAGGTTAAAGGTAATTATGGTGTTTAAATGTAAAAATAATATTATAATAATATAAAATAACCCTAAAACTTATTGTAATTTTATTTTATATGTATTTTAAACCCAAATAAACCTATCTTTAAAACTATTATCCTTTATAACCCACTTGTTTCATATTAGGACATTTATTATATTTTATTTAATGAAGAGTTAAAAATGTCATATTAAAATTTTAATAACTAAACCATTTTTAATATGGCCTCATACAAAATATAAATTATAAAATAGTTATTAATTTGAAATATAAGAATTTCATATTCATCATAATAATTTATTTTTAATTTTTAGATAATAAATAACTTAATTAAAGGTTTTATAATAATGATACGGTAATTGTTTAATTAATTGAGATATCAAATAAATGGTATTAAAAATATTAAAATAAATATAATTTGATTTAATTAATTACATACACAAATTTTATAGAAAACATAGATATATTATTGATATATTTTAAGAATTGGTTCTAAGTTATCATGTTTGTTTGATAGTTTCAAAAATTAAAATATTGAATAGTATCAAAATTTACATAAAAGATACTTTAAAATGAATACTATTTTATTAAATGATATAAAAGTCATAAAAATCCAAGGTTCATCCAAATAACATTAAACATGTTATATATGTCCTAAATGACCAATTTGGGGTTCATTTGGAATTTTCTTTGAAAAATATTAACCTTATTGTATAAAAAGACAAGTAGACATGGTAAGAGTTAAATTGTTTAACTAAGTGTTAAAACCAAACGTTAAGGTTGATTTTGTGAAAAAAAAATGTCTAAAATTAATTATTTGTGAGGATTTAGATCCATACTCATATTATCCTCGAAATAACTCACTATGGATTTATTAAAAATCTAAAATCATATTATAATAAAATAATAGTTTTCGAGTTTCCAAAAGTACCCCTCCCCTGTCTAATAAAAGGGAACATCTATTTCTCTTTTAATCATACATATGAAACCTTTTAGTTAGGAAAAACCCTACTTAATTCTACTACCAAATTCCCTCACTTAATTATAGAGTCCATACATTGGGCATAAATCCAGCCTATGGAGTCCTTTGTTCAAATCAAAAGGAGACACTCGTAGGAGAGGTAATTATTTTACCAACACTTTCAAAGTTCTTTTATTCTTATAATTTTTTTCCTAAGTTGATTACATAATAAATTAATTAAATACAAAATATAATATATGTATATATTTTAATGATTATGGGACAACCATATTCCACCATTTACCCATCCTATGAAAAACAATATTGATGTGCATGTTTACGTACAACTTATCATCTCCACACCGTGGTATAAACTGTTTTCATCTATGATTTATTTTGATGTGTATAGTGATGAATATAAAAGATGTCAAGTGAGTAATATAAAGTAATAAATGAGTTGTATATGATATCATAAAAATTATTATGATTTTGGTAAAAGTTAACAATATGTTTAAAACCATTTTATAGGAGTTTCAAGCACGTATAGAGAATATCATACCTAAGGTAAGGGAATTTTTGTATCACTTTTATTTTTCATGAGATATATGTCACGTTAACCACCTATTTATTATGTTTAGTGTATGTAATACCCATATTATATTTTATATCATAAATGTATTTATGATAATTTTATTTAAAGATTCATTTGAATATATTGGGATTAATATTTAAATGTTCAATGTGGTATGGGACATTTTGAATGTTTAATGAATTAATCATTTCTCCATTTCAGTATTCTTGATATTATCATACATATTTATTTATATGTATATATAAAGAAATATAATGAATATTTTATGTTTATTTTTATGTTCATTCAAATGTTTTCAAAAATAAATCTTTTATGGTTTTTATGTAAGGGTTAATTTCACAATCTCATTATTATTCTAAGATGTTTATATGTAAGTATCTACTAGGACATAGTTATATTCCATGTCCATGTTTCTTAAAATATTATTTCAAAATATTATCAACAATTGTTTAATGTAATTTTTACCCCTGTTTAACTTTTTATAAAAAAATTTAAATGAATATTTCTATCATTTTCTAAATGAGGTACTTAATGAATTTTATAAAAAATTATGGAAAGAATGTTTTTTTAACTTATACGGCATGAGCGGCTATTCCCACTATTAGTACAGATTGACATTTTGAAGGTTCCTTTACAATATTAAAATATTATTTTCATTTAAAATATTTTATTTTTAAATTGTAAATCTTTTTAAAGAAATATTTTCAAAAAGGGGTAGTTTTATATAAATAAGTTTTTAATGATTTTATTAGATTATTTTCATTTATGTAAAAATAATTTATTGGACTTTTTGATTAATTGAGTTTGATTTATTTTGTTATAGTCTACCATATTGTATTCAAGGTTTTATGATATATTTGACAATGGATGTGCTATTTTGATACCATCCATGGTTTATGGTTAATGTATTAATATTTCGTATACTAGTTTTAATTTGAATGATTATGTTATGTTTTACCACATTCATAAGTGGAATGCATTGGACTTTGTAAGTGAAGGGTGGGTCCCACAATAGCCTCCTAATGCATCAGTAGGTATAATGAGAAAAACTAGTGTCTTGGGATATGGTCATAAAAGATATCGTTATGTATGGTCTTTGAACGAGGCCTTGACGATATGGTAATGATGTCCAACATTATGCATTTCCTCATCATGTGATTATTTATTGATATTACATTGTTGATGCTCCTTTCGTCACAGAATCTAAATATCGGAAAAGGGGAATATCTGAGCTCAAAGTGATTCAACCTTTGAAGAAAACATCAAAAATCGACAAAGGCATGAACAAAGGATCAACAGCAACTGCACCGCGCATGTTATGTCACTGTCGCGCAAGTACACTTGCGCGGCACTCTTGGTCGCGCAAGTGACTTGCGCGACCTAAGTGATAACTGCTCGGTAACCGCCCGGGGTCTTCTCCTGCCTATAAATAGACCCTGTGGGCCCCCCATTCGAGAAGATCTTTTTCCAGAAACTCGGATTGAAGCTCCCGACGCCCAAGTCTCTTCTCAAAGCTTCCGGAACACTTCTAAGGTAATTTCTTACCTAGAACGGAAGATCTAAAGAGAGGGAGGAAGGCCTAAGTGTTGAAACTCATCAACACTTGCGCGCCTGAATGGCCAGCCCTTAAGGGAACTGGTGACACTTGCGCGCCGCCTTATTCCTTCAATAGAATTTGCGCGTCCCTTATCTGGAAGAACCTCAAGAGGATTCTAAAGGGTTTAAAAAAGAGTCGCTCAAGTATTTCAATGCTGGTTGAAAATCGCGCAAGTACACCATGTCTCGCGCAGGTATACTTGCGCGACCAATACTTGAGCGCCTACGCAAGACTTGCGCGCCTTTCAAGACTTACACGCCCCTACCTTTTTGGGTGCCCATCTTGCCCATTTTACCCCTCTTAAGCCATTTTCACCTTTCCTATTCAAGATTCAGTCTTCAAGATACTCTTCAAAGCCATTTATGGCATGATTTCTTGATTTGACTTCCTTATCTGAAAAGAATTCGGTGGAATATCTCTCAAAACCTAGTGATTTATACATCTTTATGTCACCAAAGATTGAGAGTTCGTTTATTCAACCTCATCCTTTAAGATGAGAGAATCCTTAGCATGTGTCTCCTTTTCAGGAATAATCCCCAGTTATAAATCCTTTAATCTGGGAATCTTCCTTAGGAGTAATCCCTAAATTCTTAAAGTTCCTAAACTTGGGCATCCTCTTCAGGAGTAAGCCCCAATCTCAAATACCAGGCATCCTTCTTAGGAGTAAGCCCCAATCTCAAATGTGGGCATCCTTATCAGGAGTAATCCCCAAACCTTAATCCCTAACGTGGGTCTCTTTTTCAGGAATAAGACTCAGTCATAATCTTGGGCTTCCTTTTCAGGAGTAAGCCCCAAGTCCCCTAACCTGGGCCTCCTTTTCAGGAATAAGTCCCAGTCATAATTTTGGGCATCCTTCTTAGGAGTAAAACCCAATCATAAGTCCCCTCCTAATTTGGGCATCCTCCTTAGGAGTAAGCCCTAATATTAGAGTATTCAAATCTCCATAAAGCACATATACCTTTATGGACCATGTTCCTGGATTTTCTCTCTAAAAGTAAATCCTAAACCTTCATCTATTTTGGGCAGTCATACATACATAAGTCCCAAAAAATTTCTTATGATTGCATCTTTCATGGAACAATTGTCTAATTTTTACCAATACCTCTTGTTTCTCACACCGAGCATGACTCACATGAGCTTAGAGTGTAAAAGTAATTATGACATTCTTCTTTGAGCCATCAATCATAAACATCATACTCCATTACTCGAACTACGTGGGTTCTGATTCCTTTTTCCAAAACAAAGGATACATAGGTAGCCCATTTATAGGTTCGATCCCAACTTTGAAATAATCCCTGTCATTCTGAATGACGATAAACTTCAAGTGCCCCACTGAGTGGCTTTAAAACTAGTCTGGTCATCATAATGACCAATAGACTTTTGTATAACTGTTTTGAAGGATACCATTGACCAAGAATCTCTAAACAGATATAGATGATTCTCTATTGATGAAGAACCTCGAATACATATAAAAGATTCTCTAAATTTCTTGCATATTTAATCATTGATTGTTAAAACTAAAGGAAAGTACATTTTATACTTGGTAATGTAATAAGGATTCACGAACATAACTTAAATCTATAAAGAGAGTCCCGGAGTAGACAATAATTCCCCTCAAAAAGGTCTGATGAGTCCGACCTCCCATCCTCTCGACCAATGAAAATTCCCAAGCCTCATTAGTCCACAAGCTAATGAGCACCTGCCTTTGGAAAGTAGGTCCAAACGGATGTGGAATCATTGGATGTTTCCGGTTCTACGAACAAACCCGCTAGAAACCGATCGGAACGTTTGAATCTCTCGTCCAGGAGGTCATCCCCGAAATCCGTACGAAACAAAAAATGGTGAACCCGACGTGAATCCTTAACCAAGTTAAAGTGATGTTCTTTTTATTTGTTAGGCCCCTTGGGCCAACAAATCAATCATTGACATATGCTCATCCAAAAGATGCAGTGGCCGGATTCCTCTTGATTTTGTCTGTTATATGGAATAGGCACTCTTTTCTCAAGATCTTCTGCAAAATGGCTTTCCTTAAATTCAACCCTGTGAATACTCCTGCTGTGAACACCTCTACTGTGAGGTCTGCTGCTGTGAAAACCAATGCTGCTACTCCTGCTGGAACATCGTCCGCTCTGAGGATGACATCACCAACTCAGCGTCTTCAACGCTGGGTTTCTAATGCACTGGTTAAGGAGTACCGTCGCAACGGTACTATCCCAACTCTGGAGGCCGCTCGTCAAGCCCTCCAAGTTAACAACTCTACCTGGTCATCCGGACAACGGCGGCCAACGATCAAGAAGCAGGCGGTGCTGACTACCATCTCCAACCGTTTCGGGTCGTTATCCCCAGAACACAATTTCCATTCATTCCCTTACTCTGAGGAAGTGAATGAGCAGGTTCCGCAGGGCCTTATTTCAAAAAGACAGGAGTCATTCTCAAGGGCTCCCATCAACAATCGCCGCCAGACTCGTGTGGTAGTGCGCCCTCAACATGATGAGGGTACCGACTCTAGGCATTCAGCTCAGGTTCCTCGAACCCGAGCAGGAAAGTTGAACCACCAGAGACGGAATCCGGTTAACAATAGGCAGGTTGTCATCCCTTCCATCTCTGGAGAGGTCCACCAACCTAACTTGGTGGAAAACAACGAGCAGGCATACACACCTGTCCGTTTTAATTCCGCTGTCCAGCAGACTCATCTGGCAGCATCACGCCAATCCCGCCAGGCAATTCCGGTAGAGTACCATAGGCAGGAACATGCACCTACTTATACATCACCAGTTAGTCAGCAGGCTCGTCTGACTACATATTATGGATCTCGTCAATCGCGTTTGGAGAAGTGTAATCAGCAGGCACATACACCTGCTAATACTAATCAAGCCTACCAACAGTCTCGCTTGGTAGCGCACGGAGAAGTCAGTCGGAAAGCCCCGATGACAAACAGGAGGCAGACTCAACTCTTTGCCTCCACACTTGAGTACTGTCAGGATTCACTGATAGGAAAAGGAGGACAGGAGCAGGCACATACACCTACTCCAATCCCGGAATGGACGTATATCCCCGTTCCGGCAGCTGAAGTCACCAAACATATTTTTTCAATGGTGAAAGAGCAGAAGACAATTCCTTCTCATATTCTGGATGCTTGCCAGGATATTATAACAGCTTCAACATCATCTCAGGGACAGACACATAAATCTATCCCTAGCAGTGGAGTGACACATCAATGATTCACTCTGGAACAGACACACACATCTGTTCCAGTCCAAGAGGGTTATGGGGAATACTCCCCCATATCATACGGACAACCAAGTCAGGAACATACACATAATTTGAGTTGAGATCATCAGCTTAACTTGACCATCTTTCCTGATCAGGCACATAAACCTGCTCAGAGTAACCACTTTCGTCAACAAGTGGTTTCTAAAGTGAGTAAGAAGGAATCTAAGAAAAAGATCCGCCCAGCACAGTTAGGAGATCAAAGGTCAATCTGCAACAAGTCCTTGCTCGATACTGGAGTTCTTGAAGCCCTCAGACATTTATCTTCCGGAATTCAAGAATCTACTCCCTCAGTTCCCAATAACGGGAATATTAATTTTGAAGGTCTTCAACAGACACTTCCTCATGAAGGCTTGCTTCATGAAAGTTCGGTCAATCTTGAAGTTTCTTCTTCAGATGAGAGCCACAGGAACCCTCTATGTGGTCAGAAGACCAAGGAGCAAGAGATTTCATCTTTTGCTGTAACTCATCATGACGGTCCTCCTCATGGTGATGAACTTCGCTGCGAAAGTCCTCTCCACAGTAGTGATTCACGTTGTCTCGAAAATTCTTCAGAAGGAAATGTAGTGCCGAGAAAGCCCTCTTATCTTGAGGCACCTTCAAACGTGAAGCCAGTCATGTCTGATGCTTTACTATCGGCAGGTGAAACTCTTTCTCCATCAGAGGATAGCCTGGGGTTCAGGTTATTCTCCGAACCATCCCCAGGTCATTCATCTTCCAGCATGAATAGCGGACTCTCTACCAACCTTGTCGAACCTAACGAAGCAACAAGGAAGCACCAGCTCTGGTCCAAACAGGTAGAAGAATCTTCATTTAATGATAAAGAGGAAATGCTGAACATGAGGAAAAAACTGGCAAAAGGTGAAGTACCAGTCATGTTTTGGCCTTTGGCTGACTCCCAGTACGACATTCCAAAGATGTTGACGGATGATGGAATCCATGATATTCGTCTCAACATATGGAAGAATCTTTATCAATTGAAGAAGAAAGTATTATCTTACGGTGATTATGAAAATCATATTAAGATAATAGAAGGGTTACAACGCCAGATTGATTTGACATCTCTATCAGTCACTTGGTATCTGAAGGCTGAAAAGCAACAAAGAACCCTTCAACGTTCATGCCTTAGTGCACTAAGAAAATTGCGTCAGTTAATTGCCAATGCTCCATCTGATGTTCATATCAGAGGATGGGGTGTTCACGAAGCACTACATTTCACAGTGCTTCCCAGTCAGCAAAGCCTGCCGAAAATGGTCTCATGCAATGTTATTGCCCATGGCCGGCCACAGTCAATTGGCTTTGTTCATAATCAAAAGCTTGCTCAAGAACATGCTTCAACTAGTTCCTCTCAAAATCAAGTATATAGAGAACAAGTTGTTGAATTTCTCCTACATCAAGAAGGCGAGAATATTGCACAAGCCTCTCGTCTGGAGCAAACACATCATCAAATGACAGAAGTTTCGGAAATCATCCAACGGTCTATTGAACCAGGTGATAAAAGTGGATACATGTTAATGCATCCAGCTAATTTCCGAACTAAGATTCGCAAGATCAGGAGAGATTTTAAGAAGATCTCAGACATAGCATGTTAAGAGACACCCCAGCTTGTCAGACTGGGGACTTCTCTAACCCAACCCTCAGAGTGAACAAATGGGATTCGAGGAGTTGAGCAGAAGCAGCAGGAACATCCCCAGTCCACTGGACTGGGGACTTTTTCAAATCCTCAATCCCTCCCTCAGAGAAAGTCAGTATTCTCTCGATTAGGGAATAAGCCTCAAGAGGAACGAAGAGCCAAGCTATCAGGAGATTCTCTCCAAGTGACGGTTCTCCAAGAAGTTCCTGAGGGATCAAGTCAACGGAATTCCATGTCTCATCATGGACATGGAAGAAGACAATATCACAGAAATGCTAATAGAAAGGATTACATGCAATATGCATCCATTAATGTCATCAATGCCATTGCTGCTGATTCACCAGATGAGGCTCAATCAGAGGGATCAGACGAAGAGGTTCCTGCTCAAGATGTTGCACACACAGACCTAAATGAATACGGTGTGCGCACACGTAATCAAAGGCTTACCCACAATCTGGGTATTCCTTCAAGTAACCCACTTCCCCCTCTCCGAAAAGGATCCAATAAGGGGAAAGGAAAGAATCAAGTTACTTCTCACCCTTCCACTGAAGGAGGTCAACCGCTCTCATTAGAGCAAAGGTTTGCACAACAGGAGGAAGAAATGAAAGAATTAAGAAAGTTGAATGCAGAACTACTTCAGAGTAGTCTTCTTCTTAAGAATGCTGAAGTCCGACAACCGAAGGAATTTTTTGTAACTACTGAGATGGATCAGGAATATCCTCCTTTATCAGTACACCCTTAGAGTTCTAATCCTACGGGTCAAACGCAACAACGGTTGGCAGCAATACCATCAGTTACAGCACCAACCACCACGTCTGTCCAAGCTCCATTCATTGCACCTACTGAAAACCAAGTTCAACCTGATGTTTCTCAAAAGTTAATAACTACTATTGAGTCATTAACAGCTCGGTTAGAAACTATGGAAGGGAAACAGGTGCAAGTTCAACCTGAAAATAAAGTTTACCCTGAATGGGTAGATTCAATTTCTCCTCCATCCAGTTTTGGAAACCCTATTTTCCCTACTTTCAATGGATCAGGAGACCCTGAACAACATTTGACGCATTACGTGTCTTGTTGTGATCCTATGATGGGAACTCCAGAGCAGCAAGAATCAGTGAAACTCAGATGCTTCGTGCGAACCTTGCAAGGACCAGCTTTTGTCTGGTATACAAGCTTTTAGTCCCTGTCAGTCATCGGATGGGAGGATCTTCATCAAAAATTCCTTCTTCAGTTTAGCTCAACTTTTCCAAAAACGACAGTTTTCGATCTTACAAACTGCAAGCAAAGGGAGAATGAAAGAGTCTCTGATTTCATTGCTCGTTGGAAGGGATTAACGTATTCCCTGAGTTTAGCACTCTCTCAGGAGGAATTGTTGCCAATCTGTGTGGAAAATTTGTGTGACGAATTACGCACGCCATTGATTCCTGTGAAATACACAGGAGGGTTTCGAGACCTTACTTCAATCGCTCAATAGATTGAATATTCCCTTATACAGGCTAAGGTTAAATCTCGTATAATTCCATCAGCTCCAGGAAGGAGAATGGGTAAAGCGGAAACTGCTGCAGTTATGCTTAAACAAGCACCTGTACCTATTTCTACTTCAAAACCTTCATCTTCTCGAAAAGCTCCACCTCCTGAACGCCAACAACAAAGGCTGTTTCGTCCAAATGATCAAAGAGATCAACGACGAAAACAATTTGAGGATTTGAAGAGTAAAACATACTCTTTCCGAAGTGATCAAGTTCCTGGTTACTTCATTTCAGCTCTGGAAAATAATTTGGTTCAATTACCAGTGCCCAAGAGGCCAAACAAGGAAGGAGATGAAGACCGTCCCAATTATTGTCCCTTTCATCAAATGTTGGGGCATCCCATCTAGGAGTGTTTTGTCTTTAAAGACCTCCTTCAAAAGATGGTCGACTTGGGACAAGTCAAATTGAAGGGTTCTTCAGCTCATGTAGCGTGTATTACCACTACAGATCCAGAGGAAGGAGGCGAGTGGCAGGAAGTCAAAAGCAAAACTATGAAAAAATATGATGATTGGATGGTCATAAAGACAATCAATCGGACCCATTCCATTTGGAGAACACAATTGAAGAAGCCAATTGTATCTCCTACAAAAGCGGCAGTAAAGCCTCCATAAAAAGACAAATCCTCAAAAGGGCAGTGCAATTCAAAGAAGAAAGAGGAATCAGGAGAAGATGAGTATGTATCAAAGCCTAAATTGTCTTGGACTCTGGCAGATTTCATGCCATCTACTTCAAAGCGACGGGCACCGTCCCACCAAACGGCACAGCCTAAACAGGCTAACCAGGCAGAGTCTTTATCAGACGAAGAGTTAATCTTTGGTTCTGTTAATATGATTCAATTAACAGATCCATATTCCAGTCTTGATGAGCCTGAATTCCTTGTATCAAATAAGGGAATCTGAGGAAGTTCTAGAGGTTCAGGATACAGGGGAAGACATGGATCTTTCCAAATCCACTACTCTAATTTTACCTCTGCTAGCACTGTATATGCAGCAGAAACTCGTGGTAGAGCCCTTCAGCGAGCTCAAAAAGAACAAGCAAGTTCTTCTGCCAATGGCCAACTCAGTTTTGGCACAGTTATTTTGGAAGACCTATTAAAGGTTCCATCTTCTTTATCTCAGCAAGTAAATGGATCTAATCAGTCTAATCTTCCAAAACCAAGGATATTGCCAACTTCAATACAAGATGCATCAGCTTCCAAATCATCTACTTCCAAGGTACCTGCTAAACCGCATATTCCTATTGGGAAACACAGACCTATAGATCAAAAGTATGATATATTGAAACACTTGGCCCAAGTACCTGCCAAGTTATCAATTTTGGATGCTTTGAATCTGTCAAAAGATCTTCGGGAAGCACTCATCGAAGCTTTGTCAAGTCCTCAGGAGTTTGAAGCTGAAATTGCTGCAGCTGAAATCTATCACATAGAGAATAATCCTGCAGAATGCCATGCAGTGATATCTTTTACTGATAAAGATGAAGATGATGTTGTGCATGGGCATATAAAACCTTTGTACTTATCTGGAAAAGTCAATGGTGTAGATGTTCGAAGATCTTTCATTGACCATGGTTCAGGAGTCAACCTCATGCCCATTCGTACACTTCGTCGATTGGGCCTCAGAAAATCTGATTTATCTCCTTCTACCAAGATGTTACAGGGATATGATAAAAATGAACAAGAACCACTGGGAGATGTTACACTCAGAACTCAGTTTGGAGATCTTGTATCCAATTCGGATTTCGTGATTGTTGATCAAGACTCGGCTTTCAATATCTTGCTTGGAAGACCCTGGCTACATCAGCATGCAGCTATTCCTTCATCATACCATCAATGTCTCAAATACTATTTCGATGGTCAAGTTGGAACATTGTATGGTGATAAGGCCCCGTTCAAGACATGTGAGTCTCAATACATTGAGGCGGAATTTTATCACATGAAGGGAATAGAAAAATCTACAATGAAGGAAATTACCAAAGTTAATGCTCCATATGGTTTGGAGAAAATTCCAATAAATCCATTTTCACATGTGAGTACAGATTATGTGTTACCTATTAGTCAAATTGACAAAATAGGCCCAAATCAAAATACTCTTATGGAAAGATCCATAATGTCAATTACGGCGATCGATCCAGACAACATGGGAGAAATTGGTAACCTACCAAGCAGTGATGAAAGCATAAGTGGTGATGATTTCATTTCATCTACTGAAGTCCAACAAGTCTATACTTTGCTAATCAGGCCAGAAGAAGTTATAGCAACACCAGAGGTGAATAATGATGTCGATTCTCAATCCATCATCTCCTCTTTATTTCCCAAAGAAGACCCTTTATCATCAATAGGGTCGGAAATGGAAGCTTCTCCTTCAAAATGTGAAGATTTTGACATCTCTTATGATCATGAGAATTTCGTTTTTTCATCTACTTTGAAGTAGAAACGGAAGAAATAACACATGATGAAGAGGAAGAGGAAGATCTTAGAGATGATCCTCCAGCATTTGAAGAGGGTATCTCTACCACTGTGGATGAACTCAGAGAAGTAAATCTGGGTACAAAGAAAGATCAACGCTCCACTTTAATTAGTGCGGCCATGACCCTTGAAGAGCAAGAGATGTATATTTCTTTTCGAAAGAAAAATAAAGATATTTTTGCTTGGAATTATACAGAAATGCCTGGGCTTGATCCTGATGTTGTTACTCATCATTTGGGTTTACCAAAAGAACATCGAGGTTTTAAGGAAGCCGGGAGAAGAACACACCCAACCTATGCTTCCAAAATTGAAGCTGAAGTGGATAAGCTGATCAAAGCCTACTTCGTCAGAGATGTGCAATATCCCAAGTGGTTGGCTAATATTGTCCCTGTAAAGAAGAAGAACGCACAAATTAGGGTTTGCATCGATTTCAGAGATCTTAATCGGTATTATCCTAAAGATGATTTCCCAGTTCCGATTACAGAACTCTTAATTGATGCGACGGCTGGCTATGAAGTACTTTCTTTCATGGATGGATATTCTGGATATAATCAGATCCGAATGGCCCCAGAAGATGAGGAATATATAGCCTTCAGATCTCCTCAAGATGTGTTTTGTTACCGGGTGATGCCCTTTGGTTTAAAGAATGCAGGTGCAACATATCAACGCGCCATGCATCGTATCTTCAAACCTCTTTTAGGGAAGTTTGTTGAATGCTATGTAGATGATTTGGTGGTTAAATCCAAACAACGTTCTAATCACTTGGCTGATTTGGAAGTCATATTCCACAAGCTTCGACAACATAATTTAAAGATGAACCCCTTAAAATGTGCTTTTGGGGTAACCTCAGGAAAATTCCTCGGCTTTGTTGTACGCCATCGTGGTATTGAAGTCGATCCTGAGAAGACCAAATCAATCCTTGGTATGTCACCTCCTCAGAATTTGAAATAATTAAGAGGACTTCAAGGACACTTAGCCTATATTCGGCGTTTCATCGCCAATTTGGCAGGCAAAAGTTTACCCTTTACCAAATTATTGAAGAAAGGAGTCACTTACCAGTGGGCTGAAGAATGTCAAGAAGCATTTTATGTTCTCAAGAAATACCTCTTGAGTCCACCAGTACTCATGCCACCTGTTGAGGGTAGACCGCTTATCCTCTATGTGACAGCTTTAGAGCGATCATTGGGTGCCTTTCTCGCTCAAAAGAATGATGATGGGAATGAAAATAGTCTCTACTATCTCAGTAGAACTATGCTTGAAGTAGAAACCCGGTATTCAAGTATTGAAAAGTGCTGCCTAGCATTAATCTTTGCAGTTCAGAAACTGAGACACTACCTGCAACATCACGAGGTCCAATTGGTATCTCGTAATAATCCGCTCAAATTCATCCTTAGTCGTCCAATGCTTACAGGACGTCTGGCAAGGTGGGCGGTTATTCTACAGCAGTTCGACATTTAGTATGTGTCTCAAAAGGCAATTAAGGTCCAAGCTCTGGCTGATTTCCTGGCTGAACATCCTTCAGTGGAAGACACGTATTCAGATATCGAACTCCCTGATGAGGAAGTTTTCTCTATTCAAGAGAGTCCTCAAACATGGGAAATGTATTTTGATGGTGCTTCTAGAAGTCCAACAGGGAAGAAAATGGAAAATCCTAAATTCAACAAAGTTGGTTTAGGAATTGTGCTCATTTCTCCAGATAAGGCAGTGTTACCTTATTCCTTTTTGTTATGGGAAGGTGGTACCAATAATGAAGCTGAATACCAAGCTCTCATTACAGGCTTGGAGTTAGCGCTTCAAGCACAAGTGAATCACTTAAAGGTGAATGGTGATTCAGACCTGGTAATCAAACAAGTCAATGGGGATTTTGCCATCAGAAAAGAAGAATTAATCCCTTTGTATGATTACGTCAGAGAGTTAATGTCGGAATTCCCTTCAGAACCGACATTTTCTTATGTCCCAAGATCACAAAATACTCAAGCTGATGCACTGGCTAATATAGCCACAGCTTTAGCAGATCCAAATCGGGAAGAGACAACCATCTGTATTGCCCACCGTCGTGCAATTTCACCTTATGTTCAAGTCAGAACAGAGGAAATTAATGAAATTAGTCCCATTCCTGAACCATATGGTCATACTACAGGATGGATGTCACCTATCAGGGAATACCTTCAAAATGGAACACTTCAACCTGATAGAGCCGAGAAAGAACAAATCCGGCAACGTGTGGTCAATTTTACTCTTTATGATAGCCCAAACCACCTCAAGAAAATTCTCTACAAACGTGGTTTTGATGGAGTTCTCTTCAGATGTATTGATGGTGAAGAGACAATGTCTGTCATAAAAGAAGTGCATGCAGGAGTCTGTGGTGCCCACCAGTCTGGACATAGACTGTCTGAGCAAATTCGAAGGCTTGGATACTTTTGGCCTTCAATGATACAAGATTGTGTTAATTTCACAAAGAAGTTTCATTCATGCCAAGTATATGCCAACTTCATTCATAAACCTCCAGATTTGCTTCAAAAGCTAAATACTCATGGCCATTTTCCACATGGGGAATGGATGTGGTGGGACCTTACCCTTCAGCTACGGCCAAGCAGTTTAAGTACATTCTTACTGCTACTGATTTCTTTTCCAAATGGGTAGAGGCAGTACCTCTCAAAGAATTCAGTTCTAAATGCATTGTTAGCTTCATCAAGTCTAACATCATTACTAGATTTGGTGTCCCTCATACCATATTGACGGACAACGGCACCAACTTCTGTTCTTCTGAGGTAAATAAATTGTATCAAGAATACAACATTAAGCCCAACCAGTCATCTCGATATCATGCGGCGGCTAATGGCCAGATAGAAGCCTTCAACAAGACTCTTTCAAATATACTACAAAAGATGGTGGATAAAGATAAGAGGTCATGGCCTGATAAACTCTTTCATGCTTTATGGGCTTATAGGACTACCACTCACAATGCAACGCGGTCAACTCCATATTCATTGGTATATGGAACAGAAGCAGTCTTGCTAACCGAAGTTCAATTGCCTTCACTCAGAATAGCCATCTGTGATCAGTTATTTACAGATGAGCAATCCCAAAAGCGGTTGAATGAATTGGAACACTTAGATGAGAAAAGATTGTGCACTTTGCACCACTTGGAAATCTATCAGAATCGAATAGCATGAGCTTTTAACAAAAACGTTCGTCTTCGTTCATTCATTCAGGGATAATTGGTATTGGTTCTCAGAGCACCAATGATACCAGGAAAGAAGCCTCCCAAACTTGAACCAAAATGGGAAGGACCTTATTCAATACATAAGGTCTACTTCAATGGAGCGTATTCTCTAATCTCAATGGATGGATAAGACATCACGACTCCAACTAATGCCAGATTTCTGTAGAAGTATTTTGTATAAACACAAAATATTGTTCCCAGATCCAAAACAATCACATTGGTTCATGATATGTCCTACATGACACTAAACTGTATTATATCCTATCTACATGACGTTAAACTGTACAGAAGTTCCTATATTTTATCCGAGATGACATTAAACTATATTGTGTCCTAGCAACATGACATTAAACTGTGTGGCACTTTCATCATCCAGCATGACGATAAACTGTAAAAAGTCCCCAGAACTGATATCCTCATATTGGTTCACCTTAGTCCTAGCTACATGAATTTAAACTGTACAGCAATGTTCTATCGTCCAACATGACGTTAAACTGTATAAATGTTCTATTGTCCAACATGACATTAAACTGTAATAGTTACTTGAATTGTACTACATGACATTAAACTATAGAAAAGAAGATGTCCCTGTAACATGACACTAAACTGTGCAGCACCAGTTCATCCTTGCTATATGACGTTAAACTATACAGCAATGGTCCAGTATGACTTTAAACTGCAACTTTGTCCCACACGACATTAAACTGTGAAAAAGTTCCCTAAACCGTCCAGCATGACCTTAAAATGCATCATCCTTGGTCCATGTATATGACCATAAACTATTTGCAAATCCCTTACGTCCAGCAAGACGTTAAACTGTGACGTCCTAACTACATGACGCTAAACTGTATAAAAGTCCCTTACATCCGAAAAGACGTTAAACTATATAATCTCAAAGGTCTAGTATGACATTAAACTGCACCATTCACAGTCCATACATATGACCTTAAACTATTCGCACTTTCGTCCGACATGACGTTAAAATGGTACACTCTTTTTCCCTTACTGCATGACAATAAACTGCACAATCCCCCTTTCGTCCAATATGACGTTAAACTGTATTGTACCCATCGTCCTAACTACATGACGCTAAACTGTACAGAAAGTCCTTGATATGTCCTACATGACATTAAACTGTTATTTTGTCCCTGCTACATGAAACTAAACTGTGCAGCACCAATAGTCCTAACTGCAAGACTTTAAACTGCATAGTCCCTGAATATGTCCTACATGACATTAAACTGTGCATCGTTAAGGTTGTTATTACCTCTTGTTTCTCACACCGAGTATGACTCACGTGAGCTTAGAGCAAACCTCAACCATAACACTCTCTTTGGGCCCCTAACCATGTGTAAGTCCCAACAACATTTTAATTAGATCGTTGTCCCCAAGAACAACTTGATCATTAATTCATTCTTTAATTGAACTACACGGACTTTGATCCTTGCCCTCCAGGCTAGGTATGTAGGCAGCCTCCCAGGGTTCAAGCCCAAAAATAATCTCTTCACATCGGTTCACCACCATCTCATATGATGTTGATTCATGAAACCGCACCTAGAATCAATATCTTTACATTGATTCACTTTCGTCCTTGTTATATGACGTTAAACTATGCAACACTTTTGTCCGGTATGACAATAAACTACAATATTCTTTGATTTCCTCATTTGAGAGAGAACTATTATTGACATTGATTTTTCAATCATGGTTTTCATTTTCAAAAGACTACGTGCATACATGGTAATGCCTAAACTTTTTATCTCGGGTTAAACCATCATTGCACTAAAGTCCCCTTTCCCCCTTCACATGTACGAACCAAATTTGTATAAAGGGTAGTTCTAGAACTACGTGGGATTGATTCCCATCCTTATGGGATACGTAGTAATGTTCGAGTATCCCTCGAATCCAGCCCCAAGTCTTTTGGGCCTAACCCCAAATTTCACTTTTAGTCCCTTGGCTGAAAAGTCCTCATGAAAACACACACTGTGTATTCATTATTATGGTCCAAATTCTATGACCCTAAACTAAGATCACTCATACTTTCATCCTACACGACGTTAAAATGCATTTCAAGAACTACGTATGGCTTGATTCTCATTCTTATAAGATACGTAGTGAAGTCCAAAATTTCAATTCAGGACCCAGCCACAACATGATTATGGTTATCATTGACATATGTATCTCTATATACATTAGACAATACCCATCTTTATGTGTTATAATCTTAACCTTAAATATTTTCAGATCTTCATAACCCTTTTCATGACTTCTAGTCACAAAAATGTAAAACTTTTTAGAATTCTTTTGCCTAACTATGCAGCACGTGCCCATAGGTGGCCTTGCATAAAAAGTCCACATAACAGTCTTGTTAGCCAAAAGATAATATTTTATTTGACCATGAAGCCAATGCCCTTAGGTGGCCCTGCATATTTCAACCCCCTAACGGGTTTGTTAAATAATGGCAACCTCATTCTTGGGAAGAATGCCTCTTTTGTCGTTATTTGTCTTAAACGACAGTATGTAGGGATCCGCAAAAAATAGCCATCCTTAACATATTTTTCCCATATCCTTTCTCATGATCTGAAAGTATTCAAGTCTATGGTTTATTCTTCTTCCCTACGTTTGGGTCAGACCTTTGTAGGAGTGATATTCATCCAGTTCTTCGATAATCTTGTCTGAAAATATCTTCTCCATATTCAAGTACCTCTTTCCATACAACAAACTCTATACTTTAGAAAATTTGAATCTCCATAAACTTTCACTGGCTTTTAGCACTAGGAAAGTAAATTTCTGAGAGTTATTTTGCCTGACTATGCAGCACGTGCCCATAGGTGGCCTTGCATAAACAGTCCACATAACAGACTTTTCAGCCGAAAGATGCTATTTATTTGACCATGCAGCCAATGTCCTTAGGTGGCCCTTCATATTTCAACCCCCTAACGGGTTTTGTTAAATAATAGTAACTTCATTCTTGGAAACTACTTATTCTAATGCCTTTTAGCTATTTTTCATATCATTCCTCATATTCAAATATTCTTAAGCCATAGTTTACATATTTTCCCTCATAATTGAGTATGGTAATATGTTTTCAGATAAATTGTCAAGGAATTGAATCAATTTTAATCAATTTTGGTCAAAGCTATTTCGAACTTAAACATTAGCCCCTTTATGTCCGGATGGCATGACTTTAAACTGCCCACAAAAGACAAAGGAACTCTGAATAAAAGTCAAGTTCCAGCACACTTGCGCGCTGCCTTCTGCGCACTGAAGACTTGCACACCACCTTTTTCCTTTGGATGGATTCGATTTCCTCAGAGTCAAATCCTCATTTCTCTCCGGATCCAACTCTGAGGGGGGACTTTTTTTGATGCTCCTTTCGTCACAGAATCTAAAGATCGGAAAAGGGGAATATCTGAGCTCAAAGTGATTCAACCTTTGAAGAAAACATCAAAAATCGACAAAGGCATGAACAAAGGATCAACAACAACTGCACCGCGCAAGTTATATCATTGTCGAGCAAGTACACTTGCGCGACGCTCTTGGTCGCGCAAGTGACTTGCGCGACCTAAGTGATAACCGCCCGGTAACCGCCCGGGGTATTCTCCTGCCTATAAATAGACCCTGTGGGCCCCCCATTCGAGAATATTTTTTTCCAGAAACTCGGATTGAAGCTCCCGACACCCAAGTCTCTTCTCAATGCTTCCGGAACACTTCTAAGGTAATTTCTTACCTAGAACGGAAGATCTAAAGAGAGGGAGGAAGGCCTAAGTGTTGAAACTCATCAACACTTGCGCGCCTGAATGGCCAGCCCTTAAGAGAACTGATCACACTTGCGCGCCGCCTTATTCCTTCAATAGAATTTGCGCGTCCCTTATCTGGAAGAACCTCAAGAGGATTCTAAAGGGTTTAAAAAAAGAGTCGCTCAAGTATTTCAATGCTGGTTGAAAATCGCGCAAGTACACCATGTCTCGCGCAGGTATACTTGCGCGACCAATACTTGCGCGCCCACGCAAGACTTGCGTGCCTTTCAAGACTTGCGCGCCCCTACCTTTTTGGGTGCCCATATTGCCCATTTTACCCCTCTTAAGCCATTTTCACCTTTCCTATTCAAGATTCAGTCTTCAAGATACTCTTCAAAGCCATTTATGGCATGATTTCTTGATTTGACTTCCTTATCTGAAAAGAATTCGGTGGAATATCTCTCAAAACCTAGTGATTTATACATCTTTATGTCACCAAAGCTTGAGAGTTCGTTCATTAAACCTCATCCTTTAAGATGAGAGAATCCTTAGCCTGGGTCTCCTTTTCAGGAATAATCCCCAGTTATAAATCCTTTAATCTGGGCATCTTCCTCAGGAGTAAGCCCCAAATTCTTAAATTTCCTAAACTTGGGCATCCTCTTCAGGAGTAAGCCCCAATCTCAAATACCAGGCATCCTTCCTAGAAGTAAGCCCAAATCTCAAATGTGGGCATCCTTCTCAGGAGTAATCCCCAAACCTTAATCCCTAACCTGGGTCTCTTTTTCAGGAATAAGACTCAGTCATAATCGTGGGCTTCCTTTTCAGGAGTAAGCCCCAAGTCCCCTAACCTGGGCCTCCTTTTCAGGAATAAGTCCCAGTCATAATTTTGGGCATCCTTCTTAGGAGTAAAACCCAATCATAAGTCCCCTCCTAATTTGGGCATCCTCCTTAGGAGTAAGCCCTTATATTAGAGTATTCAAATCTCCATAAAGCACATATACCTTTATGGACCCTGTTCCTGGATTTTCTCTCTAAAAGTAAATCCTAAACCTTCATCTATTTTGGGAAGTCATACATACATAAGTCCCAAACAATTTCTTATGATTGCATCTTTCATGGCACAATTGTCTAATTTTTACCAATACCTCTTGTTTCTCACACCGAGCATGACTCACGTGAGCTTAGAGTGTAAAAGTAATTATGACATTCTTCTTTGAGCCATCAATCATAAACATCATACTCCATTACTCGAACTACGTGGGTTCTGATTCCTTTTTCCAAAACAAAGGATATATAGGTAGCCCATTTATAGGTTCGATCCCAACTTTGAAATAATCCATGTCCTTCTGAATGACGATAAACTTCAACTGCCCCACTGAGTGGCTTTAAAACTATCCTGGTCATCATAATGACCAAGAGACTTTTATATAAATGTTTTGAAGGATACCATTAACCAAGAATCTCTAAACAGATATAGATGATTCTCTATTGATGAAGAACCTCGAATACATATAAAAGGTTCTCTAAATTTATTGCATATTTAATCATTGATTGTTAAAACTAAAGGAAAGTACATTTTATACTTGGTAATGTAATAAGGATTCACGAACATAACTTAAATCTATAAATAGAGTCCCGGAGTAGACAATAATTCCCCTCAAAAAGGTGTGTTGAGTCCGACCTCCCATCCTCTCGACCAATGAAAATTCCCAAGCCTCATTAGTCCACAAGCTAATGAGTGCCTGCCTTTGGAAAGTAGGTCCAAACGGATGTGGAATCATTGGATGTTTCCGGTTCTACGAACAAACCCGCTAGAAACCGATCGGAACATTTGACTCTCTCATCCAAGAGGTCATCCCCGAAATCCGTGCGAAACATACATGTGATTATTGGACTAGTAGAATATCCATGTGAATGTTTAATTATAGTTATTTAATTTATTATTTCCATATTATCTTTAGGTTTTGGAATTTGTTTCCATTTTTTTCCTTTACTTAAAATATTATTCGTAGTTATAAAAGATTATAATGTATTTTTTAACCTTACTAGGAATCCGAGCTCACCCATTTATTTTATTTTTCTTTTCCCATGAATCTAAGAAGTGTATTATGACTGATATGCAGGGTTAATCTAGGAGAATAATGGTGTTCTTAATGTATTATCTATGTTTTATTTTATTATTTGGATTATAATTTAATGTTCATGTATGTAATATACATTCCAAGACAACTAGACTTATCCATGTTTTGGGACATGATTCCTTGTAATTATGATAATGTATTAAAATAATTCACCAACTATAGGCTTCTAGGGTTCGTGTGTTATACCCCGCATCCAATAGATTATAGTTTGTATCTTGTAACCCCTATTGGGGGATTTATGATGAATGTGGTGGAAAATAAGGTGGCACAAGAGTGACATAGATTGGGGTGAATATCCACAAAATAGCCAAAGGTCTCCTAGGATTTCAGGCCAACTAATATAATGGGCTTCCTATGAAGTGTATGAACATTTGTAGTGGGTTTGGACTATCCTTATTGGATCAAGGTGTGTATGTATGTTTGTGTGCGTGTCACTTAATTTTCTTTAAACCTCTATAACCTTTTATAAAATGGGTAAAATATGTAATGTTTTTGATTCCATAATCAAAAAAATAAAATTTACTTCATTATGAAAATAATACCATATATTCTATAATATTACTAAAATAAGCTCATTATGAATTTCATATTTGTGAATCATACTCATGAATTTTATGAAATAAATGTGAAATATTATAAATAATTGTAAAATTATGATTTTATAAACTTTACTATTATAAATATGATGAACTTGTATGTGTGGAATGATAATCGATACCACCTTACTGAAATAAGCATAGAATAATTGAAACAACAAACATCTAATAATAAAAATAAAATGTTACTAACTAATATATATATATATATATATATATAAACTAATTTAATAGATCAATATAAAAGGTAATAAATATAAATTATGTCCTGAAATATATTCTTAATAAGTTTATTCTTATTTTAAAGGGAGATAAATCACATTTTAGAAATTTAAGCGTAAAGGTAAGGTGAATTTTATTTTTCTATTATTTGAGTTGGAATAATACTATTCTATATTTATATTCCTCAGGATGTTTCATTAATATATTTTATATTATTATCTATATTTATGTGATTTTTTAATTTATATTTCCATTTATCCTAGATTTTTTAATTAGGCACGAAGGGAATCTTTTTCACTCTCTTCTTTTATGTTTCTCTCTTAGTTTCATTCTCTTGACTCTTTATTCAGTTTTATTTATAAAACTTATTTTTGAGGTTTTTTTATTCCATTATTCTTCAAAATAATTTTTTTTTATTTTATCATTTTGATGTTAATTACTCAAAATTTCATTCTTTATGAACAAATATCAAAATTTAAAGTATATTTTTAAAATTATTTTTATAAAATTTCTTATCTTCCTCCGAATAATTTTTTATTAATCTCTATACCCTTATCTATTATACAAAATTAATGTTTCTTATGAATCACTAAGGATATAATTCCTTGGTATCATCCAATTACATTCACTAGATGATTCATTTTATACCACATGAAAATTGTTATGTAGCCTATTTTATTTTTACATGTTAATTATGTTATGTATTATAAAATATTTATAATTGTTTTAATGTTCATGAAGAATGAATATGTAAAGATATATTTATGTGATGGGCTGTAAAATAATTATATAACCCTATAATTAATTTGGTAAAACTTTTCATCCAATGAGATTATTATATTATGGTACATGAGATGTGAACCTAGTCTATTTTGTTATAGGATATGAACTATTTTCCTAACCCACTAGGTTATGTTTTTCTTAGTGGTTAGCTTAAAATATACTTATGATAACCTATGATAATATATATTTCATATTCTTATGTTATAGGACCTGTTTATGTTATGATTCACATTTATGTTCCCATGGTTTGTATTTTAAATTTGCATGGTTTCCTTATTCTATTTCCATATACCATACTTATGTTTTTAGACACACACACACTCATATATATATATATATCATGCACAATCATTTATGATATTCATTATGACCTAGTATGTTTCTATAGTTGACATATTGTATATTTTACCTCTTATAGAGCATCTGATCTACCCTTTCCTTATGTTTCCCTTTTCCCTAGGTAAGAAATGATAATATTATGTATGATATATCTAGAGGAAAATAAAGTGTAAATAATATTATATAAGACATGTATGTTGTATGATTTATTAATATTTAATTGTTTCTAATATTTATAGAAAGTATAAATTTAGGTCCTAGAAGTGTGTTTTATTTTTTAGTTATAATATATAGTCCTTGAAAAATGATTTAATTATATATATGTTATGGTCAGGTCATCACAATGAGATAGGGATCTTAATATAATGAGTTGGGATATGTTATTGGAGTAGTAGTTTGGGTATTCTTATTGGTTTTAAAGACTATTTTGGGTTGAGATTGTGAGGAATTAATTTTCCTATGAATTAGTTTTTTTAGATTCTCACTGACTTCAGAGGAAAGAGAGTGTGTGTTAAGTCATATTGTGAGTGTGGAATTTGATAGAATACTATTTTAATGGATTTTTCAAGCTTAAATCTAAAATAAATTGTAAATAATAATTTTTAATGAATCATTGAGAAATTAATTTTTAATATGTTCCCTCATTCCTATAAGATGATGTTCGATTAGAATTCATCTAGGCAACTTCATATAGAGATGATAGATCCATATTCAAGATCCAGTACCCCAGTGAATTTTTTCTTTGTAATGAGAATTATTTTATTCTTTTAAGGAATTTATCAAATGGATTATAAAATTTAATTGACAGTTTTAGAGACCTTAAAGAGTTTTGAGTGTAATATTGCCATATTTATGGGGGTGACATGGGATCCTAGGATGAAAAAAACTATATTAAGAATGGTCAATTAATGTTTATATGTATTGGTATTCCTTTGAGGGAGATGTAGTTGTAGATAATAATATTGTGAATATATTATTACCTAAAGTTATTGGGATCCTTGATAATTTACTAATACGGGTGGGGAATCGTTGAATAAATTTCATTTATGTTTTTCTAAAGAAAACCATTTTCACCAGTCAAGATGATTTACTTGTTGTTTTGAATTTTTTACTCTTATATATTGCAATTAATAAGATTCAATATCATAATTCAGAAACCACACTCCAACAAATGAAAAGATATTAGATTCATAAATTTTCATGGTTTACCATTAAATATAAATGGCTACACCATTGGCATGGTCTAGAAAACACAAGATCTTAAGATCAAATATAACTGTCATGGATACAAATAGTAAGGGTTTATCCTTAAATCATATTACAAAAAATGTATAATTATTTATTTGATTATCTCATACAAAATATATATGAAAATATTCAAGTTATTCAATAATTATATTCTTTAATTTCCATGAAATATTTTTAATTTTTTTCTAGATAAGAACCAACTCTATTTATCTCTTGTACACATTGAAATATTTAGCGAAAAAGTGGTTGAAATTTATCATTAAAACCCTAATATCATCATTAATTATTTATTAATAGATATTTATGAAATAAAGAGAAATTTATCTTCAATTTTTAATAAATATCTCAAAACCGTACCATATAAACAACATTAGTCCATTTATTCTTTAAAAGTGGCTATAATATTCAAATTCAAGTGTTCCAACTTCAATAAAATATTTAATGAAGATCCTATATGATTATTTTCACTTTTTGGTGTCTTTTCCTTTTAAAAACATTCAAATTCTTTCAACACACATACTCTTCCCCTAACTCTAACTTCATCTTTTAATTTTGAGCTTCAAATTCAAAAATCATCAACCAAATTTAACGACCACCAACAACCCCTTAATTGTAATGAATTATATCAATATAGACCATTAAAACACTATAGATAAGGTTATTTAATGTTTATTGTATAATTTGAATGGTCTTTAGTGTCACCAATTCCCTCATATCATCAAATACGCCTGAAATATTATTTTCTATCAAAACTAGATGAAACCCTATTATGTGAAATCAAAGACACTGGTAATAATTTCCTAAAACTAATCCTCTTTCACCACTACTAAAACATTGGTTCTTGATAGTGGGACTTTGGTATTTTCCAAGTTATCTACTACCTAAAAATTCCTAGCCACAATAACTCTGGTGCTATGACAATAGAACTTTGTCACTCAATCAGTGTACTTGAATTCTCATTTCTCCATTCAAAACGATTACAACTCAAAGATTCAATTCAAATACTCTGTTAATAATCTTAAACCTATATGAAAACCTCTTCCATTATATATAAATTTATATAAATCAATGGGTGAAATGTGTTGACAATAAAACCCTGCACATTAACCAATGAATTGAAACAAACTCAATGCTACTTTAAACAAGACTTCGAGGGCCTTAACTATCTCTCAAAATAAAATATGACTTTTATTGCTTCAACATGTCTCTATATATGATGTTTTTAAATGTGAATCATGGATAAACAAAGATATAAAATTGAAAGGTGAAGATGTTTCATAGAAGAACTTACACTCTCTATTTTATGAGATATTCTCTCTATATACGGTTCACCCATTAAATATTTTAGATTTTATAGAATTCCAGTATCATGGGTCATATATGATAGAAAATTCTACCAATTTTATAGGTTTTTCTACCTTATATAAACCATGGAGGTAAATATGGTCTTAAAATCATACTATTTGAGAATATTCATATTGATCATTTGTGATTATAGGTATTACCATCTTTCCATGTAACCTACTCAAACATTGTTACGAATGTAATTTCGGTGGAATCATAGGTTCCCTTACCTATCAAGGTTATGGAAATAAAGTGGATTATGGGGAAGAAGTACAAATATGCTGATGATCTTTGGGATGTTTAATGTTATTCTATCCAATGGGTTAGTTCTTAACCATTAAAATCTAGGAGGAATTTTTTTTCATAGTGTTTAAAATTTTGAAAATGGGTCATATTCACAACAAGGTAGTGTCTCTCATAGGGTTAGATGTGGAGTTTGTAAAGGTATTATATGAAACTGTATGAAATGGTATAGATTTAAATGTGAGCTTTAACACTGGTAACATGTATCCATGAGGTCACTGATTTTAAGGTATATTTTAAATTCTCATACCAATTTGGTATGTTGAATATTATTTAGTTACTTTTGTTTGGTTTTTTAATGTGAGTGGAATTTAATGGTTCCATATATACCCAAGATCATGGTGACTAATGGTTTTGAGGATATATTTCTAGTGATGTTGGATAGTATCAGTTTGAAGTACCATGATTTCATTATATCTTAGTGTAAGTCTTATAGTATGGAATTTATGGGTTTTATTATGTTAGTATTGTGTGAGATATACTTAAAGTGATATTAAAGTTAAGGAATTTCATTATTATTAAGATAACAAGATAGTAAATCCTATAATAAGAAGAAATATATTAGTGGATTGGTTGTATAGTCCTTGGGATAGATGAATTATAGATAATGGTGAGAGTGATGTGTGTAGGGAAACTATAATTTGGTAACTAAGATATTGTTTTAGATACTAGAATAAGAGTATGTGATTTGTATCTAGATTTTGAGAAACCACCAGACCTGAGTAACAGCCTATGGTGTTTAGATATAATGAGAGAGTTTGGTAATGGGTGGGGTGTATTATTATTTGAAATAGTCTAGGAAGGACTAAGAATTAGAGACATGCTATACTCATGAAAGGGGTATGATGACATATTCACTAAATTATGTTTTTATAGTTTAAAAATACATGAAAATAAAAAACATATATTATAAGTAGATTATATATAAACATCATAGTGATTCTCTGTATATATGATAGTGTTCCTTAAACCAACAATGTTGACTATCAGATTTAGAAATTGATAAATAATCTTTCTATAAATGTCTATATATTGTAAGTCATTGTTTTTTTGGTAGAAAATATAAATGGGAACACTAGTCAAGGGCCATTGAAATTTAGAGGAAGTTGATGAAGTTGAGTATAAGTTGGTACTTATTGCATGGGATTGGTGATTTGGAGATGGAATTAGAGTTAAGTTCACTATTTGAGGAAACATTAGTGTGTTTATTGGATAGAAGTTAGAGACCCTAAGATAAAATTAAATTTCACTAGTTCAATTATAGTGATAACATAGTCATATCTAGTAAAAATCTTCGGAATGATAGTTAGAATCAGATCCCAATGGATGAAATAAATCATAGGATACACTTGAGGATACTTTTGGGGGATAAGAAGCCAGGTGTATAAGATTTTTTAACACCTTGAAGTATCATATGTTGGTGAAATAATATTAATTATTATATTTTAATGAAGAATTATTTTTTTGGGTTTAAAATTTAGAAAATAACCTAAGTAAGAGGTAATGAGTTACTTATATAGAGTCTCAAGGGTGGATGTTAGAAGATATCCCTAGGAGACTGATGGTATCCAAATTATAATCTAGTAGGAAATAAGTTACATTTTGATATTACTCCAACCACTAGATAGTCAGTGTAAGGGCATCGGGGACATATTGGGGGTCCATCATGAGGATGTTGTTATCCCCCCCACTCTTTAAGTGGAAATATTTTGGTCATTTTGGGACCTTCAATATTAAAATATGGACACCAATCCATTTTTTCCAAGTTAGTTAGCTATAAATATACCGTGACCTATTATTGTTTCTATTATCCCCATGTATTCCCTTTCATACACACTATTTGTTTTATAATAGATCATTTAAAAATTAGTTACATTGATAGAAATGATAATGAAATCTATAAATATTTACTCATTGTTTCATTCATCTAGTGTGTGGTCAAGGGTAAATCCCTAATTTATGTATTTTTATAGATTATTTAATATGTATAAAGTGAGGATTAATTTAGGGACAATAATATAATATTTAAATCCTAATTTCATAATATAGTTTGAAGTAAACTAATCTCGGCTAACCTATCCAAATATCTAAACTCCCTTGGTATATGGCCCAAATCACATTCCAATTTTACATGGCCTATTAACATGTGTCAAGGTATAAAATATTTCATATATGAATGATTCCATACGTAAATAAGTAAAATAGTAAATAATAACATTGTAGTGACTGAGAACTGAATTGCCTAAGTGGTACCTAGAGCTGGTTTCCACATAACCACCGGTAAATCTTCCAAAACCCATAGGCTAGAAACTATCATTTGGGGTTTAAGAAACACTCTTAAAATGTTTTTTTACCCCCTTTTAAATAAAAATATAAATAATTAAGAATATAACTCTATATATTAAATTAATATAATGGAATAAAATATAACCCGGATAAGAGATAGAAGTATAAATTGATACTCTACTATATGTGGCTAAGTCCCAACCACCACCTGTGGTCTTTAGCTCCAACACTAAGTGGACTCAACTTTTACTATTAATGGTAAAGTGTAGTAAAGAAAGAAAAAAAATAAATATTGACTAGTACCTTCAAAACAAACCATGGACTTAGATACCCGTTGAAGTGAACATTAGAGTTGTGAGAATATAATACTCAGTTATAATCTACCAAGGTTCCAACATATATAGAATATGTTAGGTGTATTAATCAAATAAATATACTCATTTACATAAATATATGAAAAAAATAATCATCTAGTAGATAATTAATATCATAGATCAATCATTCAATAGATAAAAACTATTTTCCATTTATAATATGTAACTCCATAAACCAGGAGGGTCCATACCAATTATACAAGCTACGAGCCTTGGATCCATATTTGTGATGTTAATTCCTAGTCATCCCTTATGTGAGATAACATCAATACCTATAAATATATTAGAAATGTACATATATTCACTCACACATATACGTATATGTTCATAAAGAATTCATGGTCGAAGAGAAGCATCCTAGATAGATTAATCCAATCCAGACTGGGAAATCATACATCATGTCCCAGTGATTAAGTGAATGAGTAGAATAAGTCAGGGGATTATGAGACCATCCTACACCATCAATCTATATAACCAGTCATCTCTTACCTTCCATCCCATATATTAAACTTTTTAATATTTAATCATGTAATTTTTCAAACTCATACACAACAATATATACATATTATAAAATTACATCATAGATAATAATTTAAATAGTAATTGAACTTGTTGTAATCAAAAAACAAGGAAAAAGGTATCAATAATAATTAACTATAATTAATAAAATATATTAGTTGAACAATGGATTCACCCCCGTTATATTTCATAATTTTATATTAGGTTATTGAGAATGTTGATCTATTGTTAAATGGAAATGTGTATTGAAGTCACAAAAAAGTAATATAAAAACCAAATATAACTTAGACAGGCCTAAAATTTCTCATAGAACATATAATGATTTAATAAAAACCTTGATTTATTTTAGGTCTTGTTTTTTTAGGTTTACAACAGAAGTTGAAAGCATAGAGAACCAATCTATATATTTATTGTGGAAACAATTTACGGACCTTTAGAATTTATCATAGTTAAGAAATAAAATCCTTTCCTGCCACCTTTCTTTACCAGGATAATATGTCCCCAGTAAACCATCTTAACCAAATGTTACATGTTTTTCATTGAGAAAACATTAAATTAGATAAAGTTCTGTAGTGTGATCTATCTACTACTTACTACTTGAATATTTTGGAAACATTTTCATGTATCTTTAAGAATGGGTTACTACTTAACAATATGAAAGTGAGTACCACCTAGTTACTTAATTAATACAATACTAGTATGTCTTCATCTCATTCAAGGTTGTGATTGTTTGGGTGTAACAAAATATATATTTTATTTTTTACATTGTATCTAACATATTATTATACAACATGTCTAAACACTAAGCATAAAGGCTACAAATATACTTTAATTATATAACATCAATTAATAATTTAACATCACAGTCAAAAATATTTTAGTTTCTCAATATAACTATTTAATGAACTTCCCTAATCACTACATGTTCTATACGATTCCATATGGAAATTTTATTATCTTAAATGATGGCTAAATCCTAACTAGTGTCTTATTTCTTATATAGATTAATTAAATTCATCTTAGTTTTGATAATATAAATTACAATTTCCATTATAATTTAAAATTAATTAAGGTTTGAGCCCCCCTATAGGATTATTTTATAGTTAGGGTATCAACCAAACACTTATCTCAAGTGGTTAAGGAGATATGAGAATCATTAATATTCATTCTCAATTATTAAAACCACAAAATAAAATTGGATAACTTATTTGTAGATAAAAGTATGTGAAAAAAGCCAATAAGTTCCATCTAGTGGTGTTTAGAGCACAACTATTGTCCATATTTTAACTAGCATGGAAAATGATAAAATATTTATAATTACTTATAAAAAACTCCCTAATTAATAAAAAATCAACTAAGAACTCATAATTTAAGGATATAATATAATAGTTTAAACTAAACAGAAACATTACACTTCTTTAAAAAATCATAATTTGAGATAAAAAAGAATTTTTAAAAACATTATTATTTTAAACATTTAGAAGTATATGAAAACATGTTTATTAATTTTGAAAAACTATCAATATATAAATCCCAACACAAATCATGTTGAATTTTATATGGGTCAGAACCACCTATCATGATATTAACCTTAGAAAGACCTTCTTCACAATACAATTGTATTATATAAACCCCTTAGAATCAATAATACACATTCCATAACAAATCAAAATCTAATACCCATTTATCTTAAATTGACATAATGAAAACTAAAACAAAATCATAGACAAAACCTAAGTATAATGACACCATATTATTTTAACAATTAAGAAGAATAAATCCCAGAAATAAATGAACCCATGAAACCCTGGATAAATAAATCCCTAGAAAACCAATTTTAAATTAGAAATATATCAAAAAAGAACAAAATCATTAATAAAACAATTCACTTTGGGAACTATTTACCCAAAAAAGAGAAAGGAGTGAGATTAGAAAGGATTTAAACTTGACTTTAGTGAAATCCAAAATTAGAGAACCCTCTACTAATAGATAAAAAATATGTAAGCAGGGGGAGTGGAGAGTAGAATAATAAGTAGGTATTACTTAGCCTTAACATCAAGTAAAATTAACTAAATCCATGATTGAGTGATATAGGAATGGATGTAACATGAATATATATAAGAGAGGATCCCTATAGGGGAGTTATTCCATGGGAGAGCGAGGGATAAGTAGATTGATTTAAGGGTTTAAATGGAATTAATGGAAAATTATAAATATATAATCATGGGTATTTAATAAAAAAATCTAGGTGGTAACAAGAATTCCAATAGACACCCACCAGACATTCAACAACACCCTAGTGGTTATATAGCCACTGGTTAAGCAGTGAACTTTTGATAGACCTCTACAAGAATTTTGGTGCATCCTAGACCCCCAATTTCCTCTTCATTAACATCCATCAATCCCACTCAAACCTCATTAAAATATTAAAAAACTCTTATGAAACCTTAAACCTTTACAAATTACACATTAAATTCCATCCTCAATCTCCGAAATCAAATCCAAATTTTGGAATAAAAAATTATCCCACTACTAAAAACTAAAAAAAAGAAAATTTACACACAATTTCATAGAATTATTTTCTCAAAAACATAATGTTCAAGTTTAGGGTATTTAAAAACTCTACAAAATTTAATTTTTCATCACTAATAAACATAAAACAATAATCCATTAAACTCACCTATGTTTATAAATCCAAAAATGAACAAGATCATTCTACTCTATAACATCAAGTAATAACTTTATACCTAAGATGCTATATCCAAAAATTCACTTCTCTATAATAATTTCAAAAAATAATTAAAAAACAAAATACCATAAACAGTTAAACTACTCAAACAAATCGCCACTCCAATAATAACCAAACCATGTTCCCTAAAAGAATCTACTAAAAACCTTACGAAACCCAAATAATCATCCCCTAAATTCAAAAAATATTTCACAAAAAATAACCGAAAATAAGCTAATACACCAAAAACCAAAAGTATCATCATACCAAGGTTCTCTCCACCATAAAATATATCTATAGGTAGTTCATATTTCTCTTTTACTTACTCTATTTATCTAAAATTATTTATTTAAAAAATTCAATTCTTTAATTTTATTCTGAAATACCATTTCAAAATTACTTTACCGAATACTTTCTTTCATAAAACAAGAATTATCATTGTTTAATTTAAGGGTAAAATTCATTAATTCCATTAGAAATATTAGTTTACTTATTTTATAAATCCCTTTACTAAGGGAAAATATTTTCTTGTCCATTTTTTATACATAATTGTCTTAATAAAATTTTATTTTAAAAATATTGAAATATTGTAAAAATATTAAATTATTTTTCATAACCACATTTTAGTTAAAAAAACATAAAATCTACTAAAACATAAAATTATGAAAACAGACATCATATGATATGAATTTTCTCCTTAAGTTTTGGAAAAATTGAAACAAAATTTTAAATAATGAGCATGCTTAAGTCAATATTGTAAATATCATGTTACATAATCAAAATAATAATTAGTAAAAATTTAAAAGGAATATAAATAATAACATATAAATAAAACTTTATCATGATTAATAGTGATTCCTTAACTTATACATGTAGTATAGTCTGAACAATTATAGTACTAACCAGAAATACATAATACATGGCATGGTTGGATGATGGAAATAAATGGAATGTTATATAAGCAATTCACTAATAAACAATAATGTTACAAGTATAACCATAATAACATGGTAATAAAAATATCAAGACAAGAAAATTACCATTTAATATAAAACATACTCATAAATGAAAACAATGATCATATAATCAAAAATATTGGAATATTATAATAAATTTAAAATAGAATGCTTGGATAAATAATGATAAATGGTTGGGAAGAAATATTTCCTAGAATAATTAAAAGCATGATCCCACTAATATGAAGCACTTACATTAAAGTAATATGTCAATAAAGTCATAGGATCATTTTGTAAAACAAAAAATTCTAGAATAGTAGGGAATCAATAAGAAAAATGCATGAAATATGGAAACTTTATAAAATTAATGGAATATCATAAGCATGATTATGTATTACAAATTAAAAAATATGATATGATCATTATTTGAGAAATAATAACTATCAAAATAGAAGTAATATTTCAATAAAATTGTAAAAACATTTTCTAAAATCAACAATACTAACATAGTAAGAAAAATATGATAAAAAATTCCAATATAGAATTTTTACATGGTAAAAAAATTTAAAAATCATGATCAATAATAAAATATAAATAATAACCAGATGCATTAACAAAATAAAACAATAACAAATAGTGCATGAATAGTATCACCTAAATGTGCATGTGAGTAAATTTAATCAGTTTATTATAAAATAATAAGCTAAGAGAGAAAACAAAGTTTATTTTATTAACCATTATTTAATTAATTAGATGTATTCCTAAATATTTGTAATGATATAAGAAACATGAACAAGCCCAAAAATGACACTATATGACATGGTGCATGAATGAACACAGAAGGAGGTTCCCTACTAATCCCTATACACATTATAAATTTTTACTTACCTATAGATGGGGTACTCAAACAAATACCTCACCCACAATGGTTGTACTGACCCAACTACATGGACATACCAAGAAACATGATCTCCCACCATTAATATGTTTGTAATTACCTTTCTGGGTTTATTCTTAAATCATGACTATGTTATATCCAATATACTCTTAGTCTTGATCATTTTAATAGCTCTATAATAGTAATGATATCAGTGATGCTTTGATACCTCTCTATAGAGACCATGACCCGAATCACTTGTTTGGTACCCAAATCCGGCCCCCACATGATCATAGGTGAACCTTCTAACCACCAAAGTCTTGTGAATAACATTGGGGATCTATGAAACACTAGTGAAATCTAGTTTTACCCCTTTCAAATAAGACTATAAATAAAGAATACTAAAACATTCTAAATAAAATAGAGATCATATAGAGGAACAAAAACGTTGATGATATAAGTTAAAATTGGTACTCTAATACATGTGGATAAGTTCTAACAACAATCTCTAGTCTCTAGATCCAACACCATGGTGACTCAAAAAGTACCAGAAATGATCAAGTATAGAAAATAAAGACAGTCATCCAAATCTCTATATGTGCATGTATGTTCCTATAAAATAGACGATGGAGAAACATTTCCACCAGAGTGCACATGAATGGTGGGATCATATAATAATCAGTAGGAAACCACCAAGTTTCCACTATATATGGAATATTTCAATTGCATAAATTAGATAAATCTTCTCATTTTCATAAATAATTTAAGAATAATTTAATAATGTAGATTTAAACTGGTAATAATAATCATTAATTTGGAAGATAATAACTAGTGAGAATCTATAACATATAGAACCTTATAATGGGAAGGTCCATACCTATTATACATACTTCGATCCCTTGTTAGGTATCTATGATGATGATTCTGGGACATCCCCTATCAAAAAAAATCAATACCTATAAGTTACTTACATGTATGTATATACACCCACACATATAGCATATGTGCAAAAATACGTCTCGGTACAAATGACTTACTCTATATAGATAAAGACATGATAGTTAGAAAAATATTTTATTCTATACAATAGAATATGGGAATGGGTATAATGATTCAGGGTGTTTTGATCTCATCCAATACCATCAATTTCTATAACAATTATAGTCCTAGTTCCTATAAAATACATCAAACCAATACTTCATTAAGTGAGTTCCTTTGAAATATCATGCACAACATATATATATATATATATATTCTATAATTCATGAATGGAAAATAATTAAAAAAATAATCTTTGGAATACTCGTAAAATAATGCATGAAATATCCATAATAAATCACTTTAATTAATAATAGACAATATCCTATAAGAGATTTCAGTACTATCACGTCTCAATAACTTTCATCAAGTAAATAATAATTCTAAATAAAAATTAAATGTAAATATGTATTCAAATCACAATAAGGATAAATAATAATAAAATATCTTATAATGGTCTAACAATTCTCATAACCCATAAAAATATCTATGAAAACCCTTTATTAATTTAAAATATTGGTTTTTATTTAGGTTCATTAGGCAACTGAAAATAATTATGAACCAATATCTCTTTTGGGTGTGGAAAAATTTTAATATCCATGATCATTTATCATAGTTAAAAAAATAATCCACCCTTTCCCCTACTCTGATTTACCTATGATTTATGTCTACACAAAAGTACCCTTAAAAAAGGTTAAGTGTGGTTCTTTGACTTATAATTAATTTAGGTAATGTTGTGGATCTTAATATATGGATTATTTATTACCTAAATATTTTATTAACATGTTCAAGTATCTTTATGAATGGGTTATTAATTTCTAATAGGAAAGTGAGTACCACCAAGGAACTTAAATTCTATAATACCAAGTTGGTTTCATACCATTTAGGGCTTCCATGGCTTAAGTGTACCCTACATTATATTTTTATTTTATTTTTATTGTATCTAAAATTTTATTATATCTATTATAAAAAACCTATAATTTATAAGGTTACTGAGTTAATTATATTTGATAATATCAAATAATGATTTATAATCACAGTCAAATTTCCCCTGGCTTTTCATTATAACTATTGAAAGAACTTCCTTGGTTTTAATTGTGTTTTATAATATATAAGATGGAAACATTATGATAATAAATAATGGTCTAAAACTTCCAAATTATTAATTTTTATATTGATTATGTAAATTATTCTCACTTTTGTAACATATAAAACACTCCCAAATCAAATTTAAAACTAATTAATGAATGAGTTTCCCAAAAAATGTTTTTTATTGTTTGGGTATCAACCAAACACTTATCTTATGTTATCCAGGAACAAAAATACCCTTCACTATTAATTATCAAGTTATAAAACCTCAAAATAAAATAATAAACATTATTTATTTATTAATTTATGTTAACCATGGATATATGTTCCATGAATATTTATTTAGAGAACAACTAAAGTTTGAAGTTTAACTATCTTGGAATGTGATAATAAATTTCTAATACATGATAAAAACAGACTTTGATTGATAAATAAAAAACTATTAAATCAAATATAATTTGATTAGATAACATTTTAAATTATACAAATACACTTCACTTATTCTAAAAACTCATAATTTGAGGTATTAAATTACTTTATAGAAACTCTAGTTTCGTAGAATTGGAAATAATTGAAAACATGTTTATTAATTTTTGAAAAATAATAGGAGTTAAAGCCTAATAATAATATTGAGGAATTATGTATGGTTTAACACCACCTAACATGATATTATCCTTGAAGAAACATCTTTCTCAATCCAATGACATCATAGAATCCCCTCAGAATAACCAACACACATTTCATAAGCAATCGAAATCAATTACTAACGTAGCTTAGATGGACATTATGAAAACTGGAAAAAACATAGCCAAAACCTTGGTAGAATGACACCATGATTATTTTAACCACTAATTAGAATAAATTCCTAAAATAAATGCAACAAATAATCCATGAATAAAACAAAACCCCAATAAACCCAATATATAATGGAAATATGTCAAAAAATTGGAAACATTAATAAAACCACTCTATTTGGACACACATTACCCAAAAAAGAAGAAGGAATGATATTTTAAAGGATTTATCCATAACTTTAATGTAATCCCTAATTATAAAACCAACTAACTATAAAAACACTTATAGTAAAATAAGTATATAGGATATGAGAAGAAGAAGATGGGATTATATAGCATTAACCATGAAAGAATTCTCCCAAGTATATGTTTTATTTTAATAGATATTGAAGGGACTTGAAAAGTCGTAAGAGAGGATCCATATAGGGATGTTTATGCAAGGGAGAGTGTAAGATAAGGGAAGTGGGTCCATGTTTTAAATGGAATTAAAGAACAATTTCTAGATATCTCTCAGTGAAGATTTTATAAATTTTTCCTGAGTAGCCACCAATGTTTTGGTGGACACCAACCAGAATTCTAATGGAACCATAGTGGCTACATAGAGACTATTTTTCAATTAAACTTCATATAGACTACTAAAATGATTGTATGATTCTAATACCTTCAACTCCCTCTTTAAATCGAACATTAAAACCCAGTAGGATATCATATCAAGATTTCAAAACTCCTATAAAATCCATAATCATCACAAAAACATACCTCAAATTCTATCCCCAATATAAAAAAAATCAAATAAAAATTAAAAAAAAATAGAATGAAAATATCCACCCAAAAAAATTAAAAATTTACCACTATTCAATAGATAAATTCCCATAAAGACAAAGTTGACAATGTTAAAAATCAAATATGAACAATCTATAGGTTGGATATGTTATGAATAATAAATGAATAGAATTGAAAATAAGGCACATATAAACTCGGAAAACAATCACAATGAAATTGTTACTAAATCATTTTTTTCACATATAATTTTATACCAATCACTTTATATTCAATGATTTGAGAAGTGGGAATCCTATGGAAATAAAATTCATATTTCTCATGAATGATTTATAAAGATGTGCTAAATCATAATTATTTAATAATAAATTCTTAAGAATGGTATTTCCTTTTTATAAGGTAAAATATATGCACTTATTTTATTTATTTTACTTAGATTTTTGTTTTATGTATTTGGGATTCCATTATCCAAACAAAGTGGCCAACCAAGATATCTAGCCATCTATCTCAACCAAAGAAACATGTGAGCACTTCCTCAACCATTACTAAGAGCAGTAATAGATATTCAGTTGAGCGGTAATGCATGGGTGAGCATAGAACCCTCTATAAGCACAAAAAAGGTGGTTTGTGAAAGGGTGGGGCATGACCGGTGAGGGTATGGGTGCAAGTATGTATAGGTATCGATACTACTGTCATGGATAGATGGGAATATGAAATGGATAGGATTATTAATAAGATCTAGATAGTGAGAAAGTCTAGTGTGTGATGGCTCCCATGGAACATGTACTATTCCTCTGTAAAAAATATGGATAAAATATCCAATATCTGATCAGATCAGCTGAGTTACCTCATCACACACCGACATTGTCTTCCACTTCATATAACCTACCAAACATGATGAAACCCCTATTTTGATATTATGAGACACCACTAGACTTTTTTCAAATATTTTGATTCCATACTAAGAAAATTATCCCTAGACTCCAGTTATCATCATACCAGCCTTCCGAAGATCAACCTAAAACAACTAGTATATAACTGATATCCCTAAGGCATGCATGTATGTAGTGATTTGAAAAAATGATCCATTTTGTATTGGTGATCTTGATATTCCATCACATAATTACACCGTGATAAGTTGTATGGGTCATGTGACTATTTGGAGGACAACCATCAATCTAATCATGTGATCACATATATCCATTATAATATGAACATGGATCGGGTGATCAAATTATGATGATCATGTGAATCTAATCTAACATCACATGGTTATCAGTAGAAATATCTTATCCTCACCTATCATGATCCCCCAATCATTTAAAATCTCCCTTCATTTGAACATTTTGAAGGTCATAGATGTTGTTGCGCATTTAAATGTTTTTAACCTTTTTGAGTCATCTCTTGAATTAAATATAGATCACACTATCATAAGAAGCCATCAAAATAAGTATAAGGGATCATGAAATCAAGTGACTATTGTTATACTAAACCACAATGAAATCACATGACTCACATAAAAATGTATCTTCCCTTCATCATTTCTTACTTTTTTTCATATGAATACCCTGGATGGATTTCAAGTGCTTATCTATTGAAATGACACATGATCACATGAATCCCCTAAATCCATCATGTGAACCATCATCTGTGGCCATCATATAAATCCCTCATTGTTTGAATCACGATGCCTTTATCGAGAAACTGAATGAGTATCACTTTCTCACATGGAACATGATCATGAAAATTTGATCAAGTGAAGTCTATTTGAAAGTGAATGTGTGATCACATATCTACCTAGGTGTCAAATAGGAATGATTGATGCTAAGAGATATGGGTATTTGAAGATAATATTCTCACCTCCTCAAACTGATGCACACATAACCTTCGCTTTCCAAAGTGGTGATATATCTAACTGCCTCTACCAATATAAACCACTCCCATCCTCTTTGAAAAAACTAACATTTTAAAGCATAGGGGCAGGTAGGAACTTACAAATAAAAATAGAGTAATGCAAGGAGGAGCAGTCTTTAACCTTTGAATAATTTCTCTAGATAATCTTGAGACCCCATCACAAGAACCAATTTCAGGATTCAATCACTAGAATCAATATCATTATCCATTTAAGAACATGTGATCACAGGGAAATATGAACATCATGTGATCCCTCTGTTATGAATATTCATTCATGTGAATTGTTTTTGGTCCTCCTTGTCATATAATATAAGCATGAAAAATCCACAATCTCATGATGCCTCTTCTTACAAATGTATTAAAAACCCTCAGTCATGAGTAACACTCATGAAAATTACCATGTTCATGTTCCCTTTTCATGAAATACCCCCTAACATGTGGCCTAGACATGTAGTTCAAACCCTCAGTCACAATGAACACTCATGAATAAGTCTACAAACATATTCCCTTGCCATATGAAAACCTTTTGACAAATAGTCTTGACATGAACATGAACCCATGGAAAAGAAATATATTTTCCATGAAAACCCTAGGAGGTTTATCCATGACATAAACCCTTTACCACGACCCTATCCTTTCATAAAAATCATTACTCATGTATCTTAGAAGGATACACTTGGATATGAAACTTCAACCCTTGGATGTGCGACTATTTTCTGTGCGCAATATTGAACTTGTTTTCAAGAACCCATCTCTTGACTCCCTTAAGATCACATGATCACATGAATAATTACTAATCTCAGGATTATATCACATGAAGGACACCATGAAATATCATTTTTGATCATGAGAAGGCCCTTGGACATGTTTTCATTGATCAAGTGAAATGATCTAGACCTCTCAACATTGATCAAATGAAGAAACTTAGACATGTTGACCTTGATTAGGAGAAAGGCCTTGGACATGACTGCATTGATCACATCAATTATCCTGGACATGTATTACTAGATCACATGAAAGGCCATGGACATGTTATCTTCAATCATTAAGAAGGCCCTGTAAATGTCAACTTTGATCATGTGAAGCACCCTAGACGAGTAGGACTTGGTCACATAAAAGGACCTAGACATGTCAAATTTGATCACACAAAATTCCCTAGACAAGTTAGCTTAAATCACAAAAATCACCATGGAAATGTTAACTTCAATCACATAAAGCACCCTTGATATGTTAACTTTGATCATGCTAGACATTTCAGGTTTGATCTTGTAAATACCACTGGACATGTCAACCTTGTCTGATAAACATCCTTATACATGTCAAGAAGACACCCTCAAAAATGTCAAGAAGAAATCCTAATACATTCTAAATAGACATCCATGGACATGTTACCCTTTTCAGGTAAAGGCCATTGGACATGTCACCCTTGAACCATGTGAACCCCCAACCATGAGCCTTTATCCAATCACCCCCTTCATGTGGGTAGTGTCTATGATAGAGTAGGGTAAAACATTCATTCCATAATGATATAGAGTTAATCACTCATGCAACTCTATTAATTTCACACCCTCAAAAGGTCCTTCTTTACTTGAAATCATATTCGAAGGACCTTTTATAGTCATCATCACTCTTTATCTTTCTGAGGATATATAGTGAATATGTAAAATAGGTTTATTTCATAGTATAACTCTCTAAATTTCCAAAACTCTAGGTATTATAGTAATCCCTTCGAGTATAATAAGACATATCAACCCATTCATGTGTTGTGAGTTATTTGAACTATGAGGACTCTCATTCAATCCAAACAGGATATGTAGAATGCATTCCTAGGTCTAGAGATCCAAGGGACATCCACATTGGTGAAAGTCCCTCCATATTACAAATAATCTATCTCCAAAGATCCAAATTCTCTTATGAGTATATCTTTCTTCCTTCTCTATCAGTTTACGATAAATTGGTTCACACACAAGAATCTTATTAAGTGTAAGCCATAATCATTCCCTCAAGCATAATAAACCCATCAATGTATTATGGATGAACCAAACTATGAGGAATATAATTACTACTATAAATGGGACATGAGGGATGCCTTCATAAGGCCTAAGCTCCATACCATATTGTCCACAAGATTGGTAATCATACCACTCTAAGGGAATCCTTAATTTTTAATCCCTGTATAAATTTTCTATCATGTGATGTTCCTAATTTTCGACCATATCTTGTTCCTCATATTGATAATAACTCACATGGTCTTAGATATCGGAGATGATTGTACCAATATCATGTTGTGAATTCCCCCAATTTCGGCCCTTAATTAAGATGAAGTCCCAATCACATCTCATCTTCACTCAATGTTCTATACTCCTAATGACGTAGATCAAGGAAGCCTTGCACGCATAAGTATCATTCAAGGCCTCTACCGTCACACATTTTATAATGAAGAATCCCATAACATGAACTATGTGGACTCTTATTCCTTTCATAATATGATATATAGAACACTACACCAATGATCGAGCCTGATACTCAATATTCAAATATCCTAATTTTCATCCTTATCACGTTATGTTAAATTGCATGGTGTAGTCCTATCATACAACCTTAAACTATTTCAAATGAACTATGTGGGTTTTGATTCCTATTCTTATAAGATATATATGGCACCTCACAAAGGTTCAATCACATCCCCTAGATACCTACAACATTCTTGGATACAGGAAAAATCCATAGATCCCAAACATGGCTAGAAACGATAGAATCATAAATTTATAAGAGAATAATAGAGAATTTGAGATACACATAGATGTTCCCATAAACACATAGTCTTGGTCAAGTCATTGGAGTAGGGTTAAACCATCTGGTATTGGGATATTTGAAGGATTCACAAACATATTTTAAATATGTAAGATTTTCCTAGATTATGCAATAATTCGGCCCAAAATGGTGTGATGAGATCGACCTCCCATCCTCTCGACCAATGTGAGTTCCTAAGAATCCTTGTGTTAGAAAACCCAAATGAACACCAACCTTTAAAAATAGAATCGTTCCTTGTTATAGATGTGGGAACCATTAGAAGTTTATTTTATAGAAAAAATGGTGAACCAGATGAAATGATTTTTCAACGACACTCAGTCACCCACAATTAAGCATTAAGAAAAACCACAACGTTTGTAAATAAACAAGATGGTGAAAATGAAATGAATCATGTAACTATGTAAAACCAATCATGCATATCAAAGGATAGATTGACAGTTTTTATTGGGAAATTCTTTTCTGCATGTTCCAAGCAAACAAAATGGTGAACCCAACATAAATCCTTTAATGGTGTCACTCCTCTCAAAAAATGGAACAGAATTTTCCATCATCTAACTGTAAAATAAAAAAATCAACCATTTACTCTTATATATGATGTTACACTAATAACATGACTTTTTCCTCTATAGGAATTTTTATATTCCTTATAATCAAATTTCAAACACCAAATATGCCAATGTTTTATAATATCATTGGATAATCAAGTGATAACCATTGAACACCTAATCCTACTATGATAAACCAACTAACACACCAATTATGTTCATTTGAAACTATGGAAAACATGGCCCTGAGGCCTCGACATACACTATCACTAACTCAACACTTCCAACACCAGTTAGTGGATGTATTAGTCCAGGACTACCAACTTTGAAACTAAATCCTAACTTTGTAGGTAGTTTATGAAATACTACAGAGGTTCTAGCACTATATGATATCTTTCACAAAATAGTCTATGGAATATTTGGTGGCCCATGTTACCATATTCAACCACATTGGGAGTTAAGCCCTAGATATAAATTATATGTACCTTCCCTATCTCAGGGAGGATGATAATGGAAATAACTATGTTAACTAAACCACTGATGAGCTTCCTGGGAGGGATCATATCCACATTAGTCATCATCATTGATATATGATCACAATTCCATTGAGAACTTCATAGGATGTTGTGCCTACCCTAACCACCCAAACAGGGGCCTCCAACAGGAGATCCTACTAGTGGTATCCAAACAGTGCAACTCTAGAGCTGACTTATTACATATCATTACCTTATTTCATGTATTTTTTTACCTTATTTTTATCCTCTTTAAGTCAGGTCATTTTTTGTGGTCATTTTGGGGGAATTTGGATATTATTTTAAGCCTGAAGGGCTATGAACAGTAGGTTCATGGTTAGGGAAAACCCTGAAGTTTTTTTTTGTATAACATGTTCCCTTCTATGGTTCACTGAAAGTGGGTGCATGATTTTTATAAATCATGCAGCCATCCCATCCAAACTATGTATCCTTAGACAATTATGTTTTTTGTGGTTAGAACATAGTTTGATAAACCATGTTCCCTCCTAGGAGAAACTATGTACCCTTCCTGCAGGGGTGCACAATTATGGAATATTGTTTGTATAACAGTGCAGCCCTACCCAAAAAACCATGTACGCATGTTTTAATTCCACTTAAAAAATTAGAAAAACAAAAAAATTATTATTTTAACCCCTAATCTCTCTATTTTTACCCTAAAATGAATCATTGGTCTTGTAAGGATCCTATGAAGATATTTTGACTCCTCAAAACCCATTTCTTATTGGCTTAAAGTGTTATTGATATTGTTCTATATTCTACAAGTAGATCTACACTCATGTGGTTTCTTCTAAACTCCCTTTCTCTCCACCTTAGTGAGTGATGTATCATCACAATTTTTATGTATCTAAGCTCAATTTTTAGGGATCTTGATTATAGGTTATGTTTCTTAATCTCATTCACCTATTTTTCATTAGTTATCCCATTATGGGTGCTGTTTTTTCAAGTGAATAATGGTATGTGGTTCCATATTGGTTTACCCTATGATTGAAACATAAATTTTATCGATTTAATTAAAATTATTTTTTAATTAATTTAAAACCCCTGATTTAAAATTATTTGATGTGTGATTTGAAATGTCCTAGAATTTTTGAAAAAACCCAATTTTAATAGAATTAAAATGTAGGGTGGATTTTATTAAAATAATGGCCTATTTTTTAAATTGACTTGATAAATTAATTAGATGTTGAATTTTGATAAAAAAAATTGTTTAATGTGAAATATGATTAGAAATTGAATAAATTACTGAAAACCTCTGTTTTGGTTTTGAAATGAGAAAGGAAAGTTGAAAACTAAAAACTGGGAAATTCAAATTTGAATTGATTTGAGATGTTTGATTTTACCATTTTTTTATTTTTCAGCCATTTTAATCACATGTTATCCTAGTTGGTTATTGGTAAGTTTAAAAATCATGTGTGGACCTTTATTACCTAGCAATGGATTGATGATGAAAACTATGTCTAAATAATTGTGCAATGAATACCCAACATGGTTCCCCTTTGGGGGTGTTGAGGACCCATGAGGGTTCCCCAATTGGGGTGTAGATTTATAGGAGGGTGCACACCAATCCTGAGTTGAGATTATTGTTGAGATGTGTGAGGATACTATTTCCTAAATTCACATACAGTGGGGATTTTTATATGGTTCTATGATTTATTGACATGATTATACAAGCCAATGATTATTGGATTGTTTTATTCATTAAAGAAATTTTTTATAGGTGTTTTATATAAAATGTTTATTTGTGAATGTTTTGATATATATTCCATGTCTTTTAATGTGAAATAATGTTTTGGTTTAAAATATTTGTATGATATACCACTAATTTTTGAACTAAAATAAGCACAATTGGTTTAATTCTTATGCAAATGATTATTAAACACTTTATGAGACCCTATTTGGATTTATAGCACAATAATGACCTTTTCCATCATGTGTTTTTAGATTTTCTTATTCCATGTATTAGAAAAGGTAAATAACCACTTGGATGTGGTGGATTTTATTGACCCATGGGACCAGGAAGAGTTGATAGTTACTTGTGGAGTTGTTTTCCACTCATTACACAGGAGCTGTTTTTTAGACTTTTTATATAAAGACATTGTTGTTTATTTTGGTATGTTTATATTTATATCTAGGTATTTTTTAGCTATTTTTTTTAGGTACTTGTCATTTTGGATTGTTGATAATGATAAATTGTTTCTCTTATCCTCAACTATTTAGTGTAAAATTAATTCACTCTTGGATCTTGTATGGTTCCAAGAGCTAGTTCCCAACTCAGTAGGACCGGGAAAACCCTTCAGGCTATGTTAGAGTTGTATCAGGTATCAAGGAACTAGGTTATCAATGATTGTTCCTTAAAAAGTAATATAAATTTTTCTAGTTATGTATATTTTCTTTATGTCACTATCGAGTTTTTAATGTCTTGATGGGACATGAGAGTTAGTTACAAGAGAGTGTCTGGATAGCTATCAATTTAATGTGCCTCAAGTCACCATGGGTGTTGTGGAAAAGTTTCTTTGGGGAATTTTTGATCTAATTCTAATATTTTCCCAACCATTTATTATATTTTTTTGAAGTCCCAATCTTAAATTTACACTCAACGGAATTTAAATTATTGTATCATTATTTGATGTATTTTTTTTTTATGTATTCAGTGTTGTTTGTTGATGTTGTGTAGCATCATGCCTCTGAGAAGACATGTGAATTGGTACTATGAGGAAGATTATAGTGAACCATAGTGATAAAACACTCAAGTTGACCAAAATATTTTTGAGATAGTGTTTTGGGATATCCAAGCTCTATGATAGGAACTGACACCCATTCCCATTCAGGATCCATGTGTAGAACCTTAGAGGGATTAATCTCTGAGTCATGGTTAACAGATACTTCAATAGAATCTACCATAATGACAAGGCTCTAAATATTTTAAAGAGTCTAAGGATAGGTTGACAAACATAGATCTTGTTTTGGAGTTCATGAAAGCACCTGAATCTATTATGGTAAAATGTGCTACCTTTAAGCTAGAAATGGCTAATAGGATATGGTAGGATTCAATAGTAAAATAAAAATATTGAGTTCATGGAATTTAAATACTTTTGATTTATTTTTACCAATATTTTCTATCCATATATTATGGTCTAGGAAAAATCCATGGAGTTTCTCAGACTCTAGTTGGGTGACATGACCGTGACTTAGTTCGTAAATTGTTTTTCTAAGATTTTTGAGATTTATCCTGAGATGGTAACTAATGAGAGGATAAAGGCATGATGATTTGAGATGGGTATTCAATATAACATCATATCTAAAGTTCTTATCTTGATGCTAGATTTTTATGTTGATGTCTTGGATTGGGAGTTGATGGTTGAGCTTGACTGGGCTAGTAAGTTAGGGTTTCCAGTAGTTCTTCCAAGTAAATTCTATGAGTTTCTTTAAATTAAAGAGGAATTTTAATTAGTATCATGGTGGTTATAAACATATTGTGTCTTACATACATCCTAATGTTCCTGGAAGAGGACCATTGACTTGGTTTCAGTGTAGAATGGTTGGAAATTGGAGACATATTGGTTTTAAGGTGCCAAAGATCTATAGTTACTATGGTCACTCAGGACACCTACATACGTTATGTTATTTAATTTATTCCACATGTTGTATCATGGGATCAATAACTCCAAAATTTATTGTGGTTCAATAAGATGATTTAGTATCTAAGGGGTACCATCCATTGATATCTGAAATTAAGCTTGTTCATATAATAGAAGAGTCTCTAGAGGAAGTTGATATAGTTCCAGCTATAGTGAGATGTACTATCACTATAGATTCATCTTTAGTGGCTTCTTTATTTTATAATATTGAATATTAGTTGTTTATATCTACTCATATTGTAAACCTTATAAATCTTTCTATGGATCTTTTATCTTATGTTATGGTTATTACTACACACCTTTGAACAAAGAGAGAAACATCACTTTTTTATGCTTTTGTTTTCTCCTTATTAGATATTGAGATTATAAAAAAAATCTAGTTATCAATAATAAAACATTTAACATCATCCTTGGGATGGAATGGATGATATCTAATAAGTCTTTAAATGACTACTATCTTTTATGGGTCTCCTTTACTATACTTGATGGAGTGTGTCATGTCGTTCAGGGACAATGGGACCTGAGGTTGAGTAGATCCAGATCACTTTTTCTAGAGTTAGGTAGGGTAATATCAATCTTTTCTTTTGACATAGAGGGAGATTCTTTGTATTATTATCTCTCTCCCATCATTATAGAGTTTCTCAATGAGTTCTATTCTAATTTCTGGGGTCTTACACTGGTAATATAGGTAGAGTTCTCTATTGATTTGGTACCTGGTAATAAAATAATTTCTACTCCTTCTTACTATATAGTACCAGTAGAGTTTAAAGTTTTAAAGACTCATTTGGTTGAATTATTAGTGAAAGGATTCATATTCCAGAGTGTGTCCCCTTGGGTGGTACCTATTATCATTGCAATGAAAGCAGACGTAATACTTTTCCTCTATATTGATTTATGAAAACTCAACTGAGTTATGAAAATGAAAAAGTTTCTATTACCACATATTTATGATCTATTTGATCATTTAAAAGGTGGAAAGTGGTTTTTGAATACTTATTTTCGATCTAGTTATCACTAGTTTTGAATAAAAGAATCATTCATTTAGAAGACCTCCTTTAAGAGTAGGTATGTTCATTATGAGTATCTTCCCCAGTATGTTTTTCAAACAACTGATCCAATAGTTTTTATGTATTTAATTAATAGTGTTTTCCATGATTTTCTCAACTCATTAAATGTATTATTTTTGGATGAAATATTATTTAATCCATGACTAAGGGCTATCATGTGCAACATTTGAGATAAGTCATTGAAATATTGTGAGATCATAGACTTTACATGAAGCATTCAAAATTTAATTTCTTGTTATGGGAAGTGAATATCATGTGACATATGTTTTTATAATATGGAATATTATTTGATCTGGATAAGGTAAAGTTTTTAATTACATGGGATAAACCATGTAACATTTTTGAGATACGGATTTTATTTGGATTTTCAGGGTATTATCGAATGGTTTTCAAATATTTGTTGAATTTTTCTTCTCTAATGACCACAAATACTCAAAAGGGAGTGATTTTTTTAGAATTAAAAATATAAGCATTATTTTAATGAGTTGAAAAATATTGTTGACTTCTACACTAGTGTTGAATCTTATAGAGGATAGGCAGAACTATATGGTCTTATGTGATGCATTTGTTTCAAGTTTCAGATGTGTTCTTATATAGGGTGATCAAATGGTAGCCTATGTCTCCAAAAAAACATAGGATACATGAGAAGAATTATTTTAACCACTATATCAAACTCACAATTATGATTCACACTCTTAATATTTTGTGGAATTACCCTTTGGGAGAAAGTTTTACCATTAATTCCAACCAAAAAAGCTTGAGTTTCATATTCTCTCAATAAATTTAAACCTATATTAGAGGTGTTGGGTAGATTACCTAAAATCTTTTTATTTTGATACTTCATACACCACAGGGAATGGTAATGTCATTGTCAATGATTTCAGTTGGAATATTCTGACCTAGGATGTGAAAGATTCCTTATAAGAGTGAAACTTGATGGATATTTTTTGACATTTGCATTTGGGACTCCAAGAAGAAGGGACTAATGTTGTCTTGATAAGTGTTCAGTTGACCTCTTGTCTTCTTGATATGATTCTTTATATTTATCCTCTCAATGAATAAATATGTGGAATTAGAGAATCGTTTTTGGTTGGGAGACCATCACTGAGTGGATGTTCTCTTATGATGGAATCTAATGTTTTTGGAATAGTTTTTTTGTTCCTTTACCTTTATGAAATACCATGATTGGGATATTTTCCTAATTTACAGTGGTCAGTGAACCCTATAAACATAAAAATATTTTATGATATGCGATGATGATTCGGTTGGCTAGGTATTAGATGAGACATTTCTGATTTTGTTTCTCATTATTATGCCTATCAGCAGTTCAAAGACGATCACAAAAGACATTTAGGTTTGAATCATCCACTTACAGTGATGATTTAGAAGTGGGATGATATCTTAATAGGATTTATGGTTGGGTTACTATATACCCCTCAGGGAAATAATTTGATATGGTTTGTGATAAATTGGAAAACAATTGGAAAACTTCTTACCCATTCATGATACAACAAATTTTGGGGACTTAGAACATATCTATGTGCATGGGATTATCAGATTGCTTGGATTCCCTTACTATATAGTTTTAGATAAGGATCCATGTTTTACTTATTACTTCTAGAGAGGCCTCAAAGAGGAACTGGGATGTTGGGTATGTTTAAGTATGACATATCATCCTCAGAAGGATGTCTAGACGGAATAAGATATACTGATTCTTGAGGGAATGTAACATGGTTCCATTATTGATTTTGGGGGAGTCTGGGATGTTAATTTGGGAATGGTTGAGTTTTCTTATAAAATATTTAATACTCTATAATTCTGATAAATCCTTTTGTGTCCTTGTATGTTTGTATTTGTAAATATCCATTGGGTTGGTCAGTGATTGGTGAAGCTTTCTTAGTTGGACCATGTTTCATCCAAGGGACACGAGAAAAGATTAATTTTATTATTAAATTAATATTGATGGAACAAATCTGGTAAAAGTATTATGATGAATTTCATAGATTAATTTTGGAGTTTTCAATTGGGGGCCTCGTGTTTTTGAGAGTTCCACCTCATTTGGGTCATTGATAATTTGAGAAATGGTGGAAATTTTCTCCAATGTTTGTGTGGACTTCTGAGGTTCTTCAGTAAGTGGGGAAAGTGGCATACCATATATCACTTATATTTTAGTTGAAATCAATATATAATATTTTTTATTTCATATAGCTTCATAAGTATATTTCTGACCCATATTGTGTCTTGAGCTAGGTGGAACTTGATGTTGAACCATATTTATACATAACTTAGCATACAGTTAGGACTATTGATTCTGAGACAAATTACTTCATGGGAGGATGATACCTTTAGTCAATGTGATATGGAATCGTGGTTATTAATCTAATGATACATTAATGAGTGAGTAATTAATGAGTTATTAGTGGTCATATCTATTTTACATGGAGCTTACTTGACATGTTTTCTGGGGACAAAACTTTTGTTATGGTGGGTAAGTTATAACATCCAATTACACTTTTTCAGGCATTACATAACCATTATTTTTTTATTCTTTAATTTGATTCTTATTTTGGGTTTATTCCACTATAATTTGGAGAAAATTGGAATCCCAAGAGGAATTTTACAATTGATGCATGGTTTGGGAAAATCGTGCGGTTTGGCCCAGCAAATTGTGAGCCATGTATGAGCCACTAGAAGGGGACACATGGTTTTTCCAAACCATACGGCCAGCCCATCCAAAATGTGAATCCTCATATAGTTAGGTTTTGAATTATTTTTTCATGGTTTGTAAAATCGTGCACCCTCATAGGAGAAACTGTGCACCCTACTAGAATGGGCGCATTCTTAGGGCACACAGTGTATCTAACTCAGTGACCCTATCGAACATACTGTGAACACAAGTTCTAATTCGTCCAAAATTTTTATTAAAATCTAGAACCCCACTAATTTAACCCAAAAAACCCCTATTTTGACCCCATTATGAATCTTTGGTCTTATAAGGCTCCCAAGAGGAATTGTTGACACCTCAAACCCCTTTTCTTAGAAGATCTAAGTGTCATTGATCTCGTTCGATATTCTTTGGGTAAGTGGATCTCCTCTCATGTAGTTTCTTCTAGTCCCCCTTTCTATACTCCATATTGAGTGATGGATCATTACATTTTTTATATATCTTGATTCAAGGTTGTGTTTCTTAATATATTTTTCCTCATTATTCATTAGAGATCCCATTTTTTTGTGTATTCTTTGACTATGTGATTAAATGTTGATGGGTTCATGTTTATCTACCCTATGATTGAAACCCAAATTTTCTCAATTGAATTGAAATGATTTGTTAATTTATTTAAAACCCTTATTTGAGAGTATTTTATGTTTTATTTGAAATGGAATAGAATTTATGAAAACCCCCAATTATAATGGAATTGAACTGTGGGGTTGAATTTTGGGAAATGATGTATTGATTTTAAAATTTATTTGATAAACTGATTTGATGATGAATTTTAAGAAATATTGATTAAAGTGAAATATGATTTGAAAAGGAATGAATTTTTGAAACCACCTTTTTGTTTTAAAATGAAAGGCACGTAGAAAAATAAAAAACGAGGAAATTGTAATTTGAATTGATTTGAAATGATGGATTTTACCAGATTTTATTATTTGGGTTTTTTAATCACATGTTAGCATGTCTTATTTGTGTCAAGTGGTATAATAATGTTATGACCTTGATTACTAGAAATGTATTGACAGTGAAAACTATTACTAATTTTTTTTGGAATGAATGCACAAGAGGGTTCCCCTTTGGGGGTGTAGATGGCACATGTGGGTTATTTAATTGGAGTGTAGATTAATATAAAAGTGCACACCTATCTTGATCATAGATAATTAGTTAGATGAATGAGGATCCTATTACTTGAATTAGTATTCCATGGGAATTTTTTACATGGTAATATGATTTGTTTACTTGATTCTACATTCCAATGATTTTTGAAATTTTTTATTCATGCCTACAATTTTATATAATTGTTTTATATGGAAACATTTATTTGATCCCATTTTGATATGTGTTTCATCTATTATATGGTAAAATAATGTTTTAGTTTAAAATATTTCAATGGTATATAAATCTTTTATTAATTAAAATATGCATAATTTGTTTAGTTATGATGGAATTGATTATAGAACTCTTTGTGAGACCCTATTGGGATTTATATCTCACACCCTACCTTTTTCATTGGGTAATTTTTTATATTCTTATGATAGTTCTGATAAAAGTGAAATATGAACTTGGAGGTGGAGAATGTTCTTGATCCTGGAATTGTGAAGAGTTGATGGTGAATGGTGGATTTTTTTCCACTTGTTACACAGAATTTGTTTTTGAGTATTTTGTATTGTTGAAATTGTTATATCCTTTAGGAAATTATATTTTTGTCAAGGTATTGTTTTTCCTTTTAGTTTCTGGTACTTCTCCTTTTTTAGTGTTGAGTATTCTGACTTGTATCTTTTGTATTACACTATTTTTTGTAGAAAACTCATTACCTCTTTTATATTTTATCATGTCAGGTACTAGTCACCTACCCATGGGGATCAAGAATACCCTTTGGTCTATGTCAAATTTTTCTCAGGTATCAGGGTACTTGATTATCTGAGATAGATTGTGACAATGCCTATATCCCTGTTATCACCAGTGTGTCTAAGTCCCGTCAGGGTATCTCAAAAACTGCAAAGAATCATCCCATATCATCACTATCTAAGAGCATATTACTTCATCACAAATAGAATTAGTGATTGTAGAGTTCTAGGGAGAACCCCATCTTGTAGGGATTGGTAATTTTTATCATTCATAGCTATGGGATCATCTTTAATATAGGCACTGACCACAAAATTGTACATTAAGCATCAAACTATCAAACAAGATACTCCTTTAAAAAGGATCACCAACCCACCTTTGTATCAGTAGATATGATATCAAATAAATCTATATACTTTTCATCATATCCACATGAGCATGCTCCTGATGAGTATAATTGTTCCCTTTTGTAGTCATCTGATTCATAGTAAATTATCCCACATTCTACCACAAATAGGAAAAGAAGGGCTTAGCTATATCTTTCATGCATCTATATAATGTATTATTGAGCATATTGGTCTTTCTATGTGCAATTTTGATAGAGAATACTCCAAATAGAAGTAAAAGATTATGTCTCCAAGGTCCACATTAAGGCTTCTCTCATCATCCACACACCCTACCATTGAAAACAGAAAGGGTGGCATCATGAATTCTACCAGTCATCTCCTTAAGGTTTATAAGACCATTTTTGTGGAAGATAATATTATTTGTCTCCAATGAGAGAATGAGGTTCTCTAGGAAATATTTGTGGGAATTATTTCGGGATATTTTCCTTCTAATGATGTACCAACGCCTTTTTATAGAGGATATCATTAATTTTAAGTACCCAGACCCATAGGGTTGGTGGAATTATTATATTATTCATCTCTTCATCAAGTGAAATCCAAAATTTGTTCCACCTCTCCCCAAACCATAGGTCTGGAGGGGATTTTTATTTGTTCAGTAGCCATAGACCATAGGGCTAGGGGAATTTCCATATTTTTTACCCCCTAATCTGGTGCACTCCAAACACCATATGACATTTGTAGTTTCCACAATGTCTCCGGCAGAGATGGGTTCCTCCAACCTAAGGGAAGCATCATCATCATCCAGGTCCCCTAATTGTATAATACTTATCCCTAAATGAATAAAGATCAGGGAAGAATATCATAGGATATGAACTCATCCATGTTCCCATGCTGGAAAAGGCATAGATGACACATGGGGGAAGCAGTGTGGTTTCCCATCTCTAGATAATAGTTAGAGAAAGTTATATTTCATATATAAAAATCATATCCCTAGGTATTTTGACTATTCTATAGAGAATTATTTGATATAACTACCAATAATAAAGAACCCAGAAGAAAAATATTTTATAGTCCAAAACAATCACTACCCTTTCCACCAATGTATCAAGCATTCAATAGAGATTTCTCTTTAACTTTAAGGTCTAGCTTCATAATCCAAGAGATGAGGGGATGATGGAACCACTGACACTTGAATCTCCACTCCGGTCATTTGTGCACTCAAAACAGTACACAAAATATTTTTTTGCGGAATATTGTCCACTTGTATCTAAGTAATAGATGACTGGCTCTAATTGTAGGATGAGGAAAGGTCTACTCCTTTAATACTAAGAATATGCCTTTATACATTTCATGTTCTAAATAACATGACTTCATCAAGATCCCATGTTCCATGACACCCTAGAAGGCATCCTAGAATTACAACCTCAATTATTGTTCTTATTATCATATCACAGGGTATAAAATTAACGGATGAATTACCTTTAATAATTGGTAATAGAAGTAGGAAAATGAAGGATTTATAGAGTTAAAGGATCCTTAAACTCATGTAAAATGTATAAGAGTCATACCAGATCTATCAAAAAATATTCCATCTTGAAATGTTGTCACATAACAATGTCTTAGTCACATGATGTTAAAATTCATGACAAGATCTTAGTCACATGATGTAAAAAACATGAACAAATACTAGTCACATGAATTTAAACTAAACTACAACATCTTAGTTAGATGATGTTAAACTACATGACCACATCATAATAACATAACGTAAAAATTCATGACAACCTCATAGTCACATGATGTAAAAATATATGAAAATGTCCTAGTCATGTGATAATAAACTATATGACAGTTTCCTAGCCTCATGATGATAAAATTCATGGAACACATCAAGAATATATGATGATAAAGTGTGTGACCTATCAAGCTATAAGAAATATCACCTACCTTAGGTAGATAAAAAACTATTAATTCCCATCAGTTTCTTGTTCAGGGAGTCTCCCGATAGTTTCCACCCTAGACACTTGGATTTAGAAACTAATGAGATCTCACCATGTGTGAAAAACTACAGACTGGAGGGAGTGGGATCATATCCCCAACTAAACTAACAAATCACACTAGTATGTTCCATTGGATACTAGTGAGCATTCTCATATCCCTATTAGATCAAACCAAGACTGATATCATATCCAAGATTCAGTTATTTAATAATAGCATACCCTCACCCCTATGCATATATTCCATTAGATTATTTTGATGGAATGAGGATGAAAAGAGTAAGAATTCATCCTCGGTAAATTTAAATACATCAGCCAATATATCCTAGAAACCGAGATCATGTAGGCCTATATCATAGTACATAACCTTCTATGGTGAAAAAACATTTCTTTATCCATATAGGAGCTCTGAAAGTATATTTCAGGGGTGATATTGGGATATTTACACATTTTTATCCCAACACATAGAGAATCATATCACCATGATAATATGAATATTTTGTTTCTATAGATCAAGCACAAACACTTACTCGCATAAAAGAAAATTATCGGATTACTATGATAAAGGACGAGGCATAAGACCCAGTGAATGCCCCTTTTCTGATAAGGGTTTATCAAATTATTTTGAAAATAAACTCGAGGCAGGCCCTCATTCCTATTGAAAAAATATGGTTGAATACTCTAAAGGAAAAAATTATACACAACTTATACCCTCATTTGAATCTAGGTCTATTAGCATAGTTTGGAAATTTCTTTGAGATATGTTTTCATTCCTTTATAATAAATTCAATCGCTTACACAAAAAGAAAAAATAGGACTAGGATCATACCCCCATTCTAATCATGGTTTATCAGTATAGTTTGGAAATCACATTAGGGTGTGTGAAAATTACAATTGAATAATGTCAGTGGAACACCCCAAAGGCACAATACTGGGATCACATTCCAATTCCGGACTATGAAAGACTACACAAACATCCACCAGATTCCATATAAGAGTAAGCCCGCATCACTCTTCCTATTTCAAGGGTTCTATTAGAATATTCCAATTGGGATTTCATATTTAAACCAGGATCATACCCCTACATGAACCAAGGATGACTGACATATCTTAGAAACCACCCAAAGGTAGGCTCATGTCCCCAAAAATATATATATAATCTCACTAGTATACTCCAATAGTGTCTGATTAGTGGGATCACATTCCCAAAACAACATGACAGTCCTCATAATACTCCAGATACCACCATGCAGTATGCTCACATTCCTACTCAACCCCACAAGGTTGGTTGGTATATTCCATCAATGAGGGAAAATGAGGATCACATTCCTAGTCTTCTCAATGAAAATTTACTTGAGTATATACAACACATATCTACAACACCTCAACAAACTTTTGACAATTTAATTGAAACATAAAGTGAAAACTAAAATTAAGGTCATCCATGAAGTCATATAGATATGGGTTCTAGGAACCTTATTCCAAACATCTGTCATGGAAAAACTTCCCACTTTGATGTCGTACCTAGAAAATGAAATCCACCCCTTCATAATAAAACATCATAGAGAGATATTCTCAAAACAATGAGGTTAAACTTATATAGTTCCCCATAATCAACTAAAAACACCTCACTATAGTCAGAAGGTGACCCAAAAAACTAAATTATGTGGTCTGACCAGATAGAAGAGTATTCCCAACCATGTTATGGTCTCATGAAGTTAAATATCACAACAAGGTCTGGGTCACAAGACCTTAAACTACAAAACATGTGTTTACCTTATGGGACCTTCCTCCCCTCTTACGTGTGAGCTACATATGCATGAATAGTTTCTGATAGTGGTTTAGTAGATAACATTTAGATCATTCTTGTAACCGAATAAAATGATAAGATAACCCTACATTGATCCTACAACTAAAACATCATCTATGGTTGGTTTCATTACTTTTCAGTCTAGGATATTATTCCATTGGAAATTCACTATACATGAGTTGGATATGTGTATGAAAATGAAATTCCACCATCCCTATGTGAGAATCAGATCTGCATAAGTGAATTTTCCATATGAGAACTATATGTTCCTATATTATTGTTATCATGGGATATGTGGTGATTCTGGGATCTTGAATCCTATGTATAATAGCAATATAAATGGAAATATATCCCCTCCTCGTATATGGTTCTAAACTATGTAAGTAATTTTCCATATAATGACTATGTTTGGCTTGATTCCTATTATCATAGGATACATAGTGATTCCAAAACCACAAATTGTGGGCCTAGTCATGATATATATAACAATTCACCCCTCCCTATATATGGCCCAAACATATAAAGGGATCCTTCATAAGAACTATCCTTGGATTTGTTCCTATTACAAAAATATATATAGTGATTCCCAGATCTCAAATCATTGGTCCAACCATAATATAAATGGAAAATACCCCCCCCCCCTCCCCCCCACACACACCACACATATGGATCCGAAGTGTGAATGTAATTTTATAGTAAAGAACTATGTGTGGATTTATTATTATCAGAATATGATATATGGTGACATCCAAATCTCAAATCCTAGGTCCAACCATAATATAAAAGGAAAAATGAGGAAAAAAAGCCCCCACCTTGCATATGGGATTGACCTATGCATGGAGATTTCTCCATAAATACATGTGGCTAGATTCCTATTTCCCTAGGATATGTAGGGACACATAAATATTCACTTGTAGGAATAACTATGATTTATCATCATTACCAACCATACCCTTTATGATAATAATATCTATATATAGGCTTTAGACCCCCATTAAATTTTGAACACCCCCACATATTCCATGTCATGAACTCTCGCATATCTCAATTGACAACCTAGTTATACGTTGTTTCTCACATCGAGAATGAATCATGCGATCTTAAGGAACCTAGAAATCCTCTTTGAACAACATGACAGATAGGTTTTCAAGATAGGTAAATACATCCTACTCACATGATGTTAAACTACAAAACAATGTCATAGTCGCATGATGTTAAATATCATGATAAGAGGTCTTCATGATGAACAGATCACCCCTCTGATGACTGTGTACTCTAAAATCATGTTTCTTATACCTTCACCCTAAAAATGTGCTCAACGCATGTTTTTGTAGCCTTTAGGGTGTTGTAACCCTTATTGAATATTATGTCCCCCATGAACCAACTTCATATATTTGATATCTAAGTTGATACTGACCAATTTCTTGACATGATATCATTATCTTAGAACCCCAATGAACCATGAGATCCCACACTCTTGTTTCCCCTATATAAAATAGGTAACTGGGATTGGTTAATCCATAAGGACCCCACATATATTTTTTAGTGAATAACACAAGACAACAGTGGTTTCACCTTGTGGATGTTCTGGTCTTAGAGGAGAGGCCCCCTTACATCTAAGAGAGATTTTCCAAACTATGTCAAATATGGGATTATACCCACTGGTCTTTACTACCTATTAACTCAAATATCCTTGGGTTATGATTTACATTTCTTATAAACTGGCTATTCAATAGATTTAGATACCATTGATGTTACTCATCTCTATAGCATACCCATTATCGAAGAAAGATTGTAACATAATATTTTGTACCCTTTAATTTTAGGGCATGTATCTTATATAAAGACCTAACTTCCTTGAGTTTCAAAATACCTTTAGAATCCCACCATTTTCACCCTACAAACTACATGCAAAATTTTCATGTCTGAATTGCCAGATAACATGAGAACATATTCTCTTATCATATTTTTAAGCTTTCACAAAAGTCCCCCTACTTCTCTCTTGTAGAATATTGGTAAAAGGGATTGTAAAATCTAGAAGGATCCCATCTCGGTTTCATTGTTGAATACTACAATACCTAAGATCTTGTTCCTAGGGGATTTTTGTTTCCTAAATGTATCCCTCTAGTATTTCCCAATTTTTAACACAATGTATAAGAGCTTGTGCCTATGGGATATTTTCATCCCAAAAGAAAATTCCCCCTTAATACTATGAGTTATTTCTCTAATTGTGTGTTGTTAATCCCAAAAATCATCTAATGATCATCTTTGAAATATCAATTTAAATACATGATTTCTTTCATCCATTTTCTCCATGTTAAATAGGGATTAAGAATATCTTAGTTTTTTGTGCCTTCATATTCTAAATACTTGGAGTAGAAATATAAAATACATAGCACTATATTCCATCTTGTAAGTCCTTAAAATAATTAGAGTTGGATACCCATTTGGTTCATGATTAGCATGATCGCTAGGTCTGGGATATATGATAGAAAAATTACCACTCTTTGTATAGGGGTCAGACTTGTGGTGGGAGGTTTATCCATATGAAATAAGTTTTTCCTGATTCATGTTGTTATAGGATATTTAGTAATGTATAAATCCACTAATATTGGGCCCATAAAAAACAAAAAAAAAATATATAAACCAAAAAACCCTTATTCCTATATAATATTTAAATCAATATGGAAAGAATATATAAAAACAATGTGTGGATTGATTCTCATCCACTTGAGATATTTAATGATGTCTGGATATCACTTTATAGATTAGTGAAATATTATTCCCTGTATGATAACTAAGATATATGTAGAAGCCTTTGGAAATTGAGTGTCATGTTCCTGAGAGTAATAGTCCTTCCTTCCATGCACACGATTCTGATCTGTATAGGGAAATTGCTTTCTAATAACTATGTGTTGATTGATTCCTACACCCACAGGATATGTATTGATGCCCAAGTCTCTAATCCCGGGTCCAATAATGATGAAAAAAATGTACCATCCATTACATATAGGTTAAAATGTATAGGGGAATCTCTAATAAGAACTATGTGTGGTTTGATTCCCATACTATATGATAAATAGTGATGCTTGGATCCCCTATTTCAGAGCCATCCATGAATTCTCATAACTCCAAACTATTTCCATCGACCAGAACCAAATTTTTTATGGAAATCCAACTCATACCATAATGTGAATATCCCCACCTATTCCTTATCATGCACTCTCACTTAGATCAATTGACTTCCCAATTGACTCTTGTTTATCATGTCAATCATGACTCACATGAGCTTAGGGAACCTAAAAATTTTCTTTTATTGGAATAATTGAGGTGTGTTCTATCCAAGGACAATAAAATGCAACATTGTCACATGACCTTAAACTACATGACAAGATGCATTCACATTGAATGAATCATTCCAATTGATGATTTTGTACTCAAGAATCACAAGTTTTATCCATTTTCCACAAAATATGTTATATACACACTAGAATAGCCTTTAGGTTGCTCTAACCCTTATTGAATATTATATTCTCCATGAACCAACTTTATTTCATTGATATTTGTATTAATAACAACCAATTCCTTGATTTGATATCATTCCATGGGAACCCCAAGAACCTTGAACTCCCCTGATCTTGGTTTTCCCCTCTAAAAAATTGGTTACCAGGAATGGATAATCCAAGTGGACCCCACTAAGATTTCTGGGTTAATAACACATTACCTAAGATCTTGTTTTTAGGGGATTTTTTCTCCCAAATGAGAGGTCCCCTTTAAATCTTGGTTCTATTATCTTAACTATGTGGGATACAGGCCTCCACCATTATTAATGGTTTACCTATACGTATTGGTCTCCACTTACCATTGACTCATATATTTTTGCTTTATGATTTAAACTTCCCATAACCCAAATATTAAAGTGGATTTTGATACCCTTTATGTTACACAAATTTTAATCATACCCATAAACAAATAAAGATTATAATATTGTATTCTTGTACCCCCTCCATTATATAGTATGCATCACTTATGAAGACCAAAATTCCCTAAGTAGTCATTCGTCTTAGCAATGTGTCCTAGTCACAGGATGTTAAACTATGTGAAAACTTTCTAGTAACATGATTTTAACCTACATTACATGTGGTCAATCAAAAAATTCATAAAATTGCATAGAGTGGGTCATCTTATCCATAGATCTATTCCATAGATGGATGTTTCATCTCTATGCTAGAATGAAATATGGAAATGCCCTTTCCCTGTGTATGAGCCAAATATATATACAAGAAATTCCCCCACTATTCATATGAGCTATATCTATGTTGGAATTATTTTTTATAATAACTTTGTGTGGCTTGATTCATGGAATATCAGGATATATAGTGTTGCTGTAGTTTATTTTCCTGGGACTAGTTTCATGTTTACCACTATCATAACATTCCCAGCTACTTGATCTATATTGAAAACTCTCAACCTTGGTTGATCATGATACTGTAAAGTTTCACCCACCAGTGAAATCCTATAAAAATATAAATGTACATCACCACAATAGTACCATTTAAATAAAGATACCATGCACCTAAATGACTGTGGGAGGCCTCCATTTCATGGTAAACATGACCCTTTCCCATTAATATGAATCTAATCTATGTAAGGGGATAGTTAAATTATCTAAAACTATGTGTGGATTGATTATGATCCCTATAGGATACATAGTGACACTCATACCACTTTTCACCAATCCAAGCTATGAATTTCAAAAAAAAATCCCCTTCTACATTAGTGTCTGAACCATTATAGTGACACTTCACTTCTTTGACATTCCTACACTAATGTAAGGCTTAATTATCCATTTTCATATGAAAATTAGATCTGTTCAGAGGAATCATCACAAATATTGGTCTTAGATTCAAAAAAATACCCCCTCCCCAAACATGAGTTCGATCTATGTGGGGTGACCAAATGAGAACTGTGTGTGTCTTTATTCCTGGTCTTATATGAAATGTAGTGATACGTAGGATCCTTAAAACCCATTCCCAAACACCAAATCACTGAAAAAATGTATATCCCCATTTTATATACAAGTTAGATCTATGAATAGGAATATCCTCAAAATATGTTATTGTGGAATGATTTCTTCCCTTAAAAATCAATGGGAAACCTAGACATGCCCAACTATAGAAATTTGATATTTGAATAACCTCTAGCCTACCTTGAAATACCTTAAAATACTTAAGGATGGTTGATTCATATAGACTTGCTTCACCCATGTATTGATCATATCTACAATTGATTTTATTTCATATGAGATAATTATAAATAAGATGGGATCTAGTATGTGATTACCCACCAGTAATTGTGTTCAAGGATAAAATATACCTCATGCATATAAATTCCCCCAACTATTGAAATGTTTCTTTAAATATATCTTTCATAATTTCATAGTGATTCCCACATCCTTATATCATGACGTTAAACTACAAGTATGATCTATTCATCGCATAATGCTAAACTATATGGAAAATTTGTCCCCACTGCATGACACTAAATTTTTCAAACCATTATCCATAATCACTCCTTATCAAATGACCATAAGAGCCTAACTCTGGTCAACCAAAGTTTGGGGTACTTCTATTATCTTTCTGATCATATTAATCCATAACTCACACTTCATTTCTTGATCACTTTAGGTTTCTACAAAACATCCATGACCCTTTCAAAGAAGAAAATATCCCTGTTTTTCAACATGTATGAGATTTATTAGTATAAGGGACTTAAAACCATCAACTAATTGTATTTGTAGACCTATAGGATGTTCTTTATGATCCTTGTGAGCCTTGGAATCATTGCAATGGAGATCTACACCATAAAGTGATTCAAAATCATACTCGAAATGAATGTACCATATCATTACTCATAACCTGAGAACACTGATCCATGATTTACAAAATTATCATCTCTCAATCAAAATTATGATGGATTACTCTCGATCTTGGGAATCTAAATTAGTTTGTTTTGTAACACCCCCTTTATACCCAGACCTCATGCATCATGACCTTAAACCACATGCACTTTGGTCAAAGATTCATGAAATTTACCTTTAGCCTCTAAAGATCCAAATAACAAGACAATAAAATTCTATTGAAAGAGATAAAAAACAATACTCGAAAATGGGTCCATACCCACGGTTTTGTGCAGAACCGTGGGTATAGGCCCCCCTATACCCACAGTTTTGGAAACTGTGGGTATAGGGATAGTATCGGGACCGATACCCATGGTTTTGGAGAACTGTGGGTATAGGTCCCCTATACCAACGGTTCTTGGAAAAATTGTGGGTATAGTTTTTTTTAAATACCTATACCCACGGTTTTGCCAAAACCAAGGGTAAAGGTTTTGTTTTGCAGGCCTATACCCACGGTTTTTGAAAACCATGGGTATAGGTGGTATTTTTTTTAAATACCTATACCAACAGTTTTAAAACTGTGGGTATATCGTTCTTGCATTATGGCGGGAACAAAAAATTCCACGAGAGAGGAAAATATTTTTGGTGAACAGACGATCGTGAATAATATAAATTTACGGATACGAAATATTAAATCGTATAAAGAGTTTTGGTTGGTTGGTTTAGAAATCTTGTTTCCATGATGAAAACCCGTGATCGAATCCCGCGACAACATTTTTTTCAAATATATGTGTAATATAAATATAAGTAAAGAGGCGTATATATATAAACTAATAATATTGTTAGGTTAGTTGGTTCGTCCTTATTATCCCTCAGCACATGTCACTGGTTTGAAAACTCGACGTTTCATATTTTTAGATTATATCAGCTATATTAATATATTAAAACAAAAGTATATTCATACAGCAGTTGCCGAGTTAGCTCGGTTGGTCGCTGTGACTGTTCAGGAAACGGGATGTGCGGGTTCGAAACCCAGCGGCCTTTTATTTTCGATTATACCTTTTAGATTAATATAATAAAATGAAATTATCTATATAAATAAATATCAGTGTTAGCTCTGTTGTTCTCTTGGTGGGGCATGGGCTTGAGGCTCAGCGCGAGGTTGCGGGTTCGAATCCCCAGTGCGCCAGTTTTGGAATTTAAATACCCCACGGTTTTCAAACCGTGGGGTCTGCTGTGTGCCACATTGGAAGAGCAGTGTGACACACTTTGACCCCCCTATACCCACGGTTCCCCAAAATCGTGGATATAGGTTGTAACCCCTATACCGACGCCGTTCCAGCCCACGGTTCTCAAAATCGTGGGTATAGGCTATACCCACGGTTTTGGGGGATATACCAACAGTTTTGAACCATGGGTATAGGTCATTATTCCAGTAGTGAAAACTTCTCAGGAAGAAAACCCACAAAGGGAAGTCTAAGAAAAGGTAAAGTACCTGATTTCTAAGATTTGTATCTCTAGACTTTTGGAAGAAGTTATACCATAAACAACAAAAGGAATAAATCTCATATGGACCATATTATGAACCTATTAAAAGCATAGATATTGTCATGAGGCCCCTCTAGTTGAGGAAAAAGTTGGAGAACTAATTTACCACATCCCTTTTCCATGATAACATGTTCAGTACATCACAATGCATCTTTTAGGGTCCTTAAACCCTTCTTGAGTATTACATTTTCCATAAACCAACTTCATGACTTGGAAGTCTAATCTAACACAACAAATTTCTTGAGTTGATACACTTCTCTTGAAACCCCTTGGCCCCAATTCATTTATCTTAGTTCTCCCTTATAATGTACTTGTAAAAATGATTGGATGATCTGAATGGATCCCACTACGATTCACTAGTGAATAACACAATTATTAAGAGCTTGTTCCAAGAGGATGTTTTGGTACTGAAGGAAAGTACCACCTTTAATCCCTGAGTTATTTCCCTAAATATGTGTGATACTAGCTTCCATGATTAAAAATGTTCAACCTGTACCCACTAGCCTTTATTTTTAGTTGACTAAGGTATTCCTAGATCATGATTTACAATTTCCCCATACAAACTATTCAATTGGATTCAACATACTTGATGTTACATCACCATGTATTGTACACATTATCAAATAAGTAATGAAGTGATCCATTTTAAAGCCATTTGATGAACCTTATTGCAAGACCTAAAACCACATGATGTAGACCTGAGCTTCATAGCCATAAAACAGAACCACCCCCATGGTGTCCAAACCCTTAATGAGTACACATCCTTTATAATAAGAGTAATGATTAAGATATATGAACCCTTAAAAATGTGATTCCTTCTCCCATTACTTGTTCAATTCATACAACAAAACTACAGGTCTAAGCTAGAAGATTCTAAACTACATAAATAGAAGGTATAAGCTGTTCAAACTAAAACAATAGAAAATTATATGTTCGAATTGCAAGGCCTTAAAATATCAATAAAAATAAAAACGAATTGCATCTTGTTGAAACCTCACAAAGGAATGACATGGGAAAATTTGAGTCTCTACTCACTGGACACACATGGTATGTGAACCAGGAAATATTGATCTCTCATGAAATGGAAAAGGAAAAAAACACATCAATCCAAAAACTCATAAATGGTGTTCTATGAAAAATATAAATCCATGTCTTCTAAGACATTACCTCATAGTTTTAAGTGTAATTTAGGGATAAATTAATGATAAAAGATATAAATATTGAGTGATTCATTATCTATCCCTATAAAAAATAAAACTACACTCGTTAGTTCTAGTGACCTAGGAAAAAATTAGAGTGAATCTCTATTCCTCAAGACCCATATGAGGGTACCTAATCATATCATGTATTAAATCTACCTGAGAGTTGGTATATCTAGGAGGAACTGAAAAAAAAATTAACTTTTTCTACTCTACGGGTCTTGAAATGGGAAATTATAGATAAATATATGCAACATCTCCACCAAAACATGGGTTCCTACACCTATTTTCTTCATAGAGTGATGATATCCCCTTTCCTATGTATGAACTAGATCTTCATGGGATATTTCACTATATATTTATTCATACCTAAACCTATATCCTCTATGTATGATATTGATCTTCATAAGATTCTTCCATAGCTATATATAGACTAACACCCATTCCTTTGGGATTTATAGATACATCGTGGTCCATTATATTAGATCCAGCAAAAAATTACATTCCATTAAAAATCATTTTTCCCATATTGGAATGTGTACCTACTCTTTGATTTAGGATATCCATTCTATATGATGATATTAAGATTATGGGTAACCTGATGCATTGAGAAGATTATCCATATTGGTAATTTGAAGGTTTTCTATTTCAATAAACTATACACCTTGAGTTGAGATTCTCCTCCTAGTGGTGCTCAAAATCCCTTATACCCACTCCTGAAAAATCCCCTCATAGATTTAAATATTAATTCCCATAATATGTTCATGTATACGGAAAATTGATCTATTTTTACCTTATAATTGAATTCATTTCATTCTAAATAAATCCAATTCTAATGGGGGTAGATTTTTTTGGCACCCATAATTGTGTACCATGGAATTTTACATCAGATATTTGAGAAGTTTGAATGCCATGGAACTACAATTCATATATTTTTTGAAGGACTTATAAGAAGGTGTAGAAGCATAATTATTGAATAATAAAGGATTGGTATTTGGATTTCATTTTTATATGGGAAAAAATTAATCCCTTATTTTATTCATTTTACTTAGTTTTTTATTCTATGTATTTTGGATTACCTTAGCTAAAAAAATTGTACATTAAAGCTAGCTAGTTATCCATCTCATCCATGAACACGTATGAGAGTCAACTCAACCATGATCGAGAGATATCATATCCATACAGCCAAACAAAAAAAATTGGGTGATCATACCACTAACTAGGAGCACATAGAAGGTGACTAGGAAGGTCGAGCTAGAGTGTGGCATAGCCAGTGTGGGCATGGATGTAAGTGTGTTAGGGTGCCGACCTAGGGGTCATGGTTTGATCAGCAGATGACCCGACTAGGCTTATTAATATAATCCATAAATTGAGAAATTATTATATTGGATGGAAACCACAGACCATACACTATTCCTCTATAAAAACATATGAATAAAACCTCATCCATCTAATTAGATATTCTAATCAATATGATTGTTCCCACACATCAACTTCAACATCTGGTCATCTACCACACTCGATGACATCACTATATTGATATACGGATCCATAACCAATATCTTTCATATATAAGGATGAATATCCAAGGCTGTGGACCCTAGAATCCAATGATAATCATACCAATATTAAAATAATCAAACCAAAATAACAAGGACATTCTCAATAACTTGAAGGCATGAATTCATGTAGTTATTTAAAGAACCAATTTGTTTCATGTTAGTGATCATAATAGGCCATCCCATAATGCAATGATAAGATGTTTTAGGGGTAACGTGACTATTTAGAGGAAAAACATCAAGCTTGTATCATGATCTCATGAAGACATCGCAAGATGAATAGTGTATCAAGTAATAAAATGATGACGATCACATGAATCCATGCGGACATCACACAGTTTTCATGAAAATAGTGCATCCTCCCTTCGCAAGATCCTACCATAATTTATATCCACCTTTTATGTGAATCCCATGGTGTTCATCAATGTGGTTTCCCACTGATGTGTTTTTAACCACACTGAAGCATCGCTTGAAGTAAATCTTAATAGTATGATCGATAGATTCCATCACGAGAAAAATATGGTATCACATGATCAAGTGATTATGATCACACGAATCCACATTGACATCACATGGATCTCATAAAAAAATAAAATATCTAAACTTCATGATAACCCTCCATCATTTCCAAATATCAATTACATGAATTCCTAAAATAGTTGTCATGTTATTTTCTATTGACACGTTTCACGATAACACAAGCCCTTGAATATTTCATTTGAGCCATCATGTGAGGTTTCCATGGATATCCCTCATTACATGAAGTACTCATCCTTTATCACACGACTGTCAGAGTATTTTCTTGATCACAAAAAGCATGATCACATGAATTTGATCTTAATAATCCCATCAATTAGTGATCATGTGATCATATATATACCTCAGTGTCATATAAGCATGATATATGTTGAGAGATATGGAGCTTCAAATAGAAGCTTCCTACCACCTAAAGCTGATACAAACATCACCTTCATAGTGTAAAGTAATGACATATCTGGAAAACTATTCCAATATAAACCCCTACCCACCTCTTTGAAAAATAGATGCATGATAAGAGAAAGGGAGGAAAGAACATATGAATATAAATTGAGCAAGAGGACAAGGATCTATTTGTTGCCTTTAGAGAATTTATACATGTAATCACAAAAACCCATCAGGGGATTCTCTCATGAGACTTCGTCATGTTATCCCCTTAAGATAATGTTATTGCATGATGATAAGAAAATCATGTGATCCATATATTACGTAATTCATTCCTGAATATTGGACGTGTGCCGCCTGGTCCTGTGATACTAGCATGATAGACCATCGGACTCATGATTCCACTGCATAGACATGAAGTGAAACCCCTCAATCAGTTGGAACACTCAGGAGAACATCTACTAACAAGTTCTCTAGTTATGTGAATATCTCGTGAAATGTGTCTTATGCATGTATTGAAAACATTTGGTCATGAGAAACACTCATGTGAACATCCACATACTTGTTCCCTTATCATTTGAATACCACATTACATGAGACCTCGATATGCACATGAACCTATAGACATTCACTCAATTGTTGATGAAAACCCTAGGAGGTGTGGTCCTGACATGAACCCTCATACATGCACCACTCCTCTCATACAAACCATTTTCCATGTGGCCTTATCATAATAACATTGGAAATGAAACATAAACCCTTGGATGTGATACCTTTTCATGCATTCAAACCCAAATGTTTTTTTTGGGATCGCATCATGTGACTCCCTTAAGTTCACATGATCGTGTGACTCCTCACTAGTCTCGCAATTCCATCACATGAAGGCCCCCAAGACATGTCAGCTTTGATCATGAGAAATTACATGGACATTTTGGCCTTAATCACATGAAAGGACTTGTACATGTCAGATTTGATCACACAAATAACCTTGGATATATAGTCCTTCATCACACAAAATACCATGGACATGTCAACATCGATCACGTGAAGCACCCTAGAATTTTTAGCCTAGATCACATGAAATTTTTGTACATGTCAACTTCAATCAGGTAAAAGGTCATGGACATGTCATTTTTGATCACACAAAGTACCATGGACATATCTACCTTGGTAACAAGGAATTGCTTAGAAATGTCCGATTAGATTATTAAAAATGACCTAGAAATGTCATCCTTGATCCCATGAAGTAACTTATACATTTCATCTTCAATCACATAAAGAACCTTGGACATTTCATCTATGATCATGTGAAGTACCCTAGATATATTGGATTTGATCACATTAATTACCAGAACATGTCAGGATAAATCAAATGAAGACCCCTAGACATGTCAGCCGTGCCAGGTAGAAACCATCGAGCATGTTAGGCAGACACCATCAAACATGTCTACCATACAACCCAAGAAGACATCCTCAGGCAGGTTATCCTTTTCAGGTCAAGGCCTTTGGACATGTTACCCATAGACCATCTGAACCTTCAGCCTTGAGACATTCTCCAAGAACACCCTTTATATAGGTAGAGTCCATTTTGGACTAGGGTTCCTTAAAAGGGACTCCTTTCCATGAAACAATTTTTTGGGGACCTTTTATTGTAATCATCCCTATTTATATTTTATAGGATAGATAATTAATAGATAACATGGGAATCCATTAGGCTATACGTACCTAAATTTCCCAAACACTAGGTATAATAATAATCCCTTCAATTGTAATCACATATCCCAAACCATTAGGGGGTTGAGAGTTATCTAAACTATGAGGGATCTGATTTCTATCTAAACAAGATACATAGGATTCCTTTGTAGGGATCAAGCTTCAAGGGGAATCTTATTTGGTGTACATCCCAAAATATTACAAATACTCTTACTCTTAAGATCCATATTCTCCTAGGAGTATATCATCCTTCCTTTTCTATGAGTGGATGATAAATGGGCTCCTACATGGTCATCCTCTTGAGTGTAAGCCATGATCATTCCCCCAAGACTCTTAAACCAACAATGGGTTAGGTAAAATTGAACTATCTGTAATCTAATTATAACACCCCAGGATTTCATATTACGTTATCTCTTTAAAGTAATTTAATAGCTTGCACTACACGTAACACCGAGTTCGAGCACACCGCGGCTTACCAATCTAGCTGTCAGCAAACTAGTTGTGAATAATATTAACTAGATTTTGAATATTATATACTTAATATAATTTTAACAATTATATTATGTGTTTCTTAGACATAATATAAGTATTTTTCAAAAAAATTCAATTTTACCACCTTTTATGGGAGAACCATTTTTAAATCAAATATCTGACACTTTTATATATTAAATTTGACAAAATAAACTTCTTCATTAGAATTGGGTCATAAAAAAATAGTTTTGATAAATTTTTGGTACTTTTCTGATAACTTACATATTTTGATGAATAGTGAAAAATACTAAATTTTAATTGAAAACAACTTTTTTATTCGAAATAATTTATAGTGTTAAATTATTATTTTGAGTGGTTTTAAATTATAATTATCTTATATTTTTATCATTTAATATTAGGTAGGTCATTTTATGTAATTTCACATTTAAATTAGACGTAAACACATTTCAATCTTTGGATAGTTTTTACTTCTTAAAAAATCACTTTCTGGTTTTGACAACAGGAATTAATTTTAAATTAATTAATTAAAAATATATGTTTTTAATTTGGTAAAATAGAAATTATTTATGAATTTGGAATATAAGAATTATCTTTGGGTGATTGTTTGGTATTTTTCTAAAAACATTCAATTTTTGCTGAAATGTGAAAAACATTGCGTTGTAGATAAAAACCAAATTTTTCATTTAAATAATTATTTAAATTTATTTTAATGTCAAAATTGATACATAATACCTATATTAGGCCAATTTAATTCATTGGAGTCATTTTATAATAAGATTAGATATATAAAATTTTATTAAACTTTTTAACATCTTTTATCAATCTTCTAGGCACATTTGAAAATTTGAATAAAAAGTAATTTTACCACTTTTGTGTATTGAATTTCAAAAATAATAAGACAATATCAACATCATTTAGTATACTTTGGTTCAATATGATGAAAATAATTTATAGTAAATAGTAACTTTTGAATTTAATTTACTAAGGTTAAAAGTAAATAGGGTAATTAAAGGTAAGAATGATATTATAATTACCCAAACACATGTACTAATTTTACTGTATAAGTTTTATTCGACCAAAATAAACATTATTAAAAAAATATTACCCTTTTTGTTCCACTTTCATTAGATTTGGACATTTATTATTATTTTATTTAAAGAAGAGTCAAAAGTGTTAAATTCGAATTTTCATAACTAAAAAAAATATTATATAGGGTCATACAAAAAATAAATTTGACTATAAATATTCATTAGAAATATAGATATATTTTATACATAATGATACTTTATTTATAATTTTCATAAATTAAATAAACCATGAGGATGTAGTAATTACCTTATTAATGAAATATTAAAATAACTAATATTATAAATATCCAAGTAACTGTAAATTTAGACTTTTTATGCATTACACTAATTTTACAGGTTAATATGACATGTTAATATTGATTTAATTTATTTTTTCTAAGTAATAAGCTTTTTTTGACTTTCACAAAAACCAATTACTAAATAGTGTCAAAACTGACATAAATGAGTTTTTAAAACAAATACTTTATTATTAATTTATAAAATATTCCTAAAATTCTAATGTTCATAAGAAGGAATTAGATAATGTTATATATTTCAATAATTAACCATTTGGAGTTTTCTTGACTTTTTATAGTAAGTTTATTATCCTTTTTTTATAATAATACATGAATACATTGTAAAAGTTTAACTCTTTAACTTAGAGGTAAATCTAAAAGATAAGAATAATATGGTGACCTAAACCTGTATAAAACATATTGGTTGGGATTTTTCTACCCATACCCTCCTTATCCTTAAAATAAATTCGTTTGAAGCCATTATAAACCAAATATGATTGTATAATAAATTAATATTTCAATATTTTCCTAAAGTGACCCTCACCTCTCTTATAAAAGGGTACTTCTCCTTCTCTCCAAATCACACCTCCAAATCCATTTGACTTAGACAACACCTACTCAAATATCTTCCCAATTATCCTCAATTAAACCTAGAGGCCTTACTTTTATCAGAAATCCAACCTAAAGATCCCTTTTGATCAAAAAAAAATAAAGAACCCGAAGAAGGGGTAATAATTTCATCACATCTTTAAAAGTTATTTTCTTCTTCCACTTCCTATTTATTTTTTGTTTCCAAACCAAAATAATAAATACAGTACCTTCTACATACTGTGATGTTATTATAAATATTGTACAACTATATTAATTATTATATCCATCCTATGAATGAAAAAGTCACCATACGTGCGTACGTACGGCTTACCGTCTCCACATCGTGGTGTAGTTTGTTATTCAACAATTCATTATTTGGATGGGTATAATAATGAGTATAATTGATGTACATAATCAATATAACATGTTAATGATTATTTATATATGATATACCACCCAATTACATAATATTTCACCATCAATATAATGGTACTGGCGCTCGTGCGTATGTATGGATTACCGTCTCCACGAACGCAATGAGATTCATTCCACATAGTAACCATTCATGAATAATTTTCATTTTATGAAAAAAAATAATTTTTAAGAACTTAATATCATTCTGGATATAAATAAAATACATTTTATCCATAAAAAACATGACTTCCGTAGCAAAACATATAAAGGAAAACGAATCTGTTAATACCCAAAACAATGATACTAATGAAATATTATTAACAAAAAAATATTAAAAGATCATATATAATATCATATTTATGTATATGGTACTTTTATAATTCAATAAAAATGATTTAACTATTATATAGGAGTTTAACGTACCCTCAACCAATGAAAAGTACCAGGTAAGGGTTAATTTTACTATCTCTTTATTATCTGAGGTTGTTTGTATGTAAGTATCTACCGAGACTTCATTATCATCCACATCCATGTTTCTTAAAAATGTATTCCAATTTTTTTTTACTATTTCCTAAAATATGGGTTAAATTCATTTATACCCTTGTTTTAATTTTTTTGAATGTTTTGAAAGGAATATTTCCATTGTTTTCCAAATAAGTTACTTTATAACCTTTTCAACAAATTAAGGTAAGCAAGTTTTTTTAACCTATACGGAGGGTGCAGCTATTTTCCACCATTATAACACAATCTGAGCTTCCCTTACAAGCTTATAAGAATATTTTCAAAATAAATTGTTTCCTTTATAATTATGTGAATTTTAAATGATTTCAAAATAGAAAGAAATATTTCTCTCAAATAGATTTCTTTTCTTCTATCTCAGCATCCTTTAATGGATTTTACACTTGTTTGCAGTAGATTTATTATGACCCAATCTTCCATTTTTTATTGAAGTTTTTGTGATATATTTGACTCTAGATGTTTTATTTGTATACCATTAATGGTTTATGGTTAAATTATTAACATTTATTATACTAGTTTTAATACGAATGTTTATGTTATGTTTCAACCTTTTCATATGTGGATTGCACTAGACTTATTAAGTGACGGGTGGAGCCTGCAATAGCTCCTCGATGCATCGGTAGTCCTCATTAGAAAAAATAGTGTCTTGGTATAAGTCCTTTAAAAAATCTTATTTGTAGTCTTAGTATGAGGCCTTGACTATGTGGTTATGATTTCCAGAATTTTGCATTCCATAATTATGAAATTATCTACTGATATTAAATATGAATATTCGACTGGTAGAATATCCATGTGAATAAGTAAATGGAATTATTTGATATATCATTTCCATATAATGATGAAGTTTAATTTTAAAAGGCTTTTGTTTTAGTCTTATACATTGCCTTCAATGTTTATGCTTATTTATGAAATTTTCTGCTATATTGTTATCCTTGTTATGTATCTGAGCACACCCCTTTCTTATGTTATATTTTTTCCAACATGTGAAGAATATATTATGATTCACTTACAGGGATAGGATATGGGATATTTGTGTGTTCAAAGGAGACACAATGATGTTTTTTTCTTTCATAATGTAATGTAAAACTTATGTATGTATCTAGTACTTCCAAGGATACAAAACTAATCGGTCTTTAGAGACTTTATCTCTTGTTATCATTCCAATTTTATGTAATAATGCACCAACTCTGGGTAACTAGGGTCAGGGCATTACTGTTTGTGTCATAGGAGGTTTAGTGCAAACCTTGGAAGCTAGATTTATAAAAACTCTGATTAGAGAACATTACCCTAAGAAAAACATTGATGATCAGTATATAATAACTTCCTAGAATTTTGGTAATATAGATATTTTGTGTATTTTCCAAGAAATACATCCATATCTGGATACAAGTAGGTAAAGGTTGCTCTGGCATAGATGTACCTAGGAGTGAAAACTCCGACAATGAGTTTTGGGCATGACCTGGGGTATCTCGGTACATGACAATGGGCCTTTCTGTACTCTTGGTTATAACACTCCCGGGGGATATGATTAAGATAATTCACATTTTATTTACAAAACATTATGAAGGATTTATGAGTAAATAATTTATCAAAGAAATATTTTTATTATTATAGATTATATGCACAAACTATTCAATTTATGTTATGTAGTTTACAAGTTTGGAATTATGCATTGTGATTCATAAACTAACCTAGTGTATGACATTATTTAGAAATGGTTCCCAGTAGAAGGAATGAGAACTCCAGCAATACCTGTGATCGAAAGAGTTAGAAGGATTATATCTTTCATGTTCTTAAGCCAACATTTATAAGGGAAATAGTCTCCCACGTATTCTCATCATATGGAGAAATAGAATCATGTGTTAATAATATAAGTAAATAATTATCTGAGTCCTACGGATTTGAAGGGAATATATAGAAGAAAAGGATGGTAGAGAGAAATATGGATAAAGGGAAGAAGGAAATTAATGATTTTCCCATATGTTAAAACTTTGGAAAGAATCACCTTGGTAAATGATTGAAGGGAATGAGTGTTTGTTATAAGTGTGGAAAAAAAGGACAACAACTACGTGGTTTCAAGGGTAATAAAAAGGTTTCAAATGTACAATGATTCATTTGCAAGGAGTTGGGACATTACACAAATCAATGCACCAATAATCAAAGTATACCCCAAATGATGCTTTTGGATAATAATCAAGTTATGATACTACCGAATATGAAGAGAAATAATTTGTGTTCTTATATTTTTTTTATTAATTAATTATGTCATTTTATTTTTGTATCAATGATTTACTAGTTATATTAATTATGGAAATAAATAAGGATTGTACTGAAGTATTATTTCCTTGAGGATTTGAGATTATATGGTACTAAGAAAAGTGACTCAAGAGCAAGTTAAATTTTTTTGAAAATTCATGGTTGAATAAAAGATAAATCTTAATATGGTCCTGATACTGAGGTAGTGATTTTGGAATAAGAGATGGTTGATTTGGATAAATTATATTGGATATTCATGAATACCTTGGAACTAGTTAATTGTTTATTTATTCCATCATTATTGGATTATTCAAAAAATTTGGATATAAGGAATATATCTAGTATTATATAAATAATAAGGTAGCATGAATGTAATCCATAAGGTTTTATGGTAATTCAAGGTGTTACCATGTTTTAAGAGAATACATGATGAAGGTACTCACATGTTATTATGTGGAAAAAAGAGACCTTCATTATGTTATGTTGACCTTCCTTATAAATTTTTGGACTATGAGTTTGGAAACAAGTATTTTGGATAAGTATAAAGGTTGGAATGGATTAAGTTGGAAATTTGATAATATAGTTTAAGGTTAAAACAATTATTAAGATTATTTTTCGATATTTTTTATAAAAAGGACAACCCAAAGGTCGGGTGATAACCTATCGCATCTTGCAAGGCCACGAGACTTGAACCCGCAACAGAAGGGTGAAAAGGGTGCATCACCTACCAATAGCCTATGTGATGTCCTGGTTTGTATAATGTTGTTTTTTAAAATTATCTTATAGATGAATTATAAATTTGTTTTTTTGAAACCCTAAACATTTAGGATAAATAGAATATTTTTTAGTTCTGTAATCTTTTGGAGTGAAAGATGAGTTTGTGGAAGAAATTAGTGAAAGGTGGAATTCTACTTGTCAAGTATTTTTTCTAATATTCTGTGAAAAAGTTAATTATTAAACATTACTAAAGGGATATTAAAACAAAAAAAATTTCATCCTAATAGCTTATGGTTTAATGGACCAATAATATTTTAAGTCGTCTTAGATTTATGGCTTTGAGGATCTCAATTTTCTATTTATTGTCCACATGTTTGTGATTGATGAACTCAATTAATCCTTATAAATATTTGTGTTTTCCTCCAATTATGTGTCTCAAATTTCCACAAATGTTCTTATATTCGAAATCCTAATTTAGTGGTGACTTTTTCATTTCCCAATCCCTCTTATTAAGACTAAATTTTATTAACCCTATTTCTGATGTGGGTTTTCCACAAAGGTATTTTCTATTTTTAACATTTTATTTTCAAAGAACAATTTCAAATTTTGAGGATGCAATTTATTGAAGGAGGAGAGAATTTAAGACCCTAGGATTTCATAGTACATTATCTCTTTAAGGTAATTCAATAGCTTGTGCCCCATGTAACACCGAGTTCGAGTGAACCAATACTTAGAAAACTAGTCATTCAAAAAGTAGTTATGAATAGTATTATCCTCATTTCAAATTTTATATAATCCATATAATTTTAACATCTATATTATGTGTTTCTTAGACATAATATAAGGACAAATTCAATTTTTCAAAGAAAATATGTATTTTTTAAAAAAATGAAATTTTACCACCTTTTAATGGAGAACCTTTTTTAAATCCAATATTTGAAACTTTTATATATTAAATTTGACAAAATAAACTTCTTCTTTAAAATCAGGACATAAAAATTTAGTTTGGATAATTTTTTAGTACTTTTCTGAGAACTTTCATATTTTTGATGAATAGTTAATGGTACTAAATTTTAATTGAAAACAAATTTTTTAATCGAAATAATTTAAGTGTTAAATTAGGAATTTGAGTGGTTTTAAATTATAATTAGATTATATTTTTATCATTTAATATAATTTATTTCATTTTAAGTAATTTTATTTTAAATTTCACATAAAAACATTTCAATCTTTTGATAGTTTTTACTTCTTAAAAACCCACATTCTAGTTTTGACAACAAAAATTAATTTTAAATTAATTAATGTAAATTCTATGTTTTAAATTTGATAAAATAGACATCATTTATGAATTTTGAATATCAAAATTACCTTTGGGTGAATTTTTGGTGTTTTTCTAAAAACAATCAATTTTTGATGAATACTGAAAAACACTACGTTATAGATAAAAACCGACATTTTTATTTAATTAATTATTTAAATTTATTTTAAAGTAAAAATAGATAAATAATACCTATATTATTCCAATTTAATTCATTGGAGTCATTTTATTATAATATTATATATATAAAATTTTATTAAACTTTTTAAGGTCTTTTACCCACTATCTAAGCACATTTAAAAAATTGCATAAAAATTAATTTTACTTCTTCTGTGAATTAAATTTCAGAAATATGAAAGACACAGTTTATATTAGTAAGTAAAATTTGGTTCAATAAGATGAAAATAATTTTTTGTGAATAGTAACTTTAGAATTTTATTTACCATGATTAAAAGTAAATAGGGTAATTAAAGGTTAGAATGATATTATAATTACCCTAACACATGTCCTAATTCTATTGCATAAGTTTTTTTCGACCAAAATCAACATTAGGAATAAAATATTATCCATTTTGATCCACTTGTATTAGATTATGACATTTATTATTATTTTATTTAAATAAGAGTTAAATGTGTTAAATTTAAATTTTCATAACTAAAACATTTTAAATGTTGGGTTATATAGAAGAGAAATTCGACTATAAATATTCAATATAAATATAAAACGATTTCCTACATAAATGTATTTTATTTATAATTTGTATACATTAAATTAAAAAATTTATTTATGGCATAATGTTGATGCAGTAATTACCTTATTAATGAAATATTAAAATAATTGACATTATAAATATCCAAATAAATGTAAATTGATACTTTTGATGCATTACCTTAATTTACCTAGTTAATATAACATTTTAGGATTGATTTAATTTATTTTTTCATAATTAATAAAGTTTTTTTTTGACTTTCACAAAAACTAAATACTAAATAGTGTCAAAATTGACATAAATGAGTTATTAAAAACATTACTATATTATTAATTGATATAATATTCCTAAAATTTTAAGGTTTGCCCAAAGGACTTAAATAATATTATATATTTCAATAATGAACCACTAGGGGCTCTATGGGCTTTTATAGTATGTTTATTAACCATTTATTATAATAATAATAATACATGGTAAAAGTAAAACTATTTAACTAAGAGTTAAATATAAACTATAAGGTTAATATGATGACCAAAACCTATCTAAAACCTATTTGTTGAAATTATTTTTGACCCAGGCCCACCTTATTTTCAAAATAAATATTTTTTAAGCCATTATAAACCGAATATGATTGTATAATAAATTATTATTTGAAGGTTTTCCTAAAGTGACCCTCACCTCTCTTATAAAAGGGTACTTACCCTTCTCTCAAAATCACACCTCCAAATCCATTTGGTTCAGTCAACCCCTGCTCAAATAACTTCCCAACTATCATCATCACAACCTATAGTCCTTACTTTGATTAGAAATCCAACCTAAGGAGCCCTTTTGATCAAATAAAAAGTAAGCACCCGAAGAAGAGATAATAATTTCATCATCTCTTTGAAAGTTATTTTCTTCTTCCACTTCCCCTTTCTTTTTGTTTCCATACCAAAATAATTACTCTGGTTCCTTCTACATACTGTGATGTTATTATAAATTTGGTATAACCATATTAATTATTCTATCCATTCTATGAATGACAATGTCACCATACGTGCCTACGTACGGATTACCGTCTCCGCGTCGTGTTGTAGATTGTTATTCAACACTTCATTATTTAGATGGGTATACTAATGAGTATAATTGATGAAAATAATAAATATAAAATTTTAATGATTCTTTATATATGATATACCATACAATTACATATTATTTCATTATCAATATAATGGTATTGTCGCTTGGGCGTACGGACGGATTACCGTCTCCACGAACGCGATGAGATTCATTCACATCATAACCATTCAAGAATAATTTTCATTTTATGAATAAAAATAATTTTTAAGAAATTAATGTCATTATAGATATGAATCTAATACATCCTATCCATAATAAACATGACTTATATAGAAAAACATATAAAGGAAAACGAATCAGTTAAAACGTGAAACGATGATACTACTGAAATATTATTAACAAAACAATATTAGAAGGTCACATATAATATCATATTTTTGTATATTGTTCTTTTATAATTTAATAAAAATGACTTAACTATTATACAGGAGATTAATGTTCCCTCGACCAAATAAAATCACAAGGTAAGGTTTAATTTTATAATCTCTTTATTATCCTTGGTTGTTTGTATATAAGTATCTATTAGGACTTCTTTGTCATCCACATCCGTGTTTCTTAAAAATGTATTTCAAAACACTTTTAATATTTTCTAGAATATGGGTTAAATTAATTTAAACCTTTTTTTGAATTTTTTAAAATGTTTTTAAAGGAATCTTTCCATCATTTTCCAAACAAGGTAATTTATGACCTTTTTGACAAATTAAGATAATAATGTTTTTTAACTTATACAACAGGTGTGACTATTTTCCCCCATTATTACACCTTCGATGCTTACCTTACAATCTTATAATAATATTTTCAAAATAAATTTTTTTCATTTATAATTTTGGAACATTTAAATGATTTCAAAATAGAAATATATATTTCTATAAAATAGATTTTATCTCATATATGTCAAAAACCTTTTATGCATTTTACACTTTTTTGAAGTTGATTTATTATTATACAATCTTCCATATTGTATGGAAGTGTTTGTGATATGTTTGATTGTGGATGTTTTGTTTTTATACCATTCATGGTTTATGGTGAATGTATTAACATTTTGTATGCTAGTTTTAATATTAATTTTTATGTTATGCTTCAACCATTTCATATGAGGAATGCATTGGACTTATTAAGTGATGGGTGGAGCCCTCTATAGATCATTGATGCATCGGTAGGTCTCATGAGACTAACTAGTGTCTTGGAAGAAGTCCTTGACAAAATCATATTTGTAGTCTTGGAATGAGGCCTTGACTGTGTAGTTGTGATGTCCGGCATTATGAATTCCATCATTATGAAATTTTCTATAGACATTGCATGTGACTATTTGACTAGTATAATATCCATGTGAATAATAAAATGTAATTATTTGATTTATCGTTCCCATATTATGCTAAGGTTTAAATTTAAAAGGATTGTGTTTTAGTCTTATACATTTCCTTCAATTTTTATGCTTATTTATGAAAGTTTCTTATGTATTGTTATCCTTACTGAGAATTTGAGCTTACCCCTTTCATATGTTTTATTTTTACCAGGATGTGAAGAAGTATATTATGATTGGCCTATAGGGATAGTCTATGGTATATGAGTGTGTTCGAAGGAGAAACAATGATGTTTTTTATTTTATAATGTAATTTAAAACTTATGTTTGTGTCTAGTAATTCCAAGTCTACTAAACTAATCGGTCTTTAGAGACTTGATCTCTTGTGATCATTCTAATGTTATGTAATAATTCACCAACTTTGGGTAACTAGGGTTGAGGTGTTACACTAATTTTTGTTATAAATGGGATACATAAGAAAAATTCCTAAGGTCCAAATTCCACACCATATTCTCCACAATACTCGTGATCAAACCTCTTTAATGGAAACCTTAATGTGTAAGTGATGTTAAAATTCCCTCTCATGAAATATGTCCAATCTTCCTCTATTTATTCTTTCTCACACCAACCATGAATCACGTGAGATTAGATATAATACATGATTATACCAATAGGATGATGTTGATTCCCCAAATGAGGGCCACTCATTGGGATGTAAGATCTATTAAATATCATATTCACTCTCCTGATGAGGAATCGCATGGTATCCTTATGTGAATAAGTCCCATTAAAGGACACTATCATTGTACCTTTAATGATTTCAATTCCCATAAAATGAACTATGTGTATTATGGTTACTATCTTCATGGGATATATACGAAACCTAACCATGTCTTGAGCCCAATTCTTAATATTAAAATTCCCTCATTTACATCATTTTTATATGATGTTAAATTTCTTGGTGTACTCATATCGTACAACTTTAAACTATTTCAAATGAACTACATGGGTTTTGATTCATGCTCTCACAGGATATGTAGGATTCATCGTAGAGGTTCAATTCCATATCTATGAATCCTAACACCTTCTTGGATAGATTTAAACTCTAGAGATCCCAAACATTTCTAGAAACTATATAATCATAAATAAATAATATAATGAAAAATAATATATGATACAAACAGTTGTTCCCATCAACACATGGTCTTGGTCAAGTCAATAGTGCGAGGGTAACCAATATCATATCAGGATTTGGGATATATTCATGAATATATCTTAAATCTATAAGAGAGTCATATAGTTGGAAATAATTCCTCAAAAAAGGTTGTGATGAGACCAACCTCCCATCCTATCGACTATTGTGAGTTCCTAATCACTTTTGGGTTTTAAATCCCAAATAACTACCTACTTTTAGAAACATGTATTTTTTAATTTTTATTCACATAGGAACCATTGGGAGTTTTTGATATAGGAAAAATGGTAAATTAGTCACAAATGATAGTGTAACCACACTCCATCACCGAATATCAAACATCATAAGAAACCTCAACATTTTCTGGTAAAAAATCATGAAGCATAAGGACGTCACTTATATAGATAAACAGTAACTTTTATATACATCTAAATAACATATACTGTATAAAAAATAATGTTAAAATTATTAATAATGGAAGGGAAATATAAAATGGCCTAATACATGGTTGAACCAAAAGTAAAAAACAAGAATGATTCAAACTATACCCTTATCGATATGAAAAAATTCTATCATCTACATGTCACCCCTTCTATACCCAAAAAACTATCGAACATTAACTATCTCAAATAGGAATCTTTTCTTTACTAATATTAAATTAAATCGAATATTCATACATAGAGAGTGTGTTTGTAGAGTTTGGGAAAAGTTCATAATAGTATACCACCAAGTTTCTATAAAAAATAATTTAGAAAATAAACTATAGCATGATACTTAGAAATAGATATTAGAAATTAATTTTTTAATTTATTTATAAACAAGTAAAATAGGATACTAACATTTAAATATTTATTTTTAATAAATATATCTACTCAATTTTAATACTAATAATTGAATAAATGTATGCAATTATAATGTGTAATGACAACATCACATAACTCATATCACAATGCACCACAAGAAATTACCTATGAACCTAATAAATTTAAATATATGATCCTTATAATCATTCCCTAGAATACTTTCATGAATAATTCTTGAAATAATAGAGTCCTAAACTAGAGTTAAAGTCACTAGTCAAAGTGGAATCATAAAATAGTTTATTGGACAATAATATAAATAGGCGGAGTGGGATATTAAACTAGTCCATGTGAGTTAGATCATAATCATGACTAGGGGGTGTGTCTAGGTAGATTTTAATCATAACCTACTACTATAATTGTTACAATAATCACACCTAAAATACCCAAGGATTACCAATGATGTTTTCAGAATAATAGTAATTAATAAATACAATACAACATTTATTAAACATTCATCTCACCTCTTTGAGACCTTCAAGTTAACATCCCCTTTCACATTGACACCCAATAATCATTGATTCATATAAAATAATTCCATGTTCACACCCAAAAAAATAAAAAATGGAAACATTATTAAGTGTTATCAAAATTAAATATAAAAAACACCACATTTACTCTTGAAATAATTAACAAAAATATGACATCTATATTTTATAATATATATTTAATAATTCTATAAAAAACAATATTAATTATTTAATAAAATAAACACTTTATAAATTTCATTGAACATGTAGTTTGAAACATATTTATGTAAGAAAAAAATAGGATTTACAAGGAAACCCCTTTTTAATTTTATGTAAGGATTAAGGAGAAAACATTATATAGTTAACATAAAAATTTCATAGATATTAAATATAATCTTTAATTAAATAAAAATATAATTTAAAACAAACAAGCATTGATGGTTTAATTTAATAAGGGATATGTATATAACCACCTTCTGATAATCAATAGAATTGGTGATGAATGTTTTTCTTTCATCAAAAGAGATAAGGATAGACCCTTAGAAATAAAAAATACCAAAATAAGAGAAATATACAATTTAATTTAATCAATATGTTACCTTAGGATTAAATATCCATATTTGGTAAAGGACATATAAGAATAAGAAGAGTAAAGAAGTTGAGATTTGATTTTAAGTAACATACCTTTTTACGACTAATTTTTAGATGGTGTGAATCAAGGATAATTCATTGAACCAGAAACACCCAACAGTTCATGTATCCATGATTCATGTATCCATGATGTGTACCTTCTTTCCAAAGGAATGTGATCATCTTGTATTTTTCCAATAATGATTAAAGACTCACATTTTTCAAGATGATGGGATTTCGGGCTCACACACCCTTTTTTGTAAGAATTATTTCTTACTTCGAGACTGTCTTATATATTTAAGTCGTATTCATAAATTCTTTATAAAGCCAAATATATGTATGGTCACCCTTTACATCTAAAATAAATCACATATTATTTCAATAGTAACCAAATTTATGTAGTATAGGTTCTCTATCAATGGAACCATCTGTATTTATCCTAAGTTATCCATTAAAAGAACAATCTATATGTATCAGAGGTTCTCCATCTCGTCTTTTTGTTTACTTGTTAATTCTTATTATTATTTAAAGCCTCATATTTTGGAACTCTGGAGTTTATTATAATCTAAGGAGGTGATTTTAGTTTTTGATGTTGTTATTTGTATCATGATATGGGATTCCTATAAATCATTGTGAATGGAATAAGAATCCATATAGTTTGGTGAAACATAACATGAAATATCAAACCTTTTAGGGCATGTGACTAAGACCAGACCAAACAGTTTAACTTTATGCATCAAAGATGTCTAGGTTAAATATGCCTAGAAAAGGTTGGTGTGAGACTTATATAGGAGCATACCTTTTTTGTTGACCCCATAATAAATATATCCTAATAATAATGGATTTCTCTTACAATGTATATGGACATATGAAGATATATATCTCCAAGAATATAGACCGATGAGGATGGGATGATTGGTTCTAGAAAGAATATGGCCCTCCAAGTGGGGATTTCCTCTTATTGGGAATATGGACTGATGAGAATGGTGGTGTATTTAAGGGGTTGGGTTTAAATCATGATGACTCTTTCTATGTATCCTATTGATATGGGAATCAAATCCCACATAGTTTGGAAGGTTGGGTATTACACCTATGGGGGAGGCCCAATGTTACTTTATAGAGAATATGGCTTTCCTAGGGTTTTTCTCACATGGAATATGTCCCTTTGAGAGGATGGTAATGTAGTTTGGGGCTTACACATAACGGGAGGCCCATTTAAGAATTTTTATTACACTAGTTCCATAATCAATACTAATTTCTAATACCACATGAGTCATGCTCAGGGTGAGAAACAAGAGACAGTATAAGATCACCATATCATGTAATCTTGTTTGGGAAGGGACTAATAGCTTGGTTGGAATCCCAAGTTGAACATTACTCAATTTATATTGTTTGATGAGGGTGGGGATATGAAAAGGAGGAATATGAGATCCCACAAGAAAGGCTAGGGGCTTAAGAAAAAAATGATTCCCATTTGACTTGTCGTCCCTTAGGGGATGAGGGAAAGGATATGTTTGGGTAATTTGGAAGAAAGATGGGATTTTACCATTATGGAATTCTACCTTTTTTCTAAACCCTAAATTTTGGTCTTATGTATATTTTTAATTAATAGGTACCACATGGTATTCTTCACATTTTTGGAATCATGTGGGGATAAATTTCAATTATGGGGAGGCCATGCGAAGCAGCGGTCCCACCTAATGTTTGAAATACATAGGAATGAGATGGATGATTTTATATTATGCTTACTTTTCCAATTTTAACTCCATGAATCATTCTCCAAAAAATGTTATAGCTTTCCAAAATTCATAATAAATTCATTAGATTCTTTTTGAACATTTCAATGCAAACAAATTCCCCTGGTCGGAATGGGGTCTGCCCAGCATGAAGTGGGGTCCATTCCAAGGAATAATTTGGATTAGTTGGATTATTTCAAGTGTTCATGTGAACATAAAGGAGGGTCCACACAAATAAAATGGTGTCTGGAAGAAATCATTTTTTACATAACAATGATCCCTTCATGGTTATTTAGATATCTCTCTTTATAACCCTTCTTGGTCAAAAACATCCCTTTGTGATTGAACACTTTTGCATACTAAAGTATCATCTTACAAAAACTTGTATTTCCATAAAATAAATACTTCCATTTTTATTTAAATTATTTTCACATAGAAATAATAAATTTTTCATTGTAATTTTAGATGTTATGGGGCCCGTGATTCATGATATGCAATTTTTTTGACTTGTTATATATAATTTCATACATTATAATTTTTTTGAGTGAACTATTAGAATTAAACAATCTAATTTATTGTTTTTTATAGAGATAGAATGTATCTTACTAATAATATTTTGGATTTTTATGAAAGGATTAAATCCATGAATGATATCATTGATGATGGAAAAAGACGTAACATTAGCCCACATCATCAGTTCTTGGCGGAGCTCACGTGGACTGGCCTCAAAGAGTACCCTATTTTAAATTGTCCATCTACTTATGGATTTTAATTATTGACTAATATCTGTATCATGGATCAATGTAACTAAAATCAACCCTTGTCTTGGAATAAAAGATACATCAATTCACCCTAGGTTAATATCTCTTCTAAGGGGTCATACAATCAAGAAATATTCTCTGAGGGGTTTGTGTTAGGTTATACCCCTTTATCATTGGATGAAGAATCACATGAGTTAGAATCAGATATACATTGATATAAATCCATCATGATAATATTAATATCTAATAATAATCTAGGATGGTCATCAAATGGTATCTTCATCTTGTAGGGTTATTTGGATGAGATTGAGGGTGGCCTTTTTGGTCCACTAAATCTTTGTAGAATTCAAGATTGAGATAAAGATTAATGGAGGATTTGTAGGTATCACAAAACTTTTCTCCTTATAATAAATCTATTAACCAGTATCTTCTTAGCTGGTGGAGTCCTAATACAAACACATTCCATTTTATGCATGGGGAGGATGGTATCAGCCTCTAGGATATCCATATGATCATGGGGAACCAATTATAGAGGATATGTGTGATGAATCACCCCCTCCTCCCTCAATTTTTGATGACATGAAGAGACCCCCCCCCCCCAATTTCTGAATTAGATTTTTATATAGTGTGGTATATTCTATAGGTTAAGCCTTTTCCTAACATGGGAGTTTCTTTTTTCGACAGGATTCTGGTTTTTTCCACACCAACCCACCATGAGCCTCACACACAGAGGCCTAGGACTTTTCTGCGCTACAAAACTTGGAGGTGTTATTATTTTTATTGTTAAACTCTTAAAGAAGTTTATTTAGATAAATTGAGTGGAAATTCTCCCCTGGGTTTGATCAATTGGTTTGATTGGAAGCCTTCTGAGATATGTTCCTTATTGGTTGGTTACTATCGGTGAATGAATCAAGAATTAGGATAGAGTTACATCTTTTTTAACGGTGTCCCAATTGGTAACTAAGAGGTAGATTAATTTATCGATCTCATTGTTTGTGAACATATATCATTTATAGGATGAATTTTTAGGGTAAATTCCTCCTCATAGACTTGTGGGAACATTCCAAGTTCTCTGGGGTTGGATAGCATCACATACAGGGGTAAAAAATTATTCCAATGACCAATGGATTCCATATGCTCTATTTAGGCCCTACTTGAAGTGTATAAGGGGGTGAATCTATTGAAAACGGATCCAAGTTATATAATAGATATGATTAACTATCATGGATATTTTTTATGCTCCTTAATCCTCCTCTACTTATTCCTTGGTAAATGATGCGTCTGGTGGTTATAAAAAGTGGGTGTATATCATTTCTCTATGAGAAGTAAATTTTGTTGAAATAATTGATGAAAAACTAATCTATTAGGGGTATTCACCCTACATATTTTGGAATAAAATTCATTATTTCCAAAACAGGTGTCCTTAATTTATCAAAAGTGTAGTAAGGAGAAAATTTTGATGGTTTTACATCAAATTCGGTTGATGTTTACATGAGAGGATAAAAGCTTCTGAATTGAGCTCTCACCCATAGATTCCAATCCATGACATGATATGTCCTATAATAATCATTGATCTGATCATACCCTAACATTTATCTAGAGGAATTGGTACCCATTACTAAGGCTCATACTATGACAAAAAATGGATTGGGAAAAAATGTACTAATGAAGTAGTTAGTCCTAAGAAGATGGTTTGACTAAGAAAACCTGTGAATTATGAGATTTAAGGGAAGAGTCTAAAGATATAAGGTTCCTCTCCATAAAATATTGGTTTAATACCTATAAACCATGTTTTTGAACTATCTCCTCATGTGTTCATCCCTGTAAAAGTTGTATATCTAATAGCTTATAGGGAGTGGGATACTTGGAAAATCATTATGCATATTAATAGAATATAGAATTTTCTTCAAGGAGGGATTTAATTTTAGTTTGATGTGGATTCATATCTACAACTATATATATATATATATATATATATATTATGGATCATCCAAATCACGTAGAATCTTATATTTAGGATCTTTATGCCTCCATTCACTCGCTTCAAGGTTAGTACATGTTTTCAAGCCAAGTCCTTGAGATGTTGATGTTTTATGAGAGTGAGAGTAAAGAAGGTAAATACAGTGGTAGTGACTCATAGAAAAATGATGAGAAAGATTCACCCATTACACATAAACATGGGGGTGTTCCTATATTCTCTCAATTAGGCCCTCGTAAGTTCCCTACTCCAAGGGGATCTATGGTACAAAAGATATCGATTAATCAGGTATAGAGACATAACCACAAACCACCAATAATGGAATCCTCCTTAGCATTATTTATCCCCAATAAATAGTGTTTCATGAGGCTTTGAAATATTTATATGCTTATAGGAAGAATGTATCGGTTGAGGAGATATGGAGGGTGATTCAAGTATAAGAGATTATATTTATTGGGTTTGGGCTTATCATTCATCTTGAGAATATATATTTCATAGAACATACTAATAATGTCAGTAAATATCTTGAAGAGATGGATGATTTCATTCATTATTTCAAATATTTGATTAAGTATTCAAACCATGTGTGAGAAATTCTAGAATCGAGGGAAAAAGATATTGGTTCCAATGAATAGGTAGAGTGATTCCTTACCAATACTCTCTCCCTTTCTCTCCTTATTATTGTAACCCTTGATCCTCTTTCTTTTTCTATAGGAGGCTAGAGGTGAGACATCAACTATTCATTCCATAGAATATATGTATGGGGAAACCATTGTTGGGGTGTATGATTTTTCCGAAAAATAGATCATTGAAGAAGGATCTCCCATGGTGTTGGACCACATACATGCAATAATTGTAGATCCAAAAATAGAATTTACACCCATGCCTCCACCTACTATTTTCTCTAAAAATGTGTCCTCATGGAAAACCATGAACCATAGGTAGGAATGGATTCTGTAAATACACATTCTATTAGGGATTGTGGGTTATAATTGTGTTCCCTCACCTATATTCCATGTTGTTTATTCTATTGTGTTGGTGGAATAACATGTTAAAGGGTTGGAATTGGTTCTATAAGCAAAAAAATGTTGAAACCATTTGATAGCTAGTATCACATTCATCTTTAGAGAAGGATGAAGAAACAATGGTAATTCTAGGGAGGTTTTGATCATATGAGGGTTCAAGGATAACTGGGGACATCACAGAGATTCATGATCTTAGGATATATTCTCCTCAACATAAAATGACCTCTACCTTTTTATAAATGGTTCTTGAGATAGATCACATCTCCTTAGGTCACACTGTCCTTATTCATCTAGAAGGAACAATCACAGAATAAGTAACAACTCAGATCTAAGGAAGGATTATTCCATCCATCTCTTTGAGATCGTTGATTTTTATTCCTTTATATTGAATGTCCATGAGTGAAATCATACAGGTTTATATATTAGTTTTGTACATGCATATTTTTCTTCTGAAGATTCGATGATGGTTGCAGAAGCTAGCGCCCTTATGGGTGAGGGTGACTCTTACAACACTTTTTCTATTTAATCTTCTTCTTTAGCAGGTTTTGATTTCACTAAATATGAGTTTTATGGACTTTGTTGGAAATATAATAAGTTCACAATTTTCCCAACTCCAAATATGATAAGACCTCCAAGACATCAACTGATACAGGGACTTCCCATTCTATAAGTTTTGAGTATATATACTCACTAGTCAATTTTTTCTTGTAATATTTTCTTTCTTATGAGAGTAACTCTTATTTAGTTCCAGAAAATCTTGGAAATTTGTGAATTAATCGATAAAATATATTGAAATAAATATAGATAGTGATTTCTAAGATTTCCTATTAAGTTTACAAGAAAAAACTCCAAGGTTGTGTCCCATGTTCTCTTTTCTTGGTTAAGGGGGTTTTGACTACCTTTACCTACACAAAAATGTAAAATAAGTGATTACTTCATGGGAGAGGTGTGAAATAATTCAATAATATCTTGTGGTTATAGATTTCATGGAAAGGTATTTCATGACTAGGAACACCCTACTTTTTAAAGCTTATAAAGATGATGGAGTGGCTATATGGTGACAGAGTTGAGTCACATAACAACTATCCATATAGGAATGACTCCATACAAAGTTATATTGGGTCTGTTGATAGTTATATCATCTTATCTAGGAAATGAATAATTTTAAAGTAGAATTTTATGAGTATAAAAAATATTAGAAGATGTAAATAAGGACGATCTAGGTTTCATTTAAATAGAATAATTATTACAGGATAATGTGGATATAGAGATTTCTACATTGTCTAACTTGTGCCAATTCATTGAAGATTCTAATCAAAAAATGATTCAAATCTATATATCCCTTGAGATAATATTTTATTGAGGTTTTTTACTTGTGTGGAGAAGCTCAAAATTGTTTATTTTATTCCTTTATACCCTTTTATGAATTAATGAAAGATTAATTTCTCTCATTTATCTATATTTCACCTCTTTTATATTAATATCTCATAATAAATTATAGTTATTTGAAAGGTGATTCGTAGATATTCTAGATCATCCTACTGCTGAATAAAAATGTTGATCATAATTATGAATATTTAATTCAAAATGATTATTGATGTTTCCTCTTTAGGCATGGACCACATACTAGTATAGGTATAATAATCAGTATAATAATAGATTTTTCATATTTTAATGAATGATATTGGATCATTATTTTAGGATCATTATGTTTTTCTCTTTGAATATCCAAAATAAAATGTATGGAATGGATATATGTTGTGATCCAGCTTCTTCCTAGGTTAAGGGGCCTATCAATAATAACTCTACTTTTCCTGGGGATTTGGGTAGACCCCATAAACATTGTTTATTTTCTATTTTTTCCTAATATTTTTCCTAATCCTAATATAAGTATGAATTAGTGGGTGAGGGTGGTTCCAACATCTTTTATTATAGTTAATAAACATTTTGAATCCCTATATTAGGGTTCTTGGACCAGAGGTAGTGACATGAGGCATGTACATAAGGAATGTTCCTAGACCATGTTTAAAATGATACTTATATTATGATGTTTTAAAGGTGTATATAGATATGATGTGTTTATCCTAATAAATAATATTCTTATGGTTAATGCGACACATTAGGGTTACACAATATGTAGTGCCAAATTGGGCATAATATTCCTAGTCAAAACAAAGGTGTCCCTTAGAGTTAGATAGTATTATCTCTGATAACCTGGTAAGGTTTATGGTGATCTGAATTTATAAAAACAATGAAGTGTAATTTATGTAAACATGATATACAATTAAGTGTCATTTATGGAAATTGGTTGTTCTATGATCATGATGGAATCATTTAGCCTCGATACTATCATGAAATGGTGTCTCTACTACCATTGGAATCCCAAGACCAATATGTTTCATGGCCCACACAAAACTTTCATTACATGGATCTAACTCAAATGCAATGTGAAATTTGGATGTCACTACGTATCTCATTAGAGGGAGAATCAATCCATGCATAGTTATAAGAAGGTTACTTACACAGATCTAGATCATTTTCAAATGATGCTAGTCCTTATAAGGGAGGCCACTCTAATCAGTTTAAAGTATTTCATGATATAATGATTGATCCTTAACTCATGGAAAGGTTTATTTATACATATTATAATAATTGACTAAAATCTATAAGCTCACATGAGTCATGATCAATGTGATAAACAAGAAGAAATTGAGGGATTATCTAAATTTTATTATGAATATAATCAAGGGTTGTCTGTGGTGTAAACCACCTAGTTTGTTATCCTATAGTGGTAATATTATCCAGCCTAGAATACTCAAATATATTCTAGATGTGAGGAAGTAACATTTATTAACCATGATCTAGGGGCTTTCATATATTAGAAAATTATATGGTACATGTATGTAGGGAATGATCATAGACCATGTTTAAAAGGTGACTTCCATTATGATGTTGTTAGGGAGTATGGAGATAAGAAGAGTTTCTCCTAGGGATAAATATGTCTCTTGTTTATAGAACACATTTAAGGAACACATTATGAAGATACAAATATAGAATTGATTTCATAGTCAAAATAGATGTTTGATTCAGATTCAAGTATTCTTATTTCTAATAACTAAGGAAATTTTGTAAGATCCAACAGTTTCTCGAGATATAGAGTGTGGTTTTTGAAAGGAAGGTGTATACATAGTATGAATGATGAATTTGAACTAGGGTGTAATTCTCTACATTGATCTAATTCATATGTAAAAAGTAGGGGCGTTTTCTTTAATCATGAGTTTAGAAATGAAGAAACTCATTCTGGAATCTCTTACACTCATCAAGGATGTGTGTAGGAGGATGGTAATTGTCTTTTTTTCATGTCTAGGACTAGAATTAAAGATACAAGAATCACAACAGACCTCTTTAGAACAATATTCAAACCCCACAAAGTTCAGAGATTAATTCCCACATACTATTAAAGTTATTTTTTGAGGAGAGAGTTTTTTATAAATGGTGGTATGGCCAATGTATATGATATGGGTGTCACTATGTGTCTTTTTAGAGAAAAAATAGATCCATATTTATTTATGATAAGAAAATTGGTGTGGTAGGATACTGACACTAAAAGTAGGAGGGTCCTTTCAAGTAAGGTCTAAAGTATCATGTATTTTTAAATCATTCCAAAGGGATGTGGACCATGTGGTTTAACATCATACGCTAAGAACATTGGACATCTACTATAACATCGTATGATGGGGATGAGGTTTCATATAGTTTAACATCCTTTGACATGGATGTTTTCTGGTAGTATAAGATCATGAAACTATGATGTAGGATTTCAACAATTTAAGGTCATAGAGATTTGACATAGATTGGTTGGTGAGGCTGTTTATATGGAATGGGAGAAGAGGAAAACCCATCATTAATAGTTAACTGAAATTCTAGTATATATGGTATCACATATGTGTACACTTAGTTTAATGTCATGGTTCATGGATAAATTGGAGCCTAGAGTTTAAGTTCACGTATATTTGACCAATAGTGTGCCTTTTAAGGTCATAAATTTAGGAATAGTCATTCCCTATAAGGTTGTGTGATAAATACCAATAGTTGATTTTTTTATAGTGTGAATTTATAATGAAAATTGGAATAATCAACAAAAATTACTGATCCCACATGTTCTATGCTTGATGTGATAAATAAGATAATTCATGTAGTTGTCAAAATTATACCAAAAATGCCAATCAATGGTTGTTTCTTGTGGGAACTACTTTATTTTTCATTTTTTACTGATTCATCTAAGAATGCTCTGGAATTAATGGGGTTTGAAGGGGGGGAAGTTTTAATCCATGATATTAGGGATCTCATATATGAGTAAATGATATGGGATAATTTCATAAGGACTGACCATGGAGTATATTCAAAAAGTGTTTTACCCTACAATGTTGTTAAGGAATAATAAAATAAAAGGATCTTCACTTAAGGATGAATTTGTTATTGGTTGGTACTCCACATTGGTTGAATAAATTATTCATAGCCAAATTGGGTGTAATATGTATAGTCAAAATAGATGTGTCATTTATAGTTGAATACCTTTGTCACCGATATTTATGTAAAGCTTATAAAAATTTGAATTTCACAAGACATGGAGTGTGATATGAAAAAGGAAGGATATTGAGTATGAAAGGATAATTTTGACTATAATTGACCAAGAATGGGTGTAATGATCCTTTCACATTTATGAATCTTATGTATGGAATGGAACATTTTCATCAACCATGAGTTTTTAATGAGGGAACTCATGTTTTAATATTCTTCCTGGATTGGTGTCATATGCAGGAGAATGGAGGGGAATGCTGTTATCATGTTTGGTCTGGGACCAGAATTTGAGATTAGGGTATCACTACGTATCATATAGAAATAGTAATCAATACACATATAGTTCTTATATGGAAGACTCACTATGCAGTTCTGACCTATGCGCAAGATGGGGGAATATCTCATTTCTCTTTATCATTCAGTTGTTCCCATAATTTGAGATTTAATGATCACTATGTATTCTTTGGTAATAAGAATCGATCCACACATAGTTCTTATAATGGTAAATTCCTTATACGGCTCTTACTCTCACATGAGAATGGGAGAAACTTCATTTTTCACTACATAGGTCCATGTTATGTATAGTGAATTACCAATGAAGTGATGTCCTTGATTGGGAAAGGAAGAAAACCTATCATGAATGAGGTTTCAGTACCAAGCTCAAGTGGGACCCCATGTCATTCAGTTTAACATCATGTGACTAAGACACCTTATATGTAGTTTAACATCGTGTTATAAGGATGTTAAACATGTAGTTTAACATCATGTAGTAAATACATTTTAAACCTGATATGAAAATTGTACATTAGGTATTTTAGTGCACAATAATTTTTCAAATGAGTTATAAACAATTCAAATATGTGGTGCTGGTATCAAAAGGTGACTTGATGCATCTCAGCCATGTGATTAGGTCCCTACAAATATTCTTAATTCCATATGAGGCATGATTGGTGTGAGAATAAAATAATAAAGAGGACCAAAAATTTTAATTTAACATCATATGGAAAAGACATTGGAGACATAAATTAACATCATATATTGAGGATATAGGTCATGCCTTTTATGGTCTTGTTACAAGGAACAACATGTTGTTAAAAGTCATTCAGTGATGACTGTATCATTGATCATGTGAAATATTTCTTGAGAAACCAATCATTGGTAGGGGTATGATAAACTCACCATCCATGGTAATCGATTAATATGAATAATTGGAATTGACCTTATGGATGAAAAAAGTTCCATTCTATTTTGGTTCAAGTTTTGAGGCTTCTTGAAAGGTATCATTGGGGTCCTGAGAGTCCAAACTAGTTCTACTTATAAGAATTAATGTGGGTGAACGTTTTTTTAAATCTCATTCTACTTTTTTTTGATTTACCTCTAAATGATGAATGGTATGTATTATTTTCGTATCTAGTCATTCCAATCATCTAGTCAATTTGGAGATTTCTCATATGAGGATAGCTGGTCATAAATAGAAATACGAAGTGAAGGTGATTGGACTTTGATGGGAAGAATTGCTTCTATCTTATATACTATTGATTACAGGGTTGCATGTGCGGTAGTACGGGTTATGGTTTGATAATCCCATAAGTCATGTATAATTTTATGGGGCCATGATTTTTTGTCCACTATTTATTGTATTATGTTTTAAATGTTCTTGTTTAAATACTTTATCTATATATTTTCTATTTTATGATAGTTGGATGAATGGCTAGACTCATTTTTATACTCGTATGTTCCCTTATCAAATTTAGAAAAGTGGAAATTGGTGTCATTGACTATCCGAACTATTTGATGGACACCAAATATAATAATGATGTTGGTCTTCACAAAAATAATTATTCTCTTTATCTGAACATCCTTTATGGGTATTTCATTGGTCTATTTGAAAAATAAGTTAGTAGTAGTAATAATTTACTTCAATTTCATAGTTTTAGTAGGAGGATAGGTCCCCACTAAATCCATCCCCTTATAGAGAATATCCAAGAGTATCTATTAGTTTGAAAAAACTTCATGGGTTGATGGATTAAGTCAGTATGTATTTCACAAGAATGAAACTTCTTGGTTAATTTCATATAATCTCCCATAATTAAAATATATAAATATTCAGGCCTTCTAGTTTTTTGATAAAAATTTTCCCCTAAATGATGGCCATTATAGGAGCCAATATATAAATATTTCATAATAGTAATAATAACTTCTTCATCAATTCATATAAGGATTAATCCATAAAATCCCTTATTATTGAGGATCTGCTGATGAATTTAGATTTCATAAAGAGTAAAGTTGACTAGATGACATCGCATTTTCTTCTTTTATGATCTGTTTGACAAAATAACCCCATTTTGGAGATAGTCTAGTATGGTAATCATCCAACCATTTATAGGAATATCTAGTTTAGGGATGGAATTTACCTTGTTAATATCTTCAATTTTTTTATGAAACAATAATGATACAATTCAATGGTTCAAATTTTTTATGACCATTTCATCCCAGTCTAGATCTTCCAAAGATGTAGTTTCATTTTCTAACACATATACTAGGGAATTATGTGAGTGAATGATGTGTGGTAATGTTGGCTTATAGGGGAATTATTTCATTAACCCTCATACATGGTTAAGAAATGGAATAACTCTTATTTCTTGATGGATTAATCATTGGTTATATTCTCAATTACCAACTCTGAATCACATTTATCCTTTAAGTGGTTCACTGGTATTTTCAACACAAGTTCTAAGCCTATAATAAGGGCAAGTTATTTCACCTCATTATTTGTGTAGTACTATTATAACATGGAGTAGGGTAGAACTACATTTTCTAGATAAATAAGAATGAACCCCAAACCAAATTTGTTGAGCATAGGTCTTTCAATCCTTTTTCCAATTAGGCTCTAAGATTCCCCATCAAAGTATATCTCCCATATCTGGGGACCACTTTGAATGAATAAAATCTATTTTTATGGAAATTCATTATCTAAAAGTGTTGTTTCTGGAGAGGGATGTTTTTCAAGAAAATATTCTAGTTTTTTAGCCTTTATCACTTTCTATAGTATGAACTAAATATAAAACTTCAATAATATGAATTCCCACCATGCCAAATGTCCGGTCAACATAGGTTGGTAGAGGATTTATTTGTGTAGGTCATCATGGGATACCAAATGGATCTCATGATGTTGAAGGTAGTGTCTTAGTTTATGGACTACAAAAATTAGAGTAATGAAAATCTTCATGATTTCTAAATATCATGATTTAGTATCGAGTATGGTTTTAATGAGATAATAGAGTATGTTATAACATCTATATTTATTATTCTATATGAATAAATCACCCAATGATCTCTATAAGGATCTCACATACAAAATTAGTGTCTTCCCTTCGATAGGGGGAATTAACACTGGTGGAATCAAGAGATACTTCTTGAGAATATCTAAGGATTCATTACAATCATTGGCCCACCGATAAGTGATTCCTTTATTTATTAGTTTGATGAAAGGTAGAAATTTTACTTCCATATTTTCTATAAATAATTTAATATTGGCTAGGTTAAACTATATTCCTCTTAACTATTTTAGGTTTTCAGTAAGTGACATATCGATAATGGCCTTAATCATCTCAGGGTAAAATTCAATGTTGTGAAAACATACCATGAAGTCGGGAAACTTTCTCAAGGTAACACTAAAATCAATTCTAAAGGGATTAATTTTTAAGTTCAGAATTAATATCTTTTAAAAAATGATCCCACGATTAGTAAGATCATCATAGCACTGCCAAGTTTTTTCAACCAAGTCATCGACATAGCATTCAATGAGTTTTCCTGTGAAGTGTTTGAAAATTTAGTTCATATAACATTGATTTTTAGTTCCATCATTATTAAAATTGAAAGTAATTACCAAATAATATTACGTTACATGGGGGAAGCTAAAATTAGTGTCCTCTTCATCATCAGGGTCCATCCAGATTTGATTTTATCTAGGAAAACCATCCATAAATGAGAGAGATTGATAGTCCGTTATTTCATCAGTTAGGAGTTCTGTAATCAGAACTGGGAAATCAAATTTTGGAAAACGCCAGTTGAGATATCTAAAGTCAATTTTATCCCTAATATTTCTATTCTTATTTTATAATGGGAAAATATTTCTTATCCATTTTATATACTAGACTTCCTGAATTAATTTTTTCTTGATAATTTTATCAACTTCATCTTCAACATAAGAAGAATGAGTTGGATTAATTATCCTATCGACCTTCTTTTATCCACAATTATCTTTCTAAAAATACAAGTTGTAAGTGGCCACATCTAGATCAAGACCTAAAATTTCCGTTGATTTCAAGGTGAACATGTCTCAGTGTTTCTTTAGAAAGGATGTATGCGCATCTTGTTTGTTAGGGTACATGGTCATGTTGATCAGTGTGGGTCATGGATCTTCCTCTTTACCCAAATTTATCCACCTTAGTTCATCAATGGCACAAGAATCAACTTCCTTGAGTACTATAGGGGAATCCCTAAGATCCTCCTCCTCCGATTCCTCTTCTTCTTCTACATCATCTTCCTCTTCCACATCCTCTTCCTCTTACTCTTCCTATTCTTCTCCCTCTTCTTACATACCTTTAGGGGGAGTAGGTTATGAGGGGGTAATTTTAAAATTACAAGTTGGATGACCATTTGGACATCCAAAAGATGGGGTAGGGGATTCACATTCCCCACCAATGGTATGATAACTTTTTTTAACCCAATTGACGGTGTAGGTGTCTTTCAAAGCTCTGTGGGGATGAGTGAATTTTCACTTTGGATGTTATCGTAGTTGTGGAGGCCATAGACTTATCAAATATTTTCAAGAATAGTTGAGGCAAGTGATATCATAAAACCTACTACAAACAAACCAAAATTTGAATTGGTTGATGGGAAATGTAAACTAACCACCAAGTTCCTTAAATGGGTTAGTCAAGGTCATATTGAGATTGTTTTGGGAATAAATACAAGCAACATAATCGATCATGGGTTGTTTCCCTTCCCACAAGTAAAATATTTTATTTATATATTATGATTCATAAGACTAAAATGTGGTTTTTTCACCATGGAACTCTCTAAGCTATCTATTGATACAATATGTGAGATATTGGTTGTATCATTAATGGACTTCCATATGCTCATGCATCCACAACCTCCCTAGTGGAATATTGAATGTTGTATCCTACCATACGACCAAGAATTCCTAACTAGACACATGTTCCCAAAATTGATATATGAGATTGATTTGGATTAGGGTTTATTTTCTCTCTTTTTTCATAATCCTAACAAATTAGATCATAAATGGATAAATTGACTTTATTGTAACCCAATATATGGAGTGTTATGAATAGAATGAGATAGAATCCTGAGCTATTTTTAATGAAATCCCATCAAATATTAATGTTTTCTAATCATCCATACATTTAAAAGGATACGATGTGCCCTTGTATGACTATTTTTGTGTCTTGAACCATGAAATATATGATCACGTGACATTATTCTAGATCGATATCTACATGATAAAATTCATCCATGGTGATCTCATCATCGAACACTTGAGGGCTTAGAAAGGCTTCTATAAAGCAATATTATAGACATTTCGATAAATTTATAACATCAAGAATTCAAATTTTAACTATAAATAGGGCCAATTTCTTCAATATTTTATACTTTTGAGATAAATGTCTATACTTATCAATTTGAGGCTCGTACCTAGTTGATTATTTAGGAGATGGATTGCTTGAGGTATGTGGGACAGACCTTTGGTTGGAATTCGAGGGCTCTCCTATAATTAGTGGGTTAGTCTGACTTGGTCTCCCTACTCACTGAGGTTGATTGGAAGATTTCACCCCCTCCAACTAGTCTTCCAACAAAAATCATGTTTGGATGACTCTTATTAAATGTGGGGTAACTTTTTTGGTCCTGTTGAGCTCACTAAATGGCTCCTCTATGAGTTTCATCAGTATAAATAGATATGGTGGGGACATGTCTATAATATTGGTTTCAATCACAACCATACCTTCCCCTAATTCCTTAGAACTGTGGGCTATTCCACTAGTTCCAAAATTATTCATAGGGAATTATGGTTCATAACTAATAAGCTGGAATCATATATACATTTTTCAATAATTTTATTAAGGATGATCTATGTTTTTTACCCATAATGCACTAGGTATGGGTTATTTATAATAGGAAATAGATTTTCATGATTTCAAATCAAAAACTAGAGAAACTTACAAAAAATTACCATTAAACGTTATGAAACTCCATTAAACGACATGTAGAAAGTTTTCACTGCATAAAGAAAAGACAAGAATAATTTAAAAATGTGACTCCATTATATGAAATGATTCACCAATATAAAATATGTAACCTTTGAATTCAATTCCATCTTAAAAGATAAAAATTGGAAGAAGATACATGTTGTGAGTCCCAAATATACATCATGAAATGAGTCAAAGTTCCAAATCTATGAATAAGATTCACACGAGATTCATGTAGATTCAAAAATCACAAAAGAAAAATTGGACCAGAATTGCATGACTTGAAACAATATTAAATGTCAAGTAATATCCCGATTATTTATCTATAGTATGCACACCACAGATAGAAGTTAGAAGATACTTTTTATTTCCCTCATTTTCTCTCAATTTTCTTCCACCCCTTCTCCAAAACCTCAATTTGAATCAATTTTATTTTTTTTTACTATTACCTAGCCCCCGATCATATATTTGTGAAGTGTTATTAATATTTTAAGAATCTCCAACACTATGATATGTGCTTTCATCATTACAATCATCAATCTACATCAAATTCATACTATGCGTGTTCTCATTATTATTTCAAGTAAGTATTTGATTTGATTGTGATTGATTCAAGGATCATATTTATTATTCTCAATTTAATCTCCACAAATTGGTTAATCCTAATAATTTTATGTTTGTTAATATTTTAATTTCAATATCTGTTTGTATGTTATCTTTTTTTGAAAATTATTATCTTTTTGTGATCTATTCTACCATGAGTAGCTAAACTACTTAGGGTTGGGATCGAGAGTAGGGGTGATTGAATCTAAATAATATTTAATTCTCAACTTGGTAATCTTAAGGAATAGTAATTAGGTTAAATAATAATCATCAATCCAATTATTTTAGGCCACTATGACTATATGAAGGTTGAATGAATGGCCCTCATCTGATTGGAGTAGAATAGCTTGTGAGTACTAGCCTATGATACTTTATACTTTTTATACCATGCCTAATGCATCCCAATTGAAGTTAAATCAAGACCAAGGAATAGTTTTCTCTTCAATAAATATAGTTCACTTGACTATAGACAACTTGTAACCTCTTATTGCTTTTCATCCTAGACCTTAGGACCATAACAAGTTATAATTAATATCATCCTTTCTCCTAAACCCTGAAATTGATCCTGATCCATTCCTTATCTTTTATATTTATCTATAAAACTATTAAATTTATTCATTTTCACAAAATCAGCTGTATTTATAGGACACCTACCCCAATGGTTTCTAATATAAGTTCTTGCTAGACAATCCAAGATCCCCATGGGACCAAACCCGCACAACCACTATACTATGCCCTAGTAGGAAGTGTAGTTTGGTTAAAATAAATCTAATCTGAGCATAGTACATGTGAATTAAACGACATGTAATGGTGCATCAAATTTGGGCATCGTTGTTGTGGATTAAAAAGCGTTTTTCTAAGGAACAGTCACCTATAAAAACAAGACTTGGGTTTACCTCTCCCTTTCCCCATTTTCCATTTTTTTTCTTTCACTTTTCATTCAGATGACATTGCATTCTTATTTTTTTTAAAACATATTGCATGCATCAGGGCCCTCTGACTCATTAAATGAGCCTTGAAACAAAATAATATATTGACTTAAAACCTGAAATCAATAGATATATCTCTACACACCATCGTTCACAAATGGTATACTGCATTAATCCTGTAGGTCTAAATCAATCAAACCCACCAAACATGAATCCTTACATACATGGAGAGTAGTCTACGTAGCAAGAGCACACCATCATGGATTACATTTTTCCATAAATCCATGGAGTTATTCTTATAATTGTACGCCCTCTTATACAGGAACATAAATTTGAAATCAATATTGGACTCATTCATATGATCCAGAATATGGGCCAATTCTGTGGGCTTTAATGTGAAGATCCCGATGAGAATATTTCAAACATCCTAGAAGTTTTTGATACCTCTCGCAACTAGGAAGTATCTTCGGATTATTTAAGACTTATAGTCTACCCCTTTTCCCTATGTGATCAAGCTGAGGATTGGATAAAAAGTTAATCTCCTCAGTCTATCATGACTTGGGATAATTTAGCCAAGAAATTCATAGATATGTACATCCCACTAAACCACACTTTGAAATTGTGGAATGTCATCCAAAATTTTTCTCAATCAAATGTTAAGTTGGAATGCGAATCATGTGACCGTTTTAAGGATCTTACCCAAAATGTGCACACATCATGCACTCCATATGTGGATTTAACTCCAGAGATTTTTTCAATGCCTCCAACTAGCCACTCGAATTTTCATTGATGTAGCCACTGATGGAGGGTTAACGTTCAGAACACCTAATATAGGCTGATAAATTCTAGATTAAGTCCTTCATAATGCTAGTCTATGGTAGATAAATCATTTACCACCCCGATGTGTGATCTATCAAGTTGAAGAGCATACTTGAATAGCTGCAATAGACAGAGCTTTAACCAATAAGTTGGAATCATTCAAACTAAAAATTGCATCACCAACCAATCCTACTCCAATCATGGAAATTCAGTCATGTGAAATTCATGGTGGCCAACACCTTTATTAGTAATGCACAAAAATTCATGGTGAAAAAACAATTTAAGAGTGTTATTGTGTTAATTACAATCAACAAAGACAAAAAATTCAGTAGTCATAACAATAATTTCAATAAATTAAAGTTCAATAGAAATAGAAAAACAATAAAGGGTATTATAACAAGGAAGTGGTGAGGCACCATTCAAAAATCAAGGACCATCAATAAATCCACTTATGAATCATATTCCCCAACCACTGTAACAAGTATCCAAGCCACCTTCCCCTTTGAGAGGCTAACATAAATTTCAACAAGTTCCATCAAGACCTTCACAACCATCTACACCTCTACAATCAAACATATAAAATATAATCATAGCCTTCTGTACAAAGGAAGATTAAAGAAAGACCACTCAAGAGAAAAAAATAAAAAAACCAAAGGGAATCAATTCGCAACCTTGGACATAAAATGGGTCAGATCTCAATGACTTTGTCATAGAGATTTCCAGGTACTCTAACTGGTAACATAGTGACATACACAATATAAGTGGAAAAGGTAGCAGTTATGAGGAGTGGAAAAGTATTAAATTTTTAGAAACCATGTGGAGGAGAAGGAAGAAAAGTTAAGGAACCCAAAAAGTGGAAAACAGTCATTGAAGAAGAAAATGATAAATAATCCAATGACAGTACTCATGTGAAACCTCATGAAGTGAATCCTTCTACTAAAACCCCAACAAAATATCAACCTAGTAAATAAGTCTATATTTACCCACCACCTTATAGGACACCTCTCCATTTTTCAGAAATTAAAAGGAAAGGAAGAATTGAAGAGAAATACAATAACGTTTTTGAGATGTTCAAGAAACTGCACATCAACATTCCTTTTACTGAGGAAATCATTCAAATAAATACTTATGAAAAAAAATTTAAGGAACATATTTGTTTAAGAAAAATAGAATATATAGGAGTCATCTCACTGAATGAAGAATACCCTTTAACATTTTAGTAGAAAATCCCAACAAAAATGCAAGACCTTGTGAGTTTTTCAATCACATGCACAATAGGAGAATGTAACATTGAAAGAGCATTGTGAGATTTAAGATCCAACATAAACCTCATTTTGATGAGTGTATTCTGTAATATAGGGATGGAAAAACTCAAACCAACTATATTATCACTTCAATTGGCTAACCAATTAGTAAAGTATCCCTGAGGAATTCTTGAGGATTTCTTAGACAAATTTAGAGAGTTCATTTTTTAGTAGACTTTCTCATAATGTATATGGAAGAGGAAGGATATGTTCCAATAATATTAGGATAACCATTCCTAGACACCTCAAAGTGATTGATCGATGTAAATCAAGGAAGAATTTTATTTTGATTAGGTGGCAAACAAGTCAGGTTTGTCCTAGCAATTTTAGCACCACAAATAGATGATTCTTTTGACTGCCAAGATATCATTCCCATAGATAAAGGAGAAGGATACTTAAACATTGAAGAATATATTGATGAAATGACCTTAATAAAGATGAAGAGTATGAATTTGAGGAAGTAAACTATATATAATATATTACAAGGGACAAAATCCCACCTTTCATACCCTCAGTCATTCATCCACCAAAAATGGGACTAAAACACCTATCCAATACACTCAAGTAGTCCTTTCTAGAGATTATTGATGGACTATCAGTTATCATTAACCCTAAAAAATCATAGTCACAAGATGAAAAATTGTTTCAAGTCTTAAAAATATATAAGCAGTCAATTTCTTGGGGAGTAGCTAACATCAAATGAATCAACCCTTCTTTATGCACCATTAAAATCTAACTTGAGGAAGGTGAAAAACACAAACGTTAACCACAAAGGAAACTCAAAACACAAATAAAGGAAGCTATTCAGAAAGAAGTAATGAATCTTCTAGATGATTGAATAATATTTTCAATATTTGATATTTAGTTGGTCAGCCCACTATAGGTAATTAACAACAAAGGTGGCCTCACTGTAGAAAAGAATAATGAAGATGGATTGATCTCAACTCACATAGTAACTGGATGGCGAGTATGTGTGGATTATAGAAATCAAAATGAAGTAAACTAGAAATATAATTTCCATTACCTTTCATGGATCAAATTCTGGAGAGAATAGCAGGACATAAATTCTATTATTTCCTAGATAGATATTCAGGATACAATCATATTGCATTCATCCCAGAAGATTATTCTAAAACAACTTTCACATGTCGATTTGGTACATTAACTTACTGTCACATGTCATTCGGTATGTGTAATGCACTAGAACCTTTTCAAATATCCATGACACATATATTCCAAGATAACGAATTCATAGAAAATTTTATGGATTAATTTTCAATTTATGGAAGATCATTTGATGTCTTCCTATAAAATCTTGAGTTAGTCCTGCAACACGTTGAATAAAAGTGTCTAGTTTTGAATTTGAAAAAATGCTACTTTTTGGTTCAAGGAGGAATATTCCTCGAACAAAACAAATCCATAGATGGAATGAAAGTTGGTCCTACCAAGAAAAAATTAATCAAATATTTACTTTAACCCATAATAGTTAAAGGCATAAGGAGCTTTCTAGGAAATGTTGGATTCTAATGCTGATTCATAAAAGATTTTGTAAAATATTCCTTCCATATGACAGATTTTTTATCAAAGGAAACACAATTTAAATTCACTGATGTTTTTTAGTAGGCATTCAACACGTTAAGGAAAATCATGATAGCTGCTCCTATAATCATATCTTCGGATTGGGAAAAATAATTTGAATTGTGTGTGACACCAGTGAATTTGATGTTGGTGTTTTTTTAGGTAAGTGAGTCGGCCACATATTATATCCCATATACTATGCCAGTCACATATTAAATTAAGCTCATGTGAACTACACAACCATAGAGAAGGATCTCTTAGTAGTTGTTATTTCATTCAAAAAAATCCTCCCATATCTAGTTTTATCAAAAGTGGTTGTGCACACTGATCATGTCACCTAGAAAAATTTGAGGAACAAAACGGATTTCAAGACAAGAAAAATATGGTGGATCTTATTGCTGAAATAATTTGACATGGTCATCAAAGATAGCAATGGAATATAAAATGCGATCATATTTCAACTATCTTGAATCCCACTTCTCCTTATAAATGATGATGATGACCTCCAAATTGAATTGGAATTTACTAATGAAAAAAAATTCAGAAAAAATTCAAATGTAAAATTGTGGTATTTTATATTAAAAATTATCTTTCCAAGGGATACATATACCCAAGATTAGCATACAAGTAATGGAGATTTTTTTTCAAACATCACAATAATATTGGGATGAACCACTCCTTTCTATGCATTGTGATGATGGTTTTTTACGTTTCTTTATTTTATAAGAAGATATAAAAATGTTTTAGAAGTGTTTCATACATCACCAATAGGAGGAAATCATGGACCAGAATGCAGAGTAGTAAAAATTATACAACATGGGGATTTTGGGCCAACAATCTGCCAAGATTCAAGACGTTTCTATAAAAGTTGTGAGAAATGGGAACAAACCGGTAACATTAGAAAAAGGAACCAAATTCACCAAAAACTAATCATAGAAGTTGAAATATTCAATTTTAGGGGGATAGTTTTCATGGTACTATTTCCCAATTCATACATCAAATCCAATATCCATATTTTCATTAACTACATTTCCAAATGGTTAGAAGCTAAAGCTACAGCTCATGAAACTGCAATAGTGGTCATCAATTTCCTAAAGAGAAATGTGTTTTTACAATTTTTATATATAATACTAATCATTAGTGATTTAGGAACTCATTTCACTAATAATTATAACAAGTATTGCTTAAAAAAGATATAATTCGGTACAACATAGTAACTCCCTACCACCCAAAAACATTGGTAAAAGTTGAATTTTCAAATAAGAAAATAAAAAAAAAACTAGAAAAGGCCTTCAACACAAGTTTAAGAAATTGGAGTCTGAAACTATATGATGCAATTTGGGAATACCACACTTCATAAAAAACACCCATTGGCACCACAACTTTTTTATTGATACATGGGAATCCTTGTCATTTGGTAGTATAACTATAGCATCGCTCATATTGGGAAATAAAAATTCTCAATTTGGATTGTCAAAAATTTGGAGAAGATAGGATGCTGCAATGTGATGAATTAGAAGTAATCTAAAATGATGCGTATGAAAATTCCAAGATCTAAACCAAAAAATGGCATGAACAACACATTACAAGACACAATTTTGTCCTAGGGAATAAGGTTTTTTATTAAAATCAAGATTAAAATTATTCCCTAGGAAGCTCAAGTCCAAATGGTTAGGACCATTTATATTCATTCATGTATTTCCCTACGGGGTGATTGAGATTTGGAGAGAAGGCAAACCCCCATTCAAATTCAATGGGAAAAGGGAAAAAATATTTTAAGACCCCTTCCATGAAGGGTGTGTCATCAGTTTGAAACTCATATAAGCATCAAAGTGTCAATCTGTAAAATCTAAATGAAGTGCTAACTGGGAGGAAACCCCGATTAGGACACCCTAGGATAGAATATGTTAGACTATGATATAGGATAGATAAGGGAATTTCTGGTTCGAAATACAAGGTTTGGTCTAAATCTATGTAGAAAAATCTAATTACACATCGTGTAACCATAACTCATGAAGTGTATTTTCACAGTCAAAATTTTCATAAAATTTTAAAATACAAGATGTGAAACCCACATACACATCATTTATCTCCCCTATCCATTTTATGAAAAATGGTTAGTGGACCTAGGGTTCACGATCGAGCCCCACCTTCCCACTCGACAATCAACCCCCTCCCTCCCAGCCGCTAACGTACGACCCCCTTCTCCTTCCAAAATACCTTTTCCCTACCCTTGTACATACCTCTCCCTCATATCAACTTTCTACACCTCCCTAATTTATACCCTACTCACACATGGAATGCACAAAGACCATGTTCCCTTCCCCAACTAATTCCACATTTGAGTAGGATAAAACACCTCCGGTTAAAAATCCAAGAGATATTGCACATCCTACACCCCCACCACCTCCCAGAGTTCCCAACTCTATTTCCATTATATCCCTTAATGAGACCGCTACTCAGAAAGAGAAACAATCCACCTCCACTAAGTCATATGATGATTACCACCCTCATCTTCACCCTACTCTCCACTTTTTAGACAAAAACATCATGTGGCAATCAATTGTTTACTAGAAAAACTAATGAGGACCAAAAAACCCATTGATATGGCTATACATGATTGCCTACATATTATCAAGGAGGTTATCTAGATCCTTGAGCACCTACATATTTCATCCATCATTGAGGTATGTGAGGAGGCGTGCAGGGAGTTGTGTTAGGATTTTCGTTTCACATTTGAGGCCAAAGTTGATAGCCACCACTTTAGACTAGGAAGATGACCTCATGATATTTCCTTATAAGAATTCAGAATTTGACTTAGGATCTATATTAAGGATTTCAAAACATCCCAAGTATTACTTACATTCAAACTTGAGTCATTAAATTCAGATTCAAATATGCGTTTGTATATGATTTATTGTGATGGTCACACTGATCATGATCCTAGGATTTCCAAGTCCACACAACTCTGAGGCCCAGCACTCTGTATCATACATAGAGCTCTGACACAATCCAGGTTCATTAGATCCAAATATCATGACTATGTTAGTTAGATGGATTTCATTATAATCACTGTGGCATGGGTGGCCCTAAAATAAACATGGAATCTTAGTTCTCATTCTATTACAGAGACCATACTTAGAGAACATGAGGCACGCTGATGGGGAGATCTTTCATTACACATTTGGCCCATCATCTCGGTGTTTTCATCACCACCCTGCCAATCACCTCTCTCGGTCCAAAGGAATATATTAATTTTTTGATATGACACAAGATGTATCTTCAAATAAATGATGATGATACCTACATTTGGTAACTAGGAATAGTTGATGTTGTTGATGAATCCTTAAGAGATCATGTAGAATATCTCACACCACCTACAATCCCAAACTCAATCACTAGAACCACATCTTTTATCCCCACCCCTATCACTCTCCATTTATTACCCTCCATCACCACCTACCCTAATAAACCACCCACCCCATCTTATCTAGAAGATATATGGGTCATTCACCTTTGCATCCTAGAGAATGTGATATGGAAATCCCAGCACAACCACATTCCTTTTGTGGAGTTCTACCACTTCACTACCCATTCTTTTCCATCACCAACCCTTATCATCCCCGCATCATCTACCACTCCTACCATATCCATGACCCTATCCAATTTACCATAAGAAATTAGAGACCCTACTGCCCAGCATTAATTTTATTAGGACTAATCTGATAAAAAAGAGTACCATATTCAGGTATTGTCTTTTTTTCAGGAATATTGATGAGAAATGAAATCACCTCACTTTGTATAATTGGATGATTGGACTGATCTTCATAGTTAGGAAATCAGATTCATATTTCTTAATAATGTCCATTTGATTTGGAAGGAAATATATTGATGGAAGACAGGGAAGTTAAAATACATTTCATGGTAATTATAATGATGCTAATTTTTATTTATCAAAATATATATATCATGATATATGGAGTTCATGATGAAATAATATGACTATGAATTAGTATGGTTGGTGTTGCTAAATATTATTTTTAAAGTGACGTCGTTTCTACGTTTTTTCCAATTTTTGGGGTTCAAAATGTGGAGGGTTGATAGCATTTTGAAAAGTGGATTTCCTTGAAGTCCTTATGAAAGTATGGAAAAGACATGAGTTATTCTAATATGGGCTATGAAAATGGTCTTTCGCAAAGGATCACATAATGTTGATTATGATCTCAATGATTATAAAAAGTGGTGCATCACAAGTGCATGATGCTTTGATGGTAATCTTCATGAAAATGAAAATTATCAATGGAGCATAGTGAATGGAGGAGTACCACTAATATCTTTTAAGTTCTCCAAAAAATTAATTGAAGGTGGTGGAGCATCATGAATGGGTGATTCTATAAAAATAAATAATCCCTTACTACATTTGAGATTAAGATAAAAGAGAAAAATTGGGTTTTTCTTAATTTCGTGGAGGTATAGGAGCTCTATGAAGCTAGATTTATATGTGAGCTTGAGCATCACAAAATGACCAAAAAAATATTCATTGTTTATAATGATTCTCATTAATGGGTTCTTTGTGATGATGGGATATTCTATATTGAATCGATGAGATTAGTGAAGGAAGATAGTTCCTTGAATGTAGGTTTCTTCACGAAGGTTGTGAGCTTTTTGAGAGACCTTCACGAGGGAGCTTCATGAACAACAATTTTGAATACCATGATTAAATGAAAAAATATTTCAAAGAGCATTAACTAAGGACTAGGATAACTTGGAAATCAAACTAGGGTATCATACTAAGTATCATTACAAATTCTATGAAGTTCTTACGAACATTTTGGTAGGAAAGAGAATAATTTATTAAAAGATCAAATTTGTGGAAGTGGGTTAAGAAGCACCATAACATTGTATTACATAATTTTGTGCTTCAATAAGCACACACACTATTGGGTTGTTTTCATAGTGCTACAAGAGTGTAAGGGAACATCCTACTCATTGTATTCCACATCAAAGTATTATTTTCTAGTGGATTGTGTGGTATTTTATTATTTCCAAACCATCCCAAGTATGTTACTAGTCTTGTTGAGTAGTGAACCTTGTAAGTTCATGTGTTCCTATGGATATCTGGTTGAATTTTTTTCGTTTGGTAAAGAAATATTAAAAAGGAGGAAAAGGTTGTTTCATTAGTAAGGAAACATAAAGGAAAAATACACCATTGATTAATCCTATACCCCTATCAGTGATACTTGATTTATAACTAGGAAACTTCAAATATCTGGAAGTATAGTCCCAGAGGGGAAAGGGACCAGAAATCACCCCATCCACTAAGGTGTCCTTCATTGATCCAACTTCTAGACCGACGACCACACTATGGATCAGTACCTCCCCACCACCCACCACTTTGACAACTACCACAAATGTGGCACAATCATCTGTAGCTGACCAGCCAACCCCATCATCCATTATAGCCATTGACTAGGTGGGGTAGTTGTAGACACACTCAGTTTAGGAGAGAACTATCAGGGATTTCTTCTCTAACATTGATTTTTCATAGTGTACCCTAGTCCCCTCCCCTGATATTTGTCTACTGTCAAGATGATGATCATTTTTTTACTAATTTTATTCCCTTTCACAATTATATCACTGCACTTTACATATATGGGATACTGATTTTTTTCTATTATTCATAGATTATTCTTAAAAAATTTATACTTTTCTAGTATCCATGTCTAGATCCTCTATTTCATCTATGGTTATCAATGCACCTTTACCACCATCTGTCCTTGTTTAATGAGTGACTCAACACCTGTTCGAGGTCAAGCATCTACTTCAAGAGCTATCCCTTGAGATTTTGGCTTAGCATACACCCCCATGAGCATAGATACATTTCATTCCACACCATATCCATTCTAGGTATGCTTCCTGAGTGATCAATACTTCCAAATGACCATGAGAACTAGAGGTTACTGCCACCAATAACTGCAGAAGATAGAGGAGTTTCGAGCCAATGGATGATACTGAATAATAATTTAGTCCATTCATCTGGATGATGATGTCATAGTTAGCGCTTTAGGAGAGGAGACCCATATTTAATCTATTTTCTCATTTTTTCCTTATGATTTCATTCTATTCATCTTTTTATAGTTTTTTTTTATTTTTATCCGTGAGTCACTTTGAGCCTTATTAAACACACATACCTTTGTTTATATCAGATGTATTTCATTACTATTCAATATGTTCTCCTAAAATTTTGTATATCTCAAAAAATGCTTCAACCCTGTGGAATAATGTTTTATCTAGTGAAATATTTATATTTATCACAACTTTTATAGGTATCCTAATTCCAAAATTAAGATGGCTAAACATTCCCATGGCATACCACTATATGCAGGGATCTCTCAATTCCATAGCATTTAATTTTCCAATTTAAATTTTAATAATCTAAGATTTATCTTCCATAACCCTCCCATAGTACTTCCATGGATAGTTCATACTATCTTATTCTTTTTTGGGGGGGGGGGATTCTTGAGTTTCACTTTCTATACACTTGATGTTTTGCCTATTATCATTTATATAGGAGAAATTTTTCATTTTGAAGCATTATTTAAACCTAAAACTCATTATACACATTTAAATAAAAGAAAAAGTTAAATTGAAAATTATTGTAATTCCCTATTTTCACCTATTTAGATTTATAAACTGATTTTTAGTTTAGTAATTTAATTCAAATTCAAAAAAAATGAAATTACTTTTAATTGGACTATTACTTTTTTTATACCCTTATTGATTTCCAGTTTTCTTTATTTACTCTAATAACTAAGAGGATTCTGAGACAACAATTGCATATTTTTTTCTAACCATATTTATTAATTGACACCTGGGATATGTAAATCTATAAAAACTTTCATAGAGATATTATTTAGTTTATCACTAAACAAATAAAATTTTAAAATGATTGGGGAAATCTTTGTTGTGATACTTTTTCCTAATACCTACCTTATATATTTCCTTCATTAATCTCATAATTTCAATGAATGAACTTATAGTATTAAGTTATTCCAAGACAATTATCCCTTATTACCATGCTCTTTGTATAATGCATGACTTTACATTGAACAAGTTTGGGTGGAGTTTTTCAGCTAGCAAACACGAGATAATTCTACTAAATATATGTATTGTGCTCCTCAACAGAATGTTTGATTGTTATCCTTGTGTAATTTTTAGTATTTCAAATATATCTTATTAATTTGAAAACTATAAAATAAACGGAAAAATAGATTTGGGTTGTGTATTATGAAGATCATAAAACACCATTTACAAGCTGATGAATCCCGAATGGATCATATGTGGTTAGGGGATGGATATAAGATATGGAATAGAACTGAAATTCAAAAAATTAAAAATTAAAAATTAAAATAAAAGGAATAGGATACATTTTCTTACTCACTTGATATATGTGTATATATATGCAGATCTAACTTAAGCTCATAGGATTTTAGACTTTTTTAAAAATAGAGGAGTCATTTAATTACACTTTTCATGAAATTTAGGCATTATACTTCATATCTTACCCTCATTTTGAACGTTTTTTACTATATACCCACTTTCACATACCCTTGGAGTCATTATAACCTAATTGTTGAAGCCATCATGATTTATTTTGTATTTTTCTTTAAAAATTGGAGATGTTATAACTAATTCAAGCCTATGGTTAGGAACATGTACTCTGAGTATGAGAATAACTCCAGTTTAATTTTACCCTGATTTATTACAGAAAATTCATTATAAGGTAAATTTCAAATGGGTATAGAGTTCAAGGGATCGGTAAGAAATTGTAATTAAAATATTGAGAATTTGTTTAAATAACTGAGCTATGAGGCATGAGTAATTTTTTATACATGAATGAATTTAGGGACTAAATTTTTCATTATGTAATTATTTTTGTTTACTAGGATATAATGAATGTTCCCAATTTTAAAATTTTATTACCCTTTGAAATCCCTGTTGATATATTTTTTCTTAAGGATAATAAATTATTTATGTGTGGGGGAATTTGATAAGTTGAAATCAAATATACATTTTCTATCATTTTATTGAGGATTATCCATGTTTTTACCCTATAATGCAATAGGTACGTGTTTTTTTGTTGGAAATTGGTTATCAAGGTTTCAAATAAAAAACTATAGAAACTGACCAAAAAATATCATTACAGGTCGTGAAACTCCATTACACGGTGTGTAGAAAATTTTAATAGAATAAAGAAAACTCATGGAGAATTTAATATCGTGAATCTGTTACATTACATAATTCACCAATACACGTCATATAACCTTGGAATTTAATTCCTAGTTATAGATAAATTCTAGAGGAATCTACAAATTGTGAGTACTAGATACACGTCATAAAAGGAGTCAAAGTTCCAAATCTGTGAACGAGATTCGTACAAGATTTGTGCTGATTAAAAAATTACAAAAGAAAAGTCATACCAGAATTACACAACATCAAACACCATTACACATTTTTTAATATCTAAATTATTTACGTACAGCAGGCACACTAAAGATAGAAGGAAAAAGTGTCTTTTTATTTCTCTCATTTTTCTCTTGATTCTCTGTCAATTTTATTCCACCCCATCTCCTAAAAATCAATTTTCCTTTATTTTATTCACTATTTTATGATAAACCAAGACCTGATCATTTATTTTTGAGGAATTAGTAATCCTTTTTTCATCTCCAACAATGTTATATGAGTGTTCATCATTCTGATCGTTAATCTACGTCGAATTCATATTGCACTTTTTCTTACTCTTATTTCATGTTAGTATTTGATTTGATTGTGAGTGATTCAAGGATTTTATTTCTTATCCTCAATTTAATGTCCATTAATTGATTAATCCTTATCATTTCATGTTTATTAATAATTTATTTTAATATTTGTTTTCATGTTAACTATGATTTCAAATTCTAATCTATTTGTGATCGATTCTACCATGAGTAGCTAAAATAATTTTGGGTAGGGATCAAGAGTAACTGTGATTGAATATATTTAATATTTAATCTTCAACTTGGTAATATTAAGTAATATTAATTAGTTAAATAATAATTTTCAAATCCAATTTATTTAAGTGACCTTTACCATAGGAAGTTATAATGAATGGCATCGATATGATTGGTGTAGAATAGGATATGACCAATAGCCTATGATATTTTCTTCTTCTGAAGACAAACCTAATGAATCATGGTTGTAGCTATATCTAGACAAAGGAATAGTTGTCTCTCAAATAGATCTAGTTGTCTTGACTATATCCAACTAATGACCACTTCTTTCTTAGCATCATAGACCTTAGTACCATACCAAGTTTGAATTAAAGATAATACTTTCTCATAATAGATGAAATTGATATTTCTCCCTTCCTTATCATTGATCTTTATCCATAAAACTCTTCAATTTAGTAATTTTCCCAAACTCATAAATCTTTATAGGACTCCTAATCCAAAGGGTTCTAAGCTTAGTTTATGACATCCAATCCAAGAACCTCGTGGGACTAATAACAATATACCATTATATTATGCCCTAGTATCAAGTGTAGTTTAGGAAACAAAATCTAATCTAACCACATCCCATCTGAATTAAACAATGCATGTGGGAGTTTCAATAACCATACAAATTTTTTAGATAATTTTTCCAATAAATAGATACCATTAATGTAACCAAATATTAATTCTTCATCTGATGATGATTCGGTTTTGAGGGGTAGTATTTTTGGTACCATTTGATGGGGAGACACCCATCCTCTTAGTATTGAAGACATGAAATATAATAAATTAAAGACTTTATTTTGAATCTTAATAGGATCATCCTCCTATGATTGAGTTTTTCTTCTCTAGTTATTTCGTTTCAGGGAAGATCAGATCTTAGAGGATAGTGGTGCCAACAAGGTTAGTTGCACCATGGTGGAGGAGACTGGTGGCATGGTTGGTTGGTTCAACTATGACTTAAGGATGTAATGAGTATACTTGATCATATTTCTAGTCATCTATTCACTGAAAATTTATTTTACCGTACTTGAAATATCTTTTCATTCATCTTTCTATTTTGGAATTATAGTAAAGACACATCAAAATTGTGCAGGTGGTTTTCCAAACTATACCTACCCTTAAGAAACCACATTTTAAAAAATATATTTAATAAAAAATAAATATTATATAGTATAGACCAAATTTTGATAAAAGGGGGAATAATTTGGGTAGTCAACAAGGCTAACTTGATCAAGCCTAATATGCTCTTGTAATTCTTACAAGTTGTTTTCCATGGATTCTATAATGTATTTGGGAACCTATTCATTAAAAAATGAATAAAATTTAATCTTTTGTTCCAAAAAAATTTCAACTCTATTAATTTTTCATTCTGATAGTGATTTTGTTGTTATTTTCATTCGATATGAGGTGTCATGCAATAGAGTACATGCTTTGGAACTAGAGCTAGTATAGGAGCTGGTCTAAGAGTGATGGTCATAGTTTCTACTTTACCTATTCTCTTTCCATGAGCTATCTGGATTGGTTAAGACATTGATTTTATTCTCAAAATGGATTCTTAAAATCTTTAAAAAAACAAGTGAAATGTATCGAAATCCACATATATATTTAACAGGAATGAACGGTGTATGCGACTCATCGTAGCGGTTCTCTATATAGAGGGACAAAAAATCTCCCTAGAGAATTTGTAATTTTAGAGATTAAGTGAAACCCTTCAACCTAGTGATTAAATATGAGACTCTCATTTTAACTTTGTTTTCAATTGGAAATTTCAAGGATCATATTCTTTCATAGTATTGAGATGAATTGATAGAGAAAATGTCGGTAGATATCTTCTCTTCCTTTGATTGATTGGGCTGGTAAACTAATACACTAGATAAAGGCTATCCCTTCTAAGGTTTTCACCAATAACATGATTTTAGATTATTCTTAATGTTCAAGGGTTCCCATCATATGAAAAAAAAAGTTAATCAAATGTTGTTCAGGATACCTTGTGACATTAAATATTTGAAATGTAGAAATTATAAATTTTAGAGGGGGATGTTTTGAATTTACTGATTTAGGGTATGGTTTTATATCTGACTGTACTGGTGTACCCCATCCTTTTATATCTTCCAATTGATATTTTAATTACTAAATAGTGTTGATGACCTCTAGGGGGTGCTGGGTTAAATGGGATCTTCAATTGGGGTAGCAATGGGTAGGTCCTGATGTGGAATATCTACTTATACTTGAAATTGACAACCTACATTGGATAGCCTATGATAATCAGCCTGACATGGGTCTAGTTATTTACCTAATAGATGGAACTCATAATATCCCACTACTATTTGTTATAAAAAAATGGTCTTATGGACTCCATGTTGAGCAGATGTTATGGATCTTCTCTCATTGGTATGAAAAGTTACTCTAGTTGAGAGATATCAGTTGGGAGAGTAAGCTGAAGCATTGTTTGAAGAATATATCTAGAAATGATGTTTCCTATGATCAGTTTTATATTGAGTCTCTTCAACTCCTTCATCTTGATTTCATTCTAAGAAATATTTCCTCAAGTGTTAAGGGTGTTTATCTTCTTCAAGAAAAGGATGGGATATGGCCATACCCTTACACTTTTCTTTGGAAGAATCACATGAAAGGGGTGATAGCAGAGCATCTATGGGTGTACTAAAAAATCAATCTTTTTATTTATATTATGTATGAATTCTTTGATCATTTCAATGTGGACTATACTTTTAATAGAAACATCCCCCTCCTATTATCCTAAATTGGTTTCATACTTTGTAACATCTTCATGACCGGTTCTAATGATTTTTATCAATTCTTAATCCATTGAGTGCATTGTGTCACTATTAGGACAATAAGGGGTCAATTTCATTTGAGATAGCCATTAGAGAAGCCATGACCTTCATAATCGATTGTCCCCTTGGAATATTGCTTCAAGATTCAGACTTTTCATATCCACATCCATTCTAATGAGGGTTCTATTAATGTTATCTTGTAAAGGGTGACCTAGAGAGATTTACCAGAGACCTTCCCCATACATATTCACTCTAAGAGATGTGGGGCACTAGTTAAACCACCCTATAATGGTATGGTTTGTGACATGTGTTATGGTCAAGAGAAGACTGAACTCCATGGGGTGGGGACTGGGAAAAAATACCCCCAACACTATGGGATGAGGTTTCCCCTGATCCATATTTAGAACACTTCAAACTGGATTTATAAATACTGAAGGATTTTGTTAAGGTAAAAATGTCTCTAGCTCTAAGGGATAGATATGATCCTATATCATCATATTTTTGTCCATCACAGCTTCTCTCTTGATTTTGAAAACCTGTTTTCGAGTATGATCTGGGGGTAATGTAATATCTTCATGAAATATACTTGTTTCCAAATACATATGTTTTACTAAATTATAGTGTTTTATCAAGTGATAGGTCCTCTCAATCTCTTTAGATACATCATATAATATTCATCCAATAAATTTATCTCTCTAACCTTGAAACTTATGAGATTTAGTCATGGTCAGCTCTTGCTGAACATGCCCTTTGTTTCACACAGTATCTACTTTTAAGATTCGTATTGAATCAATGACACTACATTAATCTAATTCTAGTGGGATTTTTTTAATGATCGAATATTGAAATGCATCAATCCATCCTCATCCCATATTCTGATATAGACACTTTATGGGGTATCAATGGTCAATTGATTTACCTTGCATAAAGAATAAATGAATGCACGCTAATGGATCTCACACTAATTTTTTCGATTTTGGGTGTCACGCAGATGGAAGGGATACTAACTCAATATTGAAATGAAGTTCTTCTATCATCTTAACATGATCACTATATCCTTTGTAAAGAAATAATTTTTCTTAGATAGTGAAAAATCATCCATAAATTTAGAAAACTTCCATGTATGAATTGCATTGATAATGTTTTTGGAATATCATTTTGAGGAGTGGTTATGGGGAAAACATGAATATTTCATTACATTTTTCAAGTTATTTCCTCATGAGAAACATACAATCTATGTTTTCTATAGGAGACTCTTTTCCTTGATTTAAACAAAGTGGTTGTTTCCCAAGTTTCATATTAGAAGTAGTTGGGTTATTAAGAGTTTATTCTATTAATTTAGAATCTAGGGGATCCAAGGTTAGTACGAAGAATAATCATTCCCTCAGGATATATTCTAATTGAGAAAGAATATCAATTCTCAATTATAAGGCATCAAGCATGAGTTTCCTTATTTCCCAAGTTCTGATGAATATATCCTTAGGTAATGGGTATGTGTGTCTGGTCATATTGTCTATTTCCACATGAATGTGCCGATGAACCTCCTAGATGGGAGTCGAATTATGTGACTACTTCTGAATAACCTTCACATTGCGCTGATGAGCCACCCCAATTTTTGGGATAGAGTTGTGTGACCACCCTATAATAGCTTCCACTACTATAAATATATCCTAATAGATTTTTATAATGTTGGTAGGGATGGATTTTTTTCCCTTACATTGTCGAAAGCATGTATTGAGTGAAATTTTGGACTTAAATGAGAATATATTCCCATTATGTGGTTAGATAATGGACATATTACAATTCTTATCCTCCATTTCCTTTCAAAATATTCTAGTACGGGTCTTGTGTGAGGGAAAAAGGCATGGAATTTCCCGTTTTTATCTCCATAATAAACCAAAGATCTTCTCTGGGCGATGCTATATTGTGCTGGTAGGCTTTCTATACATGGTTGGATATATGTACCTACTCATAGGTTACTACTATAGTTTTTTAATGGAATTCTATTAAGATAATGGTGATATATTCCAGTTCCCATTGGATTTTTTCTTGCCCTTTGTTGGAAGCCCTAGTAACTAGATCCTGGGTGGCCTGATCCAAGTTTTGTAGGGTCAAATCCTCATTATGAAAATGAATTGATTTCAAACGGTGTTGGAAGTAGTGACTTATACTATGATACTTTTAGGGGAACTCCTATAATGAGGGGATGAGTCCACTTTTAACCTTTTTATCTGCCTCCATCCGATGATAGAGAATATATTGTTGGGTTCCCTATAGAGGCTTTCAAAATGGTTTAGAAAAGAAATGTGATTCTCTTGCTTTATTTCCCTCAGTTGTTTTTTGATGGATGGATAGTGGGACTTCATTTCTTATAGGTATTCACATGTGGACTCTATGGTTGCGACTATACCATTGAGGTGGTACTCCTAGATCATCATGTTTGACACCCGATGTTTGGGATGCCAAATGTGTGACAATATCCTCTATATGGATGAGTATATACTTCATACAATAGTAAATGTGTATATTTTTATTTATTTTAATATGTCATTTTGGATTAAAGGGATTTCTAGGGGATATTCCTAAGGGTGGAAAACAAATAAAAACAAATAAACGTTTCAAAATAGCTTCAAAAGTAGGTAAGTGCATGTGAAATTGATTTCTTTAAAGGATATAAACTTGGACAAAATTCATTTTGTAAGCATATTAAAGGGTATGAAAAGTGGAGAAAATAATTATTTTGTCTAATGAAAGTATTCACATCAGTTTCACTATTTTTGTTTCACACCGGTTTTTAGGATGGTTTCCAATGGGGTTAATTCGTGGATCCAAAAATGCCAAATGGTTCTAATATCCATGATGTGGACCTACTTTCTAAAAGAATGTGATTATTGATAAATTTTCCAATGATTATTATAGACTCACATTAGTTGAGAGGATGGGATTTTAGCCTCATCACACCCTTTTTAAGGGGAATTATTACTTACTCCCTAACTCTCTTCTAGATTTAAGTCATATTTTTAAATCCTTTATAAAACCAAATATAAGGTTGGACACCCTTAACATCCACAAACAACCATGTATTCATAATAAGCTACCATTTTTATGAATTAGAGGCTCTATATAAACAAAAAAACTTATTTGTATTTTAGTTTATCCAATGAGATATCCATTTTTATATATCAAAAGTTCTACATCTCATCATTTTATTTACTTTTTAATGATTATTATGATTTGAAGACAAATAATAAGGCACCCTGATGTTTATTATCATCTAGGGAGGTTGTTGTAATACTGATTTTAGTATTGGGACCATGACAGGGGATTACTATATATCCTTTTGAAACAAATCAAAACCCATGTAGGTTCGTGCCACTTAGTGGGACATGTCATACATTTTAGGGTCATATGACAAGAAATATACCATACAGTTTAACATCATGAGGCAAGATAATCTAGGATAAAGATGCCTAGAAACTTTTGGTGTGATTCTTATATAGGAGGGGAACTTTTTGGTTGACCCTATGGGGAAAATGAAACAATGGGAATGGATTATACTTACAAAGAATATTTCCCTGTGAATCCAACTCTCCCCAGAAATATAGATTAATGAGGATAATATGATCAGACCTAGAAGGAATATGACCATATAGGTGGATATTTGTTCCTACTATAAATATACCCCACTGAGAATAATGGTTTATTGAATTTTATTATTTTGAACCTTCATTAGGATTCCTACATATCCCTTTGATATGGGAATCAAATATCACATTGTTCAAAAGGTTAGGGATTAAACCTACAGGGGTGGACCAACATCACTTCATAGGGAATATATCCCTCTGAAGGTTTGCCTCACTTTGAATATAACCCTCTGAGTGGATGGTGACATAGTTTGGGACTTATACCAAGTGGGATACCCATTTAATAGTTTTGATCATTCTAGTTCAATGGTCCCTATAGATCTCTAAGCCTGTGTGATTCATGCTCGCTGGGAGAAACAAGAGACAATATAAGATCACCGCATTGCACAAATCACATTTTTTAAGGGAAATATACCTGTATTAGAAGCCCAAGTTGAACTTTCCTCCTCATCCACTATTGGATTAAGGAAGGTATATGGAAATAGGGAAGAATATGACATATTGAAAAAAATCTTGGGGATTACCCCATAAATAATACCCATTTAACTCTTTGTATGTTGGTGGAAATGGGTGAGGTTATAGAGTAGTACTAAGGAATAAATACAAGATCTTTACATTCTCATATTATTTCCTTTTTAAAAACCCCACCATCAGGTATTACATGTATTTTGAATTCATAGATACTGTCTGGTATGCTTCACATTTCAGGCATTATGCGATGATAAATGTCACTGCCAAAATGCCTTCCACCGCCCCTAGGGTTGGGATCTTTGTTACTATAAGAATGAATGATTATGATCATTATGAAGACTCTGGGTAGTAGCCAGTTTAAATATAGGACTTTCTATGCCATGGGAATTCATCATCATTATATGGAAACACTAATATGTCACATCCCTAGGAAAGATGGATCTAGTGGACAAAGGGGAGGTATCACTGATGAAATTATTGGCTTTTTGTGTTAGTTAGATGGGGATATTTTGATAGTTTATAGAGGGGATAATATAAAACTAAAATCTACATGCAAAGATGGGATTGACAGAGTAAGGGTAAAACACTATAAGGATGACCAATTCTGAATAGTGTTGTTGTTATGTGGGATGGGGAATCTCAAAGGGATTCTTCTACAAAAGGGGATTTCCTTGTTTCCATTGTGGATAAAGAGGATACCCTTTGAGGATGATCAGATGATTCATCTAACCTATAAACAGTATACCTTTGTAGGTTGGGGGCTCTTAGATGAGAATACCTTTGTGCAGTCTCATATTCATTTATGATGTGTGGTAAGTGAATTACCTATTTAACTAGAATTATTCTTTGGTCTACTCCTCTCTCTCTAGAATATATATATTATCTATTGTCCCTGCAACCTAATTTTTTCTATAGAGAAGAATAGGTATTTAAATGGTATGTGAATAAACATTTTTCTGAAATTTTTGGTCAACAACATATTATAATTTGTGATAGGAACTAAAATTGTTGCCATATCTCCAAAGGATTTTTATTTTTGGGGGCATAAGGGAACCCTCCTCACATAACAAACAATTTTTATTTATGGTATGCATGAAATGTCTGCCTCATTCAAAATAATGAAAATTCATTTGTGTGGGGTGGGATTTTACAGCCCCACACCATAAACGAAAATCATTTGTTGGGAGGATATCACCACCTCGTGGTGCCAAAAGAAATCATTTTCAAGGTTAGGATATTATTGCTTTTCCCTGCAAGAAATTTCCATTTTTAGGGATTCCATGTGAATTAGAAATTCCACATTGTGTGTGAACAATGATAGAACAAGGTGGATTATTTTTAGTTTTTTATACTTTACAATTTTCACTCCATGAATCATTATTCTTTTATGGATTATGTATTTACCAAATTCCTAATAACTTAGTGGGATTCATTATGGACCTTTCATACCGAGCACATACCTTGAATAATCGAACCAAAGGATGAATAATCATTAAATAAGGAAATAAAATAAGGGGAGTAAAAAGGAAGATATGATTGGAAGATTCCCAAAATTATTAAAAAGAGATGTGATCTAGAAAAACATAAAATAAATTTATAAAACAATTTGATTTTAATGGGATTCTTGGTCTAGATACACAGTTAGACGTACCACTTTTCTAAACATGCAAAGTTTCAAGAATCATTCTTTGACATATATGGTCCATATGAATGTTTATGGAAACCATTCACCCTGATCACAAAGACAATAACTTTCTTCATAAATGTTGTATTTCTAACTGAATATCTATAAATAAATGAAAAACTATATACCTATAAATAACATTTAGGGTGTCATAGTTCTCCCATTCATGTCACTTTTTACCTCCAAAAAAGACTGTATAAGGGTATTAATCAAAGAAAAGATGAGTTCATTATTACCTTATCAAATATTAACTCTATCAAGTTTCATGATATTCATTCATATATTTTTATAGAATATGATCCAAGGGAATTTGTTTTCATTCTACCACCTTACTCTAATAATTAGTAAACTATATCAATTATCCTACTAATGAAGCATAAAAATCTAATTCTAACTCTTCTTAGTCAAGAAAAAGTTAGGTATTAAGATGATACATCTTAAGAAGGGATTCATAAAACAAATTGATAATAGATTTTATATGATAAGGTTATGTTACATTGTATGTTACCTTCACAATCCTTTTAAAAAATTAAAATATTTTAACATACCTCATTTTAATCTTACTTCTTTTCTCTAGTTTTCTATGACCCATCCAGGGTAAAACTTTTAGAAACACAAAATCACTAATTGATAACTTTTGTGGTCAAAAATAAAAATTATTAGGATATTTTTATTAATATTTAGATGTCAGCAAATGATTCTTAATCAGCTTAATTTTCCTCATCATCTTTTGTATAGTACTTCGTCTCACTATAGAAGATTGAATGATTTAAGTCCAACAATGTGGATACCAATAAGTCTAAAAATATAAAGATTCAAATGGATCCATATTTATTGAATATTTATAACTATTATTATAAAATAACTCAACTAATGAAAATGGTTAAACAAAGGTCCTCCAAAATCTAAGACACAAGAATAAAGAATTTCCTCTAATATTTGAAGCACCTTTTCTATATGACCATTAGTGGTAGGGTGATGGGTTGTTCTTAGTTTCACCTGAGTCACCATATCATATTTAAGGCCTTTACAAAACTAATTAGTTAAATGGGGATCTCTATTATATATAATAATTGTATTTACCCCATTAAATTAAATAATTTTCTATATATATATAATGTTTCAAGGTCTTCGTTATTTATAATATCATTAATTTGAAGAAAAGTGGATAATTTCATCATCTCATGCACAGTTTCCCAAATTTCATTCCTTTTTTAGTTTTTTAGTCAACAAAATAATTAAATTCATGGATACAACTTACCAGTTATATCAAGTAATATATAAGGGATGAGTCATTCATTTTGTATTTTGATGCTTCAACATGACTTGTTGACAAGAGAAACATTGTGACATATAATCAATAATATCCCTTCTTATTCTATGACACCAATATTAATGTTCCATATCATAATACATCTTGATTACACCATTATGAGAAACCATTGTGAATGATTCCAGTATTTCATCAATTCCTTCCTCAAAGAAAGTGTAACAACAAAGAAATTCATAAATAAAAGTACAGCATCAAAGGATAGAGACCATTAACCAGTGGTCTTCTCACTATTTATAACTTCTATAATGCATTGAAATTTTTTATTTGGTGGATGATATTTAAAAGTAAATTAAAGAAGAGTGTGGATAATTTTTATAATGTAATAAGAAAAATATCTAATTATTCTTAATTAATTTTTGATTCTTCTCTACCAATATGATCCTTATATGTCTTTCTTTATTTGATTATTTCATATCTTGAGATAAAAACTTTATACAGATGGAACCAATGATATTGTCCCCTTTCATTTGAGTATAGAAGAATGAAAAATAAATTTTTTAAATATATTCCACCCAATTAATATATGATATTAAAATACTTCTATGAAGAGATATAACTCAAAATTTTATAGATGGTATAGATCATAAAGTTATTACTAAAATGGTATTACCACTAACATTTCAATGAGTGCATAACTGAATCCAATTCAAGGTCATCAGTTAGGTATTTATTGTTTTTTGGGTGTAGCTAGAAATATTTATACACCAAGATATAATTGATCGATAAGATCACAAAACCCAAACCCATACCTAATGAATTAAAATATAAAACCAACTCTCTTTAACATTAAGAAAATATATAACCAATGGGGATTTCAATATTTAATTAAATTTATTAAATGATGCCTAATATTCGAGGCTATATTCAAATTTAAACCCTTTATAAGTGTGAGTGGTCAATATAAATGATATATTTGATAAATCCTTTAAAAATAATCAATAGTATTTTGTTGAAATAAAAAATCTCAATATCTCAAATACATTCTTCAAAACCTCCTAATAAATAATGTTTTGAACGTTTTAAAGATTAATTGATATTACTTATTAATAGACCACATATCACATATTTTTAGGCCTAGAAATGGAACTTCGATAATTTTTGGTAAAATCAATAAACATTGATAATTCCTAACACAATTCTCAAATATTTCTCATGCTCCTCCTATAAATTAGAATCAACCAATATTTTATCCACAAATACCATGATAAAAATGTTTATATATATATATATAAGATTAATTTCATTAATTCCATGAATATCATGAGGGTATTTTATATACCAAATGAAATCACAAGATAATAAAAATTATTCTTCTTACTTTAGAAAACAATGTTAGGAATACCATCTTACTTTATCCTAAAGTGATGATACCCAACCCTATAAAGAGTCTTAGAAAAATACCTCATCCATTTCAGCTAATCAAAATGTAAATAAATATGAGATATGTGGTATTTTTTCTTCAATGAAACATAATTATTATTTTGATAATTTATTCATAGGCATATACTTTTATCTGCTTTCTTTACAAATATCATTAGAGTTTCCCATCAAGAAACACTGATATTAATGAACCTTGTACCTTCCAATTCATCAATATGAATTTTCAACTCCTTCAATTCATAAAGAGTAAATTTATATAAAGGTACAGATATATTTTGAGTCCCTATAATATGATGAGTGGAAAACTCTACTTCTCCCTCTTGAGTAATATTATCAAAATCATTTGAAAATACCTCTTGGAATTATTTCACTACCAAATTAAGGTCATTTTTTAGATTCTCTTCAACATATTTGACTAGAAGAGATGATAACTAGAATAATAATTTATCAACATTGGGAGAAGGTGGTCCATCTTGAATCAATCAAGGATCCCATAAAATTAATGAAATTTCATCAAACACACTAAAATCAAAGTGAAACCATATAAATTAACATTAATTTAAATTTAAAATATTTCAGAAAAACCATTAATGAACATATAAAGTAATTAGAATAATAATTAGAATAAAAATAAACTTATTTTTCATGATGAATAGTTAGGAAATAGAATCTTATAGATTGTGTGTCAACCATAAAACACTATTGGACTCTCCAAATAGCTTTTATGGTTCTTTAGCATAGTCTATAGCTTATAAAGCCTAACCATGCAACCTAAAATTGACAAAAAAATTTCATTCCAAAGTGTAAATTTTCTCAAAATAAGTAAAAAACAAGTATTAAAATCCATATATTTCCTAAAATGTTAAATAAATCTTAAAATAAATATTATTATGCTCAACAACCAATGGAAACTCAATGATAATCATGAAAAGTGTTGGCTAGAAACTTATATATAACCTAACCTTCAATTTCTAGTGATCCTATATTCTTACAACCTTATTTTCAAAATAAAATAATCAAAATCAAGCACTAAAACCATTTTTAATGAACTTTCATGGGTTAGCCTATCTCAATACTTGAATTTCCCTTAAAAAAAAACCAAAATTCATTTTAAGTCCTTGTGAGAAGGAAATAAGTTCCAAGGAATCAACTCTACCATCTGATAATTATATCCCATATTTACAAGTAAAATAAAAATAGTAATTCCACCTATAAATCTATCATGATTACTCCATATATTAGATATAACATGCATAATAAATGAATAATTTTGAAAATAAATCATATCCAAATAGCGTAGGACATAATAATGAAATCAATACTAAATTATAAAACATAAATACATAAAGTATATAAAAAATCACTAACCTATATATACCTAAAATAAATCTATAAAATATCCTAAATGAATTAAAAATGATGAAAATAAGGAATAAAAAGATGAAATCGACAAATACATGGAATAACAAAGAATGCATAATCTAGATGACTCTAATTCTAACTATCTTTATATGAAAAGTGTATGACCTCCAATTTTAACCAACTCTAACCCTAAAATAAACTATACAGCATCCACTAACCCAATGTAGAGCCTTTATTTTACCAAAATAAAAGTAAATAAAGTATATGTACATATAGATTGTGTATGTAGAGTAAGAGCAAAGAACCTAGTATGATATAACCAAGGCTCTATAAAAAATACATTTTAGAATAAACCATTTCATGTTACTTTGATATAAATATATGAAAATATATTTTATAATTTCATGATAAAAAGAAAAAAGGATTCTTAAATTCTTATCTTTTTTAAAAATAATATTTACTCAAATTTAATCAAGACAATAGAATAATTTTATGAAATTATTGGAAAGAATAACCACATAATAAAATTTACCGCATAATCCATCTTGGAAAATAACATAAATAGATAAGGAATAGAAATATTAGATCCTTGTAATCAATCTTTAAACTATATATATAAATACCACTACGCATGGTGGAATATTAAACTAGTAATAAATTATATAGTGAGAGTGTCTCTGTAAACTAGTGTGTAATCCTATAATGGAACTATCCAAAGCGGAATCATAAACTTGTTCATATTATACAAATAGAAATCTTATCTAGGGATATGTATAGGTTGATTGGAATTATAACCTAGTGTTTTACGTGCCACTAGAATACCACCCTTATGTTCCCAAGGATTTTACATAAATCTTCCTAAAGAAAATTCATCAAACAATGTGATATAACATTTATTAAACAAACATCCCACTTATACACACCATTTAAAGTAACAATATATTTCACATTGATATCTAATAATTATGAATTAATATAAAAAATTATATTCACATAAACAATAAGAAAAGGTGGAAACATTATCAAAGGTGTACAAATCATAACAAAACATCTTTAAACTAGTTAAACACCTCATTATATTTTGAAATCATTGATAGAAATATTTTATTTATCCTTTATAATTAATATTAAAAAATTCAATAAAAAATTAACTATTTTATATATATATATATATATATTTGATCACACAAGTGGTGTGAAATATATTTATAAAATAAAAATTAAGTCTTTATTTTAAAAATAAATTTACATTTCAAGTGAAGATCGGGGATAATATATGAAATATATATCAAGAAATTATCATTGAAATTGAATATACGTTTTATTTGAATAAAAATATCACTTAGATCATCCAAGAATCTACTATTTAATTAAAAAAGGGATTAATATAAAACCATTTGCTAATAATCATTGTAGAGGGTGATAAATGATGTCCTTCCACTAAGAGAGATGAGAAAAGAAACTTAAAATGAGAATAAAATCCATAAATTAGAGACATCCTAGGTTATATTCATTCATTATATAACCCTATAATTCCATAACAATATTATGGAAATAATTTAGAATAATAAGGTGGAGGATAGAAGAGTTGATTTAGAGGAGTAAACATTAAAGAACTACTTAAAATGATGATGAATTTTCATGGATGTAAATAGAAGAAAGAGAAACTAAGAGGATAGGAGCATCAAATATAATAATAAAAATAAGAAATAAATGGGAATTTTAAACACATAAAAACAATTTCTAAAATTAAAAATATTTAAGTTAATAAAGGGATGCATGGTTTGGATACACAGTTAGAAAAATTGTACATCTAACTATTAAATTCATTTACATGATAAATCTTTATGAATGGTTCAGGGGACCATTCACTCTAGCCTTGAAACCTATAAATTATTTACAACTTTCAAATTTTCAATCAAAACTCTGTGTACAAAAACATCATAAATATAGGACAAAAAATATACCTACTGGTAAAATCATGGGTTTCATGTAGGTTCTCCCTAACATATTAACTAATTCATTATGTGTTTTTTTCAATGGTATGTGATCATTGATATTAAAGATGCATAACCTAAATAGGGATTTATTTGGTTCAAAATTATATGATAGGATAGGTAGAGCCTATTAATATGGAATGAAAATTCTACACAAGGTTAAGTGACTTTTGTATTGATCGGTGACAACATCACCTTATTAACCTTTGTTTAGTTTCTTGTGATAGACCCCAAATTGGTGTCTAATTATAATATGATTTACTAGACTGTTATAGAGGATCTTTTAAAAGTGATATGTGTGATCAAGGGGCCATTAATATCTTCATTGAGGGATTTTTTATAGGTGTAAGGGAATGAGTGTGGTCTAAGGACCTTGGGATTCTCCTAAGAAGGAAATTATGGATTTGTTATGCTATTTATATTGGAAAGTATTTTGAAGAATAATGTAACTAATTTAAGGGGAGTTTTTATAGTAAACTAATAGGTTGAGGTCCAGGGAATAGTTCAGCTAAATGTATTGGTCTGTGGAAGGTGATTGAATGAAAACTATAAGTTATAATATCACTAATGAGGTGATTTTATATTAGTTTTTTATATGTTTTAAGATATTTATTGATATTTTAGGTGATATAATATGATAATTTTCTAACTATTGGATTTTTTAGTTGAATGTTTAGCTTCGTTTGACTTGAAATTTGAAATATGGGTATGATAACTTATGTATAATGGGATTTGTGATCATGTAATAGTTGATCATAGGTGTAGTGGGTTTGATATAGATGATTGATCTCTGAATATAGAGGCTCAGAATATGTGGTGCTTTCAGTGTGTTTGTTTATAAACAAGGGATGGTTTATGGGTTGAATGATGCCATGCGATAATTTTTCTCAATGTGCATCCTAATTGTGTTATTTTATGGTGAAAATGTACAATAACTATTCCCATGGGATTGGTTATTCCATTCCACTACACATTATTCATAAGTATATTTAAGAGTTATACTAAGTTACACAATGGACTTGACCATTTACAAGGGAATGAGTCTATTATACCCTTCCAAAAATTTGAATGATCTTCCTAAGACACTAACTATGTCACATCCTTTCCATAATTTGGATTCTCTTCCTGAGAAATTAGCTATGTTACCTCATTTCAATGATTCATATGCACTTTCTAAATTACTCATATGCTAGAGGTTGTCTCAAGTTTCATGATACATGGTATTTTTCAGTATGTATATCATGTTTTATGGTCACTAGTCAAAGTAGGTAGGGTTGAGTGTAATGAACCATGTTTTCGGACTTATTAAATTAATACTATCTAAAATAGCTGATGTCACAAGAAATACATAGCTAAAACCCATCAACTTAAATGAATTGAGAAAAATTAAAATTACATAAATAATATAATAATTAATAGATAAGAAGATAATATTCAGTTAACATAATTACATATTATAATTTTTCTTTGATTAATGTTTTAAAAATAGATTCCTTTCAAAAAACAATTTAAATAATGGTATTGTGTTTTACCATAAAAAATTAAATAGATCATTGTTAAAAGTTTATAATAATATAAAATATTTACATTTATTAAATAATAGTTACACATTAAATTATTTATAAATTTATATAAAATAATATTAAGATAATTTAAGTTTAAAAATAATATTTTTTTAATAAAAGAAAATTTTCTTGATATATTTTATTTTCAGATAAATTTATAAATTTTAGAATTTTAATTTTAAAAAATAAACTTCATTTTTACTTCCAAATATCATAATTATCCAAATGTGACTTTTTTATATTTTTAAAAAATAATTGATTTTTTAGGTGAATAGTTAAAAATTTAGTTTTTACTCAAGTCGTAGTGTTTATGACTATATCAAAAAGTAATTATAACTTCAAAACTTATAAATAAATTTTCATGATAAAATATAAATTTATTTTTTAAAACTATATATTTACAAATACTATTATGAATTTATAAAACCTATGTTTAACAAATTGAGTAATATTTTCTAATAAAAGAAAATATTTTTTTTATTTTCTTTTCATTAAATATTAAATTTGTAAAATTATGTTCAGTATTTCTTTTAAAGACACATGAATTTTATTTATATTATAATTAACAAATTTATATCGTGAAAATAAACTAAATTGATAATTTTATCCAACACATAAATTTTAAGCTTAAAAATATTTTTTTTAAATGGTTTTTTACATGTTACACGCGATTTTGTTAAAATTAAATCTTATTACATATAAAAAATTTATCTGATAAATTTTATTTAATATATGTAATTATAAGGTAAAAATTATTTAACAAGTACCATTTTATTTTATGGTATAAATGATAAGTTTCCATGGTTAAAATATAGTTATTATAAGGACCTAGCCATAAACAATCTATAAATTGAATATTTATAAAATAATTCACTTTATTTCATTTTTATGTTCCTTTTTAGTTTAATTTTGTATATAAATAGATAAAAAATATTACATAAAATCATATAAATTAAAAAAACTTTTAATTAGTATCATTTTTTACCCAATATAAAACTTTTAAAATGAAACATGTTTTCTTTTCATGGAAAATCTTCAGTAATGTCATCTTGAATTCTTCTTTGTTATTACCCAACCTTAAAACTTGTGAGGAAACATTTAAAATCATGATATTATTAATAAAAATCTCATTAATGGATAGAAAAGTAGTAAATAAATTATTTAATTGAAAAACATTAAAACCCATAAAGTTTTTACCATTATCAAAATATTCATTCATTGTATGAAATAAATCATATCCATATGAAAAACACACTCCTTTTTACTAAAAAACATTGAAACTAATAGAAAGAAAATAAAAACCTATTTTAGGTGACTAATAATATTATATTGATAACCCATTTAAAAAATAACCCTATTAATACATTGAACATTTCCCAGTAATTGGAGAGTTATAATGGGGCTTACGTGACAGACAAGTTGTATCGGGATCACTCGTTAGTATAATTTGTATCTAAATCACTCATTCATAGAAGTTGCATCAAGATCACCTATTTTTAAAACTTATATCGATATAAAGTTATATATATATATATCCCTTAAGTAAAATATAAAGAAGAAAATATTTTTTTGTTTCAATTTTCATTATAAAACCCTTGAAAATATATTTTATACTCATATGCCAAACACTTTCTGATACTGAAATAACCTTTCCATTTAAAATTAAATTTTTAAAGCATAAATATCCAAAACAAGGGGAAAGAGGGTTTTATTTGAATAAAACATTAAATATTTTAGAGGTATCCAAACATAAAATATCATTTATGGTGTTAATAAAGACTGTTGACACTATATACATAAAAATAGAACATTCATTTTTTCCTTTTGTAAAGATATTCAAAACCTTCCATATAAAATACATAAAATGATTCCTTTTAAAAACCATTTAAATAAAGTAAAAAGGAACATAAAATATACTTTAAAATTATTTTATTTCCATATAAATATATCCATAATATTATTTAAATAACATAGACATGGAATAAAAATAATTATAAAATCAATATTTAAAATATTTAAAAAGAGATTTTAAGTTAAAGTGTCCCTTATCTGGAGGCTGAATCATCAGGTACATTATTTATATTCATTAATAATTAAATTATTTTAATTATTTAGTTTCTTAATAACCATTTTAATGTTTATTATCCATTTTATTTTACTTAATATAATGAAATATTAAATTACTTAACAAATTAAGTTCATGTTAGATGTTCTGATGATATTCAGATCATAAGTTAAAAATGACTTTGGTAGGTGGATTATGATCAATGTTGTCATTATTATTTCATATACAAAATAATAATCATAAAATAATTATTATTTTTATAAATAATTTATAATTTTTTTAACTAACTATGAAATATGGTTATGAAAAATGAATTATGTTACAATCATGGAGATTGTATGTTATACGTATGCATGAGTAATGTTTCCATTTATCAACCATAATGATGGAATAAAGGTAATTATAATTTTTTAATATAATTATTATTATATAATAAATTTAATATTATATTTTCAAGTATAATTATATATAGTTTTTAGTTATTTTGTTCGTAAAAAACAAACCACATCGCTTCGTGGATGTTGTAATCCACACATACGCATAAACAACATTATCATTTTTTAATATATGTAAAGGTAAGAAATTATATGATATTTTATCTTTATATATGATACATGTGTAATTAATATAATATATATACATTAAATTAATCATTATATCCCTCTTTGGGAGGTTTTAATGGAAAATAAATTACATTAGTTCTCGTGGAGGTAGTCTACCATACACATGAACAACGGTTTTGTTTCCTATTTAATAGAAGATGAGATGGATATAGGAAATTGCATTAAAATCAAAACATATCGGTATATAGAGTATTTTTATTATTGTTTTATCACATTTGAATCATATTTTATGGACTTAGAGGAATAAATAAAACTAAAGAATTCGGTAAAAATCTAGACCTCTTCTTTGAACAACCTCATTTTCATTATAGCATAATCCCTATAAGCTCACACTTCTACCAAATATAATACCAATATAACATGATTTAGAATTTTAGTAGGTTATTTTTTATGTTATTGGATAAAAGAAATGTATTTTTAAGTGTCTATAGGATATGATAATGGGTTCTTTTTTATAATAAGGGGAGGGTAATTTTTTGAAATTCATAAAGTATTAAATTAATATAAATTAATATTCATGATAAAATGACTAAAAGTGGGTATAATTTGAGGATAATACTAGTATTAGTTACAATACTCTCATAATATAAAAATTGGAGTTGGATATGAGATTTTGTTCACCCTTATATTTTTGTTTTAACCCTCTATTAACTCGTTTGATGATTACCATGATAACAAAGTTTTTTATTATTTAGGGATCAAGATAGTTACTCTAAATGAAAATTTTACCCCTAAATGGACCATGGTTGATATATTAAACCATATATAAATCCCTTGTATGAGTATATTATTTTTATTAATTTTAAATAATTTAAAAAATATTATTTATTATAAAATATAATTAATGTTATTTTTTTCACAATCAATTTAATTTTCTTTGAAAACAACATTGAAGTGAAATAATTAAAATATAATAATTTCACACATCTGTAAAATTTTATATTTATCTCAAAAATTATTGTACCATAGTAATTCATTCAAATTAAAATACTTTTAAAAGTTATAGTATCATTTATTTTATTTTTCTATTAATTGAATAAATTCTATATGTTAGCTTTATGTAAGCATTTAAGTTTATTATTTAATCACTAAAAATTATAAATAAATTTCCATGATAGTAAATAATTTTTATATCATATAACAACTTATAACTGAACATATGTTTTTTCATCCAGTTTAGAAAATTTTATAGATATTAAAAGCAAGAGAGAGACACTTTTGACGTTATCTTTTACTTAAATATTATAAAGGTAAATGTAATGAAATACTGCACCAAGTTACCATATTTAAGAAAAATTTATATAAATGGACAAAATAACCTCATCCAATTGGATAAATTCAAGTTTTAGGGTCATTTTTTAGTCTATCAAGTAATTTTTAATCTAAATTTCTTAATTTACCCTTACTATGGTGACAATTATTTATTATGGTCACTATTCATAATGACCAGAAATAAAAGGGAACTATTTACTAATTTCAAAAATTCTAATTTCAAATATATAATCAATTTTTTTTGATTAAAATTCTATAAGTTTCATAAATTAAAATTCAAAAAGAAACAAAAAATTATTTTTCATCAAAATGACTTTTAAATATAAAAATGTTTTTATACCAAATTCAACAATATAATTGATTCCAATGAACATAATTAGATTATTAATAATATAAGAGAAATAATTTTACTTTTAAACCATTTGAAAAAAATGGAATTTTTTAAATTTTTGAGACAAAAATACAGTTTAAAAAAGTATTTTTTTATTCAATAGAAATCAATCATTTTTATGAAAAAATTAAAAAAAATCACTAGAAGATAATTTTTAAATAATTATTTCAAAAATTATATCCTTTTTATCTAGTAAATTTATGAAATTTTCAAAAATTAAATATAATATTCTCTCACAAAAATGAAATGAAAACCATTTTTTAAGAAAAATATTTTTTGAAGTATATAATGAATGTACAAAAAAAATGAGTTATTATTTACTAAGAATTAGTCAATACCATTTTATTTATCAAGGAATTTATATATATCTTATTATTTTTTTATCCTATTTATATCCTCTAATTTGAAATCAAGGTTATAATGGTCATTTTTAAATGATAATATTTTGAGGTTTGTTTAAACTTAGTGTTTCCTATCTTGTATTCTATTTAAAATAGTATTTCTTTTAAAATATTAGTATATTAAATTTCCCCCCATCCCCTCCCTTTAATAAATTTAATCCTCATTATTTTATCTGGGTGTTTATAATCAAATTTTTTACATTTGATAATACCTTTTCTGAAATCCCACATCATGGGAAGGGTTAATAAATATGGCTCTTAAAAATAGAGAAAAGGGGAGTATGAAGGTCTTCTAGAATAAAAAATTATAGATTTACAACTATGAGAATAATGGTGGTAAGTGATAATATGGACATAGAGAAAAAATATAATGTCTGAATGATTAGGGATAGTAACAGATATCATTGATCACAAAAAATTAAATGATCAAAAGAATGGTGATGACCTCAAAACCATAAACCAAAGGGATGTGAAAAAATAGCATCAATTCACCAAATATTATTTTAATTGGATTTTTTTCTAAGATAATTTTACTAGAGTGAAGGAATTATTTTACCTTCTAGACTAAGAACATATGTAAATGTACTTTCTTTATATGTATAACTTTATCCATTGATAAATTTCCACAATAATCTTATCTTTTTCTCCAAATGATGAGTATTAAACATAAATGTTTTATTCCATAAGAACTAAAATAATATTATAATAGATCACATATTTCCATAAAATAATATCATGTTTTTACTCTAATATTTAGGATTTAACCAAATCCATAATGGTTATCACAAGGTAATATAATTTTTAAAGTGAATAAACCTTCATAAGAAGAAATACAAAATTATTCTCAAAACCCTCAACAATTACACCTAAAGTTTAATTTAGATAATTGGTTATATAACTATCCTTAAAATTCTTCAAAATATTTCAAACTAAGATTAAAACCCAAATATTATAATTATTTGATCATATATTCTTCAAAAATAAATTTAACATTTATTTCCAAATAACATCAATAAATCTTAAAGTCTCATAACAAAAATGTATATACCATAATCAAATAATCTCCAAGATATGTTAAAATTTTCAATAAAAAAATTGAATCACCATAAATATATATTAAAATTATATATTCCTCCAAAATATAATTTAAACTATATTTCTCAAATAAATTTCCATCTTAGTTGTAAGGACCCAACCATAAACATTACATATTATAGTGTATTTAAAATATAATTCCCCTTTTTTAATTACCAAATATATTTATGGTTTAGTTTTTTCAAGATTTATGCCAAAAACCTTATATAAAAAATCCTATATATTACAAAGTGGACCCTTCTATTTAGTATCCATTTTTCCCACAAAAAAACTTTAATAAAACATTATTTTCAAGATAATTCTTAATGACTTTAAACTTTAGATATTATTTGTTCTTACCAAACATAAAACCATATGAATATTTAAAAAACATGGTATGAGTAAAAAAATATCAATAAGTGACATAAAGAAAAGAAGATAGAAACCTGTTAGTTCGTGAATTCTTATAAAAAATCCCCTTTTTAAAAGTAATCATTGGGCTCAAAATAAATACTTTCTTACTAAATAAAACCACTTTCACACCCAAATATTTTTATAAAAATTTCATAAGAAATATTTAAATTAAAATAAAACTTATAAAAGATTCTTTCATGTTATGAAAATCACTTGAAATGTTTTTTCACAAAGTTATACTCTCTACCCTTGATAAGTCTCATATTATTTTAATTAAACATAAGATCATTAGATTACCTTGTGAAATCCTAATATTTCCATAAAAACCCATAGAAATCTAGATTAATAATGAAGATAATTTGGGATATAATTTTCATTGTCAATATTATGAATGGAATAATCAGTATGGTTGACTTCCATAACCAATGAATTAGAAGGCTATCACGGACCCACCTACCCTTTATTTATAATGGAACCATTTGTCATCGGTTTATAATTTAACCACCCATCCTTGGTTTATAATAGAACCAACCTTTATCATAATTAATTTCCAAGAACCATTACATATTCATAACATATAAAACAATGTAATTTCCATCATTACACTCTTAATAATAATTTTTTCACCCATTCGAAAACATTTCAAGATATGAAAATATTTATTTCATTTTAAAATCCTTTTTGAAAATGACTAGAATATAGGGAATGAAGTTTTTTATTTTAATAAAAAATAGAATATTATGAAGGATGTTAAATATAAATTAATGGATATTGTAGAGAGACTATTTTTTGTATCTTTATATGTTAAAATAAAAAATTCCTTTTGTATTTTGTAAAGAAATTGAAAGTGTTATTTAGAAAATACATAAGAATATTTTTTTTTTAAACCTTTAATTGAAATTAAAAAAAGAGACATAAAATTCCTTTTATAATTAATTTTTTTCCATATAAATACATCTGTAAAATAACTCAATAAATATTTACATTGAAGAAATATTGTTGGAAGGGAAACTTTAAAAGAAGATTTTTTTAAAAAAATTATCTTACTTTGAGTCTCAAATATCACATACATTCTTTATCATCCTGAATAAAAAATAATTATTATTTACTTTATTAAGAAAAAATTTTAAAAAATTTCCTTTTATTTTATTTATTATTGTGTTTTATTTAATTACATAATAAATTTAGTTGATGTCACATTTTTCAACGATATCCGACTTAGATATCCAAAAATGACTTCGATATGTTAAATATGGTCAAATAGGTTATAGTTCCCCAGGATAGATTGGCTACTGAGAGGGGGTGTCATTGGTTTAATTTTTTCAAATATTTTCTTTTAATTTAATATCTTGAACTTTCTAGGATCCTCAATCCTTTCAGTGATATCTCATAGTCTCAATTCATATGCTAAAATAATAGGAGAGATATTAGCACATTGTATTTATACAGTTCGTTACAAAGACCCACCCCTTTCCATGTTGGTCATTCCCCACAACATAGATTATTAATTATAATATTATCAATGGTTACAATAGATAAGGAGGTAAAAAATAATAATCTCATGCAGTCGATCCTCCATTTGATCGCAGTTCTATACCCCAGCTACCAACTCTTCTGCCTCAGCTGGTTAGACACCCCAGATATTTTCGCTTATCCGTATTCTATAATAGTTAAACACAACAAATTTGAACCACTTTAGTAAATGGTTAGATTCTAGAGTCATAAACTCATTACTTCCATCATTTTTGATCCAAAAATAGTAAGACCATTGTCTTCTCCTAATTGATTCTACAACACTTGAAATATATCTTCCTCCACAAGTATACTAGATCAATTTCACTCTTATATAACTTCATGATCTTTAACTTCTTCTTGGATGAAATTTTTTTCTTGAAACCCATTCACACCAGATCATGAATTATCTAGTTGATCTTAGATTAGTAAATGCCTTGACTTGACTGTATTCTTCTGAATGTATATTATGGCTTTAGTCTCTTCAACTTCTGATCTTTATTTAATGATTAGATACTTCTCAGTCAAATTCTAGGGTGATAATTATTCCTTATTATGATGAATTTACAGCCTTAATTAATATTATTTTATGTAATATTAAACTTTTACAACTCTGAATAACATTTATTTAAATTATTAACTCAAATAAATCATGAAATCATGAGTATTACATGGATTTCTCAACTGGTTCTCTATGAACCTTTTTTTCTTATTCACTAAATATTCAACAAAATTTTCTTATGTACATAAAATGACCATATCATTTCGCATATGATAAGTCATATGATATTGGTCTAATTCTTTACTGCTTTGTGTATTGATTCTAAAAATAGAATGTTGGTTCTTTTTCAAGTACGTGACACTCTCTTTGTAAAATTACAAAAAAGTTTAATTAGTAAAGAATTTCATCGACATATAACAAAACATAGAAATTAACTTCACATAATTTTATTCTTTTATAAAAGTATAGTTTTCTGTAAGGAACTCAACTAGGGAAAAATATTAGCTTCCTCTCTTGATGATAAAATTTTTAAAAATATTTTTATCAATATTATCCAAGTGTTAATAGTGTATTTATTTACATCAAAAAAGTAGTTAATTAGTGGTAAACACATGATCATACCACAAAATATTCTTGACTATTTAATTATATATATCAGCCAAAAATATATCACCTCTCTAAAAATGGATTTACCTTTTCATACTATTTTTCTTCATAGGATTATTGCTTTATTTCCATGGTTGTAAACTATATTTTTACATCATCATCAAAAAATCAACCTTCATGGTTTTAAAAATTATTTATTTTACAAATTTTAATCACATATAGTTACTACATAGAATATTTAGTCTGTGGTTCTTAAACTTAGATTATTTTATTCACTTTTATTATCTTTAATTGATATTACATGGTGATTGTTCTCATAGTATTTTCATTTGAATACTTTCTTCATTTTCTTCATACATCCCTTGAACTTTCACATGGATGGAACTAAACATTTTTTGAGATTGAGATACATGAAAACACTTGCATGGAATTTATTAACCAAAAATTGTATGAATTATCTTTTATTGAAAACTCTCCATAAAGAGCATTCGATGCAGGGCGTATTTCACATGGAATTGTAGAATTTTCAGTATATGTAAGTTCATACTTATTAAAATTCTAGAAAACCATCATGATTTATAATCTCTCATATGGAACCTCATTCACATATAGTTTTTATTCACATATTTTACTCACCATCCATATAGTATTTTCCAAAAACTAACATGAATCTAAAAAAACCAATTGGAAAATAATTTTTATTCTTTCTGAAAATTTTCACTTGGATAATTTCCATACTTCACCGATCATAAGATTATCTCAAAAATCATTCAGAATAATTTACAGTTTCTTAGTTGTGCAACCCCTACTTTGTATAAGGCTTCATATACCAAAGGTTAATGATTATCACTCACGAAAATTAGACGTATTTAATTGACTGGATCCAACGGTGACTGTTTTATGCCAAAATTATTAAATAGGTGAACAATGTTCTTCAAATAACCTCATACCGCATCAAAATATTGCATGTTAATTAATCTAATATATAAGAAAACTCATATCCTTCATTGGTCGGATGTGTGTAAGGGTTCTTCTCCCAATATCCATCTCTCGTTGAACTACTACACCTACAACATAGCCCAATTATCCTTTATGCACCAACTGATAGCCCAATCTACCACCATGTAGGTTTCCATTATGGATCCCATGTAGCTGATTGATCCAAGCTCCCCAATTATTTGGTTTATCTGGTTGGGTTGTCTTGTGTGGTTGGCATAATGTTTTAGTTAAAGATCCATTGAAGAAGTTATCCAAAATATCATATAAATTCTAATCCATACTCAAATTTATTTCATTCCAAAATATAAATACATTTTATTATAGAATTATTTAAATTACAACTCCTCATGAAATTAATTTTATCTTTGTTTTGAATCTTCACATCCTCATAAAATAAGATATATTTCATTGTCTTTATCTACTCTTCTTTACCCAAAAAAGGGATGGAAACCTGTTGCAAAAGTTTTCACTATATAGTACATGTATTCAGCATTGAAGATCAGTTCAATAAATAATAACATATATATATATAACTTTTTATGTGTCTGTGTGAGTGTATAATAACGCAATCATGGCATCTAATTCTATCAATTGAATGAATAACAATTATCTACCCATCACCACTTCACCAACACATATTTACTAACTCATTAACAATAAATAAAACACATAGGTTCATAAGTGGTCATTATTTTATCATCTCTATAATTATAATAATTACATAATTATCATTTTTATAAATCAATTATACTTTTAAAATCTATCATAAAATATTGTTTTAAAAAATGAACAGCTTTACAATCATGAAGACGGTAGGTCATACATACGCATAATTAACATTTTCATTTTTCAATGATCATTATGGAAAGAAAGAAAGTATTAATTTATCATTAAAAAATTTAATTATATTATAAATATCAAATTATTTATTTAAATAATCTTATATATTTCATCTATATGACATGCTGATGGAAATTGAATCGCATCACCTCATGGAGGTAGTGGTCCACAAATACACACAAATGAGGTTATTATTTTTCAATGGATGAACAGGTAAAAAATAAGATGATATCTTATCATTTAATAACGATAAATTTTTCATGAATATAATATATATAAATATTAATTTCATCATTATAAATATCCTTGAGCGTCATTGTTGTAAATCAAATTACATTGGTTTGTATTGTGATAGTTCTCCGTACACACGAACGATGGATTTGTTTCCCATTTAATGGAAGAGAAAATGAATATAGGTTATTCCATTAACATAAAAAATATAATTATATGGAATATACTTGTGTTATTATTTATTCATGGTTGAATAATTTTTTAATGTGGTATATAAATTAACAAAATGAAAATGATTGGTTAAGAACTATACCTCTTCTTTGGACAACCTCCAAAGGTTTACACAAAAAAGATTTCTTTGGTTGATTTTTTTATCATTAAAAGGACCATGGAGAATGTGGAGGGATTCTAGGTATGTATTTGTTTAGGTATTAGATAAAAAATATTAATTTTGACATGTGGTGGCATTTTATAAGAGAGGGGAGGGGGAACTCTACAAATATTCTGAAATATTAAATTAATATAAATTAATTTTCACATTAAAATGGTTCAAAATTCCTAATATCCAATGATAAGATGAGTTTGAGTTTAAATAAAATTATAAAATAAAAAGTAGACAAGTTCAGCTGATTTTTTCACCCTTTTACTTTTGTTTTAACTCATGTTAACCCCTTTTGATAATTACCATAATAGTGCATTTTTTAATCTTTAAGGGTCAATATAGTTACTATAAAATGATAATTAGACAATATATAGACCATGGTTAATATTTTGAACCCCATACTAATCAATTTTCTAAATTTAGGATTTTTTGGAGTGTTTAGTCATTTAATAAAATATTATTTATCATAAAATAACATTCTTGTCAATTTTGGAACTATTCAGTTAATTTGAATTTTAAAACAACCAGACAATAATGGAATTCTAATATAAGTCATTAAAACCACTATAATATGTCATTTTTATCTAAAAAATATTTTAATGTTATAATTTATTCATATATTATTACTTTAAACATTTTTAAAATCATTTATTTCATTTTTCCATTAATTGAATAAATATTATATCAGTGTTGCGTGGGATCTAAGGTAATTATTTCATTACTAAAAATTATAAATAAATTATCAAAATAAACAAAAATAATTTATATTTAAAATTAACATTTATAATCAAACATGCCACCTATTTATAAAACATCAAAATTTTAATGTTAATAATACAATTTGAATGAAATTTATCACTTTTATTTACAAAAAATATTATATTGGTAAAAATCATTGTCATGTGGAAAAAAGCACATATATTAGAATTTCTGATGTTTATGGACGAAATATAATCATAAAATAAAATTAATTTAAGTTTTATGGTTACTTATTAGTCTTTATCACATTATTTTTTCCCTTAATTAACCCATTTATACTTTATCATTGTAACCAAATATAATATGATTACTATTCACAATAACTAAAAATAAAAATGATAATATTTAAAAAAAATTGGCCTCTTGATTAAAAATATGAAATAAAATTTTCAAGATTCAAACAAAGAAGTTATAGAATATAAATTAAAATTAAATCAAAAAACACGAATAAAGACAGTTTTTTCAGAAAAATGGATTTTAAGTATAAAAAACGTTTTTATACTAAATTCATATATATGATTGTTTAAAAAGACTAAAATTTAATTTTTATTAATTAAAAGTGTCTATTTAAATTAGAATTAGAATTTTAATTTTTAAATACTTAAAAAGAAAATATATTTTTCAATTAAAATCAGTGTTTCTCAATATTTGTTGAAAAATAAAACTTGTTAAAAAAATATCAACATTTCTCTATAAGAAATTTTTAATATGATGATTCTAAATGTTATACCCTTATATAAAATAATTTTTCTAAAATATCTAGAAATTAATTATAATATTTTCTCACAAAAAAAAATAAAACCTATTTTTTAAGAAAATATATTTTTGAAGAATAAAATGACTTTAGTAAAAATAAAATGCATATTTCTTAAGAATTTATCAATAGATTTATATTGATTAGGAAATTTATATGAATATTTCATAGTTTGTCTAATACTATTTATTCTCTCTAATTTAAATGCAAGGTTATAATGGTAATATTTAAATAATAATATTTTTTTTGTTCATTTAAGCTTAATGTTTCATATTTTGTATGCTGGTGAGCATAGTTTTTCTTTTAAAATTTCATGATATTAAATTCCACCCCCCTAAAAAAATTCTTCCTCAAAATTTGAAATTGTTCTTGATAATAAAATTTATGACATTTTAATGTACCTTTGTTGAAATCCCATATCATAAAATGAATTAATAAAACTTCCTCTTGATAATAGAGAAAAGAAAGTACAAAGCTTATTTAGAATAACATATAACTAGGTATCCAAATAAAATGACATTAATGGGAAGTGAAAATATCAACATAGAAGAAATATTTAATGTCCAAATAATTATGGGGAGTGACATAGATAATTATTCACAAGAAATTGAATGATCACAAAAAAGATAATGACCATAAGACCATAAACCAAAGAGGTGTAAAAAAGTTTATTGATTCATCAGAAATGAAGGTAATATGATAATGGTTTTGTTTCGGGACACTTTTCCAATTTTTGAGGAATTTCATTCCTATCTAAAATAATAACATAAGGAAATATTCTTACTTGAAAAGTATATTTTTATCCTTTAATTAATTTCCAAAAATCTTATTTTTTTTTCAAATGATGAGTATTTGAGATGAATTTTTTATGACTGAATCACTAAAATAATCTTCCATTGGATCATTTAATTTCACAAAAGGATAAAAATATATTTATCTTATCTTTATAAATTAACTGAAACCAAAATGGTTATCCCAAGTTAATAAATTCCATAAATGAATAAAATTTTATATAAATAAATAATACATTTATCTCCAAAATTCAACAATATAACTAAATGTTCAATGCATATAATTTCATAAATATTTATCCTTTAATTTCATCCAAATATTTCTAACTAATTTTTAAACACAAGGATGATATTATCACATATTATTCCATGATAAATTTTACATCTGTCATTAAATAACATGAATCGCTCTTAAAGTATCATACTAAAAAATATATCAAATAGTTATATAATATCAAAGATATGTTAATTATTTCAAAAAATAATATTAATCATCATAATTCTTCCAAAATATAATTTATCCTTTATTCCTCAAATAAAATTACATCTTATATAAATATATTTACATTTACTTTAATCATATAGTGTTTCAAAATAGTGAACTTCATCCAAAATAACTAAAATAACTTAATCTCCAAATCAATTTTCAATATCATGGTTATCTATATGATAAAACATATGTTTCCAACAACAAATTAATCTTTATTTTTCAAGTCATTTACATAATTTCATACAAACTATGATATCATGTAGTCCATTAGTAGGCATTTCACCCTTGTATTCTTTTGGTTGTGGGTTCATGCTCCATAGCCTTGTCGGATGTGTTGGTTATCTTTTTTACTAAAACTATATTAATATAATTATTATAATGTTCCCAAAAGTATGATTAACATCCCCAAGAATATTATTAATCTTGAAATAAATTTTTAATCTCTAATGTTTTCCATATAACTCATTGTTCCAAAAAAATCAAATAATCATAATTGACTATCATTACCTTAACATCAAGCACATATTAACCAAAACATTTATTTATCCCTTTATCATATGTCTATAAATAAGTGTATCCAAAAATTATAACATTTTCTCTCCGATTTTAAAAATATATTTGTTTAATATAACATATATTTCTAAATTTTGAAGAAAAAATGTACTATAATATTAAGGATATATCATAATATCATTGATAAATATCTCCTTCATTCAAGTTCCTTATTAAAAATTTAACCATTTTTTTATCTTATTCCTTAATAATTTATTCCTATAAATCAATTATATTAAATATATCCCTATTCTTCCTCAATATTAACACAATCATGATTCATACTTAGAAAATGAGAAAATAATTTATACCTTAAAACCAGAGTTCAGGGTCTTCTTTTATGCTTTTGATATCCCCTTTATATTATTAAATGAATTCCATATATTCAGTTAAGAAATAGTCAAGTCCCTGGTGGTATTTACCTTGTCAAATGGGATGTAAGATTTGATATTTTTAAATCAAATAAACTAAATTCCATGATCCATAGTAATTTTGGGGAAATAAAATGGTTTTGGATAAATTAAATATTTTCATGAAGATAATTTGGTTGTTTAGAAAGCTTTAAAAAACATTTGAACACTCTTTTTCTATAATAGTGATGATTAGATCATATAGAAGGGATAATAAGGTTTAATGGGATAATTTTTATTTTATATTGATAAATTATCGAAAATATATAAAAAATAAAATCACTAAAACATTAAATGAATTATTACATATTAAAATGAAAATTATCTTTTTAAAGACAACACCCATAGATGTTCTATATTACATTAACCTTAAAATCAAAAACAAAATAACCTTAAACACTTAAGTATTAAATAATATTTTATCATCAAAATTTATCTCATACATCTCATATTACATCCCTAAAAATGTAAAATCATTCTTCTAAAATAATCATTCACGTTAACCCTAAGGGTTGCATTAACCTCAACATTGTTAGCCCAACTTGGTTAAATGTCCTAAGAGGGGGTGAATCAGGGTATGAAATATTAAAACCACTACCCCTTAGGATCTTTTTTCATTATTAAATAAAAAAATCTTCTCTCCCTTTCCTGTAGAAATGTAGGAACAAGAATGAAATTATGCATTAGATACAAACAATTTACTTAGTTTACCCACACTAGGCTATGTCCAAGGAGAATACAAAGGTAATTATCCTATATACCAGATCCAATAAAGTGTATTTTTGTTACATAGTTTTTAGAAAACTCCTTATCCCTCTTGGTTTACAACCAATCGCAATTTGAAATATCATTTCTCTCTCAATTAACTATTCTCACTACCCCTTCAGATGATCCTTCTATTTATAACTCAAATCAATATATTTTACACCTCATTTGGTGAATCATTGAGTTCCACATTTATCCACTTGATGAATACCCCATTACCACATTATTACTGGGAAAACATTATAGGTTCACAAAACATTTTCTTTCATGAAACCTTTTCATGGATTGAAATAAAATCCACCAAGTTATGTGCAATATTTTTATTTTGTCATGAAGTTCCAACTTATTTGTAACTTTTCAATTTAGTTATGAAACTCCAAAATTTCACACTAATTTTGGATTTTTATAAAACTTATTTTTTATAGTATAGAAAAAAGTAAATTTTTTACATGTAGCTAATAGTGTGAAAGAAATAGCTTCGTGAAACTCTTACATGATTCGAATCACTGTTATTCCCTAATAGTTGAGCTACTAAAATGAGAGGGGTATATACCTATTTATAGAAAAGAAAGATCTTATGCACAAAATCCTTTCACAAATTCCATTGTTCATGAACCTTCATTAAATAACTTAACTTTACGTTTTGACATCACCTATAGTTTGAAAAACTATCTCTATTTTACAGTCACATGCAACACTTCCTGTGTCGATCAATACTAACTTTCACATAGTTTTTAGAACTTTATTGCAACACTACCCTTTTCCATATTTTGATGTGATGGTCAGGAATATTCACTTGTGTGAAAATTTTCAAAACACCTTCACTCTTGGGAAAAAAATTTAAATTCATTTGAAAATACTTCCTTTTCTATCCTCTAAACTTTAGACCCAAAACAATTAGCAATCACTGGGAAATGGTACCACCTTGTACACACAAATTTTGTACTACTTTTAAATAATTCATCTCTATTTTTAAAATTATTTTTAATATGTCTAGCTAATAATCATGTTGGAACTCCACAAACTATCTTATCAATATTCTTTTTCAATAAACACAATCAACCCAAAAACACTAAAAAGTTACCTTGAGGGATATTTACCAACAAACATAATAAAATATCTGCCAAAAATATCATTAGTAACCATAAAATCACATCTCTTAAAACCAAAAAATGGGTTTCTAATCATTAAAAATTGTGATTAAACTTAAACTTAAAAACACTTCATGGTATCCATAACACTTAAGTTAACCTCATAGGAAAACATCTCAATCTCCGAAGTTATCTAAACATTTACTCTAAAACCAACTATAAGGCCCTAACCATAAACATTACATATTCTAATGTCATTAGACTAGAATTAAACTTATTACATACCCAAATATCTTTATAGTTTATCGTTTTAAATATCTAATTTATAAACCTTAAATAAAAAACCTATATATTATAAATGGAAACTTTTATTAAATATTCATTCATCATACAAAAAAATTTAAAAAGAAACACGTTTTATTTTCCAAAAAAATCTTCATATCCTTAAACTCTAATTCTTATTTGTTATTAACCATCCTTAAAACCTGTAAAAAATTAAAAATGTGGGTTTATTATAATATTCTCAGTAAGGGTTATAAAGGAAAGAATAAAAAAAGTTGTTAGTTCATAAATACCTATAAACTTTTCCATTTTTGAAAATAATATTTGGGATCAAAATAAACATTTTCTACACAAGAAATAAAATTTCCTAGACAAATATTTTTTATAGAAAAATTAAAAATAAATATTTAAATAAAAATAAATTTTATAAATTTTTATTTTAATTCATGAAAACACATGAATTTTTTTTCAAAATGTTGTACATTCCACCCTCAAGAAATAGCATATACTTTCCTTTAAACATGATATCATCATATTACCTTGATAAATCAAAATAGTCCTTAACAATCCATTTATATCATAGATAAATCATGTAGATAACATAGTACATAATTTTAACTACCACTCTTACAAATGAAATGATCAATATGGACAACTTTCATACCTAATGCAGTAGAGGGATATCTCAGACTCACCCAACCTTGGATTATAATAGAACCTCTTATCCTTGGTTTATAATGGAACTAACTATAAATGGATTATAATAGAACTAACGATCATCATAAACAACTCCCAAGAACAATAAAATAATTATAACATATAAAATCTTTTAATTTCTTTGATTACACTCCTGAAAATATTTTTTCAATCATAAGAAAACATATCAACTTATTTAAATATTCATTCCATTCTGAATCCATTTTTAAAAATTACTAGAACATAACTAAGGGTGGTTTTTCATTGAATAAAACATGTAATATTTTAAAATGGTTATGGAGGTGAGAAAATTCATTTTCTCCGTAGACGTCAAAATAAAACAATACTTTAGTCTTTTGTAAAGAAAGTCAAAATATTCTGTATCATATATGTAAGAAGGTACCTTTAGAAATAATTGTAAATAAATTAAAAAATTGACATATAATTTATTTTATAATTCATTTACATATATATATAAATAAATGCATAAATTAATTTTAAAAAAATGTACATGGAAGAAAAATAGTTGTAATGGTAACATCAAATTATGATTTGTTAAAAAAAAGTCACTCACATTGAGTCTGACTCATCACATATGTTATTTATCTTCCATGATAATAAAATTAATTTTATTTATTTATTTATTAATAATTTTACATGATTATTAATCCTTTTATCTTACTTATTATCATTTTATATTTAATTACTTGATAAATTAAATTCATGTAAAATGTTTTGACAATGTTCAGCCCATATATCTAAAAATGACTTCGCTAAGTTGATTATGGTCAAAGAGGTAATTATTCCATCATATAATAAATAATTATAATGGCATAAATAATTTTTAGAAAACAATTATACATTTAAAACCAATCATTAATGATGTTTATAAAAAATAAATTATGTTACAATCATGGAGACAGTAGGTCGTACGTACGCATGAGTAACATTTTCAATTTTCAAAGATCATTATAAAAAGAATGTAAGTATTATTTTATATTATAATAATTTTAATTATATCATAAATATATATTATTTAATTAAAAAAAACTTATATATATCATACATGTGATGCGGTAATGGAAAATGAATCACATCACTTTGTGGATGTGGTAATCCACATGTACAAACGAACGACATTATCATTCTTAAATGGATGGAAAGGTGAGAAATTTTGTGATATATTATATTTTAATATTGATAAATATTTCATGAATATAATATATATAAATTAATTCCATAATTATAAGAACCCTTGTGAGTAATTGAGGGAAAATTAATCACAACTGTTCACGAGGAGGTAGTCTACACACAAGAATGATGGTTTTTTTCATTTGATGGAAGAGGATATGAATATAAGTTATTAAATTAAGATAATAAAATTTAATTATATGGAATATATTTTTTAATTTTTTTAAAATGGTTTAAGAAAATATTTAGGAGGTAGAAAAAGAAAAAAAATGAAAATGGATAGTAAAGAACCACACCTCTTCTTCGAACAACCTCTTAACGTTTACACAAAAATCATTCCCATATTTGTTTTTTGATAATAAAAGGCATCTAGAACATGGGGAAGGTATATATGAATGTATTTATTTAGGTATTATCCGAAAAAAATGGTTTTTTAAATGTGAATTAAAGATTATAAGAGGATACCTTTTATAAGAGAGGGGAGGGAACTCTTTGAATTTCTTAAAATATTAAATTAATCTAAATTAGCTTTCAGGTTAAAATAGGTCCATAATGATATTTTTTAAAATAATATTATTTTTATTCAAAATAGTCTTGTGAAATAAAAATTTTAAAGTTTTAAGTGATGTTTTAATCGTTATATTTTTGTTTTAAACCATGCTAACTCTGTTTGAAAATTATCATGATAACAAAGTTTTTAATTTTTTGGGGTAAATATAGTTATTAAAAAAGTATATTTTGACCATGAATGGGTATTTTTTGATACATTATACCCTTTCACAATTCCTTTGAATAAAATATGATTTATTTATAGTTCATAATAATTTATTAATATATTATTTATTACAAAATAAAAATTATAACAATTTTGGAACAATTTATTTAATATTACTTTTAAAACTACAAGACAATAATAAAATTAGATTATAAAGAATTAAAAACTCTATAATATATATTTTATATCTAAAAAATCATGTAACATAATAATTCATTCAAATAATTTTACTTTTAACATTTTTAGACTCATTTATTTTGTTTTTCTATTAATTAAATATACACCGTATCGGCGTTTCATAGGCTTTTAAAGTAATTATTTACTCCTTAAAAATTATAAATAAATTACCATAATAAAAAAAGATTTATATATAAAATAAATATTTTTAATCAAGCATTCCTTATTTTTATCCTTGTGTAAAAATTTTAAAGATAATAAAACGAAGAAAATGACACTTTTACTTTTATTTATAAAAAAAATTTATTAAGGTTAAAATCATGGAAATATGGAAACAAAAGGTTATATATTATAATTTTGGTTTATAATGGATAAAATATACTTATAAAATAAAATTATGTAAAATGTTATGGATAATTTATATTCCTTTTCACATTATGTTTACTCTTAATTATCCCATTTTACATTAACCATAGTTATAATGATTACTATGATTACTATTCATAATGACTAAAAATAAAAGGTGAATATTTAAAAAAAAATTAACTAATTAATATAAATATGGAATAATTTTTTCAAGATTAAAAACATATAATTGGAATAATATATTTTAAAAATAAACTTGAAAAATGTGATAAAATATTTTTTTTAGAAAAATGATTTCTAAGTAAAAAAAATGTTTTTATACTAAATTAAAGTATATAATTCATTAGAAATAATAAAATTTAATTTTTATTAATAAAAATGTTCTATTGAAATTCTAAAACTAATCCAAAATAGAATTTGACTTTGTAAATAATTTAAAGGAAAATACAGTTTTCAATAAAAATCTGTATTTTTCACTATTTATTGAAAAATTAAAATTTTCATAAAAACCTCAAAATTTCACCATAATATAATTTTGATATTATGATTTCAAAAATAATATATTTTTTATCAAATAAAATTTCTAAATGTTCTAGAAATTTTTTATAATATTCTTTCATAAAAAGTAATAAAACATTTTCTTGAAGAAAACATGTTTTTGAATAATAGAATGACTTTACTATAAATATACTTCTTATTTCCCAATAATTAATCAATAAATTTTTATTTATTATTAAAGTTATATATATTTTATAATTTTGTTATTCCTATTCATACCCTCCAATTAAATGACTTGGTTATAATGGTTATATTTAAATAATAATATTTTGTGGTTGGTTTAAGCTTAGTGTTGTACATTTTATATTCTATCAAATGTAGTTTTCATTTAAAATATTGCAATATTAAATTATTTAATAATATTTTTTACCTTAATTATATATTTTTCCCAAAATATAGTGATCCACTTCTGAAATAACATTAATAACTTAATCACCAAATCACTTTTCAATCTCATAGTTATGTATACGATTAAACATTTATTCCCAAAATCAATATAATAATTATATTAAAAAATAATTTAAGTAAAAATTAATATTGTCATACTAACCAAGACTTCACGTAAGTTAGTGGTAATAATTTTACCCTTATATCTATTCAATTATATGTTTAATCCTCGTGGCCTTTCCAGATGTGTTGTGTTATCCTATTACTAAAATTTAATTGATATAATTCATATAGATTTCAAAAAATATAATGAAAATACTAGGAAATTACCTTAATAACTTTAAAATTAATTGATTTTTTAACCTAAAAGGTTTTCTCATACGTTTTGGTTGATATCCCCAAAAATTTAATAGTATTATTTAGAAATAATACTTCATCTTAATCCTAAGGTTTACACATACATCAACCGAATAAAACATCTCCCAAAATATCATTAGTCACCTTAAAATAATATCACATAAAACCTCAAAATGGGTTTTTATGCATTTGAACTTATGATCAACTTTAATATAAACCCATGATGGTATCTATAATTCTTAAGATAACCTCATGTGAAAGTATCATAATCTCCAAATTTGTCTAATTATTTCCTCTGATACCAACTATAATGACCCATCCTTAAACAATACATATATTGAATCTCTATAAAATAATTAAATTTCTTTCATTTCAAGTATCATTTCAGGTTTAGTGTTTTAGATAATTAGGTTATAACTCTTACATAACACACCCATATTTTAAAAAAGTGGAAACTTCTATTTCGAATCATTTTACACACAATATAAAACTTTGAAAATTAAACATGTTTTGTTTTCATAAAAAATCATTATGAGTTTGACCTTTAATTATTCTTTGTTTTTACCCATCCTTAAACCATATGAAAAACATTTAAAAATGTTTGATAAGAACAAAAATCTTAGTAAGGGAAATAAAAGTAAAAAATCTATTAGTCTAGTGGAAAACATAGATAAACATAAAATTTTTACCTTTATCAAAATATTATTTGATAATATGAGTTAAATCGTATACACAAGAAAATAACATACCCTTTTTCTCTAATAAAACCTTTAATATATATATAAAACTAATAAAAACACATTTTAGCTGACTTAAAGAATTTAATTCTTAACGTGTGTAATAAATAACAGGATCCTAGTTTAATCCATAAGATTAATGTCCCTATTTAACTCCCTCTTTGTCCATGGAGATAATGAACATTTCCCAATGCATTAGAGAGCTAAAATGGGTTTTCTGATTATATAAGTTGTGTCAAGATCACCCATTCATAAAAGTTGCATCGAGATCACCTCTTCGTATATGTTGTAGTGGGATAACTCGTTAAAATAAATTATATCAGGGTTGCATGATTTTCATATATAATTATCAAGTACCACATTCAAAACAAAATATTTTTATGCTTGAAAGTTTCATTATAAATCCCCTAAAAAGCTCTTTCAAACCCATATGAAAAATACTTTCACATATAGAAATACCCTTTCAATTTTAAAACCCATTTTCAAAACAAAAATATCCAAGAAAAAGGGAAAGTGGGTTTTTATTTAAATAAAATATAAAATATATTAGGGGAATCCAAACATCAAAAAAAATTGGTAGAGGAAAAAATCAGTGATGTCTTATATGTTAAAATAGAACATTCCTTTTTTCCTTTTGTAGAGAAAGTCAAAACATTCCACATACAATACATATAAAATATTACTTTTGAAAATACTTGAAATAAATAAAAATAAAAAAATACTTTTTATTTATTTATTTTCAATATAAATAAATTAATAAATAATTATAATAATATGGACTTAGAAGAAAAATAGTTATAAAATAAATATTTAAAATGTTTAAAATGGGGTTTCTTGTTAAAGTTCCTCTTACCTTGAGTCTGAATCATCTCGTAAATTATTTCTATTCATGAATAATAAACTTATGTTAATTAATTACTTTACTAAAAACCTTTTACATGTTAATTATACATTTATTTATTTAATACCATGTTATATAAATTACTTAACCAATGAAATTCATGTTAGGTGTTTTTATGATATTCCGCACATAAGTCTGAAATGTCTTTTGTGGATTGACTACGGCCAATGATTTTTTTATAAAATAATCTCTAGAATAATAATTATGACATAATTATAATTTTTATATGTAAATTATAATTTTAAAACTAACCATGAAATATCATTAATTAAAATTAACTATGGTATAATCACAGAGATGATAAGTCATATAAACACATGAGATACATTTCCATTTTTTAACCATCATGATGAAATAAAGATAACTATAATTTTCTTTTTTCCATAATTATGATTACGTCATAAATATAATATTATTTCATTAAATATACTTATATATAGTTTAAATGTATTTTTCTTTTAAAAAAATAATTACATCACTTTGTGGAGGTGGTAATCCACATATACACACGAATAACGTTATAATTTTTTAATGGATAGAAAGGTACTAAATTAGATGAAATATTTTATTTATATAAATATAAATATTTCATGAATATAATATATATATATATATATATATATATTAAATACATCATTATAACCATTCATTAGTGGTGATTATGTAAAATGAATTGCATCGGTCTGCAAGGCTGTAGTCCTCCGTACACACGAACGATTGTTTTCTTTCCCATTTAATGGATGATGATATTGATATAGAACATTAAAATAAAATAAAATCAGATAATTATATTTAATATATTATTTTAATTATTTCATCATGTTTGAATAATATTTTAAGGAGTTATAATAAGAAATAAAACTAAAATATTCAGTAAAACGTTATACCTCTTCTTCAGACAACCTCCTTTTCTTGACACCATAATCCCTCTATAGTTGCAATTATGTCAAATATAAGACCTATATAATCTGGTTATGGATGTTAGTAAGGGATTATTTTAGGTACTGGATAATCCAAATGGATCATTAACTGTTTATAGAAGAGGATATGGGTCCCCTTTTTATTGAAGGGAGGGGAATTCTTGGAATTTATTATCGTATTAAATTAATATAAATAAGTTTTCATGTTAAAATGACTCCAAATTCATATTATTAAAATATAATATTATTATTAATCCAAATACTATCATAAAATAAAAAATGGACAAATTTAGGTGATTTTTTCACCCTTATCTTTTTATTGAAAACCTCTGTTAACCCTTATGACAATTATGGTGATAACAAAGTTTTTTATATTTAAGGTTCAAGATAGTTACTATAAAGGAAAATTGTCCCATAAATTTAACAAGGATGATATTTTTAACCATATATCAATCATTTCTTTACATATGGGATTTTTAGGATTTTACAATCATTAAATAAAATATTATTTTTTATAAAATATCATAAATGTTATTTTTAGAAAAACTCATTTAAGTTGATCTTGAAATAACATGAAAGAAAATATGTTTTAATATAATTCTTTAAAAAATAATTAAAATGTTAAATTTATCTAAATAAGTAGTGGAACATAATAATTCATAAAAATTATATTACATTTAATATTTTTTTAATCATTTATTTTATTAATTGAATAAATATTATAACGTCATTGTGTAATAATTTAAGGTGTCTATTTCATCACTAAAAATTATAAAATATTACCATGATAAAATATAATTTATATTTCAAATAATTATTCAAAACTAAAAATAATTTTTTTCATCCCTGTCACAAAATATTATAGACCATAATAACAAGAGAGTGACAATTTTGACTTTATCTCTTTCAATGAAATATCTCAGATCCCCTATTTTCAATGTCGGATCAAGGAGTTATTTGATAACCTTATCTAAAAAACTATATGAAGGATTTGAAATTGGAAGAATAAGTTTATTTCCTTTAGAGGGAGGGTGACATTGATTAATTTGGTGATATCCTCTATCTAAATGCATATCCTTTTTTCATTAGACCACCTAAGGGGAATATTGTCAAGATGGAAAATATCATGAACTCTTTTCTTTGGGATGATAAGAAAGATGGAAAATATCACTAGGAATCATAGAATCATTTGGCTAAGATAATCAAATAATATAGTGTTATTATTCATAATATCTCTGAATCCATGCAATACATTCAAGCTTATCTAGCATGGGAGGTGGTCGAAGGAAATTATTTATGGGATAAATTCATGAGGTATAGATATGGGGAAATATGGGAGGACTGGATGGCCAAGAAGACGTTGTCTAGATTGGATAAATGCATGATTAATCACATAGAAGATCTGTACTATCACACCCAATAGGTGATAGGCCAAAGAGATATTAGTATTTAAAATGAAAATTGGGTTGGGGTTAAGCTGTTTTTTCTAAGATGCCCTGCCCATGACTTATCTATCAAGGAGGCTAGAAATCATTCATCAGTGATGGATTCTATTCTTAGAGATGACTATAAAGGGATTTTTGATATTATATGTTTGATTGATGCTCCGTATAGGTGTTTCTTCACTGAATCAACTTTTGGATGATTTTTTAACTATGATTATAGAACCATTTTTAAGTTCAAAAACTACGGGATGTGTGGGATTTTAAATTTGGTGTAGGTGATTTACAACAAAAATGAACTTTAATATATAAAAAATTAGGAACCAAGCAACCCCCATGGATGACAATATACAACGCAAAGGTATCAATCTATTCTCTCGGTTTTTCTTCTGAATCATTCACTAGAGAGAATCCACGATAAATATATTTTGTAAAATTAATTATGGAAGAGGCATTTGGATCTTAGTGTGGTTTCATAGCATGATAGAGGGATAGTATGTGCGAGATTTTATGGTGGAATAGATTCAAAATGTGGGCCTTTTGGAGCTAGAAATTCAAATTCATGCATTCTTTCTTGTGTCAATTTTTTGTACAAATTTGTAATCTTGTAATGTAGTGAGGGATGTCCAGTGATGTTCCTCCATAATGTTTCAGATCCAGTTGAAATCACTGGTAGCAGATATGGTTCACCTAGTCAGAGGGGGTGGAATTCTGTTTGGATTTCAAGTCTTCTTTTCAGTCTTTCTTTGACAACAAGTTTTCGTTCAATAGGGTTGGGTTATTAGGATAGTTGGATCCCACCTAGTAGGGGGCTAAAATTTAATTATTATGTCTCTTTCATGTCTGGTATGATGAGTGGAGGTGGACTACTAAGAAACAGTATGGGTTGGGTAATCATTGGTTTCATCTCTTTTATGGTTTCAGCAACTTCATGGGTGTGGAGGTTAGAGCCTTTCTCACTGGTATCTCTCTTTGTGAAAGGTTTAACTTGGTGTTCGAGGAAATTGAATTAGAATGTTAATCTCTGGCTTGGATCTTTCAAGGTACATCAGAGACTCCGTGGGAGTGGGGGTACTAAGTAAGGAAGTGAAAATTGTTTATCAGGTAACCAAGCTCTATTAGGCACTTGTGGAGAGAGCGGAATTTTGTGGTGTATGAGTTAGCAAGAGCAGGTAGATTAGATGAAGACCTTATTATTTATGAGACCTTTAGTTCCCTATCATTTTAATTCAATTATATTATTAAAGGAGACTCTTTAGGACCTCATCACTACAGGCCTCCATGACTTGACTTCTTCTTATTTGTGTTTTTGTGCGTTTTTTGGTGGCCGCTTTTGTAAGACTATTTCCTTAAATAAAAATTTAATTTTTAGTAAAAATAGATTAACTCTAAGCTAATTTTTATATTGTGATTTAAAAAAATGATATCCTTTTTATAAAATAAATTTTTTAAAAGTTATATAAATTAATTATAATTTTCTATCCCAAAAAATAAGAAACTGAATTCTTAAAGAAAATGTATTTTTGAAGAATAAAATGAATTTTATAAAATTTAAAAACATATTTCATGTGAATTGATAAATAAATTTTTATTTATTATGGAATTTATATTTTTTATAGTTCATTTAATCATGTACATATTTGATAATTTAATGGCTATGTTATAATTGTCAAATTTAAATAATAATATTTCATGGTTTATTTAATCCCAGTATTTCATATCTTGTATGCTATTGAACATAGTATTTATTTTAAAATATTGAGATATTATTATTATCGTAGTATAAAGAAAAAATTGTAGAGACCTGTATCTTGACGTAAATTGACATTACATTACATTTGCGGAGTACTTAGTACATAACAAAAACACACACACAAGGATCGTAATAGTTTAGTGTCTTTGGAAACTCGGAATATAATCTTCTAATCCTGGTGAAAGATCTTCAATATCTCCCATAAAGATCTTCCTTTTTTTTATACCTAAAACCTTTCTTTATATACTGGGGAAAAGAAAACATAAAAGGGTGAGCTCAAATGCTCAGTAAGGGTAAACAAAAGAAACATCAATCACATCATATACATAAGAACATAGCTTTTGGAAATCTTAACCTGCAAAAGAGCTCATAATATCATAACATGGGATAAATCATAGAAGTGAAATGTAATCCCAATAATCATAACTTAAAACATGAAACATTGTGGCATACACACATAATCATAGAGAATCATTTCTTGTTAGTCAAGACTCATTGCCAAGACTATCTTAGTGGACAAAGTCCCTTTCTGAATCGAGTAACCCTCGTTTCAGTCCTGTTTCACTGAACCGGTATAACCTACCATTTCAGCCATGTCTATCTCATGAGATATAAAATATTTACCCAATGCATTGGAGGGAGATATAGGTCCCACCCATCTTATAATGAATCCTTTCTTATGTGTGCCACATAATCATAAATCATACATCATCGCATAACACATGTAACAAAAATGGGATTCTTGAAACATCATGACATCATAAAACAAACCATATAAGATAAAGGAATTCATAAAAATAATTCCATCACAACATGATCAAATCAATGTAATAATAGGGATAAAAACCGAACCCTTTATTATCTTAGATGGAAAATAATTTTGATAAAACACTTGAACTCCATTCTTGAGGAAAATATCCCTTTTTCTTCAAAAACATTTTTCCTTTCATAACATGTCATACAACTTTAAAATAAAAGAAGTTGATTAAAAATAAACTTGAAAACTTGTAAAGGATGTTTCTTGGAAATAATGTTTTAAAAATCCATTCATGCCGTATAAGTTAAAAAAACATTCTTCGTACTTTTGTCGGAAAAGTCAAAAAGTACCTCGTGCGAAAAACGACAAAAGATTCCTTTCACATCTTTTAAAAAACACTTACCGAAGGGTAAAATTGGATAGAAACTATTGTAGAAGGAAGGAAATAATATTTCATATTGAGGGAACATGGATGTGGATGATAAAATACACCCCAGTAATTACCAAAGTAAAAACAATCTCGGATAAAAGTGAGATTGTGATATTTCCCTTACCTTAGGTCCAACTTGCTTTGTAAGTGTCCGAACCTCCTATATAATGATTTAAATCATGTTATTGACTTATTCCAGAATCATATTCATTGTTATTATATCATATATGGTCCACTTATTACTTTATATTACCCATTCTTTTGTAAATTCATGTTAAAGTAGCGTTTTGGGTAAAATCGTCTCATTTGTCGTTCGTGTTTTTATCTTGTAATTATTAATATGATTACTTGGATCATGATTACTTATATCCAGAATATAAAACATGATTTATATATATAATATATATTCATAATATATAAATATATATAATATCGATAAATGGAATGAAATACACCGTTCATGGAGACGGTAGTCCGTACGTACGCATGAACGTTGTTTTCGTTTCCTTATTGAAGTGAATGGAATTAAGTAGATGACATAAATTTACATAAATCCAGTATCATTATTATGTCATATATTTCATTATTACTTATTATATATACTTTATAATCATTCATGAATGGTTAACCATTGAGAATGAATCTCATCGCGTCGTGGAGACGGTAGTCTGTACGTACGCACGAGCGATGATATCGTTCCCATGGTCGTGGAATTGTGTTGAAGTGTATACTATTTCAGTATCAATATCACTTTATAATAATAATATATAATTACTCATTACACCTTTATACCCATCCAATTAAGATGGTGGCGGAAAATAGATTACACCACGGCGTGGAGACGGTATTCCGTACGTACGCACGCGCGGTGATTTCCATTTTCCGTAGGATGGATAGAAGGTTAATTAGAGTTGTTTCATATTTATAATAAAATATCAGTATATAATAAATACTGATTTTATTACTTTATCATGAAACAACTAAAGAATAAGAAGTTGAAGAAGAAAGAAATTGAAAAAGATCGGTAATGGATATTACCTCTTCTTTGAAACGCCTCTTTGAATCCTCCGCATAGGGAACTAAGATTGGTCTTTGAAGAAGACCAGGACCTCTAGGATTATTCTAGGGAAGTGGAGAAGGGATTTTGGCAGGGGTTGGACGAGCTTGAGTGCTCAAATTGGTGTGAGGAGGAGGGGGAGGAGGTGTCCTTTTATAAGGGAGGAGAGGGGCACCTTAGGAATATCTCAAAATATTATTTTATATTAAAGTCAAAATCGGTTTATAATGGTTCCAAAGGGTCTTATTTCGAAGCTAAAGTGGGGATGGGTCGCAATCATATCAACCAATAGGATTTAGACAAGTTTAGGTTATTATTTTCACCTTATCAATTAGATTTAACTCTAAGTTAAATAATTTAACGTTTACCGTGTCTTTTTGTTTTCTTACACTATATGGTTAATAAACTTACTATATCAAGCCAAAAGAACCCCAAGTTGTTTATTATTAATATATATAATCTTATCTAAGTCATTTGGCCGAACCATATATTTTTAGGAATAAAATAACAATTAATAATATAATATTTGTTTTAAAAACTATTTTATGTCAATTTTGATACTATTTGGTACATGATTTTTATGAAATTCATAACAGAATGATACGTTCGAACCAAGTTACTTAAATCAACAATAACATGTCATATTAACCTAGAAAATTAGTTTAAGTCATAAAAAGTCTCAAATTACATTTATTTGGGCATTTATAACATCAATTATGTCAATATTTCATTAATAAGACAATTACTGCATCATCTTTCTGTCATAATAAATGATAATTATTTAATCCCTAAAAATTCTAAATAAATTTCTATGATGTAGATAATTGTATTAGCCTTTTTGAGACTATTCATGTTCGAAGTTTCATGAAGTTTTTCACTATATTAAAATTATTATACTTATAAGATTTAAGAAAGTGACATGTTGTCACATTCTTTGGTTTTAATAATAATTAAATTATTTTCATTGAAAAAATTTAATTAAATAAATCTAATCCAACCCTTAGGTGATATGGGTCGTTTTTTAGTCATCCAATAGGATTTTGACATTTTTTAGGGTAATTTTAAAATATTATATTTACCCTTAATTACCCGATTTACCTTTAACTATGGTAAATAAAATTTACCGTAGTTACTATTCATAATTCCCAATAATAAAAAGTATCCTATTAACATAATTTGGACCCACTGATTCCAAATATGGAATCAATTTTTTAAAATTCAAAACACAGAAGTTGCAGAAATTAAATTAAAATTAATCCCGTTGTCGAATAACAATGGGTTTTTGTTTAAAACATTGCAAAAGATTGAATTGATTTAACTTACGAATTCAAGGTAAAATCAATGCTAATGACATACATTATATTACATGGTAAAAATATATTCTATTTATACTTTAAAATCATTCAATATTATAATTTAACCACATAAGATATTACGATGAAAAAAGTTGTTTTTAATTAAAATATAGCGTGTTTTTACTATTCATTAAAATGTGAAAGTTACCAGAATAATATGAAAATTTTATCCAAAGTAAATTTTTATTTCTTGATTCCAAAGAAGAATTTTATTTTGTCAAATTGAACTTATAAACATGTCAAAAACCAGATTTAAAGTGGGTGCGCCATCCAAAGGTGGCAAAACTGCATTTTTTGAAAAATACTTATTTTACCCGAAAAATTTATTTTGTTCTTATACCATGTTCTAGAAATGTGTAAGATGAATAATAATGTTATAAAATTCAAAATTTAGTTAATACTATTCATAACGGCTAGTTCATGACAATATTCTAATAATATAACATTGTTTATTAAAACCCGGTATTGCGTACAACACATGCTATCGAGGAAGGTCGCGATTGCGTGTAATGAAAGCCAAGTCAGGGTTGCGTGTTGTGAAAGAATCCTTCATTGTTTCGTATAACAGAATCCAACCATATTTCATTTATATATATATATATACCCAATGTTGCGTAGAATAACTATTATCAAAATTGTGTGTAACACGGTCCAAGAATAGTGTTGCGTATACTGCAAGCTAATACGGTGTTGCGTATAGCGCAGGGTAATCTTTGTGTAGAATACAACAAAAGAAATTAATGAAATTAAAATAATATTTTTCATAAAATCTCGGGGTGTTACATTCTACCCCCCTTAAAATGAATTTCGCCCTCGAAATTCGTCGGGGTTATAAATGGTTTACTATTTGAAAGTTTCTTTGATAGAAACCCACATCGTAAAAAGGAATACCAAAACTTATCTTTAAAAACAAAAGTATGAAACGTAATGGTTACCCAAATAAACTAATCATTGGGTTTCCACATAGGTGAAAATATGGATATGGAAGAGAAATCTAACCATCGTGTTCTGATGGAGAGTGGTAGAGAACATGGCTATGGAAAAGCTAGCAATCACAAAGCCATAAATTTGTGATGATCTAGGGTACCATCTGATTCATCGGATATAAGGGCACTAGGACAACATTTTTGGATTTCAAGATCATTTCCTTAAAGTTGAAGAGTTTGAATTAGAATAAATACTTACTTTATTTTGGTACAATCTCACTGTTGTTTGTGCCTTGAACAATTTCCACTTCATCTATTAAATAAATGAAGTTGAATTTGTTATTCGTGAAGTGTTAGCAGATCATGTGATAGAATGACGGGTCATTCCATCTGTATCAAACAAAAGGTTAGCATAAGTCATTCCATAGTAAGATTAATCATATATGGTTCCTAAAATGGATTTATACTTCATATATCATACTGATTAATATAATAAAACTAGTTTCTACTAAACAGGGACTTCCTGTAGGCCAGTGGTAGGCGATAAAGGCCAGTCGCACTTCGGTTGTGGGTTCGATTCCCACAGCCTTGTCCGAAGCGATGGGCTGTCGCCCGTCCTGCAGGTTGTCCTTTTTCTAAAACTACATTACTATAACATCCTATCAATAATATCGAAAATCTTCTATCCTTAAACAATACTAACTTATGTCCAACATAATCCATTCTAATCTTTAGGCTTATCCATAATACTGCAGTCCACTCTCATAATATAGTGAAAACGATAACCAGAGATTTAATACTGTCGTTAATCCCCATATATATGTCTTGTTGGTCACATTCCAAACATTCAAAGGCCTTAATCATGTATTCTCTTGAATACCCATTGAACCTTAGTGAAAACATGAATGCAGTTAAAAGTTAACACTTTCCACATACCAAAATCCTCAAAATTCTATATACCCAAACCAAGATATAACCATCTCCTTATATCAGTCATGAGCTCATGAATACAATCAAACACCTCATTATCTTATTATTCCTTCATTATGCGCATATCATCTATATTCCAAAAATATCTGAATAACCTTTCATGGATAGTGGTACCATTAATCATACACTTTCATAACTCAAGGAAAGAAAATAGTGTAACAATCCTTAGATGTCTCTTTATTCCATAGTACCATGAGATTACTTATACAACATTACACATGATAAACATGTAATCATTCCACTACATTCTTAAACCATTGACCGAGCTTCAACAATTCTTTCATCTCACATATCATTTGTAGTCTCTTCATCATCATCCACATAAATACTACCCATACGACCATACTGATTCTCTTCATGAGACTTTACCTTAGGGCATTGGTTTGCATAATGCCCGTACATTCCACATTTAAAACATTTTACCATTGTTGATGTCGTAGCAATACCATTATCCTCATCCCTGGTGTTAACTGAACCTTTTCCTTTGCACTTACTGGCTTTGTGTCCTTCTTTTCCACACCCAAAGCATCTTCCAGTTCCTTTGAAACATTCTCCTTGATGCCTCTTCCCACATGATTTACATAGGGTAAATTGAACTTTCTTTCCTCTATGATCATCATGAAACTCCATCTTCCTCTTATTAGCCGAGTCAGGAAACTTACCAAATTTTACTTTATTGATCATATTATGAGATTGCTGATTCGGCATAATAATGATGTTTGGACTTCCAAATCCCATTTCATTTTGTTGCTCATGAAAAATATCATTCCATTGTCCATCATATCCTCCATTATCGTGAATCACCTTGTTTCCAGCCATTTTCTAAAACCCAAAAAGAATAGTGTGAGAGGCAAAAATCATGCAAGGGAAAACAACATAATAAAGGGGGAGTACCTTCAATATCTAACATCTTAGGTTTAATTCTATGATCGTTAGCGTAATTCTAGTAATATAACCTATACTTATACTTAACCTTAGGGACATCCCTAGACATACCTTAGAAATATCTCTAGGGATCTCACTAAAGTACTCGCATCTTAGTTTCCAAAGGTTGACTAAACCTTTCCTCTGATACCAACTGTAGAGACCCGTATCTTGACGTACATTGACATTACATTACATTTGCGGAATACTTAGTACATAACAAAAACACACACACAAAGATCGTAATAGTTTAGTGTCTTTGGAAACTCGGAATATAATCTTCTAATCCTGGTGAAAGATCTTCAATATCTCCCATAAAGATCTTCTTTTTTTTATACCTAAAACCTTTCTTTATATCCTGGGGAAAAGAAAACATAAAAGGGTGAGCTCAAATGCTCAGTAAGGGTAAACAAAAGAAACATCAATCACATCATATACATAAGAACATAGCTTTTGGAAATCTTAACCTGCAAAAGAGCTCATAATATCATAACATGGGATAAATCATAGAAGTGAAATGTAATCCCAATAATCATAACTTAAAACATGAAACTTTGTGGCATACACACATAATCATAGATAATCATTTCTTGTTAGTCAAGACTCATTTCCAAGACTATCTTAGTGGACAAAGTCCCTTTCTGAATCGAGTAACCCTCGTTTCAGTCCTGTTTCACTGAACCGGTATAACCTACCATTTCAGCCATGTCTATCTCATGAGATATAAAATCTTTACCCAATGCATTGGAGGGAGATATAGGTCTCACCCATATTATAATGAATCCTTTCTTATGTGTTCCACATAATCATAAATCATACATCATCGCATAACACATGTAACAAAAATGGGATTCTTGAAACATCATGACATCATAAAACAAACCATATAAGATAAAGGAATTCATAAAAATAATTCCATCACAACATGATCAAATCAATGTAATAATAGGTATAAAAACAGAACCCTTTATTATCTTAGATGGAAAATAATTTTGATAAAACACTTGAACTCCATTCTTGAGGAAAATATCCCTTTTTCTTCAAAAACATTTTTCCTTTCATAACATGTCATACAACTTTAAAATAAAAGAAGTTGATTAAAAATAAACATGAAAACTTGTAAAGGATGTTTCTTGGAAATAATGTTTTAAAAATACATTCATGTCGTATAAGTTTAAAAAAACATTCTTCGTACTTTTGTCGGAAAAGTCAAAAAGTACCTCGTACGAAAAACGACAAAAGATTCCTTTCACATCTTTTACAAAAAACTTACCGAAGGGTAAAATTGGATAGAAAATATTTTAGAAGGAAGGAAATAATATTAAATATTGAGGGAACATGGATGTGGATGATAAAATACACCCCAGTAATTACCAAAGTAAAAACAATCTCGGATAAAAGTGAGATTGTGTTATTTCCCTTACCTTAGGTCCAACTTGCTTTGTAAGTGTCCGAACCTCCTGTATAATGATTTAAATCATGTTATTGACTTATTACAGAATCATATTCATTGTTATTATATCATATATGGTCCACTTATTACTTTATATTACCCGTTCTTTTGTAAATTCATGTTAAAGTAGCGTTTTGGGTAAAATCATCTCATTTGTCGTTCGTGTTTTTAACATGTAATTATTAATATGATTACTTGGATAATGATTACTTATATCCAGAATGTAAAACATGATTTATATATATAATATATATTCAGAATATATAAATATATATAATATCGATAAATGGAATGAAATACACCGTTCATGGAGACGGTAGTCCGTACGTACGCATGAACGCTGTTTTCGTTTCCTTATTGAAGTGAATGGAATTAAGTAGATGACATAAATTTACATAAATCCAGTATCATTATTATGTCATATATTTCATTATTACTTATTATATATACTTTATAATCATTCATGAATGGTTAATCATTGAGAATGAATCTCATCGCGTCGTGGAGACGGTAGTCCGTACGTACGCACGAGTGATGATATCGTTCCCATGGTCGTGGAATTGTGTTGAAGTGTATACTATTTCAGTATCAATATCACTTTATAATAATCATATATAATTACTCATTACACCTTTATACCCATCCAATTAAGGTGGTGGCGGAAAATAGATTACACCACGGCGTGGAGACGGTATTCCGTACGTACGCACGCGCGGTGATTTCCTTTTTCCATAGGATGGATAGAAGGTTAATTAGAGTTGTTTAATATTTATAATAACATATCAGTATATAATAAATACTTATGTTATTACTTTATCATGAAACAACTAATGAAGAAGAAGTTGAAGAAGAAAGAAATTGAAAAAGATCGGTAATGGATATTACCTCTTCTTTGAAACACCTCTATGAATCCTCCACTTAGGGAACTAAGATTGGTCTTTGAAGAAGCCCAGGACCTCTAGGATTATTCTAGGGAAGTGGAGAAGGTATTTTGGCAGGGGTTGGCAGAGCTTGAGTGCTCAAATTGGTGTGAGGAGGAGGGGGAGGAGTTGTCCTTTTATAAGGGAGGAGAGGGGCACCTTAAGAATATCTCAAAATATTATTTTATATTAAAGTAAAAATCGGTTTATAATGGTTCCAAAGGGTCTTATTTCGAAGCTAAAGTGGTGATGGGTCGAAATCCTATCAACCAATAGGATTTAGACAAGTTTAGGTTATTATTTTAACCTTATCAATTAGATTTAACTCTAAGTTAAATAATTTAACATTTACCGTGTCTTTCTGTTTTCTTACACTATATGGTTAATAAACTTACTATATCAAGCCAAAAGAACCCCAAGTTGTTTATTATTAATATATATAATCTTATATAAGTCATTTGGCCGAACCTTATATTTTTAGGAATAAAATAACAATTAATAATATAATATTTGTTTTAAAAACTATTTTATGTCAATTTTGACACTATTTGGTACATGATTTTTATGAAATTCATAACAGAATGATAAGTTCGAACCAAGTTACGTAAATCTACAATAACATGTCATATTAACCTAGAAAATTAGTTTAAGCCATAAAAAGTCTCAAATTACATTTATTTGGGAATTTATAACATCAATTATGTCAATATTTCATTAATAAGACAATTACTGCATCATCTTTCTGTCATAATAAATGATAATTATTTAATCCCTAAAAATTCTAAATAAATTTCTATGATGTAGATAATTGTATTAGAGTTTTGGAGACTATTCATGTTCGATGTTTCATGAAGTTTATCACTAGATTAAAATTATTATACTTATAATATTTAAGAAAGTGACATGTTGTCACATTCTTTGGTTTTAATAATAATTAAATTATTTTCATTGAAAAAATTTAATTAAATTAATCTAATCCAACCCTTAGGTGATATGGGTCGTTTTTTAGTCATCCAATAGGATTTTGACATTTGTTAGGGTAATTTTAAAATATTATATTTACCCTTAATTACCCGATTTACCTTTAACTATGATAAATAAAATTTACCATAGTTACTATTCATAATTCCCAATAATAAAAAGTATCCTATTAACATAATTTGGACCCACTGATTCCAAATATGGAATCCATTTTTTAAAATTTAAACCACAGAAGTTGCAGAAATAAAATTAAAATTAATCCCTTTGTCGAGTAAAAACGAGTTTTTGTTTAAAACATTGCAAAAGATTGAATTGATTTAACTTACGAATTCAAGGTAAAATCAATGATAATGAAATACATTATATTAAATGGTAAAAATATATTCTATTTATACTTTAAAACCATTCAATATTATAATTTAACCATATAAGATATTATGATGAAAAAAGTTGTTTTTAATTAAAATATAGCGTGTTTTTACTATTCATTAAAATGTGAAAGTTACCAGAATAATATGAAAATTTTATCCAAAGTAAATTTTTATTTCCTGATTACAAAGAAGAATTTTATTTTTTCAAATTGAACTTATAAACATGTCAAAAACCAGATTTAAAGTGGGTGCGCCATCCAAAGGCGGCAAAACTGCATTTTTTGAAAAATACTTATTTTACCCGAAAAATTTATTTTGTTCTTATACCATGTTCTAGAAATGTGTAAGATGAATAATAATGTTATAAAATTCAAAATTTAGTTAATACTATTCATAACGGCTAGTTCATGACAATATTATAATAATATAGCATTGTTTATTAAAACCCGGTATTGCGTGCAACACACGCTATCGAGGAAGGTCGCGATTGTGTGTAATGCAAGCCAAGTCAGGGTTGCGTGTTGTGAAAGAATCCTTCGTTGTTTCGTATAACAGAATCCAACCATATTTCATTTATACAAATATATATATATATATATACCCAATGTTGCGTAGAATAACTATTATCAAAATTGTGTGTAACACGGTCCAAGAATATTGTTGCGTATACTGTAAGCTAATACGGTGTTGCGTATAGCGCAGGGTAATCTTTGTGTAGAATACAACAAAAGACATTAATGAAATTAAAATAATATTTTTCATAAAATCTCGGGGTGTTACAAAAATGGTAAAATCGATTAACCTAATGAGTAAATTCATAACATGTTTTTAATTGAGTGGTTTAGGTGTGTCTCAACTAAACCTTATCTCCAATCAATTATTGCCCATTTTTTATCCACTTAACATGTTTAACATGTACTCCCTTTTATATTAACTAATTATTATTACTAAAAATACATTAAAACCACTTATAAAAGGGTCATATAACTACCCATTCTAGACCACATAAATAATTCAATTTGTTATTTAATATCTACCCTTTTTTACTTCCCCTAGAATCTTCTTAATTTTATTTGAGCCTATAGTCACAAGATATTGTCTTAATATATTCTTTTAAAAGGAATACTATAATAAAAACTAAAATATTATAAAGAGATTCAATATATTTAATAGGATTCAAAAATTAAGGTAAGAGGTTCTTTTATCAAATTAAATTTCTCGAGACTATTTATTATTTTTCATCATGAAATATTAGATATGGTGTGATTATTTTCTAATGAATTTATATTACCATATTCATTAAATTCATGAGTTTTGAAGAGTCATGCCATGTTATTTCTATGAGGTATTTAAATTAAAAGTATATCAAGGTTGTAATGGTCGTTGTTAAATAAACTCCCTTTATTAAGTTGAAATGTTTCTTCTTGAACTACTTTCTTCCAAAATTGGTTGATTCCACCTTAAGATTTTATTTCACGGTGCATTCTCTTACACTATAGGGAAATGACATTATTAATTCAAAACTTCCTCCTTAATGAATTTTTTATCCATAAAAATGATATCATTATTGTGAATAATAATCATTCTATTTAACAAAATTTTATCCTCCTAATAAATATTTTTCATTCCCACCAATTATCTCATTTTATTTTGAAGCCTAATTATATATTATCTCATGTAACCATCGTATTTCCCTTCCCATATTTTGAAAACTAATTTTCGTTACTCTTTTTACAATGTGTTATTTCCATAAATGTATTTTAAAAAATTAAAAATATTTTGCATCCTTTAAAAATAAAATTTTATATCTTCTAATCCATGTTATTTTTGATAACTTTTATTTATTTTTCATGGTCTTATTATTGAAAATTATTTTTAAAATTAATGACTTTCCAATATTTTTGCATCCAATTTTTGTAAACTTTACCTATTTTTCAAGGATCCATTATTGAATATTCTTTTTAAAAGTGAAAATTTTCAAAAAAAATCACTTCTCTTTTTTGAGACCTTTATGCCTTTTTGAAGGATTCATTGTTATGATTTTTTTTTCCAAATAATGATTTGTAAATTCCTTCTTATCAATTTCTCTAATGTAAATTTTTTGAAAAAAACCACCCATAATGACCCACAACTTCTCCTATTATGAAAATGTTTAAAATATTTTATAAAAAAATATTTTATGATTTTTCTTACATTTTACACTTTATATCTAAATGTTTTCTATTATTATAAGTTATTTTCCATAAATAACCCTATAAATGTACTTATCAATTATTTATTTTGGGTGATTGAGTTATGAGTGTCAATCATTTACATTATTGAAGTTAAATTTGGTGATACCATCTAGAAATGTTCTGAACCCCATTTTTCTTTCTGCGGGTTCTTTATGATTTGATGATTTGAACCCATTTACTCCCATGGGATTTCATGTTATGTTGAATTATTGATTGTCACGACCCGCCCTCGGGGTCCATGCCGTGACTACCCCAAGCCCGCCTTCCATAGGCCAGGGGCTGGCGACTAGCACCAAGGCGTAAATCCCAGTAAAAAGGGAAGGCATTGCCTTTGAAAAGTAAACAAACACCACAGAGTAAGCAAGCGGAAGGTAAACACTAAACAAAAGCAGAGTACTACTGAAAGTGCGGAAAAGTAAATGGGCCAGTATACAAACCCAAACTGAAAGTAAAGTACAACTCGAAAGGGAAAACAGCAACTGAAAAGTAAAAGCCGCTACTCCGAGCTGTCCACTGGAAATCCCACCTGAAGGGTGAGTACAGATAGCTCCTCTGCTCCACGGGTCCCGCCGTCCGCTCCGAGCACGTCCCGCCCAGTGGTCCACCTCCGGGTACCGTCCCGCTCTGCAAGCCTCAGCTAAGGTCAACGCTGTCCGTCTTCTGCAACCAACACAACGTAGTGCGGGCAAAGCCCGTGCAGGGGTGAGTATAAGCTACTCAGTAGGGACCCCGAGACCCCTGAAGGTCTCTCAAAATCCACAAAGGATAAACCACGAAGAAAGGTACAATCACGAAGTAACAACCGACACTGCTTAGGTATATGCCCATACATATACCTAAGTCATCAATTCAAATACGCTCCAACCTCCGAGCCCAAGTACAACTCAGTCCACACAGGAAAGTAAACGTATTCCACACAGGAAAGCAAACGTATCCACACAGGATTGCACAACACAATCCACACAGGAAAGCAAAAGGATTCAGCTCACATAGGTATACTTCTTCAAAGGACGATAAAGATGATCACTGATCCATCTAAGTCGTCGGACCCACGAAGGATCGATAGGTAACTAACCCCCGCAAAGACCCACACAGGATCGGGCCCACACAGGACCTGTAGGCGCTGGTTCACACAGGACCGCTGAGCGCAAGGACCCACACAGGATCGGTAGCACTAATCCACGTAGGATCGCTGAGTGTTGTAGTCGTCGTCGTCGAATCCACACAGGATCTCTTTACTGTCGTCGTCGTCGAATCCACACAGGATCTCTGTACTGTCGTCGTCGTAGTCACAGTAGCAGTCGTAGCAGTAGTAGACATAGTAACAGTCGCAGCCAGCACTAGGGTTCCCGCACATAGCAAGCTCGTTCGGAGGGTCCGCTCTACGAGCCGAGAGGCTGATACATCAACTGTCACGAAGACCAGAGTTGATGTATCCAAAAGTTCCATATCGTCAACAGGAACTCAACGCAACAGACGGCGCGTCGATCGGACGCCCGGTCTGAGAGTTATTGGCATTTTCGTCTCCGGGGCCCGGTTGGTTTTTAAGGCAAAACCAACCCGACCGTACTCCACCTGCTTCCAAACCTCGGGCGGAGTATTCCAAAAGATCCGTCTCACTAAGAGGAACACAACGCGACTGACGGCGCGTCAATCGGACGTTCGTAGCTCAAGATATGAGCGTTTCCGCTCCGAAGGCCCGGTTGGTTTCGTGAACGAACCAACCCGGCCGAACTCAAAGTAAACCGAAACCTTGAGTGCGATATACCAAAACGACCGTCTCGATCCAAGGATCGCGTTGCTGCAGACGGTTCGTCAATCGGAGGTCCGAGGCTCAAGTTATGGCCAAAAGACTGGAACAGGTTCGAAACGGGGGGGTCCGGGTCCGGGCCGACCCGGCCCGACCCCCCCCCCCCCCTGGGGCGGCGGCGCGGGGAGCCGCGGCGGCTTGTCGCCGCGAGGAGGCTGCGCGGGGGGAATTTAATTCCCCAGCTAATTGGAGGAGGCGCGGCCTTTGTGCCGCGCCTTTGCAACAAAACGGCCCCCCACGTGGGGGCCTGTTTTGGAGAAGAAAACCGGGGGGCTGCTGCCCCCCCCCCCCTTCATGGAACCGCCCCCCTCTTAAAGAGGGGGGTTTTATACGCTGGCTGGGGGATTAATTCCCCCGGTTTAACGTCATCCGGCCGGCCAGCTGGCCGGCCGGTTTTCTCCAACGGGACCGGAAATTCCGGTCCCCTCTTCGGCTTCCGACGCCGGCGGCCCGGCCGCCGGTCTTCTCATCCCGCCGCGGCCCGGAACCGGCCGCGGTCTCCTCGTCCCGCCGCGGCCCGGAACCGGCCGCGGTGTTCGTCGTCCGGCGCGGTGCGACGGCACCGCGCCCCTTCATCGTGCCTTGATTCCTTTTAACGTGGCGCGACGGCGTCGCGTTCTTGAAGATTCTTCCTCGGCGTGGCGCGACGGCGCCACGCAAAATATTCGCACGATTATCCGCGTGGTGCGACGGCACCACGCCACTTGCTTCCACCCGCAAGAATAAACATGAACGATGGAGGGGGTTTGGCCGTGTTCGTGCGGTCCGGCCCCCTCACATTAAAACAATAACGCAACTTTAAATAATTCAAAGCCACACGTTAGACTTGCTAAAGTCACGATCAAGAATAAAATAATTAAACCAAAAAGAAATCAACAACCCCTACCTTGGTATAAGGTTCGAAGATTTGTCTACGTTCCGCGGAAGACGACGTCGCGGAGGTCGGGCGTCGCGGTCGTCGTTCGTCAAATCCGTTGACGAAGGGATGCGTCCGATGCGATACGTCGTTGGCGAAACTTCTCAAGTCGACGAAGGAAAACCGAGGAGGAAGCGGTGTCTCCCTTTCTTTGACGTGGAGAGAAGATAGAACGGCGTGTCGGTGTTCTTCGCGTTCTTCAAGGAGGAAGATGAAGTTCTTCAAAGTGTAGAACTCTTCTTCTCTCAAATCTCCACACAACACAGCAACTCCCAAAATAAAATAAGCTACACCTTATTTTATTTTCACTTTGCCAACCTTTCAAAATTCAAAAGTTGAATTCATTACATTAATTAAATCTAGAGTTGTCAAAAAAATAAATGAAGAGATAAGTTGGCAAGAATTAATGTAGGGGAGAGCCACATAATTTAAGAGGGGGGGTTTAGAGGGGTTAGGGAATTTGAAAAGGTGGGGGCTCCTGTGGGCCCCACCTCCCTCATAACCACACATGGGAAGTTGGGTGGTTGTGGGCCCCACCAACAACTTCCCATGAGAGAGTCTAACCACCACGAATAAAATAAAATTCACACACAATTTTATTTTACTTATCTTTTAATCCCCAAAACTAACTTTCAACCCGCAACAAACACAACTTCCGAAAAGGTCTCTTTTAGCGAATTTCGGCGCTGCGAGTTCATCGGTGCCCTCAGATTTCAATTCCAAGCACCGGATCAAAAGTTAGGAATTCCCGCTCGTTCTTTCACTGAACGTACCCGAGCCAAACTTCGGAAATTGATTCCGGGCACTCCGGGCCTCGGAATCAGGTGCCGTCTGAAACCGCGCTCTTGTAAAATTCTAAAGAAAATTAAGAAAAAAATTTCCTTGAATTTTACGGGTCTTTACATTACTCCCACCTCAGGGCTTTACGTTCCCGTAAAGATACATCAAAAACTAGGGAAATAAATGAGGGTACTGAGCACGCATCTGAGCCTCCCGCTCCCATGTGCTCTCCTGGAGATTCCCGTGCTGCCATCTGATGCGCACAAGAGGAATCGATCGCCCACGCAGGACCCGCTCCTGTCGATCCTCTATCTCCACCGGGACCTCCGCAAAAGTCGCCCCATCGTCAACGTCAAGCTCCCCATGGTCAATGATGTGCGTCGGGTCGTGCACGTATCTCCTCAGCTGGGATACGTGGAAGACGTCGTGCACCCGGTGCAACTGAGGCGGTAGAGCCAGGCGATAAGCCACCTCACCAATCCTGCTGAGAATCTGGAAGGGTCCGATGAAGCGCGGAGATAACTTGCCGCCTCGGCCAAATCTCTGAATACCACGTCGAGGTGAGACTCGCAAGAAGACGTGGTCGCCATCCTCGAACTCTAGTGGCCTCCGCCTCCTGTCAGCGTATGACTTCTGCCGGCTCTGAGCTGTCCTCATCCGCTGCTGGATGACCTGGACCTTCTCTGTCGTGGCCTGGACCATCTCCGGTCCCACCAGTGCTGACTCTCCGGGGTCTGTCCAGCACAAAGGAGATCTACAAGGTCGGCCGTACAATGCCTCGTACGGTGCCATCCCGATGGTGGAGTGGTAGCTGTTGTTGTACGCAAACTCCACCAAGGGTAGGTGGTCCTCCCAGCTACGACCAAAGTCGAGGACACATGCACGGAGCATGTCCTCGAGTGTCTGAATGGTCCTCTCCGTCTGACCATCCGTCTGAGGATGAAAGGCTGTGCTCAGACGTAGCTGCGTCCCGAACGCCTCCTGCAACCCCTTCCAAAGCCGGGAAGTAAAGCGAGCATCTCGATCGGAGACGATAGATGATGGCACGCCGTGGAGCCGCACAATCTCCTGAACGTAGAGACGTCCCAAGCTCTCCACTGAGCCCTGCTCTCTGATGGGTAAGAAGTGTGCCGACTTGGTGAGTCGGTCAACAATCACCCAGATGGAGTCGTGACCTCTGGAAGTGCGTGGAAGTCCAGTCACGAAGTCCATAGATATGTCATCCCACTTCCACTCCGGAACCTCCAAGGGTTGTACCAAGCCTGCTGGTACCTGATGCTCTGCCTTCACCTGCTGGCAGGTAAGGCATCAAGAAACGAACTCTGATACTGCCTTCTTCATGCCCGGCCACCAGTGCTGTCGTCTGAGGTCCTGGTACATCTTCGCCACTCCAGGATGTACCGCTAAAGGAGAAGTGTGAAACTCTCTCAGTACATCCTCTCGCAATGCGATTGGTACCATAGTACGTCCTCTGAAAAGGATGTCGTGCTCTGCTCCAAGGGAGAAACCATCAGGTGCCTGTCCCGAGGATATCTGTGCACGCCGTGTCTCACAGTCAGCATCCCCACGCTGTGCCTCCCTGACTCACTGCAGTAGTGGAGGGGTGACTGTGAGAGACTGGAGGAAGGCTGCTCCATCTCTATCCACGAAGGATATCTGCAAAGAGGCTAGCTGCTTCGTCGCCTCCTCAAGTAGCTGAATGCTCGTCCTCCTGCTGAGGGCATCGGCTACTACGTTCCCCTTCCCAGGAGTATAAACTATCTCAAAGTCATAGTCCTGGAGGAACTCGAGCCATCGCCGCTGTCTCAGGTTCAGGTCCTTCTGCGAGAAGATATACCTGAGACTCTGATGATCGGAAAAGACTGTAAAGCGCTCGCCCATCAGATAATGTCGCCATGTCTTCAGAGCGAAGACCACTGCTGCTAACTCCAGGTCATGGGTAGCGTAGTTCTTCTCATGCGGCCTCAAATGTCGTGATCCATAAGCGATCACTGCCCGCTCCTGCATCAGAACACATCCGAGTCCGGTCCCTGATGCATCGCAGTAGACTACGTACCCTACTCCCTCCTCAGGCAACCTCAAGATAGGTGCGCATGTCAATCTCTGTCTCAGTTCCTGGAAGCTCTGCTGACATCTTTCAGTCCATACGAAGGGTTTCCCCTTCTTCGTCAAAGCTGTGAGTGATGCCGCAACTCTAGAGAAGTCTGGCACGAATCTCCGATAATATCCAGCTAGTCCCAAGAAACTCCGAACCTCAGTCACGCTCCTGGGTGGCTCCCATGCTAACACAGCCTCAATCTTCGCGGGATCCACTGCAACTCCCGCCTCAGAGATCACGTGTCCCAAGAAGTGGACCTCACGTATCCAGAACTGGCACTTCGAGATCTTACCATAAAGCCGGTGCTCTCGGAGTGTGTCAAGAACAACTCGCAAGTGATAGGCGTGCTCCTCCTCTGTCGTAGAGTAAATCAGAATGTCGTCGATGAAGACCACGACAAACCGATCGAGGTATGGCTGAAAGATCCTGTTCATGAGAGCCATGAACACTGCTGGAGCATTGGTTACACCGAAAGGCATAACCAAGAACTCATTGTGACCATACCGACATCTGAAGGCCGTCTTCTGCACATCCTCGTCTCTGACTCTGAGCTGATGATAGCCTGACCTGAGGTCTATCTTCGAGAACCACCGTGCTCCCTTGAGCTGATCAAGAGGTCATCAATCCTCGGTAGCAGATACTTGTTCCTCACTGTCACCTGGTTCAGGTGACGATAGTCAACACAAAGTCGCAAGCTCCCGTCCGCCTTCTTGGCGAACAATATCGGAGAAGCCCAGGGTGAAACACTGGGTCGGATGAACCCCTTGCCCTGCAAGTCCTCCAACTGTACCCGTAGCTCTCGAAGCTCGGCGGGGGCCATTCGATATGCTGGAGTGGATATCGGGGCTGTCCCGGGGTACAAGTCAATATAAAAGTCTACCTCTCTGCGAGGAGGTAGCCCTGGAACGTTGTCGGGAAAAACGTCTGCAAACTGATCCACCACTGCAGGAAAACCAGGACTCCGCACGTCAACTACTCCAAGGATGAGGCTAGCCAACTGATGAGTGATGGGCTGTCCTCTCCTCCGCGGAAGTCCATCATGTGCTGCTAAGGCTCCCTTCTCGCCGGTGAAGGTTAACCTGCTCCCGTCGGTGCGTACACATCGCACCTTGCGCCTAAAACAGTCAATCTGTGCATGGACCGTAGATAGCCAATCCATGCCCAAGATGACGTCGTAAGGCCTCGACGCTGCTACAAGAAGATCCCAGTCGAAGCTCTCGCCTCCTAGAGTAATCTCACACTGCCGGCACCAGTGCGTAATCGTCGAGTCTGCTCCCGTAGGAGTCTCTAGCCGTAAGGATCGAGCCAACGGCTCTGTCGGAATCTCCGAGCTCCGAACAAGGGCAGCGGCTATGAAAGAGTGACTCGCTCCTGTGTCTATAAGAACTGCAGAAAGGGTGGAATAGACACAGATAGTACCTCGAATCATCTCGGGTGTGTCGTGGTCGTAGGCCTCTGCTGCCTGGAGCTGTGCCTGTCGCTGCCCGCCAGCTCCCTGTGGTCGGGGTGGACCTCCTGGTGGTGGTGGTGGCAGAGCCTCAAAGCGTCGCCCACCACCGGCTGCTCGTCCAGCTCCTCTGCCTCGTCCGCCTCCTCCCTGCGGACCACCACGGTCGACCCTCTGCCTCTGCCTCGGTGGTCCATCAACTGACTGCTGCTCCTCGGCACGGCGGGTCGGGCAGTCGCGAGCCAGGTGGCCCTGCCCGCCGCATGAGTAGCACTGTCTGCCTCTCGAAAGACTGGCTCCGCGCTGTGTGCCCCGCACTATTGAGCCAGTGCCCTGAGATCGTCTGCCCGAAGGTCTGGTCTGTCTGGACCCCTGAGCCATCCGTCGACTGCCTGCTGCAGATGACTCTGCCACGTGCCGCCCTGCGGTGGGTCTCTGTGCTGGTGTAGACTCAGCAAGGAAGCTCTCGATCAGAAGGGCCCGCTCCAGTACTCCTGTCTGAGTCGGTATGCTGAGGGAGATCAGCGATACCCTGATCTCGTGTCTCAAACCCTGCTCGAAGGTCCGGGCCCGGAAGAATGGGTCCCGTACCATGTCGGTCGAGTAGCGCGAGAGATCGGTAAATCTCGTCGAGTACTGTGCGACTGTCATGTTGCCCTGCCGCAGCTGTAGAAGCTCCTGGATACGCACCGCATGAAGGGTGGCTGTGACGAACTCCGAGCGGAAGAGGCTCTCAAAGTCCGTCCAAAGTAGAGATGCCTCATCGTGCACCTGGAGCATCAAGCTCGACCATCGTCCTGCTGCTGCGTGTAGTAGGCTCGCAGCGAGGATCACCATGAGGTCTGCTGGTGTCCTCACTAGCCTAAACACTCGAACCACTGCCTCCAGCCAGTCCTCTGCTGCCTGGGGATCCGTCTCCCCGCGAAACATGGGTGGTCGCTGGCGCTGAAACTCATGCAGTGCGCTGAGGCGACGTGCATCATCAGCGGCTGCTGCTGGAAGCATCGGGGGCTCGGCGGGTAAAGCTACCGCCGGTGCCACTACTGGAAAAGGGCCCTGTACCGAGGCCTCGTCGCTCGGTGGGCTGTCGTCTTGCTCGACTCTCGGAACCCTAGCTGGCTGCCGTCGTGGGGCCATCCTGAAAAGGAAACAGGTGCGCCACGGTTAGAACAGTATACCTGGTGAGCTGATATAAGGAATCACAAAGAAAACTTTGAAACACACACGCAATCAATGTTTTCGTGCATTAAGTCGGAAATCAGAAGTCAGGGTCCTGGTGTACGGATACGTCGGCCGCCGCACCAACACTGGACTCCCTGGACTGATAACCACACTCAATACGCTAAACATTATTGCTTCACATAGAAAAGATCAGAGTTCGCGGTAGAACCGAACTCCTTTGATACCAATTTGTCACGACCCGCCCTCGGGGTCCGTGCCGTGACTACCCCAAGCCCGCCTTCCATAGGCCAAGGGCTGGCGACTAGCACCAAGGCGTAAATCCCAGTAAAAAGGGAAGGCATTGCCTTTGAAAAGTAAACAAACACCACAGAGTAAGCAAGCGGAAGGTAAACACTAAACAAAAGCAGAGTACTACTGAAAGTGCGGAAAAGTAAATGGGCCAGTATACAAACCCAAACTGAAAGTAAAGTACAACTCGAAAGGGAAAACAGCAACTGAAAAGTAAAAGCCGCTACTTCGAGCTGTCCACTGGAAATCCCACCTGAAGGGTGGGTACAGATAGCTCCTCTGCTCCACGGGTCCCACCGTCCGCTCCGAGCACGTCCCGCCCAGTGGTCCACCTCCGGGTACCGTCCCGCTCTGAAAGCCTCAGCTAAGGTCAACGCTGTCTGTCGTCTGCAACCAACACAACGTAGTGCGGGCAAAGCCCGTGCAGGGGTGAGTATAAGCTACTCAGTAGGGACCCCGAGACCCCTGAAGGTCTCTCAAAATCCACAAAGGATAAACCACGAAAAAAGGTACAATCACGAAGTAACAACCGACACTGCTTAGGTATATGCCCATACATATACCTAAGTCATCAATTCAAATACGCTCCAACCTCCGAGCCCAAGTACAACTCAGTCCACACAGGAAAGTAAACATATTCCACACAGGAAAGCAAACGTATCCACACAGGATTGCACAACACAATCCACACAGGAAAGAAAAAGGATTCAGCTCACACAGGTATACTTCTTCAAAGGACGATAAAGATGATCACTGATCCATCTAAGTCGTTGGACCCACGAAGGATCGATAGATAACTAACCCCCGCAAAGACCCACACAGGATCGGGCCCACACAGGACCTGTAGGCGCTGGTTCACACAGGACCGCTGAGCGCAAGGACCCACACAGGATCGGTAGCACTAATCCACGTAGGATCGCTGAGTGCTGTAGTCGTCGTCGTCGAATCCACACAGGATCTCTGTACTGTCGTCGTCATCGAATCCACACAGGATCTCTGTACTGTCGTCGTCGTAGTCACAGTAGCAGTCGTAGCAGTAGTAGACACAGTAACAGTCGCAGCCAGCACTAGGGTTCCCGCACATAGCAAGCTCGTTCGGAGGGTCCGCTCTACGAGCCGAGAGGCTGATACATCAACTGTCATGAAGACCAGAGCTGATGTATCCAAAAGTTCCATATCGTCAACAGGAACTCAACGCAACAGACGGCGCGTCGATCGGACGCCCGGTCTGAGAGTTATTGGCATTTTCGTCTCCGGGGCCCGGTTGGTTTTTAAGGGAAAACCAACCCGACCATACTCCACCTGCGTCCAAACCTCGGGCGGAGTATGCCAAAAGATCCGTCTCACTAAGAGGAACACAACGCGACTGACGGCGCGTCAATCGGACGTTCGTAGCTCAAGATATGAGCGTTTCCGCTCCGAAGGCCCGGTTGGTTTCGTGAACGAACCAACCCAGCCGAACTCAAAGTAAACCGAAACCTTGAGTGCGATATACCAAAACGTCCGTCTCGATCCAAGGATCGCGTTGCCGCAGACGGTTCGTCAATCGGAGGTCCGAGGCTCAAGTTATGGCCAAAAGACCGGAACAGGTTCGAAACGGGGGGGTCCGGGTCCGGGCCGACCCGGCCCGACCCCCCCCCCCCCCTGGGGCGGCGCGGGGAGCCGCGGCGGCTTGTCGCCGCGAGGAGGCTGCGCGGGGGGAATTTAATTCCCCCGCTAATTGGAGGCGGCGCGGCCTTTGTGTCGCGCCTTTGCAACAAAACGGCCCCCCACGTGGGGGCCGGTTTTGGAGAAGCAAACCGGGGGGCTGCTGCCCCCCCCCCTTCATGGAACCGCCCCCCTCATAAAGAGGGGGGTTTTATACGCTGGCCGGGGGATTAATTCCCCCGGTTTAACGTCATCCGGCCGGCCAGCTGGCCGACCGGTTTTCTCCAACGGGACCGGAAATTCCGGTCCCCTCTTCGGCTTCCGACGCCGGCGGACCGGCCGCCGGTCTTCTCATCCCGCCGCGGCCCGGAACCGGTCGCGGTCTCCTCGTCCCGCCGCGGCCCGGAACCGGCCGCGGTGTTCGTCGTCCGGCGCGGTGCGACGGCACCGCGCCCCTTCGCCGTGCCTTGATTCCTTTTAACGTGGCGCGACGGCGTCGCGTTCTTGAAGATTCTTCCTCGGCGTGGCGCGACGGCGCCGCGCAAAATATTCGCACGATTATCCGCGTGGTGCGACGGCACCACGCCACTTGCTTCCACCTGCAAGAATAAACATGAACGATGGAGGGGGTTCGGCCGTGTTCGTGCGGTCCGGCCCCCTCACGTTAAAATAATAACGCAACTTTAAATAATTCAAAGCCACACGTTAGACTTGCTAAAGTCACGATCAAGAATAAAATAATTAAACCAAAAAGAAATCAACAACCCCTACCTTGGTATAAGGTTCGAAGATTTGTCTACGTTCCGCGGAAGACGATGTCGCAGAGGTCGGGCGTCGCGGTCGTCGTTCGTCAAATCCGTTGACGAAGGGATGCGTCCGATGCGATACGTCGTTGGCGAAACTTCTCAAGTCGACGAAGGAAAACCGAGGAGGAAGCGGTGTCTCCCTTTTATTGACGTGGAGAGAAGATAGAACGGCGTGTCGGTGTTCTTCGCGTTCTTCAAGGAGGAAGATGAAGTTCTTCAAAGTGTAGAACTCTTCTTCTCTCAAATCTCCACACAACACAGCAACTCCCAAAATAAAATAAGCTACACCTTATTTTATTTTCACTTTGCCAACCTTTCAAAATTCAAAAATTGAATTCATTACATTAATTAAATCTAGAGTTGTCAAAAAAATAAATGAAGAGATAAGTTGGCAAGAATTAATGTAGGGGAGAGCCACATAATTTAAGAGGGGGGTTTAGAGGGGTTACGGAATTTGAAAAGGTGGGGGCTCCTGTGGGCCCCACCTCCCTCATAACCACACATGGGAAGTTGGGTGGTTGTGGGCCCCACCAACAACTTCCCATGAGAGAGTCTAACCACCACGAATAAAATAAAATTCACACACAATTTTATTTTACTTATCTTTTAATCCCCAAAACTAACTTTCAACCCGCAACAAACGCAACTTCCGAAAAGGTCTCTTTTAGCGAATTTCGGTGCTGCGAGTTCATCGGTGCCCTCGGATTTCAATTCCGAGCACCGGATCAAAAGTTAGGAATTCCCGCTCGTTCGTTCACTGAACGTACCCGAGCCAAACTTCGGAAATTGATTCCGGGCACTCCGGGCCTCGGAATCAGGTGCCGTCTGAAACCGCGCTCTTGTAAAATTCTAAAGAAAATTAAGAAAAAATTTTCCTTGAATTTTACGGGTCTTTACATTGATTTCTTATAGAACACATATATGTGGGTTCTTATTAAGTGAAACTTGGGCCCTAGATAAACCTTTAATGTATGGGGTAAATATTTATTTGTCTTAAGATAATGGGAAATGAGTTTTGATACCCAATCCAACAATGTAAATAGGAGAGTGAATCCAAATCCACCAAGGTAAACAGGTGTTTGAAACATGATACACTAAGGGAAATGGTTGTGTGAATCCTAATCCACTAAGTTAAATAGGTTAGTAAAGCCTGATCCAATAAGGGAAACGTGTTGTCATGCCTAGTCCACAATGTTATGATTTATAGGCTCATGTTTGTTCTATATTCACGGGTTTTGAAACATGTTTGTGTTATTATTTCTTATGTATTATTCCCTATGTTTTATTTGGTTATGTTTTCATAATTTTGTGTTCATCGATCTTTATTACACTCTAATACTCGTATACCAATTTTTTTCTCACTTATGATCATCATGGGTTATCTATTATATTTCACTTGCTGAGCATCTAATATCACCAGTTTATTATGTTTTCTTGACATAGAATATGAAGATGGGTATTTTTTTTGAGATATTTATAATGGGGTTTAATTTGAGTGGTTATAAAGAAATTCTTACAAGTGTTATCAAATAATTAGTTTATATAGCTAATATTCCAGGACATAAAACCTTTGGCTCTCTGATTTGTGTGACTCATTCTGATATGGAATGGTTATTAATGTAAAATATTGAACTAACTATGTTTATTTATCTTGGGTAACCTTAGTTGGTATCAGGTGAGGGTTTATCTATTTTTGGGATTAGTTTAGAGACCATTAATGAAAACCCTATATATAAATATAAGTATAGGATAACATCCCGATTTTTTGGTAATGTAGAGATTATGTGGTTCTCCTTGAAATTAAATCCATGTATGGGTTCTATAAAGTCAATGTAGATGTGACATAGATGAACATAGGGGTAATCACCTTTAAAAGGGATAGTTAATAATTGAATCGATCTTTACTATATTTTACAATGAGTGGGCCCAAGACTAAAAATTTGATAAAAGACTTCTGGGGGATATGATTTGGTTAATAATATTCTCTTTAGAAACCATTGAAAATGATTTATTTCCTAATTAATTTTAGGTATTAAGATAAGAATCACGAGAGATCAAAACTTAAAGTTACCAAGGATTAAACAAACAAAGTCATAAATTGAACCAAAGTCATCATATTTTAAAAAATGAATCTTCTATAGAGGAATACATATTTGGATTGATTTATTAATTTTAATATTTTGGATATTATCATAACCATTTTTGGTATTTTTTTGATACAGGATCATGAGAATGAATCACATAAATATATGTTTCAAAAAACCACTATATATTATAACTAAATAAGGGAATATAATAAAATAATTTAGAATCATTGTATATGCATGTTATGATGGAAAAGGCGAGTTTCCTAGTCTTACCTATGGTGGTGATGTTTATATCCTAATATAAATTAAAAATTGATACTTTGAGTTATTTTCATTATTGAGTGATATTAATCAATGATATTCATGTATATTATAAAATTTATGAGGATTATATGAAACGTCTAAGGATTATTCTTCCGTATTTTTTATTTAAATGTTTTTAAACATTTATTTAATTATATCAATAACCTTGAAAAGTGAATTTATGATAAGGTTATATTTTTTTATTAACTATTGGAGAACGCATTATTTAGGTATAGACAACTCTTAGGTTTAATATATGCTTGATGTTGAGGTAATAAAGGGTTGATTGATTTTGAGAAAAGTGAGTTAGAAATTATTATCCCCCTTAGAATTGATTATTGATTTAAATTAAAAGTAATCCATGCTATTTTGGGTGAAGTTTGCCAAATTTTTAGGATTATGAGATACATTAAATAGTGTGTAACTTTATAAACTAGTGGGTGAATATAAGTATTAAATTTTAGAGGAATATATGATTTTTTTAGTTTAATTTCATGGAGATTAAAATGGATTTGGGAAAGGTATGTTATGTAGAATATATGATTATGGTGTATATATATTGAGGTAAATGATTGTATGAATGATTAATATTGTTTGAGGAAATATAAGTAACTTTATATAGCCTAAGAGAGTAAGTTATATGGCATATTATAAGTTATATCTTGAATGATGAATATATTAAGAATCCTTCACCTTCTTTATCAGTGATTGTTTATTAAAATTATTAGGACATAATTTATTTAAGGGGGATATAATGTAATAACCTAATATTTTGGACACTTTAAATCAATATTATCTTCAATAGCTTGTTCCACACGGAACACTGAAATAACCCAAAACATGGCCAAAATGAATTTAGACATATTAAAAGTACAAGAACAATATAATCATTATTAGATAAAAAGATAATGATCCTTAAAAATAATTTTATATTATTATATTTCTTTGGTTAATATTTCTATAAAGGATGCCTTTTCAAGAACCATTTAAAAAAGGGTATTATATTTTATCATAAAAAAATTAAATTTACCATGGTTAAAATTTTATTATTATAGGTAATATGTATATTTATAAACTAATATTTTAATAATAAAGTATTTATAAATTTATATGAAATAAGATTAATTACACTTAAAGTTTCCAAAGGTTGTTTTTTAATAAAATTAGTTTTTTTATATTTTTATTTTAATCTAAATGATAAATTTATAAATTTTAGAATTCTAATTTCAAACAATTAGCTTCATTTTGGAATTCCAAATATCAATATTATCCAAAAGTTTATTTTTTATATTTTTCTAAAATAAGTGATTTATATGTGAATAGTTAAATATACAATATTTACTAAAACCATAACATTTATTACTATATCAAGACGTATGTATATATTAAAAACATATTAAAAAACTAATTATAAAATATTTATTTAAGTAGTTAAACAAATAATTTAAAAATACTTTTATTAATTTAGAAATAATATATTTAACAATATTAGTAATAATTTATAATAAAAGAAACTATTTTTTTATTTTCATGTAATTTAATATTAATTTTTTAAAATTCAGTTTTGGATTGATTTTACAGCCACATAAATTTTATTTGTTTTATCATAAACCAATTTATATCATTAAAATAAAATAAATTGTAAATTTTATCCTACACATAAATTTTATGGAAAAAAATACACTTTTTCTAAAAATAGGGTTTTACACATTACATGCGCTAATGTTAATATTGATTTTTATTTCAAATACAATTTTTTATGATATATTATATTTCATATATATAATTATGAATTTTAAATTATTTCATAATGACTATTTTATTTTATGGTATAATGGATAATTTATCTTAGAAAAATACTAGATACAGTTGTATAAAACCAAAATTGAAAAAATGGGTAACCAAAGGAGTAAAAGAAATAACATTTTTAAAATATGTTTCTAATTGAGTAATTGAGGTTTTTACTGAAAAAAACTTATATGTACTCAATTATGTTTCATTTTTTGTATAAAATTTACAGGTATAAAATTTTATCCCTTTATATTAAGTGATTATAATTACAAAAATGACATTCTCATTACTTATAAAATAGGCCTCTCGACACCCCTTTAGAAACACTAAATGGTTTTTCCCTCTTGAAAATTTTACATTTTTCCTTCCATTGAATCTTATTCATTTTATTTGATACTATAGTCATAATTTATTATCTTAATACCTCTATTTCTGAGGAATCCTCCAAAGAAAATAAAAATATTTCAATTAGATTCAAGAACATCAGTGGAATCCATTAATTAAGGAAAGGGGTTATTTGTCTCAATTTTAGTTTCTTGAGACATATTTCTTATTTTGAACCATTAAATCTTTTATATGGTGTAATTAAGTAAAAATGAATTTTTATTACTATATTCAAATAATTCATGGGGTTTGAGGAGCTATATTAGATTCTTTCTTTAAATGAATTTTAATTAAAAGGATACATATGTGGTAGTGGTCTTTATTAACTCAACTCCTCTTGTTATGTTAGAATGATTCTTCTTGAAATAATTTCATCCAATATTATTTTTTTCCAACCTATGGTTTTATTTAACAATAATTTCTCTTCCCCTCTGATGAAAATATACTTTTGATTAAAATATTTCTCAATGATGAATTTTCTTCCCCATAAACATCATATCATTATTGAGAATAATTATAATGCACTTTTATGATGGTATCCCATCCTTTTTCATATTTTATTTTCTATCTAATTTTCTCCTTTATATTTGGAAACCTAATTATGTGTTATCTCATGTGACCTTTATATTTTTCTTCTCCACTTTCAAAAAATAATTTTTTACTCTTTTAATAATGGAGGTTTTTTAAAAAAAATATTTAAAAATAGTAAAAAAATCCTTACTTTAAAAATGATATGATTTATATTCCAATATGAATTTATTTTTATAACCTTTATTTCTTTTTTAAGATTCTATAATTTAATAAACATTTAAAATTTAAATTTCTTCCAATGATTTCACATCTTATTTTTGAAAACATTTTGTCTTTTTTAAGAATCTATTATGAAAATTACTTTTTAAAGACAATGTTTTCAAAATGATTCCATTATCATTTTTTAAACCTCTATTCATATATCAATTATTCATTATTGAGATTTCATTCCAAATAAGTATTTTTAAGATTACTTCCTTTTAATTTCTCAAAATAGACCTTTACAAAAAAATACCTTTCAAAATGACCCATAACTTATTTCTTATTACAATATTAAAAATATTTTATAAAAAATCTTTTACAATTTTACATACATTTTCATATTTATCATTAAATTTCTCTATTATTGCAAGTAATTTTACATGAACTACCCTATTAATGCTGTTAGGAATTACTCTTTGGGTTATTGAGTTATGCGTATCATCTATTTACATTGTTGAGGTTAATTTTGGTGATAAAATTAAGAAATATTGAAAACCCCATTTTTATTTCCATGGTTTATTTCTGTTGTGATTAATAAAACCCATTCCCTCACATTGGATTTCATTATATGTTTAATGATTGATATCTTATGTAACACATGTTCACGGTTTTTAATTAAGTGATGTTTTGGGTCTATATATCTGTCCAAAGAATTGGGTAAAGATTTATGTCTCATGAGATAATGGAAAATGAGTTGTGATGCTGGATAGACCATGGTAAATAGGTGAATGAAGTCTGGTCTACTAAGGGAAATAGGTGAGTGAAGCCAGGTACACTAAGTGAAATAGTTGCATGATGCTTAATTTACTATGGAAAATAGGGTTTATTCCAGATAAACTATTTTATTATTCCTCTTCTCATGTTTAAGATATATTATTATGTTTTTAAATGTATTTCTGTTTTTATTTCCCATGTAATATACTTCATGTTTTATCTGGGTATATTTACAAAATGTTTTGCTAATGGAACCTAAGTATTCTCTCATACCCATATACATGTATTTTTCTCACTTATTATCATCATTGGTTATCTCTTATGCTTCCCTTACTGACCATCTAATCTCACACCATTCTTATGTTTCCATTCCTCGGGATAACAATAAGGGTATTACATGTGAGAGTTTATAAGGGGGTTTATAGTTAATCAGTTATGAAGAAAAATTAACAATCAAAATATTATGCATTTGAGCAGTAGCTTCCTTCCCCCCTCATGTGCCTAGGGTTTCCTCACTGAATCTTTCTCTCCCCCTCCTCTGATGTGGCCAGGTGGTCTGGTCTTCAGCTTCTGGATATTGGCACGGTGTCAACACGTCTCGATGGATGATATAGTGGGGTCTAGTTTTGGGATCTTGGCTCGGCAATACACATCAGCTTTGATGCGGCTCAGAAATAGTTTTAGGATATCACTTCAATATTAGCGCGGCTCGGTGATGATTTCAAGATCTCATATCTGCATCGGCGCAGCCCGGTGAAGGCTCTGGCATGCTTCTTTTCTCGTGTGCTCGGTGTCGGCATTGGTGTACCTTAGAGCTGGGGATTTCTATTTCCAGTTTTTTATGGTGGTTTTTTCGATTTGGGGTTATGTGTTTCTATTTGATGGAATTTAATAAGAGGTTTGGTTGATGGCTATGTGGCATTGACAGCACCATTTTGATATCCTGTTGGTTCCCTCCCCTTCTTCCCGTGGCTGGCTTCGGACTTTAGTGAGGGTGAATCCATAGTTCAAATCTGAGAAGATCCATTCCTCGAGTTGAATTTTTGTTTTAGTGCGGCTCAGTCCCCCTCACCGGTGACATTTCCTCAGTGTGGTGTAGGACTATTCAGTCCTATGTGACAACGGGTCAACTACATGTTCTTGGTTTTTCTTCTAGTGGATTCTATGAATACGATGGCAGTGGGAGTGTGGATTATAGTGGGGTTTATCTGGGAGCTTCCCTTGATGGATATTTGTCTGTGGTTTTCAGTTGGTTTATGATTGGTATGTGGTTTTTGTGATTCTGCTTCTTGTTGTGGTAGGATGATTGTGCAGGGTTGGTTTGTAGTTGGACTTGATTGCATGGAATATGCCTTATAAGAGGATTTAAAGCTGGAAGTTCATCTTTGTAGAGATTTTTGGATTTGGTTCTTTGATAGGGTATAACATTTTCCATCATATCGAGCATATTCTTTGACATAGAACACTTTCTTGCTGAACTTCCATGCAAAGGTGGAGGGATTTTCACGATCAAATGCTTGGGTGGGGAAAGTCCATGTTGTTAGTCTGGTTTTTCTCTCTTTGAACTTTGGGTCATGTAATGTCCTATGTCCATGACGTTTGGGTCCCCCCCTATTCTCTTAAATGGGGGTTTATTATCATTATAATAAAAAAAATGAATCCCTTCAAGAAATTGGATGGATGAAGAAAAAATAACGAGCATTGTAGAATAATTTTTTTATGTTGGTAATTCTCCAAGACACTAAATATTATATTATTTGATTTATGAGACTATTTGTGAGATGAAATTATTATTCATATACAATAATGAAATAATATTTTTTTATTTAGCCAGGATCACCTCATTGAGTTTTAGGGTGTCCATGTTATCAAAAGATAGCTCCAATTATTATTTTTCATATTGATTGTTATTTCATTGCATAATATTTTATTCATTCACTCACATATATAAATTATTAAAAATATTATGGGGGTATTTTTAGTTCTATTATGACTTTAATACTCACACCATGGATGTGTACCCCAGTGGATGTATAGATATTATATTTGGAATGTAGGTCAGGGCATCAGACCAAATAAAAATGATTGAGTTAGAGTAGTATAGTAGGGATACGAAGATAGTACCAAGGTAAAGTCGAGGAATTATTTATTCGTATTTCCCAGTATTATTTCTATTTATATTTTTCTTGTATGTTTTTTTGTATATGATCTGCCCATCGAGTGATATTTTTTTGGATGTATAGTATGTAAGAGATTACATAGGTTCTATTTTGATATTGAATGGTGGTATGTTATTGTATTTTTATTATTTATTGATGTTTATTGATTTATTTATTACTGAACAGATATTTAATTGAGGTTATAGGATCCCTATTATTGAATTTTGACCCTCACTGCTAGTTAGAAGCCCCTAGATTATGGGAAGGCTTTCTTGAGGTCACATGGTATATCCCATCTTGAGCTTATTGTGGAAAACAGGTCAGGGAGACCTTACAAATTACTTATTGTATTTCATCAAAAATTTCATTGTTTTTTATCTAATTTCAATTACCAATAGAGTGTTGATTTATAATTCAAAATCAAGAGAAATTTTTTATTTCTTCCATCTTCCCACACATGTTTTATGTTTTAACTTTTAGGTAAAGAATCCTTTAAATATTAAGAAATAGAAAATGAAATATTTTTTTATCTATAAATATTTTTTGTATGATGCACGTTATACTTGAACTTAAATAAAATTGAATAAAATTAATTTATTTCAATTACTATTTTTGTTTTTATAATTAAATTTTTATTTTTACTCAATTTTACTAAACTTTTTAATGCTTTTTTTTAATTTCTATAATCCTTTTATTGATTATTTATTTATATTTAATAAAAAAAATATCATTATAGAAAAATTAAAAACCTAATCACTCCTAAAATTTTTATTGTTTAAAATATATAAGGGGGAGTTTATCAATAATAAATATAGTTTTTTATTTGTTAATGTTATAAGCTCTATCCATTATTTTTTATTAAATGTGAGAGTTTTTCTTAAAACACTAGTTTATTTTAATATCAAAGGGGGATAAATTTTCAAAATTTATTTTACCTAATTTCATTTATGATAAAAAAAATGGGAAGATATATAAGTTAAATTTAGTACATTACTCCTATAATTTATTTCAACCAGTACATTAAAATTATATAATTATTTTGTTAAAACCCATCATCTTCCTATTATTTTTTTATTTATATATCATGTTTTACGATTATCATAATGAATAATATTATTAGTTATTTTTCCCATGTCCTCTTATTCATTAGACTCCTAATAAATGTTTTTTATGTTTAACATATTGATATAAGTTTTTCTAAAAAATATTATAATATTAAATAGTTCATGGTTCATTAAAACCTTGATAAAAAAATTGTTATATAATCTAGATCAAGGACAATGTTTTGAAATTCTATAAATAGTACAACATTTACTGATATCTAAAGACGCATGTCACTATGGGTATCTATGATAAGGGTTTTTTATTAGACATTATGGTTCTAAATCTATAGAAATGTTTTAAATTTTAAAATGTGATTGGAAGGAGTGGTTATTTATATGTGCTTTCATGTTGAAATGGGTGTTTTAGAGGTGGTAAAAGCGATTAGAAATTATCTGGATTGAGGTACCAGGGTTTGGGTGTTTAAACCCCATAAAAAGGGTAAATTTGATCCCACTTGAAGGTTGGTGGGATCCTATATGAAATATGGTGGGATCCCACTAGAAACCCGGTGGGATATATGTTATAAATTTTCTCTTCCATTGGATGTCTAGTGGAAGGCCACTAGAACATCAGTGGGATCACTAAGCTTTTATTGAGACCTATAAATTTTCTAGTTGTATCATAAGTAATTTTAAAAAAAAAGATTATTTAATTAAAATTTTATTTTAATTTAAAAAACTCCTCATCCTTCTTTATTTTCATGATCGTCCTCCCAGGGTGATCAAATTCTCTATTTTCTCATATTTTCTGTTACATATAAGTTATTTGACTCTTAACTGATCAATGATTTATCTGAATCAATGGAATACAATATTTATTTATAATACTCAACACCTATATCTCTATTTTATTCTTGGTGTTCATCATTTCTTAATCTAAGTCCTTGATATTTAGGGATTTTACCTACTTTTTCAATTTTATGAAATTGAATCCAAATCACCAGAGATAGTGGAAGGTATTTCTTCTCATGAAAAAATGTTTGTGCCCCTAATATTTCATATAGGTTAATATGATTTTAATGTGTTATTAGGTACATGTCTTGGAGGGATTGTGTGAATATACTGAAATGAGATTGAAAATGATTCATTATACCCAATGGGTTCAATAATGATGGTTATAGTCATGAGAGGTCCTCTTATTTTTATTTTTGTATTCCATTATCACTAATTATAATAAAACTAATATAAATTTATTTGAATATAATACATTTTATAGAAATATAGTTTTATTTTTAAACATTACGACTTGATAGACCTTGACAAGTTCTTTTAGATACCCCCTTCATTAGTCAATTTCATTTGTTAAAGGGGATAAACCAAGGGTATCCTAGAGATGATTCATGGTCTAAGTAATGGTAGTTTGGATTCCTAAAATTTGTTTTATTAAGTGGATAGGATGAGGACTATCCACCTTATGTTAAATGGTTTTAGATAATTTGTTCATTTAATGTGTAATACTGGAGGGGAGATTTGTATGAGTGACTTAACCAAGTATTGAATGGAAATTGGAATTAGATTTATTTATTAATCCTTGTTTAGTATATTATATGACATCCTTTAATATATTGTTTGATATAAAATTTCATGTTTCATGTGTTATTGAAATTGTTTTGATATGATATCACTATTCATGATTGAGATGTTATATTTTAAGTTTATAGTTGTTTGTATCACTAAATATCCTTTCTATGGTGTTATATTAGGTTAATATAAACCATGTTTCATTTTTTTGGTTTGGTATATTTTTAACCATTATTACATAATATATTTAGGTTGTGTGTAGTTTTAACCATTCATCGTATGGTGTTTAGGTTGTGTGTGGTGTTAACCATTCATCTTTTGGTATTAAGTGTAATTCTAACCACGGTTTTCTTTTAGGGTATTGGTTGGTTGTAGTTCCAAGCATTCATCTTTTTATTTAGGTTTTTCATATTTCCAACCATGGTTATATAGTGTGTTCTTATATAAGCTACCAATAGTATTATACTTGATCTGGTTCATGTTTTTAGTTGTTTTGTTATTATTTTATGATGATTGGTTATGTGTTTCTTATTTTTACCTTGTATTGACCCTATGTATGGGTAGATTTATCTAAGGATCACTCGGGTTTTGTTGGAACCCAGAGTGGATAGACTATGAGTAAGTTAATGAGATTTGATGCTTCTAATTTTTTTCTTAAAACTATGGAACTAGTAAATTGAGAAATTTGTTTGGAATATTTTCAATATTCAACCATAGAGACTTGATTGAGATAGTTTTTTATCTGAAGATGGTAATATAAGACCCTATTCTAAGGGGTTGAGCAAGATTTTAGCATAAAATAGAATATATTTAACGTTATATTCCTTATAAGTGGTTATTTTTTGAATATGTGTTATGGGTCGATGATGTAATTTATGTGTGTATTAATGTTAAGGTTATTGAATTTGGTTCTGTAAAACTAACTAAATTTTGCTTTTTATTAACATAATATTAATAAATATCTTATCACATGGTGATTTTTCTTTTATGTAACGTTAATGTTATAATTTACTCAGAGTATTTGTAGTATAAAAAGGTTATAATAGTTACCTACTATAATGAGAACCTAAAGATACTAGGAAAATACACTTAAATAGGTTTAGATAATATCTGTTTGAAGGGACATGAATGATGTTTGAATATCATAGGTTGAGGCTCATGAGATATTGTGTAGAACCCTGATAATTTTGTATATATTTCCCTTTACAATAACATTGTGTGTTTGATAGCATGTAATACACATAATAATTAATTAAAATTAACCATGATATATTTTATTGAGATAAAATATTACACTGAAAGATAAAAATTAATTCAATATGATAATGCAATAAAAACATCATTAAGAAAAATTCAAGATTAATAAAATCACAAGTAAATAAAAATAAAATACATATGAAATCATTGTCGTTGTGGTTTTCATTGAAGCTGATACCTTTCATTATAAATATGAAAATAAGGAAAAACATAATAAATATAATATACATTTTGAAAATGAATTAAATTAATAGTATTAATGATTCTAGAAATGTATGTAAGGATATATCTAGGAATTTAATATGACAATTATATATATGGTCATTAAAGGTATGGTCGTTGGACATATAGTCATTAGACATATGTTCATTTTAGATATGGTAATTGGACATATGGTAGTTGGATATACAGTCATTTTATATATTATAATCCAATAAATGTATTAATGTTTTTTAATTTTTAGTAAAAAATTAAAAGTAATATAATTTACCAATAAAAAAAATATGAAATAAAATAAAAATAGTTAATTAAAATATTTTATTGTAAATATGTATCTCTTTATTTCATAATTTTATTATTATTTTCAAAAAATAATGATTTTATGTGTTTATAAAATTAAAATAAATATTATGATAATTATGGATTTATAAAAACTGGATGGTTAGAGGATGAATAATTAATTTTAATGGGATGTGATGAAAATTAATTCTAAAAAATGATATTTCTTATCAAATAAGTTTCTATATAAGTGTTTTGTGTTTTTATCTTAATAAGTTAAATTAAAGGCTTTTAAAGGGTGATTATAATAAAATTTATTGTTTCAATTTATAAACAAATATATTAACAATAATTTATCTACTAATTTATATGAAATTATTTTAATAATAATTGAAGTTTAAAAAGTCATTTTCAGATAAAAAATTATCTATATTTAATATTATTATTTTTAAAATTAATATTTTCTCATATTGAATGGAGTTAAAATTTTTAATTGAATGGAGTTCAAATTTTTAATTATCAATTTTAGTTTTAGACATAAAAACATGTTATCAAGCTAAAAATTGAGTTACCACAGCAAAGGTAAAATGAGGTAAAAAGTGGTGAATTAAGGTGTAAAGGAATAAAATATATATAACCATATATCAAAATTGTTTTTATTAGTTTAATTATAACCCATATCCATTATTCATACACATTCTAGGAAAAATAACATCCTTACACCTTAGATAATGATTATTTGAAAAAACAATCCACAACAAAGTCTCTTATTAAAGAACCTTGCCAATAAACTTCCAAAACAACACTTTACATTAGATTATGACCTAAATATGTGAATATTTTTCTATCATAAAGTATTATTTAAATTTGGGTAGATTCCAATTCTAATAAGTAGAAAAAATTAAACTATTTTTAAATAGAATTGTTTGGTAAAGAGTGAATTTGTCAAAGTATATAAGTTCTCAAAAAATTTCAATTACCATCTCATTACGAATATTTATAAATATAATTCTACACTCAAATGATGATCTATTAACATCATAATGATTCTATGAAAATTATAATTCTATTATTGATAGAGATGATATTTTAGATTTATTAATTTGCATTTCAATGATTTAAAACCCACCAATTTTTTATTTTATGTGAAATTAAATCATTTTAATAATTTTAGAGTGCTTTGAGCTAAATTGTGAAAATTACCTTATTCTGAAATTTAAATAGTTCTTTATGAGTATGGTTCTTTATTCATAACTCTTTAAATACTAATATAATTTTCAAAATTCGTTTTTGGTATTAACCCTTAGCTGACAGGAGTCATCTTTGTCAACTGGATCATGGTCTAAATTGACCGTATAGAGGCCCAAAAAAATATTTCAAAATCGAAACTCATTTTTTAGATAGAATAGACCCCAGCACATTAAATAGGTAATTAATCAGGCTAGAAGACTCCAACAAACAGTTTTACACTTGGATATCAAATAAAACTCAAATTCATGACTTCATGATATATTTAAATGGAAAATTCGATCATTAAAGAATTATTTTCATTAGCCACATTAAACAATGGTGAAGAGTCACTTTGGACAGAAAGATTGAGGTTAAGTATTTAATTCTTATCATTTTAACCATGTGTCCTCAGAAGATGAAATTTTTCATGGATAAATACAACTAACTTTCTAACAACATTTATGAAGACTCAAAATCTGGATTCAGCTGAGAGGTGGCCCTAAATAGAGGAAGCATTTGGGGAAATGGATTCTAGAGAGAAATTTCCACCCACTTTTCCCTTTATATTCTAATCTCAATATCATTTCAATGGGGGTTGTAAGGATTTAGTGGTATTTATTGGATATATGTTTTAGAATAATATTATTCTATGAAGTGATCATGCCATGAAGGGATATGCTTCAAGAGGTGGTGGGAAATATATATCCAAAGTAATTTCCCCTTTTGAGTTTGTGTTATTCATTGTAAACTCTTTTATTTTAAATTATCCTATAAATTTTTTAAATGTTTAAAGGATTTATATTTCTATATTATTTTAATTTTATTCTATTTTTTTCGACTATTTATCAAATTATGATTCCAAAATAGTTGTCTTGTTGTTTAACCTTATTTAGACGAGGTATCCCCATTGAGCACAAAAAGTTCAACTAGTTTTGATTTTGTAGAGGTTTTTGGAAATAAAATCACAACAATAAGTTGATAAACACCAATATTTCAGGTCTCGATATGATTTTTGGTCAATATAGGTTTATAACTTTAGGTCTTGAGTTATACATTAGAAAATTTAATTGGAATGGATTGTTAAAAAAGGATAAAGGGAGTGTCTAAGGATTTATGTTTTTCCATCACTACCTTCTTTAGTTTGATTTCTTCAATATAGTTTTATTTTGATTTTAAATCACTAATGTCAATTTATTATTTCCATTTTGTTTATTTTAATTTAACTTAGTTTAAAACAATTTAATCCCCACTTTTATTTCTGACATTTAACAAAAAAAATTCACAAAGTGTCAGTTTGACAACTTAGTTTATGACCTCCTCATGAGACAACCCCATGGCCACCACTATGCTAAATTTTAAGGGGGAAATTATAGACTAAAGTTTCAAGAAAAAAACCCCAATTTGAATTATATAACTCTAGAAGCTTACTCAATTAATGTTATATAATTTTCATATTTGGGTTGGTTCAACAACCTATATGAACTATGCAATACCAACATTATTATTTTCATGATGAATAATTATCATAAAATTCATATTGGTAATATATAAAATTAATTATTTATTTTTATCATGAATATGTTTCTATAAGTTTGATGCAAAAAAATTAATTGTAAATATAAAGTAACATGTTTTTATTAGAAAATGACACAAAACATGTTCATTATGGATTCCATTCTCATGAACCATGCCCATAATTTCTATCAAATAAATATAGGACTAAATAAATAAATAGAAAATATTATTCCACTCCATTTAATAATTTTCTAATGGTGAAGTCTTTATCAATGAATGAGGATGGGCATATCCATTATAAAACTTATAAGAAATAATCAAAATTACTAATTTGTGATAATTAAAATAAATAATAACCAAATAATATATGTGTCATAATTGATTATAATTGAATATTATTAAAGTTAATAAAAATTAATAATAGTATTAAATAATTTATTAATATGGTTATATTTATTATACAATTGGTTAAATCACATTCATTGAAATTATGAGTAAAGATAAGAGTTTCATTCCAATCTCACTTTGAAATTGAGATTGTTTATTACTATACTTTTATAGGGGAAAATTGTATGTTATATCTCTATAATACCCCTTAAATTTTCTTATAATATTATTATTGATAGTATTTATGTGAATTATTTCTATATAATCTACCTTTGGTTCCTAACACAACTGGAAGGTTTCTTATAAGTGTAGTAGATCTTATCTCATCCTCTGAATCGGGAATATTTCTCATCCATGTTCATATTAAATTTTTTTTACATAGGTCCTTATCTATGAATTTATTATTTATTAAGGTCATTTTCTCTTATCTTTGATTTTTTTAAAAAATATGAAAGTAATCAATTTTTAACGCTTTCCAAAAGGGTAATTTTCAATTGTATTTGACTTTCTGTACAAAGCTCTGAAATGAATCTTTTTTTAACATCTTATGCATGAATGAATTTTATTTCCATATTATTTGGATTTATTTATTAATATTACTCTCAATGTTTACATTTTTACAAAGTTATTTCTATTCCCTTTTTTTAAATTATTTTCTTTTAAAATAAATTTTATCAAAGATGTAAATGGAATTTCTTCTTATTTCTCAAAGTTATTTTTAATGATATAAAAAGATTATTTTTCATCAATATCAATATAATTTAATGTTTTTTATAATTAGTTTGGAATATTATATAACAATACCATACACCTTTTATATTTTTATGGGTTATAATCAGGTTTGTAGAAATATTCATGAAACTTGTTTATTTCTAACTGGTAAACTAATCAATGAAGGTATTATGCATGTTTTTATATAAATGTGGAACAAATATGTATAGTTTATCATTATGTGATAGGTAGGTCTGATATATCCCTCCAATGCATTAGGTAGAGTTTTATATCTCATGAGATCTATATGGGACATGGGTGGTTATCCCATGTCTAAAATGTTGTGGTGCATGGGTGGTCATCCCATGTCCACTATGTTATGGGTAGATGGTTAGCCTAGTCTATTATGATATGAATGTATTGGAGGTTAAATTTAACATATGTTATGAGTTTTATGCTTGTTTTTGTTCTATATTCTAATGTTATGAAATGTAAATATGGCATGACTCATGATTATGGACTCTTGTTTCTACACTCATATGATCATTTCTTATGTCATAATTAAATCCTTATCTTATGAATCATATTTTATGATATATTATTTATTATATATGATTTAATTATTTTATGTTCATGAAACTCGATTATGTTCTTATATCCACAGGTTCATCTTATTCTTACCTATGATCTTCAATTGAAAACTCTTTTATTCACCCCTTACTGACAATCTGATCTCATCCTTATATTTCCATTTCCCTATGTTATGAAAATGAATATTTTGAATTATATTCCTATAAGGGAATCGTATGTGATGAATATTAGTTGGATATGTAGATAAATAGTTGTAAAATAAGTTTATTATTTATCTAGTCTCCAAATACATTAAACCTATCGGTTTTGGGGTGTGTTTTATTGAGATATATAATGAATAATCTTGTAAAATTATGTATTATTTATGTATCATGTGCCTAGGATATCTAAAATAGTATGTGTTTTGGGTTTTTTTATTTTTGGGATTAGGTTATTAATAATAAAAGGATATAAACAAAAATTTCTTATTATTAACCAAAAGTGATATAGGATTAACCTAAAATTTTAAAGTTTAAATTGAATGTTACATAATTTATATTATCTTAGGATTGATTTTCCTTATCATATGATTACTTACTCTAATTACTATTTCTTTATACTAACATTAATTTTTTTATTTAAGTAAATGGATGGAACCAAGATCAACTGAGTAAGCAATGAGTGTTGCATACAATTAAATTACTATCCTAATGAGAAATAAATGGCATTAAAATCCTAATACGGTAACATCCACCCTCCTTTCATGGGTATTATGGTTCATTAATTTCCAATAAATGGTTCAACATAATAGAAAAGATATTTTTTGTTCTTCAATAGATGGATCACAAAAAGTTTCTTATAATTTTTTTTCATTTATATGGTTAAGAAAACTAATTATTAAACCTCATATATTACATGAGTCGAGAGGTAGAAATACACTCCATGGAATTGGAGAAGTTTAGTAATATATTTTTCAGCAGGTAGTTTCCTCAATTTATTTACACAAAAATGAATGGGGAATTTATGGATATAAAATAAATAGATGATGAATCTATTGTTACCTATAAAGAATAATTCATGAGACTTTCAAGGTATGCTTATAGATTTATCACTGAACCGGAATGAGAAATTGACTATTTCTCTAATGGCTTAAAGATGAGTGTTCAAAAGGAATTGTATATATGGAAAATTAGTAGGTATGAAGAAAATTTTAAATGTACTCTCAAGGAGAAAATTTGAATTAGAGACTCTCATTATTCTCATAGTTTTGGGGATATGATGAAGAAAATTTATTTTATTTGAAAATCAAATTATAAAACCAATGGAAGAAAGAAGATTCATCTTCATATATACTGAATATATAGGAAGAGTCATGGGGGAAACCATCTCAAATGAATGCATAAATATATAATATTTGGGAGATAATTCCACCAATAACATGAGTGTTGAAGGGATATGAAAAATTAAAATAATAGTAATCCTAATTAACAACCCAAACCCTAATTCTTCAATTGTATATAGTATGGAAATTATTCTAAAAAGTGAATCAAAATAAGGGTTAATGATGATAACTGAGGTCAGTAACCTCCCAATAAAGGGCGAAAGGGAAATCCTATGCAATCATGACTAACGTAGTGGGCCATAAAAAATATAGTGAAAGTTACACTCATTATCTACTTTGTAATGACAAATTTCTTATTTGATTCTTGATCTACCCACTCCTTCATATTTTTTAGGTTTTCTAAAAGAATTAATAACCAACCCAATAGATAAATATTGAATTATCAACGCAAACTCATGGTGGTATAATGATTGCATCTTAATTATATAACTCATCACTTATAGTAGTTTATGACAATTTTCTTCCTAGAAATATAACTATTCACCCTTTTGTGGAATTTAATGTGATTTTGGGCATGGATTGTCTCTCTTTACATAGATTCTATATTAATTACAAGGATAGGTGAGTCATATTTCACATCTCAAATCAGCCTATGATAATATATCAGTGTGAGACTGACCTTGAACTCGTTATGGAAATTACTTCCTTATATATGTCTTAATACCCAATCATGAGGGGTATTTAGCTCAAATGGTTGAGGATAAACTTAATATTAACGCTATTTCTATTGTAAGTGTATATGTTTATATTTTTCCTAAATATCTATCTTTACTTCCCCTAGATCATGAGATTTATTTTTCCATAGAACATATACCTAGTTTTATGCCAATATCAAAGGATCTATATTAAATGTACCTAATTAAATTAGAGGAATTAAAGAATAAACTTTAATAGAACCTAGATAAGGTTTTTATACACCTAATTGATTCACCATGGGGTGAACCAATTCACTATATTAATAATAAAAATGTGTACTTTCATTTATTATCATGAACATAAAAAAATCACAATCAAGAATAAGGATCTTATACCCCATATTTAGGACTTGTTCAATTATCTATAAAGGGTTCAATAGAACTCAAATATTGTCCATTAGTCTATATATCATCAATTGAGGGTAAATATGTACCCAATATATCATTCCATATAAGATATGGGTACTATGAATTTATAATAATTCCATTTGGACTTATAAATCCCCCCTCCATATTCACGGATCTGATTAATAGTCTTTAGAGATTACCTTGATCAATTTTTTATTGTCTTTATAGGTGATATTATCATATATTACAATATCAATGAACACCATGAAAATCAGTTTAGGATTGTGTTGAAGACCTTGAGAAATGAGAAGTTGTTTGTACAATTTTTAGGTGTGAATTATAACTACATAATGTATCATTCATGGGTCATATAATCATAATATGGGGAATATCTATTGGTCCTTTAAAGAAAATGGTGATTTATGAATGGTCTAAACTAAATAATGTAATGTTGATCTATAGAATTCTTTGATTATATGGATATTATAAATATTTTTTGATAAATTTCTCATTATTGTCAAATATTCTAACTATGTTGACTCATAAGGGAGTTAATATTCTCTTGAAAAATGATTATGAAGACAATTTCAAGGATATTAAGATATATTTGGTCATTATATCAATATTCACCAACCCTATAGTTGATAAGGGTTTTTGATATATAGTGATTCATGAAAGATTATATTGGGGTGTTTCCTCATCAAAAATTATACAGTGGTAGCTTATGCCTCGTGTCAATTAAGGATTCATGATAAAAATTACGTTCCACATAATTTAAATATATAAATGGTCATATTTTCATTAAAAATATAGAAGAATTATCTCTTTGGTGAAAAGTGTGAAATATATAGTGATCACAATATATTAAAGTATATATTCACATATACAGAATTTAACATGTTCCAAAGGATATGGTTAGAGTTGATCAAGGACTATTACTAGTAAATAAATTACCACACTAGAAAGGTAAACAAGTTGGATGATGATTTGAGCATGAAGGATTTTGATACCTTATCTAGGATGATGATTGAAAGAGACCAAATAATCATGTATTTTCAAATGATAGACCTTGAAATCATAAGAGAAAGGGATAAATCATATCTTTCCCAAATTAATGCTCAAGTATCCGTCCATGTGATGATAAAGAAGGCACAATAAGAGGATATGGAGTTATAGGAGAAGGTGTGAAATATTCCAGAGTTAATATTTAACAATTATGGAATTATAATATTTGATAAAATAATATTTTTTTTATCAATACCAAAATTAAAGAAGGGTTCATTTCATTTTATTCATAACTCACCATTCTCAATTCATCCTATAAGAAAAAAGATATATGGATATCACAATAATCATTTTTAGAGGGAAAAATAAATAGATATATTATAGAGTATATATCTCAATTCTTGGTTTTCCAAAAAGTTATGGTTGAATTTTAAAATTCTAAAGTGATGATGTAACCATTACCCATACCTATATGGAAATGGGATAACATCACCATTGATTTTACCATAGGACTTACCAATATATCTAAATTCCATAATTTCATTTGGGTTGTAGTTGATTTCCTTAAAAAGTTAGTGAATTTCATTTCTATTTAAAAATATTTATCACTTGATCAAATTTTCAATATATAAATAATAGAAGTGGTAGGGCTACATGTAGTACCACTCTCAATTGTATCTGATTAATATAAAAGATTTACATTGAAGTTATGGATAATTTTTTAACCCGAATTTTATATTGAGTTGATCTTTATCACTACTTATCATCCTTATATTGATGGTAAATATAAAAGTTCCATTTAAAATTTATGGAATATATTGATATCTAATTTAATAGATTTAAAAGTAGGTTGGTATCAATACCCCCCCCCCACCACCCTCGGGTAGAGTTCTCATATAAAAATAATTTATATTATAGAATTAAAAGTTTACCATATAGGGATATATATTGGAAGAAGTGTAGCACCACAATTTTTTGGGATGAAGTTAGAGGGTATCAGATGCTAGGACTGAATATTTCTCAATAAATTTTATATAAAATCCAAACCTTTCATAAACACCTTATAAGTTAACAATGATAAGAGAATATCACTATTAATAATCGTTAATGAGATTTGGAGATTGAAGTTGGAGACAAGTTATTCCTTCGAATATCACCATGGAATAAGGTTATAATATTTGGGATGAAATTAAATTTAATCCCTATATACATTGGCCCCTTCTAAATCCTCGATCATATGGGAAAGGTATATTATTATCTCGAACGATCACCAAACCTATCCCAATTACATGATATATTCTATGTGTCACTTTTGAGGATATAAATACCTTACCCTTCACATGTACTAAAATCAAAAGTGGTACAACTAGAAAATGGTCACTCTTAAAAGAAAAAATGGTTAGAAATATTGGATCATAGAGATAAAGTACTATTAAAAATACTACTCACCTAGTTACAATTAATTTTAGAAATCATAAGTTCGTGGAAGCTACATGGTAACTAAAAGATGTAATGAGATATAATTAACCTGATTTTTCTTCAACCGAGAAATGAAAATTTGAGGGGGAGATTATTTTAAGTGGGGTAGAATGTAACACACTAATATTTTTATATGTATTTACATTTAAATAGCTATTTTCTGTTTGGTAGCTTATAATATATTAAATACAAAACTTAAAAAAACTATGAAATATCTTGTTGATATAAAATATTACAATGTACTATAAACATTATTACATTATGATAATTCAATATGAAACAATATTAAGAAAACTACTAGAGGAATAAAACACCATGTAAATAAAAAAGGACATGGAAATGAAATACTTATTCTCATGGTTTACATTTAATATCATGTAACACCCCAATATTTTATGATTTATTTCACTTTAAATAATCTTTATTTCTTGATAGATTTATTTATACAAAACACCAACTTTTAAAAAACATGATATACTATTAAATTATTATTATTTAATGTGAAAGTTATCATTAAACCATTATATTGTAGGTTATGAATATGAATAACTAAATTATTAAAAATTACTTTTGATAAATGTATAAAATGAATTCACTATAGAAAATAAAATCACTTAAATGTTAAAAGATGAGTTTTTCTAAAAAAAATTCTTATTCATGAAATGTTTCTTTTTCTTAATAAATTGTATTTATTATTATTTATGAATAATTTTAAGTAAATTTTTATATAATAAATTAAATAAGGTATATTAACATTAATTTAATTATTTTTATTAAGAATTGAATAAGAATAAATCTATTTTATGCTTCGAAGATATATTTTCTTCAAAAAGGTTTCTATTTCATTTTTTGAAAAATATTATAATTACTTTATGGTGTTTTTATAAAAAAAATAAAAAAAATTATATCATTTTTGAATTCATAATTCCATAATAGGATAAGAATTAAATTTTAGTAATTTTCTAAAAATATTGATTTTTGAGTGAGTAATGAAAAATACTGATTTTTCAAATACTGTCACTTTTATGACATTATTATAATGTAAGAATGATTTAATAAATTTAAAAAAAGTTTTTATAGAAAAAATATATTTTTAAGTAGTTAAATAATGTATTTTCAAAAAATATATTGAAATTTGGGAACCCAACATCGACTTTTATAAACATAAGTTTTATTTTATTCAAATTAAGAACTATTTTTGGGACTCTATATTTAATGGTATGGTTGGAAGGTGGAATTTGGTTTTGTGTTGATATAAATTTACTTATTTATTTAATAATAAAAAAAATATTTTTTAAAAAAATTACATTATTTCCATTTAAAATTATTTTTGTTCTTAAATCGAATATTTTCTTTAAAACTGTTTCTCAAGTGTTTTCTCCTTTTATATTAAAATTACATTATTACTCCTATATAAATTAAATCTGGTAAAATGGATTTAAAATTATTAATTATAATTTCCAAAAAAAATATAAGGTCCCTTTTATTTTTTGCATACAATTAATTTATCATGGGAAAAATTAAGTTATCACGGTTAAGGTTAAAATTAGTTTAAATTGGTTTAACAGAAACATACAGATTAAAATGCCCCCAAAAAGAATCTAAAAGTGATTGGTTGAGTTTATATAGAGCCTATAACATATTATATTATATATTTTTGTACCTTGTTTTAACTTTACATGATTACTATATATATTATAATTAAATCATTTAAGTAATTCCAAATGTGTCATTTCGCTCACTTATAAAAGGGAACCTTTTCTCATCCCTTATACAAAAAGTTTTAAAATTATAGATTGTTCAATACCAACACTAATACCATAATATATTACATACCCACATATTTAAGCTTCTTTTATTTACAAAATACCTTCCCTTTAAGGCATAAATTGTAATCTAAAGGAGATTTCTAAACAAAGAGCTACAATTCTTAACCAGTTACTTTACATTTTATTTCTTCTTCTAAATAATCTAAATATATGGTATCCATTATAAACAAATTAATTAATTATATTCAATATACTTAATTTTTATTATGATGTTGTAACAACCATTATCCACCTCTTTTCTATCCTATGGGAAAATAAATGACTACTCGTGATTACGTGTGGACTACCACCTCCACAAAGCGATGCGTTTTGTTTTTCATCACTGATTCACATTAATGGTTATAATAATGGATTTACTAAATATATATTATATTTATTATGTTTTTATTTTTATTTAAAGTTTAAATATTATTTAATTTTCTTTCATTACATCCATAGAAAAGTATAAACATCACTCATGCGTATATACGGACTACCATCTCTGTGAAGTTATGTAATTCATTTTTCATCAATACTTTACATGAATAGTTATAATGTTATATATATTGATTACATATTATATTTAAGACAATATTAAAATTATATATATGATTTAATAATAATCATATTATAAGGATCAAGACTATCGAACTGAAACATGCATGAAAATTGAAGGAGTTATCACCCGAAACAGTGATTTTATTGAAGAATTATAAATAAAAAAGTGATAAGATGTTATAATTAAATAATATATAGTTTAATATATATTATTATGGTTCTATAATATATTAATAATAATATATATTTATTATATTTGAGGTTCTAACATGTATGAAGCAAGAACTGACTTGAGGTAACAGTTTATGTTACAATCACATTTCTTTTCTGGATTGTCTATATTAAATTTTCATTAAGTGATATTTTATAAATATTATCCTTTAAAAAAATATATTTTATTATCCTCAGTTTATTCCTATTATTTTTATGTATTAGTTCCATTTTACTCTCTCTATTACTTAAAATTATCTATAAATTGTTTTAAGAAAATTCAAGTTTATTTCCTTTTTGGTTGTCAAACTTTTTCTTCCATGCCCGTGGTATTGAAAATTATTTTATAAAAGTTTTTACTTATACATTAAATGTTTTAAAAAGATAATTTTCATTTAATTTTAATTTATTTAATTTTTTTATAGGAATCATATTAAATAAATATTTTTCGAACAAGTCATTGTTTACTTTTTAAAAAAGTGTGAAAATAATGTTCTCTTTTAATGTATATGATATGAAGGGAATTTTCCACCAGAATGAAAACTAAATGATTTGAATATTTCATTACATGTATATATGTATATTTTAAAATAATTTTTTTCCATAAAATTTTAAAATTTTATATTTTAAATAAGTTATTTTAAAATGAAAAATGTTATTTTCTTCCAAAAATATTACAGTGATATTTTAAAAGAATTTTCCATATATGATAATATCCTTTGATTATAATTATGATTTTATAGGGATATTATCCAAAAATATAATAATTTCTCATTCTTAGAGTAGTTTATGATTATTTTTATTATGAGATAATTATGAAACTCATTTTTTACATGGGTTGTGCTATGATGATATGATGAATCGTTTATGATCTCATGGTATACATATGAATGGATTATGATTATGTGATGGGTGTTCCCGTAATTATATATCCCTCTAATTCATTTGGAAATTTTGATAGAGATAAGAAACTAATCAGAGACTATGAGTTTAATAAACTCTTAAGAGATGATAGAGTTAATAAAATCCAAATAGGTGATAGAGTTAACTAGATATAAGTTACTCCTAAGATAATATTGGTATTATCTTATTTAGGTAAGTCCGTGATGAATGTATTATGCCCAATATATTATTATTATTATTATGATTATGATTATCATTATTCCATGAAATCCTTACGAAATGTTCAAATGCTTATGATATGTTATAATGGATCATTATTGATTTATGATGATTCATTGATCATGTGATTCATGTCATTTGAAATTATAAAATTTTATACAATGAATTATGATTATAATCTATGAAACATTTGGTATATTATTTGTAAATTATGTTCATTATTTCATATCCTTATTCTTAGATTATTCTTTTATATAATCATTTATTGATATCTTCTAAGTTTACCATTATTAAGCATCCTAGCTCACCCTTTCTTATGTTTCTTTTCCCTAGGTTATGAAGAAAGATTTTAAATAGGGTATATCTAAGAAGGTTATTATGTGAGAAAACAATTATGGGATATTTTTAATATCTTTTATGAAATAAGTTTTTTAATATATTTCGTCTTCAAATACACTAAAACTTTATGGTTTTAGGGAATGTGTTGTTAATATATGTATTAAGTTTTTATCTAAAATGATGTAATACTTATTTATGTTATACTCAGGCAACCTTAGTTGGTTTTCAAGAGGGGTTTAGTTATTTTTGGATATTATTACTATATAAATTTTTTGAAAAACCTGAGGATGGGTCTAATTATAGGATAACATCATAAAATTTTTGTAAATTATAGATTTTTTTTGTTTTCCTAGAAACTATATCCCTATCTAAATACTGATAAATGTACGAAGTTATGGTACAGATGAACATAGGGGTAACAACTATGAAAGGGGAAGATTTATTATTAACTCTATCATCAATAGGGAATGATGAATTGGTATAATACTATACATCTTTCTAGAAATGTTCAATGGATATTATTAGGATAATTCACATTTTATTTATAAACCATTATAAAAGATTTGAATAGATAATAACCATCAGTGACCTAGGTTAAACCAAAGGTGTCATAGATTGAAAATAAGGTTTCATTATTTTGACATCTAGTGAATTATTTTTAAGATTATCTGATTTATCACTATTATTTTTTATACCCACGCTAATAATTTTTGTTTTAGTAAAGGAATAAAGATAAAATAATGAATTTGAGGTGGTGATATAAATGATAAAATATTTAATTATCTTATTTTATCATAGTCTTATTAATTCCATTATATCATTAAAATTATCTAGGGATGTTAATTCATATCCTCAATGATTTGATGTTGAGTTAGTATTAAAAAAACTTAATGGTATGATGATCACATCTCAAGTCTATATATCCTCTTTGATAAATTTTATGGAAATGTTATTCATGAAAATATTGTGATTCTCCCTCTATTTGAATTTTATGTGATTTGGGGCATGCATTGGATCTATATATATATATCTCTTATCAATTTTAAAGGTCGGGAAGTGATGTTCAATATTCCAAATCAAACTAGGATCTTATTTTAGTGTGAGGATGAATGTGAACATTCTGTGGAGGTTACTTCAGTTGTATGGATATTATTACCTATTCATGAGGGATACTTATCTCAAATGGTTTGGGAGAAACACAAAATTGAATATATGCCTATTTTTTAGGAATATTCTAATGTATTTTCTAAAGACATTCCTAATTTTCCCTTAAATTTGTAATTTGAGTTTTCAATGGAACTCGAACCTGGTTCTACTTCTATTTCAAAGAATCTATATTGAGTAGATTTGATTGAGTTGCAGTAATTAAAGAAGTAACTCGAGGAGAATATTAATAAGGGATTCATACACCCTATTTCATTATCATGGGGTAGACCTATTATTTTTATTAATAATTAACATGGTTCAATTAATGTTTGTATTGATTATCAAGAACATAACAATATCACTATCAATAACAAGTATCTTTTACCCCGTATTGATGAATTTATTGGTCAAACGAGTGGAGATCAATACTTTTCAAAGATTAAACTTTTTTCTAGATATCATTAATTAAGGGTAAAGAAGGATGATATAACAAATATATCCTTTTATATAAGGTATATCCATTATCAATTTATAGTTATTCCATTTCGAGTTAGAAATTACCCCATTATCATCATTGATTTAATGGATATAGTATTTAGGTATTACCTTGTTCATTTTATGGTTTTATTTATAAATGGTATTCTTATATGTTCTAAGATAAAGGAATATATTTAATATCATTTAAATATTGTGTTGATGATAATAATGTAAGATAATATGTAAGAAAAATTCAACAATTGGTAATTTTAGTTATAGGATGTTTCACTCTTATGTTATATAATTTCAAGATATGGTATATAAATGGATCCTTCAAAGATGGAAGTTATTGAAAAACGTCTTAGACCATCCATGGGGACCAATATATATAGTTTTATTGGTTTTTTTGGATACTATTTATGCTTTTTTAGGTATTTCTCACAGATATCTATTTCAATAAGAAAGTTTACTATTAAGGGATCCAAGTTTCTTTGGATAGATTATTTTAAGGAAATTTTTAAGGTTTTGAAAAGTTGGTTGGTCGGCACACCTATACTTACACTAACCTAATGTGGAGAAGGTTTTTTGATCGATAATGATGCATTGAAGAAGGTACACGGATGTGTACTCATGCATAATGATATGGTGATAGATTATACCTCATGAAAATTGAGAATTCATGAGAAAAATTACTCAACACATGGTTTGGAGTTGGAAGTAGTAATTTTTACATCAAAAATATGGAGGCATTATCTTTATAGTAAAATTTGTGAAATATATACCAATCAAAAAATATTGAATTGTATTTTCACATATAAATAGTTAAATATTCACAAAAGGATATGGTTTTTATTTTTTAAAAATTATGACTTCAAAATACATTAACACCCTTGGAAGGAGAACAAGTTGGATAGTACCCTAACTCATAAATACCATGATAGTTTTTATATGATGTGGAGTAAAAGAGATAAAATAATTATGGATTTTAGAAAGATGGATCTTGAAATAATTAGGAAAGGGGATAGTTATTATCTTTCTCAAATGAATTTTCAACCATCCATCCATGTAAGGATTAAGAAGGAACAAAAAGAAGATGTGTAACTACAGAAGATGATGAGGAATGATCCTGAGGTCAAACATGATTTTTATGGAAAGATAATGTTTTATAATTGAGTATGTGTCCCATAAATACATTAATTAAAGTATTCTCTTTTATATGAAGCTCATGGTTCATAATTCTCTTTCTATCCTAGAAGTACAAAGATGTATAGTGATCTAAAATATTATTTATGGTAGGACATCATGAAATGAGATATTTTAGAGTATGTATCTTGATTTATGGTATCTTAGAAATTCAAGGCTAAGAGATAAATTTTTAATGGGATGTTATAACCATTACTTATAATGGAATAGAAATTCGAAAAAAATTATTATGGATTTCATCATTGGACTCCCCAAAAAATCTAATGGTTATAATGGTATTTGGGTTATAGTTGGTTTACTAATGAAATCATTACATTAAATATCCATTAAAGAATATTTTTCTATTTAACATGTTTCCAAGATATACATTAATTAAGTGGTAAGTTTTTATATAGTTCCATATTCTATTGTATATGATCGGGACGTGAGCTTTTCCTCAATTTTTTGGAGAAGTTCTCAGAAATCTTTGAATATAGATGTGAACTTCAGAAAATCATATTATCCTTAGATATATGGTCAGTATAAGAGGATCATTAAAACTATAGAATATATTTTGAGATTATTACCTATGTATTTCAAAGGTATTTAGGATTAACACATTCCTTTTGTAGATCTTTCTTATAGAAATTGCTATCACTCGAGAATTTAGATAGATCTTTATCAAGACTTTTATGGTAAGAAGTGAATAAATAAAAAATTATGGGATGAATTTTTAGAAATAAATATATTTCTACCTAATATAGATGATGAAATAATATTTAAGGTTATATCCATTCATAATAACATCATGGTTTCTCAGGGTCGATAGAAATGTTATACAGAAAATTGTAGATAAGATCTCGAGTTCAAGGTTGGTTACAAGGTATTCCCATGAATATCTACTTTGAATAAGGTTATAATATTTTTAAATAATGGATATTTGGTCACTATATTTATTCATCCCTTATAAATTATTAATTATATTAGGATGGTTTCTTATCACTTGGTAATTCCATCAAATCTCTCTCAAGTTCACGATGTGTTCCATGTATATCTCTTAAGGAATTACAAACCAGACCATTCACATGTACTAAACCCAGAGGTCATTCCATATGATAAATATAATTTTTATGGTTGATAACTAGTGAAAATTTATGTATTTAATAGGGAAATTTCTTTGGAAAAAGACCACCAACCTTGTCAATGTTTTTTTGGGAAAACAAAATTTTAAGGAAGATACATGGGAACCTGAGGATGTGATGTGGAAGAACAATCCTCAATTTTTTGTGTCAATGTGACAGAACATCTATGGTGAAATGCATATAATGCGTTAATAATGTAAAACCCTACTATTTTATGATATATTTCACTTTAAATAAATTTAATTTATTTGATATATTTCTTTACACACAATATCAGGTTTAAAAAAACCGTTATTTAATATAAGAGTTATTTCTATTTTTTTGAATTGGAGGGTATGAATATGAAAAAATAAATTATGAAAAATTATCATTTACACATGAACAAAATGACTTCATTATATAAAATTAAATCATTTCAGTGTTAAAAAGGTGTTTTTTTTGAAAACCCATTTTTATGCATGTAATGAGTATTTATCTAAAAATATATAACTTAATAACTATTAATGAATGATTTTAATAAAAAATTTAGATAATATATTCAAAAAAATATATTAATATTCATTTAATTATTCTTATTAGGTAAAAAATAAAGATAAAGTCATTTTATGCTTTAAAAATGTGTTTTCTTCAAAATTATTTTTATTATATTTTGTACATAAATATTATAAAAAATTTATAAAAAAATTATAAATTTTATTTAATAAAATTGATATCATTTTTATATGAAAATTTCATAGTAGTATTAGGATGATGTTTTATAAAATTTCTAAAAATATTGATTTTGAAGTGAATAGTGAAAAATACCGATTTCTCAAATATTTCAACTTTTATGACATTATTATGATGTAATAATTATTTAATAAATTGTAAAAACATTGTATCAACTAAAGATATATTAAGAATTTAAGTATTTTATTTTCAAAAATTATTCTGAATTTGGGAACCCAAGCTTGACTTTTATGAACATAAGTTATATTTTATTCAAATTAAATACTTTTTCTGAGCCTTTGCATTTAATGGTATGGTTGGAAGGTTCCATTTGGTTTTTAATTATTCAAAAATTCTTAAAAATTTCCATTATTTGAAGACAAAAAAATTAATTTATGGAAACCATCTTTTTTACTTTATTTCAATAAAATGATTTTTAGGATTAAATTGAGAATTTTACTATAAAATATTTTTCATGTGTTTTTGTTTTTATATTAAAAGTAATTTATGAAACCTATAAAAAATTGAATCTGATAAAATATATTTTTAATTTTTAATCATCATGTCTAAAAAAATTATAATTCTCCTTTTATTTTTGGTTATATATTTAGGTTATCGTTATAAAATAGTTATGTTTTCACAATTAATGTTAAAATGGATTTCAAGTGGTATAAATAGGATATGTGGATTGAAATATCTCCTAAAATTATCCAAATGTAATTTTTTGAGTTTATTTTAACCCTATCACAACTTATATTAAAATTTATTGTACTTTGTTCCACTTGACATGATTATGGTATATATTATAATTAAATATTTTAATTAATTCCAAGTGTGCCTTTTCCCTCACTTATAAAAGTGATCTTCATCTCATCCCTTATTCACAAAGTTTGGGCCTTCTATATCATATAATACCTACCTTAATACTATTATAACATCCTTCCCCACATCCTATATCTTCTTTTATTTTAGAAATACCATCCTTTCCAGGATTAATGTGTTATTCAAATGTGTTTTCTCAACAAATAGGTATAACTCTTAACCGAGTACTTTCGATTATATTTCTTCTTCTACCTCATCTAAATATATTATATACATTATAAAATAACAAATTAAGTATATTAAATATACTGAATCATTATTATGGTGATTTAATAACCATTATCCACCTCATTTCCATCCTATGGTAAAAATAAAACATCGCTTGTGTGTATGTTTGGACTGTCACCTCCATGAAGCGATGCTTTTCATTTTTAATTACTGATTCACAATAATGGTTATGGTGATGGATTAACTAAATATATATGAAATTTATCATATAATTATAGTTCTATAAGGGTGAATTATTAGTTATTTTCTTTATTACATCCATCAAAAATTTAAAACATCACTCGTGCGTACTTACGGACTACCGTATCCACAAAGTGATGTAATTCATTTTTCATCACCACTTTATATGAGTAGTTCCAAAAGTGTATATATTGATTAAATATGATATAAATTACATGATTAAAATTCAGGATATAATTTTACCATGATCAAATTACAAGGACCAGTATTTACGTACCGAAACATATATGAAAAATGAAGCAATTATCACCCAAAAGAGTTATTTTAGTAAATAATTTTTAATTAATGTTTGATAAAATTTTATAGGTTAATCATATATGATAAAAAAAATTATTATTAATGTTCTAGAATATATTTTTATTAAAAATATCTTTATTATATAGTATGTACTAATGCATACAAAATAAGATGAGACTTTAGGTATGGGTTTATGTTACCGTCTCATTTTTTTAGGATTAACTATTCTAAATATCTAATTGGGGAAATTTTATGAATATTATTCGTTAAAACACATATATTTTATTATAATATGTTTATTACAAAAAATATTTTTTATTTGTACCATTTTACACTCTTTAGTAATTAAAATGGTCAAGAAAAAAAATAATGAAAAGTTGACCTTATTTCTTCTTTGGTTGTAAAACGTTTCCGTCCATGTACATTCTATTTAAAATTATTTTATGGAAGTAGTTAACTATACTTTAATTTTTTTTTAAAATATAATTTTAATTACCTTTTACTTCATTTAAAATGGTTTTAAATTGATATCTTCAAATAAATGTTTTCTAAAAAATTAATTTTTGACTTTTTTCAAAAGTGTGAAAAGAATGTTCTTGTTTAAAATGTACGGTATGATTGAAATTTTCTACTGTCAATACCTCTCTGTGATTTGAATATTACATTATAATTTTCCATGTATATTTTTGAAGAAAATGTTTTATATAATAATTTTTATGTTCTTATATTTTAAATAAGTGCTTTCGAAATTAAAAGGGTATTTTCTTCAATAAATATTCCAATAATATTTTAAATGAATTTTTCATATATGATAACATCATTTGATGATACATAATATTTAATGGGGATATGTTATAATTATTCTATCCTTATTCGTTATCTAGGTGGTTTATGATTATGATGATGACATTTCTATGAAACCTATTTATTTTCCATATATTATTCTACAATGATATTAAAAATGTTTTATGATATTGTTTCATACATATGAATGGATTATGATTATTTATGAGTGGGCCCTGAATTATATAGCCCTCTAATTAATTGGGTAATAATTATAGAGTAAATAAACTCCTAATAGAATACAGGGTTAAGAAACTCCTAAGATATGAAAGAGTTAATAAAATCCTAAGAGATAATAGAGTTAACTACAATAAGTTTCTCCTGATAGAATATTGGAATTGTCCTATTTAAGTAATTCCATGAGGAATCTATAATCCAAAATATATTATTATGATTATGATAATGATTTTACCAAAAACTTCATATGACATTTTCCAATTCATATAATATTTTATCATAGATCATGATTGATTTATCATGATTCCACATTCTTGTGATTCATGTATTTTGAAATAATAAAGTTTTATGCCATGAATTGTGTTAATGATCTATGAAATATTCAGTATGATCTTTGTAAGTTATGATAATTATCTCATACCCTTATTCTTATATTATACATTCATATGAATATAGAATTATATCTCTCTTATTTAGCCTTACTGAGTATCTGAACTCACCCTTTCTTATGTTACTTTTCCCTAGGTTATAATTTTTTAAGTATGGTATGTCTAATAAGGGTACTATGTGGGAAGAACATTTTAGGAGATGTTTAATATCTATCATGAAATAATTGTTTTATGTATATAGTCTCTAAATACACTAAACCTTTATGGTTTTAGGGTGTGTGTTGTTATGTGATTTATTAAATATTAATCTAAAATGACGCAATATTTATGTATGTTATGCTTGAGTCTCTTCATATCATACCTCTAATTATAATTATGAAAAGAAGGAAAATACAAGAAATAAAATTTAATTTTTGAGAATGAAGGAAATGAATATGATTAATTATTATATAGATTTATGTAAGGATATATATTGGAATGTAATACGATCATTATATATATTGTTTTTGTACATGTGATTATTGGACATATGGTCATTGGACAAATGGTCTTCTGATATATAGTCATAGGGGATCTGACCATTCGATAGATGGTCATTGTATATACTTGAATCATGTATCTAAATTTACGTTTTATAATTTTTAGTAATAAATTAAAAGTAATATAATTCATAAATAATAAATAATTCAAGACTAAAATAAAAAATGAATAATTGAAATTTTTATTATAAATATTTATTTTCTATCACATGTTATTATTAATATTATTTTGAAAAATATTTATTCGATGTGTTTATATAATTCAGAAAAGTATTAAAATACTAATGGATTGATAAAAAATTAATGGTTAAAGCATAAATAATTAATTTTAATGTGATGTGATTAAAATCATTTAATGCTAAAAAGGATATTTCTTATCAAAGAATCTTTTTACATATCCTTGTTTATTTTAACTTAATAAATTTAATTTATCACATTAAAAGGATGATTATAATAAAATTAAATGTTTCAATTTATAAAAAAAATATTAACCCTCATTTAATTAGTGATACGTATGAAATAATGATATGAATACATAATGTTTAAAAATTCATTTTCTAATAAAAATAGGTTTTCAATATATTTTATGATTTTATTTCAATGTTAAATTTAACATATTTAGAAATTTAGTTATATTTAATGGAGTTAAAATTATTAATTATAATGTTTAAATTATTCAAGATTTAAAATTTCATTTTTAAACATAAAAAAGAATTTATCGATGTAAAAAATAGGTTACCACAGATATTGTAAAATGGGGTAAACTAAGACATAAAGTCATAAAATGTCTATAATATTATATAAAAAATTTATTATATGGGTATTCATGACCTATATCCATTATTATTACACTTTTTATCCACTTTCCAAGAAAAATTAAAACATTACAACTTAGGGAATGAGTATTTATGGAGATGTCACTCAAAACTCACCTATAAAATAACCCCTCTTATACCACTACTAAACAACTCATTAATATAGATTATATATTGAATCTTATTTCACCTATGAGGTGGAACGTTTGGGTGATGATGAAATGGTCCGAATAGAATTATCACTCATCTCTTTTTTCATAGAGGGTTTCTTGTTAAATTCACCATTTCTTTCATTTCAACCCATTCTGTGTCATTATCCTTTAAAGGAAGGTTGTATTAACCCTGAGGGAACTAGGTAATTCCCCCCTTTCATATTGTGAAGGAGATTCCATAGTCATATGATCCCAGTAGGCAATTACATGGGGTCAAGTACTTCTGAAATCGGTTCTCCCCAGATATAACTTCCTCAGATGGTCTCTAATAGGTTTATTCGTAGAGCCAAAAACACTTAATGGACCTGGTATCCATGATTCATGGACTTGATTTCCAAAGGTAGGTTCTTGTTGGTTGATGATTCATACTATAACACTTAAGGACTCCATTGGTCGAGAGGATGGGAAGTCGGTCTCACCGCACCCTTTTGGGGGAGGATTATTGCATATTATGGGACACTATTGTATATTTAATTCATGTTCATATGTTTATAAATCCTTTGTATATTCCCAAAGAGTGTTTCCATAGGCTAACCCTAGTTTACAGGATCAATATAAGCATATATAGATTTGATGCTATGGAGTTAATGCTAACTTGAGCCATACAATAAGGTGCTCTGAAGTTTATCATTATCCAGGGGGTGCAAGGTGACTTGATATTGGGATTGAACCCATAAGATGAGTTTCATATGTATCCTTGAGAGAGGAATCAGAAACCACATAGTTTGGAATGGCCATGGATTATTCATGGGTGCTGCCCATTTGGTGGGACATTATTGGCTGAACCCTTTTAGATGGGAACTATTTTTGAGCTCAAGCCTTCATGTAGGTGTCCTATGTATCCTGTTTTGATCATGAATTAGAGTTCTTGTAGTTCAGAATTCTATGGATGTTGTAATCATCACAAAACTCTAAAACCACATGAGTCATGCTCAGTGTGGGAAACAAGAGGATGTGAGAGATCCAACCACCACATGATACCTCTCCTACTGGTGGGAGAAGGAGATCCTACGATAAATGAGGTCGGGGTGACTGTGGGTGAGGTTGAGGAGTGATGAACCTTTTAAATGTGAAATTACATTAAATTTCATGTGTCCCTAACTCAGAAGATTGCGGAATTACCTTAGTGGGAGTGCCTCGGAATGCATTCTGGGAAGGGGATGAGTTTCGTACTCATCTAAAGGAGAAGAAAACATAACTCCTTCGACTAATCACTATTCCTCATTAAATGGAAAAGAAATTTATCAACATTAATCCCTAGAACAATGAGGTCAAGTTATCTTCCCAAGGTTGGAAGTTGGGTTAACGTGGGAATGTATACCCACAGACCTTTCCGGAGCCCGAACCGTTGTTGGGAGAGCCTTTGTGACTCTACTTACCATGGCTATATAGACTCAAAGGGGCTCGCTGATGCACCTGATGGCCTGATCATACAAGTTTGGTGGTATTGGAGGAGGGTTTGGCCTAATGTCGGGGGACTCGTTCATGGAGATACTATGGAGGATTGGATGGTAATAGAGGGGGGAGATTGGAACTGGAGGAAAGAACACCTGCAAACACCTCATTCCACGTACTTATTTCTTATGCGGGATACGGGAAGCTATGCATACCGTAGTGGTATGTGGGAAGATGAGTCTTCTGCGTACTTATGCGGTACACAGGCATGGGTATGGACCACCATGCACCCTAGTGGTACGTGGTCCATCATGCCGCTTTGAGTTCCACCCCCGTACTAATACAGTACGCGACGTCAAGTTGAGTTCACATAGAGATACACTATGTAGAATACCATATTGAAGTACGTTTTGGGGGATTATCATTCACGGGGAGTTCATCCATGAGAATTATATAGTTCACAGTTTCACCAACCAGGTTTTCAGTTCTCTTATAATTATTATTAAGTTCCCCGATTTTATGGTGTGTGGTTGGTTGTAGCTATAAAGAATGTGGTTCATGATTCAGGCTTTGCCAATGACTCAAGAATGAAGCCAGAATCATTCCCGAGTTCTTTCATCCAACCTATGGGTTTACTTAAAGCTTTCTGCATTCATCCTCCTCTCAATTCCTTCTATTATCCTTTTATAGAGCATCAGGTAAATCGTATCTATAGGCATCTGACACCATTTGTGGAGGCTATGAAGACATATCTCGACCCACAAAAGATTTGGTAAAATGGGGTTTGGGGAGGCTATGGTTCGCAATCATGGTTCATCAAACCCTACTGGTTTTCTTCATTTGTGAACCATTATTTTCATTAGATGGTACGCAGAAGGCCTTCCCACGCATAATTACTTCAACAACACGGTTTTTGGTGCACATTTTTCATTGTCCATTGCTCCATGGGCCAGCACCACGCAGATCGTTCCACATACTGGTGGTTTGTGATCTAGGTGGTCCACGAACCCTTCCCAATAATGGGACAGATACCATTTAAAATCTTTGGAAAATTTGAGTTCCTTCAAGTTTATTTTGAAATTTTCAACTCAATTTCAGTCCATTCACCTTGGTAGACTTGTAGGAGTACTTGATTCCTTATAAAAAGTGATTGTGTGAGTATTTTCTTCCCTTGGAGAAATTTTCCAGACCATAAAATTCCCCCATCATAATGGGGTCTGTTTGAAAATAAAATGGGACTATTCGGATGTAGAATCAGTACTAAACTAAAATTGTTCACAATAGAACAGATAGTCTTGGTAGGAGGGGACCACACCTATATATAGGGGCCCATGTCATTTTTCTTTTACTATTTCACATAGCAAAAATTGCCCTCAACTTCCCTAGCTTCCTCTGCATTTATGTACTGGGATTCCTATGAAAATTTATTTCACAAACCACTTCGTCTATGCTGCGAACCAAACTTTTCACCATTATTCTATCCTTGAACCAAATTTTGGATTTATTGAACACCATTGTTGAATTTTGAAACTAAAATCTGGATTCCACGTAGGAGAACGCTATATTTCTCATCTGTATGCATACTGAGATTGAATTAGAAAACAGAACTTTAATAATTAATCATCTGAACTTAAACATTTAATGAACTTAATCGAGTCATAGGTTCTCAGTATCCAACTCATGCGAACCCTTCTATTCGCAGGACAACAATCAGCGGTCCAGCATCTTGCGGTCGCTTCACGTACCATGGTTGTACTCATTGTAACGTTTCTGCATACCATAGCCATACGGGGTGGTTTCTTTCACTCATTATGTAGTATCCAATATATTCCTATTGCGTACCATTTCTAATAACTATATGTGAAACTTTATACTGATATATATTTTTAGTGCTTTAGCCATTCTTTTGTACCCTTTATCCAACAAATTTTATTGGACTAATTTTTATCTGCTTTTTAATCCTCTCGTGTAGGTTACAATGGCTACTTCATAGGTTGTGACTGATGGCATTTCTTCTTCTAAGGCTACTACTACTTCCCATCTTTCTACTTCTGGTGAAAAATTGAAAAACATGGAGGCTTTGGTCGGAAAAAAATTATGGTCATTCCATTTCAAGAATATTTGGAGAATCTTCTTATAGTGAGCCAATAGAAGTACCCAGATTTAGGCAAGATTCCTTCTTATGGTTTTGGTCAATTGTCTAACACATTGATCCCAGCACTGAATCCGACCAATCAGCCTACTACCTAGATAATTAAGACTTATATTCCAAAGTCATTGATTTCTCCCTAGGGTCGGTACCTTCATTGATATACTACCTTTGGGACCTTGCTGAACTATGCACTTATAACTTTAGATGGAGTACAACGGAAGCCCAACCCGACAGCCCACTGTTACCAGATCATCGTGCAGAAAGATAAAGTGAACTAACAGCACGGTTGGTCATATGAGTGGTATCTTCACTCTGGAGGCTCGTTCTTCTTGGACTGGGGGTGGCCTTTTTGGGTTCGCTAGAGCTGTGAAAAATTATGAACTAAGCTGCAGACTATGGGACTATATGAGGATTCCTGGGATTCTTAGACATACACCCACCATCCTACTGCCCTTATTTCACATCTCTTGAGAAGGTGGAGTTCAGACACCAATACCTTTCATTTGACCAACAGGGAGGTTGATAACTGTCTTTGGGACATTCGGCTAATCTCTAGATTCCCTATCATCAGGGACATGTATGATTAATTTCGTCCTCCTTCTACTTCTTAGGATGACAAGGAAATAACCCCACCTTTTTTCAGGAAACTCATCGTTCAAGCGAAGATACTCTTGAAGGAAATAGATCTTTGTCTGAAATAGGACATTCCCTTTGATGACTGGTTTAGTGATTTTGTTAAGCATACTAGTCTAGAGCATGATCCCTGGAGACCTAGATATTGTCCTACCAAAACTACACAGAGGTGAGCGAGTACATACTGACCAACTAGATAAGAGGGGAATTTTTGGAAATGGTGATGGGGGATTTTCCCTAACGTCGATCGATTATTTTGACTAGCAGCTTTCTTGGCCTTGTTTTTGAGCAAGTGTCTCTTACTAGTGCAGAAATATGGGGGGTGTAAGAGCCTCAAATTTAATCATGGTCACTCAGTTCGCCACTAGGAAATGTAACAACTTAGTTATCCTATTTTTTGACAATATTTACTAACTACTGGGTCGAATGAGTTAGGGGGTCACCTTATCGGATGACTGGGCCCTTCCAGATTATTTGGGGATAGATAGGATCCCACATAGGAGGTTATTATTTCCTTAATTTGTTACCAATTCTACATTCCACCCTCTAATAGTATCTTTAAAGTACCATCGAGGTCATTCTAGTGGCTAGGGCTTCACAGGATAATCAAGGGGAGAAAGCCAAAAAGAACGAGTAATACTTAATTACTTATCTCAATGTTTACGAATGTTTCTCTTATCACCCCAATGATTCCCCTACAGTACTATTACAAATAATTCATCTAAAGACTTTTTCAACTGAGGTTACTTCTTTTCTTTGAGAGAAGGCATCTTGGTTTCCCGTATCAGAGGGGAGCTTATTTTCAAGGGATATACACCATGCCAATTTAGTAATCAATTAAACTGTGTCTAGAATTTGTTCCCTCCTGCTCTCAATAATGCTTTTTAGGATAATAATCTGATGATATCCTGTCAACTATGGATAATTTTCACCTAAGAGGACACCTAGTGCTAGGCCAAACTTCCAGATCCTGTGGATTGTGTTCCCTTTCCTTCCAAAAACTACGCTGAGGCCTAGGTTAAATCATATCCTTATGGCCAATTAGCCAACCAGGTGCCTATTGTGACAACTTCAAAGGCATATAGGGAAAAGGAAAGGAGAAACAAAAGGGAGTTATTGAACAATCTAAACTTGGAAAAGTCCTCTGAAGGCCTCTTGGCTCCCCCCCCAAGGTAAGTTGTGAAAGATATGGTTGTGACCTCACAGGTGGTCGAACAATCTACTGAAGCTGTTGTTGGGAGTTCACTATCCATCCCCCCCCCTCGAGGCCGATTTTACTGAAGTATAGAGGAAATAGGACCTTATAAAAGTCCATCCATCTACTCGTGACTGATCCCCTCATGATTTATGTAAGCTCCTCCAAACTAGGGAAGTTTCTCTTACTAGAATTAGCTTTGTGTTAGCACCCACTAACCTTTCTTTTGATGAGGATTCAGATAGGATGAGTTGCTACCTTAAGGACCTTGAGACCCTTATACACAACCTAAGGGGTCTCTGTGAGTACTCACATTGGGTACTTCCATGCTATGACTAGAAACCATTAATGAGTATGACGATGTTGTTGGATCACCTATTGATGCTTCCATAGAAAAATCTTCTTAATTGATCCCATAATCTCGTAAACATTTCTCTTCTCAAGGTCCTGAGTTTGCAGGGACTCCCAAGAAACATTTACGGTTGTCGAAACCCACTTAGTTTCCTTGTACCAGCTCTCCATCCCTGGCTATCCCAATTACAGCTATATTTCTAGATGCCTAGAGAGTCTAGGATAAATTGAGGGTGAGCACCTTAAATGAAGATATATGGAGGCTTCTTCAAGAGGGACGTTTTGACCTATCATGTTTTGGGGGATCCATTACTCCTACCAGAATTTTGGCTGACAAAGAGCCTGAAGAGGTGGCTGCTTACTTGAATGAAATGGAAAAGTTTCTCCACGCTCCAACAGATAGGTTTTACTGGTCAGACTGTATGGCGTTGATGGTAGTACTATCATGGCTAATGAGATAGGTTTTTTATCTGCAACCTCTCTCCTTAAGTTTTATTGATGTGGATATGCTAAAGGTTCTCCCTTCCCCTTTTTATTTTGTAGGGACTAGCAGGATCTCGGGAAATGGCTTTTCTCCTAGTTTATTATCCTAGAGGCACTACAGCTGGGGAGTGCGCCCTCTCAATGGTAGGAGATACTATGGAAGCATCCCCAAGATCCCTATAACATATGGAAGTAGTTATTGCAATCCCTTACAGGGCATTTCCCCATCCATCCCCTCTTGTTGCTCTTATTTAGGAGTCATCCCCCCCCAAAATCAAAGAAATGGAAGCAAGCCTCCCAACTGTCAAAGCATATTCAGAAAGGAATCACAAGTAATTGTCTGTTTACCTGGTGATTTAACCAAGTAATATTATATTTTCAACTCACTGGTACATATATTTACTTTGATGTAAAGCCTATCGGTAACTAGATGACGACCAATCAAGAATCTATAGCTCTTGTCCCTTTTAGGGCACGGGAAGGGTCACCATCTATTGTGGTTGACTGAAACAGAGAAACAGAGGCATCTGAGGAGACAGAGGGTACTATTGATCTTTCAGTTGTGCCTACTCTCTCTCAAACAATATCTATCCAAATGATCTAAGTACATACAGAAGTTGAGGTCTCGCTTGACCATGTTGAGATGAATCTAATGGAGAGAGATATGGTGGTCTTTATAATATGGGTCGACTCAAGCGGAGAGCACTAAGCCTTAATGGATCTTGTAGGGGATTCTAATATCGAGGATCCAATCAATCGTTATCGAACAACCTTTCCCATATAGCGGGAGTCACTCCAAAAGCTGATATTCTGCTTGTTTATGGTGGCTCTAGGGAAGTTACAATCGGGGTGGCTGATGTTCTGACCCCTGAAAATTTTGAGCGGCCTATCATTCCCTTTTTACTAGTTATGATAGGGGTTATGTTTCCTAACCCCAATATTTTGAGACCAGTACCTTCATCTGGACTAACTATCCCTACAGGCCTTATATTAATCAGCAACCTTCTAGGGGATACTGTTTTGGCCGAGCATGGCCCCGGTTCATCAGTATTCCCAAGTAACCACAGATCATAACTGATTATTGTAGATGTAGAACCACCTATTTTAGATAGCGGTAATACTTTCGAGGTGGGAGTTACTGATTTTCCCCTCCCTATCTTCAAAGTCATAACCACAAGCCTTAGTAATAGTGGTAGACGTCCTCTCTCTGTCCTCCATTATAATTACCAGAGATGAGGTTGTTATAGGTCCAAGCCACACAGTATCTACTAAATCAAGTCCCTATGTTGTAACGTTCATTCCTAACTACATTTCATCGTCTGGGAGTGACTCCTAGACAGATCAAGAAATCCTGGTCGATCTTCGTCCCATTCAGAAAAAGGCATGGAGGAACATTTCAAGATTAATTTCTCAGAATCCATTAGCTAATATTCTAGTGAAATTTCCAAAGTTACACCACTAGTTTGTGGTCTTGGGTTTCTTTGTATATGACTATCATTGTATTTATGATATAGTAAGGCAGGTGTTCGCTGCTCGGGAAGCCACTGGTGCGCTTGAATCTCAACTTTCTACGACAGAGTCGATGGCTTATCTTGCTGCTACACGGAAAATTTTTATTGATGAATCTTCCACTCAATTCATAGTAGTTGAAAGGTTTAAAATGAACTCATGAAGCAAGAGTCTCTGATAGAACAACTCAACCAGGAAGTGAAGGAACAAACCCAAAAATCGGAGCGGCTTAAATAAGAGTGGGCCAGAGCTTTGGTTTCCATCGAAGAGGGGAGATAGAAATTGCAAGAAGGATAAAGGATCGTCCTTAAATCCATGTGGGACACAAAGGTGCTTCGGGTGATCATGGAGTTAGAGAATAAAAATTTATTGAAGCTTCTCCAAGCTATTGAGGAGTCGTATTAATCATTAATGAAACTCTACGACTCTACTAAACATCTCTTGTAAAAGTCCTATCTTGATTACAAGGAGAGGCTTTAGGATTTGTATTCCCGCCCTACATTTTTATGAAATATGATTGAACCTATTTTGACTTGAATACTTATTCTCTACATTTTCTTTTACCCAGAGGTGCCTTCTGTGGATTTTCCATCTGGAAAGTATGGCGTCTTTTTTTCCTGAGTAGTTCACAGTCCTTCCAATCAAACTCATTACTGATGTTTTAGGTTTAACAGCTTTAACCAAACCTAATTGGGAAGGGGCCCTAATTTAGGATAGGTCATCTAGGAATTTTATAATATCCTTCATACATGGATTAGGTATTTTTATTGACCCTTAATTTGTGAATTCTATGCATGCATGAGGATCAGAAGTTGTTTAAGGTGTACAGAGGTAGTAAAGGACTCTCCTGGGGATGAACTTTCCTTTGATTGATGGTCGTTTTATAGGCGGCATATACAGATCCATCAGGCCATGATGTACATAGTCAAACAAAGGTGTTCGTAGGACATTTTCTTTTCATCTCTGATGGCCTAGTAGGGTTTGCAACATTTTGGATTTATTTTGATGTTGGGATCCACAGTGGGTGGTAGGTCTGAGTAATGGTGTCTGATAATTTTAGGTACATTCATATTAGCTTTGAGTTGGAAACTATTCCCGCTTGGTTCTTACTTCCATAAGGGGGAACTGGTGAATGGTTAGTTCATTTAGATGTCCATTTTATGTTAGGGGAATTTTGAGAGAGGAAGGTATGTAATCCTTTATCCACAAGTTTTCCAAATCCATGGTGTGACATAACATGAATGTCATTTGAGCATATGGAAGTTGGGAAGGACTCTCCTGGGAAAGAATTTACCTTTGACTGACGACCACTTTGTTGGCGACATATGTTGAGCCACCAGGGCACGATGTGCATATCCAAAAAAAAGTACTCCATAGGAAATTAGACTTCCATCTCTGATGGCTATGGAGATTGGGAACTTTCTAAATATGGTATGTGACCTTCGACAAGAGGGTGAACCTGAGCACGAAAAGGGACATTTTAGCTGAAATTCTCTAGAAAATCCGAAAATGAGTGGGGACATTTTTCTTTTGTATGCGGATCAACTTCATGCATATAGATGGGGTTTCTTTAGAAACCTCGTAAGAGACCAGAGATGAATCGGGTTCATATGTTCTAATATATCTAGGATGTGTATAGGGAGGAAAGTGTAAATCACGACTTTGAGGACCCTTGAATCATGAGGGATGGAACAGGGTTGTAAATCCATTGGGCGTACTGAGATAGGATAGGACTCCAATGGGAATGAATTTGCCTTTGATTAATGGACATTTTTTTAGGAAAAATATGCAGAGACACTGGGGCATGATGTGCATATCCAAAAAAAAGGTGTTCTTAAGACACTGGACTTCCATATCAGATGTCCATGAATGATTATGGGTATTCAAGATCGCTCAAAGCACAGAGTTTGAGGTATATCAGGAGTGTATCTGGACATATTGGAAACATTTGGGCTGCGATTTACTCATGTAATTTGTAATTCCTTATGTAGATCTAGCTTACACATAGGGTGAGGCGTTTGTCCCATATTTGGGGTACCTGATCATTTAATGTCACATGGCTAGGACGTGGGGTTCCTCTCGGGGAAGGGAACTGTGACATGCCTTTTAGGTTCGTGCTTCTAGGGAAAAGTTAATGGTTTGTCTTACCATATTGTCATGGTGTATCTCTCACTAAGATCCCTAATCTAATGTGGGCTATGATCGGTGTGTGAAACAAGGGATTACGATGGTTCCGGATCACCACCTAAGAATGAAAAAATCAAAATTAGAGAGAACATTAGGCTTAAACCATTGCCATGTGGTTTAACATCATACAATAAGGGAAAATTTGTCATTGTAGCTTAATTTCATTGGGGTGAGGACATGATGTTGTCATAAATATATTTAATTGATTTTAGTTAATTGAAATTAGGATTTTATGGCATTCCTTAGATGTGAGTGATGATAGAAGGTGTAAACCATAGTCTTAGGGGGAAACATAGATCAGGAGGGATAACATTGGACTTAGAATCTGTTGGGCATACCGATATGGGAGACTACTCTCCTGGGGACTAATTTTTCTTTGATTGGGGTGCATTTTGTAGGCGACATATGTAGATCCACTAGGGAATTATTTTCATATCCTAATAAAGGTGTTTCCAGGACACTGGCCTTCTATCTCAGATCGACTTGAATGATTATGGAGATCCAAGTTTTCCTAGGGTATGGAGTTTTTCAAACGAGAAATATATATCTAAGAATGGGGAAATATCTAGATCATTATTACCCATGAACTATTAGGACATCCACATATATTTGAGTCATATGTATAGGGGGAAGCCAGATCTTTTGACTTCTCATGAGTGGGGGGTATGTGCAGGATCTCGTAAAACTGAGAATTGTGCCACACATAATTTTTGAATAATTTTATACTTTATTGTCATATGGTTAGGACCTTTCATGGACTCCCTATAAAAGTCTGACCTGTGCATGGGGAAAGGGGAATCTTATTTATGGTGGTGGCTGGATCAGGATGCCAAATTCGGGCATCGTTACATATCCTGCAAGAGCAAAAATTAATATGCATATAGTTCATAATATTCCATGTACCGAAATGGTTTGGTCCATGGGTAGGGACATGTGGGGGATTTCTATGGCTGGGATAGGATGCCAAATCTAGGCATCACTATATATCCTAAAAGTGTAGGAATCAAGCCATATGTAGTTCTGGATGTTCCCTGTACTGATTTTCCTCAAACATGGGGGTACGAAAATTCTGGTTTCATTCACTATGGGTGTCGATTCTACCATAATTCTCTATAACTTGTTTGCATAGATAAATCCTTACCACTGAGCCTAAGATCACATGACTTATAGTCGATGTGAGAAACCCGTAGTGACAATGTTTTCCCGTGCCAGTGTGGGGAAATAGAGGATATGATAGAGGCATTTTTTTGTGGGGGTTGGGATAATATTGAAGATCGAGGTGTTTCTATGTATCCTGCAAATGAAATAATAAATTCATATGTAGTTCAGAAAGAGATCATGCAGTTTATCATCATGAGATTAGGTTTTTTTGTGTCATGCAATTTAATGTCTTACAATGAGGACATGAGTCATAGTTTAATGTCATGTTTTAGGGACGAGTTCCTTATAGTTTAACGTCGTGTGGAATAGACTATGACTCATAGTTTAAGGTCGTAGATTTTGTACCATGACTTCATGGTATTACTACTAATAATTTAAGGTCTAAGATTTTAGACCATAGGGATAACACCATACATTTGAACATCATGTTGGTCAAAAAAACACATAGTTTATGGTCATAGAGTTTGGACCATGATTTTGGCATTGCTATTATGTGAAGTACTTCTTCAGGAATGTTGCATTTGTGGGAGTTGTGATGAGTTTTTCTTCCATCGATATCAGGGCGTATGCACCATTGGAATAGAACCTATGTATCATGTATAGCCCTTACCACTTTGGTTCAAGATTTGGGGAATTCTTCCCAAGTATCATTGGGCTTCTAAGGAAAAACACCATTTCTCCTTTGAGGAAAGATCGAAGGTGAACCTTTTTGTTAAAGTCTAGTGTGATATGATTTTGGTAGATTTCCAAATGGTGGAAAGTATGCAGCATCTTTCTGTCTAGATGCTCCAACTCATCAAACCATCTACGAGATTGCTTTTCCATGGAAGGTTGATCACAAATAGACACACAAAGTGATGGCACTTGGATTTCAATAGGTAAAACCACCACTTCTCTGTATACTAGTGAGTATAGGGTCGCCTGGGTGGAAGTATGGGTCATATTCTGGTAAGCATACAAAGCATGAAAGAGATTGTCAGGGTAAAATTTCTTATCCTTATCAACCATCTATTGGAGAATGTTGGAAAAATAATTGTTGAAAGCATCTATCTTCCCATTGGTCGTTGCATGGTACCAATATAAAAGGTTGGCTTTTATTCCATACTCCTAGTATAGATTTTCCAACTCAATAGAGTGGAATTTGGTGCTGTTGTATGTCATTATTTTATGAGGGACACCAAATCTGGTAATTATTTTGTCCTTTACAAAGATAACTATGTTTTTCTCCCCAACTTCTTTAAGGGGTATGGATTCAGCCCATTTGTAAAAGAGGTCGGTCATTGTGAGTATGAAATTGAATTGTCTAACTATGGCAGGAGGATATGGTCCCACAACATCCATCCCTCAGGCAGTGAATGGCCAAGAGTACTTAGTTTTATGAAGTAACTCTGAGGGTTGGTGTATAAAATTGGCATGAACATGGTAGGAATGGAACTTTTTTGAATATTCCACAATCATGTATCATAGTGGGATAGCAGTCCCAAGCCTTCAGATTTGGTGAGAGGGCTTGGTTATTGATTGGTGTGCTCTGCAAGCTCCTGTGTGTACATCCTCCATTATGAAATTAGTCTATTCTCCATCAATGCACCTAATAAGGAATTCGTCAAGGCCTCATTTGTAGAGAACCTTTTCCTAGTTTACTCCATTGTACAAGATAAATCTAGTTGCCCGTCATTGGACATGTTCCATTCAAGCCCTATCTTGTGTGAGTTCATTCTTCCAAAGAAAATTTACAATGGGTGTCATCCAACTGGTGGTCTGACCATAAGGCTCAGAAATTGGGCTAATTTCTTCAACCTCCTCCATACTGCTCTAGATAAATGGAAAGATTATTCAAAGGTGGGAAATGCAAATGACCATTTCATCCTGGTCTGGATTAGCCAAGGTTGTGGATTCCTTTTCCAAAGAATTGTCTTGATAATTTTTAGACTATGGGACATAGGTCAACATTCGTATGTTGGGAATTCCATCATCATTTCTCAAACATGTTTCATCAAGGGTTCCAATACTTCTTTCTTAATGGCATAGTCATTGTTGGTCTATTTGATGACTAACTCCGAATCACCCTTTATTTTTATGTGCTTGGATTTAATATGAAGTGACAATTCTGGGACCACAATGAGGGCCTGATATTATACTTCATTATTTGAAAACCCATCTAAAAGTAGGAAAGAGTATGGAAGGACTGTCTTTTCAGGGGATATGATTATAATTCCCAACCCCACTTTGTTGAGCTGAGGATCCTCCATCCTTTTCCCTGTCAGGATTTTGGAAGCATCATCAAAGTAAATTTCCCAAATCTGGGGGTCCTCCTAGATGGAGAAAACTTCTTCATCCAAGAGTTACGCATCCAATGGGGTTGTTTCATCTGAGGGGTGATTTTCCAGGAAGTCTACTAACTCTTGTCCTTTGATGGACTTCTGGGGTATATATCATATGTCAAATTGTTGTAGGATGACCGCCCATCATGATAGGCTTCCATTTACCATGGGACGATTGAGGATATATTTGATCGGGTTGCAGTGGGAGACTAGGTGGACCTCATGGTTCCACAGGTAATTCTTGAGTTTCTAAACCACAAAAATTAGGGCTAGTTAGTTCTTTTTGATTTTTGAATATAGAGTTTCAACATCAATCATTTTTTGGCTGAGGTAATAGAGGTATTTCTTGCTATTGTATTCATTATTCTATCTTAGGAAGGTGCCTAATGACCGTTCTAGGGAGGTTACATACCAAATGTGTAGTATCCCCTCGAATGGTGGCATCATAAATAGTGGGATTAGGAGATATCTTTTGATATTGCCGAATGATTCTTGGAAATCATTACCCCAGTCGTATGTAACCCCTTTCTTCATTATCCTAGTTAAAGTTAAACATTTACCTATCAATTTGGATATGAAGAACTGAATTTAGGAAAGGTACCCCTGGAGACCTCTCAACTCAGTGAGGTTGTGAGGTGGGGACATTACAAGGATTTATTTTGTCTTCTCGGGGTCGACTTCGATGTCGTTATGGCATATGATGAAGCTAAAGAAATTTCCCAAGGTAATGCCAAAGGTGAATTTTAGGGGATTCATCTTTAAACTCTGATACTACAATTGTTTGAAGACAGTTTCAAGATTGGCTAGGTGTTTTGAGCGTTGTTGTGATTTAACCACCAGATCATTGACATAACACTCGACGAATTTTCCCAAGAAGGGCTTGAAGATGTGGTGCATGGTGCACTGATATGTCGTGTTGGCATTCTTTAAACCAAAGGGAATCATGTTATAATAGAACACTCCCCAAGGGGACCTAAAAGCGGTGTCTTATTTATCTTCTCAGGCCATCTGGAATTGATTGTATCTCGAATATCCGTCCATGAAATAGAGATCCTCATATCTAGTGGTTGCATCTATCAATAATTCTGTGATCGGGACCGGGAAATAGTCTTTTTGGAAATGTCGATTAATATCCCTGAAGTCAATGCAGATTCTAATTTTTCCATTATTTATTTTTACAAGGACTATGTTTTTCTTCCAGATCGGATACTAGACTTCCCGTATGAAGTTTGATTTGATCAACTTGTCAACTTCAGCCTCTATTTTGGAAGAATGCATCAGGTGAGTACTTCTAGCTACCTTTTTATAGCCCTAGTGATCTTCTGGTAAGCCCATATGATGAGTGAAGACATGAAGATCGAGGCCTCACATTTCTGTGTATTTCTAGGAAAACACATCTCGATTTTTCTTTAGGAAGGAGGTGTATGCTTCTTGATCCTCGACAAGAATATCCACACTGATCAGAGTGGGCCTTCGGTCATCTTTGATGCCTAGGTTTATCTCTTTAAGTTCATCAATTGTGGTGGAAACACCTTATTCAAATGCATAAGGTGTATCTTTAAGGTCTTCTTATTTTTCTTCTTCATCGTCATCATCTTTACTATTTTTTCATCATCTTTTTCTTTCTCTTCTGATGGAGAGAGGATTCTCAAGATGAACTCTCCAACATTAGGAGAGAAATCGTTGTTCGCCTTAGTGATTAAGGTGAGGGCAGTTTGGTGTCCTATGGATGGGTCAGGAAAATATCTGTTAGGGATTTTCTTGGCATTATGAGAGTCAGTCTGATCTTACGTGTCTTTAGACTTTGCATCCATAATAGTGACCATGAAAACAATTGAGCCTGCATCCGGACTTGCACTTACGCATTCAAATTGGTTGATGGGTAATACATACTCTTCCCCAAGTTGCTGGAAGGGATCGGTGGGAACCATTTCCAATCCATTCAGGGCTGTAATACAGTCAATGTCATCATCCAAAGGATGTCTTTATTCCATTTCAGAGAACCATGCATCGATATAATGCAACTCACAGTACTCAAACGGGGATTAATCAGCGTGTAATTTCCCAGTTTTTCCATTTGTTTAATATTTGGTGCACTGATGGTATGATGATTGAATTGCAGCATGTTGATGCAGCCAAGACCTCCCTAACATGATGTTGTAGTCCATACATTTCTGAACAACCAAGAACTCAAAATCCAACCTGAGGTCTCCAAGAAAAGCTTTAATCTTGATTTGTTCTAATAGTTTATTCTAACTTTTATCATATCCTAGTAGATTTTTTGTGTAGGGTGTTAATATGTCTTCATAATATACCATCTGGTGAAGTGTTCTCAATGGTAGGAGGTTGACACTAGAGGCTTTGTTGATGAAAATCCTCCTGAAATCAATTCTGTTTATCAATTCCATTTATGTGCCCTTGCATGGTGGTGGCTTCATCCCTATCTATGAAAGAGATTGTGGCATGACATTCTTCAGGATTGGTCTCAGTCTGATAGACTTCGGTTGCTGCTACTTCAGCCTCGAACTCCTGGGGACTTAGTAAGGCTTCGATAAGTGCCTCCCTATGATCTATGTACGAACTTAACGCATCCAAGATTGACAATTTTATGGTTACTAAAGAAAGATACTTTAGAATATCATATTTTTTCTCTAAAGGTAAGCTCTTCTTGGCTTGGGTTTTCTTTTTCACAGACACATTAGGGGATTGGTCTTTGGACATAGAGGTTTCGGCCTCTGTGATAGGAGCTGGTGGAACAGTGTAACACCCCATGCTTCTACGGTACATTTCTCTTTGAATAATGCAATAGCGTGTGTTGTACGCAACATCGAGTTCTAACACACACCACAACTAATCAAACTAGCCGTTATAAATAGTAATACCTACTTTATGAAATTTTAGAAATTTTATCTCTAAAAATGGACTTCATTTTTGGATTCGGAGTATCGAATTTAGCCTAAGGTGAAATTTTGGTACTTTTCGTATAACTTTAATATTTTGATGAATAGTGAAAATTACTGAATTTTAATTAAAAACAAATTTTTTAATAAAAATAATTAATAGTGATAAATTATGAATTTTAGTGGTTTTAAAGTATATTTAGAATATATTTTTACCATTTAATACAATGTTGGTCATTGGACATAATTTCACAGTTAAATCGAACATAAACATGTATCAATCTTTTGCTAGTTATTATATCTTAAAAACACGCTTTTTGTTTTGACTGCGGGAATTAATTTTAAATTAATGTCTGCCACTTCTGTGTTTTGAATTTGTAAAAATTGATTCCATATTTGGAATCAGGATGTTCAAATTGTGTAAATAGGTAACTTTTATTTTTAGACATTTTGAATAATTACTTCGGTAAATATTTTATTTACCATGGTTAAAGGGTAAATCCGGTAAATAAGGGTTAAAAAATAATATTATAATAATACAAAAATACCCTAAAACGTGTCCTAACCTTTTTTTTTATACATGTTCGACCATGGGTATATTTGGATCGATTTGGGGACCCCATGGTGTCACTTGTATGTGATAGGGACACTTAATTTTAATTAAGTTAAAATTAATATAAAAATGACACAAGCATATATCTTTTAGAAACATAATTTTTTCATAGGGTTATATATGTTGGATTTTCAACTATAAATATTCATTAGAAATAAAAAAAGTTCTACTATATAATGATATTTTATTTATAATTTTTAGACATTAAATAAGTTAATTTATTTGTGACACAATGATGATGCAGTAATTACCATAATAGTGAAAAATTAAAATAATTGATATTATAAATACCCAAATAAATATAATTTGAGACTTTTAATGAATTAAACTAATTTTCTAGGATAATATTACATATTAGGATTGATTTAATTGACTTTATTCGAAGTAATAATTCTGTTATGATTTTTACAAAAATCAATTATTGAATAGTGTCAAAATTGACATAAAAGAATGTTTAAAACAAATATTATATTATTAATTGATATTAAATTCCTAAAAATCTAAGGTTCACCCAAGAGACTTATATCATGATAGGTTTATCATTAATGGACCACTTGGGGGTCTCTTGGGTGTATATAGTAAGTTTATTAACCATATAATATAAAAACACAAAGAGACATTGTAAAAGTGAAACTAATTAACTAAGAGTTAATACTTAATGATAAGGTTAATATAGTGACCCAAACCTGTCTAAATCCTATTTGTTGAGTGGTTTTCGACCCATCCCCACCTTAACCTTTATATAATCCACTTTGGAGCCATTATAAACCAAATATTAATTTATTATAAAATAATATTTCTAGCTTTTCCAAAGGTGCCCCTCACCCCTCTTATAAAAGGGCACTCTCCCTTCTCATTAACTCACACCTTAAAAGCCTTTTTGGTTCGGCAAAACTCTACCCAAATAATCTCTAAACTTCTTCCACTTCATCCTAGAGGCATTCCTTTAGTCAGAAATCCAACCTAAGAGCCCTTTTGATCAAATCAAAAGGAAGAACCCGAAGACGAGGTAATGATTTCACCTCCCTTTTCCAAGTTCCTTTCTTCTTCCACTTCTTCCTTCTTTGTTATTACCATTCTAAAATAATAATTCCAGTATCTTATATATACCGGGATGTTATTATAAATATGGTACAACCATATTCATTATTCTATTCATCCTTTGAATAACATGTCACCATACGTGCGTACGTACGGCTTACCGTCTCCACGTCGTGGTGTAATTGTTATTCAATAAATTATTATTTGGATGGGTATAATAATGATGTGTAACTCATGTAAATAATAAATATAACATGATAATGATTCTGTATATATGTTATACCATTCATTTATATATTATTTTAATATCAAAATAATGATATTGTCGCTCGTGCGTACGTACGGACTACCGTCTCCACGAACGCGATGAGATTCATTCTCCATCGTATCCAATCAAGTATAATTCTCATTTGATGATTAATAATAGTATCTAAGGACTTGATATCATTATGGATATGATTAAGATACAATCTATCCAAGACAAACACAGCTTATGTAACAAAACATATAAAATAAAACGAGTAAGTTAACACCCGAAACAATGATAATAATAAGATATTATTAACAAATCAATGTTAAAAGATCATATATGATATCATATTAATGTATATGATTCTTGTATAATTTAATAACAATTATTTCACCATTATACAAGAGGTTAAACTACCCCAACCAAGTAAAAGTATAAGGTAATGGTTATTTCATAATCTCTTCATTATCCGAGGTTGTATATACGTAATAATCTAATGGGATTTCTTTATCATCCACATCCATGTTTCTTAAAAATGTATTTCAAAACATATTTACTATTTACTATAATATGGGTTAAAGTCATTTATACCATTGTTTGACTTTTTATAATTGGTTTATAAAGGAATCTTTCTGTTTTTTTTTCAAACAAGGTGCTTTATAACCTTTTCAATAGAAATAAGGTAAGAATGTTTTTTTAACATATACGGTGGGTGCGGCTATTTTCCGCCATTATAAAATCATCGAAGCTTCCCTTACAATATTACAAGAATATTTTCAAAGAAAATGTTTTGTTTTATAAATATATGACTCTTAAATTATTTCAAAATAGAAAGAGATATTTCTCTAAAAAGAGTTTTGATTTCATCTATGTCAACATCCTTTGATGGATTTTACACGTATTTGAAGTTGATTTATAATGATACAAAAATTCTATATTGTATTGAAGGTTGTGTGATATGTTTTATTGTGGATGTGTTATTTTTATACCATTCATGGTTTATGGATGAAGTATTTACATTTCATATGCTAGTTTTAATACGAATGTTTTTGTTATGTTTAAACCTTTTCATATGGGAATGCATTGGACTTAATATGTGATGGGTGGAGCCCGATATAGCTCCTCGATGCATCGGTAGGTCTCATGAGACAAAATAGTGTCTTGGAACAAGGCCTTGGAAAAATATTATTTGTAGTCTTGGCACGAGGCCTTGGCTATGTGGTTATGATATTCTGGCATTATGCATTCCATTATTATGAAAATGTTTACTGATATTGAATGTGATTATTTGATTAGTAGAATATCCATCTGAATAAGTAAATGGAATTATTTTATTTTATTTTTGCCATACTATGTTGAAGTTCAAGTTTAAAAGGATTTTGTTTTAGTTATAAATTGCCTTAAATGTTTATTCTTATTTATGAAACTTTTCGCTATATTGTTATCCTTATTGGGAATTTGAGCTCACCCCTTTTCTATGATTTATCTTTACCAGGATGTGAAGAAGTAAATTATGAATGACCTATAGGGATATTATGAGGGGATAATAGTGTGGTCTATGGAGACAATATGTTGTTGTAGTAGTTTTTCACTTTATGATGTAATGTAAAACTTTATGAATATATCTAGTGTTTCCAAGGCTACTAAACCAATCGGTCTTTCGAGATTTGATCATTCTTGTGATCATGCCAATGTTATGTAATAATGCACCGACTCTAGGTAACTGGGTTTGGGGCGTTACAAATTGGGTCCTTCCCATTTTTGGCCGAACTGGTCCATCTGTATACCTTGGGTAATTTGATATTTGTTCTTCCCCTTATAGATACTCCATGATAATTGGGATTGGATTTCTTTTTACATGGGAGGAGGAGCATTCTGGTTCTTTCTGTGTCTGTTGGAGGGTCCTTCTATGAGTTTCTATGATGTTAACAGTTTAACTTATAGCATGGCTAGGAATTTGAGTCATGCCATGATCATTCCTTCCAGAAAACCTCCTTCCTCTACAGCCTCTTCTTCCAGCTCTTCGGTTGGGCGTGGGGAATTTGGGTTCATGTCCATTGTAACGACCCAAAGTTGTTCAATGTAAATTCTATTCTTATATTTATGTCATAAAATAACATGAAAACACAACATAATAAACTACTAAGTCATAGGTGACCTTTAAACATAAGTTTGTCACTCCTATGTTTGGAATTTAGAAAATCTGACACCCACGGTTGTGTTCAAGATGATTTTTGAAGTCTAACGAAACAAAAATATTTTTTGTTGAATAGTGACCTACCCTTATGAATATTAACATACCCTTATGAATAGTAATATGACCTTTATGAATGGTAAATAATCCAACATAAGATTAAAATTACCTATCATTAACTAAATAAAATTTAGACATCTTAAAAAGTGACAATTTTACCTTAGTAAACATTTTAGTATTTTGTAAGAATATTTATTTCCTTAAAATTTATTCATAAATTATTGAATCAATGTCTTATAGTTTTTAGATAATTTTATAAGACCCTGCGTAATTTTTGAAAGCACTATAAATCAGTCTTAATCTTAAAAACTGTTTTTTAAGTAAATTGTGATTATGATTAAATATTAAATTAATAAAATTTAGAAAATTATTTTTGAAAAATGGAATTCATTTTTTGATTGTACAGGTCAAAAAACGGTAGGGGTAAATATTTGGGTTTTTTCTGAAATACTTCAATTTTTGGGTGAATAGTAAAAAAAATATAGTTTTTTGCATAATCGGTGTATACTAAATTGCATAATTAATGATTTAATGATGACATAAACATTATATAACTTTATTTATGGAAAATTATATTAAATTTCATAAATTTTTCCTTAAAATACAATAAATCCAATTCTCAAACCTAAAAAGAACTTTCCAAAGCCTAAAGTCAAAAGGTGATTTCTTAAGGTGTCTTTTTCTCTTTCTTTCACTTTCCTTTTAATAAATTAATGAATTCGAATTATAAAGAAGAATTAAAGCCTAAAATGAATTATATTATATTAATATATAATTTAGGATGTCAGAAAACTACTATTACAATTCTTACTTTTGATATATTATTTTATTTAATATTTTATACTAAAAACACCTCCATCCTTATGTATAAATAAGTCCTCCCCCTCCTCTTGACAAACCACACATATCAAGATTCAATAATTGCTAATATTAGCCCAATAATCTCCCCTAGCCCCTCCCCCATGTCTAAGAGCTTTTGGTTTCATCAAAAGACCAAGCATAGGCCCTTAAGGAGGTTCTCAAGAGAAGGATTCAAGAGGTAATTTCCCTCCCTCTTCTCCTTTAATTCCCTTTCAAGTTCAAGTTAATTTCTTGATCTCTCCCAACCTATCTTCCTCCAAATTGTTTAACTCCATTATTATACATATGATGTAATTTTGTGATTCTAATTGGATATTATATTACCCAACCCCCTTTCCCTCCTCCTTTTATTTTATTAAAGAGAACGTTGTTCGAGAGGTGTTAATTTATCACCTTCAAAAACAACATTCCTTCTTCTTCCATTTATACCTTCATATCTGGTCATGAAACCATTTTTATGGTTGAAACAGGATATTTTATATGTATTATGTTCTATTTAATGTTCTTGAAATAACCTATGTCCATATTACTAGTTGATAAGTTAAAACAAGTTTGTTCTGATCCATAAACCGCCCAAATTGACCCAAATAACCATCATTTAATTCTTATCAAATGATTCCTCCACATGGATATAATATAATTTATTATAAGATAATTCAAACCCCTGTAATATCATTAATGACATGTAATATCATTTCTGGATGTTTACTCATGTTTTACCCAAACTTCAATTTAAGAATACAAGTGAACCACCCAAGAAAAACCGTAAAAATGAACATCCCTGAACAATGTTTTTAAACTCTATAAGTAATCCAAAGGAACATAATATGACATATTGAAACCAGAATGAACCCTATTAATTTAAAAATGGTTCTATATTACTAATTAATGAATATAATGTCATTATACAGGACATTAAAGAGAAGGAAGCATTCAGGTACAAGGTAAGGGGAAATTCTAGAACCCAACATTCATCCTTCAGGTTCTACCTCTTTCACTCCATTTTTGATATGGTTACTCCTTAAATATCATTTGTTCATAATTTTCTTAACTTTTTTGGGATATAAATTTTTTCTACTAAATTTAATGTCAACCAAAATGTTTTCCAAAAGAACACTTTTAAGAACTCGCCTTTTACCTCTCATTCAAGGTTGATGGTTCTTGTATCAAGTATATTATTCCCTCGTTCTTTTGGGAACCCAAATTTTATGAATGTGTTCTTATGAGATGAAACCCATTCCTTTTCATGGGTTATTTATGTTAATTTATGATGTATGTTCATTGTGGCATGTGTGATAAATGATAATGTTATGACGTGACGGGTGCGCCCAGAATTATATAGCACAATATGAATGTTTAAATGTGACGGGTGCGCCCGGAATTATATAGAGATACAATGCATTAGGTAAAGTGATGAATCTCATGAGTAAATGTGAAATGATGTGTGAAAAAGATTATGTCTTGGTTCACAAGTATGTGTGGTAGTTAACCACTAAGACATGATATTTCATTTTTATGAATTGCCACATTTCAAGTATTTTATTTATGCTCCTCTCATGTTCATGATCTTTTTCCTATGTTATGATTATGCTCACCCCATGATATATTTTTTTATCTATCCTCTTACTTGGATTCTAGCTCACCCCTTTTGATGTATATCCTCAGGTCGCTACATGTACTAAGGAGAGGACAAGTGCCACTTAGAATCTAGAGAAGAAGAAATAAAATAAATGTTTATGGTTGATGATGTATTTGTTATGTATGGTCCTAGTTTTCCCAAGACACTAAACCTTTGGGTCCTCTATGTGTAATACTATTATGTTTTTTATCTTTGAAATGATTTAATAGTAATGTATGAAAAGTCTAGGTTGCTATTGTTGGTATCAGAGGCAAGGTTTAGTTAATTTGGGAATTAGGATTAGTGAACCCTAGGGAAAACCTACCTCATGAGACTAAGTAAAAATATGCACACAAGAATATTTACCTAGGGATCCCATATGTTATGTTTTTGGTATAAATTGTTTAAATTAATAAGTTATTCATGACTTTTTTACTTATGTTTTGTTCCAACCTTTTCTATTTTAGAAAATGGTGGGAACCAGGAGAAATCAGGCCAACAACTCCTGCGAGGGCCAATGCAACAATTTCCCGAACGACATCCCCAATGATTTGGGAGGTGGAGATCAAAAATTCATGGCAATTATTACCCAATTATTTGAGGTTATGAATAATGAACATAATAATGGGGAATGTTCTCCTTCACCAAATAGGGAGAAACAGGCTATCGAATGTTTTATGTGGCAATGACCACTGACATTTTGTGGATCTTCCGATCCACTAGTTGTGGAAGAGTAGGTCAACTCCATGGAGAAGATCTTTTTTGTGCTTCATTGTTTAGAGACGGAGAAGGTGACTCTAGCCATTTATCATCTAGATTGAGAATTCAATCAATGGTGGGATTTGATTAAGAACACCAAGCCAAGGGAGTAAATTGAATAGATGGAATGGGAAGACTTTAAGATAATGTTTCTTAATAAGTATTTCCCGAGAACTCTTTGCATGAAAATGGAGAGAGAATTAATAGTGCTCAAGCAAAAAGAAGGACAATATTTCACAACCTATGAAGCAAATTTCACAAGGCTTGCAAGGTACACTTTGGGTTTTGTTATCAACAATGATAGGAAAATTGATAGATTCTTTAGTGGATTAAAACCACAACTTCGAAAGGATCTTGAAATTCGAGACTTTGGGAGTAATGAAGAAGTTTTTCGTTGTGCTCTCAAAGTAGAGATGGAGTTTGGAGAATGGTCCCATGGATATGGGGATAAGAAACAAAATATGGAGTTTTAAGCCGGTAGATCTAGTGACAAAGGTGGGAAGAAAAATCAATGACCCACATGCCAAAAATGTGGGAAGTTGCACCATGGGAACTGCCTCAAAGGGACAGGGAAATGCTTCAAGTGTGGGAAAGAAGGACACCATACCCAAGAGTTTCGAAAAGACACGAATAGGAAGGATAATGTACTCAATGAAAGGAGAGAACCACCCATGGTTCAATGCTACAACTATAGGGAGCTAGGGCACTATGCAAACCAGTGCACTAAACCTCGATCCCTCAAGGGTAATCAGCGTTAGTAGCCACCAAAGCCAAAGAAACAAGGGAAGGATTATGCTATCACTACTGTGGAGGTGGAGCATGATAATGAAGTCATACAAGGTACACTTCCTATTCACTTAAGAATGGAAAAAGTCTTATATGATTCTAGTTCCATGCATTCCTTTATTTATTGAAAGTTTGCTAGAACTATATAATCGAAGCCCCGAAACCTTGAAGTATAGATATTTGTAAAAACACAAAGTGGTGCAATCATTGTAACCCAAGTGTTTGACTCTTCTCCTGTTGGCGTATGTGGGAAGATTCTTCCGGAAAATCTCATAATACTTCCCTTGGTGGAATTCGACGCTATAATGGGAATGGAATGGCTCTCGTTATATAGAGCGCATATCAACTATCGGGAAAAGGAAATATCTTTTCATATTCTGAACCATCCCATTCCTCTCTATAAATGAAATGAAAATCATGAATCTCCTTTGAAAAACCCTTCAATGGTATGGGTGTTGATTCCCTATGAAGAAGCATACCTCACCCAAATGGTTGAGTTAAAGAAAAGTTCCAACCTTGAGGAAATGCCTATCGTAAGGGAATACAATGATGTATTTCCTGAAGAGTTACTCAGAATTCCCTCGGAACATGAGGTAGAGTTCTCAATTGAACTCATACCTTGAGCTACTCCTATCTCGAAGTGCCCCTATAGGATGGCTCCTATCGAACTGGAGGAGTTAAAGAAGAAGCTTCAAGAGAATCTGGACAAATGGTTCATACGCCCTAGTGCATCACTTTGGGGTGCACCAGTGCTCTTTATAAAGAAGAAGGATGGAACAATGAAGATGTGTATCAATTATTGGGAACTCAAAAAGATCACCATAAAGAACAAGTATCCTCTCCCAAGGATTGATGACTTGTTCGACCAGTTAAGAGGAGCTCAATACTTCTCAAAGGTGGATCTTCATTCTGGATATCATTAGGTAAAGGTAAAGAAGGAAGATATTCAGAAGACTGCCTTCTGTACAAGGTATGGGCACTATGAGTTTTTGGTGATGCCCTTTGGACTTACTAATGCCCCTGAAATCTTCATGGATTTGATGAATATTGTCTTTAGACATTACCTCGACAAATTAGTGGTAGTGTTTATCGATGATATTCTTATCTACTCTAAGATCAAGGAGGAACATGAAGAACATGTAAGACTTGTGTTGGAGACATTAAGAAAGGAGAACTTGTATTCCAAGTTCAGAAAGTGTGACTTTTGGATGAATCAAGTAATGTTCTTGGGACTTTTGATCACAAGTGAGGGAATTTATGTGGATCCTTCAAAGACAAAGGCGATTGAGGAATGGCCCAGGCCCTCTAGTGTCACAGAAATCTGTAGTTTTATTGGTTTAGCTGGGTACTACCGACGTTTTGTGAGAAACTTCTCACGATTGTCAAGCCCGCTAACTAAGTTAACAATGAAAGGGGTAAAGTATTTCTGGATGGAATATTGTGAGGGAAGCTTCAAGGAGCTAAAGAGAAGGTTGATCACTGCACCTATACTCACACTACCAAAAATTGGAGAAAGTTTTGTGATATACAGTGATGATTCAAAGAATGTCTTGGGTTTTGTACTCATGAAAAATGATAATGTGATAGCCTACGCCTCATGACAGTTGAATATCCATGAGAAGAACTACCTGATGCATGATCTAGAGCTGGCAGCCGTGATTTTTTCCTTGAAAATCTGTCGGCACTACCTTTATGGTGAGAAGTGTGACATATACACCAACCACAAGAGTCTAAAGTATATATTCACACAAAAGGAGCTCAACATGCATCAAAGGAGATGGTTAGAGCTAATCAAGTATTACGATTGCTCTATTCACTATCATCCGGGAAAGGAAAACAAGGTAATTGATGCTCTAAGAAGAAAAGAACCTTCTACTCTATCCATGTTGCGGATTGAGAAAGACCCTATCTTCTTGGATATACAAAGGATGGATTTGGGAATCGTAAGGGAAGGGGATACATCCTACCTTTCCCAAATTATTACGCAACCATCCATCCAAGAGAAGATTAAGGAAGCACAAATGGATGATGTGTAGATACAAAATAGGGTGAATGCAGTAAAGGAAGGGAAGCTGCAAGAGTTCTATATCGACGATGATGGTGTGATTCGGTTTGGAATGCGGCTTTGTGTGACTTAATCACCCAGGATAAATAAGGATCTATTGGATAATTCACATAGATAAACTTTCTCTATCCATTCTGGGAGTACCAAGATTTACCGTGATCTCCGAGAACACTTCTGGTGGGATAACATGAAGAAGGAGATTGTGGAATATATATCAAGGTGCTTGGTATGTTAGAAAGTTAAAGCTGGGCAACAAAATTCCCAAGGAATGATGTATCCATTACCTATACCCATGTGGAAATGGGAAAATGTTACTATGGACTTTGTCACAGGCCTCCCGAAGACGTCAAAGGGAAATAATGCGATATGGGTTGTGGTTGACCGACTCACCAAGACTGCCCATTTTATTGCTATTCGGGAAGATCTCTCACTTGATCAACTTGCAAAGATATATGTGAAGGAAGTGGTGAGATTGCACGGTGTTCCACTCTCAATTGTCTCTGCCCGTGATCCAAGGTTCACATCTAAATTCTGTAGGAGCCTTCAACATGCTTTGAGTACTGAATTAAATTTCAGCACGCCCTATCACCCCCAAACCGATGGCCAGTCTAAAAGGACTATTCAGATGCTTGAAGATATGCTAAGAGCCTACTCTCTTGAATTCAAAGGTGGTTGGGATCAGAATCTCTCATTGGTTGAGTTCTCATTCAACAATATCTTCCACTCGAGTATTCAGATGACTCTGTATGAAGCTCTTTATGGGAAGTGATGTAGAACTCCAACCTTTTAGGATGAAGTTGGAGAAAGAAAGCTACTTGGGCCCGATCTTGTTAAATAGATGACCAAAAAGGTTCAAGTAATCCAGAAACACATCAAAGATTCTCAAAGTCGGAAAAAGAGCTATGCTGACAACTGTCGAAGGGACTTGGAGTTCGATGTTGGGGACAAAGTCTTCCTTCGTATATCTCCATGGAAGAGAGTCATGTGATTCGGGAAGAAAGGGAAGCTAAGACCAAGGTATATTGGCCCCTTTGAGATCCTTGACCGCATAGGAGCTGTGGCCTATCTTCTATCACTTACACCGAATATGGATCAAGTTCATGATGTGTTTCATGTATCACTACTAAGGAAGTACATACCAAACCCCTCACATGTAATAAACTCAAAGGTGGTGCAGTTGGAAGATGATCTCTCCTATGAGTAGCATCTAGTAAAGATTTTGGATTAGAGAGATAAGGTTCTACGCAACAAGAAAACCCATCTTCTCAAAGTGTTGTGGAGGAACCATAAGTTTGAGGAAGAAAAATGGGAACTATAAGAGGCAATTAAGGAGAAGTACCCTCACCTGTTTGTGTAAAGTAAAATTTTGGGGGCAAAATTTCTTAAGGGGGGAAGAATGTAACGACCCAAAGTTCTTAAGTAGAAATTCACTTCTTATATTTATGTCATAAAACAACATAAAAACACAACATAATAAACTACTAAGTCATAAGTGACCTTTAAACATAAGATTGTCACTCCTATGTTTGGAATTTCGAAAATCCGACATACACGGTTGTGTTCAAGATGATTTTTGAAGTCTAATGAAACAAAAATAATTTTTGGTGAATAGTGACCTACTATTATGAATATTAACATACCCTTATGAATAGTAATATGACCTTTATGAATGGTAAATCATCCAACATAAGATTAACATTACCTATGATTACTTAAATTAAATTTAGACATCTTAGAAAGTGACAATTTGACCTTAGTAAAAATTTTGGTATTTTGTAAGAATATTTATTTCCCTGAAATTTATGAATAAATTATTGAATCAATGTCTTATAGTTTTTAGATAATTTTATAAGACCCTGTGTAATTTTTGAAAGCACTATAAATCAGTTTAAATCTTAAAAACTGTTTTTTAAGTAAATTATGATTTTGATTAAATATTATATTAATAATATTTATAAAATTATTTTTGAAAAATGGACTTAATTTTTGTATTCTACACGTCGAAAAATGGTAGGGGTAAAGTTTTAGGTTTTTTCTGAAATACATCAATTTTTGGGTGAATAGTAAAAAAATACAGTTTTTCGCATAATCGGTGTATACTAAATTGCATCATTAATGATGTAATGATGACATAAAAATTATAGAAATTTATTTTCGGCCAAATTATATTAAATTTCATAAATGGTTTCTTAAAATACAATAAATCAAATTCTCAAACCTAAAAAGAACTTTCCAAATCCAAATATCAAAAGGTGATTTCTTAAAGTGTCTTTTTCTCTTTCTTTCACTTTCCTTTTAATAAATTAATGAATTAGAATTATAAATATGATTTAAAGCCTAAAAATAATTATATTATATCAATATATGATTTAGGATTTCAAAAAACTACTATTACAATTCAAAATTTTGATATATTATATTATTTAATATTTTATACTAAAAACACCTCCCTTCTCATGTATAAATAAGCCCTCCCCCTCGTCTTGCCAAACCACACCTCTCAAGCTTAAATAATTGTCTATGATCTGCCCAATCATCTACCATATCCCCTCCCCCACATCAAAGAGCTTCTGGTCTCATAAAAATACCAATCTTAGGCCCTTAAGGAGGTTCTCAAGAGAAGGATTCAAGAGGTAATTTCCCTCCCTCTTCTCCTTTAATTCCCTTTCAAGTTCAAGTTCATTTCTTGATCTCTCCCCACCTATATTAATCCAAATTGTGTTTTAACTCCAGTAGTATAAATATAATATAATTTTATGATTCTAATTGTATATTATATCACCCAACCCCATTTCCCTCTTCCATTTATTTTATTAAAGAGAACGTTGTTCGAGAGGTGTTAATTTATCACCTTCAAGAACAACATGCCTTCTTATTCCATTTCTACCTTCAGATCTGGTCATGAAACCATTTTTATGGTTGAACCAGAATATGTTATATGTATTATGTTCTATTTAAAGTTCTGGAAATAACCTATGTCCATATTACTAAGTGATAAGTTAAAACAGGTTCGTTGTGATCCAAAAACCACCCAAATTGACCCAAATAAACATCATTTAATTCTTATCAAATGATTCATCCAAATGGATCTAATATAATTCATTATAAGATCATTAAAACTCCTTTAATATCATTAATGACATGTAATATCATTTCTGGATGTTTACTCATGTTCTACCCAAACTTTAATTTAAGAATACAAATAAACCACCCAAGAAAAACCATAAAAATGAACATCCCCGAACAATGTTTTTAAAATCTATAAGTCATCAAAAGGAACATAATAAGACATAATGAAACCAGAATGAACCCTACTAATGTAAAAATTGTTCTGGATTTCTAATTAATGAATACAATTTCATTATACAGGACATTAAATAGAAGGAATCATTCAGGTACAAGGTAAGGGGAAATTCTCGAACCCAACTTTCATCCTTCAGGTTCTACCTATTTCATTCCATTTTTGATATAGTTACTCCTTAAATATCATTTGTTCATAATTATCTTAACTTTTATGGGATATAAATTTTTTCTAATAAAGTTAATTTCAACCAAAATGTTTCCCATAAGAACTCACCTTTTACCTCTCATTCAAGGTTAATGGTTCTTGTATCAAGTATGTTGTTCCCTCTTTATTTTGGGAACCCGATGTTTATGAATGTGTTCTTATGAGATGAAACTCATTCCGTTTCATGGGTTAGTTATGTTCATTTATGTTATATGATCATTGTATCATGCGTGATAAATTATAATGTTATGACCTGACGGGTGCGCCCGAAATTATATAGCACAATATGAATGTTTAAATTTGACGGGTGCGCCCAAAATTATATAGCACTCCAATGCATTGGGTAAAGTGATTAATCTCATGAGTAAATGTGAAATGATGTGTGAACAATATTCTATCTTGGTTCACAATTATGTGTGGTAGTTAACCACTAATACATGATATTTCATTTTTATGCATTGCCACTTTTCAAGTCTTTTATTTATGATCCTCTCATGTTCATGATATTTTTCCTACGTTATGATTATGCTCACCCCATGATATATTGTTTTTATCTATCCTCTTACAAGGCTTCTAGCTCACCCCTTTTGATGTATATCCTTAGGTGGGTACATGTACTTAGGAGAGGACAAGTGCCACTTAGAAGCTAGAGAAGAAGAAATTAAATAAATGTTTGTGGTTGATGATGTATTTTTTATGTATGGTCCTAGTTTTCCCAAGACACTAAACTTTTGGATCCTCTATGTGTAATACTATTATGTTGTTTATCTTTGAAATGATGTAATATTAATGTAATAAATGGTTGGGTTGCTATATCCATAGTCTTCATCTGATAAGAGGTCCATCGAGTGAATGAAATTAATGGAGTCTAAGATCAGTTCTTGATCTAACACTATTTCTGTATGACTTTCTCTTTATGATGGTGCCATTTGGAAGGGTGGTGCTTGTTTTACCATTTGGCATGGTGGTTCCCATTGTACCATTTGGCAGTGCGAAGTCCGTTGTACCAAGTCTATTGGTATTGTGTCCAAAAGTGTCAATACTGACTTCAGATTTGGTGTCATCCCATCTTCTTGCTTCATCTTTCTGCCCTTCTGGCCTTTAAAGGACTATGAGGCCGAGGATGATGGTTGTGTTGTTTTGAGATCTTTCGGGGGCATGTTTGGTTGTTTAAACTATTCCTAGAAGATTATATGGACTCAGTTGACTATCTTTTGGGTCATCTAATTGTAATTTTGTTCCATCTCACTGGTGATCGTTTTCTATTTCTCCTCCCTCATTGAGTTTGAGGTAGAAACATATGCCACTTGTGCTGGAGGCAAGCCCAACATGAATTTCCTGGAATCCACCATATTTTTTAGGAGATCCTTGAAAATGGATCACTCCTAGATGGTGTGTCCTAGTATTCGATGATAGGGAGAATAATTTGGATGGTCATCAAGACCTACTTCATCATCTCGCTTTATCTCTAGTATTCAGAGCAAATTTCAATTCATGGCAGCTATGAAATAGACGCGAACCTGTTCATCTCAAAATTTGTATATATTGTTTATTCATTCTTTGAACTGATTTCTTTTATCACCATGTCGCTTATCTTTCCTAGGTGGGGTAGATGGAGGCATTCAGGGGGTCCTGTATGGTTTAGTGGGGGCCTCGCAACTAGAGCTGGTGCCGAGGGTGACTTAACCGTGATAGAAGATTCTTCATCTTTTCCCATCCTTTTCCCTAGGACTGATGGAGCCACTCGGGACTTGAGGTTGGTCTACTGTAAGGAGTCTTCTATTCCTTGTGCAATGTTAGAGAAGTATCTAAACCCACTTGTGTACTTCACCGGGATTAGAAGTGTTCAAAATTTATCAAAAATGATTTTGATGTAAATAGTGAGTATTTCATCCTAGGGGAAGCCAGTTTAGGGAATAAGTCAGAACTTTCCATCTGGAAATGAATTCTGAGACTCTTTCTTTCCCTCGCTACTTTCAGTTCATAATGTCACTAACTGTTGTCTTAGGTAGTGTTGAACTGAATTGGAATAGAAACTATCATCGTAGGTCCTCCCAACCTATTATTGAATTGGATTACAAGCTATTATACCATACGAAAGTCGATCCCTAGAGGGTTCATATGAAGAACCTAAGTTTTACTGCTTATAGTTTCTCTGGAGTGCCCATCATGGGGTCACAATAATAGGTTTAATGAATTATATGTTGTTTTAGGTCCTCCGAGCCATTGAATACTGAGAATATGGGGTTTCTGAAGTTTGGATGTGGAGGAACATTCTTATATAATTAGGGTAGGGTTTGAGATCTGGTTGTATCGAAGCGCATCGTCCCTCTATGGATTCTAGTAGATCCGTTAGTTTCTCAACAGTGTTCAAGATCCCTTGATGCATATCCTTCCGGGCTTGAGCTTGGGCTGGTACGGCAGTGGCCAAACCTTGGAATGCTGATGCTGCTGAAATTTGGGGTGTATACCCACCTTGAGGTATCATTTATTGGGTTTTCCTAAGTATATTTTGGCTACCTTCCAAGTTATGGAAAGTCTTGATGTCCTTTCAGGGTTGGGATTAAGTAGGTTTTCAGTCCCGATGCCGGATTAGATGGGCCTCTGAGTTTGGATTCATTCACCAAGATGAGTTCCTGTAGAAAGGGAAGCTCTTCTGGGAATACCTACTAAGTTCAGCAGGGGGAACACATACGGTGAGGTAGCTCCCTCGAAATATCTCAACATTAATTCACCTCATCTCTTTTATTTCTTCCTCCATCTTGGCGATCCTTTCCACAAGAGGGAGGGGAACATTTTCATGGCGAGGAGGTGTGTTTCATAGATAACCTTGGATTTATTCTTCTCTTTATTGGGGTTCTGTGCGAGAGGTATTGAGGGATTATTTGAGGGGGCGCCCAAATTTAGAACTTCTCTCTTGTTTTGGGTATGCCACCATCAGGCCTGGTGTGGGATGCGTCTGTGAGGGAACCATATTCCATTTATTCCTCTCCCTCTGTTCCATTTCCTATGATATATGTGGGGTTGAAATTTACCATTTCCAATAATACATATTGCATTGGGGGTGGTGTACCTAGTGTCGAATGGTAGAAAGGCTCTCTGCATCCTTTATTGGAATTTCTCCTTCCATTATGTGGTATTGTTTGGGTTTCTTGGAAAATATTGACCTGAAGGGAGCCTAATCCGACCTTGTAATGTGACTTTGTCTATGAGTATGTGAATAACAATAGGGGGTGGAACTGGTGACTCATCTACCCATCGTTCTTCCTAGACAGGAGAAGATGGGCATCTTTTGTGCATGGACTTGAGGTAAAAATTCCCCTAGCCATGTGGTCTTGGGTTGTTCCCATTCGTCCATCGATACGCTACGACCTAGATTTTTTGGTCTTACGGGGGAATTATGATTTAAAAATTCCCCCAAACCTATGGGTTGGGTCTGTTCCCACATCATGTCGGTACCCACTATTATTGTCACCTTCTCAATTTCATGTAATCCCTAATGGTTGTGAGCCAATTATGGAATTGGGCCCACATAGAGTCTAGTCTTTTAATTACATGATCATTGATTGCTAGTTGGATTCCCTTAGGCAGGAATCCAGCTGGATGTTCTTGGTTTCCTAACTTAGAAACTTTTTCATGGCTTGATCTCTTCTGTCCTGACACTTTTGAGACTTACTTCGGGCCGGTTTTTATTGAGTGTCCCATCTTTCCTGAGCAGGGGTTTCATTTGATTGATGTATTTGGGTAATGAAATTGCAAGATGTCATTTCCAATTGGGTTTTGGTGTATAGTACGTGGGGTGAAGTGTAGAGTTCATTGTTCTCCCCATCCCCGAATGTGAACTCCATTCGGGGATTCACCAATGAGGTGACACAACTTGTGCATTGTAGGGAGGCAAGCTAGTTCCAGATTTTTTTTTGCCCTTTTGATTGTGGTTGTTGTGTAGACAAGAGGTCTTCTAAGTTGATTAGATAGAGAAGCATCCCTAATGTGTTGACATGGTCCACATACCCTTCTTAGGGTAGGAAATTGTCTTCCAACAGATGAAAATTCACCCATATATTGAGGTAAATATCATGTATACATTCCCTAGAAAACTCTCCTAGTATGTCAAAGTGAGAAGTGGTCGTAGGCCAATAAATCACTGGTCTATTATCCTTAGCTAGTTATCTTCTCACAAGAAACATATCATGTGGTTTTTCTTCAGGGCGATCCTCTACTTGATTTGCCCATCTTGACTACTTCTAAATAATTTTGTTCCAAGAAATCAGGTTGGTGGGAGACTTATTGATATGTGAACGGTGCAGGGGTGGCTCAGAATATGAGCATGTCCCCGAACCATCCTCTAGTGGAGAAAGTATATCACTCATCATGGAAAAAGTACCTGATATATCTGATTCCATTCTGAGTACCTCAGCATAGGTGGTCCTTCTCATCTTTATTCCAGTAGGGGGAGGTCCTTCTTACTGGTATGAATTTTGGTTGGGGGGAGGACCTTCTCAATTGGTATTGCAATAGAGTGGGATACTATTGCAACTCAATGCCCAACCATGGAAACTTTATTTATGACATATACCCTGGGGAGGACCTTCAGGGTGGGCTACAGCGAGGGGAGGACCTTCTTGTAGGTTTATGTCACTGAGGGGAGGGCATTCTCGATGACTGATATGATGGAGAGGAATACTATCACGGAGCGATACCTGGATGCAGGGAGAATCTCTATAGTGCACATCCTGGGGAGGGCCATCAGGTTGTACCGAAATGAGGGGAGGACCCACTCATTGCTTGATGTTACTATGGGGAGGGCCTTCACAACAACTGATGGTATGGGGAGGTCCTTCACAATGGCTGTCATAATGGCAAGGTCTACCATCATGACTCGACGTCCAACTATAGGGAGAAGCATATCTACAGTGTATACCCTAGGGAGGACCATCAGGTAATACGATAACAAGGGGAGGACCCTCTTACTGCTTGATGTCACTAAGGGGAGGGTCTTCTCGATGATTGATGTGACTGTCAGGAGTAATATCACGGCTTGATACCTGGCTGCATGAGGAATTTCTGCAGTTCACATTATGGGGAGGGCCTTCTGGAAGTACCTCAATGAGGGTAGGACGTTATCTTTTATTGATGTTACTACGTGGAGGGCCTTTACAGCAACTGCAATTATGTGGAGGGACTTCACAATTGATGTCATCATGGTGAGGACTACCATCATGACTCAACATCCAACTCAAGGTAGAAGCATATCTATAGTGTATACCATAGGAAGGACCATCAGGGTGGATGAAATAAAGGGTATGAACTTCTTTATATATGATCTTAAGTTCTAGGGAAGGGCTACATAGACACACATAAGGAGATAGGCTCTCGTGATCGATCATTTCAGGCCCATGGAGTGAGCCTTTGTGGGTGCTCTGGGGAGGACCTTCAGAGCTGTTGGTAGTGACATTGAGGGGAGGGCCTTCGCAACTGATACTGCCACTACTATAATTTGGTAACATACTAACAAGTTCTTGATACTTTATTGGTATATGTTTGAGGGTGTTAAGAACCCCAACTTCCGTAAGAGCAGGATCATGTATGTGCTCTTCATTTTTTGGTTTCCTTTGGTGCATTTCGTTTTTTTGCAGTATCTTGAAGGTAACTAGGGCCTACTATTGTTAGTAACAGCCTTTATATACAAATCCTTGTCTTGTTGGGTCTCTTGATGTTGTTGGGATACGCCGGTAGACATCTTCAATTTTGGTAGGGACATATGCCCGCCCTAGGGCGGCCACCACGTTGGACCGACATCCACCAGTTGGAATGGGTATTTGTTCCTGATTCAATTTTCCATGTATCATGGGATATTTTTTCCACCCTCTTCAACTGGATCAGGGATGTATAACTACTCCAGACTGACTAACCCATTTTGTGAGTTGTTCATTCTGTTTGAGGAAACTGGGATGTGGGCTCCATTTCTCGCCTTCTCCACCGATGCAATAATGTCTTGGAATTTTTAGATAATATGATATAGATTGATGTATGATATTCCATCATTTCCAGGATGTGATGAGATACATATTTGGCTGGAACAGGTATAAAGGATCATTTCAATATCAGATTAGGGGTTTTTGCCTTCTCTGGTCCTCCATGAGTTTCAAGTAAATACTAGCAGTTCTCCTATGTCGAGACAGAGGAACAAGTCTGTCGCCATTTTTCTTCTTTGGTTTCCACTATATTTTACTGGTGATATTTATATTCACTAGCGAGGATTTTTATCTACACACTTGTCGTTGTATTTGTCTCATGGGTTTGTATGTATCTGTAGGAATTTGACTCTACTCATATTCTCTTGCCACCCCATTTGTATGGATGGCTTGATATGCATCAGCAAGTATTTTTGCCTGCTATAGCTAGTTTATGTCCAATTTGGTTGATGGTATTGAAATGAATTAGTAGGTATTTGTGCCTACATATATCTGGTTTCTGTCCTATTTGGTTGGTGGGATTAAAATGCATTAGCAGGTATCTTTTCCTGCGTATAACTGGTTATAGTCCAATTTGGATGGCGGGCTTGAAATGAGACAGCAGGTATTTTTGCCTACATATAGATGGTTTACATCCTATTTAGTTTATGGTATTGTTGTGAATCGGAATATATATGTATATGCATGTAGTTTACCACTCTATCTGCACAGCGGGACTGAATATTACTAACAGGAACATGCATTTGATCGTATTGTGCCACCCTATTTCTATGTTGGGCTTGACTGGAGGGGGCAAATTCATTTTTCTACCCAATGAAATTTGCTGCATTAGTGTGGTAGATTTCTCCTCAGGATCCAGGGTGATAGCATGTTCCTAAATATATATTTTTCTCCCTTTGTGGGAAGCCCGAGGGGCCCAGGTCACTTGGACATCAGCAGGTGACCTCGGCATAAGGTCCTCTTCAACGTAAGGAGGCTCATTTGTCTGATGTCAGCAGTGACGTTCTCTAGTGGGTTCCCTTGAGTATGAACCTAGTGCAGTTGAGATGAAGTTTCCATCATCAAATTCATATGCATCTCTAATGTGAGGTACTCATTGTCACGTTCTAGGGGCAGGCTCCCAAAATGGTTTGAGATGAACACTGAGGCGGCCTTGTGCTGGGGTGTCGGTCGTGACTAATGTGGCGGTTGTAGAACCTTTACAGACTGGAGGTCTTTTCTCGTAGCCTCCACTGTGGGGAGAGTATTATTTCGATGGTACTCTTTGATCAGCGTGTTGGATACCCAGCATTGAAGACGCTAGGTAGGCGAGGGGGTTCTTCTCCTTATGGGGGCTCTGTCCACTAGCGGGATAGTTGATTTGTATGTATGCATCAGTCATTGGGGTTTCATTTGGGTCTAAGGTTGCTCTGCGAGAACCTGCAACAAACATATATGACATACAGACCAAAAAACCTTGTCCAAGTAGTATTCTTTTAAACATTTTCATATCGGATGATTCAGCTTGGCCCCCATCCTCTATCTCTTTTTTATTGGGAAAAGGGGCTTGATTGGGGTAAGACCGCCACCTTAGTTAAAGATTCACATCAGGTTCACCATTTCTTTTGCCTTTGAGGTGGCGCATTCGCGAGTAAAAGGTCGAAAAAATGGTCCGATATGCAATATCCTTTTGTGTATGTTATCATTGGGGTAGAACTACCACCTTGGTTAATGATTCAAATTGGTTTCACCATTTTTGTTTTGCCTAAGAGGTGGTGTGTTCATGTGATGATGAAATTTTCTGATGAGAATTATCACACGTCTCTTTTTTCAGAGACGATTTCTTGTCAAATTCACCATTTCTTTTGTCTCAACCCATTCTGCATCATTATCCTTTAAAGGAAGGTTGGATTAACCCAACGGGGACAGGGTAATTCCCCCCTTTCATATTATAAATGATATTTCATAGTTAGATGATCCAAGTGGGAGATTTCATGGGGTCATGTACTTGTGAAATCATTCCTCCTCAGATATAACTTCCTCGGATGGTCTCTAATCGGTTTATTCATGGAGCCAGAAACACCCAATGGCCCTGGTATCCATGATTCACGGACCTTATTTTAAAAATCAGGCACTCATTGGTTGATGATTCATCTAATGACACTTAAGGACTCCATTGGTCGATAGGATGGGAAGTTGGGCTCACCGCACCCTTTTGGGGGAGGATTATTGCTTATTCCAGGACTCTCTTATAGATTTAAGTCATGTTCATATGTTCATGAATCCTTGGTTCATTCATGAAGAGTTTTTCCATAGGCTGCCACTGGTTTGCAGGATCATTATAAGCATATATGGATTTTTTTTCTATAGAGGTAATGCTAACTTTATCCATACAGTAAGACGGTCTAGCTTTTATCATCATCTAGGGGACAGAAGGTGACTTGATGTTGGGATCAAACCCATAAGATGGGTTTCCTATGTATCCTCGAGAGAGGAATCAGAACCCATATAGTTTGGAATGGATTGGGCTTACGCATAGACTCTTCCAATTTTGGGGGACATGATTGGGTGAACACTTTTAGATGGGAACCCTTTCAATTTTGGGCCTTCAGGTATGCATCTTACATATCCTGGTTTGATCAGGAATCAGAGTTCTCATAGTTCAGAATTGTGTGGACATTGTAATCTTAAAAAACCTCTAAGCCCACAAGATTCATGATCAGTGTGAGAAAAAAGATGATATGATAGATCCAACCAACCACATGCTTCCTCTCTTGCTGGTGGGAGAGGGAGAGCCTACGGTGGACAAGGCTGGGGTGACTGTGGGTGAGAGTGCGGAGCGATGAACCTTTTAATGTGAGATAACATTAAAGTTCATGTGGACTGGCCTTGGAAGATTAGGGACTTACCTCAGTGGGAGTACCCTAGAACATGTTCTGGGAAGGGGAGGAGTTTCATACACATTAAAAGGAGAAGCGAACATAAGTCCTTCGACTGATCACTATTCCTCATTGAATGGAAAAGAATGTGATCACCCTTAATCCCTAGAATGAGGAGGTTCACTTTAGAATACCAAGGTTGGACTCTGGGTTACCATAGGAATGTAGACCCGCAGACATTCCCAGATCCAAAACCGTTGTGGGGAGAGCCTTCGTGACTCCGCTTACCATGAGTATGTAGACTCAAAAGGGCACACTGATGCACCCGATGGCCCAATCATACATGTCTGGTGGATTTGTAAGAGGCTTTTTCCTGATTCCAAGGGACTATTTTGTGGAGGGACTATGGATTACTAGACGGTAATGGAGGGGGGAGATTGGAACTTGAGGAAAGAACACCTGAAAACACCCCGTTCTCCATACCGATATCTTATGTGTGATGGGGGAAGCTCCACATATTGGAGTGGTATGTGGGAAGAGGTGTTTTCCATTTACCAATGCGATAAGTGGGCATGGGTATTGACCACCGCACACCCCCGTGGTATGCGGTGTTTCATGACACTTTGAGTTCCACCTGCATACTAATGCAGTACGGGGCATCGAGTTAAATCTACATAGTGATACACTATGTGGAACACCATATTAAAGGAGGTTCTAGGGGATTATCATTCATGGGTAGATCATACATGAGAATTATATGGTTCATGGTTTCACCAAATAGGTTTTTTGTTCTATTATTATTATTATTAATTTCCCTGCTTTATGGGTTTCGGCTGGTTGTACCTATGGAGAATGTGGTTCGCGATTTAAGATTTTATGATGAGTCGAAACTGAAGTCGGAATCTTCCCCAAGTTCTTTCTTCAAACCTCTGGGTTCCCTTCAATCTTTCCTCATTTTTCCTCCTCTAAATTCCTTATGTGATACTTTTAAAGAGCAATGGGGAAATCGTATCTATGGGAATGCGACACCATTTACGGAGGCCCGTGAAGAGATATCTTGACCCGCATAAGACATGGTCAATCGGGGTTTGCAGAGGATACAGTTCGCAATCATGGTTCTTGAAACCCTTCCAGTTTTCTTCTTTTGTGAACCATTATGTTCACAATATGGTACACAAATGGCCTTCGTGTGCACAATTCCTTCAGTGGTGCGATTCGTAGTGCACCTTGTTCGCTGGCCATTAATCTGCAGGCCAGCAGCTCGTGGAATGTTCCGCATACTAGTGGTTCACAAACTAGGTGGTCTGTAAACCATTACTAGTGATGGTACATGTTCCATTTAAAATCCTTTTAAAACTTGAGTTCCTTCACGTTTCTTCTTAAAATTTTAACTCAATTTGAGTCCATTCACCTTGTTAGACTTTTAAGAGCACTTGATTCATTCTGCAAAGTGATTGTGGGAGTATTTTCTTCCCTTGGAGAAATTTTCAGGACTCTAAAAATACATTTCCAATTTTTCTCTCCAAAATAATTCTTATATGTTGTGTAGCTTCTAATTCCAAGAATGATTCCTAAATCCTTTATTCTGAAGGGAACCAGGTCAAGAAGGAGCGAATTCATCCAAGTATCTAAGGTCTTCTCTAATTTTTTCAATTTCATTCTCATACTAACTATTTATAAATCTCATTTTCTAGTATAAATATTTTTTATTAACATAAGTATGCTTCTCTAAAAATGATACAACTATATAACTCTAAACACATTCTCATTCATGAGTATAACTTATTCTTGTTTAGGTCGATTTAACCACCTATATAAATTATGTTATAACAACATTATCATTTTCATAATTAATAAGTATAAAGTGATTATTTATGGTAATATATGATATTAAAGAGTAATTTATGTCATGAATGTGATTTTGTAAGTGTGACATAAAATAATGAATGTTCATTATATAGTAACTTCTTTTTTTCATAAAATTACCCAAAACGTGCTCATCAAAAATTCCATTCTCACAAACCATACCCATACTTTCCGTCAAATAAACATGAGAATGAATAAATAATTTGAAAAAAATGAATCCACTAAACATTATAATTACGGAATGATTATCTTGTTATCAAACAATGAGCATTGACATAAACAATATAAAACTTGCGTAAAACAATCAAAATTTCTAACATATGATAATGAAAATAAAAAAAATTAACTAATATATTTGTAATAAATTATTGCAATTAAAGATTATATTAGATGATATGAAATATCCCAGACTTAAAAGGCCTAGATATGGTAGTTAAATATCAATAATGGTATAAATTATAATATTTATTAAAGGATCAATCGGTTTAGTTGTCTTGTAAGACTGGATAAATAAATAAATTACATTTCAATATCATAAGATACTTTATGAAAATATTGTGAGAAAAATTTTATCCATTTGATTATATTATTAAAAATTACACATATTACTCTTATAGGATTCTTGGGGAGAGGAAAAAAATAAGGGTGAGCTTAGATGATCAGTAAGGGGTAACATATAGTGCAATCCTGTATAACATAAACATGACATAAGTGAAATGGTAAGAATAAATGAACAACATGAAGCCATAATTAACTAAAAATTTGGGAATGATCTATACATGACAATTAATTAAAATGTGGATAACAATTATCATTGATCACAAAATTATGGAATATATAATTTTTTACATCAAAACATGTTGTCAAGGAATTTTTTGAAGACAGTTTCCTATCATGGGAAGAGTTATACATAAAAACCCAAACTATTTTGTCACTTGAGACCCATTGTTTCATCGAGGGGATATATTACTTTGAGCTCCATCTGTTACCTGATTAACTTCAATGCATTAACCATAAGAGTCATCAAGACCTCTCATACCATTCCCTAAAGAACCAATTTATAAATAAAACTTTCCAATCCATATATTGAGAAATATGAAAATCAAATAATTCCACATTCGATAGAATAATGTGGATTTCTATGAGAATATTCCATCATCACCTTGAAATTTTTGGGGTATCAACAAAGTATCATGAATTACCTTTATTAAAGAAACATTGTGTTAAGGTTACATACAATATGATGTATACCCATAGAAGATAATAATTGGATTCAATAGCTTATGTCTGTAGGATACCAAGGTAATGGTACGAAAATACATCATCATGGTTCATTAAGAGTGTGGGAATATCCCAAATCATATCTACCAGGGGTGTCTCCCTAGGTGTGTAATATTAGGCACACTCATCATGCATCAAAGTGATAATTAATTCAATTCTCAACCAACCCTTTTAAGTTGATTTTATCTAGGTTCATTTGTTCTATAGTTTTAATCACATTATAATATCCATATAGGGATATATTTTCTATGAAATTATACACACTTTTAATTTACCAAAACATAAGATAATTTTTTATCCTAAAAATGGTAAATCTTAAATTAAAAGAATATGAGAGTGGAATAATGATATATACTTGTAAATGCCTAAAATTTCATGAGTAACATGTAAAATTTTCTTCCATGCTAATGTATACACCACACTAAAGAAAATAGGTTTCCATTATTACATGAGTCCCAAAGAATGAAAATTGAGACAAAAACCCCCACTTATGGATTGGTTAGAAATAAAATTATAACATATTGAAAATATGGATTAAAATAAATCTTCAAATACAATGAAACAATTAATTTCATTATATAACATCTAAATAGGTAGTATATACACCACATAAAGTTAATTAGTTTAATGATACAAAATATATCTCAAATAGAAGAATTTGAGAAAGAAAAACCATACAATGTTCAAGATTCATTCTATTCATGCACTTAAATTCATGAATAATCATGTTAATTTTATTATGTAACTTTTAGGAACCTTATTATTATTTATTTAATTTAATTTGGAATATTTATCATCATATTCTATTTTTTATTATATATTATTCTTTCTAATTTTGGTTACTTGTGGTTATTCAGTCAATTTTTCGTAACTCCTTATGTATGTTGGCTATGGGAGAAAGAATCATAAAATAGTTTCAAAATATACAGAAATTTAATAGTTTAATTCAAGTGATATTTATATATTAAATATATTTTTAAAGATAACCATAATTGTTGGTGATGAAAAATGAAACTCGTTAATAGTGAAAGTGATAGTTCGCATGTATGCATGATTAATGTTTCTATTTCTCAATGAATAAGGGGAAGAAGGTAAATGATGGTTTAAAATTTAATAAAAATAATATTTATTCATCTATTATATTAATGGTGGTGTTAAAAAAATGGAAGACGCCACTTTGTATAGGCGGTAGTCTGCGCAACTTACTAACATCGCTTTTGTTTTCTTTAGCTGGTGGAGAAGAATAAATAATGGTTATTAAATTAATATATTAACATATCAATATAATTATACTAATTATTTATTTATATGTTTTTGGATATAAGATATTTTTTAGAGGAAATTTAATTATAAAATTTTGAGGAGAAAAAACTTATGTAGGAGACTTAATCTTTCCTTTGAAAACAATTTTGAATTGAAGGACTTAGTATTACTTAGCATGACCAGGGTATTATGAGGGTGTTATTAAATTATATGAGATTATATTTGGGTATATTTTTAATGTAATTTCAATCATGTGGTTATGTTTTAAAAGGCTTAAGTTATCTTCTTTTATAAGATAGGAAAAGGCCACTTGTGGAAACACCCTTTATATTTTAATAATGTCAGTGCACTATTCTTAGGTAAATGGATCCAAATATTTGAAATAAAATATTTCAGGTTGTATTAGGGTTGATAAAGGCTCAAAAAGGATTTAAACACATATTTTAAACATTTTATTGGGTTTTTACCATTAAGTATTTACATTTTAATCTTTTTCTTTTAAATTGGGTAAATAATTTTTAAATAACTGGTTTTGGTTTTTATTAAACAAATATAACATGAACCATATAAAAATTGTTTTTTGGATACATATTTTACCTATAATTAATCCAATTAAAATTTTAAATATTATAAAATTAATTATTTAATTAAAACATATTATGTGTAGAAAAAATGTTTTAGTAGAAAAAATGACATTTCGACCATTATGGATTCTTAATATTATTTAGCATTGATAAAAAAATAAAGGAGTGTTAATATATATATTTATGTGTTTATAAATCATATTATATTCATAATTTGAAGTAAATAAATTTAATTTATTTGAAAAAAAATCATCAATATTACTAAAATAATAATTTTAAAATAATTGTTACATCATTATCACGGTAATTGGAATTAATCTTAGAAATCTAAATTTTATACCCAAAAATAAAATTTTCCTTATTAAATATTATAAACATTATTATCTAAAATATAGGAATCATTTTATCAAATTAAATTTCTGTGTTTATGGAAATTAATCTTAACATCATCACTTGTAACACATAAAGACATGTTTTTTTTTATAAAAGTGTATATTTAAGTATAAAGTTTAGGTATAAGATTTTTTTTCACTTATATTTATTTTAGTGATATTAATAATATTAAAAAAAATTAATATTTATGTGACATTAAAATGAACCCAAATCATAATTTCCCCATGTTTAAATTTAATTAAAGAAAAAGACAAAAAAATAATTTCCATAAAATATTACTTGATTTTTTAAAATGATATACATGGGTTTTATAAATTAAAACAGAATTTTTAAACGATTTATTTCAATTTATAAATATATATTTTGTATATTTAAATGGTTTCAAAAACATCTAAGTCATATAAAAGTTGTGGTATTAGAAAAATCATTATTTTTTTACTATTTACTTAAAAATCGATTATTTTAGAAAAATATAAAAAATACATGCTATGATAATTTTGATATGATAAATTCAAAAAAGGAATTAGTTTGATCAATTTAAACTACTAAAATTTAAATTTTAAATAAATTCTTGAATAAATTCTTTTTAAACGGAGTATTTGTTTCTATAGTTTTAGGATGTAGCATTTACCTGCTATACTAGTGTCTTTAGTATTACATTCTCCCCAACTTAGATAATATCATCCTCAAAATTGGGTTATATATTAGCTATTGAAAAATTTTAAATTCTACCTCCTTATAGATTCTTCCAGATCCTAGGTTTCCTATTCGAATTTTTTATTTCTCCAAAGGACTTTCACCAAACGAGTTATCTGATTTTTCAATTCTTACTCTCTCATGTCAATAATCTAGATAGGCTCTACATTATATGACAAGTCAAGATCCAACTTTATTCCCTCATATGTGAGCACATGGGTTGTATCTGGCTTTTATTTCCTCAGTAATGAAACATAGAATAAATTTTGTACACTAAAATAGTTGGACATCATAGCCAATCGATAAGATAAAGCCCTAATTATTTCAAAAATTTCAAAATAAAAAATATACCTCAGGATTAAATTCCCATTTTACCAAATCTTACAACCCTATTCCTTGGTGAAATCTTCGAAAATCCATGATCCCCATCTTAAAATTCCAAATCTTTCCTTTGATTACCAGCATAACACTTTTATATACTCTAGGTTTCTTTGATATCGTCCTGAATAGTTCATACTTTAACAGTCATCTCCTCTATTATTTTATTCCAAATAACTTTCTTTCTCAAACTTCTTCCCAAAAAATTGGATTACAAAACCTCTTCCCATACAATTATTTTCATGGTTCCTTGTATATTCTCAAATGGAAGTTATTATTACATGAAAATGTAACGACCCAATGTTTTATCAATGTAATTCCACTATTATAATAATGTATTATATTATAATCATATATGATTACCCATTTAACACCATAAAAATCTTATAAAAAATGAATGAGTAAAATAAGAGGTATCTCTAGAGGTTAAGGAACATATACTGATGAAATAGTAACTTGAACTTTGTAATAGTAATATGACCCTTAAGAATTGTAAACCAGCTAATGTAATAGTAACCTCACCAATTAAATCACAAATAAAATTTATTCATCTTATAAGAGACTATATGGTATAATAATATCATAGTATTAGTAAATTGAAATTTTAAAAATTATTAATAAAGTGTTGGTATTTTTGTAAGTCATGTATATTTAATTACAATCTTTTGATTAATTTAATAAATTAAAAGAAAATTTATTTTCATATAATATATTTATAAATAATAATTTTTATGAATTATTATTATAAGATAATTTTAAGAGATCTTGGTTAATTTTTCAAAGTGTTAGAAAAGCCATTTTAATTTAAAAATTTGTATTTTTCAAGTAAATTATAAATTTAATTAAAAATTAAATTTCCCATTTTTAGGACCACATCTTTGAAAAATAGAGTTAAAATTTTAATTCTACACGTCGAAAAATGGTTGGGGTGAATTTTTTGGATTTTTATTAAATACTTGATTTTTTGATGAATAATAAAATATGATAATTTACTGAATAATATAAATACATGATTTATTTAGTCAAGGATGAAGTTATGTTGAGGTAAGAACCTTGGGTTATAACTCACAGGCACATATTACTATTTTTGGTCAAAATAATAATTACTATTTCTTGTCTTGAGAAAAATAACAAAATAATGAATAAAATGTTGAGAAAACCCTCCTCTCTTCCACTATAAATATCACCCCTCTTTACCTCTTCTATTCGCTCCTCTCATGACTTGTTCCTGGTCCAAATTCTATTGAAATATCTCCCTAATAATCTCACCCACGTCCATCATCCTTTTTTCTCTTCAAAAGACCAAATCATCTCCCCTAAAGAGGTTCTCAAGGAATATTTATTCAAGAGGTAAATTCCTCTTTTCATTTCTTTTATTTTCTTTCAAGTTCCTTTATTTATTTTTCTTTCCTCACCTCCTTTACTCCAAATGATATGATAACTATATTACCTTAAATGTACTGTAATTTTGTTATTATAATTTAATAATTCATCATCATCTCTCATTTCCCCTCTTTTTATTCTAGAAAAGAAAACACTATCCGAGATATGTTAATTTCTCACATTCAAGGATGACTAGTTTTCAATTTCTATTACCATATTCAATTATGGTCATGAAACCATTTTCATGGTTGAAATAGACTATAATACATTTATTATGTATAATTTAAGGTTTTATAATATTTTTTACACATGATATTAATTTATAAAGCAAAATGCGTTTGTTGTCATAAAAAACTGCCAATTAACCGAAATGGTTATCATTAAAAGTTTTATATAAAGAATCTTCTTCACTAAAAATAACCAAATGGATTTTATGAACATGTAATATTATGTAATTTCACTAATAAATTATAACTATAATTATTTACAACCATTATCATCTTACATATTTATCCTCACATGTATATAAGTAAACTAATCTTGAAAACCAATGAAATAAACAATGAAATTAAACCTATTAACCAATAAAAATGGTCATGAATGAACTTAATAAGGTTATAATAAATCAATTACATAAATAAGAAGTTTTTTAAATCTTAATTTATGAATTTAATTTGGTTATCTAATACATTAAGATCAAGTGAAAGACACCATCAGACTTAAGGTAAGGGATTATACCCAAACCTCCTTTATTCATTCGGGTTGCTCTATAATTATATTTACCCAAAATAATTTATCTTTTATTTTTATGTACACATTATAAATTATTTTTATATTATCCAAACTCATGTATAAATATCCATTCATAATTCTATTCTAGGGATATACTTGTTTTTAAATGATTTCATCCTCCATACTTCCCGATAAGAAAATTCGTTTTAAGGAAACTTCCCAAATTCTTACTGAATTTCACGTAAACATTCTCATCTATTTTAACCCAACATTGTTTGTTTAAAATTATTATTAATTATTAAAACCTTCTTTATTCACTTCTAGTTTTATATAAAATATTATTCGCTTATCCGTTTTAAATTCTCTTTAGTAATTTCCTTAAAATCGCACTAAAAACTTTTAATGCTAAAATTTCTTAAATAATATTCTTTCATGTTTTCAATTCTATTTGACATAACATACAATGATATATGCCTATTTTCCCTTATGAATTTCCATGCATGCTTTAATCCCTTTCTTTCATGGACACTTTTATGATACTCCCATTCATTATGCTTTAAGACATGATTATGATACCCATTTCCTTCCATGGGCACCCTTATATTGATGTATGATTGATTATGTATGATTCTTTATGTGGAAAGAATATTCATGAACATGTTAATATGGGTGAACCTAGATAACACTCTAATTAATTGGGTAAAGTTTAGTCTCATGAGTCTTTATATGCAACGATCTTGGTGGTTAGCCTTGACTCATACTACCATGTGCAATGGTCTTGGTTGTTAAACTTGACTTGTTATCCTCTATGTGAAATGAGACTTGACTCATGATAAAGTCATGTTTTATGTTTCTTCCACATTACTATGACTTGATGTTTATATGATCCCATATTTATATGTTATGATTCAATATATTCTATGCCTTTTTATATCATTATGTCATGCCTTCTAACCCATATGCTAAAGCTTTATTATTATGTTTATTACCTTACTGAGATTTTATATCATCCCTTTGTTCATGTTATCCCCAGGTTATCCTATGAATATGTATAAGAATAGTTGAAGTTAGGCACTCTATATGAATACTAAATAAAGAAATGTTATATTTAGTCCCATGTTTTAAGTTTTATGTACCTAGTCTTCCAAGACACTAGACATTATGATCCTTGGATTGTAATATGATTATTTACTATGCTTAATTCATGTAATGATATGTATATTAGGTTAGGGAGTCTATAGTTGGTTTCAAGGGATGGTATAGTTATTTTTTGAGATTAAGAATATATCACATTTTTGAGAACCTTAAGGATGATACTAAGTATAAGAAAACATCCCTAAATTTTGGTAAGTATAGAGTAAGTGGTTTATCAAGAAAATACATCTCTGTATGGATATGAATAAGTGGGTGTGGCTTTGGCACAGATGTATCTAGTGGTAAAACATGAAAAGATCGATTTCATCTAGACTTGAACATGAATTGGTGCACAACAGCGGTCCTTGTTGCACTCCTGGTTTGACGCTCCTAGGGAATATGATTTGGTAAATTCATAAGCTTAGTACAAAACATCATTAAGGGAACAAAAAATTAACATAAGAATATAAGTTTGGAATGATCGTGGATAACCTAGATTGAAACCTAGGGAATCCCAAGTTAGGATATAATTTTCCTTTACAAGTTTGTCCTTTTATGTTCAAAGTTTCCATTCATGATTATTAGCTAAGTATGAAATCCCTCTAATTGTACGTTCTTTTTCTTAGTTAATGGTGGGAAATATAAGAACACATGCCAACAATAAATGTGATAGGGGATGTGAATATTTCCTTAAATATATTCCAAATATGATGTGAACGGGTGTTCCATAATTCAATACATTACTTTCTAATTTGTCTCAAGTTATGAATAATAACTTGAATCATGTGGAACGCCCTCCTCTTATAAGGTTAGAAAAAGTTATCGTAGAATAATTTATGCATTAAATTCCTCCCATGTTTAGTGGATCTTATGGTCTCCACCTCATAGAATAGTGGATTAACTCCCTTGAAAAGATATTTTATGTATTCTATTGCTCAGAAGAAGATAAAGTCATACTGGAGGTCTATATTTTTTATGGGTAAGCTAATCAGTGGTGGACACTGGTCAATAATACAAAATCCCATGAGGAAATTGATTCAATGTATTGGGAGGAAATCAAGAAAATGTTTTTCAATAAATATTTTCCCCAAACCCTCTATCTCAAGATGTAAAAAGAGTTACTAGAACTTAAGAAGAAGTAAGATGAGTCCATCGGGGCGTATGAACAAAACTTCACAAGGCTTTAAAGATACACCTTTGGATTTTTTATGAACACCAAAATTAAGGTGGATTGATTCTTTAGTGGACTAAAGCAAAGTCTACGAAAATTGTTGGTGATTTGTGACTTTGAAATTTATGAGGAGATTGTCTATTGTGCTCTCAAGGTTGAAATGGATATCAGAGACTATCAATGCTCTCATGGACCCGGTGACAAAAAATAGATAATGGAGTCTATTATGTTTGGTTAGGAAAATCAGTCCCATGATGAAAATAAGATCGAACATCCCACATGTCAGAATTTTGTAAATAAGCATCCTGGGAACTATCTAAAGGGGACCATGAATTGCTTAAAATATAGAATAATGGGACATATTTCAAATAAATTACAAAATTGTATGAATAATCCCATTAATGTGGAAGAATAAAGGAAGGTTCATATCAACACTCAGCCTGTAGTGTAGTGTTACAAGTGTAAGGATCATGGGAATTATGCGAGCAATTTTCCTAAGCCAAAGGGTTGTGGGAGGAAATCAATAACCACCTCCTAGGAAAAAAGGATTGGATTATGCTATCACTATGGCTGAGGTGGATTGGAAAAATGATGTTGTGACAGGTACACTAGTTATTCATTCAAGAATATATAATGTACTATTTTATTCTAGTTCTAAGAATTCTTTCATATCTTTTAAGTTTAGTATAACTATTCCAACACCACCTCAAAATTTGGAGGTTGAGTTATCTGTGATAATAGTGAATAGGGAAATCGTCTAAAGTATTTAACTACTCCCTGGTTAACATTTTTGTACTAGACCTCCTATAAAATATCTTCATACTTACTTTATTGGAGTTAGATGTTATATTTGGAATGGATTGGCTGTCTTTATACAAATCCAACATCAACTGTCGGGAAAGGGAGATCACTCTTCACATCCTGAAGCATCCTCCAATTATTTACAAGTGTAAGGAGTAATATTAATCTCTTTTAGAATCGTTTTCTCATGTGTGGATATTACTACCTTATGAGTAAGCATGTCAATCTCCAATGATTGAGACAAAGGATATGATAATTCTCAAAGATATGCCCATCGTGATGGGTTACATTGATGTATTCTATAAATAATTTCTCAGTATTAATCTTAATCAAGAGTTTGAGTTCTCAATTTAACTTATTTCTAAATCTATATGTATATCAATTACACCTTATTGAATGGCCACCGTAGATATGGAAGAGTATAAAAAGCAGTTACAAGAGAATCTTGAGAAGGGTTTTATATGCCTGAGTGCTTCACCATTGGGTGCACCAGTCCTATTCATCAAGAATAAGGATGGATAAATGTGCCTTTTCATTTATTATCATGATATCAATAAAATTAAAATAAAGAACAATTATCCCCTCACACATATAGATAACTCGTTCAATCATATTTATGAGGCTAGTTATTTCTCTAAGGTGGTCCCTCGATCAAGATATCACCAATTAGAGGTGAGGAAGGAAGATATTCTCAATACTACCACTAGAATGAGGTATTAACACTATGAGTTCTTATTTATACCTTTTAATCTCACTAATTCTCTAAAAATATTCATGGATTTAATGAATGGAGACTTTAGAAATTACTTTGAAAAAATTGTGGTAGTCTTTATTGATGATATTCTGATTTACTCCAAGAGAAATTAGGAACATGAAGAGAATTTTAATATTGTTCTTAAGACTTTGTGAAGATATAAGCTTCATGAAAATTACATTAAATGTGATTTTTGGATGGAAAAAGTATCATTCTTGGGGAATGTTATCACCAACAAAGGGATATCTGTGGAACTTTACAAGACAAAGGCAATTGAAGAGTGGCCTAGGCCAACATCTGTAATGGAGATCCGTAGCTTTCTGGGTCTATTCAGGTATTATTGATGATTTTTGAATAACTTTTCATGATTTTAAAACCCAATTATAAAGCTAACATGGAAGGAGGTGAATTTTGTTTTGACTCAAGAATGTGAGGAAAGTGTCAAGGAGCTCAAAAATTGGTTTATCACTACACCCGTACTCACACTCCTAATAAGTGGATAACTCTTTATGGTATAAAAAGATTCTTCAAAGAATTTATTAGGTTTTTTTCAGATTAAAAATGATATAAGTGATAGCCTATGCCTCATGGAATCTAAAAAACCATTAGAAAAACTATCCTACATATGATCTGGAGTTAGTGGTTGTGATCTTTGTGTTGAAAATATAGCAGAATTATATCTATGGGGATAAACGTGAGATATATGATGATCACAATAGTTTAAAATATATATTCAAATATAAGGAGATTAATATGCACCATAAAATATGGTTATATCTCATCAAGCATTGTGACTGGTCAATCTACTACCATCATAGTAAGGAAACTAAAGTGGTGGGTTCTCTAAGTAGATAAGATTCTCCATCTTTATGAGTGATGAGAATTGAAAAGGATAAAATTTTCTTATATTTTCATAGGGTGGACATGGAAATCATTAATGGAGGAATATCATCAATCCTTTTTCAAATTGTTTCTCAAAAATCCCTCATGTAGAAAAAAAGGATGCTCGAAAAAAATATGTAGAAATTCTAAAAAGGGTGGAAGCTATTAAAAATGGGAAATTTTCTGAGTTTAAGATTAATGAGAAAGAGTTATAATATTTGGGTCACTATTATGTGTAAAATTTTATCCATAGATAAATAATGATCTTCTAAATGATTCACATAGCTCAACCTTCTCTTTTTACCGAGGGAGCACAAAGATGTATCGAGATCTCTGAGTGAACTTTTTTTGGTACAATATGTAGAAAGAGATTGCTGAATATAAATCAAAGTGCATGTTATTTCAACAAGTGAAGGTTGAAAGATAGAAGTCTAAGGGGATAATGAAACCACTACCCTTACCAACATGGAAGTGGGAGAACATCACCACGGACTTTTTTACTTCACTTATAAGGATATCCAGAGGAAAAAATTCTATATGGGTCATTGTGGATCATCTTACAATGACAAATCACTTTATCGCTATTCGATAGTACTTCTCATTGGATCAACATGCATAGATATATATAAAATATTTGGTAAGACTTCATGGAGGACCACTATCTATTGTATCTGATAGAGATCCAATATTCACCAAGATGATTTGGAAAAGTCTCTAACAAGCTCTAAGCACTGAACTAAACTTCAGTATGACCTATCATGCTAAAACTGATGGCCAATATGAGCGAACTATTCAAACACTAGAAGAAATGTTGAGAGTGTGTTCTGTGGACTTGAAAGTAGGATGGGACCAACATCTTCCTCTAGTAGAATTCTCTTACAATAATAGTTTCCACTCCATCATCCAAATGGCACCATATGAATCCCTTTATAGGAAAAGGAACATAACACCATCATGTTGGGATGAAGTTGGTGAGTGTAAGCTATTAGGACATGAAATAGTCAAAGAAATGGTGTAAAAGGAGAAAACCATTTAGCATCACATAAAGTCAGTCCGAAGTCGATAGAAGAGTTATGCAGACAATCATCGATGGGACCTTGAGTTCAAATTGGGAGACATGGTATCCCTGCATATATCTCTATAGAATAAGGTCATGTGGTTTGGGAAGAAAGAAAAACTACATCTTAGGTACATCAGCCCATTCAAGATTCTTGATCGTGTCGTATCTATGGCCTATCGACTAGAACTTCTACCTACCATGTCTAAAGTACACGATGTCTTTTATGTATCCCTCTTAAAGAAGTATATACCATATCCTTCACATGTTCTATCTTTAGAGGTGGTATAGTTGGAGGATGATATTTCTTATGAGAAGTATCCATTAAAGAACATGGATTATAGAGATAAATTTCTACATAAAAAAGACAAATCACCTGGCAAAGTACTCTGGTGGAACCATAAGTACGGAGAGGCATCATGGGAACTAGAGAAAGCAATGATGGAAAAGTAACCACACCTGTTTATGGATTAGAATGTAAAATGAAATTTATAGGGTGAAATTTTATAAGGGGGGAAGAATTTAATGACCCAATGTTTTATTAATGGAATTCCCTTATTATAATTTTGTATTATAGTATAATCATATAACATAACACATGGAACAGAATAAAAACCTTATAAATAAATAATGAGAAAAATAAAAGGTATCTCTATAAGTTAAGGAATGTATACCGATGAAATATTAATATGACCTTTGGAATAGTAATATGACCCTTATGAATAGTAAACCAGCCAATGTAATAGTAACCTTACCAATGAAATCGTAAATAAAATTTATCCATCTTATAAGTGACAATACAGTGTAATTATATCATAGTATAAGTAAGTAGATATTTTAAAAATTATTAATAAAGTGTTGGTATTTTTGTTAGTCAGGTATATTTAATTAAAATTTTATGATAAATTTAATAAATTAAAAGAAAATTTATTTTCATAAAATATATTCATAAATAATTATTTTGATTACTTATGATTATAATATAATTTTAAGAGACCATAGTTAATTTTTTAAATTGTTAGAAAGAAGTTTTAATTTTAAAATTTGTATTTTTCGAGTAAATTACAATTTTAATTAAAATTAAAATTTATCATATTTAGGAAATTATTATTTCAAAAATTTAGTTTATTTTTTAATTATACATGTTGAAAAATGGTTGTGGTGAAGTTTTGGTATTTTTTTGAAATACTCGAATTTTTTGTGAATAGTAAAATATGATAATTTAGCAAATAATCTAAATAAACAATTTATTGAGTCATGGTTGATGTCCGGTTGATGTAAGAACCTTGGGTTAGAAACCACATGAACATATTAATTTTTTTGGCCACTAGAATCATTATTATTTCTTGTCTTGAGTAGAATAATAAAATAATGAATAAAATATTGAGAAAACCCTCATGTCCTCTACTATAAATACCACCCCTCTTTACCTCTTCTCTTCACTCATATAAAGCCTTTTTACTAGTCCAAATTCTTCTCAAATATATCCCTAAGCCTCTATCCCACGTCCATCATCCCTTTTTCCCTTTAAAAGACCAAATCCTCTCCCCTAAAGAGGTTCTCAATGAAGATTTATTCAACAGGTAAATTTCCCTTTTCATTTATTTTATTTTCATTCAAGTTCCTTTGTTTCTTTTTCTTTCCTAACCTCATTTCATCCAAATGATATTATATCTCTATTACCTTACATGTACTAGAATATTATTAATATTATTGAATTATTCATCATCGTATCTCTTTTCCCCTCCTTTTATTTTGGGAATGAAAACACTATCTGAGATGTGTGAATTTCTCACATTCAAGGATGATGGGTTTTCAATTTCTATTACCATCCTCAATTTAGGTAATGAAACCATTTTGATTGTTGAACCATACTATAATATATTTATTATATCTAATTTAAGGTTTTATAATCTTTTATACACATGATATTAATTTATAAAGCAAATTGGGTTTGTTGTGATCAAAATCACCAATTAACCAAAATGGTTATCATTAAATGTTTTATATAAATATTCATCTTCACTTAAAATAACCAAATGAGTTTTATGAACATGTAATATTCTGGATGTTCACTAATAACATATAACTCCAATTCTTGAAAACCATACTCATTTTACATGTTTATCCTTACATGTATATATGTAAATCAATAATGAAAACCAATGAAACAAACAATGAAATTAAACCTATTAACCCATCAAAAAGGTTAGGAATGAACTTAATAAGGTTATAATAAATCAATTACATAAATAATATATTATATAAATATTAATTATAGAATTAAAATTGGTTATTCAAGACATTATGATCAATTGAAGGACACCATCAAAATTAGGGTAAGGGATTCTATCCGAACATCCTTTATTCCTTCAGGTTGCTCTATCATTCTTTTTACCCAAACAAAATTATCTTTTATTTTAATGTCAATATTAAAAATTATGTTTATATTCTCCAAAATCATGTATCAATATCCATTAATCATTATATTTTGGGTATATACATATTTTTAAATGATTCCCTCCTCAATACATCCTGATAAGCAATCCCATTTTAAGAGAACTTTCCGAATTCTTACCGAGTTTCAAGTTCACTTTATAATATATTTTATTACACCATTGTTTTTTTAAATCAGAATTTTTATTATTAATAAATTCTTGGTTCACTTCTTGTTTAAAATAAAATATTAAACCCTTTTCTATTTTAAATGATCTTTAGTATTTTCCTTAAAACTGCACTAAAATGTTTTAATGCTAAAATTTCTTAAATACTCTTCTTTCATGTAATCGCTTCTATTTGAAATCACTTACCATGATATATTCCTATTTTACCTCATTAATTTCCATGTATGTTTTAATTCCATTATTTCATGGACACTTTTATGATACACTCATTCATTATGATTTAGGACATGATTATGATACCCATTTCATTCTATGGGTACCCTTATTTTTATGTGTGATTGATTATGTATGATTTTTTATGTGGAAAAAATATTCATGAACATGTTAATATGGGTGATACCAAATAGTTCTCCAATTAATTAGGTAAATTTGAGTCTCATGATACATTTTTTGAAACGGTCTTGGCGGTTCGCCTTGACTCATGCCACCATGTGCAACGGTCTTGGTGGTTAACCTTGACTTGTGATCCTTTATGTGCAATAAATCTTGAATCGTTCTAAAGTCAAGTTTTATTTTGTGGATACATTAATATGACTCAATTTTTTATATGATCCAATGTTTAGATTTTATAATTGCATATGTTCCATGCCTTTTTATATCATTATGGCTTGTCTTCTAACCCATATGTTAAAGCTTTATTCTTATGTTTATTCCCTTACTGGGATTTTAGCTCATCCCTTTATTCATTTTATCCATAGGTTATCCTATAAATATGTATGGGAATAGTGTAATTTAGGGGCTCTTTATTAATAATAAATAAATAAATCTTATATTTAGTCCCATGTTATAAGTTTTCAGTACCTATTCTTCCAAGACACTAGAATTTATGATCCTTGGCTTGTAATATGATGCTTTACTATCCTTAAAATATTGTAATGATATGTATAAAAGGTGAGGGTAACTATAGAAAACTCAACCAAAGGTAGATACTAATCCCATCTACCATGGAAGTCAGACAAACATGATCTCAGCATGTATTCCAATTTATAGTTAGTTCTACTAGACATCCCATCGATATGGGGGTGATAGGTGATTCTTAAATGTCTATTAGTGTTGAGATTAATTTGAATAATCTTACATAATTTCATTTTGAACTGAGGGTCATGGATAGACATAATGGATAGAGGTTTCCCATTAAGCCTTTCATTTTTATTAATATAGTCTTTTTCAAGGTTCTCAAGGGGTAGATATTTTCTTATATCAATAAATATGATCATAATTTCTAATAAAATCAATGATAAACTATAGAGCATAATTATTTCTTAGATAATTTATGAGTACAGTGACTAATTCCATTATAAAAATGTCCCACTTCCATATAGTTATAGGTAAATGATGCATCTCTCCCTTAGGATGTTGTCTTTCAACCTTTACCTGCTGGAATACTAATCATCTAGAAACATAATCCGAAATTTCCTACTTTATACCATTCCACCATAAATTAAATCTTAAATACATATAATTCTTCTTTCTGACAAGGTGTATAGATAAATTTGAGTTATGTACTTCATATATAAGCTCCATTTTCAAAAATAGTGTATATGGAACACATAACCTCTTCACAAACATTAACACTCGATCTATATATATAAATTCAAAAAATTTATCATTATTTACTACTTTAATATTTATTTTAAAGTTCATGTCATCCTACCGAGACTTCTATATAATTTCTAGTAAATATGGTTTAATTTTTACTTTTCAAATGAATAATGGCTCCCCTTTCCTACTTATGCATTAGCCACCTTGTTTTCCTTCCCATGGTGATAGTGTATCAAAAAATAATATTCCTTTAGTAGTTCCAAGCATCTTCTTTGCCTCATGTTGAGATCCTTTTGAGATAAGATATACTTAAAACACATATGGTATATATATCATATCATTCTCTTTATAGGTAGTGTAACCCTATTATCAAATAAAATATTATGACTTCCAACTCAATGTCATGGGTTGGATAGTTATATTCATGGATTTTCAATTTCCTTGATATATAAGTAATCACCCTATCATTCTGTATAAGGACACAACCAAGTCCTTTCTTTGATGCATCACTACAAATTAGAAAATGTTCCTTACCAAAAGGTGATGTCAATACCAGTGAATTAATCATTCTACTATTTGGATCATAAAAACTTTCCACACATTACCTTAACCATGTGAATTTAACTCCTTTATTTGTTAACTTGGTCAATGAGTTTTCCAAAAGGTGAGAATCTTGAAAAAAAACTACTAATAGTAACCAACTAATCCTAGAAAACATCTGATCTTAGTTATGTTCATTGATATAGGTCATTCTTTGAGAATATTTTTCTTTTAGTGTTAAACATATATTCCATCCTTAAAGACAATATTGGAAAGAAAATAAACTTCATTGATCAAAAATTCACACTTATTATACTTCCCATATAATTCATTTTTTGTGACAGTCTTTAGAATTATTTTCAAATGACTCTCATGTTATTTATATCTCTTATAGTATATCAAGATATCAGTAATTAATACCACTAAGAAGTTATCAGCATACTCTTTGAATACTCTATTCAGAATATTCATGAAGATATAAGGTGTAGTATTCATTCCAAAATGCATTACTGTAAAATCATAAGGTCTATACCTTGTTTGAAATTTTGTATTTGGTACATCATCCTTCTTCACCCTTAAATGGTGATAACCAAAGAAAATATTGATCTTTGAATATTATTTCGCCCCTTTAAGTTGATTAAAAAAATCATCAATGTATGGAAAAGGATACTTATTTTTTATAGTAAAGGAATTTATCTCCGTATAATTGGTGCCCAATCATATGTACACATCCTTCTTTTTTAAGATTAAAATAGGGGGCCTCATGGTGAAACACTAGGGAATAAAAATTCCTTATCACTGTAATCATGTACTTGTATCCTTAAATACATCAACTCCAATAGTTCCATTATATAAGGAGTTTTAGAAATCATATTCACATCGGGAATGAGTCCCGTAGATAACTCAATTACACACTCTTATGGATGACTATGTAATTATTCTATAAAAACATCAATGAAATTTTATACCATGGTTACAACCTATATTCTTCAGATACCTTCACAATCCATAGATCACTCTTGGTCCTCCTATATACTCAAAATCTAATTAAGGATAGCTACTGTGGTGGGATTCATACATGAGATGATTAAGTTTCTCCACTAAAGACTAGATATTCCACCGCATATTCATGAATCATAATCTTCTTCTTTTGGAAGAAAATTTTTTAATTATACTTTTATATTTGATCCATACCAAGGATTATATCAAAGTTACCTATAGGTTTAATAACTAAATATTCAAATAGTGTATTCCCATAAATCATAATTGGAACTTCCTAAAAAAATATTTCTATAAGAGTCCCACATGGTGTCTTAATTGATAACTCCCTTAATAGGGTTGTAGGTTGATATATAATGTTTTTAGAAAAATTGAAATATATAAAATATTTTAAAGATATATAATCAAATAAAAAATTTTCTAATTTTTAGGCAACAATCAAAGTACTTTCCACTACATCATTATGAAATTTTACTTCAGCTAGGTTAATCGCATAAGATTGTAATTTCTCCCTTGGCCTTTTTAAGGTAAATTTCCTTGAAATTTAGGGAAATGTTTTTTATAATTTCCCATCTAGCTATAATTATATAATTGAACATTAGAATCTTCCTTTCCCATTTATTGGTGAGATTTATGGCCTTTTTCTTTATAATTGTAACAAAATTTGTTTCCCTTCTTAAAAAGTCCAAGGGTTTTTCTTTGCACAGTTGTCACATGTGGTAAATCCCATCCTTTATTCCCTTAGCTACATTATTCTTCATATAATTCTTGTAAAACCTCTTCTTATCATGATTTACCTTGAATACATATTTCCATGAGAACTCATTTTCTATATTAATATTTCTTGAGACTATATCCCCATATGATTAAAAGTTATGAGATACCAATAACCTTTAAAGGCTCTGTTTTAACCCATAAAAAAAATTATCTATCTTGTTTTCTATTATATGTACATAGTTTTTAGAATGTCTAGATAAACATGTAAAGTTATCCTCATATTCAGCAACATTTTCCTTCAATTTTATTATAATATTGGAGAACTTCCGTTTCATTTCCTCTCTTTTCTCTTGAGAAAAGTATTTTTCAAATAATACCTCATTGAAAGTTACACATTCCATGAACTTGATCTCATATTCCTATTTAGTGTTTTGAATTGGTTACCACCATTGTTATGCATCTCCCTTTAGATGATGTAATTACATTATGGAATTTTCCTTTTCACTACTTCCCAAGATGAGAAATATCTTATCTAGGGACTTGATCCAATGGTCATATACTAATGGAATAGTAGGTCCACTAAATTTTGGAGGTTTTTTCGCATGAAGAGATCCAATATAGTTACACCATGTTGTATATCAGCAGGACACTTCATTTGGGAGAGATTATTTTTCATAACCTGGTTCAACTTCTCCAATATGGTTATGAACTGACTATCCTCAAGTTCAGCTTCATTAACTTTTTTAGGGAGAATATCCCAAAATTTACTATGGGTGTTGATATGGTTCTCCTTCCTCCCTTTATCCACTATATTTATATAATGGAATACAAATAATTATCTCATGATATGGAATTTTAATATATAATTCCTACTAAATTTTCAATATTCTTCCCTAGAAATCCTAAGGGATATTCTTAGTACTTAGGCTTTTTTACTAAGTTTTTCAAAATCAAGTCCCTAAGGTTGCTACTAAGCTTCCTTTAATAACAACTATAACATCCTGGACTCTATATACCCAGATCCAGTAGTTATATTATATTATTATTTCAAAATAAAATAGTTCTTGATGGATCGAATGGTTTAGTAGTCTTGGAAGAATAGATATATATATATATAGAACATTTAAAAACATAATATACAATATGAACATATTATGAAAACATAATTATTCCTTCCATAATATCCTTGAAAATTAAAAATTTTCCTTTTCTAGGTTTCTTGGAGAAAGGAAAATAAATATGGTTGACATAAAATTCTTAGAAATTGGTAACATGTAGATAAATCTTACATACCATACACATTGAATAAGTGATATGGAAATAAAAAATGAAAAAATGAATCTATAATCAACTGAAACTGAGGGAATTTTATATACATGGAAATAAATAAAAACATTGATTACAATAACCATTAATCTCATACTGATGGAATGAATAATATAATATATCAAAAAATATTGTCAAGGCCTTGTTCCAAGTCTCTTTCCTATCATGGGAATAGTTATATATCAAAACCAACCTCTTTTTCTCATGATACTTATTGATTAATCTAGGGGCTATATAATTATGTGCCTCATACAAAACATGATTAAGTTCAATTCATTGACCATAAGAGTCATCTAGGCCTCTCATACCATTCCCTAAGGAACCTATTGATGAATAAAAATTTTCTATCAATATATTGAGAAATATAGAAATAAAATATTTCTCCATTCAATAGAATAATGTATATTTCTATGAAAACATTCATTAATAGACTTGGAAGTCTTAGGGTATCATAAAATTAACATGAAGTACCTTTATCAAAGATATATAGTGATTAAGGTACTAAAAACATGTTTGTTTATCCCTAGAAGATAGTAATTGGATTAAATAGCATGAATTGGTAGGATACCAAGTAAATGATGGAAAAAATCCTTCAACATGGTTCACTAAGAGTGTGTGAATATCTCAATGCATATCTTGCATGAGTGTCCCCCCTTATGTGAAGTCTTAGGCCAACTCATCATGCATTAGGGTGATTATTGATTCAATACTCAACCATCCCTTTTTAGGGTGATTTACCACTAGGTACATGTGTTCCATAGATTTATACACTTTCTAATATCCATATAGGGATGTATTTTCTGAGAAATTATACACACTTTTACTTTACCAAAAAAATAGGATTGTTTTTTCATCATTGAAAATGTAGATCTTGAATCAAAATAATAGGAGAGAGGAATAATGATATAGACTTTTAAATACATTAAATTTCATTAGTAACATAGAAAAAAATTATATGTTAATATATGCACCACACAAAATAAAATAGGTGGTGATTATAAAATGAGTCCCAAAGAAAGAATATTAAGATAGGAAAACCCCACATATAGATTGGGTAGCAATTTAATCTTAACATTTTGAAATATAGGCCCTAAAATTGATCATAAAATAACATGAATAAATTAATCTCATGATATAAAATCTTAATAGTTTTTATATACAGCACATAAAGGAAATTAGTTTCATAATAAAAAATATTCTTCAATGAAAGGAATTTGATACGGAAAACCCTTACCTTATTCCAGGTTCATTCTGCACACCCTCTTAAATTCGTAAATAATCAAGTAAATTTTATTAGATACCATATTAGGAATCTTATTCTTTTTTATTTAATTTAATATGGACAATTTTTACATATTCTATTTATTTATTATATAGTTTTCTATCCTATATCAGTTGATTGAATTTTATTTGGTCAAGTTTTTTTGTAACTCCTTATATATGTTAGACATGGTATAAAGAAACATAAAATAGTTTCCTAGTATCCATAATATTAATAGTGTTATAGAAATTATTTTTAAATATTATTTATATTTTTAAATCTAACTGTGAGTGTCATGACCCCCTCCCTCCAAAGATACCCCTCCTAGGATGGCAGTGAAGAAAGAAAGATAATGACCCCCGAGTCTCGCCTCCAGTAGGCCCCGGGCCGACAACCAAAACCAAGGGTACAAATATCTCACAAAATGGGATAAATTAACCTTTATAACAAAAAAAGATTGGGAGATTATATGAATCATCCATAAACAACTCCATGACATATATATATATATATATATATATAATAAAGCCAAACCATCCCACAATGCATGTATAAATCAAAACTGATACGTATACAAGTCTCCAGAAGAAAGACTGAAATAATATAAGTTAAGGAACCAACACAGAAATATCTCCAAATCCTGAGCTAGAAATGTCCAGCACGGTTCACAAAGTCCTCCTAGAAACCTAAAAATAATTTTTATTTACATAGGGTGAGCATACATGTATATGCAGTAGGAAGACCAAAGTCTCTCGTGCACAAGTGGGAGAAGCATACAAATTCTCCTGTTAGAAAATAAAAGAACTAAACCGCACCTAACAAGGTATACTAGCCATCCCCACCTCACCACGTTACACTCGCTAAGTAAAGAAAGTTAAGTAAAGTAATATAGTAATCACATCGATGATAGGGTACCCTGCACCATTGTCCGACTGATTATCTTCTCTCACATCCTAATGGAAAATCTCCTAGAACATTCACCTATTTTGATAGTATATGTCACATCCTGTCTGTACGTGCCTAGGCCTCACATCTAGTCCCGTAACTTGGGAAAACGAAGCTCATCACATCTCACCCGCACACACCTGGACCTCATAACCACATCCCACCTATAGACACCTCGTCGAAATATCACGTCACATCCCAAAAACACATAGGAAAGAACGAAACATCTCATCTTGAAGACACCTAGGAAAATGCAACTAATCTCATCATAAAGACACCTAGGAAAATAAAACTCTCCCGCACACACATACATCCCACAAACCACCACCTGACCAAATAATCTTAGGCCATCACTGTCTAGAAGAGGGAGAAAGAAGAGTGGGTGGCCATCCATCCATCCTCGCACTTGGATGTTTGGGAAAGACACCCTCCCTTATGATAATGGGTTTTTCATCACATTGTGATCAACTATGCTAGGGTGCATATATAAATCACAATGAAAATACAAGTAATGCATATAGATACTAAACACTCATCCCAATCTATGGGTTCTCAAACAACAAACATCCACAACACTACCAAATTTATTGAAACCTCTAAATTTACAACACCACATATCAATCCATAAACTAATTCATATTTCCAACCCATTGGATTATTCATAAACAAAAAAAAATCAGTCAACACAACCAATCATCAATCGTCTCATTAAACATTTCCATTTGAATTATGAACATATAGTATTAATTCCAGTAATACTTGGGTAGATATAACAGAACCAACCACATTGCATAAGCACAACACCATACAAGAAGAAAAAAATCCAAAAAGTCACATTACAATTTTAATCCACGTTTAGCTACTTAACATATTTCAAAAATATTGAATAATCCAATATTAACAACACATTTTTTCTTTAAATTCCAGTTTTTTATCATTCATTATTTATTTGTTCACATTCCACATTCCATTTAAAAAAACATTTTTCCAATATTCTTATCGATATACAATTTTATTTCCTTACTTCCAAATAAACTATAATTAATTCACTTAGTAGCACCACACAACAACTCATTGCTCTATTAGCAGTAATCCCACAAAATCACCAATTTACATCCCCATACCCTTTTTTCACCTTTGTTTTACATCCACACCATATCCTTCATACATCCTCATTGTATAACCATAACCATTATATATCCACTATACAACTATTGTATAATTACAACAATCACAGCCCCACAACATAAAAAATATCATCCACTACCCCCACATATCACAACATAGTAAAATTCGCTTCCTCGTATCACCATATCCAACCCAAAACACAAAATAATGTTCTCAAACATGTTATAACACATAACAGAGATAGAAATGCATTCAAATTTAGCAGGGCATCCCTTATTCAATTCCACTTAATTTAGGGTGTTTTCATAGAAATCATATAATCCTTGGGAATCCATTTTTTTTATCTGAATATATGAGGTTAACATATTCCATCCATTCATTTAACCAAAATTAGACAAATATGCATTCATAAAAATTTTGTGCACAACCAATGACCCCCAATGGCCAAAATTTTAGTACGCACATAGCCCATATAGTAACAACATCAACAAATAACAAAGAAGAAAATACATAACTTTTACCATGCCTGCATAGTGATCTTGATTCAATTGTCTTTATTAATTTGGTATTATTATACCTTTACAAAGGAGAGATTCATACACCCACCCCACATCATACAAATAATATAGGTGAAGGAAAACCTACTTGGAAGAATAGGCAATAGACACTTCTTGGTGGAACTAAAGTAGGGGTGCACATGCAGTAGGAAAACCACCAAGAAAACGTGAACTGACTCCTATAACCCAGCTGCATGGATCCTATGGGAAGAAGAATTTTGAATGTACTATATCATTATAAATGAGAAGGAATAAACAAAGGGAAGGTCTCTAGCTTTGAAGGACTAGAACCAAAATTCAAAATATTTGAAACAGATTAGAATTTTCATTAAGGAGATCACACTAAACCACATGGTTTGACTAATTTAAAGTCTCTAGGTATTTAGAAAAATTAAAGATATGATTTATATCCCTTGAAACGGCTTCAACGCCACTAAAACATGGCATTAAACTCATTTTAAGTCAAAATAAATTTCAAAGGGGATAAACAGGAAAAACTAGAAGAATACTAGAATTTCAAAAAATTGTTGGAAATGATTTACCACTAGATGAGCTATTTCTGGATGACTCGTAAATAGAAAAGTCACCGTCAGATGACTCACCATTAGATGAGTCATAATTGGATGAATCACCATTAGATGATTCATCATCAGATGACTCATCATTGAATGAGTCACCGTCAGATCACTCACTATTGGATGAGTCACCTTCGGATGAGCCATCGTCAGACGACTCACTGTTGGATGAGTCACCATCAAACGACTCACCACTGGTGACCTAACATTGTAACGTACCATAATCGACTCACTATTGGATGAATCACTGATGTGAGTCACCATTTTGACTAGCTGGTACTGACTCACCATCACGAGTCACCATTTTTGAGTCACTAGTGTGAGTCAAGGTCGTGACCTACCATCTCCACCTACCATTAAAAAAACTAGAAATTGGAAAATTGTTGAAATGAGCCACTGTGACCTCCCAAAACACCTCAAACACCATATTTTAACAAATTAATGTATAGGATAGGTCTAACCTATTAACTCAAATACCTCTCAAACTATTCTCTACCTCTAGAATTAAAAACCAAATGAAGAAGGAAAGAATGGGTCCAAATAACCACCTAATGAGATACCTCTCAAGGATCTCAATATATTTGGAACACAACAGTCACTATAAAACTAGCCATTAGGGAAGATACCTCTTAAACAAGGACACAATAATATATATAGCTATAACAAGTATCATATGAAATGTATAACAATTAAACAATCACAATAACACAAAGTAATGGATCACATTTAAACAATTTATTCACCTTATTTCAAATTGAAGTGATTGTTTCATATCATAGAAAACATCATTATACCTTTTATATCAATAAATTCACTTAAACAATCATTTGAAAGAATATATATATATATATGCATTTTCCTAGTTTTTTAGTTCATAAAATTTAAATTCAATACATTTAAAACATTTCATTCTTAACAGATCATGAAGGAATATATTACCATGCTCGAGTAATAATTTTATTACTTTCTAGACATGTATCTTAATATTTTATTTGGAAAAATTTTATTTTTGAAAACATTCCTATTTAACTATTTTCATGAAAAAATAATCTAAATAAAATTCAATAGGTTTTGAAAACCACTTTGAGTCAAAACCCCTTTTTTATTCCTTTTTATAGCATGGAATTTATCAAAAAATACTCATTGTGAAAACACTTTAATGTTTTTGTAAAACTACTTTTTGTTAACCTGTTTCCCAAGAATACATACATAAATTGGAGGGGTTCATTGTTTCACAAAATTTTCCATGTTTTACTAACAGAACTTCATCATGCTCTTTGCTCTGTCAATGTTAATAGAATGTATTATAAAACATGGATTAGAAAATGTCATGCATCATAATTATGACATGAGTTTTAAACATACCATCCCATCCAAGTTTAAATGTTTTCCAGGATTTTTCATAAAAGTATTAATTACCAATAACATAATTATGCGGAGATAGTAAGGGGTTAAATATTTCAAATATCTATTTTCACCATTTCATGTCATTACTTATAGGATTTTTAAAAAAAATTCCTCCACCAACACGAAAACTCATTTTAATATAGATAGAGCTATCAGAATAATAAAAATCAAAGGAAACCATCCACCACACCAAAGATATTTTCCACTTTCTGTGGCACTGACTTGTTTGCATAGTTTTAAAATGTGTCGTAATATAATACATCTTGATGGAAGTAAAGGGTTTCCCTCTCTTTATATGTTTGAGGTCATATCATGTGCTTTCAATATAAGATAAAACACAGAAATCTCAACCAATCAAGGTATTATTCAAACATTTACATAAATTTCTTTATAAAAGATTTAGGCATGGGTGGAAATCCCATATTTATTGATTTCTTGACCTCCAAGGAAACTGGTTTACTTTATTACTAATTTTAAGTGATTAATAATTTTTTTGATAGGTGAGGGATTACATAAAAATAATCAAAACATATCACAACACAAAAAAATTCTCCTTACCATAACAACAAAAAAACACCTTCCACCACACATCACCATCACTATAAAACACAACCACTGGCCAAACTTAATATCCAAGGAAGGCATCCAACAAACATTTCACACTACCACATCATCACACCACTTTATCATCCACACACAATTACCCATTTTACATAACCCCTTTTACCACCTCATCATCCACACTACCCCAACAAACTATTCCAATTACCATCACACATTAAGGCTCCAAGCACACAAATTGATTAATCCCCTCTCCCACATCGAGATATTATCCGATCTGGGTCTCACTAACTCACCCTCACAGTTTTAATCATGTTAAGGTAAAACATGTCTCAGTTAAGGATAAATATTACCCTTTTTTGTATACTTGAAGGTTTGTAAACCAAATTTCACACAAGGAAATTAATGTAAGAACAATCACACATAGCATCTTCCATAATTATCCAGTGGTTTATATTACTTCATTTCATTATTTAGAATGGGTAATTTCACACAATTTTAAATTTACCATAGGGAATCAGTTCATTATCCATATATAAGTGATTATCCTTTTAATACATGGTGATTTTAAATGAGTAGTCATATCAAGGGTATCAAATTTTTAAACAGTCATAGCATAAACATGGTTTCCAAAAACTGTTACTTTTAGCAAGGCTATCAGTACATCAATTAAATGATATTAATGAAACCACAAACAAAACTAGAAATTCCCATTCTATTTCAAGTGAAATATTATTCCTTTCATTTTAAATAGTTCTAATCATGCATTAAAGTTAAAGAAAAATCTATACACATTTCATATCATAGACCATGTTCAATATTCTTAAACAAGACATCCTAGGTTCATCTTAGTATCAAGGAAATACACTTCCAGTCTTTATTTGAAAGTATGTACATGCTAGGTTCATGTGTTCAATTCAATTAATACATTTCATAATCAATATTATTTCCTAATAAACATGGTAAAACATTCTTTCTGACAACAAAATTAAAACTACACCTATTGTATTATAATGTTCCATGCTTTGTCATGCTCAAACTAAGAAATCTTTATTCATTTAATTGCTCTGAAGAATATTCTTACATACTGTAATTAATATAAAATGATTATAATTATATATTTGGATATAACATATTAAACATGCTATATTCTCAAATACTTTATACTAGATTTTCCCTAGTTACCACAAAATGATTTCAACTTTGAACATGCTTCCCATAACAAACTAATCATGAGTTAACATATGAGGTAAGGTTGTTTTAGTACATAAAAATTATTAACAGTCATAAAATAATAATTTTAATCACTTAAACAATTTTTAATTCTCAAAAATTTACTACAAGGCGTTCTTATCATTTTCCAAATTTTGAAATAAATTTCAAAATAATTTATACCCTAACACATGTTTACAACATATAGTTATATCAGTACTATAAAACTGCAATCATGCCAAACAAAGAGAAAATTATTCTTGTCAAATTTCAAAATTCAATGAAATTATCAATAACTAATGTGGAAATTTTTCATAATTTTGGAATTTAGAAGTCTAAAGACACATTTTACAACAAGTCAACAATGCATGCTTCTGAAAAAAAAAATGTAATGAAATTCTTGGATTATTAACTCACATGGGAACATTAATACATAATAATTTATTTTATCGTTAAAGTATGGAATCTACTTCAAGATAACATGCTTCATAATAGTTTCCAAAATTTAAATATTTTATCATAATAAAATACCCTATGTAGGATTCTCTGAGAATTTTAAACATTTAGAAAAAAATATGAAACGTCATATATTTATAAAAAAGGAAGAAAAATCCAATTTATCAAGAATAATGGTATAATAGGAGAGGAAAAAATGCATTCAAACCTCAAGAAGGTTTCAAAAAAAAATTCATGATACTTAACCATCATATTACTCATTCCTATTGGTTATAAGAATGATTCGTCAAAAAATTAATGAATTTTATTAGCAATAGAAGAATGGGAAAAGTTATAGAAACCCACATAATATATTATGATTCATTTAATTCATTTTGTTTATCCATTACAATTTTTTCAAGACACCAAACTCAAACAAGAACACAAGTCATTATGATACATATACCTTTCTTAGGATCTATACCCTACAATCAATGTACCCTCACTTGGTTGTTCAGTAGGCTCATAATCCTTTTATCGGATCATGGGGGCCCTAAAATCCTATTCCCTAGCCAGTTTTCCCTAGACTATATTATACACCAAGATCATATAAAATTGTTTCCCAACCAACCCATGAAATACTCATTGTTCCTAACTCTAAACTCCATCTTATTTATCAACCATAACCTTAGATACCATTCTATCATGACCCCCTCCCTCCTAAGATACCCCTCCTTCACTGGCAGTGAAGAAAGGGGGATAATGACCCCTGAGTCCCACCTCCAGTAGGCCCTGAGGCAGTGTCCAGCACAAACGGTACAAAGATCTCAAAATATGGGAGGAATTACCCTTTATAAAAAAACAGGATCGGGATATAGGTGGAAGCAACTGTAAATAACTCCCTGGTGATGGTAGGTCATGACGGTGACTTAAACCAGTGACTTGCAACAGTGACTCATGACGATGAGTCCGGTTCGGTGAGTCAGAATGGTGAATAGCATCAGTGAGTCATCCAAATGTGAGTCAATGATGGTAATTCGTGATGGTAGGTTTCTAGTGGTGAGTCGTATAATGGTGACTCATCCAATGGTGAGTCGTCCAACGGTGACATGTCCAATGGTGAGTTGTCTGACGGTGACTCGTCTAATGGTGAGTCATATGACAGTGACTCATCTAATGTTGAGTTTTTTTATAGTGACTCGTACAAAGGAGAGTCATCCAATAGTGACTCTTCCAATGGTGATTTATCCGATAGTGATTCATCCAATGGTATCTCATCTAATGGTAGCTTACTTCCAATAGTTTGTAAAACATCCTGTTTTCATCCAGTTTTCATCCAGTTTTTTCAGTTTCTTCCCTTTAACATTTATTTTGATGTAAAATGATTTTAATGCAATGTTTAAGTGGGGTTGAAGACGTTTCAAGGGATATAAATCATATCATTGATTATTATAAATACCCAGGGACTTTAAATTGGTCAAACCATGTGGTTTAATGTGATATGCCTTAATGAAAATTCTATGCTATTTAAAATATCATGATTTTCTGTTCTAATACTTAAAATCTAGAGACCTTCCCTTAGTTCATTACTTATCCTTTATCTTGATATGGTACATTCAAAATTATTCTTCTTGTAGGAGCTAGTGGACAGGTTTTAGGGGTTAGTTCATGTTTTCTTGGAGGTTTTCCTACTGTATGTGTGCCCCTGTTTTAGTGCAACAAAGAAGTGTCAATTACCTCTTCTTATAAGTAGATTTTCCTTTTTCTCTCTTATTTGTATCATATGGGTGGGTGTATTATTGTATCCTTTATGATGGTATCATAATACCAAATTCATAAATATGATTGAATAAAGATCAATATGTGGGGGTAATAAAAGTTATGTATGTTCTTATTTTTTATTTTTTGATGTTGTGATTGTATGGAATATGTGCCTATTGAAAATAGTGGTCATTGGTGGTCCTTGGTTATGCACAAAATTCTTATGAATGAATGTTTTTCTTATTATGGTTAAACAAATGCATGGAATCTGTTAAACACATATATTCAGCTAAAATAAATGGACACCGCCAGATTATATGGTTTCTGTGATAACACCCTCAATTAAGTGGAATTAAATAAGGGATGTCCTTCTAAATTTGGAAGCACTTATTTCTATGTTATGTGTTGTAACTTTTTTGGGGACACTATTGTGTAATTTGGGTTGGCTTCTGGTGATATGATGAAGGGGATATGAGTATTTTTTGATATATGGGGGTAGGTGAGGATATTTTTTATGAAGTGGTGTTATGATAGTTTTAGTGGTACATATGGTTGTATAGTGGAGCTATGATGGGTATGGTTGTAGAGCAGGGTTGTATGTTGTTTATAGTGTGCATGTGCCATAAGGCTAAAAAAGGGGATGAGGCTATAAATTAGTGATTGTGTGGTATTATTATTAAGAGTGTATGGGTTGTTGTGTGGTGCTACTAAGTGAATTAATTCTAGTTTCATGGGAAGTATGGAACTAAAATTTTATATTTGTTGTTGGGAAGAATTTGGGAAAACCATTTATTTGAAATGGAATGTGGAATGTGAATAGATAAATAATTAATGATAATAGGCTATAATTTAATAAAAAAAATATGTTTTTAATATGGGATTATTAAATATTTTTGAAATCTGTTAAGAATAAAGATGTGGATTAAAAGTGTAATTAAACTTGTGGCTTGTGTTCTTCTTGTATGGTGTTGTTCTTATACTATGTGGTTGGTTCTGTTATATCTACCCAAGTATTAATGGAATTAATATTATATGTCAATAATTTCAAATGTAAATGTTTAATGAGAACATTGACGATGTGTTGTGTTAATTTACTTGTTGATGTTTATGTATAAAAAAATGGGTTGGAAATATGAATTGGGTTGTGTATTGATGTGTGGTGATGTGCATTTGGTGGTTATAGAAAATTTGGAAGTGTTGTGGATGATTTTTATTTGAGAACCCATAGGTTTGGATGTGTTTTTTGTATCTATTTGTATTACTTGTATTTTCCTTTTGATTTTAATATGCATCCCACATTAGTTGAGAACCATGTTCCAAACACCCCATTGTCATGGCGGAGAGTGTATTTCCAAAACAACCCGATGGGAGGATGGATGGATGGTCATCCACTCTTCCCTTCACCCTCTAACAGGCGGTGGTGGCCCAATATTCTTTGGAAAAGTGATGGTTTATGGGGACCAAGTGTGTGTGGGTGAGTTGTGTTTTCCCAGGTGTCTTCAGGATGAGATGATTTGTGTTTTTTAGGTGTCTTTGGGATGATATGTGTTGTGTTTTCCCAGGTTTTTTGGGATATGATGTGGTATGTGGCCAATGTGTCTACGGGCGGGACATGGTTCTGAGGCCTAAGTGTGTGCGGGTGAGATGTGATGAGCTTCTTTTTCCTAGGTTTTAGGACTAAATATGATGTCTAGGTGTGTTTGTGGGGTTGTGATTTAGTACTTTCATAAGAGGTGGGAGCACCATGACATTTTATTTTAGGGTGTGAGAGAAGCTAATTAGTGGGAAAGTGGTGCAGGGTACCCTTTCATCAATGTTCTTACTATATTTCTTTACTTGACTTGCATTACTTGGTGAGTGTACCTTGGTGAGTTGGGGATGCCTAGTATACCATGTTAGGTGTTGTCTGGTTCTTTTGTTTTCTTATGAGAGAATTATTAAGCTTCTCCCACTTGCACACAAGAGACTTTGGTTTTCCCACTGAGTATACATGTATGCTCACCCTACGTATATAAGTACTATTTTTTGGTTTCTAGGAGTACATTGTGGCCTATTTTTTATATTTATATCTTGGGTTTTGGAGCTGTTGTTGTGTCACTACATTAGCTATTATTCTTTTGGTCTTTCTTTTGGAGACTTGTATATGTATCAGTCTTGATTTATACATTAAAATTGGGATTTTTTTGGATTTATTTTATATATGTCATGGAGTTTTTTATGGTTGATTCTACATATCTCCCGATCTTGTTTTCTTATAAAGGGTCATGCCTTCCATATTGTGAGATCTTTGTTCCCTTAGTGTTGGTCGCTACCCCGAGGCCTACTAGAGGTGGGGCTCAGGGGTCATTATCTTACTTTCATAATTACCAGCCTAGGATGGGTATCTTTGGAGGGAGGGGGTTATGACAATGAGGGGATCTGTGATATATAAAACTCATTTCTCATGGGGGAGATAGTTCACATGTATGTGTGATTAATGTTTTCATTTCTCAATGAATGAGAGGAAAATAAGGTAAATAAAAATTTGAAATTTAAAAATCATAATTATATTATATAAACCATACTTTTAATCTATTATATCTTTTTTTCATCCATTAATGGTGGTCTTAAAAATGGAAGATGTCGTTTTGTGGAGGTGATTGTCCATGCAACTCACTAACGATGCTTTTATTTTTCATAGAAAATGGAGACGAATGAATAATAGTTATTCCATTAATATAGTAACATATAATTATAATTATGATAGTATTTTAAATATATTTTTATGGATATAATATATTTGGAAGGGGAAGATTAAGGAGAAATACTTAATGAGGAGATAATACATACATTGGAGACTTGATATTTCCTTGGGAAACTCTTTGGAATTAAAGGGATTATGATAAATAAGTGTGAAAAGAGGCTTAATAAAGTATTAGGGTCTTATAAGAAATGATATGTGGTTATTTTTTCAAGTAATTTTTGAATGTGAGGTGTCTGTTTGAAAGGTTGTAAGTGATCCCCTTTTATAAAATAGAGAAAGGGAACTTTTGGAAACACCCTTTATAATTTTATAATAACATGAAACTATTTCATGGTAAATAGATATAAATTTTTGACATAATAGAGTGTGGTGTACATTTTGGTTGATTAATACTTAAAAAACTATTTCTACACATGTTTTAAACATGTTATAGGATTTTTACCATTATTTTTTTTTACATTTTACTCTTTTACTTTTAAACTAGGTAACTAGTTTTTAACTAAGTGGTTTTATGTTTTATTAAAATATATAACATAACCCATATAATAAAATTTAGTTGTGATGAAAAAAAATAACTCTGATTAATTCAATTAAATTTCTAAATATTTTAAAATGAACTTTTAAATTAAACCAGATAATATATAGAGAAGCTGTTTTAGTTGAAAAAATGACATTTTGGCCATTATGGATTATTAATATTGTTTAGTGTTGATTACCAAATAAATAAGTGTTAATATATTTATTTATATTTTTATAAATCATATTTTATTAATTATTTTAAATATTTCAATTTTATTAATTTGATATAAATTCATTGATGTTGATAAAACAATAATTTTAAAATAATTATTTCACCATTATCATGGAAATTAGCATTAATCCTAAAAATATATGTTTTATACCCAAAAATAAAATTGTTTATATTAGATATTATTTAAATTATTATCTCATGTATATGAATAATCTTATTAAATTAAATTTCTATATGTCAGGATATTAATTTTAACATTAGCACTTGAAATGTGTAAAACCCCATTTTTCTAAAAAAGTGTATTTTTAAACATAAAGATTAAGTATAGGAACTATTTATCAATATTATTGATTCTAATGATATTAATAAGATAATAATTGTTCAAATAATATTTTTTTTACATTAAAATAAATCCAAAACCAAATTTTCTAATGCATCAATTTATTTAAAGAAATATATGAAAAATAGTTTCTATAAAATGTTGCTTTATTTTATAAAATTATATACATTGGTTTTATAAATTTATATATAATTTTTAAATAATTTATATTAATTTATAAATATATATTTTTATATTTAAAAGGTTTCAAAAAGATATAAGTCTTATAAAAGTGATAGTATCTAAAAAATCTATTTTTTTCTATTCAACTCAAAATCATTTATTTTAGAAAAATAGCCAAAATACATCATAAGATAATTTTGATATGATGAATTTTAAAATGGAATTATTTTTTTCCATTTAATCTTATAAAATTTAACTTTTAAATAAATTATCTTTGAATGTTTCATTTGTGAAATAGTTTTTGGATATAGCATTTACTTTTTATAGTCGTTTCTGAGGTATTATAACCACCCTAACCCTAGTAGCATGTAACCGATGTATGCATTATTACATTATCATAATATACAAGGAATTAAATCCCGACAAAATAAAGATCTTAATATCATTTTTAAGCTATATACATACCTTATTCTCAAATTACATTTGAAAAGACAAATTACAACATAATTTTTTTTCAAGAATATCACTATTACCTATAGCATATTATTTAATATAATTAATAGTAGACTTATTGTATTCCTGGGAAAGGAAAAAAAATAAGTGTGAACTTAAATGGTTAGTAAGGGTTAATTAAAGTTGAATCTATCATGTATTAATAAGAATAATAAATATGGAAAGATAAATAACTAAATACACATGCCATGTAATCAATAAACTAAGAAGGAAGTTAATCTAGAGATAATATAAATGTGAAAATATCATGGATATTAATAAATATGTAAAGTTAAATAACTAAACACAAATTCATTTTAAATAACTTTTTTATCATGAATAGATAATAAAGAATCAGTATGGAATGGTAAATAACTGAAAACGAATTCCATTTAATCAGTAACTGAGAATGAAATGCATCCATAGATAATATAATTATGAAAAAATCATGGATAATAATAAATTATTTATTAATGAAGGAAATTTATAATTATTGTATTTCACGATCTCATACATCATGATATTGCTTCCATCAAGACCTTTCACAAGATAGTTTAAAACTAAAGGTAAAAAACCCCTTTAATGCTAGCTCACTAATTTGTATCATAAGAGCTACTAATGTATTGAGGGAATATATAATACCAGGCCCCACCCATCACTTCAAGTCCAAATCATTCCTTGTATATTTAATTATTTATTTAATTCATGAATCAATATACCTTACCATTAAATATTAGTATTAAATAAAGAATATAGATTATAAATATTTCTCCAGTCAATCAAGTACCTTTCAAAGTAAAAAAACTATATGTATAATTAATATAGGGTTTAAGAAATAATAATATCCATAATAAATAATATGGATATTTAGAGAAATTTTAATGTCAAATAATCATAAGAAACTGAATATTTCAACAGAAAGTTAATAACTACAAAAAATAACCAAGAATGTGAATGTTAATACTTTTTTTAGATAAATGATCATAAACTATCCATTGAAATAATAAGGATGGTATTAATAAAAAATATACCCACTGGATTAATAATATAGGGTCATTGTCATTAATGAATAGAAATACCATAAAATATATTTAAAATCATTGTTGTGTAAAATATACTTTTCATTTCGAAAATTTCCTTTTAAAACTAAAATTTCAAAAAAAAATTAAAAGTAACCTTTGAAACTTATAAATGATGTTTTAAAACATTTTAGTGGTCACGATGGAAAGAAATTCCATCCATGTCGTACACATTAAAACGAATATTCTTTTCACTTTTTTTGTAAAAGCAAAACATGGATTTTTTGGAAAACTACATGAATATTACATTAAAAAACTTTTTAAAATGTAAAAATGAGTAAAAAAATACGTTAATAAATCATTTTTAAAATTTCTAAAAACATTTTTGAAATCATTTTTAGAAAACAGGGTTTGTGTAGAAAAAGGATTTCTGACTGAAGAGAGAAATTAAGTTTGATTTTCTTAAATACAATTCTCAGTTATTTTAAACAAAAAAGAGTGGAAAAATTGTAATATTACATAAAAATATAATCAATAACCAGATGAGGAGAAAATTATATGGCTTAATTATAAAATTATAAAATAATTTCATTCAACTAAAATTCCAAAATAAGCAATCTTGATGCTAATGAGATTGTGAAATAACCCTTGCAAGTATCATAATGTTGAAGTGAGAATTAACCAATGAATTGATTATGTTTATTAACTATAAATCAAAATATAAAAAGTGGAAATATATCATATGATAATAAAAATTCATTACACACATAATCTTATGACATAAAATAAATTAAATAAGTAATATAACCCAATGAAAGAAAATTGAGTTATGAAGTTCTTTACCACTTGGAAACTATTAAGTCAAAAACCCCTTAGATAAAATAATTAAAATTAAAACTTAAAATTCTATTAATAATTAATTGATAATGATATTAGATTTCATAGGTTTAGTATATACACCATATAAATGAATTAGGTGCATAAAATTACAATATGCCTAAATAAAGGGAAATTGAGATGAAGTCCCTTACCTTGCGCTTCTTATTGGTTGAATGTGATTTAAACTCATTTAGAGTGGTTTTAAAAATGTTATTATCTTATAAAATAACCATAATAATATTTATAATATCATATATAATCCTTTTAAAGTTCCATATCACTATTTCTCAAGTAATCTTTTATTATTTTCAGTGTTTTGGGTTTTAATTGCCTTGTTTTCTCATGCGTGTTTCATTGTGAAAGATATTATTCTTGTGGGTATTATATAATTATGTCATATCCATAATAATAATAATGAAATAATTATCCTACTTTACATAAATTAAACTTTAAAAAACAATCCTGAAATATGATTATGAAAAATGGACTATGTTACAATCATAGAGATGGTAGGTCATACATACACATGATTAATGTTTCCATTTTTCAATGATCGTTATGTAAAGAAGGTAAGTAATATTTTATCTTTAAAAATTATAATAATATCATATATACTATATTATTTCTTCAAATATACTTATATATATCATTCAAGTGGTGTGTTCTTGAAAATAGTGTCACATTGCTTCATGAAGGTGGTAGTCTAGACGTACATGAATGATTTTATCATTTTTCAATGTAAAAAAAGAAAAATTGATATATTATATTTTCATAATGATACATATTCCATGAATATAATAATTATTTCATGCATATAACACAAATTAATTAAATTTATCCTTATTGCATTACATATAAATCATTAGTGAAAGGTGGTAATGGAAAAACGAATTACATCGGTTCATGAGGTGGTAATCCAGCATACACAAGAATGCTGATTTTGTAACCCATTTAATGGACATAAGGATGATTTTAGTTCATTACTTTTAATTATATGTAATATACTGATTTTTTAAATCATCATGGTTTAATAATAATTTAATAAGGTGTATAAAAAATAAAATAAAGATGCTCGTTGAAGAACGTTGCCTCTTCTTCAGGTATATTCCTTAGTTTTGCACCAAACTCCTTCCAAGGATAGATTTATGCAATAAATAAGGCTTCTAGGATTATAGGATGGAATTTTAGAAGTGATATTTTCAGGTATTTTACTAACAAAAATGGTTTTAATGTGATAATAATAGAGTGGAGGGGAGGCCTTTTAGTGAGGTGAATGGTGCACTTATAATTTTTTGAAAAAAAAAGATGTATCAACATTTTTCACATGAAAAATGGATAAAAATGGATTATTATTTAGGTTTAGAAATTATTGGATCTAAATATGACCATATAATATATTTCAAATAATTTTTTAGGCCATTTTAACATTTATCTTTTTATTTTAACCTTGGTAAATCCATTTTAACCATAACCACAATAAATAATTTTTACTATTTTCACTTTTCATTTTAGTAAAAAAAAATTGAACTTATTAGAAAATATAAATTATTATAAATATAAATATGGAATCAATTTTTCCAAATTATATTCATTTAATATTAAAAACAAATTTTGAAATTGATCTTGTAGATGTAACAAGAAAGAGGGTTTTCAAAGGAAAATTATTCAAAAGTTTTCAAATTTTTTAAATCAAAATTCAATATGGAAATGATTAAAATGAAATAAATTGGATTAATTTATATATATTTAATCTAACTGTACTTTCAAACCATTATAATTTATATTGATAAATAATTTAAATGAAAATGCAGTTTTTTCTGAAAATTGTGTATTTGTCATTATTTAGTGAAAAATGAATCATTTCAAAAAAATCTGAAAAAATCACCCTACGAAAATTTTTATATTATGATTTCAAAAATTAATTTCAATTTATCAAAAAAAAATATAATTAGACAAATTAATTTTAAATTATGTGAGTAAAGCGTAATTAAACCTTCTTTTAGAAGAAAATAGTTTTTAAGAAAACATTTCTTTTTATTTTAAATGATTTTTTATTTATAATAAATAGATAACCATAATTTTAAAATTGTAGTTAGTAATATTCATTCCTATAAATTTAATGTCTTATTTATAATGGTATACTATGTTACAGTTCATTTAGACTTGGGGTCGCATGTTCTCCAAGCTATCAAAGAGATTAAATTTATTTAAAAATAAATACATATTAATGTCCCAAGATATTGTATTCTCTTCTACACTTGGTGTTGCGTTCTATACACACTATTAAATATTATGTTCATATTTTTAAATTTTCGGTTGTTACATTCTCCCAATCTTAAATAAATTGTTTCCTTCAAAATTTAAACATGATCTCAACAATCAAGCATTTGATATTTGAAAATTATTTTGTTGAAAACCCACATTGTAAAAATATTTCACAAAACATACTCATAATAAGAGATAAATGGAAGTAAAAAAGGACATATGTAATAACATGTAACTATGATTCCATGTAGGTGGACATTGATAGCAAGTGAATATATGGACATAGAAGAAAAGAATAAATAATTATAGAGATTTATTGTAGTCATTGATCATAAGAAATTGAATGATCAATCAAACGTTAATGGACTAAAACCCATAAATATGTGATGATTTAAAATACCATCTGATTCATCAGATATGAATATAATTGGATAACATTTTTGTCTCAAGATCCTTTTCCTAATGTTGAGGAATTATTTTACTATTTAAGAATATAAAGAAATATACCTACATGATATGATTCTATTTCATAAGAACAATTTTATCATTTGGTTATGCTTTGATAAATTTCCAATTAATTACATAATTGATGAAATGAATATCCAAAAATGAATTTTGTATCCCTGAAGCACTAAAATTCGCTTTTAAAGGATCATAAGATCCATAAAATAGTGACAAGTCCTTCCATATGTCTCTAACTATTTTCCAAAACCTATATCATTTACACAAGATATCCAATATATTAAATTAATCTCTAAACCTAAAAAGTAACACCAATGCATCATCATTAATATTTATTTTTCAAATCGTTTAACTAAAAATAATGAAATATTAACCAAGACATCACATAGGTTAGTGGTAGACATTAAACCCTTATCGTCCTTCGGTCATGGGTTCAAGCTCCATGACCTTTCCTGATTTAATGGGTTGTAACCCAGTATGTGGGTTTTCGTTTTTCCAAAACTATATTAATATGGTTCTGATAAAATTTCCAATTAAAATTATTGACATCATTGAAATATAATTAATCATTAAATAACATTTTTATATGGTTTTAAATACATCTTATTTTTTTATTTTTCCCCACAAAGTCTTCTAATTTTATTTTACAATTATTACAATGCAATTAATGATCATGTAAACCCTAAAGGTTACAAATAACTTAAAAATAATTTTTATAAAATGTAAAGGAATTATTCCTCAAATTACAATTTCACTAAAACATATAATAAAACAATATGTTGTATGTGTATATATTTTTTCCAAAATATTCTTAATCTTGGTAGACCATCATCACATAAAACCTAAAAATGGTTGTTTAAGACTTTGAAATTATGATCAATATTATACTCATAAACTCATGATGGTATCAACAATTATTAAGTTAATGAATACATATATTCTTATAAAATTAAAAATAATATTATATGTTTCATGAATCTTATAACCAAAATACCATTGGTAAAAATGATTCTACAACATTATTCTTGACTCCCAATAAATAATTCTACCATTTTATTTAAATATAGGTCCTTACTTTGTCTAGGGTTTAACCATTAAAAGAGGTAATTGACTTAGATAATGGGAAGGTTATATACATTTAAGACAATGAACTATATTTGGATACATAGGATGGGATTTATTTCCTTCAATTATACTCTTCATTTTTCCTTGGAAATTATTTTCATTATCCCATAATTTTCCACACATAAAACATTTTTTTGAACCATTGAGGCACCTTATTTTCAATATAATACACATTAGGTTTAACCTAGGTCATTCATTATCATCATCTATTCCAATCCTTCATAATGGTTTATAAAGAAAATGTGATTTATCCTAATCATACTCCCAGAAGTGTCAAACCAGGTGTGCAATAAAGCTCATTACCATGCATTGGGTGATAATAGATCCAATCCCAATGTGCCCTTTTGGAGTTATTAACCCTAGGTATATTTATTAAAGAACCAAGTCTATTTTTAGTATCCATATAGGTATGAAATTATTAGAAAAATGAAATAATATCTTCCTTACAAAAACCTTAGGATGTTATTCTATACTTATCTTTAAGTTTTATTGTAGGGTTATGTTCCCTAATATATGTTTTCCTAAATCTAGTTCCCAATGTTTCTACTAAACTTCCTTTAATACCAACTTAACAACCCCAACCCTAGTAGCCCAGGTCTACTGTATGCTTTATTAAATTGTATTAAGATACAATGAATCATATCCCAAATGAACGAAGAGTTTAATAGTCATGTTAAACAAGATACATATATAATTCCCAAATTAAATTTGAAAACATAAATTAAAAAATAATTTTTTTAAAGAATATGAGTATTATCTATAAAATATCATTGCATATCATTGATAGTACACTTCCTGGATTCTTAGGAAGGGAAAAAAACAAATTCGGGATAAAATTATTATTAAGGGTTATGCACAACATAACTCTCTCTCTCTCTAACTTCACTTTTTATTAAAATTTTAAAGACAGGAATACAAAGAGAAAAAAAATAATAGGACAGACATAAAAAAAGGAATGAAAAACAAGGGGGTTAAGGGGGGTGATAGTGATAAAGGAATTGAGAATCCCCATAAATTATTCTCTTGAAATCATGGGGGATGGAATCAATAATAGTGAAATATGCTCACATTTTCTTCACAGCTCGCATGTCTTGTAAGAAAATCAGGAAAAAAAATACCTTCTCTAAGAGTGTTCCTGATATCAAGGCATTGGCCTAGAATCATTCTATAATCCTTGATAACATATGCAATATCCCAAGTAATAGACTTTCTGGAGTAAATTAAACTCACCATATTAGAGGAATTAGACTCCTTTATTGAAACCTTAAGATCATATAGGTCACAAAGCGGCAAGATGTAGTGCATGGTCCTCACCTCTACACTTAGCGGTTTCCTTGGTCCAAAAAAACATTACAGCCAAGAAGCATAGAGCCAATGTAATCTCATACCAATCCCCTGCTCCATATAATCCATTCTCACTATCACTATCCATGTTTAGCTTCAAACCCTGCCTATGAGGTTCCCAATTAATCCACCAACCACAGCCAAAACTGATCATGTTCTCAGCAGGCCTGTAATCTTCTAGAATATTACCTTTAATAAGGAAGTACATCCATAAATAATATCAATGTGAAAATATAATGGATAAAAATCAATATGGGAAGGTAAAAAACTAACCACACATTCAATTTAAATAAGTTGACATTCATGAATAGATAAATAAAAATAACTATATAATGGTAAATAACTATAAAAACATATCATTTATTCAATAAATGGGAATGAAATGCATCCAAATATAATATCATAATTAAAATATCATGGATAATAATAACTAAATCCTTAATTAAGTAAATTCATAATTATAGGATACCATGATCTTAGGTATCACAATACCTCTATCATTAATACCTTTAACAAGATGGTTTAAAACTATAGGTAAAAACTTGTTTAATGTTAGCTTTCTTATTTTTCCCATGATACCTACTAATGCATCGAAGGGTTATATAATATCAGGGCCCACCAGCCACTATAGTTCCTAATCATTCCTCACAAATCAAATGATTGATTTAATTCATGAACCAATATTCTTTACCATTAAATATCCATGTTAAAGAAAGAATACGAATTATCGATATTTCCCCATTCAATAAAATAAATTTCAAATTAAAACACCGTATATATAAATGAAAAAAAAATTAAGAAATAATAATATCCAAGATAAATAATATCGATATTTAGAGGAAATTTAACATTTAATAGCCACAAAAAATGAATATTTCAAGGGAATGTTAATGACTAAAAAATGAAACAAGAAAGTGAATGTAAATACTTTCTTTATTCAAATGATCATAAACCATCCATAGAAATAATAACTATGGTATCAGTACAATGTATACCCATTGGAGTAAGAATTAATGATTTTTTTTAATGAATATAAATTCCATAAAAATGTCCTTAAAAATTCTTGAGTAAAATATCCTTTTCATTTTAAATTTCACATTTTAAAACTAAAATTTAGAAAAACAATTGAAAATAATTTTCTTTGAAAATAACTATTAAAAATTATAAAATAATATTTAAAACAAATATTGGTCATGATGACTGTAAATTATATTCATGTTGTAAAATTTAAACAGATATTCCTTTCACATTTTTAGTAAAATCCAAAGAGACATTGTTTTGAAAACAACACGAAGATTACTTTAAAAAAATTAAAAATTAAAAAATGGTTAATATTTATTTAATAAATCTTTTCTAAAAGGTTTAAAAACATTTTTTAAACCATTTCTAGAAATTAGGGTTTTGGTAGAAAATCGATTTTCGACCGAAGAGAGAAATGACGTTGAATTATTTTTACAAACTTATTCTCAATTATTTTAAGTACCAAAGAGTATAAAATGGTACTATTACTTGCAAATATCATGAATAAATATAAGATAATAATATTATATAGTTTTATTATAAAATTATAAATTATTTCCTTTAACTAAAATTCATGAATAAGATATCATGATGAGAATGAGATTGTGAAATAAATCCTAGAAAAAATCATAATGTTAAAGTGAGAATTAACCAATGAATCGATTATGTGTATCAAATAAAAATATACATAAAACAAGTGAAGATAAAACAAAAGATAATAAAAAATTATTACACACATAATCTTATAATATCAAATATGATGAATAAGTAATATAACCAAATGAAAAAAATTGAGTTATGAATTTCTTTACCACTTGGTAACTTTTAATTCAAATTAACTTTGATGAAATAATTCAAATTAAAGCATAAAATAAAATTTATAAATAATTAATTGATATATTATATGTAAAATGTTTAGTATGTACACCATATAAAATAAATTAGGTGCATAACATTATAATATGCCTCAATGAAGGGAAATTGGGACGAAGTCCCATACCCCACACTTCCTTTTTATTCAACCTTATTTAAAAATCTATATAGTGGTTTTAAACATGTTATTATCTTATTAAATAACCACATTAATATTTATAATATCATGTATGAACCTTTTATAATATCTTATCACCCTTTTTTAATAATCTTTCATAGTTTTTATTGTTTCGGATGGTAATTGCTTTGTTTTCTCCTGCATGTTTTGTCATGAAAGATCTGATTCTTACACATATTATATAGATATATAATATTAAGGATAATTATAATATTTTACATCAATTATACTTTTAAAACCAATCATGAAATATGGTTATGAAAAATGTACTATGTTACAATAATTAAGTCGGTAGGTCATACGTACATATGAGTAACACTTTCATTTTTCAATAATCATTATGTAAAGGTGGTAGGTAATATTTTATCTTTAAATAATAATAATAATATCATATATACCATATTATTTATTTAAATATCCTTATATATATCATCCATGTGTTGTGGTGATGAAAAGGTAGTTGTATCGCTTAGTGAAGGTGGTAGTCCACACGTACATTAATTATGTTATCATTTTTCAGTGTAAAAAAAATAAAATTATATATTATATTTTAAGAATGATAAATATGTAATTAATAATATAATTATTTCATTTATATCACATATATTCATTGAATTTATTCTTATTACATTCTATGTAAAGTGTTAGTGACAGACAAGTCACATTGGTTCGTGAGGCAGTAGTCCTCTGTACACACGATCGATGTTATCGTATCCCCTAAAAATGGAAATTTAAAAATTTATATATGATATAATGACAAAAAAAAATTATAATTATATTATAAATATCATATATATACTTTATATATAGCATCATACCCAACTGTTAGTGGTGGTCATGGAAAAACGAATGACATCACTTCATAAAGCGGTAATCTTCTGTACACATGAATGATGATTTGGTAACCCATTAGATAAAAGTGGAGATGGTTATAGGTATTTAACTTAACATAACAATATATAAGTATATTTAATGTTCTATTTTTATTATATCATCATGTTTTAATAATAATTTAAGGATGTGGATGAATAAATAAAACAAAGACGCTTGTTGAAGAACATTACCTCTTCATCAGGTATCCTCCTTAGGTTTGCTCAAAAAATACTTACTAGGTTGTATTTATGCCAAAACTAAGGATTATATGATTATAAGATGTAATTTTTGAAGTGATTTTGGTAGGTATTTTTCTAAAAAAATAGTTTTATGGTTTGAATAAAAGAGGATAGAGGTGGCCTTTTATAAGTGAGGTGAGTGGCACACTTGTAACTTTTTAAAAATATAAAGGTATGTCCACATTTTTACATGAAAAATGGTAGAAAATAGATTATTCCAAAGCCTTAGAAATTATATAATCTAAATAATTCCATAAAGTAAATTTTATTAATGTTTGTCGGTCATTTTAACCTTTATCTTTTTATTTTAACCCCCCAATAAATCCATTTTTACCTTAACCATGGTAAATAATTTTAACAATTTTCACTATTAGTTTTGGTAATAAATTACTTTGTACTTATTTTATAATATAAATTTTTATGATTATAAATATGTAATCCATTTTTTTAAAATCAACTCATAGAAGTGTAAAAATTTTATTTAAAATTTATCTCAAGAACGTGATGAGAAAGCGGGTTTTCAAAGAGAAAATGTTCAAAAGTTTACAATTATATAAAACTTAAAAATGGACATGATTCCAGTGTACAAAATTGAATTAATTGAAATATAATTGAACTAATTTTAATTTAAAACTAATATTATTTAATTTTATAAATAATTTCAATGAAAATGTAGTTTTCAATTAAAATTCATTATTTTTCACTATTTATCAAAAAATGATATATTTTAGAAAAATCACAATGATTTCACCCTATGGTAATTATAATATTTTGATTTCAAAAAATAAGTTAATTTCATAAAATTAATTTTCTAAAAGTGGTAAAAATTAATTTGAAATTATGTGCTCAAAGCATGACTAAACCATATTTTAGAAAAAAATACGGTTTTTCAGAAATCATTTCTTTTTATTTTAAATGATTTTTATTTTTTATCTAATAAATAGATAACTATAATATTTTTAATTTAGTCATTAATATTCATACCTATAAATTTAATAGTTATTTTATAATGTTATACTATGTTATCTTTCAATTAGACTCAGTGTTGCATGTTCTGTAAGCTATCAAAGGGATTAAATTTATTTCAATGTATATATATATATATATAATAAATCCTCAAGATTTTATATTCCCTTACATGCACGATGTTTCATTCCATACATAATATAAAATATGATGTTCATATTTTTAAATTATGGGTGTTACAGCTATTACATAGTGGATATGAATAATGTTCTAAAATAAGTGATTAATATAGATATATTTATTATACATAAGGTTGAAGCACATTCTTAGAAATCAAGATTAAAGGTAAGGGTTTATTTCCAATATCACTTTTAAAATCGTGATTTTATATGAATAAATTTATATTAGGAAATATTTTATGTTATTAATCTCGAAAAATCCAGATATCTTTTTTCTCTAGTTATTTATAGGTTTTACTTATCTTATAATCATTTCACATCCCTTTGGTTCACAACTAAACCGAAAGGTTTCCTTTAAATAGAGACAAACTTATCTCATATTTTTTGTCATGAATATTTATCTCCCGTATATATATATTTATTTTTTTACAAATTTTATTATCTATATTTATGTTATTTTTTATGTTTATTTTCCATTTTCCTTAAAAAAATTACAAAATAATGAAAGTAATATCTTTTTAACATTTTATACATGGGTTATTTTCTATTTATTTAACTTTATTTACAAAGTTTTGAGTGGAATATTTTTTAACATGTTCCTCATGAATATATTTTCACACTATCTTATTTGGTTTTCTTTATTAATATTCCTCTCTATGTTTTCATGATTTTCCAAAGTAATGTCTATTCCATTTGTTTTATAAATTATTTTATTTCAAAATAAATGTTATCAAATATATAAGGGGTATTTTTCTTATTTCTTAAAGTAATTTTTAAGGATCTTAAAAGTTTTTCCTTATATTCCAACATCCTTTAATTTTTCTTATCCTTCATTGGATATATTCTCAAATGATACCATCCAATTTCTTTCTCTAAATGGATTATAATAATGTTTCTTGAAAACCATCATGAAACTAGTTTATTTCTCATGTATTAATTAATATATGATGGTATTATTAATGTTTTTATGTTCATGTGGAACACATATGTCTATTTTCTCACTGTGTGATGGATGGATCTGATGTATCTTTCCAATTAATTAGGTAAGGCTTTATATCTCATGAGATCAGGATGAGACATAGGTTGTTATACCATGTATAAAACGTTATGGGGAGTATGTGGTTATCCCAAGTCCACTATGTTTTGGGTTTTTGTTTATCCCAATCCATTATGATATGAATGTCATGGTGGTTAACCTTGATATATGTTATAATTTTATGATTATTTTTCTTCCATGTTCTTATGTTATGAAACATACATATGTCCTGACTCATGATTATGGACTCTTGTTTCCACACTCCTATGATTCATTTCTTTTGTTATCCTAAAATACTCATATCATGAATCATGTTTTATGATATATATTTTATCAGGTATGATTTCCTCATCATATGTTCGCTTACATTGATTATGTTATCATAAACACATGTTTATCTTATTCTCACTAATGATCTTTGATTTATATCTCCTATGATTTAACCTTACAAATAATTTTATCTCACTCTTAATTATATTTCTATTTCCCAAGTTTATAACTAAGAGTATTACATATGATATGTTTTTAAGGTTATCATGTGTTAATATTGAAGAATGGTTATAAAATAAGTTTAATATGTATCTAGTCTTTAAAGAAACCAAACCTATTGGATATGGGGTGTGTTTTCTTATGATATGTAATGAATAATAATGTGAAATGATGTATTATGTTTGTATGGTATTTTTGGGTGGTCTCATGTTTATACTTATTCTTATGAAGTTCCTAATTAGTGATCTCTAAGAAGGAAGGCTATGAGGAAAAAACTGCTAATAGGAATTCCACATGTTTATGTATTATTGGATATTCCAATCTACAAATGTATGTATTGATCCTTAAACTTGAAAATATTATTAATGTGAATCATGAATCATGTACTTTTATATATGGTTGAAATCATTAACAGTATATTCTCAAGGAGAGGTAGTACATGTTGGGAGCATCATAAGTGATATAGAATTAATTGAATAAGTTAATAATGTATTCCCCTTATATACTAATAAAAAAAGATATATAATAACCATTTGTAAAAATAGATCTACTTGATTAAATCTATGTCTGGGGTAATCCAACAACGAGTTCATTTTGTAATGTTAATGAAAGATAAATCATGTGTTTTGGTTGATAATAAAAGTGTGTATCATAGTTGATGAGATATCGACATAACAAGATTGTATTACATACTAGCATTTGTTGGAATATTATTATCATTATGAAAATAACTTCTTTCTCTATGGGTGACTTAACATGTTTTTACATATTGATCTTGGAATTTAGGTAAGTTTTATTAATTCCATTGAGAAAGAGGCCAAAAGGTTCACACATTAAGTGTATCCATAATTAAATTTAATTGAATATATTATTAAGAATAAATATTATTCTCATATTGTGGAATAATAATTATTTGAGTATTTTTTAGCATAGAAATTCAGTCACAATATATTCAACTTTATAATATGTGAGTTAAATTTTACCTCTTATTTATTATTCACATGTTAATACATAAATATTTATTTATTCAACAGTTTAGTGAATATATTTATATAAATATTTATTTAGTTACATGAATATTAAACTAAATAATTATTCATGAGTTTAGTGAATATAATGTTTAATTATTTATTTAAGGAATAATATTTATTTGATTAAATATTTTGGTATTCAAATGTCCAATAAATTCCATAGAGGATTGATGGTTCAAGTTAATATCCTGATGAAAATGTTATATTATATTTAATTTTATTTAAATAAATATTTATTTATTTATTTAAAAATTAAATTTAAATAAGAACATGTCATGGGATATATTATTATTATTATTATTATTATTTAATAGGGGAATTACATAGAATAAAAAATTTGATAAAAGGAATGTGTTCAATTATTATTTGTTTAACCCTAAGTGTAAAATACCAATTTCATAATTTTAGAGAGATGGGTTTATTATGAACAATAGATAATATCTTAATAATTTTATCAATTAATTGAGAGAAAACCATTAACCCTCTATCTTAAGAAAATATAAATAAAAATCGAATCCTTTATTGTAATGTAAAAAAATGGAATAAAGTGTTTGTATGTACTGTGATAACACCCAGAGAGTTAAGATCATTGATTAGAGATTTTAAGAGCACGTGTGGATACACCTAGAGCTGTCCTAACTTGTATTCTATACTAAAATGATGACATAAAAAGTGAGTAAACATAAATTTATTGAAATGAATTCTCATTTTGAAGTAATTATTATTTTAAATTAATTATAAATTAAATGTGAAAGATCCTCTATAGGCAATAATAGTATTTTTTCATAAATTTATTTTTATTTTTTCCATTAAAACTGATGAATTTTTTAATTTCACCATATAACCTTCATGTGTTATAAATTTTTTCATGTTCTAATTTATAGTTATTTATAATTTATTTGATCAATTTCCTATGCTTGTTTATTAGTTTTTCATTTCCAAACATTCATTCTTAATTAGAAGGTTAAGATAACGCATTCATATGAATTCATATAACCAAGAAAAGTTAAAAACATGTAAATATACATGAAGATTCCATCCATATGTTCAAAAGTTACTAGATACATGACACAGATATATAGAATATAATGGTATATTATATGCCATGTGCCCATGGCTAACCACAAAAGGAGAAGATTGTGGAAATCTTGGTACATCATGTGAATCATAATGTGGGTTCTTTATATATCACATATTCACCACCATTAAGGAATGCAGTTTGATAGGGGCTAAATGGTATAAAATTGGTTTAGAAATTATATAACCCCACAAATATTTGACCCTATGTAAATCATAGAAAGTTTTGTTGTCAAATACATGGAATTATTACACATCATGTATTCATTGTCGACCATGAGATGTAACTAGACAAGGATTTCACAAAGTGTAGTTGGATTTACATGCCCTATAACACATGACATCCAATGCAAGGTACACATTGATATTTTAGGTGTGTTATATGTGTTAATACTTGTGATAATATAACTAAGACACAAACTTCATGGAGTATAGATCTCTATACATGCTATTTGACATGTATCATTCTTCAATAGGTACATGTCGAGTGATTTTTGATTTTTTTATGCAGATATAAATGCTTAATAATTATTATCCATGTAAATTATATAACTATATAATGTGTAAGGTCATTTTACACACCATTTACTTAACACGCATTTTTAGTGCTACATGTTGCACATATTTATAGCTTGTCGTGTGGTCATACATATTGTGTAGACTATGTGGTTTCACCTATAAAACTACATGTTGTGTATATCGTGACATTCTATGTACTCTACATATCCTATAAGTATATAGTACATGAAAAGGATTGTACAAAATATGATTCACATGACATGTCTAAGAATAATACACATCACACAAGTATTAAATTCCATAAATAGATTTAATTTGATGAAAAATATACACTCTGTGTCACCTCCAGAATATACTCCTTGTATGTATTAAATTCCAAAAATTATTTTAATATAACATGAAAGGTACACACCATGTATCCTTATTTTTACATTTCGTGTTCTTAATTACTTTAAAATTAAAATGAAATATATTAAAATTTATATAGAATCTAAATCTTATTATATCTCAAGGATTGATTGGAAAGTATATAAAATTTGATTAATTAATTGATTTAATCATTCATTAATTCCAATAAATTTATCTAAATTAGAATGAATTTAAATGAATGTTAGTTGGTCTAAATGTATAGTTATTTAATGTTGTTATTGATCATGAGCTTGACTGACCAGTGTATGCATTGTATTTTTTTATTTAATTTAATTATCTATTTCATGGTTTTATGTACTGATTTATTATTAAATTAATTATTTTGATCTTTGAATAATCCATCCCTCCTTTATTATTTAGGGGCATGAATTTATAATGTTTATTTTTTTGTATCCCTAAACCCCTAGTAACCCTCACCTATGAGTGATTAAAAATTTATAAAGTATTGAGCTCCCAATGAGAGGAGATGATATACGAATCAAGTAAAGTTGAATCCAATCCAAGAGATATACAATAGAATAGAGAAATTTTATAACTTGATTAAATTATGGGATCAAAGAGTTATTTTTCCTATGGTCAAGGTTCATTTATTAATTCTTGATAAACCAAAGAGTATATAAAATCTCATGATCATATTATATATTTATTTTATTTTTTAGTGCATGGTTATTTATTTATTTATTTTATTCATGGTTAATTTGGATGATTAATTGTTATCTCTTAAAGTAAATAAATTAATGATCATGCTAAGATGAAATAAAATGAAATTATTACCCATAAATTATTTTATCGGATAAGGTTAATTAATTTTTTAAATTACATATAATATTAAAAATCGTGGAAAAAATAAAATAAAGAATATTTATGCATAAGTTAAAAAATCCCTCAATCAAAATTTTAAGTCATAAATCAACTTTCATATTCTGATTTATGATTCAAACATAGTTAAAGTTTCAGTTTGACCATAGTTGGGGTCACTTTTCAATTATTATAGAGTCTTAATAAAGATAATGGGTTGACGTAAACAAATGGATATTAAGGGTAATAAAAATAATAAAGATAATATAATTTTGTTGTATGAATTGATAAAATAAAGTAATAAGATTTCAGAATTTGGGAGTACACTCAACTGATCAAGGACTTTCAAGTTAATATGGTTGGAATGTACAACCTACCTAAATTCCTTTGAGTAATTTTCATTGTCATTGTTTGGGTTATGATAATGGTAATGTTGATCATTTCTATTAGGATGTCACTATTTTCCATGGGTTATCTTGTGGCACTTTACTAGGGTTTCGTCCCTCAATCTCATGATCAACAGACTCGTTTCCCCTTATCATGTTAATTTATGGGGTTTTTTATTGCCCATTGTTATATGATTTTATATTGACTTCCATTTTTTGTGTAATTGTTTCCTAAATATATTCCCTCAAATTTATCATTTCATATTTATACAAATTTGATCTTGTTTTTAGTGACCTAGTATTAACATATATATAGGCATTACATCATTTTTCCTAAATATTAATTATATTACACAAACACACACCCAAATACCGTATTATTTTAGTGCCTTTGGAAATATTAAAACATAACCCCTGTTCTATAAGTGGACTATATTATCTCCCACTAGATTCTCTATGACTATAGCCCTTATTATACACATTATACATAATAAATATCTTCATAACTTTGGGAAGTAAACATAATAAAGGGTGATTTTAGATGCTCGGTAAGGGTAAAAATGGGAGATAAGTAATCATGATCAACATAAGTGTATGAAAACATGATCATAACATTATAATATCATAAATTGCATATTAAAGATCATAATATTGAGTTATAGAATAAATATTTACAGTTCATAAGACATAAATCATAAGGGAATCAAAGACATGATCTATGAGAGCATAAGACAAGGAATTTTTTTCACACACATAAGTATAGAAAATAATTCCTATATTATTCAAGGATTGCAACAAAGACCATCACGGGGGAATAATTCTTTTACATATCTAGGTTCACACCCCATTCCATCCCATTATAATTGAACTAAGTTCACTTATCGTTCCAACCCTGTATTACTGAACCAAGTTCACTTCCTATTCTAGCCTACTATTACTGATCTGAGTACACTTACCATTCATTTCATGTCTATATCATGAGATATAATTCTTTATCCAATGTAATGGAGGGAGATATAGGTTCCACCCATCACATAATGAAATTATACATAATGTTCCATAAGATCATAAAAATCATCATATTATAACCCATGAAATGAAATGGGTATCAAAAAAATTTCATTATATCTTGACCTAAGAAAATAATATAGGTTTCATAATCATAGGATTAACCCATGAAAATAAGCGGGATTCATAAACATATAACTCATTGAAGAGAAGAAGGTTTCATAAACATCATGTGGTCAAAACATAAATCGTCCAGAGAAAGAATATTAAATGGTACCCTTGAATCATATCCCTATTAAGTCAGGAGTAAAACCAATGGATGTCATCTTATATAGAAAGTAATTTTGAAACATATTTTTAAACAAAATTCTTAAGGAAAATATTATTTCCAATTTGAAAACATTTTTTTATCATAAAATATTTTTGAAATACTTTTTCTTTGAAAAACACATTAAAAATAATGAATTTTCAAAATTTTAGGAAAATTTTTAATTTAAAAATAACCTTGAAAACTTGTAAAGTAATATTATAATAAATGATATTTATGATGGTAGGTATATCTGTACATATTGTATATGTTAAATGAATATTCCTTTTACGCTGTAAAAAGTTTTAAAAAGTTCCTTGATTGTAAAATGATAAGAATATTCATTTGAAAATAAAATTTTAAAAAAATGAAAAACTGAATAAAAAATTATTTCTAATAAATTATTTTGAAAATGTGGAAAAAATGTTTGAAAATATTTTCAAAAAAATATGATTTTTAAGGAAAAGAAATTTATGACCGAAAAGAGAAATAATGTTTGATTTTAATAAAATCATTTTTCGTAATTATTTTAATTACCAAAGAGTGGTAAAGTGGTACTATTATGTGAATATAACATGAATAAAAATATAAGAATAAAATTCATGATAATTATTGAGATATGTATCATAAGATTTTATCAATTTAAGAATATTTGTAAATAATCTCGATAATTGATGAGATTGTAGTAATACACTCTTACCACTTTGGTAACATTTAATCATAAACCCCATGAAGGAATAACATAAAATGAAAATTAAAATATCATAAGGATTGAAAAATTCATGATATTACATGTTAAATGTTCTTTATATACACCTCATGAAATAATATAGGTTCATAACACAACGTACTTCTTTACCCCTAATGGCCCGAAGGCCTTCTTTTTTATTTTATTATGGATAATCCCCCTTTTATGGGTTGAAGGGGAACCCGTACATGACCCGTATGCCCAAGGCACAAGAACGAAAAACCCGCAATACATGACTCGAAGGCCTAGAGGCATACCATGCCCAAAACATGACCCGTAGGCCCAACCCACTTGAACTTCCCCTCCCCATCTTTATTCTTCATTGATCACCTAGCTCTCCACCTTTCATTTCTGATCATCTAGCATTTCCCCGTACAAAGTTGCACGGTGCCTGGTCTCGATGGCGGCTGCCATACCCTCTCATTCTTCCAGTCCGATTAGCTCTACATCTGGTGGATGTTACTCATGTTTCTCTAATCCTCTTCTGGGGCCTGTTCTGTGTGAACTGGGCTACTCTATGGTCTACGTGACCTGAAGGCCCTGTGGCCCGAAGACCTTTGATGACTCGAAGGCCCTTGAGACCCGTAGACCCAAACCGGTGGCCCGAAAGCCCAAATCGGGTGAACAGTCCGGCTGCTACAGTACCATACAGTGATTTCTACAGTGACTGCAACAGTGTGCCGGAAATTCACCTCCACCGGGTTTTGAACACAGGTCCCTTGGATTCCAAGCAGGATCCCTTACCACTCGGGTACGGGCTCGTTGTCACACAACGTACGTCTTAAAGAAGGAAAATTGAAACAAAAATCCCCTTACCATTTTGGTAACATTTTAGCCATAAGCCTTGTAAAAGAGAGGTCCTAAAATGGATATTTAAATTCAATTAATTCTTATTGTAACAATAAAAAATACATAAATGGTAATTATATACACCACATATAGTACATGGGTGTGGAATATAGCATGTGTCTCATAAAGGTAAAAAGTGATACGAAAATACCTTTCCTTAAGTATTATATTCCTTCATAGTCATAAAAGACTTCTTATATAATAAAACTAAGTTTATTATACATAGATAACATAATAATATTCATATATATATCATATAATGTATTGTTTTATAATGACCCTTTATAACCTGTTTATTAACAATTTCATGTTAATGTTTTTCTTTGGGTAATAAGTGCTTTGTTTTTCATATAAGTTTTAATTTGTTATATTTTTATAATCTTAATTTTATCATGATTTAATAATATCCAGGATTATATACATGATATAAATATCATATATATTCTATATATATGTATTTATAGTGAATCATGAAATTTAGAGGTAGAAAATAAAATACGATGTTCATGGATACGGTAGATCGTATGTACTCATGAACAATGTTTTCATTTTATTTTCGAATTGCGAAAAAGAAAAGTATATGTTAAAGTATAATTAATAAATAATTTTTATGCCATATATATAATATATTTTTATTAAAACCATCTTCAATACATTCTAGGTAAAGTGTGAATTAATCACTTCACTTCGCAAGGCGGTAGTCTACCGTACACATGAACGACATTATCATATTCCCAACAAATGGAAATCTTGAAGGTATGTGTGATATGAAAATTAAAAAATAATAAAAACATAATAAGTATCTTAATATCATATATAAACTATAAATTCATTATTATTCGTAACCTAGAAAGGTGGTAATGGAAGAACAAACAATATCATTTCGCGAGGTAGTAGTTCATCATACACATGAACGAAGATTACATATCCCATTTAATAGAAGTGTGTGAATTTTTAGGTCATAACCTTAATATAAAAAAATATTAGTATATTTAATATTATTAGGTTATTATATAATAATTATATAAATATAATTTAAGAGGTTTGAGGAAGAAATAAAACCAAAACATTCATTGTTAAATGTTACCTCTTCTTCAGGCATCTTCTTTTGTTTTGCACCAAAGGACTTCATTGGTTGGATTTATGCCCAAACGAAGGATCTTGGTATGAAGGGTGGGAAGTGGATAAGTGATTTGGGTATTTATTTCCAAAAATAATTGGTTTTGAATGTGTAAAAACTGAGGAATAGGTGGTGGCCATATATAAGTGGGGGAGAGAACATACTTGGAAGTTTTCAAACAAAAGTTAGGTGTACCCACATTTTTACCTAATGAAAAAATTAAATAATGTACCAAATTATATAAATCAAGGTTTACGTTAAAAATAATTCTATCCCATGGGTGTTGTAAAAGTTTCTAGGTAATTTTTTCCCTTAAATTTACACTTTAGTCACTTGTTAAACTCGTTTTTATCCTAATCGTCGTGATTATTTTTAAATATTTTAACTAATAGTTTTGGTAAAAAATTAATTTGACCATATTATAAATTATAAATTATCTTGATTCTAAATATGGAATAAATTTTTCCAAATTAAAATCATATAAGTGGAATAAATTAATTTAAAATTTAATCTTGCAGATGGGATAAGACAATGGGTTTTTAAAAGAAAATATCCAAAAGATCAAAATGTTTTTATATCCAATATCAATGTTAAATTGATTATAATGACCAAAATTGTATTAATATATATATATAATTCACCTAAATATATATTAAATCTAAATTAAAATATAATTTAACTATATAAATAAATTAGATGAATATGCAGTTTTCAATTAAAATTTAGTACTTTTCTCTATTCATCTAAAAAAACTATTTCTGAAAAATACCAAAAATTTACCATAAAATAATTTTGAAATTATGAATTCAAAAATTAAGTTTATTTTATCAAATTAAAATTCTAAAAATTTCAAAAATTAATTTTATCATTGTTCACATAAGGACATAAAATTAGATCTTTTGAGAAAATAGTATTCTCAAAACATATAAAGACTTTACCCTCATTATAATTTTTTTATTTATATAAAACCTTTATAAATAATGTTTAAAAATTAGTCAATAATATTCATATTACTAAGTTTAATGGATAAGTTATAACTATCTTATTTATATAATTATAATAATAAACTTTGGTTTCGTAGAAACTCAGTGTTGTGTGTAAAGAAAGGTAAGTCAGTGTTGCATGTAGCACAAGATTAACTTGGCGTATAATATAAATTAATATTAACCTAGTTTGGAATTCAATTATATCCATTAAATAAATTTAATTTATTAAACAAAGGTTTATAAAAACTCAGGTTGTCACATTCAACCCCCATTAAAATGAATTTCATCCTTGAAATTTATCACACCAATACAAAAAAATGATGATAATTCTTCCTCATCATATCCTTAAGTTATAAAATATTTATTCAAATTGGTGGTTTATCCACAAAAATTTGACCAGAAGAGTGGTCTTGTTTCATGAAACTTTCTCAATATGATCTATAATTATAACTGGTTGTTCCTAAAAAATAAAGATATTTCTCTAATAATATGACTATGGAGTTCATTACATGTAAACATTTAGTTATTTAATTCCTTATGAGAGATATATGAAACCCAAATTGGAATTGAGAGAGGTTTTGTGGAAGCACAAAGGGATAAGATACCATCCTGATACAATCATGACTCTCAAAGAGACTGATATATCGAGGGATTAATTTCACTTCTTTCTTGAATATCATAACCCTCTTCCCTGGAAAAAATTTTAGAAACACCTTATCACTAACATAAAATTTTACATCATATTGGTGGATATTATCATAACTTTTTTCCGACTCGAAGTTACCATGATGTTTTGCTGAATGGATATAACCTTCTTATCTATTTCTTCACTTATCTCTAGTCTTAACAGTCTTCCTTATGCAACTTCATTCTAGTATATTGTAGCTCTACATTTCTTCCAATTGAGTTATTTATAAGGATACATATAAATTCTTGAGTTAAAACTATTTTTGTAAGAAAACAAAACTAGAGAAAGGAGTTGATCCCAACCACCTTTGAAATCTTAAGAACAAGATCTCAACATATCCTCTAGGGTTTGAATTATTCTCTTAGACTGGCCATGTGTCTAAGGATGATAAGTAGTGTTGAAGCTCAATTCTATATCAAGATATTTCTGGAGACTTTTCTATAGCTTTTATGTAAACATATGATAATGATCAAATACAATGGAATTTGGTAATCCATGAACTATTATAAAACAGGCCTTCAATAGCGCTATAAATAGACTTTATTAGCACTAAAAAAGTGTTGAATACCTGAGTTTTATTAAAAGACCTATGGATTTTTTAGTGCTAGAAAATCATTAATAAAATCCACATTTATCAGTGCTTTTAAAAGTGATGATAAAGGCTACATTTATGAGTGATTCTACAAGAACTAATAAATGATGTCTTTATCAATGAATTTTATAGTACAGATAAATGGGCACACTACAATGTGATCTAATAGTACACTAAAACACCAAAAATAGGGTAGTGTGCTATAAGAGCACAATGAAGCACCATAAATTAGATAAATCAAGTACAAATGTAGAATTTAAATGAAATAAAATTTACAGTAAAAATATTAGAAAAACATTTTATTATAGAGAAAAATAACATGCTCATATAAGAGAAAAAATCAACCCTACTCAAGAAAAAAACTCAACTATATAAGAAAAATATTCTTATGTTAGTAATAATATAAAGAAATAAATTAAATAAACACTATTAATTTTGAACAAAGCTTTTAGTCATACCAAGAACACTCAGTATCGGATTGAGTTGCGGTTGATTCTTGCATGTCACACCATTTCTTGTATGTATTCAAGAATTGTCTCCATAAAAATTAACTAAATAAGTATAGGATAAAAATTATAATGAAATTAATTAATTAATAGAATATATAATGATGAGAAAAAAATCTAGGCTCATTTGCTCAGTTTTGGCAATGCGATGCACGTTTTAAACTAAAATCACACTTATATATTGAAAAGATTCACTTGGAGTCATATCGGTCACATCGAGTGTCTAATTTAGGTGTGTATGATTCCTACACATCCCAAATGAATTTTGGATCATTTTTATAAAGTAACTAAAAATATAAATGTGTTTTCTCAATTTTGAGTACATCACTTGTCTTTTTTACTAAAATTTCATTTTAAACTGAAAATATACACTTTGATAAATACCGGTGACATAATTTTTCAGATTGATGTGAGACCAATTAATAAACCTAAAAAAATTAATTATGAATCATTTTACTAAATTACCAATATAATATGAGTATGTTTGCTTTGTTTTGAGTGAGTGACACTTTTTTAACAAAAATGCCAATTTTAAACAGATAACAAACACTTTGAGTCATGTTAGACACATCATGTATTGGTTTGAGGTGTGGATAATTCGTACACTTCAAAAATGACATATGTATCATTTTCCTAAATTATCAAAACAATTTTAATGCGTTTTCTCGATTTTGAGTATATGAGTTGTCTATTTTAATAAAATTAATGTCAATTTTAAATAAAAAAGACACACTTAGAGTCATATAGGTCACACCATGTGTTAGATTTTGGTGAGGCTAATTCCTACACATCCCAAATAACTTATGTATTATTTTCATAAAGTATCAAAATAATATGGATGTTTTTTATTAGTTTTTATTATGTCAGTCATGTATTTTTCTATAATGTTATTTTAAACTAGAAACACACACTTTGAGTTATACTTGTCACATCATGTATCAATTTTATGTTATAATAATTCCTAAAAATAAAAAATTATTTATTAAATTTTTTTACTAAATTATTAAAAATAATTCATGTGTGTTTGCTCAGTTTTCAGTGAGTTATACTTTTTAAACTAAAATGTTGATTTTAAACTGATAGCAGACACTTTGAGTCATTCCACAAACAACATGTATTTTATTAAGGTGAGAATAATTTCAACACATCAAAAATTACTTATAGATCATTTTCCTAAAGTATTAAAAAAATATGAATGAGTTTTCCCTATTTTGAGTAAGTCAGTTTTCTTTTTTACTAAAATTAATGTCAATTTTAAATAAAAATATGCATTTGGAGTCATACTGTTCACACCATGAATCATATTGAGGTTATGCTAATTCCTACACATCCAAAATTAATTTTGGATAATTTTACTAATGTATCAAAAAATATAATGTTTTTCTCGGTTTTGAGTATGTCGCAAGTGTTTTTAATAAAATGTCATTTTAAACTAGAAATGTGTACTTTGAGTCATATCGGCCCAATTGTGTGTCGGTTTTATGGGAGACTAATTCCTATATTCCATAAATAACTTATTAATAATTTCTCTAAATTATCAAGACAATATGAGTGTATTTGATCAGTTTTCAGTGAGTGACATTTATTGAACTAATATGTTAATTTTAAACTGATAATGGACACTTTGAGTCATGTCAAGAAGATCGTGTATCTGATTTAGGTAAGGTTGATTCATATAAGTAAAAAATGACTTATAGATCATTTTTATAAAGTAAAAAGACAATATAAATGCGTTTTATCCATTTTGATTATATCAATATTCTTTTTACTAAAATTAATGCCAGTTTTAAATAAAAAGACACACTTAGAGTCATACCAGTCACATCCTATGTCAAATTAAGTAAAGGATGATTCTTAAACATAATAAATTACTTATTTATCATTTTCGTAAAGTATAAAAATAATTCAAAATCATTTTATAAGTTTTGAGTATGTCACTTTTGGTTTTTACTAAAATGTTTTTTTAAAACTGGAAACATGCACTTTAAATCATACTGGTCACATCATGTGATAGTTTAATGTGATACTGATTCTTTTACATCAAAAATAAATTTTTAAATCTTTTCTTAAATTATCAAGACAATTTGAGAGTATTTTATCATTTTTTTAGTGGGTGAAACGTTTTGAACTAAAATGTAAATTTTAAACTAATAATGGACACTTTGAGTCATACTAAACATATCATGTATCGGATTAAGGTGAATTTGATTCCTACATGTCACAAATTACTTATGGACCATTTTAATAATGTATAAAAAAATACGAATGTATTTTATCAATTTTGAGTTTTTCTATTGTCTTTCTTATTAAATTTAATGTCAATTTTAAAAAAAAGATTCACTTTGAGTTATACCAACACACCGTGCATCGGACTAAGGTGAGGATGATTCCTACATGTCCCAAAAATAATTATGGATCATTGTACTAAATTTTAAAAACAATACAAATGTTTTTTTCTCATTTTTTATTACGACACTTGTGGTTTTTACTAAAATGTCATTTTAAACTAGAAACACATGCTTTGAGATACAAATCACGTCATGTGTTAGTTTCATGTGATACTAATTCCTACACGTCCAAAATGACTTATTAGTAGTTTTCTTAAACTATCAATACAATACTAGCATGTTTTCTTATTTTTCAATGAGTGACACTTTTTGAACTAAAATGTCAATTTTAACCTAATAACAAACACTTTGAGTCATGTCAAGCATGTCATCTATCGCATTGAGGTACAACTAATTCCTAGCCATAAAAATGACTTATGAATTATTTTCCTAATTTATTAAAACATTTTGAATGTGTTTTATCAGTTTTAAGTATATGATGTTTCTTTTGAACTAAAATATAAATTATAAACTAAAAATATGCAGTTTGAGTCATACCGTCACACAATGCGTCAGATTGAGGTGTGACTGATTGAGTATGTGATGTGTTTTTTCCTTTAACTACCTTCATCAAGACAGAAAATAAAGAAAATTTTCATTTTTATGGAATAATAAAACCCATGATTTTTAAAATTCCTCATCCAAAAGAAACATGTTTTCTCTTTTCTGGTTAATTGTATATTATTGAAGGAAAAAATATGACTTCTCAAAAGATCTATGAAAGAAAATTATTAGATAAAAATGGTAAGGAAATTAAATTAAAATTAGTAGATAAAATTGTGAAAAAATTAAATAAAGAATTAGTGGTAATTCACCTTTTCATTTTGGTTTTATACATTCTTGACCCATTTCCTTGTTGTTATCTCAATTGCAGCCTTGATGTCTAATCTCTCACGAGCATGAGCAGCTTCGAAAAAACCACCCAAACTTTAGAAAAACAATCCACCTATATAAGAAAACAATTATTATATTAGTAATACGATAAAAAAATAAATTAAACATAAATATTAATCAATACATTAATATAATGTTGATTTTAAACTGAAACCGCACAATTTGAGGCATAGTAGGTACACCGTTTATTGGTTTGAGGTATAGATAATTCCATTGTGTCCATTTGTCCTATAGTGCATTCAAAAATATTGGTCTTCTAATAATATTTTAGTTTTACAACCTATAATGTTGAATGTAATAGAGAATAAAAATAAAATTGCATCATCATGAGTGAATCATCTTTATTGAGTTCATGATTATAGTACATGAGTGAATAATATTTGTCTATAAAGTCATTTATTCCAAGAAAAAATTAAACATTGGTGTAAAACTATTAAAATAAATTGATTGAACAAAAATAAATTCTTACATTTGAGTTCATATATAACATAATAAAATATATATTTACCTTTCACCATTATAGAGAGTAAATACTCCATGATAAACCATTTACCTTCGTTGATGGTAAAAAATTCAATGTTACCCATTATGTTTTTTCAAAAGACACTAAAATCCATTATAAATTTCTTACCCCTTTTGACAATGTTAAACATAGGTATAACACTTTATAGAATCCAAATTACACTAAAATATAGCACATCAATTAAGTATTCATGGATTGTTCTATAAATTAGTATATCATTTTCAATATTCTAGGTAATTCTAAACTCTAACATAAAATCATCATTATTGGTTCATCAAAATGGGAATATCACTATTCTCGTGTATTTTTTATTGATAATGATGATGATTTTTTTATTAATGAGCCTGTGAACATGGATCATGTTACATAATAAATGTGTAAATGCATAATGAATATTACTTTTATGGACTTCAAAAGCATTTTTTATATTATTTCATCCATCAAATTGATGATAGAATTTCCCAAATAATTACACCACCCACCAAACTGAAACCACTATATTGTTCTTTTCTTAAAATTTATGATTCAGTAGATGAAATTTTGTATTCTTTATTTTTATTAGATATTTTAGATCAAGCTACTAGTTTATTTTTCAATGGGTACTATGTTTTAAATTTTTATTCTTTATTATTTCATTTTAAGTGGGATTTTTATTTTCATGGATTTATTCATAAATTAGTTTATCTCAATTTTATTTCTTGTTTCCCTTGACACTATCCCTTCATGATGACAACGATCTCTCAATATTGGTTTTCTTCCAATAGTTCTCTTATACACCTGATGGATTATGTAGTTGATTAAAAACATATTTATTCAAACATTTGATCTGTATTATAAACATTTTTGGTGATTGAATTTGTGTTTTATGACTCTCAAGTGACTATTGGATCCACTACTAATACCATTTCATTGTAGTGTAGAGAATCCATGGGTAAGCAAAAGAATCTTTTTTTCATTTTGTTTTGGGTGAGGGGACCCTTTATCACTTCAGTAATATTTTTATGTTACTTGTAATGTGCTAATAGAAATTATAGACTTTGATGATTAGTTTTAAAAAAATAAGTGATGTTTGTTTTGTTTCTCAAAAACATTCCTACACATAAATTTTTATAAAAATTACATAAATAAGTGGTGAAAAACATTTTTCAATAAGAAAACTGAAACACTTAAACAATGTCTCTTATCTTAAGTGACATGTTTTGTGCTCACTTTACAACATTTTTTCACAAACACAACATTACTATGATCCCCATTATACTCTACTATAAAATAATTTTATTATTTTCATGTCATTTCTTCATCTCCTTATCCACCTAAATAACTACATATTCCTCCATCACCTCCACCTATTCCTCCTCCTCTACATCCCCCACCTCTACCTCCTCTATTTCCCAACAATTTTATTTTTTTTAGGTCTGTACTACTAAAACAATTGATTTTATCTATTATAATTCTACATGATAAACATATAAAAAGTAATATATAATCATTATGACACTAATAATTCAAACCCCAAATATATTTATAATATTTCGTAGCTCATACAATATCATAAAAATAGTAGTTATTCATCTAAATTTGTTTTTAGAAAACATTATGAGATAATGTATGTGGCCCGCTCATCTCTAAACAAAATTATTTCTTCTTTTGAGTATAAATGTCATAGGAAATCTTGGTAGTCTTGAGAAAATATATACAAAAAATTATTAATAAATATTTTTAATGAAATTTTAATTAACTTTGTAAATTTCATGTTCAAGTATACTGGTATTTTGATGGTTTATGATCTATCTTATAAATTTTCAAACATAATATCCTCAATCAATGCCATTGTCTTACCACAAACAATATAGAAACATTAACGAAAATAATTAAATAATTTTTTAAATATGTATTGATAGTTAAATATTTCTATATATATCTTAATTCACTTCCATTTTTAGAAATCCACATTATTTATCTATTCTGTATCCGACTTCATTCCATGCTTTAGCCTATATTTAGTGACCACCCTATCATAACAAAATTATTATTATAACATAGATTGAAACATATAATTCAAATTTTATCTATAAACTTTTGATTGTAGAGCATTAAAAAATCATAGTACACATCATGTGTGGTTGGTTTGTTATATTTTCATTCATTAGATCCAAAAAAAATAAATCATTTGGGTATCTATATTGACTATAATCAGCATCCAGTGCTTCATAAAAAAACAAAAAATAAATAATTAATGAAATAAATAAAAAATAAATACTCTATGTGATTAGATTGTAATGTTTTACCTCTGTATTTTAGGTATAAAAAAGATTTTTCATCTATTTTTTTCTCAAACGCATCGCATAGCTTATCTTTTTTCTTCTCAATTTCTTTGTTCAGTAAAGCAAGTTTTTCTATAGAAATGAAATAGGGACTAATGAATCCAAATCAATATTCACATGATTTTCCATTTATATAGTTGTAATATAAACATATCTATAAAATTTTAATAGTTTTAACTTTAATTAACATATTAGACAACTATTTATATATATGTGTTATTAAAATTTACCTTATTTATATATTCACAATTGAGACTCCCATCCATTCATCCTTGATAATCTCATTTATACTCTTGATACCAACTATGTCTATAGAGAAATTATATATAGTTATTATTTATATGGAATGTAATACATATTTTCATCCTTAAATGAGGTGTGAATTTGTAATGATAATAAATGTTTCTCTGGAATAGGAGGGGTGAAGGTACTCATGAAAGATCCTTTTGATTTCTTGGTTGATCCACTAGATTATCTTAATCCAACTTTTAATTTCCCTATATATTTATCAATTTGTGATATCATACCTCACTTTAGACCTTTTTTAATCAAATATTATATTTTTTCATTTGAAAAAAAAATTAAATACATACCTCGTGTATTTTTATAAGATTAGACATCCATGATATGAAAGTTACAATAGTATCATTGACCATTGTAATATCTAGATCATAAAGTGGAACATAAAACTCAGTAATCGGATCATGAGATACCAAAATCCCCACTCTCATGTGATCTTTTGTGATTTAATTCTAGTTTATCTTGTATCCTATAATATTATACATCATACCCCTCATAACAAGGCGGTATGTGGGCATTAAAAGATAGAAATCACATAAAACTGTACCCTATAGAATTTTAGTAATATAAAGTTATCATAAGTTCTTTGACTCACATTTAGGAGAAGGAGTAATGAAAAAATTTATTAACTTGGGTAAGGTATATAGTTGAGTGGAATTATTATCCTTAAAGATAGTGGATTCATTTGGTTTATGTATGGATATTTGTTCTACTACTGGTTCTCTTTGATCCTTTCTTATACATAGGTCTACCAAACCAAACTGGACAAAAATATCTTGAAAATAATCTTTTTTTTCAATCCTTTAACCCTATTCTATATATATTCATGTGGTTTTTATATTCTGGAAATATGTTTGAGGAGACACTCCAAAATCTAATCCTCTAACGTGGTCATATTTTTCTGGCCACTTCAAAGCTACTGAAAGTAGTTTTTCTTCTGGAATGGTCATTATTGATTCTTATGCCAAAACCATATAAAAAATATGAACATAGATAAATATTTTTATGTAATAATTTTATAAAGAATAATTAATTACTATTATTTCATAGTTACACATATTTTTTATAATTAATTTTCGTTTTCATCAACTAGCTTACCCTCTTTATTTATGCGGGCCTCCTTCCATAGAACATGATATGGGATGGAAGTTTCTTCAGATTTTGATTAATCAATGTACATATAAAAAAAGTAGCATATGTTGTTTTATATCACATAAATCTTTTATTACTGCTTTAAAATATATACCAATTTCTTTTCTAGTGAATCTAACCCCATCCTTACGTTGGGATATGGGTACATTGGTTTCGATGCATGTACTTTATTTTCATAACTCTTTTTCTATTTCATAAATTAACAATTTTGAATCAAATTGGATAAAATAAATAATTTATAATAATATATTATTGATTGCAATGAACCTGAAATAATTTCTCATTTCAATGACTAATGAAATCATTCCATGGAAAGAAGATTCCAAAACCCTCTATGGGATTTTATAGTGGCCATTAAGACAAATTTCTTATGGAAATATTCTAAAATAAATGAAATCTACAAGGAATTATGAAAATGAAATAAATTCTTCATTATATAATTTTTAGGTAAAATAGTGAAAGTATATTGTAACCTTACCTTTACATATTCCTAAAGGTTATCCTTCATTATAGGTTGGGCATGTCACCATGAATCGATATCAATCGGCACATTTATCCATGTTATGACCCCTGCATAACTAATGAACATTAACATATTGGGGTCAACTGGTGGGCGAGTTGATTCCAACCAAGATCAAATTTTATACATTTACTTTTTTTCCTTTATAATTTTATTCAACTCTGTGACATTGCGTTGTGCTAGTTTTTTCATCATCATGATATTAATCCCCTAATAATTCTACAATTTCATCATCAATAGTCTATTCTTCCTTGGGATTATTAAAATCATCATGTAAAAAATACATTATCTTCATGAGTAGTCGAACATTTAATTTTTCTTGAGTAGAATGAATATAAACACATACAAAGGATTTGACAGTGATGGTATAAATTATCTATTGCAAACATGTTGAAATATTTAACTCTATATTCATACTCTTTTTTCATAGAATTAGTGTGCATCCATTTTGAAGGAAATGGGTAATTAAATTTAAGAAAAGAACTAATCCACTATGATAGGTGTTATCCTATGAATTCATCCAAAGGTGAAAGCTATAGACAGTTATCATCATCAACAACTTCATCTTCTAAAAATTTATTATTGCAATTATTCACTTCATACTCATCCTCTATATCTTATGGACATTCACCTATGTTTATTGAACTAATATTACCAGTAGTCATCCCATACGGAGTACTGGTGATCATTTTGAAAGAATACTTCTCAGAGTATTTCAAGTAATATAGAAGATATGGTGAATGATTTTTGGAGAAGAAATTGCTATAATAATTGTTCGAAAGATGAAGCTGATGGGGATAACAGTTGCCTCCTTAAAAAAATTTAAATTAACACACCTTAATTTGAAATTTCAGATCTCATCTAAAAATGATTAAATGTACCTGACACTACCATGAGAACATTAACTCATCCCCACTGGGTTGCACCAACTCTAATCTATGTTAAAATCCATTTTCCCTCACTTATATCTCAAGTATAATATCTTTATGTCCATTGAGGTTCATTTGTAGGGTGTAACTATAAAAATCAGTAATTAAATACTAAAAGGGACCTAAAATATAAAATAATGAATATATTTGATCATATGTTGAAAGTAGTAACACTAAAAAACATGTAAGGCAAGTCATTGTGTATTGAGCACAACACCATGATAATCAAATGTACCTACTTGATTTCATATAAGATAATTATACTAATCATAACATATGTTTATACCATGTTTTTTCTCTAACATCAAAATAATTTCACCAATAATAAGTTATAATTTCAATCATAGGATGAGAGAAATTTACTTATCTCCCTCTAGAAATGACCACATCAAAGGTTCCATGAGATTCGACCTCATAAACCTAAAATTCAATACTATCCCTGGAGGAAAACCATCACATGTACATATTTCATCAAAATTGTATAGGAATAAAATAGTAATTTTTATTAGTAAGTAAAATTTTAATATGGGGAAGTCTTAATATAATTGTTTCCCTTAGGAAAGAACCACACAATGTGTTCCACAATACATTAGTTAAACCTAACTTTTTAAAACCCATAAATAGAAAAAAACAACAACACAAATGTCACATCACCCTCACCCTATCCCTCAATGAATCACTAAAATTTATATAGTAACTCACATTTGAACATACCATGCCTATCCCTCACATAATATCCATAATATGTTAATATATGATACTCAAAGATTAGTTGTCTTATATATTTATTCTTGGTTTATTGAGTAAAGTTTTTTAAACATGTTTACTTGTTTTAAAATTATTAATTCTATGAAATTAAAGTTTGGACTTGTGTTATTTAATTATTTACATTCTTTCATTTATATAAGTTCATGATTAGATATTCTATAAGCTGTAAATCATTTTAAGATACAAAAAGGAATGTAGTTGTCATATGTTTATTCCGGAAAATTGGATCTACCCAGATTTCCAACCACTCCTTGGTCCAAATATGGTTTTTAGTCTAGACGTATTAGGTGAAACTACAAAAGTGGGGATTAGAATAAACTATTGGTCCTAGTTTTCTATATTCCAATTAGACCAGGATCCTTCCGTTTAATTCTCATTGTATGTCTCATGCAAGGGGATGAGATATGATTTAATAAATTATATAATATTTTATCCAATAAATTACCTAGGGTTTGATTTAAAAATTCATTAATGAAACCATAAACTTTTTATAACCTAGATATAATGGTTTTTCAGTATCACCATATAATCTTGTGATTATAGGTGTATTCTCAATTTTTACTAATTTAATATCAAAAAAAAATTATTCAATTTGATCAAACTTATCAATATGATAATCTTCAACATGAATAGATCTTGAATTCTACCAAATTTCACCATGCCAAATACATAGATTGTAACATGTATTAAAACCATTAAAAATTAAATTATATGTAATTTATTTACCTTTCAACCTTTTCATATGTAAACATTTCAACTAAATATAGAAAAATTGGTCATTTTTTGGAACATTCTATTTTGAAAATTCTATGAAATAATTAACCCTTTCCTCATATTCATCACTTTCTCGTAGTGTTTTAATCCAACTAAGATGAATTATCACTGATACTAAATTTCAAGTACTATATATAATTTTTTTTGAAAATATACCTTCAAATCTATCTTTATAAATAAAAACAAAATAAATGAAATAAAAAATATTTTAGAAATAAAATAAAAGAAATATATTTAAAAAAAGGATTCACCTTAGACTTATTTAATTATAATTCATTCAGAAAAAATACCAAAAAATAAATAAATCTTAACATTGATTTTAAAATTTTGACCACAAATAAAACTCAACTTTTCTTTCTTTTAATTATATAATTTTTTAATTATTATTTTCAAAATATATAAATAAATATTAATTATAAAATATCATTATGAAGAATATATTACTGATGAAAACAATATCGATAGTGATAAGGATCTAAAGGGAGGCATACAATTTCATACATCATATTGAAAATAAAAATTTCACTTCATGTAGTCAATAAGAAGTGATGTATACTACGAATATGAATAAATAGGGAGATGATTTGATTATTTTTCTAATTATATTCAAAATATATTGAAATCTTGTTATCCTTATTATATAAATTTAAAATGGACAATATTAATGTACTTTGTGAATATAGATGATGTAGAAAGTAACATTAGGGAAGTCATTATGTTTTTTGATGAAATAGTTGTAGTATCTAATGGGGGTTAAGTTGAAAAATTCCTAGAGGAATTGTATATAAATATTAAACTATAGATTGAAAAATAAATTCAGGATAACTCTAAATAAATCTTATATTATTATTGTGTTATTCAAACTGAATTATAAACTAGCTTCCCCTACACTGAAATTACACAATCAACATAATAAAAACTTTAAAAGTATGATCATTTAAATAAATATTATCAATACTCCATATTCAAACTCTATAATCCATTATACCTTCAAAACACCCATTCACAATACAAGAAAACAATATTCATTAATCATCCAAACACTCATTGTTAAATTAAACATGCCTTGCATGCTTTAAAATAATTAATGATTAAATTATACATAATTTAAATATCATGAAAAATCATTATAAGATTTACAAGACACTCATTCATCAAAAAATAATTCCTTAAATATAGTAGGGGTTAAATAATCCTTAAAGAAAATTAAAAAAAACTTAGTTTTCCTAAAACACATTAAATAATCATTTGGTCATAATAGAGCCTATTAAACATACCTTATCCACCCATTTATAATAAACCAACATGATTTATAACACACATTGATGAAATAATCATACAAGAAAACCACAATCCCAAAAAAAATATCAAATAAAAAACCTTGAATGTGTGAAAAATAAGAAGTATGATTAAAAAACATGGAGAAATTTCAAAGAGAAGTAGTGGTAGAGGATGAAGAAAAATGGAATGTTGACGATGATGTTGGTGATGGTGATAGAAATAGTGCTAATAATATACAGATCCATGAGTGAAGGTGGAGAAAAGAATGACAACAATGAGGAAAAATGAGAGAGACCAATCACGATTATAGTTACAGGAGAGGAGAACTAGGGTGCTTCAAGGTTGAGAACACTGTAATAAGACAAACGACAGAACCCAAACAAGAAATCAATGAGAGATGATGAGGATAAAATAACATTCCTCGGATTCTAGCCTTGATTCATCTGACAGAACGTAGAGGAGGAGCATCGATAGTAGGGGAGTTTTATGAGAGCTTGAGAATCATGACTGAATCAGTCACAAATAGGGTTATTTTAAATAGATTTGGGAGATCTTTATCATTGATTCCAATAAAAGACATATTTATCAGTGTTAAAGGTTAGTGCAGGTAAAAATGCCTTTTATGAGTGGTTTTTTTGCACAGAACAATCTACATCTTTATCAGCACTAAAGAAGCGCTGATAAAACTCCATCTTTGTAAATATATTTATAATTATTTATTTATAATTATAAATCTACTTTTAAAATTATATATATATATATATAATTATATATATATATTTAATAAATATATATAAACATAGTAAATATATTCATTATTTAAATATATTTATTATAATGTTATAATTATAAATATATTTATATCATTATATATATATATATAATAAATATATATAAATATAAATATAAAAATTATTAATATATTCATTATTTAAATATATTTGTTATAATTTTATAATTATTTAAATATATAATTATTTATTTATCAATATATAAATACTTTTTAAAAAAATAATATATATAAATATATATATATTTATATATATTTATATAATTATGATATATATATATATCATAAATAAATATAAATATAAATATAAATATAAATATAGTAAATATATTCATTATTTAAATAAATTTTTTATAATTTTATAATTATTTAATTATATATAATTATTAATTTATAATTATATAAATTCTTTTAAAAAAAATATTATCTATTTATTTATAATTAAAAATATATAAATTTATAAATATAGTAAATATACATTAATAAATATATTTATTTATAAATACAAATTTACAAATAAATTTTTAACATTATTAATGAATATATAATCTTAAATGCATGCATCTTAAAAATGAGTGAAATTGAATATTTAGAAATGAGTACACTTAAAAAAATATTGAAAATGGATATGTTTTATTAATTAAATATAAATTATTAAAAAAATATGAATATATATTGAAGTAAAGATGAATACAGTTCGAAAATATTAAAACATAGTAAAAAAATATATATAAATAAATAATAAAAAATGATTAAATACAAAAACAATGTCAAAATTTAATAAATAATACCTAACTATAATAATATAAAAAAGAAATAAATAAAATTTATCAATAGAAAAAATAATATATTAAATGTATATTGTTATAATTAAATTCCAAAATGAATACCAAAATTTTAATAAATTACATTAATATTAGGTGCATGTGTTTCTATATAAGATTTCATTACATATATATTTGTGTATATGCATTGTGTATAAAAATGTATTAATTGTGTATATGTATGTGAAATCAATGTAATACACGTTTAATATGTGTTAAATTAAAAAATCAAACAACATTAAATTATATCTATTACTCGATGCAATTATAGTTAGTATTTCTAATTAATATTAATTTTTAATGATAAACCATTTTTCACTATAAATATATTATTTAATGTAAGCATAAATATTTTTTATTGTATAAATCATATCTTATAAAATATTATATACATATATATATATATTAAATTTATTAATGAATAACATTGTATAAAAACTATTAAAAATGAATAAGACATTAATATGCATGTTTTTAATTATTACATTTTATTCACTTTAATATTTATATTTTATTTATATTATTTATTAATTTTTATAATTATTATAAATATGTTAAACTTATTCATTTTTATTAATAATTGTTTTATCAATAAGTTTTTTAATAATTTTCTAATTTATTCATTTTTAATTTTTTTAAATTGTTACAATTTATTCATTTTTAATTATTTATGTAATTATTAAAATTTATTCACTTTATATACATATATATTTAATATATACTATCAATTAATATTCATAATCTAAATATATATATTAAATTTATTCATTTTTATCAATAATTATTTAATTAATAAAATGTTTGATATTTTTCGTAATTTACTCATTTTTAATTTTTAATTATTTAATGATATAATTGTATTCATTTTACATATCTATATATTTAATATATACTATTTATTAATATTTATAATTTATATATATATATATAATTTATTCACTTTTTATCAATAATTATTTAATTAATAAATTTTTAATTATTCGGGACCATTATCATCGCTAAAAAAAGAACTGATAAAGGGTAACCTTTATCAGTTCTAAAAATAAAGATCTGATAAAGGGTATCTTTTATCAGTACTAAAAATAAAGCATTGATAAAGGGTACCTTTTATCAGAGGTACAGGAAATCATGGATAAAGGATACCCTTTATCAGTGCTTTTTCTTGCACTGATATAGGTTCCCTTTACCAATGTTTTTTGCTAGCATTGATAAATTTCAATTTTGTTAAAGTTCTCTTTTGTATTTTTGATGCAACTTTACCACTTCTTGATCTATATCCTAGCAAGTTGATCTAGAGAGAAGTCTTATTTGATAGTGATGAAGTGTACTAACTTATTAAGGTGATCGACTACCACCCATATAGCATTATTCCCTTTAGAGGTTTTGGGGAGTCTAATTAAAAAATCCATAGTGATGTTCTTTCATTTCCATTCTAGTATGGGTAGTGGATGTAACATCCCCTTAGACTTTTACATTCGGCCTTAATTTATTGACATACCAAGCACTATGATACAAACTCTGTGATATCTATTTTTATTCCATCACACTAGAAGTATTCTTTCAAATCTGTATATATCTTCTTACTTCAAATATAAATATAGAATGAAGATCTATGAGCTTCCTCTAACAAATCCTTCAAATATGGTATGGACGGAATGCATACTGAGTTTTTGAACCTTTTCTTTCCATCATGATCAAGGTTAAATTGAGAAAAATTTATAACCTTATTTTGTAGTTGTACATATTCCCTCTATGACTCATTAATCTTAACTTGGATAGATGGTTGAACATTCAATTGAGAATGATAATATTTTTCCCTTTCATCAAGATTTCCAGATCCATCCTTTGCAAATCCTGAAATATTGGATCTTTTTTATCCTCATCATGGATAAGCTAGCATTATCCTTTCAACTCAAAGCATCGGCCACCTTGTTCACTTTCTCCAAGTGGTAATGTATTGAGAAGTCATAATCCTTTATCAGCTCTAACTATCTTCTCTAGAGCATGTTCGACTCCTTCTGTGTGAATATATACTTCAAAATATTATGATCAGTATATATATCACACTTTTCTCCATAATTATAATTCATCAATATCTTTAATGAAAAAATACTAATACTAACTCTAAATCATTATTTGGTTAATATTTCTCATGAATCTTCAATTGTCACGAGGCATAATCTCTAGGAATGTTATTCTTCATGAGAAAAAATCCCAATACATTCATGTATGCACCACTATAGATTACATACCATTCTCCACTATAGGGTAATGTAAGAAAAGTTTTACTTACAAACCTTCACTTTAGTTCCATGAAAGTTTCCTAAAAATAATTGACCAGGAGAACTTTTCTCCCTTCTGCGTTAACCTGGTCATAGGATTAGATAGTCATGAAAAATTCTCCACAAACCATTGATAATATCCCGCTATACCAAGAAAACTATTGATCTCAATCCACTTGGTTTGTCTTGGATAACATTTAATAGCCTTCGTCTTTGATGGGTCTACTTATATACCCTCCCTTGAGATTATATGATCTAGAAATGAAATCTTTTCCATTCAAAATTTACACTTTGTAAATTTTTCATATAGTTTCTCCTTCTTTAGGGGATTTATTACAATTCTCAAGTGATCTTCAGGATCTTCCTTCCTCTTTGAATAAATAAGAATATCATCTTTAAATACTACCATAAACGGATCAAGGTAGTCTCTAAAGACTTTATTTGGTAAATCCTTAAAGATAAAAAGGGTATTAGTAAGACTGAAAGGCATCACTATATATCCATAGTGTCCATACCTTGTATGTAATATCGTCTTGGGTATATCCTCCTTCTTAACCCTAAATTGATGATATCCGTAACTAAGGTTAATCTTGGAAAACTATTGAGCTCTGTGAAATTGATCAAACAATTCATCAATATGAGAAATATGATACTTGATACATATTGTGATCTTTTTCATCTCTCAATAATCAATTAAAAGTCTCATAGATCCATATTTCTTTTTAACAAAAATAATAGGTGTAGCTGAAGGTGACACGCTTGGCCTAATTAATCCATTTTCAAGGTTTTCTAGTAGTTGATTCTTCAAATCCTATAACACAATTGGGGTCATTCTATTAGGATTATTTGAAATTGGTGTGGTACTAGGTATGAGTTCTATTGAAAACTCAACTTCATGTTTTAGTGTAATTCTAGGAAATTCTTCATGAAAGAAATCAAAAAATTCATGTACAATAGTAATATTATCAATTTCGAGTTTATCACCATCCATTTGAGATAAACATCCATTAAAAAGGGGAATTAATATCAATATACTAGATTTAATTTCCATCATAAGTTTGTACTTATCATCACATTGATAGATGATCATAGGTTAGTTTGGAACATCAAATGTAACTTCCCTTACATGAAAATTTATTTGAGATTTATGAAAAGAAATAAAATCTATACATAAGATGACATGAAATTCAACCATATGAAGAAAGTTAAGATTATCAAGAAGCACATTGCCACCAACATCAACTAAAGAGGAATCATATACTTAAGATGCGATCATCATACCATTAGTGGGTTTTACTACTAATTCCACATTTAATCATTTTGGTGGAATCTTGATACCCTTAGAAAAAAATTTATATATAAAATAATGGGTTGATACTAATTCAAATAAGACATTAGCAGTTCTAGATTAGATGGTAAGTGTACCTTTCACCACATATTTATCTCACCTTTCATCATAAATAGTGATCGCAAGATAGTTCACTTTATACCTCGGCTTGAGAGGTTTCTAACAATGATAACAATCATTAACCCTCAGGTTTTGGGAAATGGTTTTCATAATTCCCATTCTCCTTACACATGAAGCACTGAAGTCAAGGAGGTGCATTATGTGTAGATTTATCTCTATTCTCATCATTAGATAACTTCTTTCCACCACTTTGGTTATCAATTTCCCACTTACCTTCCCTTTCACACATAAAACATTTACTATTTCCCCTAAATAAATTTCCTTCATGCTTCTTCCCAAACTTAGAGGATAAAGGAAATTTCATCGTTTTCTCTCCATGGTTCTTAGGTTTTTCCTTGAACTCTATCTTCCTTTTCTTTTCAAACCCATGAGATTGATATATAATTACAACCTTTATTTCCACCTTGATTGAACACTAGACAATATCTTAATAACTACTCAATTCTCTTATGGCTAAAGCCCTTCGGAGACTTGGTTTTAATTCACATAATAATTGATCAACCTTACTTTAAATATGGATAATAATACCATAAGTGTTCCTTGCATGTTTTTGTAAAATTATCCTCATAGGTATTAACAAATTCATCATCTTTTTTCTTTAACTCAAGGAAATCCTTCATTATCATTGTATGAAGAATACAAGGAAAGTACTTATTAAAAAAATATGTTCTTGAACTCTTCCCAATCCATGGAGTCAATATCATTGTTTTTCCTTGTAATATTGATAGGATTACACCATTGATATGCTTCACCTTCCAAATAGTATACACCTAAAATGAATTTTTCATGTTATAAACTTTGTAGAATAGAAAATATATTTTTAGTGATACTGATACATTGTTTAGCAACTAGTGGATTAGAAAACCCTCTTAAAGAAGGTTGAATTTTCCTCATGAAGGACTCAAAAGAATTTTTTTCCCACTTTTATTCTTTTTGAAGTCCATCATGATTCATACTTGGGAAATTTGTGTGAGCATAACCATATGATTTTTTAGTAAATAACTAATAAGATCTGGATTCTCAGGAGGAAAATCATTGTATTTTCCATCACACTCAACAATAACGTGGTTCCTTTGGGATCCATCCATTGAATAAAACCAAAAAACATAGAGTAATAAACAATAATCATAATGGGAAACCACATGATCATGTAAATCACTTATAGGATGTCTAAGTTATGACACCTTCTTCTTTAATATATGAAACATTAGGTTTATCCTAAGTTATTAATATTCATTTTCTGTTTCAATCTTTCATGGTGGTTAATAAAGAGTTTGTGATTTTACAAATCATATACCTTGGGAGTCTCAAACCATGTGTACATAAAGGCTCATTATCGTGCACCAATTCCCAATTGAGTCTATATAAATATAGTGTTTTTAGGGTTTTTAACCTTATTTACATCTATTCAAAATCCACATCCAATGGTAGTATCTAGACAGTGTTGTGTTTATATGATACCATGCACTCTATCCTTTGCCAAAATTTTAGGAATTTATTTTTACTTTGACACATCCTTAGAGTTATTCTTAAACATGTCCTTAGAGATATCACTAAGGTTTTACTATCCTAGTTTCCAAAAGTTAACTAAAACTTTTCTCAAATACCAACTGAAGTGGCCCAGAATTAACATACATAGACATTACATAATTTTTATACAATATTCATTACATTACACAAATACATGCCCAAATACCATATTAGTTTATCTCCTTTGGAAACATGGAAACATAAACCATGGTCCATAAGCAAACTAAATTATATCCCACTAGTTTCTCCATGACTAGAACCCTTCTTAGACACATCATACATAATACATATATTCATAACCTTGGGAAAGGAAACATAATAAAGGGTGATCTTAGACACTTAGTAAAGGTAAAAAAGGGAGATATGTAAGCATAATCATGAATATAATGGTATGAGAACATGAAAAAAACATTAAAAGATCATACCCTATATATCAAATATCTTAATTTTAAGTCATGGTATAAATATTGGAAGTTAATAAGACATGAATCATAAGGGAATAAAATAAATGAGCCATGAGAGAATAAGAAATTGAATTTTTGGAATACACATAACCATAGAAAATCATTTCTATATTATTCAAGTCTCACTATCAGGACTATCATAGTGGAAAAAGTCTTTTACTGAATTAGGTTCACAACACATTATAGCCTTGTATTACTGAACTGACTTCACTTCCCATTCCAGAGCTGTATTACTGAACTGATTTCACTTATCGTTCCCACCCTTTATTACTGAATCATGTTCACTTCCTATTCTAGTTGTGTCAATCTCATGAAATACAAATCATTACCCCAAGAATTAGAGGAAGATATAGGACCCACACATCATATAATGAAATCATACAAATGTGTGACATAATATCATAAAAATTCATCATATTATAACCCATGAAATTAAATGGTTATCATAAACATTTAATCATATCTTGAAATTTTTAAAATATATGGATTTTATATTCATAGAATAACCTGTGAAAATAATTGGGTTTCATAAGCACATAACCCATGTAAGAGAAATGAGAATCCTAACAATTATTCCATCAAAATATAAACCATTCAGAGAAAGAATATAAATGGTACAATTAGATCATATCCCCAGTAAGGAATGACTAACACCAACGGAATTCATCTTATTTAGAAAATAAATTTTCAATATTTTTTAAAAACATTTCATGTGGAAAATATTATTTCTTATTGAAAACCATTTTTTTAAATGAAATTTTTTTAAAAAACCTTTTCTATGAAAACTACTTTTAAAACAATGAATTTCAAGAAAATTAGGAAAACAATTCTTTAAAAATAAACTTGTAATATTGTAAAATAATCTTCAAATAAAAGATGTTTATGATGGTGGGTAAAGTTTTACATGTTGTGTATGTTAAATGAACATCCCTTTTTCATGGTAAAAGGTTTAGAAAAGTGCCTTGATGGGAAAACGATAAGAAGATTCCAATGAAATCATTTTTGAAGGAAAAATTGGGTTTAAAAAATTAATAAATCATTTTGAAAATATTGAAAACACTTTTAAAAATAATTTTTTGAAAATATGATTTTGAAAGAAAACAGATTTCTGATCAAATATATAAATAAAGTAATATTTTTGTAAAAAATCTTAATTATCTTAGGTATGAAAAAGTGTAAAATGGTAATATTACTTAAATATATCATTAATAACCCTAGTATAATAAAATTCATAATATAAAAATATTTTAATAGGTTTTTATATAACCATGATATAAAAATAATTGAATAGTTTTTAGGAAGAAATAAAAAATGTTTTTTGATGAATTTTACCTCTTCTTCGAGTATCTCATTTTGGTTTGCATAAAAAAACTCACTTGGTTGGATTTATGAACAAAAAAATGATTCTAGGATAAAAAGAGGGGATTTTAGAAGTTATTTCTAAAGGTATTGGATGAAATAATTTGTTTTTAAGATGTGAAGAGGGGGAAGAGTTTGTGGCCTTTTATAAGTGGGGGAGAGGACACGAATGGAATTTGTTAATATAATGTTAGGTGCACCCACTTTTATACCTAAAAAAATTATTAAATAATTCACAAAATTATATAAATTAATGGATAAGGTCTTAATATGTCCATAAAATTTGTGTTGTATAAGTTTCTAGTTCATTTTCTCCCTTAATTTTACATTTTAGTCCCTTGGTAACTCATTTTTTTCTTAATGACCTTAATTAATTTTAACTCTTTTCACTAATCATTTTAGTCAAAAATTATGATGAACTTATTAGAAATTATAAATTATGATGATTCTAAATATTAAATCAATTTTTTCAAATTCCAAAAATATAATTAGCATAAATTAATTTAAAATTTATTCTCACAGACGGGACAAGACAACGGGTTTTTAAAGAAGAAATTTTAAAAATCTTGAAATGTTATTAAATTAAATATCCCTGTGATATTGATTCAAATTAACTAAACTAAATTAATAGATATAAAATTTACATAAATATACATTTAAACCAAATTAAAATATAATTTAACTATATAAATAAATTATATGAAAAGGTAATTTTCAATTAAAATTAGGTATTTTTCCTTATTCATTCAAAAATGAAATATTTCATAAAAATACTGAAAATTTACCCTAAGATAATTTTTACATTATGAATTAAAATATAAATTTTATTTTATAAAATTAAAATTATAAAAGTTTCAAAAATTAATTTTAACACTATTCATAGGACATAAAATGTTATTCTTTTTAAAAAATAGTATTTTGAAAACATATAAATATTTTAATGAAAATTATATATTTAATTATCAATATGTTTTACTTACATAAATACATTATAATTCATATTTAAAAATTAGTTATTAAAATTCATATTACAAGGTTTAATAGCTAGGTTATTACTGTCTTGTTAAAATAATTATAATAATAAAATATTATTTCATAGAAACTCAGTGTTTCATGTAACAAAAGATAAACCAGTGTTTCATGTAGTATAATATTAACATTGTCTAGCATATAAATAAATTTTAACTTTGTATAGCATGAAACACAATCCATCAAATAAATTAAATTTAATCAGAAAAAAATGTTCATAAAAACTCTGGGTGTTACATTGTTTCCTTTGATCCCTATTGATTATAAAATTATGTATTTTTGGAATCATTTTGAAATAATATTCATGTTTAATTATGGATATAGTTAAAACTTATTGGTGGTGTGTAATGTTCTGACCTGGAATCCACTAAATCGGTGCTCCAAGCTGGTTCTCTATAAGGCCTCAAGCGCGCCTCCCCTTATGCTAGAGGTTTTCGACTAGCAGCGAGGGATAGGGTGTGATAGTGGGGAGACTATGAACTCATTCCAGAGTAACTAAAAAATCATAAATAACTAAGTATCATACACATTGGAAAGTAAATAGAGTGCAGAATCAATAAAAAAACTGAAATAGAACAAGATGTAATAGTAAAATGCTGTAAAATCCCAAACAGCTATGCAATACAGTACAACATTGGTCACCCACTAGGACGACCATACAGATACAAGTACAAAAGAAACCAAAATTAAAATTACATGGATCTACTAAAAACTCTGAGCCAATCCACGTACCTGATCTCCAGATACTTTCAAACTGCAATAGCTCAATCAAAAGAACCACTCAAGTAGCTCCACTTGATCATGAAACACTAGGCCATAGCCCTATCCACCATGAAACTATTGCTCAACCTAAAAAGTATACATAAGGTCTATATTTACACTTAGTTGCACCTACAGGGGTGAGAAATAGTCTCAGTAGGCCACCCCAACAAGCAACCTATAACTGTGCTGCTAAAAGTGTATGCAACAACAATGTGCTCAGCCTAGCTGGAACACAACAAAAGGAAGTAAACCAAACATGCAACCACAGTAGAACCCAGGGTCTGTAATCCCTGTTAACTGGGTAAGTGCCACCATGGATGTCCATATCTATATACATATACATGTATATTACCGTACCTATACACATATACATAAATATGAATATTCAAGAGTAGGTGAATCAAATAATAAGAAACCACATTAGCAGTCTATCCTTGGGTCCATAAGACTAATTTCTTGGAAATAATATGTAAGGGAATTGAGCTGGACATCGTTCCACTCAAGTCTTGTACCATTAAGTCGATCTCTAGGTCTTTAATCCCATCAACATGTACCTGCTTCATCCAACACTACAATTATATCTCGGAGAAAGCTATGTTTCCATAGGGGGATACTCGTCCTACACCAGGGTTCACCCATACTCACCTCCAATCACTAAATAGTATACCGTATACCGATGGTCAATCCTATAAGGAAGGATATCGTATATCGATGGTCAATTCTGTAAAAGGTCATTGGTCGGAAAACATGGAGCATAATCCCATGAATCCAACCAATATTCATAAAAAAAATCCTGTATGCATATAAAAACCTCGCCATCAAGCATATCAGTTAATAAGGGTCAAGCATGGTGTATAAAAATTTCACTATGTATCAGGGCCAAGCCCGGTGCATCAGTATTTCATCATGTATCATTTATATCATTTTCCAATAGATCCCATCCCAGGTATCCCTCAATGGTTCCAAGGTTGGCTCGACATTTATAAAGAAGGATCAGTGAGCCCAACCACCAAAACTATGGCTCTCTCATGGCCCATTTTTCAATAAAGAATGTCCTAGGTATCCCTCAATGGATCCAAGGTTCATTAATAATTTCTAAAGAAGACTCAGTGAGCCCAACCACCAAAACTGCGGCTCGCTCATGACCTAATTGCCAATAGATCTTGTCCTATATATCATTCAATGGATCCAAAGTTCTTTGTACATTTATAAAGTAGACTCAGAGAGCCCAACCACCAAAACTGTGGCTTTCTCATGAACTTTATGTAATTAACCTCTTGAGTCTATCCATTTCCTTTTAACTGAGATAATGGTTCACCCAAGGTAAACAGGATGTAATTAGCCACATGAGCCTGACCTTGTCTTTTAACCGAGATTATGGATCACCCATTGTTAATTACCTCTTTTAAATCATTTCAAAATCCATTTCAAAAACAACATATGTAAATTAAACTATCACATGATTTATTATAATCAACTCACATGGTCAAAACATTTACTTAACCAAAATCATCAAGTAAGTCTCAACAGCCAATTCCTAGGTAATACCTCTGGGTATAGTAAATATCAGAAATAGCATGGCTCAGAAGCTAAATCCAAGGATAGAATGTCCAGGCATCCCAAAAAACAAGAAAGATGACTCATGTAAGGATCAATATCCACCAACTAGGAAGCACCTCTGGTAACCACTGCTACATCAGCAAAACCAAGTTAGATATAAACAAACAAGTGAGGGTGGTTCGGATGCCCAACCCAACCCTACAGCCATATCCCCATGGGATTACTAGTTTGATACGGGTTTTAGTTGACACACTAACACCAACTCTACCAAAAAATGATGTAACAACGCAGGGTTGGTCAAACAACGGGCACCCACTAGGTCCCTCAAGTCAAACACTAAGGAGGAATCCTACTCGGGATCCTCTAGGTAAACACGAGTGAAGGCATCCTACACAGGATCTTTAGAGAAGATTAAGGAAGGGATCCTACATGGGATTCTCAAATGAGTAACAACAGAGGCATCCTATACCATGGATTCTCACAATAGAAAACAGGATAGATATCCTATAAGGTACTCCCTAGGTCAGCACAGAAGTAAAGGAATCCCTCAGGGGATCCTTGGAAGTATTCGGTCTCACGGCCTCATAGGAAAGATTGTTATATCTCAAAAGGGTAAAGTCCCCAAAAGAATTGGTCATAGGATATATCTTATATCTCATCACATCTAAAAAGTCTCAACTAGGTTGGTCCGAACACCCAACCTATCATCCACGCCAACTCTAACTCTAATGTGACAACTAAACGTGTTAACTAGAGGAAGAACCTCTCAATTTATATAGAAACCCCCAAAACACCATCTATATGACCTATAAATTTAAAATTTACTCCGCAATTGAGATCTACGTAAAAAAATTCTCAGAATGTACTCATCACACACCTAATTCTGACTTCCAGGGCACAAGATACCCCAAAACTACTAAGCTAGAGTAGTACATGGCCAGAACACATGGGGTCTGCCTATATAGTAGTAAACGGTATGTAATTTACTTTAAAAGATGTGTAATATTCAAAAAAATTCATCCCGTGTACGTTTTCACCCAAACACATGCCCATGTTCCACTACACGGTGTGTACTCCTTAAAAATCACTATTTTGTGTCCTTTTTGCACACGGTTGGACACATGGACACCACCACACGATGTGTACTCAAAGTACATTACATGTACTTAAGAAAACTTCATCTTCCTGGAATAGGAAAACACATGGTGTGTTCCCCTGGAATACACGTCGTGTAACCTGGGTTTCCTGATGGGAAATCCCTCAAAATGCCCTTTTTCGCCCTCGAAACAACAGATCGATCCCCATGGGATTAAAAGTAAGAAATATAAGGCTTTAAAAACTTAATAAAAAACATGTTTTAAGGGGATATATGGAGAAAACATAAATTTACCTACCTTTGGGTAGAACCCACCGAAGCTTCAGTTGATTTCATCTTCCATGGATGTCACACGCCTACTCAGCGCATCGAGAGCTTCGAATTGGTACCCCTCTTGCCTCCAAACTTGATCTCCTTCTAAATATCCATTTTATCCCATGAGATATGGACAAGGAGGATCTACACAAGGATAATACACAAGAAGGAGGATGAAGGAAGAGAAAATAAAGGAAAGAAAAGAAAAGGAAATGAAGAAAAAGTCGCTCGGGCCGGCCCCAGCGCCCGACTCAAGTTTATGCCTCATCTAGGATACACTCTCCATTCCGGACTCAAAGGTGAAGATATAATCTCAATAAGAAAATACATTTAAATTTTATTTCCAAACAAACCTACATGAATAATTTAATATTTAATTTAATAATATTAAATATTAAATATTCCGCTAAAATTCGAACAGCTCATATTTCCACCAACCTCTTATCCTAGGGTAAACACCCTATTCTGGGACCAACAGGGTGGTCATAAAAATTATATAAGGTCAAATATTTGGGTAAAAGGACCATTTTACCACTCACGGGCATCCAATATCAAAAATTCACATTTATTCTCAAAAAAGCAGTCCAGAAAAACACAGGTCCTTACAAACTCCCCACCATAAACCTTCTCGTCCCTGAGAAGCCTGATGAAAGGATCAACATACATGCTCTCAACCTGAGCATCTGCACAACCAAGCTATCTAGATAGTTCAACGACCAATCATATAGTGTTACCAACTACCTCTTACATGGAAGAAATTCAACTATGACCAATCTGGTACTCCCCACCATAGGAATACCCTTATCGTCGTCTTAAAAGAAAAATTTGAGCTCAAAAGATCATGAAAAAGATGAAATTTACCCGAAATGAGGAAAACCACCCTCAAATGGACAATGGTGTACTCCCCACCATATAGATTTCCTTACACCACTCTTATATGACCACCAAAATAGGTTCCCTTTTCAATATGGAAGAATATTATGAAAGAAAAAGGAACTCGACGTAGGGATGAAGCTCTCTCGTCATACTCAAGAAAAATCAAGATAGTGCATGATCATCTATTACAGGAGTACACTATGATTTCACTGAAGGCGTGTCCAGATCCCTCTGGGACACTCTAACATCCTTCCAAAACCTGACCAGGATTCAAGCATGGGTCAACCATTTCACAGTAACCTGGAATTTTACAATGTCACCTATACCACGGTGGGACATTTCAACACAACTTCTGGGATCCAAGACCACAAAAAGTCTTCAAACATCGGTCCTCGGATTTCACCTGGCCACTCACTGATTTAGAATAAAATGATACTACAAACACAAGAGCATGTATTCTAAACACCCAACACTTACACACAACATCATTTCAGTCGCAATCGTCTACCCATTCCCTGACTACATTAGTAAAAGTAGAAACACTGGTCAACCAAGACAAGTTCCCGAATAGTCTTTCTCGTCAAATCCAGTATCAAAAAACAAGCGCCCAAGGTTCCTCGATCAAAATTTAAAGGCATCAACTATACTTTAACAAAAACTAGAGCACCAACCATGCCTTGATCACAAAACGAGCGTAAAACATATCTCAATACCAAAAGGCATTAGAAAACATGGTTCAACCTCTCTCACATAGGTTTCCCTGGAACAAAATAGACGTTGTCCTATAAGGGTCTAAGTCTAAAAGAAGATATCTAGGTCTTCCACTCAGCCCTAAAGAAAAATCCTCACAATTGGGTCACAAGGTCCAACCACCAAGCCCAAAAGATAAAAAACCTCTAAAAAGTAGGTAAGATCACAACAAAAAATGAGGTTTAAAGCTGAAAAACACAACCTAAGAGGGCCCTGATCCTCTCTAAGCATCCTCAGAAGGAACTGATCCCTATAGGTCACAACCAACATAGAAGAGAAACTGAACTGGCACTCATCAGAGATCCATATACGAAAATACCCCCAAGGAGGTCCAGTACACTAGGAAGGCATTGGTATCTATCGGCACTGTACTCAGTGATTCAACTATATAACCACATTCTCGAAAAAAACCCAAAAGGGGGTTTAACATAAAGGCATCATATGCCATATTGACCTACTAGGGTCACCACACCACCTGTACATGAGGACTGAGTCATCATCCTCTCAATAAAACACCTCAACATAGATCCACATAACCTTACATCAGAGTAAAAACTATGTGTATGTAGACCCAATGGTCTCAGTCGTCAGTAAAAACACACACTAGTAGGCCTATATGTTGTGAATCCTACATGCCTGGTATGATGCATGAGACGCCTCTTGCCTTTACTGGCCAAGAGTCAAAATCTGTCTCTAGCCTCTTACTGATGGCCAAGATCCAGAGGTCCATTGTAAATCCAAACACTCACACACAACATGTGCATAAATCAAGGAGAAAATCATATACAATAGTAACATCACAAATTAGAACAGCAATCCCAAACCCTAGAAACTAGGACTTATTACCGGAATAAGTGTTCTTGATGCACAATTCCAATATCCATCATAGGTTCTGACACATTCTTAATACTCCTATATACCATGTCGCAAATAGTAAAGACTAGGAAAAGAAACTCCTTTGATAACACTTTGTAAAGTTTGGACCCGGAAACCACTAAACCAGTGCTCCGAGCTGGTTCACCACAAGGCCTCAAGAGCACCTTCCTCATATGCCAAAGGCTTCCGAATAGTAGTGAGGGACTAGGGTGTTATAGTGGAGAGACTATATCATCATAATATATTAAGCAAATAGTGTCAATAACTAAGTATCATACACAGCAGAAGAAAACAGAGTGAGGAAGCAATAAACAACTGAAATAGAACAAGTTGTAATAGTAAAATGTTGTAAAATCCTGAAGAGCTATGCAATACAATACAACACTGGTCACCCATTGGGCCGACCATACAGATACAAGTACAAAAGTAACTAAAAGTAAAATTATAGGGATCTACTACAAACTCTAACCCAATCCACGTACCTGATCTCCAGACACTGTCAAACTATAGCAACCTGGTCAGAAGAACCACTCGAGCAGCTCTGCTCAATCATGAAATAATGGGACTCAACCCTATCCACCATTCAACTCATGCTCAACCTAAAAATCAGATATAAGTTCAACATGTACACTGAGGTGCACGTGCATGGGTGAGAAATAATCTCAGTAGGGCACCCCAACAAGCAACCTATAACTGTGCTACTAAAAGTGTATGCAACAATAACGTGCTCAGCCTAACTAGAACACAACAAAAGGAATTAAACCAAATGTGCAACCATAGTAGAACCCAGGTTCTGTAATCCCTGTCAACTGGGTAAGTGCCACCATTAATATCTATTTCTATATATATATACATGTATATTCCCATACATATACACATATACATAAATATAAATTTTCATGGGTATGTGAATAAAATAACAAGAAAATAAATTAGAAGTTGATCCCTGGGTCTATAAGCCTGATTGCAAGGACATCCTGTGAAAGGGCATTGAGATGGACGCCGTGCCACTCAATATGTGTACCATTAAGTCGATCTCTGGGTTCGTAATCCTATCGACATGTACCTACTTCGGCCAACTCCATAATTATATCTCTGAGAAAGCTACGTCACCATAGGGGGATACTCGTCCTACACCTGGGTTCACCCGTACTCACCTATAATCAGTAAATAGGATACCATATACCGACAGTCAATCATGTAAGAAAGAATATTGTACATCAATGGTCAATCCTGTAAAAGTTCACTGGTCAAAAAACACGGAGCATAAGCCCATGAATCCAACCAAGACTCAAAAAACCTTGCCTGTAGGAATATCAAAACCTCACCCACAGGCATATCAGTCAATCAGGGTCAAGCCCGATGTATCAGCATTTCAGCATGTATTAGGTCCAAGTACAGTGTATCGGCATTTCATCATGTATTGTTTATAACATTTTCCAATGGTGCTCATCTTATGTATCCCTCAATGGATCCAAGGTTCGCTCGAAACTTACAAAGAATACTCAGTGAGCCTGACCACCAAAATTGTGGCTCACTCACGAACTAGTTTCCAATAGATCTAGTCCTAGGTATCCCTCAATGGATACAATTTTATCACGACATTTATAAAGAAGACTCAGTGATCCCAACCACCAAAATTGTGGCTCGCTCATGGCCTAGTTTCCAATAGATCCCATCCTAGGTATCCCTCAATGGATCCAAGGTTCACTTGGCATTTATAAATAATACTTAGTGAGCCCAACCACCAAAAATATGGATCACTCATAGCTTTTAAGTAGTTAACCTATTTAGTCCGTCCATTGCCTTTTAACCAAGAAAATGGTTCACCCAAGGTAAAAAAGATGTAATTAGTCACATGAGCCCGACCTTTTATTTTAACTGAGACTATGGATTGACCTTTTCTAATTACCTCTTTTAAATCATTTCGCATTCCATTTCAAAAACAACAAATGTAAATTAAACTATCACACGGTTTATCATAATCAACTTACGTGGTCAAAACATTTACTTAACCAAAAGCATCAAGTAAGGCTCAATAGCCAATTCCCAGTTAATACCTCTGTGTATAGTAAATATCAGAAATAACATGGATCAGAATCCAGATCCTAGAAGAGCACGTCTAGGAATCCCAAAAAACAAGAAATAAACCTCGCATCAGGATCAATATCCACCAACCAAGAAGCACCTCTCGTAACAACTACTACGTCAGCAAAACCAATTCAGATATAAACAAATGAGTGAGGTCGGCCCGAACACCCAACCCAACACTACATCCACATCACCATGGGCTTACCAGTTTGGAATAGGTTCTAGGTGACACCAGAACACCATCTCTACACAAACCCGACGTAACAACTCAGGGTCAGTCAAACAACGGTCACTTGCTGGGTCCCTCAATTCAAACACTAAGGAGGAATCCTACTCGGGATTCTCTAGGTAAACATGAGTGAAGGCATCCTACACGAGATCCTTAGCGAAGAGTAAGGGAAGAATCCTACATGGGATCCTCAAATGAAGAACAACAGAGGCTTCCTACACCATGGATTCTCTCAATGGAAAACAGGAGAGAGATTATATAAGGGACTCCCTACATCAGCACGGAAGTAAAGGCATCCCTCAGGGGATCCTTGGAAGTATCTGGTCCCACGACCTCATAGGACAGAATGGAACATCTCACAAGGGTAATGTCCCCAAAATAATAGGTCATAGGAGATAGATCATAGCTCATCTCAACTCAAAAGTCTCAACTAGGTTGGTTGGAACACCCAACCTATCATCCACTCCAAGTATCACTCTCAGGTGACAACTGAACTTGTTAAATAGAGGAAGAACTTATCCATTTATATAGAAACCCCAAAAACACAATTTAGATAAATTCTAGATTTCAAATATATTCCACCATTACGATCTATGTGGAAAAACACTCAAAATGGACTACTCACATGCCTAATTCTGACTTCCAGGGCATAAGATGCCCCAAAACTACTAGGTTAGAGTAGTACATGGCCAGAACACATGAGGTCTACCAGTGTAGTAGTAAACAACATTTACTTTATTTTACATGTCATGTACTATTCACAAAATGTCATCTTTTTTTTTTGTTTTCACCCGAACACATGCCCATGTTCCACTACACGACATGTACTCTCAGTACATGATGTGTACTCCTTAAAAACCACTATTTTGTGTCCGTTTTTCACATGGTTGGAAACACGGCCACCACCACATGGCGTGTACTCAAATTAAATAGTGTGTACTTAATAAAACTTCATCTTCCCTAAATAGGAAGAACATGTAGTGAGTTCCCCTAGAACACACGCCATGTAACCTGGGTTTCCCAACGGGAAATCCCCCTAAATGCCTGAAACGCCCATTTTCACCCCAAAAACAATAGATCAAGCCCCATGGGATTAAAATTAAGAAATAAAAGTCTTAAAAAACATAAATCAATATTCTTAAAGGGTATCTATGGTGAAAACATAAATGGCCCTACCTTCAGGTGGAAACCACTGAAGCTTCGGTTGATTTCACCATCCACGAATGTTGCATGCCGACTCAGCATGTCGAGATCTTCGAATCAGTACCCCTATTGCCTCAAAACTCTCTCTAATTATAAGTCTCCATTTTCTACCGTGGGACATGGACAAGGAAGATCCACACAAGTAGTGTACTCAAGAAGGAGAAGGAAGGAAGATAAAAGAAAGGAAATAAAAGAAAAGGAAAGGAAGAAAAGGGGCTCGGGCCGGCCCCGGCGCCTGACTAGAGTTTATGCCTCATCTATACTAAACTCTACATTATGGACTCAAAATAGAATATGGAATCTCAATAAAAAACTCCTTTTAAAAGTAATTTCCAAATGAACCCACATGAATAATTTAATATTTAATTTAATAATATTAAATATTAAATATTCTGTTAAAATTTTAACAACTCATATTTCCACCAAACTCCTATCCTAGGATAAATACCCTATTCTGGGACCAAAATAATGGTCAGAAAAAATATTTGAAGTCAAATAGCAGGTAAAATACCATTTTACCTCTCATGAGCATCCAACAGCAAAAATTCAAATTTTTGATCAAAACAACAGTCCATAAAAACATAGGTCCTTACATGGTGGCCCCTATTCTAGGTATTCTCATGTCGAATCTCTAGTATTACTCTTAGGTTTAGTGTTGGTACTTACAGAACATAGAGTTGATAATCTATTTCTCCATCCTTGGATATAACCAATTTCTCCGGCATTATATTGGCTATCTATCTCGGAAAGACAATGCAAGTAATTATGGGTTTAATTTTTTTAAATGAGTGTTTGTTCTTTTGTATTTGATTCCCATCTATAATTATCATATGTTTTATTAAACTTTATTCTCTATTTATTTCTAGTTCCCTGGAGGTTTCCCATCTTTTCTCATTTCACCTAGCTATGTCGGTCAGTCCCAACATATAATACCCCATTTCAGTTGACTACATTCGTGTTTCAAGGTGTTTTAGGTCTATATATGGTGGTTTGGGTCTATGCATGGTGGTTTGGGAAGTTATGGGGTTTTTATTTCCCTTATCAGTGTTCTATTATTGTGTTTATTGTGGTGGTTGTATCTCAAGTAAGTGGTTCTAATGGTAAGGCTTGAGTATTTTTGTCTATCGTGAAGCTTTTTCAATAACTGGGTGGTTTGGATCATCAATGGTTTGAATAGTTCAAGAGATCTTCAAGTCTTGAATGTGATGGTGGTGAAGGATTTATCATTTTTCATTTTATACTTCATTAGAGTTTTTTTGGTACATGTATTTTTGTTTTCATGGTGTATTGTTTTCGGTTTCACTTCTTATATGGACATGTTGGAGTTTTTTGTTAGTGAAGATAATTTCAGGTCAGATCGTCAATTCGATTTCTTTTGGCGGAACATGGTTTTTGTGATGCCTATGTGTGGGGATAAAGGTACTCATTGGAATTAATTATGAGATGGGGTAGTCACTGAGCTCAAGGTGAAAAGAGATTCGAGGCTAGAGTATTTCCTGTCAAGAAAAGGTACTAAAATTTACATAGGTTTACTTTACTACTAGCTCACCCCAACCCTGGTTTTTTTTTTTTGAATTTAGGATCTATGGTTTTATGTATGTTTATATGTTTTTATGGAGTATTTTGTAGTTAGATCTTGGTTTTATGTGAGTATTCCACTTACCCAAAAAGTGTATTTATTTTAAAAATAAATTAAATTAAAATAAGAGGTGGATCTTATCCACTTGATTATCTGAGCTACTAGATATTTCAGATCTAGTGGTGAGGACTATCGAATTTTGATAAAATTTTGGGACACTAATAAAATTTGTTTATTATGTCGTAATTTTTAATCATGATAAAGTGATATAATCTTATTTTATTCATTATTGATAAAATGGAAACAAATACATGAAAATTTTTAGTTAATTTTCATCACCTTCCTTAAGTATTTATTATATGGTCATAATAACCCTAATGACATCTATCAATAGGGTATTGTGGAGTGATTTATGGGGTTGAGTCATAGTGCTCAGGTGTTGTAGTGTGTCATGTGAGGATATGTCATAACCCTCTATATGAACTCCTAAACTAGTCATGGGGGAGTCTTAGAAGTGGAATAAAAATCCAATAAGATATCTCCCTCAATAAGTGGTCTTTTTCAAGTCTAGTTAGTTATCCCTAAGAAAAACAGATTTTGGACGTAGTGAGCCAAAGAGAACAATACCTTAATGTGATGGGTGGTTGGAACATATATCTAGTATCAATGCTGGGGGAAAGTTCAAATCCTTAAGGAATGTAATTAGGGGGATAATATTGGTCAATAAACCACACTTTCCCTAAGAAAATGGTATATTATATTAACATCATATTTCTTAGTAGTAGGGTGTTGTGATGCGATTTATGAGGTTGTGTCATAGTGCTCAGGTGTTTCAATGTAATCTATGATGATACACCATAACTCCCCATCCCAAGTCCCACATTGGGTGTGGGGGTCTCGGACATAGAACTCATTCCGAATTTAAACACTTCTCCCTTTACTTCTCATAGACCTAACTGATCTTTACCACTTAATCTTAAGAGTTTCTTTTTTCTCTTTTTTCTTCTATGTTAATCATATTACTGGAATAGCCTTTATTAAATATTAATAATTATCACTTTATCCCACCTTGACTTCTTATGTGATGTGTATAATATAAATAAGTAATCATAAGGAATGCACTGATTTTTACTTGGTTCACCACTATGATCCAATCTAAAGGGAATGTGATTGAAAATGTTTCAATACACATAATCAGTAAATCACACCACTTGTGGGGTTTATCTTAGGTCACTCTTTTCTATGTTCTCTTACATTACCAAATATTTTGGGTAGATATGTTGTCTCCCTAGGATCACTTCCCTCATTATTCCCTCCACTAATTTATTCAAAAGGAACTTCAAATTTATCTCATTGTAAAATAAAAATATAACCTATTTTTTGTAAATGAACTAGAATATTGAGATGGGTGCCTTTAATATTCTTTTTATCATTCATTTCCTATTTTTAATATCACCATGAGCAACATATACTTTCCATGACATGTCATAGAATCACCTTTTTCACTTTACATCACATGTCTATAATTCCTCTTATTCATTACACAGTAGTGAACTCTTATTTTTCTTTAGTATGATCTTCAATGATTTCCAAACTACTTTATTATTTGTGGAACAATAGTAATTTCCTTTCCTCTATGAGATTTGTATTTTCAATATTCTCTAAGTTCTCTGATACATTTTTTCATAATATCTAGGAAGTTTTATAAACCTATAACCTTTAATCCAATGGTTTAGATTAATCCTCTTTCTTTCTTTCTTCTTGATATTTCACAAAGTGTTCCTCACATTGTTTGTGACCATTTAGAGACATTAAATCTAAGTTAAGGACCTAATATCTCAATAAATAACTTCTCTATACAATTTACAGGTTATATATAGAACTTATTGACAATGGAATGGTATCTACTTACATGTTGTAGTCATCCACCTTCATGCCTTCACTATGATATAGATTCATCTACTACATCATACAATGGGATCTCAATTAGAAATAATAATGTTGACAATTCCCATACTGCATATCATCTTATATATCATATTCAATAATCTTAAACTATTTAACTTCCTCATAACTCTCCCATGATAATGACATGATCTCCTCAAACTCCTTTGAATACTGAAATAACTATATACTAGCTCTTTACATGTTGGTTTAATCTTCCGTAGGCTTGATGTTATTAATATTTTAATTAATTATTATATTCCCCCTTTACTTATTTTATATGAAATGTGCATAATTTTTGTGAAATATTAATGTTTTAATATTAAGTATAATTTTTGAGCATTTTTAGAAGTAGTCCAATTGAGTCTGTTTAATGTTTTAATAATAAATATTACTATACTTATAAAAATTGTGTGGTTCTTGTTTTGTAGGATTCTCCTTTCAATATACAACATTTCATTAGAAGGTACCATGAGCCAATTCTTCCATTTGAAGGGTCATATGGTCCTCACAAATAAGACTAATGAATCTGTAAACAAACTGGACCAGCCTTGAAGATTGATTTACTGGGCTCAATCCAGAAGTCCAAAAACCTTAACTCTCCACCATAATTCTGGGGACACTACATTTCATCTTGGATAAAAATTTCAAGGCCCAACGCCAAATAAAGTGGGCCCAACATATGCTTTGAAGTCCAGCCCACCATTCTGGCCGAGAATTAAACTCAGTATAGTATGCATGACATATCTCATGATGTAAGTATGAAATCGAGCTGATATTTTGCAGTGTTAAAGAGGAGATATAGTTGGCAGACTTTGTTGAATAAGTCATTCGGATTTGAAGGAATCTTCCTGTTCCAAAATCCATTCACATTTTGTCCATCAAAAAACGCATGGATAGAAATGGACAGTTTACCTTTGTTTACTAAAACCGCCATAACTTTGACTCCACTTGTCCCAATGCCTCCAAATTTTGAGAGTAGTCGGAAAAGAGTATTTTATACAACTTTGAAGAATGAGATAGTTGAAGATTCGGCTGTCTGAATATCCAAATTGGCGATGAAAGTGGAGGGACAGATTGGGAATGCAAACAGTCCATTCCTTGGGCTATAAATACTCTCCCCTTCTCTCCTTGAGAGGGGTTGGCATTTCAGAAGATAGTAGAACATATTGACACGACCAAAGCCATGAAAAAGGCTTGGGAGGACCTGAAATACTCAAGTTTTCACTTGATATACCTTTCCTCCTCTCTTTGTTTTCACTTACTTTTGTGTTCTTTGTTTTTGTAATTTTGTAAGTCCTTTCTTTTGTAATTCTATTTTAATGAAAGTTTCTTCTTCAATATCTCTTATTCTCCTCCACATTATATATTTTAATATTAATGTTCTTAAAATATTTTAAATTCAGTTGAATCCCCTTCCCTTCTTTTGCTTCCTCATTCAATCAAAAATCCGTTTTTAATTATCATCATCGTTCGTGTGTGTGTGTCGATGTACCACTCTTTTCTAATCCCTTTCTTTTTCTTCTATTCTTAATTTATCATCATAATTATTATAACCAGAATATTAAACACCCAAATGGATGAGTAAATATCTCATTGGGGTGAGTTATAATTTAGGGATGTTAAGTGATTGAGAGTATCTGCTCGATGAGTATTCGTTAATTTAACATTGTGTATGTTGGACTTAATTTGTCATGGATTAATGACATATTTTGTTTAGCATGTGGTTTCCATGGATTATTGGAAGTACAAATACACTACCATAAACATGTACTGATTGAGATTAAAATCCTAATTAAGTTAAGGCTTGGATTAAAGATTTAACACTTAGGAATTCTAATCGATGTCAACTTGTGAAGTGGGTGTTAATTTAAATGCAATATAAAGCAAAGCTCAAGGATATCACAAGCTTAACTCCCTAATAATGAACTCACCCCAATATTTATCAATTTTTTGAATCTAACATCATCCATAAATTATTTCATAATCTTTGCAAACAAACCCCCTAATCAGAATACAATTAACTAAAAGAGAACGACTATTACAAAGTATCATCGCCGAGGATTCGACCCGAGTGCTGCTATACACCTTAGCAGAGCACCGGAACTTTGACCGGTCGATAGGCGACAATCGGCCGTGCATTTCAAATGGCGCCGTTGCCGGGGATGGTGCTTTAAGTATTCATTCGTTTCTGGTTATTGTCAAAAAAACCCAAAAAAATACAAAATTTTAAAAAAAATTGAAAAAACAAATCACAAAGAAAAACCCGTCTTCTCATAAAAATCATAAACTGAAAAAATACAAAGAAAACCCCATCTTCCTCTTTCTTCCAAAATCTCTCTGAATGCCTCGTAGCCTTCCAAACAATCCTTCAGATTTGTTTGACCCTTAAATTGAGCGAACACTTCGCCAACATAGGAGGAACATAAGAGATACTCAAATAATTCAAGAACCAGTCCTCATCCAACTAGTTGAAATTGAAATGGCCAATCCTAGGGAAGAAACCCTAAAAGAACTCACTGCCCCTGATATGAATTACCAACCTCTTGGTATTCAATATCCAAATATAGAGGCTGACTTTGAACTCAAATCAGGTTTGATTCATCTTCTCCCTCATTTCCACGGGCTAGTCGGTGAGGATCCACATCTCCACCTTAAAGAGTTCCAAGTGGTGTGCTCTACCATGAAGCCTCAAGGGGTTTCTGAAGAAAAAATCAAACTCCGATCATTCCCTTTTTCCCTAGCTGACACTACTAAGTCGTGGATCTACTACCTTCCTCCTGGTTCCATAACTACATGGAATGACATGAAGCGTCTCTTTCTAGAGAAATTCTTTCCTGCTTCTCGTACTGCTTCTATCCGAAAAGAAATAAGTGGTATCCATCAATTCCCAAATGAATAACTCCATGAGTACTGGGAGAGGTTCAAAAATCTTGATGCAACATACCCACACCACCAAATTCCTGACCAGCTCTTGATCCAATACTTCTATGAGGGGTTATTGGCTATGGAGAGAACCCTCATTGATACCGCAAGTGGCAGTGCTCTTGTTGACAAAACTCCAGCAGCTGCAAGAGATCTCATAAGTAACATGGCTGCAAACACACAACAATTCCATACTCGAGCACATGCTCAAGTCAAACAAGCCCAAGATAATCAATCCATAGAGCCTAACAAGATGACTGAGTGGATGATTGAACTTACAGGTCTTGTGCGTCAACTAGCGGTGGCTACCAAATCCCCAACCTCGTCTTCTCCGCAATCAATGTTTCCTGGACCTATCAAAAACTATGGAATCTGCAACTCTTCATCTCATCCAACTGACACATGTCCACAAATTCAAGAGGATCAATCCGATTCATCTGGACTAATGGAGCTCAATGTAGCATATGCTCAGCGGAACCCCAACCCTCAACAATCAGGTCAGTTTGTTAGAAACTTCAACCAACCTCACTCTGAGCCCTTCTCTTCTTCCTTTAACCAAGTCCTTAGGTATGGTAATCCCATATCTCACCCCCCTCAATTCCCTCCCCAAAACCCAAACCAGTTCCAATATGGTCAAGGTGGTGGTAACTTCCATCAACCTTATCCTTTTTCTCCTCAACCTCAAAGGAACAATCCTCCTCCTGGATTCCATTATCCTAGTGAGCCTTCCCAATTCCAAGACCAATACAATCACTTTCCCAAGAACCAAAATCAAGGTAATCCCAATCTGGGACAAGCCTCTTCTTCCAAGCAACCATGGGAAAGTGCAGTGGAAGATCTTGCCTCCTTCACCCGTTCTAGCCTTAAAAACATTGAAACTAAAATAGGTCAACTTGCGTCCCACCTGAGCCAGCAACAACAATAAAATTCTTCCCAACTCCCAGCTCAACCATTACCCAACCCCAAGGGTAATGTAAGTGCAATTGCACTTAGATCAGGAAAGAAACTTTCTAGGCCTAAAGATAAATCCTCAAACCCTCCTTTGAATGTTGACCTAGAAAATGAAAAGAAAAAGAAAATTGAAAAGGAATCTGAATCCATTCCATCACCTCCTTCCATTCCACTTAGGAACCCAATTCATTTTCCTCAATCTATCTCTAAACCAAGGAAGTCCTTTGAACCTGATCCTAAAATGCTCGACATGTTTAGAAGTGTTGAAGTCAACATTCCCCTCTTAGATTCCATAAAACAAATTCCTAAGTATGCCAAGTTTCTCAAGGAGTTGTGTACCCACAAGAGGCTACTTAGGACCTTTGAAAATGTTTCCACCCAGCATTCCATACCCATTAAGTGGAAAGATCCAGGGACCTTTACGCTTCCATGCCAAATTGGAAGTTCCAACTTTGATGATGCACTCATAGACCTAGAAGCCTCAATTAATGTCATGCCCAAATCCATATTCTCCAGCCTTGGTCTAGGTCCCTTACACCCAACGGGTGTTGTCATTCAGTTAGCCAATCGAAGCACAACCAGTCCTGAGGGAATAATTGAGGATGTCCTTGTCTGAGTCAATGATTTTATCTTCCCTGCTGATTTCTATGTCCTTGACATGGAAGGTGAGACAAACTCTTCTCTATCTCCCCTAATTCTAGGAAGACCATTCCTTATGACATCTAAAACCAAAATTGATGTCCATGATGGCATCTTATCCATGGAATTTGGAGACCAACTGGTCAAGTTCAACATTTTCCAAGCCATGTGATACCCATCTGAGGATCACTCTTCATTCTCAATCCATGTTTCTGAAACTCCCTCTGAGAGTGTGTTGAATCCTAATCCATCATGTTCTTCCTGTTCTACTAATAGATGAGTTTGTGAATATTGCATCCTCATTAACCAAGTGATTAATGGTGAAATTTATTTTGACATTACAAATGCAAACTCCATTGATCTAAAGGATCTTGAAAACTCTTTGGAATCTTATCTCACCTCTGACCTCCAATTCTCCAACATGGATGGTAATGAGGAAAATAAACTAGAATGCCCATTTTTTGATTTAGATCAGATTATCCCACATTCATCCTTTCCTATCCATGATTCTGAAAATTCTGTTATATGTGAAGTGAACCTTGAACCAATGTGTTTATATTGTCCTGATGGCAGTGATTTTTGTGATATTTGTACCCTAATTAATAAAGTGATCACTGGTGAGGTTGAAATTGACCATTATTTGGTGAAAAAAATTGAAATAAAGGATATTGAAAATTTTATTCAGTCTTATGACTCCACTGATCCTCATTACTTTTCATCGGTAAGTGATGAAATAAATGAGTCAAAAACAATTGGGATCTCATACTCTACTTTTGTGTTATCTGATCCTTACATAAATGAACCATCAGAATTGAGCCATCTTCCTGAATTTCCAAGAATAGAAAACCATCACTTTGTGGATAAAATCATTCCTCAGGTTGAAGACCAAAGTGAGGATAGAAATATTCTTTTTCCAACCCCATTGAATTGCAAGCACACCAACAAGGATGGGAAGAAATTATCCAATGAATCATCCGGCCTCCCAAAGAAAAAGTTTTTCTGGAATCACACTGGAGTTGAGAAAATACGATGGCCACCGTCAGACTATGGGTAGTCCACTGCAATTGTCCAACTGTAGACAAATAAATTCAGTGCTTCTTGGGAGGCAACCCATGTTTTCTTTTACTTTTATGAAATTTCAATTTCTTTTTAGATTTTCATTAGATGAATAATGAATTTTATTTTTCAGTTAACTTCCCACTGTCCTGGAACCACCTCGACTTCCACTGAATCCCCAAATTCTCTAACCGACCCACCACTAGATAGAGATGGAAACCCACCAAAATCCAAACCAGGGGGAACCTCTTTCCCTTTAACTATATCTATCTCTTCCTCTCTCTACCTCTTTCTTATTCTTCCTCTCTATTTCATTTTTTTACCACTTTATTCATCAAACCCTTTCTTTTTCTCTTTCTTGTGTGGGTGTGTATTTTAAAAAAAACCTTAAAAACTAAAAAAACCAAAAAACACAATTACTTAAAAAAAATTACAAAAAAAAGAGCCATGCTTACTCACCATCGAGTTTTGAAATTTTGTCCAACCATTTTGGGGAGTTAACAGACATATTTTCATCTCAAAAATTTTGTATTTTCATCATGACTTTGGATAAAGAATTTTGTGTCAAAACCAATACATTTTGAATGCTCAATTTTTGATTTGGAAAATGTTTTTCCCAAACCGTGAGAACAAACATTTGCTTTCATGCCAAGGCCACCTATGGACATCTTTTCAAAATGTGTTTTTTCACCCCCATTTGTGAGTCTTGATTTTTTGGACCTTCAAGCTGAATTTCCTACCTTAGTGTGTATTAATATGATAGAGGCATTTTCTGAACCACATGAAAATCACAATAGCCAAATAGCCTCCCATTTCCCTTACATTAATCCTCCTTTTGAAAGCCCCTTCGAGCCTATGAAAACATTTTCTTTGATAGCCACATTACAATCCCAATACCTTATCCCACCCAATATCAACATGTATTTTCATTGCATAAGTTTTTGAAATTTAAGTGTGGGGGGGAATGGATTTCATTTTTGGGTATCATTTCCTTACTTTCTGGTGTGTTATCATATGCTTGAGGGAAACCATCCATTTTAGTGTGGGGGGGGGAGGTTATCATTTAGTGGGATGTGTTAATGTATTGTACAAATGATATTGAAAAGTGTTCAAAAAAACAAAAAATGAAAAGTGTTCAAAAAAAATTCAAAAAAAAATTCAAGAAAAAAAATTCAAAAAAATGAATATAAGAATGGGTTGTGTCTTGGATGGGTCAAAAATAACTCTTTATCAACATTTTATCTTGTTATAACTATTACAATTAGTGTTTTGAGGACATCAAACATGGGTTGGGATATGAGTGTGAGATCTGTTTTAAGGTCTACTTTCGAAAAAACAAAGAAAAAGAAAAAGAAAAAAAAAGAACACTTGCATTATATTCTTATATCATTGGGAGAAGTTTTGTGTCTTGTAAATATTCCATCATCTCATTACCTTCATATTTTCTTCCTCTATTGTTCCTTTCTTCACACAATCATTCCCTTGTAAATTTGTGTTTTCATTTCCTTCCATTTTTTATTTCAAAAAAATGTGCATTGCTTTTTCTATGTTGGTATTTTAACCTTCTTATTCTCTCTCTTGGACATTATATTCCTACCGTCCCATAGCCATAGAAAACCCCCTTAATAATACCTCTTGATTCTTGTTCAGTTTGGATAGGGATTTTAAGTTGAGAGCTCTTTTCAAACTCTAAGATTTTCACTTTTGGTTGGTGAAAGAGTGAACCTCCACAAATGAATGTTATCATCTTGAGAGGTGTGAGTTTTGAGTGTCCACATTTTCCATTTCTAAATTTGAGCATGAAAAAATTAATTAGTTTTGGAACATTGTTTCTGTAACAACTTGTGGTGGAATTCAAAATGGATGAGTGAAATATTCTAAACCTCCCCTGATTGGAGAAAACAAAATTTTAATATCTGTTGGTGAGTAAAAATGATTTTGTCATGTTTTTATATTTGTTGCACATGAGGACATGCACAAAGATAACTGTGGGGGAGTTGATGTTATTAATATTTTTATGAATTATTATATTCCCCCTTTACTTATTTTATATGAAATGTGCATAATTTGTGTGAAATATTAATGTTTTAATATTAAGTATAATTTTTGAGCATTTTTAGAAGTAGTCCAATTGAGTCTGTTTAAGGTTTTAATAATAAATATCCCTATACTGATCGAAATTGTGTGGTTCTTGTTTTGTAGGATTCTCCTTTCAATATAAAACATTTCATTAGAAGGTATCGTGAGCCAATTCTGCCATTTGAAGGGTCATATGGTCCTCACAAATAAGACCAAAGAATCTGTGAACAAACTGGACCAGCCTTAAAGATTGATTTACTGGGATCAATCCAGAAGTCCAAAAAACTTAAATATCCACCATAATTCTGGGGACACTACATGTCATCTTGGATAAAAATATCAAGGCCTAACTCCAAATAAAGTACGCCCAACATATGCTTTGAAGTCCATCCCACCATTCTGGCTGAGAATTAAACTCAGTATCGTATGCATGACATATCTCATGATGTAAGCATGAAATCGAGTTGATATTTTGCAGTGTGAAATAGGAGATATAGGTGGCAGACTTTGTTGAAGAAGTCATTCGGATTTGAAGGCATCTTCCTGTTCCAAAATCCATTCACATTTTGTCCATCGAAAAAAGCATGGATAGAAATGGACAGTTTACCTTTGTTTAATAAAACCGCCATAACTTTGGCTCCACTTGTCCAAATTCCTCCAAATTTTTAGAGTAGTCGGAAAACAGTATTTTCTACAACTTTGAAGAATGAGATATTAGAAGAGTCGGCTGTCTGAATAGCCAAATTGGCGATGCAAGTGGAGGGACAGATTGGGAATGCAAACAGTCCACTCCTTGAGCTATAAATACTCTCCCCTTCTCTCCTTGAGAGGGGTTGGCATTTCAGAAGAGAGGAGAACATATTGGCACGACAAAAGCCTTGCCAAAGTCTTGGGAGGACCTGCCATACTCAAGTTTTCACTTGAGATACCTTTCCTCCTCTCTTTGTTTTCACTTACTTTTGTGTTCTTTGTTTTTGTAATTTTGTAAGTCCTTTCTTTTGTAATTCTGTTTTAATGAATGTTTCTTCTTCAATATCTCTTATTCTCCTCCACATTATATATTTTAATATTAATGTTCTTAAAATATTTTAAATTCAGTTGAATCCCCTTCCCTTATTTTGCTTCCTCATTCAATCGAAAATCCGTTTTTAATTATCATCATCGTTCGTGTGTGTGTGTCGATGTACCACTCTTTTCTAATCCCTTTCTTTTTCTTCTATTCTTAATTTATCATCATAATTATTATAAACAGAATATTAAACACCCAAATGGATGAGTAAATATCTCATTGGGGTGAGTTATAATTTAGGGATGTTAAGTGATTGAGAGTATTTGCTCAATGAGTATTCGTTAATTTAACATTGTGTATGTTGGACTTAAATTGTCATGGATTATGACATATTTTGTTTAGCATGTGGTTTCCATGGATTATTGGAAGTACAAATACACTACCATAAACATGTACTGATTGAGATTAAAATCCTAATTAAGTTAAGGCTTGGATTCAAGCTTTAACACTTAGGAATTCTAATCGATGTCAACTTGTGAAGTGGGTGTTAATTTAAATGCAATATAAAGCAAAGCTCAAGGATATCACAAGCTTAACTCCCTAATAATGAACTCACCCCAATCTTTATCAATTTGTTGAATCAAACATCATCCATAAATTATTTTATAAGCTCTGCAAACAAACCCCCCAATCAGAATACAATTAGCTAAAAGCAAATGACTATTACAAAGTATCATCGCTGAGGATTCGACCCGAGTGCTGCTATACACATTAGTAGAGCACCAGAACTTTGACCGGTCGATAGGAGACAATCGGCCGTGCGTTTCAAGGATTGGAAATCATCAAATCATCTGCACTACAAAAATCAAACATCCCACATCATAAGGAATTTATATGGTGTGGATGTCTCATATTCAACATATATCCATCATAGCTTATACTCCACAGTGTAGGCACCTAGTTAAACTAAATTACCCTTATGTGAGTTAAGATATACTCTTATGAAAGATTTTGTATTTCAAAATTACCTTTATGTAGAAAAATTATTTACCATAATGTAGAGTCTTATAACTCTAGATGAACCTTACACAAATTTTGAGTTACATTTACATAAAATCTTAGGCAATGAGAAGAACCTTACATTTCCTCATATTTACCTTGATGCAATCTCATCCACAAAATGGTCCGTTGCACTATGGTGAGTACCATTGATTTCAGTTCACAAACTACATCTTCTCCTATCTATTTCATAGACACCTATATTTTAGTGAAACCTATAATTCCTAAATACCACAATGGGGTTTTCCCCATCATTTTCATTATTTATTTATATTTCAAAAAAGAAAAAGGAAAAAAAAGATCGAGATTAAGAAGGCCTAAAATAAAGAGTCTGAGGGCATCCCCTCGAAACAAATTCATATCATCGGAGGAAGGGAATACAAGATGTGGAAGTACATGATTGACCTATCATGGCCTTAGAGGCTATTAAATATACAATTTTCCCCCTTATAGTACATATGAAGATCCACCATGTAGTCATTTATGATCTTTCTACACATGTGGATGATATATGAGACATTCCATAGAGTGGGGTTGGGGCCACATAGGGAGTTATGAATGATAGTAGATTTTTTTTCCACTGAAACAAGTTCAATATCATGTTATCTACATAGAATAAGGTTGACCAGCATCACCCTTGATTCAACCTAGAAAAATGGACTTTCCTCCATAATTTCACCATTATATCAATAAGGATGCACTATCAACTCTCTATAAAAAATTGCTTAGGGTTCTATCAGCCTCATTAGGCCACGTTTTACCCCGCACATGTTATAATATATGGTGAAACTATGCACTATGGACTCTACCTTCACACATACCAGTTCCTACCCATGTTCTTTCTCACCTACACTACTACCTTTAAATATCTCTATCTATAGATTTCTATGTTTTTTTACTAATTATTCACTAAAACACATCCATATTTACTATAGAAGGAAGGGTGATTTATTAAGACTTTACAAGTCATAAAAATACCTAAATCCTTCCGTGTGGTATATATTTAAGTTTTTAAAAACAAAAACTATTTTTAGTATGGTAAAATAAAAACTTCTATAGAGACAACTCCAACCAAAAAACTTCTATGGTGCAACCAAAGGTGTTGTAGCATAGATTATGTCTTTCGAATAGATTTATCCTCAATATTATATATCTTTCTTATTCAAGCCTTATAGATTTAGTGAATCAATAAAAATACTTCAAGAATGAATATTAAAAAAAATAATATAATCAACGATTCCAATCAACCATTCATTACATATTGACAAAAAATTTGTATTCAACTTATATTGACAACAAATCCAACAACAACTCATAGGGTTTCAAAAATTTTACCATTTGGGTTTTGTTGAAAAAAACTAATTTTTTCTCTACCTTTGTTAATGAAATACAAAGGGTGGACTTCATCCTCTTTTTTCCTTATCTTTTTTTCCCTCAATGTTTTATTTCCATAGGAAGAAATTCCAAATTTATTCAGGTGCACACTTCCTCTTTGATCTTCCCCTTTGTGATTTCTCTCTTTTATTGATAAAATTATAGGTTTTAATCATAATATTCTATTACCCCTTTTAGAATAAGTAAAAACTAATTATTTATGAACTCCTTTTTCAAAAAAAACTTCATTCCTTGGGAACAACTACATGTTGATTAACCAAATACTCTATTAACCAATAGTTATGAATTTTACTAAGATTATCCAAATACATAATATTTATTTTAAGCCAACTTGCATTGCAGTTGAATGAACTCAAATATATCTAATGAGTGATTTTAGCACCTAGAATTTTGGTGGTAAAAAATCCTCTAAACCTATTTATTTGGGGATTTTTTTAGGAAACAAGAGTTTATGTTAATTGATCGCACTACGATTCACTGTTTCATTTTCACCCTTACACCACTGTGTTAAACTTGTTTTATATTAAAATTTATAAAAATAATAAAAAAATTCACTAAATTTTTGAATCATTTATTTTGTTTTTATCACTTTTAAAAAGTGAAATGTTACTTTTTTTTATGATTCCATTGCAGGAGGAGGTGATTTGGAGGCCTTAGAGATGATCCAGAGTGAAAATGGGCCAAAACTACATGGGTTCCATGAACACTTTTCCATTTTTTGGAATATTATGAAAGATCTGGGAAGTAAAATGGGATGATATTTTTTGATATGGTCCAAAACTAAATTTTCTATAACTCTTAAGAATACACCCAATCCCCATTCATCCATTAAGGGGCCCAAATGAAGTGATCTATCCAGGACACTGAATTTGCATGGAGTCAAAAGTTGTGTACTGTGTATTGTCCATATCTAGAGTTTTAGGTGTCCATATGAAGCCAATATTTTGGTGGATATATCCAAGACGTGGGGGGACAATGTTTTAGTTTTTTTAAAAGTGATTGAAGACTTTCTCGAGGCCGAAAACAAATTGAAAAGTTGTTTTACACAATTGGTGTGCCCAAAACCACTACCCATTTTTTCTATAAAAGAGCACCATGGGTACCTCATTTAGGGGGGTTGAACCAGAAGTGAAGATCTTAAATTTTGGAGTCCTGGAGGAGTATCCTCTTTATCCTTGAAGTACTGTAGGCCCCTATCCTCATAGAGGGATCAATAATTAATAAATAGTTCCACCTGAGCTTCCTCCTCCTCCCGATGTTGAGCTAAATAGTTGGTGATCATTGCGAGGGAGTTACACACTTGAAGTGGGAGTTCTAGCACCTTATATTCTACTGGTATTGTTTAATTTGTGTGTGAATTATTTCACTTATGTTTAATCTTTATATGCCACTTCTTTTAATGCATTGATTTTTTTTAATTAAGTGAAACATTTATCATTTCAATACCGATTGGGTTGAGATTCAAGTGGGAATCCTGGGCTGTTCCGATTGGACAACACAAGCATCCTATTTCTCTCACACATATATGATATTTCAGTATGATTTGGTAGAAATAACTCTATTCTTGATGTAAAAACCTTGAGAACATGATTTTTGTGTCAAGGGGTGGTTCTTTGTGCATCGTTTTAAGAGTAAAGAGGGGAACCAAGATCTTGGCCATCCCTCAACCAAAGGATTACAACAAAACCTAATAACCAATTGAGAACAAGGAACTATTCAAGTGATGTAGTAACTTAGAAATGATCACTTATTTATCACATATTTGTCAAAATCCACTATGTATTTCAACTTCATAACTCTTTATGTTAATTTACTTTCTTAAAATTGTTTACAAAATCACCCCCTCTTTTGTTTTTCTTATTAAAAATACACACACAAAACCTATCAACACTCCTTTAGAGATGACATAGGGTCTACTTTAGACTATAAATCAACCTTAAAACATAATCAATTTGACATGTCATGACAGTACGGTCAAATTTTGGTTCTGTTTTCGGGGAGCACTTTGGTTTTAGTGTGTGTTTTTTATAATATTTTTGTAAATTTTGTGAATATTTATCTATTTTATAATATACCTCTACCTATATTATTGTATTCTGATCTATTTTTTGTGTAGGTTTGGTGAATTTATCTTTCTAATCTGGGAGATTTACCTCTTTTAGAACCCAAACCATATAGGATCTTACATCAGCGACCCCAAGACGCACAAGAGAACCCTTTGAAGGAGGACACACAAGACAACAACACTCTTATTGATCCTTTATCTTCTTCTTCTGGAACCAACATAAAAACTGAAATAAACTTGTATAACATGGATAAAAACAATATAACACTAAAATAACTAACCTCACTTGATATTTATATCCAACCCACATATATTCACATTCAAGGTGAGGCACCCAACTTTGAAATAAAATCTGGTTTAATTCATTTATTACCAAGATTCCATAGACTGCCTGGAGAAGATCCAAAAAATAATCTAAAAGAATTTCATACTTTATGTTCTTCATTAAAACTTACAAATGTTGATTAAGAACAATTAAATTTATGGGAATTCACCTTTTAATTAGAATACATTGCAAAATATTGTCTTTATTATTTTAATTCCCTCATAAGAGGTTGGGCGGACATGAAACGCCTTTTTCTTGAAAAATATTTCCTAGCCTCCCGCACTACAACAATAAGAAAAGAAATGTGTGGTATAAGAAAATCACAAGGGGAAACGCAACATGAATATTGGGAACTCTTTAGAAGGCTTTGTTCATGTTTCCCACACCACTAAATAAGTGAACAACTTTTAATTCAGTATTTTTATGAAGTTTTAATCCCTATTGATAGAAATATTATTGATACTTTTGTAAGTGGAGCACTAATGGATAAGACCCCAATTGCTGCAAGAACCTTGATCAAGAACATGGAACAGAACACTCAACAATTTGGTATAAGGTCCAGTATACCCATTCGTGGTGTCCATGAGGTGAAAATTACTGAATTTGAGAAGAAGGTGGAAACAAAGTATGAATAGGTAAGTACCCTTCTAAGAAATATTTATCTTTCCTAAGAGAAATCCCAATATCCTCCTCCCATTAGTTGTGGTATATGTTCTTTTTACACCCACTACTTTGAATAATTCCCCCAATTGAGAGTAAATTCTGAGAGTTGTGTGGAAATATTTCCAGGCCGCCTCTATAACCAACCCTTTAGTAAAGAACCATAATATCCATCAAATCCTAGGTGGAAATACAACCAAACCTATAGGAAAGAGGGGTATTCAGACCAACCTCAACAACCATGGAACCAACAGGGTCATAGTAGTCATCTACCACCATTACCTAGAAATCCTCAACCACCCCAAAGGCATTTCCAACAACCCCCTCCAAAACCTGATCCTAGCATAGAATATATGATGAAAAAAATGGCTACCAATAATATCCAATTTCATCAAACCACCTAGGCAGCCATAAAATACCTCAAAACCTAATTAGGCCAACTATCTAACTCGGTGGGGGAAATTCAAAGTCATGGGTCGGGTAAGCTACCTTCTCAACCAGTAGTTAACCCTAGGGATAATGGAAATTTTAGTTACATCACCCTTAGGAGTGGAACAAAACTTAAAAACCAAATTAATCCTCCATTAGATTTATCCCCTCATCAGGAAACCTCCATCCTAACCATTGAAAATGTTCTAAATGTTTAAAAACCATGTATTGGGAGAAGCCCTTCCGAAGGAAAGAGTGTGTATGTTGATGAGTATCCTATACAACCCATTCCTCTTCCATTTATTTAAAGGGACACCCAACCTAAGAAACAAATGGAAACTGAACTAGATAAGGAAATATTGTAAACTTTCAAAAAAGTGCAGGTAAACATCCCCTTGATTTATGTTGTGAAACAAATTCCAAGATATGTAAAGTTTCTGAAGGAGATGTGTACACACCAAAGGATACTTTATGGAGATGAAAAGGTGAATTTGAGGAGGAATGTATCAGTATTAATAGAGCCATCACTTCCCACCAAGTGAAATGATCCTGGGACTTTCTCAATTCCATGCACCATAGGGAAGTATTCATTTTCCAATGCCACGCTTGCTTTAGGTGATTCTATAAATATGATGTATCACTCCATTTACTCTACATTGCATATTGGGGAACTAAAGACCCTTGGAATTGTTGTTCAATTGGCCAACTGGAGTACCGAACACCGTTCTAGTGTGTTAGAGGATATTCTTATGAGGGTGAAAATTTTAATTTTTCCTACAGATTTTTATGTGCTAAAAATAGAAGATGGTAGGATGAATGGACATGCCCCAATTATATTGGGGTGACCCTTCATGAAAACTACCACAACCATAATTAATTTCTATAATGCTACATTATCTATGAAATTAGGTGGTGACATATTCCCTTTCAATATCCTTGATGCCATCAAACAACCCTCAGAAGAACATTCCTCTATCTTTGTTAATTTAATAGATGTACTCCCTTCCCTTGAAAACACTTCTTATCATTCCCCCGATCCCATTTCTGATTTTTAATCCTTGATTGAAATTCTTAGTAATGAATCATGAATTGATTGTTGTAGTGGTCTAGAAAAGTTTCATGCATGTTTATTAATTGATAATTTCTTGAACACAGAGGATCCAATGACCATCGTTGATACTACTAAGCTCGTAAAAGCTCATTCCTCTATTGAGGATGATATAATTGAGTAGTTATATGATATTAGTGACCTCTCACTTTCACACACACACCCATCAAACCAAAATCTACCTGAATTGGAACTAAAACAACTACCTCAAGATTTCAAAAATTCATATATTGGGAATGCAAACAAGTTGTCTGTCATCATTTCTAGTTCACTGCCTCCTGAGCATGAATTGCGACTACTTGAACTTTTGACGGAGTATAAAACATCATTGGGATTAACACTTGTGGGAATTCTTGGTATTATCCAATCAGTTTGTATACATCATATTTTGTTAAATGATGAGACCAAACTAGTGAGGTAATAACAACATCAATTGAACCCAAACCTCTTAGTTGTAGTTAAAAATGGAGTAAAAAATTATTAGTTGTTGAAATCATTTACCACATCTCTAATATCCAATGGGTCAGTCCCATTCAAGTAGTTCCTAAAAAATGTCATTATAGTAATCAAAAATGAAAACAATGAATTAGTTCCAACTCGTATACATAATAGTTGGTGTGTCAGTTTAGACTATCATCGACTAAACCAACACATCATGAAGGACCATTTCCCTTTTCCATTCATTGACCAAATTCTAGAGAGGCTAGTGGGTAAGTACCACTACTATTTCCTTGATGGTTATTCTGGATAATTTCATATCCATATTTCCCCTGAGGATTAGGAAAAGAAAACCTTCACTTGCCCCTTTGGCACATTTTCATATAGGAGGATCCCATTTGGTCTCTGCAATACACCAGGTACATTCCAACGATGCATGGTTGGTATTTTTTCAGATTACCTAGAGAATTACATGGAAGTTTTCATAGATGATTTCACATTATACGGATCCTTTTTTATGAATGTTTGAGTAGTATTGCTTCAGTCCTACATCATTGTATTGAAAATAATTTCATATTAAATTATGAGAAATTTCATTTCATAGTGCGACAAGGTATATTTTTGGGACATGTAATTCCTAGGGATGGTATCCAAGTAGATAAATCAAAAGGGGATGTCATTTCTTCTCTACCATTCCCCAAAAATGTACGGGATGTGCGGTATTTCCTAGATCATGTTGTTTTTTACCTTCTCTCATTCATGACATTAGTAAAATTTCACTCCCCTCTCACGATTAATCCAAAAGGAAAAAAGAATTTTCTTTTGATAAAGAATGTGATGAATCTTTTAATATGTTAAAATGGAGTCTCATATCACACCTAATAATCCAACCACCTCGGTGGGATTTACCATTTGAGTTCATGTGTGACGCCTCTAACTATGTAGTTGGGGAAGTCTTATCACAAAGGTTTTACCGAGATCTACATGTCATAGCCTATGACTCACATACTTTGGACCCTGCCCAAGAAAACTACACCACAACTAAAAAATAATTCCTTTCCATTGTGTTTTCCTTGAAAAAATTCAGGTCATACCTTTTAGGGTCAAAAGTTATTGTATTCTCAGACCATGCATCCCTCTCGTATCTCTTTAAGAAACCGGAATCCAAACCACATCCCATTTATTGGATACTCCTCCTTCAGGAATTAAATTTAGAAATTAGACATAAAAAGGGAGCATAGAATGTGGTGGCTGACCATATCAGTAGGATTCCCCCATCCTCTTACATTGCCTCATCCCACTGTATTCTTATAAATGATATGTTTCCCATTGAGAAATTGTACCGAGTGCACGATGTTATTCCTTGGTATGCTGAAATTGTAAATTATTTGGTAGCATCTTGCATTCCTACTTATTTTAACAAAACCCAAGCCAATCCTCTATAACATGAGTCTCATTGGTACATTTGGGATGAACCCTACCTCTAGTTTACATGTAGTGATCAAGTCCTTAGGCATTGTTTTCTCAATAGCGAGTTTCAGTTCATCCTAAGGTTCTGTCACACTCTTGATTTTGGGGGCCACTTTGGTCCCCAATGGACTACTTGGAAGGTCCTTGATTCTGGTCTCTTTTAGCCAACACTTTTTTAGGATACCCATGAATTTTTGAAATCTTTCCCTCGTTGTTAAAGCATGGGGAATGTCTCTAAAAGAAATTAAATGCCACAACAATCGTTTCTCTTTCATGACATTTTTTATGATTGGGGCATTGACTTTATGGGTCCATTTACCAATTCCTTTGGAAAATTATACATTCTTATGGGGGTCAATTATATGTAAAAATGGGTAGAGGCACAAGCCACATGGATAGAAGATTCCAAAACAGTTCTGGAATTTTTTAGAACTCTTTTATAGGTTTAGATTACCTAGGTTCCTCATTAGTGACCAGGGTTCTCATTTCTATAATTGAACAATGCATCACTTTTTCATTGATATGGGGTTGGTCATTGAATGTCTACTAAATATCACCCAAAGACAAATGGTCAATTTGAGGTGTCTAATAGAGAATTAAAACATATTCTTAAAAAAATGGTTCAACCCAATAGAAAATATTAGAGTCTTAGACTCGATAATTCGTTACGGTCTTACTGTACTACTTTCAAAACCCCCATTGGCATGTCACTATATCGGATAGTGTTTGGAAATATTTTCCACTTGCCTATTGAGATTAAGCACTTGTCCTACTGGTCCATCAGACAATGAAATTATAATTTTTCAGGTGAAGGTTCTTAAAGAAAGTGACAGATTCGGGAGTTGGAAAAAATGAGAAGAGATGCATATGAGAACTCTAGGATTTATAAGGAGCAAACCAAGGTTGTCCATGACCGTCTCATCCTTCATCGTCAATTCCACATTTGGTATAATTTCCTCCTCTACAAATAAAGGCTGAAGTTGTATCTAGGTAAGCTTCATTCTCGTTAGTTTGGACAATACACTGTTATTAAAGTCTCTCCATTTGGTGTTTTCTAGGTTCAAAATTAAGAAACCAAGAAAACCTTCACTTTCAATGGGCAGCGGCTAAATCACTTCCATGAAGCCCTTCCAGATTTTCTTATGGATAAACTTCATGTTCAAGAAGCAATATATGAATGAAACTCAGCAGGTTTTGTCATTTCTTCCCACATTCTCTTCTATTACAGTGAGGACACTGCACACATTAGGTGTGGGGGATGGGAATATTCTTGGGTTAGTTAGTAATTTTCACCTTTTTTTCTTTCTTTTCTTTTTCTCCTTCTTTATGGTATTTTTACTTTTCCCCATATTTTTCATTACATTATTATTTTCATCATATTTCTTCTTTCTTCTCTTTTTTCCTTCTTTATGGTATTTTTACTCCCCCCCCATATGGTCAGCAAATCATGGAACTTACTGAAACTGTATGTTGAAATTTTTGATTCCATTTTTATTTAACATTTGATGAAAACTTGAAACTATTATGGAATGAATTTTTGTATGAATTTAACATCAGGAAGTGATTTTAAGTGAATTATTTCTCTATCAATGATGTAAATATTTGTATTTTTGTGAAACCTTTGAGATGATTGACTCCCCTTGTATGAGTAGTTTTTGGGAAAACTATGTCACTAATATCACCACACATTTTTGCACCAAACCACAAAGTGTGAATATTTTTTACTTAATAGAAGTTAATTATATGTTAGGTTAATATTTTTCAGCTTAAAATGATATTTTCATATGTTTGTTTCTTATCTGATCTATTTCATTAATATACCCGATTGACCTATGCGTGTGTACCTGATATCCAACTATTGTACGCCCTCAAAAAAATAAAAAAAAATTGGGTTGTGTCTTGGGCAGGTCAAAAACCACTCCTCCTCATCCTTTTATCTTGTTATAACTATTACAATTAGTTTTGTGGGGAGATCAAACAAGGGTTGAGAGATGAGTGTGATATTTTCTCCAAATTAAACTAATGAAAAAAACAAAAAAAATAAATGAGGGGAGTGATGAAATGTGAATCATATAGGAATATCTAGGTTGGGATATTACTATTTGACATATGGGAATGCTTAAGTGGGTGGGTCTTGAAATATGATTGCAAAGGATGTAGGGTAGGTTTTGTGGAAAAAATCATTTAAACTGAAAAATGTTAAAATAACCTGTATTTATTGGATAGAAAGTGGAAAGAATGGAATGGAATGGTTTTCACACAAACACATAGAGAGTTAGTGGCATGGTTGACTTCTAAATTCCTTTCTAAATTTGGCATCATGAATATATTTTAATTTAACTATGATATGATTTATAAGAAATCTTTTTCCATTTTCACTAAGAATAACTCCTTGTTGTTGTTTGTACATTGAACACATTACTTTAATGAATTAAAATTTCTTCAAATTTTAAATCATCATGATGTTGGTAATATCTACATGCATAATTTATGTAAATTTTACTTTTCCCGGGAGTGAAAATGTTTAGGTGTGGGGGTGTGATCACACCGCGATTCACTGTTTCATTTTCACCCTTACACCACATTGCTAAACTTGTTTTATATTAAAATTTATGAAAATAATAACAAATTTAAATACATGTTTGAATTATTTATTTAGTTTTTATCACTTTTAAAAAGGTAAATGTTACTTTCTTGGATGATTCCATTGTATGAGGAGGTGATTTGGAGGTCCTAGAGATGATCCAGAAGGAAAATTGGACAAAACGACATGGGTTCCATGAAAAACTATCCCATGTTTGGTATATTATTAAATATAAGTGAATCTAAATGGACTAATATTTTTTGGTCTTGTCCAAAACCCAATTTTGTTCAACTCTTAAGAATAAACCCAAGCCCCATTCTTTAATTAAGGGGCCCAACCGAAGTGATCTGTCTAGGCCACCAAATCTGCACGGAGTCAAACGTTTTTTACTATGTGTTGTCCATATCTCGATATGTAGGTGTCCAAAGGAATCCAAACATTCAATAAAGATATAAAAGACTTGGGGGAACTACTTTATATTTTTTTCAAAAGTTATTGAATACTTTCTGGAGACTGAAAACAATGCGATGAATTATTTAACACAATCTGTGTGCCCAAAATAACTTCCTATTTTTTCTATAAAAGAGCACCATGGGTACCTCATTTAGGGGGTTCGATCTAGAAGTGAATATCTAAAATTTTGGAGTCCTAGAGGAGTCTCCTCATCATCCTTGAAGTGTTGGAGGCCTATATCCTCATAGGGGGATTAATAATTAAGAAGGAGTTCCACCCAAGCTTCCTCCTCCTCCCGATGTCGAACTAAACGGTGGGTGATCATTACGAGGGAGATACAAACTTGAAGATGGAGTTATGGCACCTTATATTCTACTGGTTTTGAATAATTTTTGTGTGAATTATTTCAATTATGTTTAATCTTTATATTCTTCTTCTCTGAATGCACTGATTTGGTTTAATTGAGTGAAACATTTCTTATTTAATACCGATTGGGTTTAGATTCAAGTGGGGATCTTGGGTTTTTCCAATTGTACAACCCAAGCATCCTCTTTCTCACACACATACATGATATTTCAGTATTCTTTGGTATAACTCACTCTATTCTGGAGTTCCAAAACTTGACAACATGATTGTTGTCTCAAGGGGAGGTTCTTTGTGCATCATTTTAAGGGGAAATAGGGGAACCAAGATCTTCGTCATCCCTCAACCAAAGGATTACAAAAAATCATAATAACCAATGGAGAACAAGTAACTCTTCAAGTTTTGTAGTAACTTAGCAATTATCACTTATTTATCTCATATTTTTCAAAATTTACTTTATCTTCCAACTTTACAACCCTTTTTCTTAAGTTACTTTCTTAAAATTGTTTACAAAATCACCCCCCCCCCCCCTCTTTTGTTCTTCTTATTAAAAATACACACTAAAAACCTATAATGATCTTTTATATATGACCTAGGGTCTACCCTAGACTATAATTCATCCTTAAAAACATAATCAATTTGATGTGTCACAACAGCACGGTCATTAACCTCCACAAAGATATCCATAACACTCATTGATTCCAATAAAACTACACAAGGTAGAAATTTTTCACATTAAAATAAAAATGAAACATAGAATATTATCACGTCTTCAAAGGATACATTAATATATAATAAATAAGTCACAAAGTTGGAGATACATACTACTTTAATCATCAATTGATACCATTTGTTAAGATAAACTAGTGATACCACCTGAACTCCAGTGCTCCATGGGATTCTCTATTCATAGGCATGGTTTAGCATACTTTGGAAGTTCATCATCAATTCCCCCTAAAATGTAGTATCATATCTTGAAACCAATTATTGGGATTCATTAAATCCTATGGATATCAATTGTTTGGAATAACTTCCCTAGATCGTACCATTTATTATCCTGAAAAAATATTCATTTCATACCAATTATTAGAAAATATAAATAAATAGATGTGATGTTCATCCTTGTAGCTGATTTATTTTCTCAATATATCCCCTTATTTAGTGGTTTAAATCCAATAACTCCTTAACCTTATTCCACTTAAAATTTATCTTGATTCCATATTTAAAATTCCAGATATATAAAGATACTAATGATTGTTTTAGATAGGATTTGAAAAATTTTCTTTACATTTTCAGGCTCTTTTTCATGAAGTTTTTAGAATAAAAACTTCACCATAACATGTAATTTTAGACTTTATACCAATCGGGATCTAAAATAATTTAATTTTCTTTTTCATTCATTCTATAGCTTCAATAGATCTATCTTTCATATTGATTTCATGTTCTTTTCTAGCACAACTACCCCATGGATTGTGTATCCCATAATTTTCTACACCACTTCAAAGAGTTAGAAGCATTTAATTCATATGGGGAGAAGGGTTCCTTCCATATTCCTCAATCTTAGGAGGATGGTGGATCACTATATATCACCATTTTCCCTTTTTCATTCATATTTTAGTCCAATTTTAGATCTGAATTAGATTTATTGTATTCTAATTTCCTTTCTACTTCTTTGGGATTATTATCTTCTAAACAACCCAACTCAAAATGTATTTTACCTTTTACATCTTTACTCTTAAGGTTTTCTATTTCCATTGAAGTTTTATCTTTATTTCTCTAAACCACCTTACTACTTGGATAGTACCCATAAGTATTATTTTAGTTTTTAGTATATAACTTTCTCTGGGACGTCCCTTTTACATGTTGCATTTCAATTTTAGAAAAATAAGATGTTTTATCTTATATTTAAACCTTTATCTTGACTCTCTAGAAAGTATATAGTTTAAAATAAGTCGTGTAGTTCCTTTTTACACCCCTTCCAACATAAAAGTATTCTTCATTAAGCTTCTAAAATCTATTTCTCAATAAAACAAATTCTCTAAATGTCAATTTATTTATCTCTTTTATCCCAGATGAAGGTATTCTAAAATTTATATATGAGAAATAGTTTTAATAGTAATAATTTATGAAATAAGACCCATAACATTTCTATTATTATTGATGACTTAGTTTCTCAAACTTTCCATTGACTTTACAGCAACTAATGTGTTCTAATTCTTTAGAACATAAACTAGAGATGTAGCTTTGCATCCTACAAAAGTATAAAATGATTTCTTTCCTTCTTTTATGGATCTTCTAGTTGTCATTTTCTCCTATAAGAACCCTTTTTGGGTTGTTTCTAGTATCTCCTATATTTCTAATTTTCTTGGGATTCTCCATGGTTTTTTTCTTCATTTACCATGAAAAAGTATTATCATAGCCAATACCAGATTTTACCATATTGAATGGACTTTGGTACATAAAAATATTCTAATGATTTTCATTATATGATGTATATTTTCCTTTAAATTCCACACTACCTATAGAAGGATAGTCAACTAATAAATGAAAAAAATAAATTTAGGCTTACCATTAGCGTTTAATTGTTCCAGTTCTTTCTTTATTGAGTTCAAATACTCCTATAGTTCTGGGATCCTTTTGCCTTTGGTTTTAATCTAAGAATCCATATATTTATTGAGTGTCTTCCCAATAAATATCTCATCTTCTAATGCATGAGAGAGTTTTTCCATTATATAACTTCGCTCCTTCATATTCTTGTTTATTTGATAAATATATTCTTTAAGGCATAAATTTTCTTATTGAAATATTTTTTTCTACTAAACTACTTCATTCAAATGAGAAGTGAGTTCATCTTTATTGGATTTTAAATTCTAAACCACTTTTAAATTCATATTATTTCCTTTAAAACCAGCTTTGAATTTCACTACTCTAATGGAAATCTCCTTTAGTTCTTAAACTTGGGATTAATTTGACTCCCTTGGATCAATGTAAACATCAATAAGCCTTTCATTTAGACTTCTCAAATTGTCAACATCTATTCAAAATACTTTTATATTGATCTCATATAACTTTTTCTCTTCCTTTAGCTTCATTCACTATTCTCTTAACTATTTATCCATTTCCACTGAAAAGTGCACAACTTCCACTTTTGGCCTTCTTGGGTTCTTTTCATCATCAGTTTATACAATGCAACTTTTCATACTAACCTCTTTAATGATTATTTCATCATAAATAAATGAATGAATAGATTGAGAATCTAAATTTTCCATACCTTCATATTTTATGTTATTAGATTCCTTCAAAGGGATCTCACTCTTTCCATATATCATATCACAGAACTCTACTACCAAAAATCATGAGATATGTTAATCTCATGTCCCAAATATTTTGGTAAATTATTTCATATTAACCAAAAATATCCCCCTTAGCACACAACCCTAAATATTTGAACCTTCCTTTGGATCTGATACTAGATGAAATGTTTGGACACCCATTACAATAAGATATTTTCCTCTTTGGATCACAAAATCATCGATTTTTTTCCAGGGCTCCCTAACCACACTTTGAAAAGGAATATTTTTGGGGGAGAGATCTCACAAGACTTATATTTCATGTCTGAGACTACCCCATGCCCAATTTGGGACTTGGTATATAGGGTTATTTTGTATCCTCACATTCCATGCCGCAACACCTAAGCACTTTGGAACATCCCCATAAATCACATGACAACACCGTGTTTCCAGAACGTAGGAGGGATATTAAGACCATATCCAAAATCCATATGGAAAGTGTTGCATATGGACCAAAAATAAACACTACTATCATTCTTGAACAACGTAAATTCCATCAATAACATAAATTTACAAGAGTGGTATATGATATTGTGTACTTCACTACTATATAAGAATTCATCTTAAGTGTCAAATACCTTATTCTTGATCAACCACCTCAGTGAGTGAGATAAGGTCAAAAGGAATCCTATATGAGGTGCATGGTGAATAAATTTTATGTATATTTCATAATGTTATCATATTTTTTCAAAGAGATAAAAATTAAAAATAAATTCATGGATGCATGCACCATGATATCTCATATCCATGAACGTAGAAAGTAGAAAGAGATGATAAAGATAAATGTGATTATCATAGAACTAAATAAGTGTAAAATAGAATATGGGTACCTATTTAGTAATTTTCATTCAAGATGTCAAAGTATATTGATCAATTAGAAAATTTGGGTTTCTATATGGATATGAAATTATCCAGTAATCTCATCTTATCATCCTTACCACCCAAATTATCCATATTCATTAATAATTACAAGATTAACAATATGGATAAGCTATTGAGGAATATTTTGACTACACTTATCTAAGTTGATGGGGATTGGTGGGAACATGGTTCCTAATCCCTTATGGTGAATTAAATGAGGGAAATGTTTAAAATCCTATGAAAACTTTAGAGTCAATGGTTTCTTGGATATATCCATCAAAGAGGTAAAAGATTCAGAGGGAAAGCATTGAACATAAGGTAAATTTATTTACATATGGAAATAAAGGTTATTGGAAGAGGAATTACAATTAGTAGAAAAAATAAACAATAAAATATTATACTTCAGGTACATTTTTATTCCAGTTAATATTTTTTAACTTTCTAGGTTATTAAAAACAATATGTAACTCATATATTTATATTTTAATATTAGAACCAATGAGGTTCAAAATTATTGTAAAAATTAAGGTGAATTTTCTAAGTAGATAAAAGTGAGTGATTTTATATTTAGAAAAGATAATATCATCACTTTGATATATCAAAGTATATTTATTCTTATAAAACTATTATTTTGTACTGAGTGTTACAAAACATTTATCTCAGTGTTCATTTCCTGAAATAATAAGACATTATTTCATATTTGAAATGAATTTTGTTGTGGGATATCATACATAATTAATAGTTTAATTATACTTGAATCACATATTGCCAATATTTCTAATTAACAGTGAATATAAAATATAAGACTTGAACAATACCCAATTTGGGAAAGATATTTCTTAGTCAAGTAAAACTTAGAGTAGTTTTAAAGAATATACATGAAGGTTTTTTAGACATTAAGGATATAAAAATCATGGGTATTTTATATACTTATTATATTTAAATATAATGGAATAAATATGATAGAATTAGTTTAGTAAGATATGTTTAAACTATTCTAAGGAGAATCTAGACGTAAATTCATTTACTTAAAAATATTCATTAAAGATATTTTATAAATGTAAAGTGGTGCATTGAATATAATTGGTAAAAGTTAAAAGATCCTCTAGGTGGGTTAGTTGGAGAATATATTAACCCAACATTCACTGATCATTTAAATGTAGAGTGTATCTGTAATGAACCATCCTGGGTAAATCATACGTGTCACATAAAACATTCATCCAGAAGGCCAGAAGTGCATACTTGATCACCACACATAGGAGAAAATTACCAATAAATCACACTATAGCTATTGGATCCCCAACTAGAATAAATTGAATTCCCTAAGGTCAATTTTTGATGGATGTAGGGTGTCATTGTGTGACATATGGGTGTCACAGAATGACACCTTTGGCCTAAGTCCCACATCGGGTGTTGAAAAGTTTTGGGAATTGAATATAAGTCTAAAACCCCAACTCTAGTAACCAAGATATGGTGGTTAATTTATTACATTGTCATATATACAACATTTCAAATCTCAAAGGATCAGTTAGTTTAGTAGTCTTGGAGAGCCAGATACATAACATGAAACCCATTTTTCATTGGGGAAAAAATATAAAACATTTTAATGGAAAACATTCAGAATCCATGAACGCATTCAAATAATTATTCTTCATGTCCTTGGTAAAGGAAAAAATAAGTGTGTTATCAAATTCTTAGTAAGGGTTATGTATAGTAGAATATATCATGAGAAAATAAGGTATAATCAATATAGAAAGGTAAGTAATTGAAAACATGTGTCCTTTAATCAATGACTTGAGAAAAAAATACATCCATGGATAATATAAATGTAATAATATCATGGATAATAATAAATAGATTATCAATGAATGAAATTCTTAATATCAAACATAATTATCTCATACATAATGATATATATATTTTCAAGACCTTGTGCAAAGGAATTTTAAAACTATAAGTAAAAACCCATTTAATTTAGCCAACTAATTTTTCTCATGAGACCTGTTGATGCATTGAGGGGATATATAATTACATTCCCCACCCCTCACTGCATGTCCAATTAATTCCTCATATATCAAATGATTAATTTAATTCATGAACATTTTTCCTTATAAATAATTTTTTATATTGAATAAAGAACAATAAATATCAATATTTCCTTAGTCAATCAAATAGCATTCAAAGTCAAACATTGTATGTAGAAATGATATATGGTTTAAAAAATAATCATGTCCATTATAAATGATATGGTTATTTTAGGGAAATGTAATTTCCAATGATCATAATAAAGTGAATGTTTTAAGAGAAGATAATGACCATATAATTAATAAGAGATAGGAGTTGACCATAGATTTATCCGGAATATAGGTTTTTAAATAAAATTAGGTCCTTTGTAAAAATAAAGGGAATGGAAGTGAAATATTAAAATAAATTTTTTTAAAATATTTTCTTTTAAAAACCATTAGAATAATCTAAATTTCAAATAATGGTTACAACATTGGGGAAGTCTGTTATCACTGTAAACATTCATTTTAACTTTTTGTAAATAAAGTCAAAAGCATCCTTTTCAAAAAACATTTATAAATATTCCATTATTACCATTTTTAAAATTCAAGTATAACTTAAAATTTTCTTAATAAATTATTTTACTAATAAAAATGTCTTTGTAAAAAAATTTGAAAAATATAGATATGAAAAAAAATATACCCGATTAAATGAGAAATAAAATCAGTTTTTATTCTAAAACTATCATTGCATGATTCAAGTGACGAAGAGTGGAAAAGTTAGAACCAAATGTGGAGACTACTTAAATATAAATATGATAATAAAATTATTTCATCTTATTAAGGATAAATGTTAATATTTCTTCAATGAAAATAAAATCAATCCCAAAAGAAAGTGAGATTGTAAAATATATTCTCACCTCTTTGGTAAATTTTAAAATGTAACACCTTGAAAACATAAAATTGAATTAAAAAATAAATCATCGTTAATAAATATTTATTTATTTTAAATACATCAAAGTTTAATTATATAAACCACATAAAATTTAATTGGTACATAATAACAAATATGTCTCAATGGAGTGTAAACTGAGATGAAATCCTTTATCTCATGCTTAACTTTAGTTAAAAATGATTTTAACTCCTATATAATGGTTTTAATCATGTTATTAATTTATTATATAACCATATTACTATTTATCATATCATATATGATCATCTTATAATATCTTACCACCTATTCATTAATAATATTTCATTATTACCATTGTTTCTAGTGTTAACTACTTTGTTTTATCATGCATCTTTTGTCATGAAAGCTATGATTCATGTATATAAGACATACATAAATCATATATATAATTATATTAATGTTATAATTATCAAATTTATTCATTATATACCCTTTTTAGAACCATTATTGAAATTTGTACATGGAAAATGAATCGCATCACTTCATGGATATGGTAAGTTGTATGTTCACACAAGCAATGATATCATGACCCTAATGGGTGAAAGGGTAAGTTAGTGAAGGATATATTAATTTTAATGAATTAATATAATTTTATATGTATCATATGTTTTTATTATTTCTATCATTATGACTATCTATGTGAGTCGGTGATGGAAAACAAATTGCATTGGTTCGCGAGGAGGCAGTCTTCCATACACACAAGTGATGGATTTGTTTCCTATTTGATTAAGAAAGATATGGATAAATAGTATTACATCAACATAATAACATCTCAGTATATGGTATATTGTTTTTTTATTATATTATATTTTTTAAGACATAATTTAAGGTGATAAAATAAGAAGTAAAAAAAGAAAGAGCTTGGTGAAGAGTGTTACCATCTCTTAAAAGAACCTCCTTTGATCTACCATTATGGACCCTAGGGTTGTTATTTTTGTAATACCAGTAGATATAGAATGTGGATAAGGTTTTTTTTGAGAAATTTGAGTATATTATTTTTGAGATAAATAGTTTTTTAGTTGTAAATAAGTGAGGATATGGAGTTCCCTTTTTTAATTATGGAGGAGTGGCATTTTTGTAAATATCCAAACATATTCAGTAATGGGAATTCACTCTCAACCCAAGTACATAAAAAATTGATAAATAATGATTTTTAGGAAATATATGATCAATAAAAACCTCCAAAAATAAAAATACAAATGTTTTAAACATGTTATTTTATTTAAACCAAGGTTACTCTCTTTTACCATTTTAGTTTTCACCACGGTAACTAGTTTTTTAACCTAGGTAATTTATCCATTAATAATAAAATAAAATTAGAATTATTTGAAAATTTAGACACAATTATTATAAATGTTAAATGAAAATTTTTAAATAAAAACTTTATGTGTGTGGAAAATTAATTTTAACACAAACGCATGTAACATGCAAAATGCCCTTTTATCCATAATTGTGGTAATTATTTTTTACTATTTTACTATTTAGTATGACCAAAAAATAGTTTTAAATTATTAAATAATATTAATTATACTGATTAAAAATATGTAATTAATTTTAACAAATTAATATAACCAAATTGGCATAATTTAGTTTAAAAACAAACCAAAAAATTGAGTTTCAAAAGAGTTTCTCATGAAATGCATTTTTCATGAATAAAATGATATTATATTAACTATATTAATATTTTATAATCATTAAGTGGATTTAAATTAATATATTTAATTATATAATATATAAATTCCATTTAAATTATTCATCATTAAATATTATTTTAATTAATTAAAATGGATAGACATTATGCCTCTCAATAAAATAGCTTTCTAAAAAATATACCTTTTACTTCCAAATTATATTATCTTTAATTATATCAAATTTATAGTCAATAAATTGTTAATTTTATATATTATAACACATTATAATAATTAAATGCATGAAAAGTAAAATACTACATTTTTTATTTATAAAATATTATTTTTAATAGAAAATTTTAAAAATTAATTCTACGATTATTTTGACCAAGTAAGTTCAAAATCAATATTTATCATATAAAATTATGAATAAATTACATGAAATAAGAAAATTTTCATTATATTATAGTAACAAAATTAGGGTGGTTCTTCTTTATAATATCCTCTAATTCCCACTTTTCTTCATCCATTTTATGATTTCTCCAAAGTACATTTACTAGTCAAGTCTTCTGATTACTCAATAATTTATCTCTAGTTTTGAGAATCTAAATGGGATATACCTAGTAATATGGATCATATTCCACTTATATTTCTTAATAGGTGATCACGTTTGTTTTTTCTAGCATGTACTTCCTTTACAATGACATGTAGAGCACATCATGTTCTTTAGAGAGGATTGTCGGAATTGCCAATCAGTGAACCATGGCTCTAATTCTTTCCAGAATTTAAAATATTCTAATGTACCTCATGATTTTTTCCCTTTCTTACTGAACCTTATAACACCCTTCCATGAAGATAATTTCAAGAAAATATGATCCCTCACTTTAAATTCAAAATATTTTACTCTGGTTATCGACATGACCTTTTTTTCTACATTGAGATACTTTAATATGATCCTGTATAGTATTTACCTTTTTCAGTATCTCCACAATAAGTTATGGGTCTATAAGTTTCATTTCACGAATTTCATCCCAACAAGTTTGAGTACAAAATATTTTTCCATATAATGCTTCATACGGCACCATTTGAATACTTTAATGTAAATTATTGTTATAAGAAAACTCTACCTAAGATAAATATTGGTCCCCCATACCTTGAAAGTCAAGTGAGAACGACCTAAAAATTCCTTATAATGTTTGAATAATCATTTTTTATTATCCATCTGTTTGAGGATGATAGGTGGTTCTCAAATGAATCTCGGTTTTAAGATCCTTCTGAATACTCTTTAGGAATTTCTATGTAAATCATGGATCATGATCAAACACAATCAAAAGAGTCACACCATGAAGTGAAACAACCTCATTAATATAGATCCTTATGAGGCTCTCTAGAGGTAAATCTTATCTTATAGTAATAAAATGTGTATATTTTGTAAGATAATAAATAATAACCCATATGAAATTATTCTTTCTTGGATTATTCAGTATTACTATGATAAATTCCATTTTAATTTTATTCTATTTAAATATAGAAATAGGAATAGGTTTCATGACACCTCTAGGATGTTGTCTCTCGACCATCACCTATTGTAAAAACAAACATATTAATACATAATCAGTAATTTCCTGCTTCATGTTATCCCACCAAAAATGATCCCTCAACTCCTTATATATCTCGGTGTTACCAGGGTGTATATAGAAATTTTATCTATGATAATTATCCAACAATTCACTTTTTAGTTCAGATATAGATGGAACACATAGTCTCTTTCCAAATTTTAGAATTTCATCTTCACAAATGAATTCTACCAATTTCTCATCATTCATAGATTTAATTTTCTTATGAAAATTGTCATAATCAAATTGGGAACTTTTAATATTTTCTAATAAATATATTTTCATAATCATTTTAAAAATGAGTGATATCTCCCCTTATTTAGTAATTCCCCTATCCATATTTACTAAATCCATGAAAATAGAATCTTTTTCAATCCTCATTTTAATCAAAACTCCAGGATCTTACCTACTCAATGAATCTTATACCTTATTTGCCTTACTTGGGTAGTAATGTATTAAAAAATCATAATCATTGAGTATCTAGATACATTTTATTTGCCTCATGTTGATCTCTTTATGTGAAAATATGTATTTAAGCTTCTTGTACTCTATGTATATATCTCATCTTTCACCATAAGGATAATTTATCCATATCTTCAAATCACATATTATGGACACCAACTCATGATCATGAATTATATATTTATATTCATGATTATTTAATTTCCTTGATGCATATGTAATAACTTTATCATTTTATATGAGGATACAACCAATTCCCTTATTCAATGCATCACTTTATATCAAAAATACATCATTTCTAGATGGTAGAGTCAAAATCAAATGATTGATCAATCTCCACTTCAATTCTTCAAAACATTATTTGCATTCCTTTTTCCATATTAGCTTAACCAATTTACATGTAATCTTTGTTAATTGTATATACAATCAGGAAATGTTTTGAACAAATCATTGACAGTAACTTTCTACACCAATGAAACTTCGTACCTTGATTATATTCATTGATGTATCTGATTATTTTACTTCCTTTTTCTTTATAGGATCAATTTAGATTTCATCCATGGAGACAGTATAGCTAAGAAAAGAAACTTCATGGATCCAGAATTTACACTTTCTAAATTTTCTATATAATTTTTTTCTTTTATGCATCTTATGAATGATCTGCAATTGATTCTCATGGTACTCGTTGATCTTAGAATACACCAAGATATCATCAATGAATAAAAAAATGAAATTATCAAGATATAAATTTAATAGTATATTAATTAGATCCATAAAAATAGATGTTGAATTATTAAATCCAAATGGAATTATTATAAACTTGTAATGTTTAGATCTCATTCGAAATGTTGTCTTCAAAATATCTTCCTTTACTCATAATTTATGATGCCCAAAATAAAGTTCAATATTTGAAAAATATTACTCACTACGAATTTAATCAAATAAGTCATCAATGAAATTCAATGGATACATGTTATTTATAAAAATAGCATTGATATCACCATAATAAAAGAACATTATCATGGACTCATCTTTCTTCTTAACAAAAAGAATAGGGTATCCCTAAGGTAAAACACTAGGATGGATAAATACCTTATCACACAAATCCTATATTTATTTCTTCAACTCCACCAATTCCATAGTTTCTATTTTATAATAAGTATTTGATATAAGCATTTCATTGATGATTAAATCAATGGAAAACTCAACTTTGTGCTTTGGTGGATGTCCAAGAAATTCCTTAGGAAATACATCAATGTATTCTTGTACAATAGGTATATACTATGTTTGAAGATTTAACTTTCCATACATAATTTATTTTCACTTATTCCATAATAATATCATTTATAAGAGATATTGGGGTGGATCTATACATGACTTAGATGATGAATTATCCCCTCTAAAGATAATAAATCCCACATCTTCAGCACGAATTGTAATTTCCTTGTCCTTACAATATATCTTTGAATTATATTTTTGAAATCCATCCCATACCAAAGATTATATAAAATTAAACCATAGTTATGATAATAATTTCAGTAAATAGATCATGTTTATCTGTTTTAATGGGCACTTCTTGACACATACTTGTTTCAGTGCAACTTTCACTATGTGTTTTGACTGAAAAATTCCTCATTAAGATGCTGGGGAACTATTTAATTTTCTTGGAAAATATGAAATGTATAAAATATTTTGAGGATATATATTAAAATAAATAATTATATAAATTTTAATAAATAATAAAAATACCTTCTACCGCATCATTGGGAACTTCCACCCCAACTATAGTGGTCGCACATTCTTGGCCTTCTCCCCTCAACCTATTCTTCAGTAAGTTCCCTTGATGCGTGGGGAATTTGTGTGAATAATTCCTTGTTTACATATATTTTAAACACTATACATCATTTATTTGTTTCTTACCCTTTCATTCATCATCCAGATAACCTTATCACTACACTTGTAACAAACTCTCATGTCCTTTAAACATTTTCCAGGATGTTTCTTCGCATAATTTTCACATGATGGAAATTAATTCATTTTATTCTTAATCTTTGATGTGTTTGTATTTTCATATTTTTCATATGACCTCTTATTCTCTTTATTAACATTGAATTTAAAGGATATATAAAATACCTTTTCTATTTTTATGGTGCATTAAACAATTTCATCATATGATGAATTTGTTTTTAAAAACATAGCCCTTATAATAACCCTTCTCTTTATTTAATATTTAAACATTATTAATTACATATATTTTCACTTAATTAAATTTAGAGGATAAAGGGTTATGATGTATTGGGAAATTAGGAACATTATATAACAAATTAAAACATGAAATACAATATCTTTATTGAGAACTTCCTTTACAAGACCACAACATTCCTTCATACTCAACATTGCATGGATAACCTGAGAACATACATAAGAAAGGGGTGATATATACATACCATTATGGTAATAAACATGGAATAAAATGAGGATAATAATAAATTTGAGACAATTAATATCAATTAGGCATGAAGTAACATGAATATAAAGGCATTATAGAGCATGATAATCATAACATAGAAATGTGGCAACAACTTAAAACCATGCATCATAAACATAAGTCAAAGGTAAAGAAAAAAAGACTTCATGGTTGAAAAATGTCCCATAAATTAATCATGTAAACCCATTTCCCAACATGATGTATCATGATACTAAATATTACTCAATGCATTGTAGCACTATCAGGGTGCACCGTTCATAATAATTTCAATCTCATGCTTAAGTGCGCCACATAGATCATATAACATGGATTCATTCAACATAATAATTTACTCCATGATCAAAGAATGTGTAATAAATAAATTTAATTCCTCAATAAATAATTATATGTTCATAAAGGTGAATACCCCTTATAGAGGAATGGTTATGGTATTCACTACATGATGATTTTGGCATCGAAAATCACGGTACAATTTCAGTAGCATAACGATGTCATATGAAAATGTATTAAATGGGTTTATGAGAGAGAAAGTGTTATATCATAATTTATAAATTAAATGGAAATTAAGGGGATAATGTAACATAATATCCCAACATATGAAATTTAATTTAAGATGCATAATATAAAATAAGTGCTTCAATGGAAATGAGAAGAGAGAAATCCCTTACAGAATTTTGGCATAGTAACTGGTGTATATCACGGATCTTGAATGGATTAATGAGAGTGTAAAGAAGATATAATTGTTTATAAATAAAATTTATAGTAAGGAGATTATATATGAACATATCCCAAAATATTAAAATTGAAATTAAAATTCATATTACAAAAGGAGTGCTTGATAATAGAGAAAAGTGAAAGATCCCTTACTTGGATGTGTGACTCCAAATGCATGGGATTGGATTCTTGGGAGCTTGGGATGACATGGAAGTACTATAGGGAGCATGTATAAGAGGTTGGTGTGTCTTAAAATAGTTTTAGTGAAGAGAAATGGAGTCTTGGGTGGTTTTATATAGGAAAGGAGGGGGATTACTTTATTATTTTGGTTTTGGACACTACACAATAGAATATTCAAAACCAAAAACCATACCATAGTTTTTGCCCATGGTTTTTAGAAAATGGGATTGGAATAAAAAATTTTATAATGTCAGGTTCTGAATATAATAAAATATTTCCCTTTCTTATGTGGAGGTGAGTCACACTTTCAAGGAAATGATTTTAAAATCTTAAAATGTTTTATATGTTTTGGAGGATTTACTAAGGCTTTATAAAATAATTTTAATAAACTTAAAATTAGATTATTTTAAATATAAAACATATATTTGGCATAATATACCTTTTATATTATTTATTACGTCATTTTTGGGCCATTAGAATGTCATAAAACACACCGTATATTTATACGCTATTTAATTTTTACCCAAAATTTTGACTATCTCATAAAATTATGAAAAATTTACCATTGGATAATTTTGAAGTCCTAATTAAAAAAATAATATTAATTTTATCAAAATAATTTCTTAAATATGTTAATTTTCACTTTTAAAATAAAAACTGACATTTATTGAAAATTGATGGGTTTTGAAAAAAATAGTTTTTAAACCTTAATAAAAGTTACTTTTGTCTTCATTGTATGATCAATTAAATTTAATAAAAGTAATTAAATAATAATATTTTATTATAGTGTTATTTATTTAAAAAATTCATTAATTCATTAAAAATATTTTTCTTAATTGAATTTGAATATTAACCAAAAATACTATATGTTCTTTAAAAAACATTTATAAAGTAATAATATTATACTGAAAGCATATTCATTATTATATAAAAAAGTAATATACATAATCATAATTATATGGTATTTTTACATATCCCTTTATTACACCATCATATTCCCTAAGATTAAGGTGTCTGATAGGGGGGTTTTCATGGGGTCGTTCGGTGAACATGGTTTTGGTCGTGATCTCGATGAGATTGAACTTCTCCTGTAAATGGTTTCGCTCATTATTAAGTTTGTAGATCTCTTATTGGGATTGTTCTAGGGTAAATACTAGAAATAATATCTCCCTTGGAAGCTTTGATAAATGGGATTCATAGGAAATGATCCAACTGGTTCATTCCATCACTTCCTTTGTTTGTGCCAAACAGATTTGTTAAAACCCTATATTTATACTAGTCATGTGATCATAGTTCAATGACTATGTTATCAATAGTAGTTATACTTAATGGTTATTTAAATCCAAAATAATATAATTAAAAAATAATTTCATGTGTCTTATATATCCATAAGACATTTAATTCAATCAAAAATGGGAATTTTATTCATAATAATTTGGGTCGTTACAACCTTCCCCCCTTAAGAAATTTTTCCCCCAATGTTTTATTTTCCAATATTAAAATATATGGGGTTAACTCTGCTTCATCACCTCCTATGGTTCCCATGTTTCTTTTTTAAACTTTTGTTTTTTCCATAACACTTTGACAAGGGACATTTTCTTATTTGGTAGAAATTTTTGTCTACGATCTAAGATATTCATCGGCCACTCCCCATAGGAAAGGTCGTTATCCAATGGTACCACCTCTAAATTGAGTAAATGTGATGGGTGTGGTATAAACTTCCTTAAGAGGGACACATGGAATACGTCATGTACTCGAGACAAGTTTGGTGGGAGTTCTAGTCGATAGGCCATTGCGCAGATGCAATTAAGGATATCAAAAGGTTGATGTACCTTGGACTAAGATTTCCCTTCTTCCCAAATCTCATCACTCTCTTCCATGAATATATGTGAAGGAATACCATGTCTCCAACAACAAACTCTAGGTCGTGTCGACGATTTTCAGCATATCTCTTTTGTTGACTATGAGTATCTTTGATGTGCTTCTGGATGGTCTTAACATTCTCCACCATTTCTTCAACCATTTTCGGTCCTAGAAGTTTTCATTCTCCAACATCATCCCAACAAGTCGGTGCTCTACACCTATTCCCATAAAGGGCTTCATAGGGATCTATTTGGATTCTTGAATGGAAATTGTTATTGTAATAGAACTCCACCAAAGGAAGATGTTTGTATCATACTCCTTTAAATTCCATTGAGAAATCTTCTAACATTTCATCAAGTGTTTGGATATTCCGCTCAGATTGGCTGTAATTTTTAGGTTGATAAGCCGTACTGAAGTTCAGATTAGTGTTTAGAGCATGCTAGAGACTTTTCTAAAACAAAGAGGTAAATCTTGGATCTTGATTGGAAAAATTTTATATTGGTACTCCATACTGCCTTACCACTTCTCTAATGTATATTTTTTCCATTTTATCCAATGAGAAATTATCTTGAATCTCAATGAAGTGTGCAATCTTTGTAAGACAATCCAAAATAACCTAGATAGCATTGTTTCTTTTGGATGTCTTTGTAAGTCTGGTGACAAAGTCCATGGTGATGTGTTCCCATTTCCAAATTGGGATGGGTAATGGTTGCATCATCCCCTTAGACTTATGCCTCTCAGTCTTCACTTGCTCACATACCAAGCAATTTGATGTATATTCGGCAATCTCCTTCTTCATGTCATCCCACCAATAGTGCTTCAAGATATCTCGATACATCTTTGTGTTTCCTAGGTGAATGGAGAAATTATAACTATGTGAATCATCAAAAAGTTTGTTCTTTAACTCAATATTTGATGGAACGCATATCCTTGACTCGAATCCCACAATTCCTTCTTCGTTAACACTGAACTCTGAGGATTTTCCTTTCATGATAGTTTCCACTTTCTTCTAAATTACCTCATCATCATTTTTTAAATCCTTTAACCTTTCCAAACGAGATGGTTGAGAAATAATTTGTGAAAGGATTGATGATGTTCCCTTCTTTATGATTCCCAAGACCATATTCATCAAATATAAGAATATTGGATCCTTTTCAATTCTCATCAATGATAGAATTGTTGGGAGATTTTTACTTAGAGCATCTTCCACCTTCTTATCTTTACCAGGATGGTAGTGGATTGAGAATTCATAATCCTTGATGAGATCTAACCATATTCATTGGTTCATATTCATATATTTCTATGTGAATATATATTTGAGACTTTTGTGATCCGTATATATTTCACAATTCTCCCCAAAGATATATTACTACCAGATTTTTAATGCAAAGATTTCAGATGCTAACTCCATATCATGTGTGGGAAAGTTTTTCTCATGAATTTTCAACTTACTTGATTCATAGGTAATGAATTTTTTATTTTACATAAACACAATCCCAATACCTTCTTTGAAGCATCACTGAAGATTACTAAAATCTACCCACTTGTGGGTAGTGTGATCATAGGGGATGTGATAATCTTCTTTTTCAACTCCATGGATATTTCTTCACATTTATCATTCCAAGAAAACTTGACTCCCTTCTGAGTTATCTTGGTAAGAGTTTTTTACGATCATGAAAAGTTTATCACAAATCGGCGATAATATACAGGTAAACCAAAGAAGCTATAGATATTTATCACATATGTTGGCCTTGAACATCCCTCAATTGCCTTTGTCTTAGAAGGATACATAGATATCCCATTGCTTGTGATGATATTCCCCAAGAATGAGACTTCCTTCAACCAAACCTCACACATTTTTTAATTTTCATAAAGCCTCACATTACACATGGTTTTTATCTTAGTTATCATATTCTCCTCATACTCCTCCTCGGTTTTTGAGTTTATAAGAATACTGTCTATAAAAACTATCACAAATTTTTCAATGTAATCTCTAAAGACTCTATTCATCAAGTCCATGAATATTTCTAGAGCATTAGCGAGTCCACATGGAATCACTATGAACTCCTAATGCCTATACCTTGTATAAAAAAAATCTTGGGGATATCCTCCTTCTTCGCCCTTACTTGGTAATATCCTGACCCGTAGATCCACCTTGGAGAAGTATTGAGATCCACGTAGCTAATTAAACAAGTCACTGATTCAGGGTAAATGATACTTGTTATTTATTGTAATTTTGTTGAGCTCATTATAATTAATGAAAATGCACATTGACCCACCCTTATTCTTGAAAAATAGGACTTTTACAACCCATGGTAAAGAACTTGGTCATATAAACCCTTAATCCTTATTCTCTTGTAGTTGTTTCTTCAGTTCCTCAATTTCTACAACAGCCATTATATATGGAGTCTTGGATATTGGAAATTCCCTAGGTATAATATCAATTGAGAATTTGAGGTCTTTTTTTGGAATAAGACCATGCAATTCCTCAGGAAACACGTTAGTGAATTCCCTCACAATAGGTATGTATTTGATAATTGTTCATTCCTTAAACTAAATCATTTGTGTTAGATGCACTTTATCATCGGGAAATAATATCCATTCTTGAGATTATGTTTCTAAAGAAGATTCATCCTTTTTATTTCACTTGTATAGAATCAGGGGTTGATTCTCCATATGGAGAGTGATTTCCTTCTTGTGAAAATTTGTGTTGTATATTTGTAGGAAAAGCCAATCCATGCCTATAATTGCATCAAATTCCACCAAGGTAAGTATAATAAGGTTTTTTGGGAAGTTAAATTCACAAATAGTGATAGGGGAGGAGTTATATTCTTGGAATACAATAATTGCCCCATTTTTCATCTTTACTAACATCTCTACTTTCATTTTTATTGGGATGTTTGAATAGTTATACTAAACTATTTTGATATAAAAGAATATTTAGAACTATAATCAAAAGGTACATTCTATATTATTGAAGGAATAACTAGCGTACCTATCACCACTTCTTTGTAGGATTCATTTTAGATGTAGTGATGGAAAAATATCACCCTTGTTTCCTTTTAGGTTGTTATTTGCCTCTGAAAACCCTTTTATAAGGTCACTGTTTCCCAAAGTTCCCTAGTTCCTTGCAGTTTTAGAAATGAACAATGCATTGAGGATTTACCAGAGCATTAATTTCTTCTGTAACATTAGAGGGTTTCTCCAACCTAAAATCATTAGCCAAAAACCCTACTCTTCCATGCCTAAATCATTTCCTCATTCGCCTTAGGAAATTTCTGGGGTGCTTATTTCCACACCTTTGACAAGTGGGGTGTTGTAATTTCATAGCATCATTGGATTTACCCATTAGACCACCAGAATTAAAGTCCAATTTCCTCTTCTTATCCCTATTATACCCCCAATATTCACCAATATCCATCATGACTTTGAGGGAACGTAGGATAATTTCCTTGTATCTATCAAAGTCACGGGTTACTAAGGATTTTCATAGGCTAGGATTTATCCCACCAAAGAAGTAGTCAACCTTTCATTCTGGGGTAACAATAAAACTGGAGGCATATTTTTCAATTCTTGTGAAGTTTTATTCATATTATTAAACATATTTATCATCCTTTTTCTGGAGTAAAATGAAGTCTCTTTCCATTTTAAGATGGAGGGTGTAGAGAAAATATTTATCAAAAAGTATTTTTTGTAATTTCTTCCACTCCATTTATTTGATCTCTTCCTCAGGCTTTATATTCTAGTTCAATTCCTACCACTGATCATCTTCACCCAATATATGATAATAATCCAGAATAACCTTCTCTTGTTTGTAACATTGAATTATAGAGAAGATCCTTTTAATAGAATTGATCCATTGATCCCTGGTTAAGGGATCAGATGATCCACTAAACGTAGTAGGCCTTTGTCTCATGAAGCTCTCAACTGTGGGTCACTCTCTCTTAAGGGGTTTGGGCAATCGTATTGGTCCAAGTTTTGATTCAGAAATTGAGTTAATTTAGACAGTATTATAACAAATTTTTTGATTCCCTCTCCCATCGGGTTGGGCATCTCATTAGGACAATCCTCACACTGCCATTCATATTGGTTGTTAACACGATTCCTCCTTTTACCAAAATTTGGATAGAATAAAAGGAAAATTTGGGATGATTATCTTAAAAAGTTAAACACATAAATGTAATCCAATGACATTGAAGGGATAACTTATAAATTACATTTATCCCCTTAACTTATGAGTTTCAAGGCTTTAGTCTATGTTATCCATGATCTAATTCCTAACATATATTATTATGGGAATTTTTTGTGTTCCCTTAAAAATGTTTCGTAATGAGATTATGAATTTACCAAATCATATCCCCTAGAAGTGTCGAACTAGGGGTTCAGCAATGCCCATTTTCATGCACTATCTCACATTTGATTCTAGCTCAAAGCGGTGTTCTCAGGTTTTACCACTAGATACATATCTACCATAGCCACATCCACTTGTTAATATCTAGACAAGGATGTATTTTCTTGATAAAACACTTACTCTATAGTCACCAAAATTTATGTATGTTTTTCTTATACTTAGTCTTATACCAAAGGGTTTTTACTAGGGTTTTATAATCCTAATTCCAAAAATAACTAAACCTATCCTCTAATACTAACTATAATAACCCTACTCATATTTAAACATGATTTATTACATATATTTTTAATTAATGAAACTTAGAAGATAAATATTTATAGTTTCTTGGGAAATCAGGAACATTACATAACAACTTAAAACATAAAATACTACATCTTTACTGAAAAATTCTTTTACAAGACCACAACATTCCTTCATACTTGACACTACATGGGATAACCTGAGGACATACATAAGAAAGTGTTCAACTATAAAGTCCAATAAGGGAATAAACATGGAATAACATGAGGATAACAATACATGTTAGAAAATTCATATCAATGAGGCATGAAGGAATATCAATATAAAGGCGTGATATAGCATGATAATCATAACATGGAAATGTGGAAACAACTTAAAACACTACATCATAAACATAAGTCAAAGCTAACCCACAAAGAATTCATGGTGGAAAAATATCCCATAAAGAAATTTGGTAAAACCCTATCCCAACATGATGTATCTTGATACTAAACATTAGCCAATATATTGGAGCGCTATCAGGGTGCACCCTTCATAATCATTTCAATCTCATACTTAAGTGTGCCACATAGATCATATAACATGGATGAATTCAACATCATCATTTACTCCATGATAAAGGAATGTATAATACATAAATGTAAGTCCTAAATCAATAATTATATGTTTATAAAGGTGAATACCCTTGATAGAGGAATGGTTATGGTATTCACTACATTATGATTTTGACATGGAAAATTGTTGTCCAATTTCGGCAGCCAAACAACATCATATGGAAATTCATAAAATGGGTTAATAAAAGAGAAAGGAGTATCTCATAATTTATAAATAAAATAGATAATAAGGGGATCATGTAACATAATATCCCAAAATATGAAATGGAATTTAAGATTCATAATATAAAATAAGTGCTTGAATGGAAATGAGAAGAGAGAAATCCCTTACAGAATTTCAACTTAGTAATGGGTGTATATAAAGGATCATGAATGGATTAATGGGATTGAAAAGAAGATATATTTATTTATAAATCAAATTTAAATTAAGTGGAGTATGTATCAACATTTCCAAACATATAAAAATTAAAATTAAAAGGCATATCACAAAAAGGAGTGTTTGATAAAAGAGGAAAGTGAAAGATCCCTTACTTGGATGTTTGACTCCAAAGTCTTGGGAGGGGATTCATGGGAGATTGGGAGATTGGGGTTCCTTGAGAGGACTCTAGGGAGAATGGGGAAGAGATTGGTTGAGCTTAATAGTGTTTTATTGAATAGAAATGGAAGCTTGGGTGAGTTTATATTGGAAAGGAAGGGGATTTATTTATTATTTTGGTTTTGGACACTACACAATAAAATATTCAAAACCACAAACCATCCAATTGTTTTTTCCCATGGTTTCTAGAAAAGGGTATTGTGATATATTATTTTATAATGTAAAGTGTCAAATATATTAAAATATTTTCCTTGTTTATGTGGAGGTGAGTCACACATTTAAAGGAATTGATTTTAAAATATTAAAATATGTTATATGTTTTGGGGGATTCACTAAGGCTTTATAAAATAAATTAAATAAACATAAAATTTCATTATTTAAATTAAAAACACATATTTTGCCGAATATACCTTTTATATTATTTATTACATCATTATTGGTCCATTATGATGTCATAAAACACGTTGTATATTTATACGTTATTTAATTTTTATCCAAACATTTGATTTTCTCAGAAAATTATGAAAAAGTAACCATTGGATAATTTTGACATCTTGATTCCAAAAAAATATTAATTTTATATAAATAATTTTCAAAATATGTGAATCTTCACTTTTAAAATAAAAAATGATATTTATTGAAAATTGACAGGTTTTGACAAAAATAGTTTTTAAACATTAATAAAAATTTCTTTTAGCTTAATTATATGATCATTTATATTTAAAAAAAATTAATAATAATATTTTATTATAATATTATTTATTTGAAAAATAAATTAACTCATTAAAAATAGATTTCTTAATTGAATTTTAGTATTAACCAGAAATACTATTTGTGCTTTTAAAAATCATTTATAAAGTAACAATAATATAATGAAATTATATTCATTATTCTATAAAAAATAATGCACATAATCATTATTCTAGGATCTTATTACATATCCCTCTATTATACCATCATACACCCTAAGAGTAAGGTGTGTGATGGTGGGGATTTCATGGGGGCGTTTGGTGAACATGGTTTGGCTCGTGATCTCGATGAGCTTGAAATTATCCCATAAAAAATTTCTCTCGTGCTTAAGTTGTTGGATCTCAGCTTGGGATTGGTCTATGGAAAATCCCATAAATTCTATCTCCCTTTCAATCTTTGATAAATGGGCTTCATAGGGAATGATCCTACTAGTTGCATCTATTACTTCCTTTTCTGTGCAAAAAGGATTTGTTAAAACCCAATATTTATACTAGTCATGTGATCACTGATCAACAGATATATTATCAACATTAATGACACTTAATGGTCATTTAAATCCAACTGGATATAATAAACAAAATAAGTTCATTTGTCTTCTATATCTATAATACATTTAATTAAATCAAAAAAGGTTAATTTTATTCGTAACAGTTTGGGTCATTACAACAATTCAAATACTTGGATTAATCCCTTCAATGAAATGGTAAATTTTTATTCCATATTGTGTATGTAATATATATAATACATTTCTAGTCTTGTAAAGGTATCCTCATACTCTACAACACTTTCTTCTTCCTTTTTATTTAAGCTAAGGAACTCTCTCTTCATTTCAGTTTATTAATCATGAGGGAAATATTTTTCAAAGAATGTTTCTTTAAAAGATCTCTATTCCATGTGTTCTATTTCTTCTTCCTCCCTAGTATTATAGATAAATATCCACTATTAATCCTCATCACCCTTGAGATAATATATTTCCAATATAACCTTTTCATTTTGATCACATCCCAAGGATAGAAATATATTTTCAAGGGACTTAATCTATTTCTCAACTACCATTGGGTTAGTAGTCCCACTAAATTATGGGGGCTATTTTCCCATGAAGTGATCAAAAATAAAAGAATCAGACTATGGAATAATAGGTTTCTCAATTTATTTAATGTTTTTAGTCAGAACCTAGGTAATCTTCCCTAACAGAATCGTGATCTAATGAAATACAATTCCAACTCTATTGGATTTATCAATAGATAAATTTCTACATTGACCATGGGTGTTGATATCATTCTTTATTCTAGATTCCATTTCTAAAAAATATAATATACAATATTACCTCATAAAATTATTAATTTAAAATTTTAATATATAAATATAAATCTTATGTAACACTTAAAATAAAATATAAATTTATGCATTATTAGTCATGGAATCATAAACATTGTTTCTTTAGGAATATCTTTAAATCAAAAAAAAATTATTTTAAATCCTTCATAATGGTTTGTAAAGAAAATGTGAATTAACAAAATAATATTCCCAAAGAGTCTCAAACTAGGTGTGCTGTAAATCCCTCTGTCATTCACCAAGTGACAATCAAGTCAAATATCAATGTTCCCTTTTCAAAGTTATTACCCATAGGTATAACTATTCTAGAACCACATCCACTTTTAGTATCAAGAAAAGGATATATTTATAATAAAAACTACATAATATCTAATTTACTAAAATTTTGGATTTTATTCCACAATTTAACATATCCTCAATGTCTATCATGTGTTTATTTTCCCTAATCTATATTTTCCTAAATCTAGTTCCTAAGGTTTCTACTAAACTTTATCTAATACTAATTGTAACAAATCTGACTCTAGTAACCCAAAGCAGGTGGTTACATTATTACATTGGCATAGATACAAGGGGTAAAATCTTGAAGTACCAATAATTTTAGTATTCTTAGAGATCTATATACATACATGATACATATTTTACATTGGGATAAAATATATAACATAATAATGAAAAATATCTAAAATCCATGAACTTGTTCAAAGAATTCTTCTTCATGTCCTGGCCAAAGGAAACAAAATAAGGGTGAGCCTAAATTCTAAGTAAGGGTTACGTATAGTGGAATCTATCACTAAAAAATAATTAATAATCAATATAGCAATGAAAATAACTAAAAACACATTCCATTTAATCAATAACTTGATCCAAAAATACATCCACATATAATATCAATGCAACATTATCATGGATAATAATAACTAAATTATCAAGGAATAAAATTATTAATATTGGATTTCATGATCTCACACATCATGATTTCCATGTTTTCAAGACCATGTGCCAAAAAGTTTAAAACTATGGATAACCCCCATTTAATTTGGCCAACTGATATGTCTCATGAGACTTGTTGACACATCAAGGGGATACATATTTATGGGGCCCACACATCGTGGAATTTATAATTAATTCATCATATATTTAATGATTTATTTAGTTCATGAACAATAATCATTATCAATAAATTTATATATTGAATAATGAATATGGAATATCAATATTTCCCTAGTCAATAAAATAACATTTAAAGTAAAACCTTTTTTCTAGAAGTGATATATGGTTTAAGTAATAATCATAACCATAATAAATAATATGGTTGTTTAATGTAAATTTAATTTCCAATAATAAAAAAGTGAATGTTTCTAGATAATATAACAACCAAAAAATTAATAATAGATAAGAGTTGACCAAATATTCATTAGGAATGTAGGTTTTAAAATAAAATCATGTCCTTTGGAAGAATAAAGGGAATGGAAGTGAAATATTAAAATAAGATTTCATAAAATGGTTTTATTTGTAAAACTATTTTTAAATAATTTAATAATATAAATTTTAGAAATGGTTACAATGGTGTGGATGTCTGTTATCACCATATACGTTAAAAACATTCATTTTAACTTTTTTTAAAGAATCTCAAAAACATCCCTTTTAGAAAACATTTATAAATATTCCTTTAAAACCATTTTTAAAATTCAAGGATAACTTAAAATTTACTTAATAAATAATTTTAGTATTAAAAGGGACTTTGGTAAAAAAAATTGAAAAATATGGATATGGAAGAAAAATATAACTGATTAAATGAGAAATAAAATAAGCTTTTCTTCTAAAAATATAATTTCTTGACCCAAGTTCTAAAGAGATATAATTTTCGAATAAAATATTGAAAATAATTAAATATACATAGTATAATAAAATTATTGGATCTCATTAAGGATAAATTATAAGATTCCTTCAACAAAAATAAAAGAAATCCCAAAAGAAAGTGAGATAGTCAAATAGATTCTTATCTCTTTGGAGAATTTTAAATTGTAACACCATGAAAGAATAGAATTGAATTGAAATATTAATCATAATTAAAAAATATATATTCATGTTAAATACATAAAAGGGATATTATATGCACTATATAAATGCAAATAGGTTCATAATAACAAATATGTCTCAATAGAGTGTAAATTGAGACGAAATCTCTTACCCCTTGCTTCCCTTTAGTTGGATGTGATATAAACTACTATATAATGATTTTAATGATGTTATTAATTTATATCAGAACCATATTCATGTTTATAATTTCATATATGATCCTCTTATAACACCTTACCACCTGTTTGTTAATAATATTTCAATATTACCATTATTTCAGGTGTTAACTACTTCATTTTCTCATGCATGTTTTGTCATAGAAGTTTTAGTTATTGTACATAGAATATAGATCAATAAGATAAATAATTATATTAATGTTATAAATATTACATTTATTCATTAAAAATCCTTTTATAACCATTCTTGAAATTTGTACATATAAAATTAATCGTATAGCTTACTGTAGATGGTGGGTCATACATAGGCATGAGTGAAGATATCATTACCTTAATGGGTGAAAGGGTAAGAAATTGGATGATGTATTAATTTTAAAGAATTAATATAATGTCATATTTATAATATTTATTCATTATTTATATCATTATGGTTATCTATGTCATTCGGTGATGGAAAACAAATTAAATCGGTTCGCAAGGTGGTAGTATGCCATATACCTGAGCTATGGATTTTTTTCGCATTTGATGGAGTAGGAGATGAATAAATATCATTACATAAATATAATAAAATCTCATTATATTTTATGCACTATTTTTATTATATTTTAATTTTTAATACATAATTTAAGGTGATAAAATAAGAAATAAAAAATAAAGATCTTGGTGAAGACAATTACCTTCGCTTAGAAGAGCCTACTTTGGATCATTTATTAAGGATCCTAGGTGTAGTATTTTTGTAAAGAAAAAAGACATATAATGTTTATAGGGATTTTTGGGATAGATTATGGTGGGTTTTTCTTCATTAAAAATGGCTTGAGTGATGTCATTAAGTGAGGGGAGGGAGTTCCCTTTTATAATTCAGGTGGAGTGGCATTTTTGTAAATACCCAAAACTATTCAATAATGGAAAGTCACACTCAACCCAAGGGCCTATAAAATTGATAAATATTGGTTTGGATGGAATATATGGTTTATCAAAACCTCCACTACTAAAAATAAACATTTTTAAAACATTTAATTTCCTTTACCTCCATGGTTACACTGTTTTACCATTTTAGTTTTCTCCAAGGTAACTAGTTTTTTTAACCAATGTAATTTATCCATTAAGACAAAAATAAAATGTTTATTATTATATAATTTGGAACCAATTATTATAAATATAAAATCTAATTTATCAAATAAAAATTATTTGAGTGTGGAAAATTAATTTCAACATTGGCGCATCTAATGAAAAAACCCTCGTTTTAACCTTAACCATGGTAATTAATTTTTATTATTTTTGTTATCAATTATGAATAAAAATTAGGTTGAAATTGATAAATAATATTAATTATTATTATTATTAATATGTAATATATTTTATCAAATTCAAATCACAAAATATTCTGAATTTAGTTTAAAAACAAGCCCACAAATTGTGTTGAAAAACGGTTTTTCAAAAAATGCATTTTTGAAGAATAAGATAACCTTATATTAACTATATGACTAGTAATCATCATTATATTGATTTAAATTCATATTTTTAGATATATAATCCATAAATTTAATTTAAATAATTCATTATTTTAGATTATTTTGATGAATTAAAATGGATAGACATTATGACTCTGAAAAAAAATAGTTGTCTAAAAAATATCCCTTTTACCTCTAAATGATATTATCATTTATTATAAAAATTTATTGTAAATAAATTTTTAATTTTAGGTATTATAACACATTATAATAAATAAAATTAGTAATAGTTAAATACTAAACTTTTTATCATTCATAAAAGCTTATTTCTAAGTAAAAATTTTAAAAATTTATTCAAGGATTATTTTGACCAACTAAGATCAAAATCAATATTTATCCTATAAAATTAGAATATTTTTTCCATGAATGTTTAAAATGTGAATTGTATTATAGTTTTATTAAAATATAACATTAACTTACTATAATTGAGTCTCAAGTGTTATAATAAGTATCAAATCATATTCTCTCTATAATAAGATTATTTCATATATATGAGGTGGAAATGACCCCCCACCACCACCACCACCATGGGCAGTGTGCCCTGTTGAAGAGAGAACCCATTAGGTAATGATCCAAAGTTTAAAATATTGTGTTTTAGGGTCTACAACCCCAATTAAAAACCAAACATTACATTTTTATTATTAAATAAGAGGAAAAAAAGTACAACGAAGGGAAGATGGGAGAGAAAATAAGAAGAAAGGTGGAAATGGGATAAAACACATAGAATTATGGGGGTAGTGAAGGTCAAGAGAATCACCTCTGAAAATGCTCACACCCTCAATAGAAAGTGACATGAGGCTAGAAAAATAAGTAAAAATCATATCATGAGTATCCAGATAAGTGAGAAAGTCAACAACTTTATTGCCCTCATTCCATACATGAATAACCTCGGTGTGGTCCTTGATCAAACCTCTGCATCTGTAGATAAGATAAGTAATGGACCAAGGAGGCTTCCTCAACCCAAGTAGGGAGCTGTGGAGTGTGGAAGAGTTCATTTAAACTATAGCAAGAACAATATTCACCTCTTAACATATACAGATACCTGAGAGCAGTGCATGAGATTCATCTTGGAGGGAAACCCCACTACTAAAGTGAGTCGTGAATGCCAAAATAATAAAACCATTGGGGTCCCAGACCACCCTACCTCCCTGCATGAGACCAGAGATAAATGATTCATCATTATTAAGTTTGATTCTTGTATCATGAGGACACTACTGAACCCACAAACCTTTCTTACCACCACTGCTTGGAATATGTGTGACTCTCCCTGTCAAGGATAGTCCATGATATGTGATATCCAACCAGTTAAAAATAAGTTAATCCAAATCCACAAGAAGTTTCATAGATTGGAAAAAAATATAAGTCTGAGAGAGGCGGGTACCCTAATGACATTCCATATTTCTCACCTGTAAAATACTCTAGCATCCCACAATGAGGATCAGTGAATGATCCTTCTTTTCAAGTTCTATGACTCTCAGTCCCTAAATCCAATGAAAAAAGAAAATTGGTACTGAATAAGATTGTGTTAGAATATTAGAGAAGGTATAAATATCTCTATAAACTATATTCTTCCAATCACTCTAGAATAAAAGGTGAGAGGTGGTATCCTCATCAGGTTTCTTATAGTAGAAGCACTTTGACACTAGATTGAGTCTCATATACTTGATGTTATTATACATTGGGAATGCCTAGTTTCTAACTTTCCAAGTGAGGAAATTATACCTAAAAATAATCTCAGAGAACCATAGGATCTCCCCCTAGGGATCTATATAAATGAAATCCATAATCACTCTCCAATATTCCTCAATCAATAAATCACATGATGAAGAATCACTAAACACACAACAATCTATATTGGAGTTGAGCTCAATTATGTCAAAGTTACTACACAGATTAGTATCCAACATTGGATGGATGAGGCTTGGGTACATACTAGCTTGGTTAAATTTCATAATCATAGTACAATAGAAAATAAAACCAATCTTTGATCATGTCTAATTATGAAACTAGAAGTTGATGTTTCCCCTTCCGACAAGCCACTAAGTGTGGTACTAGAGGTTTTAGTTGTTATGTTATAACATGCGATAGAGGGAAAAAGGTTGAGATATATTTAAGAACATTTTATTATCATACATCTCCACCATTAACCTATCCTATATCATGTGATTCTCAATGATTTCCTAAAACAATTTCACTTTCAACCCATGAGTGGTAGTTAAAAAATTCATGACGTTAATTCCTCCCTCCTCCAGCGGTCTATCCATCCTACTCTAAGAAATCCAATGTTGTCTCCCCTAAAACTGGTCATCCCAGATAAAATCCAACATGATATTTTCAATGCTCGAGAAGACTCCCTTATACACCTTGAGAACTTATATAATATGAATGGGGATGTATGTTAAAACACTATCAACCAAAGTGATTCTACCTCTGAAGGAAAGGAAATGATTCTTCCAATCAAAAATCTATCCTATAATCCTACCAACCATTTTATAAAAGTGTTGGTTACATGGACGACATGGGAAGATCTGATCACCAAGATAATTCATTGAGAAGATACTATTGAGGATCCCAAGGTTGGTTTTCAAGAAATCAACATGCCTTTTCATGTAATTACTGGAAATATATAGGCTGATCTTAGCTTGATTTACAACTTACCCACTCCAAATGTAGTAGCTATCTATGATCTTGTTAATTCACCAAATGTAGTTCCGGTTTGAATTGGATTAAATAGGGGTATCATCCAAAAACATGAGGTGGGAAATTCTAAATGTAACATGTTTACACTGATAGGGGAAGATGATTACTAAATATACACTTCTCTTAATGAGGAAGCTTAGGGAGTCCTAGGAGATAATTAAAATGTCAGGGGAAAGTGTTTTACCCTACCAAATACCACGAACTATCTTAAAGAATCCCTAGTTCTTGACCAGGAAGAAAATAGAGATTCATGAAGAAAAAAATCATCTGAATAAGAGTTATCTAGTATAGTTATAAAACCCCATTCAAGTGATCACTTTAAGAATGAAATTCCATCAAAAATTATTATAATCTTTTTCCATGTCGATTTTGATGGTGATATCTGAGAATGGGTTCCTTAAATTAATATTAGTGATCATTTCTTGAGCAAGTCTGATTTACCTTTGGATGGATCTCTCCTTGAAAACTCATGATGTTCTTTTGAGATCCAGTGAGGGAGGTGCCCTAATAGCATCTTTCTTATCACACATTCTAGGACTTTATAAGGGAAGTTCCACATACTTATCAGTCAATAGTGTTGGAGCATGGAAGAATCCTTATTTTTTGGGATAAGCACTAGTGTGGTGGCACAAGAAACTCACAAAAAATTTTCTCCATTAAAGAATTCATGGATTGTGTCCCCAAGTTCACACTTAACCAAATCCCATGAGCCCCTGTAAAAGGATCCTGGAATCGCTTCCGAATATCAGGAGCACTCTCTGAGTTGAGATTTTATACTTCCTCACAAATCTCTTATTATTTTATGATTCCTTAAAATAAATCATTATCAAGAGTAGAAACACATGGATGGATAGAATCAAAGAGATCATTTGGGACACTTGGGTACCCTCCATTCCCACTAGGACTAGGACCTACAATAATGGATTTGAAATAAGACTCAACCATAACTTTGACCACCTCCCTATCATTTGAGTAGAATCCATTATCAAGGAGGATGTTGGGGATGGTGTGATATTGTTTCTACTTGATATAAGAATGAAATAAATTCATATTGTGGTAACCCTCCCTTAACCAATGGATTTTTTACTCCTTATGAGCCAAACATTCGTTCCTCATAAGAATCTCAGCAAAATTGATCTTTTGGCTATCCAAATTAGCGAAGATGGATTCATCCCTATGGCTTTCCAACCAGACCTCCAATCGGGAAATATTCTAGGTAAGGGACTCTAAGTCATGTATTGAGGATAAAAAACTTTGATTCCAAGACTTGAGATCACACTTGATTTGTCTCAATTTGTTGTGGAGTTTCACCCAAGGTATCCCATGAGATATCCTGCTCCACGAATCTTGAACAACCCTTTGATAGTCTGGGCTAGACACCCATAGGTGGGAGAATAATAATCAACCTTCTTCTTCATTACGGGAGGTCAGAGTGACATGAAGCGGGGAATGATCAGAAAGGATATGGGGAAATTGATCAACACTAGAATTTTGGAAGTACGATATCTCCTAGAGGTTGGAGAGGCACCAATCAAGTCTGCACCAGGTGCGTCGGACCCCTCACTGATTGTTTCACCAGGTGATCTGATCCCTGTTAGGATGGTATGACTGTGAGCATGATATACTCTGTAATACCAAATGTAGGATCGAATTAGTACAATGAGATACAAATACAAGAGAGGGGGTGAATTGTATACTTTAAAAATTCCCTTAGGAAATTTTGAATAACCAAAATTTACAACACCTCTGAGTTCTAAAGACTTACCTGATTCTGAAAAAGTGATTCTGGAAGTGAAACTTAACAAAAGTTTACACCATATAAGATTCTACCTTAAAGAATATAGAATCTAACCAAATCATAGTACAAGTAAGGAAGTATAAGAAAGTTATACTTTCCTTAATAATAAAAAATGTAGCGTAAAAATAGAGTAGTAAAAACTACAAGTAACAAACAATAACTCTTTTAACCCAAAGAGAAGGGTATCCAACAACCCTGGATAAGAGGTCCCTTGATTTATACTTTCAAGAAAGTCTGTCTTACCCACACTAGGGTAATCCCTCAATACGAATATCGAAGTCTTTCCTGCTATCCCCATAAGCCCTCAACTATTAGGTAGTTGGCACCTCAGTCTTCCTCAGCAAGGAAGCCCTCAACTTCAAGGTGTTGGAACCTCTGTCTTCCTATCCCCGGAAGACCTCGATTTTAATCAGCAACAATCAGAGCCACACGAAGCAAGTCTGCACAAGGAAAAGTTCGAATAAGATGTTCAAACTTTTTGCATGAATCTTGAGAGTTGATAAGAGCCTCTCTCTCTAGAAATCACTTTAGGAAGTTCTGATCACCAAAATTCCAAAAGTTATGAACACTTTCAAATGAGCTCCTATTTATAGGCGAAGCTCCAACAGTCAGCTCCCTCCTCCAATAGTCATATTTCTCCTTGAATTTCATAGGGACCTGTACACGTGTCACTCAACCAATGGTTAGTCAATAACTGAATTCACGACATTGTTTTGTAATGAAACAAGTGTAAGAATAAGTAAAACTGGAGTTCAGAATGTAAGAAAATAAAAGTTTAGAGTCTAACCAAAATGGAATTCGAAGTCTATAATAAAGAGATATTCGAATTCTGTTTTCTAGGAATTCGGAACATGAATTATGTAGAAATATGGAGTCTAAATTTCAAGGAAATTCGAAGTCTGGTTTCATTTGAATTCGAAACCAGAACTTACAAAGTTTGGAGTCATAGTTCATGAGAATTCGGAGTCAGAACTCATAAGAGTTCGGAGTCTAAATTCAGAGAACTCATAGTCAGAACTTAGATAATTTCGTAATCAAAATTAGAATTCAAACTATATGAGAGTTTGTATCCATAATTTGGAGTGGAACTGTATGAGAGTTTGTATCCAAAATTTGGAGTGTAACTTCATTAGAGTTCGCATCCAGAATTTAGAATGGAACTATATGAGAGTTCGTACTCAGAATTCGGAATGAAATTTCATTGGAGTTCGTCTCTATAATTCGGATCCTAAAACAGAATGCTTCATATATAAGTATTATAAGATTATGAGGTTTTAGATATGAATCTGATTTTTATACTTAAGAAAAATATTGATATGAGCAATGAAAACATAGTAGGGGTAAATTCCTTTGAGAAGGAAATTTTCCTTATAGAAGTAAAATCTAGATTTGCTTAAGTATAAGGTGTTTGTGATTTTCAAAACAAGAAGGAATAGAAAAGTCATAAGGAAAACCTTATCGACTCAACAATATCCTTCGTTTTGGAAAGCACAAACAACCTTTCGAAAAAGAAAAAAAGAACTTAGAAAAATTTCTAGACTTTGAAAATAAAGCTTATCTCCCTTTGTTTATGGATAATGGTGAATACAACTAACTCCCCCTTAGGCTTTGGAACTCTAAGGATTGTATTTTGGATTTCCAGAATGGAATTTTCATTATCATGGGAATAAAAAACTTCATAATGAGAAACTCACTCTTAGATAAGCTCCCCCTTACTTAGGGATAGTTCTTCTTTAGGAATTTTTCTTTTCTATTTTATATTTTGCATTATCCCTCTTTTGAGTAGTTCTTTTTCCTTCTACCCCTTTGTAATTTTCAAAAATAATTGAGGGAATGGAAAAGTAATAAAGTACCTAAAACATTAGTAAAAGAATACAAACAACACAAGCAGCCAAACTTTTCATTACGATTGGAAATATTTTTACAAGGAAAGACATTACAACAAAAAATAGAATTTGTCTATTTGTCTTCCTTTTCCTTGGGGATTAACTTCTTCAATAGACTTTTCAGCTTATTCAAGTCTTTCTGATCCTCCTCAGCTTATTTCTCTAAGGATTTAATCCTTTCATCTTGGGCCTTCAGAGCCTCAGACTGTGCCTTAATGATTTCATCCTGCTTCACAAGCTTTTATTTGATCTCAATCTGGAGATCTCTTTCCCCTTTCCAGTTTTGAGAAACCGAGTTAAGCTTCCCATTAAGATCCCTCAGTTGTGGATTCTGAGAATTTTGATCAAGGGTCAGCTTTTCATGAAGATTCTTGATCCTACCATCCTCGGTATCAAAATCATTTTGTACATAATTCTGAAAACGATCAAACTCAGCCAAGTCATCATCGACTTTATTTGACCACAGAGTGACTTTTCTGTATGATTTCCTGTGAACATAATTATTGATAAGGAAATTTATATGATCAGCCTCAATCTTCACACACTTATCCATTACCATGGATAAGGATTCTGACATCTGATTTAGGCTGTGTTGAATCATTTGACACCTGGAGTCTATGGTGGGAAAGATCGGAATTGTATCCACTAATTTCTTCAAAGACTCAACAACAAAGTCATGACCCAGTGCTGATGATTCCGAATCAGACACCTTGCTTGGGGATTGTTCTTCTTCAATTTCCACCAGCTTTCTTTTAGAAGAGCCACAAACCTCATTCTTCCTTATGATATCTTTTATTGGGGTTTCCATAAGCACTTGCTTACCCTTATCAAATTTTAGAACTACCTCATCAGGAGATTCTTCCTCACTATCAGATACTTGAACAATCTTGTCTTCATCTGGTTTCTCTTTCTCTGCTCCTTCAATAAAATGCTTCTCATATCTTTCTTCCTTAGATAATTCATTTTCTTTCTCTTCTTCCTTGTCATCATCTTGCTTATAATCTTTTTCATCTCCCTTTTCCGGAGTGACATTCTTTGAGGATTTGTCCTTTTCTTGATAATACTCAACTTGTTTAATCAAGTCATCTAAATCAGAACTTCCTTCTTCTACTTCTTCTTATTCCTATACTTCCTCTTGCACTTCTATTTCTTCAACAACTTATTCCTATACTTCTTCACCAGCTCCTTTATCTACTTCTTCAACCACTTGTTTTCCTTTAGACTTTTCTGGAGTGAAGTAGTTCTTTCCAGGGGTCTCCGGTAAAGGTTGTACATCAAAGGATCCTGGAATGGGAATGTTCTCAGAAGCTACTTATGTATCTCTCAATAGATATTGTACAACATTAGCTTCAAACATCTTCTTCTTAATCCTCTTGTCTTTTTATACCTTCTCAAGGTATTCATCCATCTTCTCCCTTAAGTATTTGGCTTTAGCAGGGTCCAATCCGAACTGAGGGTCCCCTTCTTTCCTTTTCTCCTTATCTTCATTCCATTTAGTAGCCACCTCATCTGGATATGCTTTCTGTTTCTTCGTCTTGGGAGGTGTGGATTGGGTTTCCTTAGTTTTAGGAGATTTACCTTCAGCTACCACTTGCTTCAGCTTCCTCTTCTTACCTACCTTCTTAGATGATTCTTCTTTATCCACATTTTCCGGAACGGCTTCTGTCTCCTCCACTGGAAGATCGTAAAACTCACCTGACTCTTTTGAAAAACAGGCTTTCATCCTCTTTAAGTTGTCATCACTTATCAGCATCACCTTAAAAATTCTTGCCTTTGAGGTTCAAGCAACCTTAAAATAATCAAGACACTGAATAATCAGCTTGGATAGAAGAGAAGGGTACATAATGATTTGAGCTTTCAAATTTCCATTCTTGATATTCTGAACTGTAATAAGAACATGCCTCATTAGATTGATCTTTCTTATATTTACCAAGAAATCTAAGATGTAGATATCACTCTTCTTTAGGTTATCCTTGTCACCTATTCTCAGAACAAAAAAACCTTGGACCCACAACTACAAAATCCGGTTGTTGGTGGAGAGATGGGCAATCTTAGCTGGTTTATCATTTTTAAGCCCAAGGCATTTCATTGCCTTCACTTTGCTAAAACTTCCTTGCACATCTGGTAGCTTATGTGAACAAAATTATGCTTCACCATCGTATGATAAGCCTACCAAGCTTGCAGCCTTGGAGAAAGAGAGCTTGTAAGTCTTACCATAGCTCTTAAAAGAAAATCTATCTCTGACATCTTCTTCATATAAGGAAATAGACTTATATAATTCCACAAGTAGATCCGTATAAACAGCATGTTGATCCCCTGGTTTTGATACGCAAAAATATTCCCAACCATTGAGTTTGATATTATTAGAAATTAAAGAATCATACTCAAAAAAGTCTGGATGGACTAACCTTTCTCTATAGACTAACCATTTTGAGATTGGCTTCAAAGAAGAAATATCTTGGGAAGTGGCTTCTACAGACATTCGGAATGGAGGAGCTATGAGAAGTTCAGAATGACCTTTAAAAATAGAGGCAGGGCTTCAACACGCAAGATCATTGAAAATGATGTGGGACACAAAAAGGGGTTGCCCTTTATATAGGCGAAGGATATGACCTTTGAACTTCCAAAAGCAATCTAACGGTTGAAAAATTATCTGATCAGATCTGATGGTTGAAATCACACCTTCAAGGAAATCTTGAATCCGATCTTTGGAGGTTTTAACAAAAAAAATCGGATTTAAGAATAAACGAATCCGACAAATTTTTAATGAAATAGAAACTACCAGCAACTAAAAAATGAATACGAAAACTTGATTAAGGAAGTCATACCTTTCGAAGTGGCTAGGAAGTTTTAATCGTAATAGGTGATATTCTTCATGAAGAAAATTTGACTACAAAAAACTTACTACGAAAAACTCATTACAAAAGACTCACTACCAAAACTCAAAATTGAAAAGCTTATTGTGCAAACTTTGAGTACAAAAACTCTAGTATGAAAAATATGAGTACGAAAATTCCCATTATGAAAATTCTCATTAGGAAAATTCTCATTACGAAAATTCTCATTACGAAAAATTCTCATTAAGAAAATTCCTAGTACGAAAACTTCATTATGAAAATTTTTAGTATGAAAACTTCATTACGAAAGTTTCCAGTATGAAAACTTCATTACAAAAATTTCTTGTACGAAAACTTCATGATGAAAATTCTCAGTACGAAAATTTCCAATATGAAAACTTCATTACGGAAATTTTCAGTACGAAAACTTCATTACGAACATTTTCAGTACGAAAACTTCATTAAGAAAATTTCCATTACAAAAACTTCATTATGAAAATTCTCATTACGAAAACTTCATTACGAAAATTTCCAGTACGAAAAATTCGTTACGAAAATTTCCAGTACGAAAACTTCATTACGAAAATTCTCAGTACGAAAACTTCATTACAAAAATTTTCATTACAAAAATTTTTATTACAAAAATTTTCATTACGAAAATTTCAAAAGAACTCATTATGAAAAATTTTAAAGGCTAATCAAACAAATGTAATCCCCCTATGAAAAGGAGTTTATTACTGTAAGGATAATAGTTTAACAAGAAGTTAATGAATGAGGATTACCTCATGGTTAGCATTCTTAACTTTTGTTTAATGTATTCAAATCTATCAGAAGGTAAAGATTTTGTGAAAATGTCAGCAAATTGAACTTGTGTTCCGATAAATTGAATAATTATATCTCCTTTTTGTGTGTGATCCCTAAGAAGGTGATTCCTAATATCTATGTGCTTTGCACGGGAGTGATGTGCAGGGTTTTTACTAAGGGCAATGACACTTGTGTTATCACACAAAATTTGAGTCTTAGTAAAACTCAAGCCATAGTCTGTGAGTGTGTGTTGCATCCAAAACACTTGAGCACAACAACTTCTAGTTTGTGTAGGACCAAAAATATCTATATGCACTAGCTGTAAGGAATCATTTGTTGATATTTCACTGATTGATTTAAAACTTGATTTCTGTTGCTTTCCATATTGACAAGGATCACAAACTTTTGAAGAATCAAATCTAAGCTCTGGTAGATCCTTAACTAAACCTTTCTTAGAAAGCTTACATAAGTTCCTAAGGTTATAATGTCTTAACATTATATACCATAACCAATAATGATCTTCCATTTCACTAAGGAAAGGTAAGTCTTGTCTCTTAAGATCTTCTAAGTTTAGTGTGTAAACATTCTCTTGCCTATTGGCAGAAAGAATAAATTCTTCCTTGGAATTGTGTACTAGCACTTATCTTTCCTAAAATTCACAAGGTAGCCTTCATCACATAATTGACTTATGCTGATGAGGTTGTGCTTAAGACCCTTAACAAATAAAACATTTGAAATCAATTTTTTTCCAATAAGAACAATGTTACCTATACCAATAATTTCTCCCTGAGCATTATCTCTGAAAGTTACTTTTCCTCCTTTAGTCTTGATAATATTTTCAAAATAGTTTTTGTTACCAGTCATATGCCGAGAACATCCACTATCCATTTACCAAGTATTTTTGTTGGTACTTTCCCTATTTTCCTGAAAATAAGAAAAAGTTAGGTTTTCGGAATCCAGACTTGCTTGGATCTGGAAATTTCAGAAAGTAAAATTTTGGGTACCTACATCTTCTTAGAAAAATAAGCCTTATGAAATCATAAAGATTAGGTTTTGTTTAAAGAAAAATTCTTTTCCTAGTGACCACCACATTGACACTCCGTGAAAAATGGGGAAATTTGATGAACAAAGTAGTTGTTACTAAAAATGGGTTTAGAACTAGTGTAACCAAAACTAGAAGTATTCCTTCGAGGTCGGATTTGTGAATGCATTTTATCAAAATTTTCTTTACCATGGGTAAATTTTGACAAACACTTCCTTAAGGAGAATATTTTGGATTTTATTTTGATAACTAAGTTATTATCTTCAAAAACATCTGAACTAGAGCTAGGCTAAAAAACATTTTTCTTAGAAATTACATTTTCAAGTTCTTTTGAAAGTTTGTTCTTCTTAGAACTTACTTCCTCAAGATTTTTTGAAATACTTTCAAAATCAGCATTTTTCTTATCAATATCTTTAGAAAGATCTGATATTTCCTTAGTAAGAATAATATTCCTAGAGTTTTCCTTATCAATCTTTTTCATGAGTTTTGAGTTCTCAGTCTCAATAAGTTCAGAAAACATAGAAACTTCTTCATAGTTAGGTAAAGTATTTTTTTCATTAGAAGAAGATTCTTCATTAGAAGAGTTATAATATTTACTATCATTAGAATTTAGAGAAACATTGGTCAAGGATTCAGAATTGTGTACCTTATCCATAAAGAAATTATTATCAATAGGTAGCCTGGTTATAAGACCAAGATTCTTCTGTCCTGAAGATTCATAATCAGAAGATTCATCTGAAGAGTCACCATCACTGGAACTCTAGGTGTCATTAGCTTTCATAACTTTCTTAGCTTTGTACTTGTAATACTTCTTTCTATTACTTTCAGAATGCCTCTCTTTTATTTATTTTCTTTTGAGAATAGGGAAATCAGGTCTTATGTGTCCAAATATCTTGCATTCATAGCATGTAACCTTTGAATCTTTCTTATCTTTTCTTTCCTTTTTCTTATACTTGGATTGGAAATTTCTTTGTCCAGCTATATTGTTCATCCTTCGATCAAGATTAGCTAACTCATTTTCTGAGACTTCACTCTCATTAGATTCGGATTGAATAATAACCTTCTTAGACTTGGATCTAGTAAATCTCTCCGTAGTCTTAGCTTTCATGTTGTTTGAAGTTGTAGTAAAAGCAACACTACCATTCCCATTCTTCTTATTTATGTTGTCAGTATATCTCTTCATTCTAGTCTCATGTTGAAGAAGAGTTCCAAACAGTTCATCAAGAGAAATTTGAGTAACCTTTATGTTCCCATCGATAGCAGTTCTCTTTGATTCCCACTCATTGGGCATGATTTCAATAATTTTTTCAACAAGGGCTTCATCATAAATACCTTTCTCTCCCATAGATTGTAATCTATTCACGATAGTCATGAATCTCTATTTCACCTTACAAATTGGTTCTCCATAAGGAAAATTAAAACCATGATACTCAGCTCTGAGCATGGCTCTTCTAGTTTCAATCGCTTTAGATGTACCAAAATGTGTGACTTCAAGTTTCTTCTATATATAGTTAGCTGTTTCACAAGAATAAATTTGGATATATATGTTCCTAGACATTGAACAAAGAAAATTATTGTGTACCTTATAGTTGATTTGGTATTCATGCTCTTCTTGATTAGTAAAAGCACTTAATTCCTTATCGGGAATTTTACATCCTCCAATAATCATGAAAAAGTTATCTACCCCAGTATTGATAATGAAAGTCTTCATACGATCTCTCTAATATTCCTAATCATTACCATCAAATATTAGTGGTCTAGTGGGATTTAAGTTTTCAATAAAACCAACATTTAAACCTGCCATCCTTAAGAAAAATTTTGTCACACAAACTTGTTAGAAGTGTATGTTTGTAAACAAGAGAAAATATTCTAAGAAAGAAAAATTTTATCTCTAAGAAAAAAAGTGAATCCGAACTATGATTCCAGAAAATAGATTCTGAAAAGTATGAATCCAAAAAAACTTCTGAATCTAATCGTGATATTAATTCAGATTGAACCAAATCCACTGATACCAATTGTTAGGATGGTATGACTCTGAGTATGATATACTCTGTAATACCAAACATAGGATCGAATAAGTACAATGAGATACAAATACAAGAGGGGGGTGAATTTTATACTTTAAAAATTACCTTAGGAAATTTTGAATAACCAAAATTCACAACACCTCTGAGTTCTAAAGACTTTCTTGATTCAGGAAAAGTGATTCTGAAAATGAAACCTAACAAAAGTTTACACCAGCTAAGATTCTACCTTAAAGTGTATAGAATCTACCCAAATCAAAGTACAAGTAAGGAAGTATAAGAAAGTTATACTTTCCTTAACAATACAAAATGCAGCGGAAAAACAGAGTAGTAAAAACTACAAGTAACAAACAATAACTCTTTTAACCCAAAGAGAAGGGTATCCAAAAACCCTAGATAAGAGGCCCCTTGATTTATAATTTCAAGAATGTTTTTCTTACCCACACTAGGGTAATCCCTCGATACGAAGATCGGAGTCTGTCTTGCTATCCCCACAAGCCATCAACTATCAGGTAGTCGGCACCTTTGTCTTTATCAGCAAGGAAGCCATCAACTTCAAGGTGTTGGAACCTCTGTCTTCCTATCCCCGGAAGCCCTCAATTGTAATCAGTAACAATCGAAGTCGCACAAAGCAAGTCTGCACAAGGAAAAGTTTGAACAAGATGTTCAAGCTTTTTGCATGAAGCTTGAGAGTTGATAAGAGCCTCTCTCTCTAGAAATCACTTCAGGAAGTTCTGATCACCAAAATTCCAAAAGTTATGAACACTTTCAAATGAGACCCTATTTATAGGTGAAGCTCCAACGGTCGGCTCCCTCCTACAATGGTCATATTTCTCCTTGAATTTCGGAGGGACCTGTACATATGTCACTCAACCAACGGTTAGTCAATAACTGAAATCATGACATCGTTTTGTAATGAAACAAGTGTAAGCATAAGTAAAACTGAAGTTCAGAATGTAAGCAAATAAAAGTTTGGAGTCTAACCAAAATGGAATTCAGAGTCTATAATAAGAGATATTCGGATTCTGTTTTGTAGGAATTCAGAACCTAAATTCTATAGAAATCTGGTGTCTGAATTTCAAGTAAATTCGGAGTCTGGTTTCATTTGAATTCGGAACCAGAAATTACAAAGTTTGGAGTCAGATTTCATGATGATTCGGAATCAGAACTTATAAGAGTTTGGAGTCTGAATTCAGAGAACTCTGAGTCAGAACTTAGATAAGTTCGTAATCAAAATTCGGAGTAGAACTATATGAGAGTTCGTATCCATAATTTGGAGTGGAAATTTATGAGATTTCTTATCCATAATTCGGAGTGGAACTTCATTAGAGTTCCTATCCATAATTCGGAATGGAACTATATGAGAGTTTGTACTTGGAATTCAGAATGTAACTTCATTAGAGTTCGTATCCAGAATTCAAATCCTAAAACAAAATGCTTCATATCTAAGTATTATACGATTATGAGGTTTTAGATATGAATCTGAATTTTATACTTAAGAAAAATATTGATATGAGAAATGAAAACATAGTAGGGGTAAATTCATTTGAGAAGGAAATTTTCCTTATAGAAGTAAAATATATATTTTCTTAAGTATAAGGTGTTTGTGATTTTCAAAACAAGATGGAATGGAAAAGTTATAAGGAAAACCTTATTGACTCAACAATCCCCTGAGTAACATAAATCCAAAAGGCCATACTAAACCAAGAATGATGAAAATTCCATGATGGCCTAGCAAGGAAATGTGCCTCCACCCTTTTTCTTCTTTAGATCAACCATAGTATTAAAGTCTCCAGTAATGAGCCAAGGTCTAGCTCTTGGCCTAAAAGACATTAAGATCTGCAATATAGAACACTTATCTTGAATATAATAGCTATAGTACACTACTAAAAGGAATAAAATTTTACCACCTGTGGTCATCTTTATAGTCACAAACTAAAACGAGGAATCCACCATCTCCACTTTGATGTTATGCTTCTAAAATATCCAAATGTAGTTGTTTCGTGGGTGAGTGTACAAGTTATCATGAACCTTAATTCTATGAGAAAAGGTTACCATCTTCGATATATTCTACTTCAATTCAAGGACCACCACTATGGAGGAATGTCCCATATGAAGTTTAGATTAAATAAAGTCGGTTTTAACATGTGCACTTAAGCCTCAATCGTGCCATAGAATGAATGAGATCATTGATTAAGGGAGCACTTAGTATTATCCCCTAGAAATGTGGATTTCAAAAAATGACAAGCTAAGTTGTCCTGAGAGAGAAATATATGGGACTCAGTGCACATGCATGGTGGATCTTATAAGTTGGAGGAGAAGAGACGACTCTAACTGTCTTGGATAGTAGGTTTGACCTTCCCTGCCATTCGATGCTTCGCTAAAGAGGAAGTCCGAGAAGGGAAAATAAAGGAAGGGATGGTGGGAGACTCCTAGGAGATCTGAGGAAACAGAAGAGGGTCTTGGGGAGGATCCATTAGTTCCATTAATTCAAAGCTTCCATCTAATATTGGAGTAGAACATGCCTTGAGAAGGTCCCTAAAGTCCACTCGAACAAAGATAAAATCAAACAATGATGGATATTTACGCAAAAAATGTGGTAATACACTATTCCTGGAGGGGGGATAGGAAACCAGAGGGACTGAGATCTCTACACTATCCTCGAGGTGACAAAGTAGCTATGATGACCTCCTTGACTTTAAAAAGTGATTTATCCGTGAAACCATAAAGCATTGGAGAAGGTATTGAAATAGAGATGAATAGGATTTGCGGCCAATAAGAAACCAGGGCCATATAATGAGAGAAATTAGTATCTTCATCTCTAATATATGTCAAAGGGGTAGGCAGGACAGGATCCCATACGGAGGGATGAACAACTTGTGAACTAGATCTGGGGAGATGAGAGGCACCAACAGTAAGGGACCGAGGATCCTGACTGACAGAATGAGCAAAGTTTTGATGGGATGTGAGGTCCTCCAGCCATTGTATTTGAAATTCTATCAAATAATGGCCTTGGAGGTGATAGTAGGACCAAAATAGAAGAGGTTATGGAAAAATTAAAACTTCACACCAATCATCCATACCCTCAACTCTGAGAAGGATACTCACTCGGAGAGGATTTGTTAGATCTATATCCACGCAAATCCAAGCTGACAAGGCCACCTCCATCTGATAGGTACATTGATTCATGCACAATAAATTCTCCAGTCAATTCCCAATACTCCATAGAAAGGAGTAGTTTTGGAAGGGGATGGGAAGATAAGGGGGGTGGCCCACACCACTGACCACACTGGATCTCTACCACAATGGAATTCCATGTCCCATCTGAATAGGGTAAAAATCCAATGGACTATAGATCTAGATATAATACACCATTCCTCGACCAAATCATCTCGAGAGCTAATAACCACACGAAATTATTTTTTATTCAAGACTAAAATCTGATCTAGATGAGCCAGACCATAGGATTCATTAAAGATTTGGAACATGTCTAGTGTGTGTTTTTTCAAGCCAAACTACACCACCAGGGTCCAGGAAATGAGTTATGATGCTTCAGAAAAGGATGAAACTAGAATTCATATAACCAGTGAATCACCTTTAGAAATAGTGACCAAAGAATCCAAGGATATCTCTGGGAAAATAAGAACTTGAGGAGCCTGAGGAGGGGAGGGATAGAGGATAACTAACTTTAATGAGGAGTAGATATGGGGAAAAATAGCTAAAGATCTCATCTTTCCCTCTATATAACTGACATGAGGTTATGACTCTAACAGTGCTAGAGGAGGATTCTATGGAGGGCTCACCAGAGCTGGAGTAACGTCCTAAGAAATTTGAAATTCAAGAAACACATGCAGCGCGTTCTGTAGGTGATAATACATTATCTTCATCTCCAAACCCAATTTATTCTAAAAATTTGTCTCATAGGATATGTTTTATTTTTTGGGTTTATTTTTTCTGAATTGGTTCATTTGACTATTAAATTTGAATTTTATTTTGGTCTTATATTTCAGTTTTCCATGGAAAAGGGCAGATCTTCAAATAATAAACAGAAGTCTTGTGTGATTATTTATTGTGGAATTTTCTATAGAAAAGGTGTGATCCAGTTGAAGGAAACCAAAAACTTACTAAATAAAGGTTTTGATGGATTAGGTTGTAAAATTATTTACTCATTTAATGATATTGAAAGAATAACTGAAAAACCTAACATAAAAAATTGATGTTGGAACTAGAGATGATAATGAAGATAAGTTTCAATATATCTAGATCCAATAATAGTAAATTTAAGTAAAAAAGATAAGATTTTTAAATAAAATACTTGTTTAAGTGTCCACTAATCTATTTTAGAAGAATGATTTCCAAGATAAAGAATTGTAAGTGATATCCACAGTGATGGGAAAACTCAAAACTAATTATAAGGGAAAGAATCAAAACTCAAAATAAATTTGGAATTTGGAATCCTAAAATGATGATCTTGACACACACCTATATGAAATATTTTTGGATAATAAATAGCTAAAATAAGAGAATGCATTCTCTAAAGTTTTTGTGTCTCAAATGAATTATAAAATAAAGGATTAATGTGACATGGTAGATAAGATATCCTAGGAATTTGAAGATGAGATGACTACTAGGAATACTCTCAAGAGAAACTTAATTTTGAAATTAAATCAAGGGACAAGAAGATTTAACAGTTGTGTGAAGATTTGGAATAATTCAAGAATTAAGTGGATCAATCTAATGCCAAAGGAAATCCCAAATTTAAGGATGCTTTTCATTTATTATTTGATTATACTTTAGTAGGTAATAATGAAATAAAAAATATTCTATTTTTGAGGAAAAACATCAATTGATTCCCTCATCCCAAATTACATGTAGTTTGGGAAAATATGGTATTGGTTATGATGAACCCTCTCCCATGAATGAGTGGAAGAGAACCGTGAATAGTTTTAAAAATAAAGGAATCTTGTTGGTGGTGAAAATAGATCTAAAAAACCTTTTACAGTAATTTATGGATATATGTGTTATTTCTATGGGATGTATTTTCATATTTAAAGTTTTTTTAAGCTTTGAAATATATTTCATGATTTGAAGATTGAAAAATTGAAAAATCTGAATAATTAGAAGCTTACTATAAAATCTAATGAAAAGTATCTCAGAAGAAAGTATCCATGAAATGATACTATTATGGAAGATTGGGAGACACCATAAGTATGTGTCAAGAAGTCCAAGGGATCAATTTCATAAGAAGAACTCTGAATATACCAATATCTCAACTGAGAGGTGATAACACAAGGTATGTTTTTAATAGGGTATGTTTCATATGTTCTAATCCTGAGTTTTTGGAAAGATATTGGAGTTTGAAGAAAGTAGTGAAGAAAAAAAAATAAAATTAAAGGAGGTTACAAATTATGATGGTGTATAATGATAAATTATACACTAGAATATAGATTTTTAAGTTGTAAAACAAGTTTAAAGTCCCAGATTAAACATAATAATTTTATCTATCTATGAGTAAGAATGATGTATTTTTTAAGGAAAAACTCACCTCTAGTAGTTAAGGGTGAGGTGACTCAGATAAATGATAAAAGAAAAGTGAATAAATAATGCCTAATAAAATTATCATGTCATGATACAAGGTAATAATTGAAGGAAATATAAATATCCCTCTAATAGAGGATAAAGTAAGAACAAATGACTAGTGGTAAGATTCCTACTCAGATAAAAAATCATAGAAAATGTAATATATGCAGCGCGTAAAAGAAATAAATTTGTACTGGTAGGTTTAAACCTAAAAACATGAAAAATAACAATCCTATATAACCTATATATAAAAATAATACTGACAATGGGGGTAAATAATTTCTAGTTATATGACTAGAATAGTTGAAGTCAGTTGGTCAGTTAGAACAAGAAAAAATGGAGTATAATGATTTTTAAGAAAAAATAAAAGGGTTAGTCCATCAGGATCAACCAAAATCCTCTTCTTAAGGATTTCATAGGTACCCATATCCCTAGTAATTTAATAATTTATAATATGTGTTTTAAGTGGAACTAGATTGTGAGATAGATATCATCCAAGCGTTGTGTGTATGTTGAAAGGGCATGGGTGCTTAAGCTGGATGTAGATACATGAAACAAGAGTCAAAATTATTAAAATTTGTATATGGTATCATATTCAATATGAGGTTTCAAAAAATTAATCTATTTCTCAAATTTGTATCTATAATTTTCATTTTATATAAAAAAGGAAGATCATACAATGAAGAGATTAATGTGAAGCTGAAGATTTTTCAAAGAATTATTTGAATGATTTAGTATTTCCAAGTGATGTTGAATATTCAAACATTAGTATAATTCCTTATTCAAAGTGTTATTTTACCATAAAGAGAATAAAAATTGGTGTAGAAGTAGTAACATTCATGTATTACATGTTTATCTATTTTTCTCTAACAATGTGCTATCAACTTACTCTTGTTAGGATACCAAGAATCTACTGGAAGATAAGTATCATTCCCTATAAGTAATCTCCCTATTCTAAAGAGTAATTAAATATCTGGATTTAGCTAAAAAATTGGTATTAATTATCTAAATTAGTTTAAATATAGATATTTTTATGGAGAATTGATGAAAATCACTCTATGATATTTATCCTAATCTGAAAAAGGGATCCTATAAAGAATCAAAGATCATGAATAACAAATAGTTCTATGATGCTATTAACAAGTGGTGTTAGTTGGATTATCCTATGTGTGATTGAGATATTGGGATGATTTTACAAAAGAACCAAAGTTATGATACAAGAATTTATGGAATTAAGTGAGAGACATGGAAAACATTGGTGTTTATTATCCTAAAATATTATTTCCTATGACTATTTTTAGCTCATTAGGCTTAGTGGATTTTTCAATGAATCAATTTAAAGTGGTAATTTCACTCATTGATAATATATCGGTAGTGTGTAGATATAATGAAGAATGTGTCTCCAAGATATAAAGATGGTAAGAAGAGAAATAATTAAATCATAAATTAAAATATGGATCTCAATGTTTTAGAAGGTGAAATTGAAAATAGTTGACATATCTCAGTGGCCTTCGGATGTCAACATATGGTATCACATGGGTTGAGAAATAGTGGATGAAAATGGGTGTGAAAAATATATCAATATTATTATCTTGTGATTTGGAATAGAACTAATTTCCCCCACATTTTCTAATCAATATCTTTGAAAATATGATGTATATAGATTATCTATTAAGGGGGAGTAGAGTTATAGATGAAGGAATACCTTATTAAATTCGATAAGAAATGGATAGGTATAGTAAAATGTGAATTTAGTATATCCTTAAGGAGGAGAAAGTATATAATGGTATTATGAAACCAGAGTATATTCCTAATGAACTAAAGGTTATAGACATTCTGAGGAAGGACTTACCCAAAGAAAAATTTGAAAGGCATCGACTAGCTCTTGGAGTTTAGTTAACTTACCACACTTGAATTTTGTGTATGTGGGACTCCATATCCCTTAGGTATGGTGTTTTGTTTCTTATATACTTATATGTATTCTTTACCATGTTATAGACCACATAGGAGTGACCTTTGGTTTCACTGAAAATGGGCGACAAATAATTTCTTCATTAAGTTAAGGGGAAGCTGATAGGAGGGGTAGTGAAATAGGAGGAGTTTCAAAGTTTTAAATATAATGATATTGAAGTTGGTCTATCAATAAAGAAGAATACTGAAATAGAGTGATGGTTTCATGATACTATTTGTTGAAATTTTTGTTTTGATAAGTGATATTGAGGTCTAAGAATGTTTTATCTTTTAGTTTCAATAAGTTTTTCGAAGGCAGGATCAATAATAAAGTGATTCATCAATGAACATAGCATGTTACTCTTATTTTTCACACTGATCTTGACTCATGTGGTCTTATAGTGTGTGTTAAGGAATTTCTTGACCAATTTTTGGAATGGTGGAAGGATAATGATTTTCAAATGTACATACTGTCTCAACATGTTGTTTTTTTGAATTTGGAATTGATGTCAACAAACCCAAATGGGGAGATTTCTAGAAAAAATTATGCTTGGTGATGTTCTTAGGTTGTTGTATTTTTTGACAAGGTTGGAAATGTTGAAAATATTGGTTAAAAAAGGGATTGTGAAATTTCATAGAGTTTTTCATTATATTTTGGTAAAGGATCACATGGAGCGTGTAAGTGCTAAAGTATCATATGGAGCGTGTAAGTCTTAAAAGATCACGTAGAGCACATAAGTCCTAAAGGATCATGTGATCGCACGAATGGTTGAAAATCACATGATTTCATGAACTAAAGTGGATCACACAATTAGGTTAACTGGAGTAGATATAATAATCATATAATATTAATAAGTTCAAAATTATGAAGTCTTTTGAAACTCATGAAGGTTGTTTCACTAGAAATTGTGGAAAAGTCTTGAGGTCGCTCAAAATCATGTGACTTCATGAAGTTAAGGGAATCTCATGACCACATAAGAGAGTCACGTGATTGAATAAAAAATGTTATAGACAGATTTATCATGAAGTTTCTTGGAATCATGTTATTTCATATGTTTCAATGGATCATGCAATAAATTCATGCAAAGTGTATGAAGGTAGTGATGTTTTCCGAGGTGGAAGGGATTTTGAATGTGATGGAGGTCAATAACATAAGGTTCAAGTTTTCTCATTATAGAATAATCCAGATGTGATTATGTGAAACGTGTAAGGTTGAGGATGAGTTTTCTAAGATTATGGAATGGATGGATGACCATAATTTTTGGACTTAAGGTGGTATATTTAAGCCTATAAATACCACATAACTCATCATTGGTAGAAGAGATAATTTTATTAAGTGGTTTGATCTGAAGAAAAGTATGAAGGAGTAATTTCATGTAAAATGAATGGAGTTATGCAATAGAAAGATTTATGTAAGAGGAATCTCATAAGGGATTTTAAGTGAAGAAAACACGATAACACGATTGAAGTGAAAACATGTAATCTTCTTCATAAAAGTGAATAAGTTCATGTGATCATGCATCTGCACAAGGGAGTTATATTCTTGGAGTTTATCACATAGGCATAAAGAGATATGAACTAAGGTATCATGCAAGGGTTATGATCCAGGGTATCGTGAAAGTGTTACACACCGGAGTCTCACACAAGTGTTATGTTCTAGTGTCTCGTGCAAGGATTATGTATCAGGGTATCATGTAAGGATATATGTGCAAGGGTTCTCGTGCTCAAGGGTTATGTTATTAGGTATCTTACACTTGAGGTGTTTCCTTGTGAGTAGTATCATTTTCATAACTGAATTATACATAATTATAAGATAGAGTATGTACACCATCCAAAAATAATTTTAGTACGAGTTTATTCACTATTATGTCTATGTTAATGAAAGGAATAAGGAGGTGTTGCATTTCTGTAAGTGAATGGATTTCAAAAATCATTTTGGGAAGAGGAAGACATGGAATCTATTTAAGAACTTTAAAATTTTAGGAATATTTTACATGACCTCTCATGGAAAGGTGATTCTCTATAGGATGTTCACATCAATGTTGTAAAGGAGCATGTAATGTTTTAAGGAACCAATATTATATTTGGTGAAATTGTGAACAAAATACAACACTGTTCTTTATCATGTGTGCTAATTTTTTCTTCTAAAGTCATGAGTATGAGATGGAAGTGTGTGGGAAGTGATCCTAGTGAGATAATGAATCTACCCCAAACCTTTTTAAGGGGATTGATCCTAGGAAAGAGTGACCTAGACTAAAACCAACAACCAATGAGGAGGGTTAAGCTCTAAAGTAAAGTAAATGCATGAAAATAGTTTTTCTCAAGAATGTTGTTCTCCTAAATAATCTCGAAAATGAATCACCTATAAAAAACTCTTGATCTCATTGGGTAGTTCACACTTTATCATTTTAATAGTAATAATAAAATTTATTCCCCCTTTTCCCCAATTTTTATAATTTTTTAACTTGAATTTAGATTTGAAATTTATCTTCATAATCATATTTTTTGAGGAAAAAGAGGAATACTTTTATTTTTAAGTGTTGGAGAACTCATGGACCATACTTTTAATTATATTTTGTTCACTCATACATATTTCCATAATAAAGTTTCTTCTAATAAAGAAACAATAAATATTTTAACACTTTCAATTCAATTCAAACAAATTCTTTAAATCGAAAAAATAAACCAAAGTACCCCCATACACTTGAGTTCAAAAATAATCAGAAATTTAACTACTATAGTGTTTCTTAAGGGGGTAAATATATTATAATGTGTCTTCCTAACAAATAATTTCATGGATATTAGGGTATTAATAAATTCCATATGTAAAGGTATGCCAAAATAAGAGTTTAATATAAAAAGGAATTTCAAAGTGGTTCTTCAATCATACTTAACGCATTCCATGAACTCTAAAAGATTTTAAAAGAAGAAAAAATATAAATTTATTGATCAATAATTTTTCTTGAAAATATTCATAAAAATATAACTTAAAATAATATTTTAAAAAGGTTTAGAAACATAACATTTTGGGATAGATTTTCTATTTGGATAATACTTATGCACATGAGTTTCACAATCAATCAAACTTTGTCAAATGAAAAGATTGGAAATCAGAAGAAAAAAAATCCATTCAGTAATAATTTAAATGCTAAATTATTAAAATAAATCAATGTTACAAAATTTACAATTTGTTTTGGGTTTTCCAAAGTATTTTATTCAACTCGAGAAACATAAAAATGAACTAGAAATAAAAAAACATAAAAATTTCAAGAAATCCATTAAAAATGGAAACACATAAAAAATTCATAAAAAAAGTTTAGAATACCAAAAACACAATTATTTAATTTCATACTCTCTCTTAGTTAAAATTATTCCAAGAATGATTTGAATATAGAATTTTAATTAGGTCGAAAATAAAATAAAGAAAAAAAGATACATAACCTGATTTATTTTTTAATGGAAACCTTGAGTTAATCTCATAATTTATACTAATTGGAAATATAAAAATAAAGAATAAAATTAAACATAAAAATAATAAATAAATTTAAAGGGAAAATAAAAGGTATAAATCCTAGTTTAGACCTCCAAGATGGTGCTAGGTTTTTACTGCCCCTAATGAGGAAGTTCCAAAATTTTATCCCCAATAAAAAGGTGGATGTGATTTATTTGAGATGAACCATGAAATGTGTATTTTCTTAGTGTCCATGAGTATTCACTTAAAATGGAGACCCAAAATAAGAAAATAAAATTCCTAACTCCCAAGAAATAATAAATATGGAATTTGAGGTACATACGAGAATGGAAAAGAAGATAGGGGTGATCCATGTTGACATATGTGATATCCTTATTCTTATGGTATGCAAGTTGATGTAGAGGATGTAGTCACATAACCATATAATTTAGATCTTCTTCTTCCACCACATTCTTTGTGACTTCTTCTATGACATGAAGGTATAGGTTCTACTTCATTTTTGTTGTGTTATAAATTTCAAAAAATGATATTTTAGAAAACAATTCATCTTGAATATGATTAAAACATGGGGAATTGATAAATAAATCTTCCATTTCAAGTAATTAATCTCAGAAATTTATCACTTATGGAAGTTTCATTGGAAACTCAATATCAATATTTCCATCTTCATCATTATGTTTTAGTGATATAGGTAGAGAGGTATTGAGTTTTCATTTCCATAGATGGGAAGATTATGTTTTTAAGTTATCTTTAAAAAATATATTTTTGGATTATTAAAAAAATATTGATCTCCCATAAGTGGATTAGTTTTAATGTGTTATTTAGGGACCTATGATGTTCATGGTTGAGTGTGTCCTGATATTAGTAGTTATTTTATTAAATCCTTATCAACCTCCTCATATTATTTAACATAAAAAAAATAATTGGTAAAATCTCTTCCCCCACTCGTTCTAGTTCTGGTTCTTATTTTGGTTGATGTAACTCATCCAATGTAACTTCTTCCTTGGAATTAAATCTTTGATAATCAGTTTTGACTTTATTAACCATCTCTATCAGTTCTTGAAATGATATACCTTTAACATGATCATTCAACATTTTCTTAGTTAAAACAATGATTTCACAAACCCTTTATAAGAGGGCCTTCTTAGCATTTATAACCAATTTTCCTTGAACCTAAAAATTTTTAGTCCTTATAGAATAATTTGATGAATTTACATCTTGGTACTTCTGAATGAAATGAATCCAAACAAATATAAAATACTATAGAAAAAAAATAAATTTGGATTAGTGTGGATAAATTTTTTCTAAAATAGAAAAGTGAATAAAAATAATTAAAATTCCAAAAAATATGAAATTTTTATAATTAATCTCAAAATACTTATAAAAGTAAAAAATATAACAATTTACCATAAAATATCACTTTTGTGGGATTAAAATATTTAAATTCAAAGTAAAATTTTTGAAAATATTAGATCTTTCACTGAAATGATGAGAGGAATCACCCTAAGGATCATCCATTGAAATATAATTTCCACATTACATTAAAAAAAATTGTGTGGAATATTATAAATAATATGAAATATGATATCAATTCATTAATTATTTAAAAATCAAATCAAATAATCCATTTATAACTATGGGATCCAACCCAAAAACACAAATCACATCATAAAACTTCCTTCCTTTTGAATTATCAAATTTTTAAAAAGTGTCTAAGACCCATTTTATAAAATCACACATACTTTGAGAACACTCCACCATATTTATAAAACTATAGAAAACCCATTTTACAACTCTATAATAAGTTAAAATCCCAATTTTCATACTAGTAAATTCAAAAAAATACATAAAATCCACTTTATATCAAAAGACTTCCCAAATTTAATTATTAAATCAACCACTTTTGAAAATGGTTTATGAAATTTAAAATTACTTTTCAAATGAACCACTAAAAATGGTTTTAAAATGGAAATATTTCATGAAATCCTATTAACACACAAAATAATCATTTAAAACACCAAGGAAAAACAAAATCAATATATAACAAAACCCTCTGTGATCCATTTCTAATAAATATAATCCACTTCAATATAAACTAAAAATTAGAAGTGGTTGAAACAAAAAAAATGTAAAAGAGATGTAGGATTGGACATAATTTGGACACATAGTTTGAAAAAACTGTGTTCCAACCATGTGATAACACCTATAAAGATTTACAAACCATGATCATAGGCTTTGTATGGTTATCTATACCATGTGAGCTAATTTTATAGCTCTGGTTCTTTGTCGACTTCCACTCCAAAACTCAAAGTAACCCCCAAATTATATGATTTAACTCAATATAGATCAAAATATTATCATTTTAGATCAAAATACATCAAAAATAAAAAAACATTATTTAAATCCAAGACTCAAATCCTGATTACCTGTAGAAACTCAAGTATCATCATGAAAGGTGGTGATCAGAAACCTATTCATGAACTGCCTCATGTGTTCAAAATATATTATATCTATACTAATAAGACAAATCCAAATAACAATATGGCAATATAATACTATTTTTTAATTAAATATACTATTTCAACCTTCTATGCCACACAAATAGATCCTCCATAAGGCCTAAAGCACATTATCTATAACCATGATCCGGTGACAAGCATCAGGAAATCACACTATAGAAAAGTGGGAATATTTTCACCTTTAAATGATAATAATAAAATAGAGAAATCCAACCAATAATCTGTAATGTTTCATCAATACAGTTACTATCATTCATGAGAAATAATCAGTTCCAAATAAGTAAATGACCAAACATAGCATAAAACATAATGGACAACCAAACTCACTTTTAAAAAAAATAAAACATCAGAGTAATTTATAATAAAGTCCTTATATAAAGGATTCCAAAGTAAAAAAATAAATAAACTAGTCAAATTGGACAATACATAGACATTATAAAACAAACCCAACCCAAACAACTAAGAAATAACCTATATGTGACCTAAAATCACTCACTAAATCCCAACACATCCATCAGTTGACCAATACAAACATAAGAAAATAGGGATCGAAACCTGGAAAAATATATAAAAATATAAGAGATACATACACATGCATAAGTTTGTATATAGAGTGTAATCTAAACCAACCCAATGGTATTTCACCAAGATTTTATGTAATTCCTTTTATTAAAAATTTTCTAAATTCTAGTTTGAATATAATTTAGAAAAAAGGTTTTAAAAATGAAAATTATAAAGGATAATAGGTATCATACATTTATCCTTTTCCAAAATCCAAAGGTAAATCCTTTTTGGAAAACAAAGAACTATCAGGATTCAAAACCTTGGATTTAAACTCATGAAAATAAATCAAACTTTACTCTAAAATTCATCTTTCATAGAATTATTTTTATTAGTAAAGGGGTGGAATATAAAATTTAAAAATTAAATTACAATACAAACATAAAAGGGCAGACTTACAACTATTATAAAAAAAATAACAAATCGTTTTCCTTATTTCAAAAATTTTCACAAAAATACCTCCTTTCCAAACAAGTTGAAAATTAAGTTACATCATAAAATAAATAATTTATAACATCAAATTGGTACTATAATATGAAATAATCATAATAAAAGTAATAAACAATAACCAAATGATGTCATAAATCCATGAATATTAAAAATAGATACAAACAAATTATGTGGTTATAATCCTCAAGATAATACTATTAAAAATGAAAAAACCATCATTGGAAAATCACTAGGTTCTAACATGAGATTTTCTTATACATATATGAGTGGAATCAAATAAAAAGGTTATGTTTTCTTCAAAAATGATATCAACACCTAAATCAATATTATCATGGTTGCTCCCCTAGCAAGGGAACAACCAACGTTAGGGGGACTCTATATAGGGAACAACTTAACTAGTATAAAAATAAAAAATCTCTCACTTAGTTATTATGGGTTCCCATTATATAGTCAAAATAGATATGAGAAATCAATAAGAAATGTGTCCATCATATGAATCAATAATAAAACATAAACAGAAAACCACATCACACCTCTAACACCCTATCAAAAAGTATACCCTTAAGGCATCACAAAATCAAAAAATAATAATTATAAATTCATATACCATAATGGGGAAAATTATAAACAAGACATAACAAAAAGGGGATCACAAATAGGGTGTACAATCAATAAGAAATATCATTTTATAAAGTATCAATCAGTCCTTTAAAAACCCAACTTGGAATACCCAGTTATGATACTATAATTTAAAATCAAACAATGTAAAAATATTTTAGAAATCATTTTTAAATCAAAACTTCACTTTTAAAAACATCACAAAATACCACAAGACTCTTGAATATTAAAAATAATTCAGTAAGAGAACAAACACTCCATTTAAATCATAAAATATTTGAAAATGTGAAACATTATATTTGAGAAAAATAAATTGTGTCTAAAACCCCTTTAAATTTTTTAAATTCATCTGAAAGATCCTTCTAAGCATTCAAACAAACACTTGACATGCACAAAAATTAATTTTGGAAATTAAGAAATAGAAATCCATATAGTAGCCTTTTGTGAAATATGTAGAAATCATTGAAAAAAAATTAAAACCCCCTAAAATGTTCAATATATATGTATGAATTTATAAGATATTATTTTAGAAAACTCAATAATTTCATGAAATTTATTATAAAAAAAATTACACAAAAACATCTACCTTGTCTAAAAGGAAATCACTCTTTTTCAATGGTGAAAGACAAACTACGCAAGATAAAGACTTTTAGAAACCCTAGACATAAAAATCCCCATGATTAGACCAGCCTAAATTATAAATTAAATCCTCATAGACATTAGGTTTTATAGGAGAAAATAAAACCAAGGTATAATGGGAGGAAGGAGAAGATGAGAATAATAATAGAGGAAAGAGCTTTATAATCCAAACCTGGTTGGAATGTAAGGATAATATGGTTTGGATTCAATGATCATCAACATGAAAATGGGAAGAGATTATGAATAAAATAAGTTTGAGCTAGAAGATGTGAAAGTGTAATTTTACCCTTTAATGAATCTTGGAATATCGAAAGGTTTATCTACACATTTTAACAAACTATAAAACTCACATAGGAATAGAACTGAAATCTCACATGTTTTTGATACATGGTTTACTAAACAATGCATCAACTTTGTATCCCCCACTGCAGTTAAGCTACAACACTTCATATGATTTCCTCACATGGATTTCCAATTTTTTTCTTAAGTTGTGCATAATACACCCCATACATAAGGATATATTCATGGTTTCTACTAGAACTCACATAGTCATTCACCAATCGTGAACCATAAGGGAAACACCTGCATAATAATATTTCACACAGTTCTCTATAAGGTTACTCCTATTCATGTGGTAACCATTCAATAAAGAAAAACTATTAAAGATTCAATGTTCAAATTTTAAAAATCCCAAAAATTCAAAATAACTCATAATTACATAATATTTAATATAATTGTGACATGGGGTTGTCACATTATCTATTCCTAAACTCACATTACCTTATACACATCATAGTTATGATGGTAGTGAAAGGAGGATCGATGATGAGTCTTATAAGTATTGAAGTTATTCCATAATTACTTGCTTAGAATGTTTTTCAAATATCAGTGTTAAGACATAACCATATGCTAAATAAATTGACTAATAGATATCATATAAGTTATAATTTTAAAGAAATTCAATATGTCATAGATTCGTGTGTTTTGATGATAATTGTTTGTTAAATATAGTTTTATCAACAGACTTACGTCAAGTAAACACTAAGTGTATCTTAGTTTCTTGTACTAAAAACTACTTGGGATAAAACTTTAAAAGATAAAGAAATTTATTAGTAAAGTGACTGACTAAAATTAAATAATAGATAATCACCTCTCTTCTAAGATGGTGGTAGTAGGCAAGACGTAAAATAATTCAAGGTTCCATGTGTACATAAGTTAGTTTGGGAACACAACAAGACTTATTGTGAGTAATTTTTTCAGTGACCCATATTGTATAGGAAGGTTAAAACCAACATATGGTTTTATATTTCACAAATTTAGGTGATATATTATTTGATTAGAGTAATAAATCCTATAAAGAATCAATAAATAGAAACAATATAAGATTGAAAAATTCATATGAATGCATAAATTTATACCATTTACCAAAATCTAGTTCTGTATTTTGATGGTGTTTCCGATTTATCTAAATTCATTGTTCAATATTCATAAAGAAATTAAACATGGATGGTAAATTTGGTACCTATAAGGCACAATTATAAACTAAAGGTTTCAATTAATGTCAATACATAGTCTATAATGAAACCTTTTCACCGGTTATCATGCTAAAATTTAATAAAATTATACTTTTCATAGATACCTTCTATGATCATATAATTTTGAAATTGGACTTCATGCCACCTTCTTTAATAGAATATATCTAAATGACACAACCAAAAGGTTTGGTGACACCAAAGAATTCCAATAAGCAATGAAAGTTGTAGAAATCTATTTATGGATTAATGTAAGAATCATGATTATGGAATATACATTTTGATAATGACATAATAGAGTTTTTTTTATTAATAATGAATGTGTTTCATGTGTATACAAGATATTAGTGGTAGTTCCATAGTTTTCCAAGTCAAATATTTTTATTACATATGGAGAAAAATGTTTTAGTCTTATAGTTCGATAGTTATAAGATAAAAAATATTTCTCTAATAATTACTTAAAGTAGAAACCTATGTTCTAGGGAATAAGATCTACTAAGATAGATCTATGGGGTTTCATAGATCGGTTCATAGTACATACATTAACAAGGTGTTGCAAAATAAAAATTTAATAATTCAAGAGAAATTTTTTTCCTATGTCACATGGAATAAAATCTCTCAAAGATGATGTGTTAAGGCACATAGAGAGATTATTATGGTGAATAGGATTCCATATTCTTAAGTTTTTAAATCTATCACATATTCCATGATATGTTTTGGGATTTTATATTTCATATGCATTAAAAATTATGGGAAATATCAAATAGAACCAATATAATTATAAATGGAAGTAGTTATAATTTTCCAATAGTACTTTAGAATGTGTGAAGGATAAGTTCCTGGTAATTGGAGAAGTGTGAATTATAGTTTCCAAGGGGTTACAAAACTAGTTATCCAATGTATTAATTTGATCTTATATATCACGTTAAGGATAAGTAAATAAAATATATAATCTTATTAAATCTAGTGGTGTCTATATCTACAAATATTGAGTATATTGAGGCTTTTGATGCATCTTAAGAAGCAGTTTAAGCAATTATTTGTTCCAATTATTGGAATTATATAAATAAAGTAAAATAAAATCATAATATATATTGTGATGATGTTTTAGCATATATACAATCCAATAAGTAAATTTTATTATAGAGTAAAAAAGGCTAACACTCGAGGATATCACCTCTGGAAGTATTTTTCTCAAAGGGATGAAGTCGTAGTAAGAAGAGTAGCCATAAACGAATGTGTAAGGCCAAACATATATATCCATAACTTAGTAGAAACATGTTTATCATGTGAGAGATACTAAGTTGTTAATTATAAATTATATCTATTTAAAGTGGGAGTCTGTTGGAGTTGGTTCCCTAGAACCAATTTAATTTTTACTTTTTATTACCAAATAATTAATAAATATCATATCACATAGTGATTATTATTTTGTGTAACATTAATGTGATAATTTCATTGGATTATTTGTCACATATAAAGGTTATATCAATTCCCCACTAGGATAAGAACATATATATGTTAGGACAATGTTCTCAAACATATATCATATGTTCTAGATAACATCTATCTGACGGAATATATATTATTTTTGACTAATAGGTATTGGAGGATCATAAGGAATTGATATTTATACTTATAAAGTTTGTACTTAGTGATTTCTAATAAGTTAGGTCATGATGATAGACCTACCAATAAAAATTTCACATATTTTTGTATCATTTTATATTATTATTTGTTATTTTGTGTGTTGGTACTTGGAGTTGAGATTATTATTAATGTGTATCATGAATCGTGTACATTGATGCATGGATGAAAATCACAATGATATATTCTCATAGTGAGGAAGGATATGTTGAGCGTGTCATAAGAGATATGGAATTAATTGAATAATTCAATAAATGATTTTTCCCTTTCATATTAATGGAAGAATATATCTCTAAACCTTTTGTTGAAATGAAACTATTTGATTAAATCCATGACTATGGTAGTTCATCAATGAGTTAATTTTAAAAATTCAAAGAAATATAAATCAAGTGTATATGGTGGTGATACAAGCATGAATCTTGGTTGATGAGATATTGAGACAAATGGATTGCATTACACAGTAGCATCTATAGGAAGGTTTTTTCATTATGACATTAACTTTTTTTTCTATGGATCGCTTGGTGTGTTTCTAGATGTTGATATTGGACTTTATATAAGTTCACCTAAATCCACTGAGAAATAGGCATAGAGGGTCACAGACTAAGTATATCCAGAATATCATTAAATTATATTAAATGTAATTTTAAAAATAAATATTATTCTATAATTATATAATAATAATTATTCAAGTATTCATCGTAGAAATTCAGTCATAATATATTTGATTTTAGAATGTGGGAGCTAAATTTTATTTATTGTTCATTATTCACAGGGTAATAAATAAATATTTATTTACCGACTGATTTAGTGAATAGATTTATATAAATAATTTTTTAGTTATTTTAATATTAAAATAAATATGTATTCACAAGTTTAGTGAATATAAAATTTATTTATTTATTTATTAAATTATTTGATTTAAAATTTATTATTCAAAGGTTAAATAAATTATAGGGATGAACGATGGGGTGAGTTAATAGCCTAATGAAAATGATATATTATATTTAATATCATTTAAATAAACAAATATTTATTTATTTATTTAACAAATGATATTTAAATAAATTCATTTCATGGGATAAAATAATAATAGTGTTGTTATTATAATAATGAAAGATGGGTATTACTTGGAATAAACATTTTTATAAAATTACATTGTGAAATTATTAATTTTTAGGCCTGTGTATAAAATATTTGTTATATAATTTTAGAGATAAGGAGTTTTTGTGCACAAAAAATAAATTCCTTAGAACTTTATCAAGTCCTAGAGGGAAAATCCCCACCCTCCTTCACAAGAACATATAGAGAATAAGATAATACTTTATTGTGGTATACAATGAATAGTGTAAGTCACTTGTCTCTATCATGTTATCACCCAAAGATTCATGATTTTCATCTAGAGATTCATGGATCATGTGTGGATACACCTATATGAATCCTTACTTGGATTCTCTGCCATAATGATGACATTATAAGAGAGATAATAAAAATTGATCGAAATGAATTTTTATTTAAAGGTAATTTTTGTTTTAAATTAATATAAATTAAATATTAAAGATCCATTCTAGGATATTCTGGGGTTGTTTTCATTAATTTATTAAAAAATTCCTTTGAAATTGATGAATAATAAAAATTGGGCACCCACCCACCACTTTTGTTGTTCCCTAGAACCTTCAAAAGTGACCTTAGTATAGGGTAATATTGTAATGTGGTTCTTATTGAAATAAGTTTTTATTTTATCAGGATTTTTTTAGCAAACAATGATTGATTTATGTGTGTTTAAACCTTTTATTATTACTTATTGGGTATTTTATATGGTAAATTTGGGATCTTTGGCTTGGAAAAGGACTTCTTGGTTATTTTATATGTTAAATTTGGGATATTTGGCTTGGAAAAGTGACTAGGAACAACGGAATGTGACACATAGTGTAATGGGTTGAGTCTATTCATGGGATGATGGGTCATTTTCCTATTCTTCTTTGGATGAGTTCTGGTTTTATTGGGGTAACCTGAGAGAGAGGGGTTGACATAGACATGAAGGTAGCTTAGATATATGGATTATGGTACATGTTTATCTGTGAGATCAACATGGTAGTTTTGTTTCCAATGAAATGATTAAACCTTAAATTGTGTTAATATGTATGATTTATTGGGAGTTTTATTAGTAAAACTTGAGTATAAAATAATCTAAAATGGTTTTATATATATGATAATGAGCCTTTAGTTTGAACCAAATTATGGATATTGTGATTTTTGGTTGTTTAATAATAATGTGAAGATTGGTGATTTTAAATATTATCTAATGGGTGGATGTTCTCTTGTAAGTAATTGGTTGAGAAATAATAATCCAATATAACCAATTCAAAAGAAATTGAGATATCTCTTGGAAATAACATTATATTGGTAGTTCATTTTGTAGTGAAAATTTTGTATGTGTTTGGGGAATCCTAAAATTAATTGAAAAGGGTAGAAGTGATAGAATTCATATCTATCCATGAATTTGAAAAACTATCTTTATCAACCTTTGGTGATCATTTGTGATCCTAGGATACTAAGAAATGGATTGAAATTTTTTAGGAAACCATTTAGAAAATGAGTACTCTGAAGGGGCTACAAATGATCTTGGTGTAGTTTTTTTATCCAAAAGATTTTTTTTAAATCCTCATTTTTTTAGAGTAAAGACTTGGTACATAAGTTATAAGACTTGAAGGGGTGGAAAAATTATAAATACAACACATGAAGTATTATTTCCATTTGAGATACAAAAATATTGTCTAAAATATCAGTATTAACATGTTTAACCATTTTTTTATAATGAAATCCATAACCTAAACTATTCATCCACCAAAATATTATTGGTTTCCAACCATGTATAAATATGATAATATTTATCTAAGATCCACTTTGTTTGTTCCTCTTTGAAATTATCCAAAGGATCTTGTGTGGGTGGTTCCAATTTATGTTTGTCTTCATTGAATATAGAAACATTAATTTTGGAATCTTAATTTAAAAATTCATTAGTGAAATGACTAAAGGAGTCATATGATTTAAGCATCATCAAAATCAGGTTCACCAAGATAAATTTATCATCGAGTTTCTTACTGATTAATATATAAATTAGAGATCATTTCCTCCTCAAGTAGTTTTTCCATAGTCTCAATTTCTTTGATTGATGTAACTTAAATCCCTTAGAATCAACAAAAAGATTTTCCCCCTTTCAATTATATGTATGATGGAATTTATCCACTTTAATTTTAGGGGAGACAAGTGTATCTAACCATTATCATCTACGCTATCTAATTTTCCTATAGAATGTGAAGCATCATAAACCAATTCTACTTTTTACCCATCAATTATAGGATAAAAATGCAAGGAAAAAAGTAGTTGAATTAGAATATGATCCATAAACACCAGTGCCCACTTCCAAACATATTCCTCCGACTTGATTTTTAGACATTCTCGCCTCTTAAAATTCAAAATTCAAACTTTATAGTTAGTGAGAGGATATCTCAAACTCAATGTAAGATTTTGATAAATTAACATTGATAGATTCTAGTGAAATAGCGAGAGGATGGGGAGAAACAACTGAGTTATTAGGAAAAAAATCTTAAGAGGTCACTATAGTATATAAAGGCCTTGAACTATTTCACTTATGAGTAGTAGTATACTTAAGATAAATATAATAAAGAACCATTAAAGTCTAAAGGTTTTGTCTTAGTCTATTTCCTTGACTTCAAATAATATGGCTGAGTGTCCCTTCTATCAAACTCCTTAGAAGAAATTTATGATTTAGGGGCCCAAATTGACTTATTTATTATAGGATTAAAATAATAAGAATCAAGATCAATCCTTAAACACTTTAAACAAAACTTAGTCATATTTTCATAATTAATGTTTTGAAAGAAACCAAATAAACCATTTTTAATCCAAAAAAACTTGGGTAAGGGTTTTAAAACATCCACATCAACAAAAATTTGAGATATTGAAAGTCTCAAGATATTATTGGTGGAGGAATCTATTTTTATGGGATATATTAATGTTATACCAATGAAAAATAAAGAATCATTGTGAAATAAATGAATTGGTATCACCAAAAAGACTTCCCAAATCAGTATGTCATAAACATTCATTCCATCCAAGGAGAAAGGTAACCGTTTTTAAATGAACATTTCAGATACCTAAAGTGAACATGAATTGTTTTTCCAACATATTTATAATTATTCCTCAAATATGAAGTGTAATAACACATAATGATATTCTATAAGTCCAAACATAAGGTTAAAAAACCCAATATGTTTTGGTGATCTATAAATTTAAAACACACTTGGATGATGACTAGGAAATATACCAACCAATGAGAATAAAATAATATAATGAATGTTTTTGATATCATCTTGTGTGTTTTAAATAACTAAAAATCCATTGTAACTTGAAATGGAAGCATTAAACCACCTACATTAAGAGATCATAATGTCTAAAAAATTTCAATTTAGGGTTTATTCATTAAAAATAAAATGATTGGGCATTAAAGGATTTGGAAATGGTTGTGGTTCTGTTCTCATATTACTAGTGATATTTATATAATATAAATTTTAGGATGAGGCCCTTAAATGGTTGATGATTTGTATTTGGAAAAGGATGGTTTATTACTAACTTGGATAAATATATACTTCTATTTTTATGAGATATTTTTCTTAGATGTCTTGAACCATGAAAATTTTTGGGAGTTTACTAAGATCCACTAGCTTGGGTGGTCAGTGATCAAGTATACCACTAAATTTAAATGGTTGTTTCACATTTAATTAATATTGAAAGAAAGTGAATTTATGATTACATATTACTTTAAGAATAGAATTGAAGATCTATTAAGGGTGAAGATCGTATCTTTATGTATTTAAAGATATTTTAAGGTAGTTAATAAAGAATTAAAATTTAATGTTAATCCTTCTTTGCTTATTAGGGCTATGGAGAGTAATGCGATCGTTGGGAAAAAGCATAAGGCGAAAATATTTTGGATATCTGAGTTGGTGCTAGTCAACCTCATCCATTTAGGGAAAAGTTACAGTTAGAGTGATTTTAATTTATGATTGGGAATAATTGAACTCAATGTCATAGAAAGACAATAGAGTTCCATAGATATAGAAAACTCAGGAATCTACATATGTTTTTCAAGGTAGTGATTGGGGTTTCATTATAGTTTTTTCATGGGTATCATGTGTCAGCAGCCAGAGATCATTGATTTTTTAGGTATATACTAAGTGTATGCTTTTATGTGGAAATTATAGTTTTGAGATAACACTTGATTAATTTTATCAATATGTATGTAAATAACATCATAATAATAATACAATGATATTTTATATAGATTTATGATTTTAGAGTGGTTTGACCTAATTATGTTGAGTTTGGTCCATGGTAGGTGAGAATTAGGTGGCGGCAGGAACCGATCAAGTTAACGCTTAAGTAAAGTGAGATAATGAAAATATAATAGTAGGGATAATGCTAATGGATGTATTTAGTTATGACACTTGTTTCAGTTTTAATTTTAATTAATTTTAGTAGTGAAATTCATGGAAGACTCAAACCAGGGCTGGTTAAGGTCTCATATTAGTCTTGGATACAAGTATCCTAGATGTATCTAGTTAGTAAAGGAACACCAAATTTTGGTTATTTTACTGAAAAATAGATGAGGAAAGTGTGTTTGGTAACTAACTATTTAAGAAATTAGAGAATTGAATTTATGAAGGGATTGAGTACTTTAAATATCGATACCCATGGGAAAGTATAATAATTCCTTCAGTAAAGTAAGGTTTCCTTTTATGAGAATAGTATCAAGTGTGGGATTATAGATTTTGATGAAAATGGTCCGGAAGTGATAGTGTGTAGTATCGAGTGAATAAAAAACTAGCATAAACTAATGACCTCAACTGAGGGAGTTTGATTTCAATGATTTTGGATCTCAAGAATTTTGGAGGAAGTGGGGAATCATTATAGAGTTAGTGAATTTAGTCAGCACCATTAGATGTGAACCATCAGGCTTGAGGAGGTGGTCAGTGCAGCATAGTACCAATGATTTTTTTCTAGGATTGGACAATAGAAATTCATTGAAGATTTTTGTCTTCTATATTTATTCATATTCTGGATGAAAATTCCTCAAAATCATCCAAAGGTCTCCCTCCTCCATAGTGTTTCCACATATTGATTGAATCATGTGACACTTGGGTGAGATCCCTCTAAAAACCATGATATACTAGTATCTCTAAGAAAATAAGGAGGGATAACGTAACGGCCCAGATTTTTTTAATCCGGTCAAAATCCTCTCCCATTTTGAAATTTTGAATTATTGGGGGATAAAAATTATTTTTCATTGATTGGAACCATATTCTGAGAGATTTTCACCCCCTATATCTTGTTTTTGGATGGTTTAAGAGGCTTGGAGAGTGACTTGAGTTTTATGAAGAGCTTCAGGAGTGTTAGAGGCCTGAAATACTATTTTAGGATCTTCACGTCAAGGTGTGTGGTTTAGGGTAAACCGTGTGGCCTCTTCCAACTAATCATGCACCCTATTTTTGAATAGTTGCTCGGTTTGGGTAAACCGTAGAAGGGAGGCTCATGGACATGCAACCTTATCTATAGTTTTTTTCAGAGGCTTCCAAACGGTTTTTACATGGTTAGTGAAAAACATGTGGTAAACGACATGGGGAGTGACACTTAGGTAGTACACATGCACTGTAGCCTTCATGGTTTGTACACAGTTTGTAAAATCATGCGAGCTAATCATAAATCCCCTTTAAAGGTGTAAAATTAAGGGTTTTCCCAATATTTATTTCCCCTTTCTTCCCTTATTTTCCTTCCTTATTCTCCCATAGGTTGCATACAACTAAGGTAATTCTCCTACTCTAGTAGGGATTGGTCTCTCTCATTCATTGATAATCCATTTTGGTCACCATCAGGTGTAATTAAACCATTTTAGTAAGGCTCTCCTCACCCTTTCCTCTATTCTTTATTGCTCTCACCTCACGAAGTGCTAAATCTATCATATCCATTTTACCCTATTTTCAAGGTGTTCAAAAAAATCATCAATTTCTTCAAAAATACTTAGATTTAGAGGCCAATAGTAGATAATCCTATGTATTTGGGTCCAAGGTAGGTGGTGCATACCTTTTTCATTTGTTTCATAGTCGTTTTGGGGGCTAAGGCTTTTAGTGCGTTGTTGGGTAGTTGAGCATGACCTTATTACTTGATATTAAATTGATCATATGACCTTATGGGATGTCGTTGGTCATTCCCTCACCTTTTTATACAAGTTATTCCAACTTAGAGGCCATCTCTCCTTTGGTGGTTTGTATAGGGGCATTGTTTATGTCAAATGGAATTTTTTATTTGGGTTTTAGTCATTTAATTAAAAAAAATATTATATTTATTTTATTTGTGAAATTAAATAATATTAACTTTAATTTATTATTTAAAGTGAATTGGTTTGAATTATATATATGAAATTATTGTATGGAATGTGATGTGATTCATGGGATCGTGGCAGGCTTGGCCTGGGGAATTGGGATGGCATGGCCATCGAGATTAAGTCGATGTGGTCATCTGGTTGGGCTTGGCCCGGATTACTTGGGTGGTGTTGACCATCACTTTGGATCCATAGACATCGTTTGAGGTGAAAAGGTCATCAGGTTGAGGTAATGGCCTGTGTTATTTGATGGTATGGCCATTGGACTTGAGATACATGGTCTCAGGGGCACAAGGTGCTGATTGGATGTGTCTTAGGTACCTATTTGGTGATTTTTGCTCACTTGTGATAGCCAAAATGCCGATTGGAGTCATGTACACATAGTTTGACTCAGTGATGAGGTATTTTTGACCACTAGAGTGGGTAAAGTATCCCATTAGTTTGGTTTAGGAAATTTTTGTGGGGGTTCTTTTCGTAGAAATCCACAAGGAAGGTGAGGAGCCATAGGATTTTAGAATTGAGGCTATCGATTGGGGGATGAGGCTTGTCGTGATCAAGGCCATTGGGTCTATAATATTTTTGAGGATGGAGATCATTGTTCCTTGAGAAATTTTTCTATGAGTCAATTGTGGTTTTTATTTGAGTATAGATATCATTTTGTCTCCAAATGTCAGGCTTCAAGCCAACAGTTTCTTTTGAGCAGGGATATGATGGAGTGGTTCCTTTTTTTCGATGTTCCTTCAGGATGTTGTTGGTTTTTCTTGGACATGAGGTGTTGTGTTGGCATGAGTTTTTGGTGACTTTTGAGTTGGAACCTGAGGTTTCACCTAGGCTATTTAATATCAAGTTATACCTTGGTCTATGGGCCTAGGATCCTCCCCTCTTCTGTGATTCTGGAATTGGATGATGTATGTGATGGATTCCTAGTGGTTTTTGATCATTAGGGAATTCAATATTTATTTTACATATGTTTTAATTTACTTTTATTATAATTCACACTTGTTTAAACATTTGTGTTGGGTATATACACTTGGGTGGTATTCTATTGAGACTCCTTCTCACATTGTGCATGGGCCCTTAAGGATGCTTGTAGACTTTATGCTTTTATGTCTAGGTAAAGGTTCAGCCTCTGGAGTTGGATCACTGTGGCTATTTGGCATGTGATCTTGAGGTATTACCTTAGCTGGAGTTTTTGTTTTGTTTTCCTTTTATGTTTTATCATGTTATATCTATGTAGCTATTGTGTTCATCCATGGTCGACCCTTTTTCTCTATATTGTTATATATTACCTGTATTGAATTCATGTTTCATTTTAGTATCTGCAAGTGGTATGTTGGAATGTTTATTTATTTTCATTTATTATTCAATTATTCTTCCTATATTCCTTATTATTGAATGTGATTATACCATTGGAGATTGTAGTTCGAGACTTATGATTCTTTATCTTTTGTTTGCATGTTATATATATCATCATACCTTTATTATATCATTACCATGAGGTTATAGTCTCCCCACTATTACTCTTTTACATCCTCACTACTAGTTGGAAGCTTTTGTGTATGGGGAGTTGCACCTAAGGCTAGTAGAACCTGGTCTGGAATCACTATTCAGGTGGCCAATCAGGTCAGGGATTCTACAAGTGGTATCAGAGGAGTTTTCAACTTGGAGTTGGTAGTAGTGTAAGGCTGTCTACTAATGAGATCGATATTTCTTTTTCTTTTATTTTTTGTTAGTCTTACTATTTGGGCTATGGTATATTGGACATTAGGATATGGTTGGAACTGGATTCATAGATCATGCATGGGTTCCTACAACCCCATATACAAGGGATAGACCAAGTTACCCATGGGTGGGAATTGCAGTTCTATTTTTCTCATTTTACATTTGGTTTGATTTCCACCTACAGTGGCTTATTTGGAATGTGAATGTAAATTGTTATTGGTTACGACTTGTGATCCTTGGCTTGGTACAGCAAGGAATGATATTGGACCCTTGGTTTGGTGTGTCAAGAGGGTATTCATGCTTATGCATTGATAAGAACATGATAAGATGTTTTAATTATATAAATCATGATCCTGTGAAAATTTCTTATGAAATGTGTTATATCCACATGTGAATGCCTTGTGAAATTTATTATTCCATGTGATATATATAAAAATTTCATGTGATATGATATGGGCCTGGATCTTATAGGGGAATGCAGGGATAGTGAAATGGGGTGATGTTGATCACCAGGTTGGGAAATGAGGTCATCAGTTTGAGGCAACATTGGTTGTCTGGATAGGCATGGCCTAAGGTGTACTTGATACTTGGGTTTGTTGATGGTAGGTAAGGAATCTATGAGGTTAGGATGCCATGTGGCATGGTTGCGATGGGGGAGAGTAAGTGTAGTTAGTTAATGCTTATTTTTATTTTTTCCCTATATATATGATATATATATATATTATTGAGATTTCTTACCACATTGATGGTATTCAACAGGTTCCTCCTGACGGCTCAGATGGAATTCCAAGTAGGTGAGGATAAAGTGTTGCTCGAGAATGAGAAGTTTGATTCCCTTAAGGCTCAGGAAGAGAAGGTACAGGCTCAAGTATAAGCTCAAGTACATGCTTAGGCATAGGTTTCAGGGCAATTGGGGTATCTGCTAGAGTTGACTACTTTTGGGTCATGTCTTGAAGAGCAGCATAGAGAGAGCCTAGTTCGGGTGATACAGGGTATCGATAGGGGAGCTCAGGGTGTAGATCCATCTATAATGTATCTTACCCAAGATGTAAAGTTGAAACACCCACCGCTTTTAGGGTGTTCCACAGGCAATTGAGAATTGGATCGAATCGATGTAGATGATCTTTGAGAAGTTGAGGACACCTTCAGGGCATAGGGTGAAATTGGCAACGTACATGCTCATAGGACCATCAAAGAATTTTTGGGATGTTTAGGTTCAGGAAGGCAGACATGAGGGGCTATCTTGGTAGGATTTTGAGGCCAGGTTCTTTGAGAACTTCTTTCTGAAGATGCTAAGGGCAGAGAGAGCTTGAGAGTTCTTGATCCTTTAGCAGGGTGACATGTTTATCATGGACTATTAAGTGAATTTCATTGAATTGTATCTATTTTTAACTGACATAGTGATCAATGACACCTTGAGAGTGAGGCACTTTGAGGATGGGTTACGGCATTCCATTCATGTGTTGGTAAAAATCTTTAGGTTGGCCTCATTCTTAGGGGTGGTGAATCAAGCGTTCATAACTGATCGCAACTTGACGGATCAGTAGCACTTGATCCAGAAAGAAGCTTCAGGTGATTTTAGTGGTGATGCTTCAGATGGAAGGAAGTGAGGGTGAGATGAATTCCAATAAGGTAGTCAAGAAAATGACTTGAGCATGCCAACTTGGAGAGAATCATTGATTTTTTTTTAGTCTGGCAGCCATGACATGTATGGATTCAGTGTGAATATACTCTAAAGGAGTTCTGGGCATTTTTATGGGTCGTTCATCTCAAGAGGTTCTATAAGAAGCCTTCTTGGACAATCGTAATTCATGTACTAGGTCATACTCAGGGTTTTAAGGTCGGATCAGGATTAGTACATGTGAGAGTATCTGACCTTCAGCTGCACGTGGAGATCATGGTAGAGATAGTGGGACCTAATAGTGGGGTCAGTGTCCGGTGGATGGTGTAGCACCATAGAGTGGTCAGTCTTCAGGTAGTCGGGCTTCAGGCTAGTCTCTTACCATATAGCTTCTAGAAGTTGAGTTGGATAGTGATCTAATGGTGGTTAGAGGTACGTCGTGGGCATATCCATTTTTCTTGTTTTTCTTTGGCATGGCCTATTGAGGAATGTATATTTTGGGTGCAATAGGTGAACCAAATATGTGTATAGACTAACCAGATATTGGTTAGTGGGTTGTAACTAGCTCAGGAGTTATGATATATATATATATATATATATATATATAAGGTGTGAGGCACCGGGTTTTATGTTTGAGTGTCTATGGATGTGCGTTACACGAGGTGTGAGTCATCTGAGCACTGTTGTAGTGTGGTACTTAATTGAGGTGTGAGGCACCATGATTGATTTGAGCATCTATTGAGATGCAAGGCCTCATAGGTTCCATGTGATCCATGGGAATGAGGTGGGCATCGATGTGGTGTGGGGATTTTATGGGTGTCTAGTGTGACATGGGAGCACTTGATGAGGTGCAGGACTCACGATGCATCACAAGAGGACTTTTGAGTCCAACAATGGTCGATAGATCATATTATTTATTTTATTTTTGGTTGGGATGGATTGAGGTAGGTCAATCCTAAGGTGGGGAGACCCCATGAGGTGCTTGACTTGTAATCTTAAGACTAGGGTGGTGTGGGTTAGATTTATTGGGATTGGTATGTTTGGTACCATCTTTGAGTTTTATTTCATAGATCCGAGATGATCTATGTTAATTTGGAGAGATTGTAAAATCCTAGGTTTTATGAATTGGGTCAAAATCATCTCCCATTTTTAACTTTTCAATTATTGGGGATGCAAAATTCTTTTTATTTGATCAGAATCAAATTTTGAGAGTTTTTTCACCCACAATATCTTATTTTTGATGGGTTTAGAGGCTTGGAGACTACCTTATGTGTTTATAAGGGATTATGAAGCATTAGGGTCTTGAAGGCCTATTTTGGGAGTTTCAGGTCAAAATGTATGGTTAAAGGTAAACTGTATAGACTATTCTAGCTAATCATGTGCCCTATTTTTTAAATTTCCGCATGATTTGGGTAAACCATGTGGGGGAGGCACATGGCTGTGTGTCCTAGTCTATAGTTTTTTTAGAGGCTTCTGCATAATTTTCACATTGTTATTGAAGACCATACTATAAGTCTCATGGGTAGAGACACTTATGAAGTACCCATACATTGTATCCTACACAGTTTGCACATGGTTTAGAAAATCATACATGCTAATCATGAGGCCCCTTTAAATGTGTACAATTATGGTTTTTCTCTCTCTTTATTTCCTCTTTTTCTCCTATTTTTCTTCCTTATTCTCCCATGGATCGTGCACAGCAGGAGGAATTATCCTCCTCCTCTACTCCACTATGGATTTCTCTTCCACCTTCATCAGTGCTTCGTTTTGGTCATCATCAGGTGAAATAGAACTATATTGGTAAGGCTCTCTTCACCCTTTCCTCTCTTCTTCATTGCTTTCTCTACATGGAGCGCTAAATCCATCTGAGTCCTTTTACCTTGTTTTTAGGAAATTTGACATAATCATTGATTTCTTACAAAATTCTTGGATATAGAGTCTAATATCATAAAATCCTATATCTATGGTTCCAAGGTAGGTGGTGCATACCTTTCTTCATGTTTTTTCAGTCGTTTTGGTGGTGCAGTTTTTAGCACACCATTGGGTAGTTGAGCAAGACCCTTTTTCTTTATGTTAAATTGATCATATAACCTTATGGGATGTCGTTGGGTATTATCTAACCTTTTTATATGAGTGAGGTTATGTTAGATGTCATCACTACTTGGGTAGTTTGGTTGGTGTCAATGTTTATGTCAAATGGAATTTTTTTATTTGGTTTTTAGTCATTCAATTCAATTTCATTATTTTCTTGTATTTATTTGATTAGTGATATTTAATCCTATTAAATTGAATTTATTATTAAAATTGAATTGGTTTTAATTATATATATGGAATGCTTGTATGTCATTTATTTTATCCATGGGATCATGGTGGGCTCAGCTTGGGGAATTGGGATGGCATGGCCATCATGATTGAGGCAATGTGGTCATTTGGTTGGGCTTGGCCCAGATTACTTGGGTGGTGTTGACCATCAGTTGGACATCATGGGAATTGGTTGAGGTAAAAAAGTCATAAGTTTGAGGGTATATCCCATGTTATTGGATGTAATGGCCATCAGACTTGAGCGATATGGTCGTAGGGGCATGATATTTTAGTTGGATGTAGCTTTGGTACCTATTTAGTGATTGTCGTTCACTTGTGATGGCTAAAGAACCAATGTGAGTCTTTTGTACACATGTTGACTTAGTGATGAGGTGGTTTTGACAACTTGTGTAGTTAGAGGCCCTTTATTATGTAGATTAGGAAAATTTATTGGGGGTTCTTGTGATAGATTCCACAAGGAAGTTGAGGATCCTTCAGATGATATCATTAAGGCTAATGGATAGGGGCTGAGGATCACCATGATTGAGGTCATTGGGCTTGGAAATTTTAGAGGATAGATATCTCCCTTACTTGTAATTTTGTGCTATGATCTGATAGTGGTTTTTAGTTTAGGATAGATATCATTGTGCCTCTTGATGTTATGCTTCAATCTGATAGTTTCTTTTGAAAATGGGTTTGAGGTACTAGTTACTTTTTTTTGGACATGCCTTTGAGCATCAGTAGTTTTTCTTGGACACGAAGTGTCGGTTTGGAATTAGGTGATGGTGACTTTTGAGGTGGAACTTGAGGTTTCACCTGGGCTATTTTATATTAGGGGATACCTTAGGCCATGATCCAAGGATCTTCTCCTCTTCCATGATTCTGACATTGAGCAAGGCGGGTGATGGATTCCTAGTGGCTATTGAGTATCAGAGAAGTCTGTGTTTATTTTATTCATGATACTTTACTTTTATTATAATTTAAAATTTCTTAAACACTTGTGTTGGGTATTCACACTTGGGTTGTATCCTACTAAGACTCATTACCACACTGTACACGGGCCATTCGGTATGCATTTAGACTTTAAACTTTTATTTCCATTTAAAGGTTTGGCCTCTAGAGTTGGAACATAATGGTTGTTTGGCATGGTATTTTGGAATGGGACGTTTATTTATTACCTCTCCTAGAGTTTTTGTTTTTTTCCTTTTATTTTTTAAAATGTTATATCTATATAGTTATTGTTGTTAGCAATGGGTGACCCTTTTCTCTATATTGTTAGGTATGACCTGTATTGAATGCATGTTTTGTTTTAGTAGCTAAAAATAGTATGTTGGAATGTTTTCTTATTTCCACTACTTATTTAATTATACTTCCACAATTGATTATTATTGAATGTTATTCTGCCATTGGAGGGTCTGGTTCAAGTCTGCTAAGTCTTTATCTTTCTGTTTCATGCTATATATGTCCTTGTACCATTATTTTATCATTACCCTAAGGGTATGGTCACCCCAATATTACACTTTTACATCCTCATTGCTAGTTATCAGCCTTTGGCATATGGGGAGGCATGCCTAAGTCCAGTGGAACCCAGTCTGGTAGCACTATTTGGGTGTATAATCAGGTTGGGGTTGGTATAGATAAGATGAGATCTATGGGGATAATTTAACATTTAAGGCTTGGAAAAGGATCTCACATCATTCTCATGTATATTTACTCCTTTATATAGGATTTGGGGAACTCCCAAGACTTTTTATAATTTACTCATACATTACATAACATATGAGTTAATTCTTCTACCATTAATGCATGCATTATATGAATTCACTCTAGAATATCCCATACATTTCATCATATGAAATTTTCACAAATATGATAATCAATGCAATATATATTCAAAAATTAACCCTTAAATTTTATCTACCTTATTAATCATAGGGTGTTATATGAATCATACAATATAATTAATGTCTTACTATATAGCCTATTTATACAATACAACAGATATGTAGTGGCATGAAATATCCATTTTATGCCTCATGATATACCCAAAACAATAAAATATGGTATTTATTGGTTTATGATATGTTATACTATACAATATATATATAGTACTCTATGATATATGATGATTTGCATCATATGTAAATAACTCTTTATGGAATATTTCCTTCAATCTCTAACTTTCACCAAAGCCTTGCAGTATTTGTGTCATTTCATCATATATTATATCATATATAATAACTTGGGAAACCATATCCAAAATACCTTTTATATATCTTCCAAAATACTTTTTGGAAAGAAATCATCAAATTCACTATGTATCACATCATATGTATCACCTTGTGAATAACCATTCAAAACTCATTTTGGATAAACTCTATAACACTTTTAGAGTATCTCAATGAGTTTCATAAAACTCAATAATCATTTAGTAAAACACAAAGTGTGACCCCATGGGACTTTTTATATTGAAAACAAAAATGAATTCAAAAATGTATAGATGTAATAAAATAATGGTCTCTAGAAAATCATTCGCGCTACTGATGATACAAAGGGATATAGTATAATCTCTATAAAAACAAGCATCATTATACTTATGTCTACTAAGAATATCATACATAAGCATGCATTTTCATATGATCCATTTTTCAAAGACATCAAGTAACCATGGTACATGGTGTATGTCAATCCCATGTGGTTACTCATATATTCTTGATTCTATAATCATAGACTATTCTGGTTAATGAATATATTATATGTCATTCATCCTTATGGATAAACATATAACATGAACCTCACCCAATACGTAAACACATCAAATTTCTTATAAAAGTATAGTCATACACTTCCCTGATCTATCTCAATTTAGGACACTGATGTCATACTTTCCATACAAGATTCCAAATCCCATATTGGTTAAGTTCCAACCAATGACGTGATTAGAAACATACCTAACCACCCCTTAATTAGCTAATCCCCAAGGCTTTAATATTAATGGTATCAAATTATGATGGTTCTCATGATATATATCTCTCCAACTTTAGGTATGGGGAACTCCAAATATAAAATATACACCCCTAGTATACCAAAGACATAGCGTATGACACTCCGTGTGATATACTTGGGGGATCATCAATCAAAAAAAATATTGTTATACCTCGTAAGAATAATCTTTATATGTATATGAAATCATACCCATGTTAATTTTAACATTTCATCACAACCTATAATAAATACATGACAGATATTAGTTAGGGATAACTGAAATTCATACTTTGAGATGTTAATTACCATTTCACTTCATATAATATATGCATCCAACATGAAATAATGATAAGGAAGAGACTAAATTTTATATAACATGATACATTTTATATTCTTAAACTTCTTTAAGAATCTTAAAAAACTATATATGATCACATGTTCAATAATATCACATATGATACACCACTAGACTATCTTTATATTCACTCCACTTTTAGGATTTTGTTAATCTCGTTACATCTCTATGTAATTACTGACACATATATATGTGACTATTTGATAAAATTCTCCAACTAAAATCATTTAATGAGTAAAATCTATGAAGTAAGATGGTTTGGATAATGGTGAGACTTTGGAATAAAATTAATAATTCAAAAATCTTTGAACATGGTATTCAGGCTCATTTAATTCACAACATGTAATGTAATGATATTAATAAATTTTATTTTATAATTATAACTATTTCTAAATTCATCATCATCATCATTATTTTAACCCTTTCTATAAAAAGATTCCATTCAAATCATTTTAGTAACAACATTAAACTATTTAAATTTTTCTTTATTGATGCATTCAAAACTATTTTAGTACATAAATTATTTTTCATAACATTGTGGTAACTAAATATAACTCTTTACATTTCCATTTATGATAATACTCTAAACATTTTAATATATTAATTGAAACTTATTTTAAATTTTTATAGGAATAATCCTTTTTTATTAAATTTGAACAAATATAAGTCCAAAAATACTCCCACTGGTGTAATATATAGGATTTTAAGGTATTACCTTTAGATGTTTAAGAGTGTTATTCAGTGTTATATGGATTAAAAGTTTTTTTTGGGAGTTACTATAGAACTTGGGTCTGGTATGTCCTACAGGAGGTATTTACACCATAAGAGTTTTCTTACGATGTAAATATATCACTGGGTACAAGCTATGAAAACAATTTATGGAAAAATAATATGGCAAGTCACAAAATCCTTTTTATGATTTAATATCATTTTTATGTTATAATATCTTCTTTTACACCATAAAATAATTGGCTAGGATTTTAACCCAAGGCAATGTGTTTTTAAGAATACAATTTTTATAGGGGTTCAAAATCATAAATCATTGGTTTATTCCATAAACCCTTCATCCCATTATATTTTAATCTAATTATCAGGTGACTCTTCTCCCATTTGATTCATAAGTTTCCACCTTCAAACCCTAGGAGATTTCAGTTTCATTTTCAGTGATCTTCACTCCTTCTAGATTGCATCATTCAGTGCTTGATCTTCATGGTGGTTGGGTTTCATCTCTATGGGTAAGTGGCCTTACTACTTCTTCATTGCCATTATTTGTGGCAAACCTATTGCACTTTGTTTGTAGATATTTTGATCTTATGGTGGTATTATTCTTAATAATTTCTAGATCCTTTTTGAGATCTTTTTTTGAGGTTCATTCCTCAATTGTGGTGTGAAGGGTGTGTTTTCTCTAAGGTATGTTATGATCTACCCTCTATGTCATCATATTTATTTGTGGAATGTGATTATAAGATGTGGGAATCAATTCTAGGGCCTCTTTTATTGTCTTTTAATTCATTCCTATGTTGGTGGATCTCATTGTGGGCATGTCTGACCCAAGTTTGAGGTAGGTGGTTCTATCTCTAGCCTATGTTGTATAAACCTTTAATTATTTGGTTTTATAATTTTCTTTATAAGTTAATTGGCATGATTTATTTATTTGCATGTATTAAAATGGGTTTTTGAGGAAAGGTGGTTTTCCCCTATTTTAGTAAAAGAAAAAGTATTTTAAAATAATTATAAAATAGATTTATGAGATAGTTTTCAAATAATGGTTTTCATGAAATTAATTGGAAAATGTATCACATGGGAAGACTTGGGTACTTAGGTGGAAGGTATAGTAATAATCCTTGTATGTTGATACTATTGGGGGGTTCACTCATGGGGTGTTCCTATACTACCTATTCCAAGTGTCCTAGGGACTTGTTAGGCATATTGGGGGTTAAATTACTAGGGTGTTTCTATGCTACCTATATTATATGCATATTTATAGGGATGTGATGGGAATTATTTTCTATGTTTGTGTATGAGTGTTCTAGATAGCCTAACCTATAGTGAACCTGGGTGTGATTTACCAATGATTTGGTGTTTTATTGTTTGATCTTTGATTACCTTATTTGATATATGTGATATTATTTAATATTTTTATACCTAGATTGTTTATAACTATGGAAAAAAGAGAGATTTTTTATGATGATTTTTTTACAAAAAATTGTTTAACTGGTTATCATGCCTTTTTTTCTTTAAAGTTGAGCATGTTTGTATTTTTATACAGAGAATTGATATGGAAAACCTAGGTTGCAACATCTCATACTCTAGTAACTCAAATATGGTGTATATTTTATTACATTGGCACAAGATATAGGGTATAACATCTTAAATTACTAAATAGTTTAGTATTATTGGTAAACTAGATACATACTTGAAATTCACATTTCATAAAATCAACAAAGTATTTTCTTTAATAATGTAATTATTACACTTATTGTATCCATGTATATCAATCATGGAACACATCCTGGTATCTTGGGGAAAATAAAACATAATAAAGAGTTGATCTCATAGGTTTAGTAAGAGAAATCATACAGTGGAAGATATCATGTATAAATAAGAAAAATCAATATGGCAAGGTAAATAATTGAAACACATTCCATTTAATCAATAAACTGAGCATAATATAGCATAAATAAATGATGATTAAATATATACCGATAAATAATCACATGAGATTGAAACTTTTCAATGGATACTCTAACTAATCAAATAATAAAATGGACATCAATTATTGATCTCATAATGATGGAATTCATAATGCCAAACATCTGAAACTATCAATACCTTTCACAAGATAGTTTAAATCTATAGGTAGAAACCCATCTAATTTTCCCAACTGATTTGTCGCATTAGACCTATCAATGAATTGAGGGGCTATATATAACCAATCCCCACCCATCACATACAAAGTCCAATGTATTCCCCATATGAAAGGGTTGAAACATAATCAATATAAGAATTCATATTAAAAACTAACATAAAAAATGTTAATACTTACCCCAATCAAATAAAAATAATCATAAACCATCTAGAGTAATATGGTGAATTGTAATAAAATTGCATATCTTAATTCAAAATAATCATAAACCATCCAAATAAAGAATAAGGATTATTTCAAAACAAAATATCCTTAATGTATTATTATAAAATCCCATAACCCACACTCCTAGATCTAGTACTAAATTCATAAAATTTACATTTTCATATTTCACTCCAAATATGGTGAACCTATTTTCACCAATCCAAAATTAAAAGAAATCAAAAAGTATTGGATTAAAATACATACCCATAGACCTTTTAGGTTTAGAGTTTTAGATAATTCTGAAAAACTCCTACATAAATAACTCCCATTAATTTAAATGATCATTTCTCCCATTTAACCCAGTTTTTATAATTTCACATTAGGTCATTAACATCATCCTTGTAAAATCCCTTATATACATTATTCATTCAACCTCATTCTTTATAACCTGTAGAAAAGGAAAACATAATAAGGTTGAGATCAAATTCTTAGCAAGGGTTAACATAATCATTAACGATTTAATTTCATCAATGATCATAATACATGCATAAGGGTATGATGAAAAAATCATAGTGTATGGGAAAATCATAAAAGAATTCATACCCATAAATATTGGGATTATAAAATATGAAAACATGGAAAATGAAAGAGTCATAAAAATTAATAATCATGATCCATGTGATATCAAACTTGATCATGAGAAACATTATAAACCCATAACAATAATCACATAAATGTGTTGGTATCTTGGAAAAAAAATTCTTCATAACCCATGTTAAACTTGTGTTAGAAGTAGCTAGAGCCTGATTAAATCCATAGGAGAAACCCTCAGGTACTCTCTCATTCTTTCCTCTCAAGAAATGGTATATTACCCAATTAATTGTAGAAATATATGGTTATACCTATCATATAAGATATAATAGGATCCCTCGGCACTATCTGGGCCACCCCAACATATAAGTTGTAATGAGCTCACCCGATGATATCTGAGCCGCCCCATTGTATAAGTAATATCCATGAACCAAAAAATAAATAATTTAAAAATATATTTCATCATAAAACTTATAAAAATATGATTAAACCATGTAAAATAAATTGGTTTTATATCAATATCTTTTAAACATAATTGACCTATAGAGAAGAAATAGGTTTCATAACAATCTCTATGAAACAATATTAATCCATCCAAAGAAAAAAATAAATATGTTGTCACTAAAAAATATCCCCATTTTATCATAATTAAAAAAAGGGTGTTCTATTTTTATAAGTATAAATACCATTAAAATATCATTAAATAAATTTTGAGTAAAATAAATTTTTTATTTTGAAAATGAATTTTTTAAAACATAAAACATTTTGGAAAAAAAATATTTAAAAAAACTTGTAAACATTTATTGATTAAAATATCCCTTTTTATTTGAAACTTTTTAAAACATTTTTTAAAACATTTTTAGAATACATGGTTTTGGAAGAACAAAAGTTTCCGACCGAAGAGAGAGAAAAAGTAGGATTTTCTTAAAAAAAATTAAGTATGAAAGAGTGGGGAAATGTTAATTAATTTAAAATATAATTAATATAAATATGATAATTTAATTAAATATAATTGTAATATTTCAACATTAGAGACTTAATCTTACACAATCTGATAAATGATGAGATTGTAACAAAATACTCTTACCACCTTGGTAATTTTGAATCAAAATCCTCATGAAATAATATAATTAAATGAAACTTATAATATCATGAAAATAATGATATTAATTATATAAAATTTCTAATTAGAATTATATACACCTCATAAAATAAAACAGTTGTATAACATAACAAACGTCTCAAAGAAGGAAAAATAAGACAAAAATCTATTACTACTTTGTTAAATTTGAAACTATAAACCCCATGAAAGATAGATGATAAAGTTCATATTTTAATACTTATAAATTAAATTATAATAATAATAAAATACATTAATGGTAATTATGTACACCACACAATAAAAATAAGTGGTGAATATGGCATGTATCTCACAGAAATAAAAGTGAGACGAGAAAAACCCTTAACTTGATTCGGATTCATCATGCTTGTTATTTATCTTATTGAATAATAAAAATATATTAACTATTAAATTTATTTAGTAAATTTTTTCATTTTTATTTTTAGTTTTATTTCCCTGATTAATAATTTATATACAACTACTTGATCAATTAAGTTTAAGTCGGGTTTTTCACTATATTCGGCTTATGTGTCAAAACTGACTTTAATAGGTCGACTTAGGTCAATGAGATCATTATTTAAATATATCCTTAATAGTAATAATTAAATAATTATCATATTTATACATAAATTATTATTTTAAAACAATCATGCAATATCATTATGAAAAATGAACTAATGTTACTATCATGGAGATGGTAGGTTGTATGTATGAATGAGTAACATTTCAATTTTTTCAATGATCATAATAGAAACAAGGTAAGTAACATTTATCCTTCCATAATAATAATTATATCATAAATAAAATATTATTTAATTATATATACTTATATATATCATTATTTTTATTTTTTATGTAAAAAATAAGAATCACATCGCTTCTAGGAGGCTGTAGTCACATGTCCATGAACGATGTTATCACTTTTTCAATGTGTGAAATGGTAAGAATAAAATGATATATTATAGTTGTAGAGACCCGTAGCTTGACATACATGGACATTACATTAATTTTACGGAATACTTAATACATAACAAAAACAGACACACAAGGACCGTAACAGTTTAGTGTATTTGGAAACTTGGAACGTAATCTTCTAATCATGGTGAAAGATCTTCAACATATCCCATAAGATCTTCCCCTTTTTGTTTTCTTACCTAAAACCTTTCTTTAAATCCTGGGGAAAAAACATATAAAGGGTGAGCTCAAATTCTCAGTAAGGGTAAACAAAAGAAATATCAATCACATCATATACATAGGAACATAACTTTTGGAAATCTTAACCTGCAAAAGAGATCATAATTTCATAATATGGGATAAATCATAGTAGTGAAATGTAATCCCAATAATCATAACTTAAAACATGAAACTTTGTGGCATACACACATAATCATAGAGAATCATTTCTTATTAGTCAAGACACATTGCCAAGAATATCTTAGTGGACAAAGTCCATTTCTGAACCGAGTTTACTCCTCGTTTCATTCCTGTTTCACTGAGCTGGTTTAACCTGCCGTTCCAGCCATGTCTATCTCATGAGATATAAAATCTTTACCCAATTAATTGCAGGGATATATGGGTCCCACCCATTTCATAATGATACCATTCTTATGTGTGCCACAAAATCATAAATCATACATCATAGCAAAACCCATGTAATAAAAATTGGATTCTTAAACAAAATGACATCATAAAACAATTCATATAATATAAAGGAATTCATAAAAATAATTCCATCACAACATAATCAAATCAATTTAATAATAGGTATAGAAACAGAATCCTATATTATCTTAGATGGAAAATAATTTTTATAAAGCACTTGAACTCCATTCTTGAGGAAAATATCCTTTCTACTTCAAAAACATTTTCCTTTCTTAACATGTCATACAATTTTATACTAAAAAAAGTTGATTAAAAATAAACTTGAAAACTTTTAAAGGAATCTTCTTGAGAATAATGTTTTAAAAATCCATTCATGCCGTATAAGTTAAAAAAACATTCTTCTTGTACTTTTTTCGGAAAAGTCAAAAAGTACCTCGTACGAAAAATGACAAAAGATTCCTTTCATATCTTTTACTAAAAACTCACCAAAGGGTAAAATTGGATTTAAAAAATTGTAGGTGGATGGAAACAATATTAAATATCTAGGAAACATGAATGTGGATGATAAAATACACCCCAGTAAATACCAAAGTATAAACAATCTCGGATAAAATGAGATTGTGATATTTTCCCTTACCTTAGGTCCGATTTGCTTCGTATGTGTCCGAACCTCCTGTATAATGATTTAAATAATGTTATTGACTTATTCCAGAATCATACTTATTTTTATGATATCATATATGGTCATATTCTTAGCTTATTATTAGTAATATTTCATTGCTTCTTGTTATTCGGGTGTTTATTACTTTTTGTTCTTATGCGTGTTTTGTCGAATAAATTCTTATTCTTATCTTTAGGTTATAGATACCTCATTTCCATAATGGTATTAGTGTAATATATATAATATTCATTCATTAAATTCATTTATATAATCATTATTCAATGAAGATCATGTATAACGAGTCGCATCACATCGTGGAGATGGTGTTCCGTACGTACGCACGAGCGATGATATCGTTCCCATGATCGTGGAATTTTATTGGAGTGTATGTATACTATTTCAGAATAAATATCACTTTACAATAATCATATATAGTTATTATTTACACCATTATACCCATCCAAGTAAGGTGGTGGTGGAAAATAGATTACACCACGACGTGGAGACGGTATTCCATACGTATGCACGCGTGGTGATTTCGTTTTCCGTAGGATGGAGAGATGGTGAAATAGGTTTGTTTCATAATTATAATAACATATCAGTATATGAGTGATACTGATTTTATTACTTCATAATGAAACAACTAAATAATAATAAGTGGAAGAAGAAATAAAGATGAAAGAATCGGTAACGGGCATTACCTCTTCTTTGAAGCGCCTCTTTGAGATCTCTTCTTAGGGCACTAAAATTGGTATTTGAAGAAGACCAGGACCTCTAGGATGTTTCTAGGGAAGTGGGGAAGTGAAATGGGCAGGGGTTTTCTGCTCTTGAAGGCTCAAATTGGTGTGAGGAGGAGAGGGAGGAGGTTCCCTTTTATAAGAGAGGAGAGGGGCACCTTTGGAATAATTAAAAATATTATTTTATTATAAAGTCAAATTCGGTTTTTTAATAGCTCAAAATTGATATATTTAGAAGCTAAGGTGGGGATGGATAGAAATACTCTCATACAATAGAATTTAGACAAGTTTAGGTATCAAGTTTAATCTTATCATTTAGATTTAACTTTAAGTTAGATAATTTAACTTTTACCGTGTCTTCTTGTTTTCTTACACTATAAGGTTAATAAACTTACTATATCAAGACAAACGAACCCCAAGTTGCTTATTATTAATATATATAACCTTATCTAAGTCATTTGGCTGAAACTTATATTTTTAGGAATAAAATAACAATTAATAATATAGTATTTGTTTTAAAAACTATTTTATGTCAATTTTGACACTATTTGGTAATTGTTTTTTGTGAAAATCATAACAGAATGATTAGTTAGAAAACATTTAATTAAATCAATACTAACAAGTCATATTAACATATAAAATTATTGTAATTCATAAAAAGTCTCAAATTACATTTATTTGGGTATTTATAACATCAATTATGTCAATATTTCATTAATAAGATAATTACTGCATCATCATTGTATCATAAATAAATTAAACTATTCTAAGTCTAAAAATTACAAATAAAATACCATTATGTAGTAAATATTTTTATCTTTCTAATGAATATTTATAGTCGAATTTATCTTATGTATAACCCTATATTAAAAAAATTTTAGTTATTAAACTTTGATTTTAACTATTTTAACCCTTCTTTAAATAAATTGATAATAAATATCCTAATCTAATCCAAGTGGGCCTAAATGGTCATATTTTATTCCTAAGGTTGTTTTTGGTCTAATTAAACTTATGAAATAGAATTAGGACATGTTTTAGGGTAATAATAATATCATTTTTACCCTTAATTACCCTATTTACTTTTAACCATGGTAAAAAAAAGTAAAAAGTTACTATTCACCAAAAATTATTTTCATCTCATTGAACCACATTTTAGTCCTTGATATTAACTGTGTCTCTCGGATTTTCGAAATTCCACTCACAAAAGCGATAAAATTAAGTTTTATGAAAAATTCAATTTTTTAACTACCACTTAGTGGTTTCACTATTCATCAAAAAATGAAAGTTTCCAGAAAAATACCAAAAATTAGGCCTAAGCTATATTTGATATTATGAATTCAAAAATGATTTCTATTTTCCCAAATTCAAAACATATCAGTTAAATTAACTAATTTAAAAATTTATTCCCGTCGTCAAAACAAATAGCATGTTTTTTAAGAGAAATAACTATCAAAAGATTGACACTTGTTTATGTCTGGTTTAAATGTGAAATTACATCCAATGACCAACATTGTATTAAATTGTAAAAATATATTATAAATATACTTTAAAACTACTCAAATTAATAATTTATCACTATTAATTATTTCCATTAAAAAAGTTGTTTTTAATTAAAATTTAGTAATTTTCACTATTCATCAGAATATGAAAGTTATCCGAAAAGTACCAAAATCCCACCCTAAGCTAATTTCGATATTCTGAATCCAAAAATGAAGCCCATTTTGAAAAATAAAATTTACAAAATTTCAAAAAGTGGTTATTACTATTCATAACGGCTAGTTTTAATAATATTTTAATAGTATATCATTGTTTAGTGAAACTCGGTATTGCGTACGACGCAAGCTATCGACGAAGGTCGTGGTTTCGTGTAAAGAAAGCCAAGCTAGTGTTGTGTGTAGTGAAAGATTCCTTTGATGATTGATATAACATAAAAACAAAATATTTCTCATAAAAGTCTCGGGTGTTACAATAGTATTAGAAATATGATTATGTCATTAATATAATAATTATTTCATTTATAACATATATATTCATTATAGTTACCCTTATTACCTTCCATGTATCGCATTAGTGAAAAACACTTCACATCACTTCGCGGGGCAGTAGTTTTCCATAAACACAAGAGACATTATTTTTTCCACTGCAGTTTGAAATGTAAAAATTTTGTATATTATATAATGACTAAATATGTTTAATTATGTTATAAATATCATAAATATCATATATAAATAGTATGTCCATCATTATTTCTAACCATGAGAGATGGTAATGGAAAAACTAAAAACATCATTTCGCAAGGTAGTAATCTTCTATACACACGAATGATGATTTCATAACCCATTTTATGGAAGTGTGTGTGGGTTTAGGTCATACCATTAACATAAGAATATATTAGTATATTTATTATTATTAGTTTATTATATAATTATGATATAAAAATTATTGAATGATGTGAATAAGAAAATAAAATAAAAAATATTTTAGAAGAACATTACTTCTTCTTCGGGTATCCTCCTTAGGTTTGAACTAAATCCTTTAAAGGTTTGATTTTTCCCAAAAATATGGCTTCTAGGATTATGTTAGGTAAGTTATGAGGTGACTTAGTTAGGTTTTTTATAAGCCAAAAGTGTTGATGGGTGTAAATAAGTGGGGAGAGTGGGTGTCTTTTTATAGTTATGGAGAAGTGTCATTCTTTTAAATACTCAAAATTATTCAATATTGGGATATATCCCTTAACTAATATACATCAAAAATTGAATAACAATAGATTTTAGGGATTATTTGTTCAAGAAAAACCTCCACTATACAAAATAAATACATTTTTTAAACATTTTCTTCATTAACTCCTAATTTTTCTTATTTTTTACATTTTGTTTTTTATTAAGGTAACTAGTTTTCTAACCCATGTAATTCATACATTAATACTAAATTAAAGTGAGAATTATTAGAAAATTTAGAACCACTTATTTACAAAATAATAAATAATATAAAATAAAAATCACATGTGAGTTGAAATTTAATTTTAATAGAAGTGCATGTAACACGCCAAAACATGCTTTAACCCTAACTGTGACGACAATGTTTTTACTATTTAAGGTTCAATATTTTCATTATAAAGGATAAAGTTGACATGAACCCCTCCCTCCAAATATTCCCCTACTAATATGGAAATAGAGGAAGTGTGATAATGTCCCCCCAAGTCTAGCCTCCAGTAGGCCTCGGGGCAGTGACTAGCACCAAAGGTATACAGATCTCGTAATATGGGAGGCATTACCCTTTATAAGAAAAAAATATTGGGAGATAATATGGTTCATCCCAAAATAAATCCAAGAAATATATATATAAAAGAAATCCAAAATCATTTCCATGTGCATGTTTAAAAATATAATTGTTACAAAACAAGAGTCTCCACAATAAATACCAAAAAATAAGGCTAAGTGGTGACATAGTAACTGTCCCAAAGTCCGAGTTAGTAATACCCAGAATGGTCCACATATTCCTCCTAGAAACCTAAAAATAGTTTTATATACATAGGGTGATCATATGAGTATACTCAGTATGAAAAACCATGCTCTCTCGTGCACAAGTGGGAGAACCATACTAATGCCCCTATGAGAAAATAGTAAAAACCAACAACACTGAACAAGGAATACTAGTCATCCCAACCTCATCAAGGAACGCTCACTAAATAAAACAAGTTAGGTAAGGTAATATAATAATCACATCAATATTTGGGTACCTCTCACCACTTCCCACTGGTTAACTGCTCATACCCTAATGGAAAATTTCATGGTGCTTCCACACTCTTACACAAGCCCCATGTCACAACCCACCCACACACACTTGGTCCTCAGAGCTATTCCTACGACTTGGATAAATAAAGCTCACCACATCCCACCTTCAGACACCTGGTCCACAACCATACTTCATCCTTCTCGTAAACACATGGTCCACAACTATACCTCGTATAACCCCATAGACATTTGGGAAAGCACACATCACCTGCAGACACCCGGGACTCACAATCGTACCATAATATTCCCAAAGATTCTTGGGATACCAATGCCTAGAAGATGTAATAGGGAAGATCCAATAAACAACCATCCATCCTCCCATTGGAATGTTGGGAAAAAAAACCCTCCCCTGTGACAATGGGGGTGTTCGACACATAGTTCTCAAATAGGGTGGGGTGCATATAGAAATCACAAGGAATTAAAAATATATATATGTATCAAACACTCTTCCCAACCTATGGGTTCTTTCCGAACAAACAATCGGCCCACAAAATCTCCTTTACTGCTACCTCTAAATGCACAAATACAAAACAATTCGTAATTCAATTCATAAACCTAGCCAACTCATTTAACCAATTATCTTTATTTATTAAGGAAACCATTTATTCATTTCATCCCTACCTAGGCAGCTACCAAGCACAACACATCACAAGACACATATCATAAACTACACATAGGAAGAAGAAAAAAGTTAAAATAGCCCACTCTATATTTCATCTCCACTTTATGCCCATGCCAACCACTTCCATCATCATTCATCAAAGTCATTACGCCCAATCCAACATCTCATCCACAACAAAACAACCACCAACTCATAGCCACTACCATCAAATCCCTTTATCGCACCCATCAACATCACTGCTACAAAAACACACCACACCTATCAACAAAAACAAAACACAACCTGATTGTAGTCCCACTGCACAAAATTTCTCATCCATTCCACAATCAATAAATCTCTCAACCTGAGATTCCATTACACCGCCCAAACCACCCTACACATAGTCATTCCCTCAATAGCATCACCACAAAACCATAAAAGTCACAGCTTCTAGATTTAACAAGGATCCTAGTCTTTAATTCCACTTTTTAAATTCAGGGGTGATCACAGAACAAGTTTGATCCTAGGGTGTCCATTTATTTAAATGAATATACATGGTTAATTGATTACATATAACAGTATCATGTGATCAACAACAATCCATCACAATCCATCACAGGTTCACACACAAAGGCCATAACCGGCCATGATTTTTAGTGAGTTATTAGACCATAATAAACACAATATCAATAACAAAATAATAAAATAAGAGCATACATCACTTTTTCCAGCCCCTGTATATTGATATTAAATAGATTAAATTATCTTTATTTTTTCGTAATTCAACTATCTTCATAAGATATACATTCATACACCCACCCCACATGATACACAAATAAATAGAGACATAGGGATCCCTACTGAAAAGAATAGATGATCATCACCTCCATATTATGCCAAGAAAGGGGGTGTGCATTCATTAGAAAACTTTAGGGAAAATGAGATCCAAGACCAAAACACAAAAACATTGGTCCTTAGGAAGAAAGGTTATAGGGAACATATCATATCAAGAATAAAGGCAAACACATAGATAAGAGAGGATGTCGGCTTTAGAAATTCCAAATATTATATCAACAGATGAACAATTTTAAAATCCAATAAAGTCAGATCTTGACTAAGACCACATGGTTTGGCCATTTAAAAGCCTCGGGATTTTAGAGGAATCAAAGATATTATTTAGTCAGTTTAAAATGGTTTTAAAACTTCTTAAATATAGCATTAAATTAATTTTATATAAAATATAATTTTAATGGGGTGAAACTGTAGCAAACTGGAAAATTGGATAAATTTTGGAATTTTGAAAAACTATTGGAAATGAGTTATTAGTGGATGAACTTTCATTAGAATAATCACCATTAGGTGACCTAAAATTGGATGAGTCACCATTTAATGACCAACCATTTGAAAAGTCACTATTGTGAGTCACCAATGGATGAGTCACTGTCGCGAGTCACCGCCGTATGAGTCATCGTCGCGAGTCACAATTGGACGAGTCACCATCACGAGTCACTATTGAAAAAAATAGATTTTTTACAAAGTCTGAAATTAGTCATAGTTTCCTCCTAGAACACCTCAAACACCATATTTTTACAAATTAATTGACTGGGTAGGTCTGAGTCGTTACATCAAATACCTATAAACCTATTCTCATCCTTGAGAATCCAAAACTAGACCGGAAGAAAGAAGGGTCCAAACAACCACCCCATGAGATACCTCTCAAGGATCCTGCCACACTTGAAACATTGCTATCAACAAAACACATCAAATTTCAATGATAACCACCCTGAGTTGCTTTAAAGATGAAGTAGAAAATCTCCTCATCCAAGAACACCTCCTCCGACAACTGCTAACCTAACCAGCCAAAAGACACACCACACAATCAAAAAAACCACACTATCTGAACAAGAAAATCAGGGAATTCCATCCTCCATATCAACATATTATCTGCTCTGGGAGTAACTAACTCACCCACATGGGTTTAATCACATTGTAATTAATGTGTCTCAATTATGGATTAGGTCCTCCCCGCTTCACGCATTGGGACTTTATCACACATCACGAAACAAGGAAACAATTCATCTTATAACAAAAAAAGGTTCAAATGTTATATCACAAGGAAAAAAAGAACAATAAAAAACTCAGAACAACTTTTTTATTGGGAATGCATCTTCATTTCTCACTCCCAAGTACTCTCCTCCAGGCCACCATGCCTCCACAATACATAAACCAAAGGAATGGTCTATCCACACAGCACCTTCTCCCAACAATCCTAGATCCCTATCGGCTTCTCTACGTATGTTACATCGTCTTCAATATCCAAATATCCATATTCGATGAAATGGGAGTTATCTTGAAGTTACTGGAGAAGATGGGAGATATGAAAAATTTCGTGGATCCTCTCTAACTATAGTGGAAACACCAACTGGTACACCACTTCGCTAACTTATCCCAACACCTCGAAGGGTCTGATGAACCTGGGAGAAAGATTACTTTCTCTTCCAAACATATGCTTCCTATATCAAGAGGAAACCTTCAAGAACACATAGTCACCAACCTCCAAATCCAAGGTCCTCCTCCTATGATCAGCATATGACTTCTTCTGGTCATGTGCTTCTTTCATCCTCTCACGAACAAGTAGAACCTTCTATGTCATGCTCTGCACAACCTCAGGGCCAAGAATAGTTATCTCCCCAACCTCTTTCCATCACAAAGTTTAACAACATGGTCTTCCATACTAGTATTCAAATGAAGCCATGCCAATGGAAGAGTTATAGATATTATTTTAAGAAAACTCTACCAAGGGCATGTGTCATACCCAAGATCTACCAAAGTCTAAGATGCATTCTTGCAACATATATTCTAGAATCTGGATAGTGTGTTTTGTCTTCCCATCTGTCTGAGGGTGAAAGGTAGTGCTAAGGAATAACTAAGTGCCAAAAGCATGCTGAAAATACCCTCCAAACTCATGAGGTAAAATGTGTATCCTGATATGAGACAATGGATCTAGGAACTCCATTTATCCGCACAACCTCATCCACATACCTCATGGACAATGCATCCACGGCACTAGACTTCTTAATCACTATGAAGTGAGCCAATTTTGTCAACTGATCCACTACTACCCAGATCATATCACAACCTCCCTGATCCCTAGGTAATCCTATGATCAAATCCATTGATATGTCATCCCATTTCCACTCAGGATAATCTAGGGGATGCAACAACCCACCATGAATATGGTGATCAGTGTTCGAATTCTATCACACTAAGCACTTTTCCACAAACTCTGCTACTACCTGTTTCATCCCAGGCCACCAAAACTACATCCTTAGGCCACGGTACATCTTAGAAACTCTTTATTGTACATATAAGGGTGATCTATGAAACTCATGGAGGACTCCATCTTACATCACCACTAGAACAAAAAGTCTTCCACAAAACAGCATCTAATTATGTCCATCCTCATACCATCCCTCTGGAGCATTACTATAGTCAACACAATCATGCATCACCTATGCCTCTAAGTCTCCCCAATAAGACTCTACAATATGTTGCATCAGAGAAGACTACACCATCATCTTAAATAAATAGCCTTTACCTCTATCCACCCTTGCATCCAGGTTCATGGATACCAACTCCTCTATTTCCTTCCAAGAATCCACAGATTCCTGAACTGTCACCTTCTACGACTTCCTACTCAAGGCGTCGGCCATTACATTCCCCTTCCTGAGGTATAAGAGATCTCAAAATCATATTCCTTAAGGAACTCCATCCACCTCTGTTGTCTCAAGTTCATATCATGATGGTAAAAGATATACCTTAAGCTCTTGTGATCCATGAAGACCACAAACGGCTCCCCAATGAGGTAATGTTGCCAAAACATTAATGTGAACACGACCTCTGCTAGCTCCAAATCATGGGTGGCATAGTTATGTTTGTGGGTATGTAACTACCTAGAACCATAAGATATCACTCCCCATTGTTGCATCAGCAAACATCCCAAGTCCATATGGGAAGTGTCACAAAACACCTCAAACATCACCCCTTCCACTAGAAATCGGAGCACTATACAACTAACCATCTTCCCCTTCAGATATCTAAATGATACATGTCACTACTCACTCCACACAAAAGCCTAGTATTTCTTGGTCAAATCCATCAATGGAGCAATAAATCCAGAAAAAATTGGGTACAAACATCTAGTAATATCCCTCAAGACCAAGAAAATTGAGAAACTATGCAACATTCTTGGGTTCTTCCCAATAAAAAAATGCCTCAACCTTTGATGGGTCCACTGTTGCACCCTACCGGGACACCACATACCCAAGGAAATTCACCTCTCGTGACCAAAACTTTCACTTGGAAAAATATTAGTAGAGCTAGTAGCGTCGAAGTGCCTGCAAGATAGTCCTGAGATGCTTAGTATTCTCATCCTCTGACCTCAAGTTGATTAGGATTTCATCGATGAATACGATGATGTACCATTCTTGGAACTCACAAAAGAAGTAGTTCATAAGCCCCATGAACATGGATGGTGCATTTGTAACACTAAAAGGAATGATTACAAACTCGAATTTCCCATACCTATATTTGAAAGCAATATTCGGGATATTTACCTCCTTCACCATCAACCAGTGATATCCAGATGATTGATCAATATTATAAAACCAACTCACCCCTCTCAGCAGGTCGAAAAGATCATCTATCCTCGGGATGGGGTAACAGTTCCTGGCTGTTACTTAATTCAACCTCTGGTAGTCTATTCACAACCATATACCACCATCCACCTTCTTTAAAAATAACACTAGAGCACCCCACAGTAACACATAGGGCCGAATAAATCCCATCTTCAATAAATCATCTAACTGAATCCTCAACTCCTACAACTCAGAACGTTCCATATGATAAGGATTCATTGAAATCGAAAAAGCACTGGGTTGTAGGTCTATGCCAAACTCAACACGGCGTCAAGGGGATAGAGTCACAACCTCCTTGAGAAAAAAAATACAAGAAATTCCCAACAACCCTAGGGACTTTAGTGTCCAATACTCCTTCTAGCAGCTCATCCAACAAGGAAATAAGAGGCTCCATACACTGACTTCCCACCTGACAACTCAGATCATCGACGAAAGACACACACTGACCATCCATGTATGAAAACACGACTCTTATCCAAAATAATTTGATAATAGCATGCACGGAATACAACCATCTGATTCTAAAAATAACATTGTATGGTTGCATCTTTAGCAAGAACATATCCCCATGGGATTGATGTGGTCCCATCATCATTCCACATCCCTAGAACACATTGGAAAAGCTGGTTTGACCTCCTACTAGGGTACTCAAAACTAGGGGAACAGAAATCATCTCTAAATATAGTCTAATAACATGGTTTAGACTGGGTGAAACAAAGGAGTGTGAAGCTCCTGAATAAAACAAATCACAATCAAGGATACTAAACAAGCTGATCATACCTCAAACGATCTCTGGACCTACTAAACAATTTGCCTCTACTGTGTGTAACTGACCATGTCTAGCTTCTATTCCCCTTTGTTGATGACCACCCCCACAACCATGCCTGGGTCGAGGTCTTTGAGGAACACCCTGAGGTCAGCCTCTACCTGCTCCATCTCCCCTCGGTGGAGCATGATCCTACTATCCCTGCTGCTATAATTGCCCTTCCAGAATCTACTATAGGGGAAGGCACTAAATATGACCACCTCTGTCATACTGAACCTGAACAACCATTAGGAACTAAATCTAAATATTCCCATGGGCTCTACAAGAGACACACCATGATACCAAGTTTATGGGAAAAATATGAGGACTTGAAGGCCAAAATGGGAACTGTTGAGGTTGAATCCCCATTGGCCAAAACCTAGAAGGCCCTGGAACCTGAGACCTACTACTGGTAACATTTCCCTTAAAGAACCCTACTGAATCCCCTCTCATAGTAGACCTCCTTTACAGTTCATATGATCAACTACCTATGCCTTCTTCTAGACCTCTAAGTACATTGGTAAGGTGAAGGGAGTAACTCCTCATCTAGAAAAAGATCTGGAGAAAAACGAAGTATATCCTTGAACTTTATACCCAACTCTTGTATTGACATACTACCCTACTGTAGGGAGAGTAACTCCTACCTCTTCTCAGCCTTCATGGTTGAAGAAAGGAATTCTGCTTAGAACTCCTTCTGAAAATTGACCCATAGAATGTCAGCTTCCATCCCTCCCCCCAAAGTACAATTTCTACCACTGACGCACGGCTCCCCGCATCTGGATCACTGCCAAAAAAACCCAAAACTCCATCAGATCCCAGATCAAATTGAATGTGATCACAATATCCTCAATCCAACTCTTTGTATCCATGTATGAAATGTTATTCTCATAGTTTCCTAGAGTCTACTAGTAGAAATAACATAGCATCATCTACCAGTAGTTGTCCTCCCCCATTAGATCAATCCTCCACCGATCAACCAGATCGAATTGCTAAGCCTCGACTGCCCGAGCCACATGTGGGTGACGACAGGGTTCCATGGATGAAAAAGGTAAGAAAGTAACTCCTAAGCCCAAGTAGTGTGTAGTTTTATTTAAGATTCATTTAACTCGTTATTTATTTAAATTACCTAAAACTCCCAATTCAAATAAGAACACAAGTCATTATGATGAATGTACCTTCCCAAGGGTCTCTACCCTACAAATGGTGTAGCCTTGATTGGTCACTTAGTAGGCTCAGAGTCCTTTCATATAATCATGGGGGCCCTAAAATCATTTTTACTAGTCGATCTTCCCTAGCCTATGTCACACACCAATATCACCTAAAACTATTTCCCTACCAACCCATGAAATCATCACTATGACTAACTCCAAATTAAATTTTATCTCTCAACCTCCTCTGATACCATTCTATCACGACCCCTCCCTCCAAATATGCACCTCTTGAGCTGGAAATGAAGGAAGAGAGATAATGACCCCCAATTACTACCTCCAGTGGGCCCCAAGTTGGCAACTATCACCAAGGGTACAAATATCTCACAATATGAGAGGCATTACCATTTATTAGAAAACAAGATCGGGAGATAAGATGGTTCATCCCAAAATAACTCCAAGATATATATATATATATATATATATATATATATATATATATATATATATAATAAATCCAAAACCATTTCCACATGAATGTTTTTTTTGGAAAAGGTACTAGAATAAATGAAAGAGAAAATTACAAAAGTTAGAAAGTGGGGGTTTTATTACAGTCATTCTGATAAAGAGTGGTGAGATCAGTAGGCAGGGTCCCCATGAAAGAACTATTATTGTTGACACCTTTATTGGCAAGACCATCTACTACTTTTTTTGCCTCTCTGTAGGTGTGCATGATGATGTGATTAAGTCTTGAGAGGTGTTGTAGGCACATGATCCATTTAGTAGTAATAGCCCAAGCCAGGTGAGTTGTACCATACCTAAGAGCTTGAACGATGGTAGTTGAGTTTCTTTCAATCCAAATATTGTTCCATCCTCGTTGCCTTATCAAATCAACTACACTGATGATGTTATGCATCTCTTCTTCAAGGAATGAGGTATGACCACATGAACCATAACATCATTTGAGAATGTTCTCATTGTGATCTCTTCAAATGATGTCATATCCATTAGGTCTTGGGTTTCTTTTTGAAGCACTATCTACATTAATTTTTATCCAACCAAGAATAGGTGGTTTCCAATAAACCTCTCATCAGGCTATATTTTCCTTTGAATTAGATTTGTCTCAGGATGTAAAAGTCCTTGATTGAGTTGTGGCAAGTCCCTATTTGTATTATTCCATCTTCCTTGATCGTAGTGTGGATTTTTATTTGAGTTTCACGAAAATTGAAAGTATTATTTTTGTGCTTAATTGAATTTATTTCATACCAGATAAGATAAATTAGTTCAGCTGCAGCAGTAGTGAAGAGCTAGTGAATTTGTGTAGAGGCATCTATAGTAGTGCATCTTTGAAACTATGTTCCGATAGAGTCCAAACCTCTCCATCTGAGATAAAAAATGTCAAAAATATATTTCCATAAAGTAGAAGTAGTAGAAAAGGTTAGAAATAGGTGGTCCATGTCCTCTCTATTTTGGTTACATAGAGGACATTTAGAACAAAGTTGTATACCACACATCTGGAGGTTGTAATCTGTGGGGGTCCTATTGTGAGTGATTCTCCGAATTAACGTGAGACGTGAGGGTCTAATACATCTTTTGTTGAAATTTTTCAACCAGGAAAAGTTATTATTTTTGGTAGTGACATTATGCCTATAGTATAATTTAGAGGTTAGAAGACCATTATGAGCTAGTTCCTAGACTAAAAAGTCATTAGTGTTAACAAAAGTTTAGTTGTTGATAATAGAAGAGATTTCATCGGGTAGATCTAAATCAGAAGAGTTCATACAGTCATTATGGTGATGTTGTAATTTTGAGACAAAGGGACGGGGTATATTATGTTACAAATAGGTATAACATTCCATTTATCATGCAAAAAAAGAAGAGAATAATTCCTATTGACTATCCATTGAGAGTTAGATAGAATTTTACAGAAGCTACGTTTGATGGAAGGCCAAATTGATGAGTCCATAAAAGTGTGCTTGCCTTTCTTGTGGTTATTATAAAATATACCACAAAGTAACTCATAAGTTTGAGAGTTTTTGTTCACAATATTCCAGGTAATTTTAACTTCAAGGGCTTCATTAAAGTGTTTGGGGTTTTTAATACCAAGCCCCCATTCTCAATTGGAGTGCAGCATGTTTTCCAGGGAACAGTGACGATTTTTCTTTCGAGATTGTTGTCGCTCCAGATGAAATTTTTTATTCCTATATTGATATTTTTAATTAAATCAATGGGCCATTTGTACACTATCATAGAGTATTCCATTTTAGAGACAATGGTGTGTTTGAAAAGTCAAATTCTGCTTGCCATCGAAATATTTTTTCCCTTCCATGAGGAAAGTTGGTTATTGATTTGATCAAAGATGTTGAGGAAGTAAGTGTTTTTTGGATTCCCCTATAAAATGGGTACCCCAAAGTTGGTAAAATGGAATAATCATTCTTTTATACCTAATTCATTTATTACATCAATTTTTTTGATGGTAGGGAAACATTTGCTGAAGAAAATGGAAGATTTGATCCAAATTATAGATTGACCAGAGACCTCCTCATAATTTGAGAGTAAATCTTTGAGTTTTTTAATATGTTTCTTATCTCCTTGGACGAATAATATAATATCATCATCATATAAAAGATGAGAGGGAACAGTTAAAGTTCTAGAGGCAAATATGAGTTTTAATGTACCCTGATTGATGAAATCAGTGATGAGTCTACTAAGGTAGTCTTCAGCTATAACAAAGAAGATGGAAGAGAGAGGTCACATTTTCTGACACCATTTGTTCAAGTGAAGTATACATTTGGGGAACCATTTATTAGAATAGAAATTTGAGTGGAGATAAAAAGAGTTTTTATTTTATTGATAAAAGAATTATTAAATCCAAATCCAGAAATAATTTTGAAGATGAAATTCCAATCGATGGTATCAAAAGCTTTCCTAATATATAATTTGATAGAAACAATTCCCCCTCTTTGATTATTTTTTAATAGGTTAGTAATTTAAGAGGAAATACATATAAAATCTTGGATATTTATCCCCTTGAGGAAACCAAATTGGTTCTAGGATATGATTTTCTTGGAAATAGGGGTCAGTCTCATAGCTAGAAGCTTAGAAATGATTTTATACACGGTATTGATAAGATCAATCAGTCTAAAAAGATGAATCTCTGAACCATTATCAACTTTGGGAATGAGTGTGAGAAATTGTGCATTTATACCATAAGGGAGGAACCCATTAGTGAAGAAGTACCTAACAAGGTGACAAAAATCACTGCAAACAATGACCCAATGATGTTGAAAGAAATTATTAGAGAAACCATCAGGGCCAGGGGCACTATCAGGCTTTAAGATAAAAACTACCTCTTTAATTTCATGCTCAATTGGAATACTGTTCAATATTTCATTGTCATTGTTCCCCAATATGAGGGTAATGATGCCAAGCTTGATGTCCTTATTCTGATTAGGGACATTGAAAATGATATTAAAGTAGATTGTGATGTGATTGGTCAAAATCTTTTCATTATCAATGATATTGTCCCCATCCTTAAGTAAAGAAAGGGTTCTACAAGTCTTTCTAGCTCTTTGAAGTGCGTTAAAGAATTTAGTGTTTCTGTTTCCATCTTTAAGCTAATTGATTTTAAGATTTTGTTTCCTGAGGTTGTCTTTCAAGGTCAGAAGAGAGTTGAGTTTAAAACTGATCTCTATTTATTGAGTTGGATCCCTATTAAAATCATTATGTGTTGAGTCAGTTTGAATTTAGTTAAGGTCATGCTCAAGGAAGTTAATTTCATTATCAGTTTGTTGGGCTCTATCTTTGCACCATAGCTTTAATTTTTTCTTTAGGAGTTTCAACTTTACAATGCAAGAAAAGGCATCATTTGAGTGAATTGAATTGCAGGTGTCTTCAAAAAATTTATTACGGTCTAAAACAGTGTTCCATGCATTATTGAATCTAAAGGGAAAAATAGGTGTATTGTCTCTAGTTTCTAGGCTCACTAGAATAGGATGATGATCAGAATTTAGTTTAGGCAAGGTGATGCTGGAGATGGTATTCCAATTATCAAGGGCTACAGAATTTGTGAAGGATCTATCTAGCTTTCTTGCTAAGACCCTATTATTTTTATTTCTATACCAAGTATATTTTTCACCAACAAGATTAATCTCCACTAAGTTGTTAACATCCATACAAGATTTTAACTCTATAGTGGAGGCATCTGATTGTAGGTGTCCCAGTTTTTCACTAGGTCTAAGAATGGCATTAAAGCCTCCAACGATGATCCAAGGTGCTTGAATTTTGTTATTGAGGGAGGATATATGATTCCATATAGTTATTCTATCCTGATATCTATTTCAAGCATAAAAAAGTACAGAAGAAGGTACCATATTACACTTCCACTTCACATGTCCAAGATTCAGAATTTGTATTATAAATATGTGGATTACTTATCGAGGTATGGGAAAACCCATAAATAATCACAATTGTTATTGTTATAAGTAGAACCTATAAAGTTGTAACTATATCTGTCTAGAATATTAATTCTATAAGAAAAGGTGATTTTAGGCTCAAATATATCAAAAAACATAGGTTTATGCGTAAATAAAAAGTTTTTTAGCATTACCATGGTGTCATGGTTGGAAATACCCTAGAAATTCCAGTAAACAATATTCATTTATACTTACATTTGGGGCTTGTCCCCTTCTTTTATTACCTCTGGAGTTCTTTCCCAGCTTAGATCTCCTTAATTGTTTAGAAGAATCCTTGTTTGGTGTTGCATTTTTTTCCTACATGTTCATGGAAGAGTTAGCATAGATATTATTACTTTTTATACCTGTCAATACTTCCTCCTGATGGAATTTTTTGTTGTCTTAAATATGCTTTAACTCCATCTGTCCTATGTCACGGGTTGGAGTGACCTTTTCAGTTGAAGTTGGGGGGTTTCATGTGTATATCCAAAGCTCTCCCATCAGGAGTTTGCTTGTTGTCCTGTATGATCAGGGTAGCAGGAGTTGAATCAGTCTTGTATGTAGGGCTGCTAAGTACCTCTGTTTCAGTGTTTTTTGCAGCTTCATATCCAGTAGTGCAGTGTTGTTCTCTTTACCCTATAGGTGCCTGAGGCCCCCTGTATTCTTCATTTCCCATTTTCAGCATTTGGAGTTGTAGATTCTCGAGTTGTTGTCTTTCCTAGCTGAGACTATCTTGTGAGTAGGGCTATATATTTCCTCTATTTAAAGGGTGTTTTTATCCCTCTGTCTATCAGTGCATTGGGACTCACTACTTTATATATGTGTCCTAGTCCCTTCTGCATTGTCTTTTTTCTGGTTGCAGCAGTTGGGGTTACAGGCACTATGCACTTTGTGAGTGGTAGAAACCATAAGGATATTTTGGTTAGTTGGTTCCCTGTAAATATACTGTTTGGTAGATTGAGTGTTATCAGAGCAAGATTTATTCGGCTTAAGTGCATTTGAGTTCTCAGAATCAGCAGGTAGGACCTTTAACCTATGCTCCAGAGCTTTGTCTTCCAAAGGGTGAGTAACGTTGTCAGCATATTTATGTAAGAATTTTGTTGTTTCTATTTTCATCTATGTGCTTTTATTTCTATTGAGTTCCATCCCTTTTCCATCAAGTTTTATACCATAGTTTTCAGTGTCTAGAACTATGGAGGCTATTTCCTCAAAAATAGAACTCACTTCCTTATCTAGTTCCTCCAAGTCCACCGTTTCTTCCCATTAGGGAGTGGCCTTTGAATTAGTTGTGCCATCACCCTTCTTGACCCATTTTTCCTTTTTCTGTGTGTGTAGATCTGCCTTTTCTGAGTCAGTCTTGTCATTAATTCTATTCCTCTTGATTTCATTCCATACTTTCTCATTCATGGGGTGTGCTTGTTTTTTTATCACGTGACAGTTGATAACAGTATGCCCAATGATTTTGCAGTAGTCGCAGAAAGTTGTCTTGTGTTCATACTCAATCCTAACCTCAGTCCAATATTCCTTAAAATTGAAAGAAATGACATGTGGAAGCTTTGAATCAAGATTACCTTTCACCATGACTCTTGCATATTTCCCCAACTCTCCATTCAGTGTTCTCTAATCTATCTTCAGGGGGACTCCTATGCAGGAGGTGAGGTCATTTAGGATTTTGGGGTGCCAAAAATACCAATTTAGACCATGTAATCGAACCAATATTTGTACCATGGAGTTCCTATGAGTAAAAGGATTAAAAGCATAGTCCCAAGTTGATAATCTAAGGATACATGGTTGCAAATGTAAATTTCCATGTTTCCAGATTTGATCTAATTCCTCCTGTCAGTGCAGGATAATATGGAAATAGCCTCTCCCGAGTGGAACTAATTTCCAATTGGTTGATCCCCATCAATGTTCAATCCAAGGTTTTATCTCAGTAGCTAACCATGGATTATCACCTTGTAGGTAAGATATGCATCCAAGAATAGAAAACTTACACATTTCTTCCCTCTGTTGTAGTGCGTCAGGGTCTGCTTCAACCAAAAATCCTCCATCTTCAAGTTTCTTGATCCTTGAGGGGGTCGTTGAAGAAGTCCTTTACGGGTCTAATCCCTTAAGGGCTTCGACGAAGGAGATCCCTTTAATTGTATGCTTTGAATCTCAAATGGCATTCTATGGGGGAGTTACATCCCTTTTTGCAGTCGGTGCTTCACGCTTGAAGGATTATTCCCAATCCGGATCAAAAGAAGCCATTTTAGTTCAGATTCGTCAAGACAAATATTATTCATCTCCACAATTCACGAATTAGGGTTTACCAGGTAGTCGTTCATGAGCTCCGTCCATCCTCTCTCCATCATTCAGGATAATGCTTCTCATTTCCACATGAATGTTTGAAAATATAACTATTAAAAAACAAGAACCTCAAAAGTAAATACCAAAAACAAGGCTAAGTAGAAACATAGTAACTTTCCCAAAGTTCGAGCTAGTAATGCCCATCATAGTCCACATAGTCTTCCTAGAAACCTAAAAACAGTTTTATATACGTAGGGTGAGCATAAAAGTATACTCAATAAGAAAAACCAAGGTCTCTCATGCACAAGTGGGAGAAAATACAAATTCCCCTATGAGATAATAGTATAAACCAATAGCACCTAACAAGGAATACTATTCATCCAAACCTCAACAAGGCATGCTCACCAAATAACACAAGTCAAGTAAAGTAATATAATAAGCACATCAATGTTTGGGTACCCCACACCACTCCACGCTGGTTAAATACTCATAATCTAATAGAAAACATCCAGGTGCTTCCACATTATTCCACAAGCCGCATGTTACAACCCACCTGCACACACTTAGGCCTCAAAGCTAGTCCCACAACCTAGGAAAATGAAGCTCACCACATCCTTCCTGCAGACACCTGGGCCATAACCATACCTCATATCATCCCGTAGACAGCTAGGAAATCACACCTCGCCCACAGACACCTGGGTCTCACAAATTCACCATAATATGCCCAAATATTATTGGGCTACCAATGCTTATAATAGGAAGTATGGAAGAGCTAATAACCATCCATCCATCCTCCCACCAGGTTGTTGGGAAAATACACCCTCCCCCATGATAATGGGGGTGTTCGAAATACAGTGATCAACTAGGGTGGGGTGCGTATAGAAATCACAAGGAAGTGAAAAGATATATATTGGTATCAAACACTCATCCCAACCTATGGGTTCTTTCCAAACAAACAAACAGCCTACAAAATCGCCTTTGCTCCTACCTCTAAATGAACAACTACACAACAAGTTGCAATTCGATTCATAACCTCATCCTACTCATTTAACCAATTATATTTCTTTATTAAGGAAACCATTTATTCATTTCATCCCTACCCAGGCAGCTACCAAGCACATCATATCACAATTCACACATCATAAACCACACAGAGGAAGAGGAAAAAAGTTAAAATAGCCCACTCCATATTTCTTCTCCACTTTATGCCCATACTAAACACTACCATCGTCATTCTTCAAATTTATTCTGCACAATACACCAGCTCAACCACAAAAAAACAACCACAAAATCAAATCCACTCCCATCAACTCCCCCTATCGCAACCATTTGCAGCCCCACTATACAAACACACCACACCCAACAACACACACAAAAAACACAACCCAGTTACAGTCCCACTACACAACATTGCTCATCCATTCAACAATCAATCAATTTATCAACCTGAGATTCCAATAAACTATCTGAACCACCCCACACATAGTCATACCCAAAAATAGTAGCACCATACAACAATACAAGGAACAACTTCCAGATTTAACAAGGCTCCCATTCTTTAATTATGCTTTTTAAATTCAATAGTGATCACAAAACAAGTTCAATTTTGTGGTATCCATTTATTTAACCGAATATACATGGTTAATCGATTATATATAATAGCAGGACATGATCAATAACAAGCCATCATAACCCATCATAGGTGCAGACATAAAGGCCACCAACAACCATGATTTTCAATGGGTGATTTTCCCATACAAAACACAATATCAACAAAAATAATAATAATAATAAAGGAGCATGTGTCACTTTTTCATATCCCCTATATATTAATATTAAACAGATTCAATTATAATTATTTATTCATAATTATGATATCTTCACAAGAGATACATTCATATGCCCACCCCACATGATACACAAATAAATAGAGATGATTGGATCTCTACCTTAAAGAATAGACGATCAAAACCTTCTTATTGAGCCAAGATAGGGGGTGCACATATAATAGAAAAACTCTATGGAAAATGAAATCTAATCCCACAACACAAACACACATCTCCTTGGGAAGAAAGGTTCTAGGTAACGTCTCATATTGAGAGAAAATGGAAACACATAGAGAAGATAGGATCTCAGTTTTAGAAATTCCATATCCTATATCAATGGAGGAATGGTTTTAAAATCCATTAAAGTCGTATATTGACTAATACCATGTGATTAGGCCATTTAAAAGACTCGGTATTTTAAAGTAGTCAAAGATATTATTTAGGAACTTTGAAAAACTTCAAAACCACTTAAATATAGCATTAAATTCATTTTACGTCAAATAAAATGTTAAAGGGGTAAAACTGCAGCAAACTGAAAAACTAGAGAAATTTTCGAATTTTGAAAAAATGTTGGAAATGACTCACTGGTGGATGACCTACCATTAGATGACTAATAGTTAGGTGATCAAACATTGGATAAGTCACCCTTAGAAAAGTCACTATTGGACGACTCACCATTGGATGAGTCACCATTGTGAGTCACCGCTGGACGAGTCACCATCACGAGTCACCATCACAAGTCACCATTAGATGAGTCACCATCACAAGTCGCTTATTGATGACTCACTATGTCGATTCACCATTGAAAAAACTAGATTTTTGAAAAAATCTTGAAATAAGTCACCATTGCCTCCCAGAACACCTCAAACACCAGATTTTTGTAAATTAATGGATAGGGGAGGTCTGGCCCATTGCAAAAGTGGTCTATAAATGGAACATATTTTATATTTATTAAGATTTAAAAATTAATTTACATAATATATAATTTTTAGTAATTTTAAATCATTTAATAAAATATCATTTATTATAAAATAGAATTAATGTCAATTTTGACATTATTTATTTAATTTGAATTTAAAAAATATAAATACATTAATTGAATTAAAATATATTAAGTTAACATTTTTTTATAATGATATATTCATCTAAAAAATAATGTAACACAAAAATTCACTCAATTTACCTCACCTTTAATATTTTAAATATCATTTATTTTATTTAATTACTAACTAAATAATCCATGTGTTGGTGTTTCTTAAGGATTTAATGAAATTATATAACATATAAAAATTAAAGATAAATTATTATGATAAATACTTAATTTATTTTTAAAAAATATATTTATAACCAAACCTATTTATTTTTTCCCTATCCCCAAAGTTTTATAGAATTAAAATCAAAGAAGGTTCATTTTTTTCTTTTTCTTTACTTAAATTATTATATAGGTCACTTTCATGGAATATTATTCCCACTAAATGATTTAAATAGACACTTAGATGATAATGGTCGATATATTACCATTTGATAGTTGTTGTACAAGTTTATAGGTCATTTAACCCCTTAAGTTTAAATTTTAACCATTAAGTAAACTTGTTTTTACCTTAATCATTGGAATTAATTTTTAACTATATTCACTAATCATTATGGTCAAAAATTATGTTGGAATTAATAGATAATATAAATTATGTTTATTCCAAATATAGAATTGATTTTTCCAAATTCAACTCACATAAGTGATAAAAGTTAATTTAAAATTAATCCTGCAAACGTAATGAGAAATCGGGGTTTTAAAGTGAAAATGTTCAAAGGTTTACAATGTTTTTTTATCAAAATTAAATATGAAAATGATTCCAATGACTCAAATTGGATTAATAAATATATAATTTAACTATTTTTATTTTAAAACCAGTTCCAAATATAATTTAACAATATTAATCATTTAGATGAAAAGAAAGTTTTCAATTAAAATCTAGTATTTTTCATTATTCATCAAAAAATAAAAAATCTTAGAAAATAAAAAAGTACCCATAAAATAATTATGATATTACAATTTCAAAAATAATGTTTATTTTTTAAAATAAAAATTTTAAAATTTTAAAAAATTATCCTTAAAATAAGTGTGACATAAAAAGATGACAAAATGGTTTTTAATACACTTTTAAGCATAAAATTGTATTTATTTTTATCTATTTTATAAAAAAAATATTAATGTTAAAAATTATATTGAATATATTAAATATAAATTTCATTAATATAATCCAACAAGAGTGATTTGTTTAATTTATTGTTATAAAACATACTTGTGCGCATCTAAGTAGTTTCTCAAAAAAGATATCCTTTTATTTTAAAAAGGGTTTTATTTTCATTTCTAATTAATTGGTTACCAAATAATTCATTATATATACATGTGTAAAAAATATTTCCATAATTAAGTTAATATTTTTCATACCTTCTATTCCAATGTCTAGTTTATAACTATCATATTAAATCATTATATTAATAGTATATTATTGTTCGATAAAACTCAGTATTGCGTGTAACACAAGCTATCAAGGAAATTGTCTATTGAATGCATTGAAAACTAACTGAATATTTCATGTAACATATTATATCAAATAAGATTTTTATTATTTTATAATTTTTTTTGTGTTATATCCATCCCTTAATAAATTGTGTCCTCACAATTTGAACTTTATCTCAATAATCAATGGTTGGACATTTGAAAATACTATTGTTTCAAGATCCTTTTCATAGAGTTGAGGAATTATCTTACCATATAGACTAAGAGAATATGTAAATATACTTACTTTATGAGTATAATTTCATACTTTATCCAATTTCTTCTAGAATCACATCTTTTTCTCCAAACGATGAGTATTCAAGATGAATTTGTTCCATTCCTAATAAACAAAAATCAACCTTTAAAGACAACATAACCATAAAATGGGTAAAATTAATAATAAAAATATTACACATATATTTCGAAATTAACCAAAACCAAAATGGTTATAACATGTTAAAATAATTCTAAAAATGAATAAACCTTTTTATGATACGTTAATCTTAAAAAGTAATACCCAATATTCAAACCAAACTATTCCATAAATAATTATCCTTAAAATTCTTTAAATATTTCTTAACTATGTTTGAAATCAAAATATTAGAAGGTATTGATTGTATATTTTTCTAAGATAAATCAACCATTATTCCTCAAAAAAATATTAATTTTTTTAAATAAACTTAATCTTTACCTGTAAAAAAATTTCATACTGACTAGGAAATCATGTAGTCTAGTGGTAGGTGTGAAACTCTTATTGTCCTTTGGTCATGGGATAAAGCTTCACCGCCTTTCCAAAAACAACGATTTTTCACCCAGCATATAGGTTGTCCTTTTTTATTTAACAATTCAAAATAATTACTCCCTAAATAACTATTCATGTTGATATTAGGGGTTATAAATACCTAAAACCAATAAAAAATCTCCAAAAAAGTTATTAATCGCTTTATGATCTCATCTCTTAAAACCTAAAAGGGGTGTCTAAAATTTTGAACTTATGATCATCCTAAATCTCATGGAAACATGATGATATCCATAAATCTTAATATAACCTCACATTAAATCATCCTGGTCTCCAATGTTATCTAAACCCTACTATGATACCAACTATAATAGCATATAATCCACCCTCCCAGATCTAATGCTAAATTGATAAACTTTACATTTTCAGCTTTGATACCGAAGATAGTGAACTAATTTTCACAAATCAACCTTAAAAAATCAAAAATAAAATATTGCATCACTTACATAACCATAGAACTTTTATTATTATAGTTTTAGAAAATTAGAAAAAACTCCTATATAAAAAATTACATGAATTTAAATGAGAATTTCTCCCATTTAACCCAACTTTTCTTAAATCACATTAAGTCACCAACATCATCCTTTTGAAATAACTTATAGACATAATTCGTTCAACCTCATTATTTATAACCTAGGGAAGAATAACATAGAATAAGGGTGAGCTCAAATGATAAATATGGGTAAACATGATCATTAAAAATTTAATTACATTAATGAACCTAAGAAGTGCATAAGTGTATAATTAAAAAATCTGTGTATGAAAAAATCATAAAATAACTCATACCCATAAATACCTGGATCATAAAATATGAAAATATGAAAAAGTAAATTGTCATAATAATCAATAATAATGATCCATGTGATATCAATATTGATCGTGAGAAACATTATAAACCCATAACAAGCATCATATAAATGTGTTGGTATCTTGGAACATTTTTTCTTCATAACCCACGTTAAACATATTTTTAAAGTAACTAGAGCCTAGTTAAATAAAAAGGAGAAACCCTTAGGTAGTTTCTACTAATTTCCTCTCAATAAATGTTATATTTTCTAATTAATTGGAGATTTATCTGGTTGCACTCATCATATAATCTATAATGGGCTCACTCGGTGCTTTTGGTCCACCCCATCATATAAGTTGTAACGGGCTCACCCGATGTTATCTGGTCCACACTATATTATAATTAATGTACAATAACCACATAAATAATAATGTAAAAAAATATTTCATCATAAAAATCATCAAAAAATTATTGGAATGGAAAGGAAATTGGTTTTATATCAATCTATTTTAAACATAATTGATCTGTGGAAAAGAAAATGGTTTCATAACAATCTCTTTGAAAAAATTTTAATCCATACAGAGAAAGAATGAGGGAGGTATCACAAGAAAATTTTCTCATTTTAAAATAGGTAACAACAATGGTGGTTGATTTTGATGAATGGAAATACCATTAAAATATCATTAAATAATTTTTTAGTAAAATACCTTTTTTCATTTTGAAAACAACTTTTTTAAAACATAAAACATTTTGAATAAAACATTTTCTTTGAAAAAAAACTTTAAAACATATAAATAAAGTTTTAAAAATAATTAAAACATTTATTAAGAAAAATATCCTTTTTTATTTGAAAAACACTTTTTAAAACATTTTTTAAAAACATTTTTAGAAAACATAGCTTTGGAAGAAAACAAATTTTCGACCAAAGATAGAAATAAATTCTTATTTTCTTAAAAAAACATTATCAAGAATTTTAGTTAAAAATAGTTTAAAATGGTACAGTTACTTTAAAATATATTGAATAACCATATGATAATTGAATTCATGAGAATTATAATATTTCAACATCAGAGACTTAATGTTATACAATCCTGATAAATAATGAGATTGTAACGAAAGACTCTTACCACTTTGGTAACTTTGAATCAAAATCCCCATGAAATAATATCATTAAATGAAACATAAAATATCATGAAAATAAGGATATTAATGATATAACATGTCAATGGGTAATTATATACACCTCATAAAATAATATAATTGTATAACATAACAATCATCTCAAAGAAGGAAAATTGAGACAAAAATCCCTCACCGCTTTAGTAACTTTGAAACTGTAAACCCCGTGAAAGATAGATTCTAAAATAGATATTTAAATCCCCATAAATTCAAGGATAATAATAATAAAATAAATTCATGGTTATTATATACACAATAAAAAATTAAGTGGTGAATATGGAATCTATCTCACAGAAATAAAAGTGAGACGAGAAAAACCCTTACCTTGAGTCTGATTCGTCACAATTATTCTTTATCTTCTTGAATAATAAAATTATGTTAATTATTCAATTTCTTGATAACTTTTTTTAATTTTTATTATTAGTTTTATATTATTTATTAACAAGTTATATACAACTACATGATCAATTAAGTTTAAGTTAGTTGTTTTGACCATATTTGGCTTATGTGTCAAAACTGACTTTGATAGGTTGACTAAGGTCAATGTGGCCATTAACATAAATAGAATAATAATAATGAAATAATTATCATATTTATACATAAATTATTCTTTTAAACTCAATCATGTAATATTTTTATTAAAAATGAACTAATGTTACGATCATAGTGACGGGAGGACATACATACTCATGAGTAGTATTCCCATTTTTTCAATGATCATTATGGAAAGAAGGTAAGTAACATTTATCTTTATAGAATAATAATTACATCATAAATAAAATATTATTTAATTATATAAAATTATATATATATATATATATCATTTTTATGATGTGGTGATGAAAAAATAAGAATCACATCACTTCAAGAAGGAAGTAGTCCACACATTCATGAACTACATTATCACTTTTTTAGTAGGTGAAATGGTAAGAATAAAATGATATATTATATTTATATAAATATAATAATTTCATTAATATCATAATTATTTAATTTCTATCATATATATTCATTATATCTCCCTTTTTACCTTCTTTGTAACACGTTAGTGAAAAATACTTCTCACTGCTTTGTGAGGTGGTAGTCCTCCATACACATGAGCAACGTTATCATATCCCCTATGATATGAAATATAAAATGGGTGTATATTATATAATTAATAAAAAGGTATAATTATTTTATAAATATAATAAATATCATATATAAGTGTTTTTTTATCATTATTCCAAATAATGAGAGGTGGTAACGGAAAAATGAATGACATTGTTTCATGAGGCGGTAGTCCATCGTATACATGAATGATGATTTCTTAACCCATTTGATAGAAGTGTGTGTGGGTGTAGGATTTACACTTAACATACCAATATATTAGTATATTTAGGATATTGATTTTATTATATGAGAATGATATAAAAGGAATCTAAGTAGGTGAAGAAGGAAATAAAATAAAAATACTTTAGAATAACATTGCCCCTTCTTCGGGTATCCTACATAGGTTTTCACTAAAAACTTTAAATGTTTGATTTTTGAACAAAATAAGGAGTATAGTATCAGTTTAGGTAATGTTTTGGGTGCTTTTTTTAGTTTTTGGGAGATTAAAAATGATTGAGAGGTGTGTAGAAGTGGGGTGACTGAGTGCCTTTTTATAATTGAGGAGTGTCGTTCTTGTAAACACTCAAATGTATTTACTATTGGGAGGTCTCCCTTACCTCAGGAGCCTAAAAAATTGAATAATAATGGAGGGTATGGATTATTTGTTTCATAAAAACCTCTAATACACAAATAAATACAGTTTTTAAACATTTGGTTCCTTAACACATAATTTTCCTTATATTTTTCATTTTGGTTTTTCATTAAGGTAACTAGTTTTCTAACCTATTTAATTCATCTATTGAGACTAAATTAAAGTGAGAATTAAAAGAAAACTTATACCCACTAATTTTAAATATTAAATAAAATTTATAAAATAAAAATTATAAAATAAAAATACCATGTTTGTTGAAAAATAATTTTAACAGAAGCACATGTAACATGAAAAAACACTACTTTAACCCTAACTTTTCCAATAATGTTTTTACAATTCAGGGATCAATATGTTCATTTTAAAAGATTAATTGTTCCATGAATGGAACATATTTTATATTTATTAACATTTAAAAATAAATTTAAATAATATAGTATTTTTAGAAAATTTGAAACATTTAATAAAATATCATTTATTATAAAATAACATTAATTTAAATTTTGAAATTATTTATTTAAATTAAATTTAAAAAATATTAAAATAATAACTAAATTCAGATATATTAAATTCACAACTAGTTTTAATGATATATTCATCTAATAAAATAATGGAACACAAAAAACCATTCTATTTACCTCACTTTTACTATTTTTAGTATCATTTATTTAATTATTAACTAAATAATCCATACATTGGTGTTTCTTAAGAATTTAATGTAATTATATAATATCTAAAAATTAAATATAAATTATTTAGATAAAATTAATTAATTTATCGTTCAAAATAATATTTATAACTGAACTTATGGAGTTTTTCCCTATCCCCAAATCTTTATAAAAATTAAAATCAAGGTTCATTTTTTGTCTTTTTCATTACTTAGCATATTATATAGGTAAATTTCATGGAATAGTATTCCCAATAAATCATTAAAATATAAACTAAGGTGATAATGGTTTAAATATTTCCATAAAATTTGTGTTGGATAATTTTTTAGGTCATTTGGCCTCTTAAGTTTAAATTTTAACCACTAAGTAAACTTGTTTTTACCTTAATCGTTGTAATTAATTTTTAACTATTTTCCATAATCATTATGGTAAAAAATTAATTTGAAATTACTCAATAATATATATCATTATTATTACAAATATGTAATCCAATTTTTCCAAATTAAACTCATAAAAGTGGCAGAATTTAATTTAAACTTAATCCTACAGTCGTGACGAGAAAGCAGGTTTTTAAAGTGAAAACGTTTAAAATTTACAATATTTTTATATCAAAATTAATTATGAAAATTATTCCAATGAAAAAAATTGGATTAATATATGTATAATTAAACTATTATGATTTGAAACCCAGTTTAAAATATAATTTAACATTATAAATTATTTAGATGAAAAGGAAATTTTTCATTAAAATCCAATATTTTTCACTATTCATCAAAAAATGGAACTTCTCAAAAAAAATACCAAAAAGTTACCCTAAGATAATTTTGATATTAATATTTCAAACAAAACTTATTTTTTCAAATAAAAATTATAAAATTTTCAAAAATTAGTTTTAAAAAAATTGCACCATAAAAAGGCAAAAAAACTTTTTTTTTTGAAGAATATATTTTTAAGCATAAAAATAGATTTATTTTTACATATTGTCTAGAAAAAATATAATATAAATGTTAAAAATTAGATTGAATATATTACATATAAATTTCATTAATATAATCGAACAATAGTGATTTTTTTAATTTATTGGTATAAAACAAACTTGTGCACATTTATATAGTTTCTCAGAAGAATATTCCTTTTATTTTAAAAAGGTTTTTATTTTAATTTATAATTATTTGGTCAAAAAATTATTATATATACATGTTTAAAACAAATTTTTTATAATTCATTTAATCATGTTTATATCCTCCATTCCAACAGCTGGATGATAACTATCATATTAAATAAAAATATTAATAGTACATTGTTGTTTGGTAAAATTAGGTCTTGCATATAATGATCTTCAGATTGAGTAATGGTTTATGTAATGAAGTATTTTTGTTTCCCACTTCTTCCATTAAAAGTTTATTATTTTAAAAACCATAAAAATCTAAGGCCTTAGGGCCATTGGAGGGTCTTGCATGTAATGCAAGATATAAAAGAAATTATTTATTACATTCATTGCAAGTTAACTCAATATTAAATGTAACATACACTTTTGATTAAAATTTTATTCTTTTATAATTCTTGGGGTGTTAAAATCATAAGTAAAATAAAGGGTTAATGTCATCGATGAATAGAAATACCATAAAAATGTAATTAAAACATTTTTGAGAAAAATAACCTTTTCACTTTGAAAATATTTTAAAAAAATCAAAAATTGTTTTGAAAATTATTTTATTTTAAAATCTCCTTTAAAATTTTTTAAGAAAATATTTAAAACATTGAGTGTTCATGATGGCATAAAATACTATTCATGTTATATACGTTAAAACAATTATTCATTTCACATTTTTGATAAAAATCAAACGAGCCTTATTTTGAAAATGAAATAAATATTACTATCACAATATTTTATAAAAAATAAAAATAGGTAAAACAATGTATAATAAATAATTTTTAAATGGTTAAAAAAATTAAACATTTTTAAAAAACATGTATTTTAATGAAAATGGATTTTTGACCAAAGATATAAATAAAGTCGGGTTTTCTAAAAAACATTTTATCAATCATTTTAAGTACAGAAGAGTGTAAATGTTGTACTATTACTTAAAAAAGTTTATGAATGAAAAAAGTATAAGAAAATATATTTATTTTAAGATATAAATATCAAGTAATTCTCCAAAGGGAGTCTTAAATAGAAATAATGTCAAATAATGATGAGATTGTAAAATAAACTCCTACCACTTTGGTAACTTTTGAATCGTAATCCCCATAAAATAAATAATCATCAAATTAAACTTTAAATACCTTTAAGATAAATTTATTCATGATATAAAATATCAAAATATGTGGTATATGCACCACAAAATGGAATAAGTGGTGAATATGGTGTATGTCTCACATAAGTAAAAGTCAGATAAGAAACTCTTACCACATGTTCGACTCCCTTCATATGCATTTGAACCTCCTATATAATAAATATAGGTTTATTATAAATATATTAAATAACCATAAAATTATATATTATACCATATATTATCCTTTTATAAAATTTTACCACTCATCTGTTAATAATATTTCATTGTTTTCATTGTTTCGGTTGTTAATTCCCATTTTTCTCATGCGTGATTTGTCATAAAATTTTTGGTTCTTATAAATTGGATATAGTTACATCATAAATAGAATGATATTAATGTTATAAATATTATTTTTCTAAATATATACATCCTTCATACCATTCTTTAAATTGGACATTGAAAATGAATCACATCACTTCATGGAGATAGTAGGTCATATGTAGTCATGAGCGGCGATATCATTCCCTTAAAGGGTGAAAGGGAAATTAAGTGTAAGTTGTATTAATTTTTTAGAATTTATATCTTGTCATATATATCACATATATTCATTAAATTTATCTATATTAATTTCAATATAAAGCGTAACTGAAAAATAAATTACATCGCTTCGTGTGGTTGTAGTATGTCGTACACACGAGCGATGATATCATATTTTAAAAGGAATGGAAAGTAAGAATTTATATGTGATATTATAACTCCAATAGTATAATTATATCATAAATATTATTTTTATATATTAAATACAACATTATATTCAAACATGAGAAGTGTTGATGGAAAATAAGTTACATCAATTCGCGAGGCGTTAGTCCATTATACACATGATTGATTTCATTTCTCATTTGATGGAAGTGGATATGGATAAATGTTATTACAAAAACATAATAACATATAAGTATATAGTATATAATTTTTTTTATTGTATTGTAAGTTCTAATACATAATTTAATGTTGTAAAAGAAGAAAGGAAAAGAATGAGCTTAGTGAAGACAATTACCTTCTCTTAGCGAATCCTCCATTGGATCTCTTTTTAAGGACACTAGGGTTGGTATTTTGGGAAAAATAGAAGATCTAGAATGTGTATTATAATTTTTAGGAGGTATTTTTTCATATATTGGTCGAGAAAAATGGATTGAGAAGTGTGAAGAATTTATGGGAGTGAGTTCCCTTTAATAATTGAGGAGGGTGGCATTTTTGTAAATACCCAAAAATATTCAATAATGGGAAGTCACTTTCATCCCAAGTCGCTCTAAAGTTTATAATTAAATTATTTTAGAGATGAAATGGTCCATCAAAACCTTCACTATATAATAAAACACATGTCTAAAACATGTTTTTCCTTGACTTCTAAGTTTCCTTACTTTTACCATTTTAGTTTTTCACTATGATAACTAGTCTTTTTTAACCTAGATAATTTATCCATTAAGTATAAAATAAAATGATCCTTATTATATAATTTTTACCCAATTATTATAAACATTAAATCCAATTTATTAAACAAAAATCCAATGTGTGTTGGTGTGTGTATAATTCAAAAACTCTACTTTAACTTTAACTATATTAAATTTTTTTTTACTATTTAGGGTTCAACATAGTCACTATAAAAGAATAATTGGTCCACGAATTTACCATAATTTATATTTTTAAACATTTAAAATAAATTTTCAGAATAAGTTATTTTAATTAATTTTAAATCATTTAATAAAATATCATTTATTATAAAATAACATTAATGTCAATTTTGAAACTATTCATTTAATTTGAATTACAGAAATATCAATACAATTATGGAATTAGAATATATTACATTAAAAAATGTATAAATTTATATATTTATATAGAAAATTAATGTAACATTATAATTTATTCAATTTTATTTTACTTTTAATATTTTTAGTATCATTTATTTTATTTTTATATTGACTAAAGAATTATTGTGTTAGTGTTTCTTAAGCATTTAAACTAATTATATGATTACTAAAAATTAAAAATAAATTATCCTAATAAAATTAATTTCAACATGGTAAAAATTATCATTTATATTAACTCGCATATTTCTTTTGTTCCTATGTGAACACATAATTGAAATTTAAAAGCAAGGGCTTGACATTTTGTTTTTTTCTTTACTTAAATTATTATATAGGTCAATTTCATTGTAAAGTGTCCCAAAAACTCATAAAAATAAATAATAAGGTGTGGTTGAAATATTTCTATTAAATAGTAACTAGATAAGTTTTTAGGTCATTTTAACCCTTATCTTCTTAGTTTAACCTCCCGGTAAACCCAATTTTACCTTAACCGCGGTAATTAATTTTTACTATTTTCACTATTCATTATGGTGAAAATTAAGTTGAAATTATTATATAATATAAATTATTATGATTTCAAATATGGAATATATTTTTCCAAATTCAATTTCCATAAGTGGAAGAATTCATTTTAAAATTAAACTACAGATGTAATGAAAGAGAGAATTTTTTAAGGGAAAATTCTCATAAGTATAGAATGTTCTAATATAAAAATTGAATATAAAATTTATTAAAATTTCATAAATTAATTAAATTTTAATATAATTGAACTAATTTTACTTTTAAACTAATTTAAAATTTAATTTAACTTTGTAAATAATTTAAACGAAAAGGCAGTTTTTCAATAAAAATGGCATTTTCACTATTCATCAAAAAATAATTTTTTCAAAAAAATATCAAAAATTAATCCAAATATAATTTTGACATTTAAATTTCAAAAATGAATTTTATTTTTTAAAATAAAGTTTCTAAAAGTGGTAAAAGGTAATTTTGAATTATTCTCACAAAGCGTGACTAATCTGTCTTTTAGAAAAATATAGTTTTTTAGAAAACATTTATTTCTATTTCAAATAGTTATTTATTTATAATCAATAGATAACCATTGAATTTATTTTATACATGTTTAAACCATATAATTTTCATAATTTAGTTATTACTATTCATTCTCTCTATCTTAATGGATAGGTTATAATGGTCATGTTTAAATAATAATAAAGTATTGTGTTTCATTCAAACTGGGTGTTGCGTGCATTGGAAGATATCAAAGAGATTGAATTTATTTAAAAAGAAATATATTTTAAAGTATTAGGGTGTTATATTCTCTTCTAATATTGGTGTTGTGTGTCATATACTTTATCAAATATGATGTTCCTCTTTTAAAATCTTAGGGTGTTACATGGGTGGGATTATACTAAGCATGTTTAGCACACACACTACACACCCTTTCAGTGGTGTGTAGACTTGGTTATGCCTTTTGATTTGTAGAAAGTCAAGGAAACATAGTGAGGTAGTAAGGCTTTAGTCATCTGGTCTTATGTAATTAGTGGTGAGATAGTGGGATGTCATCTGTTAATCACATGGAGTAGCTATTTCTCATTTTGGATTTTTTTTCTTTGTTGTTAGAATCATACCTTGTAATTTCTTTAGTTACTTTTTAGTTTTATCACTTATGCTATTTTATTTTAGTTGTGGCGTATATTTATTCCGGTTTCCTTCCATTATATCTTCCTGTTATGTATGTATATTCCATGTTTTCTTCTTTATGTTGATGAAATTTTTCCCTTTGGTTGTTGTTTATGCATGGGTGTTAGTCATCAGCCCTTGGGGATCTAGAATACCCTTCATGTATAATACAGACAAGTTCATGTTCCAGTTTTTTAGGGTATTTTGGATCAGTTTGTGAAAAATTGGTATCAGGGTATGGTCATGCTCAGTCTATGGATGTCTATTAGACTGTAGATAGGATTGTTGTTACTTGAGAGGTAGGTTATGGTGAGTTTTTTTTTAAGATCTTTCCATGATGAGACTCAAGTTACCATGTGATGGTATGATATGTGTCTCTTGTGTTAAGTTTTTTTATCTTAATATCTTTTTTCTTATGGTTGTGTGGTTTGAACAGATATTATCTTGTCATCTAATTGTTTCTTCTATTTTTGGTGTGCACCAGAATGTCTTTGAGATTTCATACATGGGTTCCACGGGAGGGTGAAATGGATAATCCTCAATGGAATATGCCTCTATATCAGAATATTATAAATTCTATCATGTAAAAAATTCATTTTGTGGGCCAAAATGAACCAAAATTACATAACATGGTTTTTGAGGTTCATCTGGGTGATGGAGGAGAAATGGATCAATCTCGAGAGTTATTACATGAGAATCCCCCATCCTTTAAGGGTATAAATGATCCCTAAGAGGTGTAAGAATGTATGTATAATATTGATTATATATTCAACCTCCTAGACACACTTTAGAATATCAATGTGAAATGAAAAACATTTATACTTGATTTTCTTAGTAAGAAATCGTGATATTCCATGGTATAGGTAGATAGTCATGTGGGATTTGACTATAAGGGTTTCAAGACCCTCTTATTCCAAACGTTCTTTCTAGAGTCTTTGATGATGGAAAAGTTTCTGGAGTTCCTCTCTTTTCATCAAGGAGATCATTTAGAGTTGGCGTACACTAATAGGTTTTCAAAACCGTTTTTTTTTTCTATATGTAGAGAAGATTGATTTGTTGAAGGCTCAGAAGTATCTGCAGGGTTTATGACCAGATATCAAATCATAGGTATTCATGTTGGAGCTTTATACCTATTTGAAGATGGTAAAAAGGGATATGATGGAAAAAATAGACAAAGAAGACAATATTATACATTTTTTCCCTTCTCCTTCATATAGTGGCAGCTTCAGTGGTGCATAAGGAAAGAAGATGAAGTGGAATTAGCATTATAGGAGTGGTGGAGGTTGTTCACAGTAGTTATCTTCCTTTTCACCATTAGTCACAGACAATAGTGTACCCCTGAATTACTACCAATATGGAAAAGTCAAACACACCCAGTTTTCTTGTTCCTCACCTATGAATATGTGAAATGGTTATGGATACTATGTCCATTTTTAGTGACAATATCAGGATATGTCTACACCTCGTTATGTTCAAGGATCATCAACTCCAAATTCCATAATAGCATAGTTAGATGGTTCAAAGTCTACAATGATCTATACATGGTCTTTAGGAGTGAATCACCTTCATTCAATTGATGAGTTTCCATTGGAGGTTGATGTGGGTCCAGTGATAGTGAGAGGTATCATCTCTATTACATCTTCTATAGTGACTATTTTATTTAATACAGGTGCCTCTCACTCATTGATATCAACCCATTTTTTGATATGTTGAAACTTCCAACTGAGCTCATTTCCTTTATTATAGAGTTATAAACACCTCTTGGGAATATGAAAGATTGGGGCTTTCAATGTCCATCTTGTTCTCTATCGATAGTTGGTGCATAGTTAGCTTGGGATTTCCTCATTCTTGTTCCAGATCTATTTATTATCATCATTTAGATAGATTGGATTACCACTAATTATGATTATTTTGATTGTTATCATTAGTGTGTATCATTCATTATTGTTGGTGGGGTATCTTGGGTGTTTCGGGGAGAGTGGTGTCTAAGTTCTGGTCAAGTATGACCTTTTTTTCTAGAACTCGGGAGTTTTTTGTCTGTTTTTTCAATTGATTCAGATGTCATTTATTCTGTTGGTGATCTTCCCTTAGTTGTTAGTAATTTTCCTAATTTCTTTCCATATGAATTATCTATTCTTTCTATATATAGGTAGTTAGAGTTTATGATCAATATGTTGTTGGGTATGTAGCTGCTCTTGATACTCTCTTATCATATAGCACTAGTAGAGATAAACTAGATCAAGATTCGATTAGATGGTTTGACAGAGAAAGATTTTATTTTCCCTAGTGTTTCTTTGTGGTAAGCCCTAGTTCTATTTTCCAAGAAGTATGATGGTTCACTTCAATTGTGCATAGACTATTATAAGTTGAACCATTTGATGGTTAATAATAAGTTTTTTACCCCATGTGGATGATTTGTTTAATTAGTTAAAGGGGGCGAAGTGGTTTTTGAAGATAGATCTTTGGTCGGGTTATCATCAGCTCATAATTGAGAAGTATAATATATTTAATATGGCTTTCAAGAGAAGTTATGACCATTATGAATATCTTGGTATGCTATTTGGTTTGAATAATGCTCCTACAGTTTTAATGGCATTGATAAATCAGGTATTCCATCAGTATCTTAGCACCTTCGTGATAGTGTTCATGGATGATATTTTGGTTTATTTGAGGTCTGATAATGAGAATGAGTACCATATAAGTAAGGTTTTTAGAATCCTGAGGAGTAACTATTTGTATGGAAATATTTTAAAATTTAATATCTAGATCCAAGAAGTAAAGTTCTTAGGGAATGTGATTTATGGACATGGATTAGCAGTTGATCCTGAGAAGGTTAAGGTTGTCTTGTCATGGGAGGAGTCATATAATGTCTTTGAGATTTTTATCTTCCTTGGTCTTTATAGATACAATCATTAGTTTATCAAGGATTTATGGAATTTGGTGTCACATTTGACTGCTATTATCGGGAAAGGGGTGAAATTCACATGGGATACAAAATTTCAGTCATCTTTCAATGAACTGAAATAGCTTTTATCATTGGTACTTATTCTTATCTTACCTAATCCCGGTACGGGGTATGTGGTACATTTTTATACATTCAGTGATGATATATATTGCATTATTATGAAGGATTTTCATTTTGTGGCCTATGGATCTCATTAGATTTGGACACAAGTGAATAATAACCCCACTCATTATTTATATCTCACCGTAGTTTTGCATGCACTTAAATGTTGGGGGAACTATATATTTAGGGAGCGGTTCATAGACTTTTCTTACCATAAGAGTCTGATCTATATATTTTTTTTTTAAATAATTTAATCTCAAATAGAGACAGTGGGTGAAATACCTTTAGACATTCATCTTCGACATAACCTACACCCTGTGGAAGGGGGATATCATTACAAACACTATTATCATGAACGTTCCAATGTAGGCTATTTCAGATTTGAAGTAAGAGTAGAACCTTATGGGACTCTTTTATTGGTCTAATTTTAATGCTTCGGAGGATGTTTCATGTATGGTTATGACCATTTTTTAGTTATCATCATATCTCCTTGAGTATATTCTATAGTTTCAGCAGTAGGATGATGTAATCAAAGAAACACTTTATGGTGGGGAGACCATTTTTGGTTGATCTCTCCCTTCAGATGGTATTATTATCTTTATGGATTAGTTTTTCATCCTAATATTTGTGAGAATTCCAATTTTATTTTACTATCATAGTTATTTTTGGTCCATTAATTTAGGAATTATGAAAATTTATTATGATATGAGACGATGTTTTTAGTGGTTGGGTGTAAATTGTGACATTGTAGACTATGTATCTCACTATTACACTTTCCAGTAGATAAAGGCAGAGCATCTAAAAACTTATGGTTTTCTCCAGTCTCTTTTGGTGCTAGTTTTTAAATTGGATGAGGTGTCCATGTAATTGTTTGTTGGATTACCATGGACTCCCTGAGGGAACAATTCTATCTGGGTGGTGATTGATCAGTTGAAAAAGTTTACACATTTTATTCTAATCAAGGACACCACTAAATTTGAAGATATTATTAAGATATAAGTGTATTAGATCCTAAGGTTACATGGGGATACCTATTCCATTATTTTAGATAGTGATCCCATGTTTACCTCCCAATTCTGGAAAAGTCTCCAAGAGGTGATGGGGAATCAAGTTAGATTGAGTATAGCATAACATCCATAGACAAATAGTCAAACGAAGCATGGAATTCAGATATTAGAGGATATTCTATATTCCTTCATATTATATTTTGTTGGATCGTGGGATAGACATATGGGACTGTTTGAGTGTATTTATAAAAAAATTATTAGTCATCGATCATAATGGCTCCTTTCGAGGATTAGTATGGTCGCCCATGTAGATCACCTATTTGTTGGGAAGATGTAGGTGAGGCCTATCTTGTGGGATTGAGTCTCATTCAAGAGACGTTAGTGAGGGTTTAGGATATACATCAGCATATTCTTATAGATCAAACTTGTTGTAAATAATATGTGGATTGTCGACATCATCCTTTGGAATTTTTCTTTAATGAATGAGTTTTCTTGAAATTTTCTCCTTGATTGGGTCATAGTAATCTTGGTAAATAGGGAAAGTTTCCTTTGAGATATGTTGGATCATTTGAGTTCATTGAGTGTCTTGGGAAAGTTTTATATCAGTTGGAATTAATATATTACTTGAGCTATATTCATGATTCTTCCCACATATCTTAGTATAAGAAGTACCATCCTAATCCCTCCCATATTCTAAGTTAGGAAGATATTGAGTTAGAGCCAGACATTTTAGTTTTAGAGTAGCTAGTGGTGGTCATTTATTCTCTGGTGAAATTATTTCATGTGATTTCTATCCCATTGGTCAAAGTGTTATGGTGACATAGATCATATTATCATGAGACTTGGGAGCACGGATCATCGGTGAGAGAGCAGTGACCTCACCTCTTTTTAGAGCACCCTTCTTCCCAATGACTTATGAGGGAAATAAAGTCTTATAGTGGGGATATTTTAACATCTTTTATTTTAAGGTACCCTCTTTTTATGTCTAATAGTGTTTTTCAGGTTTATAGGTCTTAAAAGTTGTTTTTCATAATTACTATAGAACCTGATTCTGGTACTACCTAAAGAAGGCATTTAAACTACAAGAGTTGTCTTACAACCAAAATGTGTTGCTGGGAACAAGCCATGAAAATGGTTTACAGCATAATAATCTTTCAAGATGAAAAATACTTTTTACGGTATAAGATAATTTTACACTGTAATATCTTTTTTTACACAATAAAATAATCAGTCAGTATTTTTAACCTGAGGCAATGTGTTTTTTGAAATACAAGTTTCATAGGGGTTTTATGTCATAAAACCCTAGTTTACTCCATAAACCCTTTGGACCATTAGTTTTTTATCTACCACTCAGGTGAATATTTTCTTATTTTATGTATAGGTTTCATCCCTTGAACCCTATTTGATTCAAAGTTTGTTTTTGGTTGATATATGTTCCTTATGGATCGCATCATTCAATGCTTAATCTTTATGGCAATTTCACTATGTCACTATAGGTAAGAAAAATTTCTGCTTTTTTATTTCCATTGGTCACTACAGAGTTTTTCCATTATTTTTGTGGATCTGTTTATCTTTTGGTGATGTTCTTCTTGATCCTTCCAAGAATTTTTGCACGATCTTATTATTGGGTTCAATCCTTTGTTGGTTGCAATATGGTGGGTTCTTGTTCTATGAGGTATGTTTTGATCTACCCTCTCCATATTTAGTTTTTTTTGTGGAATATGATTCTAAGATATGGGAATTAATTTTAAGACCTCTGTTGTTGTCTTTGTGTTTATTCCTATATTAGTGGATCTTGTTGTAGGCATGTGTGACCAAATTTGGTGGTAGGTGGTTCCATCTCTAGCCTATGTTGGATGAAACTTGAATACTCTAGTTTTATAAATTGTTTTATAAATGAATTGGAATGATTTATTGAATTGTTTGTGTGGTAACAAGTTTTTGAGAAATGGTAGCATCACCTTTTTTGGTAAAATAAAAGGTATTTTCAAATCATTATGAAATGGTTTTATGAAATGGTTTTCAAAGAATGGTTTTTATGAAATGAATTTGAAAATGTGGTACATGGTAACCCTTAGGTACTTAGGTGGAAGGTATTGTAATAGGCCTAATTCATTGATGCTTTTGAGGGGTTCACTCATGGGTTGTTCCTCAACTCCCTAGGGAAAGTGTCCTAAGGACTTGTTAGACCTATTGGGGGGTTCACTTATTGTGGTGTTCATTTTCTCTCTAGATTCGTTACATATTTATAGGGATGTAATGCATGAAATTGTATATATTTGGGTATGAGTGTTCTATCTAGCCTGATCTGTAGTGATATTTGGTGTAATTAACTTGTGATTCGGTTTTTTACTATTTAAACATTTATTACCAACTTTTATATATGTTATATTCTTTGAAACTGTTTTATCGATATTGTTTAGAACTTTGGAAAAAAGGGATATGTTTTACCATGATTTTGTTATTAAAATTGTTTGACTAGTTATCATTCCTTTTTATATTTAAATTTAATCATGTTAGTATTGGTATATATAAATTTGATATGGAACACCTAGGTGGGATCCTATTGAGTTTGTTTAGATCACAACCTTTACACCCCTTAGATGGTGTATAGGCATGGCTATATCTTTTTCGGCAGGGAAAGGTGAGGTTCCACTATGAGGCGGTGAGATTTTAGTTAGCTATTCTTGGGTAGTTGGTGGTGAGATAGTGGGATGTCATCCACTTATCACATGGAGTAGATATTTCTTATTTTGGGTTTTTTCCTTGGTTATTGGACTCGTACCTAAGATTTTTTTAAACTGATTTTGAGTTATATCTCTTTTTCTATTTTCTTTCAGTTATAGAAAATAATTCTTCTAGTTTCCTTATATTGTTTCTTCCTATTATGTATGTATATGACATTTTGTCTGCTTCAGGTTGGGTGAAATAATTCTGTTTTGTTTTTTTTAATGCTCAGGTGCTAGTTTCCAATCCTTGGGGATTGAGAATTCCCTTTGGGTATGTCATGGACTAGTTTGGGTGCTAGTTTATAAGGGTATCCTAGGTCAGTACATGACAACTGAAATCTTAGAGGCTATATTATATTCATAATATCATTATAATATATAAAAACTCCTTTTTTAATGTCTCGAATTTTTCATTTATTATTTTTGGATATTATATGGATTATTTTTTAGACCAGGCATTGAGACGACATGTGATTCTGAGGCCTGGTGTATCAGGAATAAATGTTTCAAAATATATTAAATAGAACATGCAAAAAAAATTCCCTAGAAAGTGGAATAACTAATAAAAATATGTATGGATCAAAGATATGAGGGCACCATTGAGTTTAGAATGTGATTTTTACTCTAGGAACGACTTAACATTAGTCGGCATGGTTTGTTTGTGGAAAAGTAATCATGGGCACATAAATAAATAAAATAATTGAATAAATTATTTTATTACTTTTGTGTTAATGCAGAAAATTAACAATATTTAAATATACTATTATGTAATAATTCCATGGTTAGCCATATAAACCTAGAACCTCTAGAGAACCATTAGACAGATCTTCAAGGATTCTCCCCCAGGAAAACGATGGCGAATCATGGATCTTCAATCAACACACATTGATTTTGAAGGATCTCACCAAAAAATGTGATATATCTTTGTTATTCATAATCGATCGATCCAAATCAAGTAAGGGAATGTTTTTTTGTTTTTTTACTCCCCATTATTGAATCCTACAATGAACACGAGTCAATCAACAAATAGATTGATTTATGGTTTGATCATCTTGTGGGATGGGATTATTTTGTGGGGTTTTGATGGGAGTTTTATATTTATGATTTGATTTATTCATTTTTCGTTCTAATGTAAATTAATCAAGATTAAAATGAACATCAATCAAGGTTCATTTCACAAATTTTCTTTTCTCCCCCCATTTAGTAGTGAAATACTCTCATAAAAATGTGGAATTCAGGGAATAAATTGTGTTATTATTTCAAGAATAATATCCTCAAGCTAAAGAAAATTTTCAAAAAAATTGATGAGAAGGCTAAGGTTGGAAAGTTCAGTGAAGATAGAATCTATTCCTTTGAAGAAAATAAAAAAATATGTCATTGGTGTTAAGGATTCCAAATTAGATATCAAATCTAGAAGAATTAAGGATCTTGACACTTCTTCACAAGAAATTTACAAGGTGCATGAGAATCATATTTTAAAGATTAAAATTTTATAGGAAATTATATTGAAATCAACTGAGGAAGAGAATATTTCCCTCAACATAAAGTGTTTTAAATTTTTTGTTAAACAAAAAAATATGGAATTAGCACATGTTGAGATTTCCCAAATGGATGATATGAAATATATTTCCATGTAAACATCTAAAAAGAATTTTTTTATCTAAAAAACTCAAATTAAGGTAAAAATGGATTTAGATCATAAATAATAAATCTACTATAAGAACATGGAAAAAATGCAACCCATGCTCAATATATTTTTGTTTGTACTAATGTATTTTAACTTTTTGGTATAGGTTATAAATAAAAATTTGGATAAATTTGTGAGAATATAAGTTCAGAAAAAATAACCACTACTTCAATGGTGGATATGAGAATGTGAAAGAAGATCATCTCCTTGGGAATATCCCAAAAAATGGGGTTTCTACTGAAAATACTTGACCCAAGTTTCCCAGAGTTGGTGCCTTATTTGATTACATTATCAGGATTACAATAAAGTTGTATCATGAAGGAACGAATAGTTTAGTATTTTTAGAAAACTAGATACATACATAAGTTCAACATTATAACTTGAAAGTAAAAAAAATTTAGAAACTCATTTGAAAACATTCATAACTCGTAGGTTATATATGAATGTCATTCATAATATACCTCTTCATGTCCTGGAAAAATGAAACATAAGAAAGGGGTGAGCTCAAATGATCAGTAAGGGAAAGCAATATAGAATAAGATATCATAAACATAAACATTAGGCATGGTGAATATCTAAAAACACATGCCTTTAAAAATGAACTTGAACAGGAAGTAATAAGAGATGAATAAATAATACCATAATAAATCATAATAATGGGTATTATAGTAGTTGAATAACCTCATGAACTTTCAATTTCTAGTTTTATAATGATGTAATTAATAATGTTGAACATCATAACCATACCGTCAAGGCCTCATTCCAAGACCATAAATAATCATTTTGTCAAGGATTTATGCCAAGACCGTAGTTTGTCACATGAAACCTACCGATGCATCGAGGGGTTATAGCAGGCCCCACCCACAACTTACTAAGTCCAATAAATTTATCATATTAATTTTCATAAACATAAACAACATATAAATTCATATTGAAGCTAACATATGAAATGTCAATAATGTTCCCCGAATATTAAGCAAAAACACTAACCATTCAGAGTAAATTGGTGAATCGTTTTAAGATATCACATCCATAGTCAAACTAATAATAAACCATTAAATAAAATATAGTATATTATATCATAAAATATTAATCCCAATAATACTGACTGAAAATTAAATTTTTATTTCAAAATCACTTTTGAGGAGAAAGTGGGAAATCAGAGTGACATCAAAGACATAAAGAACAACCATGCCTCCATGACCAAGATCATCAAGACCAAATAAAATCCACTTCAAAAGCAAGGAAAAGCTTCACCCAAGCAATAAAAACAATATGATCAACGTCCACCATCCCATCGCTGCTCGGCTAGCTGTCTCGTGCTAAATACACGGGCCCGGTACCGATGGAAAAATCCATACCCTCTCAAAACTTCCAAATCCGGATAGTGATGAAAATGAGGACGCTCTCTGCTCTGAACATCTTCTGAAACAGTCCCTTGAAAATAAATTGGATGAAATTTCTCCTGAACCAAGGCCATAGTGCCACAAAAAAACACACAAAATGCAAACCAGAAAAACCTCATCAAAGAAACAGACCAAATCCAACATATTCACCCCAAACCGTAATCCTCTAAAACCAAACTGAAAATACTCTTGAATCATGAGCTTCACTGATCGTCCCTTCCACCGCCATAGCACTACGACCAGTCTGATGCATGCTGCAAACCCTCTCTATAACTTAAAAATTGAAAAACAGAGAAAGCCGGATTCAAACCGAAAAGGACCCACCAATAGGCTTCGAAACTCCAGAATTCCGAAAAGTAGTACCACTGTCGTGCAACACAAGTCAAGGAGATCCCCGGAGCAGATTCATCCACATAATTTTAACACAAAAACCAGAAATTGGAAGAACATGCGATCAAAAAAACAAATCCAAACACAAACTGGCATATAGATCCCATCGTCTCCTTCAAAAACTCAGATACCGCAGCAGACCACCCAGCGAACACACCGACGATGAGGTTGCAACCCTCAATCGCAGCAATTGGAAACCGACCACGGAGCCAACATTGTGCCGCTGAAATAAGCCCTATCCAACGAAGGGGAGTGAGGCGGGAGACAAGCCAACATCGATGAGGAAATCTGATGAAGACGATTCCACAAGGTCACATGACATCTTCGTGAGAGAGAGAGACGTCGCAAGCCTGTCGATCATCGCCGAGGTGGTGAGCCGAGCCGATCTGAGGCGAGGGGCGGTGGCGACCGGGAAAGAGACCTAGGGTTAGCGCCCCTTACGGGATCATATCTAAAATAAAAACCTATTCAGGTAATTTTTTGGACCATCCCAATAATACATAATAATCAATAATATTGTTCAAACAGGTGAAGATACTCTTATAAAATCATCGAGTAATTCTTGAGATAAATATTCTTTTACTTTGAAAAGAAGATTTCGTTTGGAAAATTATCTGTATAAAACCATAAGTGAAGTAAGATAGTATTTTCATAACAAAATGAGTTTTTTATAAAGATAATGTTCACTAAGAAAAGATTATAGTGTGTCCTTGAAAATATGTAATAATTTGAGAAATGCCCTTGAATCTGGCATGTATTTCGGGAATAATTTTTGAAAGATCCTTTTAAAACATATAGCTCCCCATAAATGAAAGTAGGATTATGATTGGTAAACATATATAGAACATTCTAATAGAATATATGATGAATAAATATTAATAAATAATAATTAATTGAGTTAAGTAGAGAATAAGAGTAACCTGAATGAAAATGGAGGTTCGGGTAGAAAACCCTTACCTTAAGTCGGAAGGTGTTCCTCACTTGATCTTAATGAAATGATTAATAAAATTTAGGTTCATAAATTAATGATTCTAGAACCTCATATACATTTAATTTATTTATTATAACATTATTAGGTTCATTCATAGCCTTTTGATGGGTTAAGAGATTCAATTTCATTGTTTGGGAGTGTTTTCTTCCTTGGTTTTCATGATCGGTTTACTTATATTCATGTACGGATAAACATGTAGAATGAGAATGGTTGTACAGAATAGAATATGTATGTTATTATTGAACAAAAATAATATTACATGGTCATAAAATTCATTCGGTTATTGGGAGTGAAGAATAATCATTATATAAAACTTTAATGACAATTGTTTGGGTTAATTGGTGGTTCTTGATCACAACAAACTCATTTTGATTTATAAATTAATATCATGTGTAAAAAAGGATTCCAGAACCTTAGATAAGTTATAATACATATATTATAGTATTTTTCTACCATAAATATGATTTCATGACTAGAATTAAAGATGGTAATAGAAATTGAAAACCTTTCATCCTTGAATGTGATAAATTAACACATCTCAGATGGTGTTTTCATTTCTAGTATAAAATAAGGGGAAAGAAGAGATAATGAATAATTATTCCTTTATCATAACAAAATTCTAGTAAATTTAAGGTACTAAAGTCATCACAAAATTTGGATTAAATTAGGTGAGGAAATAAAAAGAAAAAAAAGGAACTTGAAATAAAAGAAATGAAAATAAAAATTTACCTCTTGAAGTTATCTTCCTTGAGAGCCTCTTTAGAGAAGAGGTTTTGGTCTTTTTATGAGATCAAGGGCTATTGGACATGGGTTACTATATTGGAAGAATATTTTATTAGAATTTATACATGTTACTAGGCTTGATAGGAGTGAAGAAAAGAGAGAGTGTGGGGGGTTATAGTGGAGGAGAGGAGTGATTTTTGAATATCTTATTCATTATTTTATTATTTCCCTCAAGACAACCAATAGTGTTGATTCATATGACCCATAATAGTAATAAGTGCATGTTATTTTGAACCAAATGTTCTTACATCATCCATGATGCTAGGAATAGTCAATTTAACTGATAATGTATATATATTGTAAATTACTGTATTTTACTATTCATCGAAAATTCGAGTATTTCATAAAAATCCCAAAAATTCACCCAAACCAGTTTTTTATGTGTATAATTAAAAAATTAACTCCATTTTTTAAAAATAATTTTCAAAAAATTATTAATTTAATTTTTAAATAAAATTATAATTTATTTGAAAAATAACAATTTTAAAACTATAATTAGTTTTATATCACCCTGAAAAATTAATCAAGATATCATTATCTTATAACCTTAAGCCAATAAAATAATAATATGATTTACTATTCATAAGGTCCATATTAATATTCATATTACTATTCATAAGGGTATGTTATTATTCACCAAAAATTAAGTTTGTCTTATTATACTCTAAATATCTTACTAAACGCAACCGTGTATGTAAGTTTTTTGAAATTCAAAACATAGAGGTGAAAAAATTATGTTTACTGGATAGGTTATAATAAAGTGGTTTTTTGTAGAGACTTAGTGCTTCATGAATTCAATATTAAATTTATTTATAAATCCTTTGGGTGTTACATTCTTCCCTCCTTGCAAAACTTTACCCTTGAAATTCATAGAATGTTACCTCATAAAAAGATTTGGGTAGGTCTTCATTATAAGATCATCAAGATCCCATGTTTCTTCTTCAATTCTATGATTTTTTCAAAGTATTTTTACCAGTCGTGTCATTAGATTCCTCAACACCTGTTCCTTAGTGTCTAGAATCCGGATAGGCTCTTCACATTAAGATAAGTCATGTTCCAATTCTATACCTTCAAAAGTGAGGACATGCATTGGGTATGGCATGTACTTTCTCAATAATGAGACATGGAATACATTTTTTACTTTAGACAGGTTAGGTGGCATAGCCAAAAGATATGAAATATCTCCAATTCTCTCTTGAATTTCAAAAGTTCCAATGTTCCTAGGGCTCAGTTTCCCTTTCTTCCCAAATCTTATAACACCCTTCCATGGAGATACCTTTAGGAAACCATGATCTCCTACTTGAAATTTCAAATCCTTCCTTCGATTATAAGCATAGATATTTTTATTTCTGTGATTTTCTTTGATATGGGTTTGAATAGTCTTTAACTTCGTTGTTTTTTCCTCTACAAGCTCTGGACCCACAAGCTACCTTTCACCAACTTCATCCCAACATGTTGGTGTACGACATCTCTTTCCATACAATGCTTCATATGGTGCCATTTGAATGCTTGAATGGAAACTATTATTGTAAGAAAACTCCACAAAAGGTAAATACTAATCCCACATACCTTGAAAATAAAGTGAGCATGATCTATACATGTCTTCTAAAGTTTGGATCATTCTTTATGATTGCCCGTCAATTTGAGGGTTATAAAAAGTACTCAATCAAAACTCAGTATCTAGGTATTTATGAAGTCTTTTCCAGAATTTTGTTGTAAAACATGGATCAAGGTCAGAAAAAATTGAGATCAGTTCTCCATAAATTCTTACAACTACATTGATATAGAGTTGTACAAGGTGCTCCAATGGAAAATCCTCTCATATAGCAAAGAAATGTGCAGATTTTGTAAGTTGATCCACAATTACCCATATTGCATCTTTATTTCTTGGAGTTTTGGGTAATTTAATGACAAAATCCATGGGGATGTCATCCCATTTCCATGTAGAAATAGGTAAAGGTTTCGTGACTCCTCTAGGATGTTTTCTTTCATCCTTCACTTGTTGACAAACAAAACATCTTGATATATAATCAGCAATTTCCCGCTTCATGTTGTATCACCAGAAATATTCCTTCAAATATCTATACATCTTAGCACTACTAAGATGTATAGAGAAATTCAAAACTACATTCATCATCTAATAACTCTCTTTTTAGCTCAAGTATAGATAGAACATAAATAATCTTCCCAAATTTCATAATTCCATCTTCACATAAAAAGTCATCCAACTTCCCATCATTCACACTTTTAATTTTATTTTGTAGATTCTAATAATCAGACTGAGAAGTTTTAATCCTTTCCAATAGATATGGTTGGGCAACCAAATGAAAACATAGTGATGTTTTAGCTTCTTTTATAATTCCCATATCTATATTTACTATATCCATAAACACATTATCCCTTTCAATCCTCATTTTATTTAAGACTCCATGATCCTTCCTGATCAATTCATTGGCTACCTTATTTGCCTTTCCTGGGTGGTAGTGTATGTAACAATCAAAATCCTTGAGTATTTCAAGCCATCACTTTTTCCTAATGTTGATTTATTTCTATGATGAGATATATTTCAAGCTCTTATGATCTTTATATATCTCACATCTTTCGCTATAAAGATGATGTCTCCATATATTCATAGTAAATATTATAGCTGCTAACTTAATATCGTGAGTAGGATTTTTTTTTTTTTGAATTTTTAACTGCCTTGATGCATAGAAAATAACTTTTTCATTCTATATAAGGACACAACCAAGTCCTTTATTTGATTCATTATTATAGATCACAAGCCCATCATTCCCCGATGGTAGAGTTAGTATCAGAGCATTCACTAATCTCCTCTTCGATTCATCAAAACATTCCTCACATTCTTTTGTCCAAACGAACTTAACCCCTTTACGTATAAGCTTGGTCATTGGGTTGGATAAATAGGAAAATTTCTGAATGAAAGGCTAATAATAACCTATTAAACCAATAAAACTATGTACCTTGGTTATTTTTATTGGAGTAGGATATTCTTGTATAGCCTTTTTCTTTGTAGGATCAACAGATATTACATCCTTAGAGATAATGTAGCCCAGAAAGGAAACTGATGGAAGCCAAAATTCACACCTGCTAAACTTTCCATATAATTCATTTATTCTTAGAGTCTTCAGAATAGTGAGCAATTGATTTTCATGATCTTCATATATTTTGGATTATATCAAGATATCATCAATAAATACCACCATAAAGTCATCAAAATATTCCTTAAAAACTCTATTCATTAGATCCATGAAAATAGAGGGTGCATTAGTTAGTCCAAAAGGAATTATTTTAAACTCGTAATTCCCATACCTAGTGTGAAATGTTTTCTTTGGAATGTCTTCCTTCCTTACTCAAAACTGATGATATCCAGATCGAAGTTCAATCTTAAAAAAATATTGGGCTTCATGAAGTTGATCAAATAAATCATCAATGCAATGTAGGTGATACTTTTTATTTATTCTTATAACATTGATCTCCCTGTAGTCAATGCACAGCCTCATAGATCCATATTTCTTCTTAACAAAAAGGATAGGGGCTCTCCATGGAGAAACACTAGGGTGAATAAATCCTTTATCACTCAATTTATCTAGTTGTTTATTTAATTCTACTAATTCCACAGTGTTCATTATATAAGGGGTATTTAATATGGGCCTTGAATCAGGAATTAAGTTAATGGAAAACTCAATTTCCCACTCTCGAGGATGTCTGAGTAAATTCATTGGAAACACATCAACATATTCTTTCACAATAGTTACATCCTCTATTTGAACATTCCTTTCCTCACCCATAGTTATTGAATTCCCTTCCTCCCCAATAATTTAATTCAGTATAACTATTAGGGGTGGATCTAGATGAGAATCAGATGGTGATGTTTCTGCCCTAATGATATTGGATTCCACGTCATCCTAAAAAATTGTAACCTCCTTCTTGAAATAAATTTTCACATCATGGTTCTAAATCTAATCCATACAGCATATTATATAAAATTCAATCATGGTTTTGATAATAAAATCATCATATAATTCATATTTATATTCCATAATGGGGACTTCCTAACACAATTTTGTTACAATGATACTTCTCTTAGGATTTTTTACTAAAAAATCCCTTATTAAATCAAATTGGAAATATCTAATTTAGTTTGGAAAACTAGGAATATATGAAATAATTTGATAATTTATAATTAAATAAATAATTTTCTAAGTTTGAGGAAATAATTAATGTACCTCCCACCACATCATTAGGGACTTCAATATCAGTAGTTGTGATCACATAAGCCTGGCCTTCCTCCCTTGGCCTTTTTTGGGGAATATTTACTTGACTCCTAAAACAATCATTTGCATAATGTCTCATCTCCCTGAAATTGTAGCATTGAACATTGGTAGCTTATTTCTTCCCCTTACAATCTTAAGATAGGTGTCCTTTTTCTCCACACTTGTAACAAACACCCATACCCTTCAGGAAAGTACCAGGGTGTCTCTTCCCACAATTATCATGGGGTGGAAGGTCAATTCTTCCCTTATTTCCCATTTCCTTATTTCCTTTTCTAGATTTTTCAGCAACCCTATTCTTCTCTTTCTTTCCATTAAAATCATAAGACTTAGAGAATTTATTTTCTGTCTTGATAGCACATGAGACTATATCTTCATATGATGAGAAACTTTGGGAGACTAGAACCCTTCATAGGAATGGTTTTAAAGCATAAAATAATCGATAAATATTACTCTATGGATTATGTATGTTGTATGCATCATGTCTTGCTAACCTTGTGAAGTTAGCTTCATACTTTGAAACATTCTCATACTCTTTTTGCCTTAGATTCATAAATTGTCTTTCCATATCTTCTTGTTGTTCATGATGGAAGTATTTTTCTAATAATACTTCCTTAAAATCCCTCCATTCAATTTCTTATATTTATTCCTCCTCCTTTATGTTTTGGATTAAATGCCACCACATATTTTCATCTCCCGATAGTTTATAAAATACCAAAATAACCTTCTATCTATCATTACATCCCAAACTGATAAATATCATCTCTAATGAACTTATCCACTAATCATCTACGAATGGTTTTGTAGTCCCATTAAATGATGGAGGTTTTTTTTGCATAAATATGTCTAACATAGCTCCCCCATTTTGTGGATCCGGATGCTTCATACAGGTAAGGTTATTATTCATGAACTAATTCAGTTGTCCCAGTATAGTTATAAGTTCCTCAGCACTAGTCACAACACTATAGAAAACATCATTATCTTGTATCGGAGGGAAATCCATAAATAGGACACGCGTGTTCTTGCTGTTTCCATTCCTTCCACTAGGTTCCATTTCTAAATAATAGAATAAACTATATTAGGTTATGAATCATAATGTATAATCTCGGTTTAGAAAAATAGTTAGCATAAATTGAGATTCTATACATAGTTAATATCATAATCATAAACATGGTATATTTGAGTAAAAAATTACATTTAAATCCTTCAAAATGGATTGTAAATAAAATTTGAATTATCCTAAGCATATACCTAGGGAGTGTCAAACCAGGTGTGCAGTAAGGCTCATTATCATGTACTAGGATACCCCGGGTCAAGACTGAAACTCCTTGTTGGAGTTGTTACTCCTAGGTACATTTTTTCCTGAACCACGTCCACTTATTGTATCCAGATGGGGATTTATTTTCTATAAAGATCCAAATAATCTATTCCTTACTAAAAATTATAGGAATTTATTTTATTTTTTATCCTTAAATACTATCATAGGGTTTTGTTCACAAATATACATTTTATAAATCTAGTTTCTAAGTTTTCTACTAAACTTCCTCTGATACCAACTGTAAAGACCCAACCCTAGTTTCCCAAAGTTGGTACCTTATTTTCTTACATTGGAAAGATTACAAGAAAGTCATATCCCAAAATAATTAATAGTTTAGTAGTTTTGGAAAACTAGATACATACATAAGTTCTACATTACAACTTGAAAGGAAAAAATAATTTAGAAACTCCTTTGACAACATCCATAACTTCTAGGTTATTTCTTCATGTCATTCATAATATACCTCTTCATGTCTGGGGAAAATGAAATATAAGAAAGGCGTGAGATCAATTGCTCAGTAAGGTTAATAAATAATGTGTAAGATATAATAAATATAAACATTAGGCATGGTGAATATCTAAAAACACATTCCTTTATAAATGAACTTGAACTCATTATGGAAGGAATAAAAGATGAATAAATAATACCATAATAAAGCATAATTATGGGTATTATACTAGTTTAATAACCTCATGAAATTTCAATTACTATTTTCATAATGATGGAATTTAAAATTCCAGACATCATAACCATACCGTCAAGGCCTCGTGCAAAGACCATAAATAATCATTTTGTCGAGGGCTTGTGCCAAGACCGTAGTTTGTCTCGTGAGACCTACTGATGCATTTAGGGGATATAGAAGGCCCCACCCATCACTTAATAATTCCAATGAATTCCTAATATGAATGGGGATAAACATAAACAATATATACATTCATATTGAAAATATCATATGAAATGTCAATAACATTCCTCGAACATTAAGCATAAACACTAACCATTCAGAGTGAATTGGTGAATAATTTTAAGATAGAACATCCACAATCAAACTAATAATAAAACATTAAATTAAATATGGTAGATGATATCATAAAATATTAATCACAATAATACATAATAATCAACAAGAGTGTTGAAATAGGTGAAGATACTCTTATAAAACCATCGAGTAATTCTTGAGATGAATACTCTTTTACTTTGAAAAGAAGAGTTTTTTTGTAAAAGACTTTGTTTGAAACCAGAAGTAAATTAAGATATTATTTTCATAATAAAATGAATTTTTTTAGTAAGATAATGGTTGAAAAAAAATACTATAGAGTGCCCTTTAAAATAGATAAGAATTTGAGAAATTCACTTGAATCTGGTCTGTATTTCAGGAAGAATTTTTGAAAGATCCTTTTAAAAAATATAACTCCCCATAAATGAAAGTAGGATTCTAGTTGGTACAAATTTATAGAACATTCTAATATAATATATGAGGAGTAAATATGAATAAATCAGAATTTAATTTGGGTAAGTAGAGAATAAGAGTAGCCCAAATTAAAATGGAGGTTCGGGTAGAAAACCCTTACCTTAAGTCCAAAGGTGTTCCTCACTTGATCTTAATGACCTGAATAATAAACTTTAGGTTCACAAATTTATGATTCCAGAATATCCTCTACATGTAATTGACTTATTATAAACTTATTATGTTCATTCATGGAATTTTTATGGGTTAAGAGATTTAATTTCATTGTTTTGGAGTGTTTTCTTCCTTGGTTTTCATGATTGGTTTACTAATATTCATGTACGGATGAACTTGTAGAGTGATAATGGTTGTACAGAATAGAAGTTGTATGTTATTAGTGAAAACCAAGAAGATTACATGTTCATAAAAAAATTTGGTTATTGTGAGTGAAGATGAATCATTATATAAAACTTAATGATAATTGTTTGGGTTAATTGGAGATTCTTGATCACAATGAACTCATTTTGATTTATAAATTAATATAACGTGTAAAAAAGGATTATAGAACCTTAAATAATCTATAATAAATATATTATAGTTTGGTTCAACCATAAAAATAGTTTCATGACCATAATTGAATGTGGTTATAGAAATTTAAAACTCGCCATCCTTGAATGTGATAAATTAACACATCTCAGATGGTGTTATCATTTCTAGTATAAAAGAATGGGAAAGAAGAGATGATGAAGAATTATTACTTTATCATAACAACATTACAGTGCATGTAAGGTACTGGATCCATCGCAACATTTGGATTAAAGGATGTGAGGAAAGAAAAAGAAAAAAATTAAGTAGAAATAAAAGAAATGAAAAGAGGAATTTACCTCTTGAAGTTATCATCCTTGACGGACTCTTTAGGGGAGAGGTTTTGTTTTTTTATGAGACCAAGGACTATTAGAAATGAGGGATGATATTGGGATGATATTTGATCATAATTTATACAAGTCACAAGTCTTGAGAGGAGTTAAGATAAGAGGGAGTGAGGGGGGTTATAGTGGAGGAGAGGAGTGATTTTTGAATATCTTATTCATTATTTTATTATTTACCACAAGAAAATCAATAATGTTAATTCATGTGACCCATAATAGTAATAAGTGAATTTTTTTTTGAACCAAGTATTCTTACATCATCTATGATGCTAGGAATAGTGAATTTAACTGAAAATGTATATATACAGTAAATTGTTTTATTTTACTATTCATCAAAAATCGAGTATTTCATAAAAATCCTAAAAAATAACCCTAACCATTTTCAATGTGTATAATTCAAAAATGAACTCCATTTTTTGAAAATAATTTTCTAAATATTATTAATTTAATTTTTAAATAAAATCATAATTTATTTGAAAAATAACAATTTTAAAACTATAATTTATTTTATATCACCTTGAAAATTTAATCAAAATCTCATTATCTTATAACCTTAAGATAATAAAACAATAATATGTTTTACTATTCATAAGGTTTATATTACTGTTCATATTACTATTTATAAGGGTATGTTACTATTCACCAAGAATTAATTTTGTCTTATTAGACTCTAAATATCTTACTAAACGCAACCATGTATGTTAGTTTTTAGAAATTCAAAACACAGGTAGAAAATTTATGTTTACTGGCTAGGTTATAACAAAATAGTGTTTTGGGTAGACTTAGTGTTTCATGAATTCAATATTAAATTTATTTATAAATCTTTGGGGTGTTACATTCTCCCCTCAAAAAAATCTCGACCTCAAAATTCATAAAATGTTACCTCATAAAATATTTGGGTAGGTCTTTATCATAAGCTTCTCAGGATCCCATGTTTCTTCTTCAATTATATGATTTTTTCAAAGTACCTTTACCAGTCATGTCATCTGATTCCTTAACACCCATTCCTTAGTGTCTAGAATCTGGATAGTCTCTTCAAAGTAGATAATTCTGGTTCCAATTCTATACCTTCAAAAGTGAGGACATGCACTGGGTTTGGCATGTACTTTCTCAACAATGAGACATGGAAAGCATTGTGTACTTTAGAAAAGCTAGGCATCATAGCCAAATTATATTCAATAGCTCCAATTCTCTCTTTGATTTCAAAAGGTACCATGTACCTAGGGCTCATTTTCCCTTTCTTCCTAAATCTTATAATACCCTTCCATGGAGATACCATCAGAAAAACATGATCTCCTACTTGAAATTCCAAATCCTTACTTTGATTATTAGCATAGATATTTTTTATACTTTGAGTTGCTTTGATATGGGTTTGAATAGTCTTTACCTTTGCTATTGTTTCCTCCATAATATCAGGACCCACAAGCTTCCTTTCACTAACTTCATCCTAACATGTTGGTGTACAACATCTCTTTCCTTACAATGCTTCACATGGTTCCATTTGAATGCTTGAATGGAAACTATTATTGTAGGAAAACTCCACCAAAGGTAAATACTGATCCCACATACCTTGAAAATCAATTGATCATGATCTCAGCATATATTCTAAAGTTTGGATCATCCATTCTCATTGCCCATCAGTTTGAGGGTGATAAGCAGTACTCAATCGAAGCTCAAAATCCAGGGCTTTATGAAGAATTTTTTAGTATTTTGATGTAAATCATGGATCATGGCCAAACCCAATTGAGAGGGGTGCTCTATGAAGTCTTAAAACTTCATTTATATAGATTTGTGCAAGGCGCTCCAGTGGAAAATCATCCCTTATAGCGAAGAAATGTGCAGATTTCATAAGTCGATCCACAATTACCCATATTTCTTCATTATTTCTTGGAGTTTTGGGTAATCCAGTGACAAAATCTATGGTGATGGAAACCCATTTTCATGTAGGAATAGTTAGAGGTTTCATGACTCTTCTAGGATATTTTCTTTCAGCCTTCACTTGTTGATAGACTAAACATCTTGATACATAATCATCAATTTCCCACTTCATGTTATCCCACTACAATTGTTCCTTAAAATATCTATACATATTAGTGCTACCAGGATGTATAGATAAATTATAAATATAGTCATCATATAATAAGTCCCTTTTTAGCTTGGTTATATTGGGAACACAAAGTCTCTTCCCAAATTTCATAATTCCATCTTCACACACAAAGTTATCCAACTTCCCATCATTCACACCTTTAATTTTCTTTTTTAGATTGTCATCATCAGATTGAGAAGTTTTAATCCTTTTTAATAGAGATAGTTGGGAAACCAAATGAAAAGTTAGTGATGTTTCACCTTCTTTGATAATTCCCATATCCATCTTTACTAAATCCATAAATACAGGATCCCTTTAAATCCTCATTTTTTTAGGACTCCATGATATTTCCTACTCAATGCATTAGCTACCTTATTTTTCTTTCCTGAGTGGTAGTGTATAGAACAATCATAATCCTTGAGTAGTTCAAGCCATCTCCTTTGCCTCATGTTGATTTCTTTCTATTAGAATATATTTTTCAAGATCTTATGATCTGTATATATATCACATCTTTCACCGTAAATATAATGTATCCATATATTCAAATAAAATATTACAGCTTCTAACTCAAGATCATGAGTAGGATAGTTTTGTTCATGAATTTTTAACTACCTTGATGCATAGGTAATAACTCTATCATTCTCTATAAGGACACAACTAATTCCTTTCTTTGATGAATCACTATAGATCACAAACCCATCATTTCCCAATAGTAGAGTTAGGATCAAAGCATTCACTAATCTCCTCTTAAATTCCTCAAAAAATTCCTCACATTCTTTTGTTCATACGAACTTAACCCATTTACATGTAAGCTTGGTAATTGGGTTGGCTAAATGGGAAAAGTTCTAAATGAAATGATGATAATAACCTGCAAAACCAATAAAAATGCGTACCTCAGTTATGTTCATTAGAGTAAGCCATTATTTTAAAACCTTTGTCTTTGTAGGATCAATAGATATTCCATCCTTATAGAAAATGTGGCAAGAAAGGAAACCGATTGAAGCCAAATTTCACACTTGCTAAACTTCCTAGATAATTCATTTCTTCTAAGAGTATTTAGAATAGTGTTCAAGTGATTTTCATGATCGTCATAGATTTTGTATTATACCAAGATATCATCAATAAATACCACCACAAAGTCATCAAGATATTCCTTAAAAACTCTATTCATTAGATCTATAAAAATAGAGAGTGCATTAGTCAGCACAAAAGGCATTACTATAAAATCATAATTCCCATACATGGTTCGAAATGTTGTCTTTAGAATTTATTTATTCCTTACTTGCAACTGATGATATCTAGATTGAAGGTAAATCTTCAAAAAATATTGGGATTCATGAATTTGATCAAATAAATCATCAATGTGAGGTTGGTGATACTTGTTATTTATTGTTATAACATTTATCTCCCTGTAGTCAATGCACAACCTCATAGATCCATATTTTTTTCTTAACGAAAAGGAAAGGGGCTCCCCATGGAGAAACACTAGGGAAAATAAATCCTTTATCACTTAATTCCACCAGTTTTTTCTTCAATTCTACTAATTCAATTATATATATTCTATAAGAGGTCTTTGATATGGTCCTTGAATCAGAAATTAAGTTAATGAAAAACTCAATTTCCCGCTCTGGAGTATGTCCTGGTAAATCCTCTAGAAACACATCAACATATTATTTCACAATAGGTACATCTTCTATTTGAACATTACTTTTCTCACCAATAGTCATTGTATTTCCTTTATCCTCAATAATTGAGTTCAGTAGAGCTACTAGGGGTGGATCTAGATGAGAATCAGATGGTGATGTTTCTTCCCTAAAGATAAGGGCTTCCATATCATCCTCAAAAATTGTAACCTCCTTCTTCTTGCAATAAATTTTTACATCATGGTTCAGAATCCAATCCATACTGAGGATTATATCAAATTCAATCATGGGTATGATAATAAAATCATCAAATAAATCAGGTTTATATGACATAATGGGGACTTCCTGACACAACTTTGTTGCAATGGTACTTCCTTTTGGAGTTTTGACCAACAAATCCCTTATTAAATTAAATTTTAAATATATAATTTTCTTGGAAAATTGGGAAGATATGAAAGAATGTGATGATATAGAATCAAATAAAGTATTGGCTAAGTTTGAGGAAACAATTAAATTACCTGCCACCACATCATTAGGGACTTCAATATTAGCAGTTGTGATCACATAAGCTTAGACTTTCTCCCTTGACCTTTTTTGTGGAATGTTTCATTGAAACCTAGGACAATAATTTTCATAATATCCATTCACTCTACAATTTTATCATTGAACATTTATTGCTTCTTTCTTCCCTTTACAATTTCAGGATAGGTGGAATTTTTCTCCATGCTTATAACAAACACCCATACCCTTCAGGAAAGTACCAGGGTGTCTCTTTCCACAATTATCATGGGGTGGAAGTTCAACTATTCTCTTCTTCCCCCATTTCCTTATTTCCTTTTCCAAAGTTTTCAGAAACCCTCTTATTCTCTTTCTTTACCATAAAATCATAAGACATAGAGAATTAAATTTCTGTCTTGATAGCACATGAGACTATATATTCATATGATGAGAAACTTTGGGAGAATAGATCCCATTAAAGGAATGGTCTTAAACCATTAAATAATTGGTCAATCTTACTCCTTTGATTACGTATGTAGTCTGCGGCATGTCTTGATAACCTTGTAAAGTTAGTTTCATACTTTCTAACATTATCATCCTCTTTTTTCCTCATATTCAGAAACTGTCTTTCCATATCTTCTCGATGTTCACAAGGGAAGTATTTTTATAAGAATATTTCCCTAAAATACCTCTATTCTATTTCTTCTATTTCTTCCTCCTACTTTTTGTTTTGGATTAAATACCACCACTGATGTGCATCTCTTGATAGTCGATAAACTACCATCACAAACTTCTCTCTTTCATTACATCTCAATGAGAGAAATATCTTCTCTAATGAACTTAACCATTGCTCCTCTATGAATGGGTTTGCAGTCTCATTAAATGATGGAGATTTTTGTTGCATAAAGCAGTCTAACATAGTTCCCCCATGTTGTGGATCTAGTTATTCCATATGGGTAAAGTTATTATTCATGACCTAAGTCAGCTATCCTGGTATAGTTATAAGTTGCTCAGCACCAGTCACAGCACTAGAGCCAACATCATTATATTGAATCAGAGGGAAATCCCTATATGGGACATGCGCATTCATGCGATTTCCATTCCTTCCACTAGGCTCCATTTCTAAATAATGGAATGCACTAGATTAGGTTATGAATCATAATGTATAATCTCATCATAGAAAAATACTTAACATAAATTGAAATTCTATACATAGATAATCTCATAATCATAAACATGATTTCTTTGGGGAAAATTTACATTTAAATCTTTCGTAATGTCTTGTAAAGAAAATGTGGATTATCCTAAGAATATCCCCCATGAGTGTCAGAACAGGTGCACAATAAGGCCTATTTTCGTGTACCAGGATACCCCGGGTCAAGCCTAAAACTTCTTATCATATTTGTTACTCCTAAGTACATTTGTTCTAGAACCATGTCCACTTGTAGTATCCATACAGGGATTTATTTGCTAGAAATATCCACATAATATATTCCTTTTCAAAAAATCTAGGATTTTCTTGTATGTTTTGTCCTCAAAGACTATCTTAGGGATTTATTCCCAAATCTATGTTTTCAAAATCTATTTTACAAGTTTTCTACTAAACTTCCTATGGTATAAACTGTAAATAACCAACCCCGGTTTCCCAGAATCGGTGCCTTATTTGATTACATTAGAATGATTACCAGAAAGTTGTATCCTGAAGGAATGAATATTTCATTAGTTTTGGAAAACTAGATACATATATAAGTTCAAAATTACAAATTTAAAGGAAAAACAATTTAGAAACTCCTTTGAAAACATCCATAACTCCTAGGTAATTTCTGCATGTCATTAATAATATACCTCTTCATGTCCTGGAAAAATGAAACATAAGAAAGGGGTGATCTCAAATGCTCAGTAAGGGTAATAAATATAGTGGAAGATATCATAAACCTAAACATTAGTCATGGTGAATATCTAAAAACACATTCCTTTAAAAATGAACTTGAACACATTATGGTAGTAATAAGAGATGAATAAATAATGCCATAATAAAGCATAATGATGGGTAATCTACTAGTCAAATAACCTCATGAAATTTCAATTATTAGTTTCATAATGAGTAAATTCATAATGTCGGACATCATAACCATACAATAAAGGCCTCTTTCTAAGACCATAAATAATCATTTTTTCAAGGCCTTGTGCCAAGACTGTATTTTGTCTCATGGGACCTACCGATGCATCGAGGGGATATAACGGGCCCCACCCATCACTTACTAAGTCCAATAAATTACTCATATTAATGAAGATAAATATAAACAACATATACATTCATATTAAAACTAACATATGAAATTTCAATAATGTTCCCCAAACATTAAACATAAACACTAACCATTCATAGTAAATTGGTGAATGATTTTAAGATAGAACATCCAAATTCAAATTAATCATAAACAATTAAATTAAATATGGTAGATGATATCATAAAATATTAATCACATTAATATATAATAATCAATGAGAGTTTTGAAATAGGTGAAGATACTCTTATAAAATCATTGAGTAATTCTTGAGATAAATACTCTTTTACTTTGAAAATAAGAGTTATTTTAGAAAATTATTTATATAAAACAAGTAGTGAAGTAAGATAGTATTTTCATAATAAAAATAACGTTTTTAGAAATATAATTTTCTCTAAAAATATATTATAGATTTCCCTTGAAAATCATAAATAATTTGAGAAATTTTCCTAAATCTGTATTGTATTTCAGGAATAATTTTTGAAAGATCCTTTTAAAACATATAACTCCCCGTAAAGGAAAATAGGATTCTGGCTGGTACACATATATAGAAAATTCTCATAGAATATATGATGAGTAAATGTCAATAAATAATAATTTAATTGAGTTAAGTATTGAATAAGAGTATCCCGAATGAAAATGGAGGTTCAGGTAGAAAACCTTTACCTTAAGTCAGAAGGTGTTCCTCGCTTGATATTAATGACCTGAATAATAAAAATTAGGTTCATATATTAATTATTACATAATCCCCTATATATTTAATTGATTTATTATAACCCTATTAGGTTAATTCATGTCCTTTTATGGGTTAAGATATTCAATTTCATTGTTTGGGAGTGTTTTCTTCCTTTGTTTTCATGGTCGGCTTACTTATATTCATGTACGGATAAACATGTAGAATGAGAATGGTTTTCCAGAAAATAAGTTGTATATTATTAGTGAAAAAACTTAATATTACATGGTCATTAAATTTGTTTGTTTATTGGGAGTGAAGATAAATCATTATATAAAACTTTAATGACCATTTTTTGGGTTAATTGGTGGTTCTTGATCACAATGAACTCATTTTGATTTATAAATTTATATCATGTGTAAAAAAAGATTCCATAACCTTACATAAGATATAATACATATATTATAGTATTTTTTAACCATAAAAATGGTTTCATGACCAGAATTTAAGATGGTTATAGAAATTTAAAACTCGTCATCCTTGAATGTGATAAATTAACACATTTCGGATGGTGTTTTCATTTCTAGTATAAAAGATAGGGAAAAGAGAGATGATGAAGAATTATTCCTTTATCATAAAAAAAATATAGTACATGTAAGGTAATGGATTCATCACAATATTTAGATTAAATGAGGTGAGGAAAAAAAGAAAAGAAAAACTTGAAATAAAAGAAATGAAAAGAGGAATTTACCTCTTGAAGTTATCTTCCTTTTTTTGCAAGGCTTGACATTATCTTCCTCGAGAGCCTCTTTAAGGGAGAGTTTTTGGTCTTTTTATGAGAACAAGGGATTTTGGACATGGGGGAGGATCTTGGGAGGAGATTTAAGAAAATTTATACAAGGAGAAAGGATTTATAGGAGTGAATATAAGAGGGAGTGAGGGGGTTATAGTGGAGGAGAGGAGTGATTTTTTAATATCTTATTCATTATTTTGTTATTTCCCTCAAGAAAACCAATAGTGTTGATTAATGTGACTCATAATAGTAATAAGTGCATGTGATTTCGAACTAAGTATTATTACATGACCCATGATGCAAGGAATAGTGAATTTAACTGATAATGTATATATATGGTAAATTATCGTATTTTACTATTTATCAAAAATTCGAGTATTTCAAAAAAATACAAAAAATTCACCCTAACCATTTCTTGACATGTAGAATTCAAAAATGAACTCTATTTTCAGAAAATAATTTTCTAAATATTATTAATTTAATTTTTAAATAAAATCATAATTTATTCGAAAAATAATAATTTTAAAACTATAATTTTTTTTTATAGCATCTTGAAAATTTAATAAATATCTCATTATCTTATAACTTTAAGATAATAAAATAATAATATGATTTACTATTTGTAAGTATCGTATTACTATTCATGTTACTATTCATAAGGGTATGTAATTATTCACCAAAAATTAATTTTTTCTTATTAGACTGTAAATATATTACTGAACGCAACTGTGTATGTCAGTTTTTAAAAATTCAAGACATAGAGTTAGAAAAATTATGTTTACTAGCTAGGCTATAACAAAGTGGTGTTTTTTAGAGACTCTATGTTTCATGCATTCAATATTGAATTTATTTATAAATCCTTAGGGTGTTACATCTACCCAAAAATAGAATAATAAAAAATCTATCCATATTTCAACCAAAGGGAAGAGAACATGATTTATTGGACATTATTAGTATTATTTTAGGTTTGGGCATAGGACCAGTGTATTTTGGAATAATATGAAAATATATGGAGATTATGGAAGGAGTAAATTAAGGGGTTCATACCTAAAATCGATAATAAATATACTAGAATGAATAAAGTCTCATAGAAAAAGATAAATCTATCACCCAAGAATCGATTTTCATATATTGAAATATTTTGTGGAAATTGGAATAGAGGTGTTCACAATATTAATGAATTCTAGTATAAATCTAATAATAATATACCAAAACTTTTCGATGTAAGAAGACCATAATATATGAAGAAACAAAAGAAAAATGGTGGTGATTCTTTCTTGGGATGCAAGAAAAATCATAGTATTGAGAGAACTACACCCAAGAAGATTAATTAAAAGGATGTAATTCCAAGAAAGATGATATGATACTAATTTGGAAATAAAGGCCACATCATAGATCAATATAATCTATCCGTGAATTTTAATGAAAAAGGAAGAAAGATGAATATTTTAAGATAATCAATCCAAGTAAGGAATAAGATGTTTGGTTTGGTAGAAGACATCCATGATAAATATTATGATAAGTTTCCTGAAAGTGGTAACTCAAAGGCTGTTAAGAATCCATGTGGAATATCCAAGAAAACTAATAATGTTGCAAAATAATTCTTGAAAATTTGACTAGATCAATTAGAAATTACTATAAATATAGATAAGTCACAAGAGAATTCAAGGGATAAATTAAAACAAGTGACTCAACATGAAGATGAAAACAACTTTTTTGAGAGGTTTTAAAGAAATAATAACCCCAATATTTTTAGAGAATCCCAGTGGAAGAAGAAAATATACTAGGAACACTCAAAAATATTACATGACATGTCTACCTAGATAGAAGGAGTTGTTAAAAAGAAATCTAACACACCATTAACTACATGTGCATTATTATCTAATCTAAAAAAACAATTCCACAAATATGAGGAAGTAAATAATTCCATGTAACCCAAAAAGGTACAAATCTAGAAATTCAAAGGATAATTTATCATGAATAGTTATCTCAATCCTAGAGATAAATTTAAAAGAATTTCTAGGTTGAGAAATAAGTTTAACCTTTTTTCTATAATTTAAAATAAAATGAGGAACCTGCCTTATTTACATATTTATTTGTTTGTGATTTTTTATACAAGATATTAAAGGTGACACATAAAAAAGAAGAAATAAATGTTATGATAACTATAGATCATGGTAAATCATCCATTATGGTGTGTATTAATTGTTTCATCATTATAATATTTCAAAGTGTCATCTAAATGATATTCTTGGAGTTCACTTTGAATAAAATTTCCCATGATGAAGATCGATGGAGTGAATACCTTGAGGGAGAGTTTATAAGATCAGTAAATTCTAAAGAGTTAGTATTTTTTATGAAAATATTTATTTCTAGTTAGTACTAAAGTTTGATGTATGATGATCACTTTTCCATCTTATTTTGGATTATATAAAATATGGTTATTAAAGGTAATTGGATGTTGATATGAAAAGGGGGAGAGAAATTCTTGCAGTTGAATGTTTTTTGAAGATGAATATAAGTGTTCAAGTACAAAACTACTTGAATATACCCTAGAAAGAAAAAATTGAGTTTGTATCATATGTTAAACTGCTTATAGATAACTTTTTTTCAAAATTAATAACTCTTTTTTTCTACATCTAGATAGCTCAATTAAGATTATATTTTATTATATTTGATTATTTTATGCTTCATTGATAAGTTAAATGTGATTTCTTCCTTCTCTCGAGATAATAAAACTTTATCTATCAATAAAAGAGTATAATAAAGGGGATAAGATTAAATTTTCAACATCATGGAAGTATATGAAATTATAAAGACTTTCCCTTACACTATCATCTTTGAATTTAATGTCAATAAGGTGGATAATAATATTTAATTTATAATTTAAATGGGAATTAACAACAAATCCAAATGTTGGTATTAAAGTACCCAATAGGATTTTATTGAAGATATGTATTTTTTGTATTTTTTTGTTAATATATCAAAAAGAAGAAAAAATGATATATACTAAATTTGGGTGATAAAGGAATATCCCAATGATTATATAAGATTGTTTCATTATAAATACTAGAAAATAGGAAAAAGGTTATTGAATATTTGAATACTCAAATAGATTTTTGGAAAAAGCATTTATATCTGATGATTGTTGAGCTATATTTAATTATTTATAAAAATTTTGATGATGGTTAAATCACCACTATCTAAAAAAATTCTCAAATGATTTTGAATATTTGGCTATAGTAAAAGATCTATGAGATATGAATATGAAGATAAAAGTTGAATGGAAGTTTGATAAATCATCTATAGATTATTAAGAATAGAGGATATTGTATCAATGAATAGTATTTATTAGATGGTGGTTAAATAATTTTGGTTAGAAAGCTGGATAAGAAGAGAAAATAAAGTTTTATTGAATTATTAAAAACTAATTATTCATTTTCCACAAGGATTTGGAAATGAGTTTTCAGAACAATTAAAATGTTCTAATAATTTTTAAATTCATTTAAGTTGTTTTTTGATGTTTTAGAATGGTTGTAGAATCCTTTATAATAGTTTATGCCTATTTTTAAAAGATCAATAATTTTGTAACATAAAAATTGTAAAAGTAATTATGTGTATAAAATTAACTCTGTTGGTGTAAGAGAAATTTGTAAAAGGAATTTTTTGTGTAAAGGTAATCATAAGTAAGTGTAAAAGTTACTTGAACCATGAGTTTGATGCTTTTTAAATATCATGAGGAAATATAAAAAATTCATTAAACTTTCACAATGTGTAAGATACTTTTGTGAATGCATAATATATTTTAAACTCTTTGAAATGATAAGTAAGAAACACCATTTCTAATATAATTTTTTTGAGTTGGAAAAAATGTGAGGATCCAAAATTTCAAGTTGATAATTCTAAAATTTAACCCAAAATATGTTTAAGTTTTTCTTCAATTTATAAAATATCACAATGATTTGAAGGAATTATTATTCAATATGGGTATTGAGAATATTATCATCATGTTATGGAGATGAATTTCATCATAAGGAAGTGTGAGTATGTGATACCAGTCAAACCTAGTTTTGAGAATTGAGATACAACCATGTTGTAGAGAAAAAATCCACACCATGGTGACTATGTAAAAGTAAATTGGTGAAGTCCATTCCATGGTATTAGGAATTTCATTTAATATATTTCCCTATGATAAATGGTGAGATGAGTTCACATTATGGTTGAAGTGTAACAGCTCTGAACCCACACTCCTGGATCCAATGATAAAAACATAATCTTACCATTTCAAGAATGATACTGATAAACATTACACAATTTTATCCATCAAAAAATTGAAAAATCAAAATAAAATATTGGATCACTTACATACCCAAAGAAATTTTTAGGTTTATAGTTTTAGATAATTAAGAAAAACTCTTACATAATAATACCCATGTCTTCATGTGATCATTTTCCCACTTAAACCCATTTTTTATTAATTCAAAACAAGTCTTAAACATCTCCCATAAAATTCACCACACATGAAACCTTTATAAACACATATAATTTAACATAATTACTTATAACCTGGGGAAAAGAAAAACTAAGAAGGGTAATCTCAAATGATTAGTAAGGGTAAACATAACCATTAAAAATTGAATGTCATTAGTGATAATAATATGAGCATAAGGGTATGATGACATAATAAAAATGCATAACATAATAGAATTCATACCCATTAATATTTGGATCATAAATCATGAAAAATGGTATAAATATTTAATAAAGGAAATATTCATTGGAAATAATAATCATGATCCATGTGATGCCAATCTTGATCAAAATAATCAGTAAAAACCCACATAAAGCATAGAGGAAAACATATTAGTATCTTAGAACATTATATTTATAACCTATATCAAAAATAACTGGAGCCTAGTTAAATCCATATGAGAAACTACACTAGTAAACTTCCTCCTTATTACCTATAAATACAGGGAACATTACCCAATGCATTGGAGAGTTATAATGGGGATCACACTTTATATAAGCTACATAGGGATCACCTGTTCATCATGAGCTATAATGGGGATCAACCCATCGTATAATTTCTGTTGGGAAAAAAATCCCTCAAGGTAACATTGAATCATTTTTGGGTTGATTGTGTTTGTTGATAAAGAAGGTTTCCATGGTGAACTTTCATGTTCTAGAGATTTTTTTGACAATACATGTTGATAAAGAACCATGATAAAGGAATGGATGATCTGGAGGCGGTACAAAAAGATCAGTACAAGGTGGCTCCATTTTCAAGTGTTTGCCAAATTTTTGGGGTCCAAAATTTTTATTTTTGTGAGCATATAAAAATATGTATTTCCTTGAAGATCTCATCAAAATATGGCAAAGGCATGAGTTTCGCGAAGATAGGCTTCATGGATTGGATTTCGCGAAGACCATAAGAATGTTGACAGTGTTTCCTCACGATTACGATGAGCTTCACGAATGGAAGTATTGAAGAGCATTGTGGTGGAGAAGGGCATTGCGAGTTGAGTTTCGCAGTAAAGGCTTGAAGGAATTGACGAGATTCTCTGCGATTACGATGTGCTCCGTGATTGGAAAATTGCCATGGTGCTTCGTGATTTTGAGAGAATTTCGGAAGGAAATTCAGAGCTTCGCGATTTGTGATGACGTGGCATTGACTTCATGCATAAGGTTTGAGGGTTAGTGGAATCGCCTATAAATAGGCCTCGAACCCCTCAAGAGAAAGAGAGAGATTTTTTGAAGAAAATATTTTGCTCTAGGCTCACAAAGGTAGTGTGCTTCGCGAAAGAAGAGCTTCACGGTGGCTAATCTAGCTCCACGAAAGTTGAGAGCTCTGCATTGGCTCAGTGAGCTTCATGAGGGAAGTCTCTTTGTGACCAATTTATCTTCACTAGAGTGCTTCACAAAAAGGTAGGAGCTTTGCAAATGCTTTTTTGAGCTTCGTGAAATTGGGAGCCTCGCGAAGTAGGGTACTTTGCGAAGTTTTTTCCAAAGGAATTGCCCAGTGTTCAGGGGAAAAGGGGTATTCATCAGTGGATGAAAGTTGGACTTTAACAGAGAATCTATAAATAGTTGAGGATGCATTTATTCATGCAAATGAAGAGACCTACAGGTTTATATACTATGGGTATATCCCTTCCAAGTGTAGTGAGCAAAGGAAGAGGAAGAAGGTTATCCTTTCTACCAATAGTGAGCCAGAGAGAGAGGAAAAGGGAGTGACCCTTGGGAAAGTAGTGAGATAACCCTAAAACATTGTAAAGGTAGTGATCCTAGGCATAGAAGTGATCTATCCCAAACATTATTGGTAGTGAGCTTAAGTGGACTTGGTATAGTGGCACATCACCGTTGTATGATCCTTGGACATAGCCCAGTGAGGGTGAACCAAGTAAAAAATCTATGTGTCTACCTGGTTGCTTCCCTGCATTGCATCTAAAGAATAAACATCAGATAAAGATAAAAAGAAGTGATCAACATAAACACATAAGAGAAAACAAAGTTAACCTTATAATATAGTGGTCAAGATCCAATGGGGCAAGAAGAATTTTGAAATATAATACCCATACCCTGATTCAACCCCCCTCTCAGGGTATCTAGGCCCCTATTGTCCCTAAAAAGTTGTATCAGTTTCACCTAATCATTGTGAGTTATACCAGTTCTCAATAATTCATATAAGTTGTATCGGGCTCACCTATTCACCATGAGCTATAATAGGTATCAACCCTTTGTATAAGTTGTATTGGGATCACCTGTTTATCATGAGATATAATAAATCTCAAACCTTTTTATAAGTTGTATTATGATTACTAGTTATCACCAATAATGTCCAGGTAAAATTCATGAATAAAAAATTTAGAATAATTCACTTTTCAATATAACAATAATCATTGTTATTTCATTGCTCGATTCACCCTTGGAAATGAAATGGGTTCCATATCAATATCATAATCCATCTAGAGAAAGATTAAGTATGATAAAGTTAAAAAAATTCCCTATATAAGTTTAATTAACATCAAGGGTTTTTCATTTTTATGAATGGAAATACCATTAAAATATCCTTAAAAACATTCTTGAGGAAAATAACCTTTTTCTATTAAAAATTAACTTTTAAAAATTTAAAATCCAAAAAATATTGTGAAATTACTTTTTGTAAAAAATAATATTGGAAATTATAAAGTAATATTTAAGGAAACTAATGGTCATTGTGGTGGTAAAATCCATTCATGTTTTAAATATTAAAGATAGACATTCTTTTCAAAAAAAATTAAAGGGAGTAAAAAGTGACCCATTTATAAAATGATAAGAATTTTCCTTTTAAAAAATTTAATATAAGGTCACGAATCATGTAAAATATATTTATGAAGTTATTTATGTTTATAAAATGACATTTTTTTGAAAACATTTTAGAAAACAAGGATATGGAAGAGAAATATTCTCAATCTAAAAGTAGATGCTAGATCAGTAACACTTACGAAAAAATCCTTGATGTTTCTTTCGTAAATAAGGGAGGAAATGTAAAATAACCATGTAAAAATCATTAATAATCAGAGTATAATGAAATATATGTGTTTCAATAAAATATTAGCACATTATTTCCTTCAAACGAACCTTAGACATAAAAAAATCCCAAAAAGAGATGAGATTGTAACATAAAGCCTTTATTGTTTTGGTAACTTTTCAATAAAAAGTCATTAAAAGTAAGAATATGATATAGATATATAAATATCCTGAATTAAATGAATTAATATTTCAAAATTCATTCACTATTAATTAATTAAATCATACAATGAAATAATGTTGTATAGCATGAAACATGTCTCAAGAAAATCAGATTGATACAAAGAAAACCTTTGCAAAGATCATACCATTGAATTGAGAATTAATCAATAGAGATATTATGTGTAAAAATGTAAATCCACAAAATATAAGTTTAAATATATAATAAATAAATTTATATATCAACTCGTACATAATCATGTCATAATAAAGTTGATGAAGAAGAGTTATAACCCAATGAAAGGAAATTGACTCAAGAATCCTTTTACCACTTGGTATCTTTCAAGTCAAATCCCCTTGGATGAAGTAATTAAAGTTGAAAATTAAAATACCATGAATTATTAATCATTCATGATATAAAATGTAAAATTTTTAGTATATACACCATATAAAATAAATTAGGTAAATGACAATAAAGTATTCCTCAAAAAAGAAAAATTGAGAAAAAATCTCTTATCTCGAGTCCAGGCTTTCCATGTATGTCCTCTAAATCCTATTAAATAAACTTATATAAATTATTTTATTTATTAATTAAATTTTAAAGGTTTAATAACTTATCCTAAAACCATTTATTTCATTTACTTTAATTACATATTTAATTACTTATTCAATAAAGTCAACATTGTGTATTTTGAGGACGTTTGGTTCATAATTTTCAAAACAACTTCAGTGTGATGACCATGGTGAAAAGAGACATTGTTAAATTACCTAAATAATAATAATAATTACATAATTATCATTTTTATACATCAAATATACTTTTAAAAACAACCATTAAATATGGTTATGAAAAATGAACGATATTATAATCAAAGGACATGGAAGGTCGTACGTATGCATGAGTAACATTTCCATTTTTCAATGATCATTAGGGAAAAAAGGTAAGTATTATTTTATCTATAAATAATGATAATTTATAATAAATTAAATATTACATATTTAGATAAACTTTTATATGGAATCCATGTGGTTTGGTGATGAAAATCTAATCATATCGCTCTGTAGAGGTGGTAGTCCGCATGTACGCACAAATGACATTATCATTTTTCAATGAATGAAATGGTAAGAACATATATGATATATTATATTTTAATAATAATAAATATATCATGAATATAATATTTAAAAATTAATTCCACCATTATAACCAATCTTGATAGGTGGTGATGGAAAAAAAATTACATTAGTTCGTGAGGCGACAGTCCGTCGTACACACGAATGATGGTTTTGTTTCCCATTTGATGGAATAGGTGATGGATATAGGTTATTATATTAACATAACAACATAAAATTATGATAAAGATACTAGTTTCACTATTTCATCATATTTGAATAATATTTTAAGGAGGTATAATAAGAAATAGATTTAAAATGCTCAGTTAAGAACTATACATCTTCTTCGAACAACCTTATTTTCTTTACCCCTTAAGACCTCTAGGTTGGTATTTTATCCAAAATAAGGCCTCTACAAAATGGGGATGGATTTTATAAAGGTTTATGGGTAGGTATTTTCTAAACTAAAAGGATATTAAAGTTTGGAGAAAAGAGGAGAGGAGGTTCCCTTTTATAAAAGAGGGGAGGGACACTCTTGGAATTTCTTAAAGTATTAAATTAATATAAATTTATTTTTAAGTTAAAATGGATAAAAAATGATAATATTAAAATATAATATTATTATAATTCTAAATCAAATAATCCAATAAAATTTTATAATTTTATATTTTTACCCTTATCTCATTGTTTTAACTCACTTTAACCATTTTTGACAATTACTATGATAACGAAGTTTTTACTCTTTAAAGGTCAATATATTAAATAAAAAAGAAAAATTAGACCATAAATGGACCATGTTTTATATTTTAAACCATATACCAATCACTTTTATGAATATAGGATTTTTCATGAATTTTAAATCATTTAATCAAATATTATTTATTATAAAATATCATTAATGTCAATTTTGGAACTATTCATTTAATTTGACATTAAAAACATAAAGAAAACTAATGAATTAAAATATAATCATTTAACACATACCTAATAAGTTATTATTATCTAAAAAAAATTATATCACAATAATTATTTCAAATTATACTTCTTTTAATATTTTTAATATCATTTATTTTATTTTCCTTTCAATTAAATAAATACTATGTCGAACTTGTGTAAGCTCTTAAGGTAATTATTTAATAAAAAAATTATAAATAAATTAACATGATAAAAAATAATAATTTACCTTTAGAATTTAAATTTATAACCAAACATAAATAATTTCCAACCCCGTCAGAGAATATTATAGATAATAAAACAAAGAAAATGGTATTTTTTACTTTTCTTTATATAAAATATTATAAAGGTAAAAATCATGTCCAAATGGAAATAAAATGTCATATATTAAAATTTTTGATGATTATAGAAGAAATATACTCATAAAATAAAATTAATACAAGTTTTATGGTTACTTGTTTGTCCATATCATGTTATTTTTATCCTGAATTAACTCATTTTACATATATCATGCTGATAATTATTTAATATGGTTACTTATTCATATTTACCAAAAATAAATGGAAAATATTTAATAAATTTAGACCTTATAATTTAAAATATTGAATCCATTTTCCATGATTTAATTCACAAAGATTTTTGAATTTAATTTATAATTAAACCCACAAAACGTGATGAAAACAGTTTTTCAAAAAAATGACCTTCTTAAGTATAATAGTATTTTTATAAAAAATTAAAGTATAAAATTAATTCCAAGGAATATTATTGTATTATTTTTAATCAAAATTATCTAATAAAATTATAAAATTAATCCAAAATATAATTTTACTTTGTAAATACTTTAAAATAAAATACAGCATTAAATAAAAATTAGTATTTTTCACTATTTATTAAAAAATAAATCTTTTTAGAAAAATACCAAAATTTCACCCTAAGATTATTTTTTCATGCTTATTTAAAAAAATTATATCCTTTCTATGAAATTATATTTTAAAAATTGGTAAAATTAATTATATTATACACTCATAAAAAGTAATAAAAACATTTTTGAAGGAAACACATTTTTGAAGAATAAAATGATTTTACTAAAAATTGATTGATTATTTAATATAATTTAATTGATAAATTTCTATTGATTATGATATTTATATATATTTCATAATGTGGTTGATCCTATTAATACCTTCTAATTAAACTGATAGGTTATTGATGCATTCCTTATCATGGGTTGTGGAAAAAGAAATTTAATTTTGTAAGTATAGTATAGTTAGTTAACCTAGGGTTGTCTCTAGAAGAGGAGTGCACACAAAAATGGGTTTTCGCTTTTATTTTATTTTAGGAAAATTGATTTTATTTTATTTTTTGAGAAATTTTTTTGTTAAATTTAGAATGTTTAAATCAGATTAAATGATTGATTTTAAATACTTGATGGGAAGTAGTGATCAGTTCGGGCTTGGATAGACCTAATGAAATGTTATCCAAGTCTATATTTTTTAACAATTCTTCTTCTACTGACTAGTAATAGAGAAAAAAAACTTATCATGGGGCATATAAAAACAATATAATTACCTATTTATAGTATATTTGACTAACCTAGGGTTGTATATAGAAGAGAAGTGCACACAAAAATGGGTTTCCTCTTTGAGTTTATTTTAGGAAAATTGAATTGATTTTATTTTTTGAGAAATTGGTTTGGGAAAATTAGAATTTGGAAATAATATTAAATGATTAATTTTAAACATTTGATGATAATTAGTGCTTAGTATGGTCTTGTCTATACCTAATACATACTGTCCTAGTTTCCAATTTTTACCAATTTTTCTTCTATTAACTAGTAAGAGAGAGATTTATCTATAGATTTATCTATCTTGTTTGGAAAGATGATTTTAGATGGAATATACCTATTTGAAACCTCATGTTGGTATACCCTTATTCATATATGCATGTTTTTATATCATGTCTTCTTAATTAATTAGGATAATCCCTAACCAGGTATTATTATTCCCTAATAAACCAAAAGTTCTAGCTTATAATTCCACAAACATGCTGAAGATTGTCAAGAACTCAATACCACACCCTAATTTATTCCACCATATACATAAAATAATTGGGTATAGGGAGAATTGGATTAGTGAACAAGGAAATTAAAATTAACAAAATCAAAACCCAATGCAAACACATTTAGAATTTAAAACTGAAAATAAATAATATAAACTATAAATAAGAAAAAAGAAATGCTTTTATTTAATTTAACCATAAAACTCACAAAAATACCAATAGACCAGTATTCCCTTTCCTGGTCACTCAAAATAACTACCCCTCCATGGATAGGTTATTTCAGTTTATGTGGAAGGAATAAGGAATCGTAGAAATGAAAAGAAGATAAAATAACTAAAGGAAAATAGAAAATCATCATAGTAGTAGGGTATCCCCATCTAGTGATTCCCCTTCTCAATCTATTCCCTTAACATATGGAATGACCATCTATTTATATGTCACAAATTTATTGCATATGAAATAAATGGGCTTTTAAGTATCCCCAGTCTGTGTGTGGAAGCCCATTTTGAAAATATCCAAAGATCTGGTCAAGAGTCTTAAATTTTGGATCTTCAATTCTACATTTTACGATGAGTTTATGATTTGAATACACAATTTACATCATAAATGGTGTGGCTATTGATTTTGAAATATTCTTTCCCAAAAAACATACATTATAAATGAGTTTTATAACATAAATGTCTCATGTAAATAGGTAACAAGAAACTTGGAATATCCGTACCTCTTCATAAACATGATGTAAATGATTTTTATGACAAGAATTGTCTTTGTACATGTTTTTAAAACTCCTTTTAGCTTCAATTCAAGTTTCAGCTTCCAACTTCAATATTCTGGTGTTGTGTTTCATCGTAGCTTTCCAAATTCGAATCCTTTTGTTCATTTTCAGTCAAACATCACATCTTGGGATAAATCATGAAAAAAATAAAATTGAAATAATATTAATCAATTAATTTATAAAAACAATGTATTTCATATTAAAATAATCATGTATAAAATGATTTTTTCAATTCCCTCAAACTTATAACCTGCTTATCCTCAAGAATGTAATCTCAACATGAATGAAAAATGAACACCATGTTATCAATATTCAAAATCCAATGTAATAAAATAAAATGATTCTAAATGGGATATTAACCTTTCAAGTTCCACATAAAAACATCAATTCAACTTCACACTTTTCAAAAAAGACTAATCAACCTAAGTATTTTAATTTTTCCCTTTAATAAATGGTGGATCTTTTCCACTCATTCATTCATGTATCAAAATTCATTATTATCAATCTTTAAAATTCATGATTTACCTCACAATGTAATATTTTCTCTCGTCACTCATGATACAAATTTAATTAGAGTTATGCTCTTATCAGAAGTACATGCTAATTTTCCATAGGCTTGCAATGGATTTACATTCTCCAATTTTTTAAGAAAAAATTAACATAAAATCATGATGGATTTTAAATAAAGGTTCTGATGAATCTGAGTCTTAAGGTTGGTATGTATTTATGTTCAAAATATTAGGACTCAAAAAGGAGTTTTATCTCTAAGTATACTACATGATATTTAAATCAAAGTTCAATAAAAAAACTTCATTATAAAATCACAAATCGCACTTCAAAAAACTCAAAGTAAGGTCATGATCAATGTAACTATAATAAAATAATTTCACCTTATTGATATTTTTTATTTATTTATTTTTTTGAAATTCATTCTTGGAACAAATCTCACATCCACCACCTAACCACATATGATCAAAATATCATCAATCTGGCAATGGTGATTTTTGATTTTCTCATAACACTTCCCTTTTTTATTTTTTTTAAGATGGGAAAATAATAAGTATAATGGATGTAACATGATCATATACCAATAAAAAAATATAAACCCCCACACTTTAACTTTACAATGTAATATATCTCACCTTCCAAGACTTCCCACACTTTCACACTTAAACTTTAAAATATCATTCAATATAAATAGAACAGTTTTGGAGTGGATATAAATGGATTGTAATGAGGATCATTATTATAGATTTAATTTTTGGATTCTATGGGATATATAAGGATTTATGTAAAATTGGTCTCAAGGAAGAGTTATTAATAATAAAAAATTCCTCAATCGTGTTAAATGTGGTTTTTTACAATCATAGATCTGACAAGATCCAATGAAAGTTCCAGCATGTGGCATACCCCAATATCACTCAATAAATATAATTAATATATAAATAGAAATTATTTGGTCTATAAATCCTACTGGGAGTGAAACATATGAATTTGGGAAAATCACTCATGGCATGAAGTAATAATAACAAATCAATCCATATAAATTTCATAAATTCAAAGTATAAAAATAGTAGGGGAACTTATTTACCTGAATCAACTAATTCCTCTAATTCATATGTCATTAATTAAATATACATGATTCACTCTAATTAGTAAATTCCAATTTTACTCATTCAATATCAATGATGAAAAAATATAAAACATGTCATCATGGTATGAATAATAAATCCATGTCTCCTAGACCAGTCATGTAAATAAAAAAGGCTAACCATGGGCATGAAATGTTATTTTAAATCTCAAAATTATATTTAAAACTATGGGGTTAAAATAAAATTAATAATTGAAACTCATAATTCCATTTTAAATGATGATAAAAGTTGGATTTTACAAGTTCAGTCTTCCACAATTCTATTTTATAGTTTTTACTATGTGAATTCTACTTTTATGCTATAAATCCCATTCAAACAATGTAAACTCCCATTTTAAAGTGTGAAATCTATATGGATTATGTGTTTTTCTATATGAAATTTCAATGGACCTAAAAATAATAATAATAATGAGTGAAAGTACAGGAATTTTCAAAAATTCTTAAATAGGACTCATGGGAAGAGTGGACTAGGGAAAAAACATGGGTTTCCACTCAAAATCTCTTTTATTTATCATCATTGGATCGACTAAAAAATGAAAAATTAAGAAAAATTTTGAAATACTAGACTATAAGTTTCCCTCCACCACAATTTATTTATTTAATTTCCTCAATTCATTTAAATTTATTATTCGGGTAAGGAGATTTAAAATAGAATTATTGTATTTAATCAAATGTAAATTAAAGGTATAATCTGGTGGGTCTTCATTGATAATCAAGGTGAAAGAGTGAAATATAATCCATTAGTTATTGAATCTTTCTTTAGGTTTTATCTATTTATTCATATTATTATAATTTTTTATCTAATTTTAACTATTATGGCTAAACAAATAGTAACTCCTTATGGTCATTCTTTCCATTGAATTTATTTCGTAACTTCTTCCCTTTCACAGCATAGGGAACCTCACATTTAAAATTCCTATTCACACATCACCAAAACTCTTATTTTGTTTCTTCCTATTTTTTGGTAAAGGCATGTTATACCATCAATAATAAGCATTGATTCTATTCTAACCACAACACCAGCAAAACCCTTGAAATTTTTTTCCTCCTAGTTTATTCCCGATTTATTCCTATTTGGGGTTTTTTATATCCTTTTTCAAAAAAAAATATTCTTTATTAATGGTTTGTTTCCTCCTTAGTGTATTCTCTTATTCACTTATTGTATATTATTACCCCCCAGTTTTCTTGACCCATGTGACCTTGGTTTTTGTTTTCATATATACACTATTAAATAAAATCAATATATTTTGAAATTGATTAAGTCTAGAAATAACTTGTTCTTATTCCCCGTTATGCTCATCAGTTTTATAAGATCCTCTACTTAACTCTATAGTTTTAATGAAATTTTATCTAAATTTTTTCAATTCATTTTGTATAGTGAGACATATGGATTGTTTCTCGATCGGTTTTTCTTTTATCACAGCCAGTTCCTTTTAGATATCCATGATAATATTTTCATTTTCATATTCTTTAACCATGTACTTATTGATTTCATCATATAAGTCTATATATTCTTTATATTTTTCAAATAAACTATCAAAAAATCATATTTTATCACTTCTTCAAATAATAAATCATAATTTCCATATCTTTGATCACTAACATGTTTTGTGGTACTTTTGATAAGAAAATGATCTTCTAAGGATAATAATTTTCAATGTATACCTGATTTCTTAGTTGGTTCTATACCTTCTTATTGGGATATTGTATTTAGTTAATGACTACTTGATGAAATATTTATGGATTCAAGTATGTTGAAATTCACTCAATTATCCCAAAGCTCCATTGAAAGTGTTCCTTCACGCATGTTGATGATGGTTTTCACTATCTTTAAGAATGGTCTCCCTAAAATTATGGGTGAATCTGATGAACTCTTGTCTTATTATATGTTAAATACATAGAATTTAGCTAGTAAAAGTAAATATCTAACTTTCACAACGTTTTATTTCAAAACTATTACTAGAAAAATAGTTGATATATTTTTAGATGGACCACTACTCTAGTGGGATTCAATTTTTCAATATAAAAAATGTAAATATAGAGTTAGGTAAGATGTTTATCAAAGCACCTAGATCACATAAGGCATTAGTAACATTTAAATATCAAATAGTGTAAATAATATAGAATGTCCTTGTATATTGATATTTTTTGGGTAATGGTGGTGTGATCAATGTTTAGATGATTCTTTCTAGGATGATGCGCTCATTTCCATCAAGTTGCCTTCTTTTAGTGCATATCTCTTGGAGAAACTTCATATATTTTATAATTTTTTATATTTTTACTAGAAGAAGAATATTGATATCAAATTTTTTTGGTCTCTTGAATATATTTTTGAATTTTATCTTATTCCACTTTCTTTGACTCAACAAGCCTAGAAGTTAATGTTGTTCAAATGTTATTCTTCTCTTGTTGTTTTTTTGTAGGTGTGTCTTTGGTCTCTCTTTCCTAAACCTTATTCTTACCTCTTCGGGAATATTTTCAGAATTATTCTTTAAATTTTCAGTCTTATTTATAAATGTGACAGGAGCTATTTCCCACTTCATGTTGCAATCATTAAAGGCATCATTATGGGCACTCTCAAATGATATATAATTTTTCACTTCTTAGGTGCAGCAGAGTGGCTGATCAAGGTCGTTCTCTAAGGAGGAAGTACTTAAAACAATATATTAAAGGTATTTTTTTTAAAAAAAATAATATAAAATAAGGTATTAAAAAGTAAAAGGGGTTTATTTAATATTTATAAAACTATAATATGTATACTAGAAGAAGATTGTATTTTTTTTCTTTTTAAAATTTGATTGATAAAATGTAATGAGAAGATGATTTTTCAGAAAATATTTTTATAAATAATAATCAATACAAATATTCCTATTCACATAATTATTAATCATTTAAATCAAAATTAAAATCAACTTAATTGTGGTCATCGAATTAGTTAATCTCTAAACCATATGAGAATTTACCTCAACCAAAAAGATGAAATGAATTAAACCATAGTCTATCTTTCAAACATGCAATCAGAGAATTAAAATTTGATTGTTTTTTCCAAGGATATATTATGGTTAGTGTTGAATTAGATCTCATATAAATACTATAAGTGAGTATTAATTGAGTATAGGTATTTTATTTGAACCCTAAAAATTGATCTCATGTTTTTGTTTTTCACCGATTAAGATCGCTCTCTCATAATTCACACATCACTCAACCTCATGTGGTTTGTGTTAATTATTCAATTTATTACTTATTTTATTTTAAGTTAAAAACTCAATTAATAGATCATATAATTTTAATTACATTATCTCATTTATTCAAAACAAATATAATGAATAATTTTATAATTAGATCGATTAATAAGAAAAACTCATCTTCCATGGGTGGTGTAGTCATCGTAGAAATGTTTTGCATGTTCAAAGGTTTATAAATGGTATAACCTAATAAAGTTTCTAATTATGAGTTACATAACCAAAGAATTAAATTAAATAATAATTAAATTTAAAATAAAATAATAATTGGAAGATAAATGGAGATTTTATTTCAAAAACAACAATGTTACAACAAATAAGAGGAAAAGAAGAGAATGTTGGAGGAGATACTATCTTGAGAGATTCCCTCACCCAATGGTGTATTTAAATAGTAAGAAACAACTTATCTTATTATATTAATCCTCTAATTCACATCAAACCCCATCCAAATGATAAAAAACACATTTTTAGAGTGGAGGGGTGGCTAGGGTTTCAAGACTTTTCAAGTGTGAATGGGAAATTTGGAAATATATTTTAATCCAGTTTGAACTGGATTTTTGACCTTCAAAAATGTAAACTAACAATCCTTCCAAAATGATTATCTGTGATTAATTAGGTCATATATCTACATTCCAAATTTTATATCAATCTAAGACCAGATATAGAAGATATAGCCCAAATGGTAAAGTGGTGTCTAATCCGGCATGTCCAGATCATCTTTGACTTCATGGACTATTTACTCTAATCAAATGCACAAACCATATTTTATTATATCAATTAAATTTTTATAGAATTGATAAATTAATTTTATTACAAAATTTCAAGTTCAAATAAGTTACATAAAATATTTATGACTAAAATACAATGGTGCGATTTAAAGGGTCAAAAATAGAATTTTCATCAAATTTAAAGATGAATGGTCTATTCTCAAATATTCCATAAATAAAAATATTTTTAACACAATGTGAGGAAATTATGTCATTTATTATCAATAAAATTTTCAATAAAATTTTGTTTTATCAACTCCCCTATACTTTCCCTTTTTAACTCCTGGGTAAAACCCCATATCATGTAATCTATAAAATTAAGATAGAATATGCATGTTGATATTTTCCAGTTCATAGTATAAATATATTCAAAGTAATAATATAATTAAGAATTCAATCTTAATAAATTTTAAATTCATTATCTCATAAATTTTATCAAAATAAAATACAATTAGATTGATGATACTAATTATAGAAAAATAATTTATGGGCATACCATGCCATTAATTCCCCATGTGTGTGTGTTCTAAGCATTTAAAGTTCTTATCTCTACCCTTTATTCATTATATTTAGGTCAATAAAAAAAATTCTTCTTACCTAGTTTAATTCCACCAAACATGTTCTACATTCCTTTGTAATAAAATTCCAAGACCCACTCACTTAATCATTCCTAAAATTTAAACCTTAATCTCCTGACCTATATATCCCGACATGTTGTATATTTCATCACTCCCCTATTTATTAAAATTTTTTATTTATTTTTGATTTTTTTAGGGTGTACAACCTTTGGATATCAGGTACATAGGAATAGATCAATTTGGTATAGTAATGAAACTAATCGGAAGAGAAATGAACATATGGATCAACCATTGATATAAGATGGAATTTTTTTTACCAAAATGGGATATACATTAAATTGAGTAGGAAATATTTCACAATTAATGGTTTCATGAAATTTTGTTTTGATAAATCAATAAAACAATTTACCATGAATAGACTTCATAAAGAATGGTGTTAAAATCTAAAAGGTTTTATAATGACAAAACCAATCATATCATCAATGAATTACATAAACAAATATCAACTTTTAATGATGAAATATTTCTCATGTTCGTCATGATGCCAATGAATTTTTAAAAAATGTAATTTTCATATGTTCCACATCTAAATGATCATGTTATATGGTTTTTTTCATTTTGTTTTTGTTTTTTTTTAATTAACAAAAAAACACATGAAAAAAATACAAAATGAAAAATATAAAGAAGATAACCCAAAATGTTGTCCCCTCCCTCACACTTAAGATATTTCATTTTCCTCAATGTGAACCTATAAGATTATAAATGCACATGAAATGTATAATTTTAAATAGGAAAAATGATATAAAAGTTAAAGGGTTCGGGATATCCTAATATTCTCAAGTGATGATGGGGTCATGCAGTGTGATGAAATCAATTGCATTAGTGGGAATTCCCTCAATTTATTGCTTCAAATATTTCCCATTGATTATAAATATCCTTCATGTTCCCTCTTGTTTTATCTCCACTATAGAATAAGTAAAAACATTAAATATAATATATAGTCCCAATCATCTAGAACATAACTTACCAGGCATCAGCTTCAATCATGAACAGTATATGAATTTTACTCCTACATGAAAATCACTTTTTGGATATTCTATCAATAGACTCTTTTTATATTTCCTTATATAGCCTTGAGTTGTCATATGATGACAATCGGATCTCCTAAATCTCTTAAATTTGTAGGTTCCTTTGAATTCCAGTTTGGGAAAAATCCATGCTACATTTCATTATAGCTCAATGTCCCTGATGATTGGCCTTCATAGGAAGATGAAATGTTTTCCCAAAAATGATACAGAAGTGGGAAATACCAATGGTAGTTTTGAATGTCATTTTATAAGCCCATAGTGCATCATCCGATCTCTTTATCTGATCCTTCCTATTTGGCTGCATAGTTTTCTACAAAATTTGTTTCAACTCCTAATTTGAAAACTTGATCAATCCATTTGTTTGGGGGTGGTATGGAGTATAATTTTTATGAATCAACACTTAATTTTGAAGGATGTAATCCAAATTTATGGTCACTGATGATATCCGTTGGTACTCCAAACCTGTAGAAAATTTTATCCTTGAAAAATACACTATAAAAAGAGAAACATTAGTCCTAGAAACCTTGGAATCCATCCATTCACTAACAAAATAAAAATAAACAATAATATATAAGAAACCAAATTATATTTAAAACAAACTCATAAAATCAATTCCCCATACATCAAAAATATCACAAAATAATATGGGTTGTCGGGGCATCTTGTGTCTCCTTAAAATGTATCTAGTGTGTTGAAAATGAGAGCATGACATAAAAACACATGGGCATCATCAAACAAGTTATACCAATATAATCTAGATTTTAAGGCCTTCCTAGCCATCCTTTGGGGTCCAATATGTACACCACAATCAATTGTATGACAAAAATACAAAATAGGAACAAACTCATGATCAGGCACACATATCCTAATGACTTTCTCACTACAAATACGCCAAAGGTTAGGATAATCCTACACATAAAACCTAGATTCACTCTTTAATTTTTCAACTTGGTTTTTCTTTAGGTTTTTAGTAATTTCAAATAAAAATAAGTAATTTACTAAAGGACTGACAAGAAGAATTTGATTTATTGTAAAATTAACAAATGGATGGGATTTCTAGAGAGATGGGAAACCATCTCTCTCTAAAATCATAAAAAGATAAGATTTTCTAAGCTCTCACTCTCTTCCTCTAATATATTATTCATTTATTGCACCTAGGAGATTTAACTCCCACCTATTATAAAATCATGAGTCTCATATGTGAGGATTTGATGCCGAAAATAATGAAATAAAATCGAATAATGGAGGTCTCACCCATCCGTTCGCAGGGAGACCTAATGGTGTCTCCTTCCTAGATGCGCTAAAAAGTACATATCTGAGAAAAGATCTTTTATCAATGAGACCTCCTCTTTTCAAGAATTTGGGCGATGGAGGTTTCATGGTTGAAATAGATCTAGAGGCAATTTATCAATGTGAGTTTCTCTGCAATTTATCCATCATGGGACACATCTCCTACTTGAAAGGTGACCACCCCTAGACTTTAAAAGATCTTAAACCTAGAATTACAAATGGTTGGGGTATATCAAACCGGAAATCAGTTCTCATAGGTCGCGAATACTTTCACTTTCTATTCAATTATCAATCTGACCTTGATAGAGTATGGGGATTTAGTAACCTATATCTAAAACTTGGTTTACTCAGGATTTCTGAATTGGACTATGTGTTCAATCCTTACACTCATAGGAATACAATGGCCCAAATATGGGTCAGATTACATGGACTAAATTGGTACTTTTGGCATCCTAAAATACTTAATGACATTGTGTATTGTATTGGATTACCACTAAAAATTGACTAGAGATAAATGCTGATTTGGACCTCTTTGCATGGGTAATGGTTGAGGTTAACCTTGTTGCACCACTTCCTAATTCAATAATATTCTCGTTAAAAGAATATCAAAATAGAAATTAGGACTGAATATGATAAAAACCCACCATACTGTGAAACTTGCAAACTTATTAGCCACACTATAGAAAATTGTAGGGTGATTAGGAAACAAGTGGTCCAAACGATAGAGAATGAATGGAAGGAAATAAAAAATAACAAAAAAGGAAATCCACCCATCTTAGATATCCCTAAATATTCTAAAAGAAAGAATGAGGTATGGGTGAAGAAAACCATTAAATCACAATCTGTAATGAACACCTCAATTGCCTCCTGGGTTGATCTTGTAGAAGAGGAAAAATGTAAAGATCACCACCTACTTAATGAGCTTGAATCCACTTTTATAGATGCTATTCAAAAACAGCAGGAAAAATAATTTGGGGTGAATGATTCAGGTAAGTTATCTAACCCCAATGGTATTACTATTTCTAACTCTCATGATTCAAGTAATTCATCTTTGAACACAAGAAATTATATGCTTTAAGGTAAGGTAAATGGAAAAGATATTGGGTACTCTATTGGTAACCTGATTGTAGGAATAGAACTCCAACAGGAGTCACCAACTTGTAGCCACTTGACCTCATCTTTGGGTTTGGGCAGTGACTCAAACTCAGATGGAGGAATCATCACAAATGATACTGCATTACCAGTACTACCTCCTCCATAATCCTCTACAGGATGTGATGAAAAATAGGTAGGCACATTACCTGAGACCAAAAAGGTTATTGCAAATGCTTCTGAGAAGAATAAATGCGAACCCAAACTTGGTTCAGACGTGGGAAATGGTATGTTAATTGGTTGTTGTGAACAATCAATTGGCATAGGCAGTGCCCAAACCAGGGGATTGTCATCTGAACCTTGGGATGCCACACAATCCACCGTAGTTTTGGGAAATTCCCTGGATCTAGCTGTCCCAGGTCTGTAGGGGAAAGCATAGGGCACTTAATCTTTGAAATATAATTTCACCTTCCTTTATTCACATTCTCATACGAACTTGATGGACACGCCAACACTAGATTATGGACAGCAACCAGGAAAGCACTCAGGTACATCAAATCATGTCCCTAACTCAACTATTTTAGGTACAACATCTCTTCACTATGGTATTAAATCAGTATGTATATCTTAATCTAATGATAGTGTTATGCCTGAGAATGTTGTGAACCTGAATACTCAGCATAATGATAAACAAGATTCCAATAGCAATAAAAACACACTGGATTTACCTGTGAAAGATAACTCCAAGACAGGTAGCACAAACATCCCTTATGCTTCTAAAATCAGTCAGGAAATGACCAAGATCCCAATTACTTCTAAACAAATTAGAAGATCTTCTAGACATAAGGGTGCGGGAAACAAAAAAAGGGAGTTCTAACTCCAAATCTAGGTCTAAATGAAGATCCTTTTTTGTAACTATCGGTGTATTTCCAACTCCGACACTCTCTCTGTTTTAAAAAAGAATGGTCATCACCCACTACCCTATTTTTTTCTATTGCTGAACCAAAAATTATTTTCTCTCCCAAGTTCCACCACTTATGTCAACATGGATATTATTTCACTGGTGAAACTAAAAATTCCTCTGTGGTTGATTCTCTATGGATCTTCTTGCACTTTTACATTCAAAATTTCAATATATTTAACATATCGGGACAAGTCTTCACATGTGATTTTTTTTTTGAGGACACTCATATTTTCTTCTCTTTTGTTTATTCCAAGAATAGATATCAAGATAGGAGACCCCTATGGGATGATCTTACTTATCTAGGTACTAGCATTCAGGCACCTTAGTTTATAATTGGAGACTTCAATGTTATCCTCAATTCAAGTGAGAAAATTGGTCCTTCACATGCTACGATATCCATGAGAGAATTTAAAACCACTATCAAAGATAAAAATCTCATTGAAATAAATCTTACGGGTTCCAAATACACCTAGTATAGAAAGCACTACAATAGGGTGGTCACCTCCAAACTGGATAGAGCTTTCAAAAATGTTCCTGCTTTAGATAAATGGGACACCATTTCCAACACCACCCTTCACAAACTCCAATATGATCATAATCCTATTTTGGTCAATGTCTCCACCAACACTATTAAACGTCCACTTCCTTTTAGATTTAATAATTCTTGGTTCTCTAACACTGAATGCACTGATATCATAAAGAATTTTTTTTCTCTCCACGACACATTGCAATGATTCTTTTTCTTGACTTTCCAAATTAAATTCCCTTAAACAGATGCTCAAAGTTTGGTGTACCTATCATTCCAAACAAATCAACAAGGCTATCCTCCTATTTTATAATGAGCTCAATCAACTTCAAAATAATAGCACGAACTCTAACTTTTGAACTGATATGAATCATGAAATAAACATTTCCATAAAGCTCAATTCTTTTCTCACATTTAAGGAGAAGATGAGGAAACAATCTTTCAAATTAAAATGGTTATATGATGGTGACAGAAACACTAAGTTCTATAATTCCCTCTAAAGATCTTGGAAATCATGTAGACCACTTTCCTCTTTAAAATATGGTGACAACATTTTAGACAATGACAATGATATTTCCAACCACAGTGTTTCTTATTTTGAATCTATATTTAACAGCCCTGATAATAACAAATACCTCTTACCTAAGATAATTATGATGGTGGTTAGTGATGAAGATAAAAAATTTCTTATTAACATTCCACTTGATCATGAAATTAAAGACATTGTCTTTAGTTTAAATCCTAATAGTTCTCTTGGCCCTGATGGCTTTAATAATGGTTTCTTTCAACACTAATAGGATATTATTAATTTTGATGTTTGAAAACTTGTCAAAACATTATCCTACAATGGTGTTCTCCCTCATGGTCTAAATATCCAATTTCTCTCTCTAATTCTTTAGGTTGACAATGCTTCTGAGATCCACCTTTTTAGGCCCATTTCCCTCATTAACACCCTCTATAAAATCATCACTAAAATCATTGATAATGGGCTCTCTTTTATCACTGAAAAATTAGTCTCCTGGAACCAATTTGGGTTTATTAATGGTAGATCCTTCCAAAACTGAATTTTTCTTACTTATAATATTTTCAACACCCTAAACAAAACCAACAGAGGTGGTAATATTGCCATTAAACTTGACATTAAAAAATTCTTTGACGCCATGGACTAGAGTTTTATTTTTAAAGTGCTTCAATATTTTGGTTTTAGTGATGATTTTATCACTACTATCAGAACTTTTTTCAATTCGGCCTCCATCTCCATTCTTATCAATGGTTTCCCCATGGGATATTTCAAATTAACCAAAGGTGTCAGACAGGGGGACCCTTTTTTTCCAGCCTTTTCTCCATTGCGGAAGACTATCTTAGCCATTTACTCACTTGTCTGGTTGACCAAAACAAACTTAAACCCATCCATGTTTCACAGAATCTGAACTCTCCCACTCACTTGTTGTATGTTGATGATATCATTATTTTTCTTAAAGGTGATAAAACAAACATTCGAACCCTCAAAAATTCCCTTACTCATTATGAGGATATCTCTTGTCAAACAATTAGCTGGAAAAAATATTATATATTATTTGGAAGGAATTTTCCCTCTAATAGGAAATGTAGCCTTATAAGTGACTTAGGTATAAAAGAGGGCTCTCTCCCTTTTAAGTACCTAGGTGTCCCTATATTTTGGGGAAGACCCAATTCTTGTCATTTCTCTGAAATTTTTAATAAAGTAATAAATAAATTTTCCTCTTGGAAAGGAAAATTCCTTTATATGGTGGGGAAAATATATCTTTTCAAATATACTATTATCTCTAAAATGGTTTAATCTATGATGGTCTACAAATGGCATGCTAGTATTATAAAAAAATTAATACCTCAATAAAAAAAATTGTTTGGACAGGTATCACTGTGGAAATAAAACTTGTCACCATCCCCTGGTAAACTTGTTTAAAACCTATTGATAAGGTAAGAAACATTTTAATGAGGATCTTTAAGCTAGCCTCATTTGGAATTTTTTCTATAATAAATCTGATTCCATCAACTTTCTTAAAAATAGATTTCTTTAAAAACTTAATAAAGGAAACTTTATTATTCTTTCCTCCTCTATCTGGACATCCATAAAACATTATTTTTCCACCATTATGAATAACTCTAGGTGGATGGTCTCTTGAAACTCTTAAATGAACTTTTGATTGGATAACTGGGTTGGCACTCCTTTAATTTATAGGGTTTCCCTTGACCAAAGTCCTGAGAACACCAGCCTCTCTATTAGAGATGTTCTTAATTATAGAAATGATTCTCTTCTTTATAACATTATAACTGTCATTAACACCTATCCCTTCTCTAACACCGATGATTTCTTAGTTTGGGAACCTACTCACAATGGTATGCTTAATTCAAAAAACTTTTACAACCAATATTTTTGTAACTCTAAAAGTGATTTTGGATGGTTAAAACTTTTTGAAAAACCTTGGATAAAACCCTCAAGATTTACTCTTATCTTGAGGCTTGCCCACAACAGACTCCCCAATAATGATTGCCTTCAATAGTCTAGTTTTCAACACTATTATAAATGTAGTCTCTATAATCAACGCAGATAAGATGCTAATCATCTCTTTTCTTTCTTGTGCCACTTCTTCTGCTCTTTGGAATTATATTTTTGACATTTTTTATTGTGGATAGTGGATGCATGACTCTGTAAAATCTCAATTAAAGAGATGTGCGTATATGAATAGTTATCATCAAATTAAGAACATTTTCATTGATGTTTTCACTGAGTTTTAACACCTGATCTGTTATGATAGAAATTCTATTATTCATAATAAATTCTCATCCAGTCATAATATAGGACAAATGTGGATTCTCATTTCCATTTGTGAATCCTCTTCGATCTAAAAGGGTTGTTGCAACAACACGGTGCATGACTTTGGCATCCTACGACAACTGTGTATTGCTGGAAACTATTTCCAACCTCATTGTGCTTTTTAAGTCTTTTTGCATGCCCCTCTACTAGTATGGATTAAGGTTAATGTGGATGGTGCTTCCAAAGGCAATTCAGGCCCTACGGGTTGTGGTTCCATCTTTAGGAATCATATTGGTCAGATCATTGGTTTCTAATATGGTAGTTGTGGAGTTTATTCCTCACTAGATGTTGAAATGATGGGTATGGTTCATGCCATATTTTTTTCAAAAAAAATGGTGGGAATAACCTCTGGATTGAGAGTGACTCAACCACCATTGTGCAAGCAGTTTTGAATGGTGTGATACATCTTGTGTGGCCGATCAGCACCTGTTGGATAGACTACATTCGTTCTCTTCTCGATATCAACTACATCACCACTCATATATATCATGAAGATAACATGGTTGATGATGGTCTTACAAATAATGGATTCAATCAAGACATTACCTGGCTTGATGAACTTCCTACTGACTTACTTCCTTTTCATAATAAAGATTTTAATATGTTTCTATCTTTTGGAATCTTGTAATTATTTTCCTTTATAATAATTGTGCCTTGGTTTTCTGGCCATGCATCATCCTCTTCAAAAAAAGTAATTCACTAAATCTACATACCAAGGATACATACCTGATATGACATTGAGATTCTCATCAGGGAAATTATCTCGAAGTGGTACCTGGTTTACAGTATCATTCTATAATATGTGAGTGATCTTACTCATGTAGTCAGTCACCAAGTTCTCTGACCCCTTATTATCTCGTATCTTGATTTCAAACTCTTGAAGAAGGATTATCCAATGAATAAGTCTTGTATTTTCATTTGGTTTCTTTAGAAGGTAACTCAAAGATTCATGATAAGAGAAAAAACAATTTTAGATCCCAATAAATAAGAGAAAAAAATTTATAATGAAAATATGATAGAAAGAAACTTTTTTTCTATTATGGTATAATTTTCTTGGGCTGAATCCAAAGTCATCGACACATAATAAATCACATGTGACTACCCTTCCACCCTCTATGATAAGACTTCTCCAATTAAAAAGTTTGAAACATTATACATAAGCTCAAATGGAAGCTCCCACTATGGGGGGTTGTATGATCAGGGGTGTGGTGATATATTTCTTTCTCTCATCAAATGATACCCTACATGAATCATCAAAAAATAATTCAATATATTTTTGAATAAATAGATATAAGTGTAGTGAGATCTGAAATCTTAGATGAAGCGTCGATAAAAACCAGCATGTCCAAGGAATGATTGAACATCATAGACACATGTAGTATATGGAAAGGGTGAAATGATGTCAACCTTATATCTATCAACCTCAATTTCATGTTGTGATAGTACATAACCTAGGAAAATTCATTTATCTACCATGAAATGACCTTTATCAAATTTCAAAACCATATTTTTTGCAATGTAGTGATGCAACACATTACCCAAACTCGAGAGATACTCATCAAATAAGGAATCATACATAGTTAAATCATTCATAAATACCTCCATTAAAGTCGCATGTAAATCATAAAATATACATGAATCTCTAAAAGGTAATTAGATCATTATAGTGTCTAAATGGAATTTTACAGTAAGAAAATGTACTGATTGGGAAGGTGAATGTCATCTTCTTCTGGTCTTATGTTGTAATGGGAACCTGAAAATAGCCAAAGAAACCATCCAAGAAGAAATAGTGTGTCCTATTTTCAAGTCTCTCAAGCATCTAGTAAATGAATCGAAGGTTAAATGGTCCTTTAAAGTGTATTTATTTAGTTTCTTATAAAATATGCACAGTTAGTAACTGTCTTCTACACTCAAAGGAATTGACTCATCATTTTCATTCTTTATAATAGTGAACCTGATTTTCTTGGGTAAAACTTGGATAGGGATAACCCACTAAGAGTGGGAAATGGGTTAGATTATACCTACCATAAGAAATTTTCCACCTCTTTTTTCACAACTTCTAATAGTGTGGGGTTAAGTATCTTTTATTACCATGTAACCTATTATTCCCCATACTCCAAATGAATCGTATTCATAAAAATAGAAGGGATAATACATGGTATGTCTCTTAAGGTCTACCCAATTTCCCTAATATTCTCCTTTAATTTATTTAAATTTTTTTATTTTTTATCAGGTAGGATACTATTAGAAATTATTACAATCAATTTTTCATCATTCAACAGCTATGGATATTTTAAGTTTTCTGGAAATGGTTTAAGTTCCAGTTTGGGTGGGTTCTATATTGATGTAAATGATATGGGAACTGATATATGTGCACAATTAATGTCATGTTTTTAATATAAATCATTAAAATAAGTGACTATTTATTTAAATCCATATACAAAATCATTATCCATTTCATAATCAGAAATTATATACCCATAATAAGAATAAGAATCCACATCAAAATCAGAAATGAGTGTGGTTTTATCATGAGAAATGGGTGTGGTATTATTTTGTGACATCAAACTAGAACCAATCCTCAATATCTCTCTAAGAATGTAATAATCCCCATTTGGAAAATATTGAAAATAAAAAATTGGAGATTCATTACAAGATGGGTAAGAAAGGGAGATAGAGAACGAAGAATGGTCTTCTGAGGGTTACTTCATGGAATATGAAATATTAAATTGTATGATCTCATATCTAAACTCCATAGAAAGTATACCCTCATTGATATTTATGAATATCATGGTAGTTTTTAAGAATTTTCTACCAATAATGATGCGATCATGAGAACTTACATGATCATCCTCCATATTCAGCACATAAAAGTATGTAGGAAAGATCATGTCCCTTAGGGAAAAAAAGGCATAAATGATGACTCCCATCAGGTATATTATAGACCTATTCATCAGTTTCACCACTACCCTTATTGGCTTCAGATCACCAACCTATAAGGAAGAGAAAATAGAGTGAGGCATGACATTAATGGAGGTTCTCAAATCACATAAATAATAAGAGAAATGAAACTCACCTATAGTGCATAAAATAGTGAATTTATTGAAATCTTTTCACTTTTTAGGCATTGCCAAGGTTGGTGTGATGAGTGAAGATACATTCCTCTCAAGGTTCATCCTCTAATTTCCTTTTATCCCTCTTATATTTTTATAAATTTATTTCAAAAACTTTTCATACCTTGTAATTTTCTTAATTGATTCAAGTAGAGGTACATTGATCTCAACACACTTGAATATATCTAAAACCTATTTATTCATTAACTATTCATCTATCTTATTGGTTTGTACAACTCTATTTAGAAATGGAATGGTTTTAGGGTAAATATCATTAATATTTTCATTACCTTTTTCTTTCTCCTTAGGATGAACATGAGTTGGTCTTGAATGGGTCTTATCCATGGTTGAGGTGAATCTCAATGTAATGGTGGGTGTATATGTATAACTCATTTTCATCCCACTTCTCAATGTGATTGAACTGAAATTATCCTTGAGATTTGGAGTAGGTTGGGAAGGAATATTTATAGGGTTCTTACTTACCAGTCCATGGAGGGTGGTGGAAATTTGGCTTATTTTCATCTTCAACTCCCTCAACTTTGAACCTTGACTCTTCATATTATTCTGTTGATTAATAATAATTTATTTCAAAAGTTCATTGGTATTATAATATATCTTTTTTTGAGAATTATATTGTTGTTTTTGACTTGTTAATGATTGGTCTTCAAATATCTATTGGGGTTGTTGAAAACCCTATTAGTAAGGTAGAGTATGCTAGAATTTTTTTTGAAAAGGAGTATTTTTTGGTTTTCTATAGTTATACCTTATGTTCAATTGATCTTTCTACCCTTGGTTGTATGTTAGTGAAAAGGAATAATTCTTATTCTAGGTATGTGTTAGTTATTTTTGTTTATATGGTCGCCCAAGGAATACAGTTGTGCAATACTCTATCTCTAGTAATTGGGGGAAATAGTCGGTTGGGTGGTCTATTTTAGTAAAAATTCCACAAGATATTGTAGGTGTGGGTTGGGATGTCTTTTGAGCTATAGAAATTTGTCTCACCATGGTGGTTATTTCATCAAACTTTGTATCAATTAAATGATTATCAAGAGAAGAAGGACTTACCTGATGTACTCCTATAACATGTGATATACCTTGATTGCCAAATGTTTTGGAGTTTTGTGCCAAATTTTCAATCAATTAATGTGAAGATATTGGTGTATTTTTTTTGACCAATTCCCCTCTTGCTACAGTATCCACCATGCTCCTCTCTATAGGTTTGAAACCTTCATAAAAGTAATAGATGAGAATTTATTGATTTTTTTAGGTAGTAAACTTGTACAAAACTTCTTGAATCACTCTTAGTACTCATACATTAACTCATATTGTTCTTTCTTGATCCCCGGTATATCCTTTTAAATGTAAATGGTCCTTGATTCTAGAACAAATCACTATAAGAAAAGATGTTTCAAATCGTTCTAATATGTTACATCTTTAGGTTGTAAATAAGAAATTCAATATTTTGTATTTATATTAAGTAACAATGGAAATTATCTTAGTTTTATTTGATATTTAGAGAAATTTATTGGTTTTATGATTGATAAAATCACATTAAATTATTTTATATGTTTATTGGGATCCACACCATAGAGGTCATGAAATTTCAGAAGAAGGTTTATCAATCAAGATTTTATTTCAAATTTGGATTAATGGTTTGGGTATGCAATAAAATTTGGATGATAGTTAATGTCTGGTGAATTTAATTCTTGAATTGTTCTATTAAGTTCTTTATTATTATTCACTACCATTGGTTTTTGTTTTAATATTGATTCAAAAGTGATTCCAATTTAAATGTTTCCAGAATGGAGGAATTCTCCAACTGGTTGAATCTTGAAACTTCCTATAGACTGGGATTGGCTGATTTGAGCCCTAAGGATATGTTTAATATTAGGTTCAACATATAAGAGATCCAAAATATTATTTCATTCCATAAATCAAAGAAAAATGGAATGAATAAAAGAATACCATAATAAAAAGATAATAAGTTTGAGTTAATGGCCCAAAAAAACTAAAAAGAAAAATCGAGAATGGTAAAATAAGGAAGAAAAAAGAGGAGAATAGAATGATATGAAAATTAAAAAAAAATACCTTTAATTGGTTGAATAAATTACTTGACTCCCTAGAAATGGCAGCAATTTGAAAGGTGTTTTCATGGGTTCTCTCAAATGATGTGTAATTTTTTAACTTCTTAGGTGTATCAGAGTGGATGACCAAGGTCATTTTCTAAGAAATAAGTACTTAAAACAATATATTAAAGTTATTTTTTTGAAAAACAATTATATAAAACAAACTATTAAAAAGTATGGGGTGTTTGTTTAATTTTTATAAAATTATAAGATCTATGTTGGAAGAATGTTGTATTTTTTCTTTTTAAAATTTGATTGATAAAACGCAATAAGAAAGTGTTGTTTAAAAAAATATTTTTAGAAGGTGTAATTGATATATGTATACCTATTTAATTAATTATTAATAATTATCATTCCAATTATAATCCACTTAATTTGTATCCCCTAATTTTTTAATCCTGAAACCCTATGAGAATTTACCTTAACCACAAAGATGAAATGAATTAAACCCTGGGCTATCTTCAGAACATGCAATCATAGTATGCAGATTTTATTGTAATTACAGGGATATATTATGGTAAATAGTAAATTATAGCTCATATAAATACTATAATTGATGATTAATTGAGTTTAGGTATTATATTTTAACTCTAAAAATTGATCTTGTGTTGTTTTGTCTCACCAATTAAGATTGCACTCTCACAATTCACACATCACTCGACCTCGTATGTTTTTTTTTTAATTGTTCAATTTCTTGTTTAGTTTCTTTTAAGTTAAAAAAATTCATCTATAATATTATGTGAATTATAATATCTCATAGATTCAAAAAAAATAAGTGAATGAGGTGATATTTATATCTATTACTAAGAAAAACTACTCTTTCATGGGCAGTGTAGTCATCGTAGAAACATTTTGCATGTGCAATGGTTTAGAAAAGGTATAACCCAATAATGCTTATAATCCTAAGCTATAGACTTAAATGAGTAAATTAAATAATAAGTAAATTGAAGATAATATAATAAATGGAAGATAAATGGATATTTTATTGCAAAAACAACAATGTTTCTACAAAAAAAAGATGGAAAGAAGATCATTTTGGAGGAGATCCTAGCTTGAGAGATTACCTAATCCAATGGTATATTAAAATGGAAAGTCACCACTTATCCTCTAATCAAAAATCCTATAATTCACATCCATCCCTATCCAAATAAGAAGAACACAAATTTAAATAGTGGAGGGTTGTCTAGGGTTTCAAGATGTTTCATGTGTGAATGGAAAATTTCTACATATATTTTAATCCAAATTGAACCAAATTTTAGACCTACAAAACATATTAACCATCTATCCTTCCATAATTATTATTTGTGTGCAATTGTTTCCTCTATCTATTTTACAAATTTTATCCCAATCTAATATCATATGTAGAATATATGGCCCAAATGGTGAAGTAGTGTCCAATATGGTGAGTCCACTCCAACTTTGACATCATGGCCCATTTACTAAAATCAAATGCATGATCCAGCTTGGATAATCTTATAGAAAATTAAGTGATTAATTCCTTTACAAAATTTCAAGTTCAAGTAAGCTATAAAATAATATTTATTAATAAAATAAATAAGTTCAGTTTAAAAAGGTCAAAACTAGAATTTTTATCAAATTTTCAGATGAATTATATATTACAAAATATTCTATAAATAAAAAAATTAACACAATATAAGGAAATTATTTCATTTATTATCAATTAAATACTTAAAAAAATATCAAATCATGCTCACAATTTTTATGGGATTTTTAACTGCTTGAGCTGGTAACTTCCCAGGTTTTTTAGTCATGAAATCCATAAGAGCTCTAACTTAGTTTGTTACCTATTTTACCAAATTATTTAGATATAAAATATCTGATCCTTAGTAGTTATACTGAGAACTTTTTGATGGTTTTCATAAGGTTTATTTTTAAAAGGTTGTTATTGGAAGTCTTATTGATGATATGGAGGCTTATAGGGTTTTTGAAATATAGGTGGGTTATAGTATTATTGTTGTTTGAATGAAGGTTGTGGAGGGTATTGGATTTTATAGAAGGGATTAGTTTGATTATGGTTTTATCCTTATTATGTCTGAGATTTATTTTTTCATGGTTGGTTTTACTAAAATTTCCTCAGCTGAAAGGTTGATTCATAGTTTTATTTCTCCTCAAGGATTCTTAGACACTGATCAGTTAAATGAGTAGGGGAATAACATAACCCACAAACATGAGGTTGATCATGTTCTCTACTTTCTTATGCCACAGCCATTTATCACACTAACCTGGTGTGATCTTCAACCTTAGTTTCAATTAAAGTAGATGAATCAAATTTTCATACCTCATGGATTCCACTTGTGCCTTTACCTCTTATCCCAAATTTTTGTGAGTTCTGCACAATCTTCTAAATCATACCACTAACTTCTAATGGTTATTTTTCAATCAGGGACCCTCTATATGGGGTTTCTAGAAAATTTTAGTCACTGTCAAATATTCCTTCATAGAATAACATGAGTAAGTTGTGCCCCTCCATTACTCAATGTGGGAAGATTCCAAAGAGTTTCTTAAATAATTCCCAGTACTCATACAGGGTCTAGCCAGTCGATTTCCAAATAATATATATTTTATTTTTGATTATTATGTTGTGGGAGGTGGGAAATAATTACTTCATGAATCATATTTTTAGATCATTCCAATCATTAATGTCCTTTGGTTACATATTATACAATCATTCATTATCTCCTTCGAGTGAGAAGGGAAATTCCCTCCACTAGAATTGGTCTTCAGGTGATCCTCCCAGCCAAAATCTTGAAAATACATAGTTGAATTATTGGATATATTTGTTTGGGTCTTCTCCTATAATACCATGAAATTTTGGGAGCACCATAATCATATTAACTAACAGTTCAAAATCATTTTGTGCAGCAGGAATAACAAGTTGGTTTTGAGGATTGGAAAATTGGGGTGCATTGATATCCCTAAGGGTTATACTAGGATTTATAGTCACCTAATCAGTTTCATATTGAATAATTTAAGATTAAATTTAAAGGGTTATGTCTTTAAATTTTTCTTTTAAACTTATATTTATTATTTTGGTTAGTATACATTCAATTTCAGTGTAAAAATAAATTAATTTTTCTATTGAACTTTGGGTCATTAAATAAAAAGAAATTGTGTTTTAAGGAACTACCACCATATAAATGGTTCTAATTTTGATGTACACCTTATCATGGTGAATGGAAAAAATAATAATTACCCAGGTATAGTATATTTTGTTATCCTAGGTTTGTCTCTAGAAGAAGAGTGCACGTAAAAAAGGGTTGTCTCTTTTAGTTGATTTTAGGAAGATTAATCTGATTTGATTTTTTGAGAAATTGGTTTATGAAATTTGGAATTTGTGAAGTGTATTAAATGATAAATTTTAAACAATTGATTAAAAGTTATGATTGGGTTAGGCTTGGATAAACCTAATGCAATGTTATCCTAGTTTCTATTTTTTATCAATTTTTATTCTACTAACTGTTAAGAGAGAGATTCATCTACTGATTCCTCTCTATCCCTTGGCTAGGTGTTATAGTGAGAATATACCTATTTTAAACCTCAGGTTGGTCTACCCTCCTTCCTGTGTGTTTGAAATTGCAACAGGTCCTCTTGATTATTTAGGACAATCCCTGACCATGTATAATTGATCCCTGATAATCCAATAGTACTAACTTGCAATTCCAAACACATGTTGACAATCGTCGAGCACTGCCCACCCAACCATAATCTATTCTACCATATATAAAAAATAATTTGGTAGATGAAGAAATGGATCATCAACCATGGAAATTAAAATTAATAGAATCAAAACCTAATACAACAGCATTTAAAATTTAAAATTACAAATAAATAATTGAAACCAAAAATAATAATAAAGAAATTATTGTATTTAATTTAAGCATAAAACTAAAGAAAATAACAATAGATCATCCTCCACTTTCTTGATCACTCAAAATAACTAACCCTCCATGGATGGGGTATTCGAGTTGATGTGATGGGAAGAAGGTGTCATGTGAATGGGAAAAAAGATAAAAGAAAGAAAGGAAAACCTAAAATCAATGCAAAATTAGGGTTTCCTCATCCAACGCTTCCCCTTATCGATTGATCCCCTTCTCCTTCAGCCTTTACATCTATTTATAGGCCTCCAACATACCCTAGTCACCCTAAATGGGAATTGAATTCTCCCTGCTCCATGCGTAGAAATCTAGTTTGAAAATATATGAAGATAGTCAAGAGTCTTAAATTTTGGATCTTCAATTATATAATTGACAATGATTTTATAACATGAATACATAATTTAAATCATAAATGGTCCATCTCTAGCTTTTTAAATCTTTTTTCCGAAAAAGTTTACACTGTAAATGAGTTCTAGGATGTAAATGTCTCATGTAAAGAGGTGATGGGAAACTCAGCATATCCCTGCCTCCACATAAACACAACATAAACGATTTTTATGATGTGAATTGTCACAATACATATTTTTTAAAATTCCTTTCAGCTTGATTTTAGGTTTTGGCTTCCAAATTCAATATCTTGGTGTTGTAGCATGCTCTAGCTTTCCAAATTTGACTCCTTTTGTTTATTTTCAATCAGACATCATATCCTGTGATAAATCATGAAAAAATTAAATTTCAGTAATATTAATCAATTAATTTATAAAAACAATGTATTTTCTATTAAAATAAACATTCATAAAGTGGTTCTGTTAGTTTTAATGGTCATATTTAAATAATAATATTTTATATTATATCCCAATTTTTTTAACACCCTATGTTTCTTATCTTGTATTCTATTGAACATAGTATTTATTTTAAAATATTGGGATATTATATTCTACCCACTTTAATAAATTGTTTCCTCACAATTTTTACTTTGTTTGATAATCAAGGGTTTGAAATTTGATAATACCTTTTTTGAAATACCACATTCTAAAAAGGGTTAATAAAACTTTCTCTTGAAAAGGGGAAAGGGAAATACAAAGGTCACCTAAAATAACACATGGTAGGTTTCCAAATATGAGAACATTAGTAGTAAGTGAAAATGTGGACTTGGAGGAGAAAACTAATGCCCAAGGAATAACAGAGAGTGGTAGAGAACATGGTCAGGATAAATTTAATGACCACAAACCATAAATCTATGATAGATGAAAAGGTTATAGATTCATTAGAAATAATCATAATAGGATAAAATTTGTGTTTCAATATCCTTTTCTTGGAGTTAAAATATTTATTTACCATATATACTGAGAATATAAGGAAATATATTTACTTGAAAAGTAAAATTTCATCCTTTAATCAACTTCCACCACAAACTCATATTTCACTCCAAACAATGAGTATTTAAGATGAATTTTTCATGTCTGAATCACTAAAATCAAATTCTAATAAATAAAAAAATCCATAAGAGAGTAACATGTTATTTCTTCTGTCCTTAGATATTAACCAAATATAAAATGGTTAGCATAAGGTAATATTATTTCCAATATAAATAAACCTTTATATGGTTAAATAAAACATTAATATACAAATCCTCAACAATAACACCCAAAGTTCAACTTAGATCATTAGATAAATAACTAACCTTAATATTCTTCAAAATATTCCCAAAAAAGTTTGAAACCCAAAAATAATAAGGATTTAATCTCATATTATTATATGATTAATTTAACATTTATATCCAAATAACATAAATCACTCACAAAATAGTATACCCAAAAATTTATATTCCATAATCATATAATCTCCCAAATATGAAAATCATTTTCAATAAATAAATAACCATGTATCCTAAATAATAACATTAATGAAAGTTTTAACCTCAATTGTTATCTCGTACCTTTCATCTTACATCTTTAGAAGTGTATTGAAATAATATTTTACATTAAACCTAAGGGTTACATATACCTCAACCCAATAAAATATCTCCCAAAATATCATTAGTCACCTTAAAATTCCATCACTTTAAACCTCAAAAGGGGTGTCTAAAACTTTGAACTTATAATCAACCTTAAACTTATAAACCTGTGATGGTATCCATAACACTTAAGATAACCTCATGTGAAAACATCCTAATCTCTAAATTTGTCTAAAACCTACCTTAATACCAATTGTAACATCTTTGAACCCACACTCCTAGATCCAGTGATAAAAACATAATCATTACATTTCTGGATTGATACTGATAAATGTGACCCAATTTTATCCAATAAAAACTTACAACATAAAAAAGAAATATTGGATAACTTACATGCCCAAGGACCTTATTAGGTTTTGAGTTTTAGAGAATTAGTAATAACTCTTACATAACAATACCCATGTCTTTAAGTGATCATTTTTTCCACTTACACCTAGATTTTCTTATTTCACAATAAGTATTAAGCATCTCCCATAAAATTATCCACACATGAAACCTTTCTAGGAGAAAATTATTTATAATAATTCCTCATAACCTAGGGAAAAGGAAACATAATAATGGTGATATAAAATGATCAATAAGGGTAAACATAATAATTAACAATTGAATTTCATCTGTGAGAATAAGATGATTATAAGGGTATGGTGACATAATCAAATTTAATAACATAAGAGAATTCTTACCCATGAATATTTGAATAATAAATCATGAAAAATGGGATAAACATTTAACAAAGGAAAGAGTCATTAGAAATAATAATTTTTAACCAAGTGATGTAAATCTTGATCAAATGAGTCATTAAATACCCAAAGTAAGCATAGAAAAAAATTGTTGGTATCTTAGAACATTATCTTTATAACCTATGTCAAAAATAAATGGATCCCAATTAAATTAATAGGATAAAACACACTAGTAAACTCTATACTTCTTTCCTATAAATACAAGAAACATTACAAGGAGTAATACAGGTGATTTTGGGACAACTTGGCACATCAATATGATGGCATCTTAAATGACAACCCCGACTCTTAGGTAAATTCTATCCCCTAAATATTGTTTAGGGAGACTGATTCGAATCAGCTCAAACTATTTTTCAACAAATCTGTAGTTTATTTTTATGTTTAATCTGGAATCTATGAGGTTTCTCACTTTCCCCTTAAAATTTTTTGGAAAATAAAAAAGTTACTTTGGATTATAATGGGGCTCACCCTTCGTATAAGCAATATTTGGCTCGCTCATTTATCATGAGCTATAATGGGGATCAACCCATCATATAATCTATATCAGGATCACCCATTAATCATGATCTATAATGGGGATCAAAATTTCATATAATATGTATTGGGATCACCCATTCATCATAAGCTATAATGGGGCTTAACCCTTCGTATAAGTTGCATCGGGATCACTTGTTCATCATGAGATATAATGGGACTCAACCCTTCATATAATCTATATTGGGCTCACCCATTCATTATGGGATATAATGGGGATAAATCCTTTATATAAGTTATATTGGGATCATCTGTCATCATCAATAATTTCTAAGTACCATTCATAAATAAAACATTTAAAATATTTCACTTTTCTACATAACAATAATCATTGTTCTTTCATTTCTTAATTCGCCCGTAGAAAATGAATGGGTTCCATGTAAATATCATAATACATATAGAGAAACAATAAGTATGGTATCATTACAACATGTTCTAATGGATTGTAAGTAACATCAAGGGTTATTGATTTTTATGAATTGAAATACAATTAAATGATCATTAAAGGAAAATACACTTTTCCACTTAAAAATCACTTTAAAAAAATAAAAAATCACAAAATATTTTAGAAATCCTTTTATTTAAAAATAAACTTGTAAAATTATGAAGTAATATTAAAGGAAAATCATTCTCATGATGATAGGAAAATTCATGCATGTTGTAAATGTTTAGAATTAACATTATTTTTACAAATTTTATAAAGGGAGTCAAAAGTAACCAATTTAAAAAAAAATTAATAAATATCCATTTAAAAAATTTTAAAATAATGAAAAATATAATGAAAAATATCTTTATAAAATATTTTATTTTTATAAAATAATATTTTTTTAAAACATTTTAGAAAACATGGATATGGAAAAGAAAGATTCCCGATATAAAAGAAGATACAAGATCATAATCACTTGCAAACTACTTACTTGATGTTTCTTTAACCAATAAGGGAGAAAATGTAAAATAAAAATTTTAACCACATTAATAACCAGAGGATAATAAAAGATATGTAGTTCAATAAAATAATAGCACATGATATTTTTCAAAGGAACCTTGGACATAAACAATCCTGAAAATAAAAGAGATTGTGACATAAATCCCTTATCGCTTTGGTAAATTTTCAATAAAAATTAATTGAAATTAAGAATATGATATGAATATTAAAATATAAAAAATTATGTGAATTAATATTTCAAAATTAATTAATTAGGCATTAATCACACTATATAAGGAAATCATGGTGTACAACCTGAAACATATCTCAAGAAAATGAGATTGAGATAAAGAAAACCCTTTCAAAGTTTATATCATTGAATTGAAAATTAATCAATGGAGAGATTATGTGTAAGAAATTTAAATCAAAAATAATAATTTAAATACATAATAAATCAATTTAGAGATAAATTCTCATATAATCATGGCAAAAAAAGTCAATGAAGAAGAGTTATAACCCAATGAAAGGAAATTGAGTTAAGAATCCTTTTACCAATTGGTAACTTTCATGTAAAATCCCCTTGAATGAATTATTTCAAATTAAAACTTAAACTACCATAAATTATGAATTAATTTTAATATAACATATAAAATGGGAATTATATACACTATATAAAATAAATTGGATAAATAACAATAAATTATTCCTTAATGAAAGAAAATTGAGACAAAATCCCTTATCGCGAGTCCAGACTTTCCATGTACGTACCTTAACTCTTGTAAATAAAATTGTATCAATTATTTTATTTATTAATAAAATTTTTCAAGTTTAATATATTATCCTTAAAATATTTATTTAATTTATTTTAATAATATATTTAATTATTTAGTCAGTTAAGTCTGCATCGTGTATTTTGAGGATGTTTGGTTAATAATTTTCAAAATAGATTTGGTGTGTTGAATGTGGTAAAAGGAGTCATTATTACATCACATAAATAATAATAATAATGAAATAATTATCATTTTAATATACCAATTATAATTTTAAAACCATCCATGAAATATGGTTATGAAAAATGAACTACGTTACAATCATAGAGATGATAGGTCGTACATAGGCATGAGTAACGTTTCCATTTTTCAATGATTATTATGGAAAGAAGATAAGTATTATTTTATATTTAAATAATTAAAATTTTATCATAAATAACATATTATATATTTATATAAACTTATATAAACCATCAATGTGATGTGGTGATGAAAAATGAATCGCGTCGCTTCATGGATGTGGTATTCCACACGTACGCACGAAAGACGTTGTCATTTTTCAATGAATGGAATTGTAAGAAAATATATGATATATTATCTTTTCATAATGATAAATATTTAATTAATTTAATATATCAAAATTAATCCCATAATTATAATCATCCTTTAGAAGTGGTGATGGAAAACGAATTACATCGGTTTATGAGGCGGTAGTCTGCTGTACACACGAACAACGATTTCATTTCCCAGTTGATGGAATATGAGATAGATATAGGTTATTAAATTAATATAATAATATCATAGTATAAGTAATATATTGGTGTTATTATTTTATCATGTTTTAATAATATTTAAATGAGGTATAAGAATAAATAAAACAAAAATTCTCGGTTAAGAACTATACATATTCTTTGGACAACCTCCTTTTTTTACACATTAAAACCGCTAAGGTTGGTATTACTCCCAAAATAACACCTTTAAAAAGTGGGTAGGGATGTTAGGAATTGATTTTGGTATTTATTGGCCAAAAAAATAGGATTTTTAAGTGTTAATAAAATAGGATAGTAGCTTCCCATTACAGGAGAGGGGAGGGGCTCTCCCAGAATTTATTAAAGTATAAAATTAATATATATTTATTTTCAAGTTAAAATGACTCCAAATTAATAATATTATAATATAATATGATTACGAGTTGAAATATTCTCATAAAATAAAAATTTTATAGGTTTAGTATTTTACCCTTATCGCTTTGTTTCAACCTATTTTAACTCTTTTTAACAATTACTCTGTTAATAAAGTTTTTACTCTTTAGGGGTGGATATAGTTACTATAAATGGGAAAATGGCCCATAAATAGACCCTGATTAATTTTTTAAACCATATCCCAATAAATTGGAATAATATATTATTTTTTAGGAATTTTAAATCATTTAATAATATACTATTTATTATAAAATATCATTAATGTCAATTTTTGGAACTATTCATTTAATTTGACTTTAAAAAAAACAAGACAAAAAAATAATTCAAATATAATCATTTAAAATTCCCATAATAATTTATTTTCTTCTAAAAAATTCATTTATTGTAATAATTCTTTCAAATTATATCACCTTTAATATTTTTAATATTAATTTATTTATTTTCCTTTTAATTAAATAAATATTGTGTTGGCATTGTGTAAGCTCTTAAGGTAATTATTTCATTACTAAATATTTGAAATATATTACCATTATAAAAAAATTATATTTAAAATTAATATTTATAATAAAATATAATACATTTTCACCCCTATCACTAAATATTATAGATAATAAAACAAGGAGAATGACGTTTTTTACCTTTCTTTACAAAAAAATATTATAAAGGTCAAAATCATGGAAAAATGGAAACCAAAGATCATATATTCGAATTTCATATGATTATATATGAAATATAAAATCAAATAAAAATAAATATGGTGTTAGGGTTACTTTTTCATCCTTTTCATATTATTTTTACCCTTAATTAACCCATTTTATCTCAACTGTGGTGACAATTATTTACTACGGTTACTATTTATATTAACCAAAAATAAAAAGAACCTATTTACTAAAATTTAAACTAACGATTTCAAATATTGAATCCATTTTAAGGATTCAATTCATATGAGTGGTATAATTTAATTTAAAACTAAACCTGAAAAATGTGATGAAAAACAATTTTCAGGAAAATTCCTTTTTAAGTATAAAAATATTATTATACAAAATTAAAGTATAAAATTAATTAAAAGGACTAAAATTGGATTATGTTTAATAAAATTATCTCAGTAAATTTTAAATATAATAAAAAATATAATTTAACTTTGTAAATAATTTAAAACAAAATACAATTTTCAATAAAAATCAATATTTTTCACTATTCTTTGAAAAATCAATATTTTCAGAAAAATGATAAAATTTCACACTAAATTAATATTTTTATTCTTATTTAAAAAATTATATCCTTTTTATAAAATACCCTTTTCAAAAGTGGTATAAATTATTTATATTATCTACTCAAAAAAATAATAAAAAATATTTTTGAAGGAAATACATTTTTGATGAATTAAATGATTTTACTGAAAATTGAATGCTTGTTTCCTAAGAATTAATAAATACATTTTTATTTATTGGAATATTTATATATATATATCATAATTTGGTTAATTCTATTCATATATACTAATTAAATGGATAGGTTATAATGGTCACATTTAAATAATAATATTTTTATAGTATATCTTAATTCATTTAATGCTCGGTGTTGCATATATTGTATGTTATTTAACATAGCATTTTTTAAATATAGGGATATTACATGAATTTTTTTTGGTTCAAACATTATTTACATGAATAAGGCCATATCATCATAAGATATTTCACATTTTAATGATATTCCTACATGCAAACAAAGATTCAAGTCAAGTGCTTATTGAATAAATAAGACAGAAAGTTTTAGGGTATTTATGTTGTAGCAACCCAAATTTTTTCCATTTTAGACTTGGATTGATTTTGGGTTTCCAAGACGCAAGTCTTATATAGGGATAAAATGGTAAATTTTTCCTAGTTCAAGACCATAGAAAAATTTTCTTATGCTATTTTTTATCCTGGGTGCGATTTTTTACCTCAAGATGAGTCGTCATAAAATTGTGGGCATTATAGATCCCCAATAATAATATATTAAGTATAATATACTATTTGTATCCTTTGTATGTACTGTCAAAGTAAATAATTATTCTCCTTACAAATGAATAATTTTATGGGAAATATGAGACCATGGTTGCATATGTAATGGGGGGTTTACCATAAGAATGGTGTAGATTGAGTTCGTACTTAGGGTCTCTAAGATGGGCCATCATAAGTGCTGATGATTTAATAAATTTTAATTTCCTATGAATTTTTATGGTGAAAAACCTAAAATTGGATTATGAATCCATATTTATGAATTCTCTCTAGGTTTATCCACTATTTTCATTGACATAACCCTGGATAGAGGGAGATAAGGGAGAGAGAGGTTGGATTATAGTGGAATAGACATAATATTGATGGAACATTACCAGATCCACGACAACTTTAACAGTTGTATCATGTGGTGAAAATGAATAGAACCATGTAATCAAAAATGGATTTAAGTGATGGTCATTTTTTCATTATTTATGGATTTTTTATTTCTATATTTCTTTGTAATTCATGATTATAGCATCTATTATGTATTGTGTATTTTCTTTCTTTATTTCATAACCCTAAAAAAATTCGTATTTCCATTTTTTGCATGAAATATATTGTTTAGATGATGATTTTACTCTTTCTAATATATTTGTATCAATTATCAATGGTTTGTGTTATTAACAAAAATCATTAATCCCCTTTTATGAATTTATAGCGTTTTCACTTCCTTGTTATTCACACATTCATCATCGGCCTTTTCCAAGGCTAGCAGTTCAAAAAATCTTAGTCCATATAATATTTCATTTAAAATCTGGGACCAGGGGTGAATATTTTGGGGTCTAGAAATAGATAATCATGTAATGTGTTAGGATCATTAGGTGATAGTGAATCATTAAAGTAACATTACTAATAATACACTTCAAGTAGTGATGATCAGGACAATGAGGGTTCATCGGAAGTGATTGAGAACTCTGTTACTGATTATTAATGGTTTTAAATCAACCTTTAGAGGAGATACATCAAAAAAAGTATTATAGAGAATATTTTGGATTAAATAAAGGTAATAAAAATAGCAGTGATGAGATTTAGATATCACTTTAGATTCTGGGTGAAGAACCTGACTGCACAGCATGTGGCTTATAAGAACAAATGGTTTTTACTCCCCTGATTGTGGTGATAGTGCTTTTGGGATCTATTCTTGGGAAAGGTGAGAGTTACCATATGATTTTATAAAATGGAATAATTTTTATGGTGGATAGTAAGGTATATTAATCCCTCAAATGATGTGTGTACCTCATTAAGGACTCAGATCCCCTTAATAATTTTTGGTTGGGGTGTGGAAGGAAATATAGGTAGACCATATATTTTGAGATTTTTTATTCCTTATCCACCCTATATTTAATTCAATATGAGACATATAGATATTATATAAAATTAAAACTTCATGAATATTTTATTACTCTAAGTATCCTTGGTTTCTCATTAGATTTGAACCTTCATGGATTGAAGCTGAGATGGTCAGGACTTTTCTTTTCCCCAAATACTTCTAGTTATTAAGTATATTTGGATCCCATTTTGTCTTCCTTCTGGTCACTATCTAGTATAAGATGTTTTGATATAAATATTTTCTTTTTTTCCTTTGTATTTTTTGGGGTATCCTACTGAGTATGATTTTACTCACCCATTTATAAGCTTTGTGACCACACATGTTGTGTCTGTGCAGATGATGTTGGGTACTGTGGTGGTCTTGTTGGATGTGGATTTGGTGTTGGCTATTCAGATATGATTCCTAGTGATTCATGGTGGATCATGGTAGTTTTTATGTAATCAATGACCATTTCATATGGATATTGATCCAAGAGTACACATAGTGAGGAGGAACGATCCAGTATCTTAGGTCTATCATATTCAGGGGCTTGGGAGATGTATAGTACATTTGGTATTTTCTTATGTGGCATTGTACTTGTATTTTATTTAAAATCCATGTGTTTGATATAGTTTATTTTATTGTATATATTATAACACCTTGATATTTAATGATATATTTCTCTTTAAATAAATTTTAAGTTTTCAATATCTTTCTTAACACGTAACATGGAGCTTTAAGTGAACTATGTTATACTATAAAGATATTGTTATTTAAATATTAATATTATAAATTAGTTATTAAATTGGTGGTATGAATAATAGTAATGAAATTATGAAAAATATAAATCATTTATATAATTAAAATTTATTAATTTTTAGTAGAGTCGTTATATGCTTCAAGAATTAATTTTTCCTCAAAAATGCTTTTTATTTATTTTTGTGAGAAAATAATACAATTAGTTTATGTAACTTTTAAAAATATTATTTTAAAAAATAAATTTCATTTTTGAAATAATAATTTCAAAATTATCTTAGATTTAATTTTTGATAATTTACTAAAAAGTGTGATTTTTTTATGAATAATTAAAAATACTGATTTTCATTAAAAATTAACTTTTTATTTCAAGAATTTACTAAGTTCCATTTTGTTTTAAAATTGTTTCAAAGTAAAAAATAATTCATTTATATTATGAATAATACAATTAATGTCATTTTAACCAATTTTATGTTGGATTTTGGTATAAAACTTTTTATACTTAAGAAAACGTTTTTTCTGGAAAACTAATTTTCATCGTATTTTGTGGCTTTAATTTAAAATTAAATTATTCCACTTTATGAATTGAATTAGATAAAATTTATTAAATATTTTGACTAACTAATTTTTATATTAGGTAATAATTTAAAATTAATTTTTGGTTATAATAAACAGTAAAAACATTAAAAATATATTATGATGGTTAAGGTTAAAACAGGATTATCAGGGGTTAAAAATAAGAAATAAGGGTAATTTTTTCAAATTAAACTTGTATAAATCATATTTTATAGAAATATTTAGACCTAATAATATCTAAAATTTTAAACTCTATCCATTTGGAATCATTTTTCATGATTATTACACTATTATATTTTAATATTTTAAGAACTTCCAAGTGCATCCTCTCCCACACTTATAAAAGGACACTATTCCTTTCTCTTATTTACACCACTTTGGTTCATATTGATCAACCAAATTGTGCCCAATTTTATTTTAAAACTCTCTAAACAATAATTAGAGGTTTTTTTCTTCTTAAAATTTCATTCTAAAGGTCCTTAATAAAGTTTCTAAATGTGGACAACTGAAGGAAAGGTAATCATCCTAACCAACCTCTTTCAAATTATTTCTTCTTCTAGATCCTCTAAATATATTTTATTCATTATAAAATAATAAATTTACTATCCTAGATATAATTAAAAAATTTATGATTATATAATAACCATTATTATCCCTCTTTTCCATCAAATTGAAGGTGAAATCATCGCTCATGTGTATGTGTGGACTATCACATCCCCGTATAGATACAATTAATTTTCTATAACCATATTTCATGGATAGTTATTATATTGGTTTTAATGATTATAAATAAATATTTAATTAATGAAACACTGAGTCCCTACAAAACACCACTTTGTTATAACCCAGCCAGTAAACATAATTTTTCCACCTCTGTGATTTGAATTTCGAAAAACTGACATACATGGTTGCGTTCAGTAAGATATTTAGACTCTCATAGGACCAACTTACATTTTTGGTGAATAGTAACTTAACTTTATTATTAGTAACTTACCCTTATTAATAGTAATATGACCAATGGAATAGTAACCTCACCTAAGAAATAAAATTTTTGTTTCATCATTTCTGTTTTGAGTTTAGTTTTTCTTAAAAATATGACAAATTTGATAAATTGATTTTTCAGGTAAAAATTATACATTTTCAAAATATTTAAATTATTATATCAAACTAATGTTTTATTAATGTTTATAATAATGAAATAGTCTTATCAAAACACTTTTTTAAGTGTCGAAAATTTTACTATGCATTTTATGTCATCTATTATTTTTAATAAATAAGTATTTTCATGTATAAAAGTTAAAAATTTTATATTTAGAGAATTATTATAATAAAATAAATTTCATTTTTGAATCCAAAACATAGATATTAGGTTATTCTAAATTTATGAGAATTTTATAAAATACTTTAGTTTTTCGTGAATTGTATAAATACAGTTCTGAGTTTTCAGTAGGTTTGATGACATCATAATGGTGTAATAATTAATTCTGCTCAACTTGTGTACATTAAAATATGATATGATGTGTCCAAAGTGTCTCATACCATGGTCAAATACCATGGTCAATCCCATTTCATATACCACTACTGAGGTGTCCTCAGAAATTATTAAAAAATTCGCTCACTTTAGCTATAAATACCAAATTATTTATTCCATTACACTCATTAAAAATTCATCATATTTAAATATCTGGTAGTTTTACCTCCCTATGAGTCCTTCCAAGGTGTCCCCAATCCCCCAAGATCCCAACCTTAAAGTTTTAGTAGTTACTCTACAAGGTAGGGGAATCTACCACCCTCCTCTCTTTCAAGCACTCCTTTTATATTATTCCTTTTTATTTTCCATTGTATTATGTTGGGACATGTAATTACATATCCCCCTTATTTTCCATATTATTTAAAAATGATTATAGACATTTTTTCTCTCATAAACATATTTTATGAATTTTTAGGTGACGTTGTTAGGTTGCCGAATTTTCGTAAGGGATTTCTAAACTTCTCTTTTCTTTCAAGTTGCTTAATTTTATTTTTCTCTCCTAAAATCCCCTCATCCAAAAGTTATGATAACTCCAGTACCTTAAATATATTGTAATATTTTTATTCTAATGGAATAATTCATCATCGTCTCTCTTTTCCCCTCCTTTTATACAAAAAATGAAAACACCGTCTGAGATGTGCTAATTTATCGCATTCAAGGATGACAGGTTTTCAATTTATATTACCATATTCATGGATGGTCATGAAAATATTTTTATGGTTGAACCAGATCATAATATATTTATTTTATCTTATTTAATTTTTCAGAATCATCATACACACATGATGTGAAATAATAAATCAAAACAAACTCGTTGTGAGCAAAACCGCCCAAAATAATCCATGTGATTATCATTAAAGTTTTATCTAATGATTCATCCTCACCCAAAATATCCAAATTACTTATATGATCATTTAACCTTATGTATGATCATTAATAACATATAACTTAAATTATGGACTTCAATTCCCATTTTACATGAACTTCCATACTCTTATAATCAAGAAAAACTGATTATGAAATCAAGGAAACAAACACTCCAGAACGATGGAATTCAAAAGAACATAAATGAACTTAATAAAACTATAATTAATAAAATATATATAATAATTTATTAATTAATTAATTAATTAATGGATTTAATTTTATTATCCAGGACATTAAGTACAAGTGCATAATACATTCGAACATAAGGTAAGGGTTTTCTACCCAAACCTCCATTTACTTTCAGGATAACCTTTTTCTCAATTAGTCCCAATTAAATTATTAATTATTATTATAAAATACTCATAGGTTCTATATGAATGTCTTATTTATGTTTACCCATCATAATCCATCTTTATTTTATGTGGAGTTAAATTCTTTATAAATATCTTTCTGAATTCTTTTTGATAAACAAGCCTGATTCATGAGAACTTCTCAAATTCTTACCTATTTTCAATTAAACTCTACAATATTATTTAAGACATAATTATATTTATAAAATCATTCATTCCATAATGTAAAAACTAAATTAATTCATTTTTGGTGTTATGCAAAGATTTTTCCAAAAGAAATCTTCTTTTCAAAGTAAAAGTGTATTTCTCTCAAAAATCCCTAGATGATTTTATTATAGTATTTTTGATTAATTCAACACCTCTGTTGAATTTTATGTCTTATTGAGGTTAATATCTTATGTCTCTAATCTACTATATTGTATTAAATGTTTTATGATCAGTTTGACTATGGATGTGTTATCTTGATACTATTCACCATACTACTCAGAATAGTTAGTGTTTATGTGTACAGATTGGGGAAAGTTATTTCATATGATCATGTTGTTTATGTTTAGACCCTTTAATATGAGGAATGAATTTTACTTATAAATTTATGGGTGGGGACCTCTATAGCCCCTCGATGCATCGGTATGTCTCATGAGAAAAAACAATATTGGGTTTTGGTCAAGGCATTACCCTAGTATTTTAAAACATCTTGTCTGAGGCCTTAACAATATGTTTCAGATGTTCAGAATTATGCATTACCTCATTATGGTATTAGAAATTGATAAACCATGTGATTATTCTACTAGTAGAATATCAATTGTTATGTTTCATTCTCTCGGTATCATTTATATGGACTTATTTAATCAACTTTCATTCCTTCCATATTATGATCAAGTATAATTTTTAAAAGGAATGTGTTTCTAGTTATTCACCATGCCTATTGTTTATGTTTATGATAACTTTAATTGTATTACTTACCCTCACTGAGCATCTGAACTCACCCCTTTATTAAGTTTTATTTTTTCCCAGTTGGTGAAGATGAATATTATGAATGACTTGCAAGGATAATCTATGAGTTTATGTGTGATTCAAAAGAAATTGATATGTTAAATTTTATTTCAAGTTGTAATGCTGAACTTATGTATGTATCTTTTTTTCCAAAGCTACTAAACTATTTGTTCCTTCAGGATAAAAATTCCTTGTTTATATTTCAATGTAATAAAATAAGGCACTGGATCTAGGCAACTAGGTTCAGGACTTTATAGTTCATATTAGAGGAATTTTAGTATAAAATTTGGAAACTATATTTATAAAACATAGATTTGGGGAAAACTCTAAGATAGTATTTTAGGATAAACATAAAATAACATCCTATAATTTTTATAAGAAATGTATTATGTGGTTCTTTACATAAAATATATCCATGTCTGGATATTATAAGTGGACGTGGTTCTGGTACAGATTTACTTAGGAGTAACAACTCTAACAAGGAGTTTTGAGCTTGACCCAGGGTATCCTGGTACACGACAACAGGCCTTACTACGCACCTAGTTTGACACTCCCAGTGGATATTCTTAGGATAATTCACATTTTCTTTACAAACCAATATGAAGGAATTAAACATAATTTCTTTCTCAAAGAAACCCTATTTATGATTATGAGATTAACTATGAATAGTATTTCAATTTATTCTAAGTATTTTTCTAAGTTGATATTATACATTATGATTCATAACCTAATCTAGTGTATGTCGTTATTTAGAAATGGAACCTAGTGGAATGAATGGAAACTATATAAACACGTGTATCCCATGTAGATATTTCCCTCTAATGCAAGATAATGATGTCGGATTTGGTGTTGCAACTAGTACTGAGAAACTTATAACTATACTGGGACAGTTGACTCAAGTTATGAGCAATAACCTTACTCGTGTGAAGCATCCAGATCCATAATGTAGAAGATCTATGTTATACCTCTTTATGTGACAGCAACCTCCATCATTAAATGGAAATATAAACCCATTTTTAGCTGAGCAGTGGATAAGTTCCCTAGAGAAGATATTTCTCACTTTGGGATGTAACGAAAGGGAGAAGGTTGTCATGGCAGTTTATCATCTATCAAGAGATGCGGATCAATGGTGGTCATTTATTAAAAACACAAAGGAGGAGGAAGAAATAGAAGAAATGGAATGGAGGGAATTTAATGAAATATTCTTAGAAAAATATTTTCCTCAAGAACAAAGAGAATATATGTAGAGGAAATTTTTTAGTTTGATACAAAAAGGATAAAAATGTTGCGAAGTATGAAGACAATTTTACAAGGCTATCAAGGCATGATGAAGACTACATATGTAATCTAAGGATCAAGATTGATCGATTCTTTGATGGTTTAAAACCATTAATCTAAAGGGAAATTATTTCCAAAACTTTCTCATTATACGAAGATATAGTCTCATGTGCAATCAAGATAGATAAATAATTATCTAAGTATTATGACTTTAACGGAAAGAAATATAAGAATAGGGTGGAAAATGAAATAATGGATAAAAGAAAGAATAAAAAAGCGGTAGTTTTCTAACATGTGATACTTGTGGAAAGAAACACCCTGGAGCCTTCTTAAAAGTAAAAGGAATCTGTTACAAATGTGGAGAAAGAGGCCACAAATCTCGAGATTTCAAGGGAAAGAGAGAAGTTACCAATGTTCAATGATACAATTTTAAAGATATGGGACATTATTCAAATGATTTTTCTAATTGTCAAGGAAACATTCCCCAAAGAAGTCCAAGGGAGTAAGGCGAAGCTTATGCAATCACAACTGCTGAAGTTGAAGTTCCTAATGATGTAGTAGCTAGTACTATAATCATTTCCTCAAACTTGGACAATGCTTTATTTGATTTTGGATCATTGTATTCCTTTATATCTTTCCATTTTTCTTTAAAAATAGATATTTCCAATTCTCCTTAATAAGGGATTTATTAGTCAAAACCCCTAAGGGAGGTCTCATTGCAACAAAGATGTGTCAGGAAGTCCCCATTATGGCATATAAATATGATTTATTTACAGATTATATCATCATACATATGGTCTATTTTGACATAATCCTTGGCATGGATTAGCTTTCAAAATATTATGTAAAAATATATTTCAAGAATAATGAAATTATTATTTTTGAAGAAGGTGTATAGTCTATTATCTTTAGAGTAGAAACATCACCAACTGATTTTTATCTAGATCCACACCCAATAGCTCTACTAAATGAAATTATTGGAGAGTATGAGAACTTAATATCTATGAGTGAGGAAATAAATATTCAAATTGATGATGTAACTATTATGAAATAATATATTGATGTGTTTCTAGAGGATTTACCTGGACATCCTCTGGAGAAATAACTTGAGTTTTCTATTGAATTAATTCTTAGTGCAAGGCCTATATCAAATACTCCTTATATAATGGACATAGTGGAATTAGTATAACTAAAGAAACAATTAGAGGAATTGAGTGATAAAGGATTTATCTAACCTAGTGTTTCTCTATGGGGATCCCATGTTCTCTTTGTCAAGAAGAAGGATGGATCCATGTGTTTTTGCATTGAATATAGAGAAAAAAATGCTATTATAATAAATAACAAGTAAACCTACCTCGGATTAATGATTTATTTGATCAACTTCATGGAGCCCAATATTTTTCAAAGATTGACCTTCAATCTAGATATCATCAGTTGCATGTGAGGAAGGAATATATTCCAAAGACAGCATTTTGAACCAGGTATGGGCATTATGATTTTATAGTAATGCCTTTTGGACTGACTAATGCACCCTCTATTTTCATGGATCTAATGAATAGAGTTTTCAAGAAATATCTTGATGAATTTTTTGTGGTATTTATTGATGATATCCCAGTATACTCTAAAAGCTATGAATATCATGAGAATCATTGTTCATTATTCTAAAGACTCTTAGAAAAAATGAATTATATGGGAAGTTTAGAAAGTGTGAATTTTGGATTCAGTCAGTTTTTTTTTCTTGGCCATGTTGTATCTTAAGATGGAATCTTAGTTGATCCTATGAAGACAAAGGCTTTCCAGGAATGTCCTACTTCAAAGAACATAACTGAGGTACATAGTTTTATTGTTTTAATATGTTATTATCATTGTTTCTTTCATAATTTCGCCCATTTATCCAAACCGTTGACCAAGCTTACTCGTAAAGGGGTTAATTTTATATGGATAAAAGAATGTGAAGAATGTTTTGAAGAATTGAATAAGAGGTTAGCTAATTCTCCAATATTGACTCTACTATCGGGAAATTGTGGATTTGTAATTTATAGCAATGCATCAAACAAAGGACTTGGTTTTGTCCTTATATATAATGATAAAGTCATTGCTTATGTATCAAGGTAGTTAAAAACTCATGAACATAACTACCCAACTTATGATCTTGAGTTATCAGCTGTAATATTTTCTCTAAATATATGGATACATTATCTCTATGGTAAAAAATGTGAGATATATACTGATCACAAGATCTTGAAATATATATTCTCATAGAAAGAACTCAACATTAGGCAAAGGTGGTGGCTCTAGCTACTCAAAGATTACGATTTTTCCATACACTGCCACCCAGGAAAGTCAAATAAGGTAGTTGATTCATTGATCTAGAAGGATCATTGAGTTTTAAACAAAATGAGGATCGAAATGGATCTTGTATTCATGTATCTAGTAAAGATGGATATGGGAATTATCAAAGAAGGTGAAACATCATTACTTTTTCAATTGGTTGCCAAAAAATATTTATTGGAAAGAATTAAAACTTCTTAGTCTGATGATGAGAATATTTAAATGAAAATTAAAGGTTTGAATAATAGGAAGTTGGCTAACTTCGTGTGTGAAGATTGAATTTTGAAATTTGGGAAGAGGCTATGTGTTCCCTCTATACCCAAGATGAAAAAGGAGTTAATGGATAATTCCCATAGATATAATTTCTCTATACACCCTGGTAGCTCTAAAATGTAAAGAGATTTTAAGGAACATTTCTGGTGGGATAACATGAAGCAGGAAATTTCTGATTATGTATCAAGATGTTTAGTCTGTCAACAAGTTAAAGATGAAAGACGATATCCTAGAGGAGTCATGCAACCTATACATATTCCTAAATGGAAATGGGATGAAATCACTATGGATTTTTTCATTGGATTACCCAAAACTCCAAGAAAGAATGATGCAATATGGGTAATTATAGATCGACTTACAAAATCTGCACATTTCCTCACTATAAGGGAGGATTTTCCACTAGAGTGCCTTGAACAACTCAATATCAATGAAGTTTTGAGACTTTATGGATCACCTTTATCAATTTTGTCTGATCGTGATCCACAATTCACATAAAAATTCTAGAAATGTCTTCAAAAAGATTTGGATATTGAGCTTCGATTGAGTACTTATTATCACCCTCAAACTGACGGGTAATCAGAAAGGACGATCCAAACTTTATAATACATGTTAAGATTGTGATCACTTGATTTTAAAGGTATGTAGTATCATTATTTACCTTTTGTGGAGTTTTCCTACAATAATAGTTTCCATTCAAGTATTCAAATGGCACCATATGAATAATTGTATGGAAAGAGATTTTGTACACCAATGTGTTGGGATGAAGTTGGTGAAAGGATGCTTGTGGGCTTAGAGCTTTTAGAGGAAACAATAGCAAAGGTAAAGACTATTCAAACCCATATCAAAGTAGTTAAAAGTAGGAAAAATATTTATGCTGATAATTGATGGAATGATTTGTAATTTCAAGTAGGAGGTCATTTTTTCTTAAAAGTATTTCAATGGAAGGGTGTTATAAGATTTGGGAAGAAAGGTAAATTGAGCCCTAGATACATTGGTCCTTTTGAAATTATGGAGATAATTGGAGTTCTATCTTATCGTTTGGAAATGTCGTCTATCCTTTTTAAGGTACATAATGTGTTCCACATCTCATTTTTGAGAAAGCACATGCCAGACCCAACACATGTACTCGCTTTTGAAGGTATAGAATTTGAACCTGACTTATCTTACTGTGAAGTGCCTATTCAGATTTTGGACACTAAAGAACAGGTGTTGAGGAATTGGACTACTCGACTGATAAAGGTACTTTGAAAAAAAATCATAATATAGAAGAGGTGACATGGGATCCTAAGGATCTTATGATGAAGAACTACCTAAATCTTTTTATGAGGTAACATTCTGGTAATTTAGAGGATGAAATTTTTGTAGGGGGGAGAATGTAACACCACAATGATTTATAAATAAATTTAATATTTAATGCATGAAACATGGAGTCTCTACAAAACACCACTTTTTTATAACCTATCCAGTAAACATAATTTTTCTACCTCTATGATTTGAATTTCAAAAAACTGACATACACGGTTGAATTTAGTAAAATATTTAGAGTCTGATAGGATCAACTTACATTTTGGGTGAATAGTAACGCACCCTTATGAATGGTGACTTACCCTTATGAATAATAATTTGACCAATGGAATAGTAACCTCACCTAAGAAATTATAAATAATTTTTTTCATCTTTTCTGTTTTGAGTTTAGTTTTTCTTAAAAATATAAAGAATTTGATAAATTGGTTTTTCAGGTAAAAATTGTACATTTTAGAGAGATTTAAATTATTATATCAAACTAAGGTTTTAGTAATTTTTATAATCATTAAATAGTCTTATAAAAACACTCTTATTTAATTATAAATGATAAAATAATATTATTTTTTTAAGTGTCGAAAATTTCACTATGCATTTTATGTCCGCTATTATTTTTAATAAATAAGTATTTTCCTAGATAAAAGTTAAAATTTTCATATTTAAAGAATTATTATAATAAAATAAATATAATTTTTGAATTCAGAACATTGATATTAATTTATGATGAATTTATGAGAATTTTATAAAATACTTTAGTTTTTCATGAATAGTAAAAATACAATTTTGAGTTTTCAGTATGTTTAATGACATCATAATGATATAATAATTAATTCTGTTTGAATTTTGTACATTAAAATATTATATGAGGTTTCTTAAGTGTCCAATTCCATGGAAAAATTCAATGGTCATGCCCATGGTTTTGCATATACCATTGTTGAGGTGTCCTTAGAAATTAATAATAAATTCACTCACTTTAGCTATAAATACCCACCCATTTATTCCATTACTATAATTAAAAATTCATAATATTTGAAGATCTATTAGTTTTACCTGCCTAATATTCATCCCAAGGTGTCCTCAATCCCCCAAGGTCTCAACCTTCAAGTTTTAGGAGTTACGCGACAAGGTAAGGGAATCCACCACCCTCCTCTTTTTCAAGCACTCCTTTTATGCTATTCCTTTTTAATTTACATTGTATTATGTTGGGATATGTCATTAAACATACTCCTTACTATCCATATTATTTAAAAATTATGAGAGACCCATTTTATCTCATCGATATATTTTATTAATTTTTAGGTGATGTCGTTAAGATACCAAATTTTTGTAAGGGATTTCACAACTTCTCTTTTCTTTCAAGTTCCTTTCTTTTCTTTTTCTCTTCTCAACTCCCCTCATCCAAAAGGTATGATAACTCCAGTACCTTAAATATAATGTAATTTTGTTATGATAATGTAATAATTCATCATCATATCTCATTTCCCCTCCTTTTATACAAAAAATGAAAACACCGTACGAGATGTGTTAATTTATCGCATTCAAGGACAATGGGTTTTTAATTTCTATTACCGTTTTCATGACTGGTCATGAAATAATTTTTATGGTTGAACCAGATCATAATATATTTATTTTATATTATTTAATGTTCTTTAATCATCATAAACACATTATGTGAAATAATAAATCAAAACAAGCTCGTTGTGAGAGAAACCGCTCAAAATAATCCAAGCGAGTATCATTGAAGTTTTATCTAATGATTCATCCTCACCCAAAATATAAAAATTAATTATATGATTGTTTAACCTTATATATGATCATTAATAACATATAACTTCAATTATGGTCTTCAATTTCCATTTTACATGAACTTCCATACTCTTATAATCAAGCAAACTGATCATGAAATCAAGGAAATGAACACTCCAGAACGTTGGAATTCAATCTTATAAATTATCAATAAGAACATAAATTAACTTAATAAAACTATGATGAATAAAATATATAAAAATAAATTTCTTAATTAATTAATCAATGGATTTAATTTTATTATCCATGACATTAAAGGCAAGTGCATAATACATTCAGACATAAGGTAAGGGTTTTCTACCCAAACCTCCATTTACTTTCAGGATACTCTTTGTCACACTTAATACCAATTAAATTATTAATTATTATTATGTAATCCTCATAGGTTTTGTTTTAATTTCCTATATATGTTTACCAATCATAATCTATCTTTATTTTATGGGGATTTAAATTTTTTATAAATATATTTCTCAATTATTTTTGATAAACAAGCCTGATTCACAGGAACTTCTCAAATTATTAATTATTTTCAAGTGCACTATATAATATTATTTAATCGACAAGTATTTTTCTAAAATCACTCATTTATTTATGGAAAAAATAAATTAATTCATTTATGTTTTTATGCAAATATTTTTCCAAAAGAACTCTTCTTTTCAAAGTAAAAGTTTATTTCTCTCAAAAATTCTTAGATGATTTTATTAGAGTATTTTTGTTTAATTCAACACATCTTTTGAATTTTATGTCTTATTAAGGTTAATATATTTTGTATATCATCTAACATATTGTATTAAATGGTTTATTATCATTTTTACTATGGATGTTCTATCTTGATACCATTCACCAGACTACTCAGAATGGTTGGTGTTTATGTGTATAGATTGGGGAAAGTTATTTAATATGATCATGTTGTTTATGTTTAGCTCATTTCATATGAGAAATACATTGTAATTATAAATTTCTTTTTGTGGTCCTATATATCCCCTCAATGCATCGGTAGGTCTCATGATACAAAAAAAAATTGGTTTTGGCCGAGACCTTACCCTAGTATTTTTAAACATCTTGGCCAAGGCCTTGACAATATGTTTTAGATGTATGACATTATTAATTCCATGATTATAGTTTTATAAATTTATAAAACATGTGATTATTTGACTAGTATAATATCAATGGTTATGTTTCATTCTCTCATTATCATTTATATGGAATTATTTAATCAACTTTCATTCCTTCCATATTATGCTCAAGTATAATTTTTAAAGGCATGTGTTTTCAGTTATTCACCATGCCCAGTGTTTATGTTTATGATAACTTCCATTTTATTACTTACCCTTACTGAGAATATGATCTCACCCCTTTATTATGTTTTATTTTTCCCCAAATGGTGAAGATGAATATCATGAATGAATTTCAAGGATAATCTATGAGCTTTTGTGTGATTCAAAAGAAGTTAATGTGTTGAATTTCCTTTCAAGTTGTAATTTTGAACTTATGTAGGTATCGTGTTTTCAAAAACTACTAAAATATTACTTCCTTAAGGATATGACTTCCTTGTTTATATGTTAATGTAATAAAATAAGGTACCGGCTCTGGGAAACTAGGGTCTATTCTTTACAGCGGTGGTAGTTTATATTCCATGGATTCCATCCTTGGAATTATATAATGGGTTTGGGTGTTGGTCAAACCAAAATTATTGTTTGTGAATTGGATAGTACATGAGTGTGCACTTCCCTAGATTTTTCATGAATGATATTCCTAGGAATTACTCCTGTGGATTGGATTTTTTAATGATGTTTCTAGATTTCCTAGGATTACATACTATAAATGTTCTTATACTGATATTACGGGATTGTTTGGTATGTTCTCTAGGGAATCTATGCTTGTACCTACTACTATATGGTTATTGAGTGTGGTAATTTTTGGAATAATTTTTCCATGTTCTCAGAGAAACTGCAACACTAGATAAAGTAGGCATGGTCAATATTGAGTGTCAGGTTAGAACTTAAGGATTGACATTGACTATTTTATTTATGCTTCCACACTATAGTTGTTTATTTATTTTTCAATAAAATCATATATTCATGAACTGTATTTATTATCTATTTTTGGGACCCCATTAGTGATTCCCTATTAATTTTTACTATCACCAACTTGGGTGACCATGAAACTTTTTCACCCACGTATACTTCATTGATCATAGGTTCAAGTAGGTTAGAGGCTTGGATTTTCATGATCAAGTGAGATATCTTAGATAGAGTCTAGAGATTTGGTTGTAATGAGGCTTGGGGATATTAATAGAGCCTCCTTGTATTTTTTTATTCTTTTATTATATTTTTATATGTGATCGGCCCATTGGATAGTTATTAGTTTTATTCTAGTATAATTGTGTGTTTGTATGACTATTTTATTCTATGTTTAAATTTTTTATAGCATGTTATGTTTTATATATTTCACATATACTAGTTTTATGTTAAAGATGTCATTTGGTTATTTTCATTGTGTTTCACTCTAATATAAGAATATAGTCTCCCCATGATAACACCTTAGACCCTCACTACTAATCGGTAACCTCTAGTGTACGAGGAGGTGCACCTGAGGTCAAGTAGAGATCATTAGTCTAGATGATAGTCAAGTGGTCTTGGGAAATAGTAAATTACAAATTTTTATCATGGAATTGTTTTTTATCTTAATTTTTTGTGGCATTCTAATCAACTAAACCATTCTATATTTTCTTTGATTACATATCTTGTGGATCTTATATATGGATGATCCTTGTCGATAACTATACATTCCCTCTTGTAAGGTATATATAGTGACCCACCCACCCACCCCCTTTGGGTTAGTGCAGAAATTGGATACCTTCATAATTAACCCCATATAGGTGATTTTGATGTTAGTTTAGTTACTTGAAGTGTCAAAAACAATCTATATAATTTTTTCCCATATAGATTATTGGTGGAATTATACTTAAAGAAAATGTTTAATTATGGTATACTTAGAATGGATCATCATGAAATGATGTTTTTGTGTTTGTGTGTTTGTGTGTGTCATAGGTGAGATTGTGGTCCTCAAGGGGGTAGGCTCATATGTAGGTTCTTGGTGCGGATTAGTGCCCTAGTAGGATAATGACTTGGTAACCGATGCATGATACTTAAATATACATTAAATTACAACCTTGATTAGGGGTTAATGGAGAGATAGATAAAATCCCAGTATATAGGACTTTTAAAACATGATTTTCTATTATGGGACATGGAACTCCCTCATAAATTTATTACAAGACATGAAAATCCCTTATAAATTTATTATGGTGTATGGATATCCCTTGTATATTTATTATAATACATGAACCTCCATTATATACTCATTTATTATGATACATTTCACTCCCTTATATCCTTACTTTTTATGGGACAAAGCACTCCTCCAAATTCTTATTATAGGACATGGCACTCCATTGGATAATTACTTATTACAGGACAAGATTATCTCTTGGATTATTATTATGGGACATGTTTATCTCTTGAATTATCATTTATTATGGGACATTACACTCCCTTTGATACTTATTATTGGGCATGGTGTACCCTTGGACACTTATTATAGGACATGGTGCTCCCATAGACTTAAGTCTGCATATAAGATCCCTAGAGTGGGTGTGTGGTGACATGTAAGTTTCCTTGTGATATATAGTATGGGAACATAGAGGTTCTTCCACATGGGTTGTAAAATATGTGAGAACTTATTTATGGGATAGGTGGGAGATCCTAGTTCTTTGATATGTGGATTAAGATATTGGTGAGCTAAGTGATATATGAGGGAAACCTAAGAGAGAGAGGGGGGGTTAACCTGAGCTTTTGAGTGACCATATAAATTAGAATCATGGGTGTATTCTTTGGGTTATAAGATCATTGAATGGGTCGTGATACTGATTATGTGGAATGGGCATGGAGGTTCATTGAACTTTCATTGTGTGAAGCACCTGAATTTCTTTGGTGTTGAAGTTTGGTATTGGAGGGAAGAATCATTTGGATAACTAATCCTATTAATTTCATGTGTGGTTACCAATAAGATAGTGGATGATAATCATATATGTTCATATCTAATATGGTTAGATATTGGGAAGATATTTCTAGTTTAGTGTCAATTCTTGGGTTGGAATGTGATCATGCGATTGGCCTTGGCACTAGAGAGATGGTAGGCATGTTGGGATGTGAGCATTGAGGTGATTCTGACTAGATGAGATTGACGTGAAGTGAGAATGGTTATTAATTTAGTCATGTGATCCTAGGTTTGATGATATGGTAATTATGGTATTTCAAGTCAATGTATATGGTAGGGTAGCATCAAAGAGTGCTTCTGTTTGGGTATTCCTTGTTTTGGTAATGAGGGTTATTGATCACTATTATAAAAGATGGTTTGTGGGGTGTAAATAGTGCACAATAATGGTTTTATAAGTTTTTTCACTTAAAATAGATCATAGATCTAGATTTTGAGATTTTTTGATGATGTTTGGATCATGGGATCCTGATTTGGGTTGTGTGAATGGGTGGTACAGGATCGTACACCTATTGGGTTTAGATGGGATCAAGGTGGTATTCACTAGTTACATGTGGTGCCCATTGACTATAGATAAATAAACAGTCATGTGTGATCTAAGGACTGATGGATTCAATTAAACACTAATGGTATTGATCTCCCAAGAGTTTTTATTAAATGGTAAATGTCTCTAAATAGTGAGAGGTGACATCGAGCATGGGTCAGGGAACCATGGTATGATCGACCCAAGGTTGTTCCTTAACATGGATTTTCAAGGAGGCATGTTGTTTTAACCTTTTGAGGTTATGATCAAGGAAATTTCTACTAAAATCCATGTAGTGGTGACTGCACCATTGGTCATTGGAGGGTGTGACCCCCACTATGAATGGAATTTAAATGGATATTGAGGATAGTGTTCCTTGTGATCCAAGAACAAGTAGTGATTGATGTTTCATGTTAGCATTCACGTATGAGTAGTGTGGACACATCCATTCATTAAGTTTAGTAATATATAGAGTGTGGGATATAGAGATTGGTGTTTTGGTTCATTGGAGTGATGATAAAGACGCATTTATTGTGGGGAGAGTTTTATCAATCACAAATGTAAGGCCCCTATGTTGGTAGGGTCATGGGTTTAATGAGACTAGTCATTGGATGGTCAAGGTGGATTCTGGAATCCAGTGAGAAGGTATTAGATATTATGTTGGATGGATTCTATATGTGGAACTGGGATTGGGATGGTCTTTTATATGATCCAAGAGTGAATCAGGTCCATAATGTGTCAATGCTTAGGGTGAGAGCATGATGATCAGAGTGAGTGGTTGGTGATCCTATCATGTAATTTTACTGAGAGTTGGGTTTGGAATTCAATATGGGTATTGTTAGATCATGGTATTCTATTGGTATTTTAGGCATCATGGTCAGTAATTGAGATAGTTTGTTTATGGTTGTGGTCAAGCATGTTTGAGAAAAGTTGTCCAGAGGAGGAACAACTGGTATTTTTTATAAGATTGTTTGTGTTGAAATTGAAATCACACTAAGTAGGTCAATGGACTACTAGAAATTTGTTTCAATAAGAAATTATGATGGTGGGGATCATCGTGTCTTGGAATCAGAGCTTATGAGTTGAGACTTATGGTGGGGATTACCATAAGATGTAAGATGAATTGAATGATGGAATCATCATGCCTTAGGATATATGGGTGTAGTTGAAAATCATATCGGTTTTAGTGATGATAATGATTGGGTGGATCAGTTTTAATGAATAGTGCACCTTGTGATTGGAGTTTCATAGTGGAATCTTGGCTTCTATTCTAAAGTAGAATATGATGATGTGTATATGAATTGACAATCGGGATAGGTTGATATTTATGTATAAGGGTATTTGGGACTTCTCAAGGATGAGAAGTGTTATAATAGGGAGTTTGTAACACCTCATGTCCATGTGTGTTGATAAATTATAGGAAAATTTTAATTTTTGACTCTAGAGAGGGGGACATTTTGAAAATTGGGATTTAGATTAAGAATCTAAGAGTTGGGACACCCCCAAGTAATGTTTTTGTATGTATTTTGAGGCTTGGGAAATGACTTGGATACTCATGAGTGTTGTTTTTGGCTGAGTAGTGATTTGAACTTATGGAGAAACCCCTATGTGGGTTTTGGAAGACCCATATGTGGTCACCCTTATGTGGGTGCCTCGTATGTGGTAATACCTATATATGGATAATAATTTTCTAAAATTTGGAAAATTCCGTCCCTAGAGAAGAAGGGAACCTGAAAACCCATGTGGGGTAACCCTTATGTGGGTCACCTAAGTAAGGGACCCCTATGTGGCCATCCACTTATGTGGGAGGAAATGCCCTTATGTTGGGAAGATCCCCTTAAGTAGGTTGTTCATGTATCGAAATCCCCTTATATGGAGATTTCTTTATGTGGGGACTTTGAAAAAATTCAACTAGTGATAGAGGAGGGGGGTCTGGGAAACTTGTACATAAACCCTTACATGGATCCATACGTGGTGAATTCCCATATATATAACCTTACATAGGACCCTTACATGGATAAATTCTCTTATACATACCCTTAAATATACCTTTACATGGTGAAGCCCCATACATGGTACCCTTACATGAGTCACCCTTATGTGGTCACCTGTAGGCGGTGATCTATGCATGGGGTAAACCCCTATGTGGAATTCCATTATGTCAACCGTTGTGTAAACCCTTACATGGTGTTGGTGACCAATGTTTTTAGACTTTAAAAAAAATAAAAGTGTTATAAATGCTTATTTAAGGGTTTTGTAGTGTTTTTTTATGGAAGGTACATAGAAGATATGTGACCTAAGAGGAACTCTCACCACTCTTCAACTTAATGGGGGATCTCCCTTGATTCTTGTCAGAATGGAGTGTCTTATAATCCACAAAAATCCTTAAAGGTAAATCTAACACTTTACATTAATTATTTATTATTTTCTTTCCCTCTTTCCTCTTGGCCAATCTATTTTTATTAGTAGAGGGTTTTTAGTGACCATTCCATCGGTGCATGGTGTAATTGTCCTGATATTAAGGGGTTTTTTCTTAGAATGGATAAATAAGGTCCTAAGAGGATGATCATGCCTTATTATGTATGGATTTAGAGAGGTGTTTTTTTTCTTGATATTATTTATGGTTCTAGAATTTTGGGTAAAATAGATGGATTTTATTTTAAGGATAAATTAGGGATTTTTCATATTAGGATCCATATAGATATCATGAGTGGAATGCACCTCATTGCTCAAGTTTTTGGTGAGATAAGGTCATCAGGTGAGTTTTTAGGCATTATTCCAAATTAAATAAAATTGTAAAATTAATTATAAAATATTTAATTTATTTATTTAAATGTTATATCTTGAGATAAGGCCTTGAGTTATAGTATAAATGTGGATAAGGCTTGGATGATTTTGGGTGAGATTAGTTGGGTATTACTTTAAAGGGTGATAACTATGTGGGCAAGGTAGTTGGTTTTTAAGAATTACATTATGGTTTATGCATTTTTTTTATGGCATATGATATGTGGTCTCACCACTTAGGTTGGTTGACCTTCTTTAAATTAAATGAAATTTTTAATTAAAATAAATTTCCTATGGATTGATGGAGGTAACAAGGGCCACTACAAACCCATGAACATGAGATTAGTTCCTTGTTCATCGATTCCCAAGGCCTTGGATAATAATATGTACCTTAAAATTAATTTTTTAACTTAAAATAAAATGAATACAAATGAATGAAATAATTTTTAAGGTCGACTAGGGACCCTTGAGAATCAGTTTAGTTCCTTGGTCCCTAATAGTCTAGGTATCAATTTTAGAATTATGATATGAGATATATAGACCCTAAAGAGTGAGTATTTAATGAGTTAAGTGATCTTAGTAGGTATGGATAGGTTACCTTAGTACCCTTGAGTGGGTATAAGTGATGAATGGGATGATTGACCCAAGTAGTCTATGATGGAACCATGATATGACTTAGATTCATTAAGCTAGATGATTAGAGAGTGGGGTGAGTGGTATTCCCCAAATAGTGTAACATAGCCACCCCAATCCACTCTGAATAGTGAACGAACTAGAGAGTTATGTGGCCTTAGTCATGCCTCCTCATACTCCAGAGGCTATCAACTAGTAGTGAGGGCCTAAAGTAATCATGAAGAGACTGTGACCTCGAATAAGAGTGTGTAATAGTTGATAAAAATAAATCAAACATCATCTATAATAGTAAACATCATAGTACATGGAAGCAATAAACAAGAATCATAAATAATAATAAATTTCATGTGAAAGAATAAGGTCATATAGACTTATTGGTATCCCACTGGACCAACCACATATAAAATATGAATACAAGAATAAAATAAATGTACAAGAGGATCAATTATATCCTCGAGACTCACTTCATCCTAATCTACAAACTTCATCCAGACTATACATAAAAATGATCCAATCTTGGGACTCTTCCCAACCTGGACCTATGATCAGTAAAGTCTTCTCAGGTACCTAAGTTCCATGTCCTCCAAAGAAAGTGGTAAATAAAATTCATTGGGGTACTACCAATGTGGACCCATACATAACCAGTTAAATAAAACATATGTGCATGTGACATTCTCGTCTGAAAAATAAATACATTGTGTAATAATAAATAAATTATCATTATTGATCATTGGGTCATGAGTAACACCCAGAATCAGACCAAACTAGATTCAACTAATGGCAAGGTGTCTCTAAGAATGTTAGGTAATCCTAACAACCAAATATCATGCCCAAGTATGATTCTTAGGAGCAAATCCTAGGAAACTCAATATGTAACTGGTATAAAAAAATTTTAAGGAGTCATGAGAAATATAGTAATAATAGGGTATACAGCTGATTCCCAAGAATCTCAAGAAATAATTTTTCTGGGTATCAGAATCAACAATTGATTCCCTAGTGTCTATGGAAACCTTGTGTCTCAAGTACCATGGTCGATTCCTAAATATCTTGGGTAATCAAGTGTACGTTCATATCTAGCTTAGCAGCTAATTCCCTAGAATCTAGGGAAATTAATATAAAAATCAATGGTTTTATCCTAGTTTATTGGTAATCTAATATCATCTAGAAAATCAGGGAATTTCCCTATTTAGAATCCATTCACATGGTAGCACATCTGAATCTAAGGAGTGATTCCAAGGTATCCTAAACTGATATCACATCGGAATCCTGGGAGTGAATCTTATGCATTCAAAACCATAGTAGATCTAAATCTTGGGATCATATCCCAAGAATTATAATATTATATGTGTTAGTATTAACATCCAAATCCTAGGATAATTTCCTAGGCATCACATATATCTTAGTACATCTCAATGGGAAAAGTGTCTCACCTGAACTCATCTTATATAGCGCATCTCGATGGGGTTATCCTTCAATCGAACCCATACCCCACTCTAAGTTAAACCTATTAGGTGCAAAACCTATCACTTTAAAATATATAACATTCCCAAATAATTTATTTTAGTTCTAAGGTGACACCCACAACCATCACTACTCATTTCAATATGCACCCTCACTAGGATCAACATCTCACTAGGGTTCTCACCGGATCCCCCTAAGTATCATGCCAATATGTACACCTCATAAGGGTCACTTATTCTCAAATAATTGCTTGGGTCAACACCCTTTACTTATAGGGTGTATCATCCCTTATCATCATCGTAATCATTTCATGACCTCACTAGCCTTAGTCTCAATAGATGGAACAAGACCTATCCCACTTTTCAATTCATCACTAGGTCGGCACTCATGCATCTAAACTATCTAAATAAAACCACTCAGGGCATACCCTATTAGGTACTCACATCCTAAAGGGTAAGGATCACTCATACCATAATCATCTCATCTATCCCAATGCCTCTATGGAATGTTAAAGTTACCTCATGGAAAAACCATTGGATATCCATCTCAAGTCATCACTCAGCTCCACCTGGGGTTACTAAAGGAACCTATAATAAGGGATAATATGATTACATAATCAAATTACACCCCTAAAGGGTTCCATATACCCTAAGGACCAAAATAATAATGAATTCATCGGTCATCAACAATCAAGGAAAACAAGCTGGTGTACATGGGTCTAAGATGGCCCTTAAAACTTTATTCAGTTCCAAGAATTTAATTTAAATTAAAAAATTATATTTGATTATATGGTTGATTGTCCTTGGTGGTGAGCCTCTATATCACATGTAAATATAAACATGTATAATACAAAATAGAAAATGCATAAGGAACATCTAACTCAATTCAGAGTTACCATCCTCTAAATCACAACCTGGTAGCTCTTACCAAGTTCGTCCAATTCCAACCATCCATCACCCATCTACACAAGGCCCTATCTCACACTAAAAAATACAAAATAATTAATTCTGATCATCTATAATTAATTAAAAAATATAAAACTTCTTAATCAATTTAATTTATTTATTCATAATTGCCTCAATACTCACTGAGTACCCTCATCACATCAGAACGATGACCAACCACTCATGGAAGGCCTATGGCATACTCCTGAAATCATCCCATGTAAAATCCCTAACATGTGACATGAAATAATTGTAAATTTTTATCCAATTTAATTAGAACCCTAAATTTAATTCACTAGGTGGAATACCTTTAATAAAACTATATGAAATTTAATGTGATCATCGTTACGGGACATCCTCTACCCATCGTATGAAAAAACCTCATCATATCAAGATGATTCCACCATAATTTGGTGGAATCATCTCAAAACCCTAAACCAAGTAACCCAAAATTAGAAAGGGGTCAAGGGAAAACAAGAACAGAAGGGATAGATGATATAGTAACTTGAATCATCGCTAAAATCGCAACCAAAATCCACCTCAAACCATGAGGTATCTAAGTAAAAGATAGGGAAACCCCCCTCAGCTCAGGTGTATGTTTTAAGGAAGAAATAAGGGGCATGTGTCCTTAAAATTCAATGGGGGATAGTGTTTTACACCATTTTAAAAACACACTAGGTGAAAAAAACAAAATGAATCACATCTTTCCCCACATTGTGGTGCAACTCCCAGTAAACCTTGATAACCCAAAATTCCCAAGGCCACACCATAACCCCATTTTTTCTCATTGTTTTCCACCATGGATCTTTCTGGTTGAAACAAACATCCACCATAGCATAGTTTCTCACCCCTCACCATTTTCCAACCACCATGTGGATAGAAATGGTTGTTTTTTCCTACTCATTTCCCATATGTGATTTCTGTAAGCACCACACCCAGACTAAGGTTCCATGCCCTAAACCTAGTAATTTCACCCTCCACCATGGAAATCCCCACACCATGGTGCTCTCTATTTCTGATAGGCATTAGCCCTGGGATCCACATTCTCACCTGAACTTTACTTGACATCCAATTAATCACTTTAATCACCCTCTAGACCTTATTACACACCCAAAAACATCTCCTCAAGAAATTCAAACTCTCAAAATGTTGATCTAAGTCTCGATTATCAAAATGAACCTCACTCCAAGGTTAAAATTTTAAATTCCCTCCAAAATTTCCAAACTTGTACAGAAAAGGGATTTTACAAACTCCCAACCATAGAACTTATCATCTTCAAGAAGTTGAAATGGAACTTTTACCACAAACATATTCTATCTTGGTCATCAATTAATGTTCAATTCACTTTGTTCTACTCCATAATTTAAAACAAGCTTATGATTCCCAACTCCAAATTTGAGGCCCATTATTCATCCAAAACTGATCCACTTCTCATACCCACTACCAAACCATCAATATGGTGCTTACCCACACCTATATAACCTGATACACCACAGTGTCATCAAATGATTCATCATTTGGCTTATGGTTCTCCCTACCATAAGCCTCTTCTCACATGATCCAATTCTGATCCATAATGCTCCCCACCATCATAATTTCCTTTCAAAACATGTTTCCAATAGTAAAATAACTAGATTTTAGTGAATTTACCAACTCACCACACCCAATTACACAAAAAAAGTACCAGTTAAACCTTCCCTACCCATCCATTCCCAAAAATGCTCAGTTGTACCAACCAATGCATTATCTCACTCACTCAATCATAATGCCTAAATACTCATAGGATTCCTGAGGCTTGTTAATTTACCCACATCAAATTATATGCCTAAATGCCAACATATTTCCAATATTGGATAACCAACCAACCAAAACCAATGTCATGAACTCACCCAAGCATCGGTGCACCACTTACCCAACTCACCATCGGATCACATCAAGACCATCATGATCTTAATTCCAAGGAACAGACTTCATCCAACATTGCTTATAAATCTAAAATATGGTATTTATATAGGAAAAAATAAATTAGATTCATTGTTTATCAGTATCCAAGTGCCACCATGACTGTCCAACGACTGATCTCACCATACCAATGACCCTTCCAGCTTGAGGTTCATTATTCCACTACCCAAGTTCCATCCATTACCACATGTAATGATTTTACATGGTCATCCCACTCATAATCAAGCACCAGTATGAAATTTCAACTATTACCCATTCTTGGATCATTAGATAATTATTCATGACATCTTAAAAATTCACCTGAAATGAGGGTCACACCCTCCAAAGGCCAATGGTGAACTCTCAACCGTATGGATTTCCTTGTTATTATCCTCGAGTTCCACCTCAGTAGGTTCCAATATTTCATGTGTGTCCCTCCTCTAGATCCATGCTCACCCATCCTATCAATACCTAACTTGGATAAACCTAGATCATTCATGCCTCTACACCCGATCCATTTTTAAATACATCCATTGCCACAGTGGAATTCCTCATTTCATCAAACCTTGGTAAACCCAACCAATGATCCCTCTATAAAATTTATTAGTCATTGGACCACCTATGGCTGCTCATCAATCTACAACCCAATAGAACCATGCATAACCAAAACTTTCCAACTCAATCTCATCTGAAATCAATGGGAGTATGCTCCAGTACCACCCAACTATAGAACCTAAATCATGCTCCCATGAATCACACATTATCGAACCATGTCAATACACCAGTTCCATGATCTATTTCAAGTGAAATGAACTTGTAAATCCCTTTTTTACACCCACGTGTACTCATAAAATCAAAACTCGGCATACCCACCTATTTTACTCAGTTGACCCTATTGATCTCATGTTAAAGGAATTAAGAAATAATAACCCTTAGTTATCCTCTTAAAAATTATGCATCTCACTTATTATATGATATAATTCTTAACCACCAATAAAATTAGGCATTATTCAATAACTGTAAGCTTCCATCCACACTCTACCATTGTGCCACTCAAAAACAAATCCAAAACACATAGAGATAGGAATCACACTAATCTTTACCTAGAACTATTTCTTTGATCCAAAAATAACCCTTATTTTTTTCCCATTCATGATCATTTAAGGCATCACTATTCATATAGTATATACTTGATATCACCTCCCATTCACTTATCACATCCCAAAGCATCTACCCATGATTAGAATATCTAAGGGAACTCACAAGATCAAGATAACCCCACTTTTGGGTTACCCTCAAAATTATTATCTCAAACAAAATACCTAGATCACTTATCTTGAGTCTCATCTCAAAGTATTAATCTCCCCCTCTTGTCCCTTAAATCTTTCTTCACTAGGTCATATCTCACGTAAATCATAACTCAAAGGGAAGAATATATACTCCCATATCAAACATCACACAAAAATTCACACATCCAACTAACCACTCTAGTATCATCTACATGTATCTATATCATACATCATGTGAAAACTTATCTACCTAATAGGGAACTGATTCCCTCTGAGAATCTGTATACGGGGTTACCCCCTTGAGAATATGAAATCTCAAGACGATAATCATCGGGGCCCCTAATACACGGGTCTCCCCCTCAAGGAAAAATACTCATCCATCAGAATTAATATATATAATGGAATCATTCTTATATGATCTGTGTCAATTATGATATATCTAGACAGTCTGGTTAAGTATAATTCCACCACCGGGCTATATAAGAAAATTCCATGTAGGTTGTTACTGACTCTTTAAATAAATGAACCTTTTTTTCAAAAATAACATAATAATCACCCTAAGGGTTTCATTTATAAGTAATCATATGTCTATACCAACCTAATAGGGTCACTATGCATCCCTTGTGAAAGGGACTAAATATTTTCCATAATCAAGTATCTCACTATAGAACCACATTACTTTTCATCGATATAAAAGTATAATGTCATCCAGATGAGAATAATTATACCACCAAGTTATATGGAAAAAAACATAATTTGTTACTAACACTTTAAAAAATGAACCTTATCATCATTTATATCAATCATAAGAAATCATGCATATGTCATGTGAATCCTATGTTCCAAATACGATGCATGTACATCGGCCTCTTACAAATAGTCCAAGATCCAAAACTCATAAATCATAAACCTCAAAAATCCTTGTATGTCATGCTGGGTTAAAATCATACAAACATAACATTGAAAGGAAAGAATGGCAATCAAATGACCCTAATAACCTGGACTTCCTATTGGAAAAGGTGTTCTCAAGGCACCAATCTCGTATCCATTGCAAGCTCTAACACATACCTAATCCCAATCTACCATATCCCTAAATAGTAATAAAAATAAAACTCTGATAAAATCATTGATATCAGTCACATAAAGGATTTAATAACCCTTTTTAATAACCCCACCCTAGTCCACTATAAATAGTGACCAGACTAGAGAGTTATGTGGCATCAAGAATGCATCCCCATATGCCAGAATTTGTCGACTAACAATGAGGGCCTAAATTATTTGTAGGGATACTATGAAATTGAATCATAATGTGAAATAGCATATAAAATAAAACAAAATTTATCCACAATACTTGGTTTGGGTAGATTGAATTCAAGTGACTATGTATTGATTTATCCTACAACTAGGTTGCACAAAGTAAGAATATATCTCTAATTCCCTGAGTTCTTTCTTTTATAGAAAACCTAGGTGGCTATAATAGTAGGGTTCAGTACCCCATATACTGGGATCTATTCTTTGGAAAGGCACAGGTTTCCTTGTGGGTTTCTATAATGGTGGCATTTTGATAATGGGAAATAAGGTGTAATACTCCCTCACTTGATGTGTGTACATTAATGAGGAGTGGGTTCCCCTTAATAGGTTCTGGTAAAGGTGTAGAAGAAAGTCTGGGAAAAGGGGTTATTTTGATAATTTTTATTCCTCAAACACCCCTCATTGCCTTCAAGATGCGACATACAACTGGGCTACCGACTCCAGACTTTGTGGATGTTTCAATACTCCTACCATCCCTAGTTTCTCATGATATTTATAACTTCATGGATTGGATATGATACGATTGGGACTTCTCTTTTTCCTTGATATTTATAGTGGTTGATCATGTTTGGTTCCCTTATTTTCTTCCTCTAGGTTACTCTCTAGTATCGTGGGTTTTGAACAGATTGTTTTCTTTTCTTTTTTTCCCTTTATGGTTTTAAGGTGTTCTACTAAGTATGTTTAATACCCACCCTTTCATGAGCTTTGTTCCCATACATGTTGTGATTGTGAAAATTATATAGGGTGAAGTGATGGTCTTGGTGGGTGTGGAGATAGTATTGCTTGTTCAAAGGTTATAGAGACCTGAACCCATAGATCCTGGAGTTGGTGTCTACTACCATTAAATTGGAATGATTACAATGAACCAAATCTTGAAGGACCAAAGAGTTTAGTAGTATTATTAAACTAGATACATTCATGAGTCTATTATTACAAATGAATACACTAATTACAATATAATTTTTTTTCTAAATGACTTTTAGGATAACAATATTCTATCTAGTATATCCCAACATATCATTCATAGTAAGCTTCATGGATTCCTAGGTAAATGAAGTAAAATAAGTGTGAGATCAAATTCTCAACAAGGGTAAAGTATAGCTGAAGCAGTAATGAATCAATGAGATTAATAATCATGTAATGGTAAATAACTAAATACACATACCATATAATCAACAAACTGATAAGGAAATGCATAAACAATATGGAAAGGTAGTAACTGGAAACACATTCCATTCAAATAACTAGATAATGCAAAATCAAAATGGCAAGGTAAGAAACAGAAACACATGTCATTTAACCAATGAACTGAAAATGAAATGTATCTATAGATATTTCGACACAAAATCTCATGGAAGAATAATAACTGAAACTAAATGATAGAAATGATTAATTATTGTATGTTATGTTTCCTAGGTACATGGAACTAATATTTTCAACACCTTTCACGAGATGGTTTATAACATACTGGGTACAACCTGATTTTATTTGGATAACCTTATCTCTACTGTTAATACCTTTCACAATAATGTTTATAACATACTGATATAAATGAGAAGGGTTTATCCAACCTAATTTCTTCCCATGAGACTACTGATGCATCGATGGGATTTAATTAACCATTACCCAACCCATAGGGATTACCTTAAATGGTTCCCAACCCATGTCCTACCTATATAAAACATTCCTCATATCGAATAGAAAATATGCCTTATAAAATATTCGTATTGAATAAAGGACACTGATTTATCAATATTTCCAAAAATAGTAAAATAACTATCAAAGTTAAGACTGTATGGAAAATGGTATATGGTTCAGTAAATAAACATATATATGAAAGATGATATGGATATTTAGGGTAAATTCAACTTGAAATGATCATAGTAAATTAAATATTTAAAGGGGACTAAAAGGAATCAAAGAAGTGAATTTGAATACTATCCTTTTCCAAATCAATCATAAACCATCCATATAAATATTAAGGATAGTTTCAATACAACATATCCCAAGCAGATTAAAAATAAAGGGTTTTTGTTGTTGATGAATATAAATACTATAAAAATATCTTTTAAAAACATTTTTAAGAAAAATATCCTATTGTTTTAAAAAACCCTTTTGAAAACCCTTTTCTTTGAAAATAACTTTTTTTTTAATTATTTAAAAAAGTAACCTTTAAACATGAAAATTAAGATTAAGATAAATTATGGTGGGTAACTCTATACAATCCATATGAGGTAAAAATAACATCCCTTTTTCATGATAAAAAGGTTAGAAAAATTCCTTGTTTAGAAAGCGATAAGAAGATTCCTTTGAAAACATTGGTAAAAGAAAAAAAGGGATAAAAATGTATTTAACAAATAATTTTAAGGAAATTTTTGAAAACATTTTAATAAAATGTGGTTTTTAGAATAAAATAGGTTCTTCAACTAAATAGTTAAATGAAGTTGGGTTTTCTTAAAAATATTTTCTAAAATATTTTTGAGTACCAAAGAGTGGAAAAATGGTACTAATACTTAAAAGAGCTAATGAATAAACATAGGATATGAAAATGAAATTTTTCATTAAAAAATGTTCATATGATTTCCTCTAATTGAAATACCATTGAAATATCATTAAAATTACTCTTGTGGAAAATAATTTTAAAAAATTTCAAAGTGTCCTATACCACCATAAAACATTTGAATCATAAGCCTCATGAAGTAATAACATTAAATGAAAGTTTTAAATACCATTAATGTAAAATTATTAATGATATAATATATCAAAATGGTCTATAGGTACACCACACAAAATAATTAAGTAGTTAATATGACATTTATCTCATAGATTTAAAAAGTGAGATGAAAATCTATTACCTTGCGTCTAACTTGTCTCATGTGTCTTTATATTCTTGAATAAAAAAACTTATGTTAATTATTTACTTTATTGAGAAAAATTTTCATGTTTATCATAAATTTTATTTCACTTATTACCATTTCTTATACAACTAATTAAACAATTAAGTTTGCATTGGTTGTTTTGACCAAATTCGATTCATGTGTTAAAAACAACCTTTATAGGTCAACTATGGTCAAAGGGGTCATTATATAACATCAAAAGAATAATTATCATGACATAATTATTATATTTATACATCAATTATACTTTTAAAACCAATAATTAAATATGGTTATGAAAAATGAACCAATTTTATAATCATGGAGACGGTAGGCCATATGTACGCATGAGTAACGTTCCCATTTTTCAATGATCGTTATGGAAAGAAGGTAAGTAAAAATATATATTTCCATAATGATCATTATATCATAAATACCATGTTATATAAAAATATATACTTATATATATAATTCTTTTGATGTAAAAGGAATCACATCGTGTTGAGTATGTGGTAGTCCACACGTCTATGATCGACGTTTTCACTTTTTAGTGTGTGAAAGGGTAATAAAGAAAATGATATATATATATATTATAGAAAAGTAATTATTTCATGAATATAATATATATATTTTTTAGTTCACATAATTTTAATTAAAAATATTCTTTATACATTCCATGTGTCATGTAAATGAATCACATCACTTCTAGGAGGCGGTAGTCCACACTTCCACAAACAACGTTATCATGTTTACAAAAAATGTAAAGTATAAGAGTATGTGTTATAAAATAATTAAATAAGAATAATTACATAATAAGTATAATATATATAATATATAAATATATTTTCTATCATAATGACCACCATGAGATGCGTTAAAGTAATAACGAACAATCATTGTTTCGAGAGGCGGTAGTTCTCTGTTCACATAAACAGTGTGTTTGTTACCCATTAGATGGAAGTGTGTGTGAGTGTACGTTGAACCCTTATCATAAAAACATCCTAGTATATTTATGATAATTGTTTTTATATATTCATGTAATAATAAGAGTTTAGGTGGTGGATAATGGAAATAATACTAAAGATCTTAAGGAAAGATGTTACCTCTTAATCGGGTAACTCCTTTTGGTTTGAACCAAAGGGCTTCCATAGATGGATTTCTTCCCAAGGGGAGGATTCTAGGTTGAGGGTAGGGATATTGAGGATATATTTGTTCATATATTGTTCGAGACAATTTGGTTTGATATTTGTGAGGAAGTGGGAGGATAGAATACCTTTTTATAGTGGAGGAGGAGTGGCACTCTTGTAATATTTTGAAAAAGGAATTCCATACACGTTTTTCACATTGCAAGTGGCCAACATTGCAAGTGGACCCCATAATGGTAAACTTTTGATACAATTGGGGATAGGGTCTAAATATTTCCATCCAATGGATCTTGGAATATTATCTAGGTCATTTGGGCTATTAAGATTAATGTCTTGTCCCTTAATAAGCTTAACTTTACCTTAATCGTTATAATTAATTTTAATTACATTCACTAATATTTTTGGTCAAAAACTAAGTTGACCTTATTAGATATTATAAATTATGATTATTCCAAATATGTAATCCATTTTTAAAATTACAATCACATGATTGGAAGAAATTAATTTAAATTTAATCTCATAGACGGGGCGACAATGCGGGTTTTTAAAGTAAAAACCTCTCAATGTTTGGTATGTTTTTATAGTCAATTTCAAAGTGAAATTGATTACAATGACATAAATTGGATTAATTGATAAAGATATTATATAATTAAACATAAAAATAAATTATAATTATAATTTAACCTTATAAATAAATTAGATGAATAGGCAGTTTTGAATTAAATTTCAATATTTTTCACTATTCAATAAAAAAATGAAACTTCACAAAAAAAATACCAAAAATTCACCCTAAACTAATTTTTATGTTTCTATTTCAAATATTAATTTTATTTTGACATATTAAATTTATAAAAGGTTCAAAATTATATTTAAAATAGGTTCCCCATTAAAAGGCGATTAAAGTGTCTTAATAAAAATATAGGTTTTTATGTGTAATAGTGAGTTTATTCTTATCTTATTTCTATCGAATATATTATATTATTAAAAAAATATTTTAATTAATATAATATATATATATATATATATTACATTAATATCACTCACTAATTTTAATTAATTTAATTTATTATCGTAAAAATATTTTTCTATAAAAAAATTCCATTTATATTCAATTGGTTCTTATATTCATTTCTAATTAATATGTAACCAATGAATTCATTTTATATTGGTTTAAACCATATATTTTCATAATTTAGTTAATCTTATTAATAACCACTAATTTAATTCCTAGTTTATATCTTATTACATTAAATAATAATATTTTAATATTATATTTTTGTTTGATAAAACTCAGTCTTGCGTCTAATGCAAGCTATCAAAGAAACTTGTTATTACATGCGAAGTATGCTAAATTAGAGTCGTGTGCATTTAAATCTATAAAATATATTTAATTTATTTAAAATATTAAATATATTATAAATTCTTAGGATATTATATTCTCTTTTGTTCTTGGTTTTTTGTGTTTTACATTTTATTGAATATAATGTTCTTACTTTAGATTTTTGGGGTATTACATTCTCCCCACCTTAATTAAATTATGTCATCCCAATTTAAACTTTATCTTGGTGATATATTTTTTGTTATTTTCTATGTTTTAAATCCCACATCATGATAAAGGTTCATAAAACATCCTCTATAAAAGAGAGAACGTGAAGTGAAAAGGTCACATGAAATAAAATATGACTAGGTCTCTAAGTAGGAGAACATTAGTGTAAATTTGAGAAACATACTTAGAGAAAAAGAATAAATATTTATAGGGGTTGATTTAGGTCATCAATATCAAACAAGTTAATGATCAATGGAAAGTTAAGGGCCTCAAATCCATAAATCTTTAATGAATCATAAAACCATCGATTCAATAAAAATTAAGGTATTATAACAACATTTTATTTCTAAGTCATTTTCCTAATGTTGGGTAATTATTTCACTGCCTATGTATATAAGGAAATATACTTATTTGATATATTTATATAAAAATAATTTCATCCTTTGGTTTTTATTCGATCAATTATCCAATTCATTCAAAAAATAATTTTGATACCTGAAGCACTAAAATACATTTTTAAAGGATCTTAAGGTCCATAAAAGAGTGGAAAGTCTAACTATTTATCTCTCACTATTTTGAAAAGTCAATATGATTAATAAATTAATCTCTAAACCTAAAAATTTATACTACTGGTTAATCATTAATATTTATTAATCAATTTTTTTAACTAAAAACAATGACATATTAACCAGGACATTACGTAGGTCAGTGGTTGGTATGAAACCCTTATCATCTTTCGGTTATGGGTTCAAGTCCCATGGACTTTCCATACTTGATTGGTTATCACCCAGTATACATGTTTTCCTTTTCTAAAACCATATTAATGTAATTTCAAAAATAAATATGATGGACATCCTTGATATAACGTTAATCACTAAATATATTTTTAACTATGGTTTTCAATACAACCCCAATATATAAATACTTCATCCATTTATTTACACATAGGTCCTTCATTATTATAAAGTTTAATCTAGATCATTCATTATCATTATCAAATCCTTCATAATGGTTTGAAAATAAAATATGAATTATCCTAAGCATATCCATGAGTAGTGTCAAACCAGGTGCACGGTAAGGATTGTTTTCATGTACCAGGTTACACCGAGTCAGGTCCGACACACCTTGTCGGAGTTGTTACTCATAGGTACATCTATGCCAGAGCCACATCCACATGTAGTATCTATACAGATATGTATTTCTAAAAAACTACATAATCTCTATCTAACTAAAACTTTAATATATTATTCTATACTTATCCTTAAATTATACCTTAGAGTTATGTTCTATAATCTAATTTTTCCTAAATATAGTTCTCAAGGTTTCTGCTAAACTTCTTATGATACCAACTATAGAGACCTTACCCTATATGGCCTAGAGCCGGTGTCTACTTCCATTACATTAGCATAATTACAAGGAATCAAATCCTGAAGGACCGAAGAGTTTAGTAGTCTTAGTAAACTAGATACATACATGAGTCTATTATTATAAATGAACACACTAATTACAACATAATTTTTTTCTAAATAAATTTAAGGATAACATTATTCCATTGAGTATATCCCTTCATATCATTCATAGTATGATTCTTAGATTCATGAGAAAATGATGAAAAATAAGGGTGAGATCAAATGTTTGGTAGGGTTAAAGTATAGTGTAAGAAATAATGAATCAATGAGATTAATAATTATGGAATGGTAAATAACTGAACACACATACCATGTAATCAAAAAATTGAGAAGGAAATTCATAATAAATATGGAAAGGTAGTAACTAGAAACACATGCCATTCAAATAACTAGATAAGGAAAAGTCAAAATATAAAGGTAAGAAACTCAAACACATGTCATTTAACCAATGAACTGAAAATTAAATGTATCCATAGATATGTTGATACAAAATATCATGGATGAATAATAACTGAAACTAAATGAGGGAAATTATTAATTATTGGACACCATGTTTCCTAGGTACATAGAACCAATACCGTTAAGACCTTTTATAATATGGTTTATAACATACTAGGTACAAACTCATTTGGTTTGTACAACCTTATCTCTACTGTCAGGACCTTTTACAAGATATTTTATAACATACTGGTTACATATGAAAAGAATTTTTTCGGTCTAATTTCATCCCATGAGACTACTGATGCATCGAGGGGCTTTCATTAACTGGTCCCCAACCTATAGGGCTTACCTTAAATAGTCCCCAACCTATGTCTTAACTATCTAAAACATTCCTCATATTGAATAGATAATATGCCTTATAAAATATCCATATTGAATAAAGGATATTGATTTATCAATATTTCTCCAAATAATCAAATAACTATCAAAGTTAACACCATATATGAAATGATATACGGTTTAGGAAATAATCATATTAATAAAAACTGGTGTGGATATTTAAGGGAAATTGAACATGAATTGATCATAGGAAATTGAATATTTTAAGGGGAATAAAAGGAATCAAGGAAGTGGATGTGAATACTATCCTTGGACAAATCAATCATAAAACATCCATAGGAAGATTACGAATGGTATCAAAACAACATATCCCAAGTGGAGTAAAAAATAAATCTTTTTTGTCATTTATGAATAGAAATACTATAAAAATATCTTTTAAAAAAAATTCTTGAGGAAAATACCCTGTTGTTTTGAAAAACCTTTTGAAAAAAAAATATTTAAAAAAAAAAATTGGAAAAAAATTTCTATAAAAAAATTAACCTTTTAAAAATAAAAAGGAATCTTCAAATAAATGATGGTGGGTAACTCTATACATTTCATACTAGGTAAAAATAAAATTCATTTTGTATAATAAAAAGGTTGAAAAGGGACTTGTTTGGAAAGCGACAATAAGATTCCTTTGAAAAAATTAGTAAAAGAAAAAAGGGGTAAAAATATATTTACTAAATCATTTTAAAGACATTTTTTAAAACATTTTAATAAAATATGGCGTTTATAAGAAAAAAGGTTCTTCGACTAAGGAGAGAAATGAAGTCGAGTTTTCTTAAAATTATTTTCAAAAACATTTTGAGTACCAAAGAGTGGGGAAATAGAAGTAATACTTGAAATAGGTCATTAATAACCAGAGGATGGGAAAATGAAAGGTTTTATTGAACAATGGTCATATAATTTTTTCGAATGGAAATACCATTTAAATATCATTAAAATTAATCTTGAAGAAAATAATCCTTAAACATTCCAAAGTGTCTCACACCACCTTGAAACATTTGAATCATAAGCCTTAGGGGGGGATACATCTCACCATTGACAGACTGTGCTGTTGCATTTGTCTGGAATGGGGACAATGAGACTTGCATCGAAGCTTGTTTGATTTTGTTTTTCCTTTGAACATTTCCATTCCATGTCATCCCTTCTGGTTTTCCGTCTTCATGGAATTTGTGCCAACACTTTGTTTGGGTTCCCCCTAACTCATTTTCAAAAGGGATTTGTTTCTCTTTTTTATTCAATAAAAGGGTGATTGACCCTCAACCCTTTATAAAAAATTAATGTAAAGGGATTAATGAAATAATATATAAAAATTTGCATTAGGTACACTACACAAAATAAGTAAGTTGTTAATATGACATTTATCTCATAGATTTAAAAAGTGAGATGAAAATCCCTTACCTTGAGTCGGACTTGCCTCATGTGCCTTTATATTCCTGAATAAAAAACTTATGTTAATTATTTACTTGATTTAGAACATTTTTCATGTTTATAATAACTTTCATTTCACTTAAAAACATGTCATATACAACTACTTAAAAAATTAAGTTTACATTTTGTGTTTTGACCAAATTCAGTTCATGTGTCAAAAACAACTTTTGTTGGTCAACAATGGTCAAATGGGTCATTATATAACATATCCAGAATAATAATTGTAATGACCCATCCATTCCCATTGGCTTGAGAATAAAATGAATCATTAATAGTCCTTAAGAGACATCCCCAAGATTCCAAAGGATGGAAATTAATGCCAAAGGGTTTCAAATACAAGTGGGGAACGATTTACCCTTTAAGAAATAAACCACTAACCAAACAACCATAACCAACAAACCACTATATTATGAATGATAAAAACAAGATAACTCAATCATCATCTTTATAACATGACCACACCAAAGTATTCTACAGCTGAAGCCAAACCAAAAACAAGTTAAATGGTAGAAGAACAACTAAATACTCCAAGATGACCAAAAGACTCCATGCTCTATAGCTCCATGCTCTAACATCACCAAACAACCCAAGTATCACAAGGTGGTGTTAAATACATGTGATACTTTACCTTTTCCTATATCCTGGAATATAACATTTTCAAAATCACCAAAGTTCCAAATCAGGGGTGAGTATAAAACTTAGTAGGCTTTCCCCAATGACTTCCCTACTCATGCCACTAGGATAGAAAAGTTATAAACATTTATATAAAACATTTTATATTAAAAAAATCCCAAAATAGTTTATAGATAAATATAAACAAGTTCCAAAACCATTTATAACTAAATGTGAGCAAGTACCAATTTAACTAATTTTCAAGAAAGTCATATATCTAGAAAAATAACCAAAAAAAGACTTGAAACCATTTCTCAATATTATTTTGGAAAAATCATTCCATCCCACTTAACCACACATCCAACCATCCATGCAACCTGAAACTCCCTATACTTGCGAGCGGTGAGTTATCCTTCCATTAAGCCTTCACTTAGTCGACCACTTTGATGGGGGTACTTAACGCTCATATCCATCCCAACCTTTTGATGGGGGTACTTCACACCTTTATCCATCCTAATGCATAATAACACACACCACAAACCCATGCCAAACCCATTCCAAATCCAAGTGTGTTCAACCAATTCAATAAACCCATTCTTCTATTGAATATCATTAAGCAATACAATTTAAACAAAACATTTCATTTCAATAAAAAAATTACTTTTATCAAAAACATCTTAATCAAATCCATATTCCAAAATTCTAGAAAATTCCTGTTTTAAAATCAACATTTTAAAACCAAGAACAAAATCACATTTTCAAGAACACCCATTTTTTCATATTTCCACAATTTCCCAAACCATCACTAAAGAGGGTTTCCAACAATTACTAAATAGCCAATTCACAATCAATTCATCACAAGATATTCAATTTGAAATCATACCAATCAGTTATATCAATGGTAGTCGAGAGTGAAGCCACCTACCTCAAAGGTTTTGATGAAAACCAAAAATGGATAAAGAACACTCATGAAACTGGATCGATTCTAAACGAAACCTCCTTAGATATCTTCCCCTAAAATGATGAAGACCAAATATAATCATCTTGGGAATCCAAAATCTTAGATATGACCATAATGGGTGTATATATAAGAAACTGAGAGGAGATGAGAAGTATATCTAAGTATATCTAAGAAAATGTGACAAGAATGAAGAAGAACGGAACTTACCACAATAATCAGGCTTGAAAAATCCAAGGGATCCAAATTGACTCAAAATTAATTGCGAGTGGTTATCATACCTTTAATGTAGAGTAATCATAAATTAGGGATACTTAGGAGAAAAATGAGGGAGTTAGAGGAAAAAAGAGTGAGATCCTATTTTTTAGGATCTAACTTTGACTCTGCACATGGTCTCCTTAACCGTGTGTCCACCGTGCTAAAGATACTACCTCAAAACTGCTACTATACACGGTTTCTCCTAGAATTTTCACACGATTTGGGAAAATCATGCATAGCCCATCTTCATCCCCTTTAGCACTAAAAACTTATTGAAAGTTCACCAAACTCTCCCATACTTCACCCTTATACATTATAAACATGAAAAATATAAAGAAAGGGTTACATACTAGAAACTAAGGGTACTAAATTCTCCCCACCATTGGTCATTCTGCCCTCAAAATGTAGAAAACCATCATTGCCCTGAAAGAGTTTCAACCATTTCTCTTTCATTTCCTTCTCGTGTTCCCAAGTTTCTTCCTAAATCCTACCATGTTTCCATAAAACCCGCACTAGAATGATGATTTTTCCACGCAAGACTTTATCCTGCCTATCCACAATATATATCAGGATATGTACCAATAAAGAATATGGCTCTAGTTCAAAATGATCCCATATGATCACATGGTTAGGATCAGGTTGATACTTTTTCAACTAAGATACATGGAACACATTATGCACCACACTAAAGCATAGTGGCAATGCCATCCGATATTCCACCTCTCTAATCCATTCCAATATCTCGAAAGGTCCAATGTATCTAAGAGATAACTTGCACTTATTTCTAAAACAACAATTTCAAAGCCTTGGAGAGATCCTCAAGAACACATAATCACTCACCGTGAATGATAACAGTCTTCATCAATGATCTGCGTACGATTTCTGACAACACAAATCTATCTCCATCCTCTTTTTGATCAACTAAATATTCTTTAATGTTTCTTGTACAAGGCTCATCCCAACTAGTAAAGTCTCACCTGTTTACACCCAACACAGTGTATAATTACAAATATGCCCATACAATGCTTCAAAAGGACCTATATGTATCGAGTCCTGATAGTTGTTATTATAAGATAACTATACTAAGGGTATATGTTATTCCCATGATCCACAAAAAACCATTACGCAAGACCGCAACATTTCTTCCAATGTCTGTATCTTCCTCTTGGATTTTCCATCTGTCTGAGGGTGATATGTTGTACTCATAGTCAACTAAGACCCAAGGGCATTCTGTAAGGATTTCCATAAATGATACGTGAACCTTAGATCTCTATCTAACATGATCAAAATTGGTATTCCATGTCTCTTTACCACTTCTCGGATATAGTTTTTGGATAGATCCTCCACTTTATTAGTTTCACAAATAGTGATGAAATGGGGTGACTTGGTAAGCCGATCCACTATAACCCATATGGAATCATGTTTCTGAACCATTCTTAGGAGGCCTATAACAAAATCCATGGCTATCTGCTCCCATTCCACACTGGAATAGGTAAATACTAAAACATACCTACTAGTCGTTGATGCTCTTCCTTAACTTGATGACAAGTTAAGCACTTTGAAATGAACTCTTCCACTTTACTTTTCATACTAATCCACCAAAATTGTGCCTTTAATTCCATATACATCTTCTATGTTCCTAGATGTACAGACCATATGGAATGGTGGTAAGCATAAAGGAGTTGTTCCTGAGAAGCCATAGGTACAACCATCTGATATTTGAACCACAAAACCGAACTTCCATCAAGTTTCTATCCCTAAATGGTCTCCCCACCATTGAGTTTTGAACTCATAACTAGGAAATCTGTATTATATTTTTGTGCTTATTTGACAAACTTTACCAAATAACGAATCACGAAAATTGAAAATAAAAAATGCAACATCACCTTGGTCTTCACATTCGACATGCATGTCACCTAGGACCAATAGTAACTACCACTCATCTGAATATTCTTTTTCCATCTATAAATATAACTTTTTGCTTAATGAATCTACCACGGAATTCCCATTTCTTGGTGTATACATCAAGTCAAATTCAAACATTTGGAGATACTCCATCAATATCCTTTGCCTCAAATTCAAATCCCATTGTGGGAAAATGTGTTTCAAGATATTATGATCTGTAAACATAGTAAATTTCTCACCAAAGATATAATGATGTTGAGTCTTTAAGGCATGGACTACCTTAACTAACTCCAAATCATGTTTTGGGTCATTCTTATCATGCACTCTCAACTACCTTGAACCATAAGAAACCACATGGTATCCTTGCATGAGAACACATACCAACCCAAATATCGAAGAATCATAGTACACCACATACCCCTATCATGATTTTGGCAGAATCAAGATAGGTGCTGATGTAAAATGAACTTTTAACTCTTGGAAAGACTTATGGAATTCCTCAGTCCATTGTAAGGGAATTTTATTCTTTTTCAAAGTTGTAATAGGTGAATATAGTCATGATAAGTCACGCACAAAGCATCTATAATAACCATCTAGACCAAGAAAAATTTGTGTCTCAAAGACATTATTCAGGGGTCTCCAAGAGGTGGTATCTTTTATCTTCTCTGGATCCACTGAAACCCCCTTTTCCAAAATTAAATATCTGATAAAACATACCTCTTATATCCAAAAATCACACTTTAAACAGTTTTTCATACAAACAATGGTCTCTCAAGATTTATAACATTATCATTAAGTGATCCTCATGCTTAGCCTTTGTCCTTTAATGAACCAATATGTCATCCACAAACACCATAACAAAATAATCCAGATATATCTGAAATATCCAATTCATCAATTCCATAAATACTGTTGGTGCATTCATAAGACCAAAAGGCATGACCATATCTTCATAGTGTCTATATCTACTTCTAAAAGTTATCTTCATAATATCCTCCTTTCGAACTAGCAATTGATGATATCCTGATCGCAAGTCAATTTTAGAGAACCACTGGGCTTCCCTCAATTGATCAAACAGATCATCAATGCATGGAAGTGGATATTGATTCTTTATCATAACTTGGTTAATTTTATGATAAACCACACATATCCTTAGAGTTAAAATTTATTTCTTAATGAAAAAGACTGGTGTTTCCCATGGAGACGTACTTTCCTAAATGAAACCTTTACTTTCCATATCCTCTAACTGCACTTTTAGTTCCCTTAATTCTATGGGTGCCATCCTATAATATGGAATAGAAATAGTACTATTCCCTAGGAGGAGATAAACCATAAAACCCACTTCCCTTATAGGTGGTAACCCTGAGAATTTATTGGGAAATGCATATGAAAATTGATCCAAAACTACTGGAAAAAATATATCCTCAGTCCCTTATATCAATGACAAGGACAATATTTCCAATTGGTAAGAGATTGTTCCCATTGTTGGTTCCAACAAGCTCGTTGCACCTGTCTTTACAACTCTTTGTCCTCTAAAGAGATTCTCAACACCATCCTCAATTTTGAAACTAATTGTTCTACTATAATAGTCGATGTGAGCCTTGAACATTGTCAACCAATCCATACCCAGGATTACATCATAGACATCCATCTCCAATACCGAGAATTCCCACTTCAGCTCAGCTTCATCAATGGTTATAGAACATGCTCTGCACACAAAGCCTCGACATTATCTTTCACCGAGAGGGGTTTGAAGTTTTAACATGGAAGGAATCATATCAAGTTTTAAACATAGAAAATCAATAGCACAAGAATAAATAAAGTAATGAGATTCATCGGTATCAAATAGTACTTGCATAAGGGTATAATTCAATAGAATTTTACCTCTCACCATAGATGGCCCGGCCTAATCATCTACAACCATATGCTCAGCTCCATATAATTGCTTTATCAATGCACTATGATCCTTGTTGAATTACTGAGATTGACCTTGATGATGAGTCATGGTGTTCCTAGAATCACCATGGCTAGCTCTGATTTATTAATGATACTGATTCTGTTGGCCTCATCTTGTTGAATCATATGATGCTTGTGACACCTGATAAGTGTCTCAATCACATAAACTCAAAGCACTATGACAATATCACTTAAGATGTCCCGTATTGTTGCATTTATGGCATGATATAGGTGGTTCTATACATTCTCGCTTCATGTAGTCCAAGGAACCACATTGGAAACATCCAGCTTTTATAGTGGGTCTTATAAGAAGATGCACTAATCTAATTGTCTGATTTTGATTCCTGATTCCACCTTGGAAATAGGTGTCCCTCTTCTACTTTCTCCTAGCATTAGATTTCCCAACATTTCCTATAGGTATCATCATACTTCCTCCTCCTACAGATCCCGATATGTCACATTCATCCACTATCTCTCTATTCACTATCTCTGTATAATCCATAATACATATCATCGCATTCTTCAAGAGAATCTCCTACCTTAGCCCCGATTTAAAGATGTGTGCATTTAAGGCTTCACTCACATAAACTTCTGGTGAAAATCACACTAAATGCATGAATTTAGCCACATACTTCGTGATAGAGATATTTTCTTTCTTTAGGATGAAGAAATATGTCATTCTATGGATCCAAAACTTGTGAGGATAGAATTCTTTGTTAAAAAATTCCTCAAAATAATCCCAAGTAAGGACTTAATCCAGTTTAGATTGCACCACTAGATCCCAACACTGGTGTGAAAGATCCTTGAGCATGTATGTTAATAGATTAACTTTCATCTCATATGTTTTGGTGATGAAATCAAAGATACAATTCATCCTATTTAGCCACACATCTTCCTTTTTGGGTTTTGAATCACCTCAGGAGATGGGTAGATTCTGCTTCATGAACTTGATGGAATAATCCACATGCCTTGGATTATCCCTCTAGTTCCCCATATCCATAGATTTAAATTCTTGGAAAATAATCTGAACTAGCTCTTGATTCACCTGTGGTTCGGGTGCATCCATATTTTCCATAACTTCTTCCAGTTGGTTTCTATGATGCCTACTGGGTTCTATTTTCTAAACAAACAACAAATTTGGTAAGTCTCACTCTCTAGTATATTATGGCTTATAATTTCAAATTCTATCACATCAACTATAAAAATATTTTTTTCCAAAAGCAACCTCTTCCAGTTTAACTGAGTTTTGAAAAATTCATTCTTACTTTTGAAATCAGCCCATTTTCATAATATACCAAGTATCCTCTTTTCAAAATCTTTCATTTGAAAACTATTTCTTCATTTTTCAAAAATCAACACAATTCATCAAATCATATATCATTTTCAAAATTAAATGTGAAATACTAGTGGGAATTCATTCCTCTAATTAATTTCATGCTTGTCTCATTGGCTAGACCCATGATAATGAGATTCCAAAATCCTATAAGTGTCTCCAAAACACTTATATACCTAGCTCCCTAGTAACTTTAAGTTCATAATAAAAAGGTTAGCTACATATTTTTATGCTCTACATTTTAATTCCTGACAATCCTACTCCTTTTTATGATTCCAACCCAAATAATAGATAAGGATGAATTCAACTCCAAGACCAATAAATTGAATACCACTTGTTAGGCAAGGGCTGAACAAGCTGATACCATTTCTAATGACCTTCCTATTACCATTATCTTGAGAATACAATGAATCGTTACTATACTTTAAGTGACATCCCTAAGATGACAAAGGCTAGAAATTAGTTCCAAATGGTTTCAAATACAAGTGGGGGATGATTTACCCTTTAATAAATAAACCACTAACCAAACAACCATTATATGATGCATGATAAAAAAAAGACAACTCAACCATCATCTTTATAACAAGACCACACCAAAGTAGGCTACAGTATAAGACAAACCAAAAACAAGGTCAATAGTGGAAGAAAAACTAAAGACTCCAGATGAACACAAGACTCCATGCTCCACGTCTTCATGCTCTAACATCACTAAACATCCCAAGTATCACGAGGTGGTGCTAAATACAAGTGATACTTTACCTTTTTCCATGTCTCGTAAGATAGCATCTGTAAAAGCACCAAAATGCCAATGTATGGGTGAGTATAAAAATCAGTAGGATTTTCTAATGACTTCCCTACTCATGTCAATAGGATAAAAAAGTTAGAAACATTTATATAAAATATTTTATATAAAACAATTTCCCAAAACAGTTTATAAATAAATATAAACAAGTTTAGAAACCATTTATAACCAAATGTGAATAAGTTCCAATTTAACTAATTTTCTAGAAATTCATATATCTAGAAAAAAAACTAAAAAATTCATTGAAACAATTTCTCAACATTATTTTGTCATAATCATTCCATTTCACTTAACCACACACCCAACTATGCATGCAACCTGAAACTCCCTATACTCGCGAGCGGTGAGTTATCCTTCCACTAAGCCTTCACTTAGTGGAACACTTTTATGGGGGTACTTAACACCCATATATGTCCCAACCTTTTGATGGGGTTCCTTAATGACCTTATCTATACCAATTCATATGAACACACACCACAAACCCATGCCAAATCCAAGTGCGTTCGACCAATTCAATAAACCCGTTCTTTTATTAAAAATCATTAAGAAATCCAATTTAAAAAAAAATAATTTCAATAAAAACATTCATTTTATTGAAAAAAATATTAATCAAATCCATGTACCACAATTCTAAAAAATCCCCATTTTAAAATCCATATTTTAAAACCGAGAACAAAACCACATTTTCAAGAACACCCATTTTTTCCAGATTTCCACAATTTACCAAACCATCACTAAAGAGGGTTTCAAAACATCCAATTCAAAATCAATTCAACACGATATATTAAATTTTAAATTATTCCAATCAATTCTATCAAAGGGAGTTGAGAGTTAAGCCACCTACCTCAAAGTTTTTGATGAAAACTGAAAATAGAAGAAGAACGCTCATGAAACTGGGTCGATTATCCACAAAACCTCCTTAGATATCTTCCCCTAACATTATAAATACGAAATATCATAATATTTTTCATACAAAATCTTATATCTACCCATAACGGGTGTAAATATGAGAAACCGAGAGGAGAGGAGAAGTAGATCTAAGTAGATCTAAGAAAACATGACAAGAACGGAGAAGAATGGAGCTTACCATAAGAATCGTGATTTAAAGCACCAAGGGAGGGCTTCATATTGACTATAAATTTCTTGGTAGAGGTTCTCCTACCTTTAATGGAGAGGAATACCTAATTAGGGATTATTAGGAGCAAAAACAAGGGGGTTGGAGGAAAAATGAGTGAGATCTTATTTTTTAGGATCTAACTTTGACTCTGTGCATGGTTAGTTCACATGGTTAGACAAACTGTGCACTAACTATGTGTTAGATAATTACTTAATGAAACCCTCGCATAGCATTTTTTCATGGTCACCTTAATTGTGCACCCACTGTACCGAATCTACTACCTCAAAACTGATACTATGCACAGTTCCTCCTAAGAATTATGCATGGTTTTGGAAAACCATGCACAGCCTGTGTGAATCCCCTTTAGCCCCAAAAACTTATTGAAAGTTCACCAAACTCTCTCATCCTTCACCCTTATACTTTATATACATGAAAAACATAAAAAAGGGTTATATACCAAAAACTTGGGGTACTAAAATAATAATGACATAATTATTTTATTTATACATAATTTATACTTTTAAAACCAATTATTAAATATGGTTATGAAAAATGAACCAATGTTAAAATCATAGAGACAATAGATTGTACATACACATGAGTAATGTTCCCATTTTTCAATGATCATTATGGAAAGAAGGTAAGTAACACTATATATTTCCATAATAATCATTATATCATAAATACCATGTTATATAATAATATATACTTATATATATAATTATTTTGATGTAAAAGGAATCACATCATGTAGAGGAGACCGTAGTCCACACATCCATGATTGACATTATCACTTTTTAGTGTGTGAAAGGGTAATAAATAAAATGATATATATATATATATATATATATATATATATATTATTTCCAGAAAGGTAATTATTTCATGAATATTATAAACTTTTTTATGTCACATATTTTTAATTAAGACCATACTTTATACATTCCATGTATCTTTTTAATGAATCGCATCACTTTTAAGAGGTGGTAGTCCACACTTCCACCAACCACGTTATCATATTTACATAAAATGAAAAGTATAGGGGTGTGTGTTATAAAATAATTAAAGAATCATAATGAAATAATAAGTATCATATATATCATATATAAATATATTTTCCATAATAATTACCACCATGAGAGGCGGTAAAGGAAGATCAAACAATCATCATTTCGGGAGTCAGTAGTTCATTGTTCACATAAACAGAAGCTCATGATGGTGTTGAGAAGAATGTGCGATGGTGTGCAGTGGTGATGCCCTACGAAAGCAGAAGCTCCTGATGGTGTTTTAGTGGTGATTTTTTGAGAAAGAAATGGTGATTTTATGAAGCAGTGGTGATGTTATTCTGTGGTGTTTCATCAGCGACACCGATGGCGGTGGTGGATTGGAGTTTTTTATAGGAGGTGGACATCAGATGAGGCTGGTGGTGAAGATGAAGAAGTCGATGAATATGGTGACGTGAAGACATGACGGTGATGATAGTGCTGTGATATTATGCCATAGAGTGATGATGTGGTTAGGTCTTCCTCGATGGTGGGTTTCTTGGGCGGCACGCTTTGCCCGGGATTCCAATTTTTTAATTTGAACTTTAGTTTTGAATGTGTATTTTTGGAATCAGGTTTGTGGTGAATGTTGTTTTATGTGTATGGTGTTTGAAATTTCCTTTCAGTTTTTTGTAAGGTTCTCACTTCGCCAAAAAGTGACTTTTTTAGAAAATGGAAAAAAAATATTTGAGGTAGGGCCTCAAATATAAAATCCATGGTTGGATTTCTACCAAAGGGGGGATTATAGGTTGAGGGGATGTATTTTTAGGAGATATTTTTGAAGATATTGTGAGATCTAATGTTTCTTGAGAGGTTTGACTAAGTGGGGGTAGATGGGGCCTTTTATAGTGGAGGAGGAGTGACACTCTTATAATATTTTGACAAAGGAATTCCATACACATTTTTCACATTGAAAAAACTCCAATAATGGTCTAATTTTGATAAAAGTGGGTATATGGTTGAAATATGGTCATTTAATTGATCTTGGACAAGTGTATAGGTCATTTTGCCCTTGGAATTAATGTTTAGTCCCTTAATAAGCTTAATTTTACCTTAATAAATGTAATTAATTTTAATTACATTCACTGATATTTTTGGTAAAAAACTAAGTTAAACTTATTATAAAGTATAAATTATTATGATTAAAAATATAGAATCCATTTTTTCAAATTATAATCACATAAGTGGCATAAATTAATTTAAATTTAATCCTGTAGATGGGGCGACAGTGTGGGTTTTTAAAATAAAAATGTCTGAAAGTTTGGTATGTTTTTATAGTAAATTTCAAAGTAAAATTGATTAAAATGACCTAAATTGGATTAAATGATAAAAATATGATCTAATTAAACTTTAAAATCAATTAAAATTATAATTTAACCTTATAAATCGATTAGATGAAAAGGAAATTTTGAATTAAATTTTAGTATTTTTCACTGTTCAATAAAAAATGAAACTTCACAGAAAAATACCAAAAAATCAACCTAACCAAATTTTTATGTTTAAATTTCAAAGATTAATTTTATTTTATAATATTAAATTTATAAAAAGGTCAAAATTGTATTTAAAATAGGTTCACCATTAAAAGGTGGTAAAAGTGCCTTAATAAAAATATAGGTTTTTATGTGTAATATTGAGTTTATTCTTATCTTAAGTATATATAATCTATTGGATGATTATCAAAAATATTTGATTGAATATAATATATATATATATATATATATTACATTAATATCACTCACTAATTTAATTAATTTAATTTATTAGCATAAAATAGTTTTCAATAAAAATATTCCCTTTATTTTCAATTCGTTCTTATATTCATTTATAATTAATTTGTAACTAAATAATTCATTCTATATTGGTGTAAACCATATATTTTCATAATTTAGTTAATTATATTCATAAATTCTAATTTAATTCCTAGGTTATATCTTATTATATTAAATAATTATATATTAATAATATATTGTTATTTGGTAAAACTCAGTCTTGCATATAACACAAGTCATCAAAGAAACTATATGTTGTGTGCGATGTACAATAACTCAGTGTCATATGCATTTAAAGATATAAAATATATTGAATTTATTTAAAATAGTAATATATAATAAATTATTGGGATATTATATTCCCTTATGTTCTTTGTGTTGTGTTTCCTACAATATATTGAATACAATGTTTGTAAAGACCTGGAATTTCCATGTGAATTTTTTTTAAATATATGGGAATTTTATGAGTCTGCAAAAATTGACGGCATGTGATTCTGAGGCTCGGTATTCCCAGAATTAATTTCTGAACTTTTTTCTGGGTACATTCAGTAAACGTATGAGTGGGATTTTCTAACTTTTGAACTGGTGCCCGAAATTGAAATCCAAGGGCACCGTCGAACTCATAGCACCGGTATTCTCTTAAAGAGACCTTCACCTTGACCGCAGTGTGTCGAGAGTGAAAGATATATTTTTCTTTCTTGAAAGAATGAAATAAATAAAAATGTTAACATTTTTTTAAATTTTTTTGTTGAAACCCCTCAACATGGGTTATGGTGGTGGGGACCACCCGAGCCTAAACCTCCCATGTGGATGTTTAGAGGTGGGGACCACCTAAACTAACCCCCATTTTGAATTTAGGGGCGGGGACCACTCGAACCCTCTTAATGGGGGAGAAACCTCTCAACTCCCCATTAATCCTTTCCTCCCATTAAATGGAGAAAATTAATTATTCCAACGTGGTACAATTAATTGTGTCGACAATTAATTGTGAAAACCTTTTAATTTGATAAACTTAAATTAGAAAGGGGGATATTTTCACATTTTGGGTGGAATTAGGAGAGGAGAACCTTTTGGAGGATTATTTTCTCCGACGAATAATGTGCTCCCCAACGAAGAACACTCACGCTGGTGAGGAACGTCTTCAACAAAAACGAACTGACGATAGAGGAAACGCCGACGTCACTAACGTCCGTCTATCCCCAACGACATTGTATCCTTCCTTGCAACCTCCGTCAAAAAATATCTAAGGTAGGGGTTTAATTATGTGTGATTTTGTTTCCCATGTTCTTCCCTTCTAAAACAAAGAACGTGGATCAACTCTCTAACTAGTTGATCCACAGATGATTTCTTTTGCGGGTTTGGGAATAATCAATTACGAGAGGTTTTAGGGTTTGACGTTCTTCATTCAAGTTTTTTTTGAGCCTCTTGCTACCGCTCTAATGTGGAGGGTGTGGGCCAAACAAACATGGCCCGACCCCTCTTTCGTTCTTCTTGAATGATGTGTTCTTCACGATAGAAGAAGGTGGATTTGTGCCACGGCGACGAACGGATGCGGCGGTCGGCACATCGTTGGCTGTGACGAAGGCAATCGCCATGCGTCTCCTCATCACCCTACGGCCCTCCATGCCGCCCCACAGCCTCACTGCCTCATAGCCTCTACGGCCCTCGCAGCCTCCGCGATGCCCCACGGCCTCGCCGCCCCGTGGCCTCGCCGCCTCGCAGCCCTATGTGTCGCCCCGTGGCCTCACCACATCACAGACTCTACGGCCCCCGCAGCCTCTGTGGCACCATGTGGCCTCACTTCCCCATGGCCCTCTGTGTCGCCTCGTGGCCTCGCCGCCTCACGGCCCTCCGCGGCCCCCGCGGCCTCCACTACCCCCGGCCCTTCGCCGCCCCCACAGCCTTCGCCACCCTCGCGGCCTCCACGCCACCCTCATGGCCTCGCACCGCTCTGCGGCCCCTACGCCGCCCAACAAGGGCTGGGCCGAACCCAGCGGGCTGGGTCGACCCAAACCAAGTCGGGTCAGGCCAGGCCGGGTCAGACCGGACCCAGACCAGCTATGAGTTTTTTGCTCTATCAGCCATAACTTTGGCACCAGGCGTTCGTTTGACAAACCATCAACGGCGTTGTAAACCTTGGAGAGAGATGATACCTTTGGTATACCCCCATTGAAGTTTTCGGTAAATTTAGTATATGGTCAGGTTGGATCGAGCACGAATCCAACCAGTCCCTCGGGACTAAAAGGCTAATAACTTATAGATTGGGCATCTGATTAACGCACTGTCTATTGCATTGATACCCCTATGACGTGGCGGTCCTTTGAGATACTTTTAGTGGGAATTCGTGGTAGTTGGAGTATCGACTAGTGGCTTGAGGAGTGGACCCTCCCAGAGACGAGAAAGCTTAGTGCGGGAACCCAGTAGCTGGTTGTGACATAAAGAATGAATAGTGATCCTGTGTGGATAAGCACCGATCGATCCTGTGTGGGTCGGCATCTAGTGATCCTATGTGGGTTAGCACCGAGCAATCCTTTGTGGGTCAGCAGCAGAGCCTCTTAACAGAGTAAGATGATTCATTAGTTATATATAATCATTTGTACTTCTGTACCAAATTTATACATGGCGTGAGCTGATTTCGTACATGAGCGGTACTTGCCTTTGTGGTAATACCTTGGTGGAATTCTTCAATGTGGTGTACCTGTGTGTTACTTACCTTCGTGGTATTCCTTCCTTTGTGGAACAGTTGAGCTTTGGGCTAATGAGTTGGGCCTTATGATTCCTCTTATTTGAGATGGGTTTACTTGATAACTTAGGTATATGTATGGGCATATACCTAAGTAGGGTTGTCAGTTGTTTTCATGCTTTTTGGTTTATCCTTTGTGGATTTTGTGAGACCTTGAGGGTCTCAGGGTCCCTACTGAGTATCGTTATACTCACCCCTGCACAAGCTATGCCCGCACCTTTTTGTGTTTGATGCAGACAACAGACAACACTGACTGAGGATGAGAGTACCAGGACTGGAGGTAGCTTGGAGGTGGACCTTAGATGGGGCATACAATAGAGACAACTGTTCGAGAGCTGTACCTACCCTTCAGGTAGGATCCTTGGCGGGTGATCACAGGAGTTGTTCCAGTTTACTTGTACTTTCAGTTTCTTGTACTTTCCTGTTGGGCTTGTATTCTGGCCCCTTTTACTTAGTGTACTCATTCTGTTTACTATTCAGTTTACTTGAGTTCTTATCTTATTGTGTGCTTGGTTGTGTGTGTTTACAGGTTATAAAGTAAATGTATTCCTAGTTTTAGGGAATACGCCTTCGGTGCTAGTCTCCAGCCCTTAGCCTATGGAAGGCGGGCTTGGGGTAGTCATGACACGGGTCCTAGGGGACGGGTCGTGACAAATTGGTATCAGAGGAGTCAGTTCTACCATAGAACATAGGACTCTGATCTTTTTAATGGAAATAGTGTTAAGTGTAGTGAGTGTGGTTATCAGTTTAGGGAATCCAATGTTGGTGTGGTGGACTACGTATCCATACACCAAGACCCTTACTTCTGATTTCTGACTCAGTGCACGAAAACACTGATTGTGTGTGTATTTTGAAGAGTTTTCTTTGTTATCTCTTTGAGTCAGCTCACCAGGTGTAAATTTTTTACCATGGTGCACCTGTTTCTTTTCAGGATTCCTCTACGCAGACATCTAGCTAGGGTTCCGAATATAGTACTCACTGATAGCCCACCGAGTGATGAGGCCTCGGTGCAGGGCCCTCTTTCAATAGAGGCACCAGTGGAGGGCCCAGCGGTACCATTACCCGTTGGGCCACCGATACCACCAGCCCCAGTAGAAGAGGGTGCACGCCGCATGAGAAAGTTGCATGAGTTCCAATGCCAAATGCCACCCAGGTTCAGGGGAGAGATGGACCCACAGGCGGCTGAGGATTGGTTGGAGGCCATGGTGAGAGTTTTCCGACTATTAGGGACACCAGCTGATCTCATGGTGATCCTTGCCTCCAGCCTTCTACAGGCAGCAGCAGGCATATGGTGGAGCTTGATGCTCTAGGTTCACGATGAGGTGACGCTTCTCTAGGCAGACTTCGAGAGCCTATTTCGGGCAAAGTTTGTTCCAGTGACTCTTCGTGTTGTGCGCATACAGGAGCTACTTCATCTAAAGTAGGGAAGCATGATTGTGGATCAGTACTCGGTGAGGTTCACTGACCTCTCACTCTACTCAACCGATATGGTGCGGGACCCATTCTTCAGGCCCCAGACCTTTGAGCAGGGACTCAGGCAAGATATCAAGGGTTCGATGATTTCTCTTAGCATCCCGACGCAGGTGGGGGTGTTAAATAGATCCCTCTTAGTGGAGAGTTTCCTTTCTGAGTAGTCACTAGTAGCGAGACCCACCAGTCTTCATGTAGAGGAGTTTTCTGTAGCTGGCAGCAGATAGATGTCGCAGAGGTCCAAGAGGACCAGACCTATAGGTGGACGACCGTAGGATTCAGGGTTGGTTGTGCAGGGTCGCCCAAGGCACTGCCAGCCATGCCAGGATTGGGAAGTGTTACGCATGCGGAGGGTAGGGTCACATGGATCATGACTGTCCGACCTATCGTACGGATGATCAGTATATGGTCGAAGGACCGCCCAGGAAAAGACAGAGGTTCGACCAAGGAGATCTGCAGGGAGCAGGCAGACGTGGCAGAGGAGTTGGTCATGTAGCTAGCGGTGGGTGATGATTCGAGATGTTACCGCCACCACCACCAAGTGGTCCACCCCGACCACGGGGAACAGGAGGACAGGGGTGAAATCATCTCCAGGAAGTTGAGGCCTACTATCACGGCGCTCTAGAGATAATACGAGGTATGATCTGTGTCTACTCCACCTTAGCTACAGTACTTATAGACACAGGTTCCAGTTATTCTTTTATTACAACTGCCCTTGTTCAGATCTCGGAGATTTTTATGGAGTCGTTGGGTCGATCCTTATAGCTAGAGACTCTTATGGGAGCAGATTCGATGATTACGCATTGGTGCCAGCAGTGCGAGCTTACTCTAAGAGGCAAGAGCTTCGTATGGGATCTCCTAGTAGCGGCGTCGAGGCCTTAAGATTTCATCTTGGGTATGGACTAGTTATCTACAGTCCAATCTTAGATTGACTGTATTAGGCGCAAAGTGCGGTGTGTCCACACAGATGGGACCAGGTTTACCTTCACTGGAGAGAAGGGAGCCTTTGTAGCACAGTATGAAATTACTCGGAGGAGAGTGCAGTCAATCGCTCATCATTTGGATAGCCTTAACCTCGGAGCAGTTGATGTGGAGAGTTCGAGTTATCCTGTAGTGGTGGACCAGTACATGGATGTCTTCCCTGAAGATGTTACGGGTCTACCTCCTCGTAGAGAGGTGGACTTTTACATTGACTTGTACCCCGGTACGGCACCGATATCTACACCAGTGTATCAGATGGCTCCCACGGAGCTTCGTGAGCTACGGGTACAACTAGAGGACTTATAGGGGAAAGGGTTCATTCGGGCCAGTGTTTCTCCATGGGCAGCCCCGATTTTATTCACCAAGAAGGAAGATGGGATCTTGAGACTTTTTTCGACTATTGCCGCCTGAACTAGGTGTTCGTGAAGAACAAGTATCCACTCCCGAGGATTGATGGACTATTTTATCAGCTGAAGAGAGCACGGTGGTTCTCAAAGATAGACCTCAGATCAGGCTATCACCAGCTCAGAGTATGAGACGAGGATGTGTAGAAGACGGCTTTCAGATGTCAGTATGGCCATTATGAGTTCTTATTTATGCCATTAGGTGTGACCAACGCTCTATCAGTGTTCATGGGACTCATTAACATGATATTTCATCCATACCTTGATCGCTTTGTAGTAGTCTTCATCGATGACATTCTGATCTACTCGACTACTGAGGAGGAGCATTCCAACCATTTTCTAGTAGTACTGGACACACTCTGAGAGTACCAGCTTTATTATAAGCTCTCAAAGTTCCAGTTCTGGATCCGATAGGTTCACTTTCTGGGACATGTCATCTCGGAGGCTGGAGTTGCAGTGGATCCAGCGAAGATTGAGGTGGTACTTGCTTGGGAGCCACCTAGGAGTGTGATGGAGGTATGGAGTTTCCTAGGTTTGGTCGGATACTACTGGAGATTTGTGCCAGATTTCTCCAAAGTTGTAGCACCACTATCAGTGTTGACAAAGAAGGGTCAACCCTTCGTGTGGTCAGAGAGATTCTAGTGGAGTTTTCTGGAGCTGAGGTGGAGGCTGACTAGTGCCCCCATCTTGAGGCTTCCATAGGATGGCGTAGGGTACGTAGTCTACTGCGACGCATCGGGGACCGGGCTCGGATGTGTCTTGATACAGGAGCGAGCAGTTATCGCATATGGTTCTCGACAGCTGAGACAGTGATGTTGGCTTGAGTTCCTCCAGTACTATGACTTCGAGATAGTCTATACTCCTAGGAAGGGGAACATTGTAGTAGATGAACTCAGCAGGAGGTCTGTTATACAACTACTAGTCGAGGCAACGGAGTAGCTGGACACTTTGCAGATATCATTTGTGGATCAGGATGGATCATATTTCCTTCAGTCTCTTACAGTCACTCCCCCACTTCTTCAATGAGTTAGGGAGGCGTAGCACAGGGACACTGACTACGAGACTCGACGTGCTCAGATATCCACGGGAAAGACACCTGATGTATTTTTTGAAGGTGGGGAGCACGTCATCCTCTTCAGAGGATATACCATGGTATCAGTGTCACTTCAGGAGGAAGTGTTAAGGGATTTCCACACATCCCCACTAAAGGTACATCTAGAAGTGGCGAATATGTACCAGGATCTCTGATGATAGCACTGGTGGTCAGGAATGAAGAAATCAGTTGCAGAGTTTGTCTCTCGGTGCCTCACTTGTCAGTAAGTGAAGGTGGAGCATCAGGTACCAGTAGGCTTGGTTCATCCTTTAGAGGTCCCAGAGTGGAAGTGGGATGGGATATCCATGGACTTCATGATAGTAATTCCATGTACATATAGGGGACATGACTCGATTTGGGTGATCGTCGACCAACTCACCAAGTCGGTCCACTTCCTACCGATCAGAGAGCAGGATTTAGTAGAGAGCTTGGGATGCCTCTATGTGCAGGAGATTGTGCGGGTACATAGAGTACCCTCGATGATTGTATATGATCATAATGCATGTTTTACTTCCCGGCTATGAAAGGGGTTGAAGGAGGATTTTGGGACACAGCTTCGTTTGAGCACCGCTTTCCATCTGCAGATGGATGGCCAAACTGAGCGGACCATTTAGACCCTCGAGGACATATTGCGTGCTTGTGTCCTCAACTTCAGTCGTATCTAGGAGGGTCACTTGCCTTTGGTGGAGTTTGTATACAACAACAGCTATCACTCCACCATTGGGATGGCACCATTTTAGGCGTTGTACGGGCGACCTTGCAGATCACCTTTGTGCTGGACTAACCCAAGGGAGTCAGCACTAGTGGGACCAGAGATGGTACGGACTACCACAGAGAAAGTTCAGATCATCCCGGAGTGGATGAAGACTGTACAGAGTAGGCATAAGTCCTATGATGACAGGATACGGAGACCTCTATAGTTTGGGGATGGTGACCACGTATTTATATGGGTCTCACCCCGACGAGGTTTGCAGAGATTTTTCCAAGGTGGAAAGTTATATCTGAGGTTCATCGGACCTTTCTAGGTCCTTAGAAGAGTTGGCGAGATGGCTTACAGCTTAGCTCTTCCACCTCAGCTGTACCGGGTGCACGACGTCTTCCACGTATCCCAGCTGAGGAGATATGTGCACAACCCTTCTCACATCATTGACCACAGAGAGTTGGACATCGACGATGGGGTGACTTTTATGGAAGTTTCAGTAGATATTGAGGATCGGCAGGACCGGGTCCTTCATGGGTGGTCGATACCTCTGGTGCGTGTTTGCTGGAAGCATGGGAACCTCCAGGAGGGCATATGGGAGCGGGAGGCTCAGATTTTTGATCAGTACCCCCACTATTTTTCTTAGTTTGTGTTCTGGCTTATGGGTATGAAAAGTCTTGAGGTGGGGAGAATGTAAAGACCTAAAATTTCTATGTAATTTTTTTTAAATATATGGGAATTTTACGAGTCTGTGAAAATTTATGGTGCATGATTCTGAGGCTCGGTGTGCCCGGAATAAATTTCTGAACTTTTTTCCACGTACGTTAACTAAACATATGAGTGGGATTTTCTAACTTTTCAACTCGTTCTTGGAATTGAAATATGAGGGAACCGTTGAACTCACAGAGTTGGTATTCGCCTAAAGAGTCCTTCACCTCGACTGTAGTTGGTCGAGAGTGAAAGATAGATTTTTTGTTTTTTGTAAAATAATGAAATAAATAAAAATGTTAACATTTTTTTATTTATTTTTTGTTAAAACCCCTCAACATGGGTTATGTGGTGGAGACCACCTGATCCTAAATCTCCCATGTGGATTTTTAGAGGTGGGGACCACCTTAACTAACCTCCATTTTGAATTTAGGGGCGGGAACCACCCGACCCCTCTTAATGGGGGAGAAACCTCTCAACTCCCTGTTAATCCTTTCCTCCCATTAATTGAAGCCAATTAATTATGCCAACGTGGTACAATTAATTTTGCCGATAATTAATTGTGTCAACCTTTTAATTTGATAAACTTAAATTAACAAGGGGGATATTTTCACATTTTGGGTGGAATTGGGAGAGGAGAACATTTTTGAGGATTATTTTCTCCAACGAAGAACGCGCTCCCTAACGAAGAACACTCACGCTGGTGAGGAACGTCTTCAACAACAACGAACCGACGATCAAGGAAACGCCGATGTCACCGACGCCCGTCTATCCCCAACGACATCGTCTCCTTCCTCGTGACCTCCATTAACAAATATTTGAGATAGGGGTTTAATTATGTGTGATTTTGTTTCCCATGTTCTTCCCTTATAAAACAAAGAACACGGATCAAATCTCTAACTAGTTGATCTGTGGCTGATTTTTTTTGCGGGTTTGGGAATAATCAATTGTGGGAGGTTTTAGGGTTTGAAATTCTTCATTCATGTTTTTGTTAGGCCAATTACTACCACTCTAAAATGGAGGGTGCGAGCCAAAAAATCATGGCATGACACCTCCTCCATTCTTCTTGAATGGTGTGTTATTCGCAATGGAAGAAGGAAGCTTTGTGCCATAGTGACGAACGGATGCGGCGGCCAGCACATCACCGGCCGCGACGAAGGCGATGGCCCCGCAGCCCCTCGCCGCCCCGAGGCCCTCCATTCCGCCCCAGGGCCTCACCGCCTCATGGCCTTCGTGGCCCCCGTGGCCTCTGCGGCGCCCCACGACCTCACTGCCCAATGACCTCTACGGCCCCCGTGGCCTCGCCGCCCCGTGGCCCTCTGCACTGCCCCGCAGCCTCGTCGCCTTGCGACCTCCGCAGCCCCCGCAGCCTTCGCGGTGCCCCGCGGCCTTGCCGCCCTGTGGACCTCCACTCCGCCCTGTGGCCTTACCGCCTCAGGTCCCTCCGCGGCTCCTCATGGCCTCTGCGGCCCTCCGTAGCCTCCGCGGCCCCCGTGGCCTCCACAGCCCCCACGGCCTCCACTGCCCCACGGCCCTTCGTGGCCCCTGTGGCCTTCACCGCCCTTGCGGCCTCCGTGCCACCCTCGTGGACTCGTGATACTCTGCATCCCCCGCGCTGCCCAATGTGGGTCGGGTCGGACCCAGTGGGTCGGGTCAACCCAAACCGGGTTGGGTTGGACCAAGCCGGGTCGGACCGAACCCGGACCAGTTATGAGCTTTTCGTTCTATCAGCCATAACTTTTGCATCAGGTGTCCATTTAAAAAACCGTCAACGGCGCTGTAAACCTTGGAGAGAGATGGTCCCTTTGGTATACCCACATTGGAGTTTTGGGTAAATTTGGGATATGGTCGGGTTGGATTGAGCACGAATCCAACTGGGCCCTCAGAACTAAAAGGATAATAACTTACAGATCGGGCATCTGATTGACGCACCGTCTGTTGCGTTGAGACCCCTATGACATGGTATCCCTTTGAGATACTTTTCGTGGGACTTCATGGAAGTTAGAGTATCGACTAGTGGCTTGAGGATTGGACCCTCCCTGAGATGATCAATCTCAGTGCGGGAACCCAGTAGCTGGCTGTGATGTGAAGAATGAATAGTGATCCTATGTGGGTCAGCACCAAGTGATCATGTGTGGGTTAGCACCGAGCGATCCTATGTGGGTCAGCACCGAGTGATCCTGTGTGGGTCAGCACCGAGCGATCCTGTATGGGTTAGCATCTAGAGATCCTATGTGGGTCAGCACTGAACGATCTTGTGTGGGTCAGCAGCAGAGCCTCTTAATAGAGTAAGATGATTTAGTAGTTACATCTAATCATTTGTACTTTTATACCTAAGTTATACCTGGTGTGAGCTGAGTTCGTACCTGAGTGGTACTTTCCTTTGTGATAATACCTTGGAGGTATTATTCAATGTGGTGTACCTATGTGGTACTTACCTTCGTGGTATTTATTCCTTGGTGGAAAATTTGAGCTTTGGGATAATGAGTTGGGCCTTGTGATTCCTCATGTTTGAGATGGGTTTACATGATAACTTAGGTATATGTATGGTCATATACCTAAGTAAGGTTTTCAGTTATTTTCATGCTTTTTGGTTTATCCTTTGTGGATTTTGTGAGACCTTGAGGGTCTTGGGGTCCCTACTGAGTATCGTTATACTCACCCATGCACGGGTTATGCCTGCACCTCGTTGTGTTTGGTGTAGATGACAGACAGCTCTAACTAAGGATGAGAGTATCAGGACTGGAGGTATCTTGGAGGTGGACCTTAGACGAGGCGTACCACAGAGACGACCGTTCGAGATCTATACCTACGATTCAGGTAGGATCCTTGGTGGGTGATCACAGGAGCTGTTCCAATTTACTTGTACTTTCAGTTTCTTGTACTTTCCAATTGGGCTTGTATTCTGGACCCTTTTACTTACTGTACTCACTCTGTTTACTATTCAGTTTACTTGAGTTCGTATCTTGATGTGTTCTTGGTTGCATGTGTTTACAGGTTACAAAGGGAATGCCTTCCCAGTTTTATGGAATACACCTTCGGTGCTAGTTTCCAGCCCCTATCCTATGAAAGGCGTGCTTGGGGTAGTCACGGCATGGGCCTCGGGGGAGGGGTCGTGATAATGTTCCTGCTTTAGATTTTTAGTGTATTGAAAATTTGATCCTGGTGATGCTTGGTGATACATGGTGGAGCATGGTGGTTTATGATGGTGATGGTGATTGTTGTAGATGGAGATCGATCTAGGGGTACACATGGTAAGGAGGAGGCTTCTAGTAACTTGGGTTTATCATATTTGGAAGCATTTGGGATGTAGAGTTCCTTTATTATTTTCCCATGTACCGTTGAACATTTATTTGATGTTTCATGCATGTGTTTTATAAATTTCAATTGATTATATGTATATATATTTTTTTGGTGGTGTTGGTTGTTTTTATGAATTAGAGATATGTGTCTGTTATAGGCTGATATAAGCTAAGGACTCCCATATTGTGTGATATGATAACTTGGTTCTAGTCAATGGGCCCTTTCCTATTGGAGGAAATCTTAGGGTAGAACTATCGGCTTACTACCAGCCCAGAAGGGGGACCAATGAGTTAATTCTTGTCATGTTCGATGATTAATTATTTTCAAATATGAATATTTTAAAATCATTAATGGTGATCAAAGTTTAAATGAGATGATGGATATTCATTGAATATCAGTGAAGACGGGTAGTTAAGAGATCTTGGGGAGCAAGCCCACGTAATTTGGTTGAGAGATTAATAATGATATCATGATGTCGAGATTGAAGTAATTTTTTATATTCAAAATATAGAAAATATATTTGCATGATTCAGTAATAAATAGTATAAGGAGAGAGGGGAGAGGGAGAGGGGAGAGGGAGATAGTAATATTGTGAGAAGAGAACCTGATATTTCATTCAAGTAGAATAAAACTCTCTATGTGTCAAAGAAGAAGAAGATGATGTGATTCTAAAGAATAGATATCATGCATAAAAGAATAAGAATAAAATAATAATGGAAATTATAGGTAGGAATGAGGTCATTCCCTATGATATACATATATCATAGAAGTAGGAATTGAGAAAAGAAGAAGAAGATTTGGAAGATATTGGTATGTATTTATATTATTTATCTATTCTATCAAGACTCAAAGAATATTAAAGTGAGTAAGTCTAGCTATCTAGATTCTGTATAAGATTTGGAGGCTTGGTAACTTCAAGAGAGTGATGTTCATGCACTCTAGAAGACTACCCACTTTCTGTTGAATATTTTCATTGACAAAGAAGATTTTATTATTTGATGAAGAAAAATCCTAGAGTATATTTTTTATCTTTTTTATTTAATTTATTGGATGTAAAATTTGTAAACTATTGGTATCCAATATAAAGAACACAATCGGGATATTTTAATACCTATTGGGAGACAAAAAAAGTATTTTTGGGATAAATGAGTTGAGGGTAACCTTATGAATATCCATATATGTCTTAACAGACAACATAGGCTTGAATATTGAGTGTGGAATTTAAAAGGATAAAATAATTTGGTGAAAAGGTTTCATTGATTCACCCCCCCCCCCCCCCTCAAGTGACTACACAATTCGACTGGGGTACAATATTAACAAAAAAACTATTGTATCCATATCTTATATGGTATTCTATATGTTTGGGGTATTATTTGGAAGATAAGAATTTATTATTTAAAATATTTAAATGAAGGGTGGTGAGATCACATCCCTCATATTTTAATAAATATATAAATAAACTTTTTTATCCCAGATAAAACATTTTTATTCATTTTACCGTTGGAAACATGTTATAGAGTATGGTAAATTATAAACCATGTGTATTGGATCAATCATATCATGTTGTTTATAAAAAACACTTTTTTTAAAAAAATATCTTATGACATAAGATAAATAAGATAAATATACACATCATTTTACTAAAATACAACTGATCTTGATATATTTCTTTTTATTCACGTCATGGTTTAGCAACCCTTTACTTTATCACTAGAACACAAACTATAAAATCCATCAATTATTACCATGATTTTTAAATACTATATATTTACAACTTTTGTAAAATATATATTCCCTTAAAAATTGAATAATTGATTTCTATAACATCAATGTCTGACATGGACATTCCATGGAGTTTCTAAAACCCCTTTAGGCAACTAGGATTGCTCCATCCTATGGAAGTAATTTCCTTCCTGAATTTATGTATAGTTTTAATGACCATGACTAGCTATTTAGAGAAATGTATTTAGACTTTACAACTAAATATTCTTTCTTCTATTCTGAAATTTTACCCACTTCTACTATCAACATATCACCAAAACTTATAAATCACATGTCAAGCTCATTTATTCTCGATATTTTGATAAATCGGTGTAAAAAAATTATTGAACACATGCATATTTTCAAAACCGTTCCAAAAATAATTTTTTAATGAATTAAAAAGTCATACCAAGCCTTGGAGGTTATCTTTAGTCTCACCAATTCATGGGTACACTCAATCACATCAATTATATGAGTGGATACTAAAGTCCCTTTATAAATATTACATCTAATACCTTCGAAACCTTAAATGAATCAATACATTCTTCTTATAAACATCTATATCGACTCTTGGAATAACTTCAACAATGGGTTACTCAAAAAGGGGTTTCTCAAATACATAGAATTATCTTCTAGCTTAAGAATGATTCTTAAGTTCTATACTAGTATAATAAGTTTCTTACTTTAATATTCTACTTTATCTATATTAAACTCAAATTAAAGTTGGATAGTGATGATTCCATTTATCTATAACAGAATATTTTATTAGAAAATTATCATGTTTTACACTCATTTAATAAGGAATTTTATTAAATATTCACCCACTAAAATGATTACCCCTTTTAAAATCCACCATATTCATTAGTGGTCCAAGATCCATATTTTACTAATTTTTGGGTCGCTTTAGAATTTATCCCATCACTTAGGAATTTAGGTAGACCATCATGCGAATCATATCTATAAGATCACAACCTTTTCTAGAGTTTAGTCAGGCTTGAATTTAGTTAATATTTTTTAATTATTTCAGTACTTTTTCTTGGATGAGGACTTGGGGTGTGTTTGGGTGGAATTTTGAGAAAATGGAAATTATAAGGTTGTTCGCGGTTGGTGCATGTTTTTCCATAACTAACCACCACAACCCAGCTAACCGTGCGAACCCAGGCAGAGGGGATTCGCATGGCTAGAGCATGGTTTGAAAAACTGTGTGCCCTCTTAGGAGTAATCTTGCACCCCTAAAATAATAGGCACATGGTTAGTCTCACAGTTAGGGAAAATTGAGCGCCCCTTTCCAGCAAACCATGGGAAATTTTAAATGTCACATGATTTTAATTTTTAAAATACCCCAAGCCTTCGAAACTCACCTATTTTAACCCCCCATTAAACCCTATAAGGTATTTCATGATTTTGGATCTCTCTAGATGAATTCCAATCCTTTCCAACCTCCTTTATTCTTGATTCGAAGCCCGTATAGAAGTTTTTCTCTTCTCCTGATAAGTGAATCCTATCCAAATTCTTCTCTCATTCTTCTCCCATTATTCTCATTTTCTTTTAGTGATGTAATATTTAGTTATGGATAGATATAAATCTATTTGGTGAGATCTAGATCTATTATTCTAGATCTAGATCTAGATTTATAGGATCTTTATTTTCTTTAATCTTGATTTTGGGTTTTGAGATTTAGATCTAGATCTATGTCGTTGTGCCACTAAATTTTTGGGGATTTATATTAAGTGATTATTATTCGATGATTTGAGGTAGGTGGTCTAATATACAATTCTCATAGTAGTGATTTTGATATTTGTATGAAAATTATATAATTGATAGCATTATTTAGTAATTGGAATTCCTAAATTGGGTTAATTAATTCTGTCAATTGATTAATTGAAATATTGTTGAAATAGATAATTAATTTGGGAATTAATTATAAGATTTAGGGTATGTCAAATTAGATAATTAATTGGGGGATTAATTATGATATTTATGGATTTTTATTTATATAATTAATTGGCGAATTAATTATGTGATATTGAATTTTTTGAATTGAGATAATTAATTGTGGAATTAATTATATGCTTTTTATGTAATAAATTGAGATAATTAATTGTGGGATTAATTATGTGATATTTATATCATAGATTGATATAATTAATTGTGGAATTAATTATGAATAATTGATATTTTGAATGAGATGATTAATTTTAAAAATTAATTATGGGATTTTGAGTTGTGAGTATTTATTGATTAATTTTTAAATTAATTAATGGGATTGAAATACTTAATTAATTTGGTAATTAATTAAAGTAAATTAAGTGATAAAATAATTTAATTAGTAATGAAATTATAGTTATTAATTAATTGTTGAATTAATTAATATTATTGATATGATTAGTTAATTATTAGATTAACTAATGGAATTTTTTATTTTAACTAATTGTTGAATTAGGAATGGAAATTATTTGGATAATTAATTGTTGAATTAATTATGTGTTGGTGAATGGTAATATGGTCATTCAAGTGTGAATTAAAAATGGGAACATGGTCATTCTAATGTGTGATGTGTGAATGGAAATATGGTCATTCAAGTGTGAATTAAAGAATAAGAACGTGGTCATTCTATTGTGTGTAGTATGAATGGTGACATGGGAATTCAATTATGAATTAAATAATGGGAACATGGTCATTATATTGTTTCTAGTATGAATGGTAACATGGTAATTCAAGTAAGAATTAAAGAGTGGTAATAATGGAATTCTGAGATCTGACCACACTTAGGAATACTTCAGGCTCCAGCATGAACCAAAGAAGGTATTGAGATATGTTATTACCTGGAAATACTTCGAGCTTCGGCATGAGCCGAAGAAGGTATTGATATATCATATCACCTGGAATACTTTGGGCTTCAGCATGATCTAAATAAGGTATTGAGGAATAGGTGTCCTCTGAATCTCGGGATTAAATGTGGTTAGGTGAAGAATAAATGATAATGTGATAAATGTTTACTTATGCATTGTACTTATTTCTTTATACAACTATATACACTATTTTTAACTAGATATTGTTTTAGAACCCATTGGTGGTGGCCTACTGAGTTGTACTCACACCCTACTTGATATTCCTGGTTGGTACCCATATAGAATTTATTGTTATAGGATAGGTTAAGGGAAAAGGATTTATATTAGATGGATAAGTTGGGATGGAGCTTGGATGTGGGAACCGGATGTGGTTCAGGACCCTCTTGGGAGTCATTGGTGTCTTTATTTTCAGTTTTCATTTTAGATACTTGACACATATATTAGCATGGCATGTTTTCTGTTTTAGTTGGATATTGTATTTTCATGCATTGATTATCTTGAAATATTAGTATTTTTATGGTTGTATATGCTTCCTCTATTGTTTCTTATTTTTGATGGTGTATTACTCTGATAAAAGAGGGTATATTCTCTCCATGATCAACTTACGAGACCCTCACTGCTAGTTAAAAACCTTTGGCATACGGGGAGGCACGCTTGAGGTAATGTGACCGACCGGATTGGGTCACCGGGGTGTGGAACCTGATCACTAATACAAATATGGATTTTATCGGCACTAAAAATGGCCTTTATCAGCGCTAGAAAAGCACTGATAAAGCCGGAGAAGATAAAGGGGGGGTCCCCTTTATCAGTGCTCCAAAAAGCGCTGATAAATACCCCTTTTATCAGCGCTAAAAAAAGCGCTTATAAAAGGGGTCTTTTATCACCGCTAAAATGAAGCGCTGATAAAAGGGTCTTTTATCAGCGCTTTCTTTTTAGCGCTGATAAAAGACCACTTTTATCAGCGCTTTTTTTAGCGCTGATAAAAATAAAAAAAATAAATAAAATAAATAAAATAAATAAATAAAATACTGCCAATCTTAGGGGGGATTTTTACAGCGCTTGAGCCCCCCTTTATCAGCGCTTTCCCGCACCTCCAGCGCCAGCCCGCACCACCTACCCCTTTTATCAACGCTATCCCTTTAAATCAACCTTGCGCGCGCACCCGTGCCTCCACCCGGATTTGATCTCGAGACCTCCCCCCTGCGCACCTAAAGCCTTTGCCACTACCCTATATTGATTTGTTCTTTTATTCATGATATATCTATTTATTTATATATATATTTAGTTATATTTATTCGTATAGTAATATATATTTATATTAATATATATAGTTATATTAATATATATATATATATTTATATTAATATATATATATAGTTATATTAATATATACATATAGTTATATTAATATATATATATATATATAGTTATATTAATATATGTATAGTTATATTAATATATAGTAGATATATAAATATTCATATATTGGTATTTTAAATAAAATGGATATTAGTTATTATTTATATAAAGCTAATATATTTTATATGTAAATATGTTTAATTATTTATTTAAAAAATTTAATTTTTAGGTGTGAATATATAAAAAATATGTACATATAGTTATATATTTGATTATAAATAGCAGTGCATTATAAAAAATGATGAAATTTCAAATACATAATATCAATATGAATGTAATAACTTGGAATAAATTCAGTCCCCACCAAAAAAAGCCAATAATACCCCCTTAAACGAGGTTAAAAATCCACAAAATGTTAAAAAATCTGGGTACCCCGACAAAAAACTCAGTTTTGGAGGCCTTCTGGGCCTCTTTTGGCCTCGAAAAATGCTTGACCAGGGTACCCCCCCCCCCCGGTCACAGCGACGTAGAGCTCGTCACAGGCTTCGATTTGATATGTGGTAGAGCTCAAACGGACACCCGGATCAAAATTTATGGCCGTTTGAAGTTTGAGTTTCGTTTTCAACATATTTTGGATATTTTTTAAATTTTTTTTATTTTTTTATTCTTCAAATTGTTATTAAATTACTATTACTCCATGATAATTATCAAATTATTAATTAAAAATATTTTTTAATTTTTTAAGAATCCATTTTCACTAAATATCTTATATATTAAGTATATTAAGTGTAAATGTACATTTATACTTATCTAAAATATATTTAAAAATTATATATTATATTTATATCAATATAACTATATAACTATATTTATATATTAATATATTTTTTAATTTTTTTTTTTGAAGTCGACCCTTTATCAGCGCTTTTAAAAAAATCGTTGATAAAGGCCCCCCCTTTATCAACGCTACTAAACAAGCGCTGATAAAGGGGGTCCCTTTATCAGTGCTAAAAAAAGTGCTGATAAAGGGGGGGCTTTATCAGCGCTAAAAAAAACGATGATAAAGGGGTACTTTTATCAGCGCTTTTTCGTTAGCGCTGATAAAGGGGTGGCGCTGGCCTTGCCCAGTTTTGTGGTAGTGGATCCAGGACATTTCAATGTGGTATCAGAGGAGTTTTATTTTATTTTTATTTTGTATTACTATTTAGGGAAAGGTGGATAGGATACTAGGAAGATTTAGGGCCTGGACATGAGATCTTGTATAGGAATTGGAAACCCATGTATAAGGGAAAACCCAAGTACCTAAAGTGGGATTGTTGTTATTGATGTTTGTTCTCACAGCTGAATATTATTTTCACTTGGGTAACTCCCTTATTATGAGATGTGAAAATTTGTTTTTGAAGTTTTCAAAGAACTGACTCATGGCCCAGAATGGCATGAGAGTTGAGCCTGCATGCATCATTCTAGGCACTCAGGATTATTTTGTGACATGTATCATTTTAGGCATGCGTAGGAAAACTGATTTTGGGTATTTGTTGAAATTGAACTGTTTTTCTTTGATTTTGAAATTGAAATGAAAAATGGTGCCTAATATGAAATTAAAAGTTGTAAAATGATGCAATAGTGTGAATAATTAGGTGTCTAAATGGGAAAATTGAAATTGAGAATGCTTTTACCCTAGATAACCAAGACTTGGGTGTAAGATGTTAAAGGGTAGTAATAGCACCTCGTTTTTGACCACATGACGAGGTTTAGGGAAAATACTTGTTGTGTCTTGTTGTATTTCCCTCTTATATAAATGAGATAAAGTTGTTTTTTGAGTCCTAAGATGTGTGTTTGACATTTTAGATATATGTATCCATGATAATGCATGTTGAGAGGATGATAGGAGGAGATGGTTTACCGGTAGTGGAACCTGAGGCATTGATAGTGCTCGGTGAATAAGCAGGGGAGAAGTTATGATTGAACTTTACTCACTTTATGCAATTCTTGGAAATAGACCCAGGGCGGGTTGTGAATAGTATATCTAACCTGAAGAGGTGTTTTCAATTAAACCGCCCTTCTACTTTTACTGGAGAGGGTGGACCTGAGGGAGATGTGTTCTAGGTTGAGTCAATCGATATGATACTTGACCATTTAGAAACTCATTCTGGTAGGAGGGTCAATTTGGCTTCTTATATGCTATGAGGATTAGAAAAATGATGGTGGGACATTCAGGTGCAGACTGGATAGACTGACGGTATGTTATGGAAGGAATTATTGGAGAGGTTCTTGGAGCACTTCTATCCAAAGACGTCGAGTGAGGATATAGAAGTAGAGTTCATGTGGCTAACTTAGGGGAGCATATTCATGATATATTATGTTGGATTCTTTACAGACCTATAGTGCTTTTCTCCATCATTTTCAGGAGATTATACAACTATGGAAAGACACTTTTAGGATGGACTTAAGTGTGATATTAAGTCCCAAGTTAACCTCTTTTGCTTAAAGAAGTTTGTTGAGGTGGGGGATTGGGCTCTCATAATTGAGGGGAACCTAAAGGTTTCTTGCATTTCTGGACTGATATTTGATACTATTTGATGAGGAGGTGCAAATTCTGAGAGTAGGAAATGCTATTATGAGGCCTTTATCCAGGCCAGGGGGAATCGGGGTGCACAGATAGAGGGATCAGTTGCACAGGACCTTACTAGAGTGATCTTCCATCAATGTGGTAGGCCATGAAAATATCATCGACACTATCCTCGACCACTAGTATAGTGGACATATACAAAATTTTTCTAGTACACAGTAACATATGGTTAGTGATGGAGGATCTAGACAGAACTAGGGTGCGGGAAGAGGATCTTCTGCACCATATCATTCCGGCAGCTATATTTTTATTGACTGATGTGCTAGAGGCAATAGATGTGGTTCTTCTAGGAAATAGAACCCATATCAACATAGTGGTGCAATATAGGGGAGTCATACTACATCACATAGAATAGGGGTATGACAACTACATGTATTGTAGCCTAAATTTATGAATAGTGAGGATAAACCTTTGATAGTGAGAGGTACTGTTCTTGTAGCTTCTATATTATTTAGTGCCTTATTTGATACTGGTTCCTATCATTCCTTTATATATGTAAAACTTTTTAGTGATTTGAGCTTGGAGGTGGAGTTTTCAAGCTGGAAAATGGTGATAGATACATTGTTGGGAGTACATTCTAGAGACACTTGTTTGGGTAGAGGATGTTCTCTCAAGATCGAGGAGTATCATTTTCTCTGGGATCTTGATATTCTTGATATTAATAGATTAGACCAAATTATGGGTATGTATTTTCTAGTTTCATACCAATCCCACATTGATTGTTACCATAGGAGAGTGAACTTTACGTATCCTAAGGGTTACAACTAAATTCACCATGGAGAGTGGGATATTCAAGCAAGCTGAGCAGGGCCAATTACTCAGCAACTGGGAGAGCTCACACCCCATGTTGCTATTTTATTACTGGTTGATGGAGGAGTAAATCATTATATCCTTCCACCCATAGTGGGATGTTTATAGGATGTGTTTATTGAAGACTTCTTAGGGTTTCCACTAGAGAGAGATGTGGAATTCACTATTGAGATCATGTTGAGAGCTGAGCCAATTTCTATTCCACCATACAAAATGGAACCGAAAGATCCTCAAGAACTCAAGACTTAGGTGGAGGAGTTGGAGGACAATGGATTTATCCATCCTAGTATGTTTCCTTGAAGTTCTACAGTATTGTTTACTAAGAAGGCTGATGGGACTCTATACTTGTGCATTGATTACCAGAAGTTGAACCGGATGACTCTGAAGAACTGGTATCCTCTTCCACTTATCGATAATCAATTTGACTAGTTGATAGGAGCTTGTGTGTTCTCGAAGATTGGCTTGAGATTAGGGGTATCATCAGCTGATAGTATAGACTTTTGATATACCAAGGACTACTTTTAGAATAATTTATGGCTTTTATGAGTTCATCATAATGTCATTTTGGTTGATGAATGCACCAGCAGTGTTTATGGCCTCGATGAACATAATCTTCCACGCGTGCCTGGATCATTTTTTCGTCGTATTTGTGGATGAAATCTTGGTTTACTTCAAGACTCATGACAATTATTCCCAATATCCTAATATCATCCTAAGTACACTGAGAGAGCATCGAATATATGCCAAGCTATCTAAGTGTCAGTTTTGGATTGATCAGGTACACTTCTTGGGATGCATCATCTCATAGGAAGGTGTGTCATTGGACCCATAAAATGTTCAGGAAATTTTTTCTTGAGAGAATCCCATGAATGTATTCTATATCCATATCTTTTTAATGTTAGATGGATATTATTAAATATTCATTCAGTACTTTTTCTATTTGGAAGCACCACTTTCAAACTTGACAAAAAATGGGATAATGTTTAATTGGTCAGAATCATGCGAGAAGGCTTTCCAGGAGTTAAAGAATCATTTTACATCAGCATCGATTTTCATCCTACCCGAGTTAGGTGAGGAGTACATGGTGTTTTTTTATGCTTCTAGGTTCAGACTCAGAGCTATGTTGATGCAAGGAGATCAAGTTGTGGTGTATGGAGATCAGAAGATGAGGCCACATGAATGAAATTAACCTATGTATGACCTTGATCTTGCAGCTATGGTTTATGCTTTGAAGTGTTGGCATCATTATCTATTGTGTGAGAAGTTTATGTTTTTTACTGATCACAAGAGCTTAAGGTATATCTTCTTGTAGTGAGATTTTAATCTCTAGTAGTGGAGATGGGTTGAGTATATATAGTCATTTTATTTTGAGCTAACATATACACCTGGTAAAGGAAACGATATGGCTGGTGATTTGAGTATGAAAACTCTAACTCAGATGGTTTATGAGTCTAGTACTGAGTGGCAGATGATGACCTTGTAGGCTGAGATGCATGTGGTGGTTCAGGAGAGTCAGGAGTAGATTCCTCTCATATCGGTTTCAGTGGAGTATACACTTTTGATTTGAATTAAAGATAGGCAGTATGAGGATCCAGAATGTTTGAACTTGAGGGAAATCCTTGAAGGTAAGGAGTCACCTTCATATTGGATCATAGATAAGGATTAGATCATCTATGTCAGGAATCAGGTTGTTGTTCCTACGGGTATGTTAGAGGAGTTGATGTAGGAATTTCATGCCTCAAAGTGCGTGGTACATTCATGTGTAAAAAAATGTATTATGTCCTACGACAATAGTTTTGGTGTCCAGGCATAAAAAATGAGATAGAAGGGTTCATGAAATGATGTTACACCTTTCATCAGGTGAAGGCAGAGCATCAATGACCTGGAGGTTTTCTACAGTCATTGCTCATTTCGGAATAGAAGTGGGATGACGTGACTATAGATTTTTTTTGGGTCTTCTAAAGATGCCAAGGAAGAATGAAACCATCTATGTTATCAAGGATCAATTGATGAAAATAGATCATTTCATGCCTATATGGGATACTTTATCAGTGGATTAGCTATGAGTTTTTTATGTTTTAGAGATAGTCCATCTGTACAAGGTTCCATGGGCTATAGTTTCAGATCATAACTCATGTTTCACTTCATGCTTCTGGAAGGGCTTGTATAAGGTGCTTGTTACATAGGTATTATTGAGTAAATTTTTTCACCCACATACATATGGGTATTCAAATCATACTATACGTGTTCTTGAGGATATGTTGTGGGCATGTGTTCTTGACTTCGGTGGGTCTTGGGAGAAACACTTTGATTTAGTGGAGTTTTCCTATAACAATGGTTATCAAGAAACTATATATATGGAACCATATGAGGTGATTTATGGTAATCCATGTAGATCATCACTATTCTGGATGAAGGCAGGTGAGTCATAATTATTGGGACCAAGTCTCATGTTGTAGATGTCAGAACAGGTGCAGCTAATTCAGAAACATATGGTTATGGATCAAAGTAGAAAGAATTTGTATACTGATAGATTTCAATGACCCCTACAGTTTACAGAGGGTGATTGTGTATTCCTTCGAGTTTTTCTTAGACTGGGTCACCGTAGAATATGGAGATAGGGCAAGTTTCTGCCCAGGTTTATCAGACCATTTGAGGTTGTGGAGAGAATCGGACTGGTGGCATACCGATTGGATCTTCTGCAAAAATACATCATAATTAATGATGTTTTTCATGTATCACAACTTAGGAAGTATCACCCTAACCCTTCTCATGTGGTTGGTGTGGATAACATTGATCTTGAGGTAGATGCATCCTTTGTGAAGCATTTGATACATGTGCTGGATCACAGTGAGAAAGTGTTGTGGGAAAAGACTATGTCAATAGTTTGTGTATTGTGGAAACATGGGTGTGTATAGGAGGATACATGGGAAAGGGAAGAAGATATGTGGGATCAGTGGCCTAATCCTTTTGGCTCGTAATCTTAGGGAAGCTTGGGAGTGCAACTCGAGGATGAGTTGTTATAAGGTGGGGATATTGTAAAATCCCAATCTTTTCTGGAGTTAACTCAGGATTGAATTCAGGTAATATTTTATCCTTATTTGATTAATTTTTGTATATATTATGACTTGGGGTTTGTTTGGGTTAAATTTTGAGAAAAATTTAAATTATAGGGTTTTTCACGGTTGGCGCACGATTTTCCCTAACCGTGCACCCTAACCTTGCTAACTATGCGAACCTAGGTAGAGGGGATTCACACAGTTGGTGCATGGTTTGGAAAATTGGTTTCCCTCTTAGGAGTAACCATGAACCCCTGAAATAATAGGAACATGGTTTTGGTGAATGGTTAGCTAAAACCATATGCCCCTTCCCAGTAATTCATGCATGATTTTAAATGTCACCTGATTTTAATTTTTAAAATCCCTCGAGCCCCCAAAACTCATCTATTTTGACCCCCATTCATCCCTAGGAGGTATTTCAAGATTTTGGAGCTCTCAGGATGAATTCCAATCCTTTTCAACCTTCATTATTCACAATTAAAATCCCGAATTGAAAGTCTTGTCCTCTCCTGGTAATTGAATCCTATCCCGGTTTTTATCTCTTTATTCTCCTTTTCTTCTTACTTTCTTTCAGCGATGTAATCTTCTGTTATGGATAGGTCTAAATCTATTTGGTGATATCTAGATCTATGATTCTAGATCTAGATCTATATTTATAAGATCTTTATTTTCTTTAATCTTGATTTAGGGTTTTGATATTTCGGATCTAGATCTATGTCGTTGTGCCACTCAATTTTTGGGGATTTCTATTAACTTATTATTCTTCGATCATTTGAGGCAGGTGGTCTAATATTCAATTCTCATAGTTGTGATTTTGATATGTGTATGAAAATTATATAATTTATATCATTCTTTACTAATTGGAATTCCTAAATTGGGTTAATTAATGCTATCAATTGATTAACTGAAATATTTTTGAAATAGATAATTAATTTCGGAATTAATTATGAGATTTAGGGGCTATCAAATTAGATAATTAATTAGGGTATTAATTATAATATTTATGGATTTTGATTTATATAATTAATTGGGAAATTAATTATAATATATTTAATTTGTTGAATTGAGATAATTAATTGTGGAATTAATTATATGATTTTGATGTCATAAATTGAGATAATTAATTGTGGGATTAATTCTGTGATATTGATATCATAGATTGAGATAATTAATTGTGGGATTAATTCTGTAATATTGAGTTTATTCTTATCTTAAGTATATATAATCTATAGGATGATTATCAAAAATATTTGATTGAATATAATATATATATATATATATATTACATTAATATCACTCACTAATTTAATTAATTTAATTTATTAGCATAAAATAGTTTTCTATAAAAATATTCCCTTTATTTTCAATTCGTTCTTATATTCATTTATAATTAATTTGTAACTAAATAATTCATTCTATATTGGTGTAAACCATATATTTTCATAATTTAGTTAATTATATTCATAAATTCTAATTTAATTCCTAGGTTATATCTTATTATATTAAATAATTATATATTAATAATATATTTTTATTTTGTAAAACTCAGTCTTGCATATAACACAAGTCATCAAAGAAACTCTATGTTGTGTGCGATGTACAATAACTCGGTGTCATATGCATTTAAAGATATAAAATATATTGAATTTATTTAAAATAGTAATATATAATAAATTATTGGGATATTATATTCCCTTATGTTCTTTGTGTTGTGTTTCCTACAATATATTGAATACAATGTTTGTAAAGACCTGGAATTTCCATGTGAATTTTTTTTAAATATATGGGAATTTTATGAGTCTGCAAAAATTGACGGCATGTGATTCTGAGGCCCGGTATTCCCAGAATTAATTTCTGAACTTTTTTCTGGGTACATTCAGTAAACGTATGAGTGGGATTTTCTAACTTTTGAACTGGTGCCCGAAATTGAAATCCAAGGGCACCGTCGAACTCATAGCACCGGTATTCTCTTAAAGAGACCTTCACCTTGACCGCAGTGTGTCGAGAGTGAAAGATATTTTTTTTTTCTTGAAAGAATGAAATAAATAAAAATGTTAACATTTTTTTAAATTTTTTTGTTGAAACCCCTCAACATGGGTTATGGTGGTGGGGACCACCCGAGCCTAAACCTCCCATGTGAATGTTTAGAGGTGGGGACCACCTAAACTAACCCCCATTTTGAATTTAGGGGCGGGGACCACTCGAACCCTCTTAATGGGGGAGAAACCTCTCAACTCCCCATTAATCCTTTCCTCCCATTAAATGGAGAAAATTAATTATGCCAACGTGGTACAATTAATTGTGTCGACAATTAATTGTGAAAACCTTTTAATTTGATAAACTTAAATTAGAAAGGGGGATATTTTCACATTTTGGGTGGAATTAGGAGAGGAGAACCTTTTGGAGGATTATTTTCTCCGACGAATAATGTGCTCCCCAACGAAGAACACTCACGCTGGTGAGGAACGTCTTCAACAAAAACGAACTGACGATAGAGGAAACGCTGACGTCACTGACGTCTGTCTATCCCCAACGACATTGTATCCTTCCTTGCAACCTCCGTCAAAAAATATCTAAGGTAGGGGTTTAATTATGTGTGATTTTGTTTCCCATGTTCTTCCCTTCTAAAACAAAGAACGTGGATCAACTCTCTAACTAGTTGATCCACAGATGATTTCTTTTGCGGGTTTGGGAATAATCAATTACGATAGGTTTTAGGGTTTGACGTTCTTCATTCAAGTTTTTTTTGAGCCTCTTGCTACCGCTCTAATGTGGAGGGTGTGGGCCAAACAAACATGGCCCGACCCCTCTTTCGTTCTTCTTGAATGATGTGTTCTTCACGATAGAAGAAGGTGGATTTGTGCCACGGCGACGAACGGATGCGGCGGTCGGCACATCGTTGGCTGTGACGAAGGCAATCGCCATGCGGCTCCTCATCACCCTACGGCCCTCCATGCCGCCCCACAGCCTCACTACCTCATAGCCTCTACGGCCCTCGCAGCCTCCGCGATGCCCCACGGCCTCGCCGCCCCGTGGCCTCGCCGCCTCGCAGCCCTATGTGTCGCCCCGTGGCCTCACCGCATCACAGACTCTACGGCCCCCGCAGCCTCTGTGGCACCATGTGGCCTCACTTCCCCACGGCCCTCTGTGTCGCCTCGTGGCCTCGCCGCCTCACGGCCCTCCGCGGCCCCCGCGGCCTCCACTACCCCCGGCCCTTCGCCGCCCCCACAGCCTTCGCCACCCTCGCGGCCTCCACGCCACCCTCATGGCCTCGCACCGCTCTGCGGCCCCTATGCCGCCCAACAAGGGCTGGGCCGAACCCAGCGGGCTGGGTCGACCCAAACCAAGTCGGGTCAGGCCAGGCCGGGTCAGACCGGACCCAGACCAGCTATGAGTTTTTTGCTCTATCAGCCATAACTTTGGCACCAGGCGTTCGTTTGACAAACCATCAACGGCGTTGTAAACCTTGGAGAGAGATGATACCTTTGGTATACCCCCATTGAAGTTTTCGGTAAATTTAGTATATGGTCAGGTTGGATCGAGCACGAATCCAACCAGTCCCTCGGGACTAAAAGGCTAATAACTTACAGATTGGGCATCTGATTAACGCATTGTCTATTGCATTGATACCCCTATGACGTGGCGGTCCTTTGAGATACTTTTAGTGGGAATTCGTGGTAGTTGGAGTATCGACTAGTGGCTTGAGGAGTGGACCCTCCCAGAGACGAGAAAGCTTAGTGCGGGAACCCAGTAGCTGGTTGTGACATAAAGAATGAATAGTGATCTTGTGTGGATAAGCACCGATCGATCCTGTGTGGGTCGGCATCTAGTGATCCTATGTGGGTTAGCACCGAGCAATCCTTTGTGGGTCAGCAGCAGAGCCTCTTAACAGAGTAAGATGATTCATTAGTTATATATAATCATTTGTACTTCTGTACCAAATTTATACATGGCGTGAGCTGATTTCGTACATGAGCGGTACTTGCCTTTGTGGTAATACCTTGGTGGAATTATTCAATGTGGTGTACCTGTGTGTTACTTACCTTCGTGGTATTCCTTCCTTTGTGGAACAGTTGAGATTTGGGCTAATGAGTTGGGCCTTATGATTCCTCTTATTTGAGATGGGTTTACTTGATAACTTAGGTATATGTATGGGCATATACCTAAGTAGGGTTGTCAGTTGTTTTCATGCTTTTTGGTTTATCCTTTGTGGATTTTGTGAGACCTTGAGGGTCTCAGGGTCCCTACTGAGTATCGTTATACTCACCCCTGCACAAGCTATGCCCGCACCTTTTTGTGTTTGATGCAGACAACAGACAACACTGACTGAGGATGAGAGTACCAGGACTGGAGGTAGCTTGGAGGTGGACCTTAGATGGGGCATACAATAGAGACAACTGTTCGAGAGCTGTACCTACCCTTCAGGTAGGATCCTTGGCGGGTGATCACAGGAGTTGTTCCAGTTTACTTGTACTTTCAGTTTCTTGTACTTTCCTGTTGGGCTTGTATTCTGGCCCCTTTTACTTAGTGTACTCATTCTGTTTACTATTCAGTTTACTTGAGTTCTTATCTTATTGTGTGCTTGGTTGTGTGTGTTTACAGGTTATAAAGTAAATGTCTTCCTAGTTTTAGGGAATACGCCTTCGGTGCTAGTCTCCAGCCCTTAGCCTATGGAAGGCGGGCTTGGGGTAGTCATGACACGGGTCCTAGGGGACGGGTCGTGACAAATTGGTATCAGAGGAGTCAGTTCTACCATAGAACATAGGACTCTGATCTTTTTAATGGAAATAGTGTTAAGTGTAGTGAGTGTGGTTATCAGTTTAGGGAATCCAATGTTGGTGTGGTGGACTACGTATCCATACACCAAGACCCTTACTTCTGATTTCTGACTCAGTGCACGAAAACACTGATTGTGTGTGTATTTTGAAGAGTTTTCTTTGTTATCTCTTTGAGTCAGCTCACCAGGTGTAAATTTTTTACCATGGTGCACCTGTTTCTTTTCAGGATTCCTCTACGCAGACATCTAGCTAGGGTTCCGAATATAGTACTCACTGATAGCCCACCGAGTGATGAGGCCTCGGTGCAGGGCCCTCTTTCAATAGAGGCACCAGTGGAGGGCCCAGCGGTACCATTACCCGTTGGGCCACCGATACCACCAGCCCCAGTAGAAGAGGGTGCACGCCGCTTGAGAAAGTTGCATGAGTTCCAATGCCAAATGCCACCCAGGTTCAGGGGAGAGATGGACCCACAGGCGGCTGAGGATTGGTTGGAGGCCATGGTGAGAGTTTTCCGACTATTAGGGACACCAGCTGATCTCATGGTGATCCTTGCCTCCAGCCTTCTACAGGCAGCAGCAGGCATATGGTGGAGCTTGATGCTCTAGGTTCACGATGAGGTGACGCTTCTCTAGGCAGACTTCGAGAGCCTATTTCGGGCAAAGTTTGTTCCAGTGACTCTTCGTGTTGTGCGCATACAGGAGCTACTTCATCTACAGTAGGGAAGCATGATTGTGGATCAGTACTCGGTGAGGTTCACTGACCTCTCACTCTACTCAACCGATATGGTGCGGGACCCATTCTTCAGGCCCCAGACCTTTGAGCAGGGACTCAGGCAAGATATCAAGGGTTCGATGATTTCTCTTAGCATCCCGACGCAGGTGGGGGTGTTAAATAGATCCCTCTTAGTGGAGAGTTTCCTTTCTGAGTAGTCACTAGTAGCGAGACCCACCAGTCTTCATGTAGAGGAGTTTTCTGTAGCTGGCAGCAGATAGATGTCGCAGAGGTCCAAGAGGACCAGACCTATAGGTGGACGACCGTAGGATTCAGGGTTGGTTGTGCAGGGTCGCCCAAGGCACTTCCAGCCATGCCAGGATTGGGAAGTGTTACGCATGCGGAGGGTAGGGTCACATGGATCATGACTATCCGACCTATCGTACGGATGATCAGTATATGGTCGAAGGACCGCCCAGGAAAAGACAGAGGTTCGACCAAGGAGATCTGCAGGGAGCAGGCAGACGTGGCAGAGGAGCTGGTCATGTAGCTAGCGGTGGGTGATGATTCGAGATGTTACCGCCACCACCACCAAGTGGTCCACCCCGACCACGGGGAACAGGAGGACAGGGGTGAAATCATCTCCAGGAAGTTGAGGCCTACTATCACGGGGCTCTAGAGATAATACGAGGTATGATCTGTGTCTACTCCACCTTAGCTACAGTACTTATAGACACAGGTTCCAGTTATTCTTTTATTACAACTTCCCTTGTTCAGATCTCGGAGATTTTTATGGAGTCGTTGGGTCGATCCTTATAGCTAGAGACTCTTATGGGAGCGGATTCGATGATTACGCATTGGTGCCAGCAGTGCGAGCTTACTCTAAGAGGCGAGAGCTTCGTATGGGATCTCCTAGTAGCGGCGTCGAGGCCTTAAGATTTCATCTTGGGTATGGACTAGTTATCTACAGTCCAATCTTAGATTGACTGTATTAGGCGCAAAGTGCGGTGTGTCCACACAGATGGGACCAGGTTTACCTTCACTGGAGAGAAGGGAGCCTTTGTAGCACAGTATGAAATTACTCAGAGGAGAGTGCAGTCAATCGCTCATCATTTGGATAGCCTTAACCTCGGAGCAGTTGATGTGGAGAGTTCGAGTTATCCTGTAGTGGTGGACCAGTACATGGATGTCTTCCCTGAAGATGTTACGGGTCTACCTCCTCGTAGAGAGGTGGACTTTTACATTGACTTGTACCCCGGTACGGCACCGATATCTACACCAGTGTATCAGATGGCTCCCACGGAGCTTCTTGAGCTACGGGTACAACTAGAGGACTTATAGGGGAAAGGGTTCATTCGGGCCAGTGTTTCTCCATGGGCAGCCCCGATTTTATTCACCAAGAAGGAAGATGGGATCTTGAGACTTTTTTCGACTATTGCCGCCTGAACTAGGTGTTCGTGAAGAACAAGTATCCACTCCCGAGGATTGATGGACTATTTTATCAGCTGAAGAGAGCACGGTGGTTCTCAAAGATAGACCTCAGATCAGGCTATCACCAGCTCAGAGTATGAGACGAGGATGTGTAGAAGACGGCTTTCAGATGTCAGTATGGCCATTATGAGTTCTTATTTATGCCATTAGGTGTGACCAACGCTCTATCAGTGTTCATGGGACTCATTAACATGATCTTTCATCCATACCTTGATCGCTTTGTAGTAGTCTTCATCGATGACATTCTGATCTACTCGACTACTGAGGAGGAGCATTCCAACCATTTTCTAGTAGTACTGGACACACTCTGAGAGTACCAGCTTTATTATAAGCTCTCAAATTTCCAGTTCTGGATCCGATAGGTTCACTTTCTGGGACATGTCATCTCGGAGGCTGGAGTTGCAGTGGATCCAGCGAAGATTGAGGTGGTACTTGCTTGGGAGCCACCTAGGAGTGTGATGGAGGTATGTAGTTTCCTAGGTTTGGTCGGATACTACTGGAGATTTGTGCCAGATTTCTCCAAAGTTGTAGCACCACTATCAGTGTTGACAAAGAAGGGTCAACCCTTCGTGTGGTCAGAGAGATTCTAGTGGAGTTTTCTGGAGCTGAGGTGGAGGCTGACTAGTGCCCCCATCTTGAGGCTTCCATAGGATGGCGTAGGGTACGTAGTCTACTGCGACGCATCGGGGACCGGGCTCGGATGTGTCTTGATACAGGAGCGAGCAGTTATCGCATATGGTTCTCGACAGCTGAGACAGTGATGTTGGCTTGAGTTCCTCCAGTACTATGACTTCGAGATAGTCTATACTCCTAGGAAGGGGAACATTGTAGTAGATGAACTCAGCAGGAGGTCTGTTATACAACTACTAGTCGAGGCAACGGAGTAGCTGGACACTTTGCAGATATCATTTGTGGATCAGGATGGATCATATTTCCTTCAGTCTCTTACAGTCACTCCCCCACTTCTTCAATGAGTTAGGGAGGCGTAGCACAGGGACACTGACTACGAGACTCGACGTGCTCAGATATCCACAGGAAAGACACCTGATGTATTTTTTGAAGGTGGGGAGCACGTCATCCTCTTCAGAGGATATACCATGGTATCAGTGTCACTTCAGGAGGAAGTGTTGAGGGATTTCCACACATCCCCACTAAAGGTACATCTAGAAGTGGCGAATATGTACCAGGATCTCTGATGATAGCACTGGTGGTCAGGAATGAAGAAATCAGTTGCAGAGTTTGTCTCTCGGTGCCTCACTTGTCAGTAAGTGAAGGTGGAGCATCAGGTACCAGTAGGCTTGGTTCATCCTTTAGAGGTCCCAGAGTGGAAGTGGGATGGGATATCCATGGACTTCATGATAGTAATTCCATGTACATATAGGGGACATGACTCGATTTGGGTGATCGTCGACCAACTCACCAAGTCGGTCCACTTCCTACCGATCAGAGAGCAGGATTTAGTAGAGAGCTTGGGACGCCTCTATGTGCAGGAGATTGTGCGGGTACATAGAGTACCCTCGATGATTGTATATGATCATAATGCATGTTTTACTTCCCGGCTATGAAAGGGGTTGAAGGAGGATTTTGGGACACAGCTTCGTTTGAGCACCGCTTTCCATCTGCAGATGGATGGCCAAACTGAGCGGACCATTTAGACCCTCGAGGACATATTGCGTGCTTGTGTCCTCAACTTCAGTCGTATCTAGGAGGGTCACTTTCCTTTGGTGGAGTTTGTATACAACAACAGCTATCACTCCACCATTGGGATGGCACCATTTTAGGCGTTGTACGGGCGACCTTGCAGATCACCTTTGTGCTGGACTAACCCAAGGGAGTCAGCACTAGTGGGACCAGAGATGGTACGGACTACCACAGAGAAAGTTCAGATCATCCCGGAGTGGATGAAGACTGTACAGAGTAGGCATAAGTCCTATGATGACAGGATACGGAGACCTCTATAGTTTGGGGATGGTGACCACGTATTTATATGGGTCTCACCCCGACAAGGTTTGCAGAGATTTTTCCAAGGTGGAAAGTTATATCTGAGGTTCATCGGACCTTTCTAGGTCCTTAGAAGAGTTGGCGAGATGGCTTACAGCTTAGATCTTCCACCTCAGCTGTACCGGGTGCACGACGTCTTCCACGTATCCTAGCTGAGGAGATATGTGCACAACCCTTCTCACATCATTGACCACAGAGAGTTGGACATCGACGATGGGGTGACTTTTATGGAAGTTTCAGTAGATATTGAGGATCGGCAGGACCGGGTCCTTCATGGGTGGTTGATACCTCTGGTGCGTGTTTGCTGGAAGCATGGGAACCTCCAGGAGGGCATATGGGAGCGGGAGGCTCAGATTTTTGATCAGTACCCCCACTATTTTTCTTAGTTTGTGTTCTGGCTTATGGGTATGAAAAGTCTTGAGGTGGGGAGAATGTAAAGACCTTAAATTTCTATGTAATTTTTTTTAAATATATGGGAATTTTACGAGTCTGTGAAAATTTATGGTGCATGATTCTGAGGCTCGGTGTGCCCGGAATAAATTTCTGAACTTTTTTCCACGTACGTTAACTAAACATATGAGTGGGATTTTCTAACTTTTCAACTCGTTCTCGGAATTGAAATATGAGGGAACCGTTGAACTCACAGAGTTGGTATTCACCTAAAGAGTCCTTCACCTCGACTGTAGTTGGTCGAGAGTGAAAGATAGATTTTTTGTTTTTTGTAAAAGAATGAAATAAATAAAAATGTTAACATTTTTTTATTTATTTTTTGTTAAAACCCCTCAACATGGGTTATGTGGTGGAGACCACCTGATCCTAAATCTCCCATGTGGATTTTTAGAGGTGGGGACCACCTTAACTAACCTCCATTTTGAATTTAGGGGCGGGAACCACCCGACCCCTCTTAATGGGGGAGAAACCTCTCAACTCCCTGTTAATCCTTTCCTCCCATTAATTGAAGCCAATTAATTATGCCAACGTGGTACAATTAATTTTGCCGATAATTAATTGTGTCAACCTTTTAATTTGATAAACTTAAATTAACAAGGGGGCTATTTTCACATTTTGGGTGGAATTGGGAGAGGAGAACATTTTTGAGGATTATTTTCTCCAACGAAGAACGCGCTCCCCAACGAAGAACACTCACGCTGGTGAGGAACGTCTTCAACAACAACGAACCGACGATCAAGGAAACGCCGATGTCACCGACGCCCGTCTATCCCCAACGACATCGTCTCCTTCCTCGTGACCTCCATTAACAAATATTTGAGATAGGGGTTTAATTATGTGTGATTTTGTTTCCCATGTTCTTCCCTTATAAAACAAAGAACACGGATCAAATCTCTAACTAGTTGATCTGTGGCTGATTTTTTTTGCGGGTTTGGGAATAATCAATTGTGGGAGGTTTTAGGGTTTGAAATTCTTCATTCATATTTTTGTTAGGACAATTACTACCACTCTAAAATGGAGGGTGCGAGCCAAAAAATCATGGCATGACACCTCCTCCATTCTTCTTGAATGGTGTGTTATTCGCAATGGGAGAAGGAAGCTTTGTGCCATAGTGACGAACGGATGCGGCGGCCAGCACATCACCGGCCGCGACGAAGGCGATGGCCCCGCAGCCCCTCGCCGCCCCGAGGCCCTCCATTCCGCCCCAGGGCCTCACCGCCTCATGGCCTTCGTGGCCCCCGTGGCCTCTGCGGCGCCCCACGACCTCACTGCCCAATGACCTCTACGGCCCCCGTGGCCTCGCCGCCCCGTGGCCCTCTGCACTGCCCCGCAGCCTCGTCGCCTTGCGACCTCCGCAGCCCCCGCAGCCTTCGCGGTGCCCCGCGGCCTTGCCGCCCTGCGGACCTCCACTCCGCCCTGTGGCCTTACCGCCTCATGTCCCTCCACGGCTCCTCATGGCCTCTGCGGCCCTCCGTAGCCTCCGCGGCCCCCGTGGCCTCCACAGCCCCCACGGCCTCCACTGCCCCACGGCCCTTCGTGGCCCCTGTGGCCTTCACCGCCCTTGCGGCCTCCATGCCACCCTCTTGGACTCGTGCTACTCTGCATCCCCCACGCTTCCCAATGTGGGTCGGGTCGGACCCAGTGGGTCGGGTCAACCCAAACCGGGTTGGGTTGGACCAAGCCAGGTCGGACCGAACCCGGACCAGTTATGAGCTTTTCGTTCTATCAGCCATAACTTTTGCATTAGGTGTCCATTTGAAAAACCGTCAACGGCGCTGTAAACCTTGGAGAGAGATGGTCCCTTTGGTATACCCACATTGGAGTTTTGGGTAAATTTGGGATATGGTCGGGTTGGATTGAGCACGAATCCAACTGGGCCCTCAGAACTAAAAGGATAATAACTTACAGATCGGGCATCTGATTGACGCACCGTCTGTTGCGTTGAGACCCCTATGAAATGGTATCCCTTTGAGATACTTTTCGTGGGACTTCATGGAAGTTAGAGTATCGACTAGTGGCTTGAGGATTGGACCCTCCCTGAGATGATCAATCTCAGTGCGGGAACCCAGTAGCTGGCTGTGATGTGAAGAATGAATAGTGATCCTATGTGGGTCAGCACCAAGTGATCATGTGTGGGTTAGCACCGAGCGATCCTATGTGGGTCAGCACCGAGTGATCCTGTGTGGGTCAGCACCGAGCGATCCTGTATGGGTTAGCATCTAGAGATCCTATGTGGGTCAGCACTGAACGATCTTGTGTGGGTCAGCAGCAGAGCCTCTTAATAGAGTAAGATGATTTAGTAGTTACATCTAATCATTTTTACTTTTATACCTAAGTTATACCTGGTGTGAGATGATTTCGTACTTGAGTGGTACTTTCCTTTGTGATAATACCTTGGAGGTATTATTCAATGTGGTGTACCTATGTGGTACTTACCTTCGTGGTATTTATTCCATGGTGGAAAATTTGAGCTTTGGGATAATGAGTTGGGCCTTGTGATTCCTCATGTTTGAGATGGGTTTACATGATAACTTAGGTATATGTATGGTCATATACCTAAGTAGGGTTTTCAGTTATTTTCATGCTTTTTGGTTTATCCTTTGTGGATTTTGTGAGACCTTGAGGGTCTTGGGGTCCCTACTGAGTATCGTTATACTCACCCATGCACGGGTTATGCCTGCACCTCATTGTGTTTGGTGTAGATGACAGACAGCTCTAACTAAGGATGAGAGTATCAGGACTGGAGGTATCTTGGAGGTGGACCTTAGACGAGGCGTACCACAGAGACGACCGTTCGAGATCTATACCTACGATTCAGGTAGGATCCTTGGTGGGTGATCACAGGAGCTGTTCCAATTTACTTGTACTTTCAGTTTCTTGTACTTTCCAATTGGGCTTGTATTCTGGACCCTTTTACTTACTGTACTCACTCTGTTTACTATTCAGTTTACTTGAGTTCGTATCTTGATGTGTTCTTGGTTGCATGTGTTTACAGGTTACAAAGGGAATGCCTTCCCAGTTTTATGGAATACACCTTCGGTGCTAGTTTCCAGCCCCTATCCTATGAAAGGCGTGCTTGGGGTAGTCACGGCATGGGCCTCGGGGGAGGGGTCGTGATAATGTTCCTGCTTTAGATTTTTAGTGTATTGAAAATTTGATCCTGGTGATGCTTGGTGATACATGGTGGAGCATGGTGGTTTATGATGGTGATGGTGATTGTTGTAGATGGAGATCGATCTAGGGGTACACATGGTAAGGAGGAGGCTTCTAGTAACTTGGGTTTATCATATTTGGAAGCATTTGGGATGTAGAGTTCCTTTATTATTTTCCCATGTACCGTTGAACATTTATTTGATGTTTCATGCATGTGTTTTATAAATTTCAATTGATTATATGTATATATATTTTTTTGGTGGTGTTGGTTGTTTTTATGAATTAGAGATATGTGTCTGTTATAGGCTGATATAAGCTAAGGACTCCCATATTGTGTGATATGATAACTTGGTTCTAGTCAATGGGCCCTTTCCTATTGGAGGAAATCTTAGGGTAGAACTATCGGCTTACTACCAGCCCAGAAGGGGGACCAATGAGTTAATTCTTGTCATGTTCGATGATTAATTATTTTCAAATATGAATATTTTAAAATCATTAATGGTGATCAAAGTTTAAATGAGATGATGGATATTCATTGAATATCAGTGAAGACGGGTAGTTAAGAGATCTTGGGGAGCAAGCCCACGTAATTTGGTTGAGAGATTAATAATGATATCATGATGTCGAGATTGAAGTAATTTTTTATATTCAAAATATAGAAAATATATTTGCATGATTCAGTAATAAATAGTATAAGGAGAGAGGGGAGAGGGAGAGGGGAGAGGGAGATAGTAATATTGTGAGAAGAGAACCTGATATTTCATTCAAGTAGAATAAAACTCTCTATGTGTCAAAGAAGAAGAAGATGATGTGATTCTAAAGAATAGATATCATGCATAAAAGAATAAGAATAAAATAATAATGGAAATTATAGGTAGGAATGAGGTCATTCCCTATGATATACATATATCATAGAAGTCGGAATTGAGAAAAGAAGAAGAAGATTTGGAAGATATTGGTATGTATTTATATTATTTATCTATTCTATCAAGACTCAAAGAATATTAAAGTGAGTAAGTCTAGCTATCTAGATTCTGTATAAGATTTGGAGGCTTGGTAACTTCAAGAGAGTGATGTTCATGCACTCTAGAAGACTACCCACTTTCTGTTGAATATTTTCATTGACAAAGAAGATTTTATTATTTGATGAAGAAAAATCCTAGAGTATATTTTTTATCTTTTTTATTGAATTTATTGGATGTAAAATTTGTAAACTATTGGTATCCAATATAAAGAACACAATCGGGATATTTTAATACCTATTGGGAGACAAAAAAAGTATTTTTGGGATAAATGAGTTGAGGGTAACCTTATGAATATCCATATATGTCTTAACAGACAACATAGGCTTGAATATTGAGTGTGGAATTTAAAAGGATAAAATAATTTGGTGAAAAGGTTTCACTGATTCACCCCCCCCCCCCCTCAAGTGACTACACAATTCGACTGGGGTACAATATTAACAAAAAAACTATTGTATCCATATCTTATATGGTATTCTATATGTTTGGGGTATTATTTGGAAGATAAGAATTTATTATTTAAAATATTTAAATGAAGGGTGGTGAGATCACATCCCTCATATTTTAATAAATATATAAATAAACTTTTTTATCCCAGATAAAACATTTTTATTCATTTTACCTTTGGAAACATGTTATAGAGTATGGTAAATTATAAACCATGTGTATTGGATCAATCATATCATGTTGTTTATAAAAAACACTTTTTTTTAAAAAAATATCTTATGACATAAGATAAATAAGATAAATATACACATCATTTTACTAAAATACAACTGATCTTGATATATTTCTTTTTATTCACGTCATGGTTTAGCAACCCTTTACTTTATCACTAGAACACAAACTATAAAATCCATCAATTATTACCATGATTTTTAAATACTATATATTTACAACTTTTGTAAAATATATATTCCCTTAAAAATTGAATAATTGATTTCTATAACATCAATGTCTGACATGGACATTCCATGGAGTTTCTAAAACCCCTTTAGGCAACTAGGATTGCTCCATCCTATGGAAGTAATTTCCTTCCTGAATTTATGTATAGTTTTAATGACTATGACTAGCTATTTAGAGAAATGTATTTAGACTTTACAACTAAATATTCTTTCTTCTATTCTGAAATTTTACCCACTTCTACTATCAACATATCACCAAAACTTATAAATCACATGTCAAGCTCATTTATTCTCGATATTTTGATAAATCAGTGTAAAAAAATTATTGAACACATGCATATTTTCAAAACCGTTCCAAAAATAATTTTTTAATGAATTAAAAAGTCATACCAAGCCTTGGAGGTTATCTTTAGTCTCACCAATTCATGGGTACACTCAATCACATCAAGTATATGAGTGGATACTAAAGTCCCTTTATAAATATTACATCTAATACCTTCGAAACCTTAAATGAATCAATACATTCTTCTTATAAACATCTATATCGACTCTTGGAATAACTTCAACAATGGGTTACTCAAAAAGGGGTTTCTCAAATACATAGAATTATCTTCTAGCTTAAGAATGATTCTTAAGTTCTATACTAGTCTAATAAGTTTCTTACTTTAATATTCTACTTTATCTATATTAAACTCAAATTAAAGTTGGATAGTGATGATTCCATTTATCTATAACAGAATATTTTATTAGAAAATTATCATGTTTTACACTCATTTAATAAGGAATTTTATTAAATATTCACCCACTAAAATGATTACCCCTTTTAAAATCCACCATATTCATTAGTGGTCCAAGATCCATATTTTACTAATTTTTTGGTCGCTTTAGAATTTCTCCCATCACTTAGGAATTTAGGTAGACCATCATGCGAATCATATCTATAAGATCACAACCTTTTCTAGAGTTTAGTCAGGCTTGAATTTAGTTAATATTTTTTAATTATTTCAGTACTTTTTCTTGGATGAGGACTTGGGGTGTGTTTGGGTGGAATTTTGAGAAAATGGAAATTATAAGGTTGTTCGCGGTTGGTGCATGTTTTTCCATAACTAACCACCACAACCCAGCTAACCGTGCGAACCCAGGCAGAGGGGATTCGCATGGCTAGAGCATGGTTTGAAAAACTATGTGCCCTCTTAGGAGTAATCTTGCACCCCTAAAATAATAGGCACATGGTTAGTCTCACAGTTAGGGAAAATTGAGCGCCCCTTTCCAGCAAACCATGGGAAATTTTAAATGTCACATGATTTTAATTTTTAAAATACCCCAAGCCTTCAAAACTCACCTATTTTAACCCCCCATTAAACCCTATAAGGTATTTCATGATTTTGGATCTCTCTAGATGAATTCCAATCCTTTCCAACCTCCTTTATTCTTGATTCGAAGCCCGTATAGAAGTTTTTCTCTTCTCCTGATAAGTGAATCCTATCCAAATTCTTCTCTCATTCTTCTCCCATTATTCTCATTTTCTTTTAGTGATGTAATATTTAGTTATGGATAGATATAAATCTATTTGGTGAGATCTAGATCTATTATTCTAGATCTAGATCTAGATTTATAGGATCTTTATTTTCTTTAATCTTGATTTAGGGTTTTGAGATTTAGATCTAGATCTATGTCGTTGTGCCACTAAATTTTTGGGGATTTATATTAAGTGATTATTATTCGATGATTTGAGGTAGGTGGTCTAATATACAATTCTCATAGTAGTGATTTTGATATTTGTATGAAAATTATATAATTGATAGCATTATTTAGTAATTGGAATTCCTAAATTGGGTTAATTAATTCTGTCAATTGATTAATTGAAATATTTTTGAAATAGATAATTAATTTGGGAATTAATTATAAGATTTAGGGTATGTCAAATTAGATAATTAATTGGGGGATTAATTATGATATTTATGGATTTTTATTTATATAATTAATTGGGGAATTAATTATGTGATATTGAATTTTTTGAATTGAGATAATTAATTGTGGAATTAATTATATGCTTTTTATGTAATAAATTGAGATAATTAATTATTGGATTAATTATGTGATATTTATATCATAGATTGATATAATTAATTGTGGAATTAATTATGAATAATTGATATTTTGAATGAGATGATTAATTTTAAAAATTAATTATGGGATTTTGAGTTGTGAGTATTTATTGATTAATTTTTAAATTAATTAATGGGATTGAAATACTTAATTAATTTGGTAATTAATTAAAGTAAATTAAGTGATAAAATAATTTAATTAGTAATGAAATTATAGTTATTAATTAATTGTTGAATTAATTAATATTATTGATATGATTAGTTAATTATTAGATTAACTAATGGAATTTTTTATTTTAACTAATTGTTGAATTAGGAATGGAAATTATTTGGATAATTAATTGTTGAATTAATTATGTGTTGGTGAATGGTAATATGGTCATTCAAGTGTGAATTAAAAATGGGAACATGGTCATTCTAATGTGTGATGTGTGAATGGAAATATGGTCATTCAAGTGTGAATTAAAGAATAAGAACGTGGTCATTCTATTGTGTGTAGTATGAATGGTGACATGGGAATTCAATTATGAATTAAATAATGGGAACATGGTCATTATATTGTTTCTAGTATGAATGGTAACATGGTAATTCAAGTAAGAATTAAAGAGTGGTAATAATGGAATTCTGAGATCTGACCACACTTAGGAATACTTCAGGCTCCAGCATGAACCAAAGAAGGTATTGAGATATGCTATTACCTGGAAATACTTCGAGCTTCGGCATGAGCCGAAGAAGGTATTGATATATCATATCACCTGGAATACTTTGGGCTTCAGCATGATCTAAATAAGGTATTGAGGAATGGGTGTCCTCTGAATCTCGGGATTAAATGTGGTTAGGTGAAGAATAAATGATAATGTGATAAATGTTTACTTATGCATTGTACTTATTTCTTTATACAACTATATACACTATTTTTAACTAGATATTGTTTTAGAACCCATTGGTGGTGGCCTACTGAGTTGTACTCACACCCTACTTGATATTCCTGGTTGGTACCCATATAGAATTTATTGTTATAGGATAGGTTAAGGGAAAAGGATTTATATTAGATGGATAAGTTGGGATGGAGCTTGGATGTGGGAACCGGATGTGGTTCAGGACCCTCTTGGGAGTCATTGGTGTCTTTATTTTCAGTTTTCATTTTAGATACTTGACACATATATTAGCATGGCATGTTTTCTATTTTAGTTGGATATTGTATTTTCATGCATTGATTATCTTGAAATATTAGTATTTTTATGGTTGTATATGCTTCCTCTATTGTTTCTTATTTTTGATGGTGTATTACTCTGATAAAAGAGGGTATATTCTCCCCATGATCAACTTACGAGACCCTCACTGCTAGTTAAAAACCTTTGGCATACGGGGAGGCACGCTTGAGGTAATGTGACCGACTGGATTGGGTCACCGGGGTGTGGAACCTGATCACTAATACAAATATGGATTTTATCGGCACTAAAAATGGCCTTTATCAGCGCTAGAAAAGCACTGATAAAGCCGGAGAAGATAAAGGGGGGGTCCCCTTTATCAGTGCTCCAAAAAGCGCTGATAAATACCCCTTTTATCAGCGCTAAAAAAAGCGCTTATAAAAGGGGTCTTTTATCACCGCTAAAATGAAGCGCTGATAAAAGGGTCTTTTATCAGCGCTTTCTTTTTAGCGCTGATAAAAGACCACTTTTATCAGCGCTTTTTTTAGCGCTGATAAAAATAAAAAAAATAAATAAAATAAATAAATAAAATACTGCCAATCTTAGGGGGGATTTTTACAGCGCTTGAGCCCCCCTTTATCAGCGCTTTCCCGCACCTCCAGTGCCAGCCCGCACCACCTACCCCTTTTATCAACGCTATCCCTTTAAATCAACCTTGCGCGCGCACCCGTGCCTCCACCCGGATTTGATCTCGAGACCTCCCCCCTGCGCACCTAAAGCCTTTGCCACTACCCTATATTGATTTGTTCTTTTATTCATGATATATCTATTTATTTATATATATATTTAGTTATATTTATTCGTATAGTAATATATATTTATATTAATATATATAGTTATATTAATATATATATATATATTTATATTAATATATATATATATAGTTATATTAATATATACATATAGTTATATTAATATATATATATATATATATATATAGTTATATTAATATATGTATAGTTATATTAATATATAGTAGATATATAAATATTCATATATTGGTATTTTAAATAAAATGGATATTAGTTATTATTTATATAAAGCTAATATATTTTATATGTAAATATGTTTAATTATTTATTTAAAAAATTTAATTTTTAGGTGTGAATATATAAAAAATATGTACATATAGTTATATATTTGATTATAAATAGCAGTGAATTATAAAAAATGATGAAATTTCAAATACATAATATCAATATGAATGTAATAACTTGGAATAAATTCAGTCCCCACCAAAAAAAGCCAATAATACCCCCTTAAACGAGGTTAAAAATCCACAAAATGTTAAAAAATCTGGGTACCCCGACAAAAAACTCAGTTTTGGAGGCCTTCTGGGCCTCTTTTGGCCTCGAAAAATGCTTGACCAGGGTACCCCCCCCCCCCGGTCACAGCGACGTAGAGCTCGTCGCAGGCTTCGATTTGATATGTGGTAGAGCTCAAACGGACACCCGGATCAAAATTTATGGCCGTTTGAAGTTTGAGTTTCGTTTTCAACATATTTTGGATATTTTTTAAATTTTTTTTATTTTTTATTCTTCAAATTGTTATTAAATTACTATTACTCCATGATAATTATCAAATTATTAATTAAAAATATTTTTTAATTTTTTAAGAATCCATTTTCACTAAATATCTTATATATTAAGTATATTAAGTGTAAATGTACATTTATACTTATCTAAAATATATTTAAAAATTATATATTATATTTATATCAATATAACTATATAACTATATTTATATATTAATATATTTTTTAATTTTTTTTTTGAAGTCGACCCTTTATCAGCGCTTTTAAAAAAATCGCTGATAAAGGCCCCCCCTTTATCAACGCTACTAAACAAGCGCTGATAAAGGGGGTCCCTTTATCAGTGCTAAAAAAAGTGCTGATAAAGGGGGGGCTTTATCAGCGCTAAAAAAAACGATGATAAAGGGGTACTTTTATCAGCGCTTTTTCGTTAGCGCTGATAAAGGGGTGGCGCTGGCCTTGCCCAGTTTTGTGGTAGTGGATCCGGGACATTTCAATGTGGTATCAGAGGAGTTTTATTTTATTTTTATTTTGTATTACTATTTAGGGAAAGGTGGATAGGATAATAGGAAGATTTAGGGCCTGGACATGAGATCTTGTATAGGAATTGGAAACCCATGTATAAGGGAAAACCCAAGTACCTAAAGTGGGATTGTTGTTATTGATGTTTGTTCTCACAGCTGAATATTATTTTCACTTGGGTAACTCCCTTATTATGAGATGTGAAAATTTGTTTTTGAAGTTTTCAAAGAACTGACTCATGGCCCAGAATGGCATGAGAGTTGAGCCTGCATGCATCATTCTAGGCACTCAGGATTATTTTGTGACATGTATCATTTTAGGCATGCGTAGGAAAACTGATTTTGGGTATTTGTTGAAATTGAACTGTTTTTCTTTGATTTTGAAATTGAAATGAAAAATGGTGCCTAATATGAAATTAAAAGTTGTAAAATGATGCAATAGTGTGAATAATTAGGTGTCTAAATGGGAAAATTGAAATTGAGAATGCTTTTACCCTAGATAACCAAGACTTGGGTGTAAGATGGTAAAGGGTAGTAATAGCACCTCGTTTTTGACCACATGACGAGGTTTAGGGAAAATACTTGTTGTGTCTTGTTGTATTTCCCTCTTATATAAATGAGATAAAGTTGTTTTTTGAGTCCTAAGATGTGTGTTTGACATTTTAGATATATGTATCCATGATAATGCATGTTGAGAGGATGATAGGAGGATATGGTTTACCGGTAGTGGAACCTGAGGCATTGATAGTGCTCGGTGAATAAGCAGGGGAGAAGTTATGATTGAACTTTACTCACTTTATGCAATTCTTGGAAATAGACCCAGGGCGGGTTGTGAATAGTATATCTAACCTGAAGAGGTGTTTTCAATTAAAGCGCCCTCCTACTTTTACTGGAGAGGGTGGACCTGAGGGAGATGTGCTCTAGGTTGAGTCAATCGATATGATACTTGACCATTTAGAAACTCATGCTGGTAGGAGGGTCAATTTGGCTTCTTATATGCTATGAGGATCAGAAAAATGATGGTGGGACATTCAGGTGCAGACTGGATAGACTGACGGTATGTTATGGAAGGAATTATTGGAGAGGTTCTTGGATCACTTCTATCCAAAGACGTCGAGTGAGGATATAGAAGTAGAGTTCATGTGGCTAACTTAGGGGAGCATATTCATGATATATTATGTTGGATTCTTTACAGACCTATAGTGCTTTTCTCCATCATTTTCAAAAGATTATACAACTATGGAAAGACACTTTTAGGATGGACTTAAGTGTGATATTAAGTCCCAAGTTAACCTCTTTTGGTTAAAGAAGTTTGTTGAGGTGGGGGATTGGGCTCTCATAATTGAGGGGAACCTAAAGGTTTCTTGCATTTCTGGACTGATATTTGATACTATTTGATGAGGAGGTGCAAATTCTGAGAGTAGGAAATGCTATTATGAGGCCTTTATCCAGGCCAGGGGGAATCGGGGTGCACAGATAGAGGGATCAGTTGCACAGGACCTTACTAGAGTGATCTTCCATCAATGTGGTAGGCCATGAAAATATCATCGACACTATCCTCGACCACTAGTATAGTGGACATATACAAAAGTTTTCTAGTACACAGTAACATATGGTTAGTGATGGAGGATCTAGACAGAACTAGGGTGCGGGAAGAGGATCTTCTGCACCATATCATTCCGGCAGCTATATTTTTATTGACTGATGTGCTAGAGGCAATAGATGTGGTTCTTCTAGGAAATAGAACCCATATCAACATAGTGGTGCAATATAGGGGAGTCATACTACATCACATAGAATAGGGGTATGACAACTACATGTATTGTAGCCTAAATTTATGAATAGTGAGGATAAACCTTTGATAGTGAGAGGTACTGTTCTTGTAGCTTCTATATTATTTAGTGCCTTATTTGATACTGGTTCCTATCATTCCTTTATATATGTAAAACTTTTTAGTGATTTGAGCTTGGAGGTGGAGTTTTCAAGCTGGAAAATGGTGATAGATACATTGTTGGGAGTACATTCTAGAGACACTTGTTTGGGTAGAGGATGTTCTCTCAAGATCGAGGAGTATCATTTTCTCTGGGATCTTGATATTCTTGATATGTATAGATTAGACCAAATTATGGGTATGTATTTTCTAGTTTCATACCAATCCCACATTGATTGTTACCATAGGAGAGTGAACTTTACGTATCCTAAGGGTTACAACTAAATTCACCATGGAGAGTGGGATATTCAAGCAAGCTGAGCAGGGCCAATTACTCAGCAACTGGGAGAGCTCACACCCCATGTTGCTATTTTATTACTGGTTGATGGAGGAGTAAATCATTATATCCTTCCACCCATAGTGGGATGTTTATAGGATGTGTTTATTGAAGACTTCTTAGGGTTTCCACTAGAGAGAGATGTGGAATTCACTATTGAGATCATGTTGAGAGCTGAGCCAATTTCTATTCCACCATACAAAATGGAACCGAAAGATCCTCAAGAACTCAAGACTTAGGTGGAGGAGTTGGAGGACAATGGATTTATCCATCCTAGTATGTTTCCTTTAAGTTCTACAGTATTGTTTACTAAGAAGGATGATGGGACTCTATACTTGTGCATTGATTACCAGAAGTTGAACCGGATGACTCTGAAGAACTGGTATCCTCTTCCACTTATCGATAATCAATTTGACTAGTTGATAGGAGCTTGTGTGTTCTCGAAGATTGGCTTGAGATTAGGGGTATCATCAGCTGATAGTATAGACTTTTGATATACCAAGGACTACTTTTAGAAGAATTTATGGCTTTTATGAGTTCATCATAATGTCATTTTGGTTGATGAATGCACCAGCAGTGTTTATGGCCTCGATGAACATAATCTTCCACGCGTGCCTGGATCATTTTTTCGTCATATTTGTGGATGAAATCTTGGTTTACTTCAAGACTCATGACAATTATTCCCAACATCCTAATATCATCCTAAGTACACTGAGAGAGCATCGAATATATGCCAAGCTATCTAAGTGTCAGTTTTGGATTGATCAGGTACACTTCTTGGGATGCATCATCTCATAGGAAGGTGTGTCATTGGACCCATAAAATGTTCAGGAAATTTTTTCTTGAGAGAATCCCATGAATGTATTCTATATCCATATCTTTTTAATGTTAGATGGATATTATTAAATATTCATTCAGTACTTTTTCTATTTGGAAGCACCACTTTCAAACTTGACAAAAAATGGGATAATGTTTAATTGGTCAGAATCATGCGAGAAGGCTTTCCAGAAGTTAAAGAATCATTTTACATCAGCATCGATTTTCATCCTACCCGAGTTAGGTGAGGAGTACATGGTGTTTTTTTATGCTTCTAGGTTCAGACTCAGAGCTATGTTGATGCAAGGAGATCAAGTTGTGGTGTATGGAGATCAGAAGATGAGGCCACATGAATGAAATTAACCTATGTATGACCTTGATCTTGCAGCTATGGTTTATGCTTTGAAGTGTTGGCATCATTATCTATTGTGTGAGAAGTTTATGTTTTTTACTGATCACAAGAGCTTAAGGTATATCTTCTTGTAGTGATATTTTAATCTCTAGTAGTGGAGATGGGTTGAGTATATATAGTCATTTTATTTTGAGCTAACATATACACCTGGTAAAGGAAACGATATGGATGGTGATTTGAGTATGAAAACTCTAACTCAGATGGTTTATGAGTCTAGTACTGAGTGGCAGATGATGACCTTGTAGGCTGAGATGCATGTGGTGGTTCAGGAGAGTCAGGAGTAGATTCCTCTCATATCGGTTTCAGTGGAGTATACACTTTTGATTTGAATTAAAGATAGGCAGTATGAGGATCCAGAATGTTTGAACTTGAGGGAAATCCTTGAAGGTAAGGAGTCACCTTCATATTGGATCATAGATAAGGATTAGATCATCTATGTCAGGAATCAGGTTGTTGTTCCTACGGGTATGTTAGAGGAGTTGATGTAGGAATTTCATGCCTCAAAGTGCGTGGTACATTCATGTGTAAAAAAATGTATTATGTCCTACGACAATAGTTTTGGTGTCCAGGCATAAAAAATGAGATAGAAGGGTTCATGAAATGATGTTACACCTTTCATCAGGTGAAGGCAGAGCATCAATGACCTGGAGGTTTTCTACAGTCATTGCTCATTTCGGAATAGAAGTGGGATGACGTGACTATAGATTTTTTTTGGGTCTTCTAAAGATGCCAAGGAAGAATGAAACCATCTATGTTATCAAGGATCAATTGATGAAAATAGATCATTTCATGCCTATATGGGATACTTTATCAGTGGATTAGCTATGAGTTTTTTATGTTTTAGAGATAGTCCATCTGTACAAGGTTCCATGGGCTATAGTTTCAGATCATAACTCATGTTTCACTTCATGCTTCTGGAAGGGCTTGTATAAGGTGCTTGTTACATAGGTATTATTGAGTAAATTTTTTCACCCACATACATATGGGTATTCAAATCATACTATACGTGTTCTTGAGGATATGTTGTGGGCATGTGTTCTTGACTTCGGTGGGTCTTGGGAGAAACACTTTGATTTAGTGGAGTTTTCCTATAACAATGGTTATCAAGAAACTATATATATGGAACCATATGAGGTGATTTATGGTAATCCATGTAGATCATCACTATTCTGGATGAAGGCAGGTGAGTCATAATTATTGGGACCAAGTCTCATGTTGTAGATGTCAGAACAGGTGCAGCTAATTCAGAAACATATGGTTATGGATCAAAGTAGAAAGAATTTGTATACTGATAGATTTCAATGACCCCTACAGTTTACAGAGGGTGATTGTGTATTCCTTCGAGTTTTTCTTAGACTGGGTCACCGTAGAATATGGAGATAGGGCAAGTTTCTGCCCAGGTTTATCAGACCATTTGAGGTTGTGGAGAGAATCGGACTGGTGGCATACTGATTGGATCTTCTGCAAAAATACATCATAATTAATGATGTTTTTCATGTATCACAACTTAGGAAGTATCACCCTAACCCTTCTCATGTGGTTGGTGTGGATAACATTGATCTTGAGGTAGATGCATCCTTTGTGAAGCATTTGATACATGTGCTGGATCACAGTGAGAAAGTGTTGTGGGAAAAGACTATGTCAATAGTTTGTGTATTGTGGAAACATGGGTGTGTATAGGAGGATACATGGGAAAGGGAAGAAGATATGTGGGATCAGTGGCCTAATCCTTTTGGTTCGTAATCTTAGGGAAGCTTGGGAGTGCAACTCGAGGATGAGTTGTTATAAGGTGGGGATATTGTAAAATCCCAATCTTTTCTGGAGTTAACTCAGGATTGAATTCAGGTAATATTTTATCCTTATTTGATTAATTTTTGTATATATTATGACTTGGGGTTTGTTTGGGTTAAATTTTGAGAAAAATGTAAATTATAGGGTTTTTCACGGTTGGCGCACGATTTTCCCTAACCGTGCACCCTAACCTTGCTAACTATGCGAACCTAGGTAGAGGGGATTCACACAGTTGGTGCATGGTTTGGAAAATTGGTTTCCCTCTTAGGAGTAACCATGAACCCCTGAAATAATAGGAACATGGTTTTGGTGAATGGTTAGCTAAAACCATATGCCCCTTCCCAGTAATTCATGCATGATTTTAAATGTCACCTGATTTTAATTTTTAAAATCCCTCGAGCCCCCAAAACTCATCTATTTTGACCCCCATTCATCCCTAGGAGGTATTTCAAGATTTTGGAGCTCTCGGGATGAATTCCAATCCTTTTCAACCTTCATTATTCACAATTAAAATCCCGAATTGAAAGTCTTGTCCTCTCCTGTTAATTGAATCCTATCCCGGTTTTTATCTCTTTATTCTCCTTTTCTTCTTACTTTCTTTCAGCGATGTAATCTTCTGTTATGGATAGGTCTAAATCTATTTGGTGATATCTAGATCTATGATTCTAGATCTAGATCTATATTTATAAGATCTTTATTTTCTTTAATCTTGATTTAGGGTTTTGATATTTCGGATCTAGATCTATGTCGTTGTGCCACTCAATTTTTGGGGATTTCTATTAACTTATTATTCTTCGATCATTTGAGGCAGGTGGTCTAATATTCAATTCTCATAGTTGTGATTTTGATATGTGTATGAAAATTATATAATTTATATCATTCTTTAGTAATTGGAATTCCTAAATTGGGTTAATTAATGCTATCAATTGATTAACTGAAATATTTTTGAAATAGATAATTAATTTCGGAATTAATTATGAGATTTAGGGGCTATCAAATTAGATAATTAATTAGGGTATTAATTATAAGATTTATGGATTTTGATTTATATAATTAATTGGTAAATTAATTATAATATATTTAATTTGTTGAATTGAGATAATTAATTGTGGAATTAATTATATGATTTTGATGTCATAAATTGAGATAATTAATTGTGGGATTAATTCTGTGATATTGATATCATAGATTGATATAATTAATTGTGGAATTAATTATGAATAATTGAGATTGTAAATGAGATAATTAATTCTAAAAATTAATTATGGGATTTTGAGTTGTGAGTATTGATTAATTAATTTTAAAATTAATTAATGGTATTGAAATACTTAATTAATTAGGTAATTAATTAAGGTAAATTAAGTGATAAACTAATTGTTTAATTAGTAATAAAATTGGAGTTATTAATTTATTGTTTAATTAATTAATATTATTGATATGATTAGTTAATTGTTAGATTAACTAACGTAATTTTTGAGTTTAAATAATTGTTGAATTAGGAATGGAAATTATTTGGATAATTAATTGTTAAATTAATTATGTGTTGTTGAATGGTAACATGGTCATTCAAGTGTGAATTAAAAATGGGAACATGGTAATTCTAATGTGTGATGTGTGAATGGCAACATGTTCATTCAATTTTGAATTAAAGAATGAGAACATAGTCATTCTATTGTGTGTAGTATGAATGGTAACATGGGAATTCAAGTATGAATTAAATAATGGGAACATGGTCATTCTATTGGGTGTAGTATGAATGGTAACATGGGAATTCAAGTAAGAGTTAATGAATAGTAATAATGGAATTCTAAGATTTGACCTCACTTATGAATACTTCAGGATCTGGCATGAGCCAAAGCAGGTATTGAGATATGATATTACCTAGAAATACTTCGGGCTTCGGCATGAGCCGAAGTAGGTATTGAGATATGATATTACCTAGAAATACTTTGGGCTTTAGCATGAGCCAAAGTAGGTAATGAGATATCATGTCACCTCAAATAATTCAGGCTCTGGCATGATCTGAAGCAAGTATTGAGGCATAGGTGTCCTCTGAATCTCGAGAGTAAATGTGGTTAAGTGAAGAATAAATTATAATGTGATAATTTTTTACTTATGCATTGTACTTATTTCTTTATACAACTGCATACACTATTTTTAACTGGATATTGTTTTAGACATCATTGGTGGTGGACTACTGAGTGGTACTCACACCCTACTTGGGATGCCTAGTTAGTAACCAAATAGACTTTATTATTGTAGGATAGTTTAAGGGAAAATGACCTATGTTAGATGGCTAAGTTGGGATGGAGCTTGGATGTGGGAACCAGATGTGGTTCAGGACCCTCTTGGGAGTCATTGGTGTCTTTATTTTTAGTTTTCATTTTAGATACTTGACACATACATTAGCATGAAATGTTTTCTACTTTAGTTGGATATTGTATTTTCATGAATTAATTATCTTGAGATATTGGTATTTTATGGTTATATATGCTTACTCTATTATTTCTTATTTTTGATGGTGTATTACTGTGATAAAATAGGGTATAGTATCCCCATGATCGACTTACCAAACCCACACTACTAGTTGAAAACCTCTGGCATATGGGGAGGCACGCTTGAGGTCATGTGACAGACCGAATTGGGGAACTGGTGTGTGGAACCTGATCTGGGACATTACAATGTGGTATCAGAGAATTTTTATTTTATTTTTATTTTGTCTTTCTATTTATAGAAAGGTGGATAGTAGACTAGGAATATTATCATCCTAGACATGAGCTCATGTATAGGAGTTGGAAACCCATGTATAAGGGAAAACCCAAGTACCCATGGTGGTATTATTGTAATTGATGTTTGTAACAGCTGAATATTATTTCACCTTGGGTGACTCATTTATTGTGTGATGTGAAAATTTATTTTTTAAGTTTTCTAAGAATTGACTCATAGCCAGGAAATGCATAAGAGTTGAGCCTTCATGTATCATTCTAGGTACTCATGATTATTTTGTGACATTCATCATTTTAGGCATGCGTGGGAAAATAAATTTTGGGTATTTTTTGAACTTGAACTGTTTTTCTTTCCTTTCGAAAATGAAATGAAAAATGGTGCCTAATATGAAATTAAAAGTTGTAAAATGATGAAATAATGTGAATAATTAGGTATTTAAATGAGAAAATTAAAATTGAGAATGTGTTTACCCTAGATAACCAAGACCTAGGTGTAAAATGCTTAAGGGTAGTAATAGAACCTTGGTTTTGACCACATGGTGAGGTTTGGGGAAAAGGCTTGTTGTGTCTTTTTGTGTTTACCTCTTATATAAATGAGATAAAGTTGTGTTTTGATTCATAAGACGTGTTTTTGACATTGTAGATATATGTCTCCATGATAATGCATGTTGAGAGGATGATAGGAGGATATTGTTAAAGATGGTTTACCAGTAGTGGAACCTGAGGCACTGATAGTATTGGGTGAAGAAGCAGGGGAGCAGTCCTAAGTGAACTTTACTCACTTTATGAAATTCATGGAAAGAGACCCAGGGTGGGTTGTGAAAAGTATATCTAACCTGAAGAGGGATTTTCAATTACAGTACCCCCCTACTTTTACTGGAGAGGTTAAAATTGAGGGAGTTGAGTTCTGGTTTGAGTTAATTGAGATGATACTTGACCATTTAGAGACTCATTCTGATAGGAGGGTCAATTTGGTTGTTTATATGCTATGAGGATCAGCAAAATATTGGTGGGACGTTCAGGTGGGGACTGGACAGATTGACGGTATGTTATGGAAGTAATTATTAGAGAGGTTCTTAGAGCACTTCTATCCAGATAGGCTGATGAAGGAGATAGAAGCAAAGTTCATGAGGATGAATCAGGGGATCATATTCGTGATGTATTATGTTGGATTATTTACATACCTACTTCAATTTTCTCTAGAATTGGTAGGAGATGATACAACTATGTAAATACGCTTTCAGGATGGACTTAAGTGTGAGATTAAGTCCAAAGTTAACCTCTTTTGGTTAAAGAATTTTGATAAGGTGGTGGGTCGAGCTCTCATAGTTGAGGGAAACATGAAGGAGGCTTATAGTGCTAGACTGATAGTTGATACTGGACGATCATGAGGTGCAAATTCTAAGAGTAGGATACGCTATTATGATATCTTTAGTGAGTCCAGTGGGAAGCAGGTGCATAGATAGAGGGATCAGTTGCACAGGACCTTACTGGAGTGATCTTCCATCAGTGAGGTAGGCCATGAAACTATCATCTACAGTGTCCCCAACCACTATTAGAGTGAACATCTACAGAATTTTTGTAGGAAACAGTGGCATATGGTCAGTGATGGAGGATCTATAAAAAACCAGGGTGTGGTAAGGGTATCTTTTTCAACATATCAGTCTGGAAGCTAGATTTCTACCGACTGATGCGGTAGAGGCAATATACGTGGTGTTTCTAGGCAAGAGAACCCATATCAACACAGTGGTGCAACTTAGGGGAGTCAGATTGCATCACAGAGAATAGGGGTATAACAACTACATGTAGTGTACCCTAAACTTATGGATAGTGAGGTTGGACCTTTGATAGTGAGATGTACAATTGTTGTAGCTTCTACATTATCTAGTGCCTTATTTGATACCGGTTCCTATCGTTAATTTATAACTACAAAACTTGTTAGTGATTTGAGCTTGTAAGTGGAGTTTTCATGCGGGAAAATGGTGATAGATACATTGTTGGGAGTACAGTCTAGAGACACTTTTTTGTGCAGAAGATGTTCTCTCAAGATCGGGGAGTATCATTTTCTCTGGGATCTCGATATTCTTGATATGTCTGTATTAGACCTAATTATGAGCATGTATTGACTAGTTTTATATCGATCCCACATTTACTGTTACCATAGGAGAGTGAATTTTGCGTATCCTAAGAGTTACAAATAAATTCACCATGGAGAGTGGGATATCCGGTCAGGCCGAGCAGGGCCAATTACTCAGCAACTGGGAGATCTCACACCCCAGGTTGCTATTTTATTTTTGGATGATGAAGGTGTAAGGCATGATATCCTTCCACCCATAGTGGGATGGTTTTAGGATGTGTTTACTGAAGACTTCTCAAGGCTTCAACCAAAGAGAGATGTGGAATTCACTATTGAGATCATGTTGAGAGCTGAGCCAGTTTCTATTCCACCATAAAAAATAGAACTGACGGAGCTTCAAGAACTCAAGACTCAGGTGGAGGAGTTAGAGGATAATGGATTTATCCATCCCAGTATGTTGCCTTGGGGTTCTACAGTGTTGTTTACTAATAATTCTAATGGAACTCTATACTTGTGCATTGATTACCAGAAGTTGAACCGCATGACTATGAAGAATCGGTATCATATTCCATGTATTGATGATCAATTTGACTAGTTAATAGGATCTTGTGTGTTCTCAAATATTGGCTTGAGATTGGGGTATCATCAGTTGAGAGTACGGACTTCTGATATACCAAGGACTGCTTTCAGAATCATTTATGGCCTTTATGAGTTTATTGTAATATCATTTGGTTTGATGAACACATCGGCAATGTTTATGGCCTTAATGAACATAATCTTCCATGTGTACCTAGATCATTTTTTGTCATATTTGTGGATTTAATCTTGGTTTACTCCAAGACTCGTGACAATAATTTCCAATATCTTAATATCATCCTAAGTACACTGAGAGAGCATCGGATATACGCCAATATATATAAGTGTTAGTTTTGGATTGATCAGGTAAACTTCTTGGGACACATCATCTCATAGGAAGGTGTGTCATTGGACCTGTTAAACGTTCAGGAAATGGTTTCTTGAGAGTATCCCATGAACTTATTCGATATCCATATCTTTTTAGTGTTAGATGGATATTATCAAAGATTCATCCAGAATATTTTCCATTTGGAAGCACCACTTTAAAACTTGACCAAAAATGGGATAAAGTTTGGTTGGTCAGAATCATGCGATAAGGCCTTCTAGGAGTTGAATAATCATTTGACATCAGCACCGATTTTCATCCTACCCGAGTTAGGTAAGGAGTTCATGGTGTTTTTTTATGCTTCTAGGGTCAGACTCAGAGCTATGTTGATGCAGGGAGATCAAGTTGTGGTGTATGGATCTCATTATATGAGGACACATGAATGAAACTAACCTATGAATGACCTTAAGCTTGCAGTTATGGTTTATGATTTGAATCGTTGGAATCATTATCTGTTGTGTGATAAGTTTATGTTTTTTATCAATCACAAGAGCTTAAGGTATATCTTCTTGAAGTGATATTTGAATCTCTAGTAGTGAGAATGGGTTGAGTATATACATTCATTTCATTTTGAGCTAACATATACACCTGGTAAAGGAAATAATATGATTGATGATTTGAGTATGAAAACTCAAACTCAGATTGTTTATGAGTCTAGTGCTAAGTGGAAGATGATGACCTTGCAGGCTGAGATGCATGTGGTGGTTCAGGAGAGTCAGGAGTAGATGCCTCTCATATCAGTTTCAGTGGAGTCTACACTTTTGATTTGAATTAGAGATAGGAAGTATGAGGATCCATAATGTTTTAACTTGAGTTAAATCCTTGAAGGTGAGGAGTCACCTTCATATTGGATCATATATAAGGATTAGATCATCTATGGAAGGAATCAGGTTGTTGTGCCTATGAGTTTGTTAGAGGAGTTGATGTAGGAATTTCATGCCTCGAAGTGGGCGGTACATTCAGGTGTAACAAAAATGTATTGTGACCTAAAACAATATTTTTGGTGGTCGGGCATGAAAAAATATATAGTAGGGTTCATGACATGATGTTACACCTGTCAGTAGGTGAACTCAGAGCATTAACGAGGTTTGTTACAGTCATTGATCATTTCGGAATAGAAGTGGGATGATGTGAATATGGATTTTTTTGTGGGTCTTCTGAAGATGACAAGGAAGAATGATGTTATCTGGGTTATTGAGGATCAACTGATGAAATTAGATCATTTCATGCTTATATGGGAGACTTTATTAGTGGATCATCTATGAGTTTTGTATGTTTGGGAGATAGTCCATTTGCACAGGGTGCCATGGGCTATAGTTTCGGATCATGACTCATGTTTCACTTGACACTACTAGAAGGACTTGTAGAAGGTGATTGGTACATAGGTATTATTGAGTACAGTTTTTCACCAACATACATATGGGAAATCAAATCATACTATACAGGTTCTTGAGGATATGTTGTGGGCGTGTGTTCTTGACTTCGGTGGCTCTTGGGAGAAACACTTGGATTTAGTTGAGTTTTCCTATAACAATGGTTATCAAAAAACTATATAGATGGAACCATACGAGGTGATTTATGGTAATCCATGTAGATAACCACTATGATAGATGGAGTTAGGTGATTCATAATTATTGGGACACTACTGGAAAAACGGCCTATACCCACGGTTCAAAACCGTGGGTATAGCCCCCAAAACTGTGGGTATAGCCTATACCCACGGTTTTGGGAACCGTGGGCTGGAAAGGCGTCGGTATAGGGGTCTCAGCCTATACCCACGGTTTTGGAGAACCGTGGGTATAGGGGGTGTAAAATGTGGCACACTGCTATGCAACTGTGGCACACAACAGACCCCACGGTTTTCAAACCGTGGGGATTTAATTCAAAAAACAGGTGCCCAGGGAGTTTCGAAACCGCGCCTCACTCAGAGCCTCGCGGCCGCGCATCACCATCGGACCAACCAGGCTGTGAATTTTATTTTTTATGTATATATCTATCTTCTTATATATATTAATATAATCCACGTCGGGTTTTTAAATTCAAAAAACGAGATTATGGGGATTCGAACCCGCACCTCCTGCTACGCCGCGTGCCCGCACAGAACACCGAACCAACCGAGATGTTAAGTTTATTTTTTATAGATACATATATCGGCATATATATATTAATATAATGGGGTATTTAAATACAAAAAGCGTGGCCATGGTAATTCGAACTCTCGTCTAACAGTAAACCTGAAAGCTGCTTTTCACTAAGGTACCAACCGAGCTGACATTTTTACTTGTTATATATATATTCATCTGCCTATACATATTAAAACGTTCTGTGAAAAAATTTCTTCCCGCCAAATATTTTTTTGTGTCCCGCCTAATGTTTTTTCCCCGCCATAACACAGGAAAGCTATACCCAAGGTTCTGGAGAACCGTGGGTATAGGTCTTCCAAAAAAAATACTGCAATACCTACGGTTTTGAAGAACCGTCGGTATAGGTCTTCAGAAAATACCTTAGACCCACGGTTTTCTCCAAAACCGTGGGTATAGGTATTATTAGAAAACAATACCCACGGTTTTTGGCACAACCGTGGGTATAGGTTCCCATACTATCCCTATACCTATGGTTTTGGAAAACTATGGGTATATGGGTAACCTATACCCACGGTTTGTTTCAAAACCGTGGGTATAGACCTATTTTCTAGTAGTGGGACCAAGTCTCATGTTGTAGATGTCAGAACAGGTGCAGCTAATTCGAAAACATATGGCTATGGATCAAAGTAGACAGAATCCGTATATTGGTAGATGTAGATGACCCCTAGAGTTTATAGAGGGTGATCGTGTATTCCTTATAATTTTTCCTAGACTAGGTCACCGCAGGATATGGAGATAGGGAAAGTTTCGGCCCAGGTTCATCAGACCGTTTGAGATTGTGGAGAGAATCAGACTGGTGGCATACCGATTGGATCTTTTGCAAAAATACAGTGTAATGCATGATATTTTTCATGTATCACCCCTACCCTTATCATGTGGTTTATGTGGATTACATTGAGCTTGAGGTAGATGTGTCCTTTACGGAGCATCTGATACATGTGCTGGATCACAGTGAGAAATTTTTGTGAGGAAATACTATTTTGGTAGTTAGTGTATTGTGGAAACATGGGTATGTACAGGAGGATACATGGGAAAGGGAAGAAGATATGTGGGCTCAGTAGCCTAATATTTTTTGCTCAAAATCTTAGGGAATCTTGGGAGTGCAACTCAAGGATGAGCTGTTATAAGGTGGGGAGATCATAAGATCCCAACCTTTTCTAGATTTGACTTGGTATTGAATTCAGGTACTATTTTATCCTTATTTTATTTTTTTATATTATGACTTGGGGTGTGTTTGGGTGAAATTTTGAGAAAAATTGAAATTATAGGGTTGTGCACGGTTGGCGCATGATTGTCCCTAACTGTGCACCCTAACCCTACTAATCGTGCAAACCTAGGTAGAGGGGATTCACACTGCTACTGAATGGTTTGGAAAATTGTTCACCCTCTTAGGAGTAACCATACACCCCTAAAATAATAGGCACATGGTTTAGGTGAATGGTTAGGTAAAACCGTGTGCCCCTTCCCAGAAAGTCATGCATGATTTTAAATGTCACCTGATTTTAATTTTTAAAATCCCTCGAGCACCCAAACCTCACCTATTTTGACCCCCATTCATCCCCAAGAGGTATTTAAAGATTTTGGAGCTCTCAGTATTAATTCCAATCCTTTTCAACCTCCTTTATTCACAATTCAAAGCCTGGATCGAAAGTCCTCTCCTCTCCTGGTAAGTGAATCCTATCTCGGTTCGTATCTCTTTCTTCTCCCTTTCTTATCACTTTCTTCTAGTGATGTAATCTTCTATTATGGATAGTTCTAAATCTATTTGGTGAGATATAGATCTATGATTCAAGATCTAGATCTTGATTTATAAGATCTTGATTTTCTTTAATCTTGATTTAGGGTTTTGAGATTCAGATCTAGATCTATGTTGTTGTGCCGCTCAATTTTTGGGGATTTTTTTTGGGTGATTATTCTTCAATGATTTGAGGTAGGTGGTCTAATATTCAATTCACATAGTTTTGATTTTAATACGTGTATTAAAATTATATAATTTCTAGCATTCTTTAGGAATTTGAATTCCTAAATTGGGTTAATTAATGTTTTAAATTGATTAATTGAAGTATTTTTGAAATAGATAATTAATTTGAAAATTAATTATGAGATTTAGGGGCTTTAAAATTAGATAATTAATTGGTGGATTAATTATGATATTTAGTTATTGTGATTTAGATAATTAATTTTGGAATCAATTATGAGATATTGAATTTGTTGAATTGATATAATTAATTTTGGAATTAATTATATGGTTTTGATGTCATAAATTTTGATAATTAATTATGGGGTTAATTGTATGATATTGATATCATAGATTAAGATAATTAATTATGGAATTAATTATGAAGAATCAATATTTTGAATGAGATAATTAATTCATAAAATTAATTATGGGATTTTGAGTTGTGAGTATTGATTAATTAATTTGTTAAATTAATTAATGGGATTTACATACTTAATTAATTGGGTAATTAATTAATTGAAATTAAGTGATAAACTAATTGTTTAATTATTAATGAAATTGGAGTTATTAATTAATTGTTTAATTAATTAATATTATTGATATGATTAGTTAATTGTTAGATTAAATAATGGAAATCTTTATTTTAACTAATTGTTGAATTAGGAATGAAATTTATGTGCATAATTAATTGTTTAATTAATTATGTATTGGTGAATGGTAACATGGTCATTCAAGTGTGAATTAAAGAATGAGAACATGGTCATTATAATCTGTGATGTGTGAATGGTAACATGGTCATTCAAGTGTGAGTTAAATAATGGGAACATGGTTCTTCTATTGTATGTAGTATGAATGGTAACATGGGAATTAAATTATAAATTAAAGAATGGGAACATGGTGATTCTATTATGTGTTGTATTAATGGTAACATGGACATTCAAGTAAGAATTAAAGAATGGTAATAATGGAATTCTAAGATCTAACCTTGCTTGGGAATAGTTCGGGCTCTAGTATGAACCAAAGAAGATGTTGAAATATGATATTACCTGGAAATACTTCGGCTCTGGCATGAGCCAAAGCAGGTATTGAGATATCATATCACCTGGAATACTTCGGGATTCGGCATGATCTGAAGTAGGTATTGAGGCATGGGTGTCCTTGGGAACCCGGGAGTTAATGTGGTTAAGTGAAGAACAAGTGATAATGTGATAACTATTTACTTTTGAATTGTACTTATTTCTTTATACAACTGAATACACTGTTTTGGACTAAATATTGTTTTAGAAACCGTTGGTTGTGGCCTACTGAGTTGTACTCACACCCTACTCAGGCTACCTGATCGGTACCCAAATAAACTTTATTATTGCAGGACAGGTTAAGGGAAAAGGCCATGTGTTGTATGGATGAGTTGGTATAGATCTTAGATGAGAGAACGATATTTGGTTAGGGACCCTCTTGGGAGTTTTCAGTGTCTTTATTTTCAGTTTTCATTTTAGAAACTTGATACGTACATTAGCATGGCATGTTTTCTACTTTAGTTTGATATTGTATTTTAATGCATTGATTATCTTTTGATATTGGTGTTTTTAATGGTTATATATGATTCTTATCTTTTTTATTATTTTTGTTGGTTTGTTACTCTAATAAAAGATGGTATAGTATCCCCATGATCGACTTATCAGACCCTCTCTACTAGTCGGTAGCCTCTGGAATATGAGGAGGTGCACTTGAGGTCATGTGACCAACTAGATCAGGGCACCAAAGTTTGGCACCCGAGCCGGGATGTTACAATATCATATATGATTCTTGGATTGTTGAGTGGATAACTCTTTATCCAAACTATCATATAGATAAACTCAACTCTATTTCTCTAATAAACCAATCATATTAGGGTCTCCCAACTAAGTGTAACCCAAATTAAATGCCAATAAGAGACATCTAATCCTATTAGGGTCACGCTTTACTTTTTTTCTTACACAAGATAATCCAGGGCACCCGACTTTAGCATGACCTACCCAATTTGATGAACGATGTCTTAAAAAGTATTTTCTTTAGAAGGAAACTAGCACTTAGTATTTTTAAAAGGGATTTAATCTCACTATATTATATCATTTATTCCCTTTAAATATATGCATGATTTTAATGATTTAGATTTAAATCTTATTCCTTCCATCAAATCAATATATTCAAACCATATTTATGTGTAACCCTTTATACAACCTAAACTTAAATTACTAACCCAAATAAAAGACAACTATATTTATACACATCTAAATTCATATCATTCATAAGGTACATGAAACCCTTTCATGTATAGGTTTAAAATCATATGAAATCAACAATCCCCACAAGAGTAATCTTTGAGCAACAAATAGTAAACCACCACTTTTCTATACAAGTTATAAGCCTCAAAGACAATGAGCAATCTGACCCAAAGTCACTCCACCCAATGATAATTTACTCAAGTGAGACCTCCACTCCATATTTCTAACATATAATATGTATAAACAATAATTAAACTTTATATTCAAGATTGTAACTTAATTAAATCCATGTTAAGATAGAAGAAAACTAATCAATTGTCATACTTAGCATGTAACTCCTTAAATGAATATATGACAATTTATAAAATCATATTAACATTTAAACTAAAGAATACATTCATTCATAATATAAAAATTATATTTATGAATAAATTAGGGGATAAAATAAATAAATGAATAATCATAAATTTAAATATGAGATAAAAAATTTATGAACAATTCATAAATAAAGCAATTATAAACATTTAATAATTTAGCCATTCATTATGTACAATCCATAATTAAAATAAATATACACAGTTTTTATTAATCTCTAATATGAATTCTTTAATATTATCATTTTATATGGAATTTAATTTAAATATATGATATTATATGAAATATAAACATTTTATATTCCAATTATATTATGTAAATATTTTACATGATATAAATATCACATATTTATTCATATTTAAATCTTGATCATATCAATTATCAAAACCCATTTTGATATGGTTTAAATAATATCTCAAATAAGGCCTTTAATTTAAACACTTCAAATTAATAATTATAAATGATTCATAATTTTAAATATAAGTTTATTTATCTTTTTCCCTTATTTTTTAATTTATAAACACTTTATAAATTACACTTATAATTTCTATATAAACATTTTGTATCCAAATTATAATTCATTCCATATAATCTCAAAAATGTATTTAATATTAACATTTAATATTATGGGTATTTATTTAACAAATTTTTCGTAAATATTTAATCAATTAATTATAAAAATTTTATAATTAATTAATTTATAAACATTATAAATTAAATAAATATCCCAAAATACATTTTTCTATAATTTATAAACATTTTATAAATTATTTCATTCAATTCCTAATTAGAAATAAGAAAAATAAAATTGTTCTACTATATCGTATTTAATGATATATCCATATTTTATGTCGTGATTGATAATGTGGCTCACAATATCACCTTACTCTGATATCTTATCAAACTCTATGATAGAAAATATATGGTTTTGATAGGCTATGATGGACATCATAAGAATAACCTAGTGGTTAATCTTATGTTACTTATCGTAAGTTGCGACCAAGTCATATCGTGTTATATGATCAACTTGTATAATATTAACTTTATGTTATTGAATCATATTCATTGATAGGTCGTGGTGGCCTGGCCTGTGTAATATTAACTAAGAAGATGTGGGTTATCATACTTTATGATATATGGACTATGTAAGAATAACCCTTCGACGCTTGGGATATCACTGGTTATGATATGTTGTGATATCGCCTTAGTGATCATAGGCTCTGTTTTGAGCTACACATTTCAATGTTATCATAGGTTACAATTCCTTATATTGTATGCTATGATATAGTGAAAAATGAAAAAAAAAATCTATAGATTATACCTTATGGTATCACATATCATAGGAAATGACCATATCAATGTTTATGATATCCTATATCATAAACCATGCCACTGTGAAAATTTTCTATCATTTTTTATGATAGATAATATGATATCAATGTGATATAAAATTTCTTCATTTTTTCACCATGATTTTGAGAATCAAACAACATGGCATCGTTGTGATTCTTTTTCCTTTCATGCATTTATCATATAAATTCACTCTAGAATATCAAATGCATTTCATCATATGAAATGTTCACAATTATGATAGCCAATGCAATATATATTCAAACATTAACTATTAATTTTTTATTGACTTATTAACCATAGGGTGTTACATGAATCGTACAATATGATCCATGCCTTACAATATGGCCCAGTCATATAATACAGCTGATAGGTGGTGACGTGAAATCTCTATTTCATGCCTTATGATATAGCCAAACCAATGGCATATGATATGTATTATTTTTTTCTATGTCATACCATAAGACATATATATCACACTCAATTATATATGTCAATTTACATCATATGAAAATATAGATTTAGGGCATATCTTCATTAACCAACTAGTGTGTTTTGTGTGTGATTGAGTTTGATGACACGAAAATTGATGAATACACATAATTTAAGACAAGTTAGGTGGATTGAAGAATGACGTGTATATAGATTTAATAGTTTAGCTAGTTCAGGTATAGTGACATCATAACCATAACTAGTGGGAGATAGGGAATTGCAGTGCACATGGGGTTTTAGTGGCAAGTGAGGTTCACGTGAGATGCAAGAGGAGGCTTCTTGAGGATGAGAACAGTTATGGTGGGAATTTTGTAATGACCCATGTCATTATGGGTCTCTTTGATGAGGGTTTGTATTGGACTTCAATGGGATTAAAGCTGGTGAAAATTTTTAAATTTCAAAATGTTATTGGAAAAAGAGGTTATTTGGATGTGTTTTCATGTTGAAATGATCATTTTGGTGGTGGGAAATGTTCCCATAAATTAAGGGTGGGTAAAAAACTATCTGAATCGAACCAAACCACAAACTGAACTTAACCAAACTAAAATAATTACTTTTTTATTATTGTTCAGTTTATAGTTAGGATTGAATAGAATCTCATGAATTGTAGTTTGGTTCAGCAGTCAAACCAAACTATACCCATTAAATTAAACCACGTCTATTTGAAAAAAATATAATTTTATAGTTTTATATCAACCCATCCCATGCATCCATTACCTAATCCTAACCATATTTTAAATTTGATTTCCAATCACCATTAACGAACAAAATTTTTATTTTGATAGTAGGCCAAGGATGACATCATGTCCCTGTGTCAATGATTACATATAAATTTCATTCAAACTATCATCCAATCATTGTAAAATATAATGGATCTATATCTAGGATATTAGAATATAAATATAGATTAATAAACAATCCAAACTTAACATTAGTGGTTTAAAAGTGTTCTAATCTGAACCACACCATTATTAAATGGTTTGATTTTTATTAATAAAAACTGAACCGCAAATTATGGTTTGGTTTGGTTTTCAGTCAAAAGTAAATAAAACCAATTTATTCCCACCTCTACTAGAAATTACCTAGATTTAGGTTTTAGGTTTCAGGTTTTAGGTGTCTAAAATCCATGAAAATGGTAAAAAAAAATACACCAAAAGGCTATTGGGATCCAAGCAACACCCTGCCACTTCCACCAAAAGTTTGGAGGAAGGCCACTGGAACTCCAATGGGCACACCAAAATTCTGATGAGACCCACTAGAATTTCAGTGGTAGTAGAATTAATTTTTTAAAAAAATTATTTTAATTAAAAAATATTTTAATTAAAAAAATTATTTAAGTTAAAGCCACTCCCAACCATCTTCATTTTCACAACTGACCACCTAGGGAGCTCAACTTCTATATTCCCTCTCCTCTTCTCTTGATTATAACTTCTTGGATACTTACCTAATCAATGATCCGTCTGAAGTAGTGGTATCCCATAGGTATGTCTAAGCCTATGTACCTTCTTTTCCTATGTTTTTCTTATCATTCATCTTTGTTTCATCTAAATCCAAAATATTTATGGGTTTTTACCTGCTACTTTGGTTTCAGGTGATTGAAGCCAAATCAACCAAAGATAGTGAATAGGATTGCTTCTCGTAAACTAAGGTAGGTGATCTCTGAGATTTCATGATGCTTTATATGAGTTTCATGCATATGTGTAGGCCTTAGCGGTCATGTGTGAATGTCTTGATATGAAATTGAACATGGTTTCTTTATGTCTAATGAGTATAATAATGATGGTTAGGTCCATTATAGGTCTGTGTTTTTTTTTATTTCATGGTCATCGATTACTTAGATCCAAATGTAAAGTGTTGAGAATCTAGTATATAGATCCCATATATTGTTTTCCTTTGAAACCTTTTGACTTAATTGACCTTGATAGGTGCCTTCAGATACCCCCTTGATGTGGGAATCTTGTTTATTCAAGAGGATAACTCAAGGGTTCCCTTCAGATGATCCATGGTATATTTAATGGTACTTTGGTCGCCAATATGGGTTTTAATTTTTGGATAGAGTGAGGAATATCCACCTTAAGTTAAATGGTTTTGGGTATTTTTTTCCTTAGACGTGTAATAGATAATAGGGGTTGTGTGTGAGTGACTTAACCTAGTATTGAATGGAAATTTGAATTTGATTCCATTTCAATCCTTGTTTGGTATGTTATGTGACCTCCTTTGATTAATTGTTTTATATTTATTTTCATGGTTGATGTGTTATAGAAAGTGTTTTGGTATGATATTACTATTCATGCTTGAGTTGTTATATGGTGATGTTGTTATGTATAACGTTTTGTGTAAGGCTAACTCTTTTTTCTAAGGTATTAGGTTGGGTGTAATGCCAACCCTTGTTCATTGGTGCTTGCGATTGGGTGTAATGTCAACCATTTTTTCATGGGATATTTAGGTTGGGTGTGGTTCTAATCATTCCTCTTATAGTGTTTAGGTTGGGTGTAGTGTCAATCATTCCTATTTTGGTATTTAGGTTGGGTGTAATGTCAAAAATGGTTTTATTTTGGTATTTAGGTTGGGTGTGATGTCAACCATGGTTCTCTTTTGGTATTTAGGTTGTTGTAGTGTCAATCATTCCTCTTTTGGTATTTAGATTGGGTGTAATGTCAACCATGGTTCTCTTTTGGTATTTAGGTTGGGTGTAGTGAAAACCATTCCTCTTTCAGTATTTGGGGTTGGGTGTAATGTTAACCATATTTCTCTTTTGGTATTTAGGTTGAGTGTAGTTTCGACCATTCCTCTTTAAGGTTCCTATGTTGGGTATAGTGAAAACCATTACTTAGTATAGTTTTGAAGAAAAGGTTCATAACCAACTATCTTCTTGATATCTAAGATATTGTGTTATGGGTGTACGTTATGTCAACCCTTGGTATTCTTTTACGATATGTTCAGATTCGGCATCAGTACTGGTCAAATCAAGTATGATCAATCCTGGATGGTTCATTTAGAAATCAAGGATACAATAGGTATTTATTATTATTGTGTCTATTACCACATCAAATCATACATGCACTTATATGTTCTGGATTTGGTTAGAGGCACCGTTGATGATGGTCTGATGAATTTCACTCACACCCAGCATGGACACTTTGGTGTTCATGCAGACTTCATGATCAAGGATGCAGGTAAGGGAAAAGGCTTTACGATTGATGATTCAGTTGAATGGATCGAAAGTGTGGGAGACGATACCAAGAAGGCCTTGGACCCATATTTTGTAGTCATCTCCATCCTTTTGTACTTTTTGTATTTTATTATGTATAATCATCCCCCAAGGTGATCATGTTTCAGTATGCATGCTTGTATGACATTTCAGTTGACTCATGTTCAAATATCACATATGATATCTGTCTATGGTTAGATTTTAGCTGTAATTCCCATATTATATAGGTCATTCGTGATTGATAATTAATTATTGTTTTCATTGTTATTTATGGTTATTTGATCTGGAAGGTATACTCTCTATGTTACAAATATACCATTATTTCTAGTTAGCAACCTCAAGTGCATAGGAAGACGTACTCACTTCTATAAAATAGACCTTTAACACCGCTAAAAATGAATTTTATCGATGCTAGAGAAGCGCTGACTATCGGAACGAGATTAAAATCCCTAGTCTTTTAGCTGCACTTTTATTTAGCGTCGATAAAGGGGACCTTTATCGATGCTTATAGGAGCACTGATAAAGGCTATCTTTGTCGTCATTTGTAAAAGTGTCGATAAAGGGGCATATTGTAGTGTGTTGTAACAGCACACCACAGCACCAGAAAAACCACCAAATATCAACAAAATAATTTACCAATACATAATTTAAATGAAATGAAATTTAAAATACAAATACAAGAAAAATACACTATATTATAGACATTTTAAACATTGGTTTATAGAATTACATAAGTAAAAATTATTACATGAATTCAAAAACATCAATGTTCCTTTATCTTTTGATCCTGACCCCAAATCATGCTATTACCGAACAAACCACCCCTACTCAAGAAAAATAACCCACCTGTATAAGAAAAAAATTGTGTTAGTAATAATATAAAGAAATAAATTAACAAAAAGTGTTAATTTTAAACTAAACTTTGAGTCATACCAGGAACATTGTGTATCAGATTGAGTTGCAGTTGATTCTTACACGTCACACCATTTCTTATTAATATTCAAGTATTATCTCTGTGAAAATTAATTAAATAAGTACAAGATAAATCCCCACAGGTATAGCCTAGTGGTTATGTTATGTGGTGGTATTTGGGAGGTCTCGGTTTCGAGCCTCCCCATGCGCATTTAGGTAGGTTTCCATTTTTTTATTCCCCCTCCCCTTATTGATATAATATAAATAATTATTAGATAAAAATAATAAATTCAATTAATTAATAGCAGATAGAATGATGAGAGAACAATCTAGGCTCGTTTGCTCAGTTTTGGTGATGTGGTGCACATTTTAAACTAAAATGACGCTTATATATTGAAAAAATGCACTTGGAGCCATACCAGTCACACCATGCATCAGATTGATGTTTGGCTAATTCATAAAAATATCAAATAACTTATGGATCATTTTCCTAAAGTATCATAATAATCTGAATGTTTTTTCTCAGTTTTGAGTACGTTACTTGTCTTTTTACTAAAATGTCGTTTTAAACTGGAAACATGAAATTTGACACATACCAATCACATCATGTGTCGGTTTGACATGATACTAATTCTTACATGTCACAAATGACTTATGAATCATTCATAAATTATCAAGACAATCTGATCGTGTTTTCTTGGTTTTCATTGAGTGATACTTTTTGAACTAAAATATAGATTTTAAACTGATGACGGACACATTGAGTCATACCGGGCACATCATGTGTCGGATTAAGGTTCAGCTGATTCATACATGTCAAAAATGACTTATGGGCCATTTTTCTGAAGTATCAAAACAATATGAATGTGATTTCTTGGTTTTGTGTATGCCAGTTGTCTTTTTTACTAAAATTGATGTCAATTTTAAATAAAAAGATGCACTTGGAGTCATATCGGTCAAACCATGAATTGGATTGAGGTGCGGATAATTCCTACACATCTAAAATGACTTATGAATTTTTTTCCTAAAGTATCAAAACAATCCAAATGTGTTTTCACAGTTTTGGGTATGTCACTTGTCTTTTTTACTAAAATGACATTTTAAACTGGAAACATGCACTTTGACTCCTACTGATCACATCATGTATCGGTTTAATATGAGACTGATTCCTACACATCATAAATGAGTTATGAATCATTGTCAGAAATTATCAGGAAAATAAGAGTATATTTTCTTGGTTTTCATTGAGTGACATTTTTTGAACTAAAATGTCGATTTTCAACTAATAATGGACACATGGAGTCATATCGGGCACATTGTGTATCGTATTGAGGTGATGATTATTCCTACATATCAAAAATAACTTATGGATCGTTTTACTAAAGTATCAAAACAATATGAATGTGTTTTCTCGGTTTTGAGTAGGTCAGTTGTCCTTTTTACTAAAATTGATGTCAATTTTAAATAAAAAGAAGCATTTGGAGTCATATCGGTCACATCGTGTGTCAGATTGAGGTTCGGATGATTCCTACCCATCATAAATGACTTATGGATATTTTTTCTAAAATATTAAAACAATCTGAATGTGTTTTCTTAGTTTAAAGTACATCAATTTTCTTTTTTACTAAAATGTCTTTTTAAATTGGAAACACACACTTTGACTCATACCGATCACATCGTGTATCAATTTGATATGAGATATATTACTACACATCAAAAATTATTTATGAATTTATTTCCTAAATTATCAAGAAAATATGAGGATGTTTGCTCAGTTTTTAGTGAGTGACACTTTTTGAACTAAAATGTTAATTTTAAACTGATAACGGACAATTTGAGTCATACCGGGAACATCATGTATCTAATTGAGGTTTGGATGATTTCCACATGTCACAAAATAACTTATTTAACATTTAAATAAAGTATCAAAACAATATGAATGTGTTTTCTCATTTTTGAGTAGGTTCGTTGTTCTTTTTACAAAAATTGATGTCAATTTTAAATAAAAAGACGCACTTGGATCCATACTGGTCACAATGTGCGCCAGATTGATATTAGACTGATTCCTACACATCCCAAATGACATAAAAATAATTTTCCTAAATTATCAAACAATATTAATGTGTTTTCTCTATTTTGAGTATGTCACTTTTCTTTTTTACTAAAATGTCATTTTAAACTGGAAACGCTCACTTTGACTCATACTGATCACATCGTGTATCAGTTTGATGTGAGACCAATTAATACATATCAAAAATGATTTTTGAATTGATATAATAAATTATCAAGAAAATATGAGTGTGTTTCCTTGGTTTTTAGTGAGTGTCACTTTTTGAACTAAAATGTTGATTTTAAACTGATAACGGACACTTTTAGTCATACTGGTCACATCATGTATCAAATTGAGGTTCAGCTGATTCCTACATGTCAAGAATAACTTATGGATCATTTACCTAAAGGTTTAAAACAATATTAATGTGTTTTCTCATTTTTGAGTAGGTCAGTTATAAGGCCCCAGCCTTAAACCTTACTTAATATTGAATTAAATGAGTAATTCACATTGAGGATCTTTTCAGGTTTAGAGTTTTAGAGAATTAAGACATAACTATTACATCTCAAAAGATTACAAAGTAGTCTCTTCTACTAAATTTCCATAAAATAAAAACTCTTAAAAAGAAACATGTCTAGTTTCATGTTTTAGGTAGCATGACTTTCCATTGATCCCATCCTTGACCCTATTCCACGCTAAGTCCTGTGAAAAACATTTCAAAAACTTGGGATGAGCATAAAAACTCAGTAAGGGATACACAAAGAATAAAAACTGTTAGTTTATCAAAACAAAAAGCAAACCATATATACTTTATCAAGGTAATACTTTTCACCTTTATTAAGTAGTAAAAACTCTTCACTGAATAAAATATCATTACTTACCTTTTTGTAACCAAAGGATTACCATAAAACCCATATAAAGAACACATAACATATATAAAGGTAACTTGGGACATAAACATACTTAAGTGGAATAACCATACGGTCGACTCCCACACATATCACTTAATGGAATAGCCATACGGCCAATTTCTATACATACTAAATGGAATAGCCATACGGCCGACTTCCATACCCAATGCATTGGAGGTTATAACGTAACCACCCGTCCTGGTATTCATGGCACCACCCGTCATAATGTCCAAGTATCATTATTACACATAAAATATGGAAAATATAAACATTTCAATAACAATATTTCATTTTCAATCACAATAAATAATTCCCAGATATTGAATTAATCAATCCATTTTCAAAAACCATTTAAAAGAGATTTTTGAATCAAAGTGTCCCATACCACTTTGAAGCTTTTAATGGAATTATAATTTTAAAACATTAATGTCCATATAAATAAATACTGAAAACCATTTTGAAAACATGGACATTAAAGATAAAGATTTAGAATAATAAATCTTTAAAACATTTAAAATGATATTTTTGTTAAAGAGTTTTTAACAAAATGAGAGACTCTTGAATACAAATAATAGCGGAACAACATTTAATCCGAACTTTATAATATCATGAGAATAAACAGATTCATGATATAATATGTCAAAGGACAGTATACACACCATATAAGAGTGAATTGGTGCATAACAACAATGAAGTATCAAAAGAAATGTAAAAGTCAAAGGGGTTTATACACCGTATAAAAGAAAGTTGTGTATAAAACGAAATATGCCTCAATGAAAGGAGATTGAGACGAAGTCCCTTACAAAGACGGTATCCTTGGTTTAAGGATAAATCAATTACATAATTATGTGTGATAAATGAATACACCAAATATAATTGGATATTAAGTGTAAAATAATCAAAGGTCATTCACACATATTCAAAGGATGACATATTCAATAACTACATGTTGAACCCAAAGAAATCAAAATTGGGTTAAGAAGTTCCCTTGACAGCCTAACGGCGTCACCTCAAAATGAGTTGATGAGAGATAAAAAGTGTATCTCATCACTTGGACATAAAATTTACATCAATAAGGATATATGAGAACATATCCCATCATAACAATATGTAAATTAAAAGACCAAACAAAATAAGTCTTTTAAAAAGAGGAGGGTGAAAGGTCCCCTTACCGACTTGGGTAACTTTCGAAAACTACACCCCATTGAAGAAGTGTCATACAATGAATATGTAAATACCCATAAATGTAATTATATTACAAAAGGAGTGTAATAGTGGGAAGTACATAAACCACTCAATGGAAATTGTGGAAAATGTAGCATAAATCTCACGGGAATAAAAGTGAGATGAAAAATCTCTTACGAAAACTCAGCAGCCTAACGGTGCCACTTAAAACTTCCAAAATGGATTGATGAGAGGAAATAGGGTCTCTCATCACATAAACATAATGTTTACTGAAATAGGAATATAAAAGAACATCCCCCAACATAAAAAATACGAGCTTAAAAGAAGTGACATAAAGGAGAGTACTTTAAAAGAAAGAGAGAGGTTAGATCTCTTACGAAAATTCGGCAGCCTAACGGCGCCACTCAAAACTTCCAAAATGGATTGATGAGAGAGAATAGGGTCTCTCATCATATGAGCATAAAAATTACAGTATTAGTAATATAAAATAACATCTCAATCACAAGAAATATGAGCTTAAAAGGAATGTCATAAAAGAGTGTACTTAAAAAGAAAGAGCAGAGTAGGATCCCTTACCTCGGGTCCGACTTGACTCGATCGTTCTTTAATCTCCTGAATAATAAACTTGAGTTAATTTCTACTTCCTTAAGAACCTTTTTCAAGTTCATTATTCCTTTTATATCACTTATTACCATGTCATAAACATTATGTAATCTTTTAAGTTAATAATATTTGTTTTGCCGATATTTGGTTCTTAAGTCGAAAGTGGACTTCTTACAATTACATGTTGTTCATGTGGTCAAATGTTTATTATATCCAGAATTGTATTCATGATTTAGATGTCATATATGTCATATATATCCAGTACATTTATGCATATATAACATTACATAATCATTTAGAGGTAAGAAATGAAATGCATCGTTCATGGAGACGGTAAGTCGTACGTACGCATGAACGCTACTTTCATTTCTATTTCGTATTTTATAGAATGGAATAATAATTATATAAATGTATATTATAATTATAGGATAATATCATATATAATATCATAGTTCCATCCTTTATACGTCCCACATATGGTATTTAACGAATCAAATCACTTGGAGGGGGCGGTAGTCCGCACTTCCTTAAATGAAGATATCGCGTTTACCCGTAATGGAAACCATAAAGGTATGCCCAAAATGAAAAAAAACAGAAGCTTAAAGAAAACATAAACATATTATATATCATATATAAAAATAGTGACATCATAATGTCCACCTTTGAAGGTGTTAAAGGAGTATTGAACAATCATCGTTTCGGGAGGCAGAATTTCACCATCCACGGAAACCGTATGTTCTTTAACCATTTGATGTAGTTGTGTGAGAGTGTAGCTCGAATAAATCTTATAACAACATCCTAGTATATTGAATATACTGGTGTTGTTACAAAAGAAGTAAATAAAAAGATTTTAGGGGGTTGGAGAAGCAAAATAAAACAAATGAACATGAGAGAATGAATTACCTTTAAAAGTGTAACTCCTTTTGATTTGAGACTAAAGGCTTCCTTTGAAAGGATTCTGCCCAAAGGGAATCCTCTAGGATGAGGGTAGGTATGTGTAGAGAGTAAATGGGCAGGGGTTGGCCGAGAAAAAGGCTTGAGGAGTGTGTGAAATGAGGTAGAGGTGGGGGCCTTTTATAAGAGGAGAGGAGGGGCACTTTTGGAAAGTAAAGAAATATTACTTTATTTGAAAATGTGTTTCGGTTTTAAAAGGTCCCACATTGATATAATTCCTGTATAAGGTGATAAGGGTTCTAAATACACCCATCCAATAAGTTTTGGACATGTGTAGTTCATAGATTTTACATTATCTTTCCATTTTATTTAAATCGTTAAATAATGAGGTCATCGCTGCATCATCATGATGTCATAAATAATTTAATTTATTTAGTGTATAAAAATTATAAAAAAATAATATGTTGTAGGAAATCTTTTTATCTTTCCAATGACTATTTATAATCAAAAATATGATCTTTATAACCCCATGTAAAAATTGTTTTCGTAAAACATATGATGTTTGTGTCATTTTTACTTATACATTAAATAAAACGTTATTTATGTCATTTCCCAACCAAAGTGGCTCCATGGGGTCCCCAAGTTGACCCATGGCTTGTCTTGGTCGGCCATGACACAACCAATTAGGGTAGGACATGTGTCAAGCTCATCTTAATTTATTAAAGCATTATTTTTACCTTAAACTACACTAATTACCACTAATCGCGATTAAAAACTTAATAAGTTACTATTCACCAAAAAATTATTTTTATCACATTGAACCACATTTTACTTCTTAATGACAACCATGTATGTCGGATTTTTGAAATTCAAAACACAAAGATGACAAAATTTCATTTAAACGGAAAAATCAGTTTTTATAAGTACCACTTAGTGGTTTCACTATTCATCAAAAATTGAAGTTTTTCAGAAAAATCCCAAAAATTCACCATAATCTATATTTGATATTCTGAATTCAAAAATGAATTCTATTGTACAAAATTCAAAACATATAAGTCAGATTAATTAATTTAATAATTAATTCCCGCTGTCGAAGCAAATAGCGTGTTTTTATGAAACAATAAGTATCAAAAGATTGACACTAGTTTAAGTCTGATTTCAAAGTGAAATTAATTCCAATGACCACTATTGGATTTAATGGTAAAAATATATTCTAATTTCACTTTAAAACCAATTCAAAATATAATATAATCATATAAATAAATTAGATTAAAAAGAGGTTTTGAATTAAATTACAACATTTTACACTATTCATTGAAAAAAAGAACTTTATCGGAAAGATACCAAAAATTTACACAAAGTAAATTTTGATGTCCCGATTCTTAAGAAGATTTTTATTTGGTCCAATAGAATTTATATGAGTGAACAAAACTATATTTAATGACGGTTCGTCATCAAAAGGCGATAAGTGAACCTTTAGTGAAAACTAGGGCATATACGCCTAAAATTGAATTCTTTCCGTATTTTAAGCCATTATATTTTATTGGATAAATGTAAAAACATTTAAAAACATATATAATCATATTTTAGTTATTTCTATCCATTCCCGCCAATACAATGGCTACATGTTAACTACCATTTAAAATAATATTATTTTATTATTAGAGTGCAACGTAAGATTCCCAAGAAACTCGTTGTTGCGTATTGGGTACGCCATCGAGCATAGAATCCCCTTTAAAGTAATATTAATATTTGATTCATAAATATGGATAAATATGAAAATGTCATATTCTTTATTTACCTGGGGTGTTACATCAGTTTTCATTTAATTGATGTGAATTTTAAATAAAAAGACGCACTTGGAGTCATACCGGCCACATCGTGTGTCAGATTGAGGTGCGGTTAATTCATACATGTCCAAAATGACTTATGAATCATTTTCCTAAAGTATCAAAATAATAAAAATGTGTTTGCTCAGTTTTGAGTACATCACTTTTCTTTTTTACTAAAATATCATTTTAAACTGAAAACACACACTTTGACTCATACCGATCACATCATGTATCGGTTTGATGTGATACATATTCCTACACATCACAAATGAATTATGAATCGATGTTCTAAATTATCAAGAAAATCTAAGTGTGTTTGCTCATTTTTCAATGAGTGACACTTTTTGAACAAAAATATCGATTTTAAACTGATAATGGACACTTTGAGTCATACTGGGCACATCATGTATCGGATTGAGGTGCGTCTAATTACTACACATCAAAAATGAATTATTGATTATTTCCCTAAATTATAAAAACAATATTAATGTTTTTCTCATTTTTGAGTAGGTCAGTTGTCCTTTTTACTAAAACCGATGTCAATTTTAAATAAAAAGACGCACTTAGAGTCATATCGGTCACATCGTGCGTCAGATTGAGGTGATAATGATTCATACATGTCCCAAATGACTTATAGATCATTTTCATAAATTATAAAAACAATCTTAATGTTTTTACTTAGTTTTGAGTACGTTACTTGTCTTTTTTACTAAAATGTCATTTTAAACTGGAAACACACACTTTGACTCACTACTGGAAATGGGGACTTTCCCAACGGTTCAGAACCATTGGGAAAGGATGGAGAACCGTTGGTATAACATATACCAACGGTTCTGCAAACCGTGGGGAAGTAAGCTGTTGGGAAAACCTATCCCAACGGTTTACAAAGAACCGTTGGTATAGGTTAGTAAAATTAACCTATGCCAACAGTTTGGTTAAACTGTTGGCATAAGTTTTACCAACAGTTTACACTAAACTGTTGGTAAAAGTGATGAATATGAACTCTTTCCCAACGGTTCTAAACCTTTGGGAATGGTTTTTGCCAATGGTTCTCTTTGAACCGTTGGAAAAAATCCATAGTAATCTTTCCCAATGGTTTGTAAACCGTTGGCATAGGCTTGCTGTGAAAATTGCACAGCAGCCTGCAATTTGCACAACAGCCTCCAATTTTGCACACCAACCTCCATTATGCTCCTTTGTAATTACTATACCTGCAATAACAAACTAATACATACATATAGATAACAAATTCATAAATATTTAACATATAATGCATTCTTGAACTATACACATTCATAATTAAATCAAAATTCATAACGTAATTATAAACATACATAATTGATTTAGAATTCAATTTAAAATTTAGATGAAAATTATATGTGGAATCCAGAATTCAATTCATAATTGAATACATACATAATTTAATTATCAATTATCAATAAAATACATAAAAAACTGAATAACTATCAACAGAATCTGAATACGTTTGTTCGTATTTTCGTATACCAGTTGTTTTTACTAAAAATGATGTCCATTTTAAATGAAATACATAAAATTGGAGTGATACCGGCTACATCGTGGCTTGAATTGAGGCGGGTTTGACTCGTACACGTTATATATGACCCATGGATCATTTTCCTAAAGTATCAACATATTCTGAAATCATTTGGTTGGTTTTCCGTATGCCAGTTATTGATTTAAATTAAAATGTTGTTCATTTCAAAAAAAATGAGACACTTTGAGTGGTGCCGCCCACACCAGGCCTCATATTGAGGCGGGGTAGACTTGTACACGTCACATATAACCCAAGGATCGTTTTCCAAAAGTTTCAACGGAATCTGAATGCATTTGGTTGGTTTTCCGTATGTCATTTATTGTTTTCACTTAAAATGAAGTCTATTTTAAACGAAAGAGAGACAATTTGAGTGGTTCTGGACACACCATGCCTCGGATTGAGGCGGAGTTGACTCATACACGTCACAAATGACCCATGGATAATTGTACTAAAGGTTCAACAGAATCCAAATGCGTTTTGTCAGTTTTCCATATGTCAGTTGTTGTTTTCACTTAAAATGAAGTCCATTTTAAACTAAAGAGAGACACTTTGAGTGGTGTTGGCCACACCATGCCTTGGATTGAGGTGGGGTTGACTCTTTCACGTCATATATTACCCATGGATTGTTGTGTTAAAGTATCAACATAATCAGAATATGTTTGGTCAGTTTTCCATATGTACTTAAAATGTTGTCCATTTTAAACAAAAGAGAGACACTTTGAGTGATCTTGGCTACAATGTGACTCAGATTGAGGTGCGGTTGACTCGTACACGTCACATATGACCCATGTATCATTTTCCTAAAGTTTCAATAGAATACGAATGTGTTTGGTCGGTTTACCTTATGTCAGTTGTTGTTTTCAATTAAAATGAAGTCCATTTTAAACTATAGAGAGACACTTCAAGTGGTGCCGGACACTCCATACCTCATATTGAGGCTGGGTTGACACTTAAACTTTACATATAACCCATGGATTATTGTCCTAAAGTTTCAACTAAATCCGAATGCATTTAGTCAGTTTTCTGTATGTCAGTTGTTTTTTTCATTTAAAATGTTGTCTATTTCAAATAAACCTGAGACACTTTGAGTGGTTCCGGCCACACCTGGCCTCGGATTGAGGCGGGGTTGACTAGTACATGTCACAAATGACTCATGGAAAGTTTTCCTAAAGTTTCAACAGAATCTGAATGCGTTTGGTTGATTTTCCGTATGTCAGTTGCTGTTTTCAATTAAAATGAAGTCCATTTTAAACTATAGAGAGACACTTCGAGTGGTGTCAGCCACTCCGCACCTCGTATTGAGGTGGGGTTGACTCGTACACATCACATATGACTCATGTATTATTGTGCTAAAGTATCAACACAATCAGAATCCGTTTGGTCAGTTTCCCATATGCTAGTTGTTGTTTTCACTTAAATTGAAGTTCATTTTAAACAAAAGAGAGACACTTTGAGTGGTGTTGGCCACACCACGCCTCGGATTGAGGAGAGTTTGACTCGTTCATGTCACATATGACCCATGGATCGTTCTCCTAAAGTATCAACACAATTCGAAGGCATTTGGTTGGTTTTATGTATGTCAATTGATGTTTTCACTTAAAATGATGTCCTTTTGAAACAAAAGAGAGATACTTTGAGTGGTTCCGGCCACACCGCGCCTCAGATTGAGGCGGTGTTGATTCTTACACGTCACATATAACCCATGGATCGTTATTCTAAAGTATCAACACAATCAGAATTTGTTTGGTCAGTTTTCCGTATGTACTTAAAATGTTGTCCATTTTAAACAAAAGAGAGACACTTAGAGTGATCCCGACCACACTACACCTTAGATTGATCCAGGGTTGACTCATACACGTCACATATGACCCATGGATCGTTGTGATACAGTATCAACAGAATCCGAATGCATTAGGTCAGTTTTCCGCATGCCAATTGTTCTTTTCACTTAAAATCTCATCCATTTTAAACAAAAGAGACACAGTTAGAGTTCTACTAGCCACACCGCACCTCGGATTTAGATGGGGTTGACTCTTACACATCACAAATGACCCATGAATCATTTTCCTAAAGTATCAACACAATTCGAAAGCTTTTGGTCAGTATTTCGTATGTCAGTTATACTTTTTACTAAAAATGTTATCAATTTCAAACAAAAGTGAGACACTTCGAATGGTGTCGGCCACACCACGTCTCGGATTGAGACGGGGTTGACTCATACACATCACATATGACCCATTGATCATTGTGTTAAATTATCAACACAATCAGAATCCGTTTGGTTGGTTTTCCATATGTACGTAAAATGTTGTCCATTTTAAACAAAAGAGAAACACTTAGAGTGATCCCGACCACACTACGCCTCGGATTGAGCCGGCGTTGACTCTTACACGTCACATATGACCCATGGATCGTTGTGATACAGTATCAACAGAATCTGAATGTGTTAGGTCGGTTTTCCACATGCCAGTTGTTCTTTTCACTTAAAATCCCATCCATTTTAAACAAAAGAGAGACAATTAGAGTGCTACCAGCCACAACGCGCCTCGGATTTAGATGGGGTTGACTCGTACACATCACAAATGACCCATGGATCATTTTCCTAAAGTATCAACACAATTCAAATGCGTTTGGGCAGTTTTCCTTATGTGAGTTGTACTTTTCACTTAAAATGTTATCCATTTCAAACAAAAGTGAGACACTTCGAATGGTGACGGCCACACCGCGTCTCGGATTGAGGCAGGGTTGACTCGTACACGTTACATATGACCCATGGATCATTTTGATAAAGTATCAACACAATCAGAATCTGTTTGGTCAGTTTTCCGTATGTACTTAAAATGTTGTCCATTTTAAACAAAAGAGAGACACTTAGAGTGATCCCGACCACACCGCAACTCGGATTGAGCCAGGGTTGACTTGTACACGTCACATATAACCCATGGATCGTTTTGATACAGTATCAATAGAATCCGAATGCGTTCGGTCAGTTTTCCGTATGCCAGTTGTTCTTTTCACTTAAAATCTCATCCATTTTAAACAAAAGAGACACAATTAGAGTGCTACCGGCCACACTGTGCCTCGGATTTAGATGGGGTTGACTCGTACACGTCACAAATTACCCATGGATCATTTTCCTAAAGTATCAACACAATTCGAATGCGTTTGGTCAGTTTTCCATATGTCAGTTGTACTTTACACTTAAAATGTTATCCATTTCAAACAAAAGTGAGACACTTCGAATGGTGTTGGCCACACCGCGTCTCGGATTGAGGCGGGGTTGACTCGTACATGTCACATATGACTCATGGATCGTTGTGCTAAAGTATCAACACAATCAGAATCCGTTTGGTAGGTTTTCCATATGTACTTAAAATTTTGTCCATTTTAAACAAAAGAGAGACACTTGGAGTGATCCCAACCACACCGCGACTCGGATTGAGCCGGGGTTGACTCGTACAGGTCACATATGACCCATGGATCATTGTGATACAGTATAAATAGGATCCAAATGCGTTTGGTCAGTTTTCCGCATGCCAGTTGTTCTTTTCTCTTAAAATCCCATCCATTTTAAACAAAAGAGACACAGTGAGAGTGCTACCGGCCACACCGTGCCTCGGATTTAGATGGGGTTGACTCGTACACGTCACAAATGACCCATGGATCATTTTCATAAAGTATCAACACAATTCGAATGCGTTTGGTCAGTTTTCCATATGTCAGTTGTATTTTTCACTTAAAATGTTATCCATTTCAAACAAAAGTGAGACACTTCGAATGGTGCTGGCCACACCGCGTCTCGGATTGAGGCAGGGTTGACTTGTACACATCACATATGACTCATGGATTGTTGTGCTAAATAATCAACACAATCAGAATCCGTTTGGTCGGTTTTCCGTATGTACTTAAATTGTTGTCCATTTTAAACAAAAGAGAGACACTTAGAGTGATCCCAACCACACCACGACTCCGATTGAGCCAAGGTTGACTCATACACGTCACATATGACCCATGGATCATTGTGATACAGTATCAACAGAATAGGAATGCGTTTGGTCAGTTTTCCTCATGCCAATTGTTATTTTCACATAAAATCCCATCCATTTTAAACAAAAGAGACACAGTTATAGTTCTACCGGCCACAACGCGTCTCGGATTTAGATGGGGTTGACTCGTACACGTCACATATGACCCATGGATCGTTGTGATACAGTATAAACAGAATCTGAATGCATTTGTTTGGGTTTCCATATGCCAGTTGTTCTTTTCACTTAAAATGTTATCCATTTCAAACAAAAGTGAGACACTTAGAATGGTGTCGGCCACACCACATCTCGGATTGAGGTGGGGTTGACTCGTAAACGTCACATATGACCCAGGGATTGTTTTTCTAAAGTATCAACACAATCAGAATCTGTTTGGTCAGTTTTCCGTATGTACTTAAAATGTTGTCCATTTTAAACAAAAGAGAGACACTTAGAGTGATCCCGACCACACCACGACTTGGATTGAGCCGGGGTTGACTCGTACATGTCACATATGACCCATGGATTGTTGTGATATAGTATCAACAGAATCCAAATTCGTTTGGTCGGTTTTCCGCATGCCAGTTGTTCTTTTCACTTAAAATCCCATTCATTTTAAACAAAAGAGACACAGTTAGAGTTCTACCAGCCAAATCGCGCCTCGGATTTAGACGGGTTTGACTCGTATACATAAAATATGACCCATGGATCGTTTTGATACAGTATCAACAGAATCTGAATGCGTTTGGTCAGTTTTACGCATGCTAGTTGTTATTTTCACATAAAATCCCATCCATTTTAAACAAAAGAGACACAGTTATAGTGTTACCGGCCACACCACGTCTTGGATTTATATGGGGTTGACTCGTACACGTCACATATGACCCATGGATCATTGTGATACAGTATCAATAGAATCTGAATGCGTTTGGTCAGTTTTTTGTATGTCAGTTGTTCTTTTCACTTAAAATGTTATCCATTTCAAACAAAAGTGAGACACTTCGAATGGTGTCGGACACACCGCATCTCGGATTGAGGAGGGGTTGACTTGTACACGTCACATATGACCCATGGATCGTTGTTCTAAAGTATCAACACAATCAGAATCCGTTTGGTCAGTTTTCCATATGTACTTAAAATGTTGTCCATTTTAAACAAAAGAGAGACACTTGGAGTGATCCCGACCACACCACGGCTCGGATTGAGCCGGGGTTGACTCGTAAAAGTCACATATGACCCATGGATCATTATGATACAGTATCAATCGAATATGAATGTGTTTGGTTAGTTTTCCGCGTGCCAGCTGTTCTTTTCACTTAAAATCCCATCCATTTTAAACAAAAGAGACATAGTTAGAGTGCTATCGGCCACACTGCACCTCATATTTAGATGGGGTTGACTCGTACACATCAAAAATGACACATGGATCATTTTCCTAAAGTATCAACACAATTCGAATGCGTTTGGTCAGTTTTCCATATGTCAGTTGTACTTTTCACTTAAAATGTTATCCATTTCAAACAAAAGTGAGACACTTCAAATAGTGCCAGCCACACCGCATCTCGGATTGAGACGGGGTTGACTCGTACACGTCACATATGACCCATGGATAGTTTTTCTAAAGTATCAACACAATCAGAATCCGTTTGGTCGGTTTTCCGTATGTACTTAAATTGTTGTCCATTTTAAACAAAAGAGAGACACTTAGAGTGATCTCAACCACACCATGACTCGGATTGAGCTGAGGTTGACTCGTACACGTCACATATGACCCATGGATCGTTGTGATATAGTATCAATAGAATCCGGATGCGTTTGGTCAGTTTTCCGCATGCCAGTTGTTCTTTTCACATAAAATCTCATCCATTTTAAACAAAAGAGACACAGTTAGAGTGTTACCAGCCACACCGCGTCTCGAATTTAGACGGGGTTGACTTGTACACATCACATATGACCCATGGATCGTTGTGATACAGTATCAACAGAATCCGAATGTGTTTGGTTAGTTTTCCCTATGTCAGTTGTTCTTTTCACTTAAAATGTTATCCATTTCAAACAAAAGTGAGACACTTCGAATGGTGCTGGCCACACCACGTCTCGGATTGAGGCGGGGTTGACTTGTACACGTCACATATGACCCATGGATCGTTGTGCTAAAGTATCAACACAATCAGAATCCATTTGGTCAGTTTTCCGTATGTACTTAAAATGTTGTCCATTTTAAACAAAAGAGAGACACTTAGAGTGATCCCGAACACACCACGACTCGGATTGAGCCGGGGTTGACTCATACACGTCACATATGACCCATGGATCATTGTGATACAGTATCAACAGAATCAGAATTCTTTTGGTTAGTTTTCCGCATGCTAGTTGTTCTTTTCACTTAAAATCTCATCCATTTTAAACAAAAGAGACACAGTTAGAGTGCTACCGGCCACACCGCGCCTCGGATTTAGACGGGGTTGACTCGTACACATCACATATGACCCATGGATCGTTGTGATATAGTATCAACAGAATATGAATGCATTTGGTCAGTTATCCATATTCCATTTGTTCTTTTCACTTAAAATCCCATCCATTTTAAACAAAAGAGACACGGTTAGAGTGCTACTGGCCACACCTGAGGCATGGTATTACCATCTTTCAAAACAGACATGTTATCGGTTTATCTTCAAGGAACCAATATCACTCATGAGTAATAGAAACCATCCTGGTATCCCTCACCTAGAAACCAAAGCATACATCCTGCAATTTCAAGTCTAAATTTCCTGAGCATGTCCATGAGTCCTTAACATGTAACCCATATTTTATCCTAACAATTGACAAGTAAACCAAATCAAACAAGGCATAATTCACATAACATGGAGAATGTACATCAAGGCTTTGTATTCAAATTAAAGCATATCATCACATGCATTTGATGAGCATGAGCTAATAAGCTTACCAAGACATTCATATAATTCAAGACATACAAAAATGGAATAATCCTAAATAACATTGCATGATCAAAGAAATAAAAAAAAGGCATGTGAAATCAAGGATGGTGGGGGGCTGTCTGGGGGTCCAGGGAGGAGGGCGGGGGGGCTATCCGAGGATCTGTCTGGGGGGCTGTTTGGGGGGTGTCTGGGGGCTGTCCGGGGGGCTGTCCGGGGACCAAGGAGGAGGGTGGGGGGCTGTGCGGGGGGCTGTCCGGGGGGTGTTCGGGGGGCTGTCTGGGGTCCAAAGAGGAAGGTGGGGGCTGTCCAGGGGGTTGTCCGGGGTTTAGGGAGGAGGGTGGGGGGGATGTCCGGGGGGGGCTGTCCGGGGGCTGTCCGGGGGGCTGTCTGGGGGGTGTCTGGGGGCTATCTGGGGACCAAGGAGGAGAGTGGGGGGGCTGTCTGGGGGGTTGTCTGAGGGGTGTTCGGGGGGCTATCCGGGGTCCAGGGAGGAGGGTGGGTGGGCTGTTTGGGGGGCTGTCTGGGGGGCTGTCTGGGGGGGGCTGTTTGGGGGCTGTCTGGGGACCAAGGAGGAGGTTGGGGGGGCTGTCCGGGGGGCTGTCCGAGGGGTGTTCGGAGGGCTGTCCGGGGGTCCAGGGAGGAGGGTGGGGGGTCTGTTCGGGGGGTTGTCCGAGGGGATGCCCGGGGGGCTATCTGGGGGCATCCGGGGGCTGTCCAGGGACCAAGGGGGAGGGTGGGGGCTGTCCGGGGGGTTGTTTGGGGGGGCTGTCTGGGGTCCAAGGAGGATGGTGGGGGGTTGTCTAGGGTCCAGGAAGGAGGGGGGTTTTCCAGGGAGTTTCCAAACACACAAAAAGACATCAACATCCATGAAAACAGACAATATATAAAAAGAACTCAACTCCAATACTATACTACAGGTCTGGATAAAACCAACAAATAGAATAGATTAAACATAAAATCTCAGTAATATTAGTCAAAAATGTAACGGATCAACTTGTCCTACATCACCATCACCATCATCACCATCATCATCACCCTCGTACTCGTCCCCATCATCGTCCTCGCCCTCCTCACCCTCCTCCTCACCCTCTCCCTCCGCCTCGCCCTCGTCATCCGCCTCGCCCTCCTTCTCTCCCTCCTCTTCCGCATCAGACTCCTCACCATCATCATCGTCAGCCTGGACATCATATTGACCCCCACTAGAACTTCCACCTGGTGCTCCATATATAGAACGTATCAACGACATATATTCATCAAAAGCTGGGCTGGCCTCTGGTGTAAGTGTCAGACGTAGAACTTCAATAAATTTCATAAATGCACTATTTTCCCTAGCAGACTGTTCTGTCATCTCTATGGCCCTTTTGTCAGAATGTTCTACCTATTCCCTAACTTTCTGCAGCTCGGTGGCACTACAACTCGTACCTGAGGAGGACCAATACCTCGTCGGGGCTATCCTAGGTCGGCAGCGTACTCTGCCAGGATGCTCCTCTCCCAAAACCTGATGTAAGTGATCAGTTGGCCCAAAATTGTCTGGTTCTTGGGCATCGAGGGCCTCTAAAGTAGCCTGTTACAAATATAAATATATTATTAAGTTAAAAAATAGATATTAAAATATAAAATCAACAGATTAAAACCTACAATCTGCTGCTGAGTCGCTTCGTTGACGGCACTTCCATCCTTTTTCCGTCTACTCAAGCAAAACAGTTTTGCTCGAGGCACACATCCTTCAATATTTTTTATTTGCCTCTACAATGACATTGAAAACTATAGTTATATGAAAACTTTAGAAAACTATTAAATAATTGAGGAAACAAAAGAAAGTGTAAGTCGTAAAGAAAACTTATAAACAATTGTCATACCTGATTCCTCTCATGATCATGCATCGTAGTGCGTCCCAGTGTGTGGAGGTATTTTTTTGCACCAATGTTCTTTTTATTTTTTCTAGATGATTCCTAAATAAAATTCGAAAATGAAATAGATATTATTAATGAAAAACATGAAAGTTATTATTTAAATACCTCAAATGTAATTAATACCTTAAACTGGGTACTCGTCCAATGAGTAGTCATCTGACGATACTGCTCTATAGGATAATCATCCACCACTAGTATCGCCTCTAACTCAGTTCCAACTCTAGCAACCCAGCCAATATATAACTCATTCTTGTAGGCTCTCCAAAGCTCGCCTAAATCCTTTAGACGTTCCGGTCGTGCACCCTCACCATCGGGAAAATTAAATCAAAGCTGACATCAAAATATTAATTCATATAAATAGAAAAATAATTCATGGCATTAAATAGAACAAATTTTTTTACCCATATCTCTGCCCAATCTCTATCCTTGACCTCATGTGGAAAATGTCTCCACGATAGCGGGCTGACGGGAATGATGTCAGAGTATTTAGAAAGTGTCGCCAAAAAACTCCGACATTGCTGCCCTGTTTTCTCAACCATTTGGTTGTCTTCTTTATAATCCACCATAACCTATGTGCGGCGGTTCCACACTAAACGCATGTGTGTACGCCCCCGCCCACACCTCCTGTCAGTACATGTATCTGTCATGAAAGAAAAACAAATATTTTATCAAAACATGTTATAATGAAAATAAATATTGCTATAAAAATTGTTAGGGTTTTATAAATATACCTGTGCCGGTCTGATCGCTGAGCGCCGCTGGATCCACAGAAACTGATGGAACACCCTGTGGTGGAACAGGAGTCGAAGACGATGGAATATAGAAGCTTGGAGAGACAGAAGTAGAAGGAAAAGAAGATGGGACAGCTGTCTGACCGGATTCTGACTGGGGAGTGGGAATCATCATGGGATGTGAAATTGATGGGCCAGAATATGCAAAAGGTAGTGAAAACATGGGAGGCCTAAATATCCTGTGTGTCCCTAACGACACACCGGGATCAGAATGTGGGAAGGATGACATGTCAGTGGGAGGGGAAGGGTCTAGTCGGGTACGCGCAGTTGCTCGTCCACCTCTGGTACGAACCCTCCTCGTACCACCGGCCTGAGTACTAGGACCAGTACTAGGATCCTCATCGAATAACTGTCGACGTATAGGTGGATCCTACAAAAATGTTTACAAAAAAATTAATCACATGAAATTATATATTCTTTAAATATATATATTTGAAATAAAGTACTCACTACAGGCACTAATGATGGAATTCCCAACTCCGCCATTCGACGATTGTTCTCCATCATTTTTTCCCTTCGTCTCTCTTCAATTGGATGCATTTCCTGCTTTTGAAAATAAATATGTAATTACTTAGAAAAAGGAAACTAATGTGTAACCCAAAAAACAAAATATATGAGGGAATAGGGGGATTCATTGGTAATTTAGCTATCAATTATTTTAGAAGATCTTGAATGGATTTAATAAATCATACAAGTTGTAATGTTCACCAAGTTAGAAATATTGTTTGACTAGGTCTGAATACAGTTCAATTCCAAATTAGAAAATGCAATTCAAATAAAACTGAAACCGATAAACATTGAAAATTCACATAACGGTCAAGTCATATAAAACATATTTGTGATCAATACTAAATTAATTTGAATATTTACAACCTTAACAACCCAACTCGAGGTAAACCAAAAGAATTGAGAACATGGATGAATGATTCTATATATTTTCAACCACAACTTCAAGTTCACAATCAACTCTGAAAATTGAGCTATTAGAGTCATCAAAAGAAATAAATGGATTGGTTCCAATGGCACTAGGGACAGTGTCAATTCCATCATCACCATCATCAAAAATATTTCTTGGAATTACTTCAACTATGACACCAAATTCAGGTCGAAGTTGGTCTTTGACATAAAAAACTTGTTTAGTCATTGATGTCAACACATATGGTTCTTCGATAGCAAGAGTGTGAGTCATTTTAATTACTCGAAATCCACAATCATCAATAAATGTGCCATGTCTCATCATAGAATCAAACTAATGGCATTTCATCATTGTGACTCGTCCATGAGAGTAATAATCCAATATTATTATTTTCTCAGCAACTCCATAATAACCCACATTTTCAAATCGTTGTCTACTGTCTGATGCACTGGCATAACAATCTATTGTGGCAGTAACCATAACACCATCATGTTGTGTTCTCATGTTCTTTGCTCGTTCATTGACAATAAATTTGTACCCATTGATAACAATTGATTTACATTCACGAACCATAGTATTAGGACCAAAATCCAAAGCTCTTATTTCCTCAGAGACAGAGTCAGTAGACAAACTCAATACCTGCAATATAAATGACTGTTAAACTTAATTAAATATTGATATAATTATTTTAAACAGTAATATTTTTACCTTCAATTTTAACCAAGCAGAAAAATCTTTTCTATGAAAAGTCTCTCCTTCTCAAAGATAAAGAACGATGCTTCCTATTTATCATTGTTTTATGTCCCTGTAGATAAAAAATATGAATGGTTTAACAGATATATATGTAAGATATACATAATCAATTTAGTTACCTGATATAGTCATTGAACAAATCATAGTTAAACAAAATTGTGCGATGTGCCATCTCCCGCTCTTCATGGCTTAATGTCTTCAATGTATATGATCCAGAAATTCCTCCTGTTTGAGGAAGTGATAGAAAATTGGGTTCAATTTTCTCATACTGTTCTTCTTCATTTCTCATTGGTCTGTTCAATCTTGTAGTAAGATCAGACAAATACATCGAGCAGAAATCCATACATTCTTGATCCAAGTAACCGTTCATGATAGAACCTTCGGGATGATTTCTGTTTCGGACATAAGACTTTAATGTGAACATATTTCTTTCAGTTGGATACATCCAACGAAAAGAAACAGGTCCTCCGAGAAGTATTTCAGTGGGAATATGGACAGTCAGATGCAGCATGCTTGTGAAAAATGATGGAGGAAATATTTTCTCCAACTCACACAAAATTAATGGGGCATCTGTCAACAATTTTTGCAAGAAAGACTTGGACAACTTTTTAGCACAAAGATCTCTAAACAAATGGCACAATTGAATAACAGCCACCCTTAAATTATTGGACAAAAGATGACGGATTGTTATTGGAAGCAACTCATGCAGTAGAACGTGATAATCATGAGTCTTCAAAGATTTTAGCTTCAACTCTCTTCTGTTGACCCGTTTAGATATGTTGCTCGAATAGCCATCAGGAACTCTAATAGTCTCTAATACTTCCAGAAAAAAAAATCGTAGGTGCCATCACATAAGAAGCACATGGAAGTTGCCATTTATTTTCACTGATACGCACAGGATGCAATTCTGGTCTGATTCCCCAATCCACCAAGTCACGCCGAGATCGTAAATCATCTTTTGTCTTCCCCTTGACATTTAGAAGAACCGAAAGCAACATTTCTCATATATTCTTTTCAATATGCATTACGTCTAAGCAATGACGTAACAAATTGGTTGACCAATAAGGAAAATCAAAAAAGATACTCCTCTTCCTCCAATTGTAACAGGTTTCAATGGAAACATTCTTTCTCTTTCTAGATTTCATTTGACCCTTCCCGAACGAAAAACTGAAATCTTTCAATTCATTAAGCACATCAGTTCCAAACATACGCTAAGGTGGATCATCGGTCTCTATGGTATTATCAAATCTTCGACGATTCATTCTATATGGATGATCATTTGGCAAGAATTGTCGATGTCCCATAAAGCTGAAACTACAGCGATGTTTCAGTCTTCTGGATCGTGTATTCTTCATACAAACTGGGCATGACAGTTTTCCCTTCGTGCTCCATCCAGACATCATTGCATAAGCCGAAAAATCATTGATCGTCCACATAAGCGCAGCACGCATCTGAAATATGTCTTTCGAACATGCATCGTATGTGCGCACACCCACATCCCAAAGAAGTTTCAAATCTTTTATTAAAGGTTGCATGTATACATCAATATCAATGTCGGGATCAAAAGGACCAAATAAGAGTATACTCATGAAAGTGAAAGTTTTTTTCATACACAACCATGGGGGAAGATTATAAATGTGTATAAAAACTGGCCATGTGCTGTGCGAAGTAAGCATCTGCCCAAACGGATTAAAACCGTCACATGAAAGACCCAGCCTCACATTACGCACGTCAGCTACAAAATCAGGATGTCGAGCATCAAATCTCTGCCATGCAAATCCATCTGCAGGATGAACCAACTCATCATTAGTCTTCTTTCTCTCGGTATCATGTCATCTCATTTTTATTGATATGTCATCAAACATAAAAAGATTATGGAGTCTGGGGATCAATGTAAAGTGCCACATTACTTTCTATGGATTGCGGGATGGTGTTCCATCAGATTTTGACTTCCAGCGGGATGTGCCACATTTTATACAATCATTTCGTTCAGCGGTTTCCTCCCAAAATAAACTGCAATCTTTCGGGCAAGCATAAATTTTGTTTCTTGAAAATCAAAGTTCCTCAACTAATTTCCATGCCATATAGTGGTTTGAGGGAATATCTGTATCATCTGGAAGTAAATCCTTCAAGAGGGTAAAAATATAATCGATTTCTGTATTAGAAATCCCATACATAGTTTTCCCATCAAACAATTGGATTAAAAATTCCATCTTTTTCATTTTATCGCATTGTCGATATATTGGAGTCGTGGCAACATCATTCAATTTTTTCACCCTATCAATATCATCATTTTCACTAGAAGCATCATTTATCCTCATATCGAAGTCTTCTTGAGTCGAAATCTTTTCTTTTTCATGATAACGAATAAATGGAAACTGATCATCTAACAAATTCTCTATTCCAGTCCTTTCATTTCGATCATCACCAATTTGAGATTTCATTTTCTCCCCATTGTGATACCACACAAAGTAGTTTGCTTGAAAACCATTTTTGGTTATGTGGTAGCTGACTTCTTCACGGCTCAACCAAGGTGTACCAATACAATTGGAACATGGGAAGTGTATGCGACCACTATCTGAAGCATTGTGAAATGAAAAATCTATAAAGCTCTCCAAATTGTTTTGAAAATCACTTGAGATCCAATCGGTTTCATACATCCAACTTCTTTCCATTCTGTAAAAAGAATTTATATAAGTCATTTTTTCATAAACAATTCAATAGGATTGAACTGTAATAGAAAATACATTTAAGTAAACGATAAAGGAAGAAGTTTCTAGTTGATGTAGTGAACTATTAAAATAATGTAAAGAACAAGTACTCATAAATTAAATTAAAATTTCTTTATATTCATTTTCATTAGGTCTATAAGAGGCACATGCCTCAGGTCCCATCATGTGTTATAGGCATCCCAAATCATTCACTCATGTTCAATAACTCATTATTGGCACCTCTATGGTCATACCTTTCATTACCCAATTAATTCCCCAAGTCAAGCGCATCCCATGGGTGAATAAATTTTAGGCTTCTACACTAATAGGTTGTTCATGGCTTGTAAAAAGATTTAATTTCATTAAGTATAGACAAAAACATTTATTTTTAAATTTGAGATTAATAATAAAGTATGTCAATGATAAAAACATTACTGAATTAAACTTTTGACTTATCTAACATTTTTATGGATGTCTACACATGCCAGAATGGGTAGTGAAAAGCACCTCACCCTCATAAAAGTGAGTATTGGCCAAGAAGTACACATAATATACATCGTACAATGAGAACTATATTTAATTGACCCTAAAGTTATATTAGTACAGTCATCTTGGGGGAAATGTAATATATGATCCTGGTTAACTGATGAATTCAAAATCTCATATTTTATATGTTGGACACTATCTAAGGTAAGAAATCATGTGAGGATGGGTTTACATCATTCAATTTCTTATATGCTAGTGAGAATGAAGGCTTGAATTAATGACTTGAGTTCACTGATTAAATGAGGGTAGAGGTTGCATACACTGTGTAAACAGAATGATTAAATAGGTAAATATCTCAAAATATCTTTAAAACAACTCATTAATAGGCTCAAAACGTAAATATAATCTTGAACCAACCATGGAATCTCTTTCACAACACATTCTCGCACACCAGTTATCTCATGTGTTACTAAATACCAAACATAGTCACATAACAAGTGTACTATAACAAAATACATTACACAAGCCTTATTAAAAAAATTCTCATTTTAATAAAACACTTTCCTCAAGATTAAATCATTTCTAAAATATCTTTCAAAATCCATTTTAAATTATAAAATCCATTTGATCATTTTTAACAAATATTTGGAGTATTCTCAAGGCACCCCCATTTGGAAAAGTCACATTAAATGCCCAATTTCCACGCTAAACCATTGAAAACAATTAACATGAGACAATCATCGACCACAAATAACTTAACTGGAAATTAAAAAAACAGAAACCAAATGTGATATAGAATTTAATGTTAAGTTAGGGGAAATGAGATTAAATAGAGACAAAAACATCATAAATGGTTCCAACATCATAACTTTTGATTAAAACCACCCATAATAGGAATGGGAATTCCTCATACACCTAATCCCTAATAAAACAAACCAAATCTCCAATTAAAACATTGAATTTAGGGTTTCCACCCCACTTGGACAGCCCTACCCCCACCCCATCCACCCCACTTGGACAACCCTACCCCCACCCCACTTGGACAACCCAGCACCCCCCCCCACCCCACGTGGACAGCCCTACCCCCACCCCACTTGGAAAACCCAGCCCCCCCCCCCCCCCCACCATACCTGGACACACCTACCCCCCCACAACCCACTTGGAAAACCCAGCCACCCCCCCCCCACCCCACCTGGACAGCCCTATCGTCACCCCACTTGGACAACTCATCCCCCCACCCTACCTAGACAGCCCCTCCCCCACCCCACCTGCACACCCTCCCCACCCCACTTGGACAACTCTGCCTGGACACCCTCCCCCACCCCACCTGCACACCCTCCCCCACCCCAAACAGCCCTACCCCCACCCCATTTGGACAACCCAGCCCCCTCCCCCACCCTACCTAGACAGACCCTCCCCCACCCCACCTGCACACCCTCCCCACCCCACTTGCACACCCTCCCCCACCCCAAAGAGCCCTACCCCCACCCCATTTGGACAACCCAGCCCCCTCCCCCACCCTACCTAGACAGCCCCTCCCCCACCCCACCTGCACACCCTCCCCACCCCACTTAGACAACCCTGCCCGGACACCCTCCCCCACCCCACCCTACCTAGACAGCCCCTCCCCCACCCCACCTGAACACTCTCCCCACCCCACTTGGACAACCCTACCTGGACACCCTCCCCCACCCCACCTGCACACCCTCCCCCACCCCCAAACAGCCCTACCCCCACCCCATTTGGACAACCCAGCCCCCTCCCCACCCTACCTAGACAGCCCCTCCCCCACCCCACTTGGATAGCCCTGGACATCCTCCCTCACCCCATCTGCACACCCTCCCCCACCTCAAATTGAAACATAAATTCATCCAAATCAAAATCCAATTTTAAAATAAATTAAATTCCACCAAAAGTACCATATCACCCCACTAAACAAACCCTTTACAATGTTTGAAGTGTAGAACAAAAAACAGAAAACAAATCCAAGGGTTCCGTAGACAGAAACCCTAATTTAGCCTAAATAAAAACATCAAACACCAAAAAAATAGAGTAATAACGCTAAAACTAAGGTAACACTTACTAATATGAAGTGTGAAATAAGATTTTGTTTGATTGAAGATGGATCTTGGATGGAAGGAGTCTCGCGGCTGAGAAGAATTCAGGAGGAGCTGGGTCTGTCTGCAATCGGGCTGAGTGGGGGTGGGCTCGGGTGGTCTGTATTTGGGGGAAATCTTTCCCAACGGTTTCAATAAACCATTGGGAAAACTGATTTTTTTCCCATCTTTCCCAACGGTTTCATCAAACCGTTGGGAAAACTAATTTTCTTCCAATCTTTCCCAACGGTTTCATCAAACCGTTGGGAAAAATCAATTTTTATATATCATTACCAACGGTTAATGCAAACCGTTGGTAAAGATCACCTATACCAACGGTTCAAAAGAACCGTTGGTACACAACTGTTGGGAAAACCATGATTTCCAGTAGTGACTCATACTGATCGCATCATGTATCATTTTGACATAAGACCAATTCCTACATTTCATAAATGATTTATGAATTGATGTCCTAAATTATCAAGAAAATATGAGTGCATTTGCTCATTTTTTAATGAGTGATTCTTTTTGAACTAAAATATCGATTTTAAATTGATAATAGACACTTTGAGTCATACTGAGTACATTGTGTATCGGATTGAGGTGCAATTGATTCCTATATGTCACAAATAACTTATGGATCCTTTTCTTAAAGTATCAAAATAATATGAATATATTTTCTCAGTTTTGAGTATGTCAAGTGTCTTTTTTACTAAAATTAATGTCAATTTTAAATAAAAAGCACTTTGAATCATACTGGTCACATCGTGTGTAGGATTGAGGTGCGGCTAACTCTTACATGTCCCAAAGTCTCAAAACAACCTTAACTGTCAATGTTACCATGATTTACGTTGTCTTTATTTATCAAACTGTCAACACTGCATATTGACTCGATGTTCTTAGCCAAGAAACCATTCTCTTTGTTGAAATCCAGAAGAGTAAAGGAAGCTCATGTGCCCGTTATATCATGAGAATTCACCACAATGGGAATATGATCTTCCTCTACTCTTCTAGATTTCAACAACGAGAAAGGTTTTTCGGCTAAGAATATCGATTCAATATGCAGTGTTGGCAGTTCGATAATGAATAGTAATAGAAAGCATGGTAACATTGGCAGAAAGAAACATTTTATCTATTTTGTGGCTTGTTGCATATAATTGAAAGAAAAATATGAATTTCCAAAATATCTGTAAAAAAAACTAAATAATTATTAGATAAAAATGATAAGGAAATTAACTTAAAAATAGTAGATAAAATGATGAAAAAATTAATTAAATTAGTATGAATTCACCTTTTCATGATGGTTGTATGCATTCTTGATGAATTTCCTTATTATCATTATCTCAGTTACAAGCTTGAAGTCTAATCTCTCATGAGCATGAGCAGCTTCGAACAAATCACCCCAATTTGAAAAAAAGAATCCACCTGTATAAGAAAACAATTATTATATGAGTACTACTAAAAAGAAATAAATTAAACATAAATATGAAACAATACATTAATTCTATGGACAATGGTTTTATTGTGAAAACATCAAGATTACTTCTGTGATTGAGTAGTGGAGGGAACTTTAAGGAAAGTGATAAATGTCAACACTGCAGGGGTGAAAAGGTTTTGAGGGAGAAGAAGTTTGTGGAATTTTTGGTGCAAAAATACATGAAAGATGGACATACCACCCCAACTCGAACAAAATAATCCACCTGTATAAGAAAAAAAATCTTATGTGAATAATACTAAAAAGAAATAAATTAAACATATATATGAAACAATTTATTAATTCTATGGACAATTATTTTACCGTGCAAACATCAATATTACCTATGTGATTGAGCAGAGGTATCATCATTTCTCTTCCTGCAAAGGAAGTGGAGAGAGAACTTGAAGGAAAGTGATAAATACAACACTGCAAGGGTGAAAACACTTTGAGAGAGAAGAAGACTATGGAAGTTTTTGTGCAGAAAGGCATGAAATATGGAGAGAAATCTTTTAAAATAAACAAACTCTACAATAACACCATTATTTTGCATCATACTACAGTCATCATGTTATTTTATATCGAATGTATAACCATTGATTACAAAAATAGTGTAAGATATAACATTTTCATTCAGTCCCCTAGCTAGTCATTAAAATCATTCGGCAATTGAATTCGTATTTTTAGATAATTCCTTATAAATTTTATCTCAGAACCATCCTATAAACTGTTGATTATATGTATTTGATATCCATCCTACATCCCTTGATGGATTCAAATTTCTAAGAATTTCTTTGTGGACTTCAATGTATGGATCAATATCTTCACTATTATGTAAAATGTAAAGGTGCGCTTGCTCCCACTCTGTCAAGGTAATTGTAATAACATCTCTTCTGAAAATCCCTTTACCCATAAGGAGTTTGTTGTGATGAGACTTTGAGAGACTGATGTTATCAACATCTGATAAGTAATCAGTACAGAATTCAATAGCTTCTTCAACAATGTACCGTTCAATGGGGTACATTCATCTATAATGGGCAGGACCATATAGTTGAACCTCTCTAACCAAGTGAACCATCAGGTGGACCATTATATCAAATAATGATTGTGGGAAGAACATCTCTAATTCACATGGTATGAATAAAACCTCCTTATTCATGATTAGAAACTTCATCGGGTCTATAACTTTACTACATATGGCTTTGAAAAAGAAGCAGAGTTTTGTTAATGTATATCGTACATTTTGAGGCAGAATGCAACAGAAAGCAATAGGCATCAAATCTTGCATCAAAACATAACAGTCGTGTGATTTTAGTCCTTATGACTTCAAATTAGTCATTGACATAAAATTCTTGATATTTGATGAAAGGAAAAGAAAAAATTGCAATTTTTCCTATCTGGATAGAGTGTAAGCTGCTAGAGGAAGAAAAATATGTCATTTACCCTTCACCGGTGTCAACTCTTCCCTTATCCCCATGTCAATCGTGTACAACCTAGCTTTTATTTCATCTTTTATTTTTTCAGAAACATTTAGTAATGTGCCAATAAAACTATCAAATATATTTTTCTCTATATACATGACATTAAGAAAATGTCTAACATATAAACAATTCCAGTACGATAATTCAAAGAAAATTTTTATCTTCTTCCAACCTGATTTTGTAAGGTTTTTCAAAATTGGTTTACCAAAAACAATGTCAATATCTTTTACTTTATCAAACAGATGATCACCCATTATTGGAGACAGTGTTTTACCTTGTTCGATATTCCCATCGAATGATGTCGTCCAGGATCGGTATTATGTCGTCGAGGTAAAAAAATTTGATGTCCTAAAAACGCAATCTTCAATGAATGTTTCAACCTAACTGAGTGTGTGCGTTTTTCACAAATGGGACACCCCAACATTCCTTTAATGTTATAGTCTGATAAATTTCCATAAGTGGGGAAGTCATTTATCGTCCCGTAAAACATGGTCCTCAATGTAAATTCTTTACTTCTATGAGTATCATACATTGTAACACTTGTATCTCACATCAATTTCAGATCCGATCAATGAAGCCAAATAGACATCAATATCATTATCGGGTTGCTTTGGTCTAGATATAAGCAGAGACAACATAATATATTTGTGTTTCATGCATAACCATGGCGACAAGTTATAATTTAACAAGACAACGGGTCATGTACTGTGAGTACTACTATATACACCAAAAGGATTTATTCCATATGTAGATAATGCAAGATAAAAGTTTCTCGACTCATTTCCATATTCAGGATACTCGTAATCAATTTTCTTCCACTGAGGGAAATTTGTTGGATGACGTAGGTTCCTATCTTTAATTCTTGTATCTGCATGTCATTTCAATTGTCTCATGATTTCCTAACATCCATATAGTCTTCTAAACTGTGGAATGATAGGAAAGTACCGTATAGATTGCAAAGGACTTTATTCATTTTTCTTGTATCGATCTGCGTCACACTTAGGGCATTTTATGAGTAATTCATAGTCCTTTCGAAACAATATGAAATCATTTAGACAAGCATGTATTTTTTAGATATCATGTCCATTGAACATAGCATTCATTTAGCATCATATGTTTGACATAGTAGTTCATTTTCTTCTAGTAGCGTATCATTCATGAGGCCAAGTAGTTCTGTAAAGTTGGTGTCACTTCATCCACTGCCAGTTTTCACTCCATCCGCTGCCAGTTTTAAAATTATATAACTTCAATACAACTGATAATGTTGTGTATTTAGTACAACCGATATAAAATGGTCTCTTAGCACATCTATTTAACTTCTCAAACAACTTTGGACAATCATGAAGGTCATCTTCAATTTCCATTGTCGTTTCTTTCATGCGATCTTCGTCATCATTTACACTGGTATTCATATCAAATGATCCATAAACCATAGTATCATCCTAATCGGTATGCGCGTTCAGTTTTTCCTGGAGTTCAATCCAACATTTATAACTCTCATCTATTCTGTGACAAATCAAATGTTCTCACAACTCTTCCGAACCAATTTTTCTTGAATAACAACAACGTAAATACGAACAAAGGATTTCAGAAGGGTCGCATGCATGCTCTATTGCAAACTTGATGGACTCTTTAACTCTATCTTCATACTATTTTGTCAAACGATTAACGTGCATCCATTTTCAATTCATATCCATTCTATTGGGTTCATAAAATATTAATTTTGTATAATAAATAAATAAATACGCATAAGATATTCATTATCAAAAGTGAAAGTTATAGATAATTCTAATAATAGAAACCCAACATTTGATTGTTTCAAAGAATTTCAATATGCTTTGAAGAAAATGGGTGATTGAATTTAAGAAAAAAATTACTCTATTGTTAAAAACATGAACAAAAAGAATTACTCTATTGTTAAAAACATGAACAAAAAGAATTACTCTATTGTGGTAAGTGTTATCTTCTGAATTCATTCAAAGGTGAAAATTATAGACAACTATCATCCTCATCACCTCATCTCCCGAACATTTATCATTTTCATTTTTTTTGACACACATCATCCATCTCTTGTGGATATGCACCTATGTTGCTTGAAATACTCTAAGTAGTAGTCATCCATGAGATGACTAATGCTCAGAGTAGTACAAGCAACATAAAAGAGATGGGGGATGAGACTCAAGCAACAAATTGCAATAATAACTGTTTAGGAGATGAAGCTAATAAGGATGACAGTTGTACTACATTGTGTTCTCTAAAAGGGGTAATACCTCCCATTTATGAGAATTACATCATTATCACTAGTTATTAACTCGTGGCCTGTTGAATGTGAGATTTGGAGGGCATAAACATTTTTGTATGTGATTCAAGGGGTCTCGGCGGGGACATGTTATGATATATGAATCTTTGGGGCATCTATGAATTCTATATTTATAGTAGAAATCCCAATTTTAATACTTTCAATCATCTAACTATGACTAGTCCTACCTCTATTAAAATGAGTCATCAAGTCTTTCTTAAATCCCCTAAACAGATGAAAATATAATATGGGCAATTAAGCAGTAATAAGAAACCCATATATGATAAATAAGAATAATAAACTATCATTCGATCAAATAGAAGATATAAAAAATGTATTGATAGAACATTTTAATAAATAGAGTTATTTCATATACATGGATGGTAATCAAAGATTCCTAGGGGTGGAACCAATACATGTAGACCTAAAATGATGAATACCTAAAAATAATTTCTAATAATTATTCCAACATATATAGAATTTGATAACCTTCATTCTATTTTTTGGAATAAGTGATGTAACAACCTAAGGAATTATTGCATTTAATATTAATCGTATATCAAATATTTGAAAACATCTCAAAATTATAATTTCAATGAAAAATCGATAAGGAATGGAAAACATAATTTTAGGAAAATAAATTAGAGATTTAAATGAAACAACCCTTGGGTTTCCCTAGTGAGACTTTCTCTTGGATATGCTCTATTAAGTGGTTGTGGACATTTGATGCAAGTAACGATTTTCAAATGTGAGTTCTCTCTCAACTTTCTCACAAGTTTTAATTGGAATGTCTGGATGAGATATTGTAAGGTCCGAAGGAATATGGGTCTTCCCTAAAGTGGTCTTTACATTCTAGATTTTCATTTCATTTAGCTTGGATCATCATCTCACATAATCTTTAATTAGGACATTTGAGCATAAAGGTGGAAGGTGGAATCTTGAGGGTGTCAAAGATCCTCTCAATTTTATTCACCCAATCCTCCATCTCTTTAGGATCATATTCCCTTGGAAAGATGGAGGCTTATGGTGAAGAAACTCTTGATGAGGATTCTTATCTTCGTCAAATGTTCAATTAAATCAAAAGAAAATGGATATAAAAATTCATGTCACTATATAAAATATAGTGATTGTGCACGGTCCATGGCCTAGCTCAAATGGAAGGATACAATAATCAGCAATTAAAATATTGTTCCCAACATCACTTGGAAACTCAAGAGAGGAGGCTAAGAGTTTTGGATATACACTCCTTCACACCTATTACTCAAGCTCTGACACCTCTATATCCTTTCAACCAAACATCCCCAATAAACATTGTTGACCATAGGGATATGCCGACGGTAAAGAAAGAATGATGATAAAAAACGCAAATAGATATCGTCAAACAAACAATCAATGAGTGAGGAGAAGGAGAAAATAAGATACATTAGATTGAAGATTTGAATCGTCCGAGACAAAGTAGAGATATCAAAAACCTGGAAAACGTTCGACCCTCGGATTCGTTCGACCCTTGAATCGTTCGAGTCTTGGATTTGAGTTTTGAAATTGTTCGAGCCTTGATTCAAGCTTCGATTCATCGAGGAGCGCCAACAGAATGTGGCTTCTGCAGAAAGTTTCGGATATCGCGACGAGTCCACAACTGGTTAGGGTTATTTAAAAAGATCATGACACTTTTTATCAGCGCTTCCAAAAAAACGCTGATAAAGATCCATTTTATCCGCGCCAAATTAATTAACACTGATAAATATTGTTTTTATCAGCGCTCAAAAATGATTTATAATTATAATTATAAAAAAATTGTAAATATATTCATATAATTATATATATATATAATAAATATATATAAATATAAATATAATAAATATATTCTTTATTTAAATATATTTATTATAATTTTATAATTATTTAAATATATAATTATTTATTTATAATTATATAAATACTTTTTAAAAAAATAATATTTATATCATTATATATATTTATATAATTATATATATATATATATATATATTTAATAAATATGTATAGAGTAAATATATTCATTGTTAAAATAAATTTATTATAATTTTATAATTATTTAAATATATATAATTATTTATTTATAATTATATAAATACTTTTTAAAAAAAATATTATTTATTTATACCTAACTGAAATAAAATTAAAAATAAATAAATAAAATTTACCGCGATTAAAAACATACGTTAAATGTATCATGTTATAATGAAATTCTAAAATGAATACTAAAATTTGAATAAATTACATAAATATTAAGTGTGTTTCTATATAAAATTTCATTAATTACATAAACATTTATATGTCCATTATATATAAAAATACATTAATTACGTATATGTGAAATCAATACAACACCTTTGATCTTATGTTAAATTGAAAAATCAAACGAGAATCAATTATGTCCATTAATCAATGCAATTAGTCTGTATTTTTAATTCATATTAATTTTTAATTATAAACCATTATTCACTAAATGTATTACTATTTAATGTAAAGCATAAATATTTTGTATTATATAAATCATATTTATATACATTCATATATATTTATATATTTAATATATTATTTATTAACATTATCAATAAATATTTAATTAATAAAATGTTTAATATTTTTCATAATTTACTTATTTTTAATTTTTATTTGTTAAATTTTTATTTGTTTAATTTTCATTTTACATATATCTATATATTTAATATATAATGTTTATTAGTATTTGTAATTTATATATAATATAATCAATTTCTTCATTCTTATCAATAATTATTTATTTAATAAAAATTTTAATATTTTTTTAACTTATTTTTTTATTTCTTTAATTATTTCATTTTATTCGGACCTTTATCAACACTAAAAAAACACTGATAAAATGTCCCTTTTATGAGCACTAAAACTAAAACGTTGATAAAGGAACCATTTATCAACGCTAAAAAAAGACTGATAAATCACTTTTTGTTAACGTTGATAAAAACTAGCACTGTTAAAAGCATGTTTTGTAATAGTGGTTTAAGGTCATGTGGCGACATAATCCAACGCTATTAGAGTTAACGGAACGTTACAAATACATCAATTCAAAGCAATAAACCCTAAAGGCTTCAAGTCTTATCATCCATACAATGTTCATCATTCTCAAAGGTCAAAGATCAATGATTGAAGACCAACACCTCAAAGTCTAGTGAGAACTTCTTGATGAGCAGGCAATGCGCGCAAATCTTAGGACATTAGGACAACACTAGGGTCAACGGTACATGATGAAGTAGAACATCCATATGGAATGAATTTTCATGAAATGTCAATTTGACACACCAAGTTTCTCAATGGGGTCTCTCTCTAATATTCATGAGCACTTAAAAAAATCAAGGTAATTAATTCAATATTTGTAAGATTTTCCATCTAAATATCACTTCAAAGAGAATTTTATCTTAGAAAATAACTGAAACATAAAACAAGTGTTGCCCATATCAAAAAAATGTGCTAAACGCAACAAATAAAATCAACATTTAACACAAGCAGAACCATTCTATTTATAAAATGGTATGGAGAGGGGAAGAAATCCAATAAAATCCTACATTACCAATAGAAGTAATCGACAAGACTCGAACTTTAAGACCTCGTCGAGACCCCAAAAGGACTGCTCCCATTGAGCTGCACCCTGGGGACAGAAAGCAACTAAAACATTTCAAAATGATAACCAGCAAAGGCAGGAAGATGGCAACAAACATGATAATTGACATAGCATTTCCAAGTGTCGGATCAAATCTTGCTCATCATCTTCTTCTCGAGGCTTTTCTATTTCAGGAACCCGATGTTGTTCCTCAATCTCACCATCAGGAAGCTTTGGCCTCAATCCTTCTCAATTTAATATCAATGATTTAACCCTCCCGTTAAGTTCGAAACTAGAAAACCCTAGTGGCCGACATGGGTTTCCCTTTCATCTGTTGCATGCCATAAGCCGCAGAGGATGCAAGCGTTGTCGAAGCCACAACCCAGCTGTGCATTTCATGAACATGAATTCATCAGCCTACTTGGGTTGTGTTTGATGACGTCTATAAAAAAAATGTTAGATGACATTTACAAAAAAAATGTTCATGTTGTTTATCACTGATAACAAATGCTTTTGAAATATAATAACCTGCTTGCTTCATAGAAAAACTCGAAGGCAGCGGCATAATAGTCACACTCTTGGGAAACCGGACTGACAATTTGAAAAAAAGAAGTGTCTGATCTGTTTCTTAAAAAACACTTGCACTTAAATTTTAGAAGAGAACCACTTAAATAAACGTTTTCAATAAACAATCTGAAAACTCTTGTACAGAAACCAAAGTGATGAGGGCTATAAACAGTTTTCCAAAAGTGATCAAACGGAGCATTAAATTCTAGAAGAAATCATGTAAATAAGTGGCAGAAAAACACGCAGTTTGAAAAAATAAGTGATGTTTGTTCTTTTTCGGAAAAAAGTACTTACACTTGAATTCCAAAAGAAAATCACCCAAGTGGCTGAAAAACACTAAGCAATTTGGAAACACTTGCACATTGCACTTATCATAAGTGATAGGTTCCATAAGCAATTTTCATTAAGTATTGTCAAATGAATCCTATAACACTTATCGCTTATGATAAACAGCTGGAAGTGTTGTTTGTTCTGTTTCTGAAAAAAACACTTGCACTTGGGGTCCATTAAACAGTACTTGTTGAGAACTGCTTACATCACTATTTGAAGATATAAGTGGTGGTGGTTTTGTTTTTAAAAACAGTGGCACTTAAATTTCAGAAAGCAACAACATAAAAAGGTAACAAAAAAATACTTTTTCAATAGACTGGAAACACTTGCAAAAAACACTTGTCATAAATGATGAGTGCTATTAACAGTTTTTAATAAGTGATGAGAAGAAAGCCACTTAAATAAGTGGCAGAAAAACATAGTTTGAAAAAATAAGTCATGTTTGTAATGTGTGATGGGGATGGGGATGCAGATGATGGCAGGATCAATTACCTCAGGTATGTAATGTATGACTGAGTTTCTTGTGTTCTGAAATTGGGCTCAAGAAGTGCAGCTGCAACTAAAACCAATTGAAGCACCGTATTGACCTGTAATCAGATGAAGACTTCAGCAGAGAATCAAGAGATATTTCTGATTTGTGGTCCGGAGGTGCTACACTGATGCTCTGTTTGACAGCACTTACTGGAAACCACTAATTGGCTCCATTTGATAACAGGCTGAAAACTGCTTATAACACTTACCACTTGTGATAAGCGCTTCTGTATAAGTGTTTCCATAGTGCTCACTGAAAAGGTGTTTTTCTGCAACTTAATTAAGTGGTTTTCTTTAAGAATTCAAGTGTTTTTCAGAAACAGAACAAACGCTGCTTATTTTTTTAAGCTGCTTATCATAAGTGATAAGTGTTGTCAAATGAAGCCAATAAGCATTTTCTGGATTGTGATCCAGAGGTGCTGCACAGATGTTCTGTTTGACAGCACTTACTGGAAACTGCTCATTGTCTCCATTTGATAACACTTACTGAAAACTGCTTATAACACTTGTCACTAATGGTAAGTGCCTCTGTACAAGTGTTCCCAGATTGATTATTGAAGAAGTGTTTTTCTGCCATTAATTCAAGTCGTTTTCTTCAGGATTTTCAGTGTTTTTCGGATACAGAACAAATACCACCTATTTTTTCAAGCTGTTAATTATAAGAAAAAAGTGTTGTAACCACCTTTCAGCAAGTGTTGTCAAATGTAGCCTTATTGAATCTGCCGCTTTTTAAAACGATTTTCTTTTGGATAGGTGTACGTGTTTTTTTCAGACACAGAACAAACAGTATTTTTTCAAACTGCTTATGGTAAGTGACAAGACCCATAAAGAGTTTTCAGTGAGTGCTGACAAACAGAGACCGAAGGAAATAGAGTTATCAAATAGAAGAAAAGAGTAGAGTGACCTATGTTGACTTTCAGAATTTTCAAACTCAAATCACTAGGTTTTCTGAATCCTCCCGCTAGATAACCACACAGGCTTTGTCTGAATCCTATTTAACAAGGTAAAAAAAGAATATGGTAATTCCTTGATTATAGTTATTCCAAGTATATCAACATGTGACTGTTCACTTCACTCTTTTTCATTGTTTTTATTCACATAATCCAAACAGGCCAGAAGTTCATGACAAAAAAATTAAAATAATCTGATCAACGCTCACCTTGCTAATAAGAAGAGGCTCGACCTTCTCAGGGTTGGGCCCATCAAGGTTGAAGTAATCTGACCAACTTTTCCACTGACAACAGCATCAGTAAACATTATAACCAATTAAAATTTATATCATTTGAAAAAACAAGATAAAAAAACAAAAAATAAGCTGGATAAGCCCACCTGCCAGGCCAAGTTACTGCCTCTTTTATAAAATGCAGCACACACCAGGACAGCATCCCGCACCACAACAAGGCCAACAAGGCCAGCTTTGGAAGCAAAACAAAACAGAAAAAGAAGAAGACGAAAAAACCTGTCAATACGATTAAAGTTTCAAGAGCAGAGCTTATGGTCATTACCCATATACCACTTACAATGCAAAAGACTTTGATGTACCATTGCTAAGGAGACACATCCGATAAGGATCTACACCATAAATGAATTAAATAAGTCACAACTTAAGAATACATTGAACGACGGACAGAAAAAGTGATATGTTCTTGAGAAGAATCCATTAAAAGCACTGAGCTTGAATAAAGGCATGGGAAAGTTTACCTTGTCAGCAAGGGGATCGAGGTAGGAACCCAATACAGATTTGATTCTCATTTTCCTGGACATGTATCCATCCAACTACAAGAAGGAAGACAGCAGCAATGAAATTAGTTGAGAGGTCAGTTTTTATAATTATCGAAGCATAATTTTTGTGAAAAACATGTTGTCTCGGTTATTATTGTTGGAGCCGTAGCTTATTTTGTTGGATTTTTAGTCAATTGGATTGTGTTGTCAATTGGAGGAAGTTTGTGGTTTTGACAAAGTCCTGGTAGATCCCTTGAATTCGTAAGAGGCGTCAGTGTTGAGGTGAATGAAAAATGGCAAAGATCTGAAGTCTACCTTGATTCGGTAAGACTTTGGCTGAACTCGAAATTTGGCAAAGGAAAGATGCTTCTCTATGTGCATCGTAAGACTTCATTTCGTAAGGCTTTCTGGATTTTGGAAGGCTTTGCCTGGATTTCGGAAGGCTTTCTGGTTTTTTGTAAGACTTCACCTGGATTTCGTAAGACTTCACCTAGATTTCGTAAGACTTATCTGGATTTCTTAAGACTTTTCTAGATTTCATAAGGCTTTCTGGATTTTGTAAGACTTTCTAGATTTTGTAAGACTTACGTGGATTTCCTAGATTTCGTAAGGCTTTTTGGATTTTGTAAGGCTTTTCTGAGGCAAAGGCAGATTTCATAAGGCTTTTCCAGATTTCATAAGGCTTATTAGTGAAAACGTAAGGGTCGTTCCCTTCGTTATTTTTGACAGACTCATTCGAAGACAGTGTGAATGAGTTATTCCTTGGAGAGATTCCGGTCAGTTGCAGATCGTGATGCCTGTGATCAGGCTATGATGGAGAAGATCGAACTGAGATTAAAGGAGAATTATGATGCAATGTTAGTAATTTGAAGTGCAAGATTTATGCAGATCGGGTTCTTGACAGAGATCACGCTGCAACTCAAAACCTCATGCCGCATGTCTGCATGCATGGAAATATTGTTAATCGTAACATACAATTAATAATTTGATTGGGCAAGTAAACTCGCAGATTTTGTGGAAGAGTGTAGACCATGATTTATAGGGAAGATCGTGAGGATTATGGAGCATTTAAAAGGAGGATCATCCGGTGGTCACTGCACGGAATTTCTTGATTATTAATATGGAAATTATCGTGCACAAAAGAGAGAAGGAAACAGAGAAAATATCACTGCAGCTTTCACGGTGTTTCCATATTTAAAAATATGAGAAATATTTCTTGCGATTTTATTGGGCAGGCTGGGCCGAGAATGGAGGATTTCCATATTCGAAATATGGAAAATATCTCAGGCTTCAAAAAGAGCAAGAAGAATGTAGAGAAGGGGCTGCCAAAATACAAGAGTAAAGAGAAGAAGTGCAGGTTGCGAGAGAAAGAAAAAGGAATGCACTTGAAGACCTAGGATTGAAGAAAAGGGAGATCGATAACACCTTCGCTGGATTGGTTTTCATATTCTATTCATAAAAAAACTGTAAGCAATTTATGTGTTGCATTTTTCTTTTATATTCTTTGGCTCGAAGGAGTGCACGAGAGGTCAAGAAGAGGAAGTGTTCCTTGGATCGGCAGTGCGTCCTTCCCAAACTTCTGTAATCCCAACAGTGGATAGTATTACCTCCCGGTACGTTGACACACTGTCGATGCATGCCTTACTTTCATTATTTGGTTTGTGGAGAATGACAAAATTGTTGCGGAAACGCCGGAAGTCACAGCGACAGAGCAGATTTGCGAATGAAGAAAAGCCAAAAACAAAAGAAAAGAACAAGGACATAGAGATTTATGTGGTTAGGGAATAATCCCTACGTCCACGGAGAGACAGAAATACTTCACTAAAATCGGGAGCACAATTTACAAGGAGATCACAGAGTTTCACACACAAAAACCCTAGCCCGAAATGGGCTAATAAAGAAGATGAAGTATTGTGCCACCAACCGCACGGAAAGTTTACACTGCTACAGTGTCACGGCCGCCCAAGTCCAATCTGCTACAGTGGTCGTCAGATGGAAGTCCGCGGAGCTACAGTAGCATTGTCTCCAAAATCCGGCCTGCTACAGTAGTTGTGTCAAAAGTCCTCACTGCTACAATGCTCTGTTGGTGTCGTCCGGTCAGTTCTACTACAGTCAGTCAGAGTTGCTACAATGCCCCAAAATTTGGGTCGAGGACCTTCGACCCCCGGAGCATGGGCACATTGCCCCCTGCAATCCCTAACGAGCTCACCGGAGTTGTGGCCTAGAGCGCAATATGGGCCACAATCATTCGACCTCACATCATTCAAAACAGATCGGGCTATATCAATCCAACAAGAATCAGCTTTTTCTTGCTAACAAGAGGACAAGATCCTATGAAAGCCAACGAGCCTGTACCCGAGTAGTAAGGGCTCCTGCTTGGCATCCAAGAGACCCGGGTTCAAAACTGGGTGGAGGCAAATTTCCGGGGGGGGGTACTGTAGCAGTACTGTAGCAGTCGGAACTATTCACCCGATTTGGGCCTTCGGGCCACCAGTTTGGGCCTACGGGTCTCCAGGTCCTTCGGGTCATCAAAGGCCTTCGAGCCACAGGGCCTTCGGGTCACGTAGACCATGGAGTAGCCCAGTTCACATAGAACATGCCCCAGAAGAGGATCAGAGCAACAGGAGTAGCAGCCACCAGATGCAGAGCTAACCGGATTGGAAGAATGAGAGGGTATGGCAGCCGCCATCGGGACCAGGTACCGTGCAACTTTGTACGGGGCAATGCTAGTCGATGAGCAATGCAAGGTGGGGAGCTAGGTGATCAATGACGCAGAAAGCTGGGAAGGGGCAGTTCAAGTGGGCTGGGCCTACAGGTCATGTATTGGGCATGGTATGCCTCTGGGTCTTCGGGTCATATATTGCGGGTTTGTCGGGCCTTGTGCCTTGGGCCTACGGGTCATGTACGGGTTCCCCTTCAACCCTTAAAAGGGGGATTATCCATAATAAAATAAAAAAGAAGGCCTTCGGGCCATTCGGGCTATGGAAGAAAATAAAACTTGAACACCCGAATTCACCTCCCTAAGGTGTATTAGGTTATTGGTTGCAACAAGTGGTATCAGAGTCACAGCTTTTGAGCACTAAATCTGTCATCTTGAGCTTAACTCTATGGAGAATATAGTGAAAGCAATAGGAGTCACTTTATTCAATAGGTTCAATTACCAAATCTACGATCTCTCTCTGTTGATGTTCATGGAGTACATGTTAGTGATGCATCTAAATTATCCATGACTGAAGGAGATAGAAAGTTGTTTGATGATGATGTAAAAGCCCGGAATATTTTGTCTAGTGCACTGTCAATACTGATGAAGTTATGTGGGATAAGTTGGCTAACATTTATAAAGGGGGTAGCAAGGTGAATGAGGCAAAGCTTAAAGTTTTACACATTTGATGGTCTAAAAATTTAGCCAGATGAAAATACCGAAGGGGCTATTCGATCGCTCGCATTATTGAGGTGGTTGGGGTAATCTGAGGACTCGGTGGAGAAATAAAGGATGCGAATGTTGTGAAGAAGATCTTGAGGAGGTTACCACCCCTTTACAACCCAAAAGTATATGCGCTAAAAGAAAGAAACGCGGTTGAGCTATCGGCAGATGACTTGTACAGCTGTTTGGTGGCCTATGAGCTTGTCAAGCCGGAGGAAGCAACAAATCAAACTAAGAAAATGGAATTCAAAAGGGACAAAGGCGGATTTGAAGACAAGCCGCCCTTGGCTTGTTTCCGATGTTGCAAGATTGAACGCATTGCAGTAATGTGTCCAAGGAAATTCGATGGTGATGAAGATGAGATGGAAACTATACAAAAGCCACGAAGGAAGTTTCCCCCTAAAAGATATTTCAAACCATGAAGCTCCTCCACAAAGAAGTCTTGTAAGCAAGGAAGAGGAAACTGATGAAGACTACTTAAAAGAAGAACAAACTGAAATTAAATCTAATATAGAAGATGTCATGATGATCACGGTTGAAAAAGAAAATTTTGAAGGTGAGAAAGGCCATCAACCTGAGGGCATTGTGGACCTCAAGGTGGAACTGAAATGAGCTCTTGAAGAGCTCGATATTCAATGAAAGAAAAATCGAAAAATCGAAAAAATGGTGCATTGTTAAAAGAATCCTCAAAATATATGGATCAGTTTGAAGCTGAGATTGATAGACAAGGAAAAGAACTGGAAGATCAATCAACCAGTCATGAAAGCTCGGAAGAAATAGTAGAGTTTAAACTGAAAATTAAACAAGCTAAGATGATTGATGACCTTAACGCTAGTGTAGTGGAAAGACCGGATCGGGTTGAAGCTTTTGAAGAAGTGGTTACTTGGAGGAGTAAACTTGAAATTGAAATAAATTCAAGTGAACCAAAAAGAAAGTTGCAGTTTGGGAAGTTCTAGGATGCAGAGCTATTGGAAAGAGCTTAAAGAGGCTCAGAAGGTGTGAGAATATTCTGGATGAACAAAGACCCGGATATATGGGTAAAAGTGAAGTTGGCTGTAATACCGAGGGGCATCAAAAACTGGGGCAGTGGCAGTCCAGAACAAAGGGAAATGGAAGGTTGAGGACAACCCTCAATCCTCAAAAACTAATCATCAACCGAAGAACTTCACAAAGGCATGTGGAGGAATAAAAGTGAGAAGATTTTCCCCTTGATGAAATGCCAATTTTGTGGCTATCTTGACCATACAAAGACCAACTATCTGGAGGCGGAAAGCTACTTGAGGGGAGAAGCATCTGGGAGTCAACAAAGAAAGATCAGGCTATATCCTTCATCACAAAGAAAAAACTCGTTTTATGGCCACTGTTTTCACTGTTCGAACTTTGGGCATAAAGCCATTGATTGTGGGAAAAGAAGAAGTGGAAATGGCTACCATGGAAATCAAAGGCGATCCAATCCCCAGAAAAATAGATATCCTCCGTTGGAAGAAGATGGATATGACAATGATAACTAAGCTGAAGGGGAATCTAGATATGACAACCCTCGATCCTCAAAAACTAGTTGCGTGCAATTGCTGGAAGGGGAATCTAAGGGAATAACCATTTCTGTTTTAGTGGGGGCCCACGCATGGGTTGTTAAATAAGGGAGGCTGAAGCGAGGGAAACGAGGACGGAATGTTGTTTAAGGGAATCGGCCTTTGGCTTGGAATTGGCCTTCTGGCTTGGGCGGGATCACTCCCAAAGTGTCTTCTCGGATCTTTTTCCTCCTTCAATGTTGTATTTCTCCTATTCCTTTTACATATAATTACGATCAGTCCTCTGTTTTCTATCACTTGGTCCAATCTGTTGTCTTCCCTCCTCCCTGTCGTCAGCTCTTCTTCCTCCCAGAGGCGCGCACGGCAGGTTTCCATCTCCTCAGACTTCTTCACCTCCTACTCTGAGGAGACACATTTGGGCCGCATCGCATTAGCAGAGGCACGCGCTATTTTAAGCTTGCTTGAACGAGGTGCACACCAGCAACGCACACTGTCGACTCCCATTTCGAAGTGGCACACTCGGCTAGCTCACACCCATCGCTCCCCAGCAACGACGTTTCAATCATTAGCCGACACTGCTTACTAGTCCCCTGCTGTCGTTTCTTCACAAGCACATCCTGCTGATTCCCGGTTGCACATTGTGTTCTCATCACCAGCAAGTACATTGTTGGATCGCATTTAGAGGACGCTCAAAACCGGCTTGCGTCAGACGCTCGAGCTCAGACTTTCGCTCAGCGGAGGTCCGCACAGCCGACTCGCGTTCCATGGAGGACGCATCGCCGGTTTACATCGATGGCACTGCAAGAGAGGGGAGTGCCCGAATTTTCTTTTGGGAGAGGCAAAACAACAGAAAAAGAAAAGGCAAAAAAATAAACCAATTCCAAGCCAAAGGCTGATTCCCTTGAACAATATTCCCTCCTCGTTTCCCTCACCCCAGCCTCCATTATTTAACAACCCATCCCTGGCCCCCACTCAAACAGAAATAGTTATTCCCCTAGAATCTCCCTCCACAAATGACACTTTTACCCCTTAACTAAAAATACCCTCCAGCGGACAGCTGCTCTATCAAATTGCCCAGCCAAATCAGAGTCTTCAACAACTCTGTTTGCTTCAGCTTCAACAACATTTAAATCTCTCAATCGGTTCAATTTCAACAGCCATAGATACATTTTGATCAGCATGAGTTTTGTAGAATGATAAAATAGAAGAAACCCGAACCCCCAAGGTGGGCTCTCTAAAGGAGCCCTTGAGGTTCTTTTATAACAAATAATTAAGAGCACACTGGACCTCAAGTCCGATGTGACATGCAGACTCCAACACTCCCCCTCAAGCTAGGTGTACCTAGCTTGGACACATAAAAAAAAAAGACCAAATCAAACCAATGAAAACAAAGCAATCAACAGACTGCAAACACTCCCCCCTCAAGCTGGACAGACCAGCTTGTTTACAAAACCAGACGAAATAAAAAGAAACAAACAACGATCGTAGCTCCCCCATCAAGATCGCAGCTCCCCCTCAGGATGATGGATGGAAGATGTCACGGGCGCAGCAAATGAACCACTCAGACCGGGCCGATTGACGGAGCGCCAGGAATGCCGCACTAGTGGGGCCGGTCGATGATACGTCGGGAAAACCACACTAGCACCGAGAAAGCCGCACTTGCGGGGCCGGCGACGGGAGGCGGGGACTCCACAGAATCATTGCGGGATCTGACGGCGCCAAGGGGCCCGGATCCTAGGCGGTCGAAGTGCTGCGCCACGGTGGAGGAAGCGCGAGGGCGTGCCGACGGACAGGGATGCGGCTGCCGGGAGTCGTCGGGAGATGCCGGCGACGGGAGGCGGGGATTCCGCAGGAGGTGCCAGAAATCCGAAACTGGAAGCAGGGCAGCCGCTGGGAGAGATGAGAGCCGGCTGCCGGAAGAGGAGCACAGGAGGGGGGGGGGGGCGATCAGTGCGATGGAAGCAAGAGGCGGGATCCGCCGAGAAAGCACCGGGAGGCCGCCTAGGATAGCGGCTGGCCGAGCGGCGCTCGGGAGGGAGGGGAGGGGTCGTCGTCGTCGGAAAGCCACACGAACAAAGTGCGGCAGGAGGTGTCGCATAGGAGGAGCCGTCGTCGGGATCGAGCAGAAGGAGCCGCCGTGAGCCGTCGCAGGATCTAGCGGCCGGACGGCGAGGCGCGCGCAGGAGGGTCGTCGAGATCAAGACGTCGGGAGTCGCGCGGGAGGGAGACGTCGGAAACTCGTGCTCGATGCGGGGGTCAGGGCGACGGGAGCTGGAGCCGCGCAGAGCGGAGGAGGCGGGGCAAGCCGTGGGGAAGGGGCGTCAAAGGGAAAGGAGGCCCGGGAGGGAGCCGTTGCCGATCTGGAGGACTGTCAATCGCAGGAGGGATCCGCCGGGAAAGGGAGGGATAGCCGACAGGGGGGCGGCGGGAGATACCTATGGCTTGTTGGCCATGGAGGTCACCGCCCCCAACCAGGAAAAACCCTAGAGGCCGACGGGAAAAAAAAGAAATAAAACGGGAGGATGAGGGTTCGGGACTAATTTCCATCTGATACCATGTAGAATGGTAAAATAGGAGAAACCTGAACCCCCAAGGTGTCCTCTCTAAAGGAGCCCTTGAGGTTCTTTTATAACAAATAATTAAGACCACGCCGGACCTCAAGTCCGATGTGGGATGCAGACTTCAACACTCCCCCTCAAGCTAGGTGTACCTAGCTTGGACACATAAAGAAAAGAAACCAAACCAAACCAATGAAAACAAAGCAATCAACAGACTGCAAACACTCCCCCTCAAGTTGGACAGACCCACCTTAATTACAAAACCAAACGAAATAAAAAGAAACAAGCAACGATCGTAGTGTTGGAGTCTCTGCGATCTTGAGGGGGAGTTATGATCGTTGCTTGTTTCTTTTTATTTCTTCTTGTTTTGTAATCAAGTTGGGTATGTCCAGCTTGAGGGGGAGTATTTACAGCGTTTCTTGTTTGCTTTGTATTGTCGTTGATTTGGTCTCTTTTCTTTATGTATCCAAGCTAGGTACACCAAGCTTGTGGGGGAGTGTTGGAGTTTGCATCCCACATCGGACTTGAGGTCCGGTGTGGTCTTAATTGTTTGTTATAAAAGAACCTCAAGGGCTCCTTTAGAGAGGACACCTTGGGGGTTCGGGTTACCTCTCTTTTATTAATCTACAAGTTTCAACCATTTCAGTATCTCTTCCTGCATTCTGAGCTTCAACATTAATATTTCCAGAGATGAGTGCAGCATCCACATCTGCAACTCCATCTCTATCAGCTACATCGATTCTTTCAACAGAAATATGTCAATAAATATTTTCAGTATTTCCAGCTTCTACAATCGTTTGATCAACAGCCTTTTCAATATTCACATTTTCTTCAGAAACTATACATGCCTCAGTTCCAGCAATAACTTCCTCAGCAGAAATATTCAAACTAACATCTTCAGTAGGAAGCACCTGCTCATCCTCATCACCTTCATCACCATCAGCAGTCTGACCAACATCATCATCTTCATCTTCTTCTTGAAGAGGAACTAAACTGTTCAAAGAAACATCCCATTTATATCTCATCTTTCTAAGTACACCTCCAGCTAAATTATTTAGTTGATGAGGTTGATATGCATCCTCGTCTTCCAAAGGAACATCCTTCTGAAACAACAAAGTTAACATCCTCCCAGAACGATAATAGTTTAATCTTCCTCCCAAAACGATAATAGTTTAATCTTCCGGTTAAGGCTGTTGATTTCTTGTGGTTGAATCGCACAGACCTGCTGTTGAAGAAAATTTTAAAATTTCATATGTTTTTTATTCTGAGCGAACTACGTATGTTTATGAGAAGGTGGAGTAGTTTTATGAGAATGTTGTTTTCAATTTTCTACTGTTGAAGTGAGCCAAGTCTTATAGTCACCAAATAAAGGAAGGTTTTTGCTTAATAAAAATCTGGTTGATGATTGTGAGATAAAGGCTGCATATATGATGTTTTTCTTGTTTGAAAAAACATTTATTTGAAAAAAAATCTTCGAGAATTTGATACATGAACACAAAAAAATAACTCCCAAAAAGACAACATAATCAGAAACAAATCACACAAAAGGGAACTAATCAAAACCAGAAATTTTAGGAAACAGAAAACTTTGATTCACGGTTCACTTTAAATACATTAAAATTCTTTTGACAACATTTAAATGAGATTTCTTAAGATTTGTCTAAAATCAAGCACAAAGACACACACCAAGCATGGTGTCTGGCCAACTAGCCAGTAAGATATAACAAACTTCAAATCTTTCACGTTAAGAGTATTAGATGTTTTTAATATTCGTATCCCACATCGGTGTGGGTTATCTGTTGTATTCATTTTCTCATCAATAAATTAAGCACCTTACCACATTGTGAGGTATGGGTTTTCCTTTCTGACATGGTATCAGGGCAGATTACGTAACCCCCCTCCCTCCCAACACAGCTCCACCCTCGTGCAGCGCCCTTATCCACCCTCACGGCGCCCCTACGCGACAAACCCCTTTCGCCCCTCCGCCCGTGCGCGAGGGCCCCCTTCCGCCCCTCCGCCCCTGCGCGACAAACCCCTTCAGCCCCTCCGCGAGGGCCCCCTTCCGCCCCTCCGCCCCTGCGCAACGAACCCCTTCCACCCCTGAGCCCCTCCGCAACGGCCCTCTTCCGCACCTGCGCCCCTGCGCGATGAACCTCTTTCGTCCTTACACCCATGCGGGACGGCCCCCCTTCCACCCCGAGCTCCTATGCAACGGCCTCCTGCAAGTCAACCCCTCATGCGCCACCCCTCAAACCGGTGGCCCCCTTCCTGTGTGTCAACCCCTCCACAACTCCTATGCGACGCCCCTGTTGCGCGTTGCCTCTCCCTACGGGACGACCTCCAGTGCGACACCTCTCCAGCTCAATTGCCCCTTCCACACCGCCTCTCCTAGTGCGCATATGCAACGCCCCAAAATGAACAGTCGTGCCCCGCCGCTAACCATGTTGATCTTTCTTCTATAGGCGCACCTTCAGCACCTTCAGCACCTTCTCGACGTGCATTTTCAGCACACAATCTATGGCATCATCAAGCACCGTTGTTGCTCCAGCAACGTGTCTATCCCAATGATCCACCTCATGGGTTTGACTCTGGTGCCTCATAGCACATCACTGGGGATGCAGGTATTCTTCAGTCCTATAGATCGACCTCAAATGAAGATAATATTATTGTGGTCGGTGGTCAGACAGTGCAGATTGCTAGTTATGAGAGTTGTTCAATTAGGCCTGGCATGACACTATTTATTGTTGTCTTTGTTCCTGTTGGAGTATGTGTAACTTCCTGCCCCACTTCCTTTGTAACTTCCTGCCCCACTTCCTTTGTAACTTCTCTTTATAACTTCCCTTTCTTTTCTATAAATGAGGGTCCTCTCCTCACCTTGAGTGTGAGGGGGATTACTAAGTTTTACATGGTATCAGAGGGGGTTTGATCTCTCCCTCGCATATTTTTTTTTCCCATTCAAAGGTTCGTACTTTTTTTTTCTCGTGCGGGGGGCGGCGGCTCCCATCCAAATAGTCGCCCCCCCCCCCCCCGCTGCTAATGCCGGTCCTCCCTCCCGGTGGCTCTCCTGCCTGGCGCGGCTCCCCGGCGGCCCTTCTGCCTGGCGCGGCTCCCGGCTCCCTGCTCCCCGGCGGCCCTCCTGCCTGGCGCGGCTCCCGGCTCACCCGGCGTCTTCTCCTGGCGGATTTCCCATCCCGGCGGCTCTGTGCGCGACGGATCGCTGCTGCCCTCCGGCTCCCCTTGCAGGCGGCCCTCTCTTCGCAGTGGCGCCCATCCCGACGGCCTTCCCCCCCGGCGGCCCTCCTCCTTTGCGAGCGGCGCCTCCCGCGGATCACCCAGCACCTCCCGCGGATCACCCGCGACTCACCCGGCAGCTCTCCTGCGGCTTTCCCCGGCGGCCCTCTCGCCCAGAGGCGTCTTCCCGTCCTCCATGCGCGCGGCTCCCGCCCCTCCCGAGGCGGTTTTCCCCAACGGCGCTCCTCCCGTGCTAGTCCAAGCTTCAGTTCCCGGCGACCCTCCCGGCTGGCCGGCTGCACCTTTCCCGCCTTGTTCTTCCCGGCGGACCTCCCTTCCCCGGCTGCTCCCTACCGGACGACTCCCCGCGCCGGCGGCCTCCCTTCCCCGGCTTGCGGCTCTTTCCGGCAGCCCGCCTCCTGTGCAATCTCCCGCCGGCTCTGTTGCAGCCGGCCTCCACCCCTGCCGGCCTTCATTCCTGCTGGCTCCTCCAGCAGTCGGCCAACAGCCCCGCCGGCCTCCCGTGCCACCTCTGCTCAACTGCTCCCTCCATGTCGACCTCCTCCTGCATCCTGCGGAATCCCCGCCTCTCTGCCCGGTGCCTCCTGCGGAATCCCCGCCTCTCTGCCCGGTGCCTCCTGCGGAATCCCCGCCTCTCTGCCCGGCATCTCCTGCGGAATCACCGCATCTCATCGCCGGCCTCCTCCTGCGGATTTCCCGACGCTTCGACGACCGGCACCCGCCATTGTGGATTTCCTTGGCACTTTGACGACCGGCCCTCCCGAGCGGATTTCTCGGCGCTTTGACGATCGGCCCGACATTACGGTTTCTCGGCGCTCTGCCGACCGGCCCGTAGTGCGGATTTTCCCGACGCTCTGACGACCGGCACCCGCCAGTGTGGATTTCCCGGCGCTCTGTTGTCCGGCCCCGCACTTTTCCGGCGATGACCCATCATTTTTCAGCGACATCACATTACAATCTTGAGGGGGAGCAGCATCATCAACGATTTTATTATTTCTGTTTCTTCTGTTTTCGTCTTGTTTTGTCATCACGCTGGGTATGTCCAGCTTGAGGGGGAGTGTTTGCAGCTTGTTGCTTGCGTTGTTTTTTTTTTCATTATGTGTCCAAGCTAGGTACACCTAGCTTGAGGGGGAGTGTTGGAGTATGTGTAACTTCCTGCCCTACTTCCTTTGTAACTTCCTGCCCCACTTCCTTTGTAACTTCTCTTTGTAACTTCCCTTTCTTTTCTATAAATGAGGGTCCTCTCCTCACCTTGAGTGTGAGGGGGATTTCTGAGTTTTACAGTTCCCAATTGTCCATTTAATTTGCTATCAATTAGTAAACTTACAGTGTCAGACCATCTTCTCATGTGCTTCGGTTATATTTTAGGAACATTCGAAGACTCGGATGCTTGGTAGTGGACGTCTTCGAGGTCGTGTGCATGTGTTTGACTCGGCCCCAGCTCTCGCATGTCCTGCCACCACTAATCATGTCCTCCAGGTTCACTATCGTCTTGGTCATCCACATACCCTCATTCTTCAAAAACTTTTTTCGAAGATGGGTCCTCTTCTTCCTTTTGAATGTGAGTCATGTCACTACGCAAAGCATCATTGGGTCACCTATGTTCCCCGAGCAATCTCCTGTGCATCCACTCCTTTTCATTTGATTCATTCTGATATCTGGGGTCAGTCCTAGTCCATCTAAACTGGGTTATCGATATTTTGTTACTTTCATCAACGATTTTCCACGGATGACTTGGGTCTATTTGTTGAAAAATCGTTCTGAATTATTTACAGTGTTTCGCTCCTATTATCAAGAAATCACCACCTAGTTTTTTGTTAAACTTCATTGTTTTCATTTTGACAATGGTCGTGAATATTTATTTGAATTGTTCCAGTCTTTTTTAGATGACCATGGCATTATCCATCAGACTTCTTGTCCTGACACACCCCAACAAAACGGTGTTGTTGAACAAAAAAACCGTATCTGTTAGAAGTTGCTCAGACACTTTTATTTCATAAGAAAGTTCCAACCGTTTTTTGGGGCGACATCATTCTCACAACCACCGATCTTATAAACAGACTTCCCTCATCTATTCTTCGAGGGGAGACACTTCCATTCTTTTTTTCCAACAAGATCCCCCCCCATTCCCTACCCTTACGCATTTTTGGTTGTGTGTATTATGTTTGAGATATTCACCCCTCGATTACCAAGTTTGATGTGCGTGCTCTAAAATGCATCTTTCTTGGCTATTCCCGCACCCAACATGGATATCGATGCTATTTGCGTCATTATGTTGTCTCGGGTAATGTTTTCTTTGTCGAATCATCAATTATTTTTGTTTCTGAGTTCCCACCACCATCTACTGTTCTTGATTCCGAGATTATTTTACCATATTCTCTTGATACACCGCCACCCTCCCTCATCTCTTCCTAGTGATGTTGTTGGATCGCAATTTGGCTAGGTCTATACTCACCAACCTAACACACCTGCCACCCTGCCACCTGATGTTGCTACCACACCTGACGACTCACCTACTCATGATGCTCCATCACCAGAGTTGTCTATTGCGCTTCGCAAAGGCTCACGCTCTTATCAGTCTTATCAAGGATTATTTGCGGCTACCTCACGAGTTATTGAGACACTGGGTGCTCACTCGACATCGTGCACTGTTGTCGAGGCTATATCTCATCTCAGCTGGTTACTGGCTATGCAAGATGAACTTCAAGCTCTAGACGCCAACCATACTTGGGATATTGTCCCTCTTTCTTTGGTATGCAGGTGGTCGGTTGCAAAATGGATTTATATAGTATGTGTCAACATTGATGGCTCTCTTAATCGTCTCAACGCCGATAACATTGTTATTACCGGCAGTGATGTTGTTGGCATTGGTTGACTCAAGTTTTTTCTTAATAAAATTTTCAAATAAAAGATTTGGGTTCACTACGATATTTCTTGGGAATTGAGGTTTCTAGATGTGACAAATGAATTTTTCGATCTCAGAGAAAATATGTTCTTGATCTACTACAGGAGACTGGCATGACTCAAGCTGACTCGATTGACTCAACGCTCGAACCTGGAGAAAGGTCACTTGATACTAACAGTGAGATGTTTTTGTACCCTCTATAATAAACAAGGTTCAACGGTTTTCATCACCCAACAGATATAAACGACTTGTTGGGAAGCTTAACTACTTGATGATGACTCGGCCCGATATTGTCTGTGCAATTAGCAAAGTGAGTCAGTTTATGGAATCTCCAACAAAAACGCGGTGGTTGTTCTTTGCATTGTTAAATATGTGAAAAAGGAACCAAGCTTAGGTATTCTATATTTTGATCATGGGTATACAGATATTGAGACATTTTTTGATCCAGATTATATTGGAGGCATTTTGTTGGAGGAAATTTGATCTCATGACAAAGCAAGAAGCAGACGGTTATCTCCCGATCAAGTGCAAAGTCGGAGTATCGTGTCATGGCATATGTGGCAGCAAAGATTATTTGGGCACAACAAATTCTTCAAGAAATTGGGTATACGGCCAAGAAACTGACACATATCTGGTGGGACAATCAAACTGCTATCAAGATTACCACAAATCCAGTGTTTCATGAGCTTTATGTTCACACCTCTGATCAACTTGCAGATGTTCTCACAAAAAGGGTGTATGGACCATGTGAGGTACGGGTTTTCCTTTCTAACAATTCCTTTATACAACTTGATGTTAGTTGGTTTCTCATCTCATCAATTTCAAATTTAATCTTAGAACACATAGGTGTACCACATGGTTTATGTTAAGAACAGAGGCCCTTGCTAGAATATTAATGGAGGAAAAATCAAACTTACAATGAGAAGGGTAGGGGAGAGAAACAAAAGACTCAAACTCATCTCAAAGAATCCCACAGTTTTACCCACCTAAGCACATTGCCGCACTCTTCCTTCCAACAGAAAAGATACCCCCAAGTACCTCCCCCATCTCCCTTTTATAACTACTTCTCCCACCCAGAAGAATCCCACGTGGCCCCAACGGCCTAACAGCCTACTCCCTCTGAAAGGAGGGCTCTGCCCTTTCTGGAATACACCTTCCATTCACCAGGGAAGTCTCGGATCCTATTACTGGCCACACCTTGAGAATCAATCTTGTCCGAAAGACTGATTTGAGTTGGGAAACATGAAATATTGAATGGATGTGGGCTACCAAAGGCAATGTTAGTTAGTAAGTGTAACCGCCCTGAGATTTTATTGTTGGAGTTTGTATCCCACATCGGACTTGTGGTCCGATGTGGTCTTTACCATTCATTATAAAAGAATGCATCAGCCTCACTTTGAGGTAAGGAGGCAAGGGGGTTCGGGTCCTCCTATTTTCCCATTCTACATGGTATCAGAGCAGGTTTTTGAAACTCGATCCCTCCTCCCTCCCTAATTTTTTTTTCTCCCTTCAGGCTTTAGGGTTTTCCCCGTCCGGGGGGGGGGGGGGGCGGCTCCAATCCAAATAGTCGCCCCCCCCTCCGCTGCTCCTCCCGGTCGCGCAGACCTCCTTCGCCCCGGCGTCTCCTCCCGGTTGCGCGCACCGGCCCCGTCAATCCGAGCGCGACCCTCCGTCGCGACTCCTCCCGAGCGCGACCCTCCGTCGCGACTCCCTCCTAGCGCGCTGGTCCGACAACCTCGCCCGCGGCCTTCCCCGACGGCCTCCCTTCCCCGGCTTGCGGCTCCCATACCTCCCGCAACTCTCGGCTCATCTCCAGCGACTCCCGCCCTACCCGCCGTCGTTTCCGGCTCCTGCACCTGCCGGCTTCGCACCTGTCGGCTCCAACAACTGCCGACTCTGCTCCTGCCGGCTTCCGAATCTGTCGGCTCCCTCACCTGCCGGCTTCCGCTTCTCCAGGCAACCGCCCTCCCTCCACGTGGCGCGCCTGCTTCGTCCGGCGACTCCCGGCTTGTGCCGCTTCCTCGCGCGCCGGCCTCTCCCTCCCAGCGCGCTCGTCCGGCTACCTCCCGCTCCAGCATCCTCCCGATCCCGCTTGCGCCTCCCATCGCGCTTCCCGACGGGATCCAGTCGCTCCTACGGCGGTTCTCCTTGCCGACGAGATCCAGCCGCTCCTACGGCGGTTCTCCTTGCTGTCGCGCCTCCCTTGGCGGCCTCCTGCGCATCAACAACTGCTCCCTCCATGCCGACCTCCTGTTTCCTGCAGAATCCCCGCCTTCCTGCCCGGTGCCTCCTGCGGAATCCCTGCATCCCATCGCCGGTGCCTCTTGCGGATTCCCCGGCGCTTTGATGACCGGCCCTCCGGTGCGGATTTCTCGGCGCTTTGACGATCGGCCCGACATTGCGGATTTCCCGACGCTCTGACTGACCAGCCCATAGTGCGGATTTCCCGACGCTCTGACTACCGACCCGCCGGTGTGGATTTCTCAGCGCTCTGTTGTCTGGCCCCACACTTTTTCGGCGTTTACCCACCCCTTTTCAGCGGCATCATATCAACATCATCAGGGGGAGCAGCAATGTTGAAGCTTTATCTTTTATTATGTTTTGTCTTGTTTTTGTCATCAAGCTGGGCCCCTCCAGCTTTAGGGGGAGTGTTAGCGTCGGTTTTGTTGCTTTCTTTTCATTATGTGTTCAAGCTAGGTACACCTAGCTTGAGGGGGAGTGTTGGAGTCTGTATCCCACATCGGACTTGTGGTCCGATGTGGTCTTTACCATTCATTATAAAAGAACGCCTCAGCCTCACTTTGAGGTAAGGAGGCAAGGGGGTTCGAGTCCTCCTATTTTCCCATTCTACATTTATGAAATATCTTTTTCGAATAAATTTAATTTTTTCAATAACTTGTGCTACACGCAACACCGAGTTTTAACAAAACACGACATGCTATTAAAATATTATTATTTAATAGAATTAACTGATTTATGAAAATATATGGTTTACACATGTATATAAAATGAATTCTTTAGTGATCAATTAATTAGAAATGAAAATAAGAGTCATTTGACAATAAAGAAAATCTTTTTCTGAAAAACTATTTTTTTGCTCACAAACATGTCTAACCTCAATAAATTAAATAAAGCACTTTTGGTGAATGATTTTAATGAAATGTGTATATTATATATTCAATCAAATATTTAACATTCGTCTTATATGTTTTCTAGTCATGAGATGAGAATAAATCCAATTTGATGGTTCAAAACTATATTTTCCTAAAAAACAATTTTATCGCATTTTAGTTCGATTATATATCTATTAATCCAATTTAGGTCATTGGAATCAATTTCATATTGAATTTTGATATAAAAACTTTTTAAACTTTTGAAGATTTTCTCTTTGAAGCGTTGTTTTTTCGTCACGTCTGCGGGTTTAATTTTAAATTAAATTTTGTCACTTCTGTGAATGGAATTTGGCAAAATCGATTCAATATTTGGAATTAGAATAATTTATATTTTCTAATAAGGTCAAATTAATTTTAGACTATTATGAATAGTAAAAGTGGTAAAAATTAACTACCGCGATTAAGGTAAAAATGGGTTTACCGGGAGGTGAAACTAAAAAAATAAGGGGTAAAATAACCTAGAAATTTGTCCAACGCTCATTGGGTGGCCATATTTTGACCTTATCACCTCTAAAGTTCGAGAATGACCCATTTTGGAGCCTTGTGGCATGTGAAAAGCGTGGGAACGCCTTTTTCTTTTCAAAAATTACAAGTGTGTCAATCGCCTCACTTATAAAAGGTCACCCCATCTACTCTTCTCTCCTCTTCACACTTCCAAAACCCATTAGTTCAGTCAATCCTTGCCCAAATCACATCCTTACTTTACTCCTCTCATCCTAGAAGCCTTAGTTTGGTCAAAAAGCCAACCTAGGAAGGCTTTTGGTGCAAACCAAAAGAAGAGTTTAGTCTATTGGTATGACTGAGTTTAGTCTATCGGTATGATTGAATTTAGACTATCAGTTTAACTAACATTAGTCAATCAATCTTACTAAAACCTCTAATTTGTGTCTAGGGAAGTTAAGAAGATCATTGGGTAGGGTTTGATCAAGATATATGACTCATAAGTGTAATAAAATATATATATTATATATTATAAATTATACATTTCTTTAACATGTACGGCATTTCCCGCTGTTATGACCACTCAATGTTTTAAAGCTTCCTTTATAAGTTTCAAAGTTAATTTTTAGAGAAAAAGATTTCCAAAATGTTTTATGAATTTTTAGTTTTAAAAATTGATTTTCAAATAAAGGTTATTTCCTTCAAGAAATGTTTAAAATGATTTTTAAAGTTTCCTTAATAAGTTTCAAAGGTTATTTTCAAAAAAAAAGATTTCGAAAATGTTTTGTCTTAAAAAGTGGTTTTCAAAGTGGGAAGGCTATTTTCCTCGAGAAATGTTTCATGTGATCTTTCAAAATCATTTCCCATCTAAAATGACATCCTTTGATATTACTTATGTTTTACTGAAGATATAATCCAAGGATGGCATTCTTATTCTTTCTCTGAATGGTTTATGTTTATGATGACATGATATTTATGAAACTCGTTTCTCTTCCATGGGTTAGACCATGATAAAATGCTTATGAAGCCCACTTCTTTTTCCACGGGTTATGCTTTGATGAAATGATGAAATGATTATGAAACCTGTTTCTTTTCTACAGGTTGTGTTATGATGAAATGTTTATGAAACCCATTTCGTTTCATGGGTTTTGATATGATGAAAGTTTTATGATCTTGTGGCACACATTTGTATGATTTTCATTATGTGATGGATGGGACCTATATCTCACCCCAATGCATCGGGTAAAGATTGATATCTCATGAGGTAAGCAGGACTGGAATGGAGAGTGAACCCAGTTCAGTAAGAAACTTTGTCCACTATGAAAGTCTTGGGAGTGAACCATTACTACTACGATGGTTTGGGGAATGTTCCACTTGACAGTTTTGGCAATCAGCTTTGACTACTAAGGAAATGATTTTCTATGCTTATGTGTATGCCACAAATCTATGTTTTATGTCAATGTTATGTTCCTATGGCTCATGTTCTTTGATTCCATTATGATTCATGTCTTATGAACTGCCATGATTTATGTCGTGACTCGAGTTTATGATCTATGATATGCAGGGTATGGTTTTCAAATGTTATTGTCATGTTCTCATACCCTTATGCTCATGATATTGATATCTCTCTTGTTTACCCCTTACTGGGTATCTGAGTTCACTCTTTCTTGTGTTTTTTCCCCAGGTTTTAAGTAGGATATGTCTAAGAAGAGTGGAATGTGGAAAGATCTTTATAAGAGATATTAAAGATCATTCACTAAATAAGAAGATTGTGTACCTAGTCTCCAAATGCATTAAACCATTACAGTCCTTGGGTGCGTATTTGTGAAATGTAATGAATATCTGTCTATTAAGATGTGATATCTATGTATGAGAAGTTTGGTCTCTACAGTAAGCGACCGGACCAATTTGCCGAATGATAGGGAATGGTCCATAATAACGAGGAGCCAATTTTTGAGGAATGCGTCGAGCCGAGGAGTGTTGTCTGTGGGGGCGGAGCTTCACATAAACATGGGTGCCCACTGAAAAAGCGACTAGGCGTCTGTGGATGTTTGTCTGTTGGCACATGATATCTTAGGCACGGGCAAGGTGGTGCTTGAGCTGTTTTAAAGTCTCGTCTCGATTGGCTAAGCTAGTAGGTACCGCGGCGGCGCGTATTTCGAATGGTGGGTAGTTGAGAACTGTAGGACTGCTGTCGTAAACTACCACAAAGGGGGTGGTTTTAATTGATGCGTGTCATGTGGTGTTGTAGGATTATTCTGCCAAGGGTAACTAGGAGGACCAGCATTTTGGTTGTTCGCTTGTAAAACAACGAAGAAATGTCTCGAGACAGCGGTTAACTACTTCAGTTTGGTCATTCGCCTGCGAACGGTAGGCGGAGCTGAAGCGAGGCTTAGTGTCATGTAAGCGAAACAGTTTCGTCCGAAAGTGACTGAGAAAAATTGGGTAGCGGTCGCTTACAATGAAAAAAGGTAACTCGTGTAGTCACACGATCTCCCAGAAGAAGACATCTGCCACTTTGGCAGCCATATATGGGTGCTTCAATAAGAGGAAATGTGCATACTTGGAGAGCCAGTCAACTATAACATAGAGGGTGGAGTATTTGGAGAGGGTGGAGTATTTGTTTTTTTGGCAAACCGCACATTGTCATACGAAGTTCTGAATAGCGGGCTTCATTCCCTGCCAATACAGTGTGGAAGCAACACATCTGTAGGTGGGGTAAAACCCAACGTGACCCCCCCCCCCCCTTGGGGTGAGGAATGTGATTCAGGGAGAAGTTGCTGGGATAACTAGACAGCCTCTGTAGTATAGGATTCCCTGAGTAAAAGTGAAACCGGGGTGAAAGGGGTTGCCCCCCTGTACTGCTTGGATAATTTTCTGGAGGGGGTGAGCTGAGACCCCTTGCATCTGGACTATCCTGTCATTGAGGGGTGGATTGAGTCAGGTTTAGTGAAGGGGGGTCCTGACACCGGGACAAGGCATCAACAGCTGAATTTTGGCGGTCCGGCTTAAACTTGATCTTAAAGTGGTAGCCTAACAATTTAGCGAACCAACATTGTTGATCGGTCGTGGAGTAGAAATCTCAGGCTTCATTAGTCCGAGTAGACCACAAAAGAACGGCCTAACATATATGGTCACCAATACTGAATAGCTAAAACAAGAGCGATGAGTTCCTTTTCATAAGTGGATTTAGCCAAATTCCGAGGGGATAAAGCTTTGCTGAAGAAAGTGATTGGTCGCCTGTGTTAAATGAGAATTGCTCCAATGCCCCGTCCGGAGGCATCACATTCAAGCTCAAAATCAGTGGAGAAATCAAGTAGAATGAGAACAGGTGCCTGTGTCATGAGGTGTTGCAGATGGATGAAAGTCAATTGGGCCGTTGCAGTCCAGTGAAAACCCTCCTTTTTGGTGAGGGCCACCAAGGGTCGGGTAATGGCCCCAAAGCCTTTTACAAAACGGCAATAATATCCCGTTCAGCCAAGAAAACCCTGCACTCCTCGAACTGTTGTAGGCATGGGCTAGTCAAGAACGGCCTGAATTTTGGCCGGATCCATGGCCACACCTTGGCTGGAAATTATATGCCCAAGTACTCGATTTGTTGCTGAGCGAATTGATATTTTCGTTGGTTCAAAACAAAAAGATTGTTGAGGAGGACCTGGAGGACAGGAGCGAGGTGGGCCTGGGGTTGTCGTTAATTTGAGCTATAAACTAAGACATCATCAAAAAAAATTAACACAAATTTACGAAGTAGGGGCTGAAAAACAGCATTCATGGTGGCCCAAAAAGTAGATGAAGCAATGGTAAGGCCGAAAGGCATGACTACATACTCATAATGACCATGATGCATGCGAAATGTTGTTTTGTCTATGTCAACTTCCTGCATACGAATCTGATGATATCCTGATTTCAAGTCGAGTTTGGAGAAATATGTTGCACCAGGAAGTTCGTCCAACAATTCTTCAACCGGTGGAATAGGAAATTTATCAGGAATGGTGGTCTTGTTGAGGGAGCGGTAGTCGATGCACTACACCATGAAGCGTCTTTCTTTTTTACTAACAAAACTAAGCTAGAATAAGCGAAAACGAGTGCGCAGATCATGCACCTGCCGTTCAATTTTATTTTTTTACAAGTGAGGATATCGGTGAGGGCAAACCACAATTGGCCCCTAGCCAGGCTGCAAACGGATGGCATGATCCCAAGGGCGTTTTGGGGGAAGGCCCATAGAATCCTGGAAGACTGGCACAAACTAAGGGGAGGTGTGCCGCCAAGAAGGATTTGAGCCTGTCTGGCCGCCAAGAAGTAAACGGCAATCGCCCGACTCCCCTATGCGCTTAGCACAGTTTTGTAACGATACCATGGTCGGGACTAAGGGGAGGTGCGCCGTGTAAACAGTATTGGCAGCCCGTCACTGAAAATTTCATCCACATAGTCCGCCAATTAGTCAAAACTTCTCCCAGAGTGTGTGACCAGACAATTCCCAGAATGATATCCAAGCTACCAATGTCCAAGACATGCACAGAGATGTCGCATACATAATCGCCAATGCACAAGGATAATTGTGGACAGACCCCTAACAACCAAAGTCGGTGTTCATCCCCCAACTTGATACAAAGTTTGCGGGTAGGTTGTATGTCCAATGTAAGGAGGCGGATTAACATTGAAGAAATGAAGTTATGAGAAGCTCCACTATCAATCAACAGTAAGACAGGGAGCCCCCCCCCGATGAACCTTCAATTTTTATGGAATTAAGCCCTCCTCTGGTGGATTCCGGGACAAAGCACCCAAGCAAAAGATAGTGGAACCCGACCACCTGACACTTTGTGTCCTCCACGACAGGAGAGGTTGGATGATCCCCAACGGGCGGGTCCATATGTCGGTGTCGGTGTCGCCTACGTCGAGAACGAGGATCCGAAGTTCGGGATCGGCGCAGTGATGTGTTGGAAAGTAAGGTAAGCCGCATCGAAAACAAAGCCCCTTCTAGCGTCGGTCTTCCCACTCCTGTGTCGTCAAATGGCGAGTACCACGGCCAATTGATGAAGATTGTCGAAGTTACATTCAAGGGAGGTGTCAAGGGTCCCTTGGCAGACTGAGAGAGAAGACGCACGGAGGTAGTGGATGAGAGGAAGGAATTAAGCGTGGAGGTAGTTGTCACTGAGTTCTATCATGACTGCCTCCAAAAAATTGAGGTCCCCCTCCACGAACATAGCCCAAGGTGCCTCGGCGAAGAGTCAGTTCAACGTGGCGGGCGAGGCGCATGGCCTACAGTCGGGTATCAAGATTATGAATCTGAACCCAAGAACGGATGTCCTCCTGCAATCCATGTAAAAAATAGTCGAGATATTGAGGTTCTAGGAGGTGTGGCAACAGAAAGGCTAAAAATTTGAATTGTTCAATATCGTTCCCTGTTGATGAAGCGCTGCTAATTCCTCATACGGATTCTAGATCTTAAGTCCACTAAAATGTTCCATGAGCTCAGTTTTAAATAGAGACGAGGTTAAATCCGGACATACCACTGTAAGGATAGTGAATCTATGGATGGCTATGCCATCCATACTGACTTGGGCGAGCTGGAGCCACAGGTCTCTGGCGTCTAATGAATACGAAAATATAATTCCACCCGGGTAAACCATCCGCAAGTATTAGAGCCATCGAAGGTGGGGAACTCCACCTAACGGGTGACAGGAGAAGGATCGGGTAGCAGGTGCGATGCGGCGGAACCGAGATCTCGCCCTGGAAGCGCGGAGCGGGGAAAGACGTCCCACGTGGTACCCAAGGCTGACGCAATCTCTAGCGGCCGGACAACATCATCATGTGGTTGTTTGTCCTAACGGCACAGCATAATCTTCCAAAACTCGACTTGCTCAGCGAGTTCATACTCCCACCGGTGGTGGCTGAAGACCATCAACAGTTGAAGAGAAGTCGGACAAGGAGAGTTCAACACGATTCATACGTTGTTCGATGTCATCCATATGAGCCCGAGTACGCGTCTCCATGGAAGATCGGACCAAGTGTTAAGAACAAAAGTCCTTGGTAGTATATTAATGGAGGAAAAATCAGAATTATAGTGAGAAGGGTAGGAGAGAGGAACAACATACTCTAACTCTCAAAGACTCCTACGGTTTTACCCGCCCAGGCACACCGTCACACTCTTCCTTCCAACAGAAAAGATACCCCCCAAGTACTCTCTCCCCCATCTCCCTTTTATAAATGCTTCTTCCACCCAGGAGAATCCCATGTGGCCCCAACGACCTAACAGCCTGCTCCCTCTGAAAGAACAGCTCTGCCCTTTCTGGAATACACCTCTCATTCACTAGGGAGGTCTCGGATCCTATTAGTTTACTATTTTCATGTCCAAATACTTTCAATAAATCATGTATATATTTGTTTTGATTCAAAATATTTGCAAAATCTCTCTCAAAATTTTAAAAACAAAAAATGAAATTCAACCCACTCGTTATGCTCGCTTCAAACTTCTGCATAAGTTTAGAAAATTCATTGCATGATTTTTGGTTGAACCAAAAAACATATCACCAACATATATCTGAACAAGCAATATATGTGTTAAGAAGGTTTTCTGAAACACGGTAGGGTTTGTCTTCCCCATTATAAAACCATTTGACAAAAGAAAGGAACTAAGTCTTTCATGTCAAGCTATGGGTGTTTGCTTAAATCCATACAAAGCTTTAGTAAATTTAAAAATAGAATTGGGATAGAGGATTTTCAAAACCAAGAGGTTGTTTAACATAAACTTCCTCCAAAATAAAACCACTTGGAAAATTTTGAAATCATATTTAACATCCATCTAGAAAGGTTTGAAATTCATATAAGATGGACAGTCAAGGAGGATCCTAACGGCTTCTAACCCAGCAACAAGTACATAGGTCTTCTTATAGTTTATTCCTTTTTCCTAATTATAACTTTTTACAACCAAACTAGCCTTATTCTTAGTGATCACGCCTTGATCATCATGTTTATTTATAAAAACTCGCTTGGAACCTATGACAGGATATTCAGAATCTCTCTCTATTAACTCCCAAACTTTGTTTCTTTAAAATTGATTCAGCTCTTCTTGAATAGTTAAAACCCAATTGTCATCGCTCAAGGCTTATTCTATGGTTTTAGGTTCCAAATAGGAAAAAAAAGCTAAGAACTCAGAGATATTTTCAGCACTATTCCTAGTCCTAACACCTTCACCTATAACATAATATACAGGATGGTTTCTTCAGGTTTTAGGTTGTTTGGGCTGTACACTCTCCAGTTCTCTAGCTTCCATCTCTTCAAGATTAGGTTCTTCAAGAACATGCTCTTCATCATCATTCATTTTAATGTTTATGTTAGACCCCATTTAAGGTTAAATGGGTATTTCTGTTCTGAGTCCCACATTGGACTTAAACACCATGTAATTAGTTTTACTTCTCTATAAAAGAGGATCCCCACCTCACATTGAGGCAAGGGGAATTCACCCGACTACATGGTATCAGAGGGATTTTTATCCCGAACCCTCCCTCCTCTGCGGCTTCCCGGCGTCCTCCCGGCCCCGCCTCTCTCCCTGCTGCCCTAGCCATTCTCGGCGCCTCTCCGGCCTGCCCTTTCCCGGCGGCCCTCTCTCCAGCGTCGCTCCCTCCAGACGGCCCTCCCTCTCGGCTGCCCTCCATCCTCCCGGCGGCCCTCCTGCCTGCCGCGGCTCCCGGCTCCCCTGCGTCTCGCCTCCCCTGCGTCTCGCCTCCCCGCGTCTCCCTCCTGCCAGGCGCGCGCTCTCCACGCCGGCGCTTCGCCCCGGCGCTCCGCCCTCAGCACCTCGCCCCGGCGCCGCGCCCTCGTGCCCCGCCCTCGGCGACTCGCCCCGAAGCCCAGCCCTCGGCGTCCCGCCCGGACGCCTCGCCCTCGGCGACTCGCCCCGGACGCCTCGCCCTCGGCGACTCGCCCCGGACGCCTCGCCCTCGGCGACTCGCCCCGGACGCCTCGCCCTCGGCGACTCGCCCCGGACGCCCCGCCCTCGGCGACTCGCCCCGGTGCCCCGCCCTCGGCGCTCCGCCCTCAGCGCCTCGCCCCGGTACCGCCCTCAGCGCCTCGCCCCGGCACCGCGCCCTCGCGCCCCGCCCTCGGCGACTCGCCCCGGCGCCCAGCCCTCGGCGCCCCGCCCAGGCGTCTCGCCCTCGACCTCGCCCCGGCGCCGCGCCCTCGCCCTCTCCCAGCGGCTCCCCTCCCGGCGCCCTCTCCCGGCGTTGCTCCCGGCCCTGGCTTCCGGCGCCCGGCGCGCCGAGGTCCAGCCCTGCCCTCGGCCCCACGGCGCTCCAGCCCAGAACCCGCGCCCCAGCACCCGCGCCGCCCCTGCCCAGCCGCACCATCCTGAGCGCGACCCCCTGTCGCTGCTCCCTCCGGCAGCATCTCCGGGCCGCTTCCCTTCCACCGCCCGACTCCCGGCGAACGGGTCCAGCGCCCGCCCTCCATGAACGCGTCCTCCGTTCTGCCGTCCCTAATCACGGCCTCCTCCCGGCTTGTCGATGACCGGCTGGATGCCACTAATTTCTCCGTCTGGCGGAAGACGGTCTTGATGTCCCTCCGCGGCATGGGACTTCATTCTCATCTTGAGAAACCCCCACCTGAAATCACTGACCCTAAGTTCGACTCTTGGCAGCTGGCGGACAGCAAAATCTTCGCCTTACTAGTCAACTCCATGGACCGCTCCGTGAAAGATGTCACCCGGACTGCCAACACCGTCAAAGAGCTCTGGGATTCCTTGATTGTCATGTTCTCCGAGACCAATAACTTGGCTCGGGTCTCTGACGTTCTACAGCGTCTCTCCCATATCCGCCAGCAGGATCGGCCCTTCCCCACCTACTTCATGGAATGGAAGGGTCTCCGCGATGAACTACAGGAACTCTGGCCGATTCCTCAAACTCCGGCCGAAGCGCAGACTCAGCGGGACCAGCTCTGCCTATTCAATCTCCTGAATGGCCTCGCACCGAACTACGCCACGACGGCCACTGAGATGCTTGTCAGCCCGTCTACACTGGATATCCCGCAGGTCTATCACAGTGTTGTTAAAGGCGCTCGCCTCACCCCGCCTTGGCGCGAGGCGAGGCGAGGCGCACCTTCTGCGCCTCAAAAGTGGTGAGGCGGTGCGGCCTCACCGAGGCGCGCCAAAGGCGCGCGCCTCTCGCGCCAAACAGAGGGGCGCTAAAAGCGCCAGGCGCAGTAAGGCGCACCGTGGCCGATGGGACTGGGGGCGACACAGCAGGGCGGCAGCGGAGATGGGGGGCGAGCGACGTGATAGTGGGTGGCGGCCGAGATCGTGGGTGTATAGGCGGCGGTGACGAGATCGGGGGTGGGTGGGTGAGGGCGCGATCGGCTGGCTGAGATCGAGGAAGGAGATCGGGGAGATCGGGGAAGGGACGCAGCTCAAAATCAGGGAAGGAAGGGAGCAGTGACCGGCGGAAATCGGGGAAGGGACCCGGACGACACAGTGACTGGCGGAAATCGGGGAAGGGACGGTGGACGCATGAAGAAAATCGGGGAGGGACCCAGGCCAGTCGCCACTGGAAATCGGGGAAGGGACGAGTCGCGGGAATTGTTCCCTTCACTTCACCTATTAAATTTTAATTAACACATTTAATATATTAATAAATAAACATAACATAAAACAATATAAATATCTCACACCTCCCAGCACAGCACTGCACAGCAATTTTTTTGCTGCTGCATCACTTCTCCTTGCCCCACAGAACAACACCTCCCCGCACAGCACTTCATATCAATATTTTGCTGCTGCACCACTCTCCTCGCTGCACCACTCTCCACCACGCTGCCCTCGCTGTACCACTCTCTACACTGCCATTGCTGCACTGCATCACACACCTCGCTGCACCGGTACCTCGCTGCACCGGCACCTCGCTGCACCGGCACCTCGCTGCACCGGCACCTCGCTGCACCGGCACCTCGCTGCACTGGATGCTCGCCACCACGTTGCACGTGCACCTCGCTGCACTGGACCTTGTTGCACCTCGCTGGACCTCGCTGCACCCGTTGAAATAGCAGCACGCTACATTCTTCTACAGCCAAAAGGTTATTTATATTCCTATCTCCCATTATTCAACCTCTGTTTCAATTTTTATCTATTTATGTCTTGTTTTCATTTGTTTTCATCTTTCGCTCCAACTTCGGGTCTTCTATTTCCATCAACATCAGCTGCAGCACCCACCAAGCAGTGAAATTATGAGTGATAATTGTGCCGAAACGCCAACTAGTGCAACTCCAAGTAATGTAAGGAAAGACCCGGCTTGGAAGTATGCTTATCAAGGAAATCCCGGCGACAGAGATTCAGTGACATGCAGTTTCTGTTTAGAAACAAAAAGAGGAGGTATTAGTCGAATGAAACAACACATGGTTGGAGGATATAGAAATACTACTTCTTGTAAGAAATGTCCGGATCACGTGAAGGAAGAGATTAGACAACATATGAAAAAAAGGGAAGAAGAAAAGAAACAACGAAACATACTTCCAGATACTGATGATTTCCATTATGAAAATGAAGATGATGATGACATTGAAAAGATCAATCCGAAAGCTGGAAGAACTACCGCGGGAAAGTCATCATTTAAGTCACCGCGTAATATCGGACCAATGGATACATATTTTACACGTGACCCGGAAGAAATTGTTCATGGTAGGAAAGGAAAACAAAAGACGATCATAGATGCATACAAAACCGAAGAGCACAAGAAAGAAATGCGAGAGAGAGCATGTACACAAATTGCAAGATGGATGTATGATGTGGGAATAGCTTTCAATGCTGTAAAATATGATAGCTTTCATCCCATGATTGAAGCAATTGGGCAATTTGGTCCAGGAATGAAGCCACCAAGCTATCACGAGGTGAGAGTTCGATTGTTAAATAAGGAAATGGCGCACACAAAGACAATGATGGAAGAACATGAACAAGATTGGGCAAAAAATGGTTGCACAATTATGTCTGATGGTTGGACAGATAAAAGGCAAAGAACATTGATCAATTTCTTAGTGAATTGTCGCAAAGGGACCATGTTCGTTGATTCAATCGATGCTTCATCATTTTGCAAAAATGGAGACAAAATATTTGAATTGCTAAGCAAATTTGTGGAACGTATTGGTTCAGAAAATGTTGTTCAAGTTGTCACTGATAGCGCTTCTTCAAATGTTTTAGCAGGTATTATTTATATCCACCTTATTAGTAGTATATAAGTTTATACATATACATTATGTTATGCATATTAAGAATTTTATTTATGTTTGTTTCGTTTTCTTTTTAAATCCTATTTTTAGGGAAAATGCTTGAGGTAAAGTATCCAAATCTTTACTGGACTCCTTGCGCAGCCCATTGTTTGGATTTGATATTGGAGGATATTGGGAAACTTGACATAAGCATTCGGACATTGAAACGAGCAACTTCTTTGAGCTCTTTCATATATACTCGTCCAGGGGTGTTGAATATGATGAGGGAATTCACAAGGAAAAAAGAGTTGCTTCGACCCGCAAAAACTAGATTTGCTACCGCTTTCCTCACAATGGCAAGTATTCATAAGCAGAAGGAGAATTTGAGGAAAATGTTCACATCGGACGGGTGGGCAAGAAGCAAGTGGGCTAAAGAGGTTCAAGGCAAACAAGTTTCTAAAATCATATTGATGCCATCATTTTGGACTTCTATTTTGTATTGTCTTAAAGTGACCAATCCACTTGTAAAAGTGCTTAGATTGGTTGATGGAGAGAAAAAGGCACCGATGGGATACATTTATGAAGCCATGGATAGGGCCAAAGAGGCAATCATGAGGGCTTTTTCGATGAAGGAAGAGAAGTACAAAGAAATTTTTACTATTATTGATCGTAGGTGGGAGATTCAACTTCATCAGCCTTTGCATGCTGCGGGGTATTTCTTGAATCCTGAATTTTGTTATTCAAATCCGAATATCCAATTGGATTTTGAAGTACAAGATGGATTAATTAAATCCATTCAAAGACTCGTTTCAAGCCTTGAGATTCAAGAAAAAATCATGGATGAAATCACTTTGTACAAGGAGGCAGAGGGTCTATTTGCAAATTCTTTGGCAATTAGACTTCGGAACAAGAAGGCTCCTGCTGAATGGTGGTCTATGTTTGGATCTTCAACCCCAAACTTGCAAAAATTTGCTTTGAAGGTTCTTAATCTCACTTGCAGCGCATCGGGATGTGAGAGAAATTGGAGCATATTTGAGCATGTAAGTTTTTTTTTTCTAAATGCATTTTCTTTATTATTATAAACTTTATAATATTAACAATTGAATTATAATTTATATTGCAGCTTCATAGCAAAAAGAGGAATAGGTTGTCTCAACAAAAACTAAATGATTTGGTCTACATCAAATATAATCGTGCATTGAAACGTCGATTTCAAATCCGTGACACCATTGATCCCATTACACTCAAAGAGATTGATGATAGCAATGAATGGCTTATTGGGAGGATCGAAGAGGATGATGATGCTGATAACGACTTTGTATTTAATGATGAGGGTGCTGAAGGTTTAACATGGGGTGCGTATGCTGCTGCCGCTGGGATTGAAGAGCCTGAATATACTTTCAGATCGAAATCAAACTTAGCAACTTCCACTTCTTCCAAATCCCATGGTGGTACAAAGCGTGCACGAGTTATTGATGAGATGAATGATATTGAAGAGGAAGATTCAGAGGCATATGAGTCAAATGAAGGGTGCAACAGTGACGATGAAGCTTTCATTAATGATGAAACTTCCATTGATGATGATTTTGATGTTTAAGAAGCTTTCATTAATGATGGAACTTCCATTGATGATGATTTTGATGTTTAGGTTCTCAAGGATTGATTATTTGATTATGATTTTGGTTAAAAATTATCAGTATCTATTTTAATTTGCATTTTTTTTATTGAATTTAAGTTTTTTTAAATTTAAAATATTATTGAAAACTGAATATAATTAATTATGTGCGCATGCGCCTTAGTTGCGCCTCGCGCCGCGCCTCGCGCCGCATCCCCAAACGGCTTTTGCGCCTTATTGCGCCACGCGCCTTTGACAACACTGGTCTATCATCGCCTGCAGAAGGCTCATCGGGCCCTTGCACCACCCGTCCCCCTCCCTGATCACACTGCGCTCCTCGGACGTGGCGGTAGTCATCCTACCGGCCCTCGCGGGCGCGGCCGTGGGGACGGCCGACCTCGCCCCCTCTGCCAGCATTGCGGCAAGCTCGGCCATCGGGTAGACCGTTGCTGGGTCCTGCATGGTCGTCCCGAGTCGCACACCCGCCAGGGCCAGACTGCGCTCCGTGATGCGCCCTCACCTGCTGCTACTCTTCCCCCGTCTTTGGATCTCTCCCTGGCTGAGCTCCAGCTGATTCACGATTACCGGTCCACCTCCATCGCGGGCTCTTCGTCAGCTTCTCTTGCCCATTCCGGTGGTCACACTGCGCTTGTCAGTCATCGTTCCTCTGCATGGATGCTTGACTCGGATGCGTCCGACCACCTCACCGGGGATGCAGGTATGCTCTCCCACTACCGTCCCTATAGTGGATCCTCAGCCATCACTGTTGTTGATGGGTCCACTCTCCTCATAGCCGGCTTTGGCTCCTGTTCCCTCACCTCCTCCCTTCACCTCTCCTCGGTGGCTCATGTACCCCAGAGTCCTTTTAACCTGCTTTCCATCAGCAAACTGACCAAGGATCTCAATTGCACTGCTCTTTTTTCCTCGTCTTCTGTTTTGTTTCAGGAGCGGACGACGAACCGGGAACTTGGTAGAGGTCAACTTCGGGATGGGGTGTACATGTTCGTTGGCCCGTCTTCCATCGCCTGCGCGTCTATCCCTGCTCATGCCGTTGACCTCCATTCCCGGTTGGGCCACCCTTCCGCCTCTGCACTTCATCGACTCTACCCCGATATTAGTCCCCGTTTTTCCTTTCCTTGTGAGTCGTGTCGTTTTGCGAAACATCATCGCACATCATATCCTCCTCGAGTTGACACATGGGCCGCCAAACCCTTTGATTTGGTTCATTCTGATGTATGGGGTCTCTGTGCTACCTCGAGTCAATCTGGGTATAAATATTACATTTCCTTCATTGATGATTATTCCCGGATGACATGGCTTTATCTTCTTCGAGATCGGACAGAGGTTCTCTCCACCTTCCAGACCTTTTTCCATGAGATCCAAACACAGTTTTCTATCCCTGTCAAATGTCTTCGATCTGACAATGGGCGGGAATACTTATCCACTCACTTTCAGCAGTTCCTGCGGGCCCACGGCATCATCCACCAGACCTCCTGTCCTGATACCCCTCAGCAGAATGGGGTGGCCGAGCGGAAACACCGGCATATTTTGGAAACCGCTCGTGCCCTCCTCTTCCACCGCCAGGTACCTCTTCTCTTCTGGGGGGATGTCATCCTCACTGCTACTTACCTTCTGAATCGTCTTCCCTCCTCCATACTTCAAGGGGAGACTCCCTTTCATACCATGTTCCCCTCTATTCCTCCTCACTCCCTTCCACTCCACGTCTTCGGATGTCTCTGTTATGTCCGGGACACTCGCCCCAATCTCTCCAAACTTTCTCTCAAATCCCTTCGCTGTATTTTTCTTGGATATTCCCGCACTCAGCGCGGGTACCGATGCTTCTCTCCAGACCTCCGCCGGTATATCACCTCTGCCGACGTATCGTTTGTCGAGACTTCTCCTTTCACTCTCCCCTCTCTTTCTCCCGACACTACCATCGATGACTGTCTTCCGCTCTTCGTTCACCCGCCTCTGGTGTCTCCCCCGCCCGGTCATCTCTTTGGCCAGACCTACTCCCGTCGTCCTTCCGCTGTACCTCCCATCCCGGCCGAGGACCACCTTGTTCCTGCTTCGTCCGATGCTCCTGTCCCAACTCCCGAGGACGTGCCGATTGCGCTCCGGAAAGGTACTCGCTCGTGTCAAACTACTCCTCTCTTTGTATCTTCCTACAGGGGTCTGTCAGCGCTGGAGACCGTGTCGATTCCTCGGACAGTCGGTGAAGCAAAATCTCACCCCGGGTGGCTAGCCGCCATGAGGGATGAATTGCGGGCTCTGGATGACAACCATACATGGGATTTTGTTCCACTTCCGGCGGGCAAACAGGCGGTCGGCTGTAAATGGATTTTCACGATCCGTCTCAATCCCGATGGCTCTCTTTGCCGCCTCAAAGCCCGACTTGTCGCAAAGGGGTTTGCTCAGACATATGGCATCGACTACTTTGAGACCTTCTCTCCAGTCGCAAAGATGGTCTCGGTCCGCCTTTTCCTTTCGCTGGCTGCTCATCATCACTGGCCACTTCATCAACTGGATGTTAAAAATGCTTTTCTCCATGGCTTTCTTGATGAAGAAGTCTACCTCCAACAGCCTTCTGGTTTTTCGGCCTCTGGTGCCGACCGCCATGTATGCCGTCTCCGTCGCTCCCTCTACGGCCTCAAGCAGTCTCCTCGGGCTTGGTTTGGCCGCTTCAGCACGGTCGTCACAGTCTTTGGCCTCTCTCGCAGTATGAAGGATCACACAGTCTTCTTCCGTACGACGGCGCATGGCTGTATCTTGCTTGTGGTTTATGTTGATGACATCATCATCACAGGGAGCGACTCCAGAGGCATCGCCAGCCTTAAGGCGCATCTTCACCAGCACTTTCACACCAAGGATCTTGGTCCCCTCACTTACTTCCTTGGCATCGAGGTCTCCCGGACTGCGGACACTATTTCTCTCTGCCAGCGCAAATATGCTCTTGATATCTTGCAGGATGTCGGGTTGAGCACAGCCACCGCCGTGGACACTCCCCTTGAGCCTGGGGAACGCTCCCTTCATTCCGACTCAGAACCCTTTCCTCATCCCGAGAGCTATCGACGCCTGGTCGGTAAACTCAACTACCTCACCATGACGCGTCCCGACATTGCCTGTGCTGTTGGCAAAGTCAGCCAGTTCATGGAGCATCCCACCCGATCTCAGTGGGATGTTGTCCTTCACATTGCCAAATACATAAAGAAAGACCCTGCCCGTGGCCTTCAGTACTCTCATCATGCTCACATGGATGTTGAGGCCTTCTGTGATGCGGACTATGCCGGCTGCCTCGCTACCCGCAGGTCTACTTCGGGTTTCGCCGTGTTCTTTGCCGGCAATCTCATCTCTTGGCGCAGCAAGAAGCAGACTGTCGTCTCCCGGTCGAGTGTCGAGGCCGAGTATCGAGCCATGGCCACCGTCACTACTGAGATCCTCTGGCTTCGTCATCTCCTCCATGAGCTCGGTTTCCCCGCATCGACTCCTGCACATATCTGGTGTGACAATCAGGCCGCCACGAAGATTGCCTCGAATCCCGTCTTCCATGAACGGACGAAGCATATCGAGGTGGACTGACACTTTCTCCGCCACCATCTGGAGCAGCACCATATCGGCTTCGGCCATATCCCGACGGCCGATCAGCTTGCCGATCTCTTCACCAAAGGTCTTCCAGGAGCTCGCCTTGAGTCTCTCACTACCCGGCTGGGTATTCACAGCCTCCCTGGCCCAGCTTGAGGGGGAGTCTGAGATGGTCCTGTGTCTTTTTCTCTTTGTGGGACTCTATCCAATCTGGGCTTGTCCAGCTTGAGGGGGAGTGTTGGACCCCATTTAAGGTTAAATGGGTATTTCTGTTCTGAGTCCCACATTGGACTTAAACACCATGTAATTAGTTTTACTTCTCTATAAAAGAGGATCCCCACCTCACATTGAGGCAAGGGGAATTCACCCGACTACAGTTTATATGAAAATCAAGTCTCAAGTCATGAAAAGAATCACAAACAAAGTAATTTATATACAGCTTTGGATGCTGGGCAGTATAATCAATTCTTTATCTGTCCTTAGAACCCATTTGACTACCAAGAATCTTTTCAAGGCATTTCTCCCCCTCGTAAACTTAGTAACTGCCAACTTTAAAGGAGAAATCTCAGACAAAAGATCATTAATTTTATTATCATGTTGAGTAGAGGAACAATCAACAGCAACAGATTTAGAATTAATATCAGAAAGCTATTTAAACAAAGAATTTTTTTCAACAATAACAGGGTCAAAAGATTTTCTAAGTAATTTATGTCATTTCTTTAAAAAATCATATTTACTTTGAAGCAAAGAGCAATACTCAATTCAGTTCATGAATCACATGTTGTCTTACCGATTAGATTGTTCATTTTCAGAATCATAATTAGATATATCAATAGAATATTCTGAAACACTCATGTTGATATCATTCTTTCCTTTTATTATCATCCCTCCTTTTGTTGCGGAATCGCCGGAAGTCGCAAATGACAGAAACGAGAAAACGAAAGAAAGAAAAGCAACAATAACACAGCAATTTACGTGGTTCGGGAATAATCCCTACGTCCACGGGAGAGGCAGAAATTTCACTATTCGGGAGCACAAAATTACAGAGGATTTTCAGTGGTAACCCTAGCCCGAAAATGAGCTATAAAACAATGGAGAAGACGATCACTGTTCGAAAAAGTGAGTCTGCGTCGCTACAGTGAACGGCGGCCAGCTTTATCAAAAGCGCTACAGTGGCTGCCGGCTGGAAGTCAACAGTGCTACAGTGAAGTTGACTCCGAAGTCCGCACTGCTACAGTGTCGGTCGGTCAGCTCCGCTACAGTAGTCAGAGATGCTACAGTGACGAAAAATTGGGCCACAAGCATTCGGCCCAACCGGATCGGGCAACACCAATCCAACACCTTTGACATTTTCTTTCAGATTTATTCTTGTCTTTCAACAAAAGACATTCAGACTTGCTGGTAAAACTCTTAAGACTTTTAAAGCTTGATCTGACTCAATAATTGCAGTTCTCAAAACATCAACATTGTAAGAAAATTTAGTAAGTCTTCAATTCATTTGTGTGGTGTTTTATCCGTCAAACATCCTGAAAGTATGAAACTTCAGCTTGGCAGTATTGCATCTCAACTGTAACATTATTTTGACCTTCATAAGCAACAATAGCCACCCACATTTCATAAGCAGTAGCATGTTGAGAAACTATATTGAATTCATATGGACCAAGATCACAGATAATAGTATTCATTGCTCTAGAATTTAAAACACACACAGCCTCTTGAGCAGCACTCTACGGCTTTGGTTCACCAGTAGGCATTTTATAAGGCTTCACAGCTTTCGTGCACACTTTTAAACCCAAATATTTAATATAAATAGTTATTCTAGTCATTTAACACCCATAATTCTCTCCATTAAAGTATAGAGCTCTGACTATAGACATTCCTTCTTTAAGCACTGTCATTTGATATAGGAAATCTTATGCCTTCAACTGATCAGGAAGGAAAACTCAAAAAGGTTGAGCTCTGATACCAAATATTGTCCTGGTTGTTATATCAAATGACATAAGGGGTGGCTTCAGTTCATAAATTTATCCTTCAAACCTAAAACTCCCACTTTAATTTTAACCTTGTATCAGTCTTTTAACTTAAATGCACATCGAAAAATGAAAATAAATAGAGCAGGGCATTGAAGATTTTTATAGTGGTTCAAGGTCACCAAAAAATCTCCTAATCCACTTCACCAACACCCAATGCATGATTGGAGATTTTATTCAAGATTTTCCAATATGGGATCTTCGCAGTTGAGTGCAAGCAGCAAACCTTAGTTTATCAAAGAACAATAGCTTTCAACCAGACTCTTTTACAACAAGACCTCCCAAGGTCTTTACCTCACACTTAGTACAAGAAATGTGCACTTAAAAGAGAAACGGAAATAGCACACAATTTTGTTTAAACATAATTGACAAAAGGTTGATCCGATCAGAGATAGATCTTCTGGAAATGAAACATGGCTCTTGAATCAAATCAGCAACAACAAAAATCATTTTCACTTTAATACAGGCTCGTTTTGACAACACCAGCAGAACAATATTCAAAATCTGCTGGTTTTCTTTTTCCATTTCGAATATCTTTCTCACAAAGGGCTCATGTTAGCTGTCTAATAAATTTTCTTGATGTTATTTTTTATAGTCATAGTCCTTCTCAAAAATATAATTCAAATATATCTTAAACGGTCATCTATAAAATCTAAAACAATTAGCTCCAACCTTTTCTAAAAAATAGTTTGTGATACTTGGTCAAAGATCTACTCAATAATAGCTTTAAATCCAAACAAATATCTTCAATTCAAATAAATAAATATGGTTAGGACATATTAAAAGAAGACCTAGGAATGCAACTATTAATAGGATAAACTTAATGAAAAATTCAATTATTAAAAGAAGTAGAGGTGGGCCTAAAAGTACCCTTAAACAAATCATTCAATATGATCTAGTTCTAAATAGTTTCAATGGAAATATGGTCTTCAATAGAGCTAATTAGCGACGTTTAATCCATATAGTCAACCTCATTTGATTTGATTTAAACCTTGTTTGTTGTTGTTTTTTGTGATATAAGAATTGTCTTCATGTGAGTGTAATCTTCTCGGAAATTAAACCATGTAGGTGTAACTTGACCATTCATCTCCACATAGCATAAAACCAGTGACATACCAACTGTGAAAGAATGGATTCAAAATTCTATAGTCCACATAAGAATGAATCCTTTTTCATTCACACTACATGAGTAAATCTGCTTAAGTGGCTCATTTAAGTGAGAATGAGACTAGCATAAGTGGAAAGGAGACTCGCGTAAGTGAGATCAAATCTCGAGTAAGAATCAACCAAAGCTTCAACTATCTATGTAAGATTCATCTTGCCGAAAATCCTTTGCGTTAAGAAAACTTAAAAAATCCATTGGTCGCGTAAGAATGACTTCAAAATTTCATTACTTACATGAGATCGAAAAATACTTGCACAAATGAAATCTCCAAAGTATAAAACTCATGTAAATGTGAAAACCTCTCATGTGAGCTTAACTTTAACTTCTCCATAATTTTTATAATGTTGAAGGACTTCATAAATTAATTTCTTCCACTGAAAAAAAAGTCTTCCACAATAATTCTTATAAATCTATAAATATTAAACATTGAGAAACGCTTAAATATAATTTATCATAACCTATCACACTCAATGTAGATCATTAATAACAAATACATTGAATTCTTGTGAGTGTCAAAACCAAAATTTGTTGAGATTAAATAGAGCGCAGCAAACTCTACCAAAAAAACATGGGTTTGGGTTTTATAATATGAAAAATGATGCTTTGTCCATACCCAATCAGTTGCACCAGAAATCCCCAACCCCCAAAATGCAGAGAGATACCATTCCTTTGTGATCATCCTGCATATGAATCGTCAACTACACACTCAATAAATGAGATAAAAAATATATTAAGAAATGTCAAAACTAGATATGATGAACATAGAGGATTCCCCGGGCAAGGATAAAGAGTATCAATTGATTGAAACAAAGAGGAGAGAAACAAACGCAACCAAACACCAACAAAAAACCAAACAAAAACAATTAGACATTAAACAGGGGAAAATTATTAGGTTTTAATAGCAAGTTAGATTAAACATGAACACATCGACAAAACTAATTTTAGAGATTCCCGTTTTAATCTACGTAAGAAAGTTAAGGCACCGAGAGGAAAATGTCACAGAACCCATGCAGAGAGTAATAGAAAAAAATTATTAACAAGACGCTCATCTGATTTCCATATTTGTCCTGGCTTGTGTAGTGATTTCCTCATTTCTTCACTCGATAGAGTTGCGTTTTGGATTACTAAAACTAGATTATATATGAATACACAGCATGAATTTATTAGAAACTCCAACCAGTCTGACAATCTTTTCAAAAAACAATAATAATAAACTAAAGAAAATAAATCTTTGAGAGCTTAATAAATAACTTTTAGAAAAGCATTGATATGCGAATACAAGGTTTGGATGGTTCTGAACTTCCAAAGAACCTAAGAGAAATAGGACCCTTGTTTGTCATCATGAATTAAAGAAATACGAAGAGAAAGAAAAATGAGCTACCAAGCAATCAATGGACCCGAACCCATTCGGGCCATTGATATCATATTCGGCAAATTTACGAAATTCGAAGCAAATTCACCACCGCCAACATTGGCATTGTCATCAGGGAAACTTTTCTTCCGTTCAGTCGCATTGGGCGAGGGGGGCGTGGAGGTTGAGGATTGAAAATCTGGCCTCGTCCTACAACTTTTCAGACCAAAAAACTCGGCATTTTGCAGAAGAAGAGCGTCGCACTGGAGATAGAGAGGAGTGGCCGACTGAGAGAGCTTCCACGGTGGTGAGGAAAAGAAGAGAGGGCCGTGGAAGGGGATCATGCGTTGGGATAGAGGAGAAATAAATCGAGATCGAGAAGAGATGAGTGGGGAGGTGGAGAGGAGAGGGGGGGACGGGTGCGGGGTAGCTGAAGCTGGGAGTAAGGGTTGTCGGCATCTGCCGGGGTTTCTGATTACGGTTTTCAGTGACCTGAAAACGCCCATTGAACGACACTCCAAGATGAATCGATGGCTGCGCGCGCGTCGTCGGTACGGATCCCGGATTGCCCCGGAGGGACGGTGGAATCTTGATTCAGAATTGAAAATTCCTTGGACACGTTTTATGAGATGTGTGTCAGTAATGATTAGTGTCATGTGAGCCAAGCACCGTGATTAAACAGCGTTGCGCGAGATAGGATCAACAAGGTTGTGCGAAGGGGGACTTGAAATGATACCCAACGCGTGCCAAATTAATATAGTTTGTGAAACCAAGAGTTTATGATTTAATCTTGGGGTCAAACAGTGTGTACCTAAGAGCAATCTTTTGCCATCGACCAAAAGATATATTTAGAATAACATGGGAAGAGACATGATCTATCAAAATGGAGATTTGAAAGAGGAAGATCTGGTTTTGATACCTTAACTGAAGTAACAACATTTTTGAAGAGGCAAGATGTTGCACGAGGTTTTTTTATGAGGGATAAGTATTTGATCAGAGTCGAGGGAGAGATGTTGTAAATTCAATCACAGGGGTTGTGTTGGAGAATTTTGTTAGTCAAAAATGTAATATTAAAACTTTTTTGGATTGATTGTGTTTGTTGACAAATAGGGTTTTTATTGTTAGTTGTGGAGTTCTTGAGATATTGTTGGCAATCTATGTTGACAAAGAACCATGACAAATGAATGGACGGTCTGGAGGCAGTACAAAAAAGAACATGTATTAGGTGGCACCGTTTTCTAGTGTTTGCCAAAAAAATTTGCCTCAAAATCAGAAAATGGAGAAAGGTGTTTTTGGCAAAGGAAGTTGCGTGCAAAATTGAAGGTGGTTTGGAAACTTGTGCGCAATGCATGTTTCAGGATCAGAACGTTGAAAGATGAGTTTGCGCGAAGAGGCTTACGTTGGGCATGCGACGTCAAATGGGGTTTTGCGCGCTCGAAGAGGATTTTGCGTGACACGTTGGATCTTTCGAGCAGGGGTCAGCGATGCCTATAAATAAGAGGTGACCCCCCTCATTAAAAAACACTCAACACTTAGAGAGAATATGAGCTTTGAATCGCATATGAATTTTAAGTAAAGGAAGTTGCGTGAAAGAATTAGAGTTGCGTGCAAACTAAGGAAGTTGCGTGTGGGATTTGAGTTGCGCGTAAGATTGAAGTTGCGCGCAAAAGGTGTTTCGTGACAAAAGTTAAATCTTACGTACAAGGCATTAAAATTGCGTGCAATGAGTAGTAAGGGTTTCACGAAAGATTTGCAGTTGCCCAGTACACTTGTGGTAAAGCGGTATTCATATATGAATGAAAGTGGTACATCAATAGAGCATCTACATACAGTGGAGGATGCATTCATTTGAGATAATGAAGGGATCTACAAGTTTATAAACTGTGAGTGGATCTTCTGAAGAAGCAGTGAGCACACTTCAGTTGAGAGAGTAGCGAGCTTTCAAATTGTGATTGGTTGTAAACCAGGAGGGACAGTGCGTCAACTATGAACATTGTACACAGCAGTGCGCTTTTAGTGGATTTGGTACATCGGTAAATTGTCAATGTATGCTCCTTGGACGTAGCTTAATAAGGGTGAACCAAGTAAAAATTGTTGTGTCTCGCACATGCTTTAATTTTTGTTAATACTTTACTACGAGAAAGAGAGAGAAGAGAGTTTTGTTTAACAACGAAACAATATCAAAAGGGGCAGTTATTTTAATCTGTTGTGTCCTGATTCACCCTCTCTCAGAGTATTTGACCTAGTGGACCTAACAAATTTTGCCTTGTCGCATCCACTCGGACCCCATGCACCCCATACAACATCCAGGGAACTAGAACTAGCGAATCAGAGTTAGCCAACCTCCGGCTATTGAAAGTAACTTCTGAACCTCAACTTGTGGAACAAGGCACCTAGAAGGGTCCAAAACGCCACAACACACCCCTGCAAAACCAACATCCAAAACTAGGATGCCCAAGCATCCTAACAACCATGTTGATATGTCCTTCACTATGATTCTGATAACTGCATAGTCTTCGATGAGATTTTCCATAAACAATGAACAAGTAATAACAAACACACTACATAAATGGAAAACATAACACACAAAAATCACATGGTTCAAACTTTATTCATACTCCGTGGAGGAACACACTACATGTTTCATTAAGAAAGAAACTAAGTTACAAGATACTCCTTCTGGAAGCCTTACCTAGCCCAAGTTACAAGAGACTCCTTTCAGACACCCTACTCAAAGAACCATAGCAACACCTCCAACGACCTCTCTCTGGCCGCAAGAATTTTTATGGTAAATCCCCCCATGGGGAAAGATGATACCACATCCTTCTTCTAGATTAACTCTCACTTGATCCCGTCGCAAATCGACATCAGGCCTCCAACACTTTGGTGCACTATCACAGTACAACACACATAGTCAAGTGTCCTCAACCTATCTTTAATAGATGATCTCTACAACAGTTTGTTGGTCCTTCTGGATGCACCACATTTTGAACTTTACGGACAAGCCTCTGTTTGGTCGTGACAATCGACTAAGCATCATCGCCTCAACGGGACCTTCCAGTGAGTAGTGATCCAGAATCTCCAGTGCTTCCCTACATCACGTGCTCACTTCTGGTACATCATCATTCAACCTTTTCACTCTCATGTTAGTGTATGAATTATCCTCAATTTACCATATCAATCTTCTAAATCCTTTTAGATTAATCTGATGTAGCATTTGAGATGCTAAGGCTACTCCCATGTGAGACCAATTTAATATCTCACGGTCTCACTAGAACCAGTTCTTGCAGGCATCCTCCACCTTCTCCAGAACTTTCACATTGTATCTGAAACTACCCACCCCTTGACATCACTCCATTCCATGGAATGTGGTTTCTCCACAAGTGCATGCATCTAAACTTTCATCCTTTCGTATTCCTACACCTGAACATCATCGTGATTGCAGCTTATTCCATTTCGTTGCTTCTTTTGAACTAAATATGGACATCCATAGTGAATGGTGAACATGTCTTTATTTGATTCCATCAAGTGTAATTTAAAAACATAATTTTTGTAAATCCTAAAACTTAATTAGAAAACAATCCTCACACAACCCCCACCCCAACAATATCCTACTTGAGAATTATTTTTTCATGTTAAGCCTAACAATATCCCACTCAAAGACCATTCTTAAGGCTTTCACCAAAGTCCAAGTCGGTTAACTCTCAAACAGCACCTCACATTCTTTCTCCCTTTGTGGTGTCACTATGGTTCCCCACTATGGCCACAACCCTCTAAAGCTCACTGAGACAAAGCCACCTCAGAAATTTGGGCTTTGACTACTTATTCTATTACCATGAAACTATCTGAACGCCTCCATGGAATTTCCTCTAATGTAAATAGGCCCAAGATCCGTCCAAATTTTTTGAAGCCCCGTCAACAAACTACGCCATGTACCACGTACATATCCCCACTCCTTCCAAACCCTTCATTTTGAAACTCCATCATTAGTAATGCGAAACGGGTGGGCCGGGCCGGGGCAGGTTAAGCCCGCACGAGTTTGAGCCCACGTGGGTTAGTCCGAAAAAGCACGCATTTAACACAAATAAAACATTTCAAGCCCACCCCGCTTCGCATAAGTCCACAGGCTTGCTCACATTTTTTAAAAAATATACCATTTATAATCATTTAAATTTTGTATTTTTTATCATTATTAATGGTAGCTGTGGGGAGAAGTATGGATCGACCATAGTTGGAGTTTTAAGGGATGTGACAAAACATTTTTTGATGGGTTAATGGTGGCATACAGTGACACCAATGTGGTGAATTTTTTTTGTAATGAAAAGTAGTTGAGTGATCGGTGAAGGGCAATGAATGATGATGTTGGTTGTGTGGTGAGGCGAACGACTGAACCTGTGAACGAATAATGGCACTCCAGGAAACAACCATTTTTAAAGGAGGCGATTAGGGTTCCCATGAGGTCCTTTTCTATTTTTTTAATAATAAAATAAAATAAAATAATAATAATAATAAATCAAACAAAAAATATTATGATTATAATAACTATTTTAGAATTGAAACCATATGTAAGAGAGATGAGTTCCATTTTTCAAGAGGTGGGATGACACATCGTGTGAATATGGTTAATAATTACTTTATAAATACTATAATATCATATTAAAAAAAAATAATGACCTATTTAAAATTCACACGTGAATGAATGGTGAATTAGTGTGACCATTACGGTAATAAATCACATTTCATGGTTTAATCATGATTTTTTATTAAAAAAATTAAAATGTTAACAAAGCATATATTGTAAAAATAATATTTTTTTTTAATCAGGCTCATGGGTAAGCCTGCACTCGCACAGACTCAACCCGCCTTAGCCCATACCCATATAGACTCAACCTGCATTATTTTTCTATCATCTTAAGCTTCCACTTATAGGCCAACCTTATATCAAGGGGTTGGTTCTTACACCTTAGGCTTTTCAAGCTCCCAAACTGCTCTAACTTTAGGTAGCATTGAGTCTGACCTTACACTGGGATCATTTTACTTTGAAATAATCCCTTTGACCTTACCAGAAGATCTAATGGAAATTGCTTTCAGTAGTTTTGAATATTCCTTACATTGCCTGGTTCTTTTCCCGTTGTTGACTAGATAATTCCCAGAGTCATAATTGCCTTTATTCCCATTCATCAAGATAGATCCAATGAGCACCTATAACTTTTGTTTCTTATCATAGTTTTATACAGATTCAGATTCTAATTCTATATCACTACCCATAGGTTCTTTATATCCCACTTCATTGGTCAGACCCAGGGTTTTCATGCTAGCAACCTGCTTTATTTTTATTTCCTCTGGAAATGGGGATGACCTCATTTGTTTAAGGTTCAAACATTCTAATCGGTTTCTAATGGGATTATTCATAGAATCATAACCATCCAATGATTTCATATCCATTTGGACCTATTTTCCAAAGGTAGGTGCTCATTAGTTGTAGACTAAATGAGGCTTAAGAATTTGCATTGGTCGAGAGGATGGGAGGTCCGACTCATCATACCTTTTTTGGGGGAATTATTGTCTACTCTGGGACTCTCTTATAGATTTGAGTTATGTTCGTGAATCCTTATTAATTTAACAATTATGAAAATGATCTTTCCTTTAGATCTGACAATCAATGATTGATATGTATGAGATTTAGCGAATCTTTTATATGTATTTGAGGTTCTTCATTGATAGAGAATCATCTGTATTTATTAGAGATTCTTATTCAATGATATCCTTCAACATATTATATAGAAATATCTTGGTCATTATGATAACCATACTGGTTTTAAAGCCACTCAGTGGGACACTTGAAGTTTATTGTCATTCAGAAGGACAAGGATTATTTCAGAGTTGGGATCTTACCCGCAGATGGGCTACCTACGTATCCTTATTAGAAAAGGAATCAGAACCCACGTAGTTCTAGTGAAGAAGTATGAGGTTTATGCATGATTAATGACTCAAAGAGAGATGTCATAATTACTTTTACACTCTAAGATCATGTGAGTTATGCTCGATGTGATAAACAAGAGGTATTAGTAAAAACCTGAAGATTGTGCCACAGAAGATGCAATCATAAGAAATGATGTGGGGATTACGTATGTATGACTGCTCAAGATATATGAGGATCAAGATTTACTTCAGGGAAGAAACCCGGGAACAAGGTCCATAAAAGTATATTTTCTTTGTAGAGATTTAAATACTTAACTTAGGGCTTACTCCAGAGAAGGATGCCCAAATTAGAGAGGGACTAATGATTGGGTTTTATTCCTGAGAAGGAAGCCCAAGTCAGAATAAATTAAGCCTGGGGATTACTCCTGAAAAGAAGGCCCAGGTTAAGGGGATTTGAGATCTGGGGCTTACTCCTGAAAAGGAGGCCCAGGTTAAGAGAAATTATGACTGGGGATTACTCCTGAAAAGGAGGCCCAGGTTAAGAGAAATTATGATTGGGGATTACTCTTAAGGAGGATGCCCAGATTAGGGAACTTGGGGCTTATTACTAAGAAGGATGCCCAGATTAAAGATCTTCTCATCTTAAAGGATGATGTTTAATGAAGGAAATCTCTAACCTTAGTGACATAAAGTTATATAAATCACAAGGTTTTGAGAGACGTTCCACAGAATTCCTTTCAGATAAGGAAGCCAACAAAGTAACCATGCCATAAATGTCTTTGAAGAGGGTTTTGAAGGCTAAATATTGAATAGGAGAGGTGAATTTGAGGAAAGGAAGTGAATTGGAAGGAGGTGCGCAAGTATTGGTCTGGCACGCAAGTCCTGGTCGCGCAAGTATACTTGCGCGATATGAGTTCACTTGGGCGATGAAGAACCCGTGGAGTGATACTTGGGAGACTTTGGATTGGAGCCCTTAGTATCATCCCTAGAGGCTTTCAGATGGGTGGCGTGCAAGTTTCCTAGAGAGGGAAAGGCGGCGTTCAAGTATCATCACTTCCCTTAAGAGATGGACACTTAGGTGCGCAAGTATTGATGGGTTCTAATACGTAGGCCTTATTCTTCCTCTTAAGAGCTTCCATTCTAGGTAAAGAATTACCTTAGAAGTGTTCGGAAGACTTCAGACGGAGACTTGGGCGACCAGAGCTTGAATCTGAGTTTTGGATTTTTTCGTCCTCGAAATGGGGGGCCCACAGGGGTATTTATAGGCCACCTGAGGTTGGTCGAAAATTAAGCTTGGGCGTACAAGTGACTTGCACACCGCATATTTGGTGTGCAAGTGACTTGCACGCCCAAAGTCTAGCACACAAGTGACTTGCGCGCCCAAATCCAAAATGACTATGGGACTTATCCTTTGTAAAATTTGATGTCTCTTCAAAGGGTGACCTTATTTTTTGCTTAAGGTATTCCCCTTTGGTCATTCTTTGGACTCTATGATGGAACTGAGTGTCAACAAAAGTCCCCCCTCAGAGTTGGATCTGGAGAGAAAAGAGGATTTGACTGTAACATCACGTTACATTTTCAGGTACTTTTGATGTTTCCAAGTACCTCTGTTTTGGAGTAGTGAGTTGGGGGTGCGTTTGGGTGAACTTCTAAGTAAAACAAAAGGGCAATGGCTTGCGCACGGTTTGCGCACGGTTTGACAAACCGTGCGACCAAACCGTGCCAACCAAGCTGCAGTGGACAGAGAGGTACGCACGGTGTGCACACGGTTTGACAAACCGTGCGACCAAATCGTGCAGACCGAGCATCTATGGATAGTAAGGGCCGCACGGTGTGCACATGGTTTTACAAACCATGCACCTCTGCCTAGGTAAACCGTGCGCGCGGTTTCTAATTCTGAATTTTTCTTTTAAAACCACCTGAACCTCCGGGACTTCCATAATTTTGACCTTGGCTCTGGTTTGACTCATTTTAGGTCTTTCCAAAGCCTCCTAGAGAGATTCCAAGGCGATCCGAACATCTTTCTTCGAGATTCAAGGCTTGGATTGAAGATTTTCTCTCTTCCCGGTAAGTGGATTTTATTCCATTGTGTATCTCGTTTATTCCTCTATCATTACTTGATCTTTTCATGTAAGATTTATTTTGTTTCCATGGATCTAAACCTATGAGTTGAGGTATAGATCTAGGATTGTGAATCTATATCTAGTTTTGAAAGATCTTGATCCCTTTGATCTTAATTTTGGTTTTAAGGATTTAGATCCAGATTTAGATCGACGTCGTTATGTCGCTCGGTTGTTGGGGTTTCTCATTGGGTTAACTCCCATCAATAAATCGAGGTAGGTGGTTCCGTCTCGACTTGCCAAATTTATTATCAATGTATTTGATCAATTTATTTCAATTATTGATTTGAATTCAATTGCTCAAGTTTCTTTCAATTAAATTGATAAAAACTCGATTCCATTGAATTGAGATATTTGAAATGTTTTTGGCATAGAAATTTGGGAAAACCCCAATTCTATTGAATTGGGTGTGTTTATGGAAAATTGGTCAATTGAAATTGTTTAATTTAAATTGTGGATTTGATGGAAATATTTTTCAATTAAATTGTTGAATTTAATTGTGGAAATGAAATGTGTAATGGTGGAATTGGTTTTGAATGGATTTCAAACTTATGTAAATGGCTTAAAATGATTTGATAGAAACCCATTGGTTTTATCTTGTGAAAAAGGCATGTTTTAGAATAAAACTTGTTATGGTTTTAAATTGAATGAAGTTGGCACTTTTGAAATGGAAGAATGGGATTGATCGTATTTTAAGCATTCTTAAAATAGTCCGTCCATCATGTAAGAGCACATGCTAGCCTTAGGTAGTTAATGAGTTATTTGGATACACTCTATGCTACGACAACGTTCTAAAACATACTTGCAGCGGGTCACATCCCCGACGGGTTGGTGACAAATCTCCTTTGTCCAGTGTCATAGGGACGTGTGTATACACATTTTTCTGAGTTCATATAGAGAGTGTGGAATCCTATAACTGGTTAATACTATCGTACCTTTTGGAAGATGACCATATTGCTCACTTGTTTATTTGTATTTGAGATATAAATGTATGCCAATGCTTTTGAACTACCTTACATGCCTCCTGAAATTTATATAAGATATTTTATATAAATGTTTTACTTAAGCCATTGTTTTAGAAATATTCCATCATTTGTAAAGCCTTTGCTTAAAATATTTATTTCCATCATTTGAAAATGTATAACATATTTTGTTAGAATATGATTGGAATTTCCAAACCTGTTTATTTGAAAATTAAAAGCTTTTCTTTGGATAATCTATATTTGGAATCTATTACGGAGTCTTTGGTGGTATCCTACTGGGCTTAGGCTCACACCCTAATTTTTCCTTCGGGTGTTTGTAGACTTTCTTCTTCCAGGATCGAGCAAAGGCAAGAGACCTCTTGGAGGTGGATCCAATTGTTGATCTCTGGTCTTGGTGAGTTGTGTCCTTAGGGACTTTGGGACTATTTTTCCTTTTTAGTACTTGGGTTTTAGTACTTTGGGCTTTTTATTCCTCTTTGTTTCCTGGTACATTACTCCCAGTGGAGTTTCCTTTTGATGTCTATAGTGTATTGTTTCTTTTTCTTCCGCATTCTTGTGGAAAAATCATTCCCACTTGCATGTTTTGTGATGGCAGGTGCTAGTCGCCGACCCATGGGGATCGAGAATGCCCTTTGGGCTTGTCAGGGCTGGCTCAGTTATCGGGTTACCAGGGTACCTAGGCTGGTTCGTGACAAAGTGGTATCAAAGGGAAGTTACAAAATGGTTAGGCATCTTGCCTTGATGATAGTATTCATTTTAGTATTCTTGTCGGGACTTGGGAGGTAGTTGTGATTGAGTGCCTGACCATCTCTCACCACAATGAACCTTAAGTCACCAGGGTTGGTTAGGGAAATACGACTTGTGAATTAGTTATAGTATTTCCCCTGTTTTGATTTGGATATAGTGGAATCCAAATATTGGTATCCCTTATTTTAAGAATAGTTTTCCTTATTACTCGGTTTGGGTGTTAATCTATGTCTTTTTATGCTATGTAGCATCATGCCTCTGAGAAGACCTGAAGCTCAGATCCAAAAAGAGGCTACTGCTGAACCTCAGTAAGCGAGTCCTATTGTGGATCTGAGTCTAGTTGAGGTGATTGTTCTCATTGTCCAAGCTCTGGGACATGCACCACCTCTAGTTCCTGTTCAGACTCTATCTACAGATCCTCATAGTGATATTCTCCAAAGTCATTCTCAAGAATTCCTACACCAGAAGACACCAGTTTTCAAAGGCCCCACTGACCCTCAACATGCTAAGTAATGGTTGAGTAAGATTGAACATCTGTTTGGGTTCTTGGAGACACCTGATGTGATCAAGGTGAAGTGTGCCACCTTCATGCTAGAGAGACCAAGTAGGAGATGGTGGGACACGATGGTGACAACTGGGAAACATGAGGGTTTGGAGTGGAAAGACTTTAGGGTTCTTTTCACTAACCAGTTCTATCCAGAATCAATGGTGTTGGCCAAGGTTGTGGAGTTTTTCAAGCTTGAGCAGGCCAACAAACCCGTGACTAAGTACTCAAATCGCTTTTCTGAGCTGGTACAGTTTTCTCCTAAGATTGTATCTAATGAGAGGATGAAGGATCGGGGATTCGAGTTGGGACTTCGACCAGATATTCGTTCTCAGGTTTTCCTACTGAAGCTACCCACTTATGCTGATGTTCTGGATAAGGCAATGATGGTTGAGATGAACTTGGCAGGAAAGTCAGGGTTGGAGGAGGTTCTTTTCCCTCCTAGTGGTAGTGTTGGTTCCTTTAAAGGAAAATGGAAGCATGACGTTCCTCATGGCAGTTCTCAACAACAGAGTCATTCCAGACCTCTGGTAGCATCGGGAGGGGCTTCTTTGACTTGCTACCAGTGTGGAAAGCCAAGACATTATAAGAGGGTTTTCATTGAGGCACCTAAGAACTGTAGCTCCAGCGGACGTTTAGGGAACTTACAGAGATTCTGCCATCACTTCTCTACTCCGCGTAGTGGAACAGGATCATCAACACCTCCAAATACTGCGGGGCAATCAAATGCTTCACGTACAAAAGGGTTCCAGCCACAGGCATCCGGAACGAAGCTTCTTCACGCAGTGGAAGAGTTTCCAGAGGTAGCTGATACAGGTCCTGCAACTGTGAGAGGTACCATTACTATAGCTTCGTCTTTAGTGATAACTCTTTTTGATACTGTTATATCTCACTCTTTTATTTCAACCCATCTTGTTAATCTTCTTAATCTGCCTATGGAACTTTTATCTTGTGCGATGGATATTACTACACCCCTTGGTACAATGAGAGAGAAGAGTATTCGTAGTCCTGCTTGTGTCTTTTCTCTATCAGATGTTGATCATGTTTGGAGTTTCTTGGTTCTCGACATGAAATCTTTTGACGTCATATTTGGGATGGATTGGCTCATTGCCAATAAATCCCGGATTGATTTTTATCTTCGACGGGTCTACCTTACTACACCCAGTGGTGTGCCTCTTGTTTTTCAAGGAGAATGGGACCTAAGGTCAAGCAGAGTTGGACCCTCTTATCTAGAGTTGGGGAAAGTTATATCAGTGTTTTCTTTTGATCTAGAGAGAGATTAAATGTGTGGTGATCTTCCTCCAGTCATTTATGAGTTTCCCAACGTGTTTCCTTCTGACTTATCTGGTTTTCCACCAGTAAGGGATGTTGTTTTATCTATTGACTTAATGCCTGGTACTCAACCAGTTTCTATTCCCTCTTACCGAATGGCTCCAGCTGAACTAAAAGAACCGAAGTCTCAGTTAGACAATCTTCTTGAGAAAGGTTTTATACGCCCGAGTGTGTCACCTTGGGCAACACCTGTTCTCTTCGCCAAGAAGGTTGATGGTTCTCTTCGCTTATGTGTTGATTATCTAAATCTCAATCGAATTACGATAAAGAAAAAATATTTGTTACCAAGAATTGATGATTTGTTTGATCATTTGAAAGGGGAAAAGTGGTTTTCAAAAATTGATATTCGATCTGGTTACCATCAGTTGAGGACAAAGGAATCTGACATTCCTAAGACTGCTTTTCGGAGTAGGTATGGCCATTATGAGTACCTTATTATTCCCTTCATCCTAACAAATGCTCCTATAGTTTTCATGGCTTTGATGAACACGGGTTTCCATGAGTATCTAGATACTTTCGTGGTGGTATTTGTGGATGACATTCTTGTCTACTCCAAGTCTGAGGAGGATCATGTGCATCATCTGAGAACAGTTATGAGTCTTTTAAGGAATCACCGACTTTATGACGAGTTTTCAAAGTGCGATTTCTGGATTTAGGAAGTGAAATTCTTGGGACATGTCGTGTCAAAAAAAGGAATATCAGTTGATACTGAAAAGGTGAAGGCTGTTATGACTTGGGAACAACCACAAAATGTTTTCGAGATTTGGAGCTTCTTGGGCTTAGCGGGATATTATCGTCGGTTTGTTAAAGACTTCTCAAAGTTATCTTCTCCAATGACTGCTCTGACTCGAAAGGGAGTGGAGTTTTCCTAGTGTTGAATCCTCTGTGAAATGGTTATTTTAATAATCACAAATCATTGTTATTTCTGTTTATACGTAAATTTAGTCAACTATTCATTCTATTCTAAATGTGTTTATATATGTTTAATCATGTCTATATATGTTTATCTATGATTATTTATGGTGTGCTATTGACCTGGAGGTGTTCTGGATTAAGCGGACACTTGGTGTGTATTTCATGTTTTTGACTCACCGTTAGTTATCTTCATGAGAACAGTCGCACCGATGAAGAACGATCGCACCGATGAAGAACGGTCGCACCGATGAGCTACCGAAACCGATGCTGATCACATAATCTACCGAAACCGATGCTGATCACATGACCTACCGATACCGATGCTAATCAAATGACCTACCGATACCGATGTTGATCAAATGACCTACCGAAACCGATTCTGATCACATAACCTACCAAAACCGATGCTGATCACATAACCTATCGAAACCGATACTGATAAAATGACCTATTGAAACCGATGCAAATTCAAAATGACTTACCGATCTCATGAATCACCAATAGTCATGAAAACTGTTTGAATTTCTATTAACTCTTATTTATTTCCAACAGTCATATTTTATGTTTTTAATGCAATAAATGTTATTTAATGATAGTTGTTGGATGTCAGGAAATCGTACCTCGTACCTGTAAAAAGGTAATCATTCTTTTTGCCAAATCTCAAGGAATAAAAAGGAATATCTACATTAAAAAGAAGTACGAAGAAAAAGAAAAGAAAAGATAGACATACACAAAAGAAGGTGCACATGTGTGCAGTCCCAGGGAAAACACAAGGAAAACTTGAAGAACACCTGTAAAAACCAGAGAGATTGAAGCAGATCTTTCAGCTGAAACAAACACCAAGACTAGTAGTCGTGCCTCACTGAAAATCATATGCACAAGTCTAAATAGTTTTAGCTGATAAGAACAACGCTACTCTGTTTTGAGTCGTTCTCACCAGAAAAGTTTTTGACTTCCATCTGCAACATCAAAACAAGTCCAGAGCATATCTGCAATTACACAGATCTTTCTAAACTCTATTATTTTCCTCTGTCGTATCCCTTTGCTTAACATTCTGAGCAGTGCGTGTGTACATATTTCTACTCTAGATACACATTGTCTCCTGAGCTGAACTGGAGGATATTAAATCCGCACACCAAACTTTCTACATCTTCTTGTATCCTACAGTGAGTTGTGGAAGAGGTCAAGTGTGACCTGGACAACCTGAGAGCTATTTCTATTGTTTTTCCCATGTAGAACTGTGGTAGAGGTCTTAGGACCTGAACAATCTCTATACTGTTGTTTACCCCGATCCAGGGTGTGGATCAAATTTATATAATTTGTTTAAGAGGACTAAGTCTCAGCTTGAGACTGAACCTCTTTGTTATATCTATTGTGCATCTTAGATTAAGTTTAAAGTATTATATATATATATATATATATTTTATTCCTCTGCTATTTACTTTGAAATACAAATCTATTTTAAAGTTACTTTGATAGTTAAATTAGCAAGTGTTTGTAACTTGTGTAAATCAGTAGACTAGCTTCAAAAGCTAATTTAATCCTCTGATTAAATTAACTGAGACCTAATCAATCTTTTGAGAATCTAATTAAACCTTTACAGTTTTACAAATTCACTACAGTTTAACTTGTTTTAAATTAGGGGATTTTAAGAGAAATATTTTTAACAGAAATTTTAATTGGTACTCAATTCACCCCCCCCCCCCTCTTGAGTATCCACTCCGACCAACATTTGGTATCAGAGGATTGTTTTGTTTATCAAAGTTTTCGAAATACTCTGTTTTTCAACTGTGATTTTAGTTGTATCTTAAAGATCTTAAATTTATGTTAGTTCAAAATTTATCTCTTTAAATATATTTTCTAAAATCCTATTATGGATAATAGACTAGAAGGTGATGCTACCAACATGCCACCTTTCTTCAATGGTACAAATTATGCTCAGTGGAAACTTAAAATGAAAATTCACTTAGAGAGTATGGGATTCAACATCTGGACTGCTATAGAAACTCAGTATAAGATTCCAGACACTGAGAGGGCTACTTGGGATGAACCTACTAAAACTGCTTATAATAATAATTGTAAAGCTATGAATGCCATGTATTGTGCTTTAGGAGATAAATAATTTAATCGCATATCTTCTTGCAAAACTGCTTATGAAATTTGGGATACCTTGGGTGTTTCTCATGAAGGAACAACCAATGTTAAGGAAATGAGATTGAATACTTACACTATTAAATATGATAATTTTAAAATGAATCCTGATGAACCTATTTCTAACATGTATCTCAGGTTCAATGAGATTGTCAACACTATGAGCTCACTTGGAAAATTTGTTCCTACAAAAGAACAAATCATGAGAATATTGAGATGTCTTCCAAACAGATGGAGAGGCACATCAGTTTCAATTAGATAATCCTGTGATATTGGTGCTTTACCTATTAAGGAATTAATTGGTAAGCTTATGATGTATGAAGAAGAACTTAAAGTAAACAAGGAAGAAAATGATGAACCAAAAAGGAAGTCAGTGTCATTTAAGTCTACTTCCTCAAAGAGAAAGGACAAAGAAAAAGTACACATACCAACCTAAATCTCAAGTAGTGATGAGAGTGCATCTGACAGTGATGCTGAAATGGCTCAAATAGCCAGGAGATTTAAGAAGTTCTATAGGAAGAATAAATTCTTCAGAAAATCAAACTACAAAGGTAAATATGAAAACAACGGTCACTGGAAGAAAGATTGGAAAATACCTGATAAAAGTGGTGACATTGTCTGCTATGAATGCAAAAGGAAAGGACATGTAAAAGCAAACTATCCAAAATTGAAGTTCAAGAAGAAATATGACTACAAGGACAAAAAATACAAGAAAGCGATGAAAGAAACTTGGAGTGCTTCAGAAGACACTTCAAGTGATCCTGATTCTATTAAGGATGAAGACTCTCATAAGGCTAACATGTGTTTTATGACAAACAGATCTGAGGTAACACTGGACACTCCTGCTTTAAATTCATATTATTCTGGAGTTGATTATGATTCTGAATCTGAAAAACATTTCTAGTGTGGAACTATTTGAATATTGTAATATGCTAGAAGAAACCTAAAATGAGCTTAAGGACAAGTATAAAACCTTAAAGAAACAACATGCCTTAACCAGCTCCATTAAATCCGCCCTTGATATAGAAAAGGAAAAGAATGCTCAATTACTGAAGGAAAATACTGAACTGAAAATGTCTAATGAGAAATTAAGGAAGGACTTAGAGAAATTCACAAATGGAAATGATACTCTTACACAAATGTTAGGAAAACAAGTGGCACCGAAATATACCACTGGAATAGGCTATCAGCCTGGACATAGACAGATCACTAAAACTAGATTTATTTTTAAATCTGGATAGAATGCTGCTAGTTCTAGTTCTGGAAATTCATATGCTTCAACTAGTTATTCATATGGTTATAGATCAAATAAAGTTTATCTTTAAAAAACTATTGATTCTATAGATTATATGAGACCCATGAGACAAATATGGGTACCTAAGGCTTTTCTTGCTAACCTATCTGGACCCAAGAAAATCTGGGTACCAAAATCATTTTTTGTTTAAACCTACTTTGTAGGAAACTTTCTTGAAGAGTTCTCATAAGAAGGTATGGTACTTGGAGAGTGGATGTTCAAGGCATATGACTAAGGATTATTCATGTTTTAAAAACTTAATCAAAGTTGATGGAGGCCATGTCACCTTTGGTGATAACTCTAAAGGAAAGATCATCGGCCTAGGCCAGATTGGTAACACTGATTCAATTTTAATTTCCAAAGTTTTATTTGTTGATGGACTTAAGTATAATCTATTAAGTATCTCTCAATTGTGTGATGATGGTTTCAATGTTAAATTTGAAAATGATTCATGTAATGTTTTTAATTCCAAAAATGTTTTAGTATTTTCTACTTTAAGAAATGAAAATGTTTATGCTGTTGATTTGAGTTCTTTAGCTGAACAAAATATTACTTGTTTAAATTATTTTCATAAAGAATCTTGGATTTGACATAGAAGATTAAGACACTGTAACATTCATCCACTTAGAAAACTGACTAGGAAGAACTTAGTTAGAGACCTACCTAAGCTTGAATTCCCAACTGATAAAGTTTGTAATCCCTGACAAAAGGGAAAGAAACATAAAGTTTCTTTTAAATCAAAGAAAGAAGTTTCAACTTCTCAACCTCTCAAGTTGGTTCACATGGACTTGTTTGGACCTTCTAGAGTTTCTAGTTTAAATGAGAAGCACTATGTCTATGTCTTAATAGATGACTTTTCTAGATACACTTGGGTATACTTCTTAGCTCACAAAAGTGAAGCTTGTTCTTATTTTGTTAAATACTCCAAGTCTATAGAAAACCTTGGTAGATTTAAGATTAAGAACCTAAGAAGTTATCATGGTCATGAGTTTGAAAATCATGAGTTTTAATCTTACTGCTCACACAATGGCTATAATCAAAACTTTTCTGCCCCTAGGTCACCTCAGCAGAATGGTGTAGTAGAAAGAAGAAATAGAACCCTTCAGGAAATTTCTAGAACAATGCTCAATGAGTATGACTTACCTGTTTATTTTTGGGCTGAAGCTGTAAATACAACTTGTTATATTATCAATAGAGTCTTGATCATACATGTTCTCAAGAAGACCCCTTATGAACCGTGGAATTATAGGAAACCCAAAGTTAGTTATTTCAGAGTTTTTGGTTTCAAAGTCTTTATTCTCAATACTAAGGATAATCTAGACAAATTTTCATCTAAGAGTGATGAAGGAATATTTTTAGGACATTTGATTACTAGAAAAGCCTATAGAGTATTTAATAAGAGAACAAAGTGTGTGAAAGAATATGTTCACATCAAATTTGATGAAACTGATCCACATGAACCTAAACCTTCGCTTGAAAATATTGAAGAAGATTTGTCTGTTCTAAACCTTAATGAAAAAAATAGTGACCCTGTTGTTAAGTCAACCAGCTCTAGAAATGTTCCAGAACCTGCTTCTGATGAATCCAAACCTAGAGAAGAACCTAAAATTTCTAGTCCTACCTTTACTAGATCAACTAGGATTCTAAAGAATCATCCTTTAGATATTGTTGTTGGTAATCTTGATAGAGGGACAAAGACTAGAGCTTCTCTAAGAAATCAGGTTGAATATCAAGCCTTTCTTTCACAACTAGAACATAAAAATATCAATGATGCAATCAATGATGAATTTTGGGTAATGGCTATGCAAGAAGAGTTAAATCAATTTGAAAGAAACAAAGTCTGGGAATTGCTAGAAATACCTAAGGACACCTTGACTATAGGCACTAAATGGGTTTTTAGAAATAAAGTTGATGAGTCATGAAATATAGTTAGAAAAAAAGAAAGGATAGTTGCACAAGGGTATAATCAAGAGGAAGGTATAGACTATGAAGAAACCTTTGCACCAGTAGCTAGATTAGAAGCCATTAGGATCCTACTTGCCTATGCTGGTCATCTGAATTTCAAGTTATATTAAATGGATGTCAAAAGTGCATTTCTAAATGGTTTTATAATTGAAGATGTTTTTGTTTAACAACCACCTGGATTTATAAACCCCTATTTCCAAAATCATGTTTTTAAACTTTCTAAAGCTTTATATGGTTTAAAACAGGCTCCAAGAGCTTGGTATGATAGACTTACAAATTTTCTTATTTCTAAAGGTTTCACTAAAGGAATTGTAGATCCCACTCTTTTTATTAAAATAATTTCTAAAGATATTTTTATTGTACAAATCTACGTTGATGATATTATCTTTGGATCTTCCAAACATTCTTTATGTACTGATTTTTCAAAGATTATGCAAAATGAATTTGAAATGAGTTTAATGGGAGAACTTAAGTATTTTATTGGATTTCAATTTTTTTTAAAGAAAGATGGTATTATTTTAAATCAAAGTAAATATACAAAGGATCTTTTAAAATGTTTTGGTTTAGATAGTAATAAGGGAAGTGATACACCTATGAGTACCACCTGTAAGTTGGATGATGATGAAACTGAGAAATCAGTTGATCAAACCAATTATAGAGGTATTATTGGGAGTCTACTTTACCTTACTTCTAGTCGACCAAATATCATGTTCAGTGTATGCATGTGTGCAAGATTTCAAGCTAATCCTAAATAATCTCATTTACTTTCCATTAAAAGGATTTTCAAATATCTTAAACATACTACCAATTTAGGTTTGTTTTATCCAAAAGGACAATCATTTGACTTAATGAGTTATTCAAATGCTGACTTTTCCAGTTGAAAGTTAGATAGGAAGAGCACATCTGGAACATGTCATCTTTTGGGAAAGTCCCTAGTATCTTGGTGTAGTAAGAAATAGAACTCTGTTTCATTATCTACTGCTGAAGCAGAATACATTTTTGCTGGTAGTTGTTGTGCACAGATTCTGTGGATGAAACACACCCTATTGGACTATGGATATCAATTTAGACACGTGTCTATAAATTGTGATAACACTAGTACAATTAGCATCTCTAAGAATCATGTGTCTCACTCTAGGACTAAACACATTGATGTCAGACATCACTTCTTGAGAGATCATTATAAAAAAGGTGATATTTCTCTGGAATTTATTGACTCTGAACATCAATTAGATGATATCTTCACCAAACCCTTGAGCTCAGAAAGGTTAAATTTTATTAAGCAAGAATTAGGTATGATCGATCAGTGAAACCGATCAGTGAAACCGATCTTTTGTTACCGTTCGTATCGTACAGTGTTCAACACTCTTAGTGTTTGTCAAAAAGACGTTGTTTTACTTAATCGATATTATATTTAGTATTATAACCCTAAATGATAAATTTAATGACCTGCGGCTATTTCTTGTCCCAAGAACTCTGACTCTTCATCTCCCGCCAAACCTTACTTTTTCTGAAACTTGAACCTCTTGAACCTCTTGAACCTTTTTAAATCCTTAAAATCCTTCAAACCCTTCAAACCTATCAAACCTCCAAATGGAAAAGCAAAAGAGACAAAGAAAGGAAACCGAAGGTTCCTCTCCTATGAAACGCCAATGAAGAGAATCGAGCAGCACGACTCAAAGTTCAGTGAACTCGAAGTTGGAAACTCGGGTGGTTACAGCTGAAAAGGAAGTAAGTTCTGAATGGGTGTTAACTAGTAAGTCTGCTCTTTTAAAAGTTTTAGAAATGCAAGGATGGAAAAACTGGTTCTGTGATAATGACCGAGTCTACTACCCAAAGCTTGTGCATGAGTTTTATCTAAACTTAACTATTGTATTGGATGGAGTAGAAGCTGCAAGATTATCTTCAATAGTTAAAGGGAAAAAGATATATTTTTCTTCAAATCAATGGGCTGAGTATTTGGGAGTACCTCACAAAGGTAGATATGAAGACTATTCTGGTAATATTCCTCCTACCACTGAATATTTTTCGTATGAACTTGCTCTAGAGATGCTGACTGGAAATTCTGAATCCAGAAGAATAACAGCTGCTGAGTTAGATGGTGAAAGTAGAATTTTGTTTAAGTTTATTCAGCATCAAATATATCCTATGAAGGGTTATTTTACTACTGTGAAATATTAGTATGTTTTCCTGTTGTTTTTTTGCTAAATGATGAGAAAGTCAACTTGTGTAGATATATTACTGTCCATATTGCTGAGATGGTGAAACCATCCAATAAAGATACAACCTTGTTCTACTCTAAGAAAATCTCTACTATGTTAAAGTTTTTGGGCTGTATTGAAGATGGAGATGAGTGTATCTCATCCAGTATTAGTTTTTTTATTAACAAGGATATTTTCAAAAGAATGAAAATCAACTGGAATCCATGGAAGAAGGCATGAGTTGCTGATGAAGATAAGTTGTATGACTCCTTCAATCCTACTGACCATCCTAAGAGACCAAAGGGGATGAGATATCCTAGCTTAAAACCGGATGAAGAAGTTTTTTACTCTGATGAGGAAGAAGAGACAGTAGTTCCAAAAGTCACTAGAGAGTCCAGCAAGGAGAAAGTAGGGGAAACCATAGCTGATGATGACGTGGATACTGAAAAGGAACCTGAATCACCTCCTGATGATAGGATTGATCCTGATACAGTGAGTCCGAAGAAAAAAAGAATGGAATTTGGACCAGCTAGTCCACCTCTCAAGTTACCAGAGTCAGAACCTCTTCTAGGTGATGAAGAAGAAGCTGAAACTGAAGAATCAAACTCTGAGGAGTATGAATCCAATAGCAAAGATAGTACCGATGAAATTTCAGTAAATGGTAATTGCAATGATGATGGTGATGATGATGATGGCAATGATGATGGTGGTGATGATGATGGAAATGATGATGGTGATGATGCTGCTGCTGCTCGACCAGTAGATGGTCACAATGTGATCCAAGATGATCCACAACCACAACAAGTTGAAGAAGACGCTGTTCCTGAGGCTGAAAGAACAACGCATACATAGTTTTATGTAGGTGAAGAAATATCACATGAAAATTCTGGAAAAGATGATTTTGTAACGCCCTAGTATACCTCTTATAAAGCTACATGGGAAGAACACCCAGGTTTTGCTATTCTTGGTTTGGATTATTCAGAAGAAGAAGAAGAAAAAGGGGTGCACAAAGCAAGGGCAAGTTTTTCAGTTAAGGCCAGAATAGTTGCTGAGAATGTACAAGTGACAGCAGAAAGACCTGGTCCTTCAGTTTCTCGATCATATTTAGATAGATTTAAAGATGAGTTGATCCATGCAGTTAGAGAGATAATAAAAGAAGAATATCTCATGCTCCTGCTCCTACTCCTATGAACTTATCCGAGGATTCTATGGATGCTCTAACTCAGAGAGTGGTAAGTATCATCAAACCAGACCTGTGCAATACTGGTGAGATGATTGATAGGCATATTACCTCTCTGAATCAAGCACTCAAGGATTTAAGCAGTGTCTTAGTGTCTTTGTCAAGTGAGTTTAGATCAACCATCACTGTTATGATGGAAGTGTCAAGAAATTTGGTAGAACATCTGAAGAAAGCTGATTTGAGGAAGTTGAAAGCTGAGATAACTCAGATTTTCGCTTAGGATAGCTCCTCCAAAATATCCAAAATCACTGGTCATGAAATAAATGCCTTAAAGGATATTATAAAGGAAGAGTTAACAGCTCTTGGGAAGATTCTGGATTTGGACTCCCTGAAAAAGCTGAAAGACAATAGTGTGATCATATTCATAAGATGGTGAAGTTATATTCAGCTGATGCTACTAAGGCTCAGAAAGAGATCAAGGAGAAATTAGATCACTACTTTTCTAAAATTTATACCAAGCATGAGTTGAACCATCATTTTAAGGTTTTGGATGAGAATTTACGGCTTCCTCCAGTCACTCAAGCCTTTAAGGCTCATGTTCAACAGTTGAAGGATTTTACTCCTACTCTGGAGAGTTTCATGCAGAACAAGGATGACTTTGAAAAGGCTATGAAATATGGTGGTGAAGTAATTCAAGATTTTATCAATCTACTCAGACCATATCTTCATGTTCAAGTAAAGGCAATTTTTTTTCCTACTGCAAAGCCTCTCAGTTCATCAGATATTGCTACTGGTCAGATTTTAGTCTCTCAAGATCTATCAAATATTCGGCCAGTCATTCAGCAGCCACCTTCAGAAAGATCTTCTACTCCTCAGCAAGTGACCTTAGCACCCACTATGCTACCAGCTCGAGCTGTGCTACCTCCTCTCTCCATCAGGCCAGATCAACCTTCCACCAAAGCACCCTCTAGCCCATCCATTCCTCCCTCTTCTAAAGGGAAAACTCCTCTATACCCCAAGAAATAGCTGTGTGTCATTTTTGATAGGGTGTATTTCATGTATTTATTTTTCTTGTACCTTTTTTCTATGGTTTTTTCAATCGAACTTCATGATGTTTTCTCTCTCTGCTCTCTTTTTCTTTTTGATAATCCCAAAGGGGGAGAACAGGCATACAATCAGACTATATATGCAGTAAGGGGGAGATATGATGACTGCTTAAATTCTCACTCTTTTTATGATCTGGTGCATTCTCTGATGATATGTTTATCTTTGGTTATATATTTTGTTTACATAGGGGGAGCATAATGAAGGTTACCTCCTTTCCTCTCTCTTATTTTATGCCATTGATGTTTGATTATCAAAAATGGGGAGATTGTTGAACCCTCTGTGAAATGGTTATTTTAATAATCACAAATCATTGTTATTTCTATTTATACGTAAATTTAGTCAACTATTCATTCTGTTCTAAATGTGTTTATATATGTTTAATCATGTCTACATATGTTTATCTATGATTATTTATGGTGTGCTATTGACCTGGAGGTGTTCTGGATCGAGCGGACACTTGGTGCGTATTTCATGTTTTTGACTCACCGTTAGTTATCTTCATGAGAACGGTCGCACTGATGAAGAACGGTCGCACCGATGAAGAACGATCACACCGATGAAGAATGGTCGTACCGATGAAGAACGGTCGCACCGATGAAGAACGGTCGCACCGATGAAGAACGGTCGCACCGATGAAGAACGATCGCACCAATAAGCTATCGAAACTGATGCTGATCACATAAGCTACTGAAACCTATGCTGATCACATGACCTACCAATACCAATGTTGATCAAATGACCCACCGATACCGATGTTGATCAAATGACCTACCAAAACCGATGCTGATCACATAACCTACCGAAACCGATGTTGATCAAATGACCTACCAAAACCGATGCAAATTCAGAATGACTTACCGATCTCATGACTCAATGATAGTCATGAAAACTGTTTTAATTTCTATTAACTCTTATTTATTTCCAACGGTAATATTTGATGTTTTTAATGTAATAAATGTTATTTAATGATAGTTGTTGGATTTCAAGAAATCGTATCTCGTACCTGTAAAAAGGTAATCATTCTTTTTTCCAGATCTCAAGGAATAAAAAGGAAGATCTGAAGTAAAAAGGAGTGCAAAGAAAAAGAAAAGAAAAGATAAACATACACGAAATAAGGTGCACGTGTGTGCAGTCCCAGGGAAAACACAAGAAAAACTTGAAGAACACCTGTAAAAACCAGAGAGATTGAAGCAGATCTTTCAACTGAAACAAACACCAACACTAGTAGCCGTGCCTCACTGAAAATCATATGCACAAGTCTGAATAACTGTAGCTGAGAAGAACAACGATACTCTGTTTTGAGTCTTTCTCACTAGAAAAGTTTTCGACTTCCATCTGAAACATCAAAACGAGTCCAGAGCATATCTGCAATTACACAGAGCTTTCTAAACTCTATTATTTTCCTCTTTCGTATCCCTTTGCTTAACATTCTAAGCAGTGTGTGTGTACATTTGTCTACTCTAGATACACACTGTCTCCTGAGCTGAAATGGAGGATATTAAATCCTCACACTAAACTTTCTACACCTTATTGTATCCCACTATGAGTTATGGAAGAGGTCAAGTGTGACCTGGACAGCCTGAGAGCTGTTGCTATTGTTTTTCCCACGTAGAACTATGGTAGAGGTCTTAGGACCTGAACTGTATCTGTACTGTTGTTTACCCCGATCCAGGGTGTGGATCAAATTTATATAAATTGTTTGAGAGGACTAAGTCTCGGATTGAGACTGAACCTCTTGGTTATATCTGCTGTGCATCTTAGATTAAGTTTAAAGTATTATATATATATATATATTGTATTACACTGCTATTTACTTTGAAATAAAAATATATTTTAAAGTTACTTTGATAGTTAAATTAACAAGTGTTTGTAACTTGTGTAAATTAGTAGATTAGCTTCAAAAGATAATTTAATCCTATGATTAAATTAACTGATACCTAATCAATCTTTTGAGAATTTAATTAAACCTTTACAGTTTTACAAATTCACTACAGTTTAACTTGTTTTAAATTGGGGAATTTTAAGAGAAAAATTTTTAACAAAAATTTTAATTGGTACTCAATTCACACCCCCTCTTGAGTATCCACTCCGACCAACACCTGGAATGATAAATGTCAGAGTTCTTTTATTGAGATAAAGTGTCTTTTAACTACTGCACTGATGTTAACTCTTCCTGAGGCTGGGATAGGTTATGTGGTTTTCTGTGATGCATCGGGTTCAGGTTTGGGATGTGTACTCATGCAGGGTAATCATGTTGTTGCCTATGGGTCTCTTCAGCTTAAGCCTCATGAGAAGAACTATCCTACCCATGAACTTGAACCTGCAACTATAATGCACACACTTAAGTGTTGGAGATATTACCTTTATGGAGAAAGGTTTATAGTGTTTTCATACCACAAGAGCTCGAGTTATATCTTCTCTAAAAAATATTTGAATCTCCGCCAAAGACGTTGGGTGGAGTACCTGTAATCTTTCGACTTTGACATTGCCTATACCCCGGGGAAAGGGAATGTAGTTGCAGATGCATTAAGCAGAAAACTTCCATCACAGGCTGTGAAAGAATCTTCATAAGAGTGGAGTTTGATGGCTCTTTTTGCTCAGTTGTATATTGGAGTTCAGTGGAAGGGTAATGCAGTTTCTTTATCCAGTGTTCAGTTAACTTCTGCTCTCCTTGAGTTAATTATTCAGGAAAAACAACTGGATGATAAATTCCATAGCATTAGGGACTCTCTTTATGGTGGGGAGACTGACACTCTATGGTAGTTCTCCAAAGAGGGTGTTCTGTGTTATCGAAACCGTTACGTTGTGTCGTTAGCGGCAAGGAAGGATGTGATGGGGGGTTTCCATAACTCTCAGTGGGCTGTACACCCAGGAACCACGAATATGTTCTATGACATGCGGTGATAGTTCTGGTGGCCATGTATGAGATGAGACATTGCTGAGTTTGTATCTCGTTGATATACATGCCAGCAGGTGAAAGCCGAGAACCAGAAACCTTTGAGTTTGCTTCAACCACTTCCAGTCCCTACATGGAAGTGAGATAAAATCTCTATGGACTTTGTGGTTGGGTTACCTCAAACCCAGAGGAAGAAGAACGCGATATGGGTTGTGATCGACAGGCTGACCAAGTCGGCTCACTTTATACCTATTCGAGATACAACCAAAGTTGAGGAGTTGGGAAATATCTATGTGAAAGAGGTTGTTTGTTTGCACAGAGTTCCATCTGCTATAGTCTCTGATAAGGATCCTCAGTTTACTTCTCGCTTTTGGAGAGGCCTTCAAGAGGCATTGGTATCTCAGGTTTGTTTGAGCACGACCTACCATCCACAGTCAGATGGCCAGACAGAAAGAGTTATTCAGATCCTTGAGGATATGCTCCACGCTTATGTTCTTGACTTTGGTGGGTCTTGGGATGATCATTTGGGGCTAGTTGAGTTTTCTTATAACAACAGTTATCAGTCTGTGATAAAAATGGCTCCTTTTGAGGCTTTGTATGGCCATCCTTGTAAATCTCCTTTATGTTGGTCAGAGATTGGTGAAAGCTCCTTAGTAGGACCTAGTTTGGTCCAAGAGACGACAACTAATATCCAGTTGATTAATTAGAGAATGTTGATAGCACAGAGTCGGTACAAGTCTTATGCTGATCGTCGCTGTAGACCTTTAGAGTTCTCAGTTGGTGACCAGGTGTTCTTGAAATTTTCACCCCGATTAGGTCATCGACGTCTTGAGAGGCAAGGGAATCTTGCTCCTCGTTTTGTGGGACCTTTAGAGGTTGTTGGTCTTGTGGGTAAAGTTGCTTACCATCTATCTCTACCACCAAAACTGACATCGATACATAACGTGTTCCATGTATCGCAGCTGCAAAATTATCTCTCTGATCCATCTCATGTTGTGAGTTGGAGTGATCCTGAGATTGAACCAGATTTATCTACGACTAAATGACCAGTCAGGGTTCTTGATTCTGAGACCAAGGTACTTCGTGGGAGAACGATACCTCTAGTCCATATACTTTGGCAGCATAGTTCGGATTCTCATGAGACGTGGGAAAGGTAGGCACTAATGAGAGATCAGTGGCCTCATCTTTTTGACGTGAAGGTTTCTTCACAGGATTTCTGGGGACATAAAGGTCTTATGGTGGAGAGGTTGTAACATCAAGTTACGTTTTCAGGTACTTTGATGTTTCCTAGTACCTATGTTTTGGATTAGTGACTTAGGGGTACGTTTGGGTGAACTTTTAAGTAAAAAAAAGGGCAATGGCGTGTGCATAGTTTGCGCACGGTTTGACAAACCGTGCGACCAAACCGTGCCAACCAAGCTGCACTGGACAGAGAGGTACGCGCGGTGTGTGCACGGTTTGACAAACCGTGTGACCAAACCGTGCGGACCGAGCATCTATGGACAGTGAGGGCCGCACGATGTGTGCACGGTTTGACAAACCGTGCGCCTCTGCCCAGGTAAACCCTGTGTGCAGTTTCTAATTCCGAAATTTTCTTTTAAAACCACATGAACCCCTGGTACTTCCATAATTTTGACCTTGGCTCGGGCTTGACTCATTTTAGGTCTTTCCAAAGCCTCTTAGAGAGATTCCAAGGCGATCTGAACATCTTTCTTCGAGATTGAAGGCTTGGATTGAAGATCTGTTCTCCTCCCATTAAGTGGATTTTATCCTGTTGTGTATATCATTTATTCCTCTATCTTTCCTTGATCTTTTCATTGAAGATTTCCTTTTTTTTACATAGATCTAAACCTATGAGTTGAGATATAGATCTAGGATTGTTAATCTAGATCTAGTTTTTCAAGATCTTGATCCCTTTGGTCTTAATTTTAGTTTTAAGGATTTAGATCCAGATTTAGATCGACGTCGTTGTGCCGCTCGGTTGTTGGGGTTTCTCGTTGGGTTAACTCCCGTCAATAAATCGAGGTAGGTGGTTCCATCCCAACTTGCCAAATTTATTATCAATGTATTTTCTAAATTTATTTCAATTATTGATTTGAATTCAATTGCTCAAGTTGCTTTCAATTAAATTGATAAAAACTCGATTCCATTGAATTGAGATATTTGAAATGGTTTTGGCATAAAAATTTGGGAAAACCCCAATTCCATTAAATTGGGTGTGTTTATGGAAAATTGGTCAATTGAAATTGTTTAATTTAAATTGTGGATTTGATGGAAAGGTTTTTCAATTAAATTGTTGAATTTAATTGTGGAAATGAAATGTGTAATGATGGAATTGTTTTTGAATGGATTTCAAACTTATGTAAATGGATTAAAATGATTTGATAGAAACCCATTGGTTTTATCTTGTGAAAAAGGCATGTTTTAGAATAAAACCTATTATGGTTTTAAATGGAATGAAGTTGGCACTTTTGAAATAGAAGAATGGGATTGATCATATTTTAAGCATTCTTAAAATAGTTCGCCCATCATGTAAGAGCACATGTAAACCTTAGGTAGTTAGTGAGTTATTTGGATACACTCTACGCTACGATAATGTTCTAAAACATACTTGCAGCAGGTCACATCCCCAACGGGTTGGTGATGAGTCTCCTTTGACCAGTGTCATAGGGACGTGTGTATACACATTTTGATAAGTTCACATAGAGTGAAGAATCCTATAACTGGTTAATACTATCGTACCTTTTGGCAGATGACCATGTTGCTCACTTGTTTATTTATATTTGAGATATAAATGTATGCCAATGCTTTTGAACTTCCTTACATGCATCCTGAAATTTATATAAGCTGTTTTATATAAATGTTTTACTTAAGCCATTGTTTTAGAAATATTCCATCATCTGTAAAGCATTTGATTAAAATATTTATTTCCATCATTTGAAAATGTATAGCATGTTTTGTTAGAATATGATTTGAATTGCCAAACCTGTTTATTTGAAAATTGAAAGCTTTTCTTTGGATGATCTATATTTGGCATCTGTTACGGAATCTTTGGTGGTATCCTACTGGGCTTAGGCTCACACCCTACTTTTGCCTTCGGGTGTTTGTAGACTTTCTTCTTCCAGGATCGAGCAAAGGCAAGAGACCTCTTGGAGGTGGATCCAGTCGTTGATCTCTGGTCTTGGTGAGTTGTTTCCTTAGGGAATTTGAGACTGTTTTTCCTTTTTAGTACTTGGGTTGTAGTACTTTGGGCTTTTTATGCCTCTTTGTTTCCTGGTACATTACTCCCAGTGTAGTTCCCTTTTGATGTGCATAGTGTCTTGTTTCTTTTGCTTCCGCATTCTTTTGGAAAAATCATTCCCACTTGCATGTTGTGTGATTCCAGGTTCTAGTTGCTGACCTGTGGGGATCGGGAATGCCCTTCGGGCTATGTCAGGGCCGGTTCGGTTATCGGGTTACCAGGGTACCCGGGCTGGTTCGTGACATTGACTCTGAAGTGAGAAGAAACAAGAAATCTTGCAGTTTAAATTTATTCATGTTGGACTATAAAAAGTCTAATGTTTAAGTTTGAATAGTGATCGCGTTGTCGAGCGCGTCAAATTAGTTGTTTAATTTTGACTAGAATTTCTACAGTATAGCAGCAACCCTAGGTCGTCTCTCGACGGAGCCTTAGACCATTAATTTAAAAAGATGGTTTTGATTATGGAAGTAGAAGTTGAATTAGGTTTTTTAAAACTTGGGGTTTTTATGATTAATGATGAAAATAGGAAATGAAAGCGATAAAACAAAGTAGAAATGAACAAGATTGATTAAACGTGATCAACCCGGGGAAGTCTCGTGATGCTCATCCTTCATCACTTCAAGGGATGGGGTTATGATCTTTTAATCCCTGGTTTGTAACACCTAGAACCAGAATGTTACTGAGTTTATTCTAGGATACCTCCTAGGGTTCAGTCAAAAACACATAACGATTCACCGAACACCGTCGATGATTGGGTGATTTGTGTTCGACATCATAACCGAAACTCACCAAGGCAACACATGAAGAATTCGATGTGTTGTCCAAGTTTGTATGTTATTTCATTGTGATACCATGACATAAATTTTTATGACCTTGATAGTGATTATGTGAGTTCAATTGACCAATATGAACCACAGAAACACCACAATTGGAAGGGGGAAAAGAAAATGGTGAACGGTGTGTGAAACATCAGATGAATGTGTACCCCCAAACATGATCATATGAGTTGAGCATGACATACCAGTACATAAATCAATAAAATAAGAATAGAGGATGATGAAAAACAACACAAAAACCTGGAATTAAAAAGATCATTAAAAATAATACAACTTTGAAGCTCGGGATTACATCACATTCCTCCCCGGGTGATCACAAGGGGTTTAGAAACCCATGGGAGAGGAAGAAGAAGAAGATGTTGAAGTAGAACTTCAAATAGCCTCCAGAACTGCTATGGATGTTGAGAAGACTCCTTGGGGACTCAAAAATGGTATCACCTTGCCTCCTGGCCGAACTTACAAATGGGGAGCCCAAGGTGTCATTTTATAGAAAAATTGGAAGGTGGTTTTTGGCACATAGATTTCATCAGTCTACTTGTACCACGAGTTTAGGCCTTCAAACAACCTTATCTATCTTTGTAGAAAATATAAAATTTTTATCCCTACCTATTGAATATCTCCACCAAAAGTTTGTCACCATTTGGACAAATACAGCTCAAGATATTGATAAAATACAGAACACCGCATTTGACTTGGTCCATATTCGGTGGCTTGGACAGATCAGTTCGGATGGGCCCCATAGAAGCCGAATCAGGATTGGATTCCTTAATATGAAATGTATCCTATTAAATTTTGGACAGGAACACAAAATTTCAGCCCATTTGGATGCACTTATTTCGTGTACTATGCAAAATAGTGGAAAAATTTCCATGGATCCATGCAATTTTGGCCCATTTTTCTTCCACTTCATCAAGGGCCCTCCAAATCACCTCCACCTACATTGAAATAATAAAAACAAGTAACATTGACCATTATAATGTTGATTAAAATTAATTAAATTATTCAAACATAAAGTTCAATTTATTATTATATTTGTAATATTCATTACAAAACTAGTTTAAAACAGCGGTGTAAGGGTGAAATAAAACAGTGAATCGTGGTACGATCACACCCCCACACCTAAACATTTGCACTCCTGGGAAAAGTCACATATCCAAATAAAATATTGCATATATAAATATTTCCAACATCATGAAGATTTATCATTTGAAGAAATTTTATTTAAAGTAAAGTGATCAATGCACGAACCACAATAAGGAGTTCTTCTTAATGAAAATAGAAAAAGATGTCTCATAAATCATATCATAGAGAAATTCAAAAAGATTCATGATACCCAATTGAGCAAGGAATTAAGAAGTAAACCATGACACTAACTCTCCATGTGTTTGTGTGAAAACCATTCCATGCTATTCTTTCCACTTTCTATCAAATAAATATAGGTTATTTTAACATTATTCAGCTTTAAATGATTTTTCACCGAACCTGTCCTACATCCTTTGCAATAATATTTCAAGACCCACTCATTTAATAATTCCCAGAAGTAAAACTATAAGCTCCCGACCTAGATATCCCCATATGTTTCACATTTCATCACTCCCCTCATTTATTATATTTTTTTGAAGTTGCATTTGGAACAAATATCACACTCATCTCTCAACCCTTATTTGATCTCCTCACGACAATAATTTCAATAGTTATAACAAGATCAAAGGTTGAGGAGAAGTGGTTTTTGACCTACCCAAGACACAACCAATTTTAATGTTTTTTTTAGGGTGTACAACAATCAGACATTAGGTACACATGCATAGGTCAATCTGGTACAGTAATGAAACAGATCGGATAAGGAACAAATGTATTGAAATATAATTTAAAGCTAAAAAATATTAACCCAACATATATTTACCTTATATTAAGTAATAAATAATCACACTTTGTGGTTTGGTGCAAAAAAAAATTGTGGAGATATTAGTGACACAATTTTCCCAAAAACTACTCACACAATGGGAATCAATCATCTCAAAGGTTTCACATAGATATGACCATTTATATCATTGATAGAAAACTAATTCACTAAAAATCACTCCCTAATGTTAAATTCATACAAAAATTATTTTTAGCTTTCGTTATGGTATTTTTACTTTCCCCCCTTTATGGTCGCCAAATCATGGAACTTCGAAATTGTTGATGGGGAAAAATGAAAATACCATAAAGAAGGCCAAAAAGAAAAAACAAGAGGAGAAAACAATGAAAATTCCTAACTAACCCAGGAATGTATCCACCCCCCACACCTAGAGTATGCAGTGTCCTCACTGAAATAATTGAGAATGTGAGAAGGAAGGATAAAATCTGGTGTGTTTTATTGGTATGATGCGTCGAGAAGGTGGATTTCCTCCACTGGATTATTTGGAAAATCCTCATAGAAGTGTTTAAGTCGCTGCCCATTGATGGTAATACTTTGTCCACTCTGCTCATGCAAAGCCTGTATTTCACCAAAAGGGTAAACATTAGTAACAATATAAGGACCGAGCCATTGGGAACGAAGCTTACCTGGGTGGAGCTTAAGCCTGGAATTGTACATGAGGACCTTCTCACCAATATGTAACTTCCGTTGGTGAATCATGCTATCATGAATAGCCTTTTTCTTCTCTTTATAGATTTGGGAGTTTTCATATGCATTATGTCGAATTTCTTCCAACTCTTGAATCTGCAGCTTTCTTTGCTCACCTGCATCTGAAAGGTTCATATTACATTGTTTAACAGCCCAATATGCACGGTGTTCTACCTCTACTGGGAGGTGACAAGCCTTTCCAAACACAATTCTGTATGGTGACATTCTTATTGGGGTTTTAAAAGCTATACGGTATGCCCAAAGTGCATCATCCAAGCACAAACTCCAATCTTTCCTATTGGGTTGTACCGTTTTTTCCAAGATTTGTTTAACTTCCCGATTTGATATTTCTGCTTGTCCATTAGTTTGGGGGTGATATGCAGTGGAGACTTTATGATCAACCCCATACTTATGAAGAAAATTTTTCATGTTGCGATTGCAAAAATGTGAACCCTGGTCACTAATGATGAATCTTGGTAAACCAAACCTATTGAAAATTTGGGACCTCACAAAATCAACAACCACTCGAGAGTCATCGGTCCTGGTAGCCTTTGCTTCCACCCATTTAGACACATAGTCAACAACCAATAATATGTATACAAAGCCAAATGAATTTGGAAAAGGCCCTGTGAAGTCAATGCCCCATGCATCAAAGATCTCACAAAATAACATGGGTTGTTGGGGCATTTCATTCCTCTTGGATATATTTGTTGTGAATTGAAAACGACTACATGTCTTGAAAAATCTATGGTCATCCCTATAAAATGTTGGCCAATAAATTCCTGATTCAAGGACCTTTAGAGCTGTGTGTTGAGAGCCAAAGTGGCCCCCACATGCCAAGGTGTGGCAGAAGGTCAAAACAGAGGTGAACTCATGGTCAGGGACACACCTACGAACAACCTGGTCACTACAGATCCTCCACAAATATGGGTCATCCCAAATATACCATCGAGAATCATGTTTAAGTCTCTGGGATTATGAAGTGCTAAAATCAGTGGGGACCCTAGATGTTGCTAGAAAATTCACAATGTTCGCATACCAGGGGGTAAGGTCCACAACATCACAAAGGTTCTCATGAGGGAAGAATTCTACAATGGGTAGGGGTGAGTCAACATGATGGTCTAATGGTGGGGAAATCCTACTAATGTGGTCAGCTACCACATTCTCCACCCCTCTCTTATCTCTAATCTCAAGGTCAAACTCCTGGAGGAGGATCATCCATCGAATGAGGCGGGGTTTGGCTTCAGGTTTCTTTAGGAGGAAACGAAGGGCAACATGATCAGAGAAGACGATGATTTTTGACCCAAGAATATATGAACGAATTTTTTCCAAGGAAAACACAATATAAATGAGTTCTTTTTCAGTGGTTGTGTAGTTTACCTGGGCAGGGTCAAGGGTACATGAGGCATACACAATGACATGAGGGGACTTCTCAACCCTTTGTGATAAAACTGCCCCAACTGCAAAGTTAGAGGCATCACACATAAGTTCGAAGGGAAGATCCCAACTTGGTGGTTGGATTATGGGAGGTGATGTGAGACTCATTTTTAGTGAATTGAAAGAATCATCACAATTTTTATAAAAAAAAATTCAGAATCCTTTTGTAATAACCGAGATAAGGGAAGTGCGATCTTACTAAAGTCTTTAATGAATCAGCGGTAAAAACCAGCATGACCCAAGAAAGACCGCACCTCATGAACAAATTTTGGATATGGAAGGGATGAAATTAATTCAACTTTAGATTTATCAACTTTAATTCCCTTATTTGAAATGATATTCCCAAGAACTATCCCCCACTCAACCATGAAATGACATTTTTCATAATTTAAAACAAGATCTTTTTCAATGCAGCGGCGGAGGAAAGAACCTAGGTGTTCCAAACAATCATCAAAAGAAGATCCATATACCGTGAAATCATCCATAAATACTTCCATACAACTCTCAAGGTACTCAGAAAAAATACTCAACATACATCGCTGAAAAGTACCAGGAGCATTACAAAGACCGAATGACATCCTTCTGTATGTAAATGTGCCAAATGGATAGGTAAATGTGGTCTTTTATTGATCCTCAAGGGCTATATGGATTTGGAAATAACCCGAATAGCCATTAAGGAAACAATAATGATACCACCATCCAATCATTCTAAAATTTGGTCAATGAAAGGTAATGGAAAGTGGTCCTTCCGCGTGGCTTGATTCAGTCGATGATAGTCAATACAGACTCACCAACTGTTTTGTACATGTGTTGGAACCAATTCATTCCTTTCATTTGACACAACTGTTATTCCTGTTTTTTTAGGCACAATTTACACTAGTCTAACCCATTTACTATCATATATAGGATAAATGATCCCCGTAGTAAGTAATTTACCGACTTCCAATTTTACCACTTCAAGGAGAGTGGGATTCAACCGGCGTTGAGATTGTCTTACGAGCTTAGACTCACCATCCAAAAGTATATGGTGCATACAAATAGATGGGATAATCCCAGGAATATCATCTAATGTCCATCCTATTACCTTTTTACACTCTCTCAATATTTTGAGCAGTTTCGATTCCTGTTGTGGAGAGAGGTTATTGGCAATAATGACGGGCAGTTGGTTAATACCCTCAAGATATACATATTTTAAATTAGAAGAAAGTTGTTTAATTTCCAACACCGGTGGTTTCTGGATTGAGGGAGGGGATTTAGGGGGAGTGAGGTCCATTAAACTGTCTATCTAGTCATGTTTATTCTCTAAATATAGAGAATTTATAGAAATGAGATTTGCAGAATCATCAACGGTCATGGGTACCTCAGAATGAACACACTCATCAATTAAAGCACAAAATTTACACTTTTCAGAACCTACACAACACTCAAAACATGAATCAAAACTCAAATCATTCAAGGGTGAAGAAAACAAAAATGAATCAGAGTTTGGGTTGAGGAGAGAATTGTGTGTGTGTGCATCGTTTTAGAGAACTTCCATCGAATAGATAGGAAGAGTGGAGTGATCTTCAATGGGGTGTTTCATAGCCTCAAGGGTGTTAAAACTTACCCTTTCTCCACCAAATTCCATGGAAAATGTACCATTGTGAACATTGATGATTGTCTTTGCTATTTTTAGGAATATCCTCCCAATTATTAGAGGAGCGTGTCCTTGGGTTCAGGTATCTTCTATCTCAAGAATGTAAAAATCAGCGGGGAAGATGAGATTCTTCACTCTGACAAGGACATCCTCAATCACTTCTTTTGGTTGCGTTGTACTCCGGTTGGCAAGTTGCACGAAAATGCATGTTGGTTGAAGCTCTCCAACCTGTAGAGAAGTATACACGGAGTGAGGCATTACATTAATGGAAGCACCTAAATCTAGCAGCATCAGAAAATAAGGTCTCCCCTATGGTACATGGTATCGTGAATATGCCCAGATCCTTGCATTTGGTTGGCATTGCTGGTTGAATCAAGGCCGAGACATTACTACCCAAGTTGACTCTCTCATTCCCCTTCAGCCTTCGTCTATGGGTGCAAAGTTCTTTAAGAAATTTGGAATAATGGGGAATTTGCTTGACTGCATCCAATAAAGGAATATTAACTTGAACTTTTTTAAATGTATCCATTACCTCATTATCAATATCATAATTTTTCTTAGATTTAGAGAGTCTTTGTGGGAAAGAAAGAGGAATGGATTTTTCATTTGAATCATCAACAATGATTTGATTTACCTTTTTATTTTGTTTTTCATTACATGGAATTTTTGAGGGTTGGGAAGGAGTGTTTTCAAGAGGGGGACATACCTGTTTCATCGAATTAGTAGAAGGATAAGCTTCTTTACCACTACGAAGTGTAATTACACATACATTACCTTTGTCCTTCGGATTGGAAATGGGTTGGGATGGTAGTTTTCCAGACCCTTGCATCTTAAGATCACCGATGGTGTTTGCCAATTGTCCCACTTGAGTTCACATGTCTTGAATTGATGATTGTTTGGTCTGTTGGAACTGGAGGTTCTGGGTTGCCATTTTTTTCACCATGTCCTCGAGGCTTGGTTCAGATTTGGGAGGAGGAGGAGGATTGTTTTGAGAAGTTGAAGGATAAGAAGGTTGCATACCTTGGCCTTGTTGATACCAATTCTGCTTGGGGTAGCTTGAGTTTCCTCCTTGTCGGTATTGGGGTTGTGCTTGCCACCCTGGATTTGGATTTGGCCTGAATTGTTCTTGCTTTAAGGGAGGTTCTTGTTGGAATGGACGCCCTGGGAATACAGCTGCACAAGACTTAAATGAATCTTGAAGTTGTGGGAACTGGTCAGAAAAATGAGTGTTATCAGAACAAATCCCACAATGTAATGGAATAGAAGTAGAGTGTGAGTTACCTTGTGCTTGAGCTAATTGCCTTAGAAGGGTATGCATCTCATCAAGTTTAGTATCTACCTTTTGTTCTAGGGATGAATGAATTACCTAATGAACTCCTCGGGTTGGTGCAATAGCTTGTGTACCAAATTGTTGTGCATTTTGAGACATGTTGGCTATTAAGTCACGAGCGACGGAAGAAGTTTTATCAACTAGGGCACCACCAACTGCAACATCAATCATTCCACGATCCATGGGGATAAGTCCCTCATAGAAGTATTGAATTAAAAGTTGTTCACTAATCTGGTGGTGGGGGCATCTTGAGCAAAGTCTTTTGAATCTCTCCCAGTATTCATGAAGGGTCTCTCCTTGTAACTGCCTAATGCCACAAATTTCTTTCCTAATTGATGCAGTTCGGGAGGCAGGGAAAAAATTCTCTATAAAGAGTCGTTTAAGTTCATTCCTTCCCCCAATTGTGGTAGGAAAATAGTATATCCAATCTTTGGCTACACCATCAAGGGAGAAAGGGAAGGCCCTAAACTTGATTAAGTCCTCAGACACATTTTGGGGTTTCATGGTGGAGCACACTATGTGAAATTATTTCAGATGTTTGTGAGGGTCCTCACCAGGAAGACCATGGAATTTTGGAAGGAGGTGGATGAGACCTGATCTTAGCTCAAAGTTGGCAGCTTCCTTGGGATATTGGATGTACGCAGGTTGGTACTCCACATCAGGGGTGGTAAGTTCTTTTAAAGTTTGGTTATTTGCAGCCATGTTTTCTTGGGTTTGATTGGGTTCAATTTTGGATTGGTTTAGGACCACTTGAGGTTCCAACAGGGGTTCCTCAATGTTACTTTATTGACCTTCTCTAGATGCCTTGATTTGTGTGTGAAGTGACTTTTCAATTTCAGGGTCAAATTCAAGTAGTGTTTCTTTACCAGATCGGGTCATGCAAATAATTTGTGAAGTTTTTTTTTGAATAAGGATAAAATCACTTAAGAAGGGTGAAAAGATAATATAATGTTATAATACAGAATTATAGAGGGATATGGAGAAGAAGAGAGAGAGAGAGAGATAAAGAACACATAAAAAAACAAAAATAAAGACAAAATCCAAAACAAAAACAATCAAATGGGGGCGGAGTATTTAAAGGAGTACTAATTAAGAAGTAAAATAAATAAATAAAAGTAAATAAAGAAAAAAAAGATCTTATCTCCCTGTCAATGACACCAAAATTTGATCGCATTGTCGAGCGCGTCAAATTAGTTGTTTAATTTTGACTAGAATTTCTGCAGTATAGCAGCAACCCTAGGTCGTCTCTCGACGGAACCTTAGACCATTAATTTAAAAATAGGGTTTTGATTATGAAATTAGAAGGTGAATTAGGTTTTGTAAAACTTGGGGGTTTTATGATTAATGATGAAAATAGGAAATGAAAGCGATAAAACAAAGTAGAAATGAACAAGATTGATTAAACGTGATCAACCCAGGGAAGTCTCGTGATGCTCATCCTTCATCGCTTCAAGGGATGGGGTTATGATCTTTTAATACCTGGTTTGTAACACCTAGAACCAGAATGTTACTGAGTTTATACTAGGATACCTCCTAGTTTTCAGTAGAAAACACATAACGATTCACCGGACACCGCCGATGATTGGGTGATTTGTGTTTGACATCATAACCGAAACTCACCAAGGCAACACATGAAGAATTCAACGTGCTATCCAGGTTTGTATGTTATTTCATTGTGATACCATGACATAAATGTGCATGACCTTGATAGTGATTATGTGAGTTCAATTTACCAATATGAACCACACAAACATCGCAATTGGAAGGGGGAAAAGAAAATGGTGAACGGTGTGTGAAACATCACATGAATGGGTACCCCCAAACATGATCATATGAGTTGAGAATGACATACCAGTACATAACTGAATAAAATAAGAATATAGGATGATGAAAAACAACAAAAAAACCTGGAATTAAACAGATAATTCAAAATAATACAACTTTTAACCTTGGGATTACATCACATTCCTCCCCGGGTGATCACAAGGGGTTTAGAAACCCATGAGAGAGGAAGAAGAAGAAGATGTTGAAGTAGCACTTCCCATAGCCTCCATAACTGCTATGGATGTTGAGAAGACTCCTTGGGGACTCCAAAATGACAGAACCTTAACTCCTGGCCGAACTTACAAATGGGCAGCCCAAGGCGTCATTTTATAGGAAAATTGGAAGGTAGTTTTTGGCACACAGATTTCATCAATCCACTTGTACCACGAGTTTCGGCCTTCATACAGACTTATCTCGCTTTGGAGAAAATATAAAAGTTGTATACCTACCTCTTTACTATCTCCACCGAAAGTTTGGCACCATTTGGACAACTACATCCCAAGATATTGATAAAATACAGAACACCGCATTTGACTTGGTCCATATTCGGTGGCTTGGACAGATCAGTTCGGATGGGCCCCATAGAAGCCTAATCAGGATTGGGTTCCTTAATATGAAATTTATCCTATTAAATTTTGGACAGACCCACAAAATTTCAGCCCATTTGGATGCACGGATTTCGTATACTATGAAAAATAGTGGATAGTTTTCCATGGATCCATGCAATTTTGGCCCATTTTTCTTCCACTTCATCAAGGGCCCTCCAAATCACCTCCACCTACATTGAAATAATAAAAACAAGTAACATTGAACATTATAATTTTGATTAAAATTAATTAAATGATTCAAACATAAAGTTCAATTTATTATTATATTTGAAATATTCATTACAAAATTAGTTTAAAACAGCGGTGTAAGGGTGGAATAAAACAATGAACCGTGGTACGATCAAATAGCTTTGACCAAGTGGATTTAAAATTGACTCAATTCCTTGATAATTTGTTTGAAAACATATTACCACAATCAAGTATGGAGGGGAAAATTGTAAATTGTGACTTAAGAAATTTTGAATATGAGGAATGATATGAAAAAAGGGATAAAAGGCATTAGAAGAAGTATTTCCTAAGAGCGAAGTTACCATTATTTAACAAACCCATTAGGGGGTTGAATTATGAAAGGCCACTTAAGGCAATTGGATGTATAGTCAAATAATAGCATCTTTTGGCTGACAGGACCATTATGTAGACTACTTATGCAATGACACCTAGGGGCACGTGCTGCATAGTCAGGTAAAAGAACTCTCATAAATTTTACTTTTCTATTGCTAAAAGCTAGTGAAAGTTTATGGAGATTCAAATTTTCCAAAGCATAGAGTCTGCTGTATGGAGAGAGGTGCTTGAATATAGAGAGGATATTTCCAATCAAGATTGTCAAAGAATTGGATAAATGTCACTCCTGTGAAGGTCTGACCCAAACGTAGGGAAGGGAAATATAAACCATAGACTTGAATACTTTTAGATCATGAAAAAGATTATGGGACAAATATGTTAAGGATGAATATTTTTTCAGATCCCTACATATTTTCGTTAAGACAAATAAGGATAAAAGAGGTTTTCCTCCCAAGAATGAAATTACCACAATTTAACAAACCTGTTAGGGGGTTGAATTATACAGGGCCACTTAAGGGCATTGGCTGCATAGTCAAATAATAGCATCTTTTGGATGAAAGGTTCATTATGTAGACTATATATGCAAGGCCGCCCAAGGACACGTGTTGCATAGTCAGGAAAAAGAATTCTCGGGTATCAGACATTTTGTGACCAGAAGTCAAGAAAAGGGTTATGGAGATCTGGAAGTATTTAAGGTTAGGAGTATGACACATGAAAATGGGTATTTTCCAATGCATGAAGGAGATACATAAACCAATGCTGACCATAGTCATGTTGTGGTTGGGTCCTGAATTGAGATGTTGGACTTCACTACATATCTTATTAGAATGAGAATCAAGCCAAATGTAGTTCTTGAAATACAGTTTAACGTCATGTGGGATGAGAGTGTAGGAGATCTTAGTTTAGGGTCATAGAGCTTGGACCATAATGAGCAATACACATTGTGTGTTTTATAAACCTAATGTGAATGAAGACCAGGGTTTTTATACCACATTCATGTTTTCACAGGGGTAATTTTCAGCCAAGGGACTGAAAGTGGAATTTGGGGTTAGGCCAAAAGACTTGGGGTTGGATTTGAGGGATGCTCGAACGTTCCTACGTATCCCATAAGGATGGGAATCAAGCCGCACGTAGTTCTTAAAATACCCTTTGTACAAATTTGGTTCGTACAAGTGAAGGGTGAAAGGGGACTTTAATGCAATGATGGTTTGACCCAAGATTAAAGGTTCAGGCATTACCATGTATGCACGTAGTCTTTGAAATATGACATGATTGGAGATCAATGTCAATGATGATTCCCTCTCAGGTGATAGACAATGGGGGACTGTATAGTTTAACGTCATATAGCAAGGACGATGGTGATGCACAGTTTAGTGTCATGTAGTAGGGAAAAAAGGGATGTACACAGTTTAAAGTCATGTAAGACGGAGGTGAACCAACGTGAAGAGATTGGTTTTGGGCTGCTTCACGGATCAACATCGTATGAGACGAAGGTGAACCGACGTGAAGAGATTGGTTTTGGGTTGCTTCACGGATCAACATCGTATGAGACGGAGGTGAACCGACGTGAAGAGATTGGTTTTGGGCTGCTTCACGGATCAACATCGTATGAGACAGAGGTGAACCGACGTGAAGATATTGGTTTTGGGATGCTTCACGGATCGACATCGTATGAGACGGAGGTGAACCGATGTGAAGAGATTGGTTTTGGGCTTGAACCTCGGGAGGTTGCCTACGTACCCAGCCTAGAAGGAAAGGATCAAAGTCCGTGTAGTTCAATTGAAAATGAATTGGTGATCAAGTTGTACTTAAGGGCAACGACCTAAAAATGGTGTTGGGACTTACGCATGGTTAGCGGCCCAAAGAGGGTATTATGGTTGAAGTTTATTCTATGCTCACGTGAGTCATACTCAGTGTGAGAAACAAGAGGTAACAACAACCCTAACGATGCACAATTTAATGTCATGTAGGACATATAAGGGACTGGACACAATTTAACGTCATGTTGGACAATAGAAAGGCTGTGCAGTTTAAAGTCATGTAGTAAGAACTTTGGGGACTATGCAGTTTAATGTCATGCAGTAAGGACAACACAGTTTAACGTCATGTTGGACGAATTAGGGGATTTTACAGTTTAATGTCATGTAGGATGAGGGTTTTTGGTTTAACGTCATGTAGGACATAATTGAGGACTTTTTTCTTCATTTTAACGTCATGTAGGACGAGAATATGTACAGTTTAACGTCATGTGGGACAAAGGAGGCTGTTCAGTTTAAAGTTTTGCAATGAGAACTAAAATAGTTTAAGGTCATATGCATGGACCAGTGCTGCACATTTTAGCGTCATGTAGCTAGGACAACACAGTTTAACGTCATGTTGGACGAATTATTATGTATTTTTTTACACAAAATACTTCTTCAAGAATCTTTCATTGGTTGGAGTTGTAATGAGTTCTCCATCCATTGAGATTAAATAATAAGCTCCATTGGAGTAGACCTTATGTATTTTGTAAGGTCCTTCCCACTTTGACTTAAGCTTGGGAGGTTTCTTTCCTGGTATCATTGGAGTTCTGAGAACCAATACCAATTCTCCTTGAATTAATGAACTAAGACAAACTTTTTTGTTGAAAGCCTGTGATATTCGATTATGATAGACTTCCAAGTGGTGCAGGGTGCACAATCTTTTTTCATCTAATCGTTCCAATTCATCCAATCGATTTTGAGATTGTTCATCTATAGATGACTAATCACAAATGGATACTCTGAGTGAAGGTAATTGAACCTCAATGGGAAAGACTGCTTTTGTTCCATATACTAATGAATATGGAGTTGATCGCATAACAGTGCGGGTGGTGGTCCGATAAGCCCATAAAGCATAAAAAAGTTTATCATGTCATGATTTCTTATCTTTATCCACCATATTTTACAATATTTTTTAAAGAGTCTTATTGAAGGATTCTATTTGGCCATTGGCCGCTGCATGATACCGAGATGAATGGTTAGATTTGATGTTGTATTCTTGATACAACTTCCTTACCTCGGATGAACAGAAGTTGGTGCCATTGTCCATCAATATGGTATGAGGGACACCAAATCTAGTAATGATATTAGACTTTATGAAGCTAACAATGCTTTTAGAACTAACTTCTTTGAGAGGTATTGTCTCTTCCCATTTGGAAAAGAAGTCAGTAGCAGTAAGAATATACTTAAACTGCTTGGATGTAGCCAAATGGTAAGGTCTTACTACATCCATTCCCCATGTGGAAAATGGCCATGAGTACTTAGCTGTATGGAGAAACTCTGGGGGTTGATGAATGAAGTTGGCACATACTTGGCAAGAATTAAACTTCTTAATGAAATCAACACAATATTGTATCATTGAAGGCCAAAAGTATCCAAGCCTTCGAATTTGATCAGACAGTCTATGTCCAGATTGGTGGGAACCACACAGACTCTTGCATGTACTTCTTTCATGACAGCCATTGTCTCTTCACCATCAATACATCTGAAGAGAATTCCATCAAAACCTATTTTGTAGAGAATTTTTTCTAGGTGATCTGGGCTATCATAAAGAGTAAAATTGACCACACGTCACTAGACTTGTTCTTTCCCGGCTCTATCAGGTGGGAGTGTTCCATTTTGAAGGTATTCCCTGATAGGTGTCATCCATCCTATAGTATGACCATATGGTTCAGAAATGGGACTAATTTCATTGATTTTCTCTGTTCTGATTTGAACATAAGGTGAAACTATACGACGATGGGAAATACTGATGTTTTTTTCGTCCTGATTTGGATCCACCAGAGCTGTGGCTACATTATCCAATGCATCATCTTGGGAATTTTGTGATCGTGGGACATAAGAAAATGTCAGTTCTTAAGGAAATTCTTCCATTAACTCTCTAACGTAATCATACAAAGGGATTAAATCTTATTTTCTGATGTCATAATCCCCATTGACTTTTTTTATTACCAGGTATGAATCACCTTTCACCTTTAAGTGATTCACCTGTGCCTGAAGCGCCAACTCCAATCCTGAGATGAGAGCTTGATATTCTGCTTCATTGTTTGTACCACCTTCCAAAAATAAGAAGAAATAGGGTATCACTACCTTTTCAGGGGAAATAAGTACAATTCCCAACCCAACTTTGTTGAATTTAGGATCTTCCATTTTCTTCCCTGTTGGACTTCTGGAAGCACCATCAAAGTACATTTCCCATGTTTTAAGATTATCTTAAATAGAGAAGACTTCCTCATTAGGAAGTTCAATATCTAAATATGTATCTTCTACTAAAGGGTGTTCAACAAGGAAATCAGCCAAAGCTTGGCTCTTTATTTCCTTTTGAGACACATACTGGATATCAAACTACTGCAAAATAACTGCCCACATTTCTAGACGTCCTGTAAGCATTGGATGACTAAGGATAAATTTGAGTGGGTTATTACGAGATACCAATTGGACCTCATGATGTTGCAAGTAGTGTCTCAATTTTTGAACTGCAAAGATTAACGCTAGGTAGCACTTTTCAATACTTGAATATCGATTTTCTGCCTCAAGCATAGTCCGACTAAGATAGTAAAGGATGTTTTCATTCCCAACATCATTCTTTTGGGAAAGGAAGGCACCCAATGATCGCTCTAAAGCTGTCACATAAAGAATAAGTGTTCTTCCTTCAATAGGTGGCATTAATACCGGTGGACTCAAGAGATATTTCTTGAGAATATTGAATGCCTCTTGACATTTTTCAGTCCACTGGTAAGCGACTCCCTTCTTCATCAAATTAGTGAAGGGTAAACATTTTCCTGCCAGATTGGCGATGAAACGTCGAATATAGGCCAAATTTCCTTGAAGTCCTCTCAATTCCTTCAAATTTTGAGGAGGTGATATACCAAGTACTGATTTTTTCTTCTCAGGATCGACTTCAATACCACGATGGCGTACAACAAAGCCGAGAAATTTTCCCAAGGTTACCCCAAAAGCACATTTTAAGGGGTTCGTCTTCAAATTGTGTTGTCGAAGTTTGTGGAATATGATTTCCAAATCATCCAAGTGATTATAACGTTGTCTAGATTTAACCACCAAATCATCCACATAAAATTCAACAAATTTCCCTAAAAAGGGTTTGAAGATACGGTGCATGGCACATTGATATGTTGCACCTGCATTCTTCAGGACAAAGGGCATTACCCGATAGAAAAAAACACCTTGAGGGGCTCTGAAGGCTATAGATTATTCATATTCTGGAGCCATTTGGATTTGATTATACCTAGAATATCCATCCATGAAGGAAAGTGCTTCATAGCCAGCTGTTGCATCAATTAAGAGTTCTGTGATCGGAACTGGAAAATCATCCTTGGGAAAATGACGATTAAGATCTCTGAAATCAATGAAAACTCTAATTTGTCCATTATTCTTTTTCACAGGGAAAATATTAGCCAGCCATTTGGGATACTGAACTTCTCTGACAAAGTTATCTTTGATAATCTTATCCACTTCAGCTTCAATTTTGGAGGCATAAGTTGGGTGTGTTCTTCTTATGAATTGCTTGAATCCTCGATGTTCTTCTGGTAAACCCAAATGATGATTAGAAATATCAGGATCAATCCCTAGAATTTATGTATAGTTCCAAGAAAATATATCTCGATTTTGCTTTAAAAATGAAATATACATTTCTTTCTCTTCAAGAGTCATGGCCGCACTAATTAAAGTGGGGCGTGGATCTTCTTTTGTACCCAAATTTATTTCTCTAAGTTCATCCACAGTGGTATAGATACCCTCTTCAAATACTGGAGGAGCATCTCTGAGATCTTCCTCTTCTTCTTCAATATGTGTTACTTCCTCTGTTTCTACTTGCATAGTAGATAACGAAGCAGAACTTCTATGGCTAGGAGATATGTTAAAATTTGAACATCTTGGAGAAGATGCTTCCATTTCTGGCCCTATTAATGATGAAGGGACTTCCTTGGGTAATAAAGAGGATATGATGGATTGAGAATCGACATCATCATTTATCTCTGGTATTGCTATAACTTCTTCTGGCCTGGTTGATGAAGTATAGAATTGCTAGATTTTAGCAGATGAAATGAAGACATCTCTATTTGAGATTTCATCATTGCCTGGTGAATCAAAAACTTCTACCATGCTGTCTGGCTTGGTTGCCGTAATTGAAATTATGGAAGTTTCCATAAGAGTATTGGGATTTGGGTCTATCCTGTCAATTTGACTGATAGGCAACACATAATCTGTACTCACATGTATGAATGAGTTTACTGGAATCTTTTCCAAACCATATGAAGCATTAATTTTGGTAACCTCCTTTGTTGTGGATATCTCCTTTCCCTCCATGTGATAGAATTCTACCTCAATGTATTGAGATTCACATGTTTTGAATGGGGCTTTATCACCATAAAATGTCCCAATTTGACCATTGAAACAATATTTGAGACATTTATGGTATGATGAAGGTATAACCGCATGTTGATGTAGCCAAGGTCTTCCAAGAAAAATGTTGAAGGCTGTATCATGACGAACAACCATGAAATCTGAATTGGATACAAGGTCTCCAAACTGAGTTCTGAGTGTAATCTTGCCCAGAGGTTCTTGTTCATTTTTATCATATCCTTGCAACATCAAAGTAAAAGGAGATAAATCAGATTTGGTGAGGCCCAATCGATGAAGTGTACGAATAGGGATGAGGTTGAATCCTGAACCATTATCAATGAAAGCTCGTCAGATGTCTACATCATTGACCTTGACAGATAAATACAAAGGTCTAATATGTCCATTCACAACATCATCTTCATCTTCATCTGTAAAATATATCAATGCATGGAATTCTGTAGGATAATTCTCTATATGGTAGACTTCAGCCATAACAATTTCAGTTTCGAATTCCTAAGGACTTGAAAAAGCCTCAATGAGTGCCTCCCGAAGATCCTTTGATAGATTCAAGGCATCCAGAATCAATAACTTGGCCGATACTTGGGCCAAATGTTTCAAGACATTATACTTTTGGTCCAAAGGTCTGCATTTCCCAACAGGAACATGTGGTTTCACAGGTGCCTTAGAAGTTTATGCTTTATAAGTAGATGCTTCTTGTACCGGGGTAGGAGTTGGAAATACTCCTAGCTTTGGAAAATTAGACCGACTAGGTCTATTTATTTGCTGAGAGGAAGAAGGTGTAACTTATAACCGATCTTCCAAAATAACTGTGCCAGGACTGAATCTGCCATGTGTGGAAGAACTTTCTTATTCTTGTTGAGCCTGCTGAAGGGATTTTCCATGAGTTTCTGCTGCATATACAGTTCTAGTAGGGGTAGGATTGAAATAGTGACTTCTGGAATATCCACGTCTTCCTCTGTATCCTAGACCTATGTAATTTACTCTAATTCCTCTGTTTGATACAGGGAACTCAGGCTCATCAAGATCAAAATTGTGATTGGCATAAGGATCTGTTAAGTGAATCATGTTAACAGAACCAAAGATCAACTCTTCATCTGATGAAGATTATGCCTGATTAGCCAGTTTAGGCTGTGCTATTTGGTGGGGCGGTGCTCGTGCTTTTGAAGTAGATGGCATAAAATCTGCCAGAGTCAAAGACAACTTAGGCTTTGACATGAGCTCATCTTCTTCTGACTGCTCTTATTTCTTCGAATTATGCCGCCACTTTGAGGATTTTTCTTCTGATGAAGGGGGTTTTACTATGGCATTCATAGCAGAAGACACAATTGGTTTTTTCAATTGTGTTCATAAAATGGCATGAGTTTGATTGATCGTTTTTTCTGTCCATCCAATCATCATATTTCTATGAATTTTTTTCTTTTGACTTCGTGCCACTTGCCTTCCTCTTCTGGATCTGTAGCAGTAACACATGCTGCCTGGGCTGAAGAACCTTTCAGTTTGACTTGTCCCGAGTCCACCATCTTTTGTAGGAGGTCTTTAAAGACAAAACACTCCTGAATGGTATTCCCCAACATCTGATGAAATGAGAAATAGTTGGGAAGGTCTTCATCTCCTTCCTTGTTCGGCCTTTTAGGCCTTAGCAACTGAACCAAGTTGTTTTCCAACATTGAGATGAAGTAACCCAGAACTTGTTCATTCCGGAAAGAATAAACTTTGTTCTTCAACTCCTCAAATTGTTTCTGTCTTTGATCTCTTTGATCATCTTGACAAAATGACCTCTATTGTTGATGCTCAAGATGTGGATCCCTTCGATAAGATGAAGGTTTTGAAGTGGAAGCAGGTACATGTGCTTGTTTAAGTGTAACTATAGCAGTCTCTGCTTTCCCCATTCTCCTTCCTGGAACTGATATAATTACACAAGTTTTAGCCTTAGTCTTTATAATAGAATCTTTAATCTGTTGAGTGATTGAAGTAAGGTCTCTAAACCCTCCTGTGTATTTCAAAGGGATCAATGGTGTGCATAATTAATCACGTAAATTTGCCACACAGATTGGAAACAATTCTTCTTGAGGGAGTGCTAAGCTTAAGGAATATGTTAATCCCTTCCAGCGAGAAATGAAATATGGAACTCTTTCATTTTCCCTTTTCTTACAATTTGTAAGATAAAAAACCATCGTCTTTGGCAATGTTGAGCTAAATTGAAGAAGGAATCGTTGACGGAGATCTTCCTACCCGGTAATTGACCTGGATTGCTAGCTTGTATACCAGAAAAAAGAAGACCCTTGTAATGTCTGTACAAAAAACCTGAGCTTAACTACTTCTTTTTGTGGATGAGTTCCCATCATAGGATCACAATGAGAAACAAAATGTGTTAAGTATTGTTCTGGATCTCCCGAACCATTAAAAATTGAGAATGTGGTACTTGCAAAATTTGATGGGGGAGGAATTGCATCCACCCATTCAGGGTAAACTCTCTTTTCTGGTTGAATTTGAGCATGTTTTCTCTCCATATCTTCCAATTGAGATGTTAATGACTCAATGGTAGTTATTAACTTTTAAGAAACATATGGTTGATCTTAGACCTGAGCAGGTGCAATAACTAGAGTTTGGGCGGGTGTGGCAACTGATATTGCAACTGATGGTAGCACTACTGGTTGTTGTTGCGCATAACCCATAGGATTAGACCTATGGGGGTGTACTTGTAAAGGAGGATATTCTTGATCCATCCCAGTAACTGCAACAAATTCCCTTGACTGACTGACTCCAGCACGCTTAGGAGGAAGACTACCTTGAAGTAGTTCTGCATTCAACCTCCTTAACTCCTTCATTTCTTCCTCTTGTTGTGCAAACCTTTGATCTAGTGAGAGTGATTGTCCTTCTCCATAGGAAGGGTGGAATATAACCTGAATTTTACCCTTTTCTTTAGAATATTCCTTTCTGGAGTATGGAAGGGAATTGCCCGAAGGAATATCTTTCCTCTAGGCAGCCCTCTGGCCTCTAGTATGTACACCTTCTTCATTTATTTTTGTGTGTACAACCCCTTGAACAGGAACTTCTTCATCTGATTCCTCTGAGTGAACCTCATGTTCTGAGGGATCAGTGACAATGACATTGATGACATTTATTGATGCATAACACATTACATCCCTTATATCGACATTTCTGTGACACTGTATTCTCCCATGTCCTTGATGTGACATTTCCTTTTGTTGAGTTGATCTCTCAGGAACTTCTTGATGAACCGTAATTTGGAGGTAATCTCTTGATAATTTGGCTCTGTGTTCCTCTTGTGGATTCTTCCCTAATCGAGAGAAGACTGACTTTCACTGAGGAAGAGATTGAGGATTTGAAAAAGTCCCCAGTCTGGTGGACTGGGGCTGTTCCTGCTGTTCCTGCACAACTCCTCGAATCCTATTTGTTAATTCTAAGGGTTGGGCTAAAAGAGTCCCCAGTCTGGAAAGCTGAGGTGGTTCTTGAGCTTCTACATCTGAGACTTTCTTAAAATCTCTCCTGATTTTACAGACTTTAGTCCAGAAATTGGATAGATGCATCAACCTACATCCACTCAAATCACCTAGATCAGATGACCGTTGGATGATTTCTGACACTTCTTTCACCTGATGATGTGCATGATCTAAACGAGAAGCCTGTTCGATATTCTCATTTGCCTGATGCAAGAGTAATTCGATAACTTGTTCTTTGTATGCCTGACTTTGGGAAGAACTAGTTGAGGCCTGTTCTTGAGAAAGCCTTTGATTACACACAAAACCAATTGGTTGTGGCCGACCATGGACAATAACATTGCATGAGACTTTTTTTGGCGGGATTTGTTGACTATAGAGTAAAGTGAAATGTAGTGCTCCATGAACACCCCATCCCCTGATATGAATACCAGATGGGGCATTAGCAATTAACCGGCGTAATCTTTTTAGTGCGCCAAGGCATGAACGCTGAAGGGATCTCTGCTGCTTTTCAACCTTCAGATGTCAGGAAAATGAGAGAGATGCCAAATCAATTTGGCGTTGTAACCCTTCTATTATCTTGACATGATTTTCATATTCATCATAAGATAATATTTCTTTTTCAAGTGACAAATAGTTTTCCACATGTTGAGATGAATATCGTGAATACAATCTTCCGTCAACATTTCTAGAATATCATACTGAGAGTCAACCAAAGGCCAAAACATGACTGGTATTTCACCTTTCTCTAGTTGTTTTCTCATATTCAACACTTCCTCTTTATCATTTGATGAAGATTATTCTACCCGATTAGAAAAAAGTTGGTGCTTATTTGTTGCTTCATCAGATTCAAAAATATTGGTAGAGAATTCATTTATCAAATTAGAAGATGAATGACCCAGGGGTGGTTTGGAGAATGACCTACACCCCGGGCTATCATCTGATTGAGAAAGTATTTCACCTACTAGCGGTAAAGCATCAGACATGACTGGCTTCACATTTTTAAGTGCCTCAAGATAAGAGAGATTTCTCTTTACTGCATTGTCCGTTGAAGAATTTTACAGTCAATGCGTATTACTACTGCGGAGAGGACTTTCGCAGCTAAATTCATCATCATGGGGAGGACCACCATGGTGGGTTACATCAAAGGATGAAACCTTTTTATCCTTGATATTCTGGCCACACAGAGGGTTATCGTGGCTCTCATCTGAAGATGATACTTCGAGATCGACCAAACTATCATGAATCAAGCCTTCATGAGGAAGTGTCTGATGAAGACCTTCAGAATTATTGTTCCCACTATTTTGAAATGAGAGAGTAGAATCTTGAGTTGAAACAGATAATTTTCTGATGGCTTCAAGAACTCCAGTATCGAGCAAGGCCTTATTATAGATTGGCTCTTGATTTCTTGACTGTGATGGACGGGTCTTTTTCTTAGACACCTTCTTACTCACTTTGGAAACCACTTGTTGACGAAAGTGGTTATTATGGGCAGGTGTATGTGCCTGCTTATGAGAAATGGTCAGGTTGTGCTGATTATTTCCATTCAAATCGGGTGTATGTTCCTGACTTGATTGTCCGTATGACATGGGGGAGTATGCCCCACAACCCTCTTGGACTGGGACAGAGGTGTGTATCTGTTCCGGAGTGATATGTTGATGAGTCATTCCACTGGTAGGGACAAATTTGTATTTCTTTCCCTGTGATGCTGCTGAAGTTGTTATAATATTCTGACAGGCATCCAGAATATGGGTAGGGATTTGCTTATGCTCTTTCACTATTGTCAGAATGTTCTTGGTGACTTCAGCTGCCAGAACAGGAATATACATCCATTTTGTTCTTGGAGTAGGTGTATGTTCCTGCTCCTGTTCTCCTTTTCCTATCAGTGAATTCTGACAGTACTCATGTGTGGGGGCAGAGAGTTGAGTCTGCTCCAAATTTGTCGTCAGAGCTTTCCAACTGACTTCTCCAGGTGCTACCAAACGAGACTATTGGTAGGATTGATGAACATTGGTAGGTGTATGTTCCTGCTGTGTATTCTTTGTCAAGTATGGTTGACAAATTTCCTTCAATACTGGTAGAAGAGACTGCTGACAGAATTGTTGATTGTAAACAGGTGTATGTCCCTACTTATCAGTTGCCACCATATTAGATTGACGGGCTTCTTTGGATGCAGTCAGACGAGCCTGCTGACTGGTTGATGAATTATAAACAGGTGTAAATTCCAACCTATAATACTCCGTAGGAATTTCCTGGCAGGATTGGCGTGTTACTGCCAGACGAGTCTACTGGGCAGTAACATCAGGACAGAAGGGTGTATATGCCCGCTCGTTGTTTGCCATCAAGTTGGCTTGATGGACTTATCTGGAGGGGGAAGAAGTAAGAACCTACTCCCTGTTGACCGGATTTCACCTCTAACGGTTCATCTTGCAAGCTCGAGTCTAAGGAACCTAAGCCGAACCCCTAAAGGCGGTACCCTCATCATGTTGAGGGCGCACTACCACACGAGTCTGGTGGCGATTGTTGATGGGATCCCTTAGGAAGGACTCCTGTCCTCTTGAATTAAGGCCTTGAGTGACCTTCTCATTCACTTCCCCATAATATGGGAGGGACTGGTGATTGCGTTCTGGGGATAACGACCCGAAATGGTTGGAGACGGTGGTTGGCACTACCTGCTTCTTGACCACTGGTCATCGCTGTCCGGACAACCAGGGTTAGTTGTTAACTTGGAGGGCTTGTCGAGCAGCCTCCAGAGTCAGAATGGTACCGTGTTAACAGTATTCCTTCACCAATGCATTTGAAACCCAACGTTGAAGACGCTGAGTAGGTAATGTTGTCCTCAGAGTAGACGAGGATCCAGCAGGAGTAGCGGTAGAGGCATTCACAGGTGTGAACTTTAGAGAAGCCATTTCTGTAACATAGAGAGATCTTGGAAAAGAGTACCTATTTGATATAACAGACATAATCAAGATAAGTTTGGCCACTACATCTTTTGGATGAGCACATATGTTATTGATTGCTTTGTTGTCCCTCACATTGAATTAAATAGATGCCTAACAAATAAGTAAAACATCATTTAACTTGGTTAAGGATTCACGTTGGGTTCACCATTTTTGTTTCCTCTAGAAATGAGGATGACCTCGTTTGTTTAAGGTTCAAACATTCCAATCGGTTTCTAACGGGATTATTCGTAGAATCGGAAACATCCAATGATTCCATATCCATTTGAACATACTTTCCAAAGGTAGGTGCTTATTAGTTGTAGACTAAATGAGGCTTAAGAATTTGCATTGGTCGAGAGGATGGGAGGTCAGACTTATCACACCTTTTTGGGGGAAATTATTGTCTACTCCAGGACTCTCTTATAGATTTGAGTTATGTTCGTGAATCCTTATTATTTTACCAAGTATGAAAATGAGCTTTCCTTTAGATCTGAAAATAAATGATTGATATGTATGAGATTTAGAGAATCTTTTATATGTATTTGAGGTTCTTCATTGATAGAGAATAATATGTATTTATTAGAGATTCTTATTTAATGGTATCCTTAAACATATTATATAGAAATATCTTGGTCATTATGATAACCATACTGGTTTTAAAGCCACTCAGTGGGGAACTTGAAGTTTATTGTCGTTCAAAAGGAAAGGGATTATTTCAGAGTTGGGATCGTACCCGTAGATGGGCTACCTACGTATCCTTATTAGAAAATGAATCAGAACCCACGTAGTTCGAGTAAAGAAGTATGAGGTTTATGCATGATTAATGGATCAAAGAGAGATGTCATAATTACTTTTACACTCTAAGCTCACGTGAGTCATGCTCGATGTGAGAAACAAGAGGTATTAGTAAAAACCTGATGATTGTTCCATGAAATATGCAATCATAAGAAATGATGTGGGGCTTACGTATGTATGACTGCCCAAGATATATGAGGATCGGGATTTACTTCAGGGAAGAAACCCGGGAACAAGGTCCATAAAGGTATATTTGATTTATGGAGATTTAAATACTTAACTTATGGATTAATCCTGAGAAGGATTCCTAAATTATAGAGGGACTAATGATTGGGTTTTATTCCTGAGAAGGAATCCCAAGTCAGAAGAAATTAAGCCTGGGGATTACTCCTGAAAAGAAGGCCCAGGTTAAGAGAAATTATGATCGGGGCTTACTCCTGAAAAGGAGACCCAGGTTAAGAGAAATTATGATTGGGGCTTACTCCTAAGGAGGATGCCTAGATTAGGGAACTTGGGGCTTATTACTAAGGAGGATGACCAGATTAAAGATCTTCTCATCTTAAAGAATGAGGTTGAATGAAGGAAATCTCTAACCTTAGTGACATAAAGTTATGTAAATCACAAGGTTTTGAGAGACGTTCCACATAATTCCTTTCAGATAAGGAATCCAACAAAGGAACCATGCCATAAATGGCTTTGAATAGGGTTTTGAAGGCTAAATCTTGAAGAGGGGAGGTGACTTTGAGGAAAGGAAGTGAATTGGAAGGAGGCGCACAAGTATTGGTCTGGCATTCAAGTCCTGGTCGCACAAGTATACTTGCGTGATATGAGTTCACTTGGGAAATGAAGAACCTGTGGAGTGATACTTGGGTGACTTTGGATTGGAGACCTTAGTATCATCCTTAGAGTCTTTCAGATGGGTGGCATGCAAGTCTCCTTGAGAGGGAAAGGCAGCGCGCAAGTATCATCACTTTCCTTAAGGGATGGAAACTTAGGCATGAAAGTATTGATGAAATATAATACTTAGGCCTTATTCTTCCTCTTAAGAGCATCCATTATAGGTAAAGAATTACCTTAGAAGTGTTCGTAAGACTTCAGACGGAGTCTTGGGCGACTAGAGCTTGAATCTGAGTTTTGGATTTTTTCGTCCTCGAAATGGGGGGCCCACAGGGGGTATTTATAGGCCACCTGAGGTTGGGCAAAAATTAAGGTTGGGCGCGCAAGTGACTTTCACGCTGCATTTTTGGTGTTCAAGTGACTTGCGTGCCCAAAGTTTGGCGTGCAAGTGACTTACGTGCCTAAATCCAAAGTGACTATGGGACTTATCCTTTGTAAAATCTGATGTCTCTTCAAAGGGCGACCTTCTTTTTTTGCTTAAGGTATTCCCCTTTGGTTATTCTTTGGACTTTGTGATGGAATGGAGTGTCAACACTTTTATACTATGGTATCAATATTTTCCATCCTTTAAGATTGGTGTTGCCCATAGAGTGTTCATTCAAAACATTGAAGTGGTTTTTTAGCTGGATTGAGGCAGGGGTCACCTACATATCTAATATCAGAGAGGACATCAAAGCCACCAGCGTTTTTTCACCTCTTTAGTTAGGACATGATGATGCATGAGGACTCACCCTGGGACCGAGATGCGCTAAACTAGCAATACCACCAGAACTGACCTCTATCTAAAATGTAACTTCCAAAAGTCTGGTATCATCGAACTGAAGAATCCCCATTGAAACAAACTGATACCATTGTACTCCCATTATATAGGTACTTCTAAAACTTTAATAACCTTATAAAATCCATTGCCCCAAATTCAAAAACACAAAAGTATTCACCAACACTCTTTTTATAGAGAAACATGCCCGAGACTTGGGTTCACCCCTCTTCCAACATCAATGTGAGCATGGTTGACTTCCTAGAGACTTTGTAGATGAGAGAGCAATAAAATTGTCCTACTTTTGGAATTGAAGTGTCTTTTAAGGATATTTCCCCAAATGGAACATCATCCGCTCGACAACACTTTTTGGTGTTCCAGGGTTAGTCTCCTCAAACTACAGGCCTCCATACCAGTAAATCTTCTGAAACTCCTCTACTTCTGAACTCCCAACATCCCAAATCCAGACCTCAAGCTCATTGACTTCATTCTGATATCTTCTACATCATAATTTTTCTCTATAATGGTTTTGAAACACCTCAGACTTGTGATTGAGGAAACAACACCCACACTCCTTATGTGCCACCTTATCGAAGAAGGTACAAGGTAAAATGACTTTATACGAACAATAATAACTGGTCAAGATTATATTTCACCGATGCCTTCTCCTTCTGAAATAAGAACACCTTTACTTCTTCCAAAGGCCACACTCCTCGCAAGTTCTGTCACACCCATGGTGCCATTTTAGGTATAGAATGTATTATTTATTGGTTTTTATTTATACCTTTCATTTTTTGAGTCTTTCTATTTATTGTTTTTGAAAAATAGGGTATAGACACTATTGTATGGTTGGAACACAGTTAGTGTTAACCGTTCAACCAAATCGTGTGAAACTTATAGTCCTTAATGGAGGTCATCAATATAACGGGAACATAGTTTGCCTAACTATGTGCCCAAACCATGTGGATCACTAGGTGTGTCTAGTGCCACCTGTATGGTTGACACATGAGTTGAAAACCCATGCATCCAGACTATACAGTATGCCTAGAATTAACAAATGAAATTATTATTTTAACCCTGACCAATTTAATACCTTAACCCCCTTCATTTATCTCTCACTCAACCATCAAGCCCTTTTATGTGTGACCCCCCCTTCTTGGCTCAATTTCAAGGGGTTTTTTTTCCTTGTTTCTTTAAGAAAACACTTAGAGAGTGATTTTTATTCCCTCATTTGGTTATTTCCTACTTATTTTTATGGTTTTCTTTCAACCCTAAGGTCATGGTGACCTAAGGTTCATGTTGGCCAAACCTAATAATAGGGTTTTAGTTTCTAAGGTCTCTCCTTTCCTTCTAAAGGTCTTTTCTCTCATTGCTAGTGGTTTCTCACCATTGGCTGGTGGTTTAGCTTGGTAAAGGTGGGTGGTTTCATAAGTTGGATTTGTTTCATGAACCTTGATTACTTTCTATTTTTCAAAGAGTGTTTTAAATTAGTTTAAATCATGTGTTTATGATTTTAAAAATTTGATACATGTATTATAAATCACTACTATAAAAAAAACATTTAACAGCATTGATATTTATCAGCGCTAGAAAAAAGCACTGATAAATGACATCTTTATCAGTGCTAAAGAAAGCGCTGATAAATTTAATCCTTTATCTGTGCCTTTTTTAACACTGATAAAAGGGTTTCTTTATTAGTACTTTATTTTTAGCGATGATAAAAAGTACCCTTTATCAACGATTTATTTTTAGCACTGATAAAAGGTAACCTTTATGAGCGCTGATAAAGGGTAACCTTTATAAGTGCTATATTTTTAACTCTCATAAAGGAATAATTTATCAGCATTTTTTTAGTGTTGATAAATGTATGAATGAATAAAATAAAATAATTAAATACATAAAAAATAAAAAATGAGTTTATTAAAAAAATATTACATATTTTATTAATTAAATAATTATTTATAAAAATGAATAAATTGATTATACTATATATAAATTATAAATACTAATAAATAGTATGTATTAAATATATAGATATATAAAAAATTAAAATTAAAAAAATTAAAATTATAAACAAGTAAATTGAGAAAAATATTAAACATTTTTTTAATTAGATGATTATTGATAATGTTAATAAATAGTATATATTAAATGTATATATATATATTAATGTATATAAATATTATTTATATAATACAAAATATTATTTATGCTTTACATTAAATAATAATATATTTAGTGAATAATGATTTATAATTAAAAATTAATATGAATTAAAAATATTGACTAATTGCATCGAGTAATGGACATAATTGTATGCCGTTTGATTTTTCAATTTATAGAATAGATCAAACGTATTATATTGATTTCATATATACGTAATTAATGCGTTTTTATATACATACGCACACACACAAATATTTTTTTTGGAATTTAATCAATCTATATTATTTATTATATATATATATATATTTACCATGTTTTAATATTTTCAATATGTATTCATCTTTATTTCAATATATATCCATTTTTAATGATTTATATTAATCAAACTTATCCAAATTTTCAATATTGTACTTATTTTTAATTAATCAATTTTACACATTTTTAATATGCATGAACTTAAGATTAAATATTCATTAATAATGTTAAAAATACATTTGTAAAAAAATATTTATAAATAAATATATTTATTAATGTATATTCACTATTTTTATACATTTATAATTATAAATAAATAAATAATATTTGTTTAAAAATTATTTATATAATTATAAATAAATAATTATAAAATTATAATAAATTTATTTAAATAATTAATATATTTACTATGTTTATATATAAATATATATAATGATATAAATATTATTTTTTAGAAAGTATTTATATAATTATAAATAAATAATTATATATTCAAAGAATTATAAAATTATTATTTTATAAAAAAGTATTATTATAGGTATTATAATTATATATAATAATTATACTTTAAAAAAAAGTATTATAAGTATTTATCAGCGCTAAAACATTAGTGCTGGTAAAGATTGATTTTATTAGTGCTTATTAGTTTAGCGCCGATAAAGATTCATTTTATTAACTCTTATTAACTTAGTGCTGATAAAATATATCTTTATCAGTGCTTTTTTTTAAAGCGCTAATAAAAGTGTCGCAATCTATTTTAAGAAACCTAACCATCGTGAACCAGTTTGTGATATCTGAAGCTCTCCACGGAAACAACTTGCTACCAGAACTCCTCATTGTTGAATCCAAGCTCAAATATAGGCTAGAATCAAGGCTCCAACTATTCCAAGGCTTGAATCCAAGTCTCACGCTATTCAAGGGTTGAACACAACCACAGCTCAAACGAAATCTAGGTTTTTTGATATCTCTAATTTCCCTCGGTTATCCACTGAACCTTCTCATCTCACATCCATGTATCCCAAAAAGTCTAGTTGCACCATCCTATAATAAAATAACCCAAAATTCTCTGTTTTTAGATATATTGAAGTATCATCTCCCTAAATATCATGTGGGTCTCCTTGGGACAACATTGGTACTATGAGACTTGAAATATATCAAACCCAATGTTGGGTCATGTTATTGTGAGGTATAATAGGCTCCCAATACCTATATTCCATGACATCTACCTCTTTTCAATTGTCAACTTTTAAAAAATTCATCCATATAGCAGTCAGTATTGTCATTGGTTTGGAATATTACATTGAAAATCACTTGGATGATGAAATATCTGACATCATTGGGGTTTTATATCATGTCATGTAATAATTGGCACTGATAGGGTTGAGTGAGGAGGAATGGAAATATAGGGTTATCCCCTTCCATTTGAAAGTTAATTCTAGAAGTTGTTTCAAAAAAATGGATGATGAAATATCTGACACATGAGAATAACTATTTAATGATTTTTCCTAAAATTTTTTCCTAGGATAATGAGAATTGAAATATGGTGTAAAATTAATGGATTTATTTAGGATGAATTTTGAACTATTTCATGAGTCTTGGGATAGATTTAAGGGTCACTTTTGAAATGTAACAATCAAATGATTCTGATGAATCTATAAAATCAGATGATAAAAAACATTATATATGTTTGATTTGTTATCTTATTTATTTAGCTACTTCAAATAATATGACTTAAATTCTATAAAAAGAAAAATCAAATAAGTTTAAGGTTCTATAATCCTTGGACTATATTATACAGGAAAACTGATTTTGAGATAAAATGTAATTGATATTTTGATTTTGGTTGTTGAAATATAGTCAGAAAATAAACAATTGGAATGAGTCATTTTCTAGGAAAAACCTCAACATCATGGTGCTTTAAGAAACAAAATACTATTTAATTACATAGTGCAGAAGAAGAGTACATTATTGATAGAATTTATTGTTCTCAATCCTTTAGGATTGATCAAAATTTTACTAAATTTGATATTTTCTTTGAAAAGTAACTTATTTACTAAGAAAAGTTTTCTATTATTTAAATTTTAAAGAATATTTTAAATAATTCATGAATAAATATTATACCACTAGATTTAACTAATTTTGATAAAATAAAATATTAACATTGATTTATGTAAATTTAATAAATAAGTTTGAATAGAATCTATTTTGTTAAAATAAAAATTATTTTTCATGGATAAAATTATTACACCTTTAGAATCCCACTTTAAGTCAACTTTATTAGTTTGTATTTAATAATTTAATGACATGTTATGTTCACTGTGGATTCTTAATTCTATTGAATTTTATGGCTTACTAACAATAACTTTTATCCATTTTTATGTCATTCTAGTGGTAATATGATGCCCCAAAAATGTGACCATATCAATTACACGACATAAAAGTTTCATTACAATACATTACTATGACCTTTTATGTTAAGAGTTTTACAGAATTAGGACAAAAAATTAACTAAAAAACTCATGTTTTTTTTAAACTAATAGAAATTTTTTAGAATAATATATGCAAAAAACTTGATCCATAAGAATCCTTTATTGTTCTTATTCGGATCAAGTTCCTCATGTCACATTGTTCTTATTCAGATCAAGATACTCATGCATAGATTTGATTCAATTATCATCCTTGTCAGCCTCTCCAAATGATTTAGTCTCTACTTGGGAAAAAATGAGGTTTTTTTGTAGAGTCTTATTCCTTTGAGTTTTCGCCGAAGCTTTTTGACCACCAATGACATTTTATTCATTGATTTCAGCCTTGATTGTATTTCTTACAGTTGATAAAAATATATCCATCTTTGAAATGATAACCCACTCATTAATAATTCTTAAAAATAACTTCATTTATTTCATCACACATCTAATAAACACTACATATGTTTTAATTTAATTCATTTAAAAATAGATCATTCTTTAACATTGCCTTTTGGTTCCACCCTTAGGAATATCTAATTACCATCCACGTAATTCTCACAAATGAGAGACATTCACCTTTGATAATGAATATCTTATGTGTATTTATTTATTTATTGTAAAAAAGGAATATTTTATGAACCTAATAAGATATCTTTACTTTCTCTCAGACGATTCAAAGCTTAAATCCAATGTATCTTATTTTCTCCTCATCCTCCTCACTCTTGATTGATTGTTTAGAGAGATCTATTTGTGTTTTTTACCATCATTCTTGATTTACCATCGACATATCCCCGTGGTCAACAATGTTTTCATAATAAAATCATTATCCATAGAATTAATGTATTATTTCATATTTATGTTTAATTTATTTCTTTTCAGTATTACTCATATAATAATTGTTTTCTTGTACAAGTGGGTTCTTTTGTTCAAGTTGGGGTGGTTTGTTCGAAGATGATCATACTCATGAGGGATTGAACTTCGAGCCTGTAACTAAGATAATTATAATAATGAAATGCATCAAGAATGCATACAACCATTAGGAAAAGGTGAATTCCTACTAATTATTTAATTAATTTTATAATAATTTTATCTACTATTTGAAATTTAATTTCCTTATTATTTTTACCTAATACTTATTTAGTTTTTTTTCACATATCTTTTGTTAAGTCATATTTTTCTTTTAACTATCTACAACAAGCCATAAAAGAGATAAAATGATTCTTTCTTCCAATGTTAACATGTTTTCCATTTTCACTGCCTTTCTTTGTTGAACTTCCAACATTGCATATTGATTCGATGTTATTAGCTGAAAAACCTTTCTCATTGTTTAAAGCCTCTTCTCTTATAACATTCAACAATGATAAAGGTTTTTCAGCTTAGAATATTGATTCAATATACAATTTTGGCAGTTCGATATAGAAAGATAATGGAAACATGGTAAAATTGGTAGTTATGATTTTTTTGAGGCTTTGGGACATGTAGGAATAATCCACACCTCAATCCGACATACGGTGTTACTGGTATGACTCCAAGTTCTTCTTTTTATTTAAAATTGACATTAATTTTAGTAAAAAAGACAATAGACATACTCAAAATCGAGAAAACATATTCTGATTATTTTGATACTTTAGGGAAACGATCCATAAGTCATTTGAGATGTGTATGAATCAATCTCACCTCAATTCAACACACAATATGGCCACTATGACTCAATGTGTCTATTATTAGTTTAAAATCTACAATTTAGTTCAAAAAATGTCACTCACTGAAAACAAAGAAAATACACTCATATTTTCTTGATAATTTAGAAAATCGATTCGTAAGTCATTTGTGACATGTAGGAATCATTATCATAAAAAACTGATACATGATGTGATTAGTATAGGTCAAAGTGTGTGTTTCCAATTTAAAATGACATTTTAGTAAAAAAAGTGATGTACTAAAAACCGATAAAATGCATTCTGATTGTTTTGATACTTTAGAATAATGATATATAAGTCATTTTAAATGTGTAGTAATCAGTCGTACCTCAATCTGACGTACGGTGTGACCGGTATGACTCCAAGTGCGTCTTTTTATTTAAAAATGACATCAATTTTAATAAAAAGGAAAACTGACATGCTCAAAACCGAGAAAACGCATTCATATTATTTTGATACTTTAATAAAATGATCCATAAGTCATTTGAGATGTGTAGGAATCAGTTGTACCTCAATCGGACGCACGATGTGACCGGTATGACTCCAAGTGCATCTTTTTATTTAAAAATGACATCAATTTTAATAAAAAGGAAAACTAACCTACTCAAAACTAAGAAAACACATTCGTATTGTTTTGATACTTTAGGAAAACAATCCATAATACATTTTTAAAAGTAAGAATTATACTCACCTCAATCCAATACATGATGTGTCCGTTATGACTCAATGTGTCCGTTATCAGTTTAAAATCGACAGATTAGTTCAAAAAATATCACTCATTGAAAACTGAGAAAACACACTCAATATTTCCTGATAATTTAGGAAATTTATTCATATGTTATTTGTGACATGTTGGAATTGGTCTCATATAAAACTGATACACGATGAGATCGATATGAGTCAAAGTGCATCTTTCCAGTTTAAAATAACATTTTAGTAGAAAAGAAAAGTGATGTGCTCGAAACCAAGTAAACACATTCATATTATTTTGATACTTTATGAAAAAAACAAATAATCCATTTGGGACATGTAAGAATTATCCTCACCTCAATCTGATGCACGGTGTGACTGATATGACTCAAAGTGCACCCTTTTATTTAAAATTGACATCAATTTTAGTAAAAAGGAAAACTCACCTACTCAGAACTAATACAACACATTCATATTGTTTTGATACTTTGGGAAAATGATCCATAAGTCATTTGTGACATGTGGGAATCATTATAACCTCAATCTGATACACAATGTGTCTAGTATGACTCAATACATTCGTTATCAGTTTAAAATCAATATTTTAGTTCAAAAAGTGTCACTCACTAAAAATCAATAAAACATGCTTGGATTGTCTTTATAATTTAGTAAAATGATTCATAAGTCATTTGTGATGTGTAAGAATTAGTATCATGTCAAACTGACACATCATGTGACTAGTATGAGTTAAAGTGTGTGTTTCTAGTTTAAAATGACATTTTAGTAAAAAAGACAAGCAGTGTACTAAAAACTAAGAAAACACATTCGTATTGTTTTTATACTTTAGGAAAATGATCCATATATCATTTGAGATGTGTAAAAATTATCCTCACCTCAATCTGATGCATGTTGTAACCGATATGACTCCAAGTGCATTTTTACAAAATATAAGTATCATTTTAGTTTAAAACGAGCATCACATCACCAAATCTAAGCAAACAAGCCTAGATTGTTTTATCTTCATTTAAATTCTGTATTCATACTTTATTTTTCTGATTTAATAGTATTTTTGGTATTGTGGTGTGCTGTTATAGTATACTGCAGTATGCCCCTTTATCAATGTTTTTTAGCACTGATAAAAGACTCAAGCTTTTAATCTCGCTCTAGTAGTTAGAGCTTCTCTAGTGCTAATAAAGGCCATTTTAGCATCGTTAAAGACCTTTTTTTTAGTAGTGAATGTTTGGAAATGTTTTCCCCTTGGGTTTGGTAATCAAAGTGGCTTTGAAGTCATGGTTTTTTGGGCTTCTTGTGTTGTGTTTGACAAAATACCTCATTAGAATAATTTAAATTGATGAAATGGAACTCTTTGAAGGGGGAATAACACATGTGAGCCTAGGTACTTAGGTTTAGGACTAGTAAAATCATGATTAGGTATGACACACCCTACCCAATAATGGATTTTCATTACAACACTAACTAAATATCTTGATGATATGTATCAGGAGTCACTTGTTGGGGTGACCCCTTCCACTAGGCTTTGAGATTTCTCACCCTAGCGGCAACACACATTTATTGACGATTTATTTGATCATTGAGTTTTTGAGGATCCTAGATTAACTGGGCCATAGATATCATAGGGCCTCCTCATAATGCTTGTTTTTAACTATTCACTTCATGTTTTTAGTTTATATTTTTAAACCATTACCCGATGCTTGTCTTTAAAATGATAAAATACTATTTTTATGTAGTTTATTTCCAAACTTTCATGCATGGTTTTATTTAATAAATTTTTCTTTTGAAACACTTGGTGACATAATATTAGTCCAGTTGTGCTCACACCCTATATACACATTATGGGTGTATTTAGACTTTGTTTTTATAGATACAAGTAAAAGAAAAGGTTTATTTGGTGGCAGTGACTCTTCTTGTTAGTGAGGTAAGGTTGGGATGATAGTGGTGACATAGTGGGGATTGAGCCATAATGTCACATGGAGATGGGAAAAAACTTTTGATTTATTTTTTGTTCTAGTTGTTGTATCTTATTCATGTATATCTTAATCAATTTCCCACCCTGTCCTTTTGTATATTTATATGTTTGACTCACCCCTTTTGATTTTCATGTTTATCACTTATGTTGTCATTTATATTTGTTTTCATCTCTTGGTGATTTCATTTATTCTTTTGCTAGTTATTTATTTATTACTTTTGTTTCATCTATTTGGGAGCATGAATTGCCAAGGTATGACAAGGTCATGTTGATTCCTCAATTTGAATCTATTTAATGGTTTTATTGGGAAAAATTATTCCCAAGGCATGTTATTGATTCCCATGCACTAGTTTCCAACTCGTGGGGATTGGGAATACCCTTTAGGCCTTGCCATAGGCCAAATCAGGTGCCCAGTTCAGGGGTGGTATGGGTTGGTTAGTGATAAAAGGATATCAAGGTGTTTGATTTTTGGTTTATGTTATTTAGGGAGTTAGGTATACATGAGATAAGAATTATAGGGATTTAGGGGTAGGTTACATGTGAGTGTTTATCCAACACTCATCGTAATGAGCCTTAATTCACCATGGGATATCGGGAATTAGCATCTAGGAATCTATTTTGACTTGATTTTGAGTTTTTAGAAGTTTAATGTCAAGAATGAAAGGTTTTAGGACTTCCTCTAGGGTGCATGGTTAAGGAGAACAAGCTGAAAATTGTGTGGTCAAACCATGCAACCTAAGTGGAGGGGTTTTATTGCGACCCATAAAGTTGGTGAAAATTTTATCAAACCATGCAACCAAACCATATGTAGTATGATTTTTTTTATTTTGGATGTTTTCCCTTTTATACATGTTTTCTTACACTTATTAAAGATATTTAATGGATTTTTGTGATTCCAATTGAGATTGTTTACTTTTTTTGATTGTTTTCTATCTTCTTATTTGATTTTTTATAGTTTCATACCCCCTCGAAGACCTCCTGTGAACCCTCTATAGGTATATGTAGATAATTCTCTACAAGCCAATCCCCAAGTTGATCAGAATTTGATCAAACTGGTATTGAGAACAGTCCAAGCTATGGAATGAATAGTGGGACCTAACCCAACTCAATTTCATGAATAAGGTTTAGTATCACATGGAGATATGGACCACACTCAAGAATTTATTCTTCACAAGACTTCATTATTTTGAGGAACCAACGATCCTCAATAGGTAGAGAATTAGCTGGAAAAGACTAAGAGGATCTTTGAATTTCTTGAGATCTTGAATTATATCAAAGAGAAGTGTGTTTATTTTATACTGGAAGGTCCCAACCAATAGTGGTGGGAGACGATGGTTCAATCCAAGCATCATGATAACTTTGAGTAGAAAGTCTTCAAAGTTATATATTTTTTACAATTCTACCTTGAAACCCTAGTTCTAGTAAAGTCTTAGGGGTTTGTGTGTATTCAAAAAGGTGATAAAACCATCATGTAATATGAAAATTGCTTCAATAATCTCATTTAATTCACTCTTAAGATAGTTTCTAGTGAATATCTAAAAGCCCACCAATTTGAAATGGGGTCGTGGCCTGATATTTTTTCTCGAGTATTCTTACTTAAACTCAAAACATATGCCGAAGTGGTCGATCAATCCTTAATTGTAAAAATTAACATGGTTAGAAAGTTGTGATTGGATAATGTTCCTCCCATGTATATTAGAGGGGAATTCAACTCCTTATAGAAGAAAAGGAAGTGAGGTGAGGCCAAAAAGGGAAGTGGTAGTAGATACATACTTCTACCATAGTCTTCATTATCTACAATCAGGGGTAGTGGTTTTCTCACTTGATATCAGTGTGTTAAGATCAATCATACAAAACCCTCATACCTAGTTACCCTAAGGATTTCCATTCTTTCAAGCACTTAATCCATTTTCAAAGGTTTTTCAAGGTGATCTTTGATCCTTGAATCGGTGTAGGATCTTCAACACCAAGGGGATTTGTGGCATAACATGATACCTCTAAGGCATCAGGGTACCAAAATAATGGGAGTGGGGTAGTAATGGTTCATAATATAGGTATATTCATCTTAGGACTGATCCCCAAGCTAGTGGACAACCTCATGCCTACTTCGATATGAGACAATTGCGTGTAGTGGAGGAGGTGCCGATAGAAATTGAGATGGGTTAAACGACCATGAGAGGTACTATGCTTATTAATTTATATATAGAGAATTATTTATTTAACGTAAGTTTATCTCACTCTTTTATATCCACTCATATCACACATTCACTAAATATTCCTTGCGAGATCATGTCTTATATTATGGAAATCTCGACACCTCTTGGGAAGAAGAGAGAGCAAGGCTTCTGATGCTCTTCATATGCTATCTCGATATCAGATGTGGAGTTAGTGTGGTATTTCCTAGTCCTTAATATATATATCTTTGACATTATCATTATAATAGATTGGATGGTTTCCTTTATGGTGCATGTTTATTTCTACTAGCAGAAGGTGGCCTTCACCACCTATGATGGGAACTCTAATGTGTTACAAGGGGATCAGAATCCTAGATCGAGTTAGGTAGGGCCACCCCTTCCTGAAGTGAGTAGATTAATAGTTTAGATAGTGTCCATACTTGTTGAGTATTATAAAGGTAATTTTAGAATTGAGCTTCCTCCGATAAAAAACGAGTCCCCTGAGGTGTTCCTGGATGACTTCTTAGGCTTACCCCTAGATAGATAAGTCAAGTTTTTTTTATTTATTTGGTCCCCAAAATATATCATATCTTATTTCCTTTATATCATATGGAACCCATGAAGTTAAAAGAGCTAAAGTTTCAGTTGAATGATTTGGAAGACAAGGGATTCCTTCGTCCGAGTGTATCTCCATCCACTCTAGTTCTCTTTGATAAAAAAGTTGATGGGTCTCTCCAATTATTTATTAATTATTGGAAGCTAAATCAGGTGATTATTAATAAAAAATATCATTTCCCCACATTAATGACCTATTCGACCAGCTAAAGTGGGGAAGTTTGGTTTTCAAAGATCGACCTATGATCAGGTTATCATTAGCTCAGGGTGAAAGAGGTCGATGTACCTAATACCACATTTCGAAGTAGGTATGGTCATTTTGAGTACCTTGTGATGTTTTTTGGGTTCATCAAAACTCCATAAGTATTTATAGAACTCATTAATCAAATATTCCATTGATACATTGACTCCTTTGTCATGGAATTTGTGGATGATATCTTGGTGTATTCCAAGTCAGAGAAGGAGCATGAGCATCATTTGAGATTTTTTTGGATATTTTTCATGATTATATCCTTTATGCCAAGATATATAAGTGTGATTTATAGATCTAAGAAGCGAAGTTCTTGGGATATGTGGTTTCAGAACAGATAATCTCAGTTGACCTTGAAAAGGTAAGAGTCATTATGTATTGGGAACAACAAAATAATTTCTTTGAGATATAAAGCTTCTTGGGATTATCTAACTATTACTAGTGATTTATAAAGTATTTTCCCAAGATGGTTTTACCTTTGACTACTCTTACCCAGAATGGGGGAGATTTTTATGAATTTACAAGTGTTAGTAAACCTTTGAGAAATTAAAGTGGTGATTGACCTCAGCATATATTCCGATTCCACCTGAGGTTGGTTAAGGATATATTGTGTATTGTGACACATTGAGTATGCATTTGGGTTGTTTACTTATGCAGGGTGATCACACAATGGCATATATCTCTCACCAAATCTAACCACATGAAAATAATTTACAAACTCATGACCTAGAACTCATGTCCTATAACTCATTACGGTCTTACACGCACTTGAGTGTTGAAAACACTATCTTTTTGGGGAGTGATTTATGGTTTACTCTTACTATAAGAGTTTAAGTTGCATCCTTTCTAAAAAATATATGAATTTCAATCAAAGGTAGTGGGTGGAGTACCTTTAGACATATGACTTTGACATTGCCTATAAATTAGGAAAAGGGAACATGGTTGAAAATTATCTTAGTAGGAATTTTCCTTCTCATGCTTTAAGGGAGCCCAATGATGAATGAAATCACATGGGTATCTTTACTTAGATGAATTTGGAGGAAATGGAGGATAAAGAGGATGTGCTTCTAACTAGCATTCAATTTATTCCCTCTCTTCTTGAGTTCATTCAATAGGATCAGTTAGGAGATGAGTAATGTCAGCAGATTGGGAGGATCTTAAATAAAATGGATTGATGAGTGGTCTATGTCTTCCTAAATATATCTTTGATTTAGGATTCACTATGTGGTTCCCTTGTCGATGAAAAAGGCCACACTGCAAGATTTCTATTATTCTGAGTGGTTTGTCCACCCTAAAATCACTAATATGTACTATGATATGAGGAACAAATATTGGTGGCTAGGTATGAGATAGGATATCAAATATTTTGTGTCATGATACCTTACCCATCATCACATTAAGGTTGAGAACTAAAATCCATATGGTTTATTGCATCCTATTCCAATGCCCACCTGGAAGTGTGATGAAATAACCATGGATTTTATTATTGTATTTCATCATACCCCTTGGGGTAAGAACGCCATTTGGGTTGTGATTTACCAGCTAACTAAGCATTCTTTATTCATTCAAATTAGGGATTACATGAATGTGGAAGATCTTAATAGGTTGTACATGAAATAGATCATGTGATTAAACAGGTTTCTATTTTCTATTATTTCTGATATGGACCCCCAATTCACCTCTAGGTTTCAGAAAGAATTCCAAGAGGTGATGGTATCTCAAGTTAAGCTAAGAAAAACCTACTATCCATATTTATATTGAAAAACAAAGTGAAAAATCCAATTTTTAGAGGATATGATATGTGACTATATCCAAGACTTCAAAGGCTCATAAGATATCTATTTGGAACTAGTTGAGTTTGCTTATAATAATAGTTACTAGTTGTTAATAAGAATGAATCCTTTAAAGGCTTCGCATGGTCAGCCATGCTGGTCTTCACTCTATTGGCTTGAGGTTGGTTCAAATTCCTTAGTGGGACAGAGTATTTTTTAAGAGAAGATGACGAAGATTAAAATAATTTGATAGCAACCGGTGATAGCTCAGATTCACTATAAGTCATATATTTATTGTCAGTATTTCCCCTTGGAGTTTTTGGGGGACCGAGTGTTATTAAAGGTATCACCTCGATTGGATCACTAGTGACTCAGGAAGTAGGGGAATCTTTTTATAAGATATGTGGGACCCATTCAGATCATTGAGAGGATTAGAAAGGTCATTTATAAATTGGTGTTTCTTACTCAGTTGACATTGGTCTATAATATATTCCACGTCTCTTAGTTAAATAATTATAACCCATATTCCTCCTATATTCTGAATTGGGAAGATCTTGTACTGGAGTCAGATGTTATGGTAACCGAGAAATCAATTCAGATTGCTGACTCTTAAGAAAAATTGTTACATGGGAAATCCATTTTGTTGGACTGAGTTTCATGATAACATGTGTTAGATTTTTTTCCCTATAATCAAATTCTATGTACTTTATGATTACCTGTATTCATAGATTTTTAATATTAGTAATGTTTTTACCACATTATGATTCTTTTTCTATGTGATATTGTATGTGATAATGTCCTAAGGATAAATTCCGAACTGAAAGGTTATAGTGGTTCCCCGCTATGATGATAACCAAATTGTGTCATGATAGTATTATTAAACATATATTATATAGTCATATGATATCATTTGGTGAGACATAAATGATACAATATATAAAGGGTGAAGACTCATAGGACTTTGAGACACTTTCTCATGGTGTACGCTCTTGGTAATTTTCATAGGAGGAGATTATGAGAACATGAATCATCAGTAGGAAATCCAAATTTATATTTTTCACTAGATATTCTTATATATGAACATATGTAATGGTACATAAAATTTAAGATTATTATTAATGCATTTCATAAGTCACATTATTTGATGTACTAACCAAAACTATAATGTTATATGTTTACGGGAAGTGTGGCGCATTGGATGCTTCATGAGTCATATTACATTAATGAATAATGTGAGAAATATTTTTTCCTTCCATGTTTAGTGAAAGTTGATATCTCAGGACATTTTTTGGAAATGGAACTACCTGATCAATTTCATGGCCATGACATTCTCTTAGAAAGTTCAATTTCAGAAAGTCAAAGAGGCATTAATCACATAGGTTGATGACACCAACATACAAACTGCTTGATTAAATATATCATGATAAAAATATTATATTACAAAATGAAAATTTGTAATAGTTTGTATGTCATTGTGACATTGTATTCTTTATCTATAGGTGCCTTGACATGTTTCTAGATTCCAACTTTGGATTAGGTGGTTCCACCCAATGCCACTAAGAAAGGGTCATAGAGGGTCACATACTAAGTGTATCTAGAACCTCAGTTAAAATATATATGAATTTAACAAGTTATAATAAATATCATTCCCGCTTTGTGGTTTAATAATTATTCAAGGTTGGTTGATCACCAAGATCCTATCACAAGTTATTCAGAAGAATAGATTTGTGAGTTGAATAATAATAAATATTTATTCTCAAAGGTTTAATAATATAATATTTATTTCATTTACTGGTGAATAATGCAATGTTATTTATTTATTAAATAAATAGTCATTATTCACGGTTAAGTAAATACTGAGGAGGATATGCAGACTGAGTTTAATGGTTTTATTGGAAATGATGTGTTAAATATCATTTAAATAAATAAATATTTTTTTATTTAACAAATGATATTTATTTATCAACAGGTTTTGTGCATGTCAAGATAATAATAATATTATTTATATTATTATTAGACATGAGTTTTTCTTAGGAACAAGGAATTTTCTAAGGCTTTATACAATTACCAACCCTAACCTAACTCTATAAATACCCAGTTATATCATATTCTAGGTTTTTCAGTTCATTTTTCACAAAAAACCTAAGAGATAATTCTCTTAATCCATGGAGAGAAACCATTCAGGAACACACTCAAGAATAAGAGCATCGATCCTTTTCCACCCTTTGAAGTCTTTGAGAGAACATGAAGAATATTTTTCCCACCAAGATATTATTACTATGATCAACTATGAATGATGCAAGTAATCATAGTCAACCTCACTAGTACCTGGCAATTCTATAATAACGTTTCTAGGTTTTGGATCATGTGTAGATCACTATTACAAGGATTCCACCCTTGGATCCTACGATGCAATGATGGCACAACAAGAGTGATCAAACACATCATCAATGAAGAATAATTACTAGAAAAGGTAATTTTAAATTTTATATAAATTAATTATAAATTATATGCGATAATCCTACCATCTTGGTTCTAATGTTTATATATCAATTAATCTTTGAATTAATTTTGTTGGTCATATGTAAATTAATCTTTAAATTAATTCTATTGGTTATAAATTTGTTCATCACGTAAATCTCATATTACTCATTGATGATGAAAAAAAGCTGAGTTGGTTATACCTAATAGGAACTTTTTCTATGCCCAGAACCTTCAATTAGTACTAGAGTGGTCACATAATTAATTTATAATTAATTATTAATCATTTATTGATGATATGATTTTTTTCTGGTTTTATTTTCAGATTATTCTTTCTTTAAATTCAAACACTGAGATTCAACCTATTCTTGGTTATATGAGAGAGAATGAAGAAGAATAATATAATATTTCAACATTTGAAGTTGAGGTGAAACCAATCCAAGAGATTCATAGGTGGACATGTAGAATGCTGTAACACGAACCAAGTTATGGTTCAAGGTATTTTTCCTCTAGGTCTGAGGGTTAGTTTATCATATACTAGATAAACTAACAATTAGAGAATCTTATGATCACATCACTTTTATTATTTATTTATGAAAAGTTTCATGGTTAATTTCATTATAGATTCTTTATCGCGATCATATAAATTAATGAATTAACAAGCATTCAAGATGGGCATACAGATGAGTCTCTCCAGCCCAAGGTGGGGGAGGCTTTTCATCTGAATGATCGAAAAGGTAAAAAAGTCATCATGGACTCGGATGGTTTCATCACTCCAATCCCCAAGAAAAAAATAAAACATAGAGGCAACGTCAATTATGAAAGAACTATCATCACAAGATCTTTTGCAGCCAGAAGTCCTGGCCTTGAGGTGCCTCCACAACCAGTCCCTCTTGAGCCCCTGCCAGATTATTCTGATTGTTCTGATTCAGACACTTCTTAAGGCCATGGTGGTTTCCTAACCAGGATTGTGGTTTATCTTTTGTCTAGATTCGGATTTTATGGGAAATCTTGCACCTGGAGATGCATGCTTGATGGATTCTTGCTGTTTCATCTCTATGGATTCCTCTATCTATTATTTGTTCGAATTTTGTCCTGATTCTTCTACATGCTTGCAGATTTTTTCCCAGTTGATCTCCTATTTGATGTTTCTGCTTGACAGCTTTGTTTCTTGCTGCTTGGCTATGCTTGAATATTGGCTCTAGTCTTTTTGGAATGCATGCACCTGGACTCTCCAAGGTCTCTTTGTTTATCAGTATTGAGCCTGTTTGAAGATTGTCTGCTTGGTTCTTTAAAGTTTTTCTTTTTTTTAGTTGCCTCTTTTGTTTAAGTTTGTGTAAGCTCATTACACCTTGTGTTTTCCTTATAAACTTTTATTTTAATAAATTCCTTTCGACATGGATTGGGAAACCAATCCTTGTCACTTTCTTCAAAAAAAATATGGAATTAAAATAAAAAAAGATTATGTGTAAAATTTTATCCATACATGGTTAATCAATTAAGTAAAACCCACTTAATATTAACAAGTATGAAATAAGATAAAATGGAAAATTTATTCATAAAAGATAAAAATCCCTAAAATAAAAAATTAAGTTGATATATCCTTCCATTACCTAATTTAGAATAGAACCAATAGATCATATTGTTCGATATAACCCTCCTCGAGACACTTCCATTTACATTACTGGAAATGAGATCTATACCAATGGACCTATACCAATGATTTGTTAAAACCATTCGTATAGTCTATTTATGATAAGGCTATACCAACAATTTTAAGAAACTATTGGTATAAAGGAGGCTATACTGATAGTTTTTAGATACCGTTGGTATAAATGTAGACTATGCAAATGGTTTTTTAAAACCATTGGTATAAACCTCAAAATAAACCCCCAGACATGTGACCTCCCCTCACCCCATCTCACTCCCATCCCAATTCAACCCTATGAGTGGCATTCTTCCCCACTCGCAATGATCTCTCCTCAGTTGTGTTTTTATTATGTTCTTATTGAACATCAAATTGGTGAGTTCTAAATCCACGATATCTTCTTCCAAGCATCATTTTTCATTTTTTCCTAGGTATAAAACACTAACCTAGATTCTTTTTGGTCATTATTCTTCACAATTCATTAAATTAGGGTTCATATTGATTATATTTGTTATAATATTTCACAATAAATCTGATTGTAGGTGATGTATTTTTTTTAAATTTTATTACTCGCTACTTCTAGATAAATATAATATATACCTATTATTTTGTGTAATATATGAGATAATTATATAATTAATTATTTTTTACTTTGTTTTTTTGAATGCATCAGGTGGATGTGAAATTATTTATTCCAATGCTTTGTTTTATTAATTGAAATTATTCATTTCAGGTCATAAACATGTTTGGATTTAAAATTTAATATATGGTTTGAATATATAGATTAGTCTTGTTTTCATAAATAGTTGAATATATATTTTATTTATACAAGTAATTTAATTTAATAATTTTTTTCTCAAAAAATATATTTTTCGATGTATTATTTTTCAACTTTAAAATATTTTTTCCTAGAACACACCTTTCACCTCAAATTAATTATATATCCTTTGCATAAGTTTTCTACTATTTTGAAATGGATAGTGTATGAAAAATTTGATATGGATGGACTTTTTTTTGTTACATGAACATTTTTATTAAATTATATTAAATATGTGGAAAAATATTTATATAAAGGATCATTTCCTTTCTTTTAATATGTCTAAAGAGATGTTTTTTATTCCTTATGCCTTGTGTTAGTTATTTTGAGTACACATTTGTTATGAACTATTTAATAATAAATACTTACTTAGTTTACTACTAATATAATTTAGTTATTGAATAACCTCAACTAATTCCATGTTTGGTTTATAACTTGTGAGCTTTAGACCACTATATATGACATGGTTTGTGTTTGATACACATTATTTTCTTTTATATTAAAATTATCATATGGACTAGTTTGTCAGTTATTCCATACATATTTTTTGTGGTATTCTGTATAGTTATTACTCATTAATATAATAGATTTCAATAGTATGGTTATATATATATGGTATTTTTTATCTCATGTGATTGAGTTATAAAATTAAGGATATGGGTGATAGATATATAGTTTGAATTATTTCCAAATGGCCTTTTCCCTTCTTAAATTATTGTTTTAATGATAAAATGAGTTGTTTTTTTATAATGATGTATTCATGTATGTTAAATATGAAAATATGCATAAAAATGGAGAGTGATTTAAAATGGATTTAATTTCAAACTTAGTTAAATATTTTCCAAAGTGGTAGAAATAAAGTGAAAAAGTCTAATTTCCTTAAATATATTTTGGATTTGACTTCAATATTATTTCAATGATTTTATGGCATGAAATATAACATTATTTTTTTAACAGAATGGATAGAAGTTCGATGTATGATACTATTCATATGTTAATTGATTTTCAAAACAAGTTAGAGAGTTTTTAGTTTTTTCATTAAACGATGATTTAGATAGAGGTATTATATTCTAACCATATTATAATTATGTTGGAAAACCTTGTTTATGTCATTAAGAAGCTAGTTACCATATACCAAAATTTTATTTCTAAAAAAACTATTATGTCTAGTATCATAATGGAGATAAAAATAGTCTCAAAATGTTCATGATCTTAATGAGAGGACTGGATTATAGAAATTATTATACAACTAGTTTTTATTTATTCATCATCATGATATAGAAAGTATGTTGATGCAAGAATACAATGATATGAGTACATATGATGCATTTAATGAAAATGATGATGTTGAGAGGGTGAAAAAATTAAAGGATGCTGCCACAAATCCAGTATATCAACAATGTGGTAAAACGAAAAGGTTGGAATTTTTAATATGACTATTTCATAGGAAAACCATGTATAGAATTTATAACACCATAATTGATTATATTCTTACCTTTTTAAGGAATTAATTCAAGATGGTGTATATATTTCCTCGAACCATTATTTGGCATGGAAGATAATTTAACAACTTGGATTTTATAAAAAAAATCATACTTTCCCAAAAATATTTCAACTTATTCTCAGAGGAAACCATTGGACTAAATAATTCTATAAAATATGTCACATCTTGATAGAATACAAATGTCGATGAAACACCATTCTGTGTGCCACAAAAATTAATGTGGTATTTTCCACTATTTGGAAGACTCCAAAATCTTTTAATGTATGATTAAATATCAATAAATATGAGATGCAATGATACTACGAGAAATAATGATAATGATGAGCTCTCTCATCCTGTATATGGATTAGCATGATGAAAATTCAATGCTCGATATCCCAATTTTGTAGCTAAGGTGTATAATGCGAGGTTGGGCCTATCATGTGATGGTTTTAATCTATTTGGTCATATTCTTACTTCACACAACACATAACCATTTTTTCATACACATTTATAACCTTCCTTCATGGATGAGTTTGAAAATACATTCACTTTCTTGAGTATAATCATATATGGACCTTCTGACCCTAGAAATGATATAGATATATACTTGAAAATTTTAATAAAAGAGTTTAAGTATCTTTGGAATTTGGGTGTGTGCACATATGATGCTTGTTCTAAAGACATATTTCAGATGCTTGTTGTGCTTATATGGATGATAAATGATTATCTTAATTATGTAATGATGTCAAGCTAGAGAATAAAGGGGAAACTTTATTATCCTATTTCTATGAGGAATGAAAAATCTATAATAATTAAATATAATCTTAGTTTCAATTTTATAGGACATCAATGATTATTGCCAATGGATCATTCATATAGGAATAATCGTCGAAGTTTTGACGATACCATTGAGACCAAAAGTCCACCTCAGTGTATGTATGGAACTGATGTGCTTAATGAATTTCAAGATGTCAATTTTTCATCCAGGAAAGGTCAGATTAAATCTATAAAGAGGAATATTGTTTTAACTGAATCCAATTACAATTGGAAGAATAAAATCATCTTATTTGAGTTTCCTTATTGTCCAACCAATTTTTTATGTCATTATTTATATGTAATGAACATTAAAAAAAATATTTGTGAAATATTGATTTCAATTGTTCTAAATGTTAAGGGGAAGAAAAAAGATGGTTTATGATCTCAACGTGGCTTGATGGATTGGGGTATTAAACCGGAATTGCATCTTGTGTGTATCAGTGAAAATAAATTGAAAGTTTCATGTGATTCTTATGCGATGACACCTTAAAAAATCGATTTCTATAAGTACAAGGTACTATCAAGGTTCTTGATGGTTATTGAAGAAACATGTCAAAATGGTTCAATAGAAGAGAGTTATAGTTTAAATCTCTAAAGACTCATGATTATCAAATCCTTCTTAATGAGTTGATTCTAATGGTAATATGTCATATATTATCCAATAATGTATGGGTTTAAATGATTTGATTATGAAAGTTTATAAATATATTTTCTCTAAATTTTTTTCTAAGTCTTTCTGTCAAAAAATACATGAAGAGGCACCATTAATTTTGTGTGAGTCGGAGAAAAAGTTTCCTCCATCATTTTCACATGCATACTGCATCTAACTGTCAATCTTCCAACTAAAATTATTTTTAGAGGACCTGTTGATTTTTATTATATGTATCCAACTTAAATAAATATGTAAAAATTGAAGTCTTATGTACAAAATTGGAATCATCCTAAAGGTTACATTATGGAAGGTTACTTGGATCAAGAATGTATGAGTTTTTATTAAATGTTTTAATTTGATGTGACCACAATACATAACCGACCAATGAGAAATTAAGAAGAGTGGTATGAGAAAATTGAACCCAATTTTTTATCACTTTTCCAAATAGGGGGAATTTTTAGATCACACACATGTACTAAATTAAACCTTGAAGAGTGGGAGATGGTGCATCACACAGTATTATTTAAAGATGATTTATTTGATGACTATATCAAGTAAGTAAATTGAACATATATATAATATCTCATCCCATGTATTTGTTCATATGTGTAATAATTTTATCTTTTTATACAGGTAATATAAATAAATTACAAATAGAAATCATTGTTCATTACCTTTGATAAGGAGAGAGGATTTTCATAGAAAATTATATCCTGCTTGGTTAAAATCGAATATAGAAGTACTACTGTAATAACATAAAATAAATAAATATTCATTCAATTTTAATATTAATTTATATTTTAGGCATAGAGTTTATCTATTGACTCTAACTCTGGATAAATAAGAGCTTTGTATTTTGGTCTTAATTTTGTGGTTCATGAATTAATATCAATTATGATCAATGGGTATAAATTTATTATCACTGATCAAATAGTCAACATGTGAACACAACATGATGTTGATATGGTAATTGCAATGATAAACTATTAATTCGGTGCATCTGATAGTAGGATCAATATGAAAATGTATCTTATTATGGAGTTGTTGAGAAAATAATAATATTGGATTATTACTCTAATGGTTGAGTTACTATGATGAAATCTAAGCGATTTGATTCAATGATGATACATGGCACATTTATTGTTGATTGTGGATTTAGAGTTATTGACATGACTCAAATTATTTCTACTGATGAGCCATATATTTTGGAATTATTGGAGAAATAAGTTTTTTATATGGAAGATCATTTGAGACCTAAATTTAGTGTCATTATTGAAGTAATCCCCAGATATATATTTGATAATGGTGGGGTTGAAATTGACACCATCACTGATCCCATTGGACTTTATCAATTTATTACTTATGATGAATCAAATAGTCCAATTTCTAGATTTTATTGTGAACTAGAAGTTGTGGTGGCTAATATGTAGAATCATATATATGTTATATTAGTTCTTTTGGGTTATCTTGACTCGGATTTTTTAGGTTGGTACTATTCAAATTTCTTTAATGTTAGTTTCAAATATTTTTTATCCAACTTGATCTTCATGTGCATTTTCAATATAAAATGGTTGCAGTTTTCTTTGAGTTGAATTTTATAATATTTAATTTAATTGTATTAGAAATTAACACACCAAAAAAATTTAAACAATCTAATTATAACAAAAATAAGATGAATTGAATTGAAACATATTAAACTAATTAGAATGAAAAAACAAAAACAATGAAATGAATGACCTAACCCAAAAAAATGGCCAAATGACCTAAATTAAAATACGAACCAAATGACCTAACCTAAAAATTTCTAAATAACTTAACAAAATGATCAAAATGAACCAAATTACCTAAGAAAAATTGAATTGGATTGAATTTAAAATAAAAGAAGAAACCCATATCATACCAAATTTTAACATGCTAATTATATTGTGTTGATTTTTCCATGACACATATTTTTTGTTTTGATATTCTTACCACTAAATATAATATAAAAATTTTATTCCACTACTTTTCATTTTTTTTGATTGAAAATTGGTATCCCTTAATTAAATTATGTCACCTCTTCTTTATTGTTTGACTTACACATTAGTTACAAATTTCTAATTAATTTTATATTTCTTTTCTAATGCAAAAAATGAAAAAAATTAAAGAGATACGATGAAAGAGAATGTTTGATAATAATAACTGCATGGGAGAGATGGTAATTCCTCCTCTGGTTCATGTTGTGGGTATACTATTTCAAATATATATATATATATATATATCAATAATATATAATGTCATGTCATTAATATTTTTTAAAATTTAATCAAAAACCATCACCTAAGAGACAACTATTCTCCGACCAGCCTAGTTGCAGTAGTGCTCAGCCTGATAATTCAAGGTGAGATGGTACTAGAGCCACTCATAGGACTCATTATACTTGGTTACACTCAGAACTTTCATTAGATATACCATATAGCACAATTTCTTATACCATAGTTCCATTATATTCACCAAAGATATTTATACCACCTATACTGTTACCAACATTTATATATGATCCTACTTTCCTTATTCAATTATGGATCCCACTACCCATACATATTATCCTTTTCTATATATGTTTATGCCAACTCCATTTCCTACTACTTCATTCTCTCCAGGATTTTATATTCATGCTACTTAGAATACTGCTCCGATGCTTTCTAAACCTCCCGAGCATACTGATCATCATGAGATGACATTGGACCCCACTATTACTAAAAAGGTCACCAATCCTTTATATCCTAGGGATCTAGTAGTAACCACTGATCAATCTAGATTATGTAAATGTATAAAACCCTAGTAATTTTTTTGACAATAGTTTATTTTCATTATAAGAGGTATTAATTTAATATTTGTCTTTTATTATTTTATAGATGAATATGATACTATAAGGAAAAGTGGGCACACATGCATGAGTAAAGTGTGGAATCACCATACATAGTTCATGATAGATTATAATGAATATAATCAAATGATTGGTAAAATAAGGATAGAATGTAGAAGTTTTATAGCGATGCTTTCCAAATACCGTGGCATCATTTCCATCAAGACAGTCTCCCAGAGACACCTTGAAAATGAAATAAAGGATAATTCTTGGGCTTGGGTAAGAAAATTCATTATATTTAATGTTATATTGTTATTTTATTTATATGAATTAATATTTTGGTAGCATATTCACTATAATTTTCCCAATGGTGAGGCTGTTAGGACCGCAAGTCTAATAGAATTAGGTGAGATGCGAAGAGACTATAAACATGAGTTATATAATATTTGGGTTTCTAGAGTTGGAATATATTTAGAGGCTATATCCATATTGAATGAGTGTCCAATAACATAGTACTGGGAAATTATTTCTCATTAGAAGAGTGATGAGTTTAAGGTATTAATCAAATTTTATGTTTTTGATTGAAAATGATAATGATTTGAATTAATAATTTGTTTTGTATTATTGAATATTCTTTTTTAAGAACCATCAAAAATAAATAAAAAAATAAGGATACAATGAAGTATATTCACACTTTGGGGAAGAAGACGATGCTTAAATATGAGAGGAATATATTATTTTTCATGGACACTTGAATTTAATTAGGTACCAATAGAAATGAAAAATGTCTTGTGCCTCAATTTCAAAGTATATATCTCAAGTTATGATCATAATATGCTAGAAAACATAGTATGGAAATAAATATTACCTTATGATTTATAGTTACATAAGGGTAACTCAAAATTTCTATTATCTAAGTAAAGGTAACTAGATTTGGTTATGGAAAGGAAATATGAATTTTATATAAGTTAAGTAAAGGTAAACTGAAGTTTCTACATGTTAAGTAAGGGTAAACAAAAACTTATACTGGTTAAGTAAGGGTAAAACTAAAGTTAAGTAATGGTTAACCGAGTTAAGTAAGAGTAAACTATAGTTAATTAAGGGTAAAAAAAAGTTAAGGGTAAAACTAAAATTATGTAAGGGTAAAAAAAAGTTAAGTAAGGGTAAAATAGAGTTAATTAAGGGTAAAAAAAATCAAGTAAGGGAAAATTGAAGTTAGGTAAGGGAAAAAATTAATTAAGGGTAAAACAAAGTTAAGTAAGGGTAAAATAAAGTTTAGTAAGAGTAAAATAAAGTTAAGCAAGGGTAAACTAAAGTTAAGTAAAGGTAAAAAAAAGTTATGTAAGGGTAATTTTATCAGTATTAGTGTTTCAATTTTTTTACTTTTTATGTTTATTAATAGAATACCTATACATACACTTCAATTTCAATTCCCATCATCAGTACCAAATTTATTAAAAAAACTCTCCAACAATTCCCTTTTCAAAACATGTCATCATAGTAATTCAACACATCTTAATCCCAAATTTCACACAACCAACATGTTACCTTCTTAAAATGATTTACCATTTAGGAAAGTTTATTTCAGTATATCAATGGTAGATAGTAAAGTTTTTAAAACAACATTAAAATATTTTTTGAAACTTCTTTTAGAAACATTTAAAAATGATTTTAAACAGTTTTAAAAACTACTTTTAAACAGTATTAAAAATTTCTTATAAAACTAATTTTATATAGTTCTTAAATTTTCATTTAAATAGTTTTTAAAACAAATTTTAAACATTTTTTTAAAAATGATTTTAAATAGTTTTTAAAAATGATTTCAAATCGCTTTTAAAACTACTTTTAAACAGTTTCAATTTTAAACCATGTATAAACCACTTGATATAATAATTAAATGTTTTATTTTATATTTTATAAACATTATGACTTAATTTTAACATGAAAACATGAAAATAACTTCATATAATATTAACATATAAATAGTAATAAATCCAAACTATATTAATATGTAAACTCTAAACTCTAGTAACATGTACATAGTTTTAAATAATATTAACATTTAAACATGTAAATAAATTCATTTAATATGAACATAAATACTTGTCAACTATAAAATGTAACTAAAGTAGTGATTATACAATGAAACTAAATATAAATAATCTTTACTATCCATACCTACCCAATCCAAATCAAACATAATAAAAAAAATTGAAACAAAAGAAAAAAATCTTATCCTAATAGACTTGAACCAACCAGATAAAAATAAAATTAAATTGAACCAAAATAAATACAATCAAGCCTTAAATTAAGTAAATTATAATGTCATGTATGAAATCAATTTAAATCATATGTTTTATTGCATGTAACTACAACTAAAACATGAATTGAACGAAACCAAAATGACTAAAATTAAACTAAACCAAACAAAAATAAACAAGTCAAAATTAATTTGAACTTAACTTTATCAAACTGAACTAAACCATATTGGCCTAAAATAATCTGAATTAATAAGTTTTATTCATAATTAAACAAAAAAAAAATGAATCAGATCTATAAGTTCCGAATTAACCTAAACAATTTTCACTCAAAATGAATTCATCCAAACTTAATTGAACTAATACAAAATGAAGTTGACCTAATACAATAATAAAAAAAATCTGAATATTGGTTCACTAAAATAATCTAAATTTGTATATTTTAGTTTGTTTGATTAGATTTTTTACACAATTGGGTATAATATAATAAATTTATGTGAAATTTTGTTTAATTGGGTTTGGTTATTATCAGTTAAGTATTGGTTAAAATGAGTTAATTTTGTTCAAAAAATACAATATTTCTGAATAATGTTTTTCTATATTAAATTTCATTAGAGAGGGTGGTATTGAACATTCAAGGTCATGCACATTTTGGAAAAATGTTTTGATCAAGTAGAAAGAAGAAATATGTAAGTGTTGTAAATGAATAGACAAAAGAAAATATTGTAATTTTTATTTTTCTACTTTTAAATTTTAATATCTATTTTATAAATAAATATTTCATTTATATCAGAAACAATGTGATTTGGAGGCCTTTGATGAACATGGAGTTGACAACTTTGGTCCAAATGACCATCTACACCAGATATTAGGAGATGAGTGCCAAGGGAGAGTATATTGTTGACTAGGGAAAAGTATTTTACCCAATATATATTGGACCACTTCAAGCACCACTAATAGTTTCAGTAGTGCCAAGTTTCAAACGGATGATGTAGAGGAAACAAAGGCTCATATAGAGGCCAAAAAAGCTATGAAGGAGCATGGATGAAGTCAAAAGGCAAAAATACAATTTATGAAAGTTATGACAACATCATGTACATCACTTCCACTAGATACATAAGTACTTTTCGATACATGTATCTCAACGATTCATTCATTATATGATGCACCAAGAGATGATGATGATGGTCCTAATGGTGGTTGGGATGATGAATTTTTTAGTGATGGTGATCCTGCTGCTACTGATGATGATGATGATAGAGATGATGATGGTAATGGAGATAAGTATTTTTCTGATCAAAGTGATGATAATAGTGTTTTTGTGTGAGGTATTGATCCCCTATATTTTTGATTGATATTTATGAAACATGATGTTTGATGACTGGGTGTGATTGCGCATATGTGTTATGATTTTTTTTGAAATTATCAAATGATAAAATGTAAAATATACAATATATTCATTATTTTAAATGTGTATTATAACTGGTTCAATGCATTAATTTGTTTCTTGTTTTTTTATATCAGTAGTAAGTTTTTTGTGGTGTGGGTATAGGTTCTAGACCAATATCAGAAGGGTTTCTAGCCTCCTAGGTGGTATAAGTCAATACCAATAATTTCGTTAAACATTTTTTTAAAAGGAATTTCAAGTGACCTATACCAACAATTTATTTGAAACCATTGGTATAGGGCTATCCCCACACCTATCCACCCAACGATTTGGGAAACCATTGGTACAAGTTAAATTCCTAGTAGTGTTAATAGGGAGTTCTTGTAACGACCCGAAATTTTGAATAAATCTTGTTTCCTAATTTCATGTGTTATTTTTTTATACTCAAAAAAAAAATATTTCATTTGATAAACATGATTATAAATAAAATGAGACCATTGGTTTTTGAGTGTTATATGACCATCGGTCAATATGACCACCGTGAACAAAATGTTTTTATTATTGTCTCTAAATTTAAGTAATCCTGGTTAATTATTATAGAAAGAAGATTTGATGGCCACACCTAGTAGCCTTGGACCGATCGAAGCCCATCTAACAGAGATTGGGAAGGAGGTAGCACCATTGGGCTTTGCTCTGGACCAAATCCAAGCCGAACTTCATCATGTGAAGCTAGAACGGAATCGCCTTCGCGAGAAGTTCAAACTGATAGAAATTACTACTCGGGCAATGTTGACTGAGCCGCCCCAAAATTCTATCACCCTAGCACACCTTACTCTTAGGTCCTATGCTGGTATTATAAGGGGTTATGTAACGAGACCGTAATTGCCTTGTGTAATCTTTTTTTTAAAATAAAAATTTGGATTTCTTCTTATGATGATGTTTATGAATTTTCAAATGACCGGATAAATATTGTATGCATATTTTTGATGAATTTTAGAAAAAGGATATTTTAAAAATGGTTGTGTAAACCTTAAATAATTAAAAATGTGTAATGATTTTCGAAAAATGGTCTTCTACAATTATGTTCAGTACGAAATTTAGAGTCTAATAAGATCAACTTGATTTTTGATGAATAGTAAATTATGAATAGTGATTTTATGATTAGGATTAGTAATATGACCAAATGGATTAGTAATCTCACTTAAAGAAAGTTTTAAAATAATCTAGGCACCTTGATTAAGTAATGTGATTCAATAAAATAGTTAAATAACGGTTTCATTAATTATTATTCAAGTATTAGTTTTTTCGGGGTGAATAGTGTTTTTTAATTAAAAATTTAATTAAAAATAATTAGAAAATTATTTTTATAAAAAATGACTTCATTTTTGAACTCAGAGCATCGATATTATGTTATGGTAATTTTTGGGGATTTTTCTGAAAAATATGAATTTTCGATGAATAGTGTTTTTATTTAAAAATTAAATTAAAAATATTTAGGAAATTATTTTTATAAAATGGATTTCATTTTTGAAATCAGAGCATTGATATTTGGTTAAGGTGAAATTTTGGGGTTTTTCTGAGAAGGTTGAATTTTTAGTGAATAGTAAAAATACAGTTTTAGGGTTTCGGTATGTTTAATGACATCATAATGGTGTCATGATGATGTCATGAGATCTTTTGAGGGTTGGCCGGCCAAGGGTGATGAATTATTGTTTTGGGGGCCCCATGTGGCCTAACTCCATGATAAATTCCAAGGGAGAGCACATGGGTTTGAGAAAAGCACATGTGAGGTGTCCCTTGGCCATTAATGTCTTGTCCCCTCACTTTCCCTATAAATACCAAGCCCTCCTCTCATCAATTAGACTCTCCACTCTTCCCCAACGAAGTTCTGGTCTCATTACCTCCCAAGGAGTCCTCCCAAGGTGCCCCCAAGCCCTCAAGTTCCCAACCTTTGAGGTTTAAGAGTTACATTTTAAGGTAAGGGATCCGACCTCTCTCTTTCTTTTCAAGAAATCTCTTTTATGTATTTTCTTTTATACTCCATGTTCTTATGTTGGAGGATGTTATTTTATATTCATCCTACTTCCTGTTTCATGTTCATATGATGAGAGACCCCCCCTTGCTCTCATCAATTCGTTTTAAGAATGTTTAAGTGGCGCCGTTAGGCTGCCGAATTTTTAAGGGATTCTTTCACCTTCCTCGTTTTCAAGTTCTATTTTCATTCAAGTCTTTCATGTTCCTTTTTATTATGTTGGGGTATGATCTCTAAATTATCATACTGATATTTTATGATCATATGATGAGAGACCCCATTTTATCGCTTCAATTCAGTATTTTGATGTTTTAAGTGGCGCCGTTAGGCTGCCGAATTTTTAAGTGGTTCTTCACCCTTCTCGTTTTGAAGTTCTACTTTCATGTCAATTATTTCAAGTTCCTTTTTGTTATATTGGGGTATGATCTCTATATCTATCATACTGGACTCTTATGTTCATATGATGAGATACCCCATTTGATCGCTTCAATTCAGTATTTTGAAGTTTTAAGTGGCGCCGTTAGGCTGCCGAATTTTTAAGTGGTTCTTCACCCTTCTCGTTTTGAAGTTCTACTTTCATGTCAATTATTTCAAGTTCCTTTTTGTTATGTTGGGGAATTATCTATATATCCATCATACTGATCTCTTATTATCATATGATGAGGGACCCTATTTGATCTTGTCAAATCATTTTCTTTTGAAGTTAAGTGACGCCGTAAGGCTGCCGAATTTTCATAAGAGAAATCTAAACTTTTTTTTTCTTCCATGTTTTTCATTTCAAATGGTATGTCCCTAAAATTTCATTACCATGTCCATATGTCCTTCTTATTCCTTCACCCTACTATTTTATGGATCATTTATGAGTGGGTGACCCATGTCCCCTCTCATTTCAATGTTTTCTAAAACCCCGAAACTTAGCCGTTATGCTGCAGAATTTTCCCCTCAAAATGCCTCTCTCTTTTCTCAAAAATTATTTTATGTTATAAAGTGAATACTCAAAGCTCTTATTTATACAAGGGTATTCACATATATATCAAAATGTTCCATTTTAAATTCTGGGATTTACATACATGAGACCCGCTTTCCCTTTCTGTGGGTTTAAAGTGACGTAAAGATCATGTCTTTAAAGCAGTTTTTAAAACGTTATGATTATGAAATGAAACCCATTTATTTTATGCTATGTGGGTTATTTATGAAATGTTTGATGATGATATATGTGGCTCACATTATAATAAAGGAAAATTTAAGGGTGCTCCCTGATAGCGCTCCAATGCATTGGGTAATGATGTAACCACTAGAGATTACAATTTTCACGATACCTTGGTGAATAACCTTGGTAATTTTCAAATGACACCTTGGGGATGGACCTTGGTGATATGTTCATGATTGTCTATGTTAAATGATGTAGCCACATATTCAAGTTATGAAAAATGTTGTTTTTATTATGAAATGCCTCATGATTTCTTTCTCATGCCTTAAAGTTCTTTCCATGTCATTATTGAAGTATATCAAGCTCACATGTAAAATGTTCCTCTTGTTTCCCTTACTGGGCCTTCTGCTCACCCTTTATTTTGATGTGTGTTCCCAGGTTATGAGATGCAGTAATGAACCTAGGATGAACCTGAGGAGAAGCCTTTCAAGTGTTTAAGAAGAATGTTTTTTTTTTCTTTCATTTATTATGTTCCTGGTTTCCAAGACACTAAACCTTAAAGATCCTCGGTTTTGTAAAATGTAATGAAAGTTTATGTGATGAAAAGGTGGGATGCTATAGTTGGTATCAAAGGATGGTTTAGTTATTTGTGGAAATTAGGATATGAAAACTCTAGGAGGAACCCTATAGAAAAGTTTAATATAGGAAATCTTCCTGGTATTTTGGTGAGTATTGAGTAAGGGGTTTCCAAGAAAATACATCCCTGTCTGGATACGAGCAGGTAGAGGTGGCTCTGGCACAGATGTACATAGGGGTAAAACCCGAAAACACCGCTTTGAGCTAGACTCGAACGGGAACTGGTACACGACAACGGGCCTTGCTGCACTCTTGGTTACGACACTCCCGGGGGATATGCTTTGGTAAATTCATAAGCTTAGTATGAACCATTGTTAAAGGAACAAAGATAAAATAAAATAAAGGTTTACATAAGAATATATGATCATGGATAACCTAGAAGGGAACCTAGGGGATCACAAGTTAGGGTATACTTTACTTCTACATGTTATCCTTAGATGCTTTAAGTTTCTTTGCATGATTATTGGCTATGTATTTAAGCCCCTAATTATAGCTTCTTTTCTTAGTTAATGGCGGAAAATGGAAGAACATGTCCCAACAACCAATGTGATAGCCGTATTAATACGACCGAGATGATTAGGGGATTAAAAGATGATTATTATTTTGGAAGACGTTCACTATTTTGAGGACCATATATGATCAAGGTAAATAGATTACTACGGTATTTTCATTGAGGAGTAAGGTTGATTTATATTTTGATTTATCAATGAATTTAAGTTGGACTTATAGTAAATTAGGTTACTTACGGGAATGATTAAACTATCTTGGGTAAAATATGTTTAGGTTAGCTATTTTTGTTATAAGATGTTAGGAGTGGTTGATGTTGTTTGGAGATGAACAATGAAGTTTATTTTGGAAGACTATGTTATCAAGTCCTTCTTGTATTTGGGTTTCAATCTTAGTTTGGTTTATTTCGAGGAATTTTAAGGACTGTTATTTATGGAATGGTCTATGATGAACTTTGGGTATTACCATGGAACATTGAAGATTTAAAATTAGTTTCCATTCCTATGGGATTCTTCCTTTTTGAAGAGTTGTTTAACCTTACCCTTTCTGTTTTGGGATAATGTTTAAAGATAGAAGAAATAGATAGTTAATCTTTTATGGATTATGTGATTCTCTAGAAGATGATTCTTGTGTTTTGATGAGACCAAGTAGTTTTGAATGCTCATCGTTTGGGGGAAAGGATTAGTTTTGGTAAAAACTTATTAAAGGGTGAAACTCTACATGAAGGTAGATATATTTTCTTATGTTTTTGTTCTATGTAGTAAATGAAATCCTCAAAATTATGAAAAGAAACGTAAAACAAAAATGTTGTTGGTTTACGTTTCCTACTAGGTAATCAAAGACCGTTTACACACATCATAAGTTTGGGATTTTCTCATGGTTAACTTTCTCCTAATCATGTTCTCTATCACTCTCTCTCAGAACTGACCCCTTGTTTTTTTTCCTCCATGTCCATGTTTTCCTACATGGAACCCGAGTGTGGGTTAACTCGGGTGGCCTTTGTACTTCCTTTTCTTTCTTTTAAAGTAATGGTGTTACTGACTCTTTTTCCGATGTGGGACTTTCAATGAAATTTCAAAACCCAATTTAAAAAAATTGCGAGGACGCAATTTCTTAAGGGGGGAAGATTGTAACGACCCGAAATTTTGAATAAATCTTGTTTCCTAATTTCATGTGTTATTTTTTTATACTCAAAAAAAAAAATATTTCATTTGATAAACATGATTATAAATAAAATGAGACCATTGGTTTTTGAGTGTTATATGACCATCGGTCAATATGACCACCGTGAACAAAATGTTTTTATTATTGTCTCTAAATTTAAGTAATCCTGGTTAATTATTATAGAAAGAAGATTTGATGGCCACACCTAGTAGCCTTGGACCGATCGAAGCCCATCTAACAGAGATTGGGAAGGAGGTAGCACCATTGGGCTTTGCTCTGGACCAAATCCAAGCCGAACTTCATCATGTGAAGTTAGAACGGAATCGCCTTCGCGAGAAGTTCAAACTGATAGAAATTACTACTCGGGCAATGTTGACTGAGCCGCCCCAAAATTCTATCACCCTAGCACACCTTACTCTTAGGTCCTATGCTGGTATTATAAGGGGTTATGTAACGAGACCGTAATTGCCTTGTGTAATCTTTTTTTTAAAATAAAAATTTGGATTTCTTCTTATGATGATGTTTATGAATTTTCAAATGACCGGATAAATATTGTATGCATATTTTTGATGAATTTTAGAAAAAGGATATTTTAAAAATGGTTGTGTAAACCTTAAATAATTAAAAATGTGTAATGATTTTCGAAAAATGGTCTTCTACAATTATGTTCAGTACGAAATTTAGAGTCTAATAAGATCAACTTGATTTTTGATGAATAGTAAATTATGAATAGTGATTTTATGATTAGGATTAGTAATATGACCAAATGGATTAGTAATCTCACTTAAAGAAAGTTTTAAAATAATCTAGGCACCTTGATTAAGTAATGTGATTCAATAAAATAGTTAAATAATGGTTTCATTAATTATTATTCAAGTATTAGTTTTTTCGGGGTGAATAGTGTTTTTTAATTAAAAATTTAATTAAAAATAATTAGAAAATTATTTTTATAAAAAATGACTTCATTTTTGAACTCAGAGCATCGATATTATGTTATGGTAATTTTTGGGGATTTTTCTGAAAAATATGAATTTTCGATGAATAGTGTTTTTATTTAAAAATTAAATTAAAAATATTTAGGAAATTATTTTTATAAAATGGATTTCATTTTTGAAATCAGAGCATTGATATTTGGTTAAGGTGAAATTTTGGGGTTTTTCTGAGAAGGTTGAATTTTTAGTGAATAGTAAAAATACAGTTTTAGGGTTTCGGTATGTTTAATGACATCATAATGGTGTCATGATGATGTCATGAGATCTTTTGAGGGTTGGCCGGCCAAGGGTGATGAATTATTGTTTTGGGGGCCCCATGTGGCCTAACTCCATGATAAATTCCAAGGGAGAGCACATGGGTTTGAGAAAAGCACATGTGAGGTGTCCCTTGGCCATTAATGTCTTGTCCCCTCACTTTCCCTATAAATACCAAGCCCTCCTCTCATCAATTAGACTCCCCACTCTTCCCCAACGAAGTTCTGGTCTCATTACCTCCCAAGGAGTCCTCCCAAGGTGCCCCCAAGCCCTCAAGTTCCCAACCTTTGAGGTTTAAGAGTTACATTTTAAGGTAAGGGATCCGACCTCTCTCTTTCTTTTCAAGAAATCTCTTTTATGTATTTTCTTTTATACTCCATGTTCTTATGTTGGAGGATGTTATTTTATATTCATCCTACTTCCTGTTTCATGTTCATATGATGAGAGACCCCCCCTTGCTCTCATCAATTCGTTTTAAGAATGTTTAAGTGGCGCCGTTAGGCTGCCGAATTTTTAAGGGATTCTTTCACCTTCCTCGTTTTCAAGTTCTATTTTCATTCAAGTCTTTCATGTTCCTTTTTATTATGTTGGGGTATGATATCTAAATTATCATACTGATATTTTATGATCATATGATGAGAGACCCCATTTTATCGCTTCAATTCAGTATTTTGATGTTTTAAGTGGCGCCGTTAGGCTGCCGAATTTTTAAGTGGTTCTTCACCCTTCTCGTTTTGAAGTTCTACTTTCATGTCAATTATTTCAAGTTCCTTTTTGTTATATTGGGATATGATCTCTATATCTATCATACTGGACTCTTATGTTCATATGATGATAGACCCCATTTGATCGCTTCAATTCAGTATTTTGAAGTTTTAAGTGGCGCCGTTAGGCTGCCGAATTTTTAAGTGGTTCTTCACCCTTCTCGTTTTGAAGTTCTACTTTCATGTCAATTATTTCAAGTTCCTTTTTGTTATGTTGGGGAATTATCTATATATCCATCATACTGATCTCTTATTATCATATGATGAGGGACCCTATTTGATCTTGTCAAATCATTTTCTTTTGAAGTTAAGTGACGCCGTAAGGCTGCCGAATTTTCATAAGAGAAATCTAAACTTTTTTTTTCTTCCATGTTTTTCATTTCAAATGGTATGTCCCTAAAATTTCATTACCATGTCCATATGTCCTTCTTATTCCTTCACCCTACTATTTTATGGATCATTTATGAGTGGGTGACCCATGTCCCCTCTCATTTCAATGTTTTCTAAAACCCCGAAACTTAGCCGTTATGCTGCAGAATTTTCCCCTCAAAATGCCTCTCTCTTTTCTCAAAAATTATTTTATGTTATAAAGTGAATACTCAAAGCTCTTATTTATACAAGGGTATTCACATATATATCAAAATGTTCCATTTTAAATTCTGGGATTTACATACATGAGACCCGCTTTCCCTTTCTGTGGGTTTAAAGTGACGTAAAGATCATGTCTTTAAAGCAGTTTTTAAAACGTTATGATTATGAAATGAAACCCATTTATTTTATGATATGTGAGTTATTTATGAAATGTTTGATGATGATATATGTGGCTCACATTATAATAAAGGAAAATTTAAGGGTGCTCCCTGATAGCGCTCCAATGCATTGGGTAATGATGTAACCACTAGAGATTACAATTTTCACGATACCTTGGTGAATAACCTTGGTAATTTTCAAATGACACCTTGGGGATGGACCTTGGTGATATGTTCATGATTGTCTATGTTAAATGATGTAGCCACATATTCAAGTTATGAAAAATGTTGTTTTTATTATGAAATGCCTCATGATTTCTTTCTCATGCCTTAAAGTTCTTTTCATGTCATTATTGAAGTATATCAAGCTCACATGTAAAATGTTCCTCTTGTTTCCCTTACTGGGCCTTCTGCTCACCCTTTATTTTGATGTGTGTTCCCAGGTTATGAGATGCAGTAATGAACCTAGGATGAACCTGAGGAGAAGCCTTTCAAGTGTTTAAGAAGAATGTTTTTTTTTTCTTTCATTTATTATGTTCCTGGTTTCCAAGACACTAAACCTTAAAGATCCTCGGTTTTGTAAAATGTAATGAAAGTTTATGTGATGAAAAGGTGGGATGCTATAGTTCTAAAGAAGGTTTTGGGTTTAATTAACCAATTTTACATCAATAGGATTAAACTTTACTAGACTTGGTGTAAATTTAGAGGTAAAGTGTTGAGGAAATATAAACATAGGATTTCATGATTGGGGAGTCCACTCAAAGCAGTTGTGAGTTAATAGCGTTGAAAAAGATCTACAAACCTAAATACCTTTGAGTAATTGATCAAAACCTCTCTTATGTTATAAGGAGGGGAATAAATATCCTTTCCACTAAAATAACCACGAAGCATGATATTCTAAAACCAATGGTGAAGGCTATTGTGTTTTGATAAAATAGTGGGAGATTAATTTATTTAAAATTTATTATCTAATTTTGTAATCTAGATAAAAGTACTAAAATTATGCTCTTATTTATTGAAGAAATAGAAAATTATATAAATTCAACTATATCACTATGATCCATACTAGATAAGGATAAACTTATCACTAGATTTAATTTCCAAGAATGGTATAATCACTTGCACATTATACTATTCCACGAGTAGAATTTATATATACTAGAAACCCCAACTCATAAGTTACTTTCATAAGGGGACACTGAGAAATAGGTATCTATTTACCTTAAAAATTTGTTTGATGCCAAAAATTTCCAATGTTTAATGTTATTATCCATGTCTAGTGTGATCATGAAGAAACACGAAGATATGGATGCATTTAGCATGATGTACCACCTTCATGATCTTTATCAAGAGAAGGTGAGACAAGAGGGATATGAGATCTCCAATGCACTATCCATATATAATCTTGGAGAACCAGTTCCATCTAGGATTTATGTATTTAAGATGAGTGGATACATTGATAACTTACACATCTTGGGATTTAATATCTTTGATGATATATGTATAGATCTCATTTTATCCTCACTATATAAAACCTTATCTAGTTTCATTATGAATAATAATATGGGAAATAGTTAGAAAAAACTTTTAGAAATTCTTACTTTGGTTCACCAAGTTGATAAAAACACGGGGCATGAAAATCCTGCAATACTTATGGTGAATAAGAAAAATAATAAAAGGAAAAGGTCCCCAAGACTCTTTCCATATCGAAGGATCCTCAGTAATGTCCTTCAAAAAATAAAAATATCCAATGTGAATCAAAGGAATAAAACATGGTATGTTTTACATATGGAAAGTTAGGCCACTAGAAGAAGAATTGCACCCAATTTAAAAATCAAAGAGAAACTTCAGGTACATTCATTATCAAGTGGAATCTTTCTATATCTACACATTGTGTATTATATACATCTTGTGTTTCCCACATCTATATCATTATGGAGGAACCAAGTAGGTTTTATAAGATTTATAGAGGATAGGTGGATCTTTGAGAATCAAATTGAGCATGAATTGTTTCCTTGTCTATAGAAGACTACTGACTTATATTACCAATAGTGATGATCTTGGTTATAAAATTTTGTTATAATGTTTCAAATGTTACCAAAAACATTATTTATATATCCTTCTTAGATAAAAAAGGTTTTATTTTTAAGTTCATAAGTAAAATATATTTATGTTATAAAGGAAACATATTCTATGGTATGCAACATTTAAATAATAGTATTTATGTATTAAATTATGGAAACTAGGTGTTGTAAATTGATAATGAATCAAGTTCACATGACTCATTTCACACCCAGTTATGGCATCACCACCTTGGTCATGTAAATGAAAGCATTTGACAAAGCACTATCAAGATGGTTATTAAGACTCTTTTGATTTAAAACCACTTGATAGATGTCTTACTTGTTTACAAGGGAAAATAACTAAGGCATCATTTTATGGACATAGTGAAAGAGTCATAGGTCTTCTAGAATTGATACACACCAATGTGGGTAGACCTTTTTCAGTAGACGATAGATGTTGGTATTCTTACTTCATAAATTTTACTGATGACTTGAGTAGATATGATTATATTTACTTAATGAGGTATAAGTTCGAATCCTTTGAGAGATTCAAAGAGTTCAAGAATGAAGTAGAGAATTAACTTTGTAAGAAAATAAAGAAAATTTTATATAATTGAGGGGTAAATATCTTAACCAATATTTTATTGAATTTATATGGGAGTATGAGATCCTATCTCAACTCACTCCACCTTACACAACATAATGAAACAGTATCAGTGAAAGGAGGAACCATACATTTCTTGACATGGTAAAGTTAATGATGAGTCATGTAGATCTTCTATTATAACTTTGGGTATATACATTATATGCTATAAAATACACACTAAAATAGGTGCTAACTAAAGTGGAAAACATAATACCATATGAGATAGTGTATTAAAGGAAATATTTGTTGTCAAACTTACATGTATGGGGATGAAAGGAATTTGTTAAGGTCACCACTGGAAACAAACTAGCACCTTGGGGCATGAAGTGTATCTTTATAGGGTATCTTAAGAAAATAAAGGGATACAATATATAAACCCCTCAAATAAGAAGAAAATCATACTAAGAAAAGACATTTTCCTTGAGAGGGAGCACATCCTCAAAAAGGATAATGGGAGAAATATTGAATTCAATGAAGTTGATGCTCAAGATATACATGAGTTAGTATAAGAACAAATTCCATAGGTCCCTATGAGAGAGGTTGTTCCTAAAACACAAGTATTGAGATGATAACTAGAGAGGGTAGAGAACTAGAAAGATATGGTTTTCTAGTCACCAAGGATGGTGACTCATTATTGGTTGACAATAATGATACTATTTCCTATAAGGTGGTAGTAGAGAGCTCAGAAGCTACAAGATGGTGAGAAGACATGAATTATGAGATGGATGCCATGTATCAAAAACCAAGATTGGGTTTTCATCAAGCCTCTAGTTGATGCAAACCCCATTGGGTGAAAATTGGTATTTAAAAGAAAACTAGACATGGAAGGTAAAGTAAGTACCTATAAAACATGAATAGTGTTAGGTTGGAATGGGTAATGGCATATTATTTAGAGGGGGGGGGGGGGGTGAATAGGCCATATTAAAAAAATAAATGAATAAATTGATTAATTAAATTAATTATAAAAGTTAATTATAAAGGTTAATTAGCAGTAAAAAAAGTAAATAACGCAAGGATGTTTTTTATAGTAGTTCGATCTGAAGTGGGCCTGATCTACTCTTATACCTCTCTAATCTATGAGAGATACGTGTGCAATAAAAATATGATTTTAAGGGGGAATCATAACCCAATTATATATTTCTTTTCTAGGGGAGGGATAACCATGAAACTGATTTTTGTATGGGGAGTCACAACCCTTACAACCCGACTTTAGACACTAGAAGTCACAACCCAAATAGTACTGACTTTAGATACAGGGAGTCACAACCTTTAAATACTGACTTTAGAATCTGGGATTCACAACCTAAATAAATACAATAAAAAATAATTATTTTGTTTATAAAAGCATAAACAGAAAAATAGAGTGTGTGTGAGAGATGAGAAAAATTGTTACATACTCAAAACTAGAAGAATGAAGATAAACAATGAAAACACATGTACTAGTTGTTTAGGATTAGATTAGCTCATTTCATCAAGGAAATTGTAGTCGAAGCAGAAATAATTCGGCACTTGAAAGAACATCCAGGTGATGAAACATATTGTTATAGGATATTGAAAATGCACAATAGGTTCAAGGTTCACAACACTTTCTCTTTGAGAAACTAAGTGTCAAATATGTTAGCTAATGTGTATATACTTTTCCTGCCATATATATATATATAGAGAGAGAGATAATAAATATTCATCAGTTTTAGTAGCTCTACTTCCTATAGATATTCAAAATAAACTGAGTTAAGATCTTTCATAAATATCTCCATAAAAATTGCAACACCATTGCCTCTTTGTTCCTATAAAATAAATCTTAAATAAAAGAATTTAAAATAATTTGAATTAGTCCTATGATAAAATCTCTAGAATAAAGGTAGCATTCAATGATTTAAAACAATCGTTTAAATCCATTAAACCCTATTTAAAAACAGTTCCAGAAAACTAGCAGAACAAACCAAATGTAAATTAAAAAAATTTGAATTTAAACATGAAACCTCCAACGTTATTGGAAAAATAAATTAAAATAAATTATTAATTTTTCTCTTTAAAAATTTCACCAAAAACATTAAAAACTCTTTTAACATAATCCTTAGATTTAATGAGAAATTAACTTGTAAAGAAATATTTGAAAATAATTCATATATATATGCAACAAATAAATTTTCAGTAAAAACACACACAACGATAGTAGAAAAGTAGGGAATGAACAAGAACGTAGGGAATGAATAGTAACATAGGGTTGCCAAACCATACTTTGTGGAAATGAATAGTAATGTAACGTAGGGTATGAATAGTAACATAACATAGGGTATGGACAATAACTTAGGATTTCCAAACCATACTTTTCTGAAATGAACCGTAACGTAGGGTATGAACAGTAACACAGGGTTTCCAAACCATACTTTGCGAAAAAACTGGACAACATACTTTAACAAACTTCAACTAATTTTTAAAGTCTCTTAGAAGTATTTTTAGACTTTAGTTAAGCAGACTTATTTTTAGAAAAACCTATTATCTTTCTAACTAATCAAGAGTTGAATAAATCAGACTACTACTGCTCCTGATATCTTCGAAAAACAGAATAAAAACATTATAGAAAAACTAAAACTGTGAAATAGATTTTTATAACTTCAGATAATTTAATGACCACAAAAAAGAATTTTTTAGAATTTGATGTAAACTAATGAAATCAAGATAAACATGTTGGATTTCTATAAAATAAATTTTCACTTGAATCTGATATCTATATAAGTTGTAGTAAAATAAATACAGAAACATTTTAAAACTAAAAACTGTAGAGTTTCTAAAACTATAGCAGTAACTTCATTGAATTTTTAGAGTATAAGAAAATAATTTTCAGACTTCCTCATAAACTAATGAAATTAAGATAAATATCTTATCTATCTAATGTGACAATAATCACACAAATACAAACATTTTAGTTTAAGATATAATAAAAAAACATAAATGTTTTTTAAAAGAAAAATAAAATAATATGTAATCAAACAAATTCATAAAGGGTTTAAAAAACTAATGTAAAATCATATGTAATCAAACAAAATAAAACAAGCACATACAAAAACAATCTATTATGCACAAAAAATATCCCCCTTTTTGTTTGATTAAAAATACAAAACTTTTAAACTATTTAAAACCAATTTTAAAAACATTTAAAATCAATATTTCTCCCCCTTTTGTAAATAAAAAAAAGTGAAAATAAACCCCCCCTAAACAAATGAAAGGATAAAAAGTTAAAATTCCAACATACCAAGTTAAAATTTAATTTTTTAAAACTGAGAAGAGTATAAAGTATTTTTAAAAATATCTATAGCTGATTTTTAGAAGGTATAAATTCTAAAACAGTATCACCCTTGTTCACATGATCTCTAATAAAATGAAATATAATATCAATATGCTTTTTTCTAGAATTTTGTAAGGTGTTTTTGGAAATATATATTATAGAATTATTATCACAATAAATAGGAATTTTATCAATATAAACACCAAAATCACATAAGGTTTGCTTAATCCATAAACTTTGAGCACAAATACTAGTATAAGATATATACTCAACTTCTGAAGTAGATAAAATAAAAAATAATTGCTTCTTAGATGACCAGAAAATTAAACTTTTTCCCAGAAAATGAGACATAACTAATGTTCTTTTTCGGTCAATTATACATCCTCCAAAATCAGATTTAGAATAAGATGTTAAATAAAAATAGTTATAATTTGGATAAAATAAACCAAAATCAACAATTCCTTTAATATATCTACTTATTCATTTTATATATTTAATATGAACTTCTTTAGGATCTACTTGAAATCTAGAATATAAACAAAAACTAAACATAATATCAGGTTTAGATGCAGTTAAATATATCAAGCTACCTATCATGCCACTATAAACTTTAAAATAAAAAAATTTATCAGATACATCAATATCTAATTTAGTACCCATAGGATTTTTCATAGATTTATCAGAATCAAGACTAAATATTTTAACCAACTCTTTATCATACTTGGATTGATTAAGAAAAATTCCATATTTTCTTTGAAAAATTTGAAGACCAAGAAAGAGATTTAATTCTCCCATTAAACTCATGTTAAACTTAGAAGACATCAAAGTAGAAAATTCATTACAGATAATTTCACTAGATGATCCAAAAACTATATCATCAACATAAATTAGAACAATTAAAATATCATTTGAAATTATTTTAATAAAAAGAGTAGGATCGACATTGTCTTTCTTAAAACCATTATTTAATAAAACAAATAATTTCTTTCACACCAAGCATGATGTTCTTATTTAAGACCATACAAATCTTTAGATAGTTTAAAAACATGGTTAGAAAATTTTTCACTTTCAAAACCAGGGGGTTGAGAAAAATAAACTTATTCAGTTATAAAACCATTTAAGAAAGCACTTTTCACATCCATTTGATATAATTTAAAACCTTAAAAATTAACAAAAACCAAAAAAATTATAATTACATCTAACCTGGAAACAGATGCATAAGAATATTCAAAGTATATACCTTATTCTTGAGAGTATCCTTGAGAAACAATACTTTCTTTATTTTTGAAATTTTTTCCAGATTCATCCATCTTGTTTCTAAAGATTCACTTAGTTCCAATTACCTTCTTATCCCCAGGAAATTCTACTAAAGTCCAAACATTATTTCTAACAAACTGATTTAATTCATCTTTTATAGCAACAATCCAGTTTGCATCTTTTAAAGCATCATTAACATTAATAGAAACAAAATTATAAATAAAAGCATAATTGACATAATAATTTAAAATAGAATTTTTAGTTTTCACACTGATAAGATCATCTTTGTAAATCTTCCAAGTTTTTTGACCAGGTTTAGAAGAAGTATGCTCCCCCTCAATTGATTCAATCTTATCTTGAGGAATTTCTTCACCAAAATTAAAATCTCTAAACTCATCATTAATAACATTAGAATCCAAATTTAATTTAACATTATTTTCATCAAACATAACATTAACAGATTATTCAATAATCATAGATATTTTATTATAAACTCTATAATATTTATTATTATTAGAATAACTAATAAAAATACCTTCATCACTCTTAGAATCAAATCTATCAAATCTATCATTTGAATTTAAAATAAAAACTTTACAACCAAAAACTCTAAATTAACCAACTTTAGGATTTTTATTTTTGAATAATTCATAAGGAGTTTTCTTTAACAAATGCATAATAGGAATTCTATTTGAAATATAAAAAGTATAAAAAATAACCTCAACCCAAAAATATATAGAAAAATTATATTCACTTAAAATAGTTCGAGCCATTTCAATAAGAGTTCTATTTTCCGTTCTACAACACCATTTTGCTATGATGTTCTTGGAGAAAAGAAATTATAGAAATTTCTATTCTTTTCACAAATTTTTTCAAAATCTAAATTATGAAATACACCTCGTTTATCACTAGGAATAAAAATAATCATACAACCTTTTTAATTTTGAAATAATTTACAAAAAGAAGTAAATCTAGAAAATGTATCATTTTTATGAGTAAGAAAGTATACCTAAGTAAATCTACTATAATCATCAACAATAATCAAGGTATATTTCTTTCTACTAAGGCTGAAAATTGGAGTGGGACCAAATAAATTAGGATGTACTAACTGTAAATTCCTATTATTACTTATCCGATTGATGGGTATAAATGAAATTTTGTGTTTCTTCACTTTCATGCAAGCGTCACATACTTGAAGATGTTCTTTATTCAAGGAAGGTAGTTGTAACACATTCTCATGTTTTGAGAGCTTATGTAACATTATTAAATTGACATGTCCTAAACATAGTTGCCAAAGGATACAATTATTATGTACAACATTCAAACACTTTACATGTTGAACAATTAGTTTATAAAAATAAATAGTATAGATATTATCTTTTCAATTAGCATAAAATAATAAAAAATCATCTTTACAAACTAAACATTTATAATTTTTAAATTTAACTTCCATTCCATCATCACATAATTGTGATATACTAATTAAATTATTCTATAAACCTTCACTATATAAAACTTTATAAATAAAGGTATAATTTGAAATACCAAATTTACCAAACCCTTTTACTTTTCCTTTGGAATTGTCTCCAAAAGTAACAATGTCTCCATCACATGTGTTTTAAGTGGTAAAATTTGATGGGTCTCCAGTCATATGCCTAGAGCATCCACTATCCACGTACCATATGTCATTCTTGAGACATCCAAGACATTTTTCCTAAAAAAATAAATTAATTGAAAATTTTGTTACCCAAGTTAATTTGGGTCTAATGGTATTAGTTATACAATTTTTAGGTACCCATACAAAATTTAAAAATGTATTGTAAGGTATTCTTGATAATAAATATTTAGAAATATTAGTTTTTGTAAATCACAAGGATTATTTAAATCTAAGAGAACAATCATTTTCATAATGACCTTTCATGCCACATTTAAAACAATTGACATTTTATGTACAACCATTTTTTACTTTTAATAAAATCGGTTTTAAACATTTGAGGAAATATTCTATCATAACCAAAACCATCTTTATTTTTATTAGTTTTTTTTCAAAGACATCATTTCATGATATTTTTCATGACCTTGAATAAAAGAAGATAAACTTTGTTTAAGACATTTAACTCCCTTTTTCAAAATTTCATTCAAATCTTGAGCATATTTCAAATTTTCATAAACTTTTGAATGAGAAGTAGAAGCAGTGTTACTTAGTTTTTCATTCTGCTATGAAAGTATTTTATTTTTAGAAACAAGTTTTTCATTGTTTTCTTTAATCTTATTATATAAATCAGTAGATTTGAAAATATATTTTCTTAATCTTTTTATTTATTTATTTAATTAAAAAACATTGGGGTTTTTAGAATCAAATTTAGAATTAGAATATTTAGAATAAAAACAAGAATTAATATCCTTGTCTAGTGATTCCATGAAATACAAGTTAACAGATTCTTTATCATTTCTAGATTGTTAATTAGAATCAAATTCTTCTATACAATTCCAACTGGTTGTCAATACCTTTTTCCCTTCTTTTTCTATTTGTCTTTATTCTAAAGTTTTAGAAAATTGGGCTTGATATGACCTTTTTCCTGCACTCATAATAGGTTACATATGATGCATTGAAATTTGTACCATCTTTCTTATCTCACTTATATTTTTCTTTTTGAGGGTTTCTTTTAAATTGATTCTTGAATACTTTTTTTCATTATTTTGTAAACTACAGTCACAATCTGAACCATATCTTCTTTTTCACACTTCTGTAGATCAGAATCAGAAGATTCAGTAGAAATAATATTCAAAGATTTAAAAGCTACATCTTTTCTTTTTGTTGTCTCCTCAGCAACTATGTTATTCAGTTCCAATTTATACTAAAGGATCAATCCAATCAATTTATCTAGTGTGTAATCTTTGAAATTATTTCTTTCATCAATGGAAAACTTCTTGGAATTCCATTTCTTTTGTAAGGATCATAGGGATCGTTCAACTAGTACTGGGTTTTCAAGAGCTTCTCCAAGTGAATTCATTCCATTCACAATGCTTGTGAATCTATGGAACATTTGGTTTACTGTTTCATCTTCACCCATATTAAAGTCTTGGTACTCAGAACGAAGCATTCCAAGTTTGGTTTAGATCAATTTTTCTAATCCAAGGTGAGTAACTTGTAGAATCTTCCTAATTCCATGTGCTATCTTATAGGTAGACACATGACTAAAAACACTTCTATTAATAGCGTAATATAAAATATTAACAACTTTGTAATTTAAAACATATATAGTAGCATCAATCTCGATAAGAGTATCTAAGTCAACTTTAGGTAGAGTGTACTATTTTGACATGATAGACCATTACTCAATCCTCAACTGTTTTAGGTAAGCCTCCATTCAGGATCTCCAATAACCATAATCATTACCATCAAGTGAGGTGGATTTTAAGGAATCTAAGCATCATTCAGGTTCAATCCTACCATCTTATAAGATCTTTATCCTTATACTGTGAGGTCCAGAAATAAGTTAGTATAATTAAAATATTAAAGTAGACTCTATAAAAGGGTTATCTAAATTTAATAAGGAACAACCAATGATACCAATATTTGGTATTGAGAAAAATAATGATAGAGATAAACTATTCTTAAGAAGGTTATCCTCTAATACCAATTGTTAGGTCAAAACAGGTAATGAAAGATGGTCTAGGGTGTGTGTGTGTGTGTGTGGTGGGGGGTGAATAGACTAGATTAAAATAAATAAATAAATAAATTGATTAATTAAATTAATTATCAAATTTAATTATAATGGTTAATTAGCAGTGGAAAAAGTAAATAATTCAAGGACGTTTTTATAGTAGTTTGGTCCAAAGTGGACCCACTATACACTTACAACTCTTTAATCGATGAGAGATACATGTACACTAAAAATATGATTTTTAAGGGGAAATAATAACCCAATCACAAAATCCTTTTCTAGTAGAGGGATAACCACGACAATGAATTTTGTATGAGGAGTCACAACCCTTACAACCTGACTTTAGACACTGGGAGTCACAAACCGAATATACCTGACTTTAGATACAGGGAGTCAAAACCCTTAGATCCTGACTTTAGAATTAGGGAGTCACAACTCGAAGAAAAATAAAAAATAATGATTTTGTGTGTAAAATCATAAATAGAAAAATAGAGTACATGTGAGATATGAGAAAAAGTGTTACAGACTCAGAACAAAAATAAAGAAGATAAAAAAATAAAGTACAAGTACAGATTGTTGAGGATTAGATTAGATCATCTCATCAAGGAAATTATAGTCGAAGTAGAAATAATCTGGCACTTGAGAGAATGTCCAGGTGATGAAACATATTGTCGTAGAACGTTAAAAATGCACAATAGGTTCAAGGTTCACAACACTTTCTCTTTGAAAAACAAAGTATCAAATATTTTAGCCAATGTGTATATATTTTTCCTTCCACACCTACACACATACACACATATATATAGAATAAATATTCAACAGTTTCAGCATCTCCACTTCCTACAGATATTCAAAATAAATCGAGTCAAAATATTTTATAAATATATCTATAAAAATCTCAGCACCGTTGCCTCTTTATTCTTGTAGAATAAATCTTAAATAAATGAATTTAAAATAATTTGAATAAGTCCTCTGATAAAATCTCTAGAATAAAGGCATCGTTTAATGATTTAAAACAGCCATTTAAATCCATTCAAGCCTATTTAAAAACAGTTCCAAAAAATTAGTAGCACAAACCGAATGTAAATTCAAAAATTTGAATTTAAACATGAAACCTCTGATGTTATTGGAAAAAGACATTGAAATAATTTATTAACTTTTCTCTTTAAAAATTGCACAAAAAACATTAAAAACTCCTTGATCATAATCCTTATATTTAATGAGAAATTAACCAATAGAAAAATCTTTGAAAATAATTGATATATACATACAGAAAATCATTTTTTAGAAAAAACACACAAAACGACAGCAACAAAGGAATGAACAGTAACATAGGAAATGAACAATAACGTAAGGAATGAATAGTAACATAGGGTTTCCAAACCATACTTTGCAGAAATAAATAGTAACATAATGTAAGATATGAACAGTAATGTAGGGTATAAACAATAACATAACGTTGGGTATGAACAATAACATAGCATATAAACAATAATGTAGGGTTACCAAACCATACTTTGTAGAAAAAAAGGACACCATACTTTAACAAACTTCAACAAATTTTTAAAGGATCTTAGAAGCAGTTTGAGACTTTATTCAAGTATACTTATTTATAGAAAAAATTATTATATTTATAACTAATCAAGAATCGAATAAATTAGACTAATAATTCTCCTGATATCTTCAAAAAATAGAAGAAAAAAATTCTGGAAAAACTGAAACTGTGAAACATATTTTCATAACTTCATATAATTTATTGACCAACAAAACAAAATTTTTAGACTTTGATGTAAACTAATGAAATCAAGATAAACATGTTATATTTCTATAAAATCAAATTTCATTCAAATATTATATTTGTATAATTTTAAGTAAAAAAATATAAAAACTTTTTAAAAATGAAAATTGTAGAGTTTCTAAAACCGCAGCGGTAACTTTATTAAATTTTTAGAGTATAAGAAAAGCATTTTAAAACTTCCTCATAAACTAATTAAATTAAGATAAATATCTTATCTATCCAATGTGACAAGAATCACACAAATATAAACATTTTAGTTTAATATATAATAAAAAAACAGAAAGTTTTTTTTAAATAGAAATAAAATAAAATGCAGTCAAACAAAATCATAAAGGGTTTAAAAAACAAATGTAAAATCATATGTAATCAAACAAAATAAAATAAGAACATACAAAAAAATCTTTTATGCACATAAAAATAGTATATAAGGGGTTTAAATATAATCAAGGCCTGAACTATGATGAAATATTTTCTCTAGTATCCCTGTTTAAATCCATTAAAATTCTACTTGCTACAGTAGCTTTCCATGACTATGCTATTTGGAAGATGGGTATCAAAACAACTTTTCTTAATGGGAACCTTCAAGAATATGTCTATATGACATAACCGGAAGAGTTTTCCACTATAGGTATTTCCAAAAAAGTATACAAGTTATAGAGATCTATTTATGGATTGAAACAAGAATCCAGGTCATGTAACATTCGGTTCGATGAAGACGCAATTGAATTTGGTTTCATTAAGAATGGATGTGATCCATGTGTTTATAAGTGGTTTATTGTGAGTTTAATTTTTATCCAAGTAGTATATGATGATAACACATTACTTATTATAAATGAAATACCAGTCTTATAATTAGTTAAGGATTGGTTGAACAAGTGCTTCTCTATAAAGGAATTAGGTGAAAAAACCTATATCCTTGGTATCAATATAATTTATGATAGATCCAAGAGGATTCTTGGGATGAGTCAAAGTACATACATTGTCCATATACTAAAGATATTTAGTATAGAATAATTCAAGAGAGGGTTGGTTCTAGTGTCATATGGTATACATCTTTCTAAGAAAAAGTGTCATCAAACACAACATGAAAGAGAGATAATGAGTAAGATCTCATATGATTCCGTGATAAGATCAATCATGTATGTCATATTATATAATAGGATTGATGTTTACCATGCCTTGATCATGGTAGGTAGATATAAAACTGATCCATATGAACAACAATGGTTTGTTTTTATGGTTTTTTTAAAAAAATATGATGCCTTTACCCAAAACTACCAAAAAAAATTATCATAAAAATAAAGTTTACAAGAGTCTAAAATACGAGATCATATTATAGTATTTTTCATGTAAGGAAATAAGATCAGCAGAGAGGTCTTCGAACCAGGTGTTGTCTTGATTTACTCCCATGTTGGCCAAGCCATCTGCAACTATGTTTTCTTCTCAATAAATATGTGTGATGATATAATTGAGATTGCTAAGTGAACGACTGAATTCCATCCAATGGGTAGTAATCAGCCAAGAAAGATGTGTTATGTCATTACAAATCTCTTGAACAATGGTCATCGATTCACTTTCAATCCAGAGGTTGTTCCAACCAAAGAGATTGGAAAAGGTAATAACATGTATTAAACTCATCATTTCAGCTTCAAGGGAAATGGAAATGCCATATCTACCCATGAAACATCCAAGGATTTGACCGAGGTGATTCCTGAAGATAACACCACATCCCACAGGGCCCAGATTGCCTTTAGAGGCACCATAAATATTAATTTTGATCCATCTAGGAAGAGGAACTCTCCAGAACAAATCCAGAGTGTGACGAGGTTGAAAAAAATTTCTATTAATCCGTAGACATCGCAAGATCCCAAAGTCATGAATAGTGTTGTGGTAATGTCCCTTTTGCATCAAAGCAGCTTCCTGTAGGGCAATAAGGATCCACATCCAACTTGCATTTTTATTGAGTGAGTAATTTTTATGAATAATATCATTCTGATCATACTAGATCACATGGTGGAGCTCAGCAACTCCAACTAGGAAAAGATTCTTGATTTGTTGAGAGACTTCCATTTCTGTACATTTCTTTAGTTAAGTTTTTATGGAGTCAAGAATCAACCATCTGCAGTCAAAAATGTCAAGAATATAGTTCCAAATAGAATAAGTAGTAACACAAGAAAGAAAGAGGTGGTTAGTATATTCTATGCATTGATTACAGATTTTTAACTTAGAGCAGAGATGGATTCCAAAATATTGAAGGAAAATCTCTATGGGAACTCTGTTGTGAGCAAGTTCCTAAATGAGATTAAATATTGAAGGCTTTATCCAATGATTTTTGAAATGTTTTATCCAACTTTAATCACTTTCAGAGTTACAGAAATAATTATTATAGAATTTGTTTGAGTTAAGCATACCATTGTGACTAGGTTCCCAAATTAAAAAATCATTAGTGTATGCGAAAGAGTAGTTTTCAATGACATTCAGAATAGTAGTAGAAGGTGACCGATTTGAGAGTTTAGAATTTCTCTAATAGGGTAGTTGGCACTCTCAGAGGTTTGATCGGGAGATATCATAGAAATTAAAGGCATTCCAGTCCATTTATCCAACCAGAATTTCATAGATGAGTCTCTGGAGACCATCCATCTAGAATTATTCATGATGTTGGAGAAATATTGTTTGATGTATGGTGATATGAAAGAGTTAATGAAATTCAAATATTAAGTTTGTCAAGAAATCTATTTTTGAGTAAGGTAATGGATTTAGAAGTATTGTGAAATAGGTTCCAAGTGAGTCTAGTTTGAAGGGCTTCATTAAAGTACTTTATATTTTTTATGCCAATACCACCTTTCTTAATGGGCTTGCAACAAGTTGACTAGGGGAAAATCACAATATTTATTTATAGAATACTACTAGTCCAGATGAAATTATTTATAGTGGTGTTCATTTTTTATAATACCAACATGCCATTTATAGACCATCAGGGAGTAAACCATCTTGTATACAATAGTAGATTTTACAAGGCAAGTCCTACCTGCCATAGAGAGAGATTTACATTTCTAATAAGAGAGATGGTTTAGAACTTGGTCAACTATAGTAAAAAAGTGACAAGACTTGGTTCTACCCCAAAATATGTGAACACCAAGATAAGTGAAAGGGAGTTTACCTTCTTTCATACCTAATTCACTGATAATGTTACATTTTCTGCTAGGAGGAAAGTTTTTTCCAAAGAAGATGCATGATTTACTCCAACTAATGGTTTGAATAGAAACCTATTAATAGTGTGAGAGAACTGTTTGAGGTTAATAAAGTTTCTTTTATCACCTTGAAGGAAAATAATTATGTCATAAACATAAAAAAGGTGGTTAGGATCATTCACGTTCCTAGAGACATGGATGGGATTCAACTTATTCTGGTCCACCAGATGGGTGATTGGATGACTAAGATAGTCTTCCACTATCGAGAATAGAATGGCATAGATGGGGTCACCTTACTTGACACCTTTGGTTCATTTAAAATAGCCCTTGTGAGATCCATTGATCAAAATGGAGATAGACACCGAGTTGAATAGAGTTCTGATTACAGTGATAAAAGAGGCACTAAAACCAAATCCTTGAAGAAAATTGAAGATAAAGCTCCAATCCATGGTGTCAAAAGCTTTTATGATGTCAATTTTAATAGAAATATTACCTCCTCTATTAGTTTATTAACACACTCAGAGGAAAGACAGATGCGTTCTTGAATGGATTTATCCTTAATAAAACCAAATCGGTTCCATGAGTCAATTTTGTCTGTTATAGTTGAAAGTCTGTTTGCAATGATTTTAGTGATGATTTTATGAAGAGTGTTAATAAGAGAAATGGGTCTAAAAAAGTTAATCTCAGAGGCATTTTCCACTTTTGTGATAAAGGTGAGAAACTGGGCATTAAGAGCATGAGGAAGCACACCATTGAAAAAAAAGGATTTTACAATTTTATAGACATCTACATGAATCATATCCCAATAATGTTAGAAGAAACCATTATTGAAGCCATTAGGACCCATAACACTATCGAGATTCAGACAAAAGATAGTGTCTTTGATTTCATGATCCAATAGAGTGATGATAAGGAAAGTGTTTTACTCATCAGTGATCACTATCAGAATGACTTTAGGAAAGAGGTATTTATTGATATGAGGACCATTGAAGATGGATTCATAGTAGGAGACTATATGATGAGTAATGACATATTTTTTGTCAAGAATATTTTCCCCATCCTTTATAAAGGTTAACGGTCTGCAAGCCTTCTTGATTATTTGAATAGAATTATAGAACTTATTATTTCTATCACCATTTGATAACCATTTAACTTTAAACGCTTATTTCCTCATATTTTCTTTAAAAGTGAGAAAAGAGTTGAGTTTAACCTCAAGGATTATTTCTTGAGTTGGATCAGTGTTGAGGTCAGATATGATGTTCTTGTTTTGTAGATCATTGATCTCTTCCTCAAGAAGGATGTCATTGTTAATTTGTTTGTCTTTGGAGCTACACCAAGTTTTGAGAGTCTGTTTAAGATGTTTTAATTTGAAATTATAGGTAAAGACATCATTGTTGTGTGACATTGAAGACTAATAGTTTTGGATTAAATTACTGAAATCGACATCAGATAACCACACATTGTTAAATCTGAAAGGAAACTGGGGTTTCATGTCTTTAGTGGAGACATTGACCAGGATTGGGTGATGGTCAGAGTTCAAATTGTGAAGAGTGGTTCTAGATATAATGTCCAATTTATCTAAATCAGGGACATTCGTGAAGGCTCTATCCAGTTTGGAGGCAACCACTCTATTGTAATGTCTTCTACACCAAGTATATTTCGCACTAGTGAGATTAATTTCAATGAGATTTTTTTTTCAATCAAAGCTTTAAATTATCTCATGGAAATAGAATAATGAGATGGTCCAATTTTATCACTTGAGTTGATAATGGCAATAAAGTCTCTAATAAGAAACCAAGGAGCATTAATATTAGTGCCTAGATATGAAAGGTCATTCCACAAAGTTCTCTTTTCTTAGTATCTATTCTTAGCATACAAAAATAGAAGAAAAAGTGTTTTCCATTAGTATTGAAGTTTAAAGTAAAAATCTGGTCAGAGACATTTAAAATACTAAGATTCTGTAAAGAAGAGTGTGAAAAAATCCATAGAGATTCAGCATTGGAGGTATTTTTGACTGCACCAGTAAAAACATAATTATGATAGCACAAATGAGAGTATATGGTGCATATATTATTTCATGTATGCAATGAATGATATATATATATGATATATATTTATTATGCATGTGATTCATAAGAATAATATATATATATATTTATTATTTATCCTAAATGGTTTCATCAATTACAATCCATTTATGATTGGATTAAAGGATTTACATTAATTCATTGAAATTATTTAATGAATTATCCCAATTGGTAGAAATGCATATGATGTGTTGTAGGATCCTTGGGCTTCATCTATATGAGAGGATGAGATCCTTCTATTTGGGGTACATGTGTGCGATACTTGTAAAGCCTCTACCGAACTTCTCTTCCTACTATATCTATGTTTATCTCTTTAAGAAGGTGTCAACATCTCTTCATATATTAAGTATCCTCACAAATAATTCATGGATCCATTTTTTGGTGTCACCCCCTCATAGGTAGGGTTATTTCATTCACTACTTTTAGTGATTTACCTCAAGAACACTCCATTGAAGGAAGAAGATATCTATTACTGCTCAAGTTTTTCTAGGCACTTTTTTTTATTTTACTTACATGTTATTATTCTTGAAGATAGATTTTACTATTTTGTGTTTTATTCTATTTCATATGATCATATTATATTCATAATAAACCCATCAGTGGAATCTAAGAGGGTTTCTTTAATTTTATAACTTGTCTGTTTCACTATTTTTCAATGAAAAATGAAAAAGAACATTTTTGTAAAATTTGAATAGCATTATAGACCCTTACATGAGTTGTGTAAGGGTAAACATGATTTACCTTACACATGGAGGTTATGTAAAGGTAATACCCTTACAAAAATGCTCTCTGTAAGGGTATTATCAGTGTTACCTATACGAAAATGAGTTGCGCAAAGGTAGTACCCTTACGTGGCAGTGCAACATGTATTATAAAGGTAGTTTTTTTACCATAACGCAATGCCCTTTCATAGATGGTTTGAGTAAGGGTAACATCACTGATTACCTTTACGTAAGTGTGTTGCATAAAGGTAATACCCTTACACAGGGGAGTTGCGTAAAGGTAATCTGTGTATTACCTTTATGCAGTGATATTGAGATGCATAAAGGTAAATGTTACCTTTACAAGGGTTATTAAAAAAATCACTCACCCTTATATAGAGTGGATACAAAATGGTAAAAAGGGAACACCCTTATGCAGAGTAGGGGTGCTATGTAAGTGTAAGCATAAATGTGTTAAAAAATTATTTTCAACAAATTAAATTATTTTTATAGTTTTTAAATTATTTATAAATCACGTTAAAAGGTATTTTGGGAATATTTAATCTATAAATATTTTAAAAATTAATTAATTAATTATAAATTGTTTATAAATAATTAAATAAAAGTTTATGAAACATTTTCCCAAAATATTAAAGGTTAATATTTTTAATTTTTTTTTGAAAAATTAAATGGCATACCTTATGATATAGAAATAAATGGTTTATTAAGAATGTAAAGACCCGTAAATTCCAAGGAATTTTTTTTTATTAATTTTCTTTGGAATTTTACAAGAATGCAGTTTCTGACGGCGCCTGATTCCGAGGCCCGGTGTGCCCGAAATCAATTTCCGAAGTTTGGCTCGGGTACGTTCAGTGAACGGACGAGCAGGTTTTTCTATCTTTTGAACCGGTGCTCGAAATCGAATTCTGAGGGCACCGATGGAATCGCAGCGCCGGTAATTGCTTATAAATGCCTCTTCTGGAGTTGCGTTTGCTCGGGTGTGGTTTTTAATTTTTGGGCTTAAAGTTATGAAATAAAATAAATAGTGCGACAAACTTTATTTTATTTCACTTAAGCCGCTTGGAAGCCACTTGAAGCCACTTAAAGCAGCTTAAGCTGAGTTGTAGCGGATATGGTGCTATCCAAAAATATCCTACCCTCTTGGTAGGATATTTGTGAGGTGGGACCCACACGAGCCCCACCGTTTCTTTTCCGCTAAGTAACGCACCCGCGAAAACCCGTCATTATGAAAGTCAACTGACGCGTTTTCTTATTTTCTTAACGCACCAATTAATTGGGCGGTTTATTTCATTGAATTAATTCTACGAATTAATGGGTCGTTATTTATCTCTTTATTCGTTTCTTAATCGGTTTGAAATTCGTTGGCGTAGTAATAAAATAAGGCCAACACACCCTCCTTTTTTTTGGAATGTTGTGTTAAACCTTGAAGAACCTCTGAGAATTCTTCATCGTCCTTCGCGAAGAACGCGAAGAACGCGAAGAACGCGAAGAACGCGAAGAACGCCGGCCTCCGACGAAGAACGCCGAAACCGCGGAAATCGACGACGCAACGCCGTGTGCCGCGGCGCCGACGTTTCCTCTTCTGCGACGTTTCTTCCTCTGCAACGAAACCTTCAACCATCTGTTGGAGTTCGACGAACAAGCTCAGAAGCGGAATCGGGTAGCAAGCGACGACGGCTTCGCCTTCCCTCGAGTCGGACGAACGCCGACGTCCCCCTTCGACGTTGTCATCCTCGCGACACCATACCGCGACGAACCTCAAACGACGACGCCTCCTTCCGATCAGCTTATACCCAAGGTAGGGGTTTTATTTTAATGTTCTATACTCCGTGAATGTTTCCGTTCAAGGTGAAGAACCCGGATAATAAGAACAATTTTAATTCATTAAAATTGTTTTTGGTTATGTATTCATGTGTTGAATAAATTTCTCCCGTTGTTATAATCTAACGCGGAGGGTGCGGGCCAAACGAACACAGCCCGAAAACCCTCCGCAGATTGTTTATTGATGTGTGGATTGACGGGCGATGACGAATCAGGCCGTTTGGGCGTTTAAATCCCTTCGCAGTGAAGATGGGGTCCCGGGGGGACCATAGGCGAAGACGGCAGGAAGAACGGACCACCAGAGCGCGTCTGGTGGTCCGCGGAAGGCAGCGGCAGCGCGCCGCCGGAAAAAGGGGCGGCCGGCGAACCGCCGGCCTCAATCAGCGGTGAAGGGCGGGGGATCCGTGCGCCCCGCCCGCGTGTCGGCTCGGCCACGCTGGCCGAGTCGCGGCCGGCCGGTCGGGCCGGACGGAACCGGACCGCGCCGGACTGGGCCGGGCCGGGCCTGGCCCAGCCGGGTCGGACCCGGGTCGGGTCGACCCGGTTGGGTTCGACCCGATTCGGGCCGACCCAGGGGGGGGGGGGGGTCGGGCCGGGTCGGCCCGGGCCCAGACCCCTGTTTTCGGGCCACTTTCGGTCAAATGCCCGTAACTTGAGCTACGTGCCTCCAAACGACTCGTCGTTAGCGGCAACACGATCCTTGGATCGAGACGGTCGTTTTGGTATATCGCACTCAAGGTTTCGGATTACTTTGTGTTCGTCCGGGTTGGTTCGGATACGAAACCAACCGGGCCCTCGGAGCGGAAACGCTCGTAACTCGAGTTCCGGACGTCCGAATGACGTGCCGTCGACTTTGTTTTTTTCCTCTAAGTGAGACGGATCTTTTGGCTTACTCCGCTCGAGGTTTGGATGCCGTCGGAGTGCGGTCGGGTTGGTTCGCTCACGAAACCAACCGGGCCCCTGGGACGAAAAAGCCAATAACTCACAGACCGGGCATCTGATTGACGCACCATCTGTCTCGTTGTTTTCCTCTTGTTGAGACGGAACTTTTGGCATCCTCCGCCCAAGTTTTGGATGCAGTTGGATAGTGGCCGGGTTGGATCGCACCAAAATCCAACCGGGCCCCTGGAACGGAAAAGCTGATACCTTTCTGACAGAACGTCCGTTTGACGAACCGTCAGCGGCGTTGGTGATCTCGTTGAGAAACGGTCCCTATGAGTATACCCTATGAGTGTTCGGGGTATAGTTGAGTTACGACCGGATTGGTTCGCACACGAAACCAACCGGGCCCCTGGGACGAAAAGGCTAATAACTCACAGACCGGGCGTCCGATTGACGCGCCTTCTATTGCGTTGAGACACCTATGACGAGGTGGTCCTTTGAGATACTTATTTGCGGGACTTTGTGATATTTGAAGTATCGACCAGTAGCTCGTGGAGCGGACCCTCCTGGAGACGAGCGTGCAGAGTACAGAGACCGTGTAGCCGGCTAAGACCTGACGACTGCTTGACCGACTCGACTTGGAGTGAGTCGACTAGCCCAGTGGACGGAGCGCCCGGTATTTGGCAATAGACCCACGGCGGACAGAGCGCCCGGTAGTTGGCCGCAGACCCGCGGTACTCGACAGGAGGAGTACCTCTGTAGGCTATTGGTGGGAGCGCCCGATATTTGGCGACAGACCCACAGCGGACGGAGCGCCCGGTAGTTGGCCGCAGACCCGCGGTACTCGACAGGAGGAGCACCTCAGCAGTCTTAGGTTAGTGAGCAGTACCTCGGAGTCGTGACAGGACCACTGTACACTCCAGAGACGGAGGTCTTCAGTAGTTACAGTTTCGATAATGAAAATCCTGGTTTGAGCTGAGACCTTTTGACCTTTTTGGTTACCTCATGATTGAGATGTGTCACTTGATAACTTAGGTATATGTATGGGCATATACCTGGGTAGTGGTTATCCATTGATTTCACACTCCTTGTGTTTCCTCATGATTGAGATGGGTTACTTGATAACTTAGGTATATGTATGGGCATATATCTAAGTAGAGGTTATCTGTTGAGATCTTCTTGTGGTTATCATTGTTGGTTTAGTGAGACCTTGAGGGTCTCGGGGTCCCTACTGAGTATCGTTATACTCACCCCTGCACGGGCTATGCCCGCACCTCGTTGTGTTGGTTGCAGACGACGGGCAGTGCTGACGGAGGCCGAGTGTTCGAGGACTGGACGGTACCCAGAGGTGGACTACACGACGAGTCAGTACCCGGAGGTGGACTACATGACGTGACGACTCACAGAGGAGGTTGACGGACGAGAGCGTGGAGGAGGCTATCTGTACCTACCCTTCAGTTAGGATCCGTGGTGGACGACCAGGAGCTGCGCTATCTGTACCTACCCTTCAGGTAGGATCCGAGGAGGACGACCCAGGAGCTGCTTCCTACTTCCATCTGTTGTATTTTTGCTGTTGTACCTTGTTCAGTTGTAGTCGTACTTTCTTTTGGGTTTGTATTCTGGCCCATTTACTTTTCAGCATTTCTTTTGTACTTAGTGTTTTGCTTCCTCTTGTACTCTGTGGTGCTTGTTTTCTTTTATAAAGGCAATGCCTTCCCAGTTATCGGGATTTTACGCCTTTGGTGCGAGTCTCCAGCCCCTGGCCTATGGAAGGTGGGCTTGGGGTAGTCACGGCACGGGACCCGAGGACGGGTCGTGACAAATTGGTATCAGAGGAGTTCGGTTCTACCGCAGAACTTATAACTCTAATGTTTCATTCTGTGAAGCAATAGTGTTAAGAGTACCGAGTGTGGTTTTCAATTCAGGGAGTCCAGTGTTGGTGCGGGCGGCCGACGTATCCATACACCAGGACCCTGACAACTGATTTCCGACTTTGTGTACGAAATCACTGATTGCGTGTGTGTTTTCCAGAAGTTTTATTTAAATGTCAGCTCAAACCAGGTCATCTCACCAGGTATAATCTTTTGACTGTGTCACGTTGTTTCTTTCAGGATGCCTCCCCGTGGACGACCAGCTAGAGCCCCGAGAGTGGTACGTACTGACAGCCCGCCGAGCGACGAGGCCTCAGTACAGGGCCCTATCCCAGTTGAGGCACCAGCGGAGGCACCAACGGTACTACTACCCGTTGGGCCACCGATGCCACTAGCCCCAGCAGCAGAGGATGCACATCGCTTGAGCGCACTGCATGAGTTCCAGCGCCAGAGGCCACCCAGGTTCTAGGGAGGGACGGACCCGCAGGCGGCTGAGGATTGGCTGGAGGCTGTGGTGAGAGTCTTCAGGCTAGTGGGGACGCCGACAGATTTCATGGTGATCCTAGCTGCCAGCCTTCTTCAGGCAGCAGCAGGCAGATGGTGGAGCCTGATGCTTCAGATGCATGACGAGGCGACACTTCTATGGGAAGACTTCGAGAGCCTGTTCCAGATAGAGTTTGTACCATCCACCCTTCGAGCGGTGCGTATACAGGAGCTACTTCAGCTGCGGAAGGGCAACATGTCAGTGGCGCAGTACTCAGCGAGATTCACAGACCTCTCACGCTACTCCACAGATATGGTACGAGACCCGTTCTTCAGGGCCCGAACCTTCGAGCAGTGGCTCAGGCGAGAGATTAGAGCTTCTATTGTTTCTCACAGATTTCCGACGCAGACAGGGGTGTTGGAGAGAGCCCTCTTAGTGGAGAGTTTCCTTGCTGATCAGTCTCCAGAAGCAGGACCCACCACTAGCCGGCTTGCGACAGAGTCTTCTACAGCAGGCAGTAGACAGATGACGCAGAGGTCCAAGAGGACCAGACCTACCGGTGGCCGACTGCACGACTCAGGTTCAGTTGTGCGGGGAAACCGGGGTGGAGTCAGAGCCAGACGTGCCGAGAGTGGATAGTGTTACTCCTGCGGCGGAATTGGTCACATGGCATGTGACTGTCCGAACCACCTTGCAGTTGACCAGCAGTTAAATGAAGAACCTCTGAGGCAAAGGCAGAGGTTTGATCAGGGCGGACCACAAGGAGATGACCGTGCAGTTGGAGGTGGACGACGCTTCGGGATGTTTCCACCACCACCAGGAGGCCCACCCCGACCGCAGGGGACAAGAGGACATGGGAGATCTCAGCTTCAGGCAGCTGATGCCTATGGTCATGGAGCTCCGAGAGCAGGTGGACAGGAGAGGAACTAGTGGATATGTCCTTTGTACTTCTAGTTCCATGTTGCTTTTGTATTCGTGTCTTTGTACTATGAGCTGCAATAATAAAAAGACACTTATCTTTGTTTGCTTTCCTGTCCTTTTTGTTGGGTTGATACTGAGTGGTCCTGGTTAAACTGTTGACTTGACCCTCACTTTCGAGATTTCTACTGGATGAGACCCAGTGACCTCACACTGATGCCGACAGTGTGACTCGACCCTTGGAGGCGAGATTGACAGTTGGATCTCTTGGTAGTTACGTCGAGGCCTTACGACGTCATCCATGACATGAATGCATCATTCATGTCAGGATTGACTGTATTAGGCAACGAATGTGGTTCATCCAGGGGATGGGACCAGATTTCTCTTATCGGAAAAGAAGAAATCATAGCAGCTCTTGTGAGACTAAAAGAGGTCCAGGTCATCCAAGAGCGGATTAAGACTGCACAGTGCAGTAAGAAACAGGAAACCGGTGCCAGTCTTAGAGACTCGGGTGTGTTAAATGTTTCAAGAAGTGGAAGCTTTATGGATAGATGAGTCTGCGAAGCAACAGACGTGGAGGCAGAGCTAGGAGAGCAGTATGAGGTGGTGTACATCTTAACATGCTACAACCACCCGCCTTAGTTATCCCTGCCAGGCTCAGGGAGCTGAAGGGCGGTGGAAGAGTGTGGCTGCTTGCGGTCAAGGAGTGTGACCCAATGGCTCTAGAAATGATTCAAGGGACAATCTGTGTCCACTACTAGCTGCTGTAGTAACGGACGTCGATATGAATCATTCCTTGCTTTCACAAATCTTGTTCCAGACCTAGAGTTTCCGGTAAGCCGTGGACTTGACCCTCATGTCTGGAGATACCTTGGGAGGAGACTCGATAATCACACTTATGCCGACGGTGTGGTCAGATCCTCGAGGCGAGAGTTTCGGTTGGAATCTCTTGGTGGCAGCGTCGAGGCCTTACGACGTTGGTTTGAGTATAGACTGGGCAATCACAGTTCATACACAAATTGACAGTATTAGGCAAAAAGGTTATAGTTTAACTACGACGTCGGGATGGGTTTTCCTTGGTCGGCGAAAAAGGAAACCCCATGCATCGTAGGGTAACTCTTGCACAGGAGGGTGAGATCGATCTCTCTTGAGTCGATCAACCTTACCCTCGTAGCAGCAGTCATTTTGAGTTTCAGTTCTAACAGAAAATGGAGACCTCTGGAGTTCGAGGATGACGACCACGTCTTCTTACGGGTCTCACCTCGACGAGGTTTACAGAGATGTGGCCAGGGAGGCAAGTTATCTCCGAGGTTCAACAGACCTTTCTAGGTCCTCATCTGGGTAGGCGAGGTGGTTTACCGCTTGACCCATCCACTTCAGTTGCACTAGGTGCACGACGTTTTCCACGTATCTCAACTGAGAAGATACGTGCTCGACCCTCCGCATATCATCGACCTTGATGAGCTGGACGGTGGCGATGAGGTGACTTCTACGGAGGTTCCTGTGGGGATCGAGGATCGACAGGAGCGAATCCTAGGAGGACGGTCGATTTCTCTTGTGCACTTTCTTTGGCAGCACGGGAACCTCCAGGTGAGAACATGGGAGCGGAAGGCTCAGATGCGTGCTCAGTACCGCCTTTGTTTCCCTAAGTTTGTGGTGAAACTTTACGGGGACGTAAAGCCCTGTGGTGGGAGTAATGTAATGACCTGTAAATTCCAAGGATTTTTTTTTTCTTAATTTTCTTTGGAATTTTAAAAGAACCCAGTTTCTGACGACACCTGATTCCGAGGCCCGGTGTGCCCAGAATCAATTTCCGAAGTTTGGCTCGGGTACGTTCAGTGAACGGACGAGCGGGTTTTTCTATCTTTTGAACCGGTGCTCGGAATCAAATTCTGAGGGCACCGATGGAATCGCAGCACCAGTAATTTCTTATAAACGCCTCTTCCGGAGTTGCGTTTGCTCGGGTGTGGTTTTTAATTTTTGGGCTTAAAGTTATGAAATAAAATAAATAGTGCGACAAACTTTATTTTATTTCACTTAAGCCACTTGGAAGCCACTTGAAGCCACTTAAAGCAGCTTAAGCTGAGTTGTTGTGGATAGGGTTCTATCCAAAAATATCCTACCCTCTTGGTAGGATATTTTTGAGGTGGGACCCGCACGAGCCCCACCGTTCCTTTTCCGCTAAGTAACGCACCTGCGAAAACCCGTCATTATGAAAGTCAACTGACGCATTTTCTTATTTTCTTAACGCACCAATTAATTGGGCGGTTTATTTCGTTGAATTAATTCTATGAATTAATGGGTCGTTATTTATCTCTTTATTCGTTTCTTAACCGGTTTGAAATCCGTTGGCATAGTAATAAAATAAGGCCAACACACCCTCCTTTTATTTGGAATGTTGTGTTAAACCTTGAAGAACCTCTGAGAATTCTTCATCCTCCTTCGCGAAGAACGCGAAGAACGCGAAGAACGCGAAGAACGCCAGCCTCCAACGAAGAACGCCGAAACCGCGTAAATCGACGACGCAACGCCGTGTGCCGCGACGCTGACGTTTCCTCTTCTACGACATTTCTTCCTCCGCAACGAAACCTTCAATCATCTGTTGGAGTTTGACGAACAAGCTCGGAAGCGGAATCAGGTAGCAAGCGACGACGGCTTCGCCTTCCCTCGAGTCGGACGAACGCCGACATCCCCCTTCGACGTCGTCATCCTCACGACGCCATACCGAGACGAACCACGAACGATGACGCCTCCTTCCGATCGGCTTATACCCAAGGTAGGGGTTTTATTTGAAAGTTCTATACTCCGTGAATGTTTCCGTTCAAGGTGAAGAACTCGGATAATAAGAACAATTTTAATTCATTAAAATTGTTTTTGGTTATGTATTCATGTGTTGAATAAACTTCTCCCGTTGTTATAATCTAACGCGGAGGGTGCGGGCCAAACGAACACGGCCCGACAACCCTCCGTAGATTGTTTATTGATGTGTGGATTGACGGGCGATGACGAAGCAGGCCGTTTGGGCGTTTGAATCCCTTCACAGTGAAGATGGGGTCCCGGGGGGACCATAGGCGAAGACGGTAGGAAGAACGGACCACCGGAGTGTGTCCGGTGGTCTGCGGAAGGCCGCGGTGGCGCGCCGCCGGAAAAAGGGGCGGCCGGCGAACCGCCGACCTCAATCAGCGGCGAAGGGCGGGGGATCCGCGCGCCCCGCCCGCGTGTCGGCTCGGCCACGCTGGCCGAGCCGCGGCCGGCCGGTCGGGCCGAGCCGGGCCTGGCCCAGCCGGGTCGGACCCAGGTCGGGTCGACCCGGTTCGGTTCGACCCGGTTCGGGCCGACCCAGGGGGGGGGGGGGGGGGTCGGCCCGGGCCCAGACCCCCGTTTTCGGGCCACTTTCGGTCAAATGGCCGTAACTTGAGCTACGATCCTCCAAACGACTCATCGTCAGCGGAAACGCGATCCTTGGATCTAGACGGTCATTTTGGTATATCGCACTCAAGGTTTTGAATTACTTTGGGTTCGACCGGGTTGGTTCGGATACGAAACCAACCGGGCCCTCAGAGCGGAAACGCTCGTAACTCGAGTTCCGGACGTCCGAATGACGTGCCGTCGACTTTGTTGTTTTCCTCTAAGTGAGACGGATCTTTTGGCTTACTCCGCTCGAGGTTTGGATGCCATCAGAGTGCGGTCGGGTTGGTTCGCTCACGAAACCAACCGGGCCCCTGGGACAAAAAAGCCAATAACTCACAGACCGGGCGTCCGATTGACGCACCATCTGTCTCGTTGTTTTCCTCTTGTTGAGACGGAACTTTTGGAATCCTCCACCCGAGTTTTGGATGTAGTTGGATAGTGGCTGGGTTGGATTGCACCAAAATCCAACCGGGCCCCTGGAATGGAAAAGCTTATACCTTTCTGACAGAACGTCCGTTTGACAAACCGTCAGCGGCGTTGGTGATCTCATTGAGAAACAGTCCCTATGAGTATACCCTATGAGTGTTCGGGGTATAGTTGAGTTACGGTCAGATTGGTTTGCACACGAAACCAACCGGGCCCCTGGGACGAAAAGGCTAATAACTCACAGACCGGGCGTCCGATTGACGCGCTGTCTGTTGCGTTGAGACCCCTATGAAGAGGTGGTCCTTTGAGATACTTCTTTGCGGGACTTTGTGATACTTGGAGTATCGACCAGTAGCTCGTGGAGCGGACCCTCCCGGAGATGAGCGTGCAAAGTATGGAGACCGTGTAGCCAGCTGAGACCTGACGACTGCTTGACCGACTCGACTTGGAGTGAGTCGACTAGCCCAGTGGACGGAGCGCCCAGTATTTGGCGACAGACGCACGGAGGACGGAGCGCCCGGTAGTTGGCCGTAGACCCGCGGTACTCGACAGGAGGAGTACCTCTGTAGGCTATTGGGGGGAGCGCCCGATATTTGGCGACAGACCCACAGCGGACGGAGTGCCCGGTAGTTGGCCGCAGACCCGCGGTACTCGATAGGAGGAGAACCTCAGCAGTCTTAGGTTAGTGAGCAGTACCTCGGAGTCGTGACAGGACCACTGTACACTCCAGAGACGGAGCTCTTCAGTAGTTACGGTTTTGATAATGAAAATCCTGGTTTGAGCTGAGAGTTTTTGACCTTTGTGGTTACCTCATGATTGAGATGGGTCACTTGATAACTTAGGTATATGTATGGGAATATACCTGGGTAGTGGTTATCCATTGATTTCACACTCCTTGTGTTTCCTCATGATTGATATGGGTTACTTGATAACTTAGGTATATGTATGGGCATATATCTAAGTAGAGGTTATCTGTTGAGATCTTCTTGTGGTTATCCTTGTTGGTTTAGTGAGACCTTGAGGGTCTCGGGGTCCCTACTGAGTATCGTTATACTCACCCCTGTACGGGCTATGACCGCACCTCGTTGTGTTGGTTGTAGACGACGGGCAGTGCTGACGGAGGCCGAGTGTTCGAGGACTGGACGGTACTTGGAGGTGGACTACACGACGAGTCAGTACTCGGAGGTGGACTACATGACGTGACGACTCACAGAGGAGGTTGACAGATGAGAGTGTGGAGGAGGCTATCTGTACCTACCCTTCAGGTAGGATCCGTGGTGGACGACCAGGAGCTGCGCTATCTGTACCTACCCTTTAGGTAGGATCCGAGGAGGACGACCCAGGAGCTGCTTCCTACTTTCAGCTGTTGTCTTTTTGCTGTTGTACCTTGTTCAGTTGTAGTCGTACTTTCTTTTGGGTTTGTATTCTGGCCCATTTACTTTTTAGCATTTCTTTTGTACTTAGTGTTTTGCTTCCGCTTGTACTCTGTGGTGCTTGTTTTCTTTTATAAAGGCAATTCCTTCCCAGTTATCGGGATTTTACGCCTTTGGTGCTAGTCGCCAGCCCCTGGCCTATGGAAGGCGGGCTTGGGGTAGTCACGGCACGGGCCCCGAGGACGGGTCGTGATAAAGAAACCATAAGAGGTGATTTATAAAGCGATTATAAATTACAATGATATTTAGATTATATAAAATTTTTATATAATAGATATTGTATTATAAAATGTTTATAATTCATGAAATATCATATAAATTTCATTTAATATAAAATATGATGGGGTTCATATTATAATGAATATAAAATTTTTATATTCTTTATAAGTTATAAAATTTTTATAATTAACATTTATTTATGAATAGTTCATAAATGTCTCATGTTTTGGAAAATAAATAAATTATTTATTTATTGGTTAAATTTATTTGATATTTATGTTTATTAAATTTTTTATTAAATGTGAATATTTTTATACCCATTTATATGATAAATAACTTTTAGGATAGAGACTTGCATATTATGCTATGTTTGATATCATAAAATTTAGTTTTCATCTACCTTGACCTCATTTTTTATTTTTAGTTATGAGGTTAAGAATAGTTGATGGAAAAAATCCATGCATATTAGGTGTTAGAGTTTTCAAGAATTAAATTATCACTTGTGTAAAGTCTCCATGGGTAGAGGGAATTGGGGTTGGACCACTTACTTTCTTTGTGGATTTCCTTGGCTAGGAAAGTGAATGAGATTAGCTATATATCGCTCTGGGAATACTCATGTGGATTTTATTAATCTCATATAACTCTATGACTTCACATGAAGTGTTAATGTTCCTTATGCATATGATTCATTTATATATGGAATAATATAATTTACTTACATTTTTGGGTGATTACACAAACATGTGGGTTGTGTAAAGAGTTACACATTAATGTGGTGTGGACAAATTAATTTGGTGGTTGGAATAGGGATTTCCAAAACCAAATCATTAGAAGCATTCATAAACAAAAGAAAATAAAACATAAAAGTACAATGATTACATATGATGTAATCATTATGAAATTAATATGCATATGATGTATATTAAATTGATGATACTAAACCCCTTAAATAATAAGTGTTATATTTCTTCTAAAGAAACACTTTTAAAGACCTCTATCATCCAACTAGGTAGTTTCATGCCATAGTCGGGTGCCCCTGGATTATATTATGTAAGGAAAACAAAGAATAAGTGACTTTATATTATCTTGTTGGGTAGTTTTGTTCCATAATCGGGTTCCACTGAATTGTACTTGGTTAACTTATTTTTATCATTTTCTTTGGTTTATACTAGCTAAGAAAACCTAAGGGTTAGGATACTAGAGGAATAGAGTTGGGTGAATCTATATGATGTATTTAGATAAGTGGTTATCCACTCAACTATCCAAGAGTCACAACTATTGTGATTGGGATGAATACCGACATAAATAACTAAGTGGAAAGAGAGACACCAAAGGGGACTTATTTCATAGTGAAATATGGTCCTTGGATCACTAAATGGATATGATATATGGGGTTATCTTTTTTAGTGGGAGAATTTTTATTTAAATACCTTAATGAAAAGATATAAGACATGTTATTAATCTGATAAAAATTTATGTTGTAGATAAATCGAATCATCATAAAGCTTATCTTTAAGATCAGTCCTTGAAGAAAAGAAACATAATGGTAGTAAATTCCTTGATTGGTATAGAAATTTTATAATTTTTCTCAAACAAGAAGGAACGTTCTATGTGTTGGAACAAACTACTCTTGATAAATTTATTGGTGAAGCTATTAAACAAAAGGATTTGTATAACTATGATAAACATCAAAATGGTGCACATGAAGTTTCTATACTCATGATGGTTACAATGGAGTCAAAATTTTAAAAGAAACATGTGAATATTAATTCCTTTCAAATGATAGATAAATTGAGAAGTCTCTATCAAGAACTAAAAATACATAAACAATATAAAGTGTATAAAGCTCTTTTTTATTGCAAGATGACAGAAGGAACCTTAGTCTCCTCCTATGTACTCAATTTGATTGGGTACATCAATGAATTGGAGACTATTAGTTAACCTCTAAAGCTTGAATTGGAAATATATTTCATTCTACTATCACTACAAAAAAGGTTCCAATAGTTTTTTGTGAATTAAAATATGAATGAACTCTATAAACCTTTACCTGATATCTAAGATATGTTAAGGACTATTGAACAAGACATGGGTGGTTTAGGATCAAGTACCATGCTAATAGTGCAAAAGGATTTGGGTAAAAGTTCTAGAAAAGAGGGAAGAAAAGAGGTAATGAAAATTACACACCACCTATCAAACGAAAAAAGAAAAAGGAAGAACAATGCTTTCATTATGGTAAAATTGTCCATTAGAGAAGAAATTTCTTGAATTACTTGAAGGCAAACAAGAATCCATGTGGAGAATCCACTTTAGGTATGAATGTTATAGAATTAATTTCTTTTATGGTATGTGATACCAATTGTATATTTTATAAGTTTTGTAAATATATTGGACACCAAAAGAGGATATAAATGAATGATCAAGCTTAAAGTTGATATTTAAGTGATAGATCAAAGGTGTTTATGTACTGGAAACTTGGATACTTCAAGGTCAGATGAATTTTTCATGAGACGTGTATTTCCCTATTTTTATATTGAGAACATCTTATAAATAATGTTATTCTAAATAAGATGGATTGTAATAAAAATAGTAATGATTTTTTTTAGTTCTATAACATGCTTTAAAGATAATTAAATGGAATGTTTTGGTTATAGAATTCACACTATTCCCATTTATGTTGATGTTCATACAAAGTGAATGAATTCAAGAAAAGTTTACCAGAAATTCTAAAAGTTATGAGAATTGATGAACTAGGAATATAATGTCTATATTTTGGTACTATATGAACAATACTAGTGGGTAAAAGTTCAAATCGAAAGAATAAAAGTTAATTGAAAAGTGAAATAATGTTTCTTCAATAAGACAATCGAGGTCATTAAAACCTAGGTTTGTCAAGAAGGAGGAATAATGATTCCCTATGATGGGATTATTTAGAATACTTGAAGAAGTTTAGAAAAATCCATAGAATGTCCATGTCAGGTATGAATGTTATAGAAATTAATTTTATGTTTTTTGAAGGGTATATGATACCAAATGTATATTTTACAAAGTGTTACATAGGAGTTCAAAATAAAATGAAGAATTGTTTGAGATTATAGTTTACATTCACAAAGAAAAGATTTATTATATCTGAATATAAAGGATAATGTCAAGATTAGATGAATCTAAGTAAAATATATGTATCTTTATCTCATTTATCCTATGTAATAAGAGAATATATTTGATAATAAAGAGTTTTTATAAAGAAGTTTGTGATGATTAAATGAATATAAATGGGTTATGATTCAATTATTTTTATAACATGATTAGAGAATAAGATTTGGTTAAAAGTGTTTATCTATGATAATTTTTTTATCCAGATGTTTGTTAAAATATAGAGGAATTTGTTCTCACTACCCATCGGTGGCATATTTTAATAAAGTATTCTTTTCAAACAAGAATGTTCCAAACACAAAGAGTATCATATACAATATGGAAGCAATAGTTTGTTTTTTTAAATATTCATACTAAAAGAAAATAAATGTTTTTTCCTAAAAGGGTTTTTGTATCTTTGAAAGTATTATAAAAAGAATATAGTTTCTAAGAGACTAGTGGGAGTATGTTTGGACTTAGAAATGTTCAGAATTAATAAATAAAGGAAAACACCAATCCTAAGAATAAAGTGTTTTTTATAAATATCTTAAAAAGAGTTTAGGATATATGGTTATAAATAAAAATGTAAATAGTTACATTTAGTTATCATGAAAAGAGAAAGACACAATTTCTTAAAGGATTTTACCAGTCAAAATAAAAATTGAATTACACTATATGTATCCTAGAAGAGTTTTAGTAAATGACAATAAATAGGAATTAAAAGAGTTATATTTAGTTACCATATTAAAGTGGATATCACTTTATCCTAAAATAGTTTAGGATGATTCGGTAAAGTGGTAATGTAAATAGTTACATTATCTACAAAATATTTTAAGAAAAAAGTTTTAATGGAAATTGTTCCATGGATGATGATTATGTACGTAAAAAAATTCTAAGCAGACAATAAAAAATAACATTATAAAATTTGATTTTATGAAGTTAAAGAGTTTGAATATAAGTTCAAAGAGTTAAACATATGGAATATGATTCCTAAATATCACCATTATTCAAACTAGCTTTCTTCATAAATGTTACTCACTAAGAAGTCAATGAGATTATTTTATTATATGGCTATATAGGGATATGATAAGAATTACATATGGATATAATGTTTAGAAATTAATTTACTATAGAAATCGCATGAGGATCATGTTATATCACCATGTGTTTAACACTTAAGATATTGGATGTAAACATACCATGTAATTATAATAAATACAATATCTAATTATCATCCATTAACATGTGTTGTAATTTTATTTTACATGAACTATCAAATGATAATATCCCCTTAAAGTACAACTTTGAGTTATTCCTAACCAATGATCATTATAGAGTATTATGGGTTGTAATGATATGATAATGTTAACATGAATATAATCTTACATTCATTGAAAAGAGTTGTATATGATATATTAATAATTGATTCATGAGGTAATAAGTATAGGTTTATTTCTTAGATTGGTCCACTAAAGTATATCTCAAGGAATATCATACAATCATTGATATACTTAGGGGCATATGCTTATTATCAATCCTTATTACCCAAGGTTGGAGAGATACCTAACATGAGAAAATTTATACTTTGATACCATACTTACACAATTCAACATATAAACTTATCTAACCATGGGGTGGTTGGGCATGTTGTTAATCATGTCATCAGTTGGAGTGAAACTAAGATGGGATTTTTCCACTTATATGAAAATAAAGGACATCTGGACCTTGATTGAATTATACCGAGGAAATGAATAGTCATGCTTATTTGTTTCACATATGATGTATTCAACTACTTATATAAGTGACATGTGATGTTCTTATTAGATAGATGAATGACATGTTATGTATCCATCAACTTGGTTAGTTTTTTCTTGAAAAATTAAGAAATGATGAGAGGCCAATACCAAATTGACATGTTCCATGTTTAGTGGTTGCTTGATGTCATATAAAAATGGATTATATAGGATACATATGATGTATATGATATATATTGTGGTGTAAATGTTCATATATTGATATGAGTATATTTTTTGGAGATCACACTACACCCCTTTGTTGCTTGAGTAGAACTGATGTTTTACTAGATGTTGCTCTTTTCTTATATTTATGAAAATGAGATTTTATAGTTGTTTTCAACACTGATAAGGCCTGTAAGGTCAAACAATTAGGCCATTGGACAAGGATAAAATATTATATAAAATAGTTTGTTAAAAATGATGATAGTTTTGTGAAAACCATATTCAAAAGAGTTTGGATGGATTCCCAGAGAGTTTTGAAGTTTTTTATAAAGTCCTTATAAGATTTTAGTGCAAGTGAGAGATTGTTAAATGTTCATTAAAATGTAAATGCATGATATTCATGTACCCATGCATATGATTAATGAAATATATTTATATATAATATATTGGATATTATATATGGTGTACATTTAATATGTATATATGATGCATGTATTATTTTATACATGTGATGCATGAAATATAAATAAATAAATAAATAAACATATATATATGATATATATTTATTATGCGTGTGATACATAAGAATAATATATATATATGATATATATATATATATATTTATTATTATTTCTCCCGAATGGTTTTAAAGAAATAATTCCCAAGACCAAAGTAATTGTTCTATTTAAATTAATTATAAATTTAATGTGAAAAAGATATTCTCTCTTGGTTCTAGAGATATTTTTTAATCTTCATTAGATTCAATTCATTGTTTATGGTGTTTCCCATTATTTACATTGAGGGATACTCATTGAAACCAACAAAATTCGAGTTATCCATAACCTAATAGGCACTTACGTTGTGTCTGTAACCTTACAAGGGTATCATATTGGTCAAGTGTAAATTTATAATTATTTATTAATCATTGATCATTATATTCATTTACCATTAGTTTTTTATTTTGAGATTTTTTTCTTTAGATATAAACATAAATATTGCTTTTTATTCTTCTTCATTCACCTTTATATAACCAAGAAAATGTTAATAATACACAAAGAACTTCAGAAGAACCCATCCAAAGGTACTGAGGATTCTGGATGGAAAACACAAGATTAAATAGTGTGTAACCCACTGATACATTCCATGTATCCTAGTTCATTGGACCAGGATGAGTATTGAATTTATTCCAACACATCTTTTAATAAACATAACATGGTTTCATTACATGTTGTGTGTTGACCAACCAAGATGGAACACCAGAGAGTCATTTCAACGAAGGTATGTTTTCGGTGTCCCAAATTATATTTACCCTAACAAGTATAGCACTAGTAAGGGGTCGATCCACAGAGAACTATGAGGTTATTTTATCTTTCTTAACTTATTTTTTATTTTTGTTTTTAGTGAAGTCTTCTGAATTTAGAGTCGATTTTGGTTGGTTGTTTGAGTACAAAAAGAACAATTGGTTTTTAAGATTATTTTAACAAATTAATTACTAAAATGAAAGTAAATACATGGAAATTGGTTTTGATGAAAATAAAGAGATAAATGTGTTGGGGTTATGAATTTTTGATAAGTTGATTATTAAATCAAATTGCTTATGAGGTTGTGTTGTTCACAATAACCCAACTATCTGGGTTTAATTTGTAATAAAGTTTCCTTGGTCTGGTAAACTATATATTTAGAGCTGAAGAAACTAACTCCTTGGTCCGGTAGTTAGTGTTTAACAGATCTTTATTTGGCTTAGTCCATTTTGAGCCGACAGATACTTCCAATGGTCATGGATTTGTTCATCGTCATTCTTCTTTTGAATCCCTGAAAATTTTGTCCTTGGTCCGGTACAAAATTTCCAGTGATGATATAAAGTGATTTAAGAAAAATAAGAAGAGATTATTAAAACAAACACATTCAGAGCAACTTAATTCAAATTACAACTCATCAGCTTCCACAACCCCAACACACTGGGTGTTTAGTTATACATATTGAAAATGATAAACACAAAACTATTGATACCTGATGAAATCATGCTTGTAACTTTGAAAAAGGAATGGTTCTTTGGTATATGAAATGATGGTAGTATGACGACAGAGCGTCTTTCCTTCGGAGCTTCCACACAATATTCCCACACACTCCTCCAACATTCACTCCTTGGTCCGGAGGCCAAGGACTCTTTTTATAGAAAAAATAAGTACACAACATGTATCAAAAGTACACGCCATGTAATTTTGTCAATGTGTTTTTGTCTTCGTTTTCTCCACTAGTAGGTGACCTAACACGCTGTCTTTGACTTGGAACACGGTGCCTCCTGATAGGTGAATGTACACGATGTGTAGCGCCGCCATACATTCCGTGTGGTCTCATATTCCGGACCCTAACCGCTTCTAGAAGTGTATACACGACGTGTATTAGTGGAACCCGACGTGTCCACTTTGGTCGGCCACATGGGTGTGTAGACTCTTCTCGCCCACCAACTGCTTCTAGAATGGTACACACGGCGTGTATAGTATGAACATGGCGTGTACTGGCTTCTGGTTACTTGGGAATGTACTTGTCCTAATCAACCCGTGTCTGAACTTGAATGTACACGGAATGTATATAAGTACATGCCATGTAGTTGTAAATTTTTGCTTTGTTATTCTCTATTTTGTGTACTTGTCTGTAAACCTTCTGAAAATGAACAAGATCACCAAAATCAAAGTATTTGTTCTCTAAGCAGTAGGTAATTGCTGAAAACTTGTTCTTATTTTTCAACAGAGTACATGAAAATGTAGACACAAATTGGGTGTATCAAACTCCCCCATACTTAGTCATTTTATTTACCTCAAGCAAATCTTAACATCTAATTAAAAGAATCTATACTGTAAAAGGAAGAAATTTAGTTAATCATAAATGTAAATAATAAGTGACATGAGAAAATTTCATAAAGAATACAAAGCAGTTTCAATCCAGGAGATATTCTAATCATGCCTCATATATAATTCAATTAACTACTCTCATCATCTTTTAACACATTTTTCAACCTTTCAAATATAAGCAAGACACTTTATGATTTACCTCACCAAAAATATATATAATTCAATTAACTACTTTCATCATCTTTTAACACATGTTTCAACCTTTCAAATATAAGCAATCCACTTGATGATTTACCTCACCAAAAATATGCTCAACACTTAAGATGTTTTTAAACAAAGTTATTCTCAATCAAATATATATACACTCTATCCATAGGTTTTCAAGAATTTTAGTTCCCCACTTTAGAAAATTTAACTTACAAAAATCATGAGGGATTTTCAATAAGGATCAGATGTTTCTGTGGATAAAGGTTGGTAGGTAAAGATGTGAAAAATAACTCTGAGGCTTGAAAAAGGAGGCTAAATTCTTAAATAAAAATGCATGATATTCAAAATTAAACTCAATGTAAAAATGTCCTCAACAAGATTTATCAAATGATATCATCACCAACATCTCCTTTAGTTGAGTAGAAGTCACAAACCAAAAACGGTGTATAATCCCCCTTTGTTTATACCATTTTTTTACACAAAGGGAACCTTTCTGAATTCCCAAAATAGAGGTTTGAAACTATTTTCTCCCCAAATAATCAAGAGGCTCTCCCCCATACTTAATTTCTCGACAATTAATGAATTTATACCATGTGTTTTTAATCCCTTCTTGTGATCTCAAATAAATAATCATGAAAAATCATAAAATAATTAGGGTAGGAATGGAAATAGGATTGTAATATGGATTCCTATAAGAGATATTCATGGTATCTATGGGTTTCACAAAGATAAGATTTAGGGTAGGCTCATGATAAAGGGGTTAAAACAATCTTAGGCCTCAATAATTTTAATGTAATTCAAAAATTCCTCATGTTTTGAAAATAAAACTTGCAAATTCTGGTAGTTATTTATATTCTAAGAATCTCTTTAGAAAGAGGGTTTTAGAAAGAATATGACAAAGGGGTTTAGAATACCTCTTGGGAGTGGGAAAAATAAATAAATAGACAATCATGTCATGACTTGCAAAATAATTGATTCGTATAATCGATGTAATTATACAAGGATTACAAGTTGTGATTTAAATTATATCAGCAATCATTTTAAAGTACTTAAGAACCAAAATAAGCATGCAATTTTTTTTAAAATTTTTCACTTTCATCTTATTATTTAAAAATATGATTAACCAAAAATGTATTCACGTTTTCAAATATATATTCTAGTAATGATTTCTCCTAGAACCTGAAAAGGGAAAAGACTAAAGAGGTCGAGAGACACCCCCCATACTTAATAACGCACGTGGCCCACCAAGTGCCCAAAAAGAGGAACAAGGGAAGGTGGGGACACAATAGTGGACCAGACCGAGGAGAAGTAAGGAAAGAAGAAAACTTAAGAAGGAAAAGTAATTAATGGAAAAAAGAATACTCCCCTTGTGTATAGGCGTAGGAAAATGGAATGTGATGTAAAAGTGCATCCCAAAACGTGCCAGAGTACCTGTGAGGGGGGGAAGATAGATAACACTGCAAGCATGCCTAACAAACACAGACATAAGATATCACAAAAATATATATACAATGAAAAGCATGTGTCCCAAAATCAGTCACGGGGTCACCTTAGAAGAGGCATCATCCAATACAGAACCAACTGGTAGAGATGGAGCTGGAGCCTCAAAATCAGCACTGGGAAGGGTACCCGAAGAAGTAGGAGAAATAGGGGCTGGACTCAGTAATGGAAGCTCGACATCCCCCCTGGACTAGCAGCAGTGGTGGTAGCAGGAGTAGTAGCAGCGAGGCCCACCGTAGAGAGGAGAACGGAATCCGTGGCTAGGGCAGTATAAGGAGGTGGAGTAGAAGCAGAAGGGCTAGGAACCTAGGAAGAGGTAGGTGGTGGGGGCAGTGGAATACCAAGATGTTGAACAATAAGCCCCAACAACTGCTCCATGCGTTCCTGGCAGTGGTCGATACGAACTAGGTGCTACTCCATCGTATCGAGGCAGAGGGAAAGGGAGAGACTGACCGAGGGTGCAGGGGTAGGTGGGGATGGTGGTGGTATAGAAGAAGGAAGGCTAGAAGAAGCGAGGTCAGTAGGAAGGGGGTGGGGTGGGGAAACTGGAGGGGGTGGGGAAAGAGGAGTAGGTGCATCAGCTGGGGCGGGAGGGCCAACAGGTGGGTGGGGGACAGCTTGGGCAAGGATGTAGGCACCCCCTGATTTCAGACCAATCCCATGCGAATAAGCATGAGATAGTCCATCCACTGGGGAGAACCTAACAGATCATGGGGTAAAGAATCCTCGAAAACCCCAAGGTGGTGGGCGAGGCGAGTGGCGTAAAACCCACCATTCAGGTTTCCCTGACGACCGATAAACATAGCATGGAAATAGTAGGTGGTGAGGTAAGGGAGGTCTGGGTAGTCCGGCCGGATGTCACAGGTAAGGAGATCCATGTCACGACTGGTCATGACCCCCATATCCTCATGGTGGGGAAAAAGAATGGCGCTGAAGCACCGATGGGTAAAACAAAGGATGAGGTCGGTGATAAAGGTACTCTTCTGCAAGGTAGGGGTGTAGCGGTGGTCAGGACCTGCAATCTCCCGCCACATAGAAATGAGATCAGAGCGCTCGGGCTTGGTCAGGGTAGAAATAGGGGGTGGGGTGATGGGATGGGGGTAGAAACCTCACCCTCGGCCAAAATCTTTCATGGTGAGGGAAAATCATCGACCACCCAACCGAAACCGAACCATGGGAACCACATCACCAGGTGTATCTCGGTACTCAGCTCCATCAAACTCAAACAAGGCCGCGAACTCCAAAAATAAATCATGGAATATAGGAGTGGTGACCTGGAAAATAGTGAGCAGGGGAGTGTGTCCAAGGATATCCACTAACTCTCCTCAGATACCGAACTGTTGTGGAATGTTGCTGTCGATGTAGCAACCAATCAACGTAATCAGCCGGCGAGAGAAGCGCCAGACCCGGTCATATGCCCAGTCGGTGATCGGGAATTTCATGCTTGGGTAGGGAACACCTACAGGTCCTGGTCCAGGTGAAGGTGCAGTAGCATGAGCTGGCTCTGGGGGTGGATCTGCTGAAGTAGATGAAGGCCCACTAGATGGGGCGGTCGATGTGGGGCAAGTAGCTACTAGAGAGGGCTTAGGAAGTGAGGCAGCCAGTGGTGAAGTATCAGTGGTGCTCAAAGGCTCTGGATGGGGTGGTGAAGGACTAACTATGCTAGGCCCAGCCTCCGCTGAGGCAGTGGGTGGTGGAAGGATGGCCAACGGAGGGAGTTCGTAGACCGGAGCATTGGGGTCTGGCTGCGTCGGAGGCTGGAGTCGTATCCGAAGAAAAATGGGCCTCTCTCCCTCAGTGGTAGAGGTGGGATGCTTCCCATGGGAAGGATCTCGATCTGCCATATCCTGAAATAGAAATAAGAACCAAAAAAAAGAAAAAGAAAAGAAAATAAAACAAAGAAAATGTGAGAAATCTGAAAAATAAAAGTACACGACGTGTACATCCAGAGTACACGACGTGTAGTGGAAGCGGAGAATCATCCTGTGTTCTCTGGATGAACATGCCGAGGGAGCAGAAGATAGACCATGTAAGGGTATAAGACGTGTCAAGAATATACACACCGTGTTCATTCAAAGGAGACATGGTCGTGTATTAGTAAAGACACGACCATGTTTTAACAGTTCTAATAATAAAGGACACCTCGTGTACAGTTCGGACATGGTGTGTTCTTTACTAGAGGAACATGGCCATGTGGGGGATAGACATGGGCTAATAGAAAGAAATGGTATACACGACATGTACCAAACACACACACCGTGTAGAGGAACATGGTATACGAGGCCATGTTAAGTTCTACACACAGAGGGGCCAAAAGAAATGTCATACACGGAGTGTACCGAACACACATGCCGTGTATGTGAAAATGGTGTGTGAGGCCATGTGAAAAGGGTACTCGGGCACAATTGTGGAAGGTACACAGTGTATACCAAACATACACACCGTGTATATTCAACTTGAAAAGAATTTTGTGTGTGGACATGTACAAAAGTACATGGCATGTGTTTTTCATTTCGTGGTCATGTACCACGGAAGCCGAACAGTCAGCTGATCCTGAAATCACCCTAAACGCATCTAATAACTTGAAATAAAGGGTGCAGAAGGGCGTACCTAGACCGAGGATCACAATTCAAGAAGAATCAGAACCCGAAACGCCCAGAATCGACAGATTTGAGAGTGGGGCGTTCAAGTGTCGTTTTGGAGAAGAAATAGGAAGAGGAGGAGGCACCACGCGACATGGCATAAAGCCGGGTGGTCGTGACTTGTATAGTCGAGGCACACGGCATGTACATCGGGACTACATGCTGTGTATATCGATTTTTTTTATTATATATATATAATTATTATAATAAAATATATAATAATTAATATTAATAATTAAAATAATAAAAGTAAATAGATATATATATGTATATACATAATTTGAAAAATAGAACTATACACGTAATGTATCGGGAAATACACCCCATGTGTTTAAAAATTGTAAAAAGAGAAGCACAACCTTTGGTCTGGTGCTTGGGGCGAGGTTCGAATTAGCGATCGGCCGCTCCGAACGTAAACCCTCAACCACTGGAGCGAAGGTTGTACTGCTGCCCATATTTATTATTTATATACATTTAATCTATATAGCCTATACACAAGGGAAGAAAGAAAATGCATGAAATGTGATTTTTAATTATACAAGAAGGGGATGAAGCATAGAGATTAGTCGAGTTCGAACCCGAGTCATTTGGAACTAGGTCCGAGACTTTTCCAATCTGCCAACTTCATCCACATGAATTAATTTATATGGAAAAGTGTTAAATTAGGAAAGAAAAATATGGCACACACGACGTATATTAAAAGACACTCTATGTGGTTTTATTAAAAGGGTAAATGATGGAAATGGGGTGGTTGTCAGGATTTGAACCCAGGTCTTTTGGAGTTGGGTTTTGATCTTGGCCAACCAACCCATCCCCATCATGGGTTTTCTTATAAGTAAATATATATATGAAATTTACTACACACGTCGTGTAAGAAAATATAAAAAGGAGGAACCCCATGCCAAAGGTAGGTCTGGAGGATTCGAACTGGGGACATATTGAATAAACTCCAGTGACCTTACCACTGGCATCGACATCATCCCTGGTTATTTATTAGTTAATATATATATTTATAATAGTTAGAAAAAAATGAAAACGAAAAAAGTATACGCCGTGTGTATAGGTGGTACACGGCGTGTATCCTATGGGTTGCCTCCTAGGAAGCGCCTTTGTTTTAGGTCGTTGGCTTGACCTACGTACCGTTGCTTACCTGATATTTATGGTGGATAATGGTCCTAATATTAGCCTCCCTGGCCTTCTAGGAATTGCAAGTTCTCTGGCTCTTCTTCAACAGAAATGTCTGGAATGATAAAGTTATCAGAAATAAAGGAACATACTAGATCATCCACTAAGCGATCGTCTACATTAGTTATCGCAGAACAGTCCTCATGATCGGGCGATGATGCCTGCTTGATGGCCTTAAGGACATTGTAGGAGACTCTCTCGTCTCCTACTTGAAAAATCAGATCTCCTTGGTGCACATCGATGAGTGCCTTTCTAGTGGCTAGGAAAGGTATTCCAAGTATAAGAGGTGCCTCCTGGTCATCCCCCATGTCAAGGATGATGAAATCAGTTGGAAGGATCAGCTGACCCACCTTGACGAGCACATCCTCCAGTAGTCCCTTCGGATGTTTGATGGATCGATCAACAAGTTGAAGGGCTACTCAGGTAGGCTTCAAATCATGGAGCTCGAGCTTTTTGAAAACTCCAAGGGGCATGAGGTTCATGCTGGCCCCCAAGTCATAGAGAGCCTTCCCATACTCACATGGTCCAATGGAACAAGGAATAGTGAAGCTACCTGGATCCTGGAGTTTGGGAGGGATTGAACACTGGACGACTACAGAACACTCCTTGGTTAGGGTAATGGTGCCAAAATCCTCCATCTTTCTTCTATTGGAGAGTATTTCCTTCATGAATTTGGTATAAGTAGGCATCTGCATCAGTTCCTTTGCAAATGGGATATTTATGTGAAACTTCTTGAACACGTCCATGAATTTGATGAACTGGTGGTCTAGCTTTCTCTATTTCAATCTTTATAGGAAGGGTAAGGTAGGTACAAAAGGTTTGACAACCTCCTTCCCTTTAATTTGTGAAGCCTCCTTCTATGGGATTTTGGATGAGGAGAGACTGATATTGGTACCTTCTTCATTATCAGGGGGTATAGATACATGTGGCTGTGCTGGTTGGTTCTGTTGGAGCTCCTTTTCGCTCTAGAGTTTGACAACATGGGCTTCCTCTATCGGGTTCTTCTCTGTATTTCCCAGTAAAGTAGCGAGTTTCCTTCCTGAGAGTTGGTTCGCAAACTGGCCAATTTGGTTCTCCGTGCCTCGAATTGACGCTTCCTGATTTTGGAACCTAGTCTCAGTAGTAGATATGAATTTGGTCATAAGATCCTCTAACCTTGAGGTGTTCTCCTGCTGAGGAGGTAGTTGAACTGGTGGAGGTGGTGGCTACCGCGGCTGCTGCGGGCGAGGGTTCTGATACCCTTGATGCTGATAAGAGCCCTATTGGGGCTATTTCTGCCTTTAGTACTGGTTTGGATAGGGAGTCTAGTTATAGCCGGGCAGTCGCTGGGGTGGTGGATTTTTCTGTTGTTGGCCTCAACCTATATTTTGCTGATCACGCCATGCCGGGTTCTGGTACTACTGGTACTGGTTGGGTCCTCGGTTTTGTGCAACATAACTTACCTCGCTTGTCGATGGGCCTCCAGTAGAACCCGGGAATTCTCCCATTATGTGGTTATCACCACATTCGCTACACGCTGGATGGTTTTCCGCATGTACTTGGGACGTTCCCTTCAGATTGAGCACGTCGATTTTCTTGGACACAACGTCCAACTGGGCAGCTAGCATGGTAGTGGCATCTATGTTATTCATACCTTGTTTCTGTGTTCCTCATTCATAATGCCACTGTAAGCTATTGGCAGACATATCTTCCAGCAGTTCAAAGAGTTATTCTGGGGACTTCCTCATTACCATACCTCCAGCAGCAGCATCCACCACAGACTTGGTATTAGTTGTCAAACCTCCGTAGAAGGATTGGACTTGCATCCAAGGTGGAAGTCCGTGGTGTGGGCATTTGCGCAACATATCCTTGAAGCACTACTTGGATTCGTACAATGATTCAGCATCATGCTGCTAGAAATTGTGGATCTCGTTCTATAGTGTCACCATTTTTTAGTGTGGGAAGTATTTGGACAGGAACGCCTGGGCTAACTCCTCCCAGGTGAGGATGGATCATTGTGGAAATCCTTTGATCCAATATTTCGCCTTATCCCTTAGAGAGAAGGGGAAAAGGTGAAGGTATATGGCATCTGTAGACACTCCATGGTAGCGGAATATGTCGCAGACCTCTAGAAAATTAGAGAGATGAGCATTGGGATCCTCGCTGGGCAGGCCTCCAAATTGAACAGTGTTCTGGATCAACTGCATGATAGCAGACTTGATCTCAAAATATTGGGCCTGCACCGGAGGTCAGACGATGCCCGTGTCAGCTCCGTGGATTGATGCAAGGCCGTACTCTATGAGAGTACGACGCATAGGTGGATGCTGAGGAAGGGGAACCGGCATGAATTGTTGGTCCTGAGAAGCTTATAATGGCTCTTGACCTTGGTTTAAATACGACATCCGCTCTGGTTAGAATTGTTGGAGTTGTTGCAGATGTTATTCTGGAGCATGTGGAGCTTGTTGGTTCCAGTTGTCATCCGGACCTAACTATTGTCCATCTTTTTGGACAATAGCTAGATTACCTTCCTTGTTCTGCAATAGTGGAGTGGTTTGGTTGTGTTCATCCATTAGTGCTCGTTGGTGCCTCAAAAATGTCCATTCGATCTCTAGGTTAGTTGGGGAAAACCTTGACCACTCAATGTTCTTGGAACGTGTGAGGTGGCCGCTCATACACCTAAGGACCTGCAAAAAACAAAACAAAACACCAAGCGTAAACAAGGAAAAAGGAAAAGAAACAGAAATGAGAATAGAAAAGAGATTTTTTTTGAATTTATGATTTGTATTTTCACTAAACTTTGATACAAATTTTAATTAAAAAAAGTATAAAATTAACTCTAAGTTCCCCGGAAATGGTGCCAAAATTTAGCGAGTCATTTCACCGAAGGTATGTCTTCAATGTCCCAAATTATATTTACCCTAACAAGTATAGCACCAGTAAGGGGTCGATCCACAGGGAACTAAGAGGTTATTTTATCTTACTTAACTTAGTTTGAATTTTTGTTTTTAGTGAAGTCTGCTGAATTTAGAGTTGACTTTGGTTGGTTGTTTGAGTACAAAAAGAACAATTGGTTTTTAATATTATTTTAACAAATTAATTACTAAAATGAAAGTAAAGACGGGAAAATTGGTTTTGATGAAAATAAAGAGAGAAATGTGTTGGGGTTATGGATTTTTGATAAGTTGATTATTAAATCAAATTGATTATGAGGTTGTGTTGTTCACAATAACCCAACTCTCTGGGTTTAATTTGTAATAAAGTTTCCTTGGTCCGGTAAAATTTATATTTAGAGATGAAGAAACTAACTCCTTAGTCCGGTAGTTAGTGTTTAACAGATCTTTATTTGTCTTAGTCCATTTTGAGCCGACGGATACTTCCAATGGTCATGGATTTGTTCATCATTATTCTTCTTTTGAATCCCTGAAAATTCTACCCTTGGTCCGGTACACAATTTCCAGTGATGATATAAAGTGATTTAAGAAAAATAAGAAGTGATTAAAAAAAACACATTCAGAGCAACTTAATTAAAATTAAAACTCATCAGCTTCCAAAACTCCAACACACTGGGTGTTTAGTTACACATATTGAAAATGATAAACACAAAACTATTGATACCTGATGAAATCATGCTTGGAACTTTGAAAAAGGAATGGTTCTTCGATATACGGAATGATGGTAGTACGAAGACAGAGTGTCTTTCCTTCGGAGCTTCCACACAATATTCCCACACACTCATCCAACATTCACTCCTTGGTCTGGAGGCCAAGGCCTCTTTTTATAGAAAAAATAAGTACACAACGTGTATCAAAATTACACACCGTGTACTTTTGTCAATGTGTTTATGGCTTCGTTTTCTCCACTGGTAGGCGGCCTAACACACCGTCTTTGACTTGGAACACAGCGCCGCCTGGTAGGTGAATGTACACGGCATGTAGTGCCGCTATTCACGCCATGTGGTCTCATATTCTGGCCACCAACCACTTCTAGAAGTGTATACACAGCGTGTATTAGTGGAACACGACGTGTCCACTTTGGCCGGCCACATGGGCATGAAGACTCTTCTCACCCACCAACCGCTTCTAGAATGGTACACACGACATGTATAGTATGAACACAGTGTGCACCAGATTCTGGTTACTTGGGTATGTACTTGTCCTGATCAACCCATGTATGAACTTGAATGTACACGACGTGTATATAATTACACACCGTGTAGTTGTAAATTTTTTCTATGTTCTTCTCCGTTTTGTGTAATTGGCTATAAACCTCCTGGAAATGAACAAGATCACCAAAAATCAAAGTATTTGTTCTCTAAGCAGTATTTAATTGTTGAAAACTTTTTCTTATTTTTAAATAGAGTACATGAAAATGTAGACACAAATTGGGTGTATCAAACAAAAATTTCAAGACTATACATCATGTAAAATAAACACGCATAATGTATTCCACATGTTTTCATGGTGGAAAAAACATAGTCAAAGATGTGTCGTGTATTTATTACATGACACATGTGACTGACAATCATGCAACATCGAGGTCACACAATGTGTATCTAGCATACATACCATGTAACTCATAAATTTATATGGCCGATACAAACTCCAAATCCCTAGGATTGTGTCACAAAAATGGGAAAAATTCATTAACTGATGTGTATCCCCTATATATTTTGTGTAACCCATACTTGTCTACATGGAGTACACTACTGTATGCTATGTAATCAATATGATGAAAAAAAAATTAATCACCCCATTAAACCTAATCAACACGTGTTTGTGTTTCATTAATTGAAAACACTTTCCATTTTATAGGTTATTAATAATATTAAATTATAAATTAATTTTTTTCATTAAATTCAGAACTACACACTGTGTATGGTCGTTACACGATGTGTACTCTTCATGCATTAAAATATTTACACTCCATATAATTTACATGTGTCTATGTGTCATCTAATGATTGAATGCACCATGTAATTATGAGACATGTTGTGTATGATACATGCTATGTGAGTGGAAAATATATGTTGATGACCATACTAGGTAGTTTTGATGGGTTCATGTTGTGTTGCCTCTATATACATGTCATGTACATAAATAATATTGAATAAAATCAATTAATTTTATTTGTTTAAAACTATAGTGGATGAGAATATCAAGGACTATTTGGAAGGATATTAAGATAGAATAATTAATGAATCAATTAAGATAATTAATTATTTTGATCATGTTTTATCTTAATTAAGAATGGTTGAAATGAATTCTATTTTATTAAATGTGTATTCGTTGCATGCATGGATGATCATGAGCTTTCCGACCTATATATGATCTAGATTTCTTTTAATTTAATTATCACATTTTTTATAATTGTTATTATTAAATTAAAATGATGGATTTTGAGTCATCCCTTTCTGTTATTATGTAAGGAAACATGTGTCCATAATTTCTTTTATGTAAACCCCGTAAACATTCTGTTGGTTCCCCTCTCCTGCATGTGAGTAAATCATATGAAAGGATGGATCTCCCATACATTTAGAGGTGGTTCAAGATATATATGAGGTGAGATAAACCCAGGTGATACACGGGAAAGAGGTGGAATGTTGTAACTCAAGCCAAGATTGACTTATAGGGTTTTCCCCTAGGATCAATGTTTTTTTTATTATCTATTAAATAAAAAAATAGTAAATAAATATCACAATCATGATGCATAATTTATTATATTATTTACATGGTTATTTATTTTATGGATGCTTTATCACATTCACATGAATAAATGAATTAAATAACAAGTATGATCAAATGGAATAAAATAAATGGATCATGCATAAATATTTTATCAACACATGGTTCACCACTTAATTAAAATCCACTTAATATTAAAAAGACATATAAAATGATAAAATAATAAAATTTATGCATAATAAATGAAAATCCCTCAATAAAATATTAATTCAGACTAAATCTTAATTTTTTTAAATTATGATTCTTCCATAGTTAAAGTTTTAGTTCATGCCTTCCCTGGGGAAACTTTTAATTATCGAGAAGTCTTAACAAAGATAATGGTTTGAATTAGCCAAACATGTATTGTATTTAATAGTCTCAGTATATTCAATAAAAATTTATAGGTAAGTGTTGAGGAAATATGAATCTGGATTTTAGGACTGGGGAGTCCACTCAATGGTTTAAAGAGTTACAAGCTAGCAGTTGGTAAGATCACCTACCAAAATACTTTCTTATAATTTTCATTACCTTCATCGGGATTATAAGAAGGTAAATATGAATCCTTTCTACTATAATGTTCATGCAATAGGATATTTTGATTCCAATGGTGAGGGATATTGATACCTGATAAGATAGTGGCAGGCCAATTAAAATTAAATAATTTCATATCACATAATTTTGTAATCAAGTAAAGTTCTAATAATATGATTTTATATTACTATAGTAAAATGTAAATTTTTCCAACCATTTATCCCTATGATCTATTTTGGATAAATTCAAACTTTTCTCTGGCAGTAACTTCTAATAGTGGTACAAGAACTCAAAAATTATACTACATTGAGAACAAAAGTTTTACATGCTAGAGGACCTAATTATTGATCTTCCTGCTAAGAAGGTGAGTGATGAGGAGTTATTTATCTACGAGAAACACATGGATAATGCACTAAATTTACAATGTTTGATGCTATCATCCATGTAAAAGGAACTCATGAAGCTATATGAGAACATGGATGCATATAACATGCTCAAGAATATCCACAATCTTTATTAGGAGAGAGAAATACATGAGTGTTTTGAGATCTCTAAGGAACTATTTATGTGTAAAATTGGAGAAGGTGTGCCAGTTGGGCCTCATGTAGTTAAGATTATTGACTACACTGAATGTCTAGAGTTTCTCGGGTTTAAAATACCTAATAATTTGTGAACCAATATTATACCCGCATTACTCTCTCAAAGAATCTCTAGCTTTGTTGTGAATTTTAATATGAAAAATATTGATAAGTCTCTCCTAGATCTACTCACTCTATTTAAAAAATTTGATAAGGATATGAATAATTAAAATCTTTTTATTCTCATGATGAACAAGAGGAAGGGTAAAGTGAAAATCTGTAAGGATGATACTAAGTCTAAGGCTATCTTGAAATTCTCTTCCAAGATAAGGAAGATCAAGGGGTAAGTGAGGGAATATGGCACTGCCTGTTTTTCCCGTGGAAAGAAGGGACACTAGAAAAATAACTTCACCACTACAAAGAATTAATGGAAATATTAATGTGTATTAGTTATTGAATGAAATATATCTATTTTTATAAATTGGGTATTAGATACAACTCGTGGTGCTCACATTTGTATCAAATTATAAGAACCAAGTAGATTAAGAAGATTTGTACAAGGTGAGGTGGATTTATGAGCCACTAACTGAGATACACTCACTATAGTATCTATTGGATACTAACACCTCACATCACTAGATGGAATGATCTTGGTTTTAAATATTTTTTATTACATTCCATTAGTTACCAAAAAAATTATTTCCACGTCTAGTCTTGATTTAGATGGATTTATTTTCAAATTTGGGAATAAATTTTGTTTCTTTTATAAATATAGAATATGTTATGGAAATTAACACTTAAATAATAGTCTTTATGTGTTGGATTACACAAACCAAGTAATGGAAATCGATAATGAATCCAGTTCACATGACTCATTTCAAACCCAACCATGCCATCACTAATTAGGTAATATAAACAAAAAGTGATTGACTAAATTATGACAAGATGGATATTTAGATTATTTTGAACTAAAACAACTCAGAATATATCATATGTATTTGCAAGTAAAAATGACTAATTATCAATTTATTTAAAAGTTAAAGGGGCCATAAATCTTATGGAATTAGTTCATACTAATGTGCATGGAATAATTCTAGTTTAATAAAGGGGTGGATACTCATACTCCATAACTTTTACTAATGAATTTAATAGATACAAATATTTCTACTTAATGAGGTACAAGTCAAATTACTTTGAGAAATTAAAAAAATAAAATAATTAAGTTGAGAATAAACTTGGTAAGAAAATAATAAAACTCTACTCAGACAATAGTAGAGAATATATTAATCAAGAGTTAATTGACTATCTAAAAGATTTTGGGATTATATTTAAACTTACTACTCCTTATACACCATAATGGAATGGTGTAAGTGAAAGGAGTAACCCCACCTTCTTAGACACAATGAAAATAATGATGAGTTATGAAAGTCTTCCATTATCCATTTGGGGATACACATTACAAAAAGTGGTGAACATACTAAATTGAGTGATAACTAAAGCATAAAACAGTATTATATATAAAATTTGGTATGAAATTAAACCTGGTTTTCACATATATGAGTTTAGGGTTATAAATATTTTTTAAGGCCTCTTTATAAAAAAAACTTACACCTCAAGGAACTAACTATATCTTTATAAGATATCCTAAGGAAACTAGAGGATATTACGAATAAAATCCTTTAGATAAGAACATTGTGGTTAATGGACATACCTCATCTCATGAAGGGGATCAAATATATAAAAGATTTAGTGAGAGAGAGATAGACTTTGATGAAGTCATAGCTTAATATACACAAGAGTTAGCGCATGAATAAATTCCACAAATCCCCATAGAAGAGGATATTCAGAGACACAAGTACCATTTATAAGCACAAGAGAGGTTAAAGAACCTAAAATATATGGTTTTATAGTTATCAATGATCATGACTCATTATTAGTTGATAATGATGATCTTGTATCCTATAACTAGGAAATAAATGCAAACATGCTAAGATTGATAAGTTTTCATGAATTAGATAATAGATTTCATGTTCCAAAATATAGGATCCCTATATTTTGAATGTTTTTAAACTTTATGACACATGTGGGTATTCAAGAGAAATAATAAATGGATGGTAAAACCTAGTACCCATAAATCATGATTTATAATTGAAAGGTTAAATCAATGTATATTCATATTAAATGAAATAATTTTTTCACTAATTTTCATGCTAAATTCATTTGAACTATAATTATAATTTCTACCTTATATGGTCATTATATTGGGAGATTTTATGTTAAGGATAGTTTCCTTATAGAAGACCCTATGGTATATGTCTATACAACACAACCAAAAGGGTTGGTTAAATCAGTGAAATCTAATGAGATATACAAATTTCATAAATCTATTTATAAATGATGAAATCATAGTGATTATGAGATATTTTTTGGAATTAAAGTGTTCCATGTGTTTTTAAAAGGTTAGTTGAAGCACTATAGTTTTCAAGATAAATATGTTGATAACATATGGAAAAAAGGTTATTTAGTCTTACCAAGTTGTTAAGACTAAAGAATGATTTTCTCCAATAATGACTTAAATTAGAAACCAAGTTTTAGGGATCAAGATCTATTGAATTAGACTAGCGGGGTTTCTAAAATTATTTATGGTACATATGTTGATAAATTATTGAAAATACAGGTTGAAACAATTTAAAATACAATTTTTATCTATGTCACATGGCATATAATCTCTCCATAATGATGTGAATGGTCACAAGGAGGAGATTATAAATGGAATTTCACAAGATTAAGTGTTAGTAATCTATATAATATTTCATGATATATATGTGTGTTTGATATTGGTTGTGTGTAAAGTATAATAGGTATTTAAAAATACACATTTTTAGTATTTTAGGAAAACACTTTTATAGGTTTAATTTTGAGCTCTCAAAACCCTCATAATCAACCCAAAATACTGCATCATAAAACACTTAATTTCAAATATCAAATTTCTAATGACAAAACTATACTACACCGACTGAGGTAACTACTCTAAACCTCAATCTATTCACAAAATGGATGTAAAACCTTAAAATTTAAACTATCTAACAATACTTGAGAAAATAAAACTAGTTGAGTTACTAGTATAAGAGAAATGATAATATTAGTAATTAAGGGGATATTACACCAATATTACTTAAGATCATTTTGTTCTAGGATCAAAATTAGGGTGAGTTAATATTCATGGAAAACTTATTACAACCAATTTTTTCTATATATAGATATTAACCAAGTACATTGCAACTTTTGATGCATCTTAAGAATCAGTTTAATAAATAATTTTTCAAAATTTTGGCTTAGAATAATAGAAAATGTATTATCATTATCATGATAAAATTTAACTATAATATTAGTTAAGATTTTAAGGTTTCTGGAAATGGAACAAAAGTATAGATACTTATGGATATTTCTTATTGAGGGATTTTTTCAAGGTAGTGAGGTCTTAGTAAGAAAATTTTCCACAAATACATATGGAATGATGAACCCTATATATAGTAAAACATAGTAGGCCTAAAAATTATAGCCATACTTAGAAGAAGAATGTATAATATGTGATATCTAATAAGACTGTTAGCAACATGTGATATAGACTATCAGGTGTGAGTCCTCATAATTATATGAGACTTCATCCCATAAAGTTCACACTTGGAAATATCTAAGATGGGAAGTTATGAGGATAAACTCACCAATAAGAATTCCACATGTTATGTGTCATTGGACATTATTATATGTGGATGTGTATAATGATCCTTAGAATTTAAGATTATTATTAATTTATATCATGAATCAAACACTTAGATGTATTATTCTAAACCCTGACAACATATGTTCATGGATAAGTATGGTAAGTTGGGTTCATCATGAAAAATGTGTTATTAATGAAAAATTAAAAGAAGTATTTTCCCCTTCTATATTTATGGAATTTTATATATCATCCCTTTTATTAAAATGAAACTATCAAAATAAATTTCATGTACATGGTGTATGGATGGATTTATTTCAGGAAGTCAAAGAAACACACATCAAACATATAGGTTTATGACACAAGTATGCAACCTGTTTGAAGAGATATCAAGAAAAAGAGATTATGCTACTTAGTGAGCCTTTGTATGTGGTTATCGACATTTTAGTATAATCTTATTCCTCTTTGGAGACTTTATGTATTGCTAGATGCTGATGTTGGACATTAGGCGAACTCACCTAATGCCACTGAGGAAGAATCCTAGAGGATAACACACTTAGCAATTGCATTGATCTCAATTAAATTCTATATTAATTTAAATATCAGAATAAATATTAATCTACAATACATGGAATAATATTTTTTCAGGATTTATTGACCAAAAATATCTAGTTACCATATTTATGTGTGAGTTGAATATTAAAATAAATATTTATTCATGAGACCATGAATATTATAAATATTTATTTACTTATCGAATGAATAATATTTATTATTCAAGATTTAGTAAATACCGAGGAGGAAATATGGATCGACTTAATGGGTATTTTGGGAAATAATATATTAAATATCATTTAAATAAATATTAATTAATTTATTTAAGGAATTATATTTATTTTATCCCCAAGACATGCGCATACTAATAAAATAATAGTAATAATAATAATAATAGTATAATTATTATTATTAGAAGATGGTTTTTCTAAGGATTATTAGAATAAATAAGGGCCTATGTGAAATTATTTATTCACTAACCTAGCTCTATAAATACTTTGTTATATCATTTCCTATGGTTAAACATTGTTGAACACAAAACATCCTTTCAAGATATTATCTCAACCCTAGAGAGGAGATTCTCTATAATTTTCTCAAGAAGTGAGAGCTTCCACCTTCCTCCTCTTCTCAAGAATGAGAGAACAAGAACCAGTCCTTTAACCTCAAAGGATTGTGTGGCTATCAAAGGGAGTGACATAAGATGATTGGTATTAGTGTACTAGCACACAAAGTACCATAAAAAATTCTTTGAGATCATATAAGCACATATGGATTACCTTTATATGGATTCTATTTTGGATCCTCTTGATGCAACGATGATATAATCGAACATAGGTTCATATGATCAATAACTTCTTCAAATAAATAGTTCTGAAGACTTAGGTAATTCATCTAATTAAATTAATTATAAATTTAACATGAAAAAGATACCCTCTCTTGGTTCCAGTGATCTTTATCAATCTTCATAAGATTTATTTTTTTAGTCATGATGTTTATCATTATGTACATTGTATATTATTCATTAAAATTGAAAAAAATAAGTTTTCCATAGACTAATAGGGGCTTCCACTGTGTTCAGGACCATCATTGATGATAAAAATTTTGTTTCAAAAAGAAGTTATTAATTAAAAATAATATTATTAGTATCTACTAAATTATAATACTTATAAAACAAGTCACTTTTTCAAACACATAATAGACACTTTTTTCCATTATTACTAATTTTTTATAGTGCCTCCACACCCATTTTAAAATAATATATATAAAATAAAATATAAAGTTATTATAATATATAAAAATTAAAATAATTAAACTCACTCCTATAATACTTATTTAATGTTGTCTGACACAACACTATGAATGGATCATAAACAATAAGTGGTGTTTTCTTGAGGAAACCTCATTATAATGAAATATATGATGTCAATAGTTATTTAACTAAGTGAAAATACCCTATCATTAATTATATGTTTCAAAATAGTCAAGATAAAGAATCATCCAGAACGTAATTACTTCATTATGAAATCTTTTATAAAAAAATTCAGTTCTTTCTTCATCTTCTATTTTTTCATTATTGGAGGAGTAAGTTTTGGGTATATGAATCTATACAATGACATTATATCATATTTAATACAAAGTTAATAAAGTTAAATAATAAAAATTCATAGGGAGTAAGTTAGATCAAATTGATATAATTTAAAGAAATATGATAATTGATTTACATGGAAAATACTTACATCACTACAAGGCCTGACATATATGAAACTATAGGACCCAATATTCCTTTTTTACAAATAATAATCACATAATCACACCTAAAAAATCCAGTATAATTTTTATCTCATAAACATCCAATAATATAAATATATATAATGAAAATTTAGGATTTCCTTCAAAAAAAGTAGTATGCGAAGTTAAAAGGGTCCTCACGATGTTTTTGATTTATATACAACATGTATTTAACCTTAATGTATTCCTTGAATATATATATATATATATATATAATTTTAGAAATAATATTAAATAAAAGGTATAATTGATGTATATATCAATGGTATACTGTTTTACAAGTCTAGATGGACAAAGTAAAAAATTTACAACACTTTATCCAACTATAGAAACCTTATTAGTAGGGAATGGTACTCTAGCTAATGAATCTATAATATCCAATAATGTTACCATAAGACGATCCATCTCCATTTTCTGATAATGTAAGGTGTCCCCAATATAATGTATGATTCAATATGTTACATTATGATACTAGGGAACCTCAAAATATAACTCATAGTAAATAAGTAACTCTATAGGAGGATATAGAGGATGAATATATGTCAGTGGAGGTAGAGGAGTGGGATATATGGATGGAGATGGAGGAGTTGGATATGTGTCCTGAAACTATTTCTGCATGTCTTCAAAAATTGACTGAATCGATAATATAATCTGATCCTCTATCATATCACCCATATCCTAAACTTTAGCTTCTAAAGAGTTTATTTTTTCATTATATACATCCTCCTTCAAATACATACCAAAATGGATGTAACACCACAACCTCAAAATCCCAGAGCCAATGCATTATTTTATTACATTTACACGATTACAAGGAATCAAATCCCAAATGACCGATCATTTTAGGAGTTTTGGAAAAATAAAATTACATACATGATACCCATAATACATTGGGAAAATAAAATAAAGCATAACATAAGTAAAGGATAAACATATTTAAAACTCATTCAAAGGATTCTTCTTAATAAACTGGGAAAGGAAACATAATAATGATTAGCTCAAATTCTCAGCAAGGGTAATTAAAATAGAAGCAATAATGAATCAATGATAATAAATCAACATGGCAAGGTAAACAACTAAGAACATATTCCATTCAATCAGTATACTGATAATTAACTAAATCCATATAAAATATCAAATAAGTAATCTCATGGATAAATAATAACTGAATATAAATGATGGAAATTCTTAATTATTGGATGTCATTTCTTAGGCACATGAAAACCTATACTGTCAAGATCTATCCTCCAGCCAGTTTAAAACTACAGGTAGAAACCTATTTAATTTTACTAACTGATTTGTCTCATGAGATCCTATTGATGCATTGAGGGGATATATAAATTTTGTGCCCCAACCATAACTGTATATCCAAATCATTCCTCATATTGAGTAATTTATTTAATTAATAAACAATATTCCTTATCAAATATCCATATTGAATAAAAGATACAAATTTATTAATAATTCCCTAGTTAATTAAATAACTATAAAAGTAAACATCTTATGTACAAATGGTATTTGGTTTAGGAAATAATAATATCAATTACATAAGAATATGTACATTTAAGATAAAATAATCATAATGAAGTTATTTTTTCAAGATAAAAATAATAATCACAAAATAAAGTGATATTGTAAAGATAACTTTTACCACTGGGTAATTTTCAAGACAAAACCACTTGGATGAGATAATTCAAAGTAAAAATATGAATAACATGAAGGTAAAAGGATTAATTATATACAATATCAAAAGGTTTAGTAGATACACCACACAAAATGAATAAGTGGTAAATATTATATTTATCTCACAAATGTAAAAAGAGAGATGAAAATCCCTTAAATTGAGTCTGACTTGTCACGTGTGTCTTTATATTCTTGAATAATAAACTTTTGTTAATTATTTACTTTATTAGGAAACTTTTTCAATTTTATTATTAACTTTTATTCACTTATTACAATGTTTTATACAACTACTTAAACAATTAAGTTTACATCGGGTGTTTTTGACCAAATTCAGTTCATTTGTAAAAACGACTTTAGAAGGTCGAATATGGTCAAAGGGGTCATTATATAAACATTTAAAGAATAATAATCATGAAATAATTATCATATTTATACATAAATTATACTTTTAAAACCAATTATTAAATATTATTATGAAAAATGAACCAACGTTATAATCATAGAGACTGTATGCCGTACGTGCGCATGAGTAAAGTTCCAATTATTCGTTATGGAAAGATGGTAAGTAACATTATATATTTATATAATGATAATTATATCATAAATACCATTTTATTTAATCATATATACTTATATATATAATTATTGTTATTTAAAAGTATTCACATCGCGTCGAGGAGGTGGTAGTCTACACGTCCATGAACGACACTATCATTTTTTAGTGTGTGAAAAGGGTAATAAAGAAAATGATATATTATATTTATAGAAAGTAAATTATGTCATTAATATAATATATATTTCATTTATTTCACATATTTTTAATTAAAACCATCCTTAATACATTCCATGTATAGCATGAATGAATCACATCGCTTTGAGGAGGTGGTAGTCCACACTTCTACAAACGATGTTATTGTATTCCCAAAAAATGAAGTGCATAAAGGTATGTGTTAAAAAATAATTAAATAAGAATGAATAAATTATAAATATAATATATATCATATAAAAATATATTTCCCATCACAATTTCCACCATGAGAGGTGGTAAAGAAAGAACAAACAATCATCATTTTGCAAGGCAGTAGTCCGATGTACACACGAACGACAAGTTCGTTACCTATTTGATGGATGTGTGTGTAAGTGTAGGTATAAACCTTATAATAAAAACATATAAGTATATTTAGGATACTTATGTTATTATATAATCATGTAATAAGAATATTTTAGGTGGTAAATAATGAAAATAAAACAAAAGGTCTTGGGGAAGGATGTTACCTCTTCTTTGGGTAACTCCTTTTGGTTTGTACCAAAGTGATTACTTGGACGGATTTATTACCAAAGTTAGGATTCCATTATTAGTTTAGGTATTTTGGGATATTATTTTAGTATATTTTTGGTGATACAAAGGGCTTGAGATGTGTGAATAAGTGGGATGGGTGAGTTCCTTTTTATAGTGGAGGAGGAGTGACATTCTTATAAATTTTAGAAAAGGGAATTACACCAACGTTTTTAATATGAAAAGTGGATCCAATAATGATAAAAATAAAATAAAAGGGAGTATATGGTCTAAATATTTCAATCCAATAGATTTTTCACAAGTTTATATGTCATTTTGGCCCTTAAGTTTATGGTTTAGTCCCTTGTTAATCTATTTTTCCTCTTAATCACTGTAATTAATTTTAATCACTTTCACTAAAATTTTGGTCAAAAACTAAGTTGAAATTATTATAAATTATAAATTATTCTGATTAAAAATATTTATTCCATTTTTTCAAATTCAAATCACAAAATTATTATAAATTAATTTAAAATTAATCCTGGTAACGGGACGACAATGCATGTTTTTAAAGTAAAAATGTTCAAAAGCTTGCTATGTTTTTTATATCCAATTTCAAATTAAAATTGATTACAATGAAAAAAATTGTATTAATTTATGTATAATTTATATAATTTAACTTTTAAACCAATAAAAAACATAATCTAGCCTTATAAATAAATTATAAAAAAAGAATTTTTGAATTAAAATTCAGTATTGTTTACTATTCATAAAAAATGAAACTTCACAGAAAAATATCAAAAATTCACCATAGCCTAATTTTGATGTTTTTATTTAAAAAATTAAGTTTATTTTTACATATAAAATTTATAAAAGTTCCAAAATTCATATTTAAAATAGGTGTGCCATTAAAAGGTGTTAAAACCGTGTTTATAAAAATATAGGTTTTTATGTTTAAAATTGATTTTGTTCTTATCTTATGCCTATAAAGCCTATTGGATGAATGTAAAAAAATATTTGATGTAATATATAATATATAAATTTAATTAATATCATTCACTAATAGCGATTAATTTAACTTGTTAAGATAAATCTCCTTTTTCACAAAAAAATGGCCTTTTATAAAACCATTCCCTTTATATTCATTTGGTTCCTATATTAATTTCTAATTAATAGGTAACTAATGAATTAAACTATATATTTTCATAATTTAGTTAATCATATTCATAAACATTAATTTAATAGCAAGGTTATATCTTATTATATTAAATAATAATATTTTTAATAATATATTATTTTTCGGTAAAACTTGATCTTGCGTGTTACAGAAGCCAATGAGGAAAGTCAGTCTTGCATGCAACACAAGCTAACCACAATGTTCTGTGTAGATAAAGATAAAATTTATGTTGTTTGTAACATAATCTTAACTTGGTGTTTCATATAAAGTAATCTAGGAAAAAAAATTAAATTTATTCTAAAAGGAAAATATTTTAAAGTCTTGGGGTGTTACAATGAATAAATAATTTTTAATAGATACACTCACCTCATATCCCCATATATAACCCGAGTGTTATTACTTTACTAATTTAGTAGCTAAAATATCCTTCTTAACCTTGGGTATGAAGGTCCCTTGTGTTTTTATCTTCTCAAGGTATTCTGTAAAGAATATTTGAAAAATTTATTAGTGATACAAAATATAAAGAGTTTAAAAATAACTTTAATTACCTCTTATAATTTTCTCAGAGGAAAACATCAAATCATATGAAAGATATTTCCACCTTATCATCATCTATTCCCTTTTCCATTTTTATGACTATATCGGGGGGAAAGAGGGGAAATATCTGTGGATCTTGAAGACCCAACTCTCAATTTTCAAACTTTTCACCCATCATTTTTTCTTCAAGTAATAAATACCCTCCATGAGATAAAATATGAGGTTATAAGTTCTTATCTTGGATATCATGATGATATTTTATCTTTTCCTATTAATTAATGAGAAAAAAATCATTAATATAATCAATTTTAGTGACTATAAAAAAAATCAGCTAAAAAAGTTTACATTTTACTTACAAAAAATGATTCATGATTCCCAATTTCAACCAACTTACTCCATGTATCTTTATCTAAACCATATATTTCACATGGAAATTAATTTTTACTTCCAAAAAAAAGAAATTACAAGTTATCATTGATTTAAAATCTCTCTATAGCCTTAAAGAAAAAGATAATATTCTCATCCTGACTTATTTAGTGTTAGTTAAATCAAATGTAATCTGAAAGTGAGGAAGAAAAAAATAATCTATATTACTAAAAAAAAATTATAATAAATAAAATAATAATAAAAAATCTTACCAAAATGGTCTCCCATAGCTGGTCTAGTGTCATCTGGTAAACAATTATCCAATTATAAATCAAAACATTTATTTTATATGTAGTTTGTATAGCCATAAAACTCTTAAATTACTTTGAATTTTGACATAAAAATTAACATTATTATAAAACTCAATATAAATCATCTACTTATTACTATGAGAAAATTATAATTTAGGTAAATGTGTACTACCATGTTTACTAACCCTAGAAGCCTTCTCTTTCTCAATAGAAATCGAAGGATCCTGTATAGAGGAATGAGGAGGATCCTTAATAGAATTATGCAGAGGGTCCTCCCTATAAGATTGAGAGGACTCATCTATTTTACCTAACATGTTCCTATAAATCAAAGTAAAAAATCATTATTAAAATATGATAAAAATCCAATTGTTAAATATAAAATTGAACAAAAATTATAAATTGATACAAAATAAACTAAACAAATATAATTTTTTATCATATTCATTAAAATATTTAACTAAAATTCTAAAAAAATTATAACAAAATTTACAAGACATGAAATAATATAGATAGAAGAAAAAAAGCCTAAGTAATATTTAAAATGATAAAAATATATTAAAAAAACTAATATTAATATGTAATAAACTTTTGAGTACTAAACAAACATTTTATCATATTTTTTAAAATATATAACATAAATAAATAATATGATTAGAAATAAAATAACTCACATTTTTTAAAATTTAAAAAGTTAAATAGGGAATAAATATATAATACCTATAATATTAAGATATTTCTATAATATTGTTTTCCTATATTCCATATTTAAGATCATTCTGCATGGCATGAACCATGTCTATGTTGTGTTCACTAATATCCTTTGATAATATTTCCATAAAACTAAGGATCTCACATAATCCACCATCATAGTGAACTTTGTCAACACCAAAATACTATTTTCCTTACAAAATGATAAACCACTATACATTTGATGGATATATAATAGAAAACATTTCTTTCACATGTGACAATATGATAAAAGGGTTATATGGATATCCCAATCTATTCAGATCTATTAGTGTCATTCTGAATTCATCATGTTTAACACTACTATTACCGATGAACCATTTACACTTGAAGATAAGAATTCAAAATTTAATATAATAAATCTCCCATATATATTCAATAACTCCATAATATTCACTTTATGTGAAGATTGTTTTTTTTTTACTTGAAAAATGAATTACATCATTGAACACCAATAAATCACTATTCTGGCCCACACTTCTATTATCCTAGTATTTAGTATAAAATATATAACCATTAATACCATACCCAGACTATAATGAACTAGGATTTCAGTTATTAATTTTCCATAATTATGTATCATGGGAGTATCTTGTCTGGAAATCAACACTAGACAAAAAAAATGAATAACCATATCACCGTTATAGATATTAAATTGGAAGGTATCACCAAAAGTAACCACTTTATAAAAACTATATAAAAGGGTATAATAAAACAAAAGTCATTTTATAATTAGAAATATATGTTTCTTAAAATTAGTTTATGTGAACTTATATCTAAATTAATTCCATTAATTTATAAGTTTAATTTGATAAAATTAATATCATTTTTGGATTTATCATGGTCATATTATTTTAAGATGATTTTTTAGAATTTTTCTAAAATATTTTATTTTTAGGTGAATAGTAAAAAATACCATTATAAACCTATATTTGATATTTTAAAACATAGGAAACCTTTTTCCTAACCAAATGAATTTATTTTAAGTAACATTATATATGTTAAAATATCATGTTTGAATTATAAACCAATATTTGATATTTTAAAACATAAGTAATATTTTTCTGAAAAATTATTTTAAATACATTAGTTTTTTAAAATTAGTTTTTATAAAATGAATCAAATGAAATGGATTTTAAATTTAAAATTAGTGGGTTTGACTTATATAATAACGATCACTTTATTTTTTAGAATAAATATTAAGTTACCTAGGGTAAATATTAGTCACCCTAGTAAAACTATAATTTTCAAAGAATAATTCTTTTCTAAATATCGTGTATTTTTAAAATTAAATGAATAAATTTTAAATTAAAAAATATAAAATTATGTTTAAATATATATACAAATTAATTAAGGCTCATTTAATTGGTAATAAAAGTTAAATGAGATTAATAACACTTGTGAAGTGCCCAGATCAGTGTGATCACTGAGAGGGGGAGGGGGTGAATCAGTGATCCCTTAAAACTTTTTACTAATTGATTCTTTATCAATTAAACCTCTATGGCTTGTTAAGGCCTTGATCCACTCTTCTTGTATCTCTCAGCCTTTCCTCGAGTGATGCAGTAAATGTAAAGGCACTGGACACAAGGATTTACAAGGTTCGACACCAAAGGCCTACGTCCTTGCCATGTTGGTTATACACCCCAACATGGTTTCTCCCATTATAATCTGTTAGTATTACAATGGTCGATACAAAGTCCCACTGTATCTCTTCTGAGTCCCATAGGAGGGTCTTTATACTGCGTCTCACAGTGTTACCAGAGTCCCACTGGCCTGCTCCAGAATCCCACTGAAGACTTCTTCCTCCCTAAGTCTCACAGGGGGCTTCTCCTGGCTCCTCGAGTCACACGAGTAGCTCTTCTTTACTTTAAGCTTCTTCAAGTATCTTCAGCAGTCTGGGATAAAGACTGCTGGCCTTGCTCTCTACTTCTGCTCACTTGAGATGAACAGGTCTTCTCGTCTTGCTCAGGATTTATCTCCTTCTTCTCAGGATGACCTGGCCTCTCTCTTCAAGAATCTTCAACAGCCTCTGATAAGGTCTGTTGGTCTTGCTCTTCACTTCTGATCACTTCTGTTGATCAGGGTCTTCTCAATTACTGAAAACTCAGGCAGCTGATGTCTTTAACTTCAGTCTGGCTTCAGTCTCACTTCAGATCAACTTCATGCACTGAGTACATGGCAACTCTTCTTCCTCATGCACTGACTGCATGGCTTCTCAATTAATCTTCAAGAACTTCCGGTCTTGGTCAACTCAAAATGCACACAAGCAGATTCAACTTGTTTACGTGTGCACGTGCATGCATGCATGCATGCACTCCCCTTCTTCTTCTCTTGGTGAAATAAACCCTCAAAGGGTGTAATTACCTTGAGCACACACACCTTCTTCACTCACACACTTTGTTCAATTTGTTCACACACTTAAAAGTGTGTTATACTTTAGTGTGGATGTCCTCTTCTTTCTTCTTCTAAATGTGTACACTTTGCACACACCTAGGTTCGGCCTCTTCACTTTGCACACACAACTTTTTCACTTTGCACATACTTGATTTGTCCTCTCTCCTCTTCTTAAGGGTGTTCTTCAAATTGCATACACAAGGTGCAGGCCTTCCTCATTTTGCACACACCCAAGGCTACGGCCTTCTCCAATTCTTAAACACACACAATGTGAGGTCTTAACTTTGCACACAAGTCACTAAGGCCCGGCCTTCCTCCACTTTGCACACCCACTGCCCGTAGGGTGTTCTCCCACTTTGGAAACACACGGGGTGTGTTGTGGCCTTCTTCTTCTTGCACACAAAAATACTAAGCCTGGGCCAACTTGTTTCTTCAAGAATGCACACACAAAAATGTCTCGGCCTTCCTCCTTCACTTTGCACACACACTGCCAATATTAAGGCGCGCAAGTGCTTGGTGCGGCCTCTCCTCTACTCCATTGTCGCGCAGGTGCACTAGGCACAAGAGCCGTGCAAGGCCTCGGGTGCAAGGCAGCCGTGAAAGACTCAACCAACTGCGGGGTGCGCAAGTGATGCGTCCTCGGGTCGTGCAAGCCTCAAGAGTGTAAGAGCACCTCGGGCGTGCAAGCTACTCCTGCTGCGCAAGTATACGGGCAGAGAGAGCTCTTCCTGATGCGCAAGTGAAGCGCACAGGGGACTCCTTCAGGACCTCAGGTGGCCCCGAGAACTTCAGCCGCACAAGTGGGTTGCGCGGGGCACCAAACTTCGTGAGGCACAGAGGCACTCTCACGGGACTTCTTTCAAGTTTTCAGCAAAGCAAAAACTATTCCTCGGGTGATCCTTTTATAGGCAGAGGGATGCCTCAAATCTTCCGCGTGGGATAAATCGAATTCCCAAAGTTTTCGGTTTTTCAAAATCTTTCCAAATCTTGAATCTTTCCTCTGTTTCCACGCGGGTCTCTTCCTTTATTTTTTCCTCTACGTGCATGCGACTTAGAACGCATGCATGGCCTTCACTTAAATCCAATCCATGCAAAGCAATAATCCTCATGGCCTTCAGCAGATTCTCATGCCTCGGCCTCAGCCGAAATTGCTCACTACTATGCATGCGTGCTTCTTTCTTGTATGGATGTGTTCGTTAGGGACAGACAAGACGGATGGAGCCTTTAGCTTCGTCGGAGGTGGCCGAAAACTCAAAATCAGATGGTCGGATGGCCTCTGGTTCAGGCGACATCGCGGGTGGCCTTTGGGTGAGCTCGAGGTTGAAGACGGACGGGGAGCCGTCGGATCAGGTGATCAAATAATCTTCAACGGCCTGGATCTGAACGTGGCGCGGCAGATTAGATGTGCGGCTGAGATCTGGCACGCGATCAATCGTGCGGCCAGGATCCGCTCCTAGAGAAATTTCCACGTCCCACATCGAATTGGCGGCCGGTTTTTCCGCGGTTTATCAAACATCCACTTCCATCCATACCACAATTGAACTTCTCCCCTCACGGTGCCGCCCCGCACCGTGTTCTCTCTGCGGGCGCGCTTTGCGCCCACCTCTTCTCCCTGCGGGCGCGCCACTGGCGCCCACTATGCACACACAGGCGCACTCCTCACTCTCACGCTGCACGGGCTTCATTGCCGCGTGGCCTCGGGGCTTATACACGGCCCTGGCCTCTCTCGGGCTGGCCCTATGGGATCCCCTTGGGTGTGGTGACCTAGTCCCACATGTGCCTTGGGTTGAACCCTTAAGGCTGTCCCTTGGTGGCTTCCTTTTTGCAAAGTATGGAAATAAGACTTGTTAAAAACAAAATTCCCCATAAGTTCAAGCCATATCAAATGCCAAATCCACTTCAAGCCTTCTTCCTCATTTTTTCTCATCTTCTTCTTCATTTGAATTCCTCACTCCTTCTCAACAAATAATCTTCACTTAGGAGGGAAATGTAGAAGGTTCTTCCTTCAACCGAAGCTCCTGAATCAAATAATTCTTCAACATTCTTTAATGATCCAATCAGAGATCAAGTTGGATCATCTTCAATTCATCATGCACTAAGAGATAGTTCATGGTTATCATTAATCAACATCATCCACTCAGTGATTGTGGATGGATCATCTTCATCTCCTCATGCATTGTTATGACAATGCATGGTCTTCAAACATTGTTGTGACATTGTATCCACTTGATACAAGTTCTTTGAACTTAAAGACCAGTTCAACAATTTTCAGATATAATGATGCTCCATCATCATTCATTCTTCAAGTGTTGTCACTTAGTATCATCTTGATACAAGTATTGAAACATTAAGATCAGTTCTACAATCGTCTGATATCAGATAATGTTTCAAACCATCATCTCCTATGCCACTTAGTGAATCTCCTAAGTGACATGCATCTTAGTACCATGGCCATTCTCCATTCATCACCAACACCATCAAATCCTTTGTCATTCACATATTGAAACTCCTTGACATCCATCCATTCCTTGACAACAACATACCTCATTAACAACAAATGCAACATAGTGCACTTCAATCTCCCCCTTTGTATTTGTTGTCAATACACTTCTTCAGCACATATGAATGGGTCAATATGTGTGCCAATCTTTTCTCCCCCTTATTGGAAATCAAATGCAAAGATGTGGTGTGGTTCACATTCAAAATATCTCTTCCTCCCTTCGAATAGCATCTTCTTGAAAAGCACTAAGAGAGGGATGATGTCACATGTTCTCTTTAGCAAAGAACCTTTAGTAAATCAACTCTAAGTCTACGCGGGCTAACCCGGTGTAGAAAACAAGAGTGATGTAACCAAGGAACTCAATGCTGTCCAAAATTCATTGTACATGTGAGATCATGCTTCAAGGGGTTGAAATTTTTCAGATATAACAATAAATTGCTAAATCCTGCACATACCTCACAAGACTCATTAGAAAGTTCAGTACAAAGATAAAGCTTCCCCTTTCAACCATTTCTCTTTAATCAATACCCCCCTTAATTGTCATGATAAATACAATTAAGAAACAAGGGATGAAAGTATGATTGGAATACCTTCACTTTTCTCAAGATGGTATTAAATCTTAGAATCCCATCTTCTACAGATTGGCTCCCCCTCAAGGGGTGCGTTCCATTCTACCCAAACTACTCTCCAGTTGAGAATGTTCATCATCTTCAATTCCCTACAATGTTATCACATGTAAATACCAGAAGTATAAGGGAATAAGATGAAACCTCCTTGGTTCATCAATGTGAACAACAAGGTTGAGAAGATTCTCTCAACCGAGATGTCCCATTTTCACCATTCTTCACACTTCCACATTTGATCTTCAATGATGTTTGTGCTGGTGTGGATCTCAACACATCTTCATGTGAAATCTTCTTCTTCCCTTTTGCCTTAGCAATTGCCAAAACTTCATCTTCATCTCTTTGCAGATCTTTGGCAAGTTGCAACTGATTTGGCCATATGACTAGTAAGTCACTTGGAAGTGTGGCCTCAGTTCTGGAAATTCCACATGGTTCCTTCGATGCTTTCAAGCTACCTTTCTTAGGCAAATTGTTTTCAACCAATCCCTTCTGCTTCTTCTGGATTGATTGTCTGTTTGAGTCCAGTCTGCCTCTATTGAATTTCATGGCTTGTTTACAAAGATCCATGGTGTGTCCTTTCTTTCCACAGTAGAAGCATGTTTTCTTGGTGGTCCTTCTGGATGCATCACCCTTCTTGGATTTAGACTCCAAGGACTTCTTTTACTTTTTAAAAACCTTCTTGGGAGCATCTTCAACTTTCTTCTTGCTTCCCAAGGATTCCATTTTAGCCAGGTTCAGTGATCTTCTCTTCTTTTTAGCTCTGGATACAGTTGGAGATTGACATATATCTTTTTGACCACTTTTGCAATCATCCCATATGTTGTCAAGTAATCCAAATCTATTTACAGTAAACAGATGTCTCTGGACCTGTGGATGCTGCTTCTTTTCTTCTGGCTTGCTCCCCCTTGGCATGGGCTTCCTTTGTGCTTTGACATTCAGTGGATTGTACCAAAAATCCTTTGCACAGTGCCCATACTTATTACAACACCAACAATGACCCGAAAATCTTGACCTCTTCAGTCCTTCTGATTATTGGGAAGTTTTCTTGAATTGTTGTGTTGTTTCAGGAGAGATCTCTTTCTTCATCTTCTTCATCCATACTTGATCAGAGTTATTCTTCCATCCTGCACTTTTTGTGGAAACACATTTAGAAGCATGAGTACAAGATGGGATGGATGGTACCTTCTTATTAGAAGATGTTGCCCTTTCTTTAGAGGATGTCCTTCTTTTGGAATCATCCTTCTCAATGCATACTTGTGTAGCAACATTTCTTCTATCAGCTGACTGGGAGGTTTCAGCTTTGGGTGATTGTAGATTTTTCACTATCACCTCTAGTTCTAAGCATTTCATGTTAAGGGAGTTCTTCTCATCCTCAACAGTTCTTAGCCTTCCTTCCCAATTTTCTTTCAGCTGTTCTAACTGGTCTTCATGCACCTTCTTCAATTCTAGCAATGAATTGTCAAGCTCCTTCACCATTTTGACTTTGTCTTAGAGTTGAGCATCTCTGACATTCATTGACACTTTGTGAAACTTCTCCAGTGCATGGAAAACTTCTTTGATCATTATCATAAAGATTTCTTTCTCAGAAGAGCTTCTTTGCAATTCTTCATCAGTGTCTTTAAATCTTTCATTGCAAAGGGAAATAGTTTCATCTTTAGCCTTCACCATCTTTCTGAGAGTGTTGGTTATGCCAACCCTTTTAGCCAACTGATCTTCCATTGTATTGGCTTCTTCTTCTAGCTGTAATTTTTATTCTTGAAGATCAAGGATTCCTGTAGCTATACACATTGCCACTTCCTTGGGGACTGTCTTCTGAAGATATTTGATTGCACTTTGAAGATCTTTCATTGTTCCAACTTCATCACAGCTAGGACAGGCTTTCTTCATCTTCTTGACCTGTTTCTTCTTTCTATTTTTCTGAGTCTTGGAAGATATCTCCATTTGAGGATGGTCGCTCATTTCCTCAAATATGTACTTCATAAAGACTCCCTTGGATCTTTTAGAGGGAACCTTCCCCTCTGATACCAATTGAAGTTCCCAGATTAGTGTGATCACTGAGAGGGGGAGGGGGTGAATCAGTGATCCCTTAAAATTTTTACTAATTGATTCTTTATCAATTAAACCTATATGGCTTGTTAAGGCCTCGATCCACTCTTCTTGTATCTCTCAGCCTTTCCTCGAGTGATGCAGTAAATGTAAAGGCACTGGACACAAGGATTTACAAGGTTCGTCACCAAAGGCCTACGTCCTTTCCATGTTGGTTATACACCCCAACATGGTTTCTCCCATTATAATCTGTTAGTATTACAATGGTCGATACAGAGTCCCACTGTATCTCTCCTAAGTCCCACAGGAGGGTCTTTATACTGCGTCTCACAGTGTTACCAGAGTCCCACTGGCCTGCTCCAGAATCCCACTGAAGACTTATTCCTCCCTGAGTCTCACGGGGGGCTTCTCCTGGCTCCTCGATTCACACGAGTAACTCTTCTTCACTTTAAGATTCTTCAAGTATCTTCAGCAGTCTGGGATAAAGACTACTGGCCTTGCTCTCTACTTCTGCTCACTTGAGATGAACAGGTCTTCTCGTCTTGCTCAGGATTTATCTCCTTCTTCTCAGGATGACCTGGCCTCTCTCTTCAAGAATCTTCAAAAGCCTCTGATAAGGTCTGTTGGTCTTGCTCTTCACTTCTGATCACTTCTGTTGATCAGGGTCTTCTCAATTACTGAAAACTCAGGCAACTGATGTCTTTAACTTCAGTCTGGCTTCAGTCTCACTTCAGATCAACTTCATGCACTGAGTGCATGGCAACTCTTGTTCCTCATGCACTGACTGCATGGCTTCTCAATTAATCTTCAAGAACTTCCGGTCTTGGTCAACTCAAAATGCACACAAGAAGATTCAACTTGTTCACGTGTGCACGTGCATGCATGCATGCATGAACTCCCCTTCTTCTTCTCTTGGTGCAATAAACCCTCAAAGGGTGTAATTACCTTGAGCACACACACCTTCTTCACTCACACACTTTGTTCAATTTGTTCACACACTTAAAAGTGTGTTATACTTTAGTGTGGATGTCCTCTTCTTTCTTCTTCTAAATGTGTACACTTTTCACACACCTAGGTTCGGCCTCTTCACTTTGCACACACAACTTTTTCACTTTGCAAATACTTGATTTGGCCTCTCTCCTCTTCTTAAGGGTGTTCTTCAAATTGAATACACAAGGTGCAGGCCTTCCTCATTTTGCACACACCCAAGGCTACGACCTTCTCCAATTCTTAAACACACACAATGTGAGGTCTTCACTTTGCACACAAGGCACTAAGGCCCGACCTTCCTCCACTTTGCACACCCACTGCCCGTAGGGTGTTCTCCCACTTTGCACACACACGGGGTGTGTTGTGGCCTTCTTCTTCTTGCACACACAAATACTAAGCCCGGGACAACTTGTTTCTTCAAGCATACACACAAAAAAATGTCTCGGCCTTCCTCCTTCACTTTGCACACACACTGCCAATATGAAGGCGCGCAAGTGCTTGGTGCGTCCTCTCCTCTACTCCATTGTCACGCAGGTGCACAAGGCACAAGATCCGTGCAAGGCCTCGGGTGAAAGGCAGCCGTGCAAGACTCAACCAACCACGGGGTGCGCAAGTGATGCGGCCTCGGGTCGTGCAAGCCTCAAGAGTGCAAGAGCACCTCGGGCGCGCAAGCTACTCCTGCCGCGCAAGTATACGGGCAGAGAGAGATCTTCCTGATGTGCAAGTGAAGCGCATAGGGGACTCCTTCGGGACCTCGGGTGGCCCCGAGAACTTCATCCGCACAAGTGGGTTGCACGGGGAACCAAACTTCGTGAGGCACAGAGGCACTCTCACGGGACTTCTTTCAAGTTTTCAGCAAAGCAAAAACTATGCCTTGGGTGATCCTTTTATAGGAAGAGGGATGCCTCAAATCTTCCGCGTGGGATAAATCGAATTCCCAAAGTTTTCGGTTTTTCAAAATCTTTCCAAATCTTGAATCTTTCCTCTGTTTCCACGCGGGTCTCTTCCTTTATTTTTTCCTCTACGTGCATGTGACTTAGAACGCATGCATGGACTTCTCTTAAATCTAATCCATGCAAATCAATAATCCTCATGGCCTTCGGCAGCTTCGCATGCCTCGGCCTCAGCCGAAATTGCTCACTACTATGCATGTGTGCTTCTTTCTTGCATGGATGTGTTTTTTAGGGAAAGATGAGCCGGATGGAGCCTTTAGCTTCGTCGGAGGTGGCCGGAAACTCAAAATCAGGTGGTCGGATGGCCTCTGGTTCAGGAGACGTCGCAGGTGGCCTTTGGGCGAGCTCGAGGTTGAAGACGGACGGGGAGCCGTCGGATCAGGCGATCAAATAATCTTCAACGACCTGGATTTGAACGGGCCGCGGCGGATTAGATGTGCGGCCGAGATCTGGCATGCGATCAATCGTGCGGCCATGATCCGCTCCTGGAGAAATTTCCGCGTCCCACATCGAATTGGCGGCCGGTTTTTCCGCGGTTTATCAAACATCCGCTGCCATCCATCCCACAATTAAACTTCTCCCCTCACGGTGCCGCCCCACACCGTGTTCTCTCTACGGGCGTGCTCTGCGCCCACCTCTGCTCCCTACGGGTGCGCCACTGGCGCCCACTATGCACACATGGGCGCGCTCCTCGCGCTCACGCTGCGCGGGCTTCATCGCCGCGTGGCCTCGTGGCTTATACATGGCCCCGACCTCTCTCGGGCTGGCCCCATGGGATCCCCTTGGGCGTGGTGACCTAGTCCCACATGTGCCCTGGGTTGAACCCTTAAGGCTGGCCCTTGGTGGCTTCCTTTTTGCAAAGTATGGAAATAAGACTTGTTAAAAACAAAGTTCCCCATAAGTTCAAGCCATATCAAATGCCAAATCCACTTCAAGCCTTCTTCCTCATTTTTTCTCATCTTCTTCTTCATTTGAATTCCTCACTCCTTCTCAACAAATAATCTTCACTTAGGAGGGAAATGTAGAAGGTTCTTCCTTCAACCGAAGCTCCTGAATCAAATAATTCTTCAACATTCTTTAATGATCCAATCAGAGATCAAGTTAGATCATCTTCAATTCATCATGCACTAAGAGATAGTGCATGGTTATCATTAATCAACATCATCCACTTAGTGATTGTGGATGGATCATCTTCATCTCCTCATGCATTATTATGACAATGCATGGTCTTCAAACATTGTTGTGACATTGTATCCACTTGATACAAGTTCTTTGAGCTTAAAGACTAGTTCAACAATCGTCAGATATATTGATGCTCCATCATCATTAATTCTTCAAGTGTTTTCACTTAGTATCATCTTGATACAAGTATTGAAAAATTAAGATCAGTTCTACAATCGTCTGATATCGGAGAATGTTTCAAACCATCATCTCCTATGCCACTTAGTGAGTCTCCTAAGTGACATGCATCTTAGTACCATGGCCATTCTCCATTCATCACCAACACCATCACATCCTTTGTCATTCACATATTGAAACTCCTTGACATCCATCCATTCCTTGACAACAACATACCTCATTGACAACAAATGCAACATAGTGCACTTCAACTTGATTAAAGCTGGCATTTTTCTAGAAAAACAGTTTTTCAACACATGATATATTTTGATTTAAAAGCTAATTTTATCATAATTAATAATTGAATTGGGATAAATAGATCCAAAACTCAGATTAATCACAACATAATTTGGTAATAAGGTTATAATTATATTTTTATTAATAAAATAATTGACATAATTAATATTTAATTAAGAGTAATAAGGGTTTAAATGACTAATATATGGTGGATCAAATTTTCCTAAATTAACATGAATTTTAGACTTTATAGAAATATTTTGTTAGGTTTTAAAGTATTAAATAAATTTATTACCAACATTAATTCACAAAACTCACCTAACTTTCATGCCATTCCATTCTTACCCCTTACTTACCATTATTTTCTATGGAAAAGTCCCTCTTCTCCACTTATAAAAGGGGGATCACTTTCACCCTTTCAATAATCAAATCATATTTTTATATTTCCTTGAAAACCTACTCAAATATAATATACTTAAATTCATTTAAACTCTCTAGTTACCCATGGTCACCACAAATTATCCTAATTAACTCAAATCTAAGGTTTTCACCAAGAGGAAGTTCAATTTCTCAAAGTAGGTATCATACCTTTTGTAATGTTTCTTGTTCTTTCCTTTATAAAACAACAATAACAATAGTATAATAATAACATAAAAATCATTATTTTTTTTATATTTTATTATAATAATGTTAAAACTATTATTTATTCTCTTCTATCTACTAAAAAAATAAGAATCATTATTAGTTCATGTGCATGAATTACCGCCTCCTTGAAGTGACGATTAAAATTTTCATCACCAATACTCATAGATGGAATTAATGATGGTATTTATGAATAAATATGATTTATATAATTTATTTATAATTATTAAATGACCACTTACTATCCACCTTCAACCCTCTCATTCGTTGGGTAACAAAAACGCTAATTGTGCATTATACGGACTACCGCCTCCATGAATAAATGTGTTTTTTTCCTTCACTTCAAAACATAAATGATTTTAGTTTGTAGTGTATGAGTATATATTATATATATAATTAATATGGTTATTTTTTTATAACAGAAAAAATTAATGATCTTTATAAGGTAATCCATAAATATCATTAAATAACCCAAAACCAGTTCATTTCCATTTTATTTTTCATGAAATGGGACTAAAACCCCCATATAATGGTATTATAAAATTATAAGTATTTATAAAAAAATAAATTTAAGGACCTTTAATGGTTTTTAAATTATTATATTTGGGATAAAAAGGAATATTTACACCACTTTTACAAACCTAGTTTAAAATGGTCAAGATTATTAACACCCGATGTTGAACCGAGATTACAAAAAATTTAATAAATAAAGGGAATTGTTATTAATAAATAGGATAAATGGAAATTTATATGAATGAGGTTATGAAATAGGTAATTAATATTTTTATATTTATGATACATGAGGTTAAATAACTTCCATGTGAATCAAGGGTAAAGTTAAGGGACTTGGTAACTCAAACTTCTTTCTTTGAGTTATACAATTTTTATTTGAATTTTGTATTTCCAAGACTTTCCATTTTAAATGATTTTATATTTTTTACTTATAGGGAAAAGGTTTTTTTGAACCAATTTTATTTCTATGAAAGGTTTTCTTTTCATTGTTCTTAAAAAAATGAGACTTTGTGGAAATAGACTCGTAACTATGAATTTTACATTGATGAATACAAAATGTTTTCAAGAATATATTTTTGTAATTTGGTTTTCATTATCTTCAATAAATTATATACCACCAATGGAGTTATGTTTCATGTTTCACCCTGTGTTTTTCTTTCATTATGTGATTGTTTTGGGTGATGAAGTTTTTAGTATCAAGTGATTTAATTTATGACACTATTTGGATGTTTTATGCAACTTATATTATTTTATGGGTTCCTTATGAAAATTAAATGATTTAATTTTGTTTGTTCTATGAAATAAATTTTATTTCCATGGGTTCCTTATATGATGATTTTTAAATATCATAAAAATCATTTTCTTTCTATGGGTTATTTTATGACATAATGATTATTTTCAAGTGGCACATAAATATATAGATTATAATATGGGTGGGACATATCCCTCTAATGTAATGGGTAAAGGATTTTATCTCATGAGATATAAATTTTATGTGAATGGGCTAACAAGTATCTAGGTTCACAAAGGGTATGTGTGATGAATTTTAGCTATACTCACAATTTTAAGAGTGAATGGGTTGATGGGTAGCCAAGTTCACAAAGATAAGAAATCCTATACTTATGATTGTGACACTTTATTTCCTACATTCCATGTATCATGTTTTATGTTTTTTTCTTTATTTTTACATACCATGGTAAAATTTTTATCATTTGAGTCTATATTTCTACTTCTCATGCTTATGGTTATGATATTTTTCCTTATTCATGCTTTTACACATGTCTATGATCTAACCTTTATGGACAGTGTTATATTATCCATTACTGAGCGTTTGAGCTCACCCATTATTATCTTTTCCCTTCCCTAGGATTTTAAGAGTATTATGTCTCATGGAATGTCTAAGAGTTGATTTATATTATGGAGAAATGTTCATGACATGTGAAATAAGTGATTTTATGTTTATAGTCTCTAAGACACTAATACTTTAGGTCCTTGGGTTATACGACTATCTGTGGATGTAATAATTAAACCATATTTCCAATGTATTATTTATGTATATTTAGCTCAAGCTTATTTAATAGGTATCATAGGATGGTGTAGTTATTTTGGATACTAGGATGAGAAAAGTTTAGTGAGAACCCTTAGGATGAGCCTAAGTATAGGAGAACAACCTAAGTTATAATAAATAAAGGATCATAGTTTTCCTAGAAATACATCCCCATATGAATACTATAAGTGGATGTGGTTTTATAAAATATGTATATAGGGGTAATAACCCTAAATAGAGTTGGTTGGGTATATCTCTGCTATAATTTTGGTGCACAGTGAATTAGCCCTTACTTCTCACTTGGTTTGACACTCCCCTGAGATATGCTTAGGATAATTCACATTTTATTTATAAAATATCATAGAGGATTTGATTATTATGTTAATTAGTGTGGTTAAGGAAATTATGGTAGGGAAATAATCATGGATAACCTCAAATAAAACTTAGGGAGTTGTTGAGGAAAAATATACTCATTAATTTTGAGTTATTCCTTTTATGATCATTGTTTTATGCTTTATTTGATTATTAATTTAAGTATCATCTCCATGAAATTTACTCTATGAAGTATATGGAAGGAAAAATATAGAACCGAGATAATGATGGATGCAATGGAGAATGTGGTGATTTCAAAATTACATGGGAACCAGAGTTCAAAATCTTATGGTAATTATCACTTAACTCTCTCATGTTATGAATAATAACATGAATAATTTGTAGATCCAAAATGAACCAATAAGGGATCAGATTACTATTGAATCTTTTATGTGTGAACATACACCATCCTTTAATGGGCCTTTAAACCCATTGATTCCTCGTCAATTGATTAATGTGATAGAAAATATATTTTCTTTCCTTCAATGCTTAGATCCTGAGAAAGTCGTTTTGGATTTCTATTGACTCAAAGCTAAGGTTGAACAATAGTGGAATATAATTAGGAATATAACGAAAAAGTATGAATTTGATTCTATAAAGTGGTAGGATTTCAAGGGAATATTATTCACTAAATATTTTCTACAGACCATTTGAACTAATATGGAATGATAATTCCTAGAATTTAAACAAAAGGAAGATGAGTCTGTTGGATCTTATAGGAAAAAACTCAAGAGACTTCCAAGGTACACCTTAAAGTACCTATCTAAAACTAAAAAGGCTAATTAATTATTTTGTGGATTAAAACCCATTATTCAAAAGTAATTATCTATAAGAGAGTTTGGAAGATATTAGGAAGTTTTCCAATGTTTGATTAAGGTTGAGATGGAATATGGAGACCCATGTGATTCTAGAGAAAGTAAAAGAAAGATGGAGTATCATGAAACCTCTAATGAACAGTCTCATGGGGGTATGAAATTCCACGACCTGAACCAAGATAGGGATCTAGACAAAAATACCCCAATCCCACCTCCATAGGCTAGGGGGAGGCGACAAGTTCCGAAGGCATAAATAACTTGGGGATTCCTTTTTCTAAGTACCGGTATGCACACACATAATCATATCAATGAAAAAATGTAGAGGGAAAGAGTAAAATATGAAACACTACTATAAAGTAAACTAAGAATTCATGAATCTATCGACAGTAAAAAAGTACGGTAGTGTAAATTGAAAATTAAAGGGGAAAAATACATGCCTAACCAGAAATATTTCCCAACCTAAAAAACTGGAAAAGTAAATAACTAAGAGAGACCAGCTCCAGAATACCAAGTTATGACCACCATACGCAGTCTAAGCCCCCAGTATCCTTATGCTCTTATGAAATCATGGTAGAGCTACCCGTCATCTACATAAGAAACAACATATGTGGGAAAATCCCATGCATGGGTGAGTATATACATACCTAGTAGGATGCCCCAAAAGCTGAATGGGGAGCAGTAAGAGATACAATAGGAAGATAAAGACAATAGATAACATAAGGTACGATGAAAGATTATAGATCAACCCAAACCAAGAGTGAAATTAACCTCTTATAAACATAAGGGGCTCAATATGGTGATTAGATGAACTACACATCAAGTCTTTTCCACATATAGTAGGAGAGTAGACTCATATAACCACGAGAAGCTAAAGATGGAAAGTATGTGGAATACCTCATGCATCTTCACCTCTCCTAGAAAGAGAGTAACAAAATCCAAGGTGTGGATACAGAGGAAGAATATATATATATAGTCAAAAGAAGCCCAAACTATAGAGTATGGGGATCTCCATCTCATAGATCATCCCCAAAAAAGAGTAGATAATAGTTCCAAAAGTCCATTAACGATTCCCAACATCCCATGCAACTGCCCATAAGTAACAATCAAATTCCAATCACACCTCTTTACTGTGATACATAGTAGAGGGGTCACAAGATCAAAGTAGAGTACCCACAACCTATTGTGTTAGGGGGTTCCACTCTGAAGTATTTCCAGAGGACCCACACTCATTCCGATGGGGGGTTCCACTCTAGTGTCATGAGGACCCACACCCTATGTTGATAGGGGGTTCCTATCAGTAAGGTAGAGGACCCGTACCCATACTAATGGGGGGGGGGGGTTCACTCTATATATCTAGGACCCATGCCCTGGTATGAGAGGGGGGCTTCACTATGGTCATTGAGTACCCACACCTTAAGCGTTGGGGGGGGGGGTTCCTCTTTGAAGGTATATGTAGAGGACCCACGCCCATATTGATGGGGGGGGGGGGTCCACTATAGTGGTTGAGGACCCAAACCTACAAAACAGGGCAAGGGAAGCGCTACACATTTATCAGCTCTAAAAAAAGCGCTGATAAAGGGTAAAATTCAAAAAAAAATTATTAATATATAAAGCTATAAATCTATTTATATTGATATAAATATAATATTTATTTTTTAAATATGTTTTAGAAATGATGAATGTAAATAAAATATGAATGTATATGATATTTAGTAAAGGAGGCTTATAAAATAATTTAAAAAATATGTTTAATTAATAATTATGTAATTTTTATCCACCCATAGTCATGTAATAACACTTTGAGTATAAAAAATAAAAATAAATAAATAAAAGATCAAAAATATGTTGAAAACACAACTCAAACTTCAAATAACCATAACTTTTGATCCGGGAATCCTTTTGAGCTCTACAACATATCAAATCGAATCCTGCGATGAGCTCTACATCCCTATGGAGGGGTGGAACCCGTCCAAGGTTTTTTCGAGTCCAAAAAAGGCCTATAAGGCCTCCAAAACTGAGTTTTTAGTTGGGGTACCCCGATTTTTACCATTCAAACATCTATAACTTCTGATATCGATGTCTGATAAATGTGTACCATATATAATATTGAAGATCATTTAATTTTCTTCGATTTGACTAATTGTGAAGCTGAAACGGACTCTTGGATTAGAAGTTATGGTTGTTTTAACATTCAAATTCCTCTAACTTCTGATCTGGATGTCCGTTTTCTTGCACCACATATCATATCGAAGATCATTTCATGTTTGTCGATTTGACTGATTTTGGAGTTTAAATGAACTTCTGGATTAGAAGTTATAGTTGTTTTAACATTATCGATGACTTTTCACATCCACATTTCTATGTATTCATTCATAACTATATATATATATATATATATATATATCTATGTGTGTGTGTGTTGTATATATGTATGTATGTATTTATTTATTTATAAACATACGTAAAAACACATATTATATAAATGTATTTGAAATTAAGCTTATAAATATATATATTAATATACAAATAAATATACGGATAAAAAATTATAACTATATATATATATATTAATATACGAATATATATATATATATATATATATATTAATATAACTAAATAAATTTATATTAATATGGATCTGTATTAATATACGAATATATATAATTATATATATATATATATATATATATATATATATATAACTTGATATATCATTAAAGGGAGAACAAAACAAAATGGCTAATTGGTAAAGTTGCAGCGCGCAAGGGGGGAGGTCCTGTGTTCGAATTCCAGTGGCAGCAGGGTCACACGGGCACAACAAAGAGGGGTGCAATGTGTGGGTTAAGGGGGGTGCAGGCACAGTGAAGCGGGGTGCAGCATGCGAACCACCCATGAATTATATATATATATATTTAATTTTTTTCAATTTTTTTGTCATTTATCAGCACTATTTTTAGCGCTGATAAAAGTCCCTTTTATCGGCATTTTTTGAGCGCTGATAAAAGGGACCCCCCTTTATTAGTGCCGCGGTTTACAACGCTCATAAAAGCGCTGATAAAGGGGGTTTTTTAGTGCTGATAAAAGCGAATTTTGTAGTAGTTATAATAGGGTATTCCAATATAGTCATCGAATACCCATGCCCTATCCTATATGGGGTTCCACTCGAAAGAAGCCTATGGTGATCCTGTGCTATCACTGCCGTAATCAAACATCGCCTAACCAAGCATTATGCCCAGAAAATTTCACTTCATATCTCGAAGGCCAAAACTGAGGGAACCATCGTGTTCTAAATGAAAAAAAAATACTTAGGATAAGATACTCATGGGCCAAAATATGAGTTCAAATGAAGGAGATACAAATTTTTGAAGTTTCCTCAAAAGAGGTCAAGGGGTACACAACATGTGAGGGGAACCACATGATATGTGGTCCTGCTCCACCACCTGACCATGTCCTTGGATGGAACATGGAACCTAACGGTTTAGGAGTACATGATGTGCATGTGGACTACACAGTGTGTCCAAGCTACCTGGGGACCGAGCCGTGTGCTGCTCACCGTGTCCGTGAACCAGACCCCATGTCTGTGTACTCGAGCACACGACCATGTACCCGATTGTGTACTTCCACATGGATTACTTACTGTGTGATATATCACATGGGTTCCCATCCAAGGAAGGTGTACATGGAATGTTGGAGGGATACACATCATGTCATCCTTAAGTTTTCTCAAAACCCTAGCCGTCACTGCTGAGGGGGCCACACACTGTGTGTTCATCCTTGAACACAACATGTAGTCAGGATTTTCACAGATAGTCAGATCTGTGATCCGCATGGCAGATCTAGATATTTTTCATCATTTCACCATATATCTTGCCTCAAAACCATGAGAAACTTGTGGATCTTTATCTTATCTAGCGTTTTTGGCCACCGCTCACCAGAAATGAGCCTCCGATTGAGTTCGTACGAACCCACTCACCGATGCATGTCCCGAATCCTCCTCCTTTGATTAATTGAACTCAAAATATATAAATGATCATCCTCACCTAGATAGGATTCTAGATCTATCCATACTTCTTCTATCCATGATTTTTTTCTCGATCTTTCATGATTCCAGGGGTCCGATCGGGCTCAGTACCACCCGACAATGTCGAACCGGGACCTAGGGGTCCTACTAGTGATGAACATGAAGAATAAAAAGAGAAAAGCACCACAAAAAGGTTAAATGATTTATACCAAGAATTATTGGTGAATAGATCAAGAACATGGAACCCAGGGTTAGAAAAAATATGAAATTAAATAAGTTTCTATACCCGGGCGCATGTAATCAACCAACAATTGGCGCAGATCCAAGAACAAAAAATGGATCCACTCAAACAATTTAATAAAAGGGAATAAATCCCTAGTTGACAAGTCATACCTAGATTATGTATCATTCATTAATGAAGAACAAATCTTCTAATTATCGAGTGAATCTGTTGCATTCACTGCATTCTAATTTACTCTGATTAGGAGTTTCGTCATTGTCTGACGTGATCCGCCAATAGAAGGAGGGAGAATCATTGGTGATTCTAAGATCAAAAGGATAACCATGACAATTTCTCCATGAATATATATTTATAAAAATATTGTTTTAGGTCAACAATGAATCAATTAATTAATTTAATAATTAATTAACTCACTGAACATACCACCAACTAGTGAGGATTCCGAATGCCCTTTGATGACCCATTTTATGTCACACTTAGGGTAAACACCACATTACAAACTCAACTGTGGTATCAGATTTCTGATTCAAGATTCCATTTGAGAGTTATTCTATTTTCTTTAAGAATATTTTCATGCACAATATAAAATATATTTAATATTTTTTTAAAATTAATTTCGAGCATACTGAGCCTCATAATTGCACACCATCTTAGAACCTAACTCTGGAAATATATATAGAAATATTTAAAAGTATTAAAAGGAAAAAAATAGGTCTCTATAGAAATTTCAATTATCCTCATGTAAAAAAATGTGGGAGGAAACACCTACGTAATTTCCTTAATGGTTTCAGGAAGTGTTATAAGTATGGTAAAGTAGGTCACAAATCTCATGACAAACGAAGTAATGGAAAGAGACTAAATAATACCAATGAGGTTAATAATGATCCAAATGATGCTTCACCCACTCTTAAATGCATAAAATTCTAGAATTATGGGTATTATGAAAATAAATTCCCAAACCCTAGAGTTATTTAAGGGAATAGATAACAACAACCTACTAAACTAAGAGAGTAAGGGAAGGCATATGCAATCACTATTGTAGAGGCGGGAAAAACAATAAAGTTATTAAAGGTGAAAGGTACACTCATTTACCACTCTATAAGCATGAATTAATCATTCAATTTTGGTTATTCACATTATTTTATATCTTACAAGTTTGAAAAGAATATGGATTTACCACCTGAAACTTTAAATATAGAGCTATCTGTGGAAACATATGCTGGAATGATAAATGAAACTAAGGTGTAAAAATCTTCTCTAATAAATATTTATGGAGATATACTTCTAGAAAATCCAGTTCTTCTCCTTTTATTTGAATTTGACATAATTTTGGATAGGGTTGTATATACTTATATAAAGCTCATATCAATTTATGAGAAAGATAAATCTCTTTTCATATACCTAATCATCTATTTATTATGTATCAATTCAAGGATGATACTTCAAATTATTCATAATATAATTCTATAATACGGATCTTGATAACCAATAATAAGGGGTTAATAGCTCATATTACTGGAGAGAAAGTCAATGTTGTAAACTTGTTTATATTATGGGAATATACTGATGTATTTCCTGATGAATTTCCTGGTCTTCCCCTATAATATGAGGTTGAGTTCTTAACTAAACTCATTCTTGGATAATTTACTATCTCAAATAATCCCTATAGAGTGGATTACATTTAATTATAGGAATTTATGAAGCAATTACAAGAGAATATTGACAAGGGTTTTATATTCCCTAGTGCTCCACCATGGGGTGCACCAATCTTATTTTTAACGAAGGATGGATCAATGCATATTTTCATTCATTACCATGAGTTAAACAAAATCATGATAAAAAAGTATCCCCTTCCCTATATTGATTAACTATTTTATCAAATCATAGAATATTTATTATTCTCAAAGATTTGCCTTTGGTCTGGGTATCATCAATTGAGGGTAAAAATGTGGATATTCCAAATTCATCATATCAGATAAGGTATGAACACTATAATTATATAGTGATGTCATTTATAGTTAGAAATTACCCCTCTATATTCATTTATCTTATGAATAGAGTCTTTATAGATTACTTGGATCAATTTGTGATAGTCTTTATGGGAGATATTCTTATATAATATAAAAGTAAATAAGAGTATAAATATTACTTAAGGACAATGTTTAAGAACCTAAGGTAGGATAAATTATATACCAAAATCAGTAAATGTGAATTATAGCTAAAAAAAGTATCATTATTGGGTCATGTCATCATAAGCGAGGGTATATTTTCAGATCCATAAAAGACTGAGGTTATTGAGCAATGGAACATACCAACCACTATGGCTAAAATTCATAGTTTTCTTAGGTTAGATGGATATTATCAATGCTCTATGAGAAATTTATCATTGATATAAATTACATTTACTAATTTATCATGGAAAGGATTCAATTTCCTCTAGATTAAATAACGCGAGGAAATCTTCAAAGAGATTAAGAAAAAGTTGGTCACTGCACCTATGCTTACATTACCTTGTAGTGGTGAAGGGTTTATAATTTATAGAGATGAATCATTGAACGGTTTGGGATAACTCATATTTCAAAATTAAAAGGTAATTACTTATTCCTCACACCAATTAAATAATCATGAACAAAATTACCTGATGCATGATTTGAAATTGGCATCGCTGATATTTTCATTAAAATTTTAGTGGCATTATCTTTTTGGCGAAAAGTGTGATATATACACTAATAACAATATCTTGAAATATATCTTCACACAAAAGGAGTTAAAAATGCACCAAAGTATATGGTTAGAGCTGATCAAAGATTATGACTACTCGATACATTACCACCCTAAAAAGGAAAACAAGGTAGTTGATGCACTGAGTAGAAAAGACCATGCTACTCTATCTATGATGAGGATTAAAAAAGACCCAAAACTCATGAATTTTAAGAGGATGAATATTTAAGTAATAATGGGAGGAGATACATCCTATCTTAACCAAGTGACTACTCAATCATCTATTTATGTAAAGATCAAATAATCCCAGAAAGATAATATATATCTACAAAAAAAGTAGAGAATATTCTGGAGTTCAAATTTAATAAAGACAGAGTTATAATGTTTGGAACCTGGATATGTGTCCCATATATACCAAAACTAAATAAGGATATTTTGGATGATGAACATAACTCATCATTATCTATCCATCCATATGTAAAAAATATGTATAAATATTTGAATTAAAACTCTGGTGGTATAACATGAAGAGGGAAATCATGAAGTATATATCTCCATTCTTGGTGTGCCAAAAAGTTAAGGTAGAGAGATATAACCCTAAAGGGATGATGAAACCATTACCTATAACTATATAGAAATGAGAAAATATCACCATGGATTTCATTATAGGACTCCCCATGACCTCTAAAGGTCACAATGCTATATGGGTTGTAGTTTATTACCTTACAAAGTTATTGCATTTTATTTCCATAAAATAATATTTCTCCCTTTAACAACTCACCAAGATATATATATAAGGGACGTGGTAAGGATGTATGGAGTACCACTATTCATTTTATCTAATTGGGATCTGATTATTACCTCGAAGTTCTAGAGAAATCTTCAGAAAGGATTGGAGACAAATCCGAGATTTATAATTGTGTATCATCCATAGACAAATGTTTAGTATGAGAGAACCATTTAATATCTAGAGGATATGTCGAGATCCTATTAAATGGATTTAAAAGGATGTTGAGATCAACATATTCCTCTGATAGAGTTCTCATATAACAAAAATTTCCACTATAGCATCCAAATGACACCATATGAGGCTTTTTATGGGAAGAGATGCATGAATCCAATATTCTGGGATGAAGTTAGAGAGAGGAAGCTGATAGGTCCTGACATTGTCCAAGAAATGATGGAGAAGGTTCAAATCATTTAGAGGTATATGAAAGTAGAAAAAATTTGATAAAATAGTTATGTAGATAATCGTTGGGAGATCTATAGTTTGAAGTTGGTGATAAGGTATTTATCAGAATATCTCCATGGAAATGGGTCATGAGAATTGAGAAGAAAGGGAAGTGGGTCTCTAGATATATTGGTCCTTTAAAGATCTTTGATCATTTCAGAGTCATCGATTATCTCTTAGTCCTCCCTCCCCACCTCTCCCAAGTTCATGATGTATTCTATGTATTTTTTTGAGGAAGTGAATACCATATCCATCACATGTACTAAAATCATAAGTTTTTCAACTAGAACATGACTACTCCTATTAAGAAAAACTTGTGGAGATATTGGATTTAAGAGATAAGGTACCGTGGAACACGACCACACATATGGTCAAAGTTCTATGGATAAATCATAAGTTTGAGGAGGATATGTGAGAAACTAAGGATGTGATGAGAGAAACGCACCCTCACTTGTTTCCTTCCTTATAATAAAAATTTGAGGTTGAAATTCATTTAAGGGGGAAGAATGTAATGAGCCAAGATTTCAGTTATTACTTTTCCTGAATTAAGTAATATGTGAGTAGCTTGTATGACACACAACACTAGAAAAAAAACTATATTATTATTATAATTGTTAAATTGGTGGTTATCACTAAAAGTAACCAATTTATAAAAATTATATAAAAGGGTATAATAAAATAACGATCATTTTGTACTTAGAAATATACGTTTCTTAAAACCATTTTATGTGATCTTATATAAAAATTAATTTTATCACTTTTAGAAGTTTAATTTTACAAAATTAACATATTTTATATATTTATCATGGTAATATTAGTTTAAGATGAATTTTTTGTTATTTTTCTATAATATTTATTTTTTAGGTGAATAGTGCAAAATACCGTCTTTGAAAATATAATGGATTTTAATATATAATCATAACCTAAAACTTAGGAAACATTTTTATTGACCAAATATATATATTTTAATTAAAATTATATATGTTAAAATATCATGTTTGAATTATAAACCTATATTTATATTTTTAAACATAAGAAATATTTTATGAAAAATTGTTTTAAATGCATTAGTATTTTAAAATTAGTTTTTATCAAATGAATCAAATGAAATGGTTTTAAAATTTAAAATTAGTGGTTCTAAATTATCTCATAATGGAAAATTTATTTTTAGGAATAAATATTATGTTACCTTGGGTAAATATCAGTTACCCTAGTAAAATGATTATTTTAAAAGAAATAATACTTTTCTAAATATTGTGTATTTTTAAAATTTAATGAATCAATTTTAAATAAAACTATAATATTATGTTTAAATATATATAAAAATTCATTAACACTCATTTAATTGTTAATTAATGGTAAATAATATTAATAACGCTTAATTATTAAAAACATATTTTCTATAGAAACACGGTTTTTCAACACACTATATATTTTGATTTAAAAGTTAATTTTATACTATTTAAAAATTGAATTAGGATAAATAGAGCCCAAATTCATATAAATAACATCTAAATTTGGTAATAAGGGTCTACATATATCTTTAGTAATAAAATAATTGACATAATAAATATTTAATTAAGAGTAATAAGGGTTTAAATGACTAATCTAAGGTGGCTTGAATTTTACTAAATTAACATGACATTTAGACCTTATAGAAATAATTTTATAGGTTTTAAAGTATTATATAAATTTATTACAAACTTTCCTTCACCTAAATAACCCAAATTTCATTCCATTATATCCTTACCCTTTACCTACTATTCTTTTTCATGGAAAAGTCCTTCTTCTTCACCTATAAAAGGGGGATCACTCCCACCCTTTCAATACTCCATTAAAATTTCAAAATTTCATTGAAAAACTACCCAAAGTTTATATTCATGAATTTTTATACATTTTATAGTTTGCCTGATTACCAAAAATTAGCCTAAGTCCCTCAAATCTTATTCCTTCACCAAGAGGATGTTTAAGGTCTCAACATAGGTATTAGATCTTTCTTAACATTTATTTCTTGTTATTTAATTTCTGAACCAACCATAATATAGTATAATAATAACATAAGCATAATTATTTCATTTATATTTTATTATAATAATGTTACAACCATTATTTTTTCTCTTCCATCTACTAAGAAAAATAAGAATCGTCATTAGTGCATGTGCGCAGATTACTACCTCCACAAAGCGACACTTTTGATTTTTTATCACCACCACTCATTCCTGGAATTAATGATAGTATTTATGAATAAATATTATTTATATATATATTTTTTATGATTATTAATTGATCAATTAATATCCACCTTCACCCCTATCTACATTGGGTAATAGAAACACCAATTGTACATTGTGTGGGCTACCACCTCCATGAATAAACATATTTCATTTTAATTCACTTACAAAAATGGATGGTTTTAATTTATAGTGTATGAGTATATATAATATATATAAGTTATATTTATAATTTATATGGTTATTTTTTGATAGCATAAAAAGTAATGATCGTTATAAGGTAATTCGTCAGTATCGGTAAATAACCCAAAACTAGTTCATTACCATTTTCATTTTCAGGAAACATGACTAAAAATTACATGTAATGGTATTATAAAATTATAATTATTTATAAAACATAAATTAAATTATCTTTAATGGTTTTTAAATTATGATATTTGAGGTAAAATGGAATATTGATACTACTTTTATGAACCAAGTTCAAAATAGTCAAGATTATTAACACCCGATGTTGAACAGAGATAACAAAAATATAATACATGAAGGGGATTATTATTAATAATTAATATAAATGTAAATATATATGAATAAGGTTTTTAAATATGTAATTAATATGCTCATATTTATGATATATGAGGTTAAATCACTTTCTTTGAAATCAAGGGTAAAAGTAAGGGACTTGGTAACTCAAGATCCTTTAATTGAGTTATACAATTTATTATTTGAACTCTACCTTTCCAATAATTTACCTTTTTAAATGTTGTTATATTTTTTTTACTTTTGGGGAAAAAGAGTTTTTGAAAAAAGTACATTTCCATGAAATGTTTTCTTTTCATTTTTCTTTAAGAAATGAGACTTTGTGGACATTTACAACAATGAATACAAATAGTTTTCAAGAATCTATTTTCATAATTTGGTTTTAATTATCTTAAAAAAATGGTCTACCTAAAATGGTGTTATGTTTCAATTTAAACCTATTTTTTCTTTTTTATGTGATTATTTTTGGGTGAACAAGTTTTCAGTATCATGCAATTTAATTTATGATGTTATTTGTATGTTTTATGAAACTCATATTATTTCATGGTTTCATTATAAAAATTAAATTATTTACCTTTATATATTTTAAGAAACCCATATTATTTCCATGGGTTCTTTATATTATGATTTATAAGTATTATGAAAACCATTTTACTTCCATTAGTTATTTTATAATGTGATGATTATTTTCAAGTGGTACAAAAATTTATGACTTATGAGACAGGTAGGACATATATCTCCCTTGAATTGGGTAAAGGATTATATCTCATGATATAGAAATGTCATGTGAATAGGTTAAAAAGTATATAGGTTTATAAAGGGTAAGTGTTATGGATTGTAAAGACCTTGACCCCAGTAGAACAAATTCAGTGGTTACTTTATTACATTGGAACTAGATAAAAGTGATCGCATCCTAAAGGAAAAAATAGTTTAGTAGTCTTGGTAAGCTAGATACACACTTTAATCTCACATTATATTTGAAAAAATAAAAATAAAAAATAGTATTTTATTTGATAACATCATTATTATCTCTATTATGTCCTTGATTATCATTAATAGTTCACTTCCTAGAATTCTAGGTAAATAAAACAAAATAAGGATGATCTCAGATGATCGGTACGGGAATACATACAAAAAAAGATAAAATAGAATAAATAAGACATGAATAATATTATAGGAATAAATGGTGGGAAAAAAATCCCTCAAGGTATCATTGAATCATTTTTGAGGTGATTGTGTTTGTTGACAAAGCGGGCCTCCATGATATGTTTGTTGAAAAAACAGATCATGATGTTCAATTTGTTGACAAAAGGGGGTTTACATGGTGAGTTTTTGAGTTCAATAGATGTTGTTAAGAATACATTATTGATATAAGAACCTCAAAAAAGGAATGTATGATCTAGAGGTGGTATAAAAAGAGAAGATATAAGGTGGTGCCGTTTTCTAGTGTTTTCCAAATTTTTGGGCCTCAAAATTGAAAAATGTAGAAAAGTGTTTTTGGAAAAGAGACTTGCATGCTAGGTTATTTAAGGATTATAAAGTTGTGAGACATATTTTTTTCAAGATCAGAACATAAAAATATAGAAAAGTAAAGAGGGGTGCCCAAGCTTTGGTTTGGGCGCACAAGGTGACTAGGGCGACAGAGGCTTAGGCGGCTGGACTTGCGCACCGGGAGGAGACTTGCACGCAACAATCAGGGTGACCAAAATGCCTATAAATAAAGGGATACCCTTTCTCATTTAACAAGGAGCTAAAAAATTAAAGATAAATTGAGCTACAGTCGTGCAAGTAGGTTTGGGCACGCAAGTGGTGGTTTGACCATGCAAGTATAAAGATATTCAGAAGTTTCGTGCTAGTTGATAGTTGAGCGCCAATATTGGTTTGGGAATAAAAGGGTGTGAGTCTCCCAAGTTTTGAGTTGGATAAGGGAGTTTCACACAAGTATTTAGGTGACACTTTCACTCCATGCATAGAAAAGCGCACCAGTCTTATAGAAGCACACCATTTATTCTAGGGCTGTGTGAAAGTTGGAAGATTGCCTAGTACCTCTGGTGCAAAGTGAGATTAATATATAGGTGAATGTTGGACGTCAATTGAGCATCTACGTATAGATAAATATGCATTCATTTGTGATAATTAAGGGACCTATATGTCTTTAAACTATGAGTGGATCCTTTCCAGAGCAGTGAGCAAAGGAAGAGAAAGAAGATGATCCTCTCCACCTCTAGTGTTCCAAAGAAAGACACATAGGGAGTGACCCTTGGAAAATTAGTGAGCTAAACCTAAATTTTGTAAAGAAAGTGATCCTGGGAATAGAAGTGATTTAGCCCAAACATTGTAAATTGGCAGTGAGATTTAGTCGATTTGGTACATCGGCACATTGCTATTGTATGCTCCTTGGACATAGCCCAATGATGGTGAACCAAATAAAAATAAACGTGTCTACCTACTTGCTTCTCTACATTGCATTAAAAGAATCATCACCAGATAAATAATACATGAATATGATCTGCATAAACACCAATGTGAAAAAAAGTGACTCTTATAACAAAGAGTTCAAGATCTTGTGGGGCGGGAAGAATAAGTTAGAAAAGAACATCCATACCCTGATTCACCCCCCTCTTAGGGTATCTAGGACCCTTTGGGTCCTAACAATTGGTATCATATGGAAGGTTTCTTTTATCAATTTTTTTTCTCTAATTAGTCGATTTGTGTGGTTAAAGATCTAGTTTGTTCTTATCTTGGTGTGCCATGGAAAAGGGAAAAACATAAAAGAATAATCATAAGTTAGATTGTATTCCTTAGTGTGGAAGTGTTTATGGAAAAACTGTGATTCAACTAAAGGAATCAAAAAAATTGTTGAAGGAAGGCTTGGATGAATCAGACATGGAAAATATAGATTCACTCAATAATTATGTAGGAACGAGTAAAGTAATTGAAATTCAAAGTGATGCTGAAACTACTGATGATGAAGAAGTTTCAAGAAGGCCACCTTTAGATGATGTCAACATGACAAAGGAATTGGATCAAAAATTGGATGAAGAAGTTAAATCTAAAGATATCCAGATCCAAGTACTTTAAATTGAGGTCAACAAGCTAAGAGGCTTAAATCAAATGCTTATTGACGTGGCTACTGACCCGAGGGAGAAGAATGATTCCCAAGATGAAGAACTATAAGAGATATCTTCAAAGAGAGAGAAATGAAAAGCTGATGATAAGGGAAATAATCTGAACTTAGATAACATTCAAAATTTGAAATCAAAAAATGATTATCTTGCTACACAGATAACCAAACTAGTTTAGGAGAATCAAATACTACAACAGGAGAGTGCATGCTATACTGATTCTATTGCTCAAGAAAAATTGAAAGTAAAGGAGAAATGTGACATGATGGATAAGATCACACATGAGTTAGAGGATGTGATAATTATAAGTAATAATCTTGAGATAGAACTCAATGATCAACTTGAAGTAATAGATATGAATATTCAAAAGTTTGAAGAAGAGATAGAGTTAGTGAAGAAAGAAGTGGATAAATCCAATACCAAAGGAAAGCCTAAAATGAAGGATACCTTGCACTTAATATTTTATTATCCTTCAGAAAGTGATGATAAAATTAAAAACAAATATGCTATTTCTGAAGAGAAACAACAACATATTTTCTCATCTCAAATACCATACAGTTTGGAAAAAACTGGCATTGGATTTGATGAATCCCCTCCCGTGCATGATAGAAAGAGTGTTGTGAACAGTTACAAAAATGGAGAAAATCTTGTAGGTGATGGAGACAGAACTAAGAGGAAATTTAAAATAAGTAGTGACAACAAATGCTATTTATGTGGTATTTATGGCTACACATCAAGATTTTGTTTAAAGACTTTGTCATATATTTCATGCTGCGAGGATAGAAAGTTTTCTAAATCTGATAATAAGAAGAAGCATCATGAAAAATCTAAAATAAGATTCTATCAGAAGAAAGTATCCATGAAGTGCTTCTATTGTGGAAGAATGGGGCACACCATGAGTATGTGTCAAGAATATCCGGAGATCAATGTCAGAAGAATAACTCAAATTGCATCAACATCTCAGATGAGAAATGATGATATGAGGTTTGTCATTAATGGAAGACGTTTCATATGTTTTGATCATGGACATTTGGAAAGACATTTCAACAAGAAGAATGAAAGAAATGAAAAGGAATCCAGAAAGAGATCCCCAACATAGGCAGTATACAACAAATAATCCTATACTGGAAGACAACATGGTAAGATGAAAAATAGGGTTATAGTCTTAGTGGAATCACAAGGATATCAAAGAAAGGCACCGGTGGAAAAAATGTTTAACACATCGGAATTTTTCACGTTGGTTCTATATAACTGACATGAAAAGTTATAAAAATCGATTTATCACGTCGGTTATAAAATACCCAACGTGATAAATCAATGAGAATTAATTTTTTTATGTCGGTTATAAAATAACTGACATAAAAAATACTGAGATTAAATTTATCACGTTAGTTATTTTATAAATGATGTGAAAGATCGAATTTGGGAACTTTTTTCATGCCGGTTATAAAATAACTGACGTGATAAAGTAAATCTCAGCAATTTATCACGTCAGTTATAAAATAACCGACGTGATAGAGTTCCATTTATAATGTCGGTTATAAAATCACCGACGTGATAAATAATTTTCTACATCGGTTATTAAATAAACAATGTTATAAACATAAAAAAAAGTTTATCACATCACTTATTAAATAAATGACGTGATGCATATTTTAAATGATTTATCCCACCCTGTATTCAGTCATTTTGTTTTCTTCTATCGGGCGACATGCGACTCATCTCTCTCGTGTGGAAAACCTAGAAAGGATTCTTCAAAGTCATTCCCTCCAGCCTCATTTTCCCAATATCATTCATCATATTTATTATCACTAGATCTATCAGGTCAACTCACAACACTCAAGTAAGACTCACATGACTAGTTTTCATTTTTTATTTTTCACGATGCCCTAAACTAATGTTTTGAGATATTATTTTTCTATCTTTGTTCTTGATATCATGGTAATTTTCATAGTGTTCTTTTATACCATGATAAATTCTTTTCTGGTAAAATAAACCATGGAAGTGATATCATGCAAGTTTATGATTTTTGTGTGTTCTATCATGTGTGTGCATGTTTACAGGGGGTGTCCAAGGGGGTGGGGGCTGTCCAAAGGGGTGGGGGTGTCTGGGGGGGGGGGGGGGCTATCCAGGGGGTGGGCTATTCAGGGGGTGAGGGTGTCTAGGGGGGGTGTCTAGGGGGTGTCCAAGGGGTTGGGGGGTGGTATACAGGGGGGTGCGGGGACTGTCCAAGGGGGTAGGGGGTGTCCAAAGGGGGGGGGGGGTGGGGTGTGGGGGGGGGGGGTTCTAGGGGGTGAGGGGGATTTTGAAGGGGGTAGGGGTGTCCAGGGGGGTGGGGCTGTGTGTGTGTGTGTGTGGGGGGGGGTGTTCAGGGGGGTGATTGGGATATCCAAGGGGTTATGGGGTATCCAGGGGGGGGTGTCTAGGGGGGGTGGGGGTGTCCAGAGGGGTGGGGGATGTTTAAGGGGTGAGGGGGTCTCCAAGGGGGTAGGGGTGTCTGGGTGGTGTCTGGGGGGGGGGGGGGTGAGTGGGCTGTCCAAGGGGGTAGGGGGTGTCCAGTGGGGTGGGGGTGGGGGGGGGGGGCTGTCTATGGGTAGGGGATGTCCAAGGGGGTGGTGGTGTCTAGGGGGTGTCCAAGGGGGTGGGGGGGGGGGGTTTCCAGGGGGTGAGGGAAATTTCCAAGGGGGTAGGGGTGTCCAGGGGGTGGGGGTGGTGTCTAGGGGGTGAGGGGGTTGTCCAGGGGGGTGGGGGTGTCTAGGGGGTGGCGTGGGGGGTCCAAGGGTTGGGGGTGGTGTCCAGGGGGTGAGTGGGATATCCAAGGGGGTAGGGGGTGTCTAGGGGGTGGGGGTGTCCAGGGGGGTGTCCAGAGGGGTGGGAGGGATGTCTAGGGGGAAGGGGACTGTCCAAGGGGGTGGTGGTGTCCAAGGGGTGTCCAAGGGGGTGGGGGGGTGGTGTTCGGGGGGGGGGGGGGTGAGGGGTGAGGGTGCTTTCTAAGGGGGTGGGGGTGTCTAGGGGGCGGGGGAGTGGTGTCCAGGGGGTGAGGGGGGTGTCCAGGGGGGTGGAGGGTGTCCAGGGGGGGTGGGGGTGTCCAAGGGGGTAGGGGTGGGGGGTGGTGTCCAGGGGGTGAGTGGGATGTCCAAGGGGGTAGGGGGTATCCAGGGGTGGGGGGTGTCTAGAGGGGTGGGGGGATGTTTAGGGGGGGGGGGGGGTGTCTAAGGGGGTAGGGGTGTACGGGGGGGGGGGGGGTGGTTTCTAGGGGGTGAGTGGGCTGTCCAAGGGTGTAGGGGGTTTCTAGGGGTGGGTGGGGGGGGGGGGTGTCCAGGGGGTGGGGGGGTGTCCAGGGGGGTGGGGTGGGGTGGGGGGGTTTTCCAGGGGGTGGGGGGCTATCCAAGGGGGTGTCCAAGGGGGTGGGGGGGGGTGGGGGCTTTCCATGGGGTGGGGGCTGTCCAAGGGGGTGGTGGTGTCTAGGGGGTGTCCAAGGGGGAGGGGGGTATCCTGGGGGGGGGGGCTTTCCAAGGGGGTAGGGTGTCCAGGGGGTGGGGGGGGGGGTTTCAGGGTGGTGAGGGGGATGTCCAGGGGGTGGGGGGTGTCCATGGGGGTGGGGGTGTCCAGGGGGGTGTCCAAGGGGGAGGGGGTGGGGGTGGTGTCTAGTCGGGGTGTCCAGGGGGGGTGGTGTCCAGGGGGTGAGTGGGCTGTCCAAGGGAGTAGGGGGTATCCAGGGGGTGGGAGGTGTCTAGGGGGGTGGGGTGGGGGGGGGGTGGGGGTGTCCAGAGGGGTGTGTGTGTGGGTGGGGGGGGGGGTGTTAAGGGGGTGGGGGCTGTTTAGGGAGGTGGTGGTGTCCAGGGGGCGTCCAAGGGGGTGGGGGGTGTCCAGAGGGTGAGGGGGATGTCCAATGGGGTAGGGGTTGGATAACCCCTCACCCCCTGGACACCACTCCCCCCCCCTGGACACCCCACCCCCTACCCCTTGGACAACCTAGATAGCCCCCTACCCCCTTAGAAAACCTCTACCCCCTTGGAAGGCCCCCCAGACAGACCCTACCCCCTTATACACCCCTTGGTATATATATATATATCCCAACGGTTTCATTTAAACCGTTGGCATATATTAACTTCAGGAAGTCTATACCAACGATTCCTGTAGAACCGTTGGTATAGGGCTATTGCAACGACCATCATGCCAACGGTGTGTGAAACCATTGGTATATCTATACCCAACAGTTTCAGGGGCTATCCCAATGGATTCAAATCGTTGGGATAGGTGTAATTTTCAGTAGTGAATGTATGTATATTTTAATATTTATACTTCATATTTCTTGTTTATGGAAGGGTGAATTTGGTATCCAGTTTCACCAGGATGTATTCTTTGTGTACCTTAAGAATAAAGGATCCAAGATTAATTTAAAACTTTTATATCTAACTAGATTTTCTTTTTAAAATCATTTTCATGCATATATTTTTTAAATATGCATAGATTTTTTTTATATTTCAAAAAAAATTTACATTTAAATTATGATATTTTTCATATAAATATAAAATTAGCTTATCTTAACAAGATGTATAATTTTGATATTTTTTATAGGTAATAATGAGTCAATGTTGGATTACAACACATCGAATGAGTAATGAATATGTGGAAGGTGTTGATGCCTTTTTGGAATTTACTAAACGAAATGTTCTAAGCAGTGACATGTTTTTCTATCCATTCCTAAAATGTTTGAATATGAAGAAGTTGAAAAGTAAAGACATTAAAGATCATCTTATTTGTCATGGTTTTAATCCGAGTTACAACCCTTGGATTTGGAATGGTGAAATTGGACATAATTTCAAATCTACTGATGATGATGATTTTCCATATGGTAACTCTGATGGAATTGAAGAAATGATTCATGATATTGCAGCAGAAAAAATTGAGATAGAATTGACAGTTTCACGTCTATATGGTGATGCTGGAAAACCATTATATCCTGGTTGTATGGATTTTACGATTTTTTCAGCAATGTTAATATTGATTAACATGAAGGAAAAACATGGATGGGGTGAAAGAAGTTTTATAGAGATGCTTCAATTGTTTAAAGACATTATTCCAAAAGACAATGATCTTCTAGATTCACATTATAAGGCCAAGAAAATATTATGCTCGATTGGATTGGGATACCAGAAAATACATGCCTATCCGAATGACTGTATGATATATAGTAAGGAATATGAATTTCTATTAGAGTGTCCTAAATGTAGGGACATCATGGTATAAGTTGAAAGAAAAATCAAATTCTAATGTAGAGATTACAAAGATCCCTGCCAAGTTATTTTGGTATCATCCTATAATTCATCGTTTGAAATGTTTATTTTCTAATTCACATGATGAAAAAAAGGTTAAGATGGCATGCTGATGAGCATATATGTGATGGAAAAATATGACATCCAGCTAATTGTCCACAATGGAAGAAAATTGATGAGTAATATCCTACATTTGGAAATGAAATTTGAAATATCAGACTTGGGTTGTGCACAGATGGAATGAATCTATACCGAACCCTCCGTAGCACACATAGTTCATGGCCTATTTTATTGGTAATTTATAACCTCTCTCCTAAAGTTTGTATAAAGTGAAAATATTTCATATTGAGTATAATGATCTCTGGTCCAAAGCAACCCAGAAATGATATTGATGTTTTCTTGTCACCATTGATTGGTGATTTGAAAATTTTATGGGAGGATGGTTTAGGGTGTATGATTCTTATAAAATGGAATATTTTCAACTGCATACAGTGCTTATGTTCATTGCAAATGAATTCCTAGAGTATGAAAATTTGTTTGGATACAGTGTTAAGGGGCATAATGCATGTCCAATTTGTGAACAATAGACTTCATATTTTCAAGTTCATTATGGGAGGAAAAATTATACATGGGTCATCAAAAGTTTTTGCCTATGGATCACTCTTATAGAAGACTAAAAAAGGCATTCAATGGCTCACATGAATTTTATATTTCTCCAAAACCTTTATCCCATGATGTTTATTTTTAGAGGGTGCAAAACCTTGACGTGTCATTAGGAAAGACACATAAATCTGGTAATGATAGACATATTCGGAAGAAAAGGTCAATATTTTTTGAGCTACCATATTAGAGATATCATGAAGTGAAACATAATATTGATGTCATGCACATGGAGAAGAATATCTATGACAGTTTGATTGGAATATTGTTAGATATTAAAGGAAAGACTAAAGATGGGTTGAATGAAAGATTAGACTTACTATCAATGGGAATACGTTTGAATTTAGCTCCCACTCCTAATTGAAGATGAACGTTTCTTCCCCCAGCTTGTCATACATTATCCAAGAGGGAGAAAATTAGATTTTGTTAGTGTCTTCATGATAAAAGTGCCTCAAGGTTATTATTTAAATGTAAAAATTTTTGTCTCTTTGAAGGATTTGAATAATATCATGATTTTCACATCATGATACAATAACTTCTACCAGTTTAATTGCATGGAATATTGCCCATCCGTGTCAGAAAGACTATAATTAAGTTGTTATTTTTTCAATTCAATTTGTAATAAGGTGATTGATGTGAATGATTTGAACATTTTGGAAAAGGATGAAATTTCTATACTTTTTCAATTGGAAATGTATTTTCCTCCCTCTTTTTTTGATATAATGGTGCATTAAATGGTTCATATGGTTCAAGAAATAATGCTTTGTGGACCATTTTATCTTAGTTGAATGTATCCTTTTGAAAGGTATATGAAAATATTTAAGGGGTATGTTAAGAATCCATATCGACATGAAGCCTTCATTATTGAAAAGTATATTTATGAGGATGTTGTAGAGTTTTTTACGATCTACTTGGCTGCGATGGAGCACATAGGTTTGCCTCCATCTCACCATGAATGAGTTAATAATGAGGGTAGGGGGATTGGTGGCTTGAAAGTCAAATCATTGTCAGCTGAACAAATGAAGAAGGTAGAATTATACATCTTGAATATAGCTGATGCTAAACTATATATCACATTGCATATTAATGAGTTAAAATAATGTCATAAAAAGATGAAAGAAATGTGTATTTTTAATTAGCACAACAAAACATTTTTTCCCTGATTTAAAAAGACCTTGATCGATAGATCAGATGTATCAGAGACATTAATATGGTTAGTGGGTGGTCCAAGTTTAAATGTGATAACATGGTCTGGGTATGACATTAATGGATATACATTTCATACGAAAGATCAAGACAACAGAAGTGAAGTTCAGAATAGTGGTGTATCGGTGTTTGTAGAAGCAATTCATTTTTCGAGTTCTAAAGATAAAAACCAAATTTCTGCATCAAGTGAAAATTATGGAGTCATTGAAGAAATATAAGAGGTTGATTACTTTAAAATTAAAGTTCATGTTTTTAACTGAAAATGGTTTATCGGTAATAATAGTGCTAGACACGATGAATTTGGAATGACAGTTGTTAATCTGAATATATTGGAAGACACAACAGATTATTTTATAATGGAAGCACATACAAAATAGATTTTCTATGTAGTTGATCAATTGGATATGAAATGGTTTGCTGTTTTACAAGGGAAAAACAATATGTTGGTGAGGATCAACCTGATAAAGATGCTGATTTATGCGAGATCCCTACTTCCATGGAAAGATTAGCAAAAAATAATGATGATCATGTTGAAGACATGGTTTGTGCCATAAGGAACGATCATAATGAAGGAATTTGGGAAAACAATCCATTTGTAAATTCATAATATTACAGGTAACATATGTTTATTTCTTTTTTACACTTATTATTTTCATAAAATGTTAGATATTATAATTTTTTTATTTATTAAAACGTGTATTAAAACAAATAATTAGAAGTTTTTGTTTATTTTAATTTTGTTTAGTTTAGTTTAACCATTATGTAACTTATATATCTATTGATTTTGTTGAATGACAATTACTTTACCATTTTTACCATGTTTTCCATGTTTACCATAATTTACCATATTTTAACTTTAAATAAATTATATATTTATTGATTTTGTTGAATGAAAATTACACTACTATGTTTACCATCTTTACCATTGTTTAACATGCTTACCAAATTTACCATGTTTACTATTACATAACTTAGTTCAGTTTTCCATTTTTTGTTTACATTAGTATTGTAATATTTAAATTTGTATATTTATGAACTAATGTTTTCTTTTTTTTATTTGAAGGATAATGAAAGATAAATCAGTTGATCAAACACATGATTCTGGAGATGAACATCATGATCATACCTCTGGGGAGTAACATTAACATGCTCCTCTTGATGTTCCCTAATCTTCCTCACGTGCTCCCATAACGAAAAAGAAGAGTTCAAGAGTTGGTAAACATGGATGCACATGTTTACCAAAATTATCACTTGCCCATATCCAGGACCATAGGATATTGGTTGAGTTTGATGAGAATGATATTCCTAGAGGTCCAAATGAAAAATATTTTAAGAGTTTTGTACCAAATCAGGGTAAAAGAAAATTAAGCATTTTGTACGATGATTGGAGAAGTGTGGATAAAGTGATAATATCTCAGTTGTGGGAGACGATTTTGGTAAGATATTTTTCTATTGTTTGACTAATATTTAAATGTTTCTAGTATAATATATTTTACCTCTTATTTATCAGATGACATTTGATATTCCTGACACTAGAGTAGTTAGGAAGAAATGTTTATCGATGGATTCCAGGAGATGGAGGCATTTCAAATCAAACCTCACATCTAATTTCATTTTTGGTCATAGGAATCATGAAAATCCATGTCATATATATCCTTTCATAGATGAAGACACATGGAGTCAATTTATTGAAAGTAGAAGAAAATATTCATTTTTGGTAAGGGTAATGTAAACTTTTATAATATTTCTTATATAAATGATCTTATTAATGTTTTGTTAATGATCTCTTATTCTTAATTTATAGAAAACAAGGACATCTCATCAGGAGATCCAATCTAAAAATTTATACCCTCATAGTTTATATTAGGGAGGGTATACGTTATTGGAAGAAAAAATGATGGTGGAAAAATTACAAAAAACTAAGAGCTGAGTCTTTAAGCTCTAGAGAGGTTGCCCCTCTATCCCCTCCATCTAGACATGAAAACTGGAAGAGATCTCAGTTGAGAATAAAGGGACAATATCTTTTGGAATAATCAAGAATCATATCTGAGAGGATTTTAAGATATTTATTTTATTTATTTAAGTTAATTATATTCTTTATATAATTTGAATCATTACAGAAATGTTCAATTAATTAATACATAATTCTCTTGAGGAGTAGAGCTCACAGGGGGTATTTATAGCTGCTGGGAGGCAAGATATTTTATCTACAGCATTAGAAAATCCCAAACACCCCGGTTGTGTATGAGGATATCTGATGGGTGTATCGGTAAGAAAAGTGTTTCCACATTCTTCAACTTCTTCCATTGAGGGTGTTTATAAAATAAATATAATCCTTGGAAGATGAATTTCATAATATTAATGCAACGATGGAGGAAAATTAGAGTGTCATGTATATTCTATGTTTGTAGACATGCAAAGACAATTTTAGACTGCAGCTCCCACTCCTCCACCTCCCCCTACAGACCCCATTATTTATCCTCCACCTCCGCCAGTAGCTCCCACTCCCCCAAATCATCCTACAGACCCTATTTTTTATCCTACTCCTCCACCAAAGCTTCCTACTTATTATGAGTTGTATGTTGATGATCCTCAGCATCATATAGTTGCATCTGGGCTAGTATATTGTATAGGAGATATAGTTCATCATAAATAGTTAGAGTTAGAGGATCATAAGGTCACTGTACAAGATATTATAGATAGACCAGCTCGACTACCATTACCTACAAATGAGGTGACAATAGTTGGACATAGTATCGACCACTGTTTAGTTTGGCCATCCAGACTTCTACGACTCATTACCATAGAGGTATGTATGTTATATATTTTATTTTATTTTATTTTTTATTAAAGTTTTAACATTTTAAAACTAATATATTTTTCTATTTATTTTTACAGGAATACTTCAAAGGTAAATAAATAATGTATAGAAAACAACAAAGACAAATGACTATGACATCAGATACAGATTCTAGTAGTCTTGACAGATTGTCAAGATATTCAAATTTGTTGGCGGATCATTATGAGTTTATAATGAAATCTCATGTTTTTGGACGTGAAATAAATGTGGGGATTGTGAAAAATGATATCATGGATCTTGTTACTGGAGATAAGTTGGGCATAAACGTGGTGTATATTTTTTCCATGTAAGTCTTAACACCTTTCCCTGCATTATATTTATTAAAAATGTATACTTATGTCTATTTTGTATTAGGTATCTTTATAACATATATGATAAGAATGAGTGGACAAATATATATAGATTCATATACCCACAATTGATTTCCCTTGAAGGATATGCATTGGATGAGGAACAAAGAACACTTTATATTGCTGAAATATTTGAAAAAAATATAATCATGTAGTGTTGGATGATGTATTTTTGTGAGAGGTATGAAACATATATCTGGAAAAGTGTTCATTATATTTTAACATAAAAAACCACTAACCTTAAATTTTTCTTTATATCAGTGATCATTGGATGTTAGGTGTTTTTTGTCCAAGGGAGAAAACACTTTATTGGATATTCTTTGTCCATGGCAATGTGCGGGGAAGTTTTCAGAATATGTTTGAAACGTAAGTTTAAATTTCTTAATAGTTGTTTATATTATAATTAATTTTAAATTTATCCCATTCATATTATTTTCTAACAGGGGATGGGTCTACTTTTGAAAAAAACAAAGAAAAAGAGTGCCAAGATCAAATATGTAAAAGTAAAGGTAAATATCCATTTATAATTTTTACTTTTCAATGTATTACATAAAAATGATATTTTTAATTGACACTCATTTAAAAAGAATTTTCATGAACAAAAAGGAATCATCGAATGCAGATATTATATGTTAAGATTTATGTATGAAATAATTAAAACTGGAACACTTGTGAAGTTTGACCTGGTAATATTTCCTTATAAACTTTTCCATAATATTTCATTTGATTTATTCATTATAAATGTTAACTACTATCCTTTTAATTTGTATATATTTGATGAAACTCAACCCTATCGTGCTCAAGAGGTCAAACACTTACAAGTGGAATGGTCAAATTATTTTACAGGTTTGATTGGATTTTAGTTTGTTTGTAGTGTAAAATGTAATTTTGAATATTGTAATTATAATTGTGTATTTGGTAGTTGTTTTGGTTGGATTTAGGTTTTTTTAGTTGAAATTGTAAGTTTTGAATGTTATATATATGAATGTTTAATTTTTCTCTAGTTCTTCTTGTTTTGGTATAATTCTGATGTTTTTCTGGTTTGGATTCTGGTATGGTTTTGGTCTTCTTTTGGTCTGATTTCTGCTTGTTTCATACTTTGGCAGAGCATAGTAATGGTTTCATGGGGGGTGGGGGGTGTCCAAGGGGTAGGGGGTGTTCAAGTGGGTGGGGGTGTCCAAGGGGGTAGGGGGGCTATCCATGGGGGGTGGGAGGGTCCGGGGGGGGGGGGGGGGGTCCATGGGATGGGGGTGTCCAGGAGGGGTGGGGGGCTGTCCAAGGGGGTAAGGGGTGTTCGGGGGGGGGGGTGTCAAATGGGTGGGAGGGTGTCCAGGGGGGCTGTCTAATGGGTGGGAGGGTGTTCAGGGGGGGGGGGGTTTCTAAGGGTTGGGGGGGGGGGAGGGGGGTCCAGGGGGGTGGGAGGGGCTGTCCAGGGGGTGGGGGTGTCTAGGGTGGTGGGGGTGGGGGGGGGGGGGCTGTCCAAGGGGGTCGAGGGTGTCTAGGGGGGTGGGGGAAAGTCCAGTGGGTGGGAGGGTGTCTAAGGGGTGGGGGGTATCCAGGTGGTGGGGGGTGTCTAGGGGGTGGGGGGTGTCTAGGGGGTGGGGGGGTGTCCGGGGGTGGGAGGGTGTCCAGGGGGTGGGGGGCTGTCCAGTGGGGTGGGGTGGTGTCTGGTGGGTGGGAGGGTGTCCAGTGGGGAGGGGGTGGGAGGGTGTCCAGGGGGGTAGGGGGTGTCCAGGGGGTGGGGGGCTGTCCAGTGAGGTGGGGTGGTGTCCAGTGGGTGGGGGCTGTCCAGAGGGTGGGAGGGTGTCTAGGGGGGGATCTCCAGTGGGGTGGGGTGGTGTCTAGTGGGTGGTAGGGTGTCCAGGGTGGTGGGGGGTTTCCCAGGGGGGTGTGGGATGTCTAAGGGGGTAGGGGGTGTCCAGGGGGTGGGTGGGGGGGGGGTGTCCAGTGGGCGGGAGGGTGTCTGGGGGGGGGGGTTTCAGGGGGTGGGGGGTGTCCAGGGGGGGTGTGTCACGTCCCCCTCCCCACAAAGTGTACCCCTCCTGGGTCGGAAATGTGAGAAGGGAGATAATGACCCCTTGAGTCCTGCCTCCAGTAGGCCTCGGGTTGGCGACTAGCACCGAGGTTATAGTAAACACACAAATGGGAGCCATTACCCTCTAAGAGAACACATGAGGAAGAGAGAGATAAGATAGAAACCAACCATATCCAACTCAGAACTAAAATATAAAAGAAAACCTAAGTACACATATGTAATGTCATGCAAAAGTACTACAACTGGAAGGGAAAAAATGCAAGTACCCAAAAGAAAGTAAAAACAACAGAAACCACAAGCCCAAACAGCTCCTGCAACCCAAAGCTAATAGAAACCAACTTGATATCCATCCTACTCCAAGTGACCAGAAAAAAAGTTTGTATATACATAGGGTGAGTATAACAGTATACTCAGTATGATCCTCCCCGAAGCCTCTCATGAAAAAGTAAAGAAAAAATTCTAAAGCACAGTGAAAAACAAGTGAAACTAACTCATCACCTAAACAAGTATACTAAGTTCCCAACCTCACCATGGATACTCTCACCAAGTAACGCATACAAGAATATATCATATAATAAAGAATATCAAGGGTACCCTGCTACTACTTCCCCACTGGTTTTCCGCTTTTCCCCAACATCGCACGTCCTGAGCATCTCTCTCCAAAAAGGCTTGCCCACAGACACCTGGGCGAAGCACCACAACATGCACCTCATGCAACAAAACCACCACGTCCATGTAAGAAAAGTAACCAGATAGTTTCTAGGAGCCACCATAGCCTGCATAATGTGTATCATACATCGGGCATTATACCTCAAGCCATTACATCCCATACACCGGGTAAAGATCCTCAAGACATCACAACCTATACACGTTACACCTATAGTAGTCCATAGGATACTATATCCAGAATATATGTGTGTTAATAACCACAAGCCATTATAGCCCTCTACACACATATATGGGGAAAACTAACCGCTATTCCTACCAGCATAAGTAACTACCAAGAGAAGAGAGTGGGGCCAAAGGGGGTAGTCAGCCATTCATCCTCCCACCGGAATATTGGGGAAAACACCCACCAGGGCTCAGAATCCCAGGGGTGTTAGTTTCTCTTACTGACAGGGTGGAGTAGCGTATAGAAACACAAAAAGTATAAAATATACTATATCTCACAACCACACTATGGGAATAACCTAGTCTTAGACTCAACTTCAGCAAACATCTCTCGGACTCCGAGTTTCCACTTTTAAGACTAGGTATCCTATAATCACACAACCATTTAAAGAGATTTAATACATTATTACATTCCTTTTTTTTACTAGTTGCACTTTACGTTAATTAATTCTTTAAAAATTAATTAACCATGAACAATTCCATATTAAATTTCATTAGCACCACACCCAAAGTCCGCTATCCCTTTAAAAAAATTACAACCTCATCATTATGTTCCATCAAGCTCCAACCCCATGGGTTAACACCATTTATTCAATTATTCATTACAAAATTAATTTCCCATATTCCCAGGCATTCTTGAAAATCATTCTATGCTACTAAACACAAGGGGGATCAACACGGTGAGTATATGTACTACCCGTCGAGTCTTTTCCGCCTATATAAAGAGCATAGACCCATCCTCCCTTGAGAATCTAAACACGGAAAGCATGTGGCATACCCCACGCGTATTCGTCTCTTTTAGAAGAAGGGCAAGCAAGACCAGCTGCCTTGAGTAGTGGGGAAAAGTAAAGAAGATAATCAAACAATAAGAATCAGAAAGCATCCAAAAATCACACCCATCCCATTCCATCATCCCTGGTGTCCTCCCCGACACTCACATGCATAAACTGATGCATATCGCCACTCTAGGCATCATCTGCTGCCACAACCAAAAGTCTCCATGCCCCCACATATCACAACAGCCATCCATGCTCACATTACAGCATAAGCAGCAGGAAAAAAAACATCACATCAATTGGGCTATTGGACCTTTAACAATAACGAGGGTAACTCATAACCCTTCAAGGAATTATCTAATAATCAGTTCTTTAATCCACCTTGAATTAACAGATTTATTATTCATAGGTTCCAAAATTCAGGAAACCTAATAAGTGAGATATCAAAAACAATTAAACATGATTACTGCACCAATTTGATTAACATAAAATTAAAACAAGAAGAACCAGTTTAATTTACATGCCTCTTTATCCATATCCAACAGTTATCAATTAATTCCGATTTATGTTATTTAACAATTTTCATCAAGAACGAACACCTAAACGAAGCAAGCATGGATATCACACTATCTAGAAAACAAGGGGCAATAAAATACGAACAATATCAATTTATTTATCCGGTTCAAATATTTATTATGTCAATTACATTGTGGTCTAGTGGTATAAAACATGCTAATAATACAGTTTCATGTAAAAGAAAAGAGAGGCAATGAATCCCCTACCTCAAACAGTTCTTGACGTTCTTTATCCACCCAATGGGTCATGATTATCCTCTCGCATCAACTGCATCCACCCGAGGATTACATGGTACGACCGCACCAACCGAAACCCAAGAAAACCCCATTAGAAGCATGGATATTACATGCTATAATAATTGAAAGTAGAAACAGGAGAAGATGGACCCCAAAATAACGACGATAAAACATACCTTATATCAAAGATTGATCGATACAACTTGGTGGAATAAAGACAGAGCAGAACCAATCCTGGGAGGAATGTTTGATTGTGAAACTCCTAAGGTATGGTATGAGATGTTCGAGCATCCTACAACTGAGAACAAGGATAAAGAATTATAAAGGAAGATATCCCATCCCTTTAGAAGATTTGACGGAGCGATAGTTTAAGATACGCTTGGAATTACGCTCATTCCAAACCCAACCATTTTCCAAAGTTTTCCAAATCTCACTTAGAGTATCTCAAAATAACCGCCTTGTCGCGAGGATCTCAGTGCCACAGACGGCGCGTCGATCGGACGCGTGGTCTAGAAGTTATTCAGGTTTAAGTGAAATGGGCCCGGACCGTCAAGCCCAGTGGGCTGGCGGGTCGGCCCGACCCAGTTCGGCGAGTCCGACCCGAATGGGGGGGGAGGGGGGGTGGGTCGGCCCGACCTGGTGGCTGTGGCCTGGCCCGCACGAGGGCGGCCCAACCCACGTGTGGGTGGCCCGACCCCCACGTGGGCGGCCCTGCCCGTGCGGCAGGCGGCCCGGCCTGGCGGCCGACCGTGGCTCGGCCAGCTGGACAAGAGGAGTGGGGGGCACGGACCCCCAGCTTCTTTTAACAGTGGCGTCAAGCGATGCCACCTCTCCTGCCCGGACGGCCGAAGCCGACCGGTTTTTCCGGCGCGAGCGACCCGCTGTGTGGGCCGCTGTCTCCTCCACGCGGTGCCTCTTGGCGCTGCGGTTTCTTCCGCTCGGCCAGCAGGTGGCCGGATGGTTCTCCTACCGAAGCGGCCTACCTAGTGAGGGTCGATGTTTCTCTGCAGCGCGGCGCCATGAGGCGCCACGGTCTTCCCATCCCGGCCGGCAGTTGGCCAGCTGGTTCGCCCTGCAAAGCGGCCCGCACAGTAGGCCGCGGTCTTCCCACAGTGCGGCGCCAAGGAGGCGTTGTGGTCCTCCAGCTCGGCCGGCTACGACCGGCCAGTTTGCTTCACCCGAGCAGCCTGCACCACAGGCCGTAGTTTCCTCCACGCGGCCGGTGCGCGGCCGCCACCTCCGGCCGCCGCCGCCTCTGGTCGCCACCACCAAGATATTCAAGAGCCAACGGAGGGTCGTCGGGCCGTGTTCGTTCGGCCCACGCCCTCCGTGTTAGGTGATAACAATAGGATGAAGATAATTGAAGATATTCAATGAAGAATGAGGTACAATTTTATTCAATTAAAATTGATCATATCCCCTACCTCGATTCAAGGTTCGTTCGTCGTAGTCGCAGAAAACAGGTGTCGCGGAAGTCGGGCGTCATGAAATACAGATGTCGTTCCGTCAATGTTTGTCATTGGCGATGGCGGCGTATTCTCCCTTGACACGGAGGAAGAGAAAGGTAAATGGAATTCTTTGTGGTGTCGCCTCACCTTCTTTCCCCGGTTGAAGAAGTGGAGGAGATGTTCATCGTGGGATGAATAATATTCCTTCAAGAAATCTTCTTCTCTTCTTTGTTCTCCCAACCAAAATAAGAGTATGTAATCTCTTATTTTAATGTTGGAAAAATAAGTTCGAATTAATTCAAAACTAGATTAATTAAGTGGAATTAATTAATCTTAAGTGTTGGTACATTCATGAGAGGTGGTGAAAAGTTTAAAAATTCAAAAGAAGGAAGGTGGAAAATTTTAGGAGTTAGGCGGTTTCAAGGGAAGTTGAGTGGTTTGTGTTCATGTGGGCCCCACCACACAATATCCTCTCATGGGTGGTTATGTGGGGTGTGGGACTCACCTCCAACTCCTATTTGGAAAAAATAACCACCCTTTAACAAAAATCATGTAACACATAATTTTTATTAAATTTGTAAAGAATTCCCAAAATTAACTTTCAACCTGTACAAAACAAAACTGCGGTAAAGGTTCCCATAAGAGAATATCGGTGTTGCGAGTTCATCGGTGTCCTCAGATTTCAATTCCAAGTATCGGTTAGAAATATAGAAAAACCCGCATGTACGTTTACTGAACGTACCCGAACAAAACTTCAGAAAATTATTCTGGGCACACCAGGCCTCAGAATCAGGTGCCATCAGAAACTGCGAACTCGTAAAATTCCAAAGAAATTAAGAAAAAATTTCCTTGAAATTTCCAGGTCTTTACATTGCCCCAACCTCAGGTCTTTACATCCCCATAAAGCTACAACACACACTAGGGAAAAAAATAGGATTCTGAGCACGCATATGAGCCTCCCGTTCCCATGTGCTCTTCTGGAGGTTCCCGTACTTCCAGCGAACGCACACCAGAGAAATCCACCGTCCACGCAAGACCCACTCCTGTCAATCCTCAATCTCCACTGGAACCTCTGTGAAAGTCACCCCGTCATCGATGTCCAGCTCCCCGTGGTTGATGATGTGGGACGGTCATGCACGTATCTCCTCAGTTGAGATACGTGGAAGACGTCGTGTACTCGGTGCAACTGAGGTGGAAGGGCCAGACCATAAGCCACCTCTCCTACTCTGCTGTGGACCTGGATAGGTTTGATGAATCTCGAAGATAACTTTCCTCCTTAGGAAAATCTCCATAGACCTCGTCGAGGTGATACCCATAGAAAGACGTGGTCGCTATCCTCGAACTCCAGAGGTCTCCATCTCCTGTCCGCATAAGACTTTTGTCCGCTTTGTGCAGTCTTCATCCACTCCTAGATGACTTGAACCTTCTATGTGGTAGCTCGTACCATCTCTGGTCAGTAGGAAGTGGGACGACTTGGTGAGTCGGTCGATGATCACCCAAATAGAGTCATGTCCCTTGGACGTATGTGGAAGATCCGTCACGAAGTCTATGGATATCTCATCTGTCTTCCACTTTGGGACCTCTAAAGGCTGAACCAAGCCTATTGGAACCTGATTCTCCGCCTTCACTTGCTGAAAAGTGAGGCATCGAGAGACAAACTTCGCTACCTCCTTCTTCATACCTGGCCACCAGTGCTGTCATCGAAGGTCCTGGTACATATTCACCACACCTGGATGCACCGCTAGAGGGGATGCGTGGAACTCACTCAACACTTCCTCCAGAAGTGAAACTGGTACCATGGTACGTCCTCTGAAGAGGATGACGTGCTCCCCACCTTCAGAAAATCCATCAGGTGCCTGACCTATGGGTATCTGAGCACGTCGTGTCTTGCAGTCAACGTCTCTACGCTATGCCTCCCTGACTCGCTGATGAAGTGGGGGAGTGAATATAAGAGACTGTAGAAATTCTGCTCCATCCCTATCCATGAAGGATATTTGTAAGGAAGGCATATGCTCTGTCTCCTTGCCTAGAAGCTGTATACCAGCCCTCCTACTGAGCACATAAGCAACAATGTTCCCCTTCCCAGGAGTATAGACTATCTCGAAGTCATAGTCCTGGAGGAACTGAAAACTGAAAACTCCTGCTGCCACGAGGGTAAGGCTGACCAACTCAAGATTGATCAGTTGCACCCTCCTATGAATGAGTTTAACCTATGATTCATGGGTTTCCTTTTTCTCCGACTAAGGAAAACCTCATCTCAAAGTTGTAGATAAACCACAACCTTTTTTTCTAATACAGTCAATCTGTGTATGAACTATGGTTTCCCAGTCCATACCCAAAATAACGTCGTAAGGCCTCGACGCTGCCACCAAGAGGTTCCAACCGAAACTCTATCCTCAAGGTTCAGCTCACACAGTCGGTGTAAGTGTGATTATCGAGTCTCCTCCCAAAGGTATCTCCAGACGTGAGGTTCAAGTCAACGGTTTAACCTGAAATTCTAGGTCTGGGACAAGATTCATGGTAGGAAGGAATGATTGATACCTATGCCTATTGATACAGCAGCTAGTAGTAGACATAGTTCATACCTCGAATCATTCCTAGAGCCCTTGGGTCACACTCCTTGACTGCATGCAGCTATTTTCTTCCTCTGCCCTCTAGATCCCTGAGCCTGGTGGGGACTACAATGGTGGGTGGTTGTAACATGTCAAGATGTACACCAACTCATGCTGATCTCCTTGCTCTGCTTCCATGTCTGCTGCCCTATAGATTCATCTGTCACTATTACATCCTATTTCTGAAACAGTTTACACGCCCAAGTCTCTGAGACTGGCGCTAGTTTCCTGCTTTCCCACTACTAACATTCACTGGCTGTATCCGCTTAGCCAAAGAACATTCAACTGCAAAGGTTCTCTCTAGCATCCTAACATAGGTAGGAATGCACAGAGGAAAAATAAAGTGATGGCTCGGATGTCCCTAAACACATCTCACTTGGAGGTCCAAGCTCTGAAGAACTGATCGTATCGTATTCATCGAGTACCAGGAACGATCGGTACGCCTCGATGAATACTCATCTACCGACATGTCATCCTGCTAAAGCTGTAGAAGTTATAGAGAACTCTTAGCCACCTCCTCAGTCCAGTCCTCAGCCACCAGTCCAGTCCTCAGTCCTCAGAACCTAAGGGGTATCTAATGTTGAAACACGTGTAAGGCACTAAGCCTAAATGTGTCATCAACCGGTACCGCCGGTTAAAAATCATAACCAAAAGGTAGTGATATAGATGACACACTACCTGAAGGTACAATCTCAGAAAACGGTCCAAGTACCAAAACCTCATCACTATCTGAACCATCCTCATGGTCACTACCTGGGAAACACTAGTAGATAAGATCACCATCTGCTCTACTAGTGTCTCAACTAGGTGAATAACTCTAGAAATCGCCTCCAGTCAGTCCTCTGCTGCCTGTGAATCTATCTTTCCTTGTAACCTCGAAGGCCTCTACTACTGGAACTCGTGCAATGCGCTCTGTCAGCATGCACCATCCGCTAGTACGGCTGGTGGAATCTGCTACCCAACGGGTGGTGGTGCTGCTAGTACACCACTCGAAGGTGCCACTATAGTAAGAGGGCCCTGCACTAGAGCCTTGTCGTTCGGTGGGCCATTATCAGGTACTCTCTCGAAACTCCAACTGGCTGTCTGCGTGGAGGCATCCTGAACAGATGAAACACAGTCAAAAGATTATACCTGGTGAGCTGACCTGGTTTGAGCTGACTTAAAGAAAGATTTTCAAAACACACACACAATCAGTGTTTTCGTGTACTAAGTCGTAAATCAGTAGTCATGGTCCTGGTGTATGGATACGTCGGCCGCCGCACCAACACTGGACTCCCTGAACTAAAAACCACACTCAGTACCCTTAACACTATTTTTTCACAGAAAGAAAATATCAAAGTTCTAAGTTCTGCGGTAGAACCGACTCCTCTGATACTAATTTGTCATGACCCATCCCCCGGGGCCCACATCGTGACTACCCCAATCCTGCTTTCCATAGGCCAGGGGCTGGTGACTAGCACCAAAGGCGTAATTCTCTAAAACTGGGAAGGCATTTCCTTTATAAAACGTAAACACACACAACCAGAGTACAAGAGGAAGAGAACACTACATAAAAACTATATACAAAATTAGTACTAAAAAGTAAAGGGGCCGTAAATACAAGCCCAACTGTAAAGTACAAGGAAAAGACAAAACAGGTACAACTAAAAGACAAACAACTGGAAGATGTCTAACAGCTCCTGGATCGTCCACCATGGATCCTACCTGAAGGGTAGTTACATAAATCCTCCTCAGTTCTCCACACCCGTCCGTCTCCTCTAGGTACCGTCTCGTCGTGAGGTCCACCTCTGGGTACCGTTCAGTCCTCGTACACTCTGCCTCGGTCAGCGCTGTCTGTCGTCTGCATCCAACACAACGAGGTGCGGGCATAGCCCGTGCGGGGGTGAGTATAATGATACTCAGTAGGGACCCTAAGACCCACAAGGTCTCACAAAATCTAACAAGGATGAACCATAAAGTATGATTTCAAAAGATAACCATTACTTAGGTATATGCCCATACATATACCTAAGTTATCAAGTAACCCATCTCAATCATGAGGAAAACACAAAGGTCATTAACTCAGCTCAAAACAGGATTCTCATTATCAAAACCACAACTGCTGGAGAACTCCTCCTCTGTCGAGTACAATGGCCCTGTCGCGACTTCGAGGCGCTAATCACTAACCTCAGACTGCTGAGGTACCCCTCCTGTCGAGTACCGCGGGTCTGCTGCCAAACCGGGTGCTCCGTCCACTGTGGGTCTGCGGCCAAACCGGGCGCTCCCCCTAATAGATGTCAGAGGTACTCCTCCTTTCAAGTACCAAAGGTCTACTTTCAAACCAGGCACTCCGTCCGCCGTGGGTCTACCGCCAAATCGGGCACTCCATCCACTGGGCTAGTCGAATCACTCCGAGTCGAATCGGTCAAGCAGTCGTCATGTCTATAGCTACTCGGTCTTCGCACTCCGTATGCTCGTCTCTCAGAGGATCCATTCCACGAGATACTGTTCGATACTCCAAGTGTCACTAAGTCTTAGGTGAAAGTATCTCAAAGTACCTCCACATCATAGGGGTCTCAACGCAACAGACGCCGCGTTAATCAGACGCCCGGTCTGTGAGTTATTAGCATTTCCGTTCCAAGGGCCCGGTTGGAATTACGCTCGTTCCAAACCCAGCTATTTTTCAAAGTTGTATAAATCTCACTTAGAGTATTGAAAAAGTACCGCCTTGTGGCAAGGATCCTAGTGACGTAGACGGCGCGTCGATCAGACGTGTGGTCTAGAAGTTATCCACGTTTAAGTGAAACAGGCCCGACCCGTCAAGCCTAGTGGACTGGCGGGTCGGCCCGACCCAGTTCGGAGGGTCCGACCCGAATGGGGGGGGGGGGGTCGGCCCGGCCCGGCCCGGCGGATATGGCCCGAACCACGTGAGGGCGGCCCGACCCATGCGGCAGGCGACCTTGCCTGGCGGCCGGCGGCGGCTCGGCCTGGCGGCCAGCCGCGGCTCGACCCCCCGACTTCTTGTAACGGCGGTGCCGAGCGGCACCGCCTCTCCTTCCCATCCGGTCGAATCCGGCCGGTTTTTATAGCGTGAGTGGCCCGCTGTCTCCTCCACGCGGCGCCATAGTTTCTTCCGCCCGAATGGTAGGTGGCCGGCCGATTCGCCCGCCGAAGCGGCCCGCCCATCACGAGCCGCGGTTTCTACACAGCGCGGCGCCATGAGGCACCGCGGTCTTCCCAGCCTGGTCAGTTCACCCTGCAAAGTGGCCCGCACAGCAGGCTGCGATCTTCCCACAACGCGGCACCAAGGAGGTGCCATGGTCCTCCAGGTCGGCTGGCTATGGCCAGCCGGTTTGCTTCGCCCAAGCGGCCCACACCGCGGGCCGCGGTTTCCTCCACGTGGCCGGTGCGCGGCCGCTGCCTCCGAACGCCGCCGACTCCGGTCGCCACCACCAAGATATTCAAGAACCAACAGAGGGTCATCGGGCCGTGTTCGTTCGGCCCGCGCCCTCCGGGTTAGGCGATAACAATAGGCCGAATACAATCCAAGATATTCAATGAAGAACGAGGTACAATTTTATTCAATTAAAATTGATCATAACCCCCAACCTTGATTCAAGGTTCGTTCATCGTAGTCGCGGAAAATGGGCATCGCGGTAGTTGGGCATCGCGGAAGACGAACACCATTCCGTCAACATTTGTTGTTGGTGATGGCGGTGTCATCTCCCTTGACGTGGAGGAAGAGAAAGGTAGATGGTGTTCTTCATGGCGTCGCCTCACCTTCTTGCCCCGATTGAAGAAGTGGAGGAGATATTCTTCGTGGGATGAATAATATTCCTTCAAGAAATCTTTTCATCTCCTTTATTCTCCCAACCAAAATTATGCCAACCAAAATAAGAGTATGTCATCTTTTCTTTTAATGTTGGCAAAATAAGTTCGAATTAATTCAAAACTAGATTAATTAAGTGGCATTAATAAATCTTTAGTGTTGGAACATTCATGAAAGGAGGTGAAAAGTTTAAAAATTCAAAAGAAGAAAGGTGAAAGGTTTTAGGAGTTAAAGGGGGATTTCAAGGGAAGTTGAGAGGTTTGTGTTCGTGTGGGCCCCACCACACAATATCCTCTCATGGGTGGTTATGTGGGGTGTGGGCCCCACCTACAACTCCTCTTTGGAGAAAATAACCACCCCTTAATAAAAATTATGTAACACATAATTTTTGTTAAATTTATATAGAATTCCCAAAATTAGCTTTCAACCTGTACAAAACGCAACTGCGGTAAAGGTCCCCATAAGTGAATACCGACACTATGAGTTCATCGGTGTCCTCAGATTTCAATTCTGAGCATCAGTTGAAAAGATAGAAAAACCCGCACGTACGTTTACTGAACATACCTGAACAAAACTTCAGAAAATTACTCTGGGAACACCGGGCCTCGGAATCAGGTGACGTCAGAAACTACAGACTCGTAAAATTCCAAATCAATTAAGAAAAAAATTTCCTTGAAATTTCCGGGTCTTTCCAAAATCCAACACTAAATATGGTATAAAATTTTATTTATGCACCATATTTAGCTGCATTTTTAATAACCACTACTAAATATGGTACATTTAGGGAAAAATTTATGGTGGTTTCAAAAACTTTGATAAATAAATTCTAAATTTGAAAAATAAATTTTCAATTATAAATGGTTTAGAAAAATATCACTAAAACTGAACAACCACTATGATTTTTTTTGTGTCATATAATAAAAAACATCATGTAATAACTTAAAATTATATGAAAATAATACCTATATATAACTGAAATGCAGTCAACGACAACGATTCTAACATATTTTTATAATGGTTTTAACTGAAGCTAAACCAAAAAGAACCACAACTAATGTATCATTTTCCTATAGTGCTTGGATTGTATTTTTATCTACTTTCTATATTCAAATCATAAGTGACATTGGGTAAAGTATATAACATGAAATACATAATAGATCTTATGGTAGATGTATAAGGAATCCCATCTATCATTTCTAACTCTTAAGAAGGATCATTAATCTTTCCGAGAATCATGACACAAAACACTCATAAAGACCTTTTTTGGAGTTCTCTATGCTAAACCTATTTAGTACATTATCTATATATATATATATATTGACTCAGTATAATTAATCCCTTTGATTCATCTCTATCGATCTTCATACCTAATATATAGTCTGCTTCACCCATGTATTTCCTCCAAAATCATTTTCTTAACCACATCTTTATTAAGTGTAAATTCAGGACATTATTTCTAATAATGAGTATTCTTTCCATGTAAAATAACATAAATTTCATTATAATTCCATTAACATTCTTGTTTACACAATAATTATCAATATTTTTTGAAAAAATCAAACTCTTTGATTTAATCATCAAAGAAAATGTTCTAACTCCAAGAATCTTGATTCAATACATTAATGGACCATTGAAACTTTCAAACCATAATAGTGTCATTTTGAACTTCAAAATATTCACATTGCATCATATACACATCCTTGACTAAATTACCATTAAGTAAAGTGGTTTTGACATCCATATGATATATCTCGTCATCACAATGAGTTACCATGGAAAGCAATATATGAATGGAATTCATAATCACAACTAGAGAAAATATTGATTCATTTCAATGCCATGTTTTTTATAACATTTTTTACTATATAAGATTTATGGGTAGAAATTCTACCATCCATATAAGTTTTCTTATAGAAAACCCATTTGAGGCCTATGGGTATTACTTATTCATGTGAATTGACCAAGTTCTAAATTTTCTTAGTGTATATGGAATCAATCTTAGATTTCATGGACTCTAATATTTTTTTTTGGAAATCAAAACTCTCAATAGAATCTTGGTAGGTAGTAGGCTTATCATCTATGAACATTTATTCTTTATCATTTTATATGATAAATCCATATCTCTCTAGCTATTGATAAATCTTACAAGTCCTTCGAGGTTATTATGTAACCTAAGTCAATTATATTTCCACAATTTCTTGTGGAAACAACTCAATTACCATCATAATTATGAACACTTCCTATTTATTTCTTTAAAACTCCTCCAAGTTCAAAATTTCTCCTACCAACTCCATGAACAATGCGACCCTTCTAAATTAAAGCACCACATCAGGGTACAAAAAATTTGTATTCAACATGATTATAAAAGTAATATCCTATGATGTCTTTAGGATAAACAATAAAAATGGATTTCTCTAATTTAAGGACATGTTTATTAGAATCCAAAAATTATACATATACTTTGAAACCTAAAATTCCCATAAAATATAAATTAAGATGCCTCCCATTCCAAATCTCATACAGTGTCTTGATGAATACCTTATATGGAGTAAAATTTAGTATGAATGATTTGGTTTCTAGAGTATATGACCAGAGTGATATAAGAAGGTCATATTGTCTCATCATTAACCAAACCATGTCTAACAAGGTGTGATTCCTCATCTCAGACACACCATTACATAATGGTGTTCCATGAAGAGTGATTGTGAATCGATTCCAAAATATCTCAGATGATTAGTAAATTCCTATCTCAATTATTAACCACACCCATATAATAAGAGAATCTTAATTTTTATCCTATATTTGTTGATTGAAATGAATCAAGAGGGGGGTTAAATTTGGTTCTTGAATTTCACCTTCTAAAAACTTATAACTTCCCTATTCAATTAATTCTTTTAAATATATATTTTCATTTTTAGAAAATGCATCAGAAAATAATGTAATTAAATGTAAATACATTACACAATAGGTTTTTATAGTGGTTCAGGATTTGAAACCAAATTCCTATACTCAACTCCAATAAAACCCAATGCAGGTTTGGTGATTTTTATTCAAATCATTTTACTGGGGATATCACAATGGTATATAAGTAATCACACAAAGTTCTATGTAAAAATTAAAAGTTCTTTTAACTAGGATCTCTCTCAAAAAAATAATAATACCTATCCCCAGTCCATCCCAAACTTAGAAAAAGTTTTTTTAACTCAAGAAAAGAATAGAAATATATAGATTTTGTAAAACAAAAATCCACAGTTATGTCTAATTACACAATTGAAAGTAGTTGAATCTTCTCCAAATAAAAGTTTGTCTCCAAATTGTATCTCTAAAAAGATTCACAGTCAAATAATGATTATTTAATTTATACACAATAGTAATAGTATTTTTAACTTATTCTATTTCTTTTAATTTAAGATACTTTTCAAATGTAAAATATGAATATTAAATCTTTATAGAACCATTCCAGAAAATCACAGTAATATAATAATTCAGAAGCAAGTTTCAGAGATCTTAAAAAAAATCATTTATACATTTTTATCTAGTAGTTGTATGCATGAATGTATTTCCCATTGGATAATATTTAATTACCCAAAATCAATATTCAATAGTATCCTTGGTCTTATCCTTAAAAGTAAGAACTCCATACTCATTAAAAAATCTACGGTCTTCCTTAAAATAGAATGGATTAATCTTAGTAAACAATTATTTAAAAAATCATTACTTAAATAAAAAACCAATTCAAAGTTTGAATAAATGTATTCTATAAATTAGTAGTTATAAATCTATTGAAAATATCTCTAAAATTTGAATTTATAAGAATAAATCACACTTCATATGTAATAATAACGTTCTTCTTATAATAAATATATAAGAATTAATTTTTGAGTATGTAAGAATAAATTATTTTTCTCAATAAAATGGAAGAATAGATTTTTTCAATATGTAAGAATAAATCAAAAACTATGCTTCATATATAAGACCTATTACATAACTGATTTCAGTACAAATATGTAACTTTGACTATAAATTAATACACAATATATTGAAATGAATATATAATAATGTTTCCTTTGCAAAATATCTAAACAATAAGATAAAAATCCAAAATTATATTAGACAAATAAGATATAATACTTTGAATTATTTTATAATGTAATATTAGCTTCTATTTTTCATTGCATTTGTATGATTAACTTCTCTATACATAATATCTAGTAGTTAGCAACCTTTATTTAAATTAAACACAACTTGTAATAGTAAATGTACACAAAGAAACTATTTAATAAATAAATAACCCAAAATCCACTCAAAGAAATAAATTAGTAAAATAAAAAATAGATTTCATGATTATTAAAACTTAGAATATATTAGAGTATGTTAGAAAACAAAATTTTTCCCTATTATATTTTTTACTACATTTTTAAACACTTTGAAAATTTTCAAAGGTTTTAAACTTGTGTATGATCATATAGTGATATATAATTTATTTTTACCGTTATAATTTTATTTCATATTTTTTATAGTGTTCATAATACCACCACTATAACCTTTTTTATTCCACATATATTTTTAATTCCTTTATTAGAAACATCTATAAAATGAAAAAGAGACTTTGTAATCCAATTTTACAACATGTTGGTATTTCTATCAAAACATTATATACACTAATTAAAATTGGAAAATTCATTTTTTATAGGATTAATAATTTATTTTTCTATAAGATCTTCAAAGAGACTAAGATATGGATCTGACCATAAGGACCCCAATAGGTCCCTACAAAGATAAGAAAATCCAGGTGAGGCAGGGTGAACCTACCCTCTATAACTAGGAAATATATTAGGATATGAAATCAAAATTAAGATGATTCTACCTCCATTAAAAATTAAAATTGAATAATCATATCTCTACTAAATTTTAGATCAATATTTGATGGATAATTTTATTATCTAGGCAAATCAAGTGGGTGGAAAAATATGTCATGGATAAGTCACTTATACTCATAGAGAATCAACTTATTTTTATTTATCATATGTAAATTTTTAATAAAAATACTAATCTCCCAAATTATCAAAGGATTATAGACAATATGAAGATATCAAAGTTCTTGGGAAATCCATCAGGATATTTTTTTCTACCTTTACCTTCTATGGAGATTTATGCTTCTCATGTTCACCTGAGGAGGAACATGACGTAATCATAATCTTTATATTTGTAATAGTTTCATGATATTTATAATTTCAAGTTTTCCTGTTATTTCTCTCCATATTCTCTTCTTATTTATTTGAGTTGTGTATTAGTATGTTACACTTACACTAAAATGATCATGTTTGGGTGTACTCGTACATGTGATGTTTTACACACCATTATCTATTTATTTTTCATCTTTTCAATCATGTGTTTATGTGGTTCATATTAATATAATGAATTCATATAAACAAACACATGACCATGAAAATTTATTTCTTTATATCATGTTAGAAAAAAATATAAACCTAGAAAAAACATCAATTTTCTCATGTATTTCCTTAATGATTTCTGGACACAATTCACTTGATCATCAGTGGTAGTTAATGAATCGCCATGTGTTTTCGACCAAACCCTTAGAGATATCCTAATATAAACTTAGTAACATTATTAGTATGTGGTGTTATAAATAAAGGGTTAAAATATCTAAACCCTATCTATTAAAGTGATGAAGGATGAGAATTATGAAATCTTCCCATGTTGATCATAATAAATCATCTTATTAAATTTTCTTTTCCATGCTTTATTATTTGTTGAATACTTGTTACTTGATCCCAAAACCCCAAATTTCTAAAATACTATTTCATTTTCCATAATTAAATTCTTTGTTAAAATTAATAATCAAATACTTATTTGGGATATGACCTAGGTTAACTGCTATATTGTATAAATTATAGTAAAAACAAAGAACTTATTTGACATGTTAAACAATGAGATCATATTTTGAATCCATTATTAAGGAAACTAAGAAAATTTTTCATTTATGTTTCTGATGCCATCTCTTTGTGGACACTGGTTAATTATGCTACTTCATCCAGAAAATTCCAAAGGGTTAAGTGAGGGTAGCAACCTTCGGTCATGAGAGTAGTCAAATTGGGAATCACTGGCATGTCTAGACAATGGAAAACTGATATGCTTGAATTCTCCCTTATTATAGGGCTTCTCAAGGGTGTGGAATCCTGAGGCATCCCATGTCGATTGAGGGGTATCTTCTTATGTCTAAGTCATGTCTCTAAGGTTTTACTAGGCTTCCCATGTATAACACAAGGTATGGCGTGAGTTTTACGTCTTTTGTAGATGGATTAGACTGATCAAAACACTTGTGAAGGTGGATCAGATGGGTACATCCTTAGGAGGGAGCACCTAGAATGTTTATCAGATGGGTGGATTAGAATGCACAATGAGGAAGGAACCAGAATGGTGTGTCCCATAAAAGGGAAGGTTTCACACCGTGAAGACTGATATAGACATCACTTAGGATGGATCAAGGAGGGTGGGACCCAATGAGCGGGACACCAAGATTTACCATCGGATTGTATTGAACCTCAGGGAGGCTTCCTACATACCCTGTGTAGAAGACAGGGATCAAAACCCGCGTAGTTTGAGGGGATGATTTGAGGTTTACACATGGATAGTTTCCCATCGCAAGAGGGACACTCTTGGTTATATTAATGTGGATTTTGTGGGAATTATGCATGGTTAGCTACTCGAGTGCTACAAGAAGCATAAATGGGAGGAGTGAGGATTATTATTGGTTAGCTACCCTAGTGGATGATGTGTACCCACTGTGATAAAGGTGTGGTGATGGATCAAATGGTTGGAGATTATGCATGGTTACCTTCCCAAATGAATGGTAAAATCCCATCAGGATGTGGTGGTCTCGATAAGAATCAGGATGGATGATGGAAGTATGAATGAGATGGATGGGGTGTATGAGGTGGAACCGATGTGAAGATTACAGTGTTGGGATTGAACCTCAGGGAGGTTTCCTATGTATCCTAGTTGATTGGGAATCAAAGTCCACATATTTATGTGGGGGTGTTGGGACTTACACACTGAGGTGGCCCATGAGGGATGATCTAAGCATCACAAAGAGCAGATCAGGGAGATTCACCCCTATAAAGGGGGCACCAAAGTTTACCTTTGGTTAGTATTGAACCTCATAGAGGATGCCTACGTACCCTGTTTAGAAGATAGGGATCAAAACCCATGTAGTTCAGCGAAGAGGGGCATGGGGACTTGCACACCAAGGCGACCCTGGGCGCTGAGACCACTATTAGTATCTAAGCCCACATAAGTTATGATCAATGTGAGAAACAAGAGTTAGTAGTAGATCTGATGACCATGTTATGAAAGATGCAGTCCTGAGAGGTGATGCGGGGCTTACACTCTAAGATGACATGAAAAGATGGAGATTGGGATTGGGGCTTACTCCTAGAGGGACGACTAAGGATGGTGTCTTACTGTATGAGGAGGATCTCATTATGTATGAGGAAGATCTCATTCTGTGTCAGTCGTACACAGAGAACCCTATCAAGGTGTGTGCCAGGGCTTATGTGAAGATTGGCAGAGGCGCAAATGGTGACAAAGCCCAAAGGGAGAGAGAGAGAGAGAGAGTAAGATGGATATGGTTCCCATATTCCTTATGGAATTCTTAGACTTTCCATGCACGCAAAAAACACAATTTAATATCATCTATTAAGAAAATTAGTGCTAGGCAGTTTAATGTCTTGCAGCTTCGAAAGTGGGGATTCACTCCTCAACCCTAAAACTTACATGACTCGTACTAACCAACAATTGGGGAAGGGAAGCCACCAGAAACTCTGGAATAAAATAGGGTGTAGGAGTGGTCAATTGTGGGGTCCATGTACGTGTAGCTATGCGGAGAAGTAATATTTAGTAGCATACCTATGCGAAGAATCATTAGGTAGGGAAACATGACATGAAAGACCGCACGTTGAACCATAAAACCACTTCTCAAAAGCCTAGAGGGCCGCATATGAAATGAGTTCATGAAACCAAGGGGATTGCTAAGAGGAGCTTCATGAAGCAATGGTTCTTTGTGAAGGAAAGGTGCTTCATGAAAGAAATGTACTTTGTGAAGGAAAGACTCTTGTAGAGCATGGAATCACCTTAACATAGGGCAAATTATTAGAAGAGTTCTCCATTAAGGCTTAATTATTTATATAGCCTCAAGTAACTTAAAGGTACTATCTCCTTCATGAAGGGTGGAGGCCTTCACAAAGAGAATCCCTACCATAAGCAGGGGCCATGAAAAACAAAGGAAAGCATGACTCATGATGTTCAAGTACCTTTGGTGATCCATTTCTCTCTTGAGTTTGTGATGTTTAGGAGATTTTAAAAATGGGAGATCAGAAGGTGAAAGGTTGGGGTAGCAATGGTAATAAGGGGGTATGAGATGGATATTTATAGGAAACAGGGTTTCATCGTGGGGCTTGTTGAGAAGAAAAAAGGATGCTGCAAAGTAGTAGGGATCCATCAAACTCCGCCGGACTCACAGAGGTACCATTAACGATGATCGTGGTCGTGGTGCTTGTTGGACTCATGGAGGCACCTTCAAAAACGTTTTTTTTTCATGGTATCAAGGGATAACCATGAAGTAGCTTCACAAAATAGTATCCTTTGATGAATTTTGATGATGTTGGAGTCTGAATTATCTTCCAACTTCCCATGACTTTGTTCATGCCCTTTGTAGTACAATATTTGGTGCCAACAGATGCCTCCCTTATAATGGGAGATGAAGAGAAATATGAGGGTCATATTATGAGGGTAAGTCACTAAAAACTATGCAGTTGAGAAGCTAGATCACGAGGCTTGGAGGACAATGATGCATCGTGAATCTCGATCAAGAGAAGGTCACTGCAAATTTTAGGTGGCCATCACCTATAAATAGTGTGCCAGGGGACCATTTTCTATATTATATCTCTATGAATGATTTCTCCAAAGATCTCCATTTGCAAAGTGATCCTCCTTGTGAATGCATCTCTGCAAAACAAGTCCCGTGGTCCTTTGTTCCATGAATGATTTCTAGAGAACCGGGCATCGCGAACCACTACTTCTTTGCGATTCAAACCGAGGATAGGGTTGGTCCACAAACTTCTACTTCATGATCGAGATTCACGACCAACCTCCATGAACATGCTCAAAAAAATTTCTAAGTTCCAAGATAATGGCTAGTCAGGAAGCTTCTCAAGAGGTTATTCCTAACTCCGCCTAAAGGGAAGCAATAGAAAACAACATCTTGATTGGGGAGTATGTTCGGAGTCATTCCAACCATGATTCATTGACGAAGCTATTGTCAGATGCCTAGAAAGACTACCCACTATGAAAAAGGTTGCCACTATATGGATTCAACTTGCGAGATGATGTATTTATCCCAGAGGTAAGTAGAGATGAGTTAGCCTACTAGTTCAGGGGAACACTAGGACAACATCAGTGGTACAGGGTTGCTGACAACCATATTGGGATGGACCATACCCATGTCATAACAAAATTACTTTACAATTATCTCAACAACTTTGATGGAAATCCGTTGGATAAAGAAATTTCCCCACCGTATTATAAAACAATCATCAAGGTAGGGTTTGGGAACCATAGAAGGGGTGGACAGATGGTTGGGATCTAATTTAGGGCAACAACTTCATAGAGGAGTGGGCTTGGGCTTACTGGGTGTGTGCATCTTGTGAAAAGTTTGAGATAGTGCATATGTGAGTAGGCTTGTATAAAACTGCATGAGCTTCCCAATTTTATGCCTCTCAACCAAAGTAAATCATACTGGAGCTATTGAGATGGTGGTCACTAGATACCAACACATTCCATTTTCAATATGGGGTATTTGGAATCAGCCTCTAGGACCTTCACCAGATCTCGGGAATCCCGATTATGGGGATCATGTATAAAAATTTCCTCCCTACTAAGATTACTTGGGAGGATTCAGAATAGATGCCGCTTCTAGCGAATGCATTTCTGGACCTGATACTAGGCTCGAATAATGACAAGTAGACAACCAGGGATGTCTACTTCAAGCAATGATTTGGTTACTTTCTAAAATTTCCCATGAAGAAGCCTACCATGGGAGAGGAAGCACCCATGAAATTTCTATCAAGGTCCCACACCTATCCAAAAAGAGACCATCAAGGTAGGGATAACTCTTATTAAAGAATATTGGAGGATAAATAGTTGAAACTACGAGGATACAATATCGAGGATGAGCATCAGCCAATAGTCAAGATGGTTCGATTAATTTTGGTGATCATCTTTGGATGGATGCTACCAGTGAGAGATGCACACATGGGAGCATGGCTGAGCACATTCATCATGGAAGCAATTCTGGACACTGGGAAACACATCAATCTAGGTTTCACAACCCATCCCTTAGGTCCTGTGCTCTGACTACCCCAAGCCCGCCTTCCATAGGTCAGGGGCTGACAACTAGCACCAAAGGCGTAATTCCCTAAAACTGGGAAGACATTACCTTTATGACCTATAAACTCACACAACTAGATACAAAACACTAGGTAAACTGTATAACAAAAGAGTGCTGAAAAGTAAAGGGGCTGGAAATACAAGCCCAACTGTAATGTACAAGGAACTAGAAGTACAAGTACAACTGAAGAAAGGAAAAATAGCTGCTGGGTCTTCCTATGGAATTCCAACCTGAAGAGTAGGTATAGAAAACCTCCTTATCACTCCACATCTGTCAGTACCATCCCTGTACCGACTCATCGTAAGGTCCACCTTTGGGTACCATCCAGTCCTGATACTCTCAGCCTCGATTAGCACTGTCCGTCATCTGCATCCTACACAACAAGGTGCGGGCATAGCCCGTGCAGGGGTGAGTATAACGATACTCACTAGGGACCCCAAGACCCTCAAGGTCTCACATAATCCAACAAGGATAAACCACAAAGTATGAAATCAATAGATAACCCCACTTAGGTATATGCCCATACATATACCTAAGTTATCAAGTAATCCATCTCAATCAAGAGGTAAACACAAAATTTACTGAATCATCTCACACAGGTATACAACTTATGTAGAGAGATAGAGATGATTAGATGTATCCACTGAATCATATTCTCTGTCGAACCTATGTAGGATCCTAGTACAGTAATCAGAGCTGTCGAACCCACGTAGGATCCTAGGATAGTAGTCAGAGCTGTTGAACCCGCGTAGGTTCCTGGAACAGTAGTCAGAGCTGTCGAACCCACGTAGGATCCTGGAAAAGTAGTCAGAGCTGTCGAACCCATGTAGGATCCTGTAATAGTAATCAGAGCCGTCGAACCCATGTAGGATCCTGGAATAGTAGTTAGAGCTATCAAACCCACGTAGGAACCTGGAATAGTAGTCAGAGCTGTCGAACCCATGTAGGATCCTGGAATAGTAATCAGAAAGAATCCAGCCACAAGGTTCCTGCACAAAGCATGCTTGATGCCAGGAGGGTCCACTTCTCAAGCCAAGTTTCGATACATCAACTGCCACGAAGTCCCATGAAGAAGTATCCCAAAGGTCCGCTGCGTCATAGGGGTCTCAACGCAACTGAAGGCACATCAATCAGATGCCCGGTCTGTGAGTTATTAACCTTTTAGTCCCAGGGGCCCGGTTGGATTCATGCTCGATCCAACCTGACCTTAACTCAACTATATCCAAAACTCAAGTGGGGTAAACACAAAGGGACCATCACACTCCAGGAGTACCAGCGCCACTGAAAGTTTGTCAAACGGATGTCCGGTGCCAAAGATATGGCCAAAAGAAAGTAAAGGGTAGGTAGTAGCCCAGGGTACGGTCCGACCCGGTTGGACCGACCCGGTCTGACTTAGTCTGGGCCGACCCGGTTTGGGTTCAGCCCGACCCACTGGGCCCAGACCAGCAGGCCGCGAGTAGCACGAGGGCGCAGACCAGTCGCGAGGGTGCGGACCGGTCATGGGTCTGTGTAAAGGCAGTTCGGCTTGGAGGCGCCGTGAGGGGCGCGGGAGGCCGACTCGGCCAGGCGCGCATGGGATCCGGCTCGGAGGCTCAGCTCAGGAGGCCGGTTCGGGTTCGTCCAGCACTGCGAGGGGTGCGGCTCGGACAGCTCAGCCCAGATGGCCGAGGCCATTTCGGCCAGCGGTGGCATGGGGTGCGCGGGGAGCACAGAGGCCGGTACAGCTCGGGCCATTGCGGTTCAGCCGGGGCGCCACAAGGGGGGCCGCGAGCCGACACGGTTCGGCCGGGGCACCGCGAGGGGGGCCGCGGGCCGACGCGGTTCTGTCGGGGCACCGCGAACGGGGCCGTGGGCTGGCGTGGTTTAGCCGGGGCGTCGCGAGGGGGGGCCGCGGGCCAGCGCGGTTCGGCCGGGGCACCGCGAGGGGGGCTGCGGGCCGACGCGGTTCTGCCGGGGCACCGCGAGCGGGGCCGTGGGCTGGCGTGGTTCAGCCGGGGCATCGCAAGGGGGGGGGGGGGCGCGAGCCAGCGCGGTTCGGCCGGGGCACCACGAGGGGGGCCGCGACCCAGCATGGTTCGGTCGTGGAGAGGTGGGCCGGCAGGGTCGGGAGGGCACCGCAGTTCGGCCCATGGCGGTGGAGCCGGTTCTGCCGGCGGACGGGGTGGCTGGTGGATGGCACAGCCAGTGGGCAACATAGGTCACAAAGGGCGCGGGTAGCATGACCGTTGCCCGCGTCGCATTCTTCATCTCGTCGCCTCATCGCCTTGCTGAAGAACATCACAAACAATAATGGTGGAGGAGTCGGGCCATGTTGGTTTAGCCTGTACCCTCCGCGTTTAGGGTGGTATCAAGCAGACCAATGTTTTCTTGAATTACGAAGAATTAACAAGAAAAGAAGATAGAAGAAGAAAAGTCTATCAACACCCCACAACTTCCCACAAAAACAATTCCCAACCCGCAATGAAAATCATCCACAATAATTCTTTATCTTAGAAGGGAATAATTAAAGGAATAATATCATTTTCAAATAAAACCCCTACTTGTTCGTTGTTTGTTGACAGAGTCGCGGGGAAGAAGACGGAGTTGTCGTCGTTCGTTGCGTCTGTCGCGCTCTTCCAATACCGAGCTCATGCGTCAGTTCATTGACAATGATAATGAGGGAACGTCAGTCATTGAATATGTCCCACGTTGGTAGGAGTCCTAGGATGAAGGTCGAAGGAGATCGTTCTTCGTAATCAAGGCGTCCCTCATCGACGTTCTTCGTCGGGAGCGTTCTTCGTTGGGAGCTTTCTCCCAAGCTCTCTCTCTTCTCCCAAATTCCACCAAAATGAAAATAGGTTCCAAAATAATAGATTAGGACATCTATTATTTTGTTGGTGAGAATTCGAAAAGACAAATTAATTATGGTGGGTGGAATCATTAATCAAGAGAAGGGTTGGCACATTTAATTGGTGCATTGGCACAATTAATTGAGTAGAAGAGGTCAAGAGACTCTTCCTAATTTATGAGGGAGTTGAGTTTTTTACCTCATTTAATTATGGGTTTAGTCTTGGGTGGTCCCCACACCGTAACCTCTCGTGGAAGTTTAGGTTCGGGTGGGCCTCATCACCATAACCTCTCCTGGGAGGTTAAGGTGTGGTGGTCCCCACCTCCAACTTCCACTTGGGTGGTTATAATTGTTGGAACCATGGTTATTCTCTGCATGATTTGGAGTATGGTTTGTGTTTGTTTTCAATTCTCATTGGAAGTTCAGAATGTGTGCCTGTAAAGTGATCATACAGTTCAATCAGACAACAGTATTGACGGTGACGTTGTTTCCCAGTGTTTGCCAAATTTTTGGGCCTCAAAATCAGAAAATGAAGACATGGATTATTGGTAAAAGGAGGTGCGCGCAAATAGGAATTGGTGCGTGAAAAAGGAGGGATGTGCATGAAATATTTGAGTTGGGCGCGAAAAACAACGTGGTGCACGAAATAGTGGATCAAGGTTTTTTGTGCAAATAGTGTTTCGAAATAAGAACATCGAAAAATGGCAAAGGCATGTGCTGCGCGAAAAATCTGGAGATGTGCGTGAGAAACGGTACCTGCGTGAAATATTACGCGCCAAATGAGAGGTTTTTCGCGCCACAGGGGGTTTTGTGCGCCGGGGTCTGAGACACCTATAAATAAGAGGTGAACCCCCTCATTCCATACAGTTGAAGATTTAGAGACGATCTGAGGTCTGATGCACGTAAAAGGTTCGTGTGAAGGGGCTTGCGTGAAAAATTACGAGATCCGCTAAAAATTCCGGGTTACGCGAAAAATTCAACGCTGTGCGAAATATTCCGGTTTGCGCGAAAAATCCTAGTTCCGTGAAAAAGGAAGAGCTGCACGTAAAAATTGAGGTGGCGCGTAAAATATTCAGTTGCGTGAAAATAGTGTTGTCGCGCGAAATACTTTTCCGCACGAAAAGGAAATATTGCGCACAATAGTAAGGTCTTGCGTGAAAAGGGTTGGTGTTGCGTGCAATTGTCAGTGAATCTTGTTTGCATGTTATGGTTATCGGGTTTAGTGGTTCAGTGCGTACAAGTGAATCATTTCCGGACTTTGATGCAAGCAGAGTCTCATGATAAGTAGAGGCAAATACTTCAATGAGAATCTTTTGAAGAGACCTTCACGTCTATAAACTGATTGGGACTTCACCAAAGGCAGTGAGCTAGAGGGAGTCAACGGGAGTGACCAGAGGGATGCAGTGGGGCTATCCCTGAATAGTTGTAAAGGTAGTGAGCCTGGCACAGAGTGACTGTTCCCGAACCTTTGTAATCCACAACTAGTGAAGAATAGTGGAATTTGGTATGACCAAAAACCTTTCGGCGTATGCTCCTTCGACGTAGCCCTTAGTGGCGAACTAATTAAAAAGTGTTGTGTTATCTCTTTGGATGTGAATGTTTGATTGCTTCTCATATCCATCATACAGGTTAAACTAGTTCCTACCAATGTGGGAACAAGATCCATCAGTTCAAAAGAAAAAGTTGACACCCTAATTCACCCCTCCCCTCTCAGGGTGTCTTGGGGTCCTATAAGTGGCATCAGAGGCAGGTTACTAGTGTTTGATTTTTACTTTGTCGACATGAAGAATGCTGTCAATGCTAGTGGAATCCCTCTCTTAGATGGAAGTAATTTTTAGATTTGGAAGAACAGAATGAGATCTCATTTAAGATATATAGGAATGAAAGTCCTCTTTACTACTGTTCAAGGAATACATGTTACCGATCCAACAGGTCTTGCTATGACTGATATAGATAGGAAAGTTCTTGATACAGATGCTAAATATTAGAATGCTATCACTGTGGATCTTTCTGCTCAGATCTATCTAAAGGTGATGAGTTGAACCTAAGAAAAGTCTATGTGGGATAAACTTGAAAATATCTATGAAGGAGATAACAAAGTGAAGGAGGAAAAACTTCAAGTCCTGCACAATAGGTTTGACAATCTAAAGATGCATCCTGATGAGAATGAAGATTTGTTCTTCAATCAAATCACTGAAGTAGTGGGATCAATTCGAGGGCTTGGAGAGGAAATCAAAGACATTGATATCGTAAAGAAAATATTGTGAAAACTACCTCCTATGTACAATACAAAGGTGTCATACCTTGAAGAAAGAGATCTATCTAAACTATCTCTGGATGATATGCTAAGTAGTCTAGTGGCATACGAGATGAGAGTAAAACCCGAAGAAGCTACGACTCATGTTAGCAAGGAAATGGCATTCAAAGCCATGGAAAAACTGAAAATTTCAGAAGATAGTGGCGGTGAAGATGATGAGGAAAAATAAATTCTTTCTCTCATTTCCAAGAAGTTGAAGAAGGGAAAAGGTAAATTTAAAGGTAAGTTACCTCTGGCATGCTTTCACTATGGAAGAGTTGGGCACATTTCCTCTCAGTGCCAAAGAAATTTCGATGATGAAGAGAGTGAAGCAGAAGACATTGAGAAGCCTCAGAAAAGGTTTTTCAAAAAGGGAGACTTCAAATATGGAAAGAAGGTACAGAAGAAGGGTTTTTTCTGTGAATAGGAAGAGGATCATATTGACTTCTGTGAAGAAGAAGAACCTGAATTTAAAACTGGAAACCATGATTCCATGATGTCTACCATTGAAAAGTTAGAACCTTCGATCAATAAAGACAGAGACAATCATATGACTCATAATGGTGATCCCAAGTTGAAAAATAAGGATGCCTTTTCAAAGTTTGAGAACAAATGAAAGAGATGTAGTAAGTGGAAAGAAATGGTGAAAGAATCATCAGAATATGTTAATGAGATTGAAGCTGAAATTGAATGACTAAAAGAACTAGTGAGAGTTCAATCTTCAATCCTTGAAAGCATAGATGACATTGTGGAATTGAATCTTAGAATTAAAGAACAATCAAAGGTCATAAATGACCTTACATCCAGACTGGAAGAGAAGTCCAAGATAGTTGAAGGCCTTGAGGAAGAAGTTGTTACTCTTAGGAGTAAACTTGAGTGTCGATCAACCACAAATGAAGGTAAAAAGAAAATTCATTTTGGAAGATTCTAAGATGCAGAGTTACTGGAAAGAACCAAGTGTGGTTTAGATGGGGTTTAAAAAATATTGAGTGATGAAAGACCCACTTGCATGGGAAAGAGTGGAATTGGCTATGAAGCTGGGCCATCAACTACTGGAAGTGAAGAGATCCAAAAGAAAGACAAGATGAAAGTTGGACATGTTGAAACATTGCCTGAAGTGCTGAAAAAGAAATCCTCAATCCAAACTAAAAGAAGAACTGAATATTATCCTCAAACTTTCAGAAATGACAGGCAGTCCAACCATTCTACCAAGGAAGAAGGCATGAGGATAAATTTAAGTGAGAAGACATTTCCCCTGATGAATTTTCAGTTCTGTGGCTATCTGGGTCATACCATGTCATATTGTGAAGAGGCAAGGAGCTACTTGAATGGGGAAGATCTGGGAAGTCAAAAAAGGAGACCGATTTCATATCCTCCATCTATAGAAGAAATAGATTTTATTGTTACTGTTTTCATTGTTCTAACTTTGGCCATAAATCTATGTTTTTCAGGCAGAGGTACGACATGAGAAATTCATACAACTCTCAGAGACGGGTCAATTTTCACCCTCCTGATGGTGTTGTTATCACAAAAAGGTTTTCTCCTCTGGAAGAAGATTATGGGTATGAATAATCTGATTATGTAGAGGAAATTATTAGAAGGCCATCAATACCCTATACTCAATCCAATATCTCATGGATATAAAAGAAGAAGATCGAGAAATCCAATCTTACAGAAGTAGCCCTCAAAGCTACAAAGAGAAGCAAAACCTAGATTCTTGATAGTGGATTCTCTTCCCATATGACGGGAAATGATGAACTTTTGAAGAACATTAAAAAGAATGTTGATGGAATAGTGAGGTTTGGTAATGATGGCACTTTGAAGATTAAAGGCAGTGGGAATACTGCTCTCGCCAATGGAGAGCTAAAAAAACTGAAGTTCTATATGTGGACGGTCTATGTCACAATCTCCTCAGTGTGAGTCAACTTTGTGACTCAGGTATCATAGTAAATTTCAATCAAAAAGGCTGCACTATAAAGGAAAAAACAGGGAATTCTCTTATGAAAGGCTGTAGAATAGAAGGAAACTTATATCAGGTTGACAACAAAGTGAACTCCTTCTATTTGTCTATTGAAGAAGAAAACAATCTATGACATCGAAGGCTGGGTCACATTAACCAACAAGACATGTAAAAGATATCTAAGATTAAGATAGTTATGGATATCCCCATTCTGAAATGTGAATAGGAAAAGTCTTGTGATGCTTGCATTCGTGGGAAGCTGGTCTGTAGTTCATATCGGCCAAAGAAGAAAAGGGCATCACATCTTCTTGGTCTCATTCATACAGACGTATGTGGCCCGATAAATGTTGCCGAAACTCATGGAGAAAGGTACTTCATCTTTTTCATAGATGATTACAGTATAATGGAATGTGTAATGGTTATACATAGGAAACAACAAGTGCTTGAATGCATGAAAACGTATCGTCAAATCACCGAGAATGATACTGGACGAACAATCAAAGTGTCGCGATCAGACAATGGAGGGGAATACACATCCATTGAATTTGAAAACTACCTAGAGAAGCATGGGATATAACATGAGGTAGATTCCATGAGAAATCCATAGAAAAATGGAGTTGTTGATCGTAGAAATTGACAGGTGAACAACATGGCAAGAACTATGCTGATTGAGAGTCATATTCCACAACATTACTGGAAAGAGTCAAGCTGTAATGTATATTCAAAATCGAACATGACTTTATATGGGTGAGATAAAGACACCTTATGAATTGTGGAATATAAGGAAGCCCTCGTTGAAATAATTTCATGTTTTTGGAAGTAAGTGCTTCATTAGGAATAAAGAAGGAAATCAAGGTAAGTATGGTGACAATGCAGATGAAGGAATTTTCCTTGGATACTCAATGAACAAAAAATCCTACATGTGTTTCAACAAGCGATTATGAAGGATTGTGGAAAGCAGTGATGTTAAGATCATTGAAGATAAAACCACAAATTCTTCAAGGATTCCATATGCTGATGTGATAGAAAGTGAGGAAGAAAGTGAACGTAAAGAAAATAAAAATATAGAATTAGAGGAATGTGTACAAAACACTCAACTATCACATCATGATGTTGAATCAGAAGAGGAATCTGAAGAGAATCCTTGGTTGGAGAGAATGAAACTCAACCTCACAGGAGAAATCAAAGAGCTCATATTGATCCATCTAACATAATTGAGGATAGGAATGCACCCACAAAAACAAGGAGGATGAGGAATAACACACAATCTTCATTTCTGTTAGTTGTGGAGACATCCTCATTTGAAGAAGCAGTAAAGGATGAATCTTGGGTAAAAGCAATGAATTAAGAGTTAGATCAGATTGATAAGAATCAGACATAGGATCTTTTCTATAGACCTTAAGGTCACAATGTTATTGGTACAAAATGGATCTTCAAGAACAAGTTTGATGAGCATGGAAGTGTTATTAGAAATAATGTATGACTGGTATGTAAAGGATACTCCTAGATTGAAGGTGTTGATGTTGAAGAAACCTTTTCTCCAATGGATAGACTGGAGTCAATCAAGATTTTTATTTCCATGGAACTCCAAAGAGGATATAAATTATATCAAATGGATGTCAAGACAAAATTCTTGAATGGTGTACTCGAATAAGAAGTCTACATTGAACAACCAGTGGGTTTTCTTCTTGGTACTAATGAAACAAAGGTTTGAAAACTAAATAAGGCTCTATATGGTTTGAAACAGGTTCCACAAGAATGGTATTCTCGATGGAATCTTATCTTAAGAAGATTTAATTCTAAAGAGGAGGAGTATATCACAATCTATATGTGAAGAATTATCCAAAAGACCAGTTCATGGTTCTAGTCTACGTTGATGACATTATATTTGGGGTCAGCAGGCAGAAATCAGTGGATGAATTTTCCAATCACATGAAATCAGAATTTGAAATTTCTATGATTTGGGAGCTCACATATTTCTTGGGGCTACAAGTGACCCAAAAGAAGATTACACTTTCATTTATCAAGAAAAGTATTCAAGAGATTTGCTGAAGAAATTTAATATAAATGACTCCAAACCAATGTCAACTCCAATTAAAGTTGGAACCAAACTTGGAAAGAATGAGGATGGGATCTCTGTAGATCCCACCATGTACAATAAGATCATTGGGATCCTACTGTACCTGATAGTGAAACGGACAGATATTGTCTTTGCAACATGTCTAGCGGCCTGCTTTCAGAGTAATCTAAAGGAGGAACATATGGAGGCAGTAAAAAGAATCATGATGTACATTCAAGGTACTCATAACTTTGGCTTATACTTTGCTGCAGGTAGGGAAAATGAATTATCATCATTTTCTGATGCTGAGTGGGCTGGAGATGTAGTTGACAGAAAGTCCACCAGTGGTGGAGCATTCTATATTGGGAATAAATGTGTTGGATTTTTGAGCAAGAAACAAGAAAGAACTTCTCTTATTACTGCTGAAGCTGAGTATATCTCCACCAAAACGGCATGCACTCAACTGCGATGGATGAAGCAACAAATAATAGATATTGGTGATGAGGTGAACCAACCAATGATAATTTACTGTGATAACAAGAGTGCAATTGATCTTATGAGGAATCCTGTTCAACATTCTCGTACAAAACATATTTAAATCAGGTATCACTTTATCAAAGAAAAAGTTGATCAAGGTGTGATTAGAATGGATCATGTGGGAACTGATGAGCAAGTGGCTGATATCCTAACCAAGCCACTGTCAGCGACTGTGTTCGAGAAGTATCGATTGAACCTTGGTGTTTAGCCACCTCCCAGTGCATAAGGAGGTTACGAAATACCCCTCTTCCCAGTTTTATTAACTATTTTTAATCTTTTTTTGTGGATGTGATGCAGGTTTATGGGGGAGATACTATCCAGGGGGTGTATTGACATGTTCAATGAGCAAATATCAATCTTTGGGTTTATTGGCAATGGGGGAGAAGGAATAAATTCAGGACCTATTTGGTATCATGATGAGAATTTGGTGATAGAATAAGAAGGAATACTTTGGACATGTAATGCTTCTGGGAAAATTTAAGAGAATTTCTTGGGCGTCATTGAGAATTCCAAAACATGGGATAATTTCTTGGGCATCATTGAGCATTTGAAAACATGGGATCCCAATTCATTCTTCAACTCTTGTTTTCTACACCGAGCATTGCTCACATAGACTTAAAGTGTTGGCTGAGTTGATTCTTACATTTTTTTTGCATGTGGCTGGTGATCTATTGAATTTATTTTCTGATTTCCAACAAACCCAAAGGGGGATATTGGTGGAACCATGGTTATTCTATGCATGATTTGAAGTATGGTTTGTGTTTGTTGTCAATCCTCAGTGTAAGTTCAGAATGTGTGTCTGTAAAGTGATCATACAGTTCAAGCAGACAACAATATTGAAGGTGGTGCTATTTCCTAGTGTTTGCCAAATTTTTGGGCCTCAAAATCGGAAAATGGAGACATGGATTGTTGGTAAAAGGAGGTGCGCACAAAGAGGAAGTGGTGCGTGAAAAAGGAGGGATGTGTGAGAAATATTTGAGTTGGGTGTGAAAAACAGTGTGGTGCGCAAAATAGTGGATCGAGGTTTTTCGCACATATAGTGTTTCAGAATCAGATCATTGAAAAATGGCAAAGGCATGGGCTGTGTGAAAAATATGGAGATGTGCGCGAAAAACGGTACCTGTGTGAAATATTACGTGCCAAATGAGAGGTTTTTTGCTCCACAAGGGGGTTTTTCATGCGGGTTTCTGATATGCCTATAAATAATAGGTGACCCCCCTCATTCCATATGGTTGAAGACTTAGAGATGATCCGAGGTCTGATGCATGTAAAAAGTTCGTGTAAAGGGGCTTGCGCAAAAAATTCCGAGCTGCGCGAAAAATTCTGGGTTGCGTGAAAAAGTCCACAATGTGTGAAATATTCCGGCTTGTGCGAAACATTCAAGTTGCGGGAAAAAGGAAGATCTGTGCATAAAAATTGAGGCGGCGCGTAAAATATTCAGTTGCGTGAAAAATAGTGTTGTCGCATGAAATAATTTTATGTGCGAAAAGGAAATATTGCATGCAATAGTAAGGTCTTACAAACAAAGGGTTGGTGTTGCACGCAATTGTCAGTGAAACTTGTTTACATGTTCTGGTTATCAGGTTCAGTGGTTCAGTGCATACAAGTTTATCATTTTCATACTTCGATGCAAGCAGAGTCTCGTGCTAAGCATCAGAAAATACTTCAATGCGAATCTTTTGAAGAGAAATTTACGTCTATAAACTGATTGGGACTTCACCAAAGGAATTGAGCTTGGGGGATTCAACAGGAGTGACCCGAGGGATGCAGTGGGGCTATCCCTGAACAGTTGTAAAGGCAGTGATCCTGGGACAGAGTGACTATTCTTGAACCTTTGTAATCCGCAACTAGTGAATAATAGTGGAATTTGGTATGACTAAAAACCTGTCGGCGTATGCTCCTTGGACGTAGCTCTTAGTGGTGAACCAAGTAAAAAGTGATGTGATATCTCTTTGCATGTGAATGATTGATTGCTTCTCATATCCATCATACAGGTTAAACTAGTTTCTACCAACGTGGGAACAAGATCCATCAGTTCAAAAGAAAAAGTTGACACCCTGATTCACCCCTCCCCTCTTAGGGTGTCCCGGGGTCCTATAATAATAAAATAAAACGTGCGTCATTTTATTTTATTATTTCCACAAAAAACCCAAAAACTATATTCCACCCTCGACCAACTGCCATCAAGGTAAAAGTCTTCTTAAGCGAATACCTATGCGGTGAGTTCAACGGTGCCCTCAGATTTCAATTCCGAGCACCAGTTCAAAAGTTATAAAAACCCGCTCGTACGTTTACTGAACGTACCTGAACAAAAGTTCAGAAATTGATTCTGGGCACACCAGGCCTCAGAATCACGTGCCATCAATTTTCACAGACTCATAAAATTCCTATGTATTTAAGGAAAAAAAATTTCCACGGAAATTCTGGGTCTTTACATTCTCTCCACCTCATGTATCTACGTCCTTGTAAGACACAACTCACAACTAAGGGAAAAAGTGGGGGGTACTAAGAACGAATCTGAGCCTCCCAATCCCATGTGCTCTCTTGGAGGTTTCTGTGCTACCAGCGAACGCACACCAAAGGTATTGAAAGTCCACGTAGGACCCACTCCTGTCGATCCTCAATCTCCATTGGAACCTCCGTAACAGTCTCCCCATTATCGACGTCCAACTCTGCATGGTTGATGATGTGAGAAGGGTCGTGCACGTATCTCCTCATCTAGGATACGTGGAAGACGTCATGCACCCGGTGCAACTGAGGTGGAAGAGCTTAGCGGTATGCCAACTTTCCAACTCTGCTAAGAACCTGAAAAGGTCCGATGAAACACAGAGATAACTTGCCGCCTCATCCAAATATCCATAAACCTTGTCGAGGTGAGACCCGTAGAAAGATGTGGTTGCCATCATCAAACTCTAGAGGTATCCATCTTCTTTCGGCATACGACTTTTATCTTCTCTGTGCAGTCTTTATCTGCTCCTGGATGATCTGAACCTTTTCTGTGGTAGCCCGTACCATCTCTGGTCCCACTAGTGCTGACTCCCCAGGGTCAGTCCAGCACAAAGGGGACCTGAAAGGTCACCCGTATAATGCCTCAAAAGGTGCCATCCCAATGGTGGAGTGATTACTGTTGTTTTATGAAAACTTTACCAATGATAAGTGATCCTCCCAGCTACGATTGAAGTCGAGGAAACATGCACGGAGCATGTCCTCGAGGGTCTGAATGGTCCACTCAGTCTGAACATCCGTCTGAGGATGGAAGGCGGTGCTCAAACAAATCTGTGTCCCAAAAGATTCTTGAAACCCCTTCTATAGATGACAAGTAAAACATGCGTCACGATCAGAGACAGTCATCGAAGGTACTCCATGTAGCCGCACAATCTCCTGCATGTAGAGGTGCCCCAAGCTCTCTACTGAACCCTGCTCTCTGATTGGTAGGAAGTGGACCAACTTGGTGAGTCGGTCAATGATCAACCAAATCGAGTCATGGCCCCTATATGTACATGTAAGTCCTATCACGAAGTCCATGGATATCCCATACCACTTCCACTCTGAGACCTATGAAGGCTGAACCAAGCCTGCTGGTACCTGATGCTCTGCCTTCACTTGCTGATAAGTGAGGCATCGAGAGCCAAACTACGCAATTGATTTCTTCATTCCTGGATACCAGTGCTGTCGTCGAAGATCCTGGTACATCTTCGCCACTCCTGGATGTGCCGCTAGAGGGGATGTGTGGAAATCCCTCAACACTTACTCCGAAAGTGACACTGGTACCATGGTACGTACTCTAAAGAGGATAACGTGCTCCCCACCTTCAGAAAATCCATCAGGTTCCAGCCCTGTGGATATCTGAGCACATCATGTGTCATAGTTAGTGTCCCCATGCAACGCATCCCTGACTTTCTGAAGGAGTGGGGGTGTGACTATAAGAGACTGTAGGAAAGATGCTCCATCTATATCCATAAAGGATATCTACAAAGCAGCTAGCTGCTCCGTCGCTTCACCTAACAGTTGTATACCAGACCTCCTGCTGAGTGCATCTGCAACAACGTTCCCCTTCCCAGAAGTATAGAATATCTTGAAGTCATAGTCCTGGAGGAACTCAAGCCAACGTCGCTGTCTCAGGTTCAGGTCCTTCTGGGAGAATATATACCTGAGACTCTTGTGATCATAGTACACAGTAAAACGTTCACCCATCAGATAGTGCCGCCACATATTCAAGGCGAAGACCACTGCTGCTAACTCTAGGTCATGGGTAGCGTAGTTATGATCATTCTGTGTCAGATGTCGAGAACCATATGCGATCACTACTCACTCCTGCATCAGGACACATCTGAGTCCAGTCCCTGATGCGTCGTAGTATACTACGTACCCTATGCCCTCCTCTAGAAGCCTCAAGATGGGGGAACTAGTCAGCCTCTACCTCAGCTCCTGAAAGCTCTACTGGAATCTCTCTAACCACACGAAGGGTTTCACCTTCTTTTTCAAGGATGATAGTGGTGCTGAAAATTTGGAGAAGTCTGGTACGAACCCCCAGTAATAAACAGCCAAACCTAGAAAACTTTGTACTTCCGTCACACTCCTGGGTGTCTCCCAAGAAAGTGCCGCCTCAATCTTCACTGGATATAATGAAACTCTAGCTTCTGATATGACATGTCCTATAAATTGAACTTATCGGATCTATAACTAGAACTTTGAGAGATTACCATAAAGATGGTGATCTCAGAGTGTGTCTAGTACTACCCGCAAATGATAGGCATGCTTCTCCTTAGTAGTTGAGTAGATCAGAATGTAGTCGATGAAGATTATGACAAAGCGATCGAGGTATGTCTGGAAAATCCTGTTCATGAGTCCCATGAACACTGCTGGAGCATTGGTTACGCCAAAATGCATAACCAAGAACTCGTAGTGACCGTACTGACATCTGAAAGTTGTCTTCTGTACAACCTCGTCTCGAACTCTGAGCTGGTGATAGCCTGATCTATGGTATATCTTCGAGAACCACCGCGCTCCCTTCAGCTGATCAAAGAGGTCATAAATCCTCGGGAGTGGGAACTTGTTCTTCATGGTCACCTGGTTCAGGTGATGGTGGTCGACACAAAGCCTCAAGCTCCCATCCCCCTTCTTGGTGAACAGAATCAGGGCTGCCCAGGGAGAAACACTGGGCCAGATGAATCCCTTCCCCTGTAAGTCATTTAGTTGCACCCGCAGATCATGAAGCTCTGCGAGAGCCATCCAATACGCTGGAGTAGATATAAGTTCCATCCCGGGGTATAAGTTAATGTAAAAGTCCACCTCTCTACAAAGAGGTAGACCTGGGACATCATCAGGGAAAACATCCATGTACTGGTCCACCACTACAGGATAGATCGAAATCTCCACATATTCTTCTCTGAGGGTAAGGAAATCCAACTGATGAGTGATCAGCTGCACCCTCCTCCGGGTAAGACCGTCCTGTGTTGCAAAGGCTACCTTCTCACCGGTGAAGGTAAACTTGGTCCCATCTGTGAAGACACACCACACTTTTTTCCTAATACAGTCAATCTGATAATGGTCTGTAGATAACCAGTCCATACCCAATATGATGTCTTAAGGCCTCGAAGCCACTACTAGGAGTTCCCAGCCGAAGATCTATCCTCCTAGAGTAAGATCACACTGTCAGCACCAGCGTGTAATCGTCAAATATTCTCCCGTAGGAGTCGCTAGCCGTAAGGATTGAGCCAATGGATCCATCAGAATCTCTGAGCTCTGAACGAGGGCGGTGACAATGAAAGAGTGACTGGAACCTGTGTCTATAAGAACTGAAGCTAAGGTGGAGTAGACACAGATCGTACCTCAAATCATCTATGGAGCACCATGATCATAATCCTTAACTACATGGAGCTGAGCTCTTGCCTGTCCACCTACTCCCTGCAGCTGGGGTGGACCTCCTGGTGGTGGTGGTGGTAACACCTCATAATGTCATCCACTACCACCTGCACGACTGGCTCCTCTTCGACATATGCCTGCGCCCTGAAGATCTCTTTGATCAAACCTCTACCTCTTCCTAGGAGGTCCCTTAACTGTCTTCTGATCATATTCATGGAGGGTCGGATAGCCTCAAGCCATGTGACCCTTGCCGTTGCATGCGCAGCACTACTTGTTCCTCGTATGACTGGCTCTGTCTTGTGTGCCTCGCACAACCAAACCCGTGTCCTGAGGTCGTCCACCGGATGGACTGGTCCACTTGGATCTCTATGACATCTGTCTGCTGCCAGTTGTAGAAGACTCTGCTACATGACGCCTGGTGTTGGGTCTCACTGCTGGTGACTACTTAGCAAGGAAACTCTCCACTAGGAGGGCTCGCTCCAACACCTCCTTCTATGTCAGGATGATGATGGAGATCATCAAATCCCATATCTCTCGCCCGAGCCCCTGCTCGAAGGTCTGGACCCTGAAGACTAGGTCCTGCACCATATATGTGGAGTAGCGATAGAGGTCAATGAACCTCACTGAGTACTGTGCCCCCATCATGCTTCCTTTCTACAGATGAAGTAGCTCCTGTATCCGCACTGCACGTAGGGTGGCTAGGAAAAACTCCACCCGAAACAGACTCTCAAAGTCTGCCTAGAGAAGTGTAGCCTCGTCATGCACCTGAAGCATCAGGCTTCACCATCTGCCTGCTGCTTCCTGAAGGAGACTTGTGGAAAGGATCACCATAAGGTCGGTTGGTGTCCCTACCAGTCTTAAGACTCTCACTACAGCCTCCAGCCAATCCTCAGCTACCCGCAAGTCCATATCACCCCTGAACCTGGGCGGCCTCTAGAACTGGAACTCATGCAACGCGCTCAGGCGGCGTTCACTCTTTACTGTTGGGGTTGGTGGCATCGGTGGCCCAACAGGTAGTGGCACAACTGGTGCCTCCGTTGTGATAGGGCCCTACACCAAGGCCTCGTCGTTCAGTGGGCTGCCATCTCGTATAAAGCTCGGAACCATGGCTTGATGTCTGCGTGGGGCCATCCTAAAAAGAAACAGGTGTGCCATGGTTAATAAGTTATACCTAGTGAGCTGACTTAAAGAAAACTTTTGAAAACACACACTTAATCAGGGTTTTAATGCACTGAGTTGGAAATCAGAAGTCAGGGTCCTGGTGTATGGATACGTCGGTCGCCGCACCAACATTGGAATCCCTAAACTAAAAACCTCACTTAATACCCTTAATACCATTGCTTCATAGAAAAGATCATAGTCCTAAGTTTTGAGGTAGAAATGACTCCTATGATAACAATTTTTCATGATCCGTCCCCCAGGGACCGTGCCGTGACTACCCCAAGCCCACCTTCCATATGCCAGGGGCTGGCGACTAGCACCAAATGCGTAATTCCCTAAAACTGTGAAGGCATTGCCTTTATGACCTGTAAAAGCACACAGCTGGATACAAAACACTAGGTAAAATGTATAACAAAAGAGTAATGAAAAGTAAAGGGGCTGGAAATACAATCCAAAATATAAATTACAAGGAACCTGAAGTACAAGTACAACTGAAGAAAGGAAAAACAGCTGTTGTGTCGTCCTCCGGAATTCCCACCTGAAGAGTAGGTACAAATAGCCTCCTCAGAACTCCACGTCCTTCAGTCTCCTCTGTGTACTGACTCATCGTGAGGTCCACCTCCAAGCACCGTCCAGTCCTGATACTCTAAGCATTGATCAGCACTGTCTGTCATCTGCATCCAACACAATAAGGTGTGGGCATATCCCGTGTAGGGGTGAGTATAACGATACTCAGTAGGGACCCCAAGACCCTCAAGGTCTCACAAAATACAACAAGGATAAAACAAAAAGTATGAAATCAACAAATAACCCCACTTAGGTATATGCCCATACATATACCTAAGTTATCAAGTAATCCATCTCAATCAAGAGGTAAACACAAAAGTTACTGACTCAGCTCACACAGGTATACAACTTATGTAGAGAGATAGAGATGATTAGATGTAGACACTGAATAATATTCTCTGTTGAACCCACGTAGGATCCTGGTATAATAATCATAGCTGTCAAACCCACGTTGGATCCTGGGACAGTAGTCAGAGCTGTCGAACCCATGTAGGATCCTGAAACAGTAGTCAGAGCTGTCGAACCCACGTAGGATCCTGAAACAATAGTCAGAGCTGTCGAACCCACGTAGGATCCTAGAACAGTAATCAGAGCTGTCGAAACCACGTAGGATCCTGGAACTGTAGTTAGAGTTATCGAATCCACGTAGGATCCTAGAACAATAGTCAGAGTTGTCAAACCCACGTAGGATCCTAGAACAGTAATCAGAAAGAATCCAACCACATGGTTCCCACACAAAGCAAGCTTGATTCCAGGAGGTTCCGCTCCTCAAGACAAGTGTCGATATATCAACAGCCATTAAGTCCCATGAAGAATTATCCCAAAGGTCTACCACATCATAGGGGTATCAACGCAATTGACAGTGTTTCAATCAGACGCCGGGTCTGTGAGTTATTAGTCTTTTAGTCCTGGGGGGCCCGGTTGGATTCTTGCTCGATCCAATCTGACCGTATCTCAACTATAACTAAAACTCTAATGGGGTATACAAAAACAGACCATCGTGCTCCTGGAATACCAGTGCCGCTGATAGTTCATCAAACGAACGTCCGGTGCCAAAGATATGGCCAAAAGAAATTAAAGGGTAGGTAGTAGGCCTGGGTCCGGTCCGACCCGGCCCGACTTAGTCTGGGCCGACTCAGTTCGGGTTCGGCCCAGCCTGACCCGTTGGGTTCGGCTCAGCCCGCTAGGCCTGGCCCAGTAGGCCGCGAGGGCGCGGACCGATCGTGAGGGTGCAGACCTCTCGCGAGGGTGCGGACTGGTCACTGGTCGATGTAAAGGCGGTTTGTCCCGAAGGCGCCATGAGGGGCACGGGAGGCCGGCTCGGTCAAGCGTGTGTGGGGAACGGCTCGGCGGCTCGTCCCGGGAGGTTGGGACCGGTTCGGCCAGGGCCGCAAGGGGCGCGGCTCGGATGGCTCGACCCAGATGGCCGAGGCCGGTTCAGCCAATGGCGGCGCGGGGCGCGCGGAGGCCAGAGGCCGGTGCGGCTCGGGCCGGTGGGGCCGGCGCGGTTTGTCCGGGGTGCCATGAGGGGGGTTCGGGTCTGCGTGCTTTGGCCGGGAGCCACGAGGGGTGCTGCGAGCTGACACGATTCAGCCGGGGCGCCGCGAGTGGGGCCGCGGGCCGACGCGGTTCAACCGGGGCACAGTGAGGGGGGGGGGGGGCACGAGCCGGCGTGGTTCAGCCAGGGCGACACGAGGGGGTTCCGAGTGCTAGAGGAGCCGTTTCATCCGGTGGACGGGGTGGCCAGGACTGGTTCAGCTGGTGGATGGCGCTGCCGGCGGGCAGCGCGGGTCGCAGAGGCCGCGGGTAGCGCGGCTGTTGCTTGCGTCAAATTCTTCATCTCGTCGACATGCCAAAGAAAATCACAAACAAGAACGACAGAGGAGTCGGTCCATGTTGGTTTGGCCCGCACCCTCCGCATTTAGGGTGGTATAAAGAGGACCAATTCTTTCTTGACTTACGAAGAATTAACCTGAAAAGAAGATAGAAGAAGAAAAGTCTATCAACACTCCACATCTTCCCACAAAAAAAATTCCTAACCCACAAGGAAAATCATCCACAATAATTATTTGTCTTAGAAGGGAAGAATTAAAGGAATAATATCATTTTCAAATAAAACCACTACCTTTTCGTCATTTATTGACAGATTCATGGGGAAGAAGATGGAGTTGTCGTCATTCGTCGCGTCCGCCGCACTCTTCCAATACCAAGCTCGTGCGTCGGTTCATTGAAGAAGATGAGAAGCGAAGGTCTGTCGTCGAAGACATCCCACGTCGGTAGGAGTTCGAGGATGAAGGTCAAAGGAGGTCGTTCTTCATTGTCGAGGCGTCCCTCGTCGGTGTTCTTCGTCAGGAGCGTTCTTCGTTGGGAGCTTTCTCCCAAGCTCTCTCTCTTCTTCCAAATTCCACCAAAATGCAAAGAGGTGCCAAAATAATAGATTACGCATTCTATTATTTTGTTGGCAAGAATTCAAAAAGCCAAATTAATTATGGTGGGTGGCCTAATTAATCAAGAGAAGGGTTAGCACATTTAATTGGTGTGTTGGCACAATTAATTGAGTAGAGGAGGTCAAGAGACTCTCCCTCATTTATGAGGGAGTTGAGTGGTTTCCCCAATTTAATTGGGGGGTTTAGTCCCGAGTGGTCCCCACACCGTAACCTCTTGTGGGAGGTTAGGTTCAGGTGGGCCCCACCACCATAACCTCACATGGGAGGTTAAGGTGTGGTGGTCCTCACCTCTAACTTCCACTTGGGTTGTTATAATAAAATAAAACATGCATCATTTTATTTTATTATTTCCATGAAAAACCCAAAAACTATCTTCTACCCTCAACCAACTTCCATCGAGGTTAAAGTCTTCTTAAGAGAATACCGACACTGCGAGTTCAACGGTGCCCTCATATTTCAATTCCGAGCATTGTTTCAAAAGTTATAAAAACCCACTCGTACATTTACTGAATGTACCCGAAAAAAACTTCAGAAATTGATTCCGGGCACACCAAGCCTCAGAATCACACGTCATCAATTTTCACAGACTCGTAAAATTCCCATGTATTTAAGAAAAAAAAATTCCCATGGAAATTATGGGTATTTACACTAGGTATCCCAGTGCTGGAGAAGTTTTATAAAGTACTTTGGCATATCAGTAAGGGGAATAGGCTATTGCATGTGTGTGGGCCATTCAAATTCTTATATAGCTAGGTCTCAAAACACATGGGAGTTTATGAATACCTCAATCCCATATCTCCATCAGGGATAAGCTCTCGACCAACAATCCTAAACATCTCAGGGAGTTTTCTGCTCAAGCTAGGTCGAGTGGCTATGCTGAGTAAGATAGGGTGAGAAGACTAGTTTATTTTTCACCCATTCCCTCTAACAATGGTATAATTCACCAATGATGGTACAAATACCATAGAAAAGAACTCATATCTATTGAAATTTTTTGATGGAGTGCTGGTGACGTGGGTGGACTACGAACCAATATGTGAACCATACACCCCGCACCGATTTTCAAGGCAGTTCAGATGTCTGTAGAGTCCGACCCTGAGGGTGTACTTGGGAGTGTGTTATGAGGACCATATGTGTGTGATGAGGAAACTTTGGCTCATTTTCACATGGGAAGATGAGAATATTTTGAATGAGATACCACGATACCACCATCCATAGCTAAATTTGGTCTAATCCATGAATAGGCACAAATTTGGGAAGATACCTATCCAGGTGAGATGTTAAAGAAGCTGATGATTCAGACCAGAAAAGGAGCAGTCCCTGTACCTCGAAGCCAGGGTAAAGTGGTAGGAAGGGGGAATCGTGAGGGAGACATCGACACACATCTTGGTGATGAGGCTGCAGAACCAAGGAAGGCGGACCATGGACTAGTACCAAACGAAGATGAAAAGAGGGAGATAGTAATACCAATCCCAGTGGCCCAAACCAGGAGGACCCATGAGCAAGGGGATTCATTGAGGGGGTTCCGCAAGATTCCACCTTAGGCTCTTGGTAAACAATTATACCAGGTGGTTCTTCCTTGCAATGCTATCTTCTCGAAGGATTGGAAATACTGGGACACCTACAGACAACTCCTTAACATTGACAACATGTGGGATTGTCTGAATAGGCATGAGATAGAGATGAAAGGGATCAAATTTTCCAATGGTGGATTTAATTCATCCAAGGATGATGGGAGGAAATTATTTATGGAATTAAAGGAACTAGTTCACTCCCAAGGCACTGCACGTCCATGACAGATCGAGTGTGGGTGCTACTGGATGTGACTTCCCCCTGGTGTTGTCGATGACTTAGTTAGAAGAACACTTTCCTTTGATTAAAAAATCAGATAGATCCTGGGGGGAAGAGGTCGGTGAAGAAAACCTTTATAAGGATAATTAGGAAACAACTTTCAGGGAAGCCTCTCTAGAAGAAGGCGAGATAGTATCCTCAGAGGAAACTTTTATTGGTGGATTTTCTATAGCTCTTGAAGTAAGATTTAACTCATATCCATGTGCTATAACCTCTATCATCTCAGTTCATTGACTGACATATACATGTGAAGGAGGATATTATGCAAATTTCCCCTAATAATAGGGATGGAGGCGTAGAGATAGGTGTAGAGGAACAAGCATTGAGACCCACATCCAGAGAAATAGTAGCTATAGAGTCTCGCAGTGCTGGGGAGGCAAGGGTGGTCTCTATGAAAACTTCATAATCCTCAATCATATATGGGGGCCCAAACCCTAGTATTACAGTGATGAAAAGTCATAGGTGAGATCATGAGCATCCATCGCTTGACCACTATAAGTGTCCTGTCTCGTGGATCCATACTTGTTGTTTTCTCAATCAAATTGATGGACATGACCCTTGTCTGAACAGTCCTCAGAATGGAGGGCATTCTGCTGGTATATATGGATGGAGGACTTGGGGACCCTTTCCTGAGAGGTATGTCGGTCCATATAGAATCAAGTATCTAAGCTGACCATTCCATGGTTTCTGACGAGAAATCAATTGTGATTATGGGTGATTCCACTAGTGGGGCAGAACCTGGAGCTAGATGAGACAATATCATTAAGATAGAATCAAGTGATGAGGACCAACCTGAAGACATGGAGCCTAACCCATCAAATATGATTCCATAATAGTATCCCAATACTGACATCCTGGACACATTCCTAGAATACTAACTCACTAATTTGGTGGAGTTGGATGAATTTGATTCTGATTCAGTCAAGGATAGTTAGAAATCTTGATGCTGTGATTAGAAGTTAATCAAATTATTCATAAAAAAGGATCCATAATTATAGTGGATAAGACAAATGGGGTCTCTTTACCATTGGTTGAGCGATCTGTGTGTTAGAGGGGAAGATGTGTGAAATATGCACATGATGATCCGGGACTACCTTGTTGAGAAAGTACGAGAAAGAAGCCAACGTTTGGACACTGCTTGGTGCTGGAAGAAGTCCGGAAACAACCAGAAGCTCCAGGAGGCCGAATAGGTGATCCAACACATCAAATTATAATAAAAAAAGAATTTTTCCTACATTACCAATCAATCAGAACTCATTGCACTATTTCAGGTCTAGTTGGTGGAGGCCCAGAAGTGACTGAGGCAAGAGAGCCATCAAGTGGCTAAGCTCTGAGTCGAACATGATCAGATTTAGATCAGGGCTAATGAGCTTCACTCTATAGATATAGAAGAGTAGTGGGAGATCCGGAAATGGAAATAAACTATGTAATCCACATGCTATAAGGAAGCAGAGTTGAAGTGTTCCATCGAACGAGAAGATCCCTAAGGGATGTGTTTTGGAAGAACTTATGAAACATACTTTTCCTTCCTACCTTCTTATTTAAACTATGTACATGAATATATTTAATCATATATATGAAGAAACTAATGATCAATCCCTAAGATCACGTGGGTCATTCCTAGTGTGAGAAACAAGGTATGGTCATATAATTACCCACTTTGTATATGAGAGTTCCTACCAATCATCAAATACTCAGGGTTTGTTATTTTTGGCTGACCACTAAGAGTATTTAGGATAAAAGGGATTGTGGCTGGAGAATAGGGTTCTTGAGAAAACCCATTTTCCTTTCCCAACTTTCATTAATACATGAGTGGGATAACACCCTGGGCATTGGAATTAATCCGAATAAAAGGGGAGATGAGAAGTGTGAATCACGATGCCCAAAATTTGGAACACAATGATGATGTCATGAAAATACAAGATAACTGATGACCATATTCAAGACACAGTATCTGTATCGCTAGCTTGAAATGGGAAAAAAATGAGGTCCAACCATTGACCATATTCAAGACATGGGACCAAAACAGAAATGTTTTCCAAAGTCTTTAGGGAGTTGTCCTAGAGTGGTAGGTGATCTAAATCAGCATAACCAAATCATTAAGTGTCCCTTAAAATATGAAAGAGGATGAGGACCCGAATAAGGGGTACATGAAGCATGGAAGTGGAGTGGTGGAATGTTTGAAAGGGTTCCAAAATTCTTGAAATTATTCCACCATGGTTTAGAGAACATTGGTGTAGGCGCATTGGTCTAAACAGAGATCAAACCTACCTTCTAGAGGAGCATCGTCTCAAATGTTGAGAAAAAACTGAAGATGTGAGAAATGCAATAGATGAACAACATGAAAGTGCAGAAGATGTATACATAGTTTAACATCATATCATGAGGGCGATGCATGGAATAGTTAACATCATATGATTAAGACGTTGCACATAGTTTAAGGTCATACTACCTAGACCCTAGAAAACAAATTAAAGTCATATTGCACAGACTAAAATGTCTATTACTAGAATGTTTTCATGGCCAAAGGAGATGAACCCATTGTGGATGAGCTAAGGGAGGCTTACAATCCATATAAATACCAAGGAATAGATGAAAAGAAGACATATGCAATGTGTTGTGGGGAAAACACCAACATTAATGATGGATAAGGAGACCGACAACCACACCACATATCCCTATGATGTTTCTAGTTTAAGTTCATAGAGTTTGGACCAGAGGGTTTTGGGATGGACCCAAAGAAAAAATGTTTGGGCGTTGCTACGTATCCCATGAGGATGGGAATCAAGCCATACACAGTTCTTCAATACCGTACAATTTAACATCATGTGGTAAGGACATTGAGTACAATTTAATGTCACGTAGAACAAGGGTCACTTGCCTTTTAAGGTTATGAAAAAGGACCATGTGGTAGTCTAACGTCATGTAGGATGACAGAGATCATGGATTAAGGTCATAGAGCTTATACCAAGAGAAACGTTTAATGAACCTGATGATGAAACTAAGGAAAAAATGTTTGGTCACTCCTATGTATCCCATAAGGATGAGAATCAATCCATATGTAGTTCTAGAATTCCATGCAGTTTAACTTCATACAGTAAGAACATGTGGTATTTAGTTTAGGGTCATAAAGTTGGACCGTGGGGATGATATTTCCCAAGTGGAAATATTTAATGCGGTGTCCTGAGGGAACCCGATGTGAATGAGGACCAAATAGGTCTCATACCACATCATGTATTCCCAAGAGGAATCTACACATAGTTTAAAGTCATAATTCTTGGGTTATAAAGGAAATGGGAAACCCCAAGAGAGGGGAGATGTGTGGTAAGATGAGAACAACCTAACATGAATGATGACCAAGGAGGCCCATGCTGCACAACACATTCTCAAGGAAAAAACCTATGCATAGTTTAAATTCATAAGGCTTGGAGTTCAGTGCTCAGTTTAACCTCATGTTCTTGTGATGAAAGCTCCTAGTTTAAGGTCATAGAGTTTGGACCATAGGGTTGTGCAACCTTTTAATGTGGGTGAAAACCCTACCAAGACTCCTAATCCTACGTGATCCATGCCTAGTGTAGGAAACAATGAGTGAGAGGATTTCCATGAAACATGAATGTTCATAGAAGGGGAACAAAGAAGATGGATCAAGGATTCCCCAATGAAGATGATTGGCCTACTCGATGAGTAAAGGTGTATAGATGGGTAACACCAAGGGTGTTAGAGTTATGCCCGAACATAAGGAGGTGAAAAACATGAACCAAAATGTCTGATATTTGGGACATAATAAGGGTGGAATAATGACAGGGGATAACTGTCGACCTTATCTGAAACAAAATATTCATATCATGTAACCTGGGGTGGGAAAAGACAACTGAGTGTTGACCACTAACCATATTAAAAATGTGGGACCTACCTCAAAATTTTTCCCAAAGTTCTCTAGGGAATTGTCCTAGGAAAATATGTGAGGCATAACAGTCAAACACCATTTTATTAGGTGGTCCCTTTAGACATGAAATATGATGAAGACCCAAATAAAGGCATGTGTGAAGTATGGAGATGGAATAAGAGAATGTCCATGAAGAATCCAACACTCTAAGTTATATTCCACAACACATATGAGCAAATTAATGAGGAGTATTAGAGGTTTAGGGATTCAATCGAGGGAAGATTAATTAAGAAGATGAGTGGAGAAAAGAACCAAAATAGGTTTATGAACCTGGGGTTGGACCCAAAGACAAAGCATTCAAGAATTACTATATATCTCATAAGAATGGGAATCAAGCCGAACATAGTTATTGAATGCCATGAAGTTTAACATCATGTGGAAAGGACACAGGTTGTGACACAGTTTATTATCATGTGTCTAGGACATTAGGGGGTGAGGTTCACAAAGGGGATGTGTATGGAATGGCTAAAATGACCCAACGTGAATAAGGGCCAAAGAAGTTCACACCATATCATTCACAATCCCAAGAGAGAACTCAGGCCAATGGGGTCAAAAGAATGAAGGAACCTAGGGCTGGACCTGAAGAAAAAATGTTCATGCATTCCTACATATCCTATAAGGATGAGAATCAATACATATGTAGTTATTGTATTCCATGTGGTTTAACATCATGTGGTAAGGACATGGGTAAGGAGGAGTATTCCTATGGGAGTCAAATGGTGCGATTTTTAAAACCCGATGTGAATGAGGACCAAAAAGGTATAATACCATATCCACATGGTGAGATTGTTATAACCAAATGTGAATGAGGATTGAAAAGTTATCATACCACACCAAGAACTCCTAGGAGATTCAAGATAAGAAACTGAAGACTTGAAGGAATTTTATGGAACTTGGGGCTGAACCCAAAGAAAAAATATCTAGGTGTTCCTACATATCCCATAAGGATGAGAATCAAGCCATACATAGTTATTTAATGCTGTGAAGTTTAACATCATGTGGTAAGGATGATGGTATTGGGTAGTTTTGGTCCTGCAGCTCATATGAATAAGGATCTTAGTTTAATGTTGTAGATCTCAGACCATGGGAAGGGCCTTTCTAAGGGATATATGTAGCATGGTGAGGTTACGGAATTGGAGTGAATGGGGACCAACGCGGCCCGTCTTCATACCACATATCCCTAATAAAAGGGATGTTGATCCAGGGCTGGAACCAAATGCAAAATTTCTAGGTGTTCTTATATATCCCATAAGAATGGGAATCAAGCCACATGTAGTTCTTGAAGATGACATGGTGTGTGAATAGTGATAAAGGTGACTCCCTCTCAGATGAGGAAATCTGGATACTATACAGTTTAATGTATTTCAGATAGGATGCAACAATTTAATGTCATGTGGGAAAGGGAATCACAGTTTAATGTCATGTTGCTTGGACAAAAGATATCTTAGTTTAAGGTCATAGAACTCAAACCATAAAATTTATCTACCAACATAGGGGTGTGTAGTGTGGTTCCATAATGCAACTTGATGTGAATAAGAACCAAGAAGGTCTCAGCACCATACCATACACTCCTGAGGAAAAACTCAGGCCATGGGGCTAAAAAGTTAAACTAGCAGCTAAACCATAGAAAAAATGTCTTGGCGTTCCTACATATCCTGTGAGGATGGGAATCAATACATACATAGTTCTTGAATATGGAATGATGTGTGACCAGTGCCAAAGGTGACACCCTCTTAGATGAAGACATCAGGGTGCTATGGTGTTTAACGTCTTGCAGATAGAACACAGTGGTTTAATGTCATGTGGGATGGGGAAATTTTACATCATGTAAGATGAAGAAGTTTCATGCAGTATTTTAACATCATGTAGTATGAAGGAGCTTCATGCAGTTTAACGTCATGCATGACATAATAATAGTTTAACATCATGTAGAAAGAAGTATCTTCATGCAGTTTAACATCATGAAGGACATAAAAGTAGTTTAAAGTCATGCGAGATGAAGTAGATTCATGTAGTTTAATGTAATGTAGGACATAACAGTAGTTTAACATCATACAGAATGAATGAGATTTGTTCATGAAAATTACTATATAAGGAAATTGGTATTGGTGGGAGGAGTGACTGGATCTCCATCCATTGTGACCTAAGAATATTCACCGTTAGGGTAAACCTTGTAAATAATTTAGGGTCCTTCCCATTTGGGCTCTAACTTTGGAAGCTTCCTACTATGTATCATCGGTGTCCTTAGAGCCAATACCGTATCAACTTGAAGGAAGAAGCATATAAAAACTTTCTTGTTTAATGCTCTAGCTATCTTGTTCTGGTGCCTCTCTAGATTATACAAGGCCCAGAGAATGTTCTCATCGAGGGATTCCATCTTAGACAGATAGACTTATAATACTCTGTCTAATGTCTACTGATTATAGAAAACTATACAGAGTGATGAAAACTAAATCTTGATGGGTAGGACCACATCCGTTCCATACAATAGGGAATATGAGGTCACCTGGGTGGAATTTCATTTCATTTTATGATAATCCTAGATAGTGTTAGGGAGCATGTACAACCAAATTTTCTTGTTCCGACCGACCATCTTCTGAAAAATTCTAGATATTGTATTATTGAATACCTCGATCTATCTATTTTCCTATGAATGGTAGCGAGAAGAATGGTTGTACTGGATGATGTACTTGGTGTACAAATTCTTCATCTCAACTACTTAGAAATTGGTTCTGTTATCAGCGATAATAACACGAGGGACTCCTAATCGATGGATGATATTGGATCTCATCAACTCAACAATAGAACGAGCCTTAACCCCTTTGAGAAGAACTGCCTCTGCCCACTTGGAAAAGAAATATATTGTGGTTAGGATGAACCTACACTGGTGAGCTGTCACTGGTAGATATGGTCCCACGATGTCGAGTCCCCATAACTCAAAGGTCTAAGCATACTTGGTAGTATGGAGGGTCTCCAGTGGTTGATTCACAAAGTTGGCATGGATATGACATGTGTGGAACCTATTGGAGAACTCAATGCAGTCATAGACCATGGTGGCCAGAAGTATCCCAACCTTCGAATCTGGTGGGAGAGTTTCAACCCTGCCTAATGAGATTCACAGGAATTGGAATAAACCTCCTACATAACCTAGGGGATCTCATCTCCTTAAATACAAAAGAGGAGCATCCCGTAAAACCCACATGTGTAGAGGATCTGATCAAGGCTTAGACCATTCTGGAGGATGAACTGTGTTGCGTAGTGATAGATTCATTCACATTCAGCTCTGTTGATTGGGAGATTTCCATGCTGGAGGTACTCAAAAAAGGGGGTGTCCAATTGGAGGTCTCTTCTACTGCGGTGGGGGGGACCTGGTGATCCTAGTGTGGAAGCACCAGTGGTAAGGTGTCTTACCTATTGGCTGTCATCATCATCCAAAGTGATAGGAGCGATGACCCTTCGATACACCACATAGATAAATACATCTTTCTGGGTAGATTCTACAAGAGAAGCGACTAAACTGGATAGGGCATCATCTCGACCATTCTGTGACTGGGGGATATGAGTGGTCTCTAGCCAAGAAAGGAACTTGGCCATTAGCTGTAGAATCTGATCTAATAGGGGCACAAACTCTAGCTTCCTAATGACATAATCACCATTGATTTTATTGATGACTAGTTCAAAGTCCCCCTTCACATATAGGTGGGGAACATCAATCTCGAGGGCTGACTCAAGACTAGTGATGACACAATGACAATCTTCCTCGTTATTGGTGTAGCCTTCTGATAACAAGAATGAATAGGAAAAAATAGCATGTGTAGGCATGACGAAGATGATACCCGACCCACTTTGTTTAGTTTTGGATCATTGAGTCTCCTTCTGGTTGGGCTTTGTGAGGCACCATCAAAGTGTATCTGCCAACATGGTATGAATTTATTCACTGAGACGATAGCCTCACATGAAAAGTCAAGATCTAGGGACTGCTCTGCAGGGGCTGGATGGGCAGTTTGCAAATCTTCCAGCACCTTCCCTTTGACAACCTTTTGTGGGATGAACCTGATATCGAACTACTGAAGGATCACTTCCCATAAAGATATATGACCTATCAACATGGGGTGGTTTATAATATACCTTATCAAATCTATACAGGGTACCAGCTATATCTCATAGTGCTGCAGATAATGTCGTAACTTCTACACTGCAAAAACTAGCGCGATGTATCACTTCTCAATAGAGTAATATCTGGTCTATGTGTCAAGGACCATGTAGATGAGATAGTAAAAACTATTCTATATCCTTTTATTATTCTTCTAAGTGAGAAGGTTATAAATGGATAATTTTATGGTGGTCACATAAAGGACCAAAGACTTTCTAGAAATGGGTGGAATCAAAACCGGAGGCTGCAACAAATACTGTTTAATCTCCTCAGAATCGGTCTGATGCTCTTAATCCCATTAGTAGATGGAAACTTTATTAATGAGTTTGGAAAAGGTCTTACACTTTCCATCCATATTCACAATGAATCGATGTATATAGGTTAAGTGGCCATGAAAACCTCAGATTTATCGATGGTTGCTCAAAGGTGGAATTTGACTGATAGCCTTGACCTTCTTCGCATCAATCTCAATGCCTCTATATCGGAAGACAAATTCAATAAACTTTTCAGAGGTAACCCAAAAATAAAATTTCAAGGGGTTCATCTTCATATGGAGGGAGTGTAGGAAGCCAAACATTGTCTCAAGATCCCTGATATGATCCTGATGCTGGTAAGATTTGACCACTAAATCATCAACGTAGAATTCCACTAGCATCCTGAGGATCAGTTTGAATATACAATGCATGACATACTGATAGGTGTACCATGAATTCTTCAAACTGAATGGTATTACCTGATATTAAAAGGTACCCTACAGTTCCCTTAAGGTGGTGGACTCTTTATATTCAGGGGCCATCCTAATCTGATTATATCCAGAGTATCCATCCATGAAGGAGAGAATCTAGAACCTAGCGGTGGTTTCAATCAATAGATCTATCATAGGAAGGGGAAAATTTTCCTTCAGACAGTGGTGATTGAGATCCCAAAAATCAATGTAGACTCTGATCTATTCACTCTTCTTCCTAATGGGAACAATGTTGGCCAACCATCTAGGGTACTGGACTTCCTTTATGAAATTGGATTTGATGAGCATATCAAATTTGACCTCAACCACGACACCATGATATGGGTGCATCTTCCTAGGAGGCTGTTTGAACCCCCGATGACTTTCCAGGAGACTAAGATAGTGAACGATGACCTGAGGATCTAGTCCTGGAATCTCATAATAACTCTAGGAAAATACTTCCTAATGCTACTTCAATAAATCCACGTATTTATATTGTTCCTCTGCAGGCATGGATGCTCTAACCAGTGTTGGTCTTAGGTCTTCCTCGATACCGAGATTCACCTATACCAACTCATCGATGGTGGTGGAGACACCCTATTAAAATGTGGGAGGAGAATCTCCCAAGTCCTCTTCATCATCTGAGATAGGGGATCAAGAGTAAAATATTCCGAGTTAACTAATGCTAGAGGAATGCTGGTGCTGGATTGAGTGGTAGTGTAATCTACACTAGGAGGATCCTGCACTATTGAAACCATGGAAAAAAAGTTTGTTGAACCGATTCCATCAGGACTTCGACTGAGGGGCCCACACTTGATGATATCAAAGTAGTGGTGGAAGGTCGGTCTATGTCATCTTAGCCCATCCTGGTGAAACAAGCATGTATGACATACTGTTGTAGCCATGGGGTAAATGTATCGATACCTCACAGGGGTAAGGGGCTTAGGTATCACTCAATCCGGATTTTTATAGGAGTAAGAAGTGACCTTATACCATTCCTTATACCTAGAAACACATTTCCCACTCCTTCTAGAGACAAAAAAGTAGTGTCTTAAGTCTGGGGTTGGGGCCTCCAACCAATGAATCGGGAGGATGAAACCATTTTCCAAGTCTATCCATGGGTCGACCATAGTGGAAGTATGCTCAACCTCATTATTATAAACCTACTTTTCCTTGCTCCTGTAATATTTAGCATCTAGGTAGGGGACTTCAAAAGAGGCAAAGGGGGACACATCACCTTGGAGCAGACCCACTCGATCATTGAGGGAGTACTTGAGTCATTGATGATATGAGGAGGGAACTTCTATGTGCAGTTGGAGCCAAGGCCTACCCATCATTACATTGTAAGTGGTATCCTGTGAGATGAACACAAACTCAGTTCTTTCAATCAGGCCACTAAACTGGGTATTTAGGTGGATTTTTCCACATAACCTTTGATCTATCCTATCATAACCTTGAATATTTAGGTTAGAGGGACTCCAATATGCTTCAGTCAGTCCTATATTGCAGAGTGTCTGAGTCAGGATGAGATTAATCCTAGAACCTATGTCGAAAATATAGTGACGGACTTCCATGAAATGGAAATGTCTAGTGATGTATATTAGAAGAATGTGCCCCTGTATGAGAGAGCCTTCATCTTCTCCTGAGAATGAGATGATGGATTGACATTCTTCTAGATCAAATTCCTTAGCATGGAAGGTCTTTACAGCTGTTATCTCCATCTCAAACTAGAGGGGGATTCTCAAAGCCTCTGTGAGGGATTCACACATATCTTCTAACAAGTGTAGGGCCTAGAGGATCGATAGATTTGAGGGAATGTTGGAAAGGTGATTAATCATGTCATAATTTCACATTAGGAACACATTTCTACTGATAGGAAGTTGTTCTATGGCAGGGGGTATGATGGGTGCTGCTGGTTAAACCAGCGGGTTCCGACTGGTGCTAGGGATATCCTATTGTTCACTATCTAAACCACACAAAATGAATACAAGATGACCATCATATTACTAAGGTTTGGACACAATTTAGTGAAGCTGATCGTGACACGGTCACGATAGCTCTGCCCGGTCGAGCAGTACGAATGGTGGTGGTAGATAATATGATGAGACGAGATGATCAGACTATGCATACTGATCTCTACGCTGAACTTGTTGCTTGGTCTTGGTGTCATGAACAACTTGGTTGGAAACAATGACCTATTCATTTCGATGATTTGTATAGCCATAACCATAACCATACCGATGATGGTATCAACCAAGAATATTAGGAGGGCCCTCCTAACTCTCTTCATTGCCAGGAACCATGTAAGGGTCCACTAATTCAATATTATTCACTGAGGAATAATCCTGATCATCTTTTGAGGAATCCTCCATTACTGGATAGGTTTTGGGGGTGACTCCCATCTCTAGGGGTATGAAATTTCCAAGAGTTTGAGATGGTCTTGGCACTGGCAGGGGAATTTACTTTCCCATGCACTATTGATACCTACTCTTCTAAGAAGTAGAAGGATGATATGTTGATGCAGAAGCAACAACAAGAAGAGGTGTGGAGACTTTGGGAGGCTCAATCCGATTCAAACAAGCATGAATGACACAATATGTACAAGTGACTACTTTTCGAGAAATCCAATCATCATACTTTTAGGACCTGCGGCTGGAGACCTTCTTTCATTCCCCTTCACTGTTGTTGTCAGGCGTTGTAGAGATGCATGCCACTTTTACCGAGGCAAGACCCAATCTGACCACATTTTTATCAATATGGTCCTAGATCTAGTCCTTAAATATATAACACCACTTGATGGTGTGCCCAAGAAATCGGTGATAGGGGTAGTAACCAGGTCGATCAGTGAGATCATCCTCTTGGTGCCTCTTGTATTCCTGAAAATTCAAGATTCCCTGATCCAGGGCACTTCAGAAATAACTAGGGACCTAAACTTCATCGAATGAGAAGGTTTTATTTCTCCTATCTAGGAAAGGGACTCTAGGATCCTAGTTCTGAAAAGGGGTAGGGGCATGATGGGGGGCTAGAGCTTGATTACCTTGCTTAGGCAGGGGTGCTTTCTAGGGTGGTGCCTACCGATTCTATGGTAGGTGATGCTGAGCCTGTGGTTGTTGTACTTAGCAAGGCTATGGATGATGCTCTTTTGGTAACAATTTAAGTATCCTAGGATCCTTTATCTATGCGACGATAGTAGTCTCATCCTTGGCAGCTCTTCTTGCAGGAGATGTGGGTGGAAACTGGAATTCATATTTAGTTTGCTGTAAGTCCTCCTCCAAGCACTGATCCTTGTTAGAAAAATCCTAGAATCCACATGGGAAGTTCTGAGTGATGAGGGAGGGAACCAATTTAGTATTTACATTCCTCACACACATCATCATTATCTGTTCTTGAGTCAATGACATATCAAGTGAATACATGAGGCCCTTTCACATAGCAATAAAGCCTAAAACTCACTCATCTGGCCATTATTTGTACTTAAAGAGGTCAGCAATAATGGTATTGTGAGTGGGGGAACTGAACTAATAAATAAACTGCCTACGAAGATCCTCCCAATCAGCTATGGACCCAATGGTTAACTGGTTGTACCAGAAGAATGCATGCCCTTCCAATGTTTATATAAAACAATAGAGCCTGGCGGCTTCCTATTGTGCTGAAGTTCCCAACATGGGCCCACACCTTGAAATAAAGTAGTCCAGATGTTGTAGTGGGTCACCCATCCCATTGAATGGGAGAAGGTAGGATTCCTGAAATCCGAGGGTGCTGAAATATCATCGACCCATGCCAAGTATGATTTTCCCTTAGGTGGGATCACCGCCTATAGTGTCTCAAGGGCCTCAAGTTGGGCGATGAGAGCAGCCATTGGATCACCCTAGTAGAGACTCCTATATTGGTGAGGGTTTTCGACCACCACTATGTTAGAAGGCTATTCAACATGATAGGTAGGATCAAAGGCTCATGTAGCGGCTGATGGAATGACCCGAGGAGCTGCTAGAGGAGAGGCCTATAGAGTGACCTGAGGAGATGTTGGAGGAATGAACTGTAGAACTGGGTCTTGAGGAAGATTCTTACATAGCTCAGGAATATTCAGTGATGCATACTGAAGTCATTTTATATAAGCTAAGACCTATACCTTCTTATGATATATAGGGATATCAAGATCGATAGGAGGCAACTCACCGAGAAGAACCTATGCCTGCCCCTATTTCCCTAGTGGGGGATATAGGAGATCTTACCGAGGATCACCATATTCTGGGTGTTATTCTACAAGGCACTCGACAAGGAGCTTTTCAATGATATTTTTATATTATATGAGATTTTGAAGCAACACGGACCTATTAGGGTCATCCTCTATCTTCTACAATGAACCAGACAGGTCAGAAGGCTTAACGATCCTAGTTTTTCCTTTTCCCCTATTAGGGTCTCAACCAGAAGGAAATGACTTGGAGGGCTCTACAAGACCAAGAAATTGTCTTTACTACAGAGTGATAATTCCTGTGTGTGTGTCCACATGGTACTGTTCTACCCTAGGAGGAGAGCCTTATTTATCAATCCCTACCTCAGTAATTTTTCCTTGATCGGATTAAGGTCATCCATGTTCACCATGACTATACCCAGTGACATTTCCCCAATATCTCCTGGTAATTCAGGTTAGTGTAGGATGTGATTAAAGTGAAGAGAAACATATTTCCCCCAACCATAGATCTAGACATGTGGGGACGCCTCCTGAATAACTCTGAAGAGCACAATAAAGATTTGGATGCATAGTTTTTGGAGGATCCAGTGGAAACCAGGCGATGTAGAGTGCTGAGCCACGGGAAGCACCACTAACTCAACCATGAAACACTGCTGGCCGATGTCGTCATAATGCTCCAAACTCCTCTGATAAACCAACTAACAGTTTTGAAGGTATAAATGAATCACCCAGATGGTTTGGTGGAAGAACATGACCTCATCCTGGGTGAGCGACTCTGGGATATCAAAATTAGGAGTAGAAATTGGACAAAATATCTTAGATAATTGGTCCTCTATAAGGGTGTCCCACAAAATTCTTCATTCATAGGTGGGATCCATCTCTTTATTTCCCGATTCTTCTATTGGGGGTGGCTGAGGAACTGGAAATGAAACTGATTTAGACCGTTGTAGCGATGGATTGGTTGGTGGAGAGAACAACGTGCGAGCTGACAAGACACAACATGCTGGGTCATCTCTCAGGGGTGGTACCAACCAAATCAGCATGTCCCTATAAGATGAAGTGATTACCACCACTTCATGTGTGAGGGAAGGGACTGTTGGTAGTAGATCTGGCTGGTTCTCATCGTTTACCAATCCCTAGAATAACTCTCTGTGATCTCATGTATAGGTATAGAATGAGCCTGGTGACAATAGAGAAGACTATATGGAAAGACCCTATAAAGGATCCAAGTCTTCCTCCTCTTGAATGTACCCACAGAGGGTTTCAGGGATATGGTAAATTTCACTTTTCGTAAGGATAAAGCTCACATGTCAGGTTCTGACCCCAGAATCTGATATAAAGGATGGGGGTGGAGGTTTCATCATCAAGTCGCATTCCACTTCATAATCTGAGAATCACAATGGATTGAAAATGATCTGTCATTTCTCAGAGTTCTTACCTTGGTGGAGACGATTCCACCATTTTCTCCAAGAGGGATCTTTAGGATATGGTAGATCTTCGGCATGAGGATGGCCTTCGTGTAGATTGATGCTAGAGTGGGGAGTACCTCCGCTTGAGCTTTATGGGATATAGGGAGGACCTCCATATTTATTGTTTTCAAAACTGGGAGGACATCTGTTGGGGTGAGATGGGGTGTGAGGAGAACCTGGGAAAATGTCAAATGAGACATGGGTAGGACCTCCTTGATGCTCACTGGATGCATGGGGAGGACCTTCATGGTTTGGAGTGTTGGAGTAGGGATGAACTCTGCTGGAGATGGTGAGGACATGGGGAGGGCCTCCATGTCAGCTACCTGTGGAACAAGGAGGAACTCCATGCCGGTTGGTCGTGGTAGCATGAGGAGGGTCTTCATACTGATCGAACTAAAAATGGGGAGGATCTACATGCCGACCGTCGATGAAGCAGGGAGGGACTCCACTTCAATGACTGTTGGAGTGGGGAAGACCTATTCCAGAGCTGATGAAAACATGGGGAGAACCTCCTTGCTGACAGGTGGTGGAGCTAGTAGGGCCTTCACTCTGGTCAATGCTTCCATGGGGAAGAACTCTTCTTGAGCTAGGAATTGCACGAGGAGGACCTTCACATTGATGAAATAAGATATAAGGACCTTCATATTTGGAATCATAAGCATGGGGAGGACCTCTGTGTTGGATGTCAATAAGATGGGGAGGGATTCTTCTTGGACTGATACAGGTAACATGGGGAGGACCTCCTTGCTAGGTGCGAGAGAGGGGAGGACCTCCACTTTGTCTAGTGACGGTATGGGGAGGACCTCCATACTAGATCTCATCATCATGGGTTGTCCTGTGACGACTTCTGATTATGCCAGTGACTAAAAGAGTCATCCCATCCTAGAATAGCATGCATTAATAGACAAGGTTATTCTTAGAGGCATTCCTCATTATCAATTAATTAATTAAAGGACTAACATAAATTTATTAAGGGTCTTTCTCAGTCAACCCACATGGTGTATATAGAGAACACCCCCGAAACGCCTGTAAAAACAGGGAGAAATCTAGGAACCACCTAACTTGTATTAATAGGTGCTCGATCATTTGATATTGGCCTCTAAGCTGAGATGAATTAAAATAAAACAATGTTTTATATGAACTCCCTAAAAACAGGGTAAAAGAGATTGAACAGATTTAGGATTTTGTATGGTTAGATAACATGATAAGAGAAGAAAGAGGAGAAAAGGAATTACTATTATTCTTCCAATGAGACTTATAGAGATTAGATGGAGAATATATCAAGAACTCTAGGATAGGAAAGGATAGGCACGCCAAGTGGGCGCCCTCTGGCTCTGTGTGTGAAAATAACCAATCTCTCTGGCTCTTAGAAAAATACATTACATGGAATGTAAATTATAAATTTCATGTATTGGGTTCATTATGTGTAAACTGGTTACGATTCATGTATTCCTCAGTTAGATACCCTCACCCTTCATGCCCTACTGTACATCGTTAAAATGACTTACACATTATATAAGCATTAATCTGTGTGTATTTTTGGATATAACTATTTTTAGTATCCCATACCATCCATCCTTCCACCGGTATTTTCCTGAACCCTCAGTACTTCCATTGAAACTTAAAAAGTTCAAAATTACCCACAAAATATTCAGTTCAAAAACATGGGATGTTACAGCTAGGTTTCAAACTTGATTAGTTTATGTGGATTACATATCAAATTTCATAGATTTTAACCAGTTCTTAGAATCCAAACTCTCAATAGCCTCTCATAAAAATGTAGGATCATCTACCATGAATGTTACTTCATCATCATTGGCCATGAGAAATCTATATCTCTTGATTTCTTGATGAATCCTATTAGACCTTCGAGGTTCTTGTGTAACTTGAGTTGGTTCTTATTCCACAACTCTTTATGTAACTAGCTAAACTTCCATCTAAATAAAACTTCATGTTTTTTGATCTTTAACTTATCTAAGTTTAACTTTTCTCCCACAAACCCCTCAATTTAAAAATTACTTCTCAAGTAATGTATAAAATCACTCCACAAACAATTTTTTCACAATATGGTAACAGAAACAATATCCATTAGTTTTCTTTGGATAAATAAAAAATAAAAATTGATCAAATTTGGATTAAAGATTATCCGAATTAAAATGTTTTATATATACTTCACAACACCAAATATTTATGAAAGAAATATTGGGACATTTCTTGATCCACATCTCATATGGTGTCTTGATGATTACTTTAGATGGAACACGATTTTGTAGAAATGCATCAATTTCCAGATCATAACCCCAGAATGAAATAAGAAGGTCACATAGAATCATCATCAGTTGAACCATGTATACAAAGGTATGATTACTTCTATCAAACATACCATTCCATTATGGTGTTATAGGAGGAGTTTCAAACTTTTTCTTCATTAGATATACATAAACATACCTGCTAAATTCATTAGTAAAATTAACAAAGTACCTATAACTACCATTTTGTTGAGTACTCATTGGTCTACATACATCACTATATATGAGATCCAATAGTCCACTAGCCCTTTCACCTTTTCTCCCAAAATGTACTTTGGTCATTTTTTCCAATAAACAAGATTCACAATTCTCAAATGAGTCATAATCAAATGAGTCTAACAATCCATCTCTATAGAGTCTTTGAATGTGTTTCTCATTTATATGTCCAAGGAGAAATTCCAAATGTAGTTGGGTTGAGAATAAACCCTAAACTTCTTATTCTAAATGTTATAAATAGTATTTTACATATCTAGAATATATAAACCATTCATTATATTCCCAAAACTATAAAAAATTTATTCTTATATATATAACAACTATTGTTCTTAATAATTAATGGAAATCCCATCTTGTCCAAAAAAGTTACAAAAATTAGATTTCTGTTTATGGAAAGAACTAAATAATAGTATTTAAATTATAGGATCAATCCACTAGGTATACTTAGATCATAAGTAAACTTCTAATGAAGAAATTGTTTTCCCCATTACTGACATGAAGATCTATTTCATCCTTCATCAATTCCCAGCTATATATGAGTCAGTGTTTGTTAGCACAAATGTGTGATGTACACCCAGTATCTAATACCCATGATTCAAAGTTAGTGAAATTGGTCTCTATAAAATTCATATTCAGGTACTTTGAATGTTTCTCCTTTAGACAACTTCTTTACCCTATATACCAATCTTTAACTATTTTATAAGTCATAGCTAAAAGTGATCTCAAAATTATTATCATCAAGTATTCATACAACAAGTACAAATTAGTGAGTGAGTGTAATTTGTTATATAATCTCATTAAATACTTTTAATGATAGTTCTACAACTAAAAATGATAAACTCATGCATCACATCCATTTAGTGATCCATAATCCGAATTTCACTAAGCAACGAGTCTAATTTTTGTGTTCATCTCACCACTTAGTTATTTAGGAAGGGAATCATACCAATCATGATAGTTATGACTCTTGGATAAATGAGTGAAAAAATCATTTTCCATACCCATCAAATGGATAAAACCAACTCTATTCTTATAATATCACAACTCTTAGGGTTTCCCAGCTAAGTGTAACCCAAAATGAATGGTAAGAATATGAAAACACAAAATAATCCAGGAGCACCCTAATTTGGAAGAACCTACCCAAGGATGACCCAATGTCACCTATCAATTTCTTTCCTTACATAAGATAATTAAGGGGTACCCTTCTTTGTCAAACCTACCCAATTTGATGATTGAGGTTTTGATAAGTGTCGTGTTAGAAGGAATTTCACACTTATTATTTAAGAGGTTTTACCCTTTTAAATTCTCACCAATTTAATATACATCATATGAATATTAAATTCATAATTATTAAATTTAATATAATCATTATATACTTATGTTTTATTCCATTTCTGAATGAATGATTTTAAGGATTTAGTTTTTTTAGAATCCCTATTCTATCCACCAAATTAATGTGTTCACACCATATTATTGTGAAACTCTTTATGTAACCCACAAGTTTGTGTTACTGACCCAAAAATATAAGATAAACATATTCTTACAAATCTAAATACATCATATGTATAATATTTATGGACCCTTCAAGTAAAGGATTAGAGTTATATGATATTGATAATCTCTATAGGAGTAAACTTGAAGGGACAAATAGTCAACCCCATCTACCTTTATAGACAAGGCATAAGTCTCCTGGCTGGTAAGTAGTTAAACCCCAATTCCCTCTCCCTGGGGTGACTTTAATCAATAGAGAATTCAATTCATGATAGCTGTAACATCAAATATGCACAAAATATATTCAAAAACTGTTATCAAGTTCATAAATCAAATAAAAAACTGAGGTCAAGATAGACGAAAACTAAATTTTATGGATTCATAACTATAATGTAATATAAGGATATATCTCTCAGAATCAGTTTAACAGTTAAACTAAATCATAAAAAATATTCACATTTCATAATTTTTTACTAAATATGAATAAATCAAGGAATAAACTTCTAATAAATAAAATATTAAAATAATTAAACACGAGATAAACATTTATGAAAAATTCATAAATAAAATCTAATTGCAAACATTTTATAAATAAGTTAAATGTTATGGAATTCAACAATCATGAATATAAAAATTTTATATTAATTTTAATATGATATTTTTCATATTTTGTTTTATATAGAATATATATGATATTTGATTAATTATAAAATTTTTATAAATATATATATATATATATTATATAATTTTTTAAAATAATCTAAATATCATATATTTTGTAATTTAAAAACACTTTATAAACTACCCTTATGATTTATAAATAAAATTTTATTTCTTGATCATAAAGCATGCCATATAATTTGAAAAATTTATTCTCAATATTATCCTTTAATATTTCGTAAAAATGTTTCATAAACATTTATTTAAAAAATTATAAAACTTTTCTGATTAATTAATTAATTCATAAATTTCTTGTAAATTAATTATTCCCGAAATACATTTTAAAAGGATTTATAAACATTTTATAATCCATTAAAATCATTAAAAAGTTTAAAATAATTAAAAAAATATTTTTTCTTACCTTTATAAAAAATCTATATTTTTCATGAGGGTAGCCTCCTTCTTCCCTTATATAAACAGTCTATGTAAGGGTATATTTTCACAACCCTTACAAGACATATACTTCATAAGGGTACAAAATAATTTACTTTTACATGAACCCTTTAGGTAAAGGTAAATCCCAGATTACCCTTACATGATAAACCTTAAGGAGTTGTGTATGATTAATTAGAGGATAACCTTTATAGATCCCCATATGTGTAAAAGTGACATGTTATTACTTTCATACAAGTTATTTAAAGGTAACAAACTCTGCACAAAATTTTATGATATTTTGTTCTTCATTTTATAGTTATGATATTCATAAAAAATAGTTGATTAATCATGTTTAAATCTTGAATAAACATGATCTAATAACGCTAATGGGTTTCATTTGATCATTTAATGATCATTTCTAGCATAAACAACCCAAAAATAGGAAGATATATCTACAAGAATTACAACATGTAAATTATATGAAAAATAGTGTACCACAACATACTTGGAAACTGTGTACTACATCAACAACCATACTCTTATTCAAATGATAATTTTTGATGTAGATCAATAAAGCAACAAACATAAGCTTCCTGCCTTTAAGGGATTACACCAGCTAAAGGATCCTTGATTGTATCAAGAGGATATATGATTTTTGAGATAATTTTTTGGTAAAGACTATCATCACACCAAAACTTGATATAAGAGATTGTATATATTTATATAAGAAATGAATGTAACCACTTCATAATGCATCTTAGGAATTACTATTGTTTATTGAAATTAATTGAACTCATTTTAATAAATAAATGTAAAGTTTTTAATGAACTGACATTTAGTTCTAAACTGATGAAATAATGTAGGAGTAATCGAGCTAGCTATTTCCTTGTATACAACCAATTGAATATTCCTCTCATGCACATCTAATAATATATATATATATATATATATATATATATATCATACATTATACATGAATCAAATTCATGTATTAAATGTTAACTATATATCTATATATATACAATATCATATATATATATATTGCATCATATGCATGTGTACATGAATATCATGAATGTATATTTTTGTGTACATCCAACACACATGTCATAATTTTTTCAATAATACATCAATTTATGCAATTGTTGATATACATTAATAATAATATTAAGTATAAGGACCAACAAACACATCATAGATTGGAATATCCAAGGAAATATATAATATGTGGAATTCCTATTGGTGGGTCTATCCTCATAACCTCCATTCTCAGAGATTACCAAGTGTGAAATTCATGAGAATAATTCTCAGTGTCTTATGAGCCTTCGACACCTGATAGTTAGACATCATCTATGTCCCATCATATAGATGTCATCCAAATCATAGGAAATATTTTTAAGAATATTTTAATTTCACTTTAATGTTCTCATTATAGTGGTGAATTTTTAAAACCTTTCGATGAGATAGATACTCCAAGTACATTCTCACTTTAATTTTACACTAAAGAGCAATCATCATGTGAAAAGATATTCATTAATATTATGGTCTTTTAAAACACTAGTAATCCAAAGTATAAAATTAGTTGGTTCTAGGACACAAACTCCAATGGAACCACACTTGAACTAAATCCAACTACTAACTGACTTGTTAAATCTCACATGTTAAACATGATTCTACTGAGGTATGAATATAACTGATGGTCCCACCACATTTTTTTATAGTTATTATGATTAATATAACTTTGATCTTTTGAGAAAATACCTTAAGAAGTGATATCACTAAGTATTTAACTTTTTTACTCTATCATAAAATTTATATCTTGGTTAATGCTAGAGTTATTATATTATAATATGATAATACTTTAGTATCTTGGTATAAATCTAAAATCTAGAAAAAATCATTCCTAAAACACTTCATAAACTACATCAGAAGATGTAACGTACTCGGTCTATGTATTTATAGAAACCACTGGTTGTAATAAGTTAGTATTTCATATTAACTTATCCTCACTAGGATATTAGATCAAATTTATCTAAAGGAATACTAGTGTTATATCCCCTTGACCACTTTTATTCCCATTTCTCCAATTGAAAGGAACTCATATATTTCTACTTTATCAAATACTTCCAGATAGATATAACTATATCCCTATGTAGTTCTGTTGGTTCTATTTGATATTATCCCTCCATGATTGATGAATAAGAAATATCAAATCTCATTATATATCATGGAACATGAGATAGATCCCAAAATACTCTTTCATAATACAAAATCACAAGAATATCCTTCTATTATTTCATAGAAAAACTTGGAGAGATTTTATGCCACGTGACATAGGAAAAAATTTGGTATTTAATTATTCCATCTTTTATTTATAAATACCTTATCAAAACATATATTATGAACTGATCTAAGGAACCCCATAGATCTATATTAGTATATCTTATTCTATAAAACTTAATCTAATATTTTAAGTCATTCTTAGAGAAATTCCTTTTATTTATTCTTAAAAAACTGTAATACTTAATATCTATTTTCCATATATTACGAACACATTTGACTTAGAAACCTATATCACTCCCACAAACCTCTTTTAGACACACAACAGACTTTCATTATTAATAAAACAAAACTCTATAGTGGATTCATTAAATTAATATTCTATGATCACAATGGTTTCCCTAATATATAAATGGATTAATACAACTTTCATATATTATTGGCATCATATAGACATCTTCCACATGGTTTCCATAAAGTAAGGTAGTCTTGGAATCTAATTACCAATATAATGAGGATAGAGGGTTTCTATGAAAAGTAAAATTCGGATGGATTTTATCATGATGACTATTAACTAGTTTCATCATAGAATACATCTAGATATTTCTTGAAACCTTTAGTGACCAATCAATCCATATTGGTACTAAATTGTACTATCCATTTATATTTTCTTCTTTAATATTGAACAACACATTTACATCAACTGAAAAACTAGAAAAATATAGAACTAGATTTTGGCATATAGAATACATTACTGAATTCATATAGGCTTTTCAAAATTGTCCTATTTCCATTTAATTCTTTCTATAGGATTCATTATTCTTTATCGAATAATATATCACCTAAATTGATGAATATAAAACTACCTATTTGGTTTTATGTTTACTACATAATATCTATCCCTAAAAAAACACCCCCACTAATACTTGTGGAGTTTAGTGTTCCCATGCTAACTCATGAACATCTGGAGCCTTAACCTCATTGAAGTCAAGTATTCTCCCACTTTCTTAAAAGAGAAGTGATTATACTTTATAAAAATATAGTCAAAATTGACTAATATATTTTTATCTCAGGGATGGTAATATTCTGAGAAATTTTAAAATAATTATTTGAGATTCCCTTAGTGTTTTACTTAATGTAATTTTATAGATAAAGGCATATTTAAGAAAGAGTTCTAATCAAACACATGAGGCTGTGATATAATGGATTCCCATAATATTGTAACTTATATGATATCCATTAGTCAATATAGTTAGAATATGGTTATTTGTTATGATTTTATTTGTGAAACATTTCTTGAAAGTAATTATGGAAGAGTATAAATATATATAAGAATTCTCATCAATCCTCTTTATAATACCATCACATCTTTTATGTGTATAAGGTAATGTGAGTTTAGGAATACCTCTAATCTATATTTTAGTGATTTATGAATACTTGGTTAATATATAATTTGAAAATCCTACTATGAGGATCCTATATATTTTAATAAGTGTATTTATTACTTCCATTTAACATTTATAAAATATATTAAAGGAATATTATGAAGTATATAAACATACCTCTAACTTCTCCTTAGAATAGTTCACAAAGTATTATTGAACTAACTCTAGAATCTTTATGGTGTACCTTTATTTCTAAAGGTTTCATTATCTAAAACTTAATAAGTAAATATGTAAAATACCTAATAGTTTTAGCTCCTAAGAGTTTAAACACCCTTATAGGTTATACTTGATAATTACTTTTATCTTTACTTGAAAAATAATTATATTATCACAATTGTTTATGAGTCTTATATTTTATACTCACTATTAACTATTGATATTAGATATCTATGATTCAAGTACTACTAAACTATTTTTTAAGTATGAAATACCATAAAAAATCATTCTAGGAATGAAATAATGTCTCATTATTTATAAAACTATAAATTGAGATATATGTTTTGGTAATACTCAATAAAAAATAGTAGCTTGTATAGAATCAATTAACTTGGAAATATAAAGTTGTGTTCTTCTCTCGATCAACTTCAGAATCACCCTTTCTTAGTTACTTAGATAATTCAACTTAATTATTGTAATGTTTTTGAACTTCCTTGATTTTCATATTTGAATAAAAATATGTAAATTTAATATTGTATTTAATACCTAATAAGTGAAAGGGAAAAGTTACATTAAATGATGAATATACCTAAATTAGAATCTCCTATTTTATTCTTCTTTAATTCAATGCAATTCCTCTTTTAATGACCTTATTTTCTACCTAAGAAGAAAATAGCCTCATGTCCATTTCTATATATCTTAATCTTTTTTCTTTTTTAAGGGAAATACAAAGGATCCATTAACTTTAAACCATTCATGGGTTTTTCAACTATTTCTTTCACTCCATTCACTATAAGGGGTGAAAAACAATGTTCCTACCAATCCTTATTTACCTTACAATGCATAGTTAAATGATTCTTGAGATGCTTCTCCATATTTTCTATCCTTATATTCTTGATGAATATATAGAATATTGGTGGTAAATATGATAATATGATATTAATGGATAATTTATTATCCATATGTAAGACCTAATTTTATAACTGATCAATATACTTCAACATATTGAAGGTAATATCACTATATAGGTACCCTTATTATAATTTAAACTAGTACAGTGTAGTGACAATATCATTTATTTTTATCCATTCTTTCTTGTTTTCAAGTGTTATAAGATGAGTTTTCATGGTGTATACATTCATGTATTTAGGTTTTAAATTCATCTCTCCAGACATAGATGATAGAATAATGTGACGGATATTAGAAGCATCCTCCACGTTCCTCGTGTATGCATACTTTTCATCCTCGCTCACTTGTTGAGGTGACTGATTAATAATAGGGGACTCCATAACATAATACAAATTTTCCTATAGTAGTGTAGTGTATGAATGAATATATAAATATTGTAAATTTATACCAGTGAAGTTATTTTATTTGTATAAAAATAATCATAATGTTCCCATGATCTTGCTTACCTTTTTCTATATTAAGTAATAAAGATTTTAGTATTTTATCTTGATTACCGAGTGTGATTTACTAAATTAATTTTTATTAGTCTCCCATTATTTTATCAAATACCAATATCCCTCACCATTAGATTAAAAATATCATGTCACATGGATATTCTAGTTTAAAAGATCCATATTTACCTTTGAATAATCCAAACTTGGGACTGATAAATTACTCGAAGGTATTTAGGTAGGTGATCTTTCCAACTACATTAACTCAAAGTTCCTTGATCTCTTGAGTGGACTCCCCAATTCTAAAATCCCAGACTTGTATTTCCTTAGAATTTGACTCCAAGTTACACCAATTATTACATAAGAAATCAACCCTTTGGTTAAGTCGACCCATGAATATAGTTAGAACTCCCTTATAATTGAAATCACCCTGACTTGGGCCATAAAAGTAATTTGAACTCTATTTTTATTCTAACTTAAGTGATGTAATGATTTTTCGTCTTGATATTATTATTGAGAAATTTTTTATCTTTATATATAAATATTCTTTATTTTATCCTTTACATTATTATTAATAATATTTGGATTTTATATGATTAATTAACCAGGATTTGATAAAATAATTTATGTATAATAAATTTATTTTATTTTATATTACATTATTATTGTTTATTTAGTTTATGTGATTGCATTTAATCATAAAATAAACAAGAATTGCATAAATATTAACTTTAAAAAATAAAACAAACATGTGATATGATCATGAAATTTTAACTGTTGGTTAGTTTAGTTTAGGAAGATAAACCAACCCTTATCCCTAGGGGAATAACTCATTAATTTAATACCTAGATCAAGACACAAAATTCCACGTTTAATCTATGTATCTCCTTGCTTGGTTTCACCTCATCTCAGTCTTGAACCATCTTCTCTTACTTGGAGATCCTTCATTTACACATGTTTACTCACTCACGGGTGAGTGGTACTAGGGGTTTAGGGTTACATAAAAAAAATCATGGAAATATAGACCCATACATAATAATAAGGAAGAGATGATTGTAATGCCCTGACCCCAGTTACCCAGAGATAGTGCATTATTTTAATACATTGTCATGATTACAAGGAATCAAGTCTCGAAAGACTGATCAGTTTAGCAGTCTTGTAAAATAGATTACATACATGGACCTTACATTACACTTTCTAACATACAAAAAAAAACCTTTGATAATGACATTTCTCCCTTAGCTTAACCCTGCATCTCAAACATAAAACACTTCTTGGGATCCTGGGAAAATAAAACATAAGAAAGGGGTGAGCTCAGATGCCCAGTAAGGGTAAATAATTTAGCGAAAGCTATAAAATTTGAAGGCAAGATGTGTAATAAAAACAAAATCCTTTTTAAAAATAATATTAAACATAATATGGAAAAAATTATTCAAACATCACCAAATAAACAAGAAAATTGATATTCTACTAGAAGAATAATCACATGTAATAACTAATTTCATAATGAGGCAATGTCTAACGCTAGCCATCATTACCACATAGTCAAGGCCTTGTGCCAAGACTACAAATAAATTTTTTGTCAAGGCCTTGTGCCAAGACACTAGTTTGTCTCATGAGACCTATTGATGCATCAAGGAGATATAGCGGGCTCCACCCATCACTTACTAAGTCCACTACATTCCTCATATGAAAAGTTGAAACATAACATAAGCATTCGTATTAAAACTAGCATACGAAATGTAAATACATTAACCATAAACCATGAATGGTATAAAAATAGAACATTCACAATCAAACATATCATAACTCATTCAATACAATATGGAAGATTGTATTATAATAAATCAACTTCAAACAAGTTTAAAATCCATTAAAGTATGTTGACATAGATGAAAATGATCAGTAAAATGCTTTAATAGAAATACCCATTTTTCATGTAATCGTTTAAAATTCTCACAATTTGTAAAGGTAGTCATTTAAATGGGAATTTTGAATCAAAGTGTCCTATACCACTTTGAAACTTTTTAAAATAATTATCATTTCAAAACATTCATGTCTATATAAATAAATCCTTAAAATCATTTTGAAAACATGGACATTAATTAAAAGGGTTTAGAAAGATAAATATTTTAAAAATTTTAAATGATGATTCAGTTAAATGAATCCTCCCGTAAAACCTTAAAATATTTATTTTGAAATAATTTTTATAAAATATGGGTATCTATGATAAGTATGTCCCAAAAAATACTTACACATAAACAACCTCAGATAATAATGAGATTGAGGAAATAATCCTTACCTCATTATAATCAATCGAGTCGTATGAAAAATAGTCAATAACCACCAAATTATTCACATAATATCATGAATATAAAGAAAATCATGATAATATATATCAAATGGAAGTACACAATACACCACATGCAATAAATTAGTGTTGAATAATGGAAATCTCATGGAATTAAAAGTGAGATAAGAAACCCCTTACCTTGCACTTTCCTTTAGTCGAGGGTAAGTTTAAACTCCTGTATAATGACCATTGTATGTTATTAGATTATACCAGAACCATATTCATATTTATTATATCATACATGATTCATTTATGACTTTATACTACCCATTTAATAATTATTTTCATTTTAAATTAACATTTTGGGTAATAACCGCTTTCTTTATCGTACGCATTTTAACTTGTTATTCTTGTCCGTATCATTTAGGTCATGATTTAAATACTTCCAGAATATAAACCTTGATTCATATATCATATATAATTAGAATATAAATATTTATAATATATAGATATATGAAATGGAAAACACCGTTTATGGAGATGGTAGGCCGTACGTACGCATAAACGTTGTTTCTGTTCTCATATCATATTGAACAGAAGTAAGTGAATAAGATATATGTAAGTAAATAAATACATATATATATATATATAAATATATATATCTCCAGTAGAATTATTATTTCATATATTACATACTTATTAGTAATATATATTTTTATAATCGTCGATGAATGGTGAATGTGGAATTTAATCTCATCGTGTCGTGGAGACGGTAATCCGTACGTATGCACGAGCGTCAATATTATTTCCTTAAAGGTGTGGAATTGGGTGGTATATTAATTTTAAATAGAAATTATAATGTTATTTTCATTATTTATATACATATTAATAATCATTATATCCATCCAAATAACATAGTGTTGAATAACAAATTACACCACGACATGGAGACGGTAAGCCGTACATACGCACGCATGGTGACATTATCATTCATATTATGGATAGAATAATGAATATAGTTGTGCCATATTTATAATAACATCACAGTATATAGAATATACTGGAGTTATTATTTTAGAATGGAAACAACAAAGAAAGAGTATGTGGAAGAATAAGAGAACTTGAAAGAGGGTGGTGAAATCATTACCTCTTCTTCGAATTCTTCGTTTTGATTTGATCAAAAGGGATCATTATGTTGGATTTATGACCAAAGGAAGGCCTCTAAGATGAATTTAGGATAGTTTGGAGGATATTTGGGAAGGGTTTGGCCGAGACCAATGGATTTGGAGGTGTGAATTTGAGAGAAGGGGAAGTGCCCTTTTATAAGAGGGGTGAGGGGCACCTTAGAAAAAACTTAAAATATTATTTTATAATAAATTAATTTTCGGTTTATAATGGATCAAAAATAAATTATTTAAAGGATAAGGTGGTGATGGGTTGAAAACCACTCAACCAATATGTTTTAGATAGGTTTAGTTCACCATATTAACCTTAACTTTTAGATTTAACTCTTAGTTAAATAGTTTGACATTTACCATGTATCTTTGTATTTTTATATTATATGGTTAATAAAATTACTGTAAAATGACAATTGAACCCCAATTTGTTAATTTATACCATATATATTATTATATAAGTCTTTTGGTTGAACCTTAGATTTTTAGGACTATTATATCAATTAATAATATAATATTTGTTTTAAAAACCACTACTGGAAATATGACTTATACCAATGGTTTTGGGAAAACCATTGGTATAGGTCACTAATTTGGACCTATACCAATGGTTTGGACAAAACCGTTGGTATAGGTCCATTATGGTGACCCTATACCAACGGTTTGGCCAAACCGTTGGTATAGGGCCCAAAATCAAAGAACCTATACCAACGGTTCTCAAAACCGTTGGTATAGGTCTATACCAATGGTTTTGAGAACCGTTGGTATAGTTACATATATTTTTTATGGAATATTCTTACCGAGAACATTAAATAAATCAAAATTTAAAATAATTATGACAATACATATATACATATATATATTTATGAAATTATGTTCACAAAAGTCAAGTTAGGTTAGTGGTTAGGTCGTTCAATAATAAACTATAGGTACTGGGATCAAAAACCATCTAATGATTCTTTTAATAAATACATATACCAACGGTTTTATGGAACCATTGGTATAGATTTTTCATATTACTTATACCAACGGTTTTCAAAACCGTTGATATAGGTCTATACCAACGGTTTTGGGAAAACCGTTGGTATAGACCTATCCTCACGACTTAATTGGCCAAAGTTCTCCAAACCATTGGTATAGGCTATACCAACGATTTTAAGGCCTATACCAACTGTTCCAAACCATTGGTATAGGGTATTTTTCCAGTAGTGAACTATTTTATGTCAATTTTGACACTATTTGGTATTTGTTTTTTTTGTTAAAATCATAACAGCATGATTACTTCGAAAAAAATTGATCTAACCAACCCTAACATGTCATATTAACCTAGAAAATTAAGGGAATTTATAAAAAGTCTCAAATTACATTTATTTGGATATTTTTAATGTTAATTATTTTAATCTTTCATTAATACGATAATTACTGCATCATCATTGTGTCATAAATAAATTTAATTATTTAATGTATAAAAATTATAAATAAAATACCATTATGTAGGAAATATTTTTATATTTATAATGAATATTTATAGTCAAATTTAGCTTATCTATAACCCTATATTAAAAATGTTTTAGTTATTAAACTTTGATTTTAACTCTTTTAACTCTTCTTTGAATTAAATAATAATAAATGTCCTAATCTAATCCAAGTGGAACTAAAGGATCATATTTTATTCCTAAGGTTGTTTTTGGTCGAATTACACTTATCCAATAGAATTAGGACATGTGTTAGGGTAAGAATAATATCATTTTTACTCTTAATATCCCTATTTACTTTTAACCGTGGTAAATAAAAGTAAAAAGTTACTATTAACCAAAAATTATTTTTATCTTATTGAACCAAATTTTTATAACTGATATCAACCGTGTCTCTTGTATTTTTGAAATTCCACTCATAGAAGCGGTAAAATTATGTTTTATGCGAATTTGAAAATTCTCCTAGGAGGTGGGTAAAAGACGGTGAAAAGTTCAATAAAATTTTATATATCTAATATTATTAAAAAATGGCTCCAATGAATTACATTGAACATATATAGGTATTATGTATATATTTTTACCTAAAATAAATTTAAATAAAATAAATAATTATTTAAATAAAAAGTCAGTTTTAAATAATAACTCAGTGTTTTTCATTATTCATCAAAAATTGAAAGTTTTCAGAAAAATACAAAAAATTTACCCTAAGATAATTTTGATATTCCAAATTAAAAAATAAATTCTATTTTACCAAATTAAAAAATATAATTTGCATTTATTAATTTAAAATTAATTCCTATTGTCAAAACCAAATGGCGTATTTTTAAGAAATAATAACTATCAAAAGATTGACACTTGTTTATGTCAAATTTCAAAGTAAAATTACTTACAATGACCATAATTGGATTAAATGGTAAAAATATAATCTATTTATACTTTCAAACCATTAAAATTTATAATTTAACACTATAAATTATTTTTATTAAAAAGGTTGTTTTCAGTTAAAATATAGTAATTTTCACTATTCACCTAAATATGAAAGTTATCAGAAAAACACTAAAAATTTATTGAAACTAAATTCTTATGTCCCGATTATAAAGAAGAATTTTATTTTGTCAAATTGAATATATAAAGGTTTCAAATATTGGATTTAAAAAGGGTTCACCATTAAAAGGCGGTAAAAGTGCATTTTTTGAAAAATACTTCTTTTATCTGAAAAAAATGAATTACTTCTTAAATTATGTCTAAGAAACTCATAATATGGATTCTAAAATTGTAATGATTATATATAGTTCAAATTTCAGTTAATAATATTCATAGCCACTTTTGAACAGCTAGTTTGGTAAGTTGTGGTGTGCTTGAACTCGTTGTTGCGTGTAGTGCAAGTTATTAAATTACTTTTAAGAAATAACATACTATGAAATCTTAGGGTTTTACATGATAAAATTATTATCACAATTAATTTAATAATAAATTTATCACAAAAACTAATACAATAAATAATTAAATTAATTGAAACATAACATAAAAATAGGCCAGTCAAGATCATGGTCATCCACAACATGAAAAGAATACTTCTATAATTCATTTCAATTCATTATTTAATCTTAAAGTAATCATATTATTAATTTATTAATTAATTATCTTAATTAACAACCCAAAGAGCCTTTGATATTCCCATCCTCTTAATTTTTTAAATAAATTAAATAAATTAATTATCTACATGCAGTGTACTAATAGGGTCACATGGTATGTACCCTTTTGTTCAGATTAGATTTAGTCTGAAATTTAATATACATGACATGTAATGGAGGTGACATGAAATTACCCTTCTGAGTTAAAAAAAATGCACTGTTACTCACACAATGTGTGACATACATTTGTATGGTCCTTGTTGTGCACTATGTGCTTACATAGAATGTATACCCACACAACGTGTTGTGATAATTTATGGTGTGTTGTTCCATGGATCAAGACATGTAGTATATATGGAATGTATGACCACATGACATACCTTTAATATACACAGTGTGTATTACTGGTGATGGTTGTGAAGTTCATGACATGTACAACAACCATAAATTGTGTATTTTTTTCAGAATAACATGAAGAATAAAATTAAAGAATTTAATTCCACATGAATCATCAAAATTACTCAGCATGTAATCCGGGTAAAAAACCCTTGTTATAAAACATGTACACCAACTACACACAGTGTGGTTCATATTTTCACTAACTAATTTTTTATTTCCATGTTTTTGAATCACATGAAATACCTGTATCAACATGTACCATCATGAGTATGTACAAGTTACACAATGTGTACAACCATCTACACACTATGTACTCCCTTTTAGACCACTTGAACTACACACATAGTGACTCAATGTGTATTTTTCAAAGATAATTATGTGTTACATGGCATGTACACTAGCTTCACACCATGAAATCACTTATGGATAATGTTGCTTGACTAGAAGTTAATACGTGACATCCATATTAATTAAAAACAACATACTTTAACAACATAGAATCTAAACCATGTGAGGTTACATGGTGTGTCTAGTAGCCACACACTATGTACCCCTATTTAGTTTTATACCAACTAACAATCAATTTTCATTGTGTAATGATGTCGTGTACTAAGCCCCACATGGTGTTTCATGATTTACACTACTCACCCTTATGTGGTTGACCATAGGTACATACTGTGTATTTTTCCATTACATGTCATGTATCTGATATTCAAACATCTTCTATGTCCTATTAGAGATATATCACCACAAACATATGAAAAATGTTTTAAAATATTTTCATCTCACTTAAAGGTTCTCATTATAGTGTGGAACTACTATAACATTTCAATGCAATGGATACTCTAAGGACACTATCAAATTTATGTTACACAGAAGAAAATTCATCATGTAATCAGATATTTATTAATATTAAGGTCTTTGAATATACTGGAAATTGAAAGTACAAATCCACTTGGTTCTAGGGCACTAACACCAACATGCATCACATACTTTTAGAGGGTGATATTAATACTGTAATGAAAGATCAATACTGAATAAATGCAACCCACCTTGGATCTATAAAAATGGAGGTGATAAAATTAATTATTTTTGGGATCATCTATCCCATATATGATAGAAAATGGGTTAGGATGATGAAAATTATACCTAATAAAGATGGAATAACAATATTTTTAAATGAAAGGAATGAATTGTTTCTTAAATGTGTGGAAAATAGTTAGAAATTATATATTTAATATCATAGAATTAATCAATTCACATGAAAGGAACACTTTCCAATTTCTTTTATTAAATAAATGTTAGAAATTTTGGTTGGAAAGTCCTATTATTATTTCCCTAATGGATATTCAGGTTATTCTCAAATCCATAGATTCATAAAAGATCAAGAAAAGATTATTTTTACCTATCAATTTAGGAAATTTTCATATAGAAGGATTCCATTTGTCCTATTTAATGATATTAGAACCTTTTAGTGTTGTATGGTCAATATTTTCTCTAAGTTCCTAGAGTATTCCATATAAGTTTTCATGGATGATTTCACTATTTATGGATATTACTTTTATGATTTTTTTGATATACCTAGGTTCTATCATATGTTATTACGTTGAAAAATATATCATATTAAATAATGAGAAATGTCATTTTATAGTGGAGTGAGGGATAATTCTTGGGGAAATCATCTCTAAGGATGGAATTCAATTTTATAAATCAAAAATTGAAATAAGTTCCCCCCTCTCATACCCAAAATGTGTTCATGAGGTGCGATATTTCTTAGACCATACTAGTTTTTACCAATGATTAATTAAAGGATTTATTAAGACTATACATCCCTTATACCAATTATTTCCAAATATATTGAGTTTATATTTGATTATTATTGAATAGATACTTTTAATTCACTGAAAATGAGTTTCACATCCCCACCCATTACCCAACCATTGGGGTGGGATATCCCCTTCCAGCTCCTATATGAAACCTATAACTATGTAGCTAGGGTATTTTTATCATAAAGGTTTGAGAGTAATCCTCATGTCATTTCATATGCTTTACAGACCTTATATCTTCCATAGGAAAGATACATGACCATTGAAAAATAACTTCTTTCCATTGTGTTTTCCTTATGAAATTTTGTTCTATCCTTTTTGGGTCAAAGGTCATTATGTTTTTCGATCACCATCCTTCTATTTATCCTTAATAATCCTAAGGATAATCCCCACCTTATATGGTGGAAAATACTTCTCTTAGAGTTTTTCCTTGATATTTGAGATAAGTGAGGAGTAGAAAATGTATTAAAAAACCATATTAGTAGGATTACCCCACCATTGGACTATCATGTTGACTCATCCCTTACCATTGGAGAGTTCTTCCCTGATGATAACCTTTTTGATATAGTGATCCTTACCTCTTGGTATACAAATATTTTTAAACTATTTGGTAGAATCTAGGGTCCTTACTAATTTTAGTACTACTTAATACCAAAGTCTTAAACATGATTCATGATTATATATTTGGGATGAACCATACCTGTGGTGTATTTTTGGTGACAATGTTCTTCAACGACGTGTACCCGACCATGATTTCACATATTTCTTGAGTTTTTGTCCAATTTTAGCTTATAGGGGTCACTTTATCTCTCAACATATAACTTAAAAGGTCTTTAAATTCATATTTTTTGGCCTACATTGTATAGGTATTATCATTGGTTTTATAGGTCATGTACACAATGTAACACCCCAAGAAAAGTGAGACTTAAAGGGATAAATGTTACAACCCTTGTCACAAGGTACACTTTTATTTTTAGCAGACTATCCGATTAGAAATCTATAGTTAATAATGTTTAACCAAGAGTAGTGTTAGGATGGGTGCCTCCTGGGAAGTTTCCTAGGGTGCATGTGAGTGAGTACATAATGGACTAAAAGAACATGTGTTGACCAGGTTCATGGAACAGTGAGGTCGGGTTATGAAAAATGGTATTAGAGCCAATACCTAGTCTGAATTATAGAATAAATACTTGGGTTTAAGGTTTGGGATCCACAATGAGGGAATTTTTCTTTAAAGGGGTGGAGATTGTAACATATTGAGAAAAGTGAGACTTAAAGAGCTAAATGTTACTACCCATGTCAACAAGGTGAATCTTTATTTTCAGGAGCCTAACTAATTATATATCTATAGTTAAGCATGCTTGACCTAGAGCAGTGTTATTATGGGTGACCATATATTCATGAGTGAGGAAAAAACACACTGAAAGAACATGTGTTGGCATGTGAGGATAGTCATTAGTCTAATAAGTGACCCCAATGGGTAATAACATATGGTGGGATGGGAATGAAACCAAGGTATTATAGGAGACCCATGGGGTCATATGACTAGGTTCATGGATATTAGAGGCTAGGTCATAACACACAATATTAATTCATAGGGAATATATCGAGGAGGAATGACATTCCCCAATAACCCATGTTATTTTTCGAGACATTTTATGCATGGGGTATCAAGTTCATGAGACCTTCCATACATTCATTTTTATTTATGTAAATATTATTATATGTTTATTATGAGTCTAAATGGATATAGGCCAAGTGAAAGAGAAATTATGACTCCCAAGTGGCTGTCAAATTTGTAAGACTACATATTTTTAGTAGGTTTGGTTTGATAAGGTTTTTCATTAGAAACCAGGGTTCATTTTTTTTGTAAGCATAACATGAAAACCTTACTCCATAAGTATTAATTTGTTTATAAATTATATACTACATATCATTGATGGTGATATTACCTAAATCAAATATAAATCATATGGTGATTTGGATATATAATATTATATGATATGTATATGTCATATGGTACAAAATATGATAAATAAGGAATATCATATTCCTTATTAAAGACATATCTTAAAGAATGAATATGCACATATCATGTTACTTACAAGATAATCATAATATATTATTATGTTATTTATAACAATTTTATGAGTATAATCATATTGTATTATTCACACATACACTCTATGATCAATATTTTCATTCAAATATTAAGTGTTAACATTCATGAATCTTTCATATATGGTTATAATTGGATAAACAAAATGCATGGGAGATCAAACACACTTAAATTTTAAGTGTATGGATGGATGTTTAAAAATATTATAAATAGATGGCATTACTCAAACATTATATAACATTTGAGTAAAGGATATAAAAGGGTTTATAGTGTCTCGAGGGCTATATAAGAAAACAAACACCATTGAGATTGGTATTTGAGTAAAGTGATATTGTCCAAGTCTCATACCAATTTTCTCATTCTCTCTCATGATATATTCCATATCCTTTATTAAATACTAATAAATAATAACATATCTTAGACAGGAGGAGAATACCACCCATGAATTGGGTGATTTAGTTGACCTATGGATTCACCTTATAGGGAAGAGTCTTTTGACTATTCCATAATGATCTTCATTATGCACAAATTGAAAACGAGATTAACAACAATATTTGTTGCAATGGTACACACTATTCATTTTAGTTTATTCATGGTTTTGGTTTAAATGCATGGTTTTCCTGGGATTTATGATTTCTAATGTATTATGATGCATTGAACAAAAGTTTTTAGATTCTTAGAAACCAATCAATGGTATCGTATAAACACCATGTTTCTTGATCCATGGAATCATTCTTTATAAATAAAGAAAAAAAATATCACATTGGATTTGTATTCAGTACTGTATGATATGATATAAAAATTGAATTGTGAAAGTTTTTACATTAAGTGATATCATAAGATACAGTAATATCATCTTGTATGATATTGGATGTCATAACAAGTGGCACAATGTAATTATTTAGTTTTTGGTATATTTTTGTATATGATATGCCTTTTCATAATATATGATATCACTGATTTCAAATGATATTGCAACATTAAAATTGAGCATTGTATCACTTCAACAATATTAATGCACATTATAAAATACAACTAGAATATTACTGAAGGTGATATCGTTACTTAAGATAGATAATGTATATCATATAAAATAACTTATACGCATCAGGATTATCTAGCACGAGTCACTAAATATGTAATGTAAAATATGACATAACTTATTCCTAATCATAGCTTATGATATATTGATATCATATAATAAGATATTCCTGGAAAATTTTAATTTTTTATTTTTTTAATTATAAATTGAGTTATGTAATTTATTATATGTTTATAAATTATAAAAAAGTTATTTTTAGATATTTATTTAATGTATAAAGTCTTTATAAATTAATTAATTATAAAGTCATTATAATTAATTATTAAATGTTTATGAAGCATTTATTAAATAAATATCCATAATAATAAGTGATAATATTAAATACTAATTGAAAATATATGGAATGACTTATAATTTGGATATAATATGATTATATAGAAATAATAAGTGTAATTTATAATTTTTTTTATAAATTATAAAATAAGACAAAAATATAAAGGATTTTATATTTAAAATTATTAATTTTTTATAATATTTATTTTGAAATTTCCAAATTGAAAAATGAATTATTTGAGAAAATTATTTAAACCATATCAAAAGGGGTTTTGATAATTTATATGATCAAGGTTTAAATAATATTAAATATTTTATATTTAGATTATGTAAATTGTTTATAAAATAGACTCATAATATAAAATTTTTATATTTCATTCAATATCATATTTATAAGTTGAATACCATATAAAAGGTTAATATGAATTAGTTCATATTAGAAATAATTATAAAGTCTTTATATTTATTTAATTATGGAGTGTCTATAATATATGGATAAATTATGAAGTTTTTATAATTAAATTTATTTATGAATTGTTTATAATTTTTTTATCTCATGCCTAAATTTATGAACTATTCATTTATTTTTGTTTTCTCCATTTTATTCATAAATATAATTTTTTTATTATGAATGATTTTATAATTTAGTTTAAAGATCTAAACTACCCCTATATATTTTCATACATGCATATAAGTATTTACATGCTAGATATGATAATTGATTTAATTTTATTCTACCTTAACTTTATCATATATTGAGTTATGATATTGAATTTAAAGGTTAATTATTGTTTATACATATTAAGTGTTATAATTATAATGAAATTGAGGTCTCTCTTGAGTAAAGTTTTAATGACCCCCTTCCCCCAAAGGTACCCCTCCTGGGTCAGCAAGGGAGAAGGAAGATAGTTCCTGCTCGAAGCCTGCATCCAATAGGCCACGGGTTGGTGACAAGCAATGAGGGTATATCATACACATAGGTGGGAGACATTACCCTCTAAGACAACATAAGGAACAAGAGATAATACAAGTACACTGATCAAATCCTACTATGATAAAGTAAAATAAAACCTAAATACATTCATGTAATGTCATAAAAAATGAATACAGCTGAAAATTAACTACAATTACCAGAATATAAACCCAAAAATGACTACGAATCCCAAATAGATCATGAATAATTATGAGATAGAAATATCCAGCCAAATCTACAACCTTCTCCTACTGACTTAAAAAACAATTTATATATATGTAGTATGAACATAATTGGTATACTCAGTAGGATCCTCCTTGGAGCATCTTGTGAAAAATTAAGGAAAGAATACTAAATCCCAGTAAGAAACAAGTGAAAATAAATCATCAATTAAATAGGAATACTAATTTCATAGCCTTTCCATGACTATTGATTGCCAAGTAATGCATACAAGAGATCATATATTATATTAATTAATCAAGGGTACCCAACTACTACTTCCCCACTGGTCTTCTGATCTACATCGACATCGTACGTCATGATCACTCTCTCAACAAATGAAGTCATCTTGAAAATACATGGGATAAAGTATCGTAACATGCATCTCATGCATTACATAATCTCACCATCCCATTACACATATTAATATATTAATTTATTAGTTTCTGGGAGCCACCGCAACTTGTATTTCATGTATCATATGTCGGGTATTGTACCTCAATCCATCATAGCCTATACACTAAGTAATGAACCTCAAGCCATCACAACCCATGAACATCATAACTATAATAATTATTAGTATAATATATCTAGATATAATGATATCATTCATTTATTCACAACTTTTTATCTATTCCCTTTTCTGATTTTCAAGTAAAAGTGCATAATTGGCATGAAATATTCATGTTTTAATATTAAATATAATTTTTGAGAATTATTTGAATTAATCCATATTCGATTCATTTTAATATTTTAATCATAACTATCACCCTAATTATCCAAATTGTGTGATTATTATTTTTTAGGGTTCCTTATTCAAATTAATAAAAATCCTCTAACTGGATAATTGGATAATTCGGCCATTTTAAGGGCTATATGGGCCACACAAAATGGCCCACCGAACCTATGATAAAAACTGAACCAACCATGATTATTGAATTTATATACTCAATATAAAAGCCAAAAATTTATTTAACTCCATAATATGGTTTATTGTATCCAATACATCTTGTATTAAAATTTTGAGGCCCAAATCAATCAAAAAGTTACCTAATTGATGCATGAAAATTCATTCCACAATTCTATTTGGGATTTGAAAACAACCCACAATTCTTGACTTTTGTACCAATATAGAAGTCCAATATACCTTTAATGTTTTGGGGGGATAAATTAAATATATATTATCCTAACTTTTTATAAGAAATGGTTTGGATTTTAGTCCATATTAATAGCCATAAATTCATTTACATTTAGGCCATGAAAAAATTCAGGACAATTATGCATAACAATACATGATTTACCAAAATAGCCATAAATTTTGATCCAAAAGTTAAATGACTTCCAAATTTGGAGTCTATACTATAAAAATACATATATACAACTTTTTATAATAATAGTTCTTGATATTCAGATTTCTTAAAGAAAAAATGGTCAAGATATCTCAAGGTATAATTTTGGAGTGCAAACGGTCCACCACCTTGGGCTATAAACACAGTCCAATATTCTTGTTGCAAGAGGTAAGAATTTAAGAACTAAATAAGGATAATTTTAATGAACATATAATTTAGAAAATTACTATTAGTACTTGCCATACTATTTTTTCAACAATATAAACCTCTCCTCTACTTTCCTTTTCATGTTTGTTTTTGTTTGTTTTCAAATGTAATCATGAAAGTTTCATTATAATTTCATTTGAATTTTAATGAATGGTTCATTTAAATTATATCTTATAATCATCAAAAACATGTTGTGTGATATTAATGTTATTAAAATTTATTAAATCAATTTGAAAAAAATTCATTTTTACACATTCTCATTTAATCTAAAGTGCGTGTTTAACTCTCTTCGCCATTCGTGTGTGTGTTCGGCGCAAAAATATTTTCTAGTCCCCATTATTTATTTTATTTTTAACTCATCACCATATATATAATAAATAATCATAATTTCTAAGTAAATATCTTATTGAGGTGATTCATAATTTTAGTATGTCAAGTGATTGAGAGCTTTTGGTTGTTAAATATTCTATATGTTAACATTTTTTATGTTAATACTTAAAATGTCATGGATTAATGAAATGATTTGTTTAACATGTGAAGTACATGGATTACTGTAACCATAAATAAACTTCCATAAAAAAAATATTGATTTATATTATATCCCTAGTTAAGGAATGGATTAAATCCCAAACAATTTTGAATTCTGATCAAAATCATATTGTGAAGTGTGTGTTAATTTAATGATATATATAAAAAAACCCAATGATTTCATAATATTTCATCCCTAAAAATGAAATCACCCAAATATTCATTAAATTTTTAATTAAATTCATAAATAAATCATTTCACCTAAGATATTCAAACAAAACCCTTGATCAAAAGACAAAACAAAAAAAATCAACTGTAAAATATAGCACCATCACCGAGGATTTGAATAATGCTAAAAAATTATATTTAATATTAAAACATGGTCATTTAACACTAATTATGTACTTTTACTTGAAAATTTATGAATTGATTAGATAAAAATTTATTAATAAATGAATAACATCAATTCCCCCACACTTTATCTTATGCATGTCCTCGTGTATAACAAATACAAAAACATAACAAAATTATTTTTACTCACCAAAAAATGTTAAACTTTTGTTTTCATAAATCAGGGGATGAAAAGAATTTCTCAATCATTAATAAATAATTCCAATACAATTTGTTACTAAAATTATTTTCCAAAACCATTCATTTTTTCATGTTCAAAATTTTAATTGGAAAATGTGGGCACTCAAAACATACTCCTCTCAAGATGATGAAAATTTATTCAAAGAAATTCACTAATTCATCAACCAAAAGTGAAAATCATAGAGTTTGTAAGATCTGTCAACTTCCATTCCCTATTCAAAAGTTCACAAGAATCAAGAGGTATTTTTAGTGGGGGTTTCAGTGTTTATGGGATGGTAAGAATATAATGTCCCAAAAATAGGAAGTGGGGGAAAACACCAACATTGGAAAAATGATTTTTTTAAAATATGACATGGAAGGTTATGGAAAAACATATTTAAAAGGGAAATAATGTTTTAATTATGACACAAAATAGATAAAAAAATTTAAGAGGATGAAAATATGAAAAATTTACAAAACACAAAACCGCTCTCAATGACATAAGAAAAGATGATGCAAGTGTTTTTTTTTGTTTTTTTTCTTCAGAAGTTGAAGTTGTAAAAAATCTCACACTAATATTCCAACCCATGTTTGATCTCCTTAAAACACAAAAATTAATAATTATAACAACATAAAATTTTAAGGAAGAGTGATTCTTGACCCTCCCAATACAAAACCCATTCATTGTTTTCACTTTTTTCAATTTTTTGAACACTTTTAAATAAATTTGATACAAAATAAAAAAAACATATACATATTTAAAAATATCACTAAATGAACCCCCACACTTTAATGGATTCTTTAATTCAAGAATATGAAAACACGTTGAAAGTTAAGGAAATGCTTCCAAAAATAAAATCCATTCCCCCACACTTAAATCTCAATAAATCATGCAATGAAAATCCATGTACATGTTAGGTGGGACAAGGTTTTGTGATTGTAATGTGTCTATAATTATTTTTTCATTGGAACTAAGGGTATTTCAAAAGGAGGATCAATGTAATGGTAATGAGAGGCTATTTATCTATTTTGATTATAATATGGTTCAGAAAATGCCTCTATCATATTAATGTACACCAAAGTAGGAAATTAAGACCAAAGGTCCAAAAACTCAAGACTCACAATCAGGGGGTGAAAAACACATAATATTAAAAGATATTCAAAGGTGACCTTTACATGAAATTTGAATTTATTACTCATGGTAGCATAAAAATAATTTTCTAATAAAAAATTGAGTATTCAAAAGTTATTTTTATTGAATTTTTTTATCCATGTTTATGATGAAAATACAATTTTTTAAAGATATAAATAGGTCTTCAGACTCCCCAAAATGGTTTTAAAAAAATTTAAAAAATTTATGGTGAGTAATTATGATTCTTTTGATTGTTTTTTTGTTTTTTTGGGTTTTTTTGGGTTTTCTTGTATTTTTTATGAAAAATATACCCATTTAAAATAGAGAAAAAAATGAAAGGTGGATGAAAAAAGTGGTAAAAAATTGAGAGAGAGAGTGAGAAAGAGAGAAATAGAAGAATAAAGAGGGGTAAATATAGAGAGAGAAAGAGAGAGAAAAATAGAGAAGGATAAAGAGAGGGAGAGGGAGTTAAAGGGAAAGAGGTTCCCATGGTTTGGATTTAGTGGGTTTTCATCACCATCCAATGGTGGTTCAATTTCAATGGTTGGGGATTTATTGTAAGTCAATGTGGTTCTTAGCGTGTGTCTTCTCATGATGATAATTTAACTGATGTCAATTAACCATGAATTTCCTTTTGGAATAGGGGTCTTGAACTTTCACTGTACCAAATGGGTAAACTTTATTAATAATAAAAATATCTTCCCAATGCACTGTACCAAATGGGTAAACTTTATTAATAAGAAAAATATCTTCCCAATGAAAATTAAGCTTACATAGGTGAATAAGAAATTGATAATTTAAGAGTCTTATAATTTACACTTCATAAAATACCTTTTGTAGGATGTGTTTTTCATGGAGTGCCTTGGAATTTTCTTTATAGATATTGTAATTCTCATAAGAATCAAGCTGAAGCTCCTCCTATTCATTCAACTGTAAGAATATCTATTCACCAAATTTTTCACAATCAAAATTACAAGTTCTCATAGCCAAAAATATCTTATATTGTATTTTAACTGATAAATGAAAATATTTACCAAAAACCAACCTAAAAGGAGACATCCCAATGGGTTTTTATAGGTATTTAGACAAGGCCAAAGCGCTTCACTAATTCTTTTAGGCCAATATTTTCTATTTGAATTAATAATTATCTCAAGCACTATTTTCACTTCTATGTTGAAAAGTTTATCCATTCTATTTGTTTGGGTGTGATATAAAGTTTATGTTTTATATAAAATCCCATTATTTTTTCAAAATATATTCCATGGTTCAATTATAGAAATGGATTTCTAAGTCACTTACCAAGGAACACAGAGTTCTAAATTGTTGGAAGATGTGGGTTTTTATGAAATCACTAACAATATGTGTATCATTCATTCTATTGGATTTGGACTTGAACAAATTAGAAACATAGTAGACCATAAGAATAATTTAATAGAATACATTAGAACGGGGGAATGGTCCCATGAAATTAATGCCCAGTCATTGATGATATCAAAAAATATTAGGGGATTTTAGGGAATTTAATTTATTTTGGAAATTATTCCAAACTATAGGAAAGTGGGATATGATTGAAAAACTCATGTAAGTCCTCAAAGAGTGAAGTTTATAAGAATATAGAGTCAAGGACCTTTCAGAAGGTCCTTTTTAATCCAAAGTGGCCACCACCAGACATTGGGTGGTAAAATTATAAGATAGAGGAATATTTATCTTTATCAAAACATCTCCTAATCACTATGTCATCCTTAGTTTTCCATAGTTTATTATATTATAAAAAATATTATTTTGAATCACTTTTCAACTTCAATTTTTGTTCCTTTGAATTTTTTTCAGGAAAAACATTAGCAACCAATCAATTTACAATGGTGGAATACCATAGTGACTTTGGAGTGAGATATGAGAGGTGTTTAGTGGGAAATTCAGGATCAATGATTTCATAATTAGAAGAATTATAAATTCTAGTAAAGTGATCATCCAGAGGGTTTTCTTTTCTAGTTATATATTTGATATCAATTTCAAACTATTAGAGCCTTAGTATCCATCTTATTAGCCTTGGTTTGGAATCAATTTTCTTAAATAAGAACTTTAAAGCTAAATGGTATGTGAAGATGATGATTTTATCACCTAAGAGATAGGGACAAAATTTATCAAAAGAAAAAAACATAGTTAAAAGTTCATTTTTAGTTCCAATGTAATGATATTGAGTTTCATCTAGTGTTTTTGAGTTTCAATATATTTCATGAGGAATTTTTTATCTTCTCTGACCAAGAATGGCCCTAATAGACCTATCAAAAGTATCACACATCAATTCGAAGGGTAAAGAAAAATTTTGGGGCTGGATTATCAGTTTAGATGTAAGAAAAAATTTATTTTAATTAAGGATATCTTGAAAACCTCATCTAAATGTAATGTAACATCATTTTAGAGTACACGAGTGAGTGAGAGAAAAATCCTACTAAATTTCTGGATGAATCATCAATAGAAACTGACATAACAAAGGAATGAATGGATGTCTTGAACTAATATGGATTTAAGAAGTGATTTTATCACCTCAATTTTGGAATAATGGACTTGAATAACCCATTTTGAAATTATGTTGAATAGAACAATCCCATTAGTAACCATGAAGTGACATTTTTAAAAATTTAGCATAAGGTTACATTTGACAGAATTTTTAGGACTAGAGAGAGTGAATGTAAGCATGATTCAAATGACTCACCATAAATGGTAAATTAATCTATGAATACCTCCATGTAATGATTAATTAATTAAGAAATAATACTCATCATACAACTATAGAATGTTTCAGGAGTATTAAAAATGCCAAAAGGAATTTTCCTATCTACATATGTCCCAAAGGGGAAAGTGAATGTAGTAATTTATTGATCCTGAATTTCAATTTTGATTTGGAAGTAGCTAGTGTATCTTTTAAAAAAAACTAAAGTGACTTTATATATAATATTTATAGTATCTGATCAAGTAAAGTAAGTGGGTAGTGATATTTTAATGTTTTAGTATTCAATTTTTGATAATTAATACACACACTCCATTTTTTTCACTCAAGTTGTGACCAAATCTCCATGTTAATTTGGGAAAATATTTATCCCACCCTTATTAGGTACCAATTGAATTGTAATAACCCATTAACTATCATAAATTGGGTATATTATAATAGCTTGAATAAGCTTAGTGATCTCTTACCTAACTACCTCAAGTATGAGTGGTTTGAGTCTTCTTTTAGGTTGTCTGATTGGTTTATATGATTCTTCAAAATGGATGTGATGTATACAAAGGGAAGGGTTGATGGTTGGTATATCATATAGGGTCAAACATAAGGCCCTTTTATTTTCCTCTAACACTTGAACAAGTTTGTACTCCTCAATTTTAGTAAGTTTAGTAGAGATAATGATAGAATAAGAGTGATCATGGAAAAGGAATGCATACTTCAGGTGTACAGTAAGAGGTTTTAGATTAGGTTCATCCTTCATTTTGGGATAGAAAAATTATGAATAGATAAAGGTCTTACATTTGGTTTTGAATAAATTTCATCATTACTATCCAAGGTGGATTAGTAGAGATCAGTGGTGAGATGGGATTCCAGATATTTTTCAAGACACTTTAGATTGATGGTGTCTATAAATGAATGGTCAACATAAACTTCTCCATTTATGACTTGGTTAATCATGGTGCACATTTAAAAAACTTATATATTATTATAATAGAAATAACATGATGGTATAGGGTTAAATCAACTCTCAGAAGTTTCCTCAGAAGGATGGATAGAGAATGTAGAGTGATCCTCTAATGGGTGTCTCATGGATTAAAAAATATCAAACTTGACCGGATGGTCATCAAATTCCATCAATAAGTCGACTTAATGGACATCAATTTTTGTTCTAGATATCATGAGGAATGGTATTCCTAGAATCAATGGATATTAAGAAGAATTAATCTCAACTTCCATGTCAAGGACATAGAAATCAGAAAGGGGGATACAATCATTGACCCGAACAAGGACATCCTCAATTATTCCATCGATAATGGTAGTGATTTAATTGGATAATTGAATGAAAAAACTCCTTGGGTTCAAGGGACCTAGAACAGGGATGGATAATATGGATAATATGGATTTGGTCAGTAAATTTATTGAGGATCATAGGTTTATGAGTGCATTATAAAAGTTGGAACTCCTTATTGGGCATGGAACCATAAAGGTCCCTAGATATTTTCACTTTTTGAAAGTGGATTGTTGGGTTGAAAGATTTTCAATAGTCCTAAGTTGTCTCTTATGGGTGAAAAATTCATTAAGAAACTTTTCATACTTATGGATTTTTTTGATGGAATCTAAGAGGGGAATGTTGAATTCAACATATCTAAACATTTCAACCATTTAAAAATCTGGCTCATAAGGATTCTTAGGCTTAAAAATGGATTGAGGAAATGGAATTAGATTCCTTAGAGGAATGGAATGAGGTGAGGAAGTAGATTTGGGTTATTTTTTTTGGATTTTTTCTTTTCTTTTTCCATATCAACATTTATATGGGTTTTAGAGGATTCACCATGAGGCATAACAATTTTATTTATAGATAAAAAATATAATTACACTTACATTACCCTTGGGATTGGGGTTGGGTAATGGTTGAGCTGGGAGTTTGAGAATTGACAGATACCACTTATTTCCTTTCAGATAAAAGCGGTTCGATAAGAAGGGAATAATTTATCTAAGAAGATTCACTTAATGTCATTCCATGTGTTTATGGAACCAAGAGGGAGGTGATAGAGCTAGAGTTGGCTAGGGAGAAAGGTAATGCTTGAAGTTTGATTTTTTTTCTTCCGAAACCCCTTGAAGATTCATAGTAGATAACACCACTTGAAACTCTTTGAGGTGAATATGGGGATCCTCATCAGATAGCCCGTGAAAATGATGGAAAAGATGAATCAAACCTGATTTGAGTTTGAAATCAGTCTCAATTTTTTGATATTTAATACCAAGGGATTAGTAATTCATACTAGGGGCAATGAGTTCATTAAGAGTTTATTCCCTAGGATTGATTATATCTAGATAAATTGGATGGGAAATGAATGAATCTGGAGTGATATGATTATCCTAAATGTCACTCCTAAGGTAGTGAAGATTTCAATTTATTTACATGTCAAAAAAACCTGATGAATGTTTTGATAGGCTATAGGGAATTTAGAGTTATTTTTAAGGATGGTTAAGGGGGTTTTCTTTGTCTTTTTTGTTCACATATTTTTTGATTTTGGTTTTTATGGGTTTTTACAAAAATAAAAAACAACCTAATACTAGTTGAATGATCCCTGGCAATAGAACCACTTGAAGTACATTCTATTGTTTCCTATATTCTATTTAATGGTTCGATGCTCTGCTATAATGTGTATAATTACACTCAAGTCAAATCCTCAGTGATGGTACTGTATTTTACAATAAATTATTTTTGTTTTTCCTTTGGAATGGGGGTTTGTTTGCAGAGATGAGGTGAAATGATTTAATGATGAATTTAATTTAAAAAGTTAATAAATATTTGGGTGATATATTTATTATGGATGCAAGATTATGACATCCTTGATCTTTCTAATATATTGCATTAAATTAATACCCACTTCACAAGATGATTTTGATCGTAATTCCCAAATGTTTTGGATTTATTCCAAGCCTTAAATGGGGATATAATATCAATAAATACTTGTTTATATAAGTGTTTTTATGGTTCTATTAATCCATATAATCCACATGTTAAACCAATCATGTCATTAATCCCTGAAATTTTAAGTTTTAACACACACAATGTTAACCTAAAGAATATTTAATGACCAAAAGCACTCAATCAATTGAGATACCCAAATTATGATTCACTATAATGAGATATTTTATCATCCATTGAGATGGTTAATAATATTTTTTATGATGTATATGATGATGATTTGAAAATAAAGGAAAAATAATGGGACAAGAAAAGTGTTGTGTGCCGAACACACACACGAATGGTAAAGAGAGTTAAAAACACAGTTTGGATTAAATGAGAAAGTGTAAAAAGGGAATGGTTTTCAACTTGATTTAATAAATTTTAAGAAAATTAATATTAAAATATATATTTTGGATTATTATAAGAGACATCTAAGATAAAACATGTATTAAAATTCAAATGAAATTACAGTGAAAGTTACACAATTACAATTGAAAACAAGAAAAAAACATGAAATCAAAAGTGGAGGAGAGGTTTATCTTTTTGAAAAAAGAGTATGGAAATTAATAATAGTAAATTTTAAATTTTATATTCATTCCAATCCTCATACTTCATTTCTTAAATTACAACCTCATGTAAGGAGAAGAGGGGAGTGTATTTATAGCCCAAGGTGGTGGAATGTTTTCATTCCAAAAATTCCCATCAAGTTTTGTTGACCATTTTTCCTTTTAGATAGATGATTATCAAGAAATATTATTCTTAAAAGTTTTATATATGGTTGTTTGAAGTACACACACTAAATTTGGTGTCCATTGGACTCTTGGAAAAAATGTTATAACTATTTTTGTATACCCTGTGCTGCTGTCTAGAATTGTCCTGAATTTTTATGTGATGTCCCAGACCCAGCTGCCCCTTAACTCGAGCCCCAATCCTGGTTGGCCACATGACCCCTGGATCGTCTCCCCATAGGCCAGGGGATACCGACTAGCAGCGGGGGTGTAATGGTAAGTCAGTGGGGAGACCGTACCCCCATGTCAGAGTATGCAGCGGAATAACATCAAGTGATCAAATAGCGGAAGCACAACAAGTGGATAAATAGGAGAAAAAAAGGAATCATACAACCAAACAACAGAAGTAAGGAAACCCTGATAAATATGAAAAATCTACAGAGGCAGTGTCTGATACAAAATGGATGCATGGCATGCTAGTACAATAGAAATCGAAGACAAGCATGCTATACAATAATACAAAAAGAACAAAAGTAGTACACGAGCATCTCTAGCCAAGATCGATCCTCTGCTTTGGATCTCCAGCAAGAACATACATATATCAACAACCTGAAGCTGGGCCTTTGCCCCTACTAGTACCTGCAGTAGTGAAGTCTACACGGGTGCCAAGGAGGCCACCCAGGTAGGGTGTGAGACAAGTCTCAGTAGGCCACCACCAATGATGTCTATGTGTAATCCAAATAGGTGTTCGCAATCAAAGTGCGTAATAGACTTCAAGTAAGTAAATAAAAGTAAATAAACAACCCTCCCGCTCAGGTTCCGGAAGGACACCTGGTGGGTCTACCTGCTTCATCTCATGGCTAATAAACTGAATGATCACCAGAGGTATAAGTACATAGATATAGGTTATCACTGGCAGGAGGTAAACATGCCTCTCATCTATACTTATTACATCTGTAATAATTATCTCTTGCCCGAGGTATAAATGCCTCTCATCCACAAGAAATGTAACTAGCATGGGGTAGAAATGCCTCCCACCCATAAAGGTTATATGGGCACGAGGTATAAATGCCTCTCATCCTCAATCACTGTAGCTGGCATGGGGTAGAAATGCCTCCCACCCGTAAAGGTTATATGGGCACAATGTATAAATGCCTCTTATCCTAAAGCACTGAGATTTTATCTATCACGGGGTAATAATACCTCCCGCCCAACAGACGGAGATTCATCTGGCATGGGGTAAGAATGCCTCCCTCCCAACACATGAGTTATCACAAGGTTTTCAACATAGAAAGGCATAACCATTCACATCACAATATATAAGGCAAACCATCTTATATCATAACACATTAACATTGTAAGGCATATCCATCTTATAATATCACGTAATTAAAGCATGGAATACATACATTTCAATTTATTCAAGGGGTTCAGTCTCTCTCATCCTAGCCAAACTCTAACCAAGTCATCTCATTTTCCTAACATGGAAAATGACCTTTCAAGACATATCGTTAAGGTTCAAAGGTGAAAAGAGACAATTTTCAAGGCATAACACCTATGGTTGACCACTCCCGATCCATACCAAATCCAAACACCCTAACAAGGTTAGATTCATCACTCTTATACCACACGTGTCATTTGGATATAAAGCAGTCATTATAAATATGGGGTTTGGCGAAAGACAAACCACGACAGGACAACAATAACTCAATAAGGAGAAAACCCAAAAGGGAAACCATGTGACCACCTACCTTAGAGCTGTAGGCGTAGGCTCACTTGATATAAACCTCAGATTCGTAGTAGATTGGAAGAGATCTGAGTTCTAGTCCAAAGCCCTGAAAATAAGAAATATGAGCCTGTATCAAAATAACAAGACGGAAGGAAAGATTTACCGAGGAAAGAGGTTTATGTGTGGTAAGCCTTACCCTGGGTGATCCAACGCTTCCGTCGGATCAAGAAACGGACACCGGGGGAAGAAACGGCAAGAGATTTAGAGAGGAGAGGGTTTGGAGCTCAAAAAGAGGTCCTCCCCTGAGTTCTGTCCACTGGAATGAAAAAGGAAGGGAGTTTAGGCTTTAAAGATATTTAAGGTAAAAACTACAAATTCACCCAAAACAGGGTCGCACGGTTTAGGCGCATGGTTTTCCAAACCGTGCACATCTCACTCCCTTCAGAAAAAGGGGTCGCACGGTTTAGGCGCATAGTTTACCCAAACCATGCGCAAACCGTGCGCACCTCCCTGCCTCCAGACCAAAGGCCGCACGGTTTCCCAACCCGTGCACAAGCCATGCGTGTTCCATGCGCCCCTGTCTGTAAGTCCATTTCTCAAAATCCTGGGCTCCGAACGAACCCCGGACACTCCCCGGACCTTCCTTAGAACATTACACCCACTAAACAAGCTTAAACGGAAGATTTAAAAGAAAAAATAATGATCCATACCTTTTCCAAAGGGTCGGGTCGTTACAACCTCCCCTCCTTAAAGAAACTCATCCCCGAGTTGGCCTTTCGAGGGTACTGAGGTGTAATCGACGAAAATCTCTAGCCATTGAGAATGTATATCAGCCTATCGCTCCCAGGTCTCATCCTGTACCCAGACGTGCTGCCATAGCACCCGTACAAGAGGAACATACCTACCACAGAGCATCTTCACACTCCGGTCAACAATTCGCATCGGATACTCCTCAAAGGAAGCATACTTATCCAGTTCAACCTCATTAGGCTGAAAAACATGAGTCGGATCTGAAAAGTACCGGTGTAGCTGAGATACCTGAAAAACATCAGGCATGGCTTGATATATCTGCGGAAGTTCACACTGGTAAGCTACTGGACTGATCCACTTCATCACCTCAAAGGGTCCTATAAACCTTGGTGAGATCTTACCCTGCTTCCGTACACGTCTCTGCCCCAACCTGGGTGAGACCATCAAGAAAACCCGGTCCCCATCCTTGAACTCAAGAGGTTGCCGATGCTTGTTAGAATAGGACTGCTGTCTAGACTGAGCTGTCTGCATACACTTCTTAATAGGCTATATCTGCTCCGTAGTCTCCTGAACAAGACGTTGTCCTAGGACAGCTTCCTCCCCTGCTTCAAGCCAACACAAAGGAGAGCGACAAGGCCTACCATATAAGGCTTCATAGGGAGCCATCTCAATGGTAGCCTGGAAGCTATTGTTATAACTGAACTAGACAAGAGGAATATGTTTCTCCCATGAACCTCTAAAATTGAGAACACAGGCACGTAACATATCCTCTAGTACCTGTATAGTCTACTCGGTCTGTCCATCAGTCTGCGTGTGATAGGCCATGCTCAAAAGTACCTACGTACACAAGGCCTTCTATAAACCCTGACAAAACCGAGATGTAAAACTAGGATCTCTATCTGGGACAATAGATCGAGGTGCTCCATGAAGGCACACTATTTCCTTTACATAAATTCTTCCTAAGTAATCAACTGTGAAGGTCTCCCACACAGGTAAGAAATGTGCGACCTTCGTCAGACGGTCGATGATAACCCATACTGCATCATTACCACGAGGTGACCTGGGTAAACTGGTTACAAAGTCCATAGAAACATCATCCCATTTCCACTCCGGAATGGACAACGACTGCAAAATCCCTGCCAGATGCTGATGTTCTGCCTTCATCTACTGACAGGTGGAACATCACATGGTAAAACCATGTATCTCCCACTTCATGCTAGGCCACCAGTACTGTCTTCACAATTCACGATACATTTTGGTGATGCCTGGGTGAACTGCCCATGCTGAGGCATGTAAATCCATCATCAGCTCCTCTCTGATGTCTGTTGGGACCCATACATGCCCACGGAACAATAAAGTATCCCCTTCATCCATGGTATAATATGTAGAGGCATCACCAGCAACACTTTCTTTTAGAACAAGGCCTTCCGGATCTGATAACTGTCTAGCCCTAACCCATTCCAAAAGAGTAGACGTCACTAATAAGGCTGAGAGAATAGTTTGACCTTGACCCTCCTGAACCTCAATGTGCATCTCCGAAAATAGGGCCATCAACTTCTACTTCTCATTAGATTCTCGAACCACTTGTGACTGAGTTTTCTGACTCAGCGCATTAGCTATTGAATTTCCTTTCCGAGGAGTGTAGGCCAGTTTGAAATCAAAGGATTGTAGGTACTCAACCCACCTGCATTTCTTGAGATTTAGATCACGCTGAGTGAATATATATTTGAGGCTTTTGTGGTCAGTGAATACCACAAAATGATCTCCCAACAAATAGTGTCTCCAATAGCGTAAGGCATGTACAACCGCTACGAGCTCGAGGTCGTGCGTTGGATAATTCTGTTCATGAGCCTTTAACTGACGAGAACCATACGCAACAACTCACTCATCCTGCATCAAGAAATCTCCAAGCCCGATACCTGACGTGTCACAATAGACCGTATAAGCTCTGGTTGGCTTCGACAAGATCAGTATCAGTGCTGAAGTTAGTCTGCCCTTCAGTTCTTGAAAAGCTACTTCACAAGGTTCTGACCAATCGAATATCACCCCCTTTTTGGTCAAAGCTATAAGAGGTGCTGCTAGGTGTGAAAAGTCCTGAATGAACCACCTATAATATCCAGCAAGCCCCAAGAAACTCCTGATATCAAATACATTCTTGGGCTGCTCTCAAGAGATTATAGCACTCACCTTCTCAGGGTCAACTGAAACTCCAGACTCAGAAATAATGTGACCCAGGAAGTGAACCTTATTTATCCAAAAGTGGCACTTACTGAGCTTAGCATAAAGATGATACTCTCTTAGTTTATTCAGAATGATCTCAAGATGGGTTTCATGGTCATGTCTCGAGCGTGAATAAACTAAGATATCATCCACAAATAAAACCACAAAAGAATCAAGGTAAGGGTGAAAGATCCGATTCATAAGAGCCATAAACACTACAGGTGCATTCGTAAGCCCAAAAGGCATGACTAGGTACTCATAGAGACCATACCTGCTCCAGAATGCCGTTCAAGGTACGTCCGAAGTCCTAACATGCACCTGGTGATAGCCCGACCTCAAGTCTATATTTGAAAACACCTTCGCTCCTCAGAGCTGATCGAAGAGGTCTTCAATTCGCGGTAAAGGGTACCAATTCTTAATAGTCACCTAATTTAACTTACAATAATCCATGAAAAGATGAAGGGTACCATCTTCCTTCTTGTAAAAGAGAACTTGTGATCCCCAAGGAGAAGTACTGGGATGTATAAAGCCTTTTGCTTCCAAGTCCTCCAGCTTACTTTTGAGCTCCAGAAGTTCCTTAGGTTCCATCCTATAAGGAGGAATGGTCACTGGTGCTGCTCCTGGTATAACCTCAATAGTAAACTCCACCTCTCGAACTAGAGGTAGACCAGAGAAATCATCAGGAAAGACATCACTGAAAAGCTCCACCACGAGAGGATAAGTAGAGGGTTTTAACCCTTGGTCATCGAGATAAATACTGGAAACTTGTGTCATGACACCACCTACTCTCTGGTGTTCCGATCCTGCTCGTGTCGCACTAAGATCCCATTATCCCTTATGCATATACGTGTCGCCCTTTGGTGACGTAAACGCCACCCTATGATGATAGCAGTCAATCCAGGCTCTATAGGGAACTAACCAGTCCATCCCAATTATTACATCAAAACCTGTCATATCCAGAACATACAGGTTCCACACAAAAAGGTAATTGCCCACCTCGAGGGAACAATTCTGACAACAATGAATTCCCTCTGAACGGATACCCAACAGGGTATCTAACGTGATCATACCATGATATGACTCAACATCGAGGCCCAAACTTCTGATAATCGCCTCCGATATAAAAGAGTGAGAAGCACCTGTGTCAAAAAAAAGTAGATACTAATGTAGAGGCAACAAGAATTGTACCTTGTACAGTAAATGTTCCAGAATACTGCTCCTGTGGGGTAGGCTAGACTACATACAACTGTCCGGTACCACGACCCTGAGTCATAGCATGGCTACCTTGAACAGACCCGCCCTGCTGGTGCTGAGAGTCATATACATGATTAACTCTTCCTCGACTACCACCATGGCCTGATCGACCGGTGGTATTCCAGCCTCTTGACTGAATGATCCTGCCGATCCAGTGCCATATCGTGGAGTAGGTAAAAATCCCTACTCACTGGACCCTGGGGAAAAACTCCTGCAAAAGCGGTGGATATGACCCAACCTACCACAACCTCTGCACTCCACTGGGTTTCGCGTACACTACCTCTTCATATGTCCTGTAACCCCACATTGGTGACAGATATGAGTACCACCTGAGAAAAGTGTCTTAATACCACTAACACCGTGAGAGTCCTCAAAATGCCGCTTCTTCCCAGAAGCAGATCCACTATAACCCTTCGGTGCCGAACCACCATGGTTCAAACTGTCCGCTTCTCTCAATTTCCTCTCTGTGATCAATGCCTGATTGACAATATCTAAAATGGTCGTCAACCTGAACACATTAACCTGCGACCGGATGGCGCTACACAGCCCATCCTCAAAACGCCTAGTGACCGTGAGATCATCAGAAGCTAGCATAGGAGAAAAACGTTGTAACTCAGTGAAATGGGATGAATATTCCATGACTATCATGGTCCCTTGTTGCAGATTCATAAACTCCCTAGCTCTGTCAACCCTCAAAGTCTGGGGAAAGAAATAATTGTAGAAGATGGTCTTGAAATCAGTCCAGATCATATCTCTCTACTGTCCCGACTGGGTGATGACATCCCACCACCTCCTGGATGAACCACGTAGCATATAAGCTGCGATCTCGACCCTCCGCTCTGGAGGCATCTCAAGGTGCTCAAAGATGGTTAGGATAGCTTCCAACCAGGACTTTGCAACATAAGGTCCGCCATCTCCAGTAAATGTAGAAGGATGTTGCAACTGAAACTCGCGGGTCAACTCTGCCATACTCAGGGCAGGTCGCACTCCACCTTGCACACTCTGCATCATACGCAAGAAGCTCTCACGGAATTGGGCATCGACGCCCATCTAAAGGATAGAAAGAGGATCCACGGGTGGCTCGACGAGAAGATCAACTGGAATCTCAGGGCCCGCCACCTTAGGAACATGATAATCGCCGCCTTCAGCATGCTCAACTCGAGGACATCTCAGACGCATAGTGCTATAATGCTAAACAAACATCTCAAAAAAAGGAACCAACAAAATTAAAGTCTGAACTCTAGAATCTAGGACAAGTACTAAGCCTTACTACCCCTAAGATCACCTATCTACACCCAGAGGAATTCTTAGTAAGGCCTGCAACTTTTCCAATTTAACTCAGTCCGGTGATATGGCATTTCCCAGCCCATAAGGGCCCATACTCCTCGTTAACTGAAAGATGACACACACATGGATGTCATTCCTTATTTATTTGTGCTAATCAAGTATTTGAATTTCCTTTAAAGAAACAGGTTAGTTTACTTGGATTGTCATTTTCCGATCCATAAGGTCCCATACACCTTATGAACCAAAGAGTGAAACCCACTAAAACCACATAATTCTCCAATTCACAACATGCATGAAAGGTTAGCACAGCTGCACACATATTAACAAGGCGTGGAAATAAACAACAGACAATGCTTGCTGAAAATATAAATGTGGCATTGAAATATGCATGGCCTAATCATATTGTGCCTATCATGATGCATGTTCTATTTCATAACCTTCATTTCATCAGGTAGAACCATGAAGTCCAGATTCCAACTTTTCAAATCTCAATGACATCACAAAACATGTGAAGCACCCAATAGTGAAACGGTTTCAACAGTAAATAGCATAATTAATGACAACATTAAATAAGCAACTTGGTCTTTCCCCCGTACATGGGTTCGCAATGCCAGAGCATGGCTTATAACTAAGTCCCTAAGAATTCCCATTCTCCAAGTCTATCGTCGCCAAATAGTAAATCAAGAAAGAAAGAAAGAAACACCTTTGATACCAATTTGTGACGTCCTAGACCCAACTACCCCTCAACCCAAGCCCCGATCCCGGTTGGTCACATGACCCCTAGCTCGTCTCCCAACAGGCCAAGGGCTGGCGACCAGCAGCGGGGGTGTAATGGTAAGTCAATGGGGAGACTGTACCCCCATGTCAGAGTACACAACAAAATAGTAGCAAGTGATCAAATAGTGTAATCAAAACTAGTGGATAAACAGGGGAAAAAAGGAAACATACAACCAAACAACAGAAGTAAGGAAACCTAGATAAATATGAAAAATCCACACAGACAGTTTCTGATACAAAATGGATGCATGACATGCTAGTATAATAGAAATAGAAGACAATAATGTTATACAATAATAAAAAAAGAACAAAAGTAGTCAACGAGAATCTATATCCATGATCAATCCTCTACTCTGGATCTCCAGCTAGAACATACATGTATCAACAACCTGAAGCTGGGCCTTTTCTCCTACTAGTACCTGCAACAGTGAAGTCTACCCTGGTGCCAAGGAGACCGCCCAGGTAGGGTGTGAGAAAAGTCTCAGTAGGCCACCACCAACGATGTTTACGTGTAATCCAAATAGGTTCTTGCAAGCAAAGTGAGTAATAGACAACAAGTAAGTAAATCAAAGTAAATAAACAACCCTCCCGCTCAGGTTCCAGAAGGACACTTGGCGGGTCTACCTGCTTCAGCTCATGGCTGGTAAACTGAACAATCACCAGAGGTATAAGTACATATATATATAGGTTATCACTGGAATGAGGTAAACATGCCTCTCGCCCATACTTCTCACATCTGTAATAATTATCTCTGGTCCGAGGTATGAATTCCTCTCATCCACAAGCACTGTAACTGGCGTGGGGTAGAAATTCCTCCCACCCATAAAGGTTATATGGGCATGAGGTATAAATGTCTCTCATCCTCAATCATTGTAGCTGGCGTGGGGTAGAAATTCCTCCCACCTGTAAAGGTTATATAGGAATGAGGTATAAATGCCTCTCGTCCTCAAGAACTGAGATTTTATCTGGCACGAGGTAAGAATGCCTCCCGCCCAACACGCGAAGATTCATCTGGCACGGGGTAAGAATGCCTCCCACCCAACACACGGGTTATCACAAGTTTTTCAATACAAAAATGCATAACCATTGACATCAAAATATATAAGGCAAACCATCTTATATCATAACACATTAACATTGCAAGGCATATCCATATTATAATATCACATAAGCAAAGCATGGAATATATACATTTCAATTTATTCAAGGGGTTCAGGCTCTCTCATCCTAGCCAACCTCTAACCAAGTCATCTCATTTTCTTAACATGGAAAATTACCTTTCAAGACATATCGTTAATGTTCAAAGGTGAAAAGGACCAGTTCTCAAGGCATAACACCTATATTTGACCACTATCGGTCCATACCAAATCCAAACACCATAACAAGGTTAGATTCATCACTCTTATACCACACGGGTCATTTAGATATGAAGCAGTCATTATAAATACAGGGTTTGGTGAAAGACAAACCACAGAACGACAACAATAACTCAATAAGGTGAAAACCCAAAATGGAAACCACGTGAACACCTACCTTAGAGATGTAGAAATATGATTGCTTGATATCAACCTTAGATTCACAGTATATTGGAAGATATCTGAGTTCCAGTCCAAAGCCCTGAAAATAGGGAATATGAGCCTGCATTAAAATAATAAGACGGAAGGCATTATTTACCGAGGAAAGAGGCTTAGGTGTGGTAATCCTTACCCTGGGTGATCAAACACTTCCATCGGATCAAGAAATGGACACTGGGGGAAGAAAAAACAAGAGATTTAGAGAGGAGAGGGTTTGGAGCTCAAAAAGAGGTCCTCCCCCGAGTTCTGTCCGCTGGAATGAAAAAAGGGAGTTTAGGATTTAAAGATATTTAAGAGCAAAACTATAAATTCAACCAGAACAGGGTCACACGGTTTAGGCGCACGATTTACCAAACTGTGTGCAAACTGTGCGCATCTCACTACCTTCAGAAAAAGGGGTCGCACGGTTTAGGCGCATGGTTTACCCAAACTGTGTGCAAACCGTGCGCACCTCCCTGCCTCCAGACTAAAGGCCGCACGGTTTACCCAACCCATGCGCAGGCCGTGCACCCCTGTCTGCAAGTCCATTTCTCAAACTCCTGGGCTCCGAACGAACGTCGGACACTCCCTGGACCTTCCTTAGAACATTACACCCACTAAACAAGCTTAAAGGAAATATTTAAATGAAAAACTAACAATCCTTACCTTTTCCAAAGGTTTGGGTCGTTACATTTTAAATATCCTAAATATGAATGAATTTATAGCTATGAATATTCCTTAAAATCAGAATAATTTATTCTCAAAAGTTGGGATCATTTATCTTGAATTTCTACCTAAAACATTACATCCCAATTGGATTTCTATATTTATAGAAAATTAAAGAATTGTGGAATGTTTTCAAATTCCAAACATAATTGTAGAATGTAATTTCATGCATAAATTGGGAAACTTGTTTGTTTATTTAGGTCTTAAAATTTTCACTAAAACATATACTAAACAAAAGGATTGTGTTCCCATAAATGTCTCCAAAAATATCCTTAATCATATTAAACTCCCATCACATAAAACCTCAAAAGGGGTATCCATGCTTTTAAGGTTATAATCAACCTTATACTTACCAACCTAAGACACTTTAGGTTTAAACTAGGTCATTCATGGTCATAACCTATTAAAATCCTTCATAATGGTTCTTAAAGAAAATATGAGTTAACCCAAGTATATCCCCTAGGAGTTTCAAACCAGGTGAATAGTAAGGGAACAATCACCGTGCTCCAAAATGATGGTCAATATATATTCAACCAACTATTTTCAGAGTCACTACACCTAGATGCATCTGTTCCAAAACCACACCCACTTTTAGTGTTAATAAAAGGATGTATTTCTTGAGAAACCATATAAACTGCACCTTAAAAAACTTTTATGATTTTATTATATACTTATACTTATCCTCAAATTCCATAATAGGGTTATGTTCCCCAATCTATATTTTCCTTAATCTAACTCCTAGTGTTTCTACTAAACTTGACCTAAAACCAACTATAAATACCCCCCACTACAATAATCCAAAGTAAGTGATTAATTTATTACATTGACACTAGATATAAGTGATCACATACCAAAGGACCAAATAGTTTAATAGTCTTGGTAAACTAAATAGATACATGATTCTAACATTACATTTAAAAATAAAAAAAATAAGAAATAGTATTTTATTTGAGAACATCATTATTGTCTCTAGAATTTTCTTTTATATCATTTATAGTACACTTTATGTCATCCTAGGAAATGAAACAAAATAAGGGTGAACTTAGATGCTCAGTAAGGGAAAACATACAGTGGAAGATAACATAGAATAAATAAGACATAAATAATTTGGTAGGAATAAATGATGATCAAATAATTCCATATAAATAATAAAATGAGATTTAAAATTATCCATGAATATCATAATTATTCAAATAATCACATATATATCAACAACTGATTTTATAATAATAGAATACATAATGCCTTGGATCTTAAACTTACCATCAAAGCCTTGTGCCAATACATTTACATAAATGGGAAAGGCCTCAGCCAAATACTCCGCCTATTTTGTCTCATGATACCTACCGATGCATTGAGGGGATATGTAATTCCAATCCCTAACCATAACTTAATAAGTCCAATGCATTAATTATATGAATAAAATATACAACTTAATCAACATGCCTTAAAAATAAAAAACTGTCAGTATTGGAAGAACTAGCATACAAAATTTCAATAATTTCCCCAGTCAAACTAATCATAAACCATCTAGAGAAATATGGAGAATGATATCATTAGATTACATCATCATTAAATCATATTATTAACCAATGGTTATTGACAGAGATAAAAATAATTTAAAAAATCACTATAAAATTTATTGAGAAAAATACCCTTTTCACTTTGAAATCACTTATTTAAAATATAATAATTTCCCAAATATAAAAAAAATTCATTAAAAGAAACAATTTAAAAATTTAAATAAATATTCAAAGCATTGGGAAGTCATTATGGTTGGAAATTTTGTTCCTGATGTGTATGTTAAAACAAATATTCCTTTCACATTTTCAGTAAAATTAAAAAGTACCTCATTTGGAAAATGACACAAAGATTCATTTTAAAACAGTTTTTTAAAAGTAAATCATGGGTATAAAATTATTTAAAAAATAATTATATAATATTAAAAATATTATTTAAATAATTTTAAGGAAAATATAGACATGAAATAAAAATATTCCTGACAGAGTAGAAAAACAAAGTTGGTTTTCCTTAAAAAAATTATTTTGGTATCTTGAATAATTAAAGAGAGGAAAATGAAAAGAAAAGTTGTAATTTATATAAATAACTTTAGGAGAATAAAATATATTTAATTTAAGATATAAATATCAAATAATTTCCCCAGTGGAGGCTTAAACATAAAAAATCCTAAAGAATGATGATATTATGAAATAAACGCTTACCCCTTTGGTAATTTTTGAGTAATAACCCCCATAAAAGAGATAAATTAAAATAAAACTTTAAATACCATGAATATAAATGGAATAATTATATACCATATCAAAGGGATAGTATATACACCACAATAAATAAAAAAGTGGTGAATATGGAATAGTCTCACAGATACAAAAGTGAGACAATAAACTCTTACAATAATCATAACATTAAATTGAGAATTAATAAATTAAGTCACTATGTGTATAAAATGTGAATAAACATAAAAAAAAGTTTAAATACAATATAAAATAATCATAGGTTATTACACATATAATCTTATCAAATCAAATACAATGAAGAAGTAATATAACCCAATGAAAATAAATTGAGTTATGAAATCCCTTACCTCAGGTACGACTTCCTTCGAACGTGTTTGAAAATAATTTATAATAAATATATATTTATTATAAATATATTATATAAACATAATAATATATATCATATCATATCATATATTATTTTATTATTACCTTCTATCACCTATTTAATAACAATTATTTATTAAAATCATTGTTCCGGGCAATAACTGCTTTATTTTCCATATATGTTTTGGTTCAGTAGTTTTGGTCATTTTACTTTGATCATGGTTCCATCATCTCTCGAATAGTAATAATGATATAAATTTAATTTATATTCATTATATATATATATATTTATAATCATCCATAAAATATAGATATAGAAAAATGAATTACATCATTCATAGAGCCGGTAGGTTGTACGTACGCATGAATGATGTTTTCAATTTTTGAGAGATGGGAAAAGGAAAGGTAAATGATGATTAACATTTAAAGAATAATGATTATAAAATATATATCATATATATTTATTAAATATTTCCTTATTATAATCTATGTAAAGTGTAAACTATGAATGAATCAAATCACTTCGTGGAGGTGGTAGCCCACATATACGCACGAGTGATGTTATTGTATTTCAACAGATGGGAAGGTAAGAAGGTAGATATTATATTATAATTATATAATTATTTCATAAATATAATATATAAAAATTAAACCCATCATAATAACCATCCATTAAATATTGTGATGGAAAATGAGTTGTATCGCTACGTGGAGGCGGTAGTCCACACATGCACACGAGCGATACTTTCACTTTCTATTTGATGGAAAATAAGGTGGATAATGATGGTTTAATAATCATAATATCATCTAAATATATTAAGGATACTTAATTTATTAATTTATGAAAAAATACCATATATTAATAGGAGGTAAAATAAGAAGTAAAAATAAAGCGATCGGTTAAGGTGATTACCTCTTCTTTAAAATAACTCCTCTAGATCTACTCCCAAGGAACCTATAATTGGACTTTTGGGAAGACTATAATATCTATAAAATGAATAAGGATGTTGGTGAGGGATTTTTTTATGTTTTGGTTTAGATAAATGGATTAAAAGGTTTGAACAAGTGAATGGAGGAGGCACCCTTTTATAATTAGGATCATTGTCACACTTGTAATTTTTCAAAGTTTTAAAAAATTATTAAGTCACTTTCTTGGAACAATGTCTCTAAAATAATTAATATTATAATTTTATAAGGTTAATTTTGAAATAAAACCAACCAATGGGGTTTAATAAAGTTTTTATATCATTTCAACCGTTATCATTTCAGATTATCCCTTGGTAAACCTGTTTTAACATTAACCACAATAATGACTTTTTTAATATTAAAGGATTATAATTTTACTTATAAGTTAAAAATTGGATAATAAATATAAAAGGAATAAAATTTTGTACCAATTATCATCCTAATTAACCTCTTAAAATATTTTTATTATTTTTAAATAATTTAATAAAATATTATTTTTCATAAAATATCATCAATATCAATTTTAACACTATTTATTTAATTTGACTTTAAATACACCAAGAAAAAGATTTAATTTGAATATAAAAATTTAAAAAATACTTAATATTTTATATTAATATATAAAATTTTTGTAACATAATAATTCATTCAATATATTTTACTTTTAATACTTTTAAAATCATTTCTTTTATTTTTCTATAAATTGAATAAATTCTGTGTCAGTATTTCATAAAAATTTAATTTAATTATTCAATAACTAAAAAATTAAAATAAATTACCATGCTAAAAAAACTAATTAATATTTAAAATTAACATTTAAAACTTAACCTAACCTCTTTTTATCCCTATAAAAATAATATTAAAGTTATTAAAGTCAAGAGTGTAACATTTTGTTTTTATTCTTTTCATAAAGTAATATAAAGGTTAATATTAAAGAAAAATGTAACCATGTGGCCATATTTTCAATAATTGTATGTTAATTTAAGAACTAAATTAATAAAACATGATAAATCCAAATGTTAGAGAAATTTGAAAGTCTTATCCCAATGTTTTAACACTGTTTTACCCATTTTATCCTTATTGAGGTTACAAATATTCACCAAGGTTAGTATTCATAATGGAAAAAAATAAAAGTGACATATTTACAAAATTTGATCAAACAAATTCTAAATATAGAATCAAATTTTAGAGATTGAATTCATATAAGTGGAAGAATTTAATTTAAAATTAAACCTTCAAAATGTGATAAAAAGAATTTTTCCAAAAAAAATGTTTTCAAAAGTATAAAAGTTTTTATACCAAAATATAACATAAAATTAATTCTAGTGAACTTAATTGAATTATTAATAATATAAATGAAATTATTTTACTTTTTAAACCTTTTAAAACAAAATGTAACTTTTTAAAATTTTTAAATGAAAATACGATTTTCAATAAAAAATCACTATTTTTCACTATTCATCAAAAAATCAATATTTTTAGAAAATGTTCAAAAAATAACACTAAGATAATCATGAAATGATGATTTAAAAAAATAATTTAATTTTTTAAAATAAATTTTATAAAAGTGTCCAAAATTAATTATATTATTTTCTCACAAAAAGTAATAAAAACCATTTTAGAGGAAAAATGTATTTTTGAAGCATATATGGACTTTACTAAAAATTGAGCATTTATTTATCAATATATTTGATTTATTTAAAAGATTTATACTTAATTTAAAAAATTTGGTTATTCTTATCCATACCTCCAATTTTAATATCTAGGTTATAAGGACATATTATATTACAGTTCATTTAGACTCGGGGTTGTATGTATCGCAAGATGTCAAGAAAATTAAATTTATTTGAAGAGAAATATATCATAAAATCTCATGGTGTTACATGGATTTTAGCACGTCTCACAATTGTATGAGTTAACATGTTTTAAAGTTTCCAGGTTTACAGAGATAATAAATTATATACTTATGATTTTTCTACTTTCTTTCCTACATTCCATGGATCACGTTTTATGCTTAATGTTTTATTTTCCCATGCCATGGTAAAAGTGTTATCATTTGAGTTGACATGTCTATATATCATTCTTATGGTTAACACTTATTAATTTATGATATTTTTCATTTTTATGTTTTCCAACATGTTTAGGATCTGACATTTATGGCCATTGTTATGTTATCCCTTAATGGGCATTTGATCTCACATCTTCTTATACTTTCCCTTCCCCATGATTTGAAGAGGATTGTGTCTTATGGAAAATATAATAAAAGAATTAGATTATAGAGAAATGTTTGAGACATGTGAAATAAGTGATTTTATGTTTCTAGTCTCCAAGATACTAAAAATTTTGGTCCTTGGGTTATGTGAGTATCTTTGGATGTAATAATTAAACTATGTTTTCAATGTACTATTTATGTATATTTAAATTAGGTCACTTAACATACCATGTTATCATTTTAAACTTAGACCGCCCACTAACCATCTTAATGTTTTCGACACATTATACCTACCATGAAAGGTCTCTTTAAACCATGGAAAAAAGTTTTCTTATGATTATCCAATACCCGCATGGTTTTCTTCTTCAAGATAATGTTTTTTAACGCATTAATATGTGATTTTATATATATTGAGTGTAATATATGTTATTTAACTTGTATAAATGTGTTTGTATTATTTTTTCACTTGGAAGTGACTTTATTTTCAATCTATGGATCCCCTTTCCCCAAAAAATAGAACATTCATGGTGTGATATAGGAAAACCAACATGCTCCACTATAGAAAAGTAGTTTGTATAAAACTCTTCCACCTCCTTATAAATACACTTCACAATAACTAAGTATTCTGGAAAATGTGCATTCTTAACACACCTATTAACACAACATCTATTTTTTTTTCCAAATACCATAAAGTCTTTTATAGTGAACATAATCATTACATGTAATTAAAAAAATCATTTTTATAAGAATAATAAATTCTAATACCTTCATACCATAAGTTTTTCAAATCATTAATTAACGGTGAAAAGAAAAAATCAATATTTTTTATAGGCAATTTTATTCTAGAAATTATAACATTCAACATGATATATTTCCACTCCATAAAAAATTCAGGAGATAAGTTGTAAATTTTCAACAAAACTGGCAATGAACTATGTTTTTTAATAAAGCTATTATATGGATTCATTCCATCTATGCATAACCCAAGTATAATATTTCTAACTTCATTTCTGAATATAGGAAATTGTTGATCAATTTTATTCAATTGTGGACATTCAGTTGAATGATGTAATTTTACATTAGATATTCACTCATCTACATGTCATATCAACTGTTTTTCATCATTTTAATTTTTGAATAAAAGATTCAAACAATAAATTATATGAAGATACCAAATTACCTTAGTAGGAGTCTTGATACTTTGCATAATAGATAAATCAACCTATGATTTTTATTTCAACTTATACCTCAATGTATCACATTTAAAAAACTCTGAAAAACTTTTTTATTCCTTATAATATAACACATTTTCATTGGAACATGCATGTATCTTATTGTACCCCAATCCCACTAGGCATAATTTTTTTTTTCACATTATAATATGAATATAGAAGATCATTATCTTTAAGAAGAATGCCTTGAAATAGTTGTATAAATTCTATTAAACACTTATCACTCTATTGATTCTTGGATTTCAAGTTAACTAATCATAACACTATTGATAAAAATATAAAATTTGGACAACCTCGATACAATGGATTTTTCAGCATCACTATATAAGTTCTCAACCTTTAGTTTTTTCTAAATAGATTCCACTATAATATCATGAATTATTTCTTCAATTTTATTAGAATTAACATCTTGAAAATCACCATCATCATTAGATATTGAATTCTACCCAATTTCCCCATGACAAATCTAAGGATTGTAAATTGGATTAAAACCATTGAAAATTAAATGATATTTGATTTTTCTACTTTATAACTTTCTCATATTTAAACATTTTATGCATAGATATAAAAATATATTGTTGCTAGAATTTTTTTTTGGAAAATTCCAAAAAAGAATCAACCCCATTCTCATATTCTTCACTTGTTCACCATGTTGTAATCCAACTATGATTCATTATCAACTATAACTATTAAATAAATAATATAAGTTATTTTATTTTGTAATTATAAATTCAAAATTTCCTTTACAAAACACAGTACAAAATAATAATATTTAATATAATAAAAATATTAATAATTAAAACAAAAATAATTATTATAATAGTAGTAGTAATAATAATATTAATAATAATATTAACAACACTACTAAAAACTAAAAAAAATAAATATTTTACTTAAAATTATTAAAAGAATTTTACTCAAAATTTAAATAAATAAATGAGTTAAGAATACAATAACAATATTAACACTAATATTAATTATAATATAAAATTAAATAAAATAAATATTTCATTAAAAATTATTAAATAATTTTATATAAAATATAATTAAATAAATGAGTTGAATATTTAGTAATAATCTTAATAAAAATATTGATCATAATATCAAAACTCAAATAAAATAATCATTAATTTGATATTATTAAAAAATATTACTCAAAATATAAATAAATAAATGTCATCAAAATAAAACAACTATATTAATACTAATAACAATTTTTTTTCAAAATATATTTAAAAAATGTAAAAAAACTAATCATTTCTTTAGTAATTATTTAAAAACATTATTCAAAATCCAAATAAATAAACTATTTAAAAGAAATATAAAGAAATTTAGATTATTTATATTAAATATTTATCTTCTAAAACTACACATAATAAAACATAAAGACATAAAATTCATAAAATAATTAAAAATAAAAATTACAATAAATAATAAATGTTGATATATAATTTTAAAAATTTATAAAAATAATAGCCAAATAATATAAAATAATAGTTATTAACAACAAAAAACTTACACTTTTAGTATTATGAATTCGAGACCTAAAATGTTAAAAAATTTATAAAAAATATTAAAATCCCAAGAAACGAATCTTAAATTATATAAAACATTACTTAGAACTGAAATTAGGGAAGTGGGGAAAACTCGAAATTAGAAGAACTAAAAAAGGGTAGAGTGATAGAGGAAAGAATCAGTGGAGAGAGTAATGATGTTTGTGCATATTGAAAGAGATAAATAGATGATAGAAAATGATTACAAACACCGATAAAGGGTAGATACAGACTACTGATAGAGGAGATCGATGATAGGGATGGTCAACAATCAAAGGGTTAGGGTTTGGTTAAATAGAGAGACATAAGAGGGATCAAGTGTCATAAATGAAATTAAATGTCATGCTCGATATTTCATTTTTTAAATATTTTCAACATCAGTTATAAGATAACCGATGTAGAAAAATTATTTTGCATCGGTTATAAGATAAATGACATATAAAGATTCAAACTTTAGTTTTTTATGTTGATTAGAAAACAATAGATGTAAAAAATAGTTTATAATGTCAGTTATAAATAAACAACATTACAAACATGTCGTTTTATATAGTTTTTTAATAGTGATGTTAAATTGGTAAATATAATAATAGAACATAGACAAACATCAACACATAAGATGTTTGTAATTTCAAATACTTGAAGACAATCATTCAATTTGATGTATATGGGTTACCCATCAGGGATGTTGTGGTCATTTATAGATAGATTCTAGGATGTTTTACATATAAGGATTGTCCCTCCCCATTCATTATCTCGGTTGGAGGCATATTCCATTATCTTGTAAGAATAAGTTATTTGATATTTAAATAAAGGTATTATCATAATTATGTATTCTTATATGATTAAATTAAATAGTTTTACTTAGTTTGTTAATAATATAACAAATTCTATGTATTTTATTTGTATATTTTGTTTCATTTTGACGTGCCTGATGTAATTTCATGTCCATGGATGTTAAAAAACATAGGAAAGAAATGTAAATATTTTAAATGGGTATTGTGGCATGAATTTAATGGAACATCTCTATCGGTGTCATAAATATATGAGAAGGTCCCTAATATCATGCTTGGGGACTAGTGAGAGTCATTTTTTGATAATCATTATGTTGAATAACATCGGGTATATTATTATATGTTAGTATATTAATAACACTATCTTGATAAAATATCGTGTTTTATTTATATATAATTATTTTATGTTCATTTTATGAGAAATTCAAATAGTCGACAGAAGCAAGTAATTCCCCACACAATTGGAAAAAAGATTTTTACTAGGATACATGATGGAATGGTACCATTTAATTTATTACAATATATATCTATATCACTTAAATTAATATTGTTTTTATAAATTTTATTTATTTATTTTTTTTATATTGGAAAAGGAGGTTGGTAATCCGATTGGATGAGTAAAGATGCAGTTTGATTTCTAAAAAAAATGCATGGAATTCATGTAAATGACCCTACAAAAAACATTGGGGTATCTAATTTCCATTTCCATTTACTTTTATTAAATTAATTTATATTTTAATGTTATTACATTTTTTATCATAAAATCAAAGAATTGTGGGATTCCAACACTTCTATATTAACTATAGTATCCTCATAGGACACTATGTATTGAGTTTTAGGAAACAAAATTACGATCATGTGAGAGGAATGAATTGTGTAGCATCTCCATCATGGGTATTTAGTAAAACACATACATCTTTTTAAGTTGATGTCATATGTAATGGGGGATAGATCTATTGGTGATCCTAAATAATATATGGAAATTCATACACTTAAGGATACTGTTAAATATTAGAATTTACTTATTAATACACAAGATAATTGTGTCTCAGATTTGGATAGTGCATACTGTATTTCAAAGGATAATAAATAGTATTTTGAAAGAAACAATGACACTAATAGGGGATTCATGACTGGAAAATTTCTAAATTCAAAATTATATTCTATATTTTCTTAATTAATTTTTTTTTCATTAGGGTAACCTAATTCATTTCATAAACATAAACATATAGAAAAAATAACCTTATAATACTTGTTGCTTGTGATACATGTTTCTTTACTGCTTATCAATTTTCAGTAAGTTTTTTGTAACACAACCTAAGGAGTTTCTAATTTTTAATAAATATTTACAAATGAAGCAATGATAACCCGATCAGTAGGTTCATAAAAATAAGATTATTATTTCTATGTAATATTTTAAAATGCCTTGAAAGGAGTATTGTGTTATAGTATAATGAATTTTGGATATAAATCAATACTTGGTTTTAGTGAAAATATATACACCAGTTTGATACTGAAAGGGTTAGTAATTGAAACAATATTGGTTCATTTGAGACACTTTTTGATTCAAAATTGAGTTTGGTCATTAGTATCATATAAACAAAATCTTTGTAAGAGGACTTAATTATTATTTTATATGTGAAAAAAACTATTAAAATGATTAAACTAATGTAAAATCATGTTAATTATTTATATTGTAAAACGTTTCTTCAAAAAAATTTATCTGACATTGAATTTCAATATTGATTACATTTGGTATTAGTAGAAGCATATAAATCATCCATTGAATTGAAATACATTTAATATTTTATGAATATGTTTAATACTAATGTGAATTTAACTACTTTAAATTTAGTCACCTAAGGAAATAAGTATGAAAATAGGTAATGAGTAGCATTAACCATATGGGAAGATTAAAGGTGATGTATTGAGGTAGAGCAGTAAGGGGGTGATGTTTTGTGGATATTTTTTAAAATTCTATATTACTGATGAACTTAATAGTCCATATTTTTTTATTTGTAATATTATTTAATTATGTTATATAAATTGGTTTATTTTATATTAACATCTAAAAATAATTTTTACTGTTATGTTATATTGGTTGGATAAATTTTTTATAAATTTTTTTATATCACTTTTTGTTTTGTGAACTTTAATTAGATGGAACTATCTAATGCATTTTTTTGTTGTTATACCATATTTATTGGTAGTTTTAACCACTATTAGTTAGTTAGTGGTGGTTAAATCTATCGCGACCCGTACCCCAGGGCCCACATAGTGACTACCCCATGCCCGGCTTCCATAGGCCAGGGGCTGGCGAGTAGCACCAAAGGCATAATTCCCTAAAACTGGGAAGGCGTTGCCTTTATAAAACGTAAAAAAACATAACCAGAGTACAAGAGGAAGCGAACACTACGTAAAAATTGTATACAAAAGTAGTGTTGAAAAGTAAAGGGGACGGAAATACAACCCCAACTGTAAATTACAAGGAAAAGAAAAAATAGGTACAACTAAATGACAAACAACTGGAATATATCTAGCAGCTCCTGGATCGTCCACCACGGATCCTACCTGAAGGGTAGGTACAAAAATCCTCCTTAGTGCTCCACGCCCGTACGTCTCCTCCGGGTACCGTCTCATCGTGAGGTTTACCTCCGAGTACCATCCAGTCCTCGTACACTCTTCCTCGGTCAGCGCTGTCTGTCGTCTGCATCCAACACAACGAGGTTCGGGCATAAACCGTGTAGGGGTGAGTATAATGATACTTAGTAGGGACCCCAAGACCCACAAGGTCTCACAAAATATAACAAGGTTGAACCAAAAAGTATGATTTCAATGGATAACCATTACTTAGGTATATGCCCATACATATACCTAAGTTATCAAGTAACCCATCTCAATCATGAGGAAAACACAAAGGTCATTGAATCAGCTCAAACCAGGATTTTCATTATTGAAACCACGACTGCTATAGAACTCCTCCTCTGTCGAGTAAAGTGGCCTTGTCATGACTCTGAGGTGCTACTCACTAACCTTAGACTGCTGAGGTACTCCTCTTATCGAGTACCGTGGGTTTGCTTCCAAACTGGGTGCTCCGTCCACTATGGGTTTGCCGCCAAACCAGGCACTCCTCCTAATAGCCGTCAGAGGTACTCCTGTCGAGTACCTTAGGTCTGCTTCCAAACCAGGCACTCCATCTGTTGTGGGTCTACAACCAAACATGGCGCTCCGTCCACTGGACTAGTCGAATCACTCCGAGTTGAATAAGTCAAGCAATCATCAGGTCTACAGCTACTAGGTATCCGCACTCCGTATGCTCGTCTCTGGGAGGATCCGTTCCACGAGCTACTGGTTGATACTCCAAGTGTCACGAAGTCTCAAGTGGAAGTATCTCAAAGGACTACCACATCATAGGGGTCTCAACACAATAGACAACGTGTCAATCGGACACCCGGTTTGTGGGTTATTAGCATTTCTGTTCAAGGGGCCTGGTTGGAATTATGCTCGTTCCAAACCCAGCCATTTTCCAAAGTTGTCCAAATCTCAGTTAGAGTATAGAAAAATGACCTCCTCGTCGCGAGGATACTAGTTCCATAGACAGCGCGTCGATCGGATGCGCAGTCTAGAAGTTATTCAGGTTTAAGTGAAATGGGCCCGACCCGTCAAGCCCAGTGGGCTGGCGGGTTATCCTGACCCAGTTCGGCGAGTCCGACCCAGCTTGGGGGGGGGGGGGGGGGGGTCGGCCCGGCCCGGCGGCTTTGGCCAGGCCCGCGTGAGGGTGGGCCGACCCGCGCGTGGGTGGCCCGACCCCCGCATCGGCGTCCCGGCCCGTGCAGCAGGCGGCCCGGCCTGGCGGTCGGCCGTGGCTCGGCCAGCTGGACCAACGCAGCGAGGGGCGCGGCCCCCCGACTTCTTGTAATGGTGCCGTCGAGTGGCGCCGCATCTCCTGCCCGGACGATCGAAGTTGAACGGTTTTTCTGGCGCGAGGGGCCCACTGTGCGGGCCGATTTCTCCTCCATGCGATGCCGCTTGGTGTCGCGGTTTCTTCCGCTCAGCCGGTAGGTGGCCGGTCAGTTCGCTCGCCGAAGCAGCCTGCGCAGTGCGGGCCAAGGTTTCTTTGCAGCGCGGTGCCATGAGGCTCTGCGGTATTCCTATCCCGACCGGCAGTTGGTCGGCCGGTTCGCCCTGCAAAGCGGCCCGCACAGCGGGCTGCGGTCTTCCCGCAGCACGACACCAAGGAGGCGCTGCGGTCCTCCAACTCAGCCGGCTACGGCCAGCCGGTTTGCTTTGTCCAAGTAGCCCGCACCGCGGGCCACAGTTTCCTCCATGCGGCCGGTGCATGGCCGCTGCCTCCGGATGCCGCTGCCTCCGGACGCCGCCGCCTCCGGTCGCCACCGCCAAGATATTCAAGAACCAACGGAGGGTCGTTGGGCTATGTCCATTCGGCCCGCGCCCTCCGCATTAGGCGATAAAAATAGGCTGAAGACAATCGAAGATATTAAACGAAGAACGAGGTACAATTTTATTCAATTAAAATTGATCATATCCCCTACCTCGATTCAAGGTTCGTTCGTCGTAGACGCGGAAAACGGGCATCGTGGAAGTCGGGCGTCGCGGAAGACGGACGTCGTTCCATCAATTTTTTTCATTGGCGATGGCGGCGTATTCTCCCTTGACGCGGAGGAATAGAAAGGTTGATTTCATTCTTTGTGGCGTCGCCTCACCTTCTTGCCCCGGTTGAAGAAGTGGATGAGATGTTCTTCGTGGGATGAATAATATTCCTTCAAGAAATCTTCTCCTCTCCTTTGTTCTCCCAACCAAAATTATGCCAACCAAAATAAGAGTATGTAATCTCTTATTTTAATGTTAGAAAAATAAGTTCAAGTTAATTCAAAACTAGATTAATTAAGTGGCATTAATTAATCTTAAGTGTTGGTACATTCATGAGAGGAGGTGAAAAGTTTAAAAATTCAAAAGAAGGAAGGTGAACAATTTTAGGAGTTAAAGGGGGGTTTCAAGGGAAGTTGAGTGGTTTGTGTTCATGTGGTCCCCACCACATAATATCCTCTCATGGGTGGTTATGTGGGGTGTGGGCCTCACCTCCAACTGCTCTTTGGAGAAAATAACCACCCCTTAACAAAAATCATGTAACACATAATTTTTATTAAATTTATAAAGAATTCCCAAAATTAACTTTCAACCTGTACAAAACGCAACTACGGTAAAGGTCCCCATAAGCGAATACCAGTGCTGTAAATTCATCGGTGTCCTCATATTTCAATTCCGAGTATTGGTTGAAAATATATAAAAACCCGCATGTACGTTTACTGAACGTACCTGAACAAAACTTCAGAAAATTATTCCGGGCACACCGGGCCTCAAAATCAGGCGCCGTCAGAAATAGTAAACTCGTAAAATTCCAAAGAAATTAAGAAAAAAATTCCCTTGAAATTTATAGGTCTTTACATTACCCAAACATCAGGGATTTACATCCCCATAAAGCTACAACACACACTAGGGAAACAAAAGAGGATTTTGATCACGCATCTGAGCATCCCGCTCCCATGTGCTCTCCTGGAGGTTCCCGTACTTCCAGCGAACGCGCACCAGAGATATCGACCATCCACACAAGACCTGCTCCTATCGATCCTAAATCTCCACTGGAACCTCTATAAAAGTCTCCCCGTCATTGATTTCCAGCTCCCCGTGGTCGATGATGTGGGATGGTCGTGCACGTATCTCCTCAGCTGAGATACGTGGAAGACGTCGTGTACCTGGTGCAACTGAGGTGGATGGGTCAGGTGGTAAGCCACCTCTCCTACTCTACTATGGACCTGGATAGGTCCGATGAATCTCAGAGATAAATTGACTCCTTGGGAAAATCTCTCTAGACCTCGTCGAGGTGAGACCCGTAGAAACACGTGGTCGCTATCCTCGAACTCCAGAGGTCTCCGTCTCCTGTCCGCATAAGACCTTTTTCTGCTCTATGAAGTCTTCATACACTCCTGGATGACCAGCACCTTCTTTGTGGTAGCTCGTACCATCTCTGGATAGTAGGAAGTGGTCCAACTTGGTGAGTCGGTCGATGATCACCCAAATAGAGTCATGTCCCTTGGACGTACGTGGAATACCCATCACGAAGTCCATGGATATCTCATCCCTCTTCCACTTTGGGACCTCTAAAGGCTGGACCAAGCCTACTGGTACCTGATTCCCCACCTTCACTTGCTGAAAAGTGAGGCATTGAGAGACAAAATTTGCTACCTCCTTCTTCATACCTGGCCACCAGTGCTGTAATCGAAGGTCCTGGTACATCTTCGCACACCTGGATGCACCGCTAGAGGGGATGTGTGGAACTCCCTCAACACTTCCTCCAGATGTGAAATTAGTACCATGGTACGTCCTCTGAAGAGGATGACATGCTCCCCACCTTCAGAAAATCCATAAGGTGCCTGCCCTGTGGGTATCTGAGCACGTCGTGTCTTGCAGTCAGCGTCTCCACGCTGTGCCTCCCTGACTCGCTGATGAAGTGGGGGAGTGACTATAAGATACTGTAGAAAGGCTTCTCCATCCCTATCCATGAGGGATATTTTTAAGGTAGCCAGCTGCTCTATCACCTCACCTAGCAGCTGTATACTAGTCCTCCTACTGATCGCATCGCCAACAATGTTCCCCTTCCCAGGAGTATATAATATCTCGAAGTCATAGTCCTAGAGGAACTAAAAACTGAAAACTCCTGCTGCCATGAGGGTAAGGCTGGACGACTCAAGAGTGATCTGTTTCACCCTCCTATGCATGAGTTTAACCTGTGCTGCCTGAGTTTCCTTTTTCTCAGACTAAGGAAAACCTCATCTCAAAGTTGTAGATAAACCACAACCTTTTTTCCTAATACAGTCAATCTGTGTATGAACTGTGGTTTCCTAGTCCATACCCTAACTAACGTCATAAGGCCTCGACGCTGCCACCAAGAGGTTCCAACCGAAACTCTTTCCTCAAGGTTCAGCTCACACTGTCAGCGTAAGTGTGATTATCAAGTCTCCTCCCAAAGGTATCTCCAGACGTGAGGGTCAAGTCAACGATTTAACTGGAAACTCTAGGTCTGGGACAAGATTTGTGGAAGGAAGGAATGGTTGATACCTATGTCTATTGATACAACATCTAGTAGTAGATATAGTCCGTACCTCAAATCATTCATAGAGCCCTTGGGTCACACTCCTTGACCGCATGCAGTTATTATCTTCCTATGCCCTCCAGCTCCCTGATCCTGGCGAGGACTACAAAGGTGGGTGGTTGTAACATGTCAAAATGTACACCACCTCATGCTTCTCACCTTGCTCTACTTCCACGTCTGATGCCCTGTAGATTTATCTGTCCCTGTTATATCCTCTTTCTGAAATAGTTTACACGCCCAAGTCTTTGAGACTGGTGCTAGTTTCCTGCTTTCCCACTACTAACATTCACTGGCTGTATCTGCTCAGCCAAAGAACATTAAACCGCAAAGGTTCTCTCTATCATCCTAACATAGGTAGGAATGCACAGAGGAAAAATAAAGTGATGGATTAGATGTCCCTAAACACATCTCACTTAGAGGTCCAAGATCTGAAGAACTGATTGTACCGTATTCATCGAGTACCAGGAACGATCGGTACACCTCGATGAATACTCATCTACAGACATGTCGTCCTGCTAAAGTTGTAGAAGTTCTAGAGAACTCTTAGACACCTCCTCAGTCCAGTCCTCATCCACCTATAATTCGGCTTGCCTCAGAACCTGAGGGGTATTTGATGCTGAAACACGTGTAAGGCACTAAGCCTACATGTGTCATCAACTGGTACTGCCGGTTGAAACTCTTAACCAACAGGCAGTGATATAGATGATACACTACCTGAAGGTACAATCTCGGAAAATGGTCCAAGTACCAAAACCTCATCACTATGCGGACCATCCTCATGGTCACTCACTGGGAAACACTAGTAGATAAGATCAAGATCTTCTCTACTAGTGTCTCAACTAGGTGGAGAACTCTAGAAATCGACTCCAGTCAATCTTCTGCTGCCTCGGAATCTGTCTCGCCTTGTAACCTCGAAGGCCTCTACTACTGGAACTCGTGTAACGCGCTCTGTCGGCATGCACCCTCCGCTAGTACGACTGGTGGCATCTGCTACCCAACGGGTGGTGGTGCTGTTGGTACACCACCGAAAGGTGACAACATAGTAAGAGGGCCCTGCACCAGAGCCTCGTTGCTCAGTGGGACGTCATCGGGTACTCTCTCGAAACTCCAACTAGATGTCTTTGTGGGGGCATCCTGAACAGATGTGACACGGTCAAAAGATTATACCTGGTGAGCTAACCTGGTTTGAGATGACTTAAAGAAAACTTTTGAAAACAGACACGCAATCAGTTTTTTCATGTACTAAGTCTGAAATCAGTAGTCAGGGTCCTGGTGTATGGATACGTCGGCCACCACACTAACATTGGACTCCCTGAACAGAAAACCACACTCAGTACCCTTAACACTATTTCTTCACAGAAAGAAAATATCAAAGTCCTAAGTTCTGCGGTAGAACCGACTCCTCTGATACCAATTTGTCACGACCCATCCCCTGGGGCCCGCATTGTGACTACCCCAAGCCCGCCTTCTATAGGCCATGGGATGGTGACTAGCACCAAAGGCATAATTCTCTAAAACTGGGAAGGCGTTGCCTTTATAAAACATAAACACACACAACCAGAGTACAAGCAGAAGAGAACACTATGTAAAAACTATATACAAAAGTAGTGTTGAAAAGTAAAGGGGCCATAAATAGAAGCCCAACTGTAAAGTACAAGGAAAAGACAAAATAGGTACAACTAAAAGACAAATAGCTGGAAGATGTCTAACAGCCCCTGGATCGTCCACCATGGATCCTACCTGAAGGGTAGGTACATAAATCATCCTCAGTGCTCCACAATCATCCTTCTCCTCTAGGTACCGGCTCGTCGTGAGGTCCACCTCTAGGTACCGTCCAGTCCTCGTACACTCTGCCTTGGTCAGCACTGTCCGTCGTCTGCATCTAACACAACGAGGTGCAGACATAGCCCGTGCAGGGGTGAGTATAATGATACTCAGTAGGGACCTCGAGACCCACAAGGTCTCACAAAATATAACAAAGATGAACCATAAATTATGATTTCAATGGATAAAAATTACTTAGGTATATTCCCATACATATACCAAAGTTATCAAGTAACCCATCTCAATCATGAGGAAAACACAAAGGTCATTGACTTAGCTCAAACCAGGATTTTCATTATCAAAAACAAGGCTGATGGAGAACTCCTCCTATGTCTAGTAAAGTGGCCCTGTCGCGACTCCGAGGCACTACTCACTAACCTTAGACTGCTGAGGTACTCCTCCAGTCGAGTACCGCGGGTCTGCTGCCAAACCGGGTGCCCTGTCCGCTGTGGGTCTGCCGCCAAACCGGGCGCTCCCCCTAATAACCGTCAGAGGTACTCCTCCTATCGAGTACCATGGGTCTGCTTCCAAACTAGGTGCTTCATCCGCCATGGGTATACCGCAAAACCGGGAACTCCATCCACTGGGATAGTCAAATCACTTCGAGTCGAATAGGTCAAGCAGTCGTCATTTCTACAGCTACTCGGTCTCCGCACTCCGTATGTTCGTCTCCAGGAGGATCCATTCCATGAGCTACTAGTCGATACTCCATGTGTCGCTAAGTCTCAAGTGGAAGTATCTCTAAGGACCGCCACATCATAGGGGTCTCAACGCAACAGACGGCGCGTCATTCGGACGCCCGGTCTGTGAGTTATTAGCATTTCCGTTCCAGGGGCCCGGTTAGAATTACGATCATTCCAAACTCGGCCAATTTCCAAAGTTGTAAAAATCTCACTTAGAGTATTCCAAAAGGGATGTCTCATCGCGAGGATCCCAGTGAAGTAGACGACACGTCGATCAGACAAGTGGTCTAGAAGTTATTCACGTTTAAGTGAAACGGGCCCGGCCCGTCAAACCTAGTGGGCTGGCGAGTCGGCCCGACCCAGTTCAGCGGGTCTGACCCGGCTGGGGGGGGGGGGGGGGTCGGCCCGGACCGGTGGGGCCCAACCCGGCCCGCGCGAGGGCAGATTGACCCACGCAAGAGAGGCCCGACCCGCTCATGGGCGGCCCGACCCGTGCGGCCGGCTGCAGATCGGCTCCCCGAATTCTTATAACGGCGGCGCCGAGCAGCGCCGCCTCTCCTACCCAGCTGGACGAAGCTGGCCGGTTTTTCCAGCGCGAGTGGCCCGCTGTCTCCTCCACGCGGTGCCGCGATTTATTCTGCTCGGCAGGTGGCCGACTGATTCGCCCGCCGAAGCGGCCCGCCCATTGCGGGCCACAGTTTCTCCGCAGCACGGCGCCATGAGGCGCTGTGGTCTTCCCAGCCAGGCCGGTTCGCCTCGTAAAGTGGCCCACACAACGGGCCACGGTCTTCCCGTAGCGCGGCGCCAAGGAGGCATCGCGGTCCTCCAGCTCGGCCGGCTACGGCCGGCCGGTTTTCTTCGCCCGAGCGACCCGCACCGCGGCCCCGGTTTCCTCCACGCGGCCCGTGCGCGGCCGCCGCCTTCGGACGCTGCTACCTCCAGTCGCCACCTCCAAGATATTCAAGAACCAACGGAGGGTCGTCAGGCCATGTTCGTTCATCCCACGCCCTCCGCGTTAGGCGATAAAAAAAGGCCGAATACAATCCAAGATATTCAATGAAGAACGAGGTGCAATTTTATTCAATTAAAATTGATCACAACCCCTACCTCGATTCAAGGTTCGTTCGTCATAGTCGTGGAAAACGGGCGTCGCGGAAATCAGGCATCGCGGAAGATAGACATTGTTCCATCAACGTTTTTCGTTGGTGATAGCGACGTCTTTTCCCTTGACGCGGAGGAAGAGAAAGGTAGATGGCGTTCTTCGTGGTGTCTCCTCACCTTCTAGCACCGATTGAAGAAGTGGAGGAGATGTTCTTCATGGGATGAATAATATTCCTTCAAGAAATCTTCTCCTATCCTTTGTTCTCCCAACCAAAATTATGCCAACGAAAATATGAGTATGTAATATCTTCTTTTAATGTTGGAAAAATAAGTTCGAATTAATTCAAAACTAGATTAATTAAGTGGAATTAATAAATCTTAAGTGTTGGCACATTCATGAGAGGAGGTGAAAAGTTTAAAAATTCAAAAGAAGAAAGGTGAAAGGTTTTAGGAGTTAAAGGGGGATTTCAAGGGAAGTTCAGAGGTTTGTGTTCGTGTGGGCCCCACCACACAATATCTTCTCATTGGTGGTTATGTGGGGTGTGGTCCCCACCTCCAACTCCTCTTTGGAGAAAATAACCACCCCTTAACAAAAATTATGTAACACATATTTTTTGTTAAATATATATAGATTTCCCAAAATTAGCTTTCAACCTGTACAAAACGCAACTGCGGTAAAGGTCCCCATAAGTGAATACCGGCACTACGAGTTCATCGGTGTCCTCAGATTTCAATTCCGAGTACCGGTTGAAAATATAGAAAAACCCGCACATGCGTTTACTGAACGTACCTAAACACAACTTCAGAAAATTATTTCGGGCACATCGGGCCTCAGAATCAGGTGCCGTCAGAAACTGCGGACTCGTAAAATTCCAAAGCAATTAAGAAAAAAATTTCCTTGAAATTTTCGTGTCTTTACAAAATTCACCACTAAATAGGGTATAAAATTTTATTTATGCACCATATTTGGCTACAGTTTTAATAACCACTACTAAATATGGTACATTTAGGGAAATATTTATGGTGGTTTCAAAAACTTTGATAAATAAATTCTAAATTAGAAAAATAAATTTTCAATTATAAATGGTTTAGAAAAATATCACTAAAACTGAACAACCACTATGATTTTGTTGTGACATATCATAAAAACCATCATTTAATAACTTAAAATTATATGAAAATAATACCTATATATAACTGAAATGCAGTCAATGACAACCATTCTAACATATTTTTATAATGGTTTTAAAATAATCTAAACCAAAAATAACCACAACTAATGTACCATTTTCCTATAGTGCTTGGATTGGATTTTTATCTACTTTCTATACTCAAAGCATAAGTGACATTAGGTCAAGTATATAACATGAAATACATAATATATCCTATGGTAGATGTATAAGGAATCCCATCTATCATTTCTAACTCTTAAAAAGGATCATTAATCTTTCTGAGAATCATGACACAAAACACTCATAAAGAACTTTTTTGGAGTTCTCTATGCTAAACCTATTTAGTAAATTATATATATATATATTGACTCAGTCTAATTAATCCATTTGATTCATCTCTATCAATCTTCATACCTAATATATAGTCTTCTTCACCCATGTATTTCCTCCAAAATCATTTTCCTAACCACATCTTTATTAAATGTAAATTCAGGACATTATCTCTAATAATGAGTATTTCATCCATGTACAATAACATAAATTTCATTATAATTCCATTAACATTCTTGTTTACACAATAATTATCAATATTTTTTGAAAAAACCAAACTCTTTGATTTAATCATAAAACCAAATGTTCTAACTCCAAGAATCTTGATTCAATCCATTAATGGACCATTGAAACTTTCAAACCATAATAGTTTCATTTTGAACTTAAAAAGCTTCACATTGCATCATATACACATCCTTGACTAAATTACCATCAAGTAAAGTGGTTTTGACATCCATATGATATATCTTGTCATCACAATGAGTTACCATGGAAATTAATATATTAATGGAATTCATAATCACAACTAGAGAAAATATTGATTCATTTCAATGCCATGTTTTTTATAACATTTTTTTACTATATAAGATTTATAGGTAGAAATTCTACCACCCATATAAGTTTTCTTATAGAAAACCCATTTAAGGCCTATGTGTATTACTTCTTCAAGTGAATTGACTAAGTTCTAAATTTTCTTAGTGTATATGGAATCAATCTTAGATTTCATGGACTCTAATATTTTTTTTGAAATAAAAACTCTCAATATAATCTTGGTAGGTATTAGATTTATCATTTATGAACATTTATTCTTTATAATTTTATATGATAAATCCATATCTCTCTAGCTATTTATAAATATTACAAGTCCTTCGAGGTTATTATGTAACCTAAGTCAATTCTATTTCCACAATTTCTTGTGGAAACAACTCAATTACCATATTAATTAGTAACACTTCCTATTTATTTCTTTAAAACTCCTCCAAGTTCAAAATTTCTCCTACCAACTCCATGAACAATGCGACCCTTATAAATTAAAACACCACATCAGGGTACAAAAACTATGTATTCAACATGATTATCAAAGTAATATCCTATTATGTCTTTAGGATAAACAATAAAAATGGATTTCTCTAATTTAAGGTAAGGTTTATTAGAATAAAAAAACTATAAATATACTTCACAACCTAAAATTACCATAAAATATAAATTAAGATGCCTCCAATTCCAAATCTCATACAATGTCTTTATGAATACCTTATATGGAGTAAAATTTAGTATAAATGATGTGGTTTCTAGAGTATATGTCCAGAGTGATATTGGATCATCATTAACCAAACCATGTTTAACAAGGTGTGATTCCTCATCTCAGACACACCATCACATAATGGTGTTCCATGAAGAGTGATTGTGAATCGATTCCAAAATATCTCAGATGATTAGTAAATTCCTAGCTCAATTATTAACCACCCCCATATAATAAGAGAATCTTAATTTTTATCCTATATTTGTTGATTGAAATGAATCAAGAGGGGGGTTAAATTGGGTTCTTGAATTTCACCTTCTAAAAACTTATAACGTCCCTATTCAATTAATTATTTTAAATATATATTTTCATTTTTAGAAAATGCATCAGAAAATAATGTAATGAAATATAAATACATTACACAATAGGTTTTTATAGTGGTTCAGGATTTGAAACCAAATTCTTATACTCAACTCCAATAACACCCAATGTAGGTTTGGTGATTTTTATTCAAATCATTTTACTGGGGATATCACAGTGGTGTATTAGTAGTCAACACAAAGTTCTATGTAAAAATTACAAGTTCTTTTAACTGGGATCTCTCTCAAAAAAATAATAATACCTATCCCCAGTCCATCCCAAACTTATAAAAAGTTTTTTTAACTCAAGAAAAGAATATAAATATATAGAGTTTATAAAATAGAAATCCACAGTTATGTCTAATTACACAATTGAAAGTAGTTGAATCTTCTCCAAAGAAAATTTTGTCTCCAAATTGTATCTCTAAAAAGATTCACAATCAAATAATTATTATTTAATTTATACACAATAGTAATAGTAATTTTAACTTATTCTATTTATTTTAATTAAATAGACTTTTCAAATGTAAAATATGAATATTAAATCTTTGTAGAACCATTCCAGAAAATCATAGTAATATAATAATTCAGAAGAAAGTTACAGATATCTTAAAAGAAAAATCATTTATACATTTTTATCTAGTAGTTGTATGCATGACTGTCTTTCCCATTGGATAATATTTAATTACCCAAAATCAATATTCAATAGTATCCTTGGTCTTATCCTTAAAAGTAATAAATCTATACTCATTAAAAAATCTACGGTCTTCCTTAAAATAGAATGGATTAATATTAGTAAACAATTATTTAAAAAATCATTACTTAAATAAAAAACCAATTCAAAGTTTGAATAAATGTATTATATAAATTAGTAGTTATAAATATATTGAAAATATCTCTAAAATTTGAATTTATAAGAATAAATCACACTTCATATATAATAATAACGTTCTCCTTATAATAAATATATAAGAATTACTTTTTGAGTATGTAAGAATAAATTATTTTTCTCAATAAAATGGAAGAATAGATTTTGTCAATATGTAAGAATAAATGAAAAACTATGCTTCATATATAATACCTATTACATAACTATTTTCAGTACAAATATTTAACTTTGACTATAACTTAATACACAATATGTTGAAATGAATATATAATAATGTTTCCTTTTCAAAATATCTAAACAATAAGATAAAAATCCAAATTATATTAGAAAAATAAGATCTAATACTTTGAAATATTTCATAATGTAATATTAGCTTCTATTTTTCATTGCATTTGTAAGATTAACTTCTCTATACATAATATCTAGTAGTTATCAACATTTATTTAAATTAAACACAACTTGTAATAGTAAATGTACACAAAGAAACTATTTAATAAATAAATAACCAAAAATATTCTCAAAGAAATAAATTAGTAAAATAAAAAATAGATTTAATGATTATTAAAACTTAGAATATATTAGAGTATATTAGAAAAGAAAAATTTTCCCTAGTATATTTTTTACTAAATTTTTAAACACTTCGAAAATTTTCAAAGGTTTTAAACTTGTGTATGATCATACAGTGATATATAATTTATTTTTACCCTTATAATTTTATTTCATATTTTTTATAGTGTTCATAATACCAACACTATAACCTTTTTTATTCCACATATATTTTGAATTCCTTTATTAGAAACATCTATAAAATGAAAAATAGACATTGTAATCCAATTTGACAACATGTTGGTATTTTTATCAAAACATTATATACACTAATTAAAATTGGAAAATTCATTTTTTATAGGATTAATAATTTATTGTTCTATAAATTCTTCAATGAGACTAAGATATGGATCCGACCATAAGGGCCCCAATAGGTCCCTACAAAGAGAAGAAAATCTAGGTGAGGCAGGATGAACCTACCCTCTATAACTAGGAAATATATTAGGATATGAAATCAAAATTAAGATGATTCTACCTCCATTAAAAATTAAAATTGAATAACCATATCTCTACTAAATTTTAGATCAATATTTGATGGATAATTTTATTATCTAGGCAAATTAAGTGGGTGGAAAAATATGTCATGGATAACTCACTTATACTCATAGAGAATCAACTTATTTTGGATTTATCATATGTAAATTTTTAATAAAAATACTAATCTCGCAAATTATCAAAGGATTATAGACCACATAAAGATATCAAAGTTCTTGGGAAATCCATCAGGATATTTTTTTCTACCTTTACCTTCTATGGAGATTTATGCTTCTCATGTTCACCTGAGGAGGAACATGACTTAATCATAATATTTATATTTGTAATAGTTTCATGATATTTATAATTTCAAGTTTTCCTGTTATTTCTCTCCATATTCTCTTCTTATTTATTTGAGTTGTGTATTAGTATGTTACACTTACACTAAAATGATCATGTTTGGGTGTACTCGTACATGTGATGTTTTACACACCATTATCCATTTATTTTTCATCTTTTCAATCATGTGTTTATATGGTTCATATTAATATAATGAATTAATATAAACAAACAAATGACCATGAAAATTTATTTCTTTATATCATGTTAGAAAAAAAATATAAACCTAGAAAAAAAATCAATTTTCTCATGTATTTCCTTGATGATTTCTGGACACAAATCACTTGATCATTAGTGGTAGTTAATGAATCGCCATGTGTTTTCAACCAAAGCCTTAGAGATATCATAGTATAAACTTAGTAACATTATTAGTATTAGGTGTTATAAATAAAGTGTTAAAATATCTAAAACCTATTTATTAAAACGATGAAGGATGAGCATTATGACATCTTCCCATGTTGATCATAATAAATCATCTCATTAAATTTTCTTTTCCATGCTGTATTATTTGTTGAATACTTGTTACTTGATCCCTAAACCCCAAATTTCTCAAATACTATTTAATTTTCCATAATTCAATTCTCTGTTAAAATTAATAATAAAAGACTTATTTGGGATATGACCTAGGTTAACTGCTATATTGTATAAATTATAGTAAAAACAAAGAACTAATTTGACACGTTTAACAATGATATCATATTTTGAATCCATTATTAAGGAAACTAAGAAAATTTTTCAGTTATGTTTCTGATTCCATCTCTTTGTTGACACTGGTTAATTATGCTACTTCATCCAGAAAATTCCAAAGGGTTAAGTGTGGGTAGCAACCTTCGGTCATGAGAGTAGTCACATTTGGAATTGTTGGAATGTCTAGACAATGGAACACTGATACGCTTGAATTCTACCTTATTAGAGGGATTCTCAAGGGTGTGGAATCCCAAGGCATCCCACATCAATTGCGTGGTATCTTCTTATGTCGAAGGCATGTCTCTAAGGTTTTCCTAGGCTTCCCATGTATAACACAAGGTATGTCATGAGTTTTACGTCTTCTGGAGACAGATTGGACTGATCAAAACACTTTTGAAGGTGGATTAGATGGGTACATCCTTAGGAGGGAGCACCTAGAATGTTTATCAGATGGGTGGATTGGAATGCACAATGAGGAAGGAACCGGAATGGTGTGTCCCATAAAAGTGAAGGTTTCACACCATGAAGACTGATATAGACATCACTTAGGATAGATCAAGGAGGGTGGTACCCAATGAGAGGGACACCAATATTTAACGTTGGATTGAATTGAACCTCAGGGAGGCTTCCTATGTACCCTGTGTAGAAGACAGGGATCAAAACCCACATAGTTTGAGGGGATGATTTGGGGTTTACACATGGATAGTTGGCCATCGCAAGAGGGACACTCTTGGTCAGATTAATGTGGATTGTGTGGGGGCTTATTCATGGTTAGCTACTCGTGTTCTACAAGAAGCATAAATGGGAGAAGTGAGGATTATTATTGGTTAGCTACCCCAGTGGACGATGTGTACCCACTGTGATAAAAGTGTGGTGATGGATCAGATGGTTGGGGCTTGTTCATGGTTAGATTCCCAAATGAATGGTATAATCCCATCAGGATGTGGTGGACCCGATAAGAATCAGGATGGATGATGGAAGGATGAATGACATGGATGGGGTGTATGAGGTGGAACCGATATGAAGATTATGATGTTGGGATTGAACCTCAGGGAGGTTTCCTATGTATCCTAGTTGATTGGTAATCAAAGGCCACATATTTATGTGGGGGTGTTGGGACTTACACACTGAGGTGGCCCATGAGGGATGATCTGAGCACAACAAAGAGAAGATCAGGTAGATTCACCCCTAGAAAGGGGGCACCGAAGTTTACCTTTGGTTAGGATTGAACCTCATAGAGGATGCCTACGTACCCTGTTTAGAATATAGGGATCAAAACCCATGTAGTTTAGCAAAGAGGGGCATGGGGCCTTACACACCAAGGTAGCCCCGGGCACCGAGACCACTATTAATATCTAAGCCCACATAAGTTATGATCAATGTGAGAAACAAGAGTTAGTAGTAGATCTGATGACCATGTTATGAAAGATGCAGTCATGAGAGGTGATGCAGGGCTTAAACTCTAAGATGACATGAAAAGATGGAGATTGGGATTGGGGCTTACTTATTGAGGGATGACTAAGGATGATGTCTTGTTGTACGAGGAGGATCTCATTATGTATGAGGAAGATCTCATTCTGTGTCAGTCATACACAGAGCACCCTATCAAGGTGTGTGTCAGGGATTATGTAAAGATTGCCCGAGGCGCACATGGTGACAAAGCCCAAGGGGGGGGGGGAGAGAGAGAGAGTAAGAGGGATATGGTTCCCATCTTCTTTATGGAATTCTTAGACTTTCCATGAACGTGAAAAACACAATTTAACATCATCTATTAAGAAAATTAGTGCTAGGCAGTTATATGTCTTGCAGCTTCGAAAGTGGGGATTCACTCCTCACCCCTAAAACTTACATGACTGGTACTAACCAAAACTTGGGGAAGAGAAGCCACCCGAAATTCCAGAATACAATAGGGTGGAGGAGTGTCCAATTGTAAGGTCCATGTTAGTGTAGCTATGTGGAGAAGCAATATTTATTAGCATACCTATGCGAAGAATCATTAGGTAGGGAAACACGACATGAAAGACCGCACGTTGAACCATAAAACCACTTCTCACAAGCCTAGAAGGCCGTATATGAAATTAGTTCATGAAACCAATGGGATTGCTAAGAGGAGCTTCATGAAGAAATGGTGCTTTGTGAAGGAAAGGAGCTTCACGAAAGAAATGTAATTTGTGAAGGAAAGACTCTCGTAGAGCATGGAATCACTTTAACATAGGGCACATTATTAGAAGAGTGCTCCATGAAGGATTAATGCTTTATAGATCCTCAAGTAACTTGAAGGTACTACCTCCTTCATGAAGGGTGGAGGCCTTCACAAATAGCATCCCTACCATAAGCATGGGCCATGAAGAACAAAGGAAAGCATGACTCATGATGTTCAAGTACCTTGGGTGATCCATTTATCTCTTGAGTTTGTGATGTTTAGGAGATTTTAAAAATAGGAGATCAGAAGGTGAAAGGTTTGGGTAACAATAGTTATAAGGGGGTGTGAGATGGATATTTATAGGAAACATGGTTTCATTGTGGGGATTGTTGAGAAGAAAAAAGGATGCTGCAAAGCAGTAGGGTTCCATCGAACTCCGTCAGACTCACATAGGTACCATTAACGATGCTCGTGGTCATGGTGCTTGTTGGAATCATGGAGGCACCTTCAAAAACGTTTTTTTCGTGGTATCAGGGGATCACCATGAAGGAGCTTCACAAAATAGTCTCCTTTGATGAATTTTGATGCTGTTGGAGTCTAAATTAGCTTCCAACTGCCCATGACTTTGTTCATGACATTTGTAGTATAATTTTTGGTGCCAACGGATGCCCCCCTTATAATGGGAGATGACGAGAAAGATGAGGGTCAGATTATGAGGGTAAGTCACTGAAAACTATGTGGTTGAGAAGCTATCTCGTGAGGCATGGAGGACAATGATGCGTCATGAATCTCAATCAGGTGAAGGTCACTACAAAGTTTAGGTGTACATCGCCTATAAATAGTGTGTGAGGGGACCATTTTCTATATTAGATCTCTATGAATGATTTATCCAAATATCTCCATTCACAAAGTGATCCTCCCTGTGAATGCATTTCTGCAAAATAAGTCATGTGGTCCTTTGTTCCATGAATGATTTCTAGAGAACCAGGCATCCCGAACCGCTGCTTCTTTGAGATGAAAATCAAGGATAGGGTTGGTCCGCAAACTTCTACTTCATGATCGAGCTTCACGACCAACCTCCATGAACATGCTCAAAACAATTTCTAAATTCCAAGATAATGGATAGTCAAGAATCTTCTCAAGAGGTTATTCCTAACTCTGCCTAAAGGGAAGCAATAGAAAACAATATCTTTATTGGGGAGTATGGTTGGAGTCATTCCAACCATGAGTCATTGATGAAGCTATTGTCAGATTCCAAGAAAGACTACCCACTATGAAAAAGGTTGCCACTATATGGATTCAACTTGTGAGATGATGTATTTATCCCATAGGTAAGTAGAGATGAGTTTTCCTACTAGTTCAGGGGCACACCAGGACAACATCAGTGGTATAAGGCTGCTAACAACCATATTGGGATGGAATATACCCTTGTCATAACAAAATTACTTTAAAATTATCTCAAAAACTTCAATGGAAATCTGTTGGATAAAGAAATTTCCCCACCGTATTATAAAACAATCATCAAGGTAGGGTTTGGGAACCCATAGAAGGGGTGGACAGATGGTTGGGATCTACTTTAGGGTGAAAACATCATATAGGAGTGTGATTGGGATTACTGGGTATGTGCATCTTGTGCAAAGTTTGAGATAGTGTTGAGGTGAGTAGGCTTGTATAAAACTTCATGGGCTTCCCAATTCCATGCCTCTCAACCAAAGTAAATCATACTAGAGCTATTGAGATGGTGGTCACTGGATACCAACACATTCCATTTACATCATGGGGAATTTGGCATCAGCCTCTAGGACTTTCACTAGATCTCGGGAATCCCGATTATGGGGATCATGTATAAAAAGTTCCTCCCTGCTAAGATTACTTGGGAGGATGCAGAATAGATGTCGCCTCTAGCGAATGCATTTATGGACTTGGTGCTGGGCTCGAATGATGACAAGTAGACAACCAGGGATGTCTACTTCAAGCAATGGTTTGGTTACTTTCTAAAATTTCCCATGAAGAAGCCTACCATGGGAGAGGAAGCACCCATGAAATTTCTATCAAGGCCCCACACCTATCCAAGGAGAGACCAGTGAGGTAGGGATAACTCTTATTGACGAATCTTGGAGGATAAATAGTTGAAACTATGGGGATACAATATCAAGGACAAGCATCATCCAATAGTCAGGATGGTCTGATTAATTTTGGTGATCATCTTTGGATGGATGCTACCAGTGAGAGATGCACACTTGGGAGCGTGGCCGAGCACATTTATCATGGAAGCAATGTTGGCCACTGGGAAACACATCAATCTAGGTGTCACGACCCGTCCCCCGGGTCCCGTGCCGTGACTACCCCAAGCCCGCCTTCCATAGGTCAGGGGTTGGCGACTAGCACCAAAGGCGTAATTCCCTAAAACTGGGAAGAAATTACCTTTATGACCTGTAAACACACACAGCTATATATAAAACATTAGGTAAACTATATTAAAAAAGAGTGCTGAAAAGTAAAGGGGACGGAAATACAAGCCCAACTGTAATGTACAAGGAACTAGAAGTACACGTACAACTGAAGAAAGGAAAAATAGCTGTTGGGTCATCCTATAGAATTCCAACCTGAAGAGTAGGTATAGACAGCCTCCTTAGCACTCCACATCCGTCATTATCCTCAGTGTACTGACTCATCGTAAGGTCCACCTCTGGGTACCGTCCAGTCCTGATACTCTCAGCCTTGATTAGCACTGTCCGTCGTCTGCATCCAACACAACAAGGTGCGGGCATAACCCGTGTAGGGGTGAGTATAATGATACTCAGTAGGGACCCCAAGACCCTCAAGGTCTCACAAAATCCAATAAGGATAAACCACAAATTATGAAATCAAAAGATAACCCCACTTAGGTATATGCCCATACATATACCTAAGTTATCAAGTAATCCATCTCAATCAATAGGTAAACACAAAAGTTACTGACTCAGCTCGCACATGTATACAACTTATGTAGAGAGATAGAGATGATTAGATGTAGCCAATGAATCATCTTCTCTGTCGAGCCTACGTAGGATCCTAGTACAGTAATCAGAGTTGTCGAACCCACGTAGGATCCTGGGACAGTAGTCAGAGCTGTCGAACCCACGTAGGATCCTGGAACAGTAGTCAGAGCTGTCAAACCCACGTAGGATCTTGGAAAAGTAGTCAGATCTATCGAACCCATGTAGGATCCTGGAATAGTAATCAGAGCCGTCGAACCCATGTAGAATTCTGGAATAGTATTTAGAGCTCTCAAACCCACATAGGATCCTGGAATAGTACTCAGAGCTGTCGAACCGATGTAGGATCCTGGAACAGTAATCAGAAAGTATCCAGCCACAAGGTTTCCGCACAATGCACGCTTGATTCCAGGAGGGTCCACTCCTAAAGCCAAGTTTTGATACATCAACTGCCATGAAGTCCCACGAAGAAGTATCCCAAAGTTCTGCCATGTCATAGGGGTCTCAATGAAACTGACAGAGCGTCAATCGGACGCCCGGTCTGTGAGTTATTATCCTTTTATTCCAAGGGCCCAGTTGGATTCGTTCTCGATCCAACCTGACCGCATCTCAAATATATCCAAAACTCAAGTTGGGTATACACAAAGGGACCATCGCACTCCAGGAGTACCAGTTCCACTGAAAGTTTTTCAAACGAATGTCCGGTGCCAAAGATATGGCCAAAATAAAGTAAAGGGTAGGTAGTAGGCCAAGGTTCGGTCCGACCAAGTCGGAACGACCCGACCTGACTTAGTTTGGGCTGACCCGGTTCGGGTTCAGCCCGGCCTGACCTGTTAGGTTCATCCCGGACCACTGGTCCTGGCCCAGCAGGCCATGAGTAGCGTGAGGGCGTAGACTGGTCGCAAGGGCGCGAACCGGTCGTGGGTCTGTGTAAAGGCGGTTCGGCTTGGAGGCACCGTGAGGGGCGCGGGAGGCCGACTCAACCAGGCACGCGTGGGGTGCGGCTCAAAGGCTTGGCTTGGGAGGCTGGGGCTAGTTCGGCCAGCACCGCGAGGGGCACAACTCGGATGGCTCGGCCTAGATGGCAGAGGCCGGTTCGGCCAGCGGCGACGCGGGGTGCGCAGGGCGCATGGAGGCCGGTACAGATCGGGATGGCGCGGTTCATCTCGGGCGCTGCAAGGGGGTCCACGGGCTAGGGTGGTTCGGCTGGGGCGCCGCGAGGGGGGCCGCGGGCCGACGCGGTTCAGCCGGGGTGTCGCGAGCCGATGTGGTTCAGCCGGGGCACCGTGAGGGGGGGGGGGGGGGGCGTGAGCCAGCACGGTTCGTCCGGGGAACCACGAGGGGGGCCGTGACCTAACGTGGTTCGTCTATGGTGACGCGGGCCGGCGTGGCCAGGAGGGCACTGCGGTTCGGCCCGTGGCGGCAGAGCTGGTTCTTCCGACGGACGGGGTGGCTGGGACCGGTTCGGCCAGTGGATGGCGCGGCCGGTGGGTGATGCAAGTCACAGAGGCCACGGGTAGCACGACCATTGCCTACGTCGCATTCGTCATCTCCTCGCCTCATCGCCATGCTAAAGAACATCACAAACAAGAATGGCAGAGGAGTCGGGCTATGTTGGTTTATCCCATACCCTCCGCGTTTAGGGTGGTAGCAAGCAAACCAATTTTTTCTTGAATTACGTAGAATTAACAAGAAAAGAAGATAGAAGAAGAAAAATCAATCAACAACCCGCATATTCCCACAAAAACAATTCCCAACCCACAAGTAAAATCATCCACAATAATTCTTTGTCTTGGAAGGTAAGAATTAAAGGAATAATATCATTTTCAAATAAAACCCCTACTTGTTCGTTGTTCGTTGATAGAGTCACGAGGAAGAAGACGGAGTTGTCGTCGTTCGTCGCGTCCGCCACGCTCTTCCAATACCGAGATCATGCGTCAGTTCGTTGATGATGATGAGGAGGGAAGGTCAGTCATCGAAGACATCCCATGTCCTTAGGAGTCTAATGATGAAGTTTGAAGGAGATCGTTCTTTGTAGTCGAGGCGTCCCTCTTCGGAGTTCTTCGTCGGGAGTGTTCTTCATTAGGAGCTTTCTCCCAAGCTCTCTCTCTTCTCCCAAATTCCACCAAAATTCAAAGAGGTTCCAAAATAATAGATTAGGCCTTCTATTATTTTTTTGGTGAGAATTCGAAAATCTGAATTAATTATGGTGGGTGGAATCATTAATCAAGAGAAGGGTTGGCAAATGTAATTGGTGTGTTGGCACAATTAATTGAGTAGAGGAGGTCAAGAGACTCTCCCTAATTTATGAGGGAGTTGAGTGGTTTCCCTCATTTAATTGGGGGTTTAGTCTCAGGTGGTCCCCACACCATAACCTCTCGTGGAAGGTTAGGTTCGGGTGGGCCCCACCACCATAACCTCTCCTGGGAGGTTAAGGTGTGGTGGTCCCCACCTCCAACTTCCACTTGGGTGGTTATAATTGTTGGAACCATGGTTATTCTATGCACGATTTGAAGTATGGTTTGTGTTTTTTTTCAATCCTCACTGGAAGTTCAGAATGTCTGCCTGTAAAGTGATCATACAGTTCAAGCAGACAACAATATTGAAGGTGGAGCTATTTCCTAGTGTTTGCCAAATTTTTGGGCCTCAAAATCGGAAAATGAAGATATGGATTGTTAGTAAAAGGAGGTGCGCGCAAAGAGGAAGTAGTGCGTGAAAAAGGAGGGCTGTACGTGAAATATTTGAGTTGGGCGTGAAAAACAACGTGGTGCGCAAAATAGTGGATCGAGGTTTTTTGTGTAAATAGTGTTTCGAAATAAGAATGTCGAAAAATGGAAAAGGCATGTGCTGTGTGAAAAATCTAGAGATGTGCATGAAAAATGGTACTTGCACGAAATATTATGCGCCAAATGAGAGGTTTTTCGCGCCACAGGGGGTTTTGTGCGCGGGGGTCTGAGACGCCTATAAATAAGAGGTGACCCCCCTCATTCCGTATTGTTGAAGACTTAGATACGATCTGAGGTTTGATGCATGTAAAAGGTTTGTGTAAATGGGATTGTGTGAAAAATTCTGAGCTGCGCAAAAAATTCCGGGTTGCGCGAAAAATTCCACGCTGCGCGAAATATTCCGGTTTGCGCGAAAAATCCAAGTTTCGTGAAAAATGAAGAGTTGTGCATAAAAATTTAGGTGGCGCTTAAAATATTCAGTTGCGCGAAAATGGTGTTGTCGCGTGAAATACTTTTCCGCACGAAAATGAAATATTGTGCACAATAGTAAGGTCTTACGTGCAAAGGGTTGGTGTTGCACGCAATTGTCAGTGAAACTTGTTTACACATTCTGGTTATCGGGTTTAGTAGTTCAGTGCGTACAAGTGCATCATTTCCGGACTTCGATGCAAGCAGAGTCTCGTGCTAAGTAGAGGCAAATACTTCAATGCGAATCTTCTGAAGAGACCTTCACGTCTATAAACTGATTGTGACTTCACCAAAGGCAGTGAGATAGGGGGAGTCAACGGGAGTGAACCGAGGGATGTAGTGGGGATATCCCTAAATAGTTGTAAAGGTAGTGATCCTGGGAAAGAGTGACTGTTCCTGAACCTTTGTAATCCGCAACTAGTGAAGAATAGTGGAATTTGGTATGACCGAAAACCTGTCGGCGTATGCTCCTTGGACATAGACCTTTGTGGTGAACTAAGTAAAAAGTGTTGTGTTATCTCTTTGCATGTGAATGTTTGATTTCTTCTCATATCCATCATACATGTTAAACTAGTTCCTACCAACATGGGAACAAGATCCATCAGTTCAAAAGAAAAAGTTCACACCCTAATTCACCCCTCCCCTCTCAAGGTGTCTCGGGGTCCTACAAGTGGTATCAGAGGCAGGTTACTGCTGTTTGATATGTACTTTTTCAAGATGGAGAATGCTATCAATGTTAGGGGAATACCTCTCTTATATGGAAGTAATTTTCAGATTTTTAAGAACATAATGAGATATCATTTAAGATATCTAGGAATAGAAGTACTCTTTGCTACTGTGCAAGGAAAACATGTTACCAATCCAACAGGTCTTTCTATGACTGATACAGATAGGAAAGTTCTTGATGAAGATTCTAAAGCTCAGAATGCTATCACTGTGGCTCTTTCTGATCAGATCTATCTAAAGATGATGAGTTTCACCTCAGCAAAGTCTATGTAGGATAAACTTGAAAATTTCTATGAAGGAGATAACAAAGTGAAGGAGGAAAAAATTCAAGTCCTGCATAATAGGTTTGACAATCTAAAGATGCATCCTGATGAGAATGAAGATTTGTTCTTCAATCAAATCACTGAAGTAGTGGGAGAAATTTGAGGGCTTGGAGAGGAAATCAAAGACATTGATATCATAAAGAAAATCTTGCGAAAACTACCTCCTATGTACAATTCAAATGTGTCATCCCTTGAAGAAATAGATCTATCTAAACTATCTCTGGATGATCTGTTAATTAGTATAGTGGCATATGAGATGAGAGTCAAACCCGAAGAAACTTCGACTCGTGTTAGCAAGGAAATGGCATTCAAAGCCATGGAAAAACTGAAAATTTCATAAGATAGTGGTGGTGAAGATGATGAGGAAAAAGAAATTATTTCTCTCATTTCCAAGAAGTTGAAGAAGGGAAAAGGTAAATTTAAAGGTAAGTTACCTCTGGCATGCTTTCGCTATGGAAGAGTTGGGCACATTTCCTATCAGTGTCAAAGAAAGTTTGATGATGAAGAAAGTGAAGTAGAAGGCATTGAGAAGCCTTAGAAAAGGTTTTTCAAAAAGGGATACTTCAAATCTAGAAATAAGGTACAAAAGAAGAGTTTTTTCTGTGAATAGGAAGAGGATGATATTGACTTCTGTGAAGAAGAACCTGAATTTAAAACTGGAAACTATGCTTCCATGATGTCTACCATTGAAAAGTTATAACCTTCAATCAATAAAGACAGAGACAATCATATGACTCATAATGCTGATCCCATGTTGAAAACTAAGGATGCCTTTTCAAAGCTTGAGAAAAAATGAAAGAGATGTAGTAAGTGGAAATAAATGGTGAAAGAATCATCATAATATGTTGATGAGTTTGAAGATGAAATTGAATGACTAGAAGAACTAGTGAGAGTTCAATCTTTAATCCTTGAAAGCACAGACGACATTGTGGAATTGAATATTAGAATCGAAGAACAATCAAAGGTCATAAATGACCTTACATCCAAACTGGAAGAGAATTCTAAGACAGTTGAAGGCCTTGAGGAAAAATTTCTTACTCTTAGGAGTAAACTTGAATGTCGATCAACCAAAAATGAAGGTAAAAAGAAAATTCATTTTGGAAGATTCTAAGATGCAGATTTACTGGAAAGAACCAAGTGTGGTTTAGATGGGGTTGGAAAAATCTTGAGTGATCAAAGAACCACTTGCATGGGAAAGAGTGTAATTGGCTATGAAGTTGGGCCATCAACTGCTGGAAGTGAAGAGATCTAAAAGAAGGACAAGATGAAAGTTTGACATGTTGAAATGTTGCCTGAAGTGATGAAAAAGAAACCCTCAATCCAAACTAAAAGAAGAACTATAGATTATCCTCAAACTTTCAGAAATGATAATCAGTCCAACCATTCTTCCAAGGAAGAAGGAATGAGGAGAAATTTAAGTGATAAGACATTTCCCCTCATGAATTGGCAGTTCTGTGGCTATCTGGGTCATACCATGTCATATTGTGAAGAGGCAAGGAGCTACTTGAATGGGGAAGATCCGGGAAGTCAAAAAAAGAGACCGATTTCATATCCTCCATCTTATAGAAGAAATAGATTTTAGGGTTACTGTTTTCATTGTTCTAACTTTGGCCATAAAGCTATGTTTTTCAGGTAGAGGTATGACAAGAGAAATTCATACAACTCTCAGAGATGGGTCAATTTTTACCCTCCTGATGGTGTTGTTCTCACAAAAAGGTTTTCTCCTCTGGAAGAAGATTATGGGTATGAAGAATCTGAGTATGTGGAGGAAATTATTAGAAGGCCATCAGTACCCTATACTCAATACAACATCTCATGGATAGAAAAGAAGAAGATCGAGAAATCCAATCTTACAGAAGTAGCCCTCAAAGATACAAAGAGAAGCAACACCTGGATTATTGATAGTGGATGCTCTTCCCATATGACGGGAAATACTGACCTTTTGAAGAACATTAAAAAGAAGGTTGATGGAACAATGAGTTTTGGTAATGATGGTGCTTTGAAGATTAAAAGAAGTGGGAATACTGCTCTCGCCAATAGAGAGCTAAAAAACTGAAGTTCTTTATGTGGATGGTCTAAGTCACAATCTCCTCAGTGTGAGTCAAATTTGTGACTCAGGGATCATAGTAACTTTAAATCAAAAAGGCTACACTATAAAGGGGAAAACAGGGAATTTTCTTATGAAAGGCTGTAGAACAGATGGAAACTTATATCAGGTTGATAGAAAAGTTAACTCCGACTATTTGTCTGTTGAAGAAGAAAACAATCTGTGGCATCGAAGGCTGGGTCACATTAACCAACAAGACATGGAAAAGATATCTAAGATAAAGATAGTCATGGATATCCCCATTCTGAAACATGAACAGGAAAAGTCTTGTGATACTTGCATTCATGGGAAGCTGGCCTATAGTTCATATCGGCCAAAGAAGAAAAGGGCATCACATCTTCTTGGTCTCATTCATACAGACGTATGTGGCCCGATAAATTTTGTCAGAACTCATGGAGAAAGGTACTTCATCCTTTTCATATATGATTATAGTAGAATGTAATGTGTAATGGTTATACATAGGAAACAAAAAGTGCTTGACTGCATGAAAACATATCGTCGAATCGCCAAGAATGATACTGGACGAACAATCAAAGTGTCGCAATCAGACAATGGAGGGGAATACATGTCCATTGAATTTGAAAACTACCTGGAGAAGCATGGTTTTCAACATTAGGTAGCTACCATGAAAACTCCACAGAAAAATGGATTTGTTGAGCACAGAAATCGACGGGGGAACAACATGGCAAGAACTATGCTGATTGAGAGTCGTATTCCACGACATTACTGGAAAGAGGCCGTTCAAGCTATAGTGTATATTCAAAATCGAACGTGACTTTATATGGGTGATATGGAGACACTTTATGAATTGTGGCATAGAAGGAAGCCCTCATTGAAATAATTTTTTGTTTTTGGAAGTAAGTTCTTCATTAGTAATAAAGAAGGAAATCAAGGGAAGTATGGTGACAATGCAGATGAAGGAATTTTCCTTGGATACTCAATGAATAAAAAATACTACAAGTGTTTCAACAAGCAATTAGGAAGGATTCTGGAAAGAAGTGATGTTAAGATCATTGAAGAGAAAACCACAAATTATTCAAGGATTCCATATGCTGATGTGATAGAAAGTGAGGAAGAAAGTGAACGTAAAGAAAATAAAAATACAAAAATATAGGAATGTGTACAAAAAACTCAACTGTCACATCATGATGTTGACTCAGAAGAGGAATCTGAAGAGGAATCCTTGGCTAGAGAGAATGAAACTGAACCTCACAAGAGAAATTGAAGAGCTAATATTGATCCATCTAACATAATTGGGGATAAGAATGCACCCAAACAAACAAGGAGGATGAGGAATAACACACAATTTTCATTTCTGTTAGTTGTGGAGCAATCCTCATTTGAAGAAGCGGTAAAGAATGAATCTTGGGTGAAAGCAATGAATGAAGAGTTAGATCATATTGACAAGAATCGAACATGGGATCTTGTCCAAAGACCTTAAGGTCACAATGTTATTGGTACAAAATGGATCTTCAAGAACAAGTTTGATGAGCATGGAAGTGTTATTAGAAATAATTCATGACTTGTATGTAAAGGATACTCCCAGATTGAAGGTGTTGATGTTGAAGAAACCTTTGCTCCAGTGGCTAGACTGGAGTCAATCAGGATTTTTCTTGCCATGGAACTCCAAAGAGGATATAAAGTATATCAAATGGATGTCAAGATAGAATTCTTGAATAGTGTACTCGAAGAAGAAGTCTACATTGAACAACCAGTGGGGTTTCTTCTTGGTACTGATGAAACAAAGGTTTTCAAACTAAATAAGGCTCTATACGGTTTGAAACAGGTTCCACGAGCATGGTATTCCCGCTAGACTCTTATCTCAAGAAGATGGAATTCCAAAGAGGAGGAGTAGATCACAATCTATATGTGAAGAATTCTCCAAAATACTAGTTCATGGTTCTAGTATACGTTGATGACATTATATTTGGGGCCAGCAGGTAGAAATCAGTGGATGAATTTTTCAATCACATGAAATCATAATTTCAAATTTCTATGATTGGGGAGCTCACATATTTCTTGGGGCTATAGGTGACCCAAAAAAAAGATTACACTTTCATTTATCAAGAAAAGTATGCAAGAGAGTTGCTGAAGAAATTTAATATAAATGACTCCAAACCAATGTCAAATCTGATTCTAATTGGATCCAAACTTAGAAAGCATGAGGATGGGATCTCTGTAGATCCCACCATGTACAAGAGGATCATTGGGAGCCTACTGTATCTGACAGCGATGCGGATAGATATTGTCTTTGCAACATGTCTAGCGGCCCGCTTTCAGAGTAATCCAAAGGAGGAACATATGGAGGTAGTAAAAAGAATCATGATGTACATTCAAGGTACTCATAACATTGGGTTATACTTTGCTGCAGGTAGAGAAAATTAATTATCAACGTTTTTTGATGCTGAATAGGCTAGAGATGTATTTTACAGAAATTCCACCAGTGGTGGAGCATTCTATATTGGGAATAAATGTGTTGGATGGTTGAGAAAGAAACAAGAAAGTACTTATCTTAGTACCGATGAAGCTGAGTATATCTCTACCACAAAGTCATACACTCAATTACAATGGATGAAGCAACAACTAACAGATATTGGTGATGAGGTGAAGCAACCAATGATATTTTTCTGTGATAACAAGAGCGCAATTGATTTTACGAGGAATCTTGTTCAAAATTTTCATACAAAACATATTGAAATCAGGTATCACTTTATCAAAGAAAAAGTTGAGCAAGGCATGATTAGAATGGATCATGTGGGAACTGATGAGCAAGTGGATGATATCCTAACCAAGCCACTGTCAACGGCTGTGTTCGAGAAGCATTGATTGAACCTCGGTGTTCAGCCACCTCCCAGTGCATAAGGAGGTTACGAAATACCCCTCTCCCCAGTTTTGTTAACTGTTTTTAATCTTTTTGTGGATATGATGCAGGTTTATGGGGGAGATACTATCTAGGGGGTGTATTGAGATGTTCAATGAGAAAATATCAATCTTTGAGTTTATTGGAAATGGGGGAGAAGGAATGAATTCAGAACCTATTTGGCATCATGATGAGAATTCGGTGATATAATAAGAAGGAATAATTTGTACATGTAATGATTCTGGGAAAATTTAAGATAATTTCGTGGGCGTCATTGAGAATTCCAAAACACGGGAGAATTTCTTGGGAATCATTGAGAATTAGAAAACACGGGATCCCAATTCATGCTTCCCCTCTTGTTTTCTACACCGAGCATTGCTCACGTAGACTTAGAGTGTTGGCTGAGTTGATTCTTTCATTTTTGGTTTGCATGTGGCTGGTGCTCTATTGAATTTATTTTCTGATTGCCAAAAAACCCACAGGGGGAGATTGTTGGAACCATGGTTATTCTATGCACGATTTGAAGTATGGTTTGTGTTTTTTGTCAATCCTCAGTGGAAGTTCAGAATGTCTGCCTGTAAAGTGATCATACAGTTCAAGAAGACAACAGTATTGAAGGCGACGTTGTTTCCTAGTGTTTGCCAAATTTTTGGGCCTCAAAATCAGAAAATGAAGACATGGATTGTTGGTAAAAGGAGGTGCGCACAAAGAGGAAGTGGTGCGTGAAAAAGGAGGGCTGTGTGTGAAATATTTGAGTTTGGAATGAAAAATAGTGTGATGCGTGAAATAGTGGAATGAGGTTTTTCACGCAAATAGTGTTTTGGAATCAGAACATCGAAAAATGGAAAAGGCATGGGCTGGATGAAAAATATGGAGATGTGTGAGAAAAATGGTACCTGTGCGAAATATTACGCGCCAAATGAGAGGTTTTTGGCGCCACTGGGGGTTTTTCACACGGGGGTCTGAGACGCCTAAAAATAATAGGTGACCCCCCTCATTCCATATGGTTGAAGACTTAGAGACGATACAAGGTCTGATGCGTGTAAAAGGTTTATGTAAAGGGGCTTGCGCGAAACATTCCGAGCTGCGCGAAAAATTCCGGGTTGCGTGAAAAATTCCGTGCTGCGTGAAATATTCGGGTTTGCGTGAAACATTCGAGTTGCGCGAAAAAGGAAGAGATGTGCGTAAAAATTGAGGCGGCGCGTAAAATATTTAGTTACGTGAAGATGGTGTTGTCACGCGAAATAATTTTCCGTGCGAAAAAGAAATATTGCGCGCAATAGTAAGGTCTTACACGAAAAGGGTTGGTGTTGTACGTAATTTTCAGTGAAACTTGTTTGCACGTTCTGGTTATCAGGTTCAGTGGTTCAGTGCGTACAAGTGTATCATTTTCAGACTTCGATGCAAGCAAAGTCTCGTGCTAAGCAGAGGAAAATACTTCAATCCGAATCTTTTGAAGAGACATTCACGTCTATAAACTGATTGGGACTTCACCAAAGACATTGAGCCAGGGGGAGTCAACAAGAGTGACCCGAGGGATGTAGTGGGGCTATCCCTAAACAGTTGTATAGGCAGTGAGCCTGGGACAGAGTGACTGTTCCCAAACCTTTGTAATCCGCAACTAGTGAAGAATAATGGAATTTGGTACGACCAACTACCTGCCGGCGTATTCTCCTTGAACGTAGATCTTAGTGGTGAACCAAGTAAAAAGTGATGTGATATCTCTTTGCATGTGAATGTTTGATTGCTTCTCATATCCATCATACAGGTTAAACTAGTTCCTACCAACGTGGGAACAAGATCCATCAGTTCAAAAGAAAAATTTGACACCCTGATTCACCCCTACACTCTCAGGGTGTCCCGGGGTCCTAGAATAATAAAATAAAACATGCGTCATTTTATTTTATTATTTCCACGAAAAAACCAAAAACTATATTCCACCCTCGACAACTGCCATCAAGGTAAAAGTCTTCTTAAAAAAAATACCGGCGCTGCAAGTTCAACGGTGCCCTCAGATTTCCATTCTGAACACCGGTTCAAAAGTTATAAAAATCCGCTCGTACGTTTACTGAACGTACCTGAAAAAAACTTTAGAAATTGATTCTGGACACACCAAGACTCAGAATCACATGCCATCAATTTTTTCAGACTCATAAAATTCCCATGTATTTAAGGAAAAAAAATTCCATGGAAATTCTGGGTCTTTACATTCTCTCCACCTCAGTTTTCTACGTCCTTGTAAGCTACAACTCACAAATGAGGGAAAAAGTGGGGGGTACTGAGCATGAATATGAACCTCACACTCCCATGTGATCTCCTGGAAGTTCCTGTGATCCCAGTGAACACACACTAGAGGTATTGAAAGTCCACGTAGGACCCACTCCTGTCGATCCTCAATTTCCACTGGAACCTCCCCAATAGTTTCCCCATTGTCGACGTCCAGCTCTCCATGGTCGATGATGTGAGAAGGGTCGTGCACGTATCTCCTCATCTGGGATACATGGAATATGTCATACACCCAGTGCAACTGAGGTGGAAGTGCTTAGCGGTATTCCACCTTTCCAACTCTACTGAGGACCTGAAAAGGTCTGATAAAACGCATGGATAACTTTCCGCCTCATCCAAATATCCATAAACCTTGTCGAGGTGAGACCCGTAGAAATATATGGTCTCTATCATCAAACTCTAGAGGTATCCATCTCCTGTCGGCATATGACTTCTGTCAGCTCTGTGCAATCTTTATCTACTCCTGGATTATCTGAACCTTTTCTGTGGTATCCCGTACCATCTCTGGTCCCATTAGTGCTAACTCCCCAAGCTCAGTCCAGCACAAAGGTGACCTGCAAGGTCGCCCATATAACACCTCAAAAGGTTCTATCCCAATGGTGGAGTGATTGCTGTTGTTGTATAAAAACTCTACCAATGATAATTGATCCTCCCATCTACAACTGAAGTCGAGGAAACATGCACTGAGCATGTCCTCGAGGGTCTGAATGGTCCACTCATTCTGACCATCCGTCTGAGGATGGAAGGCGGTGCTCAAACAAAGCTGCGTCCCAAAATATTCTTGCAACCCCTTCCATAGATGAGAAGTAAAACATGCGTCACAATCGGAGACAATCGTCGAAGGTACTCCATGTAGCCACACAATCTCCCATATGTAGAGGTGTCCCAAGCTCTCTACTGAACCCTGCTCTCTGATCGGTAGGAAGTGGGACGACTTGGTGAGTCAGTCAATGATCACCCAAATCGAGTCGTGAACCGTGGATGTACGTGGAAGTCCTATCACGAAGTCCATGGATATCCCATCCCACTTCCACTCTGAGACCTCTTAAGGCTGAACCAAGCCTTCTGGTACCTGATGCCTCGCCTTCAATTGCTGACAAGTGAGGCATCAAGAGCCAAACTCCGCAACTTCTTTCTTCATTCCCAGCTACTAGTGTTGTCGTCGGAGATCCTGGTACATATTCTCCACTCCTGGATGTGCTTCTAGAGGGGATGTGTGGAACTCCCTCAACACTTCCTCCATAAGTGACACTGGTACCATGGTACATCCTCTAAAGAGGATTACGTGCTCCCCACCTTCAGAAAATCCATCAGGTGCCAGCCCTGTGGATATCTGAGCACATCATGTCTCGTAGTTAGTGTCCCCACACTATTCCTCCCTAACTCGCTGAAGAAGTGGGGGTGTGACTGTAAGAGACTGTAGGAAATCAACTCCATCTCTATCCACAAAGGATATCTGAAAAGTAGCTAGCTGCTCCGTCACTTCACCTAATAGTTGTATACCAGACCTCTTGCTGAGTGCATCTGCAACAATTTTCCCCTTCCCAGGAGTATAGAATATCTTGAAGTCATAGTCCTGGAGGAACTCAAGCCAACATCGCTATCTCAGGTTCAGGTCCTTATGGGAGAATATATACCTGAGACTCTTGTGATCAGAGTACACGGTAAAACGTTCAACCATCAGAGAGTGCCGCCACATATTCAAGGCAAAGACCACTGCTTCTTACTCTAGGTCATGGTTAGATTAGTTCTTCTCATTCTGTCTCAGCTGCCAAGAACCATATGCGATCACTGCTCACTCCTGCATCAGGACACATCTGAGTCCATTCCCTGATGTGTCGCAGTATACTACGTACTCTATGCCCTCCTATGGAAGCCTCAAGATGGGGGAACTAGTCAACCTCTACCTCAGCTTCTGAAAGCTCTACTGGTATCTCTCCAACCACACAAATGGTTTCCCCTTATTTGTCAAGGCTGATAGTTGTGCTACAACTCTGGAGAATTCTGGTATGAACCTCCGGTAATAACCAGCCAAACCAAGAAAACTCCATAATTCCGTCACACTCCTAGGTCTCCCAAGAAAGTACCACCTAAATCTTCACTGGATATAATAAAACTCTAGGTAATGATATAAAATGTCCTAGAAATTGAACCTCTCAGATCTAGAACTGGAACTTCGAGAGCTTACCATAAAGATGGTGCTCTCGGAGTGTGTCCAGTACTACCTGAAAATGATAGGCATGCTTCTCCTTAGTAGTCGAGTAGATCAGAATGTAATCGATGAAGACTACGATAAAGCGATCGAGGTATGGATGGAAAATCCTGTTCATGAGTCCCATGAAAACTTCTGGAGCATTGGTTACGCCAAAAGGCATAACCAAGAACTCGGAGTGGCCGTACCAACATCTGAAACTTTCTTCTATGCATCCTCGTCTCAAACTCTGAGTTGGTGATAGCCTGATCTAAGGTCTATCTTCGAGAACCACCACGCTCCCTTCAGCTGATCAAAGAGGTCATCAATCCTTGGGAGTGGGTACTTGTTCTTCATGGTCACTTGGTTCAGGCGACGGTAGTCGAAACAAAGCCTCAAGCTCCCATATGCCTTCTTGGCGAACAGAATCGGGGCTGCCTAGGGAGAAACATTGGGCCGAATGAATCCCTTCCCTTGTAAGTCTTCTAGTTGCACCCGCAACTCATGAAGCTCTGTGGGAGCCATCCGATACGTTGGAGTAGATATCAGTTCCATACCGGGGTAAAATTCAATGTAAAAGTACACCACACTACAAGGAGGTAGACCTGAGACATCATCAGGGAAAACATCCGCGTACTGGTCCACCACTACAGGATAGATCGGACTCTCCACATATACTACTCTGAGGGTAAGGAAAGACAAATGATGAGTGATCGGCTGCACCCTTCTCTGGGTAAGACCGTCCTGTGCTTAAAAGGCTCCCTTCTCACCGGTGAAGGTAAACCTGGTCCCATCTGTGCAGACACACCACACTTTTTTCCTAATACAGTCAATCTGAGCATGGACTGTAGATAACCAGCACATACCCAATATGATGTCTTAAGGCCTCGACGCCGCTAATAGAAGATCCCAGCCGAAGCTCTCGCCTCCTAGAGTAAGCTCACACTACCGACACCGGTGTGTAATTGTCGAATCTGTTCCCGTAGGAGTCGCTAGCCGTAAGGATCGATCCAATGGCTCTATCTGAATATCTGAGCTCTGAACGAGGGTGGTGACAATGAAACCATGACTGCAACCTGTGTCTATAAGAACTGCAGCTAAGGTGGAGTAGACACAGATCATACCTCGAATCATCTTTGGAGCACCATGATCGTAATCCTTAGCTGCATGGAGCTGAGCTCTTGCCTATCCACCTACTCCCTGCAGCTGGGTCGGACCTCCTAGTGGTGGTGGTGGTAACACCTCATAACATCGTCCACTGATAGCTGCATGACCAGCTCCTCTTCCACGTCTACCTGCACCCTGCGGATCACCTCGATCAAACCTCTACCTCTGTATGGGAGGTCCCTTAACTGTCTGATTATCATATGCATGGAAGTTCGGACAGTCTCGATCCATGTGACCATGCCCATCGCATGCATATCACTTCTTATTCCTCATATTATTGGTTCTATCTCGTGTTCCTCACACAACCAAAATAGTGTCCTGAGGTCATCCACCAGATGGTCTGGTCCGCTTGGATCTCTACGACATCTGTCTACTGCCAACTGTAGAAGACTCTACTACGTGATGCCTGGTGGTGGGTCTCGCTACTAGTGACTGATCAGCAAGGAAACTCTCCACTAATAGGGCTCTCTCCAACACCTCCTTCTGTGTCAGGATGATGAGGGAGATCATCAAATCCCTGATCTCTCATCTGAGCCCCTACTCGAAGGTCTGGGCTCTGAAGACTAGGTCCTGCACCATATCTATGGAGTAGCGTGAGAGGTCAGTGAACCTCGCTGAGTACTGTGCCCCCGTCATACTGCCCTGCTACAGATGAAGTATCTCCTGTATCCGCACTGCACGTAGGGTGGCTAGGAAAAACTCCGCCCGAAATAGGCTCTCGAAGTCTACCCAGATAAGTGTCGCCTCGTCATGCACCTAGAGCATCAGGCTTCACCATCTGCCTGCTGCTGCCTGAAGGATACTTGCGGCAAAGATCACCATAAGGTCGGATGGTGTCCCTACCAGTCTTAAGACTCTCACTATAGCCTCCAGCAAATCCTCAGCTTCCCGTGGGTCCATCTCACCCCTGAACCTAGGCGGCCTATGGCACTGGAACTCGTGAAATGAGCTCAGGAGGCATTCACTCTCTACTGCTGGAGCTGGTGGAATCGGTGGCCCAACGGGTAGTGGCATAGTTGGTGCCTCTACTGTGATAGGGCCCTGCACCAAGGCCTCGTCGCTCAGTGGGCTTCCATCTCGTATAAAGCCTGTAACCCTAGCTGGCTGTCTGCATCGGGCCATCCTGAAAAGAAACAGGTGTGCCATGGTTAATAAGTTATACCTAGTGATATGACTTAAAGAAAATTTTTGAAAACAAACACTCAATCAGGGTTTTCATGCACTGAGTTAGAAATCAGAAGTCAGGGTCCTGGTGTATGGATACGTCGGTCGCCGCACCAACACTGGAATCCCTGAACTGAAAACCTCACTTAGTACCCTTAATACTATTGCTTCATAGAAAAGATCATAGTCCTAAGTTCTGAGGTAGAACTGAATTATCTGATACCAATTTGTCACGACCCATCCCCCAGGGCCCGTGCCGTGACTACCCCAAGCCCACCTTCCATAGGCCAGGGGCTGGCGACTATCACCAAAGGCATAATTCCCGAAAACTGTGAAGGCATTGACTTTATGACCTGTAAACGCACACAGCTAGATACAAAAAAACTAGGTAAACTGTATAACAAAAGAGTGATGAATAGTAAAGGGGCTAGAAATACAAGCCCAACTATAAAGTAAAAGGAACCGGAAGTACAAGTATAGCTGAAGAAAGGAAAAACAGCTGTTGGGTCATCCTCTGGAATTCCCACCTGAAGAGTAGGTACAAATAGCCTCCTTAGAACTCCACGTCCGTCAATCTCCTCCATGTACCGACTCATCGTAAGGTCCACCTCCGAGTACCGTCCAGTCCTGATACTCTAAGCCTCGATCAGCACTGTCTGTCGTCTGCATCCAACACAACAAGGTGCGGGCATAACCCGTGTAGGGGTAAGTATAACGATACTCACTAGGGACCCCGAGACCCTCAAGGTCTCACAAAATCTAAAAAGGATAAAAAAAAAGTATGAAATAAAAAAATAACCCCACTTAGGTATATGCCCATACATATACCTAAGTTATCAATTAATCCATCTCAATCAAGAGGTAAACACAAAAGTTACTGACTCAGGTCACACAGGTATACAACTTATGTAGAGAGATAGAGATTATTAGACGTAGCCACTGAATCATCTTCTCTGTCGAACCCACATAGGATCCTCGTATAATAATCAGAGCTATCAAACCCAAGTTGGATCCTGGGACAGTAATCAGAGTTGTCGAACCCACATAGGATCCTGAACCAGTAGTCAGAGTTGTCAAACCCACGTAGGATCCTGAAACAGTAGTCAAATCTGTCGAACCCACGTAGGATCCTAGAACAGTAATTAGAGCTGTTGAACCCACGTAGGATACTGGAATAGTAGTTAGAGCTGTCAAATACATGTAGGATCCTGGAACAATTTTTAGATCTGTCGAACCCATGTAGGATCCGGGAACAGTAATCAGAAAGAATCCAACCACAGGGTTCCCACACAAAGCACGCCTGATTATGGGAGGGTCCTCTCCTCAAGACAAGTTTCGAAACATCAATAGCCATGAAGTTCCACAAAGAAGTATCCCAAAGGTCTGCCACGTCATAGGGGTCTCAACGCAACTAACGACGTGTCAATCAGACGCCTGATCTGTGAGTTATTAGCCGTTTAGTCCCGGGGGTCCCGGTTGGATTCATGCTCGATCCAACCGGACCGTATCTCAACTATACCCAAAACTCTAGTGGGGTATACAAAAACGGACCATCTTGCTCCAGGAATACCATCGCCACTGAAAGTTCTTCAAACATACGTCCAGTGCCAAAGATATGGCCAAAAGAAAGTAAAGGGTAGGTAGTAGGCCCGGGTCTAGTCCGACCGGGTCAGACCGACCCGACCCGACTTAGTCTGGTCCGACTCAGTTCGGTTTTGGCCTGGCCTGACCCGTTTGGTTCGGTTCGGCCCGTTGGGCCCAGCCCAGTAGGCTGCGAGGGCACGAACCGGTCGCGAGGGCGCAGACTGGTCACTGGTCGTTTTAAAGGCGGTTCGTCCCGGAGGTGCCGTGAGGGGCGTGGGAGGCCGGCTCAGCCAAGCGTGTGTGAGGCGTGGCTTGGCGGCTCAGCCCAGGGGGCCAGGGCTGGTTCACCCAACGCTGCGAGGGGCGCAGCTTAGACGGCTCAACCCGGATGTCCGAGGCCGGTTCGACCAATGGCGGCGCGGGGCACGCGGAGTGCGCGGAGGCCAGGGGTCGGTGCGGCTCGGGCCAGTGGGGTTTGGTCGGGGCGCCGCGAGGGGGGCTGCGGGTCAGCGCGCTTCGGCCGAGGAGCCGCGAGGGGTGTCGTGGGCCGACGCGATTCAGTCGGGGCGCCGCGAGGGGGGCCGCGGGCCGGCGCGGTTTAGCCGGGGCGCAGCGAGGGGGGGCCACGGGCCGGCGCATTTCAGTCGGGGCATCGCGAGGGGGTGACGAGTGCCGGCAGAGCCTGTTTGTTCGGTAGACAGGGTGGCTGGGACCGGTTCAGCTGTTGGATGGCGCTGCCGGCAGGCAGCGTGGGTCGTAGAGGTCACGGGTAGCGCGGCCGTTGCCTGCATTGCATTCGTCATCTCGTCGACATGCCAAAGAACATCACAAACAAGAACGATGGATGAGTCGAACCATGTTGGTTTGGCCTTCACCCTCCGCATTTAGGGTGGTAGAAAGAGGACCAATTCTTTCTTGACTTACGAAGAATTAACCTGAAAAGAATATAGAAGAAGAAAAGTCTATCAACACTCCGCATCTTCCTGCAAAAACAATTCCTAACCCACAAGGAAAATCATCCACAATAATTCTTTGTCTTAGAAGGGAAGAATTAAAGGAATAATATCATTTTCAAATAAAACCCCTACTTGTTCATCGTTCGTTGACAGAGTCTCAGGGAAGAAGACAGAGTTGTCGTCATTCGTCGCATCCGCCGCACTCTTCCAATACCGAGCTCATGTGTCGGTTCATTGAAGAAGATGAGAAGGGAAGGTCAGTCGTCAAAGACGCCCCATGTCGGTAGGAGTCCGAGGATGAAGGTCAAAGGAGATCTTTCTTCATAGTCGAGGTGTCCCTCATCAGCGTTCTTCGTCGGGAGCGTTCTTTGTTGGGAGCTTTCTCCCACGCTCTCTCTCTTCTCCCAAATTCCACCAAAATGCAAAGAGGTACCAAAATAATAGATTAATCCATCTATTATTTTGTTGGCAATAATTCGAAAAGACAAATTAATTATGATGGGTGGCATAATTAATCAAGATAAGGGTTGGCACATTTAATTGGTGTGTTGGCACAATTAATTGAGTAGAGAAGATCAAGAGACTCTCCCTCATTTATGACGGAGTTGAGTGGTTTCCCTCATTTAATTGGGGGGTTTAGTCCTGAGTGGTCCCCACACCATAACCTATCATGGGAGGTTAGGTTCAGGTGGGCCCCACCACCATAACCTCTCATGCGAGGTTAAGGTGTGGTGGTCCCCAGCTCTAACTTCCACTTGGGTGGTTATAATAAAATAAAACATGCATCCTTTTATTTTCTTATTTCCATGAAAAACCCAAAAACTATCTTCCACCTTGCCATCGAGGTGAAAGTATTCTTAAGCGAATACTGACACTACGAGTTCAACAGTGCTCTCATATTTCAATTCTGTGCACTTGTTCAAAAGTTATAAAAACCCACTCGTACGTTTACTGAACGTACCCGAACAAAAATTCAGAAATTGATTCCTGGCACACCAAGCCTAGGAATCACATGCCGTCAATTTTCACAGACTCGTAAAATTCCCATGTATTTAAGAAAAAAAATTCCATGGAAATTATGGGTCTTTACACTAGGTATCCCAGTGCTGGAGAAGTTTTATAAAGTACTTTGGAATATCAGTAAGGGGAATAGGCCATTGCATGTGTGTGGGCCATTCAAATTCTTATATAGCTAGGTCTCAGCACACATGGGAGTTTATTAATACCTCAATCCCATATCTTCATCTGGGATAAGCTCTTGACCAACAATCCTAAACATCACAGGGAGTTTTCTGCTCAAGCTAGGTCTAGTGGCTATGTTGAGTAAGATAGGGTGAGAAGACTAGTTTATTTTTCACCCATTCCCTCTACCAATGGTATAATTCACCAATGATGGTACAAATACCATAGAAAAGAATTCATATCTATTGAACTTTTGCGATGGAGTGCTGGTGATGTGGGTGGACTACGAACCAATATATGAACCATACACCCCACACCGATTTGCAAGGCAGTTCAGATGTTTGTAGAGTCCGACCCTAAGGGTGACTTAGGAGTGTGTTATGAGGACCACATGTGTGTGATGAGGCAACTTTGGCTCATGTTCATGTGGGAAGATGAGAATATTTTGAATGAGATACCACCATCCATAGCTACATTTGGTCTAATCTATGAATATGCACAGAGTTTGGAAGATACATATCCAGGTGACATGTTAAAGAAGCTGATGATTCAGACCAGTAAAGGAGAGGTCCCCATACCTCAAATCTAGGGTCAAGTGGTATGAAGGGGGCATTGTGAGGGAGACATCGACACACATCATGGTGATGAGGCTGCAGGAGAAAGGAAGGCAGATCATGGACAAGTACCAAACGAAGATGAAAAGAGGGAGATAGTAATACAAAACCCAGTGACCCAAACCAGGAGGACCCATGGGCAAGGGGAGTCATTGAGGGGGTTCTTCAGGATGCCTCCTTAGGCTCTTAGTAAAAAATTACACCAGGTGGTGCTTCCTCACAATGCTATCTTCTCGAAGGATTGGAAATACTAGGACACCTACAGACAACTCCTTAACATTGACAACATGTGGGATTGTCTGAATAGGCATGATATGGAGCTGAAAGGGATCATATTTTCCAATGGTGGATTTAATTCATCCAAGGATGATGGTAGGAAATTATTTATGGAATTAAAGGAACTAGTTCACTCCCAAGGCACTGCACGTCCATGACAGATCGAGTGTGGGTGATACTGGATGTGACTTCCCCTTGGTGTTGTCGATGACTTAGCTAGAAGAACACTTTAATTTGACTAAAATATTAGATAGATCCTGGGGGGAAGAGGCCAGTGAAGAAAACCTCTATAAGGATAATTAGGAAACAACTTTCAGGGAAGCCTCTATGGAAGAAGGAGAGATAGTATCGTCAGAGGAAACTTTTATGGGTGGATTTTCTATAGCTCTTGAAGTAAGATTTAACTCATATCCATGTGCTATCACCTCTATCATCTCAGTTCCTTGACTAACATATACCTATGAAGGAGGATCCTATGAAAATTTCCCCTAATAATAGGTATGAAGGCATGGAGATAGGTGTAGAGGAACAAGCATTGAGACCCACATCCAGAGAAATAGTAGATATAGAGTCCCATAGTGTTGGGGAGGCAAGGGTGGTCTCTATGAAACCTTCAGAACCCTCAATTATATATGGGGTTCCAAACCCTAGTATTATAGTTATGAAAATTCAGAGGTGAGATCATGAGAATCCATCTCTTGACCACTATAAGTGTCCTGTCTCGTAGAGCCATACTTGTTGTTTTCTTAATCAAATTGATGGACATGACCCTTGTCTGAATAGTACTCAGAATGGAGGGCATTCTGCTGTTATAGATGGATGGAGGACTTGGGGCCCCTTTCCTGAGAGGGATGTCGGTCCATATAGAATCGAGTATCTAAGCTGACTAGTCCATGGTTTTTGACGAGAAATCAATTGTGATTGTGGGTGATTCCACTAGTGGGGCGGAACCTGGAGCTAGATGAGACAATATCATTGAGATAGAATCAAGTGATGAGGACCAACCTGAAGACATGGAGCCTAACCCATCAAATATGATTCCATAATAGGATCCCACTACTAAACTCCTGGACACATTCCTAGAATACTAACTCACTGATTTGGTGGAGTTGGATGAATATGATTCTGATGCAGTCAAGGATAGTTAGAAATCCTGATGTCGTGCTTAGAAGTTAATCAAATTATTCATCAAAAGGATCTATAATTAGAGTGGATAATCCAAATTGGATCTCTTTACCATTGTTTGAGAGATCTGTGTGTTGGAGGGGAAGATGTGTGAAATATGCACATGATGATCCGGGACTACCTTGTTGAGAAAGTACGAGAAAGCAGCCAACGTTTGGACACTGCTTGGTGCTGGAAGAAGTCCGGAAACAACCAGAAGCTCCAGGAGGCCGAATAGGTGATCCAACACCTCAAATTATAAGAAAAAAAGCATTTTTCCTACATTACCAATCAATCAGAACTCATTGCACTATTTCAGGTCTAGTTGGTGGAGGCCTAGGAGTGACTGAGGCAAGAGATCCATCAAGTGGCTGATCACTGAGTCGAACATGATCAGATTTAGATCAGGACAAATGAGCTTCACTATATAGCTATCGACGAGGAGTGGGAGATTAGGAAATGGAAAGAAACTATGTAATCCACATGCTATAAGGAAGCAGAGTTGAAGTGTTCCATCGAACGAGCAGATCCCTAATGGATGTGTTTTAGAAGAACTTATGAAACATACTTTTCCTTCTTACCTTCTTATTTAAACTATGTACATGAATATATTTATTGCTTGTTTCAATTACTACATCTCAATCATATCTATGAAGCAACTAATGATCAATTCCTAAGATCACTTGGGTCATTCCTAGTGTGAGAAACAATGTATGGTCATATAATTACCCACTTTGTATATGAGAGTTCCTACCAATCATCAAATACTCAGGGTCTGTTATTTTTGGCTGACCACCTAGAGTATTTAGGATAAAAGGGATTGTGGCTGGAGAATAGGGCTCTTGAGACAAACCATTTTCCTTTCCCAACTTTCTCTAATACATGAGTGGGATAACACCATGGGCATTGGAATTAATCGGAATAAAAGGGGAGACGAGAAGTGTGAATCACGGTGCCCAACATTTGGAACAAAATGATTATGTCATGACAATACAAGATAAATAATGACCATATTCGAGACACAATATCTGTATCGCTAGCTTGAAATGGGAAAAAAATTAGGTCCAACCATTGACCATATTCAAGACATGGGACTAAAACCGAAATGTTTTACAAAGTATTTCTGGAGTTTTCCTAGAGTGGTAGGTGATCTAAAGAAGCAAAACCAAATAATTAGGGGTCCCTTAAAATATGAAAGAGGACGAGGATCCGAATAATGGGTATGTGAAGCATGGAAGTGGAGTGGTGGAATGTTTGAAAGGGTTCCAAAATTCTTGAAATTATTCCACCATGGTTTAGAGAACACTGGTGTAGGCGCATTGGTCTAAATAGAGATCAAACCTACCTTCTAGAGGAGCATAATCTCAAATGTTGAGAAACAACTGAAGATGTGATAAATGCAATAGATGAACAACATGAAAGTGCGGATGATGTATACATTGTTTAACATCATATCGTGAGGGTGATGCATGGAATAGTTAACATCATATGATTAAGACGTTTCACATAGTTTAAGTTCATACTACCTAGACCCTAGCCAACAACTTATAGTCATATTGCACAGACTAAAATGTCTATTACTAGAATTTTTTCATGGCCAAAGGAGATGAACCCATTTTGGATGTGCTAAGGGAGGCTTACACTCCATATAAATACCAAGGAATAGACAAAAAGAAGACATATGCAATGTGGTGGAGGAAAAACCCCAACATTAATGATGGACAAGGATACCTACAACCACACCACATATCCCTATGATGTTTCTAGTTTAAGATCATAGAGTTTGGACCAGTGGTTTTTTGGATGGACCCAAAGAAAAAAATGTTTGGGCGTTGCTACAAATCCCATGAAAATGGGAATCAATCCATACATAGTTCTTCAATACCGTACAGTTTAACATCATGCGATATGGACATTGAGTACAATTTAATGTCATTTAGAACAAGGGTCACTTTCCTTTTAAGGTTATGAAAAAAGGACCATGTGGTAGTCTAACGTCATGTAGGATGACAGAGATCATGGCTTAAGGTCATAGATCTTATACCAAGAGAAATGTTTAATGAACCTGTGGATGAAACCAAGGAAAAAATGTTTGGTCACTCCTATGTATCCCATAAGGATGAGAATCAATCCATATGTAGTTCTAGAATTCCATGCATTTTAACGTCATACAATAAGAACATGTGGTATTTAGTTTAGGGTCATAAAGTTAGACCGTGGGGATGATATTTCCCAAGTGGAAATATTTAATGCGGTGTCCTGAGGGCACCTGATGTGAATGAGGGTCAAAGTGGTATTATACCACATCATGTATTCCCAAGAGGAATCTACACATATTTTAAAGTCATAATGCTTGGGATATAAAGGAAAGGGGAAACACCAAGAGATAGGAGATGTGTGGTAAGATGAGAACAACCTAACATGAATGATGACCAAGGAGGCCCATGCTACACAACACATTCTCAAGGAAAAAACCTATGCATAGTTTAAATTCATAAGGCTTATACTTCAGTGATCAGTTTAACCTCATGTTCTTGGGATGAAAGCTCCTAGTTTAAGGTCACAGATTTTGGACCATAGGGTTGTGTAGCCTTTTCATATTGGTGAAAACCCTACCAAGACTCCTAATCCTACATGATCCATGCCTAGTGTAGGAAACAATGAGTGAGAGGATTTCCATGACACATGAAAGTTCATAGAAGGGGAACAAAGAAGATGGATCAAGGATTCCCCAACGAAGATGATTGGCTTAGTCGATGCATAAAGGTGTATAGATGGGTAACACCAAGGGCGTTAGAGTTATTCCCGAACATAAGGAGGTGAAAAATATGAACCAAAATGTCTGATATTTGGGACATAATGAGGGTGGAATAATGATGGAGGATAACTGTTGACCTTATCTGAAACAAAATATCAATATCGTGTAACCTGGGGTGGGAAAAGACAGCTGAGGGTCGACCACTAACCATATTAAAAATGTGGGACCTACCTAATTTTTTTGCCCAAAGTCCTATAGGGAATTGTCCTAGGAAAATATGTGAGGTATAATAGTCAAAAACCATTTTATTAGTTGGTCCCTTTAGACATGAAAGATGATGAAGACCCAAATAAAGGTATGTGTGAAGTATGGAGATGGAATAAGAGAATGTCCATGCAGAATCCAACACTCTAAGTTATATTCCACAACACATCTGAGAAAATTAATGAGTCATATTAGAGGTTTAGGGATTCAATTGGGGGAAGATGAATTAAGAAGTTTAGTGGAGGAAAGAACCAAAATAGGTTTATGAACCTGGGGATGGACCCGAAGACAAAGTATTTGGAAATTCCTATGTATCCCATAAGAATGGGAATCAAGACGAACATAGTTATTGAATGCCATGCTATTTAAAATTGTGTTGTAAAGACACGGGTTGTGACACAGTTTATTATCATGCGTCCAGGGCATTAGGGGGTGAGGTTCACAAATGGGATGTGTATGGAATGGCTAAAATGACCCAACGTGGATAAGGACCAAAGAAGTTCACACTATATCATTCACAATCCCAAGAGAGAACTCAGGCCAATGGGGTCGAAAGAATGGAGGAACCTAGGGCTGGACCTGAAGAAAAAATGTTTGGACATTCCTACATATCCTATAAGGATGAGAATCAATACATATGTAGTTATTTTATTCCATGTGGTTTAATATCATGTGGTAAGGACATGGGTAAGGAGGAGTATTCCTATGGGAGGCAAATGGTGCGATTTTTATAACCCAATGTGAATGAGGACCAAAAAGGTATAATACCATATCCACATGGTGATATTTTTATAACCCAATGTGAATGAGGATTGAAAAGGTATCATACCACACCAAGCACTCCTAGGAGATTCAAGACAAGAAACTGAAGACTTGAAGGAATTTTATGGAACTTGGGGCTGAACCCAAAGACAAAATATCTAGGTGTTCCTACATATCCCATAAGGATTATAATCAAGCCATACATATTTTTTTAATGCTGTGAAGTTTAACATCATGTGGTAAGGATGATGGTACTGGGTAGTTTTAGGTCCTGCAGCTGAGATGAATAGGGATCTTAGTTTAAGGTCGTAGAGCTTAGACCATGGGAAGGGCCTTTCCAAGGGATTTATGTAGCATAGTGAGGTTACGAACTTGGAGTGAATGGGGACCAAGGAGGCCCATCTTCATACCACATATCCCTAATAAAAGGGATGTTGATCCAGGGATGGAACCAAATACAAAATGTCTAGGTGTTCCTATGTATCCCATAAGGATGGGAATCAACCCACATGTAGTTCTTGAAGATGATATGGTGTGTGACCGGTGGTAAAGGTGAATCCCTCTCAGATGAGGAAATCTGGATACTATAAAGTTTAATGTATTTCATATAGGATACAACAATTTAATGTCATGTGGGAAAGGGAATCACAGTTTAATGTCATGTTGCTTGGACAAAAGATATCTTAGTTTAAGGTCATAGAACTCGGACCATAAAATATATCTACCAACATAGGGGTGTGTAGTGTGGTTCCATAATGCAACTTGATGTGAATAAGAACCAAGAAGGTCTCAGCACCATACCGCACACTCCTGAGGAAAAACTCAGGCCATGGGGCTAAAAAGTTAAACTAACAGCTAGACCATAGACAAAATGTCTAGGCGTTCCTACATATCCTGTGAGGATGGGAATCAATACATACATAGTTCTTGAAGATGCAATGATCTGTGACTAGTTCCAAAGGTGACACCCTCTTAGACGAATAAATTAGGGTTCTATGATGTTTAACGTCTTGTAGATAGAACGCAGTGGTTTAATGTCTTATGGGATGGGAAAATTTTACATCATGTAGGATGAAGAAGTTTCATGCAGTCTTTTAACATCATGTAGTATGAATGAGATTCATGCAGTTTAACATAATGCATGACATAACAATAGTTTAAAATCATGTAGGATGAAGGATCTTCATGTAGTTTAACATCTTGAAGGACATAAAAGTAGTTTAAAGTCATGCGAGATGAAGGAGATTCATGTAGTTTAATGTAATGTAGGAAATAATAGTAGTTTAACATCATACAGGATGAATGATCTTTGTTCATGTGAAGTACTACATAAGGAATTTGGTATTGGTGGGAGGAGTGACTGGATCTCCATCCATGGTGACCGAAGAGTATTCACCGTTAGGGTAAACCTTGTAAATAATGTAGGGTCCTTCCCATTTGGGCTCTAACTTTGGAAGCTTCATAATATGTATCATCGGTGTCCTTAGAGCCAATACCATATCACCTTGAAGGAAGAAGAATATACAAACTTTCTTGTTGAAAGCTCTGGCTATCTTGTTATGGTGCCTCTCCAGATTATACAAGGCTTAGAGAATGTTCTCATCGAGGTATTCCAGCTTAGACAGACAGAATTGTAATACTCTATCTAATGTATGTTGATTGTAGAAAACTATACATAGTGATGAAAACTAAATCTTGATAGGTAGGAACACATCTGTTCCGTACAATAGGGAATATGGGGTCAACTGGGTGGAATTTCATTTCATTTTCCGATAATCCTAGAGAGTGTTAGGGAGCCTGTACAACCAAATTTTCTGGTTCTGACCGGCCATCTTCTGAAAAATTCTAGAGATTGTATTATTGAATACCTCGATCTGTTTATTTCTCTATGCATGGTAGTGAGAAGAATGGTTGTATTGGATGCTTTACTTGGTGTATAATTTCTTCAGCTCAACTACTTAGAAATTGGCTGTTATCAGAGAGAATAACATGAGGGATTCCTAACTGATGGATGATATTGGACCTCTTCAACTCAACAATAGAACGAGCCTTAACCCCTTTGAGAGGAACTGCCTCCACCCACATGGAAAAGAAATATATTGTGGTTGGGATGAACCTACACTAGCGAGCTGTCACTGGTAGATATGGTCCCACGATGTCGAGTCCCCATAACTCAAAGGTCTAAGCATACTTGGTAGTATGGAGGGTCTCTGGTGGTTGATTCACAAAGTTGGAATGGATCTGACATGTGTGGAACCTCTTGGATAACTCGATGCATTCATAGACCATGGTGGCCAGAAGTAGCCCAACCTTCGAATCTGGTGGGAGAGTTTAAACCTGGCCTAATGAGATTTACAAGAATTGGAATAAACCTCCTACATAAATTGGGGGATCTCGTATCATTTAATACAAAAGAGGAACATCCCATAAAACCCACATTTGTAGAGGATCTGATCAAGGCTTAGACTATTCTGGAGGATGAACTGTGCTGCGTAGTGATAGATTCATTCACATTCAGCTATGTTGATTGGGATATTTCCATGCTGGAGGTACTCAAAAAAGGGGGTGTTCAATTGGAGTTCTCTTATACTGCGGTGGGTGGACCTGGTGGTCCTAGTGTGGAATCACCAGTGGTAAGGTGTCTTACCTATTGGCTGTCATCATCATCCTAAGTGATAGGAGCGATGACCCTTTGATACACCACATAGATAAATACATCTTTCTGGGTAGGCTCTATGAGAGAAGCGACTAAACTGGATAGGGCATCATCTTGACCATTCTGTGACTGGGGGATATGAGTGTTCTCTAGCCAAGAAAGGAACTTGGCCATCAGCTGTAGAATGTGCTCTTATAGGGGCAGAAACTCTAGCTTCCTAATGACATTATAACCATTGATTTTATTGATGACTAGCTCAAAGTCCCCCTTCACATGTAGGTGGGGAACATCAATCTTGAGGGACTAATCAAGACTGGTGATGAAAGAATGACAATCTTCTTCGTTATTGGTGTAGCCTTCTGATAACAAGAATGAATAGGAAAAAATTGCATGTGTAGGCATGATGAAGATGATACCCGACCCACTTTGTTGAGTTTGGGATCATTGAGTCTCCTTCCGGTTGGTATTTTTGAGGCACCATCAAAGTTTATCTGCCAACATGGAATGAATTGATTCACTGAGATGATAGCCTCATATGAAAAGTCAAGATCTAGGGACTGCTCTGCAGGGGCTGGATGGGCGGCTTGCAAATCTGCTAGCACCTTCCCTTTGACAGCCTTTTGTGGGATGAACCTGATATCGAACTACTGAAGGATCACTTACCATCAAGATAGATGACCTATCAACATGGGGTGGTTCATAATATACCTTATCGAATCTATACAGGGTACCAGCTATATCTCATAGTGCTGCAGATAATGCTGTAAGTTCTACACTGCAAAAACTAGCACGATGTATCACTTCTCAATAGAGGAATATCTGGTCTATGTGTCAAGGACCATGTGGATGAGATAGTAAAAACTATTCTCTATACTTTTATTAATCTTCTAAGTGAGAAGGTTATAAATGGATCATTTTAGGGAGGTCACATAAAGGACCAACGACTTTCTAGAAATGGGTGGAATCAAAACCGGAGGCTGCAATAAATACTGTTTAATCTCCTCAAAATCGGTCTGATGCTCTTCATCCCATTAGTAGATGGAAACTATATTCATGTGTTTGGAAAATTTCTTACACTTTCCATCCATATTCACAATGAATCGACATATATAGGTTAAGTGGCCATGAAAATATCATATTTCTCGATGGTTGCTCAGAGGTGGAATCTGACTGATAGCCTTGACCTTCTTCGCATCAATCTCAATGCCTCTGTATCGGAAGACAAATTCAATAAACTTTTCAGAGGTAACCCAAAAATAAAAGTTCATGGGGTTCTTCTTCATATGGCGGGAGTTTAGAAAGTTGAACATTGTATCAAGATCCCTGATATGACCCTGATGCTGGTGGGATTCGACCACCAAATCATCAACGTAGAATTCCACTAGTATCTTGAGGATCAGTTTGAATATACAATGCATGAAATACTGATAGGTGTCCCATGAATTCTTCAAACAGAATGATATTACCTAATATTTAAAGGTTCCCTACATTTCCCTGAAGGTGGTGGACTCTTCATCTTCGGGGTCCATCTTAATCTAATTGTATCCAGAGTATCCATCCATGAAGGAGAGAGTCTGGAACCTAGCGATGGTGTCAATCAATAACTCTGTCATAGTAAGGGGAAAAGTTTCCTTCAGACAGTGGTGATTGAGATCCCAAAAATCAATGTAGAATCTGATCTATTCACTCTTCTTCCTAATGGGAAAAATGTTGGCCAACCATCTAGGGTATTGGACATCCTTTATGAAATTGGATTTGATGAGCATATCAACTTTGGCCTCAACCACGACACCATGATATGGGTGCATCTTCCTAGGAGGCTTTTTGAACCCCTGATGAATTTCTAGGAGACTAAGATAGTGAACGATGACCTGAGGATCTAGTCCTAGAATCTCATAATAACTCTAGGAAAATACTTCCTAATGCTACTTCAAGAAATCCTCTATTTCCATTGTTTCTCTGCATGCATGGATGCTCTAACCAGTGTTGGTCTCAGGTCTTCCTCAGTACCGAGATTCACCTGTAACAACTCATCGATGGTGGTGGAGACACCCTCTTAAAATGTGGGAGGAGAATCTCCCAAGTCCTCTTCATCATCTGAGATAAGGGATCAAGAGGAAAATATTCCGAGTTAACTAAATCTAGAGGAATGCTGGTGCTGGATTGAGTGGTAGTGTAATCTACAATAGGAGGATCCTGCACTATTGAAACCATGGAAAAAAAGTTTGTTGAACCGATTCCATCAGGACTTCGACTGAGGGGCCCACACTTGATGATATCAAAGTAGTGGTGGAAGGTCGGTCTATGTCAGCTTAGCCCAACCCGAAGAAACAAGCATGTATGACATATTGTTGTATCCATGGGGTAAATGTCTCAATACCTCACATGGGTAAGGGGCTTAGGTATCACTCAATCTAGATTTTTATAGGAGTAAGAAGTGATCTTATAGCATTCCTTATACCCAGGAAAACATTTCCCACTCCTTCTAGAGACAAAAAATTAGTGTCTTAAGTCTGGGGTTGGGGCCTCCAACCAATGAATTGAAAAGATGAAAGCATTGTCCAAGTCTTTCCATGGGTTGACCACAGTGGAAGTATGCTCAACCTCATTAGTATGAACCTACTTTTCCTTGCTGCTATAATATTTATCATCTAGGTAGCAGACTTCACAAGAGGAAAAGGGGGACACATCACCTTGGAGCATACCCACTCGATAATTGAGGGATTACTTGAGTCATTGATGATATGAGGAGGGAACTTCTATGTGTAGGTGGAGCCAAGGCCTACCCATCAGTACATTGTAAGTGGTATCCTACGAGATGAAAACGAACTCAGTTCTTTTAATCAGGCCACTAAAATGGGTATTTAGGTGGATTTTTCCACATAACCTTTGATTTATCCTATCATAACCTTGAATATTTAGGTTAGAGGGACTCAGAGATGCTTCAGTCAGTCCTACATTGCAGAGTGTCTGAGTCGGGATGAGATTAATCCTAGAACCTATGTCGAAAATATAGTGGCGGACTACCATGAAATTGAAATGTCTAGTGATGTATATTAGAAGAATGTGCCCCTGTATGGGAGAGCCTTCATCTTCTTTTAAGAATGAGTTGATGGATTGACATTCTTTTAGATCAAATTCCTTAGCATGGAAGGTCTTTACAACTGCTATCTCCATCTCAAACTAGAGGGGGATTTTCAAAGCCTATGTGAGGGATTCACACATATCTGCTAACAAGTGTAGGGCCTCAAGGATCGATAGATTTGAGGGAATGTTGGATAGGTGATTAATCATGTCATAATTTCACATTAGGCACACATTTCTACTAATAGGAAGTTGTTCTTTGGCAGGGGGTATGATGGGTCATGTTGGTTGAACCAGCGGGTTCTGACTGTTGCTAGGGATATCCTATTGTTCACTATCTAAACCACACAAAATGACTACTGTATGACCATCATATTACTGAGGTTTGGACATAATTGGGTGTAGCTGATCGTGACACGGTCACGACAGCTCTACCCGGTCGAGCAGTACGAATGGTGGTGCTAGATAATCTGATGAGACGAGATGATCAGACTGTGCATACTGATCTCTACTATGAACTTGTTGCCTGGTCTTGGTGGAGTGAACAAATTTGTTGGAAACACTGAACTATTCATTTCAATGATTTGTATATCCATAACCATAACCATACCGATGATGGTATCAACCAAGAATATTAAGAGGGCCCGCCTAACTCTCCTCATCGCCAGGAACCATGTAAGGGTCCACTAATTCAATATTATTCACTGAGGAATAATCTCGATCATCTATTGAGGAATCCTCCATTACTGGATAGATTTTGGGGGTGACTCCCATATCTAGGGGTATGAAATTTCCAAGAGTTTGATATGGTCTTGGCACTGGCAGGGGCTTTAATTTCCCATGCACTATCAATACCTGCTCTTCTAATAAGTAGAAGGTTGAGATGTTGATACAGAAGAAACAACATAAAGAGGTGTGGATAATTTTGGAGGATCATTCTGATTCAAACAGGAATGAATGACACAATGGGTATGAGCGACTACTTTTCGAGAAATCCAATCATCATACTTTTAGGACCTTCGGCTGGAGACCTTCTTTCATTCCCCTTCACTGTTGTTGTCAGGATTTGTAGAGATGCATGCCACTTGTGCCGAGGCAATACCCAATATGAACACATTTTTATCAATATGGTCCTAGATCTAGTCCTTAAATATATAACACCGCTTGATGGTGTGCCCAAGAAATCAGTGATAGGGGTAGTAAGCAGGTTGATCAGTGAGATCATCCTCCTGGTGCCTCCTGTATTCCTGAAAATTCAAGATTCCCTGATCTAGGGCACTTCATAAATAACCAGGGACCTAAAATTCATCGAATTAGAAGTTTTGGTTTCTCCTATCTAGGAAAGGGACTCTAGGATCCTGGTTCTGAAAAGGGGCAGGGGCATGATGGGGGGCTAGATCTTGATTACCTTGCTTAGGCGGGGGTGCTTTCTAGGGTGGTGCCTACCGATTCTGTGGTAGGCGATGCTGATCCTGTGGTTGTTGTACTTCAAGGCTATAGATGATTCTCTTTTGGTAACAATTCATGTAGCCTAGGATCCTTTATCTATGCGACGATAGTAGTCTCGGCCTTGTAAGTTCTTCTTGTAGGATATGTGGGTGGAAACTAGCATTCATATTTAGTTTGTTATAAGGCCTCCTCCAAACACTGATCCTTGTTAGAAAAATCTTGGAATCCACATGGGAAGTCCTGAGTGATGAGGGAGGGAACCAATTTAGTCTTTACATTCCCCACACACATCATCATTAGCTTTTCTTGAGTCAATGACATATCAAGGGAATACATGAGGCCCTTTCACCTAGAAATAAAGCCTAAAACTCGCTCATCTGGCCATTATTTGTACTTGAAGAGGTCAGCAATAATGGTATTGTGAGTGGTGGAGCTGAACTAATAAATAAAATTCCTGTGAAGATCCTCCCAATCAGCTATGGATCCAATGGTTAACTGGTTTTACCAGAAGAATGCATGCCCTTCCAATGTTTATATGAAACAATGGAGCTTGTCGGCTTCCTACTGTGCTGATGTTCCCAACATGGGCTCACACCTTGAAATAAAGTAGTCCAGATGTTGCAGCGGGTCACCCATCCCATTGAAGGGGAGAAGTTAGGATTCCTAAAATCTGAGTGTGCTGAAATATCATCAACCCATGCCAAGTATGACTTTCCCTTAGGTGGGATCACCACCTATAGTGTCTCAAGGGCCTCAAGTTGGGCGATGAGAGCAGCCATTGGATCACCCTAGTAGAGACTCCTATCTTGGTGAGGGTTTTCGACCACCACTGTGTTAGAAGGATATTCAACATGATAGTTAAGTTCAAAGTCTCATGTAGTGGCTGATGGAATGACCCGAGGAGCTGCTAGAGGAGAGACCTATAGAGTGACCTGAGGAGATGTTGGATATGACAACCCTGCTTTTTATTACAACTTAAACATGCTTTATTACATAAAACTTCACTTGATACAACAAATAAGATCGAGATGTTTAGTTTTTTTGGGGATTAGGATCATTACATAAAAACATTAAACTTGAATTACAACATCTTTATTGAAAACTTCCTTTACATGACCACTACATTCCTTCGTACTTAGCATTGCATGGGATAACCTGAGGACATGCATAAGAAAAGGGTGAGCTATAAAGCCCAGTAAGGGAGTACACAATGAATAACATGAGGAGTAAAATACATGTTAGGAAATAGGAATATCAATAGAGAACAAGAGAAACATGAACATAAAGGCATGATAAAGCATGATAATCATAACATGGAAATGTGGCAACAACACTTAACATTGAATTAGCATGAGCCAAGGCTCATTGCACATGGAGCATGAGTAAACCCTCATTTCACTTGAAGCACGAGTAAACCCTCATTGCACTTGAATTAGCATGAGTCAACACTCATTGCACATGACGTATCATGATACTATACTTTACCCAATGCATTGGAGCACTATAAAGGGCGCACCCTTCTTAAACATTTCATTTCATGCATAAGTGTGCCACATGGATCATAAAACATGGATTCATAAAATATAATCATTTCTTCCACGATAAAGGAATGTAGAATTAATACATGAAACTTTATAATCAATATGTAAATGTGCATAAAGGTTAATACCCTTGATGGAGAAATGGGCATGGTATTCACTACACAAAGACATTGGCTTAGAAAATCGGTGCGATTTCGGCAGCGTAACAGCGTGACATAAGAATTCATAAAAAAGGTTGATGAGAGAGAAAGGGGTTCCTCATCATATTTACATGTAATGGACAGTAAGGAGATCATATATATACATGTCCCAACAATAGAAATGGAATTTATATTCATGATACAAAATTATTGCTTGAATGTAAAAGAAGAGAGAGAAGTTCCTTTCGGAATTTCGGCATAGTAACGGGTGTACATGGGAGGCATTTAATGAGAGAGAAAGGGTTCTCCCATCATTCAAACAATAAGAGGACAGTATGGGGTAGGTGAGAAACCATACCCCAACATTCATAATTGAAATAAAAAGGGCAATACAACTTAAAGAAAATTGACAAAAAAATGAGAAAGGAAGAAAACCCCTTACTTGGAAGTGTGCTTCCAAAGGCTAGAGAGAGGCTTGTGAGAGACTTATTGGGAGCTTGGGGAACCTTGGGAGGATTCTAGAGAGAGTAGGGAAGAGGTTGGACGAACTTCAAGGGCTTTGAGTGAGGAGGAAGTGGGAGCTTGGGTGGGTTTATATAGGAAAGGTGAGAGAATTCTTTATTATTTAGGTTTGGGACCCCTTATATTAAAATAATCCAAACCACAAACCATCCCATGGTATTTGCCCATGGTTTCTGGAAAAGGAAAGAGGAAAAAAATATTTTACAAGGACAAGGTCCGAACTTATAAAAAAATTAGGGTTGCTTATGTGGAGGTGAGTCACACTCCCATGGAAATTAATTTAAAAAGGCAAAGTGTTGAATAAGTCTTGAGGGCTCCAATAATGCTTTGAAAAGTGAGTCAAAAAAACCCAAAACCTAATTATTTTAATGATAAAACATATATTGGCCGAACATAAGGATTATGGTATTTTATTACATCACCATTGGGTCATTATGATGTCATAAAACACATTATATATTTAAATGGTATTTAATTTTTTACCCAAAAATTTGACTGTCTCAGAAAATTATGAAAAATTCACCGTTGGATAATTTCGACGTCCTGATTCCAAAAATAATATTTATTTTATCTAAATAATTTTCTAAATATTTGAATTTTCACTTTTAAAATAAAAACCGATATTTATAAAAAAATTCATGGGTTTTGACAGAAATGGATTTCAAACCTTAATAAAAATTTTAATTGCATTCATAAAATTATAAGATCATTTATATTTAATAAAAATTAATGTAATATTAATAATAATATTTTATTAAAATATTATTTAATTCAAAAATCCTTTAATTTAATAAAATATAATTCTTAATTAAATAATAACTAAAAACACCATTTGTACTTTAAAAACTAATTACAATGTATCAAAAATGACTAGAAATTATATTCATTATTATATACAAAAATAATGTACATGAACATGGTGCTACTTATTTGTTACATAACCCCTTAAAATAGTCACATAAGACCTAAGGGTAAGGTGTGCGATGGTGACAGACTCTTGGGGCGGCTCGGATAACATCGCTCGAGTGGTAATTTCAATCAACTTCCACTTTTCCCGTAGACGATCACGTTCGAGCTTGACTTGATGAAGCTCAGCTTGGGCTTGGTCAAGGGCAAAGCCCAAAGACGCCACCTATTTTCCGAGCTCCGACAAATGGGCTTCATAAGGGGCAATTCTACTGGATGAGGCCATCACTTCCTTTGTCTGAGTAGAAAATTGGTTCGTTAAAGCCTTATATTTAAACTACCCAGATGATCACTGTTCAACGGCTATAAAAGTAACAGTCACAAATCTTAACGTAAAACTAAAGAAGTTGACATCTTATAAAAACATTTTTCATAAAGAAACATTTAACTGGATCAAGAGGGATTTTCCATTAATGAAACTTTGGGTCGTTACAATATTCCCCCCTTAAGAAATTTTGCCCTCGAAATTTTCCTTTTACCACACTAAAAAAATGTGGGTAACTCAGCTTCATCATATCCTCCGACTCCCAAGTTTCTTCTTCAAACTTGTGGTTTCTCCACAACACCTTGACGAGGGGCATTGTCTTATTTCGTAGAACTTTTTCTCTACGATCTAAGATCTTCACTGGTTTCTCCTCATAAGAAAGATCATCTTCCAATTGTACCACCTCAGAAGAGAGTACATGTGAAGGGTCCGGTATGTACTTCCTTAAGAGGGATACATGAAAGACATCATGCACCTTGGCCATAGTAGGTGGAAGTGCTAGTCGATAGGCCACAGCCCCAACACGATCAAGAATCTCGAAGGGGCCGATGTACCTTGGACTTAACTTCCCTTTCTTTCCAAACCTCATGACCTTCTTCCACGGAGATATGCGTAAAAACACCATGTCTCCGACCTTAAACTCAAGGTCTTGTCGACGATTATCTACATAACTCTTCTGTCGACTTTGGGCTGGCTTGATATGCTGTTGAATGGTTTTCACTTTCTCCACCATTTCTTCAACCATTTCTGGTCCAAGCAGTTTACGTTCACCGACATCATCCCAACATGCCGGTGTTTTATACCTTTTCCCATACAGGGCTTCATATGGTACCATTTGGATGCTTGAGTGGAAACTATTATTATAAGAGAACTAAACCAGAGGAATATGTTGATCCCATCCTCCTTTAAAGTCCATTGAGAACGCTCTCAACATATCCTCAAGTGTTTGGATAGTCCGCTTGGATTGGCCATCAGTTTGAGGATGATAGGCCGTACTGAAGTTCAGTTCAGTATTTAGAGCATGTTGAAGACTCTTCCAAAACTTAGAGGTAAATCTTGGATCTCGGTCAGAAACAATAGATAGTGGTACTCCATGCAACCGTACCACATCCCTGATATATATCCGTGCCAGTTGATCCAAAGAGAAATCCTCTCGAATAGCAATGAAGTGTGCAGTCTTTGTAAGACGATCCACAACAACCCAGATTGCATTGTTGCCTTTGGATGTCCTTGGAAGTCCAGTGACAAAGTCCATGGTGATGTTCTCCCATTTCCATTCTGGTATGGGCAATGGTTGCATCATCCCCTTAGACTTCTGCCTCTCTGCCTTCACTTTCTAACACACCAGGCACTTTGATGTATATTCAGCGATCTCCTTCTTCATATTATCCCACCAAAAGTTTTCTCAGAGATCTCGATACATCTTTGTGCTCCCTGGGTGAATAAAGAAATTTGAACTATGTGCATCATCCAAAAGTTCCTTCTTCAGATCCGGACTTGATGAAACACATATTCTTTTCCCAAACCGCACAATTCCTTCTTCATTAACATTAAACTCTGAGGATTTTCCCTTTTTGATAGCTTCCACTTTTTCTTGGATTCTCGCATCATCCTTTTGAGCATCCTTTAACCTTTCCAAAAGAGATGGTTGAGCAATAATTTGTGAAAGGATTGATGATGTTCCCTTCTTTATGATTTCCACGTCCATCTTCATCAAGTCTAAGAAGATTGGATCCTTCTCAATTATCATCATTGATAGAATCGCTGGATCCTTTCTACTTAGGGCATCCGCCACCTTGTTCGCCTTCCCAGGGTGGTAATGTATTGAACAGTCATAATCCTTGATGAGCTCTATCCATCTTCTCTGGCGCATATTAAGATCTTTCTGTGTGAATATATATTTAAGACTCTTGTGGTCAGTATATATCTCACATTTCTCTCCATAGAGATAATGCCGCCAGATTTTCAAGGAAAAGATCACCGCCGCCAACTCGAGATCATGCGTTGGATAGTTTCGCTCATGGATTTTCAACTTTCTTGAGGCATAGGATATCACTTTATCATTCTGCATCAGCACACATCCTAAGCCCTTCTTCGAAGCATCACTGAATACCACAAAAAGCTCCCCACTTGTGGGTAAAGTGAGCACGAGTGCAGTGATAAGCCTCCTTTTCAACTCCTTGAAGCTTTCTTCGCATTCATCACTCCAAGCAAACTTTACTCCCTTTCGAGTTAGCTTGGTAAGAGGGTTGGACAATCGTGAGAAATTTCTCACAAATCGTCGATAATATCCAGCTAACCCCAAGAAGCTACGGATATCAGTTACCGATGTTGGCCTCAGCCATCCCTCAATTGCATCTATTTTGGAGGGGTCCACAGATATCCCATTGCTTGTGATGATATGGACCAAGAGTGAGACCTCCTTCAACCAGAACTCACACTTGCTGTACTTTGCATAGAGATTCTACTTGTGCAAAGTCTCTAGTACAGTTTTTAAATGCTCCTCATGGTCCTCCTTGGTTTTGGAGTATATTAGAATATCATCTATAAAGACAACCACAAATTTGTCTAGGTAATCTCTAAAGACTCTATTCATCAAGTCCATGAATATTGCTAGAGCATTGGTGAGTCCGAAAGGCATTACTATGAATTCATAGTGCCCTTACCTTGTACGAAAAGCAGTCTTGGGGATATCTTCCTTCTTCACCCTTACTTGATAATATCCCGACCGCAAGTCAACCTTGGAGAAGTATTGTGATCCACGCAGCTAATCAAACAAGTCATCGATTCTTGGGAGAGGATACTTGTTCTTTATCGTGATTTTGTTAAGTTCACAATAATCGATGAAAAGCCGCATTGACCCATCCTTCTTCTTGACAAAGAGGACTGGTGCACCCCATGGTGATGCACTTGGGCGTATAAACCCTTTATCCAGATTCTCCTGTAGTTGTTTCTTAAGCTCTTCAAGCTCAACAAAAGCCATTCTATATGGAGTCTTGGATATTGGTAGCGCCCCAGGTATAAGTTCAATTGAGAACTCAACATCTCTTCTTGGAGGAAGACCAGGAAGTTCCTCGGGAAATACTTCAGCGAATTCCCTCACAATAGGCATTTATTTAAGGGTGGTTTCTTCCTTGGACTCAACCATCTGAGCCAGATATGCGTGCTCATAAGGCAGTAATATCCATGCTTGAGGTGATGGAGCTAAAGGAGATTCATCTTCCTCCTGACACTTGTAAAGAATCGGGGGTTGATTCTCCATATGGAGTGTGATTTCCCTCTCCCAACAATTTATGTTGGCTCTATATAAGGAAAGCAAATCCATGCGAAGAATTTCATCAAATTCCACCAAAGGGATTATGACGAGGTTCGACGGGAAATTCAATCCACAGATTATAACAGGGGAGGACTTATACTCATGGGATGCAATGATTGCCCCATTTACCGTACTCACCGACATCTTTACTTCAATGATTTGTGGTGGTGCAGGGATTGTTCTACTAAACTTTTGAGATATAAAAGAATGCGTAGAACCTGAATCAAAAAGTACATTCACTATTCTTGAATGAATAACTAGCGTACCTGTCACCACTTCGTTGTCGGGGTTCACTTCGGCAGAAGTGATGGAAAAAGCTCTTCCTTGCTGTCTTGGAGGTTGTTGATTGCCTCCGATAACCCTTGGATTAGGGAACTGATTCGCAAAATGACCCGGTTCTTTGCATTTGAAGCATTGAACAACGCATTGAGGTTCGAACAGAGCATTCCTCTCCTCTGTCGCAGCTGCGGGTCCTTCTTGCTGACAGTTAACAGCTAGTTGCCCTTATCTTCCACACTTGAATCATTTTCTTGTCCCCCTAAGGCAATTTCCAGGGTGCTTCTTTCCACACTTTTGGCAAGTGGGGTGTTGGAATTTCTTAGCGTCATTGGATTTATCCATCGGACCACCAGCATTGAAGTCCACCTTACGCTTCTTGTCCCCATGATACCCCTATGATTCTCCGATCTCCATTTCAACCTTGAGGGCACATCGGACAATTTCCTCATAGCTGTCGAAGTCACGAATCGCTAATGCTTTCCACAATCTAGGCTTCAGCCCACCAAAGAAGCGGTCAACCTTGCATTCGGGGGTAACGACAAAGCCGGAAGCGTATCGTGCAAGCCTTGTGAAGTTTGCCTCGTACGCTCCCACAGATTATTCATCTTTCTGTTTGAGGGAAATGAAGTCCCTTTCCATCTTAAGACGGAGGGTGCGTGGAAAATATTTATCAAAAAACATCTTCTGAAATTCCTTCCATTCCAAAGCCTCGATCTCCTCCTCAGGCTTCGTATTTTTGATCAACGTCCACCATTGATCAGCTTCACCCTCCATACGATAAGCCGCCAGGAGAACCTTCTCTTTTTCAGAGCATTGGAGGATGGAGAATATCTTTTCAATGGAGTTGATCCATTGTTCAGCGATCGTGGGATCAGATGATCCACTAAAAGTAGGAGGCCTTTGTCTCATGAAGCTTTCAATAGCGACTTGTTCTTTCTTAGGGGGGGGGGGGGGGGTTGAACGTTCCTCTTGACCAGTGTTTCTATTCAAAACTTGAGTTAGTTGAGAGAGAAGTGTGACAAAGTTCGCGATTCCCGCTCCCATTGGATTGGGCATCTCATAAGTACAATCATCACACTGATCTTCACAACGGTTGTTAGCCCGAGTTCTCCTATGACCTTCCATTGGATGTAATAAAAGAAAGTCAGGGGTAACACATAAACGATAATCCAAAGACAAAAGTTGATGACTTATAAATAAACTTTAATCTCTTTAACTCATGAGTCTATAGGATTCAATCCAGGCTTTTCATGATCTTCCTTCTAACATATATTCTTAGGGGCATTTTTCCCTTAATAAGGGTTCATACTAAGATTGTGAATTCATCAAAACATATCCCCCGGGAGTGTCGTAACCAAGAGTACAGCAAGGCCCATTGTCGTGCACCAGTTCCCGTTCGAGTCTAGCTCAAAGCGGTGTTTTCGGGTTTTACCCCTAGGATACATCTGTGCCAGAGCCGCCTCTACCTGCTCGTATCCAGACAGGGATGTATTTGTTTGATAAACCACTTACTTAGTATTTACCAAAACTTAGGGATGTCTTTATTATGCTTAGTCTTGTATCTAAGGCTTTACTAGGGTTTCCTAATCCCAAAAATAACTAAACCTATCCTCTGATACCAACTATGACAACCCTGCTTTTTATTACAACTTAAACATGCTTTATTACATAAAACTTCACTTGATACAACAAAGAAGATTGAGAGGTTTAGTGTCTTTGGGCTTATGATCATTACATAAAAACATTAAACTTGAATTACAACATCTTTATTGAAAACTTCCTTTACATGACCACTACATTCCTTCGTACTTAGCATTGCATGAGATAACCTGAGGACATGCATAAGAAAAGGGTGAGCTATAAAGCCCAGTAAGGGAGTACACAATGAATAACATGAGGAGTAAAATACATGTTAGGCAATAGGCATATCAATAGAGCATAAGAGAAACATGAACATAAAGGCATGATAAAGCATGATAATCATAACATGGAAATGTGGCAACAACACTTAACATTGAATTAGCATGAGCCAAGGCTCATTGCACATGGAGCATGAGTAAACCCTCATTGCACTTGAAGCACGAGTAAACCCTCGTTGCACTTGAAGCACGATTAAACCCTCGTCGCACTTGAATTATCATGAGTCAACACTCATTTCACATGATGTATCATGATACTATACTTTACCCAATGCATTGGAGCGCTATAATGGGCGCACCCTTCTTAAACATTTCATTTCATGCATAAGTGTGCCACATGGATCATAAAACATGGATTCATAAAACATAATCATTTCTTCCACGATAAAGGAATGTGGAATTCATACATGAAACTTTATAATCAATATGTAAATGTGCATAAAGGTGAATACCTTTGATGGAGAAATGGGCATGGTATTCACTACACAAAGACATTGACTTAGAAAATCGGTGCGATTTTGGCAGCGTAACGGCGTGACATAAGAATTCATAAAAAAGGTTGATGAGAGAAAAAGGGGTTCCTCATCATATTTACATGTAATGGACAGTAAGGAGATAATATATATACATGTCCCAACAATAGAAATGGAATTTAGATTCATGATACAAAAGTATTTCTTGAATGTAAAAGAAGAGAGAGAAGTTCCTTTCGGAATTTCGGCATAGTAACAGGTGTACATGTGAGGAATTTAATGAGAGAGAAAGGGTTCTCCCATCATTCAAACAATAAGAGGACAGTATGGGGGAGGTGCGAAACCATACCCCAATATTCATAATTGAAATAAAAAGGGCAATACAACTTAAAGAAAATTGACAAAAAAATGAGAAAGGAAGAAAACCCCTTACTTGGATGTGTGCTTCCAAAGGCTAGAGAGAGGCTTGTGAGAGGCTTCTTGGGAGCTTGGGGCACCTTGGGAGGATTCTAGAGAGAGTAGGGCAGAGGTTGGACGAACTTCAAGGGCTTTGAGTGAGGAGGAAGTGGGAGCTTGGGTGGGTTTATATAGGAAAGGTGAGATAATTCTTTATTATTTAGGTTTGGGAACCCTTATATTAAAATAATCCAAACCAAAAACCATCCCATGGTATTTGCCCATGGTTTCTGGAAAAGGAAAGAGTAAAAAAATATTTTAAAAGGCCAAGGTCCGAACTTATAAAAAAATTAGGGTTGCTTATGTGGAGGTGGGTCACACTCCCATGGAAATTAATTTAAAAAGGCAAAGTGTTGAATAAGTCTTGAGGGCTCCATTAATGCTTTGAAAAGTGAGTCAAACAAACCCAAAACCTCGTTATTTTAATGATAAAACATATATTGGCCGAAAATAAGGATTATGATATTTTATTACATCACCATTGGGTCATTATGATGTCATAAAACACATTATATATTTAAATGGTATTTAATTTTTTACCCAAAAATTTGACTGTCTCAGAAAATTGTGAAAAATTGACCGTTGGATAATTTCGACGTCCTGATTCCAAAAATAATATTTATTTTATCTAAATAATTTTCTAAATATGTGAATTTTCACTTTTAAAATAAAAACCGACATTTATAAAAAAATTCACGGGTTTTGACAGAAATGGCTTTCAAACCTTAATAAAAATTTTAATTGCATTCATAAAATTATAAGATCATTTATATTTAATAAAAATTAATGTAATATTAATAATAATATTTTATTAAAATATTATTTAATTCAAAAATCCTTTAATTTAATAAAATATAATTCTTAATTAAATAATAACTAAAAACACCATTTGTACTTTAAAAACTAATTACAATGTATCAAAAATGACTAGAAATTATATTCATTATTATATACAAAAATAATGTACATGAACATGGTGCTACTTATTTGTTACATAACCCCTTAAAATAGCCGCATAATACCTAAGGGTAAGGTGTGCGATGGTGACAGACTCTTGGGGCGGCTCAGATAACATCGCTCGAGTGGTAATTTCAATCAACTTCCACTTTTCCCGTAGACGATCACATTCGAGCTTGACTTGATGAAGCTTAGCTTGGGCTTGGTCAAGGGAAAAGACCAAAGACGCCAACTCTTTTCCGAGCTCCGACAAATGGGCTTCATAAGGGGCAATTCTACTGGATGAGGCCATCGCTTCCTTTGTCTGAGTAGAAAATTGGTTCGTTAAAGACTTATATTTAAACTACCCAGATGATCACTGTTCAACGACTATAAAAGTAACGGTCAAAAATATTAACGTAAAACTAAAGAAGTTGACATCTTATAAAAACATTTTTCATAAAGAAACATTTAACTGGATCAAGAGGGATTTTCCATTAACGAAACTTTGGGTCATTACATTGGAGGAATGACTTGTAGAGATGGGTCTTGAGGAAGATTATTTTATAGCTCGGGCATATTCAGTGATTCATAATGAATTCATTTTCTATAAGCTAAGATCTATACCTTCTTAGGATATATGGGGCTCTCAAGATCGATAGGAGGAAACTCACCGAGAAGAACCTATGCCTGCCCCTATTTCCCTAGTGGGGGATATAGGAGATCTTACTGAGGATCACCATTGTCTGGGTGTTATTCTATAAGGCACTCGACAAGGAGCTTTTCAATGATATTTTTATATTATATGAGATTTTGGAGCAATAAGGCCCTATCAGGTTCATCCTCTATCTTCTACAATGAACCAGACGGGTCAGAAGGCTTAATGATCCTAGTTTGTCCTTTTCCCCTATTGGGGTCTCGACCGGAAGGAAATGACTTGGAGGGATCTAAAGGACCAAGAAATTGTCTTTAATATAAAGTGATAATGTCTGTGTGTGTCCACATGGTACTGTGCTACCCTAGGAGGAGAGCCTTCTTTATCAATCTCTGCCTTGGTATTTTTTCCTTGATCGGATTAAGGTCATCCATGTTCACCATGACTATACCCAGCGACATTTCCCCAATATCACCTGGTAATTCAAGTTAGCGTAGGACGAGATGAAAGTGAAGAGAAACATATTTCTCCCAAACATAGATCTGTACATGTGGGGACGCCTCCTAAATAACTCTGAAGAGCACAATAAATATTTGGATGCAGAGTTGTTGGAGGATCCAGTGACAACCAGGCGATGTAGGGTGCTGAGCAATGGGAAGCACCACTAACTCAACCATGAAACACTGTTGGCCGATGTCGCCATAATGCTCTTAACTCCTCTTATAAACCAACTAACAGTTTTGAAGGTATAAATGAATCACCCAGATGGTTTTGTGGAAGAAAATGACCTCATCCTGGGTGAGAGACTCTGGGATATCAAAATCAGGAGTAGAAATCGGCCAAAATATCTCAGATAATTGGTCCTCCATAAGGGTGTCCCACAAACTTCTCCATTCATAGGTGGGATCCATCTCTTGATTTCCCCATTCTTCTATTGGGGGTGGCTGGGGAACTGGAAATGACACTGATGTAGACCGTTGTAGCAATGGATTGGTTGGTGGAGAGAACAACATGAGAGCTGACATGACACTACATGTTGGGTCATATCTCAGGGGTGGTACCAACTACATCATCATGTCCCTATAAGACGGGGTGCTTACCACTACATCATGTGTGAGGGTAGGGACTACTGGTAGAAAATCTGGCTGGTGCTCATCATTTACCAATCCCTAGAATAACTCTCTATGATCTCATGTCTAGGCAGATAATGAGCTTGGTGACAATAGAGAAGACTATATGGAAAGACCCTATAAAGGATCCAAATCTTCCTCCTCTTGCATGTACCCACAGAGGGTTTCAGGGATATGGTACATTTCACTTTTCGTAAGGATAAAGCTCACAAGTTGGGTTCTGACCCCAGAATCTGATATAAAGGATGGGGGTGAAGGTTTCATCATCAAGTCGCATTCCGCTTCATAATCTGAGAATCAGAATGGATTGAAAACGATCTGGCATTTCTCAGAGTTCTTACGTTGGTGGAGACGATTCCACCATTTTCTCCAAGAGGGATCTTTAGGACATGGTAGATCTTCGGCATGAGGATGGCCTTCGTGAGGATTGATGCTGGAGTGGGGAGTACCTCCACTTGATCTTGATGGGATACAAGGAGGACCTCCATATTTGTTTTTGTCAAAGCGGGGAGGACATCTGTTGGGGTGAGATGGGGTGTGAGGAGAACTTGGGAAAATGTAAAATGAGACATGGGTAGGACCTCCTTGATGCTCACTGGATTCCTGGGGAGGACCTTCATGGTTTGGAGTGTTGGAGTAGGGATGAACTCTACTGGAGCTGGTGAGGACATGAGGAGGGCCTCCATGTCATCTACCTATGGCACAAGGAGTAACTCCATGTCGGTTGGTCGTGGTAGCATGAGGAGGGTCTTCATACTGATCGAACTGAACATGGGGAGGATCTACATGCCGACTGTCGATGAAGCATGGAGGGCCTCCACTTCAATGACTGTTGGAGTGGGGAAGACCTATGCCATAGATGATGAAAACATGGGGAGGACCTCCTTGCTGACAGGTGGTGGAGCAAGTAGGACCTTCACTCTGGTCAATGCTTACATGGGGAAGAACTCTTCTTGATCTAGGAATGGAGCGAGGAGGACCTTCACATTGATGAAATAAGATATGAGGACCTCCATATTTGGAATCATAAGCATGGGGAGGACCTATGTGCTAGATGTAAATAAGATGGGGAGGGATTATTCTTGGACTGATACAGGTAACATGGGGAGGACCTCCATGCTGGGTGTGAGAGAGGGGAGGACCTCCACTATGTCTAGTGATGGTATATGGAGGACCTCCATACTGGATCTCATCATCATGGGTTGTCCTGTGCTGACTTCTGATCATTCTAGTGACTAAAAGACTCATCCCATCCTAGAATAGCATGCATAAATAGACAAGGTCATTCTTAGAGGAATTCCTCATCATTAATTAATTAATTAAATAACTAACATAAATTTATTAAGGGTCTTTCTCAGTCAACCCACATGGTGTATATAGTGAACACCCCCTAAATGCCTATAAAAATAGGGAGAAATCTAGGAACCACCTACCTTGTATTAATAGGTGTTCTATCATCTGATATTGGCCTCTAAATCGAGATGAATTAGAATAAAACAATGTTTTATATGAACTCCCTAAAAACAGGGTAAAAGAGATTGAACATATTTAGGATTTTGTATGTTTAGATAACATGATAAGAGAAGAAAGAAAAGAAAAGGAATTACTGTTATTATTCCAATGAGACTTATAGAGATTGGATGGAGAATATATCAAGAACTCTAGGATAGGAAAGGAGAGGCACACCAAGTGGGCGCCCTCTGGCTCTGTGCGTGAAAATAACTAAGATCTCTGGCTCTTAGAAAAATACATTACATGGAATGTAAATTATAAATGTCATGTATTGGGTTCATTATGTGTAAAATAGTTACGATTCATGTATTCCTCAGGTAGATACCCTAACCCTTGATACCCTACTGCACATCGTTAAAATGACTTACACATTATATAAGCATTACTCTGTGTGTATTTTTGGCTATAACTATTTTTAGTAGCCCATACCATCCATCCTTCCACCGGTATTTTTATGAGCCCTCAGGACTTCCATTGAAACTTAAAAAGTTCAAAATTACCCAAAAAATGATCAGTTCAAAAACATGGGATGTTACAGCTAGGTTTCAAACTCTATTAGTTTATGTGGATTACATATCAAATTTTATAGATTTTAACCATTTCTCAGAATCCAAACTCTCAATAGCATCTCATAAAAATGTAGGATCATCTACCATGAATTCTACTTCATCATCATTGGCCATGAGAAATCTATATCTCTTGATTTCTTGATGAATCATATTAGACCATCGAGGTTCTTGTGTAACTTGAGTTGGTTCTTATTCCACAACTATTTATGGAACTAGATAAACTTCCATCTAAAGAACAATTCATGTTTTTTGATCTTTAACTTCTATATGTTTAAATTTTCTCCCAAAAACCCCTCAATTTAAAAATTACTTCTCAAGTAATGTAGAAAATCATTCCACAAACACTTTGTTCACAATATGGTAACAAAAACAATATCCATTAGTTTCCTTTGGATAACCAAAAAATAAAAATTGATCAAATTTGGATTAAATATTATCAGAATTAAAATTTTGTATATATACTTCACATCCCCAAATATTCATGAAAGAAATATTGGGACGTTTCTTGATCCACATCTCATATGGTGTCTTGATGACTACTTTAGATGGAACACGATTTTGTAGAAATGCGTCAATTTCTAGATCATAACCCTAGAATGAAATAATAAGGTCACATAGAATCATCATCAATTGAACCATGTATAGAAAGGTATGATTCATTCTATCAAACATAAAATTCCATTATGGTGTTATAGGAGGAGTTTCAAACTTTTTCTTCATTATATATACATAAACATACCTGCTATAATCATTAGTAAAATTAACAAAGTACCTATAACTACCATTTTCTTGAGTACTCATTGGTCTACATACATCACTATATATGAGATCCAATAGTCCAATATCCCTTTCACCTTTTATCCCAAAAGGTACTTTGGCCATTTTTTCCAATAAACAAGATTCACAATTCTCAAATGAGTCATAACGAAATGAGTCTAACAATCCATCTCTATAGAGTCTCTAAATGTGTTTCTCATTTATATGTCCAAGGAGAAATTCCAAATGTAGTTGGGTAGAGAATAAACCCTAAACTTCTTATTCTAAATTTTATAAATAGTATTTTACATATCTAGAATATATAAACCATTCATTATATTCCCAAAACTTTAAAAAATTTATTCTTATATATATAAAAACTATTGTTCTTAATAATTAATGGAAATCCCATCTTGTCCAAAAAAGTTACAAAAATTAGATTTCTGTTTATGGAAAGAACTAAATAATAGTATTTAAATTCTAAGATCAATCCACTAGGTGTATTTAGATCATAAGTAAACTTCTAATGAAGAAATTTTTTCCCCATTACTGACATGAAGATCTATTTCATCCTTCATCAATTCCCAGCTATCTATGAGTCAGTGTTTGTCAGCACAAATGTGTGATGTACACCCAGTATCTAAAACCCATGATTAAAAGTTATTGAAATTGGTCTCTATAAAATTCAAATTCAGGTACTCTGAATGTTTCTTCTTTAGAAAACTTCTTAACCCTATATACCAATCTTTAACTATTTTATAAGTCATAGCTATAAGTGATCTCAAAATTATTATCATCAAGTATTCCTATAACAAGTACAAATCAGTACGTGAGTGTCATTTGTTATATAATCTCATTAAATACTTTTAATGATAGTTCTACAACTAAAAATGATAAACTCATACATCACATCCATTTAGTGATCCAAAATCCAAATTTCACTAAGCAACGAGTCTAATTTTGGTGTTCATCTCACCACTTAGTTATTTAGGAAGGGAATCATACCAATCATGATAGTTATGACTCTTGGATAAATGAGTGAAAAAATCATTTTCCATACGCATGAAATGGATAAAACCAACTCTATTCTTATAATATCTGAACTCTTAGGGTTTCCCAACTAAGTGTAACCCAAAATGAATGATAAGAATATGAAAACACAAAATAATCCAAGAGCACCCTAATTTGGAAGAACCTACCCAAGGATGACCCAATGTCACCTATCACTTTCTTTCCTTACATAAGATAATTAAGGGGTACCCTTCTTTGTCAAACCTACACAATTGAATGATCGAGGTTTTGATAAGTGCCGTGTTAGAAGGAATTTCATACTTATTATTTAAGAGGTTTTATCCTTTTAAATTCTCACCAATTTAATATACATCATATGAGTATTAAATTCATAATTATTACATCTAATATACTCATTATCCACTCATGTTTTATTCCATTTCTGAATGAATGATTTTAAGGATTTAGTTTTTTTAGAATCCATATTCTATCCACCAAATTAATGTGTTCACACCATATTATTGTGAAACTCTTTATGTAACCCACAAGTTTGTGTTACTCACCCAAAAATATAAGATAAACATATTATTACATATCTAAATACATCATATGTATAATATTTATGGAACCTTCATGTAAATGATTAGATTTTTATGAGATTGATAATCTCTGTAGGAGTAATCTTGAAGGTACAAATAGTCAACCCCATCCACCTTTATAGACAAGGCATAAGCCTCCAAGCTGGTAAGTAGTCTAACCCCAATTCCCTCTCCCTGGGGTGACTTTAATCAATAGAGAATTCAATTCATGATAGCTCTAACATAAAATATGCACCAACTATATTCAAAAACTATTATCAAGTTCATAAATCAATTAAAAAATTGAGGTCAAGATAGATGAAAACTAAATTTTATGGATTCATACCTATAATGTAATATAAGGATCTATCGCTCAAAATCAGTTTAACAGTTAAACTAAATCATAAAAAATATTCACATTTCATAATTTTTTACTAAATATGAATAAATCAAGGAATAAACTTCCAATAAATGAAAGATTAAAATATTTAAACATGAGATAAACATTTATGAGAAATTCATAAATAAAATCTAATTGCAAACATTTTATAAATAAGTTAAATGTTATGGCATTCCACAATCATGAATATAAACATTTTATATTAATTTTAATATGATATTTTTCATATTTTGTATTATATAGAATATATATGATATTTCATTAATTATAAACATTTTATAAATAAATAAATATATATTATATAATTTTTTTAAATAATCTAAATATCATATATTTTGTGATTTAAAAACACTTTATAAACTACCCTTATGATTTATAAATAAAATTTAATTTCTTGATCATGAAGCATGCCATATAATTTGAAAAATGTATTCTCAATATTATCCTTTAATATTTCGTAAAAATGTTTCATAAATATTTATTTAAAAAATTATAAAACTTTTATGATTAATTAATTAATTTATAAATTCCTTATAAATTAATTATCCTCAAAATATATTATAATAGGATTTATAAACATTTTATAATCCATTAAAATCATTAAAAAATTTAAAATAATTTAAAAAATAATTTTTATTACCTTTATAAAAATCTATATTTTTCATGAGGGTAGCCTCCTTCTTCCCTTATACAAACAGTCTATGTAATGGTAGATTTTCACAACCCTTATAAGACATATACTTTATAAGGGTACAAAATAATTTACTTTTACATGAACCCTTTAGGTAAAGGTAAATCCCAGATTACCCTTACATGATAACCCTTAGGGAGTTGTGTATGATTAATTAGAGGATAACCTTTATACATCCCCATATGTGTAAAAGTGACATGTTATTAGTTTCATACAAGTTATTTAAAGGTAACAAACTCTGCACGACATTTTATGATATTTTGTTCTTCATTTTATAGTTATGATATTCATAAAAAATAGTTTATTAATCATGTTTAAATCTTGAATAAACATGATCTAATACCACTGATGGGTTTCATTTGATCATTTAATGATCATTTCTAGCATAAAAAACCCAAAAATAGGAAGATATATCTACAAGAATTACAACATGTAAATTATATGAAAAATATTGTACCACAACATACTTGGAAACCATATACTACATCAACAACCATAATCTTATTCAAATGATAATTTTTGATGTAGATCAATAAAGAAACAAACATAAGCTTCCTGCCTTTAAGGGATTACACCAGCTGAAGGATCCTTGATTGTATCAAGAGGATATATGATGTTCCAGATAGTTTTTTGGTAAACACGATCATCACACCAAAACTAGATATAAGAGATTTTATATATTTATATAACAAATGAATGTAACCACTTCATAATGCATCTTATGAATTACTATTGTTTATTGCAATTAATTGAACTCATTTTAATAAAAAAATGTAAAGTTTTTAATGAACTGACATTTACTTCTAAACTGATGAAATAATGTAGGAGTAATCGAGCTAGATGTTTCCTTGTATACAACCCATTTAATATGCATCTTATGCACATCTAATAATATATATATATATATATATATCATACATTATACATGAATCAAATGCATGTATTAAATGTTAACTATATATCTATATATATACAATATCATATATATATATATATATTTTACATCATATGCATGTGTACATGAATATGATGCATGTATATTTTTTTGTACATCCAACACACATGTCATAAATTTTTCAATAATACATCAATGTATGAAATTGATGACATAAACTAATAATAATATCAAGTATAAGGACCAACACACACATAATAGATTGGAATATCCAAGGAAACATATAATATGTGGAATTACTATTGGTGGGTCTATTCTCATAACCTCCCTTCTCAGAGATTACCGAGTGTGAACTTCATGAGAATAATTCTCAGTGTCTTATGAGCCTTCGACACCTGATAGCCAGACATCATCTATGTCCCATCATATAGATGTCATCCAAAGCATAGGAAATATTTTTAAGAATATTTTAATTTCACTTTAAGGTTCTCATTATAGTGGTGATTTTTTTATAACCTTTCTATGAGATAGATACTCCAAGTACATTCTCACTTTAATTTTACACTAAAGAGAAATCATCATGTGATAAGATATTCATTAATATTCTGGTCTTTGAAAATACTAGTAATCAAAAGTATAAAATTAGTTGGTTCTAGGACACAAACTTCAGTAGACCCACACTTGAATTAAATCCAACTACTAACTGACTTGTTATCTCTCACATGTTAAACACAATTCTATTGAGGTATGAATATAACTGATGGTCCCACCACATTCTTTTATAGTTATTATGATTACTACAACTTTTATCCTTTGAGAAAATACCTTAAGAAGTGATATAACTAAGTATTTAACTTTTTTAATCTATCATAAAATTTATATCTGGGTTAATGTTAGAGTTATTAGATTATAATATGATAATCCCTTAGTATCTTGGTATAAATCCAAAATCTAGAAAAAATAATTCCTAAAACACTTCTTAAACTACATCAGAAGATGAAACGTACTCGGTCTATGTAGTTATAGAAACCACTGGTTGTAATAAGTTAGCATTTCATATTACCTTATCCTCACTAGGATATTAGATCAAATTTATCTAAAGGAATACTAGTGTTATATCCCCTTTACCACTTCTATTCCCATTTCTCCAATTTAGAGGAACTCATCTATTTCTACTTTATCAAGTACTTCCAGATAGATATAACTATATCCCTATGTAGTTCTCTTGGTTCTATTTGATATTATCCCTCCATGATTGATGCATAATAAATATCAAATCTCATTATATATCATGGAACATGAGATAGATCCCAAAATACTCTTTAATAATACAAAATCACAAGAATATCCTCCTATTCGTTCATAGAAAAACTTGGAGAGATTTTATGCCACGTGACGTAGGAAAAAATTTGGTATTTAATTATTCTGTATTTTATTTATCAATACCTTATCAAAACAAATACTATGAACTGATCTAAGGAACCCCATATATCTATATTAGTAGACCTTATTCTATACAACTTAATCTACTAGTTTAAGTCATTCTTGGAGAAATTCCTTTTATTTAGTCTTAAAAAACTGTAAGACTTAATATCTATTTTCCATATATTACCAACACATTTGACTAAGAAAACTATATCACTCCCACAAACCTCTTGTATACACACAACACACTTTCATTATTAATAAAACTAAACTCTATAGTGGATTTATTAAATTAATATTCTATGATCACAATGGTTTCCCTGATATATAAATGGATTAATACAACTTTCATATCTTATTGGCATCATATAGACATCTTTCACATGGTTTCCATAAAGGAAGGTAGTCTTGGAATCTAATTACCAATATAATGAGGATAGAGGGTTTCTATGAAAAGTAAAATTTGAATGGATTTTAGCATGATGAATGGTAACTAGTTTCATCATAGACTACATCTAGATATTTCTTGAAACCTTTAGTAACCAATAAATCCATATTGGTACTAAATTGTACTATCCATTTATATTTTCTTCTTTAATATTGACCAACACATTTACATCAACTGAAAAAATAGAAAAAATATAGAACTAGATTTTGGCATATAGAATAAATTAATGAATTTATATAGGCATTTCAAACTTTTTCTATTTCCATTTAATGCTTCCTATGGGATTCATTATTCTTTATCGAATAATATATCACCTAACTTGATGAATATAAAACTACCTATTTGGTTTTATGTTTACTACATAATATCTATATCTAAAAAAACACCCCCACTAATACTTGTGGAGTTTAGTCTTCCCATGCTAACTCATGCACATCTGGAGCCTTAACCTCATTAGAGTCAAGTATTATCCCACTTTCTCAAAAGAGAAGTGATTATCCTTTATAAAAATATAGTCAAAATTGACTAATATATTTTTATCTCAGGGATGGTAATATTCTAAGAAAATTTAAAATAATTATTTGAGATTCCCTTAGTGTTTTACTTAATGTAATTTTATAGATAAAGGCATATTTAACAAAGAGTTCTAATCAAACACATGAGGCTGTGATATAATGGATTCCCATAATATTGTAACTTATATGATATCCATTAGTCAATATAGTTAGAGTATGTTTATTTTTTATGATTTTATTTGTGAAACATGTCTTGAAAGTAATTATGGAAGACTATAAATATATATAAGACTTCTCATCAAGCCACTTTATAATACCATCACATCTTTTATGTGTATAAGGTAATGTGAGTTTAGGAATACCTCTACTCTATATTTTAGTGATTTATGAATACTTGGTTAATATATAATTTGAAAATTCTACTATAAGGATCCTATATATTTTAATAAGTGTATTTATTAATTCCATTTAACATTTATAAAATATATTAAAGGAATATTATGAAGTATATAAACATACCTCTAACTTCTCCTTAGAATAGTTCACAAAGTCTTATTAAACTAACTCTAGAATCTATATGGTGTACCTTTATTTCTAACGGTTTAATTATATAAAAATTAATAAGTAAATATTTAAAATACCTAAGAGTTTTATCTCGTAAGAGTTTAAACACCCTTATATGTATATACTTGATAATTACTTTTATCTTTACTTGAAAAATAATTATATTATCACAATTGGTTATGAGTATTATATTTTATACTCACTATTAACTACTGATATTAGATATCTATAATTCAAGTACTACTAAACTATTTTTTAAGTATGAAATACAATAAAAAATCATTCTAGGAATGAAATAATTTATGATTATTTATAAAACTAGAAATTGAGATATATGTTTTGTTAATACTCAATAAAAAATAGTAGCTTGTATAGAATCAATTCACTTGGAAATATAAAGTTGTGTTCTTCTCTCGATCAACATAAGAATCACCCTTTCTTAGCTACTTAGATAATTCAACTTACTTATTGTAATGTTTTTGAACTTACTTGATTTTTATATTTGAATAAAAATATGTAAATTTAACATTGTATTTAATACCTAATAAGTGAAAGGAAAAAGTTACATTAAATGATGAATATACCTAAATTAGAATCTCCTATTTTCTTCTTCTTTAATTCAATGCAATTCCTCTTTTAATGACATTATTTTCTACCTAAGAAGAAAATAGCCTCATGTCCATTTCTCTATATCTTAATATTTTTTCTTTTTGAAGGGAACTACAAAGGATCCATTAACTTTAAACCATTCATGGGTTTTTAAACTATTTCTTTCACCCCGTTCACTATAAGGGGTGAAAACAAAATGTTCCTACCAATCCTTATCCACCTTAAAAAGCATATTTAAATGATTCTTGAGATGTTTATCAATATTTTCAATCCTTAAATTCTTGATGAATATATAGAATATTGGTGGTAAATATGATAATATGATATTAATGGATAATTTATTATCCATATGTAAGACCTAATTTTATAACTGATCAATATACTTCAACATCTAGAAGGTAATATCACTATATAGGTACCTATATTACAATTTAAAATAGTAGAGTGTAGTGACAATATCATTTATTTTTATCCATTCTTTCTTGTTTTCAAGTGTTATAAGATGATTTTAATGGTGTATACATTCATGTATTTATGTTTTAAATTCATCTCTCTAGACATAGATGATAGAATAATGTGATGGAGATTAGAAGCATCCTCCATGTTCCTCATGTATGCATACTTTTCACCCTCGCTCACTTGATGAGGTGACTAATTAATAATAGGGGACTCCATAACATAATACAAATTTTCCTATAGTAGTGTAGTGTATGAATGACTATATCAATCTTGTAAATTTATACCAGTGAAGTTATTTTATTTGAATAAAAATAATCATAATGTTCCCATGATCTTGCTTACCTTTTTCTATATTAAGTAATAATGATTTTAGTATTTTATCTTGATTACCGAGTGTGATTGACTAAATTAATTTTTATTAGTCTCCCATTATTTTATCAAATACCAATATCCCTCACCATTAGATTTAAAATATCACGTCACATGGATATTCTAGTGTAAAAGATCTATATTTACCTTTGAATAATCCAGACTTGGGCCTGATAAATTACTCGAAGGTATTTAGGTTGGTGATCTTTCCAACTACATTAACTCAAAGTTCCTTGATCTCTTGAGTTGAATCCCCAATTCTAAAATCCCAGACTTGTATTTCCTTATAATTTGACTCCAATTTACACCAAGTATTGCATAAGAAATCAACCCTTTGGTTAAGTCATCCCATGAATATAGTTAGAACTCCCTTATAATTGAAATAACCCTAACTTGGGCCATAAAAGTACTTTGAACTCTATTTTCATTCTAACTTAAGTGATGTAATGATTTTTCGTCTTGATATTTTATTGAGAAAAATTTTATCTTTATATATAAATATTCTTTATTTTATCCTCTACATTATTATTAATAATATGTGGATTTTATATAATTAATTAACCATGATTTGATAAAATAATTTATGTATAATATATTTATTTTATTTTATATTACATGATTATTATTTATTTACATTATGTGATTGCATTTAATCATAAAATAAATAAGAATTTCATAAATATTAACTTGAAAAAATAAAAAAAACATGTGATATGATCATGAAATTTTAACTGTTGGTTAGTTTAGTTTAGGAAGATAAACCAATCCTTATCCCTAGGGTAATAACTCATTAAGTTAATACCTAGATCGAGTCACAACATTCCACATTTAATCTATGTATCTCCTTGGTTGGTTTCACCTCATCTCAGTCTTGAACCATCTTCTCTTACTTGTAGATCCTTCATTTGCACATGTTTACTCACTCACAGGTGAGTGGTACTAGGGGTTTAGGGTTACATTAAAAAAATCATGGAAATGTAGACCCATACATAATAATAAGGAAGAGATGATTTTAATGCCCAAACCCCAGTTACCCAGAGACGGTGCATTATTTTAATACATTATCATGATTACAAGGAATCAAGTACCGAAAGACTGATCAGTTTAGCAGTCTTGGAAAATAGATTACATACATGGACCTTACATTACACTTTCTAACATACAAAAAAATAAGCCTTTGAGAATGACATTTCTCCCTTAGCTTAACCCTAAATCTCAAACATAAAACACTTCTTGGGATCCTGGGAAAATAAAACATAAGAAAGGGTTGAGCTCAGATGCTCAGTAAGGGTAAATAATTTAGCAGAAGCTATAAAATTTTAAGGCAAGATGTGTAATAAAAACAACAGCCTTTTTAAACATAATCTTGAACATAATATGGAAAAAATAAATCAAACATCACCATATAAACAAGAACATGGATATTCTACTAGACGAATAATCACATGTAATAACTAATTTCATAATGAGGGAATGTCTAACGCTAGACATCATTAACACATAGTCAAGGCCTTGTGCCAAGACTACAAATAAAATTTTTGTCAAGGCCTTGTTCCAAGACACTAGTTTGTCTCGTGAGATCTATCGATGCATGAAGGAACTATAGCGGGCTCCACCCGTCACTTAATAAGTCCACTACATTCCTCATATGAAAAGTTGAAACATAACATAAACATTCGTATTAAAACTAGCATACGAAATGTCAATACATTAACTATAAACCATGAATGATATAAAAATAGAACATTCACAATCAAACATATCATAACTCATTCAATACAATATGGAAGATTGTATTATAATAAATCAACTTCAAACAATTTTAAAATCCATTAAAGTATGTTGACATAGATGAAAATTATCAGTAAAATGCTTTGATAGAAATACCCATTTTCATGAAATCGTTTAAAATTCTCACAATTTATAAATTTAGTCATTTAAAAGGGATTTTTGACTCAAAGTGTCCCATACCCCTTTTAAACTTTTTAAAATAATTATCATTTCAAAACATTCATCTCCATATAAATAAATCCTTAAAATCATTTTGAAAACATGGACATTAATAAAGGTGTTTAGAAAGATAAAAATTTAAAACATTTAAAATGATGATCTAGTTAAATAGAACCTCCCATAAAACCTTTAAATATTTATTTTGAAATAATTTTTATAAAATATGGGTATCTATGATAAGTATGTACCATAAAATACTTACACATAAACAACCTCAGATAATAATGAGATTGAGGAAATAATCCTTACGTCGTTGTAATAAATCGAGTCGTATGAAAAATAGTCAATAACCACCAAATTATTCACAGAATATCATGAATATAAATAGAATCATGATAATATATATCAAATGGAAGTACACAATACACCACATGCAATAAATTAGTGGTGAATAATGAAAATCTCATGGAATTAAAAGTGAGATAAGAAACCCCTTACCTTGCACTTTCCTTTGGTCGAGGGTAAGTTTAAACTCCTGTATAATGAACATTGTATGTTATTAGATTATACCAGAACCATATTCATATTTATTATATCATACATTATTCATTTATGACTTTATACTACCCATTTAATAATGATTTTCATTTTAAATTAACATTTCGGGTAATAATCGCTTTCTTTATCGTACGTATTTTAACTTGTTATTCTTGACCGTATCATTTAGGTCCTGATTTAAATACATCCATAATATAAACTTTGATTCATATATCATATATACTCAGAATATAAATATTTATAATAGATATATATATGAAATGGAAAACACCATTTATGGAGATGGTAGGTCGTACATACGCATAAATGTTGTTTCTGTTCTCATATCGTATTGAACGGAAGTAAGTGAATAAGATATATGTAAGTAAATAAATACATATATATATATATATATAAATATATATATCTCCAGTAGCATTATTATTTCATATATTACATACTTATTAGTAATATATATTTTTATAATCGTCGATGAATGGTGAATGTGGAAATGAATCTCATCGTGTCGTGGAGACGGTAATCCGTACGTATGCACGAGCGACAATATAATTTACTTAAAGGTGTGGAATTGGATGGTATATTAATTATAAAGAGACATTAGCATGTTATTTTCATTATTTATATACATATTAATCATCATTATATCCATCCAAATAACATAGTGTTGAATAACAAATTACACCACGGCGTGGAGACGGTAAGCCGTACGTACACACGCATGGTGACATTATCATTCATATGATGGATTGAATAATGAATATAGTTGTTCCATATTTATAATAATATCACAGTATATAGAAGATACTGGAGTTATTATTTTAGAATGGAAACAACAAAGAAAGAGTATGTGGAAAAATAAGAGAACTTGAAAGAGGGTGGTGAAATCATTACCTCTTCTTCGGATTATTCCTTTTGATTTGTTCAAAAGGGATCGTTAGGTTGGATTTATGACCAAAGGAAGGCCTATAGGTTGAATTTAGGATAGTTGGGATGATATTTGGGTAGGGTTTGGCTGAGACCAATGGCTTTGGAGGTGTGAATTTGAGAGAAGGGAAAGTGACCTTTTATAAGAGGGGTGAGGGGCACTTTAGAAAAAACTTAAAATATTATTTTATAATAAATACATTTTTGGTTTCTAATGGATCAAAAATGAATTATTTAAAGGATAATGTGGTGATGGGTTGAAAACCACTCAACCAATATGTTTTAGATAAGTTTAGTTCACCATATTAACCTTAACTTTTAGATTTAACTCTTAGTTAAATAGTTTGACATTTACCATGTCTCTTTGTATTTTTATATTATATGGTTAATAAACTTACTATAAAATGCCAATAGAACCCCAATTTGTTAATTTATATCATATATATTATTATATAAGACTTTTGGCCGAACCTTAGATTTTTAGGACTATTATATAAATTAATAATATAATATTTTTTTTAAAAACCAATACTGGAAATATGACCTATACCAACGGTTTGTAAAAAACCGTCGGTATAGGTCCATTATAGTGACCCTATACCAACGGTTTGGCCAAAACGTTGGTATAGGTCCCCCCTATACCAACGGTTTATCCAAAACTATTGGTATAGGGCCCAAAATCAAAGAACCTATACCAATGGTTCTCAAAACCGTTGGTATAGTTCTATACCAACAGTTTTGAGAACCGTTGGTAGAGTTACATGTATTTTTTATGGAATATTCTTACTGAGAACATTAAATAAATCAAAATTTAAAATAATTATGATAATACATATATATATATATATATTTATTTATATATATGAAATTATGTTCACAAAAGTCAAGTTAGGTTAGTGGTTAGGTCGTTCAATAATAAACTGCAGGTACTGAGATCAAAACCCATAGAATGTTTCTTTTAAGAAATACATATACCAACGGTTTTATGGAACCATTGGTATATATTTTTCATATTACTTATACCAATGGTTTTCAAAACCGTTGGTATAGACCTATCCTCACGGATTACTTGTCCACGGTTCTCCAAACCATTGGTATAGGCTATACCAACGGTTTGGAGGCCTATACCAACGGTTCCAAACTGTTGGTATAGGGTATTTTTTCAGTAGTGAACTATTTTATGTCAATTTTGACACTATTTGGTATTTGTTTTTTTGTTAAAATCATAACAGCATGGTTACTTCAAAAAAAAATTGATCTAACCAACCCTAACATGTCATATTAACCTATAAAATTAATTGAATTTATAAAAAGTCTCAAATTACATTTATTTGGATATTTATAATGTCAATTATTTTAATCTTTCATTAATACGATAATTAGTGCATCATCATTGTGTTATAAATAAATTTAATTATTTAATTTCTAAAAATTATAAATAAAATACCATTATGTAGGAAATAGTTTTATCTTTATAATGAATACTTATATTCAAATTTAGCTTATGTATAACCCTATATTAAAAATGTTTTAGTTATTAAACTTTGATTTTAACTCTTTTAACTCTTCTTTGAATTAAATAATAATAAATGTCCTAATCTAATCCAAGTGGAACTAAATGATCATATTTTATTCCTAAGTTTTTTTTGGTCGAATTACACTTATCCAATAGAATTAGGACATGTGTTAGGGTAAGAATAATATCATTTTTACCCTTAATTATCCTATTTACTTTTAATCGTGGTAAATAAAAGTAAAAAGTTACTATTCACCAAAAATTATTTTTATCTTATTGAACCAAATTTTTATTACTGATATCAACCATGTCTCTCAGATTTTTGAAATTCCACTCACAGAAGCGTTAAAATTAAGTTTTATGCGAATTTGCAAATTCTCCTAGGAGGTGGGTAAAAGACGGTGAAAAGTTCAATAAATTTTTTTATATATAATATTATTACAAAATGACTCCAATGAATTACATTAAAAATATATAGTTATTATGTATCTATTTTTACCTAAAATAGGTTTAAATAAAATAAATAATTATTTAAATAAAAAGTTGGTTTTAAACAATAACTCAGTGTTTTTCACTATTCATCAAAAATTGAATGTTTTCAGAAAAATACCAAAAATTCACCCTAAGATAATTTTGATATTCCGAATTCAAAAATGAATTCTATTTTACCAAATTCAAAACATATAAGTTGTATTTATTAATTTAAAATTAATTCCTGTCGTCAAAACCAAATGGCGTATTTTTAAGAAATAATAACTATCAAAATATTGACACTTGTTTATGTCCAATTTCAAAGTAAAATTACTTACAATGACCATAATTGGATTAAATGGTAAAAATATAATATATTTATACTTTCAAACCATTAAAATGTATAATTTAACACTATAAATTATTTTTATTAAAAAGGTTGTTTTCATTTAAAATATAGTATTTTTCACTATTCACCTAAATATGAAAGTTATCAGAAAAACACCAAAAATTTATTGAAACTAAATTCTTATGTCCCGATTCTAAATAAGAATTTTATTTTTTCAAATTGAATATATAAAAGTTTCAAATATTGTATTTAAAAAGGGTTCACTATTAAAAGGTGATAAAAGTGCATTTTTTGAAAAATACTTCTTTTATCTGAAAAAAATGAATTAGTTCTTACATTATGTCTAAGAAACTCATAATATGGATTCTAAAATTATAATGATTATATATAGTTCAAATTTCAGTTAATACTATTCATAGCCGCTTTTGAATGGCTAGTTTGGTAAGTCGTGGTGTGCTTGAACTCGTTGTTGCGTGTAGTGCAAGTTATTGAATTAATTTGAAGAAATAATTTACTATGAAATCTTAGGGTGTTACATGATACACTTATTATCATAATTAATTTAATAATAAATTTATCACAAAAACTCATACAATAAATAATTAAATTAGTTGAAACATAACATAAAAATAGGCCAGTGAAGATCATGATCATCCACACACATGAAGAGAATACTGCTATAATTCATTTCAATTCATTATTTAATAATAAATTAATAATATTAATAATTTATTAATTAATTATCTTAATTAACAACCCAAAGATACTTTGATATTCCCATCCTCTTAATTTTTTTAAATAAATTAAATAAATTAATTATCTATATGCAGTGTACCAACAGGGTCACATGGTATGTACCCTTTTGTTCAGATTAGATTTAGTCTGAAATTTAATATACACGACATGTAATGGAGGTGACACGAAATTACCCTTATGAGTTAAAAAAAATGCACTGTTACTCACACAATGTGTGACATACATTTGTATGGTCCTTGTTGTGCACTATGTGCTTACATTGAATGTATACCCACACAACGTGTTGTGGTAATTTATGGCATGTTGTTCCATAGATCAAGACATGTAGTATATATGGAATGTATGACCACATGACATGCCTTTAATATACACAGTGTGTATTATTGGTGATGGTTGTGAAGTGCATGACATGTACAACAACCATAAATTGTGTATTTTTTTCAGAATACCATGAAGAATAAAATTAAAGAATTTAATTCCACATGAATCATCAAAATTACTCAGCATGTAATTCGGGTAAAAAAACCTTGTTACTAAACATGTACACAAAATACACATAGCGTGGTTCATATTTTTACTAAATAATTTTTTATTTCCATGTTTTTGAATCACATGAAATTCCTGTATCAACATGTACCATCATGACTATGTATAAGTTACACAATGTGTACAACCATCTACACACTATGTACTCCTTTTTAGACCACTTGAACTACAAACATAGCGACTCAATGTGTATTTTTCAAAGATAATTATGTGTTACATGGCATGTACACTATATTCACACCATGAAATCACTTATGGATAATGTTTCTTGACTAGAAGTTAATATGTGACATCCATATTAATTAAAAACAACATAATTTAACAACATAGAATCTAAACCATGTCAGGTTACATAGTGTGTCTAGTAGCCACACATTGTCTACCCCTATTTAGTTTTGTACCAACTAACAATCAATTTTTATTGTGTCATTATTTCATGTACTAAACCCCACATGGTGTTGCATAATTTACACTACTCACCCTTATGTGGTTGACCATAGGTACATACTCTATATTTTTCCATTACATGTCATGTATCTGATATTCAAACATCTTCTATGTCTTGTTAGAGATATATCACCCCAAACATATGACAAATGTTTAAAAATATTTTCATCTCACTTCAAGGTTCTCATTATAGTTTGGAACTACTATAACATTTCAATGCAATGGATACTCTAAGGACACTATAAAATTTATGTTACACAGAAGAAAATTCATTATGTAATAAGATATTTATTAATATTCAGGTCTTTGAATATACTGGAAATTGAAAGTACAAAGCCACTTGGTTCTAGGGAACTAACACCAACATGCATCACATACTTTTAGAGGGTGATATTAAAACTGTATGGAAAGATCAATACTGAATAAATGCAACCCACCTTGGATCTATAAAAATGGAGGTGATAAAATTAATTATTTTTGGGATCATCTATCCCATATCTGATATAAAATGGGTTAAGATGATGAAAATTATACCTAATAAAGATGGAATAACAATAGTTTTAAATGAAAGGAATGAATTGTTTCTTAAATGTGTAAAAAATAGTTAGAAATTATATATTGAATATCATAGAATTAATCAATCCAGATGAAAGTAACACTTTCCTATTTCTTTTATTAAATAAATGTTAGAAATCTTGGTTGGAAAGTCCTATTATTATTTCCCTAATGGATATTTATGTTATTCTCAAATCCATATATTCATAAAAGATCAAGAAAAGATTATTTTTACCTATCAATTTAGGAAATTTTCATATAGAAGGATGCCATTTGTCTTATTTAATGATATTTGAACCTTTTAGTGTTGTATGGTCAATATTTTCTCTAAGTTCCTAGAGTATTTCATATAAGTTTTCATGGATGATTTCACTATTTATGGATATTACTTTTATGATTTTTTTGATACACCTAGGTTCTATCATATGTTATTACATTGAAAAAGATATCATATTAAATAATGATAAATGTCATTTTATAGTGGAGTGAGGGATAATTCTTGGGGAAATCATCTCTAAGGATGGAATTCAATTTTATAAATCAAAAATTGAAATAAGTTCCCCCCTCTCATACCCAAAATGTGTTCATGAGGTGCGACATTTCTTAGACCATACTAGTTTTTACCAATGATTAATTAAAGGATTTAGTAAGCCTACACATCCCTTATACCAATTATTTCAAAAATATATTGATTTTATATTTGATTATTATTGAATGGACACTTTTAATTCACTAAAAATGAAAATCACATCCCCACCCATAACCCAACCATTGGGGTAGGATATCCCCCTCCAGATTCTATATGAAACCTATAACTATGTAGTTATGGTAGTTTTATCATAAATGTTTGAGAGTAATCCTCATGTCATTTCATATGCTTTACAGACCATATATCTTCCATAGGAAAGATACATGACCACTGAAAAATAACTTATTTCCATTGTGTTTTCCTTATGAAATTTTGTTCTATCCTTTTTTGGGTCAAAGGTCATTATGTTTTTCGATCACCACCCTTCTATTTCTTATTAATAATCCTAAGTATAATCCCCACCTTATATGGTGGAAAATACTTCTCTTAGAGTTTTTCCTAGATATTTGAGATAAGTGAGGAGTAGAAAATGTGTTAAAAAACCATATTAGTAGGATTACCCCACCATTGGACTATCATGTTGACTCATCCCTTACCATTGGAGAGTTCTTACCTGATGATAACCTTTTTGATATATTGATCCTTACCTCTTGGTATAAAAATATTGTGAACTATTTGGTAGAATATAGGGTCCTTACTAATTTTAGTACTACATAATCCCAAAGTCTTAAACATGATTCATGATTATATATTTGGGATGAACCATACCTGTGGTGTATTTTTGGTGACCATGTTATTCAACAACGTGTACCTGACCATGAGTTCACATATTTCTTGAGTTTTTTGTCAAATTTTAGCATATAGGGGTCAATTTATCTCTCAAAATATAACTTAAAAGGTCTTTAAATTCATATTTTTTTGGCCTACATTGTATAGAGATTCTCAGTGGTTTTATAGGTCATGTACACAATGTAACACCCCAATAAAAGTTAGACTTAAAGGGCTAAATGTTACTACCCTTTTCACAAGGTACACCTTTATTTTTAGGATACTATCTGATTAGAACTCTATAGTTAATAATGTTTAACCTAGAGTAGTGTTAGGATGGGTGCCTCCTGAGAAGTTTCCTAGGGTGTGTGTGAGTGAGTACATAATGGAATAAAAGAACATGTGTTGATCATGTTCATGGACCGGGGAGGTCGGGTCATGAAAAATGGTATTAGATCCAATACCTAGTCTGAATTATAGAATATATACTTGGGTTTAAGGTTTGGGATCCATAATGAGGTAATTTTTCTTTAAAGGGGTGGAGATTGTAACATATTGAGAAAAGTGAGACTTAAAGAGCTAAATGTTACTACCCATGTCAACAAGGTGAATCTTTCTTTTTAGGAGCCTAACTAATTATATCTCTATATTTAAGAATGCTTGACCTAGATCAGTGTTCGTATGGGTGACCTTATATGCATGAGTGAGGAAAAAACACACTGAAAGAACATGTGTTGGCATGTGAGGATAGCCATTAGTCTGATAAGTGACCCCGATGGGTAATATCATATGGTGGGACGGGAAGGAAACCAAGGTATTATAAGAGACCCATGGGGTCATATGACTAGGTTCATGGATCTTAGAGGCTAGGTCATAACACACAATATTAATTCATAGGGAATATATCTAGGAGGAATGACATTCCCCAATAACCCATGTTATTTTTCGAGATATTTTATGCATGGGGTATCAAGTTCATGATACCTTCCATAAATTCATTTTTATTTACGTAAATATTATTATATGTTTATTATGACTCTAAATGGATATAGGCCAAGTAAAATAGAAATTATGACTCCCAAGTGGCTGTCAAATTTTTAAGACTGCATATTTTTAGTAGGTTTGGTTTGATAAGGTTTTTCATTAGCAATCAGGGTTCATTTTTTTTGTAAGAATAACATGAAAACCTTACTCCATAAGTATTAAGTTGTTTATAAATTATATAATACATATCATTGATGGTTATATTACCAAAATCAAATATAAATCATATGGTGATTGGGATATATAATATTATATGATATGTATATGTCATATGGTACAACATATGATAAATAAGGAATATCATATTCCTTATTAAAGACATATCTTAAAGAATGAATATGCACATATCATGTTATTTACAAGATATTCATAATATATGATTGTGTTATTTATAACAATTTTATGAGTATAATCGTATTGTATTATTCACACAGACACTCTATGATCAATATTTTCATTCAAATATTAAGTGTTAACATTCATGAATATTTCATATATGGTTATAATTGGATAAACAAAATGCACGGGAGATCAAACACACTTAAATTTTAAGTGTATGGATGGATGTTTAAAAATATTATAAATAGATGGCATTACTCAAACATTATATAACATTCGAGTAAAGGATATAAAAGGGTTTTTATAGTGTCTCGAGGGCTATATAAGAAAACAAACACCATTGAGATTGGTATTTGAGTAAAGTGATATTGTCCAAGCCTCCTACCAATTTTCTCATTATCTCTCATGATATATTCTATATCATTTATTAAATACTAATAAATAATAACATATCTTAGACAGGAGGAGAATCGCACCCATGAATTTGGTGATTTAGTTGACCTATGGATTCACCTTATAGGTAAGAGTCTTTTGACTATTCCATAATGATCTTAATTAAGCACAGATTGAAAACAAGATTAACAACAATATTTGTTGCAATGGTACACACTATTCATTTTAGTTTATTCATGGTTTTGGTTTAAATGCATGGTGTTCCTGGGATTTATGATTTCTAATGTATTATGATGTATTGAACAAGTGTTTTTAGATTCTTAGAAACCAATCAATGGTATCGTATAAACACCATGTTTTTTGATCCATGGAATCATGCTTTATAAATGAATAAAACAAATATCACACTGGATTAGTATTTAGTACTATAAGATATGATATACAAATTGAATTGTGAAAGGTTTTACATTAAGTGATATCATAAGATACAGTAATATCATCTTGTATGATATTGGATGTCATAACAAGTGGCACAATGTAATTATTTAGTTTTTGGTATATTTTGGTATATGATATTCCTTGTCATAATATACGATATCATTGATTTCAAATTCCATTGAAACATTAAAATCGAGCATTGCATCACTTCAACAATATTAATGCACATTATAAAATACAACTAGAATATTACTGAAGGTGATATTGTTACTTAAGATAGATAATGCATATCATATACAATAACTGATACGCATCAGGATTATCTATCACGAGTCACTAAATATGTAATGTAAAATATGATATAACTTATTCCTAATCATAGCTTATGATATATTGATATCATATAATAAGATATTCCTGGAAAATTTTAATTTTTCATTTTTTTAATTATGAATTGAGTTATGTAATTTATTATATGTTTATAAATTATAAAAATTTTATTTTTAGATATTTATTTAATGTATAAAGTGTTTATAAATTAATTAATTATAAAGTCTTTATAATTAATTATTAAATGCTTATGAAGAATTTATTAAATAAATACCCATAATAATAAGTGATAATATTAAATACCAATTGAAAATATATGGAATGACTTATAATTTGGATATAATATGATTATATGGAAATAATAAGTGTAATTTATAATTTTTTTATAAATTATAAAATAAGACAAAAATATAATAGAATTTTATATTTAAAATTATTAATTTTTTATAATATTTATTTAGAAATTTTCAAATTGAAAAATGAATTATTTGAGAAAATTATTTAAACCATATCAAAAGGGGTTTTGATAATTTATATGATCAAGGATTAAATAATATTAAATATTTTATATTTAGATTATGTAAATTGTTTATAAAATAGACTCAGAATATAAAATGTTTATATGTCATTCAATATCATATTTATAAGTTGAATACCATATAAATGGTCAATATGAATTAGTTCATATTAGAAATAATTATAAAGTGTTTATATTTATTTAATTATGGAGTGTCTATAATATATGGATAAATTATAAAGTTTTTATAATTAAATTTATTTATGAATTTTTTATAATTTTTTTATCTCATGCCTAAATTTATGAACTATTCATTTATTTTTGTTTATTATCCATTTTATTCATAAATATAATTTTGTATTATGAATGATTGTATAATTTAGTTTAAAGATCTAAACTAACCCTATAAATTTTCATACATGCATATAAGGAGTTACATGCTAGATATGATAATTGATTTAATTTTATTCTACCTCAACTCTCAGATGTTTCCTCAGAAGGATGGATAGAGAATGTAGAGTGATCCTCTAATGGGTGTCTCATGGATTAAAAAATATCAAACTTGACCGGATGGTCATCAAATTCCATCAATAAGATGACTTAATGGACATCAATTTTTTTTCTAGATATCACGAGGAATGGTATTCCTAGAATCAATGGATATTAAGAAGAATTCATCTCACCTTCCATGTCAAGGACATAGAAATCAGATAGGGGGATATAATCATTGACCAGAACAAGGACATATTCAATTATTACATCGATAATGGTAGTGATTTAATTGGATAATTGAATGAAAAAACTCATTGGGTTCAAGGGACCTAGAACAGGGATGGATAAGATGGATAATATGGATTTGGTCAGTAAATTTATTGAGGATCATAGGTCTATGAGTGCATTATAAAAGTTGGAACTCCCTATTTGGCATGGAACCATAAAGGTCCCTAGATCTTTTCACTTTTTGGAAGTGGATTGTTGGGTTGAAAGATTTTCAATAGTCCTAAGTTTTCTCTTATGGGTGAAAAATTCATTAAGAAACTTTTCATACTTAGGGATTTTTTGATGGAATCTAAGAGGGGAATGTTGAATTCAACATATCTAAACATGTCAAGAATTTCAAAATCAGGATCATAAGGATTCTTAGGATTAAAAATGGATTGAGGAAATGGAATTGGATTCCTTAAAGGAATGGAATGAGGTGAGGAAGTGGATTTGGGTTATTTTTTTGGATTTTTTATTTTATTTTTTCATATTAACATTTATATGGGTTTTAGAGGATTCACCATGAGGCATAACAATTTTATTTATAGACAAAAAATATAATTACACTTACATTACCCTTGGGCTTGAGGTTCAGTAATGGTTGAGCTGGGAGTTTGAGAATTGACAGATACCACTTATTTCCTTTCAGATAAAAGTGGTTCGATAAGAAGGGAATAATTTCTCTAAGAAGATTCTCTTAATGTCATTCCATGTGTTTATGGAACCAGGAGGGAGGTGATAGATCTAGAGCTGGCTAAGGAGAATGGTAATGCTTGAAGTTTGATTTTTTTCTTCTGAAACTCCTTGAGGATTCATAGTAGATAACACCACTTGAAACTCTTTGAGGTGAATATGGGGATCCTCACTAGATAGCCTGTGGAAATGAGGGAAAAGATGAATCAAACCTGATTTGAGTTTGAAATCAGTCTCAATGTTTGGATATTTAATACCAAGGGATTAGTAATTCATACTAGGGGAAATGAGTTCTTTAAGATTTTATTCCCTAGGATTGGTTATATCTAGATAAATTGTATGGGAAATGAATGAATCTGGAGTGATATGATTATCCTAAATGTCACTCATAAGGCAGTGAAGACTTCAATTGATTTACATGTAAAAAAACCTGATGAATGTTTTGGTAGGCTATAGGGAATTTAGAGTCATTTTTAAGGACGGTTAAGAGGGTTTTCTTTGTCTTTTTTGTTCATATATTTTTTTATTTTGGTTTTTATGGGTTTTTACAAAAATAAAAAACAACCTACTACTAGTTGCATGATCCCTGGTAATAGAACCATTTAAAGTAAATTATATTGTTTCCTATATGCTATTTAAAGGTCCAATGCTCTGCTATAATGTGTATAATTACACTCAGGTCAAATCCTCAGTGATGGTATTGTATTTTACAATTAATTATTTTTGTTTTTACTTTTGAATGGGGTTTTGTTTGCAGAGACCAGGTGAAACGATTTAATGATGAATTTAATTTAAAAAGTTAATAAATATTTGGGTGATTTCTTTATTATGGATGCAAGATTATGAAATCCTTGATCTTTCTGATATATTGCATTAAATTAATACCCACTTCACAAGATGATTTTGATCGTAATTCCCAAATGTTTTGGATTTAATCCAAGCCTTAAATGGGGTTATAATATCAATAAATACTTGTTTATATAAGTGTTTTTATGGTTCCATTAATCCATATAATCCACATGTTAAACCAATCATGTCATTAATCCATGACATTTTAAGTTTTAACACACAAAATGTTAACCTAAAGAATATTTAATGACCAAAAGCACTCAATCAATTGACATACCCAAATTATGATTCACTATAATGAGATATTTTATCAGCCATTGAGATGGTTACTAATATGGTTTATGATGTATATGATGATGATTTGAAAATAAAGGAAAAATAATGGGACAAGAAAAGTATTGTGTGCCGAACACACACACGAATGGTAAAGAGAGTTAAAAACACAGTTTGGATTAAATGAGAAAGTGTAAAAATGGAATGGTTTTCAACTTGATTTAAAAAAATTTAAGAAAATTAATATTAAAATATATATTTTGGATTATTATAAGAGACATCTAAGATAAAACATGTATTAAAATTCAAATGAAATTATAGTGAAAGTTACACAATTACAATTGAAAAAAAGAAGAAAACATGAAATGGAAAGTGGAGGAGAGGTTTCTCTTTTTGAAAAAAGAGTATGGAAATTACTAATAGTAATTTTTAAATTTTATATTCATTCCAATCCTCATAATTCAGTTCTTAAATTCCAACCTCATGTAAGGAGAAGAGGGGAGTGTATTTATATCCCAAGGTGGTGGAATGTTTTCATTCCAAAAATTCCCATCAAGTTTTGTTAACCATTTTTCCTTTTAGAAAGATTATTATCAAGAAATATTATTCTTAAAAGTTTTATATATGGATGTTTAAAGTACAAACTCTAAATTTTGTGTCCATTGGACTCTTGGAACAAAAGTTATAGCTATTTTTGTATACCTGGTGCTGTTGTCTAGAATTGTCCTGAATTTTTATGTGACGTCCCGGACCCGGCTGCCCCTCAACCTGAGCCCCAAGAACGGTTGGCCACATGACCCCTGGCTCGTCTCCCTGTAGGCCAGTGGCTGCCGACTAGCAGTGGGGGTGTAATGGTAAGTCAGTGGGGAGACCGTACCCCCATGTCAGAGTACGCAGTAGAATAACAGAAAGTGATCATATAGCGGAAGAACAACCAGTGGATAAATAGGAGAAAAAAAGGAAACATACAACCAAACAACAGAAGTAATGAAACCCTGATAAATATGAAAAATCCACACAGGCAGTGTATGATACAAAATGGATGCATGGCATGCTAGTACAATAGAAATCGAAGACAAGCATGTTATATAATAATACAAAAAAAAACAAAAGTAGTCCACGAGCATCTCTAGACAAGATCGATCCTCTGCTCTGGATCTCCAGCTAGAACATACATGTATTAGAAACCTGAAGTTGGTCCTTTTCCCCTACTAGTACCTGCAGCAGTGAAGTCTACACGGGTGCCAAGGAGTCCGCCAGGGTAGGGTGTGAGACAAGTCTCAGTAGGCCACCACCAACGATGTCTATGTGTAATCCAAATAGGTGTTCGCAAGCAAAGTGAGTAATAGACTTCAAGTACATAAAGAAAAGTAAATAAACAACCCTCCCGCTCAGGTTCCGGAAGGACACCTGGCGGGTCTACCTGCTTTAGCTCATGGCTGGTAAACTGAATGATCACTAGAGGTATAAGTACATAGATATAGGTTATCAATGGCACGAGGTAAAAATGACTCTCGTCCATACTTCTCACATCTGTAATAATTATCTCTGGCCCGAGGTATGAATGCCTCTCATCCACAAGAACTGTAACTAGCGTGGGGTAGAAATTCCTCCCACCCATAAAGGTTATATGGGCACGAGGTATAAATGCCTTTCATCCTCAATCACTGTAGCTGGCGTGGGGTAGAAATGCCTCCCACCCATAAAGGTTATATGGGAACGATGTATAAATGCCTCTCATCCTCAAGCACTGAGATTTTATCTAGCACAGGGTAAGAATGCCTCCCGCCCAACACACGAAGATTCATCTGGCATGGGGTAAGAATGCCTCCTTCCCAATACACGGGTTATCACAAGTTTGACAACATAGCAAGGAATAACCATTCACATCACAATATATAAGGTAAACCATCTTATATCCTAACACATTAACATTGTAAGGCATATCCATCTTATAATATCACATAATTAAATCATGGCATACATACATTTCAATTCATTCAAGGGGTTCAGGATCTCTCATCCTAGCCAACCTCTAACCAAGTCATATCATTTGCCTAACATGGAAAATTCCCTTTCAAGACATATCGTTAAGGTTCAAAGGTTAAAAGGGACAATTATCAAGGCATAACACCTATGGTTGACCACTCCCGGTCCATACCAAATCCAAACACCCTAAAAAGGTTAGATTCATCACTCTTATACCACACATGTCATTTAGATATAAATCAGTCCTTATAAATACGGGGTTTGGCGAAAGACAAACCACGACACGACAACAATAACTCAATAAAGAGAAAACCCAAAATGGAAACCATGTGACCACATACCTTAGAGCTGTAGGTATAGGCTCGCTTGATATCAACCTCAGATTCATAGTAGATTGGAAGAGATCTGAGTTCCAGTCCAAATCCCTGTAAATAGGGCATTTGAACCTACATCAAAATAACAAGACAGAAGGTGAGATTTACTGAGGAAAGAGGCTTAGGTGTGGTAAGCCTTACCCTGGGTGATCCAACGCTTCCGTCGGATCAAGAAACGGACACCAGGGGAAGAAACGACAAGAGATTTAGAGAGGAGAGGGTTTGGAGCTCAAAAAGAGGTCCTCCCCTGAGTTCTGTCTATTGGAATGAAAAAAGAAGGGAGTTTAGGCTTTAAAGATATTTAAGGGAAAACTGTAAATTCACCTAGAACAGATTCGCACGGTTTAGGAACATGGTTTACCAAACCGTACGCAAACCGTGCACATCTCACTGCCTTCAGAAAAATGGGTCGAACCATTTAGGCACATGGTTTACCCAAACCGTGCGCAAACCATGCGCACGTCCCTGCCTCAAGACCACAGGCCGCACAGTTTACTCAACGCATGTGCAAGCCATGCACAGGCCATGCGCCCCTATCTGTAAGTCCATTTCTCAAACTCCCGGGTTCCGAATGAACCCAGGAAACTCCCCGGACCTTCCTTAGAACATTACACCCACTAAACAAGCTTAAAGGGAAGATTTAAAGGAAATACTAATGATCTGTACCTTTTCCAAATGGTCGGGTCATTACAACCTCCCCTCCTTAAAGCAACTCGTCCCCGAGTTGGCCTTCCGAGGGTACTGAGGTGTCATCGATGAAAAGCTCTGGCCATTGAGAATATATATCAGCCTCTCTCTCCCAGGTCTCGTCCTCTACCCGGCCGTGCTACCATAGCACCCGTACAAGAGGAACAGACCTACCATGGAGCGTCTTCACACTCCGGTCAACAATTCGCATCGGATACTCCTCAAAGGAAGCATCCGTATCCAGTTCAACCTCATCAGGCTGAAAAACATGAGTCATATCTGAAAAGTACCGACATAGCTGAGATAGATGAAAAACATCGTGCATGGACTGATATCTCTGTGGAAGTGCAAGATGGTAATCTACTGGCCCGATCCGCTTCATCACCTCAAAGGGTCCTAAAAACCTTGGTGAGAGCTTACCCTGCTTTCATACACGTCTCTGCCCCAACCTGGGCGAGACCTTCGAGAAAACCCGGTCCCCAACCTCGAACTCAAGAGGTTTCCGGTGCTTGTTAGCATAGGACTACTTTCTAGACTGAGCTGTCTGCATATGCTTCCTAATAGGCTATATCTGATCCATAGTCTCCTGCACAAGACGTGGTCCTAGAAAATCTGCCTCCCCTACTACAATCCAACACAAAGGCGAGCGATAAGGCCTACCATATAAGGCTTCATAGGGAACCATATCAATGGTATCCTGGAAGCTATTTTTATAAATGAAATATACAAGAGGAATATGTTTCTCCCATGAAACTTTAAAATCAAGAACACAGGCACGTAAAATATCCTTTAGTACCTGTATAGTCTACTCGATATGTCCGTCAGTCTGCGGGTGATAGGCCGTGCTCAAAAGTACCTGCGTACCCAAGGCCTTCTGTAAACCCTTCCAAAACCAAGATGTAAAACGAGGATATCTATCCGAGACAATAGATCGAGGTGCTCCATGAAGGCCCACTATTTCCTTGACATACATTCTTCCCAAGTCATCAACCGTGAAGGTCTCACACACAGGTAAGAAATGTGCGACCTTCGTCAGACGGTCGATGATAACCCATACTGCGTCATTTCCATGAGGTGACCTGGGTAAACTAGTTACAAAGTCCATAGAAACATCGTCCCATTTCCTCTACGAAATGGAAAAAGGCTACAAAAGCCCCACCGGACGCTGAGGTTCTGCCTTCACCTGCTGACAGGTGGAACATCACGTGATAAAATCGGCTATCTCCCACTTCATGCTAGGCCACCAGTACTGTCTTCGCAAATCACGATACATTTTGGTGATGCCTAGGTGAACTACCCATGATGAGGCGTGGAAATACCTCATCAGCTCCTCTCTGATGTCTGTTGTGACCCATACACGCCCACAAAACAGTAAAGTATCAACTTCATCCATGGTCCAATCTGTAGAGGCATCATCAGCGACACTTTCTCATAGAACAAGGCCTTCCAGATCTGATAACTGTCTAGCCATGACCCGTTCTAAAAGAGTATACGTCACTACTAAGGCTGAGAGAACAGTTTGACCTTGACCCTCCTGAACCTCAACATGCATCTCCGAAAATAGGGCCATCAGATTCCACTCCTCATTAGATTCTTAAACCACTTGTGATTGAGTTTTCTGACTCAGGGCATCAGCTACTGAATTTACTTTCCCAAGAGTGTAGGCCAGTTCAAAATCAAAGGATTGCAGGTAATTAACCCACCTGTGTTGCCTAAGATTTAGATCCCTCTGAGTGAAGATATATTTGAGGATTTTTTCGTTAGTGAATACCACAAAATGCTCTCCCAAAAAATAGTGTCTCCAACAGCGTAAGGCATGTACAACCGCTGCGAGCTCAAGGCCGTGCGTTGGATAATTCTGTTCATGAGCCTTTAACTGATGAGAACCATATGCAACAACTCACTTGTCCTGTATCAAGACATCTCCAAGACCGATACCTGACGCATCACAATAGACCGTATAAGCTCTTCCTGGATCTGGAAAGATTAGTATCGGTGCTGAAGTTAGTCTTCCCTTCAGTTCCTGAAAAGCTACTTCACATGGTTCTAACCAATCGAATATCACCCCCTTTTTGGTCAAAGATGTAAGTGGTGCTGCTAGGTGTGAAAATTCCTGAATGAACGGCCTATAATATCCAGCAATCCCCAAGAAACTCCTGATATCAAAGACGTTCTTGGTCTTCTCCCAAGAGATTACAACACTCACCTTCTTAGGGTCAACTGAAACTCCAGACTCAGAAATAATGTGACCCAGGAAGTGAACCTTATTTATCCAAAAGTGGAATTTACTGAGCTTAGCATAAAGATTATGCTCTCTTAGTGTATTCATCATGATCTCAATATGGGTGTCATGGTCGTGTCTCGAGCGTGAATAGACTAAGATATCATCCACAAATACAACCATAAAAGAATCAAGGTAAGGGTGAAAGATCCGATTCATAAGAGCCATAAACACTGCAGGTGCATTCGTAAGCCCAAACGACATGACTAGGTACACATAGAGACCATACCTGCTCCTAAACGCCATGCAAGGTATGTCTGAAGTCCTAACACGCACCTGATGATAGCCCGAACTCAAGTCTATCATTGAAAACACCTTTTCTCCTCAGAGCTGATCGAAGAGGTCGTCAATTCGCAGTAAAGGGTACCGATTCTTAATAGTAACCTAATTTAACTTACGATAATCCACGCAAAGATGAAGGGTACCATCTGCCTTCTTGGAAAAGAGAACTAGTGATCCCAAAGGAGAAGTACTGGGACGTATAAATCCTTTTTCTTCTAGGTCCTCCAGCTAACTATTGATCTCCAGAAGTTCCTTAGCTTCCATCCTATAAGGAGGAATGGTCACTGGTGCTGATCCTAGTATAAGCACAATAGTAAACTCCACCTCTTGCACTGGAGGTAGACCAGAGAAATCATCAGGAAAGACATCAATGAAAAGCTCCACCATGGGAGGATAATCAGGGGGTTGTAACCCTTGGTCATCAAGATATATACTAGAAACCTGTTCCATGACACCACCTACTCTCTGGTGTTCCGGTCCTGCTCGTGTCGCACTAATATCCCATTATCCCTTATACATATACGTGTCGCCCTCTGGTGATGTAAACACCACCCTCCAACGATAGCAGTCAATCCAGGATCTATAGGGAACTAACCAGTCCATCCCGATTATTACATACAAACCTATCATATCCAGAACATACAGGTTTCACACGAAAAGGTAACTGCCCACCTTGAGGGAACAATTCTAACAACGACGAACGCCCTCTGAACGGATACCCAACGGGGTATCTAATGTGATCATACCATGATATGACTCAACGTCGAGGCACAAACTTCCAATAATCACCTATGATATAAAAGAGTGAGAAGCACATGTGTCAAACAAAGAAAATATTAATGTAGAGGCAACTAGAATTGTACCTTGTACAGTAGATGTTCCAGCATACTACTCCTGTGGGGTAGGCTCGACTACATACAACCGGCTGGTACCACGACCCTGAGTCAGAGCCTGGATACCTTGATCAGACCCGCCCTGTTAGTGATGAGAGTCATAGGCATGATTACCTCGGCCTCGGCTGCCACCACGGACTGATCGACCAGTGGTATTCCAGCCTCCTGACTGAATGATCCTGCCGATCCAGTGCCAGATCGTGGAGTAGGTAAAGATCCCTACTCACTAGACCCTAGGGGAAAACTCTTGTAGAAGCGGTGGAGATGACCCAACCTACCACAACCTCTGCACTCCATTGGGTTTCACGTAGACTGCCTCTTCATATGTCCTGGAACCCCAAATTGGTGATAGATAGGAGTAACACCTGAGAAAAGGGTCTTACCACCACTAACACCACGAGAGTCCTCAAAACGCCGCTTCTTCCCAGAAGCAGATCCACTAGAACCCTTCGGTGCCGAACCACCTCGGTTCACACTGTCCGCTTCTCTCAAGTTCCTCTCTGTGATCAACGCCTGATTGAAAATATCTGAAACGGTTTTCAACCTAAACACGTTAACCTGTGACCGGATGGCGCAACACATCCCATCCTCAAAACGCCTAGTGGTCGTGAGATCATTAGCAGCTAGTGTAGGAGAAAAACGTTGTAACTCATTGAAACAGGACGAATATTCAATGACTATCATGGTCCCTTGTTGCAGATTCATAAACTCCCAAGCTCTGTCATCCCTCAAAGTCTGGGAAAAGAAATAATCATAGAAGAAGGTCTGGAAATCAGTCCAGATCATATCTCTCTACTGTCCCGACTGGGTGATGACATCCCACCACCTCATGGCTGAACCGCGTAGCATATAAGCTACGAGCTTGACCCTCCGCTCTGGAGGCGTCTCAAGGTGATCAAAGATGGTCAGGATATCTTACAACCAGGAATCCACAACATAAGGTCCGCCATCTCCAGCAAATGTAGGAGGATGTTGCGACTGAAACTCTCGGGTCAACTCTGCCATAGTTAGGGCAGGTCGCACTCCACCTTGCACACTCTACATCAGATGCAAGAAGCTCTCACATAACTGGGAATCGACACCCATATCAGGGATAGAAAGAGGAGCCATGGGTGGCTCGACGGGAAGATCAACTGGTAGCTCAGGGCCCGCCACCTCAGGAACGTGATCGTCGCCGCTTTCAGCGTGATCGACTCGAGGACGTCTCAGAGGCATAGTGCTACAATGCCAAACGAACATCACAAAAAAAGGAACCATCAAAATTAAAGGATGAAATCTATAATCTAGGACAATTACTAAGCCTTCCTACCCCTAAGATCACCTATCCACACCCAGAGGAATTATTAGTAAGACCTGCAACTTTTCCAATTTAACTCGGTCCAGTGATATGGCTTTTCCCAGCCCATTAGGGCCCATACTCCTCATTAACTGAAAGATGACACACACATGGATGTCATTTCTTATTTAATTGTGCTAATAAAGTATTTGAATTTACTTTAAAAAAAGAGGTTAGTTTAGTTGGATTGTCATTTTCCGATCCATAAGGGCCCATACACCTTATGAACCAAAGAGTGAAACCCACTAAAACCACATCATTCTCCAATTCACAACATGCATGAAAGTTTAGCACAACTTCACACATATTAACAAGGCGTGGAAATAAACAACAGACAATGCTCACTGAAAATCGAAACGTGGCATGGCAATATGCATGGCCTAATCATATTGTTCCTATCATGATGCATGTTCTATTTCATAACCCTCATTTCATCGGGTTGAACCATGAAGTCCAGATTCTAACTTTGCAAATCTCAATGACATCAAAAAACATGTGAAGCACCCAACGGTGAAACGGTTTCAACAGTAAATAGCAGAATTAATAACAACATTAAATAAGAAACTCGGTCTTTCCCCCGTACATGGGTTCGCGATGCCCAAGTACGGATTATAACTAAGTCCCTAAGTGTTCCCATTATCCAAGTCTATCATCGCCAAATAGTAAAGCAAGAAAGAAAGAAATAAACGCCTTTGATACCACTTTGTGACGTCCCGGACCCGGCTACCCCTCAACCCAAGCCCGGTTGGCCACATGACCCCTGGCTCATCTCCCCATAGGCCAGGGGCTGCCGACTAGAAGCAGGGGTGTAATGGTAAGTCAGTGGGGAGACTGTACCCCCATGTCAGAGTACGCAGCGGAATAGTAGAAAGTGATCAAATAGCGGAAGCACAACTAGTTGATAAACAGGAGAAAAAAAGGAAACATACAACCAAACAACAGAAGTAAGAAAACCCTAATAAATATGAAAAATCCACACATGCAGTGTCTGATACAAAATGGATGCATGGCATGCTAGTACAATAGAAATAGAAGACAATAATGCTATACAATAATACAAAAAGAACAAAAGTAGTCCATGAGAATCTCTAGCCAAGATCGATCCTCTGCTCTGGCTCTCCATCTAGAACATATATGTATAAACAACCTAAAGCTGGGCCTTTGTCACTACTAGTACCTGCAACAATGAAGTCTACACGGGTGCCAAGGAGGCCGCCCGGGTAGGGCGTGAGACAAGTCTCAGTAGGCCACCACCAACGATGTCTATGTGTAATCCAAATAGGTGCTTGAAAGCGAAGTGAGTAATAGACTGCAAGTAAGTAAAGCAAAGTAAATAAACAACCCTCCCACTCAGGTTCTGGAAGGACACCTGGCGGGTCTACCTACTTCAGATCATGGATGGTAAACTGAACGATCACCAGAGGTATAAGTACATAGATATAGGTTATCACTGGCATGAGGTAAACATGCCTCTCGTCCATACTTCTCACATCTGTAATATTATCTCTGGTCCGAGGTATGAATGCCCCTCATCCACAAGAACTATAACTAGCGTGGGGTATAAATTCCTCCCACCCCTAAAGGTTATATGGGAATGAGGTATAAATTCCTCTCGTCCTCAATCACTGTAGCTGGCGTGGGGTAGAAATTCCTCCCACCCATAAAGGTTATATGGGAACGAGGTATAAATGCCTCTCATCCTCAAGAACTGAGATTTTATCTGGCACAGGGTAAGAATGCCTCCCGCCCAACACACAGAGATTCATCTGGAACAGGGTAAGAATGCCTCCCGCCCAACACATGGGTTATCACACGGTTTTCAACACAGCAAGGCATAACCATTCACATCACAATATATAAGGCAAACCATCTAATATCATAACACATTAACATTTCAAGGAATATTCATCTTATAATATCACATAAGAAAATCATGGCATACATACATTTCAATTCATTCAAGGGGTTCAGGCTCTATCATCCTAGAAAACCTCTAACCAAGTCATCTCATTTGCCTAACATGGAAAATTTCCTTTCAAGACATATCGTTAAGGTTAAAAGGTGAAAATGTCCAATTCTCAAGGCATAACACCTATGGTTGACCACTCTCGGTCCATACCAAATCCAAACACCCTAACAAGGTAAGATTCATCACTCTTATACCACATGGGTCATTTAGATATTAAGCAGTCATTATAAATACGGGGTTTGGCGAAAGACAAACCACGACATGAAAAAAATAACTCAATAAGGTGAAAACTCAAAATAGAAACCACGTGACCACCTAACTTAGAGCTGTAGGTGTAGGCTCCCTTGATATCAACCTTAGATTCACAGTAGATTGGAAGAGATCTGAGTTCCAGTCCAAAGCCCTGAAAATAGGGCATATGAGCCTGCATCAAAATAATAAGATGGAAGGCATGATTTACCGAGGAAAGAGTCTTAGGTGTGGTAAGCCTTACCCTAGGTGATCCAACGGTTTTGTCGGATCAGGAAATGGACACCGGGGGAAGAAACGAAAAGAGATTTAGAGAGGAGAGGGTTTGGAGCTCAAAATAGGTCCTCCCCTGAGTTCTATCCACTGGAATGAAAAAGAAAGGGAGTTTAAGCTTTAAAGATATTTAAGAGAAAAACTGTAAATTCACCTAGAAGAGGGTCGCACGGTTTAGGCGCACAGTTTACCAAACTGTGCGCAAATTGTGCGCATCTCACTGCCTTCAGAAAAAGGGGACGCATAGTTTAGGCGTACAATTTACCCAAACCGTGTGCACCTCCCTGCCTCCAGACCAAAGGCCGCACGGTTTACCCAACCCGTGCGCAAGTCGTGCATAGGCCATGCTCCCTTGTCTTCAAGTCCATTTCTCAAACTCCCGGGCTTCGAACGAACCCCAGAAACTCCCCGAACCTTCCTTAGAACATTAGACCCACTAAACAATCTTAAAAGAAATATTTAAATGAAAAACTAACGATTTGTACCTTTTCCAAAGGGTTGGGTCATTACATTTTAAATATCCTAAACATGAATGAATTTATAGCTATGAATATTCCTTCAAATTAAAATAATTTATTCTAAAAAGTTGGGATCATTTATCTTGAATTTCTACCTAAACAAATTACATCCCAATTGGATTTCTATATTCAGATAAAATTCAATAATTGTGTAATGTTTTCAAATCCAAAACAGAATTATAGGATGTAATTTCATGCATAAATTGGGACACTTGTTTGTTTATTTGGGTCTTAAATTTTTTATCCAAGATTTATTTTGATATTATAGAACTTATTATGTAGTTTAATCAAATTTGGTCTTCTATATTTATCCCATAAATTAAATAATCATGGATGGTCCATATTTCATCACAGTTTCAGTGGGCCTTCTTGCATAGCTTGTATAGACCTTCAAATGGCCAAATTATCCAATTCTAAAGTTGTATAATTTGTATTAATTTGAATAAGGAATACTAAAAAATAATAATCCCCCAATTTTGATAGGTATGGTGAGAGTTATGATTAAAATAGTAAATTTAATCGAATTTAGATTAATTCAAATAATGCTCAAAAATTATATTCAATATTAAAACACGAGTATTTCACACCAATTATGAACTTTTCTTTCAAAATATGTTTAGTGAGTAGATAAAAAGTTATAAATAAATGAATAAAATTATATACATGTGTTTGAACTAACCAAAATCCATTACATACCTCTACACACATATATGAGGAAAGATAACCACTATACATACCATTACATAATACTACCAGGAGAAGAGAGTAGGGCCAGAGGGGGTAGTCAGCCATCAATTCCTTGCCAAACAGGATATTGTGGGAAAACACCCTCCTAGAGTACAATGGGTTTTAGTCACCCTACCGACATGGGTGGGGTACCATATAAAATCACAAAAACATATAGGATATAATATAGCTCAAAACCACACAATGGGAATTATCCTAGTCTTAGGATCAATTACAGTTATCATCTCTTAGATACCCAGATTCCACTATTAAGAACTAATTATCATAAAACCACAAAAATATTCAAAGAGTTTCATTAAATCATCTCTTTACGTTTTAGTAATTAAATTTATGTTAATTATTTTATTATCCATTAGTTAACATTACTCCAAATTACATTTCATTAACCATTAGAGTAAAGTAGGTTCTATCTAAGAATAATCCAACTAATTCCAAAATTTCTATAAATTAATATATTTTTCATTCTAATAGGTTCCAACCCCATATCTTAAACATTTATTAAAAAATACCACTCCATAATTCTAGGTACTCTAAGAATCATCCTAATATATCATAAAGGATAAGAATAACCAAGCACAACCTGTTACCTCAAGCAGTGGGGAAGGTAATGCAGACAAACAGACAAACCAACCATCTATCCCTCAAGAATAACATTATCAAGTAAGAATCCTAGTATTAAGAACAACAATGGGTAAGCCTAGATTCCACCTGTTCGATCAATCTGGTTCCATCCCCGACACCATCATGCTTATCACTATGAATCCCATTTTCACAAGTGTCAACTACTGCCGAAACCTTGGGCCTCCCCATCCATATCTTATCAAACAATTATCCATTAAAGGCACACATCACATCTCATAAAAAGGATCATTTTCAAAACAACATAGAAATAAGAAAACAACAAATAGAGTCAATAGGGCAGCTAGGACCTAAAAATAAATCATTCATCCTTCACAAAAAAAGGGCTCACTCAGCCCCAAACATTTATCTTTATCAAACAATCCATTTTATTTCCATCTTGGATTATCCAATTTAATTATTTCTAGTTACAACTATGGGTAACGTAATGAATCATCTATAAAAATCTATTAAATTATTTAAAAATTATTTTAATTATAACTTCTAGTTACATTAAACATTAAGGTAGAACATATCATTATCACACCTTTAAACATTTACAATAATAATAAATTCCAGATTCATGTTATTTATCCAATTCCTATAACAAATAGAATAACAAAAATAAAAATAAAAATACATTAAGCATCATTTTATTTCCCTTAAATTATAAGAATATAAGGATTAATTAAACATTCCTCTTTAATTCTTTATCCATCCAATAAATTATCGGCTTTATGTTCATTAACAAATTTAATCAAATAATAATTTATAAACCAGGAATAAAAAACATGATAAAAATCATAGATACATAAAGCACACTATCTAGTAAAACAATATGAAATCCCTTAACATGGTGGAAGAACACATGAAGTCGCTAACCATAAACCAATTATTTTTATTATCTTATCTATCCTTTATTAGGGTTAATTACACTACCACCTAAAAAGATAAATCATGGTAAATTTATTATTTTACATGAATAAAAAGAGAAAAAATGAATCCGCTGCCTTAAGATTTCAATGTTATTCAAACAATAAAGGAACAACAAGGTGGATATCCGATCACCTATCCTAAAAATAAATCTACGTCCCTATAAGAACATTGCGTCACAACCGCACCAACAAACATCAAAATAAACTCCATTTAAATGATGGAGATCAAATAACATATCATGGAAAGATAGAATGGGAGGAAACAATATCAAATGGAGAAGAAACCAATAGAGAATAGGAATAACTCACCTTGAATAACCATAGATTGATCATGGGATTATGGGGATTGAATCTAATTGAAAAGGGATTCAAAGTATTTCTTAAATATCCTTTGGGTTCCTAGGTTTTGAGAGAAAATGTTTGGAGAAAAGTGGGTTCATAGGGGTTTGGGTATTTATAGTAATTATGATAATTAGAAGACTATGGTGAATCCTCCCAAACAACATCACAAAACTATCTGACACGTGACATACTATGGCATAATTGAAGAGACCACACCATAACCTATGTGGTCAAACTTGTATATGAGGAACAAGGTACAGAACATGCTATAGATACTATAAACATTGCGAGATACTATGGTATAGTTGAGAACACAACTCCACATAAATCCTTTTCTAGAAAGGGAGGCTATATTGCAACCTACCTCCACGACACAATTTCCATGAAAAACGTAGAACACACCTCAGAGTACTACAACCCATCCTATCACTCCATTCCATAGGACTCGACCAACCTATGCTGAAACCCCCACTCCATGGAATATATATATACCATGATACACCTCATCCTTCCCTCTATGGTGTAGCTATGCCAAAAATGGATGTGGCTCTAAGAACCCACACTCAATCCCCTACACTGCAACTAGACACCCCATTCCATAATAACTATTACTTATATTTCAACCCAAGGTTACACAGGACAACCATGCCAAAAATGAAAGTTTCACCCTTACGAGACCCTATATCCTCCCCAAGACTTCTATGGGAACCTATAATACCCAAAAATCAAAAATTAATTGGTTATAAGTATCCGAGCCCTTATATATGATTCCCCTAAAATTATTATCATCCACAAGAGTTTAAAACAAAACATAGAGAGAAAATAAGGAGAAAAAGGGTTGTATGAACAACCACTCTGTGAGATACTTCTCAAGAATATCTCCAACATAGGATCTCAACCACCTCACTTAGAGAAACCAAGAACAAAAACACACAATAGAAATAACCATATCCTCAAAAACTATCCTGAGGGTGATACATCTCAAATGAGAGTGAGGTTACCAATAAAATATCCAAGAGGAAACTATATCATAAACCAAAAAATGTCAATTTCCATAAAACAAGAATCACTAAAATAGAAGAGATAAAAATCAAATATATTAGGATACTGAGCATGTATCTATAACTCACAATCATAGGTACTCTCCTCTACACCACTATGTCACCATAAGAAACGAACCATGGGAATAGAATGCCCATGAAACACCTTCCCCTAGCAGTCCTTGATCTCCATGGGCCACTCCTAAAAGATATAATCCTATTCAATGTCGATATATACCCAATAAATGATGTGGTAATTTTCATGAAGATAATGGAGGAGCTTAGATACGTGAAAAACATCATGCATTAAAATCTTTTATAGGGGATGTGCTATCTAATACGACATGGCTCCAACACAAGCTAACACCTCAAAAGGACCACAAATCTGGGTAGAAAGCTTACTCCAGTGACCAAACCTTCACTACCAATGATGAAGAGTCACCTTCAGGAACACATTATCTCTAATGTATAACTCTATAGGTACCCCCCTATGATCAACATGGGTCTTTTGATGATCCATCACTACCTTCATCCTCTCATGAATCACTTAAACTATCTCAATCATACTCTACACTAGTTCCAACATGAGAATAGATGACTCTCCAACTCCAATCTAGCACAATTGAAAACTACACATATTTAAATAGTACCATATCAATGGTAAAGTGAAAACTATTTTTTAAGAGAAATTGACCAAAAGCAGGTGCCTCATCCGTAAACCACAAAAATCTAGGGCACAAGAATGAAATATATTCTCAAGAGTATGGATATTTTTGTCTTTATGACCATCCATCTATAGATGATAAGTAGTGATAAGTCATAACTAAGATCCAAAATAATGTTGGATACCCTTCCATACCCTGGAGGTAAAATGAGGATCATGATCAGATATGATTGTCCTATGGATTCCATGTAGTCTCACCACCTTCTCCAGATATTGTCTTGAAAAAACCTCCACTGATATTGAATCCTTAACCACTATAAAGTGGGGTGATTTCATTAAATGTGACACTATTACCAATATATCATCAAAGATTCCCTGAGATAAAGGTAAAATAGTAATGAATTCCATTGATATGTCCACCCACTTCCACCAAGGAACATCAAATGGCTGGAGAAAACCATCAGAAACACAGTGCTTGGTCTTCACTTTATGGAAAACAAAATACCGAGACATAAACATTGTAACTACATGCTTCAATCCAGACCACCAAAAATACCTTTTCAAATCTTGGTACAATTTTTTCATGCCAAGTTGTACCAATAAGGTTAAAATATGGAACTCATGGGGAACCATATCATGCATCACCAAAGGGATTAAATGTCTCCCCTGGAACAACACCCGTTATTGTTCATATTCAGTCCAACCATCTAGAGAATCACTAAAGGCAACTTGGTCTCTACAAACCTACATATTATAATCCCCTAGCTGGGAATCCTCCACCTATTGAACCAAATATGACTACACCATTATCTAAAAAAGTAACCCTCTTCCACCAATCTATCCTATATCAAGATTCATCAATGAGAGTTCTTATATCACTCTGTAGGAATCTCTAGATTCACACATGATATCACTACATGACTTTCTTATTAGTGTATCCATCAAAAAATTTCCCTTTCCTGATGTATACAAAATATAGAAGTCATAATACTGTAAGAATTCTAACCACTAACATTCCTCATGTTCGGGTCATGTTGGGAGAAGACATACCTCATTCTCTTATGATTGGTAAAAATCACAAAACACTCACTAATGAGGTAACACCACTACAACTTCAAGGTAAATATGACTGTTTCAAACTTGAGATCATTAATGGAATGGTTATGTTTATGGGTAAATAAATAATGATACCCATAATGACCAATCTATTTTTCATTAGAACACAACCTAAACTAAGACACAAAGCATTATAGAATACCTCAAAAAAATCATACTTTTAGAAAATGAAGAAATGGACCACTGAACAAATTCTTCTTTGGGAACTTGAAAGCTTCCTAAATATGATTAGTCCATAAGAACACCTAATAATTTCTTTTCAATTATGCTATAGGATTTTTAACTCAAGATAAATCAGTTATGAACCTCCTATAATAGCATGAAAGACCAAGGAAACTTCACTCCTTTGTAATAGTATTGTGGGATTCCCAAGAAATGACAACCTCAATCTTTGAAGGATACACGACTACTACTTTATTGTACATGAAATTCCCTAAGAAACTAACTTCATGATCCCACAAATCACAATTTTACAGATTCTTAAATAACTTATTAATACAAAGAACTCCCAAAACTACCTGTAGATACTTTGTACGATCTTCCTCATTCGTGGAGTACACAAGAATATGATCGATGAAAACCTTCACGAACCAATCTAGAAAATCCCTAAACATTTCACTCATCAGACACATGAACATGGATGAATAATTTGTTACATTTATAAACATCACAATGAGATCATAATGCCCATAATGAAAACCAAGAGTAGTCTTCAGAACATCCTCATTTTTTACCCACATCTAATGATATCCTACTCATAATTTGATATTTGAGAACCAACTAGATCTTTTAAACTGATTGAATAAATCATAAATCCATGGAATAGGATAGAGATCCTTTAGTGTCACTTGATTCAAGTAATGATAATTGATACAAAGATACAAACTATCATTATTCCTATTTATGAAAAAAACTAGTGCACCCTAAGGTGACACACTCAGCCAAAAAAGGACCTATTACAATAGACCATAAAGTTATACTCAAAGATATCACAAATCATAAAGATTCATCATATAAAGAGACATCAAGATATGAGAAATGCCCAGTTGTAGTTTTATACCAAACTCAACCTCTCATCGAGGGAGAAATCTCACAACCTCCTCCTAAAAAACATAAGGGGACTCTTCCAAAGACCTGGGAAACACCATCAGATGAACCTACAACAAATTCAACAATAACTCATCCACAAGGAAAGACAAGGATATAACATGACTCCAATCCCTCTGAGGGTCTTACTCACTAACTAACACAAAAAAATCTATTTCAGTATCATAGAACATAACCCGTCTCCTAAATAAATCCACAATATACTATACTAAATATAGCCATTCCATACAGAGGATGATGTTTTCTTGGTGTATTTGTATACATAGGAATTATCCCCAAGAGTGATTCTACCCCAATACTATATCACGATCTCTACATACTTCATACAGATAATCTCAACCTATAATTGGCATAATAAATGTTAATGTAATTGGAAGTATCACTTCCTTATGTACAAAATAATAGACTATGGTAGGTGATATGAAGGAGTGTGTAGATCCTAAATCAAATAAATCATTCACCCATGTAGAAAATAAGAAAAGGGTACCTCAATTGACATTCGAATCACCCAAAAATGGTAATTCGAGGGCATGAAACTGGCCATGGACTACTACATGATCCCTATAACCCTGATAGTGACCACTTATATGGTATTTATTTTCTATTTGATGATGATGAATATCTTGGGGATGTCCTCATCCTTCTTGATCTCCACTCTATTGATACCAAGCTAGAGAATCCCACTATAGATGCCTTAGCTGAAATTTCCTCAATATTGGAACCTAAAGAAAAACACATGATTCTCACTATCTGCTCAAAAAGGTTGTGAACTCTATCCACTAATGACCTCAAACACCATAACAAAAACTAGTATTCGATACATTGGAAAATTCATGAGATCCAACACCACTAGATAAATGAGATGATGAGGGATAGGACCTACCCTTGACTATCAAAAAGATATTCTATCTAGGAAATTTGGAATTCCATACTATAACTCTACTACATGAATAATCTTAATGAATCCCCTCTCACGATGAACCAATTATGGATAGAATCCTCTCAATTAACTATGCTATTTCCAGCACATTGAGATATATCTACAACATAAACTGGGTGGCTTTACACTAGATATCTATATGAAAATACCTCTCTAAATGCATTTACCTAGAATCCTCATTTGTAAATATGTCTAAATAATATTGGAGAAGGGTCCTAAAATGGATCCTGAAATCTGACATCATGGAACTCCCCCATTGAAGGGTAAGCATCTCCTGGTGACTATCTACCTTCATTGTCAAAGAAAGAAACTTTTCTCGAAAGTGGTCCCTAAACTTCTCCTATAAGACCTTTAAATCCTTTCAATTATCAAGGAAAAAGATCAACCACTACCTCACTGCTCTAAGAAAAATCTTCATGACCAACAAAATCAAGTTCTACTTCTGAGAATAAATCGAACCAAAAGCTATTTCAACCTCCTCTAAGCATAATTTTATCACTGAATCTGAAATGGTGGACTTAAACTTCTTTAGGATCTGGTGATGAAAATATGAGAGTGTCCTCCTCCAAGTGTTTTCATAATTGATATATACTCTATAACGATCTTCTTGCATGTCCTACTAAACATCTTTGGTGTGAAACTGACGAGGATATCAACCTAGATCTATGTCTTCAAAAGAAAAAATAGTTAGGGACTCCTAAACCTATAATATAGAATATTTAAGATTACTTAATTAATAATTTTATTTAAGGTTAAAACTAATCTCAAGTTCTAACCATTTTAAACATATGTGAAAAGAATAATGTTGTGTGATCCTTTCCTTGGTATCTACCCCACAACTAGTATCACTTCATTTAGTAGGCTTGGTAAACATAAAAGGTATATGCATTAGATCATGGGGGGTCCTAAATACCCATGAATCAACCAGTCTCCCTTGTTTATATTACCTATTAGACCAATATAACACAATTTCTCTACAAACCTATACAACCTCACCTGTTACTAACTCAAAACTTCATCCTATCCCTCAAACCTGAACCTTTGATACCACTCTGTCACAACCCCTCCCCTAAAGGTACCCCTCCCTGAATGATAAGGAGAGAAGGGATATAGTGTCCACATGAATCCCACCTCCAATAGGCCATGGGTTTGTGACAAGCATCGAGGGTATATTATACACATAGATGAGAGTCACTATCCTCTAAGAGAATATGAGGAAATATATATAAGATAAGTACACACATCCAATACTTCTAAAATAAAGTAAAACAAAACCCAAGAACATGCATGTAATACCATAAAAAAATAATAAAACTAAAAATTAACTATAATTACCAAAATATAAACTTAGCAATGACCATAAATCCCAAATAGATCATGAACTATCATAATCTATAAATATAACACCTGATCTAAAACCTTCTCTTTCTAACATGAAAAATAATTTATATATATGTAGGGAGAGAATAATAGGTATACTCAATAGTATCCTCCCCAAATCCTCTCAGGAAAAAGATAAATAAATCACACTAAATCCTACTGAACAACAAGTAAAGATAACTTGTCACCTAAATAGGTATAATAAGTTCCCAGAATCACTATGGTTATCTCTCAACAAGTAAGAAATACAAGAGATCATATATTATAGTAAGAAAAAAGGTACCCTTCTACCACTTCCCCACTATTTTTTCTCTATTCCCCAACATCGTACATCCTGATCCATCTCTCTCTAAAATAATCCACCCTAAAAACACCCAGGATAAAGTATTATAACATGAATCTCACAAATCACATCATATCATCATCACATGCCATATATCTATATAATAACCGAGTATTTTCTGGGATCCACCATATTTCCTATGTCATGTATCACATATTGAGTACTTTACCTCAAATAATCACATCCCACAAACCGAGTAATGTACCACAATCCATCACAACCCATATACATCATACCTATAATAATCCTTAGGATACTATATCTGGAGATAAATGTGTGTGAACTAACCAAAATTCATTACAACCATCTACACACATATATGGGGAGGGATAACCACCATGTATAGCAGCACATAACACTACCAGGAGAAGATAGAAAGTCCAGAGGGGGTAGTAAGCCATCTCTTCCTCACCAACCTGGATATTGGTTAAAACACCCTCCCAGATTCTAGTGGGTGTTAGTCACCCTACTAACATGGGTGGGTTATCATATGAAATCATAAAAATGTATAGGATATAATATTTATCACAACTACACTATGGGAATTATCCTAGTATTAAGATCAACTATAGCTATTATCTCTCAGATACCTAGCTACCACTGCTAAGAACTAGGTATCATATAACCACACAAGCATTCAAGGAGTTTCATTAAATTGATTTTTTTAAAAAATAACATTACATTAATTAATTAATTATACATTAGTTAACATTACTCCAAATTACATTTCATTAACCATCAAAGTGAAGTATATACCCTCCATGTATAATCCTACCGAGTCTACAATTTCTCTAGATTAACATCTTTTTCATTCCAACAGGCACAAACCCTATGGGTTAAATATTTTTTAAACATTACCAATCCATAATTTCAAGTACTATATGAAACATAATAATCTTCCACAAAATATATACATAACCAAGCAAAACCAGCTGCCTCAAGTAGTGGGGAAGGGAATGCAGATAAATAAGAAAACCAGCCATCCGAACCTTAAGAAGAACATGAGAAAGAAATCATATCAACTTTAAGCATAAAAATAGGAAAGTATAACTTCAACCCATTCCATTAATTTTGTTCTATCCCCAACACCATCATGAATATCACTATTAATCATGCCATCACAGGCATCAAATTCATCCACAAACACACGCATCTTATCAAACCATCACCCATCTCAGGCTCACATCACATTGTATATAAATTATCATGTCCATATAAAAATAGAAGGTATAAAATGAAAAACATAGTTAACATTGAAACAAGACCCTAAAAACATGTCATTTAGCCTTAATAAGAAAACAGTCTCACTCAACCCTAAAAATTTATCTTTATCAAAAAACTATTTTTATTTCTATCTTGGGTTAAAAAATTCATTTATTTATAGTTATAGCCACTAGTAACCTTAAACATCATCTATAATAAGATATTAAATTATTTAAACATGATTTCAATAATAAATTCTAGTTTTATTAAACATTAAGGAGGAACATATCATTATCACAACTTTAAAAATTTAAAATAAAAAGCACTTATAGATTCATGTTCATTAGCCAATTCCATTAACACATGTATGAATAAAACAATTAAACATGAATTAATCATAATTTTATTTCCATAAAATTATAATAATATAAGGATTCATTAAATCCACCTCTTTAATTCTTTATCCGTCCAAAAAATTACCAGATTTATGTTTTTTAACCAATTTCATAAAATCATATATGCTAACACAAAAATAAAAAACATGATAAAAAATAGTATAGATAGGTAACATACTATTTAGTACATCAATAGGAAAACCATTAACAAAGTGTAAAAACACATTAAATCGATAACTATAAACCAATTCTTTTCATTATCTGGTTTATCCATTATTAGGGTTAATTCTACTACCAACCAAAATGATAAAGCATAATAAATTTATGATTGGAAATGAATAAAAGGAGAAGTAATGAATCTACTACCTCAATATGTCAACATTCTTCAAACAATAAAGGAATCACATTGTGGATATCTGATCGACCCTCCCCTAAACAAAAATATATCCCTCCAAGAACATTGTGCCCAACCATTCCAACAAATATCAAAATAAAATCCATTAGAATGATAGAGATGAAACACCATAACATAACATGGAAATACAACACAAGAGGAAACAAGATAAAATAGATAAAAACTATTAAAAAATAGTAAGAACTCACCTAAGATCACTATATATTGATCATGGGAATCCGAGGATTGAATATGATCGAAAGGGGCTTTAAATGCCTTCAAAAAGATTTGTTGGTCACCTAGGGCTTGAGAGAAATGGATGGGATAAAAGCATATTCGGAGGGGGATTGGGTATTTAAGGGAATTATAATAATTAGAATACCATGGAACAACCTCATAGACCACACTGCAGAATTAGATCACATAATAATTCTATGATGTAATGGAAAGGACCATTCCATAACATTTTTGGTCAAAATCATGTTTAAGAAACATAGTGCATAACATGTTGTAGATCCTATAAACATAGGGAGAGAATACAACATAGTATAGACCAAAATTATATAAAAATACTTTTCCAAAAAAGGAGGCTACATTATAGCCATCCTCTATGGTGAAACTACCTTGAAAAAGACAAAACATCCATCAGAGTACTATGAAACAACCTGTCACTCTACATTGTAAGACTTGACTGACCTAATACATAGCCCCACTCCATGACACATATCTTAGTCATATTACACCGCAACCTACCATCTATGGTACATCTATGTTTAAAATGTAAGTCGATATAAAAATGCACACCTGATCCCTTATTCCAATGTTGCACACCCCATACCGCAACAACCATTCCTTATAGACCAACCTAAGGATCCACATTACATTTATTACAAGAATGGTAGAGGAACCCTTATAAGTTCATATCTCCTGTTAAATAATTATATGGGAACCTAAAACAACCAAATATCAAAAAGGAAAGGGCTATAGGGATACAAGTCCTTATAAAAGTAACCTTGGGTAGAGGGATTTTCCGTCTGATTGCTCACTAGCCTGGAGGCTTGTGCTAAAAAAGTGGGGTTGGATATCTGTCACTCGAATCACACTCTTATAGGGATTATTTATTTCATATGTTTATAATAATTTAAATTAAATGGTTTAATGTACCTTATACATGATATTAATTTAGATATAAATAAATATAGTTAGCTTTTAATTCAGGCCAGTAATGAAATATATGAGTTTTATAAGGAGTTACACATCAATATGTTTTGAACATGTTTATTTGGTGGAAGGAATATTATTTAAAACTAAACCATTATAATCATTCATGAATTTAAAGAGAATACATGAGATAATATGGTGATATTAAATCCCCTTAAAAAATACTAATTATCAGATTCCTTCCAAAGAAAGAACTTATCATGATCTTGATCATCCAACTAGGTAGGTCTTGTCAAATCTTAGTGACCCTGGATTATCATATGTAAGTAAAGAAAGTATTATTAAGTGAATTTTTTTTGTATAGGACCCTCAAACAACCTAAGAGGGGAGGGGTGAATTAGGGTGTTAAATTTTTCTTTTAAAGTAAATGATCTTGTTACCACATTGGTAAAAAATTGTTAAACCTTCGAGATAGAATCATGTAGTAATTAAACATTCACATACAAAGAGAAAACACAATAGTTTTACTTGGTTCATGACTAAGGGATAATATACTAAAAATGTGTTATTCATACCTAAATCCACTAATCTTCAATAGTTTTTTTGAAATATATAATTTTAGACACAATCACTCTATTCCAAGCACACTGCCTTTACAGGATTTTTGGGACAACACACTACCTCTGTTGGAACACTTCTGTTAACTTCCCCCAATGCACTACTTTGGGTGAATTATTACATAGTTTAATGACTTTAAGTTTGATTTAGTAGATTATAATTTAATTCTTTATCCCTCACTATCACTAGATTATGCTTTCACCATAGTTTATAGTTGTTGCACTTGAAAACACTATTAACTAGAACCATATGTTCGACACTACTGTTCATAAAAATCCTATCCTTCACAAAAACCTCCTTTATGTTTTAAAGATATACTATCCTTCATGAACCCACACACTTTCATGAAGATATAAACCTTTTTGAAGATCACATCTTTCATGAAGCTAACTACCTTCGCGAATCTCAAAACCTTCTCAGAACTCACAATCTTCACAAAACATTATTTTTTTGATATGCCTCTGAATCAATCAGTTCACATCCATTCCTTTCACGATGATTAAGATCTAGAAGGATTGCTAATTTACAAAGATTTTATGATTATGTTTACTTTTGTGAAATTAGAGAAATTTAGCCTTTTCTCTAATTATTTTCTTGTCAAATGAAGTGGGTGTGGATTCTTATTTATAGGTTCATCCCTTAGTAAAGATCCCATGCTCCTAGAAGACTTTCTACAAACCTCTTCAATCATGCTCATGAAGATCCTCTATTCACAAATCTCCAGTGGAATTTTACCCATTCTAAAAGAATCTCATAGTCATTAAGATTTACCATTATGCCATCATGCATTCACGAATCTTATCATAGTCATGAGAACACCATCTTTAGATTTCACTTTCATGATGCTTTTTTGTAATTCTCCACATCATCGTAAAGCTCAAACTTCAAAAAAACCAATATTTTTGAAACTCATTCCTTTACCATATTTGAGAAGAGTTAATCCTATAAAACCATCTTTAATAAATATTTCTCTTTCCTCCTAATTTTGAACCCAAGAAATTGGTAAACACTTGGAAATGATGCCTCCTTCAACACTAAAGCCATCTTTACCATAAGAAATCTTATCTTGAAAACTCCCTGATCAAACTTAGTATGAATTGACAATAATTAAAAAATACACTCCATTTCAAATTATAAAAAACCTTAGTTATAACAATCTCCCCCGTTGGGTTTGTTGGAAATTTGTAAAAAATTTCAATGAAGCACCAGATTCAACAAAAAACCTGATTAACGTGAAATAAATGATTCATAATTCTAATTATAAGTAAGAAAATATCAGTGTATAAAAAAGAGTGGAAAAAGAGAATTTTATGCCACCATAGACCACTGACCAAACCTCTCATCTCAAACATTTATTGTAATTTCATTTATCTCACCCATTGGAAGTAAACCCAAAGAACCTATATTTGTACTTTTATCACTTGAAACAAACTCCAACTTGATTGTATCTTCCCTATAAAACTACACCAAATCCACAAACATATTAAAATAGTTAAAAAAACAGGTATATAGAATCAACCATAACCTCCTCATGTACTGGAAGATGGATGAACATCGAGGTTCAAACGATATTTCATGAATATATCTACTACCAACAACTTAGTCAAAATGTCATCCACTTGGTCATCAGCTCCAACATGCTCCATTTTAATCACACCATGTTCAACTTTTTATTTGATGAAGTGATATATGATCTCAAAATGTTTGGTATGAGAGTGTTGAACTAGATTGTTTGTAATATTTATCATGATATTGTTGTCATAGTGAATCACCATCAGCTATTTCACTTCATCACTAATATTATTTAGTTGTTTCTTTATCCATAATAACTGAGTGAAAGCCTTTGTAGTAGATATATACTCTTCTGTATATATACTAATAGAAGTTATTTATTTTTTATTACTCAACCATCCCACACAATTATTTCCAATGTAAAATGCACCACCACTGGTGGACTTTCTATCCACCATGTCTCTAGACCAGTCAAAATTAGAAAATGATGATAATTCATTATCACATCCTGTTTCAAAGTATAAGTCAAAATTGAGAGTTCCTTGAATATACCTCATGATTATTTTAAATACTAACAAATGTTATTACTTTGTATTTCTTTGAAATCTAAATTCTAATCATGTTACAAACATGATATCTAGCTGGGTTGTAGTAAAGTATAATAAGATTCCAATGATTATTCTATATAAGGTGGGATCCATAGATGTCCCATCCTCATGATTTCCATGTTTTTACAAAATTAAATTAGAGTCAACTTTTGTTTGGATTCATGCATATTAATTTTCTTCAACAAATCTCTTATTTATCTTGCCTAAGAAATGAAGGTATAATCATTCTTTTGATCCACCTAAATCCCCAAAAAGTATGTGGTTAACCAATCATAAACATTTCAAATTCATATTTCACGTGATTAGAAAATTATTCCACTGCTCCCTTCCTACTTCTACCAAAAATAATATCTTCCACAAATACAATAACCATAAATTTATCTTTTTGATAATTATTCACATATAGATTATGGTTGACACCTTCTCTTTTAAATTCAAGATTCTTTAGATAAGCATCCAGTCTAGAATACCACGCTCATGGTTATCACTTCAAACCATAGAGATCCTTATTTAATCTACAAACCTTAGTCTAAATATTTCTAATCAGAAATCCAATTTTTTGTTTAATATAGACTTATTATTCAATAAATCCATTTAAGAATTCTTTTTCGACATCCCTTTGATAAAATTTGTACTCCATTTTAATTTCCATGGCAAGGAAAATCCTAATCGACTCTAGTCTAGATATTGGATAAAATGTTTCTTTAATATTAATTCCTTTAATATGTGAATAGGATTTACACACCAAGAATTCCTTGTTTCTGATCACATTTTCATGATTATCGATTTTTTAAAATCTCATTTGTTTCAATCACATTGTAATTTTTGAGTCTCTTAACAAGATACCATATCTAGTTATTGTTAATATAATCCAGTTATTTATTCATGTCCTTAACCCATGATTCATCCTTTACTTATTATTCAAATGAGGTTGGTTCCACAATTGATAATAAGTAATAATACGCTTAATTACTCATTCTCTTTATCTGTATAGGTGTGGTCAAATCCCTAATGATGTTATATTGATCAATTTTTTCTCTTTTATTTATCGTATGAGGTTCTGATGATGTTTTTTCAATAATGGTTTCCTCTTACGATTCTTATTCTAAATCACCATCATTTTGTGAGCCCTTAATATTTTTCAAAACTTCTAATATTTCTGCATGTGAATAAATCCCTTGTCCACTTTCTTCTTTATCTTTAATCATATAAAAATATGAGCTCCTCAAAGTATTTATAGGCTTATATTCACTGATTTTTACATCACTAATTTCCATAATCTTTCTAAGATTATTATTGTAACATATGTAGGATTTAATATTCATTGAATGTCTAAGGAATATTCCCTCATCTGCAACATCACCATACTTACCTTGATTTCCTTCTTTGTTTCAGATGAAACATTTACTTCCAAAAAAGCAAAAATACTTTAGAGATGGCTTCTTTCCATTCCATTTCTCATATGGTTTCTTGGTCTTTCTCATAAAAATACATATATTATTTTGAGTGTATACTACAACTTGAACAACCTATTTCCTGTAATTATGAGAAACATGACTCTCAATCAGCATATCTCTATCCATATTGTTCACCTATCAATTTCTTCATTCAAAAAACCCATTTTTTTAATGGGTTATCACAAAAAAACCTCATTTTTATCCGATTTTTTTTAGTTAATTTTCAAATTCAATGGATTTTTGTTCTCCTCCATTTTCTAATCGTAGAATATTGATTGTGTAGCCAGTTTCATTCTCAGCTCTTTGAAGATAACTCTTTATGCAATCAATCACATGCCATTTCCTTTTCATAGAAATTAAACAATACATTATAATATAATCATCAATAAAAATAATGAAGTACCTCTCACAATTTGTTCTAGCCACATTCATTAGAACACATATGTCTGTGCGGACATAATCAAAGAGATTCGATAACCTTTTTTTCTTTAGCCAATATGAACTCCCAACCATATTCCCTCACATGAATTTATCACATTTATTCTCTCAATCATTCTTCAAATTGGGAAGTTCAACAACTATATTATGTTTATAAATATGTTTCATGATCTATTGATTAATGTAACCCAACCTCTGGTGCTACAAGTTTTTTTCTCCTTCAACTATTAAGTAATAAATGTTCTCTTTATTGTCAACCTAGTATAAATTTCCATCTATTCTAGATCCTTTCATGAGATAATTACCTATATTTCCTTTGATGGTACACCCCTTCTAATTAATGGTAATTATCAATCCTAATTCATATAGTTTACTTACACTCATGATATTGTGATGAAAACCATCTATGTAGAGAACTTTAATTTTCCTTATCTCGTCATTTTCTAGTTCTGCATTTCCAATTAATTTGATATTTAAAGCACCATCATTGTCAAATATCAGTATTCCATCAACTCTTTTATTAAAATTATTAAACAAATCTGCATTTCTTATCATGTGGTATGAGAATTCACTATCAAGAATCTATGTGCTACTATTCTTTATAGTTTGATAGAAATTTATGCAAGGTTGTCTTTCTCAATTTTCTTATTTTACTTCCATGAGATACTTGATTGAGTGTATGATAAAGATGTACTTTCCAATATATTTTCAATATACATGGGTTAATTATACTCATATTCTTATTCCAATGGATAATACCTATTTTCAAGAGTAACTTCGCTTGGTTGTCGGGTATTGACTTGTCTATGAGTTCTGTTGGTACTGTTCCCACCTTTCCTCTGCCTTTAATGAATAAATTTATAGACATAGTTAAAATTGTGAAAACAATATCCATAGAAACTATTTCTTCTATAAGATGAATGATATGGTCTCATTCTCCTTTGTTTACTTCTAGGTTCTTCCCCATTCAGATAGATCATTTCCTCTTTACAGTAAGACATGGTATGGCCCAACAAGCCACATAATTGAAATTTTATAAGAGGAAATGTCTTCCCACTTATATTCTTCCTCATATACCCTTATTTTGAAAAGGTATTTGACTAGAAATACTCTTTGGAAACTTGAGGATAATTTTTACCTCTATTTTATATTGATTTGAAGATTTCGTTGTCAGAAAATCAAGTACCTTTTTGATATGTCCAAATTTATTCTTCTCTTTATTTTGGCTCATCCTTTTTCTAGCTTTTGATGTTTTTGCATCATAGGAAATTCTAGTTTTCCCCATAAATGTGGATCTACGATCATTCAAGGCCATATATACTATTTAAAAACCATGTTTAACTCTTTCTAATAGCTTTGAATCTAAATTTTTTCTAAACTACAATTTCTTATTCATTTCCTTTAAGTTTGATTCAGTTTCTAGTTTAATTCTTAAAGTAAGTCGACCAATATATAAAGAACATGAATTTTATTAAAATTAGAGGGAACACAAAAAAGAAAATAGTCATGGGGTAGTAAAAGTAAAGTCCAAGGGAATCCTCAATCACAATTTCCACACATCCTGGGGAAAGGGATCCAATTATAGAAAAAATTATGAGAGGGGGCTCTTGAGAAGCTATGGTAGCCAGAAAATCCACCACACGGTTACCTTCATGTCACATGCGGAGGATATCTATATCATTACTGATAAAAGACCTATATCTTGGAATAAAATATAATATTTTATAGGGAGTAGAAACAATTCCATTTAGATTAGTCCAAATAATCTTCTAATCAGTCTCTATTGATGCTAATGCAAGCCCATGGGAATGAAAAAGTTCGAGGCCCGTGATAATTGTATTAGACTCAGCTCAAAGGGAATCACTTCTAGTATAAAATGTGGTGTATCAAAAACCACTGAACCTTGGGAGTCACGAACCACACCACCCCCACACATAAACCCATGACCAAAGGATCCATTAAAATTGAGTTTAAGACTAGTAGAAGGGGGATCCCAACACACCTAATGACCTGAAGTAATAGGCCTGGAAGGAATATAGATCTAATCTTTATGTTTCACATTCTTTGATTATCAAGCTAACCAAGAGCACCCTAAAGTTATAAATTGAGATAAAAAACACTAAGAAACTGATTATATTCACATTTTTGAGGTTTTTCCTTTTCAACAATATCCATCATGGATGCTTCAGGTTCCTATTTAAACTTTGGTTCTACAACCTCTAAAAAGTCAGTATTATCTTGTTCTTAATTACAAAGGAAGATATTTATCTGAAATTTATTTCCTAATTTTAAGTATTTTTTTATAGAAAATCTTCTAAGTATTATTCTTGATTTATTATTCACTTTCTACATCATCAAATTTTCTTGGGCATCAAGAGGCAATGTTCCCTACTTTACCACACTGAAAATAAGCCGACGAAATCTTACCTTCAAATATCCCTTTACTTCTCTTGAATTTCTTGTAAAATAGAGAAATAAGTTCTTATTCCTCATAATTAATAAATATGGAAACATCAATTTTTCCATAGGTTTTAATTTCATTTCCTTGTTTATTTTAGTGGATGCATATTCTATTTTGTCTCTCATTCCATCAGATACTATAATAATTAACAAATCATCAAGAGAGATCTTATAAAAATATATTTACCCAAGAGACAAAACTTTAGGATTGTATATAGACGGGATCCTTATTAGGATTTTATTCACAATGTAAATATTCTTAATTTATTCCCCAAGTCCTTGAATATCTCCAAAAACATTAATTATGCAATTGAAGAAGCTATCTATGTTTTCATATGGATGAATTTTCATATGATCGAACTACTATGCAAGACTTGAAGTTTGGACTCCTTTATTTTTTTATCACCTTCGTAGATATTTTACAATTTCCCCACATGGATTTGGATGAATTGAAACTCATCAATTCAAATACATTTGATCCAAAAGTGATATAGTAAGAACATTTTGTTCTTTGGCATCTACATCAAGCATTTTCCTGTCTATTTTAGTCATAGACAGACCTATCACATCAGTGACCTGAATATCCTGAGCGGTGGTAAAAATAACTTCCATCCCAAGGGTTCTTAGATGAGATCTCATCATGTTATTCCAAATCTGAAAGTTTCTTCCATCAAAGAGGGGGACAAACCTAACATTCACTAAATTCTCCCTGAAAATAGCAGAGTACAGTTTTAACTCCAATAACCTATATACTTTGATTCAACTTGTAGGACCCTAGAACACCCTTAGAGGGGATGGGTGAATCAAGGTGTAAACTTTTTCTTTTAAAGTGACAGATCTTGTTCCCATGTTGGTAGGAATTTATTAAACCTGTCTGATAGAATCATGCATTAATTAAACATTCACATACAGAGATACAACACAACAGTTTTACTTGGTTCACCACTAATGGCTATTAAAAGTATAATATGCCAATAATATTCCAGTCATACCTAAATCCAATAATATTTACTAGTTTTTGTGGATTACATAAGTTCAAACACAATCACTCTGTTCCAGGAACACACTGCCTTTACAATATTTTAGGGATAGTACATTGTCTCCCTCAGAACACTTCCATCGACTCCCCCTAGATCACTACTTTGGGTGAAGTATTACCCAATTTAACGACATGAAGGTTAATTTAGTAGATAGGTATTTAAGTCTTCGTCCATGAATAGAATTATACTCTACTTTCACCATATTCCTGAGTTGTTTCACTTGAAAGAACTGTTCACTAGAACTAGATGTTCAACACTACTATTTGAAAAGCTCCTATCCTTTGTGAAACCCACTTTATGTTTCAAATAAATACCATCCTTCACAAACCCACACACTTTTTCAAATATCCCAACCTTCACAAAGCTCACAACCTTCATGAAGCTAACTTCCTTCATGAAGTTCACAACCTTCATAGAACTCACAGTCTTCATGAAACCCCAGTCTTCATGAAACTTCTGTTTCTGATATTCCTTAGCATCAATCAGTTTATATCTATTCCTTTCTCAATTATTAAGCTCGAAAATGATTCCTAATTTTTGAATATTTTATAATTAGGTGTACCATTGTGAAATCAGATCAATTCAGCCTTTTCTCCAATTATTTTCATGTCAAATGAAGTGGGAGTGGATGCCTATTTTAGGCTCGGCCCATTGTAAATATCTCATGCTCTCAATGGTCTTTCCTCGGACCTCTTCAGTCATGCTTGTGTATCTACTCGATTAACAAAGATCTAGTTAAATTTAAACCATTTATGAAGCATCTCATAGTCACATAGATTTACCGTCACACCATCACACATTCATGAAGATTCTCATAGTTGTGAGAACGCTGTTTTTCCATCACACATTCCTGATAATTGTTTGCGATGATCTACATCTTCATGAATCTCAACCTTCATGAAACTCAGTCTTTGAGAAACTCATTCATTGACCATATTTGAGAAGATTCAATCCTAGAAAACCAACTTTCATGAAGGTTTCTCCTTCATCTCAATTTTGATCCCAAAAAATGGAAAACATTGGGAAATTGTGACAACTGGGTCCCAATGACAGCACAACCACCCCGCCTTAACATGACCGTCAGGTCCTGGACCACCAAGTACCACCAGTTGCCCCACAGACATGTGGGGCCCACACCAGGGTCCACCCACATGCCTGAACGGGTCATCTGACTAATGACAGTCCCCACAGGCCAACACTTGTCCTTTCCAGTGTACTTTGTTCTCACTCGCACACATCCTGGGAAACTTCTCAGAAGGTCACCCATCCTGATCACTACTCCAGGCCAAGCACGCTTAACTGTGGAGTTTTAATTAGGTAGGCTTTCGAAAAGGAAGGTGAACCTTGTTGATATGAGTCATATAATTTAGTCATTTAACCCTGTATCATTTGGGGATGTTACAATCACCCCCCCTTTAGAGCACAACACCCTCGTTGTGGGCCCTACATCTCAACCCAGGCAGTGCACCACACTTAAGGCTGGGTTCCTCCTTTGATACCAAATGTGACAACCGGGTCCCGGTGACAGCACAAACACCCCGCTTTAACATGGTCATCGGGTCCTGGCCTACTAGGTACCACCAGTTGTCCCACAGACACATGGGGCCCACCCCAGGGTCCACCCACGTTCCCGAACGGGTCATCTGACTAATGACAGTCCCCACAGGCCAACACTTGTCATTTCCAGTGTACTTTGTCCTCACTCGCACACATCCTGGGAAACTTCCTTGAAGGTCACCCATCCTGATCACTACTCCAGTCCAAGCATGCTTAACTGTGGAGTTTTAATCAGGCAGGCTCTCGAAAAGGAAGGTGCACCTTGTTGACATGAGTCATATCATTTAGTCATTTAACCCTGTATCATTTAGGGATGTTACGGAAATGATTCCTCCTGCAACACTGAAGTCATGTGCACTCTAAAAACTCCTGTCTTGAACACTCCATGATCAACCCTAGTGTGAATTGACAACAAACACAAAATACAGTCCATTTCCAGCTACGAAAAAAATTTGTTCCAACATTTTGGTATTTTTTTGGGTTATACTTAGCTAGAGATCCTAATTGGATTAGGTCCCCAGAAGAATAATTTTGAGTGAATCTAGTTGATGGATTAGGATAATGAGTTATCTGATTTACTATACAAGAGTCATATATGATATAATTAACATGATTTTCCAAATATATAACTAAGTGATGGGATAAATTCCAAAGTGGAATCATTACTTAGTGAAATACAGATCTTGACCCACTAATGAATATGATGTATTCAAAAGGAGGGAATCACTTTAGTGGAATCACATTTTACAATATTCCTTATTAAATGAATGTAAAACATGATACTCATTTGATAAAATCTTATGTTATAGATTAATTAATCATCATTATCGACCTTAAATTTGATATATATCTTTGAAAAAGAAATAATTAATGGAGATATTTTCTTATATTTGTATTGTAACCTAAGAACTGTTCTTAAGAAAGTGCTAGAATAACTTCTTATTGAGTAACATAATGGTGAAGTTATTTAATAAGTGGGTATAGATGCTTATGATAATCATAAAATGATTCAATCAAGGTTCTAGTGACATTAAATGAAATATTACGAAAGGAACTTTAGTCTCCACTCATATACTCAATGTGATTGAGTGTTGGTGAGACTAAGGATGTCATTTAAGGCTTTATATGGATATGAAATTTATCATAAAATCATCATTGAAAATATTCCAACTATTTAAATGAGTTTTAATAAAATTTTACTTGGTCTTCTAAAAGTGTTGAGGAAGGTTATGGTGATGTATTGACAGTGCAATGGGGTAAAATTTCAATCTGGAAGAAGAAAATTTAGTTTGAGATTTTTTGATATTTAATTGTGGTTTAAACCAATTATAAATGTTTCTTGACAATTTCTAAAAACTATTGTGGAATTTTGTTTCAAGAACCATTTCACAGTAGTTTTTTAGAACAGTTTTAAATCATTTAACATTAGTTTAAACCACTTTTAAAAATTTAACAACAATTTTATTTAAATATTTATTTATTTTTAAATAATTTATTATTATTTTTGTAATGTATATAATTATTAATTATTTAAAAAATATACATTTTTATCTATTTATCTATTTATTATTTAATTTATACTTGTTTCAATATTTTTATATAAGGCACAATAATTTCCTAGGAGGTCACACATCCTTACACTACTCTCACTCATTCTAACTTAACATTGATCGCTCCACCAAATAAATTTTTATTTATTAATATATCAATAAATGATATTTAACCTACTTGTTTCATTATTTTTTATACATGACACAACAACTTCCTAAGAGGCCACTCATCCTTACACTACTCCCACTCATTCTTGCTCAACCATTTAAGTACTAACCACTGCATTAAATGAATTTGCATATAATAATATGTCAATAATATTATTTAACCCATTTAACAAATAATATAAATAATATAAATAATTAATGAATAAAATTACAAATTTCTAATTATTTATTCTTTATTAAAAATTATTAATATTAATTAAAAAAACTAATTATTGATAATAAATTATTTAATAAATAATTATTATTATTTAAAAACTGATTAAAAAATAATAATTAATAATTTATAATAAAAAAGTAATTAAAATTTTAAATAAATAATAATTATAAATAGTTGATAGTTAATAATTGATAATTGATAATTAATAGTTAATAAATATTAATCAATAATTAAGAATTAAGAATCAACTATTTGTAATTAATAAAAATAATAAATAATAAATAATAAATAATTCATAATTCATAATTCATAATTAATAAATGATAATTGATAATAAATAATTAAAAATTAAAAATTAATAACTAAAAATTAAAAATTAAAAATTAAAAATTAATTAAAAATTAAAAATTAAATAATAAATAATATCAAATAATTATTTAATTTAATAAACTTTGCAACGGTTTTCAAAAAATCACTGCTAAAAATAAATAATAAATAAAATTTAGTATTTATAAGTAGTTTAAACCGTCACTAAATGGAAGTGGTTTTAAAAAAAACTACAATATAATAATGTTGATTATTGAATACTATCACAAAAAAAATAAAAATAAAAAATAAACCGAGAAATTTTGCAGTAGTTTTTAAAGTTGATGCTAAAAAAGAATTGCTAAATTGCTATTATTTTGTAGTGAACGTCTCTTAGTATAGAAAATAAATGTTTTTGAAACCTAAGAGAGTTTCCATGAAGGAAGAGAAATTATTCCATATATGACAGAATTATCCTAGATACCTAAAGGAGTTTGGGAAACTCCATGGAAAATCCATGTCACACGATAGTGTTATAAAAATAAATTCTTTGATTTTAATGAGTATATGATTCCAAATGTATACTTTAAAAATGTTGTAAGTATACAAGAGTTCAAGATAAAGGTAATAATAGATGAAGCTTTTAGTTTTCATTCAAATAATTAGGAAAAAGATTGCTGAATTGTGTAGTTTAATGAAAAGGAATATTTCAGACTCATATGGATCTAAATAAAGGAGGTGTGATTTCATCTTTTTTATCTTATATGATAATATATATTTTTGTAAAAAATGGGTTTTTTATGTACAATATAATATTTTATTTTAATTCAAATGGTTTATGATTCATAATATTTTATAACATGTTTGAAGGAAGATAAGCATAAAAGGAGTTTTATCCAAGATAAAATAGTTTATCTAGATGTTTGTTAAAATATGAGGGATGTGATCCCACCACCCATCAGTGACATATTTTAAAGAATAAAATTTTATTTTTAATACATTTATCCAAACACATATAATACCATATAAGATATGGTTATAATGGTTTATTTTTAAAAAATTAACACTAAAAGAAATAAGTGTTATTTATTTAATAAAGAGGCTTGTGGGAGCATGTTTGGACTTTGAGAAGTTTAAAGTGAAATAAATAAAAAATTATTCCCACCAAAATTAAAAGTAAAATTCACTCTATCTTGAAATATTTTAGGGTATATCGGTAAAAATAAATATAAATAATTACATCAAGTTAACTCAACAAAGTGAATATCATTGTATATCTTAAAGTTGTTAATGATATATTGGTAAACGAAAAATGTAAATAGTTTCCAAAATAATCTCAAGGAAATTTTTTGAAAGAAAATATTCAAGAATTATGATAATGATGAAATTATAACGAGTTCTAAGTATATTAAAAAAGTTATTAACATCATAATATTTGACGTTGTGAAGTAAATAAATTTGGATGCTACGTTCAAAGAGTTGAACATTAGGAATATGTTTTGTTGCAACCCGAGACACCCTAAGAGGGTATGGGTGAATCAGGATGTCAAAATTTTCTTTTTTGATTATATATATATTCCTAACATTGGTATGGACTCATTGGACCTATCATTGTTAGATTCACATCCACCACAAAACAAATTCTGAAATTAAAATAAGGCATAATATTTTTTACTTTATTCATCACTAAGGGATAGTCCAAGGCGCATGCACATGATGTTATTCCAGTGTAATAGAATATAATAATCTTCACTAGTTCATTGGATAAATGTTTTTTCCATGGTCACTCCATGCTAGGAGAACTGCCTTTACAAATTAATTCAAGGATACCATACTGCTTCCCTCATATTACTTTTTCCAACTCCTCTTCTGTGCACTACATCGGATGAAGTATTACTCAGTTTAATGACTTGAAGGATGATTCTATATCATAAATAATTTATTCTTTTATTTTCATCATGACTTCATTAATATGATGCTCTAATATAATTCTTAACTTCTCCCAAAAACTTCCTTTCACATAATTATTTATTGTGAAACTCCCTTTACTAATGTGAGTTCACCCAATTATATCTCATAAAAATCCTTCACCCTACCTTGCTTATATAATAAGGTTCACACTACTACCTTCACCCAGTTTTCTTCACACAACTCCCTTTTCCTAGGAATGTTCTTGGAATTTATATTACACAACCTCCCTTTAATAGAACCTCCTTCTCCTAGATATTTTTCTCAAGTACAGTTTTCTCAAGTTAATCTTACTTGAAAAGAGATCCTATAATCCTTCTCCAAATATTAATTAGTTTATATTGACTGTGTTCAACTAGTATATATAGGGAAAAATGATTTTTTTCAACCATTCAGACTCAGACTTGTGAGGTGTGTCCCCTTTCGCTATCCATATGCAACTCCATTAGCACGGTGTGGTTGCGCCACTCCCATTTGTGTGAATTCTCAGACTTAGAAAATATAATTCTTAAACTTGTATGAAAACACTATACTAGTGTTAAATTGATTAAAACTGTGAGAATATCTAGACATACACAAAAATCATCTTCTCACTTCCTCTGAAATTTCACAACCAAATATTTAAAAAACAATTTGAAATGATACAATATTTAAAATTTATACAATTCCTCTTTTAGAATTTAACTTCTTATAAACCATCACTCTTAGTATTAAAAATACTTGATCATCCTCGAAAATGATTGACAATAAACACAACACTAAAACTCTAGATCGAAACACCTTGGTTCCAACACGATTAATAAATCTCGCCATTATTCAAACTGGATCACTTCATAGATATTACTCACTAAAGGAGTTTAGTGGGAGGATTTTATTAAATGGTCATGTAGAGATGTGACTAGAATTATATATATATGTAATGAGCTTAACAAAAGCCTAAAAGTTTAGTGAAATAAGGCCTATTTAGTGGTTTATCATATGGGATATGATTAACAGGGAACTTATATATGGTTTTGTTAATATAATTAAGGATTTTATAAATATAAAAAATATTATGTTATATAAATGGAATTATCTATTTTATTATTCTTTCAAATTGGTTACATATATTTTGTAAAGTATAATGATAATTAACCTCTCAAAGTATGAATTTTAGTTATCCCTAATCGATACTCATCCTGTAGTGTTATAGGTTGTGATGAAATGTTAAGGTTATCATGAGTATAATTTTTTATTGAGATATGAAATATGTTCATGAGACACAAAAAGAGTTTTTTTGTGATAGATAACCCCTTAAGTATACTACATGGAGTGTCATGCACTATTTATTTTATATACTAGGGGTGCATGTTGCATGCTGGAATTTTACCATACCTAAGGTTGGTGAGATACCTAGCATAATAACCTTTATACTTTGATATCTTTCTTATGAAAGCATTGTGTATTAGCTAATTAGGGGGTGGTTGGGTATGTTTATGGTCATGTCATTAGTTGAGTATTAAAAAATATTAGTTTTTTCATATCATATAGAGAGAATGACATTGGAAACTTTATTGATATAGACTGGATAAGTTTATGGGTGTACCTAGATGATATATGTGAGGTGATTATATATTGGATGAAGGAAATATGATTTTATCATCCATAAGTTTGAATGACATATGATGTATTCATCAACATGGCCGGTCTACACTTAGAGAATCGAGAACATATGAGTAGGCTATATGAGATAGAAATATTATGTTTCTCATATTTACTCAATGTATTAGACAAATGGATCATAAGAAAATTCATGATTTTATATCATAAAACTAGTGAAGACAGACATAGATAGATACATGTGTTTGATGAAGATCATGTTAAATCCATCAATAGTTTGAGTAGTACTGATACATTTCTAGAGGATTCTTATTGATGGAATTTATGAATACAGTAATTCATATTTTCTATCAATGCTACAAAGGATTGGGGGGGGGGGTCACACGTTGTGGTTGATTGAAATAGGATTGAGTTTTACAGAACTCAGATAGATTCTCTAAAAGTATTTATAGTTTATCAAAAGGAATTTTTAGATGGATATTCATAAGATATTATATGTGATGTGATACATGGTGAATCTGATGATAAATTTACAAAAGGGTTTTGGAAGATATCTGAATTGAGTTTTGGATATTATTTTACAATTTATAATATATGAAATAATATAAGGTGAAATGTGTAACAACCCAGATCTTCGTTTTAGGTATGTTTTTCCCTTTTCTAGAGTTTTTAAGAAAAATGAACTTTTTGGAAATTTTCAAAGTACACACCGTGTACTCTTCTCCGGCTTGAAGCCATGTGCTGGCCGTGTCGGGCCACACACACGGTGTATAGGGGCGATGTGGAGGCTGATTTTGGCGGAGTACAGAAAATACCCAGTACACGCTGTGTACTCTAAAAGTACACACCGTGTACTTTCTGTTTTTTTACTAAATGAACCAGGGTCGCGCCTGACGCACAGAAGCGTATTCTTTTAGGTCTCATTCGTCCGAGAGAGACCCATATGGCCGGATCTTTGACGAGCTCCCGTCTCTTCGTCCGTTCTCCGATTCGAGCACGTTTGATTGCGTTGGAATCGAAGCGGTGAGTTATTCCTTCTGCCTGAGCTTTGTTTTTTGATTCCTATTCATTTTTGAGTTATCGTGGGTTGATCGTTTTGTGCGTTTTCTCAGATCTACGATGTTCTAAGGAGAATCTGTCATCGTTGTTCACGTATATCGATCTCCTAGTATTGAGGAAGGTGGTTTGTGCCTTTCTGTTGAAATTCGATGAGTATTTTGTGAAAATTCCACAAATTCCCTTGGGCGGGGAATTGTGCGTTTCCTGTTTTTCCCCTGATGTTTTCCTGCTTTGCTTGATTGCTTTAGTAGAGGTTTATGCTTGTGAGTAGAGTAATTTGTTTTGTTCTCAGGTTACTTTTCCATGCTTGTTTTTACTGTTTGGAATTTTCCAGTTTCCATGCCTAGTTGAAGGATAGTGGAACTGTTGCTTTGTATTACTGCTGAGCCTTAGAAGGATATCCAATTAGTTCTTGAGTTTTACTTGGATGATGTATGCACACTGAGCATGTTTATTTCCACACAGGATTGTGAGTACCTAGTGTAGCAGAACATAGGGAGAATTGACGTAAGAGCTTCTCTAGAGTGTCTTAAGTACGATGCGAGACCACAGGGGGAATTGGCGATGAGTGCTTTCTCAGAGAGTCTATAGTTCCTTGACACGGGACACAGGGGGAATGAGAAGTTGAGTGCTTCCCCAGGGGTCATTTAGTACGATATGAGACTATAGGGAGAATTGACGTTGAGTGCTTCCTCAGAGATTCTATTAATTCATAGCTGAACCAGAGGGGTGAGACTGTGTGTGCCTCCTAGAGGGTTGTTAGTAATTATAGGTTGAACCATATGGGTTAGGCTGTGAGAGCTACCTAGAGGGTTACCTATTTCTTTATTGTTGCCTACTGTTTACTTGTGTACTTTATTTGTCAGAACTATGGATTGCATCTGCTTGTGCTTTCCTGTTTACTTCTTCTTGTTTTATTACTGCCATGTATTCATTGACTGTTAGGAACAAATATTTGGGTTATTAACTACTAGGATTGTATCTCACTCCCTGTTTGGGTCATGCTTTTGGGCACAAACAGACTACATTGTTGCAGGAATAGATAAGGGCCAATGCCCTTCTACTTCAGGTACCTAACTTGCTGTGGAGATGGAGAGAAAGGGACCAAGCTACAGCTTGCGATGCTGAGGAGTTTACTTTATTTTTCTTTGGAAATCTGTTTTCAGTTTTATTTCAGCATGTTGGTTTGTTTACTACTTTCCATAGACATATGTACCATGTTACATCATTATTATTTATACATTGCTTCCGTTGTTCGGTTTAGTTGTTGTATGTTGTTTATTGTTTCCGCTATTGTGTTTGGTTGTTCTTACGCTATATACTTTACCGAATGAGGGAATAGTTTCCCCCACCAACTCACCAAGGCCCTCGCTGCTAGTCGGCAGCCTCTGGCATTTGGGGAAGTGCGCTTGAGGTCATGTGACAAACCGCATACGGGGCGCCTCTGGGTGGCTTCTGAAACTGGGACGTTACAAAGTGGTATCAAAGGGAGGTTTCGATCCTCCGACCTGTGGGTTATGGGACCACATTAATCAGAAATTGGTGTATCATGGTCCTATTTTCTCTTGTATATGATTATAGGAGATGTCAAGCTTTGATTCTTGGGGAGTATGGGCCCTCACGGATCGGAATTTGGCACCTCTTTGCCCTGCTTTTGGTGTTTCTGGGAGTCCGTGCAGTTTCTGAGCTACTACCTAGAAAAACACAGAATACACTGCGTGTACTTTTTGGATACACTCCATGTAGTTTTCAGGCCGTGTCATTGACTGTGTGAGCAAAAACACGGTGTCGTGAAAGTAACTTTAGGAACACGCCGTGTATGGTAGGTACACGCTGTGTAGTAATGAGCTGTGTATCCGATCGTGTCACTAACAATATGGGTCAGAGAAGATCGGGTAGAACACGTCGTGTCCATAGGGAACACGCCGTGTAGTCCTGTCCAGGTACCCGGCCGTGTCACGAACAACACCGGCTAGAGTTACCTTCTTTTCCACACGCCGTGTTTGTTCAGAACACGCCGTGTAGTCTTGTTCAGGTACTCGACCGTGTCACGAACAACACGGGGCAGTGTCACCTTCACCTATACTCACCGTGTTTTTTCGGAGCACGCCGTGTAAGGTTCATCCGTGTAGACGGCCGTGTGTTTAACAAAACAGGCCGTCGAAGCCTTGTCCACTACACGCAGTGTCCTCCGAGAACACGCCGTGTAGTCTCAGTTTAAGAAGACCGTGTTGGTTATCCATGTAAGGGACTCGGTCAGGGGAATCATTTTCAAGAACACGCCATGTGTGGGGTCAACACGCCGTGTAGTATGAGGTGTACACAACTTGTAGGGAAGTAGTACACGCCCATGTCAGTGGCTTAAGAAGACACGCCGTTTAGTTTTTATACACACCGTGTAGTCGAGTTTTGTAAACTTGTGTGTTTTTCATTCCCTATTCCCGTTTTGTACTCTTGTGTTCTCTTTCCTTGTTTTCCTGATCTAAGGTGTTCTTTTGACCTTTCAGAGATATGCCTCTGATATGTCCTCCGGTCGTACGTCTGTCGTCAGGCAGTGATCAGAAGCCAGACATGGCTAATCAGGGACTTCCTACCGATCCTCCAGTCGGGCCAGCCTTGGAACCAGCTGTCATACCAGTTGCAGGCACTGATGCGTAGTTCAGGGAAGGTTTCATTAGGATGATGTAGTCCTTATAGGGATCACTGCCTCCTGCCACGACTATGGAAGACCTGACGTAGGTTTTTCAGTAGCAGCATCCTCCCACGTTCTCGGGGGAAGGAGGACCTCAGGCTGCAGAGTCATGGCTAGAAGCCATGTTGACTATCTTCGAGCATCTGGAGACACCTCCAGAGAGTCGTTTCAAGCTCGCTACCTACATTCTATGAGACTCCTCCAAGAGGTGGTGGGATGTGATCTCACAGGCGGGTCAACAGCATGCTATGGCTTGGGAGGAGTTCTAGTGCGTGTTCTACGACTACTTCTACCCGGAGACCCTGGGGGCCGATCAAGCCCGAGAGTTCATGAGCTTAGAGAAGGTTACTCTTTCTGTCATGGAGTATTCCCCTTGTTTCACCGATCTGCAGTGTTTCACACCCCTCTGAGATGGAAGGGGGGTGTTTTTGGCAAGGAAGTTCGAGGATGGTCTCAGGCGGGAGATCTGCTCGCAGGTGAATATCTTTCAGCTGACTTCCATCACTTCCATCGTCAACTAGACACTGATTGCGGAGCACAATCTGAGAGACTCTAGAGCTGGAATCTAGGGAGGTTCTGATTCCAGAGCTAGTCTTCCTCTAGATGACAGCAAGAAGCACCGTAAAGAGTCTACGCGCGGTGATCCGAGGAATCGAGATACATCGTCGGGCAGCCAGTTGGTATGCTACCAGTGTGGACAGTCAGGGCACACGAGGCTGCAGTGCCAGAGAGACCCTAGGGAGTGCCGATCTTGCGGCAAGATGGGTCACCTTCAGTGTTTCTGCCAGGTTTTCTCACTAGTAGCTGGTGACCAGGGTTCTTCCATGACTCCTCGTTCAGGAGCAGCACCACCAGTTTCTCACCAGTCAGGGAACCTGAGTTTTTTCGGCCTTTCGGGCTGAGGAGGAGGTCGAGTACATGGAATTCAGCCACCAGGTCCCTCATCATCAGCAGGGAGGTTCTTCTTAGAGTGGTCAGCCAGGGGCGCAGGGCCGCGGTGCAGGCCAGTCTTTCACTGTGGAGCAGATTTATCAGGAGAAGGATCCCGACCCTTCTACAGTTCTAGGTACGATCTTAGTAGCCTCAGTTTTATCTTCAGCCCTTTTCGATACTAGTGTTACACATAGCTTTATCTCTGTTGTTGTCATGGGGAGTCTTGGGCTCTGTATCTTTTCTTCTGCCGACTCGTTGACACTAGACACACCTTTGGGGATGAGGACATCTAGTGTACGCCAGTGTAGAGAGTGCCCTCTCGAGGTTGCAGGGTATCGTTTATTATGGTATATCTATGTCCTAGAGATGATAGGATATGATTTCATCCTCAGTATGGACTGGTTGGTTCCCTTCCAGGCCATCGTCGACTGTTATCACTGCGGGGTCAGTTTCATCTCACCAGAGGGTGAATCCTTTCTTCATTGAGGCGAATGGGACGTTCGAGCGAGTTGGGTGGGACTCGAGAATCTTGGGTTAGGAGGGGTAACATCCCATATTTCTAGTCTTTATCTGGATGATTAGGGGATTCCATGGTTGGACTTTCCTCCAGTGGTAGATCTCTTCAGGGATGTCTTTCCAGGGGACTTTTCAGGTTTGCCTCCGGAGCGTGAGGTAGACTTCTATATTGAGCTCGTGCCGGGTGTGGCACCGGTGTCTATTACTCCCTATAGGATGGCCACACCTGAGTTATAGGAGGTCAAGAATTAGTTGGAGGAGTTTCAAGCAAAGTGTTTCATCCAACCCAGTACATCTCCTTGGGGTTCTCCTGTCCTTTTTGGGAAGAAGGCAGACGGTACCCTTCGGCTTTGTGTGGATTATCGGAAGCTGAACCAGTTGACGGTCAATAACCGATATACCTTGCCAAGGATCGATGACCTCTTTGACCAGCTTCGAGGAGACCGGGTGTTCTCGAAGATCGATTTGAGGTCCGACTATCGTCAGTTGCGCGTTAGACCATCAGATATACCTCTGACAGCCTTCAGGAGTAGGTATGGTCTATACAAGTATATAGTCATGTCGTTCGGTCTCACAAACGCGCCTGTAGTTTTCATGGCACTGATGAACTGAGTGTTCCATCTTTACTTGGACTTCATCGTCGTGGTCTTCGTGGACGATATCTTGGTGTACTCTCACACTCGACACAACCATGCCACACACCTTGAGATCGTTCTGAGTACACTAAGAGAGAATCGACTTTATGCTAAACTCTCTAAGTGCCACTTCTGGATGGATCAGATTCACTTCTTGGGTCACGTCATCTCAGAGGCAGGAGTATCAGTGGATCCATAGAAAGTGATAGCTGTAGTTTCCTGGGAGCATCCAACGAACATCTTTGAGGTACAGAGTTTTCTAGGGATGGCTGGATACTACAGACGCTTCATTCAGGACTTTTCTTGTCTAGTAGCACCATTGACAGGTCTGACCAAGAAGGGGGAGAAGTTCTTATGGTCAGATTCTTGTGATTCATCCTTTCAGGAGCTGAAAGGTAGGTTGACGTCAGCACCGATACTAGTCTTTCCAGATCTAGGCAAGAGCTAAACTGTTTACTGTGATGCTTCAGGTATCGGGATGGGGGTTGTGATTATGCAAGGAGTTGGAGTCGTTGCGTACGGGTATCGAAAGTTGAGGCCACATGAGAGGAACTACCCTATGCACGATCTGGAGTTGGCAGCTGTTGTTCATCCCCTATGATTTTGGATACACTATCTACTGGGAGATCACTTTGTGGTCTTCACTGACCACAAGATTCTCAAGTATATCTTCACTCAGTGTGACCTGAATCTGAGATAGCGTAGGTGGGTCGAGTATCTTCAGTTGTTTGATTTAGAGCTTGCCTATACGCCAGGAAAGGGCAACGCAGTGGCACATGCGTTGAGCAAGAGAACTAAGGTTCGGGTGGTTCAGGAGGCCAACAGTGAGTGGCAGCTAATGGCTATGTTCTCTAAGATGCATCTGGAGGTGCACGACATATAGGGGCAGACTTTCCTATCTTTTATAACTGTTACCTCTACACTTATTGATCGAGTACGAATGAGACAACTATCAGACTCAGAAGGCTTGGTCCTGCGGGAGAGTGTGTCAGGAGAGGACCCTCTTCCTGGATGGACAGTGGGTGAGGATGAGATCTTGCATTTTCAGGGTCGTGTATGGGTGCCAGCAGACATACGCGAGGAGATGATGTGGGATTTTCATTGCTCAGTTTGGGCAGTTCATCCTGGCATCACCAAGATGTATTGGGATTTTCATCGCTAGTACTGGTGGCCAGGTGTAAAGAGGGATGTTACTGGTTTTGTCATGAGATGCTCTACTTGTTAGCAGGTGAAGGCGGAGCATCAGCGACCAGCAGTCCTTTTACAGCAGTTACCCATTCTGGAGTGGAAATGGAACGATGTCACGATGGACTTCGTGACCAGATTGACGAGGTCGCCTCGAGGGAATGATGTTGTTTGGGTTGTCATCGACAGGCTCACGAAGGTTGCTCACTTCTTGCCGATCAAGGAGACCTTCAGTGTCGATGATCTGGGACGACTTTACATCCGAGATATCGTCCGTATGTATGGATTTCCATGCTCCATTGTTTCAGAAAGAGATACGCGCTTTAATTCTCGATTCTGGTAGGGACTTCAGAAGGCCTTGGGTACCCATGTACTTCTGAGTACGACATACCATCCCCAGAATGATGGCCAGTCTGAGCGCACGATCCAGGTGCTTGAGGATATGCTCCGAGCTTGCATCCTAGACTTTGGTGGTTCTTGGGAGAAACATATTCCTCTGGTGGAGTTCTCCTACAACAACAGTTTTTAGGCAACCATTCAGATGGAACCATACGAGGCTTTGTACGGTAGGCCATGCCGATCACCCTTATGCTGGCTGGAGGAAGGAGAGACAACTTTGCTGGGACCTCGTCTCGTTCAGGAGACCTTAGAGCAGATAGAGCTGATTCAGAAGCGGATGGCTACAGCACAGTCCCAACAGAAGTCTTATGCTGACCAGTGGAGACGACCCCTGGAGTTCGAGGTTGGGGATTAGGTTTTCCTGCGTGTCGTACCGAGGTTGGGACACAAGAGGATTCAGAGGTAGGGTAAGCTTTCACCACGGTACGTCGGGTCGTTTGAGGTATTGGAGAGAGTTGGGCCGGTTACCTATTGGTTGCAGCTACCTCAGAGGTACCGGGCTATGCATGATGTCTTCCACGTCTCTCAGCTTCAACGTTACTTTTCAGACCCGTCTCATGCCTTTCAACCTGAGGAGGTTGATCTTAAAGAGGATGCGTCGTTTTAGGAGCATCCTATCCGGATTGTTGATTGCAGTACGAAGGTTCTCTGTGGGCGGTCTATCCCTCTTGTATGGGTGTTATGGAAGCATGGGTGAGTACAAGATGAGACCTGGGAGAGGGAGGCCGATGTACGATCGTAGTGGCCGGAGCTGTTCGAGGTTTCTTCTTCTACGCCTCTCTAGGAAATTCGAGGACGAATTTCTTTAAGGGGGGAAATTTTTAAGAACCTGGATCTTCGTTTCAGGTATGTTTTTCCCTTTTATGGAGTTTTTTAAAAAAAATGAACTTTCTGAAAATTTTCGAAGTACACGTCGTGTAATTTCTGAGTACACGCTATGTACTCTTCTCTGGCTCAAAGTTGTGTGCTGGCCGTGCCGGGCTACACACACGGTGTGTAGGGGTGACGTGGATGCCGATTTTGGAGAAGTATGGAAAAGACCCAGTACAGGCCGTGTAATCTAAAAGTACATGCCGTGTACTTTTTTTTACTAAATGAACCGGGGTCATGCCTGACACACAAAAGTGTCTTCTTTTAGGTCTCATTCGTCCGAGAGCGACCCGAGTAGCCAGATCTTCGACGAGCTCCCGTATCTTCGTCCGTTCTCCAATTCGATCACAATCGATTGCATTGGAATCACAACAGTGATTTCTTCCTTATGCTTGAGATTTGTTTTCTGATTCCTCTTCGTTTTTGAGTTATCGTGAGTTGAGTGTTTTGTGAGTTATCTTAGATCTACGAAGTTCGAAGGAGAATTTGTCGTCCCTATTCACGTATATCGATCTTCTAGGATCGAGGTAGGTGTTTTATGCCTTTTTGTTGAAAGTCGATGAGTATTTTGTGAAAATTCAACAAATTCCCTTGGGCGGGGAATTGTGGGTTTCCTGTTTTTCCCCTACTGTTTGCTTTCTTTACTTGATTGCTATAGTAGAGGTTTATGCTTGTGAGTAGAGTAATGTTTTTTGTGCTCAGGTTGCTTTTCCATGCTTTTTTTTACTGTTTTGCATTTTCCAGTTGCCATGCCTAGTTGTAGGATAGTGGAACTGTTGCTTTTTATTGCTGCTGAGCCTTATAAGGATATCCAAGTAGTTCTTGAGGTTTACTTGGATGATGTACACGCGCTGAGCATGTTTATTTCCACACAGTACTGTGAGTACCTATTGTAGCAGACCATAGGTAGAATTGACGTAAGGGCTTCTCTAGAGTGTCTTATGTACGATGCGAGACCACAGGGGGAATTGGCGATGAGTGCTTCCTCTGAGAGTCTGTAGTTCCTCGACACGAGCCACAGGGGGAATGAGACGTTGAGTGCTTCCCCAGATAGCCTTTAGTAAAATACGAGACTATAGGGGGAATTGATGGTGAGTGCTTCCTCAGAGAGTCTATTAATTCATAGCTGAACCAGAGGGGTAAGACTGTGTGTGCCTCCTAGAGGGTTGCTAGTACTTATGGGTTGAACCATAGAGGTTAGGCTGTGAGAGCTACCTAGATGGTTACCTATTTCCTTATTGTTGCTGGCTGTTTACTTGTGTACTTTATTTGTTAGAACTATGGATTGCATCTGCTTGTGCTTTCCTATTTACCACTTCTTGTTTTATTACTGTCATGTATTCATTGAATGTTAGGAACAAATCTTTGGGTGATTGCCTACTGGGATTGTATCTCACACCCTGTTTGGGTCATGATTTTGGGCCCAAAAAGACTACTTTGTTGCAGGTATAGATAAGGGAAAGCACCCTTCTACTTCAGGTACCTGACTTGCTGTGGAGCTGGAGAGCAAGGGACCAAGCTACGGCTTGCGATGCTGAGGAGTTTACTTTTTTTTTCTTTTGAAATTTGTTTTCAGTTTTATTTCAGCATGTTGGTTTGTTTACTACTTTCCATAGACATATGTACCATGTTTCATCATTATTATTTATACATTTCTTCCATTGTTCGGTTCAGTTGTTTTATGTTGTTTATTGTTTCCGCTATTGTGTTTGGTTGTTCTTCCGCTGTATACTTTACCGAATGAGGGCATAGTTTCCCCACCGACTCACCAATTCCCTCACTACTAGTCGGTAGCCTCTGGTGTTTGGGGAATCACTCTTGAAGTCATGTGACCAACCGGGTACGGGGCGCCTCTGGGTGGCTTCCGGAACTGGGACATTACAAAATGTCACAAAGTTTATAAGGCTTTAGTGAAAGTGGGAGATTAATGGAGATATTCCCCAATATAAAGCATATAATTCTTTGTCTTTATCATTTTGTATGATGTGTATAATTTGTATGGTATGAAATATAGAAAAGAAGGAATATATATTACTTGCTAAAGGCATATCTTAAATCACAAATATGCATATATCATGCTACTTTTAGGCCAATCATAATATACAATTGAGCTATATCATATGGGAGTGTTATGGGTAGAATCATATTGTATGATTCACACAAACACTCTATTATTGATATTAGAATTTTAATGCTAAGTATTAATGTTTAATAATATTCCATATGTAGTTATCATTGATTAAATGTGATTCATGGGAGATCGAACACGCTTAAATGTTATAGTGCAGTTCAAATGTTCTAAATGGAAGACATTACATGAACGTGATGTAATTTTTGAGTAAATTCCATACAAATATTAGGAATGTGATAAGGGATATATAAGGAGGAGGATACCACTGATTTGGGAATTTGAGCGAACTGAGCTTGCATAAGACTCCTAACAATTCTCTCTTTCTCTCTAGAGATCTATTATTTCTCTATCCTTAACTCCCAAGCGATAATATCATATCTTGGATGCAAAGATAATACCACCTAATACTTGGGTGATTTATTTTTCATATGTACACATCTCATAGGGAATAATATTTTATCTATTCCTTAGTGATCTTCATCAAGAACATATTAAATATTATAGTATCAATGATCTTTAATACAATGGTACATTTATTTATTTTAGTTTATTTATTTATTTAGTTTCAATGCATCATTTTCTTAGGATGTTTTGTCTATAATTTATTCTAATATATTGAAAATGGAACGCCCCGACCCCAGCTACCCAGAGTCGGTACATTACTTCATAACATTGGCATGATCACAAAAGATCAAGTCTCGAAAGACCGATTAGTTTAGTAGCCTTGGAAACACTAGATACATTCATAAGTCTTACATTACATCATAAAGTAAAACAAAACTAAAACATCTTCTCTTCATATCCCCTTATATTATCCCTGTAGGTCATTCATATTATACTTCTTCACATCCTGAAAAATATTAAAAAATTGAAAGGGGTGAGCTCAGATGCTCAGTAAGGATAACAATATTGCAGAATCTTTCATAAATAAACATTAACATTTAAGGAAATGTATAACTAAAACAAAAGCCTTTTAAACATGAACTTCAACATAATATGGAAAAAGTAAAATGAGATAATTCCATTTACTTATTCACATGGATATTCTACTGGTCGAATAATCACATGAAATATCAATAACCACTTTCATAATGATGGAATGCATAATGTCAGACTATCATAACCACGTAGCCAAGTCCTCGTGCCAAGACCACAAATAAGATTTTGTCAAGGCCTCATGCCAAGATACTAGTTTGTCTCATGAGACCTACCGATGAAATTTTTTTAGAAGATACTTACATTTAAAATTTCTCAAATATACTCCAGTGTTTTTCTAAAAACATTATGCAAGCTTCTGAAAACAAAATAACTAATTCTGAGACTGCTCGACTAATTACAGGCCATGATGGGTCCACGCCCAATCCCTTCCTGTCTACCACACTCGAGAGTCAGGTTTTCTGAAAACATTTTTAATATTGCATTAAATACGTATACATTTGCACTGGATTTTCATATATTTGAGAGAAATATCTCTCTCTTTTTTGAAATCATTTAAAAAAAATTATGGCTTGTAGAGGAAGCCAAAACTCAAATAATGGTCACGACGGCGGAGAAGTCATTGTCGCCGCATACGTAAGACAAAACATTCCTTTTTTCGTTTAGTAAAAATTCTTCGTATAAAAATATTCCTTTTGAATAAAAGTCAAAGTCAAAGGGGTTTATACACCTTATGAAAGAAAGATGTGTATAAAACAAAATATGCCTCAATGAAAGGAGATTGAGATGAAGTCCCTTACAAAGATAATTTTTTAAATAAAATATATCTATTATGTGTATTCTCTATAAGTACACATAAATAAAGTAAAAATACAAGATAGGACATAATAATATCATGACATAATTTGAAAGTAGGAGATTAACCCAAAGAATGGAAATTGGGTTACGAAATTCCCTTACCTTGTGTCCGACTTGATTCGACCGTTCTTTAACCTCCTGAATAATAAACTAGAGTTAATATCTACCATTTTCAATTTTATTATCATTTTTATATCACTTATTACAATGTTATGAAAATTATGTAATTATTTAAGTTAATAACGGCCGTTTTGTCGATTTTTGGTACTTGAGTCAACAATAAACTTCTTATAATTACAAGTTGTTTATGTGGTAGAATATACATTATCTCCAGAATTATATTCATGATTTAGATGTCATATATATCATATATATCCAGTATATACATTCATTCATAATATTACGTAACATTTAGAGGTAAGAAATGAAATGCACCATTCATGGAGACGGTAAGCCGTACGTACGCATGAACGCTACTTTCATTTCTATTTCGTATTTAATGGAATGAAATCATAATTATATAAAGTTATAATATAGTTCCAGTATAATATCATATATAATATCATTTACTCCATCCTTTATACATCCCACATATGGCATTAACGATTCACATCACTTTGAGGGGGCGGTAGTCCGCACTTCCTAAAATGAAATTATCGCGTTTACCCATAATGGAAATCATAAAGTATGCCATAAATGAGAAATACAGAAGTATAAGGAAAACATAAACATATTATATATCATATATAAATATAGTTACATCTTAATGGCCACCTTTGAAGGTGTTATATGAGTGTTGAACAATCATCGTTTCGTGAGGCAGAAATTCGCCATCCACAGAAACAGTATGTTCTTTAACCATTAGATGTAGGTGTGTGTACGTGTAGCTCGAATGCTTCTTATAACAACATCCTAGTATATTTAGGATACTTTTGTTGTTACAAAAGAAATGAATAAAAAGTTTTTAGGGGGTTGGAGAAGAAAAATAAAACAAAACAACATTAGAGAAGACATTACCTTAAAATCGGGTAACTCTTTTTGATTTGATCCAAAGGCTTCCTTGGGAAGAGTTCTGCCCAAAGTGAGGCTTCTAGGAGTAAGGGAGGGAATTTGGGAGAGTATTTGAGAAGAGGTTGTCTGAGCCAAAAGGCTTTGAAAGGGTGAGTAAGGTGGTAGTGGTGGGGGCCTTTTATAAGTGGAGAGGAGGGGCACTCTTGGAAAGTAATGAAATATTACTTTATTATACAATGCTTTTCGGATTATAAAGGTCCCACACTTCTATAATTCGAGTATAAGGTGATAAGGGTTCGAAATATACCCATCAAATAGGCTTTGGACAAGTGTAAGCCTTGGATTTTACATTATCTTTTCATTTTATTTAAATCGTTAATTAATGAGGTAATTGCTGCATCATCATGGTGTCATAAATAATTTAATTTATTTAATGTCTAAAAATTATAAAAAAATTATGATGATGTATGAAATATTTTTTTTATTTCTAATGAATATTTATAGTCAATAATAGGACTTGTATAACCCTATTTAAAAATTGTTTTAGTAAAACAACTCTTATTTGTGACCTTTTTATTTTAACATTAAATAAAAAGTTATTTATGTCATTTTCCTACCAAAGTGGCTCCATGGGGTCCCCAAGTTGACCCATGTATTGCCTTGGTCGTCCATGACTCATACAATAGGGGTAGGACAAGTTTCAAGGTCATTTACTATTATTATAACATTATATTTACCTTAAATTTCACTAATTACCTTTAATTGCGATTAATTAAACTTAAAAGTTAATATTCACCAAAAAATTATTTTAATCTCAATGAATCAAATTTTACTTCCTAATGACAACCATATATGTCGGATTTTTTAAAATCAAATCACAGAAGTGGTAATATTTCATTTAAACAAAAAATCAGTTATTTAACTACCACTTAGTGGTTTCACTATTCATCAAAAATTGAAGTTTTTCAGAACAATGTCAAAATTTCACCCTAAGCTATAATTGATATTCCGAATCCAAAAATGATGTCTATTTTACAAAATTGCAAACATATAAGTTGCATTAATTAATTTTCTAATTAATTCCCGCTGTCACAACAAATAGCGTGTTTTTAAGAAACAATATATATCAAAAGATTGACGATTGTTTATGTCCAAATTCAAAGTGACATTAATTCTAATGATCACTATTGGATAAAATAGTAAAAATATATTCTAATTATAATTTAAAATCACTCAGTAGTATAATTTATCACTATAAAATACTTTGATTAAAAAAGTTGTTTTTAAGTATTTTTCACTATTCATAAAAATTGGAAGTTCTCAGAAAATTACAAAAAATTCAACTTTGGATAATTTCGATATTACGAATACAAAAATGAAGTCCATATTGAAATATAAGATTTCCATAATTTTAAAAAGTGGGTATTACTATTCATAACGACTACTTTGATTAGTCGCAGTGTGTTAGAACTCAAACTTGCGTACAATGCAAGCTATTGCATTATTGAAAGAGAAGCGTATATTGGAAGCTCGGGGTGTTACATTCTCCCCTCCTTCAATAAATTTCATCCTCGTAATTTGAAATTTTTCTTTGAAAATAAAAGGTTGAAAATAGAAAATACCTTTGTGGAAAACCCACATCGGAAATAGGGTTAATAAGAATATAACATTAAAAGAAAGAAAGAGAAGTGCAAAGGTCACCCGAGATAGCCCATACTAGGATTCTATGAAAATATGGATATGGAAGAAAAACAATCCATTAAGGTCTGATGGAGAGTTGTAGAAAACTGGATTAGGAGAAAGTTAACTATAAGAAAATCACAAACTTGTGATTGGTTAAACAATCATTGATTCCCCAGTTGGAAAAGTTAACCGGCAACGTTTTTGTTTTAAGTTACCTTTTATAATGTTGAGGAATTTATTTAGAAGATTTACTAAGAACTTAAGGGAATATACATACTTGTAATGTAGACTTTCATTCTTTAATAAATTTTTACCACAAACCCATCTTTCACCTTAAAAGGTAATAGAACTCAAAAATATTCTATTTATCCTAATTGTATAAGGTTCAAAATATTACCACATACCATTTAGATTAGGAAAAATATTTTGTAATAACCAGGGACTTCCTGTAGGCTAGTGGTAGGTAAAAAAGGCCTGTCACACTATGGTTGTGGGTTCGATTCCTACAGCATTGTCCGACGCGACGGGTTATGCCCCACCCTGCAGGTTGTCCTTTTCCTAAAACTATAGTATTATAATATTCCAAAAATAATCTTCATAAATGTTTTAACCTTAAACAATACTATTCAAAGTTCAACTTAATCAATCCCAACCTTTATAGTTATCCAAAATACCTCTGTCCAGACTTTCTCTAAAAGGCCTCTTAATTCCAAAATCAATTCATCAGATTCCCTAAACAATGTAAAGTTTCTCTTATTGTCACATACTAAAATATGATTACCTTCATCGTATTAAAACCTTAATGAAAAGAACACGTACTGCAGTACAATCCTTATATATATCACATTATTCTTATAACCAGAATATAATCCTTGAGTCCAAAAGCACCAATACATTAAGTATTCCAATTCAACTGTAGTCACAACAAAAGATTGGCCTTGATCCCTTGGCCTTTTCTGAGGTAAGTTTCCTTGACGCTTAGGACATTCATTTTCATAATGACCCATTTCCCTAAAATTGTAGCATTCAACATTGATAGCCTCTTTCTTTCCCTTGCAATCACGCGCTTGGTGACCTTTTTCCGCACATTTATAACAAACTCTCATTCCTTTTAGGCAAGTACCAGGGTGATTCTTCCCACAATTATCGCATAATGGAAAATCCTTCTTTCCCTTTTTCCCTTTATCTGTCTCTTGTTCCACCATTCTCTTCTTCTCTTGCTTTACTTTGTTGTCATAAGACTTAGAGAATTCCTTTTCTGTCTTGATAGCACATGAGACTATACCTTCGTCTGTTGAGAAAGATTGTGATACTAAAGCTCGACGGAGAAATGGTTTTAACCCATCAAAGAAATGATCAATCTTACTTCTTGGGATACGTATATAATCTGCAGCATGCCTAGCTAACCTTGTAAAGTTGGCCTCATACTTTGCGACATTCCCATCCTCCTTTTGTCTCAGACTCAGAAATTGTCTTTCCATATCTGCTCGATGGTCATGTGGAAAGTATTTTTCTAAGAAAAGATAATCGAACTTTCTCCATTCCATATTTGATACTTCTTCATCTTCCTTTGTGTTTTGAATCAATGACCACCATTGATCGGCATCTCCAGTGAGGCGGTAAACTGCCATGATAACCTTTTCCCTTTCACTACTCCCCAAGGCGTGGAATATTTTCTCTATGGAATTTATCCATTGCTCAGCTACTAATGGATTTTTACCCCCATGAAATGTTGGTGGTTGTTGCCTCATGAAGCGGTCTAACATTGATCCTCCACGTTGCGGATCAGGGTGCTCCATACGAGTAAGGTTATTATTCATAACCTGAGTGAGTTATCCCAGTATGGTAATAAGTTGATCAGCACCAGTTGTATATCCAGCTCCACAATAATTATCTTGAGCAGGAGGGAAATCCCTACATAGAGTGCGTGCATTGATACAGTTTCCATTCCTTACACTAGGCGCAATTTCTAAACAATGGCATAAACTAGATTAGTTTATGAATCAAAATACATAATTCCATACTTGTAAAACACTTAACACTAATTGAACTATTTATGGATATAATCTATAATCATAAAAATGTTTTCTTTGAGGAAGTATATACTCATAACCCTTCATAGTGTTTTGTATTGAAAATGAGAATTATCCAAAGCATATCCCCCGGGAGTGTCGTAACCAAGAGTGCAGCAAGGCCTGTTGTCGTGCACCAGTTCCCGTTCGAGTCTAGCTCAAAGCGGTGTTTTTGGGTTTTACCCCTAGGTATATCTGTGCCAGAGCCGCCTCTACCTGCTCATATCCAGACAGGGATGTATTGCTCGGAAAACACACAACATCTCTATAATACCAAAATTCTAGGAAGTTCTTCTATACTAATCCTCAAAGTCTATCTTTGGGCTATGTGCTCTAATCAGAGTTTATCTAAATCTAGCTTCCAAGGTTAGTACTAAACTGCCTCTGATACCAACTATAACGCCCCGAACCCAGCTACCCAGAGTCGGTGCATTACTTCGTAACATTGGCATGATAAAAAAAGATCAAGTCTCGAAAGACCGATTAGTTTAGTAGCCTTGGAAACACTAGATACATTCATAAGTCTTACATTACATCATAAAGTAAAACAAAACTACAACATATTCTCTTAATATCCCCTTATATTATCCCTGTAGGTCATTCATATTATACTTCTTCACATCCTTAAAAATATTAAAACATTGAAAGGGGTGAGCTCAGATGCTCAGTAAGGATAACAATATTGCGGAAACTTTCATAAATAAACATTAACATTTAAGGCAATGTATAACTAAAACAAAAGCCTTTTAAACATGAACTTCAACATAATATGGAAAAAGTAAAATGAGATAATGCCATTTACTTATTCACATGGATATTCTACTGGTCAAATAATCATATGCAATATCAATAAAAACTTTCATAATGATGGAATGCATAATGCTAGACTATCATAACCACGTAGCCAAGGTCTCGTGCCAAGACCACAAATAAGATTTTGTCAAGGCCTCGTGCCAAGACACTAGTTTGTCTCATGAGACCTACCGATGCAATTTTTTTAGAAGATACTTACGTTTAAAATTGCTCAAATATACTCCAGTGTTTTTCTAAAAACATTATGCAAGCTTCTGAAAACAAAATGACTAATTCTGAGACTGCTCGACTAATTACAGGCCATGATGGGTCCACGCCCAATCCATTCCTGTCTACCACACTCGAGAGTCAGGTTTTCTGAAAACATTTTTAATCTTGCATTAAATACGTATACATTTGCATTGGATTTTCATATATTTGATAGAAATATCTCTCTCTTTTTTGAAATCATTTAAAAAAAGTTATGGCTTGTAGAGGAAGCCAAAACTCAAATAATGGTCATGACGGCGGAGAAGTCGTTGTCACCGCATACGTAAGACAAAACATTCTTTTTTTCATTTAGTAAAAATGCTTCGTATAAAAATATTCCTTTTGAATAAAAGTAAAAGTCAAAGAGGTTTATACACCTTATGAAAAAAAGATGTGTATAAAACAAAATATGCCTCAATGAAAGGAGATTGAGACGAAGTCCCTTACAAAGATCATTTTTTAAATAAAATATATCTATTATGTGTATTCTCTATAAGTACACATAAATAAAGTACAAATACAAGATAGGACATAATAATATCCTGACATAATTGGAAAGTAGGAGATTAACCCAAAGAATGGAAATTGGGTTACGAAATTCCCTTACCTTGTGTCCGACTTGATTCGACCGTTCTTTAAACTCCTGAATAATAAACTAGAGTTAATATCTACCATTTTCAATTTCATTATCCTTTTTATATCACTTATTACAATGTTATGAACATTATGTAATTATTTAAGTTAATAACGGTCGTTTTGTCGATTTTTGGTACTTGAGTCAACAATAAACTTCTTATAATTACAAGTTGTTTATGTGGTAGAATATCCATTATATCCATAATTATATTCATGATTTAGATGTCATATATATCATATATATCCATTATATACATTCATTCATAATATTACGTAACATTTAGAGGTAATAAATGAAATGCACCGTTCATGGAGACGGTAAGCCGTACGTACGCATGAACGCTACTTTCAATTCTATTTCGTATTTAATGGAATGAAATCATAATTATATAAAGGTATAATATAGTTCCAGTATAATATAATTTATAATATCATTTACTTCATCCTTTATACATCCCACATATGGCATTAACGATTCACATAACTTTGAGGGGGCGGTAGTCCGCACTTCCTAAATTGAAATTATCGCGTTTACCCATAATGGAAATCATAAAGTATGCCATAAATGAGAAATACAGAAGCATAAGGAAAACATAAACATATTATATATCATATATAAATATAGTGACATCTTAATGGCCACCTTTTAAGGTGTTATATGAGTGTTGAACAATCATCGTTTCGTGAGGCAGAAATTCGCCATCCACAAAAACAGTATGTTCTTTAACCATTAGATGTAGGTGTGTGTAAGTGTAGCTAGAATCCTTCTTATAACAACAACCTAGTATATTTAGGATACTTGTGTTGTTACAAAATAAATTAATAAAAAGTGTTTAGGGGGTTGTAGAAGAAAAATAAAACAAAATAACATTAGAGAAGACATTACCTTAAAATCGGGTAACTCTTTTTGATTTGAGCCAAAGGCTTCCTTGGGAAGAGTTATGCCCAATGTGAGGCTTCTAGGAGTAAGGTAGGGAAGGTGGGAGAGTATTTGGGCAGAGGTTGGCCGAGCCAAAAGGCTTTTAAAGGGTGAGTAAGGTGGTAGTGGTGGGGGCCTTTTATAAGTGGAGAGGAGGGGCACTCTTGGAAAGTAATGAAATATTACTTTATTATACAATTCTTTTCGGATTCTAAAGGTCCCACACTTCTATAATTCGAGTCTAAGGTGATAAGGATTCGAAATCTACCCATCCAATAGGCTTTGGACAAGTGTAAGCCTTGGATTTTACATTATATTTTCATTTTATTTAAATCGTTAATTAATGAGGTAATCGCTGCATCATCATGGTGTCACAAATAATTTAATTTATTTAATGTCTAAAAATTATAAAACAATTATTATGATGTAGGAAATCTTTTTATCTTTCTAATGAATATTTATAGTCAATAATAGAACTTGTATAACCCCATTTAAAAATTGTTTTAGTAAAACAACTCTTGTTTGTGACCTTTTTATTTTAACATTAAATAAAAAGTTATTTATGTCATTTTCCTACCAAAGTGGCTCCATGGGGTCCCCAAGTTGACTCATGTATTGTCTTGGTCGGCCATGACTCATCAAATAGGGGTAGGACAAGTGTCAAGGTCATTTCCTATTATTATAACATTATATTTACCTTCAATTTCACTAATTACCTTTAATCGCGATTAATTAAACTTAAAAGTTACTATTCACCAAAAAATTATTTTAATTCCAATGAACCACATTTTACTTCCTAATGACAACCATGTATGTCGGATTTTTGAAAATCAAATCACAGAAGTGGTAATATTTCATTTAAATGAAAAATCAGTTATTTAACTACCACTCAGTGGTTTCACTATTCATCAAAAATTGAAGTTTTTCATAACAATGCCAAAATTTCACCCTAAGCTATAATTGATATTCCGAATCCAAAAATGATGTCTATTTTACAAAATTCCAAACATATAAGTTGCATTAATTAATTTTATAATTAATTCCCGCTGTCACAACAAATAGCGTGTTTTTAAGAAACAATATATATCAAAAGATTGACCATTGTTTATGTCCAAATTCAAAGTGACATTAATTCTAATGATCACCATTGGATAAAATAGTAAAAATATATTCTAATTATAATTTAAAATCACTCAATAGTATAATTTATCACTATAAAATACTTTGATTAAAAAAGTTGTTTTTAAGTATTTTTCACTATTCATAAAAATTGGAAGTTCTCAGAAAATTGCAAAAAATTCAACTTTGGATAATTTCGATATTACGAATACAAAAATGAAGTCCATATTGAAATATAAGATTTCCATAATTTTAAAAAGTGGGTATTAATATTCATAATGACTACTTTGATTAGTCGCGGTGTGTTAGAACTCGAACTTGCGTACAATGCAAGCTATTGGATTATTGAAAGAGAAGCGTATAGTGGAAGTTTGGGGTGTTACAGAAAAGGTGTTTTTTGATCTTTAGAAACCCATTAATCATACCTGGACTGATGAAAGAAAATGAAAATTTAAATTACGGTGTTATAAAAATCTTGAAAAAAATGGTACGACTCAACAGGATGAGTAGAGTTTATGTTTGGATGATGAAATTTGGGAATATCATATAATATTTTAAACCACCACTAAAATTTCACCATATAATATATTCTCTTGAGAGGAATTTCATGATTCTATGGAGGTAGAACACCATGCATATTGTGTTTTTTATCAATGTAATATAAATCTCTCAAATATAGGTGAGCATAGTAAATTACATATTTAGGAGTTAGAAGAGATTCTATGTAATGATTATGAGATATAATAGATATATAAAGATAATATAGAGTCTATCCTTGATAATATGATTCATTATAATAAGTTCTATATTTGGGAGAAATCACTCAAGTATAATTTCTGGATAAAGCTCCTCCCAGGTAAGCTTCATTCCTAATGGATTGGTCCTTATACTATTGCTCATGTTTATCCTTTTATGCAATACAAGTTTTAGATGAGTTGAGTGGATGCAATTTTACCATCAATGAATAACATCTTAAACACTTCAATGAAGATTTTACCAAGCATCAGGTGGAGGAACTCTAGCTAAAGGATTCCCTATGTCACCACTTAGAAGGCCGCCCCTTATCCCTACATTTATTTTATTTTTTATTTATTTAAATTTATTAGATTAAGGAAAATATATTTTTTAGTTTTGTGGGAGGGAAACATAATTTAGTTAGTACTTATATTTTCTATAAAAAAAAATTAAATTAAATTAAAAAATAATCATGTTATTGAGACCAAGAGATGGTTCAGGAAGATATTAAGATCTCAATTTATAGTATCCTTAAGGATATTACTAAGACCAAGGAAGATTTTGATGAGATATAGAGTTAAATAAGTATATACTATAATAATAGTTCTTTTATAGGAAATAATAATTAAAAAAGATAAGGAGGTAATATGTTTCTGTATTGAATTTTATTTTCAATACATTAATCATATTCAAAGACACATATAATAATATTTATAATGTGATATGAAGGATTTTAAGAAGTTTAGAGGTTTTTGAAATATGTTTTGAGTTTTTTGGAAGGGTTTTTTGTGATGAACATATTTGAGTATAAAAATATGGTAAAGTATGGAATGTAAGGATCAATCTATGTTGAGAATACTGGGTTGGAAGTTTTAAAATTTTCTCAATACATAAGAGTAATATATAATAGTTACTCTGAGAAGATTTTATTATGAAAATATGGATAAATATCATATTAAAGTATTAATTTTTTCTCAATAAACTTACTCTAGAAAATTATATAAGTCTTATATATAAAGGTCACTTGGTATGAGAGAAATAGAACAAGAATTTGAAAAATTTCTAAGTCACACTGTAATACATATGGGTTACTCATACTAAATAGACTAAAAAGTGAAAAATTCCTCATATGCATATGTTATTCTTACCAGATGGTCTAAAAAAGTAGTAAAGTCCTCAAACATAAGGGTTACTCTTAACAAATGGATTGAAATATGGAAATTACGTAGAAATACTTTAACACAAGGGTTGATAGATATGATTATTACTTTGTAAAAAAATTGTATGAGTAAGAGAATAATAATTACATCCTGAAAATTATTTTCATATCATGATGTAATATATATATGAATGAAATCTTTTATCTACCTTTGTGATTTGATTAAAAGTCATGTTGTGTTGAGAAGGCCACATCATTATAAAGAATCAAGTGGGAATCATGAGATAGAGTCACATCATGATGTAAGGAAGTGATTATTATAGTCTTTATTTTTTATGTGGTTAAATATATCATGTTTTGAATATAATAGTCACACCATAATTATGTTGACCTAGAGAAAAAGAAGATAATTCTTTCTCCATGAATAATATTGTCACACTAGAAAGAAGAAAGAATGTTTTTAGATTTAGTTAAATAGAACTGATTTGTTATGCCATGATATATGTAGTCACATCATGATTTATTTATGAGTCCATTTGGACATATCCAATTATTATAGAAGTTTAGGAGCTGTTTAAAAGCAATTAATTGTCTAAATTTTGAATTTTAAATTAAAATATCAAGAGGGGAAAAGTGTTTTTATTGTGTAATTTTATTAACATAGATCTTACATGATTATTAAACTTATAATAAAAAAATAGGATACTGTGAAAGAACTATTTGTAGACATGTGTGCATGGAAAGAAATAAGAGGAAGAAGAAAAATAATAATCACAATAAAAAATATATGAAATTATAACTCAATTAAAGGCTCTCTTATTATTGAAAAATGAAATATATATCATTTTTTGTGTGGGATTATATTAAAAAAGTTAAAAGAAATTTTTTATACCATGATTTCATTGATATTCCATGCTCATTGAAATCCACAAGATAATTATAGTTAAATTTATGGTATCAGGTGATTCAAGATCATGATAAGGATTAACAAATCATTTTGAGTAGTTAACCTTATAAAAATACATTGTACCTACTTTTTTGTGCTTAATTGTGTTTGACAATGACTAAGTTATTGAATTTAATAGTTTTCAAAGGGGTTTTTCTAAAATAAACATAAAATAGAATTTATTGAAATGATTCACTCCACCTATTGGTGAATTATCACTAATATTGTGTGTCATTTCAAGTGGTATTATATCCATGTTTCCTTTGAATATGATCTGGAGTTTAGAGTTTGAGGTGAAAAGTTTACCTATGTAGAAGAAGAGTGAATTTATAAATCCAATTTATGAAAAATAAAAAAATGAATTCAATGAAAAATAATTGGATTCCCACTTTTTATTGGAACAATTATTATATATATAAATACTAGATGTATCCTTATTTTTACCAATTATTCTAGATGTTTTGGAGGCTTTTGATGATGGTTTTATTCCTCCAGCTAAAGGTGCTTCTATGAAAGAAGTTGAGATAAAGAATTTAGAGAATGATGGTCATGCTTTAAATTCCATTCTATTATCTCTTTCTGAAAATTATTTTCTCAAAGTTAAAGGGATGAAAATAGTGAAGAGTATCTAGGATAAATTGGAAAATATCTATTAGGTTAATATGAATGTGAATCAAGCCAAGATATAAATTTATAGATTGACATATGATCTCAAGATGAATGATGATGAAGTAATGGATGACTTCTTCACTTTATTTAATGAAATTATGATCAGCATCATAGGTTTTTTAATAATTTAGAGGATTATACAGTTTTCAAGAAGATATTGTGCATATTCTTAGACAATATTGATAAAAGGGTCTTGGAACTTGAAAACCATGATTCAGGACCACTTATATTGGATAATATACATGAAATTATGATTTATTATTAAATGTGGAAAAGAATCATTTTCAATAAAATGATCAAGGATAATAGGGGAATTTCCTTTAAATATTTGAAATAATAAAAGAGTAGGAAAGAATTAGTTTTGGAAGAATAGGGCCCAGATGAAGAAGAAGACGTCGAAGTGAAGTTTGATATAAGACTTTACCTCATTTTTAAAAGTGTTAGAAGTGTTAATAGAAAGTTTTATGGAAATTTACTACTAAAGTGTTTGAGGCATGGAGCTATCATACAATTTGCAGAAAATTGTCTAAAGTTAAAAGGAGAGGAATATTTTAAATATGAGTATGATAATACAATTGGTTCCTTGAATTATAATGCTAAATATTTTGAAAATTCAATGTTTTCATTAAAAGGGAGATGTAAGAATTTTTCTAAACATAAAAGGATAATTTTTTTATCAATGTTTGAGGATGAAGATATTATTGAGGATGAAGAGGAAGTTGATACTTCCAGTGAAGCTAAAGAAAAACTATTGATTTTAAAAGTGAATTAAATAATTCACTATAGATTAAAGAAACAATGCTGAAAGAGAGGAAGAAAAAAATATATTTTGATGTGATAACTCAATTAATTTCTTTCAAAGACATCAAAATTGTAGAATTAGATAAAAATGTTAAATAAATATAATCAATATCAAGAAAAAATTAGTTTATGCATGCTAAAAAGGAGTCAAAGATGGTGAAATAGATTAATAACTTGAATAATCTTCTCAATGAAGATAAGAATTTGAAATTTTAAATATAAGATAATGTTAAATAAAATAATAATGAGAGTTAACTTATTTAAAAAGAATTGTTAGAGGCTGAAAATGAGTTAAAAAAATTCAATCTTATCTTTGAAAATTCTATATAGGAAGTTATATAAAGCTCAAAAGAGAATATTATAGAATGAGTTTAAGTTTAAAAGAATTTTGAAATTCAAAGAAATAAAAAAATATAACATTCAAATGTTGAAAAGGGTCTTTTAAGTGTTGGTGGAAAGTTTTATTCAAACTTATAAGTGAATATAGTCATGTTTATGGAAAAAACGAATGATTCTTAGAAATTAGAATATTCTAGGAATATAAACTTGAATGTAAAAACTACTAAAAATGGTGATATGATAAAGGAAAAAAATAAATCTATAGTGATGAGTAATTATTTGGGATTCTATAAAAAAAAATCTCAAAAAGGAGACAAATTTGATGGAAAAAAGATAAAATAAGATAAGGTGCCAATATCTGAGAAAAAGCTATTTTTAGAGGAAAATATGCATCTTATAGATACTAGTAGACTTGTAGAATATTTATGAACTTTTATAAGAGATATTTATTTAGTTACTAATATTTATATGACCAAAGGATATTTAAGAGACAACATTTTAGAGGAAATCAACCCACTCAATGAAGAAAAGTTTAGAAGAAATCTCAAAAATTATGGACTGAAGGTTGACAATGATTTCCAAAAAATTGAAGAGTTTTATGGAATAAAGGACTATACTAGTCACTTTTCTAAACAATATCCCACCATTTTACCTACCCAAATTATTATTAATTTTAATACTCAAAATAATCTTAATAAGAAAGACAAAAGAAAAGAGAAGACATTAGTTATTGAAATTGCACTCAAGGAATTAGAAAAATAATGTACATGGATTTTGTATAGTGTATGTTCTTAAAATGTTATAGGATATTTAAATATTTTAAAATATGTTGAAAAGTGTAAGGAAGGTTTAGAAAACATTGGAAATAATGGGTCACTTAAAACCAAAGGAGTATGATCAACAATGATCAGAAAAGATAAGTTAAAGTCCAAGAACACGTTTTATGTTGATGGGTTAAAACAAAATTTATTAAGTGTATATTATATCTTTTATGAGGTAAACTAAGTAGTTTTTTGGAAATATGGGTTATTGGTTAATATGTTTAAATTTGGATGTGTGTTGATTATAGGGAAACAAACACAATGAAATTTATTTTAGGTTGGTGATGTTGAGAATTCATGTTATTTAATCCAAAAGAGGGAAAATCAATAATGGATTCAAAGGCTTAGTCATATTGGAAAAAATAACATGAGAAAACTTAATAGAGGAGATAATTTTTGTTATGTGACTTTTCTAAAGAGATATATAAATTAAGGTGAATATTATTAAGTATTCACATAAGAAATCAATGATTCAAACATTTCACCCATTGGGGATCATTCATTTAGACACTCGTGGGAGTACCAAGAAGCAATAAAAAATGGAGATAAGAATTTTATTTCCTTTATAGATGAATTTACTTGTATCATTTTCATTATTTTCTTGAATACTATGTGTGAGGCTATGAATATGTTTAATAATTTTAGAAGAAGTGTTGAGGAGTGTGGTTTCTCTTTGAAGAATATCCAAAAAATAATGGTTCTAAATATACTAGTGGGAAAATTTAAACATATCATGAGAATAATGATATTAACCATGAATATAGTGAACTATAAACCCCTAAATAAAATGGTATTGTTGAATGTAATAATAGGAATTTGGTGGAGATAGATCGTACCAAGTTAATTATGCATGATACTTCTCATTATTTCTTGAGACAATAAATAGGTACAATGGTTCATATCCAAAACCATTTTTTGTATTGAAAACATTTAGATATTTCACCATATGAGATATATTATAAGAAATCCCAATATTGAAATATTTAAGGGTGTTGGGTATCCCTTGTATTATCAAACTTAAAGGTGAAATCTTGGGAAGTTTGAGCATATACGAGTCAATGTAATCTTTCTTTTCTATCCTTAAAATGGAATAGGATATCACTGTTACAATAAATAGATAGGGAATATTGTGTATACTAATGATTTAAATGTAAATAATCATCCTAGTATACCACTTAAAATGACACCCATCCTTGCTCACCAGTAACTCGAGGGGTGTCCCCAATCCCCTTGGGATGATGAAAAACATCACGGGCCTCTAAAGAAATGATTGGGGACCCTTTATAATACATAAAAATGATTTAATAAGAAGAATAATTTACCAAAATTCTAGAATGACCTATTTGTAAGTTGGATGACCACACCAAATCAAATATGCACTTTAAAATATACTTAAACATTTTAAATGAATATATGATATATATTGATGAAAAATAAATCTATCAACTCACCCTATAATAGTTACCATAGAAACATCCCCTATGATCCATCACCTAATATCTACATATATAGTATGCCACCAAGAAACCATAACTTAAATCAAGAAATACTTGATTGGACAAAACTACTAAATCACTAAAAATAAATAAATACTAACATATCTGATCAACTATCTCCTGTGAAAAAACATCACACCCCATCCAAACTTGAATCCCATTATGAGAATCAAAGCCACTTGATCTATAAAAACCAAGTGGTGTGCTCTTAGTAGCCTATTTTGAGATCAATAAAGAGTATATGATTTTATTTTCCACAATAAAAAAATAGAGTCTAAAATATATTTAGAAAATAACTTTTATAATTGATATTATGAAAACCGAGTATCATGAACAACCATTTTATAAAAACATAAAATTCTTTTTTATGTGAATTAAAAAAATCACTTGAAGATAATTTGCTTGGCCTAAGCCTATTTTATTAGAAAAACACATTTATAAATACCCTTTTTACCATTAACCAATCCATTTAAAACATTCCTTTGAAATACCCCTTTTTTTCTTACTTTAAAAATGGAAAAATAATGGAATATAATAATGATGCAAGAGATAAATAAAACAAAACTGAATAAGAGACTAAAGTGCAGAAGAAATAAATAATAGAAACAAATAAGGTAAGTGAAACATAATCAAAACATCATTTATATAAATTAAATTGAACACCAAATATCATGTGACATCACAAGCATAATCTATGACACATTGGGGGGGGGGGAACTGGCCTATAGGTTCTAAAGGTAATTAAATCACTTGTGGTACACTAGCTGGCTATGTTACCTAAAATAATAATTAAAATAGATCCTCTCATGGATATAAAAAACCCCTAGTTAGTACCTCAAATAATCTAGAGCATCACCCATATAGTTACCCACCTACATACGACCTCTTATGTGCCAACCACAAACATTCCACATAGAAATCATTCTTTCCATTGTCAATAACATCCACCAATCAAGAAAAAAAAATTTAAAACCATGCCTTCTTTTGAAAACCCATTCTTAAATGCTCACTTAAAAACTAAATATTTTATATGCAGGAAAATTCAAAAACATTTAGTAAGTTTAAACTATTTTTAAATGAAAAAAATCAATTTAAAAACACCTCTTTTAAATCATATTTAAAAAGCAATTTCAATATTCCATTTTAAATTCCAATATTTTTTTAAACATTACACACATATGAAATTACATATATATATAAACACCTCTTAATGTACATATTCACATATTCTCATGTGAATATGTACATGTATCTAATATACATGTATATATATATATATATATTAGAGTTTGTTAACTAGAACCAATTGTTTTAGTACTTTATTTTAGGTATTTATTATTAAATAATTTTTCTTATCGCATCATGATTGTTCTTCAGTATAATATTTTTATGTTATAATTTACTTAGAATATATGTCATGCTGAAAGGTCCTAGAAGTTCCCCACTATTATGAGAACCTACAGGTTCCATGACATTATTCTTTAAAAATTTTCAATGGTCAGATAATATTGTCTCATGAGACATAGATAATATATGTCATCATGGGTAGGAGGCTTATAAGACATTGATACACCCTCTCATGGTGTTAAACCTTTGTAATCTCTAAGATATTAGGTTATGAGAAATGATCTATTAATAATAAATCCACATTTCCATGTGTAATTGGATTTTCATATCTTCAAACATGTGTATTGATTCTTGGACTTTAAAAGTACCATTAGTGGATATCATGACTCAAATTATTTGATGAATTGATGAAAAATGTGGAGAAATATTCTCATGGAGAAGTAGGATATGTTGGGTGTGTCACAAGTTATATTTCATTAATGGATAATTTGAGAAAGAATTTACCCCTTTTATCCCTAGATTAAAGTTGATATCTCAGGCCCTTTGATAGGAATATAAATTCTTGTATCATCCCCTAAAAATGGTTTTTAGTGTGAAATTTCATTTCTAAAAAATTAAATAAAGAGACATAGATCATATAGATTGATTTCACCGACATAAAACCTGTTTGATTAGAGATATCATGATAAATGGATTATATTACATGATAAATTCTTGTTAAAGGTTAGACGACATTGTGACATTAACTTCTTTATCTATGGATTAGTTGGCATGTGTCTAGATTCTAACCTTGGAATATAGGCAGTTATGCCTAATTCCACTAAGAAATATTCCTTGAGAGTCACACACTAATTTTATCCATGACCTCAGTTGAATTATAGTATTGAATTTAACAAGTTAGAATAAATAATATTTATTTAGGTTTTTTATCTCCGTAATTTAATCACAAGTTATTTGAAAGAATAAGTGAGTTAAATAATAATAATAAATATTTATTTGAAAGTTAGATGAATATAATATTTATTATATTTATTATTGAATAATACAGTGACATTTATTTATTAAATAAATATTCATTATTCAAGGATCTGTAAATGTCGATGAGGGAAAGCAGGCTGAGCCCAATGGTCTGATTAGAAATTTTATAAAAGATATTTATTTATATATTCTTAAATGTGTTTCACATGAAAGTAATTAATATTAATATTATTATTATTATTGTTGTTGGACATAGGGTCAATTAATAATTATAAAATGGAAAGGTTTTACTGTGAAATTTTCCAATCCAAAACCCACCATAATATATTTATATCTCTTTCATAAAACACAATTTTTGTGAATAGTAGATATAGTGAGACTCCCTCAAGCCTTAGAGAGAGATAAAGAGATCTTGAGTACTCTCGTTCCCTCCTCTCTCAAGACAATGAGAGAACATCTATAGTTTTTCCTCTCTTAAGAATAATTCTTCTATGATCAACCATATACAACACAAGTGACAAGGATTTTCTGTGCTAGCACATGGAGATTCTACATCATCATTCAGATATTGTGATGCACATGGGGATCATCTCTAAAGGTATTATGAACTTGGATCCTATATCACAATGATAGTGCAACAAGATCTATTCCTCCAATCATCAATGAAGAGATAATTATGAGTTAAGATAATTATATATCTTATTATAAATTAATTATAAATTATATGTGAAGATCCTTCACTTTTGGTTACATAATTTTAATCAAGTCAAGTAATCTACTATTTTCATTATACATGAAATTTTGATAATGTAAATGATTAAAAATGATTTATGAATAAAATATTAGTTGTTCTTACCATTAAATGGTGCTTCTACTATTCTCAAAACCTACATGTGGTATCAGAACGGTCACATGTTTAATTTATAATTTTTTTATTCATTGATTTATTGAATTTGGTTTCATTTTATTTTACTTAAAATTATTTAATTTAATATATGACATCATCTTCTATTATATTTCTTCATTATTGATCACAGAACCTATAAAAAATTATGAATTAAAAATGTAGAAGCATTTCAATCACACCATCTAGAGGTGTGAGAGGTTCTTCCTTAAAAAAACTAGAATACATAGAGTATAATTTCAATATACATGTTGTGTAATTTTGTTTTCATGTATGTATCTTTCTCTATCAGGTCAAATATGGAAAAATCATATCTAAGATCCAAATTGGTTGGATTGGCATGTAGATAGGGAAGGGCTGGCACACAACATGACCATTGTACATGATGTGCAATCCTCATTATCTCATGGTCAAGTACACAAGGTGTTCCGAGTGTGCGTATATTAGATACACAACATAGGGAATGACATGCCGAGCAAGAAAAGGTCACACACCATGTATGTTGGACTATATGTTGTGTACATCATGGTTTTCCATGGAAGGGAACACAACTATACCCAAGGCATGTGCTACGAACATGGGTATAAGACAAGTACACACTATGTATTTTTTACACATTGTGTAGTCTGCTGCTGGTAGTATTTTAAAATTTTTTCATAAAGAAAAATTAAATTTATAATTAAAACCTCTTGATTATGTGTTACATGTGTCATTAATTTGAACATACATGTGATTTCATAGGTTTAACAAATATATATTAAATTAATTTCTTTGTTAAATTTTTTGATGAATACACGAGGTTTCATATAAGTACACTTGTGTACTACATAGATTTTAAATAATTTTAATTTGTTTTTAAAATTATAGTTGATGGTGAGTTAAGGATAGTTTGATGTAATTAAGATAAATTGAATTAATTAGATTAATTTATGGTACATTATCTTAATTAAAGAATGAATCAAAGTAATTGATAACTGGATTGAAAATTCATGTTCATTGATTAATGTACAGATGATCATGAGAATAAACTTTCCCTTGTATGTGATTGATTTATTTTAATTTATATTGGTTGAATTATTATTAAAATCTTTGATTCATCCCATTTTCCTTATTATATAAGGAATTTCATGCTTTTGGTTTCTTTTAAGTAAACCCCATTTTTCCAATCCATTAGATCTCCTCACTTACATGTGAGTAAAAGTTTATGTAAATATGGGGACCCCAAATTAGAGGAAGTGGTCCGAGTCAAAGCGCCTAGGAAAAACTAATCGAGGAAATGCATAGGAGCCAAGGTGAAATACTAAAATAAGAGCCAAGATATTGATCAAGGTGTTTTTCACTAGGTTTAGGGGTTATTTTATCATCTACTAGATAAACTAACCATTAGAGAACCTCATGATCATACTACTTATATTTTATATCTATTAGTTTCATGGTTAATTATTGATGTATGTGAATGTTGTTCAATCACATAATAAATGAATTAACAAACATGAAATATCGAATACAATATAATTGGATTATGTATAAATGTTTTAACAAATGTGGTTAATTACTTAAGTAAAATACAATTAATATTAATAAGGCATATAAAAGGATAAAATGGGATTTACACGTAAGGATAAAATCCCTCAATTAAAATATAAATTCAGCTTATCCTTACAAAACATAAGTTATAATTGACCTCATAGTTCAAATTAATTGACCAAATTAATTTGGGGTGATTTCAATTATCAGGGAAATTTTAGCTTGAAGTTTTGGGTTGACTTAACTTAGTTTACATCAAGGGTTGACTTCCAAAGTAGGACTTTGTGAAAATAAGAGGTAAAGGTTGAGGAAATATTTTAAAATAGGATTTGAGGATTGGTGATTCTAGTAAAAAGATCAAGGAACTATGAGTTAATGTATTTTTCAAGTTATGACTTCCTAAAACCCTTAAAATAGCATGTCATGCCCAAGTATGGGTTATGAGAAGCTGAATATGGATCCTTAGCACTAGAATATCTAATTCATAAGATATTATGAAGCGAATGGAGAAGGATATTAGGTTTAAAAAATATTGGGATGTTAATAAGAATTTATATATATTTAAATTTATTAATCTATTTTTTAATCAAAGAAATTACTAATTATATTCTCTTAGTTTATAGAAATGGAAAATAAAAGAACATAGAAAATATCACTATGATCTATACTTGATAGAGCTGATATTTTCAATATATTTTATCTACATTTAAATGATTTAATCCTCACCAATGTGTCATTACATGTTAATTTTCATCATTTTTAGAATTTTGTTGTATTTTGAGCTAAATTGTGAAAATGCCTTAATTCTGGATTTTAAACAGTTTTTGACTAGTTTGATTATTTGGTCATATCTTTTTAAATACTGATCCAATTCGACTGATTCTTTTTTTTAAGGAACACCTAGAATATTATCTTCATATATGTCAACTATCCCAAGTTCTAAATCATCCATCTAGATGCTCAAATAAATAATTCTTTATAAAACGTTTTTATATTCAGATGTGTGGAGCCCACCTCAATCAATGAAGCATAACTTCAGCTTCCGGTTTCCAAAGTCCTTAATTCCAACTAGACGTGAAATCAAACTCCAAGGAACACATGCATGATGAACTTCAATGTCAGAGTCGATCATTAGGGCACACTGAGCAAGTCAAACAAGTAGGAGATAAAGGGTCTCCTCGAGCAGAGAAAGAGTCATGGTGTAATTAATTCATAACTTTTGTACCATGTCTCCAAAGCGGATGAAATTTTGTGGAGTGACAGAAGATATATTTGAACAACTCTTTAGAAGGGTCCAGAGGTTGATTTGACCATATAGGGTTCCAAACAGAAGAATATTGTGGACAGACAGAATCTGGATAGAATATTTTCCAGCCCTCCTCCCCTATTCTCCCTATCTCTTCTTCCATTTCAAGGGGGGTTGGATTTTTGGAGACCATGATGAAGATGGTGTGAACTCTTGATGTAATTGAGATTATGTGGGCTGATCAAGTGATGTGAGGCTAAGCACGAAGTGGTTGCGGACGACAACACCTGACAGACACTCCCTTCCGAGTTTTGATCTCAATGTGTAATCTTTGTTGCATCTCTTTTGAATTTATATTTCTTGAAAGACAGAGGTTGTTTTCCTTCTTGAATATATTTTTAACTTGTTTGTTTTAGATGGTTTCCCAATCTTTGAAGTAAAATAGTCAATTTCACTATTTAAATTTCTTCGGTGAGGTCTTTCCATTGAGGATAGTGATTTCGATTAGGTTTGGTTATTTGAAGGTCTTCAAGTAATTGGATCACTTCTCTAGGAGGGGAAACAATCATATTGAGGTTTTAATATGATATCATTTCCAAATAAGATGTCTATCCAGAGGTATTTGGGTGGGCATTGAGAGATTCATTAGAGATATAATTTTAAACAAGGAAGAGGGGAGTGTCCGGGAGGTTAAAGCTTGTCCGTAACCACTATTTTGATTCTGGTTTCAAACTTATTTTATTTCTTATCAATTTTATAGCTCATTTTCAAATTTTATTTCTCTTTAGTTTTCATTTATTTTCTGTTCTCGAGTCTTTAATCAAATCCCCAATTTTCCATTTCGTGTGAAAATAAACAAAAAAAGTGACAGTTTTGCAACTCAAACTGAAACCTCCTCAAGAGACAATCCAGTGATAGCTATATTGCATTGTTTTTTTGGGGAAAATTTTATTGATTGAGGATTTCATGAAAAATAATCCTCACTTCAATTGGTGCCATTGTCTGGGAGGTTTCTTGAGTTGATTTGTGTAGAAATTGTTTTTGCATGACCCGAAATTCTAACCCAAATTTGTTCCCATTGGATTCTGAAATTGATAGAACTTTTCACTCTAGGGATAGAGCTACCAGAAATCCCCTTGTCCCAAGTTGTGAATCTTCTAATAATGCACTTAGAAGAAACTAAAATTCCAATGGCTGAAAATGGAACCTTGAAAGAATTGGCTTCATCTTATGATGCAAATCAAGAAAATCGTGTTGAATATCTGGATGCACCTGCTAGGTTTGAAATTAAATCGGGTTTCATTCACCAACTTCCAAAATTTAATGGTTTGCCTGGGGAAGATCCACATAAACACCTTCAGGAATTTATTTATCTTTGTGTCAACATGAAACCCCAGGGAGTTGATTCAAATCAAATGAAATTGAGGTCATTTCATTTTTCATTAGAAGAAGTTTCCAAAGAATGGGTTTTCTATTCACATTCTACTTTGATTAGGGATTGGAATGAATTGAATAAACTTTTCCTTGAAATTTTTTCCCTTCTTCTAGAACTACTTCCATTAGAAAAGAGATTTGTGGAATTAGGAAAACTCAAGGTGAAACATTGCATGAGTACTGGGAACGATTCAAAAGACTTTGTTTCAGTTACCCCCACCATAAAATTAGTGACTAACTTTTGATTCAATATTTTTATAAGGGATTGTGTCTTACTGATAGATGCATGATTGATGCTGCTGCAGGAGGGGCTCTAGTTGACAAAACAAAAACTGCTTCTAGGACATTAATTGCAAACATGGCCCAAAATGCTCAACAGTTTGGAACAAGTGGCCTTCTTCATGTGAAATCTGCCTAAGAGTTCCCCATTGTTAGTCCTGAAAACAATATTATTGCGAGTAAACTTTATGATCTTACCACCATGGTGAGGTCAATGATGGTATCCAATAACCCACCAACTCCACCCAAACCTGAAGCAACATTTCAAATGAAAGTCGACTGTGGAATTTTTTCTTCTAATGACCATTTTAGTGACCAATGCCCTCAAATGTAGGAACCTTCTGAGAATTACAATGTTGTTTTTCCGGGAAAACCCTTTCAATCAAACCAAAAAAGGCAATTTCAATCAAATCAAAATTTCAATCAAGGATGGAACAACCATTCTAATGAAATATTTCGACAACCTGATCAACCTCGAAGCTTCTTCCAAGGACAATCAAGCAATTCACAACCAAGATATTTCAATGAGAAAGACAATGCTCATTCTGGGAGAAAGTTTCAGCCTGCCCCTCCCACCCAAAATTCAGAGAGTAATATTGAAGAAGCAATGAGGAAGCAACATGAGGCAATGAAACAAACACAAGACTAACAAAAAAACATACTGAATACCCTGATGAATCAAATGGGTCAAATTTCCTCTGATCTTAGTTGCATAAAAAATCAAATGAGTGGAGGTTTTCCCTCATAACCTCAAGTGAATCTGAGAGATAAAGGGAAGGAAAATGTGAGTGCAATTGAACATAGGAGTGGAAAACAATTGAATACCCCTCAAATGGAGAAACCAAAACCTATTGTTGAAAATTTTTTTGAGAATCCCACCAATGATGGAAATGCTGGAAATTCTGAATGTTCTTTCAAGGTAAACACAATGTCAAGAGAAGAAATGTTTCCTGTAAGAAGTTTCTCAAAGAGGTATTGGAAGAGGATGTATGGACCTTTTGTTTCTCAAAGAAGTTCTCAAAATAGACTTGAAACAACCAAACCCCCATTGCCTTACCCTAGGAGTGAACCACCAGTGAAGTTGTGTGATGAGAAAGAGTTGGATAAGGAGTTTTTGGAGACTTTTAAGAAAGTTCAAGTAAATATACCCTTGCTTTATGCTGTGAAACAAATTCCAAGGTATGCAAAGTTTTTGAAAGAAATGTGTACCCACAAGAGGAAATTCAAAGGAGATGAAAAGGTCAACTTAGGGCGGAATGTTTTATCCATGATCCAGAATGCTTTTCCTATCAAATGTAAAGACCCAGGAACCTTTACTATTCCTTTCACCATTGGGTAATGTGAATTCAAGGATGTTATGCTTGATTTGGGGGCCTCCATCAATGTTATGACACATTCTGTTTACTCATCTCTTCATGTTGGAGAATTGAAACCCTATGGGATCATCATTCATCTTGCTAATTGAAGTACCACCAAGCCTGTTGGAGTTATTGAGGATGTTCTTATTTAGGTGAGAGACACGATTCTTCCTGTGGATTTCTATGTCTTGGATATGGAAGATGATCGGTTTAGTACCCATGTACCTCTCATTCATGGGAGACTATTCATGAAAACTACAAAAGAAATCATCAATGTTCACAAGGGAACACTTTCACTGGAGTTTGGAGGAGTGGTTGTTCATTTCAGTATTTTTCAGTCCATGAAACACCCAGTCAAGGATCATTCATCCCCCCAAGTGAACATGATTGATTGGTTTTCCACTGATATGTTCCCTGATTTTTCCTGTGATGAGAAACTAGATGGTATGTTTTATGATGGAAATTTGTTTGTTCCTGAATCTGATCAACAATAGGGGGAAAAGGAAGCTGATGATGAGTCTTGGAATGTTGAGATGGTTTTGAAATATTATATTGATCTCAAAATTGAGTAAGATGTCTCCCTAGAAATCTATAGTGATACTAGTGGTCTCCTAGGAGAAATTGAAATTTTTCCACTAGAAACAAATTCTGAGAACATTGAAATTGATTTTCATGGTGATTGTCCTTTAAAATCTGGAACCCCACTAAACAACCACACCTGTGAGCAATGTTCCTCGATCAATGAAAATACCCCAGCTGAGTTAGAGTTGAAACCACTTCCGAAAAATCTCAGATATGCTTTCTTATGTGAAAATTAAACATTCCCTATTATAATTTCAAAAGATTTGTCAAAGGACCAAGAGAATCAATTTTTCGGAGTCCTCAAAACCCACAAGAATGCTATTGGATAGACTCTATCTGATTTAACTGGAGTCAGCCCCTCAGTGTGCATGTATATAATTTTCATGGAGGAAAATGTTAAACTGGTGAGACAATTTCAAAGGAGGTTAAATCCAACACTTTTAGAGGTTTTTAAGAACAAAGTTACCACCCTTTTAGCTGCTGGAATTATTTTTCCCATCTATGATAGTCAATGGGTGAGTCCAATCCATGTAGTTCCCAAAAAAGGTGGATTCACAATCTTAAAGAATGAATTTGGTGAGCTTTTTCCTGTTAAGCTTCCAAATAAATGGAGAATGTGCATTGATTACAGGAAGCTCAATTTTTCTACAAGGAAATACCACTTCCCACTGCCATTTCTTGATCAGGTCCTTGAAAGACTGGCTGAAAAAACCCATTATTGTTTTCTGGATGGATTCTCTGGTTATTTCCAAATTCATATTGCACTGGAGGATCAGAAAAAAACTACATTCACATGACCATTTGGAACATTTTCTTATAGGAGTATTCCCTTTGGTTAGTGCAATGCTCCTGGAACTTTTCAAAGGTGTATGATGAGAATTTTATCTGATTTTCTTGAAAAATGGATGGAAGTTTTTATAGATGACTTCACTGTTTATGGCTCATCATTTGAAAGTTGTTTGGAAGGTCTGGCTCATGTTCTTAAAACATGCATTGATAAGAACCTTGTTCTTAATTATGAAAAATGTCATTTCATGGTTGGTAAGGGAATTGTTCTTGGACATGTTGTGTCTCTGGATGGAATTCAAGTTGATAATTCCAAATTTGAGGTCATTTATTCATTTCCATACCCAAGAATAGTCAGAGATGTGAGATCTTTTCTTGGTCATGCTGGTTTTTATAGGAGATTCATTAAGGATTTTAGTAAGGTTGCACTTCCATTGTCTAGATTTCTCCATAAGGACACCCCATTTGTCTTTGATGAAAATTGTAAATAGGCCTTTGGGGATTTAAAACAAAAATTGACAACTCCACCCATTGTTCAACCTCCCAAATGAGACTTGCCCTTTGAAATCATGACTGATGCATCTGACTTTTCTCTTGGGGTGGTTTTAAGTCAAAGGTTGGAAAATAAATCTCATGTGATTGCCTATGCCTCTAAAACATTAGATCAAGCCCAATCAAACTACACAACAACTGAGAAGGAGATGTTTTCTATTGTCTTTGCTTTGGACAAATTTATATGTTACCTTCTGGGCACTAAAGTGATTGTTTTCACTGATCATTCTGCAATCAAATTTTTGATGAAGAAACATGATGCAAAACCAAGACTTTTGAGATGGATTTTGTTGTTACAAGATTTTGATTTCAAAATAAAGGACAAGAAAGTAAGTGAGAACCTTTTTTTTGATCATTTGAGTAGGATACCATATGTTTTGAATGGGGATCCTCAGATCTATCTGCCAATTAAGGAAACTTCTCTAGATGAGGAGTTGTATGCTTGTCAAACTGAAAGGCCATGGTTTACTGATCTAGTGAATTATTTAGCTTCTGATGATGTTCTCCACTAGTTTTCCAAGAATCAAATTTCTAAACTTTTGAGTGATTCAAAGCATTACATTTGGGATGATCTTTACTTGTGGCATGTTGGTAGTGATCAAATGATTAGGATATGCATTCCAAATTCTGAATTTCAATCTTTCCTAAACTTTTGTCACACATTGAGCTATGGAGGACACTTTGGGCCTCAAAGAACTGCAAGAAAGGTTCTTGATTCTGGTTTTTATTGGCCTACCATTTTTAGAGATGCTTTTGATTTCTGCAGGACATGTAGAAATTGTCAATTTCAAGGGAGCATTTCCAAAAGTAATGAGATACCACAACAACCTCTGTTGTTTTTTGATGTATTTGATGTTTGGGGTATGGATTTCATGGGACCTTTTCCCAATTCATTTGGATATCTTTACATTTTACTCACTATTGATTATGTATCCAAGTGGGTAGAAGTTATTCCCACAAGAGCTGATGATTCCAAAACGGTGTCCAAGTTTGTGAAAGGAAATATATTTTCAAGGTTTGGATTTCCAAAGTTTTTTTATTACGGATCAAACAAGACTTTGGAATCACTATTTAAGAAGTATGGAGTTCATCATAGGGTCTCTACACCCTATCACCCTCAAACAAATGGAATGGATGAGTTTTCCAACAGAGAAATAAAACAAATTCTGGAAAAAACAGTGAACCCGAATAGAAAGGATTGGTGTTTGAGACTTGATGATGCACTATGGGCTTATATGATTGAATTCAAAACCCAAATTGTCTTGTCACCATTTAGATTAGTCTATGGAAAGGCTTGCCACCTTCCGGTTGAGTTAGAACACAAATATTTTTGGGCTGTAAAAACATGTAACATGAATCTGTTTTCTGCTGGAGAAGAAAGAAAGTTTTGTTTGCAGGAGCTGGAGGAGATCAGAAAGAATGCATATGAAAGTTTTAGGTTGTACAAGGAACGAACCACAGAATTTCATAATGATATGATTCTCAAAAAAAACTTTAAGGAAGGAGACAAAGTGTTTCTGTTTGATTCCATATTGAAGCTATTCCCGGGTAAATTTCGTCCCAAATGGTCTTGTCCATTCATTGTTACTCATGTTTTTCCTTTTGGTGCAATCCAGATTAAAGAACCATGAAAAGGGACACCATTAACAGTCAACGGGCACAATTTGAAGCTGTTTAGAGAGAAAGTTCATGATCCTCTGGGGGAGGATATCCATCTTCATGAAGCAGAATACAATTGATGCCAGGTTGTGTTTTTCCTTCTCACTTCTTTTTTGTAATGTCATTTATTACATGAATTTCATATTCATATATTTTTTTTACACAATGAAGACATTATATTAAATAAGTGTTGGGGGAGGAACATGCTGGGTAGATTAGGATTTTTTGTGCTTTCATTTCAGTTTTTTCTCTTTCCTCTTCTCTCTCTTTCAATTTTTGGTGTGTTCTTTTACTGTTCAAAATTTGTGTTTTTTATTTACAATTTTGAAAAAAAACATTTTAGCTTACATAATGATCTTTGAAAACCCTATCAATGAGTGAACCAATTGATCCCTTGAATCTTGTTATAAATGAATTCTGAAAAAGACACTGTTCCAAGTTCCAAAATTTTGAAATAACCATTGAATTTTGAATTCTATTCCATGAATGTTGTCTAATTTTGAAAATCAGTTTCCTATGAGTATTCTAAATGCATTTTTCATCTTCTTCACATTTATACTACTTCTTGAGTGAACCAAAGAATGCTTGTTTGATTGAACCAGAATTTGATATTTTTCTATCAAAACTTGAGGGCTAAGGTGAGTGTGATTGAAATGATTGAGGCATTTTGTTTGTGATTGAAAGCCCTTTTTTCATGATTATCCCTTTTATTCTGGCCCACCTGGTACATTTTATATTTCTTGAGCCCTTATTAGCCATGTACTGCCTTCTAGATAGCCACATTACAAGCCATTTTTCCCTTTCCAACCTGCTCTGGAAGTATAAATGCATGATCTAGTTGAACTTAAGTGTGAGGGAGATGACTTGTGGTGTGCTACTTCATCTGGTGTTTCTTTGGGTGGTTATCTAAACTCTAGAGAGATTTTTTTGCTGTTGAAAGATGTATTATTTCTGTGAGCTTTCCCACTTTGGATCTCTCAAAGGAAGAGATCTGTGCCTATCTGGAGCTCTCAATTGAAGAGAGTTGTGCCTATCTGGAGCTCTTAATGGAAGAAAATTGTGCCCAATCTGGAGCTTTTGAAAAAGAAGAAGAAAAATTCCACTTTTGCTGCTAAAATATTGATGGAATGAGGTGGAAAGATATTCTCAGATATTCTCAAATCTTACTTTCATTGGAAGAGAGTAAGGAGGATTCCCCACATGAGTGAAGATTAGAATCATGCATTTTTTGCTTCCAAAATGAGCCAAATCCTCTTTATTCGGCCCCAAGAGTTTTGGAAATTTGAAACCCACCCACCTTTAGCTGCAGAACAACCCTGAAAATCCCTCATGATGATCACATTTTCTTGGCTCATATCGGGTGGAGATTTAGAAAATTTTCAAGCCTATGAAAATTATTGCATGTTTTGATGAGATAAGCTTTGTTGAAAATCAATATTTGTGTTGAGAGAAAATTTTTGTGAGGTAACTGTGTTGTGTGAATGAGAGGAGAATATAAGTGGAATAGATTGAATAAACTGAATTAAAAACATGAATCATTTTTTTATGAGGCATGATATCATTTTATTCTTGGTGGTTGATTGGTGAACTTCATTGGTTTGTGTTTTGAATTTGCATTGATTTGGTTTTGATGATCACTTGTCCAGGAGACCAAGTTCTAAGTGTGGGGGAATTGATGGAGCTGATATTTTCAATATATTTTATCTAAATTTCAATTATTTAATCCTCACCAATGTTTCATTACATGTTAATTTGCATCATTTTTGGATTTTTTTTGTATGTTGAGATAAATTGTGAAAATGTCTTAATTCTGGATTTTAAACAGTTTTTGACTAGTTTTATTATTTGGTCATATCTTTTTAAATAATGATCTAATTTGACTGATTATTTTTTGGAAGGAACCGCTGGAATATTCTATTCATATATGTAAACTGTCCTAAGTTCTAAATCATCGATCTAGAGGCTCAAATAAATAATTCTTTATAAAATGTTTTTATGTTCGGATGTGTGGAGACCACCTCAATCAATGAAGCATAACGTCGGTTTCTGGTTTCCAAAGTCTTTAATTCCAACTGGGCGTGAAAGATGACTCCAAGGCGCGCTTTCATTATGAATTTAAAGGTCAAAGTCGATCACTAGGGCACACTTTTATCGAGTTAAACAAGTAGGAGATGAAGGGTCTCCTCGGGCAGAGCAAGAGTCGTGGTGTAATTAATTCATAACTTTTGTACCATATCTCCAAAGCAGCTTAAATTTTGTGGAGTGACAGAGAAGATATATTTTAACGACTATTTAGAAGGTTCCATGGTTGAGTCGTCTTTATAGGGTTCCAAACATAATAATATTTCGGACGGACAGAATCTGGACAGAAGATTTTTCAGCCCTCCTCCCCTATTCTCCCTATCTCTTCTTCCATTTCAAGGGGGTTGGATTTGTGGAGACCATGATGAAGATGGTGTGCACTCTTGATGGAATTGAGATGATGTGGGATGATCAAGTGATGCGAGGCTAAGCACGAAGTGGTTGAATATGGAGACAACTGACAGACACTCCCTTCCGAGTTTTGATCTTCATGTGTAATCTCTGTTGCATCTCTTTTGAATTTATATTTCTTGAATGACAATGGTTGTTTTACTTCTTGAATATATTTTCAACTTGTTTGTTTTGGATGGTTCCCCAATCTATGAAGTAAAATAGTCAATTTCACTATTTAAATTTTTTCGGTGAGGTCTTGCCGTTGAGCATAGTGATTTTGATTAGGTTTGGTTATTTGAAGGTCTTCAAGTAATTGGATCACTTCTATAGGAGGGTAAAGAATCATATTGAGGTTTTAATATGATATCCTTTCCAAATAAGGTGTTTATCCAGAGATATTTGGGTGGGCATTGAGATATTCATTAGATATATAATTTTAAACAAGGAAGAGGGGAGTGTCCAGGAGGTTAAAGCTTGTCCGTAACCACTATTTTGATTCTAGTTTCAAACTTATTTTGTTTCTTATAAATTTTCTAGCTCATTTTCAAATTTTCTTTCTATTTAGTTTTCATTTATTTTCTGTTCTCGAGTCTTTAATCAAATCCACAATTTTCCATTTCGTGTGAAAACAAACAAACAAAAGTGACAGTTTTGCAACTCAAACTGCAACCTCCTCTAGAGACAATCCAGGGACTTCTCTATTGCATTGTTTTTTGGGAAAATTTTATTGATTGAAGATTTCACGACAAATAATCCTCACTTTAATACCAGAGAATTTCAACCTTCTTGTGATGTCTTGGACCTGATTCACTCTTGAGTAACTGGACCTGGATGGACACATAGCACACCTCCCCCTATGAAAGAGGCTACTGACTATAAGCAAGGGCCATGGGTGTGTCTGTGAGGAGACTATTCCCCCTGATCAGAGTGGATCACAATGTTGATAATGATGAATAAAAAATGTAAGTGTGATAATAATGAATAAGGAATTATAAACAATCATAAGAATCAAAGCAATTAATAATCATCCAAATATATACACTGAATCATATAAAAAATATTATGGAATGTCTCTATAAAAAGGGAAAACAAACATACATGGAAGAATGAAGACAATACAATACAATATATACAAAATAATACAAATGGTAAAAACTATTCAATCATCTCAAGAACTAGAATAGTCATCTATTACAAATCTCCCATCATAAGCAAGACGTTAGGTGTCCAAAATGGGACTCTTCCCTTTGTCCACACCTATGATCATATAATCTTCCCAGGTTCCAACGATGGACCTGATAGTGTATGAAAAAATTTCAATATTCTACCACTAATGATGTCTATACAAATATAGTTCATGAATATAAACTATAACAATGTGTAGATATATCACAAGTAAAGAAGTGAAAATGTAAACAACCCATACTCACTTCATCCTCAACTAGTGCCTCTGAACATGCATATATTTAATTATTTATGATTCAGTTATATTATGTATAGTATATAAAAGTGTCTGCAGTACTGTAAAATATAATAGTGATAAAATAGGATCCAAGGTGAAACCAAGGAATCCTTAACCTTATAAGGGTGATCCAACATAAGGTATGCAACCATGAAGCCTAGCATAAGGGACTAAGTGTAATATAATAGGAAATATAAGGCCCCAGCCTTAAACCTTACTTAATCTTGAGTTATTACAAGATTACACATTGAGGATCTTTTCGGGTTTAGAGTTTTAGAGAATTAGATCATAAAACTTGCATTACATTCCACATATAAACAAAGTGGTTACATAAAGATAGTATTATTCTTTCCCATCAATGGAAGCATATTTAAAATAAAACATGGATTCTTTCTTGACACTTCCTTGACACTATCATCATATCATGTACCTTTCCCTTGACCTGTGAAAAACATTTCAAAAAAACTTGGGATGAGCATAAAAAGCTCAGTAAGGGATATAAAAATATGGAAAGGAAACATGGGTACATATATACATAAGAATGAAATCATACTTTACCCATAAAACATAAGAACTTTAACATACCTCATCAAATCATGAATAAATCATAGAAATCATAAGACATAAAGGTAACTTGAGGCATTCTTAACATTCTTACGTAGGGAGTAACCCTCTTGGTTACGTTTGGAATACCCATCACATTATATTCCCTAAATCTCTTCGGAGAAACCTTAACGTTTCACTCCTTCGCGTTACCCAATGCATTGGAGAGCTATATCAGGCTCACCCACCCTTAGTTTATCACGGAACCACCCGTCTTCCTAATAATGCCCAAGAACCTCAACATAATCGTATCACATAAAACAAGCATAAAGGAAACATAACATTTCCACGTTTCAATGAAAAGATATCAATACAACACATTGATATAAAAAAATTATGAAAACCATTTTAAATACCAAAATAAAAGAAAAGTAAAACATGGTATTTTTTTTTTTAAAAAAAAGGTATGGCTTGTAGAGGAAGCCGAAACTCAAATAATGGTCACGGCGGCGGAGAAGTCGTTGTCGCTGCATACGTACGACAAAAACATTCCCTTTTATCGTTTAGTAAATGCTTTGTATAAAAAATATTCCTTTTGAATGAACATAAAATTCAAAGGGGTTTATACACCGTATAAAAGAAGGTTGTGTATAAAACAAAATATGCCTCAATGAAAGGAGATTGAGATGAAGTCCCATACCTCGGGTTCGACTTGACTCGATCGTTCTTTAACGTCCTGAATAATAAACTTGAGTTAATTTCTAATTGATTAAGAACCTTTTTAAAGTTCATTATTCCTTTTATATCACTTATTTGCCATTTTATAAACATTATGTAACCATTTAAGTTAATAATGTTTGTTTTGTCGATATTTGGTTCTTAAGTCGAAAGTGGACTTCTTACAATTACATGTCATTCGTGTGGTCAAAGGTTCTTTATATCCAGAATAACATTCCTGATTTGGATAGCATATATATCATATATATCCAGCATATACATTTATTTATAATATTACATAATCATTTAGAGATAAGAAATGAAATGCACCGTTCATGGAGACGGTAAGCCGTACGTACGCATGAACGCTACTTTCATTTCTTTGTCATATTAATGGAATTAAAATTAAATGAGAGGTATGTATATTTTAATTCCAGAATTATATTCATCATTTATATGTATAATTCATTATATATATCCATTATATACATGTACTTTTAATAGTACATTACATTTGGGGATAAGAAATGAAATGCACCGTTCATGGAGACGGTAATCCGTACGTACGCATGAACGCTACTTTCATTTCTATTTCGTATTTTATAGAATGGAATCATAATTATATAAAGGTATATTATAATTCCAATGTAATATCATATATAATATCATAGTTTCATCCTTTATACGTTCCACATATGGTATTTAACGAATCAAATCACTTTGAGGGAGCGGTAGTCCGCACTTCCTTAAATGAAGATATCGCGTTTAACCATAATGGAAACCATAAAGGTATGACCAAAATAAAAAATACATAAGCTTAAGGAAAACATAAACATATTATATATCATATATAAATATAGTGACATCTTAATGTCCACCTTTGAAGGTGTTAGAATAATGTTGAACAATCATCGTTTTGGGAGGCATAAATTCACCATCAATAGAAACAGTATGTCCTTTAACCATTAGATGTAGGTGTGTTTAGGTGTAGCTCTAATCCTTCTTATAACAAAATACTAGTATATTTAAGATACTGGAGTTATTACAAAAGAAATTAATAAAAAGAGTTTAGTGGGTTGGAGAAGCAAAATAAAACAAAAGGACTCAAGTGAAGATATTACCTTAAAATCGGGTAACTTCCTTTGGTTTGAGCTCAAAGGCTTCCTTGGAAAGACTTATGCCCAAATTGAGGCTTCAAGGAGTAATAGAGGGATTTGGAGAGCCAAAATGGTCAGGGTTTGGCTGAGCCAAAGGCTTTGGAAGTGTGGGTAAGGAGGTAGAGGTGGGGGCCTTTTATAAGAGGAGAGGAGGGGCACTCTTGGAAAGTAAAGAAATGTTACTTTATTTTCAAATGGGTTTCGGATTTTAAAGGTCCCACATTGATATAATTAGAGGATAAGGTGATAAGGGTTAGAAATATACCCACCCAATAGGTTTTGGAAATGTGTAGGTCTTATATTTTACATTATCTTTCCATTTTATTTAAATCGTCAAATAATGCGGTCATCGCTGCATCATTATGATGTCATGAATAATTTAATTTATTTAAAGTCTAAAAATTATAAAAAAAATACTATGATGTAGGAAAGCTTTTTAGATTTCCAATGACTATTTATAATCAAATATCTGAATTGTATAACCCCATTTAAAATTTTTTTTAGTAAAACATATCATGTTTGTGTCATTTTTACTTTATCATTAAAGAAAACGTTATTTATGTCATTTCCCAACCAAAGTGACTCCATGGGGTCCCCAAGTTGACCCATGGCTTGTATTGGTCGGCCATGACACATCCAATAAGGGTAGGACATGTGTCAAGCTCATCTCATATTATTAAAACATTATTTTTACCTTAAACTACACTAATTACCACTAATCGCGATTAAGAACTTAAAAGTTACTATTCACCAAAAAATTATTTTAATATCATTGAACCACATTTTACTTCTTAATGACAACCTTGTATGTCGGATTTTTGAAAATCAAATCATAGAAGTGGAAAAGTTTCATTTAAACGAAAAATCAGTTTCTTTAACTACCACTTAGTGGTTTCACTATTCATCAAAAATTGAAGTTTTTCAGAAAGATACCAAAACTTCACCCTAAGCTATATTTGATATTCCGAATTCAAAAATGATGTCTATTTTACAAAATTCAAAACATGTAAGTTGCATTAATTAATTTAATAACTAATTCCCGCTGTCATGACAAATAGCGTGTTTTTATGAAACAATAAGTATCAAAAGATTGACACTAGTTTAAGTCCAATTTCAAAGTGAAATTGATTCCAATGACCACCATTGGATAAAATGGTAAAAATATATTCTAATTTCACTTCAAAACCAATTCAAAAGATAATCTAATCATATAAATAAATTATATTAAAAAGAGTTTTTGAATTAAAATACAACATTTTTCACTATTCATTAAAAAATGAACTTTATCGGAAAAATACCAAAAATTCACACAAAGTAAATTTTGATGTCCCAATCATAAATAATAAGTTTATTTTGACAAACATAGCCTATAAAATTGTCAAAAGACAGATTTAAAAAGGGTTTGCCATCAAAAGGTAGTAAAACAATCTTTTAAGAATATTAGTGTATTCCATGCATAAGATTGTATTTATTTTCATTTTAAGCCTCTAAAACACTATCTTAATCATTAATAGACATAGATAAAAATATCTATTATTCATTACTTACTTGGGATGTTACAGGAAACCCCACAACATTCCACTGTAAGAGTTTCTAACTGAGTTTATAGATCACATCCATAGTAAATATTGGGATAACCTTGATTATACCTAAGTATAATTATCTAAGGTGTTTCATGTTTTTAGATGTAAACATGAATCTAAAGAGTGTATCCAAGGAATTATAATTTCTAAAGAGAAAATGAATGGATCCTATGGTGTCATGCTGAGCATCCAATAATAGATAAATACCATGTTCCATGTTTGGCATCTCCCTTTGAAACTGAATCAATGAATCAGAATGGCATCCTCTAAGTGATCAAGACATTCCATTGTGAATCCAAGGCTAGATCAAGTCTGAACATTCCTATAAAGATAAAAATGGTCTATATGAAATAGTCACCATATACTAATTTCATTTACAAACATAAGTCATAATATTCCGTGTAATACTCATGAAAAATATATTTCATCAGTTTCATTCCATTACCTTTCATCATACATGACAAGTTGAAATAAGGAAATGCAACCACTTATCAAATTAATTATAATTTAACTAGTCCAAGTGATATCTATAATTATATACTTTCCATATAATGAATTAAATATTTATTTATTATGATGAAAAACTTAAATTATAAAAGGTCAAGTTAAAATAACCTGAATGGTGTCATAGGTAATCCCAACATGGGCCACTAAAAGAATAGAAAATAAATAACCTTACTTGGGGTGGTTAACATTTAGGTATCAACCTAAAATCTTGTCAAGTGTTGTTATTGGGAATTTGGGATAAAATTTAGATAATTGAATTTAATGAAAATTAATTTTAGGAGAAATGCGTAGTGAAACAAGCATGCATACAATGATGATAATTTATAAATGAAATGACTTTGATGGAAAATTCATAAACCACCTAGATTATGCCTGTAGTATATGCCTCATATAGTATCAACCCTTAGTTTGGATTAGATTAGAATAAAATGGAAGAATATATGAAAATCCTAAAAATAGGGAATATAATATCACACCAAAATAGCATTTTCTATAGAAAGACAAATGAAGAATGGAGCTAAAGGAATATAGAGATCACTGGTGTTGTTTTAATATGACAGATAGATCTTGAAATGGAGTCCGAACAAAATAGTTATCATAAAGTCTAACTATAGGACTGAGGAGATCTCAAAGGGAGAAAAGTGGATCTGATTTCTACTGGAAATGAAGGAATAAGGAGGGGTGAATTATTAAAATGAAAGAGGGGAAAGTGGTAAAATTTTCCATGAATTAAAATCCACATGGTTTGGATGCATAGTTGGCCACACCATGTGCCTAGATCTATCCCAAGACACCCCTTACATGGCTAACAGTGCATGGTTAGAAAAACCATGTGCAACCCATTAAAACCCTCTGTCTTAGCCCCACATGTCAATGTGTCCTAGATACACAATTAAGTAAAATCGTGCATCCATCTCCTATGCCTTGAAAAGCCTCACACAGTTTACTCTAATCGCATGAACTAGACCGTACGATTTCTACTAACCATACAACCCAACTGTTTCCTCCAAAATTAAGGGTTTCAGGCTCTAAACAAGACCTGGACACCATTTTTTACTCTATATCCTCATTAGTAATTTACACTTAGATGAAATTAAGTAAAAAAAAACGAAATTAAAACTTACTTACCTCATAGAAAAGATAGGTTCTTACAGTATTCCCCCCTTAGAGGAACTCATCCTTGAGTGTTCCTTCTAAGGGTAGTAGAACTTCATCTGAGAATAATTCTAACCATTGAGCACATATGTCATCCTCCCTCTCCCTAGTCTCTTCCTTCACATGGATGTGCTACCATATCACCATAACTAAAGGGAAATACCTACCTTAGAGAGCCTTCATACTATAATCAACGATGCGAATGGGGTACTCCTCGAATAAAGCATCACCATCCAATTATATATCCTTGAGATCAAATGTATGAGATGGTTTTGTATGGTAATGTTGAAGCTATGAAACATGGAAGACATCCAGCATGACATGGTACCTATGAGGTAACAACAACCAATTAGATATCGGCCCAACTCTTTCTCCAAGGTCACAAAAGGATCGATAAAATGAGGCGACAAATTCCCTTGCCTCTATATCTTTGTATGAAAAATCTTGGGTGATATATGAAATAAAACACAATCCCTGAACTCATACTCCAGAGGTCATCGATGGAGACCAGCATACAATTTCTATCCTAACTAAGTAGTATCCATCCTCTTTCTGATCAATTGTACCTACTCTAAAGTCTCATGCACAGGACAAGGACCTAGTAGCATTACCTCCCCCACCTCTAGCCAACATAAAGGTAAATGACATGGAATACCATATAAGTCCTCATACAGAGCCATATGAATTGTTTCCTAAAAGCTATTATTGTAGGAAAAATCAACAAGAGACATATGTTTCTACCAAGAAACCTTGAAATCATGGACACATGATTAGAGAATGTCCTCTAACACCTGTATAGTCTATTCTAATTGGTCATCAGTCTGAGGGTGAAAATCTACACTCAAAAGAAACTATGCGCCCAAATATTTTTGTAACCCTTTCCAGAACCTCAATGTGAAATGAGCATCCCTATCTAAAATAATAGTACAAGGGACCCCATGTAAGCTTATAATCTCACATACATACAGTCAACCAAGATTGTTAACTGAGAAGGTATCCCTAATAGGAAGGAAGTGGGATACCTTAATTGGACTATTAATAACTACCTAAATCATGTCACTACCTCAAGGTGTGCTCGGTAAAACAATCAAAAAAATCATTGATATGTTGCCACATTTCCATTCTGAGACTGGTAAGGGCTTTAACAAGCTATCAAGCCACTGGTACTCCACCTTCATTTCCTAAAAGGTGGAACACCTAGTGATAAAACCCATGATCTAATGTTTCATCCTAGACCACCAATAATAGCAGCGCATATCATGATACATCTTGGAGATACCTAGGTGTACTACCCATTTAGAAGACTGATTTTATTGCATTAACTCTTCCCACATGTCTTTAGGAACCCAAATAAATCTATGTATAAGCTGGATGTCATCTCCATAGATCAACCAATCCAGAGGTGGGTCCCCACCCAAAACACTTTCCCATAGGACCAAACCTTTAGGATCCAAAAACTGCCTTCCCTTAACTCTATAAAATATTGAAGAGGTAATCGCCAAGGCCATAAGAAAAGACTATTTGTAACTCTCGTGAAACTCTATATGAATCTTAGAAAATAGGGTCATCAACTTCTATTCTTCATCGTCCTTCTGAATGGATTGTGCCTAAGTTTTCTGGCTCAGCACATCAGCTATCGTAATTCCCTTACATAGTGTATAAATAAGATTAAAGTCAAAATATTGAAGGTATTCGATCCATATTCACTATATGATACTTAGGTCATGCTGTATAAAGATATAATTAAGGATCTTGTGGTCCATAAAGACCAAAAAGTTCTCTCCTAGAAAATAGTTTCTCCAGCAATGTAAGGAATGAAAAACTGCTACTAGACTGAGATATTGCATCGGGTAATTATGCTTATGAGGTATCAATTGGAGATACCCATATAAAAAAAAATCAATCATACTATATAAATACTATACATAGACCAATTCCCGATGCATTTCAAAAAACTATATAAACTCTTAAAAACTCTGGAAGAATCAAAATTGGTTCTTAAGTAAGTATTCCTTTTAGCTTCTAAAAGGCCTTCTCACAAACTTAGACCACAAGAACATACCACCCTTCTTAGTAAAATCATTAATAGGTGCTTCAAGGAATGATAAGTCCTATATAAAATGTCATTAATTTCCAGATAGGCCCAATAAACTCCATATATCAAAAACATTATTGGGCTGCTCTGAGGTGACTATGACACTGACCATATTTGGGTTAATAGATAAACCTGATTCTAGGATAATATGACCCAATAGATGAAACTTGTTGATCCATAAGTGTAACTTTGTGAGATTGATATATAACCTATGCTCTATTAGTGTACTCAATACAATATTAAGAAGTTTAGCATGGTCACTTTGAGTATGAGAATAGACTAAGATGTCATCCATAAAAATGATGATGTAGGGATCTTGGTAGGGGTGGAAAACCCTATTCACCAAGACCATAAAAATAGCGGTCACATTCGTAAGACTGAATGACTTAACCAAGTACTCATGTAAACTATACCAACTTCAAAAGGTCATAGGTGGTATATCCGAAGACCTAATTAAACCTAATGATAACCTGATCTTAGGTTGATAATTAAGAACACTCTATCTCCTCATAAATGGCTAAATAGATCATATATTCAAGTAAAAATGATACCAATTCTTAATCATAAGCTTGTTAAACCATTGATAATCCATGAATGTCAAAGGTTTCCCTCTAACATTTTGGTTAAGTGGATAAGAAAACTCCAAGAAGAAGTATTAGGTCAGATAAAACCCTTATATTCTAAATCCTATAACTATATCTTGATCTCATAGATCTCAGTAGGTGTCATCCTATAAAAAGGAATAGATAATATAAATCCTCCTAGAATTATCTCGATTGTAAACTCTATCACTCTCTGAAGAGGTAGTCCAGATAATTCCTATAGAAAAAGATATGTAAATGATCTACCACTAGAGGAAAATATATCAGGTGAACCATATAATTATCTAAGAAATGGTTGGTAATCTAGGATATCACTCCTCCCATCCCACAATGCTTTGGTCTATCATGATCAGCCTTGACATCCCATTCGACCTTATGTACATATCTATCACCCTTGGGTGATGTGAAATTCACCCTTTTGCAATAAAAGTCAATGTGATAATGATAAGGAATGAGCCAATTCATCCCAAGTATGACATAAAACCATGTCATCTCAAGGATAAAGAAATTCCACAAGAAGTGATAACTGCCAATATCAAAAGGATTTTCCTTACATTGGCGTATACCCTCTGACCATACACCCAATGGTGTGTCAAGGGTCATCACCCCACAAAAGTATATAAATTCGAGCCCAAGAATTTCTACGATAAACACAGAGATAAGGGAGTGTGAGGAACCTATATCAAACAAAGAAGATACGATAATAGAGGCTACTAGAATAGTAACTCATATAGTATATGGTCTTACACTCTTCTCCTTGGGTATCTACTATAATGCATGAAAATAGAATGATACATGACCCTGAGCTACAGTTTTAATACCCTTAGTAGGTATGCTCTACTGGAATTAAAAATTATAGGTTTGGATACCTTGACCACAACTTCCTCTTTGACCTGTTCAGATAGAACTACTCCATGCCTAACGTGGAGTCACTAATCTTGCTTTTGAAGGTGGAGTTAGTGCAGGTACTCTTCTACTAGAAAATAGAGAAAAGTTCTGAAAAAACCTCTAAAGATGACCCATCTAGCCACAAGTATGACACTCCAGTAGGTCTTTATCGCATTGTGGCTTCACATGACGCTACCATACACACTGATGGGATACAATATAGATACCATTACAAATACTATTTCTGCCACTATTATGATGAGAAACCTCAAGGCTATGCTTCCTACTACTGGGAGAACTACTGCCCTATCTCATTGATGAACCTTTTTCCCTATATTATCAACTTACATCAAGTTTCAATTAGTGATAACAGCTTGGTTTGCGATCTCATAAATAGTATATAGGTTAACGACATTCACCCAATAGAAGATGACATACCTAATCCTAACCTTGAATCATATCGCTTTCTATATATCATCACTAACAAGAAGCAGTGAAAAGCGTTGAAGCTTTGTAAAATTAACTGAGTAGTCTATGATGGACATAACACCCTACTACAAGTGCATGAACTCCCTAGATCACTAAAATCTCTACATCTCATGGAAAAAGTAATTGCAGAATAGTCTGGAAGTCCACCCATGTTATGCCCTAATGACAACTTTCCTAGGTTACCACATCCCACCAGAGCTTGGAAGAATCATGAAATATGCAGGTGGAGAGATTTAACCTTCTCTCTGGAGTTGTCTCCAAATACTCAAAGATAGAAAAAATGCATTCCATCCATGACTCAATAGCCTGAGGACTTCCATCCACCGAGAAGATAGGAAGATGATGCTGTTGGAACTCCTAAGTAAGATTATACATCATATGTCAAGGCTGCGGGGAACCCTATATATAATCCATCACACATAGTAAACTCTCTCGATGCTGAGCATCAATGACCAGTTTGAGAACAGTAGGTGGTGTCTTAGATGGCGCTACTTTCAATAACACTAGTGGATCAGGTTCTATAACCTCTGAAGTATAATCGTCTCCACTCTCCTGGTGAAAGACTCAAGAATTTTATGGTGGAATGGATCTATAAATTCTAATCACAAGCCTCAAAATAAGATACCAAATTAGATAGGATCAATAAAGAAAGTGGAACAAAAGAAAAGGGCTCACTACCCCAAATAATACCCCAACTACCCACATCGATGGAAAAGGTATTGGTAAGTGTTTATGTTTTTATTTATAGGGGTTCCAGTATATAGAGGCTCAATTGTAATTTAAGGAGGAAAATACTTTTTAAGTTTCACTTGTCCTCTCCATTTACTGGAAACCATTTCATTAATAAGTCAGAATTTATATCTTAAATTTGTAGGTGAGTTTATACTTAATATAAGGTTAAACTAAATGAATTTTCATTTGCAGTTTATAAAGGCCCATACACTTTATAAATTGAAATTGACACCTATTTAATTTCAACTAGCCCCACCTACATTCGTTCTTATATTATAAAGGGTAAAAATATGATGGCTCAATTCATTGAATTAACTTCTCCAATTTATAAAGGCACATAAATTTTATAAATTGAAATTGGTAGTCATGTAATCATAGTCAAAGGATAGCTCATGTAACTAGGGGTATATAGCTTACATGGTTCAAAATTAGTTATTTAAGATACCACTATAAATATATATTGGAAAACACTATTTATGTTGATGATGACATTTTAAACAACCAATTTCCCTTTCCTATAGAATACGTTAGTTGCACAATAATACATAACAACCAAATCACACTCAATAATCATAGGCAACATAGGTAATGAAAGCAATAGAATGCACCTATATGGAATGGAATATGTGGGCATGTTAATTCCTAGGTGCCTATAATGATGTGTGTAATAATTCTCCTTAACATACCTAGCCAAGGTAGAATATCAATAAAGTATAACAAACCTCAAAATCATGTGTGTCACCCAATGGTGAAAGTATATCAACTGTAATAGGAAAAATATAAATTTTTTTTTACCATTCATAGGAAACTTAGTGTTTACACCAAACATGGGTTAGCTACTCCTAGACATGACTTATGAATAAGTTCCGACACATTCCTAATCTCCTCTCAAAATTTACTAAACAATAAGACAATAAAATAAATGGATATGATACCAATTTGTGATGTCCCATACCTATTTCACTCCTAACTAACTGAACCCTATTTTTCACATGGCCTCAAGCACTCCTCACTGTATGTTAGAGGCTACCAACTATCAAAAATCTCCCAGGGTGTATTTATTGGGAGACTATACCCTCTTGTTATAGTGGAGAACAATATTAAAAATTATGAATAAATAATGGAAGCATGATAATAATGAATAAGGAAGTAGAAACAAATATAACCATAAAAGTAATGAATAATCATCAAAATCTATAATCTACATCATATAAAAGAGATGATGGAATGTCTCTATAAAAAAAGTCATACATGTTAGAAGGAAGAAAGTACAATACATTATATAAAAAAGAAAAAAAAATAGAAAAAAATATCCAAGAATAATGAGCACTAGATCAATCATATACTACCAATCTCTCATCCTAAACAAAAAATTTATGTGTCCAAAGTAGGACGCTTCCCTTTTTACACACCTTTGATCATATAATATGCTCAGGTTCCAATAGTGTCTCAGATAGGGAGTAAGAAAAATCTCAATAGAACTCCACCATAACATCTATACAAATCTAGTTTATGAATATAAACTATAATAGTGTACAGGTATATCAAAAGTAAAGAAACGTAAATGTAAACAATCCATACCTAATTTATCCTTACTTGGTGTCTATGAACATGAATTAATTTAGTTATTTATGGTTTAGTTATATTAAGTAGATTATATTAAAGTTTATATAGTACTGTAAAAGATAATAGTAATAAAACATGATCCAAGATGAAACCAAGGCATCCTTGACCATAAAAGGTCAATCCAAATCAAGTTATGCAGCCAATCATCCTAACATAAGGGACTAAGTGTAATCTAAGAGGATACCCAAAGTCATTACATTGTAAGAGTTTCTAATCGAGTCTATAGAGCACGTCCATAGAAAATCCCAACCTTTTTATTACTATACCCAAGGATAATGAACCAAGGTTTCATATGTTTGTATACGTCAAGATGAATCTAAGGAGTGTATCTGAGGAATTCTAATTTATTGATAGAAAGTGAAGGTATCCACAGTGTCAATCCAAGAATCCATTAATATAAAAAGACCATGTTACAATGTGGGTATCTCTCTTGGAAACTAGCTCAATGAATCAGAATTCCATCCTCTGAGTGCTTAAGGAATTCCCTTGGGAATCCAAGGTTAGATCAAGTATGACCATTCTTATAATGATTAAAAAGGTCCATATTCAATATAAACCATATAATCATTTTATTTACATACATAAGTCATCATAGTCCATGTAATACTCATGCCAAATATATTTCATTATGTTTATTCCATTACCTTTCATAGTACATGACAAGGTGAAATAAGGAAATGAAAGCACATATCAAATTAATTATAATATAACCAGGTCAAGTGATATCTATAATTATATATATTCCATGTAATTCACTAAATATTTATTTATTATGATGAAAGAATTCCCTTATCAAAGTTCATGTTAAACACACCAGAACAATGTCGCAGGTAATCCCAACATAGGTCACTAAAGGCGTAGAAAATAATACACCTTAATTAGGATAGTTAACATTGAGGTATAAAACTCTAATGGTTTCAAGTTGTATTATTGGGGAATTAGGATACACTTTAGACAATTTAATTTAATGTATCTTAATTTTAGAAGAAATGCCTGGTGAAACTGATGTGCACACAACGATGCAAATTTGTAAATGGAAAGACTTTGAGGGAAATGTCCTAGATCAACTACCTTATGCATGTAGTAGATACCTTGTCCAATATAAACCCTTAGTTTTACCTAAATTGGAATAAAATGGAAGAATAAACAAATGAACTTAAAATAGAGAATATAATATCACACAAAAATAGTGTCATCGATGGAAATACAAACAAAAAAATAAGATAAAGGAATAAAGAGCTTACCAGTGGTGTTCCAATGTGACATACAAATCTTGAAACAATGTTTGAACAAAAGCGTTATCACAAAGACTAACTCTAGTATTGAGGAGAGATCAAATGGAGAAAATAGGAGTTATTTTCCACTAGAAATTAAGGAAGAAGGATGGGTGAATTCTCAAAATGAAAGAGGAAAAAAATGGTGAAATCACCCTTAAATTTAATGTCACATAGTTTTTCCACATAATTGGAAAAACCATTCACCAACCATGCACTGAGATTTGTCCCAAGACACCCCTCACATGGCTAGTTGCACATGGTTAGACAAACTGTGTGCATCCTGTGAAAAATATTTGTCTCATTCCCACACGGTCATATGTCATGGATTTACAGTTAAGTTAAACTATGAATCCCTCTATCATTCCATAAAAATACCCATATGATTTACTCTAACCATGAGGACTGGGGTGCATGGTTTCTAATAACTATGTGACCTAGCTGTTTCCTCCAAAACACAGGGATTCGGTCTCTAGAAAATCCCAAGACACCTTGGTTTCCTCTATAACCTCATTAGGAATTTACACTAAGAAACAATTAAGGGAAAAAACCAAAACTAAAAGGTTCTATAACTCATAGAAAATTTGGCTTCTTACACTTCTCATTGGTGTTAATTTCTAGGAATGGTATAGGCATTTCATGTTATACTATGTCATGAATGGAAATCATATGTCATTGAAACCCCACTTATTAAGTCACTTTCTAAAGATTCTAGTGATGAAGATGTATCTCTCTACATTAAACATGTGGATAATGAAATTGATATCCAATGTTTTATGTTATCCTCCATGTCCAATGATATTTTAAAGTAATATGAGGATATGGGTGCATATAATATAGTTTCTCAACTTCAGGATGTCTATCAAGAGAAGGCGAGATAAAATAGATATGAGGTCTCAAATTCACTTTTCACATGAAATCTTGGTGATTCAACACCGTCTAGGCCACATATAATCAATATGATTGGATACATTGAGCACCTAGACATATTGGGTTTTAATATCCCTGATGAGTTGTGTGAATATCTCATTCTGACCATACTACCCAAAATCTCTCCAATTTTGTCATAAATTATAATATGATCAATATCAAGAAGACAATATCAAAACTTATTACTCTTATCCTCCAAGTTTATTAGTACATGGGGAGTGAAAAACCCACTATAATTATGGTGACTAAGAAGAAGAGGAATAAGACCAAGGGGTCAAAGACTCATTTCAAGTCTAAGATTATGAAGCATTGTCCCTCTAATAAAAATAAGATACATATGTAAGGAAAGAAAAAAGGTGCATTATGTTTTTCATGTGGTAAGAAAGACCATTGAAAGAAGAATTTCACCCATCCAAATAAGTAAGGGAAATATTTTAGTGCATTCTTTATTGAGTGTAATATTTCTATATCTACAAGTTAGGTATTAGATACTTCCTATGGTGCTTATATTTGTATCAAAATATAGGAACGAAGTAGATTTTGTAAGATTAATAGATATGAGGTGGATCTACAAGCTTCCAAAGGAGTAAGGATGGTTAATCTATCCATTGGATATTACCATCTCACATTACCAACATGATTGATTTTGGTTTAAAATAATTGTCAATATGTGCCTAGTGGTACCAAAAACACTATTTATATTTCTCATTTAGATATGTATGGTTTTTTTTCAACTTTGGAAATAAATTTCAATACTTTTATAAATATGTCATATGTTATGGTATGGAAAAATTAAATAATTATCTTTATGTGTTAAATTACAAAAACCAAATATTTTTTAATAGATAACGAAACAAATATGAATATCCCCTATAACACGTAGTTATGAAATCACCGTCTTGTTAAGGTAAATGAGAATAATTTGTAAAATCTCAATTAAGATGGTTACTTACACTCTTTTGAATTTAATCCACTTGAAATATGTCATTTTTTTTATAAGGAAATATGACCAAACCACCATTCAATGATCAAGTTGAAAGGTCCATAGAGATTATATATTTGGTACACATTGATGTGTGTGTACCTTTTCAACTAGATTTTATAGGTGGATACTCATAATTTATTATTTTAATTTATGACTTGAGTAGTTATGGTTATATATACTCGAGGAGGAATAATTATGAATCCTTTGAGAAATTCAAAGAGTTCAATAATAAGTTTGAGAATCAACTTGGTAAGAATAAATAGAAAATTCTATCAGACCGAGTCAATGAATATATTAACCAAAACTTTATTGAATTTATATGAGAGTTTGATATTTTATCATAACTCACTCAAACTTATACACCATAGTGGAATGGTATTAGTGAAAGGAGGAACCTTACCTTTTTGGACATGGTAAGGCCGATGATGAGTTACACAAGCCTTTCATTATCCTTTTGGGGAAATTCATTGTAGACAACATTATACTAAAAAAACCAAGTACCAACTAAACTAGAAAACAATATTCCCTTTGAGTTATGGAGTGAAAAGTAACTCATTTTGTTACATGTTCATGTGGGGGGTTCATGATGAGTTTGTTAAGACTAGATCAAGAAAAAAAAAGTACCACCTCGAGGAATGAAGTGTATCTTTATAGGATATCCCAAGGAAAGAGGGGATACTACCTATACAAACATTTAGACAAGAAAGTAATTATTGCAAGGCAAGTTGTTTTTCTTGAGAAGGAGAACATCCTTAGGGTGGATAGTGTTAGAAAGATTGACTTTGATGAAGTTGATGCTAAAGATACACATGAGTTTGTACATTAATTGATTCCATAGGTCCTCATGGAAGATGTTTTTCCTGAAGCGGAAGTACAACATATGATAACTAGAGAGGTAAGAGAACCAGATAGATATGATTTTCTTACCACTATTGATAGTGACTCATTATTGGTTTAAAATGATGATCTTATCTTATTCAAGGAGGTAGTAGAGAGATAAAAAGTTTTAAGGTGGAAAGACATCATGAATTATGAGATGGATTTCATGTATCGAAACCAAGTTTGGGTTATGATAGATCTTCCAGTTTATGTTAAAAATCTTGGGTGTAAATGGGTATTTAAGAGAAATATGGGCATGGAAGGTGAATTAAATGCCTACAATGCATGAATAGTGGCTAAAATATTTAGACAACATCAAGACATTGACTATGAAAAAACCTTTTATCCATTTTACATGTTTAAATGCATCATAATTTTTTTAGCCATAATAGCTTACCAAGACTATGATATTTGGAAAATGGATGTAAAAATTTCATTCCTTAATAATAACCTTTAATAAGATGTGTATATGGCACAAACAGAAAGGGTTTGTAACTATAGGAAATTCCAAAAGGTATGAAAGCTGTAGAGATACATTTATAGATTAAATATATCATCTTGGTCATGGAACATTTGATTAAATGAAGCCATAAAATAGTTTTGTTTCATTAATAATGAATGTGAGCCATGAGTTTACAATAATTTTAGTGGGAGTATGGTTATTTTCATAGTATCGCCTATTGATGACATATTACTAATTGGAAATGATATACTGGTTTTATAAGAGGTTAAGGCATGGTTGAAAATGTTATTATCTATTAAGGGATTGGGTGAAGTGGTATACATTATATAGATCAATATCATGAATGATAAATCAAAGAGGAAGATTGGAAAAATTCAAGGTATATACCTTAACCAAATATTAATGAGGTTTAGTATGGAACAATCCAAGAGAGTATTAGTTCCAGTGTCATAAGGTATACATCTTTCCAAGAAAATGTGACCTCATACAAAATTGGAAAGAGAGAGAATCAGTAAGATCCCATATTATTCTATAATAGGAGATATCATGTATTCCATTTAATATATGAGAATTAATGTTTCTTAGGCTTTGATCATGGTAGGAAGATATCAAGAAGATCTGGGTGAACAATATTTGAATGTTGTTAAGGCTATACTTAGGTATCTAAGGTGTACTAAGGATATTTTTCTAGTGTTTGGAGGAGATTGAGAACTATTAATCAAGGGTTATATAGATGATATATTTTAGATAGATCATAATGTCTAATGTTGCAGTCTAGATATGTATTTTTGTCACAACGGAGGACCTGTGATATAGAAGAGTTCAAAGTAGCTAGTTGTCAATGATTATATAGTAGAGTCTGAGTATATTTCGTCTTCCAATGTATCCAAGGAAGCAGTTTGGATTCACAACTTTTTACAAGAGCTTAATGTGGTACCTATTAGTAAAGATAATATCACATTTTACTATGATAACACTTTAGTGGTGGATCTATCTAAAGATCCAAGGTCACACCAAAGGAAAAAGCACCTACTTCAGAATTTTCATCTCTTGAGGGATTTTTATCAACATGGTGAAGTTACAGTGAGTAGAGTATACATGGAGAAAAATGTGGAAGACCCCTTAATGAAGGATTTATCTTAGTGGAAACATGTGTATTGTGTGAGAGTTAGTAGACTGAAAGCTATTTTTAGTCGGATCTTGTGAAAGTGAGATTTTGTTGGAGTTGGTTCCCTAGAAAAAATTTATTTATTACTTGATTACATGTTTTTATTATCACATTAGATTATTCTTATGCATAATATTTGTATGTGAAAATGTCCTTATAATATATTTGACACTAAAATGTTATAGTAGTTCCTCGATATGATGGGAAGTAATAGGTTCCACAATATTATTCTTGAACCTTATTATATGGTCAGATGATATTGTTTTACAGGACACAAATAATAAATATTATTAGGGGTAGGAGGATCATAAGACATTGATACACCTTCTCATGGTGTACTCCCATGGCAATCACCATGATAGGAGGTTATGAGAATAGAACCATTAAAAGGAAATCCACATTTCCACGTGTCATTGGATTATCCTATATATAGTTGTGTGTATTGATCTTTGTAAGTTAATATTATCATTAATGGATATCATGACTCGCATAATTTTATGTATTACTAAAAATCATGAAGATACATGATCGTGGTGAAGTAAGATACATTAGGTGAGACACATGTGATATTGAATTAATGGATAACATGATAAAATATTTGTCCCTTATATCCCTAAACAGAAGTTGATATCTTTATCACTTTTATTGGAATGAATCTACCTACATAAATACATGGTTGTGGAGTTTTGTGGGTGAGTTTATTTCTAGAAATTAAAATAAATATACATCGATCATATAGGTTGATAGCACCAACATGCAACTTGCTTTATTATAGATGTTATAATAAAGAGATTATATTACATGATAAACGTTCGTAGGAGGTTGGACATTTTTGCATCATTAACTTCTTTATATAGGGATTCCTTGGTGTGTTTATAGATGCTAGCCTTGTACTTTAGGTAGTTATGCCTAATTCCATTGATAAATAGGCCTATATTTACACAGACTATGTGCATCCACTGTATCAGTTAAATTCTAGTGTTGAATTTAACAAGTTAGAATAAATAATATCTATTTAGGTTTAATTAAACTCCATAATTTAATAATAAGTTATTCAAAATAATAATTTAGTTAAATAATAATAATAAATATTTATTTGAAATTTTGGTGAATATAAAATTTATTATATTTATCATAAAATAATGTATTCACATTTAATTATTAAATAAATATTCATTATTTGAGGATCAGTAAATGTTGATGAGGGAAAGCAGGCTGAGTCTAATGGTCAGATTGGAAATAATATAAATGATATTTATTTATATACTATTAATGGTGTTACACATGTCAAGTGATTAATAATAATAATAATATTATTATTATTATTATTGGATATGAGGACAATAGAGAATTATAAACATGGAAAGGGTCTAGTGTGAAATTTTCTAACCCTAAACCTTACATAATAAATATAAGATTATATCTCTTTTCGAAAACATAATTGTTGTAAAAAATTGATATAGTGAGACTCTCTAAAGACCTAGAAATATATCAACAGATCTATAGTGCTCTCCCCCTTCTCTCTCAATCCAATGAGAGAACATCAAAATTTCTTCCTCTCTCAAGAAGAATTCTGTTGTGATCAACCACACACAATACAGGTGATCAAGATCGGCCGTGATAGCGCTTTATGATTCTATAGAATCATTCCAAGATTTTTGTTATTGTATGGATTAATAATAGAGGCATTATTTACTTGGATCCTATAGTTCAATGAATGTGAGACATGATCTATTACAGTAATCATCAATGAAGATAGAATTATGAGTTAAAGTAATTTTATATTTACTTATAAATTAGTTATAAATTACATGCTAATATCCTTCTATTTTGGTTCAAGAATTTTAATATAGTCAAGTAATCAAATTTTTTCGATGAATATTACATTTTTATCATGTAAATAAATTATTTCAAGTGATTTTAAACTAAAATATGATTTGTTCATACCATCAAAGAATGCTTTCACTGCACCCAAAACCTATAATACACACACACAAAATCATATATATATATATATATATTCTCCAAATATAAAAAATAAATTTGTAAATTAGTCATAAATAAATAACATAATAAATAAACAATTAAACTTAATAAAACTTATCAATCAAAAGAAACCCACAATTAATTTAGCCCTTAAACTCATGCGCCACCCAAATAAATTCATAAACATCCTTAAAAAATTTTAAAATCCCTATTTCCTCTTTGAAAACCCCCATAAGAATTTTATTAGTCAAAAAAATAATTTATTCTTGAGTCTAGATAATAAATAGGGACAAATCCTTGAGAAAAAAATTGGAAATAAATTGAAATCACTTAAAAATATTGAGAAATATGTATATTGAAATCCAATCGAACCCAAATAGCATTTATAATTTTAAAGGAATCAACTTAAAATTACCAAACAGATGAAACATATTATAGAAACTCCAAAGTATGGAAACACCTTATAAGGGAAAGCGTAGACGATGTGAATACTTCAAAAAAATGAGAGGAAGGATTGGAGGATCCATTTCACACCCTAGAAAACCAAAAAATTGATAAATTATAAATGAAACACACCTAGTGTTTGACTTGGGGAACATACAAAAAAGTTAAGATAAAACAATTATGAACAATTAAAGAGGAGGTGGCAGAGGGGAACGAACCCTAACATGGAGTGATTCTTCTTGAAATCATAAGAGAAAATCATAAGGATCAGAGGTGGAATAAAGGAGGATGAAACCAAGGATCCTCTATGTCCATGAATAATGAGAGGAGGGTGAGGGAGAGAGGGGGTGCAGTGTAGGGTAAATAGGAAGGAGGAAATTTAGGTAATATTTTTTTTAACTGCTTGTATCACACAGTATACCCAAACCGTACACCAATAATGTACCCTTAACTGGGAACAATATGGAACCTATTATATTATCACACACAACTAGAAAAACTATGTGATAGCCAAACAAAATGCCTATGAAAACTGCCTACCCAATTTTCATGGTCCCCACATGGTTTGAACTAACATCTCGCTAACCGTGAAACATGAAAATTTCTTAAATTTTCAAAGAAATTAAAATGTTCAGTCTAAAAAATCAAGAGAAAAATTAAATACCAATAAAAAATAAATTTATTATGTAAATAAAAATAGGGTTCCAAAATCCTCTTCACCATTACAATTTCTACCCTTAAAAATATATCAAACTCATGGAGGAGAATCAAATAATAATTTCAATGGGAAATAAGAAAAATCTATGACACAATCATAGAACTACCCGAAATCAAATTCAACCCAATACACAAGAAGAATGACCAAAATTCCAAGAATATTAAAATCCTGAAGGAAAAACCCATGCACAACTGCTAACAGTAAAATAAATAAATTAAGAATCTTAGTGGGAATCCCCACCATTTAATAACATTCATAGGATAATGGATTAAAAAATCAATCACACAAAAAAAATACCACTCTAAAAGGTGTGACATCTGAGACCCTCGGTATCATATTTGGTGCTAAAAACACTGTATATTTTTAAAATAGAATAAAATATTGAATGTCAATTGAAAAATACACACTTCTTATATTTTTTATGATCTTTTAGGACAATATTTTTATATTATTAGGAAATTTTAAACAAAAACTATCAAACTAATATATATATATATATATTTGATCTAAATACTTATAATACAATGCTAACTATACTTAGTCTATTCTGTATAATTGATACAAGTGTCTTGAGTAACTATTACTCAACTAAATAACCTATGAAAAGTATTTTAAAACTTGCCGTGAGAAAATTACTCAGTAAGGGGGTTTTTTTAAATTGAATTATCTATTTTTGGGAAATACTATAAAACATTACTTGAAAACAATTATTTCAAATACAGATTACTTTTTTTGGAATAATTTTTTTATAAATAAAATTTTCCTTTCCCTTAAAAATCTATAAAGAGTTTTCAAAAAAATATTCTAATAACATTTTTTAAAGTACTTCAAAATACTAAACCCACTTTTTTTAATCCTTGAAATAAAACTATAAAATCTCTTACAAATTATTATTGGAATTCTTAAAAATAATTTCTTATTAAAATAAATCTAATGATTTTTCAAAAAAAAATTCAATCTTGTAAAAAAACTATGATCCAACTTGGAACATTCAAGTTTGTATAGATTCTCCTCATATTGGTAGACAATGTCCCTTGAGTATTGGGTTCACTCCTCATTCATCATCATGTTTACAATTCCCAAGCGCCAAGTTTTTTAAAAATAATTTTGATCTTTCCATTTTCCATATGAGTTTTCAATCATATTTTAAAAATTTTGACAATGGATACACACACATATATACTTATATGTATTTCATTAATGAATAATAAGTAACCAAAATTCATTATAATTAAACTATGGATTGAGATAATATAAAACATACATTTAACTCCCAAATAAAGATAAATAATGAATGACTATACAATACTTTAGACATACATAATATCCATGAAAATTAGATAAAATATAAAACACATAAAATGATAACTTTAAAAATCTATAAACCCATAATTATTTGTATGAATAATGTTTTCAGAAAACATAAAAATGGAACTTTAACATAAAATATTTTTAAATCATAACTTTTCTAAAAATAATCCCACTTATGACAAGGTTATTGAAAAATGATTATTTTTTAAAATAATTTCACATAAAATGATAACTTTAAAAACAAAACTAACTTTGGTTTTTCAAAACATGATCCCCTTAAAAAGAGGATTTGGATGAAAATTTAAAACATTAATTAAAATATTTTTCCCCTTACCTAAATTGCAGTAGAACCATATTGAAGTTCTCCTTCATGAAAGATAACCCCTAGAAATTGATCTCATTCACTAAATATACCTCTTTTAAACCTCGAAACAAATACATTTTCTGATGAACTTAGTAGAGCTCCCTTGGTGAAAAAATTGGGGGGGGGGGTCTTTATAATCCAAACTCATTGTGAAATAAAATGATTAATAATGATAATAATAATAGTATCATTTTTAAACCATTTAATAATGATCCCAAATAGTTGTGTCTTTGTCCACACACTTTTTTTACCATCAAGAAAATTTCAATTTTGTTTTTATTAATTTTATCTTTACTTTTTTTTATCAGTTTTTTCAATCCTTAACTCTTAAGCCACCATATATATATATATATATATTACTATTTTTAAGTGGGTTACACCATATATATATATATATATATAATATTTTTACTTCTTTTTTTCTATCACACATCACAAACATATATATATATATATATATTTGTGTGTGTGTGTGTGTGATTGTGTGTGTGTATTATATTTTTTTCGACTTAATCAATGTGTATGTGTGTGTGTATTCTTTCAAAAAAAATTCATTTTCAATTTTCATTTTTTTATTCAAGCAATTCCTTATATATATATCAGTTATAAGTATATATACATATATATAAATTGCACATATATACTGATATATATATATCTTAAATATCAATTTATAATCCATAATCTTAAATTTTATTATCATTTATCTGCACCCAAACTTGTATATATATATATGTGTATATGTATATGTATATGGTTATTCTTTTAGTTTACCACACACACACACAAACAGATATGTATATATATATATATATTCATTAATATATTCTCTACATCTTACACACACACACACACATATGTACATGCACATAAAATGTATTCCATTGTATATATATATATATATATATATATCTCCAATCATATTATAAATTTTATATATCTTATCTAAAATTAGAATTTTTATATATCATACTAATTATATCACTTTTTTAACCTAAATAATTTTATCAACCTAATTCATATCATACTATCTATATTCTTTGTCATGTATATAATTCTACTTTTAATATATATCAATAATAATAATTATTTTTTTAAAACCAAATATAATTTTGTCATAATATTTATATATTTATATTAATATTTTATATGTCATAATATTTTGTGGCTTGAGCTATGGTTGAGTGGTACTCATCGCTGCCCTCCACATCCAAGAGACTAGAGTTGAATTCTTGGAATCCTCTAAGGGAATTATGGGTGGTGATGTAGGATGATGGTGATGCACACTGATGCAGGCAGGCTGACATAGGCATGGGGGTAGACCCAATTCAAAGATGATGCAGCATAGGGCCTTTGGACCATGTAATGGGATTTCAAGACCAAAGGGACTTTAGGCCACTCTCTGTAATAAAATGGCTAGTCGAATGGATTATCCATGGGGGCTATAACCTACCCTTCAATCTTGTGTGTGTGTGTGTGTGTGTTTATTTGTATTATACCTCCAATAAGTTACTAATTATATGTAATAATATATTCATTTCAAATTAATATTTTATATTTAGAGATAAATTTCAAATATTTTTACTTTAATAAACAATTTTTATTTCTCAAATTATATTTAAAACACACACATATATATATTCAGAAATAAATAATCATGATAAATAAAATATTAATTTGTAACGGAACCTTATAAAATATAGTTTTATGTATAATTATATTTTTTTCTCAAATAACACAAAATAATATATATATATATATATATTAAAAAATCTAGTTTGTTACATTATCCCCTTTAATTAAATTTCATCCTCACAATTTTTAATTATTTAAGATCAATTTTTATAGTCTAGTTAAACCTAGGGAAACATATATTATTAATTTTCTTTCTAGTTATGATTACCTAGGGTTTGAAAAAAGTATTTTTTTTCATAGGAAAATTATTAGAGATTACTAAATGAAAAATTTTACCATTGGAAGAGTATTATACTGATTTGAGACTCGATAACCCTATAAATTCATAAGATTCTCCCTTAGAATACTAGGTATCTAATCTTACGAGTCACCTAAATTCAAATAACCTAAATCCTAAAAAGAAATTTCTATTTCATAAATTATCATCGATACCCTAATCTCAAAATTCGTCTAAACCTTTCCTTTGATACCAACCGTAACACCTCAGATCCGTGATCTCAAATCTTGAGTAAAAAATACTGTATATTTTTTTATTAAAAAATATTTTACATCACTTGAAAAATATATAGTGCTTATATTTCTGAGGTTATTTTAGTTCTAGAGTTTTATAGAATTTGTAAAGCTTAAAAAAATAATATCTCACTCAGATATATAGATTTTTTGAAATCTAAATACTTATAAGACAACATCGACTCCTCTCAATCTATTCTGCTTAATCGATACCTATATCTTGAGTAACTATTACTCAACTAAATACCATGTGAAAATCATTTTAAAAGTTAAGGTGGGAAAACATCTTAGTAGGGGGTTTAATAAAAAAAAAATCAAATTATCTATTTTTCAAAAATACTAGAATAATTTTATGAAAAAATCCCTTCAAAAATAGATAATTTTTTTTTAAATAAAATATTTTTTAAACATAATATTTTCATTTCCATTAAATATTCATAAAGAGTTTTCAAAAATAAAATAAATTATAAGAATTTTTTTTGAAAGTGCTTCTAAATACTAAAACCACTTTTCTTAAGCATTGAAATAAAATAATAAATCTCTTGAAAATTATTATTTCAATACTTAAAAATAATTTCTTATTAAAATAAATCAAGTGATTTTTTTGAAAAATAATTTTCAAGATTAGAAACAGAACTATGAGGAAACTTGGAAGAATGAATGTTGTATAGAGACTACCCATCTTGGTGGACACCATCTAATGAGTTTTTAGTTTATTCCTCATTTCTTATTATGTTTACAAAGTATAATCATTGAATTATTAATAAAAAATATTTAGCATTCCATTTTCCACTGAATTTTTAAATCATATTTTAAAAACTATGAAAATGGATACATATACATATACACACATATATATAAGTGAATATATATGTATATATACTTAGAGATATTTCATCAATGAATAAGAAGTAACCAAAATTCATGATAATAAAACTCTAAACTAAAATAATATAAAATCTACATGGATTTCCAAAATTAGGATAAATAATGAATATTCATACAATAATTTAGATATATTAAATATCCATAATAATTAGATAAAATTTCAAACACATAAAATAATAACTTTAGAAATCCATAAACACATAATTATTCTTTTATAAAGAAGGTTTTCAAGAAACATAAAAATATAAGTTTAACTTAAAATCTTTTTAAATCAGAAGTTTTTTGAAAATAATTCCCCTTATGACAAGGGTATTAAAAACAATGTTTTTTTAAAATAATTTCACATAAAATGATCACTTTTAAAACATAACTAAGTTTTATATTTCAAAACATGATCCCCATACAAATAGGGTTTCAAAGAAAATTTAAAATATCAATTAAAATATTTTCCCCTTACCTAAACTCTAGGAGACTCACATTGGAACTCTCCTTTTTGGAAGATAACCTTTAGAATTTTATCTCGTTCACTCACTCTACTTCTCTAAAAATTCAAAAAGAGTATATTTTTTGATGAATTTATCTGAGCTCCATGGGTAAAATAATCAAGGGGGAGGTTTTTCTTTATAACACAACCTCATTGTGTAATCTAATAATAATTATTATAATAATAATAATAATAATTATAATTATTATAATTATTATTTAAAAAACTATTTGAGAAGACTCTCAAATAGTGGTGTCTTTGTCCTAACACTTTTCTTTCCCATTAATCAAATTTTTATTTTGTTTTTATTTATTTTTTTCTTTACATTTTTTTAGTAGTTTTCTTTTTTTTTCATTCCTTAACTCTTAAGATACATTATATATGCATCATAAAAACACACACGCACATTAATCTTTTTTAACTCTGTTTCGCCATATATATATATATTATATTTTTTACTTATTTTTTCATTCACACATCACACATACACACATATATATATATATATATTCTTTAAAAAAAATCATTTTTTCTTTTCATTTTTTTATTCAATAAATTCCTTATATATATATATATATCGGTTACACACACACACACACACATACTTCTCATATATGACTATATACATATATACTAAATATCACTTTATAACCCATAATCCTAAATTTTAATATCAATTATGTATATATATACACACACACATACATATATGTATATATATGGTTATTCATTCGGTTTACTATATATATATATTTATATTTATATATATTCATTAACATATTCTCTACAACTTATATATATACATGCACTTAAAATGTATTCCATTTCATATATATATATATATATATAAGTATATATTTATCTCAAATCAAAATAAAAAATCTATATATCTTATCGTAAATTAATATTTTCATATAGAATACTAACTATATAACTTTACTAACCTAAATAATTTTAGCAACCTAAATCTGTATTGTACTATCTATATTTCATGTCATGTATATAATTTAACCTTTAGTATATATCAATAATTATTGTGATTTTCTTAAAACTATCTATCATTTTTGTCATAAGATTTATATATTTATATTAATATTCTATATGTCATAATATATTTATTTCAAATTGCTATTTTATATTTCCAAATAAATGTAATATACTTTTACTTTAATAAATTATTTTTATTACTCAAATTATATTAAAAAAAATGCACACACCCACACATATATATTCTAACATAAATTATCATGATAAATAAAATATTAATTCTAAATACAAGATTATAAATTATAGTTTTATGTATAATTATATTTTTTTATTGAATAGTAAAAAATAAAATATAAATATATTAGAAAACTTGGGTCATTAGAAAAGGTGACCAAACCCCCAACCAAAAAGAACTCAAGAAAAACCCCTAACTAATAGTGCATCAACAATTTCCATAAAAACACAAGCACCTCTCCAAATAGGGATGACATACAATGATCCCAAATATAAGTGATTGGTCATCATTAGGAAAGGAAAGGAGAGAGTGACACCTAAAAAGATCAATTGAACCATTCCCAAAGGTGATCACAACCATAAGAACACTATGAAAATCTATAAGTAAGGATGGTATCACGAACCACCAATTGGGAAAAAATGAATAAGAAGTAAAAAAAATATGCCTCCTGAAATAACATGGGTTTGAACCCTAGTTCAAGAATAAGAATTAGTAATCTAGGACCTCTATAGGGTCCTGAAAATTCCACATTCAAGAAGAAGAAAATTCCCACATACTTGAAAAAGGATAGGAATAAAATTCTGAAGAATATTCAAAGAATAATGTCGAAGAAACAAAATTCGGAAAAGTAAAGGAGAGGAACCATGAACCCTAAAAGAATTTTGCAGACCGCTGCTCTATTTGGAGGTATGCTGCTGCACAAATCCATCTGCGAACCAAATTGTTCGTGGAAAAAAGATGTCAGTGTTGATCCCCTATGAATGGTATCATCAAAGAAGTGGAGGAAGAGCATTCTTCCCCCACATAAGACATCCCCCAAGTACCATATACCCTGAAAACTAAGTAGTTTGTGGGATGAGGTGGCATACCAGCACCCAAAAAATGATGCCTCATGATGACAAAGTCATCCACGGATCAAGGAGTTCTTCATGGTCTTCCATAAAAGGCAATACATGGCCAATTGATACACAAATTGGACCCTATATAAATAGACCTTAATGGGATTGAAAAAGAACTCTCTCAAGAGATAAAAAGAGCTCTCCTGATGGGAAAAAAGAAACAAAAGATAGGAAAAAGGGAGAAATCCCTCCAGCACCCAAAATAGTTCTTGGAACTCTATCCCATGAACCATATGTGGGTGGGCCTATGCATAACTCCACCCCACAAACCATATGTAGAAGACCCTTTGAAAAATACAATATTCTGAGGCAATGTCGTTCATGGAATTGAAGCGTCATTTTCTGACCCTATGAATGAAAAAAATAAATAAAAAACAGTACATGGACACCCTTTTATGAGAAACAGTCCATGGACAGCGCTTATCCAACCAACTATTCACGGTTAGGTCCTTCACGAACAACATCCTTCATAAAGATATGGTTCATGGACAACTCCTATGAGGACACTCCTTTGTGGAAAACATAGTATACGGATGCCCCTATGTGGATGAAACATGTCGTGAACTGTATACGAAAAACATTATGTGGATAGCCCCTATGCGGCCATCTCCCACACAGAAAAACTATTCTTTCCCACCACTTTATACTGTAGAGGTTGTGACCCTACACCCCCCCTAGAGATCCTTATTGGGATATAGTCCCATCCCTTCAGGCCGGTCCCTTCACTATAATCACTGACCCCCATAAAAAATGGAGAGTTGCACCACACACTTTTCGGGTCGGGTCAATGAAATTTTCTATTGCACCTTTATGCCACCCCGACATCCGTCCCTAAAATACCATGAGTCGAGCTACTCCTATTGAGACTCTTAAAACCCCATAACCTACCTCCTATGTCAGGTTGATCCAAAACTCCATGGACAAAATCACAGTCTTAATATTTCTTACATGCTTGGAAACACCCTTCTCCATCCATCAAAATCAGTGTCCCAGGTGATTTTGGATCTTCATAAACCTATTAGGATATCGAAAATGGATGGTCAGTGTCCTGAGTACACCTATACTTGTCTATGAACACCAAGACTTAGTGGCTCTACATATGCTTCCCACAAGAAAGGCCCATCAACTAGAGACATATCTATCCTTAAGAGAGGCTTTTCCTACCTCCGTACACCCAATAGATTCTATGCACTGTATCTTTTCTCCTGATATGAGATACTCTTGAATCATGATTCACACATTCCTTCCCTCTCATATTCTAGGAATTCCAGAACATCCTGACCTGATCATCCTCCAGTTAATAACGGTTCCTATAAAAACTTGTCCTCCTCGTATGAACTCAAACTGCAAGACCCAAAATCATCCTAACCACATGACATTAAATTGCATGGTATTAGTCCTTAAAATAGGAAATTAAATTTTGATGCCTCATCCAAGATACATGAATTTATATTATAGTTTACCAATCAATTTTGAATCTTCATAAAAATCCCCAACCATAAAAAATAAAAGGAAAGTGTCCTGAGGAAACCTTTTTTTGACTATGCACACAATGCCCCGACGACTCTGCATATGTTTCCCACAAAAATGGAATATCAACCAGAGAAAAATTCATCCTCAAGAGAGGATTTTATTACCTCCATACACCATAATGGCTTCCAAGGATCGTATCATTTCTCCTGATCTGAGATCCTCCTAAATCATGGTTTTCATGTTCCTTCCCTCTCATGTTCGAGACATGTTATAATTAAACTATATTATACCCCATATGATGATCAAAATGGAACTCCCACTAAGGCAATCCCCTAGATTTTCTAATAGAAGGTTGCATTATTGCTTCTCTCTGACTCCACCTCAGGAATACTTGGATAGGTTTATTTAACTATCCAGGTTATGAAAACAAGGGAGAATGAAATATGAACATTCAAAGCCCCTATCTCTTTATCCCTTTGGTTTCCAGCACCATCTATCAACAGATGAAGTGGGATGTGTGATCTCCAGGTCCACTTCCTCATCTTTTTTATCACACCAAGAATGAGTCATGTAGGTTTATAGGTTAGTGGTGATCATGACACCCCCATAACCCCAAAACATGGGACTCATCCTAGATGTAAGCACCAAACTAAATGAACTATGAGAACTCTGATTCCTACTCTAACCAGGATACATAGGACTCCATTTTGAAGGCCCAATCTCAAATGCACCTCCTCCTAGGTGTAATCCCCAAACTAAATGAACTATGATAACTCTGATTCCTACTCTAACAAGGATACATAGGACGCCTTTCTGAAGGCCCGATCTCAAATAGGCCTCCTCTATGGTGTAAGTCCCAACCATATCCCCTCAAGTGGGAAACTTTGGTGTAAGTACCATATGAAATCTTGAATAGTAATCTTACCCCTGGACATCCTCACCACATGATGTTAAACTGCATGGGCGGGTCCTCGTCACAAGATAATGTGTCCTGTAAAGAGGCACCAAACAACATGGGTTCTGATTCATCTCACGAGGATATGTAGGAATACCATCTTACAGGTTCAATCTCAGTATCAAATTAACTTATGTCCTCCATAGATAATGATAAACTCTAGAGCACCTCATCATAGATCTTAAACTAGTATTGTCTCAATAATTCCTAATCCATTAGTATATATGTTTAATCTTACAACCCAGGGGTAACCTGAAGAGACATTCTTGGGAAAGAACCAAGGTTTTTCAAACATATGAAAATTTCTTAAATCTATAAGAGAGTCCCGGAGTAGGGTATAATTCATCGCAGAAGGGCGTGATGATCCCAAAATCCAATCCTCTAGATCAGTGGAGTCCTTTAGTGTTTTGACCAAATCATCCAATGTGAATATGCCTTTAGAATGTAGGTCCATGAATCATGGATAAAAGGGTCATTGGGTGTTTTTGGATCCACAAATAAAACCGTTGGTGACCATCCGATGACATTTTACTCGATGTGGACTGATCGCACACATACTCAACCACTTGTAATAACCTACTAGGACTATTCAACTATGGTACCTTCATTGCAATATAAAAGGGACACATTTCCTAGTCCCGGTGAAACCATCTCGCCCACCAAAAAAGGTCACGACGTGAATCGGGTTGAAATGAAATGGTAAACCTGACGTGAAACTCTATAATAGAAAGTAGTTATTTATTATCCGTCAGACAATTTTGTTCACCCTGGTGTGATGCGAATAGAGAAGAAACAACCTCATACTTGGAACATTGATCATGTTGATCCCATCAAACCAAACAGATACTATTCAGTGTGTAATATTAACAAGTTTAACAGCCATCCTAGTTATCTGAATCCCTCCTAAGGGTTTTCCCCATAATCAAGGATCTGAAATAAAATCTCACCAACCATAACTGCACCCAAAACTCCAAATGAACCAACCACTACAATGAGAAATAAGTATATACAAAATAATCCCGATCCACAAGAAACCACTAGATAAATATCCATGGAAATACCCCTGAAAAATTAACTATACCGCTAAATCTTGATCAACCATGCCCTCTAAATAATCAATCACGCAAACCCCAAAATGATCATGACCTTCCTAGGTGGTAGGCTTATAATAATAAGAATATAAACAAGACTAAATCCAATAATATCCAAAACAAAAACCACCCTCATAAAAAAAATATCTCAATTTAAAATATCATTTAAAAGAAATTAATCACAATACTAAACAATATAAAATCTAGTTTTTTAAATTTTTTTCAAAATAAAAAACTGAAACTCTGGGAATTTGAAATCTCTACTTAAAACTCTTTTTAATTCACACACCTCCTTTATTAGAAATTTTTATAAATCCCCTAACACGAATTTCATTTTTAGTTTATTTAAAAAGTCTCTTTAATAATTTTAAAATAACCTCCCTTGCTTAAAACCGAATTATTCCTTCAAAAAGGTAAAGGAAATACATTCATAAAATATTTTCCAATGAAAACCCCCCTTTAATAAATCCAAAAACAACTTTAACCATTTTAAACCAAAATTTATTTTGAATATTTTTTTTTCAAAACCATTTCAAAATGAATATTACTATTTTAAAATCATTAAAATTCACTCAAAAATAATTTTAAATTTATAAAATATATTTATCTAACATCAACCAAAAATTAATTGATCAACATCGCACAAAATAAGTCTATGAAAAATGTGACTAGTTATCGTGCATGAATTGACCACATAGTTTGGTGGGGCATGTACCAATCACAAAAATTTCACTGGAGGCACCAAGAACCATGTGCCTAGGCCCTACATGGGTTACCAAGACATTTGAGCTCACTGTGTAACACCATCTTAACACTGGTTTCATCCCTAACAAAATATGATTCCATTAATTAGTCCAAAATACCATAAATAAATTAGAAATAAAAATTAAAGACTCAAAACCAAACATCCCATGATAAATAAATTTTTAGTGCAAGAAATAGTTTGTCATACTCTTCTCGTACCTCCCACTTGATCCCCAAAGACCCAACCTCCATCTACTAGACACACACAAATAAAAATGGGAACTTAAAACCTAGGTCCTTTTAAGAACACATGCTCTTATAACATTTGTGATAGACCATCCTAGGATTCCACCTAAATTGTAATGTCTTATGTTTTTGAACGAGTTGAATTTCAGAAAGTTTTATGAATGATAAGTTTTGTAGATGGTCCAAATTTTAAATTGGGACTTGAAGCATAATTTCAAGAATAAAAACACATTTGTATGTTGTTTTTAGATGGGGATTAAGTCCTGGTGAGTTCCTTGGGGGGTCAGATGAGTTTTGGGATCATCAAGCCCCGAAAACTCATTTTTCAAAAGGTATAGGAAGAGGTGCACAATTTTTTTTTAAATCTTGTGGAACTTAAGGGGAAATAATGTGGCACATATTTTAAATGGATAATGGTTTGAAAACCCATATGAGGTTTTCAAACCACAATGTGATATGTATGCAGTTTTTAATAGAGGGTGTGGATATGCTATGCATGGTTTGAAAAACTCTGTGACCTAGCTTGCATGTTTAGTGACCCTTAGACAGTGAGTGTGTATAGTTGGTGAAATGTTTGACCAAAACCTGTGCCTAAACCATGTAACCTATTTTAAAGGGGGATAAATTTGGATACTGGAACCACATGATTGGTGCAATTTTTTTCAAATTGTGTAACTTAACAGTGCAATTCATTTAATGGGGTGAAATTATAAATATGTCCCTCACTCCTTATTTCTTATTCCTTATCCTTTATTATACCCTTCATGTGAACAATAGGGGGATATCCTCCATTATTCTCTCACATAGGATTTTTTCTATACCTTCAATACAAACTCATATTTGAGTGTCGTTAGGTTCATTAAAAGTATAGCAATGAGAAATTAACTCCTCTAACTTTCTTTCTTCTTTTACCTCACTATTTGGAATGTTATTTCCATCTGAGATCATTTTCCCTATTTTCAAGGTGTTTGTCTAAAATATAGATTTATCTCATTTATGTTCATATTATAGGCTATTAATTGATAAGTGAGAACCTAAAAGCCTAATGTAGGTGGTTCCTATATTTATCCACTTTTATATATGTTCAATGGGATGCATTCCTAAATACGCATGTGTTGGTTTTCTGGGGGAAACCCTTAATAAATTAATTATTTTTTTAAATCATAATTAATTATTGTTATGATATTCTAATGGGCATGATCTAGTCTATTTAAAAATTATAATTTGGGTATAGCGCATGTGGTTGGTTGGGAAAGTTATGTGAATTGTTTAATTTTTTTAAATTTCCTAAATTGTGATATGACTGCATAAGTTTCATGGGAATGTTATGGGAATGGAATGAGGTATTGAGGTGATGTTGATTATCAGGACTGAGATGAAAATTTTCTTTATGCTGAGATCATGGACAAAGATATGTGGGATGATGTTGACCATCAGAAATTGAGGTGATGCGATCATCGGGTTGAGACAGATGGTGATGACCATGCATTAGATGGAAAAAAGGTTTGCATGTGGAAATGAGGTTTTCGATTGGTGTGGAATTGGTATTTTTGGTAATTAAAAATCACTTTTGTTGGCTAAAATTTATATTGGAGTAATTTTCACACATATAGTACTCAGTTGAGGTGGTGTTGACCACTTGTTATGGGTGGAAGCCTTCATAGATTTAGCATCTTAGGGGATGGTTTTGAACACCAGTTATGGAGGATGTGTTCACCATAGAATTACACAATTGGTGGTGTGAGATACCATCGGTTGTGGGATGAGGTTCATTGTATATATTGTAGTTGATGGGTACAGATTATTAGTGGACAGATATCATCATTGCTCGGTACTTCAGGCTATTGAGCCAACAAGTTTTTATTATTCATTGGGGGGCATGTATCATCATGTATTGGGATGTTGGTCTATTGATATGGTGGGGATTTGATGAATTAAAGTACAAGGGACTTTTGAATCATTTCTTGGGTGTTCCATTGAGACATAGGTTGTGTTTGATGTGAGGTTACATGTGGTATTGGTTGGAACAAGGTTTCAAGTGATATGTTTGTGGATGAGATACTGAGTTCCTTTCGATAAGATCGAATGTGGATATATCATTCCACTCCAACATTGGCTGAGGTAGTTAAACAATTTCTCATGTATGATGAGCATGAGTAAAGTGGGATATTTTTTTTGCATGGGTGTATTTTCTATTTATTTATGCATGTATATCCTTGTATAAATATGGATGTAAGATCGGAACGTGTTGGTGGTGGCCTACTAATTTCATACTCACACCTTACATTGGCCCATCGGGATGAATGTAGACTTTATAGTTTTTGATATTAGGTCCGGGACCTAGATCATTGTTTGGAACATAGTGATTAGCGATGCATAAGTACATGGGATGGATGGAAGATGGACCATGGTGGTTCTTTGCTTCGAGATATAGTTTCTTTTGGGATTTTGAGTACATTTTTATTTGATCCTGCACATGATATATTACATGTCTATTCTCGTATGACTATATAACATGTATAAATTATCTGATATGTATGGATGGTATGTTTTGGATTATTACTACCTTGGTTATTTATATGATTCCATCAATTTTTTATTCTTTCTTCCACTAATTTTGATAAATTTCTCTCACCGATTTACAGTAATATATAACCATTATTATTATGTAATCACAAGAGGTTGTAGTATCCCCACTATAACATAAAAGAACCTATCTACTAGTCAGAAGCCTTTGGTATATAGGGATGCGTGCTTGTGGACTAGTGGCACTCTGATATGGAGTATAGGTTAAGTGGCTCCTGGGTTAGGGAGTTACAAGTGGTATTAGAGGAGGTTATTTTTGTTGTTGTTTCCTTGCATCATCACAAGGACTGGGTATACAATTTTAACCATGTTTGTCTGGTTACCAATGGTATCAATGTTTTTATGGTTCTATTATTTGGGATATGGTAGATCAGAGACTAGGGTCTAGTTGAAACTGGGTAAAGAGATCGTGCTTTGGTGCCTGCATCCCCATACACGGGGGATAGAACAAGTTTCCAGGGGTGGGAAATTAATGTTATTATTTTATCTTTTACTGTTGATAGATTTACACCATCAGTGTCACAATTGAGTTTGATGTTATTGGATTATAATATTTTCCCCTTGGATCGGTATGGAAAGGGAGGAGTATTCATGCATCATGGTAGTCAATTAGGATTATATGACATGAGAATGTTCTTATGAATTTCATTAAGAACCTGGAATATGCTAAGAGGATTTCAGGTATTTAAAATGTAAAAAAGAATCTAAATAGTGTTTTCCTACACATCCTTTTTGGTGGAATTCAACTCATCTATCCCAATTATATGTTTCCTGATGATATCGGTACATGATGTTATACGTACAGGGTATACATGGTCATGAATTTGATATGGGTGTGTAGGAATAATGAAAGGGGGTGATACATTTAAAATTCTAATAAGAAGTAAAATAGTATTTTCCTATATATCCTTTTGGTGGAATTCTACTCAGCCACCCCAAATTGATGATATCTGATATTCATGATATATGATGCCTAACTCTGTTATGGGTAGGCAAGGGGACATGAGGCCAAATGATAGATGATTATTGACTCTGTTATGGGTAGTAAAGGGTAAATATGTCCAAATGATATGTGATATGAGTTCATTAGGGAAGTGTAAGGGTGGTGAGATGTGTTTTCTATTACAGGTGTCCATATTTGTGATATATATGTCTGTTATTTATATATTTACCATGATGTTTGGCCTTTAGTGTGATGTCATCTATATGGTATTTGTTGGATCATTAAAAGGAAAGAGATGTGGTTTCATTAGGGAATGCACAAGATGAGGCCCTTGAGGATCGATATGAGGACCCTAAGGGTTGATATGACCATGAGCCATAGGTATAGTCTTTAATATAGGAAGGGAAGCTACAGAAGATGGAAAATTTTGGGCCATGGATATATGAGCATATTAGGGTGATCTTGGTGAGATTCATATAGAGTATTGACATGGGTTCTCAAGGAGATGATAAATCCATGGCTTATTTGACCTGTGAGTTCCAGTATTATCACCCAACATTATTTTAGGGTGAGGTTGGATCACAGGTATTAGAGAACTGGATCGAGTCTATGCAGATGATTTTCAACTAGCTCAAGACACCCCCAAATCGGATTGTGAATTAGGATACTTACATGTTGTTGAGATGGCAGGGTTAGAACAGGCCTGGGAACTGATGATGGTTATAGTTACACCTTGATCATGGTGTGTCCTTTTGTTTTTGGGCATGAATGATATGAGTTCATGAGGTGCATGTATTGTAATTGAAATAATTAGGTGCTAATTAGTATATGGGCATCAGGTATGATGCGTGATTGTATGATATGCATAGACATTGGGAATTTTGATGGGCATTCACACACACACACACACACACACACATATATATATATATATAAGTGATTAATTTTTTTTGGGAATCATATGTGATGCAAGATTCTTGAGAATCGATTGTGATACAGGACCTTGTGGGAATCTTGAATGACATAATAATGAATGTAGCATCATATGTGATATAGGAGCTTCTGGTCATTGGTTGTGATGAGGGACCTTATGGGAATCATGTATGACACATGTATGGATTGTGTATCAAATGTGGTATAGGAATTAAGGTATGTAAAATGAGGATGTATACATTTTTGTATGGTTGGAGGAACTATTAGAGTGTTGAATTTCAGGTTGGGAAACAACCAGGTAGGTAATTCCTAAGGTGGGGAGAACTACAAGGGGAATTATCCTATGACCGAGTAACTAAGGAATACTGGGGTAATGTTTATGATTTGGTAATGTTTGGTACCATATATACATGAAATATCATAGACTAAGGACAATATATTGTAATATGGGGAAACTGAAATGTCCCGAGTTTTTTATGGGGTCAAAATTTAAAAAGTTTTTGAATTTTAAGTTTGGTGGGAAATCCAACTTTCAAATAGGGTTTTGAAGAATAATTTTTAGAATTAAAATAAATTATTATGTTGTTTTTATATGGGATTTAAGGATCAATGAATGATTCAGAGAATAAAATTATTTTTAGGAGTGTTGTCCCCCAAAAAATCATTTTTTAAAAGGTGCAAGCAGAGGCGCCCAATTTGTTTAAAATGTGCGGCCGTTAAAGGGAAACTGTGAAAAATATATTTGAACTGGATCATATTTAGAAATATAGTGCGAGGTGGGGAACACAATCATGCAAGATATATGTAGTTTTTAATAAAGGGTATGCGCAGGCTGTACATAGTTTGACAAACCATGCGGTCTTGCCTGCACACTAAGTGGCACTTAGGAATTGAGTGCACATGGTTGGTGCACGGGCTGGAACAAACATGTGGCCAAACTATGTGACCTAATTTAAAGGGGGTTTCCTTCCAATAGTGGAAACTCATAGTTTATACACTTTAGAAAAACGGTGTAGCCTAACAGTATGATTTATTAAAAGGGGTGAAATAAAAAATCTTCCCTTCCCTCTTAATTTCTTATTCCTTCTCCTTTCTTATCTCTTTCATGCACACAATAGGGTGATCTCATCCATTATTCTCCCACCTGGGATTTTGTCTATCTCTTCAATTGGAACTCATATTCGAGTGTGGTTAGGTTAATTAGAAGGGTAGTGGTATGTACTTGACTCCTCTCACTTCCTTTCTTCTTTTACCTCTTCATTTGGAATCTTATTTCCACCCGAGCTCATTTTCCCTATTTTTTGGGAGTTTTAATAAAATATGAATTTATATCATTTTTTCTCAGATTATAGGATGGTAGTTGATAAATGAGTTCCTGAAAGGATAAGTTAGGTGTTGTATATATTTCTATGATTTTATACAAATTCTATGGGATGGGTACCTATATATGAATGTGTGGTTTGTCTGAGGGAAACCCCTTAACAAATTAAATCTTCTTTTTAAATAAAAATTAATTTTTTTTATGATATACCAATGGGAATATTCTAGTATATTTAAATATGATACAATGGGTATGGGGTTTGTGGTTGGTGGGGTAGGTTATGCTGATTGTTTAAATCATTTAAATTTATTAAATTGTGATATGACTGCATGAGTTCTGCGGGAACATGACGGGCACAGAATGAGGTATTGAGGTGATTTTTATCACTAGGACTAAGAGGATGATGTTTTTAGGCTTAGGGTGTGGCCTGAGATATGTGGGATGGTGTTGACCATCATAAATTTAGTTGATTTGACAATTAGGTTGAGACAGATGGTGATGACCATGCCATAGATATGCTACAAGGTTAACATGTGGCAATGAGGTTTTTAGTTGGGGTGCATTCAGTATAGTTGAAGATTTTAACTCATAGTTGTAGGGAAATGTTTCCATTGGAGTTGTGTTCACATAGATATGACTCATTTTATTTGGTTTTAACCACTCCTTGTGGGTGGAGGACTCTGTAGATTTAGCGGCTTAGGTGATGGTGTTGACCATTAGTTATGGAAGAGGAGGTCATCATAAAAATCCATGGTTGATAGTGTGTGAGACCATTAGTTGGGGGATAAGTCTCACCATATATGTTGGAGCTGATGGGCCAAGAGTATTGGAGGATGAATATCATTGTGCCTCGGGATGTCTGATTTTTGAACCAATGGTGATTTATTATTCATTTGGGGATGGATATCGCCATGCCTTAGGACGTCGAGTTATTGAGCCGATGGGGATTCTATGAACGGAAGTCCAAGGGACTTGTGACACATTTTTTGCGTGTGCTATTGGGACACTGTTTGTACTCGATGTGAGGTTAGATGTGGTATTGGTTGGCACAAGGTTCCGAGTGACATGTTTGTGGATGAGATATTGAGGTCCTTTTGGTATGAATAACCGTGGATATATCGTTCTACTCTGGCATTGGCTGAGGGAAGTAAACACTTCCTCATGGCTGCTGATCATGAGTAAAGTAGGTTATTTGTTTTATGCATGGGCATAGTTTCTATTCATTTACATATGCATACTCTTATATAAATATGTATATAGGATAGACACACAATGGTTGTGGCCTACTAAGTTCATACTCAAACCATACACATGACCCTCAGGATGAGTGTAGACTTTATGGTATTTAGATCGGGCTAGGGACCATGATCATGCTTTGGAACATAGTGACTAGGGATGCACACATGCATGGGATGGATGGAAGATGGACCAAGGCGATTCTTTGCTTCAATCTGGAGTTTCTTTTGGGATTTTGAGTACCTTTTTATGTGATCAGCCACTAGTGATCTTGCATGTATATTCATATATGACTGTCTAACATGTATACATTATATGATATGTAGGTCCAGTATGTTTTTATTGTGATTTCCTTGGTTATTTATATTCCTCTAACGAGTTGTTATTATTTGTTCCACTGGTTTTGATCAATTTCTTCCGCTGAGTTATGGAATATATGAACATTATTATTATTCCATAACACTACTAAAAAATGGTTTTATCTAGTTCTAGGAATTTAACCATTCTAGCTAAAAGAGCTGTTAAAGACCCCCTTTGTCATCACTAGAAAAATCAATGTTAAAGGGGTTCTTTAATAGTGCTAAAAAAGATGTTAAAGGGGAACCTTTATTAGCACTTGTAAAAAAGCACTAATAAAGGCCCCCTATTATCAGTGATAATAGAAAATTTCTGATAATGGGGGCCTCTTTATTAGTGTTAGTAAAAAATCACTAAAAAATGGGGGTTTTTTATTAGCGCTTCTAAAAAAGCGCTGGTAAAGGGGGGGTCTTTATCAGCATTTTTTTAGAAGCACTAATAAAGGGTATATTTCAAAGAAAATATTTCATTAAAAATCATATATTAATATATAAATATATTTATATTGATATATATATATAATATATTTTTAAATATATTTTAGATAAGAAAAAATAGTCATTTACACATAATATACAATATATTTAGTGAAAATGGCTTATAAAATGATTAAAAAAATATTATTAATTAAAAATTTGATAATTATTATTGATTAATAGTCATTTAATAACAATTTTAAGATAAAAAAATAAAAAAATAAATAAAATATCTAAAATATTAAAACATAACTCGAACCTCAAAAAGCCATAACTTTTGATCCGGGTGTCCGTTTGAGCTCTACCACATATCAAATCGAAGCTTGCGAAAAATATATACACCCTAGTGACCATATAAAACCACCATTCATAATTTTCATGGCCAAAAAAGGCCTAAAAGGCCTCTGAAAATGAGGTTATAGTGGGCATACCCCAATTTTTTAACATTCAATGGATTTTAAGCCTCATTTAAGGGGGTATTATTGTATTTTTCATTAAAGACTGAATTTATTCCTAGGTATTACATTCATATTAGTATTATGGTGTTAAAGTTTTATCATTTTTCATATTTTACTGTTATTTATAATCAAATATATAAAAATATATACATATTTTTTATATATTCACACATAAAAATTTAATTTTATAAATAAATATTTAAACATATTTATATATAAAATATATTTCTCAATATATAAAACTTATAAAAATAAAAACTAATATCCATTTTATTTAAAATAAAAATGTATGAATATTTATATACCTATACAATAAATTTTTATATAGTGTATATATATATATATATTTGTTCTTGTGTATTGAAAAAATATATATATTTATCTATATATTCGAATATATGTATATAGATATTAATATATAATATAGGTAAATAAATATTAATATGTATAGTTATATTTATATATGCACACACATGTACACACACACAAACACACATATATATGTTTATATGTATTTATAAACACACACGCTTACACAAAAAAGATTTTATATATGTATATATATATATAACCCATATATAAATATATGGATAAAAAATGTAATGATATATATATATATATATATATATATATATCATAAAATAGAAAGAAAAACAATATAGGTGAGTGGAAAAGGAATAGGCATATGAGTTGGAGGTCTTAGGTTTGAAACTTGCTGCAGGTAGGGGAACATTCGAGAGGGTGGAATTATCTAAAGAACTGATAAGGGAGGGAGGGGGGTTGCTCAGGTGAGTGGGTAAGAAGCTCTAATAAATTCGGTTGAGTAATGCTGATGAAATATCTGGTGGGTTTGAACAAAAAAATTATCCCCCCTTATTAGTGGGACCATTATCAATTATTTTTTTAGAACCATTAATGGGGGAATTTAACAGCACTATAAAAGCACTGATAAAATCCCCCTTTATTAGTGTTTTTTAGAATTGTTAAAGGGGGTCTTGATCAACGCTTTTTATGAGTACTGTTAATGCCAACCCTTTAACATCACTCACATTATCAGCACTTCTATAGCACTGATAAATCCCTTTTACCAGTTCTATTAAATTCCAGATTTAACTAGTGTCACTAGAGGGTATAGTATACCCATTATCACCTAATAAACCATTTCTGATAGTTGGAAACCTTAGGTGTATGATGAGGCGCTCTTAAAGCCCAGTGGCCCTTCGTCCTGGAGCACTAGTTAAGTGGATCCTGGGCTAGGGAGCTATATAAATCGACACCCAACCTTATCCACCACTAACCCAAGGGGCATCGATGATCCCCCACTCGGGCTGATGATAAGCATCTTAGGCATCTAAAGTAATCATTGGGGATGATTTCTCATAGATAAATATTATTTAATAAGAAACAAAATATACTAAAATTATGGAATGATCTGTTTGTAAGTCAGACATCCATTCCCAATCAAATATGAAATATAATATAAACATAAACTATTTAAACAAAAAAATATATAACAGATGAAAAATAAATCCCTCATCTCACCCTCCAACACCCACCACAAAAAAATAATGGGAGATTCACCACCCAGTCTCCACATATATAATGCACCACAAATAACCATAATTGAAATAAGGAAAGGATTATTTGTATGAAACTACCAAAGCACTAAAAATAAATAAACACTGACATACTTGATCAAATATATCCTATGATCCAAGGTCACACCCCATTAAAACTCATGTCCCATTTTGATAATCAAATCTAGATCCTACAAAGACACCAAATTTACAAACATTGAGTTATGTGAGTAAGGTGTGGGATCAATACCCCAATAGTTAATCACCATTGAGCCCATACTTTAATTTTATAGAATAAACCCAAAATGATAGTTTTAAATACATTTATCAAATAGATTTTATAATCTAGCATATGAAAATAAAACATCATGATCAAACATTTTCTAAAAAACATCCATTTCTTCTTATTTTAATGAAAACAATCACTTGAAAATCATTTACTCAGCTTAAGCCTCTTTTATTAAAAAACACACAATTAGAAATCACCCTTTTACCATAAACAAATCCATATTAAAAATTCCTTTTAAATTATACCTTTTTCTTTCTTTAAAAATTGAAAAATAATGGAATGTAACAGTGACATAAGTGATAAATAAAACAATCCAAATAAGATAAAAAAGTGAAAAAGAGGTAAGAAATAGAAATAAATAAGGGCAATGAACCATAATTTCAACATCATCTATAAAAGTGAAAGTGGGAACCAAATAGAATTCAACTTCCCAAGAATAATCCACGGCACATGGGGAGGAGCTCTGACCCATAAGTTCCTAAGTTAACTAACTCACTCACGGTACACTAACTGACTATGTAACCTAAAAAAATAATATAACCCAGGACTCTCAAGGACACCAAAATGACCCATATTGTTAGGTCCACAAGGCTGAATACCCTGAGAGGGGGGGTGAATCAGGGTATGAATAATTTAAAATTAAAGCCCGTTCTGATCTTGTTTCGCTGTTAAGAAAAACACTCTTCTCTCTTTTCCTGTTGCACAATATAAACAGAAGGTAAAGCAAGCACAGGACGCAACAATTTTACTTGGTTAACCGCTAAGGGCTACGTCTAAGGAGCATACGCCAACAGGTTGCCGGTCATACCAAATTCCACTATACTTCACTAACTGTGGATACAATGGTTCGGGCTAGATCACTTCTATACCCATGCTCACTGCCTATACAATGTTTAGGGTCAGCTCACTGCTTTCCCAAGGGTCACTCCCTGTTTCTCTCTCTCTGGCTCACTGCTGGTGGAGAGGATCACCTACTTCCTCTTCCTAAGCTCACTGCTCCAGAAGGGAATCCACTCACAGTTTATAGACCTGTAGGTCACTTCATTTGCATGAAATAATGCATCCTCAACTGTTGGTAGATGCTCTATTGAAGTCCAACTTTCTTCCACTGATGAATACCTCTTTGCCTCTGAACACTGGGCAATTACTTTTGGAAACACCTTCGCAAAGCACCCTACTTTGCGAAGCTCCCAATTTCGCGAAGCTCAAACAAGCCTTCGCGAAGCTCCTTCCTTTTCGCAAAGCTCTATCATGAATCTCTCTCGCGAAGAACTCCCGCGAAGCTCAAATCGTTGCAAAGCAACCTCTCTCGCGAATCTCACTGAGCCAACGCGGAGCACGCACCTTTCGCGGAGCTAAAGTAGCCGCCGTGAAGCTCCTCTTTCACGAAGTACACTGGCTCTGTGAAATACCTTTACAAAACGAGAGAAAATGATCTTCTCTGAAAAATCTCTCTTCTTCTCTCGAGGGGTTCGGCCTCTATTTATAGGCGATTCCACTGACCCTCGTCCCTTACACGCGAAGTCAACGCCACGTCATTTCAAATCGCGAAGCTCCAAAGATTCCGCCAAAATTATGTCCAAATCGCGAAGCACCACGACACTTTGCCGTTCGCGAAGCTTGACGTAGTCGCAAAGAATCACCATCAACATACCTTCGCGACTTCGCCGCGAAGCTCCCTCGCGAAGCCCTTCTCCGCCGCGATGCGCTTCAGCATCTGCTGTTCGCGAAGCTTTGACGTAATCACGAAGACTTACCGCCTCCATTCTTCTGGTCTTCACGATTTCCAAACCATGAATCATATCTTCGGTAAATTCATGCCTTTGCCATATTAAATTATGATCTTCATGGAAATCCTATTTTCGCGATGCTCACCAACCTCCAAATTTTGGACCCCAAAAATTTGGAAAACACTGGAAAACGGCGCCACCTTGTACTGCTCTTTTGTACCGCCTCCAGATCGTCAATTCCTTTGTCATCATTCTTTTTCAGCAAGGATTGTCAACAAATTCTCGGGAACTCGACAATTCTCCATGGAAACCTGCTTTGTCAACAAACACAATCGACCCAAGAATACTGCAAAGTTACCTTGAGGGATTTTTTCCCAACAATCTCCCCCTTTGGGTTTGTTGACAACTCTTCACAACTCTGCTCAGAAAATATTTTCTACACTTTGATACCTCACTGAGTCTTATTCCAGCCGCTACCACCATTCTCCTCTTGTGATTATGATATCGTTCAAGGATTCACTTAACATGTACTCTAAGCCCACACGAGCAATGCTCGGTGTGAGAAACAAGAGTAGTATGAAAAGTTCATCAATGAATCACTTCATGTCAGACCCCAATTGTCGATTCCACCCTGATACCAATTCTTAAATTGATACCAATTGTTGAACGACACTGATACCAATTGGTGAATTCTTAAGTTGATACCAATTGTTGATAGTTGGACACCGTCTCACACCATTCCAACACCACTGTTCTGCTTTTATCACGATCCTCAGCTATCGTGATATCTATTCTTTGATCGATCACTTCTAGCATTGTCAGATTTGAAACGCTCTCCCCCTTTCTGGCTGCTCCACCTGTCAGCTTCTCCCCATATCTGTCATGATTTCTCAAATAGCCACACTGTCTCCCAATCACTATTTTATCCCCCTTTAACAAACACATTTTCTCCCCCTTTAACAAACACTATTTTCTCCCCCTTTGTCAATGAACCCAAAGGTCACTCCTTTGTAGTATGTAACAGAGTAGAGAACACAAATCAGCACATTAGGGAAAAACACATCATACCTCGGGGAGAGGGGGGGGGGGCAGGTCCCACATCCACACTATTTCAAGTGCGGGGAATCCCCTGCTCAACCTTCTCCTTGATAAAATGACACTTAATCTCAATGTGATTTGTCCTTGAATGATGGATGAGATTTTTGCTAAGATTTATAGCACTTGAGTTGTCACACTGGATTCCGATCGGAGACTTCACCTCAACTCCCATATCTTCAAGCTGCTGTTTCATCCACAATAACTGTGTGCATGCTTGAGTGGCCGCAATATACTCAGCTTCTGCGGTGCTCAATGAAATGCAATCTTGCTTCTTGCTTAGCCAAGAAATACACAATACACCAAGATAGAAAGCACCACCTGACGTTGATTTCCTATCATCCGCTGAACCGGCCCAGTCTGCATCAGTATATCTGAATAACTCTATCTGATATTTGTCAGTATATGTCAATCCAGAATCCATTGTGCCCTGTATATACTGAAGTATTCTTTTCACTTCAAGCATGTGGCTTTACTTGGGATTGCTCTGATATCTCGCTGCTTGGCATGTGACAAAAACAATATCAGGCCTTGTTGCAGTCAAGTACAACAAACTTCCAATAATTTTCCTGTATTCTGTGATATTAACTACCTTTCCATCTTCATCTTTCGATAGTTTCATTTGGGTGGCAACCAGAGTCTTCATCTCCATGGAAGTTTCCATTCCAAACCTTCTTAAAACCTCCTTGGCATATTTGGATTGAGAAATAAAAGTTCCATTCCTTCCTTGTGTCACCTGTAGACCAAGGAAAAATGTTAGCTCTCCAATCATTGACATTTCAAACTCATTTTCATGAATTTGGAAAACTGTCTACACTAAGCTTCATCTGATCCGCCAAAGATTATTTCATCGACATACACTAGAACCATCATCCTTTGATAACTGTCTTTGCTGAAATAAGGATTGTAATCAACTCCTCCATGCTGAAAACCAAGCTTCTTCAAGTACTAATCAAGCCTTGAGTACCATGCCCTTGGTGCTTGTTTCAGCCCATACAACGCCTTTGATAGAGATAATATTTCCAATATTTTTAATGTCTATTTAAATGATTTAAACCTCACAAATTTAACAATTTGATCTTATTTGTAACAATTTTCGATTTATAGTGTGTTTTGGGATAAAAATTTTAAATTTCATAATTCTGGATTTTTTAACAGCTTTTTATCACAGGGGTATTTTGGTCATTTACAAAAAAATATAAATCCAAATTTTATGATTATAATTTCTTTAGAATCCTAATTTAATTTCCTTCAACTTTGTCTTCTGGAACAGGATCTGATTCTACCATCTTGAGGTCCAAACAATTCAATGAAGTTGAAGATTATTGAGGAACACCAAGGAAGCTTCCAGGAAATTTCTTCCAGAAAAACGAAGGTTCAGTGAAATATCCATAACTCGCTCAAAACAACTTTAATGGAGCTGAAATTTTGTGGATAGACGGTTAAGAAGATTTGTAACAAGTTTCATTAAGGAGGCCACGCCTGAAATGGCCGTGTTCAGGGACATTAATTCAGTACAAAACGGTGTTTTTCGGTTTGATGATTCTGACTGGACAGAATAAATTGTCAGAGGAAATTGGCCATAACTCTCGGAATACCTATTCAAATCCTCTGCTCTTTTGAGGGGACACGGCCAAGACAATTATGAACAACATTGAAGAAGTCCTAAACGCGTGAAGAGGTCATTTATGGGGTCCAAAACGCGACAACTTTCGGGGGTCGAAATCTGCCTATAAAAGGAGGGGAGCTCCTACCTCTCAAATTATTCTATTTTTCACCACACCATCCCTCACAAAAGGGAGTTGGCTTGAGAGAGAGAAGGGGAAGGTGGAGATTTTGATCCTTAAGAAGATGAAATTCTTTGAATATTCAATAGAAAAGATGAAGGCTTCTCAAGTGATGGAAGGCTAAGCGGCAAGTGGTTGCGGACGGCGACACCCGACGGACACTCTCTTCCGAGTTTGGATTTTAATGTGTAATCTCTTTTTTTTGAATTTCTCTTGAACCTATATTTTTGAATGAATCTGGTTGTTTTCTTTCTTAAATATATTTTCAACAAATTTGATTTGACCATTGTTCCATCTATAAAGCAGAACAATTGACTTCGCTATTTAAAATTCTTTGGTGAGGTTTTGTCATTGAGCATAGCGAATTCAATTAGGTTCAATTACTTGGAGGTATTTAAGTAATTGAATCACTTCTATAGGCGGGACAAAAGTCATATTGAAGTCTTAAATATGGCATCTTTTCAAATTTGAGTGTAAACCTGGGGGTCCTTGGGGGTACATTTAGGAATTTAAAATAAGAGATATTTTTTATATACAAGGAAGAGGGGAGTGTCCGAGAGGGTGAAGCTTGTCTGCGACTGCTATTTTTATTCTTGATTTCAAACCTTTCCTTTAAAATTATTTACGTTTAGAATTTAATTAAAATTTTATTTTCAAATTGTTAATCAAACCCCCATTTTCATTTCACTAAAAACAAACAAAACAACAAAAGTGACAGTTTTACAACTCGAACTGCAACCTCCTCGAGAGACAGCCATGTGGTCACCACTGTGCTACATAAAAAGGGAAAATATTGATTGAGGGTTTCACGACAAAAACGCTCACATCAGCCTTCTTCAGCCTGCAAACTTTGTTCTCATCCTCATGAATGAGAAAACCATCTGGCTGCACAATATACACCTCCTCTTCCAGAACACCATTCAAGAATGCAGATTTGACATCCATCTGGAACACTTTGAACTTCCTTTGCACTGCGATGGCTAGGAATAATCTTATTGTCTCCAGCCTTGCAACCAGTGCAAATGTCTCATCAACATCTATTCCCTCGATCTGGGAGTACCCCTTGGACACTAGACGTGCTTTGTTCTGAATCACTATGTCATCTTCATTCATCTTGTTGCGATAGACCCATTTGGTCCCAATGACATTATTGTCTGCTGGCCTCGAAACAATCTCTCATGTCTGGTTCTTCTCAATTTGATCAAGCTCTTCATTCATAGCCTGAACCCAGTTTTCATCATCAGCTGCATCGGAAAAACATCTCAGCTCCACCTGAGATGAAAACGATGTTTGCTGTAATGATTTCATTATTCGAGTCTGAACTGGAGCTGTCTGATCACCAATGATATTTTTCCTATCAATTTCAGCTCGACTCTTTGGCTTCCTTGCATATACAGACTTGACACTGTCTTCTTCATCATCAGTATCTTCTTCTGAATCAGCTTCTGCCACTTCTGCTCCCCTTGGGTTGCTTACCTCATCATCACTTTTATCCAGAAACTGTTCACTGGGTCGTTGAGCAGTCTGTTCATTTTCGAATATAGTGACATCATTGCTCTCAACAATTTTTCCTAGCCTCTTGTTGAAGCATTTATATGATTTGCTTTTCCCTGAATAGCCAAGGAATATCCTTTCATCGCCTCGTTCCTCAAACTTCCTATGATGTTCTTTGTTGAGAATGAAACACTTACTTCCAAAGATTCGAAAGTACTTCAATGTTGGATTCTTTTCGTACCATAGTTCATACAGAGTCTTCCCTTGATTCGGACATAACAGGGACCTGTTTGAAACATATATCGATGTCAAAACTGCTTCCTTCCAAAATTTCTCTGGTAGGTCCTTATCAATAAGCATTGTTCTGGCCATGTTTTTGATGATCCGATTTCTCCTTTCAACCACTCCATTATGTTGGGGAGTTCTTACTGATGAAACTTAATGCCTTATCCCATTTTTCTTGAGATAGTTTTCAACCTGACTGTTTTTAAATTCCGTACCGTTATCAGTACAAAACTTCATAATTTTCTGCCCAAACATCTTTTCTGATTCCCTCCTGTACTGCTTTATGCAACTGAACACCTCTGTCTTAGGGGTAATGATGAATACCCAGGCCATTCTGCTATAGTCATCAATGAAAAGAACATAGTACCTTTGCCCATATATAGCTCATGGTGAGATAGGTCCACATACATCAGCATGCACTAATTCGAGCACTCCAGTTGCTTTTTGTTCCTTTGGCCTGTATGTCTTCCTGATGATCTTCCCTTGTTGACAAGCATCACACGTATGAGTGCGATCATGTGATAGTTTGGGAAGGTCTCTAGCAGCATCACACTTTACCAGATCTTCCATAGATGGTTGACATAGATGACCAAGTCGCTTATGCCACAGTTGATTTTCTTCTTCTCTGGATAAAAGGCATGAATCTTCTTCCCCACCTACTAGGTAAAGATTCCCCTTTGTTCGTTTTCCCTGTAGAATGACTATTCCATCTTTTCCTTTAACAATACCCATCTTCTTGGTAAATAGGATAGAGTGCCCAGAGTCGCATAGTTGACTGATGCTAAGAAAATTATGACTGAGACCCTCTACCACCAAGACATCATCATGTCTCATTTCTTTGCCCCCAAACTTGGCTTTTCCTGAGCCAACAATCTTCAGGCCTTCATTATTTCCAAATTTGACAACTCCTTATTTGTCATATTTTATGCCTGTAACCAGATCCTTGTGGCCTGTCATGTGGGATGTGCAACCACTATCAAGGATCCACACACCAGAACGATCTGATGCTTTAAGGGCAATTTCAGCAACTACGACCTTCTCAATTTTCTTCTTCCTGGTCCATACTTTTTCTTTCATACTCGGCAAGGATTGAGGCTTCTGTTCTTTCTCAGAGTATGATGGACCAACTTCATCTTGCAAAACTGCAAATCTGTTCTGAACTTTTAACTCACTTGTCAGTTTACTGATCTGCTTCTTGTGAACATTTTGATTCTGCACATTTTTCTGAATGGTCGGAGTGCAGTACCTAGCCATGTGCCCAAATCCTCCGCACCAAAAACAGTGTCCTCCAAAATATGTTCTGGAAAACTGTTCTCTGTTTGGCTTCCATCTCTGTTCTTGTTCCCTTCTATATCTCTTGGATATGGAACACACATACTGTGAATGTCCCATTTTCCCACAACAATAACACCTGATATAGGATATATTCCTTTGTGATACTTCAGCACTACGATTTTCCCTTTGGGATCTATGAATATTATGATTCTGTTTTGTGCCCAAATCAACCTTTAATTTTGGGACAGGTGCTTGCGGTCTGACATTAACTGCCACCGATTTTTCTTTCTTATCAAGCCCTGAATCAACCTTAGCATTTGATCATTCTTGCTGCTTCACTCCTGCTGAACTACAAGCCTCCTCTTTCATCTTCTCTGTCTTCTGAATGGCCTTCTTTCCTAATATCACATTGGGGGTCAAGAGTTTTTCTTGATCTTTCAATTTTCTTCGCAGAATGACCACTTCTTCTTCAAGCTCTTTGATACGTCTGACCTGCTCCTTTCCTGTGTTAGTCAAACATTCAATTTCCTTATTTTGTTCCTCAATTCTAATCTTATGCTCAACAATATTTTATGAGCTCTCTGGTGTTGAGGATTTTAGTCTTTCAATTTCTTCTAACAGTTCTGACTTTTCTTCATCCTGTTGTTGCATATAGAGTTTGGCATCATGAACCACTTTATTGTCTTTCTTCGTTTTGTCTCTCCAAACATCTATCTCTTCAAGAGCTGCTTCCAATTCGGCTTCCATATCAACTCTTCCTTCAAATTCTTCTTCCACTTCTCCAACGTCAATTTCTTCATTTTCCTGAGAACTAATGACGACCGCTACCATTGCATTTTGTCTATGATCTTTACAATTTTCAAAATCCTCAACCTCTTCATCCTCAGACTCATCTGAACTGTCTATTTCTTGTGAAAGAAGATTCTTCCTCTTGAAGAAATTTCTCTTGAACTGCTTCTTCCCTTTCACATAGGCTGAAGATTTCTTCTTGGGAATTTCAACTTCATCATCATCATCATCATCGTTATCTTGAAATTTCTTGGGGCATCTTGCTGCAAGATGACCAACCTTTCCACATCGAAAGCATGATAGTGGAAGTTTACCTTTAAACTTTCCTCTTCCTCTTTGCAGATTTGAAGAAAGGAATGACATCACCTCATCTGTCGCTTCTTCTTCATTAGAATCTTCAATGGTGAGTTTCTTCATGGCCTTGAATGCCACCTCTTTGGATTTCCCCTTTTCCACAGTCTCGTTGTCATCGTTTCTCATTTCATATGCAACAAGAGTGTTGTGCAGGTTATCCAATGTCAGTTCTTTTGGGTCTTTATCTTCCAAAACAGAAACTTTCAGATTGAACCGAGGTGGAAGTTTTCTCAATATCCGCTTCACAATTTTTATATCTTCGATAATTTCTCCAAGACCCCGAATGTCTTCTACCACAGCATTTACCCTGTCAAAGAATGCATCAACAGACTCATTTGGGTTCATTCTCAGATCTTCATACTTGTTCCACAACACTTGCAGCTTTGCCTCTCTGACTTTTATATCCCCTTCATAAATATTCAAAAGCTTTTCCCACATGACATGTGACGTTTTTTATGACATCACCTTTGTATATATGGGATTAGAGAGGGATCCCCCTAAGGCATTGATTTCTTTGGAATCATCATCCAACTCTTTGTGCTCAGCTTCTGATAATGCACCACTAGTAATATCAGCTGTGATACCATGCATAGCTGCTGAAAACACATCCATTCCCAAAGATCGGAAATAGTGTTGCATTTGATTCTTCCATATATGAAAATTACATCCGTCGAAGATCGGAATCCCTCTATGATTAGTGACCTCCATTTGAGATAAGAACAACTGTCAACCTTCCCTCTAATACCAATTGTTAGGTCCACAAGGTTGAATACGCTGAGAGGGGGGGGGTGAATCAGGGTATGAATAATTTAAAATTAAAGCCCGTTCTGATCTTGTTTCGCTGTTAAGAAAAACAATCTTCTCTCTTTTCCTGTTGCACAATATAAACAGAAGGTAAAGCAAGCACAGGATGCAACAATTTTACTTGGTTCACCGCTAAGGGCTACGTCCAAGGAGCATACGCCGACAGGTTGTTGATCGTACCAAATTCCACTATACTTCACTAGCTGCGGATACAATGGTTCAGGATAGATCACTTATATGCCCAGGCTCACTGCCTATACAATGTTTAGGGTCAGCTCACTGCTTTCCCAAGGGTCACTCCCTGTTTCTCTCTCTCTGGCTCACTGCCGGTGGAGAGGATCACCTACTTCCTCTTCCTAAGCTCACTGCTCTAGAAGGGAATCCACTCACAGTTTATAGACCTGTAGGTCTCTTCATTTTCATGAAATAATGCATCTTCAACTGTTGATAGATGCTCTATTGAAGTCCAACTTTCATCCACTACTGAATACCTCTTTGCCTCTGAACACTGGGCAATTCCTTTTGGAAACACCTTCGCAAAGCACCCTACTTCGCGAAGCTCCCAATTTCACGAAGCTCAAAAAAGCCTTCGCAAAGCTCCTGCCTTTTCGCGAAGCTCTCTCGCAAAGCTCTCTCGTGAAGAACTCCCGCGAAGCTCAACTCATTGCAAAGCAACCTCTCTCGCGAAGCTCACTGAGCCAACGTAGAGCACACACCTTTCGCGAAGCTAAAGTAGCCGCCGCGAAGCTCCTCTTTCGCGAAGCACACTGGCTCCACGAACTACCTTCGCAAAACAAGAGCAAATGATCTTCTCTGAAAAATATCTCTTCTTATCTCGAGGGGGTCGACCTCTATTTATAGGCGATTCCATTGACCCTCATCCCTTCCGCGCGAAGTCAACACCACGTCATCTCAAATCGCGAAGCTCCAAAGATTCCGCCAGAATTCTGTCCAAATCACGAAGCACCGCGACACTTTTCCGTTCGCGAATCTTGACATAGTTGCGAAGAATCACCGTCAACATACCTTCACGACTTCACCGCGAAGCTCCCTCACGAAGCCCTTCTCCGCCGCGATGCGCTTCAGCATCTACTGTTCGCGAAGCTTTGACGTAATCACGAAGACTTACTGCCTCCATTCTTCTGGTATTCGCGATTTCCAAACCATGAATCTTATCTTCACCAAATTCATGCCTTTGCCATATTAAATTATGATCTTCATGGAAATCCTATTTTCGCGATGCTCACCAACCTCCAAATTTTGGACCCCAAAAATTTGGAAAACACTGGAAAATGGAGCCACCTTGTACTGCTCTTTTGTACCGCCTCCAGATCATCAATTCCTTTGTCATCGTTCTTTTTCAGCAAGGATTGTCAACAAATTCTCGGGAACTCGACAATTCTCCATGGAAACCTGCTTTGTCAACAAACACAATCGACCCAAAAATACTACAAAGTTACCTTGAGGGATTTTTTCCCAACACATATCTAGTACCTCAACTAATATAGAGTGGCACCGGTCTATTTACCTACCTACACATAGCCACCAATGTTCCAAACACAAACATTTCATATAAAAATCATTATTTCCATCATTAATAACATCCCAAAATAAAGAAAACACTTTGAAACCATGTCTCCATTCAAAAAAACCTTTCCTAAGTATCACTCAAAAACCAAAATTTTTCCCGGAGGCTATTTAAAAAACATTTTTTAAACTTAAAATTTTTTGAAATGAAAAAAAACCATTTAAAAAAATCTCTTTGAAAACATATTTAAAAAAAATAAAACATCCAGTTTAAATTCCAAGACTTTCCTTTAAACATCACACACATATGAAATTAAATATATATATATATATATATATATATAAACATCTCTCAATGCACATATTCACATATTCTAATGTGAATATGTGAATGTATCTAATATACATACCCATAAATATATTTATAAGCACTAAATATAACAAGATATATTCATAAAAGTTTTCATAAAAAATAAAAGAAAGAAAAATTTAAACTTAATAAAACTTCTCAATCAAAGGAAACCCACAATTAATTAATCACTTAAACTTAAAAATCACCCAAATAGATTCATAAACATCCTTAAATAATTTTAAAACACTAAATTCCTCTAAAAGTCACTATAGGTATTTTATTAGTCTAAATTATAATTCATTCTTGAACGTTGATAATAAAATGGTCTAAATCCATGAGAGCCAAATTGAAAATAAATTAAAATCTCTAAAAAACCTTGAGTAACATGTGGATTTAAATATAATTGAACCCAACTAACATTAATAGTTTTAAAGGAATCAATTTAAAATTCTCAATAGCCTGCTTCATATTAGAGAAAAATCCAAAGCATTGAAACTATGACCTAGGGAAAGCGTATACATTATGAATCCATCAAAAAATGGTAAGAGGAAGGCTCAGAGGACCCATTGTACACTACAAAAAACCAAAACAAAAAAAATTATAACTGAATTCCATTTAGGGTTTTTCATCAGGCTTGTATAGAAAAGGGAGGAAATAAAAATCAATAAAAAAAGGAGGAGGAGGGATAGGGTAAAGAACCCTAACTCAGATTTATTCTCTTTGAAATCGCAAGATAAATGACTAGGGATCAGAGTGTGTATGAAGGAGGTGGAGTCTCAGGATCCTCCTTAGTTGTGTGTCAAGATAGGAGGGTGGGAGATATGTGGGGTTATGACTTGGGGTAAATAGAAGATAGTGCATTTAGGTAACTTCTTATTCTTTTAAAAAAGAATTGGGTGTACCATGTGATTACCACACAATTTACCCAAACCATGTGTCAACCATGAAACCTTCACCAATCACAATAGGGAACCCATATGGTTGGATCACATAGTTTTAAAAACCATACGTCAATTATGAAAAACAACTTTTTAATTTATAGACCCAATTTTCATGGTCACCACATTATTTTCACTAGCCATGCACTAAGCATGTGGCATAAAAATTTCATAAAATTTCAAAAAAATTAATGGTTTAGGCCCAAAATTCTAGATAAAATTAAAATTACTTTAAATAAATATATAAATTAAGGAAATAAAAATTATGGAGTCACATTAAAGGTGTTGTATCACTCAAAAAATGAAATCAAACTTCAAGAATAAGGTTTCATAAGTGAAGATGATGAAACGATTTTTATTGAGAATAAGGGTGAAATTTATGAAATGTATGATAATTTATAAGAAGTGTGGATTGTATATGATGATTCCTATATTTAAAGTGACAAAGAATGAGTTTTTCTACTCATGCACATGTGAGAAAGAAAGAGGAGGTCCAAAATACCATTGGGGAATAGGTATATGCAGTTCAAATTTGGAGAATTGATGCACATGGAAATCACTAACATTTTTATAATTTTTTAACTTTTTTAATTAATTAGTTTAACCAATTTTAGTGTTTTTATGTTTTTTTGGTAGTTTTGGTAGTTTTTTAGTTTTTTTTAATTTTTAGTTAAGTACATATTAATATCATTAATTTATAATTAGTATTAATTTATATTAATTTTATATATTATTATCATATATTGTTTAAAACTATATATTATTATTAATAACAGTTTAATTAATATTATTATTATTGTTCATTTATTATATTAACATTTATTAATAGTAGTATTATTATGTTTTTAATACACATCTAATTGCACCCAATTATATATAATAATTCATCTAATTGAATATATATATATATATATAGTTCTAGCTAATTAGTTATATTATTATTATTATTATTACAAGAATATATATTTTTGTATTTTAAAGTTTTAATTTTCTAAAAATAAATGTTATTTTCATATAGGTGCATGTTGGGAGATCTCCTCCATCAATGGGATCAAAATCTTCTTCTTTTGGGCATGAAAACCTATCAGTGATTGATATCTCCCATATTCTTCTACTAGGGATCCTACTCACATTAGAGATGAGGAAAAACCCTAGCACACACTAGTGCCACCTCCATCCTATGTTTGTATCCCATGCCCACTCGTAGTAGTGACCTCACCTGACCTACCTGCCTGAAAATGTGACCAGTCATGTTAGTGGTTGGTAGTAGTGATTTAGTGTGATCCTCATGTTGAAATTAACATTATGATTTATATTATTTATTTTTCATTTCATGTTTGAGTGATATCTTTCCCATTATTATAGTGTTTTAATTATGAAAAACATGATGATTTTTAGATTCCATTATTTTTAAAATTTGTTTGATGGCCAATTGAATTATTTTTAATTGTATTTTTATTCATTAAAATATTTTTTTTGTTTTAATGGATATGAGATCTGTGTTCAAGTTTTGGTTTTTTTTCATGTGATACCTAAAAAGTAATCATGAGTTGGATAATAAGTGGGTATTTATTCATTCAGAATTTTTTTTGTGTATATGTGAGAAATGCAAGTCGTACATGAGTGAATTAAAAATAAATAAATATATTAATTAAAAAATTAGGATTTTGTGTTAGTTCTATACAAACTTTCATATGTGATACATAATAAGTAATCCCATGTGAGGGATCTCGACATAGATATATATATTGAATTTTTGAGAAATATGTGTTGATATTTCACTAATTGATTCAGTGCTAAAATGTTTATAAAAATTATTTATAACATTAGAGAATAAAAAAATTTGATAAATTTTTAGCAAAAATTGGAGTATTATCTAACTTCAAATAATGATACTTGATAGTATTTTAATTAAATTGATAATTAATGCTAATTAAATGAATAAATATCCAGATGTTGGAATAAAATAATTTGCATTGCATGCACTTGAATGAGACTCACAACTCTGAAACTTTCATCTCCACTTGTTTCTCTTAGATTAGTTTTAGTTAATTTTAAATAATTGTTCCATTTTTAGAATTTTTAGTTTTTAATTACCTGAAAATTTCATTTGCCTAAACATTCTTCCAATAGGATATTCCTGGTGTCTAGACATATACTTTATATGGTATTGATGATACTTTTATTGCTATAATAGTCATATATTTATAAATTTATAAATTTGGTGTGATGTGGCAGTGTGTAACACATTTTTTGAACTATTTGTGGGAATAATTGTAACATTAGAAGATTCATCTAGGTGATTGATTTAGGTTGAAAAAACTAAAAAAATACACACAATAGATGATTATATTACTACTCTAGATATTTTTTCATTTCAAGAAACTTAAAAGAACCCATAAGTTCAAAATGGCATGGAAAACACTCATTATTAGAATAAATCCATTTACCATCCACTAAAAGTGGCCACCAAATGCCTTTAAAGGCCACTCTATAACCGATTTCGGTAGCCATAGTTGCTCAATCAGTGAATCTCAATATTGACCGCCATTGGAGGCCACTAAAAATACCCCATGAAAACACCAATTTTTGGGTGTGGGTTTCCATAAATAAAATAAGGAGACATCAGGGGGTGATAGAGAGGGACTCAAGATTCATTCATCGGCCATAGAAGATCCACGGTGGATGGAGGGAATAAGGTAAAATGACAGATGTTGAGGGGTGGTAGGGGAATGTTGCAGCAGCGATCTGAGGACTCCTCAGACTATTTTGGGGGAGTTCAGTGGCAATCAAGAAGTGTCAACGGTGACCATGGGTGGTATCAAAATGATAGCGGGGGTGATGAGGTATTGTTACAAAAGACATGTTGGGGAAGATGATGCTGGATATAGAAGAAATATCACCCAATTTTATTTCTATATTAACAGTCGCCATTGGTGGTCTCTAGTTCTATCATTATCAACCACTAATGGAATCCACCCGCTTCTACACACACAGAAACTGATATTTATAGTAATGAATATAAATTTACAATCTAAGTCTATTCTACCCAACCAATATTCATGGTATGAGTTATAAGTTTTCACCACCCATGAATTCTTTAGGTAATTCCTTTTATTATAATGATTGTTATTCAAGTCAATGTGATAATCCATGAAAGAATATTTCACCATATTATGATATTCCTTCATATCTATATTTTTGTCATTCTCAAGGTTAGAATATTACTGAAAATGTTTAACCTAGTAAATCATGCTCTCTATCTATGTTACAAGACCATTTAGAATAATTTTAAAACTCAACTGCACGATCTTAAAACATTGTACGACATAAATCATCTTGTATGCTAAAAGAAGATACTCAATTTATTCAATCATTGTGCAATAAAAACAATTCAATATTTGAGTACACAAAGTTTATTTCTATCAATGAGGTAAATAAAATGTTTTAACTTCTTGAAGATCATAATAAAAATTTGGTTTTCACAATGAAAAATCTAAAAAACAAAATGAAAATTTTGTTTCTATAATGAAAAATATAGATAATAAACTGAAAGATCTAGAAAATCATTTGAGTCAGGTAGTTTGATTAGTCTTCTCACTAACATTTACTATTATAATTCAGAACTATTCTCATGAAGTAAGTGAAGTAGATGTTCCATATGAACAATATTCATTTTCTAATTCTGATGATGTGACTTATTTGTTTAATCCTTCTTCCAATCACACCAATGATGAATCCTCTTCACCAAAAATTGATTCTTCTATTCCAATCACATTTGAAGAATATAATATCCCAGTCTTACAATATATTTAATATAATGGACCCTCATATAATTTTATTTCATATCCATCACCTGTGCATTCACAACACTTCCACCCTAAATTGAGAATGAATTCTTTTAATGTATATCAAATTCCACATTTTAAATATAAACAGGAAATTGAATTGGGATGGTTATTTAATGTGATGGATTAAAATATTTCCCAATAAACCATGAATTTCCATGTAACCAAGGACCTCACTTCAAAAGATATTAGCTCACCCCTTTCTAAGAATGATTTTGAGTCAGACACATTTCCAAAAATGATAGTTCTTAAAATAATTAAAGGGTCATCAAATCAATTAGTGATAGTGGTGAATGACTGTAACACATTGATCTTTTATGGTATTTCTATTTTTAAATTTAATATCTTTGATAGCTTATACTACACACAACACCCAACATAAATGAATAATGAAATATTATTATGTGATCATTATAACCTAGATTTTAAATTGGAACGGATTAATACTACTAGAAACATTAAGAAATTTATATATTATATATACAATAAAATATTTTTAGAATAATCCAACAGACTTGATAGGAATAATATAATAATTAATACAATTTTACGCAAAAAAATCTATATTTTTCTAAAGGTAGTTTTGTCGCCATTTAATAGATCACATATTTTAAAAATAAATTTTGAAAATTTTATAAATTATATTTGATAAAATAAACATTAGTTTTTAAAATATGAATGTCAAAATTATATTAGGGTTAATATTTGGTTTTTTCAAAAAATATTGATTTTCCCATGAATAGTAAAAAATACTGATTTTAACAAAACTGTCAATTTCATTATATTAAAGTCCATTTATGATTTTAATTTGATATAAATGGAACTTAAAAAATATTTAGTTAAAAATAATCTAATCTATTTCATTTTAATCATCCTTATACCTTATTTTGGTATAAGTACATTTTTGGGATTAAAATGCATTTTTTAAATAAAATTGTTTTTCATTGCATTTTGCGGGATTAATTTTAAATTAAATTCAAATATTATGTGTTTTAAATTTTGAAAAATGGATGAAATATTTGGATTTATAATTTCTATATTCATTAAATATTTCTCTTTTATCTTTGGCCAATAAGAATAGTAACCTTTGTAATTTTCGCTACCACGATAAATTATAAATTGAGTAATTTAAGATAAAATTAAAATGAAAAGGATTATAAAATTACCATAAACTTGTATAAATTTTTTTTAATGAGTAATTTTCATCTATAAGAATTCAAGTTTCAGGTTTATGACCATTTTTCTCCATTAATAAGTGATTATGACCCTTATAATTTTTTATTTAAAGAATGGTCAAGGATGTCACATTCATGATTTTAATAATCATAACATTTTTAATATGGTGATATCTAGAAGTTATCTTCGACTATAAATAGTATTTTAAAATATAAACTTATTATATTAGTCATAGTAATTTATTTTTAATTTTTAGTAAAAAATAATTATTTTAAATTCTTGCACAATAGTGATGCAATAATTAATTTATTAATGGAAATGTTAAATAAATGATATTAAAGATATTAATATAAATGTAATTTGAGATAATTAATATAATAAATGAATTTTTTAAATTCCCTTTATAGGTTAGGGATTTATTAAAATAGTTGGTTTGATGATATATTGCTGTATAGATATTTTTAAAAGTCAAAGTAATGAATAGTGTCGAAATTAAAATTAATGACAATTTAAAATAAATAATATTATATTAAATGATATAAAATTCATAAAAATATTAAATTCAGAAAAATAATTTAGATAAGTTTGAAGATTTTATAAATGATCTATTTATGGTTTGTTTGAAATTTTATAATAACTATATTAACCCTTAAATTTAAAACACCATGTTATCACAGTAAGAGTTAAAAAGATTACATAAGGGCTAAAACCAGAAGATAAGGGCAATAATGAGACCTAAACTAGTCTAAAAATTATTTTATGAGATTATTTTTATCCATAATCATATTATATTTGAAATAAATCATTTTTGATTCATTTTCAATTGAAATTAATTTATATTAATTTAATATTTTGAGAGTTTCCAAAGGTTCCCTTCACCTCAATTGTAAAAGGGAACTCCTTCCTTCACTTCTTTACATGACTTTGAGTCATCTATCCTGACCAAACCCTATCCATTTACCTTATAAACATACTTAGTTATGTATGGTACTTCCAGAATACCTACCCTAGGCCTCTTAAGAGAATTTATTAAGGAAGTCCTCTGAAGAAGAGGTAATTGTCTTTAATGACTCTTTCAAGTTTATTTCTTCTTCTACTTACTATTAATATTTTGTTTCCATGATAAAGTAATAAATAAATTATAATATATAATCTAAGATGTTATTATGATTATGATACAACCATATTTCATCTTTTATCCATCCTACAAAAAAATAAAGAACCGTGTGTGCATACATACAGCTTACCGTCTCCACATCATGGTGTAATTTGTTCACCACTATACTTGGATGAGTATAATTATGGAAATAATATATATATATATATGATAATTATGAAATGATAATTATTCTGTAAAAAATTAATATACCATTTACTTCCTTACCCTTTCTCCATTAAGGGAATGATACCGTTGCTCGTGCATATATATGTCCTACAATCTCTACAACGCAATGCGATTAATTTTCCATGTTCACCATTAAATAATGATTATAAAAATTTACATAATGACAAGGAAGGAGAAGGACTAGGCTGAGTGCCTAGTCCCCCAAAAATATATTAATAAAAAAGGATAGAAAGTACAGAGTGCAGAGAAGAAAAATAAATCAGAACAAAATACCTCACAACATCATATATCAGAACACATCAAAGGTGTCACCAACACCACCTTCTGAGAACTCATCCGGATCCGCCGACTCCCATTCAGAGTGTGGAGCGTATTGACTTAACATTTGTATGTATTTCTCCCTTCGACGTAACTACACTGGGGACATGGGTTCAATGGGCCTACTTCGTCCCCTCATGTGACCCGTGTCTTTCACTTTTCTATTTTTTGTAGAAGACCTGGTGGAAATGGTCCACGACATGTTGGAGTAATCTTTTCTGGGTTTCCTCTTTGGTGGAGCGGTGGAAGCTCCATTACTTTCGTTCCTTTTCACCCCATTCCTGATAATCTCACTATATGATTCCTTCATGTGATCCTTTGGACAACATCCTTGGTTCTCCTTCCCCTCATACACCATTTGAGATTTCTCAGGCACCAAGGAGGCTGTACCCCGGGATGGTTCCTTGTTACCATCTACAGGTGTCAAGAACATATGATACTCCTCATTGACCTGATTCATTCCACTTGCCTCTAGGAATTCATGCCTCTCTAAGAATATCTCCTCAACATCATGTTGTTCCAAAGTATCATTCTCATTCAGCACTTCCTCATAAAGTTTTCCAGCTTCTGTTTCAGGAACCTCTTTCATCAGATGCATAAGTTCACGCTTCTACGACCCACCATATCCCTCATTTGGTTCCTCCTGTATCAGGATCGCTGGGTCCCTAGCAGTCTCCCCCATTCCCTTATTATCACCACGACCAGACTGATCATCTTCAGCTGTGATCGTATCCTGAAGTGGGTGTTTTGCTTCATGGGCATTGAAATCCAAATCAGAAAACTCTGCAAATCGATTACTTAGAGATATGACGTTGTGTTCCTTTATGCCAACATCATCGTTCCCCTTACCCGACACCCTATTTCCACATTCAGGATATGAGATCCCCTTCAACCTGCTTAACTCAGCAGCATCACTATAATTGAGATCATGCTTCAATCTATCAAAAACCTCTCTAACTGATGGATTGACATCGCCAATGGAATCCTTCCTCAGAGCAGGAGCAGCATCACCTGGTGCCTCCAAGCTTTCCTCTCCACTAGGTGCATCAATATCAGCATCCTTCGATCCACATGCCTCTGATGTGGTGTGAAACACAGGAGCAGCAGGAGGTTGCAATGTGTCGTGCTCACTATGGTGAGGAATGCGGCGATAGAGGGTAACCAAGTGACCAAGTCGACATCAGTTCACATAGAAGGGTGTCCACGACTCAAAGAACACACGTTGGTGCCATCAGAGCTCACCCTCAACCTCAACGCACACAGATTCAACCGGTGGTTTCGAAACAGCGACTTAAACGCAGATTCGTGGGGCAGCTGGATGGCAAGCAACACGGGTCCGCAGGTCCATACATAGGAAACGACCAATCAGATTTCCAATAACACATAGAATTGCCGGATTTTGGAAAGGTAAAGCAAGGCCAGGAAGCTCAACCCATAACGCCGTGGTCGGAGGATCACGATGCAGATGAAACTCAAAGGACCATAAAAAATATTCCTATATTCATGGAATTGAAAAGTTTCATTTTGAATTTATGGGTCATATGATTCAACTAATTACAAAGTGGTTTGGATTTTTTTTCACAATCTCATCATTATTTGAGATTGTTTAAGTTTAAGTCTCTACTGGAGAATATTTATTTTCCATACCCATATTTTCAAAAATATTTTCAAAAATGTTTTTAATATTATCTAATTATTGTTTAAATTCATTTTTACCCCTTTTTTACTTTTAAAAAATATTTTAAAATGAATATTTCAATCATTTTTCAAAATAATATACTTTATGAATTTACTTAAAAAGTGTAAAAGAAATGTTTTTTAACTTATAAAACATGAATGGAATTTACTATCATCATGATTACTTAATTATTTAAATATTTCTTTACAATTTTACATAGTTCATTTCAAATAAAATTATTTCTTTATTACATACACAATTTTTAGATTCTAAAAATTATTTACTAAGTAAAAAAGGGTATTTTAATTACAAAATATTCCAGTAATCTCTTTAAAGTATTTTAGAAACATCCTTTGTTGAATTTTATGTTGAGTTTGTACTTTAATGATATCATTCATCATATTTATTTGGATTTTTATGACTATTTTGACTAGGGAAATAATGATAAATATATATATTTTACTAAATACAAATATTTATTGATAAGGTACATTTTTTATAAATTAAATTGATTACTTGATATATATATGAGGAGTACTTTGGATTTGTAAGATAGGGGTTGGGGACTGATTAATGAAAATTACTTGACTCTTTAGTGGTATCATGATACAAATTAGTTGGCCAAACTTAATTGGTTTGTACTCAATATTTTTAAATTGTCTTGTGATGGGTCTTGATAGTAGATAAAGTTGGACAAACAAAATTAGTTTATACTCAGTTGTTTTGAACCATCTTATGAAAATTCTTGACAATAAAGTTATCATGTTCCCGGGAAACATGACTTCCAATAATTAAGAATTTCCTTCATTAAGATTTTAGTCATGATTATCCACAATATTTATACTATTATATTAACTCTGGATGTATTTAATTATTAGTTTATTAGTTAAATAGCATGTGTGTTCAATTATTTACCTTTACATGTTGATTATGTTTATTTATTCATGATAGCTTCCACTATACTTAACCCTTACTGAGAATTTGAGCTCTCCCATATTTTATTTCCTTTACCCAGGAACCCATGAAGTGTACTATGATTATTGTGAAAGAATATGGTAGAGGTAATAATGATATTCTTGAAAATTTTATGTTGTAATTAGTTTCATCAAATGTATTATGGGAGTCATGTATGTATCTAGTTTACCAAGACTACTGATCTATTTGGTCCTTTGGGATATGATTCCTAGTATCTTATTCCAATGTAATAAAGTAACCACCAACTATAGGTTACTTAGATCAGGGTCTTTATAATTGGTAATATAGAAATTTTAGTATAAACCTTAGGAACTAGATTTAGGAAAACATAAATTAGAGAATAAAACCCGATGATTTAACTTGGAATTATATCTAAATAAACTAATCTTATGATTTAGAGATTATTTATACCTAAATTTTCAATTTATATTAAGTGTATCACTAGTTTTGAGATTATAAATTATGTTTCATAATGTTATGATCTAATATAGTGTATTCTATTTTTTATAAATAAAAAAAAGTGAAAGAAATGAGAATTTTATCAATGTACATAATCCATATAGGGATTTGCCTCCTAGGAAAGATAACGAAGCTAGAACTGGAGATGTGGCTAGAGTTAGAGTTATAGTTGGAGCTGAATAAATTATAAATATATTGGAACAGCTAACTCGGGTTATGAGTAATAACCCAGATTGCATGGAATATTCCACTAATCAATAATTTGGTGTAACTATGTTAGATCTCTTTATGCATCACCAACCTCCATCATTCAACAGAACTATGATTCCATTTTTATATGAGAAATAGATAATTTCCTTAGAGGATATATTTCTTTCTTTGGGAAGTAATAAAAGGGAGAAGGTTTTCATGGAAGATTATCATCTTTCATGGGATACAGATCAATGGTGGCCATTAATTAAAAATACTAAGGATTCATAAGAAATAACAAGCATGTAATGGAATAATTTTAAGCAACTTTTCTTAGAAAAATATTTTCCTAAAGAACAATGAGGAGATATAGAGAGAATATTCTTGAGTCTAAGAAAAAAGTAAGAGGAAAATGTTTCTAAGTATGAATCTAACTTTATAAGGTTATCCAAGCATTTTGTGGACTATGTATGTAATCCAAAGAGTAATATCAACCATTTATTTGATGGTTTTAAACCAATTCTATGAATGGTACTAGTCTCCCAAACAAATTCATCATATGAGTATATAATATCCTCTGATATTAAGATAGAAAAATAATTCTTCAAGTCCTATGGTTTTGAAGGTAAATAAGAAAATAATAGGATGGAAGAGAAAAAAATGGATAAGGGTAATAAAAGAAAGAATAAATTTTATACATTTGATAACTGTGGAAAAAAACACCACAGTACTTATTTGAAGGGAATGAGAGTTTGATACAAATATAGAGAGAAAGTACATCAGGATCATGATTTTAAGGGAAGTAAAGAAGATACCTATTCCCAATGCTTCAAATATAAGGAATTGGGGAACTATTAAAATTAATGTCCCAAACATTAAGGAAATATAGCCCAGAAGAAGAAAAGGGATCAAGGTCAAGTTTATGTTGTCACTATAGTCAAAGTGGAATGATTAATGTGATTTTTTAGATTCAATAATTATGTTATAAAATTATTTTATCAATGATATTATGGTTTTAATAATCATGAGACATATAAGTATTGTACTACAGTAATTCTTCTTTAAGGATTTGAGAGACTATGTTGAATGGTACCGATGGCCAGGAAAAGTGATTTAGTGGCAAGTTGGTCTTTTGGAAAACACATGATTGGGGAAATAAAACAATTAATATATTCTTGATGTTGAGATAATAATGAAAAAGATACATTTATGGGATATTATTGGTGACTATGAAATCGGATATTTATTTTATGGTTTATTTTATATTTACTAGATATAATACAATTTTGAATTTATGAAATATACCTAAGATTTTATTATTAGAAGCATACATGTTTTCATTAAGGTTTAAAGGTGATCAAGGTATTCATATATTTGGTATGTTATAAAAATATATTCATTATGTTGTTCATGGAAAATAATATGTTATGTTTATTTTGAAAATTTAGTGACCTTCCTTATAAATTTTTAGTGTTTGAATTTGGACAGTTATATTTTAGATGAGTCTTAAGATTAACTACATATGGAATGAATTAAGTTAAATTTGTAAATTATTGTTTGATGTTAAAGTATGGAATATTCTATCCATTTTACTTTTGTTAAATATTTAAAAGTCAATGTAATGACATATGGTCCTACTGATAAAAGTTCTTTAGGTATAAAAAATAATCTTGAATATCTATCTCTAGATGTAAGAATGAAGTAGAGATAAATTGAAGCATAACCAAAGGATGATATTATTCTTATGAAATGGACATAAATCAAGTAAGTTTATTTTCTAGAGTTATTTTTATAGATATTAAAATAATAATTTAATAATAGGAAGTGGATTTTGGAACAAAAGTGTTATCTATATAGTTTTCTTTCTGTGAAATCAATGGTATTTTAACTGATCACAGATTTATTATTTTATGATGGTTAACATTATAATGACCATGTTTTCCATAAATATACATCAATACTTGATAGTCAAATTTATCTTCCATGTCCATGTTTTAGTTTCCCATTAATTTCCTCTTATTCAAAATCCTAAGTTTCTACTAACCTTCACATTTCTCTTTCCCTCTTATTAAGAGAACATTTTATTAACTCTATTTATGATGTAAGTTTTCCATAAAATAATTTTAATGTATCAATATTTTATTTTAGAAGTGAAATTTAAAATTAGGATGAAGAAAATTATTTAAGGGGGATATAATGTAACATGACAACATTTTATGGTATGTCCCATTTTAAATTTAACCTCTTCGACAGCTTAGGTTGCATGCAACACCCAGCTTAAACAAACAATGAAATATTATTATATGATCACTATAACTTAGCCATTAAATTAGTGGGAATGATTAATATTAAAAAATTCTGAAATTTATATACTATATATTCAATAAAAAGCTTTTACATTCATCTAATAGATTTTATGTACATAAAATAAGAATAAATCCAATTTTATACATAAAAGCTATATTTTTTAAGGGTAGTTTTCTCGCCTTTTAATAATTCATTTATTTTAAAACTAAATTTTGACACTTATATAAATTCTATTTGAAAAAATAAAACTTATTTTTAAAATATAAATGTTAAAATTATCTTATAATGAATTTTTGGTATTTTTCTGAAAATATTGATTTTCTAGTGGATAGTAAAAAATACCAATTTTTATAAAACTATAAATTTTATTATAATAAGTTCTCTTTATGATTTGAATTTGATATCAATTTAACTGAAGAACTATTTATTTATAAATAATATAATCCATTTAATTTTAATCATACTTATACCTTATTTTTGTATAAATAAATTTTTGGGATTAAAATGCATTTTTCAAATAAATATTTTTTCATTGCATTTTGTGGGATTAATTTTAAATTAAATTATGAAATTTATATATTTTTAATTTTGAAAAACAGATGCCTTATTTTTATTCAGAAGGTCTAAATTTAGTAAATATGTCCCTTTTATTTTTGGACAATATGAATATTAACCTTGGTAATTTTTGCTACCATGGTAAAGGGTAAATTGGGATGTATTAAAAGAGTTTTTTTTGAAGATATATTGCTGTATTGATATTTTTAAAATTTAAAGTAATGAATAGTGTCAAAATTGACATTAATTATATTTTAAAATAAATAATATTTTATTAAGTGATATAAATTATTAAAAAAGTTAAATTGAGGAAAATTATTGGAATAAGGTTTAAAATTTCATCAATGATCCATTTATGGGTCTTTTTTAATTTTATAGTAACTATATTAACCCTCAAAGAGTAAAAATCCATGTTGTCATGGTAAGAGTAAATGGATTAAGTAAGTCTTAAAACCAAAAGATAAGGGTAATAATGAGAACTAAACTTGTCTAAAAAATATTTTATGAGAGTATTTAGACCCATAATCATATTATATCATCAATAAATTATTTTGGAACCATTTTTAATTGAAAATTAATTTATATTTATTCAATAGTTTGAGAGTTTCCAAAAGTGCCCCTCACCACAATTATAAAGGGGAACTCCTTCCTTTACTTATTTACACCAATTTGAGGCATATATCCTAATAAAACCCAAACCATTTTTCTTCTCAACATCCTTGGTTAATTTATTTAGGTTCCTATCCTTCCAAAAGAGATACCTTAGGCCCTTTAAGAAAGGTTATAAAGTACATTCACTGAAGAATAGGTAATCATCTTTACCAACTCTTTCAAGTTTATTTCTTCTTCCAACTACTATTCAGGTCTTGTTTCCATGAAAAATTAATAAATCCAGTATCATCTATATTCTGAGATGTTATTATTATTATGGTACAAACATATTCTACCTTTTATCCACCCAATAAAAAATTAAATCATTGTGCGTGTGTACGTTTGTCTTACCATCTCCACGCAGTGGTGCAATTTTTTCACCACTTTACTTGGATGTGTATAATGATTGAAATATTTGATGTATGTGATAATTATGAAATGATAATTATTCTGGAAAAATTAATATATTATACACTTTCTTACCCTTTCACCATTAAAGGAATGATACCATCGCTCGTGTGTACGTACGACCTACCATCTCTATGACGCGATGAAATTCATTTTCTATGTTCACCATTGAAGAATTATTATAAAAAAGAACATAATGAATAAGAATGATATTTATGGCCTTAATATCATTTTATAAATTATAGAACAATATCATATTCATTGGAACCAATACTTACATGAAAAAACATGCATAGTAACCCATTAAAATTTCAGTTATTATTATCCACAATATTTACACTATGATATTAACTATAAATGAATTTCATTCTCAGTTTATTGATTAAATGTAATGTAAATTTTTTTATTTACCTTTCCATTTTTATTGTGTTTATTGATTCATGATTTATTCCATTGTACTTAACCCTTACTAAGCATTTGATCTCACCCTTCTTTTGTTTTATTTCCCCAAAAACCCATTAATTGTACTATGATGGTTATACAAGGATATACTAGAGGAAATAATTCTATTCTTGAAAAAAATTATGTTGTAATTAGTGTTAGAAAATGTATTATGGGAATCATGTATATCTCTAGTTTACCAATACTACTAAACTATTCATTCCTTAGGGATGCAATTAAGTATATCTTATGACAATGTAATAAAGTAACCACCAACTTTTGGCTACTAGGATTAGAGTATTTATAAGGGAACTCACAATATTTTGGAAACTATGGAAGAATGGAATTTCTGGGAGGATTATGAGTTTTTGGTGACACATACCAATAAGGAAACATGATGAGGTAAATATAGAAGAAATTTTTTAAGAGAATACCATTTCTAATATCATGGAGTCTCCTACTCCACTTGAGCGTTTTCCACAAGTTCCATGTACTCAGATCAATAACACTTAACTTGAAATACCCAATGATGCTAACAATACTCTCAGAATAAGAGTACTCAATAAGACCATAAATAATAAATTGAGTTAAAAACACATGGATTTATCTGTTTTGGTGGTCAGTGTGGAAAATGAATTGGGATACATCATCAAACCAAGAAGTGTATTCAAGGATTTGATGGATAAAAGATGATAATTAATGGAGTTTGATATAAACATTTTTTATCTATGATATATTCAAAGAGATACTCTTCTTTATCTTAATAATTATATACTTTAAAAAAACTCCCATTGTCCAGTTATTTTCTTTCACATGAGGTTTACTCGCCTTTTTTAATATAGATTATTCTTCTTACATTTCACCCATCCATATTTATGGTTCCTTTCTATTGATACATAACACTGAATTTATGATAAGTATTTTTTCAAAGGATTAATTCAAAACTCATATTAATAAATAATTATATACATGGTATAAAATTCTTTTCAATATTGGTGAATTTTCATCCATGCAGGATAAATATGAAGTAAAATTAGCACTCAAATGGAGGAAACTCGTCATTAATTATTTTTTCTTTCACTGTATTTAGTTTTATTTTATTTATTCTTATATAATAAAATGGAATGAATTTACCAAAAAAATTCTCTTAATACTATAGGGGATTTAAATTCATCATATATATTTTTATGATCCACATATTACTATGATTATGGTGTTATTTATTTTATGTAATAAAATTATGTTTTTTCTAAGTTTAGATTTTATAGGTACATCATTCTTGGAGCTTCTTGGATACATGTAACCTCTTCACATCTATCTACATTTACTCGAGGAAGTGTTACATTTTATTTAAATTTCAAAAAACCCCATGTAAAATAAATACTAAAAAAACAAGAAAAAAAAACTAACATCCCTATCACTATTGAACCAATTTGAAAACTATTGTAATTCTATAGTAACATAGTCAAAGAAATACCACTTTTTTCCCTAGTCAGTATAAGAACATGATTCTTGGTTGAAATGATTTGATTCTTGATATTATTATTTATATGATTATTGATATCATTCCATGATTTGAAAATGTTTTTCTAAAACTTTTTTATTTTTTTGAAAATTATTTGTAATCACGCTCATCCGTATTGTATGAAATTTTATTTCTATACCCATGAAGAATCTGGACCTTATCTCATCACTTCACACTTCTCTTTTTCTTAAGGTAATCTCAATCATTTTATGTATTATAGAACTTTATATTTTTTCCATCAAATAGATAGTAACTGGAAAATTTTCACTAAAATGACCAAAGCATTTTTTTTTCTTTATTTATCCCCCTTTATAATGCCTTGAACCATACACCAAAATCTAGTGTTAAAAACACACTCTTTACAAATCTATATTTTATACCAATAGATGCGACTCAATTTCAACCATCCATAATTACAACATAAAAATTATATATTGAGTAACTTATATTCCCAAGAACTTTTAGGTTTAGAGTTATAGAGATTTAGTAAAAAACCCTTTACATAAGTAAACCCATGTATTTATCATCAAAAGGAATTTCCCCACTATACCCACAAATTTTTATACCATGATAAGTATTTAATATCCCGCAAAAAATTCTACACACATGAAACCATTATAGACATAGATTACTTAACAACATTCTTCATAACCCATGAAAATTGAAACATAAGAAGGGTTATATCAAATTCCATGTAAGGGTGTAAACACAGGAATTAACAGTTGAATATCATCAATGAGCATAAGATAAGTATAAGGGTTTGAGAAAATAATCAAAGTATATGATCATAAGAAAAATAGAATTCATTCCCATTAAAACATGGATCATAAAACATTATTCATGGAATAAAGATTTAGTATAGGACAAAATACAACTAATTTAATAATAATGATCCATGAGAAAAAAATATTTTTACAAAGGAACTATCAAAACTCATGGAAATTATGGAGAAACTATGTAGGTATATTGGGAAATTATATTCATATCACTCTTAAAATCACCCTTTATAATAACCTAATTGGTTAATTCTAATCTATTAAGAGTAAACTATAATTGGTAAACTTCATCACTTTTCCTAATATATTTGAGATCTATATTAGGTTCACCTACTATTCTGAGCTATATCAGACTCAACCTTCATTCGAAGCTATATTGGGATCACCCATCACAAAAAGTTATACCAAGATCAACCATCATCATTAAAAATTCCCAATAGCTATAGAATATATAAAGTTAATATATATTTCATCTCATCATAATACTCATATAAAAACCATTATTCCCTTCATAACATGATTTACCCATGTAAGAGAAATGGGTTTCATGAAAATCTATTTAAAAAATCATTATAAGTCATCTCAAGAAAATATGTGGATGGTATCATTAGAGAATATCCCCAATGAAGAATTGGAATCATTTAAATGATGTTAAAATAGACTAAAAATCCTTTTATAAAAAAAATTATAAATATAATTTTGAAAACAAAAAGGAATATAATTTTATTTTTTTAACTTTTAAAAACCAACATTAATTCAAAAAATCTAAATGTTTTTCCATTGAAAAACTGTGAAAAAATATGTAAGAATATTTAAAAAAAGTATAATCATTATAGAGGTAAAATTCATTCATTTCATAAATATTAAAAAAATATTTTAAAACATTTGTAAAGAGAGTCAAAAGTGAAACATACAAGAAAAATTAATATATTTTCTTTTATAACCTTTTAAAATAAATTCAAGGACCATGGAAAATAAATATATAAAATCATTTATGTTTAGAAAATAATTTTTTTGAAAAATATAAATAAATGGAGGATAATTTGGGTAAAAAACCTTAAAACCTTTTAAACACCATCTTTAAAGAAGGCTCTTTGCGCCCTTTTAAAACAAAAATACATTTTAAAATAAATAACTCGAGAAGGAAATTAAAATACCATGATTATAAAGAGATTCATGATATTTTATTTCAAGAGGTATTATATACACCATATAAATGAATATAGGTGAAATAATAAAAACATGTCACAAATAAAGAAGTTTGTGAAGAGAAATCAGTACAACTTTGGTAGTGTTTGAATCAAAAACCATTGAATGAAGTAACATAATATGATTTTATAAATCCCATATTTTATATGAAATAATATTTCGAAACACATTCATGGGAAATTAAAAACACCATCTAAAAGAAATCACGGTGCACAATATGAAACATGTCTCAAAGAATTGAATTTAAGGCCAAGAAAACCCTTGAAACATTTATAACATTAAAATAAATACCTCATAAAATATAGAATTCCAAAATTAACATTAAAAATCATGAACAAATATTTATTCATGAAATAACATTTAAATAGTAAGCATATACACCATATAAATGAAAATATGTGCATAGAGTGAACTATTTCTCAACAAATAAATTTTGAGACAAGAAACCCTTAAAATGATCATAACATTGAAGTGAGAATTAATCAATTAAGTTATTATGTGTAACAAATTTAAATACACATAAAAAATTATAAATGCAATATAAAACAATCAAAGGTAATTATACAAATGATCTTGGAATAACATAGTCAATAAATTAGTAATAAAACCCATTGAAAGGAAATTGCATTAAGAAACCCCTTACCTAAACTCCTAAATTGATTCATACATACACTAAATTCCTAGGTAATTATAAAATTTATTAGGAACGTATTTCTTGTTTATTTTATTATTATTATCCTTTATTAGCATGTTTTGTTCATTTGCCAAATTGGAATAGTTCACATTGTTTGTTTTGGTGTCATTCAGTTCATAATCTTCAAATAGGTTTTTTATATTTGTAACATTCAAAGTTATTAGATAAATGGTTTCAGAGTCAAGGTATATGGTCCATATAATTCTATAATTATGGAAGTTTAATAGGTTATCAAATTTTTACCATCCCGAAAATCTTCATTAAAAAGCCTGTTTTTGTGGTTAAAAATGACCACATTTGTTTAAATTTAGTTTCATTGTTATACTAGATAATTTTACATTCTATAAAAATATTCATAAAATTTATTTAATATTAATGTTATATTTAATCATAAAATAAATTTTTAATAATACCCTAGAGAGTCTTAAATTCATGAAGATGTCATTGTTCACGTAGGTTGTGTAAAAAAAACACAATGAATGAATTTTTTGAAAAGTATTTAAAAGAAGGGAAAACATATTAAATATATATGTTACATAAAACACATATTTAGGATAAATTTTTAGGTGTTACTTTTATTATTAAAAAAGTATGTGGATAATTTGAAATGAAAAGATCGTCCTTGAAAAAACCCTTATTTTGACATAATAATGAATTATGAAATGATTTTTATGAATGAAAAATTGTAATTTATTATAAATAAGTGTTTAAAATAATGATAATAATGTATTTCCCTAACCCTAGTATCTCAGAGCCAGTGTCTGACTTATTAAATTGGCATAAGAGATAAGGAATCTCATCCCGAAGGACTGAATAGTTTAGTAGTATTGGTAAACTAGATACATAATTGAATTAAACATTACATTTTAAAATATATAATACAAAAAGAATTTTATTTTATAATTAAATTATTCCCATTTTCATATCCATACATACCAATCATAAACCAATTCCTCATATCCTAGGGAAAATAAAACATAAGAAATGGGTGAGCTCAGATTCTTAGTAAAGGTAAGCGTACAAAGGAAGCTATCAATAAATAAGGTATAATCAATATGGAAAGTTAAATAACTAAAAAACAAAACATTTAATCAATATCTTGATCATAATATGTAAGGAATAAATTATGATCAAATAATTCCATATAAATAATCACATGTACATGAAACTTAATCATGAATATTCTAACTAATCAAATAATGACATGGAATATCAATAACTGGATTCATAATGATTAAATACATAATATTGGACATTTAAAATATACCATCAAGTTTGTGTCCCAAGACATATAATACCAAAGATCCCTTTTTTCCAAGACATTTAATACCATCTAGGCCCTATACTAAGATATCTATATAAATACGTGAAGCCTTAGCTAGAACCCAATCTAGTTTATCTCATGAGACATACTGATGCATTGAGGGGATATAGCAGGCCCTTCCAATCACTTAATAAGTACAATGAATTCCTCATATTAAAGTGGTGAAATATAATCAATATAAATATCCATATTGAAAAACTAACATACAAAATGATAATACTTACCACAATAAAGAAACATAATCATAAACCATCCAGAGTAAAATAGTGAATGGTAATAAAATTGTACATCCCCTGTCAAACTATTCATAAAACATCTGAATAAATAATAATTATGGTATCAATAAAACACATACTTATTGAATCATAAGTAAAATAGAGCGTTGATGTCATTGATGAATAAAAATACCATGAAAAGATACTTAATTTCTTTTGGATAAAAATAACCATTTAATTTCGGAAATAACCTTTAAAAAAAGTTCACAAAACATTTTGAAAATAATTTTCAGTGAAAAAAATTTTAAAACTTGTAAAATAATAATTAAAATATTGATTGGTCATTATGGTAGAATATTATGTTCATTTCATACATGTTAAAACAAATATTCCTTTCACATTTTCAGTAAAAGACAAATGGGCATTAGTTTTAAAAAAAATAAGAATATTCCTTTTAAATTTTTCTCAAAATTTAAAAATAGGTAAATATTTCTTAAATAAATCATTTTTAAAATGTTAAAAATATTTTTTAAAATATTTTAAAAAACATGGGTTTTGATGAAAAAGGATTTCTAACCAAAGAGAGAAATAAAGTCGTATTTTCCTAAAATCATTCTCTTAACAATTTTATACACCAAAGAGTGAGAAATGGTAATATTACTTGAAAATTTCATAAATTACCATCGGATAATAAAATATATTTATTTAATTATATAAATATAAAATAATTTTCCCAAGGGATACATAAACATAAAAAATCACGAATGATGGTGAGATTTTGAAATAAACCCTTACAACTTTGGTAACTTTTAAATCATAATCCCCATGAAATAAATAAAATTAAATGAAACTTTAAATACCATAAATATAAATTAATTCATGATATAACATACTAAATATAAGTATATACACCATACAAAATAAATAAGTGGTGAATATTGTGTATGTCTCATAGAAGTAAACGTGAGACAAGAAACCCTTACCTTGAGTCCAACACATCACGTACATTATTTATCTTCCTAAATAATACACTTATGTTAATTATTTACTTTATTAATAACCTTTTTAAAGTTTATTATTACTTTTATTTCACTTATTACCATGTTATATATGATTATATAATCAATTAATTTTATGTCACATGTTTCGATGATATTTGGATTTTAGGTCAAAAATGAATTTGGTAGGTTGATAATGGTCAAAGAGGTCACTATTTAAACATATAAAGAATAATAATCATGAAGTAATTATAATATTTATATATAAATTATACTTTTAAAGCTAATCATTAAACATGGTTATGAAAATTGAACTATGTTACAATCATGGAGACGATAGGCCGTACGCACACATGAGTAACATTTGTATTTCTCAGATCCTTATGGAAAGAAGATAAGTAATATTTTATCTTTAAATAATGATAATAATGAACTTTATATAATATTTTTTATTTAAATATACTTATATATATCATTCATGTTCTATGGTGATGAAAAGAGAGTCACATCACTTTGTGAAGGCGATAGTCTACACGTACACAAATAATGTTATCATTTTTCAATGTAAGTAATAAAATGATATATATTATCATTTTCATAATGATAAATTTGTCATTAATATCATCATCATCATCCAATGGCCCAAAGGCCTTCATTTTTTATTGATTTTTGATAATCCACCTTTCAAGGGGTGAGGTGGAACCCTTACAAGGCTCGTAGGCGTAAGTATTACATGGATCGTAGGCCTTAGAGGAATTCATTTTTCCGTAGGCTTCAAACATTACATACAACCCAGACTAACTACTTTTAATTGCTACTCCCCAACATCTTCATCGTGAAATTAGCTCTCCACCTTCGCATGGCTGTTCGGCTAGGCATTCCCATGCATGCATAGGCTTGTCCCAATGGCATGTGCCATACCCTCTCATTCTTGAAATCCGTTTAGCTTATGCTGTGGTGAAAGCTCCTTGCTCATCCTCCTTGTAGAGATTGTTCCTCGTAGGTCTTCTGGTTTTCATATGCACTAAAGGTGGCCCGAAGGCCTTGAGGTGGCCCGAAGGCCTTACTGACACGAAGGCCGGGGTGGACCGAAGGCCTTAAAGGACTCAGGGGCCAAATTGGTGGACCGAAGGCCCAAACAGGGGCATATTCCCGGCTACTACACTGAAAAACAGTACTTTCTACAGTTCCCTCTACAGTACCTACTACAGTACTACACAGTTCCCACTACAGTACTGCTGTAGTGCCAGAAATAATGTCTCCACCTGGATTTGATCCTGGGTCTTTCGGATGCACTTACAGAGTCCTTACCAACCAGGCTAAGGATCATGTGCTCATTAATATCATAATTATTTCATTTATATCATATATATTCATTAAATATATCCTTATTACCTTTCATGTAAAATATTAGTGAAAAATGAATCAAACCGCTACGTGAGGCGGTAGTCTACCTCACACATGAGCGACATTATCTTATCACCTATGGAATGGAATGTTAAAAGGTATATATGATATAATTACTAAAAAGTTATAATTATGTTATAAATAGAATATATATATATATATATATATTATCCATCATCATACTCAACTATCACGAACCAACCCGGGTCGACCCGGAACAGATCACCCGAGCAGGTCTGCGACATGGTCCGAAGGGCGTTCCCGATCCCCACAGGCTGGAAACCACTGCCGAGCATCAAAATTTAACCATTGGGAAAGATTTTTCCCATGAATAAATGATAGAGATATAGATAAAAGCTGACAAAAAAATAAAACTAGCAGCGGAATAAAAGTAAAAACCGAACACACCTCCACATGACCTTCCAGGTCACCTCCCAACCCAAGGCCGACCTTTCTCCAATAACGAGAAACTCAGCCAAGAAAACCTGAGCAAGGAAACATCCAAATGAAATGATAAAGATAGGTGTGATCATTAAAGATTCTCAGTAGGGATTCCAAGATAAACCATAGAATCCAACGTCTCCTTTCCCGAAAAAAATCCATTAACACAATTTTGAAATACAATTATAAAAGTAGGGTTTTTACATTTGAAAATAAGCAACATGTTTTTCCCATTTAAAAACCCAACACATGCTACATACCATTTTCCAAAATAATTTTTCATTTTATAAATAAAATCCAAAATAGAATATACCAATCTTGTGCTAGAGTAAAACAAGTAAGAGTCCAAACTAAAAATAAACTAGTGAACATAAGGTAAAAAACAATGAAAATAATCCAGTAAACATGGGTGATCCTAAACATCCCTATAATACCCTTGGACATACTCAGTTTCAGAACCACCTACCAGCGTATGGTAAAGCTCCTAAGTCTATAACCATCTGGGCACCCTAAACTGACCAATCTAGTGGCGAAGCCTGCTTGGCCTAACAACAAATCCAGGGGGTACCGACCCATCTAATCAGGGTTGATCAGCAACCGCCACTCGATCATCTAAAAGACGCCTAGGAACCCATGGTGGTTATAGTAATAATGTGTATGTAGGAAGGCCCTCACACATGTGACTCATCTCACCACACTTGCCTACCCCAAACATGAATTCTTCCTATGAGTTCACCCATAAAGGGTTACCCTAGAAAGGAGCGCCCCCAAATACACATTCAAACATTTCACATTAACAAGCTTCCAACCGGGCCGTCACACCATTTAACTTTTAAACCATTTCATAAAATGTTCAATGTTGCCAATCGGGCATACACTTTCATTAAAATACAACCACCTTTAAAATTTAGTACAAACACTTTGCTTAGGTCAAAAGTGCCAAGCATACCCTTGAGTTCTAGAACATTCACACCCAAACACTTTATAACAAAAAAAGATTCTTTACCCTCTTTTTAAAATTACATCAAAACATGATCTCAATCCAAACATGCTAAATCTATGAGGAATACCTTTAAAACCACTTCTTTGAAAACACACAAAAGAACCTCCATCCATTGGGATCCAAGAACCGTTTTTAAAATCGAAATCAACCACTCCATTTATTTGAAATAACACCAACCCACATATTTGAAACATCGATCCCTTATCAAAATATTTTAACACAACCACTCTGTCATAACCACCAAATTAAACACACTCAAAATCCTCTTTCAAAGGAAAACACACACCAAATCCCTAACCAAATAAGTTTCGCAACTTCCACACAATTAGATAAATCGACTGGACAATTTATAAAATTCTACCAAGACTCAACCAGTTTACAAATACTTTTATGAATAAGAAAACAAATTTCTAAACAATTTTCATAAGCATACCAAACAATACATAAATAATTTTTATAAGAAAACCACACAATTTGTTAACAATTCCATAACTAGGTCAAATAAGTTACCCAAATCTAAAAAACTCACATATAAATTTAACTAGAGAAAATACTTCAAAAATATTTCTAATAAACCAATATATTTTAAAACACTATAACATATTATCTAAGTTCATTTTGAGGATGCAAAACAAGTCAAATATTTAAATAAAATCAATCCAACATTAAATGGATTTAATCGGAAATGGAAACATGGGTTCGCCTACCTCAAAGCAGAGCGGGCACGATGAAACATCAATGGAATGAGGAGCAATGTCTTGTGGACTGAGCGCGCACCTAAAAACAAGAGAAAAATGCACGGAATCTAAACCAAACACAAGGGTTTGATAAATTTTAAGAAATAACACAAAACTAGAGAAAGAACACACCGGAAAAGTGGAATCCATACACCAGAGGAGAGGCAGAGGCGCTGCGATCGCGCCGGAAAGCTGCCGAAAATAGCGCGCGCAGGGGGGATTTAGAGCAGTGGGTAGCCATAAAATAGGGAACGAAGGGGGTCTGGTCGATGCACAAGAGACTAGATCAACAGGATGCAGGTAGCTGGGATCTGGAGCGGTAGTCCACCGGTGGTCGGAGCGTGAGCAGAAGAGTGCGGGGGGTCCCATGAGGCTGGGCAAGGGTGGCCGGGTTGCGGCAGGGCACAGTGGAAGGGAAACCTATAGGGGGGTAGAACGACGTAAGGGGCTAGCGACAAGGAGGTGGAGGGCTAGAGGCAGGGGAGGTCGGGACATGTCGGAACTTGGGGTGAGAGGCGGCGTGAGGCTGGCCGACTGGTCGGCTGGGCGACGGGATTGCACAAGGGTGAGGGCGCTGGCTAGAGGGAGGGTGAGGCGGTGGGGACTCGCGATGAGAGTCAGTTTTCAGGCGGAGGCAAGGCCGACAGAGTGGGCGAAGAGGAGGGAGAAAGGAGGAGCGTGGGGTGGCGAGCGGGAGGCTGGGGTCAGATCGCGGCAGAGGGAGTTAGACGACCCAGGGGGCGACCTGTGCAGGAATGGGGGGGGGGATGGGATTAAAGTTAGAAATTTCTTTTTTTATATTAATAATAATAATATTAATAATATTAATAATATTAATAATATTAATAATATTATTATTATTAATAATAGTAATAATAATAATAATAATAAAGAAAATATTAATAAAATTTATTACCAATAAAATAATGACAATAATAATAATAATAACAATAATAATAATAATAATAATAATGCAAATAATAATAATAAGAATAGTTAGCAATTTCTCGACTCCTAGGCCGGTCGCGCGGCTACCGCCAACCGCGCGGTGACTGCACACGGGTCCGAAACCCAGTGGATATATTAAAGGACAAAATTTTTAATCCAGGACCCAGCCCAGACCATGGTGCGAGAACCCGAAGCCGAGAAATAATAATATAAAAATTAATTAAAAAGTCGGGTGTGACAATTCTCTCCACCACAGACACTTTCTGCCCCTAGAAAGTCACACAGTCGAATGATAGAAAAAACAAGAATACATGCCCGATTAAAACCTGAAGAAACCACAATACAAGAGAATGGGAGAACATGATAGGGTTCTCCCCACCACAAGAACTCAGTTAAAGCGTAAAATTAACACCCAAACACACTAACCCGGAAGGGGGGGGGCGATGCTGGAACTCACAACTGATCCAAACTAACTGCGAAATCACGGGCGAACAACACCTTCACCGAAACCTAGAACTCTTAGCCCAGACCAAAGAACCCAAATAATAGAGAAAAACCCCTAAGCATAACTTAACTCAAATAGTGAACCTGAGTATAACCACAAGCATCGATTCTTCCACAGGAACTTACATCGCCAAACAAACATAGCTAAACTGAGATCAACCCATAAAAGGGTCAAACACACTTTTAAGAAAAATACATGATTCAGGAAACCAAATTCATACAACTAGGACTACTTGGATTAAAATTGGATGAGTCCATCATAACTTCATGACAAAACAATGAAATTACAACAACGTCAAAACATTAACAGAATAAAAATGAGAACGAAAATACTTTAAATGTCTCACCGCCAACATGGAACACAAAACCCAAACCGAGGCTTCATACATCTGGTAACTTCTGACTGTGCACGCGCTTCACCCCGAGACCTATGGTTGGGGTTCATATGGCTTAAGCATCTTCTGCTTCATAGTCAGGCACTGGAATCCTTCAGTCATAGCATCTTCTTCAGGCGACGCTTCCTGCCAAACTTTTCTATATGACCTGGACACCCACAATGATGGCGCATCATTAGAGGGATGCAACATGACATCTTCACATTCCCAAACCGGCCACCCTGGTGGCACACCACTGAATGGTCTGACGAACTTGAAGATAGAACCACTACAGATGACTCTTTAGAAACAGGTCCCTATGGCACACCCTAATCACTAGATGGGGAACCTTCACGAGCAATTGGATTCATTGTATTGCCAAGCACCTGTGCTTCGTAGACCAACTTAGCTAGGAACTCCTCATCCACCAGCTTCTTGAAACGATAGTCTTTAAAAAGGACAACCTGCTTCTTGATATCTGGATGAAGACCCCTGATGAAGAGATAATTCTTCATCAAATTCTATGATGCAACCTCTAGAGAAAAGGACACAAGCTCCTTGAAATGGTCAACATATTACTTCACCATCTGTTGTCCTTTTTGAATATGCATGAGCTCTTCTCTTTTCTTAATCTTCACCTATTCAAGTATAAACCATCGGACCAAGACATATTTAAATACATCCCATGTCATCCCAACTTGAATTGACGGTGGGGCAACCAACTCCAATTCGTCCAGAGCTGGACCTTCAAACAAACCCAAAATGGCACGTACTTTGACAACTTCAGGAGTTACCAAAACCTTGAAGACATGCTCGACCGCTTCAAGCCATTCTGTTGCTTCTAACGGACCCCGATCACCATGAAGGATAGGCAATGTCCGAGAAGGACAAAAAACTGGTCATGACTTATTAGAATACTTTGGAACCTTTCTGGATGGAATTTTCTGAACAACATATAAAAAATAGAACCAAAACCAATATCAAGCCGTAGCAACAACATTGAAAGTACCATCATCCAAAAACAACCAGCTTAACAAAGAACAAAAAAATACAAACAAAACCCAAAATTACTTTTTCAAAAAACCCTTTTTATTCTATATTTCAAAAACACCTTCTTTCAAGGCCATTTTATGAATACCAAACCCACATTTTAAACCAAATTCAATTTACAAAAATCATTTCTCCTTTTTTTAAAATCACTTTATAAAAACAAGTTCAAGCCTTTAATTGCAAGTGAACACCCCAGTAATCCCATGAACCATTGCACATGTCTTCATCCAATTTCATCCATATACACCAACACACACTTCCCATGCATTCCATCACATGTGAAAACGTTCATAAAGAGTACCTAAGGTTTTACCCAAACCATATCTCTACCAGTTCCAAGCAAACATCAGATTTTTAGACCAAGAGATTTCCGTTTTTGAAAATCCATTTCACAAATTTAAATCCATTTAAAAGAAATAATTACATTTTAAAAACACTTTTTCATTTTCAAGAATTCACTTACACCAATAAGAACCAAGACGACACTCAACTTGCATCAAATCACCGAAGGGAGGGACTAGTAGTCATGCTTAACCCAGCGACATGGTAGTGGGCCATGCCCCAAGTAAGACTCAATGAATAAGAGGAACTTAAACCATGTACGCGAACTCCACATGGGTCACTAATCCCTATGAAATCGCGATGTAACATCGGTTTTCCTCCATTGTCATCCCTCAATCCAAAACAAACCAGAAAAAAATAAGGACACAATTCTTGGACTACCCCTAGCAAATCGAGCTTCGGAACAAGTGAGGGTATATGATGTCCTTCCCGCACCTACCTATTGGGTCCCGACAGTCCTAATCTCCATCTACCGGATGTCCCAAATAACAAGGTCCCCCCTTTGATACCATTTTTTCATGAACCAACCCGGGTCGAACCTGAACCGGTCACTCAATCCGGTCTGCGACATGGCCCAAAGGGTGTTCCAGATCCCCATGGGCTGGCAAACAGTGTCGGGAATAAAAATTTAATCATTGGGAATGATTGGTCCCATGAAAAAAAGATAGAAAGATAGATAAAAACTAACGACAAATAATAAAACTAGTAGCAAAACGAAAGTAAAACTGAACATACCTCCACGTGACCTTCTAGCTCACCTCCCAACCAAAGGCCGACCTTGTTCCAATAATGAGCAACGCAGAAAAGAAAACCTGAGCAAGGAAACCTACAACAGAAATGATAATGATAGGCGTGAGTGTTAAATATGCTCAGTAGGGTTTCCATGATAAACCACAGAATCCAACATCTCCTTTCCCGAAACAATTCATTAACACAAGTTTGAAATACAATTATAAAAGTAGGGTTTTCACATTTGAAAATAAGAAACATGTTTATCCCTTTTAAAACCCCAACACACGCTAAATACCATTTTCCAAAATCATTTGTCATTTTATAAATAAAACCCAAAACAGAATATACCAACGTTGTGATAGAGTAAAACAAGAAAGAGTTCAAACTAAAAATAAAGTAGTACATGGAAGGAAAACAAGTAATGAAAATAATCCAGTAACCATGGGTGATCCTAAACATCCCTATAAGACCCTTGGATGTACTCGGTTTTGGAACCACCTACCGGCGTATGGTGAAGATCTTAAGTCTATAACCAACTGGCCGCCCTAAACTGACTTATCTAGTGACAAAGCCCACCTGGCCTAACAACAAATCCAGGGGGAACCAACCCATCTAATCGGGGTTGATCAGAAACTGTCACTCAATCATCTAAAAGACTCCCAATAACCCATGGTGGTTATAGTAATACTGTGTATGTAGGAAGGCTCTCGCACGTGTGACTCATCTCACCGCACTTTCCTACCCCAAACACGGATGCTTCCTATGAATCCACCCATAAAGGGTTACCCTAGACAGGAGCACCCCCAAATACACATTCAAACATTTCACATTAACAAGATGCCAATGGGGCCGTCACACCATTTAACTTTTAAAACATTTCATAAAATGTTCAAAGTTTCTAATCAGGCATACACTTTTTTCAAAATACAACCTCCTTTAAAAGTTAGTACAAACACTTCGCTTGGGTCAAAATTCCAAATGGACCCTTGAGTCCCAAAAAATGCACACCCAAACACTTCATAAAAAAAACAACGGTTCTTTAACCTCTTTTTTAAATTATGTAAAAACATGCTCTCAAGCCAAATGGGGAAAATCCTTGAGGAATACCTTTAAAACCACTTCTTTGAAAACACACAAAAGAACCACCATCCTTTGGGATCCAAGAACCATTTTTAAAATCAAAATCAACCACTCCCTTTATTTGAAATAACACTAACCCCCATATTAGAAACATCGATCCATTCTCAAAATATTTTAACATAACCACTATACCATAACCAAAAAAGTGAACACACTCAAAATACTCTTTCAAAGGCAAACACACACCATATCCCTAACCAAATAAGTCTTGTAACTTCCACAAAATTAGATAAACTGACTGCACATTTTATAAAATGCTACCAATACTCAACCAGTTTATAAATACTTTTATAAACAAGAAAACCAATTTCTAAAAAATTATCATAAGAAGACCAAATAATACATAAATAATCTGTATAATAAAACCACAAAATTTGTTAAAGATTTCATAACCAGGTCAATAAAGTTACCCAAATCTAGAAAACTCACACATAAATTTAACTATAGAAAATACTTCAAAACTATTTCTAATAAACCATTATATTTGGAAACACTATAACATATTAACTAATTGAATTTTGAGAATGTGAAACAAGTCAAAGATTTAAATAAAATCAATCAAGAATTAAATAGATTTAATCGGAAAGGGAAACATGGGTTCGCTTACCTCAAAGTAGATCGGGCGCGACGAAACATCAATAGAATGAGGAGAAACGCCTTGCGGACCGAGCACGCACCTAAACCCAAGATAAAAACGCACAAAATCTAAACCAAACACACAAGTGTTTTTTAAATTTGAAGGAATAACACAAAACTAGAGGAAGAACACACCAAAAAAGTGGAATCCACATGATGGAGGAGTGGCGGAGGCATTGAGATCGCGCCGAAAGACTGCTGGGAATATCGCACATAGGGGGGATTCGTATCAGCGAGTTGGAGCAGCGGGTAGCCAGAAAATAGGGCACGAAGGGGGGGTAGCTGGTGCGTAAGAGACCGGAGCTGAAGGATGCAGGCAGCCGGGAGCTGGAGCGGTAGTTCGCAGGTGGTCGGAGCGCGAGCAGGAGGGTGCGGGGGGTCCCGTGAGGCTGGGCGAGGGTGACCAGGTCGTAGCATGGTAGGACGGTAGAGCGGCCTGTAGGGGGGAAGATCAGCGTAAGGGGCCGGTGATGAGGAGGTGGATGACTAGAGGCGGGGGAGGTCAAGACGCGCTTGAACCTGGGGCGAGAGGCGGTGTGAGGCTGGTCGTCTGGTCGGCTGGGTGGTGGGATTGCGTAGGGGCAAGGGCGCTAGCCAGAGGGAGGGTGAGGTAGCGGGGAATCATGGTGAGAGGCGGTCTACAGGTGGAGGCGAGGTCGATGGAGCGGGCGAGCAGGAGGGAGCAAGGCAGAGCGGGAGGCTGGGGCCGGATCGCGGCAGAGGGAGGCTAACGACCCAGGGGGCGACCTGTGCGGGAATGGGGGGGGGAGGCGATGAGATTAAGGTTAGAATTTTTTATAATAATAATAATAATAATAATAATAACAATAATAGTAATAATAATAATAATAAAGACCATATTAGTAAAATTTAATAATAATAATAATAATAATAATAATAATAATTCAAATAATAATAATAATAGTTAGGAATTTCCTGACTCCTGGGCCGGTCGCGCGGCTACCGCCAACCACGCGGTAACCACGCACGGGTCCAAAACCCAGTGGATATATTAACCGATAAAAATTTTAAGTCGGGACCTAGCCCGGACCTTGGCGCGAGAACCTGAAGCCAAGAAAAAATAAAATAAAAATTAATTAAAAATCTGGGGTGTGACACCAACAATGAGAGGTGGTAATGGAAAAACGAATGACATTAGTTCACAGGGCGACAGTCCACCATACACACAAATGATGATTTCATAACCCATTTGATGTAAGTGGGGGTGGTTATAGATCATTAACTTGAAATAAAAATATATAAGTATATTTAAGACACTGAGTTTATCATATCAACATGTTCTAATAATAATTTAATGAGGCAGAGGCATAAATAAAATAAATACGCATAGTTTGGAATTTTACCGCTTCAAGAACCAACTCTTTAAGATCATAACTAAAGTATTCCTAGAATTAATTTCTTAAAAAAATGATTCTGGGATGAGGTTATATAATTTTTTAAGTTATTTGGGTAGTTCTTGGCTGAACCAAAATGGTTTGAAGGTGTGAATAACAGAGGAGAGTGAGTGGCCTTTTATAAGTGAGGTGAGTGGCACAGTTGTAATTTTTGAAAAGAAAAAGGTATACCCACATTTTCCACATGAAAAAAGGATAAAAAATGAATTATTATAGATCCTTATATATTATAAGGTCAATAAATGGCCATAAAATATATTTTATATAATATTTAGGTCATTTTAGCCTTTATCTTTTTAGTTTAACCCCCTAGTAAATCGGTTTTTACCGTAACTGTGGTAAACATTTTTTAGTGTTTTTAGTATTAATTATGGTAAACAAATAATATTACGTTATTATATAATATAAATTATTCTTATTACTAATATAGAATCCATTTTTTCAAATTATATTCACTGATGTGGAAAAATTAAAATTAAAATTAATCCTACAGATTGACGACAAAGCGGGTTTTCAATGAGAAACTTTTCAACAGTTTACAAAGTTTTTATATCAAAATTCATTGTAAAAATGCCTAAAATGAAATAAATTAGATTAATATATATATATATATATAATTTAACTAACTTTTATTTAAAAACAATTTAAAATATAATTTAACTTTATAAATAATTTGAACGAAAATGTTGTTTTCAATTAAAATTTAGTATTTTTCACTATTCAAAAAAAAATGAAACTTCTCAGAAAAATACCAAAAATTATACCTAAGATAATATTTATATTGTTATTTGAAAAATTAAATTTATTTTTTAAAATAAATATTTTAAATTGGTAAAAATTAATTTTAAATTATGTGTGCAAAGCACGACTATACTGTTTTTTAGAAAAAATACCGTTTTCAGAATACATTTTTTTATTTTAAATGATTATTATTGTATTTATAATAAATAGATTACTATAATTTTAATAATTTAGTTAGAAATATTCATACCCTCCAATTTAACATCTATGTTATAATGGTATACTATATTACAATTCAATTGGACTCGAGGTTGCGTGTTCCGCAAGCTATCAAAGAGATTAAATCTAATGAAATATATTGCATGCATTGTTTAATATTGGTGTTGTGATTAAAATATGATATAAAATCAAATTTTCTTATTTTATAATTTTGGGGTGTTACATTCTCCTCACCTTAAATAAATTACATACTCTTAATTTAAACTTGATCTTATTAATAAAGGGTTTGACATTTGAACGTACCTTTATTGAAAACCCATATTGTAAAAAGGGTTAATAAAACATGGTCTAAATAAGAGATAAAGGGGAGTACCAAGGTCATATGGAATAACAAATAACTAGTTTTTTACATTGGATAACATTGGTTGGAAATTAAAACATGAATATAGAAGTGAATACTAATTCCCAAAGATTAATAGTGAGTGATAAAGATCATTTATCACAAGAAAGTGGGTGATCCAAATAAGGTTAACGACCACAAAACCATAAATATGTGATGATTTAAAAGACAATTTGATTCACTAGATATAAAAATAATAGGATAACATTTTTTTGAAGATATTTTTCTTAAATTTGAGGATTTATTTTACAATGTAATAATATAAGGAAATATACTTACCTAATACATTTCTATTTCATAAACACAATTTCATCCTTTGGTTGTACTTCAATCAATTTCCAATCCATCGCTTACTCTAAGAAATGAATATCTGAAAATGATTTTTTTATTCCCAAAACAATAAAGTTCACTTTTAATGGATCTTAAGATTTATAATATAATGATAAGTCACTCATTCGATCTCTAGTTATTATTATAACAAAATGGTCAGTACAAGTTATCCAATATGCATAAATCTTCATATGGTAAAGTAATATATTAATCTATAAAACCTCATCCAAATCTCAAGTTAAACCATTTCATAAATGGTTAACCTTATAACCCTTCCAAAATATTACGATCCAAAAATTTATAAATAAGGTCACTATTTTTCCAAAATGAACTTATCATTAATCCCCCAAACAATATGAGATAGCTCTTAATCATCACATAATAAACATGTGAATAACTTCATCATGTATTCTCTTAAAACATGGTAATAACCTAAATTACCATAAAACCTTATAAAAAACATGAATGCTTCCATATTCCCTAAATAAAACACAAATTATCGGATATATTTCTTGAATCCAAAAATGTTGTTAACTCTATCAATGATAGCATAAACCACAATGTTAATAAATAATTATTCAAGTCCAAGGTAGTGAGTACTATCCAATTTAATTATCCATATTAACCATTTATTTATACCAATATCATTACCTCAAAATCAGGAACATATTATGGGTAATATTTTCTTTAATAATGTGTTTTCCAAGATGTTCATCTTTCCACAGAATCATTTTTCTTGGTCATCGGTACCATTCACCATATGCTTTCAGATCCTTAATGAAAAATAATTGTGGAATATTCCTTATACATTTAATAATTATTATAATTTGGATATCATTGATAAAATACCCAAATTAAATAATTCTTAAATCCAAACACCGCAAAATTAATCATTCCACTTCGTCTTTGGTAATATCATATGCTTGACCACGATCCATTAGCTACTTTTGAGGTATATTTATTTAACGCTTGGGGAACTCATTTTTATAGTGCCCCATTTACATATAATTAAAGCATTAAACATTGGAAACATTTTCTTTCCCTTGAAATAAAGATAATGGTGTCTTTTATCTCCACACTTGTAGAAAACTACCATTCCCTTTAATAAAGTATCAGAGTGTTTCTTTCCATAATTATTACATATGGGAAAATCCTTCTTTCCCTTATTCCATTTATCCATATTTTTCTCTGTCATCCTATTCCTATCTTGATTCTTTTCAAATACATAACACTTATATAATTACTTCTATGACTTATTAGCATGTGATACTATGTCCTCATATGATGAGAATGTTTGAGATACTAGTTCCTTTCAAAAGACTGGTACAAGACCATAAAATAAATGATCATTATTACTCATTGGATTATGTGAATTGATGTGGTTTCCATTACTTCTACTAGGTTCCATTTCTAAATGAGGGAATATAGTATATTAGATCATATCATTATGAAACATAATTAATAATCCCAAAACTAGTGAAACACTTAACATAAATTGAAAAATTTATACATATCTAACCTCATAATCATAAACATTGTGTCTTTGGGGATATCCTTATTTAAAATACCTTCATAATTGTTTGTAAAGAAAATGTGTTCCAACCTAATATTATACCATGAGAGTTTAAAACTAGTTGTGAATTAAGGTCCACTTTCAAACACTGGGTGACGATCAGGTCAAGCCTAATGCACCCTTTTCAGAGTTATTACCCCTATGTACCTTTATTCCAGAACCACATCCACTTGTAGTATCTATACATGAATTTTTTTCCAGAAAAAACAACATAATCTCTTCCTTACCAAAACTTTATGATGATCTTATATACTTATCCTCAATGTATATAATAGGGTTATGTTCCATGGTCTAAGATTTTATTAATCTAGTTTTCAAGGTTTCTACTAAACTTCTTCTGATACCAACTATAGTTCCCCAACCCCAGTAGCTCGGAGCCAGTGTCTTCTTTATTACATTAACATAAGATAAAGGGAATCACATCCTAAAGGACCAAATAGTTTATTAGTCTTGGTAAACTAGATACATACTTTAATTTGATAGTATATTTTAAAAAATAAAATAAACATCTAATTTTCTTTGAGAATGAAATCATTCCCCTTAGTATATCCCTGTATATCAATCATAAAACACGTCCTCATATCCTAGGGAAAAAATATAAGAAAGGCGTGAGCTCAGATGATTAGTAAGGGTAATCACACAACGAAAAATTTGAATATATAAGGTATTATAAATATGTCGAGGTAAATAACTCAGTACTGGAATTTCGGCTATTTGCAACGGGCTATTTCTGACGGGATCTCATCGCAAAAACGCTTTTCTGACGGGGACCCGTCGAAAATATTCCATTGAATAAAACAGTGTCACGACTATTTTTTTTGCGACAGGCCTATCACAAAAAAATACTATTTGTGACGGGAAGCGGTCTCGTCGCAAATAGATCTCTAATTAAATACATTATATATACAAGAACCTATTATGATGAGCCCATCGTAAAAAGTAGTTGTGACGAGATCGTCGTCCCTTCGAAAATAGTTATCTTTTTATATATGTTATATATACCTAAACCTTTTGCGATGAGTCCATCGCAAAAAAAAATTTGTGACGGTAAAGTAACATGTCGCAAATAAGTTTTAATATATATATATATATATATAATATATTTTTGACAGGGTCCCGTCGCAAAAGGCCCCGTTGTAAATACTTAATAAAATAAAATAAAAATTAATTAAATTATGATTAATGAAAAAATAATATTAATATTATTAAAATAATAAAAAAATATTAAAATTCTTTATATTCGCAAAAAATATAAAAAAAATCATAAAATATTATTATTAGTAGTAGTAAAATAAAAAAACATTAAAAAATATAATACAAAAAATAAATAATAAAACATTAGAATATTAAAAAAATTAAATTATCCAATATTCACACCAATATAAAAGACAAAAACTGTAAATAGTTCATATTACAACAAATGTTGAATTCAAATGTTTTTAACAGAAAAAAAATTAATTGGGGGATAGTCTTCTAGAGGAGCTGGAGGAGCTGGAGGAGATGGTGGAGGAAACTCCATCCCTAAACTATGAGTCAGACGACACATGTACTCCATCTGCTCTTGCTACTATTGCTACGATCAACGCATGTCCTCCTCGTGCTGCTACTACTGCTGCCATCAATGCACATTCTCCTCCTATTGCTGCTACTGCTGACGCATCTCTTCCTACTGCTTCTAGAAACTCTCTATATGCTCAGTTTGAGCTCGCAACTGCTCCTGATACTGTGAACCAGAAGATGATGCTTCTCCATGAGCTCTTCTGGAGCTGAACGTCAACATCACAATAGTACCATAATAAGTCGCATGAGTCAAATGAGAGTCGATACCAAGTACTTGAACCTTCTTGAAGGCGTATTGGGTCACCTGTATCCATGCTACCTCATCAAAATGGTGGGCACTAGTCTGATCAGCCGTCTCGGCCTGACTCTCAGCCCGTTTCTAAGTGGTTGCGGCCTCATATGACTCCTTCAGTTCCAATTTGAAATTAAAATAGTGAAAATATTATATACAGTTAATTTTCAAACTGAAAAAGAAATAATACTAACCACAATCTGACGTTGGTGATTACCTCTTATCTCTCTAGTGGATGGATCATTGTACATCATATGATAAATGTTGTACTCCATAATATCGGGATGTTCAACTGCCTATATCAATATAAAATAAACTGTTTATATTTAATGTTATATAAAATATTTAAAAAAGTTACTTACCAGATTCTCTCTATGCGTACTGAATGTACGACTACCAGCTTGATGTATCACCTCCTATATCCCCTAGTTCTATCGATCCAATGAAGATCTCCTCTTAAATACACCACTCAACTAGTGTGAACATAATCCATCCCAAACGTGAGATAAAATGTACTTTGGTCGGTGGGATCTACATGACTCATCAAATACTTTCACTCCTGCTTTCTTAATGGATGTCCATCTCAAATTGTGAAAAAACTAACAGAAACTCTCACACATAGACACCTCTCATACCTCGTGGATAGCGTCACATATGTTATCATCGATGGGATACCATAAAACCTACAAATAATTTATAATATCGAGTTATTAATGAAATAAATTTATAAATAAATATTATTTATTTACGTACCAACCAATGATTGAACATTAAAACCTACACATCAACGGAAATCTATTCCCATGTAATCCATGGATGAGAAAAATAATTGCACAAGATAGCGCTCCCCTGTCTAACAGCTACATGCGCAAAAATGTGAAAAAAGAAAAAATAAATAAAAATTAGAATATAAATAAATTAATAAAAGCTAACTAAAATACACATGTTACCATACCTCTGCATGTGTGGATCGAAGCCAAGATGTGGACGTCGCTCGAGGACAGGGTCAGGAATCATCAGTCACGCAAGACCATGCCCCCTCCGCATACCCCCTGAACCGCCAGTAGGCTGAGGGTCAGATGATCCCAAATCCTCCTCATCCAAAGGTAGCTCATCCTCCTCCAACTCACGACATAGATCAGGGTCCATCTAAAACACAAAATGATTGTTTTTAGCAGATAGTTGAAAATAACTATTACATATAGATATATATTCGTTATGATTATAACCAGCATATAACTGTGTCAATGCTCACCTTCATCATTATCTTTATATTTGACGATGTCAATGTCTTCATATTCATCATTGGAATCATCAATATCTATATGAGTTTCAGTTTCATCATATCTTTCCATTTCAAATTCATTTGTAACATCATTAACATCATCATCAACATCGTCCCTTAATTGTGGGGCGTCATCATTGATATTCATGTCTCTTTATGAAAAATTGGATTTTGAGTAGTCTTGAAAAATTTCAATTCCTTGTACTTCATCAGAACCACGTTCAGTTTGAGTAAACTGATTTTCCAGAGATTTCATTTTTATTATTCTCCACCATTAACTCAGGTCTCTTGAAGTAGCACATTTCATTGTGTAATATATTTGATGTGCCTGTTTATCCAGAAAAAATGATTCATTTATTTCAAGAGGACTTTTATATTTAATATCGATGATTCCATGAATCATATGAACACGCAATCCTCTCTCAATATCCAACCAATGACATTTAAAAATTTTTATATAATTTTTCCCTAGATAACATAGTTCAATAATTTCATCCAACATGCTGTAAAAGTCAACTTTAGTTTCTCTATGATGCGATCCTCTCAAGAAAACTCCACTATTCATTGTTTTTTTGATTCCCCATATGCACGTGTATGAAATCGAAAACCATTTAGCACATATGCATTATAATATTTAACCATTTTGGATGGTGGGTTACTCAATATACACAGTCGCTTATCAATTTTATTAGCATGTTGAGACACCTGAAAATTTGTAAAACAATTATCAATATAATAAATAATAAACTGAATTGATATATTAAACCATCAATAATTTATGTTTCCAGTTTTTGAAAGATGTAATTAAATGAGCCGTTGGACAAAAGAGCCCCCTTTTCATCAATGAATCATCTTCTTGTAATTGTCACCGCCTGAAAACATTATGAAAAATGTGGTCCTACGAATGCATATTCAAACTCATGCAAATGAGATTGGATATGCATATGTAGAAGTAGAATTTTCATAATGTTTTGAGTTAGTGAGAGTTGAAAGTAGAAGAGTCATCGAACAAAAGGAGTGCCTCCAATCCACCGGAAATTGTGCCAAGTTATAATAATTTATTACAATTTATTTTATTCCTAATTATTCCTAATTATTCCTAATTATTTCTAATTATTCTTAACTATTCATAATTATTACTAATTATTCCTAATTATTTCTAATTATAACTAACTATTACTAATTATTACTAATTATTACTAATTAATCCTAATTATTACTATTTAATCCAAATTATTACTAATTAATCCTAATTAATCCTAATTATTACTAATTATTCCTAATTATTTGTAATTATTCTTATTTATTCCTAATTATTCCTAATTAATCCTAACTAATCCTAATTAATCATTATTAATCCTAATTAATCCTAATTATTGATAATTATTTATAATCATTCCTAATTAATCCTAATTATTCCTAATTATTCTTATTTATTGATAATTAATGATAATTATTCATAATTATAGATAATTATTTTTAATTAATGCTAATTATTGATAATTAGTGCTAATTATTCCTAATTAAACCTAATTATTGACAATTAATGCTAATTAATCCTAATTATTGCAAATTATTGCTAATTAATCCTATTTATTGGTATTTATTACCATATATTGCTATTTATTACTAATTATTCTTAATTATTACTAATTATTACTAATTATTACTAATTATTACTATTTATTACTATTTATTACTATTTATTACTAATTATTACTAATTATTACTAATTATTACTAATTATTACTATTTATTACTATTTATTACTATTTATTACTATTTATTACTATTTATTACTAATTATTACTAATTATTACTAATTATTATTATTTATTATTATTTATTACTATCTATTACTATCTATTACTAATTATTACTAATTATTACTAATTATTACTAAGTATTAGCATTTATTACTAATTATTAGTATTTATTACTATTTATTAGTATTTATTACTAAATATTACAAATTATTAGTATTTATTACTAAATATTAGTATTTATTACTAATTATTTCTATTTATTACTAATTATTACAAATTATTACAAAGTATTACTAATTATTACTAATTACTATTATTTATTAGTAATTATTACTAATTTTTAGTATTTATTACTTTTTGTTAGTATTTATTACTAATTATTACTAATTATTACTAATTATTACTAATTATTACTAATTATTACTAAATATTACTAAATATTACTAATTATTACTAATTATTACTAATTATTATTAATTGTCACTAATTATTAGTATTTATTACTAATTATTACTAATTATTACTAATTATTACTAATTATTACTAATTATTACTAATTATTACTAATTATTACTATTTATTACTAATTATTACTATTTATTACAATTTATTACTATTTATTACTAGTTATTACTATTTATTACTATTTATTACTATTTATTACTATTTATTACTAATTATTAGTATTTATTAGTAATTTCTAGTATTTATTACCATTTATTAGAATTTATTACTAATTATTTCTAATTATTAGTATTTATTACTATTTATTAGTATTTATTACTAATTATTAGAATCTATTACTAATTATTACTATTTATTACTAATTATTACTATTTATTACTAATTATTATTATTTATTAGTATTTGTTAAAAATTATTAGTATTTATTACTAATTATTACTAATTATTACTAATTATTACTTATTAATAATAATTATTACTAATTATTACTAATTATTACTAATTATTACTAATTATTACTAATTATTACTTATTATTACTAATTATTAGTAATTATTACTAATTATTAGTAATTATTTCTAATTATTAGTATTTATTACTATTTATTACTAATTATTACTAATTATTACTCTTTATTACTAATTATTACAATTTATTAGTATTTATTACTATTTATTAGTATGTATTACTATTTATTAGTATTTATTTCAAATTATTAGCATTTATTAATAATTATTAGTATTTATTACTATTTATTTGTATTTATTACTAATTATTAGTATTTATTACTAATTATTACTAATTATTACTAATTATTACTAATTATTACTATTTATTAGTATTTATTACTATTTATTAGTATGTATTACTGTTTATCATATTTATAACTAATTATTACTAATTATTATTATTTATTACTAATTATTATTAAATATTACTAATTATTATTAAATATTACTAATTATTACTAATTATTACTAATTATTACTAATTATTACTAATTATTTCTAATTATTACTAATTATTACTAATTATTACTAATTATTACTAATTATTACTAATTATTAATAATTATTTGTATTTATTACTAATTATTAGTATTTATTATTAATTATTACTAATTATTACTATTTATTACTATTTATTAGTATTTATTACTATTTATTAGTATTTATTAGTATTTATTACTATTTATTGGTATTTATTTGTATTTATTACTAATTATTCATATTTATTACTAATTATTAGTATTTATTACTAATTGTAAATATTTATTACAAGTTTTTCCTAATTATTACTATTTTTTTCTAATTATTAATAATTAGTTTTAATTACTTTTAATTTCTGCAAAATACATCTACTAATTACTAATTACCGCTAATTATTTATATACATTACTAATTATCGTAAATAATTATTAATTATTACAAATTATTAAGAATTAGTACTAATGATTTAATATTATTATTACAAATAAATACTGATGACAAGACAATTTAAATCTAATTTAATTACAACTAATCAACAATAATTAAAATTCATATAATGAAATGAAATAAATACTAAATTAAATAAGACATAAATACCTTTAAACTTGATCTATTATAATTGTAGACGGCTTTACAACTTCTTTGTAAAAAAAATTATATCTGAAAAATTATCTCTCTAAAATTAGAGTTTAGAGAAAGAGAGAAAGAATGAATTGTGGAGGAGGAATGAAAAAACGGATGTGGGGTATATATAGGTTAGATTAGTTGCGACGGGAATCCCGTCTCAAATACCTTCGGCCGCATTAATTACTGTCGGCGGTTAAAAGGTTATTTGCAACGGGTCCCATCGGAAAAAGTAACCTTGCGACATGACAACATCTCGTCGCAAATATCCTCCGGAGGTCGAACTTGATGCGACGAGGGATCCCCCGTCGTGACTAGTGTTTACCGCCTCCCAGTATTTGCAACGGGCAGTGCCTACCCGTTGCAAATACCCTTTCACGTGGTTTGGCATGCAAACCGCGCCAAACCGCGCATAAGTTTTTGCGACGGGGCGCCTAGTCCCGTTGCAAATAATTAGTTATTTGTGACGGGTTGATTTTCTCGTCGCAAATAAACTCTTCGACGGACTACTTGCGACATGATTTATTCCCGTCGCAAATAACCCGTCGCAAAAACCAGTTTTTACCGTAGTGACTGAAACACATTTAATTTAATTAATAACTTGATCATAATATGATAGAAATAAATGATGATAAGATAATTCTATATAAATAATCACATGAGCATGAAACTTAACCATTGATATTCTAACTAATCGAATAATCACATGGAATATCAATAGCAAAATTCATAATTATGGAATGCATAATGAGGGAAATATAAAACACATCATCGAGGCCTTATTCCAATAAATCTAAAACCGTTGAAGTTGTGTGACAAGAAATATAATACCATAAAGGCCTTTTGCCAAGATATTTATTTAAATGGGTAATGCCTCGACCAAAACTAAATCTAGTTTGTCTCATGAGACCTACTGATTCATCAAGGGGATATAGTGAGTCCACCCATCACTTACTAAGTCCAATGCATTCCTATTATGAAAGGGGCGGAACATAATAAACATAAACATTCATATTAAAAAAATTAACCTATGAAATGTTAATACTTACCCCAATCAATAAACATAATCATAAACCATCCAGAGTAAAACGTTTAATGGAAATATAATTGTACATCCATAGTCAAAATGATCATAAAACATCTGAAGAAATAATAAAGACGATATCAATACAATACATCCTTAGTGAATCATAAAATAAAAAAGAGTGTTGATGAAATTGATGAATATAAATACAATGAAAAGATCCTTAAAAACATTTTTGAGAAAAATAAACTTTTCATTTTGAAAATCATCTTTAAAAAAAGTTCAGAACACATTTTTAAAATAATTTTCATTGAAAATATCCTTTTAAAACTTGTAAAATAAGAATTAAAACATTGATTACTCATGATGTTGGAAAATTCTATTCACGTCGTACACTTTAAAATAATGATTCCTTTTACAATTTTGGTAAAACCCAAATGGGAATTGTTTTGAAAATGACATGAAGATTCATTTCAAAAATTTTTGTAAAAAGTAAAAATGGGTAAAACTGTATTTCACATATCATTTTGAAAATGTTAAAAACACTTTTGAGAACATTTTTATACATCATGGGTTTTCATGAAAAATGATTTTCGACCGAAGAGAGAAATAAAGTCATATTATCTTAAAAACATTTCCCCAATCATTTAACGTACCAAAGAGTGAAAAATGGTAATATTACTTGAAAATTTCATTAATAACCCTATTATATGAAAATATATTGATTTCAAGATATAAATATCAAATAATTACCCCAAGGGAGACATAAACATAAACAATCTTGAATAATGATGAGATTGTGAAATAAACCCTTACCACTTTGGTAACTTTTGAATAATAAGCCCATTGAAAGAAATAACTTTAAATTAAACTTTAAATAACCTGAAAATAAATTAATTCATGATATAACACAAAAAAATTCAGTATATACACCACATAAAATAAATAAGTGGTGAATATGATGTATGTCTCATAGAAGTAGAAGTGAGATGAGAAACCTTTATCTTGAGTTTGACTCGTCATGTATGTTATTTATATTCTTGAATAATAAACATATGTTAATTATTTGATAGCTTAAAAAAATTATAAAATAATTATCATATTTATACATAAATAATACTTTTAAAACCAATCATAAAATATGTTTATAGAAAATGAACTACGTTACAATCATGGAGACAATAAACCATATGTACGCATTAGTAATGTTTCCATTTTTTAATGATCATTATAGAAAGAAGGTAAGTAATATTTTTTATTTAAATAATGATCATAATTTTATGTATAAAATATTATTTTTTTAAATATATATATGTATATATATATCATCCATGTGGTGTGGTGATGAAAAGAGATTCACATCACTTCGTGAAGGCGGTAGTCCACACATACATGAATAAAGTTATCATTTTTCAGTATAAGAAAGAAAATGATATATATTATCTTTTAAGAATTAAAAATATGTCATTAATATCATAATTATGTAATTTATATCATATATATTTATTAAATTTATCCTTATTACCTTCCATGTAAAGAGTTAGTGAAAAACGAATCACATCGCTTCACGAGGCGGTAGTACGTTGTACACACAAGTGACTATCATATCCCATAAGGAATGGAAATTTAAAAAGTAAAATATGATATAATGAATATATAGGTATAATTACGCTATAAATATCATATATATACTTTAAATCTATCATCATACCCAACCATGAGAGTTGGTGATGGTAGAATGAATGACATTGGTTCACGAGGCGGTAGTCCATCGTACACAAGAATGATTATTTAGTAGCCCATTTGATGGAAGTGATGATGTTTGTAGGTAATTACCTTAACATAAAAAAATATAAGTATATTTAATATACCGAGATTATTATATAAACATGTTTTAACAATAATTTAATTATGTGAAGGAATAAATAAAATAAAAACGAATGGTTTGGAATTTTACCTCTTCTCGGACCACCTCTTTAAGATTATACCTAAAGTATTTCTAGAGGGTATTTATGAAAAAAAGTCTTATATGATGAGGTATGTAAGTTTTTATGTGATTTGGGAATGTATTGGATGAACCAAAATAGTTTTAATGTGTTAATAGGATAGGATATGGGGTGGACTTTTATAAGTTCGATGAGTGTCACACTTGTAATTTTCGAAAAGAAAAAGGTGTAACAATGTTTTTCACATGACACAAGTATCCACAATGGTGTTTTATAGATACTTATACATTATGATTTTGAAAAAATGGCATAAATTAGATTTTATATAAGTTTTTTTGTCATTTTAATTATTATTTTTTTATTTTAACCCCCCAGTAAATCGGTTTTTACCTTAACCACTATAAATAAATTTTACTGTTTTTATTATTTATTATGGTAAAAAATTAATATAAACTTATTAGATAATAAAAAATATTCTAATTAAAAATATGAAACCCATTATTCTAAATTGTTCTAATTAATATAAAATTATTATATAATATAATTTAACTAATTTTACTTTAAAAATAATTGAAAATATAATTAAAATTATAACTATTTTGAACAAAAGGCACTTTTCAATAAAAATTTAGTATTTTCACTATTCTTCAAAAAATGAAAATTTTCAGAAAAAATCACAAAAATTACCCCTAAGATAATTTTCATATTATGGATTAAAAAATTAATTTTATTTTTTAAAATAAATATTCTAAAATAAGTAAAAAATTATTTTAAATTATGTATGCAAAGCCTGACAAAACCGTCTTTTAGAAAAAATACAGGTTTTCATAAAACATTTTTATTCTATTAAATGATGATTATTTTATTTATAATAAATAGATAACCATATTTTTTATAATATTTTTAGTAATATTAATACCTTACAATTTATTTTATAGGTTATAATATCATAATATATTATGGTTTAATTAGACTTGGGGTTGCATGTTCTATAAGCTATTGAAGAGATTAAATTTAAAGAAATATATATTATGGGTTGTTTAAGCTCGATGTTGCGTGTCACATATTATATTGAATATAATTTTATTATTTTATAATTTTTGGAGTTAAAAATTACATAAAAAGAATTTAATTATATTAAATTGATGTTTCAAGGAGTTTATACCATAAGAATCCCATATAAGAAATGGATAGAGAGAATTACAAAAGTTGTTATTTTGATATAGAAATGGGTTATAAAAATCGTTCAATGGGATGGAATTAGTAAAATATCATAAAAAATATATCAAATGGATGATAATAAAATGTATATATAATAATATCATAATATTAAAATGGTGTTCAAAGGAGATCATGATAAAAGAATCTCAAAAGAAAGTGGAGGGTTTATAATTTGGAACCTCTACTTTTCTCTCAAGTCGCATTCTTTCGTTTGATCTTAAAACCTTAAGAAGAGGGTTTTTTTCAAGTATATAAGCTTAGATATGTGGATAAGTCTGTTTACAGAGGTATTGTGGTATATATTTTGCATAAGAAATAATTTTGAGATTGAGGAGAAAGGGGTGAAGGTGGGGTGCTTATATAGTCAAAGGGGAGGGGTATTTTGAATAAAGTATTATATTATCTTATTATTTTGGCTTAATACTTTTAAGGAGTGACGATTAATAAGAATTATATGGTTTATTATTAAATAAATGAAGTTTATTTTATATTATATCCATGAAAAAATCGAAATTCATTCTGAAACCACCTTATTAAAAGTAAATAATGAAAAATGTATTTTTTATTTGAATAAAATATTACTCTAGCTTCAAAATTTAAAAAATTGGTTTATAAATTCAAATTAATACTTTTAAATTAATTATTTTACTCCTTAAATACATATTTTGTTTAGTAAATGGTTTTATAAAATTTTAATTCATACTTACATCATAATGATGTCATAAAATTTAAGGTATACATAAATAATTGCACTTTCAAAATTCACCCAAAAATAAATTTTTTCCAAAAAATATCACAAATTCAACCTAATATAATTTAAAAATTATTAATAAAAAAAATTAATTTCAATTTATCAAATTTAAATTCTAAATTTAATAAATTTAACTTTTAAATAAAACCATAAAATTCATAGAAAAAAAAATTAGTTAGAATAAAACTATTTATTTTTCCAAATTAAATCCATACTCTTTATATACCATGATAAAATTATTTTTAAAATATTATAAAATATAAATACATAAGTTTAATATAAATTTACATTTATAAACTATCCATTAATATCACAATTCTTTAAATTGATCAAAATATAATCCATGTGAATGGAATATGTATAGCCTTTATATAAAACAAATTTCCAGTCCTGAAGTAAGCATGATAATTTTAACTATGTAATGAGTATATTACATGGTATCCTTTATATAATAGTTTTAAAAAGGATATAAATAGGATAAAATTTAGGCCAGTAGTTGTAATTAATCCCTTGTCACCCTTTGGTCATGTGTTTGAGCCCCACATCCTTGTTTGATGAGGCGATTATCACCCTGTTATATGTGCTACCCTTTTATAAGGAAGAACCATTTTTAATAAATAAAATATCATTATACCAAGAAAATTTATTCCTTGAAAATATTGAAATGTTACCCACTAAGTCACCCTTTAATTTTATTTATTGTGTATCCCTTAGAATCTATAAATAATCCTTTTTAGAATGATACTATAACCAATACCCATCACTTCCCAACTCTTAAATATTGTCATGATGATTTTAAATCTATGCATGGGGGAGATTTATTCATGGAGAGGGTTTTTTGGGGGGATAGTGAGTCATTTTATGAAAATCAATAAAAATTATTTCATCGTGTTATTTGCGATATTTTGTCACTTTAGCTCTATTATTTTCATGTATATTTTGATATGAGAATATAGATTCTTTTTTGTTCAAAAAATGAGTGCATTTTTAGTTATTACATTTAAAACATTTCCTTTAGATATACCTTCAAAAATGATATATCATTACTACAAGAGCTATAGATAATTAAAATGGCCTACTTTCACTGATATTCTACTAATTATAATATACTTGTCTACTTTTCATTGGATTATTTTCTCATATCTATTTCTTGAGGTTTTGGAGATGATACTCACTTTTTTATCTGGCCTTTATATTTTAGTGAGTTGTTTCCCTGAAAAAAAAGGAAAAAAGTGAAAAAAATAATAAAAAATAAATAAAAAATAGATAAGAAAAACATTAAAATTTTGAGGGGGCATTATATTATCATTTACTTGGGTACAAGAAACATTTTAAGTATGGGGGAGTATGATTTCAAGGGAGCCATTTTGATTTGTATTTATTATTTATGTATTTCAAGATTAAACCCTAAATTTTTCACAAAAATTTAATTTTATTTTATAGCCTACCATCCCACACCCTTAAACATCATTTGAACCTAATTTGAAGTCATCAATATTATTTAATTATTTTTATTTCCACTAGTGGATATGTGAAATTCATGGAAAACATATGATAAACATTCATATGTATGATAATTGAGAACAACTTCGATCGTAAATTGTTTTGATTGATGAGACTTATAGTGGGGTAGGTCACATTATACATGAGTATAAATGCTTGTTTTGAAAAGAATATGAGCAGAAGGGAAATTATTTTTGAAAGATGGGTTTTCAAATGAAGTATGATATTTCTTGGGTGAAAGTAAAGAAAAAAATTTGAACATGTGATTATGTTGTTTTGGTTCGAAAATGGTGCATTTGTGTGTTTTTTCTTATTATTTTTCGAAGGGGTGAAAATAGTACAGGATATTTGATGCACATGGAAATCACTAACATTTTTATAAAATATAAACTTATTTTTAATTAATTAATTAAACCACTTTAAGTGCTTTGAGGTTATTTATGTAGTTGTTACAGTGTTTTTATAATTTTTAGTTATGTGTATATTAATATTTGTAATTTATTATTATTATAAATTTATATTAGTTTTATATATTTTTTTCATATGTTATTTAATACTATATTATTATTATTAATAGTTTCATTAATATTAGTATTATTATTAATTTATTATATTAAAATTTATTATAAGTATTATTATTATGTTTCTATTTTTCCTAATTATATATAATAATATATCTAATTGCATATATATATAATTATAACTAATTAGTTATATTATTATTATTATTATTATTATTGAAATATTAAATAATTTTTTATTTTAATGTTTTAATTTTTAAGAAACAAATGTGTTTTGTATGAAGGTGTTATGAGTGTGAGGAGATCTAATCTATCATTAGGATCAACTTCTTTTCTTCTGGGCATGAAACCCTAGAAGCGATCGATATCTCCCATCTTATTCCATTAGGGAATCTACTCGAATCATTGATGAGGAAAAGTCCTAGAAGAACCTAGAACCACCTCTACCCCCTGTCTGTAGCCTACACCCTCTCGTAACTATCACCCCACTCAAACTCCCTTGGTTTGAACCATCGAATGACGTACCTCCCTATATGCATCTACCTAGAACCATATAAAATCTCTACTCACCAACACATCTATCATCCTCAATTATCCCATCAAAATCCATCATTGAACTGTCACCCATCCTTCCCCATTGTGAACAAAACAAGATTGTTCACACCTACTCAATGACTCATCTATCACAAAATAAACCGTATTACCTATGTGAACAACCTTGGTCAACCTCTTCCACCAATTACCCAAGAACAATATCATTTTTAGTGTTCATTTTAGTGTTAGTTCATGTTGGAATCATAATTTTTAGTGGTTTTTATGTGTGGACAGCAATGAGGGAAATATTTTTTTTTGTGATTTTGGTCACATTAGTGGTTGGAGGTAGTTCACGTGCATCAAGAAGACCCCTAGTGTTTTCTTTGGCAGTCCAGTGATCAGGGAGCGATGCATTTGATTTTTCAACCATCTTATGATCCTTTCTTTGATTTGAACATGTTGATTTATATTATTTTTTTTATTATGTTTTTTTTACATGATAAATGACTAATTATCATAGAGTTATAATTTTGAAAAATGTGATGCTATTTTTATTTCACTATTTTTAAACCATGTTTGATCAAATATTGAATTATTTTTAATTGGATTTTTATTCATTAAATTAAATTTCTATTTTCTTTAATTAATATGAGACATGTGCACGTGGTTTGATGTCCATTCGTATGATACATAAAAAGTAATTATAGGGGGGATAACATGAGAGAATTTATTCATTCAAAACTTGATCACATACATGATAGAATTTTAATTCTCACATGATATAATTTAAAATAAATTAATATATTAATTGAAATAAAATAATATTTTGGCTTAGTTATATACTCACATGCATATGTAACACCTAATAAGAAATCTTGAATGAGGGATATCTATATAGATAGATATCTTGAATTTGTGAGAAAAGGGTCTTGAAATTTCACCAAGTGGTTTGGCACTAAAATGTTTCACAATTTTTTATAACATTGGATAATAGAATATTGAATAAATTTTGAGAAAATATTGGAGCACTGTATAAATTCTGAGAATGACTGACTTATTGAAAAATATATTTTTATTTAATAACAAGAAACACATGCACAATAGTCACATTAGTCAGAAATGGTGAAGACCAGGGTTGTCTTCCTTAACAATTATTTTACAATCACTTGGTTGGGAGCCTATACCAAAATATAAAATAATCAACTCATCTATAACTCCTTTACCAACTAAATCTTCTATAGAAAATTTTTCGTCTCTCTATGTGTGACCGACCTCCATACCCTTCTCTATAAGGACCCGAACTTATAACATTACATAATATTGAATTAAATGAATAATTCACATTGAAGATCTTTTCAGGTTTAGAGTTTTAGAGAATTAGGGCATAACTATTATATAACAACTTGAATATTACAAGTAGACACTACTACTCAGAATCCATTATTTCATAAAATAAAAACTCTTAAAAAGAAACATGTCTAGTTCCAAATTTTAGACATCATGACTTTTCCTTGATCCCATCCTTGACCCAATTCATCTTTAAGTCCTATGGAAAACATTTCAAAAACTTGGGATGAGCATAAAAAGCTCATTAAGGGTTATAAAATAAGGAAGGAAAACATTAGCCTATCAATAAATACAAATCAATGAAACTATATTTTTCACTCATAACATACCTTACGAAATCATAAGATTTATGAATAACACACACAAATCATTAATCATAAAGGTTACTTATGGCATCCATATCAAACTTACATTGTATCTATCACAGCTACATAGGGAGTTACACTTGGAATACCCATAACAATATATTCCCCAAATCTTTTAGGAGAAACATCATGTTTACCTACGTTATGTTACCCAATGCATTAGAGAGCTATCTCAGGCTCACCTTTCCTAGGTTTATCATGGAACCACCCGTATACGTAAACAATTCCCAATAACCGTAACATAATCATAACACATAAGACAAATATAAAGGAAATATAACAATTCCACATTCCAATATATCAAATCAAGATATTTAAATAAACAATTCTTTATCAAATCATTTTCAAAACCATTTAAAAATAGATTTTTGAATCAAAGTGTCACATACCACTTTGAAGCTTCTAAATGAATTATTATTCTAAAACATTAATGTCCATATAAATAAATCATAAAACCAATTTTGAAAACATGGACATTAATGATAAATATTTAGAAGAATAAATCTTTAAAACATTTAAAATGATATTTTAGTTAAGGAATTTTTTAACAAAAAGAGAGATGCTTGAATAAATATAATCGAGGAATAAAATTTAATCAGAACTTTATAATATCATGAGAAAAAAATACTCATGATATAATATGTCAAAGGACAGTATATACACTATATAAGAGTGAATTGGAGCATAACAACAATGATGTCTCAATGGAAATGTAAATTCAGATGAAATCCCTTATAAAGATGGTATCCTTAAATTAAGGATAAATCAATCACATAATTATGTGTGAAAAATATAAATAAACCCAATATAAGTGGATATTAAGTGTAAAAAAATCATAGGTAATTCACACATATTCATTGGACCAAATATTCGAGAAGTACAAGTTGAACCCAAAGAATTGAAATTGGGTTTAAAAGTTCCCTTGTAAAAATTTGATAGCCTAACGGCGTCACGTTAAAATTCAGAAAATGATTTGATGAGATAAAAAGGTTATCTAATCACTTGTAAATAAAGTTTAAATCAATAATTATATATTAGAACATATCCCAACATAATAAGATGTAAATTAAAAGACATAACAAAAAGAAGTCTTTTAAAAAGAGGAGGGTGAAAGGTTCCCTTACCGATTTGGTAACTTACAAAACATATGCCACATGAAATAAGGATCATAGAATGAAGATTTAAATACTAATAAATGAAAGTATATTATACAAAGAGTACAATCATGGGTAGTACATACACCACACAAAAGAAAATATTGGCAAATATAGCATGAATCTCACGGGAATAAAAATTGAGATGAAACCCTTTACCACATTGTAATCAACTGAGTCATATGAACAAAAGATAATAACCAAAAAATTAATTATATAATACCATGAATATAATTATAATCATGATAATATATATCTAATGGCAGTACACAATACACCACATGCAATGAATAAGTGGCGAACAACGGAAATCTCACAGAATTAAAAGTGAGATAAGAAAATCCCTTACCACGTGTCTGACTTGACTTATTTGTTCCTTGTTATTAATGAATAATAAAATAAAGTTAATTTATAATTGCTTAAGAACCTTTAACAAGTTTATTATCCTTTTTATATCACTTATTACCATTTTATAAACATTATGCAATCATTTAAGTTAATAATCGTTGTTTGGTCGATATTTGGTACTTGAGTAAAAAATAAACACCTTATAATTACAAGTTGTCCATGTGGTCAATAGTCCATTATCTCTAGAATTATATTCATGATTTAGATATCATATAAATAATATATATTCAGTATATGTATGTATTTATAACAGTATATAACATTTTGGAGATAATAAATGAAATGCACCGTTCATGGAGACGGTAACCTGTACGTACGCATGAACGCTACTTTCATTTCTATTTCATATTTTAATGGAATTAAAATATAATTATACATAGGTATATTATAATTATAGTATAATATCATATATAATATCATTAAATCTATCATTTATACATTCTCCATATGGCATTAACGAGTCATATCACTTTGAGGGGGCGGTAGTCTGCACTTCCTCAAATGAAATTATCGTATTTACCCATAATTGAAAACATAAAGGTAGGATATAAATTTAAAATACAAAAGAATTAAGAAAATATAAACTTAATATATATCATATATAAATACAGTTCCATCTTAATGGCAACCATGAGAGGTGGTATGAGATAATCAAATAATCATCGTTTCGTGAGGCGTTAGTTTTCCATCCATAGAAACAATATGTTCTTCACCCATTAGATGGAGGTGTGTGTAAGTGTAGTTAAAATACTTCATATAAAATCATCCTAGTATATTTAGTATACTGTTTTTTTATAAAATTATGTAATAAAAAGAGTTTAGGGGTTGGAGAAGTAAAATAAAAGAAAATAAGTTAAGAGGAACCGTTACCTTTAATTTGGGTAACTTCTTTTGGTTTGAACCAAAAGGACTTCTTGAAGTGCCTTATGACTAAGTTAAGGATTCTATGAGGAGGATCGGGATTTAGGGAGATTAATTGGGCAGATTTTGGACGAGCCTAAAGGCATGAGAGGTGTGTGTAATTGGTTAGAAGTTAGGGCTTTTTATAAGGGGGGGAGGGGCTCTTTAGGAAAGTGTGATAATATTATTTTATTATATAATGATATTCAGTTTCTAAAGGTCCAAAAATAATTAGAGTCGAAGATAAGATGACTCATGGTCGAAATAAAATCGGCCAATAAGAATTGGACCAGTTTTGGATGTTATTTTTATATTTATAATCTTATTTATTTAAATGATTTATTAATGAGGTAAACACTGCATCATTATTGTGTCATAAATAATTTAATTTATTCGATATCTAAAAATTATAAAAAAATACCATGATGTAGGAAATTGTTTTATATTTCCAATGAATATATATAGTCAAAACGATTACTTATATAACTACATATAAAATTTAATTTACTAAAAGATTTTTGTTTATGTCATTTTTTCCTTTACATTAAATTAATTAATCTAAAGTGCCATTTTCATTCATAAGTGGCTCCATAGGGTCCCAAAATAGACCCAAGGATGACCATGGTCGGTCATTACTCATCCAATAAGATTAGGATAAGTGTTAAGATACTTTTGTATTATTATGATATTCTTTTTACCTTGAATTACCCTATTTACCTTTTAACCGCGGTAAATAAAAGTCAAAAGTTACTATTCATAAAAAATATTTTCATCTTATTAAACCATGTTTTAATTACTAATAACAACCATGTATTTCGGATTTTTAAAATTCAATTCACAAAAGAGGTAAATTTTCATTTAAATGAAAAAGTCCGTTTTTTTAACTACAACTAAGCGGTTTCACTATTCATCAAAATTTGAAGTTTTACAAAAAAATACAAAAAATTCAGCCTAAGATATATTTGATATTATGAATTCAAAAATTATGTCTATTTTAAAAAATTCAAAACATAGAAGTTTCATTAATTAATTTAAAATTAATTCCCTTTGTCAAAACAAATAGCGTGTTTTTAAGAAATAATAACTATCAAAAGATTGACACTTGTTTATATCCAATTTCAAAATGAAAATTTTTCCAATGAACAACATTAGATTAAATGGTAAAAACATATTCTACTTACATTTTAAAACCAATTAAAAAGATAATATAACTATATAAATAAATTAGATTAAAAGGCACTTTTGAATTAAAATATAGTATTTTTCACTATTCATTGAAAATGAACTTTATCAAAAAAATACCAAAAATTTACCCAAAAGAAATTTTTATGTCCCGAATCTAAAGAAGAATTTTATTTTGTAAAATAGAACATATAAAAATGACCAAAACTAGATTTAAAGAGGGTTCACCATCAAAAGGGGGTAAATCGACCTTTTATTGAATATTAGAGTATTCATGCTTAAAATTAGATTCATTCATATTTTAATGCCCTAAATTTTATTGGATAATTGTAAAAACATTTAACAAACATATATAATCATATTGTAGTTAGTTTTATTCATTCCTTCCAACACAAAGACTAATCATTAACTACCATTTAAAATAATAATATTATATTATTAGTGTGCAACGTAAGATTTCAAAGAAACCTGTTGTTGTGTATCGGGTATTCCATTGAACATAGAATCACCTTTAATGTAAAATTAATACTTAATCCACAAATATTAATAAATTTTAAAATTTCAGGTTCTTGATTTACCTGGGATGTTACATCCTTCCCCCTTTTTTGAAATTGTGTCCACATAATTTTAAAATTGGGCTCGGAAACATCATTGAAAGTCCCACATCATAAAAAGTGTCAATAAAAATATCACTTTAAAATAAATATAGAGAAGTAAAAAGGTTACCTGAGACAACATATTATAAGATTCCATTAAAACATGGATATGGAAGAGAAACTAAATCTCATGGATTAATAGAGAGTGATAGAGAACTTGATCATGGAAAGGTAACCACCACAATACCATAAATTTGTGGTTGGGTAAAAGTCTGATGATAAAAGAGGGCTTATAACATTTTTTCTTCAAGATACTTTTTCATAGAGTTGAATAATTTTATTAATAACAAGAATAATATTGTAAGGAAATATAATTACTCATCATGTAGAGTGTCATCCTTTAATAAAATTCTACCACAAACTCATCTTTTCTCCAAACGATGAGTATTCAGGATGACTTGTTCACATTAAAAGCGTTATAATCAACTTCGAGAGAATAAAATAATCCAAAAAAGATGAACTATATATTTCCCTTGTCTTTATATATTAACTAAAACCAAAATGGTTAGTACGAGATCATATAATCCCCAAAAAGGACAACCCTTTATAAAAAGAAAGACTGTCGTTAATCTCCAAAATTGAACAAAAAGTTTGCAAAGTTCAAGAAAGGCCATTCAATACACAATTATATTTAAAATTCATCAAAATAATCAAAACTAATATTGAAACCCAAAACTAAGAAGGATTTAAATAACATAGTCTTCCATAGTAAATATTAATATTTATCCCCCAAAACATCGACTAATCTTAAAGTCTCATACTGAAATGTAATTAACCTAATCACATATTCTCTATGATAGGTTAATCATTTCAATAAATAACCCAAATCACCTTATATACAAAATAAAAACATATATTCTTCCAAAATAATATTTAAACCATTACTCCACAATTTAAATCCAAAGGTATTCTATTTTCCTTAAGCATATAGTGTTCCCAAAAGAGAGAATGTCTTCCATAATAACCTTTATCACCTAATCACCAAATAATTTTCCTATACTAATAATGTCCATTAGATAAAACATATAATCCCAAATAAATTTATTCTTGATCAATAAAATAATTTAACTAAAAAAAATTAGTCATAGTAACCAGGGACTTCATGTAGTCCAGTGGTAGACGATAAATCCCAATCGTACTTTGGTTGTGGGTTCGATTCCTATAGCTTTGTCCGATGCAACGGGTTTTCACACAGTCTGCGTGTTGTCCTTTTTCAAAAACTATACAATTTAATAACATTCAAAAAAAGAAAAATTCCTCAAAAATAACCATAAAATAATTTATCCTCAAAGGTTATCTAATACCTTTCATTTTGCACCCCAAAATGTAAATACCATTTATCACTTCTAGAATAACTATGAATATTTTTATTATGTTAACCATTATGGTTATGTCAATTATGATTAAATTACACCCTAACCTCTAAAGTTATCTACACCTCTCTCTGATACCAACTATAAGGACTCGAACTTATAACATTACATAATATTGAATTAAATGAATAATTTACATTAAGGATATTTTCATGTTTAGAGTTTTAGAATTAGACCATAACTATTACATAACAACTTTAATATTACAAGTAGAAACTACTACTCAGTATCCATTTTTTCATAAAAAAACTCTTAAAAAGAAACATGTCTAGTTCCATATTTTAGACAACATGACTTTTCCTTGATCCCATCCTTGACCCTATTCATCTTTAAGTCATGTGGAAAACATTTCAAAAACTTGGGATGAGCATAAAAATCTTAGTAGGGGTTATAAAATAAGGAAGTAAAACATTATCCCATCAATAAATACCAATCAATGAAACTGTATTTTTCAATCATAACATACCTTTATGAAATAATAAGATTTATGAATAACACACACTAATCATAAATCATAAATGTTACTTATGGAATCCATATCAAACTTACATTTTAGCTATCACAACTACATAGGGAGTTACACTTGGAATAACCATCATAGTATATTCCCTAAATATCTTAGGAGAAACATCATGTTTACCTCCGTCATGTTACCCAATGCATTGGAGAGATATCTCAGGCTCACCTGCCCCATGTTTATCACGGAACCACCGACATACATAAACAATTCCAAATAACCATAACATAATCATAACACATAAGACAAGTATAAATGAAAGATAACATTTACAAATTCCAATATATCAAATCAAGATATTGAAATAAAAAATGCTTTATCAAATCATTTTCAAAACCATTTAAAAAGAGATTTTTGAATCAAAGTGTCCCATACCACTTTGAATCTTTTAAATGAATTATCATTTGAAAAAATTAATGTTCATATAAATAAATCCTAAAACCCATTTTGTAAACATGGACATTAATGATAAATATTTATAATAATAAATCTTTAAAACATTTAAAACGATATTTTAGTTAAAGAGTTTTTTAACAAAAAGAGAGACACTTGAATAAATATAATTGAGGAATAAAATTTAATCATAACTTTATAATATCATGAGAATAAAAATATTCATGATATAATATGTCAAAGGATAGTATATATACTATATAAGAGTGAATTGGTGCATAACAACAACAAAGTCTCAATGGAAATGTAAATTGAGATGAAATCCCTTATAAAGATGGTATCCTTAAATTAAGGATAAATCAATCACATAATTATGTGTGAAAAATATAAATACACCAAATATAAGTGGATATTAAGTGTAAAACAATCATAGGTCATTCACCCATATTCATAGGACGACATATTCAAGAATTACAAGTTGAACCCAAAGAATTGAAATTGGGTTAAAAAGTTCCCTTGTAAAAATTTGACAGCCTAACGGTGTCACGTTAAAATTCAGAAAATGGGTTGATGAGATAAAAAGGGTATCTCATCACTTGGAAATAAAGTTTTAATAAATAAGGATATATTATAACATATCCAAATGTAATAAGATGTAAATTAAAAGTCTTAACAAAAAGAAGTCTTTTAAAAAGAGGAGGGTGAAAGGTTCCCTTACTGATTTGGTAACTTACAAAACATACTCCACATGAAAGAAGGATCATAAAATAAATATGTAAATACTAAAAATTGAAATTATATTACACGAAGAGTAAAATCATGGGAAGTACATACACCACACAAAAATAAATAATGACAAATATAGCTTGAATCTCACGGGAATAAAATGCGAGATGAAACACTTTACCGCGTTGTAATTAACTAATTCGTATGACCAAAAGTTAATAACCACCAAATGAATCACATAATACCATGAATATAATGAGAATAATGATAATATATATCAAATGTAAGTACAAAATACACCACATGCAATGAATAAGTGGCGAACAATGGGAATCTAACAGAATTAAATGTGAGATAAGAAAATCCCTTACCTCGTGTCCGACTTGACTTGTTTGTTCCTTGTTCTTCCTGAATAATAAACTAAAGTTAATTTATAATTTATTGAGAACCTTTTTCAATTTTATTATCCTTTTTATATCACTTATTACCATGTTATAAACATTATGAAATCATTTAAGTTAATAATGGTCATTTGGTCGATATTTGGTACTTGAGTCAAAAATAAACACCTTATAATTACAAGTTGTCCATGTGGTCAAAAGTACATTATATATAGACTGATATTCATGATTTAGATATCATATAAATCATATTTATCCAGTATATATATGTATTTATAATAGTACATAACATTTTGGAGATAAGAAATGAAATGCACCGTTCATGGAGACGATAAGCCGTACGTACACATGAACGCTACTTTCATTTCTATTTTTTATTTTAATGGAATTAAAACATAATGATACATGGTTATATTATAATTAAAGTATAATATCATATATAATATCATTAAATATATCCTTTATACATCCCACATATGGCATTAACAAGTCATATCACTTTGAGGGGGCGGTAGTCCACACTTCCTCAAATGAAATTATCGCGTTTACCCATAATTGAAAACATAAAGGTATGATATAAATGTAAAATACAGAAGCATAAAGAAAATATAAAAATAATATATGTCATATATAAATATAGTTCCATCTTAATGGACACCATGAGAGGTGTTAGGAGATAATCGAAAAATCATCGTTTCGTGAGGCGTTAGTTTTCCATCCACAAAAACAGTGTGTTCTTCACCCATTAGATGGAGGTGTGTGTAAGTGTAGTTAAACTCCTTCTCATAAAAACATCCTAGTATATTGAGGATACTGGTTTTGTTATAAAATAAAATAATAAAAATATTATAGGGGTTGGAGAAGTAAAATAAAAGAAAAGAAGTTAAGAGGAACTGTAACCTTTAATTTGGGTAACTCCCATTGGTTTGAACCAAAAGGACTTCTTGAAGTGACTTATGCCTAAAGTAAGGCTTCTAGGAGGAGGACAGGGTTGTAGGGAGATTAATTGGTCAGAGTTAGGATGATCCTAAAGGATTTATAGGTTTGTGGAATTGGTTAGAAGTTAGGGATTTTTATAAGGGGGAGGAGGGGCTCTTTAGGAAAGTGTGATAATATTATTTTATTATATAATGATATATGGTTTCTAAAGGTCCAAAAATCATTAGAGTCAAAGATAAGATGACTCATGGTCTAAATAAAATCATCCAATAAGAATTGAACTAGTTTTAGATGTTATTTTAATATTTATAATCTTATTTATTTAAATGATTTATTAATGAGGTAGACACTCCATCATTATTGTGTCATAAATAATTTAATTTATTAAATATCTAAAAATTATAAAAAAATACCATGATTTATGAAATATTTTTATATTTCCAAGGAATATTTATATTCAAAACTATTACCTATATAACACCATATAAAATTTAATTTACTAAAAGATTTTTTTTATGTCATTTTGACCTTTACATTAAATTAATTAATCTAAAGTGTCATTATCATTCATAAGTGGATCAATGGGGTCCCAAAATAGACCCAAGTATGCCCATGGTCGGCCATCACTCATACAATAAGTTTAGGACAAGTGTTAAGGTAATTTTGTATTATTATGATATTCTTTTTACCTTGAATTACCCTATTTACCTTTTAACCGCAGTAAATAAAAGTCAAAAGTTACTATTCACCAAAAAATATTTTCATCTTATTGAACCAAATTTTACTTAATAATAACAACCATGTATGTCGGGTTTTCAAAATTCAATTCACAGAAGTAGCAAAATTTCATTTAAATGAAAAAGTCTATTTTTTTAACTACTACTAAGTGGTTTCACTATTCATCAAAATTTGAAGTTTTTCAGAAAAATACCAAAAATTAAGCCTAAGATGTATTTGAAATTCCAAATTCAAAATTGATGTCTATTTTACAAAATTCAAAATATATAAGTTTCATTAATTAATTTAAAATTAATTTCCGTTGTCAAAACAAATAGTGTGTTTTTAAGAAATAATAACTATCAAAAGATTGACACTTGTTTATATCCAATTTAAAAATGGAATTATTTCCAATGACCAAAATTAGATTAAATTATAAAAATATATTATAATTACACTTTAAAACAAATTAGAAGAGATAATCTAACCATATAAATAAATTATATTAAAAGGCACTTTTGAATTAAAATACAGTATTTTCACTATTTATTAAAAATGAACTTTATCAGAAAAATACCAAAAATTTACCCAAAATAAATTTTGATGTACCAAATCTAAAAAATAATTTCATTTTGTCAAATAGAACATAAAAAAATGATCAAAACTATATTTAAATAAGGTTCACCATCAAAAGGCGGTAAATCGACCTTTTACTGAATATTAGAGTATTAATGCTTAAAATTAGATTCATTCATATTTTAAGCCCCTAAATTTTATTGGATAATTATAAAAACATTTAACGAACATATATAATCATATTTTATTTAGTTCTATTCATTCCTTCCAATACAACGGCTAGACATTAACTACCATTTAAAATAATAATATTATATTATTAGTGTGCGATGTAAGATTTCAAAGAAACCCGTTGTTGTGTATCGGGTATGCCATCGAACATAGCGTCCCCTTTAATGTAAAATTAATACTTAATCCACAAATATTAATAAATATTAAAATGTCAGGTTCTTTATTTACCTGGGATGTTACATTCTCCATCATCTTCCTCCCTTTCCTAATCAAATATTTCATCTCCCATGGTGGACTAATCCTTCCTTGTAGTATACCAACCGGAACCTTAGAATCATATTCCACATGAGTCTTGATTGTATTTTAATTAAATTGAGAATTTTTGATAATTAAATGAATAAATATTCATTTGTGGGAATATAATACTTGGTATTTCATACACTTGAATGAGAGTTACAACTCTGACATTTCTATATCCACTCACTTCTCTTAGATTAGTTTTAGTTCATTTACATGGTAATTTAATTTTTATAATTTTTAGTTTTTAGTCACATTAAAAATAAGTTTTCCTAAACATTATTTCAATAGGATATTCCTTATGTCTACACACATTATCTCTATTGGACCAACCATAATGACACAACTAAAAAAAATTTAGGTTTATAAATTTATAAATTTGGCACATTGAAATATCACTTACCAATAACTTTGAAGTCAAAAACACATAAATCTTATTTTTCTATAATTAAACCAAGAGATATGAAAGAAGATTTAGAGAATTGAGAATAAATAGATGGTATGAATAAAGAGTTAGATTAGATCAAAAGGAATGATACTTGAGATTTGTTACCCAAGAAAAAAAAATTTATAAAAAATTTAATGAAATAGGTGAAGTGATAAGAAACATGAAAATACTAGATTTCAAAGGGTAATCATAGGTTTAAGGAATTTATTTCAATGAGATATTCACTATAGTTTCTAGTCTTGATTATATTAGAATATTTTTTGTTATTGTAGCATAAAAGTGATATAATATTTTCTAAATTAATGTCAATTCATCCTTCTCCAATATAGAGTTGTAATAGGAAGTACATATTGATAAAACCTATAGTTTCTTTCATGTAGAAGATAAAGGATATGTTTATAGGTTAAAGAAGGATATATATTGGTTAAACCTGTAATTCCCCGACCCTAGTTACCCAGAGTTGGTGCATTACTACATAACATTGGCATGATCACAAGAGATCATGTTTTGAAAGACCGATTAGTTTAATAGCCTTGGAAGAACTAGATACATACATAAGTTTTACATTACATCATGAAATAAAAACATCAAAAACATTTTCTCCCCTTTTAACACACTTATATCATTAACCTATACTTGTAGGTCAACCATAAAATACTTCTTCACATCCTGGAAAACATAAAACATAGAAAGGGGTGAGCTCAGATGCTCAGTAAGGATAAAAATATAGAGAAAACATTCATAAATAAGCATAAAAATTTAATAGAATTTATAAGACTAAAACAAAATCCTTTTTAAACATAAACTTCAGCATAATATGGAAAATATAAATCGTAATAATTCTATTTAATTATTCAATTGATATTCTACTAGTCAAATAATCACATGTAATATCAATAGACAAATTTCATAATGATGGAATGCATAATGTCGGACATCATAACCACATATTCAAGGCCTTATACCAATACTACAAATAATATTTTTTCATGGACTTATGACAAGATACTAGTTTGTCACGTGAGACCTACCGATGCATAGAGGATCGATAGCAGGCTCCACCCATCACTTACTAAGTCCAATGCATTCCTTATATGAAAAGGTTTAAACATAATATAAACATTCGAATTAAAACTAGCATATGAAATGTTAATAATTTATCCATAAACCATGAATGGTAAAAAAATAAAACATCCACAATAAAACAAATCACAAAACCTTCAATAAAATATGGAAGATTTGTACCATAATAAATCAACTTCAAACAAATTTAAAATCCATCAAAGGATATTGACATAGATGAAATGAAAACTATTTGAAATAAATAACTCTTTCTATTTTGAAACCATTTAAAAGTCACATAATTATAAAAGAAAACATTTAATTTGGAAATATTATTATTACATTTTAAGGTAAAATTCGAAGGTGTTATAATGGCAGAAAATAGTTGCACCCTCCGTATAAGTTAAAAAAAACATTCTTTCCTTAATTTTGTCGAAAAGGCCGTAAAGGACCTTGTTTGGAAAATGACGGAAAGATTCCTTTCAAAAAATTTTATAAAAATTAAAAAAATGGTATAAATGAATTTAAACCATATTTTAGGAAATATTAAAAAAAATTTGGAATACATTTTTAAGAAACACAGATGTGGATGATAAAGAGGTCCCATTATATACTTATATATTAACAACCTCAGATAAGTAAAGAGATTGTAGAATTCACCCTTAACTTGTACTTTTCCTTGATAGAGGGTAAGTTAAACTCCTACATAATAGTTAAATAATTGTTATTAAATTATAAAATAACTATATACATAAATATGATATCATATATGATCTTCTAATATTTCTTTGTTAATAATATTTCAGTAGTATCATCGTTTCAGGTTTAACTGATTCATTTTTCTTTTATATGATTGGTTACGTAAGTCATGTTTAAAATGGATAATATGTTTTTAATTCATATACATAATGATATTAAGTTCCTAAAAAATATTTTTAATCATAAAATGAAAATTATTCTTGAATGGTTACGATGGGGAAGGAATCTCATAGCGTTCGTGGAGACCGTAATCCGTATGTACGCACGAGCGACAATATTATTATATTTATGATTAATTCATATGTAATTGGATGTTATATAATATATAAATAATAATTAAAATGTTATATTTATTATTTAAATCATTTATACTCATTATTATACCCGTCCAAATATCGAAGTGTTTGAATAACATACTACACCATGACTTGGAGACGGTAAGCTGTACGTACGCACGTATGGTGACATGTCATTCATAGGATGGTAGAATAATGAATATGGTTGTACCATATTTATAATAACATTACGGTATGTATAATGTACTGTATTTATTATTTTGGTATGGAAAAAACAAATAAAGAGGAAGTGGAAGAAGAAAATAATTTTGAAAAAGGGTGGTGAAATTATTACCTCTTATTTGGGTGTTTCCTTTTGAGTTGATCAAAAGGGAACCTTAGTTTGGATTTATGATCAAATTAAGGCCTCTAGGTAGAAGGTAGGGTATTTGGGAGGATATTTGAGCAGGTTTTGGCCAAGCAAAATGGCTTTGGAGGTGTGATTTTGAGAGAACGGAAAGTACCCTTTTATAAGAGAGGTGAGGGTCGCTTTAGGAAAGACATGAAATATTATTTTATTATAGAATCGTATTCAGTTTATAATGGATACAAAGTGATTTATATCGAGGATAAGGTGGGTATGGGTCAAAAACCTCTAAACCAATAGGTTTTAGATAGGTTTAGGTCACCATATTAACCTTATCTTTTAGATTTAACACTTAGTTAAATAGTTTGACATTTACCTTGTCTCTTTGTATTTTTATATTATATGGTTAATAAACTTACTATAAACTACCAAGACAACCCCAAGTGGTTAATTATTGATATAGTTATCCTTATATAAGTCCTTTGGAAGAAAAATATATTTTTAGGAATATTATATCATTTAATAATATAGTATTTTTTTAACAACTCATTAATGTCAATTTTAAAACTATTTGGTATTTTGTTTTTGTGGAAGTCATAACAGCATGATTACTTCAAAAATAATTCATTGAATAAACCCTAACATGTCATATTAGTCTATGAAATATTTTTATTGCATAAAAAGTATCAATTTACATTTATTTGGATATTTATAATATCAATTAGTTTAATCTTTCATTAATAAGGTAATTACTGCATCATTATTGTGTCATAAATACATTTAATTATTTAATGTCTAAAAATTATAAATAAAATACAGTTATGTAGGAAATATTTTTATATTTCTAATGAATATTTATATTTTAATGTATCTTATGTTTAACCCTATATTAAAAATGGTTTAGTTATTAAACTTTGAATTTAACACTTTTAACTCTTCTTTAAATAAAATAATAATAAATGTCCTAATCCAATAAAAGTGAACCAAAAGGATCATATTTTATTACTAAGGTTGATTTCGGTCGAAATACACTTATCCAATAGAATTAGGACATGTTTTAGGGTAATAATAATATCATTTTTACCTTTAATTACCCAATTTACTTTTAGTTGTTGTAAATAAAAGTTAAAAGTTACTATTCACCAAAAATTATTTTCATCTTATTGAACCAAATTTTACTTACTGATATCAACCGTGTCTTTTGGAGTTTTGAAATTCAATTCACAGAAGCGGTAAAATTAAGTTTTATACAAATTTGCAAATTCACCTAGAAGGTGGGTAAAAGACGGTAAAAAGTTCAATAAAATTTTATATATCTAATATTATTATAAAATGACCCCAAGGAATTCCATTGAACATATATAGGTATTATATATCTATTTTTACCTAATATAAGTTTAAATAAAACAACTAATTATTTAAATAAAAAGTCGGTTTTAAATAATAACGCAGTGTTTTTCACTATTCATCAAAAATTGGAAGTTTTTAGAAAAATACCAAAAATTCACCCTAAACTAATTTTGATATTCTGAATTCAAAAATGAAGTCCATTTTGAAAAATAAAATTTATAAAATTTCAAGAAGTGGGTATTAATACTCATAATGGATAGTTTGATTGGTCGTAGTGTGTTAAAACTCCAAGTTGCTTACAATGAAAGCTATTGCATTATTCAAAGGGAAATTTACTACAGAAGCTTGGGGTGTTACATTATCCCCTATTTCAAATAATTTCCTCCTAAAAATTTCTAGAATATTAATACATAAAAAGATTCGGGTGGTTCTTCATCATAAGTTCCTTGGGTTCCCACATTGCCTCTTCCATCTTATGATTTATCCATAGAACTTTCACCAGACGAGTCGTCTGTTTTCTCAACACTTGTTATTTAGTATAAAGAATTTAGATAGGCTCTTCACAATAATATGGGCCAAGTTCAAGTTCTATTTCCTCATAGGTGAGTACTTGCATTGGGTTAGGTATGTATTTTCTCAACAGTGATACGTGGAACACATCACGAACTTTGGATAGACTTGGCAGCATTTCCAAACGATAAGATACAACTCCAATTTGTTCAAGAATTTCGAAAGGTCCAATGTATCTGGGAATTAATTTACCCTTCTTACTAAAACATATAACCCCCTTCCATGGAGATACCTTCAAGAAAACATGATCTCCTACTTGAAATTCCCAATCCTTCCTTTGGTTATCATCATAGCTCTTTTTCCTACTTTGAGCTGCTTTGATGTGGGTTTAGATAATATTCACCTTTTCCATTGTTTCCTCAAAAAGTTCTAGGCCTACGAGTTTTCTTTCACCAACATCATCCCAACAAGTTGGTGTGTGACATCTCTTTCCATATAACACTTCATATCGTGCCATCTGAATATTTGAATGGAATCTATTATTATAAGAAAATTCTACTAGAGGTAAATATTGATCCCAAATACCTTGAAAGTCAAGTGAGAAAGATCTCAACATGTCTTCTATGGTTTGAATAGTCTGTTCTGATTTTCCATCAGTTTGAGGGTTGTAGGCAGTGCTCAAATGAAGTTCAGTATCCAAGGCCTTCTAAATACTTTTCCAGAATCTTGATGTAAAACAGGGATCATGATCAGAAACAATCGATAGTGGTACTCCATGGAGTCTTACAACTTCACTAATATATAGTCTTTCTAGGCGTTCAAGTGGTAAATCTTCTCTTATAGAAAGAAAATGTACTGACTTGGTAAGACAATCAATAATGACCCATATTGTATCATTCCTTCTAGGAGTCTTTGGTAGTCCCATGAAAAATTCCATCGTAATATGATCCTATTTCCACTTAGGTATGGGAAAGGGTTTCATGACTCCTCTAGGATGTTGTCTTCTAGCTGTCACCTATTGACAAACCAAACATCTTGACACATAACCAAAAATCTATTTCTTCATGTTATCCCATCAAAAATGGTCCTTCAAATATTTATACATCTTAGTGCCACCAGGGTTTATAAAGAAATTGGAGCTATGAGAATCATCCCATAATTAACTTTTTAGATCAGGTATGTCAGGAACACAAAGTCTCTTCCCAAATTTCAAAATCCCATCTTCATATACGAAGTCGATCAATCTCCCATCATTCATAGCTTTAATTTTCTTTTTAAACTCCTCATCATCAGTCTAAGTACTCTTTATACTTTCTAGTAAAGATGGTTTGGAAACCATTTGAAAAAGTATTGATGTTTCACCTTCTATGGTTATTCCCATATCAGTATTTACTAGATCCATGAAAATAGGATCCCTTTCAACTCTCATCTTGTTCAAAACTCCAAGATCCTTTCTGATCAAAGCATCTACCACCTTATATTCCTTCCCCAGGTGGTAGTGTATAGTGAAATCATAATCCTTGAGTTGTTCGAGCCATCTCCTTTCCCTCATGTTGAGTTATTTTTGTGAGAAAATATACTTCAAACTATTATGATCAATATATATCTCACATTTTTTACCATAGAGATAGTGTCTCCATATCTTCAAAGCAAAAATTACAGCTGCTAACTCAAGATCATGAGTGAGATAGTTTTTCTCATGAATTTTTAGCTATCATGATGCATATGCAACAACTCTATCATTTTTCATAAGGACACAACCAAGTCCTTTCTTTGAAGCATCACTATAAATAACAAACCCATCATTCCTTGATAGTAGAGTCATGATAGGAGAATTGATTAATCTTCTCTTTAGTTATTTAAAAAATTCTTCACACTCTTTGGTCCAAAAAATTTAACCCCTTTATGTGTGAGTTTGGTTAATGGGTTTTCCAATCGGGAAAAATTCTAGATAAAACACTGATAATAACCTACTAAACCAATAAAACTATGTACCTAAGTTATAATCGTCAGTGCTGGCCATTATTTTATTGCTCTTTTCTTTGAAGGATCAATAGAGATTCCATACTTAGAGACAATATGGTCAAGAAAAGAAATTTTCCGAAGCCATAATTCACACTTGCTAAAATTCCCATATAATTCCTTTCTTCTGAGTGTTTTCAGAATAGTGCGCAAGTGATTTTTACAATCTTCGTATCTTTTTGAGTATACCAAGATATCATCAAAAAATACTAACACAAGGTCATCAAGATATTCCTTGAAAACTATATTCATTAGATCCATGAAAATAGAGGGTGCATTAGTCAGTCCAAAAGGGATTACTGTAAACTCGTAATGCCAGTACCTGGTTAGAAATGCTGTTTTCGGAATATATTCCCTTTTCACACACAACTAATGATATCCAAATTAAAGGTAAATCTTTGAAAATTATTGACCTCCATGAATATGGTTGAATAAATAATCAATGTGAGGTAGGGGATACATGTTCTTTATTATTATAGCATTGATCTCCCTGTAGTCAATGCACAAACTCATAAATCTATCTTTCTTCTTAATAAAAATAAAAGTAGATCCCCATGGAGAAACAATACGGTGAATAAATCCTTTATTACTCAATTCCTCTAGTTGTTTCTTTAGTTCCACTAATTCCACTGTGGCCATTCTATAAGGGGTCTTTGATATGGGCCTTGAACCAGGAATTAAATCAATGGGGAACTTAATTTCTCATTCTGGAGGATGCCCAGGTAAATCATCTGGAAACACATCAACATATTATTGCACAATAGGTACGTCCCCTATTTTAACATTCCTTTCCTCACCCATAGTTATTTCATTCTATTCCTCTCCAATAATTGAATTTAGTAGATTTACTAGGGTTGGATCTAGATAAGAATCAAATGGTGATGTTTCTGCTCTAATGATAATGTTGAGTTAATAAGGCTATCTTATGACTTCTCTATCCCTTATGGTTTTATGTTTTGAAAATCACAAACACTTTTTCTTATGTTATATCTTTTTCTTAAGTTCTGTTTTTTTTCTTAAGATCCAAAATTTTCATTCCATTATACTTATAGATGTATCATTATGATTTGTCATTCTGTTATACTTACAGATGTATCATTATGATTTTCCATTCTGTTAGGTTTACATATTTCTCATACCGTCTTTATGATACCGATTCCGGTGTATATATGATACCGTCTTTAGGATACCGAATCCGGTGAAAATGTGATTCTATTTTATGATACTGATTCCGGTGTATATATGAAATCATATTTACAATACCAAATCTGGTGCAAATTTAATTCTGATTTTATGATACCAAATCTGGTGTATAAGTGATACCGTCTTTGTAATTCTGAATACGGTGCAAAAGTCATTCCGATTTTATGATTCCAATTCCGGATCAAATGTGATACCGGTTTCACAATCCGATTTAATTTTCCTTATGAATCCATTTTCTTGATAATTGTATTCTTAAGATTACGTTTTCATGATAATGTTAGAGTTGTTTAAATGTATCATTCCCATGATATCAGATTCTAAGTTTTCTTATACTTAACATTTATCCTTAACTTAATTTCATTTCTCATACTTGAAATGATGTCATTAAATCTATTACAAACTAACCATTGTATATTTTACATGTGTCCAGGTCCTACTAAAATTTAAGGAAAATATGACCGTTGGAGTGGAACCGACCATTGGGAAGCTTTTCCTATAAATACAAGTTCATTTGAATGAGAAGAATACAATGTAGAGAGTTGATGAACATGATTCATGTGAAAAAGCTGTGAAGTGATTTCTAGAGAGAGAGGCCCTTTAAACTCTCAATGCATCATGTGGATGTCGTGAACAACTTGTTTGGCTGTGAACAACTCGTTCAGACTTCCTTTTTGCAGACTCCGATCGTGCTGATCATGGAATTCTTGCTTTGGAAGGCAGAGATTTCGATTTCCTTATAAATCGAGGGATTACGGGGATAACAAGACAGATAATGATCTTTGGATTGAGGGATTACCTGGGTTTGGGTAAGATAGACTTTCTTGAAAGTATAAATCAAGGAACCTTTATCCAAGGTTGTTGGATACCCTTCTATTTGGGTTAAAAGAATCTTATTGTTACTTTTTTTCTATTTCAAGTTGTTTTATTTCCACTGTAATATTAACTATATTAAAGATAGAAAGTATAAATTCCTTATAATTTCTAATTCTGTTACTCTGATTATATTATAGATTCTATTCTCTTTAAGGTAGAATATTTGTTTTTAAGAAAAGTTTTCTTTGATAGGTTTTGTGAATGTTTGTTTAACTTTGTTAAACTTAACTTTAAAGGTTCCAATGAAAATTTTAAAGTATACAATTCACCCCCTCTTGTATATTGAGAATATAAATTCATTATTTCAATCCTACAATTAGTATCAAAGGAGGTATTTGAAATACTTATATTCACATATAAGTTTTCTTGCTCAAGTGTTCTTTTTCTTAACTTCTTAATTTTTTATAAACTTTTACTTCTAAAAAGTTTTGTGGAATGAAATTATTTTTAGTATAGCATGCATTCATGTTGGATCTCTAGATAATATCAATCCTACTAGACCACCAATCTTCGATGGAAATGACATTGAGTATTAGAGAGATAGAATGAATACCTTTTTGATAAACACATGTGTAGACAACTAAATTATGTTAACTGGAGATTATAAGATTCCTGATAAGGAACATATAACCTTTACTAATTCGGAAAAGGTGGAATACCAACTGAACTTTAAGGTACATAATACTTTTCTTTGTTCCATGACTAGAAATATATATAGACAAATTTTATCCTATAAAGCTGCAAATAGTATTTGGAAGAATCTTGAAATAACTAACTTTGTAACTTCCAAAGTTATCAAAACTAGAAGAGCTATGCTCATAGATGAGTATCATGGTTTCTTCTTTCCTTATGGATAACCCATATGTAAGGCACAACAAAGATTCATGACTATTGTCAATATCTTACAATCAATGGGTGAGAAAGGTTTAGATGATGAAGCTCATATATACAAGATTATAGACAACATGCCTAACAAATAGGAATCCAAGAAAATACTATAGATGAAAATAGAAAAGTTACACATATTTCTATGGATGAATTGTTTTGAACCCTTATTCAACATGAAACCAGAATGAAGAAAGATTCTGATAATATTAAGAAGAAGAATGGGAATGGAGGTGTTTCTTTTACAACTACTTTAAATCATATGAAAGCCAAGACTCCTAAGAGAGTTACAAGATCTAAGTCTAAGAAGGTTGTTGTTAAATCTGAATCTAGTGAAAGTGAAACTTCAGAAAATGATTTAGCCAATATTTCTCGAAGGATGAAAAAGATTGTCCGGAAGAAGAACTTTCAATATAGATACAAGAAGAAAGATGGGAAAGATAAGAAATACGGAGAAGTGACATGCTATGAATGTAGAAAAAATGGTCATATCAGACCTGATTGTCCCTTAATTAAGAAAAGAGACAAGAAGGACATGAATTCTAAGATAAATAAGAAAAATCTCTACATATCAAAGCATAAGAAAGTTCTAAAAGCCAATGACACTTGGAGTGCCAGTGGTGGAGATTATTCAGACGATTCTTCATATTATGAATCTTCTGAGCAAAAGAATATTGGTTTAATATCCCAAACCCCATTTCAAAATCAAATTCTTATGGCTAAGGTACGAACTACTGAATCCTTAACCAATATTTCTTTGAGTGAAAATTTTCCTGATAAATATTTTTCTTCAGATGAAGAATCTTATTCATCAGATAATGATAATGAATTACCTTCCTATGAGGAAGTTTCTAGATTTTCTAAGTTTCTAGAGATAAGAAATTTCAATGTTTCTAAGAAACTTGAAAAAGAAAATTCTAGAGAATTTATTTTAAAAAAAGAAATTTTGAATCTTTCCAAATATCTTGATAAGAAAAATGATATTTTAGAAAATATTTCTAAGAAACTTGAGGAAGAAAATTATGAGAAAGATAAGCTTTCTAAAGATCTTAAAAATCTGTTTTTTGAAAAAGATATTTTAGAGGATAAACTTAACTCTAAGACTATTATTCCAGAGGATAGGAATTTCATTCTAAGACTAAAGTCTGAAATTTTTTATTTGAAGAAACTTCTTGCAAACTTTACTTCTGGTAAGGAAAATTTGGACAGGATGTATTCTCAGATCTGACCTCAGTGTAATAATCAAGGATTAGGTTATTCTCATGAAAAAAATCTTTTTAGAAACAATTATTTTGTTCCTCCAAGAGAACCTTTTTTTACTAAATGTAAAAGTGATGGGAATTAGAAGAAGAACTGTTCCTTAAATAATATTCAATATATGGGGTTTCATAAAGCCAACTTTTCTAAAAAAATATGGATAACCAAAATTTTATTATCTAACAATTTTATATCCAAGAAAGTTTAGATTCTGAAAACCTAACTCTTCTTTTTCAAGTCAATGAAGGAAGTACCAACAACATATGGTACATGGATAGTGGATGTTCCCAACACATGACTGGAAACAAAGACTATTTCAAAAATATTTTAAAGACTAAAGGTGGAAAAGTAACCTTTGGAGATAACTCTCAAGGATAAATTATCGGTATAGGTAACATTATTATTCTTGGAAAATATTTAATTTCAAATGTTTTATTTGTTAATGGTCTTAAGCAAAACCTCATCAGCGTAAGTCAATTATGTGATTAAGGATACTTTTTGAATTTTAGGAATGACAAGTGATTAGTACACAATTCCAAGGATGAATTTATTCTCTTAGCCCATAGGCAAGATAATGTATAAACACTAAACCTAGAAGACCTTATAAGTCAAGATATTCCTTGCCTAAGTGAAATTGAAGATCAATCTTGGCTTTGGAATAGAAGACTAAGATGCTACAACTTAAGGAATCTTAGTAAAATTTATATGAAAGACTTTGTTAAGGATCTACCAGATCTTAGGTTTGATTATTCAAAAGTTTGTGATCTTTGTCAATATGGTAAGAAACATAAATATAGATTTAAATCTATAAGTGAAGTTACAACTTCTAATGCCTTACAGTTAGTGCACATGGACTTATTTGGTACAACACAAATTGGAATTATTAGAGTAAAATACTATGTGTTTGTATTAGTTGATGACTACAATATATTTACTTGGGTTTATTTTATCGTAAATAAATCTGATGATTTTTTCTTATTTTAAAATTTTTAGAGCTCAAGTTAAAAATGAGAAAAACCTTCCATTGATAACTATTCATAGTGATCATAGAGGAGAATTTCAAAATTCTATTTTTGAAGCTTTTTGTAGTAAAAAAGGTATTACTCGCAATTTTCAGCTCCAATAACTCCTCAAAAGAATGGTGTTGTTGAAATAAGAAATCGTATTCTTCAAGAAATGAAAAGAACCATGTTAAGTGAATATTTTGTAGCTAAAATTTTTTGGGCTAAAGCTGTAAGTATTGGCTGTTGTACTATAAATCAAGTTTTAATTAAACATTTTCATAATAAAACACCTTATGAGTTATGGAATGGATGAAAACTGAAAGTATCTTAATTTAATGTTTTTGGTTGAAAAGTATTTATCATGAATTCCAAGGATAACTTATATAAATTTACACCCAAATATGATGAAGGAATATTCTTAGGATACTCTATTAACTCTAAGGCATATAGAGTTTTTAATAAAAACACTTGCACTGTGGAAGAAATAGTACATGCTAATTTTGATGAAAATGATCCTTTTTTTAAAACAACCTGAGCTTATTTCTGATATATTTTCTAAAACTGATCACCAACCTTTGATAAAGGATTTTTTAGATAAGTATAATGTTTATGAAAAAGTTTCTGAAACATTTAATCCTGAAGATTTTCTACCCTATGCTGATGATCAAGTTTTTAAAAACCTAAATCATCTGTTACTTAGAAATCATCTCAGTGATAATATCATTGGAAATGTTAATCAACCAGTAAGAACTAGAAGTTCTTTAAGGAATGAAGTTGAAATTATTTCTTTTCTTTCTCAATTTGAACCAAAGACTTATGAAGAAGCCTTGGGTGATGAAGATTGGATAAAGGCTATGCAAGTTGAACTCAACAAATTCGTAAGGAATCAGGTTTGGACCTTGGTTGAAAAACCTAAGAAAACTTCTGTTATTAGAGTAAAATGGGTTTTTAGAAACAAATGTGATGAAAATGGATTTATTGTTAGAAATAAAGCAAGATTAGTTTCCAAAGGCTATAACCAACAAGAAGACATAGACTATGAAGAAACCTATTCTCCTGTTGCAAGACTTGAATCTATTTGTATTCTTCTATCCTTTACAGCATTCTTTAATTTCAAACTTTATCAAATGGATGTAAAGTGTGCTTTTATTAACGATTATGTAAAAGATGAAGTATATGTAGATCAACCCCATGTATTTGAAGATGAAAAATATCCTAATCATTTTTATAAACTTACCAAAGCTATGTATGGACTTAAACAAGCCCCTAGAGCTTGGTATGCCAGACTTTCAGGATTTTTACTTCAAAATAACTATGTTAAGGTAACTGTTGATCCAAACCTTTTTATTAAGAAAAATAATAAAGATGTTTTGATTGTTCAAATTTATTTTTATGACATCATCTTTGAATCAACTCAGCAATCCTTAACTGATTCCTTTGTAAATATTATGAAATCTGAGTTTGAGATGAGTATGATGGGTGAGTTAACTTTTTTTCTTTTTTTTTCAAATTTCTCAAAAACCAGAGGGAACTTATATATCTCAACATCAGTATGTCAAAGATATTCTTAAGTAGTTCAGGTATGATAATGCTAAGAGTATAAGTACTCCTATCAGAACCTCGAATACTCTTGGTATTAATGAATTAGGAAAACCTGTGGATCAGATATCTTATAGAGGGATGATAGGATGTTTACTTTACTTAACAACTAGTTGACCTAACTTAATGTTCTCAGCATGCTTATGTGCAAGATTCCAAGAAAATCCTAAAGAATCTCATTTATATTCAGTGAAAAGAATTTTTTGCTACTTAAAGGGAACTTTAGATTTGGGACTTTTTTATTCCTATGGAAATAATTTTGAACTCAAAAGTTTTTTAGATGCTGACTTTGGTGGTTGTAAAATGGATAGAAAAAGTACATATGTAACTTTTCATTTATTAGGAGATTCCTTAGTTTCTTGGTCATGCAAGAAACCATATTCTGTAGCACTTTCCACTACTAAAGCTGAATATATAGTAGCTGTAAGTTTTTGTGTTCAAGTGTTGTGGATGCAACACACACTCACAGACTATGGTATGAGTTTTACTAAGATTCAAATAATGTGTGATAACACAAGTTCCATTTCCATAAGTAAAAATCATTCACATCACTCTCATGAAAATCACATAGATATTAGACATCACTTTCTTAGAGATCACACACTTAAAGGAGATATTATTCTTCAATTCATCAGAAAACAAGATCAACTTAATGATATTTTTACAAAGACATTATCTTCCGATAGATTTGAATACATTAAACAGAAGCTAGGAATGATTTTTGTAAGGTATTCATTCATATATACATCTTTTTTAAAGCATCTACTAACATTTAACTACTCCTTATTTCAGGGGGATTACATATGCTTTATTGTTTTTATTCTTTTTTTTAATAATTTTTTTTAATATTTTTATCTTTCTTTAAGTTTGTTTAAGAAATTTCGGTATTGGAAATTTCAGTATTGGAAATTTCAGTATTAAAAATTCCAGTATTGGAATCCCAGATTTTAAAACTTCTAGGAAAATTCTTATAATACCGATAAACTCCTCAGAGTATTCCCAAAGGTAAATTCTCTTTCCCTTTATTTTCTTATCTTAAGTTTCAATTGTTGGTATTTCAAAATTTTCAATTCTGGTTTACATTACTACAAAAGATCAGAATTCATATTTTCTATATCCATCCCCAACTGTCAAATAATATCAGGTTATGTTTAGCCGTTTGATTGTCTTATAGAAGCTGAAAAGACATAGCCTCGTTTATATAAGGGGTGCCTCGTTTATAAGCACCAAACCATCCTTATTGATCTCTGTTATGAAGCTCTATTTCCAGCAAAGTTTTCGTTCTGATTCCTTTGTATCTTTCTCCCTGAATGACTCCTGAATCCTCATTATACCAGATGCCAACTATAAAGGAAATAAAGGACTGGTCAATATTTATGGAAAGGTTGGTTTTCCCTAACTTCTTTTCAAAATATGACCCCCTTATTTTTAAGGTAATAAGAAAAAATGGACGGGAAAGTGTTTTTGAGGCTAAAGAGAAAAGTTAGGATCCGGTTTATCCTGACTTGGTCATTCAGTTCTATGAATCTATTATGTTCTTCCAAAGGAATGGTGAGGATATACTTAAGTTCATGTGTTATGATAAGACATATACAGTCCCCTATATAAAGGCATCAAATGTTCTTAACATTCCGTATGAATGGGAAGCTATTCTATGCTCTCAAAAACTCCCTGAGAAAGAAGGTTCTTTTGAGAAGGTCAAAGATCTGGATTATCTTGGTCTCAAGTATGTTAAGAATCTGAAGATTACGAATCTTTCAACAAACCAAAAGATGGTGTCTCTCTGGATGAAAGGATTTATTATACCAAGAAAAGGAGATAAGGAATCTATATAGATATGTGATATATTTATGGTATACTTTCTCGTCAACGTAAGGAAGATCGACTTTATGAAGTACATATTTATCACCATCCAGGAAATAAAAGGTTGATCCATCAGATCTCAGATACTTATGTATCTGACAACTATCTCCAGGATAATTGTCATGTGTCTTCAAGAGTTGAATGTTCCATGTCGATCAGTCTCAAGTCCTTTCAAGATTTTGTTACTCAGTGATGACACTCTAAGAATGATTAAGGTAGAGTTCTTATAGGAATCCAAGAGTTTTGAAGAAATGGTTATCTATAACAAGGGAGATGTTTCAGAATCATCAAAATCGGTACCCAAGAAAAGGAAACAGGAAGAACGTAGCATGCCTATACCAGTTCCTAATGTCCCAGTATCAGCACCTCCTCCTGCAAAGAAACTAAAAGACTATTCCGATGCAACAGTGGAAAAGTGGAGAGAAATGGAAGCTACCAGAAAGGAAGGAGATCCTTCCTTTGGATTAAATCATGCAGAGGATAAGGCCTTGAAAATAAAGAAAGCTGAAAATATCAAGAAAGAAAAGAAGGAGAAGAAGTTAAAGAAAAAATCCTTGGAAGCGTAAGTATGTCAGTCTCTTCTAAAAGCTGTAGAAAATAAGTCTCAACAAGTACATGAATCTGACGTTGCTCATAAGAAACTGGCTGCCTCTCTGGAAATCCAGAAATCCAAGAAAGTTATATCTTTATCAGAACCTATTCAAGAAATAGAAAATCAAATAGTTCAAGAAGACTATGATGATGTTTTAAGGGAAGTATACGACTACATTAGAACACCTACGAGTTCAGTATCTAAATCTATTTCAAAATAACAAGTTGAAGAACAAGTTGAAGAAGAAGTTGAGGAAGAGGTAGAAACTAATAAATAAGTAGAATTTGAAGAAGAAGAACAAGTAGAAACTGAAGTGGAAAAAGAAGGGAAATAAGAGGTAGATCATCAAAGTGGTGAAGAAGAAGAATTTAAAGAGAAAGTAGATGAATAGAGAGATCTAAATTTTATCCAAGTTTCCGATGAAAAATCTCTAGTTAGAAATCCTTCCAAAGGAAAAAGTGTTTTGGTTTCCACATCTGAAAAATAAATGCCTCAGAAATCTTTCAAGAGAACAGAAAAATCAGATTCCTTAACTCCAAGAGGAGCTCAGAAAGGGAAAGTTGTTTCAGGTTCTAAATCCTCTTCATCTGTTGAACATGACTTTATCAAGCTATATTTAAGAAAGTTGGTTAGCACCATTCAAGTTCTTGCAAATATAGATTCCCAGAGTCAAACGATGCAAGAAACTCTGAATCAAAGGACATAATCGACCAATATGCTTATCGACATGGTGGTCAAGAAAGAAGCAGACTTCAGTAATCTTTTGATTGATTTCAAAGCTCATAAGGCCACTTGTAATAAATTATTTAACCACACAAAGACTATCAATGAACAGCTAAGATAGTTCAGTGAATTTATGGATTCAACAAATGGAGCTTTCAATACTTTTGAAACCAAGTCCAACAAGGTCAAGGCATCAATATTTGAGAAAGCTAGTCAACTAAATTCGGTTGCCCGATCTGTTAGTAGTGAGAAGGAAGTAAGAGGCAAATTAGAGAGAAAGGTGGCTACTCAAGAATAAAGGATCTTGTATTTAGAAAAGAATAATCACGATCAGGATATCTTGTTAAAAATGTTCGAAGAAGATCATAAGTAAGTGAAGAAACTCAAAGCCTTGATAAAGAAGATGTTGTCCAATAAAAATAAGGATGGATGATTTTTTTACATTTTGATGTTTTTTTTTGTAATATAAACCTTATTTCCAAAATTTCTTTAAGAAGATACTTGCATATCTTTATTTTGTTCTCGAATATATGCTTTATTAACCTTACAAGTACATCTTATACTTCTCCATTCCTTTCCCTCTTTTTGAAAATCATAAAGGGGGAGAATTTATTCAAAGGAAGAATTTAATGAAGATATCAAAAGAGGAGAATATATTAAGGAAAATTATGGTAAGAAAGGACAATTTCCAAGTAAGGGGAGTTTTTTTGTTAAGAAGAGATGTTAATCTAAGGGGGAGATTTCTTATTAAGAAAACTAGATACTAAAGATCAAGAATATGATCCTTAGGAAACATAACCTAAGGGGGAGTTGGTCGTATTCATCATAAATCTCATTGAAAGGGGGAGATAATTTTTTTCATAATTATTTATCTAATTCAATATATTATTCCTTAGAAAAGTTTTTTTTGGGTTTCTAAAAAGGGGGATATTGTTGAGTCAATAAGGTTATCTTATGAATTCTCCATCCATTATGGTTTTATGTTTTGAAAATCACACACTTTTTCTTATGTTCTGTCTTTTTCTTAAGTTCTGTTTTTTTCTTAAGATCCTAAATTGTCATTCCATTATAATTATAGATGTATCATTATGATTTTTCATTTTTTTATACTTATAGATGTATCATTATGATTTTCCATTCTGTTATGTTTACAGATTTTTCATACCGTCTTCATGATACCAATTCCAGTGTATATATGATATCGTCTTTACGATACCAAATCCGGTGAAAATGTGATTCTATTTTATGATACTGAATTTGGTGTATATATGATACCGTATTTATGATACTGATTCAGATGTATATATGATACTGTCTTTACGATACCAAATCTGGTGCAAATGTGATTCTAATTTATGATACCGAATTTGGTGTATAAGTGATACTATCTTTGAAATTATGAATCCAGTGCAAAAGTCATTCTAATTTTATGATTCCGATTCCAGAACAAATGTTATACCATCTTCAAAATCCGATTTACTTTTCCTTATGAATCCATTTTCTTGATAATTTTATTCTTAATATTACATTTTCTTAATAATTTTAGAGTTGTTCAAATGTATCATTCCAATGATATCAAATTATAAGTTTTCTTATACTTAAAATTTATCCTTAACTTAACAAAATTTTTCATACTTGAAACGATGTCGTGCATTTTGTTACAAACTAAAAGTTGTATGTTTGACACATGTCTAAGTCCCTCCTATATTTAAGGAAAATATGACCGTTGGAGTGGAGCTAACCGTTGGGAAGAGTTTCCTATAAATACAAGTTCATTTGAATGAGCAGAATACAATGTAGAGAGTGGATGAACCTGATGCAAGTGAAAAAGTTGTGAAGTGGTTTCTAGAGATAGAGGATCTTTAAAATCTCATTGATTCATGCAGATGTCGTGAACAACTTGTTTGGGTGTGGAAAACTTGTTCAGACTTTCTTTGTGAAGACTCTGATCATACTGATCATGGGATTCTAGGTTTGGATGACAGAGGTTCTGATTCCCTTATAAATTGATGGCTTGCAGGGATAGCAAGACAGATACCGATCTTCGGATTGAGGGCTTACATGGGTTTGTGTAAGACATAATTTCTTTAAAGTATAAATAAAGGAACCTTTTTCCAAGGTTGCTGGATACCCTTCTCTTTGGGTTAAAAGAATCTTGTTGTTACTTGTCTTCTATTTCAAGTTGTTTTATTTCTGCTGTAATCTTAACTTTGTTAAATATAGAAAGTATAACCTTCTTATACTTTCAAATTCCGTTACTCTGATTATATTACAGAATCTATTTGCATTAAGGTAGAATATTTCTTTTAAGAAAAGGTTTCTTTGAGAGGTTTTGTGAATGTTTGTTTAACTCTGTAAACATAACTTTAAATATTACAAAGAAAATTTTAAAGTATACAATTCACCCCCCTTGTATATTGAGCATCTACATTCATTATTTAGATCCTACAAATAAGGTACTCTTTATCATTATCAAAAATTGTAACCTCATTCTTCTTGTAATAAATTTTCGCATCATGGTCCAAAATCCAATCCATACCGAGGATTATATCAAATTCAATCATGGATATGATGATGAGATCAGCAGATAAAGAACATTTATATGCCCTAATAGAAACTAATTCAAAATAAATTGTTACAATGATAGTTCCCTTAGGTGTTTTGACTGAAAACTCCCTTGTTAAATCAAATTGGAAATATATAATTTTCTTAGAAAATTCAAAAGATATGAAATAATGCGATGATCCAGAATCAAATAAAGCATTGGCTAAACTTATAAAAACAATTAAATTACCTTCCACCATGTCTTTTGAAGCTTAAACCTTAGCAGTAGTGATCGCATAACCGTGGAATTTCTCCCTTGGCCTTTTCTGAGGTAAGTTTCCTTGGCTCTTAGAACATTTATTTTCATAATGCCCCTTCTCTCTACAATTTTAGCATTCCACATTGACTGCCTCTTTCTTTCCCTTGAAATCACGATCTTAGTGGACATTTTCACCACACTTGTAATATACTATCATTCCCTTTAGGAAAGTACCAAGGTGTTTCTTCTCACATTTACCGTAGGATGGATAATAAACTTTTCCCTTCTTATCCTTATTTCCATTTTCGGAGTGTTCAACATATCTCTTCTTCTCTTGCTTTTATTTAAAGTCGTAAGACTTAAAGAATCCGTTTTCTGTCTTGATAGCACATAAGACAATATCATCGTATGATGAGAAGGATTGTGAGACTAATGATCGATGAAGAAATGGTTTTATCCCATCAAATAATAGATCAATCTTACTCCTTGGGTTACATATATAATCTGTTTCATGCTTTTTTAACCTTGTAAAGTTATCCTTATACTTTGCGACATTCTCATACTCCTTTTGCCTCAGACCTAGAAATTGTCCTTCCATATCCGCTTGATGGTCATGAGGAAAGTATTTTTCTAGGAGAATCTCTTTAAACTCCCTCCATTCCATATTTGATACTTCTTCATCCTACTTTTTGTTTTGAATTAATGACCACCATTGATCTGCATCACCCGTGAGGCGATAAACTACCGTGACAAATTTTTACCTTTTTCTACTCCCCAAATCATGAAATATTTTTTCTAAGGAACATATCCATTGTTCAGCTACAAATGGATTCGTAGTCTCAATGAATGTTGGTGGTTGTTGACTCATGAATCGGTCTAACATTGATCCTTCATGTTGTGGATCAAGGTGCCTCATACGGGTATGGTTATTATTCATAACTGGAGTGAGTTGTACCTGTATGGTGATAAGATGATAAGCACCAGTTGCATCACCAGCTCCACTATAATTATCTTAAGAAGGAGGTAAATCCCTACATGGATTACGTGAATTGATACAATTTGTCTTCCTTCTACTAGGTGCCATTTATAAACAATGGCATGCACTAGATTAGTTTATGAATCACAATACATAATTAAAAACTTGTAAAACACTTAACATAAATTTAAAAGTTTATGGATATAATCCATAATCATAAAAAAAATTTCTTTGAGGAGATATATACTCATAAATCAGTCATAATGGTTTGTAAAGAAAATGAAAATTATCCTAAGAATACCCCTCAGGAGTGTCATAACCAATAGTGCAGAAATGCCCGTTGTCGTGTACCAGGATACCCCGGGTCAAGCCCGAAACTCTTTGTCAGATTTTTCACTCCTAGGTACATCTGTGTCAAAGCTGCCTCTACCTACTTGTATTCAAACAGTAATGTATTTCTTGGAAAACTCAAAAATCTCTACATTACCAAAATTCTAAGAAGTTATTCTATACTAATCCTCAAAGTCTATCTTAGGGTAATGTTCTCTAATCAGAGTTTTTCTAAATATAGCTTCGAAGGTTTGTACTAAACTTCCTCTGATACCTACTGTAACACCCCAAACCTAGTTACCCAGAGTCAGTGCATTATTATATAATATTGGCATGATCACAAGGGATCAAATCCCGAAATACCGATCAGTTTAGTAGCCTTGGAAGTACTACATACATACATAAGTTTTACATTACATCATGAAATAAAAACATCAACAACATTTTTTCCCCTTTGAAAAAACTTATATCCTTATCCTATCCATGTAGGTCAACCATAAAATACTTCTTCACATCATGGAAAAAATAAAACATAGAAAGGGGTGAGCTCAGATGTTCAATAAGGATAACAATATAGCAGAAACTTTCATAAATAAGAATAAACATTTAAGGCAACGTATAAGACTAAAAAATCCTTTTTAAACTTAAACTTCAGAATAATATGGAAAATATAAATCAAAATAATTCCATTTACTTATTCACATGGATATTTTACTAGTCTAATAATCACATGTAATATCAATAGACAATTTCATAATGATGGAATGCATAATTCTGGACATCATAACCACATAGTCAAGGCCTCGTTCCAAGACTACAAATAAGATTTTTTCAAGGATTTGTGCCAAGACACTAGTTTGTCTCATTATACCTACCAATGCATCAAGGAGATATAGTGGGATCCACCCATCACTTACTAAGTCCAATGCATTCCTCATATGAAAAGGTTTAAACATAACATAAAAATTCATATGAAAACTAGTATACAAAATGTCAATAATTTATCCATAAACCATGAATGGTATAAAAATAACACATCCAGAGTCAAACATATCAAAAAACCTTCAATACAATATGGAATATTTGTATCATAATAAATCAACTTCAAACAAGTTTAAAATCCATCAAATGATGTTGACATAGATGAAATGAAAACTATTATAAAGAAATACCTCTTTCTATTTTGAAAAAATTTAAAAGTAACATAATTATAAAAGAATAAAATTTATTTCTAAAATATTCTTATAAGCTTGTAAGGGAAACTTTGAAGGTGTTATAACAACGGAAAATATCCACACCCTCCATATAAGTTAAAAAAATATTATTTTCTTAATTTTGTTGAAAATGTCGTAAAGGACCTTGTTTGAAAAAATATGGAAAGATTCCTTTCAAAACATTGTATAAAAAGTAAAAAAAGAGTATAAATGACATTAAACCATATTTTAGGAAATATTAAAAATGTTTTGGAATACATTTTTAAGAAACATGGATGAAGATGATAAAGAGGTCCCAGTAGATACTTACGTATTAACATGCTCAGACAAGTAAAGAGATTGTAGAATTAACCCTTACCTTGTACTTTTACTTGATTGATGGTACATTAACCTCTTGTATAATAGTTAAACGATTGTTATTAAATTATACAATAACCATATACATAAATATGATATCATATATGATCTTCTAATATTTATTTATTAATAATATTTCAGTAGTATCATCGTTTCGGGTGTTAACTGATTCATCTTCCTTTATATTCTTGGTTACGTAAGTCATGTTTGATATGGATAGGATGCATTTGATTCATATCCAAAATTATATTAAGTTCTTAAATATTATTTTTAATCATAAAATTAAAATTATTCTTGAATGGTTACGATGGGGAATGAATCTCATTGCGTTCGTGGAGACAATAATCCGTACATATACACGAGCGATAATATCATTATATTGATGGTGAAATAATATGTAATTGGATGGTATAACATATATAAAGAATCATTAAAATGTTATATTTATCATTTACATTAGCTATACTCATTATTATACCCATGCAAATAATGAAGTGTTTGAATAACAAACTACACCACGATGTGGAGACGGTAAGCCGCACGTACGCATGTATAGTGACATATCATTCATAGGATGGATATAATAATGAATATGGTTGTACCATATTTATAATAACATCATAGTTTATACAAGTTACTGGAGTTATTATTTTGGTATGGAAACAACAAATAAATAGGAAGTGGAAGAAGAAAAGAATTTTGAAAAAAGGTGGTGAAATTATTACCTCTTCTTCAGGTGTTTCCTTTTGAGTTGATAAAAAACGATCATTAGGTTGGATTTATGATCAAAGTAAGGAGTCTAGGTAGAAGGGAGGGAAGTTGGGAGGATATTTGAGTAGGGTTTGGCCAAGACAATTGGCTTTGGAGGTGTGATTTTTAGAGAAGGGAAAGTACACTTTCATAAGATATGTAAGGGTCACTTTTGGAAAAGCATGAAATATTATTTTATTATACAATCATATTCAGTTTATAATGGATCCAAATTGATTATTTCGAGGATAAGGTGGGGATGGGTCTAAAAAATCTCAAACAATAGGTTTTTTATAGGTTTAGGTCACCATATTAACCTTATCTTTTAGATTTAACACTTAGTTAAATAGTTTGACATTTACCATGTCTCTTTGTATTTTTATATTATATGGTTAATAAAATTACTATAAACTACCAAGAGAACCCAAGTGGTTAATTATTGATATATTTAACCTTATATAAGTCCTTTTTTCAAAACTAATATTTCTAGGAATATTATATTATTTAATAATAAAGTATTTTTTAAAAACTCATTTATGTCAATTTTTACACTATTTGGTATTTTTTTTTGTGAAAGTCATAAAAGCATGATTAATTCGAAAAATATTCATTTAATCAACCATAACATGTCATATAAATCTATTAAATTCTTGTTTTGAATCAAAATTATCAATTTACATTTATTTTTTATATTTATAATATCAATTATTTTAACCTTTCATTAATAAGGTAATTACTGCATCATCATTGTTTCATAAATAAATTTAATTATTTACTATCTAAAAATTATAAATAAAATACAATTATGTAGGAAATTTTCTTATCTTTATAATTAATATTTATAGTCGAATTTATCTTATGTGTAAACCTATATTAAAAATGGTTTAGTTATTAAACTTTGAATTTAATACTTTTAACTCTTCTTTAAATAAAATAATAATAAATGTCCTAATCTAATCCAAGTGGACCAAATGGATCATATTTTATTACTAAGGTTTAGTTTGGTCTAAATAAACTTATCCAATATAAATAGGACATGTGTTAGGGTAATAATAATATCATTTTTACCTTTAATTGCCCTATTTAATTTTAACTGTGGTAAATAAATGTTAAAAGTTACTATTCACCAAAAATTATCATTATTTTATTGAACCACATTTTACTTAATGATATAAAATGTGTCTCTTGAAATTTTGAAATTCAATTCACAGAAGTCATATAATTAATTTTTTTTTTTTCAAATTTACAAATGCGCCTAGAAGGTGGGTAGAAGACGGTAAAAAGTTCAATAAAATATTATATATCTAATATTATTATAAAATGACCCCAATGAATTAAATTGAACATATATAGGTATTATGTATCTATTTTTACCTAATATAAATTTAAATAATATAACTAATTATTTAAATAAAAAGTCAGTTTTAAACAATAACGTAGTGTTTTTCACTATTCATCAAAAAATAAAAGTTTTCAGAAAAATACAAAAAATTCACCCTAAGCTAATTTTGATATTCAGAATTCAAAAAGGAAGTCCATTTCGAAAAATAAAATTTATAAAATTTAAAAAAGTTGGTATTACTATTCATAACGGTTAGTTTGATTGGTCGTTGCGTAATAAAACTCCAAGTTGCGTACAATGAAAGCTATTGTATTATTCAAAGGGGAAAATACCACAGAAGCTTGGGGTGTTAAAAAACCAATCCCTAAGTCATGATATTTCAAATTATATAGTATATTGATTTTTTATATCTTCAATAAGGGAATATTGGACAACAATATCTATATTAAAGATGACAATGTGGTATCACTTATTGTTATTGTCTATGTTTGTGATATCATATTTTTTGGGGGTGAGGCATATCCTTACAGGGCTAGGGGTGTTTTTTTTCCTTTACTTGTATCCTCGAGGTCCTTATATGATATCATAATTGTCAAAAGATAATAATTTATATTCAATTATTTTTCCTTGGAGATGAAAAAGATGTTTGGGATTTCTATTCTTAGTGAAATTATGTACTTTTTGGGATTTATACTTACTAAAGAGGAAGATAATATCTTTATTTCTCAATAGAACTATACTAAATAATTTCTAATGATATTTTTAATGTAGGATTTAAAACCATTTTATACCCCAATTTTAGTTAGAATCTATCTTTGAAAGGATGAAAAAAAGTAATTCGAATCAAGAGAATTCAAGAAAATTATTGGTAGTTTTCTATGCTTGACAACTTCAAGACTGAATATAATGTATATTATTACATTATGTTCTAGATATCAAATTTCACTGAAGGAATATAATTTCATTGATATAAATTTAATTTTAAATTATATTAAAATAATTATGGATTATGGTTTGAAATATGAAAATAATGGAAAGTTCAATTTCTTTGGATATACTAATACAGATTAGGCTGAAAATGTTGATGATATAAGATCAAAATCTATTGGAGTTTTATTTTCGGGACAAAAGTGTGTATATTGGCACATAAATAAGTAAATATTGGTAAAATTTAGTATTACTAAAGTATAATATATTTCTATAACTCAAGAAACTACCAAATTGATGTGGATAGGGACTCAGTTGAAAGACCTGAAGGTGGATGTGATGTTTCTGTTATTAGTAGGTTGTGATAATCAAAGTTCTATCAATTTATTAAGAAATTTGGATCAAAAGTATCGATTGAAGAAAATTGATATAAAATATCACTTTATCAAGGAGTTGGTGGAAAAAGTAGTTCTTAAGCTAGAGTTTTTTCTAAACAAGGAGTAGATTGAAAATATATTCATTAAGACATTACTGAAGGTATCATTTCATTAATTGAGGTTGGTGATGAGTGTTCAACCTTATTCTTTACAAGGCTAAGGTATAGTGAAATAATACCCTCTCTCACTTTTTATTTAGATATTTATTTTCAAAGGTGGATAAAGAAAAAATAAATCCATTTATGTTTATCCCTTAATGTACTTACAAAAGGTAAAAAAATATAGAGGGATAATCCAAAGATATGTGTTTAACCTAACGGGAGAGAGATATCTTATTTAGTGGGAGAATATATTTAGGGAGAGTTTTTAAAAGGGGTGATATGTGAATCTAACATGTGAAATTCATTTTTTTGAGCATGTATATAGGAACTTGTTGTTCACATGTTCAAAGAATGATTTTATGAAGTGGAAGAAGAGTTGTGAAGAAGTGTATGTAAGTCAATTTTATAGAAAACATGATATCATTATTCAATATTATTTTTTCCTACATCGCGTTTAGTCACATAGGCTTATAATTATTGAATAATTATTAAATGATATTTTTTTGAGTTTTTAAAGTGATTTATGTTCAATGGTTACCAATAAATTTCAACATGGTAGATTTTTGAGACCAAGATCTATTTTAGAAAGATGTTGATATTTGGAGTATGAACATGAGGAGATTACTGAGTCTCAATGATATTTTTCTATGATTTGGAGTAGAATAAGGATCACCTAGAATAATATCATTTTTCTATGGATGAATAATTGGAGAAGATAAGGAGTGGATATGTTTATGTGTTGGATTTTGTTATCGATACATAAATCATGTTCAAAATCAAATAATAAGATTTATGAGGTGATCTAAAGTTTGTTAAGAATTTTTGAGGTTTTTGAAAAACGTTTTAAGTTGTATGGAAGGATTTTTGGTGTTGAGGGTGTTTGATCCTAATAATGTAGTAAAGGATAGTATATAATGGTCACTCTATGTTGAGCAGACTAGGTTGAAAATTTATAAAGTTACTTAGTGAATAAGTGTAATATATAAGTGTTACTTGAATCATATTTGTGCATAAAAATTGGCTAAGTCTCGTACAAAAGTATTACTCTACTCTGTGCTGATTCATTTTGGAAAATTATTTAAGTCCTATATATAAAGTTCACTATATGTGAGAAGATTGGAAGTATAAATTTTCAAAGTATTAAGTCGAACTATAGTACATATGTGTTAATATTTCCAAACAGACTTAAAAAGTAGAAACGTCCTTATATATATGGGATACTCTTACTAGAAAAACTAAAAAGTGGAAAAGTAATCAAATGTAAGGGTTACACATAGAATTTGAATTGAAAAATGGAAAAGTACTCATAACTCCTCTAACATGAGGTTTTCTATATAGGATTATTACATTATCAAATAATTAAGTATGAGTAAGCAAGAAATAATCACACTACAAAGATGATTCACATTCTACGATGATAGTCATGGATGAATAAAATCTTATACCATCCTTTATGATTTGCGATATAGTCATTTCATGTTGATAATGCCTCACCATTGTAAAGCATAAAGTGTGGATTGTGGGAAGGAGAAATATATTATGAAAGGACATGGTTTTTATGATCTATCTTATTTTTATGTGGTTAAATGGATCACACAATGAAGATAAGAGTCACACTCTGATCATGATGTCCTGAAGAAAAATTATATATGTTCTATGTTGTCAAAAAGATTTTTTATGCTACAGAGAAGAGAATAATCTTTAGAATTAGTTAAGAAGAACTTATTTGTCACATAGTCATGTATGCATTAGCACCATTATTTATTTCATATTCTATAAAGACATATCCAACAACAAGAGAAGTTATGAAGAATTTTCAAGATAGTTACTTATATGAATTTCAAATTTGAAATTTGAATATCAAGAGGGAAAAATTGTTACTACTCTATAATTCTATTAAAATTTATCTTACATTATTATTTAACTTGTTAGAATAAAACAAGAGATAGTGAAAGATGTGTGTATAGATAAGTGTATATAGAAAGAAGTAATAGGAGAAGAAAAAGAAGCCTAGTGACAACTCGATGGAATTATAACTTAGTTGAATACTCTCTTGTTATTAAAAAACAAAATATATATCTTTGTTTGTGTGGGAGAACATTATAAAAGTATGGATAAATTTTTTATACCATGATTTAATTGATATTCCACAATCTTTATAATCAACATGATAATTATAGTGTACTATATGGTATCAATTGATTCCAGATCCTTTTAAGGATTACTTAATCATTTTGGGAGGTGAAACTTGTTGTGTTTGTGATTAAATGTGTTTAATAGAAATATAGAATTCTCACTGACATGTTGGGTCCTTATCATATGTAACTAAATCATTACTTTCATAGATCTTATTGAAAATGAATGTTTTATTTTTTCAACCTCGTTGGTAGCATTTGATGTATGAGAAAGAATTAAAATTTAACAATTGATTTTAGTAAAAGTATATGTACTCCAATGTTATGAATGATTTTATATTTATGAATCCATTGAGATGATTATACCATCTATGTGAGTTTTATAGGAAAATTATACCTTTTAATATATCTACACATCATTATGCATAATTATGAAATGTGAATACTTTTTATGAATTAAAGATATATATAAGGTATTTTAATTTTGGTTTTCTTTTAAGAAGTTTTTTTCCCATATATTCATTTCTTATTCAGCCAATTTTATAAATATACCGGATTGGACTACATTTTATACCAAATATTGTTTTTAAAAAATAAAATAAAAAAGTATTTATTAAAAAAATCATAAATGAGAAAAAAATATAATAATATAACACAATATATAGGATGAAACCAAATGTTTTGAATTCTAGGAATGCTTAAGTGAGCGAGTCTTGAAATTCAATTGAAAAGGTTAAGAGCATGTTCAGTGAAAAATGACCAAATGAGACAAAAAAACTTAAATTAATGAGTATATATTGAATAAAAAAGGGATATATAAGCATTAAATTGTTTTCAAAAAAACATATTTGAATTTTATGGAATGCTTAGCTCATTAATTTTCTTACTAATATAAATATAATGAATCTCCTTCAATATAATCCTAATATAGTTTATGAGTCACTTATTTCCATGCTTTCTAGGACTGGATCTATATTGTGATTCTTTATTTTCTGAAATTTCTTTCATGGATTTTGAAATCTAATAAAGCCTATCTTATCATGATTTTTTGGAATAAATGATATTTTTATCCCATGGGTATAAAGGTTTAGGTGCAGGGGTGTGATTATAAAATACTATATCAAAATTTTAACCATTATATTTTTATTCTATATTATTTATTGGGTTTATAATCCCACTAATACAACCTTTTTCAATACATATACATTTTGAATTTAGTTTTTGAAAACATACTTAAAATGAAATAATAGATTTCTTAATGTAGTTGGTTAAAATTTTTCTATATTAATCAAAACATTATATACACATATCCAAATTAGAAAATACCTCTTTTATAGGATGAATAATTCATTGGGATATAAGTTATTCAACTAAACCAAGTGATATATCAAACCAAAAGTGGCCTAGTGGGGGCCCATAAAGAGAAGAAAATTTGGACAAGGTGGAATGGACATGCCTTAAGTAATTGGTTCATATCATGGGTTATGGGCCTCTAATTAGGCTGATTCTACCTCTATTTAAAATCTAAATTGAAGAGCCAAATGTCTAACAAATTTTAAGAAAATATTTGGCCGATAAATCAGTCATCCAAATGGATTAATTGGGTAAAAAAATATATCAAGGAAAACTCACCTATATCCATAGAGCATTAAATTTTTTTGGCTCTATATAGTGTAAATTTTTAATAAAAGACCTATTATACCTACTTATAAAAGTATTATTGACCATAGTAATAGAGGAGAGTGATTAATATGTCTATTTAAACATTTTTCTTCCTTCACATTCCATGGAGTAATAATTTCTTTGTGATCACCTAAGGTGGAACATGATGTAATCCTGAGATTTGTCTTTATAATAATTGTATTATATTTATAGTTATAGGTTTTCATATATTTTTTATACATATTTAATTATTATTTATTTAGTTTTTTATTTTTACATCACACTCACACTCAAATGATCATGTTTTAGGGTACTTATACACATGTTGTGTTACAAATAGTTCTTCATTTCTTCTTCATATTTTCAAGTGTGTGTTTAGGTGGTTCATATAAGTAGATTTAATTCACATAAACCCACCCATAAAAATGAATGTTTATTTAATTATATCATGTTAAGAAACATATAAATCTAGATAACACGTTGAGTTACTCATGTGTTTCTTTGATGATTTTCAGTTATGAAGTCAGACACAAATCACTCGATCATCGGTGGTAGTGGGCGAATCAATTTGCATTTACAACCAAACCTGAGGAGGTATCCTAGCATAAAATCAATAAATTTTTAGTCTTAAGTATTATAAATCAATAACTAAAATTTATAAACACTGTCTTATTAAGCGATGAAGTATGAACATCATGATATTTTCCTAGGTTCATCATAATCAATCACCTCATTAAATTTTCTTTTTCATGGAGTCTCATTTATTGAATACTTGTTACTTAATCCCAAAGTCCCCACGTTCTCCAATCCTATTTCCTTATACAAAATTTAAATCACTATTTAAAATTAATTATCTACGTCTTTATCAGGAAATAGACCACAATTCATTCCATATTATAGAAATTCTACTAAAAACAAAGAACTAATTTGATGTGTTTGATAATGTAATATGTGTCCCATAATAAATACATAACCATTCTAATTAAAATCATCGGTAAAGGTTATGAAGTGCTGATACCCCCACTTGATTGAGTACACATAGTTCCACATACATCACTATGTATTAGATATAATAGTCCACAATCCCATACACCTTTTACCTTGAAAGGTGATTTGGTTATTTATCATAATAAACAATATTCATAATTTAAAAATGATTCATAATCAAATGATTCCAACAATACATCTATTTGAAGTATTTGGATATATTTATCATTTATATTCCTAAGGAAATAATGCTCAAGATAAGTGTGTTATATTAAACCTTGAGCTTCTTATCTTGAATATTATAGATCAGATTATACATGTATTGAATGTATAAATGATTCACTATATTCCTAATTCCATAAAAAAATAAATTTATATATATATATAAACTCTTGTTCTTAATAGTGAATTAAAAACTAGATTATCTAAAGAAGATACATAAATAAAATTATTATTTATGGTTAGAAAATAGTAATAATTTTACAATTATAGTATTAATTCTATAAGTAGAATTATATCATAATTATCAACCTTAAATGCTGAAAATATTACGCCATTTCCAACATGTAGATCCATTTTACCTTTCATCAATTCCCTTCTATTTTTGAGTTTGTACGTATCAACATAAATGTGTGATGAACACTTGATATCTAATACCCATGATTCGGTAATAGAATATACTAAATAATTTTCATAGGTTTTTAAAGGATATAATGTTATAGAGTAAGTGGTAATAGATTCCCCTAGTTAAATATAGAGAAAATATTCTTTTCTATAGAGAGAGAAGATGCTTTCTTGAAAATCTACCCAAGATACACTTTGTATTTTATTAACAAGGGGGTTAATAAATCCTTATGGATATAAGTAAATAAATATAAATGATTATTGGTGTAAAATATTTAAATTCAAAGGCATGAAAAAAATATCTACAAGATTCATATATTATATATTATAAAGATATATATATTCCTAGAATAAATTTCAAAAAAATAAAAAAAATATTGGATTAGTTGAAAATAAATTTTTACAATCATGATATTAATTGAATTTTGTGTTAAGGATCAATATATAAAGGGTGATAATGTTGTTAAGTAACCAAAAGTTTTATGATATAATATAATAGAGAGAATATAATATTTCAACCATGAATATGGTGATGTGAGGATACATGATGATGCATATACATAAATGGAGATGGAACTCATATATGGAAACTATACTTAGTGAATAAAGAAGGTATTAACATTTTCTTAGGTTATGAAGTGATAATAAGAATACAATACATTGATATACATGTTATTGGAATTCGAAGTTGATTATAGTGATAATTAAAATATTAATACTAAAATTATAGGATCCATTAAAATGGTTATATGGAAGCTATGATAAAGGGAAGGGTAAAGAAGATTTTCATGAAAAAGATAAATAAGATATAATGATTTGAAGGGATATTGAAGAGAGGGATATTTATTAAGGATAATGGACCAAAATAAATTTTTTATGAGGTGACATTTTTTATTATGGTCAATTATGGTATTGTAAGAATTTTGAGTACGGATGATAAATACTAGAGAAAGTTGAAATATGGTTCGTGACAAATAAACCAACCATGCCATAATTTCATTGACCATGTCATTGTCTATGAACCACCATAATGATTATTTGTTGTTTTAGGGATCATGGAATAAAAAATAATTTATATAAGTCCTTGTATGTCATGCAGAGACAAAAAAGGATCATAATTATAGTAATGATTCAATGGAAAATAAGGAAGTCTCCATGTTTTGAAGGATAATGGGGATATTGATCTATTTTGATGAATTAAAATTGGATATTGAAGGTGGTTGTATCATTTTTACTAGTCATGGTTTTGGTGATTGGTTAGTAATGGATCTTTCAAGGTTTGATCATGGTTCTCATATATAGTTAAAAAATGGTGAATTGGAAATAAATACATGGTAATGGATATCATGGTGGTATATTAAGAGTTCAAAATTTATTAACAAAATGTATTATAAAGGATAAAATAAATGTTTTGAAGATTGTTTTACAAAAAATAGACAAGTTTATTATAATCCATATCATGGTGGTTGACATTTTTTCTTAGCATAATTTTTGGAGTTAATGAATCCTAAAACGTCTTGTGGTTTAGATAGAATTATGTTGTAATGTGTTTAGATATTTAGATTATAATTTGAAAATGACCTAAATTATTAGAAAATATTGATATATAACTCATGTTTTGTTGATTTGGGGTATTGACTAAACATAAAAATTCTGGGGTAAACGGAAATCATGATATGGTAAAAGGAAAAGATGCCATGGTTTATGAAAAATCTACACATCTTAAAGAGTTGTGTTTAATTAAAATAAAAGAGATATGAATTGTGATTTTGAATGATAAATATAATTATTTTGATAAATTTAATCACACTAAAACATGTATCATCCATCAAATGATCCCAAAATATTTGAGATAACAAGAAATGATTATAACCATTGATTGGATGGTTTGAGATTTTGGATAACTCATTTTATACTCTTCTATAATATAATTTTATACATAGAGGAGGAGAATGATATTAAAAGATCCATTTTGAGTAGAGAATAATAGTTGAGTGATTGATAATAGATAAATTGATATATTTTTCTATTTTCAATATGATTCATGATTCATGGAGTTTCATTGATCACATATAGTTATTTAGTGAATAAGATAGAGTGTAGTAGAGTTAATTCTTATCCAGAAATTAATATTTTCTAAATTAGTTATTTTATTTTATTTAAAAAAATTGGAAGACATCATTTCAAATATATTAATAAATAGTTGTTTACATTGATCTTATATACCAATATGGTTGCACGATGGATATCAAATCTAGAGTTTTGATGGTGTAAAAGGGATCAATTTCTAATGATTATTTAAAAGAAACTTTTCCCATGAAATAATTTTTTAAATTTTTATAAGACCAAATTTAAGGGTTGAAGTGGGAACCCACAAAACATAAAAAAATTAAAAAAAATTCAACCATTATAAATAAAGAAATTTAGAATTTAAAACATATAAAAACAAAAAATAGAAGAGACTTAGAAAATGGAAAAGCAAGGGTTCGAGAAAATAAAGAGGGATACTAGAGGAAACCATCAAGTAAATATTAAAATGATCCCCAGAAATCATGTCACACTAATGTAGGGACCCATGTACTGATCCAAGTCATGTTGATTCCTCATCTTTGTGCACATAGCCGATTTCTTCTCACCGTCAGGGAAAATTCCAACCATCCACCATTTATCATCACTAAGAAATTTTTGAACCCTATAGGAATCTAGTTGTTTTACTATATTTTGATAATCCCAATTATGATTTATTATATGTTGATAATATCAATATTTCTTATTTATAGTTTGATGATTCTTATTGTGGATAAATACTTACTTTAGTATTTGTGTACTTCAGACACATATTTATATGTTATGATAATTATATTATAATCAAAGAATTTGGTTAAGAAATTCTCTATTATTTTATGTTTAGTATTATACTTTCGGTTACTGGATGTAGGTATACTCTGACTTTTTCTGCCAATAGAATGCTTAAACAGAAAAGAGCTATCGATACAAAACAGAGCTACCAATACAGTTAAGTCTACCGCTATGTGAGAGCTACCGGTACAAATTAGTCACCATTACACAAGTCTACCGATACATCAAAGTCTACTGATACATCAAGGAAGCTACCGACAGGGACTTACCGCTAATGATACAGACAAGTATACCGCTACTAATACAAGACAAGTCTACAGCTACCGATACAAGAAAGCCTACCGCTACCGATGCAGTAAAGCTTACCGCTACCAAAGTCTACTGACTGACATGAAGTCTACCGATAGAAGGGTTACCGATGGAAAGGATACTATTACACAAAGGGCTACCGTTACACAAGAAGCTATCGATACTCAGACCTACCGATACACAAGGCTATCGATATCCAAAGCTACCGTTCCAGAGACAGAACCCGATGCTGCTTTAATTTATTTATCATTATTTAATCTAACCAACAGTCATATCAGGTATATTTTAATACACTGACATTTATTTAATGTGTGTTGTTGGATGTCAGGGAACCGTACCTCGTACCTACAAAAAGGAAATCACTTCTTTTGCCGGAGCTCGTGCTTTAAATAAGAGATGCTCCTGCTGCTAAAACAGGAGGTTGGAAAAACAAATAAGAGCGTGAAAAAAATAAGAAGGTGCTGAAAAGTGTGCATGAAAAGAGACGACTGAACTTACACGAAGAGCTCATACATTCCTGCATACCAGAAAGAGCAGAGAACGAGAAGGATAATATCCAAAAAAGAACTTCATCGACTACTTTCTCCTCTGTCTCTACACCTGGAAGTCAAGGAAGTAGACGACACTCTGTTTTCTAGACAAAAACCAGAAGAGGACTCAGAACCAATCCTGATCAATCCAAAGGAGTCCAGAGCTGAACTACAATCACTAGATCCATTATAAACTCTACATCATTGCCTCTGTGATTTATTATTTACTTTTCGAGCAGTGTGTGTCATCTGTTATATTTTACACACACACTGTCTCCTGTACTTTAACTGGAGGATTTGTAAATACTCTCTCAAACTCTTACATCTTTTATTTCCCACTGGGATAGTAGTAGAGGTTGTGCGTGACCTGGACAGCTGGTTTGTTGTTGTGTTTGTTTCCCACGAATAACAGTGGTAGAAGTCTTAGACCTAGACAGTTGTATACTGTTGTAATCCCCAATCCAAGGTGTGGATCACTTTTATATAAAGTTTTGAGAGGACTAAGTCTCAGCTTGAGACTGAACCTCTTGGTTATATCTGCTGTGCTTATTTTCTTTAAAAGTTATTTTTATTCCGCTGCAAACTACTTTAAAACCAAAAACTATTTGAAAGTATCTTTGATAATTAAACTCACAAGTGTTTATATTAGTTGTAAATCAGTAAGTTAGTTTCAAAAGTTAATCAACTCTTCTGATTTGATTAAATGGGAAATAATCAATCCCTTGAGAACCTAACAAAACCTTTACTTTGATATAAATTCACTACAGCTTAATTCTGTGTTTTATTTGAGGGAATTTGGTAAATGATTTTTAAACATAAATTTTAATTGGAACTCAATTCTCCCCCCCCCCCCCCTCTTGAGTGTCCACTCCGACCAACATTTGGTATTAGAGGAATTAAAATATTTTCTGAAGTACTCTGTTTTTCAACTGTGATTTTAGTTGTATTTTAATGTTCTTAAATTTTTTGTTATTTCTAAATTTTTATCTCTTTAAAATTTTTATTTTAAACTAGTTATCATGGATAACAGACTTGAAGGTGTTGCTACTAATAGACCACCATTTTTCAATGGAAACAACTATGCTCAGTGGAAGATTAAGATTAAAATTCATTTAGAAAGCATGGGTTTTGATATTTGGACTGCCATAGAATCAGAATATAAAATTCCTACTACTGTTAGATCTACTTGGAATGAAGCTACTAAGACAACCTAAAATAATAATTGCAAAGCTATGAATGCTCTGTATTGTGCTTTAAGAGATGAGGAATTTAATAGAATATCTGCTTGTAAGACTGCACATGAAATTTGGGATACTTTAAGTGTTTATCATGAAGGAACAACTAACATTAAGGAAATGAGATTGAACACCTATACTATTAAATATGATAATTTTAAGATGAAGCCTGATGAACCCATTTCCGATATGTATCTCAGGTTTAATGAAATTGTCAACACAATGATCTCACTGGGAAAAGATGTTTCATCAAAGGAGAAGATCATGAGAATTTTGAGATGCCCACCTGAAAGATGGAGGGGAACTTCTGTTTCAATTAGAGAATCTTGTGATATTGGTGAACTGCCAGTTAAAGAACTTATTGGTAAGTTGATGATGTATGAAGAAGAGCTTAAACTAAACAAAGAAGAAGAAGAAGAACCAAAAAGGAAGTCAGTTGCCCTCAAGACATCTACTTCAAAGAATAAGGAGAAACTTCAAGCTGTAAGTGATAGCTCAATCTATAAAGAAAGTGAAAGTGCATCTGACAATGATGCATAAATGGCTCACATAGCCAAAAGATTTAAGAAGTTCTATAGGAAAAAGGAGTTTTTCAGAAAATCAAATTACAGAGGTAAGTATGACAACAAGAGACACTGGAAAAAGGACTGGAAGAAATCTGACAAATCTGATGAAGTTGTCTGCTATGAGTGCAAGAGAAAAAGATATATAAAAGAATATTGTCCAAAACTGAAATACAAGAAGAAATATTAGTATAAGGATAATAAGTATAAGAAATCCATGAAGGCTACTTGGAGTGCTTCTAAGGATATCTCCAGTGAATCTGAAGCTTCTGAAACTGAAATCAGAAATAAGGAAAACATGTGTTTTATGAAAAACACCTCTGAGGTAACATCTGAAACTCCTTATTTAAATTATTATTATTCTGGAGATGATTCCTATTCTGAAAATATGTCAAAATATGAACTATTTGAATACTGTGATATGTTGGAAGAAACCTATAATGAGCTGAAAGAAAAATACAAAGGTTTAAAGAAACAGTATGCTTTAACTGTTAATCATAAATGTAATCTTGACATAGAAATAGAAAAGAATGTTCGGTTACTTAAAGAAAACACTGAACTAAAATTTTCAAATGAGCAACTTAGGAAGGATTTAGAAAAGTTCACAAATGGAAAAGATACTCTTACTAAAATGCTAGGTAAGCAGATTACACCTAGATATACTACTGGCATTGGATACCAACCTGGACAAAGAAAAATTACCAAAACTAAATTTATTTCTAAATCTGGACAGAATGTAGATAGTTATAATTCTGGAGGTTCATATGCTTCAACTAGTTATATTCATAGTTACAGATCTAATAAAGTTTATCTTTCCAAATCAGTTGATTCTACAAATTTTATGAGACCCATAAGACAAATTTGGGTACCTAAAGTTTTATTGGCTAACCTGTCTGGACCCAAGAAAATCTGGGTACCAAAATCATTTCTTGTCTAAATCTGTTTTGTAGGGAACCTTCTTAAAGAGCGCCTATAGAAAGACCTGGTACTTGGATAGTGGATGTTCAAGACATATTTCAGGAGACTTCTCATGCTTTAAAATCTTAGTCAGAGTTGATGGAGGTTTTGTCACTTTTGGTGATAATTCTAAAGGGAAAATCATCGACTTAGGCCAGATTGGTAACACTGACTCAGTATTAATTTCTGAAGTTCTATTTGTTGATGGACTTAAATATAATTTATTAAGTATTTCTCAGTTATGTGATGATGGTTTCAATGTTAAATTTGAAAATGATTCTTGTAATGTTTATTCTAAAAATGCTTTAGTATTTTCTTCCTTGCGAAATGAAAATGTTTATGCTGTTGATTTAAATTCTTTAGCTATGCAAAATATTTCTTGTTTAAATTCTTTTCATAAAGAGTCTTGGCTTTGGCACAGAATATTAGGACACTGAAATGTACATTCACTCAAGAAACATTCTAGGAATAACTTAGTTAGAGACCTACCAAAACTTGAATTCCCAGCAGATAAAGTTTGTAATCCCTGTCAAAAGGGAAAGAAACATAAAGTTTCTTTCAAATCAAAGAAAGAAGAATCAACTTCTCAACCTCTCGAGTTGGTTCACATGGATTTGTTTGGACCTTCTAGAGTTTCTAGTTTAAATGGGAAGCACTATGTCTATGTTCTAGTAGATGACTATTCTAGGTATACTTGGGTATATTTTCTAGCTCACAAAAGTGAAGCTTGTTCTTACTTTGTTAAATATTCCAAGTCTGTAGAGAACCTTAGTGGACTTAAGATTAAAACATTGAGAAGTTATCATGGTTGTAAGTTTGAAAATCATGAGTTTGAATCCTACTGCTCACACAATGGCTATAGTCACAATTTCTCTGCCCCTAGGACACCTCAGCAAAATGGTGTAGTGGAAAAGAGGAATAGAACCCTTCAGAAAATTGTCAGAACCATTCTCAATGAGTATGACCTACCTGTTTATTTTTGGGCTGAAGCTGTCAATACAGCCTGCTATATTATCAATAGAGTCTTGATCAGACCTATTCTTAAGAAGACCCCTTATGATTTGTGGAACCATATGAAACCTAAGGTTAGCTACTTCAGAGTTTTTGGTTGCAAAGTCTTTATTCTTAATACTAAAGATAATCTTGATAAGTTTGCATCCAAGAGTGATGAAGGAATCTTCCTAGTTTACTCTATTTCTAGTAAATCCTATAAAGTTTTCAATAAAAGAACCAAATGTGTGGAGGAATCTGTTCACATCAAATTTGATGAAACTGATCCACATAAACCTAAGACCTCTCTTGAAAATCTTGAATATGATCTCTCTATTTTGAACCTTAATGATAAAGATAGTGGACCTATAGTTAAAACGTCTAGTTCTAGAAATTTTCCAGAACCTGCTTCTGTTGACTCCCAACCTGTTGATAAACCTGAAATCTTCAGCCCTACCTTTTCAAGACAAACTAGGATTCTAAAGAACCATCCTTTAGATGTTGCTGTAGGAAATTTTGATAGAGGAACATAGACTAGAGCTTCTCTAAGAAATCAGGTTGAACATCAAGCTTTTCTTTAACAGTTAGAACCTAAAAATATCAATGATGCTATCAATGATGAATTTTGGGTAATAGCTATGTAAGAAGAACTAAATCAATTTGAAAGAAATAATGTCTGGGAATTAGTAGAAAGACCTAAAGACACTTTGACCATAGGCACAAAGTGGGTGTTTAGAAACAAAGTTTATGAATCTGGAAATATCATTAGAAATAAACCTAGACTAGTTGCACAGGGTTACAATCAAGAAGAAGGAATTTACTACGAGTAAACCTTTTCACCTGTAGCTAGATTAGAGGCAATTAGGATCTTACATTCCTTTGCATCACATCTGAATTTAAAGTTATATCAAATGGATGTGAAAAGTGATTTTCTAAATGGTTTTATTGTTGAATATGTTTTTGTAGAACAACCACCTAGTTTTTCAAATACTCACTTTCAAAATCATGTTTTTAAACTTTCTAAAGATTTATATGGTTTAAAACAAGCTCCAAGAGCTTGGTATGAAAGACTTAAAAATTTTCTTATTTCAAAAGTATTTACAAAAGGAATTGTTGATCCCACTCTTTTTATAAAAATAATTTCAAAAGATGTTTTAATAGTAAAAATCGATGTTGATGATATTATTTTTGGATCTTCAAAAAATTCTTTATGTAATGATTTTTCAAAGGTTATGCAAAATGAGTTTGAAATGAGCTTAATGGGAGAGCTTAAGTACTTTCTTGGATTTCAAATCTTTCAAACTAAAGATGGTATTATTTTGAATCAAAGTAAATATACTAACGATTTATTAAAAAGTTTTGGTTTGGATAGTATTAAGGGAAGTGATACACCTATGAGTACCACCTGTAAATTGGATATTGATGAAACTGGTAAACCAGTAGATCAAACTAATTATAGAGGTATGATTGGGAGTTTACTTTATCTTACTACTAGTCGACCTGATATTATTTTTAGTGTATGTATGTGTGCTAGATTTCAATCTTACCCTAAAGAGTCACACTTACTTGCTGTTAAAAGGATTTTCAAATATATTAAGTATACTGCAAATTTAGGTTTGTTTTAACCAAAAGAACAATCATTTGATTTAATAAGTTATTCAGATGCTGACTTTGCTAGATGCAAGTTAGATAGAAAGAGCACATCTAGAACGTGTCATTTACTTGGAAAGTCCCTAGTATCATGGTGTAGTAAGAAATAGAACTCAGTTGCATTATCTACTGCTAAAGCAGAGTATATAGCTGCTGGTAGTTGTTGTGAACAGATTCTGTGGATGAAACACACTTTATTGGACTATGGATTTGAGTTTAAACATTTTTCAATTAACTGTGACAACACTAGTGCGATCAACATTTCAAAGAACCCTGTGTCTCACTCTATAACTAAACACATTGATGTTAGACACCACTTTCTAAGACATCATTATCGAAGAGGTGATATAACTCTTGAATTTATAGGCACTGAACTTCAATTAGCTGATATTTTCACTAAGCCTTTAAGTTCAGAAACATTAAGTTTCATTAGACACAAATTAGGAATGATAACTTACTCTTAAACCATTAGAGAATCCTCACCGTTAGAGAAACCTCACCATTATAGAAACCTCACCATTAGAGAATCCTCACCATTAGAGAAACCTCACCGTTAGGGAATCCTCACTGTTAGAAGACCTCACCGTTAGGAGACTTTACCGGTATATCTCGCGTTGTTTTAAACTTATGTAAAGCCGAGACTTCGAACCATTTTTAAAAGATTTATTTTATTTGTGAATCCTTAATGATATTAAACCCGATATTAGACTTCACTCAATCTCACCGCGAACTCATCTGTTCGAATCCCTCCAACCTCAACCTCTCAAGCCGCAAAACCCTAAAACTCAGATCTGTAATGGCCCGCGTTAAGAGACCTCAGGTTACAGATGGTAGTGATGAGCTGCAAGAGAAAAGACAGAAGGTGACCAATGTTGATGCCAGTGGAAGCGGTGAAAGTGTAGCTCGAAGGAATCCAGTAAACCCGCATCTCTCAAGGCAAGATATTGTCGTTGAGAAAGAGGTGTGTGCAGAATGGCTCATGGAGAGAAAGTCCTTGGTTCTTAATGTTTAAAAAAAAGGTTGGCTCGAGTGCTTCACAAACAACAATGGACCTTATTATCCAGGACTGGTGAAACAGTTCTATGAGTTCGTTCGTTTTGAGAAGTCCGAAGAAGAAAACAAGATGTTATCTTATGTAAATGGTCACGAATTTTCCTTTACTTCGGTTGAATGGGCTGGGAACTTAAAAGTTCCACATGAAGGAGATTATTCTTTTTATTCAAAATCTATACCCTCAACCAGTGACTTGTTTAAGTATGAAGATGATTTGTTAGAGCTGACAGGGAATGGGACCCCTAGAAAAATCATAGCTACAGATATGGAAGGAGAAGATAAACTTCTTTTCAAGTTTATTCAACATGTAGTTAGTCCAAGGAGAGGAGACTTTGCTACACTGAGATTCCAGGACATTTATTTGTTGCATCTATTGAAGCATGGAGTTAAGGTAAATCTGTGTAGATTGATTATGATTCAGATTGAGGATATGACTAGATCGAAGTCTAAGTCAAATGCACTGTTCTTCTCAAAGTTGATTTCTGTTATAATGAAATAAAAGGAGGTGGCTGGACCTCAAGATGAAATGATAGTAGTTAAGGATAACTTCTGCATCACAAGGACTGTCTGTAAATATATTAAAGTTAGCTGGAATCCTTGGAGAAAATCATGGGTGAATGATGAAGGAAGAATATATGATAAGTTCACACCAAAGGACCATCCCTCTAGACCAAAGAATGTGAGAGATATTGGTCTTGGACCAAATGAGCCAGAACCGGTCTACAGTGATGATGAAGCTGAGGAGGAAGAGACATCAGTTGAGGAAGGAGGAGACCCTGATTTACCTCCTAGTCCTATGCCTCAAACCATTTCCTATGGAGCAGCTAGCCCTCCAAAAGAACTACCAAGGAGAGAAACTATTTTTAAGGACAATGATACAGAGACTGAGGAAGAAGACGAAGAAACATGTCAGTATGTTGTTAAGGACACCTTTGAAGAGGATGAGGCAACCAAATTCGAGCGTGTCTTTAATGGAGAAAAGGAGGCTTCTAGTGAAGCAAATGATGAGGAAAATGAAGAAGAAGAGCTCAGTTTGAGCCCTCTGATAGACAGTACAGTCAAAATAGTTCCTGATCAGGAAGCAGAAGTAGCATCTGTTGTTGAGAGAGTTCTTGAGCCATTAGAGCAAATGGCTATTGAATCTGCTGTAGTTTTAGAGGAAATTATGGAAGTACATCAAGAAGAACAGTTGGAGGAGATACCTCAGGAGAATATTCCAAGTAAGGGGGAGCATCTTGGTTCAGTATCTGTTTTGTATGACATTGAAGGTTGGACATCAGATCCAGGATATATGGTTCTTGGACTTTCCTATGGAGATTCAGATGAGGAAGACTATCCCCAAAGATAATCTGTTATCCTACCTGATGTGGCTGAAAATTTGGCAACCAAGGAGGACCTTGAGTCCTTAAAGGCTAAAATGAAAGAAGAACTGAGAGAATCAGTGGTAGATTTGAAGACAAGTCTGGTTTATGAAATGAGAAGTGTGGAGAAATCCCTGGAGCTATCTCTGGGATGTTCTGTTGCTAGTCCAGTGAAAGGAATGATGGATGAAGTTAAGGTGTTCCATACTCAAATTGAGAGTTGGACAAGAGCTTTGGTTTCTACCAGACAATCGATTGCTTCATTGACTGCTTTGAACAGTTCTCAAACCCAAGTGCACACTGATATCAGATATATCAAAGAAGTAGTCAAGAAATTTGTGGAAGTTTTTGAGGCTTTTAATAAATCAGTCAATGAACACTTGAACAGTCAAGACGAACTTGTCCAGAAGGTGGTTAGTAATCTGACACAATCTTTCAAGGAGATAGTAGCTTTCTCAGTTAAACCCCTTCCCTCATCCAGCTCCTCTGTGAACCTTGACCAGATCAGAACTGTTATTCAGAAAGAGTTGGCTAAGTCCAGTACCAGTGGCTCCTTGGATACTCAGATCCTTGCTACCACTATGGAAGTTAGTATTTTTGTTCGTGATCACCTATGGGAAGCTACTGCTTCTCAAGAGGCAATTAAAAATAAAGTGGATGCTTATTTTGAGAAGGTCTATACCAAGCATCAAATGACCAACCATTTCAAGATCTTGCTAGAAAATATGAAGTTGCCTCCAGTGACTTAGGCTTTCAGAGAACAGGGTAGTAAGCTCAGGGATCTTACTCCTACCTTGGATAAATTCATTGAAAATCGAGATGATTTTGTGTCTGCAATGGAGAGAGGAGGGAGTATTATTATGGATTTCAGGAACCTGTTTCTACCCTTCTTGCATGTGGATGCCAGACCTGTGATTGTACCTCCTGCACTTCTTTCCTCTGCCTCTGGGAGTACACCTCAGTTGACTCCAGCTCAGGATATTCGTAGCTTGACACCTATGATCCCACAAAAGAGCACGGATTTCAGATCCAGAACAGTTTCCGTGGCTGACCCTCTGGTTCTTTCAGCTATTCCTAAGCCTTCTACTGAATCTGACCCTGCACCCTCTTCTGATCCTAAGGGAAAGAATCCTGTTCACGAGGACGATTGATTGATTCTAGATCTTTTTGATAGGATTCACTTTTATTTTTGACCTTCTGGTTTTATCAGTGTATCTCTTGTCCATTAATGAAATACCTCTTACTTTCTCTACTGTACTATGTTTCTATTACTTTTCTAGTCTTTATCTTTTCTCTGATACCCTTCTTTTTGTTAATCGCAAAGGGGGAGAAAAACATGAGTCCTAAAAAATACATGATTCCTAAGAGTTAACAAAGGGGAGAAAAACACAAAGGGGGAAAATGAGACCTAAGAGAATCTTGTAGTAAATTTGACAGGGGTAGGAATATGGAAGCTTTGTTTTAATAAAATAAATCTTTTTATTTTGATTCTAATTCTTCTCTGATTGTAATTCTTTTCATTTTGGCATAAGTTTTCATTATCAAAAAGGGGGATATTGTTGAACCATCTAGGAATCTAGTTGTTTTACTATATTTTTATAATCCCAATTATGCTTTATTATATGTTGATAATCTCAATATTTCTTATTTATAGTTTGATGATTCTTATTGTGGATAAATACATACTTTAGTATTTGTGTACTCCAGACACATATTTATATGTTATGATAATTATATTATAATAAAAAAATTTGGTTAAGAAATGATCTATTATTTTATGTTTAGTATTAGACTTTCAGTTACTGGATGTAGGTATACTCTGACTTAACTCATTCTGCCAATAGAATGCTTAAACAGAATAGAGCTACCGATACAGAACAGAGCTACCGATACAGTTAAGTCTACCACTATGTGAGAGCTACCAGTACAGATTAGTCACCGTTACACAAGTCTATCGATAAATCAAAGTCTATCGATACATCAAGGAAGCTACCGATAGGGACTTACCGCTACTGATATAGACAAGTCTACCACTACTGATACAAGACAAGTTTATAGCTACAGATACAAGAAATCCTACCGCTACCGATGCAGTAAATCTTACCGCTACCAAATTCTACCGACTGACATGAAGTCTACTGATAGAAGGGTTACCGATGGAAAGGCTACCGTTACACAAAGGGATACCGTTACACAAGAAGCTACCGATACTCAGACCTACTGATACACAAGGCTACCGATATCCAAAGCTACCGTTCCAGAGACATAACCCAATGATGCTTTAATTTCTTTATAATTATTTAATATAACCAATGGTCATATCAGCTATATTTTAATACACTGACATTTATTTAATGTGTGTTGTTGGATGTCAGGGAACCGTACCTCATACCTGCAAAAAGGAAATCACTTATATTTTCGGAGCTCGTGCTTTAAATAAGAGATGCTCCTGCTGCTAAAATAGGTGGTTGGAAAAACAAATAAGAGCGTGAAAAAAATAAGAATGTGCTGAAAAGTGTGCATGAAAAGAGACGACTGAACTTACACGAAGAGCTCATACATTCCTGCATACCAGAAAGAGCAGAGAATGAGAAGGATAACATCCACAAAAGAACTTCATCGACTACTTTCTCCTCTATCTCTACACCTGGAAGTCAAGGAAGCAGACGACACTCTTTTTTCCAGACAAAAACTAGAAGTGGACTCAGAACCAATCCTGATCAATCCAAAGGAGTCCAGAGCTGCACTGCAATCACTAGATCCATTCTAAACTCTACATCTTTGCCTCTGTGATTTATTATTTACTTTTGGAGCAGTGTGTGTCATCTGCTGTATTTTACATGCACACTGTCTCCTGTACTTTAACTGGAGGATCTGTAAATCCTCACTCAAACTCTTACATATTTTATTTCCCACTGGGATAGTGGTAGAGGTCGTGCGTGACCTGGACAGCTGGTTTTCTATTGTGTTTGTTTCCCACGAATAACAGTGGTAGAGGTCTTAGACCTGGACAGTTGTATACTGTTGTAATCCCCGATCCAGGGTGTAGATCACTTTTATATAAAGTTTTGAGAGGACTAAGACTCATCTTGAGACTGAACCTCTTGGTTATATCTTCTGTTCTTATTTCCTTTCAAAGTTATTTTTATTCCGCTGCAAACTACTTTAAAACCAAAAACTGTTTTAAAGTATCTTTGATAATTAAACTCGCAAGTGATTATATTAGTTGTAAATCAGTAAGTTAGTTTCAAAAGTTAATCAACTCTTCAGATTTGATTAGCTGGGAAATAATAAATCCCTTGAGAACCTAACATAACCTTTACTTTGATATAAATTCACTATAGCTTAATTCTGTGTTTTATTTGAGGGAATTTGGTAAATGATTTTTAAATAGAAATTTTAATTGGAACTCAATTCACCCCCCCTCTTGAGTGTCCACTCCGACCAACAGAAATTTAGTTGTACATACTTAAAGAATCAATATTCATCACTGATCATTGGAAAAATCATCATAGACACCAATTTTAGATGAAAAATAACACCATTAATCACTTCATAGACACCCATAAGAGAATCTAACTGTAATAGAAGAGAATAACGATTCGAGAAACAACCTTCATAGATGTAACATGGAACCCCATCTTTGCTATCATTACCAAGAACAAAATAAACATCAAAACATACACCATAAAATTAATAAAAAATTACATCACCATTAATCCTTCACAAAGATATAAAACTGTTAAGTTACTAGCAGAAGAGATATAGGTGACCCCAAGATCAATATTTTCTATTGAAATGCCATTGCTACTACTAACACCCATCATACAATGTCTTCTTCTATAGAAGTTCACCACTATGATAACATGCTAAAAACACTAGAGAAGACCACCACAGAGAAACCTTCTAAATTTATATCCTATAATTAGATTGGGATATATGGATAAAATAATTTCACAAAGACATTGGAAGCATAAAAACCTCTGATAGATATGGAGAACACCATGGAGTGGAGAAGAAGAGGCTAAGTATAAATAAAGAGACCATCACACCATATAAAAAATAGGACCATTCTTCCCCCTTGCAACACTAAAAACCATTTATTGCACAACCAACATGATCTTAGACCACCATGACCCCACCTTGCTAGACCAAAAGTGAGTCTTACATAGTCGATTGGACAGTAAGAGCAGAGGTGGAGACAAATGAGTTCCTCAACATGAAAACCAACAATTAAGAAAAAAATGACCAAAACAAAACCCAACCCAAATAATCTAGGCATAAAAATTCCCAATTACAACCACTGTATCATTGTATATCCAATAGACTATAAAATACATTTCATAATACCAATTATGGGGTTAGATTTGTAGGTTTAGGTATAAAGATAGGATAAAAAAGAGAAGATGTGGCCCCTAACACTGAAAAATATCTACACAAATAAACACTAAGATACCAAAGGACTATAAAGTGAAATTGATTAACCAAAGACCATCCACCACAAGGGAAAATACTAGGGCATGAAGGTTACTAGAGGTGAATAAATTATTAAATCCATCCATGGACTTCCTAAAGTAGGGTAACCCTCCTTTCTTCTTGGAGTTATCCTGAATTATAATGAAGTCCCATCTAACAAAACATGGGATAGGTCCAGGATCAAAGGCTAGAAGATCATCACATAGAGCTTTGAGATCCATTACATTTTACTTTTCATAAATATAGGTGATTACTATAACCCAATTGGAAAAACCTCTTCAAAATAAATAAATTGGGAAGAGGAAATAATGAGATCCACACAGGTGTTAATCCTCTATAAAATCCAAATACATTCATTTGAAGGAATTTCATTCATATTGTTAATAACATTGAGTTTTGAATAATAATATTGGATGAGTCTAGGATTCTACGTTGAATCCAGTATTTCCAATACTAAGAGATTAGATACATTTATTTCATTCTGGATTTATTCTCATTTTGTAGTAATCCTAATACTATTTCCTTCCAGATGAAAACTACTGATATTTTAGAAAGAAAAAAATGAACTAAAGTTATGAAAGACAAACTGTTGACGGGGGTGTCTCTCCTACTAGTAAGGATTTGGCCCTTTGAATATTTAAGACCTTGGGGAAAGAAGGGGTGGCTAGAGATATTTTGTGTCTCTTGTTCCTTGAAGGGATAGGTGATGGGGGAAGCTCCTCCAAGCCATGAGAAAAAGTTTCCAAAATGTAGAATTCTATAGAAGTGGATCTATCAAAAGAAGTGGAATATAGAAAAATATTGGGAGGATCCAAAAGGAGAGACAATGCTGACTACTTTACATTTGAATCATGTAGATAAACCACCTTAGAACACATGGGAGAACCAAATCTTGTGTCTAAAACTGGGTCTGCATAACCATGATCAATTAAATACAAAACCTATAATAAAAGAGTTTGAATGGAGAAAGTATATTGAGGCCCTTCCTGTGAGTATGGAACCATAGAAAAATAAATCCTACCTCCTTCAGAACCTGATACCTCCACAAAAGAACCACCATGATAACAAATACAAGGATATGAAAAATTAAGAGGAATCTGAAGGAATATCAACCAAAGAATCCCAAGTTAGTGATATTTAATGTCGGGATGCATGAAATAAATAATCCCTCAATAAAGGTTTAGTTTGGCGATCACACCTCGATGCTTGTGGAGAGGGAGAAGGAGGGGGATCATAGAATAATGAGGGTTCAGATGGTCTACTTAGGATTATGTCTCCTAAAAGAGGACAAGGAATGAACCTAGAGGCCACAACCTTGACAATATCTCACTTGATAAAAAGTATAACCTTTTTAGAAAAAAAAATCAGAACTAGTGTTAATAAAAATGATCTGGGGAAAGGGATATAGTGGTCCATAACAACACATATCTTATCCACTATAGTGTTATGAATCCTCAAGGTGTCATCATCCACAATAATAATGTGCCTAAAAGTGTCACCAATGAGTTTGAGGGATGATGGGTTATAACACAGAAGAGGGATACATTAGAGAAGAACCCAAACAATAGAAAATTCATAGGATATGGAACTATCTTGATAGGTTCTTGATCTCCAAGGTATTTCTAGATACCCTAATACTATTTCCTCCCACATGGAATACTTCCTTTAAGATCACTCTCTGATTCTAATGTTGGGAGGGAATGGTGACCTCTTAAGGAGGATAGGTTTATCTAATTCCTAGACCAATGTAGAGGACTTTTTTCCGATGGTGAAAACCTTGTGGGTGAGGTCCATGCATGTAAAAACCTTATAGGTTATTCATAGGAAGCTCAAGTGTATAAATAATGAGCTTATGGAAGTGTATTCCATTTGTGATAGCAACACCTAAAGTATAAGGTCCTAGAAAATAAAATATTTCTCTTGGAGGACAAATTAAAAGAGTACTGGTGTGATGAAGTCTTCATTTACTTATTGGGACAACACAACACTTTATAAAATATGGTTTTATAAGCTAAAAAAAGAATGAGAAATATCTAGGATCTACTGGATCAAAGAAGGCGATAAGAACTCTGTGTTTTCTCATTCTTTCATCAAAGAGAAGCATGGATGATGGTTCTTTCAATAATGATATTAATGTCTATGGACAAATGGATGCTGGCCATTTCAAAAATTTACTCTCTAAGCTAGGGTATTATGAACAGGGATGCTATCCTAGAGAGGAAATCAATTAATTATTCTTCAACAACTTACCAAACTCCATCAATATGCATAGTAATGGTTTAATTGAAGAATATCCAAGATCATTTGAAATATTTTAGGCTATTAATGATTCTGAACCGAAAAATGATCTAGGCCCAAAAAATTTCCCTAGAGCCTTTTATTTGTCTACTTGGGATATTATTGAAGAATAATTGATCTTATATGTCCTTAACTACTTCCCATGTGTCCACTTTCCAAGATCCACCAACTCTGCCTCTCTAGTTCTCATTCCAAAAGTAAACCATCCTTTGAAATTTGATCACTTTTGACCGGTGAGTTTATGAAAATTTTACTTCAATTTTTTTTCCAAAATAATCAATCATAGGATATTCAAAATCCTTACCTAGATAGTGTCAAAATAAAAACATGTATTTGTAATGAAAATAAATATAAAAGGTGTAATTTCACTTGTGAAAGAGATGATACATGACATTAATACGAAGTTTGTTGTATTGAATATCATGGTAAAAGTTTACATTGAGAAGGCCTATGATTCTATCCAGTGGGGTTTCATTATTAAAGTTATAAAACAATGAGTTTTTTAGAGAAATTCTGTAATATTTTCTTCTTTTTTTACTCTACATAGTTCTCTATTTCATTTTCTAGATGGAATCCTGGTTTATTTAAATCTATCATAGGGATTTGTTAAAGAGTCCCTATTCTTATGTCCTTATTTTTCCTAGCTCAAGACTCTCTCAAATGAAACATATATAAGGTTGTATCCTCAGTCTCTATCCTCTAATACAAGGGTAGGTATGAATCTATTGGAATATATCACTTGTTATTTTCTAATGAAATTTTGTACTTTTAAATAAAATAGTTAGTTCAATAATACGATTCAAAAATATTTTAGATGAGTATGAAAAATGGAGTGGAATAAATTCCACCCCATTAAAAGCAATGTGTTTTTCTCTATATATTTCTCTTTTAACTTTTATACTATCATGGTTTATTTAATGGGGATTTTATAAGGTACTTTTCCCATGGAATATCTCAGCACACCTCTCACCATAGGTAGGGTAAATATCATTAATTTTGATAACATTGTTCAAAGGATAATAAGAAGGAACAATAACTAGAAGAGTTGGATTATATCTTTTAACTGGTGTAACAATCTCATCAATTATGTACTGACATACATTTCCTTGAATATGAAGGATTCCATTCGGGTTTTGAAAGGGGTCCTTAACTAGATTGAGAGTATGATAAAATAATTTATTTGGGACCCCCTAATGAGAGGTAAACATCATTGGGTTTTCCTAAAAAGGTTGGGAAGACTTTTTGCTAAAGGAGGAATTAGAATCAAAAGTTACTACAGCAAAATAAGCCTTTAATAGTGCTAATAATGGAATTTATCAGTGCTAGTGAAGTGCTGAATACCAGAGTGAGATTAAAATACCTTTTATTTTATCATAAATTTTTTAGAACTGATAAAGGATCCCTTTATCAGTTCTTTTATTTAACACTTATAAAGGATAATTTTATATATGTTTTTAAAATCACTGATAAACATATCTTTCAAAAGCACTGATAAAGGGGAATACTATAGTGTGTTGTAACTACACACAACATTACCAATGTAATGTGTTGTAATAGGACACCATAACACCAGAAATGCCACCAAATATCAAAAAAATCAAGTACCAATATAGAATTTAAATGAAATGAAATTGACAACAAAAATAAAAAAACACTATATTTTAGACATTTCAAACATTGGTTTATACAATTTAATAAGTAAAAAATATTACCTATATTCAAAAACATAAATTTTACTTTATCTTTTGATCCTGACCCAACTCATGCTATTACCGAACAAACCACCTCTGCTCGAGAAAAGTAACTCACCTGTATTAGAAAACAATTCTTATGTTAGAAATAATATAAAGAAATTAATTAATAAAAAGTGTTAATTTTAAACTGAACATTGAGTGATACTAGGAACACTATGTATCAGATCGAGTTATGGTTGATTCTTATATGTCACACCATTTCTTATTCATATCCAAGCATTATCTCTATGAAAATTAATTAAATAAGTATAAGATAAAGCCCCATGGGAACACCCTAATGGTTACATCATATGGTGGTATTTGGGAGGTCTCAGTATGGATCCTCCCAATGCGCATTTAGGTAGGTTTTCATTTTTTTTATTCCCCCTACCCTGACTGATGTAATATAAATAATTATATGATAAAAATAATAAGGAAATCAATTAAGTAATAGTAGATAGAACGATGAGAAAACAATCTAGGCTCGTTTTCTCAGTTTTGGTGATGTGATGCACATTTTAAACAAAAAAGACACTTATATATTGAAAATATTCACTAGGATTCATATCTTTCACACCGTTCATCAAATTGGTCCTAAAGTATCAAAACGATCTGAATGAGTTTTCTAGATTTTGAGTACATCACTTGTCTTTTTTTTTACTAAAATGTCATTTTAAACTGGAACCACACAATTTGACTAATATAAGTCACATTGTGATTTATTTTGACATGATATTAATTCCTACATGTCAAAAATTAATTATGGATTTTATTTCTAAATTATCAAGAAAATATGGGCATGTTTGATCGGTTTTCAGTGAGTGACAGTTTTTGAACTAAAATGTTGATTTTAAACTAATAACGGACACTTTGAGTTATACCAGGAACGTAATGTATCAGATTCAGGTGTAGATGATTCCTAAACATCAAAAATGACTTATGGACTGTTTTTTTAAATTATAAAAACAATTTTAATTCATTTAGTTGATTTTGAGTAGGTTAGTTGCCCATTTTACTAAAATTGATGCCAATTTTTAATAAAAAGACACACTTGTTATCATAACAGTCACATCATACATCATATTGAGGTGTGGATAATTTATACATGTCATAAATGACTTATGGATCATTTTAATAAATCATTAAAATAATCCTAATGTGTTTTATTAGTTTTGAGTATGTCACTTGTCTTTTTTATTAAAATGTCATTTTAACCTGGAAACACTCACATTGATTCATACCAATCATGTCGTGTATAGGTTTGATATGACACCAATTACTACATGTTAAAAATTACTTATGAATCATTTACACAAATTATCAAGAAAACCTGAGCATGTTTGTTTAGTTTTCTGTGAATGACACTTTTTGAACTAAAATTTCGATTTTGAACTGATAATGGACACTTTGAGTCATATCGAGCACACTGTGTATTGGATTGAGGTAAAGACGATTCCTACATGTCAAAAATGAATTAGGGATCATTTATAAAAAGTATAAAAACAATATTAATACGTTTTTTTGGTTTTTCATTGGTCAAATGTCTATTTTACAAAAATTAATGTCATTTTTAAATAAAAAGATGCATTTGGAGTCATACCAGTCACACTATGTATCAGATTGAGGTGAGGAAGATTCATACACATCTCAAATGACTTATGGATAATTTTAATAAAGTATCAAAACAATAAAATTCATTTTCTTAGTTTTGAGTACGCCACTTGTCTTTTTTACTAAAATGTCATTTTAAACTGGAAACACGCACTTAGACACATAACGATAACATCGTGTATCAATTTGATGTGTGACCAATTCCTAGAAACCAAAAATGGATTATGAATTTTTTTACTAAATTATTGAGAAAATATGAGAACGTTTATCAGTTTTCAGTGAGTGACACTTTTTGAACTAAAATGTAGATTTCCAACAGATAACAGACACTTTGAGTCATACCAGGAACATCATGTATCGAAATATGGTGAAAATAATTCCTATATGTAAAAAATGAATTATGGATATTTTATATAAATTATCAAAACAATATGAATGGGTTTGATCAGTTTTGAGTAGGAAAGTTGTTCATTTTACTAAAATTGATATCAATTTTAAATAAAAATACATAATTGGAGTCATACCTGTCACAAAGTGAATCATATTGAGGTGAAGCTGATTAATAAACATCTAAAATGAATTATGGATTTTTTTTTCGAAAGTATGAAAATAATATGAATGTGTTTGATCAGTTTTGAGTACATCACTTGTCTTTTTTACTAAAATGTCATTTTAAACTAGAAAACATGAAATTTAACTCATACTGATCACCTAGTGCATCGGTTTGATGTGAGACCAATTAATACACATAAAAAATTAATTTTGTTTTACCTAAATTATTAATAAAATCTGATTGTATTTGATCAGTTTTCAAGGAGTTACACTTTTTGAACTAAAATGCTGATTTTAAACTGAAAATATACATTTTGATTTATACTAGGAACATCATGTATCAGATTAAGGTGAGGATAATTATTACATGTAAAAATTACGTTTGGATCATTTTTTTTTGAGTATAAAAATAATATGAATGCATTTAATTGGTTTTGAGTAGGCCAGTTGTCCATTTTACTAAAATTGATGTCAGTTTTAAATAAAAAGACACACTTAGATTCATACAGATCACACTGTGTGTCATATTGAAGTGTAGATAATTCATACATGTCTCAAATTACATATGAATCATTTTTATAATGTATGAAAACAATATAGATTCATTTTATCAATTTTTGTTGCATCACTTTTATTTTTCACTAAAATGTCATTTTAAAATGGAAACACACACTTTGACTCATACCAATCACATCATGCATAAATTTTATATGATACCAAGTACTACACATAAAAAAATTACTTTTCAATAATTATACTAAATTATTAAGAAAATATTAGTGCATTTGATCAGTTTTTAGTGAGGTCCACTTTTTCAACTAAAATTTCGATTTTATAGTGATAATGTACACTTTGAGTCATATCAGACACATCGTGTATCGGATTGAGGTGAGGATGATTACTACATGTCAAAAATTACATATGGATCATTTTTAAAAATTATCAAAAAAATAAAAAATCATTTTCTTAGCTTTGAGTAGGACACTAGTCCATTTTACTAAAATTGATGTCAATTTTAAATAAAAAGATGCACTTGGAGTCATGCTGGCCACACCGTATGTAAGATTGAGGTGAAGAAAATTCCTAAACATCTAAATTAACTTATGTATCATTGTCCTAAAGTATAAAAATAAACTGAATACATTTTCTCAGTTTTGAGTCACCCCTTATCTTTTTTTACAGGAATTTCATTTTAAACTAAAACACACACTTTCACTCATACCGATCATATCGTGTATCTGTTTGAACTAAGATCTATTCCTACACATAAAAAATTAATTATGAATCTTTTTCCTAAATTATCAAGAAAATATGAGTATGTTGGATTAGTTTTCAGTGAGTGACACTTTTTGAACTAAAATGTCAATTTTAAACTGATAATGGACACATTGAGTCATACCGAGAACACCATGTATTAGATGGAGGTGAATATGATGCATATATATCAAAAATGAATTATGGGTGATTTTACTAATTTATAAAAACAATATGAATATTTTTTCTTGGTTTTCAGAATGTCAGTCATCTTTTTTACTAAAATTAATGTCAATTTTAAATAAATAGAAGCATTTAGTTTCATACCAGTCACACCATGTGTTCGATTCAAGTGAGGTTGATTCTTACATATCCCAAAGTATAAAAAAATCCTAAATTATAGTGTTATAATTATTTACATTACCTTTATTTTTCAAAATTCCAACACTATATATTGACTCAATGTTCTTAGACGAAAAACCATTCTTGTTGTTTAAATCCGGAAGAGTAGACGATGATCGTGTTCCCATTATATCATGAGAAGTCACCAAAATGACCACATGAGATTCCTATACTCTTTAGTCATTAAATGATAAAGATTTTTTTGGATAAGAAAATAAATTCAATGTGACTTCCCAAAATATCTATGAATAAAACTAAATAAGTGTTAGATAAAAATGATATGGAAATTAACTTACAAATAGTAGATAAAATGATGAAAAAATTAATTAAATAAGTTGTAGTGATTCACCTTTTTATGATAATTGTATATATTCTTGACACATTTACTCAATATCATTATCTTAGTTATAGGCTCAAAGTCCAATCTCTCATGAGCATGATTAGATTCAAACAAACTATCCCAACTCGAACAAAAGAATCCACCTGTATACGAAACAATTATTATATGATTAATACTAATAATAAATAAATAATACATAAATATAAAACAATACATTAATTATATAGACAATTATTTTGATGTGAAAACATCAATATTGCCTCTATTATTGAGCAGTAGAGGGAACTTGAAGGAAAGTGATAAATTTCAATACTACAGGGGTGAAAAGGTTTTGAGGGAGAAGAAGTCTATGGAATTTTTGGTGCAGAAACACATGAAAGACGGGAAGAACACCCCAAACCTAACACAAGAATCCACCTTTATAAGAAAAAATTATTATGTGAGTAATACTAAAAATAAATAAATTAAACATAAATATGAAACAATGCATTAATTCTATAAAAAATTATTTTACTATGAAAACATCAAGATTGCCTATATGATTGAGTAGATACAACATCATTTTCTTATTGAAAAGTCATAAAATATGGAAATAAATCTTCTAAAATAAATGAACTCTCCAAGGAATACTGAAAATTAAATCAATGTTCCATTATATAATTTTTTGGTACTATAGAGAAACTATATCGTAACATTACCTTTACATATTCCCAAAGGGTTTCCTTTATTATAGTTTTTTCTTCCAATGGATTGGTAACATCATCATGTGTAGAAGAAATTGTCTATTTAAGTAGTCAAACATTTAATTTAGATTCTATTAATGTAGTAGAGAACATATAATATTATTAGAAAAAACATAGTATATTAAAAAACACTTTTACCTTATCATTGAACTATATTTATTTTAATGTTTTAGTGATGTGGTTCCTATATTGAGAATAAAAATCCCCCCTTTATAGTCCCCTCTAATGTACAATACATTTTCTAAATTGGGACTGAGATTAAATTATTGTGATATCCCAATGAAAGGGTTGTCCTCGATTGGATTTTCAGCCAACCCAACATTTGTTTTAGTCTTTAGTAGTACAATCAGCCAATTCTTGTTTTCTAGATCTGAGGTATAAAATAATTTCACTAATTATGATTGCATTATGAACGGTTCATATTTTTCCCCTTCTATACAAAAATTCACCATCATGAAACCCATTTCATCAACTTCCACCGCACCCATATTGTCAACCCATTTGCAAAGAAAAATTAGAACTTGAAATTTTGTATAATATAACTAATATATTTGTTCGATAATGAAAAAATATTACATATTTTCATAAATTGTATTTCTATCCTTGGAATAAGATATGTTTTTCACATCCTCCATTAGTGTAACACCATTGTTTTTCATCATACTTAAGTCGTCATGTTATTTTGTATGGAACATATAACCATTGATTACAAAACCAGTGTAAGATATAACATTTTCATTCAGTTCCCTATCTAGCAATTGAATTTGTTAAACAACTGAATTTAGATTTTTAGAAAACTCATTATAAATTTGATCTTGGAACCATCCTATAAACTATTGATTATGTATATTTATATCCATTTCATCCCTTGATGGATTCAAATATCTGAGAATTTCTTTGTGGGATTAAATGTATGGATCAACATCTTCACTATAATGTAAAATGTAAAGGTGTAATTGATCGTATACAATCAAGGTAATTGTAACAACATCTATTTTTTAAATCCCTTCACCCATAAGGTGTCTGCTGTGATGAGAATTTTTGAGACTGATGCTGTCAACATATGATAGGTAATCGATATATAATTCAACAGCTTCTTCAAAAATATATCATTTTTTAATACAAATTTCTATCCGACTTAAATTCTTGATATAAACTTTCAAAATATTTGTATATCATTCAATGGGGTATATTCATCTATAATAGATAGGACCACATAGTTTAACCTCTCTAACCAAGTGAACCATTGGGAAGACCATTATATCAAAGAATGGTGGTAGGAAGAATATCTCTATTTCATATAATATAACTTCAACCTCTTTATTCCTGATTGGAAAATTTAATGGGTCTATAACTGTACTTTATATGTATTTGAAAAAGAAGAAAAGTCTCGTTAATGTATGTCATACATTTTGAGGAAGAATGCAACAGAAAGAAACAAGCATCAAATCTTACATCAAAACATGACAGTCATGTAATTTTAGTCATTGTAACATCAAATTAATCATTGACACAACATTCTTGATATTTGATTAATACCCCTATAGAACTTCTAAACTATTAAGGAAAATTCAAAATTTTCAATTTTTCTAGTATCGATCAAGTGTAAGCTACTAGAGGAAGAAAAGTCTAACTTTTACCCTTCACTGGTGCCAACTCTTCCTTTATCCCCATTTCAATCAAGTCCAACCTAGCCTTGATTCCACATTTCATTTTTCCAAGAAAATTTAATAACATTCCAATAACAGTATCAAATATTGTTTTTCTATATGCATGATATCAAGAAAACGTCTTACATACAAATAATTCCAATATGGTAATTCAAAGAAAATTGATCTCTTTTTCCAACCTGATTTTGTAAGATTTTTTGAAAATGGTTTACTGAAAAAAGTGTCAATATATTTTGCTTTATTGTATAGTTGATCACCTGTTACTAGAGATGGTGTTGTACCTTTTTCGATATTCCCATAGAATTTTGTTGTCAAGGATTGGTATTTATGTCATTGAGGTAAAAAATTCAACGTCCTAAAAACATAGTCTTCGAGGAATGTTTCAACTGAATAGAGTATGCTAATTTTTCAAAAATGGGACACCCTAATATTACATTAATGTTATAGTTTGATAAATTTCCTTAAGTGGGGAAGTCATTTATCATAATGTACAACATGGAACTTAATGTGAATTATTTACTTCTATGAGCATCATAAATTATAACAACTGTATCCCACATCAATTTCATATCTTCAATCAATGGAGTCAAATAGGAATCAATATCATTACCATGTTGATTTGGACAAGATATAAGCAGATAAAACATAATGTATTTATGCTTCATGAATAAACATGGAAGAAAGTTATAATTTACCAACATGACATGCCATGTAATGTGGTTACTACTCTGTACACCAAAAAGATTTATTCCATCTATAGATAACGCAACATGAAAGTTTATCAGCTCATTTCCAAATCTAGGATACTCTTAATCAATTTTCTTCCACTGAGGATAATTTTTTAGATGTTGAAGGTTTCCATATTTAATTCTTGTATCTATATTCCATTTCAATTGACTCTTCCATATTCATTTTTATTGAATAAAAACTACATAAACACAGAAAAAGGATTTGAGAAGGGTCGTATGCATTCTCTCTTGCATACTTGACGAACTATTTAACTTCATCGTCATACTCTTTTATCAAACGATTATTGCGCATCCATTTTCAATTCATATCCATATTATTGGGTTCATAAAATATTAATTTTTTATAATAAATAAATAAATACACATAAGATATTCATTATCAAAAGCAAAATTTATAAACAATTATAATAAGATAAACCCAACATTTTATTATTTCAAAGAATTTTAGTATGATTTGAAGAAAATGGGTAATTGAATTTAAGAAAAGAATTACTACACTATGGTAGTTGTTATCCTCTGAATTCATTTAATGGTGAGTATTATAGACAATTAGCATGCTCATCAGCTCATCTCCCAAACATTTATCAATTCATTTTTTTGTTTGACACACATCCTCTATCTCTTGTGGATATGAACCTATGTTGCTTGAAATAATCTAAGAGGTAGAATCCATGGGATGAATACTACTCAGAGTAGTATAAAAACATAAAATATATGGGGAATTAGTCTCATGTAACAAAATACAAAAACTATTTTTGAGATGAAACTGAAGAGAATGACAGTTGTCTATAATAGAGATGACGAATGAGTCTAAAGAAACAAATTACAATAATAAATGTTTTTTTAACACACACAAAGTATTTCTTAAATCCTATAAACAAATGAAAATATAATATATGAAATTAAGGAGTAATAAGGAACTGAAATACGATAAACAATAATAATAAACTCTCATTCAATCAACTAGAAGATATAAAAATGTATTGATAAAACATTTTAATAAATAAAGAGTTATTTCATATACATGTATTGTAATAAGATATTACTAAGGGTGAAAAAAATACATGTAGACCTAAAATGATTAATAAATAAAAATAATTTCTAATATATAGAATTTGATAACCTATATTCTATTTTTTGTTATAAGTGATGTAACAACCTAAGGAACTATTAAATTTAATATTAATGGTATATCAAATATTTGAAAACATCTCACGACTCTTGGGATGTCATATCGCCACACCGACCCATCCCAAGGATTATAGGAAGGTCATAAAATCATATCTACCCATATAAAGGATTCTAGGGAGGTCATATAATACATATTGACCCATACTTAAGATTCTAGGGATGTCTATAAAGAAGTTGGCATAAAGCAATAATACACATCAACAAGATATATCACAAACAAGGGAGATAAACACATCAACCCTTGCAACGTCTATCCCATACACACTAGCCTCTACCAAGACGTAACAAATCCCATGAGGTCACATTTTCTAAGTGAAATACCCTTACTTCACTCATAAATCTAAGTGTAATAAAATAATTAAAAAAATCTATAAAAAATCACTCCCCATATAAAGTATGTACTACACCAATACAAAAATAACTAGTCAATTTAATATGATAGGAAGCAGTCTCATGGGCTACCCAACCACCAACATGGAAATTGATACATAAAAAATTATATAGATGATGTAAAATGGGATGAGACTTATACCATATAGTTAATTCTACAATTTATCCAACAAAAATAAAGCATGATTCATCTACACTTTCACATAAAGAAAAGAGTAGCTCAAAAATCCCCTACATTAATTCAAAAATGTAATTGAGAAGGAAGGAGATGCCCATATGTAATGGTATCGAAGCTAGTAAGGTTCACAGTATAGGTATTTCACACACAAAAAATACCAAGCATTAAAATGAATGATCTCCATAGACAAATCTTCAAAATTTCTAACTCACCAAACTAACAGTTGAAAAATAGCCTCCATCATAGCCAAAACCATTGATGTTTTAAGCCTCGATTTCACCAAGACAAAGTAGAGAAATAATTATGTTCGAGGGAAAGTAGAGAAATCCTTACATACAAACCTTGGATTCATTCGAACCTTAAATCCTTCGAGCCTTATATTTGAGCCTTGGAATTTTTCAATCCTTGAATCAAGGTTCAATTCTCCGAGGAGTGTCGGTGAGGGTGGATCTTGCAGAAAGCATCGGATATCCCGACGAGTTTGCGGATGGTTAGGGGTTTTTAAATAGATCGGTACACTTTTATCAGCACTTCCAAAAAAGAACTCATAAAGATACCTTTTATCAGCGCTTAAGTAATAAGCACTGATAAAAATAGAGCTTTATTAGTGCTAAAAAAGCATTGATAAAATCCATCATTATGAGCACTTTTTCGGTGCTGATAAAGCTCTATCTTTATTAATGCTAAAAAAGTACTGATACATAGGCCTTTTGTTAACACTTATTACCTAAGTGTTGATAAAGGATTTATAATATTAATTATATATATATATATTGTAAATATATATATATATATATGTAAATATAAATATTGTAAATATATTTTTAATCAAATATTTGAATTATAATTTTATGATTATTTAAATATATAATTATTTATTTATAATTATATAAATATTTTTTAAAAATAATATTTATATCATTATATATATTTATATAATTATATATATAATAAATAAATATAAATATAAATATATTAAATATATTCATTATTTAAATAAGTTTATTATTTATTTAGTATTTATTTAAATATATATATATATATATATTTATGATTATATAAATACTTTTCAAAAAAATAATATTTATTATTTATAATTATAAATATATAAATGTATAAATCTAGTAAATGTACATTTATAAATATATTCATTTATAAATATTTTTTACAAATATATTTTTATCAGTATTAATGAATATTTAATCTTAAGTACATGCATGTTAAAAATGAGTGAAATTGAATAAATTAAAAATAAGTACACTTTAACAATATTGAAAAAATGGATAAGTTTTTTGTGTGTGAATTGTATATAAAAATGCATTAATTATGTATATATGAAATCAATATAACACACGTTTGATCTATGTTAAATTGAAAAATCAAATGACATTCAATTATGTCCATTACTCTATGCAATTAGTCAGTATTTTTAATTCATATTAATTTTTAATTATAAACCATTATTCACTAAATATATGACTATTTAATGTAAAGCATAAATATTTTTCATTATATAAAACATATTTACATAAATTAATATATACCTACATATTTAATATATACTATATATTATCATTATCAATAATTATTTCATTAATAAAATGTTTAATATTTTTCTAAATTTAATTATTTTTATTTTTTAATTTTTTAATTTTTATTTTTCACATATATAAATATTTAATACATTCTATTTTTTAGTATTTATAATTTATACATAGCATAATCAATTTTTTCATTTTCATCAATAATTATTTAATTAATAAAAAATTGATATTTTTTTAAATTAAATCATTTTTTATTTTTTATTTATTTAATTATTTCATTTTATTCAACCCTTTATCAATGCTAAAAAGGTACTGATAAATGATCCCTTTATGAGCACTAAAAATGGATCGTTGATAAAGGTGTCCTTTATCAGTGCTTTTTGCCAGTGCTTTTAAAGACCTATTTTGTTGTATTAGGTCTTGAGGAATCCATACATGGATTACAGGCCAAGAAAGCATTGGATTTCATTATGGGAAGTTCCTTATGGCCCAGTTACATGAGAATAAAATATAGTGAAACTCCATATATTGTTAATAATTTACAAAACTCCTCCTCTCCCCTATAGTGGATCTTCAAAACCCCTATTCATCTTCTTCTTAAGCACTCTCACAAGGTGATTGGGCATAGTGAAGTTTTATTTTGTAAAGACAATTGATTTTGGAGAGGCCTTTTCCCCCCATTGTCCCAATCCTAACACCAACTTCAAATCAGCCATGAACATTTTGAGTTTCACCAGTAATGTTCTATCTTCTAATCAAAAAAATATTCTTGATAATATTATTCTATTTAAAGAATATTATAGGTGTTTCTTTACTACTTCTAGCTCAGATATTTTTAATGAAAATGATTTCAATAATCTTATTAATGCTTCGCCTAAAGATAATCAACTGGGTTCTCAATATCAGGATTCATTTATTTCATCTAATATCAATTTTATGATATGGTGAGCCCACTATTATACTATCCTGATATATAATGAGATTCAATGTAAAAGGATCTAAGTTCCATCCAAATTCCATTACTTCATTAGGAACTATGCAGAAACGACTGACTACCTCTTTCTCACTGGTGAGTGGGAAACTTATGTCAGGGGTCTCTAGGGTGGAAACCTAGGTTTCATATCTTTTTTTCAATTCATTTCACATGTTCCTATCATTTTGATTTGATAATGCTTCATTGAATTATTATCCTTAAAAAGGGAACAATGTGGTCATAACAACTTGTTTTTGGTTTATATGGGATGCCTGTAATGAAAGTAGATAAAAATATAGGCCATGAAATATCCATGTTATAAAAGATAAACTGATTTTCAAGAACATAGATATATCTAATCAGATGAATAGATCCAAAAAATAGACCATATTCTTAGGCTTCAAAATCCCTCAAAAAATATCTCCTCTCATACAAGGCACTGGGATTCATGATTACCCCTATTTCTAGTTTGAAGATGAATACATATAGATCTTGTTCAAATTGTTTTATGAGAGGTGGAGGTATTATTCATGATCATATTGGTTTAGTGGTATTAGTGTTCAGTTCCTTATATGGTGAAGGAAACTCCCTTCCTGAGAAGTCCAAATCTATTATTTATGGTCTCACCATTTTCTAGGATAAAGGTATCTACATAAAAATGTCAGAATTGAATTTCATGCTAATTGTTAACTTCATGAACAATCTTTAAGCCCCTCATTGGTATGTTGTTTATACATTTAGAAATTAAAAATTCTTATTCAAAATTTAAGGCCCCAACACAATTGGAATGAAGGTAATAAAGAAGTATATATGTTATATAATTTTAGAGATGTGTCTCACCCCCTCAACATTTTCTATTCTCTTGGATCCTTACCCCATGTTTGAAAAACAATTTTTTCTGAAGAATCTCTTGGACTTCATCATTTTAATCCCCCATTATCCCCTATTTCTTATTAGTTCTACTTAATTTTTTTAATAAATAATTATTTTTCAATCAGTAACCTTGGGGGAGAAGAAAGAAAATAAAGGATTATGGGAAGAGTGGCATTCCAGAAAATATAGGTGACTCCTAATGGAAGTGTAAATAAGACATAAATTGATGATGTGAGAGACGAAGTGGGATTTCAAATTCATCCCACAATTTTTCCCTAACCTGTAATTTCTTAAAAGAGACCTTTATTTTTATAAATTGAGGAAGAATTCCTTGAAGTATTTCATAATGAAGGAATTAAATAGAGTTACCCTAGGGTGATTAGTGAGCTTTACCTAATCATTTTTAAGTGTAGTACACATTGTCATATAGCGACCACCACCTAAACTTTGTATCCATAGAAACAATGTATTATTAGTGGATTTTGGTACACTAGAACATCACCATGTGTATTCTATTTATATATATATATCCCAATACTGGTAAACCAAGTAAAATACTTCTATTATTAGATGTTTTAATTTTTTCATATGTGTTTTATATTTGCTGTGAGTGGAATTGAAGGAGTGATAGATAGAATATTGTTTCTATTAACATGAAAGAAAGATATGATGATGGGAGAGTGTTAAGATAAAAGAAGTTTAAACTTTTCATCACCCAGACTCACCCCCCATCTTGGAGTACCTCATGACTCTTATCATAACCTTTTAATCGAAATAATTAACATCAAATCCTAAAGGTTGTGACTTGGAATTTTATCTATAAAATTTGTTTTTGGACTTATTAAACTCATGGATTCAATTATGAAGCCTCCTATTTTCTATGGATCTGACTTTGAATCATAAAAGTTTGAGATGATTCACTTTATATAGTCTTATGGGAGTAAATTAGTGGAATTTATACATCATGATGCAAATTTATGAATAAATAGTAAAAAAATTTATTATGTAAGGGCACAAAGGATCTTGGTTGGGGAAATAACCAATCAGGTATTCAAGAAAAACATTATTGTACTAGGACATTTAAAATATTATAAATATTGGAAATGATCTATGGAGAACCATTAACAGATGATAATTATATTAAATCCTATAATTAATTTTATTTAAAATATGGAAATGATGAGTTTTTTATGGACAATGTTAGTGAAAAAACTTATATCAAAATAAAAGAAGAAGAAGAGTAATAAAAAAAAAGACCTGTGAGAATATGGGGACTCCCATTAAGGTGAATTTGATTAGATTCATTTATTTATCTGAGTCTAATAATTTATTTAATATTTTTTATAAATCTATAAATTATTATTATACTATGGATATGGAAATGTATGAGGATTTTGTTAAATAATTTGCAATAACATTTGGTTTTTAAGGTAAATAATGTTACTACAATAATCAAGGAGAGATCCAAACCTTAAAATAAAAATGTTGATAAATTAGAAATCATTAATTGAATGTATAATAAATCTATAATAGAATTATTTTTTTAACATAAAAGGATAATTTAAGAGAAATTTTCTTGAAATAATATGTTGTACAAATGGGTGAAAAGATAAATAACCAAATTTATTTTCTTATAGAACTCTCTTATTAAGTTAAATATCAAATGGTTAAGTAAAAAGAACCTAAATATAACTTTATCCATCTAAATAAAAAACTTAAAGAGAGGTTATAATATATCAAAGAGTATTATTCAAGGATATAGGATATGTATTCCCAATTTAATGAAAAGTATTTAAAATCAAGGATCTTGAAATGTAGATGAAATACTAAAAGGGAAAGTTGGAGATATTTAAAATTATTGAATAAAAAAGTGGAGTTCAAAAATATTAAAATTTATATTTTATGAAAAAAAATATTTTTCCTACTAATTTTGAAATTAATGGTCCTCAAGGTAAGGTGACATAGAAGTCTTAATACTATAGAGTTATTAGACAGATTATAGATGTCTTTTTGGAATGCAAATATCTCAATAAAGGAAGTGGATTGATTGTAACATCTCAATATAGAAAAATATACATGAGGTATGATTTTATAGAGATATTTTTTATATATACTTACCATGTACATATGGAAAGGTAATTTTATTCTTGTGGAGGCTAGAGTGGTGATGAACAGTCTCTAGATTTTCAACCTTTATAATCTATAGCAATCTGAAGATGAAACCGATTTGATCTTGCTTACTAAATTCCTGAAGGATGAAACTCAAGATAATTTTTTAGGGATCTACTATATCAACAAGTGTAGAATTATTATAGATAATAAATTTTGGTTATTTCACATGTAGAATGAGGTAAATAGAGTTGTAAACATTTTTTCCTCTAAGGGAATCTCTGAAGACGTTATGTAATTTTTTCTTAGAATTGGTTCTATTAACTCGAATTGTAATGCTATGATTTTTGGTGATTTTTATGGTCTCAATTATTTCACACACCCTTAAAAATTATTGTATTTAATAAATACTTAATTTGAGGTAAAAAAAGGTTCCAGAGATTCCAATAATAATTTCACCACTCATTATACCAAAAGAGTAGATAATTTTTAAATAATAGAAATTTGATTTATTAGAAAACATATTCATTATATTGGAATAATATAAATATGAAAAGTTGTGGAGTGTGTATTTTGCATCACTATCTTTGTTTTTGAAAAAATTATTATAGAGAGAATCGAAGAAAGAATGGAAGATAAAAAATAAATATATCATTATTAAACAAAATAAGTATTAATTATTAAATAATGATTCACCAAGTAAAAAGAAGTTTGTGGTGGTATTAATGGATATTGAATAGAAGAATAATAAATCATACGTAAGTGCTTTAACAAATTCCACTACAAGTAAGTAGAGGAAGATTGGTGGAATAGTTGGCACATGGAAAAGGAAGCATGATGGTGAATACAACCAAGGAGAAGAAAAGTAATAAACATGTGATAGTGGTATTAGTGTCACATTGGAGTTATTTTACAAACCAAAAGAAGATGATGAATTAAAAATATAATACTTGGAAATAATTTTGTTCAAGTGGTGTTTATTTAGGGATAACCATAAAGAAGGATTGTAAGTAGATCGAAAGGAAAGGGTTGGTTTATCAAGATCAAACAGAAACCTTAATTTTAGGATAATAAAGAAGTATCCTTATCTCCAAGTATTTAATTGTTATAACTATTATTAGTGTGATGTATGTTTATGATCCATGGTGTGAGGTATTTAAAGTAATGTTAATTTTATAAATTCTTATTATATCGAAGGTGGATAAATATTATGAATTTGGAATATAAAGTGGTATTAATTATCTATCTAGAAATTCATATGGTGGAAGAGAATTTTAATTGGTATCATACCTATTATGAGAAATTAATAAGTGGTATTATTTTTTATCAGGAAATATTGTAGCGTGAAATCCTAATTCAAAATTTAAAGTGGTATAAAGTCCAATTTATAATACAAAAAGTTTTTTTAATCATATACCAAGTGGTTTTAGATCTTTAAGAAGGAGGAGGGTAGACTCAAATTGATGGAAAGGCATTAGAAACATTCAAGTGAGAGTTTATGATTTTCTTAATTTTATTTTTAAAAAGTGGTATGATCTATAATTTCAAGATACTTAATACTACTTAAAGGAGACCCTCATAGTAAATATTATACTAATAATTGATTCCAAAGATGATGAAATTCAGGAAGAGTTAGAAAAAATATTTTTATGGGTGTAATACTTTTTTAGTGTTCAATATATGGGATATGTATCTAGTTTAATTAGATCTTGATTAATAAGGTGGATCATAGAATAATACTACTAACAAGTAGCATCTAGTGTCATATCTTTTAGATCTAAAATTGGTATGACTCATTCACTTTATACTTTAATGATCACTTTTGGATGATCTCAAGAAAGCGTGATTGATATCACAAGGATATTTGTTAAAGGTAGTAAAGCTCTATATTTCATTCTCTTATATAATTAAGCAACTAAAATGGATGAAATTAAAGGTTTTGATGTATACTATTGTTTCATAGAACTAATTTTGAGTTAGTAGGCATATAGGATTTTTTTAACTCTTTTAAAGTGGTGGGTTCACTCACTTAAAACATTTGAGAAGTATAACTAATCTTGTGTGAGTTAAGAGTTTTAGATTTAAATTAGTAATTATTTAAAAAAGTGTTAATAGAGACCATGGTAACATAAAAAATGGACTCAAAGACTGGATCTATTATAGGATAAGCTGAGAAGTATGTGATAAATAATTAACAAGTGGAATCCAGAATATAATTATCATAGGTGATTAAAGCAGTTAAATGTTGAAATTAAGTGGTGATAGATTCCATAATTTAAATATAGATAAAATATTCTTTATAAAGTGTGAAATACTATTTTTTCAAAATATAGAAAAGATATCCCTTGTATTTTATTGAAAAATAGAGAGATAAAGGTCTATAAATTTATATGAAGTGAAATTCATAAATACACATACTTATTAGAGATAAGGATTGAAAGTTAAAGGGGAAATAAATATCTCAAAAATATATATGGGTTGTGAATTATTAAGATACAAAAAAGTTATTAAATAATTTTTGATAAAATCAAAAGATGGAAATTATTTAAACTAATAGGATGTATATTGGATGTATTGATAATAAATGGTGATATTCATAGTGTTAATAGAAGTTAAAATTAAGGATAAAAATATAAAGGTTGAGAATGTTAACAGGTAACCAAAGGTTGTTTTTTGGAAGATAATAAAGAGTATATAATGTTTCAACCATGAAGATGATAATGTGAGGGGATATGATGATGTATGTAAATAGAAAAATATGAAAATAATGCATGGAAACTATACATGGTGAATAAAAAGGTATGATATATTTATTGGTTAAAAAGTTAGAAGAAGAATTAAATACCTCAATATAAATGTTATTGACATTTGAAGATGATTATAGTGATACTTGGAAGATTGGGAATATAAGTATTGGAGTAATAATAGTGGTTACATAGAGTCCATGAAAAGAAAAGTTTAAATAATAATAACATGGAAAAGATAAATATGTTATAAGGAGTTAGAGGAAGATTGAAGATATAAATACTTGGATCATAATTAGGTTTTAATGGAGCAACATTTTTTATTATGGTCTATTATGGAATTGGAATAAGTTTAAGTACGGATAATGAATATATAAAAAATATAAATATTGTTTTATGAAGAAGTATCCAACCACACAATAATGGGTTTGACCGCATCATGGTTTATAAACCACCATAGTTGTTTTATGTGTTTTTTTATCATGGTGTTATTTATAATTTATAGAAATCCATGTACTTTATTGGGAGACCAAATTTTTTTTGGTTATGGTCTTGGATCAAAGTATAATTAGGAAGTCACTATGGTTTGAAGGATATGGTTGGTCATGGTCTATTTGGTTGAATAAAAAATGATATGTTCAAGGTAGAAAAAACATTTTTACTAGTAATGGTTATAGTGATTGGTTAGTGCAATCCAAAATAGTGAGTGGGTTTTGGTTCTTGGATGTTTTGATCATGGTTCTGACTTATGGTTGAAAAATAATGAACAAGTGTTGGAAACAAAATAATAGAAATCATAGTAGTGTATCAATAATTATATATTGTTTTCTAAAATAGTTTTTGAAGGTTGAAAATGAATTTTGGACACCATTTTACTTAAAAATGGGTAGGATGATCATAATTCATAACATGGTGCTCAATGTTTTTTCTAGATAGAATTTTTGGAGTTGAGTAAACATAAACCACATTGTGGTTGGGATAGGATTACATCATAATGCGTTCATATATAAAGTTTCAAATTTAAAAACAGCCACAATTATTAGGTGATTAAGATATGGCATTCTTGGTTTACAGATTCAAGGTGTTGATTGAATACAACTACACTATGGTGAAATGAAATCACAATAAGGTTTAGGAAAATCATGTATATCTTGAAGATTTGGTTTTAATTAAAATGGAAGGCATATATAATGTCATTTAGAAGGATTAATTGAATTAGTTTGATGAATATGATCACACTTAAATGTTTTTGAAATATAGAATGATATTGGAGGATTGGAAAGTGAAGGTACTAGGGTATGAAATGGAAACATATGGGTTTTGGATTTAAAATTTTTATCATTGGAATGACGTAATAATATTTACTTATACAACATGAACTCTGATAAAAGAATAAATATCTCACATGAATATATTTCAAGCATATAAATTAAAATGAACAATTACCATGTTTTATTTAAAGGAACATTCAACATCTACTCATCATCGATGACCATTAATCAAAGGATCCAAGGTCAGATCCTTCTAGACCATCCACACATTCTTTGAAAGTATATGGGAATTCTGATTGTTGATATCCAACTTCAATCATATAGATTTTTTGAAGCATATAATGTACTAAAAATCACTACTACACCATTCCTTCGATTTTTAAATGAGATTTGGGATCGATTTCTTGGAATGTACACTTCACTATCTAGGATGTGGGAGGTATGATATAGGAGCTCTTAAATTCTATTGGATGGATAGTCCCTTAGAAAATAACCCAATCTTACTTATATAGTGGAGATCAAACACTTAGAAAGGGATTTTCAACCTCCGTATAAGCAATGACCACTAAATAAACCATAAATGACAAATAATGACAAACTAATTACATCATAAATGTCATTTATATTTTCATCATTTAATTAAAATATAATTAATATAATATGTGATAAAATATGGTTATTTAATCGGCTCATTATTCCCAAAAATATTAAAAAAATGTTGAATATTAAAATAATATTCGTTCGTTAAATATTTTCCCATCTATTCACCTAAATACTAGTAAATGCATTAAATAAATAATTTCAACTCCAATTATTCTATACTTGAATAATAATGAATTTATTTATTACTTGGTGATAGTTAAAACTTAGACATCTCCTAGAACCCATGATGGGGCCCACCATATCCTATATTAATATTCATTTTGAATAGGCGATACTTTCAAATACTCTATGTGTGTGACCCTCTAGGAACTTATCTCGATAGAAGTGAATGTTATACGCAGATAAAGAGTGGAGTTTAGAAACCCATCAAGACCTCTAAGGAGACACGGAATAGTTATATAAATGCAAACCTTTATCAAACACACATCATGTAATATAATCTCTTTGTCTCACAAAATCTCATAAAGTAGGACCCACACTTTGTGTCATTAACTTTTCATTCTATATTATTCATTAACCTTACTAGATAGACATACCTTCTTCTATAATTTCCATGGATACTATCTTGAAAAGCCGAGACCAAGATATTAATTCCTTTCATAGGTGAAAAATTCTATCTTGATTATTCAGTCAATTCCATACCACCAATGATTCACCCAATGCAAGCTACCTCACCAGGAAGTAAATTTCATGGTTTTTTGTCTTGAATCAATGTATATAATCAAATAGTATACACTGATAATAACCTCAAGTAAGGAGACTGTTACATGTGTCTAGAGATAAGAACTACAAATGACACCTAAAACTTGTGGGGTTCATATTGATGAGACAATCCTCATGATCTAATCTACTCGAGATCACCAAGTTTGAACTTCATGATAGGAAGTATCAATTCTCATGAGCTCCCAATACCTAATAGACACGCATCATCTATGTATTCTCAATATGATGTATCTAGAACACATGAAATAAGTTTAAGATCACTTTCATGGTATCTCTAGGTTATCATTATAGCCTGGGAACTGTCATAACATTTTTATATGATAAATAATATATGGACATTACCTTGTAAATAGTGGATGTAGAAATATAAACACTATTATGCTAAGTGTATATCATGCATAATTCAATTTATACATGATAAGATAATTGAAAATTATTATTCAAGTTGATTCCAAGGCACTCAATTTTAAAACACTCCCACTTTCACTAGATCTAACTTGCTAACTATCCTTTTTAGCTCTCAAATAATACGACCATGCTTCTATTAATTTTATGGATTTAGTTTTTTTGGCCTACCATAACTCTGATGTGTGGTTATTTGAATATCTGTAACTTAAACTCCTTGAGTAAGACTCATCAAGAGATTATATCCCTAAGTATATTCCTTTTACACTCTGTCCAAACATGGAAAAAATGGCTAGTACCATTATAGTGGCTTATGATAACACAATACTTATGAGGTGTGATCCCAAAGACTAGAATAAATCATTTCATATTTTACACTACTTCTTCAGCTACATCAAAATTTAAAAAACACTCAATATTTATATATATGGTTACCACTAGTTTAAATGAGATTATATTTCTCATTACCTCATCCTAACTATTCTATTAGATCATAATGATCCAAAGTAAGACTTGTTTATGTCCCCTTAAAAATAGTGTCCCTTCCTCTCAAATTACTAGGAACATATCTCCTATACTCTCTCAAGTACAATTGTATAGTTATGACTGTTTTCCATAAAATTCTCCTTGATTTTACAGATACTATCCTACCATAATGCATATGTTTTCAATTTAATACATAGTACATATAATGACATTGGTGATAGATTCATTTATAGTGCTTATGGAATTCTACTCACCACATTAATCTCTTTACATTTCTCATATGTGTCTTCTTATAGAGATTTATTCCATGTGACATTGGTAATAATTATCTCACTAATTGTTCTAACTTTTATTTTATAATAACTTTTCATCATATATAATTTGACATGGCATAAAAAACTCATTAGATCCACCTCAGTAGACCTCATTCCTTAGAAATTAGGTTACTACTTTAAGTCAATATCTTGAGAGTTACTTTCATTCTAGTCTTAACTAATTTTAAGAATAATAATATTTTTATATTTGTTAGTAAAATATTTTACTTGGAAAACTGTGGTGCTCACACTAACCTTTTATATACAAATGTTGAAAATTCACTCCAAATGAATATTTTATGATCTTGTTGCTTAATTCAATCAAAAATTGGATTTTAGAAACTTTCACCTTTAATAGTCACTCTATGGTGTCACCGAATCTTTCAAGTTGTATCATATAGACACTTTACAAGAAAGGTGTTATTGAGATCCAATTCCAAATATAATGATCATAGAATATATCTATGAAAAGTATAATTTAAATAGATTGAGAATGATAATTGGTATAAATTTTTCATCATAGAATCTATATAGACACAAATGTCTAAACCTTTTGATAATTAATAATGCCACATTGGCCCAAACATTCCCATACATTTATTGTTTCTCTTAAATACCACTAAAATATCAAGATTTTAAACATTCAAAATACTAACCACCTACACTTTCATACATGGAATCCATTATTGAATTTTAATTAAACTTTTAAATAATAGTTGATTTTAATTTACTAATTTTTTGTGGGATCCATTATTCTTATTGAATAATATATCACCTTACACAGTGAATATAAAACAACCACCACGGTTTTAACCTTCCTACATAGTATGTGCTGCTAGAACATTACTTTTCCACAAGATCATTTGGAACTTATTACTATTCCAACCCCATGTGTATCTCCAAAATTGACTAAATACAAGTCAATATTGCTCCCACTATCTCAAATAAAGATTTACACACTTTTATAGAAATATAGCATATAAATTGACTATAATTTTCATATCATATGTATGTATATAATATCCAATATAAATTTTTGGATACTAACATAGTTGCACTTTGTTTTTTATTAATGTAAGTTTGTTTATATCCTTAAAAAACTCATTGCACATGTTATTTTGAAATGATGGATTTATTTCATATTATAACTCATATGATGTCCCTTTTTCAAAATAGTTGGCATATAGTTATGGGATACTGATACTATTTCTTAAGTATGACTAAAAGAATAATGGAAGTTTCTGTAATGAATACAAGTCCCAATATTGATGCTCATTTTTCTTACATCATGAATATAATGTGTATAATGAAATGTTCATTTAGGAATTAATCCACACTATACTTTAATGATCAATATTTTCATGTAATACTCATCAGTGATCCTTCTTACCAACATCATATCTTTGATGTGTATATAGAAATGTGAATTTATGAACAATTACATAATACCTTTTAATTATTGATAAATAATTGGTAAAGATATTATTCAACACATGAGCCCGAAGAAACTCTTATTTTATAACCATGTACATTATGCACTTTAATTTTACATTCCTTAAAACTCTTAAAGTAATCTTATAAAGTATATAAATTTACCTCTAGATTAACCATGGAATATTAGAAAATATCTATCTGAACAAATTATGAAATATGTTTTCCCTAAATTTATTTTTAAAAGTTTCTTTTTAACACCCAAAGTTTTTAAAAGGAAAAATATGTTGGAGAGCATATACGACACACAACACTAATCCTAAATAAACCATGATTATTTAAATATAACCATTATAACCTAGCTATTAAATTGATTAGAATGAATAATATTAACCGATTTATGATATATTTATATATAAATATCATACTTAATGATTAAATCTTAAGAAGTAAGCATTCAATTTTTGGTAAAGTCATTTTATGTTTCAAAAATATGTTTCCTTGAAAAATAAATTTTATTTATTTTTGTGAGAGAATATTATAATTAATTTCTAGAACATATATAGATAGTATTTTATAAAAGAAGTTAATATTTTTTAAATCATCATATTAAAATTAACTTAGGGTGAAATTTTCTGATATTTCTGAAATGATTGATTTTTCAATGAATAGTGAAATTATTGATTTTTCAATTGTCGTCATTTACTTTCATTAAATCACATAATTTAAAAGTCTCATTACATTTTTGATTTGATAAAAAATTTAAATATGAACCATTTTATTTATAATAGTCTAAATAATTTAATTTAAATCATCAATTTTCATGATTCTGGTTAGTTAAAGTTTATACATAAAAACACAATTTTCTGAAAAACATTAAGTGCATAAAGTTTATCCATTTTAATTAATTAAAATAACTCTTAATAAGGAAATATTTAAATGGAATTTATATATTATATATCTATATATATTATTTTAAAATCATATAATGATGATTGCTATTAAGAGAGTAAATATAAGATCATCTTATGCTTGAAAAATAGATTTTTTTAAAAAACATTTTTCGACATATTTTATGGGTTTATTTATAAATTAAAATTTTCTACTTATATGAATTGAATTTGATAAAATAGATTCCGTATTTTTAATAATAATAATTAATATTATGTAATAATTTTAACTTAATTTTTTGTTATAATAAATAGTGAAAATAGTAAAAATTATTTACTGGGGTTAAGGTTAGTACAGGGTTCTGAACGTTACATGCACTTGTGTTAAATATAATTTTCCATACACATATGAGTTTTATAAGATAAATTTAATTTAATATTTATAATAATTGGGTAAAAATTTTCTAATAAGGCTCATTTTATTTTTATTCTTAAAAAGATAAATTACCTATGTAAAAAACAAGTTACCGTGGTGAAAATTAAAATAGTAAAAGTGAGTAACTTTAGAGTTAAATGGAATAAAATGTTTATAATGTGTTTATTTTATTAATTTAGGAGGTTTTTATTGACATTATATTCCCTCTACTAAAATATTTATATATTTTATAGGAATATGGTTTGGGAGTGACTTCCCATTGTTGAATAGTTTTTTGTATTTATAAAAATGTCACTTCTTATTTATAAAAGGGAACTCCTATACTATTTTCTTCATACCTCAAAATAATTTTGGTTTTTAAAATACCTAAAAAAATAAATTACATATTTCCCTAAACAAATATTATAATATTTGGTTTGATTATAAAAACCTCATAGAAATGTCTTTGGTGCAAACCTAAGGAGGTTGTTCGAAGGATAGGTATTGTTCTTAACTGAATGTTTTTTATTTATTAACCCTACTCCTTAAAATATTATTCAACCATGATGATATAATAACATAATTACCTTTCATATAATAAGATTTTATAATTTTAATGGAATACAAAACATCCATATCATCTTCCATCAAATGGGAAATGAAACTATCATTCGTGTGTACGACAGGCTACCACCTCACGAACCGATGCAATTCATTTCCCATCGTCACATATCACAGAAGTTTATGATGATGGATTTAATGTATTTATATTATATTAATTAAATATTTATAAATTTTTAAAATTAATAGATAATTTATTTTCTTGCATTTCCATTCTTTAAACGATGATAACGTTGTTCATGCACATGTGTGGATTACCACCTTCATGAGGCGAGGTGATTCACATTTTATTAATGAATCACATGGATGGAATATATAAGTATATTTAAATATATAATATTATATTTATTATATAATGATCATTATTTAAATATAAAATAACACTTATCTTATTTTCATCACGATCATTGAAAAATAGAAATGTTACTCATGTGTGTGTATGACCTACCGTCTTCATGATTGTAACATAGTTAATTTTTTATAACCCTATTGCATGATTGGTTTTAAAATAATACTTTATCTATAAATATTATAATTATATCATGATTATTATGCTATATATTATTAAATAATAATCTATTTTAACTTAGTCAACTTACCAAAGTGATTTTGGACATATGAACCGAATATCATCAAAAAATCTAACATGATTCTAATTGATTAAGTAATTGAATATAAAATGATAATAAATAGAATAAAAAGAATAATAAAATAAAAATATTTTATTAAGAAATTAAATAATTAATATATTTTTATTATTTATAAACATAAAGAACTTACATGATGAGTCGAACTCAAGGCAAGGGATCTCTCTAAAACACCCTTTTCTTTAGATTATGACCATTCTGTCTATAACTAACTTTATCTATATATTTAATGTGATGGAATTATTTTAAATTATATATATATTTTTCTCACATATATACCTATCTTATCCCCCTTCCTTTGATGGGGTAATAAATTCTATAAGTTATTCTCTCAAATTCAACCCATATATTTCCATGGGTATTTTTTATGCCTTAATATTGATTTCCTTTTGTGGCACACATAAGCATGTGCATGTTATAATGGTTACTACTAGATAGAACTCCAATGAATTGGGTAGATATTTTTTTCTCATGATATTTTATTTATGGGATTAGGGAGTAATATTGATCCATTATGGGGATTTTTCCACTATGTGATATTGTCAAGTTGTTAGCCTTGAATCATTTTTATATCATGTTATATGTTGCTCGAACATTTACTATATTACAATGAGATTATGACACCGTGTTCTTTTAGTTATGTTTCTATGTGATTATTCATGATTATTCCCATTTATGATATCATGTTATACCTTTTACTCAGATGTTATGTTTCTTTATGATGTTTATTTACTTCTTGGTATTTTTAGTCCACCCCATTATTTTATGTATTCCCCATGTTAATCTATGTGGTCTTAGCAGCTCAAATAGATTTTGGAAATAAATATGGAAAATAAAATAATGATTTCATGATTTATTTTACTTTTAATGTATTTTTAATCTAGTCTTAGAATGAAACTAGTCCTTATTATATTTGGGTTATACTTATTGGATATTTATGTTAAATATCATGTAATAATATTTGTAAAAGGAATGGGTCACTATACTTAGTATTAGAGAAAGGTATAGTTATTTTTAGAGATTAAGAATAGAATAATATAGTGATAACCCTAAGGATAATTCAAAGTATAGAAAAATATCCTATAATTTTTGTGTAGGATGAATTGAGTGGTTTCAAAGCAACTATATCCTTGTTTGGATATGAAAAGTGGATATGGATTTGACATAGTTATACCTAGGGGTAATAACTCTGAAAAAAGAATATTGGGCTTTGAATAGATCTTCACCCAGTTCATGAAAAATATTCCTTATTTCAAACTTGGTATGGCACCTCCAAGGGATATGCTTTCTCAACTCACAAACTCTTTGTGAGATATTATGAAGGAATTGAATAAATTACTAGGTTAGAAAACCTAATATAAAACATTACCATGAATAAAAAAATTGAAACCTAGTGAATCATATGTTAGGATATATATATCATTTATAATTTATTCCTTCCAAGGTTATAAGATTCCCTTTTGTATGTTAATTTATCCCATCTTATTTTTTATTATTTTTAGTTAATGGTGGAAAATAAGAGAAATCGTTCCAAAAACCAATGTCATAGGCAACGCGATCATTTCTCCAATTATATTCCTAACTGTATGAGAGAAAGAAATAATAAATTCATGGTAGTGATAGATAAACTAGCTCAAGTTATTAATAATAACATGAATAATGCAGAACACCCTACTCCTCCTAAGAAAGAGTAAGTATCAGTCAATTCCTTTATGTGAAAAGGGAATCATGGATTTTATATATATTTTGATCCTGTCATCATAGAATAATGTTTTACCTCTATTGATAATATATTATATATCCTATAATTCTTAAAGTGAGAGAAAGTTTTGATATTTATTTATCACATTGAGTGAGAAGCTTATCATTGGTGGATACTGATCCAGAATTAAAATTACAAAGAAGATATTGATTCCATGGAATGGGAAGACTTTAATTTTTTTCAATAAATATTTTCCCTAAAATACTCATATTAAAATAGATAGGTATTTCCTTAGACTAAAGAAAAATTAATATGATTCTATTGGGGAATATGAGTCAAACTTCACTAGGATTACATGGTATGCCTTCATCTTTATTATCAACACCAAAAGTAAGTTATATCATTTATTTAGTGGGTTGAATTCGAGTATATGAAAATAAGTATCTATTCAAGTAATTGATAGCTATGAATATATTTTTTCTTATTCCCTCAAATTTTATATGGAGATTCGATACTCTCAGTGGTATCATGGTACTGAAGACAAAAATTATAAAATGGAGTTTTCTTTAGGAGGAATAATAGATAAATATCACGGAGGAAAGAAAACGCAACATCCAAGATGCCAAAGGTGTGAGAATAATCACCCTAGAAACTAAATTAAAGAAATTAGAAGATGCTTAAAATTTGGAAAAGAGGTTCACCATGATAATCAGTGCTGAATGGAAATGAAGAAACTCACTAATAAAGAAGAAAAATAAGGTCTAGATCAACACTCAACCTATAGTGAAGTGTTTCAACTAAAATGAAAATGGGAATTATGAAATAAAATTACCTAATCCAAGATTTTTTAGAGACAATCAATGAAAAAACATATAAGGCCTAGATATAAATAAATGATATATAAAATCACTACTACTAAGGTGGATCTCGGTAATGATGTGATGATATGTACATTGGCTATTCATTCAAGAATTTCAAATGCAATTTTGATTCTAGTTATATACATTATTTTATATATTTCATGTTTAGTATAACTATTCAAACACCACATTAAAACATGGGGTTTGAGCTATCCATGAAAATAAAAAAATACAGCAATTATTGCATCCCAAGTATAAAACTCCTCCCCAATCAATGTTTTTTGGACTAAAATTTCCATCAAATTTTTTTACTTCCTTTAGTGGAGTCAGATTCTATATTTGGAATAGATTATCTATCATTATATAAATACAAAAACAACTATCAAGGGAGGTATATCAATCTTCACATCCTATGTCATCTTTTGATTTTGTACAAGTGTAAGGAGGAGGATGTATCTCCCCTGAAATATTCTGTTCAAGCATGGATATTATTTCCTTGTGAGCAAGAATATATAGCCCAAATTATTGATATAAATGATATAAAAATTATTGAATACATGTCCATTGTGATTTATTATATTAATGTATTCCTTGAAGAGTTTTGGTCTTCCTCCTGATCAAGTGGTTGAGTTTTCAGTCAAAATTCTACCTAGACATTTTCCCATAACAAAGACTCCTTACAGAAAGTCCACTATTGAGTTGGAAGTGCTGAAAAGTAGTTACAAGAGAATATGGAAATGGGTTTTATACATATGAGTTATTCACCATGGGGTGTTCTGGTCCTCTTCACCAAGAATAAGGATAGGAAAATGTGCCTTAGCATTTATTATCATGAACTTAACAAAATTATGATAAAGAAAAAGTATCCCCTTCACAAATATATTACTTGTTCAATCAAATATGGGGGAGCCATTGTTTATATAAGGTGGACCTTTAATAGGGGTATCACTAATTAAAAGTGAATAAGGAATATATTCCCCCAAAAAATCGAACAAGGTAAGTACACTATGCGTTTATAGTCATACCTTTCAGACTCACTAATTGTAAAGACCCGGAAATTCCTTGTATTTTTTTTTAAATACACGGGAATTTTACGAGTCCGCAGTTTCTGACGACACTTGACTCTGAGGCCCGGTGTGCCTAGAATCTATTTCTAATGTTTTTTTTGGGTACGTTCAGTAAATGTACTTGTAAGATTTTATATCTTTTGAACCGGTGCTCGGAATTGGAATCCGAGGGCACCGTTGAACTCGCAACGCCGGTAATTGCTTAAGGAGACCTTTACCGTAGTTGCATTCTGACATGAGTGGAAGTTAATTTTTTGGGGTTTCTAAATAAAATTAAATAAAAATATGTAGCATATTTTTATTTTAAGGGTAGTTAAAACCTCCAGGGGGGGGTTTGTGGTGGGGCCACCCGCACATAACCTCCATTGAGAGGATGTTATATGGTGGGGCCCACACGAGCATGAAACACCCTTAACCCCCCTTTAACTCTTGGAACTCCCCATAAATATTTTGAGCCTCTTCACTTTCCACCTTCCCTCATTATGGTTCCAACACACCTAAGTATTAATTAATTCCAATTAATTATTTAATTTGAAATGGTTTGAATTATTTTTGGAATGCATGGCTACAATAAAATATTGGGTAGCCATTATTTTATTTTTGGTTGGTGACTTGGTGGAGCCAATCCTCTCCAACGAAGAACGATATCCTCTCAACGAGGAATGCCCGTCTCCACCGAGGAACGACGACGCCGTCTTCTCCCTTTCCAACCAGGACAAGAAAGGGAAGATTCCGACCACAAAGAACATCGCCAATGACGACGTCATCTCCTCCCAACATCAACGGAACAACGCCGCCTTCCCGCGAATCCATCAAGAGAGCATCGATTACGAGGTAGAGGGATTTGATTATTTTAATGTATGAATTATACCCTCATTCCTCGTCGTTTATTTGGGTTCGATGATGGCCACATGTTATCACCTAATTCGGAGGATGTGGGCCGAAAAAACACGGCCCGACATCCCTCCGATTAGTTCTTGATTGTTTGATAATGGAGGCAGAGCCAGAAGGGCGCGGTGTTGACGCACCGTGCCAGAGAAGAACCGCGACCATTCGGTCCATGGCGGACAGAAGAGCGTGACACTGTCATGCCACGTCGGAGGAGGGGGGTCACGACCATCAGGGTCGTGGTGAACGAAGATGGAACAACATCGTCACGCCGCACCGAGGAAGCCCCACGGCTGGGCCACCCCTCGGCCGGGCCGCCACGGCCGGGCAGCCCCACGGCCGGGCAGCCCCACGGCCGAGCAGCCCCACATTCGGGCCGCCACGGCCGAGCCGCCCCAAGGCCGGGCCGCCATGGTCGGTTCGCCCCTTAGCGGGGATGCCCCTCAACCGGGCCACCACGGCCGGACTGCCCCTCTGCAGGGCCGCCCCACGGCCGGGCCGCCCCATAGCCGGGCTGACTCAGCCGGGCCACCCCTTGGGTCGGGCCGCCCTCAGGCCAGGCTGCGCCTTCGGGCCGGGCCGCACCTTTGGGTCGGGCCGCACCTTTGGGCCAGGCCGACCACTCGAGTCGGGCCACACCCACGGACTGAGTCGGACCCTCAGACAAGGTCGGACCTTGGTTCGGACTGGGTCGGGCTGGGTCGCTCCCACTTGGTCAGACCGAACCCGGACCCGTTATAGCCAGTTATCACCTTTTTGCCCCTATTCTGGGCTTCAGGTGTCCGATTGTTGAACCGCCTACGACAATGGAATTATTGGAGCGAGACGATTCTTTTGGAATATACTACTTGATGTTTGGACACAGTTGGGATATAATCAGGTTGGTTTGAGCCTAAAAACTAACTGGGCCCCTGGAATGGAAATGCCAATAACTCACAGACCGGGCGTCCGATGGATGCGTCGTCTGTCGCGTTGGGTTCCTATTGATGAGACAGAACTACGGGATACATCAACTCAAGACTTCATGGTAGTTGATGTATCGACACTTGGATCAAGGAGAGGACCCTCCCGGAATCGAGCATGCTGTGTGTGGGAACCCTAGGGCTGGCTGCGTGTGAGATAACAGGATCCTCTGTGGGTTCGACAGTGACGATACTGTACCAGGATCCTATGTGGGTTTGACAGTGATGACTACTGTACCAGGATCCTACATGGGTTCAACATTGATGACTACTGTACCAGGATCCTACGTGGGTTCGACAGTGATGACTTCTGTGCCAGGATCCTCTGTGGGTTCAGCAGCGATGACTTCTATACAGGGATCCTTCATGGGTTCGATGATAGTGACTTTTGTACTAGGATCCTATGTGGGTTCGACAGCACTGATACTATTCCAGGATCCTACATGGGTTCGACAGAAGAGATGATTCAGAGGCTACATCTAATCATCTCTACCCCTCTTCATGTGTTGTATACCTATGTGAGCTGAGTCTTGTCTTTCAATCGTCGATGTGATTGACTTTACTTCCTTTGTGGATTGGGTTGTTCTTGGGCTCGAGAGTTGGAGCCAGACTGTGACTGGTAACTTAGGTATATGTATGGGCATATACCTTAGTAGGATTGGTTGATACTTCGTGATTATATCCCTATTCTTTGGTTTATCCTTAGTAGATTCTGGGAGACCTCAGGGGTCTTGGGGTCTCATACTGAGTATTGTTATACTCACCCCTGCACGGGCTTTTCCCGCACATTGTTGTGTACTGTGTAGACGACAGACAACAGTGATCGAGGCGGAGGGTGATGGAAGGGAGGCTGCTCGGAGCTGGACTAGATGGGACATATCTCTGGGATGAGTTGTTAGAGTTATGTACCTACCCTTCATGTAGGATTCCCCGATGGATGATCCAGGAGTTTTTTCCCTTTTTTACTTGTACTTGTACTTGTTGTTTAGTTGGGTTCGTATTCTTGCCAACTTACTTCCAGCACAATTTTCTTTTCTATTTTAGTACTTTTTTCTTCTACTTCTTGTGTTCAGACTATGTGAGTTACAGGTTAAAAGTAAATTCCTTACCTTTTTATCAGGGATTCACCTTTGGTGCTAGTCACCAGCCCCTGGACTATGGAAGGCGGGCTTGGGGTAGTCACGGCACGGGCCCCATGGAAGGGTCATGACAAATTGGTATTAGAGGAGTCAGTTCTACCGCAAAACTTGGACTCTGATTCTTTTAACAGAAATAGTGTTAAGTGTTTTGGGTGTGGTTATCAGTTTAGGGAAACTTGTGTTGGTGTGGCGGCCGACGTATCCATACACTAGGACTCTGACTTCGGATTTCCAACTCAGTGCATGAAAACACTGATTACGTGTGTGTTTCCTTTGAAAATTTTTCTTCATGATTACTTTGAGTCAGCTCACCAGGTATACTGTTTTGATCATGGCACACTTGTTTCTTTTAGGATGGCCCCACAAAGGTAGCTAGCTAGGGTTCCAAGTTTTGTACGAGATGGTAGTCCACCGAGCGACGAGGCCTCAGTGCAGGGCCCCATCATAGTGAAGGTACCAGTGGTACCACTACCCGCTGAGCCACTGATACCACCAGCTCCATCAGTAGAGAGTGCACGCCATCTGAGTGCGTTGCACGTGTTCCAAAGCCAAAGGCCTCCCAGGTTCCAAGGAGAGACAGACCCACAAGAAGCTGAGGATTGGCTGGAGGCTATCATGAGAGTTTTCATATTGGTAGGGACACCAGCCGACCTCATAGTGATCCTTGTCATGAGTCTCCTACATGAAGCAGCATGCAGATGGTGGAGCCTGATGCTCCAGGTGCATGACGAGGCATCATTACTCTGGGCAGACTTCGAGAGTCTATTTTGATCAGAGTTTGTTCCAGCCACCCTTCGTGCGGTACAGATTCAGGAGTTACTTCATCTACAGAAAGGAAACATAACAGTAGCTTAGTAATCATCGAGGTTCATTGACCTCTCGCGCTACTCCACAGATATGGTATGCGACCCATTATTCAGGGCCCGGACCTTCGAGAAGGGAATAATCCATAAGATCAGGGCTTCGATAATCTCCCTCAACATCCCGACGCAGGCGAGGGTGCTGGAGAAAGCCCTTATAGTGGAGAGTTTTCTTGTTGAGCAGTCACCAGCAGCGAGACCCACCACAGGACGACACTTAGTGGAGTCTTCTATAGCTGGAAGTAGACATATGTCATAGAGGTCCAAGAGGACTAGGCCCTTAGGTGGGCGACCCCAGGATACATGATTGGTTGTGCAGGCCACACGAGACAGAGTCAGTCATACGAGGAACAGATAGTGCTATGCATGCAGCGAGTAGGGTCACATGGCTCAAGAATGCCCGACCCGCCATGCAGATGAGCAGCAGAAAGTAGAGGGACCTCCCAGGCAGAGGTAGAGGTTCGACCGTGGTGGTCCACCGGGAGCAGGCAGACTTGGTAGAGGAGCTGGCCGAGCAGCAGGTGGTGGACGACGATTCAAGGACCTACCACCACCACCACCACTAGGAGGTCCACCCTGACCACAGGGAGATGGAAGATAGGGGCGGGCTTAGCTCCAGGCAGTCGAGGCCTATGACCATGACACACCTAAGATGATTCGAAGTACTATCTGTGTCTACTCCACCCTTTCTGCAGTACTTATAGACATAGATGCAAGTCATTATTTTATTGTCGCTGCCCTTGTTCGGAGCTCGGAGATTCCGACGGAGCCATTGGCTCGATCCTTACGGCTAGAGACTCCTACAAGATCATACTCGACGATTACGCACTAGTGTTGGCAGTGTGGGCTTACTCTAGGAGGTGATAGCTTCATCTAGGATCTCCTCATAGCGGCGTTGAGGCCTTACGACGTCATCTTGGGTATGGACTGGTTATCCACAGTTCATGCACAGATTGACTGTATTAAGAGGAAAGTGCGGTGTGTCAACGAGGATGGGATGAGTTTTACCATAACTGGCAAGAAAGGAGCCTTTTCATTGCAGGATGGACTTACCCAGAGGAGGGGGAAACCGATCACACATTAGTTGGCTAGCCTCATTCTCGGAGCAGTTGATGTGCGGAGTCTAAGTTTTCCTGTTGTGGTGGATCAGTACACAGATGTTTTCCCTAATGATGTTCTAGGACTACCTCCTCGCAGAGTGGTAGACTTCTAGATTGACTTGGACCCTGAGACAACACTGATATCTGCTCTAGCATATCGTATGGCTCCCGTTGAGCTTCGTGAGCTACGGGTATAGTTGGAGGACTTACAGGGGAAGGGATTTATCTAACCCAGTGTTTCACCCTAGGCATCTCCGATTTTGTTCACTAAGAAGGCGGATGGGAGCTTGCGAATGTGTGTTTACTACTGTCACCTGAACTAGGTGACCATGAAGAATAAGTACCAACTCCCAAGGATTGATGAACTCTTTGATCAGATCAAGGGAGCGCGATGGTTCTCGAAGATATACCTTAGGTCAGGCTATCACAAGCTCAGAGTTCGAGATGAGGATGTGCAGAAGATGACCTTCAAGTGTCGGTATGGCCACTACGAGTTCTTGGTTATGCCCTTCGGTGTAACCAACGCTCCAGCAGTGTTCATGAGTCTCATGAATAGGATCTTCCAGCCTTACCTCAACCGCTTTATCATAGTCTTCATCGACGGCATACTGATTTACTTGAATACTGAGGAGGAGAATGCCTACCATTTTCAAGTAGTACTGGACACTCTCTGAGTGCACCAGCTTTATGGTAAGATCTCAAAGTTCCAGTTCTGGATTCGAGAGGTTCACTTTCTAGGAAACATAATCTCAGAGTCTAGAGTTACGTAGTGGATCCAGTGAAGATTGAGGCAGTAAATTCTTGGGAGCCACCCAGGAGTGCGATGGAGGTACGAAGTTTTCTGGTACTAGGTGGGTACTATCGGAGATTTGTGCCAGACTTCTCCAGAGTTGCAGCAACGCTTTCAGCTTTGACGAAGAAGGGGAAACCCTTCGTGTGGTCAGAAAGATTCCATCAGAGCTTTCAGGAGCTGATGTAGAGTTTGACTAGTGTGCCCATCTTGAGGCTACTGGAGGAGGGCGTTGGGTACATAGTTTACTATAACGCATCAGGGACCGGACCCGAGTGTGCCCTGATGCAGGAGGGAGAAGTGATCGCGTATGGTTCTCGACAGTTGAGATAGCACCAGAAGAACTACGCTACACATGACCTAGAGTTAGCAACTGTGGTCTTTGCCTTGAAGATTTGGCAGCACTATCTTATGTGAGAATTCTTTACAGTCTACTCTGACTACCAGAGTCTCATGTATATCTTCTCTCAGAAGTACCTGAACCTGAGACAACGGTGATGGCTTGAGTTCCTCTAGGACTATTACTTCGAGATAGTCTATACTCCTGGGAAGGGGAACGTTGTAGCGGATGCTATCAGTAGGAGATCAGGCATACAGCTGCTAGGAGAGGCGACAAATCAGCTGGCCGCGTTGCAGATATCCTTTGTGGATAGAGATGAATTAGCCTTTCTAAAGTCTCTCACAGTCACTCCTCCACTTCTTCAGTGAGTCAGGGAGGCACAACATGGGGACGTTGACTATGAGACGTGACGTGCTCAGATATCCATAGGGAAGGCACCTAATAGATTTTCTGAAGGTGGGGAGCATGTCATTCTCTTCAAAGGACGTACCATGGTACCAGTTTCACTTCAGGTGGAAGTGTTGAGGGAGTTACACACATCTCTTTTAGCGGTACATTCGGGAGTGGTGAAGATGTATCAGGACCTCTGAAGACAGCACTGGTGGCCAGGTATGAAGAAGGTAGTAGCAGAGTTTGTCTCACGATGCCTCACTTGTCAGCAGGTGAAGGCAGAGCACCAGGTTCTAGAAGGCTTGGTTCAGCCCTTAGAGGTCCCAGAGTGGAAGTGGGATGGGATATCCATGGATTTTGTGATGAGACTTCCACGTACATCCAGAGGACACGACTCTATCTGGGTGATTGTCGACTGACTCACCAAGTCGTCCCACTTCATACCGATTAGAGAGTAGGGCTCAGTAGAGAGCATGTGATGCCTCTATGTGCAGAAGATTGTACAGCTTCAGGGTGTGACATCGACGATCGTCTCCGATTAAGATGCACGTTTCACTTACAGACTATGGAAGGGGTTGCAGGAGGCTTTCGGGATGCAGCTTCTCTTGAACACCTCCTTCCATCCTTAGACAGATGGTCAGACTGATAAGACCATTCAATCTCTCTAGGACATGCTCCATGCATTCATCCTCGACTTCAGTTGTAGCTAGGAGGATCACTTACCCTCGGTGGGGTTTTTATATAAAAACATCTACCATTCCACCATCAGGATGGCACCTCACAAGGCACTATACGGCCGACCTTTCAGATCACCTCTGTACTAGACTGACCCAGGGGAGTCAGCACTTATGGGACCGGAGATGGTACATGATATGACGGAGAAGGTGTAGATCATCCAGGATCAGATGAAGACTGCACATAGCAGGCAGAAGTCCTATGTTGATAAGAGATGGAGACCAATAGAGTTCGAGGATGGAGACTACGCCTTTCTACGGGTCTCACCTCGATGGGGTATATGGAGATTTTTCCAAGGCGGAAAGTTATCTCTGTGATTCATCGGACATTTTCAGGTCGTTAATAGGGTAGGCGAGGTGGCTTACCGCTTGGATCTTCCACCTCAGTTGCACTAGGTGCACGACGTCTTCTGCGTATCTCTGCTGAGGAGATACATGCATGACCCGTCCCAAATCATCTACCACGGGGAGCTGGACGTCGATGACAGGGTGACCTTCACAGAGGTTCCAGTGGAGATTGAGGATCGACAGGTGTGGGTCCTACATGGATGGTCGATTCCTTTGGTGCACATTCGCTGGTAGCACGGGAACCTCCAGGAGAGCCCATGGGAGCGGGAGGCTCAGATGCGTGCTCAATACCCCCATTTTTTTCTTTAGTGTGAGTTGTATCTTACGGGGGAGTAATGCCCTAAGCTGGGGAGAATTTAAAGACCCGAAAATTATATGGAATTGTTTTTAAATACACAGAAATTTTACGAGTTCGCAGTTTCTAACGGCATTTGATTCCAAGGACCTGTGTTCCCAGAATCAATTTCTGAAGTTTTGTTCGGGTACGTTCAGTAAACATACGTACGGAATTTTATATCTTTTGAACCTATGAACGGAATTGAAATCCGAGGGCACCATTCAACTTGCAACGCCGGTAATTTATTAAGGATACCTTTACCGCAGTTACGTTCTGACGTGAGTGGAACTTAATTTTTTTTGGGTTTCTAAATAAAATTAAGTAAAAATATGTAGCATATTTTTATTTGAAGGGTAGTTAAAACTTCAAAGGGGAGGTTGGTGGTGGAGCCACCCACACATAACCTCCATTGGGAGGATGTTATATTAAGAAAGAGGCCTAGAAGGTCACATACTAAGTATATCTTTAATCTCAATTAAATTTGAGTATTTAACTTAAATAGTTGGAATAAATAATATTTATATATTTTTTTTCAATTTACATGATTTAATCACAAGTTATTCAGCATAATAATCAATTTAAATAATAATAAATATTTATTTTCATTGTTGTACATGTCTAGTGATTAATATTATTATTATTATTATTAATGTACATGGGTTTAACTTATAATTATAAAGTTTGAAAAGTCTTGTGTGCAATTTTCAAACCCTAAACCTTCCATAATAAATATCTAATTATGTTACATTCTAGAATCACTTTTGTTGTGAATAGAAGATAGAGATAGGCTCTATAAAACCCTATAGAGAGATCTAGGGATCTAAAACATTATCTCTATTAGTTCTATCTCAATCCATCAAGATAAAATTAATATTTCTTCCTCCTACAAGAATAATTTTACTGTGATCAACCATGAACAACACAGGCGATCTGGATCATCCATTTTAGTACCTGGTGATTCTACGATGATGTTATGACATTTTGGTGCATATTTTTACTACTTATAGAGGTATTATACACTTGAATATCTTATTAAATTGATGGTATTATGAGATCTAGTCAATCATATCATCAATTAAGAGGGAATTTCAAGTTGATATAATTCTATATCTTCTCATAAATTAATTATGAATTACATGTGAAAATCCTTCTCTTCTATTTCTAGAATATTTTTTAGTTGAGTAATCTATAGTTTTCATTGTACATGATGTTATTTTTCATGTAAATAAATGATTATTTATATATTAAGAAAAAATCCAAATTAGCTAAGCAATAAAGACGCGTCCATTGTTCCCAGAACCTTCAAGTGGTATCAGAGTAGTCACATGTTTAATTAGTAATTTTTTATTATTCATTGATTATTTTCATGAATTTATGTTTTTACTTAAAATTGAATCATTTTAATTTCTGAAAATTTTATTCACTTATCTTATTTTTTATCACTAACATAACTGGTCAATATTTAAGGTTTAAAAAATAAAGAAATTTCCAAGGAACACCATCTGGAGGTTCTAAAGGTTCTTCCTAGAAAAAACCAGAGTACATGATGTGTACGACCTAAATACACATCATATATTAGTGTTTCTCATCCATATCTCATGATAAAATCAGATAGATCCAATGAAATCATATCTAAGATCTGAAAAAAATTATATTGACATATATATCTAGATATACTGAAACATGGTTTGAAGAAATACATGTCGTGTGACCATTGTACATGACATGTAGTCCTCATATTCTCATGGACAATAACATGGGGGTACCAACATGTCATGTATCAGATACAAGACAAGAGGACAAACATGTCATGAAAATTAGAGGCTACATGTTGTGTAAGAAAGAAAACATGTCATGTGCATCTAACTCATCCATAGAAGGCAACACGCCTAGTTCCTAGGCATGTGTTGAAGACACAGGCAGAACATAGTATACACTATATAATAAATTACATGTTGTGTAGTCTATTGTAAATAGTGTGCATAATTTAACATGTAGAGAAAAATTAAATATATGATTAAACCTATTTACATGTGTTTCGTCTAGAATTTATTTGATAGTACACATTGTGACATAGGACTAACAAATCGAATATTGAATTAATTTCGATGTTAAATTCAAAGTTTACAACTCTAGGTAATTTGGATGAGTACAGGTCATTGCCTCCAAGTAAAAAAATTTACTGCATTAATTTTAAATGAAATTAATTTTATTTAAAATTATATATGGTGATGATTTAAGGATACTTGTATGTAATTAAGACAAATTTAATTAATTTGATTAATTCATGAAATTTTATCTTAATTAATAAATGAATCAAAGTAATTGATAACTAGATTGAAAATTTATGATCGTTTCATGTTGTGTGGATGATCATGAGATTGTACTAGCCTCATGAATAAGATTTGTTACTTTCAATTTATTATTGTTAAATTAAAATTGAGATCCAATGTGTTATCCCCTCCTCCTTAATATTTAATGGTATTCATGCCCACAATTTATTTTATGTTAACCCCATTATCCAATATATTGGATTCCCTCACTTTCATTTGAGTAAATGATTATGTAAGGATGGAGATCCCAAGAGATAGGAGGTAGTTTGAGTCAACAATATGGGGTGAAACCAATCAATGTGATACAAATGATTTAAGGTGGAATACGGAAACACAAACCAAGATACGGTTAAAGGTTTTTTCCCCAAGGTTTTGGTGTTAGTTTATCATTATCTAAATAAACTAACCATTAGAGAATCTCATTATTGATGGGAGTATATCACAGGGTGCTCAAAAAAATAGTTTTTTAACCTGAGAAAATTTATTAAAAGTTGTACTTATTTTGCCTCCATGAGAATATGGTGTTTTGTGCATGTTTAAGTCTTGTTTTGTGGCCTCAATTTTTAAAGAGATAGTAAGTAAATATGGTTTTTTTTAAAATAAATTAAGAAAGCTATAGTGAACCAGTTTTTTCCTTGTAATACTTTGAAATATCTCTATATATATGTTTCTAGTGCCAGGGAGTGAGAAGGAATGTGATTCTAAGGTCCAATGTTCCTAAAATTAAATTTACAAAAATATTAAATATATTTATATTATGCGCAAAAAGTTTCTTAAATAAAATGGGATAATTCTTAAACAAAACCTCATATCAAAAATCGGATAACATGGTTGAGTCTAGAATGTGATGGTTACCCTAACTAAAACCTAAAATTGGTCGGCATGTGTCGTTTAGATATGGAGATCATTGGTGGGTACGTTTATTTAAAATAAATAATTAAGTTTATTTATTTTAATTAAATTAACTTATTCTAAACTTATATAAGTATATAATTATATAAAATTATCTAAGCTTATCTGCTTTTACCTGATAGAATTGAGAGTTTCTCATAAATCCTTCTGTTGGAGAATCAACATCTGACGATGAAGAATCTCTACATTGGAGTAGATCGAAGTATAGCAAAGGAAACAACTTCTTCCATTCATTTGGGAGAGAATTATTCAATGAAAAATGACTCAATATATAGGTAGGACTCATCATTTTTGGTTTTTGCTTCATTTGATTAAATTGTAGAGAAATATCATCTTCTTGCATTTGATTTGTGCCAATTTTGGCCATTTCATGCGCCCATGAACTGAAATTTAATTTGGTTATTCTTTTTTTCCAACCCAAATCTCCCAATTGTGTTCATTGTCCAAGAACTCTTATCCAACTATTTATAAATCTTTGTTGATCGTACCTTTATCCAACATATTCTTCATGTTATTCTCTAATCAGACTACGGGGTATAAGTTTGACTTTTTTGGGTGGGACCGAGCTTGATCAAACCCCCAAATTCATGAAATATTCATGTGTAAGAGACAAATCAATAAATTGGTGATGATTTCAAATGGATTCTAGTTATCAATGATTGTTTTGATGATTAGCATTCAAATAATGAATGAAGTAATAACTAAATATGTGAAAGGTGTGCGGGTTACGTGTAGGATGAATCAAGAACTTATTTCCAGCCACCATAGGGTAAGAATCGTTGGATGGAGAAAGATCCCTCGATTTTGGGAGAAGAGACTAGATTTGAAGTGGTGAATTCATATCAGGAGTGAGGAATGTGGTTCCATATTTCTATGAAAAATTAGACTAAAAATCATGTAATTCTATAAACATGCGATGTGTATCCCCTGTGTTGTGGTGGATAAGGTTTTTAAAAATTATAAGGATGGTATGGTGTGTAGCCCTCCTACATGTTATGTACCCCTTTATCAGGTGGTCGAGTCATGTGGCAGAGCACACAAAAAGGATATTGTGTAGAAATACACATCCTAGCACATGATTGTGTAATGAAATACATGGTCATGTCTAGAGACATAGGTGGAACCCTGCCTGAATAGAAACACTATGTGCCAAAGTACGCAGACAAGACCAGGGAGAACGAGAAGGGAACCTGGGTGGATTGAACATGCCATGTATTTTCATTGCATGTTTTGTATACCTACATGGATAGCGATCTATGTACTTATTGGGAAATGTCTAGTTAGTGGAGCAGGACCACATGTTGTGTGGGTCCCCTCACATGTTGTGTACCCCTTGGTTACTTTTAAGGAAACTTCAAACTCTCGTATCTTTTTGGTTTGGACTCATATTTTAGCATGCGAGTAGCCTATCCTGAGTATTTTTCTACGTAGAACATGATGGTTACCTATTTTTATGTATTTTGAAATATTATTAGATATTTTTTAGGGTTTTATATTATTTAGTAAATTCTCAATGATTAAATTGATCAAGTAATATCACCATAGGCTTTAAGAGTGGAAACGTCCAACTCAACCGGGCATGGGTCCTCTATCGGCCATTAGAGTGGAACTCTCCAGATGGACTGGGAATGGGTCCTCTATTGACTATCATAGTGGAACCCTCTTGTAGAGTCATGGAATGGCTCCTCTAGCATCAGATAATGGAACCCTCCTATTAGGACAGGGCATGGGTCCTCCATATATTAGAGTGGAACTCTCTAACTGGGCTGGGAATGGGTCCTCTGTCAATTACTAAACTGGAACCCTCCTATGGAGCAAGGGAATTTTTTATCTACCATTAGAGTGGAACCCTCATGTTATGAAAGTCATGGTTCCTCTATTGACTATTAGATTGGAACCCTCCTACTGTACCAGGTTATGGGTCCTCTATCTATCCACTGAGTGGAACCCTCCTGTTGTACCAGGTCAGGAGTCCTCTACCTAGAGATTTTGGACCCTCAACTGTGTGGCATAGTGAAGAGGCATGGTTTGACTTGGATATTTTCTACTAGGAATAGATGTGAGATATTGGTAATCATTTTTGGACTTTTGTAATTGATGGAAACTCTTTTCTTGGGTTGGGATATGAGATGGATATCCACTTACTCTCTCATTTGGGATTCTTTTTTCTTAGCATATATATACATTTGTATCCATGTTTTTGGATTTAGTTACTCTCCTTAGATGGGTTATGAAGAGTTAAGGGTTAGTGCACCAATTTTCTATGCTTATATTTTCATGGTTCGATGAGATTACTCTCCTAGTATGGGTGGAAAAGACTTGATGTGTAGTACATATACACACCGTGTTGATCCCCTTGTGTTTGGACAAGGTCACTCTCTCTATGATGATTTTGGTTGAGTTGCTTCACTACTTTCTACCTCATATGTACCATCTATTGTCTTTCTATTTCTATTATATCTCTTTTTTCTCCCCCTTCATCTTTCGAGGCATCCTAATGGGTATGTATATCCTCACCCCTAAATGGGATTTTCCCACATGTGTCATGTCTTATAAAGATGACGGAAAGGTTGGAAGTGAATTTAAAGGAGCTTAGGGATTCCTTAGTGAATTGACTACATATGGTGTTCAAGTCTTAGAGATTCATAGATGGGCCCTCTTAGCAGTTTACTTAATAACATTTTCATTTTGGGACATCATTATAGTTGGGAGTGTATTTTTTTCCCTTTATTTTTTAGTTTGAAATGTCATAATATTGTACACTCTAGAGGTTTGAATACTTAGTTTATTTTTAAGTTGTTTCATATTTTTATTATTATTCCTTTACACTTATGCATTGAGATGGTTGAGTGTGTTCATAAAGGTACTTAAAAAAGGTCTCCAATTTAGGATATGTCTTCCAGTGCTTGTTGCCACCCTCTGGAATATGGAGGTGGGTTGGAGTAGTTGCGGCTTGAGACACGGTAAGGGTCGAGTCCTAAAAGATTGGTATCAGAGTAGTTCAGTCCTTGGGAAGGTTCTTGGTGTAGTCCCCTTACAAGGATTTGGTATGGATTTATGGTAATAGTTTTAGTGTCTCGAGTGCGGATCTTAGGCTAGGGAATCCAATGATGGTATGGGTGGTCGACATATCCATTCACCAGGACCTTGACTACCTACTTTTCGACTCAACATAATGAGACATTAGTTATATGGATCAATGGTACATGCATCATATAAGATTGATTCTTTGAATTTCCTTCTTAACTCATCTCCCTATATATATATATATATATATCCTCATTTGACCATGGTACGTTTTGATTATTATTTTATGATGCCTCCATGATAGCCAGCTAGGATACCAGTTCAGGATCGTGATAATGATATGATGAGCAATGGGGCCTCAGTTTAGGGTCCATCCTGAGAGCTATTTCCTCCATGTGGATAGTTAGAATCACCACCATCTATTGAGTAGCAGATCATCCCAACATAGCAGGATGAGGTTGTGCTCAAGGTTAGTTCACTCTATGAGTTCCATCACCAGAGGCTAGTGAGGTTTTATGGTAAGTCAGATCCTCAAGAAGTAGAGGATCGAATAGATTTGGTGGTACATGTTTTCAATATTATCTAAACATTTACATATTAGGTGGTTCCTATGGTAGTTATCCTTTTCCACAGAGTATTTGGGTGCTAGTGGAGTCTTGTTACCTAGATACCTGATCAGTTGACACTCTCATGGCATGAATTCCAGCAGTTGATTCATGAGGAGTACTACCCCTCCTTCTTGCACTCAGTTCAAATTAATAAGCTTTTGGAGCTGTAAAAGGGAGAAATGATAGTGGATAAGTATATTGTGAGATTCATATACCTTTCATAGTAATAACTTGACATGATCTGAGATGGATACTTCCAAGCACATAATTTGATCACGGACTCTATAGAGAGATTTGTGCCAGTGTGGTTCCCTTGTGCATTCCCATACATTTCAGGTTGTTAGAGAGGGAACTGGTGAAAGAGAGTTTCCAATAAGAGGGATTTTAAATAGCTGGAGCTGGAAGTGGGTGTCATAGAGCTGAGTCATCTCCAGAAGCTAGCTGGTTCCAATAGAAAGGATCTTGGCATTTAGTATCTTATGATGATCAGACTCAGATGCATAGTCATATAGAACAGAGACTGAATAGAGGACCAAGGCATCCTAGAGAGGGGTGGTGTTATTCTTGTGATAGGTGAGGTCACATAGTGTGTGAATTCCTAACCAGTTGTTTTGAAGAGAATAGTAAGATAGAATACATTCTTCCATGGTAGATACAACATCGTGATCATGGATCTCCCATTAGAGGTGATCGTACCATGATTCACTGTTTCATTTTCACCCTTACACCATTGTATTAAACTGAATTTGTATTGTAAATTCAAAATATATTAACAAAATTCACTTCATGTTTGATTCAATTATTTTGTGTTTGGAACTGTTAAAAAGGGAAATATTACTTGTTTTGATAATTTCATTGAAGGTGGAGGTGATTTGGAGGACTCAAGATGAAGTCCAAGAAAAATGGGCCAAACTACGCAGGATCCAAGAACACCAGTGGATTAATCCGCACACTACTAATAGGTCGTGCATCAAAATGGGATGAAATTTTCTGGTCTTGTCTAAAATTTACTGGGATACATTTCATCTCAAGGAATCGAATCCTGATTCGACTTCTAAAGGGCCCATCCAAACTAATCTGTCAAAGCCGCTGAATATGCACAAAGTCAAAAGTGGTGTTCTATAATATTTCCATATCTTGATCTTTGATTGTCCAAATTATTACAAAAATTTGGTGGTGATAGTTAGAAAGTGGGGATACAAATTTTCAGATTTTTCAAAAGTGATATTAGACTATATAGTATCCAGAAACCATCCTCTAAGTGGTTTATCAAAATCTGGGTGCCCAAAACCACTTCCCATTTTGGCTATAAAAAGTCACCTTGGGAACCCCATTTGGGAGTTCAAACCAAAAGTGAAGCTCAGCCATTTTTGAGTCCTAGAGGAGTCTCTTTCTCATCCTAGAAGTTTTGGAGGCCCCTATTCTCTTAGGAGGGTCAATAATGAATAAGGAGTTACACTCGAGCTTCCTCCTCCTCTCGATGTCGAGCTAAACAGTGGGTGATCATTGTACGGGAGATACACACTTAAAGAGGGAGTTCTGGTACTTTATATTCTATTGGTTTTGTGTAATTTTTTTGTGAATTATTTTACTTATATTTAATCTTTATATTCTTCTTCTCCGAATGCATTGATTTGGTTTAATTAAGTGAAACATTTCTCATTTCAATACCGATTAGGTTGAGATTCAAGTGGGAGTCTTGGGTTGATCCAATTGGACAACACAAGCATCCTCTTTCTCTCCCACATACTTGAGATTTCAGTATGCTTTGGTAGACCTCACTCTATGCTTGGGGTCCAAATCTTGAAAACATGATTATTTTTTCAAGGGGAGGTTCTTTGTGCATCATTTTAAGAGGAAAGAGGGGAACCAATATCTTGGTTATCCATCAACCAAAGGATTAAAACAAAACCTAATAACAAATTGAGAACAACGAACTCTTCAAGTTCTGTAGTAAATTATAAATTATCACTTATTTATCTCATATTTTTCAAAATCCACTTTGTCTTTTAACATTACAACTCTTTACGTTAAGTTACTTTCTTAAAATTGTTTACAAAATCACCCCCCTTTTAGTACTTTTTATTAAAAATGCATACTCTAAACCTATTAATTCTCCTTGAGAGATGAAATAGGGTCTTCCATATACTTCAAATAAACCTTAAAATCATAATCAATTTGACTTCTCATGACAACACGGTAAAATTTTGGTGCTATTGTCGGGGAGTGCTTTGGTTTTTAGTGCGTGTATTTTATAATATTTTTGTAAACTTTGTGAATATTTATTTATTTTATCTTATACCTATATCTATATTTTTGTATTATGATTTATTTATTTTGTAGGTTTTTTTGTGACGCATTCAACTCCGGGATACCTACAACCTTTTGAACCCGAACCGGAGAGGATATTACATCAGCGACACTAAGACGCACAAGAGAACCCTTCGAAGGAGGACACACAAAACATAGACACTATTCTTGACCCTTCCTCTTCTTCTTCTGGAACCAATATCAAAAATGAAATAAACTTTCATAATATGGATGAAAAGAACCAAACATTAAAAGAACTAATCTCACCTGATATTGATATCCAACCCACATATATTCAAATATAAGGTGAGGTACCAGATTTTGAACTGAAATCTGGTCTAATTCACTTATTGCCAAGATTTCGTGGACTTTCTAGAGAAGATCCACATAAACACTTAAAATAATTTCATACTGTTTGTTCTACTTTAAGACCTACTAATTTGGATTAAGAACAAGTAAAGCTTATAGCATTACCATTTTCATTAGAATAAACTGTAAAAGATTGGATTTACTATGTTAATTCACCAATTAGAGGTTGGATGGACATGAGATGCCTTTTTTTGAAAAATATTTCCCAGCCTCTCAAACTGCAACAATAAAGTAAGAAATATGTGGTATAAGAAAATATCAAGGGTAAACACTTCATGAATATTGGGAAATATTTAAAATATTATGTTCAAGATGTCCACACCCCCAAATAAGTGATCAACTTTTAATTCGGTATTGTTATGAAGGATTAATTCATATTGATTGAAATATAATTCATGATGTTGTAGGTGGTGCATTGGTAGATAAGACCTCAATTGCTGTAAGAACCCTGATTGAGAACATGGCGCAAAATACTCAACAATTTGGTTCAAGGTTTAGTGTACTCATTCGATATGTCCACAAGGTGCAAAGTACTGAATTCAAGAAGAAGGTGGATGAAAAGTTTGAAGAGGTAAGTACACTTCTTCGAAAACTCAATATTTCCCAAGGAAAATCCCAATCTCCTCCTCCCATCCATTGTGGTATATTCTCTTCTAATACCCACTACTCTGACCAATGTATTCAATTGAGAGAAACTTCTAAGAGTTGTGAAGAAATCTTTCCAAGTCTCCCCTATAACCAACCCTATAGGAAATAACCTTACTATCCTTCCAACCCTGGGTAGAAATAAAACCAAGCTTATAGGCAATGGGGGGATTCAAACCAACCTTAACAACAATGGAACCAATAGGATTAGATTAGTCATACACCACCACCCATAAATAGACAACCATCCTAAAGATCATTCCAGCAAAACCCTCCAAAACCTAAGCCTAGTCTAGAAGATATGATTAAACAAATGGATTCCAACAGTATTTGATTCCAACAAACCACTCAGGAATCCATACAAAACCTCAAAACCTAATTAGGCCAGCTAGCTAACTCGGTGGGGGAAATTCAAAGTCACAGGTTGGGTAAACTACCATCTCAACCATTAGTTAACCCTGGAGATAAAGGAAATGTTAGTGCCATCACCCTTAGGAGTGGAAAACAACTGGAAGTTCAAATTAATCCTCCATTAGAATCATTCCCTCATAAGGAAACCTCCATCCCAACCATTAAAAATGTTCCAAATGTTGAAAAACCATGTATTGAGAGAATCCATTCCAAGGGAAAGAGTATGTCTGTTGATGAGTCATATATCCCAACCATTCCTCTTACATTTCTCCAAAGGGCCACCTAACCAAGAAAACAAAAGGAAACTGAGCTCGATAAGGAAATTTTAAAGACTTTAAAAAAAGTGCATGTAAATATCCCCTTGATTGATGTTGTGAAGTAAATTCCATGATATTCTAAGTTTCTAAAGAAGATGTACGCATACCGAAGGCGACTTCGTGGAGATAAAAAGGTGAGCTTGGGGAGGAATGTGTTAGTATTAATAGAGCCATCACTTCCCACCAAGTGCAACAATCCTGGGACATTCTTGATTCCATGCACCATAGGAGAGTATTCATTTTCCAATGTTATGCTTGATTTAGGTGCTTCTATAAATGTGATTCCTCAATCCATTTACTATACATAGAATGTTGGGGAACTTAAGCCCACTAGAATTGTTGTTCAACTGGATAACTGGAGTACCGCACACCCTTCTGGTGTGTTAGAGGATGTTTTTGTGAGGGTTCAAAATTTAGTTTTTCCAACTGGTTTTTATGTGCTTCAAATTAAAGATGATATGATGAATGTACATGACCCAATTATATTGGGGACACCTTTATTGAAAACCACTAAAACTATAATTAATGTCCATAATGGTACATTATCTAAGGAACTTGTTGGTGACATAGTCCATTTCAACATCCTTAATGACATGAAGCACCACTTAGAAGAACATTACTCTCTCTTAGTAAATTCAATTGATATACTCCGTTCCTCTGAAAATACTTTTTTTCATTCCCCCGATCTCGTTTCTAAGTTTTCATCCTTGATTGAAATTATTGGTAATTAATCATGCATATATTGTTGTAGAGGTCTAGAAAAGTGACATTCATATTTATTAATTGATAATTTCTTTAACATTGAGGATCTAATGACCATCGATGATACTATTAATCTTTTAAAAGCTCATTCCTCATCTGGGGATGATTTCATTGAGAAGTTAGATGAGATTAGTGACCTCTTTCTATCACACACACTCCCATCAATCCAAAATCCACATGAATTGGAATTGAAAAAACTACCTAAAGATTTAAAATATTTATATCTTGAGAATAGAAACAAGTTTCCCATCATTATTGCTAGTTTACTCCCTCCTGAGCATGAATTGTGACTGTTTGAACTTTTGAAGGAGTGTAAACAAGCTTTAGGATGTACACTTAATTACATTACTAGTATTAGCCCATCAATTTGAACACATCATATTTTATTAAATGATGAGGCTAAACAGTGGGGCAGGAACAACATCAACTGAACCCAAACCTCCTAGAAGTTTTGAAAAGGGGTGTAACAAAATTATTGGATGTTAGAATCATTTACCCCATCTCTGATAGCCAATGGGTTAGTCCCATTGAAGTAGTTACTAAAAACATTGGCCTTACAGTAATCAAAAATGAAAATAATGAACTGGTTCCAGCTCGTGTACAGAATAGTTGGCGTGTCTGCATAGACTATCTCTGACTAAACCAACACACTTGGAAGGTACATTTCAATTTTCCATTCATTGACCAAATTCTAGAGAGGATATTGGTTAAGTATCAATCTTGTTTCTTTGATGGATATTCTAGATAATTTCATATCCATATTTCCCCCGAGGATCAGGAAAATACTACATTCACTTTCCCCTTTGGCACATTTTCATATAGGAGGATGTCATTTGGTCTTTGTAATGCTACAGGTACTTTTTAGAGATTGATAGTTAGTACTTTTTTCAGATTACTTAGATAATTTCATGGAAGTTTTCATGAATGATTTTACTATGTATGGATCTTATTTTGATGAATTTTTAAGTAGTTTAGGTTCATTACTACATCACTGTATTGAAACTAATCTTGTATTAAATTATGAGAAATGTCATTTCATGGTGCGAAAAGGTATATTTTTGGGGCATGTCATTTATGGGGATGGTATCCAAGTATATAAATCAAAATTGAATTTCATTTCTTCCCTACCATTCCCTAAAAATGTATAAGATGTGTAGTCTTTCCAAGGTCATGCTGGATTTTACCATCGTTTCATTCATGACTATTAAAATTGCACTCCCCCTCTCCCGATTACTCCAAAAAGAAAGAGTTTGTTTTTTATAAAGAATGTGAAGAATATTTTAATAAGTTAAAATGGAGTCTCAAGTCACCCTCAGTAGTCCAACCACCTCGGTGGGATTTACCATTTGATATCATGTGTGACACCTCTAACTATGCATTTGGGGTAGTCTTATCACAAAGGGTCGATCAAGCTCCACATGTTATTGCCTATGTTTCATGTACACTAGACCCTGCCCAAGAAAACTACACCACAACTGAAAAATAATTTCTTTCCATTGTTTTTTCCTTGGATAAATTCATGTCGTATCTTTTAGGGTCCAAATTAATTGTATTCTTAGACCATGAATCCCTCTGGTATATCCTTAATAAACAGGAATCCAAACCACATCTCATTCGATGGATGCTCCTCCTTCAAGAATTCAATTCAGAAATTAGAGATAAAAAAGGAGCAAAGAATGTGGTGGCTGACTATATCCGTAAAATTCTCCCATCCTCGAACATTGAATCATCTCCTCATATTCCTATAAATGATATGTTTCCCAATGAGAAATTTTACCGAGTGCAAGATGTTATTCCTTAGTATGCTGAAATTGTAAATTATTTGGTAGCATCTTGCATTCCTGATGATTTTAACAAAAACCAAGATAGTTGTCTAAAACATGAGTCTCATTGGTACATTTGGGATGACCCCTACCTCTGGCACACATTTAGTGATCAAGTCCTTAGGTGTTGTGTTCATGATAGTGATTTTAATTCTATTCTCATATTCTACCACACTCTTGCTTGTGGGGGCCACTTTAGTCCCCAACAGACTGCTCACAAAGTCCTTGATTCTGGTCTCTTTTGTCCAACACATTTTCGGGATGCCCATGATTTTTTTAAATCTTTTCCTCATTTTCAAATAATGGTTAATGTCTCTAAAAATGAAATTCCATAACAACCATTGAACTTTCATGACATTTTTTATGTTTGGGGTATTGAGTTTATGGGTCCATTTCTAAATTACTTTGGAAACTTGTACATTCTTATGGCATTTTATTACGTGTCAAAATGGGTAAAGGAAATAGCTACAAGGACTGATGATTCTAAGGCAGTTGTAGAATTTTTGAGAACCCAAATCTTTTGTAGGTTTTTCTTACCTAGGTTCATCATCAGTGACCAGGGTTCTCATTTCTGCAACCAAACAATGTAATCACTTTTTCATTGGTATGGGTTCGGTCATAGAGTGTCTACTACATATCACCCATAGACCAATGGTCAAGATGAGAAGTCAAATATAGAAGTAAAACAGATTCTTGAAAAAATGGTTCAACCCAATAGAAAATATTGGAGTCTTCGACATAATGATTCATTATGGCCTACCATACTGCTTTCAAAACTCCAATTGGAATGTTACCCTATCGGGTTGTGTTTGGAAAGAGTTTTCACCTACCTGTTGAGATTGATCACTGGGCCTACTGAGCTATCAAACAATTCAATTCTAATCTTTCTAGTACAGGTGCTCAAAGGAAGTTGTAGATTTAGGAGTTGGAGGAAATGAGAAGAGATGCATGTGAAAACTCTAGGATTTATAAGGAGTGAACCAAGGCTTCCCATGACCGTATTATCCTTCATCATTAGTTACACATTGGGTAGAAGGTCCTCCTTTACAATGTAAGGTTGAAGTTGCATCCAGGTAAACTTTGTTCCTACTGGTTTGGACCATACACTATTACTAACATCTCTCCATTTTGTGTTTTCCAGGTTCAAAATGAAGAAATCAAACAAACCTTCATTGTCAATGGGAAGAAGTTGAAGCACTTCCATGAATCCATTCCAGAGTCCCCGATGGAGGAACTCCATGTTCAAGAAGAAATCTATGAATGAAACTCACCAGGTTTTATCCTTCCTTCCCACATTATCTTTTATTACAGTGAGGACATTTCACACTTTAGGTGTGGGGGGATGGGTATATTCCTGGGTTAGTTAAAAAAATTCATCATCTTTCTTATTTTTCTCTTTTTAGATTTCTAAATTATATTGTTACTTTCCCCCTTCCCTACGCCTCACCTTTGTGCCGGAATATTACTTTTTGTATGTCTACTTTATCATGGAAAATGATTCCCATTTAATCATGAAAGTTATTGAAAATTCATGTGGAATATTCATCTTCCATGTTATTTTAACATTCAAAAAAATTATGATGAAATGTGCATTTCATCAAGAATTCAATAATATGGTGTGACTTTCTTTTGAAATTTAGTTCTTTTTTGATGATATAAATGGTTGTATTATTTTGAAACCTTTGAGAAGAATGGTACCCTTTTTGTGAATAGTTTAAGGGGAAATTTTTTCACTTAATCTCACCACACATTTTTGCACCCAACCATGAGGTGTTAAAATTTCTTACTTAATGGAAGGTAAATATAAGTTAGGTTGATTTTTCTCTACTTTCCAAAATAATTTTTCCATACGTACGTTCCTTATCTGTTCTTTTTCATTACTGTACCAGATTGACCTATGTGTGTTTACATGTTATCCAACTATTGTACGCCCTAAAAATAATAAAAAAGAGTTGTATATTAGGTAGGTAAAAACCCACCCTTGATTGACCATTGATCTTGTTATAACTATTACAATTACTGTCTTGAGGAGAACAGACATGGGTTGGTAGAAGAGTGTGAGATTTTTTCCAAGTGAAACTTTTGAAAAAAAATGAGGGGGGTGATGAAATGTGAAACATATGAGGATATATATGTTGGGAGTTTATGGTTTGACTTCTAGGAATGCTTAAGTGTGTGGGTATTGAAATTTTATTGTAAAGGATGTAGGGAAAGTTCAGTGGAAAGGATCTTGTAAGTATAAAATTATTAAAATAACTTATATTTACTCAATAGAAAGTGGAAATAATAGCATGAAATGGTTTTCACACATAAACATGGAAAATTAGTGACATGATTAACTTTTGAATTATTTTTTTATTGGTATCATGCATGTCTTGGAATTTCATTTGGATACAATTTTTGAGACATCTTTTTTAATGATCATTGAGAATAACTCCTCAGTGTGATTTTTTCTTTGATCACATTTCTATCAGGAATTAAATTTTCATTGAATGTTAAATATTTATGAAGTTGGAAATATCTACATGCATAATTTTTTGAAATATTACTTTTCCTAGGAGTGAAAATGTTTAGTGTGGGGGTGTGATCGTACCATGATTCATTGTTCCATTTTCACCCTTACACCGTTGTATTAAAATGAATTTGTATTATAAATTCCAAATATAATAACAAAATTAAATTCATGCTTGATTAAATTATTTTTTATAACTATTAAAAAGGGAAATGTTACTTGTTTTGATAATTTCATTGAAGGTGGAGGTGATTTGGAGGACTCGTGATGAAGTCCCAGAAAAATGGGCCAAATTTCACAGGATCCAAGCACACCAATGGATTAATTCAAACACTTCTACTAGACCGTGCATCCAAATGAGATTAAATTTTGTGAAATGGTCCAATTTTTAATAGGATACATTTCATCTCAAGGAACCCAATCCTGATTTATCTTCTAAAGGGCCCATCCGAACTGATATGTTCAAGGCACCAAATCTGCACAAAGTCAAAAGTGACATTCTGTAATATGTGCATATCTCAAGATATGATTCTCCAAATGATTTTAAAATTTTGGTGGTGATAGTAAGGAAGTGGGGATACAATGTTTTAGTTTTTTAAAAGGTAGGTTATACTATCTAGTAGCCTAAAACCATCCTCCAAGTGGTTTATCAAAATCTGGGTTCCCAAAACCACTTCTCATTTTGGTTATAAAAAGGCACCTTGGGAACCCCATTTGAGAGTTTGAACCAGAAGTGAATCTCTACTATTTTGGATTCTTATAGAAGTATCCTCCTCATACTATAAGTTCTGTAGGCCCCTATCTTCATATGAGAATAAATAATGAATAAGTAGTTCCACCCGAGCTTCCTCCTCCTCTCGATGTTGAGCTAAACGGTGGGTGATCATTGCGAGGTAGCTACACACTTGAAAAGGGAGTTATGGAACCTTATATTCTATTGTTTTTGTGTAATTTGTGTGAATTATTTTACTTATGTTTAATCTTTATATTATTATTCTCTTAATGCATTGATTTGGTTTAATTAAGTGAAACATTTCTCATTTCAATACCGATTGGGTTGAGATTCAAGGGGGAATCTTGGGTTGTTTCGATTGAACAACACAAGTATCCTATTTCTCTCACAAATACATGATATTTTAGTGTGATTTGGTATACCTAACTCTATTATTGAGGGAGAAACCTTGATAACATGATTGTTGTGTCAAGGGGTGGTTCTTTGTGCATCATTTTTAGAGGAAAGAGGGGAACTAAGATCTTGTTCATCCCTCAACCAAAGGATTAAAACAAAACATAATAACCAATTGAGAATAAGGAACTCTTAAAGTGTTTTAGTAACTTATCAATGATCACTTATTTATCTCATATTTTTCAAAATACACTTTTTCTTTCAACTTTACAACTCTTTACGTTAAGTTACTTTCTTAAAATTGTTTACAAAATCACCCCATTTTAGTACTTTTTATTAAAATGCATACTCTAAACCTATTAAAAATCCTTGAGAGACGACCTAGGGTCTTCCCTATAATTCAAATCAACCTTAAAATCATAATCAATTTTACGTGTCATGACAACACGGTCAAGAGGGAAGGGAGGCCCCTAGATAGGTGGAGATATTAGTGAATTAGGAGGGGTTTTGGTTTTTTTATGACACTATGAGATCCTTCCACCACTACCACCAGGAATCCCATGTCAGGCTCAGGGAGCTAACTTTTGAGGTTATAGACAGTTGCAGGCTTTAGAGGCTTATGACCTAGCGGCATGTGAGATGATTAGAGGTATTATCTGTTTTTATTCTTCTCTTTCTTTAGTATTATTAGATATAGGTTCCAATCATTCCTTTATCTCTATACTCCTAGTGCAAGAGATGGATCTACCAATAGAGGCTTTAGCCCAGCAGCTTCGTCTTGAGGTTTGTATAGTGAACACTTATTTTTTATCTTTTATCAGTTGGCAGTGTGAGCTATCACTAGGTGGGTAGAGGTTCACATGGGCGATTTTGGTCATCATAATGGAAAAGTATGACATCATCTTGGGTATTTATTTGTTTTCCATGGTCTGATACCATATTTACTATCACCACAAATGATTCATATTCCTATGAACTAATGGGATAAGATTCTACTTTGTGGGAAATATGAGTGGGTTCTATAAGTAGGAGGCAGAAAACCATCACCCATTAATTAGTGAGTATATCCCTTGGTGAAATAGGATCACCAGGCATCAGGATTCTATCAATTATAGAGTATTATATATATGTATTCCCCTAGGATGTTTTGGGACTATCTCTAAGGTATGAGATGGATTTTTGGATCAATTTACATCCCAGTACAAATTTGATATCTTCTGCAGCATATCGGATGGCCTCTACTGAGCTCTAAGAGTTGTTTTTGCAGTTGGAGGACCTTTGAGAGAAGGGTTTCATCCATCCCAATGTGTCCCCATGGGAAGCTCTGATATTGTTTGTGAAAAATACATATGGGATATTGTGGATTTTTGTTCATTATCATCACATTAACTAGACCATGATAAAGAAAAAAGTACCCATTTATGAGGATTGATGACCTCTTTGACTAGTTTTGAGGTACAAGATGATTCTCAATGATTGATCTCAGGTCTGACTACCACCAGTTGAGGGTTCTCAAGGATGATATTCCGAAGCTAGAATTCTAATGTCATTACAGACACTATGAGTTCCTGATTATGCCCTTTGGTGTTACGAATTACCCTACCATGTTTATGGATTTTATGAACCATATATTCTAGTCGTACTTGGACTAATATTTGGTTTTATACATCAATGAAATACTTATCAACTCTACATCAAAGTAGAATAATGCAGAGCACTTGAGGTTGGTTCTATATTTTCTTTGGGAGCACTAAATTTATGGTAAGCTCTCTAAGTTCCATTTCTGGATTCATGAGGTTTACTTTCTAGGTAATGTCATTTTTTAGCATGATTTATCCATGGAACTAGTGAATATTGATGTAGTTATTTCTTTGAATCCACCCCAGAATGTGTCGAAGGTGCGTAGTTTTCTTGGATTGGTAGGGTACTACCGTAGGTTTGTGGTAGAATTATCCAGGATTTCATCCCCTTTTACCACCTTTTCATGGAAAGGATGGCCTTTTACCTAGACTGAGCAATGCGAGAGGGACTTCAAGACATTGAGGTTAAGTCTAAAGAGTGATCTGGTGTTGAGACAACCAAAGTATAGAATGGAGTATATGGTGTGTTATGATGCCTCAAGAGCTGGGCTCAATTGTGTGTTGATGCAAAGGAAGGCAGTAATCGCATACGGGTCAAGGTAGTTGAGACCCCATGAGAACAAATATGTTAATAATGACCTAGAAATGGAAGTGCTAGTATTTACCCTAAGGATATAGAGTAACTACCTTCTAGGGGAGATCTTTATGGTTTACTCAGACCATCAGAGTCTTAGGTACATATTCACATAGAGAGACTTGAACCTAAGACAATAGTGGTAGTTGGAGTTCCTAAAGGACTGTGACTTTCAGATAGTCTATAATATAAGTAAGGGAAACATGGTAGCATATTCCCTCAGTAGGAAGTCCCATAATCACTTGGTGTAGGAGGATTATTCATAGTTGTCTTCCTTGAAACTGAACTTAGTGGAGCAGGAGGGTATAGCTTTTCTTTAGTCGATGGTGTTGAATACTCCAATTCTTGAGTTTGTGAGATAGTCCCAGCTAGGAAACATTGATTGTGAGGTCATGAATTACCAGATATCCATATGAGATTCACTAGACAATTATTCTAAAGGAGGTAATCACATCATTTTTTCAAATATGGATGGTGATCTCAGTCGCGATGTGGGAGGAGGTGATGCATTAGTTATACACTTCTCCCCTAGATGTGCATCCTAATGTGGGGGAGATGTACAGAGACCTTCAGTAGCATTTTTAGTGGTCTATCATGATATGGATCATGGCTGAGTTTGTCTCTTGGTGCCTCACCTATCAGTAGGTGAAGGTTGAGCGCCAGGTTCTAACAGGTTTTTTACAGACCCTTGAGATCCCAAAGTGGAAATGGGATTGAATATACATGGAATATTTTATAGGGATTCCATGGATAGTGAAGGTCTATGATGCCATCAGGGTGATATTTGACCATCTCACAAAGTCGGAACACTTCCTTTCTATCAAGGAGAAGATTTTGGTATAGAGTTTGTGTTAGATGTACATAAAACAAATCATTAACCTTTATGGGGCACCTTCAATGATTATCTTCGATTGTGATGCACATTTCACTTCATGGTTGTGTAGAGCCCTATAGGAGGAATTCGAAACCCAGATGAGGATGAGTACAGCCTTTTACCCCTTGAAATATGGGCAGAATGAGTGTACTCTCTAGGTGTTGGAGGATATGTTAAGGGTTTGTGTGTTAGACTTTTGAAAAATTTGGGAGGATCAATTAACTTTGGTAGAGTTTGTGTACAATAATAGATATCACTCTATAATTAGAATGGATCCCTTTGAGGCCCTATAAAGGAGACCATTTAGGTCACACTTGTGATGGATAGAGATTGGTGAGACATCTCTTGTGGGCCCAAAGATGGAGAAGGTGACAACAAAGAATCTCTAGGTCATCTATGAGTGGATGAGGATGGCCCAGATTAGATATAAATTTTATACAAATCATCATCATAGTCCCTTGGAGTTTGTTCAGGGAGACCAATTTTTTCTAAGAGTCTCCCCATAATGAGTATTGAGGAGGTTCATTCAGGGAGGTAATCTATCCTTGATGTTCATCAGGCTGTTTTAGATCTTGTATAGGGTTATAAAGGTTTCTTACCACCTCACCCTACCCTCATAGTTGGAGAGAGGGCATGAAATCTTCCACTTATTATAGCTAGGTAGATTCATGCATGACCCCATGAACATCACCAATCAGGGTGAGCTAAACATCAAGGATGGATACACTTTTGTGGAGCACCTAGTGGTGATTCAGGATCGATGGGAAAGGACCCTACATGGATGGACCATCCCCTTAGTTCGTATGTTGTGATAGCACAAGAATTTGCAGGAGAGTTCCTTGGAGTGGGAGATCCACATACAGGCTTAGTATTTTGAGTTTTTTGTTTAGTTTTTCTTTTTGAGGATGAAAATCTTGAAGGAAATGATATAGAGACCCAATTATTTCCTTGAATAACTTTGAAAATTTTCTATATATATATATATATATTTCTAGAGCCAGGTGCTGATATAGAAAGAGATTCTAAGGTCCTATGTTCCCAGAAGAAATTTTATAAAAATACTAAATATATTTTGTAATACGATCACATAAATTTGAGACCATGATTGAGACCCCGATTGAGTCCAGAACATGATGTTTTCCCTTGGAGCAACTTAAAACTGGTTGGCATGGGGTGTTCAGATATGGAGACTATTGTAAGGTGAGTTTAGTTAAAATAAATAATCAAGTTTATTTATTTTAATTAAATTGACCTGTTCTAAACTTCTATAAGTACATAATTATATAAAATTCTCCAAGTTTAACCACTTCTTTCTAGGAGAATTAAGAGATACTCCTTCCTACATCCAATGGAGAATCAATATCTGATGATGAAGAATCTATGGATTAGAGTAGGTCGAGGCACAATGAATATACCAACTTATTACATTCATTGGTGAGCACATTATTTGATGAAAAATGGCCTAATCTCTAGGTTTGACTCTTCATTTATAATTTTCACATCATTTTATTAAATTGTAGAGAAATATCAACTTCTTACATTTGATTTACACCAATTGTGGCCTTTGCATGTGACCCTGGATTGAAATTTAATTTAGTTATTCTTGTTTTCTAACCTAAAACTTCCAATTGTGTTCTTTTTCCAAGAACTCTTGTCCACTTATTGATAAACCTTTTTTTATTATGTTTTTTCCCCAAAATTATTTGTGTTCTTTGTCGATCAGTCTATGGGGTATCGGTTCAACTTTTCAAAGTGGGACCAAACCCAATCAGACCCATGAATTCATGACAGATTCATGTGTGAGAGATGGGTCAACAAATCAAGGATTATTTAAGATGGATTTCAGGTTGTGGATGATCGTTTTGATGATCTACATTCAAATCATGAATGGCGGAAGAACTAAATATGTGTGAGGTGTGCAGGTAACATGTGAGACAAATAAAGAACCAATTTACTTCCACCTAAGGTCCATAATCACTAGATAGAGAAATATCCATCGATTTTGGGAGGATATGAGGTCAAATTTGAAGTGGTGAAGTCATATCTGGAGTATAGAATATAGATCTATATTTATGAATAAAAGTAGACTACATGTTGTATAGTTCGATAAACACACAACGTGTATCCCCTATACTGTGACAGATAGGGTTTTAGAAAATTATAAGGATTCCATGACATTTATCCCTCATACACATCATATAACCCTTTCCTGGGTGGTTGAGCCATGTGGTGGAGCACACGGGCAGGACCCCGTGTGGAAAGACATGACTAGGCACACGGTCATGTATTGAAGTACGTGGGAATGGATAGAGACACAAGATACACCCCATTTTAAGAGGCACATTGTGTACCAAAGTACATGGATATAGCCAAGGGACATGAGAAAGGACCTCAAATGGCTCAAACATACTTTTTAATTGCACTACATGCCATGTATACCTACATGGATAGGATTCATGTACCTATTGGGACAAGTCCATGTGGGGGATCAGGACCACACACTATGTGGGTCCCCTCACATGCCATTTACCCCTTGGTTCCTTTTTAGGAACCTTTAAACTCTTGTATATCCTTCGTTTAGACTTGTATTTTGGCCTACGAGTAGCCGACCATGAGTGTTTTTTCATTTAAAACATGATGGTGCCCTCCATTGTGGATTTTGATATATGATGCAATATGTTCTGAGATTTTTTCTTATTTAGGAAACCCTCGATGATGACAGTGATCACGTAGGATCAGCAGAGGCTTTCAGAGTGGAACCTTCCAACTGGGCTGGGCATCGGTACTATATCATCCATAAGAGTGGAACCCTCTAGCTGGGTTGTGCATGAGTCCCCTATTGACTAGTGTGGAACCTTGTTGCGAAGTTACGTAATGGGTCCTCTAGCATTAGAGATTGGAACCCTTCTATTGGAACAGAGTATGGGTCCTCTACCTACCTATCATAGTTTAACCATCCTACTGGGACAGGTAATGGGTCCTCCATATTCAAAAGTGGAGCCCTCTAGTTGGGCTAGGCATGGGTCCTCTATCGATTACTATAATGGAACCCTCCTATGAAGTCAGGGCATGGGTCCTATACCATTAGAGTGGAACCCTCCTACTAAGCAGGCAATGGGTCCTCTATTGACTATTATAGTGGAACCCTATTGTTGTACCAGGGTATGGATCCTATATTTATCCACTGAGTGGAACTATCTTATTATAAAAAAGGAATGTATCCTCTACTAAGATATTGTGTCCCCTTGACTATGCGGCAGAGTGATGAGGCGTGGTTTGACTTAGAATTTTTCTATTGGGAAGTCGTGTGAGATGTTGGGCATCATTTTTGGACTTTTTAAATTGTTGGAAACTCTTTTCCTGGGTTGGTATATGAGATGGAGATCCCCTTACTCTCACTTTTTGGATTATTTTTTCTTATCATATATATATATACATACAAATTTTTATCCATGTTTTTGGATTCAGTTACTCTCCTACCATGTTTTGTGAATACATGCAGGGTAGTCTGCCTAATTTCCATGTTTAGATTCTTATGGTTGTATGAGGTTACTCTCCTACTATGGGAGGAGAAGACTTGACATGTAGTCAATCTAAAAACTGTGTTTATCCCCTTTTTTTGGATGAGGTTACTTTGTATCTTGGTTTGTGTTGTGTTTTTTCACTACTTTCTACATCATGTTTACAATCTATTATCTTTCCATTCTTATTATATCTCTTACTACTCTCCATTCTTCTTTCAGAGAATCCTACTAGACCCTAAATGATCATTTCCCTCACATGTCGTGTATTATGAAGATGACATACAGGTCGGTGGTGACTTCAAGGGATTTTAGGGATACCATGGTTCATTGACTGCGTACGATAGCCAGGGCTTGGATATTTGGATCTAGGATCTCTTAGCAGTTTAATTTCCAGTTTTTTCAGGTTGTGTGTATTTTTCCACTTTACTTTTCAGTTTTCAATATCGTACTCTTGTACACCCTAGAGGTGTGCATGCTTGGTTTACTTTATAGTTGTTAAATATTTTTATTATTAGTAATCTAAACTTATGCATTGAGATAGCTAGGTCTGTGTGTTGGTACTGAAAACTTCCTACTCAGTGAGTGGACTCAAGGATGCGGTAGAGTGAATCAGCACTCCATAGGGGCCTAAAGTCCCTCCAAGCCATCCCAAAATGGCCCTTTCATGAAAAAATTCGCACGCCTGGACCATTTACACATGATCGCCTCTATGATAGCCTCCATAGTGCCATGGCCTAGTACAAATCCGAAGATGGCCCACAACCCCTCCACATCATCCTCAGCCTTCACGGCCTGCTTCGTGGTGGTCGTTTCGATAGAGCTCTCCGCAGATTTGAGCACCCTCTGAGAGGTCCCCACCAGATGATGGAATGGCTCCGCTCTAAGCATCACTTTTATCTGCAATGGGATTTGTGACCCTGCCAACCATGTCTTCCTATAAATAGAATCCCCCCCTCCAAACCACTCTAACTCTTACCTTTAATCTTCTGAACTCTCATTTCGCACAGACCTTCATGAAACCCTCATATGGATATCCAAAGGTACTTGACCTCCGTGAACCATACCTATTTTCATTCTTTCTAGACTCCTCCTATGGTGGATATCCCCTTCGCGAAGGCATATGACCTTCACAAAGGAAGGGGACCCTTTGGGGTGCTCGAGGTTTCATCAAGCGTAGAGCCTTCACAAAGCTCTCTCCAAAGAAAGAGGAATTCTCTAAGGCAAAGCTCTACTCCATTAAAGGTTCCTCTTAGTGAATCCCTTTACCTTCATGAAGGTGACCTTATTCATGAAGCTCTTCCACTTGGTGAAGCCCCTCCTCTTTGGGAGGTCCTTTCCCTTCACAAGGGCCCTCCTCTTCACGAAGCATCTGGACTTCGCAAAACCTGTCCTCTTCGTGAAGAACCCCTTTTCAAGATATCACAATTTACACCCCCTTTTCCTGTATGTCCCTCCAGGCTTGTGTGAAGTTATTTCAAGGTCCCTTAGGCAGTGCTTCATATTGTGTTTCTTATCCTCATGCTTCTTCTCATAGGCACGCTAACAGATATTGCTTCTTCTCATAGGCATGCTAATAGATATTGCTTCTTCACATAGCCATGCTAATGTGAGCCCCTCAATGGATCACTCCACAACCCCATATCCATATGGTATTTCCGGTTCCTTCCCTCCACCAAGGGTTACAGCATGTTAGTTATGTAAATCCTAGGGGTGAGGAGTGAATCCTCATCATTTGAGTTTCAGGATATTAAACTAGTAATAATCATCATCCTCAGCACATGACGTTAAACTATAGCCTCACTTAATGAAATATACACGGAGTTCCCCACCCCAGACATTTTCCATGCCCATCGGCCTCCATGGGAGTGAGATCATTCCTCAAATGGAATGAGATCCTTCTTGGATGGAATAACATCTGTCTGTGGGGAAGGGAAACCATCTTGGTGTAATCCCCTGTCCTTTATTGTGAGAGGTAGCGTCCTTTCTCATACTATATTATTCTGTGCAAAAAGGCTAGAGGAGAGATGGACACAGGGACCTTCATTGACTTATCCCTCTCCCTTTGGGATTTATCTCCATCGGGTCTCCATCCTAGAGTAAGTCCCAATCTCTATCTCTTTGGGCCACTAACCAAACATAATCCCCTCTTACCTCTTTGGGCTGCTAACTAAGGGTAATCCTCTACTTCCACTTTGGGCCACTAACCATGCATAATCCCTACTCAATTCCTCATGGGTGCACCTTTCGTGACGTGATCGTCGGGTCTTTTCTACATATTGTTTCTCACACTGATCATTAATCATGTGGTCTTAAAGTAAGCACTAACCATGGCCTCCTCACTAGGCCTCCTTAGAGTGTAAGTCCCAAGTCCCTCATTCCAAACTACATGAACATTAATCTTTTCCCTTTTCAAGAAAGGTATGTAGGAATCCTCCCTGAGGTTCAAGCCCAACACCCATCAGTCCCGACCACTTCATGTCGGTTCACCCCCATCCTGCATGACGTTAAACTGTATTCCCTTTTTCATCCCGCATGACGCTAAACTATATGTATACGAACTACGTGGGTTTTGATCCCTCTCTCATAAATAGGGTATGTTGGAAGACTTCATGAGGTTCAACCCCAAACACTGGTAAACATCATTGTCCCCTTTTCATGGACCCACATCCTTGGTATGTCCCAGTGGCATCAAACCAACTCTCAGGCCGCTAACCATGTGTAACCCCCATCATGTCATTGGGTCGTTGTCCTCTGTGCACACCCTGATTCTATGTCCCATCCTGAACTATGATTAATTTGATTCCCTGCCATGGGGATATGTAGGAAGCCTCCCTGAGGTTCAATTCCATCACACATGCCCCATCATGGTCTCTCCCTTGAGCCTCTATATTTCGATAATGTCGTGCTCCAACCCAGAGGTTCCACTTCCTCCAGGTCCTAGCCATGTGTCCATTCTCATGGTCCGCCTCTGTAGGTGTCACATCACCGCACCAAACTACGTGGACTTTGATTCCCCCCACGGGGATACGTAGGAAGCCTCCCTAAGGTTCAAACTCAATATCACCATCATCCTCATGTTGGTTCCATCCCATTCCTCCCATCCACTTCACTCAACCATCCATCATCCATCTTGATTCTTACCCGGGACTCCACATCCCGGTGAGATCATGTCATCCATCCCATCATCGTTCCTTATGACACCTGGGTAGATGACCATGCATAAGACCCATACAATCCACAACTATCCAACTAAGATTGTCCCTATTGCGATGGGCCACTATCCATGCATAATCCCCAACATGTCTTTGGGTTTTTGTCCATTGTGTACACCCTAATTCATCACTCCTTCGAACTACGCAAGCTTTGTTCTCTATCTCTTAAGACGGGGTACATAGGAAACCTCCCCGAGGTTTAATCCTAGCCAACGGTAATCCCTAGAATCCCCTTTATAGGGACCCAAGCATCCCTTAATCTGTCTTCATTAGACGTTTTGATATAATCATTCAGTAAAACCCTCAGGAGCTCCCTCTTGGGGATTTACCCGTATGATCCAATCATATCAGTGTTTTGATTAGTCCAATCCATCTCCACTAGACATTAAACTCATGGCATACCCTCTGTAGAACCTGTGAAGCTAAGAAAAACCTCAAGTACCTTCCTATAGAATATAATTCTCAGTACTCATCGTGGGATTCCATGGGCTTCCATGCCCTCAAGAAGCCCTATCATAAGGGGAAGAAATCCAGACTCATCAGTGTTTCAGAATCCAGACACACTAGCGATGTCCAACGTGACTACTCCCATGATCAAAGGTTGTTTCACTGACTTAATCCATTGGAATTCCCTAATAGAAGTAGTGTAATTAACCAGCATCCATGAAGATATGGACCCAGGGAACAGTTTTATGAACAACATCTTAATCATTAAGGGAGACCTATAATAGGTAATGAGTTCTGAGGGGGAATCCATGGAAGGAGAGACTGATATCCCATCATCCCATTTTGATCAAGGAGAAAATATCCCTGAATAAGAAACAGATGTTTCCCACCTTTGGAAAGTGGTAATGTGGGGCAACAAACAGTGTATTCTCAACAGACGGATGCACGCCCTAGTGAAAGCATCAGAAATAGAAATGGTGATCCCTACATGAATATTCTTCTCCTTAATGTGTATATTAGTATCATTTGAGACATCAGTGGATAATCGTGTCACTGTATCCAGCTATCTGGTGCCTGGTCTTGCCAAGAAAATAGTGGGACTGGCATGAGACTCACTAGAGATTAGGGTAGTTGAACGTTGGACATATTGGTCTACAACGTTGTTAGTGTGGATCTTTCTTACCAATCATGGGAGACATAACAATTCTGGGGCATTGTAAGTATCTTTCCTCCTTTCGGCGCTAATGGTTGAATCGCCCTGCTTTGTAGGACCCAGGCTTCTATGATGGGAAACTGATGACCCCCCCCCCCCCCCCCGATGCATGGGTTGGGGAAATACCAATGTGGAAATCCCATGCCACCCCATATCCTCTACGAAGACCTCTACATCCATATATGTTGGGCACCCACACCCTATTTCATTGTCCGAACTCGTTCAGAGGAGGGGGATTAATGACCTCATCCAACGATATGAGGAATAAGGGATTATCCCAACTCAGGATATGGCCCAACATAATCTAGAGGCTTCTATCCTCATCGTCATCACCACTCCCAAGGGTCGTTTAGGGATACACTACTCCCCACTCCAACCTACAACTATTTCTAGAGCCTCTCCCCAGAATGCATTGACGATTCTCTCCCTTGTGTTAATGATGTAAGGGAAGTATATTCTAACCCATCTATGATACCATCCTAGGGGCCACCAAGGAGGGATACCACTAGGTCGCGTTAGCTCCACCACCCAGTCCCACAGGATGAGGAGAAAGCGAGTTATACACCTACACCACTGGCCCCAGTTTGGTTAACCTGACACCAACGTCGGGTGCAAGCTGAGGAGGGTGCCCGCCAGGGGGCATCATCATCAACGGCTATAGTATCCCACACTACTACTGATGCATGCGATCAATGCCTCAATTATATTGAATAGGGGAAATCACACGCTCGGCCTAGATTGAGGCCCCAGCCGCCCCACAGGCAGGTTGGGACGACTCTCATAGTTGCCGACATAGGCAATGCCCATCATGGGCCAACCCACAGTGATGAAATATAGCATGGAGGTCCTACTCGTGCTACCACTAATGAGATCATAGGTCCTCCCTTCTCCCAATCTTGGTGTGGAGTTCCTCCCCATGCCATAATTATTTCGAGTGAAGCCCCCCCCCCACTACACTGGCATCCATCACAGAGGTTTCTTTTACACCCGTGATCCCAAATATGGAGGTATCCCTCCTATTGCAGATCACCGATGTGAAGATCCTCCTTGTCTGGTCAACCATCAGCGTGGGGGTCTTCCCCATGTTCTTATCACAACTGAAGAAGGTCCTCCTTATCCCAGCAATCAGATAAGTGGAGGTCTACCTTGCTTCATTGGAATCCAACATGAAGGTCCTACCTGTGTTTAGTTTGACCAGTATGAAGGCCCCCTCATACCGTCACTACTAAGGGAAACAAACATGGGAATATTGCCCATGATCCCACTAACTCCAGTGGAGGTCCTACTTGTTCCAGCACTTCTCGTGGAGATTCCATCACTACACCAACTAGTAGACATGGGGGCCCTCCCCATGTTCCCTTTGACATTTTTTTGGGTGCTCCTCGCACCCCAGATCACCCAGGAGGAAGTTATATCCACCCCAGCATCAATTCGTCCAAAGGTCCTCCTCATGCCGAAAGCCTACCCTATCCTGAATCACCATCCTAGGGCAGGAGGGCGGGTCTCCACCGCCAAAGAAAGAATACCGAGAAGTTTTAGACAGCGCTTAAACATGTCTGCTTCTCAGATTCTAAGTCAGTATGTGATTCAGTAATGGAACCCTCACCTCGATCCTCTGCGCTAGGGTCCAGGGTAGGATCAAGGTGTATAAGCCTCATCCTTCTAGAATGCGAGGTCCACTAGATTCCTGCCTCCCTCTGAAGATACATCTAGGAGAAGGAAGATTTGGACTCTTTCCAGGGTTTGGCCATGCAATCCTCTCTATCATCAACAGGATCATTCTCTACCTCAACCAGAGATAATGGAGAGTTATTCTGGGGATCGATGGAGGATGAGTAACAGCATAGTCCACCATCAATAACCATAGCCCCTATTTAGAACACAATGGTTTCTAATCTGTCTTACCGAGATGTGGTGGTACAGTCATTGACTTCTTCGGAGGATAGCCCAATATGCGGCAGCTTGTCAAGTCACTCGTCGTATTGTCCACCGACCGGCCTACTGTATCAATAGTCCTCTTTAGTGACGTTACTGGTCCCTTAGCCACCCTATGTCCATGAATGGGGAAAAAAGTTCCATATCCTGAGTTTGAGCTGAGGAGCCTATGGGAAATTCTTGCAGCAAACTATTTCTCAGAGATGTTCTGACCAGTTGCAACCATGAACTTCAGTACACCGGAATATCTTACCCAGGATGATTTTTCATTGTTTCACCAAACCCTCTGGGCGATGCACTTTCGTCTCTGTTATCGACGAGTGGCTTACCCCAAGAGACGTTAACACTTTGAAGATATTGGCCAGCAATTCTGTATGGTCGAATTGGTTGCGGTCCCTATGGCCTAGCGACCTAAGTCACCTAGTCACCGTAGGACCCTTTAGCAATGATGCATTCAGATATTTAAGGTTCTCTGCAAAACTATCAAGGAGGCTTCCCCCACATTCAGGTCTATGTTTAGGGGTATTATGTGGCCCTTTATTTCAGTTCTATCTGGTGTCAGCCTGACTTTCTAGGAGATATTGAGGATATGCCTTAATGTGTAGTCGTGGTTAACATGGAAAACCTATCAGAGGAAGAGAATGAGCTAGATCCCCTTGAAGAGGAATTAGCCCTGGGTGTGCCACACCTATTAGATCCATTGGGAAGGGTTACTTTCCAGCAAAGATATTTACTGGGCCTTCCCATACCTATTGAGTCATTAGCCCTCAGTCAGAATCCCAATAAGGGATAAGAGTATCTTGGAGTTGTCAAACCCTATGACTTGTTTGGTTCAGTGTAGAAGATGGAAGATGGTCCCAAAAATTCCATGTTGTTTCAACAGATCATGGAGCAAAAAAAGATGTTTGATGGCCTTCTCGTTGAATGTTCCATGAAGTAATGAATAGACTATGGTAATCCTCGACCGAGGTAGGTACACCCTCCCCCCAGTAAGCTGCCTCCGGGTGACCCTGACCATCCTGTCCACATAGACAGGGTAGATGCCAAAGTTTATGGAAAGAGGGAGTGATACACCTCACCAAATCCACCGAAATTGCACAATAACCCTCCTCGGGACCCAGCTCAGGTTCCCTCAACCGCTCTGCAGGTCGTTCCCCTAGCAGTCCCGTAGGTCATCCCACCAACCACTCCACGAGCCGTCGGGCCTGCTTATCATGTTGAAGAACCTTCCAATGCACTGGTGGGTAGGGATCCTCGCTAAGACAGGAATCCCTACCCATATGATCCAATTCCGGCACTCATTTCCCGCCTTGAGGCTTTGGAAACTCGATAGGTGGCAAATCCTCCTGATGGCAATCCATATCCAGCATGGGTGGATGATATGCTAGCACCCCATGGTTTCAAAAATCCAACCTTTTCCCCATTCAATGGAATGGGAGATCTGTTGCAGCATCTGGCCCACTTCATCTCAAGGTGTAGACCCATGATGGGAACTCCAGCGTAGTAGGAGGCCACCAAACTCTGGTGTTTTGTACAAACATTGTAAGGGCCTGTGTTTGTCTGGTACAGCGAGTTACCCATTGGGTCAGTATCCAGCTAGAAAGATCTTCATAGGAAGTTTCTTTACCATTTCAGTTCCACCACTTGAAAGATGATAATTTTAGACCTCTTCAATTGTAAACAGAGACCTAACAAGCATGTCGCGAACTTTGTCACCCAGTAGAAAGGCCTCACCTACTCCCTTGATATGTCGCTGAATTAGGAATAGTGGCTAACAATGTTAGTGTGGAATGTAAATACTGAACTGGTCCCCTCTCTCATCACTCATAATTACCCTGAGGGATTCTAGGATTTTGCAGATAAAGCCAAGTATCTATAGGAAGCCTTGCAGTAGGCCAATCAAGCACGTTCGCTGCCTCCCTTAGTCCCGTGAGAAGGGATGATAAGGTCGAACCCTCCGTGGTATAATAAACAGAGGACCCCAGGAAGGTTTAGTTATTAATAGTGGAGACACCTCCACATCCTCACAGAGTCCCTCCACCTCAGGTGCAGCCTCCGACCCAACAACACCCACCTCAAAATTAGCAGGCGCCCCTGCGTAACATGCCACCACCACCTAGCCGAGATAACCAGATTCCACCTCCTTAGTAGGCTCCTCTGGCCCCTTATCATGGCTAGGATTCTATATCCCCCTTCCCGTATATAAGAAACCGTACCTACTCATTTAATGAGGCCCGAGTCCCTAATTATTTTTCAGGTGCCTTGGAACATGGAATTCTACAGTTTTCGAAATGCAGGAGGCCTGAAGAGGCAAATATCACTGAGCTTCCTAATTACTACCCCTACCACCAGATACTGGGGATCACCCTCAATTAGTTCTATGTGTTTAAATACTAGCTACAAGAACAGTTTTATAAAAAAATATTCATGTTGGGTTTGGACCTAGCATAGGTGGAATGTGTATTCATACAGCCTGATAGCGACAGTGACAGCGAAGGTGAGTGTCAGAAGGTTCCTAACTACAGGTCTCAAAATATGATGATTGGATGGCTCATTGGGAATTCACCCATGATCATGGTATTATCCGTGCACATTTGAATCAACATGGGCCTTCAGAAGTCATTGTGTCACATGCAGCCACTATTTTGGAGTCAATATCTTAGTCATCCTCCTCCTTGAGGGGAATGCATCGGCAACCCAATGGAAAACAAAGTCCCCCGCCAATGCCATAGTCATCTTGTAATCTTGGAGATTTCATGACCTCAGAGTTGTAAGATGACCCAGAATATTTCCAGTGATGGGGGACTCCTCAAGATACGATCAAGGTTATGCTTCAGTTAACACCTTGGAGATGGTAAACCCCTACATGATTCCCGACAATGAGGAGTGTCAGATGAATCCTCCCAACATCCTCAGCCATCTCCAATGTCGACGGATCCATGGTTGTGTGATTCATTGAAATTCCTCAATCAATAATTCCATTCAGGCTATGCATGCCATTGAAACCAGACAATAGGCCTAGCGTAGAGCTTCACATGTGTAGCATTCTCATCTTGTTTCCCCGGATTCGCCACTGCCACTGTTTGTACTACTCGATCAAGTAGAGCCACCACGATCATACTAAGATCATCCATGTGATATTGTAGATTGGCCTTGGTCATCTATCCCTCATATATTAGTCACCCCACACATTTAGACTAGTGAGAAGCAAGACATTCCCAACACCAATCGGCCATCTGTTCAGCCGGAAGGGCACGTCATACCTCCCACCATAGAACGACCTCCTATCAGCAGAATTTCACGCTTGGAATAGAAGTATGATATTATTAGGCATCTTTCCAGCATTCATGTGAGGCTCTATATTCTCTAGGCTCTTCTCCTATTAGTGGATATTCATGCGGCCCTTGCTGAGGCTTTAAGAATCCTTGTTCAGTTTGAGACAGAGGTAGAAGTCACAGAATCCTTCCACGTTGAGGCAGCTGAGCATGCAGAATGCCAAGTCATCATCTCTTTCTCTGGAGAAGATGAAGGTTCTACCATACAAGGGAATATTCTCTCATTGTACATCACTGGACATTTCAACAGTGTAGAGTTTCACCGTTGTCTTTTCAACACAGGGTCAGGGATCAACCTCATCCTGACCCAGACACTCCAAAAGATAGGGTTGTCTAAGGATGATCTGAGTCCCTCTGAACTAAAAATTCAAGGTTATAATAGGAAAAAATAGACACCAGTTGGAAATATCCACCTGAAGACCCAGTTCAGTGGCCTAGTATCCATCATCGAGTTCATAGTTGTCTCACAGGACACCACCTACAATCCTTTGATGGGTAGTCCATGGCTCCACTTTCACACAACGGTCCCTTCTTTATATCACCAATGCCTTAAGTATTCCCTTAATGGTCGAGTAAGAGTACTCCAAGGTGATGCATCTCCCTTTGACTTCTGTGAATCCTACAATTTAGATGTTGAATACTACAAGAGCAAGGACAAGCATATTCAGGATAACGAGGTTGAACACGCTATAGTTGTAACTGATCCGTGGACAGATCTGAATGATGCCTACATTTTCCTAATCCACCGATTGGAGGCCACGGCCCCGGACTTGGGGTAATGATTTGTTGTTTATGGAATTAGGTGGAAGCACTTTCCCATGTATAAGGTATTCCAGAAGATCACCTCATATTCCTATACAAATCAAGATTGGGTGATCCTAGAGCCCCTACTCCCATAAGGTATTGGGATGTCCGCCCCATAGCAATGGAAATACGGCATACTTTCTTGTTTCATTGGGCAAGGATAAACTGGATCAAACTAATGCGCCACTATTGCTTTGAAATCATCAAGCATGGCCCCTTGGGTCGAAGTCCATATGGGATCGGTTCGACAGCTTTCATTTCTATGGTTTCGGCAGTACAGGAGACCCCTGATGCGGTGTCCACCACCACTTAGGATGGATCCAGTGTCTCGTCAGGATTTATCGACTCGAAATAATTTCCTCCTGTTGAGGATTCCTCCTCTATGAATGAAGAAGGGGATTTAAAGGATGATCCTCCCACTTTTGAAGAGGTTGTTTCCACAATGGTTGATGAATTGGTACAGATGAACCTTGGTAACAAGACAGATCTGAAACCAACCTTGATCAGTGCCGCTATACCTATCGAAGAAAAATAGTGATACATGGACTTCCTGGGGATGAATCATGATGTATTTCCCTGAAGTTATAGTGAGATTCTAGTACTAGATCCTCATGTCTTCATCCACCACCTCGGTCTTCCAAAAAATCATCGTGGGTTCAAACAACCTCCTAGAAAGATGAAACCTTCTCACGGTTCCATGGTTGAGGTCGAGGTTGATAATATCATAAGATCCAACTTCATCAAGGAGGTCCAGTTCCCTAGATGGTTAGCTAACATTGTTCCCATCAGGAAGAAGAACGAATAGATCAGATTCTGCATTGACTTCTGGGATCTCAATCGTCGCTGTCCGAAGGATGATTTTCCCTCTCCTATGATATAATGGTTGATTGATGCAACCGTTGGGTTCTAAGATTTCTCCTTCATGGATGGGTATTCTGGGTATAACCAAATTCAAATGGCCCCCAAGGATGAAGAGTCTATAGTCTTCAGGGAACTATAAGGTACTTTCTACTACTAGGTGATGCCTTTCAGTCTAAAGAATGAAGGTGCCACCTATCAGCATTCCATGCATCGTATATTTAATTCAATCCTCAAGACATTGGTGGAATGCTATGTGGACAATCTAGTGGTCAAATCTCACCAATTCCAGGACCATCTCAAAGATCACGAGAAAGTGTTTGGATTCCTATGATCCCACTATCTGAAGATGAACCCCATAAAGTTCACCTTCAAGTTCACCTCTAGAAAGTTTCTCAGCTTCGTTATCTGATACATAGGAATTGAGATCGATTCGTAGAAGATCAAGGCCATTAGTCAGATGTCTCCCCTAAGTAACATTCGGGAGATTCAGGGTTTTCAAGTCCACTTAGCCTATATATGACGATTCATCACAAATATGGCTGGAAAGTGTAAGCCCTTTTCCTGGATCATGAATAAAGGTTCTGATTATCAGTGGGATGAGGAATATCATACTCCTTTTGAGGAAATCAAGCAGTACCTATTACAGCCTATGGTTCTGATGCCACTCAGTTTTGGAAAGCCACTAGTCCTTTATGTGACCACTCTGAAATGATTTGTTGGTGCCCTTGTCACCTAGAAGAACAATGAGGCAACAGAAAATAGTTTATACTATCTCAGCTGCATGATCCTCGATATAGAGACAAGATATTCATCAATAAAAAATGGTTGCCTTGCACTGGTATTCACAGTGCAGAAATTGCGACACTACCTACAGCACCATGAGATACATCTAGTGTTTTGAGTGGATCTTCTGATGTACATTCTGAACCGCCCCATGTTGATAGGTCGTCTAGCTCTATGGGAAGTGATCCTCCAATAGTTCAACATCAGGTTTTTCCCCTAGAAGGCCATCAAGGGACAGGCATTTGTAGACTTCCTTTCCTCCTAACCAGCTCTTTTGGATTAGTCTCTAGATCTTTATTTTCTGTATGAGTCCATCCTCTCAGTAGATCAAGCCATTCCATTTTGTAAAATTCACTTTGATGGTGCTTCCTGAAGCCCTACTAGAAGAATACTCAATGATCCCAAACTATCACGAACTAACCCGGGTCAACCATGAACTGGTCACCCAAGCTGGTCCGCAGTATGGCCCGAAGGATGTTCCCAATCCCCACAGGCTAGCAACTAGTGTTGATAATCAAAAAAAGTATTAGGGAATGATTTAGCCCAGAAAAATAAAAGACATGTAAACAGAAATAAATCGATCAAAATAGTTAAACACTTACAATGGAGAATAAAGTAAAGATAACCAGCTGGACATACTTCCATGTGACCCCATGGGTCACCACTGACATAGAACCATGATCCCAGTCTAGAACCTGCAACTAAAAAGTAAAGTAAGAGTGAGCACTAATATGGTCAGTATGAATTCCAAAATATGACAACGTCCTATGACCATGCCTTTAATAAGAAATCCAATCATGCCAGTTTTAAAATAAGATATAATAAAATACTTTTTTCCATATTTTCAAGTTCAATTCAAAAGTTAACATTTTTAAGGAAAAGGATTTTATTCCACTATATTTTCAAAATAGCTTCCAATCATACATTGAAATTTCCATCTAAAGAAAAGAAAAAAAAAGTTTAGATTAAATTGTGGTTTTTCACAAATGAGACATCAAGAATGAAACAACTGAAATGAAAATTACATCACAAGCATCATGTCACAAAAGAGCACCATGGGAAATCCCTATAGGTAACTAGCACAACTGGGACCCTAGAGACCTCGTACCACAGTGAAATGTGGCTTAGAAACCATGAACCTCAATAAATGTGTCTTAGAAACCACGACCCTCAGAAAATGTGGCTTAGAAACCACGACCCTCAGTCATTCTCGTGCACAACCCACTAGTAGGAACACACCCATAACCTAGTGGTCACCAATCATATTACATGTTTAGTTAGTGTTGTAGCGTCAATCCTACTAGATGAAACCGGGATGAACCCATGTTGTGTCATCTAGAGTACTAGTCCTAGTCCACCCACCTAGATACCCAGGTTTCCCATTGTGCTCTATTTCAAGTGGTGGTGAGCTTTTACTAAGAAAACATATATGTAAAAAATGTTTTCTTTATCCAAAACCCATTCAACCTCTCACCATCATTCTCCCTCCTTAAGAGAATTCCCTCTCTTTCATGTCACAAAATGCATAAACCTCAACATTAGGCACATATTAACACATTCAAAATAAAAATTATTTTCTAAAACCAAGGGGTATTCTATAAGAGGGGTTTTCCAATTTTAAAAATCATTTTCAAGGTGTCAAACGGGATTTGTTGTTTTACAAATATTATTTTTCATTTTATAAAACATAATCACCCAAACTCTTTCTAAAAACTTTTAAAAGACCAATTAAACAATCAATGTGTTATATATTTAAAAACAATCTTGAACCCTTGCTTATAATGATGCAATTCATTTATGAAAGTCAAACCACCATATGACCACGATTTCATACCAAAAATCGTCTTTGAAAATATTCATTACCAATTAAAACCCACTTAGGAAATCATTTTTCAAGAAAAATCACTTAATTCCATATGGGAATTAGTAATACATTACATTTTTCAAAACAAAGGCATAATGATTACTAGAAACTGCACCCAGATATCATGGCATGTGTATATAGTATATATATATAACATGTTTTTAAAATAAGAAAGCAATTATACAATCCAAACTAAAGTCATAGGCATAGGGGACCTACCTCAGAGTGGAATCAAGTTGTCCACTTCGGCTCTTGGCACTTTCTAACTCAAGGTTTCTGCTCCCCCACTAAGCATACACACTTTCACATACATGCAAAGACATCTATCCCCTATGCATACACCTGCATAGTTGTGGGCATGCGTAAGGAGATCCTTACATATACACTTATATGTATATTCTCATCTCCACTCACCTACACATGCACTTATATATATATATACATAGGAATACCTAGCCCCATACACATATAAACACTGTCATGCATGAATATACGTGTAACGAGGGAACCTGTATATATATAAATACACGCATATGCATGAGAATTTCCCTTTACTTGGTGACTCAAATTGATGAGTAGGGATCAACATACTACACAAGTAAATAATATCACTCTAAAACAACCAAAGAACACCATATAACAAGGGTGAAACCAAAAGGCAGTTCTAAAACCTTACCTCGATTGGCGGAGGCAAACCAAACCGAAGTGCAACCACCTAAAACCAACCAATGCCCAACTAATTAAATACCAAGGAGTCATAAACACTGAAATCCCCCAAATTAAAATTGAATTTAAGTGAAACAATTAGAATATCTTACCAAAAAGGAGGCAAAAATCAATGCCTTTGACAATCACAACCAAAGAAATCGTCAACAGGACCAAAAAACCCTAACAAGGTAAAAATTATCAAGAAACAACTAGATCAACCCCTAATAAAGGATATCGGATCCAAGAACATATGATTAAACCCTAAAAATGACACCATAAGGGAGAATAAAAACCCTACAAATAGAAATAATGGTTTACCGGAGGGGTGGGGTCATGGTCGCTGAAAGAGGGGTAACGATTTGTGCTTCCGACAGAGGGTTTGAGGTTCACGGTGGTGATGGGAAGAGAGGGGGACACCAATGGCGGTTATGATGGGGAGAGAAGGAGGTTGGCGGTGGTCGCGATGGATATAGGAGGAGGTCAGCAGCGGTCGCAGCGAGGATAGAAGGATGAAGGTGGCGGTCGCAACGTGATAGGGTTAGTGGAGAGGGTTATAGCGTGGTGGAGGGGGGAGGGAGGCTAACTCGAACCCAAAAAAACAAATAAAAGAGTATAAATAAAAAACAAAATAAATAAAGTAATGATAATAAAAAAAAGGGTAATAATATTCTTAATTAAATTATCAACCAAGATAATAATAAAAACAATAATAAGAGGTTAATAATTTTGATAATAATATTATTAATAATAGTAATAAAATTTACCATTTTTATTTTTATTAAAATAATTCATTAAACCTCATTTTATTTTTCTTATTTTAATTTATACCTATTTTATTATTCATTCCATTTTATTTATTTATCTTGAACATCGGATAGTCCACATGGTGACCCAAGCGAAGTCATGTGGCTTCGATCACACCCTACCCATGTGCTGGACATCGTCAAGGATAAAACATTCATTTATCACCAAAACGCAAAAACTTAAATTGAGATTGACCCACACCTTGATAGAAAATTTTAAAACCAGATAAAATATTAAAATGAAAATATTTCAAAAGTCTGGGTGTGACACAGACTCAACAGAGTGGGTCTGGGTATCGTCTTCATCACGCTGGCGCAAGCCGTTCTACCATATTCATTCTTATTATCAGAAGGTTGTGCCAACAATGAGGAAGAGTATTAGGCTCTCATTACTGGTCTCAATATAGCCCTTGAGATTGATGTTCCCCACTTGCATTTTAAATGGGACTCCGAATTAGTCATCAAACAGGTCAATGGTGACTACGTCATCAGTAAGCCGGAGCTCGTGCCACTGTTAGAAAGTACCCTCCAGTTTATGGCCCAGTTCCCATCTTGGCCAGAAGTTACTCATGTCCCTCAGTCCTAGAACAGTCGAGCCAACGCCTTGTCTAGCTTGGACACATCTCATGCAGAGCCTAATTAGGATTATTTGATAATCCATGTGGTGAATTGGAGAGTCATCGCTTCAGTTACACTAGACGACAATGATAGCCCGTAGGTAATCCACCTTAACACCGGTGCCTCCACATCGGGACCCCCAGGTCCCCTTGCTGTAGTGTTGTAAGTGACTCCTAACTAGAGGAACCCCTTCATCGAGTACCTTCAACATGGTAATCTCCCAGCAAATCGAGCCGAGTGTGACCGAATCTGACGGTGCACATTGCAGGTTACCCTTTAGAATGGTCCCAGTCTTGAGAAGATCCTCTATAGACATCGGTTTTATGGGGTTCTCCTCCATTGCATTCAATGAGGTAGTATTTCTTAGGTCATACAGGAGGTTCATTCCAGTTCATGTGGGGATCATCAGATAGGGCCAAAACTCTCTCACTAGATCCGGAGATTGGGATATTTTTTTCCCACCACAATTTGTGACTGTATTGAGTTTTCCAAGAGGTTCCATGCATGTCAAATCCATAATAATTTTGTGCATTGGCCACCAGAATCTCTTCACACTACCAAGTAATCTTGGCCCTTCTCGGTTTGGGGACTCGATGTTGTGGGACCCTATCCACCGGTGACAGCTCTCCAGTGCAGGTTCATCCTAACTGCTACAGATTTCTTTTCCTATTGGGCAGAGGCAATTCTGCTCAAGGAGTTCAAGGATCGTTCTATCATTGAATTTGTGAACTCCAATGTCATCTACCAATTCGGAGTCCGTCATGTCTTCCTCACTGATAACAGAACGAAATTTCAGGAATCTGAAATAAAAAAGTTGTTTTCCAAGTACAATATTCGTTTTAACCATACCTCCCACAATCATGTGCAAGAAAATTTGCAGATCAAGGCATTCAAAAAAAACCCTCTCTAATATTTTTCAGAAGATGGTTGGTTAGAATAAGAATATTTGTCCGGATAAACTCCCCAATGCTCTCTGGGCTTATCGAACGACGACTCACAATTACACTCAGGTGACCCCATATTCCCCGGTGTATGGAACATAGGCAGTCCTGGAAATTGAAATTTAGTTTCCTTCATTACACACAGATGTCTATAATAACTAAACACCAGATAAGGTAGCTGAGATTTGTCTGGCTGAATTGGAAGCGCTTGATGAGAACAATCTTTGTGCTCTGCATAATCTAGAGAGGCATCAGAACAAGATAGACAAAGATTTCAGCAAGAAAGTTCTCCTTCTCTCTTTCTTACAATGGTACATGGTTGTGGCCCTGAGAACACTGATACCTAGTAGGAAACAACCTAAACTAGATCCCAAATGGGAGGGACCTTAAATCATTCACAAGTTTTTCCCCAATGGTTCATACTCCCTAGTTACAATGGATGGTGAGTGTATCACTCCTCCCACCAATGTAAAATTCATTAAGAAGTAATTTTCTTGAGTAATCCCCAGTCCCACATGACTCTAAATTGTTCTGTATTCACTGCATGATGTTAAAATGCATGATCCGTCCAGGATGAAGGACGTAAAACTACCCAACACTCATCCTACATGACAATAAACTGCAAAATGGTCCAAGATCTATGACCTTAATCTAATATCTTCCTATGTTCTCGTCCCACATGATGTTAAACTACACAACATCTCAATAACTATGTACGGATTGATTACCATCCTCATGGGATATGTAGGAATGCTCGGATGCTTCGGCTTAGAGTCCATCCCCCAGATTCTTCTCTTTAACTACCCCCTTGGGTATAGCTCTCTTGGAGGATCTCAAAAAGTGTAGTGTAGACTTCTTTGGCCCCATTTATGCCAGGTTTACAATCATCGCACCATGTGCCCCTCCCATTATTCTATCATCCCACGTCATCACTGCATGACGTTAAACTGCATGGACCTTTCAGAACTATGTATGGATTGATTCCTGCCCCCACATGATACGTAGGAATGCATGGACATTTCGTCCATAGGACCATCCCCAAACTACAAGATATCCCCTTAGGTCAAAACACATGGTGTGGTGCGGGCCTTGTTTTCCTTCATTCACTTTGAGTTTATCATGACCGCACCATGTATTCCCCTCCTTGGAAATCTCCACCTCTTTCATCTTTACCACATGATGTTAAACTACACGGGAATATTTACGCTTCATGCATCCCATTTTTTTGGGTCTCCATCAACATTCACATCCGAAAGGACCCCCAAAAGGTATCGATGCTCAAGCTTATGGCTTGAATACTATTTCAGGCCAACATTTTGGATGATTTTGAATGAAAATTTGACACAAGTACCACATTTAGAATATGGACAGTGGTCAATGCTCATTTATTGTTCCCATTTCAGGTCACATGATATGGATGATGTGTTTCGAACACAGTCAACAACTATCCTCCATTGTTATAACTACACATATATATCCCAAATATTAGGTTCAGTGATTCATTTTTTCTAGATATCCCTTCAAATGACAGTATTCCTTGAGAAGGAATGTTGGTCTGGTTGGGATTGACCTCACCCGATCTATTTCCTTCGTTGTCATACCCTTATGTGTTGGGGAGAACCTGATGCCATTCCTTGTTTCCCACACCAAGCATTTCTCACGTGGGATTAGGAGCTTTGGTAAGGTGATACCCATATAAAGGCTCGTATAAAAATGGTCTTAGCTCTACGACCTTAAACTAATAACTTCCCATGTCCTTATCGTGTGACGTTAAACTACACGGCACTTTGAGCACTATGTTTTGCTTGATTCCCATCCTCACGGGATACATAGTAACACCAAGATTTCTCATTTGTGGCCTAGCCTCAGGTCCCTCGACCTTTCTTCCCCCTGGCCCAAGTTCTCACTTAGGATTGTGTGGTTTGGTGTGGATTATATGTCCTCATTCATGTTGGACTTTCTTTTCCACATCACACACATCCCCTTGAGATTCCCCTCCTTCATATATCGTCCTTGCTGCAAGACGTTAAACTGCACGGGTACCACCACACTTTATGAATCCCATCATTTGGGTTTCAATCATCTTTCACATCCAAAAGGATCCCAAAACGCCATAGATGCTAGGTCCTAGGTCTCTACTACCATATCGGGCCAACATCCCCGGGGATTTTGGATGACAATTTGATACAAGTATCGCGTTGCAATTATGGTCAGCAGTCGATGCTCATTTGTTCTTCCCATTGTAGGTCACACGATATGACTGGCTGAAAATTACTTTTTTATTTTCCAAACACTTTTAAGGGGAAAGTGAGAACCCATGACATCAAGACTTAACCACAAAACAACAGTCTCCAATAGACCCAAACTCAAGATCAAAAACAATGCTCACTGCAAAAGAGAAGCTCCTCCCAGCAACAAATTACCAAAAAATCCAGCTTCCAAAGTCTCATCGCAGCACAACAAGCAAACTCGTGTCAAAGCACGGGCATGGTACTGATGGTCAAATCCATACCCTCTCAATCTTTCAAATCTACAAATCCATGAAACAGTGGAACCTCTTTTCCCTCAACCTCATCTGAAGCGTCTTTTTGTAAGTAAAACATTGTAGAATCCTATGAGCAGCGGCCTTCCGAGACACAAACCAACATAACTTCCAGAAAACCACAAATATCGAGACATCAAGGCCAAATGAGAACAACTAAAAGATAACAACTTAATGGGTAGATCCAGACAAAATCTCTCGAAGAATTCACCCTGAATCCATTACCGCTGGAACCAAAGCCACATGAACCCTGCCACGACCGTGAAGCTCCCTTCGAACATCCACTACAACCCAAAAAAGACAAACCGTTGGAGGCAGAAGGAACCAGCAGATGAACATGTCCCTATGGAGACGATAAAGCCTAAAAACACCAACTGTGCACCATAAACAAAAATCCAGAATGAAACCAAACCTCCCCATCCGAATCGCATCGTAGCAGACATCAGACCACACTGGAACGCACCTAAAGATGAGAACCAGCCGAGACCAGATCCCGAGCCCAAAATTTGTCACCAAGCCACATCGACTCACACCAGATCCAAGTCGAGATCCCGAAGCTGAAGCTTCACCGTGCTGACGCCAAGCTGAGATCCAGCCACCGGAATCCAATGCCGAGATCCAGACCACCAGAGCACTTTGAGCCAAGATCCAAACCACGCCAACACCAAACCGTGAGCCTGGAGCTTCAACAGACCATGCTGACGCCGAGCGAGAATCCATAGCGTCGATGTCGAGCCTTCAAGATGCATCGGTGGGGGAAGGAGAAGGGCCCGACAGAGAAACCCTAGGCACACGAGAGAGAAAGAGGGCGACGGCGCTCAGAGGCCCTCACTACTATATCAGGTCACACGATATGGATATTGTGTTTCGAACACGGTCAACATTTATCCTCCACCATTACACCACCCCATTAATCCCTAAATATTGGTTGTGTGATTCACATACTTTTCCACTCCATCATTTCCAAGTATAATTTCAACACTCTTGGTGTTATCCCTCAGTGCGTGTTTGCACGTTAAGAGGGTAAATCCACAGTGTGGTTTCATTTAAGGCTCCACACCATTTCCCATTTCTTTGTATTCCACGTGTTGTGAAGATCTTCTCCTCCCTTGTTTCTCACATTGAGTGAAGCTCATGTGGGATTAGGGATTTGGTCAAGGTTTACGCCTGCTTGGAAGAGTCTCACTTCTTTCATTCCAAGATCTATGACCTTAAACTAAGATCTACCTAATCCTTATTGCATGACGTTAAACTACACATAATTTTAAGAACTATGCATGGCTTAATTCGCATCCTCGTAGGATATGTAGGAACACCAAGATGTTTTGTCTTCGGGTCCAGCCCCATACCCTCTTATCTTTTCCATCCCCTCGGCCTGAGGCTTATCCTCTAGAATTGCATGCGGTGTGGTGTGGATCTTGTCCTCATTCTTGTTAGGGATGATTTATCACACCTTACACATCCCATCTAAATCTGCATTCTTCTGTATACGTCTAATCCATGTGACCTTAAACTATGATTCTTGATCCCACGTGACTTTAAACTATCGTGTCATTATCGCATGATGTTAAAATTCTTGGGTTGGTCCTGTAATACGACCCTAAAATATGACACCATTGTCCTTCCTGCACGATGAAAAATAGCATTGCATTGTGTTGTCTTCACTTGATGGGACATCATGTTTGGTATCATTTCTCCACCATGCCATTTGTCAGGGCCTACATATGGCTTGATTCCTGTAGCGACGCCTAGATTCTTCTTCCTAGGTTTGTTGCTTCACAAAAAAAACACATCCACTCTAAAGAACAAAAGAGATCCATCAAATACTGCTTCTTTTGGTTCATGAGCCAGACCTTCATGACAGTATTTCCCCCGACATTGGTACCCTACCATGCCATATTCTAGAACTGCGTATGGATTGATTCTCATCCTTGTGGGATACGTAGGAACACTCGGACATTTAGTCTTCGGGTCCAGTCTCATAAATATGTCACGAGATGGAAGGCCTTTTTGGTACTCACCCACATCAGGTTTTTCTACTTTTTCACCCTACACATGTTCCATTAAACCAAGTCCCCTCTTAAACCAAGAGTTTGCATCCCCAAGACCCTTGTTCTTGGAAAGGGGTTCAACTCCCTCTATCTGAAACGCCTCATTGGCATGCTCAAATGCATCGTGACAAAGAGCCCAAAGTGTTGAATTTCACATGGAAATTCCCTCATTTTATGTCCATGCCTCATGAGTCCTTTTGTATAAACATGTCTTATGGAATTCAAATTTTAGAAAAAGAAACTATTACCTTATTTCCCCGCTTAGCTGAATAGTCTTTAACCACCTATAAAAAACATAAATGTATTAATATACTATTTTATAACCATATTCATACTTAAAAAATTTTATAATTTTCATTTATAATCATTATCTATGTGTATATTAGTTATCTTTTTTTCTATTTTTCCATATCAGGTGATTATAGCTTTTACTATTTGTAGTAGTTTCATAGGAGTGGTGTCGATATTCGTTCATATTCCAAATTTTATCATTAAAATTTAATTAAATTTACTCTAATGTATTACTTATAATTATTTATTAAGTTTAAATTTCCTTCCATGAGTACTTTAATATTTATCCTAAAATATTAAATTAACAACGAACATTTTTCGGTGCTTTTCAACCTATAAAGGGTGTTTTCTTAATTAACAATTTAGATATTATTGTATCCTTTCCAGAACCAATAAAAAATTATTTACATATTTATTTAATATTATACCATAAATTAATTTTTCATAATCATCCATGATATATTTTCATAGAATTATTCAGGTAAGTGGTCAAACTGACCCGATCTTGAACATACTTTAACTTGATTGGTAAGTATGGTTAAGGACTTGATTAATTTAAATTAATATCCTTATAATATAATCATAATGATATTATCTTGATATTTTTATTATGTTAAACCAAATTTTATGTTTTTTTGGATAAATAATGGAAAACTAGAAGAAAAATAAAAAAACGATTCTTTATGGAGGTGGCAGTTCATGCAACGCATGATTAGTGTTTCTATTAATCGATGAATGATAAGGGTGAATGTGGATATTAAGTGGTCATTTAAAATCATAAATAAATCATATTAATCACATTAATTCTTCTATTTCATTATTAAAATCTTCCATGAGGGGTGGTGATGAAAACCTTAAAGTATCGCCACATAGGGTTGGTAATCCACACACATGAACTAATTATGAATCTTGTTTTTTTAATAGATGGAAGAGGACAAATAATGGTTCTACCATTATTATAATAAAATATAAACATGCTAATTATGTTGGTTTTATTATTATAATATGGATATGTTTGGTTTATAAAGGAATGAATAAGAAAGAAACATTAAGAAATGTGTGACACTTACATTGAGATCTTGAACCTCCTCTTAATAAAGGCCTAATATTTGAGGGATTTAGGATAACTTTTGATGACCCTAGGGCATGTAAATTAATTTAAAGAGAATAAATTTGGGGAAGTTTTCAAGGCAATTTTGAAATAGGAGTAGAGTATTAAAAGGGTGGAAGTGAGAACCTTTTGTAGATGAAGGAGAGAGGCCTTTTCATGGAAAATAATGGTAAGGGGTATAAATAAAAAGACGCAAAAGTTAGGTGAGTTGGGTTAGGAAAGGTTGGTGAGACATGTAGATAAGACTTTACAACCTAATTATTTTTTTTCTAAAAGGTATAAAGGTTATATTAATTTAGAAAAATATAAGGTGACCCTTATTACCAAATTTTAATGTGATAAATCCAAATTTTCTCTCCATTTAACCTAATTCAATTTATAAATATAATAAATTTAACATTTAAATCAAAACATATAATGTGTTGAAAAACTATTTTTTAGAAAAAAAAATTATTTTAATCATTAAGTGTTATTAATCTTATTTTACATTGACTACCCATTAAATGGGTTTTGATTAATTTTTATATATTTTTAAAAATTATATTGAAGTTTTAATTTAAAATTGATTCATTTAATTTTAAAAATACACAATATTTAGAAAATTATTATTATTTAAAAAAACATTTTACTAGCGTAACTGATATTTACCCAAGGAAACTTAATCTTTATTCCTACAAATAAAGTGGCCCTTATTTGATAATTTAGACCCACTTATTTTAAATTTAAAATCCATTTCATTTTATTCAATTGATAAAAACTAATTTTAAAATAATAGTGTATTTAAAATAATTTTTTAAAAAATATTACTTATATTACAAAATATAAAATATAGGTATATAATTCCAACATGATATTTTTAACATATTCACTGTTACTTATAAGTCATATATTTTAAAAAAAAGTTTTCCTGAGTTTTAGGTTATGGTTATATATTAAAATACATGGTATTTTCAAAAATGGTATCTTTCACTATTCTCCTAAAATCAAATATTTTAGAAAAATATCAAAAATTCATCTTAAGATAATATAACCATGATAAATCCAAAAATGATGTTAATTTTTTCCAATTCATTCCCTAAAATTGATAAATTTATCTTTAAAATAAAATCATAAAATATCATGAAAAATAATTTTTTTTATAGGGAATCAATTTTTGGTATATTAACTATTCTTTTAAAATTAGTTCTAATCATAAATACATCAAACTTGAAAAAATATCCATTTTATAAAATACATTTTAAGAATAAAATAATTTTCATTAGTTTCTTAGTTGTATTAATTGAGTTTGATGTTTAAGTTGAATTTTATTTTGTTTTGTTCTTATATATATATATAGTCATTTATATATATTTCTGTTGACGCTCCTTTCGTCACAGAATCTAACGATCGGAAAAGGGAAATACCTTAGTCCAAAGTGATTCATCCTTTGAAGAAACATCAAAAATCGACAAAGGGATGAACAAGGAGAACATTTCCCATAGGTCGCGCAAGTTCCCTCATGGCTGCGCAAGTACACTTGCGCGCCGCCTAGTGGTCGTGCAAGTACTTGTGTGCTGCCTAGTGGTCGTGCAAGTTTACTTGCGCGACGCCTTATGGTCGTGCAAGTCTACTTGCGCAACGCCTTATGGTCGTGCAAGTGACTTGCGCGACCTAAGTAATAACCGCTCGGTAACCGCCCGGGGTCTTCTTTTGCCTATAAATAGGCCCTGTGGGCCCCCCATTCGGGAGGATCTTTTTACAGAAACTCGGATTGAAGCTCCCGACGCCCAAGTCTCTTCTCAAAGCTTCCGGAACACTTCTAAGGTAATTTCTTACCTAGAACGGAAGATCTAAAGAGAAGAAGGAAGGCCTAAGTGTTGAAACTTATCAAACACTTGCGCGCCGACTTATTTCCTTCAATATAACTTGCGCGTCCCTTTTCTGGAAGAACCTCAAGAGGATTCTAAAGGGATTTAGAAAGAGTCGCTCAAATATTATAATGATGTTTGAGAATCGCGCAAGTATTCCTCATATCGCGCAAGTATACTTGCGCGACCAAAATTTGCGCACCCACGGAAGACTTGCGCGCCTTTCAAGACTTGCGCGCCCTAACCTTTTTGGGTGCCCATCTTGCCCATTTTACCCCTCTTAAGCCATCACACCTTTCCTTTTCAAGATTCAGTCTTCAAGACACTCTTCAAAGCCATTTATGGCATGATTTCTTGATTTGACTTCCTTATCTGAAAGGAATTCTGTGGAATATCTCTCAAAACTTAGTGATTTAAATATCCTTATGTCACTAAATATAGAGAGTTCATTCATTCAACCTCATCCTTTAAGATGAGAGAATCCTTAACTTGGGCATCCTCCTCAGGAGTAAGCCCCAATCATAATCCTTTAACTTGGGCATCCTCCTCAGGAGTAAGCCCCAATTTCAAATCAGGGCATCCTTCTTTAGGAGTAAGCCCCAAATTCTTAAAGTTCCCAAACTTGGGCATCCTTCTTAGGAGTAAGACCCAACCTCAAAATATGGGCATCCTCCTCAGGAGTAAGCCCCAAACCTTAATCCCTAACCTAGGTCTCCTTTTCAGGAATAAGACTCAGTCATAATCTTGGGTTTCCTTTTTCAGGAGTAAACCCCAAGCCCCCTTAAATTTCTCTTAACCAGTCCTAATTTACCCTTGATTTGGGTTTCCTTTTCAGGAGTAAAACCCAATCATAAGTCCCCTCCTAACTTGGGAATCCTCCTTAGGAGTAAGACCCAAGATTAGAGTATTCAAATCTCCATAAATCACATATACCTTTATGGACCCTGTTCCTGGATTTTCTCCCTAAAAGTGAATCCTAAACCTTCATCTATCTGGGCAGTCATACATACCTAAGCCCCAAACAATTTCTTATGATTGCATCTTTCATGGCACAATTGTCTAATTTTTACCAATAACTCTTGTTTCTCACACCGAGCATGACTCACGTGAGCTTAGAGTGTAAAATTAATTATGACATTCTTCTTTGATCCATCAATCATAAACATCATACTCCATTACTCGAACTACGTGGGTTCTGATTCCTTTTCCAAAACAAAGGATACGTAGGTAGCCCATTTATGGGTTCGATCCGAACTTTGAAATAATCCATGTCCTTCTGAATGATGATAAACTTCAAGTGCCCCACTGAGTGGCTTTAAAACCAGCCTGGTCATCATAATGACCAAGAGACTTTTATATAAATGTTTTGAAGGATACCATTGACCAAGAATCTCTAAACAGATATAGATGATTCTCTATTGATGAAGAACCTCGAATACATATAAAAGATTCTCTAAATTTCTTGCATATTTAATCATTGATTGTTAAAACTAAAGGAAAGCACGTTTTATACTTGGTAATGTAATAAGGATTCACGAACATAACTTAAATCTATAAAGAGAGTCCCGGAGTAGACAATAATTCCCCTCAAAAAGGTGTGATGAGTCCGACCTCCCATCCTCTCGACCAATGCAAATTCCTAAGCCTCATCAGTCCACAAACTAATGAGCGCCTACCTTTGGAAAGTAGGTCCAAACGGATGTGGAATCATTGGATGTTTCCGGTTCTACGAACAAACCCGCTAGAAACCGATCGGAACATTTGAATCTCCCGTCAAGGAGGTCATCCCCGAAATCCGTGCGAAACAAAAATGGTGAACCCGACGTGAATCCTTAACCAAGTTAAAGTGATGTTCTTCATATTTGTTAGGCCCCTTGGGCCAACAAAGCAATCATTGACATGTGATCATCCAAAAGATGCAGTGGCCGGATTCATCTTGATTATGTCTGTTATATGGAACAGGCACCCTTTTTTTCTCAAGATCTTCTGCAAAATGGATTTCCTTAAATTCACCCCTATAAATAATACTGCTGTGAACACCTCTACTGTGAGGTCTGCTGCTGTGAAAACCAATGCTGCTACTCCTGCTAAAACGTCATCCGCTCTTAGGATGACATCACCAACTCAGCGTCTTCAACGCTGGGTTTCTAATGCACTAGTTAAGGAGTATCGTCGCAACGGTACTATCCCAACTCTGGCGGCCGCTCATCAAGCCCTCCAAGTTAACAACTCTACCTGGTCGTCCGGACAACGGCGGCCAGCAATCAAGAAGCAGGCGGTGCTGACTACCGTCTCCAACCGTTTCGGGTCGTTATCCCCGGAACGCAATTTCCATTCACTCCCTTACTCTGAGGAAGTGAATGAGCAGGTCCCGCAGGACCTTAATTCAAAAAGACAGGAGTCCTTCTCAAGGGATCCCATCAACAATCGCCGCCAGACTCGTGCGGTAGTGCGCCCTCAACATGATGAGGGTACCGACTCCAGGCATTCAGCTCAGGTTCCTCGAACCCGAGCAGGCAAGATGAACCGCCAGAGACGGAATCCGGTGAACAATGGGCAGGTTGTCATCCCTGCCATCTCCGGAGAAGTCCACCAACCTAACTTGGTGGAAAACAACGAGCAGGCACACACACCTGCCCGTTTTAATTCCGCTGTCCAGCAGACTCGTCTGGCAGCATCAAGCCAATCCCGCCAGGCAATTCCGGTGGAGTACTGTAGGCAGGAACATACACCTGCTTATACATCACCAGTTAGTCAGCAGGCTCGTCTAACTACATATGATGGATCTCGTCAACCGCGTTTGGCGAAGTGTAATCAGAAGACACATACACCTGCTAATACTAATCAATCCTATCAATAGTCTCGCTTGGTAGCACACGGAGAAGTCAGTCGGAAAGCCCCAACGACAAACAGGAGGCAGACTCAACTCTCTGCCTCCACACTTGAGTACTGTCAGGATTCACTGACAGGAAAAGGAGGACAGGAGCAGGCACATACACCTACTCCAAGCCCAGAATGGACGTACATCCCCGTTCCGGCGGCTGAAGTCACCAAACATATTTTGTCAATGGTGAAAGAGAAAAAGCAAATTCCTGCTCATATTCTGGATGCTTGCCAGGATATCATAACAGCTTCAGCATCATCTCAGGGACAGACACATAAATCTATCCCTAGAAGTGGAGTGACACATCAAAGATTCACTCCGGAACAGACACACACATCTGTTCCAGTCCAAGAGGGTTATGGGGCATACTCCCCCATATCAAACGGACAACCAAGTCAGGCACATACACCTGATTTGAGTGGAGATCGTCAGCCTAACCTGACCATCTTTCCTGATCAGGCACATACACCTGCTCAGAGTAACCACTTTTGTCAACAAGTGGTTTCTAAAGTGAGTAAGAAGGCATCTAAGAAAAAGATCCGCCCAGCACAGTCAGGAGATCAAAGGCCAATCTGCAACAAGGCCTTGCTCGATGCTGGAGTTCTTGAAGCCCTCAGACATTTATCTGTCGGAATTCAAGATTCTACTCCCTCAGTTCCCAATAACGGGAACATTAATTTTGAAGGTCTTAAACAGACACTTCCTCATGAAGGCTTGCTTCATGAAAGTTCGGTCAATCTTGAAGTTTCTTCTTCAGATGAGAGCCACAGAAACCCTCTGTGTGGTCACAAGACCAAGGAGCAAGAGATTTCATCTTTTGCTGTAACCCATCATGATGGTCCTCCTCATGGTGATGAACTTCGCTGCGAAAGTCCTCTCCGCAGTAGTGATTCACGTTGTCTCGAAAATTCTTCAGAAGGCAATGTAGTGACGAGAAAGCCCTCCTATCTCGAGGCACTTGCAAACATAAAACCAGTCATGTCTGATGCTTTACTATCGGAAGGTGAAACTCTTTCTCCATCAGAAGATATCCTGGGGTTCAGGTTATTCTCCGAACCATCCCTGGGTCATTCATCTTCCAGCATGAATAGTGATATCTCTACCAATCTTGTTGAATCCGATGAAGCAACAAGAAAACACCAACTCTGGTCCAAACAGGTAGAAGAATCTTCATTTAATGATAAAGAGGAAATGCTGAACATGAGGAAAAAACTGGAAAAAGGTGAAGTACCAGTCATGTTTTGGCCTTTGGCTGACTCCCAGTACGACATTCCAAAGATGTTGACGGATGATGGAATCCATGATATTCGTCTCAACATATGGAAAACTCTTTGTCAATTAAAGAAGAAGGTATTATCTTATGATGAATATGAAAATCATCTTAAGATAATAGAAGGGCTACAACTTCAGATTGATTTGGCATCTCTATCAGTCTCTCGGTATCCGAAGGCTGAAAAGCAACAAAGAACCCTTCAACGTTCATGCCTTGGCGCACTAAGAAGATTGCGTCAGTTAATTGCCAATGCTCCATCTGATGTTCATATCAGAGGATGGGGTGTTCACGGAGCACTACATTTCACAGTGCTTTCCAGTCAGCAAAGCCCGCCGAAAATGGTCTCATGCAATGTTATTGCCCAAGGCCGGCCACAGTCAATGGGCTTTGTTCATAATCAAAAGCTTGCTCAAGAACAGGCTTCAACTAGTTCCTCTCAAAATCAAGTATATAGAGAACAAGTTGTTGAATTTCTCCTACATCAAGCAGGCGAGAATATTGCACAAGCCTCTCGTCTGGAGTAAACACGTCATCAAATGACAGAAGTTTCGGAAATCATCCAACGATCTGTTGAACCAGGTGATAAAAGTGGATACAGGTTAATGCATCCAGCTAATTTCCGAACTAAGATTCACAAGATCAAGAGAGATTTTAAAAAGATCTCAGACATAGCATGTCAAGAGACACCCCAGCTTGCCAGACTGGGGACTTCTCTAACCCAACCCTCAGAGTCAACAAATGGGATTCGAGGAGTTGAGCGGAAGCAGCAGGAACATCCCCAGTCCACCGGACTGGGGACTTTTTCAAATCCTCAATCCCTCCCTCAGAGAAAGTCAGTATTCTCTCGATTAGGGAATAAGCCTCAAGAGGAACGAAGAGCCAAGCTATCAGGAGATTCTCTCCAAGTGACGGTTCTCCAAGAAGTTCCTGAGGGATCAAGTCAACGGAATGCCATGTCTCATCATGGACATAGAAGAAGACAATATCATAGAAATGCTGATAGAAAGGATTCCATGCAATATACATCCATTAATGTCATCAATGTCGTTGCTTCTGATTCACCAGATGAGGCTCAATCAGAGGGATCAGACGAAGAGGTTCCTGCTCAAGAAGTTGTGCACACAGACCTAAATGAAGAAGGTGTGCGCACACGTAATCAAAGGCTTACCCAAAATCTGGGTATTCCTTCAAGTAACTCACTTCCCCCTCTCTGAAAAGGATCCAATAAGGGGAAAGGAAAGAATCAGGTTACTTCTCACCCTTCCTCTGAAGAAGGTCAATCGCTCTCATTAGAGCAAAGGTTTGCACAACAGGAGGAAGAAATGAAAGAATTAAGAAGGTTGAATGCAGTACTACTTCAGAGTAGTCTTCTTCTTAAGAATGCTGAAGTCCGATAGCCAAAGTAATTTGTTGTAACTACTGAGATGGATCAAGAATATCCTCCTTTATCAGTACACCCACAGAGGTCTAATCCTACGGGTCAAATGCAACAACAGTTGGCAGCACTACCATCAGTTGCAGCACCAACCACCATGTCTGTCCAAGCTCCATTCATTGCACCTACCCAAAACCAAGTTCAACCTGACGTTTCTCAAAAGTTAATAACTACTATTGAGTCATTAACAGCTCGGTTAGAAACTATGGAAGGGAAACGGGCGCAAGTTCAACCTGAAAAGAAAGTTTACCCTGAATGGGTAGATTCAATTTCTCCTCCATCCAGTTTTGGAAACCCTGTTTTCCCTACTTTCAATGGATCAGGTGACCCTGAACATCATTTGACGCATTACGTGTCTTGTTGTGATCCTATTATGGGAACTCCAGAGCAGCAAGAAGCAGTGAAACTCAGATGCTTCGTGCGAACCTTTCAAGGACCAGATTTTGTCTGGTATACAAGCTTGCAATCCCGGTTAGTCATCGGATGGGAGGATCTTCGTCAAAAATTCCTTCTTCAGTTTAGCTCAACTTTGCCAAAAACGACAGTTTTCGATCTTACAAACTGCAAGCAAAGGGAGAATGAAAGAGTCTCTGATTTCATTGCTCGTTGGAAGGGATTAATGTATTCCCTGAGTTTAGCACTCCCTCAGGAGGAATTGTTGCCAATCTGTGTGGCAAATTTGCGTGACGAATTACGCATGCCATTGATCCCTGTGAAATACACAGGAGGGTTTCGAGACCTTACTTCAATCGCTCAGCAGATTGAAGATTCCCTTATACAGGCTAAGGTTAAATCTCGTATAATTCCATCAGCTCCAGGAAGAAGAATGGGTAAAGCAGAAACTGCTACAGTTATGCTTAAACAAGCACCTGTACCTATATCTACTTCAAAACCTTCATCTTCTCGAAGGACTCCACCTCCTGAACGCCAACAACAAAGGTTGTTTCGTCCAAATGATCAAAGAGATCAACGACGAAAACAATTTGAGGATATGAAGAGTAAAACATACTCTTTCCGAAGTGATCAAGTTCCTGGTTACTTCATTTCAGCTCTGGAAAATAATTTGGTTCAATTACCAGTGCCGAAGAGGCCAAACAAGGAAGGAGATGAAGACCGTCCCAATTATTGTCCCTTTCATCAAATGTTGGGGCATCCCATCCAGGAGTGTTTTGTCTTTAAATACCTCCTGCAAAAGATGGTCGACTTGGGACAAGTCAAATTGAAGGGTTCTTCAGCTCATGTAGCGTGTATTACCGCTACAGATCCAGAGGAAGGAGGCGAGTGGCAGGAAGTCAAAAGCAAAACTGCGAAAAAATATGATGATTGGATGGTCAGAAAGACAATCAATCGGACCCATTCCATTTTGCGAAAACAATTGAAGAAGCCAATTGTGTCTCCTACAAAAGCTGCAGTAAAGCCTCCATCAAAAGATAAATCCTCAAAAGGGCAGCGCAATTCAAAGAAGAAAGAGGAATCAGGAGAAGATGAGTATGTAGCAAAGCCTAAATTGTCTTTGACTCTGGCAGATTTCATGCCATCTACTTCAAAGCCACGGGCACCGTCCCACCAAACGGCACAGCCTAAACAGGCTAACCAGGCAGAGTCTTTATCAGACGAAGAGTTAATCTTTGGTTCTGTTAATATGATTCAATTAACAGATTCATATTCCAGTCTTGATGAGCCTGAATTCCCTGTATCAAATAAGGGAATCCGAAGAGGTTCTAGAGGTTCAGGATACAGGGGAAGACGTGGATCTTTCCGAAGCCACTACTCTAATTCTACCCCTACTAGCACTGTATATGCAGCAAAAACTCGTGGTAGAGCCCTTCAGCGAGCCCAAAAAGAACAAGCAATTTCTTCTGCCAATGGCCAACTCAGTTTTGGCACAGTTATTTTGGAAGACCGACTAAAGGTTCCATCTTCTTTATCTCATCAAGTAAATGGATCTAATCAGTCTAATCTTCCAAAACCAAGGATGTTGCCAACTTCAATACAAGATGCATCAGCTTCCAAAGCATCTGCTTCCAAGGTACCTGTTAAACCGCATATTCCTATTGGGAAACGCAGACCTCTAGATCAAAATTATGATATATTGAAACACTTGGCCCAAGTACCATCCAAGTTATCAATTTTGGATGCTTTGAATCTGTCAAAAGATCTTCGGGAAGCACTCATCGAAGCTTTGTCAAGTCCTCAGGAGTTTGAAGCTGAAATTGCTGCAGCTGAAATCTATCACATAGAGAATAATCCTGCAGAATGCCATGCAGTGATATCTTTTACTGATAAAGATGAAGATGATGTTGTGCATGGGCACATAAAACCTTTGTACTTATCTAGAAAAGTCAATGGTATAGATGTTCGAAGAGCTTTCATTGACAATGGTTCAGGAGTCAACCTCATGCCCATTCGTACACTTCGTCGATTGGGCCTCACGAAATCTGATTTATCTCCTTCTACCATGATGTTGCAAGGATATGATAAAAATGAACAGGAACCACTGGGAGAAGTTACACTCAGAACTCAGTTTGGAGATCTTGTTTCCAATTCGGATTTCATGATTGTTGATCAGGACTCAGCTTTCAATATCTTGCTTGGAAGACCCTGGCTACATCAGCATGCAGCTATTCCATCATCATACCATCAATGTCTCAAATACTGTTTCGATGGTCAAGTTGGAACATTGTATGGTGATAAGGCCCTGTTCAAGACATGTGAGTCTCAATACATTGAGGCGGAATTTTATCACATGAAGGGAAGAGAAAAATCTACAATGAAAGAAATTACCAAAGTTAATGCTCCATATGGTTTGGAGAAAATTCCAATAAATCCATTTTTACATGTGAGTACAGATTATGTGTTACCTATCAGTCAAATTGACAAAATAGGCCCAAATCAAAATACTCTTATGGAAAGATCCATAATGTCAATTACGGCAATCGATCCAGACAACATAGGAGAAATTGGTAACTTACCAAGCAGTGATGAAAGCATAAGTGGTGACGTTTTCATTTCGTCTGCTGAAATCCAACAAGTCTATACTTCGCTAATCAGGCCAGAAGAAGTTATAGCAACACCAGAGGTGAATAATGATGTCAATTCTCAATCCATCATCCCCTATTTATTTCCCAAATAATACCCTTTATCATCAATAGGGTCGGAAATGGAAGTTTCTTCTTCAAAATGTGAAAATTTTGACATCTCTTATGATCATGAGAATTTCGTTTTTTCATCTACTTTGCAAGTAGAAACGGAAGAAATAACACATGATGAAGAGGAAGAGGAAGATCTTAGAGATTCTCCTCCAGCATTTGAAGAGGGTATCTCTACCACTGTGGATGAACTCAGAGAAGTAAATCTGGGTACAGAGAAAGATCCACTCCCCACTTTAATTAGTGCGGCCGTGACCCTTGAAGAGAAAGAGATGTATATTTCTTTTCTAAAGCAAAATAAAGATATTTTTGCTTGGAATTATACAGAAATGCCTGGGCTTGATCCTGATGTTGCTACTCATCATTTGGGTTTACCAAAAGAACATCGAGGATTCAAGCAAGCCGCGAGAAGAACACACCCAACCTATGCTTCCAAAATTGAGGCTGAAGTGGATAAGCTTATCAAAGCTAACTTCGTCAGAGAAGTTCAATATACCAAGTGGTTGGCTAATATTGTCCCTGTAAAGAAGAAGAACGGACAAATTAGGGTTTGCATCGATTTCAGAGATCTTAATCGGTATTGTCCTAAAGATGATTTCCCAGTTCCGATTACAGAACTCTTAATTGATGCGACGGCTAGATATGAAGTACTTTCTTTCATGGATGGATATTCTGGATATAATCAGATCCGAATGGCCCCAGAAGATGAGGAATATACAGCCTTCATAGCTCCTCAAGGTGTGTTTTGTTACCGGGTGATGCCCTTTGGTTTAAAGAATGCATGTGCAACATATCAACGCGCCATGTATCGTATCATCAAATCTCTTTTAGGGAAGTTTGTTGAATGCTATGTAGATGATTTGGTGGTTAAATCAAAACAACTTTCTAATCACTTGGCTGATTTGGAAGTCATATTCCACAAGCTTCGACAACATAATTTGAAGATGAACCCCTTAAAATGGCTTTTGGGGTAACCTCAGGAAAATTCCTCGGATTTGTTGTACGCCATCGTGGTATTGAAGTCGATCCTGAGAAGACCAAATCAATCCTTGGTATGTCACCTCCTCAGAATTTGAAAGAATTAAGAGGACTTCAAGGACACTTAGCCTATATTCGGCGTTTCATCGCCAATTTGGCAGGAAAAAGTTTACCCTTTACCAAATTATTGAAGAAAGGAGTCACTTACCAGTGGAATGAAGAATGTCAAGAAGCATTTGATGTCCTCAAGAAATACCTCTTGAGTCCACCAGTACTCATGCCACCTGTTGAGGGTAGAACTCTTATCCTCTATGTGACAGCTTTAGAGCGATCATTGGGTTCCTTTCTCGCTCAAAAGAATGATGCTGGGAATGAAAATAGTCTCTACTATCTCAGTAGAACTATGCTTGAAGCAGAAACCCGGTATTCAAGTATTGAAAAGTGTTGCCTAGCATTAATCTTTGCAGTTCAGAAACTGAGACACTACCTGCAACATCATGAGGTCCAATTGGTATCTCGTAATAATCTGCTCAAATTCATCCTTAGTCGTCCAATGCTTACAGGACGTCTGGCAAGGTGGGCGGTTATTCTACAGCAGTTCGACATTCAGTATGTGTCTCAAAAGGCAATTAAGGGACAAGCTCTGGCTGATTTCCTAGCTGAACATCCTTCAATGGAAGACACGTATTCAGATATCGAACTCCCTGATGAGGAATTTTTCTCTATTCAAGAGAGTCCTCAAACATGGGAAATGTATTTTTATGGTGCTTCTAGAAGTCCAACAGGGAAGAAAATGGAAAATCCTAAATTCAAAAAAGTTGGTTTAGGAATTGTGCTCATTTCTCCAGATAAGGCAGTGTTACCTTATTCCTTTTTGTTGTGGGAAGGTGGTACCAATAATGAAGTTGAATACCAAGCTCTCATTACAGGCTTGGAGTTAGCGCTTCAAGCACAAGTGAATCACTTAAAGGTGAAAGGTGATTCAGACCTGGTAATCAAACAAATCAATGGGGATTATGCCATCAGAAAAGAAGAATTAATCCCTTTGTATGATTACGTCAGAGAGTTAATGTCGGAATTCCCTTCAGAACCGAGATTTTCTTATGTCCCAAGATCACAAAATGCTCAAGCTGATGCACTGGCTAATATAGCCACAGCTTTAGCAGATCCAAATCGGGACGAGACAACCATATGTATTGCTCACTGTCGTGCAATTTCACCTTATGTTCAAGTCAGAACAGAGGAAATTAATGAAATTAGTCCCATTCCTGAACCGTATGGTCATACTACAGGATGGATGTCACCTATCAGGGAATACCTTCAAAATGGAACACTTCCACCTGATAGATCCGAGAAAGAACAAATTCGGCAACGTGTGGTCAATTTTACTCTTTATGATATCCCAAACCACCTCGAGAAAATTCTTTACAAACGTGGTTTTGATGGAGTTCTCTTCAGATGTATTGATGGTGAAGAGACAACGGCTGTCATAAAAGAAGTGCATGCAGGAGTCTGTGGTGCCCACCAGTCTGTACATAGACTGTCTGATCAAATTCGAAGGCTTGGATACTTTTGGCCTTCAATGATACAAGATTGTGTTAATTTCACAAAGAAGTGTCATTCATGCCAAGTATATGCCAACTTCATTCATAAACCTCCAGAGTTTCTTCATACAGCTAAATACTCATGGCCATTTTCCACATGGGGAATGGATGTGGTGGGACCTTACCCTTCAGCTACGGCCAAGCAGTTTAAGTACATTCTTACTACTACTGATTTCTTTTCAAAATGGGCAGAGGCAGTACCTCTCAAAGAAGTCAATTCTAAATTCATTGTTAGCTTCATCAAGTCTAACATCATTACTAGATTTTGTGTCCCTCATACCATATTGACGGATAACGGCACCAACTTCTGTTCTTCTGAGGTAAAGAAATTGTATCAAGAATACAACATTAAGTCCAACCATTCATCTCGATATCATGCAGCAGCTAATGGCCAGATAGAGGCCTTCAACAAGACTCTTTCAAATATACTGCAAAAGATAGTGGATAAAGATAAGAAGTCATGGCCTGATAAACTCTTTCATGATTTATGGGCTTATCGGACTACCACTCGCAATGCAACGCGGTCAACTCCATATTCATTGGTATATGGAACAGAAGCAGTCTTACCAATTGAAGTTCAATTTCCCTCACTCAGAATAGCCATTTTTGATCATTTATCTACATATGAGCAATCCCAAAAGCGGTTGAATGAATTGGAACAGTTAGATGAGAAAAGATTGTGCACTTTGCACCACTTGGAAATCTATCAGAATCGAATAGCACGAGCTTTTAACAAAAAAGTTATTCTTCGTTCATTCATTCAGGGAGAATTGGTATTGGTTCTCAGAGCACCAATGATACCAGGAAAGAAGCCTCCCAAGCTTGAACCAAAATGGGAAGGACCTTATTCAATACATAAGGTCTACTCCAATGGAGCATATTCTCTAATCTCAATGGATGGAGAACACATCACGACTCCAACTAATGCCAGATTTCTGAAGAAGTATTTTGTATAAACACAAAATATTGTTCCCAAATCCAAAAAAAATCACATTGGTTCATATTTTGTCCGAGATGACATTAAACTATATTATGTCCTATCTACATGACGTTAAACTGTACAGAAGTTCCTATATTTTGTCCGAGATGACATTAAACTATATTGTGTCCTAGCAACATGACATTAAACTGTGTGTGGCACTTCCAACGCCCAGCATGACGATAAACTGTAAAAAGTCCCCAGAACTGATATCCTTATATTGGTTCACCTTAGTCCTAGCTACATGACTTTAAACTGTACAGCACCAGTTCGTCCTTACTATATGACGTTAAAATATACAGCAATGGTCCAGTATGACTTTAAACTGCAACTTCGTCCAACACGACATTAAACTGTGAAAAAGTTCCCTAAACCGTCCAGCATGACCTTAAACTGCATCATCTCTGGTCCATGTATACGACCATAAACTATTTGCAAATCCCTTATGTCCAGCAAGACGTTAAACTGTGACATCCTAACTACATGACGCTAAACTGTATAAAAATCCCTCACGTCCGGAAATACGTTAAACTATATAATCATCAAAGGTCCATCATGACATTAAACTGCACCATCCACGGTCCATGAATATGACCTTAAACTATTCCCCCTTTCGTCCAATATGACGTTAAACTATTTTATCCCCATCGTCCTAACTACATGACGCTAAACGGTACAGAAAATCCTTGATATGTCCTACATGACATTAAACTGTATTTATGTCCCTGCTACATGACACTAAACTGTGCAGCACCAATAGTCCTAACTGCAAGACTTTAAACTGCATAGTCCCTTTTTTATGTCCTACATGACATTAAACTGTGCATCGTTAAGGTTGTTATTACCTCTTGTTTCTCACACTGAGTATGAATCACGTGAGCTTAGAGCGAACAGAAACCATAACACTCCCTTTGGGCCACTAACCATGTATAAGTCCCAACAACATTTTTTATTTAGATCATTGTCCACAAGAACAACTTGATCATTAATTCATTCTTTAATTGAACTACACGGACTTTGATCCTTGCCCTCCAGGCTGGGTATGTAGGCAACCTCCCAGGGTTCAAGCCCAAAAATAATCTCTTTACATCGGTTCACCACCATCTTATATGATGTTGATTCGTGAAACCGCCCCTGGAATCAATATCTTTACATTGATTCACTTTCGTCCTTGTTATATGACGTTAAACTATACAACACTTTTGTCCGGTACGACAATAAACTACAATATTCTTTGATTTCCTCATTTGATAAGGAACCATTATTGACATTGATTTTTTCAGTCATGTTTCATTTCAAAAGACTACATGCATACATGGTAATGCCTAAACTTTTTATCTTAGGTTAAACCATCATTGCACTAAAGTCCCCTTTCACCCTTCACATGTACGAACCAAATTTGTACAAAGGGTAGTCCTAGAACTACGTGGACTTGATTCCCATCCTTATGGGATACGTAGGAACATTCGAGTGTCCCTCGAATCCAGTCCCAAGTCTTTTGGGCCTAACCCCAAATTTCACTTTCAGTCCCTTGGCTGAAAAGTCCTCATGAAAACACACACTGTGTATTCATTATTATGGTCCGAATTCTATGACCCTAAACTAAGATCACTCATACTTTCGTCCTGCATGACGTTAAACTGCATTTCAAGAACTACGTATGGCTTGATTCTCATTCTTATGAGATACGTAGTGAAGTCCAAAATTTCAATTCAGGACCCATCCACAACATTATTATGGTTATCATTGACCTATGTATCTCTATATACATTGGACAATACCCATATTTATGTGTTATAATCCTAACCTTAAATATTTTCAGATCTTCATAACCCTTTTCATGACTTCTAGTCACAAAAATGTCAAACTTCTGAGAATTCTTTTGCCTGACTATGCAGCACGTGCCCATAGGTGGCCTTGCATAAACAGTCCACATAAAAGACTTGTCAGCCGAAAGATACTATTTATTTGACCATGCAGCTAATGCCCATAGGTGGCCCTGCATATTTCAACCCCTTAACGGGTTTTGTTAAATAATAGTAACTTCATTCTTGGTAAGAATGCCTCTTTTGTCCTTATTTGTCAAAAACGACAGTATATAGGGATCCGCAAAAAATAGCCATCCTTAACATATTTTTCCCATATCCTTTTTCATGATCTGAAAGTATTCAAGTCTATGGTTTATTCTTCTTCCCTACGTTTGGGTCAGACCTTCGTAGGAGTGATATTCATCCAGTTCTTCGATATTCTTGTTCGGAAATATCTTCTCCATATTCAAGTACCTCTTTCCATACAACAAACTCTATACTTTAGAAAATTTGAATCTCCATAAACTTTCATTGGCTTTTAGCACTAGGAAAGTAAATTTCTGGGAGTTCTTTTCGCCTGACTATGCAGCACGTGCCCATAGGTGGCCTTGCATAAATAGTCCACATAACAGACTTGTCAGCCGAAAGATACTATTTATTTGACCATGCAGCCAATGCCCATAGGTGGCCCTTCATATTTCAACCCCCTAACGGGTTTTGTTAAATAATAGTAACTTCATTCTTGGAAACTACTTATTCTAATGCCTTTTAGCTCTTTTTCATATCATTCCTCAGATTCAAATATTCTTAAGCCATAGTTTACATATTTTCTCTCATACTTGAGTGTGGTAATATGTTTTCAGATAAATTGTCAAGGAATTGTGTCAATTCTAATCCATTTCGGTCAAAGCTATTTCGACCTTAAACATTATCCCCTTTATGTCCGTCATGCATGACTTTAAACTGCCCACAGAAGACAAAGGAACTCTGAATAAAAGTCAAGTTCCAGAACACTTGTGCGCTGCCTTCTGCGCACTGAAGACTTGCGCACCACCTTTTCCTTTGGATGTATTTGATTTCCTCAGAGTCAAATCCTCATTTCTTTCGGATCCAACTCTGAGGGGGGACTTTTGTTGACGCTCCTTTCGTCACAGAATCTAACGATCGGAAAAGGGAAATACCTTAGTCCAAAGTGATTCATCCTTTGAAGAAACATCAAAAATCGACAAAGGGATGAACAAGGAGAACATTTCCCATAGGTCGCGCAAGTTCCCTCATGGCCGCGCAAGTACACTTGCGCGCCGCCTAGTGGTCGTGCAAGTACGTGTGTGCTGCCTAGTGGTCGTGCAAGTTTACTTGCGCGACGCCTTATGGTCGTGCAAGTCTACTTGCGCGACGCCTTATGGTCGTGAAAGTGACTTGCGCGACCTAAGTAATAACCGCTCGGTAACCGCCCGGGGTCTTCTTTTGCCTATAAATAGGCCCTGTGGGCCCCCCATTCGGGAGGATCTTTTTACAGAAACTCGGATTGAAGCTCCCGACGCCCAAGTCTCTTCTCAAAGCTTCCGGAACACTTCTAAGGTAATTTCTTACCTAGAACGGAAGATCTAAAGAGAAGAAGGAAGGCCTAAGTGTTGAAACTTATCAAACACTTGCGCGCTGACTTATTTCCTTCAATATAACTTGCGCGTCCCTTTTCTGGAAGAACCTCAAGAGGATTCTAAAGGGATTTAGAAAGAGTCGCTCAAATATTATAATGATGTTTGAGAATCACGCAAGTATTCCTCATATCGCGCAAGTATACTTGCGCGACCAAAATTTGCGCGCCCACGGAAGACTTGCGCGCCTTTCAAGACTTGCGTGCCCCTACCTTTTTGGGTGCCCATCTTGCCCATTTTACCCCTCTTAAGCCATCACACCTTTCCTTTTCAAGATTCAGTCTTCAAGACACTCTTCAAAGCCATTTATGGCATGATTTCTTGATTTGACTTCCTTATCTGAAAGGAATTCTGTGGAATATCTCTCAAAACTTAGTGATTTAAATATCCTTATGTCACTAAATATAGAGAGTTCATTCATTCAACCTCATCCTTTAAGATGAGAGAATCCTTAACTTGGGCATCCTCTTCAGGAGTAAGCCCCAATCATAATCCTTTAACTTGGGCATCCTCCTCAGGAGTAAGCCCCAATTTCAAATCTGAGCATCCTTCTTTAGGAGTAAGCCCCAAATTCTTAAAGTTCCCAAACTTGGGCATCCTTCTTAGGAGTAAGCCCCAACCTCAAAATATGGGCATCCTCCTCAGGAGTAAGCCCCAAACCTTAATCTCTAACCTGGGTCTCCTTTTCAGGAATAAGACTCAGTCATAATCTTGGGTTTCCTTTTTCAGGAGTAAACCCCAAGCCCCCTTAAATTTCTCTTAACCAGTCCTAATTTACCCTTTATTTGGGTTTCCTTTTCAGGAGTAAAACCCAATCACAAGTCCCCTCCTAACTTGGGCATCCTCCTTAGGAGTAAGCCCAAAGATTAGAGTATTCAAATCTCCATAAAGCACATATACCTTTATGGACCCTGTTCCTGGATTTTCTCCCTAAAAGTGAATCCTAAACCTTCATCTATCTGGGCAGTCATACATACCTAAGCCCCAAACAATTTCTTATGATTGCATCTTTCATGGCACAATTGTCTAATTTTTACCAATACCTCTTGTTTCTCACACCGAGCATGACTCACGTGAGCTTAGAGTGTAAAAGTAATTATGACATTCTTCTTTGAGCCATCAATCATAAACATCATACTCCATTACTCGAACTACGTGGGTTCTGATTCCTTTTCCAAAACAAAGGATACGTAGATAGCCCATTTATGGGTTCGATCCCAACTTTGAAATAATCCATGTCCTTCTGAATGACGATAAACTTCAAGTGCCCCACTGAGTGGCTTTAAAACCAGCCTGGTCATCATAATGACCATGAGACTTTTATATAAATGTTTTGAAGGATACCATTGACCAAGAATCTCTAAACAGATATAGATGATTCTCTATTGATGAAGAACCTCGAATACATATAAAAGATTCTCTAAATTTCTTGCATATTTAATCATTGATTGTTAAAACTAAAGGAAAGCACGTTTTATACTTGGTAATGTAATAAGGATTCATGAACATAACTTAAATCTATAAAGAGAGTCCCGGAGTAGACAATAATTCCCCTCAAAAAGGTGTGATGAGTCCGACCTCCCATCCTCTCGACCAATGCAAATTCCTAAGCCTCATCAGTCCACAGACTAATGAGAGCCTACCTTTGGAAAGTAGGTCCAAACGGATGTGGAATCATTGGATGTTTTCGGTTCTACGAACAAACCCACTAGAAACCGATCGGAACGTTTGAATCTCCCGTCAAGGAGGTCATCCCCGAAATCCGTGCGAAACAATTTCATAATTCTGTTATCGCTTTTTATAGCTTATAATTATACCAATACTTTGTGATATCCTATATTGGTTTGTTTTTTGGTGTTTTGTGTGGATATTATCATAGAATACAGTATTTATCTAAGGATAAAATATTTATCCTTTCTAGTGTTTATATGGGCCTTTGAAAAAACAAGGAAAGTTTGAATCTTTGAAATAGTAGACCGACCAATTTTTTGAATCATCCATCAAAGTGGTTTTTGGGGATTTAAAAACCTTAAAATTACCCAATATATACTTGTAATTGAATCCCTAAGATGTATTGTGGGTGTATCAGGGTTTCAGGGCACAATGTTTCTGGTTTTGAAGATACAGCCTATGGTTTACAGTTAGCGTATGGTTAGTGTTAACCGTACACCTCGATTGTGCATCTTGATTAGTATAGTAATGAATTTTAATTTAATCATGAGGAATCTTGGGAGAAAATGTGAAAAGTTTAGAGGGTACATAGAGTTACCGCAAATATATCACATGGTTTAGTAAACCGTGCGACCAAACCATGTGAGGTGGAGTTTTCTTTGGTAGTATCTACTACATGGTTGGCGTAGAGTTTAGAAAACAATGTGTCCAAACCGTGTGGCCTACCAGGTTGGGTTAAAATGTGGTAAATAACAAAAATTTCCCTCTGGTATTTTTATTCTCCCCCTCCCTTCCTCTTCCCCTCACACGTACAAACTACAGAAGAGATCCTCCCCCTTCCTCCCTTCTTCATGCCTCACCAAGGAGGTTGTTTTAGTGTATCTAAACATATATTTGAGGCATTTCTAACCATCCATCTTTCTACATTAATATTTTCTTCTCTTCACTCTAATTTCTCACTTCTTTGTCTAGGTTTTTTTGTGATTCCACCATATCATTGTGGAATTTCTTTATTTTCATAGGTCTTTCAAGCATCCTAGGACAAGGGTGACACGAGATGTTATCTACATCTAGTTACTCATTAATTCATCAAGGTATGTCATTATTTTGGTTTTTCTTGAGTTTTTTTCCAAATTATAATTAAATTAATTATGTAATTAGTTTCATTGGTTGGGGTCTTAGCATGGTGTAGGTTCAAGAGTGTGTTGATAGTGGTCGACACCCCTTGGCTTGAGGTTTCGATGGACAACTAAGGCTATGTGTTTTATTAAACTTTATGTTGGGTTGGTTTTGGTTTAGTTAGTTAATAAATGATATAATTAATTAATTAGTGATGTTTAGATTGATATGGGGACCCAGCTGGTTATCATTGGTTTGGGTATGTTTATATGAGGCATAGTGGGCCTTGGCTGAGGTGTCAGCCCTAAGAAATTTTAAATCAAAAAGCTTCGTATGAGGTAGGTGGTCCCTATACTTGAACTATAGTATTTTTTATTTTATGTGAATGTTTCATGTGGTCAAGTATACTTCACCATGCCTAACACACTTTTAAATTTTAATTATTTATTTAAATAAATTCCCAAACATGTTTTATTTAATTAAAGAGTGAAAAATAGTTTCATCAATGGTTATGAAATGGAATTTCACAACCATCGATAACTAGAAATGGTTTTTCCAGTTGAATTTAATTAGAACCAATGAAAAAAGGAATGTATTTGTATCAAAGAAGTGTATATATAAAAATTTATTTAGTTTTGGTGTTGTAAATAGTTGAATTTTAAATGGCATATAAAAAGGTAAATGTTTTTCGAAATGTGTGTTGGAAATTATATTTGAAATAGTATTTTTGAAATGGTATTCAAAAGATTTTTGGAATGTGGGTTGTAAATGGTTTTTATCCTTGGTTTGAAAACAGACCCTTGGAATGGTTTGGGAAATGGAGTTTTGGAAATGTTTCCAGAATGGAAAAAAATGTTGATCACCCTAGTGCCTTGTTTTTTTTATTTTATGATACGGATTACTGTATGTGTTTAGTTTTATGTGCTTGTGATTTTGGTTAACTTGGGGTGAACATGGTCCCTGGGGGATGCAAGGATGCTTATGGTTAACCCAAGGGTGAACACATCCCCTTAGGGGATGCTGGTGGTGGTTAACTCGGGGGGTGTACATAACCCCCCTAGGGGATGTTAGTTATGGTTAACCTAGGGTGAATTTTTTCCCTTGTGGATGAATGTGATGGTTAACCTAAGGTGAACATGACCCCCAAGTGATGCAAGGCTCTAGGGATGAGTATATTTCCCTTGAATGCTGGTTTAGACCATGGATGGGTATATTTTCCCTGATCAGGAGTGATATGGTTGGAACATCTACATGATGTGCTTAAAGAAACCCCGGGACTGGCCAAAGTAGGTTTGTACCATTCTTGAGGTGAACCTGGACCTTGGGTTTGACATTTATTTATGTTATAGTTTTAAATTTTTAAAAAATATGTATTTGTGTCTATTTATTTTGATCACCCCTACATGCATTGTTTCCACAAGTTGGTAGTATTTAGGGAAATCATTGGTGGTGGACTATTTAGTTGTAATCACACCCTACTTAGGATACCATTGTACTTGGTTACCTGAGAAGATTCACATGATATTATAGGCATAGGTAGGGCTGAGGCCCAGGTTTTAGTTTCTCATGGATGGGCAAGACAACTCGAGTTGGGTGTAGAGACATAGATATGGTGTGTCTCAGAGTTATAAGAGAGAAATGTAGCTTGTATTTTATATTTATTTTGTTCTAGTTTATACATGTGATCAACCCAGTGGGTGGTGTTTTGTATGCCATATGTCAACATTTTATTTTTGTTTAGATTTCTTAGTTTATTTAAATTTTATTTAGTTTACTCTAATATGAATAATATTTATTTATTTTCATTATGATTACTCGCTCTGGTATAGGGGTATAGTCTCCCCACTATACCAATATGGTCCTTCAGTAATAGTTAACAGTCTATGCCATATGGGGAGGCACACCTAAGATATGTAGTGACTATTGGTCTGGGAACCTATTATAAGACTGAGGCATCAGGACATTACAAGTGTAATGATAATGAAATCTCATGAAAACCAGTTTATGGAAAGTGAAAGTGGATTCATTGAAGTGAAAAATATTGAATTTTTTCAAGAAACGTCACCAAATTTATCTCTTAATTGAAGAGATGGAGATATCAATAATGATACCTCATATTTAAGGGATAATTTTGTTTATAGAGTTAATTATGTAGCTAATGAATTTTATATTACAAGGGAAGATGAAATTAAAGCTTGTATAGAAATTGATGATATTGAAGAAGAAGATGAAGGCATTGGCACTAATGAAACATAAGATAAAGAATGATGTATTATTTGTTTTCAATAAATATTTATTAGTTTTTTATATTTGATATATGTATTAATAATTATTTTCAAGTAGAATTATTTTCATCCAATTACTTTAAAAAAGGTTCTATAAATTGTAAATTATTTATATTTTTTATATAATGTATAATTTGTTATAAAATTAATTATATGTTTTAGATGGATCAATAGAATTATTATGTCTTGATTAATTTCTTAACTAAGGATCCCATGCCTGGTGATGAGCCTCCTAATTGGTCTATTGAAGGTGATAATGTGATACTAGCTACTGAGAGGGTTCGAGGCCCTATACGATTGATGATTCAAGATCATGTTCTAGAGCGATATTAATTGCTTAACTTTGATCCTCATCAAAGAAAGTTAGTTTAAATATTAATTTTATTTATCTTTCATTAATTTTATTTTATTTATTAATTATTTTACTATATATTCTGATTTTATAGTTTTTCACATCTAATCGTTGGTTAGAGTAGTGATATTTTGATGAACTATCTTTCTGCTTCAAGTTGTTTCATCGTATTTTCAAGCATTGTTTGGTTTGTATAAATAAACAATATATTTCATTTTAATTTTATATAATTTATAGTTCACTATATTATAAAATATTTTTAGTTTTTGTGGTCTCTTGTTGATTAGATCATGATATCGTCTATTTGGGAGGCATGGAAGGCTTGCATGCATGATCAATTTCATCAGTTTTTATATAGCCTTATTATGAGAGAGAATATAAAAGTGTATTTGATGAGTCTTGTGGGCCTCATAGATCTGATTATTTCCTTTCTCAATCTTGGAATAGATTGTGTATGTATTGTATAGGATACAATTTCACGAGGAGATTCGATCCTGATCGACATAATTAGGGGTGACGGGATGTCACACACATAGCTGAGAGGTGTACTTTCATTATACATCATCGACATTTGATAAGTAATATTATTTAGTAACTATATTTGTATATGTATATGTATATTTAATACTAAGTGTATACGATAAATTCATGTAGTCTGTAGTTGATCTATCCATTACAGAGTTTGATGTGTACAAGAGTGATGAGAACCATGTTGACTTCACTAAGTCAATTTTCTGGGTGGAGTTGGATTTGTAAGGTCTAATGACACGAGGGGGTTAAATTAATTGAATGCTATAATGGGAACTCATCTCACTTAATTAAAGGCCCAATGGATCTCACCTTGCATGGATGGAGCAAATGGTCCTATTATATCTCTTATTCAATCCAAAACATGTTAGTTTAATCTTAGACCATGTGTTTGCATGAATTTTGGAAGCCTTTCCTACATGGAGATTCTAGAATGAAATCTTTGGATTCCAAATTCAAATCTAGTCGGTTAGTCAAATCTGGTGGGATATGGTTAGAAAGGCATGTGATAATTTTACAAAAATCCTTTGTTAGACTTTATCTTTTTTTACTTTAAGGGGAAAAGGTAAGAATAGACTTAATGACTTTAGGGTATTAGACCCTTGACCTTTTGTGTCACTACTTGGCTATAAATATCCACCTTATGGCATTGTATTTTCATTCAATATAGTAATAGACATCTAATTCTTTGTTTCTCTCCATTGTGCGTGGATTGTTCTGATTATTCCTCCTTACTCTTGTGCATTTTTTCTTTTTAATCTATAAGTTAGATTATTGATCCAAGATCACAATTCCCCCAATTCTATTCCTCAAATCAAGCGATTTGTTCTTTGGATTAGCCATCATATCCCTACCTTTAGTGTTTTTTCTAAGTAGTAGGTCACTCTCCTAATATCATTGGTTGACTATTTTCAACCATTATCCATACCCATCACCCTAAACTTATCCCCAAAATTCATTCGTCATCCTCCACCCTACACCATGAATATTAGGCCACTCTAAGCATCTCGCATCAGTTAGTATTAGAGTACTAGTTAACATGGTAGGAGTATATCACCCTTTTTCTATCCCATATATCCATTACCATTATTATCTTTTATTATTATCTACCTATTAAAAAAATATTTTTCTTGAAAACCTTTAGAATTTGTCCCATATTGTGCATTATTTAAATATTTTATGAGCCATTATTCATACATTTTTATTTCCATTCAAATTTACTCTCTTGAAAATTCATCCTCAAAAAAATATTACAAAAAAAATCTCTTGATTATCAATCTTGTGATATACATCATTAAGCACAATTATTTTTATGAGTGAAAAAAAACATTGAGGACGCCTTTCCACTCCTTTATTCTTTATATTTTTAGCACCATTAATTATCACCCCATCTTACACCATATTTATCTCTTATTACCTTTAAATTTTATCTTGTGTTACCAATGGGGAAACCCCTTTATTACATGTATCTACCATTTTCCACCTTTTAGCCAGATTTTCTACCCTACTTTCCACCCTTTACCATTTTTTAACTATTTAACACTCAAACGAGTTGTGTTAAACCATCCCCTGACAAGATCTTTATTTAGTAATAATTTGTGTAACGTGATCACACTAAATAAGTTATTAGATTTCATAAGAGGTTGGGATTTGAATTAAGTATTGATAGTGGAGAGAAATAGGCAAAAAATAATTATTGGTGTGTATCCTTGTGTGTGAGAGTGTGTATATATTATCTGTGTGAGTGTGAGTGTGTGCATCTTGTGTGTGTGTGTGTACATATTTTGTTTGTGAGTGTATATATTTTTGTGTGAGAGTGTGTACCACTTGTATATGTGTGTGTATCTATGTGTGTGTGAGTGTGTACATGTTTTTGTTCACATGTGTGTATATATCACATGTGGGAGTGTGTATCCTTGAGTGTGTGTGTATGTGTGTGTCTTCACATGTGTGAGTGTGTGTATCATTATGTATGTTTCTCCCTATTTGTGTTTGTGTTCGTTTTACATATAATGGCATAAGATCATGGGAAGATAATTTCTCATGATAGTGATGAAGGAATTCGAATTAGATTATCTACATCAGAATCCACACAACTACAAATTCAATATTTGGTGAGCCATTTTTAGAAACTTATTGATATGAAGTTGGAGGTGCTACATGAGAGGATAAATGGCCCTAGAGAATAATCCAAGTCCAAGGATGATCCATGGTAACTCACAATGTGCCCCGGCACCACATGGACCCCACATCATAGAGGAGGAGATAGAGAACTTTGATGATGATTTTTAGGATGACCCAAAAAGGAGGGGGTGGTTCCAAACCTAGATGATTCCAAAGGAGACCACATGATGATGAAATCCTTATAGGTATCAAGGTGAAGGTCCCTTCGTTTCAAGGTAAAAGTGATTCAGAAGAATACTTGGAATGGGAAATGTAGATCGAGCAAGTATTATATTGTTGTGCCTAATCTAAGGAGAATAAGGTAAAACATAAATCCCTTGAATTAATTTATTATGAATTAATATATTAGGATCAAGTTCAAAAGGAGACATCTTGATATAGAGGATGTCCTATCCATACTTGGGAATACATGAAGTTTTCCATGAGGAAGCATTTTTTTCCCTCACACTACCATAGAGATCTCCAAAAAAAGATTCAATGTCTTACATAATGGAGTATTATTGTTAAAGATTACTATAAGGAGATAAAAATATACATGATTAAATCAAACATTTAGGAGGATCTGGATGCAACCATGGCTCAATTTTTACATGGGCTCGAAAGATTTCCAATCAAGTGGAGATGTATCGCCATGTAGAGATAGAAGATATGATCCACCAAGCCACCAAGCCACCAAGATTGAGAGAAAAATAAAAATGAAGAGTAACATGTGGAAACCCACTACCCCTTTCACTCCATGGAGAAAATAGAGGAAGGATATTATTTAATCATCAAAGCCAAAAATTTGATTGATCGCAAAAGTGACAAGGTAATTCTACCATCTAATAAACCTAATTTTTAGGCTAACCAAACATGGAATCAATATATTCAATGTTCCAAATGTCAAGTAAGGGGACACTGGGAAACTGAATTCCAAAAATAGTGCACCATGACCATCAATAAATTTGAATAATGGGAGACTGATGGAGAAAGATCGGAGGAGGAAGAGGAGGAATCCCCCAAAATTGATAATGGATAATTTGGAGAAGATAGTGAGATTATTGTAACTAAAAGAGTTATAAGTGGACAAATGACCATTGGATAGAAGGATTAGTGGAATTACCTTTTCCATACATGGATTAAGATCCATGGGAAGGTATGTAGTGTTATTATTTATGGTGGAAGCTGCAAGAACTTGGATAGAACTGAGTTAGTAGAGATGTTGGGACTTCCAACTTTGAAGCATCAACATCTCTATTGGATTTAATGGTTGAATGATTTTGGGGAGATGAATGTTACCAAATAGGTGAAATTTTTTTCACTATCGGTAAATACAATGATGAGTTATTGTGTGATTTTATTCCTATTAAGGCATGCCATTTTCTATTGGGTCATCCGTGATAGTATTATCAATGTGTTACTCATGATGGGTTCTTGAACCATCGCTATTTTTTACTCTAAGGGGAACCTATAACCCTTAACCCCATTTTCCCTAAACAAATTCTAGAAGTTCATATCTTGAGGAAAAAGAAAAGAGTGAGTGTTCAAAAGAAAATGAGTGAGAAATAAAGAAATGTAGGAGAGAGTAAAGAAAATAAAGAGGGTGAAAAAGAAATGAAGTGAAAAGAAAAATAAAGAAGGAAAAAGAATGAAATTGGGGAGAAAATGTTGTTCTTAGAAAAAAGAGTTAGGTTAAGGAAGTTTTGTTTTCACATAAAACCCTCTTATTACTCAAGCACAAAGAGGTGTTTCTAAATACTAATGACTTATCCCCTTTCCAAAAAATTTTGAGTCTCTGTTGCAATATTATGATGATGTATTTTCAAAAGAGGTGCCATCGGGTTTTCCACCCATTAGAGGTATTGATAATCAGATTTACCTCATACTCAAAGCATCACTACCGAACCACCCTACATATCGCACCAACCTAGAGAAATCAAAATAAATTCAAAGCCAAGTTCAAGATTTGTTGGATGTAGGATATATCAGAGAGATCCTTAGTCTCTATGTTGTACTGGTGCTTTTGGTACCCAAGAAGGATAAAATATAGAGAATGTGTATTAACTGGAGATACATTAATAACATCATGGATATTTATCATTATCATATCCCAAGGTTAGATGATATGCTAGATGAGTTAAATTACTCTACTATTTTCTTAAAAAACAATTTAAGAAGTGGATACCATCAGATTAGGATGAAAGAAGGAGATTAGTGGAAAATAACATTTTAGAAAAACCATGGACTTTGTGAATGGTTATTCATACCCTTTGGTATCACAAATGCACCTATCACATTTATGAGGTTAATTAATCATGTCTTGCATACATATATTAGAAAATTTGTGGTAGTTTACTTTGATGGTATTTTGGTGTGTAGTAATACTTTTCAAGAACATGTGGATTAGTTAATAAAATTCCTAGAGGTGTTAAGGACGTAACACTTTTTTGGAAAAATTAAAAGTGTGAATTTTTTCATGATGAAATTTTATTCCTTGGATTGTTGTAAGTGGTGATGGAGTTCAGGTAGATATTAAGAAGATCAAATCCTTTCAGGAGTGGTAGACTCCCACTGCTATTAGGCAATTAAGAAGTTTCCATGGGCTTGTTAGTTTTTATAGGAGATTTTTGAAGGACTTCATCACACTATAAATTTCATTTAATGAATTGAAAAAGAATAAAGTTCCTTTAAAATGGGGCATGACTCAAGAGAAGGATTTTCAGGAACTCAAAGAGAGAATCGCCCATGCGCCTCTATTTTCTCTACCTAATTTTGGTAAGACCTTTGAGGTTGAATGTGATGAAATTGGAATTAGTATTGGTGGAGTTCTCATGCTAGAAGGTAGTCCTATTTTTTATTTTAGTGATAAGTTAAATATCCTAACTTTAAACTATGCTACATATGATAAATAGTTGTATGCATTTTTTAGAGTAATAGAAACATTGAAGTGTTATCTTTGGCCTAATGAATTTATGATCCATTCTGATCATGAGGATCTTAAATACCTTAGGAGACAACATAAAGTAAATAAGATACATTATAGATGGATGGAATTCATTGAGTCATTTTTATATGTTATCAAACATAAAAAGGGTAAAGAAAATAATATGGATGATTCACTTTCACATAGATATTCTCTTTTTATACTTAATATATTTTAAACACATTGGTTTTGAATACGATAAAGATTTATATGACACTAATAGAAATTTTGGTGAACCTTAAGGTCATCCACTATAAAAAACAGGGTGATTAGAGGGGGGGGGGTTTAGAGGGGGTTATGCACAACCCCCTCTAAATTAATTTATGTATAAATTAGCGAGGGTTATGCACAACCCCCACTAATCATCGAATTTAGAGGGGGTTCACAACCCCCTCTAAAAATTTTAGCATTTTTTAATATTTGGTTGGATTTTAGAGGTGATTAAGTCAAAATCTCTACTAATTTAATAATTAGTGGCGTTATATGTTCGGTTGGATTTTAGAGGAGTAATATATATATATGTGTGTGTGGATTTTAGAGGCTATATATATATAATATTCAATTGGATTTTAGAGGTTATATATATAATATAATTTATTTTTGTAAGAAATTGTGGGGGTCCACAACCCTCGCTAATCTCTTAAATTAAAGTGGGTTTTGAACCCCCTCTAATTTATGATATTAGAGGGGGTTCATGACCCACCACTATTCTCTTTGATTAGAGGGGGTTTTGAACCCCCTATATTTAAAAAAAAATATCATATCAATTCAAATTTTATAATATATATGTGTGGGTGGGCATATGTGTGTATATATATATTACATAAACACATTATATAAATGTATTTAAATATATTATAAACATATATATATAGGCATTATATAAATACTTTAAATAAATACTTATATGTATAAACAAAAAATGCATACATATATAATATTGGTATACATAATATAAATGTAATTATAAATATATTTATTCAAATAGATAAAATTTGTATATGGTTTTATAAATAATATACATTTATATTTTGTATACATGCATATACATACAAATAAATATATAAATACATTATATATATATATAAATATAGAAATAAATATATAAATAAATATTTACAAATAAATAAATAAATTTATATAAATATATAGATAAGTATTAAAATTAATATATTAAACATATATTTGTATACATAATATAACTATATATATATAAATATTTGTAAAATATATTAAAATATAAATATACGTGAAATTTCATCTATATAGAAATGTTATATTATATTATATGAATATATATAATATAAGATTATATATATATAATAATTAATTTAAACATATATTATATTAATCGTATGTATACTAAATATAATATAATTTAAATATATTAAGTTCTATGCATATATAAATATGTAATATATATATTTTTATACATAATGTATTTATAAAATATATAATATATATTTGTATTCATATAAATATGTAATATATATATTATTATTATTTTAACTCTATACATATAAATATAATATATATATATATATGTATGTATGTATGTATAATATATTTGGGTAATATATAAATATATAATATAGAAAATATATAATTGTATATACATATAAATATAGTAAATAATATATATATATATATTATACATATATGATATATATATATATATATATATATTGAGTTGTATGGGGGAATCTCAAGGGTGGGGAGGGCTGTAAAAAAACCAAAAAAAATAAATTGAAAATTTTAGGGGAAGTTCTTTCCAACCGCACCTAAGTGTGTGTTATTTTAGAGTTGATTTTAAACCACCTATAAATAATCTATTTTATAAAATTATAGGGGGTTAAAACCCCCTCTAAAATGGTACATAAATTAGATGTGATAGGAAAACGCCTCTAATAAAACTAATTTTAGAATTTTTAGGCATGGTTAAAAGGGGTTAAAACCCCCTCTAAAATAATTGTCTCTAATATTACACATACCCTACCAGTGGTTTAGTAAAATTGTCTCTAACAACTCATTGTGGGAACATTAGCAGCGGTTATTGACAATGGCTATTAATGTGTTTAGAAGGGGTTATAACCCCCTCTAAACACAAAATTACCTATTCTAATCTATTGTGTTTTTTGTAGTGATTGTAAAACTGAGGTTAGTTGGAAAAATTTCTCTTTACATGATGGATTTTTATTCTGGATTACGGTCACATTAGCAGTGGTTATTGGCAACCACTGCTACTGTGTTTAGAAAGGGTTATAACCCCCACTAAACTCAAAAATAACCTATTCTAATCTACTATTTTTTTTGTAGTGATTGTAAACCTAGGGTTAGTTGGAAAAATTTCTATTTATATGATGGATTCTTATTATAGGTTGATAAGATTTGTATTCCCAATTTCTCTATTCATTTACTTTTACTAAAGGAGTCGTATTATGGTGGGTTAATGGGACATTTTTGTGTTTCAAAAACATTAAGTGTTCTTAGTGAACATTTTTATTAGCATAATATGTCTAGAGATGTTGAAAAATTTGTGGGAAGGTGAATTGTTTTCCATAAAGCCAACTCTAAACTAAAACCACATGGATTTTATCTTCCTCTCTCAATCTTCAACACCCCTTAGGAGGACATATCAATGGACTTTATTATGGGGTTACCAAGGATCAACGGGGGATAGATTCCATTTTTGTTGTGGTGGATCAATTTTCTAAAATGGAACAATATATTCTTGATCAAAAAATAGACAATTCCACTAACATTGCAATTATTTTCTTTCAGGAAGTAGTTAAGCTCTATGGAATTCCTAGAAAGATTGTTTCAGATCAAGACACAAAATTCCTTAGTTACTTTTGAAAGACCATGTGGAGAAAACTGGGTATGAAGTTACTATTCTTTAGTACTTTTCATCTATAAACCGATGGGAAAAAAAGGTGGTGAATCAAACACTATCATCCCTTTCACAGACAATTGTTAGGGAGAATCTCAACAATTGGGAGGAGTGTCTACAAAATGTAGAATTCGCATATAATAGGGCCAAGAATTCCACTTCTCAATATTCTCCATTTGGAATTATTTATGGCTTTTTACCCCCTTTCCCATATTGGTCCAGTTCCTTTGTCTATACAGGAATCAATTAATATGGATGTGAAAGGGTGTGTATAATTTATCAAACAACTCCATGAAAAGGCAAGGAAAAATATTGAGCGAATGACCTTGAAATACATTGATCATGTAAACAAGGGTCGCAAGCAAGTATTGTTTGAGCCTGATGACTTAGTCTTGATTCATATGTGAAAGGAAATATATCCCAATAACCATAAACCAAAACTCTTGCTATGAGGAGATGAACCTTTCTAAGTGTTTGAGAAGATTAACAACAATTCTTACAAGGTATATTTTCCATGTGAGTATGGTGCAAGTGCTACTTTCAATGCTTCTAATCATTCTCCTTTTTGGGGTGTAGAGAATGAATATCCGAGGACTAATCCTTTTCAAGATGGGGATGATGATGAGAACCATGTCTAAGTCACCTAGTCAATTTCCAGGGTGGAGGAGTTGGATTTCAAGGTCTGATGATGTGAAGGAGATTAAAGAGGTTAAATGTCATAATGAGCACCCAACTCACTTCATTAAAGGCTCAATGGATCTCACCTTGCATGGATGGGGAAAATGGGCCTACTATCTCTCTTATTCAAGCCCAAACATGATGTTTTAATCTTGGCCTACATGTTTTCATGAATTTTGGAAGCCTTACCCACATGGAGATTCTAGAGTGGAATCTTTGGACACCAAAGTCAAATCTAGTGGGCTAATAAAATTTTGTGGGCTATGGGTGGAAAGACATGTGGTACTTTTCCAAAAATTCTTTGTTAGACTTTATTGTTTTGACTTTAAGGGGATAAAGTAAGAATAAGATTTATGAATTTAGAGTATTATAATCTTGACCTTTTGTGTCACCCTTAGCTATAAATAGCCTCCTTGTGGCATTGTATTTTCACTCAAGATTGTAATAGAGAGCTTATGCTTTATTTCTCTCCATTGTATGAGGATTGTTCTGATTTTCCCAACTTGCTCTTGTTAATTCTTACTTTTTCAATCTACATATTAGATTGGTGATCCAAGATCACAAAGCTCCCAATTCTATACCTCAACCCAAGTGTGTTGTGTGGATTGACCTTCACACCCCCCCTTGAGTGTGTTGTCTATGCAGTAGGTCACACTCCTTATAACGTTGGTTGACTACTTGCATCCACTATCTGTATCCATTATTCGATGTTAAGCCTTGAACCACAACCTTCATCTGCCTCCCTATGTCGTGAAGATTGGGCCACCCCGAGCGTTTCACATAAAATAGGATGCACACTGATATTAGTGTTTGATAGATTAGCAGTGAGAAACAATGACATATTGTGGATAATATTTTTTCCAGTTTTCTAAATTAACATGATTTTTTTTAACTTCTTATTTTCTATTTATACGATTGTAAGAGACATGTGAGGTAAATGTTTCTCATATGCGCTAGAGTCTGGTATAGATATATGGTGGAGATAAATAGCTCGTGTGAGTCACATTTTGATGAGATGACTTGGATGTAGGTGATGATAAGTGGTCTTCAGAAATATCGAGTGATCAATATAGGTTCACGATCAACCTTGACTGGTTACTATGACACTGAAGCGATGAAATCATACAGGTTAAAGAGAGCATTGTCGTCATCATCATCATTTTCTACTATAGAGTATTAGGCGAGGGTGTGAGCTCGAGATGAGGAAGAATGGTGACAACAACGGGAAGAGAAATGATGGCAGCTGGTGTAGCAACACGATGAGATGATGGGGTATATGCATCGACTTGCATGTGGTCTAAGGATAGAGTTATCTCCACCGGCTATACCTAACCCCACCCCCAATGACATTATTATTGTATTTATTTATATGTAACTTTTTATGTAATGTATTACTCATAATTTTATAATGAATGCTTTTTTTAACGCTTTTTATTTTATTTTTTAAGTTATTTGCTATGAAATTAACATTTCATCGCAAATAAGCATGACAAGTTTTTTTTTGTGACAGAAAAAATATTTTTCGTGAATAATGTTACCATGAGGTTAATTGTGATGGTCCGTCGCAAATAATAGTATTTGTGACGCTCTTTTCCGCAAATTGTGATGGATTTTTGTCGCAAACAACACGTTACAAAACACTGTTTTTCCATAGTGACAAACCATTCAAAACCAAAGAATTGATTTGTATAACATCGACGCCTAACATGGACATTCTATAGAGTTTCTCAAACCACTTCAAGTATCCTAACAATCTCATCCCATGGAACCATTATTCATCCCTAATAACACTCTTAGGTTTTAATGACCATGACTAGTTATCCAAAGAAACATTGTCAGACTCTTTGATTAACTTCTCTTCTGGTTTGAACTTTAATCCACCTGCACTATCTACACAACACTATAACTCAGGCATCACATGCCTAGTTCGTTTATTCTCAACTCTTGGGATGTCAGGTAAATTTTCTTTGAACTCATTTGCATCGTCGAAACACTTCCATCAATGACAATATAGGGAATTTCTTAATGAGAATAAGTTTTTAAGGAAATATTTAGTCTCACTCGACCATTAGAATATTTAATCACGTTGAATATATAAGTGGAGACTGAAATTCTTTTGGTCTTTAAGCTTCTAACGACTTTGAAACTCCAAGTGAATCCCCAAGTGAATCATTCCATATTTCATAATCATATAGATTCAATTGTTGAACAACCTCAACACTTTTGGTTGTGAAGCCGCTCCTCCAACACATAAAATTTCCCCTTAGAAATTTTCTTAAGTCCCCGATCTCAAGAGCTCCTTACATTAAGCTTTTTATTCCTGAGGATTAATATCAAATTCAGTTCGACGATGTTGATGATATTATCTACAACGGAACTTTCATCATATATGTATCATGTTTTACAATCATTTGATAAAGAATTTTATGCCCTCACCCTAGTGGTAAAGGGTCTTGTGAAGTGTTGAAGAATTCTCGAGTTTGAATTACCTCACCTTAATACATGTGCGTGTTTAGGTGTTTATTTGTAGCTTTATAATTTTCCTTTAATGTTAACGTGATTAAATTCATTTTTAAATTTATTATCGAAGCACAACATATATTTGGATAGACGGTGGCATGGAGATGGAGGGTATATTGGATTCTCAAACAGAGAACCACTGAATTGACGGAAGCTGGCTGCTGGTGGAGGGAGGTGCCATTGGCGATTTGGGGTGGGTTCAACTCGACTCAGGCGTTGCCCTTCGCGGCGTTGATGACGGCGAGGACGCTACTGCAGAGCTTGTTGAAGGCGTCGTTGCTGGCCGTCAGCGGCGACGCCGATCCCTTCATCTCCTGGAACCCGTCCGCACAAGTGTCCGCGCTCGACATCACCGCCGTCACCCAAGTCGAGGCATCGGCGTACCCTTTCGTCTCCACCGCCTCCATCGAGTCATTCAGCTGCTCGATCGCATCCTGGTAGCTCTCCGCACAGTCCGTCAGGCGCTGCTCCGTCGCCGTATCCGACTCGCCGTCCAGCAGCCGGTTGATCTGCGACGTTACCGCTGTCGCGTTGGACTTCGCCAGCTCTATTGCCGCCGCCGCTACGCCGCCGAGGTCCGCCACCCCGCCCTTGGATCTCACCCCGGCACCGACGGCTGCAATGCAGAAATCCTTATAGAGCGCCGTGCTGCAGCCTTTGGCCACGAGCGCGTCCACGCTGCCGCTGCCGGCGGGGCGGGGGGACATCGCTGGTGCCACTGCCGCTGCCGCTGCTGGCGGGTGGCCTGAGGCGGCGAGCAAGATGACGAAGATGACGAAAGTGCGTGTGCTGGGGTTCATTATGCTGGCCTGAAAGAGGATGGATTGATCCGGAGGTGGAGAAGGAAAGAGGCCTCCCATGGAAATTCTTATAGGTGTGGGTTTGTTGGACGGTTATTGCTGGCCGTTCGCAGGAGGTGCGCATGGCCGGTCATGTGGACGCCCATCTCTCCCTGGTTTGACTTCTATTAATAGATGGTGGAAATGCCCATACTCCAACCCCCAAATGTGGCCCGATCTGCAGCACCCTAGCTTAGCCTGATTGAACAGCCAGACTCATATGAAGCATCACTTGCCTTTGGCGCAACATTATAAGCCCTCATCAATTTATAGAACACCCTAGGTCAATCCAAGTACAGTGAAGCTATCGTCCGAAGTCAATTCTGTTCCAATGAGCCAGTAAGGGGACTCTTCACCCCTCTTCGTCTTCTTCTTCTTCTCTGTTCTGCTTGTTGCTTGAAATTTATTAAAATCTATTCCGCTTTTATTATCATGCTTGGCTGATTTGTTTTCAAGGGGTATTTTGACTGATAACGATATATACGCATTCCGCTTCATTTTATTTTATTTTTCTGGATTGTTTGGCGGCGTTCTTGCTTCTTTTTTATCTCAGATTAAAATCTATCATGGATACGTGCATTTTTTAATCTGTTTTGAGAGTATTTCTTAATTCTCTGGTTTTCATTGATAGTTGCAACCTAAGAAACATGTAGAACTGCACTAAGAATTCCATAGCATCTTATGATTATGGAGTTGTTTTTCTATAATATTTTACACGGCTGATTAAATATGATTCAGCTTATGGTTGATGAAGGAATCTGCGTCTAATTCTTATTTCTCTGGTTTTCATTGATAGATGCAACCTAAGAAACATATAGAACTGCACTAAACATTCCACCTCATCTTATGATTATTAAGTTGTTCTTCTATAATATTCTACATGGATGATTACATATGATTCTGCTTATGGTTGATGAAGAAATCTGAGTCTAATTCTTATTTTTTTTGTCATCCAAGAACCCTTTTACATCAATTACTATTCGGCAGAATGTATTGAAGTAAAGTAGAACAAACTCATTGGAACAACACAATGGTGTAAATTCAGTGATTACTATATCAGTTTAGTGATCATAAAATGTATATTTTTAGAAAATGAAGAATCATTACTATGTACTGAATCAGTCAAGTTTCATGTCATGACTCCCTCCCACCAAAGATGCTGCAATGAAGGGGGAGAGATAATGACCTTCGAGTCTCGCCTCCAGTAGGTCCCGAGTTGACAACTAATACCGAGAGTGTAAAAAATCTCACAAATTGGAGGCATTACCCTCTATAATATAAAACAAGATCGGGAGGTAGGATAAACAACCACCAAGCAACTCTAATAGATAAAATAAAGGTAAACCAAAAACCATCTCACAATATATGAATAAAGTAAACTGATACATATAAAAGTCTCCAAATATACCAAAAGACAAGTCTATACACCGACTCAACAACTCCAACCCAAACTAGTAATGTCAAACTTGGTCCCCGAAGTCATCCTGAAAACCTGAAAAACAGTTTATATACGTAGGGTAAACATAACAGGTATACTCAGTAGAGTCCCAATCAAGGTCTCAAGTGTACATGTGAAAAGAGCATGTTAATGCGCTAGTGAACAAACAACAGAACCAACAAGCACCTTTACAGGTCAACTATCCAGAACTCAGCCTCGCAATGGCTCGCTCACTAAATCAAATATCCAATATAGTAATATATCATCGAAATCATAACAAGCAAGGCTCCTCACTGTCACTTCCCCATTGATTTGCCGCTCTCACACCCCAACGTTGAATGTTCTGTGCTCTCATCCCATCACATCACACCTCGCCTGGAGATACTTGGGCCATCTCTGATGTGGGTTGGGACACATCCCTACCTACCCCACCCTCGCAAGGTCTAGCATCCTGTGCTAGCATCAGGCATCACCACACCATGTCTCGCCCGAAGACACCTGAACCATCACATCCCATCTCGCCTGAAGGAAATCAACCTAGTGTCCTCTTACCACACATGACCCCACCACGAATCACATCACATCACAACTTGTTTGAAAAATCCCGTGCCATCACTGCACATCTCGCTCGAAAACACTTGGTCCATCACTGCTGAAGGAAGAGCGGGGAAGAGGGGGGTAGCCAGCCATCCGTATCACCACTATCCTGGATGTTGGGGAAAACACCTGGAACCCAAAACCTCTAAATGTTGGTAAGGTTATCCAATTTGGGTGGGGTGTGTGTATATAAATAACATAAAGATACATGATATATAAATAACACACATTACCCAACCTACGGGTTCACAACTGCATCAGCACACTCCACATTACCATACCACACATCAACCGTCACAACTATTGTCACCGCTATATGCAACACATCACACCACCACACGTAACCACATAACATTTCCCACTTTCAATTACAGGTTTCACCACTTTCCAGATATAACAAGTTTCACTAACTTTCAATTACTAAGTCACTTTATTCACATTCACACCTACTCATTTCATTTAAGCCATCTACCACAACCATGTTTCCAACCCATTCTTATTCGTTTACCAGGCCATCACATCGCATCATTAGTTATTCCATGGCTAACTGGACAACTAACATAACCACGCCACACAACAACTCGCCCATCTCACATCAACCGTCGTTGCTGCGCCACACTAGGCAAACCATCTCACCACGTCAACCACATGCCTCATCCATCGCACATCATCACCACTGCACAACCACAACCACTGTGCAACATCCACTACGCACCACATAATATTGCTGCACACCGCAACCACACCGCACACCGCACACCGCACACCACAACCACGTTGCACAACACCACCACACATCATCGCCACCGCACATCACAACCATTGCGTGCCATAACCACCGCACAACTGCCCACAAGGCATAACTGCAACCATCGGGTATCCGTGCCACATCGCACAAGTGCCCACATCACACATCACATCCATGCCTACCAACCACTGTACAACAACGGACTTTCTTACGGTTGGTGGAATAGTGGTTCGTTCTCCTTATTAGCCTATTTGGGGCTAGGGTTTTATGTGTTAGAAACTCTGAGAAATCTCTCCGTAATTTGTGCTCCCGACATATAGTGAAATCCTGCCTCTTCGTGCACTCAGGGATTTTTTCCGAACCATGTAAATTATTGTGTTATCATTTTGTTTTTTTCCCTTTTACTCTTCTCTGAATCGTTTCTTTCTGTTGTTGCGATTCTCGACGTTTCCGCATCATCCCTACCTTGAAGAAGCTTTTAGATCTCGCTGCGCATCACAAGGCGAATAAGAAATAGCCCGCAAACAACAACCACATTCTGAACCGCACCAAAGGGTTATAAAAAACGTAGCCCAACACATCTCAAACAAAACCAACAACACCACAACAAACCTCCGAAAGAAGAAACGAGGAAAACACGAGGATAAAGGGGAAGGAACTCACCACCAATCACCAACGAGCAACCACCGGAACCCAATGATCGAAGTAAGGGAACAAGGGTTGGAAGATCTCCCAAAATCACCTAGGGTTTGCCACAAACCGAGAGAGAGAGAGAGTGACATCCGAATGATAAAAAAATTGGCCGAAGAAAACCTATATACGGGCTTTAAGTCACCTGACTTGCGGCATAAACTACACTTTTATGTTGCAAGTTCTGCGGGTCTGTGGTTTTATGCCGCAAACTCCCCCTTTAGGTTGTAAAACAATCGAAACACCAAAAACACACCGAAAAACATGGCGCCTCGGCCATAATTATCTTACGCCGTAAAACCACCGGCCATACAAGCCGTAAAACACCTCTTTACAGCATAAATCCCCCTTTTACATCGTAAACCTCCCTGGTGTTGCACGCATGCAGCTTCAACTCCACAGAAGTTCCCCCGAAACACCTCCAACACCAAAATTGGCAAAGTAATGGGTCGGGAAGGCCTGAACCGTTACATTACCCCTTGCTCATCTCTTATTCTCTCATTCACTTGGTCCATCACCTTGCTTTCTCAAAACTTTTTATGGATTATTTCCCCATTTTGATCACTATCTTGTTTAGTTCACTTCACACCACTTCCTTGGTTGGTCTTCTTGCTTTTATTTTTGTTTAGAAATAACAACAACAACAACAAATAGGCCTTAAACTCAATTTAATGGTACATGGATCAAATGTTGCCAATTAGCTCCATCGAAGAACATATTTTCATTGAAACCGTTTAGAACAAGATCATCTTGAATGACCTGTTTAAGAGTCCTTTTAGGTTTAAGTCCGCCTCTTTTAATAAGTGAATTTGTCATTAAGCTTACTCTACTAATAAGTGCATCCCTAGGTCTTCTTCTAAAATGTCCAAACAATTTTAATCTAGTCTTAGTCATTTTCTCGTCAATGAGAGCCGTTCCAATTTTCTTTCAAATGCATTCATTTCTAATTCTATCCATATTAGTATGTCCGCATGTCCATTTTTTTGTTTAGAAAAATACATAAAAATCTTTTGAATACATTTCCCCCTTATGGATATGATCCTTCATTGTTGTACCCGTTTGTGCATGTAATAATATTTTTGGAATTCCTTGAGGATGGACAAACGTTAAAAATTTGGCGTCGTTTCCGGGAAAGACATTAATGTGCTCTTTTATTTTTTATATTTCTTTGTTTAATAATTTTTTTTAAATTGATCATGAATTACTTTCATGCACTTAAAATCCTGAAATCTCGCTTGATGTTTGTTGTTTTTTAATGTTGTTTTTATGTTTCTAAAACAGAATTTATGCTCACCGTGATTACTTTTTCACTTCAAAATCTTTTGTTATTACTTCTTGAGCTTGTGAGCGGGTTGGAAATCTGAAATTCTACTGCTGAAATTGTTTCTATTTACTACCGATTTAGAAATCCACATCACTAGAACCACTATTTAAGCTTGATAACTGCTGTATAATGTGTTGAAACCTGCATTGTCTAAAATATAACATCATTTTAAATCTCTTTTGGCTGAATAAAATTTAATTATGGAGGGTTGTGAGAATAAATGTCATCAACTAGTGGGTTTCTACACTTGTTATTATGAACACATCACATGGAAGTGTGTACATAATCCGTCAAGAACAACCCCTATCTGGGTATGTTAGATACCGCACCAAACACTAACAGACGACTTGTATATAATGGGAGTAGAACGAGCAGAAAAATTACAGAGGGGAGGGGAAATAAGAAGAAACGGGAAGATAGAAAAGGAGAACTCAAGAGGCTTAGCAAGCTCTCCCGCCCAAGCCCAAAACGGCCGAACTAACCAACAAAATATTTTCCTCCATATCCCCCTCCTTCCTTCTTATAACCTCCCCTCACGCGCCATATTGTCATGACTCTTTTTCCCCTTCTGGAATATCTTCCCATCTATAACCCTCTTATTCCCAATATGCCCAGGTCTGCATCACTCCCACTGTCTTGAAAATCAGTCTTGTCCTCAAGACTGTGGAAAAGAAACTGAATGTGGTGTTCTCACTCTTCATAGGATTGCCATGCGATATGCCAAACGGTCCTCCCTGCCTCATGGGCCTTCAACGCCTATTGGAAACGCACCTTGACTTCACTTATTCCCCAGACAATCTCCCAGATGGACCTTTCAGCACTGTGGATCCTTCGTGTGTGTTGCTGCCCAAGCATAGCTACTTTCCAGACAATTTCCTATATAATCCTTCCCGGATGATGATCCGCCTGCAAAAGGTCTGTCAGCGGTTTGTGCGTCGTGATCTGTCATGTGCTTCCGATGGTTTCCAGAGATCTTCATCAGAATAACTTTTGCCCCTTCCAAGGAAGCTGAGGGAGTGACATGTGCTGCTTCGTGGATGGCGCGACCGGTGTTTGTTGAAGCGAATGTGCGACCACCCCCGTTGTGCATTCCGGCACCATGACATCACTAGGCGCTACCGGCGGCGTCACTGCATCCAGATGCCCCTTGCACAAAATCACTAATGCAGGTGTGTTTATGGCCAGCTCGTCTCCCTGCTTTGTCGTTGCCTCCCGATGGCGCAGCCCGCCTGATGTCCCGCTACACAGGCGGGCCATAATTCCACCGTCGATGCATGGATGGACAACACCCCCTCGTCAAACTGCTTCGCCACCACACCGCCTAAGGTTGAAGTTTGCATGTCGCCAGTATCAGGGGTCGCGAAAGACGCATTCTGTTGCGCGTTCGCCCCCAGCTTTCCCGGTCCACCAGCGTCATCGCCAGCGGCAGACTGCACGGAGACGGAGCGCACCTCCAGCTGCGCGGTCACCAGTGGAAGCGGATGCACCGCCTATGAATGCGAGCTGACCGCCTCCGTAGTCGGCACCGATTGAGTTGTTGCCCTGCGATTCTCTGGCATATCCTCTGGCTCACGCTGCTGCAGTGGCAAATTAACAAATTTTGTTGGATGCTGCAACTCCTCTTGGCGACTCATCCACAAAATCATTGTTTTCCAAAATTCTACCTCTCGCCAATGGCGAGCCCATTTCTCCCCCCAAATGTGTTGGTCGAACTACATTTGTAGGAGCTCAGAGTGGTCCTCCAGCAGGATTTTTTTTTGAGTTACTTAACGGACAACGGGCACATTTTTTTTTAAAAATTGTCTATCTTCTCCTTGCGCAGGAGGGCTTCACTGCATCAGGCGGTGAAAGCGGGATCGCCATGAGTCATGCGTCGCCTCCTCTCTCGCTTGCCTCCTGCGCGAGTGGTACCCGAAGGTCGACGGTGCACTCCTCTAATCGCGAACTCGCGACCGCTTTTGCGAACGATACAAGTTGCGCTTCGTTTGATCAAGACGAGAAAGCGCGCAACAACGTCGCTTCGGGTGCGCGACTCCTTTGGTCGCCAACTGGTTGTGCGCGAGTCCTCTTGTGCGTGGTGCGTCGGGTGCCAACGAACAGGCGGAGCACTGCAGTTGAGTCGTGCGCACTTCTTTGAGTTGTGCGCGGTACCTCCGACAAAAATAGGTGGAGCGCAACAGCTGCAATGCGTGTGAAAATCGTCCCACACCGGACATCAAATACAAGACGAGGGCGTCTCCTTGGAACTATAGCCGGTAGCGCATTTCCCCTCAATGTGTCTGCTCCTGAGCGCCTCGTTAGCTCTGAAGATAAAGCCAACAATGCGTACCTTCACGGAATGAAAACCGACGAAGGGTGCGTGAGCGGCAGGTCAAACCAATTGTTAGACATCGCACCAAACACTAACATACAACTTGTATATAATGGGAGTAGCACGAGCAACAAAATTAAGGGAAAATATGAAGAAGAAAGGGGAAGATAGAAAAGGAGAACTTGAGAGGCTTAGCAAGCTCTCCCGCCCAAGCCCAAAACGACCGAACTAACCAACTGAATATTTTCCTCCGTATCCCCCACTCTCCAGCCGCTCCTCCCTTCTTATAACCTCCCCTCACGTGCCAGCTGTACTGTCATGACTCTTTTGCCCCTTCTAGAATATTCCTCCATCTATAACCCTCTTATCCCTATATGCCCATGTCTTTATCAGGGTAGAAAATGCAAATCAGTTGTATTTGGAACAAACATTGATAAACATAATTTCCAAGATTAATCAAGAACAATATTGTATCCATTTGTTACAAAATCAAATGTGGAAATTTAATAAAAAATTGAAAGAACAAGCAAAGCACGATAGGTTGCAAAAACTAGAAAAAGAAGAGGAAGAATTTTCAACAATGGGCAATTAAATAAAAGAAGAGAATGTAAATGAGGAATTTGAGAGTAAGGTTGAACATGAAGATGAAAAGGAGGAAATCAATGAATTAGAGTCATTTAAAGAGGGCAGTGACATGTATAAAATGTGTCAGCCTTATCAACTAGTGTAAGAACAAGACCCGGATAAGGTAGAAGAAGAGAACTTCATTGTGAATTTTCTATCAAAAAGAGAAAAAGTTCATATTTTTAGGGCTTTTGAGAAAGACTTTCCATTACATGATCCTCCTATAAGTTTCTTTCCAAAGGCACTACACTAGGAAGAGGAGATACAAGCTAAAGTTTACTAGGGCGATAACTTTAAACTGAATTCACTATGGTCTAATTATATTGAAACTGAGCAGAAAACTCATTTCCGTTATTTTGACATTGTAGAATAAATTGAATTGTTGTAAACTCTGGATAAAGGAGAAGAAACCACACAAAATTTGGTGTGTTTTGAAGATGGATCGAAAGAAGAGTACTTACTTCCTACTCCAACAAATTGTTTTTTAAGGATTTTGATTGAAGAAGTGTTGTTAGCTAAAAAAATTGAGAGTGAAACTTCTTTAAATTAATTTTATTTTAATTTTATTCAAACTTAATTGAAAACTAATCTTTCATGTTTTAAATTTGCAGATTCAGCACCATTTTTTCATATTGTAGAAGTTTTTGAGGAGAAAAGTGCTATAGAAGAAGCCAAAATTGAGTGTGAAATGCATATTGACGCGCAGGAAGGGGGCAACGCGCTGACGCAGGAAAACGACGTCGGGCGCTCAGGTGATGCTGCAGATGGTGAGTGCACACAATGGGCAGAGGGAGGGGCGACGACAGAGGAATTATGGCTCCCTGTCCATGGAGGCCGCCGCCCCCCTTTGGGGGAAATCGTAGGTTTTCTTCGAGAAAAAAGAGAGAGAGGGGAGGGTGAGCTAGGGTTAAACCTCTTGTGATACCATGTAGAATGATAGAGAGAGGGTAGACCCAATTCCCAAGATACCTCTCTAAAGGAGGCCTTGAGGTTATTTTATAACGAATAATAAAAACCACATAAGACCACAAGTTCGATGTGGGACGTAGACTCCAGCAAAGATCATTTAGTGTTAGTCCTCGAGTCGCATGAGGAAGCTGATAAAGAGCTTTGAAACAATGAAGAATCTTATGCTCATCACAATGAAGAGAAATCATCGCTTGAGGACAATATGAAACACTTAAAGAATATCATGCTCACTCAAGAAGTTAAGAGGATGGCCTTTCCATCATTATTTCATCCCCCACAAAGCACAAATACATCACTGGATAGGGGTTGGACATACAATTCATTGCGTATGGGGACCTCAAGAGGACGGTTGAAGTCGAGTTAATGAGGAAGTTCATAAGGAAACGCACCGGAACTTCAAAGATGCGGTGGTTCCTACCATAAAAACCACACCCAATATCTGATCAGGGATGGTTTCTTTGACTGTCTGGCTATAGACTGTCAAACAACCACACCACTTGGGGGGTTTACCCTGGATTTCTTCCCCTTTCCTTTAATTTTTCTCTTAGCATCAATTCTTTTAGTTTTATAATTTGATGTTGTTTTTCTCTGCTGGTTCAAGATGGATAGCTGTTGTGCACCTTCACGAAGACCTCTTAGAAGAAAATTCCAAGGGTTCCCATCCAGAATAAATCAAGTTTTCTTCTTCTTTTTCTCTTAGCTGTGTTATCCTATTAATTTTTGCTTGAAATTTGCATGATATAATCTAAGTTTTATTGAGGAAAATTCATAAACTAAGTGTGGGGGAGGGGGGATCTGCTCCATTGCCTACTGTTCTACTTTATTTTCTTTCTTTAGTTTTGTTTTATGCGTTTTAAGTTGTATTTCTATATGAACCTATAAAAGTGTCTGTTTTATTTTGGAAAAAGCTGTTTTTGGTCTTTCTTTTCAATTTTTAAAATACACTTTTGAGTTGATTTGAATACTTGACTTCACTTTTGGACCCCAAGTGATGTGTGAAGAGGATTTTTTGATTTGTAAATTCAAGGTTAGAGGATTGATGATATGTTTTTCATTCTCTGATTTCAATTCTATAAAAAAATCGGACTTTTGACTGTTCTGTGAAATCTACGCTCTTAACACCGTCTAATGTCAATTATTTCACCAACCTGTGAGGTATCCAAACCCATTTGACATATTTTTCACACTCTTCTTTCTTGAGAGTAATTTTGGGTTGTATTTTGTATTCTGGAACTTAATGTTATACTCTTTAAAAGCCTTAAGTTCACCAGTTGTATTAAAATGAATGGCGCAATGTTTTTTCCAAGCCCCCTGTATCCAATTGAGACCACCTTTTACATTTGGTCTTATTTTAAGCCCTTATTGACCATGGGATGCCTTATAGGTAAGACATATTACAAGCCATAATTCTTTGCTTACCCAACTCTTAGGTACTTTTCCATACAAATTCAAGCCTAGTGTGGGGCAAATTGTTGTTTTATCTTAGGAGGAATCTCACTATTTTGGGAAATGTGATGGTTATGTTGTCGCTTTGTGTTGGGTGGGAGCGTGCACAAGTCAACCTTACTGTTATTATATTATCCTCTTATTCTTCAAAGATAAAAAACACATACATGAAAAAATTGTGTATAAAAAAATGAAAAAAAAGCATGCAAAAGAAAATATGGAGAGTAAAGAGGATGATTAAGTCATTGTATTCTACTCTTTAGACCTGTGACTTAAAGAATAAATAGGGAGATTGAAGTGTGATAGGCGATGTCCAATGCAAAGGGAAGAGTGAGAGAACATTTTACTAGGCTTGAATTGAACATCATGCAGTGTACTTTAAGCGGAAACCTCCTCGTTGAGTCTTCTATTTTTACATAATAACCTTCACACTAAAGGTTTTGGTCGTAGTGGAAGTTGGTTGGTTCCATGGCCAACGTTGATTTTTCATCATTTCGATGAATAAACCCCAAGAACATGGCGACACATCTCATTATCATATCTGAACAAACAATATGAAAGAATCTCAGAATCAAAGATAAAATCTTTCATGTTAAATTTACAATTAATTTAATCTCAAGAAAAATATCTTGATCTTGAGATTTTTCCTCTGATGAAGATGTTGATCGTTCGAACACTGTTTGAGTTGTATCATCTTTGTGCTAAGAGGACCCAAATTAGAATATCTCTTGCAGTGATTCAAACATGCTTCACAATTTCTGAACGTTGTAAATGGATGGACACTAGTGTGGAGGTACCGATTGCGTTATGTCTTAAGCGTTGACTGCGACTAGTGATCCTTTGGTCTTGAAGATCACGTCTATTGTTTTCTCGTTCTTGAGAGGAATGAGGTGGGGGAATTCTCCGAGGCTTGAGAGAAACCCTAGAGATGTTCTAGAGAGAATCTTTAAAGAGAAAAATATGTTTTTTCACAACAATTTGTTGTCTCTTGAAAATGATATAAGCCATGACATATAGAGCTAGGGTTTAATATTTGATAATTGCGCATATACCCTTCATCACATAATAAACCTAACATATTCCCTATGCCAATAATAATAATAATATTATTATATAATGGCATGCACCGACTTGCCCATTATCAAATATCATTTTATTAAATAAAGAAATTCATATTTATTTAAACGACCTTTAACGCTTATATCATTCTTGATATTGGGTGCTTGACTCGGTCCGATTATCCTATTCAACATTTATCAAATCTTGAATAATAAATAAATATTTTTCATTCGATAAAATAATAAATATTATTTTTAGTCCTGTGAATAAATATTTTTTAAATATTCAAGTAACTAAATAATGAAGATCTTTTGGTTGGTTTTGTAACGTGTTTTGTATTTGTTGTCAACATATCTTGTTGTGAATGTTTTTGAATCTCAGGTAAAAAAGAGTTGCCAAGTGTCGGAGGAGGATAAGAAAGTTTCCTTAACCACGTTAGGAAACTTTCCTTTAGTCAGATGATGTCGCGTCGTTCTTCCAGTTCCTATCATCATGAAGATTCTCATGATCCAAGCTGAAATTGTACAAAGGTTGATGTCGCACCATGTTACCAGATGGAGATTTGCAATGTATCACCCTAAGATTCTATGTTATGTTTTTTTAAATAAATTCAATAGCTTGTGTTGAACATTATACCAATATAAGCTTGCGCTATACACAATACTGTCTTAGTTTGCGCTACACACAACACCGTCTTAACTTGCACTACACGCAACACCGAGTTCGAGCGCACCATGACCTATCAAACTAGCCATTTAAAAATTGGTTATGAATAGTATTAACCACATTTTGAATTTGATATATATCCCATATAATTTTATCATCCATCTTATGTGTTTCTTAGGCATAATATAAAGACAAATTCAATTTTTCAGATAAAACAAGTATTTTTTTAAAAATGCAGTTTTTTCGCCTTTTAATGGAGAACCTTTTTTAAATTCAAAATTTGACATTTTTATATATTCAATTTGACAAAATGAAATTCTTTTTTAAAAGTGAGATATAAAAATTTAGTTTGGATAAATTTTTGGTATTTTTTTGATAAAATCTATATTTTAATGAATAGTGGGAAATACTGCATTTTAATTCAAAACTGTCTTTTCATCTAATTTATCTATATAGTTAGATTTTCCTTTTAATTGGTTTTAAAGTGTAATTGGATTATGTTTTTATCATTTTATCCAATGTTGGTCATTGAAAGTAATTTCATATTGAAATTGGACATAAACACATGTCAATCTTTTGATAGTTTTTACTTCTTAAAAACATGTTTTCTGGTTTTGACAATGAGAATTAATTTTAAATTAATTTCCATCAATTCTGTGTTTTGGATTTGGAAAAATGGATTCCATATTTGGAATTAGAAGGTTCAAATTGTGTAAATAAGTATCTATTATTTTTGGGCATTATGAAAAGTAACTTCAGTAATTATTTTTATTTACCATGGTTAAAGAGTAAATCAGGTAAATAAATGTAAAAAGATAATATTATAATAATATAAAACTACCCTAACACGTGTCTTAATCCCATTGGATGATATATGACCGATCATGAGCATCCTTAGGTCGATTTTAGGACCCCATGGAGCCACTTGAGTGTGATAATGACCTTTTATAATGTTTAATTTAAAGAAAATTGAAATATAACATAAACATATATCTCCTAACTAAAACAATTTTAATTTGGTTTATATAAATGATCTCTTCGATTATAAAGTCATTAGAAAGTTAAAAAGATTTCCTACATCATGGTATTTTATTTATAATTTTTAGATATTAAATAAATAAATTTATTTATGACACAATGATGATGCAGTAATTACCTTATTAATGAATGATTGAAATAAATGATATTATAATTATTAAAATAAATGTAATTTGAGCTTTTTGATGCCATTCACTGTTTTTTTGGATAACATTGACATGTCAGGGATGAATTAATGTTTTTTGTTCGAAGGAATCAAGTTGTTATGACTTTAACAAAAATCAATTACTAAATAGTGTTAAAATTGACATAAATGAATTTTTAAAATAAACACTATTTTATTAAATGATATAATATTCATAAAAATCTAAGATTCAGCTAGCTGACTTAGATAGTGTTAAAAATGCCATTAATGATCCACTTGAGGTTCGCTTGATATTTTATAGTAACTATATTAACCATATGGTATACAAATACAAGAAGATATGGTAAGAGTTAACTTATTTAATTAAAGGTTAAAGCCAAAAGATAAGGTTAAATTCATGACCTAAACTTGTCTAAAACCTATTGGTTGAGAGGATTTCGACCCATCCCCATCTTATCCTCGAAATAAATCACTTTGGAGCCATTAGAAACCGAAAATCAATTTATAATAAATTAATATTTCAAGAATTTTCTAAAGTGTCCATCACCTCTCCTATAAAAGGGCACTTCTCCTTCTCTTTTATTCACACCTCCAAAGCCCTTTTTCTCAGCCAACCCCTACCCAACCCTCCTCCAAACCTCCCTCAGTTCATCATAGAGGCCACCCTTTGAGCAGAAAACCAATTTAAGGAGTCCTTTTGTGCAAATCAAAAGGACACCCGAAGAAGAGGTAATCGTTTTATCCCTTATTTCAAAGTTCTTTTCTTCTTCTACTTCCTCTTCCTTAATTATTTCCACACTAAAATAATAACTCCAACATCTACTATATATTGAGATGTTGTTATTGTTGGAGCTGGTGACCTAGAACCAACTACTTTGTGCTTTATGATAAACTTGTATTCATGGATTTGAATATTAATAAATACCTTATCACATCTTGACTGTTCTTCTGCATGACAATGCATGTGATAATGTCCTAAGGATAGATGTTGCACTAAAGGATCATAACAGATCCCTGCTATGATGAGAACCCGAAAGTGACATAACACTATTCTTGAATATATGTTCTATGGCCGGATGATGTTATTTGAGGGACACAAATAATACATGCCATTGGGGGTGAGGACTCATAAAACTTTGAGGCACTTTCTCATGGTGTGCACCCTTAGTAGTCTCTAGGAGGATATTATTAGAACGAGACCCGCCAGTAGGAAATCCACATTTCATAGTGTCATTGGATGTTCCTATCTGCGGATGTATGTATTGGTCCTTAGACTTTAAGATTATTATTAATGAGTATTACAACTCGCGCACTTAGATGTATTGACGAAAACTATGACGACACACTGTTCGCAATGAGGTAGCATATGTTGGATGCGTCACATGTAATACTACATTAATAGATAATGGGAGAAATGATTTGTCCCTTCTGTTCCATAACGAAAGATGATATCTCAGACCCTTTGATGGAATCAATATAACCTAAATAAATCCATGACCATGGTAAGGAATGGACAAGTTCAATTCTGGGAATTCAAAGAAAGAATAATCGAGCACATGGATTGATGACACTAGCATGCAACCCGCTTGATTTGAGATATCGCGACAAAGGGATTACATTACACAATAAGCGTTCGTTAGAGGTGACATGTCATTATGGCGTTAACTTCTTTCTCTATGGGTTCCTTGGCGTGTTGCTAGATGTTAACCTTGGACTTTAGGCAGGCTTCGCCTAATGCTACTGAGAAAGAGGCCTAGAGGGTCATGCACTAAGTGTGTCCAAGTATCTCAGTTAAATATTCATTTAACAAGTTGAATAAAGATTATTCCCGATTGTGGTTTAATAATTATTCAAAGATGTCTGATCACATTTATTTTGACACTAGTTATTTGAGAGAATATATTGTGGGCGAAATAATATATTTATTAGCGAATAATGTAGTGATATTTTTTTAAGAAATAAATAGTCATTATTCAAGGTCTAATAAATGTGGTGGGGGAAATAAAGAAAATGGAAAAAAAGTACACGTCGTGTATATTAATATACACACTGTGTACTTTTTTCTGGGGTTTTGTGAGAAATCATATTATTTATTTAATTAAATAATATTAGGTGTAATTCGCTAGACACATGTCAAGTGATAATAATAGTCAACTGTTATTATTTGACATGATGTCTTATTAAGAATTAATGAAATGAATAAATGCTTTTGAGTAATTAATTCATTTTATTATTTTAAGTAATAAAACCCCAATTACATTATTCTCATTAATCCTAGCCATTCTCTGTGGTTGTGCACAACGGATCTGGAGAAAGCTCTTAAGCCAAGAGAGAATTCCTTTCCTCCAAGAATGCTATCAAGTTATGAGAGAGATCCTCCTCTATTGGATCAAGGAAAGTGCTTTGGAAGCTACTCTCAAGGCGATTGAAGACGGACATCACAAGCGAAGGCCATTCTGTGTTAGCACTCAGAGATTCTTTCAGCGGCGTCTAGAGATATGTGGAGCGCATGTGGATCACCACTAGAGGAAGCCTATACTTGGCTTCTGCGACGCAATGACGGATCACATCAGATCGTGACTGAAAACATCAACAAAGAGAAAATTTTATCAAGGTAATTCTTGTCTTTTAATTAAATTAATTATAACCAACATAATGATGATCCTCTATATGGTTCTGGGACTTCCCTCTTTACTTTCCGTTCATCATTCTATTCGGAAGATCCGGCGTTTTATCATCTAGACGAATCTCAGATTGATCGTTGTTAACGGTAAAATTAAAGTTGGGTACACCCATCCACGCGCTTCTGCTACGCTCGAAACCTACAAGTGGTATCAGAGTGGTCATATCGTTGATTATAATTATTTAGTTTTTCTTTAATGATTTACACATTTAATAATTTAGTTGTTTCAATTCAAGTTAATCATTTTGTAAATCTGAATATCGAGATCTGTTCCTCCTCTTTTGTTTCTCATTCACCTTACAGAAACGATCTTTTTTTTTAATTTTGATTAAAATAGAATAGAGGATCTCATCCAGAGGTGTCAAAGGTTCCTGGCCATACAACACCAGAACACACAACGTGTATTCGGCAGTACACGCCGTGTATTCAAGGTTCAATGCATCAGGTCTGGTCCACCAAACCAATCTGTGTCATTGGAGTTTGTCTAAGTCTTAATGACGCCGTGTGTTGAACAGGAACAAGTGACACATGATTTTTAGATTACACACCGTGTGACTCACTGGACATGGCGTGTAGTCCCTTCGGGTTAGAGTTGGACCGTGTACCCCGTACACGACTTGCCCAACCGGATACTGTGTAATGTGGATACTACACAGCGTGCGACCCACTGGACACGCCGTGTACTCCAAAGATTTCTGAAGTACATCTACACGCCATAACCCCGAGCGTGTACTTTAGATGGATGATGAACGATAGTACATGCCGTGTAGTCGATACTACACGCCGTATACTCATCCAAATTACGCATATTTATTAAAATTTATTATTATATTATACAAACCTTTGAGACATGTACCATGATGCGGGCGTAAAGATGAGGCACAACACGTGATAGATGTTATATATATATGTGTTTAATTTAACATCTACGTAATGTTCATTTCTACTCATTGGGTAGTTATGAACGAGAATTCACTGGGTTGCCTCCAAGTTACAAGTTACGTACAAAGATAATTTTAAATGAATTTATTTGTTTAAAATTATGATGGATGAGAATCTTAAGAAAATTCAGAAAAGAGTTTTAAATAAAAGGATTGATTAATTAATGATGATAATTAATTGATTCAAGCGTGATTTATCTTAAATAAGAAAGATTAAAGAATTGAATTCTAGTTTTATTTATGCATAAATATCGCTTATGGATGATCATGAGTTAGACCAGGACCTTTGTATGTGGATGATTTTTTTAATTTATTTATTTAAATTAAATTTTTTGGCTTGCGAGCCTTCTCCTCATTAATATGTAAGGCCTACGTGCCCAAAATCTCTTTTATGTAAACCCCTGTTTTACCCCTCACCTGTGTGTGAGATAAAAACATATGTAATGGATGGAGCTCCCAAGCTAGTGGAGGCGGCTCAAGTTAGGGGCCAAGGTGAAACCAATCCAAGGAGATACAAATGTGGACATGTGGAAAACTGTAAACATAAACCCAAAAGGTTTAAGGTGTTTTATCCCCTAGGTCTTGGGTTAGTTTATCAACCGTTAGATAAACTAACTAATAGAACAATCTCATGATCATTCCATTTATTTTATTTCTGTCAGTTGTATGGTTTATTTATTGTGGGTGTGTTGTCACGATCACATAATTAATGAATTAAACAAGCATACAAGATGAAACTAAAATAAGATCGGCTTATGCATAAATATTATCTTTGACATGGTTAGTCACTTAAGTATATCTCACTTAATATTAATAAGCATGTAAGAAAGATAATAAAATAACAATTTACGTATAAGGATAAAATCCCTCAAAGAAATATTAAGTCGGTATAGCCTTTCATAATCTTGGTTAGAATCGAACCATAGTTCAAAGTGCTTGACCAACCATAGTTGGGGTGATTTCAATTATCAGGGAATTCTAATTCAATGTTTTGGGTTGACTTGACTTGGTTCACATCAAGGGTTGACTACCACAACAAGACTTGGTGTGACCAAGAGGCAAAGGTTGAGGAAATCCAAAATAAAAGGATTTCAGGATTGGGGAGTCCACTCAGTGGATCAAGCAGCTGTGAGTTAATGCAGTTGACATTTGGAATGCCTACCTAAAACCTTTCAAGTTGCTTGACCAACCCTAGTTGGGGTAATGTGAAGGGTAATATGGATCCTTACCACCAGAATATTCAGGCAACATAATATTCCAAAGTCAATGGTGAAGACTATCAGATTCAATAAAATAGCAGGAGACTAATAAGTATTAATTTATTTATTTGTCTCAATTTTATCATGATAAAGTAAAAAATCTTTGCTTATCTTAATTTGTAGAAATGACAAGAAAAATGACTTCAAACATATCATTGTGAACCATACTTGAGAAAGAAAACCTTCTCACCGACACCAATTTTCAAGAGCGGCAGAGGCGTTTACGCGTCATTCTACGCCATGAGAGGAAATTGTATGTGCTAGAGGAGCCTGTTCCAGTTGTGCCTAGAAACGAGCCCAGTGATGAGGAAATATCTCTCTATATGAAACATTTGGATGATGCCACAGATGTCCAATGTTTCATGCTATCAGCCATATCAAATGAGATCTTAAAGCAATATGAAAACATGGACGCGTATAACATGATGTCTCACCTTAAAGATATCTATCAAGAGAAGGCGAGCCATGATAGATATGAGATCTCCAACGCTTTTTTCACAAATAAGCTTGGAGAGTCTGCACCAGTTGGGGCTCATGTAGTCAAGCTCATTGGCTATATTGAATGCATGAACATCTTAGGGATTAAGTTCCTGGACGAGTTGCGTATAGATCTCATCCTATCATCACTGCCCAAGATCTTCTCTAGCTTTATTGTCAACTATAACATGAGAAAAAATGAGAAGAGTCTATCATAACTTTTGATCTTAATTCGCCAGGTAGATAAGGACATGGGGCATGACAAACCAGCAATCCTTATGGTGAATAAGAAAAGGAATGACAAAGCAAAAGGGGTCCAAGGATTTATAAACGGTATGAAGCCCCTAAGAACCGTCCCTCCAAGAAGGGGAAGATCCAGAGGCAGGGCAAGGAACAAGAGATAGTGTGTTTTTAATGTGGCAAGCCAGGTCACTGGAAGATGAACTGCACCCATAAGCGTGGGGACGCTAAAGGTGCATTTGTCATCGAGTGTAATCTTTCCATTTCTACACATTGGGTTTTAGATACAGCTTGTGGGGATCACATCTGTATTCAAATGCAGGAACCAAATAGATTTAGAAAAATTTCCAGAGGAGAGGTGGATCTTCGAGCTGCCAATGGCGCGAGGCTGGCTGCATTGGCCATTGGTGATTACCACCTCTCGTTGCCAACTAGAATGCTTTTGGTTTTACGTAACTATTATTATGTTCCTAGTGTTACTAAGAACATAATTTCTGTATCATGTTTGGATATAGATGGATTTATTTTCAAGTTTGGAAATAAGGGTTGTTTCTTTTATAAGAACAATGTATGTTATGGTATGGCGCAATTAAATAATGGTTTGTATGTATTAAATTACGAAAACCAAGTGTTGGCAATCGATAACAAAATAAACTCACATGAATCATACAACACCTAGTTGTGGCATCACCTTCTTGGCCATGTAAACGAGAAGTGCTTGACAAAGCTCTGCCAAGATAGTTATTTATACTCTACTAAGCTAAAACCACTTGATATATGTCACACTTGTTTACAAGGAAAAATGACCAATCCACCTTTCGGTGGACATGGTGAAAGGGCCACATAGCTTCTAGGATTGGTACACACAGATGTTTGTGGACCATTTCTAGTAGAAGCTAGAGGTGGATATTCTTACTTCATTACTTTTATTGATGATTTGAGTAGATATGGATATATCTACTTAATGAGGTATAAGTCAGAGTCCTTGTAGAAATTTAAGGAATTCAAGAATAAAGTAGAGAATCAACTTGGTAAGAAGATAGAGAAGCTTCTATAGGATCGAGGTGGAGAATATCTGAACCAATATTTTATCGGCCTTTTACGGGGAGTTTGAGATTCTATCTCAACTCACTCCTCCTTATACAACATAGTGGAATGATGTTAGTGAAAGGAGGAACCACACCTTGTTGGATATGGTGAGGTCGATGATGAGTCATGCAGATCTTCCATTATTTTTTTGGGGATATGCATTACAAACTGCGACATACACATTAAACCGAGTACCGAATAAGGTGGAAAATGAAATTCCCTCTGATTTATGGAATGGGAAGAAATTGATTTTTTCGCACACACATGTATGGGGATACGAGGTGTTTGTTAAAGCCTTCCCAGGAAACAAACTAGCACCCCGGGGCACAAGGTGTATCTTTATAGGATATCCCAAATAAACGAAAGGATATTACCTATATAATACTTCTGACAAGAAAGTGACTATCGCCAGACATGCCGTCTTTCTTGAGAGTGAGAACATCCTAAAAAATGATAGTAGAAGCAAGATTGACTTCAACGAAGTTGATGATCAAGATACACATGAGTTGGTACAAGAACAAGTTCTACAGGTTCCAGTGGAAGAGGTTTTAGAAACACAAGTACTGTGTAGGATCTCAAGAGAGGTAAGGGAACCATAGAGATTTGGTTTTCTAGTCCCCGAGGATGGTGAATCATTATTTTTAGAAAATGATGAACCTCTCTCCTACAATAAAGCAGTAGAGAGATCATAATCTGCAAGATGGAAAGAATCTATGAATCCTGAGATGGATTCCATGTATCAAAACCAAGTCCGGGTTCTAGTAGATGAGCCAGTTGATGTAAAGTCTGTTGGATGCAAATGATTATTCAAGAGAAAACTAGACATGGAAGGTCAAGTTAGAACCTATAAAGCAAGGCTAGTGGCTAAAGGATTCAGACAGCATCAAGGAATTGATTATGATGAAACCTTCTCGCCAATTGACTTGTTTAAATCTATAAGAATCGTACTTATCATAGCAGCTTACCATGACTACGAGATTTGACAGATGGATGTCAAAACAACATTCCTTAAAGGGAATCTTTGGGAATATGTCTATTTGACACAACCAGAAGGGTTTTTGACACCAGGTGAATCCAAATGGGTTTGCAAGTTGTATAAATCCATTTATGGATTAAAGAAAGCATCCATGTCATGGAACATTTGATTTGATGAAGCCATAAAGGAACTTGGTTTCATTAAGAATGAATGTGAGCCATGTGTTTATAAGAGGTTTAATGGGAATGCATTCGTTATTCTGGTAGTATATGTTGATGACATATTACTTATTGGAAACGATATACGAGTCTTACAGTCAGTTAAGGACTAGTTGAATAAGTGTTTCTCCATGAAAGACTTAGGTGAAGTAGCCTACATTCTAGGGATCAAGATCATTCGTGATAGATCTAAGTCGCTGCTTGGACTAAGTCAGAGTACATACATTGACCAGATACTAAAGAGATTTAGTATGGAACAATCCAAGAGGGGATTGGTTCCAGTGTCACATGGCCTACATCTTTCTAAGTGAATGTATCCTCAGACACAAAAAGAGAAAGATAGGATGAGTAAGATCCCATATGCTTTGGATATAGGATCCATCATGTATGCTATGTTATGTACCAAGCTTGATGTTGCCTATGCACTGAGCATGGTAGGTAGATATCAAGAAGATCCAGGAGAACAACATTGGACTGTTGTTAAGACTATCCTTAAGTATTTGAGAAGAACTAAGGATATGTTCCTGGTGTATGGAAGAGAAGAAAAGCTTGTCATCAGAGGGTACACTGATGCTGGTTTTCAGATAGATCATAACAATATGAAGTTGTAATCAGGATATGTTTTCTGTATCAACGGAGGAGTTGTGAGCTGGAAGAGTTCAAAGCAGTCAGTTGTCGCCGATTCTACATCGGAGTCTGAATATATAGTGGCTTCTGATGCAGTCAAGGAAGCAGTTTGGATTCAGAACTTTGTCCAGGAGATTGATGTGGTGCTTATCAGTAGAGACCATTTCACATTGTATTGTGATAATACTACAACAGTGACTCTTGCAAAATAACCAAGGTCACATCAACGGACAAAGCAGATTCTCCAGAAGTATCACCTCTTGATGAATTTCTATCAAAGGGGTGAAGTTGCAGTGAGAAGAGTGTCCATGAAATAAAACGTGGTGGACCACATTACTAAAGTCCTATCTCAGCAGAAGCATGAATATCATGTGAGAGTTAGCGGGTTAAAGGTTGTTAGCAGTTGGCTCTAGTCCAAGTGGGAGTCTATTGGAGTTGGTGGCCTAGAACCAACCAATTTTTACTTTATGATAAACTTGTATTCATAGATTTGAATATTAATAAATACCTTATCACATCTTGATTACTCTTCTTCATAACAATGCATGTGATAATGTCCTAAGGATAAATGTTGCACTAAAGGGTCATAGAAGATCCCTGTTATGATGAGAATCCGGAAGTGCCATAACACTATTCTTGAATATATGTTATATGGCCGGATGATGTTATTTGAGGGACACAAATAATACAAGCCATTTGGAGTGAGAACTCATAAAACTTTGAGGAACCTTCTCATGGTATGCACCCTTGGTAGTATCCAGGAGGATATTATGAGAACGAGACCCACTAGTAGGAAATCCACATTTCATAGTGTCATTGGATGTTCCTATCTGCAGATGTGTATTGATCCTTAGACTTTAATATTATTATTAATGGGTATTACAACTCACACACTTAGATGTATTGACGAAAACTGTGACGACACACTGTTCGCAGCGAGGTAGGATATGTTGGGTGTGTCACGAGTAATACTGCATTAATAGATAATGCAAGAAAGGATTTGTCCTTTCTGTTCCATAACAGAAGATGATTTCTCAAGCCCTTTGATGGAATTGATATAGCCTAAATAAATCCATGTCCATGTTAAAGAATGAGAAAGTTCAATTTTGGGAAGTCAAAGAAAGAATAATCGAGCACATGGGTTGATGGTACTAGCATGAAACCCGCTTGATTCGAGATATGATGACAAATAGATTATATTACACGGTAAGCATTCGTAGGAGGTGACACATCATTGCAACATTAACTTCTTTCTCTATGGGTGCCTTGGCGTGTTGCTAGATGCTAACCTTAGACTTTAGGTAGACTCCACCTAATGCTACTGAGAAAGAGGCCTAGAGGGTCACACACTAAGTGTGTCTAAGTATCTTAGTTAAATATTCATTTAACAAGTTGAATAAAGATTATTCCTGATTATGTTTTAATAATTATTCCAGGATTCCTGATCGCATTTATTTCGACACTAGTTATTCTAGAGAATATATTGTATGAGAAATAATATATTTATTAGAGAATAATGCAGTGATATTTATTTAAGAAATAGATAGTCATTATTCAGGGTCTAATAAATATGGTGGAGGAAATAAAGAAAATGGAAAAACAAAATTACACGTCGTGTATATTAATATACACGTCGTGTAGTTTTTTCTGGGGTTTTGTGAAAAATAATATTATTTATTTAATTAAATAATATTAGGTGTAATTTGCTGTACACATGTCAAATGATAATAATAGTCAACTGTTATTATTAGACATGGGGTCTTACTAAGAATTAATGAAATGAATAAATGCTTTCGGGTAATTAATTAATTTTATTATTCTAAGAAATAAAATCTCAATTACATTATTTTCATTAAGCCTAGCCATTCTCTGTGGTAGTGCACAATGGATCTGTATAAAGCTCTCAAACAAAGAGATAATTCCTTTCATCCAAGAACACTCTCAAGTTATGAGAGAGATCCTCCTCCACCAGATCAAGGAGAGAACTTTGGAAGCTTCTATCAAGGCGATCAAAGACGAACATTACAAGCGAAGGCCCTTTCGTGCTAACACCCAGAGATTCCTTCGGTGACATCCAGAGATACGTGGAGCGTGTGTGGATCACCACTTGAGGAATCCTACACTTGACTTCTGCGACGCAACGACGGATCACATCGGATCGTGACCAGAAACATCAATAAAGAGAGAATTCCATCATAACAATTTTTGTCTTTTAATTAAATTAATTATAACCAACATATGATGATATTCTCTATGGTTCCAGGACTTCCCTCTTTCCTTTTCGTTCTTCGCTCTATTCCGAAGATTCGACGTTTTATCTGATGGATTGGTGTAGCCCGATCCGGTTGGGATGAATGCTTGTGGACCGCAAATGTCGTGGGTTGAGCTCTATGGTGAGCTCGTTGGGGGTTGTAGGGGGCAACGTGACCCTACTATAGGGGTCCGGGGGCTGAAGGCCCCGACCCGATTTTTTCAGTACTGTAGCATCTCTGACCACTGTAGTAGAGTTGACCAACCAACACCGGCAGACACTGTAGCAGTACGGACTTCAGAGTTAACTTTACTGTTGCACTTTTGACTTCTAGCCAGTAGACACTGTAGCACTTTTGACAAAGGTGGCCACCTTTCACTGTAGCGATGCGGACTTCCTGTTCGGAAAATTGGATCATCTTCTTTATATGTAGCCCATTTAGGGCTAGAGTTTCTTAGTGAAACACTCTATAATCTATGCTCTCGAATATTAGTGAAGTTCTGCCTCTCCATGGACATAGGGATTATTTCTGAACCACATAAATTTATGTGTCTCATGTGTTTTCCTTTTTTCTACATTTTCTTTTTGTATCTCGTTTCTGTCGTTGCGACTCCCGACACTTCTGCTACATTATCATCGTGACCGATCTTGGATTGATCGTTGTTAACGGTAAAATTAAAGTTGGGAACACCCATCCATGCATTTCTGCTGCGCCTGGAACCTATAGTTATGATTATGGGACAACCGTATTCCTCCTTTTACCCACCCTATGAAAAAAAATATCACCATGGGTGCATACGTACGACTTACCGTCTCCATGTCATTGAGTAAACTGTTTTTCATCTATACTTTATTTCGATGGGTATAATGATGAATATAAATGACTTAAACAATAAATATAACATGATTTTATTTCTATAAAATTCACATTCCATCCAATTCCATACCATTTAACCATTAAGGAAATGATACCGTCGCTCGTGCGTATGTATGACTTACTGTCTCCATGACGCGATGAGACTCACCTTCCACATTCACCATCCAAGGATGATTTTAAAAAATATATATTATGAATAATTATGAAATATATGACATAATAAGGCTATTGGAATAATATATATATATATATATATATATATATATGTAAGTACATATATGTCATTCACTTACTTTCATTTAATACGATAAAAAAACAGAAACAACGTTCATACGTACGTACGACCTATCGTCTCTATGAACGATGTGTTCTCTTTCATATATCTATCTATTATATATATTTATATTATGAATATATATGATATATAAATAATATTATACATTATGGAAGTAATTAAATCATGATCTAAGTAATATAATCAAGAATAACAAGTCAAAACACGTATGATAAACAACGCGATTATTACCCAAAATGTTGCATTAACTTGGAATTGTTAATAAACGAGTAATATAAAGTCATAAAAGAATAATATATGATATCATAAATATTATTTTAATTCTGATATAAGTTAATAATATGTTTAAAAACATTATACAGTAGTTTCATACACGTATGAAGAATATCAAATCTAAGGTAAGGGTTATTTTGACAATCTCTTTATTATCTGAGATTGCTTATACATAAGTATCTAGTGAGACATCCCTATCATCCATGTCCATGTTTATGAAAATTTAATTCAAAATATTACCAATAATTATTTAAAGTCATTTTTACCCATATTTTAATTTTTTACAAAACGTTTTGAAAGAAATCTTTCTGTCGTTTTCCAAACGAGGTACTTTATAACCTTTTTGATAAATTAAGGAAAGATTGTTTTTTTAAACTTATACGGCGTGAACGACTATTTTATACTGTTATGTTGCCTTACCATTTTGAAGCTTCCCTTACAATCTTACAAGGTTATTTTAAAAATAAAAATTTTATTTTAAAATTGCACAACTTTTAAATGATTTAAAGTAAAAAATAGATATTTCCCTCAAAGAGTTTTAATGAATTTATTAAATTATTTTCATCTATATCAACATCCTTTGTGAGATTTTATGTTTGTTTGAGGTTGATTTATTATGATACAATCTTCTATATTGTATTAAAGTTTTTGTGATGTTTGACTGTGGATGTGCTATTTTTATACCATTCATGGTTTATGGTTAAAGTATTAACATTTCGTATGCTAGTTTTAATACGAATGTTTATGTTATGTTTCAAACTTTTCATATGAGGAATGCATTGGACTTAATAAGGGACAAGTGGAGCCTGCTATAGCCCCTCGATGCATCGGTAGGTCTGATGAGACAAACTAGTGTCTTGGAACAAGGCCTTGATAGAATATTTGTGTATGGTCTTGACATAAGGCCTTGACGTAGTGGTTATGACGTCCGATAATATGCATTTCCTCATTATGAGATTAGTCATTGATAATACATGTGACTATTCTACTAGTAGAATATCCATGTGAATGTTAAAATGACCTTATTTGATTTATTCTTTCTATATTATAATGAAAATAATGTTTTAAAAGGCTTATGTTTTTGTTTTGTATCTTGCCTTAAAATTTTATGTTTATTTGCGATAACTTCTGTTATACTGTTTATCCTTACTCGCCATCTGAGCTCACCCCTTTCTTATGTTTTATTTTTCCAGGATGCCAATAAGTGTTTTATGATTGATATACAGGGTTAAGCTAGGGGAATAATAACGTTATCAAATGATTATCTATGCTGTGTTTTATGTTAGAAATTGTTATGTAAAGTTCATGTATGTAATCTATTTTCCAAGATTGATAAATTGATCAGTCCTTAGGGATTTGATTCCTTGTAATCATGCCAAAATATTAAAATAATGCACCGGCTCTAAGCTTTTGGGGTCAGGGCATTACAATTGGTATCAAAGGAAGTTTAGAAACAACCTTGGAAATAGATTTAGAAAAATAGATTAGGGATCATAACCCTAAGATAGACTTTGAGGATAAGTATGAAAGAGCCCCCTAGAATTTTGGTAATGATCATGGATAACCTAAGATTAAACCTAAGATGTTATAGATTGAAAGTACATTCCCTTGTTTATGTGGTTTTCTTTAATGAGATGTGTTTCTCATCCTATGCTTTATGGTCTTAGTTAATGGAGGAAACAAGAAGGAATTGGATTAACATTGAGTGTGATGAAAAATCTGGTGATTATGAGCAACAAAATTGGATAATGACTGGAGAGAAAGATATTGTGATTATGCTGAATCAATTATCATGATATATGATTAAAAATGTGATCTTTTATGGATTTCTTAACATATTGCGTAAGAGGAAGATGAACATTTATAAATGTTCAAATTTTAAGAAGCATAGAGGAAAGAAGATTCGGCATCCTACATGTCAAGAGGAAGGGAAGAAGGACCTTAAGGAATTCCTCAAATGGAGGGGAAAATGTTATCTATGCGGGAAAAAGGGTCATAGAGTGACCAATTGTTATGGAGTTCAATGTATCATCTATGGAAATTATGGGCATTACCCAACTCAATGTTCAGACATAAGAATATACTTCTAAACCAAGAAAGAAATTTCCATGCCAACCATTAAATTGGAAGGATTGAAGTATTTATGTATTTGGATCCAAGAATTATGAATAGTGAGTTATATAAGGAGTATTCAGTTTATGTTTTTCTCTAAGGATTTTCAAGAATATCTTGAATAGTTATAATGGACAAGAAAATTGATTTAAGGGTAATATTATATTTGGAGAACATATGATTAAGGTAAATATAACCCTTAATATGTTTCTTATGTTAAGATAATGATGTTTGGATAAAGATATGTTGAATTTGAATAAGTAAATTGGATGATTCTAGTTTCTTGAGAACTAATTATAGATTTTTCAACAAGAGGGTTATGCTATCATGGATGAAGTATAAAAATTTTTAGGACTTAAGGAATAATCCACTATGTTTTGGAATAAGGAAACATGCATGTTTTCAATAAGGATATCTGATAATTCAGGTTGTTACCGTGACTCAAGAGAATACATGATGAATGTGTTCACATGTTTGGAATGTAGCAACCAAGAACTACCCTATGACATATGGGAGATAAATGCTAAGCTGATTTGATTCACCTCTTTCTAAAGTTGTAGTTTTTTATTTTTTGGAAGGATTGTAAGGTTATCCATTTATGGATAGTATAAGTTATACTTCGGTTAAAGTTTGTTAGATTAATGTATTATCTCACTATAGGTGAACTTATGTATATGTGGTAACCAGTGCTAACTTTTTTTTGTTGAGACAGATGGAATGACCTATCATTCTATTTATGGATTTCATGATCTTCCAACACTTCAGGAATGACAAATTCAACTTCATTTCTTTGAATAAGAGATGAAGTGGAAATTATTCAAGGCATGACCAACAATGAGATTGTATTGAAATCAAGTATTTCTTCTCATGTTCTTCAACTTTAGGGAAATGATCTTGAAAACAAAAAATGTTTTCCTAGTATATTCTTTTGTTATGAATCAAATGGCCCCTTGGATCATCACGAATTTTTATCTTTATGGTTGTTAATCTTTTCCTAATCATGTTCTCTATCGCTCTCCATCAGAACATGATCACTAGTTTTTTCTTCTATATCCATATTTTCTTACATGGAATCCTAGTATATGTTATCTCGGGTAACCTTCTTACTTTCCTTTCTCTATTTTAAAGTGGAAGTTTTATCGACTAATTTTTCCGATGTGGGATTGAAATAAAGAGATTTTGAATAATCAAACCTTAGTTACCGAACCCAAATTTGAAAATTACGAGGACACAATCTATTGAAGGAGGGGATAATGTTACACCCAAAGATTACATGGTATGTTTTTTTTGTAAATAAATTCATTAGCTTGTATTTCACACTACACCAAGATAAGCTTGCGCTACACACAACACCACCTTAGCTTGCGCTACACACAATACCGAGTTCGAGTGCACTATGACCTATCAAACTAGTCATTTAAAAATAGGTTATGAATAGTATTAAACAAATTTTGAATTTTATATATATCACATATAATTTTAACATTTATCTTATGTGTTTCTTAGACATAATATAAGGATAAATTCATTTTTTCAGATAAAAGAAGTATTTTTCAAAAAATGCAGTTTTTCCGCATTTTAATGATGAATATTTTTTAAATCCAATATTTGACAATTATATATTCAATTTTAAAAAATGAAATTTGTTTTTATAATTGGGACATAAAAATTTAGTTTGGATAAATTTTTGGTATTTTTCTTTTAAAATCCATATTTTAATGAATAGTGGGAAATACTGCATTTTAATTCAAATATGCCTTTTCATATAATTTATCTATATAGTTAGATTTTACTTTTAATTGGTTTTAAAGTGTAATTGGATTATGTTTTTATCATTTAATCCAATTTTGGTCATTGGAAGTAATTTCACATTGAAATTGGACATAAACACATGTCAATCTTTTGATAGTTTTTACTTCTTAAAAACCTATTTTCTGGTTTTGACAACAAGAATTAATTTTAAATTAATTTCTGTCAATTCTATATTTTGAATTTGGAAAAAATGGATTCCATATTTGGAATCATAAGGTCCAAATTGTTTAAATAGGTACCTATTATTCTTGAACACTATTAACAGTAACTTCAGTAATTATTTTTATTTACCATGGTTAAAGGGTAAATCAGGTAAATAAGGGTAAAAAATAATATTATAATAATATAAAACAACCATAACACGCATCCTAATCCTATTGAATGATATATGTCCAACCATGATCATCCTTAGGTCTATTTTAGGACCTCATGGAGCCACTTGGGTGTGATAATGACCTTTTATAATGTTTCATTTAAAGAAAAGGGAAATATAACATAAACATGTATCTCCTAATTAAAACAAAATTAATTTTGTTTATATAAATGATATCTTCGACTATAACTAGTCATTATAAATCTAAAAATATTAATTACATTATGACATTTTATTTATAAATTTTATACATTAAATAAATAAATTTATTTATGACACAATGATGATGCAATGATTACTTTATTAATGAATGATTGAAATAAATGATATTATAATTATTAAAATAAATGTAAGTTGAGATTTTTGATGACATCCAAATTTTTTTGGATAACATTGACTTGTTAGGGACGATTTAATGCTTTTTGTTTGAAGGAATCAAGTTGTTATGACTTTAACCAAAATCAATTACTAAATAGTGTCAAAATTGACATAAATGATTTTTTTAAAATAAACACTATTTTTTAAATGATATAGTAGTCATAAAAATATAAGATTAAACCAAATAACTTAGATAGTGTTAAAAATTTCATTAATGATTCACTTGAGGTTCGCTTGACATTTCATAGTATATATATTAACCATATAGTATAAAAATACAAGAAGATATGGTAAGAGTTAACTTATTTAACTAAGGGTTAAAGCCAAAAGATAAGGTTAAATTCAAGACCTATACTTGTCTAAAACCTATTGGTTGAGAGGATTGAAACCTATACTCATTTTATCATCGAAATAAATCACTTTGGAGCCATTAGAAACTGAAAATCAATTTATAATAAATTAATATTTCAAGACTTTCCTAAAGTGTCCCTCACCTCTCCAATAAAAGGGCACTTTTCCTTCTCTTTTATTCACACCTCCAAAATCCTTTAGCTCAGCCAACCCCTACCCAAACCTCCTCCCAACTTCCATCACTTCATCATAGATTCCACCCTTTGGGCAGAAAACCAACTTAAAAGAGTCCTTTTGTGCAAATCAAAAGGAGACACCCGAAGAAGAGGTAATCGTTTTGTCATTTCTTTCAAAGTTCTTTTCTTTTTCTACTTCATCTTCCTTAGTTGTTACCATACTAAAATAATAACTCCAGCATATAATATATTTTGAGATTCTTTTATGACTACGAGACAACTGTATTCCTCCTTTTACCTATCCTATAAAAAACAATATCACCATGCATGCGTACATACAACTTACCATCTCTACATTGTGGTCTAAATTGTTTTTCATCTACACTTTATTTAGATGGGTATAATGATGAATATAAATGCCTTAAATAATAAATATAACATTATATTATTTCTTTAAAATTCATATTACACCCAATTCCATACCATTTAACCATTAAGTAAATGATACGGTCGCTCGTGCGTACGTATGACTTACTGTCCCCACGACGCGATGAGACTCATCTTCCACGTTTACCATCCAAGAATGATTATAAAAAATATATATTATGAATAATTATGAAATATATGAAATAATAAGGCTATTGGAATAATATATATATATATGTACATATATGTCATTCACTTACTTCCATTCAATACGATAAGAAAATGAAAACAACGTTCATGCGTACGTACGACCTACCGTCTCTATGAATGATGTATTCCATTTCATATATCTATATATTATATATATTTATATTATGAATATATATGATATATAAATCATATTATACATTCTAGAAGTAAGTAAATCATGATCTAAGTAATATAATCAAGAATAAAAAGTCAAAACACATGCGATAAACAAAACGATTATTACCCGAAATGTTTCATTAACTTGGAATTGTTAATAAACAGGTAATATAAAGTCATAAAAGAATCATATATGATATCATAAATATTATTTTTATTCTGATACAAGTTAATAATATTTTTAAAAACATTATACAGGAGTTTCAGACATGTACAAAGAATATCAGACCTAAAGTAAGGGTTATTTTCACGATCTATTTATTATTAAAGATTGTTTATATGTAAGTATATATTGGGACATCCTTATCATCCATGTCAATGTTTATGAAAATGTAATTCAAAATATTATCAACAATTATTTAAAGTCATTTTTACCCATGTTTGACTTTTTACAAAACATTTTAAAAGGAATTTTTCCATCGTTTTCCAAATGAGGCACTTTATAACCTTTTCGACAAATTAAAGAAAGAATGTTTTTTAAATTATACGGTGCGAGTGGTTATTTTCTGCCATTATGTCACCTTACCATTTTGAATCTTCCCTTACAATCGTAAAATTTTATTTTCAAAAGAAATGTTTTATTTTAAAATTGCATGGCTTTTAAATGATTTAAAGTAAAAAAGGATGTTTCTCTCAAAGAGTTTTAATGAATTTATTAAATTATTTTCATATATGTCAAAATCCTTTGTTGGATTTTAGGCTTTTTTGTGGTTAATTTATTATGATACAATCTTTCATATTGTATTTAAGGTTTTGTGATGTTTGACTGTGGATGTGCTATTTTTATACCATTCATGTTTTATGGTTAAAGTATTAACATTTCATTTTCTAGTTTTAATACGAATGTTTATGTTATGTTTCAACTTTTTATATGAGAAATTTATTGGACTTAGTAAGTGATGAGCAGTGCCCAATATAGCCCCTCCATACATAATTAGCTCTCGGTGAGACAAACTAGTGTCTTGGCACAAGTCTTTGAAAAAATATTTGTGTATGGTCTTGGCACGAGGCCTTAACATAGTGGTTATGATTTCCGACATTATGCATTTTCTCATTATGAGATTAGTTGTTGATAATACATCTGACTATTCAACTAGTATAATATCTATGTGAATGTTGAAATAAAACTATTTGATTTATTCTTTCCATATAATTCTGAAGATAATGTTTTAGAATCCTCGTGTTTTAGTTTTGTACATTTACTTAAAAGTTTATGTTTATTTGTGATAGCTTCCGCTATATTGTTTATCCTTACTAATCATCTGAACTCACCCCTTTCTTATTTTTATTTTCCCAGGATTACAAGAAGTGTTTTATGATTGATATGCAGATTTAAGCTAGGGGAATAATGATGTTCTCAAAGGATTATCTATACGGTGCTTTATGTTATAAATTATAATGTAAAGTTAATGTATGTAATATATTTTTCAAGACTCCTAAACTGAATGATACTTTGAGATTTGATTCCTTATAATCATTCCAATGTATTAAAATAATGCACTGGCTCTAGAGGGCTGGTGGTTTGTGATTTCCAGATGCTACAACTTAGCGGGTGTTTGTTCGTTCTGCTGTTAGGGTTTGTTCTGCTTGTGGAGTGGCTTGATGACTGGGCATGACATTTGGTAAGAGGGCTGTTCGAGTCTCTTCTTAAGTTGGTTCTGGATTTTTTGATGTTTTTGATGTTGTTGGGAGAATCAGTGTGTTTCAATGCGCGAGACTGGCGGTTTGTCTTTGCTGGTTTGCGTGGTGCAGAAGGAGATTTCCAGAAATGGTGGCGTTTGTTACTGCTTGCTGTAGGGATGGGACGTGATGAAGTTGTTGGTTATGAGTTTGGTTCTGTTGGTTCTAAGTTGCGGGTGGTGGATCTTCTTGGTGAGAAGGTTCTAGAGGTTGTAGATGATATTGGGTTCGTGCTGCTGATGGTTGATCTTCTTGGCAAGGAGACGATTAATGATGGAAACACTGCTACAGGTTGGTTGTTATTTGGGTGGAATGCGATGAAGATTGCGGGCTGGAATTTGGCATTGTTGGTTTTGTGGTGCTTGCGGTGGACCTTCTTGGTGGGGAGGTGCTGGATGCTGGATCTTGTGAGAATGGATGTGCTGGATGATGGTTTTTGTGAGATTGGATGCTGGTCGTTTCTTGGTAGTGAGCTGCTGGTTGTTGGTTGATGCTGGATGATGATGATGGTTTCTGGTTGGATTTTTGTGTGTTTGTTTGGTTTCGTTTTTATTTTTGACTGCTTTGTGTTTCATTTTTTGTTTTTGGTGTTGTTAAGGGTTTTTGGGTGCGGGCCGTTTGACCCCGCCCCTCCCTTGTCTGCTGTGTCTTTTCTACTGCGTCTTTTTTTTCTAATAAATTTGGGGGGGGGGGGGGTCAGGAATAGCCTGACCTCCGCATCTTCCTTGCCCTAGAATTTTGGTAACAATCATCGATAACCTAGGATTAAACCTAAGATGTTATAGATTGAAAGTACCTTCCCTTGTTTATGTGGTTTTCTTCAATGAGATGTGTTTCTCACCCTATGTTTTATGATCTTAGTTAATGGAGGAAACAAAAAAAAAATTGAATTAATATTTAGTTTGATGGAAAGTTTGGTGATTGTGGGCAACAAAATTGGATAATGACTGGAGAGAAATATATTATGATTATGCCGAATTAGTTATCACAATATATCATTAAATATGTGATATTTTATGACTTTCCTAACACATTGCATAAGAGGAAGATGAACATTTATAAATGTTCAAATTTTAAGAAGCATAAATGAAAGAAGATTCGACTTCCTACATGTCAAGAGGAAGGGAAGAAGAACCTTGAGGAATACCTCAAATGGAGGGGAATATGTTATCTCTATGGGAAAAAGGGCCATAGAGTGACCAATTTTTATAGAGTTCAATGTATCATCTGTGGAAATCATGGGCATTACCCAACTCAATGACCAAACATAAGAATCTACTTCTAAACCAAGGAAGGACCTATTCCATGCCAACCATCAAATTGGAAATATTGAAGTATTTATATATTTTTATCCAAGAATTATGAATAATGAATTATATAAGGATTATTTCATTTATGTTTTTCATTAAGGATTTTCAAGAACACGTTGAATAGTTATAATGGAGAAGAAAATTTATTTAAGGGTAAGATTATATTTATAGAACATATGATTAAGGTAAAGATAATCCTTAATATGTTCCTTATGTTAATAGAATGATATTTGGATAAAGATATATTGGATTTGAATAAGTAAATTGGATGATGCTAGTTTCTTGATAACTAATTATGGATTTGTCGATAAGAGGGTTATGCTATCATGGATGAAGTATAAATTTTTTTGGGACTTAAAGAATAATCCACTATGTTTTGGAACAAGGAAACATGCATGTTTTCAATAAGGATATCTGATAATTTAGATTGTTACAGTGACTCAAGAGAATACGTGATGAAAGTATTCACATGTTTGGAATGTGACAACCAAGAACTTCCCTTTGAGATATGGGAGATAAATTCTAATCTGATTTGGTTCACCTCTTTCTAAAGTTGTAGATTTTCATTTTTTGGAAGGATTGTAAGTTTATCCATTTATGGATAGTATAAGTTATACTTCGGTTGAAGTTTGTTAGATTAATGTATTATCTCTCTATAGGTGGACTTATTCATATGTGGTAACCTATGCTAACTTTTTTTTTTGAGATATATTGAATGGCCTATCATTCTATTTATGGATCACATTATCTTCCAACACTTCAGGAATGACGAATTCAACTTCATTTCTTTGAATAAGAGATGAAGTGGAAATTGTTCAAGGCAAGACCGATGATGAGATAATACTAAAATCAAGTAAGTATTTCTTCTCATGTTCTTCAACTTTAGGGAAAGGATCTTGAAAACCAATATTTTTTTCCTAGTACATTATTTTATGATGATTCAAATGGACACTTGGATCATCACAGATTTATATCTTTATGGTTGTTGGCCTTTTCCTAATCATGTTCTCTAGCGTTGTCCATCATAACATGATCATTAGTTTTTTCTTCCATATCCATATTTTTCTACATGGAATCCTAGTATATGTTATCTCAGGTAACCTTTTTTTCTTTCATCTCTATTTTAAAGTGGAATTTTTATCGACCAATTTTTCTGATGTGGGATTTCAATAAAGGGATTTTAAATAATCAAACCTTAGTTACCGAACCCAAATTTGAAAATTGCAAGGACGTAATTTATCGAAGGAGGGGACAATGTAACACTACAAGATTCCACATTATGCTTTTTTTAAAGAAATTAAATAGCTTATGTTGTACGCTACACCATGATAAGCTTGTGCTACACACAACACTATCTTAGCTTGCGTTACACGCAACACCGAGTTCGAGCACACCATGACCTATCAAACTAGCCATTTAAAAAGTGGTTATGAATAATATTAATCACATTTTGAATTTGATATATATACCATATAATTTTAATATTAATCTTATGTGTTTATTAGACATAATATAAGGACAAATTCAATTTTTTAGATAAAAGAAGTATTTTTAAAAAAATGCAGTTTTTCCGCCTTTTAATGGAGAACCCTTTTTAAATATAATATTTGACACTTTTATATATATTCAATTTGAAAAAATGAAATTATTATTTTGAAGAGGGACATAAAAATTTAGTTTCGATAAATTTTTGGTATCTTTCTGATAAAATCTATATTTTAATGAATAGTAGGAAATACTGCATTTTAATTCAAAACTGTATTTTCATCTAATTTATCTATATGGTTAGATTTTCCTTTTATTTTTTTAATGTGTAATTGGATTATGTTTTTATAATTTTATCCAATGTTGTTCGTTATAAGTAATTTCACATTGAAATTTGATATAAACACATGTCAATATTTTGATAGTTTTTACTTCTTAAAAACCCATTTTCTGGTTTTGATAATGAGAATTAATTTTAAATTAATTTCTGAAAATTATGTGTTTTGAATTTGGAAAAATGTATTCCATATTTGGAATCATAATTTCCAAATTGTGTAAATAGGAACCTTTTTATTTTTGGACATTATGAATAGTAATTTCACTAATTATTTTTATTTACCATGGTTAAAGGGTAAATCAGGTAAATAAGGATAAAAAATCATGTTATAATAATATTAAACTACCCTAACACTTGTACTAATCCTATTGAATGATACACAAACAACCATGATCATCTTTAGGTTTATTTTAGGACCCCATGGAGCCACTTGGGTGTGATAATGACCTTTAATAATTTTTAATTTAAAGAAAATAGAAATATAACATAAACATGTATCTTCTAAATAAAACAATTTTAATTTGGTTTATATAAATGATCTATTTGAATATAAATATCCATTTGAAAGATAACAATATTTCCTACATCATGGTATTTTATTTATAATTTTTAGATATTAAATAAATAAATTTATTTATGACACAATAATGATGAAGTGATTACCTTATTAATGAATGATTGGAATAAATGGTATTATAATTATTAAAATATATGTAATTTGAGCTTTTTGATGCCATCCACTAATTTTTTTGGATAACATTTACAAGTTCGGTATGAGTTAATTCTTTTGGTTTGAAGGAATAAATTTGTTATTACTTTAACAAAAATCAATTACTAAATAGTGTCAAAAGTTGACATAAATGATTTTTTTAAAACAAACACTATTTTATTAAATGATATAATAGTTGTAAAAATTTAAGATTAGTCCAACTGACTTAGAGAGTATTAAAAATGTCATTAATGATCCACTTGATGTTTTCTTGGCATTTTATAGTAACTATATTAACCATACAGTATACAAATATAAGAAGACATGGTTAGAGTTAACTTATTTAACTAATGGTTAAAGCCAAAAGATAAAGTTAAATTCATGACCTAAACTTGTCTAAAACCTATTGGTTGAGATGATTTAGACCCATAATCATATTATTCTCGAAATAAATCACTTTGGATCCATTAGAAACTGAAAATCAATTTATAATAAATTAATATTTCAAGACTTTCTTAAAGTGTCCCTCACCTCTCCTATAAAAGGGCACTTCTCCTTCTCTTTTATTTACACCTACAAAGCCCTTTGGCTCGGCCAAAACATACTCAACCCTCCTCCCAACTTCCCTAACTTCATCATAGAGGCCACCCATTGGGTAGAAAACCAACTTACAGAGTCCTTTTGTGCAAATCAAAAGGAGACACCCGAAGAAGAGGTAATCATTTTATTGCTTCTTTCAAAGTTCTTTTCTTCTTCTACTTTATCTTCCTTAGTTGTTACCATACTAAAATAATAACTCCAAAATATAATATATTATGAGATTTTGTTATTATTATGGGACAAACTTATTCCTACTTTTACCCATCCTATTAAAAATAATATCACAATGCATGCGTACGTACGACTTATAGTCTCCACACCATGGTGTACACTATTTTTCATCTATACTTTATTTAGATGGGTATAATGATGAATATAAATGAATTAAATAATAATTATAACATGATATTATTTCTGTACAATTTATATTCCATCCAATTCCATACCATTTATCCATTAAGAAAATGATACCATCGCTCGTGCGTACATACGACTTACCGTCTCCACGATTCTATGAGACACATCTTCCATGTTCACCATCCAAGAATGATTATAAAAAATATATATTATTAATAATTATGAAATATACGACATAATAAGGATACTGGAATAGTATATATATATATATATTTATGTACATATATGTCATTAACTTACTTTCATTCAATACGATAAGAAAATAGAAGCAACATTCATGCGTACGTACGACCTACTGTCTCCATGAGTGGTGTATTCCATTTCATATATCCATCTATTATATATATTTATATTATGAATATATATGATATATAAATCATATTTTATATTTTTTTAGTAAGTAAATCATGATCTAAGTAATATAATCAAGAATAACAAGTCAAAACACGTATGATAAACAAAGTAACTATTACCCGAAATGTTGCATTAACTTGGAATTGTTAATAAAAAGGTAATATAAAGTCATAAAAAAATCATATACGATATCATAAATATTAATTTTATTTTTATATAAGTTAATAATATGTTTAAAACATTATATAGGAGTTTCAAACACGTACAAAGAATATTAGACCTAAGGTAAGAGTTATTTTCACAATCTTTTTATTATCCAAGATTACTTATACGTAAGTATCTACTGGGACATCCTTATTATCCATGTCCATTTTTTATGAAAATGTAATTAAATATATTATCAACAATTATTTAAATTCATTTTTACCCATATTTTATTTTTTACAAAACTTTTTGAAAGGAATCTTTCCGTCCTTTTTCAAACAAGGTACTTTATAACCTTTTCGACAAATTAAAGAAAGAATGTTTTTTTAACTTATATGGCGTGAGAATCTATTTTTCGCCATTATGTTGCCTTACCATTTTGAAGCTTCCCTTACAATATTACAAGGTTATTTTTAAAAGAAATGTTTCATTTTAAAATTTCATGGATTTTAAATGATTTAAAGTAAAAAAGGGATATTTTCGTCAAAGATTTTTAATGAATTTATTAAATTATTTTCATCTATATCAACATACTTTGTTGGATTTTATGCTTGTTTGATATTGATTTATTATGATACAATCTTCCATATTGTATTGAAAATTTTGTGATGTTTGATTGTGGATGTGCTATTTTTATACCATTCATGGTTTATAGTTAAATTATTAACATTTCTTATGCTAGTTTTAATACAAATTTTTACGTTATGTTTCAATCTTTTCATATGAGGAATCTATTAGACTTAGTAAGTGATGGGTGGGGCCTGCTAGATCCCCTCAATGCATCGATAGGCCTCATGAGACAAACTAGTGTCTTGGCATAATTCCTTCATAGAATATTTGTGTATGGTCTTGGCACGAGGCCTTGACATATAGTGGTTATGATGTATGACATTATGAATTTCCTCATTATGAGATTAGTTATTGATAATGTATGTGACTATTAGACTAGTAGAATATCCATGTGAATGTTGAAATGAAATTATTTGATTTATTCTTCCTATATTATGTTGAAGATAATGTTTTAAAAGGATTGTGTTTTAGTTTTGTACCTTGCCTTAAAAGTTTATGCTTATTTGCAATAGCTTCCGCTATATTGTTTATCCTTACTGAGCATCTGAGCTCACCACTTTCTTATATTTTATTTTCCCAGGATGCCAAGAAGTGTTTTATGATTGATATGTAGGGTTAAGCTAGGGGAATAATGGTGTTCTCAAAACATTATCTATGAAGTATTTTATGTTAGAAATTGTAATGTAAAGTTCATGTATGTAATATATTTTCCAAGACTACTAAATTGATTGGTCCTTCAGGATTTGATTCCTTGTTATAAAGACAATGTATTAAAATAATGCATCGACTCTATGCTTCTAGGGCCAGGGCGTTACATTCAAGAAGTCCTCATTGTTGAGTTTGTATGAATTTGTGCAAAGTGAAAGAAGTAAAAAGGGGGAGAAGTACAAAATGTGATAAGTCGAAGTTCAAGTGGAAATAAAATGTTCAAGTTGAAGTTATGGATGAACAGGGTGAACAAAGTTGAAGGTGTAAGTGTTCTGAAGTTGAAGTTACACACTGTAAAAATGTTTCAGTTATAAAACCATAGAGGACACTATTGAATGAAGGTCATATGATCAAGTTTATTAGATAAATATTCATATGAACACATTTTTTTGATAGAGGATTTGGTACTCCATGTAAAGAAGAGTTCATATATATCTTTAAGAAGACCATCAGATAGACATACTCTTAGTTGCATCGGAATGTCATGTATGAAGCCCAATGATATGATTCTACCCAACAGAAGTAGATGAAGTGCAAGGATGAGTTTTTTTGTTACAATATATACTTAGTTCAATATCATTAAGTCGTAAAGGGAACTGTAGTATGTATACTATCAAATTGAATCCATCGGTCGAAGTTCCTTTAGTCGAACAGGTTGATCGGTCAGATGCTATAGAAAGATTCATCAGACGGATGAACATCAAACATATCAAGATGGTGTCATCGGATGAAAGATCCTATAAAGTTGTACCTGTTTATGCTGTGTGAATCGTTTATGTATTTTGAGATTAAACAAGGATACTAGACGAAGAAATAACAAGTCATCGGTCAAAGGTTGCATATGAAAAGCATCGAATGGAGAGAGTCTGAGTTTACCCAACCGAGTTAGTTGGTCTAAGTTTATCAGTCAAAGAGTCAAACATAGAAATTCACCGATCAAAGAAATAACAGATGTTTATCAGACAGAAGAACAATGAATTGGGCATAGTTTTTCTTATGGAAGTGACCATAAAAACACCTATCAGATGAAGTACTATTTTTTTTGCATAAAATTTGTAAATCCCTTAGCAATGATGATGTTGAAGTTAGTCCTTAAACACTTTTTTATCTAGTAATGTCTAGGAAGTTTGAAGAATTTCCTTAAGGATGAGTTTAAGGAAGTTTGAAGAAAGACATTTTCACTGGATTTTTCATGAATCTTCAAGAATAGAAGAGCTGAGAAGCATCCAACAAAGTTGAGTTGAGAAAGAGTTTTGAAATTTGAGTTTTGGTTGAGTGAGGAAACACATTTTAGTTCCCAAACTTTTACCCCAACTACACACCTATATAAAGTGGTGTACATACAACTTGTATGTATACTGTTCACATACCAAAAAATAGAGTCAAAGTGCTACATGAGTCTTACCAGACGGAGATAATAGATAGTGAGCGGAATTGCTGAAGAATTCCAAGAAGGATGATTCTCCGACATTTGGTTGAAGAAGAGGCACCAAAAAACGTTTTTGGTTAGAGTAATCAGACAGATTCATCAGCCAAAGATACTAGATAGATGTTGTACCTGATAGAGATGTCGAACAGTTTTTGAGGCATAATTGTTTTGTTCATCGAAAAAAGCACAAATTAGAGGTGTAGTTTTGTGAGGCACAATTATTTTGTTCATCAAAAATAGCAATGATCAAAGGCACAATGTTGTGAGGCACACTAAACGAAGTATACCAGATGAAGGTAGAAGGAACACTGGATTAATATACCAGACAAAGACATCAGATGGAAAATTTCTTGAGGAATTTTAGTGAGTTGATAAGAAAAGTTTACTATCTTGTTTTTTCTTGGTTTGATAAGAAAACTTTGTAACTGACAGAAGTCAGTATAATTTTCTATCGGGAGATAGAATGAGTCTAATGGAGGTTGTCTTGGATTGTATTCACTTCATTTCTCAGTGGATTTCCATAGACCAAAGAGATTCACCATGGTAAGGATGTAGCCACCCACATTGGGAGTGAACCTTGTAAATCTAGTGCACTCTGTTTTAATTTTTTTAAATTGCATACAAAGTGTGTTTGAGTTTTATAAAGTTGAGAAGGATGGAAAACTCTAACAAGTTATAGAGGTTAATTTTAACAAGGGAAGAAATTATAAAATATAACCATTTATTCAACCCCATATTCTTAGTGGTTCTCCCACTCCTAGGAACTTCAATTGGTATTAGAGCATCCAGGTTCCCTCCTATTGGATCCTTATCATGGATAATCTCAAATCAGTTAATAGTAGAGGTATTACTACCATCAATGAAAAAAATTATCATTGTTTAAGAAATATAATGATACCCCATGTTCTATCTCTTGTCTTGGAGGTAATTGATGTAGCTACAATTGAGTTTCCATCCTTTGAAAAAAATGATTCTATGATATTTGATGACAAAATAAATCTTGTGGTTGCTGGGAAGACTCAAAATTTTATTCTCATGCCTTTGTCATAAAATGTTTATATGAAAGTGATGGGTCTCAAGACAATTAAGGAAATATGAGACAAAATCAAAAGTTTCTTTGAGGGAAATATCCAAGTGAAATAAGTAAAACTACAATTAAGGATAAGCAAGTTCTAAGATACCATAATGACATATGATGAAACTATTAAAGAGTACTTCAATAGATTTGATGAAATTATTAACAACATCAGGGGATTTATAGATGTCTTGGAAGATTCTATCATTTTTAAGCAACTCATGAGAAGCTTTCCAGACATGTTTGATCCTAAAAATTCTTATTTATAGGATAACAATGATTTATCTCTCAATGAATTGCATAAATTTATTATTGTTTATGATATGAGGAAAAATCCAACATTTAAAAAGAAGATTAAGGAAGAGGTGACTTTTCAAGCCATGGAGAAGATGATTTTTTTGAACCAAAACATGAGTTAATGGAACTTACTGAATCAGATGATAAGGAAGTTGATACTGAAGAAAATGATATAATCGCATCTCTTATCTCTAAAAAGTACCAGAAAGGTAGAGGAAAGTACAAAGACTAACTCCCACTTAAATGTTTTGATTGTGGAGGCATTTGACATTTTTCTATGAATTTACCTAAGAAGAAAGTTGGAGAATATGATGATGATTATGAAGAAAAATCTCGATGGAAGAAGTGAAACAAAACTTCCAAGGAAGATAAGAAATCCATTGGAAGTAAGAAAAATTTCATTGGAAAAAACAGAAGAAGTATGTTAAGTAAGAAATCTGAGAATGGATCCACCAACAACAGTTCCTCAGGAGATGAAAATCCAGAGAAGTTTAGAACTTTCTTTGCTAATGTTGAGATAAAGGAAGATTCCTCAAATAGTGAAGAAAAAGAAGGTAAAAAAACCTACATAGAATATCGGCTGAGATCAGAACTTGTGGAATTTCTTGAGAAAAACACAAAACTCAAGAAATAAATTATAATTTTGATGAAATAAGGTGATAAAAAGAAGGTAGGAAAGGAAGATCTCCATAAAAAGGAATATGTGTACGTTGAGTGGATTAAGGACCTCAAAATGAAAGTAACAGAACAAGGAAATATGGTGGAAGATCTTGTTAAGAAACTTATTGCTAAAGAAGTTGAGGTTTGTAAAACCCAATAGATATTTATTGATGTTTAAAGTACCTTAAAGAAGATGAGTGAAAATTTCAACAAGGCTTCTGAGGTAAAGACTGAAACATCTCATGCTACCAAGAGAACTCATTTCAAGAATCAGGTGAAATATACAACTAATAAATATAAAAGTTCAACTGATTATACTAACCATGTAGGTGTTAGAAGAAATGTTGGAAAAACTTGTATTTATAAGGGTTATTAGAAACACAACACATCTACAAAAATTTGAAACAATCGCAAAGAAAAGGGTTCCACATGTCTGGGGAAAGCAGTTACTAGATGATTTCTTGAACCTAAAAAAACTCACTACAGGGAAAGATCATTTTTTATAGAAGATCATGGTTCAGTGGATATTTTTGGTGATATGGTATATATGAGCACAATTTATATAATTTTTTGACACAATATGTCTCTACCTAGTAATTGGCATGAACTAAGAGGGTAATAGTGGAAGAAAAGAGAGTAAATTTCACACGTTTCATGAAGAAAGAAAATCAAAGGCATTAAATTATAGAAAGTTTCCAAAGAAAAAACAATTTTATTTTCTAGAATAAGTTTGTGGAATATGTAACAAACCAAGACACCATGCCAAAGAATGTATGAAAATTATTTTAGGATAAGTTTTCTAAACTAGAAAAAAGAAGCTAAGAAGTAAAAAATTGAGGAAAAATATTTTGTTGTAGAGACTACACTAAAAGTTAGAAAAAGGAACAAATCTTGGATTCTTAAAAATGGTTATTATTCACACATGATATGTTATATAAATATCTTGAAAGATATTGAAGAATGTGAAGAGGATCAATTACTTTCGAAAATGACAGTTCCTTAAAAATTAGAGGAATACGAATGATTGAGATTGAAGCTCAGAAATTGAAATTGAAGGAAGTTCTATTTGTTGATGGACTTGAGCATAATTTGATAAGTGTTAAATAACTTTGCGATGATGGTAAAAAAGTTATCTTTAGAAAATATTCTTGTATCAGTAAAACTTTGAAAGATAGAAAAGTTGTTACTAAGGGAGAAAGAACCAGAGACGATTTATCCCAGATTGAAGATCTTTGTAACTCATGTTACTTAAGCATTGAGTATAAAAATAAGATGTAGCATAAAATACTTTATAATCTTGTCCATAAAAGTATGAGAAACATTTCTAAGGAAGATGGAGTAAGAAAATTACCACAACTGAAAAAGAAAGTTGATGCTATTAGTAAAACTTGCCTAAAAGGAAGGATTCTTAGTAGCATACATAAGAAAGTTGAAATATAAACCACCAAACCTCTTGAGCTCATTCACTCTGATATTTGTGGGCTGATGAGACATCAATCAATAAAAGGTGATTTTTTATATTATTATTTTCATTGATTATTACAGAAAACGGTGGGATCAATGAAGCAACATACGATTCATACTAGATTAAAAGAGAAAAAAAAAAGAACAAGAAGAAGATAACGGGACATAGAGATTTACATGGTTTGGTAATAATACCTACATACATGGAGAGACATAATTTCACTAGTTTTAGGAGCAAAAAATACAAAGATATATCAAAGTTTCACAGATAGAAACCCTACCCTGAAATGGGTTAATAAAGAAGATGAAGTACTATTCCACCAACCGCATAGAAAGTACGCACAACTACCATGAACAGTGGTTGGAAGTCTGTATCGCTACAGTTCCACGAATACCCAAGTCCAAGATATTATTGTGGCTGATGGCTAGAAGTCCACAGAGATATAGTACCGCAGTCTCTAAAGTCTGAGCTGTCACAATAGTCATGACAAAGTTTTCACTTCTACAATTTCTTGTTGGTGTCGACTGGTCAACTCCTTTACAGTCGGCTAGGGTTGCTACAGTACCCCCATAATTTGGTTCGAGGGACTTCACCCCCCTACCCCAGGAGTAGGTGCACGTTCCCCCCTAAAATCCCCAACAAGCTCACCGTGAAGTTCGATCCTTGGAGTTGCGACCTGATGGGCATTATGAACCGCAAGCATTCAGACCAACACTATCCCAAATGAATCAGGATACACCAATTCAACATTGATGACTTCACTCAGATGACAAACATAATGTTTATGAAACATAAATCAAAGGTTTCAATTTTTTTTAGAAGTTTTAGAAGGGATGTTGAGAAAGAAATTAGTTTTTACATACTGAAGCTAAGAGCTGACAATGGAAAGGAGAACATAAGAAATGATTTCAAATACCATATAAGGAAACATGGAATAAAAATCCAATGTAGTGCTCCCTACACTCTTCAACAAAATGGAGTGATAGAACAAAATAATAGAAGTTTTTTTTTGAAATGGGAAGAAGTAAGCTTGCTAAGTATAAAATTTCTAAATTTTTCTGGAGATAATCTATAAGTACAGATGTTCATGTACAAAACAAATTTTTATTGGGAAAAAACTTAAAAGATGGATATTTATGAGACGTGGTATAAGAAAAATACAACCATGAAATACTTCAAATATTTTGGGAGTCTTTTATTTCTAAATATAAAAAATCCAGATCTTGTAAAGATTGATGAAAAAGATGAGGAAATAATTTTCATAGGATATTAAGCCTATGGAAGAAGTTACAAGTATTGGAATAAATATCTAAAAGATTTAGTTGATTCCTATGATTTGAAAGTTATTGAAAATCAGACTTCCTTAAAAAAAATGTTGGAGATGATACGAAATATTTTGCAGAAGATAGATTGATAACTTCAAATGAAGATAATAAAAGGAAAGATGGAAACTATCCCACATGTGTGCCAAATAATTAGAATAAGACTTATGATGAAGATAACGATACCGAAAGGAAATATATTAAGTTTCACACTTTAAAAAATTGGTGGAATGTGACAACATCATTGGAAATTAGAGATCTCCAGTACTGACCAGAAGGAAACTGATATTAGAGAATTAGATATCACTTATCTTATAGGTGGAACCACAATTAGAGTTAGTTGAACATAAAGAGTGGTTAAATGCTATGAATGAAGAGTTAGATCAAATTGAGAAAAATAACACATGAGAACTTATTCCAAGATAATAAGGAAATAATTTTATAATAAAAAATTGGGTGTTTAGAAACAAGCTCAAAAAACATGGAGAGATTTCAAGAAACAAAGATCTATTTGTTTACAAAGTTTACTCACAGGTGGAAGATTTTGATTTTGAAGAAACTTTTCCCATGTTGCAAGACTAGAAACTATAAGAATGTTCTTGGTAGTTCATGCACATCATTTTTACAAAGTATATTAGATGTATGCTAAGTAAGCTTTCTTAAATGAAAAAATTGAGGAATAAATTTATATTGAGAAACCTAGTGGGTTATTTCTTAATAAAGATGAAACCATGGTGTGTAAGTTGAATAAAACATTGTATGAGTTGAAATAGACTCCTCATGGGTGGTACTATAAACTTGATAGTTTCCTGAAGTATTTGAACTTTTCTAAAGGAAAAGTTGATAGCAACCCATATGTTAAGAAAATAGGCATAGGTACCCTTATTATTATTGTTTGCATTGATGGTATAATTTTTACAGGTGACAAGGATAAAACTTGTGAAGAATTTTCTAAACAAATGAAGAACTTTAAAATGTATATTCTTGGAGAGTTAACTTTATTTATGGGATTACAAGTTCAAAAAAACAGAGATATATCTTTCTATATCAAGAAAAGTATGCCAATTTGTTATTACAAAAGTTTGGTATGATAGATTCTAATGAGTTTTATACTCTTATCTCTGTTGGCATAAAGTTGAGTAAAGATGAAGCTAAAAAAAGTGTGAATTAAAAAGACTTCCAAAAGTTGATAGGAATATTATTATATCTTACCACTTCAAGACCATACATTGTATATGCTGTTACATTATGTGAAATATATCAGAGGGATCTAAAGGAGTCACACATGTTGAAAACTAAAATAATTATCAGGTATGTTAAATAAACATCAAACTATGGGATGATGTATAAAAGGAGTAATATGATGAAATTTATTGGGCTCGCTGACGTTGATTGCGCTGGAGATTATAATGATATAAAATCAACATTGGGAGGAACTTTCTTCTTGAGAGAATGGTATGTGAGTTGTAATAGTAAGAAACAATGTTCTGTTACTTTGAGAACAACACATGAAAAATATATTGCCACCACTCAAGATTGTACACAAATATTGAAGATGAAAGTTCAGATGGAAAATTTGAGAGTGAATGTTTATAAACTATTGAAGATTCTTTATGATAATTAAAGTTCCATTGATCTTTCTAAAGACCTTGTACAACATTACAGTTCAAATCACATTGATATTAAGTATTATTTCATTAAAGATAAAGTTTCTGGTAGAGATGTTATGCTTGAGTATATTTCAACAATGTCTCAAATTAATGATGTTTTCATCAAAGATATGTCAAAGGAATTGAGATTGAAACTACATGTTCAGTCTCCACCAATGAATTTATAAAGTTTGTAAGGAACTTACCCCACCTTGCTTTGGATCATGTTGTCAAATGTAGAGAGAATATATAACTTTGTAAGGCATATAACTCTTTCTTTTATAAAAATTAAGCTATTGTTATTATAAAAAGGGGGAGATAAAAATATTGAGGGGGAGTTTATCTTATCATGGTTAAAAAATTTCTTATCATCAAGGGATGTAATTCCTAAAAAACATTTCTTTATCTAGTAGTGAAGTGTGAGGACATTCTCTATGAGAAAGGCCATGGTTTGATAAAAATTTGATAAAATAGTTGTTGAAAAAATGTTAAAGTTGCTGCAAATGTTTCCAAGAAATCTAAATGAGTAGCTTGAAGATCCTTTTGGTTGGTTTTGTAATGTATTTTTTATTTGTTTTCAACAATTATTATTGTGAATGTTTTTTGTATCTAAGGTAAAAAAGAGCTGCTGAAGTTTTTAAGAAAGTTTTTTTATGAAGTTCTAGAGGAGGATAAGAAAGTTTCCCTAACTGCATTAGGAAACTTTCTTTTTAGTCAGATGATGTTCCATTCTTCAAGTTCCTATCATTATGAAGATTCTTATGATCCAAGCTGAGATGGTAAAAAGGTTGATGTCACACAATGTTATCGGATGGATATTTACAAGAATTCCATGTTTCTAAGTTTGTATGCATTTATATGAAGTGAAATAGGTATAAAGGGGGAGAAGTACAAAGTGTGAGAAGTTGAAGTTCGAGAAAAAATACAAAGTTCAAGCTGTAGTTCCAAACGGACAGGGTAAACAAAGTTGAAGGTACAAGTGTTATGAAGTTGAAGTTGCACACTTTATAAAGGTTGAAGTTATGAAACCATGGATAATGCTAATGAATGAAGGTTATAAGACCGAGTCCATTGGATGAAGATACATATGATCTAGTTTTGTTTGATAGAGGCTCTGATACTCCATATGAAGAAGAGTTTGTACAGATCTTTATGAAGACCATCAGATAAATAGAATCTCGGTTGCATCAGACTATCATGTATGAAGACCAATAGTTTGAGTCTACCTGAAAAAAGCAGATAAAATACAAGGTTGGGTTTTTTGTTACAACTTGTACTTAGTTCAATATCATTAAGTCTTTAAGGGAACTGTGGTATGTATGATATCATATATAATCCATTGGTTGGATAGGTTTATCGATCAAACATTGTAGAAAGATTCATTGGATGGAAGAATATTAGACATATCAAGATGATGTCATTGGATAGATGACCCTATGAAGCTATACCTGTCTGTGCTTTTTGAATCATGTTTGTAGCTTGAGTTGAAGTAGGGTGACAGGACAAAGACATAAAAAGTCATCAGTTAGAGGTTTCATATGAAAATCACCATATGGAGTGATTCTGAGTTTATCGATCTAAGTCATTTGGTTGAAGCTAATCAGTCAAACAAGAGTTTAATAGAGTAGTTCACTGATCTAAGAAATAACAGATATTCACTGGACAAAAGTATAGCACATAAGGTGAAGTTTTTCTTATGAATGTGATCGAACAAACATCAATCATACGAAGTACCGAGAAGCTTTAAATAAACTTTCTAAAGACCTTAACAATGATAATTCTAAAGCTGGTCCTTTAATTTTTATTTATATAGAAAGGTTAAAGAAGTTTGAATAAGTTCCTTAAAAAATATTTTATGGAAGTTCGAAGAAATTTTTTGTTTCTGGAGTTTTTATGAAGCTTAAATAATATTCTAGAAGAGTTGATAAGCATCCAATGGAGTTGAGTTGAGTGGGAGTTTCAAAATTTGAGTTTTGGCTGAGTGGGAAAACACATTTTATTTCCCTCACTTTTACCCTGGTTACACACCTATATAAAGGTGTGTACATAAAAATCATATGTACACTATTCACACATGAAAAATGATAGCCAAAGTGATGCAAGTCTTACAGGATGGAGATACCGAACAATGATCATAAGAGCTGAAGAATTCCAAGTAGGGGTGAGTCTCCAACCTTTGGTTGAAGAAGAGGCACTGGATAGAGTTTCTGGTTAGACTAATCAGATAGATTCATCAGTTAGAGATACCGGAAAGAGACTATACCAGACATATATTCTAAAAAGTTTTTGAGGAACAATTGTTTTGTTCATCGGACATAGCACAGATCAGAGGCACAATTGTTTTGTTCATTGGAAAGAGCATAGATCAAAGGTGAACTAGATGGAGTATATTGGATAGGCATAAGATGCACTGAATAGAGATACCAGATGGAAACTTTCTAGATGAATTTAAGTGAGTTGATAAGAAACGTTCCCTAACGTGTTTTGTCTTGGTTTGATAAGAAAACTTTGTAACTGATGAGAGTTATTATACTTTCCGATCAGGGGATAGAAGGAGTCTAATGAGAGTTGGATCAGATTATATTCACTCCATTTCATAGTGGATTTTCATAAACCTACGAGAGTCACCATGATAAGGATGTAATCACCCACATCTAGGGAAAACCTTGTAAATCTTGTGTGCTCTGTTTTACTTTCTTTACATTTCATACAAAGTGTGGTTGGGTTTTATAAAGTTAAAAAATATAGAACACTCTAAAAAGTTGCATGGGTTAATTTCAAGGAGGGAGGAAATTATAAAAGATAACCAATAATTAAACCCCCTTCTCAGTGGTTCTCCCACTCATGGGAACTTCAAATAAATATTTATTTAATGATAAATATTATTTATTACCTTGTGAATAAAAAAGGGTTAAATAAATATTCTATTCTATGGTCTTACGAATAAATATTTATTTAATATTAAACTCGCATATTTATTCTAATTAAAATGTAATTGGTGGCTGAATATTTTCGATCAATAAAATTATAAATAAATATCATTTATCGGTCTTGATAATATTATTTATTCTAATTGTTAAATTTAAATTGAATTTAATTTAGATCATGGATACACTTTATTTGTAATCCTCTAAGTCTCTTTCCCAATGACAATTGACGGAATTACCTAAGGTATAAGTTTAGTGCCTAACAATATGTCAATACACCCATAAAGATGTTAATGCTGCAATGAAAACAACCACATAAGAGCACTCACTGTGTAATACAATCCATTTGTCATGATATCTCATCAAGTAGGTTTCATAATCATGTCATCAACCTATGCACTCGATATATCTTTATTTGAATTCCTTAAATGAACCTATCAATCACTATGACCATTGATTTTAGTTCAAAAATTATATTTCAATCAAAAGGATGAGATATCACTCGTGATGTATCCAATGTATCCCACCTTGTTGCAAACATAAGTTTTCATGATTTTCATCAATATATTGAAACACATGACTCATGATATTCATTAATAATAATTTAAAGTGTAAGGATAATTACACACATTCATAGATAGGAATATCAAATGACACGTAAACATGAAAAATTCTTAATGGCGGGTATGTCCTTATAATCTCCTGTATTAGAGATTTCCAAGTATGAACTTCATGTGATGAAACCTCATCTACTTATATATAATTCCATTATAGAATGTGATCCTGACCATAGGACATATTTTTAAGAATATCGTCATGACACTTCAAGGTTCTCATCATAACAGAGAACTGTTATGACCTTTCAATGCGATAGATACTCTAAGACATGATTACATTAATGTTATGTAGAATAATAATCAATATATGACAATACATTTATTAATATTCAATATTTTGAATATATAGTCAATCTAAAGTAAAAAGTAGCTTCTTTTATGATACAAATTCCAATATACTTCTGCTTGTATTAGTTCCAAATGCTAATGACTTTTAGTCCGCTATCCCTCACATGATATTCATTCTTATGATGAGATAAATATTTATTTAATGGGTCCTCCATGTTCTATTTCATGGAAAATATACTTACCGCAACCTCACATCTCTGAGAAAAATCCCTCACGAGATGATGCTTCTGAAGTACATGCTTTGTTCGCTGATGTGACCTTGACTCCTTGGCAAGATCCACCACTGTAATATTATCACATTAGAGTGTGATGTGATCTTTATTACTAGTCACCCCATCCAAATCTTGGATGAATTTGAGTATCCACATCAGTTATTTATTTGCATCAGAAGCCACAAAATACCTAGACTCTATTGTAGAATCAATGACCACTGCTTTATTTGAGATCTTCCAGCTCATAGCTCCTCGATTAAGGGTGAATACATATACCAATTATGATTTCAGATCATCTTGATTTATTTTGGAAACTAGAATATGTATATCCTCTGATGACTAGTTTCCCATGTTCTCAATAAACTAGAAACATATATTTAGTGTGCCTCAAATACTTCAGGATAGTCCTGACCGCCATTCAATGACAATGTCCTAGGTCCACTTAATATCTTCTTATCATACTCAATGTATATACAACATCGAGCCTGATACATATAATAACACATATGATTAACCCTACCACTGATGTGTATGAGATTATTTTCATCTTCTTCCCCTCCTATGTTTGAGAAAACATTTTCTTGGAGAGATTTATACCATGTGAAATTGGCTACAATCCCCCTTTGATTGTTCCATACTGAATTTATTCAGTATCTTTTCAATGTATATACCTTGACTTAATCTAATCAGCCTTTTGGATCTATCACAATGGATATCGATCCTAATAATGTATGTTGTGAAGGTTTTAGGTGCATTGGAGGTGTCTTGGTGGGAGAATAACCATAAAGGTTTTTTTTCGATTTGATAGATCATTCGCAATATTGTACATGATGTAAAAACCATGACCAACAACATTTTTTCCATCAAATATTGAAATATAGAAAAACCCAAAAACTAGAGAGGATCTTTTCACATTAAATTTATAATTAATTTGTTTATGATTGGAAGAAAAGGTTACCTCATCAATGAAATTTCTTCATAGATGACGCTGATTGTTTGAAAACCCTTTTTTAGATCACCTTCATTGCACTGTAAGGAACCAAGTGTAGAATCTCTCTAGAGATGATCCACATGTGCTCATTTAACCTTCAAATTATGTTGATTGATTTCCAGGTGCTAGCACGGTGAACCAGTTATCTTGCACTATTTTTATTGATCACTTGAAGATCCTTTAGGCATGAAGGAGTTATTTTTATTCTTGAGAATATGTGAGGATAAATTCAAGATAGAAGTCCATTATGCACAATTAATATCAATTCTTGATTAACCCTACACAATAGACATAACCATCTATTTGTACACTACTAGAAAGTGGAGCTATACCAACAGGGAAATACCAAGAGTTTGAGGAAACTATTGGTATAGGTGACCCTATACTAATGGTTTATACAAACTGTTGGTATAACATGTTTAAGAGATGTGTATACCAATAGTTTTATCAAAATTAGTGGTATAGATAAGCTATCCCAATGGTTTTTTAAAACTGTTTGTATAGCCTTACTATATACTGACGGTTTTAAAAAATTGTTGGTATATCCTTTACCACCTTACTTAGATGCATGACTTCTCCTCCTCACATTCCAACCCCACCCAAATCTAACCCTATGAGTGAGCGGCCTTCAGTTTTCTTCCCCAAATGCAACAATCTCTCCTTAATTCATGTTTTAATTCTATTCGTCCTAAACATCAAATTGGTGAGATCTAAATCCTTCATCTCTTCTGTCAATCATCATTTTCATTTTTTTCTAGGTCTAAAACACTAAACTAGATTCTTTTTTGTCAGATTCATTCAGATTTATTGAACCGAGGTTAGTTTTGGTTTTCTTATTTTTTTTGTTTCTATTGATCCTTGCTCATGTTTTTGATTCTCTCTCTTTTTTTGAAAGAAAAAGACACAATGAAGAAGATTAATTGGATTTAGTGTACATAGACCACCTTCTTTCAATGATGATGAGTTTTGGATCATGATTTTACTATTACTAGCTAAGAATTTAGTTTGTATCTTCTTGTTAAAAATCCAATGAACCTGAATTGATTGTGGATTTGGCCATTTTTGAATGGATGTAAAGGACTAATGTTGATTGTTGTGGGCCTGTCCGTTTCAAGTATTGATTTTGTGGCAGGGATGACACCTAGGATGGATTTTTTTGGATTGAATATTTCTCTTATTGGTATTGGATGGGATCCCATGTAATTTTTTATTTTCATCAAGGAATTAAATTGAAAGGAGAAAGCAGAAACTTCTAGTTATGTCAATAGAAACATGAAATGGTGGCTGTGTAGAGGGTAATCCCATGCGCATTATTCATCTGGACTAAAAGATTTTCTGATTGGCCTTGATGTTAATCTCATTTTAACTCTAGTGAGGGTGCATATTCCAAATAAAGGTGCAATTCACTGAATATTTGAAGGATCCAAAGTATTTGAGATCCATGCTTATGAGGAGTTTGGAGTCTACATGGAGTGGCTACTCTCAATACTGATAATGTATGTCAAGGCTTACATTAGATATCTCATGTGAATTTCTTGATCATCCTTTGAATATGTCCTAGTGAATATATGGTTTATTTTCTTTGTATTTCATGTTGGTGTAAACATGTTACACTTCATGATTTTTCCTATACACTTATTGTTTTAATAAATTTTCAGTGGGTATGAGTTGGTCTTCCAATTCATATCTCAAGCTTCCTATACATTTTATGTATAATTAATAACTGCAAAAGAAACTTAAAATCATTATTTGACATGATATGATGAATTTACTTCATAATAAAGTAGGGGTAATCAACACATAAGCGAGAACATGAAAGCCAAGATTCTAAATATTCATAAGAAATATTGGGTTATCCATCCTAGGGAACATTAGTAGTTTGTAATTTTCTCAAAGTAAGTTTATCTATATTGGATGAATCATGTTTAATAAACTTTGAGGGATGAAAATGTCTTTAAAAGTACAAGAATTTGTTGAATAAATTTTAATTTCTATGCATCAAGGGTTTATACAACCAGCCTGGAAGAAGCAGTCTAATACACCTTCAAGAGGGTAAGTGAACCCCATTGATGTCGGTCACTAACCTCCGACCAAGTGAATATGATATTGGAGTGACTCTCTCAATCCTCTCTAGTTTGGATCATATCTGAATGGTATGGGGAAATGTCAACCAACCCTACTAAATAATTTCAAAACTTCCCTATGAGTGAACTAACTAGATTTTATTGTACCTATAGGCACTTGGTAGAAAATTTATATTGACTAATGTTTCTTTTATGGTTGTTGGGAAAAAAATATTCTAGGTTCATGATAGTAAAAGCAGAGATATTAGGGTTTTTAGGAGATTTGAGATGAGTGAAATGGTATCTAGTGATAAGTTCTATTTTTCTGTGAAAAAAATCATTGGTTCAAGTTTAAGAGAAAAGAAAATAAATGTGAAGAAGTGAGAGCTGATAATATTTCATAAAATTCCATCAAAAGTAAAATGTTTCTTGAGAATGATGAGGATTTTGGGTTTGAGTTTCCAAATATCTCAAGGATTATCTCTGTCAAAAGTTTGGATTCATTTACTATCCTTTTTTTGTTTCATTTTAACACTTGAATGAATTCCATTTTTACCTCAAGTACTTACTAATATTTTTGAGATCCCTCACCACATGAAACCCTTTCATCTCATACTCTCTAGTCTCAAATCCTTTTATCTTCCCATATAATTTTTTCTTAATGTTTTGGTAGATATTTTTCCTATATTCCCTTTGTTTTCTCTACTTAATTTGGATAAATTTCCTCAATTTAAATCTTCTATTTTATACAGAACATTAGTTGAATATGGTGTTTAAATCGATAGTTGTGACTGTGAAAATTATTGACTACCAAATAAAAAATGGTGATATTTTTCAGTATTTTTTTAACTCGACCTTTTTCTCATATATAGTATATTATGTCATATATTTTCTGAATTGGTATAGAGATTTAAATCTATGACCTTTCTCAATTTCAAATCATGATGGATAATTTCTAGTGAATTGAAATTTTTTAATGAAAACCTCTTATAAAAATAGAAATAGTAGGAAATAACAAGTCAATGGAGATATAAAGGGAGATTGGCACACCTCATAAATTTCTCTTCCATCCCATGGGTTGTACCCTAATATTATTATTAGTGTCAAACTCCCAATTCCCCTAATTTTAGTTTTCCTTGTACATGGATATTATCCCATCTTATTTCTAGGTATCATTATACACTTTAATAAATCCCCATAAATGGATTCCCCCTTTCTTGTACAAAGCCTCATCCCACAAATAACCATACCTCAGATATTTTTCTTTCATAATCGTTGTCACTAAGGTTCATTCTCTCCATTATTGTTAGATTTTTTATGAAATCTATGAAAAAAACCTTCCATACTTTTTATACTTGGTCTATCATTTGATCTTTAGTGATTTACATATCCCCCTTGACCCCATGATACAAATACAGTCTTGTCCCCAAGACTAAATTTTGGATATTAACTAGTTATCGTGAACTTTTCCTCCCATGTTGTTCTGTTAGTGCTTTCATTTTTTTCATTTAATCAAATACTAAGTAACATTTTTTATCTTTCTTTTCCACATAATGAGTAGCCATGCTTTTCTAGTCATTATTAAGTTGTTTTTAACCCCTAGGTCAAGAGGGAGTGTGGTCTCTAAATAATGTAGGGGTGTTAGAACTACCTGGCCTAACTAGTCATGTTTAGACAATAAAATAAATAAAAAATTTAAATTAATTTTAAATTAAATGTATATTTAAATATTTAATTATGTGTTTTTGGCTAGGGTAAGGTCAGACTTGATCCAGGTCAGGATGGTTGGGCCCAAATTCAGGGCTTGGTTCGATAATGATCCATTGTTTGGTATGGGTGGGCCTGACCCCCACCTCGAAACGTACCAATATTTTTCTATCTCTCATTATTCTCAGGTTGTTTCTTCAAATCAATGGAAAATAGTATAATTTTGAGATATTTTGAGGATAATGTAATCATAAAATATAATAGTTTTTTCCATTCTTGTCAACCTTTTATTTCCCCCTATTTTCAGTAGGTGCTTGACATAAGAAAATTAATTTTTAAGCTGTCTGAGGGCCTCATCTAAATTAATGCGTTTTCTAGTCTCCTGATCAACCTATACCTCTGAGGAATGAATCTCAATTAAATGGAGTCTTGACCATGGATCTATGATCAATAGTGTAATGCCAAAATTTTCTCCAAGAAAGTGAAACAACCCAATTATGGTATTAGTCAATAAAAAAGCAATGAAGGTAGATTTTAGGACAACCGTGTACTACCTTTGTCTAATTTTTGCTTTCAAGGTGTTATGTTAAATTCATTTAAATATTGGTACCTTGTAACATGAATAAATTCTTCCTAACAAAGATTGGGCTGCAGTCACTTTATATATATTTTAGAACCTCATTCAATTTGACATCTTCTCTAATGCATACTTTTGATTGAATTGTGAAAAGGTGCTTGAGGGAAATGAAATGTACATATTTGGATATATGTTCCATAACCATCAGTATATCATTGTACCCATTTTATTTGGATATGGCAGTGATAGATTCAAGTAACAGATCCTCCAAGTTTGCATCAAGATTTCTAAAGGCTTCCACAAGTCTCTGGTAGTTTGAGATAAAGGATTGAAAGATTGAAATGTATTTCAAGATTTTATATATTCTTTTAATTACCCCTATTTCCCTATCAATATAAATTTTCTACAAAGTGCATGTAGGTGCAATAAAATCTAGAATTTTTACCTGTAGGGAAGTTGTGAAATTTTTTAGTAGGGTTGGTTGACACGACCTGATCTCATTTGGATATGATCCAATCCAGAGAGGATTGAGAGAGTCAATCCAAGACCATCTTAATAATTTTTCTTCATCCATTTTATTATGAATTTAACCACATTTTAAAACATGTCATTTCTTTATTTTTGTAACATCTATTGTCATCTTTATCACGTCAATCTTAAAATCCATGGAATGTTGGATTATTTCACATTGTGTGCAGTTTCCTCCTAATGAATCTATATTTCTTAATGTATCTCCATGAAATGTATTAAATAAACAATAATGAAGTTATTTATATATTATTCTTCTATTAATTTTCTGTCATGTATATGATTTTTTTCTATTTCTATCTTTTATATCACCCATTAAATATTCCATTCTTCCTCATGGTTCCATTGAATTTTCTCATGATCAACTTTTGACAGAGAAAATATTTTCGACTATTTTACTTTTAATTTCATTATTTTTAATCCTTTAATAGTGTTATATTATGGGTAATTGACACACTTTATTATTTTTGAAGTATTTTTATCTTAATTAAAAAACGACCTATTTTGAATTTTAACTATTTTAATTAATTTATTTGTTTCAAACATAAATTTTTATATACTGATCCAAATTATGAATTTTTTTTAGGATTACATAAATCATGGTTGTTGTTTTATTCTTCAGGTCCCAAATCCCAATCCATCATTTGAAGGCCCAAAATCATCTCACAAGTTAGACCTTGAAATTTGTGCATAGAACTGGATATTTTTTTATGATGGGGTCATATCTCATAACTGGAGAAATAAATGGATCTTAAATTAGGCATGGAGATGTATAAGATATACAAAAACAACTTTCATGAATGTTTCCATGCATTATTTCTTCTTTTTCAAGGCCATAAAAATATTGGAAACCAAAGACAAAGAATACAAAGAGTCCGCCTCGGCAGAATAAATTTCCATATAAAATTATATATCTCTCCAAACATGACCAATGAAGCTAAAATTTTGTGGGTATATATAGGGGATATATATGAACAACTTTAAAGAAGACCAATTTTCCAAATCCAGTCATTAAATGGGGATCCCATGCACAAACTTTTTTGTGGGAAAATTTGGAGCCAAAAACTTCACCCCTTTTGCCTATAAAAATTAGTTCCTTCTTCATTTCAAAGGGTTGACACTCTAGGTGTCCATTTTTAGTATATTTTTAGTATTTTATTTTATTGTAATAATATTATGAATTTTTATTATATTTCAATATTCTTCATCTCATTATCTAGTGTTTTTATCTATTATATTTTCCACTTCATTCTTTTCTCCACTATAATCTCTAATACTCACGATCATGAGTAACTAACATGAGAAAGTTCTCGGGGGAGAAATAAAATGTTGGACCAAATTTTTTGAGCTATCATTATTAATGTTTCTTATTTTCTTAGAGTTAGGTCGAGGGGGATCTTAGTGGGCAAGATGCATTTGTCTCTCCACTTTCCACTTGAGGATTAGCTTTGGCTTCTGCAATATTTTCCCTCGATCGAGGAGATGGATGTGCAGTCTCTCAGTGATCATTGAGTGCACCGTATATTCACAACCATAGAAAAAATAATATGTTCACACATATTATGGAGTTTTTTAATTAAGTAAATTTGAAACTAATAACAAGACAATTAAAGTTCAATCTGGGTGATTCTCTTGGAAATATATCCTTTTTGTCTAACATCATTCTGTCTATTTTCATTCTATTTGCATTTCATTTTCATGTTTAATTTTTGTATTTATTTCATAAACCTAATTTATTTTTGTATTATTTCATAATATATATATATAAAGAAAAATTGAATTAGAATTAGTGCGTGATTGACCACAACAGCTTCTCAAGAAAACGACCTAGGTCAGCCCCTTTTCTGTACTTAGTTATAAATATTTTGAGAGCACACACGACAACATTTCATCAAATTAGCATTGCTACCGGGGATCCAATTGGTATTAAATCACTTTTTATTCATTTTTTTAAATAATTTTCTTTTATTCATTAATAAAAACACAAAAAAAAAACATAAATTTCAAAAACTAAAAAAATTATCTTTGTTCATGATGTATTCCAATTCAAATTATTATACATGGACTGACCAATATCAAGTGAAATAAAAAGTTCAAAATGATCATGAATACAAAATAAAATAACTTAAAGAAGATATTAAAAAATTTAAGAGAAACGTTTAAGGGGTAGAAGAATATATTCATGCACTACTAGAGCAACCCGAACCTAAACCTGATCCAAAATATGAACTAAAATGAGTGGTGGAAGATATTTCACCAATCATTTTTTATGTTAAAGAACCCAAGGTGGGTGAGAAGGATCTAGTGAAGAAATTAATAACATCATCCCACACTCAACAATTTATCAAGGAGGTCCCTGAATAACACATGCAATCTAATGTACTCATGAGAGATCGACATTTTTTGGAAGAATCTTGGAATAGATTTGTTGAAGATAACCTAAAACATGATCTTCCCATCCTTGGTAATGAAAAACCATCACATCTCCACCTCTCTCTTGATTTGGAAGACAATGATTAAGATGAACCTATTGAGATTGATATTCCAATGGTCCTTCCAGAAGAGATCAATTTCTAAGTTGACTTACTTAAAAGGGAATATTTATTTATTGATTCATTATATTTTAATATTATTCAAGATAAATTGTTTTCTGACTTCTCCTTTTCTAAAATTTCTGATACAAAAAAAATAGATCAGACCTTGTATGATAAGAAATATGCCACAAAAGTTGTGGCTATAGAAGGAGAGTTTTATAAGATGGTGGTGGTGTGACTTCCTCCTCTACAACAACTTGTATAACATATAGATGATGACACCACATAAGTCATCATGGAGCACCCCTATCTTCTTTTACCTCCCACTTTAGAACTCAAATTTTATATTTATTCTTTCTTAGGGATTGGGAATTTTCTTATATTATTTGGGGTTATTCAATCTTGGTGTTTACTCATGGACACTTGGAAAAGTCACATGTGGTGTTTCGTCTCAAAGAAACCACACCCACCTTCTGATTGGGGATAATCCACTGCAATTGCCTGAATAGGGGCAGTAAAAACCTATCACCCACTTGGGGGTCTTGATTAGTCACTGAAAGTGGATAATATTAATTTTTAATATCTTTATATTCATTTTTCCAAATTCCATAAACATTGTTTTTAGTGCATTACATAAATAGAACTTCATTTCTCATCTTAAATGCAATTCATGTTTAAAATGCAAATTTGGGCCCAATTATTAATTTGTTTGTGTACAACATTATATTCATTTTATGAATTTGAAATTTTGGTATATGATTCAAAACTTTGTTTGGAACATTTTATCTTTTAGTTCCAATGGATGAATCCCAAGGGAAGATGGAGATTTTTGCGCCTGAATGTAGAAATTTTCTGGAAAAAGCATAATGGGCCTAAGGCCCATCAAACAAATGTGGGGCCCACAAAACAAGCCCAATGAAGCTAAAATTTTTACAGTAGAAAGATAAAATTAGGAGTATCATTTTATTCAACTGTGTCCAGAGCTAATTCTCAATTATTCATGATGATAAAGGGATCTGAAGTTTCGATTTAAATGATGGGCCCGACATTAATGCACATAAAGTCGTCCCACCATTTAGACCATAACTTCCAAACGAATGTGCAAAATGACCTGGAATTTGTAAATCTGATAGAGAACACATGGAATAAGATATTTCTCTTCTAAGACCGCTGATGATTAGGCCTCCTTAAATTCCAAATTCACATGTCAAAATGGTGGACGAATCTGGACGAAATTTCCGGGTCAACTTCAAAACGTCAAAATCCCTTAATTTTCTCACCCTCCTTTTGACTCTCTAAATTAATGGGGATGTAATTTATTGTGATGGGGTGTCTCTAAGTCTAATAATATGCCTATATAAGGATCTGGCGGTGAAGGAAATTATAATCTCATATTTTTATTTGGAATCGAAGTTTTTCTTTCATTTGTATTGTCATGCTTTCATTTTGTAATCATTTTGTCAATTTCTCCCATGTAAGTTTTTCGTTCACCTTAATTTAATTAATAAAATATCATCATATTCTTCTTATTAATTTCTTATTTCATTTTCCATATCATTTTGATACTGTTTCCTTAGGGAGTGAGGTTATTCACATAATCTTTTGTGAAACTCTTCACACAACGGTGGAGTGATTTTATTTATTTTTCTTCTTCTCCAATTCTACCATCATAAGTCTACTACCCACTTTCATTGATAAAATAACATCAATGGAGGGCTAATACTCTAAAGGGTTGATCCAAGGGAGTAGAAAGGGGATGAATTGGATGTTATTTATTAATTTAATAATTCCTAATCAATTCTATTTTTGAGATTTTCATTCAATGATTTACGTTCTTTTTTAAACTCTCCAATTTTAAGGATACACATCCCGAGTGCTAAAAACGATCCTCTACCTTGGAGTTCTCATAAATATGATCCTACAAGTTTATAGGTGATTAACCTTAGGATAGTTTAAACTCTAAATTAGTGAGTGATTTGGGATGTTTGTATTTTGTTAAAGGAAACGCTCAAACTTAAGACATTGAAATAATTTAAAAAGAAATTCATCCAATTCACCCCATGCGATACCTAAGGATCAACTCACAATTTTAAATTGAATTCACTTAAGTCTTTAAAATATCAAATAATACAATCAATTCAAACAAAATTTGGACACTTCATAGCCAAATAAACACCATAAAATAACCTTCTTAGAATGCATGTTTCTTAGGTTTCTTCTTAGGTCTCTGAGGATCGATAACCCAAGCCGTACTACAATGACCGCTTACACCATAAAACTTGGGTAAATTTGGGTGCAACCAAATTTTTGCGCCATTGTCAGGGACCAATTAAGTCACCTTAGAACATATTTCTATTATCCATCATTTCTCTTTTCTCATCCCCATTTATCTTCTCTTTTCCCCTTTCTATTTTTTTGACTCTCGAAAATCATGATTCCAAATTTCCAAATAAATACAATGGAGTATAATAAAAAATATCCCTTCAGAAACTCAGGATGGAATCAATTAGAAAATCCACATTGGGAATCACCAAACTTTTTTAATTACTTTGATCAAACCTTAATTGAATACACCACACTAGATGAGATGTACAATCAATGGGATGCTGATTGTTTAAAGGATCAATTTCCATACCTCTCGAGGATGATTGAAGAGATAAAACTTAATGATGTTAATGATGTCCAAACATATATCAATACTAATTTTGAAAAAGTTCTTGAACATTTGTGTGAAAAAATGGTTAAAATGAATTCAGAAGTTTCATCACTGAGATTAGAAATACAAAGCATTGAGACTTGTGAGGAACCCATTCTTACTCAGGATGTCTCTTCCTCATAACTAATACAAGAATCTTGTCTCCCACAAACCTCAAATGAATTTATTGAAGAACCAACCATTGGATTTGGGATAGTTGAAGATAATAAAGGAATTGTTTATGGGTGCTTAAATCAAGAGGAAACTAATTTTTTGTATTCACAAGAGGGAAACTTGACCATGTGGATGGAGAGTCCTAAATATTTCTCCATTGATGATTTTTCAGAAACGTAAATCACTGAACAATGGGGAGAAATACCAAACATTGAGCCCATACCCACACCTCAAATTCAACTAGACACTTTTTGGGATGAATCATATTTTAAAACAGAACCAATTCTTTCTAAATTTTTTGGAGAAGAAACTGACTTTCATTCAAATTTCCAATCTTTATTCGGAAATTGCAATCGACCAAAACTCAAAATCATTATCCTTCCTTCCCCAGACAAGAATTCCATCATAGGTGATAAAAAAGACCTTGCAGTTTTAGTTCATTCATATAAAGAATCCAATAATTTTGGAATGGTCATTGATGTCTTAGGAAAGAATATAAGTTCAACTGAATCAATCATTTCTGATATTACATGTATTTTCACACTCATTGTTGAACAAGGTATTTCACATGTCACAGATTCTAAAAAAAAATCAATTTCAATCAAGTTGAAGTGGAGAAATATGGGTTCATTAAAATTTCTAAAGTTGGAATTGGATAAGTTGGGGGGTTCAAGTCGAGCCAACGACGTTAAAAAAAGCTCTTCATGGGATCCAATCCATGGTTTTCATGTTTCCAATCATTTTGAATCATTTTATTTTTCATATAATAAATTACCATAGACTGTTGACCTGTTCTTATTTTATGAGTAAGGATGGGTATGAAAGGGGAGCAATGTATTCATCCATGTCATGCGGTGTGATCCCTGAGTAATACCTTACCAAGAAAATATAAAGAAGACAATGTATCATCAGTTTATTTAATTTTATTTTATGTTTTTATAGGTATAAAAAAATAGATTGTTGACCTTTTCTTCTTTTATGAGTAAGGATGGGTATGAAAGGGGAGCACCGTATTCATCCATTTCATGTGGTGTGATCCCTGAGTAATACCTTACACAGAAAATTTAAAGAAGACAATGTATCATTAGTTTGATTTAAAAAAAATAGGGAAAATCATAAAAATGATGATACTTGGAATTAAATAAATCATTGTGTTTTTTGTTTTTTCTGCTTTGTTCTTCTTTTTATGGTTCAGAAACCATTTTAGGTGATACATGTTCAATCAAGTAGGTGCCTACATCCCCCAAGATACAAAAGGAGTAATCTAGAGCATCATGAACTTCAACTTCAAAAACTAGGTGAATTTGTTCCATGTTTATCATTTTCAATTTCCTCTTTGAACTCCTCTCCTACCCCCCTTCTAACTTGTCTTTTCTTTAAACACTGGGGACAGTGTTATTCTAAGTTGGGGGGTGATGAAATAAAAAAATGATTTTTTTATATAAGAACATTCAAGGAAAGAAAAATTCCATTAACCTTGAACATGATAACACACATTGAAAACTATGAAATTGGATATCGAAAAATTTGGATGCCTTGATTCTGACTTTAATGCTAGTTTAAGTTCATGAGCATAGTTTTTGGAAATTTCGGTTGTCCGATGTGAATTTTAAAAGTTTACATTTTCATACTCTTAATAAAAATTCCACAATGCACGTCTACTGGATCGTGGGTGTAAATTTGAGTTCTTGGGTCCCTTTCATTATAACATAGGGTTCTGGGGTCACTTTTAGTTTAATTTGAGTATACAAAAAAATGACCACATAGAGTAATGTTTTGTCCAAATGCGTGGCATCCGAAACTTGGGGATCATGACTCCATATTTGTCTTACCCAGAGTTAGGCTTTATATATCTATTGTAGGGAATGAAATTGACAATATTTGTGGCGTTTGGCACTTGGGGATCGTGACTCCATAGTTTTCTTGCCCAGAGTTAGTCTTTTCATATCTATTGTGGTTAAAAAAAATCATCAAAAAAAAATGGATACTCATCTTAAGGATTAATGTGATTCCCACCTAGCGCTTCCATTTTTTCCCCTTGAACAATAAAATGGGCCCCATATCTTTTGTGATGCACAACACTTTATCATGCTTAATTGAAATTGGATGAAATGTGGTGATGAATTTGAATAAAGGAATGGGCTTGGGATTGGGATATTCTTATGAACCTAGCTTGTTTTAAATGATTTTTATGGTTTTCATAATTTTTTTGGTATGAGATATTTGGGTGAGTAATGTGTATTAAAATGTTTTTGGAAAAGTGGATTTGAATTTAATATTTGTAATATATTTTTCTCGGGACTAGCAAAACTCAAGTTGGGGGGTGTGATTAGTCACTAAAAGTGACTAATATTAATTTTTAATATCTTTATATTCATTGTTCCAAAGTCCATAAACATTTTTTTAGTGCATTACATAAATATAACTTCATTTCTCATCTTAAATGCAATTCATGTTTAAAATGAACATTTGGGACCAATTATTCATTTATTTATGGATAACATTATATTAATTTTCTGAATTTGAAATTTTGGGATATGATTGAACACTTTGTTTGGAACATTTTATATTTTAGGTATTATGGATGAATCCCAAGGGAAGATGGATATTTTTGCACCTAAATACAGAAATTTTCTAGAAAAATCATAATGGGCCTAAGGCCCATCAAACAAATGTGGGACCCACAAACCAAGCCCAATGAAGCTAAAATTTTTACAGTAGAAAGATACAAATATGAGGATAATTTTATTCAACTATGGATAGAGCTAATTCTGAAGTCTTCATGATGATAATGGGATCTAAAGTTGAGATTTAAATGATGGGCCCAACATTAATGCACATAAAGTCGTCCCACCATTTAGACCATAAATTACAAACGGATTTACAAAATGACCTAAAATTTTGACAGAGGATAGGGAAAACATGGAAGAAGATATTTGTCTTCTACGACCACTGATGATTCGGCTTCCTTCAATTCCAAATTCACATGTCAAAATGGTGGAAGAATCTGGACGAAATTTCTGGGTCAACTTCAAAACGTCAAAATCCCTTAATTTTATCACCCTCATTTTGACTCTAAATTAATGGGGATGGAACTTATTGTGATGGGGTTTCTATAAGGATCCTAATATTCCTATATAAGGATCTGGTGGTGAAGGTAATTATAATCTCATATTTTTCTTTGGAATCGAGGTTTTTCTTTCATTTGTATTGTCATGATTTCATTTTGTAATCGTTTTGTTAATTTATCCCATGTAATTTTTTCGTTCACCTTTATTTAATTAATAAAAGATCATCATATTCTTCTTCTTAGTTTCTTATTTCATTTTCCATATCATTTTGATACTGTTGCCTTAGGGAGTGAGGTTATTCACATAATCTTTTGTGAAGCTCTTCACACAATGGTGGAGTGATTTTTATTTATTTTTCTTCTTCTCCAATTATACCATCATAAGTATACTACCTTCTTTTATTGATAGAATAAAATCAATGGAGGGATAATACTCTAAAGGGTTGATCCAATGGAGTAGAAAGGGGATTAATTGGATGTTATTTCTTAATTTAATAATTCCTAATCAATTCTATTTTTGAGATTTTCATTCAATGATTTACGTTCTCCTTTAAACTCACCAATTTTAAGGATACACATCCTGAGTGCTAAAAACAATCCTCTACATTGGAGTGATCATAAATATGATCCTCCAAGTGTATAGGTGATTATCCTTAGGATAGTTGAAACTCTAAATCGGTGAGTGATTTGGAATGTTTGTATTTTGTTAAAGGAAACGCTCAAACTTAAAACATTGAAATAATTTAAAAAAAATTCATCCAATTCACCCCATGCGATACCCAAGGATCAACTCATGCTTTTAAATTGAATTCAATTAAGTCTTTAAAATATCAAATAATCCAATAAATTCAAAACAAAGTTGGACACTTCATATCCAAATCAACACCATCAAATCACCTTCTTAGAATGCATGTTTCTTAGGTTTCTTCTTAGGTCTACGAGGATCGATAACCCAAGCCGCACTACAATGACCGATTACACCATATAACTTGGGTAAATTTGGGTGCAACCAATTCTAAACCAACAATTATACCTTTTATTTACCATTTTATTTTTATCTATTTATTTTTATTATATATATTTTTTATTGTAGTTTTAATGTGGTAGAAGATAGGAACTCAACTCAAGGCTTTTATTGAAAAATAAATTAGGTTTTGTCTTTATTTTTCTTTATTTTATTTTCTTCCCAATTAAAATTATGCATGCAAATAATTATTAGTCTAATTTTAACTAAAAAGAGGTTAGTAAAAGGAATAATTACGGGGGATGGATTTAAATCTATTTTTAGAAATTTTGTGTGTGATTCTGTTTTATTTTTCATGTATTTTTCTGAATTTTTCATGTTTTACCTTTTCATTTTTGTTGTGTTTTTAGGATTCTTGAGCTAAATCGAATACTTTATAAAAATGAAACCATATTAGTTTTTTTGGAACATTACTTTATTTTATTATTTTATTATTTAAATAATTTCATAATGGATTTTGTTTCTTGATTTCCAATCTTTTCATTTGATGAAGTTTGATTGATTGTGAAACTCATGTGCACTAGTACTGTCTAAATTGAAAATATTACCCAACCCAAGAGGTTTATAAACATTTTTGACAGATTCTTTACATTTATATTTTTATTAAGAATCTTGAAACATGTTTTGTGATCCAAAAATTTATGTTTTTCCCATTTTCAAAGTTGTTAAAGTTCATGGAATGTGTTAAGTATGATTGATACACCACTTTGAAAGCCCTTTTTTACATTCAAATCTATTTTGACCTACCTTTTCATCCGATCTTTATTAATCCCCTACTATCTATGAAATATCTTTTTAGAAAAACACATTAAAATTCATTTATCCCTTTCCAACCTTTTCTAGAAGTTAAATGCATTATTATTGTTGAACTCAAGTGTGGGGGTGGGAGAAGATGAGATGAATATTTCTTTCCTAAAGAATCTATTTGAGTTGAAATAAAAAAATGTTTTTCGATATTTATTAATGATTTGGTGGAATACATTTCATGATAGAAATATGGATTGGTATAAAAAAATATCATTAAACATATGTGTTGTGTGTTCACCAATATTTGAAGATCAAAAGATGCCTCTCTTTTCATAAAAAACATGATTCTAAAGAGAAATCTAGTTATGAATTCATGCTGAAACAATGCTACAAATGGGGAAAAAGAGGGATGAAATTTATCATTGATTCTGAAATTACAAGCATTAACATCCCAAAGAAACCAAGAGGTGTTTGGAGGTGATTTATTTTTTATCTGATTGAGGAGCACACCATTCTTGAGCAAAACGGTTTTCATGCATTTACATCACTTTAGAGCCAAACCCTTCTCATTTTTCCTAAGATGTTTTTACATTTAAAACCTAAAAACCCTCAAACTTAGAACAACCTATGAAAATACCTTATGTTTTAAATGTTTTTGACTCTGTTAAGTGGAGATATTAGGAGTATAGAAATCCTATATAGATTACACATGTTTTTGAGAATGAGAAAAATTCCAGACACAAAAATCCTTGAGTGAAGAGAGAAATATTTTTTTCTGGGGAGGTAGGTATGACATGTATGTGAGGATTAACATGATATTGAATGTATTTTTATGATTTTTTAGGATTTATGGAATTTGTTTCCACGTATGAGGCATGATATTTTCCTTGATATGATAATTGAGCCGTGTTTTCATTTACACTTTGGAAAGTTTGTTTTGACCTTGGTATAAGATGATTTCCCATGAGTACAATGTTTAAGTGTGTGGGAATTGAAAGAGAAAATATTTTAGATTATTTTAATTTTAATTTCATTATTTTTAATCCAAAAATAAAATTATTTTATGTGAAATTTTCACATTTTATGGTTTTTGAAGTATTACGAGCTTAATTGCAAAAATGGACTATTTTTGGATTTTAAATATTTTAATTTATTTCTATGTTTCATACATAAATTTTTATATAATGATCCAAATTGTGAAATTATTTGTTTTTAGGATTCCATACATCATGGGAGTCATTTTATTCTATAGGTCCCAAAGCTCAATCCATCATTTTAAGGCCCAAAATCATCTCACAAATCAGACCTCGAAATTGGTTCATAGAAATGAAGATTTTTTATGTTGGTCACATATATCATAATTTTAATAAACAATGGAGATTAAATTATACAAGGATATGGATAAGATATACATTAAAACTTTTATTAAGGTGACCACGTGTGATTCCTTCATTTTCAATACCATAAATGCACTAGAAACTAAAGATGGGGAATACAAAGTGACTGCCTGGACAGAATACATTGCCAAAGTAAATTAGGTATATCTATCTCTACACATGGCCAATGAACCTAAAATTATATGGGTAAATATAGGGGAAATATAATTACAAATTCCAAGAATACAACTTTTCCAAATTCGGTAATTAAATGGGTCTCCCATGCATAATATTTTGATAAAAAGATTTAGAAAAAAAAATCACCCCTTTTGCCAATAAAAATGAGTTTCTTCTTCATTTCAAAGGGTTGGCACTATAGGTGTCCATTTTCATTAAATTTGTAGTGTTTTATTTTTCTGTAATAAATTATGAATTTTTAGTATATGTTAATCTTATTCTTCATCTCATTCTCTCATATTTTTATTTTTTGTGTTTTCCACTTTGTTCTTTTCTCCACCGCGATCTCTAATAATCTTGATCATGAGTAACTAACCCAAGGAAGTCCCCAGAGGAGAAATATAGTGTTTAACCCAAGTTTTTGAGCTATAATTCTTAATTTTTCTTATTTTATTAGAGTTAGCCGATGGGTATCTTAGTGGTAAAGTCACCTTAATGTCTCTACTTGCCACTCGAGGCTTAGCTTTCGCTTCTAAAATATTTTCCCTCGATCGAAGAGGTGGATGTTCGGTCTCTATTCATTCATTGAGTGCACTATATATTCAAAACTATAGAAATAAAAGGATGTTCACACATATGATTAAGTGTTTTCATTAAGTAAATTTTAAACTTATAATAAGAGAATGAATGTTCAATCTAGGTAATTCTCATGGGAATATCTACTTTCCGTCTAACACCATTCTGTTTTCATTTATTCTATTTTCATTGGATTTAAATTTTTAATTTTTTTATTTAATTCTCAAACTTCATTTATTTTAGTATTATTTCATAAATAAAAAAATAAAAAGTTAATTAGAAGTAGTGTGTGATTGACCGTAACAACTCCTTAAGAGAAGGACCTAGGTCATCCCCTATGCTGCACTTAGTTATAAATATTTTGAGAGCGCTCACAACAAATATTCATCAAATTTCAGAGTGAGACTCATTATTTTTCATCATCCACATGGATCTTGAAATGATAGTGAAATATTTATATAAAATCACTGGGATGTGTTCTTGTGGGTAGCTATAAGATAAAATTATAATATATATATATATATATGATAAATATTGACATGTCATGTAATATTTATCATAAGAAGAATAACATAATATTTTTTTTATAGGTTTATTACATAACACCATTAGATTCAATGAAGTTATTGAGAAATCTATACTCCTTATTGAGTATTAATTTTTCGGGTTAATTGGAGACTCCTCCCCCCTAATCATTGATTTATAATATTCCCTCTGATCTGTATAATCCAAATGAAATATCTAAAACTCAAATATAAAGTTACTTTTTATTTATGAACTAGGAACATGATAAGATCTGACATCCTAGTGGTGGTTGAGGTGATGACACTCCTGGTTATAATGATAATGCTAAAGACAACAATGTTTGTAATAACCCAAAATTTTATCAATATAATTTTCCTTCTTATGTCATAAAACGCATACATCACATAGATAACCCAATAAAAAAATTATTCTCATAAATAAATAATGATTAATTATTAAAAAAATAAAAAAAATAAGAATTCAAAATATTATAGAGGTACAATATATAGAAAACATGATAACAAAAATGAGAAAATTTGGATTTGATCGATCCACTTAAATGACCGCACTCACAAAAAAATATGTAGAAATAAAACATAATATTAATAATAAAATATACATTTTGAAGATTAAATTATATATACAAACTTAAGATAAAATATAAGTGAATGAAATAAGAGGTATTTATAGGAATTAAGGAACCTATATAACTGTTATAAATCTGATTGTTGAAATAGTAATCTAATCGTTAAGAATAGTAATCTGGCTGTTAGAATAGTAACCTCACTTGTGAAAGTAAAAAATAAAATTTAGGTAACTTATAAATAAAAAATGATATATTTATATCATGGTATAAGGAAATATTTTTTTAAAATGATAAAGGGGTTTGACCCTCAACCTTTTAAAAAAATCGACTATAATATTAAAATTAGTATTTTTTGAATAAATGAAGATTTTATTTAAAAATTAAATTTATCGTATTTATAAAATTATTTTTATAAAATGGATTCCATTTTTTAAATCTAAATTTATAAAAATGGTTTGGGTGAATTTTTAGGATTTTTCAAATAGAGTTGATTTTTTGGTGAATAGTGAAATATGATAATTTATAGTATTTAACATTATAATCCAAATACATGAATTTTTGAGTCATGGATGATGTAATAAAAAATTAGTTAAAACTCCCCTGAACCATTTACTATATTTATTCATATTAATAAACACTATTTATAGTATTGATCCCAATAATAATCTATTGAATATAATAATAAAAAACACCCCTCTCCTCCCCCTATAAATACCTCCCCTTACCACCCCTTCTTATCACACCTTCTAAGCCTATTAAATTTTCAATATCATACCCAATTAACTTTCAAATCCTATTACCCATTTCCAAGATCTTTTGGTATCAACAAAATACCAATTCTAAGTTCCTTAAGGAGTCCTTCAAGGAGGTGATATTCAAGAGATAACATTATCAAACCATCTCTTTTAATTTCATTTATTTTTTCTACCTTATTCTCACCTACTTAATAAATAAAATCATAATAAATATATTATAATGTATATACTGGAATTTTATATTTCTAATAGAATATATTATGTCCACCCCTTTTCTCATTTCCTCTTATTTAAAGAAACAAAACCGTTGTCCAAATTTTGGCAGTTTACCATCTCCATGGATAATGAGTTTTAGTTTTCCATTACAACCTTAAAGGATGGTAATAAAAACATAATTATCATTAAAACACATTTTAATATGTATATTATAACTTTATTCATGTTCTAGGACTAAAATATATACATGATATTAAATAAAATAGAACTAGTTCATGATGATTGAAAAATCACAAAAAATAAACTGAACAATTATCATTAATGTTTTATCAAATGAATCATCCTCATAATAGAAAAAATGATATGTGGGAACAATTAAACTTTTTTAATTTCATTACTACTATATAATTTCAATTCTGGAGAATTATTACCATTTTATAATAACTTCCATAATTTTACACAAGCAAACCGACCATGAACCCATGAAACAAACACTCCCAGGACAAAGGAATTGAACTTTATAAACCATTTAAATGATCATAAATTAACTTAATAAAATTATAATAAATAAAATACATATATAATATGTTCTAATTTAATTAATTAATGAATCTAATTTTATTATCCAGAATATTAAGAACAAGTATAAAACATATCCAGGCATAAGTTAAGGGATCTCTCTGAACCTCCATTTTTTCCTTTGGGTTACACTTTCTCTATATTTAACCCATTTTATTTATTAATTATTCTTATATATTTATTCTAAATTATATTTATATGTTACACACATATTTATCTATTTCAATTTATCTTTATTTTATGTGGAATTACATTTTTTAAAAGGTTTCCTTCTCAATTACTCTTAATAAGCAAGCCCGAGTAAAAGGAACTTCTCTTTTTTTACCCAATTTCAAGTACACTCCATAAACCATTTTAAGACTCCAATATTTTTCTAAAATCACTCAATTTATCATGAAAAACTATTTTATTTCATTTATGGTTTTATGAAAACAATTATGCCTTTATCCTCTTTAAAGACTCCTTATTCTTTTCCTAAAAACCAAACTTAATTAGAACATTTATAAAGTTACCTAACCGCTATTTTTAATTTTTTTTCCACTTCATTTGGAATTAATAATTCATGATCTATTCTTATATTTCCTTTATGAATGTCCAAGAATTATTTCAATTCCTTCTATCAGTTATATCATTATTGTATTCCCTTTGGTTATGCTTTATGACATGATTACAATACCATTTTCTTTCCATGAGTAACCCTTATGTTTATCCCTTATGTTTGATTATTTATATGGAACACTTATACATGAACATGTTATGATGGGTGCACCAAGATAGTGCTGTAATTAATTGGGTAATGATTAGTCTCATGAGACATCATGTATGGGATTAATGAGTAAACCTAATCCATTATAAGACTTTGTCCACCATGTGATATAATCTTGGTAGTTAGCCTTGAATCATGTTTATGTAATGATATATGTTGCTACCACATTCCAATATTTCCATGATCATATTATTCCATCTTCTATATGTTATGATTACATATTTTTATTCATGATTAATGACTTTATGTTACCATGTTATTCCTTCTAACTCATGTGCTATGTTTTATTCCAATGTTTATTCCCTTACCGGGCTATTTAGATCAACCCTTTTGTCTATGTATTACCTAGGTTATCCTATGTAGTTATAGGAGCTCAAAAGGAGTTAGGATATCATTATGGATATTAATAAAATGACGTTTTATTACAGTTTCATGTTTTTTTAATCATGTACCTTGTCTTCCAAAGTTACTAGAATTTCCAATCCTTAGTTTATATTCCATGGATAATCATACCTAAAATCATGTAATAGTATGTTTAAAAGTCTTGGGTTACTATATTTTTTATAAGAGGATGGTCGAGTTTTTTTTGGGATTAGGACTAGAAAACATAAGTTACAACCCTAGGGATAATTCTATCACCATGGATAACCTAGATTGAAACTTAGGGAATCATAAGTTAGGATATAATTTTCATTTATATGTTACTCATTCAATGTTAATAATTGCCTTTTTTATGATAATTAGATAAGTATTCAAACCCCCTAATTTTATTTTATTTATTTTTCTTAGTTAATGGTGGGAAATAGAAGAATCCATTCCAAAAATCAACATGATAGAAATGTGACGATTTCCCTAACGAGATTATAAATATGATGGAAATGGGAGCCCATAACTTCATGAAAATAATGGATAAATTGGATTAAGTTATGAATAATATCTTGAATCATGTGGAACACACTATTTCTCCTAATAAAGATAAAGTTTTGGTCGAATCCTTTATGTGACAATGACCTCATATCTTTAGTGGATCTTCTGATTCCCTCATCATTAAATAATGGATTAACTCCATTGAGAATATATTCTCAGTCCTTCAATGCTCATAAGAAGAGAAAGTTGTATTATCAATCTATAATTTTTATGGGGAAGTTTATCAGTGGTGGAAACTGATAAAAAACAAAGTCTAAGGAGGAAATCGATTCCATGGATTGAAAAGGATTCAATAAAATATTTTTCAATAAATATTTTTCCCATACTCTCCATATTAAGATGGAGAGGGAGTTCCTAGAATTGAAGAAAAGGAAGATGAATCTATCGTGAAGTATGAGGAAAAATTTACAAGTCTTACACTATATGCCTCCTTATTTGTCATGAACACTAAAATTATGGTGGATCACTTCTTTAGTGGATTAAAGCTGACTTTATGAAAATCATTGGTGATTTGAGACTTTTAAAGATATGAGGAAATTTTATGATTCTCTCTAAAGGTTGAGATGGAGATTGGTGACTCTTAGTGGTATCTTGGGATTAGAGATAAAAAGCGTAAAATAGAGTTTAATACGAGAGAATCACTAGATAAATCCCACAAAGGAATGAAAACCCAACACCCCACATATCAAAAGTATGGGAAGAAGCATCCTATGAACTGTCTAAAGTGAAACAAGAGGCGCTTCAAATGTGGAAGAGAGGGGCATCATTCTAATTCTTGTCAAAGGGATTTGGATAATCCCACCAGTATGGAAGAATAAATGAAGGTTCAGATCAACACTCATCCTGTAGTGCAGTGTTTCAAATGCAAGGAACATGGTCATTATGTGATCCAATTCCCTAAGCCAAGGTTTGTTGGATACAATCAACAGTGACAACCTCCAAGGAATCAAGGAAGGTCAAATGATATCACTAATGCTGAGGTGGATCTTGGAAATTATGTGGAAACCGGTACGTTGATTATTCATTAAAGAGTAGTGAACTTACTATTTGATTTTGGTTCTATGCATTCTTTAATATCTTCCAAGTTTATTAGAACTATTCAAAAACTACCTCAAAATATGAAGGTTAATTTATCTGTGAGAATACTAAATGGGGAAATTATTTCATATAAAGTATATAACTCCTCCCCGGTTAATATTTTTGGACTGAGCCTCCCATAAAATATCATCTTACTTCATTTAGTGGAGTTTGATGTTATATTGGGTATGGATTAACTATCTTTATATAAAGACAACATCAACTATCGGGGATGAGAGATCACTCTTCAAATCCTAAGTAATCCCCTAATTTTGTACAAGTATAAGGAGGAGGATGAATCTTATTTAGAATCATCATCTCAATTGTGAATATTATTGCCTTATAAGAAAGCATATCTAGATCAAAATATTAAGAAAAAGGAGTGGATCATTCCCAAAGTAATGACCATTGTGAGGGACTATAGAAACACTATATAATTTTTATTATTTTATTAAAGATAAAGAACCACAAAGGGAACAAAGAAATTCCAACCATAGGAACAACACACTACACACAACACAAGGGGGGTGGGGGGGTGGGTGGGGGTGGGGATGAGGAACTATAGAGGTCTAAAGTAATGGATCCCAAGGGAATCCCCTCTAGTAATATTATCCCCCTAAATAGATAAAGAGTGTATATTATAGGAGAGAAGAGTGATTGTATCATTGGTTACCAAAGAAGCTAGGTGGTCAGCTACTTTGTTTCCATCCATCCAAGTATGTGAGAGCTCAGTGGAATCACCGATAATTGATCTACATATTTAAAAAATATATGAGATAGACTAAGGAGTAAAAATGGATCCTTTCAAGGAATCATGAATAACTATATAATCAGTTCCCACTAATTCTGACACAATGTTTCATTGAATAAAAACTTCTAACCAAGTGAGAAGGGCCATAAACTTAGCCATCAGAGAATTTCTAACACCAAAATGACCAGAAAAATCAATAATAACCTGTAACCTTGAGTCACAGACCACTCCACCACCCATAATATCATTTAAATAGCACAACCCATCGATATTAAGTTTGGATCCATTAGGGTGCGGTGACTAGAAAACCCAATGGAAGATATTATCCAAGGAAACAATGTTATAGCTCACATGGAGTGGTATGAGTGAAGGGGCCTCATGCCATTTTTTGAAGAGATGCACCATGTCAATCAATAGGTTATTTTTCATTATGATTAGATACTTCCTTGAGAAAATCACACCGTCATTCTTGGATTTATTCTTGGTGTTTCAGATGCACCAGTAACCAACCACAAGGATCATGCCCTGAGCCTTCTTTTCTAGACCTACATCCCCCGCACCATGGAAGTAACGTTCAAGAAAGGGGTGGTCCATTAACCACAAATAGAAAATACTAGTAAATTCTCTAAATTCTCCCCAAACATCACTAGCCCATTGACTGAAGAAGAGCATATGGTCCAAAATTTTCTCCTTGTTATCCCAAAAACAAATACACCTGGAATCCAGGTTAATTATAACCATTTTAACATTATAATACATAGGAAGAGCTTGATTTATAATCCTCTAAACAAGGAAGTTGTACTTGGAAGTAATGTATTTAATACATAAGTCCAGACCCCAACCATCATGATTATTTATAGTGGTAGTAACCCTTAAGTACTACACCGATGTGTTTCTTGAAGAATTGTCTAGTCTTCCTTCTGACTGCGAGGTTGAGTTCTCAATTGATATTATACCTATATTTATACCCATATCAAATACGACTTATATAATATCCACCATTGTGTTGTAATAATCAAAGAATCAGTTACAATAGAATCTAGAAAAAGGTTTCATATGCCTAAGTGCTTCACTATGGGGTGCATGAGTCCTCTTCTTCAAGAAGAAGGATAGATCAATGAGACTCTACATTGATTATTGTGAGCTCAAAAAAATAATTATAAAGAACAAGTATCCCCTTCCATATATTGATTACTTTTTCAATCAAATACACTAGGCCAAGTATTTCTCTAAGGTGGAACTTCAGTTAGGATATCACTAATTAAAGGTGAATAAGGAAAATATTCCCAAGACTTCCTTTCAAATGATGTATAGACACTATGAGTTCATTTTTATTCCATTAAAAATTAGCAATTCTCTATCAATTTACATGTATTTAATTAATATATTCTTTATAGATTACCTTAAAAAAATTTTGGTAGTCTTTATAGATGATATTCGAATATACTCTAAGATAAAGGAGGAACACGAGGAGCATTTTAACACTATGATAAAGACTTTGAAGAGGGAGAAAATATATGAAAATATAGTAAATGTGAGTTTTGGATGAAGGAAGTATCATTCTTGGGTAATGTTATCACCAACAAAGGAATATTTATAGACCCTTCTAAAACAAAATAAATTGTGGAGTAGCCCAAACCAACATCTGTAATGGAGATTTGTAGTTTTTTTGATATAGATGTGTATTAATGATGATTTGTGAGAAAATTCTCATGATTTTGAAACCCACTAACCAAGCTGAATCAGAAGGTAGTAAAGTTTTTCCGGACCAATGAATGCGAATACTTCTTCAAAGAGTTAAAAAAGAGGCTTATCACTGCATCAGTACTTACACTATCAACATGTGGGGAAATATTTATGGTATACAATGATGCTAGAAAGAAGGGATTAGACTATATACTAATGAAAAATTATAAAGTAATATTCTATTTCTCAAGGCAGCTTAAGTTTCATGAGAAAAACTATCCCACACATGATTTGGAGTTAGTGGCTCTGATCTTCATGCTGAAAATTTTAAAGCATTATCTCTATGGGGAGAAGTGTGAGATATATACTTTTCATAAGAGCCTCAAATATATATTCACATAAAAGGATATTAATATGAATCAATGAATATGGTTAGATCTCACTAAGGATCATGACTGCTCAATTCACTATCATCCTAGTAAATCAAATAAAGTGGAAGATTCTCTAAGTAGAAAGGATACTATAATTTTATCAACGATGATAATTGAGAAGGATACAATATTATTAGCCTTAAAAAGAATGATCATGAGAACCATACATGAAGGTAAATAATCATTCCTTTCACAAATGATTTCTCAAATATACCTTTTAGATAAGATAAAATATGCTCAAAGAAATGATGTGGAAATTAAAAATAAGGTGGAAGCTATCAAAAATAGGAAATCCTTAGAAGTAAAAATTGATGAGGAAGGAGTCCTAAGATTTGGGTCATGAATATGTGTACCAACAAATATTGAGATAAAGAAAGAGATTATGAATGATGCACATATATTAACCTTCTATATTCACCCAAGGATCACAAATATGTATCTAGATCTCCGAGAGCACTATTGGTGGGAAAATATGAAGAAAGAGATCGATTAATATACATCAAATTTCCTGTCATGTCAGTAAGTAAAGACTGAAAGGAAAATGTCTAAGGGAATGATGCAACTATTACCCATAGCTACATAGAAATGGGAAAAAAATCATTATGGAATTTGTCAATGGACTTCTGAAGACATACATAAGAAATAATGATATGTGTGTTATTATGGATCATCTTACAAAGACTTCTCACTATATTATGATTCTATATGAATTCTCACTCAACCAACTTGAATGGATATACATCAGAGAAGTGGTGAGGCTGCATGGAGTACCATTATCGATTATATCCGATCATTATCTGATATTTACCTCCATGTTTTGGAAAATCCTCTAAAATGATCTAAAAACCGAGTTGTACTTTATTATAGATTATTACCCCCAAACTGATATCCAATCTAAGCATATTATTCAGACACTAGAATACTTGTTTGAAGCACACTCAATATCCTTCAAAGGAGGATGAGATCAAGATCTTCCACTAGTTGAGTTCTCTTATAATAATAGTTTCTACTAAATCATCCAAATGTATCCATATGAAGCCCTTTATGGGAAAAGATATAGAACACCTGTATGTTGTGATGAAGTTAGTGAACATAAGGTGCTAGGACCTGAATGGTTTAGGAAATGGTAGAAAAGTTAAAGACCATATAGCAACATATTTGGGATTCCCAAAGTCGACAAAAGAGATATACATATATTATTTGACATGAATTAGAGTTTGAGGTTAGTGATGAATTATTCCTCTACATATCTCCATGGAAGAGGGTCATGATATTTGGGAATAAAGGAAAGCTAAGTCTCTGGTACATCAGCACCTTCGAGATTATTGATCATGGCCAAGCTATAACATATCGACTAGAACTTCCAACAACCATGTCTCAAGTACACAATGTATTCTACGTATCCCTCTTGAGGGAGTACATATGATATCTTTCACATGTACCAAACTTAGAGGTGGTACATCTAGAAAATGATATCTCTTTTGAGGAGCAGTCAATGAAGATTTTGGACTATAGAGTAAGGTTCTACGTAACAAGACCACTCACTTGGTCAAAGTACTATGGAGAAACCATAAGTATAAAGAGACAACATGGGAACTGGAGGAAGTGATGAAGGAGAAATACCCTCACATATTTTCACCTTAGTATATAAAAATAAATTTCGAGGGAGAAATTTCATAAGGGAGAAAGAATGTAACAACCCAGAATTTTATCAATGGAATTTCCCTTCTTATGTCATAAAACACATACATCACATAAATAACCCAATAAAAACATTATTATCATAAATTAATAATTCTTTATTATTTAACAAATAAACCAATAATAATAAAAAAATATTATAGCGGGATAATAAATCAAAAATAAGATAACAAAAAATGGGAAAATTTGGATATGCTTGATCCACTAAAATAAAAACACTCACAAAAAAAGATGTAGAAATAAAATACAATTTTAATAATAAAATATTCATTTTGATTATGAAAGTATATATATAACCTTAAGAGAAAATATAAGTGAATAAAATAAGAGGTATTTATAGGAATTAAGGAACCTATATGATCATTATAAATCTGATAGTTTGAATAGTAATCTAACCATTAATAATAGTAATCTAACCATTAGAATAGTAACCTCACCTATGAAAGTATAAAATAAAACTTGGGTATATTATAAATAAAAAATGATATATTTATATCATGGTATAAGTAAATAAATGTTTTTACAATGATAAATTATGTGTTGGTATTTTTGTAAAACCTAAATGTTTATTTATAATTTTATAATTAATATAATGATTTAAAAGGAAATATATTTTCATAAAATAGATTCACTCATTAATATTATGTTTTATTATAATTATAAGATAATTTTATGTGACCATAATTAATTTTTCAAAGATTCAAAAAATTGATTATAATATTAATATCGGTATTTTTAAAATAAATGATGATTTTATTTTAAAATTAAATTTATAAAATTTAGAAAACTATTTTCATAAAATGGATTACATTTTTTAAATCTATGCATCAAAAAATGGTTATGGTGAATTTTTAGGATTTTCTAAAATAGTTGAATTTTTGGTGAATAGTGAAATACCATAATTTACGGTATTTAACATTATAAAAAAATACATGAATTTTTGAGTCATGGTTTATGTAAGAACCTATTGTTTCAAATTATCCTAAAAAATTTAATTTATTTAGTCATATGAATCAAAAATATCTATAGTCTTTATCCAAATAATAAACTAATGAATATAATAATAAAAAACACTCTTCTCCTCCCCTATAAATCCCACCACTCACCACCCCTTCTCCTCAAACCTTATATGCCTTTTATCTTGTCAATATTATGACTATTTAAATTATCAAGACTTTTCCCCATCTCTAATATCTTCTAGTCTCAATAAAAGACCAATTCCAAGTTCCTTAAGGGGTTCTTCTAGGAGGTGATATTCCAGAGGTAGCTTTCTCAAACCATATTTTTAATTTCATTTATTTTTCGACCCTATAATCACCTAATTCATCCATAAAAGTATAATAAACCTAGTATAATTTATATATTTTAATTTTATATTTGTAATTAAATATATTCTTTCAAACCCTTTTATCATATCCTCTTATTCAAAGAAACAAAACTGTTGTCCAAATTATGGTGGTTTACCGTCTCCATTGATAATGAGTTTTCGTTTTACATTACCAACTTCATGGCTAGTTAGAAATCAATTATTATGGTTAAAATAGATTTTAACATATATATTATAACTTTTTTTCATTTTATGTTGCTAAAATATATACATAATATTAAATAAAACAAAACCAGTTTGTGATGATTGAAAAACCGTAAGAAATAAACTGAAAAATTATCATTAATGTTTTATCAAATAAATAATGATTATACCATAAAAAAATGATACATGGGACTATTTAAATTTTTTAAACTGAATTAATACTATATAATTTTACTTATGGAGAATTATTCCCATTTTAGAAGAACTTCCATAATTTCACATAAGGAAACCGACCATGAAACCATGAAACAAACACTCCCAGAACAATGAAATGGAACTTTATAACTCATTAAAATGGTAATAAATTAACTTAATAAAATTATAATAAATAAAATAAATATAGAATAGGTTTTAAATTAAGTAATTAATGAATAAAATTTCATTATCCAGGACATTAATTTCAAGTTCATAACACATTCATACATAAGGTAAGGGATCACTTCGACCTCTATTTTTCCCTTTGGGTTACATTTTCTCTCTATTTACCCCAATATATTTATTAATTATTATTCTATAATTATTATTCATTATGTTTATATGTTCAACACATATGTATCTTTTTCAATTAATATTTATTTTATGGGGAAATACATGTTTTAAAAGGTCTCCTCAATTCCTCTAGATATGCTATCCCGATTAATGAAAACTTCTCTTTTTTTCTTACCCATTTTCAAGAATACTATATAAAATATTTTAAGAATCCAATATTTTTTTAAAATCACTAAATTTATCATCAAAACCTATTTTAGTTCATTTCTGGTGTTATGAAAGTAATTATTTATTTGTCTACTTTGAAGACACTTTATTCTTTTTCTTAAAACCACGCTTAAGTGGCACATTTATAAAGTTAACTAACCACGATTTTTAATATTTTCACTTCATTTAGATTTTATTATTCATGATATATTATTATATTTACTTTATTAATATCCAATAATTATTTAAATCTCTTATCTCATGAATACCATTGTTTTACACCCTTTTGTTATGCTTTATGAAATAATTACAATACCCATTTCTTTCCATGAGTAACCCTTATGTTTATTCCTTATGTTTGATTCTTTAAGTGCCACACATATGCATGAACATGTTACTATGGGTGAAACTAGATATCACTTTAATGCATTGGGTAATTTTTAGTCTCATGAGATGTCATGTATGAGATTAGGGAGTAAACCTAATCCATTATGGTACTTTTTTCTACCATGTGATACAGTCTTGGAAGTTAGCCTTGACTCATGTTTTTTTTCATGATATATGTTGCTTCCACATTCCAATATTTTCATGATCATATGATTCCATATTATATATGTTATTATTCCATATTATTATTCATTATCCATGACTTTATGTTACTATGTTATGCCTTTTAACTAATGTGATATATTTTATTCCCATGTTTATTCCCTTACTGAGCTATTTAGCTCATCCATTTTGTCTATGTATTCCTCAGGTTATCCTATGTAGTTATAAGAGCTCAAAGGGAATTAGGAGCTCATTATGGAGATTAATAAAATGATTTTTTATTCTTGATTCATGTTTTCTAATTATGTACATAGTATTCCAAAGACAATAGATTTATTTGATCCTTGGTTTGTATTTCATGGACAATTATACTTAAAATCATGTAATAGTATGTGTAAAAGGATTGGGTTGCTATAATATTGGAGCTAAAGATGACTATACCATAGAGCATATTCGTAATTATGGTGATGATTATGATGACTGCGGTAGTGATGTGGGAGATATTGATCCCCTCTATTTTTGAGTTGATAGTAAAGAGACAAATGTGTGGAATTTGTTTAATGAATAAAACTGATAAATTGTGTGGATTTTATATGTATGTTATAGTATTTTAAAAGGTTTGAAAACTATTGAAAAGTAATGAGTTGGTTAAATTCTAAATATATGATATATGTATTTCATGGAATGTGTACTATGGCAGGGTATTTGTTTACAGGTTATGGTATTGATTATGTGGAGGAGTTGTATGGGCTTGTGGTGTTGTTCGGTTTGGGGGTGGAGGAAACTATACCAAAAGTTTTTAAAACTGTTGGTATAGATATATAACCACAGTTTTAAATAAAACTATAGATATGTCATCTCTTTTATCCTAGTAAGATATACCACCATTCTTACAATCATTGGTATAGATGTATACCAATGGTTTAGAGAACACCATAACTATTTAGAATTGTCGAGTGTCTATACCAATGGTTTCAAGAGAAACCATTGGTATAGCCATATATCGATTCCTTAGGATCCCACATTTCATAGAATAATTTTTATAGGCTTTACCAATAGTTATATGGTCTATTCAAATAGTTTTAAATCATTGGCATAGGGTACTTTTCCAATAGTGATAGAGCCTGAGTTTAGGTTAAAATATTATTTAATTACATACAATCCCTTAAATAATATAATAATTCTTAAAAAACACCATGATAAATAATAATAATAATAATAATAATAATAATAATAATAATAATAACATTTCATGGTGTGTGATAATTCACACAATTGATAAATTTTATTTTACTAGCTTGAAAATTAATATTTATCACTAGACATGATCTTGGTCTGCTCAAACTCCTCAACATTTACTAAATACCCAAATAAACATTTTATTCATCAATAAAAATTTGTGATAGATAAAACATGGATAAAATTATTCCTTGGTCTTGAGAATAATATTTATTGCCTTAATTAAATTTAGAGAGAATTTAATTGAGATCAATAGAATCACTTAGTTTGTAACCCTCTAGGATTCTTTCTCATTGGAATTAGGAAGGCTTTACTAAAGTCTGAGATTACTATATAGAAATAGGTAAAGGAACCTAAGAGAAAGAACTTAATGTCACAACATCAACAACCGCATATGAACACTCACTGTGTGATATAATCTCTTTATTACAATATCTCATAAATGAAGTTTCATATCTATTTCATCATTATATATGCTAGATACATCTTTCTTTGACTCTGTAAAATAAACATGTCATTAAACCATTACTATGGAATTTCATTCAAAGGTTCTATTATAATAAAAGGGATGAGATATAAACTTCCATAAAGATGGAATATATAAATACTTCCTTGACTTATCCATTAATAACATGTCAGTCGTGATGCACCTAATGTACCCTCCTTTCCACAAACATATGATGTCACAGTTTTTGTTAGTAAATCTAAGTGCATGAGACATGACATGAATCAATGATAATATTAAAGTTTAAGGATCAATAAACATGATCACATATAGGAATATTCAATGACACCAAAAAAATCATAATTCTTACTGGTTGGTGTGTTCTTATAATCTTCTTTCTTGGAGATTACCAAGTAAAAACATCATGATAAGAATCCTTATCCACTTATGAGCACTCACACCAGACAATATATATACTATGTGTCCTATCATAGTATGTTATCCATGCATAGAACTATATTTAATAATATCACCATGAAACTTCAAGGTTCTCATCATAGTGGAGAACTGATATGATATTATCAATGTGACAGATACCATAAGACATTATTACATTAAATTTATGCAGAATAATGAAAACCATATAATAAGAGGTTTTATTAATATTAAAATGTTCAAATATACATGTAATAAAAGTAAAATCAGTTAGTTATAGAAAAACAACTTCAATATGATTCTTCACCTAAGTTCTTCACAGAGAAGCATGCATTCAACCATGTCTTTACCCTAGTTTTAAAATTGAGATGATTCGTCCAAACTACATTTAGGTGCACAAAAATTGGGCTATTTTTCTTAACCCCTCAAATCCCTCCCTCCCTCACTTCGTACCCTAGAATTTCTATTTCTTCCTCATTGAAATTGACAAACATGGAATTAATTCCCTCCCTTACTGCTACTGATGAACTAGGAATACTCTTCCTTACTAAAACTGATGAAATAGGCGCCTCTCTCCCTCACTAAAACCGACAGACCAAAGCACCTCTCCCAATCTCCCTCACTGTAACCATCTCCCTTCTTTCTTCTCATATATTCCCCATGCTTCCACCCATATCAGCCTCTACTGTTGTACCCTATTTTTATTCTAGTGAACCATATTCCAATATCAAAAAGCACTAAAAATAAAAACAATAATCTTTTCTCAGTAATTTCCTCTTCTGCTGATCCGAACAGCCGCACATTACTTGTTATTTTTGTAAAAACCCTCTCAAACCATCCTATCCAATATTTCCACCCTCTTCAAAATGATGAATTCATTTTATTATCCATCAATTACACCAACCGATGCTACAAAAATTAAGTCGTTTCCACCATTGGTGAAGCCTCAAGGGAAATTTTTTGGCATAGAAGTAACATTTTTAAGAGACATCAATAATAAAAATAATGTCACATATAATTTTTTCTTGATTGATACCAATGTTAGTATTACTTGAGCCAAATAACACTAAATGGTTTTATTGGGGAATGTTCACAAGTATAGTAAGACTCATTAAAAAGTGAAAAATTATCTTCTTACAGCCCAAGAAAAGAAAAAAACTGAAAAATTAGCATATATGAATGAGATTCATGATATTTATGATGATTTGGAGGAAGATATTGAATAATTTAATACTTTTGATATTGTTAAATGAGTTCATATAGATTTAAGTGCAACATCATTTCCTTCATGTGCCAAGAGACAAAAAAATGTGAAAGGTACACTTGATGTAATATTCATAAATGATCTGAAAACCACTGTAAGTGTAGTGAAGGATATAACACAAAAAATAATTAAAATTATTGTAGAAAAAAGTTAATATATCAAACTTTGAAATACATAGAGTGATTACTTTTCACAATTGGAATTTATTTTAGTGAAGTTTTATTGAGAAGCTTCAAGATGATGGTGGAAGAAATTGGACAATATGGACTGCACTTGATATCTCCAACCTACAATGAGTGTAGGATTCCTCTTCTTAAAATGGTTTTAGGGTATACAAAGGAATTTTTGAAGGGTCATGAAATGGAATGTCAGAATTATGGTTGCTCAATCACGTCTCATGGTTGAACGAGAAATAAAGGAAGATCCTTGATCAATTTCTTGGTAAATTTTACAATTGGTTCCATTCTTATAAGAAGTATTGATGCATCAAGTTACATGTAAACCAAAGAATAAATTTTTATGTTATTAGACGTTTTTTTGGAAGAGATTTTATAATCAAAGTTTTGAAAGTAGTTACTTAGAACAAAAGAAATTTCATGTTAGTTGATAATAAATTTTGTTTCTTTCAAGTACATAAATTTTATTTAAATATTTAACAATTTAGTTGTAATTTTTTTATTTTAATGGTTACTAGTTTTTTGTATTTTAGAGAAGTTTTCGATGGATAATAGGAAAAACTTATTATGGAATCCATGTGCCACACATTTTCTATATCTGGTTTTGGAAAAAATTAGCAAGCATATTATGGAAAAGAGGGATATAAAAAGAGAAATTATGCTTGTGGAATTCATCCATAATAACTTAGTACCATTGAACATTATGAGGAGGTTCACAAAAAAAATGAGTTTTGAGATATGGAGTTACTCAGTTTTCTACAACCTTTTAACATTACAAAGGTTTTATTTTCAAAAAAATAATCTCAGAAAGATGTTCACTTTTGAAGAGTGGTTGGGATCCAATTGTAACACCCCAAGTTTTTATAAAAATAAATAGAAATGTATTGAACTTTGTTTTAAGTATATATTTAAAACTATCCTTTAAACATAATTTTTTCACTTCTATGTTTTGAATTTCAAGAAACTGTCATCTACAATTGTGTTCAGTAAATTATTTAGAGTCTGATGAAACCAACTTGTTTTTTTTGTGAATCGTAACATACCCTTATGAATAGTAATATGAATAGTAATATGAACCTAATGAATAGTAAATTTTATTATTATTGTATTTTCATAATGATTTAAGATAATAACATCTTGGTTAATTTTTGATCGTGATATAGAAGTAGTTATAGAATTAGAATTGCTACTTTTTGAATTAAGTATGATTTTACTTAAAAATTAAATTAATAATATTCAGAAAATTATTTTCAAAAAATGGACATCATTTTTGAATTCTAAATGTCGAAAAATGGTTAGGGTAATTTTTTGGGATTTTTATTAAATTCTTGAATTTTCAATGAATAGTGAAATACGATAAAATATCGTATAATCACATTATCAGTAAAATAAACTATTTAAGACATCATAAGTGATTTAAGGACACTTGGTTCGAACTCACATGCCATTATTACTATTTAAGGTCACATGAACTTAGACTATTCATAATCTTGGGCAAAAATATTATAATAATGATTAAAATAATGAAAAATACCCCCTCTCCTCCACTATAAATACCACCCTCACTACCCTCTTCTTCCCACACCTCTCAAGCCTTGATCCATGCCTAAGTTATTCCCAATACTCTTCACAAGCCTCTTCCCCACGTCCTAGAGCTTCTGGTCTCATGAAAAGACAAAAACTGAAGCCCTTAAGAAGGATCACAAGGAGAAGAGATCAAGAGGTAAACATCCTCTTTTATTTTCTTTATTTTCTTTCATTTTATGTTATTCTCTTCATTTACCTTTGTATTATGTTGGGATATTTCATTCCATATCCCCAATTACTTTCCATATTATGTAAGAGTGATGACATATCCCCTTCTTCTCATCAAACTATTTTTATGAAATTTTAAGAGGCACCGTTAGGCTGCCGAATTTTCGTGAGAAATTTCTCAAGTTTTCTTTTATTTCAAGATTATTTTATTTTCTTATTCTTGACTCACATAATATTAACAAAGAGGAATGAAATCTCCAGAATATTTTATATTCTGGATGTTCTCATGTTCATGGAAAATTCATCATCATTCTTATTCTCCTCTCCCACTTATTCAAGGAATTAAAAACATTGTCCATGATGTGTCGAATTACCGACATCATGGATGATGTGATTTAATTTTTATTTAAATCTTTAAACTCTGATCATGAAACCATTTTTATGATTTAACTAGGTTATAATATATGTATTATGTATCATCCATGGTTCTAGAATTATTTTTTACACATGGTTTTAATTTATAAAACAAAATGAGGTCGTTATTATCAAAGAACCACTAAAATGATCTAAACGAACATCAGTAATGTTTTAACTTATGAATCATCATAATGTAAGAATTAAAAATGATAAGTGGTATAATTTATGGTACTGAAAATATTTAAATACTTCTCCATTCCAATTCTGTAGTTTCACTTCCAATTGACAAGAACATCTATAATGAACCAATCTTGGAAATCATGTAAAGAACTCACCAAAAAACAGTGCAAGGAGCAAAATACTAACAATTAAAGGGTGAAATGATGTTATGAAATGATCATATAAGATTTTATAAACATGAAAATTTTTGTGTAAAATAATAAAAACACTCTTTTAACCATTATATAGGAATTTTAAAAAAGTTTGAAGTAAGACAAGCCTTAGGTAAGGGAATTCTTAACTTGATTTCCATTCTTTGGGTTAACCTTCTAATCCGTTATTTATGTGGTATTAAAATTTATTGTGTGATGGGTTTTTCTTATATTATGTTGAATTATGTCTATGTAAAGTTTATATACATATTCCATCCACTCTATTAAGTCTCTCTTCAGTTATATGATATTTATATGGGGATTTCCTTTTAAAATCCTCTTTTAAAATTATGTTTTACAAAAATAAAAAAAAATGTTTTTTTGAAATTATTAATGTTTAATAATTATGTTATGGTTCTTGGGAATTGTTTATTTTGAAGGGTTGGACCTATATCTACCTCAAATTCATTGGGTATGTGTAATTTGGAGGTCGGCCATATGGTTACTCCATGTGTAACTGCAATGGTTACACAAATTGTAAGGTAGCAGTAAGGGTTACAAATTATAAGGTAACCGAGAGGGTTACAAGATTATGTAAGTAATTACCCAAGATAACTTTATGGTTCTACTTATGTTCTTATGCATTTTTGAAATATCATATTTCACAAAGTAAGTTTATATACACAGGTGATAAGTATTTCTTATAAAAATTATTTCATACGTTACAAGTATTCATGGACTAATGTGTTATTTTCTTATTTTTATATCCCTTATTGAGTTTTTGTGCTCATACCAAGTTTAAAATGATTTTTCAAAGCTTATTGTATGTGTAAGACAAATAATGAATCCATGTTAAATGTTGAATAATTTTCAAGGAATCATGTTTTAAGTTTTAATGTTTTTAATTTGGAAAAAAATGGAAACTATTTTTATGGTATCCACTCTATAACAATGTGTAATGCTATGAATGTATTATGTCCCAATTCTCTAAAGCTCTAAAATTTAAAAGATCCTCAATTTAAAAAGAAGTGTTTTCTTGACTAAATTCAAGATTATGTATGCAATAAGGATGGGTCCTTATAGTTGGTATCATAGGATGGTTTAGATAACTTTATGGGTGAGGATGATGTTAAAAGAATACCATAAATGATTTTTACTCTGTGATTAACTTGAAATGTTTTAGCATTTAAAGATTACCATGTTGCTTCATCTAAGATATGTTTGTTTAGAATGGTTATCCGCAGAAGGAACAGAGATGCTGAAGAGGAGAGGTACCAACAGAATGACATCCTTCCGGATCTACAGCCTGGAATGGCAGGGATTGGAAACGAGCAGTTTGTGATAGTAATGGATTAGCTAATACTGACAATAAATGGTGGTGGAATCCATGCAAGAGAACAAATAGAGTTACCACAATAGAACATGACAGTAGTGGAACATTTTATGATACAACACCCTCCTTATTTAAATGGATCTTTTGACCCAGTAAAAGCTGAAGGATGGATCAAATCCATTGAAAAGATATTCAATGTTATGGGATATTCAGACAATCAAAAGTTAAGTCTTTACATTTATCATTTTGAAGGTGAAGCTGATCAGTGGTGGTCAATGGTAAGTAATATCAGGGGTAGAGAGGATTTTGATGCCTTAAAGTGGGATGAATTTAAAAGTATTTTCATTGAAAAATATTTTTCTAAGGTGGTGTGACTTAGAATGGAGAATAAATTCCTTGAATTGAAGAAAAAGTAGGAGGATTCAGTGGCTGAGTATGAAGCAAACTTCACCCAACTGGTGAGGTATGCTCCAAATCTTATTCTAGATCTTGATAGAAAAATCGACCTCTTTTACTCAGGACTGAAGCCAAGGTATCGAAGGGCGTTGACCTCCCATGAATTCAAAAGTTATGATAAACTTTTCCGATGTGATGAGAGGGTAGAGATGGAGTTTCATGATGATCATGTGAATTTTTGAAATAAGGAGAAGAAGAGGTCTAGATGAAAAGTGATGGGTAAGAATCAACCAAATAAATATGATGGTAAGAAAATCCAATTTCTATTTTGTGAAAAGTATGGAAAGAAACACCCTGGGGAATGTCTTAGAAAAAATGGGAAGTTTTTTAAATGTGGTAATTTTGAACATATGGATCGATATTCTAATGAAAATGATCCAAAGACTAATCCTGATAAGAAAACTGTAAAGTCTTTTAAATGTGGTGATATGGGTCATTATGTAAATGCATGCCCACAGAGAGATCTGAATGATGCAAAGAAGCCAGACTATAAGAAGAAAGGAGTAGTGAGATCCTTTGCGAATACGTCAGTAGATGTCAGGCCATCCAATGAATTTGTATTAGGCACTTTGTTTGTTCACTCAGATTTTTCTAAAGTTTTATTTGATACGGGTTCTACACATTCCTTCATATTTGATAAATTTTTTGGTAAATTGGAAATATCAAATCAACAAATGAGACCTGAACTTGTTCTTAAAACACCAGGGGAAAATATTATAGAAAAGAGGAATTATAGGAATCTTTCTATTGTGGTTTGTGGAAAGAATTTACCTGCCAAACTTGTTGTTTTACCCTTAGCCGAGTTTGATGTTATTCTGGGAATGGATTGAATTTCTGTTTATCATGAAAAGATTAACTATAGAGCTAAAGAAGTTGTTTTTCATAAATACTTTCTGTTTATATACAAGAAAAAACCCATACAATTGATAACATATCAGGAAGCTGAGAAACTATTGAAAGATGGAAATTAAAGTTATCTTGCTCATATTGTTGAAAAAAAGGGAACTATTCAGATTAATGATATGCCAGTGGTAAATGAATACCTTGATGTTTTTACTGATGAGTTACTCTATGTCATAACTGACCGGGAAGTCTAATTAACAATTGGCTTAGTTCCTGATGCTAATCCAATTTCAAAACCCCTATATCATATGGCTCAAATAGAACTTCTTGAATTGAAAAATCAGTTACAAGATTTTCTTGATAAAGGATTCATTCATCCTAGCACTTCACCATGGGGAGCCCCTGTTTTGTTTGTTAAAAAGAAAGATGGTTCCATGAGACTTTGCATTGATTATATATTTTTTAATAACATCACTTTTAAAAACAAGTATCCTTTGCCTCATATCAATGACTTGTTTGATCAGATCCAGGGAGCTCACTACTTTTCCAAGATTGACTTGAGATCTGGATACCATCAACTGAAGGTGAAGGAGGATGACATCCCAAAAACAGCCTTTCGTACTATATATGGGCATTATAAATTTGTTGTTATGACCTTTGGGTTAACTAATGCACCTTCTATAATCACGAATCTTATGAATAGAGTATTTCATGAGTTCTTGGATAAGTTTGTGGTTGTATTTATTTATGACATTTTAGTATTTTCTAAAAATAAATAGGAGCATGAAAAACATATAAGGGTTGTTTGACAAACCTTAAAAGAAAATAAACTGTATGGAAAATTCAGCAAGTGATATTTTTGGTTGCAATAGATTTATTTTCTTAGGAACATTGTAAATAAGGATGGAATAACAGTTGATCCTGTCAAAACAAAAGTAGTTGATGAATGGAAAAAACCCACAAATGTTACAGAGATTCGTAGTTTTCTTGGGTTAACAAGTTATTACCAGTGGGTTGTTAAGAACTTTGCACGGTTATCTAGCCCAATAACTAAGTTAACACAGAAAGATGTTAAATTTGTTTGGATTAAACAATGTGATGTTTGTTTTCAGGAAGTGAAGAAGAGATTGGTGAATTCTCTAATTTTGGATTTTCCATCCCAGAATGGTGAGTTTGTCATCTATAGTGATGCTTCTTTGAAGGGACATGGTTGTATTTTGATGCGAAATGATCAGGTAATTTTCTATTCTTCAAGAAAACTTAAACCTCATGAGATAAATTATTCCACACATGATTTGGAATTGTTAGCTGTGGTTTTTTTCTTTGAAAATTTGGAGTCATCATTTATACGGAGCCACATGTCAAATATATACTGACCATAAAAGTCTGAAGTATATATTCACTCAGAAGGAATTAAACATGAGGTATAGAATATGACTTGAACTGATAAAGGATTATGATTGCATGATCAATTACCATTCTATAAAAGCAAACAAAGTGTCGGATGCCTTGAGTCGGAAATATCATGCATCATTAACCATGATACATTTGGAACATGATCCCTTGATTAATGATTTGATGAATTTTGGCTTAGAAGTTGTTGGTGTAGGAAATACCTCTTTTTTGTTTCAGGTTTCAGTGCTGACGTCGTTGTCAGAAAAAATTTAGCAAGCACAGAAGGAAGACCGTGAGCTACAAAAAAAGGTAGAATTGGTTAAAATGGATAAGTTTCCAAAATTTAACCTTGATAAAGATTTTGTTTTAAGATTTGGAAAAATGTTGTGTGTGCCTAGTGATTCTCATTTGAAGAAATATTTGTTGTGTGAAGCTCATAGTTCTCCATTTTCGGTTTATCCTGGCAATACTAAGATGTATAGAGACCTTCAGAAGTAATATCGGTGGGATGGAGTGAAAAGAGATATTGCTGATTTTACCATGAAATGTTTGACATGTCAACAAGTTAAAGTAGAGTGGCAGTTACCGAAGGGTATGCTTCAACATTTTCCAGTTCCAGATTGAAAATTAGATAATGTATCCATGGACTTTGTAGTGGGACTACCAAATAATTCTCGAGGTAACAATGCGATTTGGGTTATTGTTGATCGGCTAAAAAAATATGCACATTTTCTTTCTATTTGAGATACAATGTCTTTGGATCAACTTTATCAACTGTACCTTAAGGATATTGTCAGGTTACATGGAGTTCCTCTTTCCATTGTATCTGATCGGGATCCTAGGTTCACTTCTAACTTTTGGAAGGGACTTTAGAAGTTGTTGGGCATGGAATTAAATTTTAGTACATCTTTTCATCCTCAATCAGATGAGCAGTCAGAATGAACAATTCAAACTTTGTAGTATATGCTTCGAGCTTGTTCAATGGAATACTAGGGAAGTTGAGATCAACATATTTCTTTGGTTGAGTTTTCGTATAATAACAATTTTCATTCCAGTATTTAAATGGCACCTTTTGAGGCTTTGTTTGGGAAGTGGTGTCAGACTCCAGCCTTTTGGGATGAAGTCAGTGAAAGAAAATTGATGGGGATAGAATTAGTAGAAGAAGTGGCTGAGAAAGTGAGGATGATCCAGCATCATATGAGGATATCTTAGAGCAGACAGAAAAGTTATGCAGATAACAGAAGGAAAGACTTCTCTTTTGAGGTAGGTGACCATGTTTTTTTTAAAATCTCTCCTTGGAAAAGTGTGATGCGTTTTGGTAAGAAAGGTAAGCTAAGTCCACAGTTAATCGGTCCTTTTGAAATCTCAGAGAAAGTTGGAACAATTGCATACCGCGTAGTTTTTTCTCGGAGTTTGTCTCAGGTACACAATATTTTTCATGTTTCGATGTTGAGAAATTATGTGCCAGATTCATCACATGTATTGATCCCAGAAGCAGTTCAGTTGGAAGATAACCTTTCTTATGAAGAGAAACCAGTTCAAATTCTTGATCTAAGGGAACAGGTATTGCGGAATAAGTTAAATCCACCAGGTAAAGATTTTGTGGAGAAACCACATGGTTGAAGAAGCAACATGGGAGTCTGAAAATGCTATGAGGGAAAAGTACCCTCAGTTGTTTAATAAGTAAATAAAATTGCGAGGACACAATTTACAGAAGGTGGGGATAATGTAACACCCTAAATTTTTCTAAAAAAAAATAGAAATGAATGGAACTTTATTTTAAGTAGATATTTAAAACTAGCCTTTAAACATAATTTTTCCACTTCTATGTTTTGAATTTCAATAAACTGTTATCTACAATTGTGTTCAGTAAGTTATTTGGAGTTTGATGAAACCAACTTGTTTTTTTTGTGAATAGTAACATACACTTATGAATAGTAATATGAATAGTAATGTGACTCTAATGAATAGTTAATTTTATTATTATTTTATTTTCTTAATTCTTTAAGATAATAACATCTTGGTTAGTTTTTCATCGTGATATAGAAGTAGTTATAGAATTAGAATTGTTAATTTTTGAATTAAGTATGATTTTATTTAAAAATTAAATTAATAATATTTAGAAAATTATTTTTAAAAAATGGAATTCATTTTTAAATTCTACACGTCAAAAAATGGTTAGGGTAAATTTTTGGGTTTTTTCTGAAATTCTTGAATTTTTAATGAATAGTGAAATACGATAAAATACTGTATAATCAAATTATTAGTAAAATACACAATTTATGACAACATAAGTGATGTAATACCACTTGTTTAGAACTCAAATTCCATTATTACTATTTGAGGTTACATGAACTAAGACTATTCATAATCTTGGGCAAACATATTATAATAATGATTAAAAGAATGAAAAATTCCCCCTCTCCTCCACTATAAATACCACCCTCACTCCCCTCTTCTTCCCACACCTCTCAAGCCTTGATCCATGCCTAAGTTCTTCCCAATACTCCTCCCAAGGATCTTCCCCACGTTCTAGAGTTTTGGTCTCACCAAAAGATCAAAACCAAAGCCCTTAAGAAGGATCTCAAGGAGAAGAGATCAAGAGGTAAACATCCTCTTTTATTTTCCTTCTTTTCTTTAATTTTATGTTATTCTCTTCCTTTACCTTTGGCTTATGTTGGGATATTTAATTCCATATCCCCCATTACTGTCCATATTATGTAAGAGTGATGATATATCCCCTTTCTATCATCAAAATATTTTTATGAAATTTTAAGAGACACCGTTAGGCTGCCAAATTTTCGTGATAAATTTCTCAAGTTTTCTTTTATTTCAAGATTCCTTTATTTTATTCTTCTTTCCTCACCTCCTCTTAACAAAAAGTAATGAAATCTCCAGAATATTATATATTCTGGATGCTCTCATGTTCATGGAAAATTCATCATCATTCTTCTGTTCCTCTCCCACTTATTCAAGGAATTAAAAACATTGTCCATGATGTGTCAAATTACCGACATCGTGGACGATGTGATTTTATTTTTCTTTAAATCATTAAAGTATGATCATGAAACCATTTTTATAGTTTAAACAGATTATAATATATGTATTATGTCTCATCCATGGTTCTGTATTTATTTTTTACACATGGTTTTAATTTATAAAACAAAATGAGGTCGTTATTATCAAAGAACCACTAAAATGATCTAAACGAACATCATTAATGTTTGACCTTATGAATCATCCTCATGTAAGAATTAAAAATTATAAATGGTATAATTTATGGTACTGTAAATATGTAAATAATACTCCATTATAATTCTGTAGTTTCACTTCTAATCAACAAGAACATCCATCATGAACCAATCTTGGAAATCATGTAAAAAACTCACCCAAAAACAGTGCAAGAAGAAAAATAATAACAATTAAAGGGTGAAATGATGTTATAAAATGATCATATAAGATGTTATAAACATAAAAATGTTTCTGTAAAATACTAATAACAATATTTTAACAATTATATAGTAAGTTTAAAAAAGTTTGAAGTAAGACTAGCCCAAGGTAAGGGAATTCTTAACCTGATTTCCATTCTTTGGGTTAACCTTATACTTCGTTATTTATGTGGTATTAAAATTTATTGTGTTATGTTTTTTTCTTATATTATGTTGAATTATGTCTATTTACAGTTTATATACATATTCCATCCACTCTGTTAAGTCTATCTTCAGTTGTATGATATTTATAAGGGGATTTCCTTTTAAAATCCTCTTTTAAAATTCTATTTTACCAAAATCAAAAGCAATGATTTTATGAAATTATTCATGTTGAATAATTATGTTCTGGTTATTGGGAATTGTTTATGATGAAGGTTGAGACCTATATCTCCCTCCAATTCATTGGGTATGTGTAAGTTGGAGGTCGATCGTATGGTTACTCCAAGTGTAACTGTGATGGTTACACAAATTGTAAGGTAGTCGTGAGGGTTACAAATTATAAGGTAGTCGAGAGGGTTAAAAGATTATGTAAGTAATACCCCAAGATAACTTTATGGTTCTACTTATGTTCTTATGGATTGTTGAAATCTCATGTTTCACGATGTAAGTATATATATACAAGTGATAAGTATTTCTTATAAAAATTATTTCATACGTTACAAGTATTCATGGACTAATGTGTTATTTCCTTCTTTTTATATCTATTACTGAGTTTTTGTGCTCATATCAAGTTTTAAATGATTTTTCGTAGGTTATTGGATGTGTAATACAAAGAAGGAAGCCATGTTAAATGTTGAAGAATTGTCAAGGAATCAAGTTTTAAGTTTTAATGTTTTTAATTTTTTAAAAAATGGAAACTGTTTTTATGGTATCTACTCTATAATAATATGTAATTCTATGAATGTATTATGTCCCAATTCTCTAAATCTCTAAACTTGAAAAGATCTGCAATGTAAAAGGAAGTGTTTTTTTTACTAAATTCAAGATTATGTATGTAATAAGGATGGGTCCTTATACCAATACTATAAAATAAGAAAAGGGAAAGTGTGTTTCGGGGACTGTGTTAATGCCATTGTTTTGGAATGATGTTGTTTATAGCCTCAATGCTATGGAACCTTTTAGATAAGTTCTTAAATTGGTTGATAATGAGATTAGAATTGCAATCAATTTCATTTATGAGGCCATGAACTGGAAAAAATAGACTATTGAAAATATTTTCATGAATAATGAAACCAATTTTAAGGATATATTTGGGATAATTGATTAGAGATGAAACTCTTAACTGCATCATCCATTTCACGATGATGGTAATTATTTGAATCCCCAATTTTTATATGGAAATCCAAGTATTAAAATAGATTCATAGGATTTTAAAGGATTATATGAATACATTTAGTGATTGTCTTCAATATCAGATAAGGAAGAAAAGGCCTATTTAGAATTAACAATATATAAAAGATTACAAGGCCTCTTTAGTGGGAATGGTTTCATAAGACAACATAGTAGAATAGATCCTGAGAAAGGAGTTTTTTTGTCTTGATTATTAAATTACATGATCTTTAATTTAGATAATGACTAAATAATAATGATAAATAATAATTGCAGCTTAATGGTGGAAGAATTATGGAGTTCAAACTTATATTTAATGAAAATTTCCATCAAAGCATTGAGCTTTACATGTTTCTCACCATGACATGAGAGGAATTGGAGCACCTTTGATCATGTAAGTAACTTAATATCAATCCTCATCTCACTTTCATTTGATCTATTAAACTTTATTATTAATACTAATATTTTTTTAATTATTATAAAACATATTAATTCTAAAAAGAAAAGTCGGCTAGAACATCAAAGGTTGCGAGACTTGATTTTCATTAAATACAATCAAAATTTGAAAGACTGATTTGATTCCAAAGATATCATTGATCCAATTGTCCAAAAGAATTTTGATGATTATAATGAGTATTTATTAGAAAAAATGAGTGGTAATGAAGATGGTGATGATGATTAATTGGTGTTTTAGGATGACAAAACCATGACTTGGGGATTAGTTGAGGAATTTATCAGGGTTGGTGAACCTTCTAATTATACAAGGAGGAAATCAAAAGGAGGAGTTAAAAATTCTCCACGTTCAATATTTAAATGAAAAATGAGGATGGTTATTGAATAATAAGAGAATGGACATGAATTATATAATTATTATGAATAAATGAACAGAGAAGAGATATATAAAAGTGATGATATTGAATGTGATAGAAAAGAAGAAATGGAAGATCTTGAAAATGAAGATGAAAATTGATTTTTTTGTTTATTTCATTATCCCTTGGGATGCTTATTTCTTTCTTTCCTAGTTTCCTTTATTTTTTTCTTATGGTTATTGTTTATGGAAAATTGGTTTGAACATGTGTTTGATGCATTATGAATGTTTTAATTATAAATATGGATGTGTTTTTACTTTTTATGTATTTTTAATTTTTTAGCATATATATTTGTGTATAATTATATAATTTAAATTATATTAATTAGTATCTGATTATATAAAAAAGTAAATACAACATGATTTACATCACTGCTATCCCGTTATAGGACCCCACCAAATCATGCCACAATCTAAGATTAACTTCTATAGTCTTAATGAACCGTAATACTAATATCTCATTTCCATTTAGTATCATGTCATCAACATATACTATTAGGAAAATGACCACACTCCCACTAAAAAACTTGTAGACAAAAGGATCACATTCATTATTTATGTAATCAAATTATATTATGGATTCATCAAGAGAATATTCCATGACTTAGATGCTTGTTTTAATCCATAAATGGATCTCTACAACTCTCATACCTTATTGACAAATTTTGGAGTCACAAACCCTTATGATTGTTTCATATAAACATTCTTCACATGGTTCCCATTAATAAAGAATTTTTTGACATCCATTTTAAAAATATCAAAATCATGGTAAGTTGGCATGAAAATTAGAATTCTAATGGATTTAAACATAATTACCGATGAGAATGTTTTATCATAGTCAATACCTTAATGCTATTTAAATCCTTTTGCAACCAATCTGGATTTATAGGTACTGACTCTAACTTCCATGTCCATTGTAAGATCCTGATTTATCTCATGTCATATGGTTCCTTTAATTTTTAATATAAAACCTTTTATTTCACCTTATGGATGTGCTTAATTTATTAATGGAGTTTTTTAGAGAGTATGGGGCTCATTCGGAGCTCAAATCTGTAATTTTAGGAGAAAACAGACCAGGTGCATAGTTTGTTTAAACTATGCACCTGAGGCCGCATAGTTTGGGTAAACTGTGTGGGGTGATACAAAGGTCTATAAAGGGGAACATGGTCTTTACATGGTTTTCCCAAACTGTGCACCTATCCTACACACTTTGTTCCATTTAGGTAGTGGGTGTGCATGGTTGGCACATGGTTTGGCCAAACTGTGCAGTCAAACTGTGCACCCTCTAAAAATGAGTGAAATTCCCATTTACCCTACCTTATTTTAATTTTATCCCCACTTTTTACTCTTAAAAATCATGCAGTACCTCCCAGACATTTGAGATCTATTCCATAGCCATCCAAGCTAGGCTTTGAGCCTCCACCTTTATCCCAACCCCGATTCCATCACCATTAATTGTGTTGGATAACTAATGGTAAGCTATTAAATCATATTACATAATTTTATTGTTTATATTTACCTCAATAATTCTATTTCCATGAGAGATAATATGACCTATTTTTAGGTCATTTTTATATTTCATTAATTTCTTCCATTCTATCCCAGATTAGAGGCCACCACTATATGAGGACTCATCCAATTCTATAAGGCAGGTGGTTTAGTACATTTTCCCTAAATTTTATTTGTTAATTATCACACAACATCATTCAAAACACCATAATTTCTAATAATTGACTTAAAAATAATAATTTCTTTATTTAAATTTTTAATCTTATTGAGGTAGTTTCATAGACCCTCATTTATTATCGAAGGTCACCCACCTCAACAAGTGCCACCAACTTTGAGAGCACTTATTTAATACCCTCAACTTATTGGATATTAATGTGCCCATACCAACTTCTAAATGGATTTGGTTTCCACCTAATTAAATGGATTAGTGTAATTAAATGGAAATTTTGTGGTATGACCACATCAAGTGACACTTATAGGAGCAATAGATTATACCCTTGATTAAATAGAATGTTAATTGGTTGGAAAAAATATCTTGGCTTAAATTAAAGAATGATAGGATCTTATTATTATATAAAATCCTTGTGAATGGAATCCATTATTAATTTTGATACTCAAGGTATGATGTACCTAATTAATTGTGATACACAGGCATGAAGTCCCTTATTAATTGTGATACTCAGGCATGATGTCCCTTATTAATTATGATACTCAGGCATGGTTTCCCTTATAATTCATGATACTCGAGCATGATGTCCCTTATTAATTGTGATTCTATGGCATGGTATCCCTTATGATTTATAGTACTCATTCATGACATCCCTTAGAACCTTATGAAACTATTATGACTATGCATGGATGCCTGAGTGGTACCTCAGGTCATGGATAATACTACGTATCTATATATATGGATAAATATATTTTACTATGTATACAGTTCATATATATATATACACATATCTATATACATATATATGCACACATATAATTATATATGTGTATATGGTGACCCATATTTAGAGGTATCATGGCTTACGACGAAGCAGGTGGTGTCAGCTTGGTGTCCTTTAAGAACCAGAGCCGATTCATTTACATTTTACATTTATGATTGACATGTTATATCTTCATACTTCCATTATATATATATTGGATAGATTATACTAGAAGTCATTGGTAGTGGCATACTAAGTATATCTTACAACCTATCTGGGCTACTAATTTGTACCCAAACAGACTATATGGATGTAGGTAGGGACAAAGGGAAGTATCTAGCTTTAAATGCCTAATTTTCTATACTAGGATAAAGTATGAGAGTAGAGGACTAGGAATATTCTTATGATACTGATGGAGATAGATTTTTGGTATTTTTTTCATTTTTATATCATTTCATATATGTCTGCTACTCTATTTCCATGTATTCCCATTTTTGTATAGCATACAGACATGACATCATTTTGTATATGACATTGATTTTCTGCCTGTTTATTATATCAAGATGACTTATGCTTCTACAATTCATTTTTTATAATGTTTTTTCTACTTACTGATATTTTATACCACTATGTTACACTCTGATCATGAGGTTATAGTCTCCCACCATACCATCATGGACCCTCATTGCTAGTTGGTATCCTCTAGCATTCATGGAGGTATGCTTGATTCCATGTATCCAACCAGGTTTAGTTACATTTGAGTGAAATGGGTTTGAGACATCACAAAGTGGTATCAGAGGCTCTTTTACTTTTATATTACTGTTTGAGATGGTAGACAAGAGACTAGGAATGTCTCAGAATTTGGAAATGAGCTTGTTCTTGGGATTAGTTTACCCACATATAGGGATAAATCCAAATTACCTGAAATGGGATATTAATACTATAGTTTTTCCTATTATAGTAGTATTGATTTCACCATGGGGTGATGCACATGATTTGTGGAATTATTATTATTATTATAATAAAATTTCTTTATCCCTATCCTGGTATGGAAAGGAGGTATAATTCCATGAATTATAATAGGCTCTCAGAGATTGACATGTCATGCATATTCCATGGAATATTTATATTATTGGATTTATTGCCTACTGCATATTACTAGTTCTTTGACTGTTATATTCATAAATGTTCTAATGTTTCATGAATATATAGAATAATTGGATTAATTAAAGTTTCTATGTAAACCTAAAAAATGTTTTCGCATATAGATTACTAGTGTCATCTTAGTTAACTAATTATGCCATGTTTGAGCCATAGTCCACTAGTCACATGGGCTAAAACATTAATTAATTTTGATCACCTGAATAAAATTTTTAATTTATGAAGAATGTACTTATATAAATTGGGAATGGTGATTCATAAAATCAAATCATTTTCCTGAATTTTTGCACACTAATACCAAATGTATGGGTTTGGTTACAATTACATGACGTACTAAATGCAACTTATAAAGATCATACCTTTATAACTTGGTAATGGTGACTCATCTAACTATAACTTGATTCATATTTACATATAAATTAGTAAGAAATTAAATGTATTTAAATTCATAAATAAAATGGTTACCATTTAATGGGGATTCCAATTGTAATGTAAAGAGTTTTTTCCCCTATACCTTGCAATTGAAACTCCATATATCGGGACCTCTACTATGTGATGTGTGACCTTAAACCTGAACTTAACATAGTAGTTGGTAGTTGAAATGTATATTGTGTTTAATTTTTCATCTTTTATGTCACCTAGACCTAGATTTAGGAGTAGTAATAAAGGTGTTACTTTTATATAGGAAGGATATGTACCTGTTAAATTTCTATATTTATGATCTTTCTATATCAAATTATGTTCTAAGGCATGTGTTTAGAAATTTTAAAAATATTCCACCCTGAAATCCTTGAGTCATGTGCTTGGAGGGTGGAAACAACCATGCTCTAGAGGTGGTGGGAATTGAGCTACCCATATTAGCTCCTATAGTGCCTCTAGTGACACCTCTTGTTATTCTTAACCTGGGTGCCGATACTCAATTCCAAGAGAGATTCCTATGATTTATGTAGTATGTTCAGGAAGATTTGTGAACTACCCCTAATATGGAAGAGTTGACATAAGAATTTCAACAGAAAAATCCTCCTACTTTATTAGAGGATGGTTTCCCCCAAGATGATGAGTCATGGATAGAGTCCATGTTATCTATTTTTGATCATCTGAAGATGCCTCTAGAGAGGAGGGTCAATATCACAACTTATAAGATTTGTTATTATAACAAGGGTTTGTGGGATGTGATCACCTAAGTTGATCATAATTTGGGTATGGTCTGGGTGGACTTTCAGAAATACTTATATGATTACTTCTTCCCTTAGAAGCTGATAAAGAACCACAATAGAGAGTTTACACACCTACAATAGGGTGCTATGTCCGTTATGGAATATTCATCTTTTTTCATTGTGCTTCAACGCTTTACATCAACACTTGATGGTGATGATTTTATGACATCGTGATAGTTTGAGGATGGGATTGTATACACCATTTGATCATGGGTAAATGTATTTCGATTTAAAACCATTTATAAAATAATGAACCAGACCATTAACACTGAGCATAACTTGAGGGAAGCTGATAGTGTGGGCCAAGGTGGTTCATCACCAAGGCATGGAAGTCATTCTTCAAGTGGTAGGAAATGTAGCTTTGAGTATGTTTTTGGGGGATATAGTAGTTACATGAAACCTGCTGATAGTTTCATGGTGTGCCACCAGTGTGGGAAGGCAGGGCATAAAAAGCCCTAATATCCAAAATAACCCATTGAATGCTAAGACTGTAGAAGGTTGGGGAATATTCAGCATTTTTGTAGGAACTTACCATTAGTTCCCAGTGGGACAAGATCTGTATTATCTCTACCTTCAGGATCAAGATCAGTATTACCTCCCCAAGAAGGTAGCTAGAGTACTAATGGCCGATAAAGTTGTAAGAACCCATAACTTCTTTTCAGGTATGGGTTTTCTTTTTTAGTTTTTTTTGAGAAAAATAGGAGAAACTGAAAATTTAATGAGTACACGCCATGTACTTTTGAGTACACACCGTGTACTCGGTTTCCATGGGTGACCATGTACTGGCTGTGTAATAGCCGAGCACATGGCCATGTGGGGTGACCTAGAGACCACCTAAAGCAGGGAATGGTTATGGAAAGTACACGCTGTGTACTTTAAAAGAACAAGCAGTGTACTATTATTTTTAATTTTTATATCGGAATGGGTTCGTGTCTAATTGATAGAAACCTCTTCTTCTAGGTCCATCTCATCCTGGAGTGACAGATACCTATTAATCTTCTCCAGCTCTCCGACTCACCGTCTTTTCTTTAAATCAAACTCCATTGATTGTGTTGGAATCACATTGGTGAGTTCTTCCTTCTTCTAGAGCCTCATCTCTTGTTTTTTTCTTTCTAAAGATATCCTCAATTGAGAGTTTTTGACGTTTTTGTAGATATACTGAGTTCTAGGTTGATTCAAGGGCCGACGCCGAAGTATATCGATTATAAAATGTTGAGGTAGGTGGTTTGTACCTTTCTGTAGTTAGTCTTTGAATTTTATGTGAAAAAGTTCTCAATACCCTAGAACAGGGTGTTGCGTGTTTAGGGATTTTAGCCCTGTTAATGCCTGATATGACTTGTGTTCATGAGTATAGGTTGTATGATTGTGAATAGGGTTATTTACCTCGCTATAGACATCCTTTCCCATGTTTGAACCGATATTGGCCATTGGGCCTATTTTTTCCTGTTAGGCTGCTTGTTTTCTATGCCTAGTGTTGTTAGAATGGAGTGATTTTATATGATGTTGTTATATGCTTGTAGCTATTTAGACAAGCAGTTCTTAAAATATGTTATCCAAGTATTACTTAAGGTTTACTTTGGCTATTGAACATCATTGTGTGCGTTTGACTTACACAGGGCTGTGGGAACCTGGTGTAGTAGACCATAAAAAGAATGGACACCGAGGGCTTCTACAGAGTGTTTGTTTCCTTTTCACATTGTGAGACCATAGGGGGAATGGACGTGAGTTCTCCCTCAGAGTGTCTATATATCCACGTTGCGAGACCACAGGGGGAATTGGACGTTGAGTGCTTCCATATAGTTTCTGTAGTTTACCGATAAAAGACAACATGGGGAATTGACAGTGAGTGCTTTCTCAGAGTGTCTTTACTAAAGCTGAACCAGAGGGGTTAGAATATGAGTACTTCCCAGAGGGTTTCTTGTATTTGATAGGTTGGACCAGAGGGGATAGGCTGTGAGTACTTCCCATAGGGTTACTTGTTTTTTATTTTTTCTTACTTGATATATGAAAATGAATGCAATTGAAACTGTAGGATTGTTTACTTTTGATTACTTCCTTGTTTATTGATTCTTTTTTATTTTTCATACCATATATATTCATTGACTGTTATCCATAAATATTTGGGTGGTTGCCTACTGGGATTCATCTCACACCCTATTGGGGTTATTCTTTTGGTCCCAAACAGATTATATTTCTTCAGGTATAAATATGGGCAAACACCCTTCTACTTCAGGTAATTGATTGTTTTGGAGCTAGAGAGCATAGGACCAAGATGAGGCTTGCGATGCTGCTGGAGTTTATTTGTTTTCTTTATACTTTGGTTTAGTACTGTATTCCAACATTGTGACTTGTTTGGCTGCTTTCCTTAACACATGTCTCATGCATCATTTATATATATGTGCTCCAGTTGGTTATTACTTCCAGTATTCCACTGTTTACTTATTTCATGTTATTACTACTTTTTCTATTGTTATATGTTTATTTACAATACATTACTTTTCCAATGAGGGAATAGTTTCCCCACTATCAAACCAAGGCCCTCGCTACTAGTCAGCAGCCTATGGCGTTTGGGGAAATGCGCTTGAGGCCATGTGACCAATCAGGTATGGGGCACCTCTGGGCGGCACCTGGAACCGGGATGTTAAAAAGTGGTATGAAAGGAATTATTTTCTTCTTGACTTACTGTTTGGAGCCTATAGTCAAGGATATGAAGGAATAAGTACTTGGTAATAAGTTGTGCCTAGGAGTATCTTACCCGTGTATAGGGAAAATCCAATTTACCTTGATTATTTCTATTTTTATGGTTTTGTAATTATTACAGTTGATTTGATTTCACTGTTGGGTGATTCACATGTTTTTTTCTATTATCATTGATATTATTGAGGTTCTATTTTTTTTCAACCTGATGAGATGAAGGTATTCCATCTAATGCATCATATAAGCACTTTCTAGAGATCATATTTCATGCATTCTTGCCATTCCATTTACGGTGCATTACTAATTGCATGTTGTTGTGAAATATGTTGTGTTAGATATGCATGCTGTTGTGATAGATTCCTCGATAAAATACCTTCTATTTGATATGGTATTGCTATTATGTAAGGTTTCATTTGAATGAGCACCAAAATTTGGTTCTTGAGGTGTTATGGGTCCTCACAGATTGGAATTTGGTGGATCATTACTTTGTTATTACTTTTATATGACATGAATATGATTCCAAGATTTGATTTACGGGGAGTATGCCCCCCCCCAAGGATTGGAATTTGGAACTTTGATGTTTGTTTCAGTGTTTTATGGGCTTTCGGAGTAGTTTCTGAGGCTTACTGTCCGGAAAAACCCAGAATACATAGTGTGTATTGTAGAATAAAATCCATGTGTCCTTCTATTTAGGAAGGAACTATTTTTCTTAAGTACACGCCATGTACTTTATGTACACTCCGTGTAGTTTCTAACCGCATCAATGGTTGTGTGGGCAGAAACATGGGGTTGGGAAATCCTTGGTGGAACACACTGTGTACCGGATGTTCACGCCATGTGTATAGACCATGTGTCCATCCGTGTAACCAATGACATAGGTGGATTATGGGTAGTTAGTACAAACCGTTTCTGGAAAAAACACACTGTGTAGAGTCAGCCGTATAACCAGTCGTGTGACTAACATCACAGGTTAGTGAATTTATTTCTAGTATACGCCATGTCTGGAATAAACACGCCATGTAGTCTTGTTCTAAGAGAATCATGTGGGATAGTCATGTAGAAGAACTTGGGCAAGGGAAAACGATTCAAGTACATGTCGTGTCTTGGGAGAACACACCGTGTGTATGGGGTGTTACATGACCAGGGTTAGCAGGAGTGCACGCCCATGTGAAGGCTTAAAGGAACACACCGTATAAGGGACATAAATTCCGTGTATCCATGTTTTGAAAAACTTGAATGCTTTCTTTATCCTATTATTTTATTACACTTCTAAGTTTCAGTCCTTGATAAACTTGAACTAAGGTGTGTGCTTGACCTTGCAGAGTCATGCCACCGAGACGTCCTCTGGTTGTATTCCAGATACAAGGCAGTGATCAGACACGAGACATGGCTGATCAAAGACTACCAGTAGATCCTCCAGTCATGCCTATCTTGGCACCAGCCATCATTCTGGATACAGGTGCCAATGAAAAGTTCCGAGAAGGCTTCATGAGGTTTATGCAGAACTTCAGGGGAGTACCGCCTCCTGCCCCATCTATGACAGAATTGATGTGGGTCTTTCAGCAGCAGTATCCTCCCACCTTCTTAGGGGATATAAGACCTTAGGCTTCATAGTTATTGTTAGAATCCATGATGACAATCTTTGAGCTCTAGAGACACCTCCAGAGAGGAGGGTGAATCTCGTTACATATATGCTTCAGGATTTCTCTAAGAGATGGTGGGATGTGATCTCATAGGTGGGACACCAGCAGGTTATGGCTTGGGACAAGTTCTAGTATAACTTCTACGAATACTTCTACCCATATACCTTGAGGGATGATCGATCCTGAGAGTTCATGAGTCTGGGGCAGGGTACTCTCTCAGTCATGGAGTATTCTTCTCACTTCACAAAGCTACAACGCTTCACACCCATTCCTGGGGGTGATGAGTTATTTCTTGCGAGGAAGTTTGAGGATGGTCTTAGGCATGACATCCAATCTCTGGTGAACATATTCAGGTTTACTCCAATAATCTCTATAGTCAACCATGAGCTAATCAAAGAGCACAATCTGAGGAATTCTGAATTTGTGAGACAGGGAGGCTCAGAATCTGAAGTTGGTACCCCTCCGAATGATAGCAGGAAGAGCCGCAGGGAGTCTACGTGTGAAGATATGATTAGGCAGAATACTTCTTCTAGTGTCCAGGTGGTGTGATACCAGTGTAGGAAGAGCAGGCATATGAGGCCACATTGCCCGAGAGACCCAGTTGAGTGCTGATCTTTCAAAAATATGGGTTATCTTCAGCGTTTCCATCAGTTTTTCTCACTAGTAGCTGGTGATATAGGTTATGTTTCGAATCCTCATATAGGATTAGGGCCACCAATTTCTCATTATTCCAGGAATTGAAGTTATTCGAACTGTTCAGGACAAAGTCAATGTCATGGCCGTGGTATCCAATCACTAGGATTTCAACGACAACAGGGTGGATCAACTCAGGGTGGTCAAGCAGGGTCGCAGGGTCGTGGTACATGTCATAATTTTTCAGTGGAGCATACCCAACAAGAGTATGATCCTAGACCCTCTATCGTTCGAGGCACGATTCTAGTTTCCTCAGTTCTAGATTCTTCACTTTTTGATACATGGGCTTCCCAAAGTTTCATATCTATTGCTGTTATGGAGATCCTTGGGCTCTGTATCTTTACTTCTGCTGATGTCTTGACACTGGACACTCCGTTGGGGACTAGAGAGACTAGTGTACGTTAGTTCAAGGTGTGCCCTCTTAAGGTTAGTGGGTGTTACTTCTCATGGGACCTTTATGACTTAAAGATGGCGGTCTATGACGTTATTCTCGGGATGGACTGGTTAGTTCCCTTCCAGGTTGTTTCTGATTACTATTGATATTGGGTGAGTTTTACATCACTAGAGGGAATATCCTTTTTACATAAGTGTGAATGGGATGTTCAGAAGAGAAAAAAAGGACCCAAGCATCATGGGATAGAAGGAATTACATCCCAAATTGTCATTCTGTATCTAGATAACTAGGGGACTTCACAATCAGACTTTCTTCCAGTGGTCGATCGTTTCAGGGATGTCTTTTCAGAGGACTTTTCAGGTTTTCCTCTAGAGCGAGAGGTAGACTTTTCTATTGATCCTGTACTAGGAGAAGCACTAGTGTCCATTACTCCCTATAATATGGCTGACCAGAGTTACAAGAGCTCAAGAAGTAGTTAGAAGAGTTACAAGCTAAGGGTTTCATCTGACTTAGTACTTCTCCTTGGGGTTCGCCTGTCCTGTTTGCAAAGAAGGCGGATGGTACCCTCTGTCTTTGTGTGGATTATCGGAAGTTGAACCAATTGAAATTCAAGAAACGATAACCCTTTCCAAGGATTGATGACCTATTTGATCAGATTCAAGGAGCTCGTGTGTTTGAAAATATTTACTTAAGATCCGGTTATCATCTGTTTCACGTTAGACCATTTGATATACCTATTACAACCTTTTGGAGAAGGTATGGTCTATATGAGTATGTGGTTATGCCATTAAGTCTCATGAACGCGCCTATGGTTTTTATGGCACTGATGAACCAAGTGTTCCATCCATACTTGGATTCCTTCATGGTAGTCTTCATGGACGATATCTTGGTGCACTCTCACACTTGACACGACCATGCCACACATATTGATATCGTTTTGAGTACACTGAGAGAGCATTAGTTATATTCTAAGTTCTAAAAAATGCCACTTATGGATAGACCAAATGCACTTCTTGGGTCATGTTATCACAGAGAAAGAAGTATCAATAGTCCCAAAGAAAGTGAGATCAGTAGTTTCCTGGGAGAATCCAAAGAATGTATTTGAGGTATGGAGTTTTCTAGGGCTAGCTGGATACTACAAACATTTTATACAGTACTTTTCACGCTTAGCAGTGCTACTGAATGGCCTGACTAAGAAGGGTGAGAAGTACCTATGGACTGATTCTTGTGAGTTATCCTTTTAGAAGCTGAAAGGGAGGTTGAATTCAGCACCGATACTAGTATTTTCAGAGCTGAGCAATAGTTATACTATATACTATGATGCATCAGGTATCGGGCTGGGAGCAGTGCTTATGCAGTGAGAAGGAGTCGTTGCGTATGGTTCTTGACAGTTGAGGCCACATTAGAGGAATTACCCAATGAACGATCTTGAGTTGGCTGCAGTTGTTCATGCTCAGCACCGTTAGAGACATTATATTTTGGGAGAACATTTTGTGGTTTTCACTGACCACAAAAGTCTTAAATACATATTCACACAGCACGATCTGAATTTGTGATAGCGAAGGTGGGTTGAGTACCTTCAGTCCTTTGATTTTAAACTTTCCTACACACCTAGAAAGGGCATCGCAGTGGCTGATGCGTTGATCAAGAGGACTTAGATACAGGCAGTGCATGTGGCCAATAGTGAGTGGAAACTTATGGATCTGTTCTCTGAGATGCATTTGAGGTGCATGACAGACAGAGTTAGATGTTTATTTCTTCTGTAGCCTTTACCTCTACTCTACTTGACCGAGAATGAATGAGGCATCTATCATATTCTGAAGGTCTAGTCCTACAGGAGAGTGTATCAGGGGAGGACCCTATTCCTAGCTGGACCATGGGTGAGGATGATATCTTGCAATTTATGGATGCATATGGGTGTTAGTAGACATACGCGAGGAGCTGATGCGAGACTTTCATTCCTCAGTTTGGGCAGTTTATCTTGGTGTCACTAAGATGTATCAAGATCCACACCGTCAGTATTGGTGGCCATATATGAAGAGAGGTGTTGTTGGGTTTTTCATGATGTGTTCCACATGTCAGCAGGTGAAGGCAGAGCATCAGCGACCAGCAGGGCTTTTGAAGCAGTTACCCATTTCTGAGTGGAAGTGGAATGATGTCATGATGAACTTCGTGACAGGTTTACTGAGGTCACCTTGAGGGAATGATGCAGTTTGGGTTGTCATTGATAGACTCACAAAAGTTTCTCACTCCTTACCAATCAAGGAGACCTTCAATGTTGATGATCTAGGAAGGTTTTACATTCAGTAGATTGTACGTCTACATGGGGTTCCACACTTCATTTTTTTAGACAAGGACACACATTTTACTTCTCGAGTCTAGCAGGGACTATAGAGGGATTTGGGCACACAGGTAAATATGAGTACAACTTACCACCCCCAGACAGATGGCCAGTCAAAGCATACGATTCAGGTGCTAGAGGACATGATTCGAGCATGCATCCTAGATTTTAGTGGTTCTTGGGGGAAGCACATACCTCTTGTGGAGTTTTCCTACAATAATAGTTTTTAAGAAATTAATCAGATAGAACCTTATGAGTCTTTGTATGGTAGGCCATGCCGATCACCCCTATGTTGGCTGGAGGCAGGAGAGGCAGCTACGCTGGGACCTCGTCTTGTTCAGGAGACCGCAGAACATGTGGAGTTGATTCAGAAGAAGATGTCTACTGCACAGTCATGAAAAAAGTCTTATGATGATCGAAAAAGATGACCTCTAGAGTTCGAGGTCAGAGATTAGGTTTTCCTATGTGTCACACTGAGGTTGGGACACTGAAGGATTATGAAACATGGTAATCTTTCACCGAGGTACGTCGGTCCGTTTGAGGTTTTGGAAAGGGTTGGGCATGTTTCCTATCAGTTATAGTTAACTCAGAGGTACTGAGATATGCATGACTTCTTCCACGTTTCTCAACTATGACATTACTTCTCAAACCCATCCCATGTTTTTCAACCTGAGGAGGTTGAGCTAGAGGTGGATGCATCATTCTAGGAGCATCCTATCCAGATTATTGATCGCAGTGTGAAGGTTCTTCGTGGCCAGTCTATTCTTTTGGTATGAGTTCTATGGAAGCATGGACAAGTATATGACAAGACTTGGGAGAGGGTGGCTGATGTGAGATTACAGTGGCTGGATCTGTTCGAGGATTCATCTTCTACACTGCCTTGATAGGGAGATTCGAGGACTAATTTCTTTAAGGGGGAAGTTTGTAAGAACCCAGACCTTCCTTTTAGGTATGGGTTCTCTTTTATAGTTTTTTTTGAGAAACATATGAGAAAATTTAAATTTAAGGAGTACACACCTTGTACTTTTGAGTACACAATGTGTACCCAGTTACTGCGGGTGAACGTGTACTGGCCATGTAACGGCCAAGTACACGGTCATGTGGGGTGACCTAGAGACTACCTAAAGTGGGGGCCGATTAAGGAAATTAAACACCATGTACTTTTAAATAACATTCCGTGTAATTTTATTTTTAATTGTTATATCAGATTGAGGTCACGTCTAATCAACATAAACCTCTTCTTCTAGGTACGTCTTGTACAGGAGTGACAGATATCAACGAATCTTCTTTGGGCCTCTGACTTTCTGTACATTCTCTGAATTGAACTCCGTTAGTTGTGTTGGAATCACATCGGTGATTTCTTCCTTCTTCTAGAGCCTCATCTCTTGTTTTCTTCTCTTTTTAGAGATATCCTCAATTGAGTGTTTTTGATGTTTTTGTAGATCTACCGCATTCTAGGTCAATTCAAGGGTTGACGTCAGAGTATATCAATTGTAAAACATCAAGGTAGGTGGTTTGTGCCTTTACGTAGTTATTATTTTAATTTTATGTGCAAAAGTTCCTAATACCCTAGAACAGGGTATTGTGTATTTAGGGATTTTAGCCCTGTTAATGTCTGCTATTCCTTGTGTGCCTAAGTAGAGGTTATTTGATTGTGAATAGGATTATTTACCTCTCTATAAACATCCTTTCCCATGTTTGAATTGATATTGGCCGTTGGGACTAGTTTTTTCTGTTAGGCTGCTTGTTTTCTATGCCTAGTGTTGTTAAGATGGAGTGATTTTATCTGATGTTGTTATATGCTTGTAGCCGTTTTTCCAAGTAGTTCTTGAAATATATTAGCCAAGTATTACTTAAGGTTTACTTTGGATGTTGAACATTTTTATGCACATTTGAATTACACAGGGTTGCGAGAACGTGGTGTAGTAGACCATAGGGAGAATGGGCGCTGAGGGCTTCTCCAGAGTGTTTGTTTACTTTTCACGTTGCGAGACCATAGGGGGGATGGATGTGAGTGATCCCTTAGAGTGTCTATAGATCCAAGTTGTGATACCACATGGTAAATTATATGTCGAGTGCTTCCCCAGAGTGTATGTAGTTTACCAATAAAAGACCACAAAGGGAATTGATGGTGAGTGCTTCCTCAAAGTGTCTTTGCTAAAGATGAACAAGAGGGGTTAGACTGTGAGTACTTCCCAGAGGGTTGATTGTGTTTGATATGATGGACCATAGGGGATAGGATGTGATTAATTCCTAGAGGGTTACTTGTTTTTGATTTCTACTTACTTGATAAATGAAAATAAATGCAATTGAAACTGTAGGATTGTTTACTTTTGAGTACTTCCTTGTTTATTGCTTCTTTTTGATTTTGTCTGCCATATATATTCACTAACTGTTAGGAAAAAATGTTTGGGTGGTTGCCTACTAGGATTCATCTAACACCCTGTTTGGGTCATTCTTTTGGGCTCAAACAGATTATATTTCTACAGGTATAGATAAGGGAAATCTCCCTTCTACTTTAGGTACTTGATTGTTGTGGAGCTGGAGAGCATGAGACCAAGATAAGGCTTAAGATGCTGCTGGAGTTTATTTGTTTTCTTTATAATTTTTTAGTACTTTATTCTAGAATTTTGACTTTTTTGGATGCTTTCCTAGACATATTTATCATGAATCATTTATATATATGTGATATAGTTGGTTATTTATTCTATTCTTCTGTTGTTTACTTATTTTATGTTATTACTGCTTCCACTATTGTTATCTGTTTATTTCCACTGCATTACTAAGCCAATGAGGGAATAGTTTCCCCACTATCACACCCAAGGCCCTCGCTGCTAGTCAGCAGCCTCTGGCGTTCGGGGAAATGCGCTTGAGGGCATGTGACCAACCGGGTACGGGGCACCTCTAGGTATCACCTGGAACCGGGACGTTACAAAGCCAAGGATTTGGCAGTGTCTGAGGTATCCAGGATTCAGATATGCAATTATATTAGAGAAAGCCTACTTAGTGTAATCAGGATACATCTCAGGGTTATGGATTAGGCCAGTTGCATGTAGTGAAACATATTCCATAGGAGCAGAGTTCATGGATTTCTATAGTTCAAGGTAACATTCTTGTAGCCTCTATTTAATTTTAACCTTATTTGATACAAATGCCTCACATTATTTTATATTTGTGGAAATTATGGAATTTATTGTCCTAGATATAGAGTAAATTTTTATTATAATTACTCTTGACATGCCATTGGGGATCCAATATGAGACCGTACACCGATGTAAGGAATTCCCCCATGAGATAGGAAATTATCTTTTTATATAGAACCTATTTTCCCTCAAGATAATGGGCTTTGACATCATACTCAGGATAGAATGGTTAGTATTTTATCATGATCATGTTGATTGATATCACTGAACTATGTCCTTCACATCACCTGAAGGTGGTACCTATATTCACAAGGGTGAATGGGAAGTTTAGGAGAGTCGATCTAGACTCGAACATCATGGGTTGGGTGGAGTGACAACCCATATTTCTAGTATTTTTTATGAGTGACTAGGGAATGACATGTATATATTTACCTCATGTAGTGATTTTTTTTAGGTACATATTCTCAAATTAATTTTTTGGGATACCTCCTAAGGGAGAGTTATAGTTTACTATTGATCTAGTTCCACCAGTGTCCATTCTTGCTTATAGGATTTCACCTACTGAGATTCAAGAACTCAAGTGGTAGATAGAGGACCTGGAAGATAAGGGTTTTATATGACCTAGTAATTCACTATGGGGTTCACCTTCCATTTTTTCCAAGAAATAGGATGATACCCTCAAGATTTATGTGGATTACTAGAGGTTAAATTAGACTATGGTGAAGAATTGGCATCCTTTACCTCATATAGATGACCTCTTTGACTAGCTCCAAGGAGATCAAGTTTTCTTGAGGATTTATTTGAGGTAGGGCTATCACTAGGTTTGTGTTAGACCTTCATCCATACCATATACAACATTCCATAGTATAAATGTATTGTATGAGTATTTGGTCATTCCATTTGGTCTCATGAACACACAAACAATCTTCATGGATCTAATGAATTGGGTTTTACACCTATATCTAGATCCATTTTTGGTAGTCTTTATCGATGAAATTTTGGTGTATTCTCATACTTGGCATGAACATTCTAAACATCTTGAGATCTTATTAAATACATTGATAAATCACTAGATATATGATAAGGTCACAAAATTACACTTTTGGATTGATAAGGTTTACTTCCTAGGTCACATCATCTCAGAGGTAATAGTATCTATTGACCCAAAGAAGGTGATAACTATAGTTTCTTGGGAGCGACCCAAGAATGTATTTTATATATGGAGTTTATTGGGGATGTATGTATATTGTAGGTTTTTTATTTATAAAATTTTACACCTAGAAGCACCTATTGCATGATTGAATAAAAAGGGTGTTAAGTTTTTATGGTATGAATCCTATAAAATAACTTTTCCGGATTTTGTATGAAGATTAACTTCATCACTGATCCAGATTCTACTAGAGTTGAGAAGAATATATATAGTTTATTGTGATTCATTAGGTATCAGGCTTGGAACAGTCCTAATGTAGGATGAATGAGTCATGGCATATAGGTCTCTTCAGCTAAGTCCTCATGAATGTAATTCGATGATGCACAATCTTGATCTATTAGATGTGGTTCATTCCATACATTTTTCGATTCATTACTTGACAAGATATAAATTCATTGTATATATGGAACAAAATATCCTCTCATACATCTTTAAAAACCCTAAATTAAAACTAATACAATGAATATGGGTTGAATACATAAAACCATTTGACATTGAACTTTTATATATTCTAGGAAGAGGTGATGCAGTGGATAATGCTCTGAGTTAGAAGACTCAGACATGAGCTATCTAGGAGGAAAATAGAAATTGGTAGTTGATGGACTTATTTTATGAGACACACTTAGAGGTGTAGGACTATGATGAGAAACCTATACTTGAATTTTTATCAGTGACTTCTTCACTACTTGATAGAGTGAATATGATACAAAATTTTTATCCAAAGGTATTAGTCCTAAGGGAGTGAATTTTAGGCGAGGACCCACTGCTTGGATGGGTCATTGATGGGGATAAGATCATTCACATTCATGGGAGTGTCTGAGTACCTTCATACAATCAAGAGGAGTTGATGTGAGAATATCATGCCTATTCTTCAAAAGTACATCTTGGTCTCACTAAGATGTACTGTGACTAACACCACTAGTATTGGTGGTCGGGGGTGAAAAGGGAGATAACAGGTTTTGTTGCTTGGTGTTCTACCCATCAACAGGTGAAGGAAGAACACTAGTGGACTCATAGGCTTTTACATCCACTACCCATTCTTGAGTAGAAATGAGATGATGTTACTATGGGTTTTTTATAGGTTTACCATGATCACCTCATAGAAACAACATAGTATGTGTGATCGTAGATAGATTGAACAAGTCCACTCACTTCCTACCTATCAGAGATACCTTTTTAGTAGAAGATCTAGGAAGGCTATAAATCATAGTGATCATATGACTTTATGAATTTACACACACTATCATATCATATATATTTTCTTAATTCACATTGTGGTTCTAGAAGGGTTTTTAGAAGGATATCAACACAAAGGTAATTTTGAGCACATACTATCACTCACAAACTGATAGGAAATCTGAGTGTATGATTCACATATTAGAGGATATGTTCCAAGTAGGTTTCCTTTATTTTAGAAGTTCTTGGAAGAAAAACCTACCACTTTCTAAATTTTATTATAATAACTACTTCCAGGAACCAATATAGACATCTCTTTATAAGGATTTATATGGTAGGATATTCCATTCACCCATGTGATGGTTAGAGGAAGGTGAGATAATGCTACTGGGACCTCATCTTATTTAGGAGACTTTAGAGTAGGTATATATTATTAGGAAGCATATGGATGCAGCTTAGTCTTAACAGAAGTCATATACTGGTCATCATCGACAAACTCTAGATTTATAGGTTGAGGATCAAATCTTCTTACATGTTTCTCCTAGACTAGGGAATAAATGGATTTTGAAATAAGTGAATTCTATGCCTAGATTTATTGGGACTTTCAACAAACTAGAGAGAGTAGAGCCAATAGCCTATCAATTATATTTACCTTAGCGGTACTGATCCATCCATGAAATATTCCATGTCTCATAGCTTTGTCAATATTATTTAGACCCATATCATGATCTTCATCCAGATGAGGTTAAGTTAGATGTTAATGCTTCTTTTGAGAAGAACCCTATTCATATTGTTGATATGATCATGAAGGCTCTATGAGGTAGGTTGGTTCGTCTAGTATGGGTGCTATGGAAGTATGTTTGAGTATAAGATGAGACTTGGTAGTGAGAGGATGAACACTCATTGGTTGGATATATTCTAAGACAACACTCAACCACTCTCTGAAGGAAAACTCGAGGATGAGTTATTTTAAGAAGGGGAGATTGCAAGATCACAATTTTTCTCATGAGGTATGGATCCTTTACTTTTTAGTTTAAAAACTTTATTTTATCCTTATGGATATTCCTAATATATTAAGGGAGTTTTTGGGAGTGTTTGAGGATTGTTCGGATCCTGGAGCTCTAAGTTTTAAAGAAAATAGACTAGGCGCATGGTTTGTTTAAAATATGAACCTAAGGACACACGGTTTGGGTAAAACATAGAGGGTGGTGTACAGGTATGAATAGGGGTGAGTGTAATGCATATAGTTTCCCCATACTATACACCTATCTTGCACACTTGGTTCCATTTAGGTAGTGGGTGCACACAATTGGTGCATGGTTTGGCCAAACCGTGCATCCAAACCATGAATCCTTAAAAAATTGGTGAAATTCCCATTTTCCATTACATTATTTTAACTTTATCCTCCCTTTTCTCCTATCCCAAATCATGAATCACATCCTAGACACTTGATATCTCTCCCATGTCCATCCAAGCTAGGTTTTGAGCCCCCACCTTTATTTGGGACCTAATTCCTTCACCATAAGTTATATTGGATAGGTAATAGTAGGATCTTCAATACTCTTCCTTCCATTCGTCATTTATCTCACCCTCATGAATTCTATTTCTGGTTGAGATAATATGCCCTATTTTTAGTTCATTTGTCTATTTCATTGATTTATTCTGTCCTATCCTAGATTAGAGGCCAACAACACTAGATGAAGAGTCATCAACCTCTATAAGGTAGGGGGTCTATTACTTTTTCCCTAAATTCAAGTTATTTATTATGATGCATCATCATGCCGAACACTAGAATTTATGATTATTTACTTAAAAATATGAATTTAATTATTTAAGTTGTTAACCTTATTGAGGAACTTTTTTAGACCCTTATTTATTTTCGGAGGTAACCCACCTCAATAAGTGCCACCCCATTTGGGTGCGCTTCTTAAATTCCAATGACTTATTAGATATTAATGTGTCCAAAAAAACATTTAAGTGATGTTGGTTTCCACCCAATTAAATATATTAGTGTAATTAATTTTAAAGTGAGTGGTATGACCATGTCATGTGACTATTATAGTAATAATGGAAAATTCCTCTGATTAAATAGAATGTTAATTGGTTAGAAAACATATCTTGGCTTAAATTAAAGCATGATCAGCTCTTATTATATATGATCCTCATTCATGGTGTTTTTCATTACCCCCTCCCTTTAAAGGTAGTTCAATAAGGTTAGAGAGATAATGACCCCCGATTCTGAACTCCAGTAATCCCCAGGTTGGAGATTAGCATGATGGTATAAAAATATCATGAAATGGGAGGAATTATCGTCTATAATAATACAATATTAGGATATAAGATGAATCATCCACAAGAAACTACATGAAATAATATAAAAAGTAACTAAAACCATACCAAATGAATGTATAAATAAAACTGATATAGATAAAAGTCTCCAAAATTAAATACCCAAAAGCAAAACTAAAGCAGCAACATAACACTATCCAAAAATCTGAGCTAGTAATGTCTATCACGATCCATGTAATCATCCTGAAAACCTGAAAATTAGTTTATATATCTAGGGTGAGTATAAAATTATTGTAGATACCCAAAGCTTGATGTACATGGACATTACATTACTATTGCGGAATACTTAGTACATAACAAAAACACACACACAAGGACTGTAATAGTTTAGTGTCTTTGGAAACTCGGAACGTAATCTTCTAATCATGGTGAAAGATCTTCAACATCTCCCATAAAGATCTTCCCTTTTTTTTCTTACCTAAAACATTTCTTTATATCCTGGGGAAAAGAAAACGTAAAAGGGTGAGCTCAAATGCTCAGTAAGGGTAAACAAAAGAAATATCAATCACATCATATTCATAAGAATATAACATTTTGGAAATCTTACCCTGCAAAAGAGATCAAAATTTCATAACATGGGATAAATCATGGAAGTGAAATGTAATCACAATAATCATAACTTAAAACATGAAGATTTGTTTCATACACACATAATCATAGAGAATCATTTCTTATTAGTCAAGACTCATTGCCAAGACTATCTTAGCGAAGAAAGTCCATTTCTGAACCGAGTTCACTCCTAGTTTCAGTCCTGTTTCACTGAATCGGTTTAACCCACCGTTCCAGCCATGTCTATCTCAAGAGATATAAATTCTTTACCCAATTCATTGGAGGGAGATATAGGTCCCACCCATCTCATAATGATACCATTCTTATGTGTGCTACAAAATCATAAACCATACATCATAGCATAACCCATGTAATAAAAATGGGAATCTTAAACATCGTGACATCATAAAAAAATTAATATAAGATAAAGGGATTCATAAAAATATTTCCATAACAGCATAATCAAATCAATGTAATAATAGGGATAGAAACAGAACCCTATATTATCTTAGATGGAAAATAATTTTGATAAAACACTTGAACTCCATTCTTGAGGAAAATATCCTTTCTACTTCAAAAACATTTTCCTTTCTTAACATGTCATACAATTTTAAACTAAAAGAAGTTTATTAAAAATAAACTTGAAAACTTGTAAAGGAAGCTTCTTGGAAATAATTTTTTAAAAATCCATTCATGCCGTATAATTTAAAAAACATTCTTCTCGTACTTTTGTCGGAAAAGTTAAAAAGTACCTCGTACGAAAAATGAAAAAAGATTCCTTTCATATCTTTTACTAAAAACTCACCGAAGGGTAAAATTGGATATAAACTATTATAGAAGGATATAAATATTACATATTGAGGAAAAATGTATGTGGATGATAAAATACACCCCAGTAAATTCCAAAGTATAAACAATCTCGGATAAAAATGAGATTGTGATATTTCCCTTACCTTAGGTCTGATTTGCTTCGTAAGTGTCCGAACCTCCTGTATAATGATTTAAATAATGTCATTGACTTATTCCAGAATCATAATAATTTTTATTATATCATATATGGTTCACTTATGACTTTATATTACCCGTTCTTTTGTAAATTCCATGTTAAAGAGCGTTTTGGGTAAAATTGTTTCATTTGTCGTCTATGTTTTGACTTGTAATTATTCATATGATTACTTAGATCATGATTACTTAATTCCAGAATATAAAACATGATTTATATATAATATATATTCAGAATATACATATATATAATAAATCAGTAAATGGAAAGAAATACACCGTTCATGGAGACGGTAGGCCGTACGTACGCATGAACACTGTTTTCGTTTCTTTATTGAATTGAGTGGAATTAAGTAGATGACATAAATATATATATACATAAATCCAGTATCATTATTATTTCATATATTTCATTATTATTCATTATATATACTTTATGATCATTCATATATGGTTAACATGGAGAATGAATCTCATCGCGTTGTGGAGACGGTAGTCTGTACGTACGCACGAGCGATGATATCATTCTCATAATTATTGAATAGAATTGGAGTGGATGGTATAATATATAAGAATCAGTATGATGTTATAATAAACATATATATTTATTATTTACACCATTATACCCATCCATGTAAGGTGTTGGTGGAAAAACAGATTTCACCATGGCGTGGAGACGGTATTCCGTATGTACGCACGCGTGGTGATTTCGTTTTCCATAGGATGGATAGATGGTGAAATAGGGTTGTTTCATAATTATAATAACATATCAGTATATGATTTATACTGATGTTATTACTTCACAATGAAACAACTAAAGAAGAAGAAGTGGAAGAAGAAATAAAGTTAAAAGAATCGGTAACGGACATTACCTCTTCTTTGAAACGCCTCTTTGAGACCTCCTCTTAGGGAACCAAAATTGGTCTTTGAAGAAGACCAGAACCTCTAGGATGTTTCTATGGAAGTGGAGAAGAGAATTTGGCAGGGGTTGGCCGAGCTTGAAGGCTCAAAGTGGTGTGAGGAAGAGAGGGAGGAGGTTCCCTTTTATAAGGGAGGAGAGGGGCACCTTTGGAATAGCTAAAAATATTATTTTATTATAAATCCCAATTCGGTTTTAAATAGCTCCAAATTGATTTATTTAGAAGCTAAGGTGATTATGGGTCGAAATACTCTCATCCAATAGAATTTATACAAGTTTAGGTATCAATTTTAACCTTATCATTTAGATTTAACTTTAAATTAGATAATTTAACTTTTACCGCATCTTCTTGTTTTCTTACACTATAAGGTTAATAAACTTACTATATTAAGCCAAACGAACCCCAAGTTGTTTATTATTAATATATATAACCTTATCTAAGTCATTTGGACGAACCTTATATTTTTAGGAATAAAATAACAATTAATAATATAGTATTTGTTTTAAAAACTATTTTATGTCAATTTTGACACTATTTGGTAATTGATTTTTGTGAAAATCATAACAGAATGATTAGTTCGAAAAAAGTTAATTAAATCAATAATAACATGTCATATTAACATATAAAATTATTTGAATTCATAAAAAGTCTCAAATTACATTTATTTGGGTATTTATAACATCAATTATGTCAATATTTCATTAATAAGATAATTACTGCATCATCATTGTATCATAAATAAATTAAATTATTTTAAGTCTAAAAATTACAAATAAAATACCATTATGTAGGAAATATTTTTAGCTTTCTAATTAATATTTATAGTCGAATTTATCTTATGTATAACCCTATATTAAAAATGATTTAGGTATTAAACTTTGATTTTAACTATTTTATCCCTTCTTTAAATAAATTGATAATAAATGTCCTAATCTAATCCAAGTGGGCCTTAAATGGTCATATTGTATTCCAAAGGTTGTTTTTGGTCAAATTACACTTATAAAATAGAATTATGACATGTGTTAAGGTAATAATAATATCATTTTTACCCTTAACTACCCTATTTACTTTTAACCGTGGTAAATAAAAGTAAAAAGTTACTATTCACCAAAAATTATTTTCATCTCATTGAACCACATTTTACTTACTGACATCAACCGTGTCTCTCAGATTTTTGAAATTCCACTCACAGAAGCGGTAAAATTATGTTTTATGAAAAAATTCAGTTTTTTAACTACCACTTAGTGGTTTCACTATTCATCAAAAAATGAAATTTCCAGAAAAATACCAAAAATTAGGCCTAATCTATATTTGATATTATTAATTCAAAAATGATGTTTATTTTACCAAATTCAAAACATATCAGTTACATTAACTAATTTAAAAATTAATTCCCGTCAAAACAAATAACGTGTTTTTTAAGAGATAATAACTATCAAAAGATTGACACTTATTTATGTCTGGTTTAAATGTGAAATTACATCCAATGACCAAAATTATATTAAATTGTAAAAATATATTCTAAATATACTTTAAAACCACTCAAATTAATAATTTATCACTATTAATTATTTCGATTAAAAAAGTTGTTTTTTAATTAAAATTTAGTAATTTTCACTATTCATCAGAATATGAAAGTTATCCGAAAAGTACCAAAATTTCACCCTAAGCTAATTTCGATATTCCGAATCCAAAAATGAAGTCCATTTTGGAAGATAAAATTTATAAAATTTCAAAAAGTGGTTATTACTAATCATAACGGCTAGTTTTAATAATATTTTAATAGCATATCATTGTTTAGTGAAACTCGGTATTGCGTACAACACACGCTATCAAGGAAGGTTGTGATTGCGTGTAATGAATGACAAGTCAGGGATGCGTGTAGTGAAAGATCCTTTTGGTGTAGCGTACAACACAAGACATCAATAAAATTAAAAGGAATATTTTTCATAAAATCTCGGGGTGTTACATTCTACCCCCTTAAAATGAATTTCGCCCTCAAAATTCATCGGGGTTATAAATGGTTTACTACTCGAAAGTTTCTTTAATAGAAACCCACATCGTAAAAAGGAATACCAAAATTTGGCTTTAAAAACTAAAGTATGAAATGTAACGGTTACCCAAATTAACTCATCACTGGGTTTCCACGTAGGAGAACATAGGTGAAAATATGGATATGGAAGAAAAATCTAACCATCATGTTCTGATGGAGAGTGGTAGAAAACATGGCTATAGAAAAGTCAGAAATCAAAAATCCATAGATTTGTGATGATCTAAGGTACCATCTGATTCATCGGATATAAGGGCACTAGGACAACATTTTTGGTTTTCAAGATCATTAAAAGAAATACTTACATGATTTTGGTACAATCTCATTGTTGTTCGTTAATTGAACAATTTCCATTTCATCCCTTAATGAAATGAAGTTGAATTTGTTATTCATGATGTGTTAGCAGATCATGTGATAGAATGATGGGTCATTCTATCTATCTCAACCAAAAGGTCATAAAAGTTATCAAAAATACATAAGTCCATCTATAGTGAGATTAATCATATATGGTTCCTAAAATGGAATTATACTTCATATATCATATTGCTTAATATAATAAAACTAGTTTCTACTAAATAGGGACTTCCTATAGGCCAGTGGTAGGCACTAAAGGCCAGTCACACTTTGGTTGTGGGTTCGATTCCCACAGCCTTGTCCGACGCAATGGGCTGTCGCCCGTCCTGCAGGTTGTCCTTTTTCTAAAGCTATATTACTATAACATCCCATAAATAATATCAAAAAATTTCTGTCCTAACTTATGTCCAACATAATCCATTCCAATCTTTAGGCTTATCTAAAATACTTCGGTCCAAGCTCATAGTATAAAGAAAATGATTACTTTAAATGTCACATAACAATCACGTGAATGCCATCATTTATCCCCCATATATCATAAGATATATCTTGTTGGTCAAATTACAAACATGTGAATACCTTAATCATGTATTCTCTTGAAGAATTAATACCCATTAAACCTTAATGAAAACATGAATGTAGTTAAAAGTTAACACTTTCCACAAACCAAAATCCTCAAAATTCTTTATACTCAAACCATGATATCACTTAGGCCTTATATCAATCATGAGCTCATGAATACTGTAAAAAATTTCATTTTCTCCTTATCCCTTCATGATGCGCATATCATCTGCTTTCCAAAATATTTGAATCACTTTTCATGGTTGCCGATACCTTAAAATTATTGAAAACCACAATAGAATAATACAAAAATATTCTAATAAAAGTACCTCAACAACATTATTCTTGAATACCAATACAAAAACAATTCAATCCATCCTCTTCAATTATTGTCCTGGAATAAGTCCTTCCTTGATTTAGAAGTAACTTTTTAAGTCAGGGCATTGAGTTGGGTAATGCCCATGTTCTCCACAAATAATACATTGAACTCCATAACAGTCTGTCACTCTATGACCCTTTTCTCCACACAGATAACATCGGTCCCTCCATTTGAGGTATTCCTCAAGGTTCTTCTTCCCTTCTTTAGAAATCTCAATTTTCCTTTCTTTATGCTCCTCAACATGCGAACATGCATAATAGTTTATCTTCCTCTTCTTTGATGAATTAGGCATACCACTAAATTTCACCTTGTTAATCATATATCGCGATGACTGATTCGGCATAATCACAATATCTTTCTCTCTAGTAATTACACAATTTTGTTGCTCATAGTCACCAATTTGTCCATTGGATTCAATGTTAACCAAATTCCTTCTGGTTCCCTCCATTAACTAAAACAAAAAAAGAATTCTGTGAGAGTAAAAAATCATGCTGGAGAAAACAACATAGTAAAGGGGGAGTACCTTCAATATCTAACATCTTAGGTTACCGTAATTCTATTACTATAACCTATACTTATACTTAACCTTAGGGACATCCCTAGACATACCTTAGAAATATCTCTAGGGATCTCACTAAAGTTCTCGCATCCTAGTTTCCAAAGGATGACTAAACCTTTCCTCTGATACCAACTGTAGAGACCCGAAGCTTGACGTACATGGACATTACATTACTTTTGCGGAATACTTAGTACATAACAAAAACACACACACAAGGACCGTAATAGTTTAGTGTCTTTGGAAACTCGGAACGTAATCTTCTAATCATGGTGAAAGATCTTCAACATCTCCCATAAATATCTTTCCTTTTTTTCTTACCTAAAACCTTTCTTTATATCCCGGGGAAAAGAAAACATAAAATGGTGAGCTCAAATGCTCAGTAAGGGTAAACAAAAGAAATATCAATCACATCATATTCATAAGAACATAACATTTTGGAAATCTTACCCTGCAAAAGAGATCAAAATTTCATAACATGGGATAAATCATGACAGTGAAATGTAATCACAATAATCATAACTTAAAAAATGAAGCTTTGTGGCATACACATATAATCATAGAGAATCATTTCTTATTAGTCAAGACTCATTGACAAGACTATCTTAGCGGACAAAGTCCATTTTTGAACCGAGTTCACTCCTCGTTTTAGTCCTGTTTCACTGAACCGGTTTAACCCACCGTTCCAGCCATGTCTATCTCATGAGATATAAATTCTTTACCCAATGCATTGGAGGGAGATATAGGTCCCACCCATCTCATAATGATACCATTCTTATGTGTGCCACAAAATCATAAACCATACATCATAGCATAACCCATGTAATAAAAATGGGAATCTTAAACATCGTGACATCATAAAACAATTCATATAAGATAAAGGAATTTATAAAAATAATTCCATCACAACATAATCAAATAAATGTAATAATAGGGATAGAAACAGAACCCTATATTATCTTATATGGAAAATAATTTTGATAAAACACTTGAACTCTATTCTTGAGGAAAATATCCTTTCTACTTCAAAAACATTTTCCTTTCTTAACATGTCATACAATTTTAAACTAAAAGAAGTTGATTAAAAATAAACTTGAAAACTTGTAAAGGAATCTTCTTGGAAATAATGTTTTAAAAATCCATTCATGCCGTATAAGTTAAAAAAACATTCTTCTCGTACTTTTGTCGGAAAAGTCAAAAAGTACCACATACGAAAAACGACAAAAGATTCCTTTCATATCTTTTACTAAAAACTCACCGAAGGGTAAAATTGGCTATAAACTATTGTAGAAGGATATAAATATTACATATTGAGGAAACATGGATGTGGATGATAAAATACACCCCAGTAAATTCCAAAGTATAAATAATCTCGGATAAAAATGAGATTGTGATATTTCCCTTACCTTAGGTCTGATTTTCTTCGTAAGTGTCCTAACCTCCTGTATAATGATTTAAATAATGTCATTGACTTATTCCAGAATCATACTAATTGTTATGATATCATATATGGTTCACTTATGACTTTATATTACCCGTTCTTTTGTAAATTCCATGTTAAAGAGCGTTTTGGGTAAAATTGTTTCATTTGTCGTCCGTGTTTTGACTTGTAATTATTCATATGATTACTTAGATCATGATTACTTAATTCCAGAATATAAAACATGATTTATATATAATATATATTCATAATATACATATATATAATAAATCAGTAAATGGAAAGAAATACACCGTTCATGGAGACGGTAGGCCGTACGTACGCATGAATGATGTTTTTGTTTCTTTATTGAATTGAGTGGAATTAAGTAGATGACATAAATATATATATACATAAATCCAGTATCATTATTATGTCATATATTTCATTATTATTCATTATATATACTTTATGATCATTCATGTATGGTTAACATGGAGAATGACTCTCATCACGTCGTGGAGACGGTAGTCCGTACGTACGCACAAGCGATGATATCATTCCCATAATTATTGAATAGAATTGGAGTGGATGGTATAATATATCAGAATCAGTATGATGTTATAATAACCATATATAGTTATTATTTACACCATTATACTCATCCATGTAAGGTGTTGGTGGAAAAACAGATTTCACCACGGCGTGGAGACGGTATTCCGTACGTATGCACGCGTGGTGATTTCGTTTTCCGTAGGATGGATAGATGGTGAAATAGGGTTGTTTCATACTTATAATAACATATCAGTATACGATTTATACTGATGTTATTACTTCATAATGAAACAACTAAAGAAGAAGAAGTGGAAGAAGAAATAAAGTTAAAAGAATCGGTAACGGACATTACCTCTTCTTTGAAACGCCTCTTTGAGACCTCCTCTTAGGGAACTAAAATTGGTCTTTGAAGAAGAAAAGAACCTCTAGGATGTTTCTATGGAAGTGGAGAAGAGAATTTGGCAGGGGTTGGCAGAGCATGAAGGCTCAAAGTGGTGTGAGGAAGAGAGGGAGGAGGTTCCCTTTTATAAGGGAGGAGAGGGGCACCTTTGAAATAACTAAAAATATTATTTTATTATAAAGCCAAATTCGGTTTTAAATAGCTAAAAATTGATTTATTTAGAAGCTAAGGTGGGTATGGGTCTAAATCCTCTCATCCAATATAATTTAGACAAGTTTAGGTATCAATTTTAACCTTATCATTTAGATTTAACTTTAAGTTAGATAATTTAACTTTTACCGTGTCTTCTTGTTTTCTTACACTATAAGGTTAATAAACTTACTATATCAAGCCAAAATAACCCCAAATTGTTTATTATTAATATATATAACCTTATCTAAGTCATTTGGCCAATCCTTAGATTTTTAGGAATAAAATAACAATTAATAATATAGTATTTGTTTTAAAAACTATTTTATGTCAATTTTGACACTATTTGGTAATTGATTTTTTTGAAAATCATAAAAGAATTATTAGTTCGAAAAAATTTAATTAAATCAATAATAACATTTCATATTAACATATAAAATTATTGGAATTCATAAAAAGTCTCAAATTACATTTATTTGGGTATTTATAACATCAATTATGTCAATATTTCATTAATAAGATAATTACTGCATCATCATTGTATCATAAATAAATTAAATTATTTTAAGTCTAAAAATTACAAATAAAATACCATTATTTAGGAAATAGTTTTAGATTTCTAATGAATATTTATAGTCTAATTTATCTTATGTATAACCCTATATTAAAAATTATTTAGGTATTAAACTTTGATTTTAACTATTTTAACCCTTCTTTAAATAAATTGATAATAAATGTCTTAATCTAATCCAAGTGGGCCTTAAATGGTCATATTTTATTCCTAAGGTTATTTTTGGTCGAATTAAACTTATCCAATTGAATTAGGACATGTTTTAGGGTAATAATAATATCATTTGTACCCTTAACTACCCTATTTACATTTAACCGTGGTAAATAAAAGTAAAAATTTACTATTCACCAAAAATTATTTTCATCTAATTGAACCACATTTTACTTACTGACACCAACTGTGTTTCTCGGATTTTTGAAATTCCACTCACAGAAGCGGTAAAATTAAGTTTTATGAAAAAATTCAGTTTTTTAACTACCACTTAGTGGTTTCACTATTCATCAAAAAATGAAAGTTTCCAGAAAAATACCAAAAATTAGGCCTAAGCTATATTTGATATTATGAATTCAAAAATGATGTTTATTTTACCAAATTCAAAACATATCAGTTACATTAACTAATTTAAAAATTAATTCCCGTCGTCAAAACAAATAGCGTGTTTTTAAGAGATAATAACTATCAAAAGATTGACACTTATTTATGTCTGGTTTAAATGTGAAATTACATCCAATGACCAAAATTGTATTAAATTGTAAAAATATATTCTAAATATACTTTAAAACCACTCAAATTAATAATTTATCACTATTAATTATTTTGATTAAAAAAGTTGTTTTTTAATTAAAATTTAGTAATTTTCACTATTCATCAGAATATGAAAGTTATTCAAAAAGTACCAAAATTTCACCCTAAACTAATTTCGATATTCTGAATCCAAAAATGAAGTCCATTTTGGAAGATAAAATTTATAAAATTTCAAAAAGTGGTTATTACTATTCATAACGGCTAGTTTTAATAATATTTTAATAGCATATCGTTGTTTAGTGAAACTCGGTATTGCGTACAACACATGCTATCGAGGAAGGTTGTGATTGCGTGTAATTCAAGCCAAGTCAGGGATGCGTGTAGTGCAAGATCCTTTTGGTGTAGCATACAACACAAGAAATCAATAAAATTAAAAAGAATATTTTTCATAAAATCTCGGGGTGTTACAATTATACTCAATAGGAAAACCAAATTCTCTCATTAACATGTGAAAGAAGAATACTAATGCACCTGCGAGAAAAAATCAGAACCAAACAATGCCTATACAGGTATACGAACCAAACCCAACCTCATCAAGGCAAATCACTAAATAATGCAAGCCAAGTAATATTTTATAACCTAATTCACATAGATAAAGGGTACCCCTCATCAATTTTCCACTAATATGCCTCTCTCACACCATACCATATTAGGTCTTGGGGATCCCATCTCTTCCATACACCACACTGACCCACAAGCATGATCATATCACATCATGCTCGCAGACACCTCGGATCACCACCCCACAAGCACAACCACATCACGTCTCACCCAAAAACACCTAGGCCATAAAACATACACAATATTAACCATAAAGGTAGGGTATCATGAGCATAAAGGATATAAACCTCATGCCCTCCTCCTACCATGCATGACCCCCACCATAAGACACCACATCCCATCTTATCCTGCCCACAAACACTTGGGCTACGTCAAATCTCACCCAAAGACACTTGGGCTCACCACCCAACAAGCACAACCACATCATAGCTCACCCAAAGACACCTAGGCTATCATAACCACTATCTAGTGCACTAACTGAACTTCATCCATCACAACATGTGAAATACCTACCTCTCCTGGAAGAGAGTGGGAAATAGTGGTTACCCATCCATCTGTCCTCCTTATAGAATGTTGGGGAAAACAACCCCATGTGACTATATGGGTGTTGTCACATAGTGATAAATGTGGGTAGGGGTGAGTATAAGAATCACAAGGAATATAAAAATATATACATATATCCACACACACAATCCCAACCTATGGGTTCACAACTAAACACTAGCCAACTCACAATATCCCCACTTTTGTTGCCACCTCTAAATGTATAACACCACACAACAAGCCACAATCACTATTTCACATTTTAAACTAGTTTATGTTATCCATATAATTGATTTCATTATTTAGCATCAACCAAATTTAACCACATAGCAAATCATTTATTTGTTCATCAACCATTTCCATATCATTCACCAAACCAACCCCATCCATTTCAATTTAACATTATTAATCAATTATTTCATCACTACATAGGTATCTAGCATAAATAAACCACATATAATAAGAAGACCATCATCCCCATTTCACCATTACATCACCTCCCCACAAGCATGGCTAAACAACCACCACCTCGCCACCCTAAATACATGAACAAACAACCACAATATTTCCACCCCAAAAGAATGACCAAACAACCACTAACTCACTGACCAAAAACCACAACCATTAAACCATCTACCTCACATGCCCCAAACAAACATCAAATACACATCATCTCCTCACAACACACCCACACATCATGAAAATCAAAAATCATTTTACAAATTTTATCAAAGGTTATATTATCACATTTCACTTTATTTTAAGGGTGAAATCACACAAACCATAATCTCAGGGAAACCATTTCATTATCCAAATATAATTTGTTAGTAAATTTCTATTTTAGGATGATATCACAACAACCACACAATAATGGTTCCATAAAACCCCCAATCAGTACAAAAAATCCCTCAATAGACACAATTTTTAGTGGGTCATCAAGCCTGTACAATAACAATATCACAATAACATCAAAGATGTAAAAATATGTGAATCAAAACCATTTCCCATTTCAATTTAAATTAACCAATTATCTATATTTTATTAAGTTGTCAGAACAATAAACCATAAATAAAAAAGATAAAACCCCTCCTACATGAACACACTAAAGAGAAATTATGGATTTCCTACCTCAAAGAAGCTTTTCCGACTCACTGCACACTATAGAACGAAGAATAAATGCCCGCAAACCACAAATTCACCATGAGAAACTATGGATCAAACTACACCCCACCCAAATATCATCAAAACATAGATTAACTCACATGAAAAATTAAAATAAAATCATCACAGAGAATCCTTCATAGAAGAACTAGAGAAAACCACCAAGAAATAGAGAATAACTTACCACCAATCACTAACAAACAACCACCATAACCAAAAAAATTGATCAAGGTAGAAGAGGGATAATAGGTCTTCTTTGGGTGCCCAGGACACATCCAAAATGAGAGAGAAGGAGGTACAACTGAATGAATAGAATCATCCATGAAAAATAACACAAAACCTAGAATCCATCCATATTCATGTTGTGTAACCATTACACGATCTGTAATACTTAGGTTTCTAAAATTTTTATCTTTCTTCAAAAATAATGTCACCTCAGCCTTTAATTATTACATATTATGAATTACACTTACACGACATGTAATCCATCTCATGGGATCCCCATTTTACAATTTATAAGTTTTGAAATAGTCGGTTATACAATTTTTGAACCACTATTTCACATTGTGTAAACGATACACAACGTGTGTTCCCTACAACAACCTTGATGCAACTCCGAACTCCATGAAAAACTCCCAAAACCTCCCCCGATCACCTCCAACCACCAAAAATGGAAATTTAATAGACCAAGAAGGAACATATCATTACATTATATACCTCTCAAATGATTCTGTCCCTTGATAATCCAAAACCAATCCTAGAAGGAAAGGGGTCCGAACAACCACCCTATGAGATACCTCTCAAGGATCTCACCATACCTCAAACACTACCACTGGCCAAATGGGTAAAATCAAATGGCTAAAAAACATCCCACATAACCTCATCACCACACAACCACATCACGAAAACCATACAACATCCTTACAACCTAAACCAACAACCATCACAAACAACAAACCACACTTCCTCAAACATATAAATTAGGGAATTATATCCTCCATGTCAAGATACAATCCTCTCTGGGTGGCATTGACTCACCCATACAGGTTTAATTGCATAACAATTAATTCATCTCGATTAGGAATCAATCCCTCTCTTTTTTATATGTCAAGACTTTATCACACATCACACATCAAAAAATAGGGAAAACAACTCATCTCATAAAATAGAAGGATTCAAACATGACATCATAATAAAAAAATATAAAAGAAAAACTCAACACAGATCTAGGTACTAGGAACTCATTGACATATCTCACTCCCAAGTACTCTCCTCTAGGTGACCATGCCTCCATAACACATGAAACAAAGGAATTATTCATCCATGCAGTGCCTTCTCTTGGAGATCCTGGATCTTTACTGACTGATATATGAATGTTACATCGTCCTTGATATCCAAATCTTCATATTCAATGAAATGGGAGTCATCATGAAGATACTGAAGAAGGTTAGAGACATGAAAGATATCATGAATCCTCTATAACCGTAGTGGTAACACCAACTAATATGCCACCTCACCAGCTCACCCCAACACCTCAAAGGCTCCAACAAACCTGAAATAAAGCTTACTACCCCTTCCAAACGTCTTATTTCCACATCGAGGAAAAAACTTCAAGAACACATGGGCCCTATCCTCAAACTCAAAGGGACTCCTTATATGATTGGAATAATAATTATTCCAGTCATACACTAATTTTATCCCCTCATGAACAAGTTAAACCTTCTCTGTTGTGCTCTGCACCACATCAGGTCCAAGAAATGCTACCTCTCCAACCTCCATCTAGTATAATAGATAAAAAATGGTCACCTATAAAAATCCTCAAATAGGTCCATGAAAATGGAAGAGTCATAGGTGTTATTATACACAAACATGACCAAATCCAAGTGTCATACCCAATATCCACCAAATTCCATGAAAGATTCCTACAACATATCCTCTATCATCTAGATGGTTTGCTCTATTTTCCCATATGATTGATGGTGGAAAGCAGTGCTAAAGAAAAAATGATTTCCAAAATCATAATTCAATCCCTTATAGATTCATGAGGTAAAACATTTTTCCTGATCTCATAAAATGGATCTCGAGGCTCCATTCAACTACACCACCTAATCCACATACCTCTTAGCTGAAGCATCCATAACAACCAACTACTTGATCACTAGGAAGTGGTCAGATTTCATCAACTGATCCATGATCACCCAGATAGCATCACAACCTCTCTAATATTTGGGTAACCCAATAAAGAAATGTAACAGGATTTCATCCCATTTTCACTTAGGAGTATCCAATGTATGTAACATACCTCCATGAATGAAATACTTAACCTTTACCCACTGGAAAACCAATCACTTCGTCACAAACTCCACCACTGCCAGTTTCACCTCGAGGCACTAAAACTGCATCCTCAAGCCATGATACATCTTTGAAACTCTTGGGTGTACTTCCAAAGGTAAGATATGAAAATCACAAATAACTCCCTTATTTATCACTACCAGAATAACCCCCCCACATCACAAAATAACATCTAGTTCTGACCATCCTTCGACCATCACTATAGAGCATCACCATGGATAACATGATCACGCATCACCTCTACCCATGAGACTGTAACCCCCTACTATCTTTTGAAATATTTTTTTTTCAAATTAATTTAATATTTTGACATTTTTTATTTTACACAACTCTAAATATAGCTTGTGTTATATAGAAGCACTAAGTTTGACTTGTATTTCATGCAACAAAAAGTTAAGATTTCACTACACACAACAAATAGATTAACTTACAATACATGAAACACTATGTTTGGATTTATTTATACATAATTCCGAATTCTTTTGATATCCCGCGTCACATGAAAGGCTGATTTTTTCCAAACTATAACATACTATTAATATTAAGATATTATAATAGTTACCACCAAGACTTTGAAATGGAAGTTACAAATAATAATAATTAAATTATAAAAATATAGTTTAAACATTTATATAAGAAGAATTATTTGGTGACCAATTAACTATAAATGAAAGTAAAACCATTTTGAATATTACTGTAAAACTATATTTATGTAATCAAATGAATTTTACCTTCATAAATTAATTTAAGCACTTTTGATAAATGATTTTAATGAAATATAGAAATATATATATATATATATATATTATTCATTCAACTATTTAATATTCATCTTATATGTTTTATAGACATGAGATAAGAATGAATCAAATTTTATGAATGAAAAGATGTATTTTTCTAAAAGGTAATTTTACCACTTTTAATGGAGAACCCATTTTAAATATAAATTTTCTCACTTTAATAATTTTTATTTGAAAAAATAAACTTCATTTTTTAAAGTATAATATAAAAATTTACTTTTTTTGATTTTTTGGTATTTTTATGAAGTATTTCATTTTTTGGATGAATAGTGAAAAATACAAAGTTTTAATTCAAAACTACTTTTTCGTCTAATTTATTTATATAGTTAATATTTTTTTAATTTGGTTTTAAAATATAATTGTAAAAATTATCCATCAATTAATCAAATTTAGGTAATTTTAACCAATTTCACATTGAAATTGAATATAAAAATATTTTAAACTTTTGGACTTTTTCACTTTAAAAACTTGTCATCTCATCCCATCTGTATGATTAGTTTTAATTTAATTTCTGACAATTATGTATTTATAATTTCGAAAAATAGATTCCATATTTGTAATAATAATAATTTATAATTCATAATAAGGTCAAATTAGTTTTTGACTTAAAATATTAGTGAAGGTAATTAAAATTAATTACAGTGATTAAGGTAAAAATAATCATAATTAATAACTAAGAAAATAAGAAGTAAAAATGATCCTAAAATTTTATAAAAATTATTTTATAGAAATATTTCTGCCATTACACATTTAATGATCTGGAATGGTCCATTTGGAACCCTTCAGAGATAAGTACAAAGTGGAGAGAACTCAAATCCTTTCAAGAATACCCAATGTGTCCTTTTCCCCACTTATAAAAGGCATCCTCTACTCCTATAATCACACCTCTCAAGAATTTTTGTATCATCAAAACTATGACCAAATAAACTATTAAAATTCCTAAAATCATCCTAGAGGCCTCTCACTTTGGTCTTAAATCCAACCAAGTTATCACTTTGGTGAAAACCAAAAGGAGTTACCCAAAGAAGAGGTAACATCCTTCCACAAGCTTATTTGTTTTATTTTCATTCTCCAACCCCCTAAATTATCTTTATGACATGATTATATAATAAAATTATTATACTAAATATAATTATATGTTTTTATGTTAAGGTTTATATCTACACTCACACACACTTCCATCAAAAGGTATACACAATCATTGTTCGTGTGTACGGTGGACTACCGCCTTACGAACCGATATCGTTCGTTCTTCGATTACCACTTTTTAAGGTTGGTAATAATGATTTAATTTATATTTTTATATAATATATAAGATATTTATGAAGTATTTATGCTTCTGGAATTATTATATAACACATACCTTTATGCTTTCTATTTTTTGGAAATACCATAACTTCGTTTGTGGATGTGTGGACTACTACCACCTCAAAACAATGCGATTCATTCACAATTTACATGGAATGTGTTAAGGATGGATTCAATGAAATTATATGATATATATGAAATAATAATTCCATTATAAAGATAATATACATACATACATATATATATATCATTTAATTTTCTTTATTTAAAAATACGACAACAAAATGGAAACAACGTTCATGTGTACGTACGAACTACCATCTCCATGAATGGTGTATTTAATTTATTATTTATATATTTTATATATTATTATAAATAAATAGATAATGAATATATAGTATATTTATACCTTATTTTACATTCATAAAATAAGTAAATCATGATCTAAGTAAGAGGATTGAGAATAATAAGTCAAATCATGTATGAAAAACAAAGTGGTTAGTACCTAAAACATAACCTAACCAAGGAATTGTTAATAAGTAGGTAATATAAGGTCATAATAAAATAATATATGGTATGATATTTAATAATATAGTTTTGTTTTATATTTATAATAAGCTTATATTTATTATGTAGGAGGTTGAACGTGTATAAATAAAGTCATGACTTAAGGTAGGGGTTTTCTCGTCTCACTTTTATTTCTATGAGATATATGTTATATTCACCACTTATTCTTGTTATGTGGTGTATATAATGACCTATGAAAGTTATATAATTAATTTAATTTATTTCATGATATCAATAGTCTCAATTGATGTTATTATTTAATGGGGTTCATGATTTAAAAGTTACTCAAGTAGTAAGGGAATTTCTCTCACTTTTCATATCCGTGGGATACATGCCATGTTCACCACTCATTTATTTTGTGAGGAGTATATACTTAAAATAAATGTATAATATGATACTTATTATTAAATTTATGTTTATTTACATATCCATTTTATTATCTCTATTTCATGGGGTTTACGGTTTAAATTTTACCATATCGGTAAGGTGATTTTGTCTCAAGTTGCCTTATTTGAGACACATGTTTTTCTATGCACCTATATGCTTTTACAAGGTGTATATACTATCCATTTGAAATATTATATAATTAATGTTATTATTTTAATGATATTATAATCTTCATTTAATGTTATTATCTCATGGGGATTATGATTTAAAGTTACCAAAGTGGTAAGAGTTTATTGCTACAATCTCATCGTTCATAGGGATTATTTATGATTATGATTCCATTGATGAAATATTATGATCCATATCTAAATAAATATCATGATTTTTCTTCTAATATGGTGATTCATTATATCTTCATGTATTGGTACCATTATTACACTCTTTGGTACTTAAGAGAAGTAATTAAATGTTTTCATGAAAATATGACCTAATTTCCATCTTGGGTTGGAAATATATTTTATTTAAAAAACATTTATTTAAAAATATTTTAAATTTTTTATTCAATGATATTAAAGGAAAAATTATTTTAAAAATGTTTCATGGTTTCCAAATCTATTTTCAAATAAAAAGGTTTTCAAAAAGGTTTTATTTTTTAAAAAGAGTTTTTCAAAGAAGAAATGATATTTTCCTCAAGAAATGTTTTTAAAAGATATTTTCCATCTAAGATGAAATAATTTGTAATAGTTTATGATTTAATATGGATATTATAAAAAAAATACCATTTTTATTCTTTATTTTAATGGGTTATGTTTAATATGAAAAGTTTTTTATGAAACCCATTTCTCTTCCACGTGTTTTATGATTTTGAAACCCACTTCTTTTCGAAAGTTATGCTTTGATGAAATTATTAATAAACTAGTAAGTTTTCCAAAGGTTATGATATTATGAAATGTTTATGATTCCCATTTACTTCCATGGTTTATGATACGATGTTTATGAAACCCATCTCTTTTTATGGGTCATGGAATGATAAATGTTTTATTATCTCGTGACACATGTATGTATGATTTTATAATGTGATGGGTGAGACCTATATCTTCCTCCAATGCGTTGGGTGAAGATAAAATTTTTATGAGATAAAAGGTTAAACATGAGGGAATCCTAATACCAAAACAATAGGGTAGATGGGAGGGCATACCAACCCTAAAACAAGAGGTTACATAAGAGGGAATCCCAAGATCGAAACAAGAGGGTACACATGAGGGTATCCCAAGATCGAAACAAGAGGGTGCATGGGAGGGCATCCCAAGAATGAAACAAGAGGGTACATGGAAGGGAATCCCAAGCCCGAAACAAGAGGATACATGGAAAGATATTCTAACCCTGAAACAAGAGGGTACATGGGAGGGAATCCCATGTTTGAAATAAGAGGGTACACGAGAGGGAATACCAATCCCAAAACAAGAGGGTGCATGAGAGGGTATCCAAAGCCTGAAGTAGGTACACATGTGATTATCCCAAGACTAACATGTTATGAAGGTATTAGTAGTTATACTTTACATAGGATTTTCTATGCTTATGTGTATTCCACAATTCCGTATCTTATTACTCTATTATTCTCTCATGGATTAATCTCTTTATTCCATTATGATTCATGTCTTATGAACTACCAATAATTATTCCACGAATCTTGATTATGATCTTTGATATGCAGGGTATGATATTATAATTTTATGATCATGTTCTCATACCCTTATGCTCATTTTATGCTTACATATCTCCCTTGTTTACCCTTACTGGGAATCTGAGCCCACCCCTTTCTTATGTTTCCTTTACCTAGGTTATGAAGAAAGGTTTTAAGTAGGAGTACTAACAGGGAAAATATTTAAAGGTGATGTTGAATATATTTCACCAAGTTAAAATATTATGTGTCCAATTTTCTAAATACACTAAACTATTATAGTCCTTGGGCAGTTTTTTAATGTGCTGAATATTCATATTAAATGATCACTACTAGGAAATTGATCTATAACCACACTTATAAGGACACAGGTTAAAACACCCGTGGCTACACCCACAAAATAACCACGACTCCATGGATGAATACCCCCAACCTGTTCATTTCTTCCTCCTTCCACTCGATCCATCCTCTATGAAACCCCTCAAAAGCCCGACACCCTCCTCAATACCTCCTCACCACGACCCTCCTCCTCCAACAAAGTTTCTCCGAGCCGCCTCCCCACCTCCTATCTTCCTTCACAATAGATCTCCCCTATAACACACCCCCGATGTCGAGGTCGACACCCCTGGCACCCTCCCCAACACCCTCCCCGATAACTCTCAACACCCACGATGCCTCCTCGCTACAACCCTCATCCCCACGATCCTCCTCCTCTAGTGAAGCTGCTCTGAGTGGCCTCCCCACCTCTTCCCTTCCTTCCCAAAGGCTCTCCCCCACAACCCTCAACACCTCGATGCTGAGGTCGACACCCCCGACACCCTATCATCATGGAATTTGAAAATTTATTTTATTTATTCTATTCTTTCTTGAATATGAAGATAATACTAGATGTAGAGTCTTTGATTTCTTATGTTCTTTCTTGAATCTGAATCTAACACTGGATTTGGAGTTAACTACGAAGCTATGGTAGATGGTCTTGTTCTTTTTCAATTAATAACTTGATTTTATATTATGTTTTTTCATTCTAAAAACCATAATTTCTATGTGACGCAACCAAGATTCCAAAATAATCAAATGAATTGTTATCACCTTGCTTAAGGTAGTCCTGGAAACCTAAATTTGTCATCCTAGACTATTTTAACTCGATTTGAGCCACCCCTTAGGGTGAATCTCTTTTAATTTCCCATAAGAAATATAATTTAATTTAAATTAAACCTTCAATTGAGGTCTGTTGAGTTGGCCCCTATTATTGAATTGTAGTGTGAATCTAAAAAAGGTAAAATAGTAAGCCTATATTCATAGGCCCTTGTTAATATTTTTTATAGATTGAATTGTCATTGTAAATTAAATTCCCAAATGGAATAAAGTTAATTTTAAAATGGTATGGTTTACACTATCCATGACCATCCAACATGACATGGAAAGGCTAATACAAGTGTTCTGACATGAAACACCATGTATGCGATCACCGATCTTTTGAAATAAAATGAATTATAAATAGAATTTCATTACACTGTAGGTGACATATGGATTCATAGGTAGAATGAATTAGATGATATAACATGGAGAGTGGTCTTAAATTATGCCACACATGACACATGGATTCCCTATATGGAATATTGAAGATAGTATCAGAGGGAAGTGCATTACATTATGCAATGAGTGACACTTGGGTTCCCTATATGAACTACCCAAGACAAGCTTATGATGCGATGAAATTATACCATGCATTTAAGATACTTGAATTCCTATGAGGATTAAAATATATGGACTTGTAGGGGGTGGGTTTATAGTACACTAAATAAATATTACGGTTACCTAAATTAAATGCCTTGGATTGGACGAAATTTCAAATTAAATTAATTTAACGACATGTATTCCAGTTCAAAGAACATACTTGGATTTGGTCAATGATTCACATTCATAGAGAACCTTCTTATTTAATTCATTAAGTTCAAAATTCCATGGGTGTTATTCATCCCTTATGCAAGTATTACAATATATGATCCTAGTTTCTGAGACAATATTACAATTTTATAATAATTAATAAATGTTCATACATATTCCAATATAGGATAAAGCTTATTTTTTTAGATTGATGTTCTATGGGGAACCATGAATGAAATGGTTTATTTTTTATCTACTTTATTAATTTTAATTTTACACTGCTCATTGTATATTCATAGATTATATTTTCCTAGACACTGTTGATGGTGGGATAGTGAGTTTATCTCACACCCTATTCGAGCCGCCGATTGGTTTCCGAATAGACTTCATGGATATAGACATGGAAAAAGGGAAACATCAAGCAATGTGTGCTTGATTTTATATACTATGGGGGTTAGTGCAGGTGGGGGAGGGGGGGGGGGGGGCTGGGTGCAGGAGGGGCTGGGGCTTGTGCAGGTGGGGGAGGGGGGTGGACTAGTTCAGGGGGCTTGGGGTGGCTGGTGTAACTCATCTCAAATATATTTTTCATGTATGTAACCAAATCATATCTCTTTTCCTCAAAAGTTTAAAATTATTTTGATTTATGTTTCTTATCATTATAATAAACCTTGCGAATCTTCACTTTGGAATACATTACTTCGAATTTATCAACTTGGCTACCCCACCTCCTAGGGATCATCCACCTTCGATGGTTCTATTATTTTCCATTCTTCTTTTCACATGATATAGAGAATTTTTATCATCAATTATATTACAGTTTCTTTTAATGAATGATAGATGGATATTGTTAGGCTAGTGTTTTAAGGATCGTTAGTTCCCCACAGAATAGTTAATCAAGGTTTGGTGCTTGGTGTTCTGTTTTTTAATTGGAGAATATTGTGGTCCTCAAGTTGTGTTAGGATACCCATTACCTTTCTCCAAGTTTAAAGTCAAAGTGTGAAATTATCATGATTTAATCCTTTGGGTAATAGTGTAATTAACCTAATGAAGATAAGAACATGGGAATCTAAAGGAAAAATGAAGTTGTTGTTTGGGCCTGTAATCACTTTTTGTTTTATACATATTAATGCCTTGTGTTTTTCTATGAAAGCGGGTTATCTTTTTGTTATAGCAGTTGTTGTGATTAGCCTGTTTTTTTTCTATAAATTTTATAAAAAATGTAAGTATGGAAAGGTTAATGACTTTATTAAATAAAGAGGAATTTAATACGATATCTTCTCTTCCTTATTTCTCATATAATATGAAATTAATGTTAAACACAAGTTTAAGTTATTTCAAATCTATTAATAGCTGATAAGTTATATATTACCTATTTCTGAAAATTTGTGCATAATAAATTTGATAATTCAATAATGGGGGTGCAGTTGGGGGGGGGGGTAGTGGGGGTGCAGGTTGGGGGAGGGTAGTGGGGGTGAAGGGGGATGGGGGGGGGAGTGTTCAGGGAGTGGGGAAGGGGGTTTGGGGGGGTTAAAATGAGTTGGGGTGAAGGGTGGGGGTAGTGGGGGTGCAGGTGGGGGGGGGGGGCAGTGGGGGTGCAGGTGTGGGGGTGGGGGAAAGTAGGGTGGGGGTGGGGGTGGTAGGGGCAGTGGGGGGATGATATATCTTAGTAATAAGATAATGGTTATATAGATTAAGATTAATTAGTTTTATAGAAAGGACTATGAAATATGGTGGATGAAAATAGGATTATGTCACATTTAAAAATACCTGTATTTTCTACTAAATGGATTCAATCCCTAAAATATATAGAATTTTTATTGGTGAGGATTTCATTGGAATATAATTTTTCATTCAATATTAGTGAGAAGAAATGAAAAACAAAACATTAGGTTTTCATAAAAAACATGCATGGAAAACCAATATCATTAAACAAGGTGTTTATGATATATAAGTTGTTCGATTTGAAACTAATTTAAGTAAGTCTAGCTGTAACACATGTTAAAAAAAATAATATAATTAAGAGTAGGCTAAATTCAATCAAAGTAACTTTCATGGATGATGTTTGGAAATTAATTTTTCTTTTATTAACATCACAAATATATAATAAGTCATTATATCTCATTTCTTTTCCCACTATTTTATTATAGGTGGTTTCTTATGATGAGGCCGGTTCTATTCACCACCATCAAAGACAATGAGTTCAACATCGGATTTGGGTAAGTTTTATTCTGTTTTTATTCTTTGGACCAATTTTAATTAGGGATTTTTTAATTTTTGGGTTCCTTATATCTTTGTAATGAATTTTGGATTTTGTTGAGGAGTATTCGAGTCACCGTTGATGAAGTCTTACATGTGTATTCATATGTAGGCATATACATATATAAGTTCCCCCTTTATATATATTCACTCATGGAAGTATGAATATATATATTGGGGATAGGTGTGCTTATATATAGATATGAAAAATTCATACATGTGTAAGTGTAAAAGGTTATATGAAAGTATAAACATATATCTAAGGACCCCATTGAGCATATTTGACCATGAAAATATGTACATAGGGGTTAGGTGTTCTTATATATATGTGAATTTGAATATGCATGCAAGAAAAAAAAGGAAGATTTGAGTTGTTGTCATCAAAAGCAACACGCCTTGAGGTTGAGGTAGGTTCCCTCTGCCTAAACCTTTAATTTGAATTCTATAATTTCCTGATTGTTTTAAAATGTTGTTTCCATTATTTCTTTATTGTTTTAAAAAAATTGTTTTCTAATAACCACTAGATTTGTCAAGGAATAATATGAATATATCCCTTGAACTTATTTATAGACCTTGTTCAAAGAGGTTAACAAATGGTAGTAGTTTCTAGATACTAGAACAAGAGATCTAAAAACCATACATTGATCATCCTTAGAGACATTCATGATATCATTCAACTTCCTATTAAATTCATCATAAAAGACCACTACTTAATTTAAGGATCTATTAGTTCCAATACTAATCTTCCTAACATCTTCTCTGGTATCATGGAACTCACCCATAATATTCCTCTTGAAATATTGCATAAGGAATGGTGTGAACATATCACACCATAGGTATTGAATCTGTAAGGATACATAATTCAATTTTTGAGCCACTCCTTCCCAACTGACTAGCTTCAAGGAATTTTAGTTGGTATCCTAGAAGTACCCAATGGTATTCTAAAGAATTTCAGATAGGGTATTACTCTTATGGAATCTCAGTGCCTCACCTTCATTCAAATCAACTTCCATATTCTTTAAAACTAGTGAGATCGGCCTACCATAAGGATAGTAATTAAGATTAGATTTCCCTTTGCTGTAGTGATCAATGAAACAAATCATTTACCTTGGCAGGTTGAACTTCATATTATTAATCAGAATATATAACACATACATATCCTGAAAAACAACTTTATCTATCTCTCATACTCTTTTGTCTATCCTAGTTTTAAAAAACTTGCAGAGAACCTTCCAGTTAGGTTCTAAGTCCTTCACCAGTGTGCTGGGTTATTTTACAAGGGAAGGGGGTGGGTGAATGGGGTGTGTAGGGGGTGAATAGGGTGTGCAGGGGTGTGTGCAGGGGGTGAGGGGGGGGGGGGGGTGAATGGGTGCATGGGGTGTGCAGAGGAGGGGGCAAGGTGGTGTGTAGGGTTATCTTGCAAGGTGAAGGGGGAGGGTACAAGGGTGCATGGGGGTGTGTAGGGGGTGCATGGGGTGTGTAGGGGTGCATCTGGTGGGAAGAGGGAGGGGGTGTGTAGGTGGGGGGGGGGATCGGGATGTGGGGGTGTGCTGAGGGCAGGGGGAAGGTGGGTGTGCAGGGGGTGCATGGGGTGGGCAGAGAGGGTGGGGGTGTGCAGGTGGTGGGGGGGCAGGGGGCAGGGGGTGTGTTAGGGGGTGTAGGTGGGGGGGGGGGGGGCAGGGGGGCAGGGGGTGTGCATAGGGTGAATGGGGTGTGCAGAGGGAGGGGGTGTGTAGGTGGGGGGCAGGGGGTGTGCAGGTCGGGGGGAAGGGGGTGTGCTGGGGTGTGTGTAGGGGGTTCATGGGGTGGGTAGAGGGAGGGGGTGTGCAGGTGGTGGGGGGGAAGGGGAAGGGGAAGGGGGGGGGGGGTGCTGGGGGCAGGGGGTGTAGGTGGGGGGAAGGGGGTGTGCTGGGGGTAGGGGGAAGGGTGTGTAGGTGGGGTGGGGGGGCATGAGGTGTGCATGGGTGCATGGGGTGGGTAGAGGGAGGGGGTGTACGGGTGGGGGGGGGGGGGTGTGCATGTCGGGGGGGGGGGGGGGGGGTAGGGGGTGTGCTGGGGGTAGGGGGCTGAGGGGGGGGGGGTGTGCTGGGGGCAGGGGGTAGGGGGTGTGCTGGGGGTAGAGGGAGGGGTGTGTGCAGGTTGGGGGGGGGGGGGGAAGGGGCGTGTGTTGGGGGTAGGGGGAAGGGGTGTGTGAATGGATATATTGGGCATCAAACCATTATTGGGTCCTTTGGTCTGATAAACCAACAATTAACCCCTTAACACCATTGCCTTCAGTTTCCAAAAACAATCCTAATATAAACATAAACTCAAACTACATACCTAGGACTAAAACTACATTGATACCATTTTAAAATGACCCAAACCACTGGTACCCAACTTGGGCAGGTGATGAGGTGGGTGTTCCACCCTATGACTTCCTTTCATTTCTACATGAACTTTGTTTTTTTATAGCAGGAGAGGATTTGAATATGCAGAAGACCTGTTTTTTTGGAATGCATTGGCTTTTTCAAGAGGGTGTCCAGGAGGGGGGTGTCTAGGAAGGAGGGGGAAGTGGGTGTGCAGGGGGTAGGGGTGAAAGGGGGAGGGAAGGGGGGAGGGGGGAGGGGTGGGGGTGTCCAGGAGGGGGGTCCAGGAGGGAGGGGGGATGTCCAGGGGGAGGGGGGTGTCCAAAAGGGTGGGGTGGGGGGGGGGGGGGGTCCGAGAGGGTGTGGTGGGGAGGGGGGTCCAGAAGGGAGGGGGGATGAAGGTGGGGGTGGTGCTGTCCAGGGGGGTTGTAGGGGGAAGGGGGTTGTTCAGGGAAGGGGGGTGTCCAAGAGGGAGGGGGTAGGGGGTGTGCAGGGGGTAGGGGGTGCAAGGGGGAGGGAAGGGGGAGGGGTAAGGGGTGGGGGTGTCCAGGGGGAGGGAGGGGGGGATATAGGGGGGGGGGGGTGCTGTCCAGGGGGGATGCAGGGGGGGTTGTCTAGAGAAGGGGGTGTCCAAGGAAAGGGAGGGGGGTTGTCCAGGGGGAGGGATGGGGGCTGAAAGTGGGGGGGGGGGGGTGTCCATGGGAGGGAGGGGGGCTATAAGGGGAGGGAGGGGGTTGTCTAGGGAGAGGGAGGGGGGATGCAGGTGGAGTGGTGGGTTGGTGGGGGGGGGCTGTAGGGGGAGGGGGGTTGTCCAGGGGGAGGGGGATGTAGGGAGAGAGAGGGTTCCAGGGGGAGGGAGGGGGGGTATTCAGGGGGAGGGAGTGGGGATGGAGGGGAAGGGGGGGGGGGTTCCAGGGGGAGGGAGGGGGATGTAGGTGGAGTTGTGGGGGGTGCTATCCTGGGGGAGGGAGGGGGGTTGTCCAGGGGGAGGGAGGGGGCTGCAGGTGGGGTGGTAGTGGTGGTGGTGGTGGTGGTGGGGGGGGGGGGGTCCAGGGGGAGGGAGAGGGTGTTCCAGGGGGATGGAGGAGGGCTGCTGGTGGAGTGTTGGGGGTTGTTCAGGAGTAGGGAGGGGGGCTGTAGGTGGAATGGGGGGGGGGTTGTCCAGGGGGAGGGAGGGGGGCTGCAGGGGGAGTGGTGGGGTGGGGTGGGGGTCTAGGGAAAGGGAGGGGGTTGCAGGAGGAGGGAGGGGGGTTGTGTAGGGGGAGGGAGGGGGTCTGTAGGTGGAGTGGGGGGGTGTCCAGGGGTAGGGAGGGGGCTGTCTGGTGGGGGCTACTATAGGGGGGTGGTCAGGGGAGAGGGTGAAGGGGAGGGGGTATTTTTTTTTTATGAATTTTCAGACCCTATAGCCATGGTTTTAACTGTGGAAATAGAGTCTGTCTTTCCTAAGGTATAGCCACAATTCTAAACTGTGGCTATAGTAATATTACCACGGTTTGAACCATGGTTGTATACCTTTAGCCACGGTTTGAACCATGGCTATAGACCTATATCCACAGTTCCAAACTGTGGATATAGTTCAAGGCCTATATCCACACCAAACTTATCCATGGTTCCTCAAACCGTGGATATTACCTATAGCCATGGTTTTAGACCATGGATATAGCCCGAATTTATAGTAGTGGATGTAATATCCATGTATGTTAAACCTGGGTTTCTATTATTGGTATTAAAGGAAAATTTTATTTAAACTTTGGAAACTAGGATGATAAAACTTTAGTGAGATACCTAGAGATACTTCTAAGGATATGTATAGGGATGTCTCTAAGGATAAGTTTAAGGTTGAGTTAAAGTATAAGAAAATGTCCTAGAATTTTGGTAAAGGATTGAGAGAGTGGTTTCCAATAAATTACATCCCTATCGAGATAATAAAAGTGGATGTGGTTTTTGGAATATATTTATGTAGGGTAAATAACTCCTAAAGCACCATATTGAGCTATACTCGATCGAGAACTAGTGTACGGTAATAGGCCTTAATGCACACCTGGTTTGACACTCATGGGTGATATGCATTGGAAATTCACAAACTCTTTACAAAAAATCTTGAAGGATTTAAATAAATTACGACTATGAATAACCTAAGATAAACCTAATGTGTCATAGATTAAATAATTTTTCATGATTTAGACATCCTATAAGTAATTGTTCATGATATGGTGGTTTTCAACAATGTTAAGTGTTTCTCACCATATGCCTTCTAGTTTTAGTCAATGGAAGGGACTATAAGGAATTGGGCTAACATTGAATGTTTTAAATGTGTAAAGTATGGGATTTATAAAAAACAATTTCCCAAGTGGAAATATCTTGAAGATAATCAAGAAGATGGTATAAGTATTGGTTATACTACTGAAGATAAAGAGGATGCGAATGACATTTGAAAGGTATGGGATGTTCTAACAGTATTGTTTACTTTAAACATAATAATCATGCTTAAATTGAGGTTGATGAACCTTAATACATGATTCATATTTCATATTTTAGAAAATTGATATTAAGAAATAATATGACAAATCTTAATTAATTGTTTGAGAAGGAAGTGGGGTGAATGAAGTGTTTATGTTTTAGAATTCAAATATTATGTTATATATAAATCATGAAATATATAAGTTTTTTTAGTATAAGTTTTTCATTAAGGATTAGAAAGGATATATTTAATGGTGATGAATACATTGAAAATTGATTTAATGAAAAGGTGATATTTTGATTAAGGGAAGGTAACCCTTAATGCGTTCAATATGTTGAGAAAATTTTGTTTGGATTGGATAATGAGATGATTGATTTGGACAAAGTAAATTTGATAGTATCAATGACCTTAGAACCAATTAATGATTTGTTGAAAAAGTGGTTTATGTTATCATTGATGAAGTTTAAAACTTCTTGGATTTAAGAATATATCTGGTAATCTTTGGAATAAGGAAACAATCATGTTTTCCAAAATTATTATGGTAATTCAGGTTATTACCATGTTTATAGAGAATACATGATGAACGTATTCACATGTTTGGTATGTTAAAAATAAGAGTTTCTTTATGATATATGGGGGATCAATGTTAAGCTGATTTTGAGAAATTTTGTTCGTTTCTTTCTAATGTTTTGAATTTTTAGCTTTAATAAGGGTAATAAGGTTAACCATTAATGAATAGTTTAACTTAACCTTCAGATTAATTTTGTGATATTAAAGTATTATCACACTATATTAGGATTTATACCTGTTGAATAACCTATGTTAACCATTGTTTTGTGATTTTAAGTAAATTCATATGGAATGACTTATCATTCTTTTTACGGATCTCATGATCTTTTAGTTATTCTAGAATGACAAATTAAACTTCATTCCCTGGAGTAAGAGATGAAGTGGGAATTGATCAAGGCACACCTAAAGGATGATATTGTGCATATAGAATGGAATGAAATCAAGTAATTATATCTTCTTGTGAAAAAAATATTCGAATTTAGGAAAAGGGTCTTTAAATAAAATTTTGTCCTATTATCATCATTTTTTGATGATATCAATGACCTCTTTCACACTTCTTCAGTTTATGGTTTTGTAATAGTTAACTCTCTATAGATCACCCACTTTATTATGATCAGTGATCTTTATCAGTCCCTATAATTATTTATGCTTTTCTTCCATGTCCATGTTTTCACTTTCCACATATTTTCTCCTATGTGGAAACCTAGTTATGAGTTACTTTGGGTAACTGTTATGGTTCCAACTTTCCCATTTTAAAAAAAATTAGTATTCATTTTTATGATGTAGGTTTCTATAAAAGAAACTTTAAAGTATTAAACCTTTGATAACCTAGAATAATTTTGAGGTAGAGATTCATTAGGGGGGGGTGTAGAATGTAACACCCCAAGATTTTTTGAAATATATTTTTTCGAATTGATTTAATCTTTTTTATATTTTTCCTTTCACGCAACATTGAATATATCTTCTGTTATATGAAAGAACTAAGTTTGACTTTCATTTCATGCATCACCAATTTAAGATTTCACTAAACACAACACATATATTAGCTTTCAGTACGCACAACACTATGTTTGGATTGTGTTATCCACAATTACTAATTCCTTCGATAGCTTGTGTTACATGTAAGGTCGAGTTTTACTAAACTAAAATATACTATTAATATTAAGATATTATTATTGTTATCACCCAGTCATTTGATTGGAAGTTACAAATAATATTAATTAAATTATGAAAATATGGTTTAAAAATGTATATAATAATAACTATTTTGTGACCAATTAACTAAAAATGAAAGTAATACCCTTTTAAAAATATTGGAAATATTTTGTTAGAAAACTATATTAATTCAATCAAATGAGTTTTACCTTCATAAAACAATTTAAAAACTTTTGATAAATTATTTGAATGATATATATATATAATATTTATTCAACTATTTAACATTAATATTATGTATTTTATAGTCCTAAGATAGGAATGAATCCAATTTTATGAATAAAAAGATGTATTTTTCTAAAAGGTAATTTTACCACCTTTTAATGGCTAACCTATTTTAAATATAAAATTTAACACTTTTATAATTTTTATTTGATAAAATAAACTTAATTTTTTAAATAAGAATATAAAAACTCACTTTGGGTGAATTTTTGGTATTTTTCTGAAATATTTCTTTTTTTTGGATGAATAATGAAAAATACTATGTTTTAATTCAAAACTATTTTTTCATATAATTTATTTATATAGTTAAATTATATTTTAATTTGGTTTTAAAGTATAATTATATCAATTATATATCAATTAATCCAATTTAGGTCATTATAACCCATTTAACATTGAAATTGGATATAAACATTTTCAAACATTTGGATTTTTTCACTTCAAAAACCGGTAATCTCATCCCATCTGCAGGATTAGTTTTAATTTAATTTCTATCACTTATGTGTTTTGAATTTGAAAAAATGGATTACATATTTGGAATAATAATAATTTATAATATATAATAAGGTTAACTTAGTTTTTATCAAAGATATTAATGAAGATAATTAAAATAAATTACTGTGATTAAGGTAAAAATGAGATTAATTAATGACTAAACTTAGAAAATAAGGTGTAAAAATGACCCTAAACTTGTCTAAAAATTATTTTATGGAAATATTTCATCCATTAAACCTCTAATAATATATAATTATATATTTTTAACCCTTGGGGGATAAGTAAAATGTTGGGATCACTCAAATATTTTCAAGAATACTGAATGTGTCATTTTCTCCACTTATAAAAGGTATCCTATACTCCTCCTATCATCACACCTCGCAATAAATTTTGGATCATCCAACCCCAGACCAAATAAACTCCCCAAATCCCTATTCTCATCCTAGATGTGTCACTTTGGGAATAAATCCAACCAAGGGATCCCTTTGGTGAAAACCAAAAGGAGTTACCCAAAGAAGCAGTAACATACTTCCACAAACTCTTTTTTTTATTTTCATTCTCCACCCAGATCAATTATTCTTATTTCATTATTATGTAATAACCATATTATATTAAATATAATGAGATTTTTTTATGTTAAGGGTTCAACCTACACTCACACACACTTCCATAAAATTGGATACATAATCATTGTTCATGTGTGTGGAAGACTACCACCTCACAAACTGATGTCATTTGTTTTTCTATTGACACCTTTAAAGCCTGGTAATAATGATTTAATTGTTAGGAAAAATATTATAAGGATTATTTTATTCTGTTTGTTTCTTTTTTTCAATGAGTTTTAAGAAGAAAATGAAGTTTAAGAAGAAAAGAAATCACCTCACTTTGTTTTTGGTGAAAATCAGACTGACCATCATATTCAAGAAAATCCGACTGACCATCGTATTCAATAAAATTAGACTCATAACTATGATATAAATGTGATGATGCTTTTCTAATCTTAAATTTATCATAAATCACAAGTATTATATAGACTTTTGATTCAAGATTAATGAAATAAAGGGATAGAAAAGGTGTTGGAGATTGTATTCAGTGTGGTTGAAATCACGTCAATCATATTCAGACTGATAAAGAAAGAAAGATGTTGAGGGAAGTCATAATACTTTCCATTGAAAGTCAGGAACTATTGAAGCCGATCCTCAACTCAATAAAATTCATGAAGGAAGTAATGATACAAGATGAAGTTTGTGAATGAATACATTTGGTGAAGTTAAATTATTTTAGTCTCAAGATCACCATAATGAGTTCATCGGATTCATATTTGTTTGAAGGCTGGGAAGATTTCTAGAAAATGAGAGAAACCGAAGGTACTGGTTTTCAGTCAGAACACAATCCAAAAGATATAAATATTCAAAGACTGAATATAATGGGCATCGTATTCAGAAAATAAATAAAAACCCTGATTTTTTTTCAAATTATTTTATCAATTGGGTTAAGATCCATCGTATCAGAGTTGATACTGATTCATCTTGCTAATCATAATGAAAAAATTGGAATGGGTAGATAGCAACGTAATTGTATTAGCAATCAGAATGGAGAATTGGAATTATACTGGTGTTTGTAATGATTTTTTGAAGAAGTGATGAAGCTGTTAGAAGATTCGAGAAGAAACAAGAAGAGTTTAGAAGCATTGATGAAGTCAAGATGCACCAAAAATTTAAGGAAACATGAAAATTCAGGGAATTTAGTTGAGAGGGAAAGTTTTTTGCAATCCCACCCAAAAATTATTTGGGGAAAGTGTAAAATGTGAAAAGTACATGGTACTTTTCTGACTGAAGTACTGTTCATGGGAGGTAGAGAGATGGTGGAGCACTGAAGAAATTATAGATAGAAGAAGTTATTTTTTGATTGTTTTTATTGAAGATATCACGCCGAATAGAATAGAAAGGAGAAGATACAAGATTTCAATGTATTCATATGATCATCATATTCAAATTATTATTACATTCAACTAGTGATTTTATTGGTCGGGATTATCATATTCAGATGGTGATCATATTGGGTAGGATTATCGTATTCAACTGGTGATCATATTGGGAAAGATTATCGTATTCAGATAGTGATTGTATTGGCCATGATTATCATATTGGGATTTCCAAAATAAATCAAAAAGTGTTCATAATTGTATAAATTTTATTCTATATAGATATATTATTGTATTGAGTAATCAGACTGGATAAATGAAACTGAGTTTTATTACAAAGTCTAGGTAAGAAAGTGAAGAATTGATTTGAAAGTTTATATTTGTGAAAGTTGATAAAGAAGAACCATAACATGTTTTTTTTACAGAACTTTTTATTACATCATTTGTTCTAGAAGAAGCACACACAATATTGGATTTTTTACATAGTGCTACACAAGTGAAAGGCATATTCTACTCATTGTATTCCACTCAAAAGGATTGTTTTCTAGTGGATTGTGCGGTATTTGATCATTTCTAAACTATACATGGGTGTGGCTATTATTATTTAATAGTGAACCTTGTAAATTATTGTGTTTCCATGGATGTGTGTTTAAATTTTTTAGTAGGGAAAGTAATATTTAATATGAGATGAAGGTTGTTTCATTTTTTAAGAAAAGATAAAATAAAAGATATGACTGATTCACCCCCTCCTCCTCTCATTGATACAATTATCCTTAATGGGCACTTATAATTGGTATCATAGTGAAGGTTCCTTTTATTTATTTATTGATGTTTTGAAGAGAATTTGATGGAGAATATGAATTGTGTAAATAGTAAAGGAATTCCAATTTTCAATGGTAAGAATTCTCATATCTGGAAACAAAGGATGTTGCCTTATCTTATTTCTATTGGATATGATGTTCTTGAAGCTAAAATAGATGAGTTTCCTCCTATATATGAAAAAGTTCCCCTTACATCTTTTGATAAGATAAATATTGAGAATGACGGAAGAGCTAAGAATTATTTACTTACATCACTTTCTGAAAGTGAATTTCCAAGGGTGAAAGGTGTTTCCATAGCCAAAGGTATATGAGACAAGTTGAAAAGCATTTATGAAGACAATAAAAAAGTGAAGAAGGAAAAATTAAAAATTTGGAGACTGAAATATGAAGATTTGAAAATGGGTGAGTATCAATCTGTTGGGTACTTATTTACCAAGTTAAATGACATTGTCGTCATTATCAGATGTCTTGGTGAAAATTTAGAATATTCCATAGTTATTGAAAATATTTTGATAATCCTTCCTGAAAATTTTGATGCTAAAGTTTCTTCATTGGAAGATAGATATCCTGAAATATTATCTCTAGATGATCTGCACAACACTCTCATCACTTATGAAATGACAAGGGAGAAAGCTATGAAAATTAAGACAAAAGTTGATAGGGAAATGTCTTTCAAGTATGCTAAGAAATAGAAGTCAAAGAATATTCTTATTAAATAAGAAGTTGGTGATTTTGATTTAGAAAATGAGGTATGTAAAAATCTTAATGATATTTTATCCTTGTTTTATAAAAATTTGAGAAGAGATATAGGTAAATATAAAGGGAAACTTCTATTTAATTGTTTTATAAAGTAGAGCCATTGATAAATTTGTGGAAATTTTCAAAAAGAGAGAAATAAGAAGACAATGATGAAGAAGAAATAAGGACAAGAAGGTCGTGGAAGAAACATAGTGATAAAGATAAATAATTTTCTAGAGGGAAAGATAATAAGTTATTCAAAACCAAAAGAAGGATTTTCTTATATAAAGATAAAGAAGAATAAAAAGATAGTGAAGATGAATCCAAAATGTCTACTAAGCATGTTGGTGGGAATAATTTTATTGATATAGAGAATGATGAATAATTGTGAAGCAGAAGTCCTGATGAAGAAGAAAGTCAACTTGAATTTCATTTGAAAGAAGATTTGAAATAATGTCTGAGAAATATTAGAAGTCTTGAAAAGAAAAATAATAAGTTGTAAGATGAATCTTCCTAAAAAAAAATTCAATAAAGTTTTTTAGAAGATAAGAAAAAGATATTGGTGGATAATAAAGAATTTAAGAAATATCTTGAAGAAGAAAAGAATCATAATGAACATTTGTAAGTGAAGTTGAAGGAAAAAGAAGAAGAATTGGAACTTGTCAAACAAAAAATTTATAAAGCTGAACAAAAAGGTAAAAATTTCAAAAAATATATCTTTGAAGTTGGTGAAAGTTATAAAAAGTATAAACCTAATAAGGATAAACAAAAGTTACCTTAAAAGGCCGAGAAGATATATGGAAGTGTTTCTGAGAATAAGAGTTTTAAGAATGTTATGTATGTGGCTAAGAATAACAAAGTTGGGAATTCAGAAGTTTATAAAAATACTGAGTCCAATTTTTTTTATAAACATGATGAATACAAAAATGTTTATATTACTTCTAGTTCTTACAAGGATGAGAATAAAAAGAAGCTTCTTATTGATAACAGAAAGGTTGGTGGTTCAGATAAGAAACACAAGAAGGTTACTGAGAAACTTGTTCACAAATCCAATCAGTATGGAAGTTTTAGAGGCAAATAATATTTTTATGGATACTACTGGTATTGTGTTGGATTCATAGACATATAAAATATGTATTATTTCAACCAACAACATTACTATTATTCCATAGGTTATATAAGGAAGAGTTTTAGGTGGAGTCAATCTCCTCAATGAAAGAAGTCAGAGAAGGTTATTTTAAAGAAACCTAAAAAGGTTAGAGTTAAGATTGATAATAGGTTCCAAACCATAGAAACTATTTGTGAAATATGTGAAAAACCAATACATCTTACTAAGGGTTGTATTGTTTTTTTACCGACACAACAAATGTTTCTCAACAATTCTCAGAAGCTAGAGATGAATAAAGAAAAGGGAGAAGAAAAAGTTCTTATTTTTGTAACTGCTCTGAAAGATACAAAAGGAGAATGACCTTGGATTCTTGGTAGTGAGTGTTTTTCTTATATAACATTATATTTAAAGTTTTGGAAAAAATTTAAATACTTTAAATAATGAACAATTACATTTTTCAATGATGAATCCTTGATAATCAAAGGTGTTGGATCAATCATAATTAAGAAAGAAAAGATGAAATCTAAGAAACATTTATATGTTGGTGGGTTTAAACACAACTTTCTAAGTGTTTCACAACTTTTTGATGAGGAAAACAAAGTTATCTTTATAAAATATGGGTTTTTTTTGTGAGAATTAAGGAATATGGAAATATAGTTATAAGAGGTCAACGTACAAAAGGAAACTTGTTTCAAGTTGGTGAGATACAAAACTCTTATTAATTGAGTATGGTGGAAGAGAATCAATTGTGGCATAAAAGGGTGGGATGCATGTGTTAAATAAACATGAGAAAGTTATCAAAGAGAGATAGTGTTTGTGATATTCCTAGTTTTCTAATAAGAAGAGATTGGTGTTTCACTATTTTTCAGATGGGAAAAATTAAAAACTCAGTTCATAAGAAAATTGAGATTTTTTAAAAACAACCCCTAGATCTTATTCATTCTGATATCTATGGGAAAATTAGAAAATAAGAAAAAAATGGAGATAAGTACTTCATCACTTTAATTGATGACTTTACTCACATTACTTGTGTTATGTTTATGAATCACAAGTCAGAAAATTTAAATTTGTTTAAAAATTTCAGGAGGAAAGCTAAGAAGGAATGTGAGTATTTAGTAAAGAAGTTAAGAGATTATAATGTTGGTGAGTATAATAATAATGAATTTTAAATTTATCTTGTGAATCATGGAATTAGATATGAGTATAGTTCCCCATATACTCCTCAAAAAAATGGGGCTTCTGAAAGAAATAATATAAGTTTGGTGGAAATGGGAAGAACTATGTTACTTGAACATAGTCTTTCTCATTACTATTGGAGGAAATCCATTAGTACTATTGTATATATCAAAAAAAAATGTTTTTAAAGGCCTAATTCACATATAATTCCATATTAAATGTTTTATGACAAAACTCCAAGTTTTAAACACTTTAAGAGTTTTTGGGAGTCCATGTATTATAAAGAAGAAAGGTGGAAACTTTGGAAAGTTTGAGCAGAAAGATGAAGATAGAATTTTTATTGGATATGATTCAGAAGGAAGAGGATATAGATTTTTCAAAAAAGAAATAAGAAGGATTTTTTATTCTATTTTTGTGAAAGTTATTGAATAATCTAAGAAGGATAAACATACTAATGTAGATAAGAAAGTTGATCATGATGAGGAATGCTTTGTTAATAATTTTGATAAGGATATAAAAAATTATAATCCTACTAAAGAAGAAGAATTAGAATCATTAATTTCCAGAGATATGGAAGAATCTCAAAAATCACATGATAGGCTGAGGAAGTAAGTGGAAGCTCATAATGTTATTGTTGATCAACATTAAAATTTTCAAATAAGAAGAAAAAAATGTTATTACACATACTTCATTGTATTCAAAAATTGAGCTGAAAGATGTGAATGAAGATTTTGAGTATCCAAAATGGGTTCAGGCTATGACTAAAGATCTGGATCAAATAGAAAAGAATGATACATGAGAACTTTTTCCTAATCCAGATAAAAAAAAATTTATTGGTACAAACCGGGTTTTCAAGAACAAGATAAATGAAGAAGGTGAAGTGATAATAAAAAAAGAAATATTATCATGAAAAGGTTACTCACAAATTTAAGGTATTGATTTTGATGAAACGTTTTCTTCGGTGGAAAAGTTAGAAACAATCATAATTTTTCTTGCAATTACTACACCACAAAGTTAGAAAATTTTCTAAATAGATGTAAAGTCCACATTTATAAATGGGGATCTTGATGAGTAAGTTTACACAGAACAAAACTATGGATTTATTTCTATGAAGTATGAAAGCTATGTATGTAGATTGAAGAAATCATTGTATGTTATAAAACAATCTTAGAGGGTATGGTATTCCAAATTGGATACTTTCTTAAGAAATACGAGTTTTAAGAAAGGAAGAGTTGATAAAAATCTTTATATCAAAAAAATTTAGGAGTATTCTATTATTGTAATTGTTTATGTTGATGAAATTATCTTTTTTGGGAATGATGAAAGATATTGTGAAATATTTGATGAAGAAATGAAAAAGTTGTTTGATATGTCCATGCTAGGGTGAATGAAATACTTTATTAGGTTAAAAATTTTACAAAAGAAGAAACACATATTTCTTTCTCAAGAAAATTATTCTAAGGAACTTCTTAAAAAGTTCGACATGGAAAAATAAAAACCTATTTCCACATCAATTTCAGTGGGAACAAAGTTGTCTAAATATGTATAAGGTATGAAAGTTGATTAAAAGGTATTTTAGAAGCAGATCGAAAGTTTTTTATATTTTAATACCCTAATACCTGAAATTTTTTATGATATTACCTTATGTGAAATATTTCAAAGTGCTCCTAAAGAATCACATTTACTTACTGGAAAAAGAATTCTCAGATACATCAAAGGAAAAAAAATCAGAATCAGGTATGATAGCTCAGAAAGTATTTATTTTTTTGGTTATTTAGATGCTGATTGGGATGAAGATGTTAATGATAAAAGATCTACATCTAGTGGAGTTTTATTTATAGGGAAAAGTGGTGTTAGTTGGCATAAAAAGAAATAGAATTCAAAAACTCTTAGTATGAATGAAGCTAAGTATGATGCTACTACTCAATCTGCTACCCAACTTATATGGATGAAGATTCAATTAGAAGATTTACTTATTAAAGTGAAGTTACCCTTGATCTTGGGTTTTTATAATCAAAGTGAAATTAATCTCACCAGGAATTAGGTACAAAATTATCATTCAGAAAATATTGATATCAAATATTATTTCATCAAATAGCATGTGGAGAAGAATCAATTGAAGTTGGAATATATTCCAATATCAGAACAAGTTATTGACATTTTCATAAAACATTTACCTAACGAACCATTTTCTAAATTGAGGTTGAACATGAATGTAAGACCTATTTCACATCAAGGTTTAGGTGTGTGTTTTTACCGTCTCTCATATTACCTTTGGATAGTGTTGTAAAGTGGGAGAATTTTTTCATAAATATATCCTTGTGGAAGTATGTAAATATGGGGAGTTTTGGGTAAGCTTTGAATCCAAATTTATATGCGTGTAAACTATTCTAACTATTTGTTGAAGTGGTTGTAGGAAACAAATTTTTTATATTCAAAGGAAGTTGAAGAAGTGGGGAAATTTGAGTAAGAAAGTTGTAAATAAATGTTGAAGATGTTTTATGATCACTAATTTTGGACATCATGGATTTGCTATCAATAATTATTATTTCCTACAATGATTTTGCTTATATAGGCTTAGAATTTTTGATAAGTAATCAATAGCTTGAGTATAAAATGTTTAGTGATTTATTAATTTTTTTGACAAAAAAATTCAAAGGGGGAGATTATTAGGACCAAGATGATAAGGATGATCATATTCAAGTGTTGTCTTTTGTTGTAAATGAATTTTAAGAATAAAAAGAAGTTTAATAACAAAAGAAATCACCATGCTTTATTTTTGATGAAAATTATACTAAACATCATATTGAAGAAAATAAGATAGACCATCATAATTAAGAAAATTGGGATCATAATGGTTAAGAATTTCCATCATATTAATAAGTTGTTTTCTGGATGGAAAGGGTCATCAGACTGGAAGAAGAAATTATAATGAGGTAGAATTAGAGTCTGCATGACTATGAAATAAATGTGATGATTCTTTTCTGATCTTGGGGATCTCATAAATTGTAACACCCTGAGATTTTATGAGAAGTATTCTTTTTAATTTATTTGATGTCTTGTGTTGTATGCTACACCAAGATTATATTGTGTTATACACAATACCGTATTAGCTTGCAGTATACGCAACACTATTCTTGGATCGTGTTACACAAAATTTCAAGTTCGTTTGATAGAAGTTATTCTACACAACATTGAGTGTATATATATATATATATATTCAATGTATAAATGAAATATATTTTGATTCTATTATACTCAACAACAAAGGAATCTTTCACTACACACAACCCTGACTTGGCTTTCATTACACGCAATTGCGACCTTCCTCGATAGCGTGTGTTGTACGCAATACCGAGTTTCACTAAACAATGATATGTTATTAAAATATTATATAAACTAGCCATTATGAATAGTAATACCCACTTTTTGAAATTTTATAAATTTTATCATTAAAAATGGACTTCATTTTTGGATTCATAATATCAAAATTAGCCTAGGGTGAATTTTTGGTATTTTTCTGAAAATTTTCAATTTTTGATGAATAGTGAAAACACTAAGTTATTGGTTAAAACCAACTTTTTATTTAAATAATAATTTATTTTATTTAAATTTATTTTAGGTAAAAATAGATACATAATACCTATATATGTTAAATGTAATTCATTTGAGTCATTTTATAATAATTTTAGATACATAAAAATTTTATTGAACTTTTTACCGTCTTTTACCCACCTCCTAGGAGAATTTTCAAATTTATATAAAACTTAATTTTACCGGTTCTGTGAGTTAAATTTAGAAAATACGAGACACAAGTTTAATATCAAGGAGTAAAATGTGGTTCAATAAGATAAAAATAATTTTTGGTGAATAATAACTTTTTACTTTTATTTACCATGGTGAAAAGTAAATAGGGTAATTAAGGGTAAAAATGATATTATTATTACCCTAAAACATGTCCTAATTCTACTATATAAGTTTAATTCGACCATAAACAACCTTAGGAATAAAATATTACCCTTTAGGTCCACTTGGATTAGATTAGGACATTTATTATTATTTTATTTAAAGAAGAGTTAAAAGAGTTAAAATCAAAGTTTAATAAATTAAACATTTTTAATATAGGGTTATACATAAGATAAATTCGACTATAAATATTAATTATAAAGATAAAAATATTTTCTAAATAATGGTATTTTGTTTATAATTTTTAGACATTAAATAATTTAATTTATTTATGACACAATGATGATGCAGTAATTACCTTATTAATAAAATATTAAAATAATTGATGTTATAAACACCCAAATAAATGTAATTTGATACTTTTTATAAATTCCACTAATTTTATAGGTTAATATGACATGTTAGTATTGATTAAATTAACTTTTTTCGAACTAATCATGCTGTTATAATTTTCACAAAAATCAATTACCAAATAGTGTCAAAATTGACATAAAATAGTTTTTAAAACAAATATTATATTATTAATTGTTATTATATTCCAAAAAATATAAGGTTCGGCCAAATGACTTAGATAAGGTTATATAAATCAATAATGAACCACTTGAGGTTCGTTTGGCTTGTTATAGTAAGTTTATTAACCATATAGTGTAAGAAAACAAGAAGAAATGGTAAAAGTTAAATTATTTAACTTAGAGTTAAATCTAAATGATAAGGTTAAAATAATAACCTAAACTTGTCTAAAACCTATTGGTTGAGAGGATTTCAACCCATCCCCACTTTACACATAAGTGAACCTCCTACCTATTCTCTTTACACAATTTTGAGATTTCAAGCTCGGCCAACCCCTGCCTATTTTCATTCTCAACTTCCCTAGAATCATTATAGAGGTTCTAGTCTCCTCAAAAGACCAACTCTAGTGCCTTAAGAGGAAGCTTAAAAGAGGTGCGTCGAAGAAGAGGTAATCTCTTCTACCAATTCTTTAAAGTTTATTTCTTCTTTAAATTCTTCTTCTTTAGTTGTTTCATTATAAAGTAATAACATCAGTATCAATAATATACTGATATGTTATTATAAATATGAAACAACCCCATTTCACCTTCTATCTATCCTACAAAAAATGAAATCACCGCACGTGCGTACATACGGAAAACCGTCTCCACGCCGTGGTGTAATTTGTTTTTCCACCACCACCTTACTTAGATGGGTATAATGGTGTAAAGAATAACTATATATAGTTATTATAACATCATACTGATTCTGAGATATTATATCATCTATTCCAATTCAATTCAATAATTATGGGAACGATATCATCGCTCGTGCGTACATACGGATTACCGTCTCCACGATGTGATGAAATTCATTCTACATGTTAACCATTCAAGAATGATTAAAAATTATATATAATGAATAATAATGAAATATATTACATGATAGAGATACTGGATTTATGTATATATATATGACATCTACTTACTTTCATTCAAGTCAATAAGGAAAGGAAAACAACGTTCATGCATACGTATGACCTACCGTCTCCATGAATGGTGTATTTCATTTTATTTATCTATCTATTATATATATATATATACTGAATATATATGATATATAAATCATGATTTACATTCTTAAATTAAGTAAATAATGATATAAGTAATAATAATATCAAGAACAACAAGTCCAAACATGTACGATAAATAAAACGATTTTACCCAAAACGCTGCTTTAACATGAAATTTACAAAAGAAAGGGTAATATAAAGTCATAAGTGAACCATATATTATATCATAACAATGAATATGATTCTGTAATAAGTCAATGAAATTATTTAAATCATTATACAGGAGGTTAAAATACGTACGAAGCATATCAGACCTAAGGTAAGGGATAACCTTTCCAATCTAGTTTTTATCTGAGATTGTTTATTCGTAAGTATTTACTGGGGTTATATTTTTCATCCATGTCCATGTTTTCTAATTTTTTTTCAAATATGTTTAATTTCCTTTTTACCCCTCTTTGACTTTTACATTGTGTTATGGAAGGAATCTTTCTTTTGTTTACCATATGAGGAACTTTTTTACTTTTCCGATAAAAGTACGAGGAGAATGTTTTTTTAACTTATATGGCATGAATAGATTTTTACGGTTTCATAATACCTAATTTTCATAGAACTTCCTCTACAATATTTCATGATTATTTTAAAAAAATCCTTTTCTTTTAAAATTGAATGTAATTTTGTGAAAATAAAATGATTTTGAAAAAGAAAGGATATTTTCCTCAAGAATTCATTTCAAGTGTTTTGTCAAAGCTATTTTCCATCTAAGATGAAATTATTTAGTATGATTATGTTTCAAGTATAATGTATCTATTATTTAGATGATTTGATTCTTCTTATGATGAAATGATATCCATTTGTTTTATATGGATCATGTTTTGATGGGATGATGTTTATGAAACCCATTTTATTATTTTTGTTATGATGAATGATTTATGTTTATGTTGTGGCACAAGTAAGAATGATTTCATTATGAGATGGGTGGGACCTATATCTCCCTATAATTAATTGGGTAAAGATTTATATCTCATGATATAGACATGGATGGAATGGTAAGTTAATCTGGTTCAGTGATACATGACTGGAACGAGGAGTGAACTTGATTCAGAAAGGGACTTTGTCCACTAAGATGGTCTTGGAAGCAATGCCTTGGATACTATGGAAATCATATCATGTTTTTAATGGTTTGACACGATTAAATGTTTTATTCCCATGCTATTTTATCATGATTAATGTTTCTTTATGATCTATGCCTTACATAATGCCATGTTTTATGTCATTGCTCAAGATTTTTATGTTTAAACTTTATGTTCATGTTTTTTTAAGTTCAAATGTATATGATTTGTTTTATTTTCTCCATGCTTACCCTTACTGAGCATTTGAGCTCACCCTTTATATGTTTTCTTTTCCCTAGTATTTGAAGAAAGGTTTTAGGTAAGAAAACAAAAGGGTAATATCTTTATGGGAGATATTGAAGATATCTCACCATGATTAGAAGATTATATTTCAAGTTTCCAAAGCCACTAAACTATTACTTTCCTTGAGTGTTGGTTATTTTTATGTATTAATTATTCATCAAAAGTAATGTAATGTCCATGTACGTCAAGCTTGGGTCTCTACAGTTGGTATCAGAGGAAAGGTTTAGTTCATCTTTGGAAACTAGGATGCGAAAACTTTAGTGAGATCCCTAGATATATTTCTAAGGTATGTCTAGGGATGTCCCTAAGGTTTAGTATAACTATAGGCTACATTCCTAGAGTTATGTTGACGATCATGAATAACCTAGGGTGAACCTAAGGTCTCATGGATTAAAGAATGTGTGATAAGTTAGACATCCCATAAGTGACTTTTAATGATTATGTGGTTCCTCGTTGTTTTAAATGTTTCTTACACTATGGTTTCTGGTTTTAGTCAATGGAGGAAACGAGAAGGAATTCAATTAACATTGATTCCGATGGACAAATTGGTGACTGTGATCAACAAAATCATGTAATGCCTAGAGAGAAAGATATTGTGATTATGACGAATCAGTCATCATGATATATGATTAACAAGGTGAACTTTGGTGGTATTCCTAAGTCATCAAATAAGAGGAAGATTAACTTTTAAACATGTTCTCATGGAGAGGAACATAGAGGATGGAATATGAAGATTTCTACGTATCAAGAAGAAGGGAAGAAGAACCTTGAGGAATAACTCAAATGGAGGGGAAGATGTTATTTGTGTGGAGAAAAGGGTCATAGAGTGACAGACTGTTATGGAGTTCAATGTATTATTTGTGGAGAACATGGGCATTACCCAACTCAATGCCCTGACCTAAGAGGTTACTTCTAAATCAAGTAAGGACTTATTACATGACAATCATTGAAGAGGATGGATTGAAGTGTTTATGTATTGGTATTCAAGAATAATGTTTTTGGGGTAATTTTATGGTATATTGGAATATTTTTTGTATTAGTCTATTGTGGTTTTCAATAATTTTATGGTACCGGTAACCATGAAAAGTGATTGAAATATTTTTGGAAAGCACATGATATGCACATAATGAAGGGATAGGGAGAAAATGAAATGTTTGATAGTATTCATGAGATCATGATTGATATAAGGACAAAGTGATATCATGGTTTTAGTATATATAAATTTTGGGATTTTGGTATATGGAAAGAGTTAACTTTTGACAGAACTCATGTTTTCACTAAGGTTCTATGGTAATTCATGTTTCAAAAGAATACATGATTAAGGTATTCACTTGTTTGGAATGTGACCAACAAGATATATCTTATGATATATGGGGGATAAATGATGGTATTCACGTGCTTGTTATGTGACCTTTCAAGTAATCATTTTCTTTATACTATGAGCTTGGACTGAAGTATTTTGGATAAACCTAAAGATTGGAATGAATTAAGTTAGTCATAATATAGTATTTTTTAAGGCTAGAACTTTTTTTGATATTATTAAAGGAATGCTATAATAATGTAGTTTTAGAAAAAGAGACAACCTACCGGACGAGCGACAACCCGTCGCATCGGAAAAGGTTGCGGGAATCGAACCCACAACCGAAGTGCGACAGGACTTTATCACCTACCTCTGGCCTAAAGGAAGTCCCTAGTTAGTAGAAACTAGTTTTATTTTATTAAGTGGTATGATAGATGAAGTATAAGTCCATTTTAGGAACCATATACGATTAATCTCACCATAGATGGACTTATGTATATAATTTTTGCTAACCTTATGTTTGAGATAGATGGAATGACCTATAATTCTATCACATGATCTGCTAACACTTCACGGAAGGCAAATTCAACTTCATTTATTTAAGATATGAAGTGGAAAGTTTTCAAGGAATGACCAACGGTGATATTGTACCAAAATCAAGAAAGTATTTCTTCTAATACCAATTTTTTCAACTTTAGGGAAATGATCTTGAAAACCACAAATGTTGTCCTATTGCCCTCATATCTGATGAATCAGATGGTACCTTAGATCATAACAAATTTATGGCTTTGTGATTGTTGGCCTTTTCATATCCATGTTCTCTACCACTCTCCATGAGAACTTGATGGTTAGATTTCTCTTCCATATACATATTTTCACCTATGTTCTCCTATGTGGAAACTCAGTGATTAGTTAATTTGGGTAACCTTTACCTTTTATAAATTAGTTTTTAAAATTAAGTTTTAGTATTCCTTTTTACGGTGTGTGTTTCTATTAAAGAAACTTTCAAGTAATAAACAATTTATAAACCTGATGAATTTCGAGGGCGAAATTCATTTTAAGGGGGGTAGAATGTAACACCCCGAGATTTTATGAGAAGTATTATTTTTAATTTATTTGATGTCTTGTGTTGTATGATACACCAAGATTATCTTGCTCTATACACAACACCGTATTAGCTTTCAGTATATGCAACACTATTATTGGATCGTGTTACACAAAATTTCAAGTTCGTTTGATAGAAGTTATTCTATGCAACATTGAGTGTATATATATATATATATATTCAATGTAAAAATGAAATATGGTTGGATTCTATTATAAACAACAACAAAGGAATATTTCACTACATGCAACCCTGACTTGGCTTGCATTACACGCAATCTCGACCTTCCTCGATAGCTTGTGTTGTACGCAATACCGGGTTTCACTAAACAACGATATTTTATTAAAATATTATATAAACTAGCCGTTATGAATAGTAATACCCACTTTTTGAAATTTTATAAATTTTATCTTTCAAAATGGACTTCATTTTTTGATTCGGAATATCGAAATTATCCTAGGGTGAAATTTTGGTATTTTTCTGAAAACTTTCAATTTTTGATAAATAGTGAAAACACTGAGTTATTGGTTAAAACCAACTTTTTATTTAAATAATAATTTATTTTATTTAAATTTATTTTAGGTAAAAAAATATACATAATACCTATATATGTTCAATGTAATTCATTGGAGTCATTTTATAATAATTTTAGATATATAAAAATTTTATTGAACTTTTTACCGTCTTTTACCCACCTCCTAGGAGAATTTTCAAATTTACATAAAACTTAATTTTATTACTTCTATAAGTTGAATTTTGAAAATCCGAGAGACATGGTTAATATCAAGGAGTAAAATGTGGTTCAATAAGATAAAAATAATTTTTGGTGAATAGTAACTTTTTTACTTTTATTTACCACGGTTAAAAGTAAATAGGGTAATTAAGGGTAAAAATGATATTATTATTACCCTAACACATGTACTAATTCTATTGGATAAGTTTAATTCGACCAAAAAAAACCTTAGGAATAAAATATTACCCTTTAGGTCCACTTGGATTAGATTAGGACGCTTATTATTATTTTATTTAAAGAAGAATTAAAAGAGTTAAAATCAAAGTTTAATAACTAATTTTTTTTAATATAGGGTTATACATAAGATAAATTCGACTATAAATATTAATTAGAAAGATAAAACTATTTTCTACATAATGATATTTTATTTATAATTTTTAGACATTAAATAATTTAATTTATTTATGACACAATGATGATGCAGTAATTACCTTATTAATAAAATAGTAACATAATTGATGTTATAAACACAAAAATAAATTTAATTTGAGACTTTTTATAAATTAAAATACCTTTATAGGTAATATTACATGTTATTATTGATTAAATTAACTTTTTTTGAACTAATCACGCTGTTATGATTTTCACAAAAATCAATTTCCAAATAGTGTCAAAATTGACATAAAATAGTTTTAAAAATATATATTATATTATTAATTGTTATTCTATTCCTAAAAATATAAGGTTCTACCAAATGACTTAGATAAGGTTATATATATTAATAATGAACCACTTGGGGTTATTTTGGCTTGTTATAGTAAGTTTGTTAACCATATAGTGTAAGAAAACAAGAAGATACGGTAAAAGTTAAATTATTTAACTTAGAGTTAAATCTAAATGATAAGGTTAAAATAGTAACCTAAACTTGTCTAAAACCTATTTTTTGAGAGTATTTATACCCATACCCACTTTATATTTGAAATAAATCAATTTGGAGCTATTATAAACCGAATACGACTTTATTATAAAATAATATTTTAAGTTTTTCCTAAGGTGCCCCTCTCCTCCCTTATAAAAGGGAACCTCATCCCTCTTCTATTTACACAATTTTGAGCTTTCAAGATCAGAAAAACCCTGCCCATTTACCTTCTCAACTTCACTAGAAACATTATAGATGTTCTGGTCTCCTCAAAAGACCAACTCTAGTGCCTTAAGAGGAAGCTTAAAAGAGGTGCGTCGAAGAAGAGGTAATATCTTCTACCGATTCTTTCAAGTTTATTTATTTCTTAAACTTATTCTTCTTTAGTTGTTTAATTATAAATTAATAACATCAGTATCAATAATATACTAATATGTTATTATAAATATGAAACAACCCCATTTCACCTTCTATCCATCCTACGAAAAACAAAATCACCGCGCGTGCGTACGTACGGAATACCGTCTCCACGCCGTGGTGTAATCTGTTTTTCCACCACCACCTTACTTGGATGGGTATAATGGTGTAAAGAATAACTATATATAGTTATTGTAACATCATACTGATTCTGAGATATTATATCATCCACTCCAATTCAATTCAATAATTATGGTAATGATATCATCGCTCGTGCGTACGTACAGATTACTGTCTCCACGATGCGATGAGATTCATTATCCATGTTAACCATTCAAGAATGATTATAAAGTATATATAATGAATAATAATGAAATATATTACATGATAAAGCTACTGGATTTATGTATATATGACATCTACTTTCATTCAAGTTAATAAGGAAAGGAAAACAACGTTCATGCATACGTACGACCTACTGTCTCTATGAACGGTGTATTTCATTTCATTTATCTATCTATTATATATATATACTGAATATATATGATATATAAATCATGATTTAAATTCTGTAAGTAAGTAAATCATGATATAATTAATAATAATATCAATAACAACAAGTCCAAACACGTACGATAAATAAGACGATTTTACCCAAAATGCTGCTTTAACATGGAATTTACAAAAGAACGGGTAATATAAAGTCATAAGTGAACCATATATGATATAATAACAATGAATATGATTTTTTAATAAGTCAATGACATTATTTAAATCATTATACAGGGGGTTCGGATAAGTACGAAGCATATCGGACCCAAGGCAAGGGATAACCATTCCAATCTCGTTTTATCCGAGATTGTTTATTCGTAAGTATTTACTGGGGTTATATTTATCATCAAAGTCCATGTTTTCTAAAAAATGTTTTCAATTATTTTTAATTTCATTTTTACCCCTCTTTGACTTTTAGGTTGTGTTATGTAAGGAATCTTTCTTTTGTTTACCATACGAGGAACTTTTTGACTTTTCCAGCAAAAGTTTGAGGAGAATGTTTTTTTAACTTATACGACATGAACAGATTTTTACGGTTTCATAATGCCTAATTTTCATGAAAATTAATCTAAAAGATTTCATTATTATTTTCAACAAAATCCCTTTCTTTTAAAATTGAATGGCATTTTTTGAAAAGAAAATGATTTTGAAAAAGAAAGGATATTTTCCTCTAGAATTCATTTCAAGTGTTTTGTCAAAACTATTTTCCATATAAGATGAAATTAGTTAGTATGATTATGTTTCAAGTATAATGTATCAATTATTTACATGGTTTTATTCTTCTTATGATGAAATGATATCCATTTGTTTTATATGGATTACGTTTTGATGGGATGATGTTTATAAAACCCATTTTATTATTTGGGTTATGATGAATGATTTTTGTTTATGTTGTGGCACAAGTAAGAATGATTTCATTATGAGATGTGTGGGACCTATATCTCCCTATAATGAATTGGGTAAAGATTTATATCTCATGAGACATACATGGCTGTAATGGTAAGTTAATCTGGTTCAGTGATACAGGACTTGAACGAGGAGTGAACTCGATTCAGAAAGGGACTTTGTCCACTAAGATGGTCTTGGCAGCAATGCCTTGGCTAATATGGAAATCATATCATGTGATTAATGGTTTTAAAAAATTAAATGTTTTATTCACATGCTATTTTATCATGATTAATGTTTCTTTATGATCTATACCTTACATACTGCCATGTTTTATGTCATTGCTCAAGATTTTTATGTTTAAACTTTATGTTCATGTTTTTTTAAGTTAAAATGTATATGATTTGTTTTATTTTCTCCATACTTACCCTTACTAAGAATTTGAGCTCACCCTTTATATTTTTTCTTTTCCCCAGGATTTGAAGAAAGGTTTTAGTTAAGAAAAAAGGGGAAGATCTTTATGGGAGATGTTTAAGATCTCTCACCATGATTAGAAGATTATATTTGAGTTTCCAAAGACACTAAACTATTATGGTCCTTGAGTGTTGGTTCTTGTTATGTATTAATTATTCCGAAAAAGTAATTTAATGTCCATGTACATCAATATTGGTTCTCTACATAAATCACAATTATTCTATAGACTGGTGATTCAATCTTGATAAAATAAAGTGGGGGAAAAGGTGCTAGAGATTGTATTCAGTTTGATTGAAATCATGTCAATCATATTTACACTGACAAGGAAAGCTAGATGTTGAGGGAAGTCACATTACTTTCCATTGAAAGTCAGGAACTATTGAATCCAATCCTCAACATAATAAAATTCATGAATTAATTCATGATACAAGTTAAAGTTTATGAAAGAAGAAAGTCGATGATGTCAAAGTTTTCCAGTCTCAAGATCATTGTAATGAGTTCATCAGATTCATATTTTTTTAAATGCTGGAAAAAATTGTGGTAAATGTGGGAAATTGAAGGTATTGTTTTTCATTCATACCAAAATCCAAAATATATAAATCATTTGAGAATGAAGTTGATGGGTATCATATTCAGAAAATAAAGAAAACCCTTGATTTTTTTTTCAAATGCTTTTATCAATTGGGTCAAGAGCCATCGTATAAAAGTTGATACCGATTAATCTTGATGATTGTAATGAAAAACTCAAAATGGGAAGATAGTAACATAGTAGTACTAGAAATCATAATGGATAATTGGAATTAGATAGGTGTTTGTAAATAAATTATGAAGAATAAATGAAGCTATTAGAAGATTTGAGAAGAAATGAGAAAAGTTGAGAAGCGTTGACAAAGTCAAGATGCACCCGAAATTTAAGGAAACACGAAAATTTGGGGATTTTGGTTGAGAGGGAAAGTTTTTAAGAATCCCACCCAAACCATATTTTGGGTGAGTATAAAAGTTGAAAAGTACATTATAATTTTTTTGACTAAAGTTCTATTCGTGAGAGGCAGAGAGAAGGCGGAGTGATAAAGAAATTCTAGAGAGAAGAAGTGGTTTCTGGATTGTTTTTCTTGAAGAATTAATACCAGACAAAAGAGAAAGGATAAGAGACAATATTGAAATGCATTCATCTGATCATCACATTTATCTAATTATCATATTTAGAAAGTGATTGTATTGGGAAAGATTATCATATTCAGACGATGATCATATTGGGTAGGATTATCGTATTCAGCTGGTGATCATATTGGGAAGGATTATCGTATTGTGATTTTTAGACTGAAGCATAAACTGTTCAGAATTGTATCAATTTTATTTTGAATAGATATATTATCATATTAAGCAATCAGTCCAGAAGAACTGTATAGCGACCCTTCTATTTCTTACATTACCATTACATCATCTTAAAGATGAAAAAAAAGAATCATTACACAAAGATGATCCAAAGGTTTAGTGTCTTGGGAAAACTAGGACCATACACAAATTTCAAAAAATAAATATAAACATTTATTTAATTCCTTCTTCTCTAGCTTTTTATTGGCTCTTGAATTATCCATAGTACAAGTAGTCACCTGAGGATATACATCAAAAGGGGGTGAGATAAAATCCCAGTATGAGGATAGATATGAACATGAAGCGATATAAAATGGGGTGAGAATGATCATTATCATCATAACATAGTCATAGGATCATAATCATGAGAGGAAGATTTAGGATAAGACTTGGAATGTGACAATGCATAAAAATGAAACATCATGTCTTAATGGTCAACTACCACACATTATTGTGAACAAAGATAGCATCATGTTCACATATATTTCAATTTAATCATGAGGTTATTCACATTACCCAATAAATTAGATAGATATATAATTTTGGGTGCACCCATCACATCATAGCATTTATATTTCACTATACAACTTTGGGTGCACCAGTCACATCACAATATTTACAGTATCATGCATGCCACATAGAACATATTTAAATATTGAAAATATAATAACCCATGGAAAGGAATGAGTTTCATTTCATAATAATACATTCATAAAATTTGGGTTCCCAACTGAAAGAGGTAATAACATATAATAATCATCAACCTTGAGTGAAGGAAACAATCTCGAGAAGTAAAAGGTGTGTTTTTTAAAGAAGAGTTCTTTTGGAAAATAACGTGTATGTCATAAAATCAATTAGAAAAAGTGTATATCCTTGAAATGGTAAGATAATGATGAATAAATTATTTTTAAGGAATAAAAATACTGATAATTAATTGAAAGAGGGAAAACCCAAAGAAAGAGAGTTGGGTTGAAGAATTCCCCTTACCATTTGTCTGAAAGCTTCCTCCATGTTAACATCCCCTTGAATTCTCCTCTTGAGATCCTCCTCAAGGAACCTAGGATTGGTTTTTTGATGATACCAAGAGATATTGGACATGTATAGGGGATAGGTAAGAGCTTTGGGAATAATTTTTACAAGGATTGACGCTTGAGAGGGTGAGAAAATGAGGTTGTGAGGGGCGGTATTTATAGTGGAGGGGAGGGGTGTTTTCCCAATATTTAATTCACTAGTTTATTAATTTCCTTCAAGATAAGAAATAGTGATGATTACATGACTAAATACAGTAACATAAGCATGTGAGTTCTAACCATTGGTGCTTACATCAATAGAACATCATCCATGACCCTATAATTCATGTCTTCATCATTTATCGTATTTTACTATTCACAAAAATTCAAGTATTTTAGAAAAATCCTAAAAATTCACCCTAACCATTTTTTGACATGTAGAATCCAAAAATGAACTCCATTTTATGAAAATAATTTTCTAATTATGATTAATTTAAGTTTTAATTAAAATAATAATTTACTTGAAAATACAAATTTTAAAATTAAAACAGCTTTTTTAACACTTTGAAAAATTAATTAAGGTCTCATAAAATTATCATATAATTATAAGAAATAAAAAAATAGTTTATGAATAAATTTTATTAAAATAAATTTTATGTTAAATTATTAAATTAATCATTAAATATTCATGACATACCAAAATACCAACACTATAATATAATTATATCATATTATCACTAATAAGATGGATACATTTTATTTATATTATCATTGGTAAGGTTCCTATTAACTTGGCCAATTTACTATTCATAAGGGTCATATTACTATTCATAAGTGTAAGATTACTATTCATAAGGGTATGTTATAATTCAACAAAAATTAAGCTTGTCCTATTAGACTCCAAATATCTTACTAATCACTACAGTGTATGTCGGATTTTTAAAATTCAAATCACAAAAGTAGAAAAATTATGTTTAACAACTAGTATATAAAGGTCACACAATATTTATTAGTTTATTTAACCATGATGTGGTATTTCGTTTCTTAATGTGATTTTATAATTATAAGAAGGGAATTTCCATTGATAAAACTTTTAGTCTTTATATTCTTCCCCCCTTTGGAAATTTCACCCTTGAAATTTCATTTTAAAAAAACATGTGAGGGTACTTCTCCTTCATCTCCTCGTATGGTTCCCAAGTTTCTTCTTCATACTTATGGTTCCTCCAAAACACTTTGAAAAGGTATGTTGTCTTGTTGCATAAAACCTTATCTCTCTAGTCTATAATCTTTACTGGTTTCTCCTTGTAAGAGAGATCATCTTCCAGTTGTACCACCTATGAATTCAATATGTGTGAGGGATCTGGTATGTACTTCCTCAAGAGTGATACGTGGAAGACATCATGATATTGAGTCATATTCAGTGGAAGTGCAAGACAATATGCCAAGACTCCTAAATGATCAAGTATCTCAAAGAGGACAATGTACCTTGGGATTAGTTTACCTTTCTTCAAAACCACATGACTCTCTTCTATGGTAATATTTGAAGGAAGACTTTATCTAAAATGTCAAACTCCAAGTCCCTTCGACAGTTTTCAGCATAGTTCTTTTTTACTGAATTTTAGAATATTTGATATGTTGTTGGATGTATTGAACCTTCTTGGTCATCTCTTACACAAGATCAAGTCCAAGTAGCTTTCTTTCTCCAACTTCATCCCAACAGGTTGGAGTTCTACATCAATTTCCATACAGAGCTTCATATGGTGCCATATGAATGCTTGAGTGGAAGATATTGTTGTATGATAACTCAACCAATGGGAGATTCTGATCCCATCCACCTTTTAATTCTAGTGATAAGGTTCTGATCATATCTTTGAGTGTCTGAATAGTCCTTTCAGATTAGCCATCAGTTTGGGGGTGATAGGCCATGATGAAATTCAATTCAATACTCAAAGCATGTTGAATAATCTTTCAAAATTTAGATGTGAAATTGGGATCATGATTAGAGAAAATAGAGAGTGGAACCCCATGTAGTCTCACCACTTCCTTCAAATATATCTTTTCACGTTTTTCAAATGATAGATCTTCCTGAATAGTGATAAAGTGGGAAATCTTGGTGAGTCGGTCCACCACAACCCATATCACATTATTTCCTTTGGATTTCTTTGGGAGACCTATGAAAAAGTCCATAGTGACATTATTCCATTTACACATGGGTATTGGAAATGGGTTCATCATCTTGTTGGACTTATATCAATCTTATTTAACTTTTTGAAATATCAATCACCTTGAGATATACTTAGAAATCTATTTCTTCATGTTGTCCCACCAGAAGTGTTCTTGAAGATCCTGGTATATCTTGATGCTACTAGGATGAATAGAGAAAGGTGAGCTATATGCATTATCAAATAGTTCCTTCTTTATCCCAGGCGATGAAGGCACACAAAGCCGTGTTCCAAACCGAATCACACCATCATCATCAACATGGAACTCTTTCATCTTCCCTTCCTTTACTATATTCACCTTCTTTTGTAACTCCATATTATCCCTTTGTGCCTCCTTAATATTCTATTAGATAGATGGTTACGCAATAATTTGGGAAATATAGGATATATTACCTTCCCATATGGTTTCCAAATCCATCCTTTTTATATCCATAAATAGAGGGTCTTTCTCAATCTGAAACATTGATAGAGCAGTAGGTTATTTTCTGCTTAGAGCATTAGCTACCTTGTTTTCCTTACCAAGATGACAGTGAATAGATAAATTGTAGTATTTGATTAGATCTAACCATCTACTTTGATGCATATTGATATCATTTTTTGTGAATATATACTTTAGGATCTTGTAGTTGGTATATATTTCACAATTCTCACCATAGAGGTAGTACTGCCAGATTTTCAAGGAAGAAATCACAGCTGCTATCCCCAGATCATGCGTCAGGTAGTTATGATCATGGATCTTTAACTTCTATGAGGCAAAGGCTATCACATTATCATTTTTCACGACCATACAATCCAAACCTTTCTTGGAATCATCACTGTATATCACAACACATTCTCCACTTTTCGGTAATGTGAGTATAGGCGCAGTGACCGACCTTCTCTTTATCTCCTTGAATCTTTCCTCACATTCTTCTATCTAGACATACTTTAACCCTTTCATTTTTAACTTAGTTAGTGGGATTAAAAATCATGATAAATTTCTCACAAAATGTCTATAGTACCCAAATAATCTAAGAAAACTATAGATTTCTATGACACTAGAGGATCTACACCATTCCTCAATCGCCTTTGTTTTTGAAGGGTCCACATAAATTCCCTCACTTGTGATCACAAATCCCAATAATGTGACTTTATTTATCCAAAATTCACACTTGCTAATCTTTATGTATAAATTCTCCTTCCTTAATGTCACTAACACAAGACTTAGATGTTCTTCATGTTCCTCATTACTCTTGGAGTATATGAGAATATCATAGATAAACACTACCAAAAAAAACTTTGAGGTAATTTCTAAATACTCTATTCATCAAATACATGAAGATTATAGGGGAATTAGTAAGTACAAAGGGAATAACCCAAAACTCATAGTTCCCATACCTTGTATGGAAGGAATTATTCTAAATATCTTCCTTCTTCACCTTAATCTAATGGTATCTAGAATGAAGATCAACCTTTGAGAAGTATTGAGCTCCTCGAAACTGATCAAACAAGTCATCAATCCTTGGAAGAGGGTACTTTTTCTTTGTGGGGATCTTATTCAGTTATCAATAATCGATACAAATATGCATTGATCCATCCTTATTATTCACAAAGACAACTGGCACACCTTAAGGTGATACACTAGTGCACCCCAAGGTGGTACACTAGGGCATATAAACCCTTTTTCCAAATTATCTTGTAGCTACTTCTTTAACTCCCCCAGTTCGATAGGATCCATCCTATAGGGACACTTTGAGATAGGAGTAGCTCCTAGTATGAGTTTTATTGAGAACTCTTCCTCATGATGCAGTGGAATCCAAGGTAACTCTTTGGGAAATATATCATTGTATTCCCTCACGATGGGAATTTCCCCTAGGTTGACACTTTCCTTTGACTCAACCATTTGAGAAAGGTATTCTTATTTATAGGGAACCAACACCCACACCATTGAAGGATTTTCTAAAGGAGATTCATTATCTTCATTACATTTTTATAGGATCATGGGATGGTTCAGAATATAAAAAGATATTTTATTTTTCCGATAGTTGATATGTACTCTATATAACGAGATCCAATCCATTCCCATTATAGTGTCAAATTACACCAAGGGAAGTATCATGAGATTTTATGGAAGAATATTCCCACATATTCCAACATGATAAGAGTCCAAAACATGGGTTTTAAGGATTACACCACTTAGTGTTTCTACAGGTATATATACTTCAAGGTATTGGGGATTTTATTCAATAGTTCTAGAAAACTTTCATGATATAGAGGAATGTATAGAACCATAATCAAATAAGACCTTTTCCATTCTTGAGTGAATAGGAAGTGTACCTTGTATGACTTTATTTTCTTTCCCCACTTCCATAGTAGTGATGGAATAATCCTTTCCATGTTCCTTTGAGTTTGGTGGCTGCTAATGATGACTACCCTTAAGGACTCAAGGTTTAGTGCATTGGATTGCATATTTACCTTGATCCCAACAATCATAGCATTGTACCATGGGTAGTACTCTCCTTTACTCTACCACATTCTCCAACCTTCTCATGTCTTTTCGAAACTCTTGATCTTGGTGGCATTCTCTCCCACACTTAAATAATTTCCTCGTCCCTTTGAAGAAGTTCCCATGATGATTCTTCGCACATTTTTGACATGTGGGTGGTTGAGTTTTCTCTCCACCTTTCTCATTAGATCCTCCAGCATGACACTCCATATTTCATTTATTATCAAAAAAGACATGGGACCATTCTCCAAACTCCTTCTACACTTTGAGATAACATCGAAAAAATTCTTCATAACTCCCAAAGTCTAGAATTTCTAGATCATTTTGAAGGTTTATTTTTGATCCATTGAAGAATATATCAATTTTTCTATCATTGATGATAATAAATCCTGAATCATACCTTGCAAGACTTGTGAAATTAGCTTCATAGGCTATGAAAAATTCTCCATCATTTTTCTTTAGATCCATGAATTCTATCTTTATCTTCATATGAATAGTTCATGGGAAATACTTGTTAAGAAACATTATCTTAAAGTCTCACCACTCCATCTCTTCAATTTCATCCCTTAGCTTGGTGTTCTTAATTAAATCCTGCCATTGGTCACCCTCTCCATCGAGACGATAAACGAATAGATTCACATTCTCCATCTCAAAAAAGTGAAGCACGGAAAAGATCTTCTCTATTGAGTTAACCCACTATTCTGCAACAAGTGGATCGGAAGATCCACTAAACATCAGTGGTCATTGCCACATAAAACACTCAACAACTAGTTACTCCCTCTTAGGTGAAGGGGGATGTTCCACAATATTAGAGTTATTATTCACAACCTAAGACAACTGGGTAAGCATCACCATGAAGTTTTGAACTCCACATCCCAAAGCATTGGGGATGTCGTTCGGACAATTGCTTCATTGTCCTTCGCATTGGTTGTTGGGCTTATTTCTCCTAGTTTCCACTATTTTCTAAAATAGTAAATGTTAAAAGAAATCATAAGTCAACAAGTCATGAATAAATAATTTATTCATTTGTGAAATTAACACTAAAATCATATCTTATGGGATACCTATGTTTAGGAATGATTCTTGTGTGCTTATATATACTTAGTCTCATACTAGGTTTTTCACTTAGGTTCTCTAATCCTGATTACCAAATTAACTAAACCATCCTCTGATACCAACTATAGCGACCCTAATTTTTCTCGAATTACCATTAAATAATCTTAAAGATAAAAAACATAAAATCATTACACAAAGAGGATAAAAAGGTTTAGTGTCTTGGGTAAACTAGGACCATAAAAAACTTATACAACATAAACATAAACAATTATTTAATTCCTTCTTCTCTAGCTTCTTATTGGACTTGGAATTCTCTTTAGTATAAGTAGTCACCTGAGGATATAAATCAAAAATGGGTGTGCTAAAATCCCAGTAACAGGATACATAAGAACGTGAAACAATATAACATGGGGTGATAATAATCATTATCATCATAACATAGTCATAGGATAATAATCATGAGAGGAAACATTAAGAGAATACTTGGAATGTGGGAATGCATAAAAATGAAACATAATGTGTTATTGGTAAAATACCACACATTGTTGTGAACAAATCTAACATCATGTTCAAACATATTTCACTTTTCTCATGAGGTTCTTCACATTAACCAATACATTGGAGTGATATATAATTCATGGTGCACTCTTCACATCATAACATTTACATTGTGATATATAATTCTAGGTGCACCCATCACATCACAACATTTACATTATCATGCATGCCATATAGACCATATATCAATCTTGAACATATAATAACCCTTGAAAAGGAATGGGTTTCATTTCATAAGAATACATTCATAAAATTTGGGTTCCCAAATGAAAGAGGGAATAACATATAAGAATAATCAACCTTGAGTGAAGAAAACAATCTTGTGAAGTAAAAGGTGTGTTTTTTTTAAAGAATAGTTCTTTCGGAAAACAATGTGTTTGTTATAAACTCAATTAGAAAACATTTATATCCCAGGAAAAGGTAAGATAATGATGAATAAATTATTTTAAGGAATAACCACACTAAAAATGGTGTGAAACAGGGAAAACCCAAAGAAAGAGATTTGGGTTTAATAATTCCCCTTACCTTTTGTCCAAAAGCTTCCTTCATGTTAATATCCTCTTGAATTCTCCTCTTGAGATCCTTCTCAAGGAACTTAGTCTTGGTATTTTTAAGAGATAAAGAGATACTGGATGTGTGGTAGGGGATATGGAAGAGAATTGGGAAGAATTTGGACAAGTATTGAAGCTTGAGAGGTGTGAGGAAATGAGGTTGTGAGGGGTGGTATTTATAGTGAATGGGAGATGTGTTTTCTAAATATTTAATTCATTAGTTTATTAATTTCGATCAAGACAAGAAATAATGATGATTAAATTAATAAATATAGTAACTTGAGCATGTGAGTTCGAACCAATGGTGCTTACATTAGCAGAACATCATCCGCGACCCTATAATTCATGTATTTAGTATTTATCGTAAATTATCACATTTTACTATTCACAAAAAATTCAGGTATTTTAGAAAAATACCAAAAAATCAACCTAACCATTTTTTGATGTGTTGAATCCAAAAATAAAATCCATTTTATGAAAATAATTTTCTAAATAGGAGTAATTTTATTTTTATTTAAAATCATAATTTACTTCAAAAATGCAATTTTTAAAATTAAAACTTCTTTTCTAACACTTTGAAAAATTAATTAAGGTCTTATAAAAATGTCATATAATCATAAGATATCAAAATATTTTTTTATGAATACATTTTATAAAAATAATTTTTCTTTTACATTATTAAATTAATCATTAAATATTCATAAATTATAAAAATACCAACACTATAATATAATTATATCATATTGTCACTTATAGGATGAATAAATTTTATATATACTATCATTGGTAAGGTTACTATTAAATTTGAAAATATACTATTCATAAGGGTCATATTACTATTCATAAGTATAATATTACTATTCATAAATGTATGTCAATATTCGCCAAAAATTAATTTTTTCCTATTGGACTCCAAACATCTTACTGATCTCCACCATGTATGTCAGATTTTTGAAATTAAAATCATAGAAGTAGAAATATTATGTTTAACAGCTAGGATATAAAGGTCACATAGTATTTAGTAGTTCATTTAAGCATGTTGTAGCATTGTGTTTCCTAATGTGATTTTTTTAATTATAAGAAGGTAATTTCTATTGATAAAACTTTGGGTCGTTACAAACCAAACTGGGAAATCAAACTGAGTTTTATTAAAAAGTTTAGGAAGTTCTTACCAGCTTTTGGGTATGAAAGTGAAGAATTTATTTGAAATTTTATATTTTTGAAAGTTGTTAAAGAAGCACCGTAACATATTTTTTTGAATTTTTTTTTATTACATCATTTGTACAAGAAAGATCACACAAATTATTATATTGTTTACATAGTGATACACGAGTGAAAGGGCATATCCTACTCATTGTATTCCACACAAAAGGATTGTTTCCTTTTGGATTGTGTAGTATTAGATCATTTATAAAGTATAAAAAGGATGTATATATTCTTATTGAATAATAAACCTTGTAAATTCTTGTGTTCTTATGGATTTGTGTTTGAATTGTTTTCAGTAGGGAAAGTAATCTTTAATATGAGAATAAGGTTGTTTCATTTTCTAAGAAAACATAAAATAAAAGATATCACTGATTCACCCCTCCCCCTCTCAGTGATACAATTATCCTAACTAGGTACTTATTGTAATTTATGTTTTTATATAATAAATAAGATATTTATGATTTATTTACATTTTTTTAATTATTATACAAAATATACCTTCATGTTTTCCATTTTTTGAAATACGATAACTTCATTTGTGGACGAGTGGACTACCCCCTCCTCAAAATGATGTGATTCATTCAAACTTTACATGAAATGTATCAAGTATGAGTTTAGTGAATTTATATTATATAATGAAATAATAATTATAATATAAAGATAATACACATAAACACACACATATATAAATCATTTAATTTTATTTCCTTAAAAATATGATAAGAAAATGGAAACAACGTTCATGCGTATGTATGACCTACCGTCTCCATGAATGGTGTATTAATTTATTATTTTTATCTTTTATATATTATTATAAATAAATATATAGTGAATATATATGATATTTATACCATGTTTTACATTATTAAAATAATGAAATCATGATCTATGTAATAGAACCATGAATAACAAGTCAAATCATGTATGAAAAATAAAGCAGTTATTACCCAAAACATAACCTAACCAAGGAATTGTTAATAAATGAGTAATATAAGGTTGTAATAAAATAATATATGGTATGATATATAAGAATATGGTTCTATGGTATATTTATAATAAACTTATATTTTTCATACAATATGTTTAACATTTACAAAGATAGTCAAGACTTAAGGTACGAGTTTTCTCAACTCACTTTTATTTCTGTGAGATATATACTATATTCAACACTTATTCTTATTGTGTGGTGTATATAATGACCTATGAAATTTTATATCATGAATTTAATTTATTTAATGATATTAAAAGTTTCAATTTCTGTTATTATTTCATGGGGATAATGATTCAAAAGTTACTCAAGCAGTAAGGGAATTTCATCTCACTTTTTATATCTGTGAGATACATGCCATGTTCACCACTCGTTTCTTTTGTGTGGTATATATACAGAACATTAATATATTATATGATAATTATAATTAAATTTATGGGTATTTAAATATCTATTTTATGATATATCTTTCATGTGGTTTATGGTTTAAAAGTTACCAAATCGGTAAGGTAATTTTGTCTCAAGTTGTCTTCTTTGAGAAACATGTTTTTTTATGAACCTATATGATTTTACGAGGTGTATATACTATACCTTTTACATTTTATATCATCAATATTATTATTTTAATGATATTATCATCTTCATTTAATGTTATTATCTCATGGATATTATGATTTAAAGTTACCAAAGTGGTAAGAGTTTATTACTACAATCTCATTATTCATCGAGATTCTTTACAATTATGCTTCCATTGATGAAATATTATGATAAATAACTCAATAAATCTAATTAGTTTTATTATACTATGGTTATTAATGATATATTCATGTATTGGTATCATTATTCCACTATTTGGTACTTAAGATAAGTAAAAAATATATTTTCAAGAAAATATGACCTGATTTCTCTCTTGGATTAGAAATATATTTTATTTTAAAACCATGTTTTCAAATATGTTTTAAGAAAATGTTTTATTAAATTATATTCAAGGAAAAATTATTTTAAAAATGATTTATGGTTTTCAAATCTATTTTCAAATAATTTTTTACGTTTTAAAAATAATTTTTCAAAGGAGAAATGATATTTTCATCAAGAAATGTTTTCAAAAGATATTTTCTATTTAAGATGAAATCATTTGAAATAGTTTATGATTAACATGGATATTATTTAAAGAAACCATTTTTATTATTTATTTTAATGAATTATTTTTAAGATGATAAGTTGTTTATAAAACCTATTTCTCTTCCATGAGTTATAAGATTTTGAATCCCGCTTCTTTTCTCAATTTATGCTTTGATGAAACTATTATGAAACCTATCTATTTTACATAGGTTATTACGTGATGATGTTTTTACAATTCCCATTTCATTTCATGGGTTGTTATATGATTTTTATGAAACCCATCTCTTTTTATGGTTCATGACATGATGAAAGTTTTTTTTATCTTTTAGAACATGTATATATAATTTTATTATGTAACGGGTGGGAACTATATCTCCTTATAATGAATTGGGTAAAGATAAATGTTTTATGACCTAAAAGGGTACACAAGAGGGAATACCAATCATGAAACAAGAGGGTACATGGAAGGGAACCCCAAGACCTAAACAAGAGGTTACACAGGAGGGAATCCCAAGACCGAAACAAGAGGTTACACGAGAGGGAATCCCAAGCCAAAAACTAGAGGGTATATGGGAGGGCATACCAAGCCTGAAATAAGAGGGTACACGGGCGGGCATCCCAATACTGAAACAAGAGGGTGCACAGGAGGGCATCCCAAATTGAAATAAGAGGTTACATGGGAGGTCATCCCAATCCCAAAACAAGAGGGTACATGGGAGGGAATCTCAAGCCCAAAAAAGAGGGTACATGGGAGGGAATCCCAAGCTCGAAGTAGGTACATAGGTGATTAGACCAAGATTAACTTGTTATGAAGGTCTTGGTAGGTAGCCTTGTTATAGTATTTTATATGCTTTTGTGTATTCCATAATTCCACATCTTATTACTTTGTTATACTTTCATGGATTATGATCTTGTTTCCATTATGAATCATTTCTTATGAACTTACAATATTTATGATATGGATCTTTATTATGATCTTTGATATGAAGGTTATGATCTTATAATGTTACAATCATGTTCTCATACTCTTATTATCATGTTATTCTTACATATCTCCCTTTTTTACTCTTACTGAGCATCTTATCTCACCTATTTCTTATGTTTCCTTTCCCCAGGTTATGGAGAAAGGTTTTAAGTTGGAGTACTAAAGGGGAAGATCTTTAAGGGAGATGTTGAAGATATTTTAACAAGTTAGAAGATTATGTTTCTAAGTTTAGAAAGACACTAAACTATTATGGTCTGAAGACATGTATTTTTTTTAACATGATGAATATTCATCTAAGAGGATTTGGGTATTACTCCCTTGCAGGAGGGCGGAAAGGAGGCTGTGCTGGGGGTGGAACAAAAATAAAGGCAGTGGATATACCAGCTTCCAATGGTGTGAGGGACTGGATATTTGGGGATGCCCAGGGTCCTGGTGGCACTCGGGGTCGTGGATGGGAAGAAACTAACAAGCATATGCAGTTCATGGGATGAGGATATGAACAACTCATTAGATCTGACACGGTGTAGGGGAAGACTGCCTTGCTGGCTGAATCAAAGACTCAAAGTGGACAAGAGTGGCTGGATGGAGTGACTGTATTGGGGACCTTAGACCCTAACATACTCGGTGACAAACCGACACTACAGTTAAAGGCTAGGAATGTGGGAAAGAAGAATGGATGGGAGAACAAAGCAGGAAAGGGGGAGATACCGTATAAGCATAGGGGAATAAAAGAAGGTTCAAGGATTAAGATAGGGAATCGATTTGAGGGTTTGGAGGTTCAAGAACCCCCCTTGCCTCAAGAGGAAGACTCTTTAGGAGATGACAGCTACAGTCAACTCTCAGTGGATAACATGGACTACTTTTATGGGAAAGGGTCTCATAGCCCTCGAAGGAAGAAGGGGAAAAAAGGATTTCGAGATTCGGGGAAATGTATAGTGGTTAAAGGGAAAAAAACCAAAGGGACGCAAGGATTACTTCCATTTTCCAAAGATAATAGAGACAAGGTCGGCCAAGAAGGATAGGAACAATGGAAGAAAAGCCCTAATGAAGGAGGAAAGTGAAGAACCTTTGGAGTGTTTGAAATTGATTCTGCACTCCAAGGAAGAAATGTTAGAAAAAGCTGTCCGACCCAACGTCTCAGAAGAGGAGATCAAAAGAATTTATGAAATAAGGTTTAAAGTTGAAACCAATGAGGAGAAAGAGTTGTGGATTGATAAAAGATACCGAATACTAGCCTGAGGCTTCAATAATAGCATAATCAACTTGGAGGAATTCATCTAGACAATGGAGAGGATTCTCACCCACCTTATAGAGCTTGTTAGAGAGGACCCATAAATATAGGTTAGTCCGATGTAATGGGAACTTTACATGGTAGATAACTATAGTAATTTAAGTCTTGTGTTTAATAATTTTGTGAGATCTTTTAGCACGTAATGGTCTTGTTTGCGAAGTATGGTTTCCCATTTTTCCTCAAAATGGATTAATAAAAATTTAAATTTGGATGGATGGATAGCTTTAGATCATGGGTGACATAGTTAAACTCATGGGGACATAACTTCCTAGAACCATAAAAGACCACAAAACTCTGATGCATCAACACACATCCCTAGAATAGATGGTAATCATCACAAAACACCTCAAAAATAACACCCTCGTCAAGAAACTAAAGAAAAATATCATCGAACAACTTCTCCTTGAGGTAACCAAATGCTGCCTAGCACTAATAAGTCCACACAAAATCCTAGTTCATCTTGGTCAATGATATTAATGGGGCTATAAATCGAGAGAAATAGGGAACAAACCGACGATAATAGCCTACAAAACAAAGGAAATTTTGAACCTTTGACATGTTATTAGGTGATACCTAAGAAAAAACTACCTCAAACTTCGACGGGTCCACTGCCACACTCTACTAAGACACCACATGCCCAAGTAAATGAACCTATCATGTACATTAATTAAACTTGGAAAAATTTCCATAGATCTAGTGGTGTTGAAGAAACTACAAGATATTTTTAAGATAATCAACATGCTTCTCCTCTAAATTTGAGTAGATGAAGATATCATTAATGAATATGATAATGAACTAGTCTAGGAAACCATGAAACATAGAGTTCATAATTCCCATGAACATGGATGGTGTGTTCATAACATCAAACAACATAACTATAAACTTGAAGTGCCATACCCATATCTGAAGGCAATCTTCGAGATATCACCATCCTTAACCCTCAAATGGTGATATCCAGACCACAAATTGATCTTAGAAAACCTACTCACCCCAGTCTACTTGTCAAAAAGATCATATATCCTCAAAAGTGGGATGTGGTTCTTGACCATCACCTGATTCAACCTATTGTAGTCAATACATAACCTCAGACTACCATACTCCTTTTTGGATAAAAACATTAGAGAACCCCATGAAAACACACTAGGTCAGATAAAACCCTTATGCATCAGATCATCTATCTGAATCCTTAACTCCCACAACTCAGAAGGTTTAATCTGATAAGGATCCATTGAAATTGCAGAATCACCAGGATGTAAGTCTATCCCAAACTTAACATCATATCATGGGGGAGAATCACAAGATCCTTGGTAAAAAAAATCCAACAACCCCCTAATGACCCTACAAACCCCTACCATCCCAGCCTCTATTGATTCTATAAACAGCTCAACCAATGAAGAAATAAGGGGTCCCACTTTCCGACTACCTACCTGACAACCCCTATTGACCAAAAAACCACATGCTATCTATCCAAATATGATAAAATGACTCTCCTATAGAAGAAGTTTCTAAAAACATGTATGGAATAAAACCAGTAAATGATGAGGATAACATCATATGACTTCATCTATAGAAAGAAAATATCCCCACAGGACTGACATGGACCCATCATTAGTCTGTACCCCTAGCACACATCAATCAAGATGGTCTGACCTCCTACTAGCATAGACAACACCAGGTGCATGGTAAGACTTTCTACATCTAGTCCCAAACCATGGACTAGAGAGGTTGAAACAAAGGAGTGTGAAGCTTCTGAATCAAACAAGTCACAAACAAGGGTACTAAACAAACTAATCGTACCTATGATGATATCTAGCCCCTCTAGAACCACCACCTCCACTATGCGAAATTTCCATGTCTAGATCCTATACCTATATTCTAAAAACCACCTCCAAAACCACACTTGGGTCAAGGTACCTAAAAATAAGAAAAATCTTGGGGTCAACCTCTACATGCTCCATCTCCCCTCGATAAACTATAAGACTACTTCCCCGGGTGCTGAAATGGTCTCACTCAAATATGCTATTGAGACCGGCATTGAACCTATCCAATTACACCAAACTAAGCTTGAGGAACAACTGGGAATTAGTTTTAGTTATGGGAATGAACCCCACAACCAAAAAACACTGGCATATATACCCCCAGAAGATCACAAAAACCACTGGCCCTACAAGTCTGGAAGGGAAACCATGAAGGTCGACTCCCTACTGGTCGAAACCTCAAAGGTTCTGGAACTTGATACCTTCCACTAACAACCCCACTCCTAAAGGAATCCTACTCATTCACCTCTTATAGAAAACATCCTTATGAGTGAATCTAGTCAATCACCTCCACCTTCTTTTGAACAACTAGATATGTTGGCAACATAAAAGGAGTAACTACATACTAGATAGAAGAACAAAGTGCCTCCTCAATACATATCGCATGAGAATCCTCATCTACAAAAATATATGGGGAAAATTGTGAAGGTCCTTGAACTTGATTCAAATATACCTCAATGAAATACTTCCCTATTGAAGAGAAATAATCTCCCACCTCTTCACTTCCTTCATGATCGATGAAAGGAACTCTTCCTGAAACTCTTTCTGGAAGTCGACCCGTGAAATATCTTCCTCCTTTTTCTCTCCCAGATATAGTGACCACCACTAACGCATATCTCCCTACATATGACTAACTTACAAAGGGACCCAATACTCTATCGGGGTCCAGATAAAACTAAAAGTGATATCAAGCTTCTCCAGCCAGCTCTCTATCTCCACATCTAAAACACTACCCTCATATTTTCCCAAATCTTCCCACTAAAAAGAACAAAACACACTCTAACAAGACTCATAATACTCTTTTAGATCAACCTTACAGTGATCAACCAAATTATCCTATTGAACCTCAATTTACTAATCCACACACAGACAATGAACAAGATCCATAGATGAAAGAGTAAATAATGATTTCCTAATCTCGGTTTGTATTTAATTTTATTAAGATTCATTTTAATTCACTTTATTCATTTTAAACTTCCCAAAAAACCCAATTCAAATAATAAAAAAAGTCATCATGATGAATGTACCACTCCTAGGCATCTACCCTAAAAAAAGGTCCACCTCAATTGGTCGTTCAATAAGCTCAGAGTCTGTGCACTGGATCACAGGGGGCCCTAAAATCTCGTGTCCTAGCTGGTCTCCCTGGCCTATGTAACATACCAAGATCAAATTACACTATTTCCATACCAACCCATTCAATACTTACTGCTACTAACTCCAAAATTCATCATATATCTCAATCATCACCTTTGATATCACTCTTTCATGATCCCCTCCCTACAAAGATACAACATTGAGGGGAGATGGATAATGACCCCTAAGTCCCACCTCTAGTAGGACCTAGGTTGGAGACTATCACCAAGGGTATAAAATCTCATGAAATGGGAGGTATTACTCTCTATAATAATAAAATACTGGGAGAGAAGATGAATTATCCACAAAAAAACTCCATGAAATAATATAAAAACTAACCAAAACCATCCCACATTCATGTATAACTAAAACTGATATAGATAAAAGTTTCCAAAATTAAATACCCAAAGATAAAGATAAGCAGTGGCACAATAACTATCCAAATATCTGATCTAGTAATGTCTATCACGGTACATTTAATCCTCCTAGAAACTTAAAAATCGGTTTATATATGTAGGGTGAGAATAAAAGTATACTAAATAGGAAAACCAAAGTTTATCATGCACATATTAAATAATCATACTAATTAACCATGAGAAAATAGTAGAACCAAACAACACCTATACAAGTATAATTACTAAACCCAACATCACCAAGGAAAGATCACTAAATAATGCAAGACAATTAATATAATATAATATGATTCACATCAATAAAGGGTACCCTGAACTGATTTCCCACTGGTACACTACTCTCACACCCCAACTTCATGCATCCTGGTGCTTCCATATCTTCCATTTACCACACCATACCACAAGCATGGTCATATCACATCATGCTTGTAGACACCTGGGTTTTCCACCCCACAAACACGGCCACAACACATCTTTCCTAAAAAAACCTAGGCCATCACACATCCACAACCATAACAAGATCAATTGGGAATCATGAACATAAAGGAAATCAACCTTGTCTCCTCCTGCTTCCATGCATGACCTCCAATTTAAGCCACATCATCCCATCTCATCCTACCTACAGACACCTAGGCTACCTCACATCTCACATGAAGAAAAATGGGCTTTCCGCCCCACAAGAATAGACACATCACAGTTCACCTAAATACACCTAGGCTATCAAAACCACCATCTAGTTCACTAAAATACCTACGACCATCACAACCTATAAAATACCTACCTCTCCTAGAAGAGAGAGAAGGAAAAAATGGGTACCCAATCATCTGTTCTCCTCACTGGATGTTGGGAAAACACTCCCCACATGACTATCCAGGTGTCATCACATAGTGCTCAACCTAGGTGGGGTACATATAGAAATAATAAGGAATATAAAAGTATATACATATAGCCACACACATAATCCCATACTATGAGTTCACAAAAAAAAACTATCCAACTCACAATATACCCACTTTTGATACCACCTCTAAATGAATAACCCCACATGACAAGTCACAAGCCCCATTTATCATTTCTAGTCAATTTCAATTATCCATCCCATTAATTTAATTATTTAGAATCAACAAAATTTAACCACATAAACCATAATTTATTTGTTTATTAAACATTTCTATCTCATTAACCAAACCAACTCCAAACATTTCAATTTAACATTATTAAACAATTATTCCATAACTACCCAGGTATCTAGCACAAATAAACCACAAATAATAATCACTTCATCATCACCATTTCACCATCACCTCACTACCCCCAAGCATGACAAAACAAACACCACCTAAACACCCCAAAATCACAACTAAATAACCACCACCTCACTACCCCAAAAGTATAGATAAACAATAACCACCTTCCCACTCCAAAAGCATGAACATTAAACTATCATACCCACATACCCCAACCACACAACAACCACAAATTTCCACCTCACAACATGACCATAGATCAAGAACATCAAAGATTATTTTAAAGATTTTAACAAATTGTATTTGATCACATTTCACTTTATTTTAAGGGTGTTATCACATAAACCATAATCTTAGGGAAACCATTTCATTATAAAAATATAATATGCTAGTTAATTTCCATTTTATTGTGATATCACAACAACCACACAATAATGGTTCCACAATACATGTCAATTATCACAAAAAAATCCCCCAACATCCATAATTTTTAGTGGGGCATCAAGCCCAAACAATCAAAATATCAGAATAATATAAAAGTTGTAAAAACATGTGAATCAAACCCATTTACGCTTTCAATTTAAATTAATAAATTCTTTATATTTGATAAATTAAACACAACTATAAATGATAGATTAACAAGAGGAAGCCCCTACTGCATGATATACAATAAAGATAAATGAGGGATTCAATACCTCAAATAAGATTTACTGACTTACTATGCACTATAGTGGGAAGAATAAATGACCACAAACCATAACCACATCATGAGAAACCGCAAATCAACCTAAAATACACCCAAAGATAATAAAAGCATAGATCAAATCACACCCCAAACCAAAACAACACCACCTTAATGAATCCCTAGGAGAATAATTGGTGAGAACCACTAATAAAGTGAGAAGAAATCACAACTAATAATTGATGAAAAACTACAAGAACCAATAGATCAAGAAAGGGATAAGAGGTCCAGAAGGTCTCATCAGGGAACCTAGGGCTCGTCCAAAAAAAGAGTGAAGGAGGTAATATCGAATGAAATGAGTTAGATGATAGAAAGAACTTAAAACTTTTAATCCCACCATTTTCACATTGTGTAACCATCACATGATTTTTAATACTCAGGTTTCCAAAAAATTCTAGATTTTGCTGAAAATCATGTCACCTCTGCTGTTAATTATTACAAATCATGAATTCCACTTACACTATGTGCAATAATTCTCATGGGTTCCCCCTCTTCCAATTTATAAGTCGTGAACCATTCAGATACATAATCCAAAAATGGCCATTTCATGTCATGTAAATAATATACAATGTGTATTCCTTGAAAAATCCCTGTTGTACCTCTAACCTCCTCGAAAAACTCCTAGAATCTCCCCCAAACACCTACAACCACTAAAACTATAAAATTAACAGACCAAAAAAAGCATGAATTTTTATAATGTCCCTTATTAATTATGATACTTGAGCTTGGTGTCCCTTATTACTTATAATACTTGGGAATGTTATCCCTTATTAATTGTGATACTTGGGCATGACATATTAATTGCGATACTCGGGCATAATTTCCCTTGTGATTCATGATACTCGAGCATTATGAACCTTATTAATTATGATAAACATTCATGGAATACCTTATGATTTATGATACTTGGGCATAACATCCCTTATTACTCATTATACTCATCCACGGTGTCCCTTACTACCCTATGAGACTCTTATGACTATGCATGGATGACTAAGTTATGTATCAGGTCCTATCTCATGCCTCACACACATATATATAGCTATATATGATACTATGTATATAGTTTATATATATATACACATATCTATATAAATATATATATATATATATACATATACTTATATATGTATATATGGTGATTGATATTCAGAGGTATCCCGGATTAGGCCGAAGCAGGTAGTGTCAGCCTACTATCCTTTAGGGACCAAATCCAAATCGTTTATAGTTTACATTTATTATTTAAATTATTATATCTGAACACTACCATTTTATATACATTGGTTGGATTATACTAGACATCATTGGTGGTGGAGTACTAAGTATATCTCACACCCTATTTGGGCTGCCGATTGGTACTCAGACAGACTTTATGGATGCAGGTAGAGACAAAGGGAAGTGTCCAGCTTTGGATGCTTACTTTTCTATACTAGGATGGATTATGAGAGTAGAGGACCAAGATTATTCTCATGATTTTATTGGTGATATACTTTGATCTTTTTATCATTTAGCATATTATATCATATATTTATGCTCCTCTGCTTCCATGTATTCAGATTTTTGTATAGAATACATACATAAGATCATTTTGTATATGATATCGATTCTATTTCTATATTTTTATTATATATAGATGACTTAGGATTGTATAGTTCTTTTTTATAGTGTTTTTACTTCTTACTAATATTTTATACCACTTCATTACACTCTGATCATGAGGGTATAGTCTCCCCACCATACCATCATGGACCCTCATTACTAGTCAGCAACCTCTGGAATACCGGAAGAATCTCTTGAGGCCATGTGACCAACTAGATCTGGTTACTTTTTAGTGAACATAGTCCATGATGTCACATCCAGTTTCTTTTTGAATACCCATTTGTAATCAATGGGATTTACATCCACTGTAATATTTATCAAAATCTAGACTTGAATTTTTTATATGAAATCTATTTTAGAATTCATGAATTCTTATCACATAGTAGATGATATTATACTTAATACTTCCTTGAAGGACAAAAATTCATTATTATTAACTAATTGTGAGTCACCATACTTGATGAATATAAAACCATATCTTTCTGGTTCTCCAATATCTCTATATATGACACCCTAAATTTGAGGTACATCCCTATTTTATGTTGTTTCTTTCAAGTTGGAGTGGTTGGTTTAGATCGTTATAAGTGTTCAAAGGAAGAAGGAGAGCATAATATATAATCTAGTTACAGGATTCAGTTCACAACATGAATGGTTAATCATTGTGTGAATCATTTATGGGAAGAATTTGATAGAAAAACCATTTAAAGATATTCATGGTATGAAAGCTCTATGCATGGTTTGAATGGGTTTCATGACTTATGTGATTCATTATTTTGCCACTGGTTATGAAAATTAGGGGGAATTGGAATTTTTGTTATTGGATGTGTTTTAGGGAAAAATGGTAAATTATCTAGTAAGATGATATTGGATAGTTTTTCAAACCACTTTATTGGCCATGGAATAGGGTGTTTACCCTATGATAGGTGTTTGGTAGAAATCTGAGCTATTTAAATTTTTTCCTGAATATTTAATATTTATTTAATTAAATATTTATTTATTTTTGTGTATTTTTTTGGTGTTATATTTTAAATAGAGTATCATATTGAGACTTTTTCTCTATAGTTGAGTCCTAAATAGGGGGTTTTCCCTTAAGAAAGTCATAACCTTGAATCGGGTACCGGGGTTGGCCTCATTTCCCTTTTCTTTTCTTTTTCCTTTTCTTCTTTTCTTCCCTATATCTTTTTTTCTTTATATTTTCCTCTTCCCCCTTTAGATTACCATACATGGACCTTATGGATTTGGAATCACAAAACTGATATAGGGAGATAGAGAGAGATTGATAGAGAGATGAAGGAGAGAGATATGGAAGAGGTGCTGCAGGAGGTTTGTTTGAGGCCCAGATCAGAGTGCGATGGATACGAGTGGAGAATCTAGTGGTAATATTTGGTAGTTTTCAACTGAAGGTAGTATTTTTATGTTTTTTACAAAAATACCTATATCATAGTTGTTTTTAAGTTTTAAAATTCTTTTTGGGTTGTTGGGGACTCGGTGTGGGTGAATCTATGGCTTTTAGGAAGAAATTAGGGGTTTGATCTGTTTTGGGGGTTTTCTATTTGGGAAAACCCATGTATATGACATGAAGTTCAGAGAAAACATAAAAATTGTTCTTAATATTTTGGAAAGTTGAGTTTTTGGGACAACAAGACTTGTACTTGGGAGTATATACCGTTTAGTGATGACTCAAGGTGTGGCCTAGGCACTGCCAGACACCCCGTGTCAGAGAAACATGGTCGTGTAAGGGCACATGGACATAGAAACATGTGAAGTAAATGTCCAATGGTCATGTAGGGTACTTGGAAAGACCTAGTGTAGGGTACACAGATAGGTACCGCATGTGGGACACATGCCATGTGTGTTTGATACACAGTCTGTTGTCCGACGTGTTACATGTTGAGTGGGGGCTGGGGTACTCAGGTGGGTACCCATGTGGGGGTACATACCATGTATAAAGAATAAAAACCATTTACTTTAGAAAATTACACACTAAGTGGTCTGATCTGCACAAATAGGCAGTACCTTTGGGGTTACATTCCATGTACCCTAAGTACACACTGATACTTTTCCTGTCCTAGACCATTTTGTTTGTTTTCACCCTAAAGTCAGAATTGGACTTGTGAGTAGTATATTATGAAAATTTTCCCATATAGATCATTATTATGGAATCCTTTTTGTGTTTATAGTGAATCTAGACGATTTTTTGGATGGAAAAATGTTTATGGGGGGTTTTATTTAAGGTTTGATTTTAGAATCCTAGTGTGGATTGGGTTGTGATCTACAAGTGAGGGTTTTGAGCTCGGTGATCAGCCTGTATCGAGTGTGACATGGAGATCTATTTGTGGTTCTTTTAGAAAGATACTTGGTGGAGGGTTTATGTATGATCTATAAGGATATCTTGGGTTGTCCCTGCATAATGGGACTAGTTACTCGAGGTTAGAGAACCTGAGGTTTAGCTCATGTGTTTGAGAATCAGAGCTGTTAGAGCCTTTAGGCTAGGTTGATTTAATGGGATGAAAATTATAGCTAGGAGATGTTGAGCTACTGACATGAGTATGAGGGACTCTTGAGAATTCCATTTTGGGCTAGTTTTTGATATATTGATCACTGGTTGTCCTAGTTGAAAGTTGAGAATGCAAATGTGGCATGAATTATATTGAACTGAGCAACCCTTGTAGGGTCTTACTTTTAAGGTGGTCGCAAGGAATTTTGTGAACACACTAGTTGGAATGAATTGTTTTTCTATACCCTTTTGGAACATTTTTGACTAAGGATCAGTTGGAGGAAACTGAGGGTTGTTTGGATTGTTTTTGTACTGGGAATGTCCCATTCTTTGGAAATCTAAAGAAACCCCTCATAGGGTATCTTTTTATTACTATGGGATTTTTACATATTAAGTATCTATGGACACGCATGGACCATGATCTTGGGTGTAACAGGGGAGTCCGTAATAGGATGTTGCCTTTGTACTGTGATCCTGGGGACCATAGGATCCAGGAGTTTTAGTTTGTCCCTAAGGTGGGTTTTGGAGATCCCATAGTGAATATTTTTTTGGATTCTATAATCCAAGGGGATTTGGAGAGGCCCCATGATTTTTTTGTACAATATTTTATCGATGCTGCTAGTTTAGCTGTTTGGATGGTGGGTTTGAGGTTGGATCATACCATGTTCGGTTGATCATTTTTCGTGATGTTTGAGGTAGTTTCTACTCAGGAATTTGGTTTTAGGAGGATACCCTTGGTATATCTTGGACCAGGAATTGCCCCGAGTTTGTTATGGTTCTCTTCTCTATTTTTTGGCTGTGATTGGATGGGATTAGGGTGATAATGTGAGATATATATGAGTGCAATCCCCCTCTAATTGAGTGTGCACCCTGGTTATAGTGGATTCATGCTTGTGAGATGTCGAGGCACTCACTGAGTAGGTTTTGTGTACTATATATTACCAGGATTAACATATATGGATATTACATCATTTTAGATGAATATTTAGTACATTACAAAAATTATATGCTTGAGGACTATAATAGTTTAGTGTCTTTGGAAACTTAGAACACATTCTTCTATTTTTTTGAAAGATATTAAATATCTCCCTTAAATATATTATCCTTTAATAATCATACTTAAAACCTTTACTCATAACCCAGTTAAAGGAAACATAATAAAGGGTGACCTTAAATTCTCAGTAAGGGTAAATAAAGGAGACACATAAGCATAACATAATCATAAAGGTATGGGAACATGATCGTAAAATTGGAAAATCATACCCTGTATATCAAAGAACATAAACATGAATCATATAATAAATATTGTAAGTTCATCAAACATGAATCATAATGGAATAAAGAGAATAAGCCATGAATCATAACACAAGAACAAGACATGGAATTTTGGCATATACACAAGCATATAAAACGATTTCCATAGTAGTCAAGGATTAATGATAAGGCCATCACTCCTAAGACCATCTTAGCAGAAAAAGTCCTTTACTGAACTGAGTTCACTCCCCATTCCATCCTTGTCTATCTCATGAGATATAAATATTTAACCTATGAATTGGAGGGAGATACAAGTCCCAACCATATCATAATAAAATCTTATATGATTGTTCCAAAATATCATAAACAATAATATCATAACCCATTAAATGAAATGGATATCATAACATGTCATAATATCATAACCTATGAAAAAGAGACAAGTTTTATAACTATTTCATGAAAACATAAACCGTGAAAAGAAGTGGGTTTCATAAGCATATAACCCATGAAAGAGAAACAGGTTTTATAAACATATAACTTGTGAAAGATAAATAGGTTTCATAAACATCATACCATCAAAACAAAAACCATTCAGATAAAGAATATGAATGAAACCTATAGATCATATCCTTATTAAGGCATGATTAATACCAATAGATGTCATATTAGTTGGAAAATAATTTTGATAGATCTATTAAAAAAATTTCTTGGGGAAAATATCCTTTATTCTTTGAAAAATTCATTTAAAACATAAAACATTTTGAAAACCATTTTCTATGAAAATATCCTTGAAAACTTATAAATTAATCTTGAAAATTTTTTGAAAACCTTTTCCTTGAAAACTTATAAAGGAATATTGAAAAAAATTTGAAAATATTTTTCATTAGAAAATTATAGAGGAAGATTGAAATTTTTTTGAAAACCTTTTCCTTGAAAACTTATAAAGGAATATTTAAAATAATTTAAAACACTTTTTAAATATAAAACATTTTTAGAACCATATTATTTGAAAATTTATACAGGAATATTGAAAACATTTTGAAAACATTTTTCTTTAAAAATATATTTGAAAACATATAAAAGAATATATAAAAATCCTGAAACATTTTTAAAATCCTTTTTCTTGAAAATGATCTTAAAATATCATTTTAAAAAAAATTATAAAAAATTGTTTTTCAATAACATAAATTCCCAACCGAAGAGAGAAATAAGGTTAGATTTTATTAGAAACATTTTCTTATTTATCTTTAATACCAAAGTGTGGAAAATGGTGAAAATAAATTAAAATATCATGAATAACCATATGATAAGAAAATTCATGAGAGTTCTTGTGATTTGGATAATAATATTTCATCAATGGAAGCATAATTGTATACAATCCAGATAACGAAGAAATTGTAACAATAAACTCTTACTATTTTGGTAACTTCGAATAATAATCCTCATGAGAGAATAAAATTAAGAGAATAATAAAATATAATTAAAATAAGGATATTAATGATAAAATATGTCATATTAAATTATATACACCTTGTAAAATAATATAGGTTCATAACATAACATGTATCTTAAAGAAGGAAAATTGAGACAAAATTACCTTACCGATTTGGTAACATTTGAACCGTAAAACCCCTTGAAATAGATATCATAAAATGGATAAGTAAATACACATAAATTTAAGGATAATAATAATATAATATATTCATGGGCAGTATATACAACACAAAAAATAAACTAGTGGTGAATATGGAATAAGTCACACAGAAATAAAAGTGAGACTAAAAATACCCTTACTATTTGAGTAACTTTTGAATCATGAGATATGTGAAAAAATAACATAAATTTAAACTTTTTATATTATTAAATAAATTATATTAATTTTATAACATGTTATATGGAATTATATACACCATATAATAAAAATAAATGATGAATATAGCATATATCTCACAGAAATAAAAGTGAGATGAGAAAACTCTTACCTTAAGTCTTGACTCTCTTTCTACATATTCAGACCTACTATATAATAAATATAAGTTTATTATACATATACCACAAAAAAATATTATTATACATCATACCATATATTATTTCTTTTATGAATTTATATTACCTTTTAACTAACAGTTTCATGTTAAAGTTACATTTCGGGTCATAACCGCTTTGTTTTTTGTATATGTTTTTGACTTTTTATTCTTGATCAAATTACGTATATCATGATTTAATTATTTCCCGAATTTAAAACATGATAGAAATATAATATATTTTTATTATATAGGTATTTATAATAATCTATAAAATATAGAAATATGAAATGAAATACACTGTTCATGGAGATGGTAGGCTGTACGTACGCATTAATGATGTTTTCATTTTATTGTCGTATTTTTAATAAAAGAAAAGTAAATGATATATATATATATATTTTCATTATTATTTCATAAATATCATGTATTTTTAATAAAACCACATTTAATATATTCAATATAAATTGTGAATAAATCACATCGCTTTGAGGAGGCGGTAGTCCACACAACCACAAACGAAGTTATTATATTCCCAAAAAACAAATCATGAAGGTATGTATAATATAATAATTAAAGAAGAATAAATATATCATAAATATAATATATATCATATAAAAATATCAATTAAATCATTATTCCCAACATTCAATGGTGGTAATGGAAGAAAAAACAACATTGGCTCGTGAGGCGGTAATTCTCTGTACACACAAACGATGATTGTGTATCCCATTCGATTGAAATTTGTGTAAGTGTAGGTATAAAACTTAACATAAAAAATATCAGTATATTTAGTATAATTATTTTATCATATAATCATGTAATAATAATAATTTATGAGGTGGTTAAATAAATAAAACAAAAGTTCTTGTTGAAGGATGTTACCTCTTCTTTCGGTAATTCCTTTTGGTTTGCACCAAAGGGATTCCTTGGTTAGATTTATTCCCAAATAGAGGCTTCAAGGATTAAGGTAGGGAAGTTTTTATGAGATTTATAAAGGTTTTGGCTGATACAAGTGGAATTAGTGGTGTGAATAAGTGAGTGGTGGGGGGGGGGTGAGTTCCCTTTTTATAGTAGAGGAGGGGTGGAATTATTATAAATATAAAAAAATAAACACTATTGATAAATCTCCCTTACATAATGTGCCTCCAATAGTGGTTCATTTTTTATAAAAGTTTTTATATTTTATAAATATGTCTATAAAATGGATTTTAGACATGTGTATAGGTTATTTGGCCCCTTAAGTTAAAGTTTAACCACTAAGTAAACTCATTTTACCTTAATCACTGTAATTAATTTTAATTAATTTCACAAATTATTTTGGTAAAAAATAATGTTTACATTATTATACATTACAAATTATTATGATTCCAAATATTTAATCCATTTTTTCAAATTATAATCACATAATTTGTAGAAATTAATTTAAAATTAATCCTGCAGGCGGGATAAGACAACAATTTTTTAAAGTGAAAAGTTCAAAAGATTGAAATGTTTTTATATCTGATTTAATATGAAATTTATTACAATGAATTAAATTTTATTAATATATGTATAATTTATCAAAATATAATTTAAAACCAATTTAAAACATATAAATAAATTATATGAAAATGTAGTTTTCAATTAAAATTCATTGTTTTATTATTCCTCAGAAAATGAAACTTCTCATAAAAATAAAAAAATTACCCAAAGTAAACTTTGATATTAAAATTTAAAAAATTAAGTTTAAATTTTCAAATTAAATTTAGAAAACATAAAAAATTAGATTCAAAATAGGCGTTCCATTAAAAGGAGGTGACATTACCTTTTTAGAAAGAATATATATCTTTATGCGTAAAAATGGATTTATTCTTATCTCTTGTATAAAAAATAGATATGATAAAAATAAATAGTTTATTTAATATAATATATATATTTCATTAAAATAATTTATCAAAAGTTTTTTAATTAATTTATTTAGGTAGAACATGTTTAATTTCATAAATATAATTTTCTAACAAAATATTTCCTATATTTTCTAAAGGGATTTGTTTTCATTTCGAGTTAATTAGTCACCAAATAATTATTCTTATATACATTTTTAAATCATATTTTAATAATTTAATTAATCTTATTCATAAACTCTATTCAAACGGTGAGGTGAAAACTATAATAATATTTTATTAATAATATTAATAGTACATTATAGTTTTGTAAAAATAGGTCTTTCATGTAATGAAAGGTAAAGTAACTTGGTATTATGCGTAACACAAGCCAAAAATAGTGTTGCGTGTATCAAAATATAATCTAAGTGTTGCATGTAGTGCAAGCCTAACTTGGTGTTGCATGCAATGAAAACCAAACTTAGTGCTTTCATATATCAATAGATATATTTAGTGTTACATGATATACATAATATCGAAAATATTTAATTAAATTGAAAAAACATTTCACAAAATATTGGGGTGTTACATTATACCCCCATTAAAAATGAAAATTTCCCATGAAATTAGTTTGGGTTATCAAATGTTTAATACTTGAAAGTTACTTTTATAGAAACCCACATCGTACAAATGAATACTAAAAATGGGAAAGTTGGAAATATAAAACTTACCCAAATTAACTCATAACTAGGTTTCCACATAGGAGAACATATGTGGCAAGTGAAAATATATACATGAAAGAGAAATCTAACTATAAATTTCTAATGGAGAGTTATAGAGAACATGGTTAGGAGAAAATTAATGATTATAAAGCCATACTCCAAAGAGTCTTGAAAAAGGTCATTGATACCATAAAAATGATGATAATAGTAAAAAATTTTATTTCAAGACCCTTTTTCTAAAGTTAAAGAATTTTCATGAGAAGATATACTTACTTGATTTCAGAACAATCTCACCCTTTGGTTGTATCTTGACCAATTTACATATCATATATTAATCAAAAAATGAAGGTTAATTTGTTATCCTTTAATCAATAACATATCATAAGATCCATATGTAGAAGGATAAGTCATTCCATATGTCTTTAATTATCATCACAACAAAAAGGTTAGAATAGTTTATCTAATATTTATAAATCCTCATATGTAGAGATAATACTTTAATCTCTAAAACCTAATTCTATGTTTATATTAAACCATTCCATAAATGGTAAACCTTGTAACCCTTCCAAAATATGAAAATATAAAACTTTAAAAATAATCCCACTAAATCAACTTAACATTGATCCCCCATATATCATAAGGTATAACTTGGTTGTCACATTCCAAACACGTGAATTCCTTTATCATGTATTCTATTGAAACATGGTAATAACTTGAATTACCATAAAAATTTATTGAAAACATGCATGCTTTCTTATTCCAAATATTATTGGATATATTACTTAGATATAAAAAGTTGTAAACATCATCCATGATAACATAAACCACTTTTTCAACAAATCCTTAATCATTTCCAAGGTAATTAGTACCGTCTAATTTACATATTCATATCCATAATATCTTTATCTAAACATCATTATATCAACATCACAAACATATCAAGGATTATATTTCCTTTAATAACATGTTTTACATGAATACCACCTTTCCATTAAATAATTTTTAAAGTACATCAGAATCATTCAACATATTCTTGTAAATCATTAGAAAAAAACATAAACTGAACAATCCTTATATATTTTAAAATTCACAATTATTGAATCCCAATACATAAACACTTCGATTTCTTAATCCTTAATCCAATAACAAGGATAACTCATATTATTTGTTAATAACTCTTTCTATTTACATTTCACATATAGTCTTATCATCATTGGAAAAATAACCATTACTCATACCACCTTGCTAACTCTCTTCACAATATTTCCGCTTAGGACATCGATTTGAATAATTCCCATTCATTCCAAATTTAAAGAATTAAATTTTCGATGATGAATTAGGGAGTCCATTATTTTCATCCATTAATTTAACCAAACTCTTCATTTTTACTTTGTATTTACTTGCTTTGTGTCCTTATTTTCCATAATCAAAACATCTTCCTGTTCATCTAAGACATTGACTTGGGTTCTTCTTCCCACATTATCAAAATTTAATAAAATGAAACTTATTTCCTCTATGGTATTAATTACCTAAATTCTCATTGAACTATCTCCTTCTCTTATTTGATGAGTCTAATAGTCTATTAAGGTAAAAATTGTTAATAATGATTTGTGAAAATTTATTAGGCATGATCACAACTTCCTTTACTCTAGTCATCATCCATTTGACTGCTCATCAGTAAATTGTTCATCATATTCAATGTTAACCACGTTCCTTCTGATTACCACCATTGAATAAAACCAGAAATCATAGTTTGATTAACACTTATCATAGCGGAAAACCAAAAAACCATGACAAATCACTTATATGATCTCTAAATTATGAAACCTTATTTAATCTATGACATCATAGGCTTATCCTTAGAGACATACCTAGACTTATCCTTAATAATATCCCTAAATATGTCACTAAATCTTTCTCATCCTAGTTTAAAAAGGTTAAATAAACCTTTCCTTTGATATCAACAATAGTTACACAGGCTTAACATACATGTATATTACACCATTTTATATGAATATTCACCACATTAAAAAATTATATGCCTATGAACCATAACAGTTTAGTGTATTTGGAAACTTGGAACACATTCTTCTAATTTGGTGAAAGATCTTCAACATATACTTTAATAATATTTCCCTTTATTAATCCTACTTAAAATCTTTCTTTATAACCCGGGTAAAGGAAACATAATAAAGGGTGAGATCAAATTCTTAGTAAGGGTAAATAAATTAGATATGTAATCATAACATAAGCATAAGCGTATGAGAACATGAGAATAACATCGAAAAATCATACACTACATATAAAAGAATATAAACATGAATCATATCATAAATATTGGAAGTTTATGAAACATGAATCATAAAGGAATCAAGAGAATAAGCCATAAAATCATAACATAGAAATAAGACATGGAATTGTGGTAGACATATAAGAATATAAAATTATTTCCATAGTAGTCAAGGCTTAATTACAAGGACATGTTAGTGTATTGGGTTCACTCTAAAAACCATATTGGTAGTCATGGTTCACTTCCATGACCATATTAGTAGTAAAGGTTCACTCCCAATACCATATTAGTGGAAACATTATTTTATTGATATGAGTTCTCTCCCCATTCCCACCATTCCTATCATATGAGATATAAATCTTTACCCAATGCATTGGAGGTAGATATAGGTCCCACCGATCTCATAATGAAATTGTTAAAATATTTTCCACAAGATCATAAAAAATCATATCATAACACATGAAATTAAATTAGTATCATAAACATGTCATCATATCAAAACATGTGGAAAATAAACATGTTTGATAATCATTTCATAATAGCATAACCAATAAATATAAGCGGGTTTCATAAGAATATAACTCTTGAAAGATAAATGGGTTTCATAAACATATAAACTATGAAAGATAAAAGATTTTCATAAACATCATTCCATCAAAACATAAATAATTCAGAGAAATAATACGAATGAAACCTTTAGATCATATCCCCAATAATGCATTTGTAATCCCAACATATGTCATATTAGTTGGAAAATAATTTTGAGAGATCTTTTAAAAACATTTATTGAGGAAAATATCCTTTATTCATTGAAAAATTATTTTTAAAACATAAAACAATTTTAAAACCATTTACTTTGAAAATAACATTTAAAACTTATAAAGGATGCTTGAAAAAATTTTGAAGACCTTTTTCCTTGAAAACTTATAAAGGAATCTTGAAAACATTTTGAAAACCATTTTCCTTGAAAAGTTATAAAGTACGATTGAAAAAATTTTTAAAAAAAGTTTCCTTGAAAACTTATAAATTAATCTTTAAAATCAATTAAAACACCTTTAAAACATAAAACATTTTCGAAAACCATTTTCTTTGAAAACTTATAAAGTAACATTGAAAACATTTTTAAAACCCATTTCTTCAAAAATGGATTTGAAAACATATAAAAGAATATTTAAAGATCATAAAAAATTTAAAATAATTCACCTTGAAAATGATCTTAAAATATCATTTAAAAACATTTTGAAAACATTTTTAGAAAACATTATTTTGAAAGAACACAAACTCCCGACCGTAGAGAGAAATAAGGTCATATTTTCTTAGAAACATTTTCTTAATTATATTAAGAACCAAAGTGTGGAAAAATGATACCAATAAATGAATATATCATGAATAAACAAAGGATAATAAAATCCATGAGAGTTATTGATATATTTATTATAATATCTCATCAATGGAATCATAATTGTATACAATCCTGATAACAATGATATTGTAGTAATAAACTCTTTCCACTTCGATAACTTCAAATCACAATAATCATGAGAGAATGAAATTATGAGAAGTGTAAAATATAATAAAAATAATATTATTCATGAAAAAACATGTCAATAGATAGTATATACACATTGTAAAATATTATAGGTGCTTAACATAACATGTGTCTCAACGAAGGAAAATTAAGACGAAATTACCTTACCGATTTGATAACATTTGAATCATAAAACCCCATGAAATAGAGGTCATAAAATGGATATGTAAATAACCATAAATTTAATAATAATTATAATCATATAATATATTCATGGGAAGTATATGTAGCACACAAAATAAATTTGTGGTGAATATGGAAAAAGTCTCACTAAAATAAAAGTGAGACGAGTAAACCCTTACCTTAAGTCTTGAATTTATTTGTACATGTTAAAACCTTCTGTATAATAAATATTAGTTTATTATAAATATACCACACAAAAATATTGTTATATATCATAACATATATGATTTATTTATGAATTTTTATTACATGTTTATTAACAATTTCATGTTAATGTTATGTTTCGGGTAATAACCACTTTATTTTTTGTATATATTTTGACTTGTTATTATTGATACTCTTACTTAGATACTGATTTACTTATTTAAAGAATTTAAAAAATGATATAAATATCATATATGTTTAGTATATAATTATTTATAATAATCTATAAAATATATAAATATGGAATAAAATACACCATTCATGGAGATGGTAGGCCATACGTATGCATAAACATTGTTTCCATTTTCTTATAGTATTTTTATTGAAAGAAAATTAAATTATTTTTATATATATTATCACTAAATTTTAATTATTATTTCATGAATATCACATTTTTTTAATAAATCAATCCTTAATACATTCCATGTAAAGCATGAACGAATCACATGACTTTGAGGAGGCGGTTGTCCACACATCCAAAAAAAAAGTTATCGTATTCCCAAAAAAGGAAAGCATGAAGGTATGTGTTATATAATAATTACACAATCATAAAAGAAATCATAAAAATAATATATATCATATAAAAATAGTAATTACATCATTATTCCCAACCTCAAAAGGAAGTAATGTAAAAACGAATGACATTGGTTCGTGAGGCGGTAGTCCATCGTACACACGAATGATGACCGCATATCTCATTTTATGGAAGTGTGTGTGAGTTTAGGTAAAAAATTAACATAAAAAATAGATCAATATATTTGGGATACTTTGGTTATTATATAATCATGTAATAATAATAATTTATGGGGGTGGAGAAATAAATAAAACAAAAGTGCTTGTTGAAGGATGTTACCTCTTCTTTGGGTAACTAATTTTAGTTTTCACCAAATAGATTTGTCACTTGGATTTATGACCAAAGGGAGGATTATAGTATTAATATTAAGTAATAATTACCATACAAAGAAGGATAGCTATATGGATCAGGTTATATAGATTATGGAGGATATTTTTAATGTCTATATCTTATATTTTAGTGGGTCATGGGATAACCATCTATTACTAGGTGAGTTCACTTATAATAACAATTATTAGGCATTGATAAAAACGGAACCCTTTAAGGCTTTGTATGGTCACCCATTCAGGTCACCTATTTATTGGTCTAAGGTGGGAATTGTCTCCTTTATGGGATAAAGTATTGTTCAGGTGACAACAGTGAGGATTTAAGATATATTTTAATTATTTTTTATAGCTCATATTCCAAAAAATAATAACATATTATTTATTCCATCCTTTTTATTTTTCCATTGGTGAACATGTCTTCTTGAAAGTTTTTTCTTGGTTGGGTCACTGTCGGATTAGAAAATAAGGGAAGTTGGCTTTAAGATATATATGACCATTTGAGATCAATGAGTAATTTGGAAAATATTCTTATTGTTTGGAATTTATATCTCAGTTAACAAGTATTCATGATGTTTTCCATATATATCATCACAAGAAGTACCACCTAGATCCATCCCATGTTTTGATTTTGGAGGAGATTGATTTGGAGACATATGTTTCTATTGTAGAAAAATTAATGGATATCATTGATTCTCAAATTAAATTCTTGAATGTGAATTCTATTTTATTGATCAAAGTGTTATGGTGGAACATATCTGATTATCATGATACTTGTGAATGTTAATTGTTAGTGAGGGAGTTATGGCCATACCTATTTTCGGATCATCCTTATTCCATATGAATTTATAGGGATATAAATTCTTATAGTGGGGAGAGTTTTCACATCCTAGTTAAGGTGTGATTCTATTTTTCAGGTTCAAGTGGTGTTTGAGTTTATCTGGGTGTTTTCTAACAAACTTGGATTGAACAATTGATATATGAGTTGGTTCATGCCATGAATCATACATTTATGATGTGAATGAATTCTAAGAAGAATCCATTATTTTTGTTTCAGGATGTGAAAAACATTAATTAAATGAGATGATATTCATGTTATGAATGAGACTATCAGGATTTTAAGTTGAGACGATGCATTTTTTTTTTTCATTTTATCCATTCTGAAAGTCCACACCATGAATTTGTAATTCCTTAAATGAGTAATGTATCTTCCATTGAATTAAATGTTTTTCATGTCCAACTCCTCACTCATCCATATTTTATGTTTTTTATGACCCCTAGGTCCTCTCTAGGTGATTTTGGGTTATTTGTCTCTATAAAATCCATTCACTTGGTGTTTTGATCATTGATTGATCAATTTTTATAGGATTGATATGTTTAATTTAATATCTTCTATTCCTGATTGATCTCTTGGTTTGGAAGTGGTTCTAGGATGTGTTTTTGGAATATATTGATTGTGTTGTGATATATCTTGATTATTTTTAAATAATCTATGCATTTTACTTATGAATGCCAACTCTCTTGTTGATTGTGGTGTGACATGTGTTAACTTTGAGGTATGTGTTTATTTATCTTCTCTACCAACTCATTTTCTTATGGAATAATGATTCTAAGTTGTGGGAATCATTTTTTAGGGAATCCTATCATTGTTACTGAATTTAACTTTCCTTCTGGTGTGTGGATCCCATCATGGTTGGTGTGCATCCTGAGTTTGAGCTATACAGTTCCATCTATATCCTATGTTCTATGAAATTAGAATTCTCTTGATTTATTAAATTATTTTCTAAATGAATTGGAATGATTATTGATTGATTAATTTTTCTATGTAAAATGGTTTTTTAGAAAAAATAGTTCCACCTTATTTTGGTAATAGAAAGGCGTTTTTAAAACCATTGTTAAATGGATTGTGAAATTGGGTTTCAAAGCATGTTTTTTATTAATAAAGGGTTGTTTGGAATTGTTTATAAAATGTAATAATCTATTTTAAATTTATTTTACATATTCCACACATGGGATCCTTGGGTACCTATGTGGGGGGTTTAGTATTGATCCTTATCTATTATAATTATAAGGGTGTTAACTTTATGGGGTGATCCTTTGTTCTTAGATCGTAGGTATATTAGCTATAGGAACTTGATTGAAATTATATGGGGGGTTCACATTCTGGGGTGTTACTCCATCCCTAGTTTATAGACACATTGACTCTAGGGACTTGAGTATAAACTAGTCGTTGATTGATTATTGAGGTACACGTGAACTAGTTATATGAACCTTTATTATCCTAAGGGTTCCTACCATTGTGCTTTGGATTTTTACTATTTTGGATATGATATGATATTTTTCATGATTTGATATATGTAAATGTTTATGGAATTTTTTATTTTAAACTCTATCACCTTGTGTGTGAAATATTTTAAAAAGGGAACTATTTACCATGATTTTGATATAAAACTTTGTAACTTATTATCATGCCATGTTTTCATAAAATTGAGCATATTTGTATTGTGGTATAGAGAATTGTTATGGAACACCTAGGCAGGATCATACTGAGCCTGTTTAGCTCACTCCCTGCACACTCTCTTGGTGGTGCGTAGACCTTATTTTATCTGATATACAAAAGAGAAAGGATCCATAGTGTGATAGTGATATTTTTAGTCAACTGGTTATGGGTAGATGGTGGTGGGATGGCATGATATTTTCCATGTATCAAATGGAGTAGTAGTGGATGACTTTTGGATTGAATTTCTTTTAGTTATTTTGTGGACATGTACCTTGGTTTTTTTATTGCCACCTTGGGTTGTATCGTTACCATTGTATCTTTTCGTTATGACATATTTCTCTTATGGTTTTCCTTAAATATATGTATATATATTCCATGCATCTTTTTTTAGGTTTAAAAAATTGTTCCCTCTAGTTTCTGTTAGATGCATAGGTGCTAGTCACCAACCCATGGGGATCAGGAATTCCCTCCAGGTCTTTCCATGGTCTCGTTTAGAGCCTAGTTAGATGGGTCTTCCAGGTCGGGAATTGAGAATTGTAGTGATATTATTGAACTCATGTGAGTTTATATTTCAAAAATAAATAATTGAAAAAATTTAGTACTTTTTATAGATTACAATTTAGATAATAAATTTAATTTAATTTATTAATCTACCACTATTTTATCAAAACTTGATAGCCCTCAACATTGGTTTCAAAATATCCGATCACACATAGGTGAGTAGAATCAAAAGGTTGGTTAGGGGGTTTACACAAAATAAATCATGGACATGTAGACCCTTATATAATGATATGAGAATAATGACATGAAATCCATTATTTAATTTAATACATTATTACAAACACTATAAAATAATAAATTAAATAAATCAATCACATGCATAGGTTGGTCTCAGCTAATGTTCATCCATATGTAATAAATACGAGGATGTACACTATCCAACATTCAATTCAATTCATTCTTTATTATTAAAATAAACTCACATAAATTAATTCAATTAATTAATTAATTAATTACCATTATATTAATGACCATCTGAAGTTTCTCAAAGATAGACATCATAAATTCAATATGAAAAATAAATAGCTTGACCTATATTTATAGATAATTACATGGAATTAATTAAGCTTTTAATAATTTTTTAAACCTTTATTACATAGTCAACACATTAAATGTGAACAATTTAATTAGTTTTTCAATGCTACTTTAAATTATTATTTTTATAATTTAATCATTTTCTTTATTGGGAGACTACACAATGTGTACTAATGAGCTACACACTATGTTCCTTACTTTTCTTATATTGAGGATAAAAACCTAGGGAATTAGAATGTATGTTAGAAGGATTACATGATCTGTACTAAGAGTTACATGCTATGTTTATTCTTATCATGTGTTTTTGGAACCCACCTGCTAACTCACGGTGTTCTTCAGATGTGGGGTTAAGGAGTGAAATGACATGTATGATAGCTACACGTTGTGTATCTTATTAATGGTATATGTTGTATGTCTCACATTGATATATGCCTCATATTCGACCCCACGGTCAACAGAAATATCATCTCCAAATCGTGTTCACTACACAACTTGTACACCAGCTACATGCCATGTAATATAATATACCATGTGTTAGGATGGCCTGAAAAACACGTGGTGTGTAATAAATACACCGTGTGTTATAAATTCTTGGTGCGACATGTATCACATGACATGTCTTGATGCAATTGACTTGGGTACATGATGTGTATATCGGTCACATGCCATGTAACTCAGTTTTATTTTCAGAATCCACAGAACCACTTGATGGAATCTCTAATCACTGTTCATCTGATCTTAACCAGTTTAAGATGATATGAAACTTAGAGGAAAAGTGTTAATATATAAAAAACATGTTCATTGAACTCTAGATTAAAGAAAGAATAAACTAGAAATGAAAACTAATAATAATTTTTGTATAATAGATCAACGAATAAAAAATAATTATAAATTATTATGCTATCTCTATGATATAACTTAAAGGTTTTGAGGTGCAATAGAAGTAGGCCCGAGCCGTTTCCAATAAACTTTTCTCATCAAATTCTTCAGATTTCTCTTTAGAACTATATGTAATGTGTTCCCAAAATCCATAAAGACAATATCTTTTAATATATAATTTATAATTAATTTATTTAATTAAAATTACCTTTCTTTTAATTCTTTATTAATTGATGAATAATTATACCACTCATGTAATACCATCATTGCATCAGAGGAATCAAGTATATATTTCATCCAGTGGTGATCCACATGTGCTCCATGAACCTCCTATCATTGCCATATAATTCTTTGAGTGCTACCATGGAAAAATCTATTGCATACAATGATCAATGTTGATCGCAATTGAATCCTTCAAGGGAGAAGGGATTTTCTCTGGTGGAGGAGGAAATTTCTTAGCGTTATTCATAGAGTTATAAAGAGGGATCTTTCCAGGCCTTGAGATATTCTCTCTAGAACTCATTATTCACAACAAAAGAACGTGTCTCTCACATTTAACAAAAATTCATAAGTAAATTTATATAGTGCTAGAGTTAGAAAATAAATAATTACACAAAGTTCATTATTATTTTCTTAATTATTTGTGAACCCTATTTCTAAATAATATTAATAATAATATTATTTACTTGACATGTTCTAAAATCATGGATAAAATAAATATTATTTTTATTAAATACATAAATTAAAATTTATTCAAATAATATTTAATATTACATTTCTCACTGAGCCATTAAAATTGGACCACTAATCCTCCTCAATATTTACTGGTCCTTGAATAATAAATATTTATTTAAGTAAATAAATACCACTTCATTGTTTTCTAATAAATATAAAAATATCATATTCATTGAAACTAGTGAATATATATATTTATTAAATATTCAAGTAACTAAATAAATATTTTGTTACCTTGTAAATAAAACAGAATAAATAAATATTTTTATATTCATGTAATTAAATAAATAATTTATCAAAAATCAGTAAAAATGAAGGTCTTCAGGCCATTTGATAGATGTAATTAAATAAATAATTACCTTGAGAATAAATATTTATGAAATATTTAATTAACATACATATTCTATATAATAACCGGTGATTGAATATTTGTGATCAAACTAACATGAATAATTATGAAACCACATACAAGAATAATATTTACCCAATATGTAAACTTCATATCGAATTTAACTAAGTTTTCAAATAAACTTAGTCTGTGTCCCTCTAGGACCGTTTCTTAATGACATTAAGCTACACTACCTAAAGTTCAGGGTTAAAATCTAGGAACACGCCAAGGTTCTCATATAGAAAGAAGTTCATGTCAAAAAGACGTGTGACCTCCTATAGAAATACACCAAGTAATATAATACTTTTACCTCAATATCTATAATCAATTAGTTTTTCATATTAGTGTCATAATACTATATGCTCGATGTCACTTTCTTTGAATTTTCACAAATGAATTTTTTGACAAAACCACCATGAGAATGGACTTAATTAGAAAATTCTATTCTTATCAAAGAGCCTAATATATCAACTTCTATTAAATAATGGAAAGGATAAATCATTTATCTCATTATTCATTAACACAATATCACTTGTGACACATCCAACATATCCTACCTCACTGTGACCATATTTTATCATGGTTTTCATCAATATATCAAAGTACATGACCCATAACATGTATTAATAATAATATTAAAGTATAATTATCATTAAAAACATCTAGAGATAGGAATATCCAATGACATATAAATATGGATTTTCTAATGGTGTTCATGCTCACATAATCTCCTACACTTAAGAATTCCAATTGAGTACACCTTGAGAAAGTGACTCAAAGTCCTATAAGTCTCCACCCCTAATATCCTGTATCATTTGTGTCCCATTAAATGATATCATCAAGATATTGAACTTATATTTAAGAATACTATTGTGGAACCTATAGGTTATCATTATAGTGGGGAACTGTTATGACCTTTCAATGTAATAAGTACACCTACAAAATTATCACATACCATGTAACATAGAAGAACAATAATTATGTGATATTATATTTTATAAATATTAAAATACATGAATAAAAGTAACCATAAAGTACTTAGAATTTGGTTCTAGAGAAAAAAATTGAACAATGTGTAAATGTAACTCTAGCGGACCCAGACTAGCATGTTGGAACTATGGTAAAAGGGGGAACCGTAAGGATTACCATGAAAATAAGGGAAATTATAAAATATGAAATTATAGAGGTTTAAGTTCTATTAGTTTAACTTACTTTAGTAGTAAAAATCTAATTATGAGTGTTAATAATCTGGTGGAATCTTGGAAAATATATTTTGGTTCATCTTTCCACTCCACTAGTGAAAAAGCATGGATTAAAAATTATGTGTTTTGAGTATTTGGAAGAGTGTATCCAAAATTTGATGATGCTCTTGATATTTTGGGGAAGGGAGATGCTGGAATTCAATTAAAAAAATTAAATTTTCCTTATGTTGAAGGAATTTTGACATATTATAGGATTTTGAAAGAATTGGATTTTAGTTGGAAAGTTTAATGAAGCTAATGAAACTACCTTTACTGATGGAGTATGGAAAATCACCCAGGGTTCCTTGGTGATAACTAAAAGTGTAAAGGATGAAACATTATATATGATTGTAAGTTCAGTTGGAGATACACTTTCCAAAACATCAACTACTAGAAGTTCAGATTTATTCCACTATTGGATTGAGAACCTAAGTGATAAAGGTGTGAAAGTTTTCGTAGGAAAAGTCTTGATAAAGATTTATCATTAATATTTTGGGAGTTATGAGAGTTTTATACTTAGAAATTAATGGTATGTGATATTTAATTTGAGTAAAATAGCACTGAAATTCTAGAAGATAGAGCTTGTACATAAAAATTTTAGGGACTTTCCCCAGTCATATGTCATTGAGTTTCAAAATACTTTGTGACTTTAATTAATGAATCTATGAGGAAAGTTTGATTATACTTAATGAAACATAAATATTATGTGATTAAAGTCTTTGTTCAGTGTAAATATATGGTTGAAAGTAAGGAATATTAGAAGATGAAATGTTTAGAAACAAACAATGGTGGGGAGTACACTAAAATAATTTTTTAGAAATTTTATAGATATAGGGGAATTATAAATGAAAAAAATATACCTATAATTATTATGAAAAATGGTGTAACTAAATGGATAAATTGGACATTGATGAAATGTTAGTAGAGTATAAAGTTACATTTAGGAATACCCAAATCATTTTGGGAAGAAGAAGTAAATACCTCAACATACTTAAATTAATAGAATCCATTTATAACTAATGAGATGGGAACTTATGGAAGCTCAACGTATAGAAGAGACACCAGATTTAACTCATATTAATGTCTTTGTAATTTTATCCTATGTACATGTATATGCCAAAGATGGAGATAAGATATAGATGAAATATCGGGCATATTTTTTTATAGGTTATAGAGATGAATATCTCAGATTTCAACTTTGGTATGATGAGAAGATAAGTCATCATAAGTAGAAATATTATTTTTAATGAGTAGGACTTGTGAAAGGACTAGAATTTGGAGGGAAATAAAGTTGAAGATAAAGAATCAGCTTCAATCCAAATTGATTTGAATGGAGGTATCCTAAGTTCAAAATTTATATAGAGTTTAAATGGCTCTAAGTCCATAACAAATTTGAAAATTCCAAAGGAATGGTTATAGGGTAACACAAAAGATTTGAAAATGAGATTATTTGATAATATACCTAAAATCTTGAAAACTAGTGAGTCTTAGTATAGAGTTATGATGGTTTAAGTTCTAGAGAGATCATAACCACATATTGAATTACCAAGTCTTATAAGATTCAAATGACCAGTATATAGGTATGGATATGGAATATAATTTTTTTTTGTTTTAAAATATGGTGGATAACTAGAGAGACTGAAGTTGATGGAAGTAGAAGGTATAAGGTGAGGTTGGTGGTTAAAGGATTTCATTAGAAGGAGGACACTGATTTCTCTGAAATATTTTCTCCATTTTTAAAACATAATATCATTTGAATTGTTCTGATTTAGGTTGATTCTGGAGGTTTAAATATTAGAATATATGGATGTGAAGATTAATTTTCCTCATGGGGGTCTAGAGAAAGAAATATATATGAAGAAAACTATTGGTTTTTTGGATCATTTGAATCCATTCTTGGTTTGAAAACTAAATAAAAGTATTTATGATTTGAAACACATTCCATGATAGTGGAATTGGAAGTTTGACTCTTTTATGAAGGATAAAGGCTTTATGAGGTGATCTCTAAGACTTTTTGCTACTAGAAGGAGTAAAATGATGGGAAATTCATCATTCTACTATTGTACATGGATGATATTCCATTATTGTGTTTTTCAATTCAATTGATACAAGAGATGAAGGATGACTTTTAAAGGAAGTTTGAAATGAAATATCTTGGTAAAAAAAATAATATATAAGACATGAGGATTAAATGTGTCAGAAAGAATAAAAATTTGGTTCTATCACAAAAGGAAAGTATCCGAAATATTATGGAAAAATTTATAACGAATGAATACAAATCTATTTCAATTCCTATTTCTAGAAACTTCAAACTATTGAAATAATAAGAACCATGAATTTAAGAATATTCTATGAATATAATGAGAATTTTTCATGCATCACCACAGGGAATTATCATGCATGACATAGTGTTCACTTGAATGAATATTTATCATGTAGTGGGAGTTTTCTATTGATTCATGGAAAATCTTGGGAAATTATATTGGGATATTTTGAAGAGGATACTGATATATATTAAGGAATGAAAGATATTGTCCTTTGAAATAGTGTGGATGATCAATTTATTGGGTATTATAATATAGAATTTGGAGAGACCCAGATTCATAGAAAATCATAATTATTTTTTTCTTCACATTTAGTAGAACTAAGGTCAATTTGATTTTAGGGATGTAACCGGTGATTTCTATCTCCATAAAAAAAATAGTGTATATGAAAAAAACAGAAGCAAGAAAGAAAATGGTGTGGTTAAAGTGTTCTATTAAGGATCTTTAAAGCATCCAAGAAACTGAATTACTATAATGTGATAGTCGGAGTGAAATAAAATTATCCAAAATTTTAATTTCCAATACAAGAATGAAACACACCAACCTTAAGTATCATTACATCTAGAAATTACTTAAAGATGTAATGTTGAGGTTGCAAGAAGATATCTAGATGAAATAATCTGACAGATATATTCAAAAAGGTTTTAGTTTATGAGAGTTTGAGACAAAATTATGCCTTAGTCAGAAATGGGTGAACGATAAGGAAATGGAAAAGTGTTTCATATAGTGTAAGTTAGAAGTTTGAGGTTTGAAAAAGTGTTATAGGATGTTGAGTTATCATTGAAGTCATCTTCAAGTGGGAGATTTTTGGGATTTCAATGACTGTTCAACTGCTGAAGTTAGTTCATTAGAAGGAGAAACCCCAAATAACCCTTTATCCTTATTAGATCAACAACAATGGTCTTTAGTGGATGACCTGGGCTAGTTTAAAATTCTGAATTTATGATGGATTCAGAACGGTGGTTCACTCACTAGAAGTTCACGAGATGTTGTGATCATTAGAAGAAGGTTCTGTCTATGTTTTTGTCACTATCAACATGGATTTTTTTAGTAAACGAGTGAGTCAAAAAATAATAATTTTTCTACCAATTATTGGTGGTTAGACTAAGGAAAGAAATAGGGAATCAATAATTCCATAGTGCGATGTATAAACTTTCATGATTTTAGGAAGTTAGGGAAACCAGATGACCAAGTAAGACCCTCTATAAGTGTTAAGGATTTAATTTTGTTAGTGATATACATGGACACCTGATCATAGTTATTGTAACATTATACATTCAATAAAATGATAGTGTTCAATTCTTTTACTGTGGACATAGGATAAAAGTGCCAACCACGTAAAACCTTATCATATCTTTACTTACTTTCATTTACTTATATGACATGAGAATGTTTGTATGAGTACGAGTAAATATAACTGAGTGAGTTGAAATCTGTGTGATGATTAGGTTGAAGTATCTTTCTTTATAGTTTTAGTTCATTGACATTCAGATGGTTAATTATGGAGTCTGCTTCCACCAACGTGATTCCGATGGGAAAACTTCTAGTGTGAAGTTTGTGAAGGATTCTCAACACTCACCTTGTGAAACCCTATTAAATATACCTAGTTTATATATTTGGATAAAAATGTGAGAACCTTAAGTTTTATCTAATATATAATTTATAAAAATAGAAATATTGAACTTGATAATGAATTCAACTGAATCTTCCCCTTACTTATTTTTTCATTGTGATTTTTAATTCCAATTAACTTTCTTGCCACATGAAAAATATACAACATCATGCTCCCTTGATATTCCTACTCTTGGCAGGGAATCTCCAAAAATCCTCAGTCTTAGAGTTAGTCTTGGGTATTTCAACTTCCCACCTACTCTTTTTCACTATAAGTACATAAGTTCATGTACTTATTTAACTAGAGAATAAGAGTAAGTATATATGAAAGAGACTTCTCGATGTTGTTTATATTAAAATCTACAACAAATATGGATAAGAATTGAAGGTGTGAACCAAGTATGAGATCATTGTGAAATTTATCATTTATATTAAACCCTATAATGTCTAGATTCTCAATATATCCAATCATTTTGAATACATGAGATCTAACTAACACACCTTCTATAAGTTTTCATGTAAATAGTTCCTTGGAGATCACAAACTGCTCTTGTCCATATCTCCTGATAAAGGTCATGGATATGGGTGAGCATGCTATTTGTGTACATGTTCTCATGAGACTTTTGGATTTCATCAATCATGGATGATTACATCAAGCACTAGAAATATAGTGAATCATCTAAGTGTTTTAAATAAATAGAGATCTTTTCATCACTCACTTCCTTATCCGATGGATTAGGAATTGAGGAAGCCAATATATAAAGATTCTATTCTAGGTGTATTACAATTCAAAAAATCCTATACACCTCCTAGATGTTACTACTAGTCAATAGGTTATCATTCTCTAATATATATCATAGGGATATTGAGGTTGAAAACATTGTAATTTTATATTACAAAAAAATCATAATTAAGTACTTTTTCTCGATTACAAAATATGAAAGATAAAATAAAATAATTATATTATTAGTCTCACACTATTTTATAAAGTCCCAATAACCCTCACCATTAAACTCAAAATGTCCATTTTCAAGGAAATTTTAGTCAAAAAGATCTATATTTCCCTTATCATAACTGATTTAAGGGTATGGTAAATTATTTTAAGGTATTTAAGTAAGTAGTCTTTCTAATTTCTAACTTTAAACTCCTTGATTTATTATATTAAATCCTAAATCTAGAAATCATGACTCATATTTCCTCAACACTTGTCTCCAAGTTACATAAAGTCTATAAAGTGACACTCCTCTTGATATCAACTCGGTTAAGTCAACCCAAAACCATCATTAGTACTCCCTAAAAAAAGTAAGAATATTGTCAAGGGTCACACCGACACTTAGTTTTAATGTTCCATTACAAATCATTTAATGAAATAATTTTTTAATTAATATTTACTTGAAGGTTTTTTTATTTATATGTACATTTTTATTATTTTACCTTTTACATGTCTTGTTAATATTATGTATATTTTAGATAATTAATTAACCACATATTTTGATAAATTAATTTATGCATAATAAATTTATTTTACTTTCATGTATTGTTATCTTATTAAATTTATGTGATATTTTTTAATCATAGTATAAAAATGTATCAAAATAAATAAATAAATAAACATTAAATTAAAAAATAAATTAGATTAAATGACTTGATCATGCACTTTCTAATTATTGATTATAAATCATATGATAAACCAACCTATGACTGTAGGAGATGAACTCTTTGAGCTAGGCTTGGCTTGAGTTGTAGCATTTCACCATCAACCTTAGTACCTTCTCGGTTGGGTTCACATTGGCTTGAGTTCTGAATTGACTCCTCTCCTTAGAGTTCCATCCTATACATGTTTTATACTCATATATAGGTAAGGGGAACCAAGGGTATGAGATACATAAAATAAACAATGAAAAAATAGATCCTACATAATAAAGTTGGAAGAAATGATTCATAGACCATCATATTTAATTTAATAAACTTTATCACATATAAAAATAATGAAATAATATTAAATTAAATAGAAACTTAACTCATACATTGGTCAATCAAGATCATGATCAGTCACACACACCTGAAAACATTACATTCATACTTATTAACATCCATTTAAAATCACTTTATTAATTAAGATAAATTTATCCTGAATTAATAATTAATGGTTTTATTAATTATTTAATTCTTTATGTTAATTATTAATCCAAGTATTCCTAGAGATACATGAGATTACAATCCTCTTTAATCTTAAGAAATTTATTTAAATTAATTTTATTTTAATAAATAAAAATCATGGTGTGTACCCATTCGAACTACCCGACGTCTTGAAAGGTCCTTATTATGTATTGCGTATTCAAAAAATATGTATCACACACAACATGTCATGTAGATACATAATGTGTAGTTTCATGTGTTAAGAAAAGTAGTTAGCTCAGCATGCATTGACTCATGGTATGTGTTAACCTACATGGCATATATCCTTTTAAATGCCGTGTAATGTACACATAGTGTACAATTACCACACGGTGAGTAGTTCTTAAATTTACATGGAAATTAATTAGGAATTTAATATTATATAAAACCCAATTACATGTCATTCAATCTATCCACATGCTATATAGTTTTTTTTAATTTCAAAATTAATTTTATTCCATATAATTAATTTATGCATGTAAACATTTTTTTTCCAAAATAGGATCACGACCACTGGGGGGAGGGTGAATCAATGGTTCGTTTTTCTTTTATAATAAAGTTTATTAACTTATTTAGTAAAATTTATTAACCTATGAAACTTGTTGATGTTATGATCCACTAAAATATAACTTCTAAAACTTACCTTTCATATGAAAAAATATAAAGAGAATGAATCAAATGATATTTACATGTTTTGGTACAAATAACTACTCCTTTCCATGTCGGATAGTCCCACCAATATGGATTATTTTATTCTTTCTGGAATAAAAAGTCACATAAAGTGAAAAATTCTAAAATCCAAGTATAAAATTTCCTTCTATAGTTAGTTATACCCCTAACTATAATTTTCCTATCCACTTCGCCACAACTATACACCCCAGCAAACACACAATCATTTTTTAGTAACTGGTAAGTATCCACTGTTACAAGCTTCTATTTTCTTCTTATTTTCTGATCCACTTTTGAAAGTTCTTCACTTCTTCTACAAGTAAGTAGAATAAAACTTTACCTATATTAAATATTTATTAACTTTAAAAATTCTATAAACAACTTTTTGGTCTTGAAACATTCTCTACAAAATCTATCTAGAAAACATTCTCAGTAAAATCTAGTCAAATCCACCTCAATCCAGTAACATCTATCAAATGGGATCTGTTAGATTCGACTCAGTCTAATTATCCTTCTACTATTCCTTATTCAACTAAGAAGAAACTAAATTGGAAGCTCACAACTCCTCCATCCAATAGAAATCGGTCCGATGAACCATTCTCTAATGGATGTTGCTCTGATGGGCTCACTCTGATGGACTTGCTCTGATGGAAAATCATCTACTAGAACTTGCTCTGATGATCAGATTGAACCTCACTCTGATGTATCTTCCTTAGCTTAAACCTAAAACAAATAGTTTGATTAGAATCTCAATACCTGTTCCAAAATTTTTGGATCTCTAGCACACATGAACAGTTAAACATTCTTGAAAAGTATGAATGTACTATGATATCATTTTATAGGCACCCAAACCTGGGAAATGTGGGAAAATGAATTTATTTTCCCACTCAATGAAATTCACAATTATTGGATTTATCATTCATTTAGGTCATTATATTTGAATTATTAAAATCTTCTCAATACTTTTAGGACCTTCTCGAATCTTCTTAATTCCACTCAAATCATTATACTTCTTTGGGTTTGCAAAAATTTCATCAATTCAATTCTTTAGTCTGATTTTTCATTATGATGAAAACATATGAAAAACTGAAGACTACCCATTATGATGAAAATTTTCAACGATTGAAAGTCTTATCATATAGATACTTTGTCCCAACTGAAAAAAACTTTTTAAAACATTGATAACATTCTGTATCATTCAAAATAATCCTTTATCAATACCTTAAAAGCAATAACACATCAAAAATATCTTACATGTATTTGTAATTTTCTTCAATGACTCAAACCAATGATCCTATGTCTAATAAAGTTCATCATATGATGAATTTATCATTTCCATCATGAATATGGTGGATTGGTCTCTACTTTACTCTGATGAATTGTTATTAATGCCAGTCTGATGAGTTAAAACCACTTCTTAAGAAACAATCAATACTTTTCTTCTTTTTATATTGACCTAATCAAAACACAATTCATCCTGATAATAACGGTTGACTACATTATTGATCATCATCCAATTGATCAGTATTTGAATCCTTCTGTTTCATTGATCTCAAAAAATTAAATACTCAATTCCACCTCTAATAGAACTTTGTATCTGATGCCTTAAAGATACCAATAATTTATAAAATGAATCGGTGCCAAAATGCATTATGATGAAGCAGTGTTAGAAGTGAATTATTTACTTCAGCTTTCCATTATTATGATATTTTAGAACTGATGATTCTCAGACTAATGATCTACAACCTTATATTTTTAGAGTTCCTCACAATGATAAGCATCATCTAGAATACTTCACATCTTATTATCCTTTATTCTACAAACTCCAACTTCCATCATGAATTCTTTAATGATTTATGAGAACTACATAAATAGAAATGAATAGTTAGATTTAGTATTGAATACAAAATCTAATACAACTTCTCATTATGAACAAAACTTTCATTCCATTCTCAATACAATTTTCAGCAGCTTTTGACTTTCTTTCAAAACCCCAATTCAATAAATCATATTCAATGACTCATTCTGATGAACTGAGTCCGATGGGTGGTTCTAATTTTCATCATTTCAAAATACTTATTTTATTTGGATTTCCATATATTTATCTATTGACAAAAAATAAAACCAAAACACAACTTAGGCATAACAATCTCTCCCTTTGTGTGTGTTGTTAATACCCACTTCAAAACAATACTACTTGTTGTCCACTTTTTCTTATCCCCCACATATATGTCTTCTCAAAGTCTTATTCTCCCCATTATTTTATTTTTCCCCCTATTCCTTATCTCTCCTCGATTCCTTTTCTCTCCCCCTTGTTGAAAATAAAATTCAAAGGGTCCATCATGAAAAGTTTCCCCTTATTTACAAATGATCTCATTTCCAAGGGTTAGAACTTTTCATCTCAAAATAATGAAACTATTCTCTAGGATAACATAAGTATCAAATGAGTTTATTAACAAAGAACCTTTTAACTAAACAAATATAAGTCTACATGGGAGAGCCTGGTGTAGAAAAAATATTGTATAATCAAGGTTATCAATGTTGTCCAAAACACAACTTTCAGGTAATACATTAAAATACTTATATTTTAGGATTCTTATTTATGGAGAAATTCTTGAGAATATTTTTTAAGATAATAATAATAATCACCTATCTCAACAAGAATATCAAAATGTTTAAATATATAAACATAACTTTCCAAAAACTCATATTTTGTAACCTCATTAATTTCTTTTGAAATAATCGTAAGAGACTCACCAACACCATACTCATTATTTCAACTCATTCAATTCCCTACAAGTTAGTAAAAATATAAAAATGTTTTAGTAATTAAGAGGAACCTCAATAGTTCCTTAGAATAATATTTCAAATCGAGATACCTCTCTCAGTATTTAATTTTTTTCCTCTTCTTATATTTTTCATTAGATGTATTTTCTACTTTCTGTTCATCCTTCTCATATTTTTTAAAATGTTTATTTTCATATATAGATTCTTATGATAAGTATTTCAAATTATTTTTTTCTTTAGTAACCATTTTTATATAGTGAGTTTGTAACAAATCTTTCAAGATTTACTCTTCTTCTTATAGGATAGTCAAACAACTTTAGTAACATTCCCTTATTCCTCATATCTCTTACATATTTTCTGAGTTTTCAAATCACAATATATTGATATATTTTTATTAACTTTGGTCAAATCCTCAGAAAACTTTTTCTTCCCCTTTACTTTAGTGAATTTCTGTGATTCTTCTAACATTATAGCAATTTAAACTTGTTCTACCCAAATAATTAAGCACTATTTCTTTGGAGACTCAACATGTTTTTTTCTCCACTTTCTTAACATTCTCACGTTTCTTCATATCCTCATATTTCTTTACATACTCATCCTTCTTTATCTTTTGAGTTTCTTTTTTTTGGTCCTACATAATTTTTTGGAATATTTGATCTTATTTTATCATCATATCTCCCCCTTAAATTATAAATGTATCTTGGTAGAGACATTTTATACCAGCATGAATAAGATCTATGTCTGAAAACTCCACAACACCAATAGTGTCCTCTGAATCTTGATTTTTTGTACTAATAGTGAACTTGTTCTAAACTTTTTTGTTGTTGTTTCTTAAAAAATCTTGGACCACTTTGTTAGGGAGGAAAATTTAATAAATAATTACTATCTTTCTTGGTGAAAATGATTTCTCAAAAATATACTTTTGTAAACCTTTATTTTTTACCTTATTTAGAATTTTCACCTTTAACATCAACTACCTTGGAAAATTTTTCTCTCATATTTCTTATATCACTTTGTTTTTAAGAAGAATTGATTGTGTTTTAAACAAATCCTCTTGTTTCTCATCAAGACTAAATTTTAGAAAATCTATGTTTTCAGATTTATGTAACTTCAACTTTCTCTACTTATTTTATTCAAAAAGTGAAAATTATTCCATGTTGAGGTTCTCATTACCATTTGATATTTATTCATAGATTTTTAGTTTCTTTTCAAGATCACCAATATTCATATTATGTGGTATAATAAAATTGATATTTTTATAATATTTATTCATCCGAACATCAATATAAAAAGATATATCTTTAACATATTTTTGCGACTTTATTCATTATTTCTTGAGTTGAGTATTCTACTCAACTTCTTTTTCTAGATTTGTTTTAAGAATCCACTCTATTTCACTAATCTATTCATCATAATCATCACTATATGAATAATTACTTCCATTTACAACTTGAGAAATAAATTTCATTTAATTATCAAATTAATAATTGGCTGAGGAATCATCCTTCTTTCTTATCCTTAGATAGCTTTTCTTATTCTTTTCATAAAGAAATATTTTATTATATTTCTTCCAGTTTTATTTCTGAGATTTATCATCATATTACTCAAACTCATACTATTAAACTTTAATCCTAGGATAATTATGTGAAAAATATCCTTTTACTTCAAAATTACAAAACTTGAGGGTTTTACTCTTCCATTTTACCTTATTATATTTATTATAAAGTAGGGAAATAATGGTGTTGAAATATTTAGCTTATTCCTCAACTTTTTAATCAATCGATTTTTATTTAACTTCTTTAGATTTATTTTTACATTTTAAAAAATCTTTGAAATCTATTTATATATCATAAGTTTTCTTGAAAGTATGATATTTTCTCATTTAATATGACATATGGATGTTCTGAAGTTTATATAAGGATAAATATTCATGATCTTCTAAAGCTTAGATTTTGGCATAAAATCTATCTAGAAAGTTTCCCATAAGATTCTTAAAAATTATTTAATCTTCAATATTTCACTAAAACTTATGATGTTACTTATAATATCATTTACCATTGTAAATTAACTATCAATAATTTCATCATCATCCATTTTAAAATCCTCAAATATACTTTTCCAGATTTGTAACTTAGATTCATTAACTTTCTCATTACCTTCATAGATTATTTTGAACTTATCCTATATTTTATTTGTTTTTTTCAACCCCATAATATTTTTATAATAATCATTAGTGAGAGACATCAATAAATAATTCTGATCTTTTTCATCAGGTTCTATACTTATCTTATCAACAACTATTATAATTATTTCCTTGATAAGAGGAAATCTAACTATTACTGCATCTCTAACTTCAAGGCCAAGAGAAATAATATTGGGTAACATCATATTCTTCCAAATGTGATAGTTATTTCTTTGAAATTAGAAACACCCATATTTCTCACTGAATTGAAATTTTATAATCTCAAATATGGATCTTCCAGAGGGAACCTGCTCTGATACCAATTGTTGTTCCCAAATAGTATGGATACCACTGGGGGGGGGGTGAATTAGTTATTCCTTTTTCTTTTATAATAAAGTTTCTTAACTTATTTAGTAAATTTTAATAACCTCTAAAACTTGTTAAAGTTATGATCCACTCAATATAACTTCTCAACCTTACGTTTCATATGCACAAAATATAAAGAGAATTCAACACATGATATTTATAGAGTTCAGTACAATGAATTACTCCTTTCCATATCGGATAGTCTCACCAACATGGATTCTTTCAATATCTTCTTTCCAGAATACAAAATTACAAGTAGTGAATGATTCTACAATCCCAGTAGAAAATTTCCTTAAATAGTTGGTTAAACCCCATAACTATCCTTTTCTTATCCACTTGAACTTTCCATGAATTAGAATTTATTGAGATCAACCCCCTAATTGAGGTTTGGATTAAAGAAAAAAAATGGGAATACCAATCAAAAATCATCTTGTGAAGTGGGTGTTAATTTAACTTAATATATAGAAAAGATCAAGGATATCAAAATATTAACTCCCTAATGATGAACACACCCAAATATTTAATTCTTTATGGATGAGTGAACCAAGTTAGACCCCCTGATTGGTTTTTTTAATATTTGTTGGTGAGTAAAAATGATTTAGTTATGTTTTTATATTTGATGTACACGAGGACATGAAAAATCCTAAGTGTGGGAGAATTGATATTACATATTCATTCATGATTTTTCATTACTACCATCACATAATTTTCATTTAAAAATTATTAATCTCCATTCCATTTTCATGTTTTGATCATAAACATATTTAAAGATAATTGTTTGAATTCTTTTAATTAAACTAAAATTTAATGTTTTTATCATATCATTCAAAATATTTATCCACATTCCGTGATTCTTCTTTTTTGGCGTTCATGATTCAAATTCTATCATATCATTAGACTAGAGATTTTTCCAATTTTTCCATTTGAAGGGTTATATGGACCACACAAGAAGGAAGACTAAATCTATGATTAAAAATGGACCATTCATGAAGATAGAATTTATGGGCTCAATAAGGAGGCCCAAATTTGATTAAAATCCATAATATGTTCTTTAATATCTATAAAAATCTTGGATAAACATTTTAAGTCCCAAATCCACCAAAAATGGTCCTAAATGATGCTTTGAAATCTGGCCCACAATTCTATCTAGGATCTAAAAGTGACACAAAATAATTGTCTTTTCTCCCAATATATACATCAAATTGAGCTGTTATTTTGTGGTGTAAAATTCAAGATGTATTCTCCATTTTTTGAAGAAATGGTTTTATATTTAGGGCATATTTATATCCAAAAACCCATTCACATTGAGACCTTTGAAAAAGTATGGATGAAAATAGAAAAAAACACATTGTTTAGTAAAACATACATAACCTTGGACCTAAAAGTATAATGAATTAAAAATTTGGAGGGTATACTTTAAACATTAATATATAAAAATTTTAATAAGAATATTTCTCCAGATTTATCTTTTTGAATTGTTAATTTGGAGATCCAACATGAGGAACATTTTTGGAATGAAAATAGTCCACCCCCTTTGGCTATGAAAAAATACTCATTCTCACCTTAAAAGGAATGGGAATTTTATAATAGAGTAGGATACATTATCATAAAAAAATCCTTGAAAGATGTTTTAGAGGACCTACCAAACTCTAGTTTTTACTTGATAGACTTTTCTTCCTCTCTCTTTTTTCATGTTCTTTTCCGTTCTTCTTCATTTGTAATCATATAAGTTTGTTTTTATTTCAATTAAATATTAATGAATGTTTCTTCATCATAATCTCTAATTATCACCCTCATTTATTTGTGAAATTTTAATGGTCAGAAAATAGTTTATATCAATCTGAAAAACCATCCCTTTTCTCACTTTCTCATTTAATAAAAATTTAGGGTTCAATTTTCTTCTTTGTTCATATGTGTGTTTGGGGCACTACTATTATCTTGTACCAGTCTTTTTTATTATCTTTTTAACTCAAAATCCTAAACATCATAATATCAATTAATATCCATCTTAATGGATGAATAAATCATCCAATGGGGTGAGTTGTAATTTGGGGATGTTATGTGATTGAGATCATTTCCTCATTAAATATTATTTAGGTTAAAAATTTGTATGTTAAACATAAAATGTAATTGATTAATGAATTTTTTTATTTAAAATTTGGATTCTATGGATTATTGGAACCATAAATGAACTACAAAAAATAAGTATTTATTGAGATTATAACCCTAGTTAAGTTAAGGCTTGGATTAAAACCTCAACACTTAGGAATTCCAATAAAAATCATCTTGTAAAGTTGGTGTTAATTTAATGAAATATTACAAAAAGATCAAGTATATTGTAATATTCAATCCCCAATATCTTCCATTCAATGTTTCAATTCTCTACTAATGTGTATAGTGACACTCAGGTTGAATCCTTAGCGACGATACTATTTTTTAGAGTTGATTGTTTTTGATCGATTTTTCTTTTGAATGGGGGATTTGTTTGAAGAGATTAATAAAATTTATTTATGGATGAAGTTTGATTTAATAATTTGATAAATATTTAGGTGATTTAATTATTAGGTATTTAATATTATTAAATCCTTGAGCTTTCTGTGATGTTGCATTAAATTAACACCCACTTCAAAAAATAATTTTGATTAGAATTCCCAAGTGTTGAGGCTTTAATCCAATACTTAACTTAACTAGGGTTATAATATTAACCAATAATTTTTTATTTTAGTTTATTTATGGTTAAAATAATCTATGTAATCCACACGTTATAAAAAATTTCATTAATCCATGACATTTTAAGTTTAACATACATAATATTAACCTAAAGAATATTAAATGAGCAAATGCTCTCAATCACTTAACATACCCAAATTATGAATCAATATAATGGATGATTTAATCAAACATTGATATGGTTATTAATCTATATTATTATATTTAGGGTGTTTATTTAAAAGGATAAGAAAAAGAATGGGACAAGATAAGAGTAGTGCACCGAACACACACATTATTGATGAAGAAAATTAAACATGAACTTTTGATTGAAAGAGAAATTAGAAAAGGGAAGGGTTTTCAGATTGATATAAACTATTTTGAGACCATTAAATTTCACAATAGAAGGTGAATGATAATTAGATATTATGATGAAGAAACATTCATTAATATTTAATTGAAATAAAAACAAACTTACACGATTATAAATAAATAAGAACGAAAAAGAACATGAAAATAAAGAGAGGAGAAAATGAATCCAAGTGAAAATTTGAGTTTGGAAGGTCCTATTAGGCCTTTGTCGAGGTCCTATTCATGAAAATTTACCCTCCTATATTCTGAAACACTAACTCCTTTTAAGGTGAGAATTAGTATCTATTTTTTTCCAAAGGGAGTTGACTATTTGAATTCCAAAACTATCTATCATGCTGGATTTCCAATTTGATAATTCAAAAAGATGAATATAGAGAAACATTATTCATAAAAGTTATATATATTTATGTTTAAAGTACAGCCTCAAAATTTTCTGGCCATTGAAATTTCGGATCCAACGTTATGACTATTTTACTAAACAATTTTTTGTTGTCCATATTTATCTAGACTTTTTCAAAGGTCATAATGTGAATGAGTTTTTGGATAGTAATATGACCTCAAATATGATCTATCTATTCAAAAAAAATAGGCTCATACATCTTGGATTTCACACTATAAAATATCAACTCAATTTAATGTCTAGATTGGGAGAAATTCCAATTATTGTGTGCTAATTTTAAATCATGGACAGAATTGTGGATTGGACTTCAAAGTATAAATTGATCCCATTTTAGTAGATTTAGGTCTTAAAATATTTATCTAATATGTGTTTGGATATGAAAAAAAATTTTATGGAGTTTCATAAAATTTGGGCCTCTATATTGATCCCAAAAATTCTATCTTTTTGGATTTTCAAGTTTTCATAACAGATTCAGTAGTCCTTCTTGTGTGGTCCATATAACCCTTCTAATGGATAAATTGGACAAAGATCCTGTATAATGATATATTATAATTTGAATTAGTAATGATGAAAAACAATAGTAACATAATTTGGATTAGTATTTTGAATGATATGATAAAAAAATAGACAACATTGAATGGAAAATAATCATTTATAAGTGAAAATTATGTGATGGGGTAATGTAAAATCACGAATGAATATGTAATATCAACTCCCCCACACTTAGTATTGTACATGTCATCTTATACATAAAATATAAAAAAATAACTAAATTATTTTTACTCAAAAAATATTAATTTTTTTCTCTAATCAGGGGTTCTATATTAGTTCTCTCATCCATTAATAATTCCACCAATTTTTTTTATAGTAATAATGATCCAAAAACAATTCATTTTTCATACTAAAAATTATAAATGGAAAATGTAGTCATTCCGAACTCACTTCTCTCAAGATGATAAAAATTTATTTATGGAGGTTCACCCATTCACCAACTAAAAGTGAAAATTTTAGAGTTTTAAAGATCTCTCAGCTTGCATTCTGTATTCTAAATATCTAACGAATCAAGTGGTATTTTTAGGGGGTTTTCAGAGGATATGGGATGATAGGAATATAATGTCAAAAAAGAGGAAAATATGGGTAAAACACCAATATAGAGAAAACAATGATTTTTTTTTGGAAATTAGATATTGAAGGAAATAGAAACACATATTTTCAAGGGCACGACTGTGTAAAGGAAGTCAAAAAAGAGGAAGAAAATTATAAGAGGATGAAGAAAATGAAGTGTGTACAAAATAAAAAACTTCACCTAATGACATAATAAAATATGATGAAAGTGTTTTTTTTACTTTTTTTTCTTTTTTTTGAAGTTGAACTTGGAAAAAATCTCACAATCATCTCCCAACCATTTTTTGATCTCCTCATGACACTAATTGTAATAGTTATAATAAGATCAAAGGTTTATAAATAATGATTTTTGACCCACCCAAGACAAAACCCATTATTTTTTTCAATTTTTTTGTTCCTTTTTATTTTTTATTCATTTTTTGAATAATTTTCAATATAATTTTTACAATATGTCATAAACATATATACATTCCCAAATATCACCAAATAAAAATTTGTCCCCACACTTAAATATATGCTTTCCCTCAAACATATGATGACACATTGAAAATTAAGTAAATGGTAACAAAAATGAAATCCATTACCCCACACTTAAATTTCAATAAATCAAGCATTGAAAATCCATGTAGATTTTGGGTGGGACAAGGTATTGGGATTGTAATGTGTCTATCTAGTAAGAGGTTTTCATATACTCAATGGAGCTTTCAAAAGGAAGGTCAATATAAGGGTAATGGGAAGCTATTTGGAAATTTACATTCTCATGTGGTTTATAAAATTCCTCTATAATATTAATGTATACTAAAATAGGAAATTCATCTATAAGTTTTAAAAACTCATGACTCATAATCGAGGGTGAAAAAAATGAAAATCTGGTCATAGGTGACCTTGGTATAAAAGCTAACATTGTTCCTCATTGTAACACCCCAAGGTTTTCTAAAAATAAATTGAAATGCATGAAACTTTGTTTTAAGTGGATAATTATAACTAGCCTTTAAACATAATTTTACTACTTCTATGTTTTGAACTTTGAAAAACGGTCATCTACAATTGTGTTCAGTATATCATTTGGAGTCTAATGGAACCAACTTTTTTTGGTGAATAGTAACATACCCTTATAGATAGTAATATGAATAGTAAAATGACCCTAATGAATAGTAAATTGTGTTATTATTTTATTTTATTAAGGATTTAAGATAATGACATCTTGGTTAATTTTTCAATGTGATTTAAAAGCAGTTAGAGTTTTTAAATTATTAATTTTTGAATTAAGCATGATTTTATTTAAAAATTAAATTAATAATATTTAGAAAATTATTTTCAAAAAATAAACTTCATTTTTGAATTCTACACATCGATAAATGGTAAGGGTGAATTTTTGGGATTTTTCTGAAATTCTTGAATTTTCGATGGATAGTGAAATACGGTAAAATATCGTATATTCAAATTATCAGTAAAATACACTATTTATTACTTCATAAGTGATGTAAGCCCAATTGGTTCGAACTCACATGCCATTATTACTATTTGGGGTCACATGAATTATGATTATTCACACTATTGAGCAAAAATATTATAATAATGATTAAAATAATGAAAAATACACCCTCTCTTCCACTATAAATACCACCCTCATTCCCCTCTTCCCCCCACACCAATCAAGCCTTGAGCCTTAACTAAGTTCTTCCCAATACTCTTTCCAAGGATCTTCCCCACATCATAGATCTTCTAGTCTCCCCAAAAGGCCAAAACCAAAGGCCTTAAGATGGATCTCAAGGAGAAGAGATCAGGAGCTAAACATCCTCTTTTATTTTCTTTCCTTCCATTCATTTTATGTTATTATTTTTCATTCCTTTTGGATAATATTGGGATATTTTAGTAAATATCCCCATTACTACCCATATTATTTAAGAGTGACGAGATAACCCCATTTCTCTAATCAAACTATTTTATTAAAATTTAAGGGATGCCGTTAGGCTACTGAATTTTCATAAGGAATTTCTCAAATTTTCTTTTATTTTGAGTTCCTTTCTTTTATTATTGTTTACTCACCTTCTATTATCCAAGAGAAATGAAAGATCTATAATCTTTTATATCATGTATGTTCTCATGTTCATGGAAAATTCATCATCAATCTTCTTCTCCTCTCCCACTTATTCAAGGAATTAAAAACATTGTCCATAATGTGTCGAATTATCGACATTGTGGACGATGTGATTTCAATTTGCTTTAATTCCTTTAAATATGGTCATAAAAACATTTTTATGGTTGAAACATGTTATAATATATTTTTTATGTCTCATACATGTTTCTGGAATCATTTTTTACACATGGTTTTAATTTATAAAACAAAACGAGGTAGTTATTACCAAAGAACCACTAAAATGATCTAAACAAACATCATTAATGGTTTAACTTATGAATCATCCTCATGTAAGAATTCAAAATGATAAATGGTATAATTTATGGTTCCAAAGATATTTAAATACTACTCCATTACACTTATGGAGTTTTAATTCCAATCGACATGAACAACCAGCATGAACCAATCATAGAAATCATGTAAAGAACTCACCCAAAAACAGCGCGAGGAACACAATACTAACAATTAAAGGGTGAAATGATGTAATGAAATGATAATATAAGATATTATAAATATGGATATATTTCTTTAAGATATTAATAACACTATTTTAACCATTATACAGGAGGTTTAAGTGGGTTTTAAGTAAGACAAACCCGATGTAAGGGAATTCTTAAGCCGATTTCCATTCTTTGGGTTAACCTTCTACTTCATTATTTATGTGGTATTAAAATTGTCTGTGTGATTAAAATTGTTTACATTATAATGATTTATGTGTATTTATAGTGTATATACATATTCCATCTACTCTAATATGTCTCGATTCAATTATATGATTTATGTAAGGGGTTCTCCTTTAAAATGTTCTTTTTAAAAATTTTATTTTATTAAATTTCAAAGGAAATGTTTTTATGAAATTATTCATATTGTATGATTGTGTTATTGTTCTTGGGAATTGTTTATAATGAAGTTTAGGACCTATATTTCCCTCCAATGCATTGGGTATGTGTAAGTTAAAGGTTGGCCATATGGTTACTCCAAGTGTAACTACGATGGTTACACAAATTGTAAGGTAGCTGTGAGGGTTACAAATTATAAGGTAGATGAGAGGGTTACAAGATTATGTAAGTAATTCCTCAATATAACTTTATTGTTATATTTATTTTCTTATTTTTTGTTTAAATATTTTGGAAATCTCATGTTTCACAAAGTAAGTATATATGAGTGATGATTATGTCTTTTGAAAATGTTTTCATATGTTACAAGTATTCATGAAATAATGTGCTCTTTCCTTATTTTACAACCCTTACTAATATTTTTGTGCTCATCCCAGGTTTCTTAAAATTATTCTTACAATTCATAAGGATGAGTTAGAAAAATAAGGAATCAAAGTTAAATGTTTGAATATTTGTCAAAGAAATCATGTTTTAAGCTTTAATGTTTTATATTTTGAAAAAAATGGAAACTGTTTTTATAGTATCCACTCTGTAACAATGTGTAATGTTATGAATGATGGTTTAGATAACTTTAGTGGTTAGGATGATGTTAAAAAAATAACATGAATGATTTTTACTCTATGATTAATTTGAAATGCTATAGAATTTAAATATTACCATGTTTCTTCGTCTACGATATGTTTATTTATAATGGTTGCCTGTAGAAGAAACAGGGAATCTGAAGAGGGGAGGCACTAACAGAACCAAATCCTTCTGAATCTGTATCCCGGAATTGTAGGGATTTGAACTGAGAAGTTTGTGATAGTAATGGATCAGCTAAATAAAGTAATAAATGGTGGTGGAATCCATGCAAGGGAACAACCATAGGTACCATAATGGAACATGACAATTGTGGAACATTTTATGAGACAACACCCTCCTGTTTTCAATGGATCTTCTGACCCAGTAGTGGATGAAGGATGGATTGAATCCCTTGAAATGATATTTGATGTAATGGGTTGTTCAGATAATCAAAAGTTATGTCATGTCATTTATCGTTTTGAAGGTGAAGATGATAAGTGGTGGTAAATGGTAAAGAATACTAGGGATAGAAAGATATTGATGCCTTAGAGTGGGATGGATTTAAAATTATTTTCCTTGAAAAATATTTTCCTAAGGTGGTGTGACTTAGGATGGAGAATAAATTCCTTGAATTGAAACCGAAGGATGAAGATTCAGTGGACGTGTATGAAGTGAACTTCACCCGACTGGTGAGGTATGCTCCAAATCTTATTATGGATCTTGATAGAAAAATCAACCGCTTTTAGTGAGGACTGGAGCCAAGCTATCAAAGGGCGTTGGCCTCCCATGAATTCAAAAGTTATGAGAAACTTGTATGATATGATGAGAGGGAAGAGATGGAGTTTGCCGATGATCACGTACATTTTGGAAACAAGAAGAAGAACAGGTTCAGATGGCAAGTGAGGGGTAAGAATCAACCAAAGAAATCTGATGGTAAGAAAATCCAGTTTCCAGTTTGTGAAAAGTGTGGAAAGAAGCACCTTGGGGAATGTCTTAGAAAAACTAGGAAGTGTTTTAAATGTGGTAAGTTTGGACATATGGCCCAAGATTGTAATGAAATTGATCCAAAGACTAATCCAGATAATCAAACTATAAAGTGTTTTAAATGTGGTGAGATGGGTCACTATACAAATGTATGCCTAAAGAGAGATCCAAATGATGCAAAGAAGCTAGACTATAAGTAGAAAGGTGTAGTTAGATCCTTTATGACTACGTCAACAGATGTCGGGCCATCCAATGAATTTGTATCAGGTACTTTTTTTTTTCACTCAGATTATGATAAAGTTTTGTTTTATACGGGGTCTACACATTTCTTCAGCTCTAAGAAATTTTCAGGTAAATTATAAATATCACCTCAACAAATGAGATCATAAGTTGTTGTTAAAACACCTGGGGGAGATATAATAATAAAGAGTAATTATAAGAATATTTATATTGTGGTATGTGGAAATACTTTTCCTGAAAACCTTTTTGTTTTACCCTTAGTTGAGTTTGATGTTTTTTGGTAATGTATTGGTTTTCTGTTTATCATGCTAATATTGACTGTAGAGCTAAATAAGTTGTTTTTCAGAAATAGTTTCAGTTTGTATATAAGAATGAACCCATACAATTAATAACATACCAGGAAGCTGGAAACTATTGAAATATAAAAATGAAAGTTATCTTTCTTATATTATTGAAAACAAGGGAACTGTTCATATTGATGATGTGACTTTGGTAAATGAATACCTAGATGTTTTTCCTGATGAGTTACCTAGTGTCATACCTGATCAATATGTCGAGTTCACAATTTACTTAGTTCTTGATGCTAAGCCAATTTCAAAAACCCCATATCGTATGACTTAAATAGAACTTCTTGAATTGAAAAATCGGTTGCAAGATTTTCTTGATAAAGGATTTATTCATTCCAAAACTTCACCATGGGGAGCTCCTGATTTGTTCTTTACAAATAAAGATGGTTCCATGAGACTTTTCATTGATTATAGAGCTTTGAATAACATCACTATTAAAAACAAGTATACTTTTCCTCACATCGATGACTTATTTGATCAGCTCCAGGGAGATCAGTTCTTTTCCAATATTGACTTGAGATCTGGATACCATCAGCTGAAGTTGAAGGAGGATAACATCTTGAAAAAAGCCTTTCATAATAGATATGGGAATTATGAATTTGTTGTTATTCCGTTTGGATTAACTAATGAACCTGCTGTATTCATGGATCTTATGAATAGAATATTTCATGAGTTCTTGGATAAGTTTATGGTTGTGTTTATTGATGACATTCTAGTATTTTCTAAAAATAAAGAGGAGCATGAAAAAAATCTAAGGGTTTTTTTAAAAACCTTAAAGGAAAATAAATTGTATGGAAAATTCAGCAAGTGTGATTTTTTGTTGCAACCAATTTCTTTTCTTGGGAACATTGTAAATAAGGATGGAATAACACTTGATCCTTCCAAAACAAAAGTGGTTGATGAATGGCCAAAACATAACAATGTTACAGATATTTGTAGTTTTCTTGGGTTAGAAGGTTATTGCCGACAGTTTGTTAAAACTTTGCATGGTTATCTAGCCCGATAAAGAAGTTAACATGAAAAGGGGTTAAATTTATTTGGATAGAAGAATGTGATGTTTTTTTTTTCAGGAACTGAAGAAGTGATTGGTGAATGCTCCAGTTTTGGACTTGTCTTCATAAAATGGCGAGTTTGTAATCTACAGTGATGCTTCTTTGAAGGGACTTGGTTGTGTTTTGATGCAGAATGATCAGGTAATTGCATATGATTCATGACAACTAAAAACTCATGAGTTAAATTATCCCACACATGATTTAGAATTGGCAGCTGTGGGTTTTATTTGAAAATTTGGAGGCATCATTTATACGGATCCAAATGTAAAATATATACTGACCATAAAAGTCTGATGTATATATTCACTCAGAAGGAATTATACATGAGGCAGAGAAGATGTCTTGAACAGATAAAGGATTATGATTTCACAATCAATTACCATCACAGAAAAGAAAAAAAAAGTGGCGGATGACTTGAGTTAAAAACATCATGCATCATTAATCATGTTGCATCGGAGACATGATCCCTTGATTAATGATTTGATAAATTTTGGATTAGGAGTTATTGGTGCAGTAAATACCTCTATTTTGTCCCAGGTTTTAGTGCAGTAATTATTATCAGACAGAATTAAGAAAGTGTAGAAGGAAGACCATAAGTTATAGAAAAAGGTAGAATTGGTTAAAATGGGTAAGTTTCTAGAATTTAACCTTGATAAATATTGTGTTTTAAGAATTGGTAAAAGGTTGTGTGTGACTTCTATTTCTTAGATGAAGAAAGATTTGTTGTGTGAAGCTCATAATTATCCATTTTCGTTTCATCTTGGAAGTATTAAGATGTACATAGACCTTTAGGAGTATTGTTGGTGGGATGGAATGAAAAGAGATATTGCTAATTTTACCATGAAATTTTTGACATGTCAACAGGTTAAAGTAGAGCGACAGTTACCGAAGGAGATACTTCAGCCTTTACTAGTGCCAGAGTGGAAGTGGGAGAATGTATCTAAGGAATTTATGGTGGAACTACCTAATACATATCGAGGTAACAATACAATTTGGTTTATTATTGATTGGCTGAAAAAATCTTCATATTTTCTTTCTATTTGAGATACAATGTCTTTAGATCAGTTTTGTAGACTATACCTCAAGGAGAATGTCTAGTTACATGGAGTTCCTCTTTCCATTGTATCTAATCGAGATTCCAAGTTCACTTATAAATTTTTGAAGGGACTTCAGAAGTCATTGGGCACCGAATTAAATTTCAGTACATCTTTTCATCCTCAACCAGATAGCCAGTCAGAACGAACGATTCATACTTTTGAGGATATGATTTGAGATTGTTCAATAGACTACCAGGGAAGTTGGGATCCACATATTTCTTTAGTAGAGTTTTATTATAATAAAAGTTTTTATTCCAGTATATATATGGAACCTTTCAAGGATTTGTATGGGAAGTAGTGTCAGGCTCCAACGTTTTGGGATGAAGTAAATGAATCAAAGTTGATGGGGACAGAATTAGTAGAGGAAGTGGTTGTGAAAGTGAATATGATCTATAAGCACATGAGGACAGCTTAGAGTGGCCAGAAAAGTTATTCATATAACAACTGGAAATACTTCTCTTTAGAGGTAGGTGACCATGTTTTCCTTAAAATCTCTCCTTGGAAAAGTGTGATGTGTTTTGGTAAGAAAGGGAAGCTAAGTCCGCGGTTCATCGGTCCTTTTGAAATCCCAAATAAAGTTGGAACAGTTTCATACCGAGTAGCTTTGACTCAGAGTTTGTCTCAGGTATAGAATGTTTTCATGTTTTTATGTTGAGGAAGTATGTGTTAGATTCATCACATGTCTTGATCCCAAAAGAAGTTTAGCTGGAAGAGAACCTTTATTACGAAGGGAAACCATTTTAGATCCTCGATTGAAGGGAACAAGTATTGCAGAATAAGGTAATACACCAGGTAAAGGTTTTGTGGAGAAACCACATGGTAGAAGAAGCAACTTGGGAGTTTGAAAATGCTATGAGGTAAAAGTAACCTCACTTATTTAATAACCAAATAAAATTGTGAGGATGTAATTTCCAGAAGGTGGGGAGAATGTAACACCCCAAGGTTTTCTAAAAATAAATTGGAATGCATGAAACTTTGTTTTAAGTAGATAATTATAAATAGACTTTAAACATAATTTTACTACTTCTATGTTTTGAATTTGAAAAAACGGTCTTCTACAATTATGTTCAGCATGTCATTTGAAGTCTAATGGAACCAACTTGTTTTTTAGTGAATAGTAACATACCCTTTAATATGAATAGTAATATAACCCTAATGAATAGTAAATTGTGTTATTATTTTATTTTCTTAAGTATTTAAGATAATGACATCTTGGTTAATTTTTCAATGTTATATAAAAGCAGTTATAATTTTTAAATTATTAATTTTTGAATTAAGTATGATTTTATTTAAAAATTAAATTAATAATATTCAGAAAATTATTTTCAAAAAATAGACTTCATTTTCGAATTCTACACATCGAGAAATGGTAAGGGTGAATTTTTGGGATTTTTCTGAAATTCTTGAATTTTTGATGAATAGTGAAATACGGTAAAATACCGTATATTCAAATTATCAGTAAAATACACTATTTATGACAGCATAAGTGATTTAATCCCACTTGGTTCAAACTCACATGTCATTATTACCATTTTGGGTCACATAAATTATGATTATTCATAGTCTTGAGCAAAAATGTTATAATAATGATTAAAATAATGAAAAATACTCCTCTCCTCCACTATAAATACCACCCCCATTCCCCTCTTCCCACCACACCTCTCAAGCCTTTATCCTTACCTATGTTCTTCCTAATACTCTTCCCAAGGATCTTATCCACGCCTTGGAGCTTCTGGTATCACCAAAAGGCCAAAACCAAAGGCCTTAAGAAGGATCTCAAGGAGAAGAGATCAAGAGGTGAACATCCTCTTTTATTTTCTTTCTTTCCTTTCATTTTATTTTATTATTTTTCATTACCTTTGGATTATGTTGGGATATTTCATTACATATCCCTCTTACTTCCTATATTATATAAGAGTTATGAGATACCCCCTTTCTCTAATCAAACTATTTTATGAAATTTTAAGTGACACCGTTAGGCTGCTGAATTTTCATAAGGAATTTCTCAAATTTTCTTTTATTTTGAGTTCCTATATTTTATTCTTATTTCCTCACCTCTTATTATCAAAGAGTCATGAAAGATCTAGAATATTTTATATTCTTAATGTTCTCATGTTCATTTAAAATTCATCATCAATATTCTTCTCCTCCCCCACTTATTCAAGGAATTAAAAACATTGTCCGTGATGTGTCGAATTACCGACATCGTGGATGATGCAATTTCAATTTGATTTAATTCCTTCAAGTCTAGTCATGAAACAATTTTTATGGTTGAAAAAGTTTATAATATATTTATTATTTCTCATCCATGGTTTTGTAATTATTTTTTACACATGGTTTTAATTTATAAAACAAAATGTGGTCGTTATTATCAAAGAACCACTAAAATGATCTAAACAAACATCATTAATGTTTTAAATTATGAATCATCATTATGTAAGAATTAAAAATGACAAATGGTATAATTTATGGTTATGTAAATATGAAAATACTACTCCATTCCAATTCGGGAGTTTCAATTCCAATCGACAAGAACAACTATCATGAACCAATCATGGAAAACATGTAAAGAACTCACCCCAAAAACAACGCAAAGAACAAAATACAAACAATTAAAGGGTGAAATTATGTAATGAAATGATCATATAATGCATTATAAAGATGTATATGCTTCATTAAGATATTAATAACACTCTTTTAACCATTATACAGGAGGTTTAAACAAGTTGGAAATAATACAAACCCAAGGTAAGAGAATTCTTAACCCCATTTCCATTCTTTGGGTTAACCTTCTACTTCATTATTTATGTGGTATTAAAATTGTTTTTATGATGAAAATTGTTTATATTATGATTATTTATGTGTATTTACAGTGTATATACCTATTCTATCCACTCTAATAAGCCTCTATTCAATTATATGATTTATATAAGGGGTTTTTACTTTAAAATACTCTTTTTAAAAATTCTATTTTACGAAATTTCAAAGGAAATGTTTTTATGAAATCATTCATGTTGTATGATTGTGTTATAGTTATTGGGAATTTTTTATGATGAATGGTGGGACCTATATTTTCCTCCAATGCATTGGGTATGTCTAAGTTGGAGTTCGGCCATATGGTTACTCTAAGTGCAACTGCGATGGTTACACAAATTGTAAGGTAGCCATGAGGGTTACAAATTATAAGGTAGCTGAGAGGTTTACATGATTATGTAAGTAATTCCCCAAGATACCTTTATTTTTATATTTATGTTCTTATGTGTTGTTTAAATCTTTTTTAAATTTTATGTTTTACAAATTAAGTATATATGAGTGACAATTATGTCTTTTGAAAATGGTTTCATACGTTACAAGTATTCATGGACTAATATGCTCTTTAATTATTTTACATCCCTTACTAAGATTTTTATGCTCTTCCCAAGTTTTTTTTAAAAATATTTCATAGGTAATAAGTATTTTTAAGACAAATAAGTAATCCAAGTTAAATGTTTGAAGAATTTTCAAAGAAATCGTGTTTTAAGATTTAATGTTTTATATTTTGAAAAAAATGGAAATAATTTTTATGGTATCAAATATGTAACAATGTGTAATGTTATGAATGTATTATGTCCCAATTCTCTAAATCTATAAACTTTAAAAGATACTAAATGTAAAATTAAGTGATATATTGACTAAAATCAATATTATGTAATGTAATAAGGTCGAGTCCTTATACTCATGGTTGGGAAAAAATCATTTTCCAAATAAAAAATTGAGCATTCAAAATTATTTGTTTTGACGCAAACTTATTTATCCAATTTTATTATTATAATAAAAAAATATTATATGAAAACAGGTCATTGTACTCCAAAAAATGGTTGGAAAAATTTTCAAAATTTAATAGTGAGTAATTTGGGATCTTTTTTTGCATTTTTTTTAGTTTTTTTGGTTTTTATTAAAATTCAAACCCATAAAAAAGAAAGATGAAAAAGAGTTTGAAGAAGAAATTGGTAAAAAATTGAGAATTATAGAGGAATATTAAGAAATAGAGAATCACAGATAAAAGAAAAATGAGGATGAAGAAGAGAGATTTAGGAAAAAGGAAATAGGTGACCTTGGTTTTGATTTGGTGGGTCGTCGTCTCTATCTAGTGGTGGGTCAGTGGAAGTCAATGCAGTTACTAGGGAATACGTCCTCTCTAGTGATTATTTTGGAAAATTTTCATTACCTTTAGGATAATCAAAAACAAAAATAATTATTCATTTAATGAAAAATTAAAAAGAAATTCAAAATTCCTAAAATTAAAAGAAAACATGGGTTTCCTACCAAGAAGAACTACATTTATTTTTTCTACAATTGGACAGTTGCAGTGGAATACCCATAGTATAATAGTGGCCACCATGTCTTCTCAACTTGAGTGTGCTTCTATAAAAACTTCTCCTTTGGGAGGCTAAATTGTAAATTGGATAATTTCTTACCTTCCTTTTTTTGTGCTTGTAATTCAATGGGGGTGGAAAGAGAATGTCAGTATCCTCACTTTGGTATTAAAATTGAGGAATGATGTTATCAAAAAAGTGAAGGTTTTATATGCTTATTAATCTAGGAAGATGTTTTGATTCTGATGGTGCATTTATGTAAGGTTCAGATAACATGAAATCAGATTATGTGATCCTAGTTGTTTTTAGCTCATTTATTTCATAAATTCGAATGTGGAGTAAAGAGTATCAAAGGGGACATGAGATTGAATGTATTTCTTCTAGATAATTAATATCAATGTTGTTTTCTAAATAATGGTCAATTTCCACCTCACCAGTGATCACTTTATTAATATGTGAACAAATATCACAAACATCACTTCTATTGGGACAAGATAAGCACATTGTTTTAGGGTTAACTAGACTAATAAGTGATTTTTTAAAATAATTGATAGTAAAAAATGAATGTTGTATAATATGATCTGAATCAAAAAATGATAATTCTAGTTCATTTTCCTCATTACCATATAATTTGGAGTAGTGGAGATCAAAGGTGAGACGAGTTTTCAAATAGTATTCAAGATCCTTTGTATCGATGGAGTTTACATGTGAAAGTTCAACATCAAATTCTCCATTTATGACTTGGTTAATGAGGATTAAAAATTTAAAACCTCCTCTATCATTATAACATGAATAAAATTATGGATCAAGGTTCAATACATTCTTATAAATAATTTTAGAAGCATGGATAGAGAATACAGATTGATTCTTTTATGGGTATCACATGGATTGAAAAATATTGAACTTGACCAGTTGGTACCCAAATTACATGGATGATATGTCAAAATTGACATCAATTTTGGTTCTAGATGCCATGAGGAATGTTCTTACTATAATTAGAGGAGATTAGAAATAATCAATCTCACTTTCCATGTCAAGGACCTAAAAATATGCTAGGAAGATAAGATCATCAACCTAGATAAGGATATCCTCAATTATTCCCTCATTACTGACAATGATTCGATTGGAAAACTAGATGATAACACCCATTGGTTGAAAGGGATCTAGACCAAGGTTGGAGAATATTGGTTTGGGTATGAAATTTATTGAGGATCCTAGGTCTATGAGTGAATCATCAAAGTTAGAACTCCCTATTTGGCATGGAACTGTAAAGGTACATCGATATTTTCACTTAATGGGAATGGATTGTTGGGTTAAAACATTTTAAATGGTCCTAAGTTTTCTATTATGGGTGTATAATTCCTTTAGAAACATTTCACAATTAAGGATTTTTTTGATATCATCTAATAGGGGAATGTTCACATCAACATGTCTAAACATGTCAACCATTTCAAAATTAGGTTCAAATGGATTATTTGCCTTAGATATAGATTAAATAAAATGAATTTGATTTTTTAGATAAATGGAAGTAAGTGATGGAGTGGTTTTGGGTTTTTTTTATAATTTTTGGTCTTTTATTTTTTCAGGTCAACATTTAAAGTGGAATTTATGGATTAATCATGAGGCATATCGATTTTATTACCCATTATAAGTGAAATTTCACTTATATTGCCCTTTGGGTTGGGAAATTGTTGAGATGGGAGTTGGGAAGAATTGGATTGTTGTTATTTACCTAGGTGGGATGCAAGTTAACCAATTTAGTTTTCAATGTTTTTAAGGCTAGAATGGGTGAATGAGGAAAGATATTCTACATAACTTTCCCATGGTTTCTTAGAAGAATAGGATTGTACAGAATTCATATTTCCTTGATTTTAGTTCTTGAAAATTGCTTTTATTAGGTTGGGATTTGAGAAGGCTCACTAGGATGGTGGAAACCAGGAGGAGGAGGAGGAGGATGATTTCTCCATTGATGTTTAGGAACAAAAGGATAAGGTTGTTATAAGTTACCAAAACCTTGAACATATTAGAATTGGTTTGTATTTTGAGGATGAAACTGAGGGGGATGAGAGACATAATTACCATACCTTAATCCTGGGTTATAGGTTGAAGAGAAGGGCTCAGAGTGGGGTTGGTTATAGTTTCTAATGAATTGAAATGATATTTGAGGGTTAGTGTTATGATGAGAAAATACTATATTAAGATCCATTGGTCTAGATGAATTTGATGGATCATCTTGAATATGTGGAAATGTTTCGGTTGGATGAGTTGGCAAGCTATATATTCCACATTTTTTATAGGTATAGAGAATAGAGATTGTTTAGAAGATGAGGTTGGGGATTTGGTAGCCATGACTAGTTATCTCACAAGACCTATAAGTTCACTCATCCACTTGGTCATCTTGTTAGGCTCTATGGATTGATTATCTTGGACTTATTTAACTTGATCACATACTCAAGTATGTAATTGTTGCATGTTTTTAGCCATGTTATTTTTAAGATCTGATGTTGCTGCAAGAGTTTTTTCAATAAGAGCACCACCACTTTGACATTAATGAGAGTTCTCTCCATAGAAAAAAATACCTCATAGAAGTATTGGATCAATATTTGGTCATGGATTTGGTGGTGTAGGCATCTTTAAACATGTTTTTTGAACCTATCCCATTAATTATGGAGTGATTCATTAGTGAGTTGATGGATACCACTTATTTCCTTTCGGATAGAAGCAGTTAGAGAAGCAGGGAAGACTTTCTCTAAGAATATTCACTTTATTTCATTCCATGTGGTAATGGAACTAGGAGGGAGGTAGTAGATCTGTGACTTGGAGGAGTCATCTAGGGATAAAGGGAATGCTTGAATTTTTATTTTTTCTCCAGAAACCCCTTGAGGCTTCATGGTAGAGCACACCACTTGGAACTATTTGAGATAAAGAGGTGAATACTCACGGGATAACCTATGGAAATGAGGTATAAGATGAATCAAACCTAATTTGAGTTTAAAATAAGCCTCAATATTTGTATATTGAATACCAATGGGTTGGTAATTTATATTAGGGAAAACGAGTTTTTTTAAGGTTTGTTCCCTAGTATTGGTCATATCATGAACAATTGGATGGGAAATGAATGTATCTGGAGTGATTTGATTATCCCTAATGTTACTCCTAAGTTGGTGAAGTTTTAGATTGATTTTAGGGTCAAAAAAATATGATGGATTGTTTGGGAGGTTATGAGGCATTCAGAAAAAATTTAAAAGGATGAGTAATGAGAGTTTTTCTTTGTTTTTTTTCTTCAGATTTTTTGGTTATTTATTTATTTATTTATTTTTTTACAAAAAATTAAAAAATATCACTAATATTCACCATACCTAGAAATAGTTCCATTTAAGTATGGACGATTTTTTCCTATTGATCATTCAAAGTTTCGACACTCTGTTAATGTGTATAGTGACACTTGAGTCGAACCCTCGGTGATGGTACTATTTTTTATATTCGATTGTTTTTTATTAATTTGATTTTGAATGGGGTGGTTACAAATATTAATTAAATTGATTTATAGATGAAGTTTTATTTTAAAATTTGATAAATATTGGGTTGGGTTCAATATTTGGGATTTAATCTTATGATATCCTTGAGATTTCTGTGATATTGCTTAAATTAAAAACCACTTCACAAGATTATTTTGATTAGAATTTCTAAGTGCATATGCTTAATCCAATACTTAACATAAATAGGGTTGTAATATTAATCAATAATTTTTTATAGTAGTGTATTTACGACTCTAATTTTCCATGAAATCCACACATTAAATAAAACATGTTAGTAATCCATGAAATTTTAAGTTTAAAATACACAATGTTAACCTTAATAATATTTAATGAGAAAATACTCTCGATCAATTAACATACCAAAATTATGAATCAACCAAATTGATGATTTACTAATTCATTTATATTTTTAGTAATCTATATTATGATGTTTAGGGTTTTTAGTTTAAAAAATATGAAAAATAACGAGATAAGATAAGAGTAGTGCGCCGAACACACAAATGAACAATGAAGAAAATTAAAAATGAACTTTTGATTGAATACAAAATTCATAAAAGTGAAGGGTTTTCAGACTGATATAATCTATTTTGAGACCATTAAAATTTCATAATAGAAGTTGGATGATAATTATATATTATGATTAAGTAACATGTATTAATATTTAATTTAAATAAAAATGAACTTACATGATTAAAAATGAAGAAGGACACAAAATATCATGAAAACAAAGAGAGGAGGAAGGGTATCTCAAGTGAAAATTTGATTTTTAAGGTCCTATAAGGATTTTCAAGGCTTTTGTCATGTTAATTTATCCTCCTCTATTCTGAAATTACAACTCCTTTCAAGGTGAGAACGAGTATCTATTTATAGCCAAAGGGAGTGAACTCTTTGCATTCTAAAACTGTCCCTCATGTTGTATTGTCAATTTGAAAATTTAGAAAGACTAATATAGAGAAATAATCTTATTAAAAGCTTTATATATAGATTTTTAATGTACACTCTCTAAATTTGGAAGCCATTGTACTCTCAGATCCAAAGTTATGGATGTTTTACTAAATAATGTGCTAATATATATTTTTATCAAGATTTTTTAAAAATGTCACAATGTGAATGGTTATTGGATAGGAGGATAAACTTAAATATAAACTATTTATTCAAAAAAGGTGGGCAAATACATATATTATTACACACTGCAAAATGTAATCTCAATTTGATTTCTAGATTGGGAGAAAAGTCAATTATATTATTCTACTTTTAAATCCTAGACAGAATTGTGGGATAGAATTTAAAGAATCAGTTGGGACCCTTTTTGGTGGATTTGGTCATTATAATTTTTAACCAAGATGTTTTTAGATATGAACCTACATATTCTAGAGTTTCATAAAATATGGGCCTCTGTATTGATCCCATAGATTCTATCTTATGGCTGGTCCATTTTTCATCACAGATTTAGTGGGCCTTTTTGTGTGGTCCATAAGTCCCTTCAAATGGATAAATTGGAAAAATATATAGTCTAATGATATGATGGAATTTGAATCAGGAATTATAAAAAATAAAAATAAAATAATTTAGATTAGTATTTTGAGTGATATGATAAAAACATGTAAACTATTTTTTAATTAAATGAATTAGAGAAATTCTTTTTATATATGTTTATGATCAAAACATAAACATTGAATGGAAGTTAATTATTTTGTAGTGACAATTATGTAATGGGAGTAATTTAAAATCATGAATGAATTTTTAATATCACCACTTCCCTACAGATGGTAGTACACACTAGCAAACACACAATAATTTTCAGTAACTGGTAAGTATCCACAGTTATAAGATTCACTTTCCTTATTCTTTTTTGATCCACTTCATAAAGTTATTCACTTCCTCCACAAGTAAGTTGAATCAAAATTTACCTGCATACAATCTTCAATAACATAAAAAATTCTCTATGAAACTTGTTGGTCTTGAAGCATTATCTAGAAACTCTATCTGGAAAACTTCCTCAAAAAAAGTCAGTATAATCTGCCTCAGTCTAATAACCTCTATCCGATGGGCTCCATCCGATTGGACTTGGTCTGATTCTCCTTCCACTCTTACTTATTAAACTAAGTGGATACTCAATTTTCAGCTCATAATTCCTTCATCCGATGGAACTCGATCTGATTAACCTTAATTAAATAGATGTCGCTTCGATGGGATCAATCCGATAGACTTGCACCGATGGAACATTGTTTGTTTGAACTTGATCTAATGACTAGATTGAACCTCAGTCTTATGGGTCTTACTTATATTTAACCAGGAACAAATAGTTTTATCGAAATCTAAATACCTATTATACAATTTTTTTGGAGCTCTAGAAAATGTGAAAAAATTCAACACTCATGAAAAGTATGAATATTCTATGCTCTCCTTTTATAGGCACCCAAGAATGGAAAAGGATGGAAAACGAATTGCTTTTCTTGCTCAAAAAAATTCACAATTATCAAATTTCTTGTTCATTTAAGTATTCATATTTTACTTATTTAAATATTTTCAATACTTATGGGAGATTATTTAATCTTCTCAAATCTTCAGACTTCTTCGAGTTTTCAAAATTTTCTTTAGTTCAATTTTTCATTATGATGAAAACATATGTGAAACTGAAGACTGCTCATTATGATGAAAATTTATAAATACTGAAAGTATCATCATAAAAATTCTTCATATCAACTAAAAAACACTTGTTAAAACATCGAGAGAATTATGTATCATTTAAAAACATCCCTTTTCAATACTTTGGAATCAAGCACACGTCAGAAATATCTTCAAAGTATTTATCCTTCTCTTAAATTCCTCAAAACAATGATCCTATGTCTGATTAAGTTTAGAATCCTATGAATTTATCAGTTTAATCATGCATCTAATAGACCAGTATCAACTTCACTCCGATGGATCATTCCCAGTGCCAATCATATGAGTCAACACCACTTTTTAAGAAACAATCAATACTTTTATTCTTTTTCTCTTGACCCAATCGAAATACAATTCAACCTGATGATAATGGTTGACAACATTATTGATTATAATTTGGTTGAATGATCTCTGAATCCTTCTATTTCATTTAAATCAACAATATAACCATTCAATTATTTATCCAATAGATCTTTGTATCCAATGTGTTAAATATACTAACAATTTATAAAATGAATCGGTGTCAGAATCCATTATGATGAATCAGTGTCAGCAATGACTTCTTTACTTTAGCTTTCTAGTATTTTGATATTATCACACTGATGGTTCTCATACCGATGATAAGTAGCCTTACATGTTTGGTGTTCCTCAAAATGATAAGTAGCAACCATAATACTTCACATCGTATTATCCTATCTTCCAAAAACTCTAGCATGTATCATTATTTCTTTCATGATTTATGATAACTCCATGAACAACAAACATCATCAGATTTAGAATCAAATGTAAACTCTAATACAACTTATCATTATGATCAAAAATTTCATTATATACTCAATATTATTTTCAGCAGCTTATGATTATCTATCAAAACCCCAATCCGATAAATTGTATTCAATGACTCACATTGATAGACTAAGTTCCATGGGTGGTTCCGATTGTAAACTTTTTAAATTACTCTCTTTTATAATGATTTTCATATATTGATATATTGATAGAAAATAAAACCAAAAAACAACTTGAGCCTAAAAAATATTTACATATAATGTACTCTACATGGATAAGTACTATTAGGTATGTGGGTGTTCGTAGGGTTTCTCATGTGTGGGATTTTTTGTTAGTTGTTGGGGGGACTTTTGTTCTTGTTCTTTATTATTTTTTAAGGATGGTAGAATTATGAATGGGTTGTTAGTTTTCTATTCTATTATTAAATAAGGTATTAACTATTTAATGGGTGAGATAAATCAATTATAAATTAATGCCAGTTTGCAGGGGGCTGGTCCTTTGGATGATTCTACTTAGCTCTATGGGATATTGGTCTTCTCCAATGGAGCTTCTTCATCTTCTTATACATACCATTCCTACTATATTTTCAATTTTATTCTGTATATATGAGGTGTATACCAACTTTATTGATTGCTTCTTCTACCTTATTTATTCCCTAATATCATCATTAGGCTCATTACCTAACAATTTGGTTCTTTCTTTGAGAGAAACTTCTAAAGAGAAAAGCAGGGAGGGGAATCTTGATAAAAAAATTAAAGAAATATATTCTTGATATAGATAAAAAGAAGATGAACCAGTAGCTGACTATCTACTACTACTTCTAGTGAAACACCATTGGGAAAGCTGATCTCCATGAGTTGTTTTCATTAACTGAATATTCACGACTATTGGGGAACATAAATGCTGAGGAACTGTGATCGCTGAGAGAAATATGCTAGTCTAAAAAAATTTGCATGCTGAGTGGATGGATAAAGATAAACGGAAGTTATAGGTTAATATCTTTTTTTGATTATTTGACATACTATTTGGGTATATTAGAGTATTTAGAACTAGAATAAGAATCTATCATTTAGAAATGGACCATCAAGGCTCAGAACATTGATGATTTGAAGAATGTGATAGAGAGAGTTGAGCTTACATATTTTCTAAGAGAGATTCATTTTTTATGGATAATAAAAGTATAGTAGTATTTCCAAGGTTTTTTAACATCATAATTTATACAACTACCTCTAGCACAAATTTCTATGGAGTACTCGGTTATGTTATTATTCCTACCAAGGCTAAGTGAAAATCCTAGATTAGATTAGGATAAAATAAATCTAGTGTTGTTGGATAAATATGTGAATGATAAGGATAAGATGGAGTTTTTATGATAGCTATGTGAGATTTAGCGGTCAACATAGTATTTGGAGGTCATAAAGGTGGATATCGTATTGATTGAACAATGATTATGCATGGAAAAATTTGAGAATAGTTCAGAAAATGTTGAACCTACTGAGGTGGAGTAGGATCACATTACAAAGGGAGAATTACCAGTAAGATTGGAGAGTTTTTAGGTAGGCCATGAAAATTCAAGAAGTAGTTAGCTTGATGAGAAGAATAATTGTAGTCATACTTAGCCATATGTGGTAATATTAGAAGCTCCTAGTGTTATAAAAGTTTTAATGAGTGATTTAAAGCTGCCCAAGGGAAGGATATCTATATATTATGGATACAAATTATTACAATATTCACTATCTGGGGAATATCCCATGATGATTACTCAGGATAACCAGGTTTTTGTCTTAGGAAAATGACCAAACATCAGTTTATTTTTGGAATGTACAATACTGAAAATTCTGATTTTAACAAGGCTTGGATTTATCATCTCTAGCTAAAAGTTATGATAAAGGTCCGATTCATCAGTTCTAGAAAAATCACTAATAAAGGGGTACTTTATCAATTATAAAAAAGTGCTGATAAAGGGGGGTCTTTATCAGTGCTAAAAAAAGCGCTGATAAAGGCCCCCTTTATTAGCGCTTGTAAAAAAGCACTGATAAAGGCTCTCCCTTTATAAGTGATATTAAAAAGGTGCTGATAAGGGGGGTGATTTATCAAAACTTGTAAAAAATCACCAATAAAGGTTATATTTTAAAAAATATATATATTTCATTAAAAATAATTTATTAATACATAAATATATTTATATTGACATAAATATAATATATATTTTTTAAATATGTTTTAGATAAGGCTAAATAGGAATTTAAACTTAATATATAAGATAATTAGTGTAAATGGATTATAAAATAAATAAAAAATATTATTAATTAATAATTTTCTAATAATTATTGATTAATAGTCATTTAGTAATAATTGGATGACATAAAAATTAACTGAATTAATGAAAGATCTAAGATAAGTTGAATACATGACTAGAAATTCAGACGACCATAACTTTTGATCCGAGTGTTCGTTTAAGCTCTACCAAATATCAAATCAAATCCTACAAGGAGATCTATGCACTAGTGTGGGGGAATATTAGTCACATTATATTATTCCAAAAAAATCCCAGAAGACCTCTAAAACAGATTTTTAGTCTGGGTAGCCCAATTCTTTAACATTTGATGGAATTTCAACCCCATTTAAGGGGGTCTTTTTGTCTGTTTTTAGTAGGGAATGAATTTATTCCCAAGTATTACATTCATATTGATATTATGGTTTTAAAATTTTATCGTTTTTCACAATTTAGTTTTATTTATAATTAAATATATGAATATTTTCTTATATTTACCTATAATAAATAACATATATTAATAAATATATCAAAATATTTATGAAAAATATATTTTTAAATATATAAAACAAAAGCTTACTATTATTTTTATTTAAAGTAAATAATTATCCATTTTATTTAGCTTATAAAAATTCATTAATTTGTATATATAATGTTTATATATACATATGTGTGTGTATTAATAAACACACACACACACACACATATTTATATTCTAATATATATAAATGAATATTAATATATAATATATTTGAATAAATATAATTGTATATATATATAACACATTTCTAAATATATGAAAATAAATATAAAATTCATCAAATATACAACAAAATACGCATGACATAGTGGTAAGGAGAATCCAGTCGCATAAGGGAGGTCCATGGATCAAATCTAGACATGCCAAGGTATTTAGGGTAGTCTTATAGCACCGAGTAAGGGGGTGGGGTGCATGATGGTAGTTGAGGAGTTGAAAATGCTGAGAGGGGGGGGGGGGGATTGTAAGAATAGAGAGAGGGGGTGTTGGGGGTGGGTGAAAAATTAATTTTTTTCAATTTTTTTAATATCACTTTTTTAGCATTTTTTAAAGGGTTCCTTTGTCAACATTTTTTTAGCGCTGTTAAATGGATCCTTTAACAACATTTTTTTGTGTTGTTAAAGGACAACATTTAACTTATCTCATTTTATCATCACTTTTGAAGCACTGATAAAACCCGTTTACTAGTGCTATTAAAGGACATATTTAGAGTGGTAGTGGTGAGGGATGTTGTAGTTAAAGGTGAGTGTTTTCATAGAATTACTTAATGAGATGTTGGATTAGATTTTTATTTTTTTTTACAACTATGGTTGGATATAGTAGGGGAAGTAGCTTCTAGGAATATTTAGTGATTTATTATCAAGTTTTTGAAATTTTTTCTTTATCTCTCGGTATGAAATTCTCTGAGCTGGTCTTGGTTTCCAAAGGGTGGGGAAATACATACACATTGGTTAATAATTTTTTTTAGTCATCCACCTGTTTTGTTTTCCTTTAAGGTTTCTACATTGGTTTTGGATCTATTTAGTTCCCTAAATATTACAAGAGGGTTTGTGTCCATTCTAGATATGGAATCCCTAAATCCTAAAGTTTAATTGTGAGAAATAATAAGTAAAAGTTCCCATAAGTAGGTGGAGTATTTATCTCATCGATTCTAATGGTACATAGAGAAAATCAAGTTTCTTCTTCTTCAAAATATCCTTTGATGAAAAATAATTATAATTTTATCTCTCTTGTTAAGTTGAGGATGTTAGATTCTGAAGCTTCTATGGTGGAAAATATTTCCCCAAAAGCATGATCTTCTATGGTGGGAAACCAAAATCGAAGAGGAACTGAGTTTGTGAGCATCGAGTCCTTGGGAGGAGTCGAAGCCAACTGCAGGTGAGGTTCCGAGCACCAAATGGATTTTTCAACCCCCAAACAAGGGCCATGTGGGATAAAGGTTGAATGCCGAGTGGGATGAGTTTTAGTTGCTAAGAGAGAAGAATCAATCTAGGGATTTGACTCGATTTAGAAGGTCGAGTGAGAATAAGTCAAGCTCGGTTGATGGAGATAGACTATCGATGAGCATCGAATTCTAGATCCGAGTGAGGTTCGACTGTGAAGGGGTTTTGAACTCGGATGTATTTAGTCATCTCATCCTTTTCCCGTTTTCAGATCTATTGTAGGTGGGTGTTGGAATACTTCATTTTTGATTCATTAATTCCATGTTTTGAATATTTTCCTACCATCATCTTTTTTGGAACATTGATTATTTTAATGCCTATTTTAAAATTTTCAACCGATTTTGTCGACATTAGTCAACCATGTTATTGATCTGTTTATTTTTCTTCCTTCGATCGTTATTAGTGATCCACTGCTCCTTGTCGGTCATAATCATTTATGTGAAAATATAATTATATATGTTTCTTTTAATCCATTCTTCATTCATTCTACTAAAATTTTGAGTTTTGTTTTACACTAGAGAGCTAACATGGATTTCTTGTAATGAAATTGTTTTTCATTCATATCCTCTAAATTTGGTCTTCATATTTATTTCATATTGGTTGAGAGATTAATTAGTCACTAAATTATTCTCTAGTGGACTCAATAAATTTCATATGTCCTTCTATTTATTTGTTTTTTTGAGTGTTTAAATAAGTGTGTGTGGTGAATGAAGCTAGTGAGGAAAAGGTTTTTGAGTCAAGTTAGTTTGGAAAGGCAGAGGAATAAGTAACCTTGTTTTATTTTCTGAGTTTTTATATGTTGGGAGTTTGAGAGAAAATAAGGAAGAATAGAGAAGGGAGATCAGTGATGGAAGATGAAGAAGTAATCTACAAATAAATTATATAAGGGAAAATGTATTACTTTCAAAATTAATATATATAAGTATATGTTTTCTAAAATTTGGTTTTATAAATTCTTTTTAAGTGATTTTATTATTTTATAAAATTTTGGCGAACCAAAATTATGTTTTTGATTAAAAATAGATTTAATTATTTTTAAGTTTATAAAATTTTATTTATGGGAGATATTTCATGAATCTATTTATTTTTAAACTTATTTATAAGAAAAAAATAATTTCAAATGATTTTTTTTCCAAAAATAATATTTTTGAAAGTGATATTGTCATTTGAAAAACTTTATTATGTCAAAATTATATTTTATAGTTCAAATTATTCAGTTTCTAATAATTTATTTTAATGATAAAAGTTATATTTTATGTATAATTATTATTTCTATGTGAATTTGTATATCACATTAAGCTTGTTTTATATCATCATTTTATGTGAATTTTACAATTGCATATAGAATGTCCATACATTATGTATATCAATAACATTTCATGAATTAATTTAAATTATTATTTTATAATTTAATTATGATATGTGTTTAAATTAAACCTTCAAATTTATTAAATTCATGGATTTATCCAAATTCTAAAAATGTTTTATGAAAGATATTTTTTTGAAACATTATGGATGATGTAAAATTATTTTCTGTAGAGAAAATGAAGAAAGTATAGTTTTGAAAGGGTTTTTAATGGTTTATGATTGAGAAAGTTGGATCTTCAAAATGTTTTCTTAAAAATTATATTAAGCACTTGGGTATAAGATGAGTTGATTTGTAATGGTGGGTGAACCCATGACCTCACTAGACATTGTCCTGCTAGTAATATTGCTTTTGACCACATGGTTTTGATAGGATCTTCCATGTATAAATTTAATTCATAAAAAGAATTATTATTTTCAAATGAATTTTTAAGTAGAAATTGAAACTTTTTTCAAAGAGTATTTTTGAAATGATAAATATTTTTGAAATTTTTTGAAAATTATTTTGTATAAAAAATATTTTTATTTGATATAAAAGGTTTTAAAAATAGTTTTTGAATTAGTTTTTATAAAATTATTTTTCACAGGTTTTAAAACCCCTTACTGGGAAATTTTATCCTCATCCCTTATTTTAATTTTTTTTTCATTTGTATTTTAAAAATCCTAAGATGAGGGATTTGATTAAGTATTTAGCACACGTGAAGATAAATATATGTTTTAATTATTTTTATACAACAGTGATAAATTGTATAATTTTGTCTAATTATCTAGAACCTAGACCAGAAATGGTACTAGAAAGTATTACGTAATATTTATTTTTTAGTTGTCTTTTAAATAAAAAATACACAACATGTTTTTAGCTCTAAATATGGAAGTGAAGGTTAAGGGTATTTACATAATAGATACCCTTATTTTCATTATTTATATTGATGATATAATTTTTGTAGGTGACAGGTATAAAAATTGTGAAGAATTTTCAGAACAAATGAAGAAATTCAAAATTTTATGCTTAGAGATTTAACTTTATTTAAAGTCGTACAAGTTCAAAAAAATGAAGATACATATTTATATCTCAAGAAAAGTATACAAATTAGTTATTACAAAAGTTTAGCATGGAATATTCCAAGGAGGTTTCAACTCCTATCTTTTTTGGCATGAAGTTGAGTAAAGATGAAACTAATTTTTTTTGAATCTAAAATACTTTTGAAAGTTCATAGGAAGATTAATCTATCTTAACGATTCAAGATAATACATCGAATATGTTATTACATTATGTGAGAGTGATCCAAAGGAAGCACACATTTTGGCAGCTAAATGAATTCTCAGGAATGTTAAAGGAACATCGAACTATGTGATGATTTATAAAATAAGTGTTGAGGAAAAATCTCTTGGGTTCACTAATACTGATTAGGATGATGATTGTAATGATAGAAAATCAACATCATGAGTAATGTTCTTATTGGGTGAATTTTTTGTGAGATATAATAATAAGAAACAACATTTTGTTAATTTGAGCAGAGCAGATGAAAAATATGTTATCACCACTCAAGATTGTGCAAAAATTTTGTGTATGATAGTTCAGATTAATGATTTTAGAGTGAATGTTTGTGAACCATTAAATATTATTTGTGATAATAAAAGTTCCACTGATATTTCTAAAAACCCTATACATCATTCGAGATCAATTCACATTGATATTAAGTATCATTTCATCTATGAGAAGGTTTTTGATGGAGTTGTTAGGTTTGAGTATATTACAACAATGTATAAAATTACTGATATTTTCACCAAAGCTATACTAAGAGAAATATTTGAGAAACTAAGTTTTCAGATACATGTTTAGTCTCCACCAATGACTTTATCAAGTTCATAAGAAACTTTAACCACCTTGATTTGGATAATATTTTCAGAGGAGTAAAGAATTGACAACTTTTCATGGTGTATAACTCTTTCTTTTATGAAGATGTGATAGTTATTATTATAAAAAAAGTGGAGAGAAAAATATTTATGAGGAGTTTTTCATATCATGGATACATAATTTCTTGTCCCCAAGGGATGAAATTTGTTAAAAAACATACTTTATCATGCTGTGTGGTGTATAGAAATTCTCTGTGTGAAAGGTTATAGTTTGATAAAAATTTGAGAAATAAGTGTTGGAAAAATGTTAATATTGTTGTAAATGGTTTTAAAGAATCCAAATGAAGAGTCTGATGATCTTTTTGATAGGTTTTGTAACACATTTTTTATTTTTTTCAATATATTTTGTTTTGAATGTTTTTTTTATCTCAGTTAAGAAAGATTCATTGAAGTTAAGAATGTTTTTCTATGAAGTGATGGAGGTGGATAATAAAGTTACCTTAACCATGTTAGGAAAGTTTCTTTTAGTCAAATGATTCTCTATCGTTCTTTTAGTTCCTATCATTATGAATATTTTCATGATCCAAGATGGGATTGTACAAAGGTTGACATCACACAATATTACTAAATGTAGATTTACAAGAAGTATGTGTTTCTAAGTTTGTATGAATTTGTAAAACAATGAAGAGGTATAATTGGATATAAGTAAAAAGTGTGGGAATTTAAAGTTTGAACGACAATACAAAGTTAAAGATGACGTTTCAGATGGATAAAGTGAACAAAGTTAATGGTACATGTGTTATGAAGTTGAAGCTTCACACTGTACAAAGGTCGAAGTTATGGAATGTGGAGGATGCTGGTGAATGAAGCCTATCAGATAGAGTCCATGGAAAAAAGATACATTCGAATTTGTTTTTGGGATAGAGGATTTTCTACTCCATGTAAAATATAGTTCATACAGATCTTTATAGAAACCACCAAAAAGACAGATTCTCAATTGCATCAGACTGTCATGTTTGAAGACCAATAGTCCGATTCTACTCGACATGAGTAGATGAAGTGAAACGATACATTTTTTTGTTAAAATATATACTTACTTTAATATCATAAAGTCTTGAAGGGTGATGTAGTGTGTATGTTATTAGATCTAATCCATCAGACAGAGTTCCATCAATCAAAAGGTTGATTGGTTAGACACTATATAAAGATTCATTAGACATATAAACATAATAAAGATCAAGATGATGTCATTGGAAGAATGATCCAATGAAGTTGTAACTATATTTAATTTTTGAATCATGTATTTATTTGGAGCTTAAGTAGGGTGGTTGGGCAGAGACACAACAATTCATCAGTTAGAGGTTATATATGAAAATGACTAGATGGAGAGAGTCTGAGTTTACAGAACAGATTTAATTGGTCAAAGATAATTAGTCAAAGAGGAGTGGAACAAAGTAGTTCATCTATTTATGAAATATAATATGTTCATTGGACATAAGAACAGTGTACCATGTAGAGTGTTTCTTATGGAGGTGATAAAAAACATCTATTTTAGTAACTACTAATAATATTTACATAAAATTTATAAAGCCCATAAAAATTACTATACTAAAGCTAGTCCTTCAATGCTCATTTTTCTATAAATTTTAAAGAAGTTTGAATATGTCACTTAATGAAGAGTTTAATAATGTTTGAATAAAATTTTCATCACCAAAGTTTTCATGAATATTCAAGAATATTCTAGAAGAGTTGAGAACCATCTAGCGGAGTTGAGTTGAGAAAGAGTTTCAAAATATGGATTTTTGTTGAGCAGGAAAACACATTTGTGTTCCCCCACTTTACCCTAGGTGTGAGTCTATATAAAGGGGTGTACGTATAACTCATATGTATACTATTAATGCATGAAAAAGGAGATCCAAATTACTGGAAGAGCCTTATTAGATAAAGATACCATCCAATGAGTGGAAGAGATTAAGAATTATGAGAATGGTGGGTATCCAACCTTTGGTTGAAAAAGAGTAACTAGTCATAGTTTTTGGTGAGAGTATCTAGATTGAGTAATTAGTTAGAGATACCAGATATATGTTTTACCAGAAAGATATGTTGAATAGTTTTGGAGGAATAGTTTTTTTGTTAATTCGATAGAGAATCAATTAGAGGCGCATTAGTTGTTTTCATTGGGCAGAGAAAAAATCAAAGGTATTATGTCACGAGATTCACCTGATAAATTACACTATATGGAGTCAGAATTCACATCATATGAAGATACCATATGTAAAATTTCTTAATGAATTTAAGTGAGATGATAAGTAAAGTTTCTTATCTTATTATGTTTCAATTTTATCACTAAAATTTATAACTAACAGAAGTTAGTATAATTCTCTATTTGGAGATAGAAGGTGTATAATGATAGTTGGATTAGATTGTATTCACTTCATTTCATACTGGATTTCCATGAACTGACAGGAGTCAACATAGTAATGATTTAGTCACCCACATTGGGGGAGAATCTTGTAAATCTTGTGTGTTCTACATTACTTCCATTACATTTCATATAAAGTGTGGTTGAGTTTAATAAATTTAAGAAGGATAAAAACTCTAACAATTTATAGGGGTTAATTTCAAAGAGGGAAGAAATTTTAAAATATAACCACTAATTTAAACCCCCTTTTCAGTGGTTCTCCCACTCTTAGGAGCTTTAAATAAATAAATATTTATTAATAAATATTATTTATTACCTTGAAAATAAAATAAGAGATAAATAGAAATTTCATTCAAAATGAGAATAAATATTTATTTAATATTAAATTCACATATATAATCTAATTCGAATATTACTAGTGACTGAATATTTATGATCAATAAAATCCCAAATAAATATCATTTCTTGGTATTGAGAATATTATTTATTCTAATTATTAAATTTAAATTGAATTTAACTGAGATCATGGATATACTTTGTGTGTGACCCTATAGTTCCCTTTACTAGTGAAATTATATGGGATTTACTAAAGTCAAATATTAGTGTCGCAATGTCAACAACCATATAAGAATTCTCACCATTGTAATATAATCCATCTATCACAATATCTCATAAAGAAGGTTTCATACTCATCTCATAAACCCATGAAATCGATATATCTTTCTTTGACTTCCTTAAATGAACCTTTAGATAACCATGACCATGGATTTTTGATTGATAATTATAGTTCAATCAAAGGGCCAAGATATAATCTTCCAATCTTAGAAGGGACAAATCCTTTATTGGTTTATTCATTAATGCAATATCACTCCTAACCGAACTAGAATATCCCACCTCACTATGAGAATATGCCATTATGATTTTCATTAATACATTAAAAAAATAAAATCATGATATGAATTAATAATAATTTCAAGTCTAAGGATCATTTCACACGTTGATATGGATGAATACCCAATGACATGTAAACATGTGGAATTATTACTAGTGGATTTTTCCTAATAATATTATGTCTTGAAGATTAGAAGTTAATAACTTTATGAGATACAACCTCATCCTATTATATTAAATTCCATTATAGAATGTGATCCTAACTATAGGATATAATTTTAAGAATATCATAATGAAACTTCAAGGTTCTCATCATAATAGAGAACTACTATGAACTTTCAATGCGATGGATACCATGAGACATTATCACATTAATGTTATATAGAAGAATAATAAATATATGATACTATATTTATTAATATTAAATATTTTAATATACATGTAACCTTAAGTGAAAATTAGTTTGTTTTAGGACACACATTCCAAAATACCCCAACTTTCACTAGTTCCGACTTTAAATGACTTTTTTCATGTTAGAAATCACATGATATTCATGCTTCTAGTGAGATAAATATTTTGTTAATGGGTCTACCATGTTCTCATTCATGGAAACTATACTTACTATGACCTCACATATCTAAGAAAAATCCCTCATGAGATAACACTTCTGAAGTATGTTCTTTGTCCATTGATGTGACTTTGGATCCTTGGTAAGAGTCGCCATTATGATATTATCATAATAGTGTGTGACAAGATATTTATTTTTAAACAACAAATCAAAATCTTGGAAAAATTTGTGTATTCAAGGAACTTATTTTGTTACATAAGAATCCTCAATATAATAAGAATATACTTTAGAATCAGTGACTACGTCTTTCTTTGGGCTCTTCCAGCTCACATCTCCTCCATTGAGGGTGAATACATATACTAATTGTGATTTAATATCGTCCTGATATATATGGAAACTATAATACATATATCCCTAGACAACTAGTTCCCAATATTATTTATAACTCATAAACATATCCTCAGTACACCTTAAATACTTAAGTATTGTCTTGACTTCTATCCAAGGATGATATCCTAGGTCTTATTGATATATGCCTACCACGATGAAGGTGTAGATAACATCAATCCGGATACATAGAATAACATACATGATTGACCATATCATTGAATAATATAGGATTCTTATAATCTTCTTATCTTCCTCCTATTTCCAAGGACAAATTTTCTTGGATAGATGTATACCATGTGACATTGGAAACAATCTCCGCTTAGATTATTCCATATTGAATCTCTTTAGTATCTTGTCAATGTATGTAACTTGACTTAGTCTAAGAAACCGCTTGGATAAATAATGATGGATCTTGATCCTAAGAACGTACGATACATCAGATAAGTCCATCAAGAATCATGTATTCAACCATTTCTAACACAAGTTTTTAAATTATGGTGGTGTGGCCATGCTACATTTAGGTGCACAAAAATATGGGTATTTTTTAACCATAAACCCCTTGATTCACACTATAACATAAATATTTTTTCCTCACTACATCTGATAAACCAGGATTTTTTTCTCTCCCTTACTACTACCAATGAACCAAGCCCGCTCTCCCATTATACAACCGAAGAACCAGGTGGCGCTCTCCCTTACTATAGTTGGCAGTCTAAATCACCATTCATAATATACCTCACTGCAACCATCTCCCTTATCTATTATCCTTTATTCCCTATGATTCCAACCATATTTTAATCAACCTATTTTCCCTATTTCAATGCTACTTATCCATATTATAACATAAAAAACCACTAGAAATAGTGAAAATAACCTTTTCTCAATAATTTTTTCTTTTTGGCGATCTAAACAGTCATATATTCCATGTTATTTGAGTTAAAAATACCTCTAAAAACATCCTATGTACTATTTACAACCTCTCCACAATAACAAATTAATTTTATCATCCATAAATAACCCCAAATAATGCTACCAAAATGAATTCTTTTCCACCATTTTTGTAGCCTTAAGGAAAAAAATTATGCATGGAAGTGGTATTTTTTAAGATACATCAATAATAAAAATAAATTCACATGTGTTTTTTTCTTGATAGAGACCAATGTTATTATTACATGAGCCAAATAGAACAAAGTGGGATTACTGGGTAATGATCACAAGTGTAGGAAAAATCCTTAAGAAGTGAAAATCAAGCTTATTTTATCCCAAGAAAAGAAAAAAGGCAAAAAAATTATCAAATATAAACATGATTCATGATCTTGATGATATTATGGAGGAAGATATTGAAGAAATTCATACTTTTGAAAGTGGAAAAAATTATTCCATATGTATTTAAGTGAAACATCCTTTCCTTTATGTTATAATAGGGTGAAAAATGTGAAAGTCCCACTAAATGTAATGTTCATGGAAGTTATGACAACCACCATAATAGTAGTAAAGGAAAAAAATAAAATAAGTACTAAAGATGCTTGTAGAAAGTTTTTAAGAGATAAATTGGTGAAATACATAGAGAGATTACTTTTTACAAGTAAAATTACATTTAATATTGTTTGATTGAGAAGCTTCAAGATAATGGTGGATGAAATTGGGCAATCTGGACTGAAATTGAAGGTTCTAATCTACCATGAGTGTAGGGTTCCTATTTTTAAAAATGTGTTAGAGTATACAAATTTTTTTTGAAGGATAATGAAATGAAACATGATAATTATGGTTGCTCAATAATGTGTGATGGTTTAAAAAACAAGAAATTAAGAATCATGATCAAATTTTTGGTAAATATTCCAAATGGTTCCATGTTTATAGGAACTTTTGATGCATCAAGTTACATGAAAACTTATGAATCACTTTTTAGGTTATTAGATTATTTTTGAGAAGATATTATAGAATCAAAATTTATGCAAGTAGTTACTAAAAATGAAATAAATTTCAAGTAAGATGATAATAAAAAAAAATTCTTTCAAGTAATTACATTTCATTTTAATATTTAACAATTTAGTTAACAATTTGAGATATTAATTGTTATGGGTTTTTATGATTTTAGTAAATTCGTTGATGTCTAGGAGGAAATACTTATTTTGGAATCCATGTGCCTCACATTTTTTTAAGCTAGTATTAAAAGAAATAAAAAATATTAGTAGGGTGAAGAGGGATAAATAAATAGTTATTAATCTTGAGGCCTTTATCTACAATCACTCATTATCATTGAACTTTATGCGGAGGTTCACCAAAAAAATGACTTGTGAGATACAGATTTACTTTGTTTTCAACAACCTTTTTTACATTATAAAGGTTTTATTTTCCAAAAAATAATCTTAAAAATATGTTCACTATTAAAGAGTGGTTGAGATCCAATAATAAAAAATAAAAAAGGGAAAGTGTATTTTGGACACCATTTTCATGCCATTATTTTAGAATGATGTTTTTCATAGCCTCGAGGCTATGAGGCCTCTTAGAGAAGTTCTTAAATTGGTTTATAATGAAAATAAACCCACAATGAGTTTCATTTATGTGTCTATGAACAAGAAAAACAATAGACTATTTAAAATCTTTTCAAGAATGATAAAAAAAGTATAATGATATATTTTAGATAATTTATTAGAGATGAAAATCTCAACTGCATCATCCATTGCATACTGTAAGTTAATATTTTAATCCTCAACTTTTCTATATAAATAAAAGTATTGAGATAGATGAAGTGGTTTTGAAAGGATTATATGAATAAATTGAGATATTTTTACCACGTCCATAGGAGGAAGAAAAATATTGTTTAGATTTGACAATATATGAAAGTGAACAATGCCTCTTTGGTGGGAAAGGATTCATAAGACAACAAGGTATAATAACTTCTCATAAGAGAATTTATTTATTTTCTTTATTATTTTATTACATGATATTTAATTTATTTCATGATGAAACAATGATAATAAATAGCAGTTTTAGATTAATAATGGTAGAGTTATGGAGAAAGAGCACTATCTTTGATGATAATTTCCATCAAAGTGTTGAGCTTGACATGTAGCTCATCAATATGTGAGTGGAATTGAAGTACCTTTAAACATGTAAGTAACTTAGTATCATTCATAATATCACATTCATTTGAGATATTAAAATTAATTAGTAATTCTAATTATATTTTAATTTTTATAAAACATATTCATTCTAAAAAGAGAATTCGTCTAGAACATCAAAGGTTTTTGAGACTTGATTTTTATCAAATACAACAAAACATTGAAGGACCGATTTGATTCAGAAGAGGTCATTCATACCATTATCAAATATAATTTCTATGATGATAGTAATGAACAATTATTAGGAAAATGAGTGGTAATAAATATGGTTTTAAAGATTAATTGGTGTTTGAGGATGGGAACATCATGAATTGGGGATTAGTTGAGGAAGCTATCGGGGACGATGCACCTTCTTATTATAAAAGGAGGAAAAATGGGGAAGAGATAAACATGACTCAAGTTCAATATTTAAAGGAAAAATAGGATTATTATTAAATAAAAATATGATTTACATGAATTATATGGTGATGATGAAGAAAACAATGCGGCAGAGATATATAAAAGTGATGATAGTGAAAGTTATAGCGAAGAAGAAATTAAAGATCTTGAAAATGAATATGATAATTTATTGTTGTTTGTTCATTTCCATTTCCATTATGAGTATTATTTATTACTTTCTTAGTTACCTTTATTTTTTTCTTATGGTTATTGTTTATGGAAAATTGGATTGGACATGTGTTTGTTTAATTATGAATGATTTTAATTAATAATATCGATGTGTTTTTACCTTTTCATGCTTTGTTTTTAATTTTTTAGTATATATATGTGTGTCAAATTTTATAATTTAAATTATATTAATTGGATTTAAATTCAATAAAAAAGAAATTGCAATATAGTCCATGTTGCTACCATCCTACTATAGGACCCCACCACATCATGCCATAATATGATATTGACAATTATTGTCTTAACAGACTGTAAAACAGATACCTTATTTCTAATTAGTAGTTTTTCATCAAAATATAATTTTATGAAAATAACCACACTCCCACTAAACTTCTTGTAGACACAAGGCTCACATTCATTTTTTATGAAACTAAATTCTCATATACCTTTATCAAAGAAAATTTCCCATGTCCTAGATACTTGATTTAATCCATAAATGGATCTTTGTAACTTGTATACCCTATTAGTATATTTTGGAGACACAAAACCTTATTATTGCGCCATATAAACATTTTCCAAAAGGTTCCCATTAAGGAAAACTATTTTGACATCTATCTTCTGAATCTCATAATCATGGTAATTTTCCATAACAACTATAATTTTGATGGATTTTAGCATAATGACCGGTGAGAAGGTTTCATCATAGTCAATGAATTGACATTGATTGAACTCTTTTTCAACCATTATAGCTTTATAGGTACTATATTTACCTTCCATGTCTAGTATATTTTTTGAATACCCATTTGTAAACAATGGGATTTACATCCACTGGAGGATCTATCAAAAGATGGAATTGAATTGTTTACATGGAATACATTTTATAATTCATGACTTTTATGGATCTAGTAGCTTTTGTGCCAATTACTTCTTCCTTGAAGATAACAAAGTCATTATTATCAACTAATTATCAGTCATCATCCTCAGTGACTATAATAAAATATCTTTTTGGTTCTCCAACATATCATGTTATAACACCCTCAGTTTGAGGTCCGTTTTTATTTTATGTTAAATCTTTTAAGTTGAATTGGTTGTGGTGGATCACTAGAATTGTTTTGAGGTAGAAGAAGTGCATAACTTAGAATTTGGCTGCATGAGTCGGTTCATGATGTGAATTATTATTCATTGAGGGAATCATTTCTAAATAGAATTCAATGGAATTGTTTTTTGAGGATGTTTATGGTCTAAAAGATCTATTCATGGACTGAATGGGGTTCATGACTTGTATTTCATAGGTGAATTTGTTTTCTGTTTTACTGGCTATCTCAAAGTTTCATGAAGTGAATTCTCACTTCACACCATAAATGATGTCAGGTCCTGCCAATTTATTAGTTTCAGCACTATTTTGTTCTGATTAATATTCTTCTCTTTTCACTCAAACAACATAATCTATCTAGTTGATTTTATAGATCCTATTCCTCCCAGAGTTTGATTTAAAATAATCTTTTAGTTTTGGAGATGGTGAATCAAAGGTGAGAATTATAGTTCTTCTTCTCTTTTTTATTTCTCTTTTCTTGTGAGAGAAACCCTAGATCAAGGTTTATATGACTATATCTATATAGTTTATGGATTTTTTTGATATATATTCTCTAGGAATTATTGAAGTAATGGAAAAGAGAGTCTTGATCTAGGAATAATGGAACAATTCTTCTTGTCTAATGATTCAGAGGTAAGTGGCTACTCCCTCATTCCAATTTATGACGGAACTTGATGGATTTTTATTTTATAAAATAAATTACTTCTTCTTTGTCCATAGAAATCATTTAAAACCCTATGTAAATCTCTCTTACTAGTTTTTTATAAAATTTTAGGTTGTGGGTAAATCCTAGAATGTATATAATAAAATTAGTTAATGAAAGTTTAAATAAATAAGGCTTTGAGTGTGTGAACTTATCATGTGGAAAGGGCCTTGTGGGTTTGATATGGTCATTATTTCAATTTTATCTCATTTGATTATATCATCGAGTGATTAATTAGGATTATAAGGATATGTTTCCCCTCGCAAGTTGGACTGTTTAGAGGGCCTGCTGAGATAGGAGATGCATTATGTTGGTGTATTTCATGGGTGTGTGGGTTAATGCCTAGTTTATACATTAGTTTGGGTTATTTCACTCATTTTTCTATATCTATATTCAAACTAGTTTTATACTCTCTGTTTAGTTTATATAAATTGTGCGAACATGTTCTTGTTTTAGTTCCATATTTGGAAAGTCTTTGGGATTTTCTACCGAGTCATTATACTCACTCACTGCATATGAAATCTAGTGCATATGCAAATGTTTTTTATCCTGAAATAGGTAAAAGGGATATTTTTTTTACTTCTGTATTTGAGAATATTGATGTTTTGTTTATTATTGGATGGATTTTAGAGTCATTTCAATGTTATAGTACGTTTTCATGAAACCTTGGTATATAAGTCTTGTCATCTTTGGGTTTTTTGACCTTTGTATTGTATTTTTTTAGTTGAAATCTGATTATATGTTTGTTCTTTAATGTCATTGTGATTTTTTTTATTTATATCATGCATCATGTTAATTTTTATATTAGTGTGGTTTATCTGTTATGGGTGCTTATATAAGGTAAAATCATCACCCATGATTTTCTAGGCCTATGAAATTAATTTCCATCATTTAGTGTTCTGGGAATGTCACCTAAGGTTAGTGGTATTTTGGATCTACCTAAACCAACTGGTCAGGTCATGATGTTACAAATGGTATCAGTTTATTATGGTCCATCAGTTGTAATGGTATAAAAAATTTAGGATGTTTCGGAACATGAAATATATAACATAAAAATACATATATAATTTCTTATACTAAAATTTAAGTTACCAGGGTGATCTAGGTACAAAATGTGTTGTTAAACACTTCTTGGAATCTTGTAAACTCATTGTTACAAGTTTAAACAATGAGATTTTGGTATAGTAATGATAATTCCCACTAGTATTTCATCATACATATGTTCTTATAAATTTTTTATTTTGAAATTATGTTACTATAACCTTGTTTGTTGTGATGTAATATACTGTATAACTGATGATATAATAAACACGTGGTAACTGATTGAAGATTATTACCATTGATCTATAAGATACCACTGGTAAAGAGACTTAAAAACCAACAAGAGGATGTGGATTAGAATGTGGTTACACCTAAACCGTAGTTGAACCAACATCTTTTTCAGAATATTTTAAAAGAAATTCAGGCTGTTGATAAGGAAAATAAAACCGAGGAGCCACATCAAGTATGCCACTCATCCGAAATATAGAGACAAAACCCACTGATATTTTGAGGTGATTCATGACTAGATCTTGTATAAGCATGGATGGGTAGAATGAAAAATATATTTGTTTCCTTGGATTTCTAGCTAACAAAAAGTTCAAAATATTGGTTTATATGCTTTAAGACCTATCACTACAGTTGAGAGACTTAGCAGTTCAAGCTAAGCTTTTTCAAGGTCTTACTTGGAAAGTTTTTAAGGAATTTTCTAAAAAACAATTCTACTTTCACACATTCAACATATTGAAAAATATAGACTTATTTTATCTGAAATAAGGAAAAATATTAGTGAAAGAATATGTATCCTAATTTACTTATCTATAACACTTTTCTCCTAAGGTATATTCCAGTGAATCAATCAAGGTTCACATATTTGTGTTGGGACTACAACCATATATTCACTCTAGATTCATAATGTTATGTATAGAAAACTATATGGATATAGTGAACAAGGAATTTTTAGAAGAAATAGATATTCTTGGGAACTTTATGGGAGGAAATATATTTTTCCAACTAAACACAAGTGGGAACTCTAGTGTGGGGAATAAGTAAAGAAGAGACAACTGCTCTCAAGGTATCATAACACCAGATAACCAATCCATTAGATTGATCTATTTCCCCTTCATAATAGTATCGAACCATGTTTCTTTAAATGTACTTCATTAATGAACAAGAATAGGGAATTTATTTCACCATATAGAGAGTTTCACAAATATGGATGAAGAGGACACCTCAAGTGCTATCGTACAACACCTCTAAATTAAAAGTGGGGATGACTCGAATCAATCTCACATCTCTCATGCTCAACTAGGTAAATCTCAGTAGAGTAGTTCTCTCCCATAATATCAGGTGACCAAGGATGGTTCCAAGAACACCTCAATAGTCTAATAAATATCACCTAAATAATGGAATAAGGACTATTCAGTGGGAACTTGCTTAAAAGTTTATATAATTGAGAAACAAATCACAACTAAACCACTGGTTCCTTTGACGACATGAGGCACCATTATTCTCAAATCCACTTTAATGTATGTTTTGTTTGATACTGATGTATCCCAATCATTTTTTGATTATTGTGTGATAAATCTTTTAGGGATTCATGTGTAAATGATGCCTCATGTTCTGAGAATCAAGAAAACTCTTGGAAAAATAGAATTTGTAGTATTTAAGTTCCCAACGTGTTTTATCACCATCAGTGCAGTATAGTTTTAGTGGAATTTTATAGTCTTAGATATGTATATCTTTTATTTGATATTTATAATGGGATAGTTTATAGAATTCAAGTAACACCCTAAGATTTTATGTTATGACTCTTAAAATTTAATATATTCAATAGTTTATGCTTCACTCACCACCAAGTTTAAGATCGTAATATACAATTAAATATGACCGTTGGAATAGTAATGTGACCATTAGGAAAAGTAATATGACCAATCTAATAGTAAATTTACCTATGAAATTATAAATAAAATTTAGGTATCTTATATATGAAAATATGGTATATTTCTATCATGGAATAAGTAAATAAATGTTTTAAAAACGATAAATTAAGTGTTAGTATTTTTATAAAACACAAATGTTTATTTGTAATTTCATAATTAAAATAATTATTTAAAAGAAAATTTATTTTCATAAAATAGATTCAGAAAATCATATTTGGTTTCTTTAGGATTATAAGATAATTTTCGGAGTCCTTAATTAATTTTTGAAAGTGTCATAAAATCTATTATAATATTAAAATCAGTATTTTTTGAGTAAATGATGATTTTAATTAAAAATTAAAATTTTCATATTTAGAAAAAAAATTCATAAAATATTCCATTTTTTAATTCTACACATATAAAAATATTTATGGTAAATTTTTGGTATTTTTATAAAATAGTTGATTTTTTTGTGAATAGTAAAATACAGTAATTTATGGTATTTAACATTTTAATCCAAATACATGAATTAAGACATAATGCATGATGTAAGAAACCATTATTTCAAACTCACATTCACAAATTAATATATTTAGTCACAAGAATCAAAACTATTCATATTCTTGAGCCAAAATAAGAAACAAATTAATAAAATATTCAAAAAACACCCCTCTCCTCCACTCTAAATACCACCCATCACCACCCCTGATCATCACACATCCAAATCCTTGAAGCTTTATTATATTATTCCAATTTTATCTCCTAAAACATTCCCCTATGTTTTGGTCTTCCCGATATCACCAAAAGACCATTTCAAAGTTCCTTAAGGAGGTTCTCAAGCAGAAGAATTCAAGAGGTAAATCCCCTTTCATTATTTTAATTTTATTTCAATTTATTTTTTTATTAACCATTCCTTACCTACTCTATAAAAACACGCATGATAACTATAATATATTATATATATTGGAATTTTAATATGATAATGGAATATCCACCATCAATTCTTTTCTCTTCCGCATTTTGTTCTAAAAATGAAAATGTCACCCATGAGGTGTTGATTCACCACCTTCATGGAAATGATTATTTCATTTTATAATACCACCTTTAAGGATGGTCATAAAAAAATATATGGTTAAAAATATTAATATATATGTATATATTACAAATTATTTAGTGTTTTGGAACCAGTGTATATACATGATATTAATTAATAAAATAAAACTTTTGTGTGGTGATAAAAGACGCAAAAATAATCCAAACGGTTATCATTAACGTTTTATCTAATGAATCATCCTAATATCTAAAAAATAATATATAAGAACTTTAATTTTTTTTAAGTTCATTAATAACATATAATTTCAATTCTGGATAACTATTCCGATTTCACATGATCTTTCGTACATGTATACAAGTAAACCAATAGTGAAAATCAAAGAAACGAACACTTCCAAACGACGAAATTGAATCTCATAACTCATAAAAAGACCATAAATTAACTTAATAAAATTATAATAAATCAAATAAATTTTGAGTAGGTTATGAATGAAATTATTAATCAATCTAATTTCATTATCCAGGATATTAAGTACTAGTGCAGAACGCTTTCAGACATAAGGTAAGAAATTCTACCAGAATCTCCATTTTTCCTTCAGGTTACACTTTATCTCTCTATACCCAATGTAATTATTTTTTTATATTATTCTTATAAATTATTTTTATATGTTTCAAAATAATTTATTCAGATAAATTCATATTTATTTTATGGAAAAATACATTTTCTATAAGGTTTCCATTTTAATTCCTCCCGATAAACTAGCCCAATTATAGGGAACTTCCCAATTTGTTAACCATTTTCAAGTACTCTCCATAATAATTTTTAAGCCTAAAATATTTTTATAAAATCACTATATTTATCATGAAAAATAATATTAGTTCATTTCTAGTTTTATGTAAACAATTAATCATTTTTCTACTTTAAAGACTCTTTTACATTTTCTCTTATATCACACTAAAGTGGCCCATTTCTAATGTTTCTTAAACACTATTTCCACATGATATCACTTCAGTTTCCAAAATTTTAGTAAGAATGTTATTTTAATATTTTTCAATTATAATTTCACTCCCTTTTTCTTTTTTGGGATATACATGTTTACAATATGATTTTTATGACAAATAGAAATAATTTTCCAAAAGAACTATTCTTTCCAAAGTAAAAGGGTAGTTCTCTCAAGAATTTACCAATGATTTTGTTTGATTATTTTATTATTTTAAATACCCTCAATTTAATATTGTAAATAATTTAGATAGATATCTTATGTTACCACCTACCACATTTTATTTAATGGTTTATGATTATTTTTATAGGGGATGTACTTTCTTGATACCATTCTCCATATTACTCGAGATAGTTTACTAATTGAGGATATTATTTACATTTGACATGATCAATTCAATATCAGTGTATATGTTTATTATGATTCAACCCTTTCATATAAGGAATTCATTAGACTTAGTAAGTGATGGGAAGGGCCCGCAATAGCCCCTCGATGCATCGGTAGGTCTCATGAGATAAACTAGACTAGGTTTTTACCCATTTATGTTTGATGTATTGGACAAAGCCTTGACAGTATCTTTACAATGTATGATATTATTAATTCCCTCATTATGATATTAGTAATTTAAAATCTATGTGATTATTAAACTAGTATAATATCTATGATTATGTTTCAATCTCATATGATTATTTATATGGAATTATTTAATCAGGTTTTACTCAGGCCATATTATGCCCAATATTATGTTTTAATGACATGTATTTTTAGTTATTTGCCTTTCCATAGGTTTATTTATGTCAGATTCTACTTTATTTCTTACCATTAATGATAATTTTATCTCTCCCCTTTTTTATGTTTTATTTTCCCCCAAGATGTGAAGATGTATATTATGAATAACATGAAGGGATAATCTAAGAGTTTACGGGTGTTTCCAATAGAGTTTTTGTGTTGTTATTAATTTAAATTTATAATGTAAAACTTATTTAAGTATCTATTTTTTGAAAGATAATAAACTATTTGGTCCTTTGGGATGAGAACACTTTTTCTTAGTACCAATTTAATAAATTAAGGCACCTACTTTGGGCTATTGGGGTTGGGGTCTTTACAATTCAAATCTTATATCGACTGTTACACATGAAAAGTAACTTTCGCATACTATATGCTACCATTAATTTTTTTAAAGGCGATTAAAATATGAATACTCGAATAAAATGAAATTTGTTGGACATGGTTTGAACCATATATTATCTATTGGAAGAAATGACCTTGGGAATAATTAATGAAACTAGGAATGAGATTTTTCCAGTTACAATAGACTAATACCCTATCGTCTTTCCAGATGATTTCTCTAGTCTACCACCTGATTGGGAAATAGAATTACCTATTTATTTAATTCTTGGAACAAGTCCTATTATACCCCTTCATAAAAAATGAAACCAACAGAATTTAGGTAATTAAAGATCTAGTTAGAGGAGTTGAAAATCAAGGGCTTCATAAGACCAAGTATGTCACTTTGGGCTGCTCTAGTTATATTAATCAATAAGTAATATTGTTCATTTCATTTATGTTTATTATCATAAACTTAATGATGTTAAAATCAATAAAAAATATCCTCTTAATCAAATAAATGATATATTAGATCAATTGAATGGAGAAAAATGGTACTCTAAAATTGATCTATGATCGGTGTATTAAAAACTTAGAGTTAGGAAAGTGGACATCCCAAAAATAGTTTTTCATAGCCAATATGTTCTCTATAAATACTTGATTATGCTATTTAGACATAAAAATTCACATAAAGTTTTCAAGGACTTAATGAACCGTATCTTTCATAGGTACTTTAATTCATTTGATGCAGTATTTTTTAAATATATCCTTGAGTACTCTTGAACTAGAGATCACCATAAAGATTATTTATAGATTTTATTGGGTACAATGTGTGGACACCAACTCTATGTGGAATTCTTTAAGTGGTAATTATGGATATAATAAGTTCATATTATCATTCATCTTATCCTATAAAAAGGTATTTCTATTGATCTTAAAAAGATTGAAGTAGTCATTTCTTAGAAACTTCCTAAGAATGTTTTTGAGATATAACATTTTCTAGGATTAACATACTATTATCACAATTTTTATGGGACTTCTCAAGACTCACTTCTCATATAAATACCTTAAAAAGGAAAGGTATCTCATTAAAATGTAGTGATTATTTTTATAAATCCTTTTTGAAGTTGAAGGCTCGACTCACTTCAACACTTTTCCTTATCTTTCCAGAACTAAGGCAAGGATATATAGTGTATTGTGATGCATCTGGATCTAGACTAGGCTATGTTTGTTAAATTTGGGGCCATAGAACCAAATTTCTTAGTACTTAATTACATTTTTTATTATTAATTATGATTTTTTATCATATCATGATTATTCCTATACATGAAATTTTTATGCAATAATGTCCTAAGAATATATGTTGTGGTGAAAAGTCATGGCGGTACCCCTATATAATGAGAACCTAGAGGTTCTATGACAATATTCCTGAATATAGTTCTTTAGTTGAATGATATTATCTGATTAAACATAGATGATATAGACTATTAGGGATAGGAGTCTCATAAGACATCGATACACCTTCTCATGGAGTTTACCCTTGGCAATCTCTAAGAAAGGGTGTTATGAGAATATCCCTGACAATAGGAAATCTATATTTCCATCTGTCATTGGATTTTATTTTATTTATATGTGTGTATTGATCACTATACTTTAATGTTATCATTAATGGATATCACGACTCACATATTTCGACGTATTGATGAAAATAATAATGAAACATTCTCACGGTGGGTTAAGACACGTTGGGTGCATCATGAGTGATATTACATTAATGGATAATGTGAGAAAACAATTTATCCATTTTGTCCCTTGAAAAAAGTTTATATATCAGGCCCTTATATGGTAATAGAACTATTCCCAAAAGTCTATGGCCATAGTGTTCAGTGGGTGAGTTCATTTTTTGAAAGTCAGATAAATTGACATCAATTATATAGGTTGATGGAACTTTATTTCAACCTAATTGATTTGATATATAATTATAGAGGGATTATATTTGAAGGTAATAATTCATCAGAGATTAAATGTCACTACGAAAACAAATTATTTCTCTATGGATTCCTTGGCATGTTCATAGATGCTAAAAATGGAATTTAGATTATTATTCCTAATTCCACTAAGAAAAAGGCCTATAGGGTCACAAAATAATTTTATCCATACTCTTAATTAAATTAAAGTATTGAATTCAATAAGTTAGAATAAGTAATATTTATCCAGGTTTGGTTGATATCTATAATTTAATCACAAGTTATTTAAAAGAATAAGTGAGTTAAATAATATTAATAAATATTTATTTACACCGATTAGTGAATTTAATATTTATAATATTTATCGATGGATAATACATGTATATTTTTTTATTAAAAAATTTTTATTATCCAAGGATCAATAAATCTCAATGAGGGAAAGCAGACTGATCCTAATAGTCCAATTGAAAATGTTATAAGTGATATTTATTTATATATTCTTGTTGTTAATTTCAAGTTAATAATAATAATAATATTATTATTTGGCATGGTTATAATTAATAATTATAAAGTTGGAAGTGGGATTATGTGTGATTTTATAACACTAAACCTTTCATAATTAATAACTAATTGTATCAATTTCCATACCCACTCTTGGTGTGATCAAAGGATAGGTAGAGAAAATCTCAATCCCTATAGATATATATAGAGCTCTAGAGTGCACTATCTATTACTCCTATCATAGTGAATCAAGAAAACATCAATAATTATTCCTCTTTTAGGAATCATTTTGTATAAATCAGCCATGAATAATGCAACTGATCAAGATCAGATGTGTTAGAACCTGATAATTCTACGACAACATTCAGAGATTATGGTGCATGTTTGGATCACCAATATAAGGATTATACACTTGAATCCTATAGTGATTTGATCATACAATGAGATCTAGTAAATCATATCATCAACAAAGAGATAATTACAAGTTAGGGTAGTTCTATATCTACAGATAAATTAATTATAAATAACATGTGAAGATCCTCATCTTCTAGTTTCATCATTTTCTTTGGTCAATTAATATGAATATTTCATTGGACATGATGTTATTTTTCATGTTAAGAAAGTATTATTCATAAATTAATTCTAAAAAATGATTTTTCAATGACATAAAGGAACTTACACTCCACCCTAAACCTTCAAGTGGTATTAGAGGGGTCATATGTTTAATTTATAATTATTTATTATTCACTGATAGTTTTCATGTGTTTAAATTTTCCTTTTCTTATATCGATTATATTTAATATCCACCACCATCATCTCTTCCCATATTCATTCTCTCTAATATAACCAATAAACTGTTAGGATTAAAATATGAAGAAACATATAAAGAACACCATCTATTGGTGACAAAGGTTCTACATGGAAAAAACTAGAGTACATGGAATGTACTTTCTAAATACACACCATGTACTAGAGTTTTAATGTACGTGTCTCATGATAAAATCATATAGATATGAGGTAATCAGATAGATCTGATAAAAGCAGATCATCATGTATATCCACATAGACTGGAGCATATATTGAATAACTACACACTATTTAGTAACTGTACATGATGTTTCGTCCCTATTTTTTCATGGCTAAGAACATGGGGCATCCTAGAATTACATGTATTGGATACATGAAATAGGAACTAACATGACATAAAATTTTGGGTTCCACACTGTGTAAGATAGACCAAACACTGGGTACCTTGAACTCATCTATAATAGGAAACATTCCCAGACCCTAAGGTATGTGCTGCATACATTGGCAAAATACAATACACGCCCGGTAAAATAACACAAGCTGTGTAGTCTGTTGGAGATAGTGTACTCAATTTTACATGGAGTGAAAAATTAAATATATAATTAAAAATATTAACATGTCTTCCATGTTTCATTCATTTAAAAGTACATGCCATATAATAGGATTGATAATAATATATTAAATTTATTTCCATATTAAAATTTTGGATGTGTATATATTATTTCCTCTAAGTATACCCGTGTGCTTCATTAATTTTAAATGAAATTAATTTTGTTTAAAATTATGAATGATGGTGAGTGAAGGATGCATTGATGAAACTAAGATAAATTGAATTAATTAGAATAATTCATGGTGCATTATCTTAATTAATTAAATGAGTGGAAGTAATTTATAATGAGATTGTAAATGTATACTTGTTGAACGTTATGTGTATGATTATGATATTAGAAAATCCCTATTTATGTGATTGGTTTATTTTAATTTAGTATTATTAAATTAGAATTGATTTCTAGTGTGTCATCTCTTTCTCTTTATTAAATAAGGGTCTTCATATCCATGATTTATTTTATATAAACCCCCTATTATCCAATACATTGGATCCCCTCACCTAAGTGTTAGTAAGGATTATGTAAAGATTGAGCACCCAAGTGAAGAGTAGTGATCCAATTTCAGGAGCTAAGGAAAAACTAATCAAGGTGATACAAAGAAGTAGAGATGAAATATTGGAACAAGAACCAAGCTATGGTTCATGGTGTTTTACTCCTATGGTTGAGGGTTAGTTTATTATCCTCTAGATAAACTAACCATTAAATAATACCATGATCATGAAACTTATATTTTATTTCTATCTGTTACATAGTAATTATTTATATTTATGGATGTTGTGTGATCACCTAATAAATGAATTAATAAGCATTCAATATGGAATAAAATATAATTTAATCATGCATAAATATTTTATCATACATGCTTAATCACTTAAGTAATATCCTCTTAATATTAACAATGCATGTGAAAAGATAAATTGAGATTTAATGTACAAGGATAGAAATATCTCAACTAAAATATCAAGCTAGTATAGCCTTCCACTAATTAAATTTAGATTCGACCTAATAGTTCAAAGTACTTGACCAACCCAATTTGTGGTTCTTTCAATTATTATGGGACATTCATATTAATGTTAAGGGTTAACCTAACTTGGTTCACATCAAGGGTAAACTGCCCAAGAAGGACTTGGTGTAACTAAGAGGAAAGGGTTGAGGAAATATTTAACCAGTATTTAAAGATTATGGAGTCCACTCAATGGATCAAGTAGCTCTGATTAAATGAGATAAGGAAGTTATACCTACCTAAAACCCTTCAAGTATCTTGTTAGCCCCATGTGCGGGTTATGAAAAGGGGAATATTCATCCTCTCCACTAGAATATCTAAGAAAAAGTATATTTTTAAAATAATAGTGAGGGATATTAGGTTTTAACAAAATAGTGGGAGACTAATGGAATTTAATTAAAATTATAATTATTAATATATTTTGTAATCAAAGAAGTAAAAGTCATATTATATTTATTTTTAGAAATGTAAAATCAATTTTTTAATAATATCACATAGATCCACACTATAAAAGGACAACCTTATCACAAAATGGAATTTCTAGGAATGGTATAGTAACTTATGCATTTTACTATTCCATGAATAGAAATTATACATGCTGGAAACCCCACTTCTGGAGTTACTTACCAAAGTGGCTAGTGAGGAAGAAGTATCTCTATACCCAAAACATGTAGAAAATGCAATTGATGTATAATAGTTCATGTTATCCTCCATGGATAATGTTATTATAAAGCAATATAATGATGTGGATGTGAATAGAATCATTTCTCACCTTCAAGATCACTATCAATAGAATATGAGATCAAAGAGATATGGGATCTCTGATGCACTGTTCATGTGCAAGCTTGGAGATTTAGTGCTGGTTAGAACACATGTAGTCAAGATGATTGGATACATTGATGGCATGTACATCTTGGGGTTTAAGATCCATGATGATTTTCAAAAAGATCTCATTCTATCCTCACTACCTAAAAACTTATAAATTTTTATTGTGAATTATAATATGAGATATAGTAATAATAAATTATTTTAACATATTAATCTTGTTATCCAAGTTGATAAAGACATGGGACATGATGGAACCATGGTTTTTATAGTGAATTAAAAGATGAGAAATAAGACAAAGGGAAAAAAAATACTCATTTTAAGTGAAAGTCTCTAGAGCATCATTCGTCTAAGAAAATTAAGATCTATAGGTAAGGAAAGGAATAAGATGAAATATGTTTTTCATAATTCAAGTATGGACACTAGAATAGAAATTTCACCCATAAAAATAATCAAAGGTAATCATTAGTTTCATTCATTATCAAGTGTAATCATTCTATATATATAAGTTGGGTATTAGATATTACATGTGGTTCTCAAATTTTTATCCAAATACAAGAAAAAATTATGTTTCAGAAGGTTTCCAGAGGCAAGGTGGATTTACTGGTTATTAATGGAGTGAGTCTAGATACTCTAGCCATTGTATACTACCATCTCACATTTCTAACATAATTTATTTTGTTTTTAATGAATTTTTATTTTTTGTCTAGTGTTACCATGGACATCATATTTGTTTCTTGTTTAGACATAGATGGCTTTATTTTCATTTTTTGGAAATAAAAGATTCTATTTTTAAAAATATAGTATATATTATGGAATGTAATAGTGGAATAATAGATTTTATGTATTAAATCATGAAAACAAAATATTGATAGTCGATAATAAAATAAACATGCACGACTAATTTAATACCGAGTTATGGAATCACTACCTTGGTCATGTAAACAAGAAGAATTTTATAGTGATATATCAAGATGATTATTTAAACTCTTTTGTGATAAACACACTTGAATAGTGTCATTATTGTTGTTTCCTCACGGATTTCGGGGATGACCTCCTGGACGGGAGATTCAAACGTTCCGATCGGTTTCTAGCGGGTTTGTTCATAGAACCGGAAACATCCAATGATTCCACATCCGTTTGGACCTACTTTCCAAAGGTAGGTGCTCATTAGCTTGTGGACTGATGAGGCTTAGGAATTTTCATTGGTCGAGAGGATAGGAGGTCGGACTCATCACACCTTTTTGAGGGGAATTATTGTCTATTCCGGGACTCTCTTTATAGATTTAAGTTATGTTCGTGAATCCTTATTACATTACCAAGTATAAAAATGTGCTTTCCTTTAGTTTTAACAATCAATGATTAAATATGCAAGAAATTTAGAGAATCTTATATATGTATTCGAGGTTCTTCATCAATAGAGAATCATCTATATCTGTTTAGATATTCTTGGTCAATGGTATCCTTCAAAACATTTATATAAAAGTCTCTTGGTCATTATGATGACCAGGATGGTTTTAAAGCCACTCAGTGGGGAACTTGAAGTTTATCGTCATTCAGAAGGACATGGATTATTTCAAAGTTGAGATCGAACCCATAAATGGGCTACCTACGTAACCTTTTTTTTGGAAAAGGAATCAGAACCCACGTAGTTTGAGTAATGGAATATGATGTTTATGATTGATGGCTCAAAGAAGAATGTCATAATTACTTTTACACTCTAATATCACGTGAGTCATGCTCGGTGTGAGAAACAAGAGGTATTGGTAAAAATTAGACAATTGTGCCATGAAAGATGCAATCATAAGAATTTGTTTGGGGCTTATGTATGTATGACTGCCCAGATAGATGAAGGTTTAGGATTCACTTTTAGGGAGAAAATCCATGAACATGGTCCATAAAGTTATATGTGCTTTATGGAGATTTGAATACTCTAATCTTGGGTCTTACTCCTAAGGAGGATGCCCAAGTTAGGAGGGGACTTATGATTGGGTTTTTCTCCTGAAAAGGAAACCCAAATCAAGGGTAAATTAGGACTGGTTAAGAGAAATTTAAGGGGGATTGGGGTTTACTCCTGAAAAGGAAACCCAAGATTATGACTGGGACTTACTCCTAAAAGGAGGCCCAGGTTAGGGGACTTGGGGATTACTCCTGAAAAGGAATCCCAAGATTATGACTGAGTCTTATTCCTGAAAAGGAGACCCAGGTTAGGGGACTTGGGGCTTACTCCTGAAAAAGAAGCCCAAGATTATGACTGAGTCTTATTCCTGAAAAGGAGACCCAGGTTAGGGATTAAGGTTTGGGGCTTACTCTTGAGGAGGATGCCCAAGTTTGGGAACTTTAAGAATTTGGGGCTTACTCCTAAAGAATGATGCCCAGATTTGAAATTGGGGCTTACTCCTAAGGAGGATGCCCAAGTTAAGGATTTTCTCATCTTAAAGGATGAGGTTGAATGAATGAACTCTCTATATTTAGTGACATAAGGATATTTAAATCACTAGGTTTTGAGAGATATTCCACAGAATTCCTTTCAGATAAGGAAGTCAAATCAAGAAATCATGCCATAAATGGCTTTGAAGAGTATCTTGAAGACTTAATCTTGAAAAGGAAAGGTGTAATGGCTTAAGAGGGGTAAAATGGGAAAGATGGTCACCCAAAAAGGTAGGGGCGCGCAAGCCTTGAAAGGTGCGCAAGTCTTCCGTGGGCGCGCAAGTATTGGTCACGAAAGTATACCTGCGCGACATGTAGGGTACTTGCGCGATTTTCAACCAGTATTAGAATACTTGAGCGACTCCTTTTTAATCACTTTATAATCATCTTGAGGTTCTTCCAGAAAAGGGACGCACAAGTTATATTGAAGGAATAAAAGCGGCGCACAAGTGTTGATGAGTTTCAACACTTAGGCCTTCCTTCTTCTTTTTAGATCTTCCATTCTAGGTAAGAAATTACCTTAGAAGTGTTCCGGAAGCTTTGAGAAAAGACTTGGGTGTCGGGAGCTTCAATCCGAGTTTCTGGAAAAAAATCCTCTCGAATGGGGGGCCCACAGGGTCTATTTATAGGCAGGAGAAGACCCTGGGCGGTTACCGAGCGGTTATCACTTAGGTCGCGCAAGTCACTTGCACGACCATAAGGCATCGCGCAAGTAGACTTGCATGACCACTAGGCGGCACGCAAGTGTAATTGCGCGACCATAAGGGAACTTGCGCGACCTATGGGCAATGTTCTCCTTGTTCATCCCTTTGTCTATTTTTGATGTTTCTTCAAAGGATGAATCACCTTGGACTAAGGTATTTCCCTTTTTTCAGTCGTTAGACTCTGTGACGGAAAGGAGCGTCAACAAAAGTCCCCCCTCAGAGTTGGATCCAGAGAGAAAAGAGGATTTGACTCTGAGGTGAAAAGAAAAAACAAGAAATATGGCAGTTTAAAGTCATGCATGTCGGACATAAAGGGGATAATGTTTAAGGTCGAAATAGCTTTGACCAAAATGGATTAAAATTGATTCAATTCCTTGACAATTTATCTGAAAACACATTACCATACTCAAGTATGAGAGAAAATATGTAAACTATGGCTTAAGAATATTTGAATCTGAGGAATGATATGAAAAAGAGCTAAAAGGCATTAGAAGAAGTAGTTTCCAAGAATGATGTTACTATTATTTAACAAAACCTGTTAGGGGGTTGAAATATGCAGGGCCACCTAAGGGCATTGGCTTCATGGTCAAATAAATAGTATCTTTCGGCTGACAAGTCTGTTATGTGGACTGTTTATGCAAGGCCACCTATGGGAACGTGCTGCATAGTCAGGCAAAAGAACTCTCAGAAATTTACTTTCCTAGTGCTAAAAGACAGTGAAAGTTTATGCAGATTCAAATTTTCTAAAGTATAGAGTTTGTTGTATGGAAAGTGGTACTTGAATATGGAGAAGATATTTTCAGACAAGATTATCGAAGAACTGAATGAATATCACTCCTACGAAGGTCTGACCCAAACGTAGGGAAGAAGAATAAACCATAGACTTGAATACTTTCAGATCATGAAAAAGGATATGGGACAAATATGTTAAGGATGGCTATTTTTTGCGGATCCATACATACTGTCGTTTAAGACAAATAAGGACAAAATAAGCATTCTTCCCAAGAATGAAGTTACCATTTTTTAACAAACCCGTTAGGGGGTTGAAATATGCAGGGCCACCTAAGGGCATTGGCTGCATGGTCAAATAAATAGCATCTTTTGGCTGACAAGTCTGTTATGTGGACTATTTATGCAAGGCCACCTATGGGCACATGCTGCATAGTCAGTCAAAAGAATTCTCAGAAGTTTGACATTTTTGTGACTAAAAGTCATGAAAAAGGTTATGAAGATCTGAAAATATTTAAGTTTAGGATTATAAGACATAAATATGGGTATTTTCTAATGTATATAGAGATACATAGGTTAATGATAACCATAATCATGTTGTGGCTGGGTCCTGAATTGAAATTTTGGACTTCACTACGTATCTCATAAGAATGAGAATCAAGCCATACGTAGTTCTTGAAATGCAGTTTAACATCGTGTAGGACGAAAGTATGAGTGATCTTAGTTTAGGGTCATAGAATTCGGACCATAATAATGAATACACAATGTGTGTTTTCATGGGGACTTTTCAGCCAAGGGACTGAAAGTGAAATTTGGGGTTAGGCCCAAAAGACTTGGGACTGGATTCGAGGGATACTTGAATGTTCCTACGTATCCCATAGGGATGGGAATCAAGTCCACGTAGTTCTAGAACTACCCTTTGTACAAATTTGGTTCGTACATGTGAAGGGTGAAAGGGGACTTTAGTGCAATGATGGTTTAACCTGAGATAAAAAGTTTAGGCATTACCATGTATGCACGTAGTCTTTTGAAATGAAACATGACTGAAAAAATCAATGTCAATAATGGTTCCTTCTCAAATGAGGAAATCAAAGAATATTGTAGTTTATTGTCATACCAGAAAAAAGTGTTGTATAGTTTAACGTCATATAACAAGGAAGAAAGTGAATCAATGTAAAGATATTGATTCCAGGGGCGGTTTCACGAATCAACATCATATGAGATGGTGGTGAACCGATGTGAAGAGATTATTTTTGGGCTTGAACCTTGGGAGGCTGCCTACATACCCAGCCTGGAGGGCAAGGATCAAAGTCCGTGTAGTTCAATTAAAGAATGAATTAATGATCAAGTTTTTCTTGGGGACAACGATCTAATTAAAATGTTGTTGGGACTTACACATGGTTAGTGGCCCAAAGGGAGTGTTATGGTTGATGTTCTCTCTAAGCTCACGTGAGTTATACTCGGTGTGAGAAACAAGAGGTAACAATAACCTTAACGATGCACAGTTTAATGTCATGTAGGACATATAAAGGGACTATGCAGTTTAAAGTCTTGCAGTTAGGACTATTGGTGCTGCACAGTTTAGTGTCATGTAGCAGGGACAAAATAACAGTTTAATGTCATGTAGGACATATCAAGGACTTTCTGTACCGTTTAACGTCATGTAGTTAGGACGATGGGGACAATACAGTTTAACGTCATATTGGACGAAATAGGGATTGTGAAGTTTATTGTCATGCAGTAAGGACAAAAGAGTGTACCATTTTAATGTCATGTCGGACGAAAGTGCGAATAGTTTAAGGTCATATGCATGGACCGTGAATGGTGTAGTTTAATGTCATACTGGACCTTTGAGATTATATAGTTTAACGTCTTTCCGGATGTAAGGGACTTTTATACAGTTTATGGTTATATGCATGGACCAAGGATGATGCAGTTTAAGGTCATGCTGGACGGTTTATGGAACTTTTTCACAGTTTAATGTCGTGTGGGACGAAGTTGCAGTTTAAAGTCATACTGGACCATTGCTGTATAGTTTAACGTCATATATCAAGGATGAACTGGTGCTGCATAGTTTAGTGTCATGTTGTAGGGACATCTTCTTTTCTACAGTTTAATGTCATGTTGGACGAAAAAAAGTAACTGTTACAGTTTAACGTCATGTTGGACAATACAACATTTATACAGTTTAACATCATGTTGGATGATAGAACATTGCTGTTCAGTTTAAAGTCATATAGCTAGGACTAAGGTGAACCAATATGAGGATATCAGTTCTGGGGACTTTTTACAGTTTATCGTCATGCTGGACGACGAAAGTGCCACACAGTTTAATGTCATGTTTCTAGGACACAATATAGTTTAATGTCATCTCAGACAAAATATAGTTTAATGTCATCTCGGACAAAATATAGGAACTTCTGTACAGTTTAACGTCATGTAGATAGGACATAATATAGTTTAATGTCATCTCGGACAAAATATAGTTTAGTGTCATGTAGGACATAATACAGTTTAGTGTCATGTAGGACATAATACAGTTTAGTTTCATGTAGGACATAATACAGTTTAGTGTCATGTAGGACATAATACAGTTTAGTGTCATGTAGGACATAATACAGTTTAGTGTCATGTAGGACATAATACAGTTTAGTGTCATGTAGGACATAATACAGTTTAGTGTGATGTAAGACATAATACAGTTTAGTGTCATGTAGGACATAATACAGTTTAGTGTCATATAGGACATAATATGAACCAATATGACTGTTTTGGCTCTGGGAATAATATTTTGTGTTTATACAAAATACTTCTTCAGAAATATGGCATTAGTTGGAGTCGTGATGTGTTCTCCATCCATTGAGATTATAGAATACACTCCATTGGAGTAGACCTTATGTATTGAATAAGGTCCTTCCCATTTTGGTTCAAGCTTGGGAGGATTCTTTCCTGGTATCATTGGTGCTCTGAGAACCAATACCAATTCTCCCTGAATGAATGAACGAAGATGAACTTTTTTTTTAAAAGCTCGTGCTATTCGATTCTGATAGATTTCCAAGTGGTGCAAAGTGCACAATCTTTTCTCATCTAATTGTTCCAATTCATTCAACCGCTTTTGGGATTTCTCATCTGTAGATAACTGATCACAAATGGCTATTCTGAGTGAGGGAAATTGAACTTCAATTGGCAAGACTGCTTCTGTTCCATATACCAATGAATATGGAGTTGACCGCGTTACATTGTTAGTGGTAGTCCGATAAGCCCATAAAGCATGAAAGAGTTTATCAGGCCATGACCTCTTATCTTTATCCACCATCTTTTGCAGTATATTTGAAAGAGTCTTGTTGAAGGCTTCTATCTGGCCATTAGCCGCTGCATGATATCGAGATGAATGGTTGGACTTAATGTTGTATTATTGATACAATTTCTTTACCTCAGAAGAACAGAAGTTGGTGCCGTTGTCCGTCAATATGGTATGAGGGACACCAAATCTAGTAATGATGTTAGACTTGATGAAGCTAAAAATGCATTTAGAACTGACTTCTTTGAGAGGTACTTCCTCTGCCCATTTGGAAAAGAAATTAGTAGCAGTAAGAATGTACTTAAACTACTTGGCTGTAGATGAAGGGTAAGGTCCCACCACATCCATTCCCCATGTGGAAAATGGCCATGAGTATTTAGCTGTATGAAGCAACTCTGGAGGTTTATGAATGAAGTTGGCATATACTTGGCATGAATGACACTTCTTTGTGAAATTAACACAATCTTGTATCATTGAAGGCCAAAAGTATCCAAGCCTTCGAATTTGATCAGACAGTCTATGTCCAGAATGGTGGGCACCACAGACTCCTGCATGCACTTCTTTTATGACAGCCATTGTCTCTTCAGCATCAATACATCTGAATATAACTCCATCAAAACCACGTTTGTAGAGAATTTTCTCGAGGTGGTTTGGGCTATCATAAAGAGTAAAATTGACCACACGTCACCAGATTTGTTCTTTCTCGGCTCTATCAGGTGGAAGTGTTCCATTTTGAAGGTATTCCCTGATAGGTGACATCCATCCTGTAGTATGACCATACGGTTCAGGAATGGGACTAATTTCATTAATTTCCTCTGTTCTGACATGAACATAAGGTGAAATTGCACGACGGTGGGCGATACAGATGGTTGTCTCGTCCCGATTTGGATCTGCTAAAGTTGTGTCTATATTAGCCAGTGCATCATCTTGAGCATTTTGTGATCTTGGGACATAAGAAAATGTCGGTTCTGAAGGGGATTCTGACATTAACTCTCTGACGTAATCATACAAAGGGATTAATTCTTCTTTTCTGATGGCATAATCCCCATTGACTTGTTTGATTACCAGGTCTGAATCACCTTTCACCTTTAAGTGATTCACTTGTGCTTGAAGCGCTAACTCCAAGCCTGTAATGAGAGCTTGGTATTCAGCTTCATTATTGGTACCACCTTCCCACAACAAAAAGGAATAAGGTAACACTGCCTTATCTGGAGAAATGAGCACAATTCCTAAACCAACTTTGTTGAATTTAGGATTTTCCATTTTCTTCCCCGTTGGACTTCTAGAAGCACTATCAAAATACATTTCCCATGTTTGAGGACTCTCTTGAATAGAGAAAACTTCATCATCAGGGAGTTCGATATCTGAATACGTGTCTTCCACTGAAGGATGTTCAGCCAGGAAATCAGCCAGATCTTGGCCCTTAATTGCCTTTTGATACACATACTGAATGTCGAACTGCTGTAGAATAACCGCCCACCTTGCCAGACGTCCTGTAAGCATTGGACGACTAAGGATGAATTTGAGCGGATTATTACGAGATACCAATTGGACCTCATGATGTTGCAGGTAGTGTCTCAGTTTCTGAACTGCAAAGATTAATGCTAGGCAGCACTTTTCAATACTTGAATACCGGGTTTCTGCTTCAAGCATAGTTCTACTGAGATATTAGAGACTATTTTCATTCCCAGCATCATTCTTTTGAGCGAGAAAGGCACCCAATGATCGCTCTAAAGCTGTCACATAGAGGATAAGCGGTCTACCCTCAACAGGTGGCATGAGTACTGGTGGACTCAAGAGGTATTTCTTGAGAACATCAAATGCTTCTTGACATTCTTCAGTCCACTGGTAAGTGACTCATTTCATCAATAATTTGGTAAAGGGTAAACTTTTGCCTGCCAAATTGGCGATGAAACGCCGAATATAGGCTAAGTGTCCTTGAAGTCCTCTTAATTCTTTCAAATTTTGAGGAGGTGACATACCAAGGATTGATTTGGTCTTCTCAGGATCGACTTCAATACCACGATGGCGTACAACAAAGCCAAGGAATTTTCCTGAGGTTACCCCAAAAGCACATTTTAAGGGGTTCATCTTCAAATTATGTTGTCGAAGCTTGTGGAATATGACTTCCAAATCAGCCAAGTGATTAGAACGTTGTTTGGATTTAACCACCAAATCATCTACATAGCATTCAACAAACTTCCCTAAAAGAGGTTTGAAGATACGATGCATGGCGCGTTGATATGTTGCACCTGCATTCTTTAAACCAAAGGGCATCACCCGGTAACAAAACACACCTTGAGGAGCTCTGAAGGCTGTATATTCCTCATCTTCTGGGGCCATTCGGATCTGATTATATTCGGAATATCCATCCATGAAATAAAGTACTTCATAGCCAGCCGTCGCATCAATTAAGAGTTCTGTAATCGGAACTGGGAAATCATCTTTAGGACAATACTGATTAAGATATCTGAAATCGATGCAAACCCTAATTTGTCCGTTCTTCTTCTTTACAGGGACAATATTAGCCAACCACTTAGGATATTGAACTTCTCTGACGAAGTTGGCTTTGATCAGCTTATCCACTTCAGCTTCAATTTTGGAAGCATAGGTTGGGTGTGTTCTTCTCGCGGCTTGCTTAAAACCTCGATGTTCTTTTGGTAAACCCAAATGATGAGTAGAAACATCAGGATCAAGCCCAGACATTTCTGTATAATTCAAAGCAAAAATATCTTTATTTTTGCTTTAGAAAATAAATATACATCTCTTTCTCTTCAAGGGTCATGGCCGCACTAATTAAAGTGGGGCGTGGATCTTTCTCTGTACCCAGATTTACTTCTCTGAGTTCATCCACAGTGGTAGAGATACCCTCTTCAAATGCTAGAGGAGCATCTCTAAGATCTTCCTATTCCTTTTCATCATGTGTTATTTATTCCGTTTTCACTTGCAAAGTAGATGAAAAAACGAAATTCTCATGATCATAAGAGATGTCAAAATTTTCACATTTTGAATAAGAAGCTTCCATTTCCGACCCTATTGATGATAAAGGGTCTTCTTTGGGAAATAAAGAGGAGATGATGGATTAAGAATCGACATCATTATTCACCTCTGGTGTTGCTATAACTTCTTCTGGACTGATTAGCGAAGTATAGACTTGTTGGACTTTAGCAGATGAAATGAAAACGTCACCACTTATGCTTTCATCACTGCTTGGTAGGTTACCAATTTCTCCCACGTTGTCTGGCTCGATCGCTGTAATTGACATTATGGATCTTTCCATAAGAGTATTTTGATTTGGGCCTATTTTGTCAATTTTACTGATAGGTAACACATAATCTGTACTCACATGTGAAAATGGATTTATTGGAATTTTCTCCAAACCATATGGAGCATTAACTTTGGTAACTTCCTTAATTGTAGATTTTTCTATTCCCTTCATGTGATAAAATTCCGCCTCAATGTATTGAGACTCACATGTATTGAACGGGGCCTTATCACCATACAATGTTCCAACTTGACCATCGAAACAGTATTTGAGACATTGATGGTATGATGAAGGAATAGCTGCATGCTGATGTAGCCAGGGTCTTCCAAGCAAGATATTGAAAGCTGAGTCTTGATCAACAATCATGAAATCCGAATTAGATACAAGATCTCCAAACTGAGTTCTGAGTGTAACTTCTCCCAGTGGTTCTTGGTCATTTTTATCATATCCTAGTAACATCATGGTAGAAGGAGATAAATCAGATTCCGTGAGGCCCAATCGACGAATTGTACGAATGGGCATGAGGTTGACTCCTGAACCATTGTCAATGAAAGCTCTTCGAACATCTATACCATTGACTTTTCCAGATAAGTACAAAGGTTTTATGTGCCCATGCACAACATCATCTTCATCTTTATCAGTAAAAGATATCACTGCATGGCATTCTGCAAGATTATTCTCTATGTGATAGATTTTAGCTGCAGTAATTTCAGCTTCAAACCCCTGAGGACTTGACAAAGCTTTGATGAGTGCTTCCCGAAGATCTTTTGACAGATTCAAAGCATCCAAAATTGATAACTTGGCTGGTACTTGGGCCAAGTGTTTCAATATATCATACTTTGGATCTAGAGGTCTGCGTTTCCCAATAGAAATATGCGGTTTAGCAGGTACCTTGGAAGCAGATGCTTTGGAAGCTGATGCATCTTGTATTGAAGTTGGCAACATCCTTGGTTTTGGAAGATTAGACTGATTAGATCCATTTACTTGCTGAGATAAAGAAGATGGAACCTTTAATCGGTCTTCCAAAATAACTGTTCCAAAACTGAGTTGGCCATTGGCAGAAGAACTTGCTTGTTCTTTTTGAGCTCGCTGAAGGGCTCTACCACGAGTTTCTGCTGCATATACAGTGCTAGCAGGGGTAAAATTAGAGTAGTGGCTTCAGAAAGATCCACGTCTTCCCCTGTATCCTGAACCTCTAGAACTTCCTCGGATTCCCTTATTTTATACAAGGAATTCAGGCTCATCAAGACTGGAATATGGATCTGTTAATTGAATCATATTAACAGAACCAAAGATTAACTCTTCGTCTGATAAAGACTCTGCCTTGTTAGCCTGTTTAGGCTGTGCCGTTTGGTGGGATGGTGCTCGTGGCTCTGAAGTAGATGGAATGAAATCTGCCAGAGTCAAAGACAATTTAGGCTTTGATACATACTCATCTTCTCCTGATTCCTCTTTCTTCTTTGAATTGCGCTGCCCTTTTGAGGATTTGTCTTTTGATGGAGGCTTTACTGCAGCTTTTGTAGGAGACACAATTGGCTTCTTCAATTGTGTTCGAAAAATGGAATGGGTCCGATTGATTGTATTTCTGACCATCCAATCATCATATTTTTTCGCAGTTTTGCTTTTGAATTCCTGCCACTCGCCTCCTTCCTTTGAATCTGTAGCAGTAATACACGCTACATGAGCTAAAGAACCCTTCAATTTGACTTGTCCCAAGTCGACCATCTTTTGAAGGAGATCTTTAAAGACAAAACACTCCTGGATGGGATGCCCCAACATTTGATGAAAGGGACAATAATTGGGACGGTCTTCATCTCCTTCCTTGTTTGGCCTCTTGGGCACTGGTAATTGAACCAAATTATTTTCCAGAGCTGAAATGAAGTAACCAGGAACTTGCTCACTTCGGAAAGAGTATGTTTTACTCTTCATATCCTCAAATTGTTTTCGTCGTTGATCTTTTTGATCATTTGGACAAAACAGCCTTTGTTGTTGGCGTTCAGGAGGTGGAGCCCTTTGAGAAGATGAAGGTTTTGAAGTAGAAATAGGTACAGGTGCTTGTTTAAGCACAACTGTAGCAGTTTCCACTTTACCCATTCTCCTTCCTGGAGCTGATGGAATTATACGAGATTTAACCTTAGCCTGTATAAGGGAATCTTCAATCTGTTGAGCGATTGAAGTAAGGTCTCGAAACCCTCCTGTGTATTTCACAGGGATCAATGGCGTGCGTAATTCTTCACGCAAATTTTCCACACAGATTGGAAACAATTCCTCCTGAGGGAGTTCTAAACTCAGGGAATACGTTAATCCCTTCCAACGAGCAATGAAATCATAGACTCTTTCATTCTCCCTTTGCTTGCAGTTTGTAAGATCGAAAACTGTCGTTTTTGGAAAAGTTGAGCTAAACTGAAGAAGGAATTTTTGACAAAGATCCTCCCATCCGATGACTGACCGGGATTGCAAGCTTGTATACCAGACAAAAGCTGGTCCTTGCAAGGTTTTCACGAAGCATCTGAGTTTCATTGCTTCTTGCTGCTCTGGAGTTCCCATCATAGGATCACAACAAGACACGTAATGCGTCAAATGTTGTTCAGGGTCGCCTGATCCATTGAAAGTAGGGAAAACAGGGTTTCCAAAACTGGATGGAGGAGAAATTGAATCTACCCATTCAGGGTAAACTTTCTTTTCAGGTTGAACTTGCGCCCGTTTCCCTTCCATAGTTTCTAACCGAGCTATTAATGACTCAATAGTAGTTATTAAATTTTGAGAAACATCAGGTTGAACTTGGTTTTGGGTAGGTGCAATGAATGGATCTTGGACAGACGTGGTGGTTGGTGCTGCAACTGATGGTAGTACTGCCAACCGTTGTTGCGTTTGACCCGTATGATTAGACCTCTGAGGGTGTACTGATAAAGGAGGATATTCCTGATCCATATCAGTAGTTACAACAAATTCCTTCGGCTGTCGGACTTCAGCATTCTTAAGAAGAAGACTACTCTGAAGTAGTTCTGTATTCAACCTTCTTAATTCTTTCATTTCTTCCTCCTGTTGTGCAAACCTTTGCTCTAATGAGGGAGATTGACCTCCTTCAGAGGAAGGGTGAGAAGTAACCTGATTCTTTCCTTTCCCCTTATTGGATCCTTTTCGGAGAGGGGGAAGTGGGTTACTTGAAGGAATACCCAGATTTTGGGTAAGCCTTTGATTATGTGTGCGCACACCTTCTTCATTTAGGTCTGTGTGCGCAACTTCTTGAACAGGAATCTCTTCGTCTGATCCCTCTGATTGAGCCTCATCTGGTGAATCAGCAGCAACGGCATTGATGACATTAATGGATGCATATTGCATGGAATCCTTTCTATCAGCATTTCTGTGATATTTTCTTCTTCTATGTCCATTATGAGACATGGCATTCCGTTGACTTGATCCCTCAGGAACTTCTTGGAGAACCGTCACTTGGAGAGAATCTCCTGATAGCTTGGCTCTTCGTTCCTCTTGAGGCTTATTCCCTAATTGAGAGAATACTGACTTTCTCTGAGGGAGGGATTGAGGATTTGAAAAAGTCCCCAGTCCGGTGGACTGGGGATGTTCCTGCTGCTTCCTCTCAACTCCTCGAATCCCATTTGTTGACTCTGAGGGTTGGGTTAGAGAATTCCCCAGTCTGACAAGCTTGGGTGTCTCTTGACATGCTATGTCTGAGATCTTCTTAAAATCTCTCTTGATCTTGCGAATCTTAGTTCGGAAATTAGCTGGATGCATTAACCTGTATCCACTTTTATCACTGGGTTCTACAGACCGTTGGATGATTTCCGAAACTTCTGTCATTTGATGATGTGTTTTCTCCAGACGAGAGGCTTGTGCAATATTCTCGCCTGCTTGATGTAGGAGCAATTCAACAACTTGTTCTCTATATACTTGATTTTGAGAGGAACTAGTTGAATCCTGTTCTTGAGAAAGCTTTTGATTATGAACAAAGCCCATTGACTGTGGCCGGCCATGGGCAATAACATTGCATGAGACCATTTTCTGCGGGCTTTGCTGGCTGGAAATAACTGTGAAATGTAGTGCTTCGTGAACACCCCATCCTCTGATATGAACATCAGATGGAGCATTGGAAATTAACTGACGCAATTTTCTTAGTGCGCCAAGGCATGAACGTTGAAGGGTTCTTTGTTGCTTTTCAGCCTTCGGATACCGAGAGACTGATAGAGATGCCAAATTAATCTGGCATTGTAACCCTTCTATTATCTTAATATGATTTTCATAATCACCGTAAGATAATACTTTCTTCTTCAATTGACAAAGAGTCTTCCATATGTTGAGACGAATATAATGGATTCCATCATCCGTCAACATCTTTGGAATGTCGTACTGGGAGTCAGCCAAAGGCCAAAACATGACTGGTACTTCACCTTTTGTCAGTTTTTTCCTCATGTTCAGCATTTCCTCTTTATCATTAAATGAAGATTCTTCTACCTGTTTGGACCAGAGTTGGTGTTTCCTTGTTGCTTCATCGGATTCGACAAGATTGGTAGAGATATCACTATTCATGCTGGAAGATGAATGACCCAGGGATGGTTCGGAGAATAACCTGAACCCCAGGCTATCTTCTGATGGAGAAAGAGTTTCACCTGCCGATAGTAAAGTATCAGACATGACTGGTTTGACGTTTGCAAGTGCCTCAAGATAGGAGGGCTTTCTCGTCACTACATTACCTTCTGAAGAATTTTCGAGACAACGTGAATCACTACTACGGAGAGGACTTTCGCAGCGAAGTTAATCACCATGAGGAGGACCGTCATGATGGGTTACAGCAAAAGATGAAATCTCTTGCTCCTTGGTCTTCTGACCACATAGAGGGTTCTTGTGGCTCTCATCTGAAGAAGAAACTTCAAGATTGACCGAACTTTCATGAAGCAAGCCTTCATGAGTAAGTGTCTGTTGAAGACCTTCAAAATTAATGTTCCCGTTATTGAGAACTAAGGGAGTAGAATCTTGAATTCAGATAGATAAATGTCTGAGGGCTTCAAGAACTCCAGCATCGAGAAAGGCCTTGTTGCAGATTGGCCTTTGATCTCCTGACTGTGCTGGGTGGATCTTTTTCTTAGATGCCTTCTTACTCACTTTAGAAACCACTTGTTGACGAAAGTGGTTACTCTGAGCAGGTGTATGTGCCTGATCAGGAAAGATGGTCAGGTTAGGCTGACGATCTCCACTCAAATCAGGTGTATGTGCCTGACTTGGTTGTCCGTATGATATGGGGGAGTATGCCCCATAACCCTCTTGGACTGGAACAAATGTGTGTGTCTGTTCCGGAGTGAATCGTTGATGTGTCACTCCAATGCTAGGGATAGATTTATGTGTCTGTCCCTGAGATGATGCTGAAGCTGTTATGATATCCTGGAAAGCATCCAAAATATGAGCAGGAATTTGCTTCTGCTCTTTCACCATTGACAAAATATGTTTGGTGACTTCAGCCGCCGGAACGGGGATATACGTCCATTCCGGGCTTGGAGTAGGTGTATGTGCCTGCTCCTGTCCTCCTTTTCCTGTCATTGAATCCTGACAGTACTCAAGTGTGGAGGCAGAGAGTTGAGTCTGCCTCCTGCTTGTCGTTGGGGCTTTCCGACTGACTTCTCCGTGCGCTACCAAGAGAGACTGTTGGTAGGCATGATTAGTATTAGCAGGTGTATGTGCCTGCTGATTACACTTCGCCAAACGTGGTTGACGAGATCCATCATATGTAGTCAGACGAGCCTGCTGACTAACTGGTGATGTATGAGCAGGTGTATGTTCCTGCCTATAGTACTCCGCCGGAATTGCCTGGCGGGATTGGCTTGATGCTTCCAGACGAGTCTGCTGGACAACAGAATTAAAATGGACAGGTGTGTGTGCCTGCTCGTTGTTTTCCACCAAGTTAGGTTGGTGGGATTCTCCGGAGATGGAAGGGATGACAACCTGCCCATTGTTCACCGGATTCCATCTCTGGCGGTTCATCTTGCCTGCTCGGGTTCGAGGAACCTGAGCTGAATGCCTGGAGACGGTACCCTCATCATGTTGAGGGAGCACTACCGCACAAGTCTGGCGGCGATTGTTGATAGGATCCCTTGAGAAGGACTCCTATATTTTTGAATTAAGGTCCTGCGGGACCTTCTCATTCACTTCCTCAGAGTAAGGGAGTGAATGGAAATTGCGTTCCGGGGATAATGACCCGAAACGGTTGGAGACGGTAGTCAGCACCGCCTGCTTCTTGATCGCTGGTCGCCGTTGTCCGGACGACCAGGTAGAGTTGTCAACTTGGAGGGCTTGACGAGCGGCCTCCAGAGTTGGGATAGTACAGTTGCGACGGTATTCCTTAACCAGTGCATTAGAAACCCGGCGTTGAAGACGCTGAGTTGGTGATGTCATCCTCAGAGCGGACGACGTTCCAGCAGGAGTAGTAGCATTGGTTTTCATAGCAGCAGACCTCACAGTAGAGTGTTCACAGCAACAGTATTCACAGGGGTGAATTTAAGGGAAGCCATTTTGCAGAAGATCTTTAGAAAAGAGTGCCTGTTCCATATAACAGACATAATCAAGATGAATCCGGCCACTGCATCTTTTGGATGAGAACATGTCAATGATTGCTTTGTTGGCCCAAGGGGCCTAACAAATAATAAGAACATCATTTTAACTTGGTTAAGGATTCACGTCGGGTTCACCATTTTTGTTTCCTCACGGATTTCGGGGATGACCTCCTGGACGGGAGATTCAAACGTTCCGATCGGTTTCTAGCGGGTTTGTTCGTAGAACCGGAAACATCCAATGATTCCACATCTGTTTGGACCTACTTTCCAAAGGTAGGCGCTCATTAGCTTGTGGACTGATGAGGCTTAGGAATTTGCATTGGTCGAGAGGATGGGAGGTCGGACTCATCACACCTTTTTGAGGGGAATTATTGTCTATTCCGGGACTCTCTTTATAGATTTAAGTTATGTTCGTGAATCCTTATTACACTACCAAGTATAAAAATGTGCTTTCCTTTAGTTTTAACAATCAATGATTAAATATGCAAGAAATTTAGAGAATCTTTTATATGTATTCGAGGTTCTTCATCAATAGAGAATCATCTATATCTGTTTAGAGATTCTTGGTCAATGGTATCCTTCAAAACATTTATATAAAAGTCTCTTGGTCATTATGATGACCAGGCTGGTTTTAAAGCCACTCAGTGGGACACTTGAAGTTTATCGTCATTCAGAAGGACAGGGATTATTTCAAATTTGGGATCGAACCCATAAATGGGCTACCTATGTATCCTTTGTTTTGGAAAAGGAATCAGAACCCACGTAGTTCGAGTAATGGAATATGATGTTTATGATTGATGGCTCAAAGAAGAATGTCATAATTACTTTTACACTCTAAGCTCACGTGAGTCATGCTCGGTGTGAGAAACAAGAGGTATTGGTAAAAATTAGACAATTGTGCCATGAAATATGCAATCATAAGAATTTGTTTGGGGCTTATGTATGTATGACTGCCCAGATAGATGAAGGTTTAGGATTCACTTTTAGGGAGAAAATCCATGAACAGGGTCCATAAAGTTATATGTGCTTTATGGAGATTTGAATACTCTAATCTTGGGGCTTACTCCTAAGGAGGATGCCCAAGTTAGGAGGGGACTTATGATTGGGTTTTTCTCCTGAAAAGGAAACCCAAATCAAGGGTAAATTAGGACTGGTTAAGAGAAATTTAAGGGGGATTGGGGTTTACTCCTGAAAAGGAAACCCAAGATTATGACTGGGACTTACTCCTAAAAAGGAGGCCCAAGTTAGGGGACTTGGGGCTTACTCCTGAAAAGGAAGCCCAAGATTATGACTGAGTCTTATTCCTGAAAAGGAGACCCAGGTTAGGGGACTTGGGGCTTACTCCTGAAAAGGAAGCCCAAGATTATGACTGAGTCTTATTCCTGAAAAGGAGACCCAGGTTAGGGATTAAGGTTTGGGGCTTACTCCTGAGGAGGATGCCCAAGTTTGGGAACTTTAAGAATTTGGGGCTTACTCCTAAAGAAGGATGCCCAGATTTGAAATTGGGGCTTACTCCTGAGGAGGATGCCCAAGTTAAGGATTCTATCATCTTAAAGGATGAGGTTGAATGAATGAACTCTCTACATTTAGTTACATAAGGATATTTAAATCACTAGGTTTTGAGAGATATTCCACAGAATTCCTTTCAGATAAGGAAGTCAAATCAAGAAATCATGCCATAAATGGCTTTGAAGAGTATCTTGAAGACTGAATCTTGAAAAGGAAAGGTGTAATGGCTTAAGAGGGGTAAAATGGGAAAGATGGGCACCCAAAAAGGTAGGGGCACGCAAGCCTTGAAAGGCGCGCAAGTCTTCCATGGGCGCGCAAGTATTGGTCGCGCAAGTATACCTGCGCGACATGTAGGGTACTTGCGCGATTTTCAACCAGTATTAGAATACTTGAGCGACTCCTTTTTAATCACTTTAGAATCCTCTTGAGGTTCTTCCAGAAAAGGGACGCGCAAGTTATATTGAAGGAATAAAAGCGGCGCACAAGTGTTGATGAGTTTAAACACTTAGGCCTTTCTTCTTCTTTTTAGATCTTCCGTTCTAGGTAATAAATTACCTTAGAAGTGTTTCGAAAGCTTTGAGAAAAGACTTTGGCGTCGGGAGCTTCAATCCGAGTTTCTAGAAAAAAATCCTCTCGAATGGGAGGCCCACAACGTCTATTTATAGGCAGAAGAAGACCCTGGGCGGTTACCGAGCGGTTATCACTTAGGTCGCGCAAGTCACTTGCACGACCATAAGGCATTGCGCAAGTAGACTTGCATGACCACTAGGCGGCGCGCAAGTGTACTTGCGCGACCATAAGGGAACTTGCGCGACCTATGGGCAATGTTCTCCTTGTTCATCCCTTTGTCGATTTTTGATGTTTCTTCAAAGGATGAATCACTTTGCACTAAGGTATTTCCCTTTTTTCAGTCGTTAGACTCTATGACGGAAAGGAGCGTCAACAATTGTTTACATGGAAAGAAGACCAAACCACCATTCAGTGGTCAAGGTGAAAGGGACACAATGATTCTATAATTGGTGCACACTGATGTGTGCAGACCTTTCCAAGTAGAATATAGAGGTTAATTCTCATGCTTTATTACATTTACTGATGACTTAATCTGGTATGGTTATATCCACTTGATGAGTTATAAGTCTAAATCATTTCATAAGTTCAAATAGTAAAAGAATGAAATTTAGAATCATCTTAGCAAGAAGATAAAGAAAATTTGATCAGATTAAGGTGGTGAATATATCAACCAATATTTTATTTAAATTATATGGGATTTTTGGATTTTTTCTCAATTCAATCCACCTTATACACCACAATGTAATGGTGTTAGTTAAAGGAGGAATCGTACATTACTAGATTGGGTAAGTTTGATCATGAGTCCCAAAAATATTATATTATCCTTTTAGGGATATGAATTATAGATGAAACCATACTCACTAAACTGAGTACCAAATAGAGTAGAAAATTGTATTCCCTTCGAGTTCTACAGGGAAAATAAACTCATTTTGTCACATATTATTGCATGGGTTTGTGAGGCATTTATTAAAGCTAGATCAACCAAAGAAATATAACCTCAATGAATAAAGTGTATATTTATAGGGTATACTAAGGAAATGAGGGGATACTATCTATAAAATACTTTATAAAAAAGAAATTGTAGTAAGTCGTGAAATTTTCTTGATAGGGAGCACACCCTTAAGGGGTATAGTGGGAGAAAGATTGAATTTAATGAAGCTGATGCTCTAGAAACACAAGATTTGGTACATGAATATATTCCACAAATTCCCATGGAAAAAGATTTTCCATAAATCCAATTACTACATAGGAGTGTTGTATATTTAATAGAGAGAGTTGTGGTTTTCTAGTCACTGATGACGGTAAATCATTATTTGTAGAAAAAAATAATTCTCTCACCTATAAGAAAGATGTAGAGAGCTAAAAAGCTAAAATATGGAAATAATCAACGAATTATAAGATGTATTCCATGTATCAAAACTAACTTTGGGTTCTAATTAATCTTCCAATTGATATAAATACTATTGGGTGTAAATGGGTATTCAAGAGAGAAATGGACATGGAAGGTAAAGTAAATACCTATAAATCATGGATAGTGTCCAAAAGGTTTAGAAAACATCAAGGAATTGACTATGAAAAAACATTTTCTCCATTTTCCATGTTTAAATAAATAAAAATTTTTCTTTATATAAAAACTTTCCATGACTATAAGATTTGAAAAATGGATGTGAAATCTAAATTCCTTAATAGGAACCTTTAGGAGGATGTGTATATGACATAACCAGAAGGGTTTATGACTCTAGAAAATTCCAAAAAGTTATGAAAGTTAGATAGATCCATTTATGGATTAAATAATGTATCTAGGTCATTGAATATTTGGTTCTATGAAGCCATAGAAGAGTTTGGTTTCATTAATAAATAATGTGATCCATGTCTGTACAAGAGATTTAGTGGGAGTAACATCATTTTCATAGTAGTGTGTGTTTATAACATATTGATAATTTGAAACAATATACCAACCATACAAGTGGCTATGTCATGGTTGGGAAAGTTATTATCCATGAAGGACTTAGGCGAGGTAGGATACATAATAGGGATGAAGATCATGTGTGATAGATCCAAGTGGCTGCTTGGAATTATTAAAGGTACATACATTGACAATATAATGAAGAGGTTTAGTATTGAACAATCCAAGAGGGGATTGATTCTATTATCACATGGTATACATCTTTCCAAGAATTTTTTTCCTCATACATAAGAGGAAAGAGAGAGTATGAGTAAGATCCCCAAAAATTATAAGATATGATCAATTATGTATGCCATATTATATACAAGGATTTATGTTTCCTATTATTTGATAATGGTAGGAGGATATTAAGCAGATCCTGGTGAAAAGCATTGGACTGATGTTAAGGATATCCTTAAGTGTCTAAGGCAAACTAAGGATATGTTCCTAGTATATAGATGAGATGTAGAGATAGTCATCAGGGTTTATATAGATGTTATATTTTAGATATATTAGAATGATCTGAAGTCACAATACAAATATGCTATTTATCTCAATGGAGGAGCTGTGAGCTAGGATATTTCAAATAATCCCTTATCCACTGATTATATAGTAGATTCCAAGCATATTTCAGCTTCTAATGAATCTAAGTAAAGAGTTTGGATTCACAACTATGTCCAAGATCATGATATGGTAGCTATAATTCAAGAACCTATCATAGTTTACTTTTATAACACTATAGTAGTGTCACTTTCCAAAGAGATGAGGTCATGCCAAAGGATACATCACATACTTTGGAAGTTATTGTTAGTTGTATTTAGTTTAAATTGGATTCAGTTAGAGTTGGTTCCCTAGAACTAAATTTCATAGTACTTGATTGCATTTGTTATCATTAATGATTTTTTATTATCAAACCATGATTGTTTCTTTGCATAAAATTTATATGTGATAATGTCCTAAGAATATATGTTACACTAAAAGGTCATGGAAGTTCCCCACTTTAATGATAACTAGGAGGTGAAAAAATAGTATTATTGATTATAGTTATGTGGAAATATGATATTGTATAATAGGATAGAAATTATACTTGATATCTTGAGTTGGAGGACTATAACACATTGAAAAACCTTCTCATTGTGTTCACCATTGGTAATCATTAAGAGAAAAGGTTATGAGAATAGAACCATCAATAGAAAATCCATATTTTCAGGTGTTATTGGATATTCCTATTTTCAAACATGTATATTGACCCTTAGACTTTAGTATTATAATTAATGGATATCATTACATGTTTAATTTTATGTATTGATGAAAATTGTGATGATATATTCTAACAGTGAGGTAGGATATGTTGGGTGTGTCCTGAGTGATATTGCATTAATGGATAATTTGATAAAAGTATTTCTCCCTTACAGCCCTTGATGAAATTTGATATCTCAGGTCCCTTTATGGGAATGGAACTACCTCCATAATTATATGGACATGGTGTTTTGTGAATGAGTTTATTTACAAAAAATTCAAAGAAAGATACATCAAGTATATAGGTTTATGGAACCCGCATGAAATCTTCTTGATTTGAGATATAAGGATAAAGAGATTATATTAAATAGTAAGATTTTGTATAAGGTTTTATTTTTTTATGATATTTACTTCTTTATCTATGGATACCTTATATTTTTTCTAGATTCTAAACTTAGAATTTAGCTCGTTATGCCTAATGCTGCTAAAAAAGAGTCATAGTGAGTCACATATTAAGTGTATCTGCAATCTTAGTAAATATCAACATGGGAAATAATATAAAGCATACTAGTCCAATTGGAAATGGTATAAGTGATATTTATTTATACATTATTATTTTGAAATTCAAGTTATTAATATTAATATTAATATTATTTGACATGAGTTCAACTAAGAATTATAAAGTTGGAAAGGGGCTTGTGTGTGAATCACCAAACCTAAAACTACCATAAAAAATATATAATTATATCAATTAACATACTCACTCTTGGTATTACCAATGAATAGATATAGAGACTCTCAAGACCTAGAGAGATATATAAAGATCTAGAATATTCTCTATCTTCATCCTCACTCAATCCATCGAGAGGACATCAAGATTTCTTCCTCCACCAAGATGAATTCTATTGTGATCAACAATGAACAATGAAAGTGATCATTCTTGAAATTTATATATCCTCATGATTTTATTATTATTTTAAAAGATTTTGGTGAATTTTTGGATCACTTATCGATGGATTCTACACTTGAATCATTCAACAAAATGATAGTACAATGAGATCTAGTCAAATAAATCATGAATGAAGAGAGAAATACAAGTTAAGGTAATTCTATTTCTATTCTTAAATTAATTATAAATTACATGTGATAGTCCTCATATTCAGGTTATAGTGTTTTATTTGGTCAATTAATCTATGTTTTATGTTAGACATGACTTTATTTATCATGCGTGGTAATAATTATTTGTAAATAAAGACTAAAATACAAGTTGTAAATGTCATAAAGGTGCTTATACTACACCCAAAACCCGTAGTGTTCTTATTCATGGATACCATTTTGTAGCTTTTGTATCGAGGGAATTGTGAAAATATGAATAAAATTATCCAATGAATGATCTAGAATTATCTACGATGGTCTATAAATCATGGATCTTCTACCTATTTAGAGAAAAGTTTACTATGTTTACTGACTATAAAAGACTGAAACATATATTTCCACAAAGATACTTGAACATGAGATAATTATAATGGATGAAATATATCAAGATGTTCAAATTTTACTTGGTTTATACACCTGAAGAAGGAAATTAATTGGTTGATGCTTTGAGTTGGAAGTCTTATGGAGAAGTGGCCAAAGAGGGTTGTGAGTGGTGACACCTTATGGGAGTAATTACTGATATACATTTTAATTATATGGAATATAATCAAGAGAAATTTTTCTTTTTGGTTAATCTTATTATAGATTATGTTGACTTAGTCAAGAAGTCTCATCTTGATTTCCTTACCATTGGGTCAAACCTCATTCACGGAGAAACCATTGAAGGTTTTATAGTAGATGAAAACTTTTTGATATACTTTAAAGAATATAATATAATTAATTATTCATGAGAATAATAACTCCTTAATTATTATCACCATTTAAAATGGATTTCCCACCTAGGTAATCAAAAAATTTATAGGGAAATAAAGACCCAATTTTAGTGGTTGGGTGTGAAACAAAAGTTGGACTATTATGTTATGATATGTCTCACATATAAATAGGTGAAGGATGGATATCAATGTCCATTAAACATATTAATTCTATGAACATAACTGTATGGTAATGAGAGTAAATTTTTATGGACTTCATCATGGGTCTACCAATGAAACTTCAGAAACATGACACCATTTGGTTGATTTTATACTGACTCATCAAGTCATCACATTTAATGCCAATTTTAGAGTCCATTATAGTATAATTCTTGATTAATCATTATATTTAATAAGTTTTTATGTTTCAAGGGGTACTAGTTTCTATTGTCTGTGACTGAGACCCTATATTTACATTATAGTTTTAAAAATCCATGTAATAAACCATTGAAACACAATTGACCATGACCATGACATATCATCCCCAAATAGTTGTATAGTTATAACATACTATCTAAAAAATAGAAGACATAATTAAGGCTTGTGTTTTGGATTTTAATTGTTCATGAGAAGATTATTTTTCTTTGGTGGAGTTTTCCCATAACAAAAGTTAACATATCTTGATGCACATGACACCAGATGAGGCATTATATTGATGTACATGTCATTCTACACTTTATTGGCTTGATACTAGAGAAAATTCACTAATGAGACCAAGTATACTGTGTGAGACTATTGAGAAAATATATATGATTAGGATAAGGATAAAGATAACTCAGATCTTCTAGATATTCTATGTGGATCAACTTTGTCGATTCTTATGTTTTTAAGTGGTCAATCATGTATTTTTGTGAGTTTCACTAATGTTAGGGAATCATTTTGTGGGTAAAAAAGGGAAGTTTGATTCTCGGTATGTTATTACCTTCGAAATTCTAGAACTGATTGGTGATGTTGTTTATTATCTAGCTATTCCATCGATATTTAGTACATTTCATAATGTTTTCCATGTTTCAAAATTAAAGAAGTATCAACTGAGTCCTGACCATGTTATTAATTGGGATCACATGACTCATGATCTTTTTGTGACATTTATTCACACACCAATTCACATTATGGATAGTAAAGACAAGTCATGGTAGGTAGATTTATCTAGTGTGGGTGTTATGACAACATAATTGGATGTAGGAAGAGACTTGGAAATAGGAGAACCATATGATAGGGAAATGGTCAGAACTATTCCAAATCACAGATATCCTCAATCTTTTTGAGGTTGGAATATCCAATGGTGGGGAGAATTTTACACCACCAATTTTAGGTATGTCCTAATTTCATGTTGTCTCTTTTATGTTAGAGTGGTTGGGTTGGGTCACTAAAAGTTTTCAAAGGAGGAAAGATAGTGGAAGCTGCAATCTTGTTTCATGAGTCATTTCATGAGGGGAATTATTATTCATGATGTGAATCATTTATGACCAGAATTAGATGTAATAATTGTTTGATGGAGTTCATGGACTGAAAGATCTATCCACAACAGGAATTGGATTCATGTCCTGAACTAGTTTTTTTGACTTATAAGTTGGAGGTGAATTGTTTTTAATCGTATTGTATATCTCAAAGTTTCACAGTGAAAATTATTGTTTCATGCTATGAACGATTTCATTTCCAACCAATTTTTTTGTTTTATCACCTTTAAGTTATGATTAGTTTCTTTCTATTTTATATTAAACCCTAATATCTATTTAGGTGATTTTGGAGATCCTATTCCTTATAGAGATTGATTTCTATGGATATTTAGGTTTTGGTAATAGGGAATAAAATGGGAGAACATAGGTTTTTATTCTCCTTTGAATTTGTCTTTTTTTTTTCTTTTGGGAGAAATCCTAGACTAGGGTTGAAATTCTTGGATATATGGTCTAGGGATAATATAGATACAACTTCTCTTGGTTTCACTAATTGAATTAGAAGGGGAGGTAAAATCTGTGAACTGTGGACCAATTATTCTTATTAAAATCTTCAAAGATAGGTTCCTTATCCCTCCTTACAATTTCTCATAGATCTTGATGGATTTCTATTTTCTAAAATAAATTTATTTTTATTTTACTAGATAACTCATGTTAAAACCCTATAAAAATATCTCTTGCTATTTTTTCTTCAAATATTGGGTTTTGGGTGACTACCACAACATATTAAATAAAATGATTTAATGGAATTTTGAACAAAGAAGGATTTGAGTGTGTGAACATGGAATGTACATGGTTATTTTGTGTTCATATACATGTGTAAAGGTATTTTTCTGTTATACATATTCGTGATAAAAATTCAGGTACATTGGATTATACCACTAATTGATGACTTGAGACTAGAGGGATGAATTTTAACTCATAAATAGAACTTTTAGAGGGCCTATTAAGATAGAAGATTCACTGGGTTTAAGTATCACATGGATTCATGGGTTCATTCATGGTTTATAAATTAGTGTGAGTTATTTCACTAATATTTGTATATATATATATTGAAAATGGTTTCATAATCTCTGTTTATTTAATATAAATTGTGTGAACATGTTCTTGTTTTAATGGCATTTTTTGGGAAGTCTTAGGGATTTCCCACTGAGTCAATATACTAACCCACTATATATGCACTTTGGTGCATATATAGATTCTTTTTTATCATGAAATTAGAAAATGGGAGATTTTATACTTCCCCAATGGAGCATCTTGATTTTTTTTGAAAAGAAGGAAGGATAATATTAATGACGAATATCAGCAGCAGTACATAAGTAGAGCCAAGAAGGGAAATTGTCCAGCCATATCTGGTTGACATCTAAGGGGCCTAAGGCCTCCAGCTTATGGGCTACATTGTTTCCTTCCCTTTTGGTAAAGGAGAAGGTGCAACAAGAGAAGCTTTAGTGCTGCGAGTGGATTCTCCTGACGATGAATCCAAAGGCCTGAAGTCCGGCATCATTGTGGTTAATAGCATTGATAACAGAAAGACAGTCATACTCGATGATGATATCATCCCATACACATTCCACAACGAGCATTATCTCTGAAAGAATGGCATAGGCCTCAGCAACTGTAGGTTCCCAGAAGGCATGATGTGGTTCATATTTTGCTGCAATGAGCTGCCCCAGATGATTTCGAGCCAGGAGGCCGAGAGAAACATGCCCATCCTTGGGGAGAGAAGCGTCCACGTTAATCTTAAGACTCCCTTACTTTCATATTTAGAATTTCCTCTTCCTTGAGATTTTATGGAATCTTTTCCCATACCAATTCTTGTGTATATTGGGTCTCAACTTCATAGAAGTATATCATTCTCCCACTATCTATTTTAGAGATGTGCTCCCTCTCAAATAACATGGTGTTTCTTTCCACTATTATTTGAGGGGTCTTATAGATAATATTCCTGTTTGTTTCAATGGGATATCCTTTAAATATATTCTTTTTTTCATTGAAGTGAAATTTTTTTACCTGATTATACCATAAAAAACTTTATATCCCCAAAATTATAAATTCAAAAAAATGGTTTTTCTTCCACACCAATGTTCATATTTGTTTTAGGTGCTTTCACCGGGGCACGCATCCGTCTGTGAGGATGCACTGATTTTTGCCCTGTATTTCTACTTTCAAAAGTCTCACAACATTCATCACTTCTTTAGCGACGTTTTTTCCTTGATCTAAATAGAATGATGGAATGTTGGTCTCTCCTTTTGTGGATTCTTCCTCGGAATTCATCGCCTAGTCTGGGTCTCCCTTAAAGATTAAGACGTTGTTTGTGAAACTATTCCCATTGCCATATCTTTTTGGATTATAGTTGATTATGATACTTCTATTAGAATATTTCATGGGGTCAAGCCAGGGCAGCAACCTTCGGCCAGGGGAGTAGTCACATTGAGCATTGCTGGTGTGTCTGGACACTGAAACACTGGTACATATGGATTTTCCTTTATGATAGGGTTTCTCGAGGGAGTGGAAGCCTGAGGTATCCCACATAGAATACAAAGAATCATATTCAAGAGGCAAGTATTCGAGGTTTTCCTTGGCTTACAATGTTTAACATGAGGTATACCATGAGTTTAACATCTAGTGGAGACTGAATGAAATGATAAGGACACTGATGAGAGTGGATCAGATAGGTACTTTCCTAGGAGGGAGTACCTAGAAAGTTACTATATGGGTTAATCATAATTCCCAATAATAATGGGCCCAGGATGATGTGTCCCACAATGGGGAATATGTCACACTGTGAAAGTTTATATAGAAACCACAAAGGGAAAATCAGAGGATGGTGGGTACCAACAAGGGGGATGCTAATGTTTACCATTGGATGGGATTGAAACTCAGGAAGTATTCCTACGCACCCTATCTGAGAGAAGGGGATCAAAACCCATGTAGTTTGTATGTGTGAGAAAAGGAATTGGGGTTTACACAAAGGACAATGACCTGAATATATGATGGGGCTTAGGCATGGCTAGTATCCCATATAGATGACATGATTTCATCGGGATGTGGAGTCCCTAGTAAAAATCAGGATGGATATGGATGGAGTGTTAAAGGGTGAAGTGAATGGTAATGGAACCAATAACCTTTATGAATGTGAAAATATTAGGCTTGAACCTCAGATAGGTTTCTTATATATCCCTGTAGTGGGTAATCAAAGTCCACATAGTTCTGTGTTGGTGCGATGAGTCACATAAAGAGGTGACTTGTGATAATGTATGCATGGATTAGACCAGATGGAAGTAGAAGCCCCCGAGTTAAGGCATGATCTTCCCAAAACACAAAGGATCAAGGGAGAGAATAGTATGGGACATGAATGATGGTCTTGAACCTTAGGTAGGATTCCTACGTATCCCCGTGGTAGGGAATCAAAGTCCATGTAGTTCAAGAATGTGGCATAGGACCAGGGCATACAAAAAGGACAGAAACCCAGAGACATGTTGGGGATTATGCATGGTTAGAAGCCTATCACAAGAGGGGAACTCTTGGTTGGAGAAGTATGGATTGACTGTGGGGATTACACATGGTTAGCTATCCAGGATCCGGTCTGACACCTCTAAGGGGCAGACCAAGAATACGGGTCCCAAAAAAGGGGATGCCAAAGTTTATCAGTGTTTGGGGGTTGAACCTTAGGGAGACTTCCTAGGTACCTTTTCTAGGAGACAGAGATCAAAACCCACATAGTTCGAAAGTATACACTTCATGTTGGAAGAGGGTGAACCGACATGAAATGGTCGGGACTGATGGGTGATTGGCTTGAACCTTAGAGAGGCTTCCTAAGTACCTTTCCTGAAAAGGGAAAAGATCAAAGTCCATGTAGTTCAGTAATGAGGGTAGTGGGGATTATACGCTAAGGTGGACCAAAGAGGATTTCATGGTAGATTCTTACTCCAATCCCATGTGATCCATGGTTGGTGTGGGAAAAAAGAGGCAAAAAGGGACCCGATGATCATGTCACGTGAGGTGCGGCCACTAGTAATGGTGTGGGGATTATGAATGGCTAGTAGCCCAAGAAAAGTAATATTGGGAATTAATCCAAGAGTGAAGCCCGAGTAGAGGTCCAAATGTATGAGGAGGATATGGAAACCATACATGGAGCACCCTATCAAGGAGTGTTGGGGATTACGCAAGGGATGATCTAGGTGCACATAGTGACAAAGCATAGAGGGATAGAGGGAGTGAGAGGGTGCTAGTTCCCATACCATTCATGATCCTCTCAAGACTTGTCACTTATGCGGTGATCACAATTCAGCATTATGTGTTGAGTATGTGTGGTTTCTTGGCATTTTAACATCCCACAACTCATATGATGATGATTTACTCCTCATCCCTAGGACTTATATAACTGGCACACTTTATCCCTTGGTAAAGGAAAGACACCAGCAATGTCATGTCTTAACAGGGTTGTGGAGTGATCCATTGAAGGGCTCATGTTAGTGTAACTATGTGAAGAAGCAATAACTATTAGCGTACCTATGTAAAGAAGAATTAGGTAGAAAAAAAAACATGGATCACCCCTCAAGGGACTAATAAATCATCGCGCACAAGCTTGGAGTGCCTCATAGAGGAAGTACTTGAAAGATAGGGGTGTTACATGCAAGAGGGGATCATACATGGTGCATTGGGGTAAGGACAGAACATGGTGCACACAAGAAGGGGTGCACACTAGATTGAAGGCCTGCACGCAGGATGAGGGGTTTCACGGAAGATAAAAGTCTATGTGAAAAATTGGGGGTTAGGGGCGAAAGAGGCACACATAAAAGGAAAATCTTGAGTTCAAGAAGGATCTTCTACATGAAGTTTCCTTTGAGTGAAAATGAAATGGATAAGGACCAATCCCTAGTTGGATCACCTGAAGGAGGACCCCTGAGAGACCTGTCGCACAAGATCCAGTACCTTGAGGCCATGTCTTTTGAGTGGTTGCAGAAGGGGTCATATTTCATACTTATTAGTAACGGTTCATCTTATATAATGGTACCCCAGATTTAGGGGGTACATTTATATTTATAGCTGAAAACTTTAGCGACAACGCGCAAGGTGGACTGTGCGCAAGTGGCATTTAATATCGCATTAGGTGTATAAGATCTTGCGCGTGGTCCCTCTTCATGTGCGCCAGTTGATTTTCTTTAGAACATCTGACTTGGATGTTTTTTAGAGGGTTAACATGGAAGAATCCATTTGAAATCACATTGGGCATCAAATATCTTGCGAACAGTTTTTAATATTTTGCGTAGACCTTAGATCTTGCATGCACCTCCCTTGGGTGTCACCAGATTGTTCTCTAATTTAAAATATACCTTTGGTTTGATAAGAAATTTCCATTCATGGAATTAACCAAAATTCGGTGCCAAAAAATGCCCCCCTCATAATCTAAGATGAAAGGGGACCTAAAGGTAAGATTCTAAGGGAAAAACTGAAGAATAGAGTTACACAAGGTTGGTGCATGTAAAAATTCTTATTCGGCACACAAAACAATTCCACAAACGTGAAAGGGAATGTTTGAACCTATAAATATATGGGGGGGGGGGAAGGATCCATACCTTGAATTTCCCTTGAGATATGTGACTTTTCTCTCATGTGTGAAAGATTATCCTTTCCGCCCAAAAGATCCTAAATTTGGTTGGAGCCTTGCGCACAACTACATATTATTTTGTGCTCCTTCTAAATATTGCACGATCCTAACTTGGATGAATTTTCTATGGTTAATAACCATTTTTCATGTAGACGTCTGTCTTATGCACTGAAACCCCATTCTTTCATGGAAACCCCTTTTTAATTCTGAGGCCCAATGGAAATGGCTTCTCAACAGGACGACACTGAGAGGGAAGTCACTTCTGCTACAAGGAGGACACAGATGATCACAAACCCTCATATTCTTCATGCGAGAAGAGTCGTGTCCAATAATTAATTTTTTTTTGGTATGTTGGCACAAGATCAAAAGGATTACATTCTAAGTGATAGTCTACCAATATGGAACTTTGGTATTATGGAATAAGTTTTGATTCTAGGCTTCGAGACAGACATGCCATAGTCATGGTTAACACGCGAGGATAGCCTTCCATAGTAAAACATCATGAGAAAAATTCACCCTTCTAGGGAGACACAGAACATGGCTATTTACTTCCTAAATCCAAAGACCAGGACTATTATGGGGAGCGATCCAACTCTTGAGGAATCTCCAACTCACTATGCGAGCGCCTTTAGAAGCAACATTATTGATGAGACCAAAGGTTGGAAGGAATGATACTTTAGGTCTGGGGGAAACATTACGAGTAAATGGGCATGGGGGTACTGGGTATGCTAGACATGTGAGGATTTCAGGGTATAGCTATGCTCTATCAGTCTGTTTGAAGCAGTGTGGACATCACGGTTCCATTTATACCATTAGTAAGACCTGATATCAGAGTTTTTCGGTCGATGGTCCCCCAAAACAAATATTTTTCATCTCCACCATGAGGAGGTCAACATCACTCTTTGGGACATCCATTTCATTGGGGTAATTCCCCAGTAAGGGTACCAATACGAAAAGTTCCTTCCAAGAGATAATGTTTGGGGGGATAGGATGCACACCCCCATTCTGATACAAAATCTGTTGTAGATGGACAAGGAGAAGCTGAAAATAAAGTACATCATGAAGGATATATCCTATCTAGTATGGTTCAGTCTATTTATGATATAGGAAAAGGTAGTAAAGATTCCAGGTCGAGGGAACCAATGCTTGAACACGTTCCGAAGGGGTAAAGAGGGATCATACTAGATGGTCCAAGAGGCAGGCAAGCACCGATCATGGGGCTTCAGCATAGATGAAAGTCGAGACCTGAATGTACGATATGATAGATTTCTTTCTACATTACAAAGTGGGTGGTTTCTTCCAATAAGTAACATGAGGATGGGGGTCCATCCAGGGATGTTGGTGATGGCTGGAATCATGGCATCCAAGAACAAGGTCAATCTGGGAGTTCTTGTGTTAGCCAGACTATATGATATTTTGGGGTGCATCTCTAGAGGGGATATTCCTAGAATAATATGTGTATTGTTATAGATTCTTCATGTTTGGGTTGTATCTCATTGTAATGGGTATGAAATACTGAATTCTGACCTCCCACCAAGTGACGGTCTGTGACCATCCCTACTAAATATTTTCAGAATTTGGCCCTTGATGCTCAACATGGAGGGGATCAAACTCAATATTGGAAACCATGAAAACTTTGACTTTCATCTATTTTGGACCCCATATTTCTAGATGGTAGATGAATGGAGATGCCCATTGGAGTAGAGATAATACTTGAAAAACATCAGGGGAAGTGTTCTGGTAGTTCAGAACGATGGAAAAATATTTTGTGACACCTATGTGCCGATGAGGTTTTCTAGGAAATTTGGGTGCATGAAGAGGATTCCAAAGAAAGTGTACATAGGGGTTTGGGAAGAGTAGAATCACGAAATACTTTTCCAACTATGGATTTTGTTCATTAGTGTAGGTTTTGGTGAAGTTACCACCTTTCCCCCTACTGATGTTAATGACGACCAATCAACAGAGTATGCCCGCCATTGGATAACTGCATATTCGGAAGAAATTATATGGAAACACATTAAATAGATCAAGGTGACAAGTGTAGAGCCTAGAGGATGAGAGAGTAGGAAAAATGAAGATGGTGAAGCAATACTGGAGGTGAGCCAAGTGGCTAGGCCAGCACAATCTAGAACCTCTGTGGTAGGAGCGTCACAAAGTGTGGCCACAACCCCACCTTTTGAAGAGTATTGGTCCCGTAGTCAACCTCATGGATCATCTAGGGAACTTCCTAGAAAGTGGCTGAGATACCTACCACCACTGACCTCCAATGCCATTTTCCCATCCTTATGGTTGGCTTGGAGGATACTGCAACAAACACCAACCCCAAAAGCCCTATGGAAGAAACTAATGCACAATGGAATTAATTTTCTAGATCTGGGGAATATTATGGTGGTGGATGGGGTGGAATTTCATCACTGACATGTAAACTTAACATCTATGGATGTTTATGCGTGCTAGAGGGGGTGGTACGAATAACCACATCTACTATTGAAAGTGATGCTCGACCATGATCATGACCCCGAGAAAATTCCACTTGAGGATGACGATGAGGATGAAGAATAAAAAGGAGGAGGTGGAGGAGGATGATAAGAAGAAGAAGTAGTAGAAGAGGGAGGATAAGAAGTCATAAGTGAACCTAAAAGTGAGGGACCTTAGGGGATAGAGGCCCACCAGTGAATTCCATGTGAGAGTGGTGAAATCGTAGGATCTGACACAGAACTGGCCAAGCAACTCGAGGGGAGTCTCAAATCTTATCTCTAATGGTCTTTCTATTTTCATAATTTGAATCCACTGACCAAACTATTCCTTGTTTAGGAACACATCGATGATGATAGAACAAAATCTCCACCAATAGGGGATGAAAATGTATCAATTAACGTGGAAGGAAAACCCCATGAATCTATACTTGGAACCAAACATGGGAAGGACAGACCAAGATTGAAGTAGTTTAAGGACCAAAAATTATTGAAGTGGTTAGCAGAAAGCTAGAACGAGGGGCTAAAATGGTGATCTCAGAGTCTCAATCTATTCCTGCTGTTCAGAAAGAGACAACGCCGATCATTGAATTAACAAGCACCATTTGATATCTTGTGGTGGAAGCTCCTATCACGACTCAGGCATTGGAAACTACTGCGCTTGGATCTTGTAATTTTATAACTTTGTGGGATCACATATTTTATTGGAGAAATCTACTGAACAAGATATCAATCCCCAATGCAGTGATTGTAAGACTGGAGGCTCGGGAAACTATCGAGTCTGGAACATCTGTGGGTGCTCTACCAGTGATTGAACTAGTTCACATAGAATCAATCATTCAAACTGGTCCATTCTTGGAACCTAGTGTGAAAGGAGATACAATCATGGGTGATGCGACTGCCAGGGTTGAGCTCCAGGCTGGCAGGGGTGAGGTCGTTGAAGAAGAAAGGATGCAAGAAGAGGACCCTGCCACTGAACTCTTAGCTATTTTTCCTGAGTATAGGCCTAAAGATCCTAAAGAGATATAAGAATATGATCCTGATATGGATTAGGGGATTCATATGATAAGATTCAAGGTGTTGAAGTGCATCAAAAACTTCCTCAGTCAATCAGAGGTAGAATGGCCAAGTCGGATGGGGTCACTTAGCACATGGCTACTCTTTCTCTACACCAGAGGGGTGGATGACCACTATCTTCATATAATTATCTGTGATTATATGGATGAGAATATGTGATAGAGTAGAGAATTCCATATTATTTCTTGGTGTCAGATGAAATCATAGAATATCCTGAAGCTTCTTGAGGTTGATCAAGAAGTCTGGCGCCTTGAAGAGTAAATGAGAGAATGAGATGCATTTATCGCCATCCAATCTGAGCTCATTGAACAGTTGAAAGCCCATCTGGAATATTCCTAGGATAAAATAGTTAATTCAAGACATAAAATGATCAAAATACAATCCGAGTAGGAGTGAATTAAGGTCAGAGCCAACACGATCCGCTCTACGACTACTGATGATGAAAATGAGCTCAGAGATCGGGAGGAAATCCTGGAGGCCACATGTCATAAAGTAGTAGTACTAGAGTAGTCCATTGAAGGGGATGATATATAAGGGACATGTTTTGTCCAAAATTATAAAACATGTTTTTTCCTTTATTTAATCATCCTAAACCGCATGCATGGATATACGATTTTCTTTTTTGTTTTATTTGGTGCATCTCGATCATGATTGTGAAATGACCAGAGATCATTCCCTAAGCTCATGTGGGTCATACCCTGTGTGAGAAACAACGTAGAACTATATAATCATATAATTTGTGTATGCTAGTTCTAAATAAACATCTAATACTCAGGGTCTACTATTGTTAAATGACTACTCAGAGTATTCAGGTGGACAAAGGTCATATCTGAAGGGTAGGGTTCCTAGAACAACCAACTTGTCCTTTTCAATATGCTCTAGTGCACAAGAAAGGTAACTACAGGGAGGTTAAAATGAATCTGAACAAAAGGGAATGAATATTGTGAATCACAATGCCCAAAATTTTGCACAAAATTAGAGCAGAATGATAAAATAAGATAACTATTGACCGTATTCGAAACACAAAATCCATATCACATTATCATTGAATAGGGAAAAACAAATCAGGTCCAACCTCTAACCATATTAAGAAACATGGGGAATAATACAAAATTTCGTATGATGCATTACGAGACGTTGGTCCATGATGGTAGGTGAGCCAAAATGGCATGGGACCAAACTGTTAGTGGGGTTACCTTATAAATGAAAGATAATTAGGATCCAAATAGAGGGAAAAGAAATCATGGAGATAGAGTGATGGGATACTTGAAGGGTTTCCAACACTCTTGAAACTACACCACCATGACAAAATCACATTGGATGACATATTGGTCTAAATCAAGATCAAACCTATGTTCAAACGGGACCTATTTGGTAAGGACCTAGAATACCTTATAGTTTTACGTCACTACGTATCCCATAATAATGAGAATCAAGCCACATGTAGTTATTGAATACGGTGTAACAGATAGACTATACCAAAAGGAGTGATACCCTCTCAGGAAAGGAAAATAGTGGTTACTACATAGTTTAATGTTATGCGAACTAGGACACTGAAAGTCTTAGTTTAAGGGTCATAGAGTTTGGACCATTATGTGGTTAGACCGAGGGGTAAAGTACGTAGGTGTCACTACGTATCTCAAAGGGGTGAGAATCAAGCCACACATAGTTTTGTAATGCGTCATGGTAGAGGGACAATGAAAAAGGGGAAACATCTTCTCAGAAAAAAGACATTATATGGCTGGGTAGTTATCATCACATAGCCTAGATATAAAATTCCTAGTCTAACGTCATACGACAAGGACATAAAAGATCTTAGTTTATGGTTATAGAGCTCCAAACAAAAAGGGGAAGATTCCCAAAGTGAAAATATGTGACGTGGTGCCACAATGAAACCCGGCGTGGATGGGGACAAGGTAGTCCACACCATATTAGAAATTTACAAGAGAAAACACACAATTTAAAGTCATGATGCCTAGACTAAGGGACCATAGCTCTTAGTTTAAGGTCATAGAGTTTGGACCAAAAGGAAGTGTGACTCTTCCATGCAGGCAAAAAACTTACCCAAATCCCTAGGCCCATATGATCTATGATCGGTGTGGGAAATAAGGGAGGAGAAGATATTTTCAATGCATGGAAGCACACGGTAAGGGATGAAGGTGCGGAGTTAAGGGTGACCCCACGACACTTGTTCTTCCTCCTAACAAGCAAAGGTGCATAGAGGGATAACACTGAGGGTGTCAAAGTTTTGTCTGGACATGATGATATGGAATTGGATGTGAATCACAAGACCAATATTCAGGGAACAATGGGGTTAGTTTAAATATGAAGGATTGATTTTGAACATATTCTAAACACAACATCCATATCGTGTGGCATAAAATGGGAACTAACACCTGAGGGTCGACCACTGACATTGCTAAAAAAACAGGCAAGGGAAGTTCTACCATTTTATCAGTGATAAAAAAGCACTGATAAAGGGGGGCCTTATCAGCGCTAAGGAAAGCGCCGATAAAGGGGCACTTTTAACAGCACTAAAAAAAATGTTGTTAAAAGTGACCCTTTATCAGCGCTTTTTTAGCACTGATAAAGGCCCCCCTTTATCAGTGCTTTTTTTAGCACTGATAAATGGGGGATTTATCACCACTTTTTCCTACCGCTGATAAATTTTATGTTTAAAAAAAATCATGAAAAATAAAATATTGTTATATACGTATATTTATATTGATATAAATATAATATATATTTTATAAATATGTTTTAGATAAGTATAAATAGACTATTACATTTAATATATAAGAAATTTAGTGAAACTGGATTTAAAATATTTTAAAAAATATTATTAATTAATAATTTTATAATTATTATTGATTAAAAATCATTTAATAACAATTTGAAGACAAAAAAATCAAAAAAATCAATAAAAGATCTAAAATAAGTTGAAAATGTAACTCATACTTCAAACGGCCATAACTTTTGATCCGGGTGTCCGTTTGAGCTCCACAACATATCAAATTGAAGCCTGCGATGAGTTCTACGCAGTAGTGACCTAAGAAAAGCTTTTTTCACAATATTAGAGGACAAAAAAGGCTCATAAGGCCTCCAAAACTGAGTTTTTAGTTGGGATACCCCAATTTGTTAACATTCAAACATGTATAACTTCTGATCTGGATTACCTTTTGGCCTGTACCACATATCATATTGAAGATGATTTCATTTACTTCAATTTGACTAGTTGTGAAGTTGAAACGAGATTTTTGATTATAAGTTATGGTCATTTTAACATTCTATGGTTTTTCAAATACACATATATATGTATTTATTTGTAAATATATATGTGTTTGTGTGTGTGTGGGTCTGTGTGTGTGTGTCTGTTTTATATATGTATTTATTTATTTATTTATTTATTTATAAACACACATAAAAAACACATTTCATAAACATATTTAAAACTAATATTATAAGTATATATTAATATACAAATAAATATATGGATAACAAATTATAACTAAATATATATATATATATATAAATAAATATAAATATATATTAATATACGAATGAATATATATAATAATATATGAATAAATATATTTATATTAATATGAATCTATATTAATATACAAATAAATATAACTATATATATATATACAATAATTAGATATATCAATAAATACAGAAAAAAATGAAATGGCTTAATGGTAAAGGTGTAGTAGTGAAGGGGGGAGGTTGTAGGTTAGAGTTCAGGTGGAAGCAAAGGGGTGCACGTGTGTGGGGATACGCAAGAAGGGAAGCGCATGGGAGAGTGTAAGGGGGGGGTATGCCCAGCGCTGTTAAAGGGGCAGTCAACCACAGTTAAAAGCTCCCCCCACATTAATACAATTTTTTTATTTTTTTTTATTTTTTTGACTTATATCAGTGCTTTCTAAAAGCACTGATAAAAGACCCCTTTTATCAGTGAAAAAAAATCGCTGATAAAGGGGTCTTTTATCAACACTTTTCTTAGTGCTGATAAAAGGGGTCTTTATCAGCACTTTTCGGAGCACTGGTAAAAGGGACCCCCTATCCTCGCCTCGATTAACACCGCATTTTTAGTGCCGTTAATCGACCTTTCTAGTACTGATAAAAGCCATAATTGTAGTAGTGTGACCATATTCAAATCGCAAAACCAGTCTCAAAATGTCATTCAAAAGCCTTCTGGATATTGGCCCGAAACTGTAGGCGAGCCTTAAGGCTGAGCATCCATACCATTTGGGGGTCCTTTCAGACGAAAAAGGTGATTGAGACCCAAATGAAGGGACACGTGAAGCATGGGAATGGATGAAATAATATCTATGCATAACCCAACACTCTATGTCCTAAACCATAGTGCAGTTGAGAATGTTGATGAGGAATAATAGAGGTCGAGAAGTCTATACAAGAACATACGACCCAAGAAGACGAATGGAGAAAAGGGAAAAAATGGGTTGATGAACCTAGGGTTAGACCCAATAATAAAAATGTTATGGCATTCCTACTTATCACATAAGTATGGGAATCAATACAAACATAATTATGGATATTCCATGCAGTTTAACGTCATATGGTAAGGACGTAAAAGGGAGGAGGTATTACTAAGGGAGGTACATGGTGTGGCTGTTTGCAAACCTGATGTGATTGGGGAATAAAGAATCCCACACCACACCATATGAATCCCTCAAATAGAACTAAACCCAAAGGGGGGAACCAAGGAGATGGAGAGATTTGTTGGGCTGGACCCGAAGACAAAATTTCTGGGCATTCCTACGTATCCTATGAGGGAAGGAATCAAGCCATACGTAGTTCTGGATATGTCATGCAGTTTAACATCATATAGTAAGGATATGGAAGAAAGGGTGTCTCAAAGGGATGTGTGTGGCATGGAAAAATAAACCTGACATGAATAGGGACATAAGATTTTGTACCACACCACAAAATCCCAAGAGAGAACTTGGGCCAAGAGGCCAGAAAGGTCGAGGGACCTGAGGCTGGGCCATGGACAAAAGGTTAGGGTGTCACTATGTATCCCATAATGATGTGAATCAATCTATACATAGTTATTGTATTGTTTTTTAGTATAATGTCATGCTACAAGGACATAAAAGATCTTAGTTTAAGGTCATATAACTTGGACTGTAGCAGCCCAGTTTAATGTCGTGTGCATGGGACAAAAGGTAAGAAAAAGGTGAATCAACATGCTTGATTTTTGGTAGACCATATGGATGGTGATAATGAAATAGGATAACTGTTAACAATGTTCATAGCACAGTATCAGTATTGTGAACTTGGATAGGAACAAATGATTGAGGGTCGACCGGTGACCATATTTGCAATGTGGGACCTATCTTAAATTTCGTTCAAGATCTTCCTAGATGTTAGCCTAAAATGGTAGGTGAGACAAGGTGGTATAAAAACCGACCTCTATGGGGTTCTTTTAGATTAGAAAGATGATGAAGGCCTAAATAAAGGGATGCACGAAGCATGGAAGTATCTATGAAGTTTAACATCTTGCGGTAAGGACGAAAGAAATATTAGTTTAAGATCATAGAGCTTGGACCATATATAGTTTAATGTCCTGCAGGACGATTGAGACTACTCATGTGAAGTAATTCTTGAGGAACTTTTCATTGGTGGGAGGAGTAATGCGCTCACCATACATAGTGACTAGGGAGTATGCGTCATTTGGGTAAACCTTGAGAATGATATAAGGTACCTCCCATTTGGGCTCTATCTTTGGTGGCTTCCTATCGGGTTTCATTGGCGTTCTCAAGGCCAATGTCATATCACTTTTAAGGAAAGAACAAAGAAAATCTTTCTTATTGAAATATCTGGCTATATTGTTTTGAGGCCTCTCTAGGTTGTTCAAGGCAAGATTCATGTTCTCATCGAGAGATTCTAGTTTATCCAGATGGACTTCTGCTACTCTGTTTGAGGTTTGATGATCATAGACGACTATGTGGAGTGATGGTAACTGAATATTAATGTATATAACTAACTATATTCTATACACTAGGGAATATTGAGTCACTTGGGTAGAATTATGAGTCATTGTCCAGTAAGCCCATAGATCATTGGGGAGATTTTCCGGACAAATCTTCTTGTTCTGACCAACCATCTTATACAAGATGTTAGAGAGGGACTTGTTGAACACCTCGATCTATCCATTTTCTTGTGCATGAGAGTGAGAGGTATGATTAGAATGGATATTTTAATTGTAATACAATTTCTTTTGCTCAGATTATTAGAAGTTAGTGTCATTGTCAGTGTGGATGGCATGAGGGACTCCAAATCAGTGGATTATATTGGACGTCATGAAGTCAATGATGGAGTGGGCCTTGAATTCATTAAGTAGAGATTCCTCTATCCACTTGGAAAATAAATCCGTAGTGGTTAGGATGAACTTGCACTGGTGAGCTATTGTTGGTGGATATGGTCCATGACATCAATCCCCCAGAACACAAATGGAAAAGAGTACTTGGTATTATGGAGAGGATTTGGAGGACAATGAAAAAAATTAGCATGGATTTGGCATGCGTGGAACCTCTTGGAAAACCCAATGAAATCATGGACCATGGTGGGCCAAAAGTAGCCTAATATTTGGATCTGATCAGAGAGATTCAGACCTTCTTGATGAGATCTATAGGAACCGGCATGAACTTCCTGCATAACCTAGGGAATTTCATCCAATCAAATGAAATGGAGAAGAACACCATTGAACTCATGTTTTTAGAGGATCTTATCAAGACTGGGACCACTCTGGAGGGTGAACTACATTGTGCACCAAAGGATTTGTTCACATTCATCTCTTTCTGTCGAGAGATTACCATGATGGAGATAATAAATAAAGGGAGTTTTCCAACTAGGGGATCCTTATAGTACTATGGAAAGGGGAGTTAGGGGTCCTGATGTGGATGTTCTAATGGTGAGATTACTTACCTTCTAGCTATCATCATCATATGAAGTTATGGGAGAAATAACTCTTCAATGCGCCACATAGATAATCAAATTGTCCTGAACAGGATCTACAAGAGATGTGGAAAGTCTACCCATGGCATCGGCTCAAATGTTCTATAATCGAGGGACATGAGTAACTTTTGGATGAGAAGGGAATTGGGCCATCAAATGGAGAGTGTGCTCTAGCAAGGGTACAAGATCTAACTTCCTGACGACGTAGTCACCGTTGATCTTCATGATGACCAGTTTAGAGTCCCCTTTAACATGTAGAAGGGGAACATCAACCTCAAGGGATAGCTTGAGACTATTTATGAGGGATTAATACTCAGACTCATTTTTGGTGTAACCTTATGAAAATAAGAATGATTAGGGTATTAAAAATTGTGTATCCACGATGAAGAGGATACCCATGCCTACTATAATGAGTCTGGGATAATTCAGTCTCTTGCCAGTAGGACTCTATGAGCCTCCATCAAAGTGCATTTCCAACAAAAAAAGGCTTGATCCATCAAGAGGATTTCATCACCTGGGATATCATGATCTAGAGATTTCTCAACGGGGGCCAGATGGGTAGCAAGGAAGTCTGCCAGTGCCTTTACCTTTATAGGTTTATGGGGGAAAACTTGATGTCAAACTATTGAAGAATCACTGCCAACTAACCTAGATGAACTGTCAATATAGGGTGGTTCAGGATGTAATTCAACGGATCTACACAGGACACCAGCTATATCTCATGGTGTTTAAAGTAATGTCCCAACTTATACAATGTCAATACTAGCATAAGAAATCTCTTCTTGATAGAGGAATATCTATTCTCTGTATCGAGGAGTATGTGGCTGAGATAGCATAAAATGTCCTCCATCCCCTCATTATTCTTTTAGGAGAGAAGGGCATCGAGAGATCATTCTAGGGAGGTCATATAGAGGACTAGTGGCTTTACAAAAATGGGAGGCATCAAAATTGGAGGTTGTATTAGGTACTGCTTAATATTATCAAAGACAACCTCAGACTCTTCATCCCACTAGTAGTTAGAACCTTTCTTCATGATCTAGGAAAATTTCTTACACTTTCCAGCCAAATTCATGATGAATCGACGTATGTAGGCTAAGTGGCCTTGAAAACATCAGAGATCTCAGAGGTTTCTCGAAGGAGGAATCTAGCCGATAGCCTTGATCTCCTATGGATTGATCTCAACGCCTTTATACCTGATGAATAAGCCGAGGGACTTTCCATAGGTAACCATGAAGGCACAATTCAAGGGGTTCATCTTCAGATAGTGGGAATTGAGGAAGATGAACACTTTACCAAGATCCCTGAGATGGTCCTAACACTAGCGGGATTTAACCACCAGATCATCCATGTAGCATTCCACCATTATTCCGAGGATCATCTTGAATATTCCATGCATGGCACACTGATAGTTGGATCCTACATTCTTTATACTGAAAGGCATTACCTATTAGAAAAAAGTACCATGTGGTTCCCTGAAGGTGGTAGAATCTTCATCTTCAAAGGCCATTTGAATTTTATTATATCTAGAATACCCATAAATGAAGGAGAGATCCTGGAAACCAGTGGTGACATCAATCAACAATTCTATCATAGTTAGGGGAAAATCATCCTTCAGATAATGACAGTTGAGATCCTGAAAGTTAATGTAGACTCTGATCTATCCGTTCTTCTTTCTAACGGGCCCAATGTTGGTTAACCATCTCAGGTATTGGAATTTATTGACAACGTTTTCTTTGATGAGCTTATCAACCACATCCTCGACCATTACACCATGAGAGTGGTGTATCTTTCTAGTGATCTATTTAAACTCGTGATGGTTTATTGGGAGTCCAAGGCAGTGCATGATGACCTGAGGATCTATCCCAACATCTCTCCATAACTCTAGGAAAATAAATCTCAATGTTGCTTTAATAAATCCACATATTGTTGTTGTTCCTTTGCATGTATAGTTGCACTGATCAGTTTTGGACTTAGATCTATCCCAGTACTGAGGTTCACCTGTACCAACTCATCAGTGGTAGTGGAGACACCTTCTTAAAATACATGATGATCATCTTACAAATTTTCTTCACCATCCATGATGGGAGGATCATTGATAGGGGAGAATTCTTCTAAGTTGTATGACCCTGACAGAATGCTAGTGCCGGCCTGAGTGGCAATTTAATCTTTATTGGAGGGATATCGCACTGCTAAAACCATAGCAACAAAAGCTATTGATCTGATCCCATTAGGTATTCGATCAAAGGGTTCATGTTTGATAATATCAAATTAGTAGTGTCGCGTCAACTTGAATTGGTTTAATCCAACCTGGAGAAACATGCAAGTATGACATATTGTTATTACCATGGGGCACACATCCTAATACCTTATAGGGGTAAGGGGCTTTGGAATCACTTGATATTGATTCATATAGTAGTAAGAAGTAATCTTGTGACATTCATTCTACTTGGAAATGCACTTTTAAGTTCTTCTAGAAACAAAGAAGTAGTACCCTAGGTCTTGGGTTGTGGCCTCTAATCAGTGGATTAGGATAGTGAAGTCATCGTCCAAGTCTATCCATGGGTCAACCACAATAGTGGTGTGCTCAACTCCATTGTCCTGAAACTAATTATCTTTTCTCTTATATTAGTTAGCATCTAAGTAGCAGGCTTCACAAGAAGAAAATAGAGATGCATCACCTTGGAGTACACCTAATCGACCATTAGGAGAGTACTTAAGGAATTGGTGATATGAGGAAGGGACTTCCACATGCAAGTGGATCCATGGTCTACCCATAAATACATTGTAAGTGGTGTCTTATGAGACAACCATGAACTCAATGTTGTTAACTAAGCTACTGAATGGGGTTTTCAAGAGAATATTTTCAACCTGTGTTTGTTCGGTCCAGTCATAACCTTGAATCTTCAGGTTAGAGGGACTCAAATCTGTTTCTGATAGTCCCATCTTATGGAGGGTCATGGTCGGGATAATATTGATCACAAAACCTATGCCAACAAGATAGTGGCAGAATTCCACACCATTGAAATGGCCAATGATGTACAACGAGCGGGTGTGCCCCTATATAGGAGAACCTTTATATTCTCTTGGGAAAAAAAATGACTGCCTCACATTCTAAGGCTCAACTTCCCCATCATGGAATTCTTCTGCGGCTGCTACCTCAGTCTCAAACTGGAGGGGGCTTCTTAGAGCCTCTATAAGGGCATCACTCATATCTTTTGATAGGCATAGATACTAAAGTATTGAGATCCACACATTAATGATGGAAAAGTGCGTGATCACATCATATTTTCATTCTAGGTGCACATTTATACTGATAGGAGGTTGGTCTGCGGCTAGAGATGTGACAGGCACTGCAGGTTGAAGTGGAAGATTCTGGCTAGTACTGGGAATATCTTACTACTCATCCTTTGAACCATGCAGAGTTACCATCGGATGAAAACCAGATAAATGAGGTCTGTCAACAACTACAAACTTCTGATCATAACATGATCACGGTGGTTCTTCCTGATCATGTAATACAAATTTCAGTGGAGGTGAATCCAATGAAATAGGGTGAGAATGATGAACATGTTGATCTCTGCACTGAACCTACTATATGGTCTTGTTGCTATTCACAAATTGGCTAGATGGACTGGCCAATTCATTTTGATGATTCACATCTCCACGACTTCATTGATACTGGTGTCAACTGGGAACATTAGGAGGGTCTTTCTGGTACTCCTTGTCTTCGAGGACCATTTATGGGTCCACGAATTCAACAGTATTCACTAAGGCATACTCCTAATAATCACTTGAAGAGTACTCCATTATTGGGGAGATTCTGGTGGCAATATCCATCTCTAAGGGCATAAATTCACCAAGAGTACAAGATTACTTTGGTACCAGTGGAGGACTTTTCTTTCCTTTGTTCCATCGACACCTTCCCTCCTGAGAGGGTGATAGCTAAAATTTCAACATAGAGGTAGTAGCTGAAGGTAGCATAGTGAATTTAGAAGGTTTTGGATGATATAAACATGGAAAGATAATACCATGTGAATCGGGGATTCCCTTGCTAGCTATCCGATCTTCATACTTTTGGGACCCGTTACTAGAATCCTATTGCCATTCACCCTCGCTGTCACTGGAAGACTTTACAAATATACACACCGCTTATGACGGGGCTGGACCCATTGGATTTCTTGCATTCTAGAAACTGAATGATTCCCTGATCCAAGGATCTCCATAAATAGCAGGGGATCTGAGCCTCACTGAATTTGTAGGTTCAGTTTCTTCTATCCGAGAAAGGGGCTCTAGGAGACTTTCCCTGAAGAGGGGATGCCAGAGCCTAATAAGCTGGTGGAACCTAGTTTTCTCGCTTAGACGGTGGTGATGCATTACATGGTGGTTCCTTCTGATTCTAAAGCAGGTGATTTTGAGACGGATGTTGAGCCTGAGGCATTTTCACTTGACGAGGCTATGGAGGTGGCTCTACCTATAATAATTCCAGCTGTCTAGGGCCCTATATTTGTGTAACAAAAACAGTCTCGGCCTCAGTGACTCTTTTTGAGGGAGCTGCAGGGGTAATAGGCATTCCTGCTTGGTTTGCTGCAAGGATTTCTCTAATCATTGAGCCTTGTCAAAGAAATACTAGAATCAACCTGAGAAGTTCTAAGTGATGAGAGAAGGAACCAGTTCACTCTTCACATTCCCCACTTACATTGTCAGCAATTGTTCCTGAGTTAGTGGCATATCGAGTGAATACATGAGGCCCTTTCACCTAGTGAAAAAGATTGTGACTCTCTCATCCGACCATTGCTTTCATTTTTAGAGGTCGTCCATACTTATCTTCCAGGTGGTGGAACTGAACTAGTAGAGAAACTTCCTGCGATGAGCCTCCCAACTGGCTGTGGACCCGATTGGTAACTGGCTATACCAGACAAACGCGGGCCCTTTCAATGTTTGTATGAAACATCAGAGCTTAGAAGCTTCCTGTTGTGTTGGAGTTCCTAGCATGGGTCCATACCTTTAAATAAAGTGGGTCAGGTGCTAAAATGGGTCACCTATCCCATTGAAAGGGGAGAAGGTTGGATTTATGAAACCTGAGAGTGCTGGCATATCATCCACCCATACTGGATATGAATTACCATTATACGAGATTTCCACCTATCGAGTTTCTAAATCCTTAAGGAAAGTAATAAGAGCATCCATCAGATCATCTCGGCGAGGATTCCTATCTTGGTGAGGGTCCCTAACCACCAATGCGTTGGCAGGTTCTTCAACTCGGTAAGTGGGCCCAGTGGCTCATGGAGCGACTAGGGGAATTACATGAGGAGTTGGTGGAATAACCCATGGGGCTGCTGGAGGAAACTGAGGAGCGGTCGGTGGATCCTTTAGATCGGCCTATAGAACCTGATCTGGGTCCTGAGGTAGGTCTTTGTGCATCTTGGGTGGATTTGGTGATTTATACCAGGGTGTTTTTCCCTAAACATTGGATTCTACCCTGTCTAGTTGAGCAGGGTTATCGAGACCACTAGAAGGAAACTCACCGAGGGAAGTTGTACCTACCCCTATCGCTGCTGCCCTGGTCTAGGATCACCGTAATTTGATTTCCACTCTGCGACATGCTCGAAAAGGAGCTCATCAACCATATTTCTTTATTTGGTGAGTTGTTGGCATAGCGTAGCCTTTTTAATATCATCCTCCATCTTATGCACTAAACTAGATGGGTCAGGGGGTTTGGCAGTCCCAATGTGCTCTTTACCCTTGTTGGGGTCTTGACCACGAGGCAATGACTCTGAAGGTACAGGAAGGCCAAGAATATACCTTTGTTGGTGAGTGTGGACACCTACAGGGTCTGTCAGGTGTTGTGCTACCCCAACGATCTGTTTATATTCTCCAAATATTTTCTGGTGCCCCATTCCGGGTATATCTCAGGGATGACCTTCTTCACTGTGAAAACGCCTAAAGTCATACCCTCGATATCCCTTAGTGAACTAGGTTGGTGTAGGATAGGACTGAAATTCAGGGTAACATACCACTCCCAGCCACAGATCTGAACATATGGTTAATCCTCCTTAATAATTTTGCAGAGCATCGTAAATCTCTGGACACATCGTTGTTGGAGGGTTTAATGATGACCGGGTGATGCAGGGTGTTGTGAAACATGAATTTCGACCAAATAAACTAGGCGACACTGCTGTAAAATGTTGTTAAAGTGCTCCTAGATCTTGGGGTAAGCTAATCATTGATAATAGAGACAAAAATGCATCAGCCCTAAGGTTCTGCAGAAGCACATAACCTCGTCCTCGGTGAGGGATTCTAGAACGTTGAATCTTGTAGTTTCAATTAGCTAGAACATGTCAGGTAAATATTTCTCTGTGAGAATGTCCCAAAAAAATCTCCACTCAGACTCGGAATTCAGCCCTTGGTCTCCCGAATCATCAACTGGAGGTGGTTGAGGGACCTGTAATGACACTGACGTAGACCGTTGCCATGGTGGACTGGCTGGTGGAGAGTACGGCGCGCGAGCTGACAAACCGATGCATCTTGTTCTGCTTCTCAGGGACTGTTCTGAATACACCACCAAATCCCTGTAAGAATGGGTACTAACCACCACTTCCCGTACCATTGTGGTTTTCGTCGGTGTTGGATCCGACTAGTGCTCATTGTTGATCAGTCCCTAGAAACTTTCTTTGTGATCTCTTGTAGAAGTAGAGAAAGATCCTGGTGATTATAGAGAGCATTATATAACCAAACCCTGGGAAGGAGAAAAATCCTCCTCCTCCTACATATATCTTTGGAGGGCTTCAGGGATCTAGTGAATCTCACTTTCTAAGAGGATGAATCCGATATATCAGGTTCTTTCCCCAATCCCCAACAAAAAGGATTAGGGTGAAGGTTCCATTATCAGATTGCACTCTTCTTCAGAGTCTGAAAATTAGACATGATTGATTGTGATCTGAGACTTCTTAAAGTTATTTCTCTGGTGGCGGTGGCCCTCCCTCTTTCCACAGGACAGTTCTTCAGAGGAGGGTAGATCTTCATCATGGGAATACCTCCATGTGGGTTGATGTTAGAGCGGGGAAAACTATGCTTGGATGAGTCAGGGTATGGGGAGCACCTGGGAAGATGTTTTATGGAATATAATAAGGACCTCCGTGGTTGGGAATACTAGAGTAGGGAGGAACTTCACTCTAGTTTATGATGATGTGAGTAGGACCTTCGCATCAATATCCAAAAACACAAGGATAATCTTCATACTTGAGACCATGGGCACGAGGAGGACCTTCATGTCAGATGTCAATAAGGCGGGGAGGACCTACACGTAGGACGATGATGGTAGCATGGGGAGGACCTCCATATAAAACATTATAGTGGGGAGGAACTATACTCTGACTGGTGGTGGTACTAGGAGGACCCTTGTATTGAATGTCGTCACCACAGGTTGGCCTACGACAGATGTCGCCTGCATCGATGACTGGAAGAGTCAACCCAGCCTACCCAGGGGTGGCTAGGATCTCAATCCTACTCAGGCATAGTGGTGACCCTAATTTGTAGTAACATGGAGCTAGTAACACATTTTAGTGGTGGATCGAGCCACTAGAGTCATAGAAGATTATGAATCCTGGCAGGAATCCTTCTGAGCTTGCACCTGATGTTGACATTAGGTCAGCTGAACTAGGGTCGGTTGTGTATGGATATGAACTACCTGCTCCATAGCCTGAAGGATCGGATGATGTCACTAACATGGCCTGGTGGGATCCCTCCTTGGCGGTCCCATGGCCGCAGTCACATCTGGGAGGACTCGGACACCCCTTACTTCACCAGCATAAGGGAGTGAGTCATAAGAATGTTTCAAGGAGAGGCTCCCAAAATGGTTGAAATTCAGATTTGGGAGGATTGGTTCCCTACGCAGCCCTTGGGGGCAACGGTGATGACCTCCAAATCTTGATGGTCCATATCCCTTGTCGGGATGACTCCCTTCTGTTCATATCCTCGAACATGAGTATCGATCACCATCCTTTGAATGAATTTGGATGGTGAAATGGGGAGTGTATTCCCAATGACTATGGTTGTGGGAGTCATCACAGAAGAGGTGAAGCCATGCAGGATAGCTGCATTATTATTTCCCCTACCCCTGTGTCTGTGGGAGGGAGGTAACCGGCTTTCTGCAGCTGTAGCTAGGGTCCTACAAAGCAAGAATATATAGCCATCAGTACATATAGTAGGAAAGTGTTTCCCAATTCCCCAGCACTGTTTATTCTTCCATGGATGGATAGAAAGATCCAAGTTGATAATTTCATAGACCAGGATGCTCAAGAATTAAGTTCCCCAAATCCTAGTGAGTTTCATGCCATGCCCACTATTTTCTTGGCAGGACCTAGTGCCGGATAGCTAGATCCGATGACATTCTTATCTATCAATTCCCCGAATGTTATTAATCAAAATAGTAAGGAGAATAATTTCATTCCGGGTTCACCATTTCAGTTTCCTATGCTTTCTCCATGGTGCACATCCATCTATGAGGATGCACTAATCGTTTCCCCACACTCCCACTTTCCAAAGGCAGATGACATTAATCACTTCTTCAGTGATGTTTTCTCCTTGATCAAAATGGGATGATGGAATGTTGGTCTCTCCTTCTGTGGATTCCTCCTCAAAATTCATCGACTAGTCCAGGTCTCCCTTAAATATTAATATGTTTTTCATGAAACTCTTCTCAGTGCCATATCTTTATGGATGCCGATTGATTACGTTTATTCTATCAGGAAATTCCAAAGGGTCAAGTCAGGACAACAACCTTTAGTTAAGGGAGTAGTCACATTGATCATCACTATCATGTATGGACACTGAAACACTGGTACATATGGATTTTCCATTATGATAGGGCTTCTCAAGGGCGCATATGCATGAGGAATCCCACGTAGAATGTGGGGAATCATATGCCAACGGCATGTCTCAGAGGTTTTACTCAGCTTCCCATGTTTAACACGAGGTATTCCATGAGTTTAATATCTAAACGAGATAGAATAGACCGATCAGAAAACTGATGAGATTGGATCAGATAGGTACTTTCCTAGGAGGGAGTACCTGGAAAGTTACTGAATGGGTGAATCAGAATTCCCAATAAGAATGGGACCAGAATGACATGTCCCACAAAGGGGAATATGTCACACTGTGAAGGATGATTTGGACACCACAAAGGGTCAATTAGAGGATGGTGGGTCCCAAAAATGGGGAATCCAAGGTTTACTATTGGCTAAGATTGAACCTCAGGTAGGCTTCCTACATACCCTGTCTGGGATATGGGGATCAAAACCCATGTAGTTCATATGGGTGAGACATGGCATTGGGGTGTACACAATAGAAAATGACCCAAGTATATGATGGGGCTTATGCATGGATAGAAGCCCGTATGGATGGAATTATTTCTCCAGGATGTGGAGGCCTGGTTAAAAACCAGGATGGATATGGATGAAGTGTTTAAGGGTGAAGTGAATGGGGATGGAACCAAGAACCTGTGTAAAGGAGATGATATTTGGATTGAACCTCAGAGAGGGTTCCTACATATCCCTATGGTGGGGAATCAAAGTCTACATAGTTCTGGGTTGGGACGATGAGTCACCTAAGGAGGTGTCTTGTGAGAATTTATGCATGGATCAGACCTAAAGGAAGTATAACCCCCCAGGTTAAAGCATGATCTTCCCAAAAAACAAAGACTCAAGGGAGAGACCAGGATGGGACATGGATGATGGGATTGAACCTCAGGGAGGCTTCCTACGTATCCCCATGGTAGGGAATCAAAGTTCATGTAGTTCACGAATGTGGAATAGGATCTGGGAATATACAAAGGATAGATAACCAGAGACATGCTGAGGCTTATGCATGGTTAGAATCCCATCGCAAGATGAGAACTCTAGTTTGGGGGAGTATGTATTGAGTGTGTGGATTACACATGGTTAGATTCCTAGGAACTAGTATGAAACCTCTAAGGGATGGACAAAGAATTTGGGTCCCAACAAAGGGGACATTGAATTTTATCGGTGTTTGGGGGTTGAACCTCAGGGAGGCTTCCTACATACCCTTTCTAGGAGACAGAGATCAAAACTAATGTTGTTTGAAATTATACACTTTAATGTCACACATGATGAAAGGGGCATAAATTTTAATGTCATTCAGGATGAGGGTGAACTGACATGAAGTGGTCGGGACCGATGGGTGATGGGCTTGAACCTTAGAGAGGCTTCCTACATACCTTTCCTGAAAATGGGAAAAGATCAAAGTCCACATAGTTTAGTAATGAGGGGAGTGGGGATTACATTCTAATTCATTAAAAATAGGATGTCATGGTCGATTCTTACTCTAAGACCACATGATCCATGCTCGGTGTGAGAAACAAGAGGTAGTAAGGGACCTAACGGTCGTGTCGTGAGAGGTGCAACCGCAAGTAATTGTGTGGGTCTTACACATGGATATCTTCCCAAGGAAAGGAAGATTGGGAATTACTCTAAGAAGGAAGCCTGAGTAGGGGTCTAGATATAGGAGGAGGATATGCCCACTGTAAATAGAGCACCCTATCAAGGAGTGTTGGGGCTTACACAATGGATTCCTAGGGCGTGCATAGTGAAAAAGCACATAGAGAGAGAGGGAGTGAGAGGGTGCTGGTGTCTATCCCCTTCACGATCCTCTTGGGACTTGTCGCTTATTTGGTGACCACAGTTTAACATCATGTGTTGAGGATGTGGGGTTTATTATAAGTTTAACTTCCTATAGGTCGGACAAGGAGGATTTAATCCTCACCCCTATGAAATACATAACTGGAACACTTTAACCCTTAGTGAAGGGAAGGAACCATCAATTCCATGGATTAATGGGGTTGTGGAGTAATCCAATGAAGTTTCCATGTTAGCATAGCTATATGAAGAATAAATAGTTGTTAGCATACCTTTGAGAAGAAGCATTGGGTAGGGTAACACAATATGGATAACCCCTCGAGGGACTAAGAAATCACCGTGCTCAAGCCTGGAGGGCCACATGAAAGAAGTGCATGCAAGATAGGGGTGTTGCACACAAGAGGGGATCTAACATGGTGCTTTTGGGTAAGGACGACACATAGAGCACATATGAAGGGGTGCACATAAGATTGAGGGCATGCACACCAGATGAGGGGTTGCGCACAATATGGAAGTCTCCACACAAAATCAGGGGTTAGAGGGGAAAGAGGCACAAATCAATGGAAAATATTTCATTCAAGAAGGATATTTTTCATATAGTTTCCTTTGAGTAAAAAGGGAATGGGTGAGGATCAAACACTAGTGCCCCCCCTGAAGGAGGACCCCTGGGAGACCCGTCGCACAAGATCCAGTACCTTGAGGCCATGTCTTTTACACAGTCATTGAAGGAGTCATTTTTCATACATGAAAGTGATGGTTTGTCTTTTATAATGGTACCCCGGAATGAGGGGGTAAGTTTCTATTTATAGCCAAAAACTTCAACAGCGGTGTAGAAGGTGGCCTATGCGCAAGTGGAATTTGATATTGCATTGGGCATAGAAGATCTTACGCATAGTCCCTCTTCTTGCGTTCCGGATAACTTTATTTAGCACTTATGACTTGGCTATTTTTAGTAAGTTTGATGGGGAATAATCCATTTGACATTGTGTTTTGCGTGGGAGATCTTGCGCCCTGTTTTCAATCTTGTGAGCAGACCTCAAATCTTGAGCGCACCTCCCTTGGGTGTCTCAAGATTTTTTGTTGATTTAAAATATGGATTTGGTTTTCTCAAAAATTTCCATTCATGGCCTTAAGTGAAATTTGGTTCCAACATTATGGAATATTTATTGCCACTTTAGTTGACACTTGGTTTAGTATTCGTGCCGCTGTCTGTAATGAATATCCCTAAAAGGTTAATGGAAGACTTAAATCTCATCATTGATCTAACTGTGTTCAATAATTTAAAGTTTATACTTTCACTAAAACCATTTCATTATGGTTTATAAGGAGTGGTTAATTGATATACAATCTCAAACCCTCTTAAATAATCAATTATCTATGGATTAAGATATTTTACACCATGGTCTTAGTGGTGTTTCTTTATCTTCTTACCAATTTGATTCTCAACTTCATTTTGATAATCTTTGAATTTCTCAAAGGAATCCAATTTACACCTCATAAAAGTAGATATATCCATATCTAATGAAGTATTTAGTAAAAGTTATGAAGTATGAGTATCCAAACCTTTCTTTAATAGGAAATGGTCCACACACATATATATGAACTAATCCAAAAATCTCTATGACCCTTTCACCCTTTCAACCTTTCCACTAAATGAAAATTTTCCATTTTTTCTTCCAAACAAGAATGGAATATACCAAGTGGTTTTAGTTTAAAATAATATAAATTCCCATATTGATATAATTTTTTAGTCACTTTACATTTATATGACCTAGTTGGTGATGCTATAATTGGGTGTGGCATGATTCATGCAGACTAAATTGATTACCGATTACCAACACTTGGTTTTTGTATTCCAATAAATAATGACCATTATTAAGATGTTACATACCATAAAATATGTTATCTTTAAAAATTTAGTAGTTTTTATTCCCAAATTTGGAAATAGAGCCATCCATATCATGAAAGGATATAAAAATAATGTTTTTGGTAACACTTGACACATAATAAATATTTTTTAAAATAAAGACCAATCATGTTGGTGATGTGAGTTGGTAGTCTCCAATATCCACTTCAGAAATTCTAGATCCATTAATAGCCCATAGATCTATCTCACCATTGGTATTTTGAATACTAATCAATTTTTTAAGTTAGTTATGGGTTTTTATGTATTTTTTATGTCATGCAGTGGTTTCTGTTGGTTTTAGGAAGTGTTGGTAGGGTTCTTGGTTGGAAGTGGAAGTGTTGGGGCTCTATGGGATGAACCATGACATGGTATTGACAATGGTGTAGGTAGTAAAACTTATTATGTTGGAACTATAAGAATGGTGAGTCGACTATACTACTGGATGTACCAATACTATACAACCAACCTTTTTGGTGGGTGCAGTGGTTGGGGGAGTCTTCCAATGGGAAATGGGGAGTTCAACACACCATGTTGGTAGGTGTAGTGGTCCTTTGTCTGTGGAAGTTGAGCTAAGTGAGAGAGCTGGAAGTGAAAAATTTGGGTGACCTATTCCATGGGAGTGGGTGTGGTTAATGGTGTTACACCCTGATATTTTATGATCTTTTTTCAAATAAATTTAATTTATTCGATAGCTTAAAATACGTGCAACCCCAAGTCTAAATGAACCATAATATAATATAACATTATAACATAGTCGTTAAGTTGGTGGGTATGAATAAGACTAACTAAAATATGAATATTATATGGCTTACATTTGTATAAAATAAATTTATTTTTTATCAATTGATTATAAATGAAAATAAAAATCATTTGAAATAAAAATAAATATTTAAAAAAAAAAACTATTTTATGTGTGAAATATGTTTTTATATTTATAAATTAAATTAGTAAATAATTTTTAATTATTTTATTTAAATTTATATATTATATATTCAACTAAATTTTTTATCATTCATCTAATATTTTTTTCAAGGCATGTAATAAGAATAAATATTGTTTTATGCCTAATTGTTTTTTTCAAAAAAAAAGTTTCATCATGTTGAACACTTATTTTAATTTTTTTTTTCAAATTTAGAGAATTTATTTGAAATAATTAAAATTAATATGTTATATTATCTTAAAGGGGTATTTTATCAACACTTTTTTAGTGCTGATAAAAGGGGTCTTTATCAGCACTTTTCGGAGCACTGATAAAAGGGACCCCCCTATCCTCACCTCGATTAACAACGCTTTTTTAGTGGTGTTAATCGACCTTTCCAGTACTGATAAAAGCCATAATTGTAGTAGTGTGACCATATTCGAACCACAGAACCTGTCTCAAAATGTCATTCAAAACCCTTCAGGGTATTGGCCCGAAACTGTAGGCGAGCCTTAAGGATGAGCATCTATACCATTTGGGGGTCCTTTCAGATGAAAAAGGTGATTGATACCCAAATGAAGGGACACATGAAGCATGGGAATGGATGAAATCATATCTATACAGAACCCAACACTCTAAGTCCTAAACCATAGTGCATTTGATAATGTTGATGAGGAATAATAGAGGTCGAGAAGTCTATACAAGAACATATGACCCGAGAAGACGAATGGAGGAAAGGGGGAAAATGGGTTGATGAACCTAGGGTTGGACCCAATAATAAAAATGTTATGGAATTCCTACTTATCACATAAGTATGGGAATCAAGACATACATAATTATGGATATTCCATGCAGTTTAACGTCATATGGTAAAGACATAAAAGGGAGGAGGTATTACTGAGGGAGGCACATGGTGTGGCTGTTTGGAAACCCGATGTGAATGGGGAATAAAGAATCCCACACTACACCATATGAATCCCTCAAATATAACTAAAACCAAATGGGGGAACCAAGGAGATGGAGATATTTTTTGGGCTGGACCTGAAGACAAAATGTCTGGGCATTCCTACGTATCCTATGAGGGAAGGAATCAAGCCATACGTAGTTCTGGATATGTCATGCAATTTGACATCATACGGTAAGGATAAGGAAGAAAGGGTGTCTGAAAGGAATGTGTGTGGCATGGAAAAATAAACCTGACATGAATAGGGATATAAGAGTTTGTACCACACCACAAAATCCCAAGAGAGAACTTGGGCCAAGAGGCCGGAAAGGTCGAGGGACCTGTGGCTGGGCCATGGACAAAAGGTTAGGGTGTCACTATGTATCCCATAATGATGTGAATCAATCTATACGTAGTTATTGGATTTTTGTGTAGTTTAATGTCATGCTACAAGGACAAAAAAGATCTTAGTTTAAGGTCATATAACTTGGACCGTAGCAGCCCGGTTTAATGTCGTGTGCATGGGAAAAAAAGGTAAGAAAAAGGTGAATCACCACGCTTGATTTTTGTTAGACCACAGGGATGGTGATAATGAAATAGGATAACTGTTAACAATGTTCATAGCACAATATCTGTATTGTGAACTTGGATGGGAACAAATTATTGAGGGTCAACTGCTGACCATATTTGTAACGCGGGACCTATCTTAAATGTCGTTCAAGATCTTCCTAGATGTTATCCTAGAATGGTAGGTGAGACAAGGTGGCATAAAACCCGACCTCTATGGGGTTATTTTAGATTAGAAAGATGATGAAGGCCCAAATAAAGGGATGCACGAAGCATGGAAGTATATATGAAGTTTAACATCTTGCGGTAAGGAAGAAAGAAATCTTAGTTTAAGGTCATAGAGCTTGGACCATATATATTTTAATGTCTTGAAGGATGATTGAGACTACTCATGTGAAGTAATTCTTGAGGAACTTTTAATTGGTGGGAGGAGTAATGCGCTCACCATATATAGTGACTAGGGAGTATGCGTCATTGGGGTAAACCTTGATAATGATATAAAGTACCTCCCATTTGGGCTCTATCTTTGGTGGCTTCCTATCGAGTATCATTGGCGTTCTCAAGGCCAATGTCATATCACCTTTAAGGAAAGAACAAAGAAAATATTTCTTATTGAAATATCTGTCTATATTGTTTTGAGGCCTCTCCAGGTTGTTCAAGGCAAGAAGCATGTTCTCATCGAGAGATTCTAGTTTATCCAGATGGACTTCTGCTACTCTGTTTGAGGTTTGATGATCATAGACGACTATGTGGAGTGATGGTAACTGAATCTTAATGTATAGAACTAACTATATTCTATACACTAGGGAATATTGAGTCACTTGGGTAGAATTATGAGTCATTGTCCAGTAATCCCATAGATCAATGCGGAGCTTTTCCGGCCAACTCTTCTTGTTCTGACCAACCATCTTATACAAGATGTTAGAGATGGACTTGTTGAACACCTCGAACTATCCATTTTCTTGTGCATGATAGTGGGAGTTATGATTAGAATGGATATTTTAATTGTAATACAATTTATTTTTCTCAGATTCTTAGAAGTTAGTGTCATTTTCAGTGAGGATGGAATGAGGGACTCCAAATCAGTGGATTATATTGGACCTCATGAAGTCAATGATGGAGTGGGCCTTGAATTCATTAAGTAGATATTCCTCTATCCACTTGGAAAATAAATCCGTAGTGGTTAGGATGAACTTGCACTGGCAAGATGTTGTTGGTGGATATGGTCCATGACATCAATCCCCCAGAACAAAAATAGAAAAGAGTACTTGGTATTATGGAGAGGATCTGGAGGACAATGCAAAATATTAGCATGGATCGGGCATGCATGGAACCTCTTGGAAAACTCAATGCAATCATGGACCATGGGGGGACAAAAGTAGCCTAATATTTGGATCTGATGAGAGAGATTAATCCCTGCTTGATGAGCTCTATAGGAACCTGCATGAACTTCCTGCATAACCTATGGAATTTCATCTACTCAAATGCAATGGAGAAGAACACCATTGAACTCATGCCTGTAGAGGATCTTCTCAAGACTGGGACCACTCTGGAGGGTGAACTACATTGTGCACTGAAGGATTTGTTCACATTCGTCTCTTTCTGTCGAGAGATTACCATGATGGAGATACTCAATAAAGGGAGTTGTCCAACTAGGGGATCCTTATAGTACTGTGGCAAGGGGAGCTGGGGGTCCTGATGTGGATGTGCCAATGGTGAGATGACTTACCTTCTAGCTATCATCATCATATGAAGTTATGGGAGAAATAACTCTTCAATGCACCACATAGATAATCAAATTGTCCTGAACAAGATCTACAAGAGATGTGGCAAGGCTACCCATGGCATCGACTCAAATGTTCTATAATCGAGGGACATGAGTAACTTTTGGATGAGAAGGGAACTGGGCCATCAACTGGAGAGTGTGCTCTATCAAGGGTACAAGCTCTAACTTCCTAACGACGTAGTCACCATTGATCTTCTTGATGACCAGTTTAGAGTCCCCTTTCACATGTAGATGGGGAACATCAATCTCAGGGGATAGCTTGAGACTAGTTATGAGGGATTAATAATCAACCTCATTTTGGTGTAACCTTTTGAAAATAAGAATGATTAGGGTATTAAAACTTGTGTATCCACGATGAAGATGATACCCATGCCTACTATAATGAGTCTGGGATCATTGAGTCTCTTTCCAGTAGGGGTCTGTGAGCCTTCATCAAAGTGCATTTCCAACAAAAAATGGCTTGATTCATCAAGAGGATTTCATCATATGGGATATCATGATCTTGAGATTTCTCAATGGGGGCCGGATGGGTAGCAAGGAAGTCTTCCAGTGTCTTTCCCTTTATAGGTTTATGGGGGAAAACCTGATGTCAAACTATTAAAGGATCACTACCCACTAACCTAGATGAACTGTCAATATAGGGTGGTTCAGGATGTAATTCAACGGATCTACACAGGACACCAGCTATATCTCATGGTGTTTAAAGTAATGTCCCAACTTATACAATGTCAATACTAGCATAAGGCATCTCTTTTTGATAGAGGAATATCTATTCTCTGTATCAAGGAGTATGTGGCTGAGATAGTATAAAATGTCCTCCATACCCTCATTTTTCTTCTAGGAGAGAAGGGCATCGAGAGATCATTCCAAGGAGGTCATATAGAGGACTATTGGATTTCCAAAAATGGGAGGCATCAGAATTGGAGGTTGTATTAGGTACTGCTTAATATTCTCAAAGACAGCCTCACACTCTTCATCCCACTAGTATTTAGAAACTTTCTTCATGATCTAGGAAAATTTATTACACTTTCCAGCCAGATTCATGATGAATCGATGTATGTAGGCTAAGTGGCCTTGAAAACATCAGAGATCTCACAGGTTTCTCGAAGGAGGAATCTAGCTGATAGCCTTGATCTCCTATGGATTGATCTCAACGCCTTTATACGTGATGAATAATTCTAGGGACTTTACATAGGTAACCCTGAAGGAACAGTTCAAGGGGTTCATCTTCAGATGGTGGGAATTGAGGAAGATGAACACTTTACCAAGATCCCTGAGATGGTCCTCACACTGGCGGGATTTAACCACCAGATCATCCATGTAGCATTCCACCATTATTCTGAGGATCATCTTGAATATTCCATGCATGGCACACTGATAGTTGGATCCTACATTCTTTATACTGAAAGGCATTACCTATTAGAAAAAAGTACCATGTGGTTCCCTGAAGGTGGTAGAATCTTCATCTTCAAAGGCCATTTGAATTTTATTATATCTAGAATACCCATAAATGATGGAGAGATCCTGGAAACCAGTGGTGACATCAATCAACAATTCTATCATAGTTAGGGGAAAATCATCCTTCAGATAATGACAGTTGAGATCCTGAAAGTTAATGTAGACTCTGATCTATCTGTTCTTCTTCCTGACGGCCACAATGTTGGCTAACCATATCAGGTATTGGAATTTATTGACAAAGTTTTCTTTGATGAGCTTATCAACCACATCCTCGACCATTGCACCATGAGAGTGGTGTATATTTCTAGTGATCTATTTAAACTCATGATGGTTTATTGGGAGGCCAAGGCAGTGCATGATGACATGAGGATCTATCCCAACATCTCTCCATAACTCTAGGAAAATAAATCTCGATGTTGCTTTAATAAATCCACATATTGTTGTTGTTCCTTTGCATGTATAGTTGCACTAATCAGTTTTGGACATAGATCTATCCCAGTACTGAGGTTCACCTGTACCAACTCATCAGTGGTAGTGGATACACCTTCTTAAAATACATGATGATCACTTACAAATTGTCTTCACCATCCATGATGGGAGGATCATTGATAGGGGAGAATTCTTCTAAGTTGGCTGACCCTGACAGAATGCTGGTGCCGGCCTGAGCGGCAATTTAATCTTCATTAGAGGGCTCTCGCACTGTTGAAACCATAGCGACAAAAGCTATTGATCTGATCCCATCAGGTATTCGATCAAAGGGTTCATGTTTGATAATATCAAAGTAGTAGTGTCACGTCAGCTTGAATTGGTTTAATCCAACACGGAGAAACATGCAAGTATGACATATTGTTGTTACCATGGGGCACACATCCTGATACCTTCTAGGTGTAAGGGGCTTTGTAATCACTTGATATTGATTCATATAGTATTAAGAAGTAATCTTCTGACATTCCTTCTACTTGGAAATGCACTTTTAAGTTCTTCTAGAAACAAAGAAGTAGTACCCTAGGTCTTGGGTTGTGGCCTCTAATCAGTGGATTAGGATAATGAAGGCATCATCCAAGTCTATCCATGGGTCAAACACAATAGTGGTGGGCTCAACTCCATTGTCCTGAACCTAATTATAGTTTCTCTTATATTAGTTAGCATCTAAGTACCAGGCTTCACAAGAAGAAAATGGAGATGCATCACCTTGGAGTACACCTAATCGGCCATTGAGAGAGTACTTAAGGTGTTGGTGATATGAGGAAGGGACTTCCACATGCAAGTGGATCCATGTTCTACCCATCAATACATTGTAAGTGGTGTCTTATGAGACAACCATGAACTCAATGTTGTTAACTAAGCTGCTGAATGGGGTTTTCAAGAGAATATTTCCAACCTGTGTTTTTTCGGTCCAGTCATAACCTTGAATCTTCAGGTTAGAGGTACTCAAATCTGTTTCTAATAGTCCCATCTTATGGAGGGTCATGGTCGGGATAAGATTGATCACAAAACCTATGCCAACAAGATAGTGGCATAATTCCACACCATTGAAATGGCCAGTGATGTACAACGAGTGGATGTGCCCCTATATAGAAGAACCTTTATCTTCTCTTGAGAAAAAAAATGACTGCCTCACATTCTAATGCTCAACTTCCCCATCATGGAATTCTTCTACGACTGATACCTCAGTCTCAAACTATAGGGGGCTTCTTAAAGCCTCTATAAGGGCATCACTCATATATTTTGATATGCATAGATCCTAAAGTATTGATATTAACACATTAATGATGGAAAAGTGCGTGATCACATCATATTTTTATTCTAGGTGCACATTTATACTGATAGGAGGTTGGTCTGCGGCTAGAGATGTGACAGGCACTGCAGGTTGAAGTGGAAGATTCTGGCTAGTACTGGGAATATCTTACTACTCATCCTTTGAACCATGCAGAGTTACTATCAGATGACAACCATATGAATGAGGTCTGTCCACAACTACAAACTTATGATCATAACACAATCACAGTGGTTCTTCCTGATCAAGTAATACAAATTTCAGTGGAGGTGAATCCGATGAAATAGGGTGAGAATGATGCACATGTTGATCTTTGCACTGAACCTACTATCTATTCTTGTTTCTATTCACAACTTCGCTAGATGAACTGGCCAATTTATTCTGATGATTCTCATCTCCACGAATTCGTTGATGCTGGTGTTAACTGGGAGCATTAGGAGGGTCTTTCTGGTACTCCTTATCTTCGAGGACCATTTATGGGTCCACGAATTTAACAGTATTCACTGAGGTATACTCCTAATAATCACTTGAATAGTAGTCCATTGTTGGGAATATTCTGGTGGCAATATCCATCTCTAAGGGCATAAATTCACCAAGAGTACGAGATTACTTTGGTACCAGTGGAGGAATTTTCTTTCCCTTGTTCCATCGACGCCTTCCCTCCTGAGAGGGTGATAGCTGAAATTTCAACATAGAGGTAGTAGGTAAAGTTAGCATAGTGAATTTAGAAGGTTTGGGATGATATAAACATGGAAAGATAATACCATGTGAATCAGGGATTCCCTTGTTAGCTATCCGATCTTTATACTTTTGGGACCCGTTACTAGAAACCTACTGCCATTCACCCTCGTTGTCACTGTCAGGCTTTACAAACATACACACCACTTATTATGGGGCTGGACCCAATATCACTATGTTTCTATTGAATTGGTCTTGGATCCAGTCTTTTAACACATTTCTCTTCTTGAGAGTGTGTTTGAGGAACTGGTGATAGGGGCAGTAATTGGGGCGATCCGTGATATATATCTCTTTGGGTTTCTTGCATTTTAGAAATTGAAGGATTCCCTGATCCAAGGCTCTCCAGAAATAGCATGGGAACTGAGCCTCATTTAATTAGTAGGTTCGGTTTCTTCTATCCGAGAAAGGGGATCTAGGAGCCTTGCCCTGAAGAGGGGAGGGCAGAGCCTAATGAGATGGTGGAACCTAGTTTTCTCGCTTAGGCGGTGGCGATGCATTACATGGTGGCTCCTTCTGATTCTAAAGTGGGTGATTTTGAGCTGGATGCTGAGCCTGGGGCATTGTCCCTTGACGAGGCTATGGAGGTGGCTCTACCTATAATAATTCCAGGTGTCTAGGGCCCTCTATTTGTGTAACAGAAACAGTCTCGGCCTCGGTGACTCTTCTTGAGGGAGCTGCAGGGGAAATAGGCATGCCTTCTTGGTTTGCTTCAAGGATTTCTCTAATCATTGAGCCTTGTCAAAGAAATCCTAGAATCAACCTGATAAGTTCTGAGTGATAAGAGAAGGAACCAGTTTAGTCTTCACATTCCCCACTCACATTGTCAACAATTGTTCCTGAGTTAGTGGCATATCGAGTGAATACATGAAGGCCTTTCACCTGGTGAAAAATTTTGTGACTCGCTCATCCTACCTTTGCTTTCATTTTTAGAGGTCGCCTATACTTATCTTCCAGGCGGTGGAACTGAACTGGTAGAGAAACTGCCTGCGAAGATCCTCCCAACTGGCTGTGGACCCGATTGGTAACTGGATGTACCATACAAACGCGGGACCTTTCAATGTTTTTATGAAACATCGGAGCTTAGAATATTCCTGTTGTGTTAGAGTTCCTATCATGAGTCCATACCTTTAAATAAAGTGGGTCAGGTTCTACAGTGGGTCACCTATCCCATTGAAAGTGGAGAAGGTAGGATTTCTGAATCTTGAGAGTGCTGGCATATCATCCACCCATACTGGATATGAATTACCATTATGTGATATTTCCACCTATAGAGTTTCTAAAGCCTCAAGGAAAGTAATAAGAGCATCCATCAGATCATCCTAGTGAGGATTCCTATATTGGTGAGGGTCCCTAACCAACAATGCGTTGGCAGGTTCTTCAACTCGGTAAGTGGGCGCAATGTCTCGTGGAGCGACTAGGGGAATTACTCGAGGAGTTGGTGGAATAACCCATGGGGCTACTGGAGGAAACTGAGGAGAAGTCGGTGGATCCTTCAGATCGGCCTATAGAACCTGATCTGGGTCCTGAGGTAGGTCTTTGTGCATCTTTGGTGGATATGGTGATGTATACCAGGGTGTTTTTCCCTAAACATTGGATTCTACCCTGTCTAGTTGAGCAGGGTTATCGAGACCACCAGGAGGCAAATCACAGATGGAAGTTGTACCTACCCCTATCACTGTTTCCCTGGTCTAGGATCACTGTAATTTGATTTCCATTCTGCGGCATGCTCAAAAAGGAGCTCATCAACCATCTTTCTCTATTTGGTGAGATGTTGGAATAACACATCCTTTTTAATATCATCCTACATCTTATGCACTAAACTAGACGGGTCAGGGGGTTTGGCAGTCCCAACGTGCTCTTTACCCTTGTTGGGGTCTTGACCAAGAGGCAATGACTCTGAAGGTGCAGTAAGGCCAAGAATATACCTTTGTTGGTGAGTGTGGTCACCTACATGGTCTGTCAGGTGTTGTGCTGCACCAACGATCTGTTTATATTCTCCAAATCTTGTGTTGGTGCCCCCTTCCGGGTATATCTCAGGGACGACCTTGTTCATTGTGACAATGCCTAAAGGCATACCCTCGATATCCCTAAGTGAACTAGGTTGGTGTAGGATAAGAATGAAATTTAGGGTTACATACTACCCCCATCCACAGATCTGAACATATGGGTAATCCTCCTTAATAATTTTGAAGAGCATCGTAAATCTCTGGACACATCGTTGTTGGAGGGTTTGATGATGACCGCGTGATGCAGGGTGTTGTGCAACTTGAATTTTGACCAACTAAACTAGTTTACACTGCTGGACAATGTTGTTGAAGTGTTCCTGGATCTTAGGGTAAGCTAATCATTGATAATAGAGACAAACATGCATCATCCCTAAGGTTCGGCAGAAGCACATAACCTCTTCCTAGGTGAGGGATTCTATAACGTTGAATCTTGCAGTTTCCATTAGCTAGAACATGTCAGGTAAATAGTTCTCTGTGAGAATGTCCCAAAAACATCTCCACTTAGACTCAGAATTCAGCCCTTGGTCGCCCGACTCATCGACTGGAGGTGGTTGAGGGACCTGTAATGACACGGACGAGGACCGTTACCATGATGGACTGGCCGGTGGAGAGTACGACGCGTGAGATGACAAACCGATGCATCTTGTGCTGATTCTCAGGGACTGTTCTGACTACACCACCAAATCCCTGTAAGAAAGGGTACTAACCACCACTTTCCGTACCAGAGTGGTTTTCGTCAGTGTTGGATCCGGCTAGTGCTCATTGTTGATCGGTCCCTAGAAAATTTCTTTGTGATCTCTTGTAGAATTATAGAACGATCTTGGTGATTATAGAGAGGATTGTATAACCAAACCCTGGAAAGGAGAAAAATCCTCCTCCTCATATATATATCTTTGGAGGGCTTCAGGGATCTAGTGAATCTCACTTTCTAAGAGGATGAATCCGATATATCGGGTTCTTTCCCCAATCCCCGACAAAGAGGATCAGGGTGAAGGTTCCATTATCAGATTTCACTCTTCTTCAGAGTCTAAAAAGAAGACATGATTGATTGTGATCTGAGACTTCTCAGAGTTCTTTCTCTGGTGACGGTGGCCCTCCCTCTTTCCACAGGACAGTTCTTCAGAGAAGGGTAGATCTTTAGCATGGGAATACCTCCATGTGGGTTGATGTTAGAGCGGGGAAAAAATCTGCTTGGATGAGTCAGGGTATGGGGAGCACCTGGGAAGATGTTTAATGGAACATAAGAAGGACCTCTGTGGTTGGGAATACTAGAGTAGGGAGGACCTTCACTCTAGTTTATGATGATGTGAGTAGGACCTTCACATCGATATCCTAAAACACAGGTATAATCTTCATACTTGAGACCATGGGAACAAGGAGGACCTTCATGTCAGATGTCAATAAGGAGAGGAGGACCTCCACGTAGGAGGATTATGGTAGCATGGGGAGGACCTCCGTATAAAGCATGAGAGTGGGGAGGAACTATACTCTGACTGGTGGTGGTACTAGGAGGACCCTTGTATTGAATGTCGTCACCACAGGTCAGACTACGACAGATGTATCCTGCATCGATGACCGGAAGAGTCAACCCAGCCTACCCAGGGGTGGCTAGGATCTCAATCCTGCTCAGGTATAGCGGTGACCCGGATTTATAGTAACATGGAGCTAGTTACACATTTTAGTGGTGGATCAAGCCACTAGAGTCATAGAATATTATGCATCCTGAATGGAATCCTTCCGAGATTGCACCTGATGTTGACATCAGGTCAAGTGAACTAGGGTCTGCTATGTAGGGATATGAACTACCTGCTCCTTAGCCTGAAGGATCGGATGATGTCTCTAACATGGCCTGGTGGGATCCCTTCTTGGCGGTCCCATGGCCGCAGTCACATCTGGGAGGACTCGTACACCCCTTACTTCACCAACATAAGGGAGTGAGTCATAAGAATGTTTCAAAGAGAGGCTCCCAAAATGGTTGAAATTCAGATTTGGGAGGATTGGTTCCCTACGCAGCCCTTGGGGGAAACAGTGATGACCTCCAAGTCTTGATGGTCCATATCCCTTATCGGGATGACTCCCTTCTGTTCATATCGTCGAACATGAGTATCGATCACCATCCTTTGAATAAATTTGGATGGTGAAATGGGGAGTGTATTCCCAGTGACTATGGTTGTGGGAGTCATCATAGAAGAGGTGAATCCATGCAGGATAGATGCATTTGTATTTCCCCTACCCATGTGTCTATGGGAGGGAGGTGATCGGCTTTCTGCAGCTGTAGCTTGGGTCCTACAAAGTAGGAATATATAGCCATCATTACAGATAGTAGGAAAGTGTTTCCCAATTCCCCATCACTGTTCAGTCTTCCATGGATGTATAGAAAGATCCACGTTGATAATTTCACAGACCAGGATTCTCAACAATTAAGTTCCCCAAATCCTAGTGAGTTTCATGCCATGCCCACTATTTTCTTGGCAGGACCTAGTGCCGGATAGCTAGATCTGGTGACATTCTTATCTATCAATTACCCGAATGTTATTAATCCCCATAGTAAGGAGAATAATTTCATGTCGGGTTCACCATTTCAGTTTCCTATGCTTTCTCTAGGGTGCACATCCATCTATGAGGATGCACTAATCGTTTCCCCACACTCACACTTTCCAATGGCAGATGACATTAATCACTTCTTCAGTGATGTTTTCTTCTTGATTGAAATGGGATGATGGAATGTTGGTCTCTCCTTTTGTGGATTCCTCCTCAAAATTCATCAACTATTCCATGTCTCCCTTAAATATTAATATGTTTTTCGTGAAACTGTTCTCAATGCCATATCTTTATGGAGACTAATTGATTACGTTTCTTCTGTCAGGAAATTCCAAAGGGTCAAGTCAGGACAACAACCTTCGGTTAAGGGAGTAGTCACATTGAGAATCTCTGTCATGTATGGACATTGAAAAACTGGTACATATGGATTTTCCATTATGATAGGGCTTCTCAAGGGCGCAGATTCCCAAGGAATCCCATGTAGAATTCGGGGAATCATATGCCAGAGGCCTTTCTCGGAGGTTTTACTCAGCTTCCCATGTTTAACACAAGGTATTCCATGAGTTTAATGTCTAGAGGAGATAGAATAGACCGATAAAAAAACTGATGAGATTGGATCAGATAGGTACTTTCCTAGGAGGGAGTACCAAGAATGTTACTGGATGGGTGGATCAGAATTCCCAATAAGAATGGGACCAGAATGACATGTCCCACAAAGGGGAATATGTCACACTGTGAAGGCTGATCTGGACACCACAAAGGGTCAATTAGAGGATGGTGGGTCCCAAAAATAGGGAATCCAAGGTTTACTATTGGCTAGGATTGAACCTCAGGTAGGAATCCTACATACCCTGTCTGGGATATGGGGATCAAAACCCATGTAGTTCATATGGGTGAGACATGGAATTGGGGTGTACACAATAGACAATGACCTAAGTATATGATGGGGCTTATGCATGGATATAAGCCCATATGGATGGAATTATTTCTCCAGGATGTGGAGGCCTAGTTAAAAACCAGGATGGATATGGATGAAGTGTTTAAGGGTGAAGTGAATGGGGATGGAACCAAGAACTCGTGTAAAGGAGATGATATTTGGATTGAACCTCAGATAGGGTTCCTACATATCCCTGTGGTGGGGAAACAAAGTCTATATAGTTCTGGGTTGGGACGATGAGTCACCTAAGGATGTGTCTTGTGAGAATTTATGCATGGATCAGACCTAAAAGATGTATAACCCCCCAAGTTAAAGTATTATCTTCCCAAAAAACAAAGACTCAAGGGAGAGACCAGGATGGGACATGGATGATGGGATTGAACCTCAGGGAGGCTTCCTACGTATCCCCATGGTAGGGAATCAAAGTCCATGTAGTTCAAGAATGTGTAATAGGATCGGGGAATATACAAAGGATAGATAACCAGAGACATGCTGAGGCTTATGCATGGTTAGAAGCCCATCACAAGAGGGGCACTCTAGTTTGGAGGAGTATGGATTGAGTGTGTGGATTACACATGGTTAGATTCCTAGGAACTAGTCTGACACCTCTAAGGGATGGACAAATAATTTGGGTCCCAATAAAGGGGACACTGAATTTTATCGGTGTTTGGGGGTTGAACCTCAGGGAGGCTTCCTACATACCCTTTCTAGGAGAAAGAGATCAAAACTAATGTAGTTTGAAATTATATAGTTTAATGTCACACATGATGAAAGGGGAATACATTTTAATGTCATTAAGGATGAGGGTGAACTAACATGAAGTGGTCGGGACCGATGGGTGATGTGATTGAACCTTAGATAGGATTCCTACATACCTTTCCTGAAAATGGGAAAATATCAAAGTCCACATAGTTCAGTAATGAGGGGAGTGGGGCTTAAATTCTAATTTATCAAAAATAGGATGTTATGGTCAATGCTTACTCTAAGACCACATGATCCATGCTCGGTGTGAGAAACAAGAGGTAGTAAGGGACCTAACGGTCGTGTTGTGAGAGGTGCAACTGCAAGTAATGGTGTGGGGATTACACATGGATATCTTACCAAGGAAAGGAAGATTGGGAATTACTCTAAGAGGGAAGCCTGAGTAGGGGTCTAAATATAGGAGGAGGATATGCCCACTGTAAATAGAGCACCCTATCAAGGAGTGTTGGGGATTACACAATGGATGCCTGGGGTGTGCATAGTGAAAAAGCACATAGGGAGAGAGGGAGTGAGAGGGTGCTGGTGTCTATCCCCTTCACGATCCTCTTGGGACTTGTCACTTATTTGGTGACCACAGTTTAATGTCATGTGTTGAGGATGTGCGGTTTATTAGAAGTTTAACTTCCTATAGCTCGGACAATGAGGATTCAATCCTCACCCCTATGAAATACATAACTAGCACACTTTAACCCTTAGTGAAGGGAAGGAACCATCAATTCCATGGATTAATGGGGTTGTGGAGTAATCCAATGAAGTTTCCATGTTATCATAGCTATATGAAGAATAAATAGTTGTTATCATACCTATGAGAAGAAGCATTGGGTAGGGTAACACAATATGGAGAACCCCTCGAGGGACTAAGAAATCACTGTGCTCAATCTTGGAGGGCCACACGAAAGAAGTGCATGCAATATAGGGGTGTTGCGCACAAGAGGGGATCGAACATGGTGCTTTTGGGTAAGGACGACACATAGAGCACATATGAAGGGGTGCAAATAAGGGCATGCACACCAGATGAGGGGTTGCGCACAAGATGGAAGTCTCCACACAAAATCCGGGGTTAGATGGGAAAGAGGCACAACTCAATGTAAAATATTTAATTCAAGAAGGATATTTTTCATATAGTTTCCTTTGATTAAAAAGGGAATGGGTGAGGATCAAACACTAGTGCCCCACCCCCTGAAGGAGGACCCCTGGGATACCCGTCGCACAAGATCCAGTACCTTGAGGCCATGTCTTTTGCACAGTCATTGAAGGAGTCATTTTTCATGCATGAAAGTGATGGTTTTTCTTTCATAATGGTACCCCAGAATGAGGGGGTATGTTTCTATTTATATCCAAATACTTCAACAGAAGTGCGCAAGGTGGCCTATGCGCAAGTGGCATTTGATATTGCATTGGGCGTAGAAGATCTTATGCATAGTCCCTGTTCTTGTGTTCTTGCTAACGTTATTTAGCACTTATGACTTGGATATTTTTAGTAAGGTTGATGCGGAATAATCCAATTAACTTGTCTAAATACTATTTCATATAAATAGTTAGACCTTAAATAATCCCAAATTATAATATTTGTCCATTTTTAATAATGTTTCTTGGGAAATACTTTATCATTTTTTATTCTTTTAGGAAATTTCTAAGTGGGTTCCCTCCCCCTCTTATAAAAGGACATATCCTCTTCTACCCTCTCCGCACTTCAAGATAATTTTGGATTAGAGAATATTTTCCCAAATTGCATAATTAAATACCAAAAAATTATCTATAGTTCTTTTTTTGATCATAAAACCATCCTAGTAAGGATTTAGGTTTAAACCTAAAGAGGTTCTCCAAAGAAGAGTTATAGTTCTTAACTGTGCGTTTCGATTTTATTTCTTCTTCCACATCCTTAAAATATTCATAAAAAAAGATTAAATAATAGCCCCAATATATTTCATATATTTATATGTTATTATATTAATTTAATGACCTATTTACATCCCCTATTCCACCAAATGGGAAAAAATTGTCGATCGTGTGTACAGAAGACTACCGTCTCACGAACCGATGTAATTCGTTTTCCATCACCACCTCTCATATATAGATATAATGGTAAATTTAAAGTATATATATATATATGATATTTATTAAATTTTTATACTTATTTAATTATAATATCAAATTTACCTTATTACCTTCAAATTATTTGAAAAATGATAAGGTCGCTCGTGCGTACGTTTGAAATACCATCTCTATAAAGAAATGTGATACATTTTTCATTTTATTTTGTTATGGATAGTAATATTTATAGTTTTAATGAATTTATATTATATATATTATTTAAAAAATAATATATAATTTTTAATCATCATATAAATTTCTTTTGTTTCATCCACAGAAAAAATGGAAACAATGTTCATGCATACCTATGGCCTACCATCTCCATGAACTGTGTAATTCATTTTTCTATATCTAAATTAAATGGGTGAATATAAATATGTATATAATGAATATATATGATATTTATATAATTATTAATATTATGGAGATTATGTAACCATAATAAAATCACAAGGACCAAAACTATCAAACCAAAACATACATGAAAAATGAAGAAGTTAGCACCCGGAATAGTGATTTAAGAAAAGAACTATTAATAAACGAGTGGTAAAAGGTTTAAATTAAATAATATATTATATTATACATATGATTATGGTTCTGGAATATATGTATAATAAATATATATTTATTATATAATATGTTTTAACATGTATTAAGGAAGTCATACTCGAGTTAAATGATTTTTACCTAACTTTTATTTCTGTGAGACACATTCCTTATTCATCACTTATTTATTATTTGTGGTGTATATATTACCCATGAATTTATTTTATGATTATTATAATGAAAATTATACATATTTACATATCCATTAAATTTTATTTCCTTCATGGGTATTATGATTAAAAAATTACCAAAGTTTTAAGGGTTTTATGTAATAATCTCATTGTTTATCTGGATTATTTATGATTATGCTTCTAATGATTCAATTTAATGATTTACCTATCAATGAACTCATGGATTTTATTATAATATTTTTATTACTAGAAATTATATATTTTTATTTCATTTCCTATCTTTATGCACTCAATATTCTAAAATAACATTTTTAAGGAAAACTGAATTCATTTCCCTCTTCTGTTGAAAATCCTTTTTCTTATATATATATGTTTTCTAAAAAAATATTTCCAGAATGTTTTTAATATTACTCTATGATTTTTTAAATTACTTTAACCATTTTTTACTTTTTGTAATTTTTTTTAAAGTGAATCATTTTATAGTTTTCCAAATTAGTAACTTTTGACATTTAATCAAAAATATAAAAGGAATCTTTGTTTTAATATAAAAGTATGAACATAAATTTTCACCATCATGAAGACTAAATTATTTGAAGATTCATTTATAGGTTTCCATGTTTTTTTCAAAGAAAATATTTTCTTTAATATTTGATAAAATTTTAGATTTTAAAGGATTAATTTCAAAATAGAAAACATATTTTCCTCAAAATGTCTTAATAATCCATGATACCCTTAGTGTCACTTTTATGTGGGGTATTTGTTGGATGAATTTTACCTTCAATTTGATGGTGTTTTGGGATGAAATTGTTTAGATTTGGATACCTTTTCTAGGTCTCACAGTTAAGGATCACAGTTAAAGACTGTTCAACCTAGTTGTGAAACCTATTCATGTCTTAGCAATGGAGATATACACGGTCACTGCATGATTTATTTAACCATGCCGGTAAACCATGCATCCCAATATAAGAGGGATATTTTTTCCCCTTTTTATTATTTTTGATGGTTTTCCTCCCACAGATTATATAATTCAAACCCCATGACTTGGATGTTATTCCCACCCTTCCATTACTTCTCCAAGCTCCTCCATGATGGATTTGTGGTGGTTTATTGGGGTTTGTCCCCTTAGATTGAATGTTTTGGTCTCCCTTATCCTTCATATATTATTTTCTCCTCTTTTCATATTCCCCTATAACCCTAGTAGCCCGATTTGGAAAAATTTCTTGAGTAGGGTTGTTAGAAATTGTGAATTTTGTGTTTTAATTATTTTGAGCCTCATTAGGAGTTCTTTTCTTATGGATTTCATTGAAGGTGACAAGTTTACACCACTTGAGGTTGGTGTTTCCATTTTATTTACTTTAGAATAAGAATTTTTAATGACCTGAAGTTTTATCAATGAAAATACCTTCTTATAATTATGTAATAAATAAAATAAAATAACTTAGAGAACAAAATTAAAACCTTTTAAATTAATAATTAATGAAATAATTTGCATTTCTATAAATTAAGGAACCAATCATGATGGAATAGTAACATGAAATTTGGAATAGTATTATGACTATTCAGAATAGTAAACTAGCCAATAGAATGGGAACATAATCTATGAAAGTATAAATAAAAGTTAGGAATCTTATGAATGAAAATATTATATAATTATATCATAGTATAAGTAAATAAACATTTTAAGAATTATTGATTAAGTGTTGGTATTTTTATACAAGGTAAATTTGTATTTACAATTTTCAAATTAATATAATTATTTAAAAGAAAATTTATTTTCATAAAATATATTTATAAATTTACATTTTATTGTCTTATTATTATAAAATAATTTTATGATACCTTTCTTAATTTTTCAAAGTGTTATAAAATTAGTTATAAATTTTAAATCAGTATTTTCCAATTAAGTGATGATTTTAATTAAAAATTAAAATTATAATATTTAGAAACTTATTTTCATAAAATGGATTTCATTTTTCAATTATACATGTTAAAAATGGTTAGGGTTAATTTTTGTTATTTTTATAAAATAATTTATTTTTTGGTGAATAGTAAAATATGATAATTTTTTATAAAAGCTAAATACATAAATTAGTGGGAAATAGATGATTTACGGTTTATGTAAGCAAAATATCTCGAAATATAATTCATTATTTTAATATATTTTGTGATAAAAATAAAACTATTCATAGTCTCAATCCAAAATAATAATCTAGTGAATAAAATAATGAGAAAACACCCCTCTTCTCCCCTATAAATATCACACCTCACCACCTCTTCTCCTAACACATTCCAAGCTTTGAGACTTGTCTATGTTATTACCAATAAACTTTACAATCTCCTACCCCATTTCTAGGAGCTCTTGGTCTCATCAAAAAACCAAACCCTTTTCCTTAATAAGGTTCTCAAGGAGGAGAAATTCAAGAGTTAAAACCCTCTTTTTTTCTTTTCAATTTCATTTCCTTTATTATCCTCTACTAACCTCCACATATCCAAGAGAAATGAAAAATAAATTATATTTTATATAATAATGTAATAATTATTCTTCTAATCTCTTCCATTTTCATTTTATTCTAAAAATGAAGATATCATCTGTGGTGTGTCGATTTACCGCTACCATGGAGGATGCATTTTCATTTTTCACTACCGCCTTCAAGGATGGTTATAAAACCACCATTATCATTAAATATGATTTTATTATACATATTATAAGTTATATAATGTTATGGAACCAATATATAAGCATTATATTAAAGAAAATAATATGAGTTTGTGCTGGTCGTAAAATACACCAAATAAAATAAATAATTTTCATCAACTATTTATCTAATGATTCATCCTCAATCCATATAACCAAATGAAATATAAAACCAAATAAAAATAATTATGTTAATTAATAACATATAATTTCAATTATATAGAATCATTCCCATTTTATATAAACTTCTATACTCATATACAAGTGAACCGATCATCAAAATAAGAAAACAAACAATCCCGAACGATGAAATTGAACTCTACAACTCATAAAAAATCCCATGAATGAACTTAATAAAAATATAATGAATAAAATTAAAGTATAAAAGGTTATATATTTATAAATTAATGAATTTAATTTTATTTTATAGGATATTAAAGTGAATAAAGCATTCATAAATAAGGTAAGGGGATTCTCAAACCGAACTCTCTTTCTTTAGGTTATCTCTATTTCACTCTACTTTCAGTATGTATGTTCCTTTATTTTTCAATAAATATAATTTCGTTTTTTAATTCCCTTTTCTTTTTTGGGATATACATGTTTACAATATAAAATTATGACATAAGAAAATAATTTTCCAAAAGAACTATTCTTTCTAAAAAATCCCATCTTTTACTTCTCATGAGATTGTTTCTTCTTGAATCCAGATTGATAACAAGAATTTTATTACTATTTTTGGGAGATCCAATTTTTATTTATGTATTCTTTATGAAATTAAATCCATTCCATTTTATGGGTTACTTTATGTCCATGATTTTTATATGTTCTGTGTGGCATGTATGATAATGTAAATATTATGATGTGATGGATCCACCTGAAATTATATAGCCAATGTAAATGTTATTATGTGATGGATGAAATTGGAATTATATAGCACTTCAATTAATTGGTTAATATGATGAATCTCATGATATGAAGTAAAATATATTTGAACATGATGCTAGATTTGTTCAGAACTATGTTTGATATTTGACCACTAAGACATGATGTTTCATTTTTATGCATAGCCAAATTCCATGTCTTTATCGAATGATTCCTCTCATGATTATGATTTTGGTCCTTTTATTATATTATAATGATGATGATTATGCTCAAACTTGTTTCTTGACTATTATCCATTCTCTTATTGGGAGTTTTTCTCACCCCTTCTTTTGAGGAATATCCTCAGGTGAATACTTGTACTAAGGAGAATACGAGGGACAGTAAGAAACTAGAGAAGAAAGAATTAAATAAATGTTTATGTTTTATTATGTAAACGTTATGTATCTTTCAAATTTCCCCAAGTGACTAATGTTTTGGATCATGGATGCATAACTCTTTTATGTTGTTTATCATTAAAATTATGTAATAGCTATGTAAGAAAAAGTAGGGTCTCTATAGTTGGCATTAGAGGATAGTTTAGTTAATTTGGGAATTTGGATTAGAGGACCTTAATGAAAATCCTTAGTATGAGACTAAGTATATGTAAGAACCCAAAAATCTTTGTTTTAGAAATTTATAAGCCTAGGGATCCCACAATATATGAATTTATACTTAATTTGATAGGGGAAAAAATTATTTATTCATGAATTGTTGACTTATGTTTTGTTATAACCTTTTATATTTTAGAAAATGGTGGGAATAAAGAGAAATCAGGCCAAAAACCATGTTAGTGACAATGCATAGATTTCTCGAATGATATCCCCAATTCCTTAAGAGGCGGAGTTCAAAATTTAATGGCAATTCTTACCCATATATCTCAAGCTATGAATAATAACCTAAATAATTTGGAATGTCCTCCTTCACCAAAGAGGGAGAAACTGTCTATCGAGCATTTTATGAGGTAACAACCACTGACATTTAGTGGATCTTTCGATCCACTAATCACAGAATAGTGGGTCCACTCAATGGAGAAGATCTTTTTTGTTCTTCACTATTCTGAGATGGAGAAGGTGAATCTTGACATTTATCATTTAGATTGAGAGGCTGAACATTGGTGGGAATTGATTAAGAACAAAAATTTAAAGGAATAAATTTAATAGATAGTGTGGGAATAATTTAAGATAATGTTTCTTAATAAGTATTTCCCTCAAAATATAGCTAAAAATATGGAGAGAGAATTCATAAATCTGAAGAAAAAGGAAGGAGAATATATCATGACCTATGAAGAAAAATTTACAAGGCATGAAAGGTATGTTTCAGGTTTTTTATCAACAATGATAGAAATATAGATATATTTCTTAGTGGTTTAAAACCACAACTTCAAAAGGCTCTATAAATTCAATACATTGGGAGTTACAATTTTTTTTTGATGTGCTCTCAAAGTAGAGATGGAATTTGGTGAATGATTCAAAAACTATAGTGATAAGACATGAAAGATGAAGTTTCAATATGGAGGATCTAATGAAACATATGGAAAGAAAACTCAACCACCCACATGTAAAAAATGTGGTAATAAGCATCATGGTAATTTCCTCAAAGGGATAAGAAAATACTATAAGTGTGCAAGAGAAGACCACCGGTCTCATGAATGTAGAAGAGACATGATAAAGTGGGATAATGTGGTGGAGGAAAGGAAATAACCACCCATGGTTCAATACTTTAGCTTTAAAGATAATGGGATCTATGAAATATAGTTCACTAAAACCCAAGTCCACGAGGGTAATCAGCGTCATCATCCACGAAAGCTTAAGGAGAAAGGGAAGGCTTATGTCATCAATACAGATAAGGTGGATCCCAACCATGATGTGGTGATAGGTATTATAATATTTTATTCAAGAATAGTGACCATACTATTTGATTTTGGTTCTATGAATTATTTAATATCTTGAATGTTTAGTAGAAATATTCAAAAACCACCTCAAAATATAGAATTTGAGTTATCTGAGAGAATAAAAAATGGGGAAATTATTACATCCAAAGTATATAACTCCCCCTCAGTTAATGTTTGTGGACTGAACCTCCTAGAAAATATTATATTACTTCCTTTAGTGGAGTTTTATTCTATTTTGGGAATGTATTGACTATATTTATACAAATCCAACATAAACTATTGGGAAAGGGAGATCACTCTTCACACCCCAAAGCATCCTCCAATTCTATACATGTGTAAGGAGGGGGATGAATCTTCTTCAGATCCATCATCTCAAGTATGGGTATTATTGCTTTATGAGCAAGTATACCAAGCTCAAATTATTGATACGAAGGAGAGAATCATGATTGAAGACATTCCCATTATGTGGGACTGCACCGATGTTCTCCCCAAAGAATTTCTTGGTCTTCCTCAGGACCGAGAGGTAGAGTTATCAATTGAAATTATTCCTGAATCTCTATCTATATCAAAGACAACTTATAGAATGACCACCATTGAGTTGGATGGATTATGAAGTATTTACAAGAGAATCTGGACAAGGGTTTTATATGCTTGAGTGCCTCACTATGGTGTGCACCAGTCCTCTTCGTCAATAAGAAGTATGGATCAATTCACCTTTGCATTGATTATTATAATCTAAAAAAATCACGATAAATAACATGTAACCTATCATACATATAGATGATTTTTTCGATCAACTACATGGTTCCAAGTATTTCTGTAAGGTGGACCTTCAGTCATTATATCACCAATTAAAGGAGGGGAAGGAAGATACTCCCAAGACAGCCTTTTGAATGAGGTATAGAACTATGAGTTCAAAGTGATGCCTTTTTAACTCACTAATTCTCTAGAAATATTCATGGACTTAATGAATAGATTTAATAGATATTACCTCAAAAAATTTATGTTAGTCTTTATTAATGATATTATAATATACTTCAAGAGTAAGGAAGAACATGAGTAGCATTTGAATACCGTGAAAAAGACATCGCAAAGGGAGAAAGTTTATAGAAATTATATTAAATGTGAGTTCTGGATGGAGGAAGTATCATTATTGTGGCATGTTGTCACCAGCAAAAGAATATCTATGGACCCTTCCAAGAAAAAGGCAATCAAATAGTGGCCCAAGCAAACATATTTATTTGAGATCTATAGTTTCCTTGGTCTAGTTGGGTATTATTGATGATATTTAAAGAACTTATCATGATTTTCGAACCCAATAACCAAGATGAACTGAAAGGTAGATACGTTTCTTTGGATCAATGAATGTGAAGATTGATTCATAGAGTTAAAAAAATAGCCTTATTACTGCTCTAGTACTCACACTTCCAACAAGTGGGGAACTCTTTTTAGTGTACAATGATTCTTAAAAGAAGGTATTAGGATATGTACTGATAAAAAATGATAAAGTGATAGCCTAATCCTCTAGGTAGTTGAAAATTATTGTGAAAAACTATCCTATGAATGATCTAGAGTTGGAAGCTGTGATCTTTGCATTGAAAATATGACGACATTATCTCTATGTGGAGAAGTTTGAAATATATTATAATTATAAGAGCCTCAAATATATATATTCACATAGAAATAGCTTAGTATAATCCAATGAATATTGTTAGATCTCATCAAGGATTATGAATTCTCAATCGACTACCATCCTGTAAAAGTGAATAAATTGGCATATGCTCTAAGTAGAAGTGATCCTATAATATTATCAATAATGAGAATTGAGAAGGATTTAATCTTATTATATTTTCAATGGATGGACATCAAAATCATTAAGGAAGGAATGTCATCAATAATTTCTCAAATTATTTATCAACCATCTGTCATGGAGAAAATAAAGGATACTCAAAGAAATGATGTGGAAATTCAGAAGAAGGTTGAATCTATGAGAAAGAGAAAATCATCAGAGTTTAAGATTGATAAGGATGGAGTTGTAAGATCTATATCATGATTATGTATACCATATGATCTAGATATAAAGAAGGATCTTATGAATGACACATATAGATCAACCTTCTCTATTCACCAAGGGATCAAAAATATGTATTAAGATATCTCAGAGAACTATTGGTGGGATAATATGAATAATGAGATTACTAATTATACATCAAATTGTAGAGTATGTCAAAAAGTAAAGGCTAAAGGAAAAAAGGTCTAAGTGGTTGATGCAACCATTACCCATACCAACATGGAAATGGGAAAACATCACCATCGACTTTCACCGGACTTCTGAAGACATCCAGAGGAAACAATGATATATGGGTTTTTGTGGATCATCTTATAAAGAATGATAACTTTATCACAATTTGAGATGAATTTTCACTAGATCAACTTGAATGGATATACATAATAGAAGTGGTAATCCTGCATGGAGAACCACTATCAATTGTATCCAATAAAGATATGAGGTTCAACTCTATGTTTTGGAAAAGTCTCTAACATGCTCTAAACCCTGATATGAACTTTATTAGGGTTTATTATCCTAAAACTAATGTCCAATATGAATAAAATATTCATATATTGTAATAAATGTTGAGGAAATGTTTTATGGACTTCAAAAGAGAATGGGACCAACATCTACCTATGGTTGAGTTCTCTTACAATAACAGTTTCCACTCGAGCATCAAAATGGCTCCATATAAATACCTTCATGGGAAAAGATGTATAACACTAAAATTCTAGGATGAAGTCAGTGAATATAAGATACTAGGACCTGAAATGGTCAAAGAAATGGTGGTAAAGGTGAAAACCATTCATAAGCACATCAATGTATCCCAAAGTCGGAAAATAGCTATACAAACAATCATCAATGAGACCTAGAGTTTAAGATTGGAGGCATGATATTCCTCTACATATCTCCATGAAATAGGATCATGAGATTTTGGAATAAAAGAAAGATAGGTCCTAGGTACATCCACCCCTTCGAGATTCTTATTGAGTTAGAAATATGGCCTATGACTGACACTTCCACCAACCATGTATCAAGTACATGACGTATTCCATGTATCCCTATTAAATAAGTACATAATAGATCCCTCACATGTACTGAATCAAGAGGTGGTACAATTGGAAAATGATCTCTCTTACAAGGAGAATCCAATGAAGATCTTGGAATATATAGAGATAAATTTGTACACAACAAGACAAATCACATGGTCAAAGCACTATGATGGAACCATAAGTAAAAAAGAGGAAACATGGGAACTATAGGAAGGAATGAAAGAGAAATACCCTCACTTGTTTTCACCATAGTATGTAAAAAGAACTTTCGAGAGAAAAATTTCATAAGGGGGGAAGAATGCAATGGCCCAAAATTTTATCAATGGAAATTAAAATCTAATAATTATTTAATAAATTAAATAAAATCACTTATAAAACACAATATATACCTTTTAAATTAAGAATGAATAAAATAAGAGGTATTTCTTGAAGTTGAGGAACCAATCCCCATATAATAGTAACATGAACTTTGAAATAGTATTGTGAACATTAGGAATAGTAAACCAACCAATAGAATAATAAACTCATATATGAAAGTATAAATAAAATTTAGGCATCTTATAAATGAAAATATGATATAATTATATCATATTATAAGTAAATTAATATTTTAAAAATTATTGATTAAGTTTGGGTATTTTTATACAACATAAATGTTTATTTATATTTTTATAATTAATATACTTATTTAAAATAAAATTTATTTTCATAAAATATATTCATAAATTAAAATTTTGTTGTCTTATGATTATAGTATAATTTTATAAGACCTTGCTTAAAATTTCAAAGTGTTATAAAATCAGTTATAATTTTAAAATCAATATTTTCCAATTAAATGATGATTTTAATTAAAAATTAAATTTATCATGTTTATAAAATTATTTTCATAAAATAAATTTCATTTTTTAATTATAAACATTGAAAAATGGTTGGGGTTAATTTTTTTTATTTTTCTAAAATACTTGAATTTTTGGTGAATAGTAAAATACGATAATTTACGATAAAAGCTAAATACATGAATTATTGAGTTATAGATGATTTAAGGATAATGTAATACCAAAATATCAAACTATCATTAATAATTTTTAATATATTCAGTGATAAGTCTCAAAATATTCGTATTCTTGATCCAAAATAATAAACTAACGACTAAAATAATGAGAAAACACCCCTCTCACCCCCTATAAATACCACCCCTCACCACCTCTTATCCTCACACCTTTAAAGATTTGATACTTGTCCATTTTCTGCCCAATAATCTTCCCAATATTCTCTCCAAAATCAAGTAGCTCTTGTTCTCATAAAAATACCAAAATCTTTTCCCTAAGGTGGTTCTCAAGGAGGAGAAATTCAAGAGGTAAAACCCTCTTTCTTTTTCTTTTAATTTATTTTCAATTTCATTTATTTTTTATCCTCTCATAAACTACACCCATAAAAGAGACCTGATAAATACAATATATTTTATATACTATAATTTTATTATTTTAAAGAAATAATTCATCTTCTAATCTCCTGCCTTTTCCTTTTATTCTAAAAAAGAAAATATCATCTCTAGTGTGTCGATTTACCTCGACCATGGAATATTTGTTATAAATTTTCACTAATGACTTAATGTTTGGTTATAAAACAATAATTGTGGTTAAATAATAATTTATTATACATATTATAAGTTATATAATGTTCTATAACCAATATATAAACATGATATTAAATAAAATGATACGAGTTTCTGATGGTTTTAAAATCCGCCAAATAAATTAAGTCCTTTTCATTAAATATTTATCTAAAGATTCATCCTAATACCATATAACAAAATTAAATATAATAGAAAATAAAATTATTTATGTTAATTAATAACATATAATTTCAATTTGGAGAATCATTCCCATTTTAAAAAAACTTCCATACTCATATACAAGAGAACCGATCAGGAAAGCCATGAAAACAAACACTCTTGAATGATGAAATTGAACTCTATAACTCATTAAAAATCAAATAAATGAACTTAATTAAACTATAATGAATCATATTCATGTATAAAATGTTATATATTTTTAAAATAATTATTTTAATTTTATTATCTAGGATATTAAAGTGAAGAAAGCATTCAAACATAAGGTAAGGAGATTCTCAAACCCAACTCTCTTTCTTTAGGTTTTCTCTCTTTTACTCCATTTTCAGTATGGATTCTCCTTTATTTTTCTATAAATATAATTTATTTTTTAATTTCCAATTATTTTATTGGATATACATGTTTCCAATCTGGTTTTATGAAAAAATGCAAAGATTTTTCCAAAATAACTCTTCTTAAAAAAACACATCTTTTACTTCTCATGAGATTATTTTTTCTTCAACAAAGATTGATTCCAAGCATCTTATCCCCATTTTTGGGATCTCAAAATTTTATGAATTTATTCTTTATTAAATGAAACCCATTACTTTTCATGGGTTACTTTATGTCCAAGATTTATATATGTTATTTGTGGCATGCATGAAAATGTAAATGTTATGATGTGATGAGCACGCCCAGAATTATATAGCTCATATAAATGTTATGATGTGACGGGTGTGGCCGAAATTATATAGAACTAAAATTAATTGTGTAATTTGATGAATATCATGAGATAAAGTAAAATATGTATGAACAAAATGCTATATTTGTTCAAAAATATGTGGGTTATTTGACTATTAAGACATGATGTTTCATTTTTATTCATTTCCACATTCCATGCCTTTATCCAATGTTTCCAATAATGATTATGAATATGATCCTTTTATTTTACTATGATGTTGATTCTTATGCTCAACCATGTTTCATGACTCTTTTTCATCCTATTACTAGTATTTTAGCTCAACCATTCTTTTGATATATAACCCCAGGTGAATAATTTTACTAAGGAGAACATGGGGGTGAATAAGAAGCTAAAGAAGAAGGAATTAAATAAATTTTGATGTTTTATTATTTATGTTATGTATGGTACTAATTGTCCCAACACAATAAACCATTAAATCCTAGTTGGGTAATACTTTTATTTTTTTATCTTTAAAATGATGTAATAGCTATGTAAGAAAAACCAGGGTTTCTATAGAGTTCCATTGATTCTTTATGTTTTAAATTCATGTCTAAACTAGATAATGATAGTGTCAGTTATCTAAGTTTTTTTTTAATTTTTTCTTAAATTTATTGGTTTTCATATGGAAAATGGGTGGAATTTCAAATTTAAAGTGGTTCATGGTTGTAAATGGGTATCTTATGATTATTGAATACTATTATTTTACTTGGAGTTGTGTTTGGATTCCAATTTTTATAAAAAAAATAATTTCCAAATGTATATTCTATATGTGAAAAGTTAAGATCTGGTTGGTACTTTGTGGCTTGATATTGAATGTGACCTTGTTTAGCTCCATTTTTTTATGATTCTTATGTTATCGATGAGATAGATACTTTATGATGTTATTCATGATGTGTGATAAATTGAGGATCTTTTTTAAGGTTAGTTGGGGAGGTAGGAAGTACATTATTATGATGTTAGCCTTAGGGATTTGTTATTTTCATGTGATGACATTGTTTTCTCATGACCTACCTCCGTTATTATTCTATAAGTATACCAAGATTACTAAGTGGGAAGTAGTGGTACATTTTTGTCTTAGTTTAGGTTTAGTATGGTCTAGTCCCCCTAGTTGTATGCAACACTTGGAAAGTGTGATATTCACTAAGAAGACTGGTTAGAGAGTTTCAGTTCACCGATGACTGACTCTTAACTTTTCGATAGTATGTACACATGGACACATTTTGTGTTGTCCCATTAGTACCTATGGATATTCCTCATGCTACATATCATATTTTATGACTTATATATATATATATTGTAATTTTTTTATCTTATTTATTGGATGGTATTACTTGATGTGTTGATCCTTTTGTGGATTTAGTACTAATATTGAATAATTTTGTTCTATCCTTTTATTTTCATTATTTGTAAACTTATATTATTTTGATTAATTATTATTTCAATTATTTCAATTCCTAAATTTAAGTTAGGAATGTAAAATATTTTCAGGGAAAAATGGGAAAATGGTTTTCAAGTGTTTTCCTCAGTTGGAACTTTTCAAATATTTGAAATCATGCATTGGTTATTTTCAAAAGTGTGGTTATTTGAAATGAATGTTTGGTTTCATTAAATTTTGTACTATTTTAGAAAATTACCATCCTTTTTAAATGGTTTTACAAATATACCACTTTTATAAATTTCATGATTCTTATTTTTCTTATTTTCATCCTTTTTAAAGAAAATGAAATCCTATTTTGCCAAAACTTATTTTCAAAATAAAAATTTAGTTTATTTTGTAAAATAAATTAAATATACACATGATGGTACCCTATTAGATTTATATCACACCCTAATTACTCACATTCTTGGTTATGTAGTCTTCATGTCTTGTACATTTTTCTTTAGGCCTTGTATTTTATGTTGGATCCAGTGACATCTTCCTTGAGAAACAGTTGGTTCTTGGGATCATGGTGGTGACTTGAGTGTAACATAGAGATGGTGATTGGACCTTCAATTTCAGGTAATTAGTTGGACTGAGTGTTGTTTAATCCTCTTTGTTCTTCCATTTTCTTTTATTTTTTCTTCTGTCATAGATTTGTAACTTTGTGTTAAATGATTATCTATTTTAGGTGTTTTTTATTTTACCTTTGTCTCTTATTTTAGTTATTCCTTATTTGTATGATTATTTATTTTTTTATTCTTGAGTGTGAAACCATCTCCAATGGTTAGGTATAATACCCTTTACTCATTTCATTTTCTTGGGGGGGGGGATGCTCCTTGGGTATGTGGAATGCCAGTTTTGGGAACTAGTTTAGGTGGTGGCCCGAGTTAGTTCGTTACAAAATGGTATCAGAGCATTAGGTTCTTGAAAGGATACTAGGTTATTAAAATTTAACTTCTTATTATTTTTGGTTTATTGCTATAAAGGAGATAGGATCTTTAGGAATTGGGTGGTAGGTCCAGGGAAGTGCTTGGCCCATGACTCTTTGTGTCAGATCTTGAGCTTCCATGGGAGGCGAGGAACCTTCTTTTAATCTTTAGTTATGGTTGATTTTTATTGATATATTTTGGTGTGGAGTGATATTTTGGAGTTTTGTTTGGATTCCAATTTTTTTTAAACTTAATTTCCAAATTTATATTCTATATGTGAAGGTCTTGTGATCCATTCTGGATAACTTCCAATGGAACTTGCATGATTGTTGCATGTTTGAAAAAATATGTGTCCAAACTATGTGTAGTTGAGAAGGTTGGTAATTTTGGTTTTTTACCTAGCTTATTGGTTTAAGCCTCTATTTTATTTTATGGGGATTATTTATTAATTTTTATATTAAATGTTTTGGATTTTAAAAGCTTTTTGAAATACATGTTATATGCTTTCATATTTAAGTTATTTTTGAAAACCTTGTTTTAGTTTCCTGAGTTTCTTGGGTAATTTTTTAACTTTATAAAATTTTTATGAGTTGTAATGGGTTATAAGGAAATAATTTCATGATTTCATAGATGATGGAATTATTGAAGTTTTCGGTGATTTGGGGTGTTTTTATGAAAATATTTTAACCTCAATAAAATTAGTTTGAGAAAAAGAATGTTATTTTGAGGTTGTGTTAGTTTCAAAATGCTTTTGGTGTATATTATGAAATTTGACAAAGATTTTGGGTAAAAATTTGAAAGAGTTTTGTGACCTTGATTTGGTTACCTTGAGTTTATATTTCCCTTGTGTGTAAGCCTTAAGGTGGATTTCTAATTTTGTTTGGATTGGATTTTTTGTAGTTATTCTCCTTGTACTGATATTTTTAATGTAATTTGATTGGTTTTTATTTTGTTTTGTTATGTTTTATATTGAGTCCCCTAGGAAATAACTGAAAATTAATGAAGGGAATACCTTAGGTAGTTGTCCTAGTGATCTAAGAGTTTTTCTACCAATCTCGGAAATTGACTGGACTAATAATAGAGTGGAAGTTCCATGACCTTCTCAGATTGTGGATCATGTATGAGAGATATTAAAATGGTATCCTCTATTATTTTATGGTGATCGAGGATCCCATGAGGGGATTGAGTGGACAACCAAGGTTTAAGATATTTTCAACTTATTAGAGACTCTTGAAGCCACTAGGGTAAGGTGAACCATTCCTTTTTTCGTAGGGTTGGGATTAGAATGGTGGAAGCTTGACATTCATGCTCAACCATTCGAGGCTCTATCTTGGGAATATTTCAAGGCTACCTTCATCCAGTTTTTTTATCCTAATTAAGTGATAGCCGAGAAGGTGATGAAGTTTTGGGGTATCCTAGAGGGTAATCAATCAGTGAACAACTATATTGAATGTTTCACTAGCCTGGTTACTTTCTGTCTATAGTTGGATATTGATGATTCATAGAATGAATGGTTATTTTTATGAGTCCTTAATTTGGAAAAGAAATTAGTTCTTTAGTATTGTCTAAAAAACTTTATGGAAGCAATTTTTAAGGTCATTGTTGTTGAGGTAATTATGTTTGGGAAACCTATGATGGGAGATGCTTAGTTTCTTACTAGAGGTGGTAAATATGATTCTGCTAGAGAAAAGGGGAGGTAGGGAGGTGGTGGTGGTGATGGTAAGCCATCTTCACAACCTATAATTTGTATTTTAGTAAAACAAGAGCCAATGGTTTTTTTTTCAAGTGTGGAAGGTTTGGGAACATATGATCTTCTTTTCCATCACCTCCAAAGATATTCCATCTATGTGGTTTTCCTGGTCACATTCAGAGGTTCTACGAGTTGGCTAGGAATAAAATAAAAATTCATATACCTATATTGAATCTATTCAATTTTTTTATTATCACTTCCATTGGAGATCTATTTTTTATCATTATTTTGGTAGAATCCTCTTTTGTAATTCTATTTTTTTTCTTTTTCTTGGGGGATTGTTCCATATTTTATGTATCTGGTTCCTTTTTTTATAATGGATGAAAATATGATTTTAAACCTATCTCTATATATTTTAGATATTCATCCCTCTTTAATTATTATTTTATATTCATATTTCTTGTTTACAATATTGGATAGGGAAACAACCTAGGGTGAACGTATGGATACATGAGATGTAATTTTAATTATAGTTGGGTGGCAGATGCCACATATTTTTATTTACTATCAATATTACTATGAGATAGTATTCCAATGAGGTGGTTTTAGACACCCTCATTTGACATATGTGACCCTTAGTGTGGAACCCCATCATTTCTTAGTAAGTCATGTATTAGGTTTTTAGTCACTTTAGATGTTTAATGTTTGTACTCTCCATTTATTTTTTATGCATTACATTTTGAGAGTTTGGGAACATGGTTTCTTTTAGTATCCTTTTGTTTTATGGGAAAAAAGGTTTTATTTTTCTCAAAATTTCAGATTAACTCTAAATGGTAGGGAGACAAATGCCCGATATCGTCCTCTTGAAGTTCTCCCCATTATCCAGTTTTCTTGGTAAGTGGAATAATTTCCCTTTGATGATAAACTTTATTTATGTGTTGTTAGATATTTTTTACCATTTTAGACAAATTATAAATAATGGGGATACCCATTCCAAATCTCCATGTGTTTTCCCATTCTCTTGGAGTGATCCCTTGAGATTCCTTTGGTTTGGGATGTGTTTTTTGGCTTTGATACCTCAGATGTTTCATGGGTAGTGCTTTGTGTTGTACTATGACCTATTTTGGGATTTGGGAGGCTCTTAATAGAAGTTATGAAAATATTGATACTTATTTTATTGAAGAAGATCTTTGCAGTGGTTATCCCAATGTTTTTTTGTCTCTTCAATTTCATTTGGCGATGAGTTTGATTCTTATGAATCTTAGAATATATTTTTTATTTTTGAATTGTGAATCATTTAGTAGTGGTTATCCCAAGTAATGGGATTTCTATGTGTCATGTGCTTAGTTCCAATGTTTTGAGGAATTGGTTAGTAACAAAGTCCTTATTATTGGGGAGGAAGTCTTGGAATTTGTGCTTATCCTTAGTTACCGAGGACTTTTTGGGATAATAAATTTTAATGGTGGGGAATTTATGATACCCCTAGTGTCACTTTTATGTGGGGGAATTTTTTGGATGGATTTCACCTCATCTTCATGGTGTTTTGGGATGAAAATGTATAAATTTGGGGACGTTTTCTAGGTCCCACAATTAAGGGACATTGTTAAAAACCGTGCAACCTAAGTGTACAAATAGTACAAATCTTAGCAGTGGCAATCTACTTGGTTATCGCATGGTTAGTTTAACCATGCTAGTAAAATGTACAACCCACTAAAGGGGTATTTTTTTCTTTTGGAATACTTTTAAAAACAATTCCTCCCTTAGGCCCCACTTTAAACCCCATGACCTAGATTCCTTTCCCAGTCCTCCTTTGCATATCCAACCTCCTCCATGGTGGATTTGTGGTGGGGTTTTAGTGATTATTCACCCATATTGAAAGGTTAGGGCTCCATTATCATTCATATTTGGTTTTATCATATTTTAATGTTCTCCTATAACCCTAGTGGTAATGTTGGGAAAATTTTCTTGATTAGGGTTGTTAGGAATTTGGGATTTGGGGTTGTAATGGTTGTGATCCATAGTAGGAGTTACTTTTCGGTGGATTTCATCAAAGGTGAAAAGGTTCCACCACTTGAGGTAGGTGTTTTAATTTCATTTAATTTTATGTAAGAGTTATATTCATGCATAATGTTTTGAAATCATTTATAACCAAGATAAAGATGGTTTGGGTTATCTAGGTTTGGTTTGTTAAATTTTTTTCATAAACATTGCTAGTTTTCATATGAAAAATGGGTGGAATTTCATATTTAAAGTTGTTATTATTGGAAATGGTAATTTTAAAATGTGGGACCTTTATATATTCATGCTATAAATAAAACAGCTTGGGGAATTGACCTCGAAACCTATGCCCCACACCCCATACCCCTATCACCCCATCCACTTGTGGGGGGGAAATTTTGGACCATTTTAGATTTGTGTGTGTTATCCTTTAGTATGGGCCATGATAATCTACCCTATATAATTCCAATTTTATCAGATGTCTCTAAAGAGAAAAAATCACACCAATTTTTTAGACCGAGGGGGTTATAAGGTATTGGTGGACCGTCACCCACCACCAATCATCTGTATGTGCTTCTCCAGACATATGCCAAAGTGTACTGACAAAAGGGATTTTGAGCCAGTTCTTCACGGGGTAGAGGGTCCAGGGAGTGATTTATTCAGGCATCACAGGTGTTTCTATAGAAATGACTCAATTTGAGAACCTTGGTGATAGACTCCATAGTTTCTACCAACTCCACCATTCCCTTGTGGGAAAATCACACTAGGTTTTTAGACCTAGGTGGTTACAAGGTATTGGTGGACCATCACCCACTACTAAGTGCCTTTATGTTCTTACCTAGTAATAGGCCCAAGTGTAGAAGTACTTGGGATTTTGGGCCAGTTTTGCATGGGGTAGAGGGTCTAAGGAGTGATTTATTCAGGAATCTCAGGAATATCCATATAAAGGACTCAAACCTGAAACCTTGGTGATAGAATCCACATCTGCAACCAACTCCACCATGCCCATACAGGAAAAATTACATCGAGTGTTTATACCTAGGGGGTTAAAAGGTGTTGGTGGACTGTCACCCAACACCAAGAACCTTTATGTGCTTCCCCAACCATATAACCAAGTGTAATGTCACCTGGGATTTAGTGTTAGTTCCTCGTGGCGTAGAGAGTCTAGAGAGTTATTTATTCAGACATATCAGACATTTCCATAGGAATGTCTCGAACTTGGAACCTTAGTGACATACTCAATAGCCAAAACCAACTCCACCATGACCCCATGAGAAAAATCACACTGGGTATTTAAACCCAGGGGGTTAAAAGGTATTGGTGGACCATCACCCACCACCAGGTGCCTTTATGTGCTTCCCTAGACATAGGCACAAGGGTAATAACACCTAGGATTTTGGGCTAGTTCCCATGGGGTAGAGGGTCCAGTGAGTGATTTATTCAGGAATCTCAGGCATTCCTATAGAAAGTACTCGAACTTGGAACCTTGGTGATAGAATCCATAAATGCAACCAAATCCACCATTACCCTATAGGAAAAAAAACTAAGGTTTTAGAACCAGGGGGTTATAAGGTATTGGTGGACCATTACCCACTACTAAGTTCTTTTATGTGATTCCCCAACCATAATCCCACATGTAATGACGCTTGGGATTTCATGCCAGTTCCTCACGGGGTGGAGGGTCCATGGAATGATTTATTCAGGTATCTCATGCATTTCCATAGAAAGAACTTGACCTCAAAACAATGGTGACAAACTCCAAAACCACAACCAACTCCACCATGCCCCTATGGGTAAAAGAACACCGAGTTTTTAGACCCAGGGGGTTAAAAGGTATTGGTGGACCATCAGCCACTACCAAGTGAATTTATGTTCTACCCCAACCATAGGCCCAAGTGTAATGGAATTTGGGATTTCGGCCCAGTTCCTCATATGGTAGAGGGTCCAGAGAGTGATTTATACATGCATCTCAGGCATTGTCATAGTAAGGAATTGAACCCAGAACCTTGGTGACAAACTCCACAACCACAAAAAAATCCACCATTCCCCTGCAGGCCTGTCAATTTTATTAATTCTAAATGTTTTATTAAATGATAAAGATATATTTCTATAAGAAAATCACTTTTCATTGTATTTTAAGTAAAATAGGATATTCAAAGTGGGTTTCCCTTTTATGCTTAAAGGGTTTTCACGTTTTAAAGGGATGATGTTATTTTATACGTGAATTGTAGATTCCCTTGGGTTGTTTCATTGTGATTATTGATGAATATTATATTATTTGATTTTTTTTGGATTAAAAATAATTTTAACATGGGATTTTTAAATGTATATGTTATATGTAAAAAGTGATGGCCTGATTGGTACTTTTTATGTGATATTGAATGTACTCTTATTAAGACCCCTTCCATTATTGATGATGCTTATGTTATCCATGATATAGATGATTTATGAAGTAATTCATGATATGTGATGAATTGGGGATCTTTTTAAGGGCAGTGTGGGAGGTGGTAAGGACATGATTATGGTGTTAGCCTTAGGTATTTTTTATTTTCATGAGATGAAATTGTTTTCACACAGACCACCACTAATATTTTTCCATGAAGAGACTAGTATTACTAAGTAGGAAGTAGTGCGATGTTTTTTGTCTAGTTGAGGCTTAACACTACCTAGTCCCACTAGTTATATGTAACACATGGAAAGAGGGATTTTCATCGAGGATATTGGTTAGAGTGATTTAGATGATTGATTTGTGACCATTAACCTTCCAGAAATAGGTCCACCTATACATATTTTATGTTGTCATATTAGTCCCTAATGTGTTTCCTCATGCTACATATCATATTTTATTCCTTATATATATATATATATTTTAATTCTTGTTTCTTATTTCTTGGATTTAATTACTTGATGTGATGATCCTTTTGTGGATTTGGTTTGGATGTTGGATAGTTTTGTTTCATCCTTTTATAATAATTATTTTAAACCTTCTATGGTTGTGTTTTTTTATTTTTTCCCTTGTTTCCATTCTTACCTTTGAGTTTTTCATGTAAAATATTTTAAAAGAAAAGGTGAAAAATAGGTTTCAAGTATTTTCCTTAGTTTTCACTTTTGAAATATTTTAATATTTTGGAGGTTATTTTCAAAAGTGTGATGTTTTAAAGATAAAGGTTTTGGTATAATTAAAATTGGTATTATTTTGTAAAAGAACTATCATTATGAAACAATTTTATAATTGGATCACTTTTAGAAAGTTCATGCTTTATTTGTTTTATTATTTTCATAATTTTTAAAGGAAATGAAAACCTAATTTTCCTCAAGTTATTTTCAAACAAGAACTTTGTTTTCTTTTATAAAAAAAATAAAATAGGCTCATGGTAATATCCAACTAGATTTGGATCACACCTTATATACCAATGTTGGTGGGTATGTAATATTCATATATTGTATAAGTTCCTTCAAATATTGTCTTTTAGGTTGGATTTGGTGATAACTTCATTGGGAATTGGTTGGTTATTGGGATCATGTTGGTGACTAAAGTGTCACATAGATATGATTATAAGAAATTTAGTTTTAGGGAAACTATTGGATCAAGTGTTTTTTTCATCCTCTTTGGTATTCTGTTTTCTTTTTTTATCATCTTCGGTAGCTTTGTAACTCTATATTAAACAGTTTTATATTGTAAGTGTTTTTTGGATTTTACCTTTGTCTCTTATTTTGGTTATGCCTTGTTTGGATGATTAGTTAATTCATATTATTGAGGGTGAAACCATACCCAATAGTTATATTTGGTACCCTTGGCACTTTTCCTCATCCCTAAGGATCGTGGATGCTCCTCAGGTATGTGACATGCTAGTTCAGGCATCGGTTTGGATAGTGGCTTAGGTTGGTTTGTTACATGATCTTTTTATAGTATCTATATACATTAAGATAAAAAACCTTGGATGTTTCTTATGATTTCATAGGGATATGAACTAATGATATCATCCTTATATCCTTTCTATGAATGGTTTATGATTACAATAAAAATATTTTGATGAAACTCATTCTTTTACATGGGGTATTCTATGAATAATTTATGAAATGTTTATGAAACCCGCTTCTTTACCACATGTTATACCATAATGAAATTTTACTGAAACCTATTTATTTTTCATGAATTATGATATATTAAAAATTTTATGATCTTGGGGCACACCTCTGTATGATTTTCATTATGTGATGGGTGGGACCAAAATTATATATCCATCCATTGCATTTGGTAAATATTGATATCTCATGAGATAAACAGGACTTAAATGGTGAGTGAACCCAATTTAGTAAGGTACTTTGTCCACTATGATAGTATTTAGACTGAAATTTAATTACTAAGATGGTTTATAGAGTGAACCCCTTCCACTATGATAGTCATGTAAATGATCCTTGATTACTAATGAAATTATTTTATATACTTATGTGTATTCCAAAAATCTATTTCTTATGCAAATGTCATTTTATCATGAATTTTGTTCTTGTATTCCTTTATGATTCATGTCGTATGAACTACCAAGATTTATTCCATGAATTAGGATGATGATATATGATATACAAGGTACATTTTTTAATTGTTATTATCATATACTAATAAATTTATTCTCATGTTATATTTATTTGATCATTGATATCTCCCTTGTTTACCCTTACTAAGAAACAAATCTCACCCTTTCTTATGTTTCCACTATTTGGTTTATAAAGAAAGGTATTATGTATGATGTGTATAAAAAAGGTGTTAATTATAAATAACTTAGTGGGAGATGATTTAGTTCACTTATGAACCAGTTATTTATGTATCTATGTTTCCAAATATACTAGAACTAAACAATTCTGGCATGGATCGTTTCTTAGATAATTAATATTCATCTATTAAGATATAATATCTATGTATGAAAATTTTGGGTTGCTATAGTTGGTATCAGAGAAAGGTTTAGTTAACCTTGAGAAAGCAAGATGAAAAAACTTTAGTGAGAACCATAGGGATAAGTCAAAGTATAAGAAAATATCTTAGAATTTTGGTGAAGGATAGAGTAATACATTTCCATGAAATTAAATCCCTATTTGGACACTACAAGTGGATGTGGCTCTAGAAAAATTGTGTATAGGGGTAATAAATTCAAAGAGGGTGCATTGGGATTTGATTCAATCACCACCTAGTGTATGAAAACGGGCCTTGTTTTACCCCTAGTTTTACAATTTTCCTTTATTAGTTTTGGAAATTCACAAACACTTTATGAAACATCATTAAGGATTTGAATATATAATGACAGTGAATAAACTAGGTTAAACCTAAGGTGTCCTAGATTGAAAATATGTTGTCATGATTTATATATCCTATGAATTAATTTTCAAGATTATATGATTTATCACTATAATTTATGATATTTGGTTGTTATAAAAACCATTTTGGTCTTAGTAAGGGATGGAATATATAATGATGAAGTTGAGGTGGTAATATTTATGATAAAATATTAAAGTAACCTATTTGATCTTAGTTATGTGAATTCTAGTATACTAGGAAAAGTATCAAAGAATTTTAATTCACATCCTCAATGATTAGATGTTGACTTATCAGTGAAAACCCATAATGGAATAATGATCACATCTCAAGTATATGATTCTTCTCTAGTTAAAGTTTGTGGGAATGTGCTTCCTGAAAATCTTTTATTATATTTGTAGTTAAATTTGATGGAATCTTAAGCATGTATTAAATTTATCTACATATATCCCCCATCAATTTCTATGGAGGGGAACTCACATTTTATATTTATAAACAACCTATGATCATCTATTATTTTGAAAATAAGTATGAACTTTTGATGGAAATAAAATCCATTTTATGGGTCTTAATTCCTATTAAAAGGGGTTTATATCTCATTTGGTTGGGGAGAAACTCAATATCAAAGATATTCCTATTGTATGGGAATTTGTTTGATATCTTTACAGAAGTATCACCTAGTCTTTCATTGAATCATGAAGTTGAGTTCTCAATAGAAATCATACCTAGAACGACACCTATTTCAAATACTCACTATTGAATGTTATCAATTGAGTTGCAATAATTAAATAAGAAACTCTAAAAGAATCTTGAAATGGGATTTATTTATCCATGTATGTTAGCTTTTGGTATACATATTATTTTTGTTAAGAAGAAATATGGATCAATGAAACTTGATATTGATTATCAATAACTAAACAAGATCACGATCAAGAAAAAGTATCTCATACCTCGTATTGATGACTTGTTTAATCAACTAGGAAAATCTCAAAACTTTTTTAATATTAATCTTCATTATGGATATCTTCAATAGAGGATCAAGGAGGAGTATATACCCAAGACAATATTTGATACAAGGTACACACATTATGAATATATAATGATGCCATTTAGTCTTACTAATTATCCCATTATCTTCAAGGATTTAATAAATAAAGTCTTTATACATTACCTTGAACAGTTTGTGGTTATATTTATATATGATATTATGATATATTCAAAGTGTAAGGAAATGCATGAAGACCACTTGAGAATTGTAAAGTTCCCCCAGTATCAATACGTGGGATCATTGAGAGGGGGAGGGGTGAATTAGTGATCACTTTTTATTTTATAAGAAAGTTTCTAAACTTTTTAAGAAAACATTATTAACCTATGAATTCTTTTTAGAGTTAAGATACACTCATAAAAAAAATTCAACCTCACCTTTTATATGTAATAAATGTAAATAAAGGGTAACACATGATATTTACAAGGTTTGGTACAAATACATACTCCTTTCGATGTTGGGTATTCCCTCCAACATTGATAATTTACTAACTTTTTTCTAGAATACAAAGGAATAAGTAGTAACTAGTTATATCCTCCAGGACCCAACCTCCAACCAAGCCTAGTTATATCCCCAGTAATTAGCTCTTTTTCCAATGTTTTTTATACCCCCAACTGTCCCTTTCGTATCCACTAAAGTCACATATAGCTATACCCATAGCCAAAAGTATTTTTTATCAACTGGTTATACCCCAATCTATAAGTGTTTTCCTTCTTCTTTTCTGATGCACTTCAAAAAATTCTTTACTTCATACAAAAGCAAGTTGTATCACCTTTGCCTATGTAAAAACTTCAAGATCTTTTAAAACCATCTTAAGTTTCTGTTGGTCTTGAAACTTACTCATGAACTTTGGTAGTTCTAAATATTCTCAGTATATATATATTTTGAAATTAAAAAAAACAACGTCATAAAATGTTCATCCATTTATCATATGTCTATTAACCTTTTAATGATAGTCACTATCTGATTTTTCTCTATCAGATTCTTTTTAATTCACTTTATCATTTATTTCTATGTTCAGAGTAACTCTACCTGATGAATTTTATTGACATATATCAATATTTTGAGACTCCTTCTTATGAATAAATTCTATAAAAATTCTCTTTCTACTTTGATTTAATAGAAACTCAATCATAAACCCCTCCTTTCCTTCATCTTATGGAACTCTATTTGAATTCCCTCCATTTGATGGATCTCCATCCAATTATCAACTTTAAATTTGAATAAAACTCTATTGTAAAGTCATCCTATCATAAAAACATCATATTTTCATATATTTTATATATGATAAGTTTTAAGTACAATCGTACTTTCACCCCTTTATATAGGTGTTCCTCTCAGAAGTTTGTGTGGGAACCCAAATGTATATCCTATTCAACTAGACTTTAATTTCGAATATGATGCTTAATTTTATTATGTTGTAATGATTCTAAAATATTATGGAATACTGTAAAATAATATTGAATTTTCTTTAATGCTTACCCTTTCTTCAAACCTCATTAAACATAATGTTAAAGAACTCTTTAAAACTTCCTTAACCTCAGCAAGATATAAAAATTAGAATGATCAGCTTTAGAATAGAAATATTTAGGTAATTTAAAAACTCTTTCTAAATTTACTTATAACTCTATTATTTGATGGGAAAAATCAAAATCTTATATCTGATGGAATTCAGATACTTTCATCATCTGGTTTCCCTAATTCGATAAAATTTAATCCTATGTGATTCCACAAAAATGTTTGTCTGATAAAAATTATTAAAAAAATTTTATTCGATGTATCATCATCTGGTTTACCTTAATTAGGAAACCTAAATCTATTAATATCAACAAACCTCTTTCTGATAGATCTTAATATATAACCTCTATCCGATGATAGTTTGTCTAATCCCACCAATCTCTATTTCAAACTTCATACACCCTTTTCTAGTTGGATTGCTTTTAAAATTATCCATTTGATTCCTATGGAAAATTTCCATTCATTGGATCTTTTTATTGTATTCTTCATATAATGTTGGGAAAAAATCCCTTAATGTATCATTGAAGCATTTTTTAGGTGATTGTGTTTGTTGAAAAAGAAGACCTCCATGTTGTGTTTGTTGACAAAGCAGACCATGATGTACAAATTTGTTGACAAATGGGGTTTTCATGGTGACATTTCAAGTTCAAGGGATGTTTTTAACAATCCATAATAGATTGAAGAACCTCAACAAAGGTATTGATGATCTGGAGGTAGTACAAAAGCAGTAGATACAAGGTGGCACCGTTTTCTAGTGTTTTCCAAAATTTTAGGCCTCAAAATCGACAAATAGAGAAAAGTGTTTTTGGAAAAGGGACTTTCATGTCGGTGTCTTGGAAGCTTGTAAAATTGTGCACCATATGTTTTTCAAGATCAGAACATCAATATATAGAAAAGGAAAGAGGGGCGCCCATGTTTTGGTTTGGGCACGCAAGTGGCTAGGGTGACATATACTCGGGCGGCTGGACCTGCGCGCCAGCTCTCATGGTACCCAAAATGACTATAAATATAGGGATACCCATCCTCATTTTAAATGGAGTTCAACACTTAGAGAAAATTAGATCTCCAGCCACACAAGTGTTTTGGTCACGCATGTGGTGGTTTGGTCATGAAAGTATTAAGATACTCAGAATTTGCACCCCATTTGATAGTTTCATGATAATATTGGTTTGGGAGTAAAAGGGTGTGAGTCTCCCAAGTTCAGAGTTGAAGAAGGGGGTGTCACGCAAGTAGTTTCGTGACACTTGTGCGCCAAGCTTGAAGAAGAGCACTAGGTGTTAAAGAAACATGATAGACATAGAGAAGTGCGCCAGTCATTCTAGGGTTGTGCGAAAAGTTGGAATATTGCCTGTTACATCCATGGTAAAGTTATATTCATCAGTTGATGAAAGTGGAACGTCAACAGGGCATCTATCAATAGTTAAAGATGCAGATTTTATTAGAGATAATGAAGAGACCTACAAGTCTATAAACTTTGAGTGGATCCTTTCCAGAGCAGTGAAGAAAGGAAGAGGAAGAAGGTGATCCTCTCCACCAGCAGTGAGCTAGAGAGAGAGAAATAGGAAGTGACCCTTGGGGAAGTAGTGAGCTAACCCTAAACTTTGTAAAGGTGGTGATCCTGGGCATATAAGTGATATATCCCAAACTTTGTAAATAGAAGTTCTCTTTTAGTGGATTTGGTACATCGGCACATCGTCGATGTATGCTCCTTGGAAATAGCACAGTGAGGGTGAACCATGTAAAAATCACCGCGCCCTATGAATGATTTAGTTTCGGTTTATAATTTGCTATAGGAAAGAGAGAGAAGAATGTTTTTCTTAACAGGGAAATAAGATCAATAGAGGAAGTTGTTTTAATCTATCATACCCTGATTCACCCCCCTCTTAGGGTATCTAACCTAGTGGACCTGACATAGAACTTAATAAATTTAAACTTTATACTCCCTCATTCTCTATACACCCGCTTTATTTAGTCTCCTCAGAAATTTTTTCCTAGTGGCATCATGAAGGTTCATTCGATGTCTGTTCATCCTATGGATCTTCATCTAATGGTATCAATCCACTAACTTATCTTCATCACAACTTTTCATAACTTCTTATCTTAATGAATCCATCATGAAATTATATTAATTTATTCATCTAATAATATTTTTCTAAAACTATCTTTTTTATCATCCTCTAGGTTTTAGTTATCACTTTGTATCCCCCCTTAGATTACAACTTGTCATATTTCAAAATTACATGAAATTCAAAAACATTTCTTACAATTTCTACATCTAGAATGTTTTTCTAGTGTCATTCATCTAGATTTATAGTTTGAATTCCTCTCATTTATAATTTTTTTTCACATTGTACATAAGTGTACAAACTCAAGAACCCAAACTTCATTCATAATCTCTTTTCGGAAAACCATGTCCATAAATGTTTGTCGGAAAAAATTCACATTCATCCTTCATCTTAAATCATGGTAAACTTCCTGATGTTAATAAATTTGTGAAATATCATAGAATAATTTTATTTTGTTAAGGAACTTTCTTATATTACTTCATAAGGAATGTTCCTATAAATTCTTTGTCCAGAAGTATTATTCAGAAATATGTATTCCTTAAGAAAATTTATTATTCCACTTAAGTAAATTTTTCTAAATTAAAAACTTTTCCAAATTTCTTCAGAATATTACACATCCAAAAAATATTGATATATTGATAAAAAAATGAAACCAAACTCACTTTGGATACAATAAATTACACTGAATATCCATAGGAAGGAGTGGTTGTATATGAAATTTACCATGTGTGAATTTAGGCTATAAAAGGTTTTATTTTTGGGTCATATAATATCCATAGAGGGTATATATGTGGGTCCATAAAAGTCAAAATTTATTAAATATTGGATCAGACCAACCAAAATGGTTGATTTTTAATGTTATCTTTGTTTGGATAGATATTATTGATGGTTTATGGATAATTTCTCACAACTATTTAATTCAACTCACCAAGTTCACTTAAGAGGGAGACAAGTTCCTTTGAAAAATGAATGTGAATAAAATTTTAAGGAAATTAAGAGAAGGTTATTGAGACACCATTGATTACATTACCTTGTAGTGGATAAGGGTTTATAATATACAATGATGCATAAAAGAAGAGACTGTGATACATTCTCATATAGAATGAAATAGTTATAGCTTATGAATCATTATAATTTATGGTTCATGAGAAAATTTACCTGATAAAAGATTTAGAGTTATCTTTGATAATATTTTCAGTAAATATATGGAGGCATTATATTTATGGAAAATGGTGTGATATATATTCTGATCATAAAATTTTAATGTATATTTTCAAACCAAAAGAGTTGAATATGTGCTAGAGAACATGGTTGGAGATGATTATATATTATGACTGCTCAATACAATACCACCCTGGGAAAGTGAATAAGGTGGTAGATTCTTTGAGTTAAAAGGATAATGCTATCATATCTATGAATAGGATTAATTTTTTTTAATATTTCTATATTTTCAAAGGATGGATATGTAAATCCTAAAGGAAGAGGATAAATCTTATCTTTCTCAAATGATTGTTCAACCATCTATCTAAGTGAATATTAAAGAGGTAAAAAAGGAAGATATATAACTATAGAAGAAGGTGAGAAATGTTCCTAAGTTTAACCATGATTATGATGGAATAATAAGGTTTATAAACCATGTATGTGTTTCATCTATACTATATTTAAAGATAGATCTATTCGATCAGGATAATAGTTCTTTATTATCTATTCATCCTAGACGTATGAATATGTATAGAGATTTTAAAGAGTATTTAGGGTGGGATGATGTGAAGAGAGATATTGAAGAGTTTGTATATTGGTTCTTGGTAAGTCAAAAAGTTAAGGATGAAAGAAAAAATTCAATGGTGATATTACAACCATTACCTATACTAGAATTGAAATGGGAAAATGTTATCCTGGACTTTGTCATCAGACTCTCCAAAATGTCCAAAGGACATAATGTTATTTAGGTTATAATCGACCATCTTAAAAATTAATCGTACTTAATTATTATTAGACAATATTTTTATCTTTATTATCTTTACAAGATAAACATTAAATAAGTAGTATGGATTTATAAAGTACCAAATTCTATTATATCTGATTGGGATCCAAGGTTTACCTCAAGGTTTTGGTGAAGTATTCAGTAGGATTTGGATACAGAATTATGTTTCATCATTGTTTATCATCCTTATATAGTTGGATAATATAATAGAACCATTAAAACCCTATAGGATATGTTGAGATCTTGTTCTATGGATTTCAAAGGTGTTTGGGTTCAATAACTGTCTCTAGTAAATTTTTCTTACAATAATAGATTTCACTCATGCATTCAGATGGCTCTTTATGAATCCCTCTATGGAATGAAGTGTATGAATCCAATGTGCTAGGATGATGTTAGAGGAAAAAAATATATTGGGACCTAAGTTGGATAATAAAATAGTATATAAGGTTAGAATCATTCATCAAAACATAAGGGTAACACAACTTTGACAAAAAAGTTATATTGATAACCATCAACAAGATTTAGTGTTTGAAGTTAGTGATAAGGCGTTTCTATGAATTTATATATGGAATAATGTTATAATATTTGAAAATAAGGTAAATATTATACCTATTTATATTTTCTATGTCTATATTCTTGATCGATTAGGTATGGTAGATTATTTCTTAGCACTCTTATAAAACCTCTATCAAGTTCACAATGTGCTCCATATATCTCTCTTGAGGAAGTACAAACCCGATACTTAAAATTTATTGAACTCTGAGATTATAAAACTAGAGTAATATATTTATTATGAAGGATAATTGGTTGATATTTTTGATCTTATAGAGAAATTTCTATGAAACAAGACCACTCAATTGGTCACATTTTGCGGTGAAACCACTAATTTGGAGAAGCTATATGGGAACCTAAGGACATGATAAGGTAGAAAAATCCTTAGATTTTTTGTATTATAGTAAGATAATTTTGGGGGAGAAATTAATTTTATAGTTTTTATAATGCAACACCTCAATATTTTATGATTTTATTTTTCAAATAAATTTAATTTCTTCAATATCTTGCAAAACACAAAACTCCATGTCTAAATGAGCCATAATACAATGCATCATTATAACCTATCTGTTAAATTGATGAGTATGAATAGGGATAGATAAAATTTTAAAATTATAATGTTTAAATATTTATCAATTAAATTCATTGGTTATCAAGTGATTATAAATTAAAATAAAAATCATTAAAATTAAAAAGAAATGTTTTTCTGGAAAAATATTTTATGCGCGTAATGAGATTTTATCTTAATAAATTATATCAGTTACCATTGGTGAATGATTTTAATAAAATTTATATTTTATATATTCAATAAATAAATTTAGCATTCATTTAAATTTTTTATAGGGATGAGATAAGAATAAATTCAGTTTTATGCTTAAAAATACACTTTTTCTAAAAAAAGTGGTTTCATCGTGTTTTGTGAAATTATTTTGAAATTATTATTTTCCACCTTTTGAAATTTTATTTTAAAAAATGAAATTAATTTTTTAAATCAATATTTACAAACTATCTTAGAGTGTTTTTTTATATTTTTCTATAAATATTATTTTTTCTATAAATAGTGAAAAATACTAATTTTCATAGAAAACTACCTTTTTGTTTAAAACATTTACGAATTTGAATTTCATTTTAACATGTTTTTAAAAGTAAAAATAGTTCAATTATAATATTATTAATCTAATTTAGTTCATTTATTCTATTTTATTCTCAATTTTTATATAAAAAGATTTATACTTATGAAAAAGTTTTATTGGAAAATAGATTTTTCATCACATATGTGGGTTTAATTTTAAATTAAATTCTACCACTTATATGAATTTAATTTGGTAAAATGTATTAAGTTTTTTGAATCATCATAATTAATAATATATAAAAAGGTTAAATTATTTTTTTCATAATGAATAATAAAAATTAGTAAATATTAATTACCATGGTCAAGGTTAAAATTGGTTTACTAGGGGGTTTAAACCAAAGGATAAGGGTAAATTTGACAATTAAACTTGCATAAATCACATTTTATTCAAATATATAGACCTTAAATTATCCATAATTATAATATATATCCATTTCTATGTATTTTTCTTGTTAATCACTTTATAATCTTTTATTCTTTTAGGAAATTTCCAGGTGGTTTCCCTCCCTCACTTATAAAAGGGTATATCGTCTCCTCTCCTCTCCACACATAAATATAATTTTTAGTTTAATCAATAATTTCCCAAATAACTTACCTAAATAAATCCCCATGACCTATATTCCATGGTATGATCTTAAAACCATCCTAGGAAGTCTCTAGGTATAAACCTAAAGTGGTTCTCCGAAGAAGAGGTACAATTATTAAACATGCATTTTCATTTTAATTCTTATTCGAACATCCTTCAAATATTCTTAAACCATGATTAAATAATAATAAAACTATATTCCATATAATGAAATTTCTTTAAGTCAATTTAAATAACTATATCTATATCCTCTTCTACCAAATGTGAAACTCAAATAATCGATCGTGTGTATAGAAAACTATCATCTCATGAACTGATGTAAATCATTTTCCATCATCACCTCTCATGGATGGATATAATTATTTATTTAAGGTATATATATATATATTATTTATGAAATAATTATATTTATATAATTATTATATCACATTTACCTTCTTACCTTCAAATCCTTTGAAAAACAATAATGACTCCTATGCATATGTGTGGATTACCACCTCCGTGAAGCTATATGATACATTTTTTATTTTATTTTGAAAATAATGATAATAAGGATATATTTAAAGAATATATATTATATATATTATATAAAAATTATTCTTTAATGGTTAATTATCATATACCATTCCTTCATTCCATCCATTGAAAAAATAGAAACAACATTCATGTGTATGGACGACCTATCGTCTTCATGAACAATTTAATTCATTTATCTATCACTAAATTTTTTGGGTGAATATAAATATAAATATATAATTAATATGTATTATATTTTTAGAATGATTATATATTATGTAACCATAATCAAATTACAAGGACTATAACTACTGAAATAAGACATACATGAAAAATGAAGTAGTTATCACCAAGAATAGTAATGTTAATAAAGAACTGTTAATAAAATGGTGGTAAAAGGTTATAAGTAAATCATATATGGTATTATATATTTGATTATGGTTATATTATGTAACGCCCTGACCCCAGTTACCCAGAGTCGGTGCATTATTATATAACATTGGCATGATCACAAGAAAGATCAAATCTCGAAAGACCGATTGGTTTAGTAGCCTTGGAAACACTAGATATATTCATATGTCTTACATTACATCATAAAAATAAAAAATACAAAAACATCATATTGTCTCCATAGTCCACACTATTATACCCTCATAATATCCCTGCAGGTCATTCATAATTTACTTCTTCACATCCTGGGAGAAATAAAGCATAGATAAGGGGTGATCTCAAATGACCAGTAAGGATAACAATATAGCGGATGCTTTCATAAATAAGAATAAACATTTAAGGCAATGTATAACTAAAACAAAAGCCTTTTAAACTTGAACTTCAACATAGTATGGAAAAAAAATGCAATAATGCCATTTACTTATTCACATAGATATTCTACTAATCGAATAATCACATGCAATATCAATAACCACTTTCATAATGATGGAATGCATAATACCAGACTATCATAACCACATAGCCAAGGCCTCGTGACAAGACTACAAATAAGATTTTTCCAAGGCCTTGTGCCAAGACACTATTTTGTCTCATGAGACCTACCGATGCATCGAGGAGCTATAGCGGGCTCCACCCGTCACATATTAAGTCCAATGCATTCCCATATGAAAAAGTTTAAAAATAACATAAAAATTCGTATTAAAACTATCATACGAAATGTAAATACTTAATCCATAAACCATGAATGGTATAAAAATAACACATCCACAGTCAAACATATCATAAAACCTTCAATACAATATAGAAGTTTTGTTTCATAATAAATCAACTTCAAATAAGTGTAAAATCCATCAAAGGATGTTGACATAGAAGAAATCAAAACTCTTTTTAGAGAAATATCGCTTTTTATTTTGAAATCATTTAAGAGTCATATATTTCTAAAATAAAACATTTTCTTTGAAAATATTCTTATAAGATTGTAAGGGAAGCTTCGAAGATTTTATAACTTTAGAAAATAGACACACCCGCCGTATAAGTTTAAAAAAACATTTGTACCTTAATTCTGTCGAAAAGGTTAAAAAACACATTGTTTGGAAAATGACGGAAAAATTCCTTTATAAACCACTTATAAAAGTCAACAAGGGTATAAATTAATTTAACCCATATTCTAGTAAATAGTAAAAATGTTTTGAAATTCATTTTTAAGAAACATGGATGTGGATGATAAAGAGATCCCAGTAGATTATTACTTATAAACAACCCCGGATAATGAAGAGATTATGAAATAAACCCTTACCTTTTAATTTTCCTTGGTTGGGGGTAGGTTAACCTCCTTTATAATGGTGAAATAATTGTTATTAAATTATACAAGAATCATATATATTAATATGATATCATATATGATCTTTTAACATTAATTTGTTAATAATATCTTAGTATTATCGTTGTTTCGGGTGTTAACTTACTCGTTTTTTATATGTTTTGTTACGTAATACATGTTTTTCATGGATAGGTTGTATCTTATTCATATCCAGAATGATATCAAGTCCTTAAACATTATTTTTAAATCATCAAATGATAATTATACTTGAATGGATACGATGGAGAATGAATCTCATCACTTTCTTGGAGACGGTAGTCCGTACGTACGCACGAGCGACAATATCATTCTTTTGATATTAAAATAATATATAATTGGATGGTATATCTTATATACAAAATAATTATCATTTTATATTTATTATTTACATGAATTACAGATCATTATTTGTTGACGCTCCTTTCGTCACAGAATCTAAAGATCGGAAAAGGTAATATGTGAGCTCAAATTGATTCAACCTTTGAAGAAAACATCAAAAATCGACAAAGGAATGAACAAAGGATCGACAGCAACTGCACCGCGCATGTTTTTATCATTGTCGCGCAAGTACACTTGCGCGACACCCTTGGTCGCGCAGGTGACTTGCGCGACCTAAGTGGTAACCGCCCGGTAACCGCCCGAGGTCTTCTTTTGCCTATAAATAGACCCTGTGGGCCCCCCATTCGAGAGGATTTTTTTTCCAGAAACTCGGATTGAAGCTCTCGACACTCAAGTCTCTTCTCAAAGCTTCCGGAACACTTCTAAGGTAATTTCTTACCTAGAACGGAAGATCTAAAGAGAAGAAGGAAGGCCTAAGTGTTGAAACTCATCAAACACTTGCGCACCGCTTTTATTCCTTCAATATAACTTGCGCGTCCCTTTTCTGGAAGAACCTCAAGAGGATTCTAAAGGGTTTAAAAAAGAGTCACTCAAATATTTCAATGATGGTTGAAAATCGCGTAAGTACACCATGTGTCGCGCAGGTATACCTGCGCGACCAAAACTTGCACGCCCACGGAAGACTTGCGCGCCTTTCAAGACTTGTGCGCCCCTTTCTTTTTGGGTGCCCATCTTGCCCATTTTTACCCCTCTTAAGCCATTTCACCTTTCCTATTCAAGATTCAGTCTTCAAGACACTCTTCAAAGCCATTTATGGCATGATTTCTTGATTTGATTTCCTTATCTGAAAGGAATTCGGTGGAATATCTCTCAAAACCTAGTGATTTATACATCTTTATGTCACCAAATATTGAGAGTTCGTTCATTCAACCTCATCCTTTAAAGATGAGAGAATCCTTAACCTGGGTCTCCTTTTCAGGAATAATCCCCAGTTATAAATCCTTTAACTTGGGCATCCTTCTTAGGAGTAAGCCCCAACCTCAAAATATGGGCATCCTCCTCAGGAGTAAGCCCCAAACCTTAATCCCTAACCTGGGTCTCCTTTTTCAGGAATAAGACTCAGTCATAATCTTGGGTTTTCTTTTTCAGGAGTAAACCCCAATCCCCCTTAAATTTCTCTTAACCAGTCCTAATTTACCCTTGATTTGGGTTTCCTTTTCAGGAGTAAAACCCAATCATAAGTCCCCTCCTAACTTGGGCATCCTCCTTATGAGTAAGCCCCAAGATTAGAGTATTCAAATATCCATAAAGCACATATACCATTATGGACCCTGTTCCTGGATTTTCTCCCTAAAAGTGAATCCTAAACCTTCATCTATCTGGGCATTCATACAAACCTAAGCCCCAAACAATTTCTTATGATTGCATCTTTCATGGCACAATTGTCTAATTTTTACCAATACCTCTTGTTTCTCACACCGAGCATGACTCACGTGAGATTAGAGTGTAAAAGTAATTATGACATTCTTCTTTGAGCCATCAATCATAAACATCATACTCCATTACTCGAACTACGTGGGTTCTGATTCCTTTTCCAAAACAAAGGATACGTAGGTAGCCCCTTTATGGGTTCGATCCCAACTTTGAAATAATCCCTGTCCTTCTGAATGACGATAAACTTCAAGTGCCCCACTGAGTGGCTTTAAAACCATCCTGGTCATCATAATGACCAAGAGACTTTTATATAAATGTTTTGAAGGATACCATTGACCAAGAATCTCTAAAAAGATATAGATGATTATCTATTGATGAAGAACCTCGAATACATATAAAAGATTCTCTAAATTTCTTGCATATTTAATCATTGATTGTTAAAACTAAAGAAAAGAACATTTTATACTTGGTAATGTAATAAGGATTCACGAACATAACTTAAATCTATAAAGAGAGTCCCGGAGTAGACAATAATTCCCCTCAAAAAGGTGTGATGAGTCCGACCTCCCATCCTCTCGACCAATGCAAATTCCTAAGCCTCATCAGTCCACAAGCTAATGAGAGCCTACCTTTGGAAAGTGGGTCCAAACGGATGTGGAATCATTGGATGTTTCCGGTTCTACGAACAAACCCGCTAAAAACCGATCGGAACGTTTGAATCTCCCGTCCAGGAGGTCATCCCCGAATTCCATGCGAAACAAAAATGGTGAACCCGACATGAATCCTTAACCAAGTTAAAGTGATGTTCTTCTTATTTGTTAGGCCCCTTGGGACAACAAAGCAATCATTGACATGTGCTCATCCAAAAGATGCAGTGGCCGGATTCATCTTGATTATGTCTGTTATATAGAACAGGCACTATTTTCTCAAAGATCTTCTGCAAAATGGCTTTCCTTAAATTCACCCCTGTGAATACTGCTGCTATGAACACCTCTACTGTGAGGTCTGCTGCTGTGAAAACCAATGCTGCTACTCCTGCTGGAACGTCGTCCGCTCTGAGGATGACATCACCAACTCAGCGTCTTCAACGCTAGGTTTCTAATGCACTGGTTAAGGAGTACTGTCGCAACAGTACTATCCCAACTCTGGAGGCCGCTCATCAAGCCCTCCAAGTTAACAACTCTACCTGGTCGTCCGGACAACGGCGGCCAGCGATCAAGAAGCAGGCGGTGCTGACTACCGTCTCCAACCGTTTCGGGTCGTTATCCCCGGAACGCAATTTCCATTCACTCCCTTACTCTGAGGAAGTGAATGAGCAGGTCCCGCAGGACCTTAATTCAAAAAAACAGGAGTCCTTCTCAAGGGCTCCCATCAAAAATCGCCTCCAGACTCGTGCGGTAGTGCGCCCTCAACATGATGAGGGTACCGACTCCAGGCATTCAGCTCAGGTTCCTCGAACCCGAGCAGGCAAGATGAACCGCCAGAGACGGAATCCGGTGAACAATGGGCAGGTTGTCATCCCTGCCATCTCTGGAGAAGTCCACCAACCTAACTTGGTGGAAAACAACGAGCAGGCACACACACCTGCCCGTTTTAATTCCGCTGTCCAGCAGACTCGTCTGGCAGCATCAAGCCAATCCCGCCAGGCAATTCCGGTGGAGTACTATAGGCAAAAACATACACCTGCTTATACATCACCAGTTAGTCAGCAGGCTCGTCTGACTACATATGATAGATCTCGTCAACCACGTTTGGCGAAGTGTAATCAGCAGGCACATACACCTGCTAATACTAATCAAGCCTACCAACAGTCTCGCTTGGTAGCGCACAAAGAAGTCAGTCGGAAAGTCCCGACGACAAACAGGAGGCAGACTCAACTCTCTTCCTCCACACTTGAGTACTGTCAGGATTCACTGACAGGAAAATGAGGACAGGAGAAGGAACATACACCTACTCCAAGCCCGGAATGGACGTATATCCCCGTTCCGGCGGCTGAAGTCACCAAACATATTTTTTCAATGGTGAAAGAGCAGAAGCAAATTCCTGCTCATATTCTGGATGCTTGCCAGGATATCATAACAGCTTCAGCATCATCACAGGGACAGACACATAAATCTATCCCTAGCAGTGGAGTGACACATCAACGATTCACTCCGGAAAAGACACACACATCTGTTCCAGTCCAAGAGGGTTATGGGGCATACTCCCTCATATCAAACGGACAACCAAGTCAGGCACATACACCTGATTTGAGTGGAGATCGTCAGCCTAACCTGACCATCTTTCCGGATCATTAACATACACCTTCTCAGAGTAACCACTTTCATCAACAAGTGGTTTCTAAAGTGGGTAAGAAGGCATCTAAGAAAAAGATCCGCCCAACACAGTCAAGAGATCAAAGGTCAATCTGCAACAAGGCCTTGCTTGATGCTGGAGTTCTTGAAGCCCTCAAACATTTATCTGTCGGAATTCAAGATTCTACTCCCTCAGTTCTCAATAACGAGAACATTAATTTTGAAGGTCTTCAACAGACACTTCCTCATGAAGGCTTGCTTCATGAAAGTTCGGTCAATCTTGAAGTTTCTTCTTCAGATGAGAGCCACAGGAACCCTCTGTGTGGTCAGAAGACCAAGGAGCAAGAGATTTCATCTTTTGCTGTAACCCATCATGACGGTCCTCCTCATGGTGATGAACTTCGCTACGAAAGTCCTCTCCGCAGTAGTGATTCACGTTGTCTCGAAAATTATTCAGAAGGAAATATAGTGATGAGAAAGCCCTCCTATCTCGAGGCACTTGCAAACATAAAACCAGTCATGTCTGATGCTTTACTATCGGCAGGTGAAACTCTTTCTCCATCAGAAGATAGCCTGGGGTTCAGGTTATTCTCTGAACCATCCCTGGGTCATTCATCTTCCAGCATGAATAGTGATATCTCTACCAATCTTGTTGAATCCGATGAAGCAATAAGGAAACACCAACTCTGGTCCAAACAGGTAGAAGAATCTTCATTTAATGATAAAGAGGAAATGCTAAACATGAGGAAAAAACTGGAAAAAGGTGAAGTACCAGTCATGTTTTGGCCTTTGGCTGACTCCCAGTACGACATTCCAAAGATGTTGACGGATGATGGAATCCATGATATTCGTCTCAACATATGGAAGACTCTTTGTCAATTGAAGAATAAAGTATTATCTTACAGTGATTATGAAAATCATATTAAGATAATAGAAGGGTTACAACGCCAGATTGATTTGGCATCTCTATCAGTCTCTCGGTATCTGAAGGCTGAAAAGCAACAAAGAACCCTTCAACGTTCATGCCTTGGCGCATTAAGAAAATTGCGTCAGTTAATTGCCAATTCTCCACCTGATGTTCATATCAGAGGATGGGGTGTTCACGGAGCACTACATTTCACAGTGCTTTCCAGTCAGCAAAGCCCGCCGAAAATGGTCTCATGCAATGTTATTGCCCATGGCCGGCCACAGTCAATGGGCTTTGTTCATAATCAAAAGCTTGCTCAAGAACAGGATTCAACTAGTTCCTCTCAAAATCAAGTATATAGAGAACCGGTTGTTGAATTGATCCTACATCAAGCAGGCGAGAATATTGCACAAGCCTCTCGTCTGGAGAAAACACGTCATCAAATGACAGAAGTTTCGGAAATCATCCAACGGTCTATTGAACCAGGTGATAAAAGTGGATACAGGTTAATGCATCCAGCTAATTTCCGAACTAAGATTCGCAAGATCAAGAGAGATTTTAAGAAAATCTCAGACATAGCATGTCAAGAGACACCCCAGCTTGTCAGACTGGGGACTTCTCTAACCCAACCCTCAGAGTCAACAAATGGGATTCGAGGAGTTGAGCGGAAGCAGCAAGAACATCCACAGTCCACCGGACTGTGGACTTTTTCAAATCCTCAATCCCTCCCTCAGAGAAAATCAGTATTCTCTCGATTAGGAAATAAGCCTCAAGAGGAACGAAGAGCCAAGCTATCAGGAGATTCTCTCCAAGTGACGGTTCTCCAAGAAGTTCCTGAGGGATCAAGTCAACGGAATGCCATGTCTCATCATGGACGTAGAAGAAGACAATATCACAGAAATGTTGATAGAAAGGATTCCATGCAATATGAATCCATTAATGTCATCAATGCCATTGTTGCTGATTCACCAGATGAGGCTCAATCAGAGGGATCAGACGAAGAGGTTCCTGCTCAAGAAGTTGCGCACACAGACTTAAATGAAGAAGGTGTGCGCACACGTAATCAAAGGCTTACCCAAAATCTGGGTATTCCTTCAAGTAACCCACTTCCCCCTCTCCGAAAAGGATCCAATAAGGGGAAAGGAAAGAATCAGGTTACTTTCACCCTTCCTCTGAAGGAGGTCAATTGCTCTCATTAGAGCAAAGGTTTGCACAACAGGAGGAAGAAATGAAAGAATTAAGAAGGTTGAATGCAGAATTACTTCAAAGTAGTCTTCTTCTTAAGAATGCTGAAGTCCGACAGCCGAAGGAATTTGTTGTAACTACTGAGATGGATCAGGAATATCCTCCTTTATCAGTACACCCTCAGAGGTCTAATCCTACGGGTCAAACGCAACAACGGTTGGCAGCACTACCATCAGTTGTAGCACCAACCACCACGTCTGTCCAAGCTCCATTTATTTCACCTACTCAAAATCAAGTTCAACCTGATGTTTCTCAAAAGTTAATAACTACTATTGAGTCATTAACAGCTCGGTTAGAAACTATGGAAGGAAAACGGGCGCAAGTTCAACCTGAAAAGAAAGTTTATCCTGAATGGGTAGATTCAATTTCTCCTCCATCCAGTTTTGGAAACCCTGTTTTCCCTACTTTCAATGGATCAGGCGACCCTGAACAACATTTGACGCATTACGTGTCTTGTTGTGATCCTATGATGGGAACTCCAGAGCAACAAGAAGAAGTGAAACTCAGATGCTTCGTGCGAACCTTGCAAGGACCAGCTTTTGTCTGGTATACAAGCTTGCAATCCCGGTCAGTCATCGGATGGGAGGATCTTTGTAAAAAATTCCTTCTTCAGTTTAGCTCAACTTTGCCAAAAACGACAGTTTTCGATCTTACAAACTGCAAGAAAAGGTAAAATGAAAGAGTCTTTGATTTCATTGCTCGTTGGAAGGGATTAACGTATTCCCTGAGTTTAGCACTCCCTCAGGAGGAGTTGTTGCCAATCTGTGTGGCAAATTTGCGTGACGAATTACGCATGCCATTGATCCCTGTGAAATACACAGGAGGGTTTCGAGACCTTACTTCAATCGCTCAGCAGATTGAAGATTCCCTTATACAGGCTAAGGTTAAATCTCGTGTAATTCCATCATCTCCAGGAAGAAGAATGGGTAAAGCAGAAACTGCTACAGTTATGATTAAACAAGCACCTGTACCTATTTCTACTTCAAAACCTTCATCTTCTCGAAGGACTCCACCTCCTGAACGCCAACAACAAAGGCCGTTTCGTCCAAATGATCAAAGAGATCAACGACGAAAACAATTTGAGGATATGAAGAGTAAAACATACTCTTTCCGAAATGAGCAAGTTCCTGGTTACTTCATTTCAGCTCTGGAAAATAATTTGGTTCAATTACCAGTGCCGAAGAGGCCAAACAAGAAAGGAGATGAAGACCGTCCCAATTATTGTCCCTTTCATTAAATGTTGGGGCATCCCATCCAGGAGTGTTTTGTCTTTAAAGACCTCCTGCAAAAGATGGTCGACTTGGGACAAGTCAAATTGAAGGGTTCTTCAGCTCATGTAGTGTGTATTACCGCTACAGATCCAGAGGAAGGAGGCGAGTGACAGGAAGTAAAAAGCAAAACTGCGAAAAAATATGATGATTGGATGGTCAGAAAGACAATCAATTGGACCCATTCCATTTTGAGAACACAATTGAAGAAGCCAATTGGGTCTCCTACAAAAGCTGCAGTAAAGCCTCCATCAAAAGACAAATCCTCAAAAGGGCAGCACAATTCAAAGAAGAAAGAGGAATCAGGAGAAGATGAGTATGTAGAAAAGCCTAAATTGTCTTTGACTCTGGAAGATTTCATGCCATCTACTTCAAAGCCACGGGCACCGCCCCATCAAACGGAACAGCCTAAACAGGCTAACCAGGCAGAGTCTTTATCAGACGAAGAGTTAATCTTTGGTTCTGTTAATATGATTCAATTAACAGATCCATATTCCAGTCTTGATGAGCCTGAATTCCCTGTATCAAATAAGGGAATCCGAGGAGGTTCTAGAGGTTCAGGATACAGGAGAAGATGTGGATCTTTCCGAAGCCACTACTCTAATTCTACCCCTTCTAGCACTGTATATGCAGCAGAAACTCATGGTAGAGCCCTTCAGCGAGCTCAAAAAGAACAAGCAAGTTCTTCTGCCAATGGCCAACTCAGTTTTGGCACAATTATTTTGGAAGACCGATTAAAGGTTCCATCTTCTTTATCTCAGCAAGTAAATGGATCTAATCAGTCTAATCTTCCAAAACCAAGGATGTTGCCAACTTCAATACAAGATGCATCAGCTTCCAAAGCATCTGCTTCTAAGGTACCTGCTAAACCGCATATTCCTATTGGGAAACACAGACCTCTAGATCAAAAGTATTATATATTGAAACACTTGGCCCAAGTACCATCCATGTTATCAATTTTGGATGCTTTAAATCTGTCAAAAGATCTTCGGGAAGCACTCATCGAAGCTTTGTCAAGTCCTCAGGAGTTTGAAGCTGAAATTGCTGCAGTTGAAATCTATCACATAGAGAATAATCCTGCAGAATGCCATGCAGTGATATATTTTACTGATAAAGATGAATATGATGTTGTGCATTGGCACATAAAACCTTTGTACTTATCTGACAAAGTAAATGGTATAGATGTTCGAAGAGCTTTCATTGACAATGGTTCAGGATTCAACCTCATTCCCATTTGTACACTTCGTCGATTGGGCCTCACGGAATCTAATTTATCTCCTTCTACCATGATGTTGCAAGGATATGATAAAAATGAACAAGAACCACTGGGAGAAGTTACACTCAGAACTCAGTTTGGAGATCTTGTTTCCAATTCGGATTTCATGATTGTTGATCAGGACTCAGCTTTCAATATCTTGCTTGGAAGACCCTGGCTACATCAGCATGCAACTATTCCGTCATCATACCATCAATGTCTCAAATACTGTTTCGATGGTCAATTTGGAACATTGTATGGTGATAAGGTCCCGTTCAAGACATGTGAGTCTCAATACATTGAGGTGGAATTTTATCACATGAAGGGAAGAGAAAAATCTACAATGAAGGAAATTACCAAATTTAATGCTCCATATGGTTTGGAGAAAATTCCAATAAATCCATTTTCACATGTGAGTACAGATTATGTATTACCTATCAGTCAAATTGACAAAATAGGCCCAAATCAAAATACTCTTATGGAAAGATCCATAATGTCAATTACGGCAATCGAGCCAGACAACATAGGAGAAATTGGTAACTTACCAAGCAGTGATGAAAGCATAAGTGGTGACGTTTTCATTTCGTCTGCTGAAATCCAACAAGTCTATACTTAGCTAATCAGGCCAGAAGAAGTTATAGCAACACCAGAGGTGAATAATGATGTCGATTCTCAATCCATCATCCCCTCTTTATTTCCCAAAGAAGACCCTTTATCATCAATAGGGTCGGAAATGGAAGCTTCTTCTTCAAAATGTGAAAATTTTGACATCTCTTATGATCATGAGAATTTCGTTTTTTCATCTACTTTGCAAGTAGAAACGGAAGAAATAACACATGATGAAGAGTAAGAGGAAGATCTTAGAGATGCTCCTCCAGCATTTGAAGAGGGTATCTCTACCACTGTGGATGAACTCAGAGAAGTAAATCTGGGTACAGAGAAAGATCCACGCCCCACTTTAATTAGTGCGGCCATGACCCTTGAAGAGCAAGAGATGTATATTTCTTTTCTAAATCAAAATAAATATATTTTTTCTTGGAATTATACAGAGATTCCTGGCCTTGATCCTGATGTTGCCACCCATCATTTTGGTTTTGCCAAAAGAACATCGAGGATTCAAGCAAGCCGCGAGAAGAACACACCCAACCTATGCTTCCAAAATTGAAGCTGAAGTGGATAAGCTGATCAAAGCCAACTTCGTCAGAGAAGTTCAATATCCCAAGTGGTTGGCTAATATTGTCCCTGTAAAGAATAATAACGGACAAATTAGGGTTTGCATCGATTTCGGAGATCTTAATCGGTATTGTCCTAAAGATGATTTCCCAGTTCCGATTACAGAACTCTTAATTGATGCGACGACTGGCTATGAAGTACTTTCTTTCATGGATGGATATTCTGGATATAATCAGATCCGAATGGCCCCAGAAGATGAGGAATATACAGCCTTCATATCTCCTCAAGGTGTGTTTTGTTACCGGGTGATGCCCTTTGGTTTAAAGAATGCAGGTGCAACATATCAACGCGCCATGCATCGTATCTTCAAACCTCTTTTAGGGAAGTTTGTTGAATGCTATGTAGATGATTTGGTGGTTAAATCCAAACAACGTTCTAATCACTTGGCTGATTTGGAAGTCATATTCCACAAGCTTCGACAACATAATTTGAAGATGAACCCCTTAAAATGTGCTTTTGGGGTAACCTCAGGAAAATTCCTCGGCTTTGTTGTACGCCATCGTGGTATTGAAGTCGATCCTGAGAAGACCAAATCAATCATTGGTATGTCACCTCCTCAGAATTTGAAAGAATTAAGAGGACTTCAAGGACACTTAGCCTATATTCGGCGTTTCATCGCCAATTTGGCAGGCAAAAGTTTACCCTTTACCAAATTATTGAAGAAATGAGTCACTTACCAATGGAATGAAGAATGTCAAGAAGCATTTGATGTCCTCAAGAAATACCTCTTGAGTCCACCAGTACTCATGCCACCTGTTGAGGGTAGACCTCTTATCCTCTATGTGACAGCTTTAGAGCGATCATTGGGTGCCTTTCTCGCTCAAAAGAATGATGCTGGGAATGAAAATAGTCTCTACTATCTCAGTAGAACTATGCTTGAAGCAGAAACCCAGTATTCAAGTATTGAAAAGTGCTGCCTAGAATTAATCTTTGCAGTTCAGAAACTGAGACACTACCTGCAACATCATGAGGTCCAATTGGTATCTCGTAATAATCCGCTCAAATTCATCCTTAGTCATCCAATGCTTACAGGACGTCTGGCAAGGTGGGCGGTTATTCTACAACAGTTCGACATTCAGTATGTGTCTCAAAAGGCAATTAAGGGCCAAGCTCTGGCTGATTTCCTGGATGAGCATCCTTTAGTGGAAGACACGTATTCAGATATCGAACTCCCTGATGAGGAAGTTTTCTCTATTCAAGAGAGTCCTCAAACATGGGAAATGTATTTTGATGGTGCTTCTAGAAGTCCAACAGGGAAGAAAATGAAAAATCCTAAATTCAACAAAGTTGGTTTAGGGATTGTGCTCATTTCTCCAGATAAGGCAGTGTTACCTTATTCCTTTTTGTTGTGGGAAGGTGGTACCAATAATGAAGCTGAATACCAAGCTCTCATTACAGGCTTATAGTTAGCGCTTCAAGCACAAGTGAATCACTTAAAGGTGAAAGGTGATTCAGACCTGGTAATCAAACAAGTCAATGGGGATTATGCCATCAGAAAAGAAGAATTAATCCCTTTGTATGATTACGTTAGAGAGTTAATGTCGGAATTCCATTCAGAACCGACATTTTCTTATGTCCCAAGATCACAAAATGCTCAAGCTGATGCACTAGCTAATATAGCCACAGCTTTAGCAGATCCAAATCGGGACGAGACAACCATCTGTATTGCCCACCGTCGTGCAATTTCACCTTATATTCAAGTCATAACAGAGGAAATTAATGAAATTAGTCCCATTTTTGAACCGTATGGTCATACTATAGGATGGATGTCACCTATCAGGGAATACCTTCAAAATGGAACACTTCCACCTGATAGAGCCGAGAAAGAACAAATTCGGCGATGTGTGGTCAATTTTACTCTTTATGATAGCCCAAACCACCTCGAGAAAATTCTTTACAAACGTGGTTTTGATGGAGTTCTCTTCAGATGTATTGATGGTGAAGAGACAATGGCTGTCATAAAAGAAGTGCATGCAGGAGTCTGTGGTGCCCACCAGTCTGGACATAGACTGTCTGATCAAATTCGAAGGCTTGGATACTTTTGGCCTTCAATGATACAAGATTGTGTTAATTTCACAAAGAAGTGTCATTCATGCCAAGTATATGCCAACTTCATTCATAAACCTCCAGAGTTGCTTCATACAGCTAAATACTCATGGCCATTTTCCACATGGGGAATGGATGTGGTGGGACCTTACCCTTCAGCTACGGCCAAGAAGTTTAAGTACATTCTTACTGCTACTGATTTCTTTTCCAAATGGGCAGAGGCAGTACCTCTCAAAGAAGTCAATTCTAAATGCATTGTTAGCTTCATCAAGTCTAACATCATTACTAGATTTGGTGTCCCTCATACCATATTGACGGACAACGGCACCAACTTCTGTTCTTCTGAGGTAAAGAAATTGTATCAAGAATACAACATTAAGTCCAACCATTCATCTCGATATCATGCAGCGGCTAATGTCCAGATAGAGGCCTTCAACAAGACTCTTTCAAATATACTGCAAAAGATGGTGGATAAAGATAAGAAGTCATGGCCTGATAAACTCTTTCATGCTTTATGGGCTTATCGGACTACCACTTGCAATGCAACGCGGTCAACTCCATATTCATTGGTATATGGAACAGAAGCAGTCTTTCCAATTGAAGTTCAATTGCCCTCACTCAAAATAGCCATTTGTGATCAGTTATCTACGGATGAGCAATCCCAAAAGCGGTTGAATGAATTGGAACAGTTAGATGAGAAAAGATTGTGCACTTTGCACCACTTGGAAATCTATCAGAATCGAATAGCACGAGATTTTAACAAAAACGTTCGTCTTCGTTCATTCATTCAGGGAGAATTGGTATTGGTTCTCAGAGCACCAATGATACCAGGAAATAAGCCTCCCAAGATTGAACCAAAATGGGAAGGACCTTATTCAATACATAAGGTCTACTCCAATGGAGCATATTCTCTAATCTCAATGGATGGATAACTCATCACGACTCCAACCAATGCCAGATTTCTGAAGAAGTATTTTGTATAAACTCAAAATATTGTTCCCAGAGCCAAAACAATCACATTGGTTCATGATTATGTCCTACATGACATTAAACTGTTATTATGTCCTATCTACATGACATTAAACTGTACAGAAGTTCCTATATTTTGTCCGAGATGACATTAAACTATATTGTGTCCTAGCAACATGACATTAAACTATGTGGCACTTTCATCATCCAGCATGACGATAAACTGTAAAAAGTCCCCAGAACTAATATCCTCATATTGGTTCACCTTAGTCCTAGCTACAAGACTTTAAACTGTACAACACCAGTTCTTCCTTGCTATATGATGTTAAACTATACAGCAATGGTCCAGTATGACTTTAAACTGCAACTTCGTCCCACACGACATTAAACTGTGAAAAAGTTCCCTAAACCATCCAGCATGACCTTAAACTGCATCATCCCTGGTCCATGTATATGACCATAAACTATTTGCAAATCCCTTATGTCCAGCAAGACGTTAAACTGTGACGTCCTAAACTACATGACGCTAAACTGTATAAAAGTCCCTCACGTCCGAAAAGATGTTAAACTATATAATCATCAAAGGTCCAGCATGACATTAAACCGCACCATCCACGGTCCATGAATATGACCTTAAACTATTCGCACTTTCGTCCAATATGACGTTAAACTGTATTGTTCCCATCGTCCTAACTATATGACGCTAAACTGTACAGAAATCCCTTGATATGTCTTACATGACATTAAACTGTTATTTTGTCCCTGCCACATGACACTAAACTGTGCAGCACCAATAGTCCTAACTGCAAGACTTTAAACTGCATAGTCCCTTTTTTATGTCCTACATGACATTAAACTGTGCATCGTTAAGGTTGTTATTACCTCTTGTTTCTCACACCGAGTATGACTCATGTGAGCTTAGAGCAAATATCAACCATAATACTCCCTTTGGGCCACTAACCATGTGTAAGTCCCAACAACATTTATTAGATCATTGTCCCCAAGAACAACTTGATCATTAATTCATTCTTTAATTGAACTACACGGACTTTGATCCTTGCCCTCCAGGTTGGGTATGTAGGCAACCTCCCAGGGTTCAAGCCCAAAAATAATCTCTTCACATCGGTTCACCACCATCTCATATGATGTTGATTCGTGAAACCGCTCCTAGAATCAATATTTTTTACATTGATTCACTTTCGTCCTTGTTATATGACGTTAAACTATGCAACACTTTTGTCCGGTACGACAATAAACTACAATATTCTTTGATTTCCTCATTTGAGAGAGAACTATTATTTACATTGATTTTTCAATCATGGTTTTCATTTTCAAAAGACTACATGCATACATGGTAATGCCTAAACTTTTTATCTTAGGTTAAACCATCATTGCACTAAAGTCCCCTTTCACCCTTCACATGTACGAAAAAAATTTGTACAAAGGGTAGTTCTAGAACTACGTGGACTTGATTCCCATCCCTATGGGATACGTAGGAACATTCGAGTATCCCTCGAATCCAGTCCCAAGTCTTTTGGGCCTAACCCCAAATTTCACTTTCAGTCCCTTGGCTGAAAAATCCTCATGAAAACACACACTGTGTATTCATTATTATGGTCCGAATTCTATGACCCTAAAATAAGATCACTCATACTTTCGTCCTGCACGACGTTAAACTGCATTTCAAGAACTACGTATGGCTTGATTCTCATTATTATGATATACGTAGTGAAGTCCAAGTTTCAATTCAAGACCCAGCCACAACATGATTATGGTTTTCATTGACCTATGTATCTCTATATACATTGGACAATACCCATCTTTATGTGTTATAATCCTAACCTTAAATATTTTCAGATCTTCATAACCCTTTTTCATGACTTCTAGTCACAAAAATGTCAAACTTCTGAGAATTCTTTTGCCTGACTATGCAGCACGTGCCCATAGGTGGCCTTGCATAAACAGTCCACATAACAGACTTGTCAGCCAAAAGATGCTATTTATTTGACCATGCAGCCAATGCCCTTAGGTGGCCCTGCATATTTCAACCCCCTAACGGGTTTTCTGTTAAATAATAGTAACTTCATTCTTGGGAAGAATGCCTCTTTTGTCCTTATTTGTCTTAAACAACAGTATGTAGGGATCCGTAAAAAAATAGCCATCCTTAACATATTTTTCCCATATCCCTTTTCATGATCTGAAAGTATTCAAGTCTATGGTTTATTCTTCTTCCCTACGTTTGGGTCAGACCTTCGTAGGAGTGATGTTCATCCAGTTCTTCGATATTCTTGTTCGGAAATATCTTCTCCATATTCAAGTACCTCTTTCCATACAACAAACTCTATACTTTAGAAAATTTGAATCTCCATAAACTTTCACTGGCTTTTAGCACTAGGAAAGTAAATTTCTGGGAGTTCTTTTGCCTGACCATGCAGCACGTGCCCATAGGTGGCCTTGCATAAACAGTCCACATAACAGACTTGTCAGCCGAAAGATACTATTTATTTGACCATGCAGCCAATGCCCATAGGGGGCCCTGCATATTTCAACCCCCTAACGGGTTTTGTTAAATAATAGTAACTTCATTCTTGGAAACTACTTCTTCTAATGCCTTTTAGGTCTTTTTCATATCATTCCTCAGATTCAAATATTCTTAAGCCATAGTTTACATATTTTCTCTCATACTTGAGTATGGTAATTTGTTTTCAGATAAATTGTCAAGGAATTGAATCAATTTTAATCCATTTTGTTCAAATCTATTTCGACCTTAAACATTAGCCCCTTTATGTCCGGCGTGCATGAATTTAAACTACCCACACAAAAGACAAAGGAACTCTGAATAAAAGTCAAGTTCCAGCTCACTAAATATACATTTTTTGTATGATTTAGGTAATATTGAGCAATTAAGAGATTCAAAGTTTGTAGGATTATTTGTAATAATCCTAGTAAAAATCAAACTATGCTTAATAGGCCCATTGGCTTAAGTAAATTTGAAGCAGGTAGTGAAAAGAATGCAGGTACAAATGATTGAAGACAAAAGTGTTTTTCATTGATACACAGAGTTAGAAGGACATCCACAGACTGGAGTCTCTTCTTTTTTTCAAGAATTACAAGAGGCTTTCAACATAACACTTCATTTGATTTATGGAATCCCGATCTTCATTAGCAACCACCTAGAATTCATTCATTCAACTGGATACAATAAGAGATGCAGTGATACCAGCTCTTCTTGGAACAATTGTAAAAGGATGTTCTTGAGTGCGGTTTGAGAAAATTTTCTACTGATCAAACAGTGACTCTGTTTGATGGATACATGGATTTGAGAATGGAGCATTGGAAGTAAAGATCCATTTGGAGAGAGTACTCTTTTCAGATATTTCTCTAATACCATGTTTGTCTTCTCTCCACCAACCATTAGTGGAAAACATTTCAGCCCATGGGTTTTCCATTTTCATATCTTCAAGGAAATGACATAGAGGAAGAATTTGAAATTTCACACCATTGTTGTTACTCTTAATGCACAGCATAACCGAAATAGAGAAGTAGCAGTGCAGCTGCATATCAGGTGTATAATTGTCTGCATTTGGAACATTGAATCCTTGCAGATGACCATGAACACACAGAGACAGGTAGATGCTCTGTGGGAAATTAAGATGATATTTCTTCAAGTACTTATCCAAATCTGGGAAAGTGTTGTCGCATATATCATAGTAATCCTGGCCAATAATGTTCATCATGTCATCAATCCGCTTGCTATCCAGTTCATCAGCCGTTCCAATTCCCTTAGGAGCCATTGAATCTGCACAAAAGTTGAACAAATTTAACTCTTAAATGGGTTTATTTTTTTAAAATTTGTGAAAGAATTCGGAAAAAATGGCCAAGGCATTAAGTCACGCAAATCTAAACAATGGCGCGCAAGTATTTCGGGTGCCGCGCTAGTTTTTGACGCGCAAGTCTAAACCGCGCAAGTAAGAATACCTTTACAGGAGCGCAACAGTGAGGGAACAGTGGAAAAGAGACTTGCGCGGCTTAGGTGACCTGCGCGGTGAGAGCTCGAGAAGGTATGAAGTCCGGAAATCCGAATACTTGTACGGAGGTGAGGCCGTGTATTTATAGGCCAGGAAGCCTATCTGCGCGCCGCACCCAGAGTGATTAAGGCATGCGTGACGCAAACTTGCGCGCCGCCCTCTGTGCACTGCAGACTTGCGCGCCTCCCTTTTCCTTTGGAGGGATTCGATTTCCTCAGAGTCAAATCCTCATTTCTCTCCGGATCCAACTCTGAGGGGGGACTTTTGTTGACGCTCCTTTCGTCACAGAATCTAAAGATCGGAAAAGGGAATATCTGAGATCAAATTGATTCAACCTTTGAAGAAAACATCAAAAATCGACAAAGGCATGAACAAAGGATCGACAGCAACTGCACCGCGCAAGTTTTTATCACTGTCGCGTAAGTACACTTGCGCGACACCCTTGGTCGCGCAGGTGACTTGCGCGACCTAAGTGGTAACCGCCCGGGGTCTTCTTTTGCCTATAAATAGACCCTGTGGGCCCCCCATTCGAGAGGATTTTTTTCCAGAAACTCGGATTGAAGCTCTCGACGCCCAAGTCTCTTCTCAAAGCTTCCGGAACACTTCTAAGGTAATTTCCTACTTAGAACAGAAGATCTAAAGAGAAGAAGGAAGGCCTAAGTGTTGAAACTCATCAAAAACTTGCGCGCCGCTTTTATTCCTTCAATATAACTTGCGCGTCCCTTTTCTGGAAGAACCTGAAGAGGATTCTAAAGGGTTTAAAAAATAGCCGCTCAAATATTTCAATGATGGTTGAAAATCGCGCAAGTACACCATGTGTCGCGCAGGTATACCCGCACGACCAAAACTTGCGCGCCCATGGAAGACTTGTGCGCCTTTCAAGACTTGCGCGCCCCTATCTTTTTGGGTGCCCATCTTGCCCATTTTTACCCCTCTTAAGCCATTTCACCTTTCCTATTCAAGATTCAGTCTTCAAGACACTCTTCAAAGCCATTTATGGCATGATTTCTTGATTTTATTTCCTTATCTGAAAGGAATTCGGTGGAATATCTCTCAAAACCTAGTGATTTATACATCTTTATGTCACCAAATATTGAGAGTTCGTTCATTCAACCTCATCCTTTAAAGATGGGAGAATCCTTAACCTGGGTCTCCTTTTCAGGAATAATCCCCAGTTATAAATCCTTTAACTTGGGCATCCTTCTTAGGAGTAATCCCCAACCTCAAAATATGGGCATCCTCCTCAGGAGTAAGCCCCAAACCTTAATCCCAAACCTGGGTCTCCTTTTTCAGGAATAAGACTCAGTCATAATCTTGGGTTTTCTTTTTCAGGAGTAAACCCCAAGCCCCCTTAAATTTCTCTTAACCAGTCCTAATTTACCCTTGATTTGGGTTTCCTTTTCAGGAGTAAAACCCAATCATAAGTCCCCTCCTAACTTGGGCATCCTCCTTAGGAGTAAGCCCCAAGATTAGAGTATTCAAACCTCCATAAATCACATATAACTTTATGGACCCTGTTCCTGGATTTTCTCCCTAAAAGTGAATCCTAAACCTTCATCTATCTGGGAAGTCATACATACCTAAGCCCCAAACAATTTCTTATGATTGCATCTTTCATGGCACAATTGTCTAATTTTTACCAATACCTCTTGTTTCTCACACCGAGCATGACTCACGTGAGCTTAAAGTGTAAAAGTAATTATGAAATTCTTATTTGAGCCATCAATCATAAACATCATACTCCATTAATCGAACTACGTGGGTTCTGATTCCTTTTCCAAAACAAAGGATACGTAGGTAGCCCATTTATGGGTTCGATCCCAACTTTGAAATAATCCATGTCCTTCTGAATGACGATAAACTTCAAGTGCCCCACTGAGTGGCTTTAAAACCAGCCTGGTCATCATAATGACCAAGATACTTTTATATAAATGTTTTGAAGGATACCATTGACCAAGAATCTCTAAACAGATATAGATGATTCTCTATTGATGAAGAACCTCGAATACATATAAAAGATTCTCTAAATTTCTTGCATATTTAATCATTGATTGTTAAAACTAAAGGAAATCACATTTTATACTTGGTAATGTAATAAGGATTCACGAACATAACTTAAATATATAAAGAGAGTCCTGGAGTAGACAATAATTCCCCTCAAAAAGGTGTGATGAGTCCGACCTCCCATCCTCTCGACCAATGCAAATTCCTAAGCCTCATCAGTCCACAAGCTAATGAGTGCCTACCTTTGGAAAGTGGGTCCAAACGGATGTGGAATCATTGGATGTTTCCGGTTCTACGGACAAACCTGATAGAAACCGATTGGAACGTTTGAATCTCTCATCCAGGAGGTCATCCCCGAATTTCGTGCGAAACATTATTATACTCATCCAAATAATAATATATTGAATAACAATTACACCACGACGTGGAGACGATAAGCCGTACGTACGCACGTATGGTGACATGTTATTCAAAGGATGGATAGAATACATAATATGGTTGTACCATATTTATAATAACATCACAGTAAATATAAGATACTGGATTTCTTATTTTAGAATGGTAATAACAAAGAAGGAAGAAGTGGAAGAAGAAATGAATTTGAAAAAGGGTGGTGAAAACATTACCACTTCTTCGGGTTCTTCCTTTTGATTTGATCAAAAGGGATCTTTAGGTTGGCTTTCTGATCAAACTAAGGCCTCTAGGTTGTAGTGAGGGAAGTTGAGAGAGTATTTGGGCAGATTTTGGCCGATCCAAAAGGCTTTGAAGGTGTGAGTTAATGAGAAGAGAGAGTGCCCTTTTATAAGTGGGGTGAGGGGCACCTTTGGAAAATCTAGAAATATTATTTTATAATAAATTAATATTTGGTTTCTAATGGATCAAAAGTGGATTATTTAAAGTTTAATGTGGGGATGGGTCGAAAACCACTCAACCAATAGAATTTAGACAGGTTTGTGTTACTATATTAACCTTATCATTAAGTATTAACTCTTAGTTAATTAGTTTCACTTTTACAATGTCTCTTTGTATTTTTATATTATATGGTTAATAAAATTACTATATAAATCCAAGAGACCCCCAAGTGGTCCATTAATGATACACCTATCATGATATAAGTCTCTTGGCCGAACCTTATATTTTTAGGAATTTAATATCAATTAATAATATAATATTTGTTTTAAAAACTCTTTTATGTCAATTTTGACACTATTCAATAATTGATTTTTGTGAAACTCATAACAGAATGATTACTTCGAAAAAAGTCAATTAAATCATTCCTAATATTTCATATTATCCTAGAAAATTAGTGTAATTCATTAAAAGTCTCAAATTATATTTATTTGGGTATTTATAATATAAATTATTTTAATTTTTCAATATTATGGTAATTAATGCATCATCATTGTGTCATAAATAAACTAAATTATATAATATCTAAAAATTATAAATAAACTATCATTATGTAGGAAACCGTTTTATATTTCTAATTAATGTTTACAATTTAATTTATCTTATGTATAACCTTATATTAAAAATGTTGTAGTAAATAAACTTTGATTTTAACTCTTTTAACTCTTCTTTGAATTAAATAATAATAAATATCCTAATCTAATCCAAGTGGACCTAAATGATAATATTTTATTCCTAAGGTTGTTTTTGGTCGATATACACTTGTCCAATAGAATTAGGACATGTGTTAGGGTAATATTAATATCATTTTTACCCTTAATTACCCTATTTACTTTTAACAGTGGTAAATAAAAGTACAAAGTTACTATTCACCAAAAATTATTTTCATCTCATTGAACCACATTTTAATCCTTGATATTAACCATGTCTCTTGGATTTTAGAAATTCCAATCACAAAAGGGTTAAAATTAATTTTTATGAAAAATTCAGTTTTTTAACTACCACTTAGTAGTTTCACTATTCATTAAAAAATTGAAGTTTTTCAGAACGATGGCAAAATTTCACCCTAAGATATAATTGATATTCTGAATTAAAAAATGATGACTATTTTACAAAATTCCAAACATAAAAGTTTAATTAATTAATTTTATAATTAATTCCCACTGTCACAACAAATAACCTGTTTTTAAGAAACAATATATATCAAAGTATTGACAATTGTTTATGTCCAATTTCAAAGTGAAATTAATTATAATGAACACCATTGGATAAAATGGTAAAAATATATTCTAATTATACTTTAAAACAACTAATTAATATAATTTATCACTATAAATTATTTTGATTAAAAAAGTTGTTTTTAAGTATTTCCCACTATTCATAAAAATTGGAAGTTCTCATAAAAATACCAAAAATTCAACTTAGGATAATTTCAATATTCTGAATCCAAAAATGAAGTCCATTTTGAAATATAAAATACATATAATTTCAAAAAGTAGGTATTACTATTCATAACGGCTAGTTTGATTGGTTGTGGTGTGTTAGAACTCGATGTTGCGTACAACACACGCTATCGCATTATTCCAAGAGAAGCGTACCGTAGAAGCTTGGGGTATAACATTCTCCCCTCCTTCAAATAATTTCATCCTCAAAATTTCTAGAATACTACCGCATGAAAAGACTCGGGTGGTTCTTCATCATATGTTCCTCTGGTTCCCACATTTCCTCTTCCATCTTATGGTTTCTCTATAAGACTTTTACCAGACGTGTCGTCCAATTTCTCAGCACTTGTTCTCTCGTATCAAGAATCTTGATGGACTCTTCACAATAAAACAGATCGGGTTCCAGTTCTAATTCCTCATATGTGAGTACATTCATTGGGTCAGGCATGTATTTCCTCAACAAAGATACGTGGAACACATTGTGAACTTTGGAGAGACTTGGCGGCATTTCCAATCAGTAAGCTACAACCCCAATTCGTTCTAGAATTTCAAAAGGTCCGATATACCTGGGACTCAATTTACCTTTCTTACCAAAATGTATGACTCCCTTCCATGGAGATACCTTCAAGAAAACATGATCACCGAATTGAAATTCCAAAATCCTTCCTTCGATTATCAGCATAGCTCTTCTGCCTACTTTGAGGTGCTTTAATATGGTTTTGTATTACCTTCACCTTTTCCATCGTTTCCTCCACCAGTTCTGGGCCTACAAGTTTTCTTTCAGCAACGTCATCCCAACAGGTTGGTGTGCGACATCTCTTTCCGTATAACGCTTCATATGGTGCCATATGAATACTCGAATGGAATCTATTGTTATAGGAAAATTCTACCAGAGGTAAATATTGTTCCCACATACCCTGAAAGTCAAGTGAGTAGGATCTCAACATGTCTTCTAAGGTTTGAATAGTTCGTTATGATTGTCTATCTGTTTGAGGGTGGTAGGCAGTGCTCAAATGAAGTTCAGTATCCAAGGATTTCTGAATACTTTTCCAGAATCTTGAAGTAAAATGGGGATCACGATCAGAAACAATCGATAGGGGTACTCCATGAAGTCTCACAACTTCATTAATATATAGTCTTGCTAGACGTTCTAGTGGTAGATCTTCTCTTATAGCAAGAAAATGTGCTGACTTGGTAAGATGATCAATAATGAACCATATTGCATCGTTCCTTCTATGAGTCTTTGGTAGCCCCATGACAAAGTCCATCATAATATTGTCCCATTTCCACTCCAGTATGGGAAGAGGTTGCATGAATCCTCTAGGTTGTTGCCTTCCAGCTTTCACTTGTTGACAAGCCATACATCTTGACAAAAAATCAGCAATCTCCCTCTTCATGTTGTCCCACCAAAAATGTTCCTTCAAATATCTATACATTTTGGTGCTCCCATGGTGTATAGATAAATTGGAACTATGAGCATCATCCAGCAATTCCCTTTTTAGATCAGGTATATCGGGAACACAAAGTCTCTTCCCGAATTTCAAAATTCCTTCTTCATACACAAAGTCTCTCAATCTCCCATCATTCATAGCTTTAATCTTCTTTTGAAATTATTCATCATAGGTCTGAGAACTCTTAATCCTTTCTAGTAAAGATGGTTTGTCAACCATTTGAAAAATAATTGATGTTTCACCTTCCCTGGTTATTCCCATGTCCATATTCACTAGATCCATGAAAATTGGACCCCTTTCAATTCTCATATTGTTCAAAACTCCATGATCTTTTCTGCTCAAAGAATTTTCCACCTTGTTTGATTTTCCCTGGGTGGTAGTGTATCATACAATCATAATCCTTGAGTAATTCAAGCCATATCCTTTGCCTCATGTTGAGTTATTTTTGTGATAAAATATACTTCGAACTCTTGTGATCAGTATAAATCTCACATTTTTCACCATAGAGGTAGTGCCTCCATATCTTCAAAGAAAAGATCGCAGCTGCTAACTCAAGATCATGAGTAGGATAGTTTTGCTCATGAATTTTCAACTGTCGTGATGCATAGGCAATAACCCTATTATTCTGCATAAGGATACAGCCAAGTCCTTTCTTCGATGCATCTCTATAAATAACGAACCCATCATTCCCCGATGGTAGAGTCAATATAAGAGAATTGACAAATATTCTCTTCAGTTCTTCGAAACATTCTTCACACTCTTTTTTCCAAACAAATTTAACCCCTTTACATGTGAGCTTCATTAATGGGTTTTCCAATCGAGCAAAATTCTGGACGAAACGTCGATAATAACCTGTCAAACCAATAAAACTGCGTACCTCAGTTATAATCATAGGTGATGGACATTCTTGGATTGCCTTGGTCTTAGAAGGATCAATAGAGATTCCATCTTTAGAGACAATATGGCCAAGAAAATAAATCTCATGAAGCCAAAATTCACACTTTCTAAACTTCCCATATAATTCATGTCTTCTCAGAGTCTTCAGGATAATGCGCAAGTGACTTTCATGATCCTCGTAGCTTTTAGAGTATACCAAGATATCATCAATAAATACCACCACAAATTAATCGAGATATTTCTTGAAAACTCTATTCATTAGATCCATGAATACAGAGGGTGCATTAGTCAATCCAAAAAGCATTACAGTAAACTCGTAATGCCCATACCTGGTTCGAAATGCTGTCTTCAGAATGTCTTCCTTCTTTATACACAACTGATGGTATCCAGATCGAAGGTCAATCTTTGAAAAGTATTGAGCTCCATGCAGTTGGTCAAGTAAATCATCAATGCGAGGTAGGGGATACTTGTTCTTTATTGTTATGGCATTGATCTCCCTATAGTCGATACACAACCTCATAGATCCATCTTTCTTTTTAACAAAAAGAACAGGGGCTCCCCATGGAGAAACACTAAGGAGAATAAATCCCTTATTACTCAATTCCTCTAGTTTTTTCTTTAGTTCAACTAATTCTACAGTGTCCATTCTATAAGGGGTCTTTGATATAGGTCTTGATCTAGGAATTAAATCAATGGAAAACTCAACTTCTCGTTCTGGAGGATGTCTAGGTAAATCTTCCGGAAACACATCTACATATTCATTCACAACAGGTACATCCTCTATTTGAACATTCCTTTCCTCTCCCACTGTCATTTCATTCTCTTCCTCCCCAATAATTGAATTTAGTTGAGCTACTGGGGGTGGATCTAGATAAGAATTAGGTGGTGATGATTCTTCTCTAAAGATAAGGTGTTCCTTATCGTCATCATCAAAAATTGTAACCTCCTTCTTTTTACAATAAATCTTCACATCATAATCCGAAATCCAATCTATACCAAGGATTATATCAAACTTAATCATAGATATGACGATGAGATCAGCGGATAACGAAAATTTATGTTCTCTAATGGGGACTGATTCACAAAACTTTTTTGCAATGATACTTCCCTTAGGAGTTTTAACTGACAACTCCTTTGTTAAATAAAATTGGAAATATCTAATTTTCTTAGCAAACTGGGAATATATGAAACAATGCGATGATCCAGAATCAAATAATGCATTTTCTAAACTTGAGGAAACCATTAAATTACCTTCCACCATGTCTTTTGGAGCTTCTACCTCAACAGTAGTGATAACATAAGCTTGGCCTTGATCCCTTGGCCTTTTCTGAGGTAAGTTCCCCTGAAGCTTAGGAAATTCATTTGCATAATCTTCCATCTCCCTGCAATTGTATCATTGAACATTGGTAACTTCCTTCTTCCCTTTGCATTCACGAGCTTGGTGGCCTTTTTCACCACACTTGTAACAGACACTCATTCCCTTCAAGAAAGTACCGAGGTGTTTCTTCCCACATTTACCACATGATGGATATTCAACCTTCACCTTCTTCCCCTTATTTCCATTCCCATATTGATCAGCAGATCTCTTCTTCTCTTTCTTTTCTTTAATGTCATAAGACTTAGAGAATTCCTTTTCTGTCTTGATAGCACATGAGACAATGTCTTCGTACGACGAGAAGGATTGTGAGACTAATACCCGACGGAGAAATGGTTTTAACCCATCAAAGAAACGATCAATCTTACTTCTTGGGTTATGTATATAATCTCCATCATACCTTTCTAACCTTGTAAAGTTAGCCTCATACTTTGTGACATTCTCATCCTCCTTTTGTCTCAGACTCAGAAATTTCCTTTCCATATCTGCTCGATGGTCACAAAGAAATTATTTTTCTAAAAATAGATCTTTGAACTACCTCCATTCCATATTTTATACTTCATCATCTTCCTTCATGTTTTGTATCAATGGCCACCATTGATCAGCATCTCCAGTGAGGTGGTAAACTACCATGATAACTTTTTCCCTTTCACTACTCCCCAAAGCCTGAAATATTTTCTCTAGGGAACTTATCCATTGATCAGCTACTAATGGATTTGTACTCCCATTGAATGTTGGTGGTTGCTACCTCATGAAGATATCTAACATTGACCCTCCACGCTGTGGATCAGGGTGCTCCATACGGGTAAGGTTATTATTCATAACCTGAGTGAGTTGTCCCAGTATGGTGATTAACTGATCGGCACCAGTTGCATCACCGGCTCCACTATAATTATCTTGAGAAGGAGGGTAATCCCTACATGGAGTGCGTGCATTGATACAATTTCCATTTCTTCCACTAGGTGCCATTTCTAAACAATGGCATAAACTAGATCAGTTTATGAATCAAAATACATAATCCCATACTTATAAAACACTTAACATAAATTGAACTATTTATGGATATAATCCATAATCATAAAAAATGTTTTCTTTGAGGAAGTATATACTCATAAACCCTTCATAATGATTTGTAAATAAAATGATAGTTATACTAAGCATATCCCCCGGGAGTGTCGTAACCAAGAGTGCAGCAAGGCCCGTTGTCGTGCACCAGTTCCCATTCGAGTCTAGCTCAAAGCGGTGTTTTCAGGTTTTACCCCTAGGTACATCTGTGCCAGAGTCGCCTCTACCTTCTCGTATCCAGACATGGATGTATTTCTTGGAAAACTCACAAAATCTCTACAATACCAAAATTCTAGGAAGTTCTTCTATACTAATCCTCAAAGTTCATCTTAGGTCTACGTTCTCTAATCAGAGTTTATCTAAATCTAGCTTCCAAGGTTTGTACTAAACTTTCTCTGATACCAACTGTAAGGCCCCGACCCCATTTACCCAGAGTCGGTGCATTATTACATAACATTGACATGATCACAAGAAAGATCAAATCTCGAAAGACCGATTGGTTTAGTAGACTTGGAAATACTAGATATATTCATAAGTCTTACATTACATCATAAAAATAAAAACTACAACAAAATCATATTGTCTCCATAGTCCACACTATTATCCCCTCATAATATCCCTATGGGTCATTCATAATTTACTTCTTCACATCCTGGGAGAAATAAAACATAGAAAAAGGGTGAGCTCAAATGCCCAGTAAGGATAACAATATAGCGGAAACTTTCATAAATAAGAATAAACATTTATGGCAATGTATAACTAAAACAAAAGCCTTTTAAACTTGAACTTCAATATAGTATGGAAAAATAAAATGAAATAATGCCATTTACTTATTCACATGGATATTCTACTAATCGAATAATAACATGCAATATCAATAACCACTTTCATAATGATGGAATACATAATTCCAGACTATCATAACCACATAGCCAAGACCTCGTGCCAAGACTACAAATAATATTTTTCCAAGGCCTTGTGCCAAGACACTAGTTTGTCTCATAAGACCTACCGATGCATCGAGGAGCTATAGCGGGCTCCACCCATCACATATTAAGTCCAATGCATTCCCATATGAAAAGGTTTAAACATAACATAAACATTCGTATTAAAACTAGCATACGAAATGTAAATATTTCATCCATAAACCATGAATGGTATAAAAATAACACATCTATAGTCAAACATATCACAAAAACTTCAATACAATATAGAAGTTTTGTTTCATAATAAATCAACTTCAAATAAGCATAAAATCCATCAAAGGATGTTGACATAGATGAAATCAAAACACTTTTTAGAGAAATATCTCTTTTTATTTTGAAATCATTTAGAGTCATATATTTCTAAAATAAAAAATTTTCTTTGAAAAGTTTCTTATCATATTGTAAGGGAAGCTTCGAAGATTTTATAATGGCAGAAAATAGCCACACCCTCCGTATAAGTTAAAAAAACATTCTTACCTTAATTCTGTCGAAAAGGTTAAAAAAGCACCTTGTTCGGAAAAAGACGGAAAGATTCATTTATAAACCACTTATAAAAGTCAAAAAGGGTAATAATGAATTTAACCCATATTCTAGTAAATAGTAAAAATGTTTTTAAATTCATTTTTAGGAAACATGGATGTGGATGATAAAGAGATCCCAGTAAATTATTACGTATAAACAACCTCGGATAATGAAGAGATTGTGAAATAAACCCTTAATTTGTGCTTTTCCTTGGTTGGGGTTTGGTTAACCTCCTGTATAATGGTGAAATAATTGTTATTAAATTATACAAGAATCATATATATTAATATGATATCATATATGATCTTTTAACATTGATTTGTTAATAATATCTTAGTATTATCGTTGTTTTGGGTGTTAACTTACTCGTTTTTTTATATGTTTTGTTACGTAATCCATGTTTGTCATGGATAGGTTGTATCTTATTCATATTCATAATGATATAAAGTCCTTAAAAATTATTTTTAAATCATCAAATGATAATTATACTTGAATGGATACGATGGAGAATGAATCTCATCGCGTTCGTGGAGACGGTAGTCCGTACGTACGCACGAGCGACAATATCATTCTTTTGATTTTAAAATAATATATAATTGGATGGTATATCTTATATAAATAATAATTATCATGTTATTTTTATTATTTAAATGAATTACAGATCATTATTATACTCATCCAAATCATAATATATTGAATAACAATTACACCACGACGTTGAGACGGTAAGCCGTACGTACGCACGTATGGTGACATGTTATTCAAAGGATGGATAGAATACTGAATATGGTTGTACCATATTTATTATAAAATCACATTATATATAAGATACTGGAGTTATTATTTTAGAATGGTAATAACAAAGAAGGAAGAAGTGGAAGAAGAAATGAATTAGAAAAAGGGTGGTGAAAACATTACCTCTTCTTCGGGTTCTTCCTTTTGATTTGATAAAAAGGGCTCTTTAGGGTGGCTTTATGATCAAACTATGGCCTCTAGGTTGTAGTGAGGGAATTTGAGAGAGTATTTGGGTATATTTTGGCCGAGCCAAAAGGCTTTGAAGGTGTGAGTTAATGAGAAGAGAGAGTTCCCTTTTATAAGAGGGGTGAGGGGCACCTTTGGCAAAGCTAGAACTAATATTTTATAATAAATTCATATTCGGTTTCTAATGGCTCCAAAGTGGATTATTTAAAGGTTAAGGTCGGTATGGGTCCAAAACCACTCAACCAATAGAATTTAGATAGGTTTGGGTTATTTTATTAACCTTATAATTAAGTATTAACTCTTAGTTAATTAGTTTCACTTTTACAATGTCTCTTTGTATTTCTATATTATATGGTTAATAAACGTACTATATACATCCAAGAGACCCTCAAGTGGTCCATTAATTATACAAATATCATGATATAAGTCTCTTGGAAGAACCTTAGATTTTTAAGAATTTAATATCAATTAATAATATAATATTTGTTTTAAAAACTCTTTTATGTCAATTTTGACACTGTTCAATAATTGATTTTTGTGAAAATCATAACAGAATGATTACTTCTAATAAAGTCAATTTAATAAATACTAATATGTCATATTATCCTATAAAATTATTTTAATTCATTAAAAGTCTCAAATTATATTTATTTGGGTATTTATAATATCAATTATTTTAATTTTTCACTATTATGGTAATTACTAAATCATCATTGTGTCATAAATAAATTAAATTATATAATATCTAAAAATTATAAATAAAATATCATTATGTAGGAAAACGTTTTATATTTCTAATGAATATTTACAATCGAATTTATCTTATGTATAACCCTATATTAAAAATGATTTAGTAAATAAACTTTGATTTTAACTCTTTTAACTCTTCTTTGAATTAAATAATAATAAATGTCCTAATCTAATAAAAGTGGACCTAAATGATAATATTTTATTCATAAGGTTGTTTTTGGTCGAGATACACTTTTACAATAGAATTGGGACATGTGTTAGGGTAATATTAATATCAATTTTACCCTTAATTACCCTATTTACTTTTAACCGTGGTAAATAAAAGTACAAAGTTACTATTCACCAAAAATTATTTTCATCTCATTGAACCAAATTTTACTCCTTGATTTTAACCGTGTCTCTCTGATTTTCGAAATTCCAATCACAGAAGCGGTAAAATTAAGTTTTATGAAAAATTCAGTTTTTTAACTACCACTTAGTAGTTTCACTATTCATTAAAAATTGAAGTTTTTCAGAACAATGCCAAAATTTCACCCTAAGCTATAATTGATATTCAGAATTCAAAAATGATTTCTATTTTACAAAACTCCAAACATAAAATTTGCATTAATTAATTTTATAATTAATTCCCGCTGTCACAACAAATAGCGTGTTTTTAAAAAATAATATATATCAAAAGATTGACAATTGTTTATGTCCAATTTCAAAGTGAAATTAATTATAATGAACACCATTGGATAAAATGGTAAAAATATATTCTAATTATACTTTAAAACCACTAAATAATATAATTTTTTACTATAAATTATTTTGATTAAAAAAGTTGTTTTTAAGTATTTTTCACTATTCGTAAAAATTGGAAGTTCTGACAAAAATACCAAAAATTCAACTTAGGATAATTTTGATATTCTGAATCCAAAAATGAAGTCCGTTTTGAAATATAAAATATATATAATTTCAAAAAGTAGGTATTACTATTCATAATAGCTAGTTTGATTGGTTGTGGTGTGTTAGAACTCGTTGTTGCGTACAACACACACTATCACATTATTCCAAGAGAAGCGTACCGTAGAAGCTTGGGGTGTTACATATTGTGGATATATAATAAATCTATATTTATTATACATGAGTTCAGAGCACGTATGAAGGAATTCAGACCTGAGGTAAGGGGTTTTCATCTCACTTTTATTTCTATAAGACACATGCCTTATTTGCCACTTACTTGTTATATCTGGTGTATATATTTCCCATGAATGTATTTTATGATTATAATTATGAAAATAATTGGGATTTACATATCCATATAGGGTTCTCTCATTTATAGGGTTTGTGATTAAAAAATTACCAAAGTGGTATGGTTTTATGTTACAATCTCATTCTTTATCAGGATTGTTTATGATTCTAATTATGATGATGATATTTCATGATATACATCTTAATAAACTCATTAATTTTATTATCCTATGGTTATTTATGGAAATTAAATGTTAGGCTTTCATTTTCATCTCTTTATAAACTTAATATTCAAAAACAATGTTGTAAAGAGAAACCGACTTTATTTCCCTCTTCAGTCAAAAATCCTTTTTCTTCTATATCCATGTTTTCTAAAAATGTTTTAAGAATTTTTTTATATTATTCTATGATTTTTTAAATAAAATTTACCCATTATTTAATTTTTAAAAAATGTTTTACAATGAATCCCCTTTTAATTTTATGAATGAGGTACTTTTTTAATTTTTACTAAAAATGTGCAAGAAATATTTATGTTTATGTACACAACATAAACCAAATTTTATACCTTCATGACCTGTAACATCCATTTCAGAATAAATATAAACCTAGTAGTTGGACCAGACAGTCACATGTCATCAAGCATGCCTCTCTATATGCTAGAGGCTACCAACTAGCAACGATGGTAAAATAATGGTACGGTGGGGATACTATACCCTAATGATCAGAGTAACACAATAGTATAAGAGATTAGAAATCAATAAATCAATAGAGAAATCAATACAATAATGGTCAGTACGGTAGAATATAATAATAATTATTAAATAAAAATTTCCAATACCAATGATACAACTATGCATGCGTGTTCGGATGATGCTATAAGATAAGAATAAAAGTATAGTAGAAAATATAATATAATACATGAACAATGAAAAAGAGTCAAAATAATCGATTTTGATCTTTATGAGAATCTTGAGTACTTCCTCAGTCCAATAATCATATTCTCCAATGTATAATTCACAACATAAGCAACAATCCATGGACCTCTGAACATGAGGTCTGGTCAGGTACCCTAGTGCAATGAAGGCCTGAGTTGGGTGTGAGATATACTCAGTAGGCCACCAAAAATAGTTCCTAAAGCCTAATAAAATTGGTGAATACAAAATATAGTAGTGTGTAGGTATATCAAAAAATTTGAAAATAAATAAAAGAAAACAAGTCAGTGCAGGTTCCTAAGGGACGCCTGGCTGACCATGCCTGCTTCATCCTAAGCCAGAATTCCTCTAAACATATGACATCACATATATATTTTCATGCATGAAATTTATGCAAATATATACCTGCACTGGTGATGGACTCATGGATTAGTTCCTAGGAATCCAAATAATATTAATAATATATAAATATTTATAGGGTGTATTCACAAAGGAACATAACTGGGCCTATCATAAAGGTTGAATACAAACATGGAACAAACCCAAGAATGTTATTTGGCTCGGAAGACACGTCCTTTAATATAATAAATTAGAATTTTTTGATCATTAACAAGAAAAATTAAGTTTCTTAATTAAAATGAATCATATCCCCATAAAAAGAGATTTGTAAATAGGAATCCAAAGTATTGAACTAAGAGAAATATAATTACTAATCACTATAAGAGTTTGTCCAAGATGATCCTTAATGAGGAATACCAAGTATCACTCTCAGTATGGTGTAAAATATAACCCACTAATCCTATCCTAGGTATCACACATATGATACTGAGTATATCTTGTGGCATGGTGTAACCATCTTTCCACTAAGCCTGTCCAAGGTATCTCCCATAGAGTACCAGTGTCACTCATGGGGATAATAATCTTAATCAGCCCATGAGAACATCTAAGGAATTTCTATATGGGATCTAGAGTATCACTCAATGAATAATACAACAATTATCCCTAAGAGTCCATACAATGAATATCCTATTATAGAATCCAATTATCACTCTAGGAATAATAGAAATCAAGTAACCGATGATCCCATCCTTGGAGTTCCATAAAAATGAAACCCAAGTATTGATCAAGGCATTCATAAATAATTTATTCATTTAATTTTTAATAAGGATGATTGAATCTTTAGAACATGACACATCCCCGGTCATAATTTATTTAAGAGGGACAAACCCATTTACCATTTCAAAAGAAGAATTATAAAGGCCATATTTATAAACATTCTTACACAATTCAAGTGTACAATCAGGCCCATTCCCTTTATTCATTTAAAACATCACTATTTAATTTCCCTAATTATTAAATATGGAAACAATCTTATAAAAGGTATTATTTTTAAGCTGTATAGAGAACATCATTTTGATTCATATATTATATCTAATAATCCCTAAAATGAGGGATTATTCATCACACCTAAAAAGGGTGGTCAAAAGGAAAAAGAGCATAGGAAAATATGAGCATGTGAAACATCACATATAAAAATAAACTAGTTTCCTAGAAGGGGAATAGTTTATTGACAGATATAAATCTCACCCTAAGGGGTGGTTCAGGTTTAGGTGAGAATTCTCTCCTGATGCAATTTAATACACAAAGGCAATTTAATTCAAGACATTTGGTTCTAAAAATTTAATTCAAAGATTTATGGGAAATGTACGAATAATGAAACATGTGGAACAACATAATATTTAATAAACAAGATATACTTTAATGGAAAATATATATAAAACCTACCTCATTCTTAGTATGGTCTATTGATACAATATTAAAGCTTGAATCAAGCCAGTTTCAGAGAAATCAAAGTAACTGACAAACACCACGAAAGTAGGGATAATTAGCTCGTACCATGATAACATTTAATATGGAAAGAGAAACAAAAAAATACGGATGCATGAGTCTTAGAATCACCAAGGGGATCCAAACGTGATGATAGACAGTGAAAACAGAGGCCAAATAAAGAAGATATCATCATGCCTAGAGGAGGAGAGGAGGATCTCACATGGAGGGATCCTTCATGAAAATGGGAGAAGAAGAGAGAGAGAAGAAGTACAATTATGGAAGAGAAAATGGTAAATTCACCCCATTAAATTAGGGTAATTATTTGGATTCTTGGTCATTCAAACCATGCGCTAATCGTTCTTGAGCCACTACCCAAGAAGGAGGCTCAAATGGTTTATGCTCACAGTTTGGGAAACTATGTGAAAACTATGCATTTCCACTCTGTCAACGGACCTGAAACAACTAAAAATCCATGTGGATCATCTTGAATTGTTATACCAAACTATATTATACCCTATAGCTCCATTATATTATGCACAATGTTTCACTTGGTGGGCTGCATAGTTTTAGACAAATCGTGTACCCTTATGAGTTTCTCCCGGTTTTGAGTTTTCATAGCCCAACACTCCAGAAACTCATATGAATACTTGATGCACCTCCCAAACCTTAAAAAACCTATAAATAATAATTTTAAGTGTTAAAAATCTTGTAATTTCATTCTAAATATTCTTTTAATAATTATCTCGTCCACCAATCTGAAATTCTAAATTCCTTTGTAAATTTTACCCAGTCCAAAACACTATATGTTATAACCTCCTCACCTTATAACTTCTCATACATGAGAATACTTATGGAAAAAATGAAAAAAACATGTGAACTACCCAAGTTGTGAAGAACCATATAAATTGGCACATTATATTTTCAATTTCCCAACACACCTCCAAGCATCACTTTAAGTGTACGACACATAAACCGTTAATACCTAAGACAATGCTTATATTCAAAACTGAAACATCGAGACAATTTTTACTTGATAATGTTAAACTATAGACATAATAAAATCAAAATATCTTTAATCATATAGCCTATGGAGTTCCCCATCATATGTTCTACCATTTAAATGCCAATTCTGAGCCATGGTATCCCCATTATTGGAATTTTTTATTTCAGCATGTCCTTAGCATTCTAACGATGCTCTTGGAATGATCCCTAGCTTAAACGAATGGTTGGATCCCAATCAACCTCATTTCACCAGGTTAATGAAATTTCTTGAAAAACCTTATTCAATTCCCAATTCACTCACCACATCCTGATGACATTCTACAAGTCGTTCATCATCGACCAAATTCAATGGAACAAGAGGAAAAGAAGTCAAGCCACGCTTAGACAACTATTCTCAAAACGCTTAGCTTTGATAGCCATCATATTTAAAAAAATGATCTTGATACCCTTAAAATAAGTTACCTTGAGATTTTCTCTGGAATGTTCACTTAATCCCTCACTTGACTATTGGTGATGTTTCCTGGTTGAACCATCACCTATTCACATAAGTTGTCATTCCTCAGTATGAACATGCATGTGTACCCGATCCAACACACTTGGATTGTCACCCTTAAAACATCCCATCCAAGCCTGAATGAACTCCAAGGTAACCTTAGATTCATCAACTATAGTCCAAGTATATTTTTCAATGTATTCCACCCTCTATTATTCACAAACAAGATGTTGGTACAAAACTAAAACATCCACGTGTAAAGAACATTGATTGAGCCCAACTACAATCAAGTTAATGAACTGAATGGTTTCCTTGAGTATACCTAGGGTTTACTAAATGGGAATACAAGCATCAATCAGAAAAAACACAACTCTTAACTTCCCATGACATAGAAGTGTAACTCCCATTGAGTCTATTTATCAAAATAGAAGGTAATTTTAAACTTTTATATTAGTTTGTAATTGATGCTCTATTAGTTTATCCTAGACAATATCAAGATAGGGGACATGATCATCACTAATAAAAGAGTACACTAACAGGATATTAAGAATTACAAAGAAGTCCTGAGATACTCCCTTCATATCTTGGATGAAGATCTCAATAAGGTTTCAAATCACCTATACCCAAATACCAGAAGAAAATCATTCACACCACAACTGGTTAATTTCTTTTGAAAGAGCTCAGCTGCACCTGCTGATGCATCGTCATTAACTGCCTATGATTATTTTACCACTAAAGGAATCCCATGACTAATCAAGTATAAAAATTTTAGTCCATTACTGACTTATGATTCTTTTTAAAGGTTGTATACATGACCAACCATATCATCATCATGCTACCTTGAAAGCACTGACATGTTCTTATTTTTCCAACCTCATGGGTAATAAAATGTAGAACTGACCACTCTCAACTGGTACTCCTTAGTTATGTTCCTTCTATATGGAATGATTCATATTATGAAATTTTCTATATGACTCTCCCCACATTAGTATTTTCCTAGTCATCATTTACTAAGAAATGGATATCATCCCATATCACACACTCCATTGACCACTGACTGTAGTTCCTGTACATGGAAAACATGCTCCAACATGTGTTTAACCTAAATAAATGGAAAATAGTAGGTATAATATGCAATATATTAGATTCAAATTCATAAATATGTGTGCCACTCCTCTCTATTTACATCCACTCATACTGAGACATTATGTGTAAAATCCATTCCAACCTGACTGGTGGTGTCACAACACCCAGTCCTTTTACAACATTATCCCAAGGATTGAGATGGGTCAGGCCTAAGCCTAGGTCACTCTACCTCATATATATCTTATTATTTAAGCATAAAATCTTCGGATTAAAATTGTTATCATCAAAATAATATGGTTTTTTGTACCTTTTTACTAACTTGGCGGTTACCGCATGTATCAATGCATACTACCCCAAGATTTCACAAGTAAATTGGAAAATCCTTAATACTATCCATATTCTTATCATCCCTATGCATCCTATTATCCAATGTCACATAAAAATAAATATCCCATATTCTTACTATCCCATATGAATATAAAATGGGCTAACAACCTCCATTGTCACACAACATTAAAAAAGAGAAAGAGGGTGTCTCATAGCCCACTAGGAGGAATACCATTCCCTAGTCATGTCCAACCCACTGAAACTGAGTATTACATGATGATCACACCTATAAAAAGGATTAAACCACCAAACATCCACCCATAAAGAAAGATGTGACATTTTAGAAACTAAGAGTCTGACATTGGACAAACGATACCTGAACAGTACCATGCATAAGAGAGATCGTAAGAATTTAGCCAAGTTCTAAAGTTATAAGGGCACTATCTACCTCATCTATCCTCATACCGAAGTATAAATCTTCAACTCTATAGGGGGGTCATGACTGAAAGGTAACTAAGATCAAGGGCCTATAATTTATTTTCAACCTATATAAGGAGAAAAAACCTATGATAAATGCTCATGTTTTCATTTCAAGGAAAAAATGAGGGAAAAGGCTTTAACTACCCTTACTTGAGTGTAAATCTATGAACACCACTTAAGGTTTAATTTTTTGGAATTAAACTAAGTCAAATTATTTATTTAAACATTGAAATATTAACTTAAATAATAATAATAATAATAATAATAATAATAATTACAGGGTGTATTCCCAGGGGAACATAATTGGTCTTGTCATAAATGTCGAATAAAAACATAGAACAAACCCAAGAATGTTATTTGTCTTGTTAAACATGTCCTTTAATATAATAAATTATCATTTATTATATCATTAACAAGAAGAATTAATGTTCTTAATTAAAAGGTATCATGGGACATCTAAGGTGATCTATAAAGATAAATCCCATGTATCACACAAGGAGCATTATAATTACCCATCACCGTCAGAGCCCATCCAATATGATCCATAAAAAGGAATCTCAAGTATCACTATCGGTATGGTGTAAATCATAACACACTGAGCCCATGATAAATATCACATTTAAAGTATATATTATCGCTCATGGAGTGGTGTAACCATCTTGCCATTGAGCCAATCTAAGGTATCTCCCCTAGGGTACTGATATCACTAACAGGGATAATAATCTCAATCATCCCATGAGTCCATATAAGGAATTCCTACATGGGAACCCGAGTATCACTCAAGGAATAATAAAAATTTTTCCCCTAAGAGTCCTTCCAAGGAATATCATATGAGGGAATCCAAGTATCAGTCTAGGCATAATATAAATCAAGTAACCAATCAGCCTATCCTCAGCGTTTCATAAAATGGAAACCCAAGTATCACTCAAGGTGTTCATAACTCATTTATTCATTTAATTTTTAACAAGGAGGAGGACATGTTTATAAAATGTCACAAAAACATTCATAATTTCTTTTAGAGGGCTATTACAATTTTCCATTTCAAGATTGGAATAATTAAGTCCATATTCATAAACATGACAACATAACTCAAGTGGACAGGAGAGGTCCATTCCCCTTATTCATATAAAACATCAGTATTTATTTTCCCAATTTGTTAAGGATGAAAAAATATATCACAAGTGGTTTTATAATTAATTTGGAGCAAGCTCATCATTTTTATTCATATAGTACAATTAATTATTCTCTACAGGAGGAATTATTTATCACACGTAAAAAGGGTGGTCAATAGGAAACAAATCATAAAAAACATGAGTTTGTGAAATATCACCGATAAGGGTGAACTAGTTACCTATAATATGAATAAGTTATTGGAATATATTAATCACACGAAAATGGGTGGTTTAGGTTGAAGTGATAATCCTCTCCTGATGTAATTTTATACTTAAATGTAATTTAATTCAAGAGATTAGGTTCTAAAAATTTAATTCAACAATTTAAGATAAATGCACAGAGAATCCATCATGAGGAAAAAATGCATATTTAATAAATAAGCTAGAATTTATTGGAAAATCCATAAACCTCCTACCTCATTCTTATAATGGTCCACTCATACTATATCAAGGCTTGAATCAATCCATTTTGAGAGAAATTGAATAAATATAAAAACTCACTAAAAATATGGTGAATCATATAGTACCAAGATAACATTTAATATGGAAAGATAAACCAATAAAGGAGGAAGTAGGAGTCTTAAACTCACAAAATTTATTCCAACATGATGACTGATGGTCAAAATTGAGGTCAGATGAATAATATATCACCATTCCTAAATGAGGATAAGTGGAGCTCTTATGGAGTGTTGTTGTGTGTGGATGGGAGGAGAAAAGAGAGAGGAGAAGATTTAAAATGATGGAGGGGGAAAAGGGTAAATTTACCCCATTAAATAAGATTCATGGTTTGTCCACACGATTGGCCAAATCGTTCACCAACCATGCTTGAGACACTGCCTAAGAAGGAGGCCTGCATGGTTCATGAACACAATTTGGGATATCATGAACCAACTATGCATTTACCCTCTAATAAGAGACCTACAACAACTGAATGACCATGAAACTCTTCTCGCATGGTAAGAAAAAATTGTGTGAGACCCCCAGCTCTACTGGATTAGCCACACAATTTCACCTAATGGGCCGCACTATTTCATACAAATCATGTGCACTTACCAATTTCTCCCAATTTTGAGTTTCCAGATTCTGATTCTCCCGAAACTCATATAAACTCCCAAGGAACCTTTTAGCCCTTAAACCAATTCCAAAAAAAAAACAATTTAAAGTGTCCAAACTCTCGGAATTATGTCCTAAAAATGATTTTAATAATTGGCTCATCCAACAATATGAAATTCCAAATTACATTAGAAATTTCACCCGGTCCAAAACATGGGACATTAGACAACCAAAAAATTATTTGAAGCTTCCATTACAACTTTCTAGGTCTATTTTCAAAAAAAAATTTAAAAAATTTATGAATTTTTTATATTTTAATGTGGTGATTTCAAAATGGAATGAATATTTTCCTCAACAAAGTCTTAATGATCTTTTTTGGTATTTATATTCATTAGTGACAATAACCTTAGATGTTTCTTATGATTTACTAGGGATATGATCTAATTATACCATCATTATCCTTTCATTGTATGGTTTATGATTATAGTAATAAGATGTTTATAGAGCCCATTCCTTTCAAAGGTTTATGTTATGATGAATTGATGAAATGTTTATGAAACCCATTTCATTTCCATTAGTTATACCATGATGAAATATTTGTTAAACCCATTTATTTTCTATAGGTTATGATATGTTGAATGTTTTATAATATTGTGTCACAAATATGTATGATTTTAAATATGTGATGGGAGAGAAAATAATTACATATCCCTCAAATGCATAAGGTAAATATTGATATCTCATGAGATAAATGGGACTGGAATGTGGAGTGATCCTGATTTAGTATAAGACTTTGTACACTATAATAGTATTGAGAGTGAACCTTGACTACCATGATGTTTTGGGGAGTGAACCCATTCAAATTTAATATTCTTTTAAATGATCCTTGACTACTAAGAAAATGATTTTATATGCTTATGTGTATGCCACAAATCTATGTATTGTACCAATGTTATGATCTCATGACTTATGTTCTTTGATTTCTTTATGATTCATGTCTTCTAAAATTCCAACCTTCATTCCATGACTCAATATTATGATCTATGATATATATGTTATGGTTTTCAAATGTTATACTCATGTTCTTATACCCTTATTCTCATTTTATATTTATATGATCATTGATATATCTCTTTTTTACCCTTATTAAGCATTAGAACATACTCATTATTATGTTTCCTTTCCCCATGTTATAAAGAAAGGTATTATGTATTATATGTCTAAGAAGTTTTCAAGTTATTAAGAACTTAATGGGAGATGATATAGTTCACTTATACACTAGTTTTTTATGTATCCAAGTTTCCAAATATACTAGACCTATACGATTTTAGAGTGGGTTATTATGTTATATAATATCATATAATAATATTAAATATCTACATATGAAAAGTGTGGGTCACGTTACATAGTGAATATCCCCTATATAAAATGGGGATGGCTAGAATGGTGAGAAGGTGTCTATAGTGGTGTTGTGAGTTAAGTGTGGTTTTTGTTGCACTAACATGAAGAAAATGGTGAGGGAGATTATCCTATGTCATGGTCCTTGGGGTGGTAGGTTAAAAAAACATGGTAGGATCAACCATGCTATGGTACAAAATTTTGTGGTGGTTAAAATCATTTTAAATGTGAGAACTTGTAAATAACTTGACCCTAGTATCATAGATTCAGTTGTTAATTAATTACATTGGTTCTAGATACAAGTTATTTTATCCTAATGGGATGAATAGTTTAGTAGTATGAAAAAACTTGACACACACTTGAATTTTATATTACAATTTAAAACCTAAAATAAAACCTATTAAATTCTTTGATAACACAATTATTACCTTTATCATATCCCTTTATATCAACCATAATACACTCATTGCATCATGGGGAAAGGATACATAAAAAAGGGGTGAGCTCATATGCTTAGAAAGGGTATGCATACAACATAAGATATCATAGATAAATAATAAATAATCAATATGAAAGGTAAATATATAAAAAAATACCATTTAATAAATAACTTGAGCATGAATAATAATATATCAAAAATAAATTATGCTTAAGTAATTTCATATAAATAATCACATAATATTGAGACTTATCCATAGATATCTTAACTAATCAAATAATCACATGGAAATAAATAAATAATATCATAATGAGGTAAAAAAATAATGTTGGACATCATAAACATACCATAAAGAACTCATATCAAGAAATATTATATAAATAGGTGATGCTTTATCCAAATACTCAAACTAGTTTGTCTCATGAGACTTGCTAATTCCTTGAGGGGATATAGTGGGTCCCTCAATCACTTACTGGGTCTAATTTATTCCTTATATGAAATGGGTGAATCATACTCAATATAAACATTCCTATGAAAAACCTAGTATGCAAAATGTTAATAATTTACACAATCAATAAACATAATTCTAAACCTTCAAGATTAATATGGAGTATGATATCAAAATAGTATATCCCCAATCAAACTAATCATAAACCATCTAGAGAAATAATAATTTATTTATCATTACAACATATACTAAGTGCATCTTAAGTAAAATAAGTTTTGTTTTCATTGTTTAATAGAAATAACACAAAAATATCATTGAAAACATTATTGAGAAAAATACACTTTTCACTTTGAAAATAACTTTTAAAAACTAAATATTTCTAGAATATTAGGAAAAATTGTTCTTTGAAAGAATTATAGAAACTTGTAATGTAATTATAAAATCATTGAGTGGTCATGATAGGGGTAAATTACATTCATGAAGAGTATGTTCAAAAAATATTCCTTTCAAATTTTCATATGTAAATTAAAAAAGTACCTCATTTGGAAAACGAAATGAATATTCATTTTAAAACATGGACATGGGAGGAAAATTTCATGACTAAAGAGGAAATAAAGTCTTTTTTTCCTAAAAAAATTGATCTTTTGAGTACTTAAAATATGAAAATGAAAGAAAATATTATAATTATAAAAAATAACCAAAGTATAATAAAATATATTGGATTTAATATATAAATATCATATAATTCCCCCAGATGATACTTAAACATAAACAATCTTGAATAATGATGAAATTATGAAATAAACCCTTACCACCTCGTCAAATTTTGAATTGTAAGACCCATGAAAGAAATAAATTTAGGTGATATTTTAATCCCATAATATTCATTATAATAATTATTAAATAGGTTCATTTTTAGTATATACAACACAAAAATGAAACAAGTGGTGAATATAGAATGTATACCACATAAATAAAAGTGAGATGAAAATCCCTTACATCTGACTTGAATTACTTTATATGTTATGAAACTACTGTTTAATAAATACAAATATATTATATAACTAAACACACATATATAATACAATATATTATTTAAATATAATATTTTATTGTCTATTTCATTATACTTATTTGTTAAAATCACTGTTTCATGGTATAATTGTTTCATTTTTCATGTCTATTTTGGTTTGGTAGTTTCAGTCCTTGTACATTGGTTATGGTTACATCATATGTATAATGTTATAAATTATATAAATATAATATATATTCACTATGTATATATTTTTATTCATCCATAATAGTTATATATTGAAAAATGAGTTACGTCATTCTTGGAGACGGTAGGTCGTATGTACGCATGACCGCTATTTTCATTTTTTGGCGAAAGGAATGAAATAAAGGTAAATAATAATTAAAATTTATATTATAATTATTATATAAAATAAATCATATATTTTCATCAAATTTATCCTTATTACTAGGAGAAATTAAAATTGAATCACATCCCTTTGTGGAGGCGGCAATCCACACACACTCACGAGTGACGTTATCATTTTCTAATGGATTGGAAGGTAAAAATTTATATGTGATATTACAATTAAAAAAGTATAGATTTATCTAAATTATCATATATATATAATTTAAATCCTTTATTAAATCCATTCATGAGAGGTGGTGATGGAAAATGAATTACATCGGTTCACGAGATGGTAGTCCTCTTTACACACAATCGACTGTTTAAATTCCCATTTGAAAAAACATGTGAAAGGTGATGTCATGGGCGCCCTTAAATGATTATTGGTTTTTGGGTACTTAGGTGCAGCAGAGTGGATGACCAAGGTCATCTCTCAAAGGAGGAAGTAAATTAAAACAACTTCTTAAAGGTATTTTAAAAATAAAATAGAATTGAATTAAAACACTACATGAAAGGATGGGTTTTTTTATCATTTATAAAACTTGAAGTAGTTTGCTGGAAGAATATTTCCTTTTTTTGTTTTTAATTTTGAATTGAATTTTGATTAAAAAGACGCAACAAGAAGATGTTTTTTAGAAAATATCTTAAAAGGTGTAATTGATCTAACTCTACCTCTTCACACAATTATTTATCATCACCATTTAAATCAATATCCACTAAATTACGATCCCCTAATTTGTTAACCCTCTAACCCTACACGAGTTAACTTAACCCCAAAGATGAAATTACTTAAACCCTAGGCTAGCTTCAGAACACACAATCGCAGCACCCTGATTTGATTGTTGTTCTAAGGTTAGATTATGGTCAGTGGTTAATTATAGAACATATCCATTCTGAAAATGAGGATGAATTGTATTTAGGGATTATATTTTAACTCTACAAATTTATCCAATGTGGTCTTTTATTACTGATTAAGATCGCGCTCTCACAATTTACTCAAAATCTCAACCTCGCTTGTTTTTGTGTTAATTGTTCAATTTATTTCTTAGTTTATTATAATTTAAAAACAAAATTCATGGATCATATTAAGTGAATTAAAGTAGATCAATGATTCAAAATAATTAAATTAAGAGGGTAGAAGATAGATCAATCACTAAGAAAAGTACTCTTCTATGGGCGGTGTGGTCATCATGGAGACATTTTTCATGAGCAAGTATTGAAAGGGTAGAACTCAATCTCATCTCCACTCTTGATTACAACCGAATTATGAATATTAAGATAAGAAGAAAAGGGAATAACAAAGAAGATTAATTGAATAAAAATTCAAGATACAAACATGAAAGAAAAGAAATACAAAGAGGAGGTGGGAGAGGAGATCCCTTTTGGAAGAGATGTTTGCACAAAGCCTTACTTCTTCCAAGAGTTGTGAGGGGCTCTCAAGAGACATCCTTTTAGACACACCTTCCCAAATACTCGACCATCCCTCTCAAAGATTGAAAAAATCCTTTAAATAGAGTTGGGGAGGTCTAGGGTTACAAAAAATTATTAAATGTGAAAGGGAAATTCGGCCAAATATTTTAATCCCACTTGCACCGCATATTTGACCACCAAAACGCGTGAAGTGTCCGACCTTATAAAAGGATGATTTGTGCATAATCATATCCCAGATCTTCCATCACAATGTTGGCCCAATCCAAGCCCGTATGAAGATGATATGACCCAAATGGTGAAGTGATGTCCAATCTGGATAGTTCAGTCCATCTTTGTCTTCGTGACCCATTTACTCGACTCAAATGCCTGATCCAGCTCACATGTCCTGAATAGAATTTGTATCCTATTACATCCGGAACACAGTTACAAATTTTTAAGTCAAAATAATTTACAAAAAATATTTATTCCTGAAATACTACAGTGAATTTTAAAAGTGTAAAACTGGAATTTTCATCAAATTTGAAAATGAATGATCTAATCCCAAATATTTCAGAATTGAACATATTTAACATAATGTGAGGAAATTATATAATATATTATCAATAAAATATTCAATAAAATTATGTTTTATCCACATGATATGGATATGGGTTATGAAATCAACATAATAACATATAAATATGTGGTAGATATTGGTATTATTATATTTTAATTATTAATACATGAATTATGGTGGTAACCGAAGATGTAAAATCAAAGATCTTATTTAGTACAATTACCTTCGCTTAGAGAAACCCCATTTGGATCGCTTATTAAAGACCCTAGAGTTAATATTTTGGGAAGAATAAAATCTATAACCTGTATAAGAATGTTTGGGAGATATTTAGGTAGGTTTTGGTCAAGATAAATCGCTTAATAGGTATGAAGAAGTGGGGAAATAGTTTCCATTTTATAATTTAGGAGGAATGAAATTTTTGAAAATACCCAAAACTATTTAGTAATGGGAAGCCACTATCAACCCAAGTGCCTCTAAAATTGATAAATAATATATATTATTAAATATAATTTTAATAAACACAACCAATTAAAAAAAATTTAAACATTTTATTCCCTTAAAATCTAAGGTTACTCACTTCTACCATTTAAGTGTTCACCACAGTAACTAGTTTTTTTTACCTATGTAATTTATCATTTAAACATAAAAATAAATTATCATTATTAGATAATTTAGACAAAAATAATATAAATATTAAATCCAATTTATTAAATGAAATTCTTATGTGTGTTGAAATTAAATTTTAACACCGATGGATGTAACGCGCAAAACCATGTTTTAACCTTAACCATGATAATTGATTTTTATTGTTTTTATTGTTAATTATTACTAATAGTTATATTGATATTATTAAATAAAATTAATTATTATGATTAAAAATATGGAACCCATTTTATCAAATTAAATTCATATAATTTGTAGAATTTAATTTAAAATTAAACTTACAATTGTGACGAAAATGTGGTTTTCCAAAGAAAAGTTTTCCGAAGTACAAAAAGTTTCTATATCAAATTTAAACATAAATTTAATTAAAATTATAGAAATTATTTTAATAATAATATAATTTAAATTATTTTACATCTAAAACAATTTTAAATAAAAATGAAACTTTTTAAATTCTTTAAACCAAAATGTATTTTTCAATAAAAATCAGTATTTTTCACTATTCATCAAAAAAAATTATACCTGTAGAAAATTATCAAAAATTAACCCTAAGATAATTTTGACATGTTTTTTTTTAAAAAAATAAGTTCATTTTTTCAAATAAACTTTCTAAAACTGGTAAAAATTAATTTTAAAATAATTACATGAAATGCGATAAAACAGCTTTTTAGAAAAAATAAAATGCTTAGGAATAAAACTAGATTTACTCTTATCTCATGCTTAAAAAAATATTAGATGAACGATAAAATATTTTATGGAATATATGATATATAAATTGTACTAAAATAATTCACCAATAGTTATTAATTTTATTTATTAATTTAAAAACACATTTGAAGGATAAAATAGTTTTTTTAGAAAAAAACATTTCTTTTAATTCCAAATGTTTTTTATTATTTTTTATTATTAATTAATTGATAACAAATGAATTTATTTTATACATGTATAAAACATACACATTTCATAATTTACTTATTCTTATTTATACCCTCGAATTTAAGGTCTACGTTATAACAATATATTATATAGATATTTATTTAGACTTGGGGTTGTGCATATCACAAGATATCAAAGTGATTAAATTTAATGAAATATATCATAAGATATTGGGTTGTTACATTCATCCCTCCTTAAATAAATTACACTCTCCCAATTTTATTTTGGCTATAAAATGTTCAACCTTCCTTTAAAACCCACATTGTACAAATGGATAATAAAACTTTATTTGAAAAAAGAGAAAGGGAAATATGAAGGTCATATAGAATAATAAAAAAGTGGGTTTCTAAATAGAAGAAAATTATTGGGAAGTGAAAACATGGAAATGGAGGAGAATAATAACACATAAGGAATAATAGATAATTATAGAGAAAATAATCAGGAGAAAGTTAATGACCACAAAAAATAAATCAATGAGGGGTGAAGAGACTATCAATTCATCAGAAATGAAGGTTAAAGGATATTTTTTTTCAAGATCCTCTTATTAACGTTGAGGGATTTTTTAATCTCAATATAGAGAAAATTAGAAAATATACTACTTGATTTATTTCCATTTTATAATCAAAATTTCATCTTTCATTATACTCCAATGAATCTTATCTTCATTTCTTACTCTAAGAAATGAATCTTCAAGATGGATTTTTATATTCCTGAAGCACTAAAATTAACTTTTAATGGATCATAAGATCCATAAGTAATTCCTTTTATCTAAAAATATTTTCTGAAACCATAATGGTTATCATAAGTCTTAAAAGTTGGATACATAATACATTAATATTTAAATACTCAACAATAACACTCAAAATTCAACTTAAACCATTCCATAAATAGTTAACTTTAAAACCCTTCCAATTTTTTTTAACCAAACTTAAAATCCCAAAATAACTATAAAGAAGGTCACTAAATTTACAAAATAAAATTAATATTAATCCCCCAAAAAATCTAAAATAACACTTAAAGTCACATACCAAATATGTGAATACCTTTATTATATATTCTACTGAGACTTTTTAATAACCTAAATTACCATAAAACCTTAATGAAAAATTGAATTCTTTCAAAAATTAACTATTTCTTCATCATATATTATTTAATATATTCTATAAATAAAAAAATGTTTTAAAATACATAAAAGATAATATAAACCACTTTGTTATCAAATAAATAACTAATTTCAAGGTCACCAATACTTACCCCTTTACTTCGTCAATGTATATCATCTCTTTATAAAAACTAAACATCATTAACTCAACATTAGGAAAATATTAAGGGTTTTCATTCCTTAATCATATGTTCTCCAAAAATTTCACCAGACCACTAAATCACTTTTCTTGGTTATCAGTATTATTAAACATATGCTTCAAAATAATTAATGAAAAACTTCTAAAAAACAATCATTATATGTTTAATGACTATTATAACCAGAATATCATTAGTATAATAATTTTACAACATAATTATTGAATCCAAATACATAATATAAGGACCCAGCCTTATTACATTACATAATATTGATTTTATACAAGAAATAATTTCCTTTTACATTTAGGATATTTTCAAGTTTAGAGATTTAGAGAATTGGGACATAATACATTCAAAACTTTACACATTGTTACAGAGTGGATACCATAAAAACATTTTCCATTTTTTTTAAAATATAAAACATTAACAATTATGACATGATTTCTTTGACAATTCTTCAAAAATTTAACTTTTATACCTTATTTTTATTACAAATACTTATGACATGTGAAAATTATTTTAAAAAAACTTGGGATGAGCACAAAAATCTCAGTAGGGGATGTAAAATAAGTAATGAGCACATTAGTCCATGAATACTTGTAACGTATGAAAACATTTTAAAAAGACATGATTATCACCCATATATACTTACTTTGTGAAACACGATATTTAAAAAATATCCACACAAACATGATAACGTAAACATAATCATAAAGGTATCTTGGGACATTACTTACATAACCTTGTAACCCTCTCGGTTACCTTATAGTCTGTAACCCTCACAGCTACCTTACAATTTGTATAAACATCACAGTTACACTTGGAGTAACCATATGGATGACCTCCAAAATACACATACCCAATGCATTTGAGGGATATATAGGTACCACCCTTCATCATAAACAATTCCCAATAAAAATAACATAATCATACAACATGAATAATAGCATAAAAACATTGCTTTTGAATTTTGTAAAATAGAATTTTAAAAAGAGGATTTTAAAAGAAAATCCCCTTACATAAAACATATAATTGAAGAGAGACTTAATAGAGTGGATGGAATATGTATATAAATTATAATAATAAATTATTAAACATAATATAAACAAAACCCATCACACAATCAATTTTAATTCCACAGAAATAATGAAGTAGAAGGCTAACCCAAAAGATGGAAATCGGGTTAAGAATTCCCTTACCTCATGTTTGTCTTAGTTCCAAATCATTTAAACCTACTATATAATATCTAAAAAAGTGATATTAGTATATTAAATAATCATATACATCTTTATAATACCTTATATGATCATTTCATTACATCATTTCACCCTTTAATTGTTTGTATTTTGTTCCCTGCATTGTTTTGGGTGAATTCTTTACATGATTTTCATGAATGGTTCATGATGGTTTGTTCTTGTCAATTGGAAGTGAAACTCCATAATTTTAATGTAAAGGTATTTAAAAATTTACATTAAAATAATTTATACCATTTATCATTTTGATTTTTGATATGAGGATGACTCATAAGTTAAAACATTAATGATGTTCGTTTAGAACATTTTAGTGGGTTTTTGATAATAATGACATCATTTTGTCTTATAAATTAAAACCATGAGTACAAAAGAATTACAGAACCATGTATGAGACATAAAACATATTTTTTAACCTGGTTCAACCATAAAAATGGTTTCATGACCAATCTTGAAATAATTAATGCAAATTGAAATGACATTGTCCATGATGTCAGTAATTCGACACATCACGGTCAATTTTTTTATTCATTCAATAAGTGGGAGAGGAGAAGAATAATGATGATGAATTTACCATGAACATGAGAAAATATAGAATATAAATTATTTCTTGATCTTTATTTCCTTCTGGGTAAGAGGAGATGAGGATATAATAAGAAAAGAAAGGAACTCAAAATAAAAGAATAATTGAGAAATCCCTTACAAAAAGTCGACAGCCTAACGACTATGCAACATGGTTTTAGAAAATATTAAAAAGAGAGGGGACAAGGGTAACCCATTCATAAATGAATCATAATAAAGAATATATTAAGAATAATAACGAAATAAGAACATGGTATGGGAACTTGAAAGTTAAACCACATAAAAGAGAACTTGAATGGAAAAAGAAAGAAACTGAGAATTTTCTTACCTTATAGAGTAACTCCTAGAACATGAAGGTCGGGACCTTGGGGGATTGATAAAACCTTATAAGGACTCTTAGAGAGGTAATGAGGCCAGAGCTTAATTGAGGAAGAATTGGTAATGTATTTAATGACGAAATGGGTTGGTATTTATAGCAAAAGTGAAAGATTATTTTAATAATTTCCAAGGGACACTTCATTAGTGGTATTTGAAAAACCATGGGCTTTCCCATGGTATTTTCCCTTAGTATTAGCCACTTGAGACACCTCATATCTTATTTAACTGTACACAAGTCAACCAGATTTATTACATCATTAAGGATGTCATTAACACACTTAAACTCAAAACTGTATTTTTTACTATTCACAGAAAAATAAACTGTTTCAGAAAAATCCCCAAAGCTCCCCCTAACCATTTTTCAATTTGTAGAATTCTAAAATGAAGTCCATTTTTTGAAAATAATTTTCTAAATATCATTAATTTATTTCTTAAATAAAGTCATTCATAAATAAAAAATTAACAATTTTTAAACTATAACTGCTTTTATATCACATTGAAAAATTAACCAAAATGTCATTATCTTCAATCCTTAAGAAAATAAAATAATAATAAAATTTACTATTCATTATGGTCATATTACTATTTATAAGGGTATGTTATTATTCACCAAAATAACAAGTTGGTTCTACTTTCTCCAAATAACTTATTGAACAAAATTGTAGATGATCATTTTTCAAAATTCAAAACATAGAAGTAGTAAAATTATGTTAAACGGTTAGTTTTAAATATCTAATTTAAAAAAAAATCATGTATTTCAATTTATTTTTAGAAAACCATGGGGTGTTACATTATCCCCACCTTCTGGAAATTGGGTACTCATAATTTTATTTACTTATTAAACAAGTGAGGGTACCTTTCCCTCATATCATTTTCAGACTCCCACGTTGCTTCTTCTACCATGTGGTTTCTCCACAAAACCTTTACCTAGTGAATTACCTTATGCTGTAATACCAATTCCCTTTGATCAAGAATCTGAATTGGTTTCTCTTTATAAAAAAGGTTCTCTTCTAGTTGAACTGCTTCTGGGCTCAAGACATGTGATGAATCTAGCACATACTTTCTCAACATCTAAACATGAAAAACATTGTGTACCTAAGACAAACTTGGAAGCAAAGCTACTCGGTATGAAACTATTCCAACTTTATCCATGATTTCAAAAGGACCAAAGAACTGCAGACTTAGTTTCCCTTTCTTACTGAAACACATCACACTTTTCCAAGGAGAGATTTTAAGAAAAACATAGTCACCTACCATGAAACAAAAGTCTTTCCTTCTATTATCTGCATAGCTTTTCTGCCTTCTCTGAGTTGTCCTCATGTGATGCTAGATCATATTCACTTTCTTAGCCACTTCTTCTACTAATTATGCCCCCATCAGCTTTCTTTCACTAACTTCATCCCAAAACTCCGGATTCTGACATCGCTTCCCATACAGTTCCCCGAAAGGTTCCATATGTATACTAGAATGAAAACTGTTATTATTAGAAAACTCAACTAAAGAAAGATGTTGATCCCAACTTCCCTGGTAGTAAATTGAACAAGATCGATGCATATCCTCCAAATTCTGATTCGTTTGTTCTATATAACCTTCTGATTGGTGATGAAAAGTTGTACTGAAATTTATTTTTGTTCCCAACGACTTCTGAACCCTCTTCTAAAAGTTATAAGTGAACCTAGGATCCTGATCAGATACAATGGAAAGAGGAACTCCATGTAACCTAACAATATCTTTTAGATACATTCGAGAAAGTTGATCCAAAGACCTTATATCCTGAATAGAAAGAAAATGTACAGATTTTGTCACCCATCAACAATAACCCAAATTGCATTGTTACCTCAAGAAGTCTTAGGTAGTCCCACAACAAAGTCCATGGATACATTCTCCCATTTCCACTCTGGCACTGGAAAAGGCGGAAGCATACCCTTCGGTAACTTCCATTTTTCTTTAACCTATTCACATGTCAACCATTTCATGGTAAAATCAGAAATATATCTTTTCATTACATCCCACTAATAATAATCCTGAAGGTCTCTGTACATATTAGTACTGCGAGGATAAACTAAAAATGGAGAACTATGAGCTTCATGCGACAAGTCTTTCTTCCAATGGGAATCACAAGGCACACAAAACCTTTTTCCAAATCTTAAAACACAATATTTAGCAAGATTAAATTCTGGAAACTTACCCATTTTAACCAATTCTACCTTTTTCTATGGCTCACATTCTTCCTTATACACTTGCTTAATTCTGTTTGATAATAATAAATTCACTGAAACCTGAGACAAAATAGATGTATTCCCTGCACCAAAAAAATTCTAATCCCAAATTCATCAAATCCTTAATCAAGGGATTATGTTCCAAATGTAACATGGTTAATGATGCACGATGTTTTCAACTCAAGGAATCTTCCACTTTGTTTGTTTTTTCAAGATGGTAATTGATTGTGCAATCATAACCATTTATCAATTCTAACCATCTTGTCTGCCTCATGTTTAATTCTTTCTGAGTGAATATATATTTCATACTTTTATGGTTAGTATATATTTGACATTTGTATTATTATAAATGATACCTTCAAATTTTCAATGAAAAAAACCACATCTTCCAATTAAAAATCATGTGTGGGATAATTTAACTCATGAGGTTTAAGTTATCTTAAAGCATAAGCAATTACCTGATCATTTGGAATCAAAACACAAACAAGTCCCTTCAAAGAAGCATCACTGTAGATGAAAAGCTTAGAATTTCGGGAAGGCAAGGAAAAAACTGGAGCATTCACCGATCTCTTCTTCAGTTCCTAAAAAGAAACATCACATTCTTCTCTCCGAAAAATTTTAACCCCTTTTCGTGTTAACATAGTTATCAGGCTAGATAACTGTGCAAAGTTCTTAACAAACCATCAGTAATAACCCACCAATCCAAGAAAACTATGAATTTATATAACATTTGTGTGTCTTGGCCATTCATCAACTACTTTTGTTTTGGTAGGACCAACTGTTATTCCATACTTATTTACAATATGAACAAGAAAAGAAATATTTTGCAACCAAAAATCACTTTTTCTAAATTTTCCATACAATTTCTTTTCTTTTATGGTTTGTAAAATAACCCTTATATTTTTTTCATGATCCTATTTATTTTTATAAAATAATAAAATGTCATCAATAAACACAACCACAAACTTATCCAAGAACTCATTAAATATACTATTTATAAGATTCATGAACAAATCAAGTGAATTAGTTAACCCAAATGGCATAACCAAAAATTCATAATTCCCATATCTAGTACAAAAGGTTGTTTTCAGGATTTCATCCTCCTTCACCTTCAGCTAATGGTATCGAGATCTCAAGTAAATCTTGGAAAAGTAGTGATCTCCTTGAAGCTGATCAAACAAGTAATCGATTTGAGTCAAATGATACATGTCTTTAATAGTGATGGTATTCAAAGATCTATAATCAATACAAAGTCTCATGGAACCATCTTTCTTCTTAACAAACAAAACAGGAGCTCCCCAAGGTGAAGTGCAAGGATGAATGAAGAATTTATCAAGAAAGTCCCACAACTAATTTTTTATTTCAAGAAGTTCTATTTGAGCCATACGATATGGGGGTTTTGAAATTGGCTTAGCATCATGAACTAAGTCAATTGTGAATTAAACTTCCCGATTAGGCATGAAACCGGGTAACTCAACAGGAAAAACATCTAGGTATTCATTTACCATAAGCACATCATCAATCTGAATAGTTCCCTTGTTTTCAAAAATATGAGCAAGATAACTTTCATTTCCATATTTCAATAGTTTCTCAGCTTCCTAATATGTTATCAATTGTATGGGTCCATTATTTTATAAAAAATAAAACTCTTTCTGAAAAACAACTTCTTTAGCTCTACAGTAAATCTTAACATGATAAACAGAAATCCAATCCATTCCCAGAATAACGTCAAACTCAACTAAGGGGAAAACAATAAGGTTCATAGGTAAAGTCTTTCCAGATACCACAATAGAAATATTCTTATAGTTCCTATTTTCTATAATATTTCTCCTTTGGGTTTTAACAACAAGTTCCTATTTCATTTTTTGAGGTGATATTACCAATTTACCTGAAAATTAATCAAAGATGAAGTGTTGTGTAGACCCCATATCAAACAAAAATTTAGAAAAATCTGAGTAAACAAAAAAAGTACCTAATACAAATTCATTGGATGGCCCTACATCTACTTACGTAGTCACAAAGGATCTCACTACACCTTTCTACTTATAATTTGGCTTCTTTGCATCATTTGGATCTCTCTTAAGGTAGAAATATGCATAGTGACCCATCTCACCACATTTAAAACACTTAACAGTTTTCTTATCAGGATTAGTATTTGGTCATTTTAATTACAATCTCGGGCCATATGTCCAAACTTACCACATTTAAAACACTTCCCAGTTTGGATAAAGACACCCCCAGGGTGTTTCTTGCCACAATTTTCACAAAATTTAAATTCGATTTTCTTACCATCAGATTTCTTTGGTTGATAACCCATTGCTTTCCATCTAGACCACTTCTTCTACTTATTTCCAAAATTCACATGATCATCAGAAAACTCCATCTCTACCCACTTATCACATCAGATAAGTTTCTCGTAACTTTTGAATTAACGTGTGGCCAACACCCTTCTATGCCTTGGCTTAAATCACGAGTAAAAGCAGTTGAATATTCTATCAAGATCCAGAATAAGATTTCGATCATACCTTGCCAGTAGGGTGAAGTTCTCTTTATAAACATCCACTGAATATTCCTCCTTTTTCTTTAATTCAAGGAATTTATTCTCCATCCTAAGTCTCACCATCTTAGGAAAACATTTTTCAAGGAAAATAATTTTAAATTTATCCCACTCTAAGGCATCAATATCCTATCTATCCCTAATATTATTTACTATTTACCAACACTGATCAGCTTCACCTTAAAAATGATAAATGGAAAGGCTTACCTTTTGATTATCTGAACATCCCATAACATCGAATATCTTTTCAAGGGATTTATTCAATTATTCAGCCGCTACTGGGTTAGAAGGTCCATTGAAAACAGGAGGGTGTTATCTCATAAAATGTTCCACTATTTTCATATTCCGTTATGGTACCTCTGGTTGTTCTATTTCATGGATTAAAACACTATTTATTTCTTGTGTTAGCTAAGCCATTACTATCTCAAACTGCTCGGTCCCAATCCCTACCATTTCAAGCTGCAGATTCAGAAGGATGTCGTTCTGTCGGTTCCTCTCCTTTTTAGCTTCCCTGTTTCTTCTGCGGATAACCATTCTGAACAAACATATCTTAGACAAAAAAATATTGTAATATTTAAATTCTATAACATTTCAAATTAATCATAAAGAAAAAATCATTTACATTATTCTTTTAACATCATCCTAGCCCCTAAAGTTACTAAAACCATCCTCTGATACCAACTATAAGGTCCTGACCTCATTACATTACATAATCTTGATTTTAGACAAGAAATAATTTCATTTTACATTGAGGATATTTTCAAGTGTATAGATTTAGATAATTTAGACATAATCCATTCACAACCTTACACATTGTTACAGAGTGGATACCATAAAAACAGTTTCCTTTTTTTTCAAAATATAAAAATTAAACCTTAAGACATGATTTATTTAACAATTCTTCGAACATTTAACTTGGATTCCTTATTTGTATTACACATCCTTATGACATATGAAAATCATTTAAAAAAAACTTGGTATGAGCACAAAAATCCCAGTAAGGGATGTAAAAGAAGAAAATAGCACATTAGTCCATGAATACTTGTAACGTATGAAAACATTTTCAAAAGACATGATTATTACCTATATATACTTAATTTGTGAAACATGATATTTAAAAAAGATCCAAAAAAACATGAGAACATAAACATAATCATAAAGGTATCTTGGGGCATTACTTACATAACCATGTAACCCTCTCAGCTACCTTATAGTTTGTAACCCTTACGGCTACCTTACAATTTGTGTAACCATCACAGTTACACATGGAGTAACCATACAACCGACCTCCAACATACACATACCCAATGAATTGGAGGGATATATAGGTATCACCATTCATCATAAACAATTCCCAAGAAATATAACATAATCATACAACATGAATAATAGCATAAAAACATTTCTTTTGTATTTTGTAAAATTGAATTTCAAAAAGAGGATTTTAAAAGAAAAGCCCATTAAATAAATCATATAATTGAAGTGAGACATAATAGAGTGGATGGAATATGTATATAAACTTTAATTAGACATAATTAAACATAATATAAACAAAACCCATCACACAATCAATTTTAATTCTATGTAAATAATGAAGTAGAAAGTTAACCCAAAGGATGGAAATCGGGTTAAGAATTCCCTTACCTCAGGTTTTTCTTACTTCCAAATCATTTAAACCTCTTTTATAATAGTTAAAAGAGTGTTATTAATATATTAAAGAATCATATCCATCATTATAATACCTTATATTATCATTTCATTACATCATTTCACCCTTTAATTGTTAGTATTTTGTTCCTTGCAGTGTTTTGGGTTAGTTCTTTACATGGTTTTCATAATCGATTCATGATGGTTTGTTCTTGTCGATTGGAAGTTAAACTCCATAATTGTAATGGAATGGTATTTATATATTTCCATTACCATAATATTTACCATTTATCATTTTAATTTTTGATAGGAGAATTATTCATAAGTTAAAACATTAATGATGTTCATTTAGATCATTTTAGTGGATTTTTGATAATAACAACCTCATTTTGTCTCATAAATTAAAACCATGAGTAAAAACGAATTCCAGAACCATGGATGAGAAATAAAACATATATTATAACCTAGGTCAACCATAAATTTTTTGTCATGACCAGACTTGAAATAATTAATGCAAATTGAAATCACATCATCCACGATGTCGGTAATTTGACACATCACAGACAATGTTTTTATTCCTTGAATAAGTGGGAGAGGAGAAGAAGAATGATGATGAATTTTCCATGAACAGAGAACATCCAGAATATAAATTATTTTTGGATATTTCATTCTTCTTGGGTAAGAGGAGATGAGAAAATAATAGGAAAAGAAAGAAACTCAAAATAAAAGAATAATTGAGAAATCCCTTAAAATATTTTGTAGCCTAATGGCTATGCAACATGGTTTTAGAAAATATTAAAAATAGATGGGAAAAGGGTCACCCATACATAAATGAATCATAATAAATAATATATCAATAATAAGAAGTAAATAAGAACATAGTATGGAAACTTGAATGTTATACCACATAAAAGAGAACTTGAATGGAAAAAGAAAGAAATTGAGAATTTTCTTACCTTGTGAAGTAACTCAAAAAACATGAAGGTTGGGACCTTGGGGGCTTGAGGAAACCTTGGGAGGACTTCTATGGAGGTAAGGATGCTAGATATTATTTGAGGAAGAATTTGGAATGAATTTATTGAAGGAATGGGTTGGTATTTATAGCAAAAGTGAGGTATTATTTTAATAATTTCCAAGCGACACCTCATTAGTGGTATTTGAAAAACCATGGGTTTTCCCATAGTATTTTCCCATAATATTAGACACTTGGGACACCTAACATCTTATTTAACAATAAAAATTTTTACCTGATTTATTACATCATTAATGATGTCATTAACACACGAAAACTCAAAACTGTATTTTTTACTATTCACCAAAAAATCAATTATTTCATAAAAATCCCCAAAATTTACCCCAACCATTTATCGATGTATAGAATTTAAAAAAGAAGTCCATTTTTTGAAAATAATTTTCTATATATCATTAATTTAATTTTTAAATAAAATCATACTTAATTCAAAAATTAACAATTTTAAAACTATAACTGCTTTTATATCACATTAAAAAATTAACCAAAATGTCATTATATTCAAGCCTTAAGAAAATAAAATAATAATAAAATTTACTATCCATTATGGTCATATTAATATTCATAAGGGTATGTTACTATTAACCCAAAAACAAGTAGGTTCCATTAGATTCCAAATAACTTACTGAACACAATTGTGGTTGACCGATTTTCAAAATTCAAAACATAGAAGCAGTAAAATTATGTTTAAAGGTTAGTTATGAATATCTACTTTAAACAAAATTTTATGCATTTGAATTTATTTTTAGAAAATCTTGGGGTGTTACACATAAACAGTTCAATAATTCCACTAAAATACTTTCATAACATAAACCCTCCTTATTCTATGAGTTGAACTTTATAAGAGGGAATTAATATAGATAATTCCCAGGTTCCACATATTTAATAAAAAAAATATAAATGGATCCCTGGGATTAAATTTATTTCCTTACATTAAAATATTCATTTATACTTAGTAATTAATGGCTTTATGACTTATTTATTACACAAAATACATTTTCCCATTCCTTTGAGATATTATCTTGGGTTTCTCTTTCAACATTTCTAACATGAATGAAATTTAACCTTCTTTACTCCATGCTATCTACCACCTGATCTATATGTGGAATCCATTATTCTCTTTTTTTTGTATGGGAGTTTTTAAGGTATAAGTTATTAGTAATATATTGTGATAAATTATTATTCATAAACATGATATCTTTCAATCCATTAATTATCCCATTTGGTCGCTCACAATCACTATATTGTCCATTGTATTTAGTGTTAAAAAATTCATTTTAGTTCTATCCATTGACTAAAACTAAAAAACATATTCTAGTATCCAATAATCATAGTGGGAAACCACATAATAATTTAGTAGATGTATAAATCAGGAAATTTTCTTTTAAATCTAATACACCTTAGGTTTAACCTTGGCCATTCATTATCATCATCTATTCAAAACGTTCTTAATGGATTATAACAAAAATGGGAATTAACATAAAAATATCCCCCTATGAGTATCAAACTAGGTGTGCGGCAAGGCCTATTTTCATGCAATAGGTGATAATCGAGTTAAATCCCAATGTATCCTTTTTAGACTTATTAACCCTAGGTAAAACTATTTTATAGCCACATCCACTTGTAGTACCTAGACATGGATGTATTTCTATGAAAACCACATAATCTCTACCCTAAAAAAACTTTAATATGTTATCATATACTTATAATTATCCTTAAAGTTATTGATAGGGATATATTCCCTAATGTATGTTTTCCTAAATCAAGTTCTACAGTTTCAACTAAAATTTATTTAATACCAACTGTAAAGATACTGTCCCTAGTAACTCAATTTATATGGTTACTTTATTACAATGTTTCTAGATATAAGAGATCTCAACCCAAAATACTTAATAGTTTATTAATATTGTAAAAATAGATATATAATTGAATTTCAAATTACAATTGAAAACTTAAAACAAAAAGTAGTATTTTATTTAGGGACACCATTATTACCTTTAGAATATTCCTACATATCAGTCATAATACCCTTCATGACATCATAAGAAAAGGATACATAAAAAATAGGTAAGCTCATATTCTTAATAAGAGTATGTGTACAGTGGAATCTATCAAGAATAAATAAGGCATAATCAATATGCTAAGGAAAATATATGAAAACACATGCCATTTTATCATTAGCTTGATCATGAAGAATAATATGGAAGGAATAAATTATGATAAAATAATTCCATATAAATAATCACTTGATATTGAAACTAATACATTGATTTTATAAATAATAAAATAATAACATAGAAATTAATAAATAATATCATAATGAGGGAATTCATAATGTTAAAATTATAAACATACCTTCAAGGACTCGTTCCAAGACATCTTACATAAATGGGTTAAGACATGGCTAAGTACCCAAACTAGTTTGTCTCATGATACCTACTAATGCATCTAGAGGATATAGAGGTCCCCTCCCATAACTTACTAAATCCAATTCATTCCTCATATGAAATGTATGAAACATAATCAATGTAAACATTTATATTGAAATACTAGCATAAAAAATGTTAATAATTTATTAAATCAATAAACATAATCATAAACCCTATAATGCAATATCATTAATGGTATAAAAACAGTACATCCTTAGTCAAAATGATCATAACCAATCCAGAGAAATACTAAAGATGGAATCCTTACAATATATCCATATTGGGGAATAAGTAAAATAATTTTTTTTGTCATTGATGAATAGAAATACCATAAAAATTCCATTAAAAACATTCTTGAGAAAAATACCCTTTTCACTTTGAAAATAAATTTTAAAAACTAAAAAATTATATAATATTTTAAAAAAATTCTTTTAAAATAATCATGGGAACTTATAAATGAACTATTAAATCAATGGTTGATCATGATGGTAGGAAATTTTGTTCATGTTGAGTATGTTAAAACAAACATTCCTTTCACATTTTTGTAAATAAAGTCAAAATTTTCCTCATTCTAAAAATAAAATAAATATTAATTTTAAAAAATGGGAAAAAATTACTTTAATAAATAATTGGAGAATAATAAAAACATTCTTGAATTTTTTTTAAAAACATTAATATGAAAGAAAAATTACCGACTAAAGAGGATATAATATCTATTTTTATTAACAACATTTTTTAAAATTTTGAGTACTTAAATGAGTAAAATTAAAGGAAAATTATAATGAAAAAAATAAAGTAGAATAAAATATATTGTGTTTAATATATAAAGTTCATATAATTCCCCTAATAAAGACTTAAACATAAACAATCTCGAATAATGATGAGATTGTAAAATAAAAACTTACCACTTTGGTAATTTTTGAATTGTAAGAACCCTAAAAGAAATAAATTTAGGTGGATATATATACCATATTTTCATGATAATAATCATAAAATAAATTCATAATCATTATACACACCAAAATAACATGTGGTGAATATGGAATGTGTCCCATAAAAATAAAAGTGAGTCGAAAATCCATTACATTCGACTTAAATTCATTCACATGTGTCTGAACCTCATGTATAGTAAATATATATTTATTATAATTCTATTATATAACCATAATAATTTATATCATAACATATATTAATTAATTATAATCATTTATCATCCGTTTATTAAAAATTCTTTATTAAAATAACTATTTAATGTAATAATTGTTTTGTTTTTAGGGTAAGTTTTGGTTTGGTAGTTTCGGTCCTTAGACTTTTATCACGATTAAATAATATTAAGAATTTTTAAAATGATATAATTATCATATATATTAATTAAATACATATTTATAGTTATTCGTGAAGGTTATTGATTGAAAAATGAGTTACATCGTTCTTGAAGATGGTAGGTTGTACATACTCATGAGCTTTATTTTTTATATTTTGAAGGATGGAATGAAAAAAAGGAAAATAATAATTCACCTTTAAATAATAATAATTATATCATATAAATCATATATTTTCTTCAAATCCATCCTTATTACCATACATGTTAATCAAAAATGAAAAACAAATCGCATTACTTCATGGAGGCGGTAACCACATGTATTCAAGAGCGATGTTATCAGTTTATAATGGATTGTAAGGTAAGAAGTTAGATGTTATATTATAATTATATAAGTATAATTATGTCAAAAATATCATATATATTAATTAAATACATCATTATATCCATCTGTGAGAGGTGGTGATGGAAATAAAATTACACCGGTTTGCAAGGTGGTAGTCTGCTGTACACACGATTGATAGAGTTGTTTCCCATTTGATGGGAAATGATATGGATATAATTTATTAAATAAAAATAATAAAAACTTATTATATTTTATATATTTATTTTATTATATTTTAATTATTAATAAATCAATGAATGTGGTAAGATAAGAAGTAAAAAATTAAGAGCTTATTGATGAAAATTACCTTATATTAGAAAACCCTTGTTTGGATATCTTATAAAATACCCTAGGGTTTTTATTTTTGGAATAAAAAAATCTATATAAAGTGGTTAATTATTTTTGGGAGAGATTGTGTAATGGTATTTTGAGATAAATGGCTTCAGATGTGTGTGTAAGTGAGGGAAGGGGGTTCTCTTTTACAGTTGAGGGGGAGTGGTTTTTTTATAAATACCCAAAACTATTCAATGATGGAAAGTCACTCTCAACCCAAGTGCATACAAAATAGATAAATAATATATTCTATGAAATATAATTTTTATCCACACCTCCACCACAAAACAAATTAAACACATTTTAAACAAGTTATTCCCATACCCTCTAAGGTTACTCATTTTTACCAATTTAGTTTTCATAATGATAACTTGTTTTTTATTTACATAGGTATTTTTTCCTTTAAGTATAAAAATAAATGATAATTATGAAATAATTTGTACCTAATTATCCTAAATATGAAATCAAATATATTAAATAAAATTCATATGAGTGTAAAAAATTAATTTTAACATAGGTGCATGTAACGCCTAAAACCCTATTTTAACCTTAGCTGCAGTAATTAATTTTTTATGTTCTTACAATTAATTATAAATAAAAATCACGTTTAAATAATTACCTGATTATAATAATAATTATTAAATATATTTAATACATTTTATAAATTTTAATTCAAATAAGTGGTAGAATTTAATTTAAAATTAAACTTAAAAGCAAGATGAAAAAGTGGTTTTTTCAAAGAAAAGTGTTCTTAAGTAAAAAACGTTTTTTTATCAATTTTCAACAACAAAATGATTCTAATTATCTTAATTGGATTAATAATAACATATTTTAACTAATTTGAATTTTAAAACTATTTTAAAACAAAATATATTTTTGTAAATTCTTTAAATGAAAAGGCGGTTATCAATAAAAACCTGTATTTTTCACTATTCATTGAAAAAAAATAATCTTTTCAAAAATTTATCAAAAATTCACCCTAATATTATTTTGAAATTTTTATTTTAAAATTTAATTTAATTTTTCAAAATATATTTTCTAAAAGTGAAAGAAATTAATTTTAATATAAGTTCATAAAACGTGATAGAACATTTTTTTAGAAAAATATAGTTTTAACCATAAAAATAGATTTATTCTTATCCAAATCTTAAAACAAAATAATATTAATGATAAAAAATTTTATTTAATATATTAAATATAAATTTCTTTAAACTAATTCACTAATAGTGATTAATTTAATTTATTGAGATAAAAACACATTACATGCATAAAAATAGTTTTTTTCAGGAAAAAACATTTATAATACATTCAAATGATTTTTAGTTTTTTTATTCCCAATAAATTGATAACCATTTAATTTATTTTACACCTATTTAAATCATTTATCTTTCATAATTTAGTTGATCCTATTCATAACGACAAATTTAATGGTTATGTTATAACAGTATACTATATTACCATTCATTTAAAATCAGGGCTGCATGTATCACAAGCTATCAATGATATTAATTTTAAAAGGAATATATTGTAAAATATTAGGGTGTTACATAAATTTATGTCATGTTTTAGGAGGAATATATATGCCATTATGGTTAACCTTGTTCTAAATTTTGTGGATTTGTATATTTGGTTTTGTACCTAATGACTTCTTCAGAAACCTTAGTTCCTTCTCTTATGATTAGGGCTTGTGAACATAGAGAATCATTGGGAATATTGTATATTATTTATTACTTAAAAATAAATCCTTTTAGATTCTTTTATACAAGATTAGTTGAGGTAAGTGGCTTCTCACTCACTTGACTTATGTCTATAACTTGAAATATTTTGTGTTTTATGATCTAAATGTTTGTTTTAATCTATGAGAAATGTTTTGAACAAATCTTGGGTGAATATATTCTTATCAAATATGGTTTTAGACAAGGAAAGGTGAAGTTGGTCTGAGTGTGTGTTTTCACCCATTGTTTGATGAAATTATTGTTATGAAAAGTTTTTGGGAAAGTATGAGTTGGTTTGTGTTGATGACGCATGTGTGGGGCTTTTTTGGTTTAGACTTGCCTACCAGTGATGAAATTGGGGGAACAATGTCTTAGCATGGTTTGGTGTGAGTTCATGGATTTAATGTATGGAGACTTATTGGTTAAAACATGGATATAAATTCTAAATTTAGGTTCATGTGAAATTGATCCTATAAGTGACAACTTGGGTTGGGTGAATGGGTCTACTCATGAGTTAGTCTGTTCAGGGGGTTTTACTTTGGTAGGGGATTCATTACATAATTATTTTTTCAAATGGAATACGTGGGTGAGTTATTTCATGGTAATAATGGATTTTAAAGGAAATTTTATTTTTGTGTGAGTTATCTATATGGTTTTCTTTACTTATTTATTATATTCTTATTTTTTCAATTTTATATCAAATGTAAGATAACATGTTCTTTTTTAAGTGGTATGTGTGGGAAGCCTTTATGGGATTTTATATTGGGTTTTTATATTCATCCCTCTATATATGCATCTTGGCACATTTTCAATCATTGTTCTCCATGGTGTAGGTAAGGGAAGACCTATTACATTTTTAGTAGAGTGCATTCTTGTTGTGGTCCCTCATGATGGAGATATGAAATTATAGGTAATAGTCATGTAAAGTATGGGAGGATTCCACCCTAGTGCTTTATTTTTCCATAGAGTCTTGGTTTTTTTGTTTTACTTTGTGATTTTTTTGTATGTTGTGACTCTGATAAGTTTTATATTGTATGTGTGTGAGTCTAATATTTTTTTATTCATGCATCATGTTCAAATTTTTTCACTATCATTTATTTCTATATGTTTTTTAATTTCTAATGGTAAATAATCCCCCCATGATATCACATACCCTTTGAATTTATTTCCAAAATTTCATGTATGAGGGATACACCTAGGGTTAGTGGAATCTTGGTTATTCCCAAGCTAATGGGTTGGGTCCTGGATGATATAAATGGCATCAGTTTGGTATGATCCATTAATTAGGATGACAAATATGATGATAAAATGTGTTGGAACTTAAAATATAGAGAATAATAAGTCATAACTAACCTCTTTATATCGAACTTAAAGTTACCAGTGTGGTTCAAGTAAGAAAGTATTGTTAAGAATTTCTAAGTTTTTCATGAACCCATCATCTTGGGTGTAATCAATGAGTGTTTTATATCATGCATTAGAAAAAACACTTCCTGCTATGATTATAGAATTCACATGGTGTTTTATTGGTTAACCAATGGTATATGGTAACATGATGACTTTTCTTGATGGAAATGGTTCGTTATGATTTGAATGGAACAAAGAGTTTATAAAAAATAGTTTCCAAAACATGGTAAATATGGTTTGGATCTATGTTTCATGTTAATTATTACTAGCATTAAGTTATATTAATTCCTTCCTTATGTGTAATTGTTTAAAGTAACATGAAATTTATGTGTAACTAGAACATAAATTTATAATGACTTCGATTATAATAAATTGATTAAATGGTAATTGTAATATATGCTATTTTATGAGAATGATAACAATTTCAGAAATGTACTCAAATTTTTGTTACATTTTTATCATCCTACCATTTTAATTATTGAATCCATGTTTATATTATAGATAAAATGTAGACATTTTTGAATGTTTTGTTATCCTTATATATGAAAATTAATGTTTTTTATTTAAATTTAATGATATGGAAGTTTGGTGTATTATGAATATAATTAGACAAAAAAACTTTCTATAAATTTATCTATCTTGTTTTATTAAATTTGAAAACTTAATAAAGAATAGAATGTTATTTTAATTTCATGATATATATATAATTAGAAAAATTATGTCTATTATAATAAGTAACATATCAAATATTTTGTATATTAAAATAGATAACCTGATGTATTATTAAAATCATTTTTCATTTCTTACAATTTATAGGTCATTGTTCATGAAGGAATATTGAAATCAGTGATATGTTTATTTTGGGTTGTTTAGTTTATTCATCAATTGAGCATGAATTTTTGGTAAAAAAATGTTATTTGTTGGGGTGTTTATCCTTGTGAGTTTCATTAAATGAAATATGACCATAAAATATGTGTAATATAATTTTTCTTCTTCTAAGTTGAAGATAAATGAATAGGCTTTATATTTTGGGAATATGATAGAATTGGTTTTTTATTAAGTTGGTTTATTTCTCATTATTTGAAAGTAATTTTTGTAACCTTTTCATTTATATGAAATTATTGGTGCATATTATTCAATTATTTTTTATTGGTGCTTAAATTATCTGTGTGGTCAATTTCATATGATCTGGATGAGTACATGTTTTGTTGATAAAGAGGTTTTAAAATTAAATAATATCATTGGAAAATATGTTTTATAGAAAATTTTCATTCTATACACATGTTTTAATGAGATTTTATAAAATTTATTTTTTTGAACAATTTTAAAGGTATTCAAATTTTAGAATGGATTTAAAGAGTTTCTTTAAATGTGTTTTGGAAAATAAAACTATTTAATGAAATACTTGGAATTGTTCTGTGAAATCTATATCTTTGAGTATGGTTTTCTAGGAATGTTCTAACATGGTAAATCGACGTGTGGAATCTTTATGGTGCTTTTTGGAATGGTTGGTAGTGAGTTACTCTTCCTAGGAAAGATGTTTCTAGAACATTTATTGGGAGGTTAATGTGTTGGTTATATGTTTTTGTTCTAGTAATGCTTGTTATGATTGTTTTTATGGTTTTCATTCGGTGTTAATCCTTATTTTACCAGTAAAGATAGTTTTTATTATTCTATGGTGGAAATTATACATGGAAATGGAACAATAGTTTTATGTTGGAATGATTCCTTATACAATGAACATCAAGCACCTAACAGGAATGAAATACAACTAGATCAAGATTGGTCACTATCATAGAAGAATATTTTCTATGATGTAGGTAAGGAAGTGGTTACTATGATTTTAGTTCATATTTATTGCATTATCTAGAGAGTCACTCTCACATCTTTAGATATTGTTGTTCATATTTTCAATGGGGATGGGATGTGAGTTTGGTAAGAGTAGATTATTTATGGGTAGTGTTCGGAACCATCTAGTTTGAATTTCAAATTTAAGTGTGTTGGATCAGTAATATTTTTTGGAAGAGTAACCTCTCTGAATGTTTCTTAGGGAATGGGATAGTGCATTTCCACAACCCTGGATTTAGTAATGTGTGATATCTAGTTTAGATAATTTCATTTTCTGTTTTTTTCATTATCATTACTGGTGGGAAATTATTTATTCTATAGTAATTATTTGTATTAGGTAACTATTTTAAGTGTAAGGTATGTTTTTTCCTTAGTGTGAGTTGGCCTTTATTTGTGTTATTGGTAGAGATCATATTTATATTGAGCTAGATGTTCCATTAGGTTCTCCCTATGTATCATATATTGGGATTGAAATGATAATATCTTTCTAGGTCTATTAATACCTTTTGTATGTATTTTTTTGTAGCATCATTAGCTTTGTGAGGAATTTTGGGATGGTGTTCTGTTAGACTAGTGACCTGGGATTCTATCTAGACAACTCAAACCTCAAGCTTCATGAGGAAATAAATCCTATTGGTGGTGAGAATATTACATCCCTAGTTTGTGATATTATGAGTTTTTTATTTATTTTTTAAGTCATGTGGTGGTTTCTGTTGGATTTAAGAGGAGTTTGAGGGTTTCTTGTTTGGAAAGGGTGATGTTCGGGCTCTATGGGTTATACCATGGTGTGGTATTTTCTATGATGCAATTTGTGTCCCTATGCATGTTATAGTTGAAGGATTGGTGAGTTAAACATGATATAGTACATCACCATTCCATAAAACCAATAGTTTTTATGGTTATGGTGATCGGGGGAGTCTTCTTAACAAAAACGTGGAATCCAATACGCCATGTTAGTGGGTGTGGTGGTCCTATTTCTGGGGAATTCAATTTGAGTAGGAAAGTAGGAAATGGTGAGTACAGGTTTCCTATGTCATGGGAATGGTTGTGGTGAAAATGTTGGTTTACCCATCTCAAACTACAATGGTTGAAATGGAGAGAAAGTGATCGTGCTGGTGTTGTGATACAAGTGAAGGTTATGTTATGTTGGAATGAAGAAAAAAATAGGTAGATTCTCTTATGATGTGGTTCTTTGTGTGGTAGGGTGAAACAAATTATAGGATCATCCATTTAATGGTCTAAGTCATAGTGGTTTTCAAACTCATTTTAAATGAGAGGAATGAATACTAAGTTTTGAGGGGAAGATACACACCATGAAGGGAAACCATGTGTGAGATTTTGGGGATTCATAAAATTGGGTTTGGACCTAATAACTTATCTGGAGACCCTCATTTCTTCCCTTGTGACCAATTTTTGCAAACCTAGAGGTCCTTTGGGTGTTTTGATGATTATCTATTCCTTATTAAGTTCTCTTCCTGGATTCGTCCGGATAATTATGTTCAAGGTAGGTGGATTATTACTGACTTGACTTATGTCAATAACTTGGAAGGTTAGGTGTTTTTAGATTTAAATGTTTATTTCAATCTATATTATAAATGTTTACAAAAATATTGGGTGAATCACTTCTTGTGAAAAATAATTTTAGACAAGGAAAGGTGAAGTTGGTTTGAGTGTATTACTTCACTCATTGTTTGATGAAATACTCATTTGGATAAGTCTTTTGGAAATGATGGGTCGATGTATTATCATGATGAATGTGTGGAGCCTTGTTGGTTCGAACTTATCTTTCTGTTCCAGCATTATGGGAACATAGGTTTGGAATGGGTTGGTGTGTTTTGTTGGGCCTTTTTGGTTCAGACATGGATACCGATGATGAATTTAGGGGCTTGTGAAATTACACTACTAAGTGATTATTTGAGTATGGTGAATGGGTCTTCTTAAAAGTTATTCAATTAATGGGGTTCCTCATTGGTGGGATATTCATTTCATGGGTGTGTGCATACAAGACATGTGTGGGTGAGTTGTGGTGTTGGTTATTTCATGGAAATAATAGATTTTAATGAAAATGTGGATTTTAGTGTGAGTTGTGGTTTGTTTTACTTATTTATTGTATCCTTATTCTTTCTAGTTTTATATAAAATGTGAGATAACTTTTTCTTATTTAAGTGACATGTGGGGGAAGTCATTGGGGGGGGGGGGTTCTCCTATATTTGTATACTCACCCCTTGCATATTCATCTTTGTGTGTATGCAGTAATTTTTTGATATGGTGTTGGTAAGGGGAGACCTATTAATATTATAACAGAGCGCATTGTTGTCATAGTCCCTCATGATGGAGTTGGGAACTTGAAGGTAGCAGTCTTGTGGAACATGGTAGAATTATACATTGATATTTTTTTCTTCCATTGAGTCTTGGTTTTTTTATCTTGGTATTTTTTTATTCACACATCTTGTCTAGATTATGTCATTATCATTTTTTCTTGTAGGTTGTGTACTCTCTATGGATAAATAACCCCCAATGATATTGAATACCTTTGGTATTTATTTCCTATTGTTGGTGTCTAGGGGATGAACCTAAGGATAGTGGAATCCTGGTCCTTCTCAAGCTAATGATATTTCAATAATGGATGAATCTATCATTAGAAATGATCGACATTGATCACACTTGAATCCTTCAGTGGAGAAAAAATTACCTCTGGTGGAGGTGGAGAATTGATCTGCATTCTTCATAGGGTTTTCAAGGAGGGGGCTCTCTAGGGATTGAGAGGTTCTCTTCAGAACTCATTGTTCACAATGAAATGATGTGGCTCTCACATTTCATAAAAAAGAATAACTGGGATTATATAGTGTTAGGGTTAGAAAATAAATAATTTCACAATGACCGTTATTATTTTCTTAATTACTTGAGAACCCCATATCAAAATTATAATAATATTATTATCATTATAATTTACTTGGAATATGATAAACTCATGGATAAAATAAATATAATTTTTATTGAATAAATAAATTAAAATTTATTCAAATAATATTTAATGACATTTATCACCAGATCATTAAACTCGATCTACCAATCCTCTTCAATATTTATTGGTCCTTGAATAATGACTATTTATTTAATTAAATAAATACCACTACATTATTCACCAATAAATATATAAATATTTTATTCCTCAAAACCAGTGAATAAATATTTATTAAATATTCACGTAACTAAATAAATATTTTGTTACCTTGTGAATAAAGAGAATAAATAAAAAAAGTATATTCAAGTAATAAAATAAATAATTACATGGTTAATAAAAATTTATTTAAAATTAAATTTACATATATATTATCTAGAATAAATAGTGATTGAATATTTTTGTTCAAACCAATATGAATAATTTTTAAACCATGTGTGGTAATATTATTTGTCCAACGTGTTAAATTTATATAATTTAACTAGGGTTCTGAATACACTTAGTGTGTTACTCTCTAGTTCCCTTTCTCTGTGTCATTAGTATACACCTCTTAAAGTCCAACATTGGCATCTAGAAACATGAAAAGTATCCCATATAGAAATAAGTTAATTTCACAATGACATGTAATCTCTAATGAACATGCACCGTGTAATATAATCCCTTTATCTTGATATCTCTAATTAAGGAGTTTGCATGATAGTTTTATCAACCAATATGTTTGATGTATCTTTCTTTGACATTCTATAAATGAACTTTTTGACAACATGACAATGGATATGGACTTAATTAATCAATTCAACTCCCATTAATGGGCCTGTGATATAAAATTTCATTAAATAATATAAGGGATAATCTTTTCTTGCATTTATTAATACAAAATCACTCATTATGCACCCAACACATCCTACCTCACCATGAGAATATGTGGTCATAATTCTCATCAATAAATTAAAGTAAATAAATCATGAAATGTATTAATATTAATATTAAATTATAAGGATCATTACGCATGTCCACAGATAAGAATATATAACGGCACATAAAATTTTCATTTCTTATTAGTGGTTCAGGTTCTCATGATCTACTTCACTATAGATTACTAAGGGAGTACACCAAGAGAAAGTGTCTCAAATTCCTATGAGTCTCCACCCCTGATGGGTTGTATCATTTTTTCTCATAAAATGATATCATCCAACTATAAAACTTTTATTTATGAATATTTTCATGTTACTTATAGGTTCTGATCATAGAAAGGAACTACTATGACCTTTAATTGTGACAAGTACACTTAGGAAATTATCACATACTATATCATGACTAAGAAAAATCATGATGTGATAAGATATTTTATAAATATTCAAATGTGTGAATAAATCTAACCATAAAGTACTTAGAAGTTGGTTCTAGGGCATCAACTTCAACAAACTTCCACTTTCACTAGAGAAAATAGCTAATAACCTCTATCCCACTAGCTCACAAATGATTTTCATGCTTATTATGATATAAGGCTTTAGTCAAGGGGTATACTATGTTTTATTCCATGGAAACTCGTCTCACAGTGACTTCGCCATTTTGAGAAAAAATTTACAATAGATGATATTTTGTGAATATGTGATTTATCCATTGGTGTGACCTTGAATTCCTTGTGAGAGCCACCACTATAGTATTATCACAATACAATGTGATATGATATATACTACTAGTAAACAAATCAAGATCCTAGAAATTTTTTTGAATCCAAATGGATTGTTTGGATGCATCAAAATCCATTGGATATAATGCGTTCACAGAATCCAAAAAAGATGCAATCTTTTCATATATAATTTATAATTAATTTATTTAATTAAGAATTACATTTCATTGAATTATTTATTCATTGATTAGCTGTGATAAAAATCTTGTCATACCGTCATTTAATCAGAGGAATCAATTGTAGATTTCATATAATGGAAATTTACATACACTCTATGAACCTCTGATCATCATTATATAATTCTTTTGGTGGTAGCACATATTAATATATACTTTGCGATGATCAATGTTGATAACAATATAATCCTTCAAGGGAGAAGGAATTCACTCTGGTGGAGGAAATATTTCTCTATATTCTTTAGAGCATTCTAGGGATGGATCTCTTTAGGGATTGAGGGGGTCTCTCTACAACACATTGTTCATAATGAAAGAATATGGATCTCATATTTCACAAAAAGTCATAAATCGAGTTTATATATAATTATTGAGTTATAGAATAAATAATTACAAAAGGGTCATTTTTATTTTCATAATTTTAGGAGAACCCCATTTCTAAATAATAGTAATAATAATATTATTTACCTAACATTGGCTAAAATCATGGATAAAATGAATATTATTTTTCTTGAATAAATACATTAAAATTTATTCAAATAATATTTAATATGAAATTTCTCCCCATACCATAAAACTTGGTTTTCCAATCCTCCTCAATATTTATTGGTCATTGAATAATATTATTTATTTAATTAAATAAATATTATTTCATTAATTACCAATAATAATATAAATATCATACTCTCTAAAACTATTGAACAAATATATATTAAATATTCACATAACTAAATAAATATTTTTTTACCTTGTGAATAAACCAAAAATAAATAAATATTATTATATTTATATAATGAAATAAATAATTACCTAGTGAATAAATATTTATTAAATATTCAATTCACATATATATTCTCTCAAATAACAGGTTATTGAATATTTGAGATAAAAAAAATGAATAATTATGAAACCACATACGAGAATAATATTTATACAACATGTTAAATTCATATATAATTTAAATATGGTTCTGAATACATGTATTTTTTTACCCTCTAGGACCTTTTATCAATGACATTAAGCCACACTGCCTAAAGTCCAAGGTTAGTGTCTTGAAATATGCCAAGACTCTCATATAGAAAGAACTTAATGTCATAATTATGTGTAATATTCTATGAACGTACTCCATGTAATATAATCATTTTATCTCGATATATCTAATCAAGTAGGTTTAATGCTAGTTCCAACAACCTATATGCTTGATTTATCTTTTATTGAATTTTCAAAAACAAACTTTCCAAAAACACTAGCATGACCATGGATTGAATCATACAATTTAATTCTCATTAAAGATCCAAACTTATCAACTTTCATTAAAGAAAAGAGGTCTAAATACTTTCTTGTGTTATTAATTAATAAAACATCACTCGGGATGCATCTAATGAATCCTACCACACTGTGATAAAATGTTTTCATGGTTTTTATTAATATATCAAAGTACATGACTCTTGAAATATATTAATAATAATCTTAAATACTAAGTATCATTACACACATCCAAAAATTGTAATATCCAATGGCATATAAAATGTGGATTTCCTATTGTCGGGTCATGTCCTCATAATATCATGCACTGAAGACTACCAAGGGATTACACCATTGAAAGGTTTCTTAAAGTCCTATGAGTATCCACCCTTAATATATTGTATCATTTATGTCCCATAAAATTATATCATCCATCTATATAATGTATATTTAATAATGATATTGTGAAACTTCTATGTTCTCATCATAGTAGGGAACTGATTTGATTTTTTAGTGTGAAAAGTGAACTTAGAAACTTATCAGGTACTATGTCACACATAATAGAAATCATTAATTGATAATATATTTTATAAATATTAAAATTCATGATTAAAAGTAAACATAAAGTACTTAGAATTTTTTTCTAGGTCTCTAACTCTTCCAATGAGTAAAGGTAAATCTAGTGGAATCGAGTGAGGCTGTCGGCACTATAGTAAAAGGGGAAACCTAAAGGAGTGTCATGAGAATAAGGGGAATTATAGAAAATCGGATTCTAGAGTTTAAAGTTCTATTGTTTCAACTGCTAAGAGTAGTTCAGATCTATCTTTGAGTGTCAATAATCTAGTGGAATCTTAGATAATAGATGTTGATGCATCTTTCCACCCCACTAGTGAAAAAGTATGCATTGAAAATTATATGTTTGAAATGTTTTGAAGAGTACATACAACGAATGATGAATCTCTTGATATTTTGGGGAATAAATATTTTATAATTCAATTTAAGAATTTAAGTTTCCTTATATTTAAGGAATCTTGACATATTCTAGGATTTCTAAGAACTGGATTTAAATTGAACAGTTGAATAAAGTTGTATATGAAACTACCTTTATATATGGAATGTGGAAAATCACTCGGGGTTCCTTGGTGAAAACTTGATGTGTAAAGGATGGCACATTGTATCTTATTGGATGGGTGGTGGGAGCTACGCCTACTAAAATTTCAAATTATAGAAGTTTATATTTGTTACACTATTGGATTGGGCACTTCAATGATAATGATATGAAAGTTTTAGAAAAAATCCATGTTGAAGAAGGATCATTAACATAGAATTCTTTGATAATATAATAATTGGAAAGAAATGGTAGGTGATCTTTAATTTTAATGGAAGAACATGAAAATGATAGAAGCTAGATCATGTACATATAAATGTTTGGGGACCTACCCCAGTCATAAGTCATAGAGATTCTTAATACTTTGTGACTTTCATTGATGAATCTATGAGGAAGGAATGATTAATCATCCTAAAGAATAAATATGAAGTGTGTGAAGTAATTTTTTAATGGAAATATATGGTTGAATGTTTGATAGGATGCAAGCTGAAATGTTTGACATCATACAATGGAGGTGAGTATACCAAATATGTTTCCAGAAAATATTTATATATAGAAGAGTTAAAAAAAATAAAACCATACTTATAATGATTTAAAAAATGGTGTATCTGAATTAATAAATTAGACATTGATGGAAAAGGAGTGAAGAAGGAAGTTTCATATAAGAATTCCCAAGATCTTTTGTGAAGAAGTAGTGAATACCAAAACATACTTAAATCAACCGGATCTCTTCATCACTAATGAGATTAGATCTTCTCGAATCTATATGGATAGTAAATACGCCTGATTCAACTCACTTTAAAGTAATTATAAGTTCATCCTATGCACATGTGGATCCAAATATTGAGATAATCTATACGAAAAATATTATACATTTTTTTAAAGGTTATGGATATGGATATCTTAGATTTTAACTTTGGGATGATGAGAATTAAAGTCATAAGAATTAGAAATATTCTTTTTAATGAGTAGGTCCTATGAAAGGATAGGGATTTGGAGGAAAACATTTTTGAAGAAAAAGAATAAAATTCAATCCAATTTTATCTAAATGGAGTTACCGGAATTTCAATATATCTATAAAGTATAAATAGTTACGAGTCTACCAGAAGTTTACAAATTCTGAAGGAAAGTTTATAGAGTAGAAAAAAAGGTTTTAGAATGATATTATTGGATAATATGTATATAAGTTCAAGAACTATGAGGCTCAATAAAGAGTTTTTTATGCTTCATTTTTAGATAGAGAAGAACTGTGTACTAAGTTACCAAAGTCTACAGGAGTATAATGACTAGTACAAAGGTATGAAGTTGAATTAAACTTCTTTATTTTAACAGATAGTGGAGAACCGAAGATCCTAAAGCTGCTGTAAGTAAAAGTTATAAAGAAAGGATAGTGGTTAAAGGATTTCAAAAGAAGGTGGACATTGAATTCTTTGAAATATTTTCTATGGTATTAAAATATAATATCATTTGAGGCATACTCAGTTTGGTTTCTTTAAATGGTATAAATATTGGAATAGATGGATGGTAAGATAAATTTTATTCATGGATATCTAGAGGAAGAAATATATATGAATAAAATTATTTGTTTCAGGGATCAATGGAATCTGAGATTGGTGTGAAAATGAAAGAAAAGTGTTTATGGTTTGAAACACATTCCAAGATAGTGGAACTATAATTTCAACACTTTCATGGAGGATAATGGTTTCATGAGGAGTAACTCTGACTATTGTTATTATTATAAGGAGTATAATTATGGGAACTTAATCATTCTACTATTTTATTTGGATGATATGATACTGGTGGGTCAGTCAATTCAATAGTATTAGGAGCTGAAGGAGGACTTTGAAATGAATTTTTAAATGAAATATCAAGGAAAAATAAAGAATATATCAGTCGCGAGGATTGAGTGTGATAGAAAGACTGAAAGTATGGTTCTATCATTGAAAGAGTATATCCAAAAGATCATTTAAAACTTTTCGAGCACCAAATGAAAATTAATTTCAATTCCTCTTTTCAAAAACATAAAACTCTTGAAATAAAAAGAACTATAAATGGAAGAAGATGATATTAACATAATGGTAATATTTTATGCATCACTAGTAAGAAGTCTCATGTATTCCATGGTGTGCACTTGACTGAATATTTCCCATGTGATAAGAGTTATCTGTCAGTTAATGGAAAACATAGGGAAATAATTTTTGGAAGTTGTGAAGTGGACCTTGAGATATATTAAGGATTTAATGATATCAACCATTACATTAGATAAGATGATTATTTTTTTGGGTATGTTAATGTAGACTTTGGGGGAGAATCATATCCATAAAAAAGCACAATTGGTTTTGTCTTTACCTTCAATAGAACTATGATTAGTTGGATGTTAAAGCTAAAACCAGTGATTGTTATATCCCCAACAAAAACAGTGTATATATAAGAAATAGAAGCAATCGATAAAGTGATGTGGTTGAAACATCCTATTGAAGATCTTATAAGAATATATGAAAGTTAATTTATCTACTATGACATTCAAAGTGCAATACACTTGGCCAAAAATATGATTTTCAATTTGTGAATGAAACACATCAAAATTAAGTATCATTATATCGATAATTTTGTTAAAGATAGAGTTCTGAGGTTGTGAAAGATAGATGGATGATATAATCTATTGATATGTTCAAAATGGTTTTATTTCTAGAGATTTTGAGAAAACATTATACATCAATCAGACTTGGGTAACTAAATGAAAATTAATTTTTTAATATAAGAACACTTTCTAGGGAAAGTGATAAACCACTTGGTCCAACATTAAGACCAAAAAACAACCATAACATTAAAAATTGAAAACCAGAGCTAACCCTCCCCAGAAATTGCACCGTGAGGATAAGCCTTCACCAAAGCATGTCATTTGCATGTAGCGGAAGATGGAAGGTTGAGGTATTCCAAAGTGTTAGAGGATGTTGAGGAATCCTTGAAGCTCTATTCAAGTGGGATATTTTTTGGGTTGTTAATACTATTCATGTAATGGCCCGAACCCACCTGGTCCATTAATTTACCAAAACACGGCTCCACCGAAACAGTAGCACCCTGATGGTCGCACACTGGTCACGGTGGCACAGTGAAGGTGGCACCATGAGGGTGGCACCGTGAGGGTGACACCCTAACGGTGGCTTCGTAAGGGTGGCTCCATGTCGGTGGCACCGTGTCCTCACTGTGTCTTCAGTATTTTTCCAGTTTCTGACTTTTTCTGCTCCACAATGTATCTTTTGATGAAAAAATGATTTAATACCCCTTTAAAACCATTTAAAGCCCATAAATAATATCTAAAATTCCCTAAAGGCTGGGCAAACCTTAAACATACCAAAACATGTGTTTTTCCTCGGTGTCACACCCTTACCCTGTACCTTCCATTTCCTCCCCCGTTGCGTGTTTTCCTCCGTTTAAAAGAAACGGTTTAACGCACAACTGTAATGCCACCACCCTGATGGGAATAATTAAATGAGAATTAATCCCATTGTGTGTAACCTCACAACCGAAAAGGAAACCACGATCTGACTTTAAAATGGTTCAAAATTCATTATCCTGTAACAACGAGATCTCATCTTTATATCATGCTAGAGTTTCTTCCTTCCCCTTCTTGGATGGAATTCTTTCATCTCCCCGGTGCGCTTGGAGTCCCTCCTTCCTGAGGCTTGTGGTACGCCTGTGCTGGAGTTTTCCGCTCGTCCTTGGAGTACCCAGAGTTCCTCCCCTGCAAGTCGCGCATCCAATTCTTTGCACGTGGAGAAGAACTTCGATCCTTGATCATCCAAGTAGGGATTTTTCCTTTGTCTCTCCTTACTTTGTATCATGTGGGGTGGGTACGCTACTGTTTCTATGGGGATGGACAAAACCAGACCTTAACAAAGATAATAAACAAACTTTTAAATAATGAAGGGGGTGTGATCATTGTTCTACTGCTTTTCCTTACCCTTGATTATTTATGTTGTGAATTGTGCAGGCCTATTACCACTAAAAATCATGGTCGTTGGTGGTATTTCTTTGTGCATTAATGAACCTCTGTCTTTTGTGATGATCAAATGGCTCAAACATTGGAATTTGGTTAATTACATAAACTCGGCCGATTAAATGAATGTCCAGTGAACAAAAAACATTGGGTGATCACCCTGGTTAACCAAACAGAAAGAACAAATATTAGTGAATGATGTGCTTGAACCTGGAAGTTCCCCTACTATGTTTTGGTAGTAGGTTTGTTTTACTGTTTGATGCTTATGGGGTGATGTGGGTGAGTATGGGATCCTCTATTGTGGCATGATTGTTGGTTGTGAATTTGAAGCGGTGTGGGGCTGTATCTCAAGGCTTGTTTTGGTTCTAGTACTTTGAGGGATCTCACAGATCCCTTTGTTGTTGTTGTTGTTGTTGTTGTTGTGACTTTACAAGGGTGAGAATGATTAAATTGTTGTTTGGCTATTTCACTTTCTATGGCTTGTGGTTATGCTTGTTAGTTTCCCAGTAGTGCATAATTTACTTAAATGGGATCACTTGAATATGAAACCAAGAATGGGTTAAATGGGGAATTGGTTTTGGGAATGAGTTGTGACTTGGTAGTGAGTGTTGTGCCTTATTTTATGAATGAATAGTAACAAGGGTGTTATGATTAGGTTGTATTTGGAAACCCTTGGTTGGGATGAGTGCTTTTCACCTATACATATATATTTTGTTTTTATGTTTCTTATACACGCCCCACCCAAGTAGAGCACTTAGTGCCAAACACCCCCATTTCATGGGGGAGGGTGTTTTTCCCAACACTCCTATGAGTGGCTAGTTATTAGCTCCTTTTATTATCCCTTTCCTGAAAAGACCAAGACTCTTCGGTTAGACTGTGATGGCTTGAGGTCCATTATATCCCAAGCTTCTTCGAGAAGGTTAGTTGTGGTGGTTGGCCCAGGTATGTGCGGGCAGGTTGTTTCCCAAGAGTCTTCAGGATGAGGCCCAGGTGTCTTCAGGCATGGTAGTAGTTTTTCTGGCCCAGGTGTTTGTGGGGATGGTTACGTGTGGTGGTTGTGGACCAGGTGTTTACGGGCGGGATGTGTGGTTACAACCCAGGTGTGTGTGGGCAGGGTTGTGGCAGTGGGACTGCGGTGAGAATGGCGGGATTGGTTCGATGCGTAGGATGTCTTCAATAACCAGTGGGAAAGGGGTGTGGGGTACCCAAATGTCATTGTGCTATTACTATATATTACTTGACTTTCATTATTTGGGGAGTGTTCCTTGGTGAGGCTTGGGTGGTTAGTTTTCCTTGTTAGGTGCTTTGGTTTTCTCTTTTCTCAGAGGGCATTATAATGCCTCCCCACTTGTGCACGAGAGTCTTTGGTTATCCTTACTGAGTATACTTGTATGCTCACCCTACGTATATAAAACTAGTTTCAGGTTTCCAGGAGGACTTCAGGGATCGTGCGGGGCCATACTAGCTCGGACAGTGGGGCAGTTGCAGTTGCCATTTTTCATTTCATTGGTACTTTACCTTTATAGTCTCCTTGTACTTGTGGTATTTACTTTTGTAACATGCATATGGGAATGATTTTATTTTTCTTTCCTTTTTACCCCCAGTTTTGGTGTTGTTGGGATTTACTATCTTGTCTCCCAATCCTAATAAAGAAAAAAGGGTAATTCCTTCCATCTTGTGTGTGATTCTATACCCTTGGTTCTAGTCTCCACTCCGGGGACTATTGAAGGCGGGTCTCAGGGGTCATTATCTCTCCTTCAACTTGAAGAAAGAAGGGTCTGGAAATCTTCTGTCCCTTCCCTAATCTTGGTAAAGGCAGGTTGTGACAGAATGGTATCATAGGAGAGGTTGAGAGATAGGATGGAGTCCGGAGTTAGACATAGTGATTTTTTCATGGTATGGTAGTGCAACAAAGTTAGACAATCTTGGTGCGTGAAATAGGCCAAGGAAGACTGGCTAGGAAACAGGATTTTAGTCCCCCCCCCCCCCCCCCCGTGATCCGATGCAAGGACTCTCGGCCTACCGACCGACCCAGTGAGGCTACACTGATTGCAGGGTAGAGACCATAGGGAATGTACATGCATCATAATGACTTGGTTTATTATGTTTCATGGGTATTTTGGGAGGTCTAATAAAATGTAAGAACAATATTCTACACTACTCGGGCTTAGGAATTCTTTGTTTAGCTTACAGTTATGGAAACTGGGAGGTGACCACGAGCAGTGTGGGTAATCGAGGCCTAGGAGGTTGACTTGGCTGATCGGTAGAGGGCTGACCGAGAGGAGGAGGATGATCAGTGGAGGAATATGCTTCGTGCCTTTCAGCGGCAGACCCTCGGGAAGCATGAGGGTATCATCTCAGACATGAAGACAGAGAGCTGGCTAAAGGAGCTGGTGATAGATTTCAACTTGATCCGGGCTCTGATGGAGTACTGGGTTCCTCTGGCTATAAGCCAGATGCGTGGGGTAGTGCGTCAGTGGTGGAAGCTTTATCTTGGGAATAAGAGTGAGGTTGAGGTGACGTGGACTGACTTCGAGAAGGAGTTCTGGGTGGAATTCCTCTCTTCCACGATGAAGGCCGAGAAGAGGCAGGAACTAATCTCCCTCCAACATGGGAGTATTTCAGTGAGAGAGTTGGGGATCAAGTTTATGGATCTCCTTCGCTTTGCTCCCAACCTCTTTCTGGATGAGGAGTCTCGGGTGAGACGTTTGGAGGAGGTACTTCAACCTTCTCTCCAGTGTGCAGTTACTCCCTTCACCCTACTGACGTACTTGGAGGTCCAGAAGAAGGATGAAGTGGTGGAGAGTATGTAAACAATGGGAGGTGTATTGTGAGAGGGAATATAGTTGGGTTCGTTGAAGGGGAAAGCCGTCAGCAGTAGGCCTCCAGCATCAGGGCCCTCTAGGTTTCGACCAGCAGGAAGCAGGCCTTAGCAGTTCCAGTTCCGATCTCCCGGCCCTCGCCCCTTTCTTTCAGGACCAGGGCGGAGATGCTTCATTTGTGGAAGCCATGGGCACCTTCAGAATTAGTGCCTGGGCTGAGTGTATTATGGCGGTGGAGGGCAGGATCAGCACCCACCTCAGCAGCAGCATAGGCAGCAAGCTCTTTCTCCTCTGAGGGTAGGCATCGCAGGAGGAGGCCGACCTCAGGACGCTCCTCAGGGACCTCGACCAGGGTGTGGTCAGGGAGGCGGCCGACAACCGAGAGGCTGGGGAGCTGGGCATGGACAGTTACACGCCGTAGAGGCAATAGTTCCAGTAGGGCCAGAAGTCGTTTGAGGTACGATCATCATGTTTGGTACTCTTTCCTATGCCTTGTTCGATATAGGAGCATCACTCTCCTTTGTTACACCCAGTCTGGCCCGTGATCTGGGTTTAGACGCTGAGAGACTTCCAGTTCCCCTGGTGTAGAGCACACCAGTCGGAGGTCCGAACGACTTGTTTTATGTTTGCCGAGGGTGTAGACTAATGATAGGGCCACATCAGTCTATCAGGGATCTTCTAATGTTGCAGATACAACCTTATGATGTCATCCTAGGCATTGACTGGATGTTCTCTGTATGTTCCGTCATTGACTACTTCTGAAAAAGGGTCATGTTTTCAGATTTTGGCGGCCGACGTGTAACTTTCATCAGTGAGCGGGGTTTCCAGAAAATCAGTAGGTGAGAGGAGCCCCTCCTTTCCTTTTTAGATGAGCTATCAGTGGAGTCGGTAGATACAGAAATGGTGGAAGTTCCAGGGATCGTCAATGAGTTTATGGACGTCTTCCCTGAGGAGGTGTCAACTCTACCCCCTCGGCGTGATCTTGAGTTTGAGATAGACTTGAAACCTGGTGCCCATCCGATTTCAATGGCTCCCTACCGGATGGCTCCTTATGATTTACAGGAGTTACAGATTCAGATTGATGATCTGATGAAGAAGGGTTTTGTTCAACCAAGTGCATCACTATTGGGTGCTCCAGTCTTATTCGCAAAGAGGGAAGATAGTTGTCTCCGGCTGTGCATAGTATACCAGAGACTAAATCAAGTAACGGTCAAGAACCGTTACCCTCTCCCGAGGATAGATGGCCTTTTCGACCATTTAAAAGGGGCAGAGTGGTTCTCCAAGATTGACCTGCAGTCGGGATATCACCAGCTAAGGGTGAAGGAGGGTGACATATCGAAGACTGCCTTCAGGTGTAGATATGGGCACTTTGAGTTTGTGGTCATGATGTTCGGCGTCACGAATGTTCCAGCTGTGTTCATGGGGCTCATGAACTCCGTCTTCCGGGAATACCTGGATCGGTTTGTAGTCGTGTTTATTGACGACATCCTGATCTACTAAAAATCAAAGGAGGAACACACTGAGCACCTCAGAACGGTTTTAGAGGTCCTCCTACATCACCAACTCTATGAGAAGTTTTCCATGTGAAAGTTCTGGATGTGAGAAGTGCACTTCATTGGGAATGTGGTGTCTGAGTAGGGAATAGTGGTGGACCCATCGAAGGTCAAGGTGGTTGTTTCTTGGGCAGCGCCAAAGAATGTGGAAAAAGTTTGTATTTTCCTTGGACTAGCAGGATACTATCGAAAGTTCGTGCCAAACTTCTCCCGAGTTGCGGCACCTTTGACAGCCTTAACCAAGAAGGAATGGGCTTTAATGTGGAATGGGCAGTGTGAGGCGGCCTTCAGCTATCTGAAGGAGAAGTTGGTAAGTGCCCTAGTGCTGAGGTTTCCCGAAGAAGGGGTGACGTATGAAGTATTCTGTGATGATTCAAGACAAGGAATCAGGTGTGTGTTGATGCAACGACAAGGGGTGATCTCTTATGGGTCTAGACAGTTATGTTCTCATGAGTGTAATTATGATACCCACAACCTGGAGCTTACGGTGGTCATTTTGGCACTAAAGTTTTGGCGGCATTACCTCATTAGGGAGAACTTTGTGGTCTTCACGGATCACAAAAGCTTGAATTATATCTTCTCCCAGTGGGACCGGATCATACTGTAGTGAAGGTGGATGGAGTTCTTTCAGGACTATGAATTTGAGATTTCCTACACCTTATGAAAAGGGAATGTGGTGGCTGATGCCTTGAGCAGGAAGTCGTAGAAGGATGCGGTTCGAGAGTCGGTAGATGCTTGGAAGGTGATGGAGGAGATAACTGCCCTGCACTTGGATGCGAGGATGGATGGTGGTAGAGGATGCCTGTATCAGATGACAGTGAAATCTTCCCTACTGCGGTAAGTGGAGGAGTCTCAGTGGGGAGACATAGAGAGTGAAGTGATGCGCGATCAGGATAACGAATGCGATGCTCCAAAAGGATGGTCGGAGGATGGTCAGAATCAGATTCTTTTCCGAGGAAAGTTGTTTGTTCTAGAGGCGATGCATGAGAGAGTTCTTGGTGAGGTCCGAAAATCACCCCTAGCAGTGCACCCATGAGTTTCTAAAATGTACCAGGGTCTGAGGAGTCAGTTTTGGTGGCCCGGGGTAAAGTCAGCGGTGGCAGAATTCATGGCCAGGTGCCTAGTGTGACAGCAGGTGAAGGCTGAACACAGTGTTCTAGATGGTTTGTTGCAGCCTTTAGACATCCCTGAGTGGAAGTGGGATGACATCTCGATGGATATCTTCATAGGGCTAACCAAGGTTCAAGGAGGTTGCGACGCTATCTGGGTAGTGGTGGACCAGTTGATGCAATCAGCTCACTTTCTGGAAATCAAGGAGTCAGATGTAGTGGATGCCTTAGCACGGAGGTACGTGGATGATGTGGTGCGTTTACACGGAGTTCTGAGGTCCATAGTCTCAGAAAGGGATTCACGTTCTACCTCATGAGTCTAGAGAGGATTACATCATGCTTTTGGCACCCAACTACATCATATCACTTCTTTCCATCCCCAGACAGATGGATAGATAGAGCGCACCATCCAGACAATGGAGGACATGCTACAAGCATGTATTCTAGACTTTGGGGGATCATGGGTGCGACACTTGACTCTAGTATATTTTTCCTACAATAACAGATATCACTTTACCATTGGCATGGCTCCATTCGAAACCTTGTACGGAAGACTATTTAACTCACCCGTGTGCTGGACCAAGGTTGGGGAAGTAGGTTTTCTTGGCCAGGAGATGGTGTAGAGCACGATGGAGAAGGTTCAGCTTATACGGGAGAAGATGAAGGTGAATCAGGACTGGCAGAAGTCATATGCCGATAATAGGAGGAGACACTTGGAGTTCGAGGTTGAGGACCACGTATTCTTGAAGGTCTCCCCTCTGCGTGGACAATAGAGGTTCGATAGGGGGGAGTAAGATTTCTCCAAGGATCATCGGACCTTTCAAAGTGTTGCGGCGGGTCGGATAAGTGGCTTATCAGCTAGCGCTACCACCGCCGCTACTGAGAATACATGACGTCTTCCATGTATCTCAACTCTGACGATATCTACATGACGATTCACATGTCCTCAAATGGGGAAAGCTGAATATCGAGGATGAGGTGACTTTTGTGGAATGACCAGTGAGGATCGAGGATCGTGAGGAGAAGCTACCCCATGGATGGACCATTACTTTGGTTCTTGTGTTGTGGAGGTATGGCGGGCTCGAGGAAAGTACATGGGAATGGGAGACACAGATGTGCACCCAGTACCCAGAGCTGTTTTGAGTTTTGTCTTGTTTTTTTGTACTTTTTTGTGATGTAACACTTTAATTTGTTAACTATGGAACGTGCGGTTTTCCTTGTTCTGTGTATGTGTGTGAAGAGCCATGACTATGGGGAGGGGAGGACCTGATCCCTTATCAAGACGCATTACTGTGGATGCAATTAAATCCATGTAGGAGATTTATTATCACCCAAAGCGGATAGTATCTTGACATGGAGGAAGAAACTCCCAAACCCATATTGCAAGATAGTTTGACCATCGAATATTTCCTAGTTACTTGAGGGAGATGTGTTCATAGATATCATTGAGGTTCACTCTTGAGAGTTATCTTTCAAGGTAGTTGTGTGGAAACCGTCTTTTCTTTGGGCCAAGTTTTGATTCTCGAGGGTGAGAATAGTTTGAGAGGTATTTGATGTAATGGCCTGGACCCACATGGTCCATTACTTTACCAAAACATGGCTCCACCAAAGCAGTGGCACCCTGATGGTCACACACCGGTCATGGTGGCACCGTGAGGGTGACACCGTGACAGTGGCACCGTGAGGGTGACACCGTGACAGTGGCACTGTTAGGGTGTCACTATGACAGTGGCACCGTGTCCTCACTGTGTCTTCAGTCTTTTTCCAGTTTCTGACTTTTTCTGTTCCCACAACGTATCTTTTGATGAAAAAAATGATTTAATACCCCTTTCAAGCCATTTAAAGCCCATAAATAATATCTGAAATTCCTCAAAGGTCAGGCAAATCTTAAACTTACCAAAACGTGTGTTTTTCCTCAGTGTCAAACCCTTTCCCCATACCTTCCAGTTCCACCCCCGTTGCACGTTTTCCTCCATTTAAAGGAAAAAGTTTAACGTACAGTTGTTATTCCACTACCCCAATGGGAATAATTAAATGAGAATTAATCCCATCATGTGTAACCCCCCAACCGCAAAGAAAACCATGATCCTACTTTAAAGAGGTTCAAAATTCTTTATCCTGTAACAACAAGATCTCATCTTTATATCACGCTAGAGTTTCTTCCTTCCCCTTCTTGGCTGGATTTCTTTCTTCTCCTTGGTGCGCTTGGAGTCCCTCCTTCTAGAGGCTTGTGGTACACCTGTGCTGGAGTTTTCCTCTCATCCTTGGAGTCCTCGAAGTTCCTCCCCTGCAAGTCATGCATCCCATTCTTGGCGCGTGGAGAAGAACTTCAATCCTTGATCATCCAAGTAGGGATTTTCCTTCGTTTCTCCTTACTGTGTATCATGCGGGGTCGGTACGCTACTATTTATATAGAGATGGACAAAACTAGACCTTAACAAAGATAATAAACAAACTTTTAAAGAATTAAGGGGGGCATGATCTATGTTCTACTGCTTTTCCTTACCCTTGATTATTTATGTTGTTAATTGTGTGGGCATATTCCCACTGAAAATCATGGTCGTTGGTGGTCTTTCTTTGTGCATTAATGAACCTCTGTCTTCTGTGATGATCAAATGGATCCAACATGGGAATTTGGTTAATTACGTAAACTTGGCAGATTAAATGAATGTCTAGTGAACAACTAACCTTGTGTGATCTCCCCAGTTAACCAAACAGAAAGAAGAAAACTTAGTGAATGATGTGTTTGAACCTGTAAGTTTCCCTACTGTGTTTTGGTAGTAGGTGTGTTGTACTGTTTGATGCTTATGGGGTGGTGTGGGTGAGGATGGGATCCTCTGTTGTGGCACGGTTGTTGGTTGTGAATTTGAAGCGGTGTGGGGATATATCTCGAGGCTTGGTTTGGTTCCAGTAATTTGAGGGATCTCACTGATCCCTTTGTTGTTGTTGTTGTGACTTTACAAGAGAACCGAGTGAGAATACTTAAATTGATGTTTGGCTATTTCTCTTTATCTGGATTGTGGTTATACCTGTTAGTTGCCCAGTAGTGCAGACTTTACTTAAATGGGATCACTTGAATATGATACCAAGAATGGGTTAAATGGGGAATTGGTTTTGGGAATGAGTTTTGACATGGCAGTGAGTGTTGTGCCTTCTTTTAAGAATGAATAGTAACAAGGGTGTTATGCTTAAGTTGTCTTTGGAAACCCTAGGTTGGGATGGGTTCTTGTTACCTATACATATATCTGTAGTTTTTATGTTTCTTATTCACACCCTACCAAAGTTGAGAACTTGGTGTCGAACACCCCCATTTCATGGGGGATGGTGTTTTCCCCAACACTCCTATGAGTGACTAGTTATTAGCTATTTTTTGCTCCCTTTCCCGAATAGCCCAAGACTCTTCGGGCAGGCTGTGATGGCCTGAGGTCCATTATAGCCCAACCTTCTTCGGGTAGGGTAGTTGGGGTGGTTGGCCCAGGTGTGTGCGGGCATGTTGTTTCCCAAGAGTCATCCGAATGAGGCCCAGGTGTCTTCGGGCATGGAAATAGTTGTTTCTGGCCCAAGTGTTTGCGGGAGTGGTTACATGTGGTGGTTGTGGACCAGGTGTTTACAGGCGGGATGTGTGGTTACGACCCAAGTGTGTGTGGGCGGGGTTGTGGAGTTGGGACTGCAGTGAGAATGGCGGGATTGGTTTGATGTGTAAGATGTCTTCAATAACCAATGGGAAAGTGGCGCGGGGTACCCAAATGTCGTTGTGATATTACTATATATTAATTGACTTGTGTTATTTGGGGATTGTGCCTTGGTAAGGTTTGGGTGGTTAGTTTTCCTTTTTTAGGTGCTTTGGTTGTCCCTTTTCTCACAGGGCATTAGAATGCCTCCCCACTTGTGCACGAGAGTCTTTGGTTTTACCTACTGAGTATACTTGTATGCTCACCCTGCATATATAAAACTGATTTCAGGTTTCCAGGAGGACTTCAGGGATCGTGCGGGGCCGTACTAGCTCAGACGGTGGGACAGTTGCAGTTTCTGTTTTTCATTTCTTTAGTACTTTACCTTTGTAGTCTCATTGTACTTGTGGTATTTACTTTTGTAACATGCATATATGAATGGTTTTCTTTGGCTTTCCTTTTTACCCCCAGTTTTGGTGTTGTTGGGATTTACTATCTTGTCTCCCAATCCTTATAAAGAAAAAAGGGCAATGCCTTCCATATTGTGTGTGATTCTATACCCTTGGTGCTAGTTTCCACTCCGGGGTCTATAGAAGGCGGATCTCAGGGTCATTATCTCTCCTTCAACTTGAAGAAGGAAGGGTCTGGAAATATTTTGTCCCTTCCCTCATCTTGGTGAAGTCGGGTCGTGAAAATTCAAGTATTGAATTCATATCATCATAAGGATAAAATCAAAAGAACCATTCATCCTTGTTAGAGCAGCAACAACATTCTTCTGTGGATAAGATGAGTTTGATGAAAATTCTAAATTTCTGATGGATTCAACATTATGGTTAGCTCACCATAAGTTTATAAAATGTTATCTTAATTAAGAGAAAGTTGTTTCTATGTTTTTATCTCTATCAACATTAATTTTTAGTGAAATTAGTGAGGTGTCAGATAACTATTCTTCTACCAGTGATTTAAGGTTAGAACAAGGAAAGAAATAGGGAATTGATAGTTTCACAATGCAAAGGATGAAATTTCATGATTGTAGGAAGTTAGTGAAACTTTATTACTGAGTGAGGCCCTATATAAAAAGGGTTTGGGTCCACTTTTCTATATTTTCATAGAATTACTTTTCTTAGTGATCCACATGGATTCCTAATCAAAGTTATTGTAACATTGTACTAATAATGAAATGAAAGTGTGAAATACTTTTCCCATTGTTCCAATACAAAATTTTGAAACACATAAATCCTTATTATGCCTTTACTTTCTTTTATTTCATTGTATTTAATGTGAATTTTTCTATTAGGTCCACTAGGCTAGATATCCTGAGAGGGGGGTGAATTGGGGTATGACAAATTAAAACAACTATCCATTTTGATCTTGTTTTGTTAAAAAAAACTATCTTCTCTCTCTTCTTCTCATTGGAGAGTATGAATGAATCTTAAAGAATGCATATGACACAATAATTTTACTTGGTTCACCCTCGCTGGGATACGTCCAAGGAGTATACACTGATGAAATGTTGATATACCAAACCCACTATAAGAACACTGTTGTTTATAAGTTTGAAGCAAACTCACTGTCCCTCTTGGTATATAACCATTCACAATTTGAGAACTTACTGCTCTCTCAACTAAAGTGAGATCACTGCTTCTTCAAAAGATCCACTCACAATTTATAGACCCGTGGGACTCTTCATTATCTCTAATGATTGCATCATTTTCTGTATATAGATGCTATGTTGAAGTCCAAATTTCATCCACTGATGAATACCCCTTTTCCACTTATCACTGGGAAACAATATTTGGAAATACTTTCGCAAAACTCCCTACTTCACGAAGCTCCCAATTTTGCAAAGCTCAAACAAGCCTTTGCGAAGTCCCTACCTCTTCTAAAAGCACATACCTTCATAGAGCTCATTTCTTATAGGAGCACACTGCTTCGTAGAGCTCAAACCTTTACAAATATAAATCCTTCACAAAGATTAGGCTGTCGTAGAGCTCAAGCTATCACAAAGCAACTTCTTTCACGAAGCACACTGATCCAACGCGGACCACACCTCTTTCATAGAGCAAGATTAACTGCCGTGAATATCCTTCTTTCGTGAAGCACACTTCCTCCACAAACCTCCTTCTTAATTCAAAATCATCAAATGTTTCTTGAAAAAACTCTCTTCTTCTCTTGAGTGGGTTGAGGTATATTTATAGGCAATTCCACTGACCCTCGAACCTTCCATGTATAGTCAGCGCCACGTCATCTCAAATCGCGAAGCTCTAAAATTTCCACTGAAATTCTCTCTATATCACAAATCACCACAAAAAATTTTGGATCATAGAGCTCATTGTAAGGATAGATCATTCTATTAATTCTTTTACACCTTCACCGAAAATCTCCACTCGCAATGCTCTTCTTTGCTGTAATGCTCTCTTGCAAAGCTCTTCTCTTCTGCCATTCACAAAGCTCATCGTAATCGCGAAGAAGACCTTCAAATTTCTTCATGTCTTCGTGAAATACACATCAAGAAGCTCATCTTAATGAAAATAAAGCCTTTTCTATATTTTGATGTGATCTTCAAGGAAATCCACATTTCTTGATGCTCACCAAATCCCATATTTTGGACCCCAAAAATTTGGCACACTGAAAAACGGTTCCACCTTGTATCTGTTCTTTTGTACCGTATTCAGACCTTCTCTTCCTTTTTCATGGTTCTTTGTCAACATATAATGTCAACAAAAGCTCTGGAACTCTACAATTCACCATGGAAACATGCATTTTCAAATAACAAAACCAACCTGAAAATGCTGCAATGTTACCTTGAGGGATTTTTTCCCAACAATTTCTATGAGTTTGGAGTAAACATACCTGAGTGAGTTGAACTCAATGTGTTTGTTAGGGTGAATTTTATTTCTTCCTAGTTCTATATTATTAATGTTCATTGGATTCATTCCAGAGTTTTCTTTTTCTAAAATTATTCAAGTGGGAAAAAATATAGTTTGATGTGTGTGTAGGATTCTCAACACTTACCTCATGCAAATCTTCTGAATCTACTTGGTTTCTATATTTGGAAACAAATTTAAGAACCAAAAGTTATATATAATATCCAATTTTTATAAATAAAATTATGACACTTGATAATGAATTCACCTGAAGCTTTCCCTTTCTTATTTGTAGTTGTGTAATTTCTTTTCTAGTGACCCTTCTTAAAACATGAAAAATTAATGACTTCATTAACCCTTGATCTCCATCCTCTTGGCCAGGAGTCTAAAAAATGACTTATATATAGATTTAGTATTGTGTATTTTTACTTTTACCTACCTTTTTTCACTATAAGTAGAGAATTTCATGTCCTTATCTGTCCAAAGAATTAGAGTAAGAAGATCTGAGAGATACTTCTTAATGTTGTTTATAGATATCAATGTGAAATTCATCATCCATATTAAACCCTATAATATATAGATGCTCAATATAACCTATATATGAATTCATGTTCTCATGGGAATTTTGGAGCTTTTCATTCATGGATAATAACATAAAAAATGGATGAATAATGTATAATCCAAGTTTTTTAAATAGAAGATACCTCTTCCTAACTTTCTTCCTTAGCAGGTGGATTGGGAACTAGGGCTGAAACACGTAATGCTTTTGTTCTAGTTATATTACAATATAAAAATTCCTATACCACTCCTAGAAGTTCCCACTATTCAAAAGGTTTCCTTTATCTAGTATCGATCATAGGGATATCGAGTTCAATAAAATTTTAATTTTCTATAACAAAATAAAAGTATAATTATGTACTTTATCTCGATTACCCAATATATAAGACAAAATAAATAAATTAACTTATTAGTCTCCCACTATTTTTTAAATCCCAATAACCCTCTCCACTTAACTCAAAATGACTCATCCTAAGGAAATTCTACTGGAAAAGATACATATTTACCTACTTATAACCCAGAAAAGGGATTTTTCAATTGTTTCAACGTATTTAGGTAAACATTTTTTCTAATTCATAGCTTGAAACTCCTTGATATATTGCTTGGACTCCTTTATCCTAAAATACTTACTTCAATTTCATCAATACTTGTTTCTATATTATATAAAGTATAGAAAGGGATGCTACTCTTGATTTTAACTTGATTAATTCAACCCATAACCATCATTAGAACTACCCAGTAATAGTAATCATCCTGACAAGGGACATACCAACACTTAGTTCTGTGGTCCCATTATAAATCATGTAATAAATGATTTTTTGACTTAATATTTAATTTATTTTTTATCTATCCATAAATTTTTATATATTATAATTTACATGTCTTGTTAATATTATGTGTATTTTACATAATTAATTAACCATATATTTGATAAAATAATTTACACATAATGAATTTATTTTACTTACATTTCTTATTATCTTATTCAATTTATGTTATCTAGTTTAATCATCGAATAAAAATTAATACACATAAATAAATAAAAAACATTCACTTACCGAAATAAAATAAATAAAATGACTGGATCATGAGATTTTTAATGGTTGATTTATCAGGTAGATGATAAAAAAACCTATTACCCCATGAGATAAACTCTTTGAGCCAGGCTTGGCTTGAGTTTCCACATTTTACCGTTAAACTTAGTACCTCCTCAGTTGGGTTCACCTCAGCGCAAGTTCTGAACCACCTGATTTCCTCATAATTCCATCCTTGATATGTTTTATTCTATGATGAAGTTAAGGGTAACCTTGAGTATGAGATACATAAAACCATGGATACATAGGTCCTATATAATAATGGTGGAAGAAATTATTCATACTCCGTCCTATTTAATTTAATGAAACATTATCACATATAAAACTCAAAAAATAATATTAAATTAAAAAAAATTATGTTATACATTGGAAAATAAATCTCATGATCAGTCACATATATCTGATGACATTTCTGTAACACCCCAGGTAAATAAAGAATATGAAATTTTTATATTTATCCCTATTTGTGAATAAAATTTTAATATTAATTTAAAGGGAATTCTATGCTCGATGGCTTACCCAATACGCAACAACGAGTTCCTTTGAAATCTTACGTTGCACTCTAATAATAAAATAATTTTATTTTAAATGGTAGTTAACACCTAGCCGTTGTAATGACGGGAATGAATAGAACTAACTACAAAATGATTATATATGTTTTTAAAATATTTTTACTTTTAACAATAAATTTTAGAGGATTAAAAATGCGAATGAATCCAATTTTAAGCGTAAACATTCTAATATTCTTTAAAAGGTCGATTAACCGCCTTTTGATGGAGAACCTCTTTTAAATCCACTTTTTGACAATTTTATGTGTTATATTTGACAAAATAAAATTCTTCTTTAGAATTGGGACATCAAAATTTACTTTGTGTAAATTTTTGGTATTTTTCCGATAAAGTTCATTTTTTAATGAATAGTGAAAAATGTTGTATTTTAATTCAAAAACTCTTTTTAATATAATTTATTTATATGATTATATTTTATTTTTAATTTGTTTCAAAGTGAAATTAGAATATATTTTTACCATTTAATCCAATAGTGGTCATTGGAATTAATTTCACTTTGAAATTGGACTTAAACTAGTGTCAATCTTTTAATAGATATTGTTTCTTAAAAACACACTATTTGTTTTGACAACAGGAATTAATTATTAAATTAATTAATTCAACTTATATGTTTTTGAATTTTGTAAAATAAACATCATTTTTGAATTCGAAATATCAAATATATCTTAGGGTGAATTTTTGGTATTTTTCTGAAAAACTTCAATTTTTGATGAATAGTGAAACCACTAAGTGGTAGTTTAAAAACTGATTTTTCGTTTAAATGAAACTTTACCACTTCTGTGATTTGAATTTCAAAAATCCAACATACATGGTTGTTATTAGGATGGAAAATGTGGTTTAATGTAATTAAAATATTTTTTTGGTGAATAGTAACTTTTAAGTTTTTAATCGCGATTAGAGGTAATTAGTGTAATTTAAGGTAAAAATAATGTTTTAATAATATGAAATGACCTTGAAACATGTCCTACCCTTATTGGATGATTCATGGACTACCAAGAAAATCCATGGGTCAACTTGGGGACCCCATGGATCCACTTTGGTAGGAAAATGACATTAATACCTTTTTATTTAAAGTTAAAATTAAAATGTCACAAACATGTTTTGTTTTTCTAAAACAATTTTTACATGGGGTTATACAAGTAGTATTTTTGACTATAAATATTAATTAGAAATATAAAAATATTTCCTACATCATGAAATTTTTTATATAATTATTAGACATTAAATAAATTAAATTATTTATGACACCATGATGTTGCAGCGATTACCTCCTTATTTAATGATTTAAATAAAATGGAAAGATAATGTAAAATCAAAGACCTACACTTGTCAAAAACCTATTGGATGGGTTTATTTCAAACTCTTATCACCTTACCCTTTAAATATATAATTTTGGGACCTTTAAAATCCGAAAAGCATTTTATAATAGAGTAAAAGTTTATAACTTTCCAAGAGTGCCCCTCCTATCCTCTTATAAAAGGCCCCACCTCTACCACCTTACCCACACCTCTCAAGCCTTTGTCTTGGCCAAAACCTGCCCATTTCATCTCTCCACATCTCTCTATTAATCATTGAAGCCTCACCTTTGGGCATAATCCTTTCCAAGGAATCCTTTGAGCTCAAATCAAAAAGAGTTACCCGATTTAAAGGTAATGTCTTCCCTTGTTTTCTTTTGTTTTATTTTGTTTCTCCAACCCTCTAAACTCTTATATTCCTTTCTTTTGTAACAAAACCAGTATATTCAATATACTAGGATGTTTTTATGTGAAGGATTCGAGCTACACTTTCACACACCTTTTTCTAATGGTTAAAGAACATACTGTTTCTGTGGATGGTGAATTTCTGCCTTACGAAATGATGATTGTTCAATATTCTATTAACACCTTTCATGGTGGCCATTATGATGTAACTATATTTTATATATGACATATATTGTATTTATTTTTTCTATATGCTTCTGAATTTTATATTTAAAACATGCCTTTATGCTTTTCATGTTGTGGAAATGCGATAATTTCATACAAGGAAGTTGGACTACCACCCCCTCAAGTGATGTGACTCGTTCATTCAATACATGAAATGTATAAAGAATGAAATTAATGAACATACGTGACCTATATAACAAATATAATATACTGTCATTATAATATATATATCTCTAAATTATTTTTAATTCCATTAATATGACAAAGAAATGGAAGTAGCGTTCATGCGTACGTACGGACTATCGTCTCCATGAACGGTGAATTTCATTTCTTTTTATCTCCAAATGTTTTGGAATGAATATGTACTGGATATATATTATATTTAAATCATTAATACTATTCTAGAGATGATTTACTTTTAACTACATGGAGAATCATTTTCAAACAAGTTCATTTTTGACTCATGTACCAAACATCGACAAAAATGTCTGATATGAACTCACATTATTAACTAATTATTATAACATTATAATATGTGATATTAACTGAATAATAATCTTTAAAAGAGGTCCTTAAGAAATTATAAATTGACCAAAGTTTATTATTCAGGAATATAAAAAAACGAACAAGACAAGTCAGACTTGAGGTAAGGGATCCTACCCCTCTCTTTCTTTTTAAGTACGCTCTTTTATGTCATTCCTTTTAAGATCATATTTCTTATTATTGGGATGTTCTTCTATATTAAAATTACTGTACATTTTATATTCATATGATGAGAGACCCTATTTTCTCTCATCAATCCATTTTGGATGTTTTGAGTGGCGCCGTTAGGCTGCCGAATTTTCGTAAGAGATCCAACCTCTCTCTTTCTTTTTAAGTACTCTCCTTTATACCACTTCTTTTAAGATCCCCTTTGTTATGTTGGGGGATGTTATTTCATATTACTCTTTCTTTAAATTTTATTTTAATATGATGAGAGACCCTATTTTCTCTCATCAATCCATTTTTGGATGTTTTAAGTGGCGTCGTTAGGCTGTCGAGTTTTCGTAAAGGATTTTTTATCTCACTTTTATTCCCGTGAGATTTATGCTACATTTTCCACCACTTCCTTTGAGTGGTGTATGTACTGCCCATTATTATAATCTTTTTGTAATATAATTTCACTTATGGTTATTTACATATTCATTGTATGACCCTTCTTCAATGGGGTGTACGTTTCGAAAGTTACCCAAATCGGTAAGGGGACCTTTCACCCTCCTCTTCTTTAAAAAGACTTCTTTTGTTATGTATTCTAAATTAAATATTATTATATTTGGATATGTTCTTATATATCCTTATTGCTGTAAATTTAATATACAAGTGATTATATACACCTTTTATCTCTCATCAACTCATTTTCTGAATTTTGAAGTGACGTCGTTAGGCTGTCGAATTTTTGCAAGGGAACTTCTTAACCCAATTTTGATTCTTTGGGATAAACTTGTACTCCTTGAATATGTCATTCTATTAATATGTGTGAATAACCTCTGATTGTTTTACACTTAATATCTACTTATATTTTGTGTATTCATTTATCACACATAATTATGTAATTGATTTATCCTTAATCCAAGGATACCGTCTTTATAAGGGACTTCGTCTCAATCTCCTTTCATTGAGGCATATTTTGTTTTATACACAACTTTCTTTTATACGGTGTATAAACCCCTTTTACTTTTTATTTTATTCAAATAGAATCTTTTTATACGAAGCATTTTACTAAATGACAAAAAGTAATGTTTCTTTTAACGTACGAGGTGACAACAACCTTTTCCGCCGCCGCGAGTATTATTTGGTCTTTAGCCTCCTCAACAATCCGTAATGTTTTTAAAATGAAATAAATACCATATACTCTTTTATGTATTTTGGTATTGAAAATGGTTTTTATAATGGATTTTTTATGTCAATATATTTAAGTGATATATTGTGATCAAAGTGTGGAAATGTTTTCTTTCCATTATATTTGTTTTATGTATTATGATTTTATAATGGTACTTGGACATTTGATGGGTGGTTACGTGATAAACCATATGAAGGGTGGTTCCATGAATACCAGGATGGGTGGTTACATTATAAACTCCAATGCATTGGGTATGGAAGTCAGTCGTATGGATATTCCATTAAGTATGTGTGGAATTCGAACGTATGGTTATTCCATTTAAGTATGTTTATGTCCCAAGTCACCTTTATATGTTTTGTGTTCTTTATATTGGTTTTATGGTAATATTTTGGTTACAAATGGTTAAGTACTGATATTTTATTTAGTGAAGAGTTTTTACTACTTCATAAAGGTGAAAAGTATTACTTTGATAAAGTATACATGGTTTACTTGTTATTTTGAAAAACTAACAGTTTTACTTCTTTTTTGTATCCTTTACTGGGCTTTTTATGCTCATCCCAAGTTTTTGAAATGTTTTCCATAGGACTTAAAGATGAATAGGGTCAAGGATGGGATCAAGGAAAGACATGCTATCTAAAACATGGAACTAGACATGTTTCTTTTTAAGAGTTTTTTTATTTTATGGAAACTTAGTAGAAGTGTCTACTATGTAATATTTTGAGATGTAATAGTTATGACCTAATTATCTAAAACTCTAAACCTGAAAAATCCTCTATGTGAATTATTCATTTAATTCATGATTAAGTAATGTTTAAGGCTGGGGCCTTATAGTTGGTATCAGAGGTCGGTTTAGATAACTTTAGAGGTTAGGGTATTCTTTAAGCATAAGTGACATTACCATAATGGTTAGGATTTAAGAAAGAGTCCTAGTTTTAGATAAAGTGAACGAGTAAGTATATCTTAGTGTTTATCTCCCTCATTAGTATATGATGGTTTTGTTGATATACTCACACTGACCTTTTTGGTTTTAGTAAATGGCTGGATCTAGCAGGCACCAAAGTAACAGTGGATGTGAAGGAAACTGTGACAGTTTTCTGAGCGAGCAACTGAATGATATGGGAGATGCAATGAGAACTCTTCTGTTTATCCTTAACCAACTATCTGGAGTCATGATTGACCACCTAAACCATGGTGATTTCTATAAGGCATCATATATGTGAGAAACAAATCCCTACGGAACTACAGGTAATAATCATAAAGGTAAGTGTGTTCAAAAACCTATGTGTCAAAGATGTGGAAAGAAACATCTAGGAAAATGTTTCAAAGGGGCAGAAATATGCTATAGATGTGGAAATAAAGTTCATAAAGCAAGAACCTGCCATGGAAAAAGGAAGCATCCAGTTGACTCGAGGAAAGAGAAAGAAGTTCTTTCTGAGGGATCAATGGAATGTTTTAAATGTGGTGTGCATGGTCATTATGAAAACACATGTCCTGTGAAGAAGTTTCAGGAATGGGATCACCAAGATCGTAAAAATATTTTTTTACCAATACCTAATTACATTTCGATTGATGATGAGGAAACTGACAATGACCAATCAAAGGTATGGATTATTTCTTAACATTTTTTTTCCTATTTTGGAATCTTAGGATATGATTCATGATTTTTTTGTAGGAAAGAATTATTTTAGAATAAGTTGGAAAGGAATGGTTAATGGATCATGAAGAATTTTGAATGAGTAAGAAGTCAACATATAAGGGCTTCAAGAGTTATGGTAAAATTCTTAAGAGTATTAAGTCTCTTTTGATGATGGGGTTACATTAGAGGAATTTTTATAGTATGTGTAACACTGATGTTTGATATATGAAAATTTTATTCAAGGAATAGTTATCTGTTCTGTTGTGGACATAGTTATAAAGAACCATTTGGGTTTATATGATCCTTACTTTTGAGGTAATTATGTGTTAGTATATGTTATGATGAAATATGAACGACATGAGGTAAACTTGAGGTTAAATTATGTTATGGTTATTTTTAATTATTTTATATCTTTTTGGGGAATGATTTGAGAATTATATAGTTTGGAAAAAGGACAACACGCAGACCGCGTGACAACCCATCGCGTCGGACAGAGCTGCGGGAATCGAACCCACAACCAAAGTGCGACTGGTATTTATCGCCTACCACTGGACTACATGAAGTCCCTGGTCAGTTTGACTAATTCTTTTTAGTTAGATGATTTTATGAATCAAGAGTAAGTTGATTTTGGGTTATCTATAGAAATTATTGACCTATCATGGAGGATATATGATTAGGTTAATTACTTTTCAACATGAGACTTTAAGAGAAACTGATGTTATTTAGAGATAAATGTTAATTTGTACCTTGTAAGACTATGTGATTAAATCCATCAAATATTTGGGTTTCAATCTTAGTTTGGTTTGAATTGAAGAATTTTATGGATATCTGTTTATTGAATGGTCTTTGTTTAACTTTGGATAATGTTTCACAAATTTTGGAGATTAAGAGTAGTGTTTCTTTTTATAAAGGATTATCCTTTTTGGGGATTATCTGATCTTGTTCTAACAATTTTGGTTTTGGTTAAGGTCTAATGACATGGGAAATATATAGTTCTCTTTTGTGGATTAGGTGATTCACTAAAATTTGATTATATCTCTCTTAATGTGAACAAGTCATCCTAAATACTCCTCTTTTGGAGAAAATATGAGTTTGTATAATAAATCTAGTAAGAGATGAAGGTCAACACGACAAGTAAGTATGTTTCCTTATGATTTAGTTAAGCTCATAAATAAATTCCTCAATGAAAAGTTACTTAAAAACAAAAATGTTTTCTGTTAACTTTTCCTACTGGGGAATCAAATACCGTTTAACCCACCACAAGTTTGTGATTTTCTTGTGGTTAACTTTATTTTAAACATGTTTTCTATCACTCTCCCTCAGAATATGACCCTTTTGTTTTTCTTCCATATCCATGTTTTCCTACATGGAATCCTAGCATGGGTTAACTCGGGTGACCTCTGTACTTGTCTTTCTTTCTTTTAAAGTGATTTTTTTACCGGCTCTTGTTCCGATGTGGGACTTTCAATGATGTTTCTAAGCCCAATTTTAAAATTGGGAGGATGAAATTTCCAAAAGGGGGGAAGGATGTAACACCCCAGGTAAATAAAGAATATGAAATTTTTATATTTATCCCTATTTGTGAATAAAATGTTAATATTAATTTAAAGGGAACTCTATGCTCGATGGCTTACCCAATACGCAACAACGAGTTCCTTTAAAATCTTACGTTGCACTCTAATAATAAAATAATTTTATTTTAAATGGTAGTTAACACCTAGCCGTTGTAATGAAGGGAATGAACAGAACTAAATACAAAATGATTATATATGTTTGTCAAATATTTTTATTTTTTACAATAAATGTTAGAGGATTAAAAATGCGAATGAATCCAATTTTAAGGGTAAACATTCTAATATTCTTAAAAAAGTCGATTAACCGCCTTTTGATGGTGAACCTCTTTTAAATCCACTTTTTGAAAATTTTATGTGTTATATTTGACAAAATAAAATTCTTCTTTAGAATCGGGACATCAAAATTTAGTTTGTGTAAAATTTTGGTATTTTTCTGATAAAGTTCATTTTTTAATGAATAGTGAAAAATGTTGTATTTTAATTCAAAAACTCTTTTTAATATAATTTATTTATATGATTATATTATATTTTGAATTTGTTTTAAAGTGAAATTAGAATATATTTTTACCATTTAATCCAATAGTTGTCATTGTAATTAATTTCACTTTGAAATTGGACTTAAACTAGTGTCAATCTTTTAATAGATATTGTTTCTTAAAAACACGCTATTTGTTTTGACAGTGGGAATTAATTATTAAATTAATTAATGCAACTTATATGTTTTTAATTTTTTAAAATATACATCATTTTTGAATTCAGAATATCAAATATAGCTTAAGGTGAATTTTTTGTATTTTTCTGAAAAACATCAATTTTTGATGAATAGTGAAACCACTAAGTGGTAGTTTAAAAACTGATTTTTCATTTAAATGAAACTTTACCACTTCTGTGATTTGAATTTCAAAAATATTACATACATGGTTTTCATTAAGATTTAAAATTTGGTTCAATGGAATTAAAATAATTTTTTGGTGAATAGAAACTTTTAATTTTTTAATCGCGATTAGAGGTAATTATTGTAATTTTAAGTAAAAATAATGTTTTAATAATATGAAATGACCTTGAAACATGTCCTACCCATATTGGATGAGTCATGGACGACCAATAAAATCCATGGGTCAACTTGGGGACCCCATGGGGCCACTTTGGTAGGAAAATGACATTAATACCTTTTTATTTAAAGTTAAAATTAAAATGTCACAAACATGTTTTGTTTTACTAAAACATTTTTTACATGGGGTTATAAAAGTCATATTTTTTACTATAAATATTCATTATAAATATGAAAATATCTCCTACATCCTGAAATTTTTTATATAATTTTTAGACATTAAATAAATTAAATTATTTATGACACCATGATGTTGCAGCGATTACCTCATTATTTAACGATTTAAATAAAATGAAAAGATAATGTAAAATATAAGACCTACACTTGTCAAAAACCTATTGTATGGGTGGATTTAGAACTATTATCACCTTATCCTCGAAATATATAATTTTGGAACCTTTAAAAGTTGAAAATAATTTTATAATAAAGTAGAAGTTTATAACTTTCCAAGAGTGCCCCTCCTCTCCTCTTATAAAAGGCCCCCACCTCTACCACCTTACCCACACCTATAATGCTTTTGGCTCATCCAACCCCTGCCAATTTAATCTCTCCACATCCCTATATTCATCATTGAAGCCTCAAATTTGGGAATAATTCTTTCCAAGGAAGCCTTTGAGCTCAAATCAAAAAGAGTTACCCGATTTAAAGGTAATGTCTTCCCTTGTGTTCTTTTGTTTTATTTTGATTGTCCAACCATATAAACTATTTTATTAATTTCTTTTGTAACAACACCAGTATATTCAATATACTAGGATATTTTTATGTGAAGGATTCTAGCTATACTTTCACACACCTTCATCTAATGGTTAAAGAACATACTATTTCTGTGGATGGTGAATTTCTGCCTCACGAAATGATGATTGTTCAATCTTCTCTTAACGCATTTCATGGTGGACATTATGATGTCACTATATTTTATATATGATATATATGGTATTTATGTTTTCTATATTCTTCTGCATTTTATATTTAAAACATGCCTTTATGGTTTTCATGTTGTGTAAATGCGATAATTTCATACGAGGAAGTGTGGACTACCGCGTCCTCAAGTGATGTGGCTCGTTCATGAAAAACATGGAATGTATAAAGAATGAAATTAATGAAAATATGTGACCTATATAGAAAATCTATTATACTGTAATTATAATATATATATCTCTCAATTATTTTTAATTCCATTAATATGACAAAGAAATGAAAGTAGCGTTCATGCGTACGTACGGCCTACCTTCTCCATGAACGGTGCATTTAATTTATTTTTATCTCCAAATGTTATGTAATGAATATGTACTGGATATATATGATATTTAAATCATTAATACTATTCTGGAGATGATTTACTTTTAACTACATGGACAATCATTTTCAAACAAGTTCATTTTTGACTCATGCACCAAACATCGACAAAAATGTCTGATATGAACTCCCATTATTAACCAATTATTATAACATTATAATATGTGATATGAAATGAATAATAATCTTTAAAAGAGGTCATTAAGAAATTATAAATTGACAAAAGTTTATTATTCAGGAATATAAAGAAATGAACAAGACAAGTCAGACTTGAGGTAAGGGATCCTACCCCTCTCTTTCTTTTTAAGTACACTCTTTTATGTCATTCCTTTTAAGCTCATATTTCTGATGATTGGGATGTTCTTTTATATTACTCTTACTATAATTTTTATGTTCATATGATAAGAGACCCTATTTTCTCTCATCAATCCATTTTGGAAGTTTTGAGTGGCGCCGTTAGGCTGCCGAATTTTCGTAAGAGATCCAACCTCTCTTTTTCTTTTTAAGTACTCTCCTTTATGTCACTTATTTTAAGCTCCACTTTTTTATGTTGGTGGATGCTCTTTTATATTCCTATTTCTGTAAATTTTATTTTAATATGATTAGATACCCTATTTGATCTCATCAATCCATTTTTGGATGTTTTAAGTGGCGCCGTTAGGCTGCCGAGTTTTCGTAAAGGATTTTTCATCTCACTTTTATTCCCGTGAGATTTATGCTAAATTTTACACCATTTCCTTTGAGTGGTTTATGTACTTCCCATTATTATACTCTTTGCGTAATATAATTTCATTTATGGTTATTTACATATTCATTGTATGACCCCTCTTCAATGGGGTGTACGTTTAGAAAGTTACCCAAATCGGTAAGGGGACCTTTCACCCTCCCCTTCTTTAAAAAGACTTCTTTTGTTATGTCTTTTAAATTACATCTTATTATGTTGGGATATGTTCTTATATATCCTTATTGATTTAAATTTAATGTACAAGTGATGAGATACACCTTTTATCTCTCATCAACTCATTTTCTGAATTTTGAAGTGACGCAGTTAGGTTGTCGAATTTTTGCAAGGGAACTTCTTAACCCAATTTTGATTCATTGGGATAAACTTTTACTACTTGAATATTTCATTCTATTAATATGTGTGAATAACCTCTGATTTTTTTACACTTAATATCCACTTATATTTGGTGTATTCATTTTTGACACATAATTATGTAATTGATTTATCCTTAATCCAAGGATACTGTCTTTATAAGGGACTTCATCTCAATCTCCTTTCATTGAGGCATATTTTGTTTTATACAAAACTTTCTTTTATACGGTGTATAAAACCCTTTGAATTTTAATTTTATTCAGAAATAATCTTTTTATATGAAGCGTTTTACTAAACGACAAAAAGGAATGTTTCTTTTAACATACGCAGTGACAACGACCTTTTCTGTCGCCACGAGTATTATTTAGTCTTTGGCCTCCTCAACAAGTCTTAATGTTTTTAAAATGAAATAAATACCATATACTATTTTATGTATCTTGGTATTGAAAATGGTTTTTATAATGGATTTTTTATGTCAATATATTTAAGTGATATATTGTGATCAAAGTGTGGAAATGTTTTCTTTCCATTATATTTGTTTTATGTCTTATGATTTTATAATGGTACTTGGAAATTTGACGGGTGGTTACGTGATAAACCATATGACGGGTGGTGCCGTGAATACCAGGAAGGGTGGTTACGTTATAACCTCCAATGCATTGGGTATGGAAGTCGGCCTTATGGCTATTCCATTAAGTATGTGTGGAAGTCGACTGTATGGTTATTCCATTTAAGTATGTTTATGTCCCAAGTTACCTTTATATGTTATGTGTTCTTTATATGGGTTTTATTGTAATATTTTGGTTACAAAAGGGTAAGTAATGATCTTTTATTCAGTGAAGAGTTTTTACTACTTCATAAAGGTGAAAAGTATTACTTTGATAAAGTATACATGGTTTACTTGTTGTTTTGAAAAATTAACAATTTTCCCTCCTTGTGTATCATTTACTGGGATTTTTATACTGATACCAAGTTATTGAAATATTTTCCACAGGACTTAAAGATGAATAGGGTCAAGGATGGGATCAAGTAAAGACATGCTATCTAAAATATGGAACTAGACATGTTTCTTTTTAAGAGTTTTTATTTTATTTTATGGAAACTTAGTAGAAGTGTCTACTATGTAATCTTTTGAGATTTAATAGTTATGACCTAATTCTCTAAAAATCTAAACCTGAAAAGATCCTCTATGTTAATTATTCATTTAATTCATGATTAAGTAATGTTTAAGGCCTGGGCCTTATAATTTCATTCCTACTTTCTAACATTTATTTCAAATCTCTATTTTAATTAAGATAAATTTCTATTGAATTAATAATTAAGGGTATTATTGATTATTTAATTCTTTATCATAATTATTAATGAAATAATTCAAAGAGATACATAAGAACCCATCCTCTTATTTTTTTTAGAATAAAATAAAATAAATTTTATTTAAATTACTCAAGTACATGACATGTACCCATTCGAACTTTCGGTCCTTATCTTGTACTATGTATTCACACGATAAGTAGTTCACATGGCGTGTCACATAGATACATGAAATATAGTTATATATGATAATTAGAGTATTCATATCATCATGTATTGACACATGGAATGTGTTATCCTATGCGACATGTACTATTTTAAATACCATCATAACATACACAAAGCACACGGTGACTACATGGTGTGCAGTTATGAAATATATGTGGAAATTAATTAGGAATTTACTATTTTGTAAAACCCTGTCACATTGAGTGTTTTCCATACATACACTATGTAGTTTTATTTTATTTCACAATTAATTTTATTCTTCATAATAAATTTAAGAATTCATAGTCTAAATTAGAATATACTCCATGTTGGTGGGTATTTCTAGGTATGTGGGGGTGGATATGGTTTCCTATGTATGGGATTTTGGAAGGAACTTTTGTATTTTGTTCTTTATTATTAATTAGGGAAGATAGAAGAAGGTGGAGGTTGTTAGTAGTTTGGTTGAGTATTAAATAAAGCATTGACTATTGGAGGGGGACTTAAATCAATTATCAATTACATATAGTCTGTTGGAGGATGCTTCTTAGTAGGATTCGACTTGGTTCTAAGAGAGAGTGGTATTCTTTGGTGAAGATAAAATTTATTCTTCTACGTACCTTTTCTACTTTATTTCCATTTTATTCTATAAATAAAATGTGTATACCAACATGATTGATTTATCCTTATACCTTGTTTTTACCCTGTGATCATTGTTAGGCTTGTTACCTAATAATTTTGTGCTTTCATTAAGAGAAACATCTAGTGAGGAAATTAAGGATGAGTATCTTGACTGATGAACTCAAGATATATATTCTTTATAATGATAAATAAAAGCTACCATAGTTGTTGCCTATCTACTACTACAATTAGTACAACATCGTTGGGAAATATGATCACTTTGAGCTATTTTTATTGAGAGAGAGATCATAGTTTTTGGAGAATACAAATATCAGGGAACCACAATCACTAAGAGGAATATATATATATAAAAAATGTGCACACTGATTGTATGGATAAAGAGAGATAATATTTGTAGGTTAATAGTGTTTCTTATTAGTTGACATACGAGCCATGGATATTGGAGAATTTGAAACTTTAATAGGTAGTTATCCTTCATAAACCAACTGTTAGGGATCAGAACTTTGAAGATATGAGTAGTGCGATGGAGAGAGTTTAACTACATTATTTTTAGGAGAATATCATTTTAGATGGATCATAAGTGTTGAGTAATATTTATAGTTTTTTTGAATGAAATATAGTATGAAATTACCTTTAGCATAAATTTATATAGTATACTTAGTATTTTTCTAGTTCCTAACATGGATAACTAAGAATCCTGGATTAAATTGGGATCAACTGAATCTTGTGTTGTTGTATAAACACATGAATAATAAGGATAATATGGAGTTATTTTTAAAACTTTGTGAGATCCAACAGTCCACACAACCTTTGGAGGTCATAAAGGTAGAGGTCATACTGACTAAATAATGATTAGTCATGGATATAGTTGAGACTAGTTAATAAATTATTGAAACAATTGAAGAGGATGAGGAAGAAATTGTGAAGTAATAATTACCAGTAATATTGGGGAGTTTTTAGGAAGTTCGGGAAAGTTCCACTAGTAGTGAGCTTCAGGAGTAGAATAATTTCCATCCTATTCAGATATATGGGATAATATTAGAAGTTACTAGTGTTATAAAAGTTTAAATGAGTGATTTAAATCTATCCAAAGTAAGTATCTCTACAGATAATGGATATTAATTATTATTACATTAAGTGTCATATGATTATCCAATGCTGAGTTCTTATGATAACATATTTTCATCTTAGGAAAATGACCAAAGAATAGTTTATTTAAAAAATGTTGGGGTGAAGGATGTTTTGGTTAAATGTGAGGCCTTTTTTAGACTTACTTTAGGATTTTTTATTAGATTTTTATATTTTTTAGACAACTATGGTTGGATATAGTAGTGGAAGTAGATTCCTGAATATATTTAGTGAATGATTCTCATGTTTTTGAATTTTTTTTATTATCACCCAGCATGGAATGCCCTCAGTTTTCCTTGGTTTCCAAATGTTGGGGAAATTAATATACATTCATTCATAATTCTGGTTTTACTCATACACATGATTTGTTGTATTTAGAGGTTATAGTATTAGTTATAGATCTGTTTAGTTACCTAAATCATACAAGTGGATTTATATCCATTCTGGATGTTCCATCCCTAAAACCTGAAGATGAATTATCTGAAAGAACAAGTCAAAGTTCCTATAAATTAGTTGAGTATTTAGATTAGAATCTCCAATGGTACATGGGCCAAATCAATTTTATACTTATTTAAAAGAGTCTCTAATGAAAAATAATTATAATTATATCTCTCATGTTAAGTTGAATATGTTGGATTATGAAGCTTCTACAATGGAAAATGTTTCCCCAGAAGTATTCTATTCTAAGGTGGGACCAAAAAGGAAAGAAAATATTATTGGTTCTAAAGATGTTACATAAAATTATTTTATTTAATGGTATAAGATATGTTTATAAAGGATCAATTCTGAATGTTGGGATATGGTGTTGGAAATATTGAAGTAGTTAGAGTCTATAACTAAAAGGCCATAATATCTTTCTTGGTGGACTGAATGTAAAATTGTTCATGTTTGCTGAGTTTAAAGATAAAATATTGGAGACATAGAGTGAATAACTAAGTTCAAGGATGAAATATTATAGTCATACAATGAAGATTAGTTTGATAATTTATCTGAGGTAGAATGAAAAACCATTCAGGGGAAGAGAGGAGTATGGTTCTATGAGGAATTCTAAGTTTATGGATTCAATGAACATATATTGATATATGGTACGGTTACTACAAAAAATATTCTTGGATAGAGCTATGTTGTTATAGAAAATTAAAGGTATATGGTACCTTCGGTGATTTAATTTTGAGAATGTGTTTTGGCCTCCTGGTTTCTTAGAAATCACATCCATATCATTTCATTAATGTTGTTGGAAAGAGGTTCAACCTACATTTTTTAAGGGTCCACCTAAAATTGTGTTTTGAAAACCATAATGAAATAAAAATCCCAAACAAGATTTTGGGAGTTCCACAATGAGGAAAAGGTGGGTCTTAAGATGGTATAAATGTTAGGTATATGGGAGATGGTATGGTTTCCAATGTATGGTATTTGGTGTTAGTATATAAGGGAAGTTTTGTATTTTGTTCTTTATTAGTTTTTCGGGAAGGTAAAAGTGGGTAGGGGTTGTTATTTTTTTGGTTGAGTATTAAATAAGGGAGTATCTTTGGATGGGGGCATGAATTAATTGGAAATTATAGTTGGTTTTTTGGAAATTGTTCCTTATGGGGATTTTCTTTGTTCTATGGGAGAGTGGTCTTCTCTAATGGATATTATTATTCTTACTCTACTTACCTTTCCTACATTATTTTATATTTTATTCTTTATAGAATACGTTTTTACCCCCTTGACCGATCTCTTCTACCTTATTTCTAACTTGTGACCATTGTTAGGATTGTTACCTAATAGGTAAGAATTACACAACGTCTACACCGGCTATATGGTGAGTAATTCTTTCTGATAATCTTACATTATATGTCTAGGGACTCGATGTGTAATCAATTTGATATAATACCATGTTGAAAAAATGTATTCTAGCTACATACCATGTATCCATGGAAAGTTCATGTTACTGAAATGACAGTGAACATGTGATGTATTAATTACATTCCATGTCTTTTGACCACACAACCATTACATTGTGTTGTGTTACATGAAATGTATGGAAGTTACACATTGTGTAACCTTATAAACTATATTCCACCTTGGTATTCAATACACAGTGTAATTACAAATTTTTTAATAAACCCCCACATGACTTACCATGATTGAAAAAATAACATGGGTGTGTGGTTAACCTAGAGTACATGTTTTTTAATTTAATTACACATTATGTAATCATGCTGTACATCCAGGATATATGGTATCTTGATGAAATCTTCAGCTATTCTTGTATTATTATTAGTTATATGATAGTGAATGAACTCTTCATCCCAACTTAGTAGATTAATAATAAAATATGAAATGAAAATCTAAAAAATAATAAAAATAATGATCACTAAAATTAAATAATTATAAATTTCAATGTGACCACTCTGATACCACTTGAATATTCTAAGCATAAAATAAGTTAGTAAGATCAATGAACAATGATGTATTTTCATTGTTTTTTATGAATAAGACATAAGAAAAAGATGTTTAATGACATGTATTATGATTATATCCAAAGAAACATGATGAAAGAATCACATAATGAGGGAATTTATTTCAAATTAATTCTATAATTTATTTAATAATAAGAAAAATACCTTGATCATGAGATATTTCTCCGATGAAGATGTTTATCATTCAATTTTTTTTCGGGTTGTACTATCATTGCGCTAAGAGGATCCAAATAAGAATCCCACTATCAGTGATCCGTATGTGATCCAAAATCTCTAAAAATATCCATTGAATCTTCAGGTGCTAGCATAGTGGTGTTGATTCCCTTATGTCATTCATGTTGATCGTGATTTGGGATCCTTTGGTCTTTAATATCATGTTTGTTTTTCTCTCGTTCTTGATAGGGAGGAAAGAGGTGGAGGAATTTTCTTGGTCTTAATAGAAACCCTAGATATTTTTTTGAGGGAATCTCTATAGAGAAATTTGTTGTGAAAAACAATTTTCCTATCTATTTAAAATTAAAAGTTGGAAATATATAGAGTTGTAGTTTAATTTTTGATAATTGCACATATTACCTATATCAAATAATAACCCTAACATTTTCCCAAATGATATAAGTTGGGAATATACAAATATAGGGTATAATATTTGATATTGTCACATAGGTCATTCATAAAATAATAAACATAACATATTCCCCATGCCAATGATAATAATAATAATAATAATATAAAGTAATGTGACTACTTTCACTTCATCAAATATAATTTTATTAAATTAATTAATTAATATTTATTTAAATGACATTTAACTCTTATATCATTCTTGATACTCGGTGATTGAATTGGCCTAACTATTCACCCTGCCATTTATCAATCCTAGAATAATAAATAATATTATTAATTCAATAAAATAATAAATATTTTTTTATGATCTTGTAAATAATTTTTTATTTTAATATTCTCATAACTAAATAAAAATTTATTTAATAATAAAAATTATTTATTACCTTTCAAATAAAAAAGAGATAAATAAATAATACATTCAATGGTTTTATGGATAAATATTTATTTAATATTCAACTAACATATATATTCTAATTTGAATACAATTGGTGAATAGATATTTATGATCAATAAATTACTAAATAAATATTATTCCTTGATCATGAGAATATAATTTATTCTGACTGTTGAATTAAAAAATAATTTAACTAAGATTATTGATACAATTTTTATGTGACTATTTAGGAAAATTTCTCAATAACATTAAATAGAGTTGTCTAAATTAAAATATTAGTGACTAGAATTTTGTATGACATCCATAGAGAAATAAGTTAATGTCACAGAAATAACCACATACAAACATTCACTTTCTAATACAATCCATTTTTACAATATATCATCAACCAGGTTGCATACTTGTGTCTTTAACCTCTGCGATCAATATCCCTTTATTTAATTTCCTAAAATGAACTCATAAATCACCATAACAATGGATTTAAATTTGATAGTTACATTTCAATCAAAGTGTTGGGATATTATCTTCATGTATTAGAAGAGACAAATCTGTTATTGACTTATTCATTAATGAAATATCACTCGTGACACATCTAATGTATCCTACCTCATCATGGGTATATATCAACACAATTTTCATCAACACATAAAATTACACGACTCATGATATGTATTACTAATAATCTCAATTTTAAGGATCATTACACTTGTTCCTAGATATAAATATCCAATGAGATGTAAACATATGAAATTCTTATGAGTGATTTTGTCCTCATAACTTATTATCTTAAATATTACCAAGTGAAAACATCATGATATAAAACCTCATTCACTTAGGATAATGAAACATGTGAAATTAAAAAATACTATTTTTCTCATGAAATAATCTTATACTTACCTAGGGACATAAGTTTAAGAATATTTTCATGAAACTTTAAGTTTCACATCCTAGTAAGGGATTTTTTTCCCGAACTAGCCCAATCCACTAATTCATAAGATTCCCAAACTATTAGGACCAATAGGGGCCTATATACCCTGAGAGGGGGGGGGGGGGTGAATCAGGGTATGAATATTCTTTTTCAAAATTCTTCTTGCCCCACTGGATCTTGACCTCTTTATTACAAGGGTCACTTTGTTTTCACTTGCGTGTTTATTATGATCACATATTTTCTTCTTTGTCTGATGATGATGCTTCAAATGCAATGCAGGGAAGTAAGCAGACAGACACAAAGATTTTTACTTGGTTCACCCTCACTGGGTTACGTCCAAGGAGCATACGATGACAAGTTGCTGTGCGTACCAATTCCACTAAACTTCACTAGATGTGGATTACAATGTTCGGACTAGATCACTTCTATGCCCAGGCTCACTGCCTTTACAAAGTTTAGGGTCAGCTCACTGCTTTCCCAAGGGTCACTCCCTGTTTCTCTCTCTCTAGCTCACTGCCAGTGGAGAGGATCACCTACTTCCTCTTCCTAAGCTCACTGCTCTAGAAGGGAATCCAATCACAGTTTATAGACCTGTAGGTCTCTTCATTTGCATGAAATAATGCATCTTCAACTGTTGATAGATGCTCTATTGAAGTCCAAATTCCATCCACTGATGAATACCACTTTGCCTCTGAACACTGGGAAATTCCTTTTGGAAAGTACCTTCTCAAATCACCCTACTTCGTGAAGCTCCCAATTTCGTGAAGCTCAAACAAGCCTTCGCGAAGCTCCTGCCTTTTCACGAAGCTCTATCGCGAAGCACTCTCGCGATGCACAGACCTTCGCAATGCTTAGGCCATCGCGGAGCTCCTGCCTCTCCGCGAAGCTCACTGAGCCAACGCGGGGCACACACCTTTCGTGAAGCTAAAATAGCCGCCGCGAAGCTCCCCTTTCGCGAAGCACACTGCCTTCACGAACCACCTCTGTGAACCGAGAGCAATGAATTTTCTCTAAAAATTCTCTCTACTTCTCTCGAGGGGGTCGGCCTCTATTTATAGGTGATTCCACCGACCCTCGGCCCTTCCGCGCGAAGTCAACGCCACGTCATCTCAAATCGCGAAGCTCCAAAGTTTCAGCTGGAATTATGTCCAAATCGCGAAGCACCACGTAAATTTTCCGTTCGCGGAGCTTGACGTAGTCGCGAAGAATCACCATCAACATACCTTCGCACCTTCGCCGCGAAGCTCCCTCGTAAAGCCCTTCACTGCCGCGATGCACTTCAGTCTCTGCCGTTCGCGAAGCTTGACGTAATCGCGAAGACTCACCGCCTCCATTCTTATGGTCTTCACTATTTCCAAACCATGAATCCTATCTTCGCGAAATTCATGCCTTTGCCATATTAAATTATTATCTTCATGGAAATCCTATTTTCGCGATGCTCACCAACCTCCAAATTTTGGACCCCAAAAATTTGGCTAACACTGGGAAACGGCGCCACCTTGTACTACTCTTTTGTACCGCCTCCAGATCGTCCTTTCCTTTATAATCGTTCTTTGTCAACAAGGATTGTCAACAAATTCTCGGGAACTCGGAAATTCTCCACGGAAACCTTCTTTGTCAACAAACACAATCAACCCAAAAACACTACAATGTTACCTTAAGGGATTTTTCCCAACAATCTCCCCCTTTGGGTTTGTTGACAACTCTTCACAACTCTGCTCAGAATTATTTTCTTCACTTTGATACCTCACTGAGTCTTCTTCCAGCCGCTACCACTATTTTCCTCTTTCGATTATGACAACGTTCAAGGAATCACTTAACACGTACTCTAATCCCACATGAGCAATGCTCAACGTGAGAAAAAAGAGTAGTATGAAAAGTTCATCAATGAATCACTTCATGTCAGACCCCAATTGTCGATTCCACCCTGATACCAATTCTTAAATTGATACCAATTGTTGAACCACACTGATACCAATTGGTGAATTATTAAGTTGATACCAATTGTTGATAGCTGGACACTGTCTCACACCATTCCAACACCATTGTTATGCTTTTATCACGATCCTCATCTATTGTGATTTCTATTCTTTGATCGATCACTTCTAGCATCGTCAGATTTGAAACGCTCTCCCCCTTTCTCATTGCTCCCCCTTTCTGGTTGCTCCACCTGTCAGCTTCTCCCCATATCTGTCATGATTTCTCAAATAGCCACACTGTCTCTCAATCACTATTTTCTACCCTTTAACAAACACATTTTCTCCCCCTTTTTCAACAAACCCAAAGGTCACTCATTTGTAGTCTATAACAGAGTATAGAACACAAATCAGCACATTCGGGAAAAAGACACCATTCCTCGGGGAGAGGGGGGGGGGGGTACCACAGCCACACTATTTCAAGTGCGGGGAATCGACTGAACTCCCAGAGCCAGTCGATGCCTCTCAAAAGCTTCCTTGGGTAAGGCCTTTGTCAGAATGTCTGCAACCTGTAGTTCTGTAGGCACATACTCCAACTTCACGATTCCCTGCTCAACTTTCTCCTTGATAAAATGATATTTGATCTCAATGTGCTTTGTCCTTGAGTGATGGACGAGATTTTTTCTAAGATTTATAGCACTTGAGTTATCGCACTGGATTCTGATCAGAGACTTCACTTAAACTCCCATATCTTCAAGTTGTTGCTTCATCCATAATAATTGTGTGCATGCTTGAGTAGCCGCAATATACCCAGCTTCTGCAGTGCTCAATGAGATGCAATCTTTCTTCTTGATAAGCCAAGAAATACACAATCCACCAAGATAGAATGCACCACCAGATGTTTATTTTCTATCATCTACTGATCCGGCCCAGTCTGCATCAGTATATCCCAATGACTCTGTCTGAGATTTGTCAGTATATGTCAAGCGAAAATCCACTGTGCCCTGGATATAACGAAGTATTCTTTTCACTGCAATCATGTGGCTTTCCTTGGGATTGCTCTGATATCTCTCTTCTTGGCATGTGGAAAAAAAAATATCAGGCCTTGTTGCAGTCAAGTACAACAAACTTCCAATAATTTTCCTGTATTCTGTGATATTAACTGCCTTGCCATCTTCATCTTTCGATAATTTCATCCGGGTGGCAACCAGAGTCTTCATCTCCTTGGAATTTTCCATTCCAAATCATTTCCAAACCTCCTTGGAATATTTGGATTGAGAAATGAATGTGTCATTCCTGCCTTGTGTAACCTGAGAACCAAGATTCTTCAAATACAGATATATCCTTCAGTACCATGCTCTTGGTGCTTGTTAAAGCTCATATAACGCCTTCTTCATCCTGAAAACTTTCTTATCATCCTCATGAATGAGAAAACCATATGGTGTATCAATGTACACCTCTTCTTCTAGAAACCCATTTAGAAATGCAGTCTTTACATCCATCTGGAACTCTTTGAACTTTCTTTGCACTGCAATGGCTAGGAATAATCTAATTGTCTCCTGCCTTGCAATCGGTGCAAATGTCTCATCACCATCCATTACCTATATCTGGGAGTCTCCTTTGCACATCAGTCATGATTTGTTCCGAATCATTGTGCCATATTCATTCATATTTTCTTAATAGACCCATTTAGTCCTGATGACGTTTTTATCTGCTGGCCTCGAAACAATCTCCCACATCTGGTTCTTCGCAATCTGATCAAGCATTTTATTCATAGCATGAACCCAGTTTTCAATGTCAGCTGCATCAGCAAAGCATTTCAGCTCTACTTGAGGTAGGAAAGATTTCTGCTGTAGTGACTTCATTATTCTTGTTTGAACAGGAGCTCACTGATCACTAATGATATTCTATCTATCAGTTTCAGCTCAACTCTTTGTCTTCCTTGTAGACACATACTTGACACTTTCTTGTTCATCATCAGTGTCTTCTTCTGAATCAGCATCAGCCACTTCTTCTCCCTGTGTTGATTTCTTCCTCAACACTTTCATCAGGAAGTTGTTCACTGACTCATTTTTCAGTGGCTTCATTCCTTTCAGCTAATTTTCTCAGATCTTTGTTGAGACGCCTTTGATTTTCTCTTGCAGCTTCTTGGTATCCTGAAAACAGTCAGCTGATACCATATTGTTAGAGCAAATAGATAAGAATGAAATGCATTGTTATTGCTGCTTCTCCCTGTGTTTCTTTCTTCCCTCAATAGTAAACACCTGATCCAAGTCATCCAATTATTGCATTGATGGCTCTTGAATCTGATTTGGATATAGAATGCTCCCCCTGTGTTACACAACACTTCTATCTGTTAGGCCCAATGGTAGAGACTCATAACCATTCTTCTCCACATGCACCATTTATACTAATATGGCACTCAGCATCGAGCCATTAACCAAATCTCTAATCCTACTGAGTTGGAACTCGGTGTAGGAAACAAGAGATAAAGCTAATAACACAATCACTTCTAATTATGCTCAGTTTCTCTCTTTCATTTTCAATTCTGCTACCTGATTTGAATCAATTGAAACTCTAGAGCATATCACTTCTCCACTTCGCATCCTTAGATGCAACTACCCCATGGATCGTATCTCCCTAAAACCTAAAACACATGAATCATCAGTTAAAAACATTTATATACATAGGGAGAGAGGTTTTCTTCCTGAATCCTAAAGATGAGGATTATGGTTGATCCTGATGGGTCAACCCTTTGATTCTTTCTTGCAGATCATCACACTCTTTCCTTGCTTCTTCTAGTTTCCTTGCTAACTTCAACTGCTCTGGCCATATGACTAAGCATTCTTTACCCATATTCGGAGCCTTTCTCTGATATGTAGATTCGACAGACTTAGCCTTTTTCACCATTTGGGGTTTAAACCCACTAGTACACATTTCTGTCTTTGATGTTCCACCGAAATTCCATTTCCCTTGATTCCTTCTCTGGGTAGGAACCTCTCTACTTGCTATATTCCCCTGCTTCTTCCACTATTGAAAGGATCTTGCACCTTCCTCCACTTTTTGCTGTGGAACACGACATGAAAAATTTTCAACACATTCTTTATTCATCTTTCTTTTATCAGATGTCTGAGTCACCATACTCTTTTTCGCTGGTGGTGAGTCCTCCATTGAACGTTCAGTCTTCTTTATCACAGTTGGAGTAGATCTCCCCTTAATCTTCCAGGTTTGTTCACATTTTCTCCTTGAGAGTGGTTGTGAGTACGACATAGGTGGTTACTGATAAACCTTTCGTTCAGATCCATGTGATTCCCCTGAGGCTCTAAGCCTATTTTTCACCTTACCACTTTGTCTCCCAGTGTATAATTTCTCATTATGTAGCACTGGAGTTGGTAATCTCTTTCTCAGGTCTTTTTCCTTCCCCGCTTTCTTCTTGCTACCCTGTCTGGCCAAATTCCCATGATCAGAACATATGAAACATTTTCTATTAAAGGCATATCTCATTTCATCACTTCTCTGCTGAGATGTGGATGCAACTTGTTTTCTTCTTTTGGCATCGATATCTTGAGCTTCCTGACACATATTCATGGTGTGTCTCATTCTTCCACAATAATAACATTTTATAAATGATTTCCTTTGAGAGACTCTACTCTCTGATTTCTCCGAACGCTTCTTCTTATTCTGGGATTCAACAAAGTTTCTATTTTCACAGCCTGATATGTATTCATGAGGCTCTAAATAGAAGCTTGATGTGTGGCCGTGAATCCCACAGAAATAGCACATGTCATCACTTCTTTTTGTAATTGTCCTTTCAGGCCTATATCTAGCACCTGCAGGATCTTTTCCATTTCTAGAACTTTTCACGGCTCTCTTTCTGTCATGTACAGGAGGGGATTCATCGAATCCAATACCAGATTTTCCGAAACTTGCTGGTCTTTGAGCTGAGAAAATATTATGTTGTTTCTCTTCAGAAATAGAATACCTATTCTTCATTTTATCATCACTTGTCGAAGGATGATCAAATAGCAAGTGTAAGGCATCCTTAATTTTTGGCATTCTTTTAGCATTGGATTTCTCCACATCCTTCTTTACTGATTCTAGATCCTCTTCCAACTTTTTAATCTTCATCTCACTTGATTAAAGTTGGACATCCAGTTCTTTCTTGAGAAGCTTCCCGCCACTCACCTCATCTTCTAGTTCCTGTGTGAGCTTTTTTACCATTGCACTTTGCTTCACTACTTTTAATTTTTCCTCAAAAACAGATTTAGAGACAGATTCATTCTCTTGTTGTAGGCTTCGATTCTTCTGAAATTCTTCAGACAACTGTGATGCGAGATCATCATTTCTAGCTTTTAGATTCTGTACTTCATCTGACTTTTGATTCTCTTCATAATCATCAGCCTTTAGTTTTCCTTTCATTTTAGCCATCTTTTGTAGTTCATTGGCATGAGAATCATTCTTCTATGTTAGGTAAATAACAATGTCAATAAGCCTTTGATTTAAGTCTCTTAGCTTGTTGACCTCAATCTCCAATACTTTGATCCGGATATCTTTAGATTTGAATTCTTCGGTGTTTCCAACGTCAATTGGAATATCAGGTTCTTCGATGCACTTGACTTGATCTTTCACTTTTCTATTGAAGCCATCGATCTCCCTTTTCTGTTCTTCAAGCTTAATCTTATACTCACTAACTGATTCTGAGTTCTCTCATGTAGATAACTTGAGTTTCTCAATTTCTTCCATCAACTCAGACTTCTATTCTTCATGTTGCTGCATATAGAGTTTGGCATCGTGAACAACTTTGTTGGATTTCTTTGTTTTTGCTCTCCAAACATCTATCTCCTCAAGAGCAGCCTCCAACTCAGCTCGCATATCTATTCTTCCTTCAATTTCTTCTTCTATTTCAGCATCACTCTGATGCTCATGTACTTCACTCATTCCAACATCATGATTGAGTGAATCAATCTTTTCCCTATCAGATTCATCCAGACCTTCCTTCAGTAAACAATTTGATTCTTTTAATTGAATCACAGTTTTTCTATACATACTTCCACACTGAGTAATTCCACCTGACTTCTGCTTTTTCTTGGATGTTTTTTCCTTGGCCATGGCTCACCGAGATAAGAGCAGACTAATTCTTTAAACACACAAATCGACTACACCAAGTCGGAGAAAAAAAATCTGATAAAAGTAACATGTCCCTCTGATACCAATTGTTAGGACCAATAGGGGCTTATATACCCTGAGAGGGGGGGTGAATCAGGGTATGGATATTCTTTTTCAAAATTATTCCTGCCCCACTGGATCTTGACCTCTTTATTACAAGGGTCACTTTTTTTGCACTTGTGTGTTTATTATGATCACTTATTTTCTTCTTTGTCAGATGATGATGCTTCAAATGCAATGCAGGGAAGTAAGCAGGAAGACACAAAGATTTTTACTTGGTTCACCCTCACTGGGTTACGTCCAAGGAGCATACGTCGACAAGTTGCCATACGTACCAATTCCACTAAACTTCACTAGCTGTAGATTACAATGTTCGGGGTAGATTACTTCTATGCCCAGGCTCACTGCCTTTACAAAGTTTAGGGTCAGCTCACTGCTTTCCCAAGGGTCACTACCTGTTTCTCTCTCTCTAGCTCACTGCCAGTGGAGAGGATCACCTACTTCCTCTTCCTAAGCTCACTGCTCTATAAGGGAATCCAATCACAGTTTATAGACCTGTAGGTCTCTTCATTTGCATGAAATAATGCATCTTCAACTGTTGATAGATGCTCTGTTGAAGTCCAACTTCCATCCACTGATGAATACCACTTTGCCTCTGAACACTGGGCAATTCCTTTTGGAACGTACCTTCGCAAAGCACCCTACTTCGCGGAGCTCCCAATTTCACGAAGCTCAAACAAGCCTTCGCGAAGCTCCTGCCTTTTCGCGAAGCTCTATCACGAAGCACTCTTGCGATGCACAGACCTTCACAATGCTTAGGCCATCGCGGAGCTCCTGCCTCTCCGCGAAGCTCACTGAGCCAATGCGGGGCACACACCTTTCGTGGAGCTAAAATAGCCGCCGCGAAGCTCCCCTTTCACGAAGAACACTGCCTTCGCGAACCACCTCTGCGAACCAAGAGCAATGGATTTTCTCTGAAAATTCTCTCTACTTCTCTCGAGGGGGTCTACCTCTATTTATAGGCGATTCCACCGACCCTCGGCCCTTCCGCGCGAAGTCAACACCACGTCATCTCAAATCGCGAAGCTCCAAAGTTTTAGCCGGAATTCTGTCCAAATCGCGAAGCACCATGGCAATTTTCCGTTCGCGGAGCTTGACGTAGTCACGAAGAATCACCATCAACATACCTTCGCGCCTTCGCCGCGAAGCTCCCTCGCAAAGCCCTTCACCACCGCGATGCACTTCAGTCTCTGCCATTCGCGAAGCTTGACGTAATCGTGAAGACTCATCGCCTCCATTCTTCTGGTCTTCGCGATTTCCAAACCATGAATCCTATCTTCGTGAAATTCATGCCTTTTACATATTAAATTATGATCTTCATGGAAATCCTATTTTCGCGATGCTCACCAACCTCCAAATTTTGGACCCCAAAATTTTGGAAAACACTGGGAAACAGTGCCACCTTGTACTTCTCTTTTGTACCGCCTCCAGATCATCCTTTCCTTTGTCATCATTCTTTGTCAACAAGGATTGTCAACAAATTCTCGGGAACTTGACAATTCTCCATGGAAACCTGCTTTGTCAACAAACACAATCAACTCAAAAACACTGCAATGTTACCTTGAGGGATTTTTTCCCAACACAAACTAACCCATGATATACTTGAGGAGCATTCTCAAACCCCATGGTCAGGAAACAACCCCTGAGGTAATTAGAAATAGGAATTGTGAATTATTTCTCACTTAAATCCAAGTTAAAGCACAAAATATTTTCTCCCAAAAATCTGGCATGACCCATTCATAAGTCGAACATCCATGCCAAAAATAAATCAGTATATATAAATAATTAAACAATTTAAATAATTAGAAGATATAAATAGATGAAAAATAAATGTAGAAATAAACCATCAACTCATCCCCACCCCTTTTATAAAAACATATGCCACCAGTTTCCCCAGTATCCCATATAAATAGTATAATACACAAATAATTAGGATTGAAAGTAGTAAATAGATCATTTAAATAATGAACTTGGTCAGATATTCTATAAAAATAAAAGCTAAATTCCCATAAAATCATTTAAAATAAACACTAATCTAATGTGATAAATAAAAAATAATAATACAAACTTAAATTATAAAAATTAGTCAACACTCTATGATAGGTCAGAAGATAAACCCATGCCTAAAAATGAAATGTAAATATTCATGAGAATACTGATTTTCAGTAGGCCCCCATCAACCTCACCACATGAAAAACTTTTAATTAAAGATCCATTTTATGTAAATTTAAAATACAATTATCAAATTGAGTTTTCATACATAAGTGTGAAAAAACCAAAATCATATATAATGCCATTTAAAATTTTCTTTTCTTTTTAAATGAAAATAGTCACTTAAAATATATTTATCATTCCGTGATATATTTTAATAAAAATATTCATTTCAAATCCATTTTCAAGGACGCTTTTCAAAAAAACCCCTTTAAAACCTATTTTAAAAACAATTTTTAAAGGAAATAGACAAAATGAATAATCAATAATAAATACCCAAGAATCAAATGAGGAATCTAAAAATTAAGTAAAATTCCCTAATACCAACCGAATGAGGGAAAACAAAGAATAAATGTTCCTTAATGAGAATATTAATGTTACAATGGGTATTTACAAAACATATCGTGAGTAAACCTTACACGTACTCCATTTGGAACTATTATTAGGATTATTGATGTATTTCTAAGACTATAACCAACTAGTTAACTCTAAACTAGTATCACTGATAGAACATCCCCTATAGTCTCTGACACCTTAAGTGATCTAGTATGTCTTATAAATACTAGATAAAAACCTCACTCATCCCTCCCAATGATTCCTAGGATCCTCATTCATGTCAGTGAATAAAAGGTGATCAATCAAAAGTAGTAATATAATAAAAATAAGAAAATATCATCTCACATAATATACTCTCATAAGGAATAACCCTTTTCACATTTCAATCATAATATAAAATAGGTCACTTGGGTTTCAATCCATATCAAATCAATAATCAATATTCCCCTTAGGGTCACAATATAATAAGGGTCTTAAGAGTGTCTCAAACACACACACACACTAGTTGAAAATCATTCATAGGTTACAAATAGTCCATTATAAAAAGGGTCTTGGAAATACAATACTTTTTCCTAATATTTTTGTATCCCATTTCAACCCATTCTTTAAAAATACACCCTTTTTAATCAATTAGATAAATTTCTATAAGAAAATTATATTCAAAATATTTTGGAAAACAATTTAAGAAATCAACCCTGGATTTATAAAATTACTTAAAAATATTTAAACATCATTCATTAGAATTAACCTTGGGTTAAAATATTTTTTTAAACTTCATTTTTTATTTAAAACAACCGTTTAAATATTTAATCAATACTTGGTATTTCAAACACCACATAAAATTCTATGTAAAACCAGTTAAAAATCAATTGAAATTGAAAACCATTTATAATGATTCAATACAATTTTTAAATATCTATTTGGGAAACATAAAAACTAAATGGTGAACATGGTTTAGGAAAATTTGGGTTTTAACATGTTTTGAAATTTAAAAACCCTCTGCACTGAAGTGAAAATCAAGTGGAAATTCATTTTCCCTTTAAAATATACTTTAATTTATTAAATAATATCATTGGGTAAGTAAAAAACAAGTTAAAACCCAAGAAATCAACAGTTCTAAAATTAAAAGAGTCTAACATGGAAAAACCATCCTCAAATTTATGGTGGTTGTTCCAAAATGTGTTTAATTCAATGAAGAAGGCTCCCCTAGTAATATAAGATCCTCATAAATTTTAGAAAACAAACAAACCCCAAAAACTGATCAATCTTAACATCCATAGGGTTCAACTGAACCAAATAGTGGTGAGTGGAGAGAGGACTCATGATAAGAGGGATAGAAGAGGGATATTGAGACCATACTAGGGGGTTTGATCTTAAATCTCCAATAAATCAAAGAAATCACCATGGAAGAGTGAGGCATGCAAGAGGATAGGGGTGCAGACCGGGGGCATTGCATGATGAGTATGAGGAGAGGGGAGTGTTCCAAATTTAGGGGTTTCAAAAATAAAAATAAAAATAAAAATAAAAATTTATTTTTTTGTCCAATATGCACGGTTTAATAAATCATGAAATACCCATATGGCCCGCACTAGATTCCAAAAACAAATTGTGTAAGGTTACTCCTAGGATTCGTACATGGTTTAATTGAATATGAAATAACCATTCAAAAAATACTATACAAGGATAGATCCAAACAAATGTTCACCTCAAAATTTACTAACCATGAAAGCTAACTATAAATCCATTTAAATCCCTTACAATTTTAAAATTACAAGTCTAAATTTTCCAAAACTCAGAATAACATAAAATAACATTTAAATAAATAAATTAATAAAAAAGATAAAATGTCAGGGTGTGATATAAATCTCCACTATAATGATTTCTCCCCTTGGAAATCCATTGGTTAATAATGGTAGACAAAAACAAATTTAAAGCTCTAACACCCTGAGAAATAGGTGAAAAATGTGAAGAAACTAAGATGGATCCTAATGGGAGAGACTTCCAAATGAAATTGTTCTTCAAGATCAATGGAGCGCATCGTTATACATCATCAAAAATATCCAAACAAAACTCATCCCATTGAAAAGGGACATAGGTCTTTACTAACATTAAGTCATATTATGGTCTCCCCTCCAATTAGACTTCATCTAAAATGGTTGGTCAAGAAGACACCAATTATTCAGATGATACAATTTTAAGAAAACAACATCCACCAAACACCATAAGAATCCAAAATTCTTTTATAAATCATACCAAATATCTAGAAAAAAAACTCAAAACTCTATAAGGAGGAATCAATAGAAATACTAAAAGAAATAAACTCTGAAACATGCCTCGTAAAAATCAATATGGTTCTTAGACTTGAGTCACCATGCTCAAATGTGTAAATTATGACCTCAAATTTAGAACAACCCCCTATAGAGCTCATCTACCTGAATTCTACCCATCCTAGTTAGTGAATCACAGAATCGAAGCCAACCATTACCAACCCATACCTAAACCAAATTCTCTATTCACCAGCTCTGAAACACAACCCTTAAGAAACATTATTATCACTGAAGCACAAGCAATTTAAAAAAAATCAACATCTCATAAACATACACATGGAATAACTCAAAGCACAACTAGACCAAAGATACCCCAAAATCTCCTATAAACCTCAAAAAACCAACAATGAAAACATGAAAACTGAGAATCACCCCCAATAACAAACTCCAAAACCCATCCACAACACCTAACTAGGTTCTTCTAAGACTTTTATGATAAACCTAGACCATTACAAAACAAAAAGGATAGTGATTCAAGAAACCTTGAACTAAATATATTATAAAGAAATATTTTATCCTTGATACTCAATTATGAATATAGTTAGGATCATAAATAAAAGTAACTATACCTAATAAACAATATAAACACTTTAAGGTTTATCCCTTGAAATAGAAAATCCATCCTTTCTGCTAAATATTTAGAGGGGAAAATTCAAATAAAACAAGACATGAACTCAACTTTTAATGTATATTCCATCAAACTAAAAAATTCTACCATAACTAGGGGAAATATAAATTTTCAAACTCAATAAAACAAAACACATTAAACAAACATTAAAAAAATCTGATTTTCTTTAAATTTAGGATTCCCCAAATTCCATTAAAATTACAAAATTCTCATCAAATTATTTTAAAAACCATTTTACCCAAAATTCATTTTAAACTAATATTTGATGAAAACCCCCATTTCATTTTTAAAAATGACTCTAAAATCTATTTAACCATCTCAAATTTTTTTCCAAATCACTTTATCAGAAACCCCCTTTAAATAAAAAACAAAAGGTATATTTTTAAATAATATTCCAAATTTATTTTAAAAGTTTTTTTTTAATTACCTTATTTTTACCCAAACCCAATTTCTAAAACATATACAAAGTCAATAACACATTACAATTACAAACCAAATTTCAACATATCATAAGAATCCCTTGAATTCACCCCCATCACTGGGTGGTTCTTAAGGGAAATCTAAATATAAAAAAAATGGAATGTGGAATCATAATTGACCATACCACATAGTTTGAGGGACCATGGGATATACACACAATAATTATTAAGACATCTCAAGATCATACATTTTGGTCATTACCTGGTTTCTCAAGCCATGAAAGCTAAACTTACATTATAAAACCATCTTTTGTTTCCATACCAAAATCCAATATAACCCCAAGAAAACCCACACCATGTCAATGAGATTGACACATAATCCATAATAATCAAAATAGAATATTGAATTAAAAATTGGAATCCCAACTAAACATGGTGACTCAAGTGTCGTTGTGATAGGTGGTGATCAGAAAACCACTCATGAATAGCCACCTTAGTCTTAACGACCAATTATAACTTGATCCTACCATGAAACAACCAAGTAAAAAAAGGGATACCCACAAAAACTAGGATCCAACCATATAACTTATGATTTGATACCATTGTTTTATGAACCAACTCAATCATTCTATCCATTGGACACCTAAACTATCTCACAACATACCCAAAGGGAATTATCAATCCACACAGGCTAGATAAAAGTAATAAGGGTATCAAAAATAAGTATTGAGAGTTATTTCACTTTTAAATAAGAGTTAAAGCACAATATATTTTCTCCTAAAAATCTAGAATGACCCATCTGTAAGTTGGATTCCCACACCAAAAATAAATAAGTAAAAAAAACAATTAAACAATTTAAATAGTTAGAAGATATAAATATATAGAAAATAAATATATAAATAAACCCTCAACTCACCACCATCTTAATCTATATAAACAGCCTCCACTAGGGGTGGGAACATATCAGTTCGATTCAGTTTTCACTAAGAACCAAACCAAATCAAAATTTATGTTTAGGTTTTTATACATAGAAAACCAATCATTTAATAGTGTTTTGATGTGTATTAAAAAAATTCTAAACCATTAATTTTTTAGTTTGGTTTTGTTTGAATTGTAGATTAAACTATTTTTTATGATAAAAATACAAACAAAAAAAGTGACAATGAGTTATTATTAACACAAGGGATGGTAAAAATAAATTCATCAAAATTAAAATATAATTATATTAAAAATATACAACTAACCAAATATGAAGTTCTTCTACCACCTTTAAAACTGGATAGATTATAGAAATCACTTTTCAATTATGGATCTAAATCAAAGTAATGAAAAAAACAAAGTTATAATGTAATTTTAAAAATAATATAGAACCATATAAAAATCATTAATAACTTAATAAAAGGAAAATTTATCACAACTATAACTAAAACCTTTAAATTGACCATATAAACAGGTCAGGATATAATATATATAACAAGAAATGAAAACATAGAAATGACTTATATTATGTATCACCTTAACAATTTTATTCACAAAAACAATATAACAAAAAAAATAAATAATATGAAAACATAGAAATGACTTATATCTCTAGGTAGTACACTCAATTCTAAGATTAAATGAAAACATGACAAGCCTAATCAAATTATATTGAAGGCCATGAAATACAATAAAAAATTAATATTAATAAACATTCATAAATCATAAACATAATAAAGTAATACCTTTTTTAAGAAGGAAAGATAATAAAAAACAAAACCAATATAAAACATATATGATATAATTTTGTCCCAACAATACAACTAAACACTAATGATTAAATAAATACATCTCATTTACTATGAAGTTGTAAAAGTTTGTATAATGTAAAAAAATTACCTCATTATAAATTTTATTTAAAAAAAATAAAAATAATTCAGTCAAAAAACTACTGATAATAAATGGAAAAAAAATTAAAAATTCAATAAAATAAATTAAAATATCACCCTAATAAATAAGTATCAATTTTATCTTCTAAATACCTACAAAAAATCTGTAAAAATGGAACAAAAAAACCATGCACCCAAATCAGAGCCATAAAATATAAATCATTTAAAATAATAATCCTATATAATTTATAAAATGATTTTTTTCACTATTATCTATTTAAAATCCCTAACATAGTGAAATCATCCCTCTTTGATACATGAACATTATTATTAAATCATTAATTCCAAACAAATTTATACAAACAATTTTTATTTTTACTAGTGTTGTGTATTGATCTTCTATTTTTTTCATAAAAATAATTAAATGTGGGAAAACATAAAAAATTCAAAATTAATTATGAGTTATGTTACACTATGTGTGAGCCCAGCAGGGTTGACCATGAAATATGGTCGGTGTAGAATTACACAAGATTAGTGAACTCTTTTGGTCTAATATTTAAGTCATTTAGTTACACATGTAGACATATCCACCAAAAAAAGAAGCTAATTATATTGTAAAAGAAACTATAAGATTTTTAGGACATAAACCATCCAAGACATTGTTTGCATCATTAAAAAAACTCAAACAAACAATAACTCATTTATACCATTTCAATTTCAAAAATAGACAAAAAATCATACCGAGATCCGTTTTCTTGGTAGTAGATTAGTTATTAAAAATAAAGTTAATAAAAAAATATCCTAAACATTAGTATAATGGATAAAAATAAAACAAACAAATTAGTATTTAAAAGGAATAAAAATAACAAAATTTGAGCCTACTAACCTGAAAATATGGTGTTCCCTAACTAAAAGAGTTGATTGTCATTTTTGGTGTTAGAGAGTATGAGCCACTATGGTGTTCGAGTTGAGTGGTTACTCATTTAAATAGGTAACTCCCATGTGTGCGGATAGATGAAATATATTTTTCAATAATAAAGTGCATGAGTGAGACCATCTAATCATAAGCCATGATAGGTGGGGAGGGGAGTTGGGATCGAGAACAAGGATGGGATTAAGAACCAACCAAGTAAAAGAGAGGGGCGTCAGAATAATTGGGGATCTAAAAAGTGGGGATTGTAATTGAGGGATTGTAAGGAAACAGAATTGGGACTATATAACATGTTGTGGGGGAGGAAATGAAAGTGGAGTGGGGATATTAAGGAATAAGTAGAGGGAGGTATGGAGGGGATAAAAGATTAAAGAAGATAGGGGATATTAGATTAGAGAGTCACCATCCATGGGATTAGGGAATTATGGTAGGATAGGGTATGGATGGGATAGATGTATTTGGGGTGGGGATGGAGGTGGGGTGAAACGAGTGGTGTGAGTTGATTAGAATTTTTTTTAATTTTTTTTGAAAATAATGTAATTAAAATTAAAATTATATTTCTAAACTAAACATTATGGTATTTTGAAGTAAAAATATTTTTTTTACAAGTGTAGTTTGGTTTAATAGGAGAGGTTAAATTTTTATCATGAACCAAACCATAAAACACAAGAGTTTATTCAATTCAGACCTCAAATTATACCATGGAAAAAATCACTATTTCAGTTTGTTTTGGTTTGGATTAAAGTTTAGTTTGGTTTATATAGTGGTTTTCCTATCCTTAGCCACCACCTGTATCCCCAGTCTCCCATATACATAGTATAAACCACCAATAACTATAATTAAAAGTAATAAAGAACCCATTTAAAGAAAACACTTGGAATACATTATATAAAAAATGGAAAGTACTATAAAATCATTTATAAATTAAACTATTCCAATTATATATATATAATAGAATAGTAAAAACCTTAATCCCCTAAATCATCCAACACTCTAAAAGTAATTAGAAGATGAACCCAAGCCTGAAAGTAAAATATAATTAAGCATGAGCATATAAATGCTCTATATGACACCACCCCCTTTCCAGAAGCCAAAATTTTAATTAAATATTCATTTTATACTAGTTTTAAATGCAACTATAAAATATATTTTTTGTACATAAGTGTAAAAAACCAACGTCATATACAATTCCATTTAAATATCACTTTTCATTTCTTTTTAAATGTAAAAAATCACTTAAAATCCATTTTTTAAGTCCCAATACCTTTTTTTAATAAAAATAGTCCCTTAAAATCCATTTTCATGGTCACATTACAAAGAACCCATTTTAAAACTCTTAAAAACATTTTTAAAGGAAATTGAATAAATGAATAATCAATAATAAATAAACATCTTGACATAGCATGAACCAAACACCCAAATGAAGTACGATGTCGTAAGTTCCAATCTAATGGGGGAACATAAATAATAAAAATTCCCTAATGAGAATATCTAGATATGTATGGAAAATTACTTTATATATCATTAGGTGATACTAAAAGTACATGGTTCAGAACCATCTATAGATCTATCGATGAATTCCTAAATTTATAACCAATAGGTTCACTCTCAAATGGTCTCAATGTTGGCATGCCTCCCCGCTTATTGTCTCTAACACTATTAGAGATCTATTCTATATCATCAATACTAGATAAAAACATCTCTCATTCCACACTAATATTACTAGGATTCCCATGCATTTCAATGAATAGTAGGTGAGAAATTATAATAAACACTATGATAAAATGCAGTAAATCTAATCTCACCTCATACATATTATAAAAAAATAAACTATTTCACATTTCAATAATAATATATAATATTTTACCTAGGCCACATTCTACATTAAATCAATAATCAATATCCCCCCATAGGGGCTCAAAAGGATCTTACATGTGCACACACTAGTTATAAATCATTTAAAGGTTACAAAAGGACCATTATAAAAAGGAGATCAGAATTTCAAGCTTTTTAAAAATGGTTTGAAACCCTATTTCAAATAATTATTTAAAAATACATACTTTAGAGTATATTTATAAAACATTTCTTAAAAAACATTGCATTTACCCCATATTTGAAAAAAATTTATGATATCAACCCCGCCTTTGTAAAATTATATACAAATATTTAAATGTTTCTCTTTAAAATTAACCCATGACCCAAATAGGGTCAAAATATTTTTCAAGACTTATTTTTTATTTAAGACAATCTATTAAATAATTATTCAATAATTTTCATTTCAAACACCATATGAAATTAAAAGAAAAAAAAATTAAAAATCAATTAAAACCCCCAAAACATTTATAATGAATTAATATAATTTTTAATGATCCATTCGAGCAACTCAAAAACCAACCAGTGAACATATTTTATTAAAATAAAGTATTCAACCTATTTATAAATCTAGAAACACTCTAAAATAAAGTGAATATCAAGTAGAACTTCATTTTTAATTCAAATAATACTTAAATATATTAAATGCTACCATTGGGAAAGTAAAAAAAATGAAACTCGAGAAATAAATGGTTTTAAATTTAAAAGAGTTGGATATGGGAAAACTTACCTTGAATTGATAGAAGATGGACTGTAACACATTTCCTTTAATATACAAGGCTCCCCTAAGCAAGATACGACCCATAAAAACCCTTAGAAATAAGGAAACCACCCAAATGGATCAAAACTGACACAAATAGAATTAAATAGAAGTAAATTAGGGTAAGGGGAAAGAGGAACTATGAGAATGGGGATAGAATAGGGAATTAGAGATCATACATAGAGGGTTAGATTATGAATTTCCCATAAATCATGAGAAATCACCATAGTATGGGGATCTAAGGAGATATAGTTGTGTGCGAAGAGTGGGGTATGAACAGAGGGGAGGGGGAATCATTTGATGGGTTAAATAGAATGAGGGATATATTTAGGGGTTAAAACAAGAAATAAAGAAATAAATAAAATTTAATTTTTTGGGAAAGATACAGAGGTTCTCGTTCAGGGATTATATCCTTGGAAAATTCCATTTTTCATGGTTAGTGCACGGTCAGTTAAACTATGTGCAACTTCTAATAGTAAAGATACACAATGTTTTTGGGGAAATCTAGCACTAGATGCATGGTCATTACATGGTTTACTAACCTCGTGGGCTAACCATGCATCCCTTTAAATCCATTAAAATCTTAAATTTCTAAGGGAAAAATTACTAAAACTCAAAATAAACTAAAATTATATTAAAATAAACAAAATAATAAAAATATTAAATTTCAAGGTGTGATAAAAAAAACTATGAAATTTAAATGCAACATATACTATAGGATATTACCACATTAATGTTATGCAGAAGAATAATCAATATATGAAAAAATGTTTTTTAATATTCAACAATTTGAATATATAATTAATATAAAATAAAAAGTAGTCAGTTCCAGGGAATCAAATCCTATGCCTACCATGATCCTCATAACAACCCATGAAAATAGATAATGATTATTATAACTTTTGATCATACATATGGATAAATAAGAATGACAGTAGGACTATAGAATCATACATGACTCAAAATTGAGGAAACAATCTCAAATCAACTTTCCCATAATAGAGAGAGAAAATTCTATAGGAAGGTAGGTTACAAGGGTTTATGTATGGATATGATAAGTTAAGATAAATGGGAATGTTAGAGAAAAAGGAGTTATAAAGTGAATTCATAAAGGAGGCAAGATAATTCTTTGATGGATAGTTTAAATAGTCTTTATAAATCTACCTAGGTAGTTTGAACCTTATTTTGGATATATATTTCTATCATTGATTCATTTTTTAGTGGAGTTTCTTGAAATTTATGGGTAAATGTTTTATACATTCTATTATTTAACTTTTGATAATTAATATGGTTTAGGATTTTATTTTCATAGACGATGTAATGTTTGTGTTTCACTTACATTGATGTATTTTGAAAATCGTAGAGTATGTATGTGAATTGTGGAGCCTAAAATTTAGAGTTAAAATCGATTTATATCTATTTTTTGTTATACCCTCTTCAAATTCTAGCATGATTATAAAATTTAAGCCTATTTGATACTAATGTTTCTGAAAAGTCAAATTGTAAATTGTTTTAGAATTATCTTCATTTGTATGCAGTGTTTCTCACTAGAAAATATAGTTAATGGTTGTTATGTTATGAAAATTAATTTCCATGACATTCCTTCCAGTGAAAATATTTATCATTTGAGAATTGATTACATGAATTTATGAGTTATTTTTTATTTTTTTAATGAAAAATAATCCACTTTATCTATATTAAAATAAGAAAAAATGGTAGAAAATTAATTTTTTATTCAATTTTAAAAATCATATGTTTTTGTTCAATTTATTTGGAAGTTAGTTCATTAATGTTAATATTTGATAATATCTAATTTAATTTTTATTTAATTATATTTATAAAAATGATTTTTTTATACTTCATTTTGAAGTTAAAGTGAATTTGAGTAATCCAATTAGACTTTTTTTCAAACCTTTTTTGATCAATAATGGAGACAACTATTCAAAGCTCAAGCCAGTACAAACCCACAATTAACTAAGGAGTTATTATTAGTACATTGAGTACTCCAATCTAGTAGTCTATGAACTTGATTTCATAGAGATCCATGAAAATTTCCAAAAAATACAAATTAAATGTTGGAAAATCCTAAAAACAATGATTATCTAAAATAAGGGTAGAAGAATAACATGTTTAATAAAATAGAAAACATACCCTGCGATATCCAATGAATAATGATTTTGATGCTAATTTCTAAGAAACAACCAACATATCAGTGCCTTCTTAGTTGATCAACTTGTTATATAACAAAAAACACTTTTATATGTTTTTTGTCTACAATTAAGGCATGCTAACACCTTTTTTTATGGAAGGATGAAAAAGAGAAATATTCAATTGTAAAGTATTACTAATTCACATATTTCTTTATTATGTGACTCCCATTTTATATTCATCCTTCAATACTGAAAAAGACTCTGTTATTTTAATCATTTAATAAATGTTTTAGACATATAAGTATTTAAGTTACAACACTTCATAACATACTGTGTTTAATTCATATCTTTAACTAGTCATTTAATTATTCAACTTTAACTACACTAAATTCAAACATATCAACCACAAAATCATGTAACATTATAGTCAATAGTCATGATAGTCTATTTGATAAATGTAAAAATTTTAAAAATATTAGTAGTGCAATTTTATTTATAGTAAACCATGAAATTTCCTGTTTATTGTAGCTATCAATATATTATATATCATCATCTACAATTTGAAATATTTAACATAAATATTTTTTACTATAATTTAAACTTTTTATTTTTTTTCATGTATTAAAATAATGACTATCCAAACATCTCCTTTATATCATCTTTTAACTATATCAATGTTCATAAGTTTCAAATCTATGCACTATATCAATTGAAAAACCCCAATTTTCGATAAGTTATTTTTATTTTTATAAATATTATGCACTCTTATAAAGGTTATTTTTCAAATGTTGATCCATGATAAGCTCCCTCTAATTTATATGGGATAAATGTTATCCTCACGTCTATATAGAGTATGATTATAAGAAATTTTATATTTAAGAAATATGTCCATATCTCTTATTTACTTTTTTATTGATATTATCCTTGACATTTATCATCTCCTCCTTAGGCGATGATAATACTGAGAATGACATGTTTGAAAATAAGTTGAATGTTCCCTCGTTTTCTTATCATATTTGATTGGAGACTAACCTAAATTCATTACTCTTCGTATTTTCAATAACCATGGATGTATTTACCAAATAGGTGATGGATTGCTGCATTAAATCATTCAAGTTCATTCTCTATTTGTATATTGTCTCTTGGTTAAGAAGATACTTGTATTTCACAATTTTTGCATTGTTATTACTTTGTTTTATAGTTTCATTTTATTTTGTTTCTTGATAATTCTTATTTTTTAAGGGTAGGTTGTATAATTATCTTAGTTTGGGAATAAGAAATAATGTTGAATCATTAATTTATTAATTCTTATACATTCAATCTAAATTTTAAAAAATGATTTATCTAAATATTATTCATTGATGTTTGGATTTTTTTTATTGCAATAGAGGGTGATACATATTATTAAATTAAAGAATGAAAGTGTTGTAAAATATTTTATTGGAAGAGATTAAAACTTAACTAATGTAACAACACAAAATGTAATGAGAACTCAAAACTACATTCCCCCAACCAAAATATTGTCACAACATACCCATATAAAATATTCAAAAGTTAAATCTTCAATTGTAAAGTATTTCTAATGAACATTTTTCTTCAAGATGTGACTCCCATTATATATTAATCCTTCATTAAATAAAAAATACTCTAATAGTTTAAGTATTTCATAATTTTTTTCATCCATATAATTATTTAGGTTATAACTCTTTATAGTATACTTGATTTAATTGGTATCTTTAACTATTCATTGAAACTCTAAATATACTATGTTCAAAATTATGATACACAAAATCATGTAACATGATTGGCGATAAGAAATATGTTCTATGTGGGAAATATGAGACACTTAAAAATATTAGTAGTGTAATGTTATATGTCATAAAATATCAAATTACATGTATATCACAACTATTGATATACTATATATCACTATCTATAATATTACATATTTAACATATATAACTTTCACTATAATCGATGTTTTTTATTTTTGTTAAATATTCAAAAGAATATAAAAACCTCTACTTGATCTCATATTTTCACTATATCAATGTTAGTAGGTTCTTAGATAGGGGGAGAGAGTAATAAATACAGTGATTCTCTATCCAATTGATGAGGATCATGAGAAGATATAGTTTCTAAGGGATAAAAGAGCTTCTATAAATCCTGAATTAAAGGAGTTTGGGATTCAGTAAACATTAATTGAGGAATGTGATAATTTGGAGGGTATAATTATTGATGTGAATCTTCCCACTGGTATTTCTTTACAGAACTAGTTCAAATTCCGAGGAAAGATCACTGAAAACAAATTAGAGGAGGATGGTTGGAAATCAACAAGGTTAAAAAAGAAGAAGAAGACTAAAGAAAAAGTTTCCGGTGTGAGTGAAGAAAGATTCATGACCCACTCATTGTCTCATGAGGCCTTGAAATAATAATTGGTATTAGAAGTTCCACTAAAATAGGTTTAGGTTAGTATATTTGAATCTACAAAGAGGATGAGGAAAATTTCTAGGCCTCATATTTATATGATGAAGAGCTCCAAACTGATTATTACTTCTATTTAGGTTCAGGTAAAGGAAAAAATGGGGGTTATAACATCAGGGGGTTTCTCTTAGACTATAAATAATATGTTTATACATTGTAAGGACTTCTACATTCGTCCAAATACAATGATAACCAAAACATCTAGTAAAACTAGCATTTCCAATGGAATGGGATTGAAAGAGTCTAATAAAAATTGTAATTACAACAAGAATGAGGATGATCTAACTTTGAATTAGGATCCTTTTAAAGTCTATGAGGCTAAATATATTCATCTTAGCTCTAAGGGGAAGGTCTTGGGGGAATAGGATTACATGAAATTATTATTTCAAGATAATTTCTTAGAAATGACGAAAGACGTCTATAAAAAGTTTGTCAGGGCTTCTATAAAAGAACTTAATAAATCTCAAAACATAATTATCAAATATACACCAAATTATTAAATCATACTAAAGAGATAAATCCCCCCCCCCCATGGACTTGGTGATGACTTAAATTAATGGTTTGACTCACAATTTTTGTGTTATAATTTTGAAATTAGAGTGGGATTGTTTCTCAATAGATTATTACCTTATGGTTGTGGATTTCATATCCCTTATAACTGAAGATAGTATTTATATATTACCTAACCTAAGAATTCATCCTTGAAATATGAAATTATCCCCTTTGGATTGAATATTGGAGTTTTTTATCTATTGTCAGTGGTTGTGGTTGGTTTGGTCTCGGTAAATGCTGTAATTTAAATATTTAAGTTGTTTGTTATAGAATATTTTAGTAAAACTATAAGGTACTAGTTTTGTAGCTATAAGAGTTTCTGTGGTGAGGTACTAATATTTTTTAATATTTTTAATTTCTATATAAAGGTATCCTTGGACTAAATAGGATTCTGATATTCATAATGATGCTGATTTTTTCGGGTATAGTGTTTATTTATTGATTATCTAGATAGTGGAATGGTGTTTCTTATTTTGATTTTGGTAAGTATTAATTGATTTTAATTATGATTATATGTATAGTGTTTTTGTGAGGGTTCGCACTAAACCGCTAAAAGTGTGCTTTCTAGATAATAAGAAAAATGAATTTGAAGGGTGTTTATTAGTTACAAATCTATGAACCATATAAATTTAATAAACCCAGTTTTAGATGATTTTATTATTATTTTTGTAAAGATTATACACTATTATATGTATAATCATATGCATGTATCATCTTATAATAGATTATTACAATAACGGGTGTGTGAAATCACTTAAAATATTGATTCATGTTGTCTACTTATAATCAAACTTTGAGCCATGAGAAGCTCTTTCCAAATTACATGGGATAGATGTTATCATAAAGTTTTTCTAGAGTTTAATTACAAGAAACTTTACATTTAATTAATAGGATTATCTCTCTCATTTAACCTTTAATTGATATTTTCTTTGAAATTTATCATCTCCTATTTATTCCATGAAAGTAATGTGAATGACATGTTTGATAATAAGTAAAAAATTCTTTTGTTTTATTATAAAATATTCCATTAAAAAAACCTAAATTATTTACTCTTAATATTTTCAAGAAACATAGATGGAACTCCCTAAGAGTGGGGTAGATTGAGGCACTAAAACTTTAAATTTCATTCTCTATTGGATCTTTATCATGGTTAATAGGATACTTTCATTTCACGATTTTTTATTTTTTTTCTTTGGTTTACATTTGGATTTTATTCTTTTAATAATATTTTTAATTTTTTAATGGTAGGTTGTAGAATTTTTACAGTTTGGGGAATGTGAAATCAAGATAAAGCATTAACGTGTTGATTATTATTCATTCAGGATAAATTTTAAAAATTAATTTATCATAATATTATACATTGATGTTTGGTTGTGTTTTATTGCAATGAAATAGGTGGAATATGATTAAAAAGAAGAATAAAACTATTTCTTGAGATTTTATTGTAGGAGGATAAGACTACACTGGCAAAATATTGTAATGTTTATTGGTAACTCAAGACTATTTTCCCTAGTCAATGCAGTGTCATAGAAGACCCTGGGATGTATTCAAATCCAACAAAATGTGACATACATAAAAATTACAGCACATTAGTGCTAATAAATATTCACATTAAATTCAAAGAATATGACGGTGCATCAACATTATCCCATTTTCCCAATTTTGATACTATCTACACTTCTTTATGGATGTTGCATCAACATACCTTGACAACACTAGTTGTAATTTAATGTGGGGGGAATACTTGAGAGTATGTAATTTTTAATATTATATCATAAAATACAATTCATGTTTCATTTAATCCTAGACATAACTTGAGTGTCCAAAACACATTATATACTTATATAAATTTAATATGAGTTATGTCACCTTTTTTTGGTGAGAATTTGAAAATTTAGGATAATTATGATATGTTTGAAAACTAATGCTACCCAAATCACATTCAAAGGCCATTTCTACACCAAAACGGATCATGCCACACCCCGAGGATCTATCTGTGATACAATGTAATACTGGGTAACAGACCAAGTTTTTTTAAAAATATTATATAATTTATTTGAATCTATCTTGAGACTATGTTTCTAAGTCAATTCCATGTTAGATTCCAATGAAGGATCTATTATCTCTAATGGACACTTATGGCTATAATTTGAATTTTTTTTACAATTAAACTAATTTTATTTCATATATTTTGTATAATTTTTCACACAATCCCAAAAAATTAAAGATCATAAACACTTAATTTGATATGAAGGAAGGGAAATCGATTATTGAGAGTTATTAATTTTTCATGTGAATGTCATTCAAAACATATGGGGACTAAAGAAATCCTTATAAATTTTTTTTTACCAAAATAAAGAAATGTATTAAAAAGATGGACATATGAAACCAAATCCAAGAGAGAGAATAATCTATCCAGATGAGTAAGGATAGTGGAGCTTAACTGAAGGAAAACAATTTTTTTCTCACATGTAAGTATCTGGATACTCAACTGCTTATATAAATAAATCATTTAAATTGTGAATAAGTACATGAAGAATATCCCATGAACAAAGGAGGAAACAATCACTTTGGTTGGAAACTATTGATTTAGAGAAGAGGTGGTTGATGGAAGCTAAACCAAAGGATTTCATTCCGAGAACCATTTTCTTACGTTTTATTTTTTTATTATAATATCATGGGAATGTGTGGTTAAGTATTTAATGGGGTTCAGGAGAGGTATAGTTATATAATATTATCAACTGATTGAATGAATACGTATCTTATATATTATTCTCTTATTATTAATGCTTCATTGGTTTGATTACCTAGTATACCGACATTGAGGTTTGGGAAAAGTAGTGAGAGTGGAAGTCCAGCCTATGCACTAGAAAAGGGACTTACTTCCCTAAAGTATGAGACTATCCTAAGAGGCTAAGACACACACCATTCAAAAACTAAGAGAACTTAATACTCTTAGTATAGTTAGCACAAGAAACCTTATGGGAAATTGTGATTATAATAATTAGATAAAGAGTAAACCAAGAGAGTTCTTGTAGTATAGAGTGAGTGTTATAGTATGAATAGATGAATATAACCATAGGAAATATGAATAAATTAAACCAAACCAAACACCCCAAGTGTTCTATGATTTAATCCATAAAAACCAATATTAATTGTTCCTATGAAAATATATTTATCAAACTTACTTTCCGTTACCGAACTACTCTATTTATAGGATAAATTATATAAACACACACACAAACACTCTCTTTATTTCTTATCATAAGAAAATTTCAATCCGTTAATTATTTATGCCATCCTTATAAAGGTAACGTCGGTAACTCCAAATTAATGTGTTGCATGATCCTATTCACTTATAGGGAGGCCATATAGCTGATACTACATAATTTTTAATCAATCAAGTTTGGTAGCATTAACAGGGATGATGGTTTCATTTCCTAGTTTTAATTTTACCATACATATTGAAAAGACAAAAATAGAGAATAAAATTTACACATTATTTTCATAAAATCACAAGATTTATTGGAATTAATTACAAAAAATATATACAATTATATATTTTTTCAAGAGAATGCACACAAGAAGTCTGATTGAAAAATTACTTCCTCTTATACATGGTATTGAGAGGCATTTTCATAGAATTTTATCAATAACAAATAAATATATGAAATAAACTAATTTATCTAGGGGAAACATGATAGAAAAGAATAAACATTTCCTAAATATATTTTCCATAATGAGAAAGTTATATCAATTATAAGGTACCTTCAAATGCATAGGGTTTTTAGAAACCCCTCTTTCACTACATTAACAAAAAATTCAAGAAACCATGAGCTAAAAAATTTCATCCATAGTACTTACCCAATCTTACTAGAATATCACTAGAATATTGTTTTTCCTTCATAAAGGAATACCAATTAATTATATAGCACTTCCCACTAAATAGAGTAAGTTAGGATGAGATCTATATGATATGTTTTCTTTACTTTATAAAGGTACAATCTAAAACAATGTAGTTCCAATAATAATACAACTCATTTAAAATGTGGGAGGAGATATATAATGCATTTATCATGAGGTTTTATCCTATACAAATAACTACGGACATTAGGATAAGGATATCCATATTCACTTTGAAATATCAAGAGGCTTTCCATGTTATGTGAGATAGGTTTAAGGACTACCACTAATAGTGGACTTATCCAAAGTTTCCACACTCTCTTCTCATGCAATTTTTATATGATGGTTTAAATATCATGAGATAAAATCTATATGGTACTATAGTAGGAGATCACTATTGTGGAAAGAAAACTAATGATCTCAAAAATTTCTACAATATAGTTGAATTTAATTCTCTACAAATAGATATTAGAGGAAGAAGATCCATTTTCAATGAAGTGGAAGTAAAAGACAATTTATATGCATAAATTGTTAAGTTGGAAAGAAAAATGTAAGGTCTATTATCAAAGAATCATAAAGCCAAGGAAAAATGAAATTAATATGGTTTTTTTGGACATATTAATATTTAATATAAGGATTTTGATCTTCCATCTCAAGAATTATAACCCACTTATGTGGAGGAAGAAATTTACAAGGGAAATTATAGAAGATATCCTATAAAAAATAATCCATTTTCTAACAGTTAAAATATTAGATGAAAAAATAACCAAAATTTATCTTGGAAGGAGAAAGAAAATTTCAATGAGAAGATAGGGTAATAAATTGACTATGAATTGTTTTTTACTTATAAAAAATTTAAAATTATCAAGGATTGATCAACTGATACAATAGAAATAGGATAACATTCATAAAAAAGAAATATAAGTTAGGAAAATTTCGAAAAAAATACTCAAAGAGACAAATGAAGATTTCCTAACAACACTAAGAAATCCTAGTAAGGGACATATGGAAATTAAAACTATATAAAGTAAGGTTATCAAGGGAAGGGGTGAAGAATAACGTATACAACCTAAATTGGAAGTTAAAAATTGTGAGAAATATGAATGCCCAAATGAGAAAAATGATAGAGAGAAGGAAAACAAGAAAATATAAGCTAAATTAACTAATAAAAATAATAAAATAAGGTAAATATAAAATGGGGGAGTGATTCTCAAGTCGGATGATGGTGATGATAAAGCCCATGAACAATTTTCTCTATTTCTTGAAAAAGATGGGTAATTATAAAAAAATAAGGAAAAGTATTTTAAAATATTTATCCAAATATTGTCTAAGATAAGAGTGGGTATTCCCTTAATATAGGAACTTGTAAAGATATCACCTTATACCAAGTTATTAAAGAATATAAACTGAAACAAGAATAGGATGAAGAGATTTTTAATGAGATAATTCAAACTAGAAAATATCCAACAGTTTGAATGAGAATATCACTTGAAACTAAGATTTATAGAGTTTAGATGTTTAAAATATGGGAATAATATTCATGGGATAATTTTAATATAAAAAAAGTAAAATAAGAAGAAAAATGTGTTCTTGAGATAAAACTTAATATTGAATTAAAAATATAGAGTATTTTTTGTGTATCATATAGATAAGTAGATTGTATTCGGGATAAGTAACATGTAAATAAAAGAAAAATAATAATTAATATAATAAAACTATATCATATAAGGATATTTAGAGGAGAAGAAGACTGAAACCACTGTAGTTATAGCGGGATTGAGGAATCTATTGAAACAGATTGAGAAAAAGATTTAGGTTTTAATACCGCTACACCAAGAAGATATAAGTAATTTAAGACCTATTTATAGAATCATTTGAAGGATTCATTCAAAGATTTTGTGATGTAGTATAAATATATTCTACTGTGATTTTGGAAAACAAAGTGGGATATTATGTAATCATGGTATAAGGCTATGTACCTTATGTAATGTGTTTTAGAATTTGGGGTGATTCCTTCCCATTATAACCACTTGTGTTCATACTGGAAGAATATATGATTGGGGAGACTAACCAATCACAATAAGAAGTAGGATTTCCTTGAAGTGGTTGAACCTTCAAAAAAACATTGTGTCATATTCCATTTACTTACTGTATTATTATATTACAGTTGAGATACACACATTGAGATAATAAAGAATGTCCATGTTGAAGTGGTAACATATATCTTTTGATTTATCAAGTGATTTATTAAAGAAAAGGAACAACTATAATAGGAGGCTGAAGAAATGAAGAGTGCTTTGGAAAAAAGATCCAAAGATGAAAAAATCTAATAAAACTTAATGAAGTCAAATAACAATTTTTATCTCTTTTCAATGATCATGTTTACCTTATTGAAGATGAATTACAAAAATAGTAGTTGTGAGAAATTTTTGACTAAGAAAGTCTTTGAATAAGTGATCCATGCATTGGAAAAACTATACAAAAGATCTATCAATGTTAAGGATGATCAGTTATAGTTTAATGAAAAAAGAGTATTTATCTTGAAAAATCATTATAAAAGGTAAGAAAAATTCATGAGGATCAGATCAAGAAGTTGAAGAGAAATTTGGAATAAATTTTGAGATCAGTTGAGGATGATAAGAACTCCCTCAACATAAAGTTCCTTGAAGTTGAGGTGAAATTTTGAAATATAAAATCAACACAAGTTGAAACTACTCAAATAAATAAAAAAATAAGTGATACCATATGAAATTTGGATGAGAATATTATTCTAAAATGGGATCATATTAGTTTAATTAAGATCTAAAATTAATCTCCAGATCAACCAATAATAATCTCTTGAAAAATGGTAACTAGTTGTCCTATTAATTCTATTTGAACTAACGCGGTTTCATTTGAATGTAAAGGGTAAAAATTAAAAATAGGAAATTTTGGGAAGATAAAAAGGCTAAGAAACCATGACAAGTCATAATAAATGGATTCTCTCATATTCAATAATAGAATCTCCCCTAGAAGATCCCAAAAATATTGTATTTATACTAAAAAACAACAAGATACACAAGCTTTAATTTCTAGCCAGATTGAATCTATAAGAAAGAGAAGGAGATTAATAAGACATTGTTGGTTATTTTTAAAGTTTGGTCATAGAGAAATCGAGTGTTTTAATAATATTTCAACCCACGATGAATTTAGTGGAACATATTGAGATTTTAAATTATATATTTTTTAATACCAAATATGTTTGATATCATGTAATACACGCAACACCAAACCAAAAAAACTATGGGAAAATGTGTAACTGTTAAAATGTATTTGTAGAATTGTAAGGTAAAAATAGAGTTAACAAAATTATTAAATATATATAAAAATAAAAATTAAAATTCATCATTAATACTAAGACATTGATAGAATTCATTTAGTTTACCAAAGTAACTAATAAAACCCATTTATGCTTTAAAATGTAAGTCTTCTAAAATTGGATTTTATGTGATTTATTTTAAGATGCTAAATATGTTATGGATAAAAGATATTATTTATATAATTAATATTTTAACTCTAAATTATATTATTAATTTATATTAAATAAGAATAAGAATAGTAGAAATTTTAAATTTTTGTTTCCTTATTAAAACAATTTTCATTATATATTTAGGTTTTTATTTAAAAGTATAATTCTCAAATTTTAGAATTTCAATTTAAAAATTTTACATAATTTTAGGATTTATAATAATAATATTATAATAATACTATTTTTTAATATTTTTCTAAAATAATTAATTTTATATGAATAGTGGAAAATATATTTTTTACTAAAATTGTAGCGTTTACAGATATATTAAGATATAAGTATAACTTAAAAACTTATAAAACATTATTATGAAAAAATATTTATTTAAGGAGTAAAACTATAAATTTAAAAATACTATTATGGATATAGAAAACCTATGTTTAATATTTGATAAAATAACTAATATTTTCTAATAAAAGAAATAGTTTTCAGTCCTTTCTTTTAATTAAATATTATTTTGGTAAAAATTGGTCTTAAATATTATTGAAAGCCACATAAATTTTATTTTTTATAATAAAAAATATTATTAAAATATAAAACATTTATAATTTTATCCCACGCATAATGTTTAAGCTTAAAATACAATTTTATTAAAAATAGGGTTTTACTCGTGAAATGCGATAATGTTAAAATTAATATTCCTTCACAAATAAATCTTATTTTAATAAATATATCTCATATTTAGAATAAATATTTTAAAATTATGTAATAAAATAAATTTTATTTTTAGGTATTAAAATAAACTACTCAGGTATAAATTTATTACCATAGTAAAAATAAGAATGGTAAAAGTGAAAAATATAAGAGTAAAATGATTGAGACATGTTTAAAACATGTGTTAAAAATAAAATATAGAGGACTTATTAAACTTATTTCACCAAAAAAATAATTATTCCCACTTTTTTATCCTTTTACCCTTGAATAGAATCATTGCACCATTGAAATTCAATGGGAACTTCTAAAATTACTTCTATCATCACTTAGGAAAAGGGTTACTTTCCACCACTTCATTCTCCACCCATACCTTATAATTTAATATTTAAATTTTGAAAATTTTATCCTTATAGAAGCCTATCTCAATTTCATAAGCCTCTAGTGTCAATTTGATATCCTATGACCTACATTTTCAAGGATATTTCGAAGATAAATCTGAAGTTCTCAATGTGAATTTTTCTTACTCCATAGCCTTTTCTTCTAAATATTTCCATTAAAAAATCCTCATATACACCAAAATATAATAAAATTTATATTATTAATATAATTTAATTTTATTATATTAATTTATCAATTATTATTAAATCCTCTCCATCCACTACAAAAAAAAACAACATTGATCATGCGTATGTGCAAACTACTACTTCCACAAAATGGTGTAGTTCATTTTTCATCACCATCTCTCATGGCTGGTAACAATGATATATTAGATTAAATAATATATTTAATATATTATAATAATAATTATTAAATGATTATTTATTATATACCTTTATTTCATCCCATTCATTGAGAAATGGAAACATTAATTATGTGTTTCTGCGGACTACCACCTCCACGAATGAAAATTTTCATTTTCCATCACCAACCTTCATGGATGGTTCTAAGAATAAATTTTATTTAGTAAATTATATTTATATCATTTTTAAGATTCTTTAAAAAAATTGTTAACATCATATGAAAAAAATTCCTTACCCAATAAATCATTAAAACATACTCCAGTTTGGGTTAGTTTAACTAAATATGTTAATGATTCTATAATATTTATATTATGAAGGATTAAGTATAAGAACATATCCTTAAAAAGAATAAATAACTTTTACATGAAGAAAACATACACTTTTTTCTCAAAGAAAACCTTTAAAAACCATACCAAGAAAATAAAAAACCATTTTGGAAACTTATAACATTACATTCATAAACCATGTCAGAAGTAACTAGAGCTCAGTTAAATCCATAAGAGAAACCATATGGTAACTCCCTCCTTATTTACTATCAATTCAAATAACATTACCCAATTCATTAGAGAGATATAATGGAGCTCACGTTTCGTATATGATATATCTAACTCACCCATTTCTCATGAGCTATAATGGGGCTCAAATCATCATATACGTTGTATCGAACACACCCATTTAACATATATTATCATAAAGTACCATATAATTAATAATACATTTTATTATTTCACTTTTTCATCATAAAACCATTGAAATACGTTTTTAAACTTATGTGAAAATTACTTTCGTATATCAAAATAAACATTCATTTTAAAAACAAATTTTCAATAAAAAAATACCCAGAAAAGGGAAAGATGGTTTTTCTTTGAATAAAATATAAAATATTTTAATGTAATATAAACTTAAAAAACACTTAATATCAAGAAAATCTACTGATGTTGTATACATTAAAATAGAACATTCCTTTTGTATTTTTTTCAAAACATTCGATATTAAACATGTAAGAAGATACATTTTGAAAAAAGTTTATGGAAATTAAAAATATGCATAAAATGTAATTTATAATTATTTTATGTCTATATAAATACATTAATAATATATTTCAAAAAATATGGACATGGAATAAAAATTTTAAAAAAGAAAACATTAAAAGAGGATTTTTAAAAGAAAGTCCCTTACCACGAGTCTGACTCATCACGTAAGTTGTTTATATTCTTGAATAATGAAATTATATTAATTATTTAATTTGTTAATAAAATTTTTAAAGTTAATTATTAATTTTATTTTATTTAGTACCATATTATATACAATTACTTAATCATTTAAGTTTACATAGGATGTTTTTACAATATTTATCTCATATGTCAAAAATTATTTTGGTAGGTTGACTATGGAAAAAGAGGTCATTAATACATAATATCCAAAATAATAAAAATGAAATAATTATAATATTTATATATCAATTATTATTTTAAAACTAACCACAAAATATGGTTAAGAAAAATAATCTATGTTACAATTATGAAGACGGTATGTCGTACATAAAGATGCTTAACATTTTAATTTTTCAGGGATCATTATTGAAAGAAGGTAGGAATTATTTTATATTTCAAGAATGATAATTATATGATAAATATAATAATATTTATTTAAATACACTTATATATATAATCCATGTGATTTGGTGATGAAAAATGAATCACATCACTTCATAGAGGTTGTAGTCCATACGTGCGCACGAACAATGTTTTTATTTTCCAATGAATATAAAGGTAGGAAAATAGGTGTTATATTATATTTAAATAATGATAAATATGTAATTAATATCACATATATATATATATATATAATATATATATATCATTATCACCATCCAATAGAGGTAGTTATGGAAAACGAATTACATCAGTTTGTGAGGCAGTAATTTTCCGTACAAAAAATGAACGATTGAATTCATTCTCATTTGATGGAGGTTAGAGATAAATATTGGTTATTAAATTAATATAATTACATATCATTATATTTTATATCTTATGTTATTATATAATCATGTTTAAAGCAAATTTTAATGGGGTGGGAGAATAAATAAAACAAAAATTCTCAGTTAAGAACGACACCTCTTCTTGGGATAATTTCTTATGGTTTACACCAAAATATCCCCAAGGATGGTTTTTTGATAAAAAAGACCTATATGATATGTAGAGTTATGTAAGTAAGGTATTTGGTTAGTTATTTTTCAAAAAAAATTATTTTTAAGTGTGAATAAAAGCGAAGACGAGGTTCCCTTTTATAAGAGAGGGGAGGGGAACTCTTGGAATGTCTTATAGTATTAAATTAATATAAATTAATTTTCATATTAAAATATATCCAAATTGATAATATTAAAATATAAGATGTGTATTATTAAAAATAATATCATAAAATAATTTTTTTACTAGTTTATATTATTTTTTTACTATTATCTCTATGCTTTCACACAGTTTAACCCTTTTAACAATTACGATGATAATGGCGTTTTTACCCTATATGTGTCAATATAGTTACTATAAATAATAAATCATGCAATAAATATATGATTTTTTTATATTATAATTAATATAGAGATAAATATTCTGAATATAGTATTTTTATGAATTTTAAATAATTTAATAAAATAATATTTATTATAAAATATCATTAATATCAATTTTAGAACTATTCATTTAATTTGACTTTTAAAAATACAATATAACAATAGAATTATAATATAATTAATTAAAACTTATTTAATATTTAATTATTATCTAAAAATAATTTAACACAAAAATTCATTCAAATCATATTACTTTTAACAATTTTAAAATCGTTTATTTTATTTTCCTATTAATTAAATAAATGTTTTATTGTCATTGTGTAGGAATTTAAGGTAATTATTTCATCAATAAATATCATATGTAAATTAAAATTATAAATAAAAAATATTTATCTTTAAGGTTAATATTTATAACTGATCATATCTTCTATTTATCCCCATTTACATATTTTATAGATAATACAACAAAGAGAAAGACAATTTAGATTTTTCTTTATTTAAAATAATACAAATGTAAAAATAATGGTCAAATGAAAAAAATTAATATATTATAAATTTTTATGTTTTTAGATGATATATAATCATTAAATAAAATTAAATATAGTTTTAGGGTCATTTTTTAGTCTTTATCATATTATTTTTAACCTAAATTATGTGATTTACCCAAACCAAGGTGGCATAAATTTATTACGGTTTATATTCGTAATGACAAAAAAATAAAAGGTAAATATTTAAAAAATTTATACCTATTGATTATAAATATGGAATCAATTTTTTCTGATTCAAAACACATAACTTTAAGAATATAATTTCAAATTAAACCGACAAAACGCAAAGAAAAACAATTTTTCAGATAAATACCTTTTTTAAGTATAAAATGTTTTTATACTAAATTAAAGTCTAAAATTCATTTAAAACCCATAATTAGATTATTTTAAATTAAAAGTAACTGATTAAAATTTATAACTAATATAAAATATAATTTTACTTTATAAATAATTTAAAATAAAATACAATTCTCAATAAAAATCAGCATTTTCACTATTCATTGAAAAATCAATCTTGTCAAAAAAATTCTCAAAAATTAATATTAAGATAATTTCTATATGATTAATCCAAAAATAAAATTACTTTTTAAAATTAAAATTATATAATTTTAAAATTAATCTTTTAAATAAAACCATATAATGCATGAAACCCCAATTTAGTTAGAATTAATGTTTTTCCCTTTTGACAGAAAAATTACTTAATATTTTCATAATGAATATAATTCAATAAAAATATAGTTAGTAAATATATATAAATTATTTATATTACCATTAAATAAGTTTTTTAATTCTCCCCCCTTTTGTAAACTATGTCCTCATAATTTTATTCACTTATTAAATAAGTGGGGATATCTTTCCCCCATAGCATTTTGAGATTCCCATGTTTTTTATTCAACCATACAGTTTTTCCAAAAAAAATAATTAACCTATTAAATTACCTTTTTCTACAATAATTTCTCTCTATGGTCAAGAATATGAATTGGTTATTCCTTATAGGAAATGTTCTCTTTTAACTGAATTAATTCAGGCTCAAGATATGAGATGAATTTGGAACATATTTTATTAACATCAAAACATGAAAAATGTTTTTTACCTAGTGTAAACTCAGAGGTAATTCCACTCGATAGAAAAATAATATAACTTTCCCTATTATTTCATAAGTTTTAAATGAACTACATATTTATCTTCCCCTATTTACTAAAACACATAACTATTTTCTATGGAGATCATTGAAGAAAAACATGATCACCTACCTAGAATAAAAGATCTTTCATCCTATTATCTACATAAGTTTTCTACATGCTCCCAGTCAACCTCATATGTTGTGAATCATCTTTAAATTCATAAAAATTTCCTCAACTAACACGGGTCCCATCAACTTCTTTCTCTCTCTTTATCCCAAAAAGGTGAAGCTTGATACCAATTTCCAAATAAATTTTCAAGAGGTTCCATCTTCATTTTAGAATGAAATTTTTTGTTATAAGAAAACTAAAATAATGAAATATGTTGATCCCAACTTCCATTTAAATACATTAAATAATATCAAATCATGTCTTTGAAGGTATGAATCATTATCTTGGATTATCCAATAGATTGATAATGAAAATCTGTACTGAAATTTTATTCAGTACCCAATGACTTATGAAGTCCTTTCCAAAACATAGAGTTAATCTTGGAATCATTATTAGATACAATAGAGATAGTAACTTCATGTAACCTAATTATTTCTTAGAGATATAGTTAATAAAATTGGTCTAAATACATAGTATCTTGAATAGGAATGAAATGTTTAGATTTAGTTAGATGATAAAAAATATCCCAAATCACTTTATTTCCTTGAGAAGTTTTTAACAATCCCACTGAAAAATCCATGTATATATTTTCCCTTTTCCACTCTGGTATTGGAAAATTTCGAACCCACCCCTTAGGTAATTTTCATTCTAATTAAACCTGCTTACAAGTTAAAAATTTCATGGTATAGTCAATAATATCACTTTTAATTTCATCCCACCAGTAATCATACTAAAGGTATCTGTAAATCTTAGTGTTGTTGGGATGAATGGAAAAACATGAATTATAAGATTCAATAAAAAATTCTCTCTTCAACTGGGAATCCCAATACACAGATAGAATCTTTTTGAATCCCAAAAAACCCTTCTTTTTCAATATTAAATTTATGAAACTTACCCTTATTAACAAATTATATATTTTTATATAGCTCACAATATAACTTTTGAGCTTTCTTAAATCTTTCTCATAGAGACTATTGTAATGACACATAAAAAATAGACAAAGTTTCTATATACACAATTTCTAGGTCAAAGCTCATCAAATAATTAACCAAATGGTTTCATTCCAAATTTAACATGGTTAATGATACATGAAACTTTCGAATTAAAGTATAAACTACTTTGTTTTATTTTTTAGGATAGTAATGAATTGTGTAACCATAATCCTTGATCAATTCTAACCATATTTCTTATCCCATGTTCAAATCTTTAGGAGTAAATATATAATTAATTTTTTTTGATTAGTGTATATTTCACAATTTACTCAATATAAATGATGACTCTAAATTTTTAAAGAAAAAACCACAATAGCTAATTCCAGATCATGTGTAGGATAATTTAACTAATTAGGTTTCAGTTTAAGTGAAGAATAATCGATTACTTAAGCATTCCACATCAGGAAACTATCATTTCTCTTAAAATGAGAAACTCTATAGATGAAAAAAATCACTATTTCTAGATGTAATGTCCAAAATTGGACCATTCACCAATATTATTTTTTATTCCTGAAATAAATAATTACACTCTTTTATCCAGATGAATTTAACTCCTTTTTGAGTTAACTTAGTGGGATAGAAATCTGAGTAATGTTTTAAAAAACCCATCAATAGTAACCCATTAATTTAATTGAATTATGAAAATATATTACATTTATATGTATTATCCATTCTTTAGTAACTTTTGTTTTATTAAGTTCAAAAAGTATTCCAAATTTAGGTACAATATTCCCAAGGAAAGAAATTTGTTACAACTAAAATTCACACTTACTAAAATTTCTACATAGTTTATTTCCTTTTAAGGTTTTCAAAAAAATCCTTAGTTTTTTAATGATACTCATGAATTTTATAATATACCAATATATCATCAATAATAATAATCACAAAATTATCTAAAGTCATGGAAAACTCTATTCATAAAATCTATGAGTATAACTGGTGCATTAGACAACCCAAAGGTAATAACTATAAACTCATAATGCCTATGTCTAGTCTGAAACACAACCTTCAAAATATCTTCCTCCTTTACCATAAACTGGTGATACCCAGACCTGTGATAAATCTTCTAAAATTACTTTTATCCCTAGATATGATAAAAAAATCATTGATATGAGTTAAATGGTAATTATTCTTAATAGTAATGTTATTCAAGGTACTATAATTAATTTAAAGTGTCATTAAACCACCTTTATTTTTTAAAAATTAAAACTATATCATTCCACAATGATGTGATTGATCAAATGAAACCTTTATCTAGAAAATACCACAATTTATTTTATAATTCTAAATTTTATACTTGGGTCATTCGATAATGTGTTTTGAAATAGGATTAGCATTAGAAACTAATTCAATTGTAAATTCAAACTCCCGATCAGAAATAACACCATGAAAATAATTAAGAAAAACATCCATATATTCATTCACTACTAGAACATCACTAAATTGAAAAACTTATTTCTTTTCAACAACATGAGCTAGGTAACTTTCACTTCTATCTTTAATCAATTTCTCAGCTTCTTAGTAGGTTATCAAAGGCATAAAATCATTGAATAAAAGTAGCTTATCTCTAAAATCTATCTTATCATAATAAAATGAAAGATAACCTATATAAAAAGTAATACCAAACACTACTGTGGGAATTTAAACAAGTTTTTTGGAAAGACAATCCTACTAATAATACTGGGAGGATTGCTATAAATCTCAGTTTTTTTGATATTTCCACTTAGAGTTTTCACAAAAAAATTATATCTTCTTTTCATGAGGTGATATTCTTATTTTATATGAAAATTTCAAAAAAAAAATGAAGGTATGTGAAGATCCATAATCAAATAGGTAATTTGAATAATTCAAAATAAACAAGTAACATACCTTTTACTACTTCATTAAATGTTCTAACATCAATTGTAGTAGTAGAAATTGATTTTTCCACACATGTTTGCCTCATTTATTGATTATTTAAATCCCTTATAAATATTATCGAACACATGTTAAAATAATTACCAAAATAATTGAAAATAATACATCTCACCATTGGATGGATATTTGTTTCCCCATTTTTAAATTGTCTAGTACTCTTTTCTCTGCTGTCATGAGCCTTATGACCAATCTTATCACACCGGTAACAATTTCCAGATCCTATCAAACAGTACTTGAAATTTAATTTACTATAATTAGAACATTATGGTGGATTACCTTTAAAATTATTATTTGTATTTTTCTCTAATTCCTGTCACCTTAATAGTTTCTTATCCTTATCATCTCAAGGAATGTAAGTGTCAAAAAAATCCATTTCAACTTTCTCAGTATGGTGAGAAAATTTCTCATTACTTTTAAATTCTCATGAATCCAAATATATTTATAAACATTCTTTCAATACAAAGTAAAATATATTAAATTTAATATTAATTCCTTAAATAAAATCTAGCACACATCTAGCCAATCTTGTAAAGTTTTCTTTATACGCTGTTATAGTATCTTAATATTTTTTCCTCAAATCCAATAATTGTTTCTCCATCTGAGTTGAGAAATATTATTGAAATATTTATCTAGAAAAATATTCTTAAATGTTTCTCATTCCATGGAATCAAACTCATATCCCTCTTTTGTATTCTTAACCAAATACCACCGTCAATCAACATTTCCTTCAAAATGATAAATATAAATATTTTAATTATGAAATTATAAATATCCCATGACTTAAAATATATTTTCTAGTTAATTGATCCATACTTTTTATACTATTAGATATAAGATTAATATAAAATATATAGGTTCTTATTTCATGAAATTATCAACAATCAATATGTTCTGTTATGGTAAATCTAGTTTCCCTATAACATGGATGCCTCCACCATTTATATCCTATGTTAATTGAGCCATTATTGAGACAAATTATTTCATTCCATATGTTTTATCTTAATAGAGATGTTTATTTTCTCCCAATTAAAGTTTATTATACATTGTATTGATATTCATATATTTAATAAAGTGAATTAATTGGACTTAAAGAACTTATGGGTGGGTCCAAATATTATATAGAACCCTAATGCATTGGTTTGTCTCATGAGAAAAAAGGTTTGGGTATTTGGTGTATGTATTCCCAATGTAAGCATGATGTCTTGGATATATCCTTCATGACAATAACAGTTTTTTCAATGAGACCTTGATAGTAAAGATCAAGATGTCCAAAATTATGCATTCCATCACTATGAATTAAATTATTTTTATCCATGTGATTATTTATATTGTTATGTAATCCATGGATTTCTTTTAGGTCATGTGATTAGTTATATTGAATTATATGATTATCATTTATTTTATACCATATTATTAATTCATTTTTATACCCTGATAGCTTATGATACACATTTTCCCTTACTGAGTGTTTGATCTCAAACATATTTTGTTTCTATTTTCCCGTGTTATAAATAAAAGTATTAAACATGATATATTTATAAGATTAGAATGTATGGAGAATGTTTTGGGAGATGCTGGAGAGTTATTATGGATTAAATATTTCTTTATGTGGCGAAAAAAATATCTATTTGATGAGAAATATGTGATACTTTTTAGTTAATATTTTTACTAACTCTCTAAAACTCCAAACCTGAAAGGTACTTTTAATGTAAGTGAATCAATATTTTCTAGTGATATTGTAATTATTAATGGTTAAAAATGAATTTCTTCGTTTCATTTCAAATCCAGAATGTAAGGATTGTGTTTATGAGCATAGGACCTTGGGAGTGCATGTTCGGGGCTGTTATAGTTGGTATAAAAGGATATTTTAGACAACTTTAGATATTATCATGCCATCAGATAAGGATAATTTAAGTGTTATAAATTACAAAAAGGGATGATAATTTAAGTTTGATCATAATTTCAAAGGTATAGATAACCCTTTTGGTTATATAAGGTAATTTATAATATATCATGGAATTAGAATGAGATAAATTTAAAGAAAACCCTATGGATTAGTCAAAGAATAATAAAAAATCCTAAATTTTAGAGAAGTGTGGATTTTGTGGTCTCTTGGTAATAGCATCCCTAAATGGATACTAGAAACTGGATGTGGCTATGGTACAAATAAACCTAGGTGTAATCACCCTGAAAAAGGATGGTTGAGTAACAACTTGATCTTCACTCGGTGCATAATGAGTGGTCCAAAGACTACACACCAGTTTAGGTACTCCTAGAGGATATGCTTTGGATGATTCACATATACCTTATAAACCATTATAGATGATTTAAATATAATTTTTAGAGAACCAAATTCGATAATGACCATTAGTAATATAGATTAAAACATAAAGATTCATAAGTTAATGTATATATGAATTGATATGTGTTCAAATGAATAGAAGAGTCTTTATCAACTTTATCTCAACACAAACTTCATTATTTCCCACTTTTGGAGCATTTCCCCTTGAATAGTGTTATTCCATCATAGAAATATAATGGGTAATTCCAAAATTATCCCTATTTACTTATGAAAAGGGGTCACTTCCAACACTTCATGGTGGACCTATACCTTATAATTTCATCATGAATGTAAAAACCCAATATTTTATGAAATATATTTGTTTGAATAAATTTAATTCCTTCGATATCTTGTGTTAAACACAACATCAATTTTTAACGAACTAGAATATACAATTAATATTATTATTTTAACATGACCATTATAACCTAGCCATTAAAAATAGAGGTATGAATAGGAATACAAAAAAAATATTACTTATAATTTTATTATATAATGAAATCATACTGATAAAAAAGTACTTAGTTTTTTGTGAAGTATTTTTATGTTTCTAAAATACTATTTTCACAAAACAAATGATTTTATTGAATTTTGTGAAAAAAATAAAACTATTTTTTTCCAAATTTAGAAAATTTATTTGAAAAAATAAAATTAATTTTTTATATATACATTTCAAAATTATCTTTGAATTAATTTTTGATAATTTTCAAAAAAGATTAATTTTTTATTGAATAGTAAAAAATAATGTTGTTTATTTAAAATTATATTTTCGTTTAAAGAATTTACAATATCCATTTTATATTTAAATAATTAAAAAAGTAAAATGAGTAAAATTATATATTTATTAATAAAATATGTCATTGCAATCAATTTTAAATATAATTTTGATATTAAAATTTTTTATACTTATGAAAATGTTTTCCTTGGAAAACTACCTTTTCATCGCATCTTTGTGTTTATTTTTAAATTAAAATTTTCCAATACTGTGACTGGAATTTTTAAAAATGGAATAAATATTTGGAATAATAATATTTATTATTATATAATAAGGTCAACATAATTTTTTTTCATAATAAATAGAAAAATAATAAAAATTAATTACAACGGTTAAAGTTAAAACGACTTTACCAAGGGGTTAAACAAAACATATACGGTGTAAAATGACCTATAACTTTTCCAAATCCAATTTTATGGAAATGTTTCTACCTTATATAGTATAAGGTTAAATAATGAGCCTTTTTTATCCTTTTGGAGGATTAAAATATGGGTACACCTTTTTCTTTTTCGAAAACTCTAAATGTGTTCTCTCCTCCACTTATAAAAGGCCACCCCCTCTCCACTCCTCTTTGCACTTCCAAAATGATTTTTTTCAAAAAATACATACCAAAATACATTAATTAATTCTGTCTCCACTTTCTATAGTCCTTTTTTATTAGGAACCCCTCCTAAAAAGGCTTTGGGTATAAACCTAAATTGGTTCCCCGAAGAAGAGGTATAGTCCTTAACCTCACGTTTTCATTTTATTCATTCTATAAATCCTTCAAAAATTATTCAAAAATGATTTGATAAAAACATAATCATATTCAATATAATGATATTTTATTTTGTTACCATAATTACCTACAAATATCTCCTCTTCCATCAAGTGGGAAACAAAATTGTCGATCGTGTGTACAGCAGACTACCTCCTTGTGAAACGATATAATTTAATTTCCATCACCACCTCTCACGGCTAAATATATTGATGGATTTAACATATGTATATGATATTAATGAAATTATTATAAACTATAATTATAATATCAAGAACACCTTTATATATTACATTCCTTGGGAATACGATAATGTTTCTTATGTGTACAGCAGACTACCACCTCGCGTAGTGATGTTATTCATTATTCACTTACACTTTACATGGAAGGTAATAAGCATATGTTTAATGATAATATGTGACATATATGAAATAATTATTATTATTTAATGTTAATATATCATTTAAATTTATTTCATTTCAACCATAAATAAAATGGAAACAGAGTTCATGTATATGCACGACCAACTATCTCTATGAATGATGTAATTCATTTTCCATCTCTAAATTTAATGGATTTATATAATTCATATATAATTAACCTATATTATATTTATATCAGGTTTAAAATTCAAGATATTATGTAACCATGATCAATGTAAAAGGACAAAAAATACCCAACAAACACATACATGAAAAATGAAACAGTTATTACCCAAAACATGATTTTAACAAAGAATTGTTAATAAAAAGGTAATAAAAGGTCATAAGTAAACCATATATGGTATGATACATATGATTATGAGTTTTTCATAGATTTATAATAAAATTATATTTATTATATAGGAAGTTTGAATATGTATGAAGTAAGTTGAGACTTAAGGTAAGGGGACTTCATCTCAGTTTTATTTCTGCATGACACATGCACTACTAAAAACAGGTCTTTAACAACACTAGAATTGGCCTTTATCAGTACTAAAATACATTGAATACCATAGAATTATTAATATCCCTACAATTTTATCATCACTTTAAATGTAAGGATAAAAAGTTCCTTTATCAATGATTTTAGTAGTACTGATAAAAGACCCCATTTATCAGTGCTTTTATTTAGTGGTGATAAAGGGGAATACTACAGTGTGCTATAACAACACACTACATCACCAGAAAGAAGAAAAATCAGCTAAAGATATAGAATTTGGATGATATTGTACACCCCAAGGTTTTAAAAAATAAATTGAAATTCATGTAACACTGGTTCTATACATAATGAAACATTATTTTAAGGATATTGTTATAAACTATTCATTAATCATAATTTCACTACTTCTATGAATTGAATTTCAAAAAAATGGTCATCTATATTTCGATCAGTAAGTTATTTGGAGTTCGATAGAACCGATTTTTTTGTTGAATAGTAACATAACCTTATGAATAGTAATACAAATAGTAGTAATACACTTATGAATAGTAAATCATATTATTATTTTATTTTCTTAAATTTATAAAATAATGAGATCTTGATTAATTTTTCAATGTGATATAAAATGACTTATAGTTTTAAATTTTTTATTTTTTGACTAAATTATGATTTTATTTAAAAATTAAATCAATCATATTTAGAAAATTATTTTCAAAAAAATGTAGGTCATTTTTTAATCATACACATTGAAAAATTATTAGGGTGATTATTTGGGATATTTCTGAAATACGTGATTTTTTTTGTGAATAGTGAAATTTGATAATTTAAAAAATATGTTAAATAAAGAAATATCTACATCATGATTACGTCATGGATGATGTAAATGTCCATTGGTTAGAACTCACATGTTATCCTTACTATTTGGGATCACATGAATCAATACTATTCATAGGCTTGAGGAAAAATATTAAACTAATGATTAAAATAATAGAAAACCCCTCCTCTCCTCCACTATAAATACCACCCTCACCCCCATCTTTCGCTCAAACCTCTCAAGATTTTAGAATCATATAAATTCTACCAAATCCACTTTCCAATGATATTACCCACATAAAAGACCTTCTCGTCTCAGTGAAAGGCCAAAACCAAAGGCCTTAAGAAGGATCTCAAGGAGAAGAGATTAAGAGGTAAAAATCCTCTTTCATTTTCTTGTGTTTTCTTTTCAATTCTTTTCTTTTCTTATAGTCTATTCATCTCCACTTATCCAAGAGGCATGAAATCTCTAGTTTTATATATATACTGTAGTTTTATCATGTTTATGGAAAAATTCATCATCATTCTTCCTCTCCCCTTCCTCTTATTCTAAACATAAAAACATCGTCTGTGATGTGTCGATCTACCGACATCGTGGATGATGTGTCTTTAATTTATTTCATGTCCTTAAAATATGGTTGTAAAACCATTTTAATGGTTGAAAAAATATTAAGTGTATTATATTACCTCTCTTATGTTCTTTAATTAACTTATATTCATAATATTAAAGGTATATGATGAAACAAGTTCATGATTATCGAATAACTACCGAAATGATCTAAACGAATATCACTAAGGATTTATCTAATGATTCATACTTATAACATATAAACAATGATTTATGGAATAATTTAATATTATGGAACATATTAACAAGATTTTTCCACTTCTGGAGTTTCACTTCCATTCTACAAAGAAATCCTTTACAAACCGACCTTAGAAATCATGTAAAGGAGGCGACTGAAACAATTGAAATAACAAAATATTATTAATTAATGGGTTCAACGATGTTATAAAATGATCATATAAGGTGTTATAAACATCAATATGTTTCGGTAAAATAATAATAACACTATTTTAACCATTATTCATAATGTTTAAACAAGTTTTAAGTAATATAAACTCGAGGTAAGGAAATTCATTACCCAATTTTTGTTCAATGGGTTAACCTTCTACTTCATTGATTATATGGTAAAAAGAATATTTTTGTAATTAATTTTTTTAAATATTATGTTGTATAATGTTTATTTACAATTTATACACATATTCATTTCATTCTATTTATTCTCAAATCAATTATATGATATATGTAAAGGATTTTCCTTAAAAAAACCTCTTTTAAAATTCTATTTTATGAAATTCAAAACAAATATTTCTATGAAAATATTAATATTTTATGATTATGTTATAAGTTCTTGTAAATTGTTGATTATTAAGGGTATGACCTATATATCCCTCCAATTCATTGTTTATGTATATGTTGGAGGTCAGTTGTATGGTTACTCCAAGTGTAACTGTGATGATTATACCCTAAGGTAGCCATGCAAGTTACATTGTAAGGTATTTGTGAGGGTTACAAATCATAAGGTATCCATGAGGGTTATAGAATAAGTAATTCCCAAATATAACTTTATTGTTTTATATATTATCTCTAGTTTTTTATGTAAGTCTCATGTTTCACAAAGTAAGTATATATGGGTGAGAAGTATGCCTTTGTGAAAATGAGTTCATATGTTGATAAGTATTCATGGACTACTAGTTTCTTTCCTTATTTTTATATCCCTTGATAATATTTTTATTCCCATACCATATTTCTAAATGTTTTTAATAGGTTATAATTATGTTTAAGAGAAATAAAGAAGTCGATTTAATCGTTATGAAGATTTTTCAACGAAATCATGTTGTTGTTTTGTGTTAAGAAATTTATGTTTTGAAAGAAATGGGTACTATTTTAATGGTACCCACTTTGTAAGCTTTTGGGTTGATATGTATGAGTTATGTATTAACTTTATAAAACTCTAAACTAAAAATATATTTGTGAATGTAAAGAATAGAAATCTAGTTGAAATATCTAGATTATGTAATGTTTAAGGTTGGGTCCTTATAGTTGGTTATAGAGCGTTGTTTAGATAACTTTCAAATTTAGTATGATGTTAAAAGAATACCATAAATTATTTTTTTAACTTATTTTTTTTGTTTAAGTGGTATATAATTTAAATATTATCATGTTTATTAATCTATGATGTGTCTCTTCAGAATGGTTTTCCACATAAAAACAAGAAAACTAAAGTTGGAATGAACCAAGAGGCTGATATATCTCTGAATATGCAACTGGAAATGGTGGGAATTGGAATTGAGTAATGTGTAACAGTAATGTCTTAGCTGATGCAGAAAATAAATGGTAGTGACATACATACAAGAGAAAAATAAAATCTACCACAAAGGAACATGATGATAGTGGAACATTTTATGAGGCAACACCCTCCTGCTTTCATTGGATCTTCTGACCCAGTAGGAACTGAAGGATATATTAAAGTATTAAAAAATATATTCAATGTTATGTTATATTCAGATAATCAAATGTTTAGTCTTTCCATTTATCATTTTGAAGGTGAAGATGATCAATGGTGGTAAATGGTTAAGAATATCAGGGATAGAGTGGATATTGAATCCTTAGAGTGGGATGAATTTAAAAGCCTTTTTCTTGAAAAATAATTTCTTAAGGTGGTTTGACTTAGGATGGAGAATAAATTCCTTGAATTGAAGAAAAAGGAGGATGATTTAGTGGCCATGTATGATGAAATGTTTACCCGACTGACAAGGTATACTCTAAATCTTATTCTAGATCTTTACAGGAAAATAAATTTTTTTTCATCAGGATTGAAGCCAAGATACTGAAGGGAATTGGCCTAAAAAGTATTAAAAAGTTATGAGAAACTTATCTGATGTGTTGAGAGGGTAGAAATTAGGTTTTCTAATGATCACTTTCACTTTGAAAACAAACAGAAGAAAAGGTTCAGATAGCAAGTGATGGGTAAGAATCAATAAAATAAAACTGATGGTAAGAAATTCCAGTTTCTAGTTTTTGAAAAGTGTGGTAAAAAACACCCTAGGGAATTCCTTACTAAAACTGAGAAGTATTTTTGATGTGGTAAGTGTAGAAATATGTCCCGATATTGTAATGAAAATGATCTTAAGATCAATTATGATAATAAATTTGTAAAGTGTTTAAAATGTGGTGATATGAGTCATTATGAAAATTCCTACCCAAAGATAGATCTGAGTGATGGAAAGAAGCTAGACTATAAGCAGAAAGTTATAGTGAGATCCTTTACGACTACGTCAACAGATTTTGGGCCATCCAATGAAGCGGTATTAGGTAATTTGTTTATTTAATCATATTTTTCTAAAGTCTTGTTTGATACGATATATAGACATTCCTTTATTTCTAAAAAATTTTCTAGTAGATTGGAAATATCACTTCAATAAATTAGACCCGAACTTATTGTAAAAATACTAGGGGAAAATGTTGCAACAAAAAGTCATTTTAATAATCTTCATATTGTTATCTTTTGAAATACATTACTTTCAACCCTTTTTGTTTCACCCTTAGTAGAGTTTTATGTCATTCTGGGTATGGATTGGATTTCTATTTATTATGCTAATATTGATTGTGGAGCTAAAGAAGTTTTTTTTCAGAAAGAGTTTCAGTTTTTATACAAGAACGAACCCATAAAATTGATAACATATTAGGAAGCTAACAAAATTTTGAAATATGGAAATGAAAGTTATCTTGCTAATATTATTGAGAATAAGGGAACTAATCAGATTTATGATGTGATGGTGGTAAATGAAGTCTTTGAGGGTTTTTCTAATAAGTTACCCATTGTTATACCTAACTGGGAAGTTGAATTCACAATTGACTTAGTTCATGATGATAATCCAATTCCAAATCCCCCTTATTTATTGGCTCAAATGGAACTTCTTGAATTGAGAAATTAATTGTTAGAGTTGCTTGATAAAGACTTCATTCATCCTAGCACTTCACCATGGGGAGCTCCTATTGTAACGCCCCGACCCTAATTACCTAGAGTCGGTTCATTATTACATAACATTGGCATGATCATGAGAAAGATCAAGTCTCGAAAGACCGATTAGTTTAGTAGCCTTGGAATAACTAGATACATCCATAAATTTTTACATTACATCATAAAAAAAAACATCTTGTCTTCATATCCCCTCATACTATCCCTGCAGGTCATTCATAAATTACTTCTTCATAATCCTGGGAAAAATAAAACATTGAAAGGGGTGAGCTCGGATGCTCAGTAAGGATAACATTATAGCAGAAGCTTTCATAAATAAGCATAAACACTTAAGGCAATTTATAACTAAAACAAAAGCCTTTTAAATTTAAACTTCAGCATAAAATGGCAAAGGTAAAATGAAATAATGTCATTTACTTACTCACATGGATATTCTACTAGTCGAATGATCACATGCAATATCAATAACCACTTTCATAATGATGGAATGCATAATGCCAGACTATCATAACCACATAGCCAAGGCCTCGTGCCAAGACTACAAATAAGATTTTGCCAAGGCCTTGTGCCAAGACACTAGTTTGTCTCATGAGACCTACCGATGCATCGAGGAGCTATAGCGGGCTCCACCCGTCACTTATTAAGTCCAATGCATTCCCATATGAAAAGGTTTAAACATAACGTAAACATTCGTATTAAACTAGCATACGAAATGTCAATACTTTCACCACAAACCATGAATGGTATAAAAATAGCACATCCACAGTCAAACATAATTCATTCGATACAATATGGAAGATTGTATTGTATCACATTAACCTCAATCAATAATAATGAAGGATGTTGACATAGATGAAAATAATCATCAAAACTATTTGAGAGAAATATCCCCCTTTTTCTTGAAAACATTTAAAAGTCACACTATTTGTCAAGAAGCCATTTAAAAGTATATTTTTGAATCAAAGTGTCCCATACCACTTTGAAACTTTTAAAAGGAGTTTTAATTTTAAAACTTTAATGTCCATATAAATAAATCCTTAAAACCATTTTTAAAATATGGACATTAATGAGCATGATTTAGAAGAATAATTCTTTAAAACATTTTAAAATGGTATTTTGGTTAGAGTTTCTAACCAAAAGAGAGACACTTGAATACAAATAATTGAGGTAATAAAACATTGTAATATCATGAGAATAAAGGAATTCATGATATACTATGTCAAAGTACATTATATACACCACATAGAAGTGATTTGGTGTATATCATCAAAGAAGTCTCAATGGAATGTAAATTGAGATGAAATCTCTCATAAAGGTTGTATCCTTAGGTTAAGGATAAATCAACGAAATAATTATGTGTGAAAAATATAAATACACTAAATATGATTGTATATTCAGTGTAAATCAATCAAAGGATATTCACACATATTCTTGTAAAAACAATACCAACGAATTGGATGTTTAACTCAACAAATGGAGAATGAGTTAAAATTACTCTTATCGAATTCATATCAATGAATTGAGAATTATCAATGGAGTGATTATGTGTATCAAACTTATATCCACAGGAAGGGGAGTGGAAATTATGACATAATCAAATGAATAGTGATTCCACACATAATCTTGGGGTAATATAATCAATGAAATATGCGTAAAGCCAAATGAGTGGAAATTGAAATCTCAAATTCCCTTATTGATTAGGTAACTTAAGAAACAAACACCCATGAAAGAAAGATCATACCATGATGATGTAAATACCTATAAAATAAAGTATATTACACAATGAATACAATCATGGGTAGTACACATACACCACATGCAATAATTAAGTGGTGATCAATGGAATTCTCATGGAATTAAAAGTGAGACAAGAAACCCCTTACCACGTTAATCAACTGAGTCGCATGGACAAAAGTTAATAACCACCAAATGATTTACAGAATAACATGAATATAAAGTGAATCATGATAATATATATCAAATGGAAGTACACAATACACCACTTTCAATAATTTAGTAGCGAACAATGGAAATCTCACGGAATTGAAAGTGAGATAAGAGAATCCATTACTTTGTACTTTTTCCTTGGTCGATGGTAGGTTTACCTCATGTATAATGGTGAAATAATTGTTATTGAATAATACAAGAATCATTTACTTTAATATGATATCATATATGATCTTTTAACATTGATTTGTTAATAATATCTTAGTATTAACGCCGTTTCGGGTGTTAACTTACTCATTTTCTTTTATATGTTTTGTTACATAAGTCATGTTTGTTGTATCTTATTCATATCCAGAATGATATCAAGTCCTTAAACATCATTTTTAAATCATTAAATGATAATTATACTTGAATGGTTACGATGGAGAATGAATCTCATCGCGTTCGTGGAGACGGTAGTCCGTACGTACGCACGAGCGCTATTTCCATTTAATTTTTATTTTAAAAGAATCGAATCCAAATGATACATAGGTATATTACTATTCCAGTATAATATAATATTTTATATATGTTACTTAAGTTCATTAACACCATCCTTTATACGTTCCATGTGTGGTATGAACGAGTCATATCATTTCAAGGGGGCGGTAGTCCGCACTTCCTCAAATGAAATTATCGTATGTATATACAACATGAAACGAATAATGGTATGAAATAAAATGGAATTACAGAAGCTTATATATAAAATATATATCATTAATATCATATTTAATTACAGTGCCATCATAATGGCCACCATGAGAGGCGGTAAGATGTATTTGAACAATCATCGTTTCGTGAGGCGTTAGTTTGCCATCCACAGAAACATTATGTTCATCATCCATTAGATGGAGTTGTGTGCATGTGTATTTTGAATCCTTCTTATAACAACATCCTAGTATATTGAGGATACTGGTGTTGTTACAAAAGAAAGGAAATAAAAAGAGTTTGGGGGTTGAAGAAGAAAAATAAATGAAAATAATTTAAGAGAAATCGTTACCTTTAATTTAGGTAACTCACTTTGGTTGGAACCAAAGGACTTGTTGAAATGCTCTCTGCCTAAGGGGAAGCTTCAAGGAGGAGGAGAGGGATGTGGGGAGCTTAGTTGGGCAGAGTTTGGACGAGCCAAGTGGCTTGAGAGGTGTGAGGAAAAGAGAAGGAGGAGTGCCCTTTTATAAGAGGGGTGAGGGGCACCTTTGGAAAAGCTAGAAATATTAATTTATAATAAATTCATATTCGGTTTCCAAAGGCTCCAAAGTTGACTATTCAAAGGATGAGGTGGGGATAGGTCGAAAACAACTCATCCAATAGAATTTAGACAGGTTTGGGTACTTATATTAACCTTATCTTTAAGTATTAACTTTAAGTTAATTAGTTTCACTTTTACAATGTCTCTTTGTATTTTTATATAATATGGTTAATAAACTTACTATATACATCCAAGCGACACCCAAGTGGTCCATTAATGATTAACCTATCATAATATAAGTCTCTTGGCCGAACCTTAGATTTTTAGGAATTTAATATCAATTAATAATATAATATTTGTTTTAAGAACTCTTTTATGTCAATTTTGACACTATTCAATAGTTGATTTTTGTGAAACTCATAACAGATTGATTACTTCGAAAAAAGTCAATTAAATCAATCCTAATATATCATATTATCCTAGAAAATTAGTTTAATTCATTAAAAGTTTCATATTATATTTATTTGGGTATTTATAATATCAATTATTTTAATTTTTCACTATTATAGTAATTACTGCATCATCATTGTGTCATAAATAAAATAAATTATTTAATGTCAAAAAATTATAAATAAAATATAATTATGTAGAACATCTTTTTATCTTTTTAATGAATATTTATAATCTAAAATCCAGCATATATAACCTTATGTAACAATTGTTTTGCTAAAAGATATATGCATGTGTCATTTTTGTATTCATTTTAACTTAATTAATATAAAGTGTCATTATCACTTACAAGTGGATCCATGGGGTCCCAAAATTGACCCAAAGATGCCAATGGTCGACCATGTATCAACCAATAGGGTTAAGACACGTTTTAGGGTAATTTAGTATTATTATAATATTATTTTTTAACCCTTATTTACCGGATTTACCCTTAACCATGGTAAATAAAATATTTACCGCAGTAATTATTCAAAATGTCTAAAAATAAAAGTTACCTATTTACACAATTTGAACATCCTGATTCCAAATATGGAATCCATTTTCCTAAATTCTAAACACAGAAGTGGTAGAAATTAATTTAAAATTAATTCCCGCTGTCAAAACAAAAAGCGTGTTTTTAAGAGATAATAACTATCAAAAGATTGACACTTGTTTATGTTCGGTTTAATTGTAAAATTATGTCCAATTACCAACATTATATTAAATGGTAAAAATATATTCTAAATATACTTTAAAACCACTCAAATTCACAATTTATCACTATTAATTATTTTGATTAAAAAAGTTGTTTTTAATTAAAATTTAGTAATTTTCACTATTCATCAAAATATGAAAGTTATCCAAAAAGTACCAAAATTTCACCTTAGGATAAATTCAATATTCCGAATCCAAAAATGAAGTCCATTTTGAAATATAAAATATATATAATTTCAAAAAGTAGGTATTACTATTCATAACGGCTAGTTTGATTGGTTGTGGTGTGTTAAAATCTCGAAGTTGCGTACAATGCACGTCATTGCATTATTCGAAAGGAAACATACCGAGGAAGCTTGGGGTGTTACATTCTCCCCTCCTTCAATAAATTGCGTCCTCGCAATTTTTAAAATTTTTCTTGGGAATATAATGGAAAGTCCCACATCGGAAAAAGATTCAATAAAACTATCACTTTAAAAGAAAGAAAGAGAGGTATAAGGGTCATCCAAGATAACCCATACTAGGATTCCATGTAAGAAAACATGGATATGGATGATAAACTAAGTGTCAAGTTCTGATGGAGAGGGATAGAAATCATGATCGGGAGAAAGTTAACAATGAGAAAACCACAAACTTGTGTTGGGACAAACGACCATTAGTCTCCTAGTAGGAAAGTAAACGGACAACATTTTTTTTTAAAGTTACATTACATAAGGAAGAGTAATTCATTTATGATATTGACTAAGAACATTATGAGATATACTTACATTTTAAGTAGATTTTCATTCTTTAATAAATTTCCACCACTAACTCATTTTTTTTAAACGATGAGTATTCAAGAAGACTTGGTCACACTAGAAGAGATAGAATAAACTTCTATAGAATCACATGATCCATGAAGGATAAACCATATATTTACATTGTCTTTGAAGATTAATCAAAACCATAATGGTCAGTGAATGATCTAATGATCCCCCAAAAGGATATTCATTGAGATAAATATGCACTAATCTTAATTTCTAAAATTAAACCAACAATACCCCAAAGTTAAATAGATATCATTCAATAACCAATTGTCCTTAAAATCCTTTAATATAATCCAAACTAATATTGAAACCCAAAACATAGAAGAATTTGATTATGTAGTCTCCCATGTTAAAATGTATCTCCAAATGACATCAGATACTCTTAAAGTCACATACTCAAAAGTAATTAACCTAATCACATATTCTCTATTATAGGTTAATCATTTCCATAAATCACTATAAATCCACAATAAAAACGTAGATAAAAATCTATCATTACTCCACAAATGAAACCCCATAGTATTCTATTTTCCTTGGGCATATAGTGTTCCCAACAAAGCGAACATATTCCAAAATAACATTTATCACTTAATCACCAAATCATTTTCCTATACCAAGGGTATTCTTTTGATATGAAATAAGAACCCAAATCAACTTATTATTGATCAATAAAATCATTTAACTAAAAAAAAGTCACACTAACCAGGGACTTCACGTAGTCCAGTGGTAGGCGATAAATCCCAATCGCACTTTGGTTGTGGGTTCGATTCCCATAGCTTTGTCCGAAGCGACGGGTTGTCACACGGTCTACGTGTTGTCCTTTTTCAAAAACTATATTTTATAATATTTCCAAAATGAGATAAATTCCTCAAAATACTATATCATAAATTTAACCACAAATGTTATATCATACCTTGAATCTTCATCCCAAATTAGAATAACTTATAATTCTCTCAAACCCCAATGATCATATAAATCCAAATGGTTATTTATACCCATATCCACAAGAGAAGAGACAATTCTTCCTCAAATATCATTCTCACATGGCAAACTGCGGGGTTACAAATACAAGAGAAAATTATTCCATAGTAAACCCATCAACAAGGAGTGCTAATACTTTTTAAACATTTCTCCAACCATTTATTCCCACATAGCTTCTTCTTTGACCAAGAAAATATCCTATAGAATAGGACATTCACTCGGGTAATGGCCAGGTCCCCTACATTTACGGCAAATGACTGTAAATGGACTCTTGGGACCATTTTTATCTTCTTCCATAGTACTCTTCATTTTTCTTCGGCAATTCTTTACTTTATGTCCTTCCTTCCCGCACGTAAAACATTTCGTTGTCCCATTGAGACACTTTCCTGGGTGTCTCTTTCCATATTTCCTGCATGATGAAAATTGAGGGTTCTTTTCTCCATGGTCTCCATTGCTGGAGCTCTTATCATTTATCACCTTTCTCTTCCTTGTTGAGTCTGGGAGTTGGTTAATATATATGTTGTTGATCATATTTTTGGAAAACTGATTTGGCATAAAGACGATATCTTTTACGCCTATCAACATTCCATTTTGTTGCTCATTGCCACCACCGTTCCCATCTTGTACATCATTCTCAAAGTCACTATGACTTCCTTGGAATCCAGCCATTGACTAAAACCATAAAGCATTGTGTGAGTAATAGTAGTCGTAAAATCATTTAGAGATTAAAATGTCACCATATTCTCAATTTGAAACATATTAGGATTAACCAAGGTCATTTACTCTCATCTTATATATATATTACTTAAATTGGTTTGTAAAGAAAATGTAAATTATCCTAAGCATATCCCCCGGGAGTGTCGTAACCAAGAGTGCAGCAAGGCCCGTTGTCGTGCACCAGTTCCCGTTCGAGTCTAGCTCAAAGCGGTTTTTTCAGGTTTTACCCCTAGGTACATCTGTGCCAGAGCCGCCTCTACCTGCTCGTATCCAGACAGGGATGTATTGCTCGGAAAACTCACAAAGTCTCTACAATACCAAAATTCTAGGAAATTCTTCTATACTAATCCTCAAATTTCATCTTAGGTCTACGTGCTCTAATCAGAGTTTATCTAAATCTAGCTTCCAAGGTTTGTACTAAACTTTCTCTGATACCAACTGTAACGCCCCGACCCTAATTACCTAGAGTCGGGTCATTATTACATAACATTGGAATGATCATGAGAAAGATCAAGTCTCGAAAGACCGATTAGTTTAGTAGCCTTGGAATAACTAGATACATCCATAAATTTTTACATTACATCATAAAAAAAACATCTTGTCTTCATATCCCCTCATACTATCCCTGCAGGTCATTCATAAATTACTTCTTCATAATCCTGGGAAAAATAAAACATTGAAAGGGGTGAGCTCGGATGCTCAGTAAGGATAACATTATAGCAGAAGCTTTCATAAATAAGCATAAACACTTAAGGCAATTTATAACTAAAACAAAAGCCTTTTAAATTTAAACTTCAGCATAAAATGGCAAAGGTAAAATGAAATAATGCCATTTACTTACTCACATGGATATTCTACTAGTCGAATGATCACATGCAATATCAATAACCACTTTCATAATGATGGAATGCATAATGCCAGACTATCATAACCACATAGCCAAGGCCTCGTGCCAAGACTACAAATAAGATTTTGCCAAGGCCTTGTGCCAAGACACTAGTTTGTCTCATGAGACCTACCGATGCATCGAGGAGCTATAGCGGGCTCCACCCGTCACTTATTAAGTCCAATGCATTCCCATATGAAAAGGTTTAAACATAACGTAAACATTCGTATTAAACTAGCATACGAAATGTCAATACTTTCACCACAAACCATGAATGGTATAAAAATAGCACATCCACAGTCAAACATAATTCATTCGATACAATATGGAAGATTGTATTGTATCACATTAACCTCAATCAATAATAATGAAGGATGTTGACATAGATGAAAATAATCATCAAAACTATTTGAGAGAAATATCCCCCTTTTTCTTGAAAACATTTAAAAGTCACACTATTTGTCAAGAAGCCATTTAAAAGTATATTTTTGAATCAAAGTGTCCCATACCACTTTGAAACTTTTAAAAGGAGTTTTAATTTTAAAACTTTAATGTCCATATAAATAAATCCTTAAAACCATTTTTAAAATATGGACATTAATGAGCATGATTTAGAAGAATAATTCTTTAAAACATTTTAAAATGGTATTTTGGTTAGAGTTTCTAACCAAAAGAGAGACACTTGAATACAAATAATTGAGGTAATCAAACATTGTAATATCATGAGAATAAAGGAATTCATGATATACTATGTCAAAGTACATTATATACACCACATAGAAGTGATTTGGTGTATATCATCAAAGAAGTCTCAATGGAATGTAAATTGAGATGAAATCTCTCATAAAGGTTGTATCCTTAGGTTAAGGATAAATCAACGACATAATTATGTGTGAAAAATATAAATACACTAAATATGATTGGATATTCAGTGTAAATCAATCAAAGGATATTCACACATATTCTTGTAAAAACAATACCAACGAATTGGATGTTTAACTCAACAAATGGAGAATGAGTTAAAATTACTCTTATCGAATTCATATCAATGAATTGAGAATTATCAATGGAGTGATTATGTGTATCAAACTTATATCCACAGGAAGGGGAGTGGAAATTATGACATAATCAAATGAATAGTGATTCCACACATAATCTTGGGGTAATATAATCAATGAAATATGCGTAAAGCCAAATGAGTGGAAATTGAAATCTCAAATTCCCTTATTGATTAGGTAACTTAAGAAACAAACACCCATGAAAGAAAGATCATACCATGATGATGTAAATACCCATAAAATAAAGTATATTACACAATGAATACAATCATGGGTAGTACACATACACCACATGCAATAATTAAGTGGTGATCAATGGAATTCTCATGGAATTAAAAGTGAGACAAGAAACCCCTTACCACGTTAATCAACTGAGTCGCATGGACAAAAGTTAATAACCACCAAATGATTTACAGAATAACATGAATATAAAGTGAATCATGATAATATATATCAAATGGAAGTACACAATACACCACTTTCAATAATTTAGTAGCGAACAATGGAAATCTCACGGAATTGAAAGTGAGATAAGAGAATCCCTTACTTTGTACTTTTTCCTTGGTCGATGGTAGGTTTACCTCCTGTATAATGGTGAAATAATTGTTATTGAATAATACAAGAATCATTTACTTTAATATGATATCATATATGATCTTTTAACATTGATTTGTTAATAATATCTTAGTATTAACGCCGTTTCGGGTGTTAACTTACTCATTTTCTTTTATATGTTTTGTTACATAAGTCATGTTTGTTGTATCTTATTCATATCCAGAATGATATCAAGTCCTTAAACATCATTTTTAAATCATTAAATGATAATTATACTTGAATGGTTACGATGGAGAATGAATCTCATCGCGTTCATGGAGACGGTAGTCCGTACGTACGCACGAGCGCTATTTCCATTTAATTTTTATTTTAAAAGAATCGAATCCAAATGATACATAGGTATATTACTATTCCAGTATAATATAATATTTTATATATGTTACTTAAGTTCATTAACACCATCCTTTATACGTTCCATGTGTGGTATGAACGAGTCATATCATTTCAAGGGGGCGGTAGTCCGCACTTCCTCAAATGAAATTATCGTATGTATATACAACATGAAACGAATAATGGTATGAAATAAAATGGAATTACAGAAGCTTATATATAAAATATATATCATTAATATCATATTTAATTACAGTGCCATCATAATGGACACCATGAGAGGCGGTAAGATGTATTTGAACAATCATCGTTTCGTGAGGCGTTAGTTTTCCATCCACAGAAACATTATGTTCATCATCCATTAGATGGAGTTGTGTGCATGTGTATTTTGAATCCTTATTATAACAACATCCTAGTATATTGAGGATACTGGTGTTGTTACAAAAGAAAGGAAATAAAAAGAGTTTGGGGGTTGAAGAAGCAAAATAAATGAAAATAATTTAAGAGAAATCGTTACCTTTAATTTAGGTAACTCACTTTGGTTGGAACCAAAGGACTTGTTGAAATGCTCTCTGCCTAAGGGGAAGCTTCAAGGAGGAGGAGAGGGATGTGGGGAGCTTAGTTGGGCAGAGTTTGGACGAGCCAAGTGGCTTGAGAGGTGTGAGGAAAAGAGAAGGAGGAGTGCCCTTTTATAAGAGGGGTGAGGGGCACCTTTGGAAAAGCTAGAAATATTAATTTATAATAAATTCATATTCGGTTTCCAAAGGCTCCAAAGTTTACTATTCAAAGGATGAGGTGGGGATAGGTCGAAAACAACTCATCCAATAGAATTTAGACAGGTTTGGGTACTTATATTAACCTTATCTTTAAGTATTAACTTTAAGTTAATTAGTTTCACTTTTACAATGTCTCTTTGTATTTTTATATAATATGGTTAATAAACTTACTATATACATCCAAGCGACACCCAAGTGGTCCATTAATGATTAACCTATCATAATATAAGTCTCTTGGCCGAACCTTAGATTTTTAGGAATTTAATATCAATTAATAATATAATATTTGTTTTAAGAACTCTTTTATGTCAATTTTGACACTATTCAATAGTTGATTTTTGTGAAACTCATAACAGATTGATTACTTCGAACAAAGTCAATTACATCAATCCTAATATATCATATTATCCTAGAAAATTAGTTTAATTCATTAAAAGTTTCATATTATATTTATTTGGGTATTTATAATATCAATTATTTTAATTTTTCACTATTATAGTAATTACTGCATCATCATTGTGTCATAAATAAAATAAATTATTTAATGTCAAAAAATTATAAATAAAATATAATTATGTAGAAAATCTTTCTAGCTTTTTAATGAATATTTATAATCTAAAATCCAGCATATATAACCCTATGTAACAATTGTTTTGCTAAAAGATATATGCTTGTGTCATTTTTGTATTCATTTTAACTTAATTAATATAAAGTGTCATTATCACTTACAAGTGGATCCATGGGGTCCCAAAATTGACCCAAAGATGCCCATGGTCGACCATGTATCAACCAATAGGGTTAAGACACGTTTTAGGGTAATTTAGTATTATTATAATATTATTTTTTAACCCTTATTTACCGGATTTACCCTTAACCATGGTAAATAAAATATTTACCGCAGTAATTATTCAAAATGTCTAAAAATAAAAGTTACCTATTTACACAATTTGAACATCCTGATTCCAAATATGGAATCCATTTTCCTAAATTCTAAACACAGAAGTGGTAGAAATTAATTTAAAATTAATTCCCGCTGTCAAAACAAAAAGCGTGTTTTTAAGAGATAATAACTATCAAAAGATTGACACTTGTTTATGTTCGGTTTAATTGTAAAATTATGTCCAATTACCAACATTATATTAAATGGTAAAAATATATTCTAAATATACTTTAAAACCACTCAAATTCACAATTTATCACTATTAATTATTTTGATTAAAAAAGTTGTTTTTAATTAAAATTTAGTAATTTTCACTATTCATCAAAATATGAAAGTTATCCAAAAAGTACCAAAATTTCACCTTAGGATAAATTCAATATTCCGAATCCAAAAATGAAGTCCATTTTGAAATATAAAATATATATAATTTCAAAAAGTAGGTATTACTATTCATAACGGCTAGTTTGATTGGTTGTGGTGTGTTAAAATCTCGAAGTTGCGTACAATGCACGTCATTGCATTATTCGAAAGGAAACATACCGAGGAAGCTTGGGGTGTTACACCTATTTTGTTCATTAAATAGAAATATGGTTCCATGGGACTTTTCATTGAGTATAGATCTTTGAATAACATTAATGTTAAGAATAATTATCCTATACCTCGCATCGATGACTTGTTTGATCATCTCCAGGGAGCTTAGTACTTCTCCAAGATTGACTTGAGATCTGGGTGCCATCAGCTGAAGTTGAAGGAGGATGACATTCCAAAAATATCTTTTCAAACTAGGTATAGTCATTATGAATTTTTTATTATGTTGTTTGGGTTAACTAATTCACCTGATGTATTCATGGATCTTAATAATATATTATTTCATGTGTTCTTGGATAATTTTGTGGTTGTGTTTATTTATGACATTCTGGTATATTCTAGAAGTATATAGGAGCATGAAAAAAATATAATGGTTTTTTTCAAACCTTAAATGAAAATAAACTGTATGTAAAATTTATCAAGTGTGAATTTTGGTTGCAAAAAATTTATTTTCTTAGTCACATTGTTTCTAAATATGGAATAACTATTGATCCTTCTAAAACAAAAGTTATTGAATAATGGACAAAAACCTAAAATATAACAGAGATTAATAGTTTTCTTGGTTTGGAAGGCTATTACATGATGTTTTTTTAAAGACATTGCATGATTATCTACTCCACTGACTAAGTTAACTCAAAAATAAGTTAAATTCACCTAGATAAAATAATGTGATGACTGTTATCAGGAATTGAAAAGAAGATTGGTGAATGCTCAAGTTTTTACCCAACCTTCCAGAAATGGTGAGGTTTTCATCTACAATGATGATTAATTAAAGGGACTTGGTTGTGTTCTGATGTAGAATAATAAGGTAATTTCTTATGATTCAAGACAAATAAAACCTCATGAGTTAAATTACCCCGCACATGATTTGGAATTAAAAGATATGGTTTTTTTTGCTTTAAAATTTTGGAGGTGTCATTTATACGGAGCCAAATATGAAATATATAATGGCCAAAAATTTATGAAGTATATATTCACATAGAAGGAATTAAACATGAGATAGAGAAGATGGTTATAATTGATAAAGGATTATGATTTCATGATCAATCGCCATATTGTAAAAGAAAAAAAGTGGTGGATGCCTTGAGCTGAAAACAACATGCATCATTAACTATGTTATATTTGGAACATGACCCCTTTATTAATGATTTTATGAATTTTGTCTTGGAAGTTATTGGTGTAGTAAATTCTTATGCTTTTTTAGGTTTTAGTGTAGTCATTATTGTTAGATAGAATTAAGAAAACATAAAAGAAAGATGGGGAGTTATAGAAAAAGGTAGAATTGGTTAAAATGGGTAAGTTTCCAAAATTTAACATTGATAAAGATTATGTTATAATATTTGGAAAGAGATTATGTGTGCCTTGTGATTATCAACTAAAGAAATAATTGTTGTGTGAAGCTCACAGTTCTCCATTTTCAATTAAACCTGGAAACACAAATATGTACAGAGACCTTAGATAGTATTACTAGTGAGAAGGAATGAAAATAGATATTGCAGATTTTACCATGAAATGTTTGACTTATAATTAGGATAAAGTAGAGTGGCAGTTACTGAAGGGGATGCTTCAGCCGTTACTAGTGCCAGAGTGGAAATGGGAAAGTAAATTCATAGACTTCATTGTGGGACTAACAAATACTTCTTGAGGTAAAAATGTTATCTGGGTTATTGTTGATCGAATGACTAAATCTGATCATTTCCTTCCTATTCAAGATTCTATGTCGTTGGATCAACTTTATCGACTGTACCTCAAAGATATTGTTAGGTTACATAGAGTTTCTCTTTCTATTGTATTTGATGGTGATCCCAAGTTCACTTATAACTTTTTGAAAGGCCTTCAAAAGTCATTGGGAGAAGAATTAAATTTCCAAACAGCTTTTCATCCTCAATAAGATGGGAATTCAAAATGAATGATTCAGAATTTGGAGAATATGATTCGAGCTTATTCAATGGATTTACAATGAAGTTGGGATCAACATATATCTTTAGTTGAGTTTTCTTATAATAATAAATTTCACTCCAATATATATATGGAACCATTTGATGCATTGTATAGGATGTGGTGTCGAACTCCAGCATTTTTGGATGAAGTCAGGGAAAGGAAGTTGAAGGGACCATAATTAGTAGAAGAATTGGATGAGAAAGAGAAAATGAGCTAGAAACACATGAGGACAGCTCAGAGCAGTCATAAAAGTTATGTAAATAATAGGAGGAAAGACTTTTCTTTTGAGGTAGGTGCTCAAGTTTTTCTTATAATCTCACCATGAAAAAATGTTATCTGTTTTGGTAAGAAAAGAAATTTGAGTCCATGGTACATTAGACCTTATGAAATTATAGAGAATGCGGGATCAGTTTCTTATTGAGTATATTTTCTGGATTTTATCGCAGTTACACAATTTTTTCATGTATCGATGTTGAGAAAGTATGTGATAGATTCAACTCATGTTTTGAAGCTAGAAGTAGTTCAGCAGGAAGAGAATCTTTCATATGAAGAGAAACCTGTTCAAATTCTTGATTTTAGAGAATAAGTATTGCAGAATAAGGTAATCCACTTGGTAAGGATTTTTTTAAGAAACCACATGGTTGAAAAAGCAATGTGGGAATCTAAAAATTCTATGAGATAAAGGTACCCTCACTTGTTTAACAAGTAAATAAAATTGCGAGGAAGCAATTTCTAGAAGGTGTGGATAATGTAAAACCCCAAGGTTTTAAAAAATAAATTTAAATTCAAGTAACACTGAGTCTCTAAATAATGAATTTTTTTAAGGATATAGTTATAAACTAGTCGTTAAACAGAATTTATCTACTTCTATGATTTGAATTTTGAAAAAAATTCATTTATGCTTGCAATCAGTAAGTTATTTGGAGTCTGATAGAACTGAATTGATTTTTATTGAATAGTAGCATACCCTTATGAATAGTAATATGACCCTTATGAATAGTAAATCATATCATTATATTATTTTTTTCAGGTTATAAGATAATGAAATCTTGATTAAATTTTCAGGGTGATATAAAATGAGTTACAGTTCTAAAATTTATAATTTTTGAATAAATTATGATTTTATTTAAAAATTAAATTAATAATATTTTTAAAATTATTTTCTAAAAATGGAGTTCATTTTTGAATTTTACACTTTGAAAAATTATTAGGTTGAATTTTTTGTGAATAGTGAAATTTGATAATTTACAAAATATACTAAATAAATGAATTTATGCATCATGATTGAGTCATGGATGATGTAAATGGCTGTTGGTTTGAACTAAAATTTTCTATTTACTATTTTAGGTCACATTAATCTATAATATTTATAGTCTTGAGCAAAAATATTAAACTAATGATTAAAATAATGGAAAACTACTCCTCACCTCCACTATAAATACCACACTCACCCCCATCTTCCTCTCACACCTCTCAAGATTTATGTATAGTATAAATTCTACCAAATTCCATTTCCAAGGATCTTTCTCACGTCCAAAGCCTACTGGTCTAACCAAAAGTCCAAAACGATATTCCTTAAAGATGATCTCAAGGAGAAGAGATCAAGAGGTAAAAATCCTCTTTCATTTTCTTGTATTTTCTTTTCAATTATTTTCTTTTATTATACTCTCTTTATATCCCATTATCCAAGAGGAGTGAAATATCCATTATTATATATATAATGGATTTTTATCATGTTTATGGAAAAATTAATCATCATTCTTCCTCTCCTCTTCCTCTTATTCTAAAAATAAAAACATCATTCGTGATGTGTCGATCTACCGACATCTTGGATGATGTGTCTTCAATTTACTTTACTTTCCTAAACGATGGTTTTAAAACCATATTAATGGATGAAATAGATTTTAAATTGTATGATATAAACTCTCTTATGTTCTATAATTATCTTATATGCATAATATTGAAGGTATATGATGAAACAAGTTTGTGATTATCGAAGAACCGCCAAAATGATCTAAATGAATATCACTAATGATTTATCTAATGATTCATCCAAATAACATATAGAAAAAATGATTTATGAGATAATTTAATATTCTAGGAACATATTAACACCATTTCATTCCACTTATAGAGTTTTTCTTCCATTCTACAAGTAAATACTTTATGAACTGACCTTGGAAATCTTGTAAAGAACACACCTAAAATAATGGAGAGAAAGAAATATTATTAATTAATTGGTGGAATGGTGCTATAAAATGATCATATAATGTGTAATAAAAATCAATATATTTATTTAAAATATTAATAACACTATTTTAACTATTATAAATGAAGTTTAAATAAGTTTTAAGTAAGAAAAACTAGAGGTAAGGGAATTCTTAGCCCAATTTCCATTTTTTGGGTTAACCTTATTCTTCATTGATTATATGGTACTAAGAATATTTTTGTAATGAATTTTTGTTTATATTATATTTTATAATGTGAATTTATAGTGTATACACATATTACTTTCATTATATTGATTCTTACATCAATTATATAATATATGTAAAGGTCTTTCCTTTAAAAACATTCTTTTAAAATTCTGTTTTACAAAATTCAAAAGAAATGTTTTTATGAAAATATTCATATTTTATTATTATATTATTGTTCTTGGAAATTTTTTATAATAAAGGGTAGGAATTTTATATACCTCCAATTCATTGGCTATGTGTAAGTTTTAGGTTGTCTGTATGGTTACTCCAAGTGTAAGTGTAATGGTTACACCCTAAGGTAGTCATGAGGGTTACATTGTAAGGTAGTTGTGAGGGTTACAAATCATAAGGTTTCCATGAGGGTTAAAATATAAGTAAGTAATACCCCAATATACCGTTATGGTTTTATATATGTTATCTAATGTTTTATAAAAGTTTCATGTTTCCCAAACTAAGTATATATGGGTGACAAGTATGTCTTTGTGAAAATGATTTCATATATTTATAAGTATTCATGGACTTATGGTTTCATTCCTTATTTTTATATCCCTTACCGAGATTTTTATGCTCATCGCATATTTTTAAATATTTTTGATAGGTTATAAGGATGTGGAAGAGAAATAAGGAAGTCAAGCTAATTATTATAAATATTTTTCAAATAAATCATGTTGTTGTTTTGTGTTAAAAATTTTCTATTTTGAAAGAAATGGATATTGTTTTAATGGTACCTTATGTGTATGGTTATGGGTTGATATGTATCAGTTATGTATTAACTTTCTAAAACTATTAACTGAAAAGATCATTGGGAATGTAAAGAAGTGGAATCTAGTTTAAATATAAAGATTATGTAATGTTTAAGGTCGGGTCCTTATATAAATAAAATTTACAACACCAATACAAGAAAAAACAATATAATAGACATTTAAATCATTTGTTTATAAAATTACATGAGTAAGTAAAAATTATCACAAAAATTAAAAAAAATCATTGTTCTTTTATCTTTTTCCCCTAACCCCGAATCATGATATTTCCAAACAAACCATCCTTGTTGGAGAAAAATAACACACCTATATAAGAAAACAATTCTTATGTTAGTAATAATATAAATAAATAAATTAAATATAAAGTGTTAATTTTAAACTGAACTTTGATTCATATCTGTAACACTATGTATCAGATTGAGTTGTGATTGATTCTTTCACATCAAACCATTTCTTGTTTGTCTTCCAGAATTATATCTGTGAAAATTAACCAAATAAGTATAAGATAAAAATGAAAAATTAATATATTAATTAATAGAAGATATAATGATGAGAATACAATCTAGGATTTGTTTTCTCATTTTTTTTGACGTGATACACATTTTTAACTAAAATGACACTTATATATTGGAAAGACACACTTAGAGTCATACCGGTCACAATGTGCATCATATTGCGGTGAGGATGATTCATACACATCCCAAATGACTTATGGATCATTTTTCTAAAGTGTGAAAACAATCCAAATGCATTTTCTTGGTTTTGAATACATCACTTTTTTATTAAAATGTCAATTTAAACTAGAAACACACACTTTGAGTCATACTGGTAAAATAATGTGTCGGTTTTATATGAGACTGATTCCTACATATAAAAAATGATTTATAAATTTTTTCCTAAATTATTTATACAAACCAAGAGTGTTTTCTTAGTTTTCAATGAGTAATAATTTTTGAACTATAATGTTAATTTTAAACTGATAATGGACACCTTGAGTCATACTGGGAACATCATCTATTAGATTGAGGTGTGGATGATTCCTACATGTCAAAAATGACTTATGGATCATTTTATGAACGTATCAAAATAATATGAATGCACTTTCTTGGTTTTTAGTATGTCAATCGTATTTTTTACTAAAATTAATAACAATTTTAATTAAAAAGATGCACTTAGAGTCATACTAGTCACACTGTGGGTCAGATTGAGGTGGGGCTAATTCTTAATTATCCCAAATTACTTATGGATCATTTTAATGAAGTATCAGAACAATAAAAATTCATTTTCTTCGTTTTGAGTATGTCACTCTTTTTTTAACTAAAATGTCATTTTAAACTAGGAAAAAATATTTTGAGCCATATCAATCACATCATGTGTCAATTTAATATGAGAAGTATTCCTACACATAAAAAATGAATTATGAATCATTTTTATAAATTATAAATAAAACCCAAGAAAATTTTCTTGGTGTTTAGTGAGTGACACTTTTTGAACCAAAATATCAATTTTAAACTGATAACAATCGCATTAAGTCATATCGGGCACATCACGTATCAAATTGAGGTTAGGATGATTCCTGCAAATCAAATATGACTTATGGATTTTTTCCCTAAGTACCAAAAAAATATGAATTTGTTTTCTTCATTTTGAGTATATTAGTAGCACTTTTTACTAAAATTAATAACAATTTAAAATAAAATGACACACTTGGAGTCATACCAGTAACACCATGCATTAGATTATGGTTTTTAGGATTCCTAAAAATCCAAAATGACTTATGGATTTTTTACTAAATTGTAAAAACAATTCGAATGCTTTTTATTATTTTTGAGTATGTCACCTGGGGGTTTTACTGAAATATCATTTTAAACTAGAAACACATACTTTGAGTCATACCAATCACATAATGTGTTAGTTTGACATGAGACTGATTCCTATACATTAAAAATGATTTATGAATAATTTTAATAAAATATCAATACAATCCAACTTTGTTTTTTTAGTTTTTATTAAGTGACACTTTTAGAACTAAAATATCAAAATTAAACTAATTACAGACACTTTGATTCATACTAAGCACATCATGTATTTTATTGAGATGAGGTTGATTACTACACATCAACAATGACTAATGAATCATTTTACTAAATTATAAAAATAATCCAAATAATTTTTATTTGTTTTGAGTATGTTAGTTGTCTTTTTTACTAAAATTAAAGTCAATTATAAATAAAAGGATAAACTTGGTATCATACCAGCCACACCATATGTCAATTTGAGGTTAGGATGATCCTCAATTTCCAAAATAACTTATATATTGTTTTCCTAATGTATAAAAACTATCTTAATGCATTTTATTATTTTCGATTATATCTCTTTTTTTCTTTCTAAATTTTTATTTTAAACTAGAAACATGCACTTTGAGATATATCAGTCACATCCTTTGTTGGTTTTACATGATACTAATTCATAGAGGTCAAAATGACTTATGAATAATTTTCCTAAATTATCAAGAAAATATGATCATGTTTTCTATGTTTTTATTTTGTAACTTTTGCTTTTTACTAAAATTAATGTCAAATTTCAATTAAATGACACAGTTGTACTCATACTATCCACACCATGCATTAGATTGAGGTGCGTCTGATTCATACCCATCAAAAATGACATATGGATTGTTTTCCTAAATTATAAAATAAATATTAATTTTTTTATCATTTTTGAGTATGTGATGTGTGTTTTAAACTAAAATGAAAATTATAAACTATAAACATACAGTTTGAGTCATACTGAGCACACCGCGTATCAGATTGAGGTGCAACCAATTGAGTATGCAATATGTGGTTTACATTAAAATATCTGAATAAATGAATAAAAGAGAGAACATGTTCCATTTTTATGGAAGAGAAAATTCATTCCCCCTGAAACACTTCACACTTCAGGTATAAGGCCTCGACCTTAAACCTTACTTAATATTGAATTAAATGAATAATTTACATCAAGGATCTTTTCAGGTTTAAAGTTTTAGAGAATTAGGACATAACTATTACATCTCAAAAGATTTCAAAGTAGAAACTTCTACTAAGTTTACATAAAATAAAAACTCTTAAAAATAAACATGTCTAGTTCTATGTTTTAGATTGCATGACTTTTCCTTGATCTCATCCTTGACCCCATTCCACTTTAAGTCATGTGAAAAACATTTCAAAAACTTGGGGTGAGTATATAAAGCTCAGTAAAGGATACACAAAGAAGGAAAACTGTTAGTTTTTCAAAGAAACAAGTAAACCATGTACACTTTATCAAAGTAATACCTTTCACCTTTAGGAAGTAGTAAAAACTCTTCACTGAATAAAATATCATTACTTACCCTTTTGTAACCCAAAGATTACCATAAAACCCATATAAAGAACACATAACATATAAAGGTAACTTGGGACATAAACATACTTAAATGGAATAACCATACGGTCGAATTCCACACATACTTAATGGAATAGCCATACGGCCGACTTCCATACCCAATGCATTGGAGGTTATAACGTAACCACCCGTCCTGGTATTCATGGAACCACCTGTCATATGGTTTATCACGTAACCACCCGTAAAATGTCCAAGTACCATCATTACACATAAAATATTGCAAATATAAACATTTCAATAACAACATTTCATTTTTAATAAAAATAAGTAATTCCAAGATATTAAATTAATCAATCCATTTCCAAAAATCATTTAAAAGAGATTTTTGAATCAAAGTGTCTCATACCACTTTGAAGCTTTTATTGGAATTATAATTTTAAAAAATTAATGTCCATACAAATAAATACTGAAAACCATTTTGAAAACATGGACATTAAAGATAAAGATTTAGAATAATAAATCTTTAAAACATTTATTACGATATTTTTGTTAAAGAGTTTTTAACAAAATGAGAGACTCTTGAATACAAATAATTGCGGAATAACATTTAATTCGAACTTTATAATATCATGAGAATAAAGGTATTCATGATATAATATGTCAAAGGACAGTATAAAACCCATATAAGAGTGAATTGGTGCATAACAACAATGAATTCTCAAAAGAAATGTAAAATGAGATGAAATCCATTATAAAGAAGGTATCCTTAAATTAAGGATAAATCAATCTCATAATTATGTGTGACAAATATAAATACACCCAATATAAGTGGATATTAAGTGTAAAACAATAAAAGATCATTCAAACATATTCAAAGGATGAAATATTCAATAACAACATGTTTAACCCAAAGAAATTGAAATTGGGTTAAGAAGTTCCCTTGGTAAAATTCGCCAGCCTAACGGTGTCACATAAAATTTTACAAAAAGGGTTGATGAGAGAGATAAAGGGGATCTCCTCACTTAGAAATAAAATTTACATAAATAATTATATATAAGAACATATCCCAACATAATAGTATGTGAAGTAAAAGACATAACAAAATAAGTATTTTAAAAAAAGGAGGGTGAAAGGTCCCCTTACCGAGTTGGGTAACTTTCGAAAAGTACACCCCATGGAAGAAGGGTCATAAAATGAAGATGTAAATACCCATAAATGAAATTATACTACAAAAAGTGTATAATAATGGGCAGTACATACACCACTCAAATTAAATAGTGGAAAACATAGCATAAATGTCACGGGAATAAAAGTGAGATGAAAAATCCCTTACAAAAACTCGGCAGCCTAACCACGCCACTTAAAACTTCCAAAAAAATGGATTTTTGAGATCAAATAGGGTCTCCCATAATTTTAACATAAAAACTAAAGTATTAGTAATATAAAAGAACATCCCCAAACATAAGAAATATGGGCTTAAAAGAAATGACATAAAAGAGAGTACTTAAAAAGAAAGAGAGAGGTTGGATCCCTTACCTCAGGTCCGACTTGACTCGATCGTTCTTTAACGTCCTGAATAATAAACCTGAGTTAATTTACACTTGCTTAAGAACCTTTTTCAAGTTAATTATTCATTTTATATAACTTATTTCCATGTTATAAGAATTATGTAATCATTTAAGTTAATAATGTTTATTTTGTCGATATATGGTTCTTAAGTCGAAAGTGGACTTCTTACAATTACATGTTGTTCGTGTGGTCAAAGGTTAATTATATTCAGAATGATATTAATGATTTGGATATCATATATATCATATATATCTAGAATATAAAATTATTTATAATATTACATAATCATTTAGAGGTAAGAAATGAAATGCACCATTCATGGAGACGGTAAGCCGTACGTACGCATGAACGCTACTTTCATTTCTATGTCATATTAATGGAATTCAAACCAAATGAGAGGTATGTATATTTTAATTCCAGAATTATATTCATCATTTATATGTAACATACATCATATATAATAACTTTAAATCCATCCTTTATACATCCCACATATGGCATTAACGAATCAAATCACTTTGAGGGGGCGGTAGTCCGCACTTCCTAAAACGAAATTATCGTGTTTACCCAAAATGGAAACCATAAAGGTATGCCACAAAATAAAAATACAGAAGCTTAAGTAAAACATAAAAATATTATATATCATATATAAATATAGTGACATCTTAATGGATACCTTTGAAGGTGTTATATGAGTGTTGAACAATCATTGTTTCGTGAGGCAGAAATTCGCCATCCACAGAAACAATATGTTCTTTAACCATTAGATGTAGGTGTGTGTAAGTTTAGATCGAATTATTATTATAAAAACATCCTAGTATATTCAATATACTGTATTTTTTACAAAAGAAAATAATAAAAAGAGTTTAGGGGGTTGGAGAATCAAAATAAAACAAAAGAACACAAGAGAAGACACTACCTTTAAATCGGGTAACTCTTTTTGATTTGAGATCAAAGGCTTCCTTGGTAAGAATTATGCCCAAAGTGAGGCTTCTAGGAGTAAGAGAGGGATGTGGGGAGACAAAATGGGCAGAGCTTGGCCGAACCAAAGGCTTTAGAGGTGTGGGTAAGGTGATAGTGGGGGGGGGGCTTTTATAAGAGGAGAGGAGGGGCACTATTGGAAAGTAAAGAAATGATACTTTATTTTAAAATGATTTTTGGATTTAAAAGGTCCCAAATTGATATAATTCGAGGATAAGGTGATAAGGGTTCTAAATATACCCATACAATAGGTTTTTGACAAGTGTATGTTTTAGTTTTTACATTATCTTTTCATTTTATTTAAATCGTTAAATAATGAGGTAATCGCTGCATCATCATGATGTCATATATAATTTAATTTATTTAATGTCTAAAAATTATAAAAAAATTACTATTATGTAAGAAATATTTTTATCTTTTCAATGACTGTTTATAGTCAAAAATCTTACTTGTATAACCCCATTTAAAAATTGTTTTAGTAAAACAACTCATGTTTGTGTCATTTTTATTTCAACATTAAATAAAAAGGTATATTGTCATTTTCCTACCAAAGTGGCTCCATGGGGTCCCCAAGTTGACCCATGGATTTTCTTGGTCATACATGACACATACAATGAAGGTAGGACATGTTTCAAGCTCATCTCATATTATTAAAACATTATTTTTACCTTATACTACACTAATTACCTCTAATCGCGATTAAAAACTTACAAGTTACTATTCACCAAAAAAATTATTTTAATCCCATTGAACCACATTTTACTTCTTAATGACAACCATGTATGTCAGATTTTTGAAATTCAAAACACAGAGGTGGCAAAGTTTCATTTAAACGAAAAATCAGTTTTTTTAACTACCACTTAGTGGTTTCACTATTCATCAAAAATTGAAGTTTTTCAGAAAAATACCAAAACTTCACCCTAAGCTATATTTGATATTCTGAACTAAAAAATGATGTCTATTTTACAAAATTCAAAACATATAAGTTTCATTAATTAATTTAATAATTTATTCCTGCTGTCAAAACAAATAGCGTGTTTTTAAGAAACAATATCTATTAAAAGATTGACACTAGTTTAAGTCCAATTTCAAAGTGAAATTAATTCCAATGACCACTATTAGATTAAATGGTAAAAATATATTCTAATTTTACTTTAAAAACAATTCAAAAGATAATCAAATCATATAAATAAATTAGATTAAAAAGAGGTTTTGAATTAAAATACAAAATTTTTCACTATTCATAAAAAATGAACTTTATCGGAAAGATACCAAAAATTTACACAAAGTAAATTTTGATGTCTCGATTCTAAAGAAGAATTTTATTTTGTCAAATATAACACATAAAATTATCAGAAACTGGATTTAAAAGAGGTTCTCCATCAAAAGGCGGTTAATCGACTTTCTAAAGAATATTAGAATGTTTACGCTTAAAATTGAATTCATTCACATTTTTAATCCTCTAACATTTATTGTAAAAAGTAAAAATATTTGACAAACATATATAAACATTTTGTAGTTAGTTCTGTTCATTCCCTCCATTACAACGGCTAGGCGTTGACTACCATTTAAGATAATATTATTTTATTATTATAGTGCAACGTAAGATTTCAAAGGAACTCATTGTTGCATATTGGGTAAGACATCAAGCATAGAGTTCCCTTTAAATTAATATTAACATTTTATTCAAAAATAGGGATAAATATAAAAATGTCATATTCTTTATTTACCTGGGGTGTTACATCAGGAATCATAGGGTTTCCTCTTACATTAGAAAGGATCATGTTCTCTTTTTCCTAGTTTGTTGTAGAAAGTTGAAAACAAAATATGACTTCCTAAAAGCTCTATAAAAAACTAAAGAAGTATTAGATGAAAATAATAATGAAATTAACATTCAAATAGTATATAAATTATGATAAAATTAATTAAATAAGTAGTAAGAATTCACCTTTTCATGATGATTGTATTCATTCTTGATCCATTTCCTTGTTATAATTTCCCCAGTTGCATCCTCAAAGTCCAATCCCTCACGAGCATGAGAAACTTCGAACAAACAACCCAAACTCTAAAAAACTAATAAAACTATATAAGAAAACAATTATTATGTGTGTAATACTAAAAATAAATAAATTAAATTTAAATATTAAATAATACATTACTTATATGGGCAATGGTTTTACTATGCAAATATCAAGATTGGAAATCCTGTACAAGAGAATAAGTTTTTGAAATATTCAGAAAGAACTAACCAACCAAGTTTTATTTTAACTCACTAAATTTATTTAATAATATATATATATGTGTGTGTGTGTGTGTGTTTGTGTGTGAATTTAGTTTAGATATTGGGTAATGTGTTTTCTTAGTTTTGATTATGTGATGTGTGTTTTGAACTAAAATGCAAATTAAAAACTAAAAACAAAAAGTTTGAGTCATTCTAATCACATTGTGTATCAAATTGAGACTAATTGAGTATGTGATGTGTGTTTTTATTTCATCCATATTCACCAATCTATAAAATAAATAAATGGTCTTTTTGAATGGAATATGAAACCCCATGCTTCTGGAATACCTCATACAAAAGCAACTAGTTATCTTTTTTTTCTGGATTGCTGCAAATGGTTGAAGGAAAAATATGACTTCCCAAAATATATATGAAAAAAATATTAGATAAAAATCATAAGGAATTAACTTAAAAATATTAAATAGAATATGAAAAAATTAAATAAATAAGTAGTATGAATTCTCCTTTTCATGATCACAATAAAAGAGTGACTCATCCTTATTAATGAAGTCATTTCTTCATGATCACTATGAAAATTAACAAAATAAGTATTATTTTAAAATGATGAGTAAATTAACTAAAAAAGTAGATAAAATGATGAGAAAATCCACTAAAATGTAATTTTTTGTTATATATCATTAAAATATAATATAATTATTCTTGATCGTATGAAACTAAAATAAAAGGAATTTAGACAATCATACATGACCCTAAAATAAAATATTTTAGAAGCTCAATTCCAACAACATGATATATTTAACCACTTTACAATAACATAACATTCAAATATTACACAAAATTTCCATAAAAACTTTTATCCTTCTAGGTTGGTGTAAAAGTCATATATAAATATTTTCCTTCTTATTTTCTACAAAAAAAACTAGTATAACACATTATATATTCCTGGATTATACTAAACATTAGTGTATGCCTTTAATTATTCTTATAAAACATTATCCATTAGTGTAAAACTATTAGAGACCATTTATTGAACTAAAATAAATATTTACACTTGAGTTTTTATGGAACATAATAAAATCTATATTTCCCTTTCACCGTCATAGAGAGTACAAACTCCATGATAAACCATTTACCTTATTTGAGGGAAAACCTTTAGTGTGACCCATTATTTATTTTTAAAAGATACTAAACTTTATTATAAATTGTTTACCCATTTTGATAGTATTAAACATCATTAAAGACCTTTATAGAATCCAAATGACAATAAAATTCAGCGCATCCATTAACTCTTCCTGGATTGTCCTATAGATTAGTATATCCTTTTCAATATTATTGGTTATGATAAACTATAACATAACATCATCATTATTTTTTTATAAAAATGGTAATATCCTTATTCTCATGTATTTTTTATTGATAATGATGATGTGTTTTTTATTAATGAGATTGTGAACATGGATTATTTTACATAATGAATGTGCACATGCATATTAGTGATGAACTAGTGGACACATTTTTTATGGAGATTTGATGAACAAATATCTATATTCATAATAGGGATAGGCTAAACACCTCTACTCATGTAATGATTGTGATATTTTATGTGATATAATGGTGGGATGATTTAATTTCACATCATGTGCATTGAAAAGAATCAATTTTAGTCAATAAATTTCACTAATGTAAACTTGATGTGCTACTTATATGGAGGTGTTCTAGTACCCGGGATGAGAGAATGAGGGAGGATTATGTTTTTTTTGCAAGGAACCAACCAAAAAGTTACACCAAGTTTCGATTTTATACATTTTGTGGGTTTTTTAAAGATAATGGGATGATTTTGGTTTTTTAGGAATTGTGAAAGGGAATTGAGATAGTGCGTTGATGGATGAAACCAAACATTCTCTATGAAAATTTAAAAATAGGAGGATTGAATAAAATTTTTTCATGTGATTGGGTGTAGTGAGATAGAAACCACATCACACATTTTTTCACATTATATATTTATTAATGGTTTATTATGTAATTTCTATTAAACATGTTTACTTGTTTTAAAACTATTTATTATATGAAATTAATTTTTGGACTTGTGTTATTTAATTATTTACATTCTTTCTTTTATATAAGTTCATGATTATAATTTATATAATCTCTAAATCATTTTAAGATCTTTAAATTATTGTAGTTTTCATATGTTTGGTTCAAAAAACTAGATCTTCCCAGTTTGGAAACCACTATTTGGTCCATATGTGGTTTCCAGTCTAGATGCATTAGGTGAAAAAACAAATGTCAGAACCAGATCAAACTATTGGGCCCAATTTTTTATATTTAAATTGGACTGAGATACTTCCCTTTAAATATCATAGTTTGGATCTTGTAAGGGAATGAGATATGATTTAATAAACAAACTAATACCATAGCTAATAAATTACCCATGTTTTTATTTAAAAATTAATTAATTAAACCATAAATTTTCTATAACATATATATAATGGTTTTTCAGTATCACTATATAAGTGTTTGATCATTACTATATTCTCAATTTACACTACTTTAATATCAAAAAGAATTTCTTCACTTTGATCAAACTTATCAACCAGATAATCTCCACCATTAATAGATCTGGAACTCTACCCAATTTCACCATACCAAATACAAGGACTATAACATGTATTAAAATCACAAAAAATAAAATGATATTTAATTTCAATAATTCTCAACTATATTTTATTTAATCATTTAATCCATAGATATAAAAATAGATAACTTTCTGAAACATTATATTTTAAAATATCTAAAAAATAATCATCCCCTTCCTCATATTCATCACTTGTTCATAGAGTTTTTATCAAACTATGATTAATTATCACCTAAAATAAATGTTATATATTGTTTTTTTTAACTTAAATTCAAATTTATGTTTATAAATAAAAATACAATCAAATAAATGAAAAATATTTTACAAATAAATTAAACAAAAAAAATTAAAAAGTTTTCACCTTAGACTTATTTAATTATAATCCATTTAGAAAAAAATATGAAAAAAATAATTCTTAACATTGATTATAAAACATTAACCATAAATAAAACTCAAATTTTATTTATTTTCATTATATAATTTGGTAATTATTATTTTCAAAATATATAAATAAATATAAATTATAAAATAACATTAGTAATATTATTTTAGTGATGAAAATAGTGTCGATAGTGATAAGGATCCAAAAGGAGGCATACGATTTCATACATCATATTGAAAATGAAAATATCACTTCATTTAGTAAATATGAAGTGATATATACTATAAACATAATTAAATAGGGAGATAATTTTATTTATTTATTTTCCAATTATATTAAAAATAAATTACAATACTCTTCTCTTTGTCATATTATTTTTTGAAATATCAATATTAGTGTTCTCTGTTACTAGAGATGGTGTGGAAAGTAACATTAGGGCAGTGATGATGTTTTTTATGAAATAGTTATAGTACCTGATGAGGGTTAAGTTGAAAACTTCCTAGAGGAATTATATATAAATATTAAATTATATAATGAAAAATAAATAGGGGATAACTCTAAAAAACTCATATATTATTCTTGTGTCATTTAAACTAAATTATAAAATAAATTCCCCTATATTGAAATTATGTAATCAAAGTAAACAAAACTTTTCTAAGATGATCATTTATATATATTATTAATACTCCATATTCAATCTCCATAATCCATTATACCTTCAAAACATCCATTCACAATGAAGGAAAACAACATTCATTAATCATCCAAACACTTATTTGGTAAATTAAATATACCATACATGTTTTAAAAAGATTAATAAGTAAATTAAACATACTTTAAAAGTTTTTAAAAGAATTAGAAGATTTACAAGACACCCATTCATCAAAAAAAGATAATTCGTCAAATATAACACTAGTTAAGTAATCATTCACGAAAATTAAACATTATTTAGTTGTCATGACACTCAGTAAATAATCATTCAGTCAAATATAGTACCTACTAAACATACCATATATACCCATTTATAAGTAAATAAACATGATTTATAACAACCATTCATCAAATAATCATACAAGAAATTAGTAATGTGAAATAGGATGGCCGGGGTGGGGGGGGCAAGCCCGCGTGGGTTCGAACTTTTGTGGGTTTGTATGAAAAAGCCTTCATATAATGCTAACATAAAAATCAAACCTATACCACCCCGCATAGGCCCGCGAGTTTCCCATGGGTTCCCCTCATTTAAAAAAAATATTATTAATAATCATTTAAATATTGTATTTTTTCCCATTCGTAATGGTTGTTTTTATGAGAAGTTTGGATTGAAAATACCTAAACTTTTAAATGATGTGATGAAACATTTTTATATGTGTTAATGGTGGAATGTAACGATGGCGATGTGGTGGAGAACTATTGCTATGAAAAGTAGGTGATTGATCAATGATATGTGATGAATGATAATGTTGGTCATGTGGTGATTCGAACGACTGGAATGAACGATGACTTTAAAAACAAAAATCAGTTTCAAAGGAGGCTATTAGGGTTCCCCTAAGGTCCTTTCCTATTTTCTTTATAAAAAAATAAAATTAAATAATAATAAAATTAAATGGCCCCAAAAAATATTCTGATTATAATAACTCTTTTGGAATTAAAACCATGTGAAAGGGGAATGAGTCCCATTTTTTGAGAGGTGGGATGACACATCATTTGAATATGGTGAATAATAACAATATAAATATTATAATATCATATTAAAACAATAAATATAAACCTTTTTAAAATTCACATGTAAATGAATGTTGAATTAGTATGATAATTATGGTGAGAAATCTTATGTCATGGTTTAATCACAATTTTTCATTAAAAAAACTAAAATAGTAAAGAAGCATATATTGTAAAAAAATATTTTTTTTAAAATCAGGCTCGCGGGTAAGCCCATACCATCGTGGGCTCATCCCGTCTTGGCCCACACCCGCGCAGGGTCAACCTGCATTGGCCCGCGCTCTAAAAGATCAATTTGTTTTGTCCTGCCCCGCCCCAAATCTGCCCCATACCCACAAAGCCCGCGGGCCACATGCCCGTTTTTCATCACTACAAGAAATCCATATGCCCAAAAACATTATCAAATAATATAGACATTGGATGTGTGAAAAAATTAGAACTATGATTAAAAAATATGAATAACTATCAAAGTAAAGAAGAGGCAGAGGATGAAGAAAAATGGGAAGTCGATGATGGCGGTGGTGATGATGATAGCGATCATTCTAATAATGGAAAGATCCATGAGTGATGGTGGTGATAAGAATGGAAACAATGAGGAATAATGAGAGAGACCAATCATGACTAAAGTTATGGGATAAGAGAAATTGGGTTCATCATGGTTCAAAACACCGCAATAATGCAAACCGAAGAACCCAAACAAGAAATCAATGAGTGAGGAGGAATAGAAAATAACATACCTTGGATTCTAGACTTAATTATTCTGAGAGAGCATTGAGGAGGAATGCTGGCAGTAGGGGAATTATACAAAATCTTAGGAATCATGGTTGAATCTATCATGGTCAGGGTTCTTTTAAATAGATCTGGGAGACCTTTATCAGCGCTTCAAAAATGCAAAGATAAATATCGAGCTTTATGAGTGCTGAAAAGTGTTGATAAAAGGAATATTTATAAGCACTAAAGGTTTAGCACTACTAAAGATTCCTTTTATCAGTGCTTTTTAGCACAGATAAAGCTTTATCTTTACCAGTGCTAAACAAGCGCTGATAAAATTCATCTTTACTCGTGCTAAAACTTTAGTGCGGATAAAGGATTTATAATTATAATTATAAATAATAAATTTATAAATATATTTATATAATTATATATTTATTTATTATAATTTTATAATTATTTAAATATATAATTATTTATTTATAATTATATGAATACTTTAAAAAAAATATTTTTTTATTTATATGTTTAATTATACAATTTTATAAATATAGTAAATATAAATTTATAAATGTATTTATAATTATTTATTTATAATTATAAATATATTTATATCATTATATATATTTATATATTTGTATATTTATTTAATAAATATGTATAAATATAAATATAATAATTATATATTCATTTATAAAATATATTTACTATAATTTTATAATTATAAATATATTTATAACATTATATATATTTTTATAATTATATATATATAATAATTATATAAAAAATAAATATAAATATAGTAAATATATTTATATTGTTATATATATTTATATAATTATATTTGTATTTATTTAAAATATAAATATAAATATAAATATAGTAAATGTATTCAATATTTACATATATTTATTATAATTTTATAATTATTTAAATGTGTATCCATTTATTTATAAATATATAAATAATTTTTTTAAAAATAATATTTATTTATTTATATCATTGTATATATTTATATAATTATATATATATATATATCTTTAATAAATAAATATAAATATAAATATAAATATAGTAAATACATTATTTATTTAAATAAATTTATTATAACTTTATAATTATTTAAATATATATAATTATTTATTTAAAATTATATAAATACTTTTCTAAAGAATAATATTTATTTATTTATAATTATAAATTTATAAATTTATAAGTATAGTAAATATAAATTTATAAATATATATATATATATATTAACATTATTTAAGAATACGTAATATAAAATGCATGCATTTTAAAAATGAGTGAGATTGAATGATTCAAAATGTGTACACTTTAAAAATACTGAAAAAATAGATAAGTTTTATTAATTAAATATAAATTATAAAAAAAATGTGGATATATATAGAATTAAATTTTAATACTTATTGAAAATAATAAAATAAAATATGTATATATATATAATAGAAAATGATTAAATTCCAAAAAAAATAAAAAAATATTAAAAATGAATAAATAATACCTAACTATAATAATATTAAAAAAATGAAATTTTCCATTTAAAAACATAATATATTAAATGTATCATGTTATAATTAAATTATAAAATGAACACTAAAATTTGAATAAATTATATAAATATTATGTGTTTGTGTTTCTATATATATAAGATTTCATTAATTTCATAAATGTGTGTGTGTGTGTTGTATATAAAAATGCATTAATTATGTATATGTATGTGAAATCAATATAACACATGTTTGATATATATTAAATTGAAAAATTAGATGACCTTCAATTATGTCCATTACTCGATGCAATTTGTCAGTATTTTTAATTAATATTAAGTTTTAATTATAAACCACTTTTCACTAAATATATGACTTATTTAATGTAAGCATAAATATTTTGTATTATATAAATCATATTTTAGGAAATATCATATACATTAATATATATATATAGAAATATATATGGATATATTTTTATATGAAATGTATTGATGAATAACTTTGTATAAAAACCATTAAAAAAATAAGTCATTAATATGTTTTTAATTATTACCATTTATTAATTTTCTATATTTATATTTAATATATTTTATTTATTACTTATAATAATAAATATATATATATATATATATATATTAAACTTATTCATTTTTAATAATTTTTTCATTAATATATTTTTTAATTTTGTAATTTATTCACTTTTAATTTTTTTTATCTAATTATTACAATTTATTAATTTATTAATTTTTTGTTTGATTTTTAAAATTTATTCATTTCATATATCTATATTTAATATAAACTATTTATTGATATTTTTAAATTTACTCATTTTTAATTTTTATATGTTTAATTATTTCATTTTATTCAAGAACTTTATCAGCACTAAAAATAAAGTGATAATAAAGAGTACCCATTAATTAGTGCGAAAAATAAAGCGCCGATAAAGGGCACCTTTTATCAGTGATGCAGAAAAAGCACTGATAAAGGGAACCTTTATCAGTGGTTTTTTCTATCTCTAATAAAGGTCAGCACTATTAAAGGTATGTTTTGTAGTAGTGATTCCTTATACACCACATGTTTCTTTTGTGTGGTGTATATACTACCCATTAATGTGTTTTATAATATTTATCATGATAATTATTTGATATACATATCAATTTTTTTTTCATCGGACATACAATTTAAAAGTTACCAAAGTGGTAAAAGTATTATGTTACAATCTCATTGTTTATCTGGATTGTTTATGATTAAATTTTTGATGATGAAATCTTATGATCTACCTATCAAGAAACTCATTTATTTTCTTCTCCACTGGTTATTTCTAGAGAATAAATGTTTTCCTTTCATTTTCCTCTCTTAATGTACTCAATATTTTGAAATAATTTTTTTAAGGTAAAATTGAATTTATTTCTATCTTCAGTTGAAAAAGAAATTCCTTCTATGTCCATGTTTTCGAAAAAAATCAAAGAATGTTTTCACTATTCTCTAATGATTTTTTAATGAGATTTTTACCCATGTTTAAATTTTTACAAAATGGTTTAAAAGGAATCCTCTTGGAATTTTCCGAACAAGACTCTTTTGAATTTTTACTAAAAATGTAAAAGAAATATTTATTTTAATATGTATGGAATGAAAAGAATTTTTTCACCGTAATGAACACTAAATTATTTAAAGCTTCCATTATAATTTTTTAAGGTTCTTTTCAAATATAATGTGTTCCTTAATATTTGGGTAATTTGTATATTTTAAATAAGTGTTTTCAAATGGAAATGAAAATCTCCTCATGAATTTTTTAATTATATTTTTATGTAATTTATATTCATCAATGATAGTAAAATTTGGTGTTGATTTTGTTTTACTAAAGATATTATGAAATGGTACCATCCTTATTCTTTCTTTATATGGTTTATTTTTATGATTATTATGAAGAAATGTTAAAGAAACCCAATTCCTTTTCACAGGTTATTCTATGATGAATGTTTTATGATCTTGTGGCATAAAAATGTATAGGTTTTTGATAGGTGGTACATATATCATCATCCAATGCATTGGGTAAAGTATTATATCTCATGAGATAACAATTGGAAATAAGCTAATGTTCTTGATCCACTGTGGGAAATAGGTCGATGGTCTTGATACACAATAGGAAATAGGTGATGATTCCTAATCCGTAATGAAATGTAAAACATGCGTTGATGCCTGATTCATTATTATTTTATGGTCTTGATGTTAAAATTGAAATACAAAAATTGTTTTTATACTTATGATGGTGCCAAAATTATAAAATAATAACTTTAGGTTCATGATTTATTTTTGATGATTTTTCACACTTATGGTTCATGTCTTTTGAAATGAAAATGTTTTATGCCATGGATCATGCTTATGATCCATGATATATTGGGCACAAACTTTTTAAGTTATATTTATAATCTCATACCCTTATTATTATCACTACTACAAAACATGCTTTTAATAGAAATTGAATTGGCTTTTATTAGTGCTAGAGAAGCACTGATGACCTTACCATGGTTAAAAGTCAGTGAATTTTTCTAGTGTTAAAATTAAGCTGATAAAAGGGACATTTAGTAGCGTATATAAAAGTGCTGATAAAGGTACTATTCATAAGCGCTTTTCAAAGTAGTGATAAAAGACCCCATTTTTCAGTGTTTTAATTTAGCACTAATAGAAGTGTAATTTATTAGTGCCTTTTCAGCACTAATAAAAGTATGATTTATCAATTCTTTTTAACATGATGATAAAGGGAATATTTATCAGTGTAGTTAATAGTGATGATAAATATGAAAACTATTGTGTGATGCAGCAACACAATGCATCACCAGAAATAGGTCCAATGTGTTGCAACACACTACTTCAGAAGAAACAGAAACAAAAAAATACCAAAAGAAGATACAAATAATGAATTTAAATAAAATAAAATCTCTAACAAAAATACAAGAAAAATAAAACACTATTATAGAGTATGTCAGTTGTTCTTTTGATTAAAATCATTGTTCAATAAAAAAGGCGCACTTGGAGTCATACTAGTCACACCATGCATCATATTGAGATACGGCTAATCCCTACACATCACAAATGACATATGGATCATTTTACTAAAGTACCAAAACAATCTAAATGCATTTTCTCAGTTTTGAGTATGTCAGTTGTTTTTTTATTAACATTAATGTCAGTTTTGAATAAAAAAGATGCACTTTCAGTCATACTCGTCACACCGTGTGTCAGATTATGGTGTGACTGAGTTATACACATTCCAAATGAATCATGAATCATTTTACTAAAGTATCAAAACTATCGGAATGTGTTTGCTTAGTTTTGAGTATGTCAGTTGTTTTTTATTAAAATAAATGTCACTTTTGAATTAAAAAGACACACTTGGAGTCATACCAATCACATAATGTGTCAGATTGAGCTATGTATGATCCCTATATGTCAAAAATGATGTATGGATCATTTTCATGAAGTAACAAAACAATATGACTTTATTTTCTAAATTTTGAGTATGTTAGTTGTTATTTTATTAACATTAATTTCAGTTTTGAATAAAAAAATATGCACTTGGAGTCATACCAATTATACTGTGCTTCAGATTAAGATGCAGCTAAATGATACACATCCCAAATAACACATGGATCATTTTCTTAATGTATCAAAACAATTAGAATGCGTTTTCTCAGTTTTGAGTATGTTAGTTGTTTTTTTGATTAAAATTAATGTCACTTTTGAATAAAAAAGATGCACCCGGAGTCATACCACTCACACCATGAATCGGATTAAATTGAGGCTGATCCCTACACGTCAAAAATGATGTATGGATTTTTGTCCTAAATCACCAAAATAATCTGAATGAATTTACTCAATTTTGAGTATGCCGGTTTTTTTATTAACACCAATGTCAGTTTTGAATAAAGAAGACACACTTGGAATCATACATATCACACTGTGAAACAGATTGATGTTCGGTTAAATGATACACATCCCAAATAACCCATAGTTTTTTTCTAAAGTATCAAAACAATAAGAATGTGTTTTATTGGATTTGAGTATGTTAGTTTTTTTGATTAAAATGAATGTCACTTTTGAATAAAAAAGATGCATTTGGAGTCATACCAGTCACACTGGGTATCAGATTGAGGTTCTAATGATCCTTACATGTCACAAATGACATATGGATTGTTTTCCTAATGTACCAAAACAATTGGAATGTGTTTTATTGTTTTTGAGTATGTCGGTTGTTTTTTTATTAACATTAATGTCAGTTTTGAATAAAAAAGACGAACTTGGAGTCATATCGGTCACATCATGTGTCGAATTGAAGTTAAGTTGAATGATACACATCCCAAATGACTCATGAATATTTTTACTAAAGTATAAAAACAATCAGAGTTCATTTTATCAGTTTTTAGTATATCATTTGTTTATTAAAATGAATGTCACTTTTGAATAAAAAAGACACACTTGGAGTCATACCAGTCACACCGTGTGTCGGATTGAGGTGTGGATGATCCCTACACATCAAAAATGATGTATGGATCATTTTACTAAAGTAACAAAACAATATGAATTCATTTAATTGGTTTTGAGTATGTCATTTATTTGTTTTATGAACATTAATGTCAGTTTTTGAATAAAAAAGATGCACTTCGAGTCATACCTGTCACACCGTGTGTCGGATTGAGGTGCGACTTAATTCTTCACATCTCAAATGACTCATGGATTATTTTCCTAAATTATAAAAATAATCGTAATGTGTTTTCTTAGTTTTTAGTATGTCAATTGTTTTTTTATTAAAATGAATGCCACTTTTGAATAAAAAAGACGCACTTGGAGTCATACTGGTCACACCATACATCTGATTGAGGTGTATCTAATCCCTACACATCACAAATGAAGTATGGATCATTTTCCTAAAGTACCAAAATAATCAGAATGTTCTTTCTCAGTTTTTAGTATGTAATTTGTTTTTTTGATTAACATTAATGTAAGTTTTTAATAAAAAAGATGCACTTGGAGTCATACCGATCACACCGTGCATTAGATTGAGGTTCAGCTGAATGATACTTGTCCAAAATTAATCAAGCATTGTTTTCCTAGAGTATCAAAATAATCAGAATATGTTTGATCAGTTTTTAGTATGCCATTTGTTTTTTTTATTAAAATGAATGTCACTTTTGAATAAAAAAGACACACTTGGAGTTATATCAGGCACACTGTGCGTCAGATTGTGGTACGACTGATCCCTACACTTGAAAAATGACATATGGATCATTTTATTAAATTACCAAAACAATATGGAAATGATTTCTTGATTTTGAGTACACCACGTGTGTTTTTTACTAAAATACCACATCAAAATAGAAAGACAAACAATGGATATTATCTTAAGTGAAAAGTGTTCTGTGGAATTTTAAACAATTTTGCACAAACACAATCATGGTATGATCCTTATTCTACTTCATTTTCCAATAATTTTATTGTTTGCAAACCAGTGCTTCTTATCCTCCTACACCTCAGTCTCCACCTCGGTCTTTTCCTCTACCTCCTCCTCCACGTTGGTCTCCAACTCTTACTTTTCCTTCACCTTCACCTCCACCTCTACCTCTTCCTTCTCCTCTATCTCCACCTCCACCTCTGCATTTTCCCAATAATTTTATTATTTGTAGGTCATCAATTCTAAAAAAATTTATTTCCCCCATTAATATTCTCCTTGATAAAAATATAAATAATAATATATAATAATTTTGACACTAATTCTTCACACCCAAAATATTTTTCGATGGTCATAACTCATACTAGATCACAAACATAGAATTTAATCACCTAAATTGGTTTCTTTCATACATTCCAATAAAATGTATGCTGCCCAATCATCTATAAACAAATTGATTTATTCTTTTGAATTACTCTTTTGTAGAAAATCTTGATAGTACTCAGAAAATATAAACAAAAAAAGATTATGAAATATATTTAATGAAATAGTAATTACCTTAAGAAATTTCCTATAGGGGGATGTTGGGTTTTTCATGATGTATGATTTCTCTCATAAATTTTCAACCATAATATCCAAAATCGATTTCATTATATTGTTTCAGACACTTTAGAGACATTGACCAAAATAAGTAAATTGTTTTGAATTTTTTTGATAGTAAAATATTTCTATATATACCTTAATTTATTTCCATTTTTAGTAATCCATAGGCTTTGTCTTTTCAGATTTCAGCCGCATGATGTGATTTATCCTATATTTAGAGTCCTCCTTATCATAACAAAAATCCCATTAAAATACATACCGAACATGTAATTTGGAGTTCATCTATAAGAAGTTGATTGTAGTGTATTACATATTCAAAATACACATCATGCATCATCAGTTTCTTGGAATTCCTTGAATTGAATCCAAAAAATAAATATCTAGGGTGTCTATGTTGACTACTATTATAATCCAGTGCTTCTTAAAAAAACAAAAAAAATTAATTAATGAAAAAATTTAAAAAATATTTTATGTGATTAGATCATAGAGTTTTACCCTTTCATTGTAGGTATCAAAAAGAGTTTGTCATCCGATACTTTTTTATTAAACACTTGGAGTAACTCATCTCTTTTCTTATCTATTTCTTATTTATCCAAAGAAATTTATACTCTATAAATAATAATAGAATTAATGAATCCAAATCATTCTTTGAGCGATCTTCCTTTTATATAGTTGTAATAAAAACACTTGTACAAAATTTTAATAGTTATTAACTTTAATAAAAATATTTATCTCACTATTTAGATAGAAGTATTGTGAAAATGTACCTTATGTGTGTATTCATAATTAAGATTCCCATCCATTAATTCCTAATAATCTCATTTAGAGTCTTGAGACCAATTCCACCCATAATGGAAACTCCAAATATTTCTTATTCATAGTGAATGTAAGACATAGATGTTGGTCGGATTAGGACACTCAAAAGGGGGTTAATTGAGTTCCTATAAAAATTTCTGTTTAAACGGATTATTTAAATGATTCCCCCAATTTAAAACTTAACAGACTAGTTAATCAAAGTAGTGAATTTATAATAGTCTAACTGTTCAACTAATTTCTCAGAAGATTGATTATTTATCAGTCTAAACAATATGATATATTGATACAAATGTTAAAACTAATCTAATAATCAAAAATAGTTATAAACACTAGCCAAGACTAACTATCAAAGTGGAATTCAGTTTTCTGAAATATAGGAAGAAATAGAAAAAACTAAATTTGAACAAATGGATATAAAACAAGAGGTTAAATTTCATTCTGAGACTTAGTCCTCTCTACTTGGTGATCACCTAACACCTTATATATAATGTTTTTTGATCCACACCCTGGATCGAGTTTTACATAAAAGTACATTGAATTTATAGGTCACAAGACATCTACCATAGTTCTACGTGGGAACAAAATACAATTAGGTCACACGGGACCTCTACTACAGTTATTCATGGGATAAATAGGTGTAAAAAGATATTCGTGTGGGGATATCTAATATCCTCCAGTTCAATATATGAGACAGTGTGTGTTTTACTGATAGATGCACACAATGCTTGAAAAAGTAATAAAAAGGCACACAATTGAGTAATAAATATTATATAGGGTTTAGAAGGCTCTGTGTGTTATGAAGTTCAGCTCTGGACTCTTTGATGTATCACAGTTGAAGTAGAGTCCTCTTTTATAAGCAGACACTGAAACAGAGTTTCATGGAGAGCTGTGTTCTATCTTCAAAGAGGATGAGATGTTCTTCTCCTTAGTTTAAGTTGGATACTGTATAGATTTTGGAACTTTGGTGGATAGAAATTATCTGGTTCACAATAAGAAAGTATGAAGAGTTCCTCATGTGTTCTTCCCTTTTGTATGTTGTTTGTGTGGTTCTTATACACTCTATATGTGAGTATATTCTTGTTTGTGTGTATCTTTTCATGCACTCTTCTTTGTATATATATATTCTAGTAGCCCGAAAATGTGCATGTTTTGAGGTAGATGATGTAACTCGTACTTCTGAAATCCTCATTTAAGATGTCTGCAAAAAACATTAAATTAATTAGTCACATTAAAAGACTCAAAATATGACTATTGGAAGTAATTTTAAATAAAAGAAATTTAAATAGTGTATCGGTGAGTTTTCTGTCGGTATCTCCTTATTTATGTGACTCATTCCATTTCTGTGTCATTCTGTCGGTCTTTCTATGCATTGATGACTCATTGAATCAGGGACTCATTGCGTCGGTGACTCATTGCGTCGGTGACTCATTGCATCAGTGACCCAATGCATCGACGAATCAATGGGTTAGTGACTCATTGTGTAGATGACTCAATGTGTCGATGACTCAATGTGTTGGTGACTCATTTTAATTATCGGTGATTCCTTGCATCGGTATCACCATGTGTTGGTAGCAATATGCGTCGGTAGAATCATGTGTCGGTAGGTCCTTGCATTGGTAAGTCAATTGAGTTATCAGTGACTCATCTATCAGTGATTCATTTTGCACTGTCGGTGGCTCAGTTGAACTATTGATGTCAGTCTGTCATACTTAGAAAATATTTCTTCCTACACTATATTAAAACATAAATATTATCAGAATATGTTAAACTTATATGTGATCATATATAATCATATTTACAAAAATTGAAACTTAAATAAACATGATTGAAATGATTAGACATGATTAATAGGATTTGACATAATTTGTGATTATTAAAACCATTAATACTAGAGAGGGTGTCTAAATGTATCCTATGGACCAATAATCTCCCCCCTTTTGATGATAAAAAATCATGGAATTATACAGTACAATCATTTGATGTGGAATATAATCATTCTACTTATCATCTCTCATTAATACTGAATTTTCTCAATATATAGATAAGGCTTAGAGGTAAAATAAATAGTAATGGTATCAAAAGGAAACAAAAAATAAAGGTATCAAAGACTAAGGATTGTTCTTCCCATATGTAATCATAGGTAAGGAAAATAAAAAAAGTAAGAGTGATATCAAAGGTAAAATAAATAAGGATAATTCCAAACTATTCTCCCCCTTATATGATTATCAAAAAATGAATGGGTATCAAAGAGGGTTCTCCCCCTTTTGATAAAAATCAAGAAGGAAATAGGTAATAAGAGAATATGATGTATCATAGAATAATAGATATAACACAAATAGATGAAATACAAGAGTAGTGAATTTCATTAATCAATGAAGTACAATGTATTACAAATTTAACGAAAAATACAACCAATTATCCCTATTAGAGAGTTATCCATACAACTTCTCGGGATCAAGAGGTTATTTCCCATTCTTAGAGGGATTAATAAAAGTTATAGTAGGTGGGGTGTTTTAAACTAAAGGGTCTGAAGAAATATTCAGATGAGGTAGGATTACTCTTTCTAGAAACATTTGGTGCACGGATGGTTTTTTTGAAACCACACAGGAGGTTGAATCTGACTAAAATCATGAGAAACTATCCTTTAAGGTGGAGGTACTGATCTTGAAGGTCCAATGGGTGAAGAAGTAGGTACCACAATTGCTTCACTTTGCATATAAAGGTATGGATTCAACAGTTTGAAGATATCCTCAATGATTTCACCACCATAATTCATAGCTTTCTCAAAATAATCTTTATCCTCCATGAATTTTTCCAAAATAGAGGTGAAGTCCTTAAACTTATATACTTTGTCTTTGAAGGCTCTAGTGAGGCAGTGTCAAGTTCAATATCAAATACATAAAAAGGATGGTCAACTAATTCTTGGTAATAATCTTCTTGAAATAGTAATCCACCATCTCTATAATCTGAGAATTGGTTGTCTCCACACTCTTAGAATATAGTTTGACCATATCATGAACATGGTCACTATTATTATCAATTTTTACAAGGTTGGAAAAACCAGAAGCATAAAAAAATATCGAATCACTTCCTTAATAACATTTCTAACTACCTTGATATCCAAGGGCTAAGATGACTGGCCAGAGGTAAAATGAACATCAGTAGCTGAGGTATGAGTCTTCAAAGATTTAAGAATAGTTTCTAAACACCATTTATACTCTGAGGTTAAATTATTTATTATAGAGACAACCCTAATCATTTATGTTCTCATCTTGGTGGTTTTTGCAACAATTGTTTCAGTTGTTGTGATTAAGTTGGGTTGAATTTCAGTTATAACCTTTTCTAAAATTTTGACTTCATCAAGTTCACTCACACCAACTTCTAGAACTGGAGAAGGAGAAGTTTTCACTGACTGCTTCAATTCTTCTATTAAATATTTGAGATAGATTAATTCATTACTTAGCTGATAAATTTCCATTCTAGCTTGTTGAATATCATGGTCCGTTTGATATTGAACTCATACACTCATAGCTGAAAAAATTTCATCCTTAAACCTTTCAAAGTCTTCTTAGTAAAAAAGTCACTAGGAAGGGTCTTAGCCACTTATTATTTGAAAAAATATACAAACACCTCGTCATCTAAGTCTTCATAATCCAAACCCATTACTACATATCCAGAATTCCTTGCACATTCAAACATATCATCATTATCCAAAGGGATGAGAGTGTCAAGTCTCACTCTTCTAGCTTGATGATCCCCATCATCTTGATCTATTATGACTTGATGCTACCCATAAATCTATGCTCTTCTCATTGGTTTCTCACCTTCATCATGAGGTATCCTTCTTTCACACACTAACTGAGGTGCATGGATCACTTGAACTTCTACTTTATCATGAACTTCATCATTTTATATTTCTTCAACAACAACATTCTACACCAAAGCATCAACTATCACTAGTGCAAAAACACTTTTTCGCGTCGGTTTTTTTTAATTTTTAACGTCAGTTATAAACCGACGTCTTTATAGGCGACGTTAAAAATAGAGTTTTCGCGTCGGTTCATAGAAACCGACGCGGAAAATAATTCGCTTATGAGCTTCGGCGTCGGTTTTTTAAAAAACCGACCCCGAAGCTACATTTAGACATTATTTTCCGCGTCGGTTCATTAAAAAACCGATGCGGAAAATATAGTCGAATAGGTTTTCCGCGTCGGTTTTTCTAAAAACCGACGCGGAAAACCCTATCGGCGTCGGTTTTTAAAAAAACCGACGCCGTAAATAATTTTTTTTTAAATAAAATACATATATTTTCTCCTCCAAACAAATCGGAACCCTAAAAAAAAATAACGAAGTATACAAAAACAATTAAACAGCTTTAACAGAAGTACTTCAGAAAACTCAAAGTAAAGCATAATTAAAATACATGTACCTACATGGTGCATTTTCTTAATCTAACCATACTCAGTATCAATCATTTTAAGTTTCCTCCCATAGATAGCACCAATCCTGTCAAAACAGTAATGAAACTAAGGAGATGTGCGTGAAAAAATCAATCCAAGTTATTAGTGCAATGAATAAACATTAAATGAAAATGTGTAATTTATATGAATCATTCATTTTTTCACAAAGTAAATTACCAAAATGAAATGTTACGACTCCTGATCAAAATTCCAGGAACACTCAGCCGATGCAACCTCTTCCTCACCTCCCCCACTGAAGATGTTGGGGGTGTCTTTTCACCATAGGATCCCCACCACCCCCAACCTCAGGTTTTTATATTTGCTCTGTATACACGTGCATTACCCATTCACTATTGTTATTTGTTTAAGTTATGGAATAACAGAGAAATAAGTTTGAGTGCAAAAAATAGGTTAGAAAATTGAAATCAAATGCAGATTGAAGAGACATAAAGAAACATACCTTAAAAATTGACGCCTTCTATTTTATCTTTGTGCAAACCCACTAAGCACTGTTTCAGTTATTATGTGATATGCTTCTCGGTAATCATTTTTCGATATTTATTTGAATAAAAAATAAAAAGGCCTAGAAGATATTGCTGTGCATTCAAGGGAGACAATTTTTAGTGTTTGTGAATGTTATTTCGCTATACGAATCTCTATGTTCATGATCCAAGTACCACCCTACAGATTTGTCACTGTACAGACAAATGATTTTAAGAAATAACAATGAAAAGAAATATAATAACTAATTCTGAATTAAAATACACGTACCTGAAATACACGACATGCTTATTGTTGGTTATTGTTGAAGGATTCATTTGATTATTAGTAGATTCAATAAAACAGTTTTTGCAGAGGCACTTGAGAAAACTCAGTAAAGCAGAATTAAAATACACGTACCTGAAATATATGACATGCTCATTGTTTGTTATTGTTGAAGCATTCATTTGATTATTAGTAGGTTCAAACACCTAATATATCATAAGAGTTAGTTTTTTAAAACCATATATAATATTATTTATAAATATTAGTATACATACCTCAAATCTTAATCAGACTTAACAAATAGTCCGCAAAAGTAGATTGAATATGAATCATATCAGATTGAGAATATGACTGTGAATCATTGAATACCTACAATAATATTGAATGATATGAAATTAATAAATAGAAGAAAGTGGATGAAAATATATAAAAAAGTTAATAAAACTAACCTTATGAAAATCAGTAGTTTCCCCAGTTGTGATTATCTCATACATAAATCGTAGAATATAATAACCACATTCAACGCTTCCATTTTGATGATGACACTGCAGTTATAAAACATTTAACTAATAATGAAACCCAATATATAACAAAAATATAAAAACTAATTACCTGTACTTCCACATATTTGATTTTCGTTGGATTCTTTTCATTTGTAAAATGTTTCCATGAACTGCATTTTTTTATATAAGAACTAATAAAACTTGTGTAAACAATTAAAATTAAACATAACAAACTTCTAAAAATAAAAAAACAACTTACCTGTTTAATAAGTTGGAAAATGGTTTACGCACTTTTCCTAATAAAGAGCAAAACCAATATAAGGTGCATTCATTTGGGCAAAATACACCTAACATCCAATGCCCCCTATAATACAAAAAGTTCATAATTAATGACATTATAATGATCATGAGTTCAAAATTATGTTGATATTCTTACTTATCAACAAATGGCAAAAAACAGCACTGAATCTCTGTTTGTGATAATCTCTCGGATATATATTGAACTCTTTCATCATTTTTCACATGTTTGACTTCCAAGGAAATGTACTCTGGATCTATAAAGCTATAAATGCTTGTAGTTTCATTTTGTAAAAGAATCCTGTATAGATACCTAATTTAAAAAGAAAACATAGTTAGTCAATGACATAACAATATTTTAGTAAAGAAATAGCAATTCAGACGTCAATTTACTTACATGGAAAACAACTGCACCACATTCAGCCTGATCTCTTCAAAATTAACTAAATTCATGATATCTTCTTTCAATATTCTCAATTTATAATTTCTTCCACATATATCGGACGTCATCCGAAACTCATAGATAAAATTCAAGGAAGAAGAGCACTGAGATAATCTTTTCAACCCAGAAGAAATATCAGAAGTATCTACAGCCGACTGTTTCTGAACATTTTGCTGCATTTGTACAGTTTCTTTTGCTTTCAGATATTCCTATATAAGTTAAATGTCAGAAAACATTATAAGTAATTTGGAATCATTTCTAATTACTAGTTAAAAAAACTCATACCTCATGTGAAATATAACGAAGAAGTGCAGTTGGCCAAAGTAAAAAATGGCCCATGCATTCCCCAACACTGGTGATCTCCGCAGTAGGAAATGGTAGTAGAGCAGTAGGATCTATAATAACAAGTACTGATACTCTAACCTGACCCATATGCATAGGCTGATGATGTACCGAGTCCCCCAAAAAATACACTTGTCCTAACGCAACAATATGTACATGAGGATCTCCCGCAAACAACTCACAATATAAGGTTCGATCCGATGGAGGAGGTGGAGGCTCAAAGTTAGCAGGTGGGGCAGGGTAGTCAGGGTGAGCAGGCTGAGAAGTCAGAAAAATGAAAAGGGTATATTAGTGTTTAAAATTTATAACATAGAAAAATTGATTAAAAATTAAATAAAATAATATACCTCAAATGGTTGCGCAGACGGGGCAGGGTAAGCAGATGAGGCAGGGTAGTCCGGGTGAGTTGGCTGAGAATGTTGAAAAATGAAAAAGTTATATCAGTGTTTATAATTTATAAAATAGACAAATTGATGACATTAAATAATATACCTCGGAAGGCTGCCCAGACGGTGTTGGGTAAGCATATGAGGCATGATAGTCTGAGTGAGTAGGCTGAGAATGTTGAAAAATGAAAAAGTTATATCAGTGTTTATAATTTATAGAAAAGAAAAATTGTTAACAGTAAATAATATACCTCGGAAGGATGAGCAGACTGTGACTGTCTTTCCAAGTGTTCTAATAAAGCCTTCTGTACTGCTGCTTGAATTTGATCACCCATAGACCGTTTCATATCCTGCAGCTCTTCTTTTAAGGATTCAATTTCCGGGTCTCTTGGTTGCTTACTCTTACCAAAAACCTTCCGAATACTAACACCCGCCTGATATCCTCTAACACGGCCAGGGTGTTCAGTCTTTCCCAAAGCAGTGGCTAGGATATCCATCCTACCCTCAGGGATAAAAGAGCCCTGTGTCTCTTTCTCCTGAAGTTCATCCTGAAATGAAAAATAAAAAATTTATATTAGTGTTTATAAATTATAAAAAAGGAAAATTGTTAACGAAGAATTAATATTTACTTACAATTCTATCAGCCACTTGATGAGCTTCGTCTGTAAGATATTGTTCATTTTTTCTTCTTCTTGCTCGTTTCCATTTCTCATGGCGAGTGGGAGGAGATGGAGGACCATACTGGACCTCTTCTGAACCACTACTTGATCGAGCTCTTAATGCTTCAAATTTTTCTTCAATAATTTTCTGCTCCAAATACGAGTATCCTCCACGTGATAAAGTATGAGGGTATACGTTTTTCAACTGGATCTCCTGATGAGATCTTCTGGAGGCCTGTTACATAAAAATAAACACATAAGTAAAGGAAAATATAGCATAAATTTTAAAATATAAAACAATTACAATACCTGAAATTTCTCTTCCTGACGACTGTCAACAAATCGCTTCCATGTTTCTTCATCTATATATGGATACTTAAGACATGGGCTTTCAAACCTTCTCTTTCCAAAAACATAATCCTTCGTCAGTTTGTTTTTAAAATCTCTCCATCGAACCGCCGCTAAAGAGAGATGTCTTTTCCTAATTTCTTTGGTTTCCTCAAAATTGAATGTCATCTGTAATTGAAAAAATAAAATATGTCATTTAAACTATATAATATTAAAAAAATGAGATAAAATAAATAAATAAAGATATTTTACCGTCACGGCCTCCCAAAGCTGTTGCTTCGCCGTCCTGTCCACTGACTTCCAATCAGGATATAAAATACTAATCCTGCAACGGCTCTGCATCGCTATATAACTGACAAACTGAACTGCATTTGGGCCAACTGCATTATTATTATCATCAAAACGGATGTGTAATTTGTTATCATCACGAGCGAGTGATAGTTTTGGTAAACGTGTAATACCACGTTTACCAACTAGAGAACTTGATTTTTCAGTAGTAACTGGAGAAGTCTCCTCCGCCGAGGACGCATCAGTAGTCCTGCAATTTTTTTTAATAAATTAACAGTTTTATTTCATTAAATATGTATATTACTGAATATTTAATAATATGTCAAAATAGATATACCTCGGTAACTGCTCATCTCTATCTGTATTTGACATTGCTACTAGAAAGTGTAATGAAATTTTGGGTACCTGCATATCATTAGAAAACTGAATAATTAGAAACAAGGAAATGAAAAATAAATATGTAAAAATAGAGGCATGCATTTGTAAGTTTTAAAAATAGACACAAAATATAAATATTTACCAGAAAAATTAGGAGACTAATTTAGTGTTTTCCCACGTCCCTTCATCATGATCGGTACGTACTGTATGCACTATGTCTGTCTTATATTCATTGTAATCATCTGAAAATTGCAAAATAGATGAATAACGCTCATGTAAATCACTAGCATCATCAGAATCATCATCATCACCCAAATGATATCTTTTCCCTTGCAAAACAACTGACCACTGATCATTCGACGGATCAATGACATAAAATACTTGTTTTGCATGTGTCGCCAAGATAAATGGTTCCTCATTGTGATTAAATCTTTTCAAATCAACCAGTTTAAACCCATATTCATCATGTTTCACGCCACTATTACTATCAACCCAATTGCACTTAAAAATAGTGACTCGAAATTTAATATAATCAATTTCCCATATGTCTTCAATAACTCCAAAATATGATGTTGATGCAGAAATTGGGTTTTTATCTTTGGCACTCGAAAAATGCACTGCTTCAGCGAATACCATCACACCACTATTCTGAACGGTACTCTTGTCATCCAGGTTTTTTGTGTAAAATGTGTAGCCATTGATATCAAAACCAGACCAAGTGATCACATTAAAAGATAGTCCCCCTGATAACCACTTCAATGTTTCTGATACAGATATATCTGAGGTGACTTTCTCTTTAAACCATGAAACAAATGTCTTCTTATGCTCAATCATCAACCACTTTTCATTTCTTTTCTGATATCGTAACTTTAATTCAGCAATATGTGAGGATATATATGGTTGAACCTCATCTGTGTTGTTCAAAATGTATAAATGTGCTTGCATCACTTCATCACGTGGAATGAACTTTACCTTAAAGCCTCGAACCCCTCTACCTTCTCTGTCAACTGTCATATGTCGAGATAGAGGGAGACCAATATGCTCCACCTCATTCAAATAATCAGTACAGAACTCAATCACCTCTTCTGATACATATTTTTGAACAATAGAGGCCTCTGGTCGATAAGGATTTTTAACATATCCTTTCAAAATTTTCATATATCTTTCAAAAGGATACATCCATCTTAAATAAACAGGCCCACACATTCTTATCTCACGCACCAAATGAACCAATAGATGAACCATTATATCAAAAAATGTGGGTGGGAAATACATTTCTAGTTGACAAAGAATAAGAGTTGCTTCATTCTCCAACAAATCTAACAAATTTGGATCAACGACTTTGCTACAAATGGATTTAAAGAAATTACATAACCTGATGATTGTCTTCCTGACAGCTTTCGGTAATATACCACGCACTGCTACTGGTAGAATTTGTTGCATTAACACATGACAATCATGTGATTTCATACCTATTAATTTACAATCCTTCAATGACACAAAATTATTCACATTTGAAGAAAAACCGCTGGGTACTTTAATACCATGAAGACACTGACAAAAATTCATCTTTTCAATCTTGCTTAATGTGTGACAAGCCGGAGGTAAATATGTTCTTTTTCCTTTCACAGCGGGAGCTAACTCCAAACGTATTCGCATTAATATCAAGTCCAATCTAGCATGTAATCCATCTTTTGTCTTTACTTTTATGTCTAACAAAGTTCCAATCAAACTATCACATATGTTTTTCTCAACATGCATAACATCAATGTTATGTTTTATCTCTAAAAATCTCCAATAAGGTAGTTTGAAAAAAATAGACTGCTTCTTCCAGATATGTTTTTGTAAACCAGAACTTTTTCTCTTTCCAAATGTTGAATCAATATCTTTCACTCTGTCATAATATTCTTCAGCTGACAATGGTTGAGGGGGGAGGTTGTATTCTTGTAAACCGTTAAATGCTTTTCTCAATCTACGATAAGGATGATCAATTCGCAAAAATCTTCGATGTCCCATGTACACTGTCTTTCTTCCATTCTGCAATTGATAATATGAAGTTTGTTCTTCACAAATTGGACATGCTTTATGTCCCTTAACACTATATCCAGATAAGTTTCCATACGCAGGAAAGTCGTTTATAGTGAACATTATCATAGCACGCAAAAGAAAATACTCTTTCTTGTATTCATCGAAAACTGTAACACCTTTCTCCCATAGCAGTTTTAAATCCTCAATCAATGGTGTAAGATACACATCAATATCATTTCCTGGTTGTTTTGGTCCAGAAATCATCAAGCTCATCATAACATATTTTTTCTTCATACATAGATGTGGGGACAAGTTGTAATGTACCAGCAAAACAGGCCATGAACTATGTTGGCTACTGAGGCTCCGATATGGATTCATTCCATCAGTACACAATCCCATTCTGAGATTTCTAACTTCACTTCCAAAATCATGAAATTTTTTATCAAAACTCTTCCACTGTGGTGAATCGGCAGGGTGACGTAAGTTACCATCAGAAATGCGCTCATCTGAATGCCATCTTAACCTTTTTGCATCATTTGAATTTGCAAATAGACGCTTCAAACGAGGAATAATTGGAAGGTACCAAAATGCTTTAGATGGAGTTTTGATTTTGGTACCTAAAAATAAACCAGAATTGAATTATCAGAATTGTTTGAAAAAAATATTGGATGATATCATTGGAAAGTAAAAAAATTGATTTTTCATAACGTTACATGACATCACCTGAAAATGAATCTGAGTTGACTTTCTCATCCATATTATAGCGCGATGTTCCACATGTAGGACAACTTGATAAATGTTCATTTTCTTTCCTATACAGTACACAATCATTGGGGCAAGCATGTATCTTTTTATACCCCAATCCCATTGGGCATAATATTTTCTTCGCCTCATAATTGGAATCTGGAAGCCCATTGCCTTCTGGAATAAGCTCTTTTAAAAGCTCAAGTAAACTGGAGAAACTTTTATCACTCCACCCATTTTTTGTTTTTAAGTTAACTAATCTCAAAACTGCTGATAACACTGTATATTTACTGCAACCTGGGAATAATGGTTTCTCAGAATCTCCATACAATCGTTCAACAGTTGGTGTTTTTTCGATGGTTTCAACACCTAAATCATGAATTAATTCTTCAATACGATCCTCTGCCTCATTATGAATATCGTCATCAACATTGGATGTTGAATTTTCAGTTCTTTCACCATGCAAGATCCAACGTGTATAATTAAGGCTAAAACCATAACAAATGAGATGATCTTTGATTTCTCTGAAGTTTAACTTTCTCATATTTACACACTTCACACATGGACAGAAAATCAAATCAATATTTTGATTATGCCGTTTAGAAAATTCCAAAAAATTGTCAACTCCTCTTTCATATTCACTAGTAGTTCTTCGTAGATAAATCCAATTATGATCCATTAATACCTGATATCACAATATAATTGATGAATATATTAAAACATTAAAACATTTAAATATTTATCAGATAAATTGTAAACAAAAACATATTCCATAAAAACTATTGATAATCAGATAAAAGACATCAGATATGAAACACGTTTACAAATATAGTAAACAGTTAATTTTAATATTATATACATGTGTGTTATATTGAAATACAAGGACAAAATGGTTAAATCAAAGGTTTCATTTTTTGAAAATAAGGTTTCATGATATAAATATTATATGAATGACATACAAGATAATATGATTTCTCACTATGACTACTATTGATCACACAATATTTTTTTTTTCATTTGATGTAACATGAATGAATCATGGAAAAATTAATATGAAAAATAGTGCAATAACTATCCTTATTTAAAACAATGTGTATTAAGAGACATGATACAATTTTTGGTGACTATGATAACTCAACTCCCTCAATCCATGAGTTTTATAATAGGGAACTATGAACATATAAATTCATTATGGAGGGATAAAAATTCCATTGCATATTGTAGGTGACAACTTACACCCCCATCCATGGGTCTATTGCAGCAAAACATGTCAAGGAATGGATCAACATGAAGAGAAATATATTATCCATCCATGAAAGATTAGATCATGAGAATGTTTTATTTGCAGCCTATGACTTATAGGGAGAAGTAAATCATTTCATGACTATTATTTAGAGGGAGAGAAAGATGAATAAATATAATCAATGGAATGAGATTAGTTTAAGAGGACATTTATTAAAAATGCATGAATCTAACCCCACATATGAAAGTGGAAAGGTATTTTTGAACATTAATAGAGGGATAATGATTATATTATTATCTACGAAGATTACAATACATTATGATTCTAGTCGTATTATGGACATTGCAAGAAAAATTATTTATTATATAATGGCATGAAAATAATTATTCAAATTTTTTTAACATAATAGATAGTGGTAATTATTCATGTCTTAGTTAAATGATGAGAACCAAAAAGAATTGAGGAATTTGGCATGGTAAATCTCAAGAAGTAATGAAATAACAACAAACTACATGCAAAAAATGTGAGTGAATTCATTTAACACAATAAAATTATTTTTTTGAAGAATAATTTATTAAAATGGAAATGGAATTAAAAATATAGTACTTCATAATGTAATGAAAGATCATTTTAAACAGGAATAATGATAATATAAACACAAAATTTGAAGTTCAACCCGAATGGAGATGTTAAATCCAAACTGCGACCGGTATAATTACTTCCAAAAACAAACAATATCAAATCTACACCAACAATGATAATACAAACAAAAAATAATGATAAATTACAACTAAAATCTAACCAATAATCAAAATCACGCAAAATAGGGTTATTGATAAAGAAATAAACAATGGGATATGAAACAAGAGATAAATAGGAAGAACACATACCCAAAATCATGCAGACGACAAAAAACCTTCAACAATGGCCGTTCAAGATCGCAAATCAAGTTCGAAGGTCGTCGGGAGTCCGAAGCGCCACAGCGGAACTCGATTTCGAAGGACGAACAAAATGAGGGTTTCTGACCGTGAATATTTTTAAAAGACTTTTCGCGCCGGTTTTCATTAAAACCGACGCGAAATATATTTTTTTTATGAGTTTCGGCGTCGGTTTTCATGAAAACCGACGCGAAAAATCAACGCATAATATTATTCGCGTCGGTTCTCAGGAAAACCGACGCGAAATATATTTTTTTTCATGAGTTTCGGCGTCGGTTTTTATAAAAACCGACGCCGAAACATTTTTCCGCGTCGGTTCTCAGGAAAACCGACGCGGAAAATATGTATACTAATATTTTCCGCGTCGGTTTTCTTAAAAACCGACGCGAAAAATCAACGCATAATTATTTTTGGCGTCGGTTTTTTGTAAAACCGACGCCAAAAATTCCCCGCATATACTATTCGCGTCGGTTTTTAAAAAACCGACGTTATTACGACGACGTTAAAGCCTGTATTTCCACTAGTGTATCTCTACATATCCACCTTGATCATCCTCATTATGTCCACCATCACTCTCATTACCTTCACCACTACCTTTATCCTCATCATTTCTAGAGGCATGCTCTTCACTTCCATTTCTATTAGCATTTTATTCACCTTCATCCTCTTCACTAACACTTCCACTGCCACTTTCATCTTCTTCACTTACTTCTTCTTCTTCTTCTTCTAAGACACTGGATCTATTTACATATTCCATGGTGCCTGAGGAATCTATCTCATCATATCTATTGGTTCCAAGAGTCATTTCATCTGAGGGTAAATCAAGTGGTGGGCATGGAGGTCCAAAAGAAAAACCTTTGGTTACCCTTGTGGTGTTAGGATCACTCATATCATTAACAGGCGACCCTTGATCTCTGACTGGTGTGGCTGGATCTTCTTCTTTATTTGAAGAGTAAGAAACTTTCTCATTTGGTCCCAGACTAGGATCATCCATATTACTTGGCTTCGTTGGATGCTCCACTATATTATACTTATCATAAATCTTATCTTCATCCCTAACCCATTATTTCTTAATCATTTTACAAATCTTTTTGCTTAAGAAGATACCACTTCACTTAGAAACAACTTCATAACCTTCACTAACACAACCTTTATCTTTAAACATAGTTGAGATTAACCTAGAATAAAACAGAGAATTGGGTTTTCAATAAGTCTTGATCATTTCATTTATGTGCACAGAAAGATATCTATATAAATTTACCTTAATCCCTTTTCTCAGAAGATAAAAAAATTAGAAATATTAATACTTTATAGATGCAAAGTCCCCTTTATTGGGATAGAACTAATGTTGTATAAACTTGAACAAGATTCTACAGTCCCCATCTAACTCTGTAGTAATGGGTCTCCTGTGCTTGTCAATGTCAGTAAGCTTCTTTAGAGTTATCTCAAAGAATAAAAAGTTTCTCTCAGGTGGAGAACTACCCTGATAATCATCAAACACACCCTCATGAGGTACCTTAATACATTCATCCCATTATCTAGATGAAAAATAAATTCTCTTGCCTTTCATTATGAAAATAATCTAGAAAAAATCACTATATCTTAGTAGAAACTTCACATTCATGTAAAACTCATGAACTAACTTTAGGTGAAATTCATTATATGAGAAACACTCAAGACATCCCTAATATTGTAACACACTGAGCAACAAAGACTTTCTTTCTAGCATCCATTCAACAAGAACCTCCTTTTCTGGAGTCACCACATGGTTTTCCTGTAACGACCCGAAATTTTGAATAAAGATTGTTTCCTAATTTTGTGTGTTATTTTTTTACTCAACAAAACTGTTTCATTGGATAACATGAGTATAATTAAAATGAGACTGTTGGGTTTTGACTGTTATATTCCCATTGGTCAATATGACCGCTGGAAACTAAACGTTTAATTTTCTTTTGTCTCTAAATAAAAGTGATCTTGGTTAATTAATATAGAAAGAAGATTTGATGGCCTCACCCAGTAGTCTTGGACCGATCGAAGCCCATCTAACAGAACTTGGGAAGGAGGTAGCCCCACTGGGCTTTGCTCTGGACCAAACCCAAGCCGAACTACATCGTGTGAAGCTAGAATAGAATCACCTTCGCGAGAAGTTCAAACTGATAGAAATTACTACACGTGCGATGTTGGCCGAGCCTCCCTCAGATTCTCTCACCTTAGCAAACCTTACACTTAGGTCCTATGCTGGTGTGATAAGGGGCTATGTAAGGAGACCATAACTGCCTTGTGTAACCCTTTGTTTTAAATAAAAATTTTGATTTCTTCTTATGATGAAGTTTATGAATTTTCAAATGTCCAGATAATTTTAGGATGTATTTTATTGATGAATTTTGGAAAAAAAATATATTTTAAAATATTAATTTAAACCTTAAATAATTAATGACGTGTAATGATTTTCAAAAAATGGTCTTCTGCAAAAGTGTTCAGTAAGGAATTTCGAGTCTAATAAGATCAACTTAATTTTTGATGAATAGTAAATTATGAATAGTGATTTTATGCTTAGGATTATTAATGTGACCAAATGGATTAGTAATCTCACTTAACGAAAGTTTTAATATAATTTAGACACCTTGATTAAGTAATGAGATTCAATAAAATGGGTAAATAACGGTTTCATATATTATTATTCATGTATTAGTTTTTTCGGGTGAATAGTGTTTTTTAATTAAAAATTTAATTAAAAATATTTAGAAAATTATTTTTATAAAATGGATTTCATTTTTGAACTCAGAGCGTCGATATTATGTTATGGTAATTTTTAGGGATTTTTCTGAGAAAGTTGAATTTTTGTTGAATAATGTATTTATTTAAAAATTAAATTAAAAATATTTAGAAAATTATTTTTATAAAATTGAGTTCCTTTTTTTAATCAGAGCATCGATATTTGGTTAAGGTGAAATTTTGGGATTTTTCTGAGAAAGTTGAATTTTTAGTGAATAGTAAAAATACAGTTTTAGGGTTTCGGTATGTTTAATGACATCATAACTGTGTCATGATGATGTCATGAAATATTTTAAGGGTTGGTTGACCAAAGGTAATGAATTATTGTATTGGGGGCCCCATGTGGCCTAAATCCATGGTAAAGTCCATGGGAGAGCACATGGTTTTGAGAAAAGCACTTGTGAGGTGTCCCTTGGCCATTAATGTCTTGTCCCCTCACTTTCCCTATAAATACCAAGCCCGCCTCTCATCCATTCGACTCCAAAACCATCCTCAACGAAGTTATGGTCTCCTTACCTCCCAAAGAGTCCTCCCAAGGTTCCCCCAAGCCATCAAGGTCCAAACCGTTGAGTTTTAAGTGTTACATTTTAAGGTAAGGGATCTGAACTCTCTCTTTCTTTTCAAGTAATCTCTTTTATGTCATTCCTTTTATTCTCCATATTCTTATTTTGGAGGATGTTTTTTTATATTCATATTACTTTTCTTTTCATGTTCACATGATGGGATACCCCTCTTTCTCTCATCAATTCGTTTTAATAAAGCTTAAGTGACACCGTTAGGCTGCCGAATTTTAAGGGATTCTTTCACCCTTCTCTTTTTCAAAGTTCTACTTTCATGTCAAGTCTTTCAAGTTCTTTTTACTATGTTGGGGTATGATCTCTATATCTATCATACTGAAATCTTAGGTTAATATGATGAGATACCCTATTTGATCCTGTCAATTCATTTTTTGAAGCTTAAGTGACGCCGTTAGGCTACCGAATTTTTAAGGAGATTCTTTCACCCTTCTCATTCTTTTCAAAGTTCTACTTTCATGTCAAGTCTTTCAAATTCATTTTTTTAATTATGTTGGGGTATGATATCTATATTTATCATACTGAAATATTATGTTCACATTATGAGATACCCTATTTTATCTTTTCAAATCATTTTTTTTTGAAGTTTAAGTGACGCTGTTAGGCTGCCGAATTTTCATAAGAGAAATCTAATTTTTGTCCTCCTTCCATGTTTTTAATTTCAAATGGTATGTCCTTAAAATTTCATTACCATGTTCATATATCATTCTTATTCTGTCCCTTTACTGTTTTATGGGTCATTTATGAATTTTTGACCCATTTCCCCTCTCTTTTCAATGTTTTCTAAAACCCCAAAGCATAGCCGTTATGCTGCAGAATTTTCGTCTCAAAATGCCTCTCTCTTTTCTCAAAATTATTTTATGTTATAAAGTGAATACTCAAAACTCTTATTTCTACAAGGGTATTCACATATATATATCAAAATGTTATATTTTAAATTATGGGATTCACATACATGAGACCCGCTCTCCCCTTTCGTGGGTTTAAAGTGACGTAAAGATCATGTCTTTAAAGCAGTTTTTAAAACATTATGATTATGAAATGAAACCCATTTATTTTATGATATATGGGTTATTTATGAAATTTTTGATGATGATATATGTGTCTCACATGATAATAAAGGAAAATTTAAGGGTGCTCCCTGATAGCGCTCCAATGCATTGGGTAATGATGTAACCACTAGAGATTACAATTTTCACGATATCTTGGTGAATAACCTTGGTAATTTTCAAATGACACCTTGGGGATGGACCTTGGTGATATGTTCATGATTTTCTATGTTAAATTATGTAGCCACATCTTCAAGTTATGAAAAAGTTTATTTTTATTATGATATATCTCATGATTTCTTTCTCATGCCTTAAAGTTCTTTTCATGACCTTATTGAAGTATCTCAAGTTCACATGTAAAATGTTTCTCTTGTTTCCCTTACTGGGCCTTCTTCTCACCCTTTCTCTTGATGTATGTCCCCAGGTTATGAGATGCAGTAATGAACCTAGGATGAACATAAGGAGAATCCTTTCAAGTGTTTAAGAAGATTTTTTTTTGTTTCATGTATTAAGTTCCTGGTTTCCAAGACACTAAACCTTAAAGATCCTCAGTTTTGTGTATTGTAATGAAAGTTTATGTTATAAAAAGGTGGTATTCTATAGTTGGTATCAAAGGATGGTTTAGTTATTTGTGGAAATTAGGATATAAAAACTTTAGGAAGAAGCCTATACAAAATTTTATATATAGGTAATCTTCCTGGTATTTTGGTGAGTATTGAGTAATGGGTTGCCAAGAAAATACATCCCTGTATGGATACGAGCAGGTAGAGGTGGCTATGGAACAGATGTACATATGGGTAAAACCCAAAAACACCGCTTTGAGCTAGACTCAAACAGGAACTGGTACACAACAATGGGCCTTGCTGCACTCTTGGTTATGACACTCCCGGAGGATATGATTTGGTAAATTCATAAGCTTAATATGAACCATTGTTAAAGGAAAAAAGATAAAATAAAATAAAGATTCACATAAGAATATATGATCATGGATAACCTAGATGGGAACCTAGGGGATCAAAAGTTAGGGTATACTTTTCTTCTACAAGTTATCCTTATATGCTTTAAGTTCCTTTTCATGATTATTACCTAAGTATTTAAGCCCCTAATTATACTCTCTCTTCTTAGATAATGGTGGTAAATGGGAGAACATGTCCCAACAACCAATGTGATAGGAAATTCGAAGATTGTCATATTAATATGACAGAGATGATTAGGGTATTAAAAGATGATTATTATTTTGGAAGACGTTCACTATTTTGGGGACCCTATATGATCGAGGTAAATAGATTACTACAGTATTTTCATTGAGGAGTAAGGTTGAATTATATTTTGAAGAATCGATGAATTTAAGGTGGACTTATAGTAATTTAGATTACTTATGGGAATGATTAACCTATCTTGGGTAAAAAATGTTTAGGTTAGCTACTTTTGTTATAAGATGTTAGGAGTGGTTGATGTTGTTTGGAGATGAACAATGAAGTGTATTTTGGAAGACTATGTTATCAAGTCCTTCTTGTATTTGGGTTTCAATCTTAGTTTGGTTTATTTTGAGAAATTTTGAGGACATGTATTTACATAATGGTCTAGGATAAACTATGGGTAGTACCGTGGAACTTTGAAGATTTAAAAGTAGTTTCCCTTCCTATGGGATTATTTCTTTTTGAAGAGTTGTTTTATCTTACCCTTTTTATTTTTGGGGACAATGTTTAAAGAAAGAAGAAATTTATAGTTAATCTTTTGTGGATTACGTGACTCTCAAGAAGATGATTCTTGTGTTTTGATGAGACCAAGTGTTTTTGAATGCTCATCATTTGGAGAAAAGAATTGTTTTGGTAGAAACTTATTAAAGGATGAAACTCTACATGAAGGTTGGTATATTTCCTTATGTTTTGTTCTATGTTGTAAATGAATTCCTCAAAATTATGAAAGGGAACGTAAAACAAAAACATTGTTGGTTTACGTTTCCTACTAGGTAATCAAAGACCGTTTACACACATCATAAGTTTGGGATTTTCTCGTGGTTAACTTTCTCCTAATCATATTTTCTATCACTCTCCCTTATAACATGACCCTTGGTTTTTTCCTCCATGTCCATGTTTTCCTACATGGGATCCTAGTATGGGTTAACTAGGGTGACCTTTTTTACTTCCCTTTCTTTCTTTTAAAGTAATAGTTTTAATGACTCCTTTTCCGGTGTGGGACTTTCAATGAAATTTCAAAACCCAGTTTTAAAAATTGCGAGGACGCAATTTCTTAAGGGGGGAAGATTGTAACGACCCGAAATTTTGAATAAATCTTGTTTCCTAATTTTGTGTGTTATTTGTATACTCAACAAGACTGTTTCATTGGATAACATGAGTATAATTAAAATGAGACTGTTGGGTTTTGACTGTTATATGCCCATTGGTCAATATGATCGCTGGAAACTAAACGTTTCATTTTATTTTGTCTCTAAATAAAAGTGATCTTGGTTAAATAATATAGAAAGAAGATTTGATGGCCTCACCCAGTAGTCTTGGACCGATCGAAGCCCATCTAACAGAACTTGGGAAGGAGGTATCCCCACTGGGCTTTGCTCTGGACCAAACCCAAGATGAACTTCATCGTGTGAAGCTAGAACGGAATCGCCTTCGCGAGAAGTTCAAACTGATAGAAATAACTACACGTGCGATGCTGGCCGAGCCTCCCTCAAATTCTCTCACCTTAGCACACCTTACACTTAGGTCCTATGCTGGTGTGGTAAGGGGATATGTAAGGAGACCGTAACTGCCTTCTGTAACCCTTTGTTTTAAATAAAAATTTTGATTTCTTCTTATGATGAAGTTTATGAATTTTCAAATGTCCAGATAATTTTAGGATGTATTTTATTGATGAATTTTGGAAAAAAAGATATTTTAAAATATTTATTTAAACCTTAAATAATTAATGATGTGTAATGATTTTCGAAAAATGGTCTTCTGCAAAAGTGTTCAGTAAGGAATTTGGAGTCTAATAAGATCAAATTAATTTTTGATGAATAGTAAATTATGAATAGTGATTTTACGCTTAGGATTAGTATTGTGACCAAATGGATTAGTAATCTCACTTAAAGAAAGTTTTAATATAATTTAGACACCTTGATTAAGTAATGAGATTCAATAAAATGGATAAATAACGGTTTCATATATTATTATTCAAGTATTAGTTTTTTCGGGTGAATAGTTTTTTTAATTAAAAATTTAATTAAAAATATTTAGAAAAATATTTTTATAAAATGGATTTCATTTTTGAACTCAGAGCGTCGATATTATGTTATGGTAATTTTTCGGGATTTTTCTGAGAAAGTAGAATTTTAGGTGAATAGTGTATTTATTTAAAAATTAAATTAAAAATATTTAGAAAATTATTTTTATAAAATGGAGTTCATTTTTGTAATCAGAGCATCGATATTTGGTTAAGGTGAAATTTTGGGATTTTTCTGAGAAAGTTGAATTTTTAGTGAATAGTAAAAATATAGTTTTAGGGTTTCGGTATGTTTAATGACATCATAACCGTGTCATGATGATGTCATGAGATATTTTAAGGGTTTTCTGACCAAATGTGATGAATTATTGTATTGGGGGCCCCATTTGGCCTAACTCCATGGTAAATTCCATGGGAGAGCACATGGTTTTGAGAAAAGCACTTGTGAGGTGTCCCTTGGCCATTAATGCCTTGTCCCCTCACTTTCCCTATAAATACCAAGCCCTCCTCTCATCCATTCGACTCCAAAACCATCTGAAACTAAGTTCTAGTCTCCTTACCTCCCAAGTAGTCCTCCCAAGGTTCCCCCAAACCCTCAAGGTCCAAACCTTTGAGTTTTAAGAGTTACATTTTAAGGTAAAGGATCCGAACTCTCTATTTCTTTTCAAGTAATCTCTTTTATGTCATTTCTTTTATGATACATATTCATATGTTGTAGGATGTTCTTTTATATTCATCTTACTGACCTTTTCATGTTCACATTATGGGATACCCCCTCTTTCTCTCATCAATTTGTTTTAAGAAATCTTAAGTGACGATGTTAGGCTTCCGAATTTTAAGGGAGTCTTTCACCCTTCTCTTTTTCAAAGTTCTACTTTCATGTCAAGTCTTTCAAGTTCCTTTTTATTATGTTGGGGTGTGATATATATATCTATCATACTGAAATATTATGTTTATATGATGATATACCCTTTTTGATCTTGTCAATTCATTTTTTGAAGCTTAAGTGACGCCGTTAGGCTGCCGAATTTTTAAGGGGATTCTTTCACACTTCTCATTCTTTTCAAAGTTCTACTTTCATGTCAGGTATTTCAAATTAATTTTTTTTAATTATGTTGGGGAATGATATCTATATCTATCATACTGAACTCTTATGTTCACATGATTAGAGACCCTATTTGATCTTTTTAAATCATTTTTTTTGAAGTTTAAGTGACGTCGTTAGGCTGCCGAATTTTCATAAGAGAAATCTAATTTTTGTCTTCCTTCCATGTTTTTCATTTCAAATGGAATGTCCTTAAAATTTCATTACCATGTTCATATATCCTTCTTATTATGTCCCTCTACTGTTTTATGGGTCATTTATGAATGTTGGACCCATGTCCCCTCTCTTTTCAATGTTTTCTAAAACCCTAAAACATAGCCGTTATGCTGCGGAATTTTCGTCTCAAAATGCCTCTCTCTTTTCTCAAAATTATTTTATGTTATAAATTGAATACTCAAACATCTTATTTCTATAGGGGTATTCAAATATATATCAAAATTTTCTATTTTAAATTCTGGTATTTACATACATGAGACCCGCTCTCCCCTTTTGTGGGTTTAAAGTGATGTAAAGATCATGTCTTTAAAGCAGTTTTTAAAACGTTATGATTATGAAATGAAACCCATTTATTTTATGATATATGGGTTATTTATAAATTTTTTGATGATGATATATGTGGCTCACATGATAATAAAGGCAATTTTAAGGGTGCACCCTGATAGCGCTCCAATTCATTGGGTAATGATGTAACCACTAGAGATTACAATTTTCATGATATCTTGGTGAATAACCTTGGTAATTTTCAAATGACACCTTGGGGATGGACCTTGGTGATATGTTCATGATTGTCTATGTTAAATTATGTAGACACATCTTCTAGTTATGAAAAATTTTATTTTTATTATGATATATCTCATGATTTATTTCTCATGCCTTAATGTTATTTTCATGACCTTATTGAAGTATCTCAAGTTCACATGTAAAATGTTTATCTTGTTTCCCTTACTGGGCCTTCTGCTCACCCTTTCTCTTGATGTATGTCCCCAGGTTATGAGATGTAGTAATGAACTTAGGATGAACATAAGGAGAAGCCTTTCAAGTTTTTAAGAAGATTTTTTTTGTTTCATGTATTAAGTTCCTGGTTTCCAAGACACTAAACCTTAAAGATCCTCAGTTTTTTGTATTGTAATGAAAGTTTATGTTATAAAAAGGCGGGATGCTATATCGCCAAAGAAGGATTAATAAGTTTAGAAGATTTTATTGATTCCTCTTTCTATTTCTTAGCTTCATGATACTTTCCACCTTTAATAGATCGCTTCACACACGTCATTCAAACAGTTTGGTTTGAATGATGGAAGGTGAAAGTTTGGTAGGTAGAGAGAGAAATAGCTAAGTGAGTGTACGGGTAAAGGATTAGAGTGGATCAAATTGAATTTATATCATTTAGGGAATTTGAAATCACAGAGTCATGAAATTGTGAACCAAGTTCAACAAACTAAATGAAACAACATCGTTTTGGTAAAAACTTAAAATGGATAAAAACAATGAGTTATCGGTGTCGGCATGATAGATTTTTCATAACAATAACGGTGTTATATTGACAATGTGTCGGTGTCAGCATGATGACTATGTCAGCATTACATACTATTGGTGTCAGCATGACAACTATGTCGGCATGACAAAGTCATCAGTGTCGACATGACATTGTTAGTTTCATATTGTCTGTGTCGGCATGACACTATCTATTTGACTTTTCCAGTTTCTCTTTGACAACATCACTTAAAATTATCAAAGGAATAAAAACATAAGTTCTTATATATTGATCATTCCTAACTCATGTATTATGTAGTTCATTATTTTAGTGTTTAATGGCTTAGTTAAAATTTTATAAAGATGATGTTCAGTTCCAATGAACTCTAATGTTATATCACCTTTTTGATAATGTTATCTACAAAATGATGTATTACATAAATGTTTTTTCCCTAGAATGTGAAACATGATTCTTATAAATATTAATAGCAATTGTGTTATCACAATTTATAGGGGATTGTCTTAACTGATATCCATAGTCTAGTAATGTGTGTTTCATCCACAAAATTTTACTACAATAACTACCAGCAGCCATTTATTCAAATTCATAAGTAGATAATGCAACACAATTGTGTTTCTTACTACACCATGAAACTATAGACTTTCCCAAAAAGTGATATGTGCTAAAGGTTCTATTTCTGTCTTACTTACAGCCACCAGAGTCAGCATCTAAATAACTCACCAATTTAAAAGGTTGTCCTATATGATAGAATAGTCCTAAATTGGTTTTATATATGAGGTATTTAAACATCCTTTTTATAGATTTTTAATGATATTCTTTTTGGTTTTCTTAAAAACTTTTACACATGCACACGCTAAACATAATATCTAGCCTACTAGTAGTTAAGTAAAGTAAACTCTAAATAATTCCTCTATAAGTGGTTTGATAAAAAAATTTACCATCTTTATCAAGGCCCAACTTACATGTGGTACTCATTGGAGTGTCACTACTCTTAGTTTTTTCAAAAACAACTCTTTTTAAAAGATCCATAGTATATTTACTTTGATTTAAAACAATACCTTCTTTATTTTTGAAATATTTGAAATTCAATAAATAATTTTAGGTCACCCATAAAACTCATTTCAAATTCACTTGGCATAATTTTTGAAAAATCAACTCATAAATAATTTTTAGAACATCCAAAAATCATATCATCTACATAAATTTTTACTACTAAAATATCTTTGGAAATTCATTTTATAAAAAGGGTAGGATCTGCAATTCCTTTTATAAAACCTTTACAAATAAGAAAAGTGTTAATCCTATCATACCAAGCTGTTGGAACTTGCTTTAAAACGTATAAATATTTAGTTAATTTAAAAACATGATTTGGAAATTGGGGATTTGTAAAACTTGGGGGTTATTCCAAAAAAGATCTTCAATTATATAACCATTTAAGAATTAACTCTTGACATCCATTTGATAAGGTTTGAAATCTAGATGTGCTGCATAGGCATTAAGATTATAATTGCCTCAAGTTTAGCTACTGGTGAAAAGTTTTCCTCATAGTCAATCCTTTCTTCTTGACTATAACCTTGTGCAACCAATATATCTTTGTTTCTAACTATATTACCATCTTCATCTACTTTATTACTAAACACCCATTTAGTGCCTATAGAAAAGGTGTCTTTTGGTCTATCTACAAGTTTCCAAATTTTTTTTTATTTCAAACTGATTTAACTATTCTTGCATATCCATCAATCAAAATTCATCATTTATAGCATCATTGATGTTATTAGGTTCAAGTTGTGACAATAAATCTTGATTTTCAACCTGATTTATAAGAGAAGATCTAGTCTGAGTTTTTTTAACTAAATCTCCAACTATAGCATCTAAAGGATGGTTATTGAGAGTTCTAATAGGTCTAGAAAAAGAAGGGATAGAGATTTCAGGTTCTTCAACAGGTTCAGGTTCATCATGACTAGAACTTGGAGAATTTTTTGAACTAGAAGTTTTAATATATTACTTAATAGGATAGTCATAATATTTATTATTGATGTCTAGATTTGACATATCATCCTCAAGATTTTCTAGATAGGTCTTCATCTTGTGTGGATCTGTCTCATCAAACTTAAAATTTATATATTCTTCCACACATTTGGTTATTTTATTAAAAACTCTATAGGATTCAATAGAAATTGAATAACCTATGAAAATTTCTTCATCACTCTTAGAGCCAAATTTTTCTAGATAATACTTAGTGTTAATAATATAGACTTTGCAACCAAAAACATTGAAGAAGTTAACCTTGGGATTTCTATTTTTCCAAAACTCATAAGTAGTTATATTAAGAATAGGTCTAATCAAGACACTATTGATTATATAGAATGTTGTATTTACAACTTATACCAAAAGGAATATAGGTATTTCATACTCACTAATCATGGTTCTGGTATTTTTTTAGGGTTTTATTTATTCTTTCTTCAACTATATTTCTCTGGGGTTTCCTAGGAGTAAAGAAGTTATGACTATATCTATTTTATGAGAAAAAATATTCAAACTATTAGTTCCTAAACTCACATCCATTGTCGCTTCTTAGGGTTTTAATTCTAATACCAATAATATTTTCTACATTCCTAGAATACTTGGTTAAATGAGATAAAGATTCACTTTTTGGGCCAAGAAGAAGGCCCAAGTATATCTAGAGTATTCATCTACAAGAACATAGAAATAGTTCTTCCCACTTAGACTAAAAACTCTAGAATATCCAAATAGATCCATGTTAACCAAATCAAGAGGTTGATAAGTTGAAACTTCTTTCTTTGGTTTGAAATATATTTTGTGTGTTTACCCTTTTGACAAGGATTACAGACTTTGTCATTGGGAAACTCAAGTTCAGGTAGACACTTGACTAAGCCTTTTTTTAGTAAGATTTCTAAGTGAGTGTATATTGTAGTACCCTAATCTTCTATTCTAAATGCACGAATATTTATAAAAAGCATTCAAACTTGAAACATTTTAAGAATTCAAAGAATCTAAGTCAACATCATAAACATTTTCATTTATAAAATAAAAAAAATACCAAATCAATTTTAAAATTAAAAAAAAGTGCATGCGTCATTTTTAAATTTAACATTAAAACCATTATCACATAACTGAGAGATACTAAGTAGGTTGTATTTTAATCCATCAACAAAAACTACTTTGGAAATTAAAAATAAGTTATAGTTACCAATCTGTCCAAGGCCAATGATTTTTCCTTTTGCATTGTCACTAAAAGCGACATGCCCACCATCAATATTTATCAAGTTCTTGAAGCATGAGTAATCTCCCATCATGTGTCTTGAACATCCATTGACCAAGAACCATAAAATTTTACATGATCTATTCAAATAGCTTTCCTACAAAAACAAGTTAGATAAGAAAACATTTTGGTACCCAGATTTATTTGGGTCCATTAACATTAGTGATAAAAGCTTTGGGAACCCAAATTTTTTTTATGGGTTTTCTATAAGTAGCATGTAAATTATTTTGAAAATAGAATTTATTTGGTCCAGGAAATGTGAAATAGTAGAACATGTTTCATAGCTAGAACTTGTAGAAAAGTTTCCAAAACTGGGCATAAAACTGTATTTTATAGATTTTGATACAAAATGAGTTTTAGTTACATTCCTCTTTCCTAGTTGGTATCATATTCTAGTAGTATATTTAGGAGCTACTTTTTTACCAAGAATTTGAACTAATATTTATTTACCCTTGGTAAACCTATCTAAATCCTTTTTCAATTGCTCATTTGACAATTTAAACTCATTGTTGTCTATAATAAGTTGAGTATTTTTATATTATTCTATAGAAAGTTCATATTTAATAGTGGTAGTCAAATAATTCTATTCATTTAAAGATTTTTATTTATCATTTAGTTCATTACAAGTACACTGTAGAATTTTTCAATATTAAAACATTTCCTCATTGGTCATGTTTTCATAATCACTTTCATCTCTATAATAGTAATCATTATGTTCAGGAGAGTTTAGTGTAACCTTAGATGTGTTTTTCATAAAACACATATTTTCCTTATTAATATTTTCATCATGATAGGATTTTGAGTCACTTGATCTATCCTCATAAGAAATCCAAGTTTCATTCATGGTCTTTTTATACTTCATATTCTTATCATCATACTTCTTCTTATAATTTATCTTGGGATAGTCAAGCTTTACATGTCCCTTTATTTTTCACTCATAATAGATGATTTCATTTGGAGTGAATCTTCTTTTCCAAACCTTTTGAAAATGGACCTTATAATCATATTTACCTTTGTAGTTGGAATTTCTGAAAAATTTATTCTTTCTATAGAATTTCTTAAATCTTCTAGCTATTTGAGTCATCTCTTCATCGTTGTATATTGTTGATTTTTTATCACTTAAACCTTTAGTTTCATCTTGATCTTTTTTCTTCTTCTTGAATTTAGTATATTTGAACACAATAAATTCACTTTTGGGTTCATCATCCTCTTCTTTTTTTAATTTTTGTTCTTCCTCATACATCATCAACATTCCTATAATCTCCTTTACTGGAAAAGTGTTGAGGTCACAAGATTCCCTTATGGATACAAAAGTCCCTCTGCATTTATCTGGTAAGCATCTGAGTATTCTCATGATTATCTCCTTGGCTATAACATCTCTTCCCAGAGATATCATAGTGTTCATAATTTCATTAAACCCAAGATACATGTCAGAAATAGGCTCATCAGGATTCATCTTAAAAGTATCATACATAATAGTATAAGTTTTAAGTCTCATTTCTTTAACATTATAAGTTCCTTCATGTTAAATAGCTAAAGTGTCCCAAATTTCATAGGTAGATATACAAGAAGATATTCTATTAAATTCTTCATCTCCTAGTGCACAAAACAGATAATTCATAGCTTTGAAATTGTTATTATAAGTATTCTTTGTGGCTTCACTCTAGGTATTCCTAGAAGTTTTTGGTATTTCATATTTATAATTGTCCAAATATTAAATCTCATTCTTTCTAAATGAATTTTCATCTTAAGCATCCATTGGGCATAGTTTGTTCCATTAATGTAGGGAGGTATTTTTTTAGCATCACCTACCAATCTATTATCTAAACTAAAGAAAATATTTTTAAAGAGCTAAAAATTTAAAAGTAACAAAAAATTTGAGATCTTTAAAACACTACTAAATCACAGCTTAAAATATTTAAAAAAACATGGGACTTCTGAAAAATAGGAGATTAAAAACAACCTCTTAAATCAATTTTTGATTGGATTATGGAACTCAAGATGGGGGTGAATTGAGTTCCTATAAAAAATTGTTTAAAAAACTTAGTTAAATGATTATCTTAATTTAAAACATAACAGGCCAATTAATCAAAGTAATGAATTTATAATAGTCTAACTATTCAACTAATTTCTCATAAGATTTATTATTCCTTAGTTGTACTAATATGAGATATTAATAAAACTTTTGAAACTAATCTAATAATCCAAAAAAGTTATAAACACTAGTTAATACTAAATATCAGAGTGAAATTCATTTTTTCAGAAATATAGGAAAAAATAGAGAAAACTAAATTTAAAAACACAGTGGATATAAAACAAGAGGTTTAGTCTCTAGATGAGACTTATTCCCCTCTACTTGGTGATCAACTTCCACCAAGAAATATATATAGATAATGGTTTTTGATCCATACCCTAGATTAGGGTTTACACAATAGTACACAAACTATCCAGGTCACAAGACATCTACTACAGTTCTACATGTGAACAAAATACAACCAGGTCACACAAGACCTCTAACATAGTTTTTTTGGGATAAACAAGTGTAAAAAGATAGTTTTGTGGGGATATCTAGTATCCTTCAGTTAAATGAAGGATATAGTGTGTGTTTTAAAGAGAGATGCACACACTACTTGGAAAGGTATTAAAAAGACACATAATAGATCAATAAATATTATATATGGTTTAGAAGGCTTTGTGTGTTATGGAGTTCAACTGTGGACACTTTGATGTATCATAGTTGAAGTTGGAGTCCTCTTATGGAAGTAGACATTAAAACAGAGTGTCATGAAGAACTGTGTTCTGTCTTCCAGTAGGATGATATGCTCTTCTCCTTAGGTTCAGTTGGATGCTGCAGAGATGTTGGAACTTTGGTGGACAACAGTTCTTCGGTTCACATCAAGCAGGAATGAAGAGTTCCTCGTGTGTTCTTCCTTTCTTGTATGTTTATCGTGTGGTTTTTCTACTCTCTATATGTGAGAATCTTCTTTTTTGTGTGTATATTTTCATGTTCTCTTCTTTATATATATATATATATTCTTATATCCTAACAATGTGCATGTTTTCAGTTAGATGATGTACCTCGTACTTTTGACGTCCTCATTTAATATGTCTTCAAAAAAGAATTAAATTAATCATTCACATTAAAACACTCAAAATATGATTGTTGGAAGTAATTTTATGTAAAGAAAATTTAAACAATATATCAGTGAGTCTTCTATCAGTATCTCCTTCTGTTAGTGATTCATTCCATCGATGTGTCATTATGTCGGTCTTTCCATGAATCAGTGACTCATTGTGTCAGTGACTCATTGAATTGGTGACTAATTTCATCAATGACTAATTGTGTCGGTGAATCAATGTGTCAGTGACTCAATGCATCAGTGACTCAATGCCTCGGTGACTCAATGCGTCAGTGAATCATTTTAACTATCAGTGAGTCCTTGCATCGGTATCACCATGCATCAGTAGTACCATGTGTCGGTATCACCATGCATTGGTAGCACTATGCATCTATAGCACCATGTGTCGGTAGGTCCTTGCGTCGGTATGTCAATTGAGATGTCAGTGACTCATCTATTAGTGAGTCATTTTTCACTGTTAATGACTCAGTTGAACTATCAGTGTCAGTCTATCATGCTTCGAAAATATTTCTTCTTATACTATCTTACAACATAAATATTATCATAAAGTGTTAAACTTATATGTGATCATATATAATCATAATTCCACATATTGAAAATTAAATAAACATGATTGAAATGATTTGAAATGATTAATAGGATTTGAAATTATTTGTGATTATTAAAACCATTAATACTAGAGAGGGTGTACAATAGTCTTCTATGAGCCAACATCTTTAAATGTGGTATCTAAATGAATTTGTAATTTTAATAAGTGTTTCTCTGGAACTAGCTAAGAGAAGGTACTCTTAGAAGTTTCTTTCCAGATCAATTCAGTAGATTTTCATGATTCGACCATTCATTTCTCTACCATTTTATCCATATGTAATATCATACCTCACTTCAGACCATTTATCATCAACTTTTACATGTTTTTAATATGAAAAAGTGTTAAATATATACCTCATGTATCTTTATAATATTATATGGCCATGCTATGAATAAATTAATATCATATTAGACTGTTGTAATATCCGGATCATCAAGTCGAACATGAAACTCAGCAAATGACTCATACACTACCTCAATCCCCACTCTCATGTAATCTTTTTTGAGGGGATGATTATGTTGCTGGTCTCATGAGATATTATACATTATACCCCTTATAACATGGCATTATGTGGGTATTGATAGATAAAAATAACATACAAATACACACTGTGTAATTTTAGTAATATAAAGTTATCGGAAGTTGTGTGATTCACATTTAGATGAAAGTGTAATGAAAAAATTTATTACCCCAGGTAAGGTTTGGGGGAATGAATAGCCTCAAAGCTAGTTGTATCATTTGGGTCATGTGTGAATATTTTCTCAACCACCAATTCATTTTGATCTTTTCTTATACATTTTTCTACCAAACCAGAATGCAAAATAATATCTTGCAGTGAGTCTATTGGTGTCTTCTTTAATCTCATTATATTATATGTATCCTCATGTGATTTTATCTTTTTTAAATACGTTCTAGGATAGAATCCAAAACCTAACCCTCTAACATGACCATATTTTTATGGCCGCTTCAAAGATATTGAAAGTTGCTTTTCTTCTGGTAAAACCATTGACAATTCTTGTTTCTTAACCATATAAAAAATATGAACATATTTATTTTATGTAATATTGCTATAAATCATAACAAATTACAATTATTTCATACTTAAACATTCTTCCCATACTACTTTTGTATTTTCATCAACTAATATACCATCCTTATTTACATGAGCCTCCTTCCATAGCACATGATGTGGGATGGTAGTGGCTTCATATTTTGATTCATCAATCTGCATATAAACAAAGGAACATATGTTATTTCATATCAAATAATTAAACTTTTATTGTTGATTTAAAATACATACCAATTTCTTCTCAAATGAAGAATTCCCCATCCTTCCTTTGCAAAAGGGCTTCACTAGTTTTGACGCATGCTCTTTATATTTAGCACTATTTTATTATTTCATAAATTAACAATTTTGAATCAAGTTGGATAAAATAAATAATTTAAAATAATATATTATCGACAAAAATACACCTCAAATGATTTCTTATTATGATTATTTCTAAAAGAGTTACGTGTTTCCTACTTTATAATGTGTGTATAACAAAGTGGTGGGTGGGGATTTATTTTCCCATCAACATCCCTTAGATGTAACTTTTTCATAAGAGTCTAGAATCCTATATGGTATTTTACAATAGCCATTAAGACAAATTTATTACAATAATATTCTAAAATAAATGAAGTCTATAAGAAATAATGAAAACTAAATCAACATTTCATTATATAAATTTTCAGTTAAATAGAGAAAGTATATAGTAACATTACCATTATATCTTTTCAAAGGATTTTATTTTTTATAGGTTAGATAGGGTGCCATGAGTCAATATCAATCGGTAAATTCATCCTTATTGTAAACATAAGATAAATGATGAATGTTGACTTGTTGGGGTCAATAGATTGGTTGTGTTGATTCCATCCAACCTCAAATTTTATACCCTAAATTCTTTATTTGATAATTTTTTTCAAAAATGTGATGTTGCGTCGTTCTTTTTTTTCTTTTTTTTTCATCAACATGTTGTTGATCCCCAAATAGTTCCATAGTTCCATAATCAATAGTTTGTTCTTTCTCAGGATTGGAAACATCATCATGTTAACAAGACATTGTCTGTATGAGTAATCAAACATTTAATTTCTCTTGAATAACAACAACACAATAAACTCCATGCATAAAATTTAATAATTTCATCCATCTCGCATGAAAATTGTTACTCTCTTGAACACAGATATAATACTTCAATACTATAGTACAAATAACCTTCACTGCCTTTATTTAATCCTTCCTCAGATGTTTGATTTTCTTCCATCTCTTGATGATGGATTTGAGTATACTCATTCCCTATTTTAAACTGGCCTTCCAACCATCACTATTCTGGAGGTGTGTCATCAAGGAACTTTGGAACCACAATGATGGGAGGAAATCACGTTTGAAATAGGGATTCCAATCCCTCATCAAGAGATGGAAGATAATCAAGTGTCTAAGGATTAAAGTGTCCTAGGAACTTACACTAATGGAATCACTCAAAAAGTCTCCTTAATTGAAGAGGAATTGGAATACCTCCACTCTAATGGTCTTTCAAAAATTAATCACACCCCACCTACATTGTACATCACTTTTTTCTACTCAAGGATTCCTCACCTTCCAATTTTTGATTTTTTTAATCCTCCATAAGATCCCTCTAATAACATTCACCCCTTTAAAGGGTAAATATTTTAAATTATACTCAGTATTGATCTAGAATTTTTTTACTCTTAGAAATGAAATGAATTTATTCAATACAATCCTAAATTTATTATTATGATATATTACCATAAAATATTAGAGAGGAACCATAGATACTTCCCTTCATTTAAAATTACACCATATAGCTTGAATTAGATCTAAAATTACCTCTAATAAATTTCTAATTTACGACTGAGAATGATATTATCGATTGTAAAATATAATATTAGAGAGAGGTATCCCTGCAACTCAATCAGATTCTATGATGAAACTTTAATCATACACCATGACTGGTTAAAGTTTAATAGTAATCTTGAATTAATTAAAAAAACAAAACTCTGAAAACATGCATCACTAAAATAATTTTTGGAATGTGGCTAATTAAATAATTATTTTTTTAAAATTCAATAAAAAAATATTCTTCAAAATCATAAATCTAAATAATCCATTTCACTGTTTAACAAATTAAATGAAGAACCAAAATCCACAAAACATGTTTTAATGATTTTTACACTTACCTTAGTCTCTATATGTTCATCACCCATAAATGAGGGCCACAACTTGGTATTTCCTAATCCTTAAAAACCATCATAATTAAGGCATTCCAATCTATAATCTAGTATACAAGATGAATTAAATTTGAGAAACTATCAAGATTTTGGAACCCTATATTATTTAAATGAAGAGAAAACTGAGGGGTGATGAGAGGTCTACTTGTTAATGTCATGATTAGAGTAAACCATCTATTTGTGTCTATAGGGAAAAATGGGGTAGACACTCAGATGCATATGAAAGGAGAGGAAATAATAGAACCACACTCATTATATTTTAGTAGCAATGAGAAGAGATATAGGGTTCATCATGTTTATGAACAACGTAAAAACCCAAAATTCAGAACCCAAAACATAAAATAGTGATAGAGGAAAATTAGGAAAAAACATACAATGGATTCTAGCCTTTATTAATATAAGGGAAATGTCTCGTTCTTGGTTTTTCGGCCACGAAACGCCCAACGGCTTTGTATCTAATTATTGATGGACCTATTTTCCAAAGGCAGACGTTCACCGGATGGTCTGAATAGTGACTCTTAAGAACTCACATTGGTCGAGAGGATGGGAATTCAGGCTCATCACACCCTTTTTTGTGGGAAATTATTGCCTGTTCTGGAACTCTCTTATAGATTTAAGACGTATTCATATGTTCGCGAATCTTTGGTTTATACCCAGACACAGTATCCATGGATTCAACCTGGGTGGGCAACGGTCAACTGGACTTAGGGGTTTGGAATCATTTATGCCCGAGTTTTACCATCCCTCGTTGGATTAATGACTTCGAAGGGTTGTAACTCAATTGAGGCAGCACTAGGAGTGGCATGGTGAACCGATGTGGAGATGATCGGGTCGACTAGCCATTGGTCTTGAACCTCAGGGAGGCTTCCTACATACCCTGCTTAGGAAGCAGGGATCAAAGTCCATGTAGTTTGGGTAGGTGTCAGGGGATCGACATGAAGAGGGACCAGGTGGTCCGATGGGTGGTGGGATTGAACCTCATGGAGGCTTCCTACGTACTCTATCTAGGAGGCAGGGATCAAAGTCCATGTAGTTATCTTCAACAGTTTAACGTCATGCTGGACGTGGGTGGAACTCGACATGAATAAACGACCGATTGGTGGGCTTGAACCTCGTGGAGGCTTCCTACGTACCCTACCTAGGAGGCGGGGATCAAATTCCACGTAGTTCTCTTAAACAGTTTAACATCATACTAGACGGGGGTGGAACTCGACGTGAAGAAACGACCGAGTGGTGGGCTTGAACCTCGTGGAGGCTTCCTACGTACCCTACCTAGGAGGCAGGGATCAAAGTCCATGTAGTTCTCTTAAACAGTTTAACGTAATTCTGGACGGGGGTGGAACTCGACGTGAAGAAACGACCGAGTGGTGGGATTGAACCTCATGGAGGCTTCCTACATACCCTACCTCGGAGGCGGGGATCAAAGTCCACGTAGTTTTCTTAGCTTGGGGCTTACGCTATAGGGAAACCCATAGGAGGATGTCATGGTCGATGCTTACTCTAAGCCCACATGAGTCATGCTTGGTGTGAGAAATAAGAGGTAGCAAGGACCAGAGGATCACGTAGCGAAAGGTGCGTCCGTGAGAAGCGGAGTGGGGCTTACGCATGAAGGCGGCCCAGGGTGATGGATTGGGGCTTACACTCTAAGGAGTCCCAGGGTGATGAATTGGGGCTTACAATCTGAGGAGGCCCAGGGTGATGGATTGGGGCTTACACTCTGAGGAGGCCCAAGGTGATGAATTGGGGCTTACACTCTGAGGAGGCCCAGAAGATCGGGGCTTACTCCGAGATGGACGCCCGTATCGATAAAGTCCAGTGGGTGAGGGAAAGGGGGTGATCCTGTCCCCATCTCCTCTCTTTGAATCCACGAAGGCTTCCTTTTGATGGGTATTTTAATACCCCCGAGGGGGCATGGACAAGTGGAGGGGTAGAAAAGGGATTCCCAAGCTCATACTCCACATTATCGTGGGAATGTGAACCCAGGAATGCTTCGGAAATCTGGTCAAGGGTCGAGGCAACCCCTTTGTCCCTATTTACCGTGGATATGTGAACTCAAAATGGCGTGCTAATGCACCTGAAAGTTATACCACGCGGATCCGGTGGCTCTAGCGAAGGCCTCGGCTCGGGGCCGATGAATAGGCCAACGTGGGAATCGCGGAGGACCTGGCTAGATTGGAAGGATTTTACCTGGACCTGGAAATGAGAACACCGAAGTATTTGGATAGACACCGAGAGGTATGGGTGGTGGTTCCCTTCGCATGGGGAAGTTCCACGCGGCTGGAGAAGCCGTCCGCGAACCAGGGTGGTCCGCAGAATGATTTGAAATCCGCGAACCAGGGTGGTCTGCGACTTCAGGTTCAATCCACGAACTAGGGTGATTCGCAACTTCGGGCTCAATCCATGAACCATGGTGGTTCGTGGATTTGGGCTCAATCTGCGAACTAGGGTGGTTTTTGGCATTGGGCTCAATCTGCAAACCAGGGTGGTTAGCGGAGGGTTCTAGGTGGGCAGTGGTGGCCAAGGGCGGTGTCGATCGGAATCACATCGGTCGGGGCTTCACATGCGGAGGAGGGTGCTCCGTGGTACGACGGATGGGAAAAGAATCATAAACTCCATGGTCTGTGAGGAAGTCATTCGCGGAGGGGGTATGGTTCACGGTTCTTCCTTTTTTATTATTTAGGTTTGCGGTTCACAAAATTATTATGCGTTTTCCAATTCCTTCTTAATTCATATACCTACTGTGGTTCGCGGGTGGGAATTTCTCTCTTTGCGAAATCTGAAGCCTTCCTTCAACCGATCTCCTTCCTCCGAATCTGATTCCAGTTCTTTGATCCTCTCTTCTTTCCCCCTTGGTCTACTTTTATAGAGTGGGGAAAAGAATATATCTATGGCCACATGGCACCTTTTGCGGAGGCCCATGAAAAAATTCCCAGTTCACAGCTGACTTGTTCAATCCGCGATTCACGGTGGGTATTGAACACTTCCCTCCTCCGCGAGGCGAACTCTGGGAGTGCTCTGCGGCTGCGAAGGGTTCCACCTCCATTCCGCGAATGATAGTGTGTGTGGCTTGAGCCGGTCGACGCGGTCCATGGTTTGGGGCAGTTCGTGACAGTGAACCGAACTGGCACCCATCCTACCTCACGACCGCGGAGGCTCTCCTCGTCCATTTCACAAACGACAACGGTTCGCAGAGGGGGGTGCCTCGCGGTGCCTGGCCACGTTGTGCTTCCATGGACTGGTTCACGGACCGGTCCTTTGTGTCTCCTCTTTGATTATTTTCCCCAATTCTTTGAGGAATTTAGGTAAAATTTCCTTTGCGGATTCTTCAGGACCCTACAAATTCCCCCCATCGGAATGGGGTCCAATTGGAAAGAATAGGAGACCATTCCGATGTAGAGTGGTCCTGAAAATCAATGAGTGATTGGGAAATGCTCTAAATTTTTCCTGAGCCAAGGGACTCAGTGAGAATAGTCTGACTATTGCTAGGGTTTTATAGGAAAACCCCACAAACTTTATGTCTTTTTCTTCTTTTAATGCCCTGATTTTTCCTGGGCCCATTCAGTATGGACCCAGCGGGTATAACCCGACTTTTTCTTAGGTCGCACTTTTCGGGTTTTCGGCCTAACAGGCTTTGTGCCTCTTTCTTCTATGAGCGGTTTAATGTCCCGCCGACAAGACTATCATTACTGATGTTTTAGGTCGAACATCTTTGACCAAATATGGTTGGGCGAGGGCCCCAATGGGGTTCAATTGATTAAAAGATGTCTTAATACCCTTCAAACGCACGTGGGGGAAACATGTTTGAATTTGAGCAGCATGCATGGCATGTCTCAAGGCATGGGAGTCGTGTTGGTGTACAGAGGTAGGAAGAGCATTGCCTAAGGAAAACATGCCTTTGGTAGACAGGCCAGTGGAAATCAATATGCAAATCTGCTGAGGGCATGGTATGCATAGTCATACAAGGGTGTCCTTAAGTCAAAGACTTATCTATTTCTAATGGCCAGGGGACTTCATGGAAGTTCGGCTTATGGAAACCACGATGGGTGGAATGGAAAATGAAAACCACTAGGGGTGGCTCAGAAGGGGAGTGTGACATCTGAAAGGGTTTTGGGAACATCTATATTAACCAGGAGCGTGGTCCAAAGACCACCTCCCTACGCATTTAGTTAGCGTAAGGGATGGTCGAGGCTTGACGCAGTTTAAAGTCATGCAGCTGGGACGTCATTTGAAATGGAACGACATTTCTTGGTTCTCGGTAATCTCATCAAAGAAGTTCCGCCGCATTCAGGTAGGATTGTGAAATTGTTTGGTAATCTGTATCTCAGAGGGTTTCCGAATCTTGAGATAGAAATGGGGGCTCATAGGCCAAGAGGCGTACGGAGAGAAGAATTGCCCAAGGAAAACTTACCTTTGGTAGACGGGCCAAGGGCGATCAATATGCAGAGCCACTGAGGGCATGGTATGCATAGTCATACAAAGGTGTCCTTAATTCAAAGACTATCCACTTCCGATAGCCGAGCAACTTCAGGGAAGTTGAGATTTGGAACCACCAGGGGTGGATTATGAGAGTTTGACTTTTTCTGAGTATAGAGTATGGTTTATGACGAGAAGGTGCCTGAATACTGGGTAAATATCTAGACTAAACTTCCTGAGAACTGGTGAAGTAATTCTTTCTCACGTTGATGTGAGGCGATGGTTCGTGCAGGTCTGACTCATGCATTGAAAGACAGAGAAAAGCCTTTGTTTCATACTAAACCCGTGATGGGTTCGACCGTGCAGCTTAACGTCATGCGGTAAGGGCGAAGAGAATTATTAAAGGTTGTCATGAAGTTTAACGTCGTGTGGCGAGGATGGGGGGGAATTTTTGAAGGTCGCTATGCATTTTAACGTCATGCAGTGGGGACAGGGGCATTTTTTTTTGAAAGTTGCTATGCAGTTTAACGTCATGCAGTGAGGACGACTTCCGTGCAGTTTGGCGTCATGTGGTAAAGACGAAGATATATTTAAGAGTTGTCGTGCAGTTTAACGTCAAGCGGCAAGGACAGGGAGCATTATTAAAGGTTGTCGTGCAGTTTAACGTCATGCGGTAAAGATGAAGATATCTTTAAGGGTTTTCGTGCAGTTTAACGTCATGCGGTGAGGACGGGGGGCATTATTGTGAAGGCTGCTCTTCATCAGAATATAACTGGGCTTGAATACCTCAACATGCCCCAGACATGGAAGGGGGGGTTGATGGTGTAAATCATGGTTCCAGGGATTCTTGGATCAGGAAAGGTGATATGGGGGTTCTGAGGCCGGTAAGCGTACGGGGCTAGGAAGAGCATCGCCTGTGGAAATCTTGCCTTTGATGGAAGATCTAGGGGCTATCATTATGCAGAGCCGCTGAGGGAATGGTATGCATAGTCATAAAAAGGTGTCCACGGGTCGATGAATTTCCACTTCCGATGGTCGTGAGTGGTTATGAGGATCTGTGATTGTCCGGGCCACAAAGTCTGTCATCTGGTGAGGAAATATCCGGACATGTCGGGGATATTCGTCCCTAGTTTCTATTAAATCTTAAAGAGCCCCCCCTGTGCTGATTTATCTTTCTCACGGGGGTGTGCCTTCCCTCCTCACAGTTTAACGTCGTGCGGTGAGGACGAAGTACTCCTAGTTTACCGGTCATAGAGCTCGGACCATTGGGTGACTATTGCTGTAGTCACTCGAAGGATAATTGGGTTAAGATGTTCTGATATACATAGAACAAGGTGGGGGATGAAGGTCATAAACTGCAACTTTGAGCTTTCCCGAATCAGGAGGTATGGTGTGGGGGCTCTGAGGTCGGTAGGCGTACGGAGCTAGGAGAAGTACAGCCCGAGGAAATCTTGCATTTGATGGACAAGCCAGGGGCTATCATTATGCAGAGCCGCTGAGGGCATGGTATGCATAGTCATAAAAAGGTGTCCCTAGGTTAATGAATTTCTATTTCTGATGGCTGTGAGTGATTATGAGAATCCGTGATTGCTCCCAGTGCAGAGTTCGGCGTGTGGGGATAATGGTGTCCGGGTATACAGAAGACATCTTCACTAAAATTATCTGTTGAGTCAAAGTAGCCTAGTCCTGGCTTGATACTTGTTGATGCAGGTCGCTATGTGAACCACTGGCGGAAACACAGGCTAGCCAGATAGAGATACCCTAGAAACATCTAGATGTGAAAAAGGGAATGAACTTGTAAACCACTTCGCTATAAACTTCTGGATCAAGAGGTATGGTATGGGGGCTCTGAGGCCAGTAAGCATACAGAACTAGGAAGAGTGTCGCCTATGGAAATATTTCCTTTGATGGACGAGCCAAGAGCTATCATTATGCAGAGCCGTAGAGGGTATGGTATGCATAGTCGTACAAAGGTGTCACTGGGTTGATAACTTTCCACCTCCAATGTCCATGAATGGTAATGAAGATCCATAATTATCTGGGTCATGGAGCCTGATGTATGGAAAGTATGTATCCAAATGTTCAATGAGTATCTCTATATCGTATCGCCGTGTGTCCTGGGTGGGTCGCGATGAAGTCTGTTCAGTTTAACGTCATACGGTGAGGACAAACTCCATGCAGTTTAACGTCATGCGGTAAGGACAAAGGTGACCCCATGTGAAAGAAAAGAAAGGTTCTGCTCAGTTTAATGTCATGCAGTGGGGATGACTTCCATGTAGTTTAACATCATGTAGTAAGGATGACTTCCATGCAGTTTAGTGTCATGCGGTAAGGATGAATTCCATGCAGTTTAGCGTCATGCTGTAAGGATGACTTCCATGCAGTTTAGCGTCATGCGGTAAGGATGAAGATATACACCTCGTGCAGGTCTGGTTCGTACATGGGGGAAGGGGAATTCTTAACATCATCGTCCGTGCAGTTTAACGTCGTGCGATAAGGACGAGAAGTACACCCCGTGCAAGTCTGGTCCATACACGGGGGAATGGAGCCATGTTTTTAAAAGGATGGGCCAAGACTGGGGATCTTGGTGTCGCTACGTATCCTGTGAAGGCAGGAATAAAGTCGTAAGTAGTTCTATGGAAGATGATACACCCCGTGCGGGTCTGGTCCGTACATGGGGGGAAGGGCATTTTTTTGAAGTGGTTAGGCCAGGGTGTAGAATTCTGGCATCACTACATATCCTGCGAAGGAAGGAATCAAGACTCACGTAGTTCTGTAAAATCCATGCAGTTTAACATCATGCGGCATGGACAGGGGGCATTATTAGATTATGTGCAGTTTAACGTCATGCGGTGAGGACGAGGTGCTTGGCAGTTTAATGTCATATAGTTCGGATGATGTGTACATCTCATTTTTTTCATCCGTGCAGTTTATCGTCGTGCGGTAAGGAAAAACTCCATGCAGTTTAACGTCATGCGGTGAGGACGTAAAAATGACTTGGTCTCTATGAGAAATACTTTTTCAGGAATCTCGCATTGGTAGGAGATGTAGTGAATTGCCCGTCCATGGAGATCAGGGTGTATGCTCCGTTGGAGTAGACCTTGTGTATAGCATATGGTACCTCCCATTTGGGATCCAGCTTTGGAGGCTTCTTGCCAGGTATCATTGGGGTCCAGAGGACCAGCACTAATTCTCCTTCCAAGAAAGACCAGAGGCAGACCTTTTTTATGAAGGCTCATACGATCCGGTTTTGGTACACTTCCAGGTGGTGCAGAGTGTGTAGCCGCTTCTCTTCTCACTGTTCCAATTCACCTAGCCACTTTTCTGGCTGCTCATCATTGGATAATCGATCACAGATGGAAATGCGGAGTGAGGGAAGTTGGAGTTCAATGGGCAGGACCACCTCCGTGTCGTATAACAATGAGTATGGGGTAAACCGAGTAGCGGTGCATATTGTGGTTCGATAATCCCACAATGCATGGAGGATTTCATCCAGCCATGACTTCTTGTCTTTGTCCACCATTTTCTTGAGGATGCTGGACAGGGTCTTTTTGAAAGATTCTATCTGTCCGTTGGCCGCTGCATGGTAGCGGGATGAGTGGTTAGCCTTGATACCATACTCATGGTATAGATTTTCCAACTCAGCAGAGTAGAAATTGGTGTCGTTTTCCATCAGTATGGTGTAAGGGACACCAAATCTGGTGATGATATTATTCTTTACGAAGTTGAAAATATTTCTTTCCCTGACTTCCACCCATTTGGAAAAGAAGTCGGTCACTGTGAGGATATATTTCAGCTGTTTGGCCGTGGCGGGAGGATATGGTCCCACGACATCTATCCCCTAGACAGCAAATGGCCAGGAGTACTTAGCTTGATGAAGTAACTTCGGGGGATGGTGTATGAAGTTGGCATGGATCTGCCATGAGTGGCATTTTGCGGTAAAATGCTCGTAGACTCGTGCCACTGTGGGCTAGTAATACCCAATCCTTCGAACCTGATGGGAGAACTTGGTCCCTTGTTGATGTGCTCCACATTATCCTTCATGTACTTCAGTCATGAAAATAGTGGTTTCTTCTCTGTTAATACATCTGAGGAGAAATCCATCGAGGCCTTATTTTTAGAGGACTTATTTCTGGCCCGCGCCGCCATATAGGACAAAGTTGATTTCCCTTCTTCGTATTTTCTCTCGTTCAGCCCTATCTGATGGAATCTCCCCCCGTTGAAGGTAGTTCTTGATGGGGGTCATCCAGCTAGTGGTAGGAGCATATGGCTTGGGGACAGGATTGACTTCGTGGATCTCTTCCGTCTTAGCTTGAACAAATGGCAATACCATTCGATAGTGAGCAATAATGATAACCGTTTCATCCCGGTCTAGGTTGGCTAGGGTTGTGGCCGCGTTGGCTAATGCATCAGCCTGAGCGTTATGGGACCAGGGAATATAAGTCAATGTTGGTTATGTGGAGAACTCGGCCATTAACCCTCAGACATGGTCAAACAAGGGGACCCGCTCCTCTTTTTTAATAGCATAGTCACCATTGACTTGCTTGATGACCAGCTCCAAGTCACCTTTTACTTTAAGGTGTTGTACTTATGCATGGAGTGCGAGTTCCAGGCCTGTAATTAGAGCTTGATATTCCACTTCATTGTTCGTATATCCCTCTGATAGGAGGAAGTAATACGGAAAAAATACATTTTCTGGGGACACAAGTATTATCCCCAGACCCACTTTGTTGAATCTTTGATCCTCCATCCTCTTCTCGGTTGGGCTTCGGGATGCGCCGTCAAAGTACATTTCCCATGCTGGGAACTCTTCTTGAATCGAGAAGATGTCTTCGTCAGGTAGCTCGGTGTCTGGTGCAGTGGTCCCTATCGAAGGGTGCTCTGCCAAAAAGTTTTCTAATTCCTGGCCTTTGATGGATCTCTGAGGCACGAACCGGATGTCGAACTCTTGTAGGATGACCACCCACCGGGATAGGCGTCCGGTTAGCATCGGGTGGCTGAGGATGTACTTGAGTGGTTTACTCTGCGAGATCAAATGGACCTCATGATGCTGCAGATAATGTCGCAGCTTTTGAACCGCAAATACCAAGGCTAGACAGCTCTTCTCGATATTTGATTATCGAGTCTCTGCATCAATCATGGTTCGACTGAGGTAATAGAGACTGTTTTCACTGCCGACGTCATTCTTCTGTGCGAGGAAGGCTCCCAATGACCATTCTAATTCCATCACATATATAATGAGAGGCCTTCCTTCAACTGGGGGTATGAGCACCGGTGGCCTTAATAGGTACTTCTTCAATTTTTTAAACGCTTCTTGGCAATCGTCCGTCCACTGGTACGTGACCCCCTTCTTCATCTACCTGGTTAAGGGAAAACATTTGCCTGCCAGGTTGGCTATGAACTGCGTAAAATAGGCTAATTCACCTTGGAATCCCCTTAGCTTAGTGATATTTCGAGGGGGTGGCAGGCTCAGGATAGCCTTCATCTTCTCAGGGTTGACTTCGATGCCGCGATGGTGTACGACGAAGCCAAGGAATTTTCCTGAGGTAACCCCAAAGGCACATTTCAATGCGTTCATCTTCAAGCTATGTTGTCGGAGCTTGTTGAAGACGGTCTCAAGGTCCAACAGGTGATCCGAGAACTGTCTGGACTTAACCACTAGGTCATCCACGTAACATTCAACAAATTTCCCCAGGAACGACTTAAATATCCGATGCATGGTACGCTGATACGCTACGCTAGCATTCATGAGACCAAAGGGCATGAACCTGTAATAGAATACCCCTTGAGGGGCCCTGAAGGCAGTGGCTTTTTCATCTTCTCTGGCCATCCTGATTTGATTATATCCGGAATAGCCATACATGAAGGATAGAGCCTCATACCTGGACGTCACATCAATCAAAAACTTGGTGATTGGAACTGGGAAGTCATCTTTCAGACAATGCCGATTAAGGTCTCTGAAGTCAATGCAGATGCGGATTTTCCAGTTCTTTTTCTTGACAGGGACGATGTTGGCCAACCAAATGGGGTACTGGACCTCCCAGATGAAGCCTTCTTTAATGAGATTATCGACTTCAGCCTCTATCTTGGTAGCGTGTGTGGGGTGTGTCCTTCTAGCGGCCTTTTTGTAGCCGCGGTGGCCTTCCGGAAGACCCAGGTGATGTGTTTCTACCTCGGGATCGAGTCTTGGCATTTCCATGTAATTCCATGAAAATACATCCCAATTCATCCTTATAAAGGAGGTATATATGTCATGTTTCTTGAGAGACATGGCCATGCTAATGAGAGTGGGCCTCAGGTCTTCTTCGGTACCCAAGTTTATTTCCATGAGCTCATCCACAGTGGTGGAGATACCCTCCTCAAATGTGGGAGGTGAATCTCTGAGATCTTCCTCCTCTTCTTCTCCCAAGTCCTCATCTTCTTGATCTGACGAGGAGAGAGTTTCCGGTCTGAGCCTTCGAGGGTTTGAGGGAGGGGAATCGTGGGCATCCCTACTTGAGTATTCGTCCCCAAATCGAGGGTTGGTAGATGTTCCCGCGTTTTCGTGCTCGTCCATCGTGGATGAAGTCATGAGGACATCTGAATGTGTGTCCGGACTCGAACTCCTACTCTCAACATGGTTGATGGGCATGACATAATCTCTGCCAAGCTGCCTGAGGGGGTCATCGGGGACCATTTCCAATCCATTCGGAGCGGGGATCCAGTCGACGTCGTCGACCAAAGGCTTCTTCTTCTTTTGCTCATAGAACCCGACGTCGATGTAATGTGACTCTGAGAGCTCGAAAGGGGCCTTGTTGGAATGCAACGTCCCGCTTTGTTCGTTGACATAGTACTTGATACACTGGTGGTAGGATGAAGGAACGACTATGTGCTTATGGAGCCATGGCCTTCCAAGTAGGGAATTGAATGCTGTGCTCTGCCGGACCACCAGGAATTCTGTGTAGGCTACCAGGTCACCAAAATGGGTCTTTAGCTTAATCTTTCCCATTGGATTCTGCTCACTCTTGTCGTAACCTAAAAAAGTTGTGGCTAAGGGAATTATATCGTCCTCACCGTAGCCCAACTTACAGAGTGTCCGTAGGGGAAGGAGGTTAACTCCAGAGCCATTGTCTATAAAGACATTTCGGATCTCAATACCATTCAGTGTGCCTGACTCATATAGCGGTCTGATGTGTCCTTGCATGATGGCATCTTCATCCTGATCGGTTAAGGAAATCACTGCATTGCATTCAGCCAGGCCAGTCTCCATCCGGTAAATCTCGGCAGAAGCTACCTCAGCTTAGAATTCCTGGGGGCTGATCCAAGCTTTGATGAGAGCTTCCCTAAGGTTGGCTGACAAACTTAGGGTATCCTGGATTGACAACTTGGCTGGCACTAACGCTAGATGCTTAAGGATGTCATGTTTTTACTCCAGCGGTCGATGCTTCTCCGTTGGTGGGAGAGTCTTAGTGGGTGCTTTGGGAGCTGGAGCATTTGACGAGGAGGGACTGGATACGGGGTCAGATGTCTATGGTGTTCCTGGGTTTTGAAAACTTGGCATGGCCGATCTGTTTCTGTGCCCTAGGCGACCAGACACTTGCTCCTCCTCTGGTGGGTATCGTAGAACCATAGGGCCAGAGTGGCTGCTTGTGGAGGTGGAGGGGTATTCTCTCTTCTGCTGAGTCCGCTGAAGGCCCCCCCATGGGTTTCCACAATATTGACGGTCTGGGCCGGGGTCCAACCATAGGGTTGGTTTCGGCTGCGGCTGCGCCTCCCCTGGTATCCCCTACCTCTGTGATTCCTCCTCCCAGCTCCTCGTGTAGGAAACTCAGGTTCGTAATCATACCGTTCGTCAGGGAATGATTCCATGAGATGGATGATGTTGATAGAACCAAAAATTTGCTCTTCATCCTCTGACAGGTCAACCTAGTCGGTTGTCTCTAATTGTGCCGTTTGGTGGGTTGGTGCCCGTTGTGCCAAATTCGAGGGCATGAAATCTGCCAGGGTCGGGACTAACTTTGGCCCCGTCGTGGACTGCTCCTCTTGTAATTGCTTCCTCCTTTTGCTCCATCTGGATGACCTTCTTGTGGAGGGTTGTGAGGCCGATGTTGTCGGCTCTGTGGCTCCAAGGGCTGCTGGTGGCAACACAGGCTACTGTAGTTGAGCTCAGAGTATGCCTTGGGATCGGTTGATAGTCTCCCAAGTCATCTAGTTGTCAAATTTCTGCCACCCCTCCTGTTTGTCAGAGTCAGTGGTAGAGATACATGCCACATGTGCTGGGGGTGGTCCCAGCTCGACTTGTCCAGAATCTACCATCCTCTAAAGAAGGTCTTTGAAGATGAAGCATTCTTGGATACTATGCCCTAACATCTGGTGGTAGGGGCAATAATCCGGCCTGTCATCGTGGCCGACTTCTTCAGGTCTCCTCGGCTCCGGGAGGCGGAGAAATTTGCAGTTCATGGAGGCAACGAAGTAGCCACAAACTTGATCGTCTCGGAACAAGTATTCTTTTTTTCTTCGCTCCTCGAACGGGTTCCGCTTCGGTCCTCAATGATCATCCCGTTTAGGTGGGGGAGGCCACTAGTATGCAGGGGGGGCTTGATGATTTGGTGGAGGCCTGTGCGGTGGACCGGGCACAAGGGCCAACTTGAGTGTGATAGCAGATGCTTCAGCTCTACGAGATCTCTTCACCGGAGCCTGCGAGGCTATTCGGGACTTTGAATTAGTCCGCTGTAGGGAGTCCTCAATTCTATGGGCAATGGCCACGAGATGGAGGAATCCAGTGGTGCACTCCACCGGTATGAGCAGTGTTCGCAGCTCATCTCTAAGATTATCGATGCATATGGCTACCATCTCATCTTGAGGCATTGGCCTGTTCAGAGAATAGGTCAGACCATTCCATCTTGTGATGAAATATGAGACCCTCTTGTTCTCCCTTTTCTTGCAGTTCATGAGATCGCTGACCATTGTTTTAGGTAGTGTTGAACTGAAGTGGAACAGGAACTCCCAGCTCTTTATCGACTGGGCCAGTAGACTCGTATACCAGACGAAGGCGGATCCTTGCAAGGTCCGTACGAAGCATCTGAGTTTCACTACTTCTTGTTGTTCCGGAGTCCCCATCATAGGGTCGCAATAGGACGCGTAGTGCATCAAATGCTACTCCAGATCGCCTGATCCATTGAAGATGGGGAATATAGGGCTCCCAAAATTGGGTGGAGGTGGTGTATTGGTCACCCAATATGGGTAGGGTTTCCGCTCCGGCTGTATCGGAGTGCGTCGACCTTCCATTGCTTTCAATCGAGCTGTTAGTGCCTCGATGGTATTGGTGAGTCCCTGGTTTACATCCTGTTGGGCCCAGTCCTGGGAAGGCGTAGCCCAAGGCATTTCCTGAGGATTCAGATTGGCTGACACCAAGGGTGCATATTCCATTCGGGGTACCCTCGAAGGGTTCAGGCATACTTGCTCTGGTTGTCTCCTAAGTGGAGGAGAATCCTGTTATTCATCATCCATGTTTAGGTATTTGGACGAACCAGGCGCCTCATTGGGCAGGAGCCCTGATCGTTCTTCGTTTTTTGGGGTAAGCCTTAGCCTTTGAGGTGCACTTGCTGGGAGTGCATGACATGGCTCTTCTTGGGACACACTTTCAGTAAGGCGGTTCCTCTGGAGCATCTCGGCGTTAAGCTGCCTCAATTCTTTCATCTCTTCTTCATGTCGAGCGAACCTCTCTTCGAGCGTGAGTGGCTCATTTTTGTCGAGAGAAGGGGATGGGTTAAGGGTAACCGCTCCTTTGTTCTTATCCTTTCTGGAAGCTCACAGGGTAGGCGGAGGGAGGTTAGTTGAAGGGGAGGCCATATTTAAAGCATCCCTCTGGTTCCGAGTGTGCACACCTAGGGGTTCATGGTGAGTCACAGCCTGACCAGAACCGTCATCTCCTGATCCGTCCGTATTTTCATTTTATCCAGTGTCACCCATGGGGTTAGCCTCTATGGTTTTGATGAACACATATTGCGGGGTGGAGGGGACGTCATCCTCCAAATAGGAATAGGATCTCCCACATCTTTGATTGGACCTCCCTTTCATGACCTGGGATTGCCCTCGGACTTCCTGACGAACGGTGACGCAGAGAGTTCTTTGATGTGACCTTACGGTGCGCCTTCCTCTCAGAGGGGATGATGATTCAAATAATGGGATGGGACGGGAACCTCCTCTTCTGATTGTCCTCCCCAGATGAGTGAATACTGATTCTCATGGGGGAGATTGTTGTTGAGGGGGTAATAATGCCCCCAGCCCTGGGGGCTGGGGCTGGCTCCATTCCCTGGACATTGAGTCTCTTCCCGGTTTTATTGGTCTTACGGGGAAATTTTTTGTTAAAAATACCCCCAGCCCTGCAGGCTGGGGTTGACCCTGGATTGCGGCAGTAGCTGCGGCTATCGCGACTTGCCTGATCTCACGTGCCCCCATCCAGGGGTGAACCGGATATGGTGCCGAATTCACCTGTGGATCAGTCCCTTCTGGGTAGGTAGGAAGAGATCGTTGATTGGCCTCTCTTAGGTGAGAGGCTTGCTATATTCTCTTGTTGGCCTGATTCATGAGTTTTTGAATGGCTCGTTCCCGCCGGGCCTGACGCTTCTAGGACTTACTCGAGGCCCGACTCTATTGGGTGTGTTGCCTTTCCTGAACAGGGGGTCCACCCGATTGTCGTCTCGATGTGATGACATTACACGATACCATGCCGAACGAGTTCCCCTAGGCAAGGAGTGAAGTGAAATGAAAAGCTCCGTGTTCCCCCCATCCCCTGATATGGACTCCCGTCGGAGCATCACCGATGAGGCAGTGCAGTTCTTGTAGTGCACGGAGGCAGGCTGCCTCCATATTCCCTTTGCGCCTCTTGGAGAATTGTCATCACGTCGAGGAAAGGACCTCCAGGTTGATGTGACACAAGAGGTCCCCTACCGTCTTGACGTGGTCTACATACCCGTCATAGGGTAGGAAGCTTGACTTCATCCGGAGAAGGGTCGTCCATATATTATAGTGGATGTTGTGCATGCATTCTTCCGACAACTCCCTAGGTATGTCGTACTGAGAGGTGGTCGCGGGCCAAAACATGACTGGTATATCATTCCTGGCCAGTCGTTTCCTCAGGTGCAACATATCGTCATATTCCTCTATCAGTGATTCCTCTACCTGGTCAGCCCAGCTAAGGCTCTCACTGTAGTCGGAGGTAGCGGGACCGGTAGGTATCAAATTGTCTTATGGGTGATTCCGATGTGGTTCAGAAGATGAACGCAGCCCTGGAATGGATCATGATCGAAGAAGAGAATCGTTAGCGACAAGCTAGGAATCTGACATGCTCGATCCTGTCCTTCTGAGGGCCTCAACATACGAGGTATTTTCGGTGCTTGACTCGGCAGGAGGAGGACCTTCCTGTCGATATAATATGTCATCGTGAGGAGGACCTTCGCAATGACGGACATAATGGTGAGGACTACCATTACTGATTGATGCTTCACTGAATAGAGGACTTTTGTAGTGCACACCCTGGGGAGGACCTCCAAGGTATGTTGTGGCAAGTGGAGGACCTTCTGGCCGCATAGCGTCATTACGGGGAGGGATTTCGCAACAAATTCCATCATGGTGAGGATGACCATCATGGATTGACGTTCGACGCGCATCCTGGGGAGGACCTTCAGGACACGCCGCGATAAGGGGAGGACCTTCTTGTCGCTTAGATCCATTGTAGGGAGGACCTTCACAATGGCGGTCGTGGTGGCGAGGACTACCATCACAGCTGTGGCAATGGCGAGGACTGCCATTACTACTGCTGCATGGTGAATATCTGCAAGATACATCCTGGGGAGGGCCTCTAGAATGTACTGCAATGAGGGGAGGACCTTCTCATTGCTCGACGTCTCTATGGGGAGGACCTCCGTTATCAGGGTGGCGAGGACTACCACCGTGACCTGATGCCTGGCTGCGTGGAGTTCCGTTGCAGCGTAACCGCTGGGGAGGACCTTCAGGGCATGACACGACAAGGGGAGGGCCTTCTTATCGTGATGAGACGTCACTGCGGGGAGGACCTCTATATTTGTGATTATGATAGTGAGGACTACCATCACAATCTATGGTCCCATTGCATGGAGAGTGACTGTAGTGTATACCTCGGGGAGGACCTTTAGGGTGGACCGCAACAAGTGGAGGAACTTCTTGCTTCTTGATCTTCTGGTCATGTGGAGGGTTTTCGTGACTTGCATCAAGAGAGGATCTCTCATGACCGATCGTTATATGCTCGCGGGGGAGGCCCCCACGGGTGCTCTGGGGAGGACCTTCAGAGATGCTGGTAGCGACATTGCTGGGAGGACCTTCGCAACTGCTAATGCCACTCCCATAATATGGAAATGGGTGGGTAGGGTTTTGAGCCTTTGATGTGTGCTTAGCGGCATTAGGAACCCCAGATTCTAGCAGAACGGAGTCATGACCCCACCCTTTATTTTTCGGCTGCCTTCGGCGCGTTCGGGTAACTCTTTTGCGGGCAGCGGGGACTGTCTGCTGTTGACAACAGCCTTCACCTTCGGGTCCCTGTGTAATTGGGTCCCATGACGTTTCCGGGATATGCTAATGAACATATTGACTTTTATCAGGAATATATGCCTACTCTGGAGCATCCACCGTGATGGATGGGTGTCCCCCAGTTGGAACGAGTGAAGGTGCTCGATCTGGTTGCCCTTTCATCGCAGAATATAGCCGGCGACCCTCTTGGCCTGAACCAGGGATGGAGATCTACTCCGAGGTGGCTATCTCTTTTTTTAGATGAGTCGCCTCAATTGGGGAGATGGGCTCATGGTCTCGAGTCCTTGATGTTGTTTCCGATGCAATTACATGCTAGAAAGTCTGCAAGATATGATCTGGGATCGATACCTCCTCCTCCATCATTTCCAGGATATATAGAGATACATCTTTGGTGGGAACGAGTATGATGGCACATTCCAGTATTGGAGTAGGAATACCCTACTCCAGTCCTCCATTGGTCAGTGGGTACTGACAACTATCCTGTGTCGGGGCAGGTGAACGAATCGGCCCCTGTACCGGGATACGCCGGTTTGTCTCTCTGTTTGCCGCCACATCGGGGAGACGGACTTTACTTGCATCCTCAGGGAGCTGGCCCTGCATATATTGGTTTCCCACCGTATCGATTCGGTGGCCTTTGCTGACGGGGAGACGTGCCCGCCTATGATTTTCCACCACATCTGGGTGGCGGGCTTTGTTGATCTCCACCATATTAGGCTGGCGGGCATCTGAAGCAACTTCCAGGAGCTGGTCTTGCAGGTGTCGGGTCGCCACCGCATCAAGCTAGTGGGATTCACGACCCTGGGCAGGGAGAGGTTCCTGCCTGGTGAGTGCCTTCGTACGTGAGCGATAGGCTTGATGGAGCTCAGCGGGGATGCGTGTCAGCTCGTGCGATGCCACCATGCCTGGATGGCGGGCTCGCGAGGAGCAAACATGTGTAGGTGCATGTTCATGGTACATCTCTGTGGCTGAGTAGAAGAGCTCCTCCTCAGGGACCAGGGTGATGATCGGTCCCCGATTGTACGTCTTCTGCCCTCGTCGGGCGGTCCGAGAGGTCAGAGCTCGGTGAGCGTGGGCCTGAATCCTCGAGGAAATATCCTCCTCGGCGCGAGGATGTTGAGTCACGGCGTGACCGCGATGACACCTTTCGGTGGGGGCCTTGGAGCAGAACCCCCGTTCGATAGGGATGAAGTCCTCAACGTTGACCTCATCCACCTCCCTGAAGTAAGGGAGGTACGCATTGTCCCGTTCCGGGGATAGGCTCCCGAAACGATTGGAGACAGCGACAGGGGCTGTTTGGGTCCGCCTTTCCGATCGCTGCTGGGAAGGCGACCGGTGAGCTCTAGCAGATTAGAGGGTGTGCATAGCCGCCTCCACCATTGGGAGAGTACCATTCACATGGTACTATCAGATCAGCGTGTCCAAAACCCAGCATTGAAGACGCTGGGTGGGTGATGGGGTCCTTCATTGTTGAGGAAGTCTCGTCCTTGCGTTGTTGGAAGCGTGCACTTGTGAGTTCCTTTACGATTCCATTGGATCGAAGGGAGTTCTGAAAGTAGTGCCTAAAAAACATTTTAGCAAATACAAGCAGAAAACCCATCAAAGCAGTATCTTATAATCCCATGCGTAATTAACGACCTTGCTGGGCCCTCCTTTAGAGAATAAGGGGGCACTGGGTGAGATTAGGTTAAATCTGTCATGTTTGGTTAAAGATTCATGTCGGGTTCACAATTTTTTGTCTCATTCTTGGTTTTTCGGCCATGAAACGCCCAATGGCTCCGTATACAATGATTGATGGACCTACTTTCCAAAGGCAGGCGTTCGCTGGATGGTCTGACCAGTGACTCTTAATAACTCACATTGGTCAAGAGGATGGGAAGTCGGGCTCATCACACCCTTTTTGGGGGGAATTATTGCCTGTTCCTGGACTCTCTTACACATTTAAGACATATTCATATGTTTTTCAAATCTTTGGTTTATACCCAGACATAGTATCCATAGATTCAACCCTGGTGGGCAATGGTCAACTGGACACAGGGGTTCAAAATCATTTATGCCTGAGGTTTACCATCCCTCGTTGGATTAATGACCCCGAATGTTTGGAACTCAATTGAGGCAGCACTAGGAGTGGCGTGGTGAACCGATGTGGAGATGATCGGGTCGACCGGACATTAAGCTTGAACCTCAGGGAGGATTCCTACGTACCCTGCTTAGGAAGCAGGGATCAAAGTCCACGTAGTTCGGGTAGGTTTCGGGGGACTGACATGAAGAGGGACTAGGTGGTCTGATGGGTGGTGGGCTTGAACCTCATGGAGGCTTCCTACAAACCCTGTCTAGGAGGTAGGGATCAAAGTCCACGTAGTTCTCTTAAACAGTTTAACGTCATGCTGGACGGGGGTGGAACTCGACGTGAAGAAATGACTGAGTGGTGGTCTTAAACATCGTGGAGGCTTCCTACATACCCTACCTAGGAGGTGGGGATCAAATTCCACATAGTTTTCTTAAACAGTTTAACTTCATTCTGGACGGGGGTGGAACTCGACGTGAAGAAACGACCGAGTGGTAGTCTTGAACCTCATGGAGGCTTCCTACGTACCCTACCTAGGAGGCAGGGATCAAAGTCCACGTAGTTCGCTTAAACAGTTTAACATCAATCTGGACGGGGGTGGAACTTGACGTGAAGAAATGACCGAGTGGTGGTCTTGAACCTCATGGAGGCTTCCTACGTACCCTACCCAGGAGGCAGGGATCAAATTCCACGTAGTTCACTTAGCTTGGGGCTTACGCTCTGGGGCATCCCATATGAGGATTTCATGGTTGATGATTACTTTAAGCCCACTTGATTCATGCTCGGTGTGAGAAACAAGAGGCAGTAGGGACCCGGGGATCATGTCGCGAAATGTGCGTTTGTGAGAAGAGGAGTGGGGCTTATGCATGAAGGTGGTCCAGGGTAATGGATTAGGGATTACACTCTGAGGAGGCCCAGGGTGATGAATTGGGGATTACACTCTGACGAGGCCCAGGGTGATGGATTGGGGCTTACACTCTTAGGAGGCCCAGGGTGATGAATTGGGGATAACACTCTGAGGATGCCCAGAAGACCGGGGCTTTCTCCGAGATGGACGCCCGTAGAGACAAAGTCCAGCGAGAGAGGGAAAGGGGGTGCTCTTGTCCCCATATCCTCTCTGGAAATCCAAAAAGGCTTCCTTCTTATGGGTATTTTAATACCCCCGAGGGGCCCTAGACAAGTGGATGGGTAGAAAAGGGAATCCCGATCTTAGACTCCACATTAACGTGGGAATGTGAACCCAGGAATGCATCGGGAATCTTATCAAGGGTCAGGAAACCCCTTTGTCCCTATTTACCGTGGGTATGTGAACTCCAAATGGCGCGCTGATGCACCTGAAAGGTATACCATACAGATCTGGTGCCTCTGGCGGAGGCCTCGGCTTGGGGCTGATGAATAGGCCAACGAGGGAATCGTGGAGGACCTGGCTGGATCGGAAGGATTTTACATCGCCCTGGAAATGAGAACATCGAAGTATTTGGCTAGCCACCAAGAGGTATGGGTGGTGGCTCCCTTCGCATGGGGAAGTTCCATGTGGCTGGACAAGCCGTCCACGAACTAGGGTGGTCCGCGGACTGATTGGCAATCCACGAACCAGGGTGGTCAACGGCTTCAGGTTCAATCCGCGAACCAGGGTGATTCGTGGCTTTGGGATCAATCCGCGAACCAGGGTGGTTCGCGGCTTCAGGATCAATCCGAGAACTAGGGTGGTTCACAGATTCAAGCTCAATCTGCGAACCAGGGTGTTTTTCGGAGGGTTCCAGGCGGGCAGTGGCGGCCAAGGGCGGCGCCGATCGAAAGCTCTTCGGTTGGGGCTTTTCCCGCGGAGGAGGGTGCTCCGCAGTACGACGGATGGGAAAAGAGGCATAAACTCCCTAGTCTACAGGGAAGTCATCCACGGAGGGGGTATGGTTCGTGGTTCTTTCTTTTTTATTATTTAGGTTCATTTTTCACCAAATTATTATGCATTTTCTAATTCCTTCTTAATTCATATACCTGCTGTGGTTCACGGGTGGGAATTTCACTATTTGTAATATCTGAAGTCTTCCTTCAACCGATCTCCTTCCTCTGAATACGATTCCATTTCTCTGATCCTCTCTTCTTTCCCCCTTGGTCTCATTTTATAGAGTGGGGAAAGAAATGTATCTGTGGCCATGCGGCACCTTTTGCGGAGGCCCCTGAAGAAATTCCCAGTTCACAGCTGACTTGTTCAATCCGCAATTCACGATGGGTATTGAACACTCCCCTCCTCCACGAGGTGAACTCTGGGAGTGATACGCTGCTACAGAGGGTTCTGCCTCCATTCTGTGAACGACAACATGTGTGGCTTGATCCGGTCAATGCGGTCCGTGGTTTGGGGTGGTTTGTGATGGTGAACCGAACTGGCGCCCATCCTGCCTTGCGACCGCAGAGGCTCTCCACCTCCATTTCGCGAACGACAATGGTTCGCGGAGGGGGGTGCCTTGCGGTGCCTATCCACGTTGTGCTTCCATGGATTGGTTCACAGACTGGTCCTTTGTGACTCCTCTTTGAATATTTTCCCCAATTCTTTTGGGAATTCGGGTAAAATTTCCTTTGTGGATTTTTCAAGACCCTATAGGAACATAGAGGAGTCATACCGGTAGTAGATGAGTTCTGCGAGATCTTGAGAATCACGAGCAACTGAGTCGTGGTCAGGGTTTTTTTAAATAGATCAGGAACACTTTAAAGAGTGCTTTTGAAAAAGCACTGATAAATATCCCTCTAAACAACGCAAAATTTATAAGCGCTTATTAAATGAGTATTTTTCAGTGATTTTTTAGCAGTGATAAATATCAAACTTTATCAATGCTAAAAAAGTACTAATAAATATGTCTTTTAATAGTGCTTTATTAGCGTTGATAAGGATTTATCTTTATCAACAATAAAAAAGCACTGTTAAAAGTTTTGTAATTATAATTATTAAAATAACTTTAGTATAATTTTTTACATATTTAAATATATATAATTATTTATTTATAATTATATAAATAATTATTTAAAAATAATTATTATTTATTTATTATATTTATTTATTTAAGTGTATGTGTTTATATATATTGCATAATATATTTTTGTGTGCGTTTGTGTATACAAATGCATTAACATATTTGTGTGTATGTGTGAAATAAATGCAACACATGATGTTTAATATAAGTTAAATTGAAAATCAAACAACATTAAAAATGAATAATACATTAATATGTATTTCATTAACATTTTATATATATTATAATTTATCATTTTATATATCTATATTTAATATATACTATTTATTAATATTTATAATCTATATATATGTATATGAAATTTATTCATTTTTATCAATAATTATTTAATTAAAAAATGTTTCATATTTTTATTATTTTACTCATTTTATTTTTATTTGTTTAATTTTTCATTTTATTCTAGACCTTTATCAATGATAAAAAAGCACTGATTAATGGAAACTTTTATCAATGCTAAAGAAGCACTGATAAAGGATAACTTTTATCAGTGTTATAAATAAAGCGCAGATACAAGTTTCATTTATCAGTGTTAAAATAAAGCACTGATGAAGGTTACCTTTTATAAGTGCTAAAAAAGAAAAATTGATAAAGGGTGCATTTTATGAGTGCTTTTTTAGCGCTGATAAAGGGATTCCTTTATCATTTCTTATTTTAGCACTAATAAAGATAGAATTTATCAGCGAATTTTTTTAACATTTATAAATGTCATCGTTGCTATAGACAGGTTTTTTAGTAGTGTATCTTATGTTTTCATATGATCATTGATTGATATATTTCATGTTTACCCAAACTGGTCATTTGAGCTCATCCTTTCTCAGGTTTCTTTTCCCCAAGTTACGAATAAAGTTTTAAGTGGGATATGTCTATGAAGAGTACTAAATGGGATGATAATTATAGAATATGTTTAAGATCTTTAATGAAATAAGAAGATTGTGTAACTATTTTCTAAAGACACTAAACCTTTAGGGTACTTGGGAGTGAATTAGTGAAATGTATTGAATATTAATCTATAAATATTTAATCTCTATGTATAAAAATCCTGGTATGTTATAGTTTTTATCCGAGTTAGTGTTTAGTTAATATTTGGAAAATGGGATAGGAAAACCATACTGAGATCCCTAGGAATATGTCTAAGGATTAGTCCAAGTATAGGAAAATATACTATAATTTGGGTGAAGGATAGAGAGAATGGTTTCCAAGAAATTACATGATTTTCTGGATACTACAAGTAGATGTGGCTCTGACAAAATTGTACCTATGGGTAATAATTTCAAAAAGGGTGCATTGATATAGACTTAATCATCACATGTTGCATAAAAAAGGGCCATATTGCACACATGGTTTGATAATATTGAATGATATTTTTTTGTAAATTCATAATATTCTTGATGGTCATGATGACCATTTTGGTTTTACTATGGAATTGAAGATAGTAGAATAAAGTTGAGGTGGTAAAAGGTATGCTCAAAATATTGAAGTAAACTATTTGAGATTAGTTATATAAGTTCATGTATATTATGAGTAGTATCTAGTGATGTTAATTTTTATCCTCAACATTATATATTTAATTATCATTAAAAATCCTTAATGATATGATGATCATATCTCATGTTTATGGTTCTTCTCAATTTGAAGTTTATGGGAATGTGCTTCCTATAAATATTTTTATTCTCCATATGGTCAATTTTTTTGTTATATTAGGACTGAGTTGGATTTACTTATATAAATACCACATCTATTTCTGAGTAAGGGAAGTAATGTTTAATATTCTAAACCAACATATAAATTTCTATCAGTGTGATGATAAATATGAACTTCTAATGGAGATCAATTCCACTGTATGAGTCTTGATTCCCATTCAAAATGGGTGTTTACCTCAAATGGATTTGGAGAAACTAAACATCAATGATATGCTTATTTTCAGATGTTTTTTGATGTATTTAAAAAGGATTTGCTTAGTCTTCCACTAAGACGTGACATTGAGTTCTTAATAGGAATCATGCATAGGGTCACACCTATTTCAAATACTCCCTATAGAATAGCCTTGATTGAGTTGAAATAATTGAAGAATAAAGTACTAGAGAATATTTCAAAGGGATTTATTTGGACAAGTGTGTCCCCTTGGGGTGAACCTATCCTTCTTACTAATAATAAAGATGGATCGATGTGACTCTATATTGATTATAAGGAAAAAAACACGTTCAAAATAAAGAACATGTATCCTCTACCCTATATTGATGATTTATTTGACCAAATAAATAGTGATTGATAATTTTTTAAGATTTAAATTCATTATGGATATCATAAGTTGAGGGTTAAGAAGGAGGATACAACCAAGATAACATTACATACGAGGTATGGGAACTGTGAATATATATTGATTCCATTCATCCGTAGTAATTTCCCTGATATCTTTACAGTTTTAATTAATAGAGTCTTTAGAGATTACCTTGATTAATTTTTGGTAGTATTTATAAATTATATTCTTATCTATTAAAATAGAAATTATGAGAGTCAATATCACTTGATAATTATATTTAAGACCTTGTGTAAGGATAAATGGTATCAAAAAATTATAAAGTGTAAATTTTAGCTAAAAAGGGTTTCATTTTTTGGTCATATAATCTCAAAAAGGGGTATATCTGTGGATCTATAAAAGATTAAGGCTATTGAGTGTTGACCATAACCAACCACAGTGACTGAGATCCAAATTTATCTTGATTTGGATGGATATTAGAAAGGTTTTGTGGAGAAATTTTCATAAATATCTAATCAACACACCAAGTTAACTTGGAAGGGATCCAAGTTTCTATAAATGGATAAATTTGAGGAAAACTTCAAATAACTAAAGAGAAGGTTAGTAAGTGCTCCTATTCGTACATTACCCTATAGTAAAGAAGGTTTTTTAATCTATATTGATGCATCCAATAAGGGATTGGGATGCGTTATCATGTATAATTATATGGTTATAGCTTATGCCTCATGAAAATTGAAGGTTTATGAACAAAATTATGCAACTCATTATTTAGAGTTATCTATGGTAATTTTTTCATCAAAGATATAGTGGAATTATCTTTATTGATAAAATTTTGATATATATATATATATATATATATATATATATATATATATACTGATAAAAAATGTTTAAAGTATATATTCACATAGGAGTACTTGAATATTAACTAGATAATATTTTTAGATATGATTAGAGATTATGATTGCTCAATACATTACCACCTTGGGAAAGTGAACATGGTGGGAGATTCTTTGAGTCGAAAGGGTCATGCTAGCTTATCCATGATGAGGATCACAAAAGATCAAATATTTATGTCTTTACAAATTATTGATCTTGGAATATTTAAGGAAGGGAGGAAATATTATCTTTTTCAAAAAATTGTTAAACCTTATATACATGTAAGGATAAAATAGGTTCATAAGGATGATTTGAATATTCAAAAGAAGCTAATAAATGTTTCTGAGTTAAACATTGATTGGGATGGAATGATAAGGTTCAGAAACTAGGTTTTTGTTTCATATATATTGTATTTTAATAAGGATCTATTAGAAGAGCCTCATAGTTCTTCATTATCTATTCTTCCTAAAAGTAAAAATATGTATAGATATTTGAAAGAGTATTTCTAGTAGGATGTCATAAAAAGAGATATCACAGAGTTTGTATCTAAGTGCTAGGTATTTTAGAAAATTAAGGCTAAGATAAAAAGTTATATGAGGATTTTATAATAATTATACATACTAAGAAGTAAATGGGAAACAATCACCATGGATTTTGTTATTATACTCCCCAAAACATCTAAAGGGAATAATTATATATGGGTTTTAGTCGTTTTTAAAAAATAATCACACTTCATCACTATTAGATAATATTTATCTCTATACCAATTTCTATAATATAGATTAAGGAAGTGGTAAGGTTTCATAGTGTACCAAATTCTATTTAATATGATCGGGATTCAAGGTTCACCTCAAAGTTTTGGTGAAGTCCTTATCATAATTCTGATATAGAGTTAACTTTCAGCACAAATTATCATCCCTAGATAGATTTTTAGTCTGATAGAAAAATTTAAACCCTAGAGGATATTCTAAGATCTTGTTCTATGGATTTAAAAGGTGTTTGGGATCAAATCCTTCCATAAGATGATATTTATTTCAGTAATAGCTTTCACTCGAGCCTTTAGATGGATCCTTATGGAGCCCTCTATGGAAAGAAGTGTAGAACTCCAATGTACTGGGATAAAATTGGAGAAAGAAATATACTGGGACCTGAGATAGCTGAATTAAATTTATAGAATTTTAGAGCCATTCAACAACTCATAAGGGTGGAATAAATTCAACATAAAAGTTATACTAACAATCACTATTGTGATATGGAATTTAAAGTTGATGGTAATGACTTTCTAGGAATTTCTCCATGGAATAAGATAATGAAATTTGGAATGAAATAAAAAATATTCCCTGGGTATATTAGTCCCTTTGAAATTCCTGATCATATTGGTATGGTAGCTTATCAATTGGTACTTTCACCAAACCTCTCTCTAGTCTATAGTGTGTTCTATGTATCTCTGTTAATGAAGTACATACCTGATCCTTCACAAATACTGAACTCAGAGGTCATAAATCTAGAGAATGGCATTTTTTAGAAACATCCATTATAGATTATGGATCATACATAGAAAGTTCTATGAAATAATACCACTCAATTTTTTAATGTTTTTTGGTGAAACCACCAGCTTGAGGAAGCTACGTGGGAACCTGAAGATGTAAGGATATGGAATTATCCTCAGTTTTTTTTACCGAAGTGATAAAATTTCAAGGGAAATTTAATTTTAAGGGTGTTATAATGTAACACCATGACGTTTTATGAAATATATTTTTTCATATAAATTTATTTCATTTGATAGCTTGTGTTACATGCAACACCGATATTTAACAAACTGTGATATACCATTAATATTATAATTTAAACATGAATGTCATAACCTAGAAATTAAACATGGTGGTATTAATAGGAATAACCAAATTTTATATATTATGTATAATGTTTTATATAAATAAATCACATTGATAAGAAAAAGTAATTAATTTCTAGTAAATTATTTATATGTTTTGAAAATATTGTTTTCTCAAAAAAATGTTTTTATTTAATTTCTTGATCAAAAAATAAAATTAATTTTCCAATATTAGATATTTATTTGATAAAATTAACTTAGTTTCTTAAATCTAAATGTCAAAATTATCTTTGAGTGAATTATTGAGAATTTTTTGAATAGTGTAATTTTTCGATGAATAGTAAAAAATAATGATTTTATTAAAAATTACCTTTTCATTTAATGAATTTAAAAGTTACATTTTATTTTAATATGGTTATAAAATTAAATTTAGTTAAATTATATATTTTTTAATCTAATTTATGTCATTGGAATAAATTTAATATTGAATTTTTATATTAAAACATTCTATACTTATGAAAATTTTCTCTTTGGAAAACTGTTTTTTCGTTGCATCTATGGGTTTATTATTAAATTAAAATTTCCCAATTGTAGAGACCTGAAGCTTGACGTACATGGACATTACATTACTTTTTCGGAATACTTAGTACATAACAAAAACACAAACACAAGGATCGTAATAGTTTAGTGTCTTTGGAAACTCGGAACGTAATCTTCTAATCGTGGTGAAAGATCTTCAATATCTCCCATAAAGATCTTCCCTTTTTTTACCTGAAACCTTTCTTTATATCCTGGGGAAAAGAAAACAGAAAAGGGTGAGCTCAAATGCTCAGTAAGGGTAAACAAAAGAAATATCAATCACATCATATTCATAAGAACATAACATTTTGGAAATCTTAACCTGCAAAAGAGAGCATAATTTCATAACATGGGATAAATCATAGTAGTGAAATGAAATCAAAATAATCATAAAATAAAACATGTAACTTTGTGTAATACACACATAATCATAGAGAATCATTTCTTGTTAGTCATGACTCATTGCCAAGACTATCTTAGTGGACAAAGTCCCTTTCTGAATCGAGTCACCCTCGTTTCAGTCCTGTTTCACTGAACCGGTATAACCTACCATTCCAGCCATGTCTATCTCAGGAGATATGAAATCTTTACCCAATGCATTGGAGGGAGATATAGGTCCCAACCATCTCATAATGATACCATTCTTATGTGTGCCACAAAATCATAAATCATACATCATTTCATAACCCATGTAATAAAAATGGGAATCTTAAACATCATGACATCATAAAACAATTCATATAAGATAAAGGAATTCATAAAAATAATTCCATCAAAACATAATCAAATCAATTTAATAATAGGGATAAAAACAGAACCCTTTATTATCTTTGATGGAAAAATAATTTTGATAAAACACTTGAACTCTATTCTTGAGGAAAATATCCTTTCTACTTCAAAAACACTTTTCCTTTCTTAACATGTCATACAATTTTAAACTAAAAGAAGTAGATTAAAAATAAACTTGAATACTTGTAAAGGAAACTTCTTCGAAATAATGTTTTAGAAATCCATTCATGCCGTATAAGTTAAAAAAAACATTCTTCGTACTTTTGTCGGAAAAGTCAAAAAGTACCGCGTACGAAAAAACGACAAAAGATTCCTTTCATGTCCTTTACTAAAAACTCACCTAAGGGTAAAATTGGATTTAAAAAATTGTAGGTGGATGGCAATAAAATTACATATTGAAGAAACATGGATGTGGATGATAAAATACACCCCAGTAAATATCAAAGTATAAACAATCTCGGATAAAAATGAGATTGTGATATTTCCCTTACCTTAGGTCCGACTTGCTTTGTAAGTGTCCCAACCTCCTGTATAATGATTTAAATCATGTTATTGACTTATTCCATAATCATATTATATCATATATGGTCCACTTATGACTTTATATTACCCATTCTTTTGTAAATTCATGTTAAAGAAGCATTTTGGGTAAAATCGTTTCATTTATCGTAGGTGTTTTGACTTGTTGTTCTTGACATTATTATTACTTATATCATGATTTACTTACTTCCAGAATATAAAATATGATTTATATATCATATATATTCAGTATATATATATATATAATAGATAGATAAATGAAATGAAAAACACCGTTCATGGAGACAGTAGTCCGTACGTACGCATGAAGTTGTTTTCCTTTCCTTATTGTCTTGAATGGAAGTAAGTAGATGACATACATATATATATATACATAAATCCAGTAGCATTATAATGTCATATATTTCATTATTATTTCTTATATATACTTTTTAATCATTCTTAAATGGTTAACATGGAGAATGAATCTCATCGCGTCGTGGAGATGGTAGTCCGTACGTACGCACGAGCGATGATATCGTTCCCATGGTCGTGGAATTGTGTTGAAGTGTATGTATACTATTTCAGTATCAATATAACTTTATAATAATCATATATAGTTACTCATTACACCGTTATACCCATCCAATTAATGTGGTGGCGGAAAATAGATTACACGACGGCGTGGAGACGGTATTCCGTATGTACGCACGCGCGGTGATTTCCTTTTTCCGTAGGATGGATAGAAGGTTAATTATAGTTGTTTCATATTTATAATAACATATAAGTATATAAGAAATACTGATTTTATTACTTTATCAGGAAACAACTAAAGAAGAAGAAGTTGAATAAGAAAGAAGTTGAAAAAGATCGGTAATGGATATTACCTCTTTTTGACGCGCCTTTTCTTAGCCTCCACTTAAAGAACTAAGGATGGTCTTTGAAGAAGACCAGGACCTCTAACATGATACTAGGGAATTGGAGAAGGGATTTTGGCAGGGGTTGGCCGAGCTTGAAGGCTCAAAGTTGTGTGAGGAAGAGAGGGAGGAGGTGCCCTTTTATAAGGGAGGAGAGGGGCACCTTAGGAATATCTCAAAATATTATTTTATATTAAAGTCAAAATCGGTTTATAATGGTTCCAAAGGGTCTTATTTCGAAGCTAAAGTTGTTATGGGTCTAAATCCTATCAACCAATAGGATTTAGACAAGTTTAGGTTATTATTTTAACCTTATCAATTAGATTTAACTTTAAGTTAAATAATTTAACTTTTACCGTGTCTTTTTGTTTTCTTACACTATATGGTTAATTAAATTACTATAACATTCCAAAAGAACCCCAAATTTTTTATTATTAATATATATATCCTTATCTAAGTCATTTTGCCGAACCTTAGATTTTTAGGAATAAAATAACAATTAATAATATAATATTTGATTTAAAAACTATTTTGTGTCAATTTTGACACTATTTGATATATGATTTTTGTGAAAGTCATAACAGAATTATATGTTCAAACCAAGTTGATTAAATCAACACTAAGATATCATAGTAACCTATAAAATTAGTGTAATTCATAAAAAGTCTTAAATTACATTTATTTTGGTATTTATAATATCAATTATGTCAATATTTCATTAATAAGATAATTACTGCATCATCTTGTGTCATAAATAAATTAACTTATTTGATGTCTAAAAATTACAAATAAAATACCATTATGTAGGAAATCGTTTTAGCTTTCTAATGAATATTTAAAATAGAATTTATCTTATGTACAACCCTATATTAAAAATGTTTTAGTAAATAAACTTTGATTTTAACTCTTTTAACTCTTCTTTGAATTAAATAATAATAAATGTCCTAATCTAATCCAAGTGGGCCTAAATGATAATATTTTACACTTAAGGTTGTTTTTGGTCGATATACACTTGTCCAATAGAATTAGGACATGTGTTAGGGTAATATTAATATCATTCTTACCCTTAATTACCCTATTTACTTTTAACCGTGGTAAATAAAAGTAAAAAGTTACTATTCACCAAAAATTATTTTCATCTCATTGAACCACATTTTACTTACTGACATCAACCGTGTCTCTCGGATTTTTGAAATTCCATTCACAGAAGTGGTAAAATTAAGTTTTATGAAAAATTCAGTTTTTTTAACTACCACTTAGTAGTTTCACTATTCATCAAAAATTGATGTTTTTCAGAACAATGCCAAAATTTCATCCTAAGCTATATTTCATATTCCGAATTCAAAAATGAAGTCTATTTTACCAAATTTATAACATAGAATTTGCATTAATTAATTTTATAATTAAATCCCGATGTTAAAACAAATAGCGTGTTTTTAATAAACAATATCTATCAAAAGATTGACACTTGATTATGTCTGGTTTAAATGTGAAATTACATCCAATGACCAACAATGTATTAAATTGTAAAAATATATTCTAAATATACTTTAAAACCACTCAAATTAATGATTTATCGCTATTAATTATTTCGATTAAAAAATTTGTTTTTAATTATAATTTAGTAATTTTCACTATTCATCAGAATATGAAAGTTATCCGAAAAGTACCAAAATTTCACCTTAGGCTAAATTCGATACTCCGAATCCAAAAATGAAGTCCATTTTAAGAGATAAAATTTCTAAAATTTAAAAAGTGGTTATTACTATTCATAACGGCTAGTTTTAATAATATTTTAATAGCATATCGTTGTTTCGTGAAACTCAGTATTGCGTACTACACACGCTATCGAGGAAGGTTGTGATTGCGTGTAATGCAAGGCAAGTCAAGGATGTGTGTTGTGCAAGCTCTTTTTGGTGTAGCGTACAACACAAGACACTAATGAAATTAAAAAGAATATTTTTCATAAAATCTCGGGCTGTTACATTCTACCCCCCTTAAAATGAATTTCGCCCTCGAAATTCGTCGGGGTTATAAATGGTTTACTACTCGAAAGTTTCTTTAATAGAAACCCACATCGTAAAAAGGAATACCAAAACCAATCTTTAAAAACAAAAGTATGAAACGTAACGGTTACCCAAATAAAATAATCACTGGGTTTCCACATAGGTGAAAATATGGATATGGAAGAAAAATCTAACCATCATGTTCTGATGGAGAGTGGTAGAGAACATGGCTATAGAAAATCCAACAATCACAAATCCATAAATTTGTGACGATCTAAGGTACCATCTGATTCATCAGATATAAGATCACTAGGACAACATTTTTGGTTTTCAAGATCGTTTCCCTAAAGTTAAAGAATTTGAATTAGAATAAATACTTACTTTATTTTGGTACAATCTCACTGTTGTTCGTGCCTTTAACAATTTCCACTTTATCTCTTAAATAAATGAAGTTGAATTTGTTATTAGTGAAGTGTTAGAAGATCGTGTGACAATGACGGGTCATTCCATCTGTCTCAAAAAAAAGGTTGAAAAAGTTATTAAATATTCATAAGTCATTCTATAGTGAGATTAATCATATATGGTTCCTAAAATGGACTTATACTTCATATATCATACTTCTTAATAAAATAAAACTAGTTTCTACTAAACAGGGACTTCCTGTAGGCCAGTGGTAGGTGATAAAGGCCAGTCACACTTCGGTTGTGGGTTCGATTCCCATAGCCTTGTCCGACACGATGGGCTGTCGCCCGTCCTGCAGGTTGTCCTTTTTCTAAAACTATATTACTATAACATCCCATCAATAATATCGAAAACACTTCTATCCTTAAACAATACTAACTTATGTCCAACATAATCCATTCCAATATTTAGGCTTATCTATAATACTGCAGTCCACTCTCATAACATAGTGAAAACGATTACCAGAGATTTAATACCATCGTTGATCCCCATATAACATAAGATATGTTTTGTTGGTCACATTCCAAACATTCAAAGTCCTTAATCATGTATTCTCTTGAATAACCATTGAAACTTAGTGAAAACATGAATGCAGTTAAAAGTTAACACTTTCCACATATCAAAATCCTCAAAATTCTATATACTCAAACCATGATATCACTTAGTCCTTATATCAATCATGAGCTCATGAATACTGTCAAATATTTCATTTTCTCTTTATCCCTTCATTATGCGCATATCATCTACTTTCCAAAATATTTGAATAACTTTTCATGGTTAACGGTACCTTAAAATTATTGAAAACCACAATAGACCAATACACCATAAAAGTACCTCAACAACATTATTCTTGAATACCAATACATAAACACTTCAGTCCATCCACTTCAATGATTGTCCTGGAATAAGTCCTTCCTTGATTTAGAAGTAACTTTTTAGGTCAGGGCATTGAGTTGGGTAATGCCCATGTTCTCCACAAATAAGACATTGAACTCCATAATAGTCTGTCACTCTATGACCCTTTTCTCCACACAGATAACATTGGTCCCTCCATTTGAGGTATTCCTCAAGGTTCTTCTTCCCTTCTTTAGAAATCTCAATCTTCCTTTCTTTATGCTCCTCAACATGCAAACATGCATAATAGTTTATCTTCCTCTTCCTTGATGAATTAGGCATACCACTAAATTTCACCTTGTTAATCATATATCGCGATGACTGATTCGGCATAATCACAATATCTTTCTCTCTAGGAAATACACAATTTTTTTGCTCATAGTCACCAATTTGTCCATTAGATTCAATGTTAACTGAATTCCTTCTGGTTCCCTCCACTAACTAAAACACAAAAAGAATCTTGTGAGAGGAAAAAATCATGCTAGAGAAAACAACATAGTAAAGGGGGAGTACCCTCAATATCTAACATCTTAGGTTAAATTCTAAGATCGTTAGCGCAATTCTAGGACTATAACCTATACGTATACTTAACCTTAGAGACATCCCTAGACATATAATAGAAATATCTCTAGGGATCACACTAAAGTTTTCGCATCCTTGTTTCCAAAGGTTGACTAAACCTTTCCTCTGATACCAACTGTAGAGACCCGAAGCTTGACGTACATGGACATTACATTACTTTTGCGTAATACTTAGTACATAACAAAAACACAAACACAAGGATCGTAATAGTTTAGTGTCTTTGGAAACTCGGAACGTAATCTTCTAATCGTGGTGAAAGATCTTCAATATCTCCCATAAAGATCTTCCCATTTTTTTACCTAAAACCTTTCTTTATATCCTGGGGAAAAGAAAACATAAAAGGGTGAGCTCAAATGCTCAGTAAGGGTAAACAAAAGAAATATCAATCACATCATATTCATAAGAACATAACATTTTGGAAATCTTAACCTGCAAAAGAGAACATAATTTCATAACATGGGATAAATCATAGTAGTGAAATGAAATCAAAATAATCATAACTTAAAACATGGAACTTTGTGGCATACACACATAATCATAGAGAATCATTTCTTGTTAGTCATGACTCATTTCCAAGACTATCTTAGTGGACAAAGTCCCTTTTTGAATCGAGTCACCCTCGTTTCAGTCCTGTTTCACTGAACTGGTATAACCTACCATTCCAGCCATGTCTATCTCATGAGATATGAAATCTTTACCCAATGCATTGGAGGGAGATATAGGTCCCACCCATCTCATAATGATACCATTCTTATGTGTTCCACAAAATCATAAATCATACATCATTTCATAACCCATGTAATAAAAATGGGAATCTTAAACATCATGACATCATAAAACAATTCATATAAGATAAAGGAATTAATAAAAATAATTCCATCACAACATAATCAAATCAATTTAATAATAGGGATAAAAACAGAACCCTTTATTATCTTTTATGGAAAAATAATTTTGATAAAACACTTGAACTCTATTCTTGAGGAAAATATCCTTTCTACTTCAAAAACACTTTTCCTTTCTTAACATGTCATACAATTTTAAACTAAAAGAAGTTGATTAAAAATGAACATGAATACTTGTAAAGGAAACTTCTTGGAAATAATGTTTTAGAAATCCATTCATGCCGTATAAGTTAAAAAAACATTCTTCGTACTTTTGTCGGAAAAGTCAAAAAGTACCTCGTACGAAAAAACGACAAAAGATTCCTTTCATGTCCTTTACTAAAAACTCACCTAAGGGTAAAATTGGATTTAAAAAATTGTAGGTGGATGGAAATAAAATTACATATTGAAGAAACATGGATGTGGATGATAAAATACACCCCAGTAAATATCAAAGTATAAACAATCTCGGATAAAAATGAGATTGTGATATTTCCCTTACCTTAGGTATGACTTGCTTTGTAAGTGTCCCAACCTCCTGTATAATGATTTAGATCATGTTATTGACTTATTCCAGAATCATATTATATCATATATGGTCCACTTATGACTTTATATTACCCATTCTTTTGTAAATTCATGTTAAAGAAGCGTTTTGGGTAAAATCGTTTCATTTATCGTAGTTGTTTTGACTTGTTGTTCTTGACATTATTATTACTTATATCATGATTTACTTACTTCCAGAATATAAAATATGATTTATATATCATATATATTCAGTATATATATATATAATAGATAGATAAATGAAATGAAAAACACCATTCATGGAGACGGTAGTCCGTACGTACGCATTAAGCTGTTTTCCTTTCCTTATTGTCTTGAATGGAAGTAAGTAGATGACATACATATATATATATATACATAAATCCAGTAGCTTTATAATGTAATATATTTCATTATTATTTCTTATATATACTTTGTAATCATTCTTAAATGGTTAACATGGAGAATGAATCTCATCGCGTCGTGGAGACGGTAGTCCGTACGTACGCACGAGCGATGATATCGTTCCCATGGTCGTGGAATTGTGTTAAAGTGTATGTATACTATTTCAGTATCAATATAACTTTATAATAATCATATATAGTAACTCATTACACCATTATACCCATCCAATTAATGTGGTGGCGGAAAATAGATTACACCACGGCGTGGAGACGGTATTCCGTACGTACGCACGCACGGTGATTTCCTTTTTCCATAGGATGGATTGAAGGTTAATTAGAGTTTTTTCATATTTATAATAACATATCAGTATATAAGAAATACTGATGTTATTACTTTATCATGAAACAACTAAAGAAGAAAAAGTTGAAGAAGAAAGAAATTGAAAAAGATCGGTAATGGATATTACCTCTTTTTGACGCGCCTTTTCTTAGCCTCCACTTAAAGAACTAAGGATGGTCTTTGAAGAAGACCAGGACCTCTAGGATGATACTAGGGAAGTGGAGAAGGTATTTTGTTAGGGTTGGGATGAGCTTTAAGGCTCAAAGTTGTGTGAGGAAGAGACGGAGGAGGTGCCCTTTTATAAGGGAGGAGAGGGGCACCTTAGGAATATCTCAAACTATTATTTTATATTAAAGTCAAAATCAGTTTATAATGGTTCCAAAGGGTCTTATTTCGAAGCTAAAGTGGGGATGGGTAGAAATCCTATCATCCAATAGGATTTAGACATGTTTAGGTTATTATTTTAACCTTATCAATTAGATTTAACTTTAAGTTAAATAATTTAACTTTTACCGTGTCTTTTTGTTTTCTTACACTATATGGTTCATACACTTACTATAACATGCTAAAAGAACCCCAAATTGTTTATTATTAATATATATATCCTTATCTAAGTCATTTTGCAGAACCTTAGATTTTTAGGAATAAAATAATAATTAATAATATAATATTTGATTTAAAAACTATTTTGTGTCAATTTTGACACTATTTGATATATGATTTTTGTGAAAGTCATAACAGAATTATATGTTCGAACCAAGTTTATTAAATCAACACTAAGATATCATAGTAACCTAGAAAATTAGTGTAATTCATAAAAAGTCTTAAATTACATTTATTTTGGTATTTATAATATCAATTATGTCAATATTTCATTAATAAGATAAATACTGCATCATCTTGTGTCATAAATAAATTAACTTATTTGATGTCTAAAAATTACAAATAAAATACCATTATGTAGGAAATCTTTTTAGATTTCTAATGAATATTTACAATCGAATTTATCGTATGTACAACCCTATATTAAAAATGTTTTAGTAAATAAACTTTGATTTTAACTCTTTTAACTCTTCTTTGAATTAAATAATAATAAATGTCCTAATCTAATCCAAGTGGGCCTAAATGATAATATTTTACACTTAAGGTTGTTTTTGGTCAAGATACACTTGTCCAATAGAATTAGGACATGTGTTAGGGTGATATTAATATCATTCGTACCCTTAATTACCCTATTTACTTTTAACCGTGGTAAATAAAAGTAAAAAGTTACTATTCACCAAAAATTATTTTCATCTCATTGAACCACATTTTACTTACTGACATCAACCGTGTCTCTCGGATTTTTGAAATTCCATTCACAGAAGCAGTAAAATTAAGTTTTATGAAAAATTCATTTTTTTTAACTACCACTTAGTAGTTTCACTATTCATCAAAAATTGATGTTTTTCAGAACAATGCCAAAATTTCATCCTAAGCTATATTTTATATTCCGAATTCAAAAATAAAGTCTATTTTACCAAATTCATAACATAGAAGTTGCATTAATAAATTTTATAATTAAATCCCGCTGTTAAAACAAATAGCGTGTTTTTAAGAAACAATATCTATCAAAAGATTGACACTTGATTATGTCTGGTTTAAATGGGAAATTACATCCAATTACCAACATTGTATTAAATTGTAAAAATATATTCTAAATATACTTTAAAACCACTCAAATTAATGATTTATCACTATTAAATATTTCGATTAAAAAAGTTGTTTTTAATTATAATTTAGTAATTTTCACTATTCATCAGAATATGAAAGTTATCCGAAAAGTACCAAAATTTCACCTTAGGCTAAATTCGATACTCCGAATCCAAAAATGATGTCCATTTTGAGAGCTAAAATTTCTAAAATTTAAAAAGTGGTTATTACTATTCATAACGGCTAGTTTTAATAATATTTTAATAGCATATCGTTGTTTCGTGAAACTCAGTATTGCGTACTACACACGCTATCGAGGAAGGTTGCGATTGCGTGTAATGCAAGGCAAGTCAAGGATGCGTGTTGTGCAAGCTCCTTTTGGTGTAGCGTACAACACAAGATACTAATGAAATTAAAAAGAATATTTTTCATAAAATCTCGGGCTGTTACACTAATTATGTTAATATAATTTGGAAAAATATATTAAATTTTTTTAATAATAAAAATTAATATTATATGATAAATCCAACTTAATTTTTTTAGAATGAATAGTAAAAACAATAAAAATTAATTATAGTGATTAAGGTAAAAACTGGTTTACCAAGGAGTTAAACTAAAACAATAATGGGTAAATGACCTATAAAATTTTCCAAATCCAATTTAATGGAAATATTTATACATTATATCATCTAAGGTTCTATAATGAGTCATTTTGGATCCTTTTGGAAAGTTTAAAATGTGGGTATACCTTTTTTATTTAAAAAAACCAACTGTGTCCTCCCCACTACTTATAAAATTCTACCCCTCTCCTCTCCCCTTCACGCTTCCAAAACCATTTGGTTCATAAAATACCTGAAAAAATAAATCCCTTAATTCCATATACACTTAAAATATGAATTTGTTTATTATAAAACCCTCCTAAGAAGGAATTAGGTATAAAACTAAAGGTGTTCTCTAAAGAAGAGGTATAATCCTTAACCATGTGTTTTTATTTTAATTATTCTATAACTCCTAAAAATATTATTTAAACATGATTATATAATAACATTAGTATATAAAATATACTAAGATATTATTATGTTATTTATATGACCTATATATATCCATTCTTCTATCAAGTGGGAAATGAAACTGTTGGTCATGTGTATGGTTGACTACCACCTCGTGAACTGATGTAATTTATTTTCCATCACCACCACTCACAGTTATATATAATGATGGATTTAACATATTTATATCATATTTATGATATAATTATACTTATTAAACTATAAAATCACATGAAATTTAATACATTTAATTCCATAGGAATATGATAATGTTTATCAAGTTTACAGAGGACTACCGCATCACGAAGCAATGTGATTCATTCATTACTTACACTTTACATGTAATTTAATAAGGATAGTTTTGATGAAAATATGTGATATATATAAAATAAATCTGATTCTATAAAGTTAAAATATTATTTAACATTCTTTAATTTTATCTATAGATAAAATGGAAACAACGTTCATGCATACGTACAACCTACCGTCACCATGAATGGTGTGATTCATTTCTTATCTGTAACTTTAATGGACTAATATAAATAAATATATAATTAATATAGATTATATTTATATAATGGATAAAATTTTGGATATTATGGAACCATTTTCAACATTAAAAGGGAAAATAATACCAATCCAAAACATACATGAAAAACAAAGTACTTATTACCTGAAACATGATTTCAATAAGGAATTGTTAATAAATGGGTGATAAAAGGTAATAAGTAAATCATATATGGTATTATAAATATTATTATTATTCTATAATATATTTATTATAATATTATATTTATTATATAGTAATTTCAAACATGTATGAATGAATTCTAGATTTAACTTAAGGGATTTTCATCTCACTTTTATTTTTATAGGAAACATGCCTTATATGCTAGTTGTTTATTTTGTGTGGTGTATATAATACACATGAATGTATTTTATAATCCTTATCATGATAATTATGGGATATAAATATCCATATAATGTTATTTATTACATAGTACTTATGATTCAAAAGTTACCAAAGTGGTAAAAGTTTTATGTTACAATATCATTGTTTATTGGGATTGTAATGATTAAGTTTATAATGATGAAATATAATGATATAACTCCCAATAAACCCATTTATTTTCTTCTATTATGTTAATTTCTATATAGTACATTTTTTTAATTTCATTTTTCTCTCTTTATATACACAATATTTTAAAATATATTTTTAAGGAAAAACTAAATTTATTTCCCTCTTCGGTCAAAAACCCTTTTTTCCATGTCCATGTTTTTGAAAACTGTTTTGAAGAATGTTTTAACTATTCATTAATTATTATTTAATGATTTTTTACCCATGATTAAATTTTTAAAAAACGTTTTAAAATGAATATTCTTTTTATTTTCTGAACAAGTTTGGTTTGGATTTTTACCAAAAATGTAAAAGGAATCTTTGTTTTAACAAGTACGACATTAATGGAATTTCACACCATTATTACCACTAAATTATTTGAATATTACTTTACAATTTTTCTAGTTTATTTTCAAAGAAAATATTTTCCATAATATTTGGGAAATTTTTATATTTTAGAGAAGTGATTTGAAATGGAAAGGATACTTTCCTCAAGAATGTTTTAATGATCTTTTTATAGAGTTTATATACATTAATGTTGGATTTTTTTGGTTTTGATTATGTTTTAATGGGGATGTGATCCAATGGTACCATCCTTATTATTTCTTTGTAAGGTTTATGTTCATGATTATGATGAAATGGTGCTTATGAAACCCATTTCATTTTCACGGGATATAATATGATGAATTTTTTGTGATTTTGTGGAATAAAAATGTTTGTATTATGTTAAAGGTGGGACCTTTATCTCACTCTAATGCATTTGGTAAAGTATCATATCTCATTAGAAGACTATAGGAAGTATGATGATATGCTTGATCCACTATGGTAAATGGGTTGATGGGATTGATCCAATATAGGAAATATATGATGATTCTTGATCTTTTATGAACTAGGAAATAGGTTTTGATGCCTGATCGATTATGATTTGATTGTATTATATGTTAACCATGACATAAATTTTTTTTATACTTACAATGGTTCCGCACTTATATGACCATAATTTATGTTTCATGATTTAGTTATGATGATATTTCACTATTATAGTTCATGTATTTTGAAATGAAAATGTTTTATCCCATGGATCATGCTTAAAATACCTGATAGTTAGGATATAAACCTTATAAGTAATATTTATAATATCATACCCTTATGATCATCTTATGTTTTCATATGATCATCGATTGATATCTTCCATGTTTTCCCTTACTTATCATATGAGATCACCCTTTATTATGTTTCATTTCCCTAGGTTATGAAGAAAGGTTTAGATAGGTTATTTATATGAATAGTAATAAAAGGGAAGAACTTAATTGGGGATTTTTATGATCTTTCATGAAATAAGAATATTGTGCAACTAGTCTTCAAAGACACTAAACCTTTACAGTCATCATGCATGTATTTTGAAATGTATTGACTATTCATCTATTAAGATGAAATATCTATGTATTAAAAGTCTATATTTTTTTACTAAAAATATGATATTTTAATCCTAAAATTATCTCCCTATTTTAGAAGTATTTGGTCTTAATTAGATAGTATAAGTCCTCCATTTCCAAGGATATCTCCAATGAAAATCTTAAGTTCTCAGTGTGAATATTTATTACACCTTATCATTTTATTCTTAATATTTCAATCCCAATCCCCTTATATATACCCTAATATAATTTTAACAATAATATTTATAATACTTTAATTTTATTATATTAATGTATCAACCATTATTCTATCATTTCCATCCATTAATAAAAATAAAACAACATCGAACGTGTGTACGTGAAAACTACCACCTTTATGAAACAATGTGGTTAGTTTTTCATAACTGACTATCATGGATGGATAAAATGATGTATTTTATAATTTAATATGTTTATTATGTCACAATTAGGATCTTTAAATGATAATTCATCATATAACTTCATTCCATATCATTCATTGAGAAATGGAAATGATAATCTTGTATGTGTACGGACTACCACCTCTATAAACGATAAATTTCACCAACCATCATGGATGGTTATAAGAATGAATTTAATAAAGGTAAATGATATTTATAAAATGTATAATCTCCTGTAAAAATAATATTAACATTATATAAAAACATTTCCTTACTCAATAAATCATTATAAGACGCTCCTGTTTAGGTCAGTTTTTTCACCTGTGTGAATGATTTTATAATATTTATATTATTAATGATTAAGGAATATTATATAATGATAATAAAAAATAATAATTTATTTAAGTTTTTTAATGATTATATAATTTTTTTATTTATATTTAATGCATTTATTAATATATTTCCTTTTGATTGTTAAATACACTAAAACTAGTTCGTCATAATTTCCATTTTATAAAACCTTAACTTTATCATTCACCAAATGAAAATGAGATATAATAAATAATTTAAATAAAAATATTCTAGTATCTTGGATAATTTTATAATTATAATTTTTTTAATAAAAAATAATCGATAACGTCATTACAAAACTTTTTCAAAATAAGAAATCAGAGTTTCTAGCATCTCATGATGAAAATAAACTAAAATAATCTATTATATTAATAATAAATGGATATAAATAAAGTTTATAATTGGAAATATATATTAATAAGGTTTTAAAATAAGTTATTAAGATATTTATGTTTAATATAAATGAGGTTAGAGTTCATTCTACTAAACATAAATTAAGGTAAGAGATTCTCTATCTGAAATTTAATTTCTTAAGACATATTTCATATTGGGAACCATGATATCATTAATATGGTGTAATTAATAACTAATGGATTTATTTTTCCATATTCATTTAATTAATTGGGTTTTAAGTGACATGAAATTTTCTTTCTTTAAATTCCTTTAAATTCAAATTATACCAAGATTATAAGGGTTATTTGTCACTACTTTTAACTCCATGAGACATGTTTAATATTTTGCACGATAATTTATTTTATATGGTTCATTAAATACCATAATTTCCTTCAATTAAAATTAATATATTTCATTATATAATATTTTAAGGTCTATTTCATGGTAACCCTATTATGATATTTTGATTCGTATACTACCTTTACCTTAAGGGTTTCATGTCTAAATTTTCACCCCATGAGACATATTTCTTATTATAGACCATGTTTTATTTTGTATAGTGTAATTTATGTCCTATTTAATATTTTTTATCATGATAATTTCATTATTCATGTAATTTAAGTTTTCAATTGAATTCATATCCTTCAAAATGTTTTGATTCAAAAGTTTCTAATGTCACAATTGGTTCTTTGTCTCAAATTTAATTACTTGAGATATATTAAATATTGTGCACCATGTATCATTTTATGATTTAATGAATTTCTATTTGATATATTATATCATGATTATTTTTTTATTCGTGACATTAAATATTTCACTTCATGTTCCCTCTTTCACGGGGTTTTGATTCAAGAGCTATCAAAGTTGTAAGGGTTTCATCTCAAAATTTCCTTATTTGAGAAATGTTTTGAGTTATGCACCTATAATATTTTATATAATGTATATAATACTTATTTGATACATTGTATCATTATTATCTCTTTGTTAATTTTATTGAGAATTTTGTTTTAAGTTCACTCTTTCAAACTTCTTTTTTATCTACGTCGCAATGCTTTGGCATTATTTATGTTACACTTAGGATATGTGTTGTTTAACCATCCACCTTATTTTTCTGGATGTAGTATGCCCATGTTATCCTATTTGTTGATTGAGAAAGTGTTTATGTTCTTTATGTTTGTATCTCAATATATATGTTTATTGATTCCCAAGTCAAGTTGAATATTTATTGTTTAACCATCAGCTTTATTTCTCTTGATGGATTATGTCCACATAAAAAATGGTGCAAACCATGGATTATAATACATGGTCCCAAAAAGGTTATTATTGAAAAAGAATTTATAGAGTAGATAAAGAAAATTAGGGGAGTTGAAATGATAAAAAAAATTGTACTAAAAACACCACCACAAATAAAGGGATACCATAGTAACCTTCTTCTATGTCTCTCTCCCCTTCAGGAGCTACCCATGCCTCTCAGATGCCTACCTTTCATACACTATTTGGGATCTTACCAAGTGAAATACTGATCATCCATGCTCGATGATTAATATTACTCATCATGAGGATTATATCCTCCAATAAAATCATATATCAAGATAATGAAAACTTGATCCAGTGCATCCTTCATATCTAAATCTCTAATGTCTGAGAATTGTGTTTCAGCTCGAAAGTTTCCAAATTACTCATGGAAAAATTCTTTGATATGATATCTATTTATAATTTTCAATAAGGTGAAAGAATTAGAACTGGGCCTAGAGCCCATAAAGGTAGTGGAACCCTCTACAACTATCACATTCCCATTCACTATTCCACTAATAGAAAAATTCCCTATTGTATCTTCAATACCATCCTATAAAGTGGGTGAAGAGTGTAATGGATGATAGGAAATTAAATAAAAAAGAGTCAAATACATGAAATCTTCCTTAACCATCTCATCCTGAAGAAGTTCATGGGGTTTCTCATTTCCATGTGTTTCATTAGACAGAGGTGAAGGATATTTAGATTTCCTAGAAATGGCCAATTGAAATCGATCATCATCCGACATTTTGGCTGTCCATTTTCTTGTGGAAGATAGTTCATTACATTGGTCACAATTCACTTCATCGTGAACAATAGATCCATGGTTAGTTTTTTTAGAGTAATGCTCTTTTTTCATTTCATCTTCAGTCCTTCTACACATAACCTCTTTGAAGGAGGGGTTATGTGCTACCTACACCTCCCCTATTACCTAAGAAAAACACTTCCCAGAGGGAGATGCACATACTCTACTTAGACTAGTGAAACATCCTATATCCAAGGGACCTATGAAGCACCAAATAACTTCAGACCACTAGAAACAGTCCCTTGTAGGGAAGCAGCCTACACAAGTTCCATAGCCTTCCTAAAATCCTTCACCAAATGTCCTTTTGTACAAAAGTAATAATAAGAAATAGTCATATGACACACATCTAATGAGTTCCCAATGATATTACAGGAAAAAATATGTTGATTTGTATATTAAAATATAGATAAATATCATAATTTTGGATAGAGAGAGTTGCCTTCTCAATGAGGATGGCACTAAGGTCCGCCTCTACCAACATTCACGCGAAATGACTAAACCTGGTCTGTTATGTCTCCTTGTCCAATCTAATTGGAACTCCAATAGTAGTGGAAATTAAATGTATTATTTTAAGGATCCATATAATCTAGTTGAACCCATAAATCCTTACCCATACCTGACCAAATGAATTATGGACATTTAAAAAAACAAAATCTTGACTCCAATCATGGATTCGAAGAGTGCCCAGATTTAAGAATATGGAACCAAAGCTCCATGATCACTGCTTGAGATCATTAGATGGAAAAAATAAGTGGAAAACCATGACTGATTAACACACATTTCTAATTGGAAAACTGCCAAATTAAAGAAACCCTACTAATCAAATTGTCTAACTACCACAATTTCTCACCCTTTTAAATGGAAGGCCTCACAATATGAAAAATCTTACCAATATACATTATTTCTGATACCTCTTCACCATTTTACTCAATGATAGAAAGATAACCCTTCTTGAAGATCCATCTAGTGGATGTTTCCCAAAATAAGGCGAGCATATGCATTCCTCCCCCTGAATTCAACACCCGAAGATCTTCAGGCTTCCCATCCAGAGGCACATCAAGATCAAAGGACCTGGATTCCATCTTACTGAGCCCGATCTAATTTCCATCGGTGAACTCCCGTTTTTACCATGATCTATAGAGAAACACCCCTCCTCTATATTTCATGGATTATTTCCATGTTATATTATTTATTGACTAATAAATTATTGATGTTCTGTATATTTTTATGTCAATATTTATGTTTATTGATTCCTAAATAAATTTTATTATATATCGTTTAATAATCAACCTTCTGTATCTAGATGGATTATATTCATGTTATCCCTTTTATTTTCTAATAAAGTATTTTCATTCCATATGTTTTTATCTCAATATGAGTGTTTAATGATACTAAGAAATGTTGATTATACATTTTATTAATATTCATATCTTTTATATGGTAAATACATTAGATTTAAAAAAAGTGGCGGGTAGGGCTCAGTATTATATATCCCATAAATACATCAGTTGGTCTCATGAGATAAAAGGTTTGGGTGTTTTGTGTATGCCTACCCAATGCCAGTATTATTTTTTGGTTGTGGATTTATGTAAAGAATAATTTCTTGGTTGAGGCCTTAAAATAAATATAAAGATGTTAGACATTATGCATTCCAACATACTAAATTTAGTTATTTTTATCTATGAGATGTTTTATATTGTTATTTCATACATGGATTTGTTTAAAAATCAAAATTAAAGGGATAAATATGAGTTCAAAAGAGGAATAAATCAAGGAAATATATAAGAGGATTGTTTCAGTTTTTGACATCTTGAATGAAAATTTTAAAGAGTTTCCTAAAAAGGGTAACATAATGAATGCTAAGAAACCATGTGAAGACTCCAAGAAATATGAGTATGTTAGAAAGGATTATCTAACTATTTGGATATATTTATTATAAATGGATAAACATATAGAGAAATAAAAATAATGTGAAAGTGATAAAGGGAAACATGTCATTTTACATGAAGTGGAACTCAAATTTCATGACATTTTTTCTAAGAGTGATGACCTGAGAGCTCTCAAAGATATATATGGACTGAGTAAAAAAGTTTCTCACAATGTAAATATGTGATTCCTCAGACATATTTATATTTTTAATAATAATATTTTGTTATTTATTAGTATTATTATTTTTTTTGTTTAATATTAGTTCCATACAAAACAAATTCTTGAAGAATAAAAATAAGACGCTTTTTATTAAATAGAAACATTGAAACGTTACATTCCAATAAGGCCGAAAGACCATAACTATCCTAGAATACCAACTGCATGGCCTATCAGGATCACCGAAAGACCACCAAACACAAAAATTAGACCAAGTATGTACTGAACTTCCCTGAAGTCTATCGTAAAAAAAACATTATGTCAAGTACTATGGAAAAAGTACCAAGCATCAAGGGAATGTAGAGCACCATTCATATAAGATTAAATGGTTTTTTAAGTTTGGAACACCCTAAACAAGTATTTATAAGTCATTTTTAACTATTGAAGATAAACAGGACAATTACCTCTCCTTCTAACCATTGGGGTTCAAAGTCAAGTGACAGTTGGTATTTTTTATAAATACCTTTATAATGTCATTAATTATTTCAAATGTTTTAAAAATTCATTAAATATTTTAAATTTATATCTTGGTTAAATGATGACATGGTTTTAATTTAAGTTGTATTTTATATTTAGATTTTAAAGTTATAATGTTTTAAAACTCAAAATAAAAACAAACTTATGAAAATAATGACATTTAGATTTTTTATTAACTATGAGAAATAATGTTTTTATATAAATAAATTAGTATATATGTTGTTTTTTCTTAACTATTTTCATTTAATAAATTTTGGATAAAATTTTTGGGTAATGTTTGATAAAAATTTGGTGAGTACCCCATTGTACTGAGGAAAAACTTGTAGGCCAAGCCCTCAAAGTCAGTGGGCATCTCACATAGGCAACCAAGGTTAGGACAGGTGAGAACCCTTGGAGAAGCACATTCATGGTTCATGCTGAGTCATGCATGGGCCAAGCCATGCATTGGGTGGGTTAAGCATACACAGACCTGTGTATAAGGCCCACTAGAGCGCTGGTATAGGGGTTGGGCCAAGGCCCGCATGGAGCCTTGTGTGTAGGAGCCCCATGTGTGTGTGCGTGTGTTATTCACATATGGTTGGTACATCGAGCCTTATATAAAGGTCCTGAAACCGTGTAGGTTTCAATGTGGCATAAAAAAATTTTAGGAGATGTAATTCAGGTCATCAGATCTCACCGCGCGATATCTCAACCGTCCACAGCAGTTGCCGAGCAAACCCCCACCGATGCATCTTATAGTCATGGTTTTCCTCAACCATATGATCTAGATGATTTAGATCTCGACCACACAACCCATTTAAAACTCGCGGATCCTCCACAACCATCTGATCAAATCCACAATCTAATCTCATTCATTCATCTCTTTTTAAATCGATTAGAGTCACTGTAGCCATCTAATCAGACTCATCCGATTATATCCATCCATCTATTTCCTCTTCTTCTTATTCTTCCTCGCGCCACACCAGTCAACGTCAGACTCTCCTCCACTACTCCACATTAACCCGTGAGTACTCCTGTCACTCTCCACGACCTAGTTGTCTAGTTTTATTTTTCCACAAGTCTATATGGGTGCATTAGTTTAATTCAAACCCAAACCGCTTTCCATACAAGTTTTCCATACAAGTTTTCCATAATTTATATATATATATATATATATATAAAATAAAAAAACCGATTTATTTAGGGTTTACCTTGATTATGGTTCTTGTTCTTTTCTGTAATATTTAGATTCATGTTGATTTGGGTTTCTTAGTTTATATTTTATGTTTAAACCATAGTATATAAAAATATATACAAATAGTTTATACAAACCCATCCTACACACATAACCATATGGGTTTCTTTTCATCCCAACATTCCATCATCCTCTTCTTGGCTCAACCTCACCCTTGAAGTCATGTAAGGTTTAATTTAGTGTTTTTTTATATTCAAAACCCTTTCATACACTTATGCGTATATACGGTTTTGTATAGCTTAAAATCCTAATCTATTTTAGGTTTTTTAAGTGATTATTATTAGTAATTAACTGATTTCTTGATGCATATAATACTTGTAAAGGGTTTACTAACACTGGTTTTTGAGCTTTCTAAACTCATACATATATATATATATAGTTTTTAATCCTAATCTGATTTTGGTTTTCATACAATTGATATTAGTGATTAACTAATGTTTCTAAAGTATTTAATGATTGTAAGGATTTATTAAACTTCTTTTTATTTAATAAAATCCCATATATACACTTTATGTATATACGGTTTTATACAACCTTAAATACTAAATTTTTTTAGGTTTTCTAAATGTTTATTTCTAGTATTTAATTTATGATTATGATTCATATAAAACATGCAAAGGTTTTCTAAGTAATGGTTTTGTAATTTTCTCATATATTTATATTTCACATATACAATTTTTTATAAATAGCACACTCAACCTATTTTAAGTCTCTTTTAAACGATGGACAATTATTTTAAAAAGGGTGTTCCCTACCCACATATTTTATATAAGGATTATTTTGATTCTCTATTTATATAAAACCAATATATAAAAATATATATAAGAATGTACAATTTCATAAATATATATCAATATTGTTTTCATTTAAATAAGTTTTAATGGTATTATCTTTGATATGATTTTATGTTTTACAATTTATTCTATCAGAAATAAAATTTAGGTTTGGCATAAATACATATATATAAACATATTTATACTCACATTTTACATGTTTTAAATTTATAATTCAATCCGTGAATTTAATGTTTTCAATTACATAGCCTAATTGTATGTGTGATCATGAATACAAGTTTATGAAGGGAAACAATAACAAACCCATGTTTTGTTATTATGTGCCCAAAATTTTAAAATGGATCATTACCATGTTATCATTATATACATACATTCCAAATTTATAATTTTAGGATAAAAGGTTTTAATTATCTATTGTTTATTGCATATTTATACACATGCATAAATACATATCGTGAAGAGTGTTTAATTAATTTCTTATGCATCAATATCTCACATGAAATTAATGTTTTACATTTATATATAATATATTTTAATTCATGATGAATCTTCCATAATGAATACTATTAATTATTAATGTTTATGATTTAATTTGATTGACACTCCCATTTATTTTTGTATGGTTTAAACTTGAACGATAAGTATCTTAAATTAAAAAAATGTATTTTTCATATAAAATGTTTACTTTCATGAAACAAGGGTTTTTAATTTAAAAGTCATTATTTTATGTGACATACCTAAACATACTATTATTTTATGTTCATGAGTTATCATCACATATTCAAAAGTGTGACTGTTTGTCTATGCATGTTATTAATAAATTTTATATAGCCATAGCCTAAAGTATAACTGACAAACCATGCAGTTTTTAGATTAATGTATACATTTAATACATGATTCACTTTATTTATGAATATATAGAGTAATTGGAAAAAAATGAAATTTATCTCTTATGATAACTTATAGTTTAAGAATTTAATTATTTAAAGTGGTATGGGACACTTTGAATAAGTGAAAATTAATTATTCAAAGTGGTATGAGACACCTTGATAAGTGAAATTTAATTATTCAATGTTGTATGAGACACTTTGAATAGGATGCATTTAATTATTCAATGTTTTGTAGGATACATTGAATATAATACATATTAGACATATGAGGAATTCATATGAATTACTATGTGACGAGTGAGGCCCGCTATAGCCTCTCAATGCATCAATAGGTATCATGAGACAAACTAAGTCATGGAATGAGGCCTTGATAGAATTATTATGTATGGTATTGGAACACACCCTTGACATAATGTTTATGATTGTCCTATATTTTTCTTTCTTTCATTATGTGCTTAGTATTTAACCAACCATGTGATTATTAGACTAGTAGAATATCCTTGGTTAATAATTTTGAACTTATGATTATGGTAATAAATTCACATAGAATAATGATGTAAGTTATTAGTAAATCATTTATAAATGAAGTTTAGAATCTATTTTCAGAACATTAATACAAAAGTTAGAAATTCATCTTTCATTTCAGGAATTGCATCTTATATGAAAAGAAATTTATGATATTGTTTCTTGTGAAATTATAAGAAAGTGTTATTTCAATTTTTAATTTGTACCTACACCCTTTCATTTCACCCTTAATCTAGTTTTATCAATTCCTGACTTATATACTGTATTCCAGGCATTTTTGTACAAGTATACATATTCTAAAATTTGTTTTATTAGTAGACTTTAAATAAATATATAAATTCTTATGTTTGAGATTTCCATAAAAATGATTCCAATTAATGTTTGAAAAATGATGATGATGTACTACAAGGAATGTTATTTTCTTTTAAGAAAATGTTTTATGTATGTATAATTATTTTAAAGGGATGTTTTTAAAAAAATTATTAATTATTTTTGAAACCCCTTACTGAGAATTTTAAATGCTGACCCTACATATTTAATTTATTTTTACAGGATTAATAGATTTTTAAACTTTCAGTTATTATATGTGGTGGAAACACTTAGGAGTTTATCTCGTTCATTTTTTGATGAAAAATATTAGTTGTATCATGTTTTCTAGAACCTTTATCGGTAATATCCTCTATGATAAGATGTGATGTGTAATTTTATCAGGATCTTTTTATAATAATAAAAATTACACACCATGTTTTAGGCATCGGATCCAGGTTTCTGTTTTCAGGGTATTACAGTTGGTATCAGAGGAATAGTCTAGACAATTCTGGAAAATTAGAACAAAACTAAAAAATTAGCTATGCATTTCTGAGTAGAAACTTTTTTTTAAAATTTTAATATTGAAGGAAGAGACTGACAAACTAATATCTTGTCCTTTATAGATGAGATATTAGAAAATATAATGTTAAAGTCATGTTTGGAATTATTCAAGACTTTCAGAAACATATTTTTGTCTTGAAAATGACTTTATCAAGTGTCCAACACCCCTAGTGTACTCCAATTATTTTGGGGGTTGAGTTTCGTTTACTTCCTCATAGTGCATTAATAAAATTAATTTTATGAATGATGGGGAGATTATGTCAAGGGAATATTTAGATGTTTTACCATGTTTGAAAGGTATTTGTCTTTGAGAAATTTTCAGGAAGCTACTGAAGCGGGTGATCTCCATGCAGCTTATCTATTTCAACTCCTAAACTTCAGTTCGTATGGTAGGCTTTATGATTTTTAAATTTTATAAAATAAGGTGGTATGGTTGGTATATAGGAATCAATTTATCTCTGATGTCTCTAATATTTTCATCTCCCATTACTTTCACTTGAGGTCTGATCACTGCATACATGAGTTTTACTCTAACTGCTTGAGGTGAGTTCGGACCAAAGAAATTGAAGAATTTAGAACTACCTTGGAAACCATGACAACATAGAATCACCAACTTATGTGGTACTGGTAAAGGGACTTTGAGGTGGATGTCATAAGGTCTATGCTGGTGATTTGTGTGGGTATAATAGAATTGCAAGTGTGCAATTCCATTAAGGTGGGGATAATGTGAGGCCCCAGACATATTTATATTTGTAATAATAATATTTTGTTAGCTATTAGTATTATTATTTTTTTTTATTTAATATTGGTTCCAACCAAAACAAATTATTGAAGAATAAAAATAAGACACTTTTTATTCAGTATAAACCCTGAAACATTACATTTCAATAAGGCCAAAAGACCAAAAATATCCTAGAATACCTACTGCAAGGCCTATTAGGATCATCCGAAGACCACCAAACACAACAACTAGACCAAGTAAGTAGTGAAAATCACTTGAGTCTGTCATAATGAAAAACATTATAGCAAGTACTATGGAAAAGTGCTAAGCATCAAGGGAATATGGAGCACTATTCATATAAGCCTAAATGTTTTTATAAGTTTGGAACTCCCTAAACAAGTATTTATAAGGACTTTTTAATTGTTGAAGAAAAATATGACAGTTTCCTCTCCTTCTAGTTGTTGGGGTTCAAAATCAAGTGATTGTTGGTATTTTTTATAAAAAAAACATTATAATTTCATTAAGTATTTGAATTTTTTTAAATGATTTAAATATTTTAAGGTTATATCCTGGTTAAATGTTGGCATGGTTTTAATTGAAGTTTCATTTTATATTTAGATTCTGAACTTATAATGTTTTAAAACACAAAATGAAAACAAACATATTAAAATAATGACATTTAGATTTTTGATTAACTATAATAAATAATGTTTTTATATAAATAAATTATTATATATGTTCTTTTTTCTTAACTATTATCATTTAATAAATTTTTGATAAAAATTTGGGGTAATGTTTGATAAAACTTTGGTGAGTACCCCATGTGACTGAGGATAGCCTTATAGGCCAAGCCCTAAAGGTCAGTGGGAATCTCACATAGGCAACCGAGGTTAGGACAAGAGAGAACCCATAGATAATCCCATGCATGGTGCATGCTGAGTCGCACACAGGAAAATCCATGCATGGTGTGGGTTAAGAACGCGCGGTCCTATGTATAAGGCCCGTTGGAGAGCTCGTGTAGGGGTTGGGACAAGTCTCGTGTAGAGCCCTATGTGTAGGATCCCCTTTGTGTGTGAATGTGTTATTGACATATGGTCGGTACATCGATCCTTATATGGTGGTCCCGAAACCGTATAGGTTTCAATGTGGGATGGAAATCTTTGCAATAGATGTAATCTAGGCCGTCTGATCTCACCATGGGAGATCTCAGCTGTCCACTCCGGTTCCTAATCGAACCCACACTATCGCATCTTATTGTCATGGTTTTACTCAACCATCCAATCCAGAGGTGTTAGATATCAACCACACAACCCATTTAAAACCCACAGATCCTCTGCATCTATCCTATCAAATTCGTGATCTAATATCACCCATTCATCTCTTTTTAAGTTAAGAGAAGTCACCAAATCCATCCGACCAGACTCAATCAATTGTAGTCATCCATCATTTTCCTCTTCTTATTCTCCTTCTTCTACTTCCTCGCACTACACCAATCGACATCCCACTCTCCTCCACTGCTCCTCCTTAACCCATGATTCCTCTTATCACACTATGTGGCCTAGTTGTCTTGTTTAGTTTTTTCACAAGTCTACATGGGTGCGTTAGTTTAATGGAAACCCAAACATCTTTCTATAAAAATTTTCTATAAAATATATATATAATATAAAAATTGATTTATTTAGGGTTCACCTTGATTGCAGTTTTTGTTCTTGTCTGTAATAGTTAGATTCGATTTCATTCTAGTTTCTTAGTTTATATTTTTTGTTTAAAATGTAGTATATAGAAATATATATATACAGTTTATATAAACCCATCTTGAACACATAACCCTATGGTTTTCTTTTCATCCCAACCTTCCATCATCCTCAGCTCAGCTCAACCTCACCCTAGAAGTTAGTTAAGGGTTAATTTATCCTCGTTTTTATATGCAAAACCCTTATATACACTTATGTGTATATACGTTTATATATATTTTCAAATCCTAATCTGTTTTGGGTTTTTTAGGTGATGATTATTAGTAATTAACTAATGTTTTGATGCATATAATACTTTTAAAGGGTTTACTATATAAGGCCCCAGCCTTAAAACTTACTTAAACTTGAGTTATTACAAGATTACACATTGATGATCTTTTCAGGTTTAGAGTTTTAGAGAATTAGATCATGAAACTTGCATTACAATCCACATTTAAACAAGGTGGTTACATAAAAGACAATATTCATTCTTCCCATCAATGGAAACCTATTTAAAATAAAACACGGATTCTTTCTTGACACATCCTTGACACTATCGTCACATCATGTACTTTTCCCTTGACCTGTGAAAAACATTTCAAAAACTTGGGATGAGCATAAAAAGCTCAGTAAGGGTTATAAAAATATGGAAAGGAAACATGAGTTCATATATACATAAGAATGAAATCCTACTTTACCCATAAAGCATAGGCATATCAAATCAAGAATAAATAATAGAAAACATAAGACATAAAGGTAACTTGAGGCATTCATAACATTCTTACTTAGGGAGTAACCCTATTGGTTACGTTTGGAATACCCATCATAGTATATTCCCTAAATCTCTTCGGAGAAACCTTAACGTTTCACTCCTTCGCGTTACCCAATGCATTGGAGAGCTATATTGGGCTCACCCGCCCTTAGTTTATCACGGAACCACCCGTTCTTCATAACAATGCCCAAGAACCATAACATAATCGTATCACATAAACATGAATAAAGGGAACATAACATTTCCACATTTCAATCACAATATAACATTTTCGGATATTGAAATAATGAATCCATTCAAAAAGAAACCATTTCCAAAACCATTTAAAACATTTAATAAAGAGATTTTTGAATCAAAGTGTCCCATACCACCTTGAAGCTTTTAACATTTTAAACCATTAATATCCATATAAATAAATCCTTAAAACCATTTTGAAAACATGGATATTAATAAGAACCAATAATTAAAACATTTAAAACGATATTTTGGTTAAAGGGGTTTTACCAAAATTAGAGACACTTGAATACAATAATCGAGGAATAAAATTTAGTCAGAACTTTATAATATCATGAGAATAAAAGGATTCATGATATAATACTCCAAAGGACAGTATATACACCATATAAGAGTGAATTGGTGCATAACAACAATGAACCCTCAATAGAAATGTCAAATGTGATGAAATCCCTTATAAAGAAGGTATCCTTAAATTAAGGACAAATAAATCACAAAAATATGTGTGAAAAATATATATACACCCAATATAAGTGGATATTAAGTGTAAAACAATAAAAGGTCATTCACACATATTCAATGGATGACATATTCAATGACTACAAGTTGAACCCAAAGAAATCGAAATTGGGTTAAAAAGTTCCCTTGACAGCCTAACGACATCACATCAAAATGAGTTGATGAGAGATAAAAAGTGTATCTCATCACTTGGACATAAAATTTACATCAATAAGGATATATGAGAACATATCCCAACATAACAATATGTAAATTAAAAGACCCAACAAAAGAAGTTTTTTAAAAAAGAGGAGGGTGAAAGGTTCCCTTACCAACTTGGATATCTTTCAAAACATACACCCCATGAAAGAAGGACAATAGATCATTGATGTAAATAATCATAAATGAAATTATATTACACAAATAGTAGAATAATGGGAAGTACATACACCACTCAATGGAATTTGTGGAAAATGTATCATAAATCTCACGGGAATAAAAGTGAGGTGAAAAATCCCTTACGAAAACTCGGCAGCCTAACGGCGCCACATAAAACTTCCGAATATGGATTGATGAGATAAAATAGGGTATCTCATCACATTAAAATAAAATTTACAGCAAGAGGAATATAAAAGAACATCCCCCAACATTACAAAGAGGAGCCTAAAAGAAGTGACATAAAGGAGAGTACTTAAAAAGAAAGAGAGAGGTTAGATCTCTTACGAAAGTTCGGCAGCCTAACGGAGCCACTCAAAACTTCCAAAATGGATTGATGAGAGAGAATAGGGTCTCTGATCACATGAAAATAAAAATTAAAGTAGGAGTAATATAAAATAACATCCCAATCATAAGAAATATGAGCTTAAAAGAAATGACATAAAAGAGTGTACTTTAAAAGAAAGAGAGTTGTAGGATCCCTTGCCTCGGGTCCGACTTGACTCGATCGTTCTTTAATCTCCTGAATAATAAACTTGAGTTAATTTCTAATTCTTTAAGAAACTTTTTCAAGTTCATTATTACTTTTATACCACTTATTACCATTTCATAAACATTATGTAATCATTTAAGTTAATAATATTTGTTTTGCCCATATTTGGTTCTTAAGTCGAAAGTGGACTTCTTACAATTACATGTTGTTCGTGTGGCCAAATGTTTATTATATCCAGAATTGTATTAATTATGTAGATATCATATATGTCATATATATCCATTACATTCATTCATTTATAACATTACGTAATAATTTAGAGGTAAGAAATGAAATGCACCGTTCATGGAGACGGTAAGCCGTACGTACGCATGAACGCTACTTTAATTTTTATTTCGTATTTTATAGAATGGAATAATAATGATATAAAGGTATATTATAATTCCAGTATAATATCATATATAATATCATATTTCCATCCTTTATACATCCCACATATGGTATTTAACGAATCAAATCACTTTGAGGGGGCGGTAGTCCGCACTTCCTTAAATAAAGATATCGCGTATACACATAATGGAAGCCATAAAGGTAAGACAAAAATGAAAAATACAGAAGCATAAATAAAACATAAACATATTATATATCATATATAAAAATAGTGACATCATAATGGCCACCTTTGAAGGTGTTAAATGAGTATTGAACAATCATCGTTTCGGGAGGCAGAATTTCACCATCCACGGAAACCGTATGTTCTTTAACCATTTGATCTAGTTGTGTGAGAGTGTAGCTCGAATATATCTTATAACAACATCCTAGTATATTGAAGATACTGGTGTTGTTACAAAATAAGTAAATAAAAAGAGTTTAGGGGGTTGGAGAAGAAAAATAAAACAAATGAACATGAGAGAATGAATTACCTTTAAAAGTGTAACTCCTTTTGATTTGAGCCTAAAGGCTTCCTTTGAAAGGATTCTGCCCAAAGGGAATCCTCTAGGATGAGGAGAGGGATTTGGAGAGAGTAAATGGGCAGGGTTTGGCTGATACAAAGGCTTGAGGAGTGTGTTAAATGAGGTAGAGGTGGGGGCCTTTTATAAGAGGAGAGGAGGGGCACTCTTGGAAAGTAAAGAAATATTACTTTATTTGAAAATGTGTTTCGGTTTCAAAAGGTCCCACATTGATATAATTCGTGTATAAGGTGATAAGGCTTCTAAATCCACTCATCCAATAAGTTTTGGACATGTGTATTTCATAGATTTTACATTATCTTTCCATTTTATTTAAATCGTCAAATAATGATGTCATCGCTGCATCATTAATATGTCATAAATAATTTAATTTATTTAATGTCTAAAAATTATAAAACAAATACTATGATGTAGGAAATCTTTTTAGATTTCCAATTAATATTTATAATCAAAAATATGACTTGTATAACCCCACTTAAAAATTGTTTTAGTAAAACATATCATGTTTGTGTCAATTTTACTTTTACATTAAATAAAATGTTATTTATGTCATTTCCCAACCAAAGTGGATCCATGGGGTCCCCAATTTTACCCATGGATTGTCTTGGTCGGCCATGATACAACCAATGAGGGTAAGACATGTGTCAAGCTCATCTCATTTTATTAAAGCATTATTTTTACCTTAAACTACACTAATTACCACTAATCGCGATTAAAAACTTAATAAGTTACTATTCACCAAAAAATTATTTTAATCTCATTGAACCACATTTTACTTCTTAGTGACAACCATGTATGTCGGATTTTTGAAAATGAAAACACAAAGATGGAAAAATTTCATTTAAACGGAAAATCGGTTTTTATAAGTACCACTTAGTGGTTTCACTATTCATCAAAAATTGAAGTTTTTCCGAAAAATCCCAAAAATTCACCCTAAGCTATATTTGATATTCCGAATTCAAAAATGAAGTCCGTTTTACAAAATTCAAAAAATATTAGTCACATTAATTAATTTAATAATTAATTCCCGCTGTCAGAGCAAATAGCGTGTTTTTATAAAACAATAAGTATCAAAAGATTGACACTAGTTTAAGTCTGATTTCAAAGTGAAATTAATTCCAACGACAACTATTGGATTTAATGGTAAAAATATTTTCTAATTTCACTTTAAAATCAATTCAAAATATAATCTAATCATATAAATAAATTAGATTAAAAAGAGGGTTTGAATTAAAATACAACATTTTACACTATTCATTAAAAAAGAACTTTATCGGAAAAATACCAAAAAATTACACAAAGTAAAATTTGATGTCTCGATTCTTAATAAGAGTTTTATTTGGTCCAAAAGAATTTTTAAGAGTGAACAAAACTATATTTAATGACAGTTCTCCATTAAAAGGCGATAAGTGAACCTTTAGTGAAAACTAGGGCATATACGCCTAAAATTGTATTCTTTTCATATTTTAAGCCTTTAGCTTTTATTGGATAAATGTAAAAACATTTAAAAAACATATATAATCATATTTTAGTTATTTCTATCCATTCCCGCCAATACAACGGCTACATGTTAACTACCATTTGAAATAATATTATTTTATTATTAGAGTGCAACGTAAGATTCCCAAGAAACTCATTGTTGCGTGTTGGGTACGCCATCGAGTATAGAGTCCCCTTTAAAGTCATATTAATATTTTATTCACAAATATGGATAAATATGAAAATTTCATATTCATTATTTACCTGGGGTGTTACATCCTTCCCCCCTTTTGGGAATTGCGTCCTCGCAATTTTAAAATTGCGCTTGGAAACATCCTTGAAAGTCCCACATCGGAGAAGAGTCGGTAAAACAATCACTTTAAAATAAAGAAAGATAAGTAAAAAGGTCACCCGAGTTAACCCATACTAGGATTCCAAGTATGAAAATATGGACATGGAGGAAAAAACAAAGGGTCATGTTCTGATGGAGAGTGATAGAAAACATGTTTAGGAGAAAGTTAACCACGAGAAAATCACAAACTTGTGATGGGTTAAACGGTATTCGATTCCCCAGTAGGAAAAGTTAATAGACAAATTTTTTGTTTTAAGTTAATTTTTATTGAGGAATTTATTCATAAGGAAGTATAATCACTTATCATGTTGAATTTCAACTTTTACTAGATTCCTTAGTCAAACTCATATTTTTTCCAAAAGACGAGTATTTAGGGAGACTTGTTCGCATTAAGAGTACTATAATAAACTTCTAGAGAATCACCTAATCCCCAAAAGAGAACTATATACATCCCATGTTTTTAGGCTTTAACCAAAACCAAAACCAAAAAGGTTAGTACAAGATGAGATAATCCAGAAAAGGATAACCCCTTATAAAAAGAAAATCTATTCTTAATCTCCAAATTTTGTCCAACAAAACCCAAATTTCAACGAGGACCATCCGATAAAAAATTTTTCCATAAAATTCTTCAAAGTAAACCAATATAAGATTGAAACCCAAATATTTGAAGGATTTAGTCACATAGTCTTCCAAGTTAAATCGTAACATTTATCTCCAAACAACATCAGTTGCTCCTAAAGTATCGTTTTGAAAAGTAATTAACCTAATCACATATCCTCCATGATAGGTTAATCATTTTCATAAATAACCCAAAATAAACTTACTCTTAATTCATAAAATCATATAACTAGAATGAATCAGTCAAACTAACCAGGGACTTCACGTAGTCCAGTGGTAGGCGATAAATACCAGTCGCACATTGGTTATGGGTTCGATTCCCGCAGCTTTGTCCGACGCGACGGGATGTCACACGGTCTACGTGTTGTCCTTTTTCCAAAACTATATAATTCTTAAAACATTCCCCAAAATGAGATAAAATCTTCAAGAATAATCATAACATATTTTAACCTCAAGTTTATCTCATTCCTTTCATTTTCCATCATATCATAGAGTAACCCATAATTACCTAAAAATTAAGTATCATATAAACCCTAATGGTTACCTTAATAATTATTACCTGAATTTACACATCGAGTTTTCCATCTCGTACATGATGCATTAGAGAACTCACCAAGGTTGAAGTGGTTGATCATGACTCCTTGATATTTGGTTTAGAACAACCACGAGTTTCCTCATTGAATCCTCCATTTTATATAGTATCTTAATCAGAGAACCACCATAGTTTCCTTCAAACCTGTTGTCTCTTTGGTGCCTGCTAGATCCATCCATTCACTAAAAATAGAAATGTCAGTGTGAGTATATCAACAAAACCATCATGTATTAATGAGGAAGGTAAACACTAAGACAAACTTACTTATTCACTTTATCTAAAACTAGGACTCTTTCTGAAATCCTAACCATTATGGTAATTTCACTTATGCTTAAAGAATACCCTAACCTCTAAAGTTATCTAAACCGACCTTTGATACCAACTATAAGGCCCCAGCCTTAAACCTTACTTAAACTTGAGTTATTACAAGATTACACATTGAGGATCTTTTCAGGTTTAGAGTTTTAGAGAATTAGATCATGAAACTTGCATTACAATCCACATTTAAACAAGGTGGTTACATAAAAGACAATATTCATTCTTCCCATCAATGGAAACCTATTTAAAATAAAACACGGATTCTTTCTTGACACATCCTTGACACTATCGTCACATCATGTACTTTTCCCTTGACCTGTGAAAAACATTTCAAAAACTTGGGATGAGCATAAAAAAGCTCAGTAAGGGTTATAAAAATATGGAAAGGAAACATGAGTTCATATATACATAAGAATGAAATTCTACTTTACCCATAAAGCATAGGCATATCAAATCAAGAATAAATAATAGAAAACATAAGACATAAAGGTAACTTGAGGCATTCATAACATTCTTACTTAGGGAGTAACCCTCTTGGTTACGTTTGGAATAACCATCACAGTACATTCCCTAAATCTCTTCGGAGAAACCTTAACGTTTCACTCCTTCGCGTTACCCAATGCATTGTAGAGCTATATTGGGCTCACCCGCCCTTAGTTTATCACGGAACCACCCGTTCTTCATAACAATGCCCAAGAACCATAACATAATCATATCACATAAACATGAATAAAGGGAACATAACATTTCCACATTTCAATCACAATATAACATTTTAGGATATTGAAATAATGAATCCATTCAAAAAGAAACCATTTCCAAAACCATTTAAAACATTTAATAAAGAGATTTTTGAATCAAAGTGTCCCATACCACCTTGAAGCTTTTAACATTTTAAACCATTAATATCCATATAAATAAATCCTTAAAACCATTTTGAAAACATGGATATTAATAAGAACAAATAATTAAAACATTTAAAATGATATTTTGGTTAAAGGGGTTTTACCAAAATTCGAGACACTTGAATACAATAATCGAGGAATAACATTTAGTCAGAACTTTATAATATCATGAGAATAAAAGGATTCATGATATAATACTCCAAAGGACAGTATATACACCATATAAGAGTGAATTGGTGCATAACAACAATGAACCCTCAATAGAAATGTCAAATGTGACGAAATCCCTTATAAGGAAGGTATCCTTAAATTAAGGACAAATAAATCTCAAAAATATGTGTGACAAATATATATACACCCAATATAAGTGGATATTAAGTGTAAAACAATAAAAGGTCATTCACACATATTAAATTGATGACATATTCAATGAATACAAGTTGAACCCAAAGAAATCGAAATTGGGTTAAAAAGTTCCCTTGACAGCCTAACGGCATCACATCAAAATGAGTTGATGAGAGATAAAAAGTGTATCTCATCACTTGGAAATAAAATTTACATCAATAAGGATATATGAGAACATATCCCAACATAAAAATATGTAAATTAAAAGACCCAACAAAAGAAGTTTTTTAAAAAAGAGGAGGGTGAAAGGTTCCCTTACCGACTTGGATATCTTTCAAAACATACACCCCATGAAAGAAGGACAATAGATCATTGATGTAAATAATCATAAATGAAATTATATTACACAAATAGTAGAATAATGGGAAGTACATACACCACTCAATGGAATTTGTGGCAAATGTATCATAAATCTCACGGGAATAAAGGTGAGGTGAAAAATCCCTTACGAAAACTCGGCAGCCTAACGACGCCACATAAAACTTCAGAATATGGATTGATGAGATCAAATAGGGTATCTCATCACATTAAAATAAAATTTACAGCAAGAGTAATATAAAAGAACATCCCCCAACATTACAAAGAGGAGCCTAAAAGAAGTGACATAAAGGAGAGTACTTAAAAAGAAAGAGAGAGGTTAGATCTCTTACGAAAGTTCGGCAGCCTAACGGCGCCACTCAAAACTTCCAAAATGGATTGATGAGAGAGAATATGGTATCTCATCACATGAAAATAAAAATTACAGTAGGAGTAATATAAAATAACATCCCAATCATAAGAAATATGAGATTAAAAGAAATGACATAAAAGAGTGTACTTTAAAAGAAAGAGAGTTGTAGGATCCCTTACCTCGGGTCCGACTTGACTCGATCGTTCTTTAATCTCCTGAATAATAAACTTGAGTTAATTTCTATATCTTTAAGAACCTTTTTCAAGTTCATTATTACTTTTATACCACTTATTACCATGTCATAAACATTATGTAATCATTTAAGTTAATAATATTTGTTTTGCCCATATTTGGTTCTTAAGTCGAAAGTGGACTTCTTACAATTACATGTTGTTCGTGTGGCCAAACGTTTATTATATCCAGAATTGTATTAATTATGTAGATATCATATATTTCATATATATCCAGTACATTCATGCATTTATAACATTACATAATCATTTAGAGGTAAGAAATGAAATGCACCGTTCATGGAGACGGTAAGCCGTACGTACGCATGAACGCTACTTTAATTTTTATTTCGTATTTTATAGAATGGAATAATAATGATATAAAGGTATATTATAATTCCATTATAATATCATATATAATATCATATTTCAATCCTTTATACATCCCACATATGGTATTTAACGAATCAAATCACTTTGAGGGGGTGGTAGTCCGCACTTCCTTAAATAAAGATATCGCGTATACACATAATGGAAGCCATAAAGGTAAGACAAAAATGAAAAATACAGAAGCATAAATAAAACATAAACATATTATATATCATATATAAAAATAGTGACATCATAATGGCCACCTTTGAAGGTGTTAAATGAGTATTGAACAATCATCGTTTCGGGAGGCAGAATTTCACCATCCACATAAACCGTATGTTCTTTAACCATTTGATGTAGTTGTGTGAGAGTGTATCTCGAATAAATCTTATAACAACATCCTAGTATATTGAAGATACTGGTGTTGTTACAAAATAAGTAAATAAAAAGAGTTTATGGGGTTGGAGAAGCAAAATAAAACAAATGAACATGAGAGAATGAATTACCTTTAAAAGTGTAACTCCTTTTGATTTGAGCCTAAAGGCTTCCTTTGAAAGGATTCTGCCCAAAGGGAATCCTCTAGGATGAGGAGAGGGATGTGGAGAGAGAAAAGGGGCAGGGTTTGGCCGAGACAAAGGCTTGAGGAGTGTGTTAAATGAGGTAGAGGTGGAGGCCTTTTATAAGAGGAGAGGAGGGTCACTTTTGGAAAGTAAAGAAATATTACTTTATTTGAAAATGTGTTTCGGTTTCAAAAGGTCCCACATTGATATAATTTGTGGATAAGGTGATAAGGCTTCGAAAGCAACTCATACAATAAGTTTTGGACATGTGTAGTTCATAGATTTTACATTATCTTTCCATTTTATTTAAATCGTCAAATAATGATGTCATCGCTGCATCATTAATATGTCATAAATAATTTAATTTATTTAATGTCTAAAAATTATAAAACAAATACTATGATGTAGGAAATCTTTTTATCTTTCCAAATAATATTTATAATCAAAAATATGACTTGAATAACCCCACTTAAAAATTGTTCTAGTAAAACATATCATGTTTGTGTCAATTTTACTTTTACATTAAATAAAATATTATTTATGTCATTTCCCAACCAAAGTGGATCCATGGGGTCCCCAAGTTGACCCATGGCTTTTCTTGGTCGGCCATGATACAACCAATGAAGGTAAGACATGTGTCAAGCTCATCTCATATTATTAAAGCATTATTTTTACCTTAAACTACACTAATTACCACTAATCGCGATTAAAAACTTAATAAGTTACTATTCACCAAAAAATTATTTTAATCTCATTGAACCACATTTTACTTCTTAATGACAACCATGTATGTCGGATTTTTGAAAATCAAAACACAAAGATGGCAAAATTTCATTTAAACGGAAAATCGGTTTTTATAAGTACCACATAGTGGTTTCACTATTCATCAAAAATTGAAGTTTTTCAGAAAAATCCCAAAAATTCACCCTAAGCTATATTTGATATTCCGAATTCAAAAATGAAGTCCGTTTTACAAAATTCAAAACATATTAGTCACATTAATTAATTTAATAATTAATTCCCGCTGTCAGAGAAAATATCGTGTTTTTATAAAACAATAAGTATCAAAAGATTGACAGTGGTTTAAGTCTGATTTCAAAGTGAAATTAATTCCAACGACCACTATTGGATTTAATGGTAAAAATATTTTCTAATTTCACTTTAAAACCAATTCAAAATATAATCTAATCATATAAATTAATTATATTAAAAAGAGGGTTTGAATTAAAATACAACATTTTACACTATTCATTAAAAAAGAACTTTATTGGAAAAATACCAAAACATTACACAAAGTAAAATTTGATGTCCCAATTCTTAATAAGAGTTTTATTTGGTCCAAAAGAATGTTTAAGAGTGAACAAAACTATATTTAATGACAGTTCTCCATTAAAAGGCGATAAGTGAACCTTTAGTGAAAACTAGGGCATATACGCCTAAAATTGTATTCTTTTCGTATTTTAAGCCTTTAGCTTTTATTGGATAAATGTAAAAACATTTAAAAAACATATATAATCATATTTTAGTTATTTCTATCCATTCCCGCCAATACAACGGCTACATGTTAACTACCATTTGAAATAATATTATTTTATTATTAGAGTGCAACGTAAGATTCCCAAGAAACTCGTTGTTGCGTGTTGGGTACGCCATCGAGTATAGCATCCCCTTTAAAGTCATATTAATATTTTATTCACAAATATGGATAAATATGAAAATTTCATATTCATTATTTACCTGGGGTGTTACATACTAAGAGTGGTTTTGAGTTTTATAAACTCATGCATATATATATATGTGTGTGTATACAGTTATATATATGTATATAGTTTTCAATCCTTATCTAATTTAGGTTTTCATACAATTGATATTAGTGATTAACTAATGTTTTTGAAGTATTTAATGCTTGTAAGGATTTATTAGACTTCATTTTAGTTATTCGAATCCCATATATACACTTTGTGTATATACAGTTTTATACAACTTTCAATCCTAAATTGTTTTAGGTTTTCTAAATGTTCATTTCCAGTATTTAATTGTTGATTATGATGTATATAACACTTGAAAAGGTTTTATAAGTGATTTTTTTGGAATTTTCTCATTTATTTATATTTCGTATATACGGTTTTGTATAAATGGCATACTGAACCTATTTTAAATCTCTTTTAAATGAATTTTTTTCATTTATAAATAATATATTTTAATCCATGATGAATCTTCCATAATGAATAATATTAATTATTAAATTTTATGATTTAATTTGATTAACAATCCCATTTATTAGTGTATGGTTTAAACATGAATGATAAGTATCTTAAATTAAAAACATGTATTTTTTAATATAAAATGTTTACTTTCATGAAACAAGGGTTTTTAATTTTAGAGTAATTATTTTATGTGACATACCTAATAAATATTTTATTTTATGCACACCAGTTATCCTCACATGTGAAAAAGAATGTCTAATTTTCCATTCATGTTATTTATAAAATTTATATATTCATAGACTAAATTATATCTAAAAAACCATGAAGTTTTTAGATTAATGTATACATTTAAGTCATGATTCACTTTATTTATAAATATAGATAGTAATTGTAAAAAATGAAATTTTTCTCTTATGATAACTTATGTTTTAAGAATTTAATTATTCAAAGTGGTATGGGACACTTTGAATAAGAGACATTTAATTATTCAAAGTGGTATGAGACACATTGAATATAAGACATATTAGATATATAAGGAATGCATAAGAATTATTATGTGATGGGTAAGGTATGTTATTGCCTCTTAATGCATCAGTAGGTCTAAAGACAAACTAGGTCATGAAACGAGGCCTTGACAGAATGATTATGTATGGTATTGGCAGGAGGCCTTGACAGAATGTTTATGATTGTCCTCCATTATTCATTCCCTCATTATGTACTTAGTATTTAACCAACCATGTAATTATTCAACAAGTAGAATATCCTTGGTTAAGAATCTTGTACTTATGATTATGGTAATAAATGCACATGGCATAATGATGGAAGTGCTTAGAAAATCATTTATAAAGGAAGTTTCGCATCTATTTTTAGAACTTTAATACAAAAGTTAGAAATTCATAATTTTTACATGCACCCTTTCATGTCACACTTAATCTAGTTTGATCAACTCCTGACTTATATGTAGCATTCCATGCATTTTGTGTACAAGTATTCATATTCTGAAATATGTTTTATTCGTAGACTTCAAATAAATATATAAATTCTCGTGTTAGTTATTTTCCTAAAAATGATGATTGAATACAAAAATAAATGTTATTTTCTTTTAGGAAAGTGTTTTATATATGTATAGTTATTTTAAAGGGATGTATAAAAGAAGATTTTATACCTTATTTTTGAAACCCAATACTAAGAATTTTAAATGCTCACCCTACATATTTAATTTATTTTTACTGGATTAATAGATTTTTCAGCTTTTAGTTATTCTATATGGTGGTAGCACTGAGGAGTTTATCTCATTCAGTTTTGAAGAAAAGTATCAGTTGTATCAGGTTTTCCAGAACCAAGATTGGGAAGATCATCTTTAATGATATGTGATGTGTAATTTTATCATCCTCTTTTTATAAAAAAAATTAAACACCATGTTTTAGGCATTTGCTCTAGGATTTTGGGTTGGGGTGTTACAAAATAACTATATGATTATTTTTCTAGCTCAAGAAGAAATGCTAAAAAATATAGAAAATAAAGGAAAATCACCATTAACTGGAAGTGGTTTATTAGAAAACATAAGTAATCCTATTCTATAAAAGATAATAGCTAATTCCAAAATTAAATCCATGCTTCCCAGAGTAGTTCAGACATAGAAGATACAAGGGAGTAAAATCATGAAGAGATCTCGGTACTTTAGAGAAGAAAATAAAAAGTTTTTTTTGGTTGAGATCTAAGTCTCTACCCTACTACTATTATTAATAAAATAATTGATAACTAACCTTATTCACATCTGTTTTTATGTATTTTCATGTAGATAATTGAAGGTGAAATTTGAAAAAGAGAACTAAATTAAATTTTTTATTCCTGTATATCTAGAATATTTCATCCATTATAGAGTTAATTATATTTAAGAAGTATAAAAAAGAACTTGGATATCACCTTGAAGAAGAACTTACATGATGAGGAGAACATAAATTGAATCCCTTAAGGATGAGGAGATAATAATGTGCTACCAAATATGTTTTATTTCATAAAAAAATAAAATCTGGACAACCCATACAAATTGGAAGTTGAGATATGACAACTAAAATTTTTATCTTTTCTTAGATTATATCAAAACTAATTACGAAGGAGGTGTGATGGTTTATGGTAATTATAAGTCAAGATATGGGATAATATTCATTTCAATTAAATGTTTTTTATGTGGGTGTTTAGATGAGTGTGGGTGATTAAATTCCTTTATAAATCTATTTATACATCCCTAAAAATAGAAATTCAAAGTGGTATCACATGATTAATAGATTAATGGATATCTTTGATGTCTAGGATTATTTAAATTTATTTTCTAAACTACGTTATCCCACATAGAATTATATTTTAATAGATAAAGGCTCATTGATAATAATTATGTGGTTCCATCCCTCTCTCAACAATTGGATCGAGATGTAATTTAGAATAGAATTTAGAGAAGAATTTATTTTGTAGACTGTGAAAGAATATTGAAGATGATATCAGATAACCTTCCCATAAATCATCACATTTACATTTATTTTTAATAAGGGGTATAATAATAGAGATAAATTTCAAATATTGACATAGTAGTTTAATGTTATTGACAATAAATCCATAAGGGGGATTGAAGAGACCGTGTGAAGATTGTATTTTTTTCAATAAGAAAGGATATCATCGTAAAGTGAAGGTATCAATATATGTTGGTAAATATATGTAGAGAAGATGAGGTGATAATTATACATAAATTATAAAAGGGAAAAATAAATATTCTATTTGTATTATTTAGTTTAAAAGAATATGAATCTGAATTTTATTGAATAAAATAGTTTCTGATGAAGTTCTTGAAGGAACAGATTCATAGAATCATCCCTCGAATATGATGATTGTAGAGATGGATTATAATTAATTTATGTTAAGTGATAATGATAGGTGTATTCATTAACTAAAATAATTTCAAATAAAGTTTTTTTCAACCTATATAGTGTGGATTTGAAGAAATTAAATTAAAGTAAGACAAAAATGGATAAAATTAAAGAGGAATTGAAACTATATATAAATAATCAAGGTTGAGTATTTAAATATTGTGAGGATTTAGAAATATGTTTTAAGGGGTTTAGAAATATTATAGTAATTTCAAAATATATTTAAATTGATTTAGAGTTAAATTAATGTTATTTAAAAAAATTGGAAATTCTGTGTTGGGATTAAAAATTGGTTCAATCCTAAAATCTTCACAAGGTACATTTTTAGAGTTCATAAGGTTAACTCTAAGAAATCCTATGAATATTTCAAAAGGAAATTAAAACATTATAAAGTTTATTTTGGAATTTTTTTAAGGTTCACATACTTCATAAGGATCATTTTTCCTTATGAATTGAAAGAGAAACTAAAATTTAGAAAAGGAAAGGTCAAAAGGATAACTCGAGACTTCATAAGGAGAATTGCTTACTTTGTAAGGATGTGTTCCATTATAGAATTTATGGGATTTTAGAATAAATATATTCTAAAGAAAATATATTTAATTCATATGATTCTATTTTTATTATCTTCATAGAATATAAATCAAAACAAGATTATTGTGATTCAAGCTAAAGTATTTAGAGTTTCACAATGTGAAAAAAAGTTCCACATCATGATAAAAAATTTCATGCATAGGTGGATGAAGAAAAAATTAATCAAATATTTGGGATTCTGTGGAGAATAATATTTTGATATTTTAATATTGTTGGCTGTAAATAATATTATCTCTCATAGGAAATCTGAATGAATATTATGATTAGGATTTTGAGTGGTTTTTAATAATAATTCAAACTATAAAATATCCACCAATTTCAATGATAATATCACCTACACCAAATATTTATAGAGTTTCCATATTCAAGTTATGGAAATAATATTCACAAGATAATGTGAATATAAAAGCAAGAAAATAAGGAAAGGAAGTATTTCTTAAGAGTGAACCCAATACTACATTAAAAAGATAGAATATTTTTTGTGTATCAAATAGATAAGCCTGTTGTATTCTGGATAATAAATATGTGCATAGAAAAATACCTATGATACAACTTTATTGAAGAAGGTGATTTAGAGGATAAGGATACCCTATAATCAATATAAATTTCACTTTTAGATTACCATATTAGGTATACGGTGAGGTATTCATGATGTACACTTACCATAATAGTGTTGATATTTTTGTATCCTATATTTACTTGGTAATTTACATATATTATTTATCATATCAAAAGGTTATAGAAGTTCCTTGGATATAATGAGAACCTAAGGATACCATGATAGTAATATTAAAATTAAGTTATATATTCCAGATAATTCATGTTGATAATACACAGATGATGTTTTACCATTAGGTGTTTGGGGATCATAAGCATTTATACATCTTATAATGAAGTTCACACTTGGTGATCTTGGATATATGAGATCATGATAATTGGCCTTCCAATAATAACACCACATGTTTTAGGTGTCATTGGTTGTTTATATCTGTGAACACATGTAATGGTCTCATGACTTGGGATTATTATTAATGTATAATATTTAATTAAATACTTTTATGAAATAATAAAACCATGAAATTTATTTTATATTGAGGTAACATGTGTTGGGTGTGCCATTGGTGGTATGTCATTGATTTAATAATGAAGAAAGAATTTTGTTTCTTCTAAAATGAAGCAATATATCAGGCCTAGTTAATCATGATGGTAGTACCTTCAATAAATCCATAGACATTGAATAATAAGGTAAGTTCGTATTATAAGTTCAATGAATAATAAAGCAAGAAATGGTGATGACATAAACTCTGTGTCCTACTTTATGAGATGTTGCGAGACAAAGAGATTATATTACACGACATGTATTTATTGGAGGTTTTTGTTGCTATAATTATTCCTTATCTCCTTAGGATCCTTGATGGGTTACTAGAATATGATATTGGTATATGAATAGATTAATACACTTAGTTTATTTGTAAGTTAGGCCTATTCTAAATGAATAGTAGTATAGGACATGATTGGACCCACCATGGGGTTTCGGAGATGTTCACATTTTAACAATCTCCAAGTAATAAATAAATTTATTATTATTTGAGTATAGAATAATTTGATTTTAATTTATTTATTTAATGTATTTAATAGTATTTAAGTGAATACATGGAAAAATATTTAACTGATGAATATTACTTTAATATTTAATGATCCTTTAATATATATGGTAATAGCGAGTTGAGTTAATGACTTGATTTTATCATATAATATATTTATTATATTACAAGAAGGTGATAAAAATATAAATTACATTTTTGAAATAGTTAGTTAGTCAAAACGTGACATTTATGGATTATTTATTGATAATTACTTATATTGGTGTCAGGAATCCCTTTAAAGGTGTTTAATCTCCACTATATAAGCAAGAGGGAGCTCTTTTCTAATGGAATATTCCACTACTAAAATTTGAGATTTCCTTTCTCACCCTTACTATATCCAAGGGAGATAAATTCTAATTCCAATTCATTGATCACAAACCTCCTTCATGGATTGAAGTAACAACATAGTGGTGATCTTCAAGATGTCGAAGGCTTCATCGGATCTTTGTGTTAGCACCTAGATATTGATAATCAACATTCCTATAGACTTTAGAACTGTGTGTGGATGATCTAGAGGGATCGGATCTGAGTTCCTTCAATAAATTGTCACCAGTGATGAATGGGTTTCAAATGTACCTTCAAATCAAATGATTTTATTTTTCATTTTATTTTTCATTTTAAATAAATTCATGTGAGATCTTCATCCACTTACTGAGGTTTTCATTTTCGGATACAATGTTTTCATGTTGTTCTGGGGATAAAAATTTCAAATCTCCAGCCCATTTTCTTAGGTTGCACACCTAAATACCTTTAATTTTTATCAGAGGCATTTCAGGATGGTTTAAGAAAAATAAAAATTAAATTCATGTAGAGCGCATCACAGCATCCACATTGCAACAAACCAGGCTTCGATATGATCTCAGAAGGTAAATTTATGGCCATCTAGAGTTTTAAATTGGATCCAAATTTATTTGGAATCTTCTATTTGTTTTGAAGAACTTGTTCGTGTGTGTGTGTGTGTTATATATGTTATTATTACCCTGAGGTGGTCCAAGGTGGTGTATTCCAGTGAACACCAGGTTTCTGAACAAAATTACAGTAGTTGGAATAGGTTTATCCATCAATATATTATTCAACACAAAGGTGTTAAAAGAAGATTGAACAATCATCGTTTCGTGAGGTAGTAATTCGCCAACCAAAGAAACAATATGTTATTTAACCATTAGACGGAGGTGTGTGTAATTGTAAATCAAATCCATCTCATATCAACATCCTATTATATTGAAGATATTGGTGTTGTTACAAAATATAGGAATAAAAAGAGTTTAGGGGGTTGGAGAAGCAAAATAAAACAAAAGAACACAGGTGAAGACATTACATTTAAATCGGGTAACTCTTTTTGATTTGAGCTAAAGGCTTCGTTGGGAAGACTTATGCCCAAAGTGAGGCTTCTAAGAGTAATAGAGGGAAGTTGGAAGAGTATTTGGGCCGAGTTTTACTGATCCAAATGTCTTGAAGGTGTGAATAAGGTGGTAGAGGTGGGGGCCTTTTATAAGAGGAGAGGAGGGGCACTCTTGGAAAGTCATGAAATGTTACATTATTATGAAGTGCTTTTCGGATTTCAAAGGTACCAAAATTATATATTTCAAGGATAAGGTGAGAAGGGTTCTAAATCTACTCATCCAATAGGTTTTTGACAAATTTAAGCCTTATATTTTACATTATCTTTTCATTTTATTTAAATCAGTAATTAATGAGGTAATCACTGCATCATCATGGTGTCATAAAAAATTTAATTTATTTAATGTCTAAAAATTATAAAAAAAATACCATGATGTAGGAAATATTTCTAGATTTCCAATGACTATTTATAGTCAAAACTATGACTTGTATAACCCCATGTAAAGATTGTTTTAGTAAAACAATACATGTTTGTGACACTTTTATTTTTACTTTAAATAAAAAGTTATTAATGTCATTTTTTTACCCAAGTGGCTCCATGGGGCCCCCAAGTTGACCCATGGATTGTCTTGGTCGTCCATGACTCATCCAATAAGGTTAGGAAAAGTTTAAAGGTAATTTCAAATTATTATAACATTATATTTACCTTAAATAAAATTAATTACCTTTAATCGCGATTAATAAAACTTAAAAGTTACTATTCACCAAAAATTATTTTCATCTCATTGAACCACATTTTACTTAATAATGACAACCATGTATGTCTGATTTTTAAAATTCAATTCACAAAAGTGGTAAAGTTTCATTTAAACAAAAAATTAGTTTTTTAACTACCACTTAGTGGTTTCACTACTCATCAAAAATTGAAGTTTCTCAGAACAATACCAAAAATCCACCCTAAGCTATAATTGATATTCCGAATTCAAAAATGATGTCTATTTTAAAAAATTACAAACATATTAGTTTCATTAATTAATTTTATAATTAACTCCCGTTGCCAAAACAAATAGCGTGTTTTCAAGAAAGAATATCAATCAAAAGATTGACAATTGTTTATGTCCAATTTCAAAGTGAAATTAATTATAATGACCAACATTGGATAAAATGGTAAAAATATATTCTATTTATACTTTAAAACCACTAAATAATATAATTTATCACTATAAATTATTTTGATTAATTTTTTTTTTAATTAATGTTTAGTATTTCTCACTATTCATAAGAAATTGGAGGTTCTCAGAAAAAATGAAACATTCAACTTAGGATAATTTCGATATTCCGAATCCAATAATGAGGTCCAATTTGAATAATAAAATTTATAAAATTTCAAAAATTGGGTATTACTATTCTTAACGACAACTTTGATTGGTCGCGGTGTGTTAGAACTCGAGGTTGCGTACAAAACACGCTACTCTATTATTCAAAGAGAATCATACCATGGATGCTTGGGGTGTTACAAGGTACACTACATAAGGATTATTAGGTGATCAATACAAAGTTAGTCACAATGAAAAGGTAGTTGAGACAAAGTCTCTTGCCATAATGTAATCAGTCGAATCATATGACCAAAACTTAATGAACATCAAGTGAATAATTGAATAACATGAATATAAATAGAATCATGTTATTATATATAAAATGGAAGTACCCGTATACCACATACAATAAATAAGTGGCGAACAATTAAAATCTCACAGAAATGAAAGTGAGATGAGAAACCCCTTACCTTTTTCTCTAGTGTGTTCTTGATTGTTCTTAATGACCTGAAAAATCAAATTTAGATTAATTAATTAATAATTCCAGAACCTAATCAACATTTAATTTATATTATATAACCTTATTAAGTTTATTAATGACCTCTTTTATGGGTTTAAGAGATTAAATCTTATTGTTTTGGAAGCATTTTCTTACTTGGTTTCATGATTTGTTTACTTGTATTCATTAATGGAAGTTGGAATGAAATATGGTTAAACATACAGAATTGTTAATATATATTATTAGTGACATTAAAGAGATATAAATGATCTTATAATGATTGTGGTTATATACCATTAAGATGACTCATTTTTTGAGTTAAAAAAACGCTTGAATTTGGCTTAGCAGTTTTGTGCTCAATAAACTTGTTTCGTATTATTATTCCATATTATGTACGTGAAAATATTCCAGAACATTAATCAAGATAAAATACATATGTTATGACTTGGTTCGACCATAATTATGGTTTCATGACCAGTAATGAAATAACGATTGAAGAACAAAACATCGTCGTCCACAAAGGTTATAAATTGGAACATCATGGACATTGATTTCGTTTATAAAAATAAAAGGGAGGGAGTAAGAATATTTATGATGGTTATTACATTCACATGATATAAATCTAGTATGTAGATGATACTAGAGTTATCATGATCATTTGGAGATAATATGTGAGGAGAGGATAACAAATGAAGATAAATTCAAATGAAACTAAAAGAAAAAGAACGGTGTTTTACCTCTTGAAATAACTTCTTTGAGAACCTCCTTAAGGGAAGGGATTTTGGTCTTTTGGAAATACCAAGAGTTTCCTGGTCGTGGGGAGTGACTAGGGAAGGGTATTTGGGTAGAACATTGAGGAGATTAAAGTCTTAGAGTAGTGAATAGAAGAGGGAGTGGTGAGGGGGGTTTATAGTGGAGGAGAGGGGGTATTTTTCATTATTTTAATCATTATTATAATATTTTTGCCCATGATTTTGAATAGTCTTAGTTCATGTGACCTAAAATAGTAACAATGGCATGTGAGCTCAAACTAAATGCCCTTGAATCACTTATGATGTCATAAATGGTGTATTTTACTTATAATTTGTATATACGGTATTTTATCGTATTTCACTATTCATCAAAAAATTCTAGAATTTCAGAAAAATCCCAAAAATTTACCCTAAACATTTTTCAACGTGTAGAATTAAAATATGAACTCCATTTTTAAAAATTAATTTTCTAAATATTGTAAATTTAATTTTTAAATAAACTCATAGTTAATTCGAAAAATAACTATCTTAAAGTGCAATTAGTTTTATTTCTCATTGAAAAACTAATTAAGATCTCTTTATCTTGTGGCCTTAAGAAAATGAAATAATAATATTATTTACTATTCATAAGGGACATATTAATATTCATGTTACTATTCATAAGGGTATGTTACTATTCACCAAAAATTAAGTTTGTTCTATCAGACTCCAAATGACTTACTGATCACAACTCTAGATGACCATTTTTTGAAATTCAAAACATAGAAGTGGAAAATTTATATTTAATGGCTATGTTTTCACTATATGCTAAATAACCTAGTTTTGTTTCGAAGGAACACTATGATGAATAGAATGTATTTAATATAAACATACCATAGAATTTTTGGGGTGATAAAACTATATAAATGCATAGAATCTCATTCCAATGGACTATTCCTATGTCTGGAATTGAGATCTTCTCTCTCCTCCTGAATCTTAGAGAGAGAATTGCTCAATTCGAACGAATGATCCAAGTTTTCCTTTTTGGGTCAAAGGATGGTAATCATGGTGATCACCATGATGTAGAAGAGATTGTGGAAGATCTATTCTAGCACCTAGAATTTGATGAATATTGAGCAAGTAGATTCGAGAATCATTTGTGGATGATCTAGAGGGGTTCAACATTAGATTCTTCGAGAAACAGTCACTGGAGAAAAGTGACAGACATGCGTACTTCTCATTCCTTTTAACTTTCTATGCTCTGATTAAACCATGCGAGATCCATGTACCGTATCGAGGCTCAGATCATTGGAGACGACAAGTTATGTCACTCTAGTGATGGAAAAAAATTTATTCCTCGATCCATCAGCTCCCACTGTGTGCTCTGGTAATAATAATTTGTAACATAACTATAATGTGATTTTTCTAAGATAAGAAAACTAAATTAACCAAAAATCTAAGTAGATGGTTTGAAATCAGTCCCAAAAAATCTGATCATAATTTGATCTATGGTTAGATAGCCATGTTACGGCCATTCAAAAAAATTACAAATCAAAATCGGTTTTTTATATTAAAATTTAAATATTATATATATATATATATATATATATATATTAATTTACCTATTTTCTCTTTTCAAAGATCGATTCCGTGTAACTCTAGCTATTTCGGTCAGACATTGAGGTCGGAATAGTGTTTTCCAACCAAATAATTTTCCATCGGTATTCTAAAGAATTAATTGTAATATTCAAATTAATTATTATTTTAAAAGGTGCATTTTATATCCTTTGGAAATATTGAAAATAGCCAAAATTGATTGATTTTTTTAATGGGGTCAAAAAAGATTTAAATAACATAAAAAAGGAGGAGACACTATCTTCTTGTGGAAGATGTGGCTCGAGCGAGACCCCCCGCAGGTTACCTAGCCTCAAACAGCTAAGTTGGTCACCTCGAGGTCACTGTGGTCACCGCCATGCTCACATTTTAAACCAATCTCATCCACTTCACCCACATAACATTAGTTTCCACCTCCTCAGTTATCTCCTGAGAAGGTTCCTCCTCTATCTTCTGGTACTAGTAGATCTGGAAAGTGGCGAGTCCCCCCTCCCCAACTAGATTTGGGATCGAGTTCATTAGTACCACCTCCACCCCATATGTGGCCTCTCCCTGTCCACTTTTGAGCTCGGATGAGCCGCCTCCTCATCCCGCAAAGGTCGAACCATGCCTGGTGCCTCACTACTTCCATCCCACTTGAAAGCCCATCGACCTAGATCGGGAACTCTGAACTCTTACTCAAGTGTCACCTCCCTCATCTAAATCTACAGTCTCCTCCAACATCGAAGCCTCCACCACCCTGGCTAAGTCTTGACCGGACACCACAGGTGGCCGCTGTAAGATCCCCACTACTGGAGTTTCCCTCCCTGGCCTGCTCAGGAATCACCAACACACTAAGAACCCACCTTGGTTCCTGGTCTACTACCTGCTCTAGGTCCCAAGCACCAACGAGTCACCTAGAACCCTCACACCTATCATCAATATGCCTCCTAAATCGGCAAATTTGGCGTGATATGTTTTTTAATGGGTTTAGGGTGCAAAAATTTAGGGAAATGGGGCCTTTGAGCGCCACTTGAAGTGGAACTCAACCATTTCGGTCGAGCAATTCTTCAGCGCCACTTCAAGTGGCGCTGCTCCTTTATTCCCTCTCTATTCGGCGCCACTTCAAGAGGCACTGAAAAATCCCCCTACCTATAAAGAAGGCCGCTTGCCCTCCCCATTTCCCACCTCCTCACCCCCCCTCTCTCTCAAAGTTATTATCTCTCTAAAAACCTCGTGTTGCTCTGCGCTTTGCCTCTCCGGTTGCTCTGCCTGCGTAGCTACGTCTCCACAAATTTGAGGTAAATATTTCTTTAAATTTATTTAATATTTTGATCTAATAATTTAGTTGTTTATTTATAGAATTAGTATATAATATTTGTATTATATAAACAGTATAGTTTTTTAAATGTAATTAGGTAATGAAATGATTATAGTTAGTTAATTAATTAAGTAATTATAATTAGGTAATTAATTAATTATAATTTGGTAATTAATTAATTATAATTAGGTAATAAATTAATTATAATTAGGTTATTAATTAATTCTAATTAGGTTATTAATTAATTCTAATTAGGTTATTAATTAATTACAATTAGGTTATTAATTATTTCTAATTAGGTTAATAATTCATTCTAATTAGGTAATTAATTAATTCTAATTAGGTTATTAATTAATTCTAATTAGGTTATTAATTAATTCTAATTAGGTAATTAATTAATTATAATTTGGTAATTAATTAATTCTAATTAGGTAATTAATTAATTCTAATTAGGTAATTAATTAATTCTAATTAGGTAATTAATTAATTCTAATTAGGTAATTAATTAATTATAATTAGGTAATTAATTAATTATAATTAGGTAATTAATTCATTCTAAATAGCTAATTAATTAATTCTAATTAGGTAATTAATTAATTCTAATTAGGTAATTAATTAATTCTAATTAGGTAATTAATTAATTCTAATTAGGTAATTAATTAATTCTAATTAGGTAATTAATTAATCATAATTAGGTAATTAATTAATCATAATTAGGTAATTAATTAATCATAATTTGGTAATTAATTAATCATAATTAGGTAATTAAATAATCATAATTAGGTAATTAAATAATCATAATTAGGTAATTAATTAATCATAATTAGGTAATTAATTAATCATCATTAGGTAATTAATTAATCATGATTAGGTAATTAATTAATCTTAATTAGGTAATTAATTAATCCTAATTAGGTAATTAATTAATCCTAATTAGGTAATTAATTAATCCTAATTAGGTAATTAATTAATCCTAATTAGGTAATTTATTAATTCTAATTAGGTAATTAATTAATTATAATTAGGTAATTAATTAATTATAATTAGGTAATTATTTAATTATTATTAGTTAATTAATTAATTATTATTAGGCAATTAATTAATTAATTTTTAGGTAATTAAATAATTATAATTAGGTAATTAAATAATTATTATTAGGTTACTAATTAATTATTATTTGGTTATTAATTAATTATTATTAGGTTATTAATTAATTATTATTAGGTTATTAATTAATTATATGTTTAATCCATGTTTTAAGTTTCATTTATATTGGTCATATAGTTTAAATTTTATAGTCATTAATAATACTATTTTTTTACCAATTTATTATATGTTTAACAATATTTCAAATTTATTGATAAATAATTACTTATAACTATATAAATATAGATTAGTAATTATAGATTTAAAATTCTATATATATGTACAAATATATAATTATAAATATATAAGTATAACAATAATTACCATATAATTCAAAATATAATTATAAATATAATTATACATATATATTTATATATTTATATATGAATATTAAATATATTTATAAATAAATTTTAAATATATATGTTATAATATTTTCATAATTATATATTTATAAATATATTCATATTTATATAATTATAAATATTTATTTATAAAGATTAGTTTATAATTATATAATAACAAATATATTTTTTAATTAAATATATATATATAAATAGATTTATATTTATAAATATTTATTTTTAATTATATATATACATAATTATATTTATACACACATATATATTTAACTATTTATAATTATAATATTTATAATATTTATATGTAAATATATAAATAAAACACACAAATCGGAAAAAAAACCCTTATATTTTATATAATATAACTATATAAATATAAATAAAGCATATATTTTTAATTTAATACATATTTTTTATTTAAAAAATTATATATACATTTATAAATTTATGTAAATAATTATATATAAAGTTTATTTCATTATTTTATTATATAATTAAATAAGGTTTATAACTATATAAATATAAATTTATAATTATATAATTATAAATATAATTATAAATATAATTATAAATAAGTTAACATTTTTAAATACATATTTATAAGTATATTTATAAAATTTTAATTATTTATTTTGTAATTATTTATTCAAAAAGGGATGAGGTGCAAAAAAAAACAAAACAAAAAAACAATAAAAGAGAGGGGTGCAAAACAAAAAAACAAAAAAACGGGTGGTAAAGCGCCACTTGAAGTGGTGCTAGCCACCCGAATTGTTGAGCGCCACATGAAGTGGCGCTCAAATGCCCCATTTCCTTAAATGTTTTCACCCTAAACCCATTAAAAAAAACCCTCATGCAAAGTTATCCCTCCAAAATCAGATTCCAAATCCCACGTAGTGTGAGGTACCCTTTCCACTATCTAGTTGGGTTTAATTCACCCCAAAATATGTAGGGGTGGGTCCACCTAACCCGAAATGGGTTGGGAGGACCTGCCTGGCCTAGAGCAACCCCACATGGGTTTTGCACACCCCAAAACAGGCTTGCATGGGTTTGTCCTGACTTACACAAGCCATGCGTGGGGTTTCAGAGCCCAAGTATTTATTATATAATCAAAAATTAATTTAATTGATTAATTAAATTTTAGGTATTAAATTAAATTAATTAATAACAAATTTTTGGTTGAAAAATATTATATTTTAATATTTTGAAAAGAAATTAAATTATGTTTATGTATTAGAATTAAAATTAATAATTTAATTTAATGTTTGGTATTAAAATTAAATTAATTTTTGAATAGAATAAAATTAAATATCTGAATAAATTATTTGAATTTATTCAAATGCACTCATACTTTAAATTTATAGAAATTTATTTATGTTATATGTTTAATTTTTATGGTGCATTGAATTGCATGATGGATGATCTTGATCACAGACTGACCAATGTATGTCTAAATTTAATTTATACAATTAATGACTTTAATTGCATGTGAGGCATGTAATTAATTAAAATACGGTATGTGCATCATCATTTTTCTTGTTTAATATGTATAAGGACAAGCATGTCCAAGAGTGTTGTGTATTAATAATTCCCAAGACCCCCACACACTACTACAAAAACGGGAAAGGGAAGTGTTAACCTTTTATCAGCGCTAAAAAGCACAGATAAAGGCCCCCCTTTATTGGCGCTTTTTTTAGGAGCGCTGATAAAGGGGGGATTTATCAGCGCTTTTTCCTACTTGTGATAAATTTTATGTTTCAAAAAAATCAAGAAAAAATAAATTATTGTTATGTAAGTATATTTATATTGATATAAATATAATATATATTTTTTAAATATGTTTTAGATACATATAAATAGACTATTAAATTTAATATATAATAAATTTAGTGAAAATGGATTTAAAATATTTTAAAAATATTATTAATTAATAATTTTCTAATTATTATCGATTAAAAATCATTTAATAACAATTTGAAGACACAAAAAAATCAAAACAATTAATAAAAGATCTAAAATAAGTTGAAAATGTAACTCAAATTTCAAACAACCATAACTTTTGATCCGAGTGTCCGTTTGAGCTCTACAACATATCAAATTGAAGCCTGCAACGAGATCTAAGCACTAATGATCCAAGAAAAGATTCTATCACATTTTTTAGGCAAAAAAAGCCCTATAAAGCCTCAAAAACTAAGTTTTTAGCCGGGATACACTGATTTGTTAACATTCAAACATATATAACTTCTTATCCGGATGTCTGTTATCCCTATACCACATATCATATCGAATATTGTTTCATTTTCTTCGATTTTACTAGTTGTGGAGTTGAAACGGGCTTCTGGATTATATGTTATTATCGTTTTTACATTTTATGGCTTTTCAAATACACATATATATTTATTTATTCTTAAATATATATGTGTATGTGTGTGTGTGCATCTCTATGTGTGTGTGTTGTATATATGTATGTATTTATTTATTTATTTAATTATAAACACACATAAAAAATATATTTCATAAATGTATTTAAAACTAATATTATATGTATATATTAATATACAAATAAATATACGGATTAAAAATTATAACTAAAAATATTTGTATAAATAAATAAATATAAATATATATTAATATATGAATGAATATATATTTACTAATATATGAATAAATATTTTTATATTAATATGAATCTATATCAATATATGAATAAATATAACTTTATATATATATCATTAAATAGAGAAAAACGAAATAGCTTAGTGGTAAAGGTGCAGCTGCGAAAGGGGGAGGTTGTGGGTTCGAGTTCAGGTGGAAGCAAAGGTGTGCACACGTGTGAGGATGCGCGGAAAGGTCAGCGCATGAGAGACCTCCTAGCTCTAATAGGGGGGTCAAGCGCTGTTAAAAGCTCTCCCCGCAATTATTTATTTATTTATTTATTTTATTTATTTTTTACTGTTATCAGCGCTTGTATAAAGCGCTGATAAATTTCCCTTTTATCAGTGCTAAAAAAAGCGGTGATAAAGTGGTCTTTTATCAGCCCTTTTTTTAGAACTGATAAAAGGGACCTTTATCAGTTCTTTTTGAAGCGCTAATAAAAGGGACCCCCTTATATTAGCACTGAGCTTTACAGTGCTTTTGTAGTGCTATTAAAGCCAGTTTTTAGCACTGATATAGGACATTTTTGTAGTAGTGTTTCCTGCGTGCGAGTATGTATGTATTATGAAGAAGATGTAGTAAGATATGGACCACACCGAGATGAGTAATGATTCTAGATGAGATAATGACACTTTGGGTTGGGGTGTGAGTTGCACTACGAATCAAGTCCCGAATCAAGTATTATACCCCTAGGTTATGGCTGGTCCATTGAGTTTAAATGGATCAACCAATAATAGATGCTCAAGATCACTTTCATAGTATATTTAATTTATTCATTTTTTATTATTTTATTGAATATGCAATTTTACACAATCACATAAAATCATAAACATAAAAATTCATATATTAAATCAATTTGTGACATGATGAATGTTTTATATTAATTTCATAGTTAGTTGTGAGTGAGATTACATATAATGTTCCTATCAAGATAGACACTAATTTCATATATCGATAAATAATTTATTAAAAAAATCCTCACAGAAATATTAATTCATTAACTGCCTTCCAACATTTGATTTTGAACAAAACCGGGTGTTTGGGGTGCTCGTCAGTCAAAGTTGAGGGTGCATCATACTACTTGAGAGTTCTTATGAGAATGATGGGTTGAATTAACTAAATTTACAATAAAGAAGTATCTATATCTATCTTGATTATTATTTAGAGGTAAGAATTGATTAAATCATATTTATGATTATAGAGTTTCAGAATTCACTCAACACATCATGGAGTTACGAGTTAATATGGATGGCTATTCAAACACCTACCTTGAACTCTCTGAGTAGTGGAATAGTCATAGCTTTTAAACTATGAGGGGAGGTTCGAGGATCCATTCCACTATAATAATCAAGCGATAGAGTATTCCAATTCTAGTAAAAATGGTTCCTAGAATTTGATAAAATATTGGGATACATTTAATTATTTAATTAATTAATCAACAATGTCTATATTTTTAATCAAGATAAACGGTACTAATGTGCTATATTTTTTTTTGTAGGAAATGGAAAGTAACGCCATAGATACACTATGATTCATAATGGAAAAATATCATGTCCTCATTGGCACAAATTTCCAAGATTGGTATAGGTGGTTTTTCATAGTAATATAATACTAAAGGAAATTATATGTGATAGAGTCCCCACTACTTGATCGTCCACCATAGGGAGCTAGTGAGGATAAGAAATATTCTTATAGGAGGATCATGGGTGATGAATTTTATGTTTAAATCATAATTCTAACATCAATTTCCAAAGATCCCAAACATAAGGATATGGATGCATATACAATGTTGCATCATCTCTAAGAAGTTTACGATGAAAAATTAAAGTAACTAGTTAATGAGAAAATGATCAAAATGATTATGTATCATTTGATAGATGGAACTCAATATGGTTCTCATGTACTCAGAATGATAAATTACATTGAATAACTATGAGAACTGGGTTTCAAGTCAAATAAAGAACTTTTATTCCATCTCATTCTCTCATCCTTACCACTCGATTTATCAATTTTCATTGAGAATTATCTAACAAATAGTTTGGAAAAAAACACTTCAATGACTTTTTGGATAGGTTTATCAAGAAGATAATAATTTAAAGAATGTAAAATATGTAATTATTGAGGTGAACCAATAGAAAGATAAGGTGAAAATTCGCAATACAGGTATACTATCAATGGAACCTTCACAATACCTTTATAAGAAAATAAAAATAAAGAGGGATTCCATTGAATAGGAGGCTATTTTCTTGTAATGTTTCAAGATAGGTCACTAAAAGAGGAACTGTAATGAATTGAATTTGAAGAAATCATGAGCTTCTACTTCAGGTATATTCATCATCAAAAGTAAATTTTCATTTATGATCCTTGCGTATTAGATACAATATTTCCTTATATACTTGTTTCTAAATACATGAACCAAGGAAGTCAAGAAACATTACTAGAAACCAAGGTTTGTTCTCCAAGCAACTGGGGAAGGGTGATACCTAAATCAGCAGTGATAAGCACATAATTTTATTTCCAAGTGGATGGTTCTTATAAAACTATAATTGTTTGATGGATTATACCAAAAAAATTATTAATGGATGTTTTTATGTTATTTCATAAACTACCAATAGTTAAGTACTATATGAATCATGGGAACTACATGATGAATATAAAATGTAAGATTTATATACCTATTTTTGGTAAGATAATAATTGTTCAAGAAAAACTAAGCAGTTTTCAAGGATATAACTAGTATTTTTTTAGACTCTTCAGAGTTAAATACATTTGGTTTTATTGACACACTTCTGTACTTAGTTTTGGATAAATAATCCTTTAACAATAAAGGTAATCCACAAATCTTTATGAATTAGTTCATCTAGAGATCATAAACTATTCCAAGGGTAATCTAGTGGTAAATATACTTTATAAGATTCCTGTATGTATTTAAGGAATGTAAAAGTGAAGTATGGTATATTAATGGTTATAATATATTAGTATATTTGGGTTGGCATGTCTAATAATATCTTGTCAAAGCATTTATCGATCAATATAATCTATCATGGAGGAAATTTCTAAATACACATTACCTTGTCCACATCAGGGCTATGATGAAAATAAAGAGGATCGATGATGAGTAATACATATTAACATTGATCAAAAAAATGTATCATGAAGTAATTCTTAAAAAAAATTCTTATATACATCAAATTCATGATGTAAGTAAAAGGAGAATCAATTTTAAAAGTTATGTATTATAGATACATCTATATTTCGAGACATGCTTTGAAAATAGTGACGTTATCCTATAACCATATGCCAAATATAATGAAAATGGTTATCATATGAATTATAGTATAATGGAAATTAATTATGTCATAAGAACATGTGTTTAGATATAAAGAGTTTGTTAATGAAATTAACAAACTTTAGTAAATAAAAACACAAAGTGAATCTATAGTAATTATCCTAAATATTATAAGGATATTATAGAGATCCATAAGATTGAAAATTCATAGTTAAGTGATATAATATTTTTTTTTAAAGGGTGCGCATATCTACTTGTGATAGTAAGAACCAGATTGATTTGTGTTTAGTTAGTGACATTATAACAACCCATGATTTACACACATTGTTACTGCTTCAAAATTGAAGCACACTTATTACAACATACAACAAAACAATGAAAGGACCATATAGGTATAATGTCTTTAGAAACTTGGAAACATAAACAACTGGTTCATAAATCATCTACGTTGCCTCGCATTTATTTCATCATATCTAGAGTCCCTTTTGGAATATCCTACTTAATAACCTTCTTCCTGACCTAGGGAAAGAAAAAATACAAAATGGTGAGCTCAAATTCTCAGTAAGGGTAAACAAAATAAATATCAATCATATCATATTCATAAGAACATAACATTTTGGAAATCTTAACCTGCAAAAGAGATCTTAATTTAATAACATGGGATAAATCATAGTAGTGAAATGTAATCCCAATAATCATAACTTAAAACATGAAACTTTGTGGCATACACACATAATTATAGAGAATCATTTCTTAGTAGTCAAGACTCATAGACAAGACTATCTTAGCGGAAAAAGTCCATTTCTGAACCGAGTTTACTCCTCGTTTCAGTCTTGTTTCACTAAACCGAATTAACCTGTCGTTCCAGCCATGTCTATCTCATGAGATATAAATCTTTACCCAATGAATTGGAGGGATATATAGGTCCCACCCATCTCATAAGGAAACCATTCTTATGTGTGGCACAAAATCATAAATCATACATCATAGCATAACTCATGTCATCAAAATGGGATTCTTAAACATCATGCCATCATAACATAATCCATATAAGATAAAAGTACATCATAAAATTAATTCCATCATAACATAATCAAATCAATGTAAAAATAGGGATAGAAACAGAACCCTATATTATCTTAGATGGAAAATAATTTTGATAAAACACTTGAACTCTATTCCTGAGGAAAATATCCTTTCTACTTCAAAAACATTTTTCTTTTCTTAACATGTCATACAATTTTAATCTAAAATAAGTTGATTAAAAATAAACTTTAAAACTTTTAAATGAAGATTCATGGAAATAATGTTCTAAAAATCCATTCAGGCCGTATAAGTTAAAAAAACATTCTTCTCGTACTTTGGCCGGAAAAGTCAGAATGTACCTCGTACGAAAAATGACAAAATATTCCTTTCATTTCATTTACTAAAAACTCCCCGAAGGGTAAAATTGGATTTAATCAATTGTAGTAGGATAGAAATAATATTACATATCGAGGAAACATGTATGTGGATGATAACTATTCCCCAGTAAATTTGGAAGTATAAACAATCTCGGATAAAAATGAGATTGTGATATTTTCCCTTACCTTAGGTCTGATTTGCTTCGTACGTGTCTGAACCTCCTGTATAATGATTTAAATAATATCATTGACTTATTCAAGAATCATACCCATTGTAATGATATCATATATGGTCATATTCTTAGCTTCTTAATAGTAACATTTCATTGCTACTTGTTATTCGGGTTTTTATTACTTTTTGTTCTTATGCGTGTTTTGTTGAATAAATTATTATTCTTCTCTTTAGGTTATAGATACATAATTTATATAATGTTATTATTGTGATATATATCATATTTATCCATTAAATTCATTTATATAATCATTATGTAATGAAGATCATGTATAACGAGTCGCATCACACTGTGGAGACGGTAGGCCGTACGTACGCACGAGCGATGATATCGTTCTCATGATTGTGGAATTGTATTGAAGTGTATGTATACTATTTCAGAATCAACATCACTTTACAATAATCATATATTGTTATTCTTTACACCATTATACCCATCCAAGTATGGTGGTGGTGGAAAACAGAATACACCATGGCGTGGAGACGGTATTCCGTACGTACGCATGCGTGGTGATTTCGTTTTCCATAGGATGGATAGAAGGTGAAATAGGGTTGTTTAATATTTATAATAACATATAAGTATATGAGTGATACTGATGTTATTACTTCATAATGAAAAAACTGAAGAAATAAAGTTGAAAGAATCAGTAACGGACATTACCTCTTCTTTGAAGCGCCTCTTCTTAACCTTCTCTTAGGGTACCAGAGATGGTCTTTGAAGAAGACCAAGACCTCTAGGATGTTTCTAGGGAAGTGGATAAGTTAAATTTCCAGGTTTTGGCCGAGCTTGAAGGCTCAAAGTGGTGTGAGGAAGAGAGGGAGGAGGTGTCCTTTTATAAGGGAGGATAGGGGCACCTTTGGAAAAACAAAAAATATTATTTTATTATAAAGTCATATTCGGTTTTTAATAGCTCCAAATTGACTTATTTCTAAGATAAGGTGGGTATGGGTCGAAATACTCTCAAAAAATGGGTTTTAGACAAGTTTAGGTCATTATATTAACCTTATTTTTTAGTTTTAACTCTTAGTTAATTAGATTGACATTTACCTTGTCACTTTGTATTTTAAAATTATATAGTTAATAAACTTACCATATACATCCAAGATACCCCCGAGTGGTCCATTAATGATACACCTATCATTATATAAGTATCTTGGACTAAACTTAGATTTTTAGGAATATAATAACAATTAATAATATAATATTTGTTTTAAAAACTATTTTATGTCAATTTTGACACTATTTGGTAATTGATTTTTTTGTGAAAATCATAACAGCATAATTAGTTCGAAAAAGTTAATTAAATCAATACTAATATGTCATATTAACCTAGAAAATTATTTTAATTCATAAAAAGTCTCAAATTACATTTATTTGGGTATTTATAACATCAATTATGTTAGTATTTCATTAATAAGATAATTATTGCATCATCATTGTGTCATAAATAAATTAAATTATTTAATGTCTAAAAATTATAAATAAACTAACATTATGTAGGAAATATTTTTAGCTTTCTAATGAATATTTATAGTCTAATTTATATTATGTATAACCCTATATAAAAAATGATTTAGTTATTAAACTTTGATTTTAACTATTTTAATCCTTCTTTAAATAAATTAATAATAAATGACCTAATCTAATCCAAGTGGAGCTAAATGATCATAATTTATTCCTAAGGTTGTTTCCGGTCTAATTACACTTATCCAATAGAATTATGACATGTAATAATATCATTTTTACCCTTAATTACCCTATTTACTTTTAACCGTGGTAAAAAAAATAAAAAGTTACTATTCACCAAAAAATATTTTCGTCTCAATGAACCACATTTTAGTCCTTGATATTAATCGTGTCTCTCGGATTTTCGAAATTCGACTCACAGAAGTAGTAAAATTAAGTTTTATGTGAATTTTCAAATTCTCCTAGGAGGTGGGTAAAAGACGGTGAAAAATTCAATAAAATTTTTATATATCTAAAATTATTATAAAATGACTCCAATGAAATACTTTGAACTTATATAGTTATTATGTATCAATTTTGACCTAAAATAAATTTAAATAAAATAAATAATTATTTAAATAAAAAGTTGGTTTTTAAATAGTAACCAAGTGTTTTCACTATTCATCAAAAAATGAAAGTTTTCAGAAAAACACCAAAATTTCACCCAAGGATAATTTCGATATTCCAAATCCAAAAATGAAGTCCATTTTGAAGGATAAAATTTATAAAATTTTAAAAAAATGGGTATTACTATTCATAATGGCTAGTTTTAATAATATTTTAATAGCATATCGTTGTTTAGTGAAAATCGATATTGCGTACAATGCAAGCTATCGAGGAAGGTCGCAGTTGCGTGTAAAGAAAGCCAAGATAGTTTTGTGTGTAGTGAAAGATTCCTTTGATGATTTATATAACATAAAAACAAAATATTTCTCATAAAAATATCAGGTGTTACATTCTACCCCCCTTAAAATGAATTTCGCCCTCGAAATTCGTCACTTTGTAACAAACAGATGAGGATACCTCTCCCTCATCATATCCTCAAGCTCCCATGTAGCTTCTTCTAATTGGTGGTTCCTCCATAAAACATTCACCAAACGAGTGGTCTTGTTCCGTAGGACTTTTTCGCTACGATCCAGAATCTCTATCGGCTGTTCTTCTTAAGAAAGATCTTGCTCCAGCAGTACAACTTCTGAACTGAGTACATGTGAAGGATCAGGTATATACTTTATCAAGAGAGATACATGGAACACATCATGAACTTGAGAGATATTCGGTGGAAGCACCAATCGGTAAGCTACCTTCTCAACACGATCCAGTATTTTCGAAAAGACCGATATACCTAGGGCTCAGCTTTCCCTTCTTTCTAAATATCATTACTCTCTTCCAATGAGATATTCATAAGAACACTTTATCACCCACTTCAAATCTGGGTCTTTTCTTTGGTTGTCGGCATAACTTTTTTGTCGACTCTGAGCTGCTCTTATGTGTTGTTGAATAGATTTGACCTTTTCTGCCATCTCATCAACAAGATCAGGTCCTAATAGCTTTCTTTCCCCAACTTCATCCCAGCAAGTTGGAGTTCGAAATTTCATTCCATAGAGATCTTCATAAGGAGACACCTGAATACTGGAGTGAAATCTATTATTATAAGAAAATTCCACCAAAGGTAGGTGTTGATCCCAACCACCTTTTAAATCCATAGAGAAAGCTCTTAACATATCTTATAGAGTTTGAATTGTTCTCTTAGACTGACCGTCTGTCTGAGGATTATAAACAGTGTTGAAACTCAACTCTGTATCCAGAGTATGCTCAAGACTTCGCCAGAACTTTGAGGTAAACCTTGGCTCCCGATCAGATATAATGGAAAGTGGTACTCCATGCAATCTTACCACTTCCTTTACATATATCCTGGCAAGCTGATCCAAAGAGAAATCCTCTCTAACAACAATGGAGTGTGAATACTTTGTATGATGATCAACTATCACCCAGATAGCATTATTGCCTTTGGATGATTTAGGATGTCCGGTGAAAAAGTCCATAGTGATGTTTTCCCATTTCCATTTGGGTATGGGTAATGGTTGTAACATCCCCTTAGACTTCTGTCTCTCAGCTTTAACTTGCTAACAAACCAAGCATCGAGAGACATATTCAGCAACATATCTTTTCATTCCATCCCACCAGAAGTACTCTTTCAGGTCCCTATAAATTTTCGTGCTTCCAGGATGAATGGAGAATGAAGAACTATGAGCCTCATCCAGCAGCTCCTTCTTTAATTCGGGGATGGGAGGAACACAAAACCAATTCCTGAACTTTATTATCCCATCACAATCAAGGTTGAGTTCGAGAACATTTCTCACTTTCTTTTGTAACTCTACATCTTCTTTCTGTGCCTCTTTAATCTTCACATGTATAGATGGTTGAAAATTCATTTGAGAAAGATAAGATTTTTTCCCTTCCATTATAATTTCAAGATCCATCCTTTGTAAATCCATAAATATTGGATCTTTTGTAATCCTCATCATGGATAAGCTAGCATGGTCTTGTCGACTTAATGCATCTGCCACCTTGTTTTCTTTCCCAGGGTGGTAATGAATTGAGTATTCATAATCCTTAATCATCTCCAACCATCTTCTTTGGCGCATATTCAGCTCCTTTTGTGTGAAAATATACTTTAAACTTTTATGATCAGTATAAATATCACACCTTTCACCATAAATATAATGCCTCCAAATCTTTAATGAAAAGATTACCGCATCTAACTCCAAATCATGAGTTGGATAATTTTACTCATGGATTTTCAACTGTCATGAGGCATAATCTATCACCGTATCGTTTTGCATAAGAACACACCCCAGCCCCTTCTTGGATGCATCACTGTAGATCACAAACCTTTCTCCACTACAATGCAGTGTGAGCATAGGTGCACTTAATAACCTTCGTTTTAACTCCTTGAAATTCTCTTCACATTCATCTGTCCAAACAAACTTAACTCCTTTCCGAGTCAATTTGGTGAGGGGGTTAGATAATCATGAGAAATCTTTCACAAAACGTCAATAATATCCAGCCAAACCAAGAAAACTTCGGATCTCAGTTACTGTTGTTGGTCTCGACCATCTTTCAATAACATCTGTTTTTACTGGATCCACAGATATCCCCTCTTTTGAGATTATGTGAACCAAAAATGTAACTTTTTGAAGCCAAAATTCACACTTGGTAAATTTGGCATAAAGCTTCTCCTTTCTTAGGGTATTCAATACAATTATCAAGTGATCTTCATGTTCTTACTTTCTCTTTGAATAGACAAGAATATCGTCTATAAATACTACCAAAAAATGATCAAGATAGTCTCTAAAGACTCTATTTATCAGATCCCTGAAGATAACAGGGGCATTAGTAAGACCAAATTGCATCACTATAAATTCATAGTGTCCATAACTTGTACGGAAATCCATCTTTGGAATATCCTCCCTTTTGACCCTTAATTGATGATACCCTGAACGAAGACCAATCTTGGAAAAGTATTGAGCTCCGCGTAGTTGGTCAAATAAGTCATCAATGCGCGGGAGAGGATATTTGTTCTTGATCGTGATCTTGTTAAGTTCTCGATAATCAATGCAGAGTCTCATTGATCCATCTTTCTTCCTAACAAACAGAACAGGTGCTCCCCAAGGTGATGCACTAGGGCGTATGAATCCTTTATCAAGTTTCTCTTGGAGTTTCTTCTTCAATTCCTAAAACTCAATTGGGGCCATTCTATAAGGTGTCTTCGAAATAGGTAAAGCACCCAGTACGAATTCTATTGAAAACTCAACTTCATGATTTGGTGGAAGACCAGGAAATTCCTCTGGAAAGACATCATCAAACTCTCGTATAATGGGAATATTCTTAATCGTGAGTTTCTCTCCAACCATTTGAGATAAATAACATTCATTTAGTGGAATCAAGAACCATAAGATGGAAGAAATTTCCACTGGAAGGTTATGTTCATCCTTGCGTCGATAGACGATCATAGATTGATCTGGAATATAAAATGTGACTTCCCTTATTTAGAAATTGATATGAGATCCATATAAAGAAATCCAATCCATGCTAAGAATCACATCAAATTCCACTATAGGAAGGATCACAAGATTTGCAGGAAGCACTTTCCCACAAACTTCAATCGGAAAAGAATTGAAAACTTTTGATGTGACTGTTGTGCCATTAGGGGTTGTCACAGCTAACTCAACATCTAATTGTTGAGGTAATACGGTGATACCTGTAGAAAATTATTCAGAAATAAAAGAGTGGGTGGATCCAGAATCAAATAAAACATTTTCTACTTTAGAGTGGATGGTAAGTGTACCTTTCACCACTTCATTATCGTACTCCACATCGCTGATAGAAATTGCATGTGACTTTCATTTGTCTTTATCTTTAAGAATTTGTTGACGTAGATCATCATAAACAACCCTTGGATTAGAGCATTGACTAGCATAATGCCTCATTTCCTTGCACTTGTAACATTAAAGTGTAGGAGGTGCACTATGTGTAGCCTTTTCTTTGTTCGCATCACTAGACATCTTCTTCCCGTCATTGCGGCATTTAAATGCCCAATGACCTTATTTCCCACATTTGAAACATTTAATTGTCCCTTTAAGACAACTTCCTCCATGTTTATTTCCAAACTTTGAGAATAAGGGAAAACTCATCTTCTTTTCAGTGTGCTATTTATATTTTCCTTTGAATTCCATTTTCCTCTTCTTATCAAACCCATATGACTGATGGGTTACTCCAATCTCCATCTCAACTTTGAGAGCACATCGAACAATTTCCTCGTAGCTATTGAAGTCCCTTATGGATAACGCCCTTCGAAGACTTGATTTTAAGCCACTAATGAATTGATCGATCTTACTCTCAGGTTGGATAATAATCCCAGAAGCGTACCTTGAAAGTCTTGTAAAATTTTCTTCGTAGGTACCAACAGATTCATCACCCTTTTTCTTCAGTTCAAGAAACTCCTTCTCCATCTTTGTTCGAAGAATATGAGGGAAGTACTTATTGAAAAATAATTTCTTGAACTCGTCCCATTCCATGGACTCAATTTCATCTCTTGGCCTCGTATTCTTGATAATATTCCACCATTGATCAGCCTCACCTTCCAAATGATAAACTGCTAAGATGAATTTATCATGTTCAGAACATTGAAGAAATGAAAATATCTTTTCAGTAGTACTGATCCATTTTTCATAAACTAATGGATCAGTAGACCCACTGAATGAGGGTGGATGATGTGTAACACCCCAAGCTTCTACGGTACACTTCTCTTGGAATAATGTGATAGCGTGTGTTGTACGCAATATCGAGTTCTAACACACCACAACCAATCAAACTAGCCGTTATGAATAGTAATACCTACTATTTGAAATTATGTATATTTTATATTTTAAAATGGACTTCATTTTTGGATTCAGAATATCGAAATTATCCTAAGTTTAATTTTTGGTATTTTTCTGAGAACTTCCAATTTTTATGAATAGTGAAAAATACTTAAAAATAATTTTTTTAATCAAAATAATTTATAGTGATAAATTATATTATTTAGTGGTTTTAAAATATAATTAGAATATATTTTTACCATTTTATCCAATGGTGTTAATTATAATAAATTTCACTTTGAAATTGGACATAAACAATTGTCAATCTTTTGATATATATTGTTTCTTAAAAACACGCTATTTGTTGTGACAGTGGGAATTAATTATAAAATTAATTAATGCAACTTTTATGTTTGGAATTTTGTAAAATATAAATCATTTTTGAATTTGGAATATCAATTATATCTTAGTGTGAAATTTTGGCATTGTTCTGAAAAACTTCAATTTTTGATGAATAGTGAAACTACTAAGTGGTAGTTAAAAAACTGAATTTTTCATAAAACTTAATTTTACCGCTTCTGTGATTGAAATTTCGAAAATTTGAGAGAAATGGTTAATATCAAGGAGTAAAATGTGGTTCAATGAGTTGAAAATAATTTTTGGTGAATAGTAACTTTGTACTTTTATTTACCACTGTTAAAAGTAAATAGGGTAATTAAGGGTAAAAATGATATTAATATTACCCTAACACATGTCATAATTCTATTGTAAAAGTGTATCTCGACTGAAAACAACCTTATGAATAAAATATTATCATTTAGGTCCAATTGGATTAGATTAAGACATTTATTATTATTTAATTCAAAGAAGAGTTAAAAGAGTTAAAATCAAAGTTTATTTACTAAAACATTTTTAATATAGGGTTATACATAAGATAAATTCGATTGTAAATATTTATTAGAAATATAAAAATATTTTCTACATAATGATATTTTATTTATAATTTTTAGATATTATATAATTAAATTTATTTATGACACAATGATGATGCAGTAATTACCATAATAGTGACAAATTAAAATAATTGATATTATAAATACCCAAATAAATATAATTTTAGACTTTTAATGAATTAAAATAATTTTCTAGGATAATATGAAATATTATTGTTTATTTAATGGACTTTGTTCGAACTAATAATTCTGTTATAATTTTCACAAAAATCAATTTTCCAAATAGTGTCAAAATTGACATAAAAGAGTTTTAAAAAAAATATTATATTATTAATGGATATTAAATTTCGAAAAATCTAAGGTTCGGCCAGGAGACTTATATAATGATAGGTGTATCATTAATGGACCAATTGAGGGTCTCATGGATGTATATAGAAAGTTTATTAACCATATAATCTAAAAATACAAAGAGACATTGTAAAAGTGAGACTAATTAACTAAGAGTTAATACTTAATGATAAAGTTAATATAGTAACGCAAACCTGTCTAAATTCTATTGGTTGAGTTGTTTTGCAAACCATCCTCATATTAACATTTAAATAATCCACTTTGGAGCCATTATAAACCGAATATGAATTTATTATAAAATAATATTTCTAGCTTTTCCAAAGGTGCCTATCACCCCTCTTATAAAAGGGCACTCTCCCTTCCCATTAACTCACACCTTCAAAGCCATTTGGTTCGGTCAACCTCTGCCCAAATACTCTCTAAACTTCCCTAACTTCATCCTAGAGGCCTTCCTTTAGTCAGAAATCCAACCTAAGAGCCCTTTTGATCAAATCAAAAGGAAGAACCCGAAGAAGAGGTAATGATTTCACCACCATTTTTCAAGTTCCTTTCTTCTTCCTCTTCTTCTTTCTTTGTTATTACCATTATAAAATAATAAATCCAATATATTATATATACTTTGATGTTATTATAAATATGGTACAACCATATTCAGTATTCTATCCATCCTTTGAATAACATGTCACCATACGTGCGTACGTACGGCTTACCGTCTCCACGTCGCGGTGTAATTGTAATTCAATAAATTATTATTTGGATGGGTATAATAATGATGTGTAACTCATGAAAATAATAAATATAACATGATAATGATTATGTATATATGATATACCATCGATTTATATATTATTTTAATATCAAAAGAATGATATTGTCGCTCGTGCGTACGTACGGACTACCGTCTCCACGAACGCGATGAGATTCATTCTCCATCGTATCCATTAAAGTATAATTCTCATTTGATGATTAATAATAGTATTTAAGGACTTTATATCATTCTGTATATGAATAATACACAACCTATCCATAAAAAACACGGCTTATGTAACAAAACATATAAAATAAAAAGAGTAAGTTAACACCCGAAACGACGATAATTCTAAGATATTATTAACAAAGAAATGTTAATGGATCATATATGATATCATATTAATGTATATGATACTTGAATAATTTAATAACAATTATTTCACCATTATACAGGAGGTTAACCTACCCCCAACCAAGGAAAAGTACAAGGTAATGGTTATTTCACAATCTCTTCAATATCCGAGGTTTTTTATACGTAATAATATACTGGTATCTCTTTATCATCCACATCCACGTTTCTTGAAAGTGTATTTCAAAACATTCTTACTATTTTACAGAATATGGGTTAAAGTCATTTATACCCTTGTTTTAATTTTTATAAGATATTTATAAAGGAATATTTTCATCGTTTTCCAAACAAGGTCCTTTTTAACCTTTTTGACAGAATTAAGGAAAGAATGTCTTTTTTTTAACTTATACGGCGGGTGCGGTTTTTTTCCGCCATTATAAAATCTTTGAATCTTTCCTTACAAGCTTATAAGAAAATTTTCAAAGTAAATGTTTTATTTTATAATTATGTGACTTTTAAATGATTTTTAAAAAAGGGATATTTCTCTCAAATAGTTTTGATTTCATCTTTGTCAAAATCCTTTGATGGAGTTGAAGCTTATTTGAAGTTGATTTATTATGATACAAAACTTCAATATTGTATTGATAGTTTTGTGATATGTTTGAATGTGGATGTGTTATTTTTATACCATTCATGGTTTATGAAGAAAGTATTGACATTTCGTATGCTAGTTCTAATATGAATGTTTATGTTATGTTTAAACCTGTTCATATGAGGAATGCATTGGATTTAATAAGTAACGGGTGGAGCCCGCTATAGCTCCTCGATGCATCGGTAGGTCTCATGAGACAAACTAGTGTCTTGGCACAAGGCCTTGGAAAAATATTATTTGTAGTCTTGGCACGAGGCATTGGTTATGTGGTTATGATAGTCTGGCATTATGCATTCCATCATTATGAAAGTAATTATTGATATTGCATGTGATTATTCGATTAGTAGAATATCCATGTGAATAAGTAAATGACATTATTTAATTTTATTTTTTTCATACGATGTTTAAGTTCAAGTTTAAAAGGCTTTTTTTCGTTATACATTGCCTTAAATGTTTATTCATATTTATGAAAGTTTCCGCTATATTGTTATCCTTACTGGGCATTTGAGCTCACCCCTTTTCTATGTTTTATTTTTCCTAGGATGTGAAAAAGTAAATTATGAATGACCTGCAGAGATATTATGAGGGGATAATAGTGTGGACTATGGAGACAATATGTTGTTGTAGTAGTTTTTCACTTTATGATGTAATGTAAAACATTATGAATATATCTAGTGTTTCCAAGGCTACTAAACCAATCGGTCTTTCGAGATTTGATCTTTCTTGTGATCATGCCAATGTTATGTAATAATGCACCGACTCTGGGTAACTGGGGTCGGTGCGTTACAGTTGTTATCAGAGGGAGGTTTAGTACAAACCTTGGAAGCTATATTTAGATAAACTCTGATTAGAGCACGTAGACCTAAGATGAAATTTGAGGATTAGTATAGAAGAACTTCCTAGAATTTTTTTATTGTAGAGATTTTTTGAATTTTCCGAGCAATACATCCCTGTCTGGATACAAGCAGGTAGAGGCGGCTCTGGCACAAATGTACCTAGGGTAAAACCCGAAAACACTGCTTTGAGCTAGACTCGAACAGGAACTGGTTCACGACAACGAGCCTTGCTGCACTCTTGGTTACAACACTCTCGGGGGATATACTTAGGATAACTCTCATTTTCTTTACAAATCATTATGAATGGTTTATGAGTATATATTTCCTCAAAGAAAACATTTTTTATGATTATAGATTATATCCATAAATAGTTCAATTTATGTTAAGTGTTTTATATGTATGGGATTATGTATTTTGATTCATAAACTGATCTAGTTTATGCCATTGTTTAGAAATGGAGCCTAGTGGAAGAAATGGAAACCATATCAATTCACTCACTCCATGTAGGGATTTCCCTCCTGCTCAAGATAATTATAGTAGAGCTGGTGATGCAACTGGTGCCGATCAGCTAATCATCATACTGGGACAACTCACTCAGGTTATGAATAATAACCTTAGCCGTATGAAGCACCCTGATCCGTAGTGTGGAGGATCAATGTTAGATAAATTCATGAGGCAACAACCACCAACATTCAATGGGAGTACAAATCCCTTAGTAGCTAAGCAATGGATAAATTCCCTAAAGAAAATATTTCAGGCTTTGGGGATTAGTGAAAGGGAAAAAGTTATCATGGCATTTTACCGCCTCACTGGAGATGCTGATCAATGGTGGTCATTGATTCAAATCATGAAGGAAGATGATGAAGTATCAAATATGGAATGGAGAGAGTTCAAAGATCTATTTTTAGAAAAATACTTTCCTCGTGACCATCGAGAAGATATGGAAAGGAAATTTCTAAGTCTGAGACAAAAGGAGGATGAGAATGTTGCAAAGTATGAGGTTAACTTTACAAGGTTAGAAAGGTATGCTGGAGATTATATATGTAACCCAAGAAGTAAGATTGATCGTTTCTTTGATGGGTTAAAACGATTTCTCCGTCGAGCATTAGTCTCACAATCCTTCTTATAGTACGAAGAGATTGTCTCATGTGCTATCAAAACAGAAAAGGAATTCTCTAATTCTTATGACTTTAAAGCAAAGAAAGAGAAGAAGAGATCTTCTGATCAATCTGGGAATGGAAATAAGGGGAAGAAGGGAAAGGTTGAATATCCATCCAGTGGAAAATGTGGGAAGAAACACCCTGGTACTTGCTTGAAGGGAATGGGTGTCTGTTACAAGTGTGGTGAAAATGGCCACCAAGCTCGTGAATGCAAAGGGAAGAAGGAAGCTACCAATGTTCAGTGCTACAATTGCAGGGAGATGGGACATTATGCAAATGAATGTCTTAATCGTCAGGGGAGCTTACCTCAGAAAAGGCCAAGGGATCAAGTCTAATCTTTTGCTATCACTACTACTGAGGTAGAAGCTCCGAAAGACGTGGTGGCAGGTAATTTAATGGTTTCCTCAAGTTTAGAAAATGCATTATTTGATTCTGGATCATCACATTGTTTCATATCTTCCCTATTTTCTAAGAAAATTAGATATTTCCAATTTGATTTAACAAGGGAGTTGTCAGTTAAAACTCCTAAGGGAAGTATCATTGCATCAAAGTTGTGTGAATCAGTCCCCATTAGAGCACGTAAATTTTCTTTATCTGCTGATCTCATCGTCATACCTATGATTGAGTTTGATATAATCCTCGGTATGGATTGGCTTTCGGATTATGATGCGAAGATTTATTGTAAGAAGAAGGAGGTTACAATTTTTGACGATGACGATAAGGAACACCTTATCTTTAGAGAAAAATCATCACCACCTAATTCTTATCTAGATCCACCCCCAGTAGCTCAACTAAATTCAATTATTGGGGAGTAAGAGAATGAAATAATAGTGGGTGAGGAAAGGAATGTTCAAATAGAGGATTTACCTGTTGTGAAAGAATATATAGATATGTTTCCGGAAGATTTACCTGGACATCCTCCAGAACAAGAAGTTGAGTTTTCCATTTATTTAATTCCTGGATCAAGGCCTATATCGAAGAACCCTTATAGAATGGCCACTATAGAATTAGTTGAACTAAAGAAACAACTAGAGGAATTGAGTAATAAGGGATTTATTCTCCCTAGTGTTTCTCCATGGGGAGCCCCTGTTCTTTTTGTTAAAAATAAAGATGGATCTATGAGGTTATGTATCGACTATAGGGAGATCAATGCCATAAAAATAAAGAACAAGTATCCCCTACCTCGCATTGATGATTTATTTGACCAACTGCATGGAGTTCAATAATTTTCAAAGATTGACCTTCGATCTGGATACCATCAGTTGTGTGTAAAGAAGGAATACATTCTGAAGACAGCATTTCGAACCAGGTATGGGCATTACGAGTTTACTGTAATGCCTTTTGGATTGACTAATTCACCCTCTGTATTCATAGATCTGATGAATAGAGTTTTCAAGGAATATCTCGATGAATTTTTGGTGGTATTTATTGATGATATATTGGTATACTATAAAAGCTACGAGGATCAAGAAAGTCACTTGTGCATTATCCTGAATACTCTGAGAAGACATGAATTATATGGGAAGTTTAGCAAGTGTGAATTCTGGCTTCATGAGATTTCTTTTCTTGGCCATATTATCTCTAAAGATGGAATCTCTGTTGATTCTTCTAAGACCAAGGAAATCCAAGAATGGCCAGCACCTACAAGTATAACTGAGGTACGCCGTTTTATTGGTTTGGCAGGTTATTATCGACGTTTCATCCAGAATTTTGCCCGATTGGAAAACCCATTAACGAAGCTCACACATAAAGGGGTTAAATTTTTTTTTGGACCAAAGAGTGTGAAGAATGTTTTGAAGAATTGAAGAGAATATTAGTCAATGCTCCTATATTGACTCTACCATCAGTGAATGATGGGTTCATTATTTTTAGTGATGCATCGAAGAAAGGACTTGGTTGTGTCCTTATGCAGAATGATAGGGTCATTTCCTATGCATTACGACAGTTGAAAATTCATGAGAAAAACTATCCTAATCATGATCTCGAGTTAGCAGTTGTGATCTTTGCTTTGAAGATATGGAGGCACTACCTCTATGGTAAAAAAATTGAGATTTATACTGATCACGAGAGTTTGAAGTATATTTTCTCACAAAAAGAACTCAACATGAGGCAAAGGAGATGGCTTGAATTACTCAAGGATTATGATTGTACGATACACTACCACCCGGGGAAAGAAAACAAGGTGGTAGATTCTTTGAGAAGAAAAGATCATGGAGTTTTGAACAATATGAGAATTTAAAGGGATCCAATTTTCATGGATCTAGTGAATATGGAAATGGGAATAACCAGGGAAGGTGAAACATTAATTATTTTTCAAATGGTTTCCAAACCATCTTTACTAGTAAGGATTAAGAGTTCTCAGACTGATGATGATGAATTTCAAAAGAAGATTAAAGCTGTGAATGATGGGAGATTGAGAGACTTTGTGTATGAAGAAGGAATTTTGAAATTCGGGAAGAGGATTTGTGTTCCCGATATACCTGATATAAAAAGGGAATTTCTGGATGATGCTCATAGTTCTAATTTCTCTATACACCCTGGGAGCACCAAAATGTATAGAGATTTGAAGGAACATTTTTGGTGGGACAACATGAAGAGGGAGATTTCTAATTTTGTGTCAAGATGTATGATTTTTCAATAAGTGAAAGCTGGAAGGAAACATCCTGGAGGAGGCATGAAACCTCTTCCCATACTGGAGTGGAAATAGGACAATATTACGATGGACTTTGTCATGGGGATACCAAAGTCTCCTAGAAGGAATGATGCAATATGGGTCATTGTTGATCGTCTTACCAAGTCGTCACATTTTCTTTCTATAAGGGAAGATTTTCCACTTGAACGACTAGAAAGACTATATATTAATGAAGTTGTGAGACTTCATGGAGTACCCCTGTCGATTTTTTCTGATCGTGATCCCCGTTTTACTTCAAGATTCTGGAAGAGTCTTCAGAAATCCTTGGATACTGAACTTCATTTGAGAACTGCCTACCACCCTCAAACAGATGGACAATCAGAACAAACTATTCAAACCTTAGAAGACATGTTGAGATCTTTCTCACTTGAATTTCAAGGTGTGTGGGATCAATATTTACCTTTGGTATAATTTTCTTATAACAATAGCTTCTATTCTAGTATTCAGATGGCACCATATGAAGTGTTATACAGAATGAGATGTCGCACACCAACCTGTTGGGATGACGTTGGTGAAAGAAAACTTGTAGGCCCAGAACTGTTGGAGGAAATGATAGAAAAGGTGAAGGTAATCCAAAACCATATTAAAGAAGCTCAAAGTAGGCAGAAGAGCTATGCTGATAATCGAAGGAAGGATTTGGAATTTCAAGTCGGTGATCATGTTTTCTTGAAGGTATCTCCAAGGAAGGGAGTCATACGTTTTGGTAAGAAAGGTAAATTGAGTCCTAGGTACATCAGACCTTTCGAAATTCTAGAACGAATTGGGGTTGTAGCTTACCGATTGGCAATGCCGCCAAGTCTCTCCAAAGTTCACGATGTGTTCCACATATCTCTGTTGAGGAAATACATGCCTGAACCAATGCATGTACTCACCTATGAGGAATTAGAACTGGAACCTGATCTGTCTTATTGTGAAGATCCCGTCAAGATTCTTGATACGAGAGAGCAAGTGCTGAGAAATCGGATGACGCGTCTGGTAAAAGTCTTGTGGAGAAAACATAAGATGGAAGAGACAACGTGGGAACCCAAGGAACTTATGATAAAGAACCACCCGACTCTTTTCATGTGGTAGTATTCTAGAAATTTCAAGGACGAAATTATTTGAAGGAGGGGAGAATGTAACACCCCAAGCTTCTACGGTACGCTTCTCTTGGAATAATGCGATAGCATGTGTTGTACGCAACATCGAGTTCTAACACACCACAACCAATCATACTAGCCATTATGAATAGTAATACCTACTTTTTGAAATTATATATATTTTATATTTCAAAATGGACTTTATTTTTGAATTCAAAATATCAAAATTATCCTAAGTTGAATTTTTGGTATTTTTCTGAGAACATCCAATTTTTATGAAGAGTGAAAAATACTTAAAAACAAATTTTTTAATCAAAATAATTTATAGTGATAAATTATATTATTTAGTGGTTTTAAATTATAATTAGAATATATTTTTACCATTTTATCCAATGGTGTTCATTATAATTAATTTCACTTTGAAATTGGACATAAACAATTCTCAATCTTTTGATATATATTATTTCTTAAAAACACGCTATTTGTTGTGACATCATGAATTAATTATAAAATTAATTAATGAAACTTTTATGTTTGGAATTTTTTAAAATAGACATCATTTTTGAATTCGGAATATCAATTATAGCTTAGGGTGAAATTTTGGCATTGTTTTGAAAAACTTCAATTTTTGATGAATAGTGAAACTACTAAGTGGTAGTTAAAAAACTGAATTTTTCATAAAACTTAATTTTACCACTTCTGTTATTGGAATTTCGAAAATTCTAGAGACACGGTTAATATCAAAGAGTAAAATGTGGTTCAATGAGATGAAAATAATTTTTGGTGAATAGTAACTTTGTGCTTTTATTTACCACGGTTAAAAGTAAATAGAGTAATTAAGGGTAAAAATGATATTAATATTACCCTAACACATGTCCTAATTCTATTGTACAAGTGTATCTCGACCAAAAACAACCTTAGGAATAAAATATTATCATTTAGGTCCACTTGGATTAGATTAGGACATTTATTATTATTTAATTCAAAGAAGAGTTAAAAGAGTTAAAATCAAAGTTTATTTACTAAAACATTTTTAATATAGGGTTTTACATAAGATAAATTCGATTTTAAATATTCATTAGAAATATAAAAAGATTTCATACATAATTATATTTTATTTATAATTTTTAGATATTATATAATTTAATTTATTTATGACACAATGATGATGCAGTAATTACCATAATAGTAAAAAATTAAAATAATTGATATTATAAATACCCAAATAAATATAATTTGAGACTTTTAATGAATTACACTAATTTTATAGGATAATATTACATATTAGGATTGATTTAATTGACTTTTTTCGAACTAATAATTCTGTTATGATTTTCACAAAAATCAATTTTCCAAATAGTGTCAAAATTGACATAAAAGATTTTTTAAAACAAATATTATATTATTAATTGATATTAAATTCCTAAAAATCTAAGGTTCGTCCACAAAACTTATATCATGATAGGTGTATCAATAATGGACCACTTGGGGTCGATTGGATGTATATAGTATGTTTATTAACCATATAATATAAAAATACAAAGAGACATTGTAAAAGTGAAACTAATTAACTAAGAGTTAATACTTAATGATAAGGTTAATATAGTAACCCAAACCTATCTAAATTCTATTTTTTGAGTGGTTTTCGACCCATCCCCACATTAAAATTTAAATAATCCACTTTTGAGCCATTATAAACCGAATATTAATTTATTATAAAATAATATTTCTAGCTTTTCCAAAGGTGCCCCTCACCCCTCTTATAAAAGGGCACTCTCCCTTCCCATTAACTCGCACCTTCAAAGCCTTTTTGTTCGGACAACCTCTTCCCAAATACTCTCTAAACTCACCTCACTTCATCCTGGAGGCCTTCCTTTAGTCAGAAATCCAACCTAAGAGCCTTTTTGATCAAATCAAAAGGAAGAACCCGAAGAAGAGGTAATGATTTCACCACCCTTTTTCAAGTTCATTTCTTCTTCCACTTATTCTTTCTTTGTTATTACCATTATAAAATAATAACTCTAGTATCTTATATATAATGTGATGTTATTATAAATATGGTACAACCATATTCAGTATTATATCCATCCTTTGAATAACATGTCACCATACGTGCGTACGTACGGCTTACCGTCTCCACGTCGTGGTGTAATTGTTATTCAATAAATTATTATTTGGATGGGTATAATAATGATGTGTAACTCATGAAAATAATAAATAAAACATGATAATGAATCTGTATATATGATATACCATCCAATTATATATTATTTTAATATCAAAATAATGATATTGTCGCTCGTGCGTACGTACGGACTACCATCTCCATGAACGCGATGAGATTCATTCTCCATCGTATCCATTCAAGTATAATTATCATTTGATGATTAATAATAGTATTTAAGGACTTGATATAATTATGTATATGAATAAGATACAACCTATCCATAACAAACACGGCTTATGTAACAAAACATATAAAAGAAAACGAGTAAGTTAACACCCGAAAAGACGATAATTCTAAGATATTATTAACAAAGTAATGTTAAAAGATCATATATGATATCATATTAATGTATATGATACTTGAATAATTTAATAAAAAATATTTCACCATTATACAGGAGGTTAACCTACCCCCAACCAAGGAAAAGTACAAGGTAAGGGTTATTTCACAATCTCTTCATTATCTGAGGTTGTTTATACGTAATAATCTACTGGGATCTCTTTATCATCCACATGCATGTTTCTTGAAAGTGTATTTCAAAACATTCTTACTATTTTACAGAATATGGGTTAAAGTCATTTATACCATTGTTTTAATTTTTATAAGATATTTATAAAGGAATATTTCCATCGTTTTCCAAATAAGGTCCTTTTTAACTTTTTTGACAGAATTAAGGTAAGAATGTCTTTTTTTAACTTATACGGCGGGTGTGGTTTTTTTCTGCCGTTATAAAATCTTTGAAGATTACCTTACAAGATTATAAGAAAATTTTCAAAGTAAATGTTTTATTTTATAATTATGTGACTTTTAAATGATTTAAAAAAGGGATATTTCTCTCAAATAGTTTTGATTTCATCTATGTTAACATCCTTTAATGGATTTTAAGCTTATTTGAAGTTGATTTATTATGATACAAAACTTCCATATTGTATTGATAGTTTTGTGATATGTTTGAATGTGGATGTGTTGTTTTTATACCATTCATGGTTTATGAAGAAAGTATGACATTTCGTATGCTAGTTCTAATATGAATGTTTATGTTATGTTTAAACCTGTTCATATGAGGAATGCATTGGACTTAATAAGTGACAGGTGGAGCCCGTTATAGCTCCTCGATGCATCGGTAGGTCTCATGAGACCAACTAGTGTCTTGGCACAAGGCCTTGGAAAAATCTTATTTGTAGTCTTGGAATGAGGACTTGGCTATGTGGTTATGATAGTCTGGCATTATGCATTCCATCATTATGAAAGTTATTATTGATATTGCATGTGATTATTCGATTAGTAGAATATCCATGTGAATAAGTAAATGGAATTATTTCATTTTATTTTTTCCATACTATGTTGAAGTTCAAGTTTAAAAGGCTTTTGTTTTAGTTATACATTGCCTTAAATGTTTATTCTTATTTATGAAAGTTTCTGCTATATTTTTATCCTTACTTGGTATTTGAGCTCACCCCTTTTCTATGTTTTCTTTTTCCCAGGATGTGAAGAAGCAAATTATGAATGACCTGCAGGGATATTATGAGGGGATAATAGTGTGGACTATGGAGACAATATGTTGTTGTAGTATTTTTTCACTTTATGATGTAATGTAAAACTCTATGAATATATCTATTGTTTCCAAGGCTACTAAACCAATCGGTCTTTCGAGATTTGATCTTTCTTGTGATCATGCCAATGTTATGTAATAATGCACCGACTCTGGGTAACTGGGGTCGGGGCGTTACACGCTGCCTCATGAAGGATTCAATAGAATGTTGATCCTTCCTTTTCTCGTTTGTAAGTCCTGCATGATTCATATCTTGAGAAAGTTGTGTGGTCATGGCTACAAGATTTTTCATTCTAGCTCCCATAACGTTTGGTTGCTCAGGGGGACAATCATTGCATTGCCCGTCACATTCCGCATTAACACGGTTCCTTCGGTTTCCATCCATTTACTAAAACCAAGAAGAATAGTGTTAGCAATACTAATTATAATAGGAAAACCACATAATCAAGAATAAAATTTTACACTTAAGGTCTTATCTTAGATTATTCATGGCCATTTTTAAAACACTAAGATTGTGCTATATGCTTAAACTTATCCTTAGGGCTCTTACTAAGGCTTTCACATCCTAGTTTCCAAAGGTTGACTATACCTTTCCTCTGATACCAACTATAATGACCCATGCTTTACATACATTGTTATTGCTTCAAAATTGAAGCACACTTATTACAACATATAACAAAACCATGAAAGGACCATATATGTATAGTGTCTTTAGAAACTGGGAAACATAAACAACTAGTTCATAAATCATCTACGTTGTCTCCCATTTATTTCATCATATCTAGAGTCCGTTTTGGTATATCCTACTTAATAACCTTCTTCCTGACCTGGGGAAATAAAACATTCAAAAGGGTGAGCTCAAATGCTCAGTAAGGGTAAACAAAAGAAATATCAATCACATCATATTCATAAGAACATAACATTTTGGAAATCTTAACCTGCAAAAGAGATCATAATTTCATAACATGGGATAAATCATAGTAGTGAAATGTAATCCCAATAATCATAACTTAAAACATGAAACTTTGTTTCATACACACATAATCATATAGAATCATTTCTTAGTAGTCAAGACTCATATCCAAGACTATCTTAGAGGAAAAAGTCCATTTCTGAACCAAGTTCACTCCTCGTTTCAGTCCTGTTTCACTGAATTGGATTAACCCGCCGTTCCATCCATGTCTATCTGATGAGATATAAATATTTACCCAATGCATTGGATGGAGATATAGGTCCCAACCATCTCATAATGAAACCATTCTTATGTGTGCCACAAAATCATAAATCATACATCATAGCATAACCCATGTAATAAAAATGGGATTCTTAAACATCATGCCATCATAACATAATCCTTATAAGACAAAAGGAGATCATAAAATTAATTCCATCATAACATAATCAAATCAATGTAAAAATTGGGATAGAAACAGAACCCTATATTATCTTAGATGGAAAATAATTTTGATAAAATACTTGAACTCTATTCTTGAGGAAAATATCCTTTCTACTTCAAAAACATTTTTCCTTTCTTAACATGTAATAAAATTTTAATATAAAATAAGTTGATTAAAAATAAACTTGAAAACTTGTAAAGGATGTTTCATGGAAATAATGTTCTAAAAATCCATTCAGGCCGTATAAGTTAAAAAAACATACTTCTCATACTTTGGACGGAAAAGTCAAAAAGTACCTCGTACGAAAGATGAAAAAAGATTCCTTTCATATATTTTACTAAAAACTCACCGAAGGGTAAAATTGGATTTAAAAAATTGTATTAGGATAGAAATAATATTACATATTGAGGAAAATTTTATGTGTATGATAAATTTTCCCCAGTAAATTCGGAAGTATAAACAATCTCGGATAAAAATGAGATTACGAGATTTTCCCTTACCTTAGGTCCGATTTGCTTCGTACGTGTCCGAACCTCCTATATAATGATTTAAATAATGTCATTGAATTATTCCAGAATCATAACCATTGTTATGATATCATATATGGTCATATTATTAGCTTCTTATTAGTAATATTTCATTGCTACTTGTTATTCAGGTGTTTATTACTTTTTGTTCTTATGCATGTTTTGTCGAATAAATTCTTATTATTCTCTTTAGGTTATCGATACCTAATTTCATGAATGGTAATAGTGTTATATATATCATATTTATTCACTAAATGCATTTATATAATCATTATGTAATGATGATCATGTAGAACAAGTCGCATCACATCGTGGAGATAGTAGGTCGTACGTACGCACGAGCGATGATATCATTCCCATGATCATGAAATTGTATTTAAGTGTATTTATACTATTTCAGAATCAATATCACTTTAAAATAATCATATATTGTTATTCTTTACACCATTATACCTATCCAAGTATAGTGGTGGTGGAAAACAGATTACACCACGGCGTGGAGACGGTATTCCGTACGTACGCACGCGCGGTGATGTTGTTTTCTGTAGGATGGATAAAAGGTGAAATAGGGTTGTTTCATATTTATAATAAAATATCTTTATATGAGTGATACTGATGTTATAACTTCATAATGAAACAACTGAAGAAATAAATTTGAAAGAATCGGTAACAGACATTACCTCTTCTTTGAAGCGCCTCTTATTAACCTTCTCTTAGGGCACTAAAGATGGTCTTTGAAGAAGACCAGGACCTCTAGGATGTTTCTAGAGAAGTGGAGAATGGAAATTTTCAGGGTTTTGCTGAGCTTGAAGGCTCAAAGTGGTGTAAGGAATAGAGGGAGGAGGTGCCCTTTTATAAGGGAGGAGAGGGGCACCTTTGGAAAAACTAAAAATATTATTTTATTAAAAAGTCATATTCGGTTTTTAATAGCTCAAAATTTATTTATTTAGAATCTAAGGTGGGTATGGGTCTAAATACTCTCAATAAATGGGTTTTAGACAAGTTTAGATCATTATATTAACCTTATCTTTTAGTTTTAACTCTTAGTTAATTAGATTGACATTTACCATGTCACTTTGTATTTTTATATTATATAGTTAATAAACTTACCATATACATCCAAGAGACCCCCAAGTGGTCCATTAATGATAAAAACTATCATTATATAAGTATCTTGGCTGATAATTAGATTTTTAGGAATATAATAACAATTAATATTATAATATTTGTTTTAAAAACTATTTTATGTCAATTTTGACACTATTTGGTAATTGATTTTTTTTAAATCATAAAAGAATGATTAGTTCAAAAAAATTTAATTAAATAAATACTAATATGTCATATTAACCTATAAAATTAGTGTAATTCATAAAAAGTCTCAGATTACATTTATTTGGGTTTTTATAACATCAATTATGTTAATATTTCATTAATAAGATAATTACTGCATCATCATTGTGTCATAAATAAATTAAATTATTTAATGTATAAAAATTATAAATAAACTACCATTATTTAGGAAATCTTTTTATCTTTCTAATGAATATTTATAGTTGAATTTATCTTATGTATAACCCTATATTAAAAATGGTTTAGTTATTAAACTTTGATTTTAATTATTTTAACCCTTCTTTAAATTAATTAATAATAAATGTCCTAATCTAATCCAAGTGGACCTAAATGGTCCTATTTTATTCCTAAGGTTGTTTTTGGTCGAATTACACTTATCCAATAGAATTAGGACATTTAATAATATCATTTTTACCCTTAATTACCCTATTTACTTTTAACCGTGGTAAAAAAAAGTAAAAAGTTACTATTCACAAAAAATTATTTTCATCTCATTGAACCACATTTTAGTCCTTGATATTAACCGTGTCTCTCGGATTTTCAAAATTCCACTAACAGAAGCGGTAAAATTAAGTTTTATGTGAATTTGCAAATTCTCCTAGGAGGTGTGTAAAAGACGGTGAGAAGTTCAATAAATTTTTTATATATCTAAAATTATTATAAAATGACTCCAATGAATTAATTTGAACTTATATAGGTATTATGTATCAATTTTTACCTAAAATATATTTAAATAAAATAAATAATTATTTAAATAAAAAGTCGGTTTTTAAATAGTAACCCATTGTTTTCACTATTCATCAAAAATGGAAAGTTTTTAGAAAAATAACAAAATTTCACCCAAGGCTAATTTCGATATTACGAATCAAAAAATGAAGCCCATTTTGAACGATAAAATTTATAAAATTTCAAAAAGTGGGTATTACTATTCATAATGGCTAGTTTTAATAATATTTTAATAGCATATCGTTGTTTAGTGAAACTCGGTATTGCGTACAATGCAAGCTATCGAGGAAGGCCACAGTTGCATGTAATATAAGGCCCCGAACTTAAACCTTACTTAATATTGAATTAAATGAATAATTAACATTGAGGATCTTTTCAGGTTTAGAGTTTTAGAGAATTAGGACATAACTATTACATCTCAAAAGATTACAAAGTAGACACTTCTACTCAGTCTCCATAAATAAAAAACTCTTAAAAGAAACATGTCTAGTTCCATGTTTTAGATAGCATGTATTTCCTTGATCCCATCCTTGACCCTATTCATCTTTAAGTCCTGTGTAAAACATTTCAAAAACTTGGGATGAGCATAAAAATCTCAGTAAGGGATATAAAAATACGGAAAGGAAACCTGAGTACATGTATACATAAGAATCAATGAAATCATACTTTACTCATAAAACATAAGCACTTTAACGTACCTCAACAAATCATGAATAAAACATAGAAATCAAAAGGAATAAAGGTAACTTGAGGAATTCATAACATTCTTACGTAGAGAGTAACCCTCTTGGTTACGTTTTGAATACCCATCACAGTATATTCCCTAAATCTCTTCGGAGAAACCTTAACGTTTAACTCCTTCGCGTTAACCAATGCATTGGAGAGCTATATCGGGCTCACCCACCCTTAGTTTATCATAGAACCACCCGTCTTCATAACAATAACCAAGAACCATAACATAATCATAGCACATAACTTAAGCATAAATGAAAGATAACATTCCCACATTGCAATAACAATATAACATTTTAAGATATTAAAATAATGAATCCATTCTAAAAACCATTTTCAAAACCATTTGAAACATTTAATAAAGAGATTTTTAAATAAAATTGTCCCATACCACATTGAAGATTTTAAAATTTTAAACCATTAATATTCATATAAATAAGTCTTTAAAACCATTTTGAAAACATGGATATTAATGAGAAATATTTATAAGATTAAATCATTAAAACATTTAAAACGATATTTTAGATAAAGGGTTTTTAACAAAATGAGAGAGACTTGAATATAATAATTGAGGAATAACATTTAATCAAAACTTTATAATATCATGAGAATAAAGGGATTCATTATATAATATTCCAAAGGACAATATATACACCATATAAGAGTGAATTGGTGCATAACAACAATGAAGTCTCAATGGAAATGTAAATTGAGATGAAATCCATTATAAAGATGGTATCCTTAAATTAAGGATAAATCAATCTCATAATTATGTGTGACAAATATAAATACACCAAATATAAGTGGATATTAAGTGTAAAATAATCAAAGGTCATTGACACATATTCAAATGATGACATATTCAATAACTACGTGTTGAACCCAAAGAAATCAAAATTGGGTTAAGAAGTTCCCTTAAAAGCCTAACGACGTCACATCAAATTTTAGAAAAAGAGTTGATGAGAGAGATAAAGGGTATCTCATCTCTTGGACATAAAATTTACGGCAATACGGATATATAAGAACATATCCCCACATAATAAGATGAAAATTAAAAGACATAACGAAATAAGTCTTTTAAAAATAGGAGGGTGAAAGGTTCCCTTACCGATTTGGGTAACTTTCGAAACGTACACCCCATGAACGATAGACTATACAACATTGATGTGAATACTCATAAAAGAAATTATGTTACACAAAGAGTAGAATAATTTACAGTACATACACCACTCAAAAGGAAATATTGGAAAATGTACCATGAATCTCATGAAAACACAAAGTGAGATAAAAAGCCCCTTACGAAATTTCGGCAGCCTAACGGTGCCAATTAAAAAATCCAAAATGGATTGATGAGAGAAAATAGGGTCTCTCCTCAAATGAACATAAAAATTACAGTAAGAGTAATATAAAATAACATCCCAATCATAAGAAAGATGAGCTTAAAAGGAAGGACATAAAAGAGTGTACTTAAAAAGAAAGAGAGAGGTAGGATCCCTTACCTCGGGTCCAACTTGACTCGATCGTTATTTAACCTCCTGAATAATAAAATTTGGTCAATTTATAATTTCTTAAGGACCTCATTTAAAGATAATTATTCAGTTCATATAACATATTATAATGTTATAATAATTGGTTAATAAAGTGAGTTCATATCAGATGTTTTTGTCGATGTTCGGTACATGAGTAAAAATTGAACTTGTTGGAAAAGATTTTTCCATGTAGTTATAGGTACATCATATCCAGAATAGTATTGATGTTTTAAATATCATATATATCCCATATATATTAATTTTATACTATTCCATAACATTTGGAGATAAAAAATTAAAATCACCGTTCATGGAGATGGTAGGCCGTACGTACGCATGAACGTTACTTTCTTTTTTTGTCATATTAATGGAATTAAAACAAAATAAGAGATATATATATTATAATTCCAGAATGATATAAATCATTTAGATGCAATATATTACATATATATCCATTATATATATGTACTTATAATAGTACATAACATTTGGAGATAAGAAATGAAATGTACCGTTCATGGAGACGGTAAGCCGTACGTACGCATGAACGCTACTTTCATTTCTTTTTTTTGTATTCAATGGAATAAAATAATAATGATATAAAGGTATATTATAATTCCAGTATGATATCATATTTAATAACATTATTTCCATCCTTTATACGTCCCACATATGGCATTAACGAATCAAATCACTTTGAGGGGGCGGTAGTCCGCACTTCCTAAAATGAAGATATCACATTTACCCATAATGGAAACCATAAAGGTATGACATAAATGAAAAAATACAGAATCTTAAGGAAAACATAATCATCTTATATATCATATATAAATATAGTGGCATCTTAATGTCCACCTTTGAAGGTGTTAAAAGAATATTGAACAATCATCGTTTCGTGAGGCAGTAATTCGCCATCCACAGAAACAATATGTTCTTTAACCATTAGACGAAGGTGTGTGTAAGTGTATCTCTAATAATTTACATAAAAACATCCTAGTATATTTATTATACTGTTGTTGTTACAAAAAAAAGTAATAAAAAGAGTTTAGAGGGTTGGAGAAGCAAAATAAAACATAAGAACACAAGAGAGGACACTACCTTTAAATCGGGTAACTCTCTTTGATTTGAGCTCAAAGGCCTCATTGGAAAGGATTATGCCCAAAGTGAGGCTTCAATGATGAATTTAGGGATGTGGAGAGATTATATGGGCAGGTTTTGGCCAAGACAAAGTCTTGATATGTGTGGGTAATGTGGTAGAGGTGGGGGCCTTTTATAAGAGGAGAGGAGGGGCACTCTTGGAAAGTTACAAAATGTTACTTTATTTTCAAATGTGTTTCGGATTTTAAAGGTCCCACATTGATGTATTTTGAGGATAAGGTGGTAAGGGTTCTAAATCCACCCATCCAATAGGTTTGTGGCAAGTGTAGGTCTTATATTTTACATTATCTTTTCATTTTATTTAAATCGTTAAATAATGAGGTAATCGCTGCATCATCATGGTGTCATAAATAATTTAATTTATTTAGTGTCTAAAAATTATAAACAAAATATCATGATGTATTAAATATTTTTATATTTCTAATGAATATTTATAGTCAAAAATATTACTTTTATAACCCCATGAAAAATGTTTTTTAGTAAAACAACACATGTTTGTTACATTTTAATTTTAACTTTAAATAAAAAGGTATTATTGTCATTTTCCTACCAAAGTGGATTCATGGGGTCCCCAAGTTGACACATGGATTGTCTTGGTCTTAAATGACTCATCCAATAAGGGTAGTACATGTTTCAAGGTCATTTCATATTATTAAAACATTATTTTTACCTTAAATTGCACTAATTACCTTTAATCGCGATTAATAAAACTTAAAAATTACTATTCACAAAAAATTATTTTAATCTCATTGAACCACATTTTACTTCTTAATGACAACCATGTATGTCAGATTTTTAAAATCAAATCACAAAAGTTGAAAAGTTTCATTTAAACTAAATATCAGTTTCTTTGACTACCACTTAGTGGTTTCACTATTCATCAAAAATTGAAGTTTTTCAGAAAAATACCAAAAATTCACCCTAAGCTATATTTGATATTCCAAATTCAAAAATGATTTATATTTTAAAAAATTCAAAACATATAAGTTGCATTAATTAATTTAATAATTAATTCCTGCTGTCAAAACAAATAGCGTGTTTTTAAGAAACAATATCTATTAAAAGATTGACATAAGTTTAAGTCCAATTTCAAAGTGAAATTAATACCAATGACCACTATTGGATTAAATGGTAAACATATATTATATTTGTACTTTAAAACCAATTAAAAAGATAATCTAATCATATAAATAAATTAGATTAAAAATAGGTTTTGAATTAAAATACAACATTTTCACTATTCATTAAAAATGAACTTTATCAGAAAAATACCGAAAATTTACACAATGTAAATTTTGATGTCCCAATTCTAAAGAAGAATTTTATTTTTTCAAATATAACAATAAAATGGTCAAAAAGTGGATTTAAGAGAGGTTCGTCATCAAAAGACAGTTAATCGACCTTTTAAAGAATATTAGAATGTTTACGCTTAAAATTGGATTCATTCGCATTTTTAATCCTATAACATTTATTATAAAAAGTAAAAATATTTTAAAGACATATATAATAATTTTGTAGTTAGTTCTGTTCATTCCTTCCATTACAACGGCTAGGATTTAACTACCATTTAAAATAATATTATTTTATTATTAGAGTGCAACGTAAGATTCCCAAGAAACTCGTTGTTGCGTATCAGGTACGACATCGAGCATAGAGTCCCATTTAAAGTTATATTAATATTTTATTCACAAATATGGATAAATGTGAAAATGTCATATTATTTATTAACCTGGGGTGTTACATGTAAAGTAATCCAATCTAGTGTTGTGTGTAGTTAAAGATTCCTTTGATGATTTATATAACAGAAAAACAAAATATTTCTCATAAAAATCTTGGGTGGATTCATAGATATTTGACATAGGAACAAGTTCCACATGAGCTCATGGAAAATGATTATTCTAGAGAAACTTACTGCATAGTAAGGATAAAACCATAGTGATCATTTTATATTCATTGTAGCTGGTGATACATTACTCATTAAGAATAATAATTCCTATAAGTATGAAGTATATGAAATTTATCTAAAATTGGAAAGATAAATTAAAAATCAATAATGTATTCTACACATAAAATAACAGGGGCTTATTATTTTAATATCACGGTGGGTATTCAAGTGAGATGATACATGGATAGCAAAACCATCATACCAATAAGGATTTATTGGTTATAACAATTCATTTTCCCTAAATCCATTATAATTTTACATGTCATTGCTAATTTATATGATCATTTTATTTATCATTAGATTTCAATACCACCAATCGTGGAAGGCGTCTATCCGACACAACCAGAAAGGGATGGTGACATTAAATAATCCCAATAACGTTTCAAGTTACTAAAATATAGTTCAAGATTAAATTTAAGAAATAATATCTTACTGTATTCATTTGGAATGAATCTTTACTGTGTGTCTGATAGAGGGTAGTGGGAGTTAAATTTTTTTCCTTGTTAATATTTTTGTTAACATATGGAAAACAACTATTGGTCTTACTATAAGTTAAGACCAAAATAAATGTATCTATCTAGAGATTAAATTAAAGTAGAAACCTATGTTCTAGGAAACATGATCTACTAAGGTAGATCTATCGTTTTCTTATGCCTAGTCAATAATATATATACTGACAAGGTATTGAAAAATATACACTAGAACAATTCGAGAGTGAATTGTTACCAATTTCACATGGAATAAATCTCTTGAATAATATATACATATGAATATGAGGATATTAATGTGGTGAGTTGAAATTACATCCACTTCTACGATGGATTAACCACATACGATATGATATAGACAAAATCTGATATATCCAACATAAAATTTATAGTAGGAATACATCAATTATATCCAAGATAACTACAAGAGAAGCACTCAAAACTATCCAATAGTACTATAGAAAGTACTAATGATATATACATGGTATGTAGATAATAATGGATACTAATTTTTAGGGGACACAATCTAGTCTTCCTTTAGATAAATACAATATAATATCATAGTTATACTAAGGTAATGAGAAAGAAAAGATCATTTAATCCAGTGGTATACATGTCTAAAAATACCAAGTGATTTGCGGCTTCTAAGATAGATAAAGAATCAATGTATAATATGAAACAATTATTCCCAGTTCTTGAAATATTACCTAGTAAGTAAAGTATTATCATACTCTTATTATCTAAGATTTCGTGTTTTGATAGTGGAAAAAGGATCATACACTCGGGGTTTATCATCTCTTGAGAAATATTATTCAAGAAGTTGAGGTTGCACATAGTATAATAGCCACGCAGCGGAGGCATGGCAGACCCAGAAGCTAAATCAGTGACTCAGAAGAAACATGATCATGATCATGTGATAACTAACAAGGATAGTTAGCAAGTAAGATCTAGTTAAAGTGGGAGTGTTGTAAAAGTGGGTTCCCTAAACCCAACTTTAACAGTACTTTTTTGTTACCATTTCATGTATACATTGAGATATTCATGATGTGCACTTACCATTATAGTGTATACATTTTTGCATTCACTATTAAATGGTAATGTCCATAGATTAATTATCATATCAAAGAGTTATTGCAGATATTATGCTATAATGAGAACCTTGATATACTATGAAATTAATCTTAAATAAATGTCATATGGTATAGATACATAATATTAATTAGAAATAGTATATTTCTGACTATCATGTGTTGTTGGATCATAATAATTGAGGCTTCTTCTCATGATGTTCTCACTTGGTGATCTATGCTATGTGAGATCATGGGGAGAGACTTTCCAATAGTAACACCACATGTTTCAGGTTTCATTAGTTGTTCCTATTTACAAACATGTGTATTGATATCCAGACTTGAGATCGTTACCAATGTGTGCTATTTGATCATATACTTTGATACACGGGAAAACCATGGTAATTAAATTGTGATGATTTAGCTTGTGTTGGGTGTGTCTTGGTGGTATGATATTGGTTGAATGATCAATATAGGATTTTTCACTTCCTAATTAAGGAAGTAATATCTCAGACCAGGTAGATCTGGATGGTAGTACCTTCATTAATCCATGGCCATGGTATTCAAGGGTAAATCTATCAAGTTAGATCAAAAAATAATAAATAAATGATGATGACACAAGTGTGTGTCCTTCTTTATGAGATATCAATAGACAACTATATTATATTACAAAGTGTGTGTTCCTAGGTTTGTTGTCATTTATATGACTACTCATTATCTCTTTTGGGGCCTTAATGGGTGGCTATAATTCACTCTTAGTTTGTGAATGTTATTCACTTTTATTGAGATAAGGTCTTAGAGGGTCGCACATAATAGAGTATTCGATAATCTTCCATATTCTGGTGAATATGAATATAGGACATGGTGGGACCAAACATAGGTTTCAAGTGTTGTACAAGTTTTATTGATCATAAATAAATAAATAAATAAATAAATATTCAATTAAATAATATTTGTATTGAATTTATTTATTAGAATTATTTACAAGTGTTGAAGTAAATACAAGGATTAATATTATATGAACGAATATTATTTTAATATTCCAGGTTCCTTTAATATTATCGGGAGTAATGAGTCTAGTTAATGAATTGGTTTTATCACATAATATAAATTTAATATATATTACAGGTATGTGATAAAATATAAATAATATTTACACTGTATTTAGTCTGTCATAATTAATTATTTATATTACTTATTTAGTGGATGTTTAATGCACGGGGGACGAGAACCCTAATTGATTATGCGGAACATGCACAATATAAATTGAGAAATATCATTTTAATAGGCTATTAATGAATATATAATTGAGATATTGTTTGTCCTCCTGAATCCTAGAGAGATAATCTTTCAATTCGAGCGAACAATCCATCTTCGCCTTTGCGGATCTAAGGCTGGTGATCGTGGTGATTATCACAATGTTGAATAGATCATTTGAGATCTTCTCTAGTAACCATAATCCATTTAAAAACATGCACATAGATTCAAGAATCATGTATGGAGGATCTAGAGGGGTTTAATGTTGGATCCTTCGAGCAATGGTCACCAACGACTAGTGAAAGACATGTGTGCTTCAAATCAGAATGAGGTACTCATTATTTTTATTTTTCGATGCTCTAATTAAGCCATGTGAGATCCTTAGACCATACCGGGGATCAGATCGATGGATAAGACAAGTTATTTCACTCCGATGATGGAAAACAATTCATTCCCAATCCCACCAGCTTTCTTTGTGTGCCCTAGCACCATCACATTAGACCCATAGAAATAATATTCCTTTTTGTAATGAATATTTTTTGTGGTGTCTCATACTCAACTAATTGTTTCATAATGCTTAAATAATTGGATATACCCATTGAGTAGTAAAACTAAGTAGTTTTTAAGGATATAACTAGTATGGTTTTTAACTCATTGGAGAAAAAAAAGATTAGTTATTATTAACACATTTACTTATCTAGTTCTGGAAAAATAATATAGCAACTCATATCCTTTAAAAATATTATTACATGATTTTTAAACATAAATATCAAATAGTTTCATCCCAAATAATGTGAGGCCTAGATTATTTAGAAGACTGGGTTTATAATACATTCAAAGGATACTAAAACATGACATCATTATTTAATTCTCCATAAAGATATTTTAAATCTTTTTGATCTCCTAAAAATGCATAGGATAACCAGGGGAATACATAAAAAAGGGGTGATCTAAAAATTCCTATATGGGAATAAACATTATAAGGAAACATAATGTGTGAGGAAAAGGTATAAAATGATATCATAAAATAGAAGGATCTTGAGTAATCACATGGAAGCATAACACAAAGAGCATGGTATCATAAGATCATAGAAATATAGTAATTGTGGTTGTAACATAAAACATGAAAAAAACATGAGTCAAGGATAACTACCTAGATAATATCACATGGTGTAAAAATTCCCATAATGGATTAGGTTTACTCCATAATACATTACATAACGTATCATGAAAAAAATATTTACCCAATGCATTGGATCACTATCTGAGTTCACCCATTATAACAAGTACATTCTTATGTGTGTTACAAAAGGAAAACAATCTTAAAGCATAAACATAAAAACTACCCATGGAAATAAATAGGTTACACTTGAGAAAAGAAGTGAAGGAATATATTACCCCATAAAAGTAGGGGATGATAATATAGGTATATATGTGAGAGACATATATATAATTTAGAATCATTCCATAACATTAAATATAAAGAATTTGATTTAGAGAAAGAATGGTCATAACCTGAAGAAAAGGTGGTTTAGATAGATCCCTTTCATGTAGTCCAAATAATAATAAACGTAATTTATCTTCCTAAATAATAAACTTATTTATATTTAATTAATTAAGAAAAAAATTCAACTTAATTATTCTTTTTATTACATTTATTATCATGTTATATTCAATTACTTTATTATTTAGGTTCATGTTGTACGTTTTGATGATATTTAATATATATATCAAAAAAATAACTTTGGTAGGTTAAATAAGGAAAAATAGATTATTATTTAATCATATAAAAAATATTAATAATGAAATAATTATTATTTTTATACATAAATTATGATTTTGAAACCATCCATGAAATAAGATTATGAAAAATTAACTATGTTACATGAAGACGGTAGACCATATGTATACATGAGTAACGTTTCCATTTTTCAATGATCATTATACGAAAATGGTAAGTGTTATTTTATATTTAAATAATTATAATTATTTAAAAAATATCATATTATTTAATTATATACACTTATATATACCATCCATGTGATGAGGTAATGAAAAGTGAATCACATCACTTTGTGGAGGTGGTAATCCACATGTGCGCATGAACAACATAATCATATTTTAATGAATAGAGAGGTAATAAAATAAATGATATATTAATTTTACATAATTATAAATATTTAATTAATATCATATATATATACAATAAATCCATCATCGTAAACTTCCTTCACAGGTGATGATGGAAAACAAATTATATCGGTTCATGAGGCTGTAGTCCACTGTACACACAAATGAAGGTTTCTCTTACCATTTGATGGAAGATGAGATGGATGAATTTTATCACATTAATATAATAAAATATTAGTATATGATACATATTGATGTTATTATATCATAATTGTTGAATAATATTTTAATGAGGTGGGTCAATAAATAAAATAAAAATGATCGGTTTAGAACGATACCTCTTCTTTATACAACCTCTTTATGTTTGCACTAAAATCCTTCTTATGATGGTTTTTTAATTAAAAAAATGAGTATAGGACAAGGGTAGGAAATTAATTAAGGAATTTTTATAGTTTTTTGTAAAAAAAATTTAAGTGTGAATAAAAGAGTACACGAAGTTCCCTTTTATAAGTGGGGAGGAGTAAAATTTTTGTAAATACCTGAAACTATTCAATATGGGAAGTCATTCTCAAATAAAGTACATACAAAATTTATAAATAATGGATTATATGGAAGATAATTTCAATAAAAACTTCAAAATTTCTAAAAGAAATATGATTTAAAAATTTTATCCCATTTAGCTCTACGATTACATACTTTTACCATTTTAGTTTTCACCACAGTAACTAGTTTTAAACTAGGTAATTTATCATTTGAGATAAAAAAATAAAATGATAATTATTATATAATTTTTAACCACTAATTCTAAATATTAAATAAAATTTATCAAATAAAATTAATATATGTTTTTAAAATTAATTTTAACACAAATATATGTAATGTACAAAATCTCGTTTTAACCTTAATCGTGGTAATTAAATTTTACAGAATTGTCTATTCAGTGTCACCAAAAATTAAGATGATAATATGAAATAATATTAATTATAATTATTCCAAATATATAATCCAATTAATAAAATTCAATTCATATAATTTTTAGAATTTAATTTCTAAATAATCCCACAAAACATGTTGAAAAATAGTTTTTCAATAAATGCATTTTTGAAGCATAAGGTGACCTTATGTTAACTTTATTACTAGAAATCATCATTTTATTAATTTAAATTCATATAAATAGATATATAATCTATAAATTTAATTTAAATGTTTCCTTTTTAGGGTTTATTTTAATTAATTAAAATGGATAAACTTTTTTCACTTAAAAAATAGTTTTCAAAAAACAATGTTTTTAAGCCTAAAATCAAACTTACAAAAAAATCATGAAAATTACTGATTCAAATGAAATTAATTATATTATTAAAAATAAAATGGTTCATATTTAACTTTAATACTAAATCCATAATATAATGAGAATTTTAAATTTCTTTAGTTGATGAAAAAAATTATTGTATTCGAACAAACGGTAATTTTCACTACTTACTAAAAAATCAATCATTTCAGAAAAATATGAAAATTTCACCCTATGTTAAATTTAATATTATAATTTAAAAAATAATATAACTTTTTTAAAATACCATTTTCATAATATTTAGAAATTAATTATAATATTCTCTCATTAAAATGAATAAAAATCATTGTTTAAGGAAACATACTTTTGAAACATAAAATGGATTTACCAAAAAATGAATGCTTAATTCCTAAGAATTAATAAATAAATTTTTATTGAGTGGGATGTTTATATATATTTCATAAATTAATTAATCCTATTCATACTCACCAATTTAATGGTAAGGTTATAATGATCATATTTAAATAATCATGGTTTGTTTAGGCTCGGTGTTGCATATCATATATGCTATCGAACATAGTTTTCTATTTAAAAACCTTAGGTGTAATATTATTCCCACCTTAAGTAATTTAACCCTAACAATTTAATATTACATACTAAGGTGAAAATAAGTGAGGTTACTTCTTCTTTATTGATTCATCTAGTTATTAGGTTGCCTCTTCATATTTATGCTTCTGCCATAGTACTTTGACTAGGTGAGTTTTCTTATTGCATAGAACTTTATCTCTATAGTCCAAGATCCTCACTAATTGATCCTCATAATAAATATCATTTTCTAGCTATACCACCTTTTAATGTAGTACATGTGATGGATATGGTATCTACTTACTTAATAGGAATACATGGAATATGTCATGTACTTGAGAAAGGGTTGGTGTGAGTGCTATCCAATAAGCCACCGCTCTGATGTGATTGAGAATCTCAAAGGGTCTGATGTTCATGGGGATTAGATTTCCCTTCTTCCCAAATCTCTTGAATCTCCTCCATGGAGATATGTAGAGAAACACTTTATCTCTGAACTCAAATTATATGTCTCATCAATGACTATCATCATAGCTCTTTAGTTGACTCTAAGTAGTTATGATGTGTTATTGAATGTTCTTGACATTTTCTATGATTTCCTTGACAGTTTTAGGTCCCAAAAACTCACATTCACCAACTTCAACCCAACATGCTTGTGTTTTATATATCTTCTAATAAAGGTATTTATAAGGACACATTTGGATACTTGAGTAAAATCTATTATTGTGTGAGAAATCAATTAAGGGAGATATTGATACAATTATCCTTTGAAGGCTATTGAGCACACTCTCAACATGTTTTCCTGTAACTGAATAGTTCACTCAGATTGGCCATTAGTTCAGGGGTGATAAGTCATACTGAAGTTCAACTTAGTATTTAGAGCATGTTGGGGGATCTTATAGAACATTTAGGTAAATATCATATCTTGATCAGATAAAATTTATTATGGTGTTCCATGTAGCCTCACCACCTCTATGATTTATATACTTACAAGTTTATCAAGTGAGAAGTAATCTAAAATTGAAATGAACTGAGAAGCCTCTGTAAGATGATCCACTAAAACCCATATGGAATCATTTCCTCTTGATGTATTTATAAGACCAGTGAAAAATTAAATGGTGATGTTTTCCCTTTCCGTGTAGGTATAGGTAATGGTCATATCATCCCCTTAGAAATTTTCCTTTCAGACTTCACTTTCTAACATACTAGATACTTTGATATAAATTTTATGATCTCCTTATTCATATTTCCCACTAATAGTTCTCTTCTATATCTTGATATATCTTTGTTCTCTATGGATGGATAGAGATGGTTGAGTTATGTGCATCATTCAATAGATATTTATTTATCTCATGATTTGATGGTACACATAGTCATGACCAAAATATTTCAACTCCATCTTCAACAGTTTTAAAATCTGATAATTTAATTTTTCTTAAATCTTCCACCTTATTCTGAATTTCCACATAAGCTTTTTGAGACTTCCATTATATTCTATAAAAGGTATGGTTTATTAATAATTTGATAAAGGAATAATTATGTTCCTTCCTTTATGATTCACATGTACATCCTTTTCAAGTTTAATAAGATTGTATAATTCTCAATTATTACTAGTGATAAAGTTTTCAAATCATTTATACTTAGAGAATATGTCACTATGTTTACTTTCCCATGATGGTAATGGATTTAATAGTCATTGTCCTTGATCATCTCTAAACATCTTCATTGGTGCATATTAATCTCATTATATGTGAATATATATTTGAGGCTCTTATAATCCATATATATTTCACACTTCTCCCAAAATAGATAATGTATTCATATTTTCAAATAAAATATCACTATATCCAACTCTATATAATTTTTTTCATAGTTATTCTTATGAACATTCAACTTCCTTGAGTCATTACTTACCAATTTACCCTTACACATCAGTACATATCCCAAAAACTTCTTTAAATCATCATTATATACCATGAAAAGTTCACCACTTGAGGGAATCATGAGTATTGGTGTAGTGATAAGCCTCCTTTTAAACTTCTTAAATCTATCTTCACATTCACTAGTCCATAAAAATAGTATAGCCTTTCGAGTGATCTTGGTTATCAAGTTTGAAAATCAAGATAATTTTCTCAACAATTATCAATAATATCCATCTATTTTAAGGAAACTATGGATCTCTATTAAATATATTGGTATGGGACACTCCTCAATTTCCTTTTTCTTAGAGGGGTCCATATATTTACCTTTACTGATGATAATATTCCCCAATAATGATACTTTCCTCATCCATGACTTTCATTTATTATACTTTTTATATAACTTATCTTTTTAAAAAGTATTCATAATAGTATTAAAATACTTCTCATACTCATCCTTTATTTTAGAGTATATCAAAAAAACATCTATAAATACTACCACAAATTGTTTAAGGTAATCTATAAATATTATACTCATTAAGTATATAGAGATTATTTGAGTATTAGTGTCATGACCCATCCTTGGGGCCTATTCCATGACTACCCCAAGCATGCCTTCCATAGGCCAAAGGCAGGTGACTAGCACCAAAGGCGAATCCCTGATAAAAAGGGAAGGGATTGCCTTTTAACCTGTAACTCACGCAGTCTGAACACAAGCAGTAGAAGCAACAAGTACTAAAATAGAAAAGAAAAGTGTGCTAGAAGTAAGTGGGCCAGAATACAAACCAAACTGAACAACAAGTTCAAGTACAAGTAAAAAAGGGAAAATAGAACCTGGATCGTCCACCGGGGAATCCTACCTGAAGGGTAGGTACAGAACTCGAACAACTCGTCCCTGAGATACGTCACATCTAGTCCAGCTCCGAGCAGCCTCCTGTTTTTCACCCTCCTCCTCGATCACTGCTATCTGTCATCTGCACAGTACACAACAATGTGCGGACAAAGCCCATGCAGGGGTGAGTATAACAATACTCAGTAGGGGACCCCGAGACCCCCGAAGGTCTCCCAGAATCCACTAAGGATAAACCAAAGAATAAAGATACAATCACGAAGTATCAACCAACCCTACATAGGTATATGACCATACATATACCTAAGTTACCAGTCACAGTCCGACTCCAACTCTCGAGCCCAAGCACAACCCAGTCCACAAAGGAAGTAAAGTCAATCACCTCGTTGATTTAAAGACAAGACTCAACTCCCACAGGTATACAACACATGAAAAGGGGTAGAGATGATTAGATGTATCCTATGAATAATCTATTATATTGAAACCATGTAGGATACTGGAATAGTATCAGCGCTATCGAACCCATGTAGGATCTTGGAATAGAAGTCACTGTTGTTGAACCCACAGAGGATCCTGGTACAGAAGTCATCACTGTCGAACCCATGGAGGATCCTGGTATAGAAGTCATCACTGTCGAACCCACGTAGGATCCTGGTACAGTAGTCATCGCTGTCGAACCCACATAGGATCTTGGTACAATAGTCATCACTGTCGAACCCACGTAGGATCCGGGTACAGTATCATCACTGTCGAACCCACAGAGGATCCTGCCATCTCACTCAAAGCCAGCCCTAGGGTTCCCGCACACAGCACGCTCGATTCCAAGAGGGTCCGTTCCTAGAGCCAAGTGTCGATACATAAACTAACACTAATTCTTGAGTTGATGTATCCCATAGTTTTGTCTCATCAAAAGCAACCCAACATGACAGACGGCGCGTCAATCAGACGCTCAGTCTGTGAGTTATTGGCATTTCTGTTCCAGGGGCCCGGTTGGTTTTTAGGCTGAAACCAACCTGACCGTATCCCAACTGTGTCCAACCTCAAGTAATAAATTTTAAAAATAACTTTCCCGCTCGAATAATTCCATCTCCGTAGGAGGTTCGTCAATCGGACACCTGAATCCTAGAATAGGGGCGAAAAGGGGATAACTGGCTATAACGGGTCTGGGTCTGGTCTGACCCAGTCGGAGAAGCTCGGCCCAACCCGGTCCGAACCGGGGTCCGACCTAGTCGGAGGGTAAGACTCGGTCTGTGGGTGTGACTCGACTCGAGTGGTCGGCCCGACCTGAAGGTGCGACCCAGCCGGAAGGCGCGGCCCGACCCGAAGGCGCGGCCCGGCCTGAGGGCGGCCGGACCCGAGGGGCGGCCCGGCCAAGGCGGCCTGGCTGAGAAGTGGCCCGACTATGGGGCGGCCCGGCCGAGGGGCGTCCTATCTGAGGGGCTACCTGACCGAGGGGCGACCCGGTAGTGGGGTGCCCGGTCGTGGGGCTGCCCAGCCGTGGGGCGGCCCGGCCGTGGGGCTGCCCGGCTGTGTGGCGGCCCGACCGTGGGGCTTCTCGGCCGTGGCGGCCCGGCCACGGGGCAGACGGGCCGTGGGGCTTCCTCGGCGCGGCGTGATGAAGTCGCACCATCTTCTTTCTCCGCGGCCTGCATGGCCGCCGCCCCTACCTCCAGCGGGGCGCGACGGCGCCGCGCCACTTCCGTCAGCCACGAGCATCAAACCCCCTTAACCCCCTTTAACTCTTGGAACTCCCCATAAATTTTTGGAGCCTCTTCACTTTCCACCTTCCCTCATTATGGTGCCAACACACCTAAGAATTAATTAATTACAATTAATTAATTAATTTGAAATGGTTTGAATTATTTTTGGAATGCATGGAAATAATAAAATAATGGGTAGCCATTATTTTTTTGGTTGGTGACTTGGTGGAGCCTATCCTCTTCAACAAAGAACGATATCCTCTCAATGAAGAACGCTCGTCTCCATCGTGGAATGACGACGCCGTCTTCTCCCTTTCCAACCAGGACAATAAAGGGAAGACTCCTCCCGCAAAGAACATCGCCAATAACGATTTCATCTCCTCTCGACATCAACGGAACAACGCCGCCTTCCCACGACTCCATCAAGTGAGAATCGATTATGAGGTAGGGGGATTTGATTATTTTAATGTATGAATTATACAATCGTTCCCCGTCGTTTATTTGGGTTCGATGATGGCCACGTGTTATCATCTAATGCGGAGGGTGCGGGACTAAATTCGAAGCTTAAAATCTTGAAACACATCAAGTAACCCATATAGAAATAAGTTAATGTCGCAAATAAATCAAACCATCTATAAAAATTTAGCATATATTATAATACCATTATCATGATATCTCCAACAAAGAAGGTTGCATACTAGTGCCATCAACCAATGTGTTCGATGTATCTTTCCTTAAATTTCTGAAAATGAACTCTCCTACTAAATACCATGGTTGCGGATTTATTTAGGAGGTTATATTCCCATCAAAGGGATTAAGATAACAACTTCTATTAAGGGATGAGAGGGATAAATCCTTTCTCATATTATCTATTAATGAAATATCATTTAGGATGCTCCCAATGTATCCTACCTCTCCACGATCATATTTAATTGTGGGTTTTTTCAATACATCAACATATGTGAGTCATAATACCCATTAAGGATAATATTAAAGTATAAGGATCAATAAATATATACATAGATATGAATATCTAATGAAACATGAAAATGTGGATTTACTATTAGAGGTTCTGTTATCATAACCTACGATCTTAGAGATTACCATGGGTGAACACATTGAGAATATATCTCAATTTATTATAATCCTCCTACCCCTCATAGCTTGTAATGTATATTTCATGTTAAACAATATCATCTGGTTATAGAACAATCTTCAAGAATACTATTGTGGAACCTCTAGGTTCTCATCATAATTAGGAACTTATATGACATTTTAGTATGACATATATTCTTAGGACATTATCACATGAAAATTTCATGAAAATTAATAATCATAATGTGATAATAAACTTTATTAATAATGTTAACATGTAATCAAGTACTAAAGAAGTTGGTTATAGGGGACTAACTCCAATAACAAGTTCTCAGTCCTAGGGGGGTGACATCTCACCCACATCAAGCCTCACTATTCAAGAACAATGGAGATACACCTTAACACATGTCATATCTAGCCATCTAAGAGAAATCTAGGCACTCATCTTTAAAAAATGGGCACTTTACCCATGCCATGATTTTTCTCATGATCACCCGACATACGATGTTGTTATTAAAGCATTGGCACTAGCCCATTCCAATGGGAGTGTCAACCTTATCTGCATGATTAGTCCCCACCTAGAAAAATGAAAAAAATAAGAGCATTGACCCACACTCTTACTATTTACTAGAGGCACCTATACAATAGGGCTAAAAACCTGACATTTACTTCTCTTCCAAGACACTTATGATACCATGATGTTAGAACTCAAGGCACTTCCATGCTCAAAAACTACCAAGGTACCACTATGCCTATGATACAAACTCAGATATTCTAAACATGCACTAGTCTCACCCCAAATAACCTACCCATTCCCCCCACATTAAAGGACACTAACCCCCGCCAATCCCCCTGATGGGTTTCTTTTGAAAGAAACTTTACATTGAACCACTAGGGTCCAAGAAATATATAAGGTATCAAAGTATCCCACTTAGTCCCAAGTTCTAGTATCATATTAGGGTCACTAGGTGTATTCACCTAGCCCCACCAGGTATCATATAAGTCTTAACTCATGAAAACACCACATGGTTCTTTTCTCAAAACCATCCAACATCACCTGCCCAAACCACCCACTATAGGGTCTCAACCATAGATGTCATAAATTATCCTATCTTGATAAACCATATAAACTAACATGCTAAACCAAACACTCACAAATACTATACAAAAGAACAAACATCACTTTCCAACCTACTCACCCAAGGGTCACAAAAAATTTAACACACTAGGCATCTCATGCCAAACCTCCCACCCAAGGGTATCAATTCCCATGAGCATCCAAACACAGGAAAAACCACTTATGAAAAACAACCCATTAGTTGATACTTCCTATAACAAATGGTGTTCTCCTTGATAACCTGTACCAAAGAAAACACAATTAAAAACACATAGTTTTTTTAAGTAGAGTACCATTACAATCAATGTGGGAAAACACCATATAGGTTGTCATTGGAACTTTAAACAATATAACTAATGCTAAGAACACACCCAATGGGTTCATCTATAAGTCAATGGAATCCCTTATTGACCTATCAAGTTCCATTCTTGACTCTTTCTAAAGGGAGAATACCACTGTCATCACCATAAGATCCATAAGACCTTCCACCAAAACAAAAGATACATGTGCAATTTGACCCAACTATGTATAATTACACAAATTAATTATATGGGAAATAATTGTATGAGTAGTTTCTATCACTTTAAATAGTTAAGTCTTGGTAATCAGTAAACCAATCACACTAGTAGGCCTATATCATGTGGATCCTACAAGCCTAAAATGATTTACGAAACACCTCTTGGCTCTATAGGCAAATAGTAAAAATCCAATGACTGATTCTTTCCAATAGACCAAGAGTTATAAAATAATAACTCATAAAACATAAATCTCAAACTACATGTGTATCCCCCAAGGTGAAAATAACATCAAATGTAACATCACAAACCAAGAACATCAATCGTATACCCATGATAACTTGGAATTATCTTGTAAATGGTGTTTGCAATGTCCTAATCTCGGTTCTAGAATAATAAATGACACATTACTATGTTTGTTGTCTAAAAAATCCTGAAATAGTAATAAAAAAATAAAAAAAATTCTCTAATACCACTTGTGTAATGTCCTGGTGCGCCGACTCCTAGACCGATGGTTTCTACATACCTCAGGCTTGCCTCCCCGTACACTAGAGGCTGCCGACTAGAAGTGGGGGTCTAGGGTGGTATGGTGAGGAGACTATACCCCCTATATTAGACTATGGAATCAGAATGGAAATATAGAAATATCATACATATCAGAGTATGTAAAAATAAGATGGAAATAAACTGAGAAATCTAAAAAAATAAAATACTAACATATGGAATACAACACACCACCCATTGGGCCCCTTACATGTACAAACTACGAATAAAAATAAAAATAAAATAAAATCTAAAAGGATATCCTACAACTCTGAGACACACTATATCTCAGTCTCCACACCCAAAATGAGCTATCCTACTCGACCATACAAAATTAGAACTTGAGCCTCAGCCCTACTTGTGCATGGAATAACACATGGAAGCTACTTGGGTACCCAAGTGCAATGGTATCCTAAGCAGGGTGTTAGTAGAACACAGTATCCCACCACCACTAACATCCCAAACTATAAATAGTATGTGGAAATCGTATATGTAGGGGTGCACAAAGTAAACACATATGAATACAACTTTTTAAAATATTTTAAACTTTAATTTAAATGAGAACCAAACCCGAGGGCCAATTTCACCCTAATAATGGTATAAACATACTTTGAATAGTGCTAGGGCATCTTTGAAAAATTTTCATAGACTGTGCCAACCATATCCCTCCTAATTAGGGGAAACATACCCATCCCTGGTCTAAACCAGCATTCAGGGGTAATATACCCATCCCCAAATCCCCAAATCCCCTAGGAGACATGTTCACCCCATGTTAACCATCACATGTGTCCCTTGTGGGCAGCATTCATCCTGATTTAACCATAACTAGAATCCCCAAGGGGCTATGTTCACCCATTGAGTTAACTATAACCAATGTCTCCTAGGGTCCGTGTTCACCCCAGTTTAACCATAATCACAATCACATAGAACCAAACACATACAATAACTCGTATCATAAAATAAAAATAAACAAGGAACTAGGAATCTCAAACTTTTTTCCATTCAAAAAACATTTCCAAAACCCCATTTCCCAAACCATTCCAAGGGACCACTTTCAGACCAAGGGTAAAAAACATTTCCAACCCAACTTCCAAATGATATCCAACTACCATTTCAAAATACCATTTTAAAGAGTGTTTCCAACAAATATTTCAAAAACCATTTACCTTTTCATATAACATTTAAAATTAAACCATTTCAAACACCAAAAATAAATACATTTTCATAAATTTACTTATTTGATACAATGAAATTCCATTTCCATTGGTTCTAATTCAATTAAAAAGTTTAAAACCATTTCTACTTATCGATGAAAATGAAATTACATTTCACAGCCATCAATTCAACCATTTTCCCTTTTTAATAAAATAAAACATGTTTGGGAATTTATTTGAATCAAGCATTAAAATTTTAAATCGCACTGTGTGAGACAAATCTGGATTGACCACACAACACAAGCACTTAAAATATAAAATATTCTGGGTCATTTATAGGGACTAACTACCGCATACAAACATTTCCAATTTAAATTATCTAAGGGATGACAACTTTACCAAGGACCACCGAGCTTCATACAAGATTAAATTAATCCATACTAATCACTTGGGTTCCCATATCAATCCAAAAATCACTAATTAATTACATATAAAATGTACAAATATTTAAAAAACCAAAACCAACCCAACATATATCTTGATAACTCATTGAACCTTAGTTTTCCATTGAAACCATAATCCACAGGGTGCCGACCACCTTCAAAAAACCCCCAAACCAATGCCACAGAAAAAATACAACCAATGACACCAATTATATAATTAATTTAATTTAAATTTAGAAAAAAAACTCATAAAAAATTAAAATAATGACATATCTTAATGAATCAGTAAAGAACCAGGTGAAGATAGAATCTCGAGAAACCCTCATCCTAGACTACTTGAAAGCCCCATGAAAATTGTGAAATTTCACCATAATCTAGTGGAATCACCAAATAAAACCTAGAAAAATAAGTGATAAATTAGAATGAGAATAAGAGGATATTAATAAGGGAATATAAGTAAAGAAGAATCCTGAAGGGATGAGCCCGTAAGGGGCGTCGCAGCGCTAGGTTTTCTCTCCCATCGCCGCCTCCCTATCTCGCCCCGGTCAGGATCCGTTCTTCATCTCTTTGTCTGGCGTTCGTGATGGCAGCTTCCTTGGTTTGGTTGTTCGGAGTTGCGTTCATTTTTTCCGGTCTTCATGATTTATTCCACTATCTGGATAGGGCTCCACGGTGGCACAGTTGTCCAGAGACCGAGTCCCAGTTTCCGCGGGTTGAGGGAGCTACTGCGTCCTCGAATGCGTGCAATGGATGGTTGAGCGTGGACCCTACGGGCGTTCGGGATGGTGGCGAGGGGATCTGGATCTGGCTTTGATCTGGGTTCTTTTAGGTGACGATGGACAACGGTGAAGCTCACCGCCGTTCTGGTTGATGCGGATTAACCTGTTCGATTCATGGCAGGATGTGGTTTGAGTCTTCACAGATCAGGCGTTATGGTGGTTTGTGGCTCGGAGCATGATGTCTCTTCGGTGATTCGTTGAACGTGGGGCGGGTGATGTTTTGGATGTGTCTATGAATTTGTTGCAGTGACGCCAGAGGGTCTCTTGCCGATGATGAACGTTTTTTCCCGCTGTGATTCTGCCGGTGGTGATGCAGTGGAGATGCCGGAGACGATGGCATCGCGGTGTCGACGGACACCGGTGAAGCTCACTGGCGATCCGGATTTGTCTGAACGTGTCAGAACCGATGTAGGCGCACGACTCGAGGTAGTTCAGACTCGTGGATCGAGGTGATTATGGCGGTGGTTTGAATTTTGAATTTTCAAAATGTTGTGTGATGATGGAGGTGTTACTGTTGTTCGGGTACCAAAAACCCTAAACCGGCTTTTTTTTTTAAAAAAGAAAAAAATGATTTGCGTGGTAAATAAGGGAATATAAAGGGTGAAAAAAAATTAGATTGGTGTTTTTTTCCACTAAAAATACCTCCTTAGTTAGGCTTAGAGAAGAGATGGAGGGAGGAAGAGCTCTTGTATGTTATATACATTTGAGGGGAAGAGGAAGGGATGGGAAGAATAAAAATAACATAGGGGAATTTTTGTCATTTACCATATTTTTTTAACTGAGAGGGTTGCATGATTTGGATGTATGGTTTTCCAAACTGTGTGCCAACCATGTTTTAGACACTACCCAAGAAAACTCCACCTTATACATTTTTGGTCACATGGTTTATTAAACCATGTGATATATATTCAATAATTCTGTATCTCCTTTGAAATTTTCATAAGGTTTCCCCTAGAGGTTTCATGGTTAAATATATCTGTGTTCCTATACTAATCAGGACACATGGTTTGGTTCATGGTTAACACTAACTGTGTACCCTAGTTTGAAACTCCAAAAACTAAAACTTTGCAACCCAAAACCTCAGGAAAACCTTGATACCTCTAAGGGACTTCTTTCCAAGTTTGAATTGAGTCATTTTAGGGGTTCTAACTCCATAAAACCTTCTTTGAAATTCGTTTAAAAACCAACCAATCCATAATTTCAATGATTCAAACTTTTATTGATATTAAATAGGCATGTACAAACATGGGATCTTACAACACCCCACCAATCGTTTAAATATCTTAAATCATCACAATAATTTACATCATAAACTTGATATTTTTGATATACCAATAGAAATAGTTTGTTTTCAATATGATGTATTATATTTAATATCAATGATTTCATGTCGTGGATGAACACACAAACCTCAATCAGTATCAAACCAATGGAATTTAACCATTATTACACAATTCTTTCATAGATAACATAACTCAATTATTTCATCTAGCATGGAATAAAAGCCAACTTCAATTTTTTTGATGATATCCTTTAAACCAAAAAAACTATTTATTGATTTTTTTGAATCTTCATATGCATTTTTATGAAATTGAAATCCATTAACCACATAAACATTATAAGATTTATTCAATTTGGATGGTGGATTACTCAGTGCACATAATAGGTTATCAAATTTATTTCCATTTAGTGACACCTAGATAAATAATAAAATAATTTATATTATATAAAATAATATATTGATTTAATATGTTTGATTTTAAACAATCTAACCCACTAGTCTTTAAAACCAGTAGATAAAAGTATGCTGTTGACGTTCTTCAACAGCGGCTAGGGTAAGTTGTGTGAATTATTTTTTGATATGATCATCATATAATATATAAAATAATAAATATAAATTTAATTTTAATAAATAATTTACAAAATATGTAAAATTGGTACATACTACCAAAATATATTTATTTATTTATAATTGAGAAAAACATGTGTATGTTTTCTATATAGTTCTACATTTTAAATTCATTATTTATGATGACCACAAAAACCAAAATTAGACTGATTAAATAATTTCTATCGATGATTTTTGAAATAATAAATATTTTTATCATTAAGACCCATTCTATTATGTTTTGAAGGATATTAATATTGAAAATAATAAGATCATAAATTTAAAATTTCCTCTTGCAAGTACGTTTTAACAACTGACCCTTATTACTGACCTTCTTCTTCATTTTTTGCATACATCTCTCGAATAAGTGCATAAATTGAAATTTAAATAGATCTAAACATTTATCTAAATATAAAAAATGTAATATTAAATATTCCATTGAGTTAAGGAATACCAAAAAAAATATTTTTTTTTTAATTTACATAAAATTAGAACAACATGTTTTTACAGTGTATTTAGTGCTTCATAGTCTGTTGTTACCACACAAATGTATTAAAATAAATATTATATTGTATCCACATAATCCCATATTGAATAATTAAATATCCCTCTAAGTCTAATTTGTAATAATATTTTCATGATAATATCACATTAATGAATTTTTAATTCGATAATATATCTATTTCTGATGAAATGAGACAAATTTGAATCACAACCATATGGTAATCTCAAATATATAATCCACTGATAAAATAATAATTTAATTTATTTATAAAGTGTATAATACCATTTTGGATTCATTTAAGTTTTGTGATCTTTCATTTTCAAATAACTCAAGTTTAGGATGCCTGTAAATTTGGGCAAGATCTAATTGTTCTTTCATAACATCTTTGGTATTTCTTGATGTGTCCAACATGGTATAAAATATATTATCAAAAAAATTATTCACAATTTTCAATAAATTTAACATGTTATTAACCAATAAATCATACCAATATGATAACTCCAAAAAGATACTTCACTTTATACAACCATGATCTCTCCCGAAACCTCATATTTTTTTATTGGTTTATAGTTGGTCTAAAAGTAATAAGATTTAATGAAGAGAAAATAGATTTTACCTAAATACCTCAGATCACCATTTTAGGTTTGTTTATTTCTATTTTTTCTTTTGTAAAATTATTTATATTTTGCTGGAATGTATGATCTATAGGAAGAAATCTTCGATGAGAGTAAAAAAATATGGATTTCTTCCACTAATAAGCATAAATGATTTGTTGTTAGACATGCAATATGGAAAAGATTTTGGACCATCTGTACACTATACAGATAACATACCATTAACTTAAAGGTTGATGATTTTATATATTAATTCATCTTTGAATGTAAAATTATGATATGAAACTACATTATATGTAGTTACACTATTGTTCCATAATAAAAATAACTCATTAATTAATGGATTCAAATAAATATTTATGTTATTCTTTAGATGTATTGGAATTAGTAATTCCAAATATACAAATGGTTCCTTAATCAACATAAAAGGAGGTAAGTTGTATTAGGATATGATAATAGGCTAATAAGAACATTTATTTACATAAGTACCAAATAGATAGAATCCATCAGCAGAAATACCCAACCATGCATTTTGAGGTTTAAAATAAAAAGACAGATGCACCTAATAAAAGTGTTTCAAATAATCACTAAAGTGAACCAAGATAAATAAATACGTCTTTTTCATTAATTTACATGAATAATAATTCCATTTCACAAATAGTTTCACAAACTGAAGAACCAAAGTTTTATTTTCTTGTAAGATTAGTTACATAAACAAATTAGTTTACAATAGTTGTCAATATTTCTTTATAACTTCTTAACTCTAATCCCCCTTAAAAAACTCAAATGTAATACCCATATTAATATACTAGGGAAATAAAATATAATAAAGGGGTGCACTTAGATTCTTAATAAGGGTAACATAATAGATAACCAATGATGATCATAAGTGGGAAAAAGATAAGTATATGGGTATGAGAGAATAATCAAGTTCCATGAACATTGGATTCAGAAAATATTCCCAGATAAAACATGGAGCATCATACATGAAAAATAATAAAATAGGTATATTTTAAAACATAATAATGTGAAAAAAATTGAGAATAAGAATCATAACATAATGTAACAGGCATCACAACCTTTTTCTTTTAGTGGATCAAGATTCACTCACCTATTTACCTTAGTAGATCAGGATTCACTTATCCATTGCCCTTGGTGGATTATGATTCACTCACCCATTCCACTTAAATAATCAAGAATCAAAATTCATTTATCATTATGTCATGAGATATAAAGATTTAACTAATTCATTATAGGGATTTTGTAATGAACCAGATTAGGGGTCCATCTAACCCGGTCTGCCATAGGGCTCAAAGGGCATTCCCGACCCCCACAAGATGACAACTAGTGTCTGGGAATAATGGGAGACACCTTTGGGAATGATTTCACCCTAAAATAAAATATAAAAATAATATAATATTATCAATGTTTTGATATATACTATCCTTACATTGAACAACCATGTAACATCATTCATAAATAAAACAAAAAATAAATAGGTAAGCCAAACAATTCATAATAAACAACACTAAATCAACATATTTTTATAAATAAAAATTATCATCCATAAATTATACAATAAACCATATAAAAAATAGAAATAATAGAATAAAATTGAAAGTGTTTATAAGGAAGGATGTCATGGATAATACAATGATGATTAAGAATAGAATAATATCAACAAACGTGATCTAAGACTAAAGCCCACTCCACATAACCTTTGATTTCACACCACCACCCAACTCACCCAATGTTAGCCAAAATCATAAAATATATGTCCAACTAAAAACCTAAAACATTCAATATATATGAGTTATATATAAAACTTAGTAAGCCACCACCCGTTGAGACTAAGTAATTTGTTTCATAAGTAAATTCATAAATTCTAGTTTGAAAATATAAGTAGAAATTATACTTTTCAAATGTGAACAGGTACAAAATCAAAATCAATACCATGAACTTTTTATAAAATTTTAGATTTTATTTTCTTAAAATGAAGACACACAATTCTAAAATATTTTATTAGAATAATCTCTTTCAAATCCAAACAATGATTTCAAAAGCAACTTTAAAAACCCGCAAAAGAGTCTTTAAATTCAAAATGGGTTTTCCAAATATATTTTAAATTAATTTAAAAGTAAATGAAAAAAAATTAATAGGTCAATCATACAAAAAGAGGGCACTATAAGTCCAAATATAGGAAATTAATATAAAAAAGATAAATTTTCCACAATAATACAAGTTGGGGGAATGATACAATCAAGAAAAAGATGAACATCACCTATATAAACCACCGATTAAGAAATTAACGTGCCATGGGATCTACCCTGGGAAGCCAAAGTGCGATGCATCTAACTTTTTCAATTTTCCATGGACCAATTATTAACATATAATGAGTCCAAACCACCATCCATGAAACTAGACAACACAAGCCTCATTTCAAATGAAATCCCCTCCTAGACCTATCACTTAGTGTGACTACATGGATATTAATAGTCTATGAACCAACTATAATAACATAAGAATAAACACCCCACTTAGTAACCTAGTTCTAATGACCAATATAAAAGTGAGATGAGTGAACATACAATCCCATATCAACAGCCAAGGTATAATTATTAATTGTCCTTCACATCCATCACTCTCATATAGAGAATCCTCGATACATATCATTATACATCCATGTAATTAAAAAATAAAATTCCCTAAAAAGGTATAAACAAGCATCACATAGTGATAAAAACCCATAAAAGGGGAAACAAACATCAATGGGAAATCAAGAGGGTCTCACAAGCTTTAAACAACATGTTTTATAAAGTGATGACCAAGAATTTATCATAAAACATGGCTTATAATTTCAAGACCTTTCCATTCCACAAAACACCACTTTAAAAAACCGTTAAAAATTATTTAAAGCAACATACACCATTTAAATTTCAAAACCACCTTTTAAAACATGGGTTTTCCCCTTTAAAATCCAAAATGAAGTTAAAGGTTTTCTATTTCCATTGAAATTTTTTTAAAGATCCATACATGATTTTTTCACAAGGGTCATAAAAAACCACTCATTTAAATAAAAATTTTCAATTCAACAAAGAACTCCTTTTTAAAGAATTTCAAGATATTCACCACATTATAAAAAAATCTTCTTTGAAACCTCATTTTCATTATTTAAAAACCAAAATGGGATTAAAATTCATCACACACTATCAAAATCATTTCAAAAATCCTCATAGAAATTTCATAAATGATTACCACCATATAAAATTCCATTTCAAATATAATAGGAAGGAATTGAAGAGAAAACTCTTTATTCCATCCTCAAACTTCAAGGAAATGATTTAGAAACATAACTTAGATATCACATATATGAATAATTTTAATAAAAAGTGATTTAGAAATATCATGAAAACTTTGAATTAAAAAATAAAATAATTTCATAGAAACACCTACATGGAAGAAATGAAAAACAAGCTGAAGCATGCCACCTACATCAGCGACCACCCAAAAAAACAATGAGACAAATTCTATAAACCCTATACACTAAAATACCTAACATTAGGTCTACATTGAACCATAAATAAGTCAGTGAGGCCTCTAGGGTATCTGAGAGGAACCCAAATAGAAATAAAATAGGGGAGAAAGAAACAAAGGGGATAAATAGGGAATAATTACATTGGAATCACTTGAAAACCACTAATAATGAACCAATAATCAAAGGGTAAGGAGGATGGAACTCTCACCTAGGCTCCCAAGGGTCGACTGAGTTGTATGGGGAAATAAAGGAGAAAAACCTATATTAATTAGAAGAGGGTAAAATGGGAAAAACAAAAAATTTAATCACCTAATAAAGCCACACTATTTGACCACATGATTTTCTTAATTGTGTGCTAACCATGTATATCACCCTCAAGGGTAAACCTAGACGCATAGCTTCTTAGAAAGCTAAAAATATTTTGAAAAACTATGCTGTGACCGTAAAACCCCCACTATCTCTATGAAATAATTCCACACATTATTTATACATGGTTTCCCCTAACCATGAGAGTAAATTATATAACACCTAAAAAATCTCAAAAAAACTAAAATTCTAGCTTAATAACCAAAAATCAAAATAAACTAAGATAATATAAAATAATAGAAATCAAATACTACAATGACACCTTAGTGTCACAAATTCTCCCCACCATGATAATTTATACCCCTAAAAAGCCCGTGGTCAAAAGCAGAAGGTGATGGACAATGAAAATCAGGAGAAGACCAAACCAAGGAGAACTATTAAATATGATCCAAACACAAAATTGAACTCCCAATATCCTAAAAAATGATCAAATTGATTATCTATAATGATTCAAAAAAATATACAAGAACATACAAATAAAAAAAATTCATACCATATGTCCTAAGAAGAAAGGGAGACCTATTATGGTCTCCCCATTATTTTGAATTCCTATAACATGGTGTAACCAATGGAAACTATTAAGAGAAGCATTTTAAAAATTGCCTAAAACTATGAAAGAAACTCATTATAAAACTAAAATCATTACCAAAAAAAAATAATGAAGGGCCACATGAATCTACAAGGAAATGAAATGATATCTAACCTCATTCCATAACACATACAAATAACCTAGGGGCATAAGCCGAACTACCCTTCTATAGTGAATCCATAACATCTCAAGCTAAAAACCAGCTAGTGCATAATCTCAACTATTGAAACACCCACATAGTCATAAAATAATATATCCAAAGATCCTTATCATGTATAAAAATAATCACCTCAAAGGTCTACACAACTATATAGCATAAACCACAACTATTAAGAGACATATTCACCTAATAATTAGGTACAACAAAACAACTCTCACAAGCATCTATAAAAGAACAAGGCATGAAAAAAAAGTAAATCCACCAATAAGAAACATTCCAAAGAATACCATCCTCTAGATTTCAAAAACACAATATTAGAATCCCAATAGCTCAACCAAAAAACCACCATCAAATGGAAGGTCCCAGAAAAAGAATACAACTACAAATAGATCAAACCCTTTTAAAACCTAGCTTATAAAACTTTTAAAGATGAAAAAATGACCACAAAGGGGGGAAAATTTTATAGATTTAAAAAATGAAGACATAAAGTGTCTTGGATCCCCACACTGGAAGCTCATAAGAGACCACTTATTCCTTTAAGAAGCACCATAGTTTCAAGAAATTTGACCCTTATCTATCTGCATTCCCAATAATGGGTTTTCCTACTTCTTCTATACTCCTTCTCTGCTACCCTCATTTCTATAATAAAAGAAACATCCTCAATAAATTCTACAAATGAGTAGTTTTATGTTTATAAAACTTCTCATTTATCTACTGTTTCATCTATGTTATGGGTGTTTAGGAGGTTAGTTTCTAGTAATATGGATTTGGTAATCAAAGGATGAAATGTTGATTTAAGGATGGATTGTGTGGTGGCTATAAAGATACCACCGATTAGATTGTGGATACTAATAGAAATCTAGTGTATTTACAATAGGTTTGTAGTTTTCTATATACCCCATATACTAGCCTATGGTTCTCACAAAACCGAGGTGGTTCTGCCCAGCACACCAACCCACTGTGTAAAGACCCGCAAATTTCAAGGAAATTTTTTTCTTAATTTTCTTTGGAATTTTACAAGAGCGCAGCTTCAGACGGCACCTGATTCCGAGGCCCGGTGTGCCCGGAATCAATTTCCGAAGTTTGGCTCGGGTACGTTCAGTGAACGGACGAGCGGGTTTTTCTATCTTTTGAACCGGTGCCCGGAATCAAATTCTGAGGGCACCGATGAAATCGCAGCGCCGGTATTTGCTTAGAAACGCCTCTTCCGGAGTTGCGTTTGCTCAGACGTGGTTTTTAAATTTTGCGGCTTTAAGTCAGAAATAAAATAAAGTTTGTGCGACAACTTTATTTTATTTCACTTAAACTGCTTGGAAGCCACTTAAAGTCACTTAAAGGCGGCTTGAACTGAGTTGAACTGGATAGGATGCTATCCAGAAATATCCTACCCCTTGGTAGGATATTTTTGCGGTGGGACCCGCACGAGCCCCGCCGTTTCTTTCGCTAAGTAACGCACCCGCGAAAACCCGTCAAAGTAACTGAAAAGTCAACCGACGCGTTTTCTTTAATTCTTAACAGACCATTTAATTGGGCGGTTTATTTCGTGAATTAAATGGACTGTTTCTTCGTGAATTAATTGGGTCGTTACTTATGCGTTTTACGTTTGTTGGCAAAATAATAAAATAGACAAACTTGTCTATTTTGGAGGATTGCTATTCCTCTGAGCCTCCACCCTCTCCGCGAAGAACGCGAAGAACGCGAAGAACGCGAAGAACGCGAAGAACGCCGGAACCGGAATTCGACGACGCACGATCCGCGACGTCGACAACTTTTCCGCGACCTTCTTCTTCTTCTTCTTCTTCGGTGCCTCTTCTTCCGCGGCGAACGTGCGATCGGCAACAAAGGTGAGAATCGAATCTTTTATTTCTCCCTTTTTAAATTTCAATAACAACGGATTTAATTAATTAAATCCGTTTGTTCTTGATCCGGAGATTGGAGACGCGACGCCGGATACCGCGACGACGCGACGATCTCCTTCCTCCGCGACGAGCGATTCCGCGACGACCTCTCGTCCGACGACGACGACAAGGTAAGGGATGTTGGATTATTTTATCTTATTTCCCCCGTGTTTATTCTTTTAAAGTGAAGAACATGATCTCCGACAATTTTAATTTATTTAAAATTGTTGTTGATTATTCCTCCCGTGGATTATGACTAACGCGGAGGGTGCGGGTCTAACGAACAAGACCCGACAACCCTCCGCCGATCTCTTTTGTTGTGCGGATATGGCGGACGACGACGAACCGCGCGGCAGGGGCGATCTGTTGATCCCGCAGTGAAGGTCGGCCCCCGGGAGGAGCAATGGCGCAGACGGGAGGTAAAACGGGCCACCGGAGCAACTCCGGCGGCCCGCGGAAGGAGGCGGCGGCGCCAGGCGCGCCGCCGTGGAAATCTTCCGCCGCGGCTGAAGCCGCGGCGGCGGCGGCGGCCGGTTCCGCGGCCGCGCGGAACCGGAATCGGACGCGGCGGCCCGGCCGCGTCCGCGTGGCAGGCGGCCCCCCGCGGGGGCCGCGTTTCCTCAAAGCCGCGGGTCAAACCCGCGGCGGCTCTCATTCGGCCGCTCGGCCGAAGCCGAGCCGGCCGGTCCGGTCGGCCGGGCCGCGCCCAGGCCGGACCGGACCCGGCCTAGCCGGTTCGGGCCGGGTCGGGCCGACCCGGTTCGGGCCGACCCCAGGGGGGGGTTCGGGCCGGGTTGCCCCGGGCCCAGAACCCCCGTTTCGGGCCCTCTTCGGTCTTTCGCCCATATCTTGGGCATGGGACCTCCGATTGACGAACCGTCAGCGGCTACGCGATCCTTGGATCGAGACGGTCGTTTCGGTATATTATACTCAAGGTTTCGGAAGACTTTGGGTTCGGCCGGGTTGGTTCGTACACGAAACCAACCGGGCCCTCGGAGCGGAAACGCTCATAACTTGAGCTACGGACGTCCGATCGACGTACCGTCAGCTGTGGTAGTTTCCTCTAAGTGAGACGGAACTTTTGGCATACTCCGCCCGAGTATCGGATACAGGCGGAGTACGGTCGGGTCGGTTTTGCCCTAAAAACCAACCGGGCCCCTGGGACGAAAATGCCAATAACTCTCAGACCGGGCGTCCGATTGACGCGCCGTCTGTTGCGTTGAGATCCTGTTGTCGATACGGAACTTTTGGATACATCAACTTCGGACTACGTGTCAGTTGATGTATCAGCCCCTCGGCTCGTGGAGCGGACCCTCCTAAACGAGCTCGCTACGTGCGGGAACCCTAGCGCTGGCTGTGACTTCGACGACAGAGCAGAGATCCTCCGTGGACTGCGACGACGGCAGAGCAGAGATCCTCCGTGGACTGCGACGACGGCAGAGCAGAGAACCTTCGTGGACTGCGGCGACGACTGTGCAGAGATCCTCAGTGGACTGCGTCGACTACTGCACTCAGCGATCCCGTGTGGATCAGTGCCTACATGTTCTGTGTGAGCCCGATCCTCCGTGGGTCCTTACTACCGGTTCTGTGTGAGCCACTGCCTACTGGTTCTGTGTGAGCCACTGCCTACAGGTTCTGTGTGAGCCCGATCCTGTGTGGGTCTTCTGCGGGGGTTAGTACCTATCGATCCTTCGTGGGTCCGACGACTTAGACGGATCAGTGATCGTCTTTGACGTCATCTGAAAAAGTATACCTGGTTGAGCTGAATCTTATGCTACTCTCCTTTGTGGATTGTGTTGAACTATCCTTTGTGGATTTACTGTTTACTCTCCTTGTGGATTTGAGTCTTGCTTTCCTTTGTGGATTGAGTTGTTCTTGAGCTCGTGAGCAGAGCTGGAATTGGGGACTTAGGTATATGTATGGGCATATACCTAAGTCGAGTCAGATGTTACTTCGTGATTGCATCTTTCTTTTGTGCTATATCCTTTGTGGATTTCGGGAGACCTTCGGGGGTCTCGGGGTCCTTACTGAGTAGCTTGTACTCACCCCTGCACGGGCTATGCCCGCACCTTGTTGTGTTGGTTGCAGACGACGGACAGCGCTGATCACGGTTGGGGCGTGGAGCAGGACGGTACCTGGAGGTGGACCACTGGGCGGGACGTGCTCGGAGCGGACGTGGGACCCGAGGTGCCTGGAGGCTATCTGTACCCACCCTTCAGGTGGGATTGCCAGTGGACGACACGAGGCCGCCGTCTTTTCTTCAGTTGTTGTTCTTTACTTTTTCAGTTGTACTTTACAGTTGGGCTTGTATTTCCGGCCCCCTTTACTTTCTGCACTTTACTTTCCGCTTGCTGACTCTGTGTGGTTGTTACTTATAAAGGCAATGCCTTCCCTGTTTACTGGGATTTTACGCCTTGGTGCTAGTCGCCAGCCCCTGGCCTATGGAAGGCGGGCTTGGGGTAGTCACGGCACGGGCCCCGAGGTCGGGTCGTGACAAATTGGTATCAGAGGTGGTCGGTTCTACCGCAGACTCTGATCGTCCTTTCTTTCTATGTGAAGCAATAGTGTTTAGTGTATTGAGTGTGGTTATCAGTTCAGGGAGCCCAGTGTTGGTGCGGCGGCCGACGTATCCGTACACCAGGACCCTGACTCCTGATTTCCGACTTAATGCATGAAAACATTGATTGCGTGTGTGTTTCAAGTTTCTTTGTGATTACTTGTGTCAGCTCACCGGGTATACTGATCTGCTTATGAAAGTCTCAAGTTTTCCTTGTGATTACTTGTGCCAGCTCACCAGGTATACTGTTCTGACTGTGGTGCTCTTGTCCTCCTTTTCAGGATGGCCCCGCGACGACTGCCAGCTAGGGTTCCGAGTGTAGGGCGCGATGGCAGCCCACCGAGCGACGAGGCCTCGGTGCAGGGCCCTTTGCCAGCTGTGGCACCGGCGGTAGCTTTACCCGCCGAGCCACCGATGCTACCAGTACCAGACGCTGACGATGCACGTCGCCTCAGGGCACTGCATGAGTTTCAGAGCCAGCGACCGCCCAGGTTTCGCGGTGAGGCGGACCCCCAGGCCGCCGAGGACTGGATAGAGGCGGTGGTACGGACCTTTCGGCTAGTGAGGACACCAGCGGATCTCATGGTGATTCTCGCAGCGAGCCTCCTGCAGGCGGCGGCAGGACGATGGTGGAGCCTGATGCTCCAGGTTCACGATGAGGCATCCTTGCTCTGGGCGGACTTCGAGAGCCTCTTCCGCTCTGAGTTCGTCCCGGCCACCCTCCGAGCGGTGCGCATCCAGGAGCTTCTCCAGCTGCGCCAGGGCAGCATGACGGTCGCTCAGTACGCGGCGAGGTTCACGGACCTATCTCGCTACTCGACCGACATGGTACGGGACCCCTTCTTCCGGGCCCGGACCTTCGAGCAGGGCTTGCGACAGGAGATTCGGGCGTCGCTGATCTCCCTCAGCATTCCGACCCAGGCGGGAGTGCTGGAGCGAGCCCTCCTGATCGAGAACTTCCTGGCAGAGCCTTCTTCAGCGGCGAGACCTAGCGCAGGGCGGCAGGTAGCTGAGTCTTCGGCAGCAGGTAGCCGACGGATGACTCACGGGTCCAGGAAGACCAGACCCCCACGCAGACGGCCTCAGGACACCGGCTCAGCAGTACGAGGCACACAGCGGAGTGCCAGCCTTTCGAGAGGCAGGCTGTTCTACTCTTGCGGCGGGCAGGGTCACATGGCTCGTGACTGCCCGACTCGCCGACCAGAGGAGCAGCAGACGGTGGAGGGGCCACCCAGGCAGAGGCAGAGGGTCGACCGTGGCGGTCCGCAGGGAGGAGGCGGACGAGGCAGAGGAGCTGGCCGAGCAGCGGGTGGTGGGCGACGCTTCCAGGCTCTACCCCCACCACCACCAGGAGGGCCACCTCGACCACATGGAGCTGGCGGGCAGGGACAGGCCCAGCTCCAGGCAGTGGAGGCCTATGACCCCGACTTGCCAGAGATGATTCGAGGTACGATCTGTGTCTATTCCACCCTTGCTGCAGTACTTATAGACACAGGAGCGAGTCACTCTTTCATAGCCTCTGCCCTTGTTCGGAGCTCGGAGATTCCGACTGAGCCGTTGGCTCGATCCTTACGGCTAGAGACTCCTACGGGAGCAGACTCGACGATTACGCACTGGTGCCGGCAGTGTGAGCTTACTCTAGGAGGCGAGAGCTTCGGCTGGGATCTCCTTGTAGCGACGTCGAGGCCTTACGACGTCATCTTGGGCATGGATTGGCTATCCACGGTTCATGCCCAGATCGACTGTTTTAGGCACAAGGTGCGATGTGTTCGCACCGACGGGAGCAGGTTTACCTTCACCGGCGAGAAGGGAACCTTTGCAGCACAGGATGGACTTCCGCGGAGGAGAGTGCAGCCTATCTCTCATCAGTTGGCTAGCCTCATCCTAGGAGCAGTGGACGTGCGGAGTCCGGCTTTTCCTGCAGTGGTGGACCAGTACGTGGACGTCTTTCCCGATGACGTTCCAGGGCTACCTCCTCGTAGAGAGGTAGACTTTTACATCGACTTGTACCCCGGGACAGCCCCGATATCTACTCCAGCATATCGGATGGCCCCCGCCGAGCTTCGAGAGCTGCGGGTACAGTTGGAGGACTTGCAGAGCAAGGGGTTTATCCGACCCAGTGTTTCACCCTGGGCTTCCCCGATTTTGTTCGCCAAGAAGGCGGATGGGAGCTTGCGACTGTGTGTCGACTATCGTCGCCTGAACCAGGTGACAGTGAGGAACAAGTATCCGCTGCCACGGATTGATGACCTCTTCGATCAGCTCAAGGGAGCGCGGTGGTTCTCGAAGATAGACCTCCGGTCAGGCTATCATCAGCTCAGAGTTCAAGACGAGGACGTACAGAAGACGGCCTTCAGGTGTCGGTATGGCCATTATGAGTTCTTGGTTATGCCGTTCGGCGTAACCAATGCTCCAGCAGTGTTCATGAGCCTCATGAACAGGATCTTCCAGCCATACCTCGACCGATTTGTCGTTGTCTTCATTGACGACATTTTGGTATACTCGACGACTGAGGAGGAGCATGCCTACCACCTGCGAGTTGTGCTAGACACACTTCGAGAGCACCAGCTTTATGGCAAGCTCTCAAAATGCCAGTTCTGGTTACGTGAGGTCCATTTCTTGGGGCACGTCATTTCTGAGGCGGGAGTTGCAGTGGATCCCGCGAAGATCGAGGCAGTGCTAGCTTGGGAGCCACCCAAGAGCGTGACAGAGGTGCGGAGCTTCTTGGGCCTAGCGGGATACTATCGGAGATTCGTGCCAGACTTCTCCAGAGTTGCGGCACCACTCTCAGCCTTGACGAAGAAGGGGAAACCCTTTGTGTGGTCAGGCAGATGTCAGCAGAGCTTCCAGGAGCTGAGACAGAGATTGACCAGTGCACCTATCTTGAGGTTGCCTGAGGAGGGAGTTGGATACGTAGTTTACTGCGACGCATCAGGGACTGGAATCGGGTGCGTCCTGATGCAGGAGCGGGCCGTGATCGCCTACGGATCACGTCAGCTGAGGCCGCATGAGCAGAACTACGCCACTCATGACCTGGAGTTAGCAGCAGTGGTCTTCGCTCTGAAGACTTGGCGGCACTATCTGATGGGCGAGCGCTTCACTGTCTTTTCTGACCACCAGAGTCTCAGGTATATCTTCTCTCAGAAGGACCTGAACCTGAGACAGCGGAGATGGCTTGAGTTCCTCCAGGACTATGACTTTGAGATAGTCTACACTCCTGGGAAGGGGAACGTGGTAGCCGATGCCCTCAGCAGGAGGACGGGCATTCAGCTGCTTGAGGAGGCGACGGAGCAGCTAGCCTCCTTGCAGATATCCTTCGTGGATAGAGACGGAGCAGCCTTTCTTCAGTCTCTCACAGTCTCTCCTCCACTTCTACAGCGGGTCAGAGAGGCTCAGCGTGGGGACGCTGACTGTGAGACCCGGCGTGCACTGATATCCTCAGGTCAGGCGCCTGATGGCTTCTCCCTTGGAGCAGAGCACGACATCCTTTTCAGAGGGCGTACCTTCGTACCAGTCGCTCTACGAGAGGAGGTGCTGAGAGAGTTTCACACTTCTCCCTTGGCGGTACATCCCGGAGTGGCGAAGATGTACCAGGATCTCAGACGACATCACTGGTGGCCGGGCATGAAGAAAGCTGTGGCAGAGTTCGTTTCACGATGCCTCACCTGCCAGCAGGTGAAGGCAGAGCATCAGGTACCAGCAGGTTTGGTACAGCCCTTGGAGGTCCCGGAGTGGAAGTGGGATAGCATATCTATGGACTTCGTGACTGGACTTCCACGCACTTCCAGAGGTCACGACTCCATTTGGGTGATTGTCGACCGACTCACCAAGTCGGCACACTTCTTACCCATCAGAGAGCAGGGCTCAGTGGAGAGCTTGGGACGTCTTTACGTCCAGGAGATCGTACGGCTTCACGGTGTGCCATCGTCTATCGTCTCCGATCGAGATGCTCGTTTCACTTCCCGGCTCTGGAAGGGGTTGCAGGAGGCGTTCGGGACGCGGCTCCATCTGAGCTCAGCCTTCCACCCTCAGACGGATGGTCAGACGGAGAGGACCATACAGACACTCGAGGACATGCTCCGTGCATGTGTTCTCGACTTTGGTCGCAGCTGGGAGGACCACCTACCCTTGGTGGAGTTCGCGTACAACAACAGCTACCACTCCACCATCGGGATGGCACCATACGAGGCGTTGTACGGCAGACCCTGCAGATCACCGTTGTGCTGGACAGACCCTGGGGAGTCAGCACTCGTGGGACCAGAGATGATCCGAGCCATGACAGAGAAGGTCCAGATCATCCAGGAGAGGATGAGGATAGCTCAGAGCCGGCAGAAGTCATATGCTGACAGGAGGTGGAGGCCACTAGAGTTCGAGGATGGCGACCACGTCTTTTTGCGTGTCTCACCTCGACGTGGTTTACGGAGATTTGGCCGAGGCAGCAAGTTGTCTCCACGCTTCATCGGGCCTTTCCAGGTCCTCAGCAGGATAGGAGAGGTGGCTTATCGCCTGGCTCTACCACCTCAGTTGCACCGGGTGCACGACGTCTTCCACGTGTCTCAGCTGAGGAGATACGTGCACGACCCGACGCACATCATCGACTTTGGGGAGCTGGACGTGGACGATGGGGCGACTTTTGCGGAGGTCCCAGTGGAGATCGAGGATCGACAGGAGCGGGTCCTACGTGGGCGGTCGATTCCACTTGTGCGCATCAGATGGCAGCACGGGAACCTCCAGGAGAGCACTTGGGAGCGGGAGGCTCAGATGCGTGCTCAGTACCCCCATTTGTTCCCCTAGTTTTTGATGTATCTTTACGGGGACGTAAAGCCCTGAGGTGGGAGTAATGTAAAGACCCGCAAATTTCAAGGAATTTTTTTTCTTAATTTTCTTTGGAATTTTACAAGAGCGCAGCTTCAGACGGCACCTGATTCCGAGGCCCGGTGTGCCCGGAATCAATTTCCGAAGTTTGGCTCGGGTACGTTCAGTGAACAGACGAGCGGGTTTTTCTATCTTTTGAACCGGTGCCCGGAATCAAATTCTGAGGGCACCGATGAAATCGCAGCGCCGGTATTTGCTTAGAAACGCCTCTTCCGGAGTTGTGTTTGCTCAGACGTGGTTTTTAAATTTTGCGGCTTTAAGTCAGAAATAAAATAAAGTTTGTGCGACAACTTTATTTTATTTCACTTAAACTGCTTGGAAGCCACTTAAAGTCACTTAAAGGCGGCTTGAACTGAGTTGAACTGGATAGGATGCTATCCAGAAATATCCTACCCCTTGGTAGGATATTTGTGCGGTGGGACCCGCACGAGCCCCGCCGTTTCTTTCGCTAAGTAACGCACCCGCGAAAACCCGTCAAAGTAACTGAAAAGTCAACCGACGCGTTTTCTTTAATTCTTAACAGACCATTTAATTGGGCGGTTTATTTCGTGAATTAAATGGACTGTTTCTTCGTGAATTAATTGGGTCGTTACTTATGCGTTTTACGTTTGTTGGCAAAATAATAAAATAGACAAACTTGTCTATTTTGGAGGATTGCTATTCCTCTGAGCCTCCACCCTCTCCGCGAAGAACGCGAAGAACGCGAAGAACGCGAAGAACGCGAAGAACGCCGGAACCGGAATTCGACGACGCACGATCCGCGACGTCGACAACTTTTCCGCGACCTTCTTCTTCTTCTTCTTCTTCGGTGCCTCTTCTTCCGCGGCGAACGTGCGATCGGCAACAAAGGTGAGAATCGAATCTTTTATTTCTCCCTTTTTAAATTTCAATAACAACGGATTTAATTAATTAAATCCGTTTGTTCTTGATTCGGAGATTGGCGACGCGACGCCGGATACCGCGACGACGCGACGATCTCCTTCCTCCGCGACGAGCGATTCCGCGACGACCTCTCGTCCGACGACGACGACAAGGTAAGGGATGTTGGATTATTTTATCTTATTTCCCCCGTGTTTATTCTTTTAAAGTGAAGAACATGATCTCCGACAATTTTAATTTATTTAAAATTGTTGTTGATTATTCCTCCCGTGGATTATGACTAACGCGGAGGGTGCGGGTCTAACGAACAAGACCCGACAACCCTCCGCCGATCTCTTTTGTTGTGCGGATATGGCGGACGACGACGAACCGCGCGGCAGGGGAGATCTGTTGATCCCGCAGTGAAGGTCGGCCCCCGGGAGGAGCAATGGCGCAGACGGGAGGTAAAACGGGCCACCGGAGCAACTCCGGCGGCCCGCGGAAGGAGGCGGCGGCGCGGCGGCGCCGGCGACCGGAGGCGGCGGCGCCAGCCGCGCCGCCGTGGAAATCTTCCGCCGCGGCTAAAGCCGCGGCGGCGGCGGCGGCCGGTTCCGCGGGGGCCGCGTTTCCTCAAAGCCGCGGGTCAAACCCGCGACGGCTCTCATTCGGCCGCCCGGCCGAAGCCGAGCCGGCCGGTCCGGTCGGCCGGGCCGCGCCCAGGCCGGACCGGACCCGGCCTAGCCGGTTCGGGCCGGGTCGGGCCGACCCGGTTCGGTCCGACCCGGTTCGGCCGACCCCAGGGGGGGGTTCGGGCCGGGTTGCCCCGGGCCCAGAACCCCCGTTTCGGGCCCTCTTCGGTCTTTCGCCCATATCTTGGGCCTGGGACCTCCGATTGACGAACCGTCAGCGGCTACGCGATCCTTGGATCGAGACGGTCGTTTCGGTATATTATACTCAAGGTTTCGGAAGACTTTGGGTTCGGCCGGGTTGGTTCGTACACGAAACCAACCGGGCCCTCTGAGCGGAAACGCTCATAACTTGAGCTACGGACGTCCGATCGACGTACCGTCAGCTGTGGTAGTTTCCTCTAAGTGAGACGGAACTTTTGGCATACTCCGCCCGAGTATCGGATACAGGCGGAGTACGGTCGGGTCGGTTTTGCCCTAAAAACCAACCGGGCCCCTGGGACGAAAATGCCAATAACTCTCAGACCGGGCGTCCGATTGACGCGCCGTCTGTTGCGTTGAGATCCTGTTGTCGATACGGAACTTTTGGATACATCAACTTCGGACTACGTGTCAGTTGATGTATCATCCCCTCGGCTCGTGGAGCGGACCCTCCTAAACGAGCTCGCTACGTGCGGGAACCCTAGCGCTGGCTGTGACTTCGACGACAGAGCAGAGATCCTCCGTGGACTGCGACGACGGCAGAGCAGAGATCCTCCGTGGACTGCGACGACGGCAGAGCAGAGAACCTTCGTGGACTGCGGCGACGACTGTGCAGAGATCCTCAGTGGACTGCGTCGACTACTGCACTCAGCGATCCCGTGTGGATCAGTGCCTACAGGTTCTGTGTGAGCCCGATCCTCCGTGGGTCCTTACTACCGGTTCTGTGTGAGCCACTGCCTACTGGTTCTGTGTGAGCCACTGCCTACAGGTTCTGTGTGAGCCCGATCCTGTGTGGGTCTTCTGCGGGGGTTAGTACCTATCGATCCTTCGTGGGTCCGACGACTTAGACGGATCAGTGATCGTCTTTGACGTCATCTGAAAAAGTATACCTGGTTGAGCTGAATCTTATGTTACTCTCCTTTGTGGATTGTGTTGAACTATCCTTTGTGGATTTACTGTTTACTCTCCTTGTGGATTTGAGTCTTGCTTTCCTTTGTGGATTGAGTTGTTCTTGAGCTCGTGAGCAGAGCTGGAATTGGGGACTTAGGTATATGTATGGGCATATACCTAAGTCGAGTCAGATGTTACTTCGTGATTGCATCTTTCTTTTGTGCTATATCCTTTGTGGATTTCGGGAGACCTTCGGGGGTCTCGGGGTCCTTACTGAGTAGCTTGTACTCACCCCTGCACGGGCTATGCCCGCACCTTGTTGTGTTGGTTGCAGACGACGGACAGCGCTGATCACGGTTGGGGCGTGGAGCAGGACGGTACCTGGAGGTGGACCACTGGGCGGGATGTGCTCGGAGCGGACGTGGGACCCGAGGTGCCTGGAGGCTATCTGTACCCACCCTTCAGGTGGGATTGCCAGTGGACGACACGAGGCCGCCGTCTTTTCTTCAGTTGCTGTTCTTTACTTTTTCAGTTGTACTTTACAGTTGGGCTTGTATTTCCGGCCCCCTTTACTTTCTGCACTTTACTTTCCGCTTGCTGACTCTGTGTGGTTGTTACTTATAAAGGAAATGCCTTCCCTGTTTACTGGGATTTTACGCCTTGGTGCTAGTCGCCAGCCCCTGGCCTATGGAAGGCGGGCTTGGGGTAGTCACGGCACGGGCCCCGAGGTCGGGTCGTGACACACTGGGGGACAAACACTGGACAACCGGTACAACCTAGATGGGAGTGCATTAAATGAACTCCCACAACTATAAATTTCCCTTAGTTTTAACCATTATTTAATAAAAATATCTAACCCAATCCCCCTTGTATCAAATTATAGGCCTCTTCCCTTGATCCTTAAGCACTCCCATTCATCTTTCCTTGGTTATTCAAGGTTGGATCGACCCGGTGACACTATAACAATGAGTTTTCTCTAGATATACACAAATTTTATCTTCATATTTATGAAATTCTCATGTATATAGGATTAATCTATGTTTTATTTGATGATCTAATAAAATATTCTTCCCTCCTTGATTGACCGGTCACTGATCTAGTGTTTTTCTGATGTTTCTTGATCATATCAAGATCTACCATTGATTACAAACATCTTATAGGTATGTTTTTATGGATCATGTTACTAAAAATATTCTTGATGGAGGATTAATTTTATAAATATAATCCATTTATGATCCTTAGGTATATTCATGGTGGTTTAGACATGTTAATAACGCACCTTTGACCATAGGTAAATCTCATGTGAACGATGGACATTTCTGGGTAATTTTCCATAGATCGATCATCCTGGGACCTTATTATTATTTAATATCATTTGAACATATATTATAATGATATATTAGTGGTGAAAAAATGTTCATTAACTAAAACTTGAGGGTTTTTCAAAGATTTTATGAGGAGTTCATGATCTTTTCTTGAATCAACAACGAATACAGTGAATTAATGCACTATTCTTCAACATATCTAAAAACTAATTCCATTTATAGACTCTGTGTGGTATATAATTCTAGAACCACCCTTATTTAAATTTAATATCCTTATTAATATTTTCTAAAACTCCTTCATTATGTACCTAAATCTGAGATAGGAATCCACAATATACATTCTAGGTATTCATGGGTGCAAAATGTGGTTCAAGATTTGATTATTTGATGAACTTTAGACTACATCATCAAAGAGTTTGAGGCAGAAATTTCCTTACCATATGGTTCATTTTTTATGAAATTATCATGATTTTATTGTTTATTCTTTATACCATTGATTGATGTATGTTTCTTGTAGGCGTGTGGGTAGCCCTTGAGGCCCATGTTGGATATATGATCATATGTTTTGTATGTAGCCTCTTGAGAACTATTATTAACACGAATCATTGTTCCATGATATTATATGTATTAATTTTATTATTACATATCCTATGGAACCTTTCTTCGGGTATCAAGATGAGAAGATTGCTCAGTTTTAATTAGACATCCCCTTGGAGGGGGATCATGATGACATGATGATAGCTACAAACTATGGCTCGTTTAATGGTATGGGTTAAATCATGATCATGTATAATAATGCGGTATAATTTAATGCATGGGAATAGGTTATTCATCAATTAAATTCTATAATGGGATAATTCCATGGTGGGGCGATGTGATTATCTAGTTACATCAGACATGTTAGGTGGGACTTACCACCAACCGATGATAACAACCATTGTTAGGGTGGAACGTGTGGTGTTTTTGATAATGATCACCATTTGGGTGGAGGTGTGGAAATTATTTAAAGATAATTTTTTTACTAATAGGAATATAGATCCAATAGATGCTATGAATTGTGTCACATCATGTGATGTGTAGTGATAGACATTGACACCCTTATTGGACGGTGCTAATAAAGGTGGGGTTGGGGTTTGTGGTGACTTTGTTAGCATATGATGAATAAAAACATGTATGGATGTATGATTATTTTGTGAATTTAATTATTTCATGAAATTAAATGTTATATATTTTTATTCACTTATGTTTAGGAAACATTCGTGGTGTCCTACTAGGTTTACCACTCACATCCTACAAGGGAATCATGATGCGTGTGCAGATCTCTTGACTAGGGATCCAGTGAAGGAAAAAGGCCTTATGAAAGGGAGTTTAGGATATATTGGAATGTAATTGAAGGTGATTTTAGGACATAATCTGTATTTTTGATGCTACATTTATTTTTATATCCATCTTTGATTACTTTGTTTGACCTACCCTGTTTGAGGGTCCTTAGTTAATTTTCCTGTATGTTATGAGATACTTATAATGAAATTTGTTACAAAACTATTATTTATTTAGTTTTATTATTTAAGTTTTTCTTTATTGATATTGAGGATATAGTCTCCCCACTAATGGAACTCAGACCCTCACTACTAGTTTTCAACCTTTCTGTATATGTGGGGGAATTCATGAGTCCCCGTGGTACTTTGACTTAGACCTGGTGGTTTAGGTTGGGGCATTACAAAATGGTATCAGAGGAATTTTTTTTCTTTTTTTAACCAACCTCAGACATGGTATAAATAAGGTAGGATATGTGGGACTCAAGTCAAAATAGTTTCCATATGCCTTGCTATATCATGTATAACAGACCTCCAAGTTACCATTAATGGGATTTATATTATAGTTTTATGGGATTTTGGGTGCATTCATGAATCATGAGTGGACATATAGAATCACATTCCATATATATATATATATATATATTGTGAGTTTAATTCAAGTTTTTTTAATTTAATTTATTGAATTATTCTATCTATTAGGGATAAACTTGTATTCTCTATTGGTTAATATATTTTTATTCCATGATGTTGTGATATATCTATACTAGAATTATTTAGTCAAACTTGAGCAAGTTGTTATGTTATTTTTTATATACATGTGACTGTGACTAATGTGTAGGGATAAAGGACCTTGGATAGTTCTAAGAGGGATATACCATGGGTTTTGGGTAGCCTCTTAGGAGAAACTTTGTATGATCCATTAGACTGATTAAGATATGTTGTAATGTATTTATATGTCTTAAATGTTTCCTTCAAATTTCAAAAATTTTCATCTCAAAGTAGACTCATGGGACCACCAGCTGATGTGGGATAGGATTATCCTTCTAGGGAGGATTCCCCTATCCCACTACCTGCTATGGAGGAGGGTGTAATAAATCATGATCCTGAACCTACTCTGATAGTGTAGGCAATGGGACCACCTCATCTAGTAGTCCTTACACTTGTTACTACCAAGGAAATAGTGGCATTGAGGTCCATGGTCGACTATACTAGAGACATACAACTCCAACATCCACCATCCTTTTAGGGAATTTGGGGACTATAAGATGTTGATGACTGGATAAATATAATTAAGGGTTTCTTTGACCTTGTTGATACACTTAAAGACATGAAGGTAAATTTGGTAGTGTTTTTTCTATAGAGACCCACTAGGAGATGGTGGGAAATGATGGGGTGGGATTGCTGATATAAGGGTATCACATGGGAGACCTTCAAGGACATGTTTTTCATGGAATTATTTCTCAATATGTAGAAGTTAGACCAAGTTCAAGAGTTTATGGAGATATAGATGGGGTCTGTGATGCTTTATTAATACTCTGCATGTTTTATAAAACTTCTTCATTTTTCTCCTCTCTTGGATGGAAATAAGGCATAGAAGGATAGGATGTTTGAGTTCAATATTCATCCTAACATCAGAAGGAAAGTTAAGATTTTTGATCTAATGAAATAATTGGAGGTTCTACACAAGGCCTTGATTATTGAGAAGGTTTTAGAGGAGGATCAAGTAGTTGGTATTCTTCCACACTTCAATTCTCATGCGGGTAGACCAACTATTACTATAATGAGTGACTCTTTTGGTATTAGGAAGAATAAGACAGGGGATGGGTATAAGGGTAGTGGTATGCAGGTGGAGTATAGTATGGCTTCTTCCACCTCTTCATGTGGTGTTATATAGCGATTTAACTTTGGGGAGGTTGAAAATTAAAATGGTTTCTATATGAAACCTTAGATAAAGTGTTTAAAGTGTGGACATATGGGGAATATCCAATATTTATGCTCTAGATATTTGAGGTTAGGGTTCTATTGGGGATCAAAGAAGAAATGTTTAGGGAATTGGAGATCTATCCAAGGCCCTAAGTAGCAGAATCAGATGATGGTGAATCAGGTGAGTCATGTACCTTAGGGATAGAGTCATGGGGCTAAGGTAGGTTGATTATATTAATATTATTAGACTCTAGCAGATGGTGGTGAGGGACCATCTATTATTTGAGGTATGGTCTTGATCATTTCTACTATATCTAATACGTTGTTTAATACATGTTCTTCCCATTCCTTTATATATGCACAAGTTATTATTTTACTTGACTTAATAGTTAAGTTATCTTCTGAGTTGCTTTCCCTTGATACATCATTGGGAACTAATGTGTATTTTCTTCACAGATTCCTAGAGTGGCATAGAGTCCTTGGAAATTATGGATATATATGGTATTTCTTGATTATTAGAGATGATAATATTTGATGCGATTCTTAGAAAGGATTATATGACCATATTTCAAGACCAAAAAAATACTATTGGAGATAAGTGTCGTTTATGTCACCAAAGGGAGATAAATTCTTGATAACTGATTAATGGTAGTTGGGAGTAGGTATAGTGGGTCTATACATGATCCATCATGGGATGATTACAGTGTATATTGTGAGTTTGTCTCTCTCAGTAGAAATAGTGGTATCCTCATATTATTTTCTTCTAGTTTTGGATATCTATCACAATGTATTCCTAGATTTCTTCATAGGTATTCCCCATAATAGAGGAGTTTAGTTCCCAATAGAACTCATACCAGGTGCCCAACCCATTTCAATATCCCCTTATCATATGATGTTGTCTGAGTTGAAGGAGCCCATGTTATAACTTGAGGACTTGAAAAAAAGGGATTTATTAGTCTGAGTACTTCACTATGGGGTGAACCTATTTTTCAACCTAAGAAGGCAAACATTAGTTGTAACACCTCAAGATTTGGAGAATTATTATTTTTCAAATTAATTTATCTTTTCAATATTTTTCATTTCAAATAACACCAGAAATAGTTCTTTATATATATATATATTAAAACACTAAGTAAAACATTTCTTTCACATGCAATACCAACTTGGCTTGCACTACATGCAATACCAACTTGGATTTCACTACAAGCAACACCGACTTGGCGTACAATGCAAAAAACACTAAATTTATATGAAACATATTTATATATTTATAATTAATTAAATGAGAAAATTATAACCTAACTATTAAAAATAGTTATATGAATAGTAATAACAAATCTCCAAATAATTTTTATAATTTTTTATATAAATAAACCATATTGATGGTGAAAATAAGATTTTTGGTAAAATACTTATATGTTTAAAAACATCATTTTTACGAATGAACCACTTATAATAATGAAAGTAATTTTAGAAACATTTAGAAATTGAATTTTATAAAATAAACTTAATTTTTTATTTCAGAACATTTATATTATAAAAGGGTTATTATTTGGGATTTGTTTGAGAAAATTCATTTTTTTGATGAATAGTGAAAAATAATATTTTTTAGTGAAAAACTTCTTTTTTGTATAATTAAGTTTTAATGATAAATGATATTATAAATATGTTTTAAGGTCACATTAGATAATTATTAAATCTATTAATATAATATAACTCATTAGAATTAATTTCACTTTGAAATTGAATATAAAATATTAAAAACTTTTGAACTTTTTCATACCTTAAAACCCCGTTATTTCGTCCTGTCTCTAGGATTAACATTAATCTTAATTTTGCTGCTTATATGAAGTTAATTTCAAGAATCCAACATAAACCATTATATTAAATATAATATTTAGAGCCTAATAAACCCATGTTAATTTTTGACAAAAAATATTAGTAAAAGTGATTAAAATTAATCACAACAGTTAAGGACAATTTAAGATTAATTAGGTACTACACCTTAAAATTAAGGGCCCAAACGACCTAGGAACAGGTACAAAACCCATTTTATGTCCATATTTCGGCCATAAACCTTACATTATTGAGTTTTGTTGGTTTATTAAGTCTTTTTGTAGTCAAGGAAATGTGCACACCTAATTTGTTTCAAAAAATTCCATGCGAGTCCTTTTCCTTCCCTATAAAAGGCCACCACCTCTACCCATTCCTCACACCACTAAAAACTTTTAAGTTCATCCAAGATCTGCCCAAGTAGCCTCCCAAAAATAATCCCTTAAACCTTAAATCCTCCATTGGTAAAGAAATCTTCTCAAGGAAGCCTTTTGGCATAAACCAAAAGGATTTACCCAATTTAGAGGTAACGTCTTCTCTCAAGATCCTTCCATTTATTTTCTTTTTCCACCCCATCCACTCTATTATTCTCTTATTGTGTGACAAAAAAAGTATCCTACATATACTAGGATTTTGTTATGAAATGGGTTTGACCTAAAATTAAACAAACCTCCATCTAATGGATGTTGAACATACTGTTTCTGTGTACAAAGAACTATTGCCTCATGAAACGATGATTGTTCATTTCTCCTGTACCACCAATCATGGTGAACATTATGATGGAAAATCTATTTATATATGTCATATATTATATTTAATATGTATTTAAGATTATTTATTCCTTTTAAAATACAAGTATAATTACTTTATATTTGGTGTTATTATGATAATCTCGTTTGAGGAAGTGTGAACTATCGCCCCCTCAAAGTGATGTGATTTGTTCACACACCACATGGAATGTATTAAGGATGGTTTTAACAAAATTAAATGATTTATATAATATATTCACACTACTATAATAATGTTACACATATACACACACACATATATACATATATATATATATTTATACATATGTCATTTACATACTTTCTTTCAACACGATAATAAAGACAGAAACAACGTTTATGCGTACGTACGACTTACTGTCTCCATGAATGGTGTATTCCATTTCATACTCCTAAATTATATAGATTATTGTAATACACATATAATATATATATATATATATATATTATATTTATATAATGGTTTACATTATCGAATCATGATTTATGTATAAGGACCAAAGATGTAACAAATTAAGATACATGCGAAGAACAAAGTGAATTTTACATGATGTGAAACTTTAACATAGGATCGTTAACAAGAGGGTAATATAAAGTCATAATAAAATAATATATGGTATTATTTATAAGAATATTATTATGTAAAATATTTATAATAAACTTATATTTATTATACAAGAATCTTGTACGAGTATGAAGAGAGTCAAGACACAAGGTATGTGGATTTTCATCTCACTTTTGATTTCTATGAGATACAAGATATGTTCACCAATATTTCCTATTGTGTGGTGTATTTACTACCCATTATTTTATTATATGTATATTATAATTAAATTTAAGTGTATTCAAATATCTATTTTATGATCCTTCTTTCATGGGGTTTAACATTCAAAAGTTACCAAATCGGTAAAACAATTTTGTCTCAATTTTCCTTCTTTGAGACTCATGTTTTGTTATGAACCTAAACTCTTATTAGAGGTATATATACTTAAATTTTACATGTAATATCACGAATATACTTATTTTCATGATATATTAAGCTTAATTTAATTTTATTTTTTTACATGGAGAGTATGATTCCAAGTTACCATGTTGTAAGAGTTTATTGAGATAATGTCATTGCTTTCTGAGATTGTTTATATTTATGCTTCCTTTGATGAAATATTATGATTCATATCTAAAAAATATTCATGATTTTACTTATACTATTTTATTTTATTAAATAATAATATATAGGTACAATTTTATACTCTTTGGTACATAAGTTAGTTAAGAAATTATTTTTAGGAAAGCCCAACTTTACCCTCTCTTCATTCGGAAATCTATGTTTTCTAAAAATAGTTTCCAAGAATATTATAGAATTCATCTATAATATCTAAAATAAATTTATACCCTTTTTTATTTTACCAATATCTTTAAGGGAATATTCTTGTCTCTTTCCGAACAAGGAACTTTTCTATCCTTTTTACTGTGCAAAAGGAATGTTCTTTTTTCCGCGTACGATATATACAGATTTACCTGCCATAATTTATTCGAAGCTCCATTTTCATTGTTAAAAGTTTAATCTTTAAGAAAATGTTTTTAAAATAAATTTTCAAGGAAAATTGTTTTCAAAATGGGTTTAAACTTCTTTTATTATTTTCATAGAAAACTGTTCTCAAAATTTTTTCAAGTCTTATTTACATGTTTACAAAGTGTTTTCCAAAAGATGATTTTCAAAACGTTTTCAATCTTCTTTTATAAGTTTTCAAGAAAAATTATTTTCAAATTTTTTTTAATATTTCTTTCTAATTTTTCAAATTATTTTCAAATAAATGGTTTTCCAAACATTTTTAAGAATTTTTTTAAAATTTTTGAAGTGTTTTCAAAGAAAGAGGTTTTTAAAATGTCTTGAATATTATTTTAAAAGTTTCAAATGAAAAAGGTTTTCAAAATGATTTCATGTATTATTTATAAGTTTTCAAGTTATTTTATAAGAAAATTATTTTCAAATGGTTTTATTTATTAAAATTCCTTTTTCAAATAATAAATGATATTTTCCTAAAGAAACAATTTTAGAGGATATTTCAAAATTATTTTCCATATAAGATGACATCTATTAATGTTACTCATACCTTATAGGAAATGATAAAAAGTTTTCATTCATATCATTTCTATTAATGAATTATTCTCAATTTCATGGTTTTTAGGAAACTAATTTCTTCTTCAAGAGTTATACATATATGAAATCCATTTCTCTTTTATAGGTTATGCTTTTGATGAAATGATTACAAAACCTATAACTCTTTCCACAAGTTATGATATATTTACATGTTTATGATGCCCATTTCATTTCATGGGTTATGATATGTTTTTTGGAACATGTATGTATGATTTCATTATGTGACGGGTGATACCTATATATCCCTCCAATACATTGGGTAAAGATTTATATATCATGATATAGAAAGGTCTGGAACAAGGGTTGACTCGGTTCAGTAATACAGGGCTAGAATGAGGGTTTAATCAGTTTAGTAATACAGGGATAGAATGAGGTTTTACTCAATTTAATAACATAGGGTTTGAATGAGGATTTACTCAGTTCAGTAATATTGGGATGGAATAAGGGTTTACTCAGTTCAATAATATAGGGCTAGAATGAGGGTTCACTCGGTTCAGTAATACAAGGCTAGAATGGGGGTTCACCCAGTTCATTAAATGAATTTTTCCACTAAGTTGGTCTTAACAGTGATGCCTTGGATACTATGGAAATCATATTATATGCTTATGTGTTTACCAAAATTAAATGCTTTATTCCTACGTTATGCTTTCATGGATTATGCTCTCTATTTCATATGATTCATGTCTTATGAACTACCAATATTTATGCCATGGTTTTGGTTGTGATCTTTGATATAAAGGGTATGATATTATATTTACAGGATCACATTCTTATACCCTTATACTCATGTTTATGCACACATGTATCACTTGTTTACCCTTATCAATCATTTTAGCTCACCCATTTTATGTTTCCTTTCCCCCAGGTTTGGAAGATATGTACTATGTTTGATATGTATAAGAAGGGTACTAGTCAATAAGAACCTAGTGGGAGATGATGTAGCTCACATATGTACCAGTGTTTATGTTTCCATGTTTCCAAAGTCACTATAAAAACTATGGTCTTTGGGCACCTATTTGTATAATGTTTAAGTATTCAAAACAATTTATGTAATGTTAATGTTTTGAAAAGTGAGGGTCGCTATAATTGGTATCAGAGAAAAGGTATTGTTAAACTTTAGAAAATAGTATGAGAAAACCTTAGTGAGATCCCTAAGTTTATATCTAAGGATATTTCTAGGTATATCTCTAAGGAGAAGTATAAGGATTACTTAATGTTTAGGAAAATGTCCTTGAATTTTAGTAAAGGATAGAGTGAGTGGTTTCAAAGAAATACATCCTTGTCAGGATAATATAAGTGGGTATGTATCTGGCATAGATATACCTAGGCGTAACAACATTGAAAAGATGTTGTAGGATTAACTCAAGTTAATTTGGTACAAAACAACGGGCCTTGCTACACACCTGGTTTGACACTCCTGATGGATATGATTTGAGAATTCACAAACTATTCATGAACCATCATGAAGGATTTAGATATAAGTTAGCTATGAATAACCTAGGATAAACCCAAGGTGTCATAGATTATGGAAGTTTTCATGATTTATACATCCTATAAGTAATTATTTTCATGGCTATGTGGTTTTATGCTATGACAAGTAATTATCACACTATGCTTCTTGTTCAAGTCAATGGAGGGAACTAGAAGGAACTGGATTAATGTTGAATGTGATGGAATATTTTTTGATGAGCAGTCAAGTGTAATGATAAGTAGAGTGAAAGATGTTGTGATCATGCCTAATCAGTTTTCATGAAACATGAATATGATTTACAATGTTTTCCTTAACAAACTCTTAGACTCACCAAGGAAGAGAAAGAAGGATTTTGCTGAGAGTTTGAGTAATAGAGACCATGAAGGAAAGAATATTCAGTTTCCTTTATGTCAAGAATATCGAAATAATAACCTACATAAATTCCTTATAGGAACAAGAATATTTTTTGAATTTGGAAAATAAGGATACAAAGTAAGTGGTTGAAAGGGAAAAATGAAGAGATCGATTAATGAAATGAATGGTAATTTTGGCCTCCCTAAGTCATCATCAAAGGTTAAGTGTTTTAAGTGTGGAGAAAAAGGTCATTATGCAACTCAATGACCTAATATGAAACATATTAAATGGAACCAACAATTTGGTACAAGTAATGGTTACATTACTGATGATGATGAGACTACATATGAAATGTGAAAGTAAAAAGGTATTATTTAATAGGATGAGGTATAATTGTTAATGGATTAAGGATGAAGTAATTGAAGTATTTATGTATTTGGATTCTAAAATTAAGAATGCTTAAATATGTATGGATTGTTCAATTTATGTTTTTGCTAAGTATTTACAAGAATATATTGAATGGTCATGATGGAATAGAAAGTTTATCTCATAAAAGTTAACATTTCAACTAAGGAAAGGTAACACTTAACATGTTATTTATATTAAGATAATGTTGTATGAATAAATATACATGGGATATAAATAAGTAAATCAAGCAGTACTGATTAACTTGGAACTAAGTAAGGACTTGATTATAGGTGTTTTATGCTACCACTAATGAAGTTTAGAAAATTTTTTGATTTAAGGATTAAATCCAATATACTTTGGAATGAGTATGTATGAATACTTTCCAAAAGGATTTATGGTAATTCATATTGTTACCATGTTTCAAGAGAATATATGATGAGGGTATTCACATGTTTTGAATATTACAATCAAGATCTAATTTGTGTTATATAAGGGAATCAATGTTAAGATGATTTTGTGACTCTCTTTCTAAAGTTTTGGATTTTCACCTTTGAGAAGGGTTATGAGGTTAACCATTCATGAAAAGTTTAAGTTAAGATTCAGAGGAAGTATTTGTGCACTGAGTTTGTGTTGAAAACCTTGGTTAAAAGGATAATCAGTTATTAACCTTATTGCAAGGATTTATATCTTATATATTATATTATTTTTGTTTTAAAAAAGGACATCATGTATGTCGGGTGACAACTAATCAAGTCTGGCAAGCCCTTGGGTCTTAAACCCATGACCGAATGACGATAAGGGTTTCACGCCTACCACTGGACTAAGGGATGTACTGGTTAATGTATATTTATTTGTAATGAATAAATATTTATGATAAACTATTATTGTTACTTTTTCATTTTATATATTAATGCTTGTTTTTTAAGAGACAAATAGTTATAATTTGTGTTCTTTATGGGCCTTAAGATCCGTTAAAATCGTATTTTAGTGCTTTATTCATCAAAGTTAATTTCTAGACATTTATTCTGTGAGGTAATGGATGTATTATAAAATTTTCAATGCATAACCCAAGAATTAATTTTTTTTATATAATCTCATCAATAATTACTCAATGTTTTGAAAGTGATCATAAAAAAATATTATCCTAATACCTTAATTTTCATTAAGATGATGGCCTTTTAAATTATCAAATATTTATGAATTTGAGGCCCTAAAATTTAATTTTATCATTCACTTGTTTTTTATTGATGAACTCAATCACTTCCTATAAAAATTTACATGTTTCCTCCATGTCCAATCTTCACTCCCAATATATGTTCTCCTATGTGGAAACCTAGTTATATGTTAATTTGGGTAACTATTATGGTTCCAAATTTCCATTTTTGAGGGAAGTTTTAGTATCCATTTTTACGATTTGTGTTTATATGAGTGAAACTTTAAAGTATTAAACCTTTGATAACCCAGATGAATTTCGAGGGTGAAATTCATTTTAAGGGGGGTAGAATGTAACACCCCTATATTTTGAAATTTTTTAGAATTAATTTATCTTTTCAGTATTTTTCATTTCACATGACACCTGAAATTGTTATATATATATATATATATATATATATTAAAACACTAACTAAAAATTCCTTTCACATGCAATACCAACTTGGCTTGCACTACATGCAATACCAACCTGGATTGCACTACAAGCAATACCGACTTAGTGTATGATGTACAAAATACTGAGTTTCTATGAAAAATATTTGAATATATATAATTAATTAAATGAGATAATTATAAAATAACCATTAAAAATATTTATATTAATAGTAATAAATACTTTCCAAATATTTTTTATAATTTTTTTATATAAATAAAACAAATTGATAATGAAAGACAAGATTTTTGGTAAAGTCCTTCTATGGTTAAAAAATTGTTTTCTCGAATGAACTGCTTCTAATAATGAAAGTAATTTCAGAAAAATTTAGAAATTTAATTTGATAAAATAAAATCCATTTTTGAATTCAGAATGTCGAAATTAGGCTAGGTTAAATTTTTGGGATTTTTCGGAGAAACTTCATTTTTTGATAAATAGTGAAAAATACTTCTTTTTAGTTAAAAACTGCCTTTTTGTCTAATTAATTATTAATGATAAGTGATATTATAATTATTTTAAGGTCAAATTAGATAATTATTAAATATATTAATACAATTTAACTCATTAGAATCAATTTTACCTTGAAACTGAATATAAAATCTTAACAAACTTTTGAACTTTTCCCTACTTTAAAACCCCGTTATTTCATCCCGTCTGCTGGATTAACACTGATCTTAATTTTTAAACATATGTGAAGTGAATTTCAATAATCATAAATACACCATTGTATTCAGTCTAATATTTATATTCTAATAATACCAAGTTAATTTTTGACCAAAATGATTAGTAAAGGTGATTAAAATTAATCACAGTAGTTAAGGCCAAATTAAGCTTAATTAGGGACTAAACCTTAAAATCAAGGGCCCAAATGACCTATAAACATGTACAACACCCATTGGATGTCCATAGTTCGGCCATAAACATTACATTATTTATTTTTCTTGGTTTTTTAAGGGTTTTTAGGTAATTACATGTACACACCTAATTTGTTTCTAAATATTTCATGTCAGTCCTTTTACTTTCCTATAAAAGGCCACCAACTCTACCCATTCCTCACACCTCTCAAACATTTTAATTTAGTCCAATATCTTAATAATTAGCCTCAAAATATTAATAATTTCTACCTTGAATCCTACCTTTGATAAGAAATCCTCTCAAGGAATCCTTTTGGCATAAACCAAAAGGAGTTACCCGATTTAGGAGTAACGTCTTCTCTCAATCTCCTTCCATTTATATTATTTCTCCACTAATCCAATATCTTATTAGCTTATTTTGTGACAAAAAAAGTATCCTCCATATACTGGGATTTTTTTTTCAAAGGGTATGACCTACACTTACACACACCTCCATCTAATGGATATTGAACATATTGTTTCTGTGTACGGTGAACCACTACTTCACGAAACGATTATTGATCCTTTATCCTTTAACACCAATCATGGTGGCCATTATGATGTAAAATCTATTTATATATGCCATATATTATATTTAATATTTATTTAAGCTTATTTATTCCTTTTAAAACACATTCCTCTTTACTTTCCATTTGGTATGAATATGATAATCTCGTTTGAGGAGGAGTGGACTACCGCCCCTCAAAGCGATGTGATTCTTTCACACACCACATAGAATGTATTAAGGATGGTTTTAATGAAATTATATGATATATATAATATATTAATGATAATTTAATAATTATACATATATATATATATATACATATACATATTTCATTTATATACTTTCTTTCAATATGATATTAAAGACGGAAACAACGTTCATGCATACGTACGACTTACCATATCCATGATTGGTGTATTCCATTTAATAATAATATATTATATAGTTTATTATAATAAAAATATAATGTATATAAATTATATTTATATCATTTTTTACAATCTGTAATCATGATATAAGTATAAGAACCAAATATGTAACAAATTAAGACACATGCAAAGAACAAAGTAAATTTTACCCAAAGTGAAAATTTAACATAAGATCGTTAAAAACCAGGTAATATAAGGTAATAATAAAACCATATATGGTATTATGTATAAGAATATTATTCTATAAAATATTTATAATAAACTTATATTTATTGTACATGAATATTTTATGAGTACTAAGAGAGTCAAGACACAAGGTAAGAGGATTTTCGTCTCACTATTAATTTCTGTGAGATATAAGCTATGTTCACCAATCTTTCCTTTTGTGTGGTGTATATAATACCCACAATTGTATTATATGTATCGTATACCTTGATTTATTGGTATTCACATATCCATTTTATGATCTTTCTTTCATAGTGTTTAATATTCAAAAGTTATGAAATCTGTAAAATAGTTTTGTCTCAATTTTCCTTCTTTGAGACTCATGTTTTTGTATGAACCTAAACTCTCATTTGAGGTGTATATACTTAAATTTTACATGTTAAATCAGGAATATATTTATTTTAAAGATATATTAATCTTTATTTAATTTTTTTTTCTTATATGGAGAGTATGATCCCAAGTTACCGAGTTATAAGTGTTTATTGAGACAATCTCATCGCTTTCCAATATTGTTTATGTTTATGATTCATTTGATGAAATATTATGAGCCATATCGGAATAATATTCATTTGTTTCCTCATACTAAATTATTTTATGATATAATCATGTATTGGTACCATTTTTCACACTTTGGTACATAAGTTAGTTAAGATTTTTTTTAGGAAAGCCCGACTTTACCCTCTCTTCGGTTAGAAATCTATGTTTTATAAAAATAATTTCCAAGAATATAAAACCATTCCCATATAGTATCTAAAATAAAATTTTACCCATTTATTATTTTAAAAATGTATTCAAGGAAAAATTATTTTCACTTTATAAACATAGAACTTTTTAATCCTTTTTACTGTGAAAAAAGAATGTTCTTTTGACCTCATACATCATGTACAGATTTACGCACCATCATTTCTTAAAATCTCCATTTGAATTTTTAAAAGGTTAATATTTAAGAAAATGTTTTTAAAATAAAATTTCAAGGTAAATTATTTTCAAAATGTTTTTAAACTACTTTTATATGTTTTTATGGAAAAATATTTTCAAAATATTTTCAAGTCTTATTTAAAAGTTTTCAAAGTGCTTTCCAAAAAATTATTTTCAAAACTTTTTCAAGATTTATTTATAAGTTTTAGAAGTATTTTCAAAGAAATAGTTTTCAAAAAATTTTAAATCATTATTTAAAAATTTTCGAGTGTTTTCAAAGAAAAATGTTTTTAAAATGTTTTGAATCTTATTTTAAAAATTTTCAAGGGAAAAGGTTTTGAAAATGATTTCATGTATTATTTATAAGTTTTCAAGGTATTTTATAAGAAAATTATTTTCAAATGGTTTTATGTATTAAAAATACTTTTTCAAATTAGAAAGGATATTTTACTCCAGAAATGTTTTTAAAGGATATTTGAAAATTATTTTCCATATAAGATGACATCTATTGATGTTACTAATACCTTATAGGAAATGATATAAAGGTTCCATTCATATCCTTTATATGGATAAGTTATTATTAATATCATTGTCTTTGTGAAACTCATTTCTCCTTCATGGGTTATACATATATGATATCTATTTCTCTTTTATGGGTTATGATTTTGATGAAATGATTATGAAACCCATAACTCTTTCCACAGGTTATGATATGTTTACATATTTATGATACCCATTTCATTTGATGGGATATGATATGTTTTGTTACACATGTATGTATTATTTCATTATGTGATGGGTGAGACCTATATCTCCCTCCAATTAATTGGGTAAAGATTTATATCTAATGAGATAGATAGGACTGGAATGAGGGTTTACTCAGTTCAGTAATACAGGTCTAAAACAAGGGTTTACTCGGTTCAGTAATACATGGCTGGAATGAGGATTTACTTAGTTCAGTAATATGGGTCTGGAATGAGGGTTTACTCAGTTTGGTAATACAAGGTTGGGATGAGGGTTTACTCAGTTCATTAATGTAGGACTGAAATGAGGGTTCACTCAGTTTAGTAATACAGGGCTAGAACAGGGGTTCACCCGATTTAGTAAAGGAATTTGTCCACTAAGATGGTCTTGTAAGTGATGCCTTGGATACTACGGAAATCATATTAAATGATTGTGTTTTCCAAAATTCCATGTTTTATTCCTACATTATGATTTCATGGATTATTCTCTATATTTCATATGATTCATGTCTTATGAACTACCAATATTTATTCCATTATTTCAGTTATGATCTTTAATATGTAGGGTATGATCTTCTATTTATAGGATCACATTCTCATACCCTTATACTCATGTTTATACTTACATTTCTCCCTTGTTTACACTTACTGAGCATTTGATCTCACCCCTTTTATGTTTTCTTTCCCCCAGGTTATGATGATATGTACTATGTTTGATATTTCTAAGAAGGGTGTTAGTCAATAAGAACCTAGTGGGAGATGATGTAGGTAATATATGTACCAGTGTTTATATTTCCATGTTTCTAAAGGCACTATACCAACTATGGTCTTTGGGAATCTCTTTGTATAATGTTAAAGTATTTTTCAAAAATTATGTAATGTTAATGTTTTGAAAAGCGAGGGTCGCTATATTAGTATTTGAATCTGCATAGATTAACAAAAGATGAATAAGATGATAGTGAATAATAGATATCATTTTTGTAGGATCTATGATCTATTTGATTAGTTGTGGGGAGCTCGGTGGTTCTCCGATATTGATCTTTGATTAGGCTATCACCAATTGTGGTTTAGAGATGTGGATGTCCCGAAGATGGAATTTTAGATTGGGTATGGGAAATATGAGTACTTAGTGATGTATGATGAACTAAAAAAAATGAAATGACGGTGTTCATGGATTTCATTAACAAGATCTTTCACCCATATCTTGGCTCATTCATCATAGTGTTCATTGAAGATATCCTCATTTAATCACTGATCTTAGAGTAGCATGCCAGAACTCTTGAGATATTCCTGAGCATACTTCGAGCACATTGACTTTATGCCAAGCTTTGGAAGTTTCAATTTTGTATTCAAGAGGTAAAATTCTTGGGTCATGTGGTTTTTTAGATTAGTATATCAGTAGAACTAGAGAAAGTGGAGGTGATGATGTCTTAAAAAAATACCCAGAACATGTTTGAGATCATGAGTTTTCTGGGTTTAATAGGAAATTACCTATATTTTATTCTGAATTTCGCTTGTTTATCAGCACCCATGACTACATTGATGAATAAAGGGGTAAATTTTCAATGGTCGGATAGATATGATGAGTTTTTTGAAATCTTAAGAGGATGTTAAATACAACTCCAGTGTTGATTCTTCATGATCCTATGATTAGATATATTTTATATTGTAGTGGATCAGGATTTGGTTTGGGGGAAGTACCGATGTAGAGGGAGTGGGTAGTAGCTTATGGGTTATGTCAGTTGTGACCCCATGAGTAGAACTATCCTAAACATGACTTGGAGTTGGTATTAGTGGTTCAAAATTTGAATTTTTGGTGACACTATCTATTTGGTGATAGGTTTATTGTCTACATGGACCAAAATAACCTCTAATATATATTCTCATAAGAGGATCTCAATTTGAGGAAAAATCATTGGGTATAGTACCTGCAGAAATTAAACTTTGATATGGACTATAAACCTAGTAATGTAAATGTTGTTGTAGATGATCTTACTCTTAAGACATAGGTAGCTCTGGCGCTTAGTGAATGGACTTCAGAGGAATAATGAAACCCGATGAGCTTATTGTCCAACTAGAGGGTGGATGCTTTGGAGGACTAGGGGTTGATGAAATTTTCCCCATTAGTGTTCATATATTCTTTAGTATACTGGGTGAAGGATAATTAGGAATCCAATCCAAAGTGTGTTGTGATGTGGGAATAGCTAGAAGTTTGTGACTCGGTACAAGGCTGGTTATTAGAATACGATGGCATGATCCTAGTTCATGGATGAGTTGTAGTCCCTACTACCATCAAGGGAAGCAATTATGAGAGACTTACATACCTTTAAGTGGGTGGTGTATCCTAGAGTGATAAATATTTATCATTACATCAGGTGGTAGTTTTGGTGTCCATGGATGAAGAGGGACATTGATGGATTCATTTCATGGTGCCTTACCTACCCTAGGATAAAGGCTAACCACCGACATCCTGGTGGCTGTTAGGTCAGATAGGGTAATGGAAAATGGGATAGAGGTGGGTGAATATGATGAATTATAATTTCTTATAGAAATATATTAATTAACTAAATTAATTATTAAATTTAATTAAGAGAATTAATTATTAGTGTAAATCGAAGAAGAAAAACACAAGGATATTTTTATATTAATTCAGTCCGAAGTGGACCTAGTCTACTCTTATACCACTCTACTAGTAAGAGATATGAATCCTAACCCAATTACAACCTACTATTTATAGTGGATGTATAACCAAAAGACACTTGAATTTTTAATGGGGATTCACAAACCAATTACAACAATGAATCTAGACTATATGAGTCATAACCCAAATGATCCTAACTTTAGAATACAAGAGTCGCAACCCAATACCACACTGAATTTAGATACAAGGAGTCACAAAACTTAGATCCTAACTTTAGAATATGGGAGTCACAACCTGAATAAAGAAAATGATTTTTTATATAAAAGCATAAATAAGAAGTGAAAGAACATGAGTGATGCGAAGAAATGTTACAGAGTAAAGCAACAAACAAAAATAGTTAAAAGAAGTATAAAACACAGTTACTAGTTCTTGAGTTAGATCATCTTGATTGTATTATAATGGAAAAATAATAAGTTATATATGTTTATGTTCATCCCTTAAGGGATCATCCAATAGTAGAAATAATTGATCAGACATGACTTGTTTTGTACAACACTTTCGATTAAAGCTTTGGTTCTCAAAATTTCATATCCTCATAAATATTGTGTGTGTCTGTATCATTTGAATGTATCTTGAAGCCTTAAAATATAATCTATAAAATATAACAATCCAATATAAAATTGGGTAAAGTAATTCAAATTCAAAATCGATAATTATCTAAGAGAGAGAAAATTATCATTTTAGAATAATGATAGAAAAAATCCTTTAACTTTAAAATTTAAAGATTAATTCCAATGAATTTGAATTACCTGTTAAATAATTCAAATAGTCTCCATAAAAATAGGTTGAATAAAATCCATATATATTGTAAGATAATTTAATAGTTTATATTCAAACGTTAACATATCTTTTAATTTCATGTAGTGCATAATTATTAAAATATTTAATTATAATCTATTAAATTATGAAAAATATGTTTTTATAATTTAATTTTTTCAAAATATTAAATTAGAAAATAATAACACAATAAATCAAATCAAAATATAAAAATATAAATATTTGAAATATATGCTGAATGTATATATGTGAATAAAGTGGAAAATAAACTATTATTTAAAACTGGTTAAAATATAATAATAACACTTCCCATGGATTTTATATAATGTATATGAATTTTAGAAAACAATAAATCACTTAAAATAATTAAAATAAGTATATAGTTAATGAAAGTATCAAAAATGAAGAAAAATATAGAATAACAAAAATTATACATTTTAGAAAAATAATAATAATAAATTATTTTACTGATAATGAGTGCTAAGTGCTTTTTTAGTTGATATATTGATTGTGATATTATAATGTGTGGTATATTTTCTTGCAGCCTATATACTGACTATGAAAAAATTATAATGTGTCGTCACTATACTGACTATTTGAATAGCATGCAGTCACTTCAAAATATATCATGAGGTCACTATAATGACTATTAATGCATGTTTGGTTGGAATATCATTGTACGGTAGGTATAGTTACCATATTATTAGACTTGACCTACCTTTTGGTCAATGATATCAAAAGAATACTCTCAAGGTAGGTTATGCATACCCAAAAAATCCTTCTTGTAAATCACATGCTCTAGTATGCGAGATTACTTCACACTGATAATATAAATATTAAAGTCATGGATCACATAGAAATATTGAATAATTAGATTCTTAAAAATAGATACTTTTTAGTGTATATTTTCATGAAATATATCCTCAATTAAAGAGTGATCAATGAGGGATGGTTCTTCATGTGGAAGATGAATACACGAGCTTCCTATAAACTAAAATACTAAAATAATAGAATCATGAAATGATTCCTGGAAGAGGAAACGTATACAGTGGTGCATGGATGAAAATCCTATTTGAATTAACCTCTAGTGTTTTTACAATATGAAGATGAGATTCATGTTCCATCAGGTAGCAGCGTGTATGGTGGAGGCATGACTCCATGATAATAGAAATGCATGTGTGGTCAGTTGGAAGAATAACCCATGTGGTCAGTAGGTTTAGTAAAAATGATTCATTATTTTTTTGAGGATTTATATAGTAGGTTTAATAAAGGTTTCACGGTTGGTATTTTAAAACCCATATTAGGTTGGAAAACATAGATATGGTAGGTTTAAAAGGGGGTTATGAAAACTTGTGATAAGTTGATAATAACAGATTGGGTGATTTTTTAGACCACATAGAAAATTGAATTAGTGAAAGGTAAAGTTTACTTAAATTTAGATAAAATCATTATATTTAAAATGGATCAAATACAACTTCCATATAAAATCTATAAAGCATGATATGATTAAAAAATAGTGAAAAATATATACTAAAACTACAGAAAAAATAAATGCAAAAGTCACAGAACTTTAGTCAAATTTTAAGGAATCTAAATGACAATTTCATCCTTTCATGAAGTTGAATGAAATTTATATAAATGTATTATATTTTCAACTAAAAAAATGTGTTATTTCTAGGTATATTTTTAGATTCATCATTTAAAAATATAATATACTAAATTCTGGAAATTGTAGACTTCCAAACTATTTCAATAACTTTAGACAGTCTTTAAAGCACTAAAATAATGATATCAGAATTCCAAATAGTTTTATGAAATGTAAATAAATATAATGGGTATCCAAATAAACACTTTTCAAGAATATATGAGCTATTTTACTAAATTTATCATAGAATAACTAATGAAAAAATTAAACTGAAAACTGATATAAAACCAAAATCATGCAGCATCTTCAGACCAAAAGCGAGAACACCTTTGAGACTAAATTATAATTTTTCATAGTTGAATAAAATGTAAATATCTTTACTATAGTTCATATGAAATAATAATTATAAAATCCCAAATATTATAGATCAAAATATTATAAAATTACAGTGAGATAGTAAAACTAATTTTTAGAAATTATAATTTAACATATAATGAATAAAATATTGCGAGGAAATGTAATATTAAAAAAAAATAAAACAAAAAAATCCAAATAGTGGTATGATCCAGCAAATTATTATGCCCATTGTAAGTGGGAGGAAATCATTATAGAATTTTTCACCGGGTTACCTAGGACCCCGAGGTGTCGTGATACTATTTGGGTGATCGCTGACCAACTAATGAAAGTTACTCATTTCTTACCGATCCATGAGACTCACTCAATTGACAAGCTAAGAAATATTTATATCTGTGAGATAGTATGATTTCATGGAGTTTCTTTAATATTTATTTCTAAAAAATATACAAATTTTACATCATGATTTTGGCTGGATTTTAGAAGGTGTTTGGAAATCATTTGAGATTGAAAACAACATATTATCCCCATATAGATGAATAGGAAGAGAAGACAATTCATATATTAGAAGATATGTTTTAGGCCTACATTTTGAGTTTTAGTGGATCTTGGGATGATCAAATAACCTTGTTTGAGCTCAAAAAAAATAAAAATTACCAATATTTGATTCAGATGGAACCTTATGAGGCTCTTTATGGTATACCCTATCGTTACATTCTTTATTAGAATGAGTCTAGTGAGGTAGTAGTTGTGGGGCCCAATATGGAATTGGAGACCTCTAAGAGAGTTCATATAACTTAGAAGAGGTTGATCATATCCCATAGAAGGTAGATATCTTATACCAATTGTGGGAGGGTGACTGGAATTTCTGAGAGTGACTCATCGGTTTGGTGACCACATTTGAGGAAGCAAGGGCAGCTAGCGCTGCACTATATTGGACCCTTTGAGATCATCAAGAGGATTCAAACTGTGGAATACCATATGGATATTACTTCTTTCTATATAGGTACACATGATGTGTTTCACATGTCATAGCTTCATAGGTGCATGCCTTATCCAACACATGTCATCGACCATAGGAATGTTGAGATGGAGCATGGTGAATCATACAGGGCATGCCAATAAAAATTATAGTCAAGAGAAATAAAGTCCTATGATTTATTACAATACCACTTATCTAGATTCTATGATATCATGGACGGATCCTGGAGGAGACTTGGGAGCAGGAGACAAATATTCAGTCTCGATAGCCCAATATGTTTGAGTAGAACCATTGAAGGTACTTATCAAGGATAAGAAGTCATTAGAGAGGGATAATTGTAACATAATCACTAAATTTTATATACAAGATGTTTTAAGTTTATAAAAATCCCCATTTATTTTTCTATTCATCTATGTTATGGGTTTTTAGGTGGTTGTTTTCAGTACTAAGGATTCGAGAATCAATGGTTGGAATGTTGCTAGATGATGGTGCTAGTAGAATCCATGTGGTTTTTTTAAACAAACCATCCCACAGAGGGCTTGAAACTATCTAGTCTGTAATGCCCACTGGCTGGAAGGTACAAAATATCTAGAAGTGAATTAAATGAACCTCATGAATTTTAATTTCACTAAGTTTTTACCCTTTTTAATATCCAATTCTTACCAAACCCCCTATTTTGAATTATATAACTCTCCTCTTGATCCTTGAGCTATCCCATTTATATCCCCTTGGTTATTCAAGGTTGGATCAACCTATTGGAACTAAAAAAGAAAATTTTACCTAGATATAAACCAATTTTCTCTTCTTATTTTAGAAATATATATTTATCTATAATAGATATTTGGTTTTTATGTTGATCCAATGATGAATTATTTTATCCTTTATATATTGGTGACAGATCTAGTATTTTGAAAATGTCTATTGATTGAATTGAGATCTACCATCAATTATAGATGTATTATAGGGATGTGTTTATGGATCACCTTACTAAAGCTATTTTTTATGGTGGATTTATATAATAACTATAATCCATTGATGATCCTTTGGTAGATTCTTCGTGGATTCAATATGTGAACTAAATCCCTTTGACCAGTGTTAAATCTCTTATAAATGATGGTTGTTTCTGGGAAAGTTTCCATAGATGTATTATCTTGAGACCTTATTATTCTTTAATATCATCTTGGATATCTATTATAATGAAGGATTGATGGTGGATTAATGTTTTTTTTGACTAAACCTGAGGTTCATTTGTTGATTCAATGAGGAATTCACAACCTATTTCTGAATCGACAATAAATCTTGTGAATTTAAATCATATTCTTAAATATATATTGGAAATGGTTTCATTAAAAAACTCTATATGGTATATAATTATAGATCCACCTTTCTTAGCATGAAATATCCTAGGGTATCTTTCACAATACTTCTTCTTGATGAACCAAAATCCAAGATAGGTGTTCTTGATGTAAGGGAAAGTTCTTCATGGGTGTGAAACATGGTTTGGGATTCAATTATTTGATAAAAGTTGGATTAATTCATCAATAATCTTGAGGTATGAAGTTACTTTACATATAGGTCATTTTATATGACGTTTTTATGATTTGATGGTTTATACTTGATAAATTTTCATGATGTATGTTTCTTTCAGGTGTGTGAGTAGACCTTGAGATCCATGTTTGATATGTGATCGTATGTTTGGCATGTAGCCTCTTGAGAACTATTCTTGATATAACTTATTATTCCATGATATTATATGAATTTATTGTAGTATTTAATAGCCCGTTGAACCTTCCTTAGGGTATCATGATGAATAGGTTACTTAGTTTTGGTCAGACAACCTCTTGGAGGGGGAGTGTGATGACATGATGATGACTACAGATTGTGGATCGTTTGATAGTATGGTTTGGATCATAGATATTTTTAATATTATGGGATTATACCATGCAAGGGAAGATTTTATCGATCAGTTATATTCCAAAATGATATAATACCATGCAAGGGTGATGTGATTAACCCATTATGGCAAACATGTTAGGTGGGACTTACTATTAATAGAGGATAATGAACATCATCGGCACGGGGAGTGTGGCATTCTTGATAACAAACACCAACAGGGTGGGGAATGTGATGATTCTTAAATGGTGGAACTTAGACTGATAGACACAATGTTCCAAACAATTCTAGGACTTGTGGCATGTCCTGTGATTTGTAGTGATTGATATTGACATCCTTACTGGTATCATTCCAAAGAAGGTAGGGTTGGGGTTTTTGGAAGCTTTGTTAGTGCATGATGACTCAACACATGTATGTATATTTTTATATTTGAGCATTTACTTATATTATAAAATTCATTTTTATATATTTTGTGTACTTAAGTTAAATATGAATTGGTGGGGTACCACTGGGTTTATTACTCACACCCTGCACAAACATCTTGATTAATGAGAAAATTTGATGACCAAAGATCTAGTGAAGGGAAAAGGACCTATGATAGGGATTTAAGGAGACAATGGTTTGGAGTTAGATGCGATTTTAGGATATACTCTAGACTTTTTCTATTGTGTTTATGTTTCTTTCCATCTTTGATTACTTGGTGTGACCTTCCATTTTTGGGGGTCCTTAGTTTATCTTCTTGTATTACAAGAGAAACTGACTATGCCATTTATTATAAAACTATTATTTATTCCACTAATTTAATCTGTTTTATTATTTTTTATCATCTTTATTGATACTGAGGGTATAGTCTCCCCACTGATGGCACTCAGACCCTCATCGCTAGTCGGTAAACTCTTGTATGTGGGGGTAACTCATGTGGCTATGTGGCACTCTACCTCAGACCCAATGGCTTGGGTTGGGGAATTACATGATGGAACCAGGGAATAACCCAACAATAGTTACCTAGACTGGTCTAATTCCACCCAAGTGTCCTCCTTAAGGACCACCTGAAAGGATGTCAGGTCAAACTAAAAAAAATAGTTGAACCCAAATCTAGGTAAAAAGTACATACAAAGGAATTATTTTTCTCATATTCCTTGACAAATAGCCTTGAATATAAGAAAAAAATCCGTGAAAAGGGATCTAAATACTCTATAACTAATTTCCTGATTCGATGAAGGATAAAAATATTGAGTGCTCTCTTCAATATCACAACCTCGGAATTAAACCACCACATAAACACCATTTTGAAAAAATGAAAATAAATACATTCAAACAACTGAGGAGGTACCACAAACTTCCGCCATGCTACATTGGATCAAAACAGAAATATCCCCATAAATCTCTCCCTAAAATATTTAGGTGTCCTGAGAGAATTGAGGATTCCCTCAATCCCTTCCCATCGCTCCATCACTTAAGTCAAACCTCGATAACCAAAATAATCAGGATACTAATTACAAAAGTATATAATGAGGTCCAATATTAGAGAAGGTTTTAGGTCCACTACTCTACTCAGAGTATGGGTAGATTTTGGAATAGAAGGAACTCCTACTAAGAGAGAAGAGGATTCACCAAAATAATCATCCTCAAAGGAAAGAATTTTTAATTTATATTTGACTATTCTGGTAGGTATACCATAAATAACAAAAATCATGAAAAATTTCAATTCATTATTTAAAGTTGAAAACAAAAAATCCCATCATAATATTGGGAATCAAATCCAAAAATAACAAGTCACCACTACAAAACACATCAACTTCACATCAAGAAAAGAAAATTATCTTTAAAAATCACCCATTTCCCCCTAAGGGATTTTTAAATCATACTCAAACAAGTCATACTCTTAGAAATAGATCCAAAAAACTTTTTGAAAACAATTCCACCTTTCTGGTACACACAACACCAAAAGACGGTATACTCTAAAAGTCCCATTTTCCAAGGTAAACATTCCTTAACACGACCCCCTTTTAAAAATGAGGCACTTTAAAATTTTATTTTAAAAATAATCACCTTTGTAAATACCCCTAAAGATTTTTTTTAAAACAAATCAATTTTCCCTTTTTAATATTTTTTCCCAAACACCATGATGGAAACAACCACTTTATAAAAAATTTCATAATTTTTTTTAATAACTCATGAAACCAAATTTCAAAATTAGGAATTTCCCATTTCCCTAAATAAATATTCAAAACCAAGAATCATTAAATTTTCACCAAAATTATCTAATTTTATTTATAATAACCACATCCAAATAGCAAAAAAATCCTCCTTAATTCAACTCCAACAAGTGAAAGTAACTTTAGGAGAAAACTAGAATCAAGAGTCAAAAAAACTCAATTAGGTAAGAAGAAAAGATGTGCATGGCTTGACTAAACAAGTTGGGAAACCATGCACTAGTCACATAATAGAATTTATGAAGTTGACATACCCATGATGCATGAGCACCGAAGGTTGGCTAGACAATGTGAGCTAACCATGCAGCTCAGTTTATCTTTTTTTTAATCCCAAAACCAAAGAGAGACCCTTAAAATCACTTTCATCCTCAATGTGGATAAAGAAATAAATTCAAATAAAAATAATTTAGAAACAACTAAAAATGAACTCAAATTTACAATTTGAAACCCAAATTTCTCTAGTAGATTGATTCTTAGGATGAGAAAGAGATAGCTAGACTCTCCCTGCCCTTACCTCCCAAGCCCTGACAACCTTAATCTACTTTATACCAAGACAATACCCAAATAATAAGAGGGATACTCAAGAAACCTAGGCCCTATTTGAAGAACCTAGCCTTTGATAACATTTTGTAATGAACCTGACCTAGGTGTCATCTAACCTAACTCCTAAATTGTTCCGTCACTGGGCCTGAAGGGCATTCCTGATCACCATGGGCTGGAAAATAGTGTTTTTGCATCGTAGGAATCACCTCTAGGAATGATTTCACCCTAAAATCATAGATAAATGACATTAGAAAATTAGTAAAGGTCCAACATGGACCGTCCTTACATGGGGAGACCATGTAACATCAAGAATAAAAATAATAATAAAGAGGAAATCCAAAAAGATCATAATCAATAACACTGAATCAACCCATTTATATAAATAAAACCCATCATCCATAGATTATATAATACATCATTCTATAAATATAAATAATATAATAAAATAGAAATAAACTAGATATAAGGTCATTGTGACCAATACAATGATTATTAAGAATAAAATAGGCTTAACAAACTCAATCCATGTTTGAAGTCCACTCCATGAAACCTCCGGTTTGACACCACCTCCCAACTCACCCAATAATGGCCACAAGAACATAACCCAAGTTCATCTGAAATACTAGAACCTCCAATATAAATGCATGATCTAAACAAACCAATATGTCACCACCCAATGATACTATGAAATTTATTTCATAAGTAAATTAATAAATAAAAGTTTGAAAATATAACTAGAAAGTATACTTTTTAAACATGAACATGTGAAAAACCAAAATCATGGACATGATATTTTTATAAAACACTATATTTTGATTTATTAAAATGAAAACACACACTTTGAAAATATTCCATTGGTGTATGGTATTTCAAATCCAAACACCCATTAAAAAAAACGTTAAAAACCCCCACAATAGTTTTTAAATTCAAAATGATTTTTCAAAAAATAGATTAAAATAATTTAAAATGAAATGAAAAAAACAAAACCGGTCAAGAATACACAATGAAGTCACCATAAGTCTAGATATATGAAATTAATATGAAAAATATAAAGATTCAACAATAATACATGCATGGGAAATTATACAATCAATCACAAGATGAGAATCCCCTATATAAATGACCAATAAAGAAATGAATGTGTTATGGGATTTACCAAGGGAAAATAACATGATATACACCCAAATTTATCAGTTTTCCATGGACCAACTTATGTCATATGTGGATTCCAAACCAAAAACCATCCAACTAGCCCACACAAGCCTCATTGAAAATGGAACCCCTTACCAGACCTAGTTCCTAACATGAATGTAGGGAAACTATCAGTATTTTAACCAACTTGTATAATATAAAAATAAACCTCTCACTTAATGCCCAAGTTCCCATGACAAATAGAAAAATGAGGTGAGGTAACATGCAATCCAAGATCAACACAAAAATCATAAGTAATAAATCTCCCTCACATAAAAAACCCTCATATAGAGAATCCCTGATACATATCATCATACATTCATGATATCAACGAATAAAATTCCCTAAAAATAGAGAAACAAACATCACATGGTAATTAATAACCCATAAAAGTGGAAAAAACACCTCAGTGAAATCAAGAGGGACTCACAAGATTTAACCAAAACATTTTATAAAGTTTCATCTGCAACTTTATAATAAAACATGGTTTACAATTCCAAGCCCTTTCCATTCCACAAAAAAACTTTAAAAATCATTTAAAACCATATACACCATTTACATTTCAAATACACACTTTAAAACATCGGTTTCAACTTTGAAATCCAAAACAAGGCCAAATTCCATCCATTTACATCAAAAAAACTTTAAGGATCCATAAATTCATTTTTACAAGGGGAATAACAACACATTCATATCATTAAACATTTAAAATTCATCAAAAAATACCTTTTAGATTATTTGGAGGTTAAAACTTCATTATAATACAAATCACCCATTAAAACCCCATTTACACTATTTCAAAACCAAAATAGGGTTAAAATACATCACACACCATGAAAATAGTTTTAAAAATCCTTATAGACATTTCATAAATTCTAGGAATAATCAAACATTCCATTTCAAGCCTAAAATCCTAAGATTCAAAAGAAAACCCCTTTATGAAAAGATAAAACCTTAAGGTAATGATTTAGAAACACTACATGGATATCACACACATATATATACTTTAAATAAAAAGTTACTTCTAGAGCTCAAACAAACTTTTAATTCAAAAAATAAAACAATTGTATAAAAGCATTTACACGGAAGAAATAATAACCAAACCAAAGCATGTATCCTTCATTGGAGACCACCTAAACAAGAAAGGATATGACATATATAAACCCTAAATACCAAAATCCCCAACATTATGTCCACCCCAAACCCTAAATCATCCAATTATACCTCTAGGGTTTTATATAGAAACTAAAATGGTAAGAAAAGAGGGGAGAAAGGAACAAAGATGACAAAGAGGTGAGATTTTCCTTGGAATCACTTGAAAACCACCAATAACAAGACAAGAATAGAAGGAGGAGGATGGAACTCCCTCTTGGGCTCCCAAGGGTTGACTAGGTCACATGGGACAAGAAAGGGGTAAAATATATTAACTTAAAGAGGATAAAATAGTAAACCCCAAAAATTTAAACACCCATGAAAGCTATATAGTATGGCCATGCAATTTTCCAAACCATGTGCAAATCACATGGGTCACCCTCAAGGGAAAATCCATAATGTAAGGCTTCCTGAAAATATTCACATGGGTTGAAAAACCATATAGAGACCATGAAAAACCACATTTTCTCCATGATAGCATGCCACACATGGTTACCACACGAGTTCTGATAATGATGTGAAAAAACTGTGTAACACCCATAAAATATCAAAAATTCAAAAATTCCATCCAAAAAATCACAGGAACTCTAAACAATCAAATATAATATAACATAATAAAAATTAAACACTACAATGACATACATGTATCGCAATTATATTGGTCCCAACCAATACTTAAAAAAACCATACATATGAGTTCCATAAGATATTAATCATTCAACATATCTTGAAAAACCATGAGAAAAAATGGGTATAGTTCATCACATTATAAAGAACCCATAGAAATAAAAATGGGCTTCACATGATTTCCTGATGTTATTACTAAAATTGACCTCAATAATGTAAACAGTTTCTACCAAAAATTTAATCACCCCAGAATTGTATTTTATATGATCCTTTAGTAGGTGGTTCATGAAAAATAACTTGAAGGGATATAAATCCTTTATAGATAGAGAAGAAAATGGAAGTGTAATCATAAAATAGTGTTTTAGAAAACCATCATATCTTTAACATAAAAGATGATGTTGCAATCACTTTGAGAACTCATTTTTGAAAAGTGAAGTATTTTTTTTGAAAAATATTTACTTTTAAAAATAAATTTAAAAAGTGGATCCTTGAAAAATACATAATGATTTTATAAAGGTGAAGTGAAAACATTATGGAAAATTTTACTCTTTAAAAATAAACTCCAATAATGGATCCTTGAAAAAGACATAAATGTTTCAAAAAGGTATAGTAATATATTTTAAATAAGATTTAATTTAAAAAATAAAATTCAATAAAATATTGTTGATAAGAAATAAATATTTTCAAAAATAAAAATGTAGTAGAATTTAATACTTTTATTTTTAAATGGAAGGAAAATAATTTGAAATACCCTTGTTGAAAACCCACATCATAAAAAGGGTAATAAAACTTCCATTTGAAAAAGTGTAAGGAAAATATGAAAGTCACATGAGATAACACATAGTTAGGTTTCTAAATATAAAGAAGAACATTGATAGAAAAATAAAACATAGAAAAGGGTGAGAAACCATTGTTAACAATTATGAGAATTATGATCAACAATTATATACATTGTTTTCGGAAGAAATTTATCAAGGATGAATATTTGAATAAAAAGTGTCATTTTACCCATAAAGGAGTAGAAAGTACCATGGCATGAAATATTAGGGTTTAAGAAACCAAAATTGGAAGCAATATGTAACGCCCTAATATTTTAATATACAATTCTCCTTTAAATGAATACTATTTTTGATAGCATATCCAAACACAACACTGATCCAAAACAAACAACGATATACTATAGAAATATTATTATTTGAATACGATAGTTACAAACCAACCGTTGGTTTAAAAGATATCAATAATAATAACCTTATTATGAAATATATGTAGAAAATATTTCTTAATACAAATGTACTGATTAATTCCTTGTAAATAAGAAAAAAATTTAAGATAAAATCATATAAGATCAAAGGATTTTTTTTTTTAAAAAAAACCATTTTATATAAAAAAGTATTTTTTATCAAAATAAATTAAGCTAATCACTATAGATTAATTTTTTAATGAAATTTATAGATCATATATTTAATAAAATAAATTAACATTCATCTAATGGAAATTACTAGATATATAATGAGTATAAATTCATTTAATACTTTAAATAAATATATATATATATATAAATATATATATATATATATATATATATATTTCAAAAATGGGTTTTATTGATTTTTGTTCATGGATATTGACACACACATATTTTCATGAAAATTTGAAATATATTACAAGTATTTTTAGATGGGTTTTAATCAATATGACCATGAAATTAATTAATTTATTAAATTATGATGAATTTCAATTGAAACATTGAAATTTATTTAAAAAGATAAAAAATGATGATTTTGAATTTATATTTTTATTTGGAATTAGGAGATTATTATAGGAAATATTTCTAAATATAATCATATTTTCATGTGTTTAAAAAATTGTCCAATTTTGGCCAGTCATCAACCAATGGCATCCATCCACCAGACCAACCCACAAGGGGCTATCCAGTGAAGCCACCACCAGGAGGGCTAGTATGAGCTGAAAGGGCTATTAGGTTGAATGAGGGGGGGGGGACCATGTAGTTGGAGATATCATGGGAGGAGCCCACAAAAAATAGTGGGCCTAGGACCGCTTGAGCTGTGTGGTGCGGCACGACCTATGTTCACGTGTGCGTGTATGTCTGGGAGCCCACCCCAGTGCATGATTTTGATCCTAATGCACCACATAATTAATTTTTAATAATCATGGAATCCAATATCAATTTCGTTATGGGATGAATAGTTATAAGATATTGTTCATCACTTATATAAACCACATCATGCTACTCATCCCCACTCTCCTCATCCTTGGACACAATCCTCTACCACCCTCCACCACCCTCCACCACCCTCCACCACCACCACCACCCAAACATCACTGTTAGCCCTCTACGTCACCCTGAAACACCATTTACACCACTTGAGAAGATCAATTTGAGATGGAGAACCACTTACATGGACCCAAAACCCCACAAACCATATCAGGGACCCCATGAAACCATTATTAAGACCATTTTAAAGAATATCTCTGTCCGAATAAACACTTCCAAGGCTAGTTGGTTTAAGGAGGTGTTGTGCCATAGATGACCCATTTTCCTCAGATCCCATGAAACCATGCATGTTTAAGGGTAAAAATTCCATTACTAAAGACCATTCTATAGTTTGGGTCCACATTAAAGATAATGGAAACACTATATATCTTAGGGTGTTTCAAAATTTACACCACCAGGTCTTGCAGTGGATTCAAATATATATTAAAACTTTATAAGAGAAAGATATAGAAATATTAAGACACTAGGAGTCCAAGTATATTATCTTTGGTTTGCCTATAAAAAGAGGAGGTCTCCCACTACTGAAGTGAGTTCGAGATCGAGGAGGAGAACCAGCCAAAGGAGGATCTTTTCTATGAATATTTTTTTTATTTTTATTTTTATTTTGTTTAATTTTATTCTGAATGTAGTTTTAATTCAATTTCATTTATAAAAAAAATTAATACATGTTTTTATTTAAGTATTTTCATCCACTGTGTTTTATTATTCATATTTGTATTTGTATTTTTATTGTTATTCTTCTCCTCCTCCTCCTTCTTTCTTCTTATTTTTTTACTTCTCTATCCACTAATTACTTCTTTACTTTTATTTATTTATTTATTTATCATTCTATTTTCTATTTTATTTTTGTCACTCTATCTCTCTCTTACATTTTCTCTCATCATTCTTATTTTTGTTTTATGTTCATTATTCTTCTCTTCTTATCTTATTATAACAATTTTTATATGCTACCCTCAACAATGAGGAGATGACCCAAGGCTTGTCCTAGGGGAGGTTAGGTGTTCTTGAATTCAATCTTAAGTTTATTTTATGTTTGTAGTATATACGAGTGAAATGAATGAGTGTGTAAGTTTTCCACCACAACATGTAACTCAATTCTATTTATATTATTTTATATTTATCTTTTCCTTCTATTCCAATGATCATAAGCTCTTCACATCGTTGATTTGATCTAATAAAGGGATGAAATAGAATACAATAGAACTAGGTCCTAGAAGGCATCAAACTCTGAATTGAGGTGTTCTATAGACCATGATTATAAGAGTAGGTGGAATTTTAGTTTTCCAAAGAATATTTTCCAGTCATTCAAATATTTCATAACTAAAAAAATACAAGGATATTAGTTCATGCATGATATTTTAAAATTGGATTATCAAACTAAATTTAAACTGAAAAAGAAGAACAATGATAGAACCCAAAACCGAATCTTGGACCGAGTTCTTTCTCTCTAACACCATTCTATTTATCATTTAATGATAAGGTATAATTACATGTATTTTCATTATTTTATAAAATAAACAAAACCCAAAAATTTCACTATTTTAAGAAAATAATAAAAATGCAAAAAAAGTAGTGTTAGGTGATTTTGAATTACTAAGTAGACATCTATGAAGATCCTAAAGTGAGATGACTCTAGTCACACAATAAACAACATAAGGAAAAATAATTAGAAATTTGATTTTTCCATGCCCCGTGTTCGGCATGTATAAAAATTGGCACCATTTCCAGGGATCCAATTAGTATTTTTCTTTATTTTTCTATTTCCACATTATAGATAGTTTTTTATTGTTTTAATTTAAATAAAAAAAATATTTTCCATGTTTTTTTCAAATTATTTTTTCAATTCATGGAATAATTACTCATAGGTGCAGGATCGATAACAAGTGGTTCACAATGATGAGAAGTCCCTCCTACAAAGGATATATGAACTCATTAACCTCTCCAATCATATTTTGAATGGGCATGACATAATAATTTCATTTCAAGAGATGGAAAATATAGTTGATGATGTCAAAGAAGATTATCAAAGAACAAAGCCCAAGGAAGAAGTGCCATTGGAGTTACCCAATTTTACTGAAGAAATCAAAGAGGCCGAGACCCAACTAAAGTAATATCTTAGCCCAACCATTTGAAGATCCAAACACATGATCACCATGATGAGCTAGAGTGGATTAATGATGAGTAAGACTTGCCTGCTAAGTTACGTATGGAAGATCAACAAGATCTGGATGACTTTTGGAATTAGTATGAGGTAGAACATGATCTCCCTATTGATTAAAAATTATAAGATCTAGTACCATTGTATATATCTATATTCATGGAAGAGGATGAAGACATACAAGTGGTATAATTTGAAGAAAATATGGAGAAACCTAACTACCTACTTCCATCCACTAAGATTCAAATTCAATATCCACTCACCAATGAAGAAGATATTGATGCTAAACCTAGACAATGAGTTGATATTATCTAAAAATATCTCTCATTTGATTTTATTTAATATGAATTCTGTATTAACTCCATTTTTTTAATTCTCAGATTCATCAAATTCATATTTTTCCTTGTATAAATATGAATAAACAACACATGAACCTTAATAGGAACACATGGAACTTCCAACACTAATTAAACATGCAGTAAAGGAATTCCACGTGGAAGGACAAGTAACTGGGAATAAGGAAACCAAGTTACAAGATGCTCACTTTTAAAGGGATAATTTTCATATTTATAATTAAAATTTAATTTTTATTCAAGTAAAATTACCTACTCACTTTCCTTTTAAATATTCAATTCATGATGCCATTATTGATCCAACATAGGAAAACCAAGAGGAGGTTTCACAAGTAACAACCAATAAGGAGTATGATCCAAACGTCACCCTACCCCCACCATGAAATCTATACCTAATTGTGAAGGGTATGGATATGGTATACTATATCCATGGATTATTACTCACTAACAAAGAATAAGTGTAAGCTGTGGAAATCCACATGTGGTGGTTAATATCCAAGAAGATCTACCCACCATCAAACTATTAATAATAGCTTGTACTTCCCCTTTGGAGATAGTAAAAGTTCAGGGCCCACTTGGATTATCATACCAATATTTATATTTACTTCATTTCTATAAATTTCTATTTTATCCTTATAATTAGTTTAGTATATATCCTACCCCCTATCATTTTTTTATCTTTAATGAATTTTTCATTATGCTTATATGATTAATTATATTTGGTAGGTCCATGATAGCATAAGGCATCCCCCAATAACAATTTAAAGGATGAAGAATAATGATTCATTTAAAAATGGAGTTCTCTTTTAGGTATATCATTTAAAATCCCTATATTTTTTTCTTATAAAAACCTATTTTTAGCTTTAAACTAGAAATTGCATGCCCATACTTGCATCTTTTCTTTACTTGACCTATCTAGGAGACATGAGTTTCTTAGAAACCTTATGATTCCATGTTTTAGATTTAAATGATAATGAGATTAAATGATTAATATGGAAAATTTAATTATTATAGTGAATTATGGATATTAAAATGATGACTCGTGATTTGAGGGAATTAGTTGATTCATGTAAATGAAATTTCCCCACCAATTTTGATGCTTTGAATTTTTGAAATTCATGTGAATTTATTTGTTATTATTATCCATTCCATGAGTGATTGTACCAATATCATATGTCCCATTACTAAGAGTATTTATATACCAAATAATCCATATTCTATCTTGAGGATATCTATTGAGTGATCTTGGGACATGCCACCAACTAGAATTTTCATTGAAACTTTTCAAAGATATGGATATAAAAAAAAATTTAAAATGATTTAGAAATATTTTTATAAGACCTTATCCTTGAGACCACCTTTTACATAAATAATTTTTTAATCCATAGAGACCATGAACAAACTTGTTAGTAATGATCCATGTTTTAATCTATTTTAATCCAAACTAGCCCTGCTCTTAGTATTTGCCTGATATTTTAAAGTTGAAGTGTGGGGGTTAGAGAAGTCATGGTAAAAGGGATGCACTACATTGTTAGGAAAAAGTGTGGGGGTGTTACATTGGGTATTAGTAAAGGTTTATTGATTCATTCATTATGCTTTATAGTTTTCCCTATTTGAAAAAAATGAAAAATAAAAAGAAAAAATATTTAGGCTGTGACATGGGAGTATCAAAAATTACCATCACTAGATCGATGATTTATATAATATGTGGTTAGGTGGTAGGTTTGATATTATTTATAAGAATAAATTTATAAAAAAAATATAAAAAATTAAAATAAAACACTTTGAATAAAATTGAAAAAATATAAAAGTATAGAAAATTAAAGGATATATTTATTCATTATTCTTCTATTGATCATGGACTTACTTTGAGCTTAGAATTGGGAGTTGTTATTTTAAAGTGTATAATTTAATTTATATTTTACTTTTGATTCCATGATTAATAGTTTAATGATTAATTTACTCTCTGATATTTAATTTTTAAACATAAATTCCTACCAACCTTAATCCCCAGAGTCATTAGAACCATAATTGAAAAGTCCTTCGGATTTTATGTGCCATTTGTATATATAAAGTGTAGAAATTAGTTCCTTTACAATATTATGTATGAGGAGCATGTTATTATGATATGAGATTAAATCTACTTGAATTTTCATCATGGATGATGAGATAAAATATTCAAAGGTGAGGTAAATCATGATTTGGAATGTTTAATAATAACGAATTAAGAAGATTGAATTAATGAGATGCAAAGTTCCATCATTTTCCAAATGGGAAAAAGTAAAAAACCCGAGTTGATTGCTTCTTTGAAAATTAAGAAATTAAATTAATATTTTATGTGGATTTTTGAAAGTTTGATTTAACATTAATAATAATATTATTTAATTTCATTTAATTTTAAATAATGCTAACATTGGAGCTATTTGAAATTGAATGTTTAGATTTAATGTTTAAGGAAAATCCTAGTTTAAGTGTGGGGGTATTTGACACACTCATATTTTCATTCAAATTTTATGAAAATTCAAAATATTTTTAGATTTATTTTAATCAAAATGACCATGAAATCAATTGTTTTATTAAATTATGAGGAATTTTAATTGAAATATTAAAATTTATTTAAAAGGATAAAAAATTATGATCTTGAATTTAGAATTTTATTTTTTTACTTAAGAGATTATTATTTAAAATATTTCTAAGTGTAATAATATTTTTAGGTGTTTAAAAAATGGCTAATCTTGGATACCCCCAACCAATGGAATCCATCCACCTAGCCATCCCACAAGGGGTTGGTCAGCTATGCCAAGAGGGCCAGTACAAGCTGATAGGGGTATGGGGACACATGGGGGGACCAGGCCCATGTGGTATGACAGACCACAAGAGGTTCCCACATGCATAAGTGGACCTAGGTCTACTCAGTCTGTATAGTGTAGTGCGACCCATGTTCATGTGTGTGTGTATACAGGATCCCACCTCGATGTAGGATTTTAAGTCGGATCAATCACAGAATTAATTTTAAACAATTACAACATCCACTATCTATTCTGATGTGGGATGACTGGTTGTAAGGTATTGTTTATCAATTACTAAAATGGACCCATGTCACTCAGAACCACGTAGCTCATCCTCATACAAGAGCTGCCACCTACCTCTTCCACTACCACCACTCAAACATCATCAAACACCATCTGCACTACTAAAGAACACTATTTTCACCCCTTGAGAATCTCATCTCAGGATGGAGAACCACAATCTAGGACCCAAAACCCCATGAACTTTCTCAGGGACCTTGATTGACCATTATTAAGCCCATTTTGAAGATGATCTCAGTCCAACTATCCACTTAGAAGGATGATATCTTTAAGGATCTATTGTACTATGGATGACCCATTTTCCCCGAAGCCTATGAAACAATACATGTGCAAGGGTAGCCACTCCATAGTTTGAATCCACATTGAAGATAATGGAAACACTAGATATCTTCATGTGTTTCAAAATTCATACCACTGTGTCTCACAGTATATTCAAATATATATTCAAACTTTGAAAAAAAATATATAGAAAGATTCAGATGCTGGGAGGTTGAGCCTCTCCTCCTTAGTTTACCAATGAAAAGTAGAGGTCACCCACTACCAAAGGGAGTTAGAGACTAAGGAGTAGAACTGGATAGGGGAGGAGATATTCCATGATTCTTTTCTTTATTTTTATTTGTTTTTAGTGTTAATATGAATACAGTTTTAATTCAGTTTATTTTATAAAAACAATTCATGCATGTTTTTATTTAAGTGTTTTAATCCATTGTGTTTTCTTCTTCTTATTCTTCTTCTTATTCTTCCCATTTTTCTACTTATTTATTCTTATTTTGTTGTCCCCTCTGTCCACTAATTACAACTTTACTTTTTTATTTATTCTTTTATCATTCTATTTTCTATTTTATTTTCATTCTCCATCTATCTCTTCCATTATCTCTCACCATTCTTTTTTATTTTTCTTCTTCTTTTCACCATTGTGATCTATTACCCTTGATAATGAGGGGATGAACCAAGTATTGGCCTAGGGGAGGTTATGTGTTATATAATACTTTATTAAAGTTTATTTTGTGTTTGTAGTAGATGTGACTGAAATGCATGGGTGTGTAAGTTGTCCACCATGACATGCAACTCAATGCTATTTCTGTTCTTTTATTTTTATCTTTTCCCTCCCTTAATTGATCATAATATATTCAAATAGTGGAGTTGATATGATCAATGGATGATAAAACATATGATGGAGTCAGGTCCTAGAATGTGTCACAATCTTGATTGAGGTATTCCATCGACATTGATTATAGGAGGAGGTGGAATTTTAGTTTTCCAAAGAATATTTCATAGGAATTAGAAGATTTCACAACTAATAAATAAAATGATAGAAATTAATTCATGGGATTTCATAATTATATTATAAAACTAAATCTAAATATATAAATAAGAATAATTTTAGAATCCAAAACCGAACCTAGGATTGAGTTCTTTCTTTCTTATAACATTCTGTTTAGTATTACATGGTAAGGTAGAATTACATGTCTTTTAATTATTTTAGAAAATAAACAAAAACCAAAAAATTCATTATTTTAATAAAAAAAAGTTGAAGTGTTAGGTGTTTTTGAATTAGTAAGTAGATAATTATGAAGCTCTTTAAGTGTGATTCCCCTAGTCAACTACTATTCTCTGTTAGAAAAAATAATAATAAATTTTCTTTTTCTACGCCCCGTGACAGACATGCGTCAGATATCATAATTAATTTTAATAAATATAGAAATTTTATTTCATAAAATGAGAATAATTTTTGAAATCATCAGTTTTAAATAAGATAAATTTATGGGAATTTTATGAAAAGTATGAATTTTGGATTAATAGTGAAAAATATTGATTTTGAAAAAACTATCATTTATTTACTTTGAATAAAATTAATTTCAATGATCCATTTAGTTTTGAATTTGTTTGAAATTAAAATAATTTTAATTTTATTAATTATAATATAATTAATTCCTTTATAATAAACATTATACTTTATTTTTTATAAATTCATTTTTTTCTTAAAATAGATATTTTTCTAAAAAATGTTTTTCCTTGTGCTTCACACAATTATATTAAAATTAATATTTATCAATTTTTGAAATTAAATCATAGAAAATGGATTACATATTTGGAATAAATTTATTCAAATTATGTAATAAGTTTCATTTCTTTTTTATTTATAATGAATAGTAACCATTGTAAAAGTTCTTCACCATGGTAAAGGGTTAAATGAGTTAATTGAGGTTAAAATCATAGGATAAGGCATACAAATCTCTAAAAAACATACCTTAATCACATAGGATGTCTTATTTTAATAAACATAATTATAAATTCTAAAATATTGGAATTTTATGCCACTTTCTTATGATTATGACCTTTATATTATTTTAAGTAAATAGTAATTACAAATGTCACTCCCTCTCACTTATTATGCTTTCATGATTTGGATATAGATAAAAAATGATATATGAATAAATATAAATTATAAAATTAATTAATATTAAACTATATTTAAGATATTAATTTAGTTTTTATTTTTAAAAATTTTACAATTAACTTGAACTCTTACACAATGTCGATGTAGTGCTTCTTCAAGAAGTAGAAAAATAAAGTAAATTATTTTAAAAACCTTAAAAGTAATATTTTTTGAATGAATTATGGATTTAAAATAAATTATTATATAATTATAACATATAATTTATGGTTAAAGAGTTTATAATATAATTCCATTATTTTCTTGATGTTCTTAAAGGAGAATTTTTGTGAACTGTCATGAAAATGAATTTAAATGGCATTTAATGTGTAAAAATATTTTTAAATCATTATAAATTAATAATAAAATTCTATATTAACTAAAATGGATTGTAATTTTAGATAATATTATTAATGGTTTATTTATGTGACACTTTTAATTTTTAAAATTACTTTCATGACCCTTAAAGATTGAAAAATGTGTTACAACAGTTAATATTAAACATGGTTAACGAGGGGATTAAAGAAAAAGATAATGTTTAAAATGAGACTTAAACTTTTATAAATTTTATTGGTTGAATTTATTTTGACCTTATACTCATTATATTTTAATATTTTTTCACTTTAAATTCATTTTACATGATTTATACACATATTATATGTTAACATTTCATATATTTATGAGATTGCCACCTACCTCACTTATATAAGCGCACCTCCTCCCATATCTTCCTCAATCCTCATGAGAAATTTATTTTAGTCATTATCTAGCCAAGTAAATTCCTATATACCTTATTTGATTCATATATCTTATATTATTCCCCTAATACCATCCTAAGAAGGTTAAATTTGTAAGATGAAGGAGGATTTCCAAAGAAGAGGTATACCTCTTAATCAAGTTATTTCATTTTATTTATTCTTTCTACTCATTCAATTATGTTTTAAATATACTGATATAATAACATATGTATATTACATATATTTATATTTCATTATTATAATGAATTAACCATTATTCATCTCATTTTACATCACATGGGAAATGAAAACATCGCTTGTGCATATGTGTGGACTACCATCTCCTCTAATGGATGTGTTTTGTTTTTCATCACCACCTCAAAAGGTTGGTTATTATGATATATTTAAAGAATATATATGATATTTATATTATAATTATAATTATTTAAATATAATATATTACTTACCTTATTTCCCTTCAACCTGTTAAAAAATGATAATGTCGCTCGTGTGTACGTGTGGATTACCACCTCCACAAAGCGATGTGGTTCATTTTTATTGTCTTACTTTCACAGATGATTTCAAAATTAGTTTAAAATATAAAAATGATAATTATTTCATGATTAATATTATATATATTATATAACCATAAACCCTTTGACCATAGTAAATCTACCATAGTTTTTTTGGGATTACGAACCAAACATCTTCAAAACGCACGTCACAAACTTAACTAATTTAGTAACTAAAGAAGTCATGGTAATAAATAAAATAAAAAGAATAATTATAATGGAATAAAAAATAAAAATTTTATCAATAAAGTAGAAAACTAATATAATTTTATTATTCTATATTTAGATAACGTTAAAAATAATTCAAGACACGAGTTGAAGGATTTTCCTTTGAAACCTTATTTAAAAGTTTTCCTTTTAAAATATTTATCCTCCATGTCCGTGTTCATAAAAATTTAAAAAATATTATTATTTATGTTTAAAAGATTTTTAAATTTCATTTTCATCTTATTTTACTTTATTTACAAATTACTAAAAGGAATATTTTCAAATGTTTTTCATATGACTCACTATTGACCTTTTACAAAAGTGTGAAATGAATGTTTACATTTAACATAAACAACATGAAGAGACTTTACTAAAATCGTGACCATTATTTTATTTGAGTCTTCCTTTATAATTCCCCATTTTTATTTAAAAAAAAATGCATTTTTCAATATTCTAGAGATTTTTATTTAACATTTTATCAAAAGAAAATGATATTTTTCACAAATTTTCAAAGAAATATTCAAATATTATTTTAAGGTATTTTTTATATGTAAAAATCCATTGAAGATTCCTATAATTTACTAGATATATACTCTAATGATACGATCCACCTTATAAATCTGTATGGATTATGATCATGTTATTATATTTATTGACTTGATAAAATATTGACATTTTATATGATAGTTTTTTAATACAAATGTTTCTTTTGATTATGTATTTTATTGTTATTCATTCATATGATGAATGTGTTATAATTAGAAAGTGACAGGTGGGGCTCAGTTATAGATATCCCCTCGATACATAATTACTCTCATGAGATAAACAAGCCTATTTATTTGGTGTATGTCTACCCAATTATTTTTGATGTCTTGGCATAAGGCTCGATGATATGTTTATGATGTATTGGTATAGGTCCTTTATGGTATAATTATATTGTAAAAAATTATACATTAAACCATTATAAAATCATTTATTATTATACATGTGATTATTTATATTTTTATGCATGTATATATTTCATGTTATAGTTATTTATAGTTTTTATATAATTTTTTTATTTTATAAGATAAGAAAATAAATTTTGATTTAAAATATTATTTATAATTTCCATTGGATAAAATGTTTGTTTTTAAGGAATATTTTTTTTAATAAACCCTAATGAATTATGATTTTTCATTTATACTTTCTTATGAAATTATTTATGAAAAACATTGGGTAGAAGATTGATTTCAAGAGTAAGTAAGTGATTATTTTAAACTAAAATTTTATTATGAGATAAGTAAAAAATCCTTATTGGTTTTCAGGAATTAATAGGATTAATTTATTTTTATATCCCTTACCATGCCTTTTTTTCTCATCCTACATTTTCAATGTTTTTCACAAGGCATAAGGATGAGTATAAACTACATAACGGACAGACTTTCTGTTATGGGGATCCATCTTAAAGTAAGTGAATGCATTTTGAATAAAACATGAGTTTAAATTTAAGAATCCTATTTTTTTGAATAAAATATACATTAAGTGGAAGTGTCTAATTTTTATTGTAAGAGTTTTATATGTAAGAGATTTTTCTTATTCTCTAAAACACTATACCAAAAAGTTCCTTGAAATGTAATAAAGTCAAACCCTTGATATAAATATTGTAATTATGGGTTATTTAACTTATGGGGTGTTATATTTGGTAGCAAAGGAAAGGTTTATATAAATTTAATAGTTAAGATGATTCATATGAGGATATTTTAATAATTTTAGATACCATCATGGGTTAATAGTTCTAAGGTTGATTATAATTTTAAAGGCATACATAACACCTCGATGCATCCGTATGTACCATGACACAAAAAAGCCTTGGTATTTGGTGTATTCCTGACCAATTATTTATGATGTCTTAGAATTAAGATTTTAAGGTATGTTTATAATGTATTAGAACAAGGTCTTGATGGTATGATTATAATGTATGACATTATACATTCCATCGTTATAAAATTAGTTATTTTTATCCATGTTATTATTTATATTTTTATCCTAGGATATATGTCACATTCTTGTTTTTTATGGGTTTTATGGAAATATTTTAACTTCATAAGATATGAAAATCAAATTTTATTTAAAATATTGTTTATGACCACCTATGGGTAAAATGTTTATTTTCAAGGAAAATATTTAATATTTTCCAAGAAACCATTAGGAATTATGATTTTACCTTTATGTTTTCTTATGTAATATTTTATCAAAAACTTTTGGAAAACGTTTATTTCAAGAGTAAGTGATTATTTTCAACTCAAATTTTATTATGAGAAAAGTTAAACATTCCTATGGGTTTTTATAAAATAACTTTTTTCCTTTCTTTTTTTGTATCCCTTACCAATATTTGTTTTTATCACCCAAAGTTTTAGAATATTTTTCATAGGTATTAGGGATGAGTATAAACTATATAAAGGAATACCTTTACATTATGGGGATACATATTAAAATAAGATAATTTGTTTTCAATGGAACATGAATTTAAATTTAAGAATCCCATTGTTGTGGAATAAAATAGATATTGAGAAGAAGTTTCCACTTTATATTATTAGGGTTTTATATGTAAGTGTTCTTCTAAAATTATCTAAAACCCTAAAAAAAGATACTTGAAATGTAATTAATTAAAAAAATATTATAAGTCATGTAATTATTGGTTTTTAAGTTATGGTTTGTTATAAAATAAGTTTAACAAGAATCATTCTAACTTAACGAAGGGAGTTGAGTTTATCAGAGGAACATACAACCTTGTTATCCTTTGAATCAAATTTCATTTAAAGAAAGAATACAATATGGATTTTAAAACCACATGAATTAGATGAATATGGTAAAAGAAATTTATTAGATAGTAATTACACCATATTAATGATATCATGGTACATAATAAGAAAAATTTATCAAGAAATTAAATTTGAGACAAAAAACCCCTTACGTCGCTTGTAATTTTTGAGTGAAAACCCCATGAGATAAATAAAATAGAATAAAAAATTTAATATTTTTAATTATAATAGAATCATGATTCAAAATATTAAAAGGGGTTTAAATACGTAATTCCAAATAAATCATGGTGTATAATAAGAAATATGTCTTAATGGGTGAAAATTTGAGACAAGTAATCCATACCTTATTTCACCGCTTAGTCAAATACACTCAAAGCTCCTATATAAAAAAATATTTATCTTAATATTTCAATTAAGAACCTTATTCATATATATTAACTTTTATAAATTTTATTTATAATTATTATATACATGTATATTAGTTAGTTATTATCTATATTTGATATCATGTGTGAGTAGTCTTAATCATTTTGAACTACTTTCATAACAGGGGATTTATTATTCATTATTCTCCAAAACATTCATCATCCAAAGATCATAAAAGTTACATCAATTGTTGATTTATAATTATTTATAATGTTATAATTTCATTCTATGAGAGTTTATGTTACTATTATTAAAGCTAAAATCGATTATGAACATGTTTGGTGATTTTTAATGAAAAGATATTGATATCTTAATTAATGAGTTTAATATTAATTTTACCATTATAGAACTAAATAAAATATTTATTTACTTATTTATATCATATATTATTAGTAATTAAGTTTTTATTGTCATCTATGATATTATTTTATAGCATTGTTCAAGTAGGTGGTTAGATGGGACCAAACATGAACATACCATAATTAATGGAAGATTTTGATTATAAAAGTGGTTTATTTTAGCATAATATCATTATTATAGTATAATAATGATATTATTTAGATACTTTTAAGGTGTTGAATCATATTTTAAGAGATATTAGTAAATAATAAATAAACCTGATGAAAAACAAGATACACTGCTTTATGGAGGTAGTAATCCGAACAATGCATGGTTAACGTTTTCATTTCCTGAAGAATAGGAGGGAAAAAGTGGATTATAATTTTTCTCTTCATAATTATAATTATATTAAATATGTCACATTTATTCCTCAATTTCAACATTATAATCCATGAATATATGAGGTGGTGAAAAAATTGACGTCGTCACTTTGTGGACGTGGTAGTTCACACAATGCACAAGTGAAAATTTGGTTTTTATTAATAGAAAGGTAAAATGTTGTTAATAATTATTTAATTTTAATAAAAAAAATTTAGTATATAAAAAATATTAATGTTTTTGTGTCCAAAAAATTCTTTATAAAAGTAAGAGGAGAATTATACCAATTTGTAATGGATATAAATAAATCCTGAAGGAAAATTTAGAGAAAAATATTCAAAGGGGTGAAGACGTGAAGGATGGATTAATCCCACAAAGAAAAAATCACTTCACAGACTGCCTCTCTGCATGAAATTATACCGCTTTGTGGAGCACCTTGTGAAAAAAATAGTTCATGGGATGAGATGGCACACCGATGCTCATGAATGAAACCACATTATTTTGTGGGGATGGATAGTGATTCCTCCCCTATGAATTACTATCCCCACAAACTAAATCATTTTCGGGATTAGGTGTTACGACCAACCCTTGAAAACCAAACCAAGTATTTTTTAGGGTTGGGAGGTAATTTTCACCCCCATAAATGATGTCCCCCATCCGCGAATGACCACTCCCCGCTGACTAAGTCATTCAGGGGCCATGTAATTCTTCTTGGGCTCTATAAAAAGAAGCCCTACATCCCACTATAGATGACCAACCATGCTGGTATTTGGTCCCTTTGATCTTATATTAAAATACCTAGATGGGGACTAAAAGAAAGAATCAATAAGACTGAACTGAAGAGAGGTGAAGGAGATGAGTGGTGAGGCAATGCAAAAATCGGAGCCTCTCCATCGATTCCCAGTAGGTAAAAATCTATCGCATAATAGTAAGGAGTAAATAATAAATCATATATCCATCTATGAAATCAAAACCTCTTTGCAAACACCATTCTGTGCTGCATAAATGAATGACCCCTTTACAAACAAGAATCCCACATAGAAAAAATGTTTTGTGGGTAGAACCCGACCCCATGCAAAAAAAACACTATGTAGGAGGAACTCAACCCCATGTAGATGCATGATACACTGATGGAACCTAGCCTAACAGAGCAACATGCTACACAGTTGGAACCTAAGTCCGCATAGCACAAATCTATACAGATGATACTGTCACCTGCATAGAAACATGCTATGTGGAGGGAATCCCATCTCGACTAAGAACCTGTTATGCAGAATGGGGCATCCTAGGAAATTTTACTTGCCACCCACCATAACTCCCTTCCATCAAGTCATTTTCCCCCATATTGGACCCACCATGAACCAGTTTAACAACATCAGGCTAAGGCCTCTTCCAAATCCACCTGACATATATGATCAGATAATCAGGCACATCAGCATGTCCTTTCAATTATACATACCCACGGTAAGAAGAGTCATGTTTGTAATGTTCGCAATAAGGTATACCCTCAAAATTTTTTCATGTTTACATTCCCATGGTAATGAGGGTTCTGACCTTGGGGTACTCATGGGAACCTCCCCATTCTAGGAAGTGAGGTAAATGATCAAGCTTTCCTTTACCTTAAATAGGGAATGACATCCTCCACCCCAGAACTAATTTTAGGTAATCCATCCAAGAGTAATCCCCTAGACATTCTTGTGGGAGGAAACATTTTTCTCCTATTTTTCTCTGCCTAGGATGTTGCTGCATAGATCACCAAATGTGACTATCCCAATTTCCAAGATAAAATAGGATATAGGCACACTCAAATACCCCCTCTCCCTTTGGGATTTAGAACCTCATCCATCCGAGTACTGAATTGATCATGTTATCTTCCGATCTACCCCTTCCTCTTGTTTCTCACGTTGAACATGAATTATGTGGTATTAGAGGTTAGTGGTGATCATTAAATCCACATGATACCAAAACTCCAATGGGCCTTCTCCATGGATGCATTCCCCAACCTGTATCCATATGGGCCTTCTATATGGTATAATACCCAATCATATCCACTCAAATGGGCCTCCCAATTTGGTATAAGTGCCAACCATACCCAAATCCACAGGTCTTCTCCATAAATGTATGCATTAACTTCAATACAAATGGGCTGCTTTTATGCATAATCCCTAATCATATTAAAACCCAAATAGGCCACCTCCATTTGTAATCCCTAAAACCATACCTCAAACTTCAAAGGGACATATTCCCAATGAATAAGCACTAGATGGGCCACTTCCATGTGTAAGCCCCAATCATGGCCCCTTAAATGGGAAGCACCCATTCGTAATCCCCAACACTAATCGAACCATGTGGAATTTTATTCCCAACTAACTTGGATAGAGAAGAAGCCTCCTTGAGGTCCAAAAAAGGCACCCAAATCCACCATAATAGAACATATCCCTTATGATTCCCTCAGGCAGTCCTGATGTATGTCCCACACCATCCTTGAACAGACACCTTTCACCTAGAAATCTTTACTGCATGATGTTAAACTACATGGTTGGTTCCTTTCCATATGACTTTAAAAGGTGATGTTCCCTAATCAATGGCACCAAACTATGTGATTCCTTTTAAAAGGAAATATAGGAATACCATTATATGGGTTTTATTCTGACATCAAAACAACTTCTATTTACTAGGATGACAAAAAATTTCAGAGAACCTCACTCAATGTCTTAAAACCAACATCATCCAAATAAAAAACTATGAAATCCCTGATCTATCCATAAAAGGGTATCATTGATAGAGAACCTTAGATACAAACAAATCCCTCCATTGATATAGAACCTCATATACATAGAGATGATTCCAAAACCATGTGTATTTTTGATTAATAATTACTTTAGGGTGATCCATATTATAAATATTTGGGAATGAACAAAGGATTCATGAACATATCTTAAATCTATAAGTGAGTCCCAGAATAGGAAATAGTTGAGCCCAAAAGGGTGTGATGAGCATGAATTACCATTATCTATACCAATGTAAGTTCTTAAGATCCGTTGTTTAAGTTACCCAACAAACACCTGACTTTGGAAAGTAGGTCCATGAGTCATGGATATAAGAGACATTAGGTTTTTTTCGAATCCAAGAACAAAACCCATTGGGGACCATTTGATGAATTTATACCTAATGTTAGTGATTAAAAACCATCCAACTCCTTGAAATAAACCATTCACGTGATGATAGTTTTCATCAAAAATAAAATGGTGAACCTGACGCGAATCCTTAACCAAGGTGGTGGTGTTAACCTGCATTAGGGACCAATATCACCCAAAATGGAATAAGAACAAAATGAGACCATCAATTATATATGTGTTCATGAGATTATACTTTGTTGAGGTTTTATTGTCTTTACTTTATTACAATATTGATAGCACTCTTCAGATCTTTATTCAATCCAATAGAGTCTCACTAACTTTCTCAAACACATGCATAATCCACTACACCCGATAGATCCTTAACCAAACAGAGGATGCAATTTCCCACCCAGTGTCGTCAATGATGGGTTTCAAATGCACTTGTTAGGGAGTGACACTATAATTTACCTTCCATAACCCATAAATAGCGAGGTAGGCCATCCAGTCTATCAATCCCCACCAACTGTCTGCCCAAAAATGGTTGGCAGTTCATAACTAGACAACCCAACTAACTGTCTCCAACTATTTTGACAGCCTGTCACCAGAATGTGATAACAAGTTCCTACCCTAACTTAGGGAGGTTGATAAAGTCATCACCAATGATTTCATCTCAGCAACATATGGGTCCCGTACAAGGGCCCATACTTTATATCATCTATATCATTGACACACAACTTAGTATTCTCACAATGTCAAGGATATCAATCTGTGGACCCCTGATAAATTCAAACAGATCCTGGTTCCCAAGATGGAATTTATAGGGTGACGATCAAACAATCAATAATAGGCCACCATCCTTATTCCCACTCAATAAACCCACTATGTAAGTTCAGTGGAAACCCACAGGTAGATGTATATTCTTGCTCCCTCTCATGAAGCCCATCAATAAAATAAAACAATAAATTAAAAGAAAGTGAAAATTCTTGCTACTGCTCACCAAGCTCAGAGTGAAAATCGGGAGGCAAACTACTGAAAGGCGCATATCCCTACCAAGACACATGAATAACATCAGTTAAATATGATGTCAAAAGAATATAAAAAAATACCTGCTCACAAATATGAAGCCCACTAGTCATATATGTCGGTGAATTACAGGCCTATGAAAATACCTGCCCACCAATATGAAGGCCACTAGATAAATACAGAGGAAACCAATTACAAGGAGATGAAAATAACTATGTATGTATGTAAATACCATCAGTAAAATATAATGGAAACCAATTACGAGTATAAAAAAATTTGTAATAATTCGTGTCATGCCCAACATGTAAATAAAGTGGCAATTGGAGAAAAAATATGGTGTATCGTAGTTGTAAATCAAGGGTAGATTCATATCTATACCCCCACACATGATAACTGTGAGTACTTATTGGTAATACATGGAGTAATATAACTAGAATATATTCCTACATCAATGCCGGAATGGTCATATATTCTCATTCCCACTAAGGATGTCTCTCAACACATTTGGGAAATGATGGAGGATCATACATCAATTCCTAACCATATCCTACAGACTTTACAAGATGTAATCACATCCACGATGATAGAAAGGAGTAGAGACCACTACCCCACCTCCCTACATGGGGAAACTCATCCACATAATGTGTTGGTCACTCAGGAGTAGACATGCATCCATAATCCTATCCAGGTAGGTTGTCAGTAATATCCCATGATAAATAGACAACATGCTCATGCATAAATACTCGTTCCAATTGGGGGACACCGATCCACTTTAGTGGCCACTCAAGGGTAGGCATATATCCTTACCCAAACTCAGGAATCTCACTGAAATATTACAGAATCACCAAGGGATCCACTTAAATAGGCACTCATATATAAAGGTATCCACCTATAAAAAGTATCCCCAGTATTCCATAAGAGAGTGCCCAAAAAAAATTACGCAAAAGGAAACTAGGAAATTAAGAGATGACTAATACCCATGCTTTTTTAGAAGTTGAATTTATTAAGGATATTAGGAATCTATACTTGGTGGAACTTGATCCCTCCAATATTTTACCAAATTAGGGAAGTAGAAGTAACAGTTTTGAAGGTCTTCCCCACAACATTGTCACCGGTAGCTCTGGAGGTCCTCTCTAGAGCATCTACCATGAAGGCTATCTTCATGGGTATAAATTGATCAATCATGATGTATTATCTCCTAATGAGTTCCACATTATTCCACCTAATGGAAAAAATGTCAAATATAAATAATGTCCTCCTCTTGCTTTCATCCGCCCTGAAGGTCCTCCCTAAGGTATACACTGCAAAATTTATCCCTGCAGCCGAACATTGAGTTATGATGGTAGTCCTCACCATGATGGAATGCGCAGTTAAGGTCCTCCCCACAGTGACATCTTATTACAAAAATAAAGTCATCCCATTACTATCTTATTCCATAAGGGTCATCCCCAGGGTATACACTATATAAATTCTCCATGTAGTCAGACAAAGAGCTATGATGGTAGTCCCCTCCATGATAGCACCTACTGTGAAGGTCCTCCCCACTGTAATATTCCATGTCAGGAAGGAAGTCCTCTCCCTATCGAGTCAACTGAAATAAATCCTCCATATGTTAAGTCACTTGAAAATAAGAGGTCATACATGTTATAGACCCTATCAATAACAAACAACATCCTTTCTCAACTAAGAGATGACCTGAGACAACAATCATCCTCTGAGCCACCTTCACATTATTCCCATACCAACAAGGCCCCTACTAGCCCTCCTACTTGCAAAAAAATAGTCAATAAGTTCCAATTTTAGTTAGATAAAGTATAGGGGTATTTGGTAGAAGAAAAAATGATATGTTACTTGTGAGAAGACAATTGTCCAGGAAAAACATACCCGTTATTTTTTATACCTCGACCACTTCTCAGTTCCAAATAACTAGGGAATTGTCATAATAATGTATACATAACATCCTTCTCAATCTCTAGAAAACACTCCACTACCTAAAATAAAAACTATTTCTTTACAATGAGTATGCAGAACATTCAAAATATTGGGAGATATTAATTGCCAAATTAACTTGAAATCCCTTTCGTCTATGCAGAAACCACTATCAAAGAGGCAGTGGAAAGATCTCCAATTGACCTACCTCAATGCACAACATAAGTTGTGTTGTTTAATTGGTTTTTCCCCACCTGATGTTCAAATTTGGGGATGGGGGGAACATGTATCTTTGCATTTCACCCCTTGACCTATTGAGTATAACCCACTAGAAATGAAATATTGTAATGTCATTAGGCCAAGGAAGCTATCAAGAAGAACCCTTAATTATGAAAGGAAACATGCTCAACATGAATCAGACTTGAATAAGTATCAAAAGCATTAGGTTTGATGAGAGAAATCCATTGAAAAACCCTTAAACCAGGAAACTAAAAACATTCAACAAGATTCTCACCTAAGGGAAGCCAATCATCATGCACTACAAATTTCCTCATAAGAAAACAATTGACATGCATACTTAACATCATATTAGACTTTTGATTGATCAAGGACGGGCGAGATCAAGAGAGCAGTGATAATAGCAGCAGCCACCGTAGTATGAGATTATCCCTAGTCCATAGGTTTGGGGGCATTTTTAACACAAAATGCCCCCATAATACTGAAAAATACAGACCAAGTAAAAACAAGAATAGTATGGGATAAACCCCTTCCCACATGACAAAGGGAATTTTAACTCAACCAACCCTCAATGAAAATATTTATTTTCACATTTATGGAGGATGAAAAGCCGAGAGGTCTTCCAGTTTTCCCCATATTATGACTCATTTCCCCCAAAAGTGAGGCATATGAACAGGATGCATAGAGGATCTTTCTAAGTCACCCTTCACCAAGAAGCTTGAAGGGGATCCCAGAAAAGAAGGAAGATATCCAACAAAAGATGCAAACAACCATCCTATCATTCAGAAGCGAATACAATGCCCACAATGAATTATTCATTAGTGAACATAATGGATTTTAATCCTATAGACGACACTGAAAATGAAGAAAATTTAGAAGATCAAGGATGTGGTGTTTCCATATAGGATATGGTCCACACTGATAATTAAGGTGTGCTCACTTGGAACCAGATAATCACCCTAAATTTGAGTGCTCCCACAATCAATCCTGCATTGCCTCCTCCAAAAATCTCTACCAGATAGAAGAATAAAAGAAAGGTTGTATATGAACTATATCCTATTCTCAACGAAGAGGATCTTCCTATGTTCAATGAAATATTCACTCAGTAGGAGGAATAAATGAAAGAGTTTAGGTGAATCAACACTGAGTTGCTACATGGTAACATCCCTATCAAATATGCTCCTCAGGTAGAGCCTCAACATACACATCTAGTAGGTGTATCTAAACTATAAGGATTCATCCCAGTAATTGAAGTAAGGCCATGACATCCACCCCAAATAGTGCCTAGACCATCGATCTACCTGGACCCGATCATGGATGAATACCAAGATTTTATTCCATTAATGAGACAACCAAAATGGGTTCAGGAAAGCCCTCAAAAGACGTTTCCGGTCAGATATTCTCCTAAAATAATGGAATAATCGGCTTGTCAAATCCTACCACTCACTACACCTGTCCAAGATTTGGTTTAACAGAACACTCATAAAGGTCTTATTGAAACTATTGATTCATTAATAGCTCGATTGGGATCCATAGAGGAGTGGTGTGAACTAGTGCATCCAAAACCAAAACCTTACCCCAACTGGGTGAGAGAAACCCCACCACCACCAAATTTCATAATTCCTACATTTTGGTATTAAATGGATTAGGTGACATAGAACTGCATATGATTCACTATGCATCCCATTGTGATCCCATGATGGGAACCCCAGAGTAGCAAGAAGCAACGGAACTTAGATGCTTCGAGTGAACCCTATAAGGGCTGGACTTTGTGTGGTACACAAGTTTACCAGCTTGATAGATTACACAATGGGAAGACCTATGCTAGAAGTTCCCATTACACTTCATCTCAACAATAAAAAATAAAAAAATCAGTAACCTATTGAACTACAAATAGGGATAAAATGAGAGAGTCTTGGACTTCATTTCTAGATGGAAAGGAATGACCTAATTCCTGAACCAACCACTTCACTGGGAGGATATATTAGCTCTATGCATTGATAACCTCCATGAAGATCTATGAAAAAAAAATAATCTTAGTGAAATATATAGGTGGGTTTCATTATTTCTCTACCATTTCTCAAAGAATGGAAGACTCCATACAACAAACTAAGCTAAAGTCTCAGATAAATCCACAAATCCCAGGGAAAAGAGAAGGAAAGGCACAGGCAGTGTCCGTCAGACTTAAACTAGCCTCCGCAACTACTCCAAAACTAAAACCTACACCATATCATGCAACACCCCTAGCCATCAATAGTAACCCCCCTCTAACAAGGAAATCAGATATAACCTAGGTGAAATAAATTTGAGGAGTGAAAAAAATAAATTTTACTCATTCTGAGATGATTAAGTTCGTGACTATTTTATAGACTCTATGAAAAATGAGTTACTTTTCATGACAGAGTCAAATAGGGATGACTAGGTAGGTCTCGATGACATACCAGATTATTTACCCTTTCACTAAATACTGGGACACATAATTTAAAAATGCTTCATCTTCAAATACCTCCTATAGAAAATGGTAGTTTTCATGTAGGTATATCTGGGAAGGCCACCAATATAAGTGGTGTGTGTTTCCACCACTTCCCTAGAGAAATAAGGTGAGTGGAAATAATTTCTTAGAAAAAGGGAACACAATTTTTATAGTTGGATGAATCATAATAAAATCATCCGAACTCATGGTATTCTCCAAGCACAGTTGAAATATCCAACTCTACCCCCAACTGCTTCCACAACAACATAGACAATATCATGAAACTGAAAAACCTCCAGAAGATAGCCTTTCAAAAAGAATCTTGATGAGAAAAACAAGGAGAGAGTGCAAGAGGATGGAACTGCATCAAGTCCAAAGTTGAATTTGACACTCTCATACTTTATTCCATCATATTTGAAACAATAGGCATCGCCCCTCAAAACAAAACCATCAGATATGGTCATCCTTAAAAACTCATCATCGAATGAGTAGTTGATATTTAGTTCCATTAATTTTATTCACTTAATGGATCCCTTATATGATGATGAGTATGGATATGAAATCAAGTTCCCCACACCCAATTGGGGAATTAGAGGAATAGGCTGTAGGAACTAAGGATAAGAGGGGATATACATTCATGGAAGTAACCACACTTCTAGCCGTACCCTACTCGGACTATTAATGTTATAGAAACTCACGGAAGAGACCTTTATCGGGTATAATAGGAATAGGAAAATACCCTTAAACCTTTCATAATCCACTCTGACCTGATCACACTAGAATATCAATCAGAATAGGAACATGTGTCAGATCACCCTTGGCGGGCAGACAGACCTATCCGGACTAACCTACAAGGAATAAGAGCACCTCCACCTCCTGTATCGAGGGAAGATCCATCTATATCAAATATTCGAGACCCTAAAGTACCTGTGAAAGAGAATCCCTACACATGGAAGCACTGGCCTTTAGATCATAAGTATGACATCTTGAAGTTGTTAACCCCAGTACTGGCCGAGCTCTCAATCTTGGATGCATTGAGTTTGTAAAAATACCTTAGGGAGACAATCATAGAGGATTTTCAAATTCACGAGGATTTTGATAATGAGGTTTCCATTGCTGAGTTATATCGAACAAAGACTGATGCTGTAGAATTTCACATAGTTATCTCCTTCCCAAATCAAGATAAAGATTCCATTATATAGGGATACATCAGACCCTTGTATGTTTTTGGCAGAATAAATGGTGTTGATGTACGAAATTTTTTCATTAACATTGGCTCTAGAGTTAATCAAATTCTTGTAAAAACACTTAGTTTGATAAGCTGTGATTAGGATAACCTAGAGCCTTCCACTATAACACTACAAGGATATAAAAAAAGTGAGTAGAATCTATTAGGCCAAATCAATATCAAGGCTTATTTTGGAGACCTCGTAGATGACTTAGAATTTCTAGTCATTAAGAAGAACACAACCTTCAACATCTTTCTATAAAGGCCTTAGTTTTATCAACACACAATAGTCCCTCATCATACCATCAATGCCTCAAATACTGCATTAATAGAAAAATTAGAACTATTAATTCTAATAAGGCCCCATTTGAATCCTAAAATTCACATTATATCGAGTAGGATTCTATTAGGGGAAAGGTAAATGACCCCTAGTTGATGGTATTGATTGGGACATCACCTAGAATGGTTTGGAAATGATCCAAGCCAACCCTTTAAAATATATCGGTGAGGAATATGTGTTACCCATCAATCAAATTGTGTATATGAGCCCATATTAAGGTGTATATTTACCAATCTACATGATTTTAGTCATCACCACTGAATCCAATAAAGTTAAAAAGTTTTCTGAATCTCCATACAATGGTGAAATATTGGATAAAAATGACCTCATTCCATCCTTAGAGCTCCAAGAAATCCCTGCATCACTAATTGAGGCAGAGGGGGCTATATCATCACCCAAAAGGATGAAGATGAACCTCTATCCCTCAGTCTATCTTTTATAGAGTTTCCAGGAAACCCAACACTATCAATAGGGCCATAGGAAGTCACTTCATCTTTCGAATATCAAGATATTGAATCCTACCCCGACTCTAGAGAACTCACCCTAGGGCTTTATTCCCCAATGGAATAAGATAAAGAATATGAATAGGGGGAATCAGAAGAGGGATTTGACCTTAGGGATGCCCCTATAGTATTTTATAAGGATATCTCTACCACCATTGATGAACTCAAATAAATAAATCCAGGTACAAAAGAAGACCTACAACCCACCTTGATAAGTGCACCTATGTATTATGAATAACAAGAGGTATATACCTCCTTTTAAAAGAATCATTGGGACATATTTTCTTGGAAATACATAGATATTCTAGTTCAAGATCCTGAGGTGGACACTCACCACCTAGGCCTACCAGAGGGACACTAAGGCTATAAACAGACATCCATAAGGATGCACCTGGTATGTCATTTCAAAACAGAGGCTAGAGTTAACAAGAACATCAGAGACATATTCATTTGGGAGGACCAATATACTAAATGGATGGACAATATTTTTTCCATAATGAAAAAGAACGAGAAAATATGAGTCCGCATTGATTTCAAGGATCTCAACCAGCACTGCCCGAATGATGAATTCCTAGTCCCGATCATAGAACTACAAATTGATGAGATGACTAGGTATCAAGATATATACTTTATGGATGGATAATTAGGATACAATCAAATCCATATGGCCTAAGAAGATAAAGAATACATCACTTTTAGGGAACCTTTAGGGGTGTTTTTCTATAGGGTGATGTCCTTTGGTTTGAAGAATTATGGCTCTACATACCAACGTTCCATGCATCGCATCTTCAAACCCTTCCTGTGAATGTTTGTCTAATGATATGTTGATGACCTAGGGGTTAAATTTCAATAATTATCTAACTACCTAGTGGACCATGAAACCATCTTCAATAAATTGCGGCAACACAACCTAAAAATGAACCCCTTGAAATGTGCTTTCAGCATTACCTCTGGGAGATTTTTCGGTTTCATCACACACCATCATGGCATCAAATTAGACCCTGATAAGAAAAATGATATACTTGGGTCTTCACCTCCTATGAACCTCATAGTGTTGATAGGACTTCAATGACACTTATCCTCCATCCGACTCTTCATAGAAAACCTTGAGAGATTTTTCCCTTCACTGGGTTAATGAAAAAGAGGGTTACATATCAATGGACTAATGATTGTTAGGAGCATTCAGAAATCTCAAGAAATATATCTTAATCCTACCAGTGCTGTTACCACCTATCAAAGGAGGGATACTTGTTTTTTATGTGATAGTCTAAGAGTGATAACCAGGTTCCTTTCTCACACAAAATAATGACATTGATAGATAAAATAGCATCTATTATCTCATTCAAACCATGATTGATGTTGAGACTCATTATTAAGATATTGAAATGAATTTTATGGTGATATTGTTTGCATTATAGAAGCCGAGGCACTACCTAGAGAATCACTAGGTCTATTAGGTATCTCTTAGAAACCCAATAAAATACATCCTTAACCATTTTATGTTGACCAAATGTCTATCAAACTGTTTTACTTTCAGTTAATGCCTCAGAAAAAAATCAAAGGCTAGAAAATAGTAGATTTCCTGGACAATCACCCCTTGATAGAAATGAATTCCTTGGATGTAGAAATAACCAATGAATATGTTTTCTTTATTCAATAGGACCCCAATATATGATAAATTCATTTTGATGGTGCATATAGAAGCCTAACTGGAAAAAGGATAGAGGGCCCCAAGCTTAACAATGTGGGACTAGGAGTCATGCTCATATCTCCAGCAAGGTAAGTCATTCCTTACTATTAAAGGGGTTTATGAACAATGAAGTATAATATCAATATCTCATTGTAGTTCTAGAGATATCACTTCAAGTTGAAGTGAATCACTTGAAAATAAAGGGCAATTTTGAGTTGGTCATCAAGCAGGTTAATGACGATTATACTATCAAAAATGAAGATCTAATCCCCTTTCTATGTCACATCTGAGGACTAATGGAAGAATTACCTTTATAATAAAAATGAATCATGTTCCACATTCATATAAATCCTAAGAAGACACCTTGGTAAATATAGCAACAACTCTAGATGATCCAGACTAGGATGAAACAATCATCAGAATTGTACAGTGCTGGATAGTCTCACCATTCATTCAATATAATATGAAAGAAGTTAATGAGATTATCCCCATACCTAAACCATATGGTCCTACCACTCATTGGATGAAACCCATTGTGGACTACCTAAAAAGGTAGATATTCTACTAGACAATTCCGAGAGAGAGAAAATCAGAAGATAAACAATTATTTTTATTCTATATGATGGATTGAATCACTAAAATGTTCTCTATAAACGGAGCCTTGATGTGGTCTATCTCAAGTGAATTGATAGAGAAGATACCACTTATGTCATGAAGGAATTTCACACTAGAGCCCATGGATATCTCCAGTAAATACTCATGATTTCCCACCATATCTGAAGGATTGGGTAATACTGGACCACTCTAACATAGGAATACACTAAATGCACCTAAAAGTTCTATTCCTTATAGGTTCATTCCAACATTAATCACCAATCCCCGAAGTTTTTTCACACATCCAAGTACTCCTGGACATTTTACATATGGATAATGAATTTCATGAGACCATATCCTCCCACTACGTCCAAGAAGTTCATGTACATTATTACTACGACCAACTTATTCTTCAATTGGGATGAATCTATACCCTTCAAATAATTCAAGGAAAGGAACATTTTTAGCTTTGTGAAAGCCAACACCATCACCATATTTAGTTTCCCTCATATAATATTGATGAAAAATGATAACAATTTCTATTCTACTGAATTATAGAATCTATATCAGGAATATGAAATCAAGTCGAACCATTCATCCCACTACCACACAATGGCTATTGGATAGATAAAGGCTTTTAATACTACCCTATAAAATATACTCCAAAAGATGGTATACAAGGAATAAATTTCATGACTGGACAAGATGCTATATGCCTTGTGGGATTACTGGACCACGACCCGCACTGCCCCACATGCGACCCCATACTCATTAGTATATGGGACATAGGTGGTCATTCCTAGCTATGTTCAATTTCTATCACACCCCATTTCCACCTAAGATCAATTATCCATGTATGTGAAATCCTAGAAACAACAAGATGAATTAGAGTGACTGGATGAGAAAATATTGCATACCTTACATCATTTTGAAGCCCACCAAAATCAGATCACATGAACCTTTAACAAAAATCTTTACATATGATATTTCCTCAATGGAGAGATGGTTTTGGTCCTCAAGACTCCAATGATACCCTAAAATAAACCTTTGAAGTTGTAACCAAAATGGGAAGGACATTATTTCATACACAAGGTCTAATCCAATGGATCTTATTCCCTGATTTCAATGGATGGACAACTTACCACAACATCCAACAATAAAAGATTCCTAAAGAAGTATTTCAGGTAATCACATGAAATATTCATCCTATCTAAATGATTATAAATGGTATATAAATAATACTAATATCATGATGTTAAGCCACTTGGTAAACGATATTAGCTTCATGGCAATAAACTACATAGTCGGTCCTCATCACATGACCTTAAAAAGCCTGACATCACTGTCCATATCGCAAGACAGTAAACTATATGACATCGATGTCCTCACCACATGATATTAAATTGTATAAGAATAATCATTTCAGTCAATAATTTACCACACACTAGCTAGATATGTGTAGGATAAAGATGAAGTTCCCTTGTTCCTGTGTGAGAGTTAGATCCACATAATGAGTCTCTTTTTGAAGAACAATGCCCGACTTGATTCCTATCATCAGAAGATAAGTAGTGATGCCTATAATCCTATTTTTAGGCCCAACCAAAAATTTTACCCAATTCATAAGATTATTTTCCTTACTAGACTTTAGACTTAAGGACTATTTTGATGTCATGATTAGGTTCCCCACTGGTCTAAAAAATCACTAGTCCTATATCTATAAGGAATAGTCATCCAGGCTCCATGATGCTAAACTGCATACCCATCTTCTTCCCCACAATATAAAATTAAACTGTATTTCTATGTCCTAGGAACATGAAATTAAATTGTGTGATTAGTTTAAGAATCATGAATTTAAACTCTGTATGAACCTTCCTAGGAAATGTTGGTGTGACATTGGTCACTCTAGTACCTTATTCATGTCAGGATTGTTACTCCTCCATGCCATGAATACCTATTTAAGGAATCCTCATTAACTTCTTCTGAAATCCATGAACTTAAACTGTAAACCCAAGTCCAAGAATCACAACTTAAAACTGAATATAGACCACCTCAAAAGTGCATATGTGGTGTGTTGGAATCCTTGGTCTTCATTCACATCAGATTTGTTATTCCACCACATTACACACATTCCATTTTGGAGTGCTTACCCCATAGTCCAAACTCGATGAACTTAAACTAGGAGTTAGCATCCCCAACACATGATGCTAAACTGAAATACTAACATGAAAAAGTTCCAAATGTATCTAAAACATATAAGATATGATTCCTACCCCATTATTTCAATGTGGGATTCAAAAAAATAATGTTCTCACGTGATAAAATGTTTCCCCTGACACTAGTCATCTATAATTCCGTATTCAATAACTGCATATGTCTCGATTCCTACCTACAAAGGATATATAGATACCCTAATATTTTAACATCTTGGTCTAACCACCTAAAATAAATAAAAAAATCCCCCTCCATATGCACGAATTAGACATACGTAGGGATATTTCCTCAATAACTATGTGTGGATTGATTCTTGTCATTAAAAGATATGTAGTGATGCCCAAATCTCTATTCCTGGTCCCATCCATGATGATAATTATTTCGTGTCGAGTGACCCCCATCATAACTGAAAGATTTTATACTTTATGGTCTATCAATAACTACATGTGGGTTGATTCCCATTATATGGGATATGTAGTGATTCCCAGACTGCATGTACTGGGCCCAATCATGAAATAAATGAAATGTCCGCTCCTCTTCATAAAAACTAAATCAATACAGGGGATTCCAAAGGAGATCCAATTTATAGGTCCATTTCAATAAAAGTGTTCTTCCCCTATATATGAGTTTGATATTTGTTGGTAAGTGAATTGAGAACTATGTGTGGCTTGATTCATTTCCACACAAGATACAAAGTGACACCCAGATCTCTGATTCTAGGTCTAGTGAAAAAAATTAAACAATCAATGAGAACCCCCCCTCTGCATATGAACCAAACATTTATAGAGAGATACCATTAATAACTACATGTGTCTTGATTCCCATTGTCATAGGATATGTAGTGACACTCAGATCTCTAAACTTGAGTCTAGCTACAATGAAGGATACAAATTCCCTCCTCCCTGTTTATGGGACAGATCATCATAAAGAGTTTTTTGATAACTATATATGTCTTAATTATCATTTTGATGAGATACATCGTAAATAATGAATTATTTATCATGGCCTAGTTACCAAAAATGAAAATACCCCATCTTGTGTTACATCGCCTCTTTGTGGTTGAATAAACCTTTTCCACCCCTTGTTTCTCACACTAAGCTCAAATCACATGGGATTAGAAGTTTTGGCAGAGGATTCCCCACATGATCAAGGTGTATCAATCCACGCCTTGGTTTCCATGGTCTTAGTAGCAAGTCCTTAAAAGGAACACTATTGGTCCTTACCCTAATGATATTAAACTATAAGGAAAATGTCCTTACCGCATGACATAAAACTGCCTAAATCCATGAAATCCATCTTCATTCACATTGGTTAACCAATATCCTTACTGCAAGATGTTAAAATACATGAATAATGTACTCACCACATTACATTAAACTACATGGAGAAATTAATTTTCGCATGACATTAAACTTCATGGTACCTCTAGAAATACCTATGGATTGATTCTCATTATACGAGATATGTAGTGATGTGTGGGACTTGGTACCTAGTCATAACCATAGGTTAAATAAAAAAATATTTTCACCACATATTGTTTAAAAACATATATCTATACAGGAGATCTCAAGTTTAGGTTCCTTAGCCAAGGATCTATCAAGGAAATAGAAATGACACCCCCTACGCATGAGTCAGATCTATATAGGGAATTTTACACTCTATGAAAAATTATGGTCTAAATATTTCTCACATACCTAGACACATCCCTTCCATTCACCAAAATCTGTGCCCCGAGAAATTTTGGATCTTCACAATCTTCCTACGACCATAAAAAATGGAGGTTCGATGTCATATGTAAAACTTTGTTTGACTATACACAATATTCCCCATTTGGCTCTGCACAAGTTTCACACAAAAAATCCCTACCAGCCAAAATAAAATTCATCCCAATGAGATTATTTTCCTATCTCTGTACGCCCCATTTTCATTTATGCCCAATCTCATTTCTCCAGATTTGAGAACCCCCAAAATCACGGTTTACACCTTTTTTCTCTATTACGTCCAAGGCATGTCAGAACATCCTAGACCGATGTGTTTCCTATCACTCATCATTTCCATGACATATGGTCCTAGTCGTATGAACTAAAAATACAATACCCCATATCGTCCTCACCGCATGACATAAAACTGCATGAATGTTGTCCTAGTTACATGAAAATAAACCTCATGATTCTGAAGAACTATCTTTGGATTGATTCTTTTTTTAAAAAGATACATAGTGACACCTGGATCCTCAATATCGGGTCCATCTATGAGATAAAAACGCATCCCTTCTCCTTCATATGGGTTATACATGCACAAGAGATTTATGGAATTGAGATTACATGATGTCCATAACTATATGTGTCTTGATTCCTACCATTGTAGGATATGTAGTGACATCATAATATCCAATCTTGGGTCCATCCATAATAAATGTCAAAAATTCACTTTCCCTATGAACGAGTTATTCCTACATGGGGAACCCTATAAGAACTAAAAACTGATTCTCAACTTGACAGGATACGTAGAGACACCTAGATCCTATATCATGATCTATACACAATAAAAAATACCACACACTCCTATACATGAGATATATCTTCATAGTAGAGTCCAATATGATCCTCACCCCCATTCACGCAATCTTGTATTCCAAATATAATACCCTTTTCCCCACACAAGAGCTCAATCGATGTATAGGGAAACCTTCCAAGAACTACATTTGGTTTGATTCATATTATCACAAGATACATAGTTACTCCAGGATTCTCAATACTAGGTCTAGTTATGAGGTAAAAATGTCTCCCCCTTTTTTTTATGTATGGGTTAGACCTACATAGGAATTTTACAGACCAAAACTACATATGAATTGATTCATATCTACGTATGGCATGTAGTGATGCCCAAATATTCAATCCTAGGTATAACTAAAACAAATAAAAAAATGTGTCCCTTCCCTATGCGTGAGTCTGAAATACATAGGGAATCTTATCATACTTGTGTAAGGGAAATATTTTTACTCATTCCTAAGAAATTTTGACATAAAATTCCATTTTCATGTTCAGGAACTCTCCTTTCACAAACCGAACTCTGTGTCTAAAAAGGTCTGAATCCCCATAAACCTCCCTGGCCATAAAAAATGGAGATTCAGTGTCTTGGGGACACCTTTTTTTTACTATGTACATGATTCCAAAGTTGGATCTGCATAAGTTTCCCAAAAAATACCTATCAACCAAATAAAAAATTATCCCCTTGAGAGGCTTTTTCTATCTCTATATTCCCCAATGATATTTACATTCAATATCACTTATAGGATTTAGAAGCCTCTATATTACATCTTACAAACTCCCCCTTCATGATTGAAGATGTTAGAACATTCTTGGACATATTACCATAAAAGGTAAAACCATTTATCCCTTGGTCAAAGAAAAATGACCTTAAACTATAGCCCTAAAATTTCCTCACCATAAGATGTTAAAATGAACTTTCATTGTCCTAGTTTCATGAAATTAAACATCACCGGGCTCCATACCTTTTTTACACAATCCAAATTCATGTAATAGTGGTTTATCATTCATGTCCAGTGCCGATACAGATTCCCTTTTCATTTTTAGACATAATTCCCTTGAAAAAACACCCTTCATGGTCTTGATAAATTTGAATTTTCACAAATCAACCATCCATCCGAAATAGAGGGTTAATGTCTTAGGGAAACCTTTATTTAACTATACATAATATTCTTTGGTTAGCTTTATATAAGTTTCCCAAAAAAAATCATGTCAACCAAGGTCAATTTTTTCCATAAGAGTGTCTTTTTCTACCTCTGTATACCCCCCAAAAAATCATATTGGAAACCATTCTTATAGTTACTCCTCACATGCTTGAACCATAACATTTATCTGATTTATAAATCCAAAAACCAGGGTGAATAAAAATCCCTCATTCATTGATGAAGAATATTGGGATATTCTCAGCCATTAAGCCCTATTGGGGCCCTTGCCTCATAATTCATGGTCAAAGCAATTTGACCTAAAGCAACAATCACATTATTCCAATTTTCCATCCTATAAAATTTCCATAAAAAGTGAAAAAAACTCTCTAGGCTAAAGACCTGAAAAGGGAACCTTGGATGAATGTTGAGTTATATATTTTTTAACCTATGCTTCACATGGTTTAGGAAAAATTGAGCAATAAAAAGAAAAAGGCACACAAAACTTTTTAGGTCAAAAAAATACAAAGGTCAGATAAAGAAGAAATCAAGTTATACCTTCTAAGCCCACACAAAAGTGGATATAGTAAAATATTAGGGTGATAATAGAAAATACACAAAGTTTGCAGGGCTTCCCATGTAACCCTAACAAGATTCAAAACTATGCTCACTCATTCCCTCAGCTTAGAAAAAACTTAGAGCATTATATGATCATGTTAATTTGGTTATCCCAAATTTCAATTGAAATTGATATCTAGTGGGGGTTATCTTTCAAAGTTCAACCAGTTATGATTGATTGTCATTGTTAAAAATGATAAAATATAAGCCTAGGAGGGAAAACAAGTTTTAATTTATTTATTGAATGAGAGCAGAGGAACATCCAAACCCTCAAGTTTATCCCTAACACCACTACTAAAAAAATATGAGCATGGAATATCAATAATGGTTACAATGAGTCTTAAATATCTTTAGTTATAAAATTTACTACTACCTAATGTAATCTATATAGATTCCATTTCAAATTGGCCCTTTTATTAGATTTAGTTTCAGTTATTGGGTGGATCTTTCTAATAATGTACCAGAGATATCAACCCTTCTACTTGATGGATTTAAAATTTTTAGTTATTTATGATAGCTGTGACTTTAACATTGTTACACGATCCTCGCATTCTTATAGCTCCTAAATTTGTGGAACCACTTGATCATAAGATATTTCTTATTTGGAAAACAAGTGGTGCAGCTCAATGGTAATATATTGTTTGGATTCCATTTGATTATGGGAAAAATTAAACTAATTATGGTCACATTTTCATGTTTCCAAGTCTTCTCGAGCTATAAATATTTGGTGGATAAATACATTTTGGTGTTGATAATTAGAGATGCCCGAGTCGAAGATGATAATAATTTGATGGAGGGTTCCCACCTTATCAAAAAACTCTTCTAAGGGGGTCTTTGTGATGATGGTGTAGATTTAGTGCCAATCCCATTTTCACATAGCTTGATGTTTGTTGGAGGCATTGACACCCTAGTCTTATTCCTACACTTCCATGGGTATATAATCTGGGATTATAGTTATGGTAGACAGGATCACCCTAAATTGAAACACCAAGGAAGGAAAATACTCTATCTCTATTGCTATTTCAATATCAAAATATAAATGGATAGGGTCATCCTCAATCATGGGAATGCCCGATACTTCCCCACATGGGCCAGCCTTGGTAGGATTTCCGATAACATTAGTTGAAAGTATGGGGTCCTCATAACTCCCCAAAAAACGAGGACTTTCAAATGAATCTCTCTCTGAATTCCTATAATGGTGAGAATAACGTCTTGATCTTGCGAAGGTGGGTAAAGATGACATATTAGGTGAAAGACCAGAAGTGGACAACAATTTATGCACACATCAGACTAAACTCCCTAACACTCCATCACGGTAGTAAGCCACCCACAATTGAGAATAATCCCAGGACAAGTTGGTTGAAGTTCCTATATATGGGAAATGATTTTTATTATGGAATCATCGTGCATCATCATCAACCACAATTGATAAATAATGGCAGGGTGAGATTCCATTTTGATCCGGGTAAGGTGTAAAGATACAACTTTCTACAGGCATCCAAATTTCCTTGCAAACATATATGGAGTGTAAGGTTCACAAATTCTTGTTGTACCTCTCGTACCCCTCGTGGTTTAATTTTCATGATCAGAATCACCCTCTTATTTTATCTAATCTTGTTTTAAGTGTTTTTGGATGATAGGCATAAATTCAGGGTGCCAAGGAATTGGGCCAAGAAAGCAACAAGGCAAATGGACTGAAATTCAGTCCACCGGACAACCGATGGAAGAGCACCGGCCAGCCGATGGAGGCCTGGACAGAAGGAATCCTTCTCTCCAGACCACCGGCCAACCGGTGTCACACCAGCGGCCAGCCGGTGGCACCCAGCCCAAACAGTGGAAGCTACTGCCTCAGTACCGGCCAACCGGTGGCCTCAGCACCGGTCAGCCGATGGAACCTACACAGAAGAGGAAGCTACTGCCTCACCACCGGCCAACCGGTGGCTTCACCACCGGCCAGCCGGTGGAGCCTGATCCCGAAGGCCTCTCCATTTTGCACACACCGGCCAACCGGTGGCTCTGTACCGGTCAGCCGGTGGAGCCAGTCAAACTAGCCGTTGGGCTTTTGACCAGCCTGTCCACTTGGCCTCCAACGGCTCCGAAAGCCTCTCCAACGGCTCCAAAGGCCTCCAACGGCCATATGAGGGTTCCCCCTCTATAAATAAAGGACTAGGAAGCCCCGGAAACTTACCCAATCCATACGGAAGCCAACGTACACATTTCCCATCATTTGGCGAACCTCCGGCGGACTCCTTCAAGGAACCTCCAATTGCTCCAACTCAATTCCTCATCCAAGGAGCACCACCATAGAAGCTTGGGAGTAGCCTTCATCAACTCCAATCAATCATTGGCGCCCAAGGCTTCTCCTCATAACGGTTTTTCATTATTTATCATTTTGAGCTTTAAATTGAGTTTGTGCCTACAAACTCCCATTTCTCTCATCCTCTATTCTTTTGGGTTTTCACACCACCTTTAAGGTGTGAAGAGGTTATTCAAGCCTTTCCTTTTAAAAGGCTTGAGTCAAAGGTGATCTAGCCTTCACCCGTAAAAAGGCTAGTGGGTTTCTTGCTCAAACCATTAAAAAGCAAGCTGTAATAGGTGAGCTAGCCTTCACCTGTAAAAAGGCTAGTGGGTTTCTTGCTACAACCATTGAAAAGCAAGCGGTAGTAAATCTCTCAACGGTTGAGTTGGGAGCGGAGACGTAGGCCGGGTTTTAGGCCGAACTCCGTTATCAATTTTGTGTCTTTCCCCTTTTATTTCCACTGCACTTTCAACTTTGATTTTTAATTTGTTAATCATTTTTTAAAAGGCAATTCACCCCCCCTCTTGCCATCATCTCCCTTTCTCCACCTAACAATTGGTATCAGAGGAAAATTTGAGTAATACCCTAACCGGTTTCAAATTCAAGATCTTTTTTGATGGCTTCCACTTCTTTTGCCCCCGAAGGATATTCTTTGGGTCGTGCTCCATTTTTTGATGGAACCGACTATAACTATTGGAAAACCCGCATGACCACTTTTCTTAGAAGCATTGGCTATCCCATTTATAAAATTGTCATGCAAGGTTACACTCTCTCTTCCCCCGATGAATCCAAATGGACCCAAGCCGATATTAGAAATTTCGAGCTTGATGGCAAAGCCATGAATGCTCTACATTGCGGCCTTGATCGTAATGAATTCAATCGAGTTTCCACATGCACCTCCTCACATGAAATCTGGAAACTTTTGGAGGTTACCCATGAGGGGACCAACAAAGTTAAGGATACTCGATTGGACATGTACCGTCAAGATTTTGAATCTTTTTCCATGCATCCATCCGAATCTATTTCTGAAATGTTTACACGTTTTACTGATGTTTGCAATGGGAGAAAGTCCCTTGGTGATAATATTTCTGCAGAAACCATGGCCAAGAAGATCCTATGGATCCTACCAAGCTCATGGGCTCCGAAGGTCACGGCAATCCAAGAAGCCAAAGACATCAAGAACATGCCGGTAGAAGAGCTCATCGGATCCCTCATGACCTACGAGATCACCATGAGGAGGCAAGCTGAAAAGGAAGGCAAACCAATCAAAACTCCAAAGAACATCGCCTTCAAGGTACAAAAAGAAGAAACCTCATCCTCCTCCTCATCTTCTTCCTCTTCAAGCGGCGATTCTGAAATGGAGAATCTTTCCCGCAAGATGCACAAGTTCATGAAGAAGCACAAGAAGAAGAAATCCCGCAAGGCTCAACCCAACGAAAAATCCGAGCCCAAGGTAAAATGTTACGGGTGTGGCGAGAAAGGCCATTACAAGCCCGATTGCCCACTCAACAAGAAAAAGGCCAAGCAAAAGGAGAAGAAGAAGGCTTTCAAGGCCACATGGAGTGATAGCTCCACATCATCCTCCTCCTCCTCCTCGAGCGACAACGGTAACAAATGCCTAATGGCATGTAATGAGGTAACATCTTCCGACTCCTCATTCTCTTGTTCTTCAAATTCTTTCAATCATAAGTATTATGAGGATCTCCAACATGCGCGAGATCAATTGGAGGAAGGTTTTCACGAACTTTCTTCCAAATTTGTTTCTTTAAAAAAGAATTTCAAAAAACTCTCTTCCGAAAAGAACAACTTCTCAAAGAGAAGGAAGAGTTGACCCTCAAAATCCAAAATCTTCCCGATGTTGATTCCATGGAATCAACTATCAAAGATCTAAGGGAGACTCTAGCCAAGTTCACCCAAGGGGAACAAAATTTGAACAATTTTCTAGGTTCCCAACGCATATCAAGAACCACCGAAGGGCTTGGCTATTCCAAGCAAGCTTCCTCTTCCCATGCACCTACTATTTTTGTAAGGGGGAGCTTCCAATTTAAATTTTGCAATTATTGTAAAAAACCCGGGCACTTAATCTATGAGTGCAATTGTAAAAATGCCCGGTATGGTAGGCCCAAAATCATTTCTTTTAACGATGAATTTTATAGGAGAAGACCCGCCACTAGACAAGTATGGATTGAAAAATCCCTCTTAGCAAGTCTCACCGGACCGAAATTTGTCTCGGTTTCAAAAACCTCTCCCCGGTGATTTGTTGTTTTTATTTAGGGGGAGTTAGGATCGTTTAAGCCCTTTTGATTTCAATTTCAAAATTTTCGATTCAAACTTTCAATTTCAACACTTGGTTTCAAATTTTTTAAATTGTTATTCAATTTTTCGATTCAAAACTTTCAATTCAAACTGTTATTCAATTTTCTTTTCAAAACTTTCAATTCAAACTGTTATTGAATTCTTGATTCAAAACTTTCAATTCAAATTTCAAAAATTTCATTTGGTTTAAAATCTCTATCTTGTTTTTCAAACTTTTCCCTCAATCAAGTTTTATGCCCCATGCTATTTTGATAATCACAAAGGGGGAGAAATTCTTGGTTGATTGGGGGAGAAATCTTTTAAAGCATTCTTTTCATTTCATTTTCTACATTGTTTGTTTTGGTGATTGTGATCATCAAAATAGGGGGAGATTGTTGTACCTCTCGTACCCCTCGTGGTTTAATTTTCATGATCACAATCACCCTCTTATTTTATCTAATCTTGTTTTAAGTGTTTTTGGATGATAGGCATAAATTCAGGGTGCCAAGGAATTGGGCCAAGAAAGCAACAAGGCAAATGGACTGAAATTCAGTCCACCGGCCAACCGATGGAAGAGCACCGGCCAGCCGATGGAGGCCTGGACAGAAGGCATCCTTCTCTCCAGACCACCGGCCAACCGGTGTCACACCGGCGGCCAGCTGGTGGCACCCAACCCAAACAGTGGAAGCTACTGCCTCAGCACCGGCCAACCGGTGGCCTCAGCACCGGTCAGCCGGTGGAACCTGCACAGAAGAGGAAGCTACTGCCTCACCACCGGCCAACCGGTGGCTTCACCACCGGCCAGCCGGTGGAGCCTGAGCCCGAAGGCCTCTCCATTTTTCACACACCGGCCAACCGGTGGCTCTGTACCGGTCAGCCGGTGGAGCCAGTCAAACTAGCCGTTGGGCTTTTGACCAGCCTGTCCACTTGGCCTCCAACGGCTCCGAAAGCCTCTCCAACGGCTCCAAAGGCCTCCAACGGCCATATGAGGGTTCCCCCTCTATAAATAAAGGACTAGGAAGCCCCGGAAACTTACCCAAGCCATACGGAAGCCAACGTACACATTTCCCATCATTTGGCGAACCCCCGACGGACTCCTTCAAGGAACCTCCAATTGCTCCAACTCAATTCCTCATCCAAGGAGCTCCACCATAGAAGCTTGGGTGCAGCCTTCATCAACTCCAATCAATCATTGGCGCCCAAGGCTTCTCCTCATAACAGTTTTTCATTATTTATCATTTTGAGCTTTAAATTGAGTTTGTGCCTACAAACTCCCATTTCTCTCATCCTCCATTCTTTTGGGTTTTCACACAACCTTTAAGGTGTGAAGAGGTTATTCAAGCCTTTCCTTTTAAAAGGCTTGAGTCAAAGGTGAGCTAGCCTTCACCCGTAAAAAGGCTAGTGGGTTTCTTGCTCAAACCATTAAAAAGCAAGCTGTAATAGTTGAGCTAGCCTTCACCTGTAAAAAGGCTAGTGGGTTTCTTACTACAACCATTGAAAAGAAAGCGGTAGTAAATCTCTCAACGGTTGATTTGGGAGCGGAGACGTAGGCCGGGTTTTAGGCCGAACTCCGTTATCAATTTTGTGTCTTGCCCCTTTTATTTCCGCTGCACTTTCAACTTTGATTTTTAATTTGTTAATCATTTTTTAAAAAGAAATTCACCCCCCCTCTTGCCATCATCTCCCTTTCTTTCTCCGCCTAACAATTAGTATTAGAGGAAAATTTGAGTAATACACTAACCGGTTTCAAATTCAAGATCTTTTTTGATAGCTTCCACTTCTTTTGCCCCCGAAGGATATTCTTTGGGTCGTGCTCCATTTTTTGATGGAACCGACTATAACTATTGGAAAACCCGTATGAACACTTTTCTTAGAAGCATTGGCTATCCCATTTATAAAATTGTCATGCAAGGTTACACTCTCTCTTCCCCCGATGAATCCAAATGGACCCAAGCCGATATTAGAAATTTCGAGCTTGATGGCAAAGCCATGAATGCTCTACATTGCGGCCTTGATCGTAATGAATTCAATCGAGTTTCCACATGCACCTCCTCACATGAAATCTGGAAACTTTTGGAGGTTACCCATGAGGGGACCAACAAAGTTAAGGATACTCGATTGGACATGTACCGTCAAGATTTTGAATCTTTTTCCATGCATCCATCCGAATCTATTTCTGAAATGTTTACACGTTTTACTGATGTTTGCAATGGGAGAAAGTCCCTTGGTGATAATATTTCTGCAGAAACCATGGTCAAGAAGATCCTATGGATCCTACCAAGCTCATGGGCTCCGAAGGTCACGGCAATCCAAGAAGCCAAAGACATCAAGAACATGCCGGTAGAAGATCTCATCGGATCCCTCATGACCTATGAGATCACCATGAGGAGGCAAGCTGAAAAGAAAGGCAAACCAATCAAAACTCCAAAGAACATCGCCTTCAAGGTACAAAAAGAAGAAAGCTCATCCTCCTCCTCATCTTCTTCCTCTTCAAGCGGCGATTCCGAAATGGAGAATCTTGCCCGCAAGATGCACAAGTTCATGAAGAAGCACAAGAAGAAGAAATCCCACAAGGCTCAACCCAACGAAAAATCCAAGCCCAAGGTAAAATGTTATGGGTGTGGCGAAAAAGGCCATTACAAGCCTGATTGCCCACTCAACAAGAAAAAGGCCAAGCAAAAGGAGAAGAAGAAGGCTTTCAAGGCCACATGGAGTGATAGCTCCACATCATCCTCCTCCTCCTCCTCGAGCGACAACGGTAACAAATGCCTAATGGCATGTAATGAGGTAACATATTCCGACTCCTCATTCTCTTGTTCTTCAAATTCTTTCAATCATATGTCTTATGAGGATCTCCAACATGCGCGAGATCAATTGGAGGAAGGTTTTCACGAACTTTCTTCCAAATTTGTTTCTTTAAAAAAGAATTTCAAAAAACTCTCTTCCGAAAAAGAACAACTTCTCAAAGAGAAGGAAGAGTTGACCCTCAAAATCCAAAATCTTCCCGATGTTGATTCCATGGAATCAACTATCAAAGATCTAAGGGAGACTCTAGCCAAGTTCACCCAAGGGGAACAAAATTTGAACAATTTTCTAGGTTCCCAACGCATATCAAGAACCACCGAAGGGCTTGGCTATTCCAAGCAAGCTTCCTCTTCCCATGCACCTACTATTTTTGTAAGGGGGAGCTTCCAATTTAAATTTTGCAATTATTGTAAAAAACCCGGGCACTTAATCTATGAGTGCAATTGTAAAAATGCCCGGTATGGTAGGCCCAAAATCATTTCTTTTAACGATGAATTTTATAGGAGAAGACCCGCCACTAGACAAGTATGGATTGAAAAATCCCTCTTAGCAAGTCTCACCGGACCGAAATTTGTCTCGGTTTCAAAAACCTCTCCCCGGTGATTTGTTGTTTTTATTTAGGGGGAGTTAGGATCGTTTAATCCCTTTTGATTTCAATTTCAAAATTTTCGATTCAAACTTTCAATTTCAACACTTGGTTTCAAATTTTTTAAATTGTTATTCAATTTTTCGATTCAAAACTTTCAATTCAAACTATTATTCAATTTTCTTTTCAAAACTTTCAATTCAAACTGTTATTGAATTATTGATTCAAAACTTTCAATTCAAATTTCAAAAATTTCATTTGGTTTAAAATCTCTATCTTGTTTTTCAAAATTTTCCCTCAATCAAGTTTTATGCCCCGTGCTATTTTGATAATCACAAAGGGGGAGAAATTCTTGGTTGATTGGGGTAGAAATCTTTTAAAGCATGCTTTTCATTTCATTTTCTACATTGTTTGTTTTGGTGATTGTGATCATCAAAATAGGGGGAGATTGTTGTACCTCTCGTACCCCTTGTGGTTTAATTTTCATGATCAGAATCACCCTCTTATTTTATCTAATCTTGTTTTAAGTGTTTTTGGATGATAGGCATAAATTCAGGGTGCCAAGGAATTGGGCCAAGAAAGCAACAAGGCAAATGGACTGAAATTCAGTCCACCGGCCAACCGATGGAAGAGCACCGGCCAGCCGATGGAGGCCTGGACAGAAGGCATCCTTCTCTCCAGACCACCGGCCAACCGGTGTCACACCAGCGGCCAGCCGGTGGCACCCAGCCCAAACAGTGGAAGCTACTGCCTCAGCACTGGACAACCAGTGGCCTCAGCACCGGTCAGCCGGTGGAACCTGCACAGAAGAGGAAGCTACTGCCTCACCACCGGCCAACCGGTGGCTTCACCACCGGCCAACCGGTGGAGCCTGAGCCCGAAGGCCTCTCCATTTTGCACACACCGGCCAACCGGTGGCTCTGTACCGGTCAGCCGGTGGAGCCAGTCAAACTAGCCGTTGGGCTTTTGACCAGCCTGTCCACTTGGCCTCCAACGGCTCCGAAAGCCTCTCCAACGGCTCCAAAGGCCTCCAATGGCCATATGAGGGTTCCCCCTCTATAAGTAAAGGACTAGGAAGCCTCGGAAACTTACCCAATCCATACGGAAGCCAACGTACACATTTCCCATCATTTGGCGAACCTCCGGCGGACTCCTTCAAGGAACCTCCAATTGCTCCAACTCAATTCCTCATCCAAGGAGCACCACTATAGAAGCTTGGGAGCAGCCTTCATCAACTCCAATCAATCATTGGCGCCCAAGGCTTCTCCTCATAACGGTTTTTCATTATTTATCATTTTGAGCTTTAAATTGAGTTTGTGCCTACAAACCCCATCTCTTTCTCATCTCTCTTTCTTTGGGTTCTCACACCACCTTCAAGGTGTGAAGAGGTTGGTCAAGCCTTACCTTGTAAAAGGCTTGAGACATAGGTGAGCTAGCCTTCCACATCCAACGGACACATTTCCCATCATTTGGCGAACCTCTGGCGGATTCCTCCAAGGAACCTCAACTTGCTCCAACCCACTTCCACATCCAAGGAGCACCTCCAAAGAAGCTTGGGAGCGCCCTTCATCAGCTCCATCAATCCATTGGCGCCCAAGACTTCCTAATTACGATTTTTCATTGATTTATTTATTTTGAGCATCAATTTGGGTTTGTGCCTACAAACCCCATCTCTTTCTCATCTCTCTTTCTTTGGGTTCTCACACCACCTTCAAGGTGTGAAGAGGTTGGTCAAGCCTTACCTTGTAAAAGGCTTGAGACATAGGTGAGCTAGCCTTCACCTGTAAGAAGGCTAGTGGGTTCTTGCTCAACCATTAAAAGCAAGTGGGTTCTTGCATAACCACTAAAAGCAAGCTGTAATAGGTTCTAGACTACCTGTAAAGTCTAGTGGGTTTCTTGCTAAAACCATTGAAAAGCAAGCGGTAGTAAATCTCTCAACGGTTTAGTTGGGAGCGGAGACGTAGGCCGGGTTTTAGGCTGAACTCCGTTATCAATTGCGTGTCTTGCCTCTTTTATTTCCGCTGCATCTTTACTTTGATTTTTAATTTGTTAATCAATTTTTAAAAGGCAATTCACCCCCCCTCTTGCCATCACTTCCTTCTTTCTCCGTCCAACAATTCTTACCCTATCTACCCAATTAGTTAAGACCCCATCTTGCAACATAATGATATAGGAATGTACTTATAAAGAACCCCTTATATCATCCACCACCACTCTATAGGGTGCAGGGTAAGGCGCAAAAGCGAATTGGGATAAATAATTTAACACCTTGACCATAACTTTGATGCACAGGGATTTTAGGTAAACAATAGAAATATTGAGAGGTGTTGGGAATAAGTTAGAGAAAAGGATTTTTGTGGTATTCCGATACTAATAGCATTGATAGTGCTCCACCACCTAGCCATACAAGAATTTAAATGGCATGCTAATGTGACACGTGGATCTTCCTTCTTGTATTTGAACCAATGGTTCATAAATACAAGTGAGTTGGGAACAAAAAAATTGATAGGTTGTCCCTTTAGAAATGTGACTTCAATCATTAAAGTATAGATTTGAAAAATTTCATAGGCATCACGGGATGAGAAGAACCATTTACTTAGGAACACAGTGAAGAAACCCACCAACCTGAAGTTAGGAGATACTTTTAGATTTATTTTGTAACCCAAAATGGTGTATTTTACCACCTTGATGGTAGCCCAATATAAAACCTGAATGCCTCATGATTATTGATCTAGATGGTTCCTTCTATGGTGAACTTTTGGACTTGGACCACTAAATTTCAATAATAACTTTATCCAATCATTTAAGGGAATGAGTGATCATGTTTGTAGGGTTTAACCAAGAAATTACTCTCCTAAGGTCAGCATGTTCCTTTACAATAGAGATATTTGATAGGTGTTTTCCCAAGTATTAGATGCAAGAAGGAATTATTCATATATGTTACCAATAATGGGGATTTCCCCTAGCTAGTATACATCCCATAGTATGCTCCCTACTTCACCATGTGGTACGTGGAAGGTATTGGTGCTTGAACACCAATGAATGAGTAGTTTGAGAAATATCTCAGTCGGTGGGTAAAATGAAAATTGGGAGACACACATTGCTTGGAATAAGATAATGACTTACAACTATTTAGGGAATTCCCTAAAATTTGGGTGCACTTAGAATAACCAAACTCCCTCCCGACTGAAAGTCCCCTTTGGAGCTCTATCCTCTATTGGAATTGCCTCACAAAAGGTTGAAAATAGATTGATAATTTTTAATGGTTGGTTATAAGGATATATCATGGCTGTATTAGTCACTTTGCTTCCAAATATAACCATTAATAATAAAGATTCCCTTTTTTCATGAACCAAAACAGGTCAACCCTAAACCGGTCACCCGAGTCGATCCGTGGCATAGCCTAAAGGGAATTCCTGATCCTCATGGGCTAGAAACTAGTGTAGGGCATTAAAAAAGTACAACAAGGGAATGATTTTTCCCAATAAATAAATAAAAAAACAAATATAAGAAAGAGACCAAGCATCCTAATATATATAAATGGAACTGAATTGAACATCATTTATATAAGAATATGAAAATACAACTGAACTACACAATGAATCCAACTGAACCTGATGACCACACTATCTCCATGTGACCTCACAGGTTACTTTCCAACACAACAATTGACCATCTCTCAAGTTTAATGAACTCATGATGGAACCTGTGTAAGGGATAAAAATAGAAAAGAACTATTAGCGCGAGTATTAAAACTCAGTAGGCTAGCTGGATAATCAGTGGCCAATGCACTTCCTTTACTACAAAAGAGACCAGAATTTCAAGTTTGAACTAAAATATATCAAAGTATGATTTTCTACACATTTTACTTAAAAAAAATGTACAAATCACTGACCTTATTCACTTAAAAACTAGGTTCATTCAATTAGCGAAACATTGGTATTTTCAAGGGGAAAGTGATGTCTAAATTTTGCAGATTGTAAAAAGGGGATAAAAACACTTTTCTTTGAATTTTTTTTCATAAGTATTATTAAAATAAACATATCAATTTCCAAGAAAAACATTACAAAATACGTAACTATAGTAATCACAGAATAAGTGAAATGGAAATAATCATATAAGTATCATATTCATCAATGAAATAAACTAAGAACCAATAGACATAGGTGAACTCAGGATATCAAGAATAATTTAGAAGATAACAATACATGAGACCCCATCCCTGGTAGTATTCCACACATGATAAAATAAAAACACTCAATATTCTTGGCCACCCTAACTCAGGATAGACCAAGGGAAAATCTCATAGCAATAAACCCAAATATTTCCACCTACTATGTGACATTGGTCATTATGTAAACTACCAGTACAATAATCATCGTTATAAAATTATAGAAATATTATAGAGTCCCATGTCTCATGTATATAAAGTAGGTGAGCCAATTAATGCTATCCGATCATCCAATCACAATTATATATAATAATAATCAATAAAAGGCATCACCTAGAGCCACCCCAAGGAACGATCTTATACCATATAAATAATAGAACACAAAGAGTCCAACCTGAGATACTCTGATAATGGATCAAAATGATTCCACAGTGAGGTAATACTATCCATTATATATATACAAGGAATTAGAAACATCAATGGGAGGTTCTCATAATAAACATTTTCACCATTTTCACAAAGTTTCCAAATAGGCCTTTAAGCATTTCAGAAAACTAAAATTTATCAACAGTACAAAATCCACATTTCATAAGGAGGTGTAAACACACAATTTTTCACATCAAAAAATTTACACAATTTCGTCAAAAAATTTAGGTAACACATTCAAGGAACAACCATTTTTATAAAAATGCCAAACGGTCCATTCACCAGTAGCGCATGCCAAAACTTTTTAAAAACTGATACTCATTTCTTTATAAAAACCAAAACCACTTTGGAAACCATACGAGATCCCCAAAATATCATTTTTCACACTTCTAATATATTTATAAATAAAAAAAATAAATTTATAACACATTCAACCCATAAAATCAAACTGGAAAATTAATCAAACATTAGACATGAAATATTTAACAAAACCATTTCAGTTTAACACCCAACAAGGAATAAAACACCAATTGAATGACATAAATTTTTTTAAGCTACCAAACTATGTCTAAAATATCACAAACCATGTGAGAAATGTAATGTAACAATTTATTAAGCATGCGGTGTGCACATTTTTTTACAAAATAAGGCCATTTATCCCAAAACAAGGCCTATACTACCATTTTGCACACCAAATAATCAAACCAAAGGTTTTACAAAAACACTTAGCATATATATAAGGTGTAAATAGTATAAAAAAGATGAAACTTAAATTAAACTGGAATGTTCATGGTAAAACGTACCTCAAATCCATGACGGAATAGCAACGCACCCTGAAATAACTCCACGGGCATTCCAAAACACCAAATATAAAAAGAATAACCCTGAACAACCAAAAACCCCATAAAAATCATGGAAAAATAGAACCCTAGGCCTAGAATGACTAGGGGAGAAGATAAAATTAAGAAAAAATGGAATAATAAGGAAGAGGGAGGAGAAAGGAGAAGGAAATTACCTTGAGAATCAAACCCCACATTGAGGGTTTCTTAGATTTGCATTAAAGGAGAAAGAGGAGAGGCTTGGATAGCATGGTAGAGACCTCACTAGGTTTGGACGCACATGGAGAATCCAATTTGGGTGGATTTGGGTCTAAAATACTGTGTGGGTAGTTTAGGAAAAAACACATATTTTTAATTCTGGGAAGTGTCGCACGGTTAGGCCACACAGTTTATTAAACCACGTGGAAAACCATGTGGTAGACATAGAATATACCACACGGTTACTCTTGGTCGACCACACGGCCATGTGCCAACTATGCAGTAGGTTTTATACCTACTGTAGGGTTACCTGGGTTTGGTTGCATGATTTATCAAACCATGCACCAACCAATGCATAGGGCCTTTTCAAGCCAAACTTCCATGTTTTTCTATAAAAACTCACATACAAACCAAGGACCAACCAAGATGAAAAGACTAGAAAAATAAAACACTTAAAAACTCAACACCCATCACACCCAGAACCTGAGAAAAAGACCAAGATTCCCAATGACCCAGATCATAAACCAAAACATGAAAAATCTGGTGTGACAATTCTCCTCACCATTAGGGATTTCCATCCCCATAAATCCACAACACATTACACCTAATTTATCAAAACCTAACAATTCTACATCAACACAATCCAACCTATTAGTCCAAGTAAATGTCCCTAACCATTAATAGAATATAAGCCTCTTGCCTGAAATAAAACAAAAACTCACAGCTACTTTCTAAGAATAAACATAAGTATCAAATGACCACATCCACAACCAAGACAAGAAAAAGATCTTTGTGACTTCTCACAATAATCCCAATGCTCATCCAAACCGAGGAGGAAACTAAAAAATCAACAGATTTAAAAGATTCCACTTCAACTGAATCAAACCAAGACCAAAACAAAAATATATCACCAGTATAGGTGAGGCCCGAATGGACTCCCCACCATTTGAAATCAACTAGAACCCAATAAATTATTAAGGAAAAACCCAATGAGACCCACAGTGGGTCTCCCCACCATTCAGGACCAACAGAGAACTACTAAACAAAGATCCAATTTGAACCAAAACTGGGCCTTTTCCCACACAGGACAACCAAAAATCTTCCACCATGACATACCCAAGCTAAAAAAGAAACAAGTTAAGAAGAACACATCAAGATCATTTAAACTACTCACTACCAAATTTAGGGTAATGAAACTGAGTCAAAACTCCCCACATATCCCTAAAAACCCCCACCATAAGAGGAGGGGAGGGGAGGGGACCAATGGTTGGAACATTTCAACCATAATCAACACTACCCAAAACTCATCACTCGTATGACCATAAACCAAGCCACATCCAATTTACATAGGCATTCCATAAAATGAAACTGATCGGAAGATTTAATTTATAGAGAAACCATAAAATAAACATAGTAACTACATCACCATAATGGTAGAGGAATGAGATTAGACAAACTTCCCACACTCCTATGATCCCTGAATATATGACAACTTCACTCTGAGAGCTGAGGTTGGAGCTCTAATGGTTTAAGAATCTTCTGCATCACAATCAGACCATGATAATTCCAATGAGGAACACACAATACCCAATTAGATGAAAAGATAATGAATGGAATTTATAGAAATGAAAAGAACACGTCCACTAAAAACAAGAGTTTATAAGGAGACTCACAATACCCCTTACATTTACACCATGAAAAAGCACCATGAAAAAATATATCTTACACTAGAAGAAAACTTACAAATAGAAAGTTCAAAAATCTTTCCAACATCACATCACTCTTGAGGATTGCCTCCGTGATGCTTTCTAGAAACACCCTGATAGAATCACTACAAGTGACCCAAGAATCTATAGGCCTTGTAGGGCTTCGAAACATTTGAACATGATGGATTTTTGTGGCCTGAATTGCGACAATGGTAACATATGAGGATCTCTCACTCTGAAGAGATTAAAGAAAGATCCTGAGGCCTTTTGATTCCATGAACCACTCCTTCAACTTTCAACCACTTCCTCATATCCTTACCAGAATATTACCCACTTATCCTAGGGATTGAAGGAGGGAGGATTACCTCATGCACTCCCACCATCATTGCTTCAACATGAAGAGATTTCCTCAGCACATTGGAAAACGAAAATAGATTGAGCTATGGAACCTTTGACTGCAGGTCAAGATGAATCCAAACCTTGAACTTTCAAACCTTCATGGAATCATTTTCATCATACCCTGGATAATAAGGTACTAGATTTACAAAGTGATGGAAATACTACAACACTGATCCATCACCGTAATGCAAACAACCTATCTCCATCCTCTTTATCACCCTTTATTTCTTATAGAAATACTAACAAATGAAAAAAGACTTAAAGAACTCCCATTTAAGATCTTCATGGGGAATGTTTAGACACAATGACTTCCACCACTTCCACGGTGAACCTTCAAGCAAGAAAGTTTCAAACATAACCTTAAAAAACTTAGGCAACTTGATGAGGATAAAGTTCCTTTCTATCTTTTGTATATACTTTTATGCTTCGATATGACCCACTTGTCCATAAAATAGAGGAGGATCTAGCTTCCAAAACTCAAGAACAAAATCCTTAGGTTGATCAGCTAGAAATCCTGCTAACAAGGAATCTCCCATAACCACACTATGATCACCCCTCGAAGCTTCATGGGGATAATTGTTGGACAAAAAAAAAATTAAATAACTAAATCATGTCCAACTCAACAAAAAAATCCTCCTAATTAAACAAAACATAGGTTATAAGATTTGAACACAAGAAAACAAGACATTAGAGCATCAAAACATTCCTTTTGAAAACATCTTTAATTTAAAAAAATTATTGGTGGGTTGAACACTCATCATTAGTATTCCTTAGAGTATCTATCACATTCATGTTTCTATGCCAACCTAGGAACCCATCCACCATGCCATACTGGAAATCCATTCACATTCCCATTTACCACCATTCATGTAATCACCCATAAGAACACTAATGCTAAAATAAAACATCCCCATTTTCCAAACCAAATCAACCATCTCATTTCAAAAATCATGTACCTACTAGAGGCATACTAACCACCAAGTCAAAAATCATTTTCAAATTCCCACACATTGATCCACATTATCATGATTTAAAATAAAATCTCATAGATTTATATCAATTTTTGTTTTCATTTTTATGAAAACATTTTTCAGTAATTTAGAAAACCTAATTTCATCAAAACCATTTTATAAAAACTCACTCCTTTTCATTTAAAAAAACTTCCAAAACAAACATACTATTTATATAAACCCCATATTTTGATTAATAAAGCCCAATTCTGTTAAAAAATTTCAATTTTACCCCTAAGAGGTCATTTTATAAAAACTGATTTTTATAATTCCAACACCACGATTTTTCAAAACAAATTTTCAGAATTATAAGGAGACAAAAAACAACTCAAAAAGGGAACTAGTATTAGTGGGTGTCATGAACATATGGTTGGTGGCCACATGTGAAACACACCACCAACACAGAGAGAATTTTAGGACCATTCCCTTGGATCCACATGGATTTCTAGGCTCTGAGATCTCCCAGAGACCATTTACCTAACTCCCCTTGTCATATTCCAATCCCCAAATAATCCCTACGAACCAAAGAAACTAATAAAACTGGACTTCCTGTGGAATCCTAAGGATGGAATGAGAAATAGTTCTTGGTGCTCTTCCCGCACCTACCTATCAAGTCCCAACAATCCTACTCAATCTACCTTGACATACCCAAGTAACAAAGGGAATTATGAAAGCCAATGTTCACTAAGAGATGACCCCCTATAATACATTTTTTTCAAGAACTAGCCCAGGTCGACCTAGAATTAGTCACCCGATCCGATCCATGGTATGGCCTGAAGGGCATTCCCGATCCCCATGGGCTGGAAACTAGTACCGAGCATGAATAGAGTAAAACAAGTTAATAATTTCTCCCAATAAATAAATAAATAACTAAACAAAGGAAAGATACCAAACAACCCAATATATATAAATGGAATTGAACTGAACATCATTTATATTAGAATATGAAAATATAACTGAACTACTCAACAAATCTAACTAAAACTGATGACCACACTATCTCCGTGTGACCTCACAGGTCACTCTCCAACACAACGATCGATCATTTCTCAAGGTGAACAAACTCATGATGGAACCTTCACAATGAAAAAAAACAAAAAAGAACTATAGGCATGTGTATTAAAAATCAGTAGGCTACCCCGATAATCTATTCCCAACGAACATCCTTTATAATAAAAGAAACCTGAATTTCAAGTTTGAATTAAAATATATAAAATTATTCTTTTCTACACATTTTACTTAAAGAAATGTATAACTCATTTCCCTTATTCATTTCCAAAACCAGGTTCATTCCATTAGTACGACAATGGTATTTTGAAGGGTAAAGTGGTGTCAAATTTTTTTTAGTTTGTACGAATGGGATTAAAACACTTTTATTTGAAAACAATTTTCATACGTCTTATTAAAATCAACACATCAATTTCAAAGAAAAAAATTACACAAGAAGGAAGAATAGTAATCACACAACAAGGGAAACTGTAAGAATCATATAAGTGTCACAGTCATTACTACAAGCAACTAAGAACCAATAGACATAGGTGAAATCAGGAGATAAAGAATAATCCAGAAGATACTAATACATGATACCCCATCCCTAGTAGCATGAAACACATAATGAAATTAAAATTCTCAATACGCTCTGCTACCCTAACACAGGATAGACTGAGGGAAAACCCCATAATAATAAACCCAAATATATCCAACTATTTTGGTCCACTGGTCAATACGTTAAGTACCAGTGAAAAAATCATTTTTAAAAAATTATCTCAATATTCCAGGTTCCATTGTATCATTTATATAAAGGGGTGATCCAACTGAGGCTATATAATCATCCAATCATAAGTAATATAATAATAATCAACCACATGCATCACCTTGAGCCACCCCAAGTATCGATCACATGCCATGGAAATAATATAACACAAAGAGTCCAACCCAAGGAACTCCAATAATGGATCTAAAGGATTCTAAAATGAGTAAATCCCATCCATTATACAAATAAAATTCATGGTAAATATCCAAAATAGGTTTTTATAATAAAAACTTTCACCATTTTCACAAAGTTTCCAAACGAGCCTTTAAGCATTTCATAAAACTATCATTTATCAATAATAAAAAAATCCAATTTTCATAAATAGCTGTAAAAACACAAATTTTCACATAAAAAAATTTACATAATTTCCTTAAAACATTCAGGTCAGTCATTTATGGCACAATAATTTTTATAAAAATGCCAAATGGGCCATTCACCGGCAACACATGCCAAAACACTTTAAAAATCGATACCCATTTCTTTATAGAACAAAAACACTTTGGAAACCACATGATAACCCCAAAATTTAATTCCAAATGCTTCAAATAGATTTATAAATCTAAAAAAATCATTTTATAACACACTCAACCCATAAAAGCCAACTAAGAAATTAACCGCACATTAGGCATGCAATATTTAACAAAATAATTTCAATTTGACACCCAAAAAGGAATAAAACACTAGTTTCATGTCATAAATTTATTAAATACAATAAAACATATTTAAAATATCACAAACCATGTGTGAAATGTAATGAAACATTTTATCAAGCATGTGGTGTGCACATTGTTTACAAAATATGGCTATTTATCACAAAACAAGGCCTAAACTACCATTTTTCACACCAAATAATTAAAAAAAAGGTTGAAAAACAACACTTAGCATATATATAATATTATAACAAAAATTAAAATATGAAGCTTAAATTAAAATGGAAGGTGCATAGGAAAACCTACCTCAAATCTATGGAAGAATGGAAATGCACCCCCAAAATCACTCCCCGAGGGTTCCAAAACACTAAATCTATGAATACAAACCATAAAAAACCAAAAACCCCATAAAAATCATGGAAAAAATATAAAAATTTGTCTATAATGACTATGGGAGAAGATAAAACCAAGAAAAAATGAAATAAGAATGAATAATGAGGAGAAAGGAGAAGGAAATTACCTTGATAATCGAGACCCACCTTGAGGGTTTCTTAGATATATATATCAAATGATAAATGTGAGAGGATTGGATAGCATAGGATAGACCTTAATAGGTATGTAAGCACCTATAGAATCCAATTTGGGTGGATTTGGGTCTAAAATCCTGAGGGGGTTGTTCAGGAAAAACACATTTTTTTAATTTTGGGCAGTGTCTCACATTTAGGCTGCACAGTTTATTAATCTGTGCAGAAGACCATGCGAAAAACATATAAGTGACCGCATGGTTACTCCTAGACAACCAAACAACCATGCACCAACCATGCAGTAGGTTTTATACCTACCGCACAGTTACTTAGGTTTGGCTGCATGGTTTTCCAAACCGTGTACAAGGCCTTTTCAAGCCAAAATTCCATGTTTTGTCCCAAAAACTCCCAAACTAACCAAGGACCAACCAAGAGGGAAATAATAGAAAAATAAAAAACTTTAAAACTCAACACCCATCACACCCAAAACTCAATAAAAAGACTGAGATTCCCAATGACCCATATAATAAACAAAAACATGAAAAACTAGGTGTGACATCTCCTGACCTGGACCATAAATGATTTTACCCATAGTAGAGATGTTTACTTTAGCATGCTCCCAAGACATCTCAGAACAACTAAATGATATATTTTTATAAACTAGTGGAAGGGAAGCATAATCATTAATTTCGAAGTTATAAAGTAGAAATTAGTTTGACAATGGGTAGGTCAAAAGCCTTAGGGAAAGAAGGTTCTTCAGAATACCCTCCTCAGGAATGATGTGATGTCGAAGATCCTCTTCAATATTCTCATCCATGGTAGTGTGTATCCTGGCCATAGTCATCGAGGTAGAATCCAAATCCATTGTATCCCTGTAATAAGTTGGAAATGTAATATAGAATCCATTTAATGAATTCATGTTAATGTTTGAATAAGTACTCTAATTTGACCACTGACCATTAATTTACGAAGTGCTGACCCATGAGGCACTGACCCATGAACCATCTGTTTTGGAAGGTACTGGCCCATAAAGCATTGGTCTGTGAAGCAATGATCCTTTGAATGATCTATCTGGATTCTATGTGGAAGATCAAAAATTACCATTCGAGGTTGAGACTTTCAGTTCATGAGAAACTAATACCAATTAATGGAAAAATAATCTACAAAGGAGGTGTTATGTGGAAGCAATAGGTAATTGAGATAATATATGGAGCACTCAATTCGCTAATAAATTCAGTAAAAGAAAAATGATTTGGGACCCCTATTTATTGGTGTGAACCACCCTTATGGGTATACTTGCCAACTGAAAACTGGTTTAAAACCATAATACTTTCTACATCATAATATCCTCCTCTTCATCCTAATCGGAACCCATTCTGATGGGGGGACTTTGTTGGGACCTAAAAATTATGAGTACAAGGAAGTGAGGAATTCCATAAATTTAGAAATGGAATAAATAAACCCTGAAGAAAAAATTTAAGAAAAAATTCAAAGGGGAAAATCCTAAAAGGATGGATTGATCCCGCGAAGCATGAATCGCTTGGTGGACTCCTATTATGCATGACGTTCTTCCTCTTTACAAAGCACCCCACAAAAAAATAGATCATGGGATGAGATGAAATTTTGACACCCATGAACGAAAAAAAATCATTTTTGGGGTAGGACAATGATTTTTTCCAGTATAAATGACCATCCCCTCAAACTAAATCATTAATGGGACAAGGTAGTACCACAGACCCTCAAAAATGAAACCAAGTCATTTGCGGGGCGGGAAGTGATTTCCACCACCACAAATGATATACCCCCTCTTCAAATGACCAATTCCTACTAACAAAGTTGTTTTTAGGCCAAAGAATTCTTATTGGGATCCCACAAAAGAACCCCCATGACCCACCATTGGTGACCAACCATGATGGTATTCAGTCTCTCCACTCTTTATAAAAAGACCCTGAGGGGACCAAAAGAAAGAACCGACAAGACCGAATTGAAGAGAGATGAAGGAGATGAGAAATGAAGAAACAAAAAGACTAGAGCCTCTCTATCAATTGTCAATAGGTAAAAATCTATTGTATAGTAGTAGGGAGGAAATAATAAATCATCCAGCCATCTAAGAACTCAAAACCCCTTTGTGGGTACCATTACATAGGGTATAAATGGATATCCCCTTTGCAGAAAAGCATCCTTTATAGAAAAATGATATACGGGTGGAACCCTACCCTATACAAAAAAACACTACATGGGAGGAACTCATCCCCACATAACAACATGACACATGGATGGAACCTATCCCCACAGAGTAACATGCTACACAGGCAGAACCTAGGTTCTCATAGCATAATGCAACATAGATGATACCATCACCCATGTGGAAACAATCCATGCGGAGAGAACCCCATCCCATATAAGAACCTGATATGTGAAATGTTGAAACCTAGGGAATTATACTCTTCACCTTCCATCACTCCCTTATTCCAGGTCATCAACCACCCATGTTGGACCCTCCATGAACTAGTCTAACAGCATCAGTCCAAGGCCTATTCTAGAGCCAACAAAAATGCATGATCAGATTATTCGGCACATCAGTGTGTCCTCTCAAGTCTACATACCATGGTAGATGAAGTCATGTGTGTAACCTTCACAATAAGGCATACCCTCAATTTTCTTCAGGTTTACATTCTCATTGCAATGAGGGTTCCAACCTTGGGGTACTCATGTGAACATCCCCGTTCAGGAAAATGAGGGCAAGGATCATGCTTGAATTTCCCTTTGATAGGGAATAGGATCCTACTATCTGGAAGAAATTTTAGGGCATCCCTCCTAGAGTAATCCCTTAACCTTTCTTCCAGGAGGGGAACTTTTTCTCCACTTTGCCTCTGCCTAAAATGTAGCTAGATAGATCACCAAATTTTATTATCCTGGTTACCAAGATAAAAGAGGAGACGACTGTACTCAAAGCCCTCTCTCCCACCCACTGGGCTTCAACACCTCATCCATCAGTGGACTGAATAGATCTTGTTATATTCATATCTACTACTTCCTCTTATTTCTTACACCTAGCATGACTCACATGGGCTTATAGGTTAGTGGTGATCATGACATCCTCATGATCCCAAACATTAAATGGGCTTTCTCCATGGATGAATTCCTCAGCCTCTATCTATATGGGACTCCTATATGGTATAAACCCCAATAATATCCACTAAAATGGGCCTCCCATTCCATATAATTCCCAACCATACCCAAATCCAAGGGTCTTATCCATAAATGTAAGGCACAACTTCAATCCAAATGAGACAATTCCATGCATAATCTAAAAATCATATTCAAACCAAAATGGTTTGATTCCATGCGTAATCCATGAAACCATACCTCTAACTTTAAATGAACATATTCCCAATGAAGAAGCACCAGATGGGCCACTTCCATGCCTAATCCCAGTTCATTCCCCCTTAAATGGGAAACACCCATTTGTAATCCCCAATATAAACCAAACTGTGTGGGGTTTTATTCATAATTAACTGGGATACATAGGAAGCATCCTTGAGGTCTAAACCTAGCACCCAAATCTACCATAATGTTCTAGGGGACACATTCATATTAGGGTAATATCCACCCTAGAGACCACATCTCTTTTGGGTCCCTCAGGATACCCCAACATAAGTCCCACACCATCCTTGACCAGGCACATTTATCCTATAAATCCTTACTACATGATGTTAAACTACATGTTTGGGTCCTTTCCACATGAATTTAAAAGGTGATGTGCCCAGATCAGTTTAATCAAACTAGGTGGGTTCTAATCCATTTTTGAAGGATGCATAGGAATCCCATTATGTGGGTTTGATCCTGACATCAAAATAACTTCTGTCTCCTTAGATGGCAACAAACTCCAGAGTACCTCACCTAGTGGCTTAAAACCAACATCATCCTAATAAATGACTATAGAATCCACGATCTATCCATAAAAGGGTATCATTGATGTAGAAACTCAGATAAATATAGATGCCTCCATTGATAGAAAACCTCAAATACATATATATGATTCCAAATCCATGCGTATTCATTATTAATCATTACCTTAGTCTGATATATATTATACACACTTGGTAATGAAAAAATGATTTGTTAACATATCTTAAATCTATAAGAGAGTCCCAGAATAGAAAATAGTTCCCCTAAAAGGGTGTGATGAGCTTGACTTCCCATCATATCAAACAATGTGATTTCTTAAGTGTTATTGGACAAGTTACCAAATGAATGATTTTATTTGGAATGTAGGTCCTTGAGTAATGGATATAAGAGCTGTTGGGCATTTTTGGCTCCACGAAAAAAACCCGTTGGAGACCATTCAAAGGCATTGTACCTAGTGAAAATGATTGAACACCATTAAACCCCTTGAAATCAACCATTTGGGTGATGATGTTTTTCATTGGAAACAATGTTATTATATAGTAATTAGAAAAATAGAATTGAAAAAGTAAGATAGAAAGGAAAAAAAATTAAGAAAAATGAGTACTCATGTTGAAATCTTTGCATTTTCCTCGGAGGATTCCTTAAAAATGGAGGTCTTAATCCGACATATTGTGACATGAGGCTCAAGTAAAAGGAATGTGATTATAAGGGAATAAAAAATTGTATATTTTCAAGTGGAAACTGAATTTTTCGGGTGGTGAGAGACCCCTTTTATAAGTATTGAGAATGACATTTTTATAAATATTTCAAATTAATATAAAGAGAGAACATGTTTCACTTGTCAAGAAGACTAAACAATTAACCAAAATAAATTGGGGGATGATATAAGGTGGATAATCCATTAAAAATTCATTTTTACACATGTTTTAAACATTTTTTTAAGTATTCTACACATAGAATGATCACTTTTACCATTTTTTGATTTTACCATTGTAACTAATATTTAGCTAAGTAGTTTAATTTTAATGACTAAAAATAAAATTCTTGTACCTAGTTATTCTAAATATGAGATCCATTTTATCATATAAAATCTATGCATAAGAAAAATCAATGTTAAAATTAGCACATTAATGAGTAAAAACTTGTTTCTAGAAAAAGTGTATTTTTAAGCTTAAAGTCTATGTGATGGATAAAATTATCAATGTTTTAATTTTAATGATATAATTTTGTTTTTGATAAAAATAAATAAAATTTATGTGGCTTTCAAAGATAGATAAAACCATATTTTACCCAAAATAATATTTAATTAAAAGAAAAGACAAAAAATAATTTCATTTATTGAAAAATATTACTTAGGTTAATAAAAGTTTAAACATAGATTTTCTAAATTAATAATAGTATTTTTAAATGTATATTTTTACTCTTTAAATACTTATTTGATCACAAAAAAATGTTTTATTAGTTTTTATGTTATAATTACTTCTTAATATATTATTAAACACTATGATTTTAGTAAAAATTGTATTTTTAACTATTCTTATAAAAATAACTATTTTAGAAAAATCATAAAAATTATTCTTAGGATAATTTTATCATTTTGAATTAAAAAATTAATTTAATTTTTTAAAATTAAAATTCCTAAATTTATAAATTTATCTTCTAGATGAAAATACAGTATATAAAGAAAAACTACTTTTATTAAAAATGCAATTTTAAAACTTTAGGCGTTCTTAATCCTATTTTTATGAATTTATTATTTATTATAATCATTATATTTACTATATGATTCATTATTATTAATTTTTTTTAATAATATTCATCAAAAAAGTCATAGATTATTTTATTTTGGTATTACGTGCAGAACAATCTATCAAACATAGTATTAATTAAAAAATATATATTCCAAAATTTTAGGGTGTAATACCCCCTTAAGTAAATTAAGTCCTCATAATTTTAATTATCATATACTAGTGATAAATTTTAAGGTAATATAAAAGATTTATATAACTTAAGATATAATTTCAAGATATATATCAACCTCCCAAACTTAAGAAAGAAAATATATATTTCAATATAATAGGCTTCTCCCCAATATTGAGTTTTTATCCGACCATTTTAGCTAAGAGTTTATCATTATTATGTATTAAAAACCACATTATATAATTTACTTATAAATGGTGTTAAAAATAATCTTTTCGTTGATAGACTACCGTAGGTTGATATACAATGTAATTTCATTATTCCAAATAATTTCTCCTTTAAGTATAAAGAACCAATCCATCATATTCAATTCATCTAAAAGAAGGATAATAATATTTTAACAAGGCACATTCCCATAAAACTTGGGATAAAATATAATAATATGTTTTATTTGACAATAAAATCATTGTGGTGGTGATTTAATTTTCATAACAATCATTCTAGCTAAGAGGAGTGGGTTGAACAAGAATCAAATATGACACTCATAGTTCTTTAGTAGATGATCAGTGTATCATACTCCCATTAATTTTTATGACCCAATTCAGTAATTGTGATTTGATAATATTTACCTTTTCCCCTTATATTATGTGGTTATTGTTGTTAATTATTTTCATCAACTCTTATATTGGTGTATTGATTGCTGCAATGCACACACTCTTTTCAATTGAAGCACTAGAGTATGGGTGGCTCAGTAGTTGGAATATTATTTTACACTATTATATTTATTGAACTATTTATTACCTTATAACACTAATGATCTTGATGGATATCCCTTCAACACTTGAATAACCTTCTAGTCCCTTTTTAGAAATTCCCATAGTACTTCCACACACACTTTTGGTATATAGGTTGTTGATTTTTCTTCCCTCCATGTGATTTTTCATTTATGTTTTCATTAAAATAAATATTATTGTTTTTTGTCTTTGGAGTAAGAAGATTATATTAAATTAATATCCTCATTAAGTTTACATCTAAAAGCATCTTAATAGCTACTAAAGTCTCTTATAGCTAACGCCTTTCAAAATGCAATTTCATGCCACTAAATAATCATTCGATATTGCTTTGGATGTTAGTAATAAAACTAGAGGCATACCTTGCGAGTATTGTGAAGTTATAATCATAAGTGATAATGAATTCATCCCCCTTTTGTTTCATCTCTATAAATTTTCACTCTATTTTCATATCAAGAGTTTATGGAAAATATTTATTAAATAATATTTTCTTGAACTCCTCCCATTCCATAGAGTTATATTCCTCCTTTTTGTTATATTCTAAATGGTATTTCACCATTGGTCAACCAAATCATCCAAATAATAAATGACCAGGACAACCTTCTCATGTTTTGAGAACTAGATAATGAAAAATATCATTTTTAATGTATTGAGCCATTGCTCCACAACCAGTGGATTAAAGGACCTGCTAAAAGAGGGCATATGTTGACTCATGAATGAATCAATAGTGAGGTTCACCTTGTTGAATTTGAGGGATCAATATGATTTTTTTATTTCATATAGCTTTTGAAATACTGGTGAGAATTTCCATAAGGTTTTATATCCCAAACCCAATCTCATTAGTTGGCTTGTTGGGATAATCTCTACATTATACATTGTACACATTATTAACTCTATTATTTTGGGTTCCCTACATTATCTTGTATAAATGAAAATTGGGAATGGGTATAATTTAGTTGAATAATATATATATATATATATAAGGAAACTATAAACTTAGAAGTAATATTTATTTAATGATATGCAAACATTATTCTATGCATCTCTAGATTTCAATATAGGTTATCAAAGGTTAGTTTTCTATCTAAACTAGTTATATATTAAAATCCTTTCATAAATAGAATGAAAATATGCTAAAGAATATCCCCTGAGGGTATAAAACCAATTGTGAAATTATGCCTCTTTGTTATGCACTAGGTGACGATCAAGTTAATATCTAACAAACCCTTTTCATGTTTATTACCTCGAGATACATATATGTCAGAGATTTCATACACTTGTAGTATTCACATAGGGATGTAATTACTAGTAGAACCCAATAATCTCTATTTCACTAATATTTTGGTATGTCATCCTATACTTAGAGTTATCCCCATGTTTTTTCATTAAATTTATCTAGAATAATCCCCAAAATAACTAAAACTTCCTTTGATACCAACTAAAGTAACCCAAGTTAAATAAACACATTTATTTAATTATTTAACATTAATAATCATTACAAGACACAAATAGTTGAACAAATCAAAGAAATAAAGGTTTGGTATTTTGGAATATTAGCTACTTAAAAAAACTTATTTTACAATAGTCCTCAATATTTATTCATAACCATTCAAATCTAGACCCCCTTCTAAATATATCATATGTAATACCCATGTTTCAAATCACAGGGAAAGAAATCATAATAAATGGGTGATGTTAGATTCCCAACAAGGGAAACATAAAAGATAACCAATGATGATCATAAGTTATCAAAAGGTAAGTATATGGTTATGAAATCATAATCAATATCAATGAAAATAACATTAATAAAATATACCCAGATAAAAAAAATAGCATAATACATGATAAATCATAACATAGGTATGCTTTAAAAAATAAGAATGTGGAACAAACATGAGCATATAAATCATAAAATATTGGATGACGCATAACAACCTTTTTATATTTAACTATCAGGCTTCACTCACCTATTTACCTTAGTGGATCAACCTTTATTCACTTTTTACCGTGGTGGATTGAGTATCACAACTTGTTTCCCATAATCTCATGAGATATAAATCTTTACCTATTGAATTGAAGGGCTATATAGGGCCCAAATGACACTTAATTAAAAACCATGCATATGTGTTCTATAAGATATCAATCATTTAATATATCATGAAAAACAACGAATAAAATGGGTTTTATTCATCACATCACAAAGAACCCATGTAATAAAAAATGGTTTTCAAAACATTTCTAGATGGTGTCATCAAAACTGACAGCTAATTCCCAAAATTCAATCACCCCAATAGAGTATTTCATTGGTGTGGTGATTTGATATTCTTATCAAGCATTATAGGTACAAAGGGTTGGTTTGAACAAGAATAAAATACAATACCCATAGTTCTTTAGTAGATGATCAATGTGACTTACTCCAATTTGTTTTCATGGGAAAGTTTAGTAGTTATGATTTCATAGGATTTATATTTTTTCCTTGTCTTATAAGGCTAATAATGTTGATTATTTCCATAAAATCTTGGATTGGTTCATTTATTTTCATAATGCCTATAATCCTTACAATTGAAGCACTAGAGTGTGGGTGGTGTATTAGTCTAAATATTATTTCCAATGCTATACTAAACCACCTATTCATCATATTTAGATAGTCAACATCTTTATGTTTGGACCTTACAAACTTAAATAACTTTTCAATCCCGTTTAATAATTTTACTTAGTGTTTCATCCCACACTTTTTTCATGTAATAAAATGATTTTTCTCCCCTCCATGTGATTTTTCAATTGAGTTTTCATTTAAATCCATATTCCTATTTTTGTTTCCAAAACAATGATTATCTCATATTTACATTTCCAGATTAAGTACACATATAACAACCTCTTCATAGATAATAAAGTCTCTTATAAAAAATTCATTTTGAAGATGTTATTTTAGTCTACTAAAGAATTGTCAGATCTTAATTTCCTTATCAGTAATAAAACTAGAGTTTTGCTTTGTGAGTCTCATTAAGTTTGGATCATAATTCCCAATTAATGCAACCTCTATTTTCTTCATATCTATAAATTCTTTCTCCATTTTCATGTGAAGAGTTTATGAAAAATATTTGATGAATAATATTTTCTTGAACTCCTCCTATTCCATAGAGACAACCTCCTTCTTTTTTTTTATATTCATAATGATAGTCCACCATTAATCAGACTCATAATCTAAATAATAAATGACTAAAACAAACTTCTCATGTTTTGAGCACTGGATAAAGGAAAATATATTTTCAATCACATTAACCCACTGCTCATCAACCAATAGATTATAAGACCTACTAAAAGAGGGTGGATATTTCCTCATGAATGACTCAATAGTGAGCTGATCCTTAGTTAATTTGGGAGATCAACACAATTAGTATTGATGATTATAGCAAGAGATAGTTAAGTGATAATTTCCATGAGGTTTTATATCCCACCCCCAATCTCATTAGGTTACCCATTGGGAAAATCTCTACATTATCCATTGCACCCATTGTTAACTCAGTTCTTTTGGGTTCCCTCCATTACCTTGATGAAAGGAAAATTAGGAATGAGTATACTTAAGTTAATGAATGTACATATAAGGAAACTATAGACTTAGAAGGGGGTTTTATAAATGATTTTCATACATTAGCCTATAAATATATAGGTTTCAATCTTGGATATCCATGGTTCACTATAGAAAAATATGGATTTAGTGGTGGGTTTTTAGTAGTGTTTCCCAAAATCTCCGCCAACATTTTTGTGATTTTTTTTTCACAACGGATTTTTAACCGAGGTTTTTAAAACTAATGATAAATGTTGTATTTTTATTTTTTAAATGTTTTTAATAGTTTATTTTAAATAACCACCACTAAATAAGATTTATTTTTTTTAAATGTAATTAATTTTTAGGGGCAGTTTATGAAAACCACTTTGAATTAAGGTCGATTTTTAAAAATCATTGCTAAATTAATAAAAAATATTAAATATTACATATTTAATTATTATTCATTATTAATTATTATTATTTATTATTTATAATAATTTATTTTTTATTATTTATAATTTTAATTAATTTTAATGTATTAATTATTAATTATTTATAATTATTTGTTAATATTTATTTTAAACATAAATTAATTCTTGGATAAGTTGAAAATTAGAGTTCAGAATCAAATGACTATAACTTTTGATATAGGTGTCTGTTTAGATCTAAAATTAATTAAATAGAAGCTTATGAAATAAGATATAATTAAATTATATAATAATTTAGTAATAATTAATAGAATAAAATTTATTAAAGTTTAAAGTTAAGTTAAAAATCAAACTTCAACTTGAATTGGCCATAACTCTTGATCCGAGTGTCTGTTTGAGCTCTACCATATATCAAATAGAAGCATACAACGAGCTCTATGTGAATATTTAGGGTAAACTTAATCACAAATTTTTTGTGGTCTGAAATTCTTAGAAGGCCCCTGAAAACAAGCTTTTGGTTCGAATACAATGTTTTTTAACATTCGATTAGATTTTAGCTTCATTTTAGAATATCTTCATATTCTTGTTGGGTTATATAAGATTTTATTTCAAGGATTTACATTTATATTGATTTAATGGTGTTGTATTTTTTGTGTTTTCCCTCTTATGGTGACTTATAATCTATTATATATATGTATGTATTAACGAATATTTCTCTATATTTGAATAAATTTGTAAATATTTATACATATTTATGTTTATATATTTGTATATCTTATATGGGTATATATAGATATTTATATTTAGTTGTGTTTATATATAAATTTATTAATATAGAATTATATATATGTGTGTGTTTATATATATTTATGTAACATAAATTTCTTTTTATATATATTTATTTAAATTTTGTGATATATATATATATATATTTCTAGACATTTATATCCATTTATTATTTATTAATTATTATTTTCTATTTATTATTTATTAAATTATTATTTATTAGATTATTATTTATTATATATTATTTATTTACTACATATTTAATATTTATTGATTTTTTATTATTAAATTATTGTTAAATTATTATTCAATATTTATTTATAATTTATTTTATATTATTACATGTTATTTTAAACTTATTAATTAATTATTAATTTATAATTGACATAATATTTATTATTTATTTACTAATTATTTATTATTTATTGATTTTTTAACTTATTGTTAAATTATTATATAATATTTATTTATTATTTATTAATTTTTTTTAAAATTTATCATTAATTTATTATTTAATTATAATATACTATTAATTAATAAATGACTTATTATTTATTTATTTACTAATTATTTATTATTTATTAATTTTCTTATTTATTATTTATATATTCATTATTTATAATTTATCTATAATTTTTTTAATATTTTTTTATTAATTTGTTTATTAATTTGTTTATTTATTATTATTAATTATTTATTTTTTACTATTTATTTATTATTTATTCTTTATTCTTTAATTTTTATTTATTATTTATATAATATTTTATATTTAATATTTCTTATTTAATTATTAATTATTAATTATTAATTTATTATTATTTATTATTATTTATTCACTATTAAGTAATTAAATATTAAATAATTAAATATTAAATAATTAAATATTTATGATTATTTATTTATTTATTATTTATTTGTTGTTTATTTTTAAGTATTTGTTTATTTATTATTTATTATTATTATTTGTTATATATATATATAAGCAGTTTTTTTTACTCACCACACGAAGAGCATGCTGTAGTGATAAAGTCTTTATAGAATAACAGAGAGGTAAGGGGTTCAAATCTCACCCAACATGTATATATACTGAATTTATGAATTACATATATGACATATGCATGCATAACATGGCATGACATGCACATGGTAATAAATAAGTAATAAGTAATAAATTATAAATAAATAAATAACAAATAAATAAATAAAAAATAAAAAATAAAAAACCGCTGCTAAATGAATTGCTTGATTTTTTAAAAACCACAAGGAAATTGTTCTATGACGCTTTTGAAAGATCACTGCTAAATGACTACCGACCCTCAATTTAGTGATAGTTTTTCAAAACTGTCGTAGAACGATTTAGCGGCAGTTAAAACCACCGTTAAAAGATTACTTTGGCATGGTGGTTAGTTTTATAACTAGACTAGTTATATATTAAAATCCTTGATGATGGTATATAAAGAGAATGTGATTCAACCAATGCATTTCCCACAGGAGTGTCAAACCAGGTGTACAGTTTAGCTTATTTTTCATTCACCAAGTCAAGATTGAGTTAATACCCAAAAATCCATTTTCATGGTTATTATCCTTAGGTACATATCTTCCGGGGCCAATATCAACTTTTAGTATCCAGACAACAATGTAATTTCAAAGAAAACCACACAATCTCCATTTCACTAAAATTTTGGAATGTTATCCTATACTTAGACTCATCCCTTAGCCTTATCCCTAGTTTTGTTTGCTAAATTTTTCTAGACTAATCCCTAAAATAACTAAACCCTATTTTGATACAAACTAAAGTGACTCAAGTGATATAAACACATTTATTTTCTTATTTTACATGAATAATCATTCCATCTCACAAATATTTTCACAAACTAGATAATCAAAGGTTTGATGTCTTAAAAGATTAGTTATATAAACAATTTATTATACAATACTTGTCAACATTTCCCCATAACTGTGAAAATATAACCCCCCTTTTAAACATATCAAACAAAATTACCATATTTGTATCATAGGAAAATAAAATATAAGAAAGGGGTGAGCTTAGATTCTCAGTAAGGGAAAAAATAAGAGATAACCAATGAAAATCATAAGTGAGTGAAAGATAAGTATATGGGTATGAGATCATAATCAAGATCCATTAACATAAGAATATGATAAATAATGGAGCATAATAATACATGGAGCATAATATATGACCAATCATAACATAAGTATGATTCAAAACATAAGAACATGCCACAAAAAATGAGAATATAAATCATAAAATAATGAATCTGGCATCACAATCTGTTTCCCTTAGTGAATTATGCTTCACCAACCTATTTTCCTTGGCAGATCAGACTTCCCATGGTGGATCAAGATTTACTACCCTATTTCCCTTGGTGGATCGAGCATCATAACTCATTTCCCATTATATCATGAGATAAAAAGCTTCACCCAATGTCTTAGAGGGATACATATGGCCTGACTATCACTTAATGAAAGTACATACATATTTGTCCACAAGATATCAATGATTCAACATATCATGAAAATCCATGACAGAAAATGGGTTTCATTCATCACATCATAAATAACTTATGGAATAAAAAATGGTTTTAATAACATTTCAAAAATTTATCACTAAAATTAACCTCAAGAATGAAAAGGATTAATAGAATAAATTCAATCAACCCAAAATATTATTTTATAAGAACATTTAGAGGGTGGTTCATGAAAGATAACTTTCAAGGATATAAATCCCTTATCTTTAGAAAGGAAAATAGAAGTAAAATTATAAAAGAGTTTTCTAGAAAATAATTTTATCTTTGGAATAAAATATGATGCTACAGTTACTTTGAAAACATATTTTATAAAATGCTGAAGTGAAAACATTTGAAAAAGCTTTAATTTTAAAAATAAATTTTAACAGTGGAGCCTAGAAAAAGAAAAATGATTTAAAAAACATGAATTTAAATCATTTTGAAAATATTTAGTATTTTTAAAAAGAATATTAAATAATGGATCATTAAAAAATTCTTAAAAGTTTCAAAATTTTGGAGTGATGTTTTTTAAAAATATCACCTAAAAACACCAATAATACATCATTGAAAAGATATAAATATTATCAAAAATAAATATACAGTGGAATAAAAAACATTTTATTTTTAAATGGATGGAAAATATTTTGAAATACATTTATTGAAAACCCACATCATAAAAAACACAATAAAACTTACTTTTAAAAATATGAGATGGGAAATATTTAGGTCACTTTAGATAACACATAATTATGTTTCCAAATATAGATGAGAACATTTTTGGAAATGGAAAATATGGACAAGGATGGAAAACTATTGTTAGAGAGGATGAGAATTATTCTCATCAATGATATAATTTTTTTGAGGAAGAAATTAATAATGGAAGAATATTTTAATAAAAGGTGTAATTATCCTTATATAGGAAGATAAATTACCATAAAATAAAATATTAGTGTGGAAGAAACCAAACATGGAAGAAATAAGTTCAAGAAGATGCATTCCAACTCAACAAAAAAGTTTTATTAACAATGAAACCTACAACTTTGGTATCTTTTGAATCAAAGTCCATTTAAAGAAAGAAGATGATATTTATTTTAAATCCCCATGAATTATATGAATATGTTAAATGAAATTTATTAGGAATTAATCACACAATATCTAAGACACTATGTGAATAATAGGAAATATGTCACAATAAATTAAATTTGAGACAAAGAACCCCTTACAATGTTTGTAATTTTTGATTCAAAACCCCAATTGAGAAAGAAATTGTAATATAACATTGAATATCCTAAAATATAAGAGAATAATTATATATAATATTTAATTATAAGTAGATTCACTATTACAAATAAATAATGCTTCATAATAAAAATATGTCTCAAGTGGTGAAAATTTGAGACAAGAAACCCCTACCTTGTTCCCCGCCTAGTTGAATGCACTCTAAGATCCTTTATAAAAAATATAAATATCTTAATATTCTATTTCAAAACCTCATTCATATACATTAACTTTTATTAAATTTATTTATAATTATTATCTACATGTATATTAGTTAGTCATTACCTACTATCGATATCAGGTGTGAGTAATCTTAATCATTTTGAAATACTTTTGTAATGGTAGTTTTCTTATTTATTATTATCAAAAAATATTATAATTCCTAGATCATATAAGGAAATTAAATTTAATATTTATAATTATTTAAAATGTTATAATTTAGTTCTATGATATTTTTGGTTATAATCCTTGAAGATGAAATTGGCGATGAGCATGTTTCAGTGATTTTTAACAAACAAACGTTGGTATCCAATTAATGAGTTTAATATTAATGCTACCATTATAGAAAAAATTAAAAGAATTATTCAATTATTTAAATAATATATTATCATAAATTTATTTCACATAGTCTTTCATGATATTAATTTATTGCATTATTCAATTAGGTAGTCTGACTGACCAAATCATGAACTCACTATGATTAATGGAATATTTCGATTATAAAAGTGGTTTATTTTGGAATAATATCATTTTTATAGAAGAATAATTATATTATTTAGATAAATTAAGTGTAGTTAATCATATTTTAATATATTTTAATACATTACAAGGAAACTAGATGGAAAATGAAATACGTTACTTCAGAGAGGCGGTAGTCCACACAACCCGAAGTTAACATTTTTTTTCTTTAAGAATGAAAGTGAAAGAAGGTGGATTATAATTTTCCTATTTATAATAATAATTATTTTATATATATAACATTTATTAATCAATTTTACCCTTATAATTATTGAAGATATGTGGTGGTAAAAAAAAGGAATTTGACACTTCGTGGTGGTGGTAGTCCACACAACACACAAATGGAGATCTCATTTTTCTAAATATAAAATGGTAAAGGTGGTGAATAGTCACTACATTAGCATAATAACGTTAAATATAAAAACCATACTTATTTATTTCAATAGTAATTAAAAATCATAATTCAAAAATCAAGATAAAAAAGAAATAGAAGTTATAGAAAATAAGCACTGACGTAGAAATCATTGTGTTTTCCTTTGAGGATTTCTCAAGAATGGAGGTTTTAAGATAATATATTATGAATATAGGATCAATAAAAAAGAAAATTATTTTAGGTTAAGAAAAATGGGTAGATTTTAAATTTGAAACCTAATTTTTAGGGTAGATATAAAGGGATGGCGAGAGGCCCCTTTTATAAATGGTGAGAATGATTTTTTTAAATATATCAACTTAATATAAAGAGAGAAGATGTTTCACATGTTAATAAGACTCAAAAATGGAAAATAATGGAGTAAGGGATGATTTAAGATTTATCAAACCTCAAAAATTCATTTGAAAACATGTTTTAAGCATGTTTTTATGTTCTTTACATGTAGAATTTTTACTTTTCTATTTTTAGTTTTATCGTGGTAACTTGGTTTTACATAAGTAATTTAATTTTAATTCCAATAAAAAATGGAACTTATTAAATAAATTGCACCTAATGATTTTAAATTTGATATCCATTTCATCATATAAAATTTTTATGTGTAAAAAAAATCAATTTTAACACTAGTGAATGTAACACGTAGTAACCTGTTTTAGAATGTGCATTTTTTGCTTAAAGTTATGTGTATGATAAAACTATAAATGTATTTAATTTTCATGTTATGAATTTTATTATTATAAAAAAATAAAACTTATGGGGATTTCAAAGAAATCCTAAAGTTGAATTTTACCAAAACTAATATCTTATTAAAAGAAAAGACCAAAAATAGTTTCTTTTATATCATTTTATTTGAAAATGTTACATAAGTTAATAAAAGGATAAACATTGGTTTTATGAAGTCATAATAATACTCATAAATGCATAGTTTTATACTTGAAATACATATTGGATCATAAACAATGTTTTATAATTTTTTATGTTATACTTCTTGATATAGTCATACACACTAAAATTTTAGTAAAAACTGTATTTTTAACTATTCACATAAAAATTAATTAATTTGAAAAAATATAAAAAAATTACTATTAGGATAATTTTGTTTTTATTAATTATAAAACGAATTTAATTTTGTAAAACTATATGTCTGAAATTTATAAATCTAGTTTTATATGAAAAAAAATATATAAAGAAAAATTGCTTTTACTGAAAAACGCCCTTTTAAAAAATTAGGTGTTCTTAATCCTCTTTTGTATGGATTTATAATTAATTACAAAATTTTTATTTACATGTGGTTTTATTATTCTTAAATTTTATTAATAATATACATCTAATATGTCACAATTCTTTTTAGTTTGGTTTTGCGTGTGTAGCTAGCTATCAAACATAATTTTAATTTCAAAAAATATATTCCAAAAACTTAGTGTGTTACAATAACCATCTATAGAATGATTTAATATTTTACCAATTGAAACATTGTATCTATGTGATGTCATCAATGAAACAGAATTACGGGTTATAAATAGATTCTCGAATTTAGATTTAATCATAAAATAACTCAATTGTTTAATGAAAATAAATATAGACTTTCCTTATTGTACCTCATTATACCTCAATTATGAAAAAATTGTAAAAATAAATAATGAATCATGTTCACCATAATATAGGGTTCATTCATTTAAACATACATGTATTTTTTATAATTGAGACCCAAATTGTGAAGCAAAATATTTTCTTTCATAGAATTTTTTTGGAAATGTATTCCCTTTAGGCAATAATGATTTAAGTAACAAAAAAAATTGACCAAAAAAACTATTTGAAATTAAAAAATAAGATTTAATATCAATAAATTTTATAGCAACTGCAAATTTTATTATCATACATATGTTATATAAGGTCTCCTCAATAGATTTCAAAGAATCATGAAATCTAGTTGGTTCCAATTCTGGATTTGAATTGTCATTCTGAGTTTTTGTTTCTTGATAAGATGGGTCAATAATATCATGCACTAAAATTTGAAACTATGAATTTTATGAAACCAAAAAATATGTATTTTTTCTGAATTTAGTTCACTATATTGATACCAAAATACATTATCATTTCAAAAACCAAAACTAAAGAGATGTACTACAAAATTAGAAAACATTTCATATATTCTATTATCAGACTTATTACATGATAACTTAACTATTATTATAGAAATAAATTTTGAATTTAATGATGAAAATGATATAATTGCTTTGGCACCCTCAGTATAGATAGGATTTATTTAATCATGATCTTGTAATATAAAATGGTATATATTTCATCAGCCCTTGGTTTAAAAAAAATTGTAATTAGTTTATTATATAAAACGTTAAAAATGTTTAGTGAATATTATTTTCACTAAATGAAGAGTTAGTTATTTTTTATAATATAATTCATAATATATTTCATTTTAAAAATTATTATAAATTTATAAATTTTAAAATATTAGATTCAGGGGGGTGGTTTCCCTCTCATGCAAGTACGAGACACTGATATCACACATAAAGGGTCACAAATGCAGAATGCCAAAAACATTGTGTAGAAAATGCATGAGTGTTCTAATTTAATACAAATTAATATTAATTTATACTAAACTATAAAATTTTACACAAATATTTATTAATTTATTCTAATTTATACTAATGTATAATATTTTTATTAATTTAAACCAGTATATACTAAATTATATAAATTTATACTAAATTATATCAATTTAAAATAATTTATACCAATTTACAATGAATTTATTCAAATTCATGGCAATTTATATTAATTTATAATAAATTATATCAATTTATACTAATATATAATAATTTTTGTTAATTTATACTAATTTATAGAAATATATATCAATTTTTATTAATTTATATCAATTTATTCTAATATATAACATATTTTATTAATTTATAATAAATTATATTAATTATACCATTTCTTTAAAATTATTACTTTTTTATATTAATTTATAATAAATTTTATAAATTTATAGTAATTTATATTAATTTATAAATTTTTTTGATAAATTTATATTAATTTACCATAATTTATATTATTTTATACAAAATTACTCTAATTTATAGTAAATTATATTAATTTATAACAATTTATAATAATTTATATTGATTTATGCTTATTTATTCTAATGGATAATAATATTATTAATTTATACTCATTTATAATAATGTATAATTTTTTTATTAATTTATAATAAATTATACTAATTTATTATAATTTATATTAATTTATACCAAATTATATCAATTTATACCAATTTATACCATTATATAATAATTGTTATTAAATTATGCAAATTTATACTAATGTATAATAATTTTTATTACATTAAACTCATTTATACTAATATTTAATAATATTTTTTAAATTATACTAATTTACATTAATTAATACCAATTAATTTTAATTTATACTAAATTATATCATTTTTAAATAAATTATATCAATATATGATAATTTATTCAAATATATAATTGTTTTTATTTTTTTTACTAATTTATATCAATTTATACTAATTTATACTAAATAATACCTATTTATAGTAATTTATATTAATGTATACTAAACTATATCAATTTATAATAAATTATATCAATTTATATTACTTGATACCATAACATATCATTTTTTACTAATTTATGCTAATTTTTATTGTTTATTATTAATTTGTATTAATTTTATTTAATTTATACTAATTTTAAATAATTTATACTATTTTTAATTAGTTTATACTAATTTATACTAGATTTTATTAATTTATACCATTTTATAAATTTTTTAATTAATTTATAATAATTTATAGTAAATTATACCAATTTTTAATAAATTATATTAATTTAAAATAAATGTAAGGTGAATTTAATAAATTAAAATAACTAACAAACTATATAAATAAAATAAACTAAATATAAAAATTTAATATCAATTAAAAAAAGTTTTAAAAAATATCTTGAAATTGGAACTTTAGAAAACAATATATAATTTTGACTCGGAATCTACTGATTTAAAGGCTAGATATTAAATTAGAGTGTTTTTTCAAGAGAAATAGAAGATATGAATTTTCTGTGGGGAAGAGCGGGAGGGGGGTTTTCTTATTTATAGATAACTTTTTTTAGAATACCTTATGTGAGAGAATGTTCTATCTCTTGGACTATTTGTGACGAATATTGATGATAAAGTGGTTATTTGTAACAAATAACATATACATAGAAAAAAACCACTGCAAAAAATATTTTTTCACACTCATGGTAATATTTTTTATGATGGAAATGATTAATCGCAAAGTAACTGCTAACAAGGTATTTGTGATGGATTCCATTGCAAATAATCCTTATCTGAATGGGGTATTGGAAACTGACTTCTCAGTCTATTGTAAATACTTTTTTCGAAATGAACTCTTTGCAATGAAATTTTCATTCTGTCGCAAAAAAGTTCTTTTTCACTACCACTCAAGAAAATGTGCCAAAATGATTGGAAATAGAATACTCATTCATCATAAAAAATCCATCATGAAGAAACTTATTTGTGATGGATGTACTAGTCCATCGCAAATAAGTCGATTCCAGACACTATTTGCGACAAACTACTCTTCTGTCGCAAATAACACGCCATAAAAGATCGATTTTCCTACAACATTTGATACCAACTGTTTACTTTACATGTATTGTAAATATACATGAGTTCAAAATCAAGGGAAGAACTAATAAAGTTTGTAGTTTTTATTCAAATTACAAAGAAAAGAGTTTCTATCTCAAGGTTTTGAATGCAAAATAGTGTATCTATCTCAGATACAGCTAGGAAAAAGGTGTGTATCTTCATATCATATATTTTATATTATAAAATAATTTTTTTGCTAACAAATGGATTTTATGAACAAAATGAGATGATTAATTGTATACACATGGTTTATGATTCATTGGATTCTATAATATGTTTTGAAAAGGAAACAAGGGTAAAACTATTTTATCCATGATAAAGTGTTTATCAAAATATTGGTTAAAACATGAGGGAAGATATTACTACCACCCATCAGTTGAGTATTTCGAAGAATAAAGTCCACCTTTTAGAAGAAAATTCTCAAAACACATATGATTCCATATATGATATGAAAACAATAGTTTATTTTCTAAATATTCCTACTAATAAGAAATTACTTTTATTACCTAAACACAAATGAGTTTGTGTATCCTAACCTGATATTTTGAAGAGTTTAAGATTCGTGACGGTAGATAAACAAGTAAAAGTTACATTTAGTTACCATGGAAAGTGAATATCACTATTATCTAAAGGATTATTCCAATTAGAATATAATGTGAGTTACACTTAATATCTAAAAATATTTTTAGGTTATGCCGATAAAGGGAAAATATAAAGAGTTACATTTAGTTACCATAACAATGTGAAAGAAACATTATCCTAAAGGAGTATAGGGTGTTCTTGTAATTAATAATTTTAATAACTACATTATTTTTCAAATAAAAAGTTTAATTGAATGTTCTCTAAGGATGATGATATTAAACATATAATTATTCTAATTATAAGACAAAATTTCTCATTGTAACATAAGATATTGTGAAGTTAAAAAGTTTAAATATATTTTTGAACATTAGGAATATGATTCCTAGATGTCACCATTACTCAAACTTAATTTCATCATAGATTTTACTCACTACAGAGTTTAGTGGGATGGTTTTATTATGTGTTCATATAGATATTTTATAGGAGTTACACATAATGTAATAAGTTAACGAAACCCCATAATGTGAAGAAAACATAAGTATGATCCAATATTCTATCATATAAATATAATAAATAGGTAATTGTGTAGGGTTTTTTGTTATGTATTCTTAATTTTTTTGAGAATATAAAATGTATCATATAAAATGATATCTTTAATTTATCATTTTTTCATGTTGGTTATATAAATTTATATATAGATATATATTTTATGAAATGGAATTATAATTGACCTCTTAAAGTAAAACTTTTATTTGTCCCTAATTGATGTTATCCATAGAGTATTATAGGTTATGATGAAACTCTAGTAGAAAAAGAATTCTAAAAATATATTTTATTATATTTTAATGTTTGTTTTATCTGATGATATTACCACTGATCTTATAAATTCATTTTAACATCAGTTTTATAAAAACAACATGAGAAAAAAATTTCACATTAGTTATCAATATAATAAATGTGAAAAGTAATAAAATTTCTTTGAAACTATAATTTTATTACACATAACATAACTTTGATTAAAATATAATACAATAATAAAAACACTGTAGTAAGCAAGTGAAAAAAATAAGAGTTAACATTTTTCCTTCTTATTTTTACTTGTGCTTGTTTCCTACAACTTTAGAGATCATTTCATAATATTCATTGGAGTTGGGATGAATAAGTCTTGATGAATTTTGATCACTGGCTTTCAGATATCACTGGGAAGCTTAATCATCATTAAAGGCATAATCTTCATTACAAAAGTTAAAATTATGAATAAAATGTATATAATGAAAAAAATAAAAAAATAACTATAATACAAATAAATTAACATTTCAAATCTATTGAAAGGTGAAATAGGATTAAATCGAGAAATTAAAATGTGAGATAAATAAAAAATTTTAAAAAATGATTAATAGTGATTGGGTTGATTTATTTATAGTAGAGGAGAAAAAAAATCACCATAATGAAATTTATTTAAAAAAGAGTTGAAATAATATCCTGAACTTTGGTTTTGAAAAAGCATATTATACAGGTGAATTATTCCAAACATTGAAAATTAGTAACACATGTGTTTTAAAAATTTCCGTGTAAGAAGTTTAACATGAGTTTTTTAAAAACCGACATCAAAAACATATTCTTAACTTTGGGGTTTTTAATATATGAGGTTAAAATATCTTTATTGTTCCGTTTAAAAAAGTGATGTTAAAACCCCGATGAAAAAAACTAAATTTCTACTAGTGAAATGTTAATGCTGTCTTGAGTAGGATTCTAATATGATATATGAAATATACATATGTGGAACAAAACAAAATGTTTTAACTCATCAGATGACTCACTACGTATACCACATAAAGTATCATACACTCTATCTTTGCTATACTAGGGGTGTATGGATCATATAATAGTTCTCAAAACCTATGATTGGTGGGATACCTAGCATGAGATCCTTTATAATTTAATAAATTTCTTACCTAATACTTGAGGATTAGCTAATTAGGGGGTGGTTGGGTATCTTGAAGATCATTTCATCAGTTGGATCTTAATTAAGATAAGATTTATCCTCTTGTATGATGAGTATGACATCTAGGAACTCAATTGAGATAGATTGGTGAGTGTGAAACCACAACTAAATAGTACATATTACATACTTATCTATTCAAAGGAGATACATTTTATGTGCTCATCCATAAAGGTGAATTACATGTGATATATTCATAAACTTGGTCAGTTTATAATCATAGAATCGGGAATATATGGGTTTACTATGATATTTACTTATACACCCCATACCATGATCCCAGATCTGGTGCTAAAAACATATTCTTTACAAACTATACTAACTGAAGAAACCCAAATTTGACCATTCATGCCAACAATATCAAAAAAATACTGAGATTCTTATATACCCAATACATTTTTCAGTTTAGAGTTTTATATAATTAATAAAAATTATTACATATAAAATCACATACTTTTTTATTTTAAATGTACATTTATTCAACAATATAAACTCTTCAAATGGTGAAACTTCTTCACTTCAAGCTAAAAGAACATAATCACAACATTTACCAATTAATCACTCCTACCGAACTTCAAGTCCAATGGATAACATTTGAAAACATAGGGTGAGTAAAAAAATCCTAGTAAGTGGTTTTAAAATATTATAAAACCTAATACGTCTTTGAAAAACTTTAATACCATTAAAAAATTGTTTCTATTTAATATAAAAAATTTTGAACTTGTTTAAAATTTTATTTTAAATATAAATTAACTTTATTTATTGAAGAAGTTTCATAATATTTTTATTTTAATGACATAATGCTTTGGAATATTTTTTTATAAATTAATACTATGTTTATGAGGCAACCCAGGTATAACATATATAAATTTTTCATCAATTTAGATGAATATTCAATATATTTCACAATAATTCACAATCGAGGACTATAAAGGTTTTGTGTATTTAGAGAATAGATATATATAATGAAATTATTTTAAAAAATATATTCAATATATCCCACAAAGTTCTTCACTCATGGTTTCCTTCTTAGATATGTATTACTTATTACATTTCTTTATAACCTAGGGAAAATAAAAACATAAGAAAGGTTGATCTCAGATGCTCAGTAAGGGTAAACATAGAAGATATCAATCAATGATCCCAAATGAGCATAATTATAAGGGTATGATAACATGATCATAACATAATAAAGTCATACCTAATTAGTCAAAGATCCTTAATCATTAATCATGACATATGGTCTTTTCAAAATAAAAGACATAATTCATAAGAGTACAGAATCATTAATAATCAATCATGAACCATGAGAACATATCATAATCACGAGACATAAGTTTTTGGAATACACATAAGCATAAAAAATTAATATACTTAGTCAAGGATAAATACCAATACTATCATAGTGTACTGGGTTCACTTACCATTCCATCATTTACTTATTCAAGGTTCACTCCCAAGACTTTCATATGTGACCGAGTCCCTTACTGAAATGGGTTCACTCCCATTCCATTCCATATTATCTCATGATATATAATTCGTTACAAAATACATTGGAGGGATGTATAATTTCAGGCCCACTCATCACATAATGAAAACCATATACATGTGTAGAAAAATATTATAAAATATTCATCATATCATCATAACATAACCACTGGAAAAGAAATGGGATTCATAAACATTTCATCATCACTTAATTAACCATTGAGAAAGAAATGAGTTTCATAGAATAATCTTGAAATAATCATCATTATAATATATCCATATAAGGAAATTGGATGTTATAATAAGATTATTTCCTCAATGAAGCATAAAAATTATTAAAGGATATTATTATAGACAAAAAATATCTTTGAAAATAAATAAAATATACTTTTTCTTTAGATATCTTTAGAAACTAAAAATTATAAGAATATTTATAAAATTATTTTCATTGAAAATGGATATGGAAAATTTTAATGTAATCCTTAATGAAAATAATATTCATGATATTGGGAAAATTTATTCGTACTGTATATGTTAAAAAATAACATTTTTCACACTTTTTTAAAAATTAAAAAGTTACTTATTCATTACTTTTTTTAAAAAAATATTTATTTTAAAAATATTAAATATTCTAAAATATAGCGAATTTAACCTTTTAAAAAAAAAATTCAATTATAGGTGAAAAATTCCATAAAACAATTTTTAAGAGATTAAACATGGAAGAAAAAATTTATCGACCAAAGAGGAAATATATACGATTTTTATTCAACAAAACGTTCTCGGTCATTTTAAGTTCTAAGGAGAGGAAAATGTACTATTACTTAAAAAAATATAGGAATACCATAAGATAAGAAACTATATGGGGTTGAAAGGATAAGATATATATAATTTCCCTCAATAGAAATTTAGTATAGACAACCTCAAAATGAAATGAGATTGTAACGTAACCCTTACCTTAGTTCTATCATTGCTTTGTATGTGATAAAACCTCCTATATAATAATTATATATTTATTATAAATCTATTTCAATATATATTACTATATATTATTTCCTCATAAATACCAATTATACCTTTATTAATATTTCTTTATTGAAATCATTATTCAGGTGAAAACAGGTCTGTTGTCCATGGATGTTTCAGTTTTATGGTTATAGTTATTTCATCTTGTCCATGGTTTATTCATTTTTAGAATCTCAATAATTATATAAATATCATATTTATTTATTTTATTAACTTTTATAACCATTCATAAAAGGTGGTGGTGAAAAATTAATTAGATCACCTCATGGAGATGGTAGTTCGTACGTAGTCATGAGTGATGCTTCCACTTATCAATGGATGGAATGAAATAATTTTGAATAATAATTCACATTTATGGAATCTTTTTTATATCATAAATATTATATATATTCATTAAATTTATCCTTATTACCATCTATGTAAATCAAAAATGAAAAATTAATCATATCGCTTCGTGAAGGTGGTAGTCCATACATACGTTCGAGCAACATTATAGTTTTCCAAAGGATGGTAAGGTAAGATGTTAGATAATATTTTATAATTAAATATGAATAATTATGTCAAAAATATCATATATAAACATTTAATATATCATAATAACTAACCATGATAGGTGTTTATGGATAATGAAATTCATCACTTTGTGGAGGTAGTAGTTCATACATAAGCATGAGCGATGATTTCATTTCCCATAATCATTATAACATCAGAGGGGAGGGGCACTTATAAAATTACCTAAAAGATTTAAATAATATAAATTTACTTTCATTTGAAAGTGGAAAAATTCCATGTATTTGAATTTGATATAATATAATGTCTAAATATATTCAACCAATGAGATTTATACAATTTTAATTCACATTTTAATCTTATCTCTTAGTTTAACCCTCTGGTAAACCTGTTTTAACCCTAATCATGAAAACATATTTTTAATGTTTTTACTATTCATTATGATATAAAATTAGTTTAACCCAATTAAATTATATTAATTTTTATGATTAAAATGTTTAATTTATTTTAAAATATTTAATTTCTATAATCCGGGGAAATTTATTTTAAAATAAGTGTTCAAAATGCAACAAAAATTGTATTTCAAAAAATGCATTTTTAATAATAAAAATAAATTTGTTCTTTTTTCCTTTCCAAGTAAAAATAATTAAATGATAAATATTTTATTGAATAAATTATATAATAATTTAATTAAAATTACTCATCAATAGATATTAATTTGTATTATTAATATGAAAAACATTTATCACTTAAAAATAGTTTTTAAAAAAACATTTATTTTTTACCTCAAAATTATTTTATTTTATTTTCTAATCAATTTAAAAGCAATGAATTATTTTCATACAAATATAAAATATACCTTTTTTAATTTATTTATAACTATTCATACCTTCCAATCTAATTGTTAGGAAATTACTATCAAATTAAATAACAACAATTCAATAGTCTACTATAGTTTGTTCAAACTGAGTGTTTCATGTAATTCAATGTATCAAAGAAATATTTTTTAAGAGAAATATATTATAAAATCTTAGGGTGTCACATTATACGCCCTTATAATATTTTACCATTGAAATTACATTACTATGATATAAACAATAGAGGATAATTCTATCTTGTCACATCCTTAAGTTCCCACATAGCTTACTCAAATTTATGGGTTTTCCATAGAACTTGGACTAGGTGAGTGGATTTGTTCTACAACACTTTCTCTATTTTATATAGAATATTATAGGTTTTCCCTTATGAGATATTCCATTCTATAGTTTTATGACCTATGAGTTCAGTACATGTGAATGACTGGATATGTAATTCCTCGAGAAAGATATATAGAACAAATTGTAAACTTGGGAGAGATGTGGTAGAATATCAAAGTGATAAGAAACCATCCTGATATGATTAATAATCGATAAGGGACTGATATCTCTAAGGCTAAACTTTCTAGTCTATCCAAATCTCAAAACCTTATTTGAAGTAGATATTTGTTGGAATACCTTATCACCAACTTCAAACTCAATATCTCACCGATGATTGTTATCATAAATTTTCTTTTGACATTGAGCTTCCCCTATGTGTTTCTAAATGGATCAAAACTTATATACCATTTCCTCATCTACCTTAGATTCCAATAGATTTCATTCACTGACTTTATCCTAAAACATTGGAGTTTTATTATTCCTGCTATAAAGAAAATTTTAAGATACCATCTGAATTATTTAGTGAAAGATATTATTTTAAGAAAAATTGACTTGAGAAAGGTATTGATCCCAACCACATTTTAAATAAATAAATAAATATATCATCATATCTTATAGGGTTTGACTGGTCAAATTAGAATGACCATCCTTATGAGGATGATATTAAATTATAAATCTCAATGTTGTGTTCAATACCTACTGAATACTTCTCCAAAACATCAAGGTAAACCACATTTCTCAGTAAAAAAATATAATATTTTACCCCATACAACCTTACCACTTATTTATTGTATATCCTGTAAATATGATTATGAGATAAATCTTCTCTTATTTCAATGATTTTTTTTAATTTTTATGATTACCAACTACAACAAAAATAACATTATTCCCTTTATATTTCTTGGGGAGTCCCAAAACAAAATCCATGGTGGTGTTTTCCCATTTCTATTTTGTTATGTGTAATGGTTGTAACATCCCCTCAGATTTCTATCTACTAGCCTTGAATTTCTGATAAAATAGGCATTGCGATATATACTCTAGAATATCCTCTTTCATTTTGTCCCACCAGAAATACTCTTTCGGGCCTCTATACATCATTGTACTTCTTGGATGAATATAGAATAAAGAAATATTAGCTTCATACAAGAGCTCATTCTTCAAATATGGTATTTAAGGGTCACATACTCTGTTCTTGAACCTTATTATACCATCACAATCAAGGTTGAAATCAAAATCACTTCTTACCTTCTTCTATAATTGCACATATTCCTTCTACTCCTTATTAATCCTAACACAAATTAATAGATGAACCTAATTAAGATAAAATATTTCCCCTTTGATCTCGATTTCAAGATCCATATCGCACAAATCCATAGGTATTGGAACTATTTCAATCCTCATCATAGACAAACTATAATTGTATTTATGACTCAGGTCATCAACCACCATGTTCGCCTTCCCAGGGTGGAAATTTACTGAGAAGTCATAATATTTAATCAAATCTTACCACCCCCTTTAGTGCATAATCAACTACTTATGTGTGAATATATACTTTAATATTTTATGGCCAATATATATATATATATATATATATATATATATATATATATATATATCAAAGTTTCAACACAAAGATAAAAACTCTATATTTCCATTGAAAAAATTATTGCTGCCAACTTCAAATCACGATTCAGGAAAACTTTCTCATGAATTTTCAATTTGCATTTGTAATAATCTATAAACATATCATTATACATGTGGATACATCCTATTACCTTATTTGATGCATTACTAAAGATCACAAAACCTTACCCATTGTGAGTTAGTGTGATCACTGGTTCACTGACCAACCTTCTCATCAATTTCTTTAAATTTTATTCAAATTAATCTATCTAATGGAACTTGGTTACCTTTCAAGTTAACTTGGACATTAGATTAGATAGTCATGAAAAATATCTCAAAAACATTGGTAGTATCTATCCAAAATAAGAAAACTACGGATCTCAATCACCATGGGTGGTCTGGGACATTTCTCATTAACCTCAATCTTTGCAGGATCCATTAATATACCCTCTCTTGAGATTATATACACTAGGAGTGAAATTTTTTTTATCCAAAATTCACCCTTGATGAATTTGGCATACAAATTCTTCTTCCATAGTTTCCTTGACACAATTCTCAAAAGATTGTCATATTCTTCCATACTCTTGGAGTATATAAGATTATATTTTATAAAAACAAACACAAATTTATTGGGGTAATCTCTAAATACTCTATTAATGAGATCTATAAAGATACACTACAAGAAAAATATAATATAATTTTTTTTTCATTAGTGACGCATTAAAACATTACAAATGAATTTAATGATGTTTTAGAAAAAAGTAGGTTAGCGGTGTGTTTCTAATTAACAACATTTATAGACATAACTAATTTAGAATTTACAAATATTTACAAAAATATTGGTAAATTCATTTTATTTGCTGATATTTTTATAAACACTTCTATTTTAATCACACACCATTTAATGATGTTTTTTTAAGAACAGGTAAATGATATAGTAATTAGACACATTTTATATAAATATATTTAATTTTTTTGAAATTATTTATATAAAATATTTTTAATTTTTAATTTAGCTAAAACCTGGACTCATATCACCCCACCCCTGTCACCCATGCTAAAAAATCCCCCCTCTTGATGTCACCCAGCTGTACATCACCCAACACCCTCACCCTCACATGTTCTCACAGACACCCCCATCCCCGGATGTCACCCCACCTCAGGAAAATATAGACTTGCACACGTACATCTTCTTTAAAAGAAATCGAACATAGAACTTACACCTCCAATTCCTAGGGAGGAAACCAACCAACCGAAAAATATCATCTATTTAAAATATGTATTATACTATATTTATACAAATGTTAGTATATTTTAATATAAATAAATCTTAATATATAATTTTCTATACTATACATATACATATATATATATATATGTATGTATTTATATATATATTATATATATATATAAATTAGTGCAATTAAAATTATAAATTAATTATATATATATATATATATATTAATTAACATATATGTTATATATTAATATATAATTTAATATATTTTTTGTTATATTGTTATATATGTTATTATATGTTACACACACATATATATGATAATAAATGTTATTATTTATACATGTTAGTGTAAATTAATATATATGTTATTATATGTTATATATATATGTTACAATGTGTTATTATATATTAATGTATAAATCAATATATCTTTTATATAAATATATTAATTAATATATAAATTAACATAAAGATATATTATTCTATTAATAATCATTTATTCAATAATAATTAATTTAGTATAATTATGTTTTAACTTTTGTGTTTTTATGTTTATATGTATGCATGTATGTATGTGTATATCAATTTTATATGAATAAAATTTATTTTTATTTCTATATAATACAATTATATGTGGTAATATTATTAATATTCCTATATATATTAATATAAATATACTTTTAAATTTTTATATTCATTTATTGATTAGTATATAAATTAATATCAATGTTCTCAAGGTGTAACTCAACAGTAGCTTCCTCTATGGGACTCGGTGAGGTCTCAAATTCGAGTCTCATCGAGTTATTATCTGCATTTGTGTGTTGCATGCCTTTCCTTATTATATAGACCCTTTCCCCCACATTGATATTAATATAAATTAATATATATATATGTGTATATATATATATATGTTTGTGTGTATATATATACACATGTGTTATAAAAAAATCCTCTATATAGTTTTATTTATTTATTTACAAGTGTATATATTTTTTTATACATTACAATATTAATTTAAATAAATATATATGTATATATATATTAACATACATTCATATATAAGTGCATACAATTTTAAATTAGGCTCTCACACACATCAGGTTTTCGATGTGGGATGGCTGTAAGTCACGTTAATAAATATACATATGTAAATTAATATATTTAAATATATATATATATATATTTATACTAATATATGTATATGTTTATATATATATATATTCATGTGTGTGTTTTTATATATATAAATTTATAATTCAATATTTAAATATTATAAAATTTAAATATATGTTAATATATTTATTTAAATATATATATATATATATAATTAAAATTAATTTTTTTGTTTTTATATATATGTAAATAAATAAATTATAATTATATATATATATATAATTAGTCACATCTTAAAATGTAGGTAAAAAACATCAGTAAAATATCCACATTTTTTTAAAAAACGTGGATAAAATTTCCATGTTTTTTTAAAAACGTGGCTAAATTTAAACATACTGAAATTTAAAAAGATCTCTAAAAATATTGTTAAAATAACCATTATTTTCTAAAAAAATGTATATAAATTTAAAATTACCCATGTTTTTAAATGTGACTAACAAAGAATCGAATAATTAACCACATTTTGTGAAAAAATGTTCCTAAATTAGCCACATTTTTAAACATGGCTAAAACATTTTTAAAAAATGTGAAAAAAAAACAACACTAAATTCATGTTTTTTACAGTGATAGTGGGATATTAGTAAGATCCAATGGAATCACTGTAAACTCATAGTGTCCATACTTTATATGGAAGCTCATCCAAAGTATGTCTTCACTTTTCAACCTCAATTGGTATTATTTAGAATGAAGGTCAATGTTTGAGAAATATTGATCTCTTTTCAATTGATCAAAAAAATCATCAATACGAGATAAAGGATACTTATTATTGTTCGTGATCCTATTAAGATACCTATAGTGAATGCAAATACGCATCAAACCATTTTTCTTTTTATCCAAAAGAATAGGTGCACCCCATAGTGATGCACTCGCAGTTGTGTTTTTCAGTTTTATTTAACTTTCCTTTTAAGGTTTTTTGGTTCCGATTAGGGTTTCATCCCCATTTCTTCTTCCTCTATTAGTTATTTTGGAGTTTTTTTGGGGTCTGTTGCGACGAGGATAACAACAGAGATGGTGAAGCGACAATAGGATGGTGCCTGGTCAGTCTCTTCCTCAACCTGACTTCTACGATGGCTCTGTTTTTGTGGAACACGTTCTTCCCATTGTTTCGGGAGTTCATATCATGGCGTTGTCGGGATTCAGCGGATTCTGATTGGAGTTCACCTATGGGTTTGTGGCTTGGGGCTGGTGTCGATGGTTTCATCAGCTGGATATTTGAGGAGGTATTTTCCGAGGTCTGATTTGATCGGGTCTTTGTCCTGTTTCTCGTGAATTCCTGGTTCGTGTGTTCCCTGTTCGGAAATAGTGCTAGTTTTCTTCAGTGACGACAATGGTGTTGTTGGTGATTCCATGTTCATGGTTCATATTGGTTTGTGACGACGGGATGATGACGACAGATGTGCTGTTGAATCGACAGATCCAGGAAGGACGGTGTTCAGCTCCGGGGATGGGTGACGCGTCTAATGGTGAAGGTCGATGCGAGCAGCTCGTAGTTTTATAATGGTGATGATGAATCCTTTTGAATTCTGAATTTTGTATATTTTTGATCATGTGCGTGCTGTGGGATCATTACCCGGGTGGAGTGCGAGGTGCGGGGATGTTGAATTCTTGAATTTTGAAATCTACTGTGTTTTTGGAGGGTCTGTCTATGGCCTATGTTGTTGTGATGTATGTTCTATATGGTTCCCACTTTGTCTTAAAAGTGGCTTTTTAATAAAAAATGATTTGGAAGTAAGTATTCAATGCTCAAAATCACATCAAATTCCACTATAAAATGAATACTAATATCTTCATAAGGAATATTCACACAAACTTTAACATCATATCCCGAACTTTGGATTTGATGATAAATAAGACTTAACCATCATGATACACTTTTTTAATTGACATATCATGGGCCCTTATTTGGTTTAGGAGTTATCCCTTTGATTTTGACATTGACTCGAATAATTCCCAAGTTCCCAAGATATAATATATTGAACCATTAGTTGTACCTTTAGATTAATTTAATTTCCCTCCATTGAAATCATTATTCTTCATAGGAAATTAGTTGCCTTATTCCCTTGTTTTCAACACATAAAACATCTTTCAATTCCTTTGAGATGTTTATATAGGTTTTTCTTCCCACATTCTTAACATGTATGAAGCTAAATATTCTTCCCTCTATAGTATTTATCAACTGAAATATCATGAAACTCCATTTTCCTCTTATTATGTGCTTTAGGAAACTAACCTAAGTTGAGTTTGTTTATCATATATCGAGATAGTAGTCTATTAATAATCAAAATATTACACATTAAATCTCCCATAAGATTCAGTTTCTTAGGATGAAAATCATTTCATTGTCTATCACATTCCATGTTAACATGATTCATCCTAGTTCCATCCATTCACTAAAACAAAATAAATAATGTTAGTATCAAACACTAATAATCAGTGTAAATAATCCTAAAACCATGAAAATCAATCTTATGATGTCCTAAATTATGACACATTATATCAACCCATGATACATTAAGTTTATCCCATTTCACTATGGATTATCATCGATTGTGATAGGTTCTACCCTCTCATTCATCGTAATGGTTCTTAAAGAGAATTTGAATTAAGGAAAAATATACCTTATGAGTGTATAAAGTGTATATTCTTAGGCCTACTCATCATAAACCACTAATGATCGAGTTAATATCCAATCCACCCTTTTTTGAGTTATTACCCCTAGGTGAATCTATGCCACAATCCCATCCACTTTCCATTATCCATATATGGATGTATTTATTAGGAAAACCCATTCCTTTATTTACCATAATTTATGATGTTCTCAAGAACTTAGGCTTATCCTAGTGGTTCTCACTAAATTTTTCTAAACATAATATCCAAAAATTACTAAACCCTTCTCTAATACCAACTAACACAACCTGAGTATGAAATATAAAAATATTTCATCATTTTAGATGAATATTCAATACATTAAATTAATATTTTAGGATTGTAAAGTTTTAGTGACTTTAGAGACTATATACATAATCAACTTATTTCATAAAACACATTAAAAATATACCACAAAGATCTTCTCTTATAATACCCTTATTATAAATTTATTACTTAATATCTTTCTTCATAACCTAAGTAAAAATAAAACATAATAAAGGGTGATCTCAGATGCTCAGTAAGGGTAAACATAGGTGATATTAATCAATAATCATAAGTGATCATAAGAATAAGTTCATAATAACATGATCATAAAATAAAAATTCATACCCAATTAGTCAAATATATTTAATAATGAATCCTAAAATAAGTGTTTTTCATAAAATGATTCATAAATAATAAGATTTTGATATCATCAATAATCAATCATTAGACCTGAGAACTTATCATAAGTATAATACATAAGTCCGTGTCATACACATAAGAATAGAAACTTATTTCCTTAGTCAAGGATAACTACCAAGACTATCATAGTGGAGTGGTTCCAATACTCATTCCATTATTTTTTTAGTCAAGTTTCACTCTTAAAAAAATCATAGTTAATAGAGTCCCTTACTGAATTGGGTTCACTCTCCATTCAAGTTCATATTATCTCATGAGATATCATTTTTTACCCAATGTATTAGAAGATTATATAATTTTGGGCTCACCAATATCATAATGAAACCATACACATGTGTGCAAAAATGTCATTAAACATTCATCATATCATCCTAACATAACCCATGGAAAAGAAATTAGTTTCATAAATATTTCATCATCACTTAATTTACGAATGAGAAAGAAGTAGGTTTCATAGAATCATCCTTAAATTATCATCATCATAAGACATCTAGAGGAGAAATTTATAATTTTTCATAAGATAACATACCTAGTGAAGCATAAATATCCTTAAAGTATGTTTTCATAGATGAAAAATACATCTAAAAGAGAATTTTAACATTTCTTTGAAAATAGAAAAAATGCCTTTTTATTTCGATATCATTAAAAAAATAAGAATTCCTATAATATTTATAAAAAAAATTTATTTTAAAATAACCATATAAAATTTTAATGGAATCTTTAAAGTAACAAATATTCATGATGGTCAGATAATCTATTCATATTATATATGTTGAAAGAGAAAATTCTTTTTACACTATTATAAAAAGTCCGAAACAACTTATTTGGAATTTTATTTAAAAAAATATTCCATTTAAAACATTAAAAATAAATTCAAATTAAGTGTAATTAAAGTTTTTAAAACATTTCAGGTATAGGTAAAAAATTATATAAAACAATTTTGAGGATCTTGGACATGGAAGAAAAATTTTATTGAGAAAAGAGAAAATAAGGTTAGTTTTTCTTCAAAAACATTTTCTCTATCACTTTAATTAACAAGGATCGGAAAAGGTTTTATTACATGAAAATTACAACAATAAATATGGAATAATAAAATATATGGGGTTTAAATTATATGACCCATATAATTTCCTTGAATATAAATTTATTATAAACAACCCAAAAATGAAATGATACTGTAATATAAACCCTTACATCAAGTATCACCTTACTTCATATGTGTTCAAACCTCATGTATAATAAATATAGATTTATTATAAATATATTATAGAACCATTTTCATATATATATATATATATTACTATATACCATTCCCTTATAAATACCAATTATCCCTTTATTAACAATTCTTTATTAAAATCATTATTCTGTAGAAAAGTGGTCCATTTTCCATGAAATTTTTGGATCAAAGGTTCTATTTATTTCACCCTGGTTATGGTTTCATCATATCTATAATCAAAAAAATTCCATAAATATCATATTTATTTCTTCTATATACTTTATTATCCATACCTAAAAAGTGTTGGTGAAAAATGAATTATATCACTTCATATAGATGGTAGTATACACACACACATGAGTGATGTTTCCACTTTTCGGTGGATAGAATGAAACAATTTTAATAATAATTTACCATTATATAGTCATTATTATATAATAAATATTCATTAAATTCATCAATATTAACATCCAATTAATATGGAAATGAAAAAATAATCACATACCTTCATGGCGGTGGTATTCCACACACACACACACAAGTGACGTTATCATTTTTCAATGGATGTGAAGGTTAAAAGGTATATAATATATTGTAATTATAGAAGAATAATTATATAAAAAATATCATATTTAAATTTTAAATACATCATAATAATAAATCACGAAAGGTGGGGATGGATAATTAAATACACCAATTCATGGAGACAAAAGTCTATACACACGCACGAGCGATGCTTTTATTTCTCAATGGATGAAAAAGGAGATGAAAAATGGTTGTACCATAATCCTAATAAAATATCAGTATATTAATAAAACTATATTAATTATGTTAGGATGAATAATATATATTTATAGTAAGTATAAGAATAAATAAAGTTTGAAAGTGTCGGGTAAGATGATTACCTCTTCTTTGAGAAAAATAGTTTGGCTTACACCTTAAGCCTTATTAAGATTGTCTTATGGTAAGAAAAGTATTTCAAAAAATGATTTTAAGGAATATAGGAAGGTGTTTTTGGAGGTATTTTATAATCTATAGTGTGCCAATTTTGTGAATAATGGAGGGGAAGATTCCACCTTTTATAAGTGAGGGATGGGACACACATGGAATTACTTAAAAGATTTAGATAATATAAAGTAAATTTCTTTTGAAAGCGAAAAAATGATAAAAAATTATAATTTAAGATAATATAAAGCTTAAATTTATTAAAAAAATAACATTTTTACAAGTTTTAGGGAGTTTTTACCCTTGTATCATAGTTTAACCTGCTGGTAAACCTATTTTAATCCTAACCATGGTAATAATGTTTTATTATATTCACTATTCATTATAAAAAAATTAAGTTGATCAAATTAAATTATATTAATAGTCATGATTGGAAATATGGATTCCATTTTATAAGATTTAATTTACATAAGTGGAGGAAATTCATTTTTAAATAAGTGTGAAAAACTCAATAAAAACCATTTTTAGACAAATTAATTTTAAGCATAAATCTAATTTTATTATTATTCCATGCATATTAAAAAACATTAGATTAAAGATAAAATATTTTATTAAATATATTATCTAAACATATAATTAAAATAATTCATTAATATAGACTAATTGATTTTATTAAGATAAAAACACACTGTGAATTTACAAATAGTTTTTTAGAAAAACATCTATTTTTACCTTAAAATACATTTAGTTTAATTTCTAACAAGTTTAAAAATAATGAATTCATTTAATAAATATATATAAAAAATAACTTTTGATAATGTATTTATCCATATTAATTCCTTAAAATCCAATGATTAGGCTATAACTATAACATTAAATGGTAATATTTTTATGACAACCCTGCTTTTTATTACAACGTAAACATGCTTTATTACATAAAACTTCACTTGATACAACAAAGAAGATCGAGAGGTTTAGTGTCTTTGGGGCTTAGGATCATTACATAAAAACTTTAAACTTGAAATACAACATCCTTATTGAAAACTTCCTTTACATGACCACTACATTCCTTCGTACTTAGCATTGCATGGGATAACCTGAGGACATGCATAAGAAAAGGGTGAGCTATAAAGCCCAGTAAGGGAGTACATAATGAATAACATGAGGAGTACAATACATGTTAGGCAATAGGCATATCAATAGAGCATAAGAGAGACATGAACATAAAGGCATGATAAAGCATGATAATCATAACATGGAAATGTGGCAACAACACTTAACATTGAATTAGCATGAGCCAAGGCTCATTGCACATGGAGCATGAGTAAACCCTCATTGCACTTGAAGCACGAGTAAACCCTCGTTGCACTTGAATTAGCATGAGTCAACACTCATTGCACATGACGTATCATGATACTATACTTTACCCAATGCATTGGAGCGCTATCAGGGCGCACCCTTCTTAAACATTTCATTTCATGCATAAGTGTGCCACATGGATCATAAAACATGGATTCATAAAACATAATCATTTCTTCCACGATAAAGGAATGTGAAATTCAAACATGAAACTTTACAATCAATACGTATATGTGCATAAAGGTGAATACCCTTGATGGAGAAATGGGCATGGTATTCACTACACAAAGACATTGACTTAGAAAATTGGTGCGATTTCGGCAGCATAACGGCGTGACATAAGAATTCATAAAAAAGGTTGTTGAGAGAGAAAGGGGTTCCTCATCATATTTACATGTAATGGACAGTAAGGAGATCATATATATACATGTCCCAACAATAGGAATTTAGATTCATGATACAAAAGTATTGCTTGAATGTAAAAGAAGAGAGAGAAGTTCCTTTCGGAATTTCGGCATAGTAACGGGTGTACATGGGAGGCATTTAATGAGAGAGAAAGGGTTCTCCCATAATTCAAACAATAAGAGGGAAGTATGGGGGAGGTGCGAAACCATACCCCAACATTCATAATTGAAATAAAAAGGGAAATACAACTTAAAGAAAATTGACAAAAAAATGAGAAAGGAAGAAAACCCCTTACTTGGAAGTGTGCTTCCAAAGGCTAGAGAGAGGCTTGTGAGAGGCTTCTTGGGAGCTTGGGGAACCTTGAGAGGATTCTAGAGAGAGTAGGGCAGAGTTTGGACGAACTTCAAGGGCTTTGAGTGAGGAGGAAGTGGGAGCTTGGGTGGGTTTATATAGGAAAGGTGAGAGAATTCTTTATTATTTAGGTTTGGGACCCCTTATATTAAAATAATCCAAAACACAAACCATCCCATGGTATTTGCCCATGGTTTCTGGAAAAGAAGAGAGGAAAACAATATTTTACAAGGCCAAGGTCCGAACTTATTAAAAAATTAGGGTTGCTTATGTGGAGGTGAGTCACACTCCCATGGAAATTAATTTAAAAAGGAAAAGTGTTGAATAAGTCTTGAGGGCTCCATTAATGCTTTGAAAAGTGAGTCAAACAAACACAAAACCTCATTATTTTATTGATAAAACACATATTGGCCGAAAATAAGGATTATGGTATTTTATTACATCACCATTGGGTCATTATGATGTCATAAAACACATTATATATTTAAATGGTATTTAATTTTTACCCAAAAATTTGACTGTCTCAGAAAATTATGAAAAATTCACCGTTGGATAATTTCGACGTCCTGATTCCAAAAATAATATTTATTTTATCTAAATAATTTTCTAAATATGTGAATTTTCACTTTTAAAATAAAAACCGACATTTATAAAAATTCACGGGTTTTGACAGAAATGGCTTTCAAACCTTAATAAAAATTTTAATTGCATTCATAAAATTATAAGATCATTTATATTTAATAAAAATTAATTTAATATTAATAATAATATTTTATTAAAATATTATTTAATTCAAAAATCCTTTAATTTAATAAAATATAATTCTTAATTAAATAATAACTAAAAACATCATTTGTACTTTAAAAACTAATTACAATGCATCAAAAATGACTAGAAATTATATTCATTATTATATACAAAAAAAAATGTACATGAACATGGTGCTACTTATTTGTTACATAACCCCTTAAAATAGCCGCATAAGACCTAAGGGTAAGGTGTGCGATGGTGACAGACTCTTGGGGTTGCTCGGATAACATCGCTCGAGTGGTAATCTCTATCAACTTCCATTTTTCCCGTAGACGATCACGTTCGAGCTTGACTTGATGAAGCTCAGCTTGGGCTTGGTCAAGGGAAAAGCCCAAAGACGCCACCTCCTTTCCGAGCTCCGACAAATGGGCTTCGTAAGGGGCAATTCTACTGGATGAGGCCATCGCTTCCTTTGTCTGAGTAGAAAATTGGTTCGTTAAATCCTTATATTTAAACTACCCAGATGATCACTGTTCAACGGCTATAAAAGTAACGGTCACAAATCTTGACGTTAAACTAAAGAAGTTGACATCATATAAAAACATAAAGAAACATTTAACTGGATCAAGAGGGATTTTCCATTAATGAAATTTTGGGTCGTTACAACATTCCCCCCTTAAGAAATTTCGCCCTCGAAATTTTCCTTTTCCCACACTAAAACAAATGTGGGTAACTTAGCTTCATCATATCCTCCGACTCCCAAGTTGCTTCTTCAAACTTGTGGTTTCTCCACAACACCTTGACGAGGGGCATTGTCTTATTTCGTAGAACTTTTTCTCTACGATCTAAGATCTTCACTGGTTCCTCCTCATAAGAAAGATCGTCTTCTAATTGTACCACCTCGGAAGAGAGTACATGTGAAGGGTCTGGTATGTACTTCCTTAAGAGGGATACATGGAAGACATCATGCACCTTGGCCATAGTAGGTGGAAGTGCTAGTCGATAGGCCACAGCCCCAACACGATCAAGAATCTCGAATGGGCCGATGTACCTTGGACTTAACTTCCCTTTCTTTCCAAACCTCATGACCTTCTTCCACGGAGATATGCGTAAAAACACCATGTCTCCGACTTTAAACTCAAGGTCTCGTCGACGATTATCTGCATAACTCTTCTGTCGACTTTGGGCTGCCTTGATATGCTGCTGAATGGTTTTCACCTTCTCCACCATTTCTTCGACCATTTCTGGTCCAAGCAGCTTACGTTCACCGACCTCATCCCAACATGCCGGTGTTCTACACCTTTTCCCATACAGGGCTTCATATGGTTCCATTTGGATGCTTGAGTGGAAACTATTATTATTAGAGAACTCAACCAGAGGAAGATGCTGATCCCATCCTCCTTTAAAGTCCATTGAGCACGCTCTCAACATATCCTCAAGTGTTTGGATAGTCCGCTCGGATTGGCCATCAGTTTGAGGATGATAGGCCGTACTGAAGTTCAGTTCAGTATTCAGAGCATGTTGAAGACTCTTCCAAAACTTAGAGGTAAATCTTGGATCTCGGTCCGACACAATAGATAGTGGTACTCCATGCAACCGTACCACTTCCCTGATATATATCCGTGCCAGTTGATCCAAAGAGAAATCCTCTCGAATAGCAATGAAGTGTGCAGTCTTTGTAAGACGATCCACAATAACCCAGATTGCGTTAATGCTTTTGGATGTCCTTGGAAGTCCAGTGACGAAGTCCATGGTGATGTTCTCCCATTTCCATTCTGGTATGGGCAATGGTTGCATCATCCCCTTAGACTTCTGCCTCTCTGCCTTCACTTGCTGACACACCAGGCACTTTGATGTATATTCGGCGATCTCCTTCTTCATATTATCCCACCAAAAGTTTTCTCGGAGATCTCGATACATCTTTGTGCTCCCTGGGTGAATAGAGAAATTTGAACTATGTGCATCATCCAAAAGTTCCTTCTTCAGCTCCGAACTTGATGGGACACATAGTCTTTTCCCAAACCGCACAATTCCTTCTTCATTAACATTAAACTCTGAGGATTTTCCCTTTTTGATAGCTTCCACTTTTTCTTGGATTCTCACATCATCCTTTTGAGCATCCTTTAACCTTTCCAAAAGAGATGGTTGAGCAATCATTTGTGAAAGGATTGATGATGTTCCCTTCTTTATGATTCCCACGTCCATCTTCATCAAGTCTAAGAAGATTGGATCCTTCTCAATTCTCATCATTGATAGAATTGCTGGATCCTTTCTACTTAGGGCATCCGCCACCTTGTTCGCCTTCCCAAGGTGGTAATGTATTGAACAGTCATAATCCTTGATGAGCTCTATCCATCTTCTCTGGCGCATATTAAGCTCTTTCTGTGTGAATATATATTTAAGACTCTTGTGGTCAGTATATATCTCACATTTCTCCCCATAGAGATAATGCCGCCAGATTTTCAAGGCGAAGATCACCGCCGCCAACTCCAGATCATGCGTTGGATAGTTTCGCTCATGGATTTTCAACTGCCTTGAGGCATAGGATATCACTTTATCATTCTGCATCAGCACACATCCTAAGCCCTTCTTCGAAGCATCACTGAATACCACAAAAAGCTCCCCACTTGTGGGTAAAGTGAGCACAGGTGCAGTGATAAGCCTCCTTTTCAACTCCTTGAAGCTTTCTTCGCATTCATCACTCCAAGTAAACTTTACTCCCTTTCGAGTTAGCTTGGTAAGAGGGTTGGACAATCGTGAGAAGTTTCTCACAAATCGTCGATAATATCCAGCTAACCCCAAGAAGCTACGGATATCAGTTACCGATGTTGGCCTCGGCCATCCCTCAATTGCATCTGTTTTGGAGGGGTCCACAGATATCCCATTGCTTGTGATGATATGGCCCAAGAATGAGACCTCCTTCAACCAGAACTCACACTTGCTGTACTTGGCATAGAGCTTCTCCTTGCGCAAAGTCTCCAGTACAGTTCTTAAATGCTCCTCATGGTCCTCCTTGGTTTTGGAGTATATCAGAATATCATCTATAAAGACTACCACAAATTTATCTAGGTAATCTCTAAATACTCTATTCATCAAATCCATGAATATTGCTGGAGCATTGGTGAGTCCAAAAGGCATTACTATGAATTCATAGTGCCCGTACCTTGTACGAAAAGCAGTCTTGGGGATATCTTCCTTCTTCACCCTTACTTGATAATATCCCGACCGCAAGTCGACCTTGGAGAAGTATTGAGCTCCACGCAGCTGATCAAACAAGTCATCGATTCTTGGGAGAGGATACTTGTTCTTTATCGTGATTTTGTTAAGTTCACAATAATCGATGCAAAGCCGCATTGACCCATCCTTCTTCTTGACGAAGAGGACTGGTGCACCCCATGGTGATGCACTTGGGCGTATAAACCCTTTATCCAGATTCTCCTGTAGTTGTTTCTTCAGTTCTTCAAGCTCAACCACAGCCATTCTATATGGAGTCTTGGATATTGGTAGTGCCCCAGGTATAAGTTCAATTGAGAACTCAACATCTCTTCTTGGAGGAAGACCAGGAAGTTCCTCGGGAAATACTTCAGCGAATTCCCTCACAATAGGCATTTCTTCAAGGGTGGTTTCTTCCTTGGACTCAATCATCTGAGCCAGATATGCGTGCTCATAAGGCAGTAATATCCATGCTTGAGATGATGGAGCTAAAAGAGATTCATCTTCCTCCTGACACTTGTAAAGAATCGGGGGTCGATTCTCCATATGGAGTGTGATTTCCCTCTCCCGACAATTTATGTTGGCTCTATATAAGGAAAGCCAATCCATGCCAAGAATTGCATCAAATTCCACCAAAGGGAGTATGACGAGGTTCGCCGGGAAATTCAATCCACAGATTATAACAGGGGAGGACTTATACTCATGGGATGCAATGATTGCCCCATTTGCCGTACTCACCGACATCTTTACTTCCATGACTTGTGGTGGTGCAAGGATTATTCTACTAAACTTTTGAGATATAAAAGAATGCGTAGAACCTGAATCAAAAAGTACGTTCGCTATTCTTGAATGAATAACTAGCGTACTTGTCACCACTTCGTTGTCGGGGTTCACTTCGGCAGAAGTGATGGCAAAAGCTCTTCCTTGCTGTCTTGGAGGTTGTTGATTGCCTCCGATAACCCTTGGATTAGGGCACTGATTCGCAAAATGACCCGGTTCTTTGCATTTGAAGCATTGAACAACGCGTTGAGGTTCGAACGGAGCGTTCCTCCCCTCCGTCGCAGCCGCGGGTCCTTCTTGCTGACAGTTAACAGCTAGGTGCCCTTCTCTTCCACACTTGAAGCATTTTCTTGTCCCCCTAAGGCAATTTCCAGGGTGCTTCTTTCCACACTTTTGGCAAGTGGGGTGCTGGAATTTCTTAGCGCCGTTGGATTTATCCATCGGACCACCAGCATTGAAGTCCACCTTCCGCTTCTTGTCCCCATGATACCCCTGTGATTCTCCGATCTCCATTTCAACCTTAAGGGCACATCGGACAATTTCCTCATAGCTGTCGAAGTCACGGATCGCTAATGCTTTCCGCAAGCTAGGCTTCAGCCCACCAAAGAAGCGGTCAACCTTGCATTCGGGGGTAACGACAAAGCCAGAAGCGTATCGTGCAAGCCTTGTGAAGTTTGCCTCGTACGCTCCCACAGATTCCTCATCTTTCTGCTTGAGGGAAAGGAAGTCCCTTTCCATCTTAAGACGGAGGGTGCGTGGAAAATATTTATCGAAAAACATATTCCGGAATACCTTCCATTCCAAAGCCTCGATCTCCTCCTCAGGCTTCGTATTTTTGATCAACGTCCACCATTGATCAGCTTCACCCTCCATACGATAAGCCGCCAGGAGAACCTTCTCTTTTTCAGAGCATTGGAGGATGGAGAATATCTTTTCAATGGATTTGATCCATTGTTCAGCAATCGTGGGATCAGATGATCCACTAAAAGTAGGAGGCCTTTGTCTCATGAAGCTTTCAATAGCGACTTGTTCTTTCTTAGGGGGGGTTGAACGTTCCTCTTGACCAGTGTTTCTATTCAAAACTTGAGTTAGCTGAGAGAGGAGCGTGACAAAGTTCGCGATTCCCGCTCCCATTGGATTGGGCATCTCATTGGTACAATCGTCACACTGATCTTCACAACGGTTGTTAGCCCGAGTTCTCCTATTACCGGCCATTGGCTGGAATAAAAGGAAAGTTAGGGGTAACACATAAAGGGTAATCCAAAGACAAAAGTTGATGACTTATAAATAAACTTTAATCTCTTTAACTCATGAGTCTATAGGATTCAACCTAGGATTTTCATGATCTACCTTCTAACATATATTCTTAGGGGCATTTTTCCCTTAATAAGGGTTCATACTAAGATTGTGAATTTATCAAAACATATCCCCCGGGAGTGTCGTAACCAAGAGTGCAGCAAGGCCCGTTGTCGTGCACCAGTTCCCGTTCGAGTCTAGCTCAAAGCGGTGTTTTCGGGTTTTACCCCTAGGATACATCTGTGCCAGAGCCGCCTCTACCTGCTCGTATCCAGACAGGGATGTATTTGTTTGATAAACCACTTACTTAGTATTTACCAAAATTTAGGGATGTTTTTATTATGCTTAGTCTTGTATCTAAGGCTTTACTAGGGTTTCCTAATCCCAAAAATAACTAAACCTATCCTCTGATACCAACTATGACAACCCTGCTTTTTATTACAACTTAAACATGCTTTATTACATAAAACTTCACTTGATACAACAAAGAAGATCGAGAGGTTTAGTGTCTTTGGGGCTTAGGATCATTACATAAAAACTTTAAACTTGAAATACAACATCCTTATTGAAAACTTCCTTTACATGACCACTACATTCCTTCGTACTTAGCATTGCATGGGATAACCTGAGGACATGCATAAGAAAAGGGTGAGCTATAAAGCCCAGTAAGGGAGTACATAATGAATAACATGAGGAGTACAATACATGTTAGGCAATAGGCATATCAATAGAGCATAAGAGAGACATGAACATAAAGGCATGATAAAGCATGATAATCATAACATGGAAATGTGGCAACAACACTTAACATTGAATTAGCATGAGCCAAGGCTCATTGCACATGGAGCATGAGTAAACCCTCATTGCACTTGAAGCACGAGTAAACCCTCGTTGCACTTGAATTAGCATGAGTCAACACTCATTGCACATGACGTATCATGATACTATACTTTACCCAATGCATTGGAGCGCTATCAGGGCGCACCCTTCTTAAACATTTCATTTCATGCATAAGTGTGCCACATGGATCATAAAACATGGATTCATAAAACATAATCATTTCTTCCACGATAAAGGAATGTGGAATTCAAACATGAAACTTTACAATCAATACGTATATGTGCATAAAGGTGAATACCCTTGATGGAGAAATGGGCATGGTATTCACTACACAAAGACATTGACTTAGAAAATTGGTGCGATTTCGGCAGCATAACGGCGTGACATAAGAATTCATAAAAAAGGTTGTTGAGAGAGAAAGGGGTTCCTCATCATATTTACATGTAATGGACAGTAAGGAGATCATATATATACATGTCCCAACAATAGAAAAGGAATTTAGATTCATGATACAAAAGTATTGCTTGAATGTAAAAGAAGAGAGAGAAGTTCCTTTCGGAATTTTGGCATAGTAACGGGTGTACATGGGAGGCATTTAATGAGAGAGAAAGGGTTCTCCCATAATTCAAACAATAAGAGGGAAGTATGGGGGAGGTGCGAAACCATACCCCAACATTCATAATTGAAATAAAAAGGGAAATACAACTTAAAGAAAATTGACAAAAAAATGAGAAAGGAAGAAAACCCCTTACTTGGAAGTGTGCTTCCAAAGGCTAGAGAGAGGCTTGTGAGAGGCTTCTTGGGAGCTTGGGGCACCTTGAGAGGATTCTAGAGAGAGTAGGGCAGAGTTTGGACGAACTTCAAGGGCTTTGAGTGAGGAGGAAGTGGGAGCTTGGGTGGGTTTATATAGGAAAGGTGAGAGAATTCTTTATTATTTAGGTTTGGGACCCCTTATATTAAAATAATCCAAACCACAAACCATCCCATGGTATTTGCCCATGGTTTCTGGAAAAGGAGAGAGGAAAACAATATTTTACAAGGCCAAGGTCCGAACTTATTAAAAAATTAGGGTTGCTTATGTGGAGGTGAGTCACACTCCCATGGAAATTAATTTAAAAAGGAAAAGTGTTGAATAAGTCTTGAGGGCTCCATTAATGCTTTGAAAAGTGAGTCAAACAAACCCAAAACCTCATTATTTTATTGATAAAACACATATTGGCCTAACATAAGGATTATGGTATTTTATTACATCACCATTGGGTCATTATGATGTCATAAAACACATTATATATTTAAATGGTATTTAATTTTTACCCAAAAATTTGACTGTCTCAGAAAATTATGAAAAATTCACCGTTGGATAATTTCGACGTCCTGATTCCAAAAATAATATTTATTTTATCTAAATAATTTTCTAAATATGTGAATTTTCACTTTTAAAATAAAAACCGACATTTATAAAAATTCACGGGTTTTGACAGAAATGGCTTTCAAACCTTAATAAAAATTTTAATTGCATTCATAAAATTATAAGATCATTTATATTTAATAAAAATTAATTTAATATTAATAATAATATTTTATTAAAATATTATTTAATTCAAAAATCCTTTAATTTAATAAAATATAATTCTTAATTAAATAATAACCAAAAACATCATTTGTACTTTAAAAACTAATTACAATGCATCAAAAATGACTAGAAATTATATTCATTATTATATACAAAAAAAAATGTACATGAACATGGTGCTACTTATTTGTTACATAACCCCTTAAAATAGCCGCATAAGACCTAAGGGTAAGGTGTGCGATGGTGACAGACTCTTGGGGTTGCTCGGATAACATCGCTCGAGTGGTAATCTCTATCAACTTCCATTTTTCCCGTAGACGATCACGTTCGAGCTTGACTTGATGAAGCTCAGCTTGGGCTTGGTCAAGGGCAAAGCCCAAAGACGCCACCTCCTTTCCGAGCTCCGACAAATGGGCTTCGTAAGGGGCAATTCTACTGGATGAGGCCATCGCTTCCTTTGTCTGAGTAGAAAATTGGTTCGTTAAATCCTTATATTTAAACTACCCAGATGATCACTGTTCAACGGCTATAAAAGTAACGGTCACAAATCTTGACGTTAAACTAAAGAAGTTGACATCATATAAAAACATAAAGAAACATTTAACTGGATCAAGAGGGATTTTCCATTAATGAAATTTTGGGTCGTTACAATTTTTGTATCATATCATGGTTCGTTTAGATTTATTATTGCTTGTAAAATAGGATATCAAAGAAATAATTTTTTTTAAATAGAAATAAATAATAAAATCTTGGGGTGAAACATTATACCCTAATTATAATAATTTCTCACTTTAAATTATTTCACTTTGATACAAACAACTGAGGACACTAATTTCTTATCACATCCTCATGTTCCCACAAAGCTTCTTTAAATTTATGCTTTTTCCACAAAATTTTGACTAGGTGAGTGGTATTGTTCCACAACACTTTATCTATTTAATCAAGAGTCAACACTAGTTTTTCCTCATAATAGAGATCATTCTCAAGTGTATGAATTCTAAGTTTTTTAATTATGAAGGATCAGGTATGTACTTAGGAGAGATATATAGAATAAATCATAAACTAGGGTGATATTTGTTGGAAGCATCAAGAAATAATAAAAAATCTTGATATGATTAATAATTTCCAAGGGACCAATATATATAGGGATCAAATTTTAATTCATCTAAATCACCTAAAATTATTCAAATGATATATTTATAGGAATGCCTTATCACAGACTTAAAACTTTAGATCTCATTGAAGGTTGTCAGTATAAATTTCATATTGACTCTGAGCTACCCTGATGTTCTTCTGAATGGATCTTGCCATCTCTACCATTTCCTTAGTGAGATTAGGTCCCAATATTTTTTTCTATAACTTCATCGCAACACATTAGAGTTATTCACTTCTTACCATAGAGGGATTTATATGGATCCATCAAAAATCATGAGTGAAAGCTATTATTTTATGAAGCAATAACTAGATAAAGGTATTTATCCCAAACATATTTCAAATCAATAAAACAAGATCTCAATATATCTTCTAGTTTTTTAATGGTCCTATCAGAATGGCCATATGTCTGAGGATGATATGCAATACTAAATCTCAATCCTATATTCAATACCTATTGAATAATTATCTAGAACTTTAAGGGAAACCTTGGATCTCAATAAAAAAATAAAATGTGTTACTCCATGTAAACTTACCATTTCAGTAATTTATATCCTTGTAATAGGATAAAGATGAAAATATTATATTATTTTAATGAAATGTGATCAATTTATAAGGTGATCGACTACAACCCAAATAACATTTCTCCCTTTATATGTCTTGGGGAGTCCCACAACAAAATTCATGGTTATTTTTTTGAATTTCCATTTTGGTGTGGGTAATGGTTGTAACAAACCCTTAGAATTATGTATCTAAACCATAACATTATAACATAATAATAACTGATATATATGTTATGAAATACCCATTTTCATGTTGACGCACCAGAAATACTAATTTTAATCTCTATACATCTCTATAATTCTAATATGAATAGAGAATAAATAAATATGAGCTTCATAAAAAAGATCATTCCTTAAATTTGGTGAGGGGACACATAATGGGTTATTGAACCTTATCATTCTATCATAATCAAGGTTTAACTCAGGAACATTTCTCTCTTTCTATAGTTTGAAATTTTTCTTCTATGCTTATTAATACTTATATGGATGGATGGTTAAACATTCATCTGAGAAATATAAAATCTACCCCCTTTCCTTATCATTTAAATATCCATATTCTAAAAATCCATAAGTATTAAGTCTCTTTAAATCCTTATCATGGGAAAACTAGAATTGTCTTTATAACTTAGATCATAAACTTCCTTATTCGCCTTCCTAGGGTGGTAATATATTGGGAAATCATAATCTTTAATCAACTCCAATCATCTCATTTAGAACATATTTAAATATTCTTGTGTGAATATATACTTAAATATTTTATGATCAATATATTTATCACATATTCCACCATAAAGATAATTACTCCTTATTTTCAATTTAAAAATTACTATTTCCAACTAAAAATCATGAGTCGGTGTTTCACCTGAAGACATGAACAAAATAGAAAAAAGGATTATGACCTAATTAATTTTTCACTAGTCTTTTTATATTAGGTTCACCATTTTGGTTTCACCCTAAAGTGTTAGTATGTGTTCTGGAGTGAAATAGTCCGATGGAGACTAGGAAGTATATCCTTTTTATATTTTGAAGGAGGTTCTATAGTCAAGTTCATTACATTGGGTTACCATTTTGTTTTCAACAAATGTGTTTTTTATGGAAAGAATGGTTGATTACAGGGGTTTGAGTGGTGTGTAATCACTGATGTCAGATAAAAGGTATTCATATGGTCTCCAATGGGTTTTGTTTATGGATCCAAAAATGACCAAAGACTCTTATATGCATGAATCAGGGACCTAATTTCCAAAGGTAGGTGCTCATTGGGGAACTTATCCAATGAAACTTAAAAACTCACATTAGTCGAGAGGATGAGAAATCAGGCTCATCACACCCTTTTGGGGGGAAATATTTCATATTATGGGACCCTATTATATATTTAATCCATGTTTATATTTTTATGAATCCTTATTACATTCCCAAGCATGTGTATGCAGATTATCCTTAGGCAATGACTGACCATAAAAATTCAATGGTTTGGAATCATTTGTATGTATCCTAAGTTCTCTATCAACGGTAAAATCGGTATGTATCCAAGGCTCTCCATCAATATTAACCTTTTATGGATAGATCAGGAATTATTTGATCATTCACTATGATGAGACTGGTTTTATGCAACATGGGATGATACTCTGGAGTTTATCATCATCCAGGGGCGTCGATATCTATTGTGATGATGGGATCAAACCCATAGAATGAGATTCCTACATATCCTCATGAACAAAATTAGAACCCATGTAGTTTGGTGTCACTTAACTAGACACATCACTTTATAAGTTCCTGTGACAAGGTCCTGACCACGTATTTTAACATCATATGACAAGGATTTCCAGGTGAAACATTTCCTGCTCAAGGATGGTTTGGGACTTACACTGAAGTTGCCCGAGATACCTGAAAGTGAAGTGGTCCCCTGGGTGAATATGACCCTACATGGGATATGGAATGAAAAATAATATAGTGAATTTGAGTGTCTGATTTGGAACTATAAGAGGCTTCCTTAATATTCCAGTTAATTGGGAATCAAATACCTCGTAGTTTGGTTAGAATGGGGATTACACCTTAGAGGAGTCTCATCAAATGGGGCATGATTGGGGATTATGCATGGAGTCTGGCCATTAGAGAGGATTTTATTGGGGATTATACTGAATATGAGTACCATTTGGATTGAATTTTGGGCTTACATCTATAGATAAGACCCGTGTGCTTTGTTTCAGGATCGTGAAGGTTCCATGATCACCTCTCACCTCTAATCCCACGTGAGTCATGATCGATGTGAGAAACAAGAGGAAGTAGTTTATCTAATGACCACACATCCAACTTATTCTGCTAATGGATGTAACTAGAGACCAAAGTGGGGTAGATAGAGGGATTTGAGAGTGCCCATTTCTTCTCTTGTTTTTATATTCAAGACTTTCATCTTTTAGGATCTATCCAAATACATATTGATCTGAGGCAGAGAGGAAAAAGAGTGTCGCCTACCCCAATAAAGGCTAGAGGCTTACCTTAGGAGGAGTTCCATATGATTGGTCCTGGGAGAGAAGGTAATTTTCAACATTGGCCCTTATATAATAGAAAGTACATTGACTCCTTTCAATCCCTATAATGGCAAGTTTCATGTGGGTATCCCAAGGTTGGAACCCGTGTTACTATAGTAATGTAAACTTGGGGGGAGGGAGGTTCTAAGGGACAACTTCTTAGAAAAGATTACCCACATGACTCCACTTACTATAGGCATGTAAACTCAAAATGGCACACTGACGTGGATGATTATTTTATCAGAAAATATATGGTGGATTTGGAAGATTCCTTGGCCTGATTCCATTGGATTTGTTCGTGGAAGGGACATCATAGGAACTAATGATATGATTGAGGGGAGTGATTGGATCCTGATAGTAGAACACTCTAGGATACCCCATACTGTGTAGCATGTTCTGATGTAGCATGGGATTCTCTCCACTCAGCGTGGTGCTTTGTGGGTAAGGGGGCAATCCACATACCATTTTGGTATTGTGACCTGAGTTCGGTCTGCATAGAACTTTGCTACATGGGGAAAGGTTCCATCCACATAGCATGGTTCTACCTAGGATCAAGTTCCACCCATGTAATTATTTTCCATGCAGCATAGGTTTCCACCTGCGTAGCGTTTTTCTATGTGGTCCTTCTAGTTGTAAAGGGTCCATTGGTTATACGCTTCACTGGAAGTATGCCCGGAGAGGATGTTGAGTTTGCAGACTACCAATTGATTAATTTTTTCCCCATTAATGTTGTACATTTTGTTTTACCTATGGTAAATCATCGAAGGAGTATTTATTTTGTGGATCTATCAATATCTTGGTCAATGTCTCAATCTGTTGATCTATAAATCCCCCATCGGTTCCCCTCATGTTCTATTTGTAGAGAAGCGGATGACGTAGCTATCGGCATGGATGGTCATCTACGATGAGGCCATGAGACCTCTTTTATAGAATCCCATAGGAGATACCCAACCCAGTGATGACTTAGTCAGTGGGGGAATGAGTTTGTCATTTTCGGGGTTGAAATCACTACCTCTATCCTGCTAATTACTTCATTTCATTCACGAGGATTCGATGGTACTACCTTGACCAAAAACCATTTTAGTTTGTAGGATAACATCATTTTCAAGGTGGCCATATCCACATTCTTCCCACATATAATGATATCTATGTTTTCAGAAGTTGGCATCACTGTCTCTATCCCACAAACTATTTAGTTCACAGGTGCCTCGCGAAGTGGATCACCATGCAGAATGGAAATCCGCAAAGGATTTATTATTCACAACCTCCTTTATTCCTTTTCCTTTTTTTTCTCCTTTAAAAATTTTCACTTAAATATTAATTTAAATTTTTTACTTTCTTTTCTAATTTTGAAAGGATTATTTCGATTTACTTCAAAAAGTTTTCTGGACCCAATAAATACCCCCGTCATAATGGGTTCCGATTGAGAGATTAAGTGGAGGCTATTCTGATATAGAAAGTGGTCCAGTTTCGAAATGGTTTGTGGTATGAGTGTAGACCTAGAGGAGGGGACCACAACTATATATAGGGTCCCCAACTCATTTTTTTACCATGTTTCCTTTAAAAATTAGTGCTTTTTTGAATCTCTCTCAATTGCATTACTTTTGAGAAATGATTCCTTTGTAGACTACCTCATCTGTGTACTGAGATTTTGCAATCAAGAACTAAAATAATTTAACCATGAATGGTGAGTTCCATCTCCCACATAGTGTGGAGTGGTTCTCAGTCTGATCGCTCCATGAATCATTGATTTTCGAGCCAACACTTTATGCACTCCCACGAACTGTTGGTTCCCAGATGGTGCCTTCGAGAACTATTAGGTCATGGGAATTGTTTATTTTTTCAATTTTTTAGGATTATTCCTTTTTATTAGAAATTTGATGCAGAAAAAAGGATGGAACCATCATAGGATACTTCCAATAGGGTTTCTAACATTGTTTCCCTCTCAACTGCTAATGAAAGGCAGAAGGTCATGATATACTTCCTCGACAAAAAAATCCCTATCGCCCCATTTCATCAATATTTAACAATAATTCTTAGTTGCAGTCAAAGAGGATACCCAATTTCTAATAGGTTTCCTTTTTACGGATTTGTTCTAAAATATAATGTAGCAATTCTAGTATCGCATCAGTCCACCCAACCTATATCCTGGATAATTGACAATAGTATCATTACTTGGGCCCTCATCACAATAAAGGAAAGATTCATATGGAAAATCTACACCGTTGGATCTATTTTGAATGATACCCCTTAGTCACTAGAGGTAACTCTATAAGGGATAGAGGATAAGGTTAATTGATACCACATCATCTTGCAGAAGGATACAATGAATGAACAACATGGATGATTGTAAAAATGGGACATTCTCCCTAGGGGATCATTAATCTTGGACAAGGGGTGGCCTTTCTGAGTTCTCCAAAGTTTTCATGAATTCAGAGTTGAGTTGCAAGCTGTGGGGATATATGAGTCAGTTTGAGTGTATCAAACTTATAATCATCGAAACCAATCTCTCATAACACGTATTTTTAGTAGGTGTATCGCAGACACCAATACCTTCCATTTGGTTCATGGGGAGGTCAACACCAGCCTTTGGGATTTATAACTAATTTCAGGAGTTACCATTGTTGGAGACATGTATAAAAAATATATACCACATTATTATTACTAGGATAATGAGCATAAGACTCCTCCTCTTTCCAAGAAACTCATTATCAAGTAAAAAACACTTTAAAATGATAATGACCTCATCTGAAGAAATACATTCAATTTTTTGATTGAATTAATGTATTTTACATGTGAAGTGGTCAAGATCCATGTGTATGGATACCAATGACCTCCCGACCATTGAAACTCAAAGGTGAACAAATTCCTATTGGACTATATTTAAGGAGGGATGATTCAACAAATATGGATGGAAGCATATCCCTAGTTATGACTGGTTGTTTTGATTAGTGGCCTTCCTGGACATTATTCTTAGTGGTTGGATTTTTCTAGTTCGTGATTACAAAACTAGGGTCAAAGTCAAAACCTTCATCATGGAGACTCAAATAGCCACTGAAAGATGCATCAACTTGGACATTTCAGTATTAGTGAAAATCAATCATTTATTAGGACAGATCAGTGAGGGGAAACCACCACATTGGCTAGTTGTTCCTTTTAAAATTATCTGGGGTTGGATGAGAGATCATATGGGAGGCTATACATTTATCAATCTTCAATTGATTCTTGGTGATATTATTAAACCATACCTTCAAACTATAAGTGGGGACATGCCAAAATAATGGGATGGTAAGGATGAGAAGAATGAGCAGAAATTGATGATCCAACTCAATGGTCATGAGCACTTCACTTATAATCCTTACTCTTCCCCTACTGGTGTTTTGGTGAATGAAAAATCAGAGGATTTTGTTAAGAGAGGTTCCTTTTTTATCCTTAAGAGAGGGAGTATTATTTTCTCAAATCGATGGGTAAATTATTTTTGAGGGATACACACCTTATAGATTCAGCCATCAATTCAACTGTGTTCAGCTGATGTGCCCTCCCACCCTTAACAGTGCAAGCCCAAAAAAACATTTAATGATAGCTAGATAGATTTAGGTAATGTTTACTTAAGAATTCACCCAATTAAGGATTAAGATTTTGGATCCTATGGGTTTAAATCCTACCCTCAAAAGATATTATGGTGATATTTGGATTCAATCATATCCAAATGGTCAAATGGAAAAGCTGGTTCCTATTTTCAGGGTTCCTAAAGCTTCTAAGACTAAAGGGAAACCAAAGAAATCCATTGGTAATTCTATAACTAGAAATTTTCCACATAAATATATTGTTTATGAACCCCCAAGAAAGAATTTTAGAACTTGGGGTTTGAACACTTATACTGTCGGTTCCATTATTATAGTCCAAGCATCCATCCCTTCTAATTCCACCTTTCCCATGGCCTGGAGACAATGATATTCTTTAAGCAGTGATCAGTATTATCGCACTCAGTCCCCTCACACTCTATAATGCTTTATTTAGGATTAAGAGACTTTTTTAATTGGGTTTAACTACGTTTCATCACCTACTAAAATCTCTTATGATGATGACCCTGAAAAGGTTAATCTCTACCTTCGGGATCTTGAATAATTGATTCATTCTTGAGAGAATCATTGTAAATATTCTTTTCAAGTACTTTCCATGGAGAGGTCCGAGGTAAATGAGGATGATAATGATGATGGACATGACTTAGGGTGTGATGATATTATCAACATTCTAAATATGAATGGAGTGGGGGATATTTATCCCTTATACTCGTAACCTCACAAACATCCAAACACCATGGGTTATAGGGAGGGAGAGGTACTTATGAAGAAATTACAATTAATGAATACCCTTTCACTTCCCCCAAATAGATCCTACAAAATTATACATACCTATTACAATATAATTACCTAAGGAATGGAAGTCTTGGGATTCCTTAAGTGCAATCTCTTATAATGAAGATATATGGGAGATGATTCAAGAAGAACCCTTTGAGATTCCAGGCTTTGGAGAAGCCATTGATCTTACATGGATTTCTGCTCATGAACATCCACATGAGGTATCCATATATCTAGAAGAAATGGACACCTACCTCTATTCTTATAAGGAAATACCTTATTGGTCTGATTGAGTAGAATAGATGCCAATAATCCCAGATCCAGATGATACTAATGAATAGATAGTTATATTTATTAACCTCAACCTTAATTGTCCTTGTTTTTATGATTCAAAACTCCCATTACTTATTATTATAGGATCCTGAGGGATCTCTATAGAAAATTATTTCTTTGGAACACACCCCCATGGGTACTGTAGCTGAGGAACATGTTTCTTTGGATGTGGGGGTTGTCATAGATGGTTCTACTAGAGCCAAAAATCATATAGAGGTAGTATTTATAGACCCCACCAGAGCTTTTCAATCTCTGGTTCCATATCCCACTCCTTTCAAAGGGTCATAACCATGGAATACCCTAAAACATCAATAGGCATCATAGCCATCATTACATATAAAGATGAGGATTATAGGTAACTGTTGTATCTATTTATTAGGTTTTCATCCTATATGCCTTCATCCGTTAACCAATAATCATAAAAATAACTTAGTTTTTGGTTGATTAGAAACCGGGAAGAAATAGACTAGACATCTTTTTCTCTAACTCCTTATGAGGTTCTAGTGTTTCTGCTAATGGATACAGCCAAGAAAAAATAGTAAACCCGGCCAACTGAGGACATCATAGGAGTTCCAAACCCTAGGAGGGTATCTATTTTGGACCAAAAAACCTCTATCCCAACAGTGGGAGAGTCTTCAGTGGTTGAAACCTTAATAGAGAATGTCTCTCCTATTCCTATTGAGATGAATGTGAGGAGCTCACCAGTGGAAACTTGACTGGATGAGGGGGCCCATAAAATCGAGGATATCAAGAATATACCAAGTCTTAGGAGGATGAACACTTATGATCCAACAACTTATATCCTTATATAGGTGTTTTCTTTAGGAGTTGACATTATTGCTGGGTATATTGATTCATATCCTCTAGGGGATACAACTATATAAGAGGGAGTAATTATAGATTAAGGATCATTATAATTGGCTATCAAACCTAGTTCCATGATGAGTGTTCCCATAGGTATAGTTTCTATAAGTGATATTTTGGATTATATCGATCTGGATGAGCATGGTCCTACTACACGGGTGTCTTTAGATGAACCCAAGGTCCATTTTTAGGATAAGGATGCTGCACCCACTTTGTCAGGTGGTTATGATATAATAGATGCCAACGACATTGAAGTTCCAACAATTGGAGGTTAATTTTACACCTCCCCTAACTACCTATCTTACTTTCAAGATTTATATACCCACTTGTTTCAATGTTTTTATTTCAGGATCACATCCATGTGAAATTTTAGATGAAATTTATGCTTCGATCCTACCTCTTGTTGATACTACAAAATAATCGGCAACTGAGGGTTCGAGTCGCACCGAGGTTACAGAATCAAGACCCTCCTTGGTGGAGTTCATTATTGAATATGTTATGACCTATGAGAGTGATTCAAAAATGAACTAGGGGTATTGGAAAAAATTCTTACTAGATTCAAAAAATTGTGGAAAAACATATGGAAGCAGATTTCTAAAACCCCTCTTGAAAACATACCGACACGATCTTCCTAGATTACGCTGTGTGTTTTCAGTTATAAGGTATGAAGGGTTTAATTATTATGGAATATACTATATAGTGAATTAGGTGGTTGATTCTAAGGAAAGAATTGGATCAAGTGGCCCAGAGTCCTTCTTTTTATTTATTTTTGATAACCCCCCTTTAAAGGGATGAGGGGGAGCCCTTACAATTCACATAGGATTAGAAATTACATGACCCGTAGGTCTTAGGAAATATACAAACTATATTTAGAACTACTCCTCCCCAGCTTATTCATCATGATAGGGAAATAAATAGCATGATCCATTATCTCCTTTCTATTGTAGATTCTACAAATCAACTTACTATGGACAGGAAGATCCTTCTTGACGAATCCATTGAACATGCTTGGATTACTACAATGTGAGAGGGTGAACTGATAGAGAAGAGGACCTAATTGGAGTGGATTCATCAGGAAATGGAATGGATGTATCAATAATTTTCCTGAGTTGATAAATAAGTGACATGCATTGATGTGACAATCAATTAAGGGAAGAAGTTAGTAATGGAGGAAGAAATGACCATATTTTCTATAGCTAAGAAAGTGAATGAGTTGTAGACTGGTGCGGTTGCTGAGACTGCATCCCTATCATAACTTTTCCTTACCATAGAGTGATCAAGCCAAAAATTGATACAACACTTTTAATATACTAATCAAATATTTTAATTGTTATATCCCACTCGTATAGAGATGCTCTATGTTGTGTATTCTCTTCCATCTTCAGTTAATGGAATAAAAATGTTTTTTTTTCTCTCTAGTGATTCTCTATCTTTTACTACACTAAAAATCAATTATATTTGATTGAATTCTAAATGATAATCTCCACCACATACTGGTTTAAGTCAAAATTTGGGATAAATAAATTGAAATGATCAAATCATGCTCTAATATTTTCCTATGTCAAGGGACTCAACGAGCGTAGCTTGACTATTGCTAGGGTCATATGGGAAACCCTACAATCTTGTTACATTTTCTTGATATCACCTTAATTTTTTCCTAATACCATTATGATGTAGGATTACTGGGTAATATTTGAATTTTACTTGGGATTCCCTTTGTGGGTTTCTACCTAAAAGATTTGTGTCTCTTGGATTTTTGATTTCTTGATATTTTGGAGATACCATAAGATATGTAGGTTTAGCAAGATGATACTTGAATTTTTTTTTCAGGATTCCCTTTTCATATTTTCAACCTAGAGAGTTTCAGGTATCTTTCCATGGGTAGTTTAAAGTCTTTCAAACTAGAAAAACATTATTAATTTTTTAGGTTGAACAACTTTGAATTTGAATTACAGGCCAGGGGTCCTAATATGGTTTATTATATGAGAATGTCCTGATAGTTATTATGCATGTAATAAATGATGGTATTTTTCTTGACCGTAGTCTTATGAGTTCTAGACTTGAAACATGATATGGGGAATGAAATCCATTGATGCTTATAGATGTAGGAAGATCCTCTCCTAAGGAATAATTTTCCTCTAGTTGACATACCCCTTTTTATGGGAAACTTATACAGAGCCCCTGGGGAATATTGTGAATAGTTAAACAAAGGTGTCCCCCAGACAATGTCCCTCCATTTTTGATGGCCAGGTGATTTTATGCAGGGTTTATATTTTTGTTATTATTTTTTTAAAAGACCATGAGAGGTGGATCAGGAGTGATATATGAACACTATGAGGGAACATTCATCATTTTTTGATAGGAAAATATTCCCACACGGATTTGAATTGTGTAAAGGAGGGTTAAAACATAGTGTAGTTTAACATAATGAAATTATGAAATTAGTGGTGCAGTTTAATGTCTTACTGCTAGGAAGTGCGGTATTTACCACTCTAATCTGACATAAGGGGTAAATCATTGGTCTTTTTCATGGTAAACTTATCTGGAATATTCTATCATATTTAGGAATGTAGATGAAGAAAGGGTGTAAACTGTAATATGGGGGGTTGATAATCATAATTCATATATTCACTTTGTTGTCGCTTCTCTATTTCTTTCATTAAAATATATGATAATGGACATGGTATGTGTCTAATTTTTCAGGAATACAGGATTCATGGGTTTCCAAGAAAGAAAAGGAAAAAAACTGAAAAACCAACCATGTACACATCATGATTCCACCATACACATTGTGTGACCGAAGCTCACAGTCTGATTCCTAGTCTTGAAGCTAGTCATGACCAAGCCACTATAAAAAGACACTACACGTTGAGATTTACTTGTACATGATGTGATGACCAGTCAAAGCCTCAGGTGATAAATCCATGAGGAATCTGCACAAAATCAGAATGAATGTAGGGTATATATTGTTAACCATGGTTACACGTCATGTACAAGGTCAAAATCCTTAATACGCAAGACCCATGTGCCACACTAGAGATCTGTAGGAAAATGGCACCGATCAAGGGTACACGTCTTGTACCATAGGTACACGTCATAACCAAAATCACCTATATAATAAGAGTCACAACAGAGCATTGGAGACACTTCCAGACGAGCCTCTATTCTTCCTCTTGATCCCTTGTGAACTCTTTCACCCTTTTCCTCTAAAACTCTCAATTCCTTCATATTTTGTGCATTTTTTAATCCAAGACCCATAGAGTTTCTGTTATTTAATACATTCACTTTTTTCCATCACATTTAGATTTGAGTTCCATTTCTCTTTCTTAAGTAAGTTCTCTTTATAATTTTGAATCACTTCATGCATGTTTATTTTAATTCTTTCTAACCCTCTTGCATGATCCTGATTCCATTAATGTTTATCGATCCATCAAATATGCTATATCTCATTTATTTAATTCCATTACACCCCACCATGAGTAGCTAAATATATAGGGTTAGGGATCAAGCGATGTTTCTTAATAATTTAATTGAACTTTTAAGAGATAAACATGGAATGTATAATTGAAGTAGTAATTAACATATTAATTCCAGGTCTATCCCATTTGTGAGAACATCCCTAACCATGGGATAATCAATTAGATGACCCCATCCTAATTGAAGTAGAATGATCTATGGCCACTAGCTCAGGAATATTTATTCCTTTAAATAAAAACTTAATACACTTAGACTATTTCTATTTTCTAACCACAAAATATCTACTTCCTAGGCAGATCTAGGAGACTAAGATCAATGTCAACTAGTGACCCCCGCTTTCTTCACAGACTAAGTCATAGGGTCTTACCAAGGATAGACTTACAGGACATCCTTCACCAAGTTACTCAAGTTGATCACAATACCCCATTTATTAATTTAAGTCATCCCAATTAGAACTCATATCAAAATTCCCAAACAAAGGACTTCTTAAAAGGACTCCTTTTTAGAAATCCAAACTCGAATTCTTTAAGAAACAAATGACAGTCTCCCTAGAGATTTGACCCTGCACTACAACTACACCACACCCTTGTAGTTAGTGAAAATTTGGGATAAAAATATAAATTCTAAATTTGATCCATGTCGGAGGAAGTAATGATACCATCGCAAAAGAGGCCATCAAATTTCTGGCACTGTTGCTGGGGAGGAAAACCCTTTTTTGAAGAACTCTAGTTTTTATTGACCAAGGAATACCTTTCCCTCATCCTCTTTATTATTTACAGATGATTCTTTGCATCTTCTTCAGTGCATGTACCAAGGTCCCATGACCCGATCAAGGAAACTTGAGAAACAAGAACTGTCGGCCTTCAACCCTGAGATCGAAAGGCATTTTCTTTCACTTCACCGGTCAACAATGGTCAAGAAACATCAAAATGAGGGACCCAAACTACCAAATTATCATGTTATAGAACACCCAATGAAACTAGAGAAGTCCATAATAGATTATGGTTTACCATAAATCTACGGGATGCACTAAGCATCGTTATCCATCCAATCTAAGCCCACACATTCGAAATGAAACCTAGACTCATATATATGTTCTAGAACACAGGGAAATTTAGTGGTATTCAGAGTGAAGATCCACACGAACATATTTACAACTTCCTGGAAGTCTGCAACACCATTATCTAGTAGTGAGTATCATCGGATGCTATACGACTTTGTGTCTTTCCCTTTTCACTCAGAGACTGAGAAAAATATTGGCTCAAAATCTAATCTCCCTAATCCATTATGACTTGGGAAGAGCTCTCGTAAAAGTTTATTGATAAATAATTTCCACCAATCTGAACCAGGATAATTCAAAATGACATTTATAATTTTTCACAAACAGATGGAGAGTCCACATGGGGGCATGAGATCGATTTAAAGAACTCATGAGGAAATTTAAACATCACAAACATGACACTTGGATTCAAATGAAAACATTTTTTCAAGGACTCCATCCACTAGCATAAACAGTGGTAGATGCTTCTGCTGATGGAGGTCTGATGTTTAAAACCCCTGAAGCAGGAAGAGCTATCCTGGACAAAGTATCCCACAATGTCAGTCTGTGGGAAAGTGATTGAGGACCACAAAAACATGGAATCCACAAAATTTATGAGACCATTGGATTATCAGTGCAAGTTGAGTCACTAAAAAAAATCTTGAATCGTTTAAAATACCTACAACACAAACCCCCTACCCTAGTCATGGAGATCCAATCATGTGAGATGTGCAGTGGACCGCACTAGTATCAGGACTATAAAGCCAGATATTAAGAACCAAAAGATTATAATTACATTAATTACTATTAATAGAATCAACCAATTTAGTAGCAACAACAACAACCATTTTATCTGAAGAGGTATGCTCATCAGCAGCCTCAGAACAATCAAGGATATTTTTAGTAGTGTAATGGTCAATCTCAGTTTCTCAATCAGGGACCACCAGGGTATCCACCAATAAACCCTGTCCCGAGACCACAACATCATACATATATACAAAAACCCTTTCTGAAGCCCCAAAAACAAAAAATTCCACCCACCAATCCAATACCACAATAGGAATCTCCACAACTCCAAAGAAACTTGGAAAATCTCATAACATCTTTTGTTTAGAAATCCGGTCAATGGCTGACTACATAGGAAATTGAGATGAAAAATCAGCGAGCAACTTTGAGGAATTTGGAGATTCAAATGGGTCAAATCTCAAAGACCTTATCTGAGAGATTACCAGGTACTGTACCAGGTAACACTAAAATATACCCACAAGAGGATGCTAAGGCTGTAGTTCTAATAAGTGGAAAAGTGTTAAATTTCCAATAGACAATAGAATCAAGGTCATAGGAAGAACCCAAGAAACCATAAAAAGGTAGAAGATGTCAACCCTACATCATCACCAAAATCAAGTCCAGCTGAGAAGGATCAAGCCCCAGAAAAACATAAGGAACCCATTTATGTCTCCCCACTTCTATACAAGCCACCTATCCCCTTTAAAAAAAAGAGAAAATCAAGGAAGACATGAGGCTTATTACAAATATTTCCTCAAAATATTTAATCAATTGCATATCAATATACATTTTTGTTGAGGAAATCATGCAAACGCATGCGTATGCAAAATTTATCAAGGATTTTCTATTAAAAAAGAGAAAGATAGAAGATCTAGGAGTCATATCATTAAATAAAGAATGATATGCTATTTTAAAATAGAAAATCTCACTAAATATGAGATATCCTCGAATATTTTCAATTCCTTTTGCAATAGGAGAGTGAAAATTTGGAAAATCACTCTGTGATCCTGGATCCAACATTAACTTAATGCCGATGATTATTTTTCACAAACTCGGACTCCAAGATCTAAAAGAAACAAGAGTAGCACTATAGTTGGCCGATCGTTTAGTCAAATACCTATGCGGTATTCTTGAATATGTTCTGGTTAACATCTTAAAATTCATTTTTTCTAGCAGACTTTATAGTTTTAGACATGGAAGAGAACAGAGATGTACCAATAATTCTTATAAAACCATTCCTAGAAATATGGAAGGCCTTGATTGATGTTAAGCAAGGATGCATCATCTTCAGAGTTAGTGATGAACAAGTGGTGTTTAATTTGATAAAAGTTACACAACATCCAGATGACTTGATCAACTATCATGCTATCTCTCTCACTCAAGGTCGAGAGTACATGGCCATTGAGGAAGATACCGATAATTCAGGATTAGACAAGGAAGAAGATTATAACTTCAAGGAAGTCAAATTTATCGAACATCTTATTAGAGACACCATACCACCATTCATCCTATATATCATTCATACATCTAATTTGGATTTAAAACCTTTACCCAGTGCGTTGAAGTACTCATACTTAGGGGATTCATCCTCTTTACCCATCATTATGAATGCTAAACACTCTCAGGTACATTAAGAAAATCTAGTTTATGTCCTAAAAAGACACAAGCTATCAATTTCCTGGTTAGTGGTGGATATTAAGGGAATAAATCCTTTAGAATGAACCCATCGAATATTTCTCAAATAAAATAAAAAACAAAATGACAACCTCATAGGCATCTCACACCAATAATGAAAGTGGTAGTAAAGAAGGAAGTACTGAAGCTTATAGGTTCTAGGATAATCTTTCCTATACCAGATAGTGAATGGGTGATCCCCCTCTAGGTTGTTCCCAAAAAGGTAGGACTCACAGTCATAAGAATAGAGGAAAATGAACTCATTTCAACATGCACCATCACTGGATGAAGAGTTTGCATGGATTACATGTATTTGAATAAAACAACAATGAAATATCATTTTCCATTACCATTTATGTATTAAATGTATGAGAGGCCAGTAGGAAAAAATTTCTACTGTTTCCTGGATTGCTATTCAGGATAAAATCAAATTACAGTAGACCCAGTTGACTGGCCGAAAACCACCTTCACATGCCCTTTAGGTACTTTTGCGTATATACACATGTCATTCAGTATGTGAAACTCACCAAAAACATTTTGAAGATTCATGACACACATATTTCATGATATGGATGAATAATTTCTCGAAATATTCATGGAAAATTTCTCTGTCTATGGGAGATCATTTGATGTCTGTCTAAGAAATCAAGAACTGGTTCTCTAACATTGTGAGGAGAAATTCTTAGTGTTGAATAGGGAGAAATTTCACTTGATGGTGCAAAGAGGAATTGTGATATGAAAAAAAATATCTAAAGAAGACATTGAGGTTGATCCCTCTAAGATCAAGGTCATCAAGGATCTACTAGAACCATCAACTGTAAAAGTGATCAGAAGTTTCCTTGGGCATGCTGGATTTTATAGATGCATCATAAAAGATTTTTCTAAAGTATCATTTCCATTGACACACTTGTTTTCAAAGGAAATTTATTTTGAATTTAATGAGGATTGCTGACAATATTTTGAAACAGTGAAACATATTCTTATTTCATCTCTGGTTATCATTGCACCAAACTGGGAACAAGAATTTGAGCTTATGTGTGATGTCAACAACCTTACTATAGGACATGTTCTCAGACAATATATAGAAACCATCTTCTACCAAATCCATTATTCCATCCACACATTGACTGAAGCCCAAATCAATTATATGACTACATAGAAGGAGATCCTAGGCATCGTATATGCCTTTGAAAAGTTCCATTCATACCTCGTTCTTTCAAAAGTCATTTTCCATACAGATAATTCCACCCTTCGATACTTCATGAGCAAGAAAGATGGAAAACCAAGATTGGTATGCATGATTATTTTGCTACAAGAATTCGATATCGAAATCAAGGACACCAAAAGAACATAAAATGTCATTACTTACCACCTATCATGGTTACCCCTATCCATCATTAAAGCAGATAACGATACTGATATTGAAGTAGACTATCTATATTAGAAATTATTTAGTGTCAACACCCAACCTTGGTTTCCAAACATGGAAAACTATCTTTCCATAGGGTATCTCTATCATGAACTCTCATACTAGAAACACAAGAAGTTTCTATCCGATGTGAAACACTACTTTTGGGATGAACTATTACTATTTAAAAATTGTGCAGAGAGATTGTTATAACACTACATCCCAATGGAAGAGATACAAAATGTGATTGAAAAGTGGCACACATCACCAACTGGAGGCCATCATGGACTAGAGTATATAGTGGAAAATATTTTTATAAAGTATATTTTTCTATCCCTCACTGCATCATAATGCTAGGAGATTCTATCAACAATGTGATAGATATCAAAGAATGGGAAACATCAGTAAAATAAATGAAATGTCATAGAACTCTATTCTGGAGGTTTAAGTTTTTGATCTCTGGGGAATTGATTTTATGGGACCATTCCCTTCATCACATTGTAGGAATTACATTCCAGTGGTAGTAGACTATGTTTCCAAATGGGTTGAAGCCGAAGAAACAATACATGACACAAAAAATGTCTTCATGAATTTTCTTCAAAAGAAGGTGTTCGCATGATTTGGATTTCTACGGTTACTCATTAGTGATTGCGGAACTCATTTCTCAAATCAGTCAGTGCAAAAAATGCTTGAAAAATATGGAATTCTCTACAACACTGGAACTCCCTATCACCCACAAACAAGTGGGAAAGTCAAATTCTCAAATAGGGAGCTGAAACAAAATTTATAAAAGACTTTCAACATAAGAAGAAGTGATTGGAGCCTAAAACTAGATGATGCATTATTGGTGTATCAAACTGCATAGAAAACACCCATAGACACCACCCCATTTAGACTGGTTTATGGTAAACAATGTCATCTTCCAGTAGAATTAGAACATCATTCATTATAAAAAATTAAGAAAATGAATCTAGATCTAGAAAAGGCTGGAGAGGAAAGATTATTGTAATTGACTATATTGGAAGAAATCAGGAAAGATTCATATGAAAATGTAAGGATTTACATGGGAAAAATGAAAAAGTTGAACGACCAATGAATTTCACAACATACTTTTAGTCCAGGGAACAATGTTTTTCTACTTAATTCAATATTAAAAATATTACTAGGAATGTTTAAGTCATGATGGTCTGGTCCTTTTAAGGTTATCCAAGTTTTTCCTTATGACACAATTTAAATTAAACAAGACAGAGAACCACCATTAAAGTTCAATGGTCAAGGATTAAAGATATTTAAAGAACCATTACAAGAAGATTGTTTCCTCACCCTCAAGTTCCACTGATCATTAAAGAAGTAAAGCTTCCAACGTTAAAAGAAGTGTTGAATGTGAGGCAACCTAGGGTCAGAAGGTTTTTAGAAAAGTTTTATTAGAATATTCATTTAACTATTTCATGAATAAAGAATTTTGAGATGTGGATGGATAAAAAAATTTGTCCAAGCACTCATAATTACATGTCATTTACCACTGGTAAACATCGTGACTTGTTTTCATCCCCAAAAATCATTTTTTCTCCCCATACATGATGTGAATCCTCCATACATGTTGTGTAGAGTGGTGGGTTGATTTTAAAAAAACTACAGGTCTCGACCCGAACAGTCACGACCCACATCACACAAACACCCCAACCCATTATCTTCCCCAACATCCCTTCCCATTTCACCCCTCAAAATTGCTGCACCCCCTCCTCTTTCAAAACCTCTCTGCCCCCTCCTCCTCTACCCTCCCTTATCTCCAACCTACCCCACTTCCCTAGCGACAAGCCCCCCTCTCCAATATCTTTCTTACCGCACCACCCACCCTCTTCCATTGCATGCACCAAGAGCCCATAGAACTCTACCTCCTCTACCTCAAACTCCGTATCTTTACCATCCAAAGAACGACTCTCCTACAAGAATCCATGGATAGAAACAGACGCACCACCTACGCTTTCCACTGCACACACAACCCTATCTTCTCACGTGAAATCCTACACTACCATCACATCCAGTGATGATGACTTGCACCTGTACCCCATATTTTCCTAATTTTTCTATATGCATCAATGAATTCATGACGTGTACTTGGGGTATACGATGTGTACCTTAGATCCAGTTTTTCATCCACTGCATTAAATCCGTGAAAATCTCATACACTGATTTGACTGTCATCACATCGTGTACTAGTGGTTCACGACGTGTACTTGAAGTTCACAGTGTGTATACTCATCATGACTTGTCCATCATGTTTCTGTTTCACTTGAAATGGTTACGATGTGTACTGAAGGTACATGAAGTGTAATTCATTTTTATTCAGATTCTGGATTCAATTTATCTTCAAAAATCTGGTGTCGCACCGCGAGCAAAGAGAAGTGGTGTGAAGGGTCATTCAGCTCATTTTTACTCTCCTATTCGTTTGTTTTTCAAAAATATGTCATTTACTGCCAAAAAAATAGACCAAGTAAATAAATTCCAAAATTGGTAGGATTATTCAATAAATTCCAAAATCAACACATTAAACTACTCAAAAATATATACATGAAATAGACATATCAAACCCCCATACTTGAATTGAACCTTGTCTTCAAGGATGATATCTCAACATACTACAAATTACTTTCACCTTACCTTGATTAAAACTCAATTTCAATAAAAAATTGATAAAATGAAAAATTAAATGTTCACTCCTCACATATAGAAAATTCATCAACACATCATTTTCAAAGAATTAAAATCAATCATGTAATTTAATTTCCCTCTTCAAAATAGCCAAGACCTATAAATCATCCATATTAATTGTTTAATTCATTATTAATATGCATTCCACTTGTAATCTACCTCACAATAATTTTTCTACTCATCAAAAGGGTAAAATTGTAAATATAGTTATGCATATACCTCAAAAACATGTAACTTACCATAGGCTTGAAAGGAATATATCATCTCCTCCGCATAAAGAAAAATATTAAAATTAATCATGAGGGTTTCACCATTAAGGATAAAATGACACTGAGGATCTAGGGAAGGTAGGTAAATGATTTAAAAAGTAAGGCACAAAAAGGAGGTTTAACTCTAAAGTACTTTTCATGATATTAAAAGATAAGATCAATGTTTGTCTACCTTTACAAATGTCATCTATCTCTTTCCACAAAAATCTCAAAGTTGGATCATGATACATGTAAATACAGTGAATGAATCAAACTATCTTGTTCTTTTTTTTTTCATTTTTTTTCTTTTTCAAAAGCTATGCTTAGGAAAAATATCACATCCATCACCTAACCACATACGTTCAAAAAACGTTGATAGAGAAAATGATGATTTTTTATCTTCCCACGACACAATACAATTTTTTATTCAAATGTTTTTTTAGCATGGGAGGTGAATAATGAAATACAATGAAAAATTTCATGGCCTCTCCCAGATCACAATGAAAAATCCCCCCATAAAAATATCCACAATAAAGTACATCCCAGTATACACAATAAAGTTCCTTCCCCAAACTTATTATTTAAAATATCATGAAAAATAATTAGAGGAATGTATGAATAGATATAAAAGTCTTGTAACACAGCTGATTTCCTAGCAAGGCAGTTGATGGATTTTACGGGCTTAAAATTGATTAATGCAATGTGGGTCTTAGGATAAGGGATAAAAAAAAGAATTCCTTAATCATGTTAAAAGTGATTCTGTATAGTCATAACTTTGATAAGATGCAAAGAATGTTTTAGAAGAATACATAACCGAGTTTCTCAAGAAATATACTATTGAAAGAATGGAAAATATTTGGTTTAGTGGTTGTCTCGGGAATGAGGAGAATGGTTGGGTCAATTACTTATAGTAATTCATACGAATAATTAAATCAATTAATGAAAACATAAAAAATTTAAAACATGGCTAAATCTTAGAAAAATTTCCTTTACAATGATTAACATGCTTCTCTAAATCATGATTTTTCATATACTAATCCACATTCTTATCTATACTAATCCTTTTCAACATTTTTATCATTAAAAGTTATTGAAAAATAAATCTAAATACATGGTGTGTTAATTTTCCTGGGTAGTTTATGTCTCCTAAGTAATTTTTAGTAAAGAATGTATCAAATATGGGCATGAAATTTCCAATTAAAGCAATAAAACACTAAAATGTGGGAAATACAACTGAAAAATTAAGAATTGAAATGATTACCCCCTTACAATTTGATGCTTCAAAAATGGGCTATATAGGTTCTGCATAAACCCTTTGATGACGTGTATGTGACCTTTACGATGTGTAAATTTACTAAATAAAAGATTCATCAATAATCATGAGACAAGTGATGCTAATATTGAACAAAGTAATCATTAGCAACCCATAACTTCTCATCCATAAGAAGTATAAAATATTTTAATTTAAGAAAAACTCATTAGATTACCTTTTGAAATCAAAATAATTTCATAAAATCCCATATAAATCATAGATAAATCATGTAAGTAGTTTGGGATATAATTTTCCATATAACTCGTATAAATTTTATAATAATGTGGTCAACTTCCATACCCAATGAATTGAAGGTCTTTCACAACCCCCCATCCTTTGTTTATAACGAAACCACTCATCCTTGGATAACAACATAATAACCCATCCTTGGTTTATAAAACAATCCCCATCATCATTAATAGGGTCTAAGAACTATAACATGGAAAAATTACATAGAGATTTCATCTCATCATAAAACTCATAGAAACATCCATTATACAATTCACAACTTGAAAAAATTATGTAAAAGAAATGGGTTCCATGATAATATATTTAAAATAATAATAATCCATCCAGATAAAGAATGAGGATAGTACTAATAAAAAATATCCCCAGTGGTGCATAAGTAACATCATGGTTTAATTGATGAATGGAACTACCATTAAAATTTCATTAAAAACATTCTTGATAAAAATTCCTTTTTCAATTTTAAATTAACGTTTAAAAAGTAGAAAATAAAAAAATATTTTGAAAATCATTATATATAAAAATTATCTTGAAAACTTATAAATAATTATTCAAAAAAATAATGTTCATGATGGTGGGAAAATTCGTTCATGTTTAAAATGTTAAAAATAATTATTCTCTTCAAATATTTTGTAAAGGGAGTCTAAAGTGACCCATTTGGAAAATGTTAAGAAATTTTATTTTTAAAAACTTTTAAAAGAAGTTAAAAGACCATGTGAAATAGATTTAGGAAATAATTTATGTTTATAAATGAAATTTTATAATTTTTTTTAGAAAAATTGGATATGGAATAAGAATATTACCAATCTAAAATAAGATACAATATCGATATGAATTACAAACGAATTTCATGATGTTTCATTAATCAATAAGGGAGAAAATGGAAAAAAAATTGAACCATATTTATAACCAAAGTATTATAAAATAAATGTGGTTTAATAAAATAAGAGCATATTATTTCCCCCTAAGGAATATAGAATGTAAATAATCCTGAAAAAAGGGGAATGTAACGTAAATCCCTTACAACATTGGTAACTTTTGAATCAAAAATCATTGAAAGAAATATTATGAAATGCATATTTAAATGCCATTAATATATAAAAAATAATTTATGTGGCGTTAAGTACCCCATACAAGGAAATTATGGTGTATGATAAGAAAAATTTATCAGGAAAAATAGATTGATATAAAGAAAAATCATGCCAAGATCATAACTTTTGAAGTGATAATTAGTACATAAAGTGATTATGTGAACATATATAAATCCAAAAAAAGTTTAAATATAGAATAAAACAATTTAGAGATGAATTCACACATAATAATAGCATAACAATGATGAATAAGTATAAGTATAACCCAATGAATGAAAATTGAGTTAAGAAACACCTTAACACTTGGTAACTTTGAAAACTAATCCCATTGGATGAATTAAAAAGAATTATAACTTAAAATAACATTACATATGAAGGATTAATGATATAATTTTTAAAAGGGGCATTATATACACCATATAAAATAAATTAGGTGTATAAAATTAAAATATTCCTCAATGAAAATAAAATTACGATGAAATCACTTACCTTGAGTACACACATTCCTTGTATGTACTTTAACTCGTGTATAATAAAATTATATAATTTTTTTAATTTTTTATAAACCTTTTTTAAATTTATTATTTTATCATTAACCCATTTTTTTTATTTATTACAAATTTATATTTAATTACTTAATTAGTTAAGTCCATGTACTATGTTTTAAGGACTTTTAATTCATAATTTCTAAAGGACTTTAGCATGTTGAACATGGTAAAAGTGGTAATTGTTCCATAATATCCAGAATAATTATCATGAAATAAATATAATTTTTACACATTAATTATATATTTAAATACAACCATTTAATATAGTTATGAAAAAAGAATTACATTATAATTATGGAGACGACATCTCATACATACACATGAGTAACGTTTCCATTTTTTTCAAAAATCATTATGGAAATAGGGTAAGTATTATTTTATATTTATAGAATCATAGTAATATAATAATTAAAATATTATTTATTTAAATAAACTTATATATATCAACCATACGACGTGGTGATGAAAAATGATCACGTCGCTTTGTGGAGGTGGAAGTCCACACGTACACACGAATGACGTTTTCATTTTTTAGTGTTTGGAAAGTTAAGAAAATATATGATATTTTATATTTTAAGAATTATAAATATGTAATGAATATAATAAATATACATTAAATCCATCATTAAAAACATACTTGAGATATGATGGTAGAAAATTAATTACATTGGTTCGAGAGGCGGTACTCCACCGTACACATAAATGATGGTTTCATTTTTCATTTTATGAAAGTGGATATAGATATAATATATTCCATTAAAATAAAAAAAATTTATATATAGAATATAATAGTGTTATTATTTCATCATGTTTGAATAATATGTGATATATTAGGAACAATATAAAGACAAATACTCTTAGTTTAGAATTTTACCTCTTCTTCAGACAACGTATGAAGGTTTACATCTAAAGTCTTCATAGGTTGATTTTATGATAAAAAAAGTCCTCTAGTATTTGATGATGTATGTAAGGAAGGTATTTTAGAATTTATTTTATAAACCAAAAGGTTTTTTATGTTTTAATAAATTATAATAATCAGTTACATTTTATAAGAGAGGGGAGGGGCACTCTTGAAATTTCTTAAAATATCTAACTAATAGAGATTAAATTTTATATAAAAATGGATAAAAATAGATAATATATTAATATAATATGGTTATGATTAAAAATAATATTATAAAATAAAATTTGGACAAGTTTGGATAACATTTTTACCCATATATATTTTTGGTTTAACCATTCGTGAACCCTTTTGACAATTATTTTTATATCAATGAGTTTTACACTTAAGGGGTTAATATAGTTACTATTAGAGGTAAAACGACACATAAATGGACCATTTTTATGCAATAAATAATATCCAATTAACCTGGATAAATATAATATCTTTAGTAATTTTAAATCATGTAAGAAAATATTATTAATTACAAAATAAAATTAATGTCAATTTTGGAACTATTCATTTAATTTAAATTTTAAAACTACAAGAAAACAATAAAATTAAAATATAATGAATAAATATCTCTATAATATGTCATTTGTATCTAAAAAATTATTTAATACAAAAAAATCACTCAAATAATATTTCTTACAAAGTTTTTAAAATCACTATATTGAATTTTTTACTTCTTGCACAGAAACAATGTTAGTGTTGCATAAGAATTTAAGAAAATTATTTCTTCAGCAAACATTAATAATAAATTAACATTATGAAAGAAATAATTTTTATTTAAAATTAATATTTATAACTGAACACATTCTCTATTTATCCCTATTTAAAAAAATAATTATAGTAAAACAATGAGAATGACGTTTTTGTCTTTTCATTATATAAAATAATATAAAGGGTCAAAATCATAGAAAAATTAAGAAAGGCCATATATATGACTTTTGGATGATTATTAAGAAGATATACTAAGATAATAAAATTAATTAAGGTGTTAGGTTCATTATTTAGTGCATACAATTTTATTTTTAATCCGATTTACCCTTTACCGTGGTAAAACAATTACTAATGTTGCTATTCATAATGTATAAAAATAAAATGGAAATATTTATTACTTTTTGACACACTGATTAAGAATATGGAATATATTTTTCATGATTCAATTTATCTAAGTGGAATAAATTAATTTTAATATAAATGTGTAAAACCCAATGAAGGAGAGTTTTTAGAAAAATTTTAAGCCCAAAACATACATATACCAAAATAATGTATAATAATGATTCAAATATAGTTAATTATATTATATATAATTATATAATAATTATGTTACTTTTATATCAAATTGAATAAGTACATATACTTTTTCATTCAAAAAATGACTATTTTATAATGATCAATATTTTGACTATTCACGGAAAAATCAATCTTTTTAGAAAAATACCAAAATTTCACCCAAATATAATTTGGATATTGTAATTTAAAAAATTATATAATTTTTATAAAATGTTTTTTTATTTAAATAAATAAATTATAATTATTTTATCACAACAAGAAATAAAAAACCACTTTTGAAGAAAAAGTGTTTTTGAAGAATAAAATGGCTTTAATAAAAGTTGAGGGATTATTTAATAAGAATTTATCATTAAAAAACTTTGAGTAGGACCTTTATATATATTTCATAAATCAGTTAATCCTATTTATACTTACCAATTTAATGGCTTGGTTATAACATAATATTTAAATAATAATATTTTGTGGTTTGTTTAAGCTTGGTGTTACTTATCTAACACACTATCAAACATATAATTTTTTTAAATATCATGATACTACATTATACCCCATTTAATAAATTGAGTCCTTGAAAATTGATCTCAAACTCATTAATCAAAGTTTTACATTTGAAAATATCATTTTAGAAATCCCACATTATAAAAAAAGTTAATAAAACTTCCACTTAAAAAGAGAGAAAGGGAAGTACAAAGGTCATATGGAAATAAAACATGATATGTTTACTAATAGAAGAACATTAGTGGGAGATAAATATATAGACATGGATGAAACATTTAATTTCCAAATAATGATGGAGAGTGAATGATCATGAGAAAGTTAACGACCACAAAGCCATAAACCAAAGAGGTGTGAAAAAGTCCATCAATTCATCATAAATAAAGGTAATAGGATAAAATTTTCATTTCAATATCATTTTCATAGAGTTTAATAATTATTTACTATATATATTAATAACACAAGAAAAATGTACTTAATTGATAAGTTGAATTTCATCTACTAATCAATTTCCACCATAACCTTATCCTTTTCTCTGAATTACTAGTATTAAAGATGAACTTTTCATGTTGAATCACTAGAATCAAATTCTAATGGATCACATAATTCCACCCAATTATAACAAGTTATTACTACTATATTTAAACATTAAAAAAAAACCAAATGGTTTTCATAATATAATATATTTTCCAAAATGAATAAATCTTCAAAAGATTAAATAATACATTAATCCAAAAAATTCAACTAAAACTCAATGTTCAAACTAAATAATTCCTTAAAAAACCATCCTTAAAATTCTTCCAAATATTATATACCACTACTAAAACCAAAAAATAAGAAGTATCTGATCACATATTCTTCCAAGATAAATTTAAAATTTATCTCTAAGTATCATTAGTAACTCATAAATTCATATACCCAAATAGGTATATTACCTACTTATATAGTCTCCAAGATATACTAATAATTATCATAAATAACATGAATCACTATAATGACACCTCAAAATCATATATACTTATAAAATTTAATTCAAACATACCTTATCAAATAATATATCATGTTAAACCTAAGGGTTAAATATTCCTTAACCTAATAAAACCCCAACCAAAATATCATTAGTCACCTTAAAATTCCATCACATAAAACCACAAATAGGGGTTCTTAAGACTTTGACCTTATTATAAACCTTAAACTAATAAAACAACGATGTTATCCATAACTCTTAAAATAACCTCTCATGAAATCATCATAATCTTAAAAGTTTTATACAACCTTCTATGATACCAAATGTAATAGCCCCAAACCCACACTCCCAGTTCTGGTGATAAAAACATAAACATTACATTTCTAGATTTGATACTCTTAAATGTGACCCAACTATTTTCAATTTTTCCTATCAAAAATGTAGAAAATCATAGGGAAATATTGGATCACACACATACCCAAGTACCTTTTTGGTTTATAGTTTTAGATAACCAGGAAAAAATCTTATATAAACAACACTCATGACTTCAAGAGAATATTATTCCCACTATACCCATATTTTGAAATCCCATATTAAGTATTAAATATCCCCCACAAATTTCTTCACATACGAAACCTTTATAGAATCAAATCATTTATCTCCATTCTTCATAACCTTGGGAAAAATAAACATAAGAGGGTTGATATAAAATTCCCAGTTATGGTAAACATAAGAATTAATAATTGAATTTCATCAGTGAAAGTAAGATCAACAAAAGGCTATGATGATATAATCATAATTCATGGGTATAACATAATGGAATCCATACCTATAAATACCTATATCTTCAATCACGATACATGGAATAAATCTTTAATAAAGTTTGGAGTCATCAACAATAATTTTCTATATGATGCTAATCTTGATCAAAGGAATCATTAAAAATCCATATATATTTTCACCCATAATAAGTAGAAAGTACTTTTCTTTAAAAATAAACTCATAAAATTGCCTTATTAAATAATAATATTTTCATAAAATTACATATAAATTATAGATAAATCATGTATGTAACCCGGGACATTATTTTTTTATAACTATAATAAATTGAATAACCATATGGTCGATTCCCATACCCAATTCATTGGAGGGATATCATGGATCCACCATTCCTTCGTTTATAATGGAACATATTTTCCATAGCTAATAATATAACAACCCACCCTTGGTTTATAATAGAACCACAAATCATCAAAAATAGTTTCAATGAACCATAACATGAATAAATTACATAGATCTTATATCTCATCAAAAAACTAATAGAAACATCCATGATTCCTTTCATAGCATGATTAACCCATGGAAAAGAAACAAGTTACATGAAAATAACTTTGAAACAATCATAATCCAACTATTGAAATACTAAGGATGGGATCATTAAAAAAATATCACTAGTGGATCATAATTAACTTCAAGGTTTTTTGATGTTGATGACTAAAAATACCATTAAAATATCATAAAAAACATTCTTGAGAAAAATACCCTTTTCAATTTTTAAATCAATTTTAAAAACAAAATTTAAAAGAATATTTTGAAAATAATTTTCTTCAAAAATAACCTTGTAAAATTATAAATTATTCTTCAAAAAAATAAGGGTCATGATGTTAAGAAAATCCTTTCATGTTGTAAATGTTAAAAATAGACATTATTTTCAAAACTTTTGTAATGGGATTCTAATTTAACCAATTTTAAAAATGTTATGAAGTTTTCTTTTTAAAAACATTTAAAATAATTTCAAATTCCATGTGAAATAGATTTATTAAATAATTTATGTTTAGAAAAGAAATTTTTTGAAAACATTTTAGAAAGAATGGATATGGAAGAGAAAGATTCCCAATCTAAATGAAGTTATAAGATTAATATCACTTTAAAGCTACTTTCATTATGTTTATTTAATCAATAAGGGTGGAAATAGAAATTAAAAATATAAACCATATTTATAAATGCAGGAGAGTGAAATATACGTGGCTTAATAAAATTAGAGTATATGATTTTCCTCTAAGGAACCTTGAACATAAACAATCCAAAAAGTAAAGAGATTGTAATATAAATCCTTTAATGTAATGGTAATTTCAAATTAAAAGTATTTGAAAGTAAGAGTATGACATTTCTTAATAAATCCCATTCATTAACTAAAGTAATATTAAAATTCTCCAACCCTAGTATCCTAGAGCTGCTGGTTACTTTATTACATTAGAAAAAGACACAAGGAATCACATCTCGAAGGACCGAATAGTTTAACAGTATTGGTAGACTAGATATATATATAGGAATCCCAAATTACATTTGAAAAAAAAATACAACATAGTTTTTTTCATGAACTCCATTATCCTTCTAGATTAACCCTACATATCAATCATAATAAAATTCTTAGAATCTAGAGGAAAATAAAACATAAGAAAAAGGTGATCTCAGATTCTTAGTAAGGGAAGAAGTACATAAAAATCTATCATAAATAATAATAAAAATATATAAAGACCAATAACTGAAACATATTACATTTAATCAAAAATATTATCACAATTTGGATGGAATAAAATATGATCAAACAATTCCATTTAAATAATCACATGACCTTAAAAACACAACCACAAATATTATATTAATTGAATAATCACTTAGAAATCAATAAATAATCTCATAATTATGTAATGCATAATATCATACATCTAAAAATCACCATCAAAGATTTATGTCAAGAATATAATACCATCAATGCTTCATGACAATAATATAATAAATGGGTAATTACTTGATCAAAACTCAATCTAGTATGTCTTATGATACCTTTTTATTCATTGCGGGGCTATAACAGGCCCCACCAGTCACTTACATAGTCCAATTAATTCCTCATATGAATGGAGTGAAACATAATAAACATATAAATTTTTATTGAAACAATCATATGAAATTTAAATATTTTTCCCCAATCAGTAAACATAATCACAAACCATCTAGAGGAATATGGTGAATGGTATCTAAATATTACATTACTAGTCAAAAAAATCAAAAACCATTAAATAAATCTTGGTAGTTCATATCATAATAGATTAAACTTAATGAATCATGAAATTAAATACAGTATTTTGACATGGATGAAAATACTTTAAATGATATCATTAAATATTTTTTTGGAAAATAACCTTTTTCATTTAAAAAATCACTTATTTTTAAGGCACTATGAAATTATAAATGAAATAATATTATTTGAAAATAAACTCTTAAACTTGTAAAGGAAGATTAGAAGCATTAAGGTGTCATGATGGTAGGAAAATACACTTATGTCTTCTAAGTTAAAAAAATATTCCTTTCTTATTTTTGTTAGAAAAGTCACATTGTACCTTGTTTAGAAAATGAAAAAAGATTACTTTCAAACCATTTCTTAAAATGTTAAATCATGGTTAAAAATTATTTTAAATAATTATAGGAGAATAGTAAAAAAATGAATTTTTTTAGAACACATTGATATGGAAGAGAAATATTCCCTAGTGGAGACTTAAACATAAAAAACCTCGAATGATATTGTGAAATAAAACCTTATCACATTGTAATTAGTTGAACCAAATCACCCATGAAAGAATAACATTAAATAAAACTTTAAAAATCATTACAATAAATTTATTTATGATAAAACATTTAAAATTGTCATTATATATGATAATATGAAATCATATATAAATATTTATATCATTTGATTAAGGATTTTCAATGGTTCATATAATAATGCACTTGGTATGTATTGTTTGTTACATGAATTATGATTCCAAAGTTTCAAATGAGAAAATGTATAAAAGGATAAAATTTTCCTATTAAACCTAATTAAACCTATTTAAATGATGTATAGTGAAGTTTCACAACATGTTGTAAGTCGTGAAGCAGGTTGTGAGAGAAGTTGTGGAAAACTTCAAGTGGAGAAGCCACTACAGGACGTGAGTTGTCGATACACATCGTGAAACCTTCAAAACATATCTCCCACCATCCGAAGGAAGATACACATCATGAATCCTTGTTACATATCATGAGAAGATTAAAAGTTTCAAATCTTGGATGATATATGTGTGAGATATGCACAGATAAAAAATCCTTAGAGAAAACCATTGATTGACATTACACGATGTGACTTCTTATTACACATTGTGTAATATTTCACCTATAAATATAATAGTAGGGGAAACAGATTCTAAAGGCTATAGAATAAATAGTTTTTGTTCTTTTCATTCCTATATCTTTCCTTACTACTCCGTCTAACCCAAAATTGAAATTTATTTGTTCCTTTTATTGTTTTAAATTAATACAAGCATCAGGAGTTGTTTTTGATGATGTAATTCATTCATTCTTACACCATTGACTTCATTCACTATCATTTAAAGCACCGATTTTTGAGGATTTTTTTTACACTCATTCCCATTCCTATTTCAATTAAGTAGTTAATTAAATTGTGTTTGATTCAAGATCTATATTTCTTCTTCATAGTCATAAGTCCATCAAATTTTGTTATCTTGAATCATTTCATGTTTATCTACCATTTAATATCAATTTTTCCTGGCATGTTAAGAATGATTTCAATTACTCATTTATTTTCACTCAACTATACCACTAGTGGATAAAATCACTTAGGGTAGGGATAAAAATTAAGGGTATCCAAATTCAATGAATCTTTAATTCTCAAACTTGGTAACCTTAAGGATTAATAATTAGGATAAATAATTTTTGTTGATCTAATTCATTCATACATCCTAGAACATGGGATATTTTGATAAATGAACCTATCCTAGTTGAGGAGGATTAGGATATAACCAATATCTTGATACACGTTCTTCCATAGAAGATAATATTATTGAATTTAGGTTGTCACTATCTATAGAATAATGAATAGTTACCTCTTAGGTAGAACTATTTGATTTTACCATAGTAAACTAGTAACCTATACCTTCTTTGTAGCCTAAAATTTATGATCCTACTAAGTTATAAATAAGGACATACTTTCTATTGAACCTATAAGTTGATCCCAATCCCTTATTATCTCTAATTCCAAACCTTAATTCTTTGGTGATTATTTTTCCCAAACTAAAAAAAATTCCTGATACTGTAACATCCCAAGTAAAGGAAGAATAAGATATTTTCATATTTATTAATATTTTTGAATTAAATATTATTTTTTACTTTAAAAGGGTTTCTATGTTCGATAGCATACCAGATACACAACGACAGGTTTCTTTGAAATCTTACGTTGCACACTAATAATATAATATTATTATTTTAAATGGCAGTTAACTCCTAGAATTTGTATTCGCAGAAAATGAACAAAACTAAATACAATATTATGATACAAGATTTTTAAATATATTTACATTTATCCAATAAAAGTTAGAGGCTAAAAATGTGAATGAATCTAATTTTAAGCATAATTTACATTAAAAGGTCGATTTACCGCCTTTTAATGGAGAAAACTCTTTAAATATTGTTTTGGTTACTTTAATACATTCTATATGACCAAATAAAATCCTTCTTTAGAATGGTGACATCAAAATTTACTTTGTGTAAATTGTTTGGAATTTTTCCAATAAAGATCATTTTTAATGAATAGTGAAAATATTGTATTTTAATTCAAAACTATGTTTTAATATAATTTATTTATATGGTTCGATTATTTTTTTAATTGGTTTTAAAGTTTAATTAGAATATATTTTTACCATTTAATCAAATTTTAGTTATTGTAATTAATTTCACTTTGAAATTGGACATAAACAAGTGTCAATCTTTTGATAGTTATTGTTTATTAAAACACGCTATTTATTTTGATAACGGGAATTAATTTTAAAATTAATTAATTCCACTCTTATTTTTTGAATTTGGAAAAATAGAAATCATTTTTGAATTTGGAATATCAAATATAGCTTAGGCTGAATTTTTGGTATTTTTCGGAAAAACTTCAATTTTTGATGAATAGTGAAACCACTTAGTGGTAGTAAAAAAAACAGAATTTTTCATTTAAATGAAATTTTACCACTTCTATGAATTGAATTTAGAAAATCCGACATACATTGTTATTATCAAGAAGTAAAATTTGGTTCAATAAGATAAAAATAATTTTTGGTGAATAGTAACTTTTGACTTTTATTTACCGTGGTTAAAGGTAAATAAGGTAATTCAAGTTAAAAAGAATATTATAATAATTAAAAATTACCTTAACACTTGTCCAAACCTTATTGGTTGAGTTATTTATGACCATGGGCATCTTTGGGTCGATTTTGAGACCCTATTGATCCACCTGGGAGTGATAATGACAATTTAGATTAATTAACTTAAAGGCAAAAATGACAAAAACATATATCTTTTAGTAAATTAATTTATATATGGTGTTATATAATGAATATTTTTGACTATAAATATTCATTTAAAATATAAAAATATTTCCTATATGATTGTTTTTTTTTTATAATTTTTACACAACAAATAAATTAAATTATTTATGACACAATAATGATGCAGTATATACCTCATTAATAAATGATTTAAATAAATAAGATTATAATGATTAAAATATTATCCAAAACCTGTCCAATTATTATTGGATGATTATATTACGACCATCAGTCATCTTATCTTCGACTATAATGATTTTTGGACATTTAGAAACCAAATATCATTATATTATAAAATAATATTTTCACACTTTCCTAAAGAGCCCCTCCTCTCCCTTATAAAAGGAGACCACTTCTAACCAATTCTTCACACCTCTCAAGCCAGTTGGCTCGTCCAAACTCTATCCAATTAAGATCCCTACATCCCTATCCTCCTCCTAGAATCCTTACCTTAGGAATAAGGCACTTAAAGAAGTCTTTTGGTTCAAACCAAAGGGAGTTACCCAAATTAAAGGTAACCGTTTCTCTTAATTTGTTTTCTTTTATTTTACTTCTCCAACCCCTAAACTCTTTTTATTCCTTTCTTTTGTAGAAAAACCAGTATCCTTAATATACTAGGATGTTTTTATGAGAAGTATTCGAACTACACTTACACACACCTCCATCTAATGGATGAAGAACATAATGTTTCTGTGGATGAAAAACTAACGCCTCATGAAACGATGATTGTTCAATTACATATTACCGCCTCTCATGGTGTCCATTATGATGGAACTATATTTAAAATGATATATATTATATTTATGATTTCATTATGCTTTTGTACTTCCCAATCGTATCAATCCTTTATGGTTTCCATAGTGGGTAAATACGATAATCTCATTTGAGGAAGTACGGACTACCGCCCCCTCAAAGTGATATGACTCGTTCATACCATATGTGGTACGTATAAAGGATAGATTTAATGATATTATATATTATAAAATACTGGAATTATAATATACCTATGTATCATTATGTTTTAATTCCATAAAATATGAAATAGAAATGGAAGTAGCATTCATGCGTACGTACGGCTTACCGTCTCCATGAATGGTGCATTTCATTTCTTACCTCCAAATGTTATATACTATTATAAATACATGTATATAATGGATATATATGATATATATGATATCTACATCATGATTATCATTCTGGATATAATGGATATTTGACTATATTTACAACATGTAATTATAAGAAGTCCATTTTTGAATCAAGTGCCAAATATCGACAAAACGAACATTATTAACTTAAATGATTACATAATGTTTATAACATGGAAATAAGTGATATAAAAGGAATAATAAACTTGAAAAAGGTTCTTAAGAAAGTATAAATTAACTTTACTTTATTATTCAGGAGATTAAAGAACGATCGAGTCAAGTCGAACACAAGGTTAGGGACTTCGTCTCAATCTCCTTTCATTGAGGCATATTTTGTTTTAATACACGATTTCTTTTTATATGTTGTATAAAAACCTTTGACTTTTCATTTATTTCAAAGGGAATCTTTTTATATGAAGCATTTTACTAAACGAAAAAAGGAATGTTTTTTACGTAAGCTGTGACAACGACCTTTCCACCGCCGCGAGTATTATTTGATATTTGGCTTCCTTAACAAGCCGGAATGTTATTAAAAAGAAAAATAAATACCATATACTATTTTTATTTATTTTGGTATTGAAAATGATTTTGATAATGGATTTATTGTTTCTATATCTTGAGACGATATTTTATTATTGAAATGTGGAAATGTTATCTTTCCTTTATGCTTATGTTATGTGTTATGATCATGTTATGGTTCTTGGGCATTATTTACATATACGGGTGGTTCCGTGATAAAACTAGGGAGGGTTAGCCTGAGATAGCTCTCCAATGCATTGGGTAACATGATGGAGGTAAACGTGAATGTTTCTCCTAAGAGATTTAGAGAATATAATATGATGGGTATTCCAAAGTAACTCCCTATGTAGTTGTGATAACTACAATGTAAGTATGATATGGATGCCACAAGTTACATTTATGATTTATGATTTCTATGTGTCTTTCATAAATCTTATGATTTCACTTGGTAAGTAAAATATTTCATGTTTTTTATGTATTTATGAACAAATATTTTAATTCTTTGTTTTATAACCCTTACTGAGCTTTTTATGCCCATCCCATGTTTTGAAATGTTTTCACAGGACTTAAAGACGAATAGGGTTAAGGATGGGATCAAGGAAAAGTCATGCTGTCTAAAACATGGAACTTGACATGACTCTTTTTTTCAAGAGTTTTTATATTATGAAAAAATGGAAACTGTGTAGAGGTGTCTACCTTGTAATATTTTGAGATGTAATAGTTATGTCCTAATTTTCGAAAACTCTAAACCTGAAAAGATCCTCAATGTGAATTATTCATTTAATTCAATATTATGTAATGTTTAACGCTGGGTCCTTATAGTTGGTATCAGAGGCCGGTTTAGATAACATTTGGATTTAGTGTATTGTTAAATAATATCCATAAAGTAATTTATGTTAATATTGAAATCATATAGCATTTATAGATTACCATGTTGCTTTGCCTAAGATACTTCTTTGTTCAGAATGGTTTTCCGTAGAGGAAAAAGGGCAACTATGTTCGGACGACATCAAGGGGAAGACAACCTTCCAAATCAGAAACCAGAGATGGTTGGAATTGGAACTGAAAAGTTTGTTGCAGTGATGGCACAGTTTAATTAGGCTATAAATGCTGGTGGTATCCATGTACGAGATCAGCCAGATCAACCACAGAGGAACATGTAAGTAGTGGAGCATTTCATGAGGCAACATCCCCCATCATTCAGAGGATCATCTGATCTGGTGATAGTAGAAGGGTGGATTAAAGCACTGGAAAAGATTTTCAATGTCATGGGTTTTTCAGAACATCAAAAGGTTAGTGTCGTTGTTTACCATTTTGAAGGTGAAGCTGATCAGTGGTGGTCGATGGTGAAAAATATCAGGGATAGTGAAGAGATTGATGCTCTTGTTTGGGATAAATTCAAAGGTATGTTTCTTGAGAAATATTTTCTTAAGGTGGTTCATCTTTGGATGGAAAAAAAATTCTTGTAATTAAGGAAGGAGGATGAATCGGTGGCAGCTTATGAAGAAAAATGCACTTGACTAGAAAAATATGCTCCAAATTTCATTCGAGATCTTGATAGTAAAATCAACCGCTTTTACTCGGGATTAAAGCCAATGTATCGAAGGGATTTAGCTTCTCATGAGTTCAAAAGTTATGAAAAACTTGTTCATTGTGCGGAGAAGGTGGAAATGGAATTTGCCGATGATCAGGTGTTCTTTAAAAAACAACAGAATAAGAGGTCGAGGTGGCAGAAAAAAGGGAAGAACTCTTCAAAAAAGTCGATCGTAAGAATCATAAGTACACAGTTTGTAAAAATTGTGGTAAAAAGCATGCTGGGGAATATCTTTTGAATTCAGGTAAGTGCTACCGATGTGGTAAAATGAGACATAAGGCTCGTAATTGCACTGAAAAAGATCTTGATAATAGTAAGACAAAATCTGATTTACTGTTAGTAAAATGTTTTAAGTGCAATAAAATGGGTCATTATGCAAATGAGTGTCCAACAAAGAACTCAACGGAAGGAAAGCAGCCAGACTACAAGCAGAAAGGGGTGGTGAAATCCTTTGTAACTACTTCAGTAGATGTTGGGCCATCAAATGAAGTTGTATCAGGTACATTTTTTGTTTGTTAAGATTATTCCATAGTGTTGTTTGATTTAGGGTCTACACACTATTTCATTTCTGAGAAGTTTTCTAGTAAATTTGGAATTACATCTCATGATATGAATACTGAACTTACGGTAAAAACACCTGGAGGAAATGTTGAGACAAAAAAAACATAAGAACATTCCTGTCCTTTAGTGTGGAAATAATCTACCTGCAAACCTTATTGTTTTGCCTCTAGTAGAGTTTGATGTTATATTAGGCATGGATTGTCTATTTGTTTATCATGCTAAGATTGAATGGAGAGCTAAAGAGGTTTCTTTTTAGAAAGATTTTCAGTTTGTGTACAAGAATGAACCCTTGCTTATGATAACATATCAGGAAGTTGAAAAATTGGTAAAAGATGGAAATGAATATTACCTTTCACATATTGTTGAAAACAAAGGGATTGTTCATATTAATGATGTGCCAGTGGTAAATGAGTAACTTGATATTTTCCCTGATGAGTTTCCTAGTATAATACCTGATCGTGAAGTTGAATTTACTATTGACTTAGTTCCTAATGCTAAGCCAATTTCAAAACCCCCTTATCTAATGACTCAAATTGAACTTTTAGAGTTAAAGAAGCAATTTTAAGAGTTATTAGATAAAGGTTTCATTCAACCTAGAACATCACCATTGGGTGCTCCTTTCTTATTTGTTAAAAAGAAATATGGTTCAATGAGACATTGCATTGATTATAGAGCATTGAATAACATCACTATTAATAATAAGTATCATTTTCCCCATATCGATGATTTGTTTGATCAGCTCCAGGGAGCTCAGTATTTTTCAAAGATTGATTTGAGGTCGGGTTACCATTAGTTGAAAGTAAAGTAAGAAGACATTCTGAAGACCACATTTCGTATAAGATATGGTCATTATGAATTTTTATTTATACCTTTTGGGTTAACCAATGCACCTGATGTATTCATGGATCTTATGAATAGATTTTTCTGTGAGTTCTTGGATAAGTTTGTGGTTGTGTTCATTGATGATATTTTGGTTTATTCCAAAATTAAAAAGGAACATGAAATTCATTTAAGGGCTATCTTTCAAACATTAAAAAAAATAAACTTTATGGGAAATTTAGCAAGTGTGAGTTTTGGTTACAACAAATTTATTTCCTTGGTCACATTGTTTCAAAAAATGGCATAACAGTTGATCCTGCTAAAACAAAAGTTGTTGAAGAATGGCCAAGACCCACAAATATAACCGAGATCCGTAGTTTTCTTGTTTTGGAAAGTTATTACCGGAGGTTTGTTGAAAATGTTTCACAGTTATCTAGCCCAATGAATAAGTTAACTCAAAAAGGTGTTAAGTTCATATAGACAAAAGAATTTAATGATTGTTTTCAGAAATTGAAAAGAAGACTGGTGAATGCTCCAGTTTTGGAACTGCCATCTAGAAATGGTGAGTTTGTTATCTACAGTGATGTTTCGTTGAAAGGACTTGGATGTGTCCTTATACAGAATGATCAGGTAATTGCTTATGCTTTACATCAGTTGAAACCTCATGAGTTAAATTACCCTACACATGATTTGGAATTAGCTGCTGTTGTTTTTTTCTTTAAAAATTTAGAGGCATCATTTGTATGGAGTAAAATGTGAAATATATACTGACCACAAAAGTTTAAAGTATATATTCACTCAAAAAGAATTGAACATGCGACAAAGGAGATGGATATAATTAATCAAAGATTATGATTGCACGATCCATTACCATCTGGGAAATGAAAATAAAGTGGCCGATGCTTTGAGTCGAAAAAGTAATGTCTCATTAGCCATGCTACGTTCGGAATGAGATCCTTTGGTTTTTGATTTGATGAACTTTAGCATAGAAGTTTTTGGTGCAGGAAATTATTATGTTTTGTTTCGGGTGTCAGTAAAATCATCTCTATTAGACAAAATAAAGCTAGCGCAGAAAGAAGACAGTGAGTTGCAGAAAAAGGTATAATTGGTTTAGAAGGGTAAGTTTCCTGATTTTAATGTTGATAAAGATTGTGTTTTGAGGTTTGGGAAGAGATTATGCATGCCTTGTGATTCCCAGTTGAAGAATGAGTTGTTATATGAAGCTCATAGTTCCCCATTTTCAGTTCATCCTGGAAGTACTAAGATGTATAGAGATCTTCAGGAGTATTACTGGTGGGATGGAATGAAAATAGATATTGCTGATTTTACTGTGAAGTGTTTGACTTGTCAGCAGGTTAAATCAGAGTGGCAGTTACCGAAAGGGTTGCTTCAGCCTCTACCGGTGCCAGAATGGAAATGAGAAAATATATCCATGGACTTCGTTGTAGGATTACCAAATACATATCGAGGTAATAATGCAATCTGGGTTATAGTTGATTTATTGACTAAATCTGCTCATTTCCTTCCTATTAGAGATACTTTGTCTTTAGATCAACTTGCTCAGTTGTATGTTAAAGAGATAGTCAGGTTGCATGGTGTTCCCCTCTCTATTGTATCTGATCTTGATCCCAGGTTAAATTCTAACTTTTGGAAAGGCCTTCAGAAGTCATTGGGTAATGAATTAAATTTTAGTACAGCTTTTCACCATCAATCAGATGGGAAATCAGAACGAACAATTCAGACATTGGAGGATATGTTACGTGCTAGCTTGATGGATTATCAGGGAAGTTGGGACCAACACATTTCTTTGGTTGAATTTTCATATAATAACAGTTTTCATTCCAGTGTACATATGGATCCATTTGAGGAATTATATGGAAAGCGTTGTCGAACTCTAACTTTTTGGGATGAAGTAGGTGAAAGGAAGCTGATGGGAGTAGAATTGGTAGAAGAGATGGAAGAGAAAGTTCGGTTGATTCAGAAGCACATGAGAACAGCTCAGAGCAGACAGAAAAGTTATGCAGATAACCGGAGGAAGGATCTTTCCTTTGAGGTAGGTGATCATGTCTTTCTCAAAGTTTCTCCATGGAAAACTGTGATGCGTTTCAGTAAGAAGGGAAAGTTGAGTCTGAGGTTCATTGGACCTTATGAAATTATGGAGAAATTTTGATCAGTTGCATATAGAGTGGATTTACCTCCAAGTTTATCCCAGATATACAATGTTTTTCATGTTTCGATTTTGAGAAAGTATATGCCAGATCCATCTCATGTTTTGAGCCTAGAGGTAGTTCAGTTGGAAGAGACTCTCTCTTATGAAGAACAACCAGTCTAGATTATTGACCTTAGATAGAAAGTGTTGCGGAATAAGGTAATTAACCAGGTAAAGGTTTTGTGTAAAAACTATATGATTGAAGAGGCAACGTGGGAATCTGAAAATGCTATGAGGGATAAATACCCCCACTTATTTTGATAAGTGAATAAAAATTGCGAGGACACAATTTCCAAAAGGGGGGAAGGATGTAACATCCCAAGTAAATGAAGAATAAGATATTTTCATATTTATTAATATTTATTAATTAAATATTATTTTTATTTTAAAGGGTTGCTATGTTCGATAGCGTACCTGATACGCAACAACGGGTTTCTTTGAAATCTTATGTTGCACACTAATAATATAATATTATTATTTTAAATGGTAGTTAACTCCTAGCCATTGTATTGGAGGGAATGAACAAAACTAACTACAATATGATTATACATGATTTTTAAATGTATTTACATTTATCCAATAAAATTTAGAGGCTTAAAATGTGAATGAATCTAATTTTAAGCATAATTTACATTAAAAGACCGATTTACCGCCTTTTAATGGAGAACCCTATTTAAATATAGTTTTGGTTACTTTAATACATTATATATGACCAAATAAAATACTTCTTTATAATGGGGACATCAAAATTTACTTTGTGTAAATTTTTGGAATTTTTCCGATAAAGATCATTTTTAACGAATAATGAAAATATTGTATTTTAATTCAAAACTATGTTTTAATATAATTTATTTATATGGTTAAACTATCTTTTTAATTGGTTTTAAAGTGTAATTAGAATATATTTTTACCATTTAATCCAATTTTGGTCATTGGAATTAATTTTACTTTGAAATTGGTCATAAACAAGTGTTAATCTTTTGATAGTTATTGTTTATTAAAACACGCTATTTGTTTTGATAACGGGAATTAATTTTAAAATTAATTAATGCCAATCCTATGTTTTGAATTTAGAAAAATAGATATCATTTTGGAATTCGGAATATCAAATATAGCTTAGGCTGAATTTTTGGTATTTTTCAGAAAAACTTCAATTTTTGATGAATAGTGAAACCACTTAGTGGTAGTTAAAAAAACAGACTTTTTCATTTAAGTGAAATTTTACCACTTTTTTGAATTGAATTGAAAAAATCCGACATACATGTTTTTTATCAAGAAGTAAAATGTGGTTCAATAAGATGAAAATAATTTTTGGTGAATAGTAACTTTTGACTTTTATTTACCGTAGTTAAATTTAAATAGGGTAATTCAAGGTAAAAAGAATATTATAATAATGAAAAATTACCTTAACACTTGTCCAAACCTTATTGGTTGAGTCATTTACGACCATATTCATCTTTGGGTTGATTTTAGGACCCCATTGATCCACTTGGGAGTGATAATGACAATTTAGATTAATTAACTTAAAGTAAAGGCAAAAATGACAAAAACAAATATCTTTTAGTAAATTAATTTTTATATGATGTTATATAAGGACTATTTTTGACTATAAATATTAATTGGAAAGATAAAAAGATTTCCTAAATTATAGTATTTTTTTTATAATTTTTAGACATCAAATAAATTAAATTATTTATGACACAATAATGATGCAGTATATACCTCATTAATAAATGATTTAAATAAATAAGATTATAATGACTAAAATATTGTTCAAAACCTGTCCAATTCCTATTGGATGATTATATTCCGACCACGATTCATCTTATCTTCGACTATAATTATTTTTCTACCTTTATAAACCGAATATCATTATATTATAAAATAATATTTTCACACTTTCTTAAAGAGCCCTCCTCTCCCTTATAAAAGGAGACCACTTCTAACCAATTCCTCACACCTGTCAAGCCATTTGGATCATCCAAAATATGCCCAATTAATCTTCCTATATCCCTCTCCTCCTCCTAGAAGCCTTACCTTAGTCATAAGACACTTAAAGAAGTCCTTTGGTTCAAACCAAAGGTAGTTACCCAAATTAAAGGTAACAGTTTCTCTTAATTTGTTTTCTTTTATTTTATTTCTCCAAACCCTAAAATCTTTTTATTACTTTATTTTGTAACAAAACCAGTATCCTTAAAATAATATGATGTTTTTATGAGAAGTATTCCAACTACACTTACACACACCTCCATCTAATGGATGAAGAACATAATGTTTCTGTGGATGGAAAACTAACGCCTCACGAAACGATGATTGTTCAATTACATCTTACCGCATCTCATCGTGGCCATTATTATGGAACTATATTTATATATTATATATATTATGTTTATTATTTCCTTATGTTTCTATACTTCCCAATTATATCAAGCCTTTATGATTTCCATAGTGGGTAAATACGATAATCTCATTTGAGGAAGTGGGACTACCGCCCCCTCAAAGTGATATGACTCGTTTGTACCATATGTGGTACATATAAAGGATAGATTTAATGATATTATATATTATACAATACTATAATTATAATATACCTATGTATAATTATGTTTTAATTCCATTAAATATGAAATATAAATGGAAGTAGCGTTAATGCATACGTATGGCTTACCATCTCCATGAACTGTGCATTTCATTTCTTACCTCAAAATGTTATGTACTATTATAAATACATGTATATACTAGATATATATGATATATATGATATATACATCATGATTATCATTATGGAGATTATGGATATTTGACTACATTTACAACATGTAATTATAAGAAGTCCATTTTTGACTCAAGTTCCAAATATCGACAAAACAAACGTTATTAACATAAATGATTACATAATGTTTATAACATGGTAATAGGTGATATAAAAGGAATAATAAACTTGAAAAATGTTCTTAAGAAAGTATAAATTAACTTTAGTTTATTATTCCGGAGATTAAAGAATGATTGAGTCAAGTCGGACACGAGGTAAGGGACTTCGTCTTAATCTCCTTTCATTGAGGCATATTTTGTTTTAATACATGATTTCTTTTTATATGTTTTATAAACACCTTTGACTTTTAATTTCTTTCAAAGGGAATATTTTTATACAAATAATTTTATTAAATTAAAAAAAGGAATGATTTTTTTACGTAAGCGGTGACAACGACCTTTCCTCCGCCGCGAGTATTATTTGATCTTTGGCTTCCTTAACAAGCCGAAATGTTATTAAAAGAAAAAATAAATACCATATACTCATTTTACGTATTTTAGTATTGAAAATGACTTTGAGAATGGATTTTTTATTTCTATATCTTGAAAAAATATTTTATTATTGAAATGTGGAAATGTTATCTTTCCTTTATTCTTATGTTATGTGTTATGATCATGTTATGATTCTTGGGCATTATTTACGTATACGGGTGGTTCCGTGATAAATCGAGGGCGAGTGAGCCCGATATAGCTATCCAATGAATTGGGTAACATGGAGGAGGTAAATGTGAATGTTTCTCCTAAGATATTTAGAGAATATACTGTGTTGGGTATTCCAAAGTAACTCCCTATGTAGCTGTGATAGATACAATGTAAGTATGATATGGATGCCACAAGTTACCTTTATGATTTATGATTTCTATGTGTCTTTCATAAATCTTATGATTTCACAAGGTAAGTAAAAGATTTCATGTTTTGTATGTATTTATGAACAAATGTTTTCATTCCTTGTTTTAAAACCCTTACTGATCTATTTATGCTCATCCCAATCTTTGAAATGTTTTCACAGGACTTAAAGATGAATAGGGTCAAGGATGAGATCAAGGAAAAGTCATGTTGTCTAAAACATGGAACTAGACATGACTCTTCTTTTCAAGAGATTTTATTTTATGAAAAAATGGAAACTTTATTGAAGTGTCTTCCTTGTGATCTTTTGATATGTAATAGTTATTTCCTAATTTTCAAAAACTCTAAACCTGAAAAGACCCTCAATATGAATTATTCATTTAATTCAATATTATGTAATGTTTAAGGCCGAGTCCTTATACCTACCCTAAAGTGTTCCAAACCAAATGTTTCCATTTCCTAGATAACTCCATGTGGGATATACCCTGTACTATCACTATACTACATATTAGTAGTAATTGAAGTTTGAAAAAAAATCAAATCCAATCTGACCGAAACTATCATGAATTAAACAATGCGTGCGGGCATGTCAAATTTTGGCTCTATTGCTTGGATTAAAGTTGTGCTTCATTTAGGAAACCTTTTAGAAAAGACCTAATATTACCTATCCCTTACTACATTTCTCTCTTATTTTCTTTTGGATTCCACTACTTCCCTATTTCTTGTAGCATAGTGCATGCATTAGGGCCCTTCGACTCATTCAAGGATCCTTGAATCATAAGAATAGTTAGCCTTTGATCCCATAATTGAATAATATCTCTCTCATTATTCTGATAAAACATGGATGAGAAAAAAAATCTAGAAGGACCCAACTTTCCTAACCCTCAAAACATGTAATAGTTAGTTCCTAGAGAGCAACCAATGCAACAAGAGGTGTACCCCCCATTAAATTCACACAATCCTTCTGTAAATCTATCATATCATGGATTCTTCTCCATAAAATTATATATATATATATATATAATTTTATATAAAAAATAGCGTTAAATAAATAATTTCATAATATATATATATTTATATATTAGAGAAAATAAAACAAAACCCTCACTAGTTATGAAGGAAAACCATACTACAAAAGAACACAATAAACACCATAAACAGATAATGAAAATAAAGTATAAATATAATAGAAATCACTCAATATTGAAAAAAGTTAATTTTGATAATTGTAGTTATAAACTACATAAAAAATTCATATTTGGATATACATTCATTTATTAAGTAATGATTAAGATACTAATATAGTGATCAAATACCTTTGAATATTATATTAAACCCTTTTTCCATCTTTATTTCTTCTAAGGCGCAAGGGTAAACCACTATGAATCAATAAATAGTTTCATCCATTTTTTGAAAATAAAATTATTTGACTACCCACTTTCACCTCTTGAGAAACTATTACTTACATCCATATTCTATTTAAAACTATAAACAAAAAATTTTATTGTATCATTAGGGAAAAAGATATTAGTAAAATATTTTAAAACAACAACAAGAGTTGGATATTCTATAACTCCTACAATAATTTCATTCAAGTCCATAATAGATTTCCCTTCCCCGAAATCTTCCCCTTTATTGAAAAACGTTGAAATTAATCCCTCATAAATCTTAAAACACTCCATATCATTCCTCCTATATTGAATATACTCTTTATTTTTATGAATCTTGTCATCTAAATAGAAAAAAAAACACATCACTAAAAATTGTTAATGATGATTAGGAAACCCTAACTAAAGTTTTATAGATTTTTTCTCGAGTTTTTGTTGATGAGTGGAATAATCCTAGTATCTTCCACATATGGTTCCTCCCTAATATTGAAACCTATTTGAAAACAATCAAAATGTACCACATATTCAAAGTCACTTGAAAAACCCAGATTCAAACATTGTCTATACTAAATCCACTGATCTATTTCACTAAATATTTATAGAAACCAATGATATATATATACATATATATATCAATGATAATAATATTAATTTATTAGATTAAATTTTATAGTTTTACACCATCAAAATATTTGATAATTACTAAATTTAATTGTAACACCCTTATACTAGTGATGATGAGGTATAATGGTTTAGAATGGATATAGAAAGGTGTTTGTGAATTTAGTAATGTGTTTTAGTGAATTTAAATGGTTTAAATAAAGTTTGGAAGTGTTTTTGTGCTTAGATGGGATGTTTTATGGGTGTACAAAAATTTCATGGGCTCTTTTAATTTGTGATCATGGTGGTAGTGAGTTACATAGGAAAGTTACACAACAATAAATATTTTTATGAGATCCTGTAGTGATACCTCTCATGAGGAATAAAGTTTCATGACTGGATTTCATGGGATATTTTCCCATGCAAAACACTTGTGAAATATTTTCAATTTTCTTACAAATAAGGATTCAATTTTAAGGGGGAAACACTCTATTTCCTCCTCACAACCAAAGTAAGATTCTAGAATCTCTCAAATGAATATCCTCCTCTCTTTATCTATTACTCCATGGTGAAAATCCATTAAATTAATTGATACCTCTATTTATGTCCATTAAAAAAACTCATTTTCCTTTCTTTTTAACTAATTTTTACCTATTATTTCTTATCCATGCTTCCTCATGGGAAAGGAAGAAAAAATTTCTTATCTCATGATTTTTATTTTGGGGACATGAATTTTTAGTGATTTTAATTATCATCAAAAGAACCGTCTTCCTCTTTTGTTGGGGAAAACACTTTTTAATGATAGATTCATTATTTAAAGTAGATGAATTCATGTATATACTATGGGCTATGAAACTATGAGTTATTATGCTTTATAAACAACATTTTCAATAGAAATATATGTGATATTAATTACTTATGCTATTTTTAATGAATTACTATTTGTTTTCCTCAACATTCTATAGACACAAAGAGAGTTTTCTAAATCATTGTCTATGAACTTGTTTAATTAAACTAGGGCACACAATCTATTTGGAAAAATTTCAACCATGAATTTCTTAAGGAAATGAAATAGGATTTAATTGGATGAAATATTATGAATTATAAATATTTATTATCAGTATTTTATAAATTTTTTAAAATATTAGTGACCCATTTGATCACTTTGGATTTTTCTTATTTCATTAAAACAAACTATTTTATATATTTCTACCACTTTATTTTAAAAATGTTTTTATCATGGTATAAGAAAGGGTAATTTCAAAATTGTCATATATTTTCCACAGATTGATCTATATTTGATATGTTACATATTTTTTATTATTATGGTTTCTTACACACCCTTGAAAGCAGAGTCTCTAGCATTTCTTAGATGAAGGTGAATCATATGGTGAAATGTGATATTGTAAACGGATTTCATTATAGATAAAGGAAACTGTAGTTATTATTATATTGATACAATTTAAAGGGGTTATTTTCCAAATAGGGGTTGGATATGAGATAAGGGTCTTGGATTGATGCGTTTTATTTATCTTATGATTTGACCAGTGAAATGTTTCCCCACCTTTATTAACGGATTTCTTGGGAATCTAAGGTATATAAGTGGGATATAAAGATTTGGTTTCTATGATAGTTATGTTTATATATTGGATAGTATCCTTTATTTCATGTTGAGAATCTTCCTATAGGGATTTTCTACTAGTGAGGTTAGTTGAGAGTAAGATAGAGACTATTCTATTTGGAATTCATCAATAGGCTGGAAGATAATTCCACCTGAGTATGCCCAGGTCCTCCCCATAATTACCTAGGGAGTTTCCTATAGCAACTAACATATTATAAAATGTTATAATTTTATTATCTATGAAATATGATACTATTTTTTTAATATTACCTTCCTTACATTATGTTTGGTTTTTATTAATCAATGAGCAGTTTTCCATTTAAATAAATATTTAATGTATTTTCTCTTTATGTTAATTTTAAAATTTCCTAAATTATTTTATCAAACGCTAACATATTAAAATAAAATGAATCAACAATACTTGTTTTTTAGAAAATTTAAATGTCACTTTCATATGTTCATTAAAGACCAACATAACATAGTTTAATTTATAAAGGTAATTTATAGAGCATTTTTTTAAATCCTATTAGCAATTTTTTTCACACTGTAAATATGATATTGGGCGTTTTTTGGCCTTTTTTGTTTGATATATGTGGAAATGTAGTGCTACTTGTTGTAAAAAATTATTCATAACAATGGTTCATGTATACTGATGGTGGAAAGTGAAGCTGTCTTGCCTTTCATGAAGAGATGAGATGATGAAGTTTGGTATTTTATTTTGGCTATGATTTTGGATATATCTCATGTATCATGCCTAATCAGATTACTCTTTCCTTATTATTATCAAATTTTGTTTCATGTTGGTTTATGAATAAGGCTTAGTTTTATATGATATAGGGATGTTTTGGAGGTGTTTATTATTTTATTTTTCTTGACTTACTGAGTTATATCATGCTTTATCATTCCTTCTTCAATTCTGCATAAATTATTTTTTATTTAATCTATATTAATGATTTAACCAATATATAGAACGGTCATGCCAAAATCTAGGTTGGAAACCTTAATTTAATTTTATATTTTATCAGGTTAAATCATTACCAACATGTTATATAGTTTCCCTTGGCATTATTTATAGAAATTGGGCATTGAGAACATACTTAAAAATTTATAGTCGTCCATTTCATATACCAATATAAGGTTTCCCAGGTTGTTTCATTACAAAATGGAATCATATCCTAGTTTATTTTATGATATTTTTTAATGTCAAGGTAAATAAAGGATGTGATCCTTGGAAATATCAGGGTATGTTATAGATAATTTCTTGATCAATAATTTTTCTTGACTAGAAATCAGTTACCCGAGACATTTGGGGATATATATCTTAGGTTTGAGTTTTAATTTAAAGGATATTTTTAGTTTCTAGGTTTGATGTGAATAAGCCATAGACTATTCATCAATACTGTTTGGGCCTATTCAAAAAGTTATATATATGTTTTTGTTTGAAACATGTCATTCATTGCATCAATATTATGCTATATGATGGTAATGAGATATTTAAGATCCAAATTCTGGTTGTTTATATAGTTTTAGTTGGAATTTTTTGTGCCTCCTAAAGTTAATTTTTTTAATAGATTCGGAAGTGTTTGTGTTTACTTAAAGTTTGATTGATATATTCCTTAATTTATTTTAACATGTTTTTTTATTTTTTTAAGATATGTGTAGTGATTAATTTATTGGTATGCGTGAATAGTGGGTGTGTATATTTGATATCCTTTCTATAAATATTTAAAAGGTGATAATTCCCAAATAAAAGTTAAAAAATCCTGAAATTAAATTGTTTTCAAATAAATGGGTTTCTATAAACTGGGGTGTAATAATAGATTCTAAAAGGGTTTTTTTTTTGGAAATTTACACTTTAAAGAATTTTATTTTTAAATTAGAGTGAAAATGATGATTTTGAATTGAATCCCAGAGTAAATTTTTTAAGTTATCATGGTTTCAAATATAACAAAATAATGGATTTGAATTGGTATAATAGTAACGTTTTAAAGGAAAATTATTTTCAATGTAATGTATCATGTTTTCACTAAACTTGAAAGACATTGTATACATGTTTTTATTTTTTAACTGACTTTTTCTTATAACCATTATTATTCAAAATAGAATGGCTATGTATTTGGTTGAGTAATAAATTACAAGTGAATAACAGTTATTCTAATATAATATTTTTTAGTAGAAGGAGGTCATAAAATGGAGTGAATATTATGTCAAATTAATAATCACTAAATATGTTTAATATATTGGGATAAAAAACTCAATTTAGTGGAAACCTTACTAGAAAATGGTTACCACATTATTTTATAGATTGTTGTGTTTTAATTTTTTAATGAATATAGTTTAGATATGTTTCGAATTGTTGGTTTTATTTTGTTTTACACTCCATGGATTATTAAGATAAATGAAAGTATATATGTATTTGATACTAAACGTAACTTTTAGGTAATGTTTTCTAGGAGTGTTATTTCTGTTAGGTTAAATATAAATAATTATGAGGTGTTGAGTATTTATTTTTACATACCATTCTAAGGAAACTGGTAATTTTATTATCTAAATGTTTTTACTAGTTTCTACAGATATGTGTGTGTGTTTTTTAAATTATTATTTTAAAAAGGAATGATACTCTCCCATGGGGTTTTAAAAGGGATTAGGTTGTGTTTAGGTGACACTTGTTTTCTCTCTATAGATAAAGGATGTTGGGTGTGAAACTTTTTTTAATTGAATTTAATTTATCGCATTATATCATGTGTAATGAGTTATATTCTAATTAGTTCATGAAAATAACTTCTAAAATCAGTTTTTTTATTTCAAACATATATTTTTATTATATATTTTTCAATTCTCTATGTCATCTAGGTATTAAGTTTTTCATTTTGTTTCTTTAGTGTCATATTTATGATCTTTAAAATATGTTAAATCAAAATTTATTTGTCCTTCCTTTACTTCGATCAATTTTAAGTTGGTTTATATAAAATTATAAATTAAAATCACGTTTTCTTATAAGTTAAATATGTTAAAGTAAATCTTAGAATAAATTTTATGTTTTCCTATTTATGATTTTTTATATAAAAATTTCATAGTGGATGTTGATTTCTTTATGATTTCAAAGTGGTCTTAGTGGGATTTCAAATTGTACATTTCAGGTAGTAAATTTATGTAAAACATGTAATATGATAAGCTTACCAGTCTTTATGATTTATTAAAATATTTAAAAATTGAAAGGGATGAAATAATTTATGAGATACTATGACATGTTTGGTTTTAAAAGGAGTATATCCTTTGTGTCTAAAGTATAAATTTTATTAATTTCAAAAAAATGTTATTTAAAATTTGTTTTTTAATTATTTTCTTTATTTAGATGATTTTGGAATTTATATATTAGGGATATATATGTTATCATGTTTTATTTGGGTTTAAATTTTTTAAAAGTAATTTCTATGTGAGTTTAAGTTGAGCTTTTCTGGTTTTGGATTCCCTTTTTTCTTGATTCAAATATTTTATTATGGTTATAATTTTTTTGAAATTGATTTTGGGAAGTGATTTTTGGGTTTGATTATTATTTTTCATAGTGTAAATTTTAAAATTATGAGGTTACCAATTTGAGTTGAGGTTAGTTTATATACAAATTATATCAATTTTGGTTTCTAAATGAACAAATATATTGTTTTTTAAAAAATTGTAAATTCTAAGGGTATGTTACTCAAAAACCATTTTTTTCACTTGAAAAGTTTTATGTTTTTAAAATGAATTATTTTTTTAATAGAAATATTTTTCTTATGGTGTGTTTAAATAATATTCTAATGATAATTTTGAGTCATTTTATGTTTATTAAGTGATTTTTTGATAATTCCAACTTTTTATTAAGTTTTTATTTGTTTAATTAATATTTTGAATGAAATTTTGTGATATAGAGTAAGGATAAGAATAGATGGAAGGGAGAACCCCACTTGTTTATGGATTTTTAAGGACCTTTTGATCACTTTGGAATTGACTTATTCTATTAGAAAACTAATGTTTTGTTTTTTATCTCTATATTATTAAAATATTTTGATTATGGTATAAAAAAGAGATATTGCATAATGTATCATATTTTTTTTGAAAATATTGATCTATATTTGATATTTTATGTAATTTTAATAAATATTATTTCTTATAAAACCTTAAAATTTTCCCCCTTTATTTTTTAGTGAAGGTGGATCATATGGTGAAATGTGATATTGGAATTGGATTTTAATATCGATAAGGGATAATGCTACTATTATGTTATTGATATCATTTAAAAGGGGTTATTTTCTAATGTGGGTTTAGAGGTGAGATGATAGATTTGGATTGCTGTGATTTACTAATCTTGTCATTTGATACGTGACATATTTCTTCACCTATATAGGTATATTTTAGGGGAAGTCTGAGTATCTATGAGGGTGATTGAGAGAAAATTGTTATTCGAGTTATATTTATATACAGTCTAGTAACCCTTAGTGAATTATGATACTTAAAATATTGGGAGTGGTTTTCTATGACGCTAATGGAGAGTAAAACAAGTGTAATTATATTAGGAATTCATTGATAATTTTGAATATTATTCCACTATAGTACATCTAGGATTATCACTTTAGGACATAGGTTGTTTTCCATTAAATTTATCTTATTGGATTATGTTTTAATTTTTATTATCCTTAAATTATGATACTTGACTAATATTGCCTTATTTTAATGATATTTGGTCTATTTTAATGAATGATTTATTTTCCATTAACACATATATTTCATGTTATTTCTCTTTAAGTTCTATTTAAAATTAAACTTTATTTCTCAAAAGGTAATATTTGAAAATTAAATAACAAAATGTCAATTATTTTTATATAAAATGTAAATTATACTTTAATTTATATATTTAAAACAAGTATAACATAGTTAAAGTTCTAAAAGAAATGGGACTATTTTGTGGAATCCTATTGAAAAATTTGGTTCTCACCTTACATAAAACATTGAGGTTATGTGGGCCTTTATTATTCAATACAGGTGAAAGTGTGGCACCAATTTTGGTAACAAATGACCCCTAACTATGGTCTAGGTATGTTGAAGGTGGAAAGCGAAGTTTGAGAACTTTTTATGAGGATATGTGATTATGTGGTTTAGTCATTTATTTTGGGCATGAGTTAGGATGTATCTATTGTATCAAGATTCATTAGAATCCTCTTTCTTTCTTATTATAAACCTTGGTTTCATCTTATTTTAGGCTTAAATAATGGTTATGATGTTAGGATGTTTTGAATATGATTACTGTTTTATGTTTCCTTGTTTACTATGTCATATTGTGAATTCTTATACATTGTTCGATTGTGTATAAATTTTGATTTATTTATTAAAAATGGATTACTTATTAGATATAAGAAATGGTCATTCCAAATTACCAATTGTAATCCATCATTTAAATATATATTTTATCAGGATAAATTGTTCCCAACATTTTATATTAATACCCTGGGGAGTTTTTTCCACCTTATGGTTATCAAAAACATGATTAGGGCCTTATAAAAGTCTAACTCCAGTATCAGGATAGTATATCCCAGGTAAGTTTGATACATTAATCAAGTTAATTTATTTTTATAGGAATGCACTAGAAAATTTTTCATAATGACTAATGATTACAAAATAAAACAAAAAATTTATCAATAATGTATTTATTTTTATAATTTGAGATTGTTTGATAGTTTAAAATATTCATTTTTCCTCTAAGTATAAAATGATCAAAATAACATAATTTTTTTTTGAAAACATCCAATATAAAAAATATTGGTCACTATATTATCAAATATATATACTATATTCATATCATTTAAAATTCTATCATATCAGATGAAAATTTAGGTGAGAATAAGTAATAAAAAATATGAAGCTTCCATATTTAGAAATCATTGGTATTCCTTTTCAAGGGATAAATTGGGATTTAAACCACATTTATAGTGGGTGTAATAGTTTTGGTGACTTTAAATTCAATTTATACTTTAATCTTTTTATCCCTTTTTCTTTTACCTCGGTCACTAGGTGAGTAATTCTATTATTATCTATTTTATTTATTGTTATTTATTATAGTACAACCAAACACATACAAACAAGAGGCACAATGATATAAAAGGTTCACCCAAAAATTTAATAAGGGTAATCCTTAGTGTGACATGAATTACTCTATGATCACATGACCCATTTTATTTATCATTTAAGCTCTAAACTATAGTATTCTGATAGTGAATGGTTGTGCATCTGACACAACTAAATTTTGTGAATCCCGCACATAGGTGCATCCTAATACTTTTAAATAATATTTAGGGGTAAAAACAAGAGATTATATCATTAATATAGTGCTCTTACTTTTCATTGATGTTCTAAAAATTCATTTTTCTTCTTCTATTTAACAATAAAAAGTCACTTATTATTTTTGTATATATAACACTTCTTATAATAACTTGAGATTATTCTAAATAATAAAATAATTTGATACTTCCTCTTCTTTATTGTTAAATTTTAAATGCAAAACACTCATTATTCTTTGATGAACTTCATGGACTACTCAACTAATTATTCTTTCTCTAGTCTCTTCTTCATCTTCTTTAGTTCATAAAAAAACATCTTGATCTCCCACTTCTTTTCTTCTTGGGCACATAGTGTTTTTTCATATTTTATACTATGTTGAACCCTCCCACTAATTAAATTGGAAAAAAATATCTAAAAAATAATAATATCTAACTTCTTAGCTTTTTCGTCAACACAAAACAATATTTGAACATAATATAATATCCAACAGTTTTGGTTAACTTAATTTCATTATTTATTGTATTTTTATATTCAAATTTTCATCTGAATACATGATTAAAATCACCATAAATTTTAATATAACACCCTGATATCTTAATATATGATAACCATTAAATAATACAATGTGTCTGGTAGCTTTCTCTACATGTGACACCGAACGTAAATGAAACCGTGATAAATTTAGATAAAATAAAAATGTTTAATTATGACTATTAAAACCTTGAAATTTAATCATAGATATTTATTATGAATAAATGATTTATTAAATATATGTATAAACATAATAAATACTACTTTCAATATGAGTGTAATTTAATTACCTTTCCAAAAATGACTAATAAGACCATTTACTCTTTATCATACTTTTTTTAAATTCCGTATTTATGTGATTTGAATTTCTATTTCAAGGAACATAAGATTAATGATGAAAAATTATGTTTCCTATTAATAATTTTTTAATTCCAATGTAGTTAGTAAATTACACGAAATTATAAAATTAATAGTTATTATTTGAAAATTTCATTTTCAAATAAAAATGATATTCCATTATATTAAATGATTTTATTAAAAAATGAATTTTTTATTTTTTATTGTTATATTAATAAAATTAAAAGAATTTTGGAATTCTAAATAAACAAATTGACTTAGTATGAATATTTTATCATTTTTTAAAAATGTATTTTTTTTCATAAAAAATATAGTATTTTTAAAAATTATAAATTCCGTGATTTTATCCCTATGTAAGTGTTAAATAGAAGATTTCAAAACCATTAAAGTAATAAAATATAAAATTAATGAATAAAATTTAGAATTTAAAAAAAATTACATATAAAACCTATACTATTTTTTTAGAACTAAACTAATGTGTTTCTTTGATATAAAAACTATTTTTAGACTATTTTTGGAAATCAAGTATTGTCAAGGTGAGGTTTAGTTTTAGATTGACTTGTAATACTCATAACTTTTACCTAATTTGTAATAAATTAATTTATGAATTTAAAATTAGTAACCATTATAATTTTATCATATATATATATATATATATTTAAAATCATAATAGTCTTATTTTTCAAAATATAACGTTTTATTCATTTAAGTGTTCTTATTTTAAAATTCAATTTTCAGAAATAAATTTTTTTATTTGATACAATGGTTTTAAAAATTTAAATCATAATATTAAAATTAGTTAATAAGATCCTTCCTTTAAAATTAATTACTAAGGTTGAAAATTAATTATCATGGTAAAAGTAAAGGGGTAAATTTATTTTAACTTACTGTAAAATTTATAATTTTTTTAAAAAACATGCCTCAAATATAATGTTTGGGAATTGGATAGTATAATATATATATATATATATATAACCTATAATTTGTTTCCATTTTTTAGCCTTTTCACCTTGGAAAGAACATTTCAATATAGAAGAATGTAATGTTGTTTCCAAAAGTTCAATTACTTTCAATTATAAAAATATACCTCTTACACTATTAAAAGATAATCATAACCTGATAATTACTAATAAAAACTCAAACATTTCACTCTACCTAGAACCTACTTGCACTAACAAACGCCCTGGTTCACTAATAGTTATCCTAATCCCTTATTTTTTCTTCTAAATATTACTCTCCCAAATATATTATCACCATAATAATATTATGAATTATGTATCATTATTATATTGATATTTTTTTATATTAATGGAATTTCCCTTATTTAGTCATTTCTATCTACTTAGAAAAGAAAAGGAACGTCAATCATGTGTGTGGGTGGACTATCACTTTAACTAATTTTTTTTAGTTTTTCTTATAATTTTTAATTATTTATCCAAACATATTCAGATATGGTTCAAAATCATACAAATTCAAAATAATATCACTATTATTATGTTATAATGATATTATATCAAAATAAACACCTCTTTAACCATACTCACCCACAGAGTTAAAGGTTTTTCATGTTTGGGTTGGTTTAACAACCTACATGAACAAGGCTTAAAAATATGATCATAGATGAATATGAAAAACTAAATAATGATATTATTATAGGTTAATAATAAAATAAGGATAATTTTGTTATTTTTGAAAAGTTATATAATTTATTATTAATAAATCATCTTTGCCCACAAAAATTACCTAAATAATCCATTATCAATTTGATTTTCACATAACGTAACCAAAAAACATATGGAATGGAATAATAAAATTTCAAATACCTTTAAGTTATAAATTAAAGAATATTAAATGATAAATAAAAAATGAAATTTCTATCAAATGATGGTTAATGATATCAAAATTATTAAACATGCACAAAATATTTAACTTTATTAACACATGAGGGCCATAATATGCTACAAATAATTAATGTAATCCAAATAAAAAAAATATAATAAGTATTATAAAAGGATTATACTTATGATAAATTTTATGAAATATAATATTAAGTTATTTATTTTTTCATTGTAGGAGTTTAGAGTGTGATCAACCAACCAAGGAAACAACTTAAGACTTTTCCTCTCAAATCAATCTCTTTGAGAAACATTTAATATTATGTACGTAATTTAATTTATGTGGTATATATTAACTATGTGAGATATCAAATCATAAGTTATATTTTACTCATATTATTTTAACATCAATTACAATCCCTCTATTTCAAGGGCTTTGATTAATGTTTTACTCAAGCTATAATATTTTTTCCTGTCTCAATTATGATTCTTTGAGACATGTTATATATTAAGGACCATGTTTCCATTTTATGGGGTATTAAATAACTATGGATATTTTTTATCATACTATTTTTATTTCATTTTATTTTCATTCCAAATTGTTTTCCCTTATTTATGTTTTTATTTATAAAATGGTTTCCCCAGTAGTAAGTATTTTTGGTAACTCAAATCCCCTCAGTTGAGTTATAATGTTTTATCTTGAACACTGTTCTTCAATTATTGGGTTTTACCAAACTAATATTTTCTAATATTTTATAATCAACTTTTGGAAAATGATGTTTTAATACCAGGAAATTATCATTTTTCTGTTTTACTATGTGAGTTATGAACAAAGTTATTTTTGGAAAAAAAGATTTCCCTTTCATTTCAATATTATTTATCTTTCTATATAAATTTCTACCCAAAAAACCTTATGAATTTTCAAGGCACTATTATTGATGATTTCTTTTAAAAGAAATTTTTTTCTATATATTTCACAGTACCTTTCCAAAATTAACCATTTAAATTGACATTTGAATTTTTATTTTACAACAATATTAAAAATATTTAATAATTTTTTATGTTTTTAATTCTATTTCCCTTTTAATTTTCAAAATTATGTACCCTAATGGGGTTTATTATTCATGATTTATCCTGTAATATATATATGTTATCTTTTTGGTGAAATGAAATCATGGTACCAAACAATATATTTCCACATCTCTTATTTGATGTTATCATTCAAGAATTCTTTCATAAGGATGTTTTTCATAAATTTCAACATCTTTCCGAGTTTCCTTTATTATTAGGGATATGTTTTTTTGATACTATGAATCTTATTCATTTGGATGGGTTATAATCATGATTTCCATTTTATTGACATGGGGATAAGTATTGGTATTTTGTATATTGTAATTTTAATATGGGTGATTATTGGAAATTTTAATGTGTATTGTTTAGCCATATACCTTATCCCTCTAGATAGGTTGTTATAATGTTATCTCTTTTATTAAAATAAGGAGAAGTGTTATAATTATATATATTTTTATTCCAATATAAATGATTAATGGAAAGTTGACTATGAAATTTTTGACCATCTAAATTCTTTCTCTAGATGGGTTATGATCATGTTATCGCATTTAATGACATATGGAAATTTAATATCATTCATGATTATTATTTAATACTAACATTAATTGATTATGTATTTGATTTCCATATTTCTCATTATATGGATATATAAGTTTTACTGAGTAAGAGGTTCCTTGTAGAATGGTATGAAAGGTCTCGATGACTCTTATTGGACATAATCAGGTGACTATTGGGGTCTATAATTATATAGTCCATGATGCATCGATGGGTCTCATGAGATAAAAACATTTTTGCTATTTGGTGTATGGTTACCTAATTCACAAAGATGTTTGAATGTGGTCTAGATGATATGTAAAGTGTCTTGGCATAAGGACGTGATAGAAGGTTTTTTATATTTGAAATTAGTCATTCCATCAGTATGAAAATAGTATTATTGATATCAATGTTTTCATTTATTATTATAGATATAGCATGATATATGTTTTATGTTGATTATGGATTCATGTTGTTCACCTATTCCAACTATAATATTTATGCAACGATATATTTATTTATATTTTTCTCTTACAGATCATTTGATATAACCCCTTCTTATGTTTTCATTCACCCAATTATGATGAAATGTATTAAACATGACATATTTATAATGATATAATGTACTGAAGAATTTATGGGAGATGTTGAAGGCTAATCATGAATAAATTATATTATTATATATAATGAAAAAATGTTCATTAGTTAAGAAACTCATGGTCCTAATTAGTTTATGATGTTTCTTAATTCTCTAAAGCCCCAAACCTTAAAATATCATTAATATATAAGAGATTAAATAATTTTTATTGATTTTAAAATTATGGATGTTTATATACAAGATTTTATATCTGGTATCAAATAAATTATGTAAAGTATGTGTCTATGAGCACCAGATCCAAGAGTGTTGGTATGTGTAATCACAATTGGTATCAAAGGAAATATTATGAAAACTTTGGGGGTTATAATGTTTTTTGAGGATTATTTAAAGGTTTATAAGTTAAGGTTTATCATAATAGATAACCCTTTAGGATAAGAATATGATTTAATGTTAAGGAAATAATGAACATTTTATTTAGGGATTAATATAAGAAAATTTTAGTGAAAAACCTAGAGATACGTATAAGTATGGGATAACATCGTGATATTTTGGTAAAATAGATATCATGAGGTTTTACTAGCAATACATCCATTATTGGATACTGGAAAGTTGATGTCGTTTTGGAACAGATGAACCTAGGGGTAGTCACTCTAAAATGGATTAGTTGAGAATTAACTAAATCAGTAATCTACAACATGATGAGTGGTCCTAAGATTTCCCACATAGATAGAAATTCCTAGGATATATGATTTTTTAATCACATTTTATTTTAAAAAATTTTTAAAGGATTTAATAATGATTTTAATTAATTTGGTTTGAGATCCTAATATAAAAATGACCATAGACAACCAATGACTGAACAAGGGAGTCTTAGGATGATCCAACATTATCATATGTTAAAAATAATACGTTATAAGGGAATACATATTCAGATTGATGTTTTGATATTCATATTTTGGTTATTATAAACACTATTTTATTTTTAATATTTTTTGAAGTATGGTCGTGAAAATGAAGATGAGAATGGTATGTTTCTAGAAACCACTATGTATTATAACCAAATAATGGAACATACTTAATTGGTTTATAATCTTGTTATATTCCTAGGGTGAGTTTTTTAGTATTACTTAAGGCTATGAGATTGATATTATCTATAAAATATTATCTATTTTTATTAGCAAGTGATATTTATCAATGATATTTTTTAATATTCTAAAAGTTATAGGGATTAAGTGAAACATCTATGTATTATCCTTTAGCAGATTTACATTAAAGTTATGATGACATATATTAAATGGTATTAGTAACCTTGAAAAGTTATTTTATGAGAAGGTTATATTCTTGATGATATCTATTAGAGAACACATGATTAGGGCATGGATAACTCTTTAGTTTAATATATACATGATAATTAAATAATGAAGGGTGAATTGATTTTTATGAAGTCAGTTATATAGTAATTCAAAAACTTGGGATTGATAATTGATTCATGATATTTTTGAACAATTTCATCTCAATTTTGTGATTATGATATATAGTGACTAGTGTGTGACCCTATGAACTAGTGGTTAATACCATTTTATGGTTAAAGATAGAGTTATGTATTTTGAGGAATACAAAACTTCACTATGGTTTATTAACATGGCGATTCACATAGGTTCTGGGAAATGTATGTTATTAAGAGTATATGATTACGATATATACATACTTGGGTATAAGGCCCCAGCCTTAAACCTTACTTAATCTTGAGTTATTACAAGATTACACATTGAGGATATTTTCAGGTTTAGAGTTTTAGAGAATTAGATCATGAAACTTGCATTACATTCCACATTTAAACAAAGTGGTTACATAAAAGACAGTATTCATTCTTCCCATAAACGGAAACATATTTAAAATAAAACATGGATTCTTTCTTGACACATCCTTGACACTATCATCACATCATGTACCCTTCCCTTGACCTGTGAAAAACATTTCAAAAACTTGGGATGAGCATAAAAAGCTCAGTAAGGGATATATAGATATGGAAAGGAAACATGAGTACATGTATACATAAGAATGAAATCATACCTTACCCATAAAACATAGGCATATCAAATCATGAATAAATCATAGAAATCATAAGACATAAAGGTAACTTGAGGCATTCATAACATTCTTACGTGGGGAGTAACCCTCTTGGTTACGTTTGGAATACCCATCACAGTATATTCCCTAAATCTCTTTGGAGAAACCTTAACATTTCACTCCTTCGCGTTACCCAATGCATTGGAGAGCTATATCGGGCTCACCCGCCCTTAGTTTATCACGGAACCACCCGTTCTTCATAACAATGCCCAAGAACCATAACATAATCGTATCACATAAACATGAATAAAGGAAACATAACATTTCAACATTTCAATCACAATATAACATTTTAGGATATTGAAATAATGAATCCATTCAAAAAGAAACCATTTCCAAAACCATTTAAAACATTTAATAAAGAGATTTTTGAATCAAAGTGTCCCATACCACCTTGAAGCTTTTAAAATTTTAAACCATTAATATCCATATAAATAAATCCTTAAAACCATTTTGAAAACATGGATATTAATAAGAACAAATAATTGAAACATTTAAAACGATATTTTGGTTAAAGGGGTTTTACCAAAATTAGAGACACTTGAATACAATAATCGAGGAATAACATTTAGTCAGAAATTTATAATATCATGAGAATAAAAGGATTCATGATATAATACTCCAAAGGACAGTATATACACCATATAAGAGTGAATCGGTGCATAACAACAATGAACCCTCAATAGAAATGTCAAATGTGATGAAATCCCTTATAAAGAAGGTATCCTTAAACTAAGGACAAATCAATCTCAAAAATATGTGTGAAAAATATAAATACACCCAATATAAGTGGATATTAAGTGTAAAACAATAAAAGTTCATTCACACGTATTCAATGGATGATATATTCAATGACTACATGTTGAACCCAAAGAAATCGAAATTGGGTTAAAAAGTTCCCTTGACAGCCTAACGACATCACATCAAAATGAGTTGATGAGAGATAAAAAGAGTATATCATCACTTGGACATAAAATTTACATCAATAAGGATATATGAGAACATATCCCAACATAACAATATGTAAATTAAAAGACCCAACAAAAGAAGTCTTTTAAAAAAGAGGAGGGTGAAAGGTTCCCTTACTGACTTGGGTATCTTTCAAAACATACACCCCATGAAAGAAGGACAATAGATCATTGATGTAAATACTCATAAATAAAATTATATTACACAAAGAGTAGAATAATTGGCAGTACATACACCACTCAATGGAATTTGTGGCAAATGTAGCATAAATCTCACGGGAATAAAAGTGAGATGAAAAATCCCTTACGAAAACTTGGCAGCCTAACAGCGCCACATAAAACTTCCGAATATGGATTGATGAGATAAAATAGGGTATCCCATGACATTAAAATAAAATTTACAGAAAGAGGAATATAAAAGAACATCCCCCAACATTACAAAGAGGAGCCTAAAAGAAGTGACATAAAGGAGAGTACTTAAAAAGAAAGAGAGAGGTTAGATCTCTTACGAAAGTTCGGCAGCCTAACAGCGCCACTCAAAATATCCAAAATGGATTGATGAGAGAGAATAGGGTCTCTCATCACATGAACATAAAAATTAAAGTAAGTGTAATATAAAAGATCATCCCAATAAAAAGAAAGATGATCTTTAAAAGGAATGACATAAAAGTGTGTACTTGAAAAGAAAGAGAGGAGTAGGATCCCTTACCTCGGGTCCGACTTGACTCGATCGTTCTTTAATCTCCTGAATAATAAACTTGAGTTAATTTATACTTCCTTAAGAACATTTTTCAATTTCATTATTCCTTTTATATCACTTATTACCATGTCATAAACATTATGTAATCATTTAAGTTAATAATATTTGTTTTGCAGATGTTTGGTTCCTAAGTCGAAAGTGGACTTCTTACAATTACATGTTGTTCGTGTGGCCAAATGTTTATTATATCCAGAATTGTATTCATGATGTAGATATCATATATGTCATATATATCCAGTACATTCATGCATTTATAACATTACATAATCATTTAGAGGTAAGAAATGAAATGCCCCGTTCATGGAGACGGTAAGCCGTACGTACGCATGAACGCTACTTTCATTTCTATTTCGTATTTTATAGAATGGAATAATAATTATATAAAGGTATATTATAATTCCAGTATAATATCATATATAATATCATATTTCCATCCTTTATACATCCCACATATGGTATTTAATGAATCAAATCACTTTGAGGGGGCGGTAGTCCGCACTTCCTTAAATGAAGATATCGCGTATACCCATAATGGAAGCCATAAAGGTAAGACAAAAATGAAAAATACAGAAGAATAAATAAAACATAAACATATTATATATCATATATAAAAATAGTGACATCATAATGGCCACCTTTTAAGGTGTTAAATGAGTATTGAACAATCATCGTTTCGGGAGGCAGAATTTCACCATCCACGGAAACCGTATGTTCTTTAACCATTTGATGTAGTTGTGTGAGAGTGTAGCTCAAATAAATCTTATAAAAAAATCCTAGTATATTGAAGATATTGTTGTTGTTACAAAATAAGTAAATAAAAAGATTTTAGGGGGTTGGAGAAGCAAAATAAAACAAATGAACATGAGAGAATGAATTACCTTTAAAAGTGTAACTCCTTTTGATTTGAGCCTAAAGGCTTCCTTTGAAAGGATTATGCCCAAAGGGAATCCTCTAGGATTAGTAGAGGGATGTGGACAGAGTAAATAGGCAGGGGTTGGCCGAGCCAAAGGCTTGAGGAGTGTGTTAAATGAGGTAGAGGTGGGGGCCTTTTATAAGAGGAGAGGAGGGGAACTTTTGGAAAGTAAAGAAATATTACTTTATTTGAAAATGTGTTTCGGTTTCAAATGGTCCCACATTGATATAATTCGTGGATAAGGTGATAAGTCTTCGAAATACACTCATCCAATAAGTTTTGGACATGTTTAGTTCATAGATTTTACATTATCTTTCCATTTTATTTAAATCGTCAAATAATGATTTCATCGCTGCATCATTATTATGTCATAAATACGTTAATTTATTTAATGTCTATAAATTATAAAAAAACTACTATGATGTAGGAAATATTTTTAGCTTTCCAATTAATATTTATAATCAAAATTTGGACTTGTGTAACCCCACTTAAAAATTGTTTTAGTAGAACATATCATGTTTGTGTCAATTTTACTTTTACATTAAATAAAATGTTATTTATGTCATTTCCCAACCAAAGTGGATCCATGGGGTCCCCAAGTTGAAACATGGCTTGTCTTGGTCGGCCATGATACAACCAATGAGGGTAAGACATGTGTCAATATCATCTCATTTTATTAAAGCATTATTTTTACCTTAAACTACACTAATTACCACTAATCGCGATTAAAAACTTAATAAGTTACTATTCACCAAAAATTATTTTAATCTCATTGAACCACATTTTACTTCTTAATGACAACCATGTATGTCGGATTTTTGAAAATCAAAACACAATGATGGAAAAATTTCATTTAAACGGAAAATCAGTTTTTATAAGTACCACTTAGTGGTTTCACTATTCATCAAAAATTGACGTTTTTCAGAAAAATACCAAAACTTCACCCTAATCTATATTTGATATTCCGAATTCAAAAATGAAGTCCGTTTTACAAAAATCAAAACATATTAGTCACATTAATTAATTTAATAATTAATTCCCGCTGTCAGAGCAAACAACGTGTTTTTATAAAACAATAAGTATCAAAATATTGACACTAGTTTAAGTCTGATTTCAAAGTGAAATTGATTCCAACGACCACTATTGGATTTAATGGTAAAAATATTTTCTAATTTCACTTCAAAACAAATTCAAAATATAATCTAATCATATAAATAAATTAGATTAAAAAGTGGTTTTGAATTAAAATACAACATTTTACACTATTCATTAAAAAAAATGAACATTATCGGAAAGATACCAAAAATTTACACAAATTAAATTTTGATGTCCCAATTCTTAAGAAGAGTTTTATTTGGTCCAATAGAATTTTTAAGAGTGAACAAAACTATATTTAATGACGGTTCTCCATCAAAAGGTGATAAGTGAACCTTTAGTGAAAACTAGGGCATATACGCCTAAAATTGAATTCTTTCCGTATTTTAAGCCTTTATCTTTTATTGTATAAATGTAAAAATATTTAAGAACATATATAATCATATTTTAGTTATTTCTATCCATTCTCGCCATTACAACGGCTACATGTTAACTACCATTTAAAATAATATTATTTTATTATTAGAGTGCAACGTAAAATTCCCAAGAAACTCGTTGTTGCGTGTTGGGTACGCCATCGAGCATAGCGTCACCTTTAAATTCATTTAAATATTTTATTCACAAATATGGATAAATATGAAATGTCATATTCTTTATTTACCTGGGGTGTTACATCCTTCCCCCCTTTTGGGAATTGCGTCCTCGCAATTTTAAAATTGTGCTTGGAAACATCCTTGAAAGTCCCACATCGGAACAAAAGTCGGTAAAACAAACACTTTAAAATAAAGAAAGATAAGCACAGAGGTCACCCGAGTTAACCCATACTAGGATTCTAAGTATGAAAATATGGACATGGAGGAAAAAAAAGGGTCATGTTCTGATGGAGAGTGATAGAAAACATGTTTAGGAGAAAGTTAACCATGAGAAAATCACAAACTTGTGATGGGTTAAACGGTATTCGATTCCCCAGTAGGAAAAGTTAATAGACAACATTTTTGTTTTAAGTTACTTTTTATTGAGGAATTTATTCATAAGGAAACATAATCACTTATCATGTTGACTCTCAACTTTTATTAGATTCCTTACACAAACTCATATTTTCTCCAAAAGGCGAGTATTTAGGAAGACTTGTTCAAATTAATAGTACTATAATCAACTTCTAGAGAATCACCTAATCCACAAAAGAGAACTATATACTTCCCATGTCTTTAGGCTTTATCCAGAACCAAAACCAAAAAGGTTAGTACAAGGTCAGATAATCCAGAAAAGGATAACCCTTTAAAAAGAAAATCTATGCTTAATCTCCAAAATTTGTCCAACAAAACCCAAAGTTCAACGAGGACCATCCGATAAACAATTTTTCCATAAAATTATTCAATGTAAACAAATATAAGATTGAAACCCAAATATTTTAAGGATTTAGTCACATAGTCTTCCAAGTTAAATCGTAACATTTATCTCCAAACAACATCAGTTGCCCCTAAAGTCTCGTATTGAAAAGTAATTAACCTAATCACATATCCTCCAAGATAGGTTAATCATTTTCATAAATAACCCAAAATCAACTTACTCTTAATTCATAAAATCATATAACTAGAAAGAATCAGCCAAACTAACCAGGGACTTCACGTAGTCCAGTGGTAGGCGATAAATACCAACCGCACTTTGGTTGTGGGTTCGATTCCCGCAGCTTTGTCCGACGCGACGGGTAGTCACACGGTCTGCGTGTTGTCCTTTTTCCAAAACTATATAATTCTTAAAACATTCCCCAAAATGAGAAAAAAATCTTCAAGAATAATCATAACATATTTTAACCTCAAGTTTATCTCATTCCTTTCATTTTCCATCATATCATAGAGTAACCCATAATTACCTAAAAATTAAGTATCATATAAACCCTAATGGTTACCTTAATAATTATTACCTGAATTTCCACATCGAGTTGGCCATCTCATACATGATGCATTAGAGAACCCACCAAGGTTGAAGTGGTTGATCATGACTCCTTGATATTTGGTTTAGAACAACCACGAGTTTCCTCATTGAATCCTCCATTTTATCTAGTATCTTAATCAGAGAACCACCATAGTTTCCTTCAAACCTGTTGTCTCTTTGGTGCCTGCTAGATCCATCCATTCACTAAAAATAGAAATGTCAGTCTGAGTATATCAATAAAACCATCATGTACTAATGAGGAATGTAAACACTAAGATACACTTACTCATTCACTTTATCTAAAACTAGGACTCTTTCTGAAATCCTAACCATTATGGTAATGTCACTTATGCTTAAAGAATACCCTAACCTCTAAAGTTATCTAAACCGACCTTTGATACTAACTATAAGGCCCCAGCCTTAAACCTTACTTAATCTTGAGTTATTACAAGATTACACATTTAGGATCTTTTCAGGTTTAGAGTTTTAGAGAATTAGATCATGAAACTTGCATTACATTCCACATTTAAACAAAGTGGTTACATAAAAGACAGTATTCATTCTTCCCATCAACGGAAACATATTTAAAATAAAACATGGATTCTTTCTTGACACATCCTTGACACTATCATCACATCATGTACCCTTCCCTTGACCTGTGAAAAACATTTCAAAAACTTGGGATGAGCATAAAAAGCTCAGTAAGGGATATATAGATATGGAAAGGAAACATGAGTACATGTATACATAAGAATGAAATCATACTTTACCCATAAAACATAGGCATATCAAATCATGAATAAATCATAGAAATCATAAGACATAAAGGTAACTTGAGGCATTAATAACATTCTTACGTGGGGAGTAACCCTCTTGGTTACGTTTGGAATACCCATCACAGTTTATTCCCTAAATCTCTTCGGAGAAACCTTAACGTTTCACTCCTTCACGTTACCCAATGCATTGGAGAGCTATATCGGGCTCACCCGCCCTTAGTTTATCACGGAACCACCCGTTCTTCATAACAATGCCCAAGAACCATAACATAATCGTATCACATAAACATGAATAAAGGAAACATAACATTTCCACATTTCAATCACAATATAACATTTTAGGATATTGAAATAATGAATCCATTCAAAAAGAAACCATTTCCAAAACCATTTAAAACATTTAATAAAGAGATTTTTGAATAAAAGTGTCTCATACCACCTTGAAGCTTTTAACATTTTAAACCATTAATATCCATATAAATAAATCCTTAAAATCATTTTGAAAACATGGATATTAATAAGAACAAATAATTAAAACATTTAAAACGATATTTTGGTTAAAGGGGTTTTACCAAAATTAGAGACACTTGAATACAATAATCGAGGAATAACATTTAGTCAGAACTTTATAATATCATGAGAATAAAAGGATCCATGATATAATACTCCAAAGGACAGTATATACACCATATAAGAGTGAATCGGTGCATAACAACAATGAACCCTCAATAGAAATGTCAAATGTGATGAAATCCCTTATAAAGAAGGTATCCTTAAATTAAGGACAAATAAATCTCAAAAATATGTGTGACAAATATAAATACACCCAATATAAGTGGATATTAAGTGTAAAACAATAAAAGGTCATTCACACATATTCAATGGATGATATATTCAATGACTACATGTTGAACCCAAAGAAATCGAAATTGGGTTAAAAAGTTCCCTTGACAGCCTAACGACATCACATCAAAATGAGTTGATGAGAGATAAAAAGAGTATCTCATAACTTGGAAATAAAATTTACATCAATAAGGATATATGAGAACATATCCTAACATAACAATATGTAAATTAAAAGACCCAACAAAAGAAGTCTTTTAAAAAAGAGGAGGGTGAAAGGTTCCCTTACCGACTTGGGTATCTTTCAAAACATACACCCCATGAAAGAAGGACAATAGATCATTGATGTAAATACTCATAAATGAAAGTATATAACACAAAGAGTAGAATAATGGGCAGTACATACAACACTCAATGGAATTTGTGGCAAATGTAGCATAAATCTCACGGGAATAAAAGTGAGATGAAAAATCCCTTACGAAAACTCGGCAGCCTAACAGTGCCACATAAAACTTCCGAATATGGATTGATGAGATCAAATAGGGTATCCCATCACATTAAAATAAAATTTACAGAAATAGGAATATAAAAGAACATCCCCCAACATTACAAAGAGGAGCTTAAAAGAAGTGACATAAAGGAGAGTACTTAAAAAGAAAGAGAGAGGTTAGATCTCTTACGAAAGTTCGGCAGCCTAACGGCGCCACTCAAAACATCCAAAATGGATTGATGAGATAGAATAGGGTCTCTCATCACATGAACATAAAAATTACAGTTAGTTTAATATAAAAGATCATCCCAATAATAAGAAAGATGAGCTTTAAAAGGAATGACATAAAAGTGTGTACTTGAAAAGAAAGAGAGGAGTAGGATCCCTTACCTCGGGTCCGACTTGACTCGATCGTTCTTTAATCTCCTGAATAATAAACTTGAGTTAATTTATACTTCCTTAAGACCATTTTTCAAGTTCATTATTCCTTTTATATCACTTATTACCATGTCATAAACATTATGTAATCATTTAAGTTAATAATATTTGTTTTGCCGATGTTTGGTTCCTAAGTCAAAAGTGGACTTCTTACAATTACATGTTGTTCGTGTGGCCAAATGTTTATTATATCCAGAATTGTATTCATGATGTAGATATCATATATGTCATATATATCCAGTACATTCATGCATTTATAACATTACATAATCATTTAGAGGTAAGAAATGAAATGCCCCGTTCATGGAGACGGTAAGCTGTACGTACGCATGAACGCTACTTTCATTTCTATTTCGTATTTTATAGAATGTAATAATAATGATATAAAGGTATATTATAATTCCAGTATAATATCATATATAATATCATATTTCAATCCTTTATACATCCCACATATGGTATTTAACGAATCAAATCACTTTGAGGGGGCGGTAGTCCGCAATTCCTTAAATGAAGATATCGCGTATACCCATAATGGAAGCCATAAAGGTAAGACAAAAATGAAAAATACAGAATCATAAATAAAACATAAACATATTATATATCATATATAAAAATAGTGACATCATAATGGCCACCTTTGAAGGTGTTAAATGAGTATTGAACAATCATCGTTTCGGGAGGCAGAATTTCACCATCCATGGAAACCGTATGTTCTTTAACCATTTGATGTAGTTGTGTGAGAGTGTAGCTCGAATAAATATTATAAAAACATCCTAGTATATTTAAGATACTGGTGTTGTTACAAAAGAAGTAAATAGAAAGAGTTTAGGGGGTTGGAGAAGCAAAATAAAACAAATGAACATGAGAGAATGAATTACCTTTAAAAGTGTAACTCCTATTGATTTGAGCCTAAAGGCTTCCTTTGAAAGGATTATGCACAAAGGGAATCCTCTAGGATGAGGAGAGGGATGTGGAGAGAGTAAATGGGAAGGGGTTGGCCGAGCCAAAGGCTTGAGGAGTGTGTTAAATGAGGTAGAGGTGGGGGCCTTTTATAAGAGGAGAGGAGGGGCACTTTTGGAAAGTAAAGAAATATTACTTTATTTGAAAATGTGTTTCGGTTTCAAAAGGTCCCACATTGATATAATTCGTGTATAAGGTGATAATTCTTCGAAATCCACTCATCCAATAAGTTTTGGACATGTGTAGTTCATATATTTTACATTATCTTTCCATTTTATTTAAATCGCCAAATAATGATGTCATCGCTGCATCATTATTATGTCATAAATAATTAAATTTATTTAATGTCTATAAATTATAAAAAAAATACTATGATGTAGGAAATCTTTTTATCTTTCCAATGAATATTTATAATCAAAATTTGGACTTGTGTAACCCCACTTAAAGTTTTTTTTAGTAGAACATATCATGTTTGTGTCAATTTTACTTTTACATTAAATAAAATGTTATTTATGTCATTTCCCAACCAAAGTGGATCAATGGGGTCCCCAAGTTGACCCATGGCTTGTCTTGGTCGGCCATGATACAACCAATGAGGGTAAGACATGTTTCAATCTCATCTCATTTTATTAAAGCATTATTTTTACCTTAAACTACACTAATTACCACTATTCGCGATTAAAAACTTAATAAGTTACTATTCACCAAAAATTATTTTAATCTCATTGAACCACATTTTACTTCTTAATGACAACCATGTATGTCGGATTTTTGAAAATCAAAACACAATGATGGCAAAATTTCATTTAAATGGAAAATCAGTTTTTATAAGTACCACTTAGTGGTTTCAATATTCATCAAAAATTGACGTTTTTCAGAAAAATAACAAAACTTCACCCTAAGCTATATTTGATATTCCGAATTCAAAAATGAAGTCCGTTTTACAAAAATCAAAACATATTAGTCACATTAATTAATTTAATAATTAATTCCCGCTGTCAGAGCAAACAACGTGTTTTTATAAAACAATAAGTATCAAAAGATTGACACTAGTTTAAGTCTGATTTCAAAGTGAAATTGATTCCAAAGACCACTATTGGATTTAATGGTAAAAATATTTTCTAATTTCACTTCAAAACCAATTCAAAATATAATCTAATCATATAAATAAATTAGATTAAAAAGTGGTTTTGAATTAAAATACAACATTTTACACTATTCATTAAAAAAATGAACATTATCGGAAAGATACCAAAAATTTACACAAAGTAAATTTTGATGTCCCGATTCTTAAGAAGAGTTTTATTTGGTCCAATAGAATGTTTAAGAGTGAACAAAACTATATTTAATGACGGTTCTCCATCAAAAGGTGATAAGTGAACCTTTAGTGAAAACTAGGGCATATACGCCTAAAATTGAATTCTTTCCGTATTTTAAGCCTTTATCTTTTATTGTATAAATGTAAAAATATTTAAGAACATATATAATCATATTTTAGTTATTTCTATCCATTCCCGCCATTACAACGGCTACATGTTAACTACCATTTAAAATAGTATTATTTTATTATTAGAGTGCAACGTAAGATTCCCAAGAAACTCGTTGTTGCGTGTTGGGTACGCCATCGAGCATAGCGTCCCCTTTAAAGTCATTTAAATATTTTATTCACAAATATGGATAAATATGAAATGTCATATTCTTTATTTACCTGGGGTGTTACATTGGGTATATTATTAGAGTAAAGATTAATGTTTTCTGAGAAATGATAAGTTGGATTTTTATATCATATATATCAATGGTTATTGGTTTTAGAATATTTTTATAAAGCTCATGGTAATGTGGGATCACTATTTTAATGATTAGGATAATAATTATGAGAGAACCCAACTCAAAGTAACCTAGGTTGAACCAATAATGATATATAATAAACCAAGAGTGGTATAGGTTGAACTAGGTCAGATAAAAGTTGAGTGGTAAGAACTATTGGCTAATATGATCATGTTATAATGTGATACATCTCAAGGTAAATGTTTCCTATGGGAATATATGGTAATTAACTTATAATTATCATAACCAATGTTAAACTTTTTTTTAATAATGAATAGATCTAGATAGAACCATGGGTGTGAGGGATAATGTGAATATTACCTTGATGAATGACACAATACAATGGGTGTTGGAGTGAGATACATTATTATTGTAAAAAACCATCACATAATATGATTAAAAATGTGAAAATAGTCAAAGTACCAAATGCACCAAATATGAGAAATATGGAGTCTCATTATGTATCAAGCGAAGAATGCTATAAAATTAATAAGAGTAAGGGAAAGAGATAAGATATAGAATTATGTCACTTCAATTACTAAAGACTTGGAAATTATGTGGATCAATGTACCAATAAAATGGCCAATATGGGATATAGTCACAAATAACTATGGAAATAAATAAAACCCGATGTAACTACTAATAATGTATTAGACAATGATATTTCAATATAGATTTTCTAGGGTAATTTGTCATGTAATTTCTCACCAATTATTGGATATTGAGTGGTATAATTATAATATAAATCATTTTCAAGGTTTATACAAAGTTATTACTTATGTATCTTTATCTTCAAACATTAGTATAATTCTATTTAACATTATGAATGGATTATATCTCTTTAAAAAGTGCTTATAGTATTTTTCATTTAAATATCATTCCACAACCAAAATAAACCCATGATAATTTAGTGGTTGAAGGTTAATTATGAGTTCCCTATAGAAATTACTATGAGTCAAATTTTTAGGAAAACATTTCTTTGGGGGGGGGGGGGGGTAGGATGAAACACCATGAGATATTAATATATTATTACCAATAAATTAGTCATTTAATTTTATATATTTCTCCATGCATGACATAGAACTTAAATTAATCCATGATATATTTAGATAAAATGTAAATGTTCAAGTATGGTCATTAAAACTAAGTTGTTGAATGATCATGAATGAATGAGAGTTACTAATTTATGTAATATATGTAAATAAAGGAAGAGGGGGAGAGTGGTGATGGAACGACGAGCAGCGATGAAACCCCAGCATGCCCAATGAGGATTCCCCCCCACCTTCCTAGAGGCGGGATGGGGGAGAATGGTTGGATTCCTCCACCTCTGAAGCCACAAATCCCTTTTATCCCGTTCTCTAATCCTAATTACCTGTCAGAGTTCCCAGTAATTATGCTAAGCCCAAAAGTGCCTGATCTTCATCTTGGTAACCCTCAGCTCCCGATTTTGGTGTTAGAGTTCACTGAAGCGATGAGTCACCTTGAACTAACTTTGGTAGCTCAATTTAACGCTCGAAGACCATTGGTGGATGAGTTCGATCGGTTTGTGTTTGGAAAATGGGATCTGCAAGAGCGCGTGGTTGTTAGACTTCTGGATAGTCAACACTTCATGATTAGATTCACCTTAGAGGAAGAACTAATTCGGGCATGGTCCAGTGCCCCCAGGAACTACAATGGTTGCAAATATTTTCTTCTCCGATGGACTTTTGACCTCTGCATGAATCGTGATCCTCCCTCCATCCCGATCTGGGTAAGTTTTCCTCATCTCCCATTACCTTTCTAGAATCCAGAGGTTATTCATATGCTTTGGAACCTGGTGGGTCTCTTCCTGTGCTCTGATGCTCATACAACTACTATTTTTCATCCAATTAATTCTCAGTTGTGTGTTGAAGTTGATGTTTCGAGGGCTCCAGTTGATTGGGTCTGGATCTCGGTGGGTGCAGAATTCAAATGGAAGCAAGCAGTGGTCTATGAATCATGGACTAACTATTTCTCAACCTGCAGGAGACTGGGGCACTTAGAGTATAAGTGTCATTGTGGAGATAAGAACAGGAGTTCAACTGGTATGGATAGGAGGTTAGGCAAAAATGATGATGGGAGGAGGATGCCTAATGCGTCTGGGGAGATTGGCAACACAACTACTGTGAGTTTGGCAGCGGTTCTGGAACAACCAGTTGAAATTCCAAAAAACCCTTTGGTTTCTACTGTGATGAATAGGCTCAAGAAGGATCTGAGCTGGGGGGATGGAGTTGATGTTTCTGTCATGGGTGCTGTTGTGTCTGAGGGTGAAGGAAATGATAACATGAGTGCTGTTGAGACTAATGGTATGGCCTTACATGGGTTTGTGGCTACAGGGGAAAGGTAGTAGGAGACAATGGCCCATCTTGAGGTCAGCCTAAAGGAGGGTGGTCTTGTTGAGGGGGATGATGATGTGGCTGGTCAATGAAAGGGGTTCAACAAGGCTGGGGTGTCTGAAGGGGAGCAGGGGCCTGCTGTAGTGAGGAATAGTGAACAGGCTTGTGAGAATGGTGGTGTGTTGGTCACGGTCTCCACAAGGAATTAGTTCCAAGGGCTGGAGCATGAGGGAGTGATAGACAATTTGCAGGTTGGGTCTCAAGAAGGGGTTACAGTGGGTGAAGAAATAGGAAATAGGATACCTGTGAGTCAGGAGATGGTGGAACAACTGAATTGTCTTGTTATGATTGATGCGAATTGCCAGATTCAGCAAAATTAGAATGTGCAGTGTCAAGAGATGCAGGTCCATGGAAAGTGGGGGACCGTTTCTGATAGTGAGAAAGAAAACAAGGGTGTTATGGTCAAGCCATATTTTAGTGACATCGTCTAGGGAGGGAGGAAGATGTTGTCTGGGAATCAGAAGGATATGCCTGCTTCCCCGCGACGAAGAGCAAGGAAGGATTCCTCCTATCTTACCAAGCCAATGTCCACTAGATCTAAAGGTATGTCAATTAATAATGAATTCCTTTCATTGGAGCAGTTTAACCTTTGAAGGAAATATGCCAAAGTCTTAAATCAGTATGAAATTTTGGAATGGGAGACGATGACTGCGGATGAAGCTTTTTATCTTGGTGATGGTGATGGATCTGATTTTGGAGGTATGTAGTTCTTCTGTTTGGTCTGTGTCACTTGTTTTCTGAACTTTTATTTTATTAAGAAATGGTTAGAGGTGTTCCCTCTGGAGACTTTCTGGGTATTTAATATATGTACAAATAAAATATAGACTACTTTTAATATGAATGAAATTCAATTATCTTTCCTAAATGACTAATAAGATCACTTATTATTTAGAACAATATTTTGATAAAAATTTCCTTTTTATGTGACAAGAATTTCTATTTCAAGATATATAAAATTAATGATGAAAACGTATATTTGATGTTAATAATTGGTTAGCACCAATTTATTTGGTGAATGATATAAAATAAGAATAATATCAGTTAATATATAAAAATTTCATTTTCTAATAAAAAGGGTTTTCATTATACTTTATGATTTTATTAAAAAATTGAATTTATAAATTTTTGAAATTAAAATTAAAAAAATTAAATTAATTTTTTAATTCATAATATATAATTTTACATAGGATAATTTTTTTATCTTCTTCTAAAATGGGTTTATTTTTTGTTGAAAAATGTGAGATTTATGAAAATTATAACTTCCATGAATTTATCACTATTTAAAAATAACCTATATGATTTAAAAAAAATTAAAGTAATAAAATATAAAATTAAGGAATATCATTATGAATTTTGAAAATTTCTTTTTTTACATAAAACATATGCAAACATTTTTTTAACTAAAGTAAAATGTTACATTAATATAAAATATATTTTTGGTATTCTCTTTAAATCAGGTTTTTTTCATGGTGTGATTTAATTTAGGATTTATTTGGAAGCCTTATAAAATTTATAAAATATATAATAGATCAATTTATGGATTTAAAATTAGTGAACATGATAATTTTATACTAAATATAAATTTAAATGCTTGATAACATTTTTTTAATTTTTTTACACATTTAAGTGTTTTTATTTTTAAATTAACTTTTCAAGATTATAGAATTTTGTTTGATAAATTTATTTTAAAAATTGAAATTTTAATATTTAAATAATTTAATTAGGTAAATTTAATATATTTATTAAATATAATTACTATGGTTAAAAATTAATTATTATTGTAAAAGTAAAATGGGTAAATTGAGTTTAACATAGTGTAAAAGTCCTAAAAAATTAAAAACTATAAATTTTATTGAATGGGTGAGATTTTTATTGAACAATATTTGTTTAAAATACACTATTTTCCATTTTAGAGCCTTGTTACTATAAAATAGACATTACATTATTGAAAAATGTAAAGGTGTTTCCAAAAGTTTCCTTATTCTCACTTATAAAAAATACCACTTCCACCCTTCAAAGATAAAATTCAACCTTGAATTACTCCTTGAAAATTTAAAATTTTAATATCTATATGACCCCCTATTATTAAAATAATCCTTTATTCATTCTTAGTAATCCCACCCCTTCAATTTCCTGGATGCTTCCAGGGAAAGATCAAGTCTCCAACATAAGTATTATCTCATTATTAAGTTTTTATTATTAATATTACTCTCCAAAATAGTTTATAACCAAAATAATATGATGAATAAATTATAATTATTATACTTATATGTTTTCAAATTAATTTTAAAAACCTTATTAACTCATTTTTACCTCCTTATAAAAACAAAGGAACTTCAATCGTGCGTGTGTGCGGACTACTGCCTTGACAAAGAATGATTTTTCATTTTATCTTATACTTTTAAATTATATATTAAAAGATATTAAAATATAGTTTACCATCATAAAAACATAAAACTGATATAATTATTCATATTTTATAATGATATTATTTAAAAAAAACACATCCTTAACCATACTCACCCATCAAGTTAAAGTGTGTTAAAGTTTGGGTTGGTTTAACCACCAATATGAACAATGATTTAAAATATGATCATGGATGAATATGAGGGAATAAATAATGATATTATTATAGGTTAATAATAAACGAATAATTATTTTATTCTTTCTTAAAATTTATATAAGGTACATACTTTATTATTAATAAATCCTCTCTGAACACCAAAATTAAAGAAATAATTCATTATCAATTCAATTTTCACATAACATGACAAAAATACATGTGAAATGAACTAATAACATTTTAAAAAAATTTACTTTATATATTAAATAATATTAAGTGATATAAAAATAATTAAATTTTTATAAAATTATGGTAAATAATATCAAAATTATTAAATATGCACAAATTGTTAAAGTTATTAACACTTGATGGTTATAATACGCCAAAAATAATTAATGTAATCACGATAACAAATTATAATAAGGATTAAAAAATTAAAATATTTATGATTAATTTTATGAAATATAATATAATATAATTTATATTGTTTTGACTGTGGGTAGGAGTTTGATAAACTAAACAAGTAAATAAGGTAAGGGTTTTCTTCTCAAAATCTTCTCTTTGAGAAACCTTTGATATCATGCACCTCATTTAATTTTTATAGTATATACTGAGTATCTGAGATATTATATCATGAATTATATTTTAATCATGCAATTTTAATTTCTATTACAATCCATATCTTTATGTATTGACTAAACTTCTATTGAAGACACACTATTTTTCTTGATCTCAATTCTAATTCTTTGAGACATGTTACATGTTAAGAACTATGTTGTAATTGTATAGTGTATTTGAATCCCATGGATATGTTTTTTTTCATAATATTATTATTTCATGGTATTAACTAGTTAAATCCTATTCTGTTATTCATGTGGATATTGATTCATCAATTTCCCTACTAGTAAGGATTTTAGGAAACTCAAATCCACTTCTTTGAGTTATAATGTTTTATCTTAAAAATTATTCTTCCATGAATGGTTTATCCCACACTAATATTATATGATATTTAATAATAATATTTGGGGAAATTACGTTTTAATAAAAATAAAGTTTCATTAGTATTTTTATAATGTGAGTTTTTAACAATGGGTTTTTTTTGAAAATATTAAAAGCGGTTTTCCTTTCACTTTCATACGATTTGTCTTCCTCCCCACACTTCTCCAAGAGAAAATTATGTCCTTTCAAGGAACTATTATTGATTTTTTTTAAATTAATCTTTATAAAAATATTTCTTGTCACCTTTTCAAATATTATCATTAAAAGTGACTTGTAAAAGTTTATTTTACATGAATGTTCAAAATGTGTTCTGAAACATCTTTTAAGTTTTTGCTTCCATTCCACTTATCATTTTCAAATATATTTACCATAATAGGGTTTATGATTCATGATTTATCCTATAATATATATAAGTTATAATTTTGTGTAAATGCACTCATGGTAACAAAAAATCCAATTCTATATCCCTTTGTGGGTGGTATCATTCAAGAATTCTATTACAAGATAGTTTTTAATTTATGTAAACACCCTTATGGGGTTTCATTCTTACCCTGGGGATATGTTGTTTTGAAACCATCCAAGTTCTTAATTATAATGGGTTATGTTCATGTTATCCCTTTTATTTAAAAGTGTACTAGTATTATAGTTTTTTATGTTTTTATTTCAATACGGATGATTATTAGAATGTTGACAATAAATTTTTTAACCAAGTAACTTCTTCCTCAAGAATGATTATGACCATGGTATACCTTTTATTAACATGGGGGAAAGTATTATAATTTCATATATTTTAATTCCAATATGGTTTTTTGGAAAGTTGTCAATATAAGTTTTTACTATCCAAATTATTTATCTAGATGAGTTGTGATCATGTTATACCTTTTATTGACTTATAGAGAACTATTGGAATTATTAATGATTATTAACTATGAATTTAGGATTATTGTGTATTTGATTCTTTTATTTATCATTATACATATAGATATGTTTTATTTATTTATAGGTTCCTCAGGGAATGGTATGAAAGATCTTGATGGCACTTATAGTGAATAAATTATACATAATTAGGTGACAGGTGTGGCTTCGAATTAAATTGTACATCAATGTATTGACATGTCTCATGAGACAATGAAAGTTTGAGAATTTGGTGTATTTATTCCCAATTTAGTAAGATTTCATGAATATTATCAAGATGATAAGTAAAGTGTCTTGGAATAAGGCCTTGATAATAGGTTTTTGATGTCTAACATTATGGATTCGATTAGTGTGAGATCAGTATTTTTTATATCCATGTTTTAATTTATCATCCTTGATATAATATGCTCCATGTTTCATTTTGATTTTGGATTTATATTTTTACCCATTCCTTCCATAATTTTTATTCTGGTTTAGGACTTGATTTATTTAGTTATATGTTTCCCTTACTGAATGTCTGATCTCTCCCCTTTCTTATTCTTATATCCCTGAGTTATGAAGAAATATGTACAAATGAAATGAATAGAAGGATATCATGTATTGAAGAATTTGTGGGAGATTTTGAAGCCTTATAATGAAATAAATAGTTTCTTAAATATAATGGAAAAAATTTCCATTATTTGAGAAAGGAATGGGGTTCATTAGTTTATGATGACTTCTAATTCTCTAAATCCTTAACATGGAAAGATACTTTGGATGTAGAGATTCATTAATTTTTATTGATTTTGTAATGATGGATTGTCATATTAAGGATATTATAGATGATATAAAAACATGTATGTAAAGTATGTGTTTATGAAACTAGATCCAGGATTGAGGGATCGGGGAGTCATATTTTTTAATATAAATACTATAAAATTCGCACTTCTTATATTTATCCAAATCCACATTACAAAGCCACTTTATCCTTCTATAGAAATATTTTAAAATCATATAAAAATATAAATAAAATAATATGCAATTAACTATTATGGTTATTCTTTGAGACCACTCCTTATATCAATGAAATTTACACACATTTAAGAATATATTTAATATATAGATGCATGAACCAATTGTCTTGGTGTTAACTCCTTATTTCATTACATAAAATGTCCCATGAAATCTTCTATCTTATATATTCATTATACATCCTGAATAACGATGAGATATTTTATGATAAATGTTAAAATTTAACTAAACATCACCTTATATAAACTGATTTTAGATCACTTACTAATATCCTTTATCTTTATATAGTACTCCTAAACCTTCTCCATTCATGCATGTAATTTTCTATAATCATAAAAAGTTCATACCATTTCATGGTTTATCATAATTTGGGTTATAGTGATTCGATTCCTCTAAATATGATCTTAAAACAACCATTAAAGACTTCTATATATGTTGTTAGGTCATAGATTGATCACTCTACTACTTTAATGGATATAAATGGCCTGAGTGATGTTGGTCTCTTTCCTTATACATAAATGTAGATAATATGATCTTAAAATGACCCTAATTTGGGTAGTGTGGATTAAGTTTTACCCTTACATTTTTTTAAATAAACCTCACACAACCAGAGGATTATTATTACATAGTTACTTAATATTCGAGTTTCAATTACATGCATCATGTGAAATCCAGATGAACTTTTGGTACTATGTTCCTCAAGGATTTATTATTCCATAGATAAGTCAAGTGACGGTTATATAGTTCCCTTTGTAATTACCTTTAGATATGTAGTGTAGATTTCTAAATATATTTAAATAGTATTTTCTTCATCATATTTTATCGTAAATATTTCATTTCACTATTTTCTTCCTAAACCTTGAGACCTATCATATCTTCCTCTTATTCTGTGATTGATCTTCCATGTTATTTTTCATGTGGTAGACCAGCCTATTGTGAATTCCACAATCGATCAACCTATAGTGAAAAGATCATAGTCACTCAACCTACAATGAGAATCCCATGGTAACTCTAACTAATATGAATTCCCACATTCTATCAAATTTCACTTCACAAAACCAATAATTTAGAGTTCAGTCTATCCAAATTAAAATCTTAGAGGTTGGGGATGACACTAGACATCATCATTTCACTTAATATCTCATGTTTCCATATATTTTTAAATGGTTGAAAAGTATCCTGAATTCTATATCCCACATTGAAACTCATCTAAAATTTATATTTCTTAATATTCCAACCAGTTATATTATTCATCTAGAACATGTATGACTGTTTTCCATCACTCACCCTATGACCTCTCATGCCTCCCCACAAATGAGAGTCTAAACACCTTTATCTTAATTTCAATAAACCATGATTCTAAAATCATGCACACATGAACCTATGAATATATTCCATATCTTAAAAACTACTATAGGCTAGATCCACCAATGTGAGCCTTTTGGGATTACCATGTGGATTCCTCTCTACTCAGGTGTTTAATTGGAAAGGAGATGGCTAAATTTTTGTTAAATCCTTAAATAAGTTTTCTCTATGAAAATAAAAAATCATTAATGGAAAACAAAAAACCATACCCTCTAGCCTATCCTTTTCTTCTTCATCAATATTATACCTTAAAATTTTATCCATTTTTTTATTTCTTCTCATAAACCATATATGGGACTTCTTCAAAACTCATTCATCATAGAGATATAAAAATTCTTCATTATAAATATAATTCTCTTTGGAACTCAAAATATCCAATCACCTTTTCCATTAATAAAAATGATTCACAAAATTCTTCCAAAGTTATGAAATAATGTTTTCATATAAAATATGGATACTAACCTAAAAACTAATCATCCATGATTTGTCTCATTCAACATTTAAACACTTATAAAATGTACACATTTTCTTGATAACTTCTTAATTTCATCAACAAGATTGGATTTATCCTAGTTCATAATGAATATTTCCTTATGAGCATCTCCATTTAACATATATGCCACTTCTTCATCATTAATATATCGACATTACTTGAAAACATAATACTCAATAAAAAATTGGTCTATTTAAAATCCTATTTTTTTTTGGAAATTTACATAAGGAATGATATTTAAATATATAAACCATTACTTCTCTATCCTTAATCATAAATACTTCATTTCCTATCTCTCCCCATTATTGATAAGAAACAAAAACTCTACTGAGATAGATGGTATAATTTTTGGATTAGGTAATATTCCATCAACCATTCCAATCTATGTCAACTTGAGCCATGATCAATGTAGAAAACAGGAGGATTAGATTTTATCAACAGAATTTTCCATTATTAAATAAAATTATACCAAATTAAATGAGACAACTCAAAAACTATCTTAAAGGGATGTTCAAAATACACCAGGTTATGATATGTGATGAAACCAATTGAAAAAAAAAATCTCTCATGAGATATATTAGCCATGATTTCTTATATTCACTAGAATACATAGATTAGAACATCCAAAGTATGCCTTAAAATTTCCTCATCACCTCTTAAAACTTATCCTCTTGTGTCATTTATTAATTTAACTACTCCTTATTTATATTAGGATATGATTTTTGTAATCAAAATTCATATAATTATAAAAAATACATTTTCCATGACACTTTCTTCAAGGACCTTTAGAATACTCATATATTTATGAAATTATAATTCTTACCATTTTTTCATAATTTTCTACAATTGTCTCCCCTAAATGAGACACTACAAACAATATTCCTAACAATGGATCTCTTTTAAATATGTATCAAATGATGTTTCATGTTGGGAAAACTTAAAAACGGATCACTTTTATTTGGATGTCAAAATTTTAAAACTTAATTATCTCTATAAAGGACGATCTCCTTTAACACATATTCTTTGGAATACCAAATGTGAGATCAAAACAAGATAGTATCTTCTTCACTTTGTTGTTTAGTATAGATAAGACAATCTTCATCTTCATCAATGTTTATTCCCCATTATATTTTCTCTTTGAATACAAATTGGGAAATAATTCTAATATGTTTACATATTCATAATTATTTTCTAGTAATAATATTCATCCCTTACTTATCAATTTCCCTACCAAATTAAATGATTCACTTTTAATTATCTAAATTATAAGTGTAAAAATATAACAATTTAAATTTGGAATAATGTTAATCTTATTATTCCTAAATATGAACTTAAAGGTTGAGATATTTTTTCGCAACAAGGAAACTATTCATTCATTCTTACACATTTTGAATTCAGATCATATTGGTTGTAGAATCATGGAAATTCTCATGCATTCTATTTCATAATGTGAGATTGTTCTCCTTTCTTTAGAAATCAAATAAAATGAACCATATTTTATAGTGTAATCCTTTTCATATCTTCTTATTATGTTGTAAATGTTATTAAACAACTCATTATAGTGTGTCCATAATTATTTAATCTCTCACATAGAACTTCTTTAACATGAAAAATGTCATTTTTGATAATATCTCATGAAATTTGGACTATTCATGTTGAACATCTTCTTTTATTTTAGCACAATCATTATCTTGTGCTTCCTATAAATTTCTTAATCTTTCAAAAATATATTGTTAAAATGACTAAACTTTGAATAGGTATGTTGGAACCATGTTTGGTATGTCAACATATCATATTTTGAGTGTCTTTATTCCAATTAGATTTTTTAGATGATGTGCGCAACTTGAGATTCTTAGGCTTATTACCCTAGGATATTTCATCTATCATTTTTACCCCTTCTTGGGAGTATACTAATAGGAATATTTTTATATTTCATTACAAAGTATTATTATTATTTATTTGTTAATTTACATGGTATTATTTGATTATTTTCATTTAATATATAATGAGATGAGAATTCACCAATGTTGGGACTACTTCCTTTGTAAACATCAAAGAAATATTCAAGTTCATTGAATTTTCTTATTGAAAAAATATTTATTTTCATCAATTATGGATATTATTTCCTCTTATATAGATTGTTCTCCTAATGTGATTTCTCTGATCTTTAAAATTTAAATGATTATATCAAAAATCCAATGAATAATTCCCAAAAACATTACAAAATCAATATAGTCAAAAAAATCATGATATTTATTTGAAAAAAATATTTTTTTTGAAATTTTATAGAAAGATATTTTTGGAATTGATTTATCACAAGTTCAATTTTTCTTGGGGTAAAAACTTCAATAATATTTATTCCATCCGACATAATCATGGTTTCCGGATTCTATGCATTTTTCTTCACCCATAATTTTGTATAATGTTCTTCCAACCTACAAAATCCATGAAAATAGATTTATAAAAATCATTATAATAGGTATAGACTATACCACTTTCTTTTCATATACTTGAGAAAGATCATTAGACTATGTAATGATCATGTTTCCAAATAAGGTAGTACTTTAAACAACATTATCCTATTTAGAACAATATCTGGAACCAATCCATATTTCATCAGCTTTTGGTAAATACATAGTATTAATTGTCTTCAAACTTTCATATTTAATATTAATCTCAATTAATATCATGTTGATAATGTACTTTTTATTTTCAAAATCATTTAAATTTTCTTCACATCAATTCTTCATTATTATAAATTCATCATCATGAATTATGATCTTCTTATGTAAAAATGTGTTGAACTTCTTAACCATCTTGGATATAATATCTAATTATCGATTCCTAGCATAAAATCCATTTTCAATTTATTTCTTCTAATTCATGTAGATTATTTTCATATTCTTTAGTGGAATCATCATTTTATCATAATTTTTTGATCCAATTTTATTCAAATGTATAGATATTATCATCAATATCCAAATTTACTTATTCAATAGATATATAATTCTTGGATATTTTTATATAGTTTAATATTATTTTCACTAGATAATTCTCTATATTTTCTAAATTACCTTTAATATGGGTGATCTCATCCGGCATGGTTTCAAGGATCCCAAAAATTATTGAAACTAATTTTGTAGGTAATCCATGAATAAGATATTTCAATATATAAATAAAAATATGTTATGACATATGATCATATCTATATGGTTCATCATATTATGGACATATTTAATAATATTTTTTATATACCTAAAGATTATTTTGACTCCTTGATCCTTTTGAGGTGGAAACATTTCTCATCACTTTTTTATATTGAACCACTTATTATTCTCCTTCCAAAATATATTATAGTTCCTTAGTGAACCTAAAAATTCTTCTCCCTTTGATAAGTGAAAAAACATAATCAACTATCTTATCTTTTTCTTTTTCTTTTTAATTATAATCTTTGAAGAAACTGGATTATAATCAGAAATAGAAAACTCTTCTCTAAAAATATTCGTCACCTAAAATCAGGAAATAGATCATAAAATCTTCAATGACAATAATTTTCAATTTAGAGAATCCAATCAGCGGTGATCTAGATACTAATACCAATTTATGGGACCATTTAGGATATAAACCACACTTATAGGGGGAGAATCAGTGTTGGTGAATTTTAATTTAATTTTAACATTAAACATTTTATCCTTTTTCTTTTTACCTATATCATTGATTATTGAGTGGTTCTATTGTTTAGTATTTTCTTATAAGTAATTTCTAACATAACCACAAAGAACTCATACAGACACATGCAAAATAAGTATAATTATATACAAGGTTCACTTCTCAATGAATTAATTCTAGTCCTTGGTTTGATATGGATTCCTCCATGACCACACAACCCACTAAATTCATCACATGATATTTAAACTATATTCTCCTAAAAATTTATGAATGTGCATCCCACACAAATTGATTTGGTGCATCCTTCACATAGGTAAATTATGACCCTTTTTAATAATATATATGGGTAATAACATGTGAGTCTATCACCAATTAAAAACTCTACCTCATATTTGATTTGATTAAAAATCCTTCTTCTTCTTCGCTTGAATAGTATAAAGTTACTTATTCTATTTGTAAGAACAAAACTTCCTAAAACCAATTCCTCTTCTTTAGAAAAAAACCATATGTGAAACTTCTTCTTCTTTATCTTCTTTACAATGTAAACTAAAATTAACGTCACCCCTTATTCTTTTGTGAAACTCACATACAACTCAACCAATTACCCTTTCAGTTATCTATTATTCTTATTAGTGAATGAAAGAAAAATTACATTGGATATTAAAATTGTTTTTTCTATAATACATAGTGCTTCTTAATATTTGAAACTATGTTAGATATTCTTAATAATTTACATAGAACACAGAAATATTATCTTATAAGATAATAGTCTGGAACATCTTATCATTTTCTTTAACCAACATCAAAATATATACCTGAAATAATTTAAAGTAGCATTAGATATTATCTACTACTTTTTTTTCAAATATTTGTATTCATATTTCTATGTTAATACATGATTTAAATTATAAGAAATTTCAATAATTAAAATCCTCTAAAATATCCACTTTTTATTTTAGACCTCATCCAAATTCTATGGCTTCTTTAACCTTCAACATAAACCATGTCAATTAAAATAAAATTAAAACTTCATAAATATACAAGTAAATGTTACACTTATACATCAAAACCATTCCTTATGTACATTATAATTTTCATACATGTGTGATTTTATATGAATATATACATGCATGAACTAGTTGTATTATGAAAACACGTTATTATTTCATAGCATAAAAATTCCTTTGAGTTCTTATATCTTCAAAATTCATTATACAACCTAATTCATGATGAAAATTATCATGATAAATGTTTAAATTTAATAAAATATCACCTAACATCGACTGATTTTAGATATATTCTCCATATCCTTAATCTTCCCACTATAATTCTAAATCTTCTCCATATATTCATGAAATTTCCTATGAACATTGAAAATTAATTTTATTTCATGATTTACCTTCATTTGGGCTACTGTGAGTTGATTCCTCCATATATGATCCCTAACAAACCTTTATATACTTCCAAAAATATTTTGAGATAATAGATCAAGATCCCTACCATGTCAATAGAGAAAAATGGCTTGAGAGATGTTATCCTCTTTCCTTTAACATATATAAAGATTATATAATCTTAAAAATTACCTTTTGTAGGAAGTTTCCCTTGAGTGTTACCTTTACAAAGAAATATAAATCCCCCTTATGTATCATAGTTATTACTCTTACATAAGTACTGAATCATGAAGTTACCATTATGTGTGCCATGTGAAATCCATATGAACTTTACGTATACCATGTTGAACTCAATAATAAATTTACATAGTCATGTCTTCATCATATATTAAAATGAAAATTTCATTTCATTGTTTTCAAGCTAATATTTTAGACCTCTAAAATAATTTCTTTTCTTCTATGCTTAGTCTTCTATGTGATTTATTATGCGGTCAACAAACCAACCATGCAGTCCATAATCAATCATCCTACCATGTGAATCTCACTACAACTCAACTTATTGTGTAAATACCATATTCACTTAATCTTATATGTGTACCCATAGTCAATAATCTTACCCTTCATGTAGTTAATAATTTGTAGCAGTGTTGATAAAAAATAAACCCTTGAAGGTTTAAGATGTTTTTTATATAGTCATCTCACTTAATATCCTATGTGTCTATGTATTTTTAAATAGGTGGATAATATATTAAATTCCATATCCAACATAAAAACCCATTTCAAGTTATCGCATCTTAACATTACAATATTCCCCATCATTCATCCAAAAAATCCTGACTGGATACTGCTTATCACCCTACAATCTACCATGCCTCCCTTTATATAAGATGTTAAGCACCTATGTCATATCTAAGCTGACTAATTCCACTGCACACAAGAAATCCTAACCCTAATTATTTCCATCCTTATCTTCTTCGAATATCTAAGTTGGATCCATATGTGTGATCTGTTTTGGTTTCCCCTATAGAGTCCTCGATGCTCTTGAGCTGAACTAACTATAACTTAGATTTTTTTCCTAACTCAATATACATGTTTCTTTTTAAAAAACAACCATTCAGCAATGAAAAACCCTAACCATGGATTGTATCATATTATTTTCTTCTTCATAAATATTACAACTTCAAACTTCATGATTTTTTTAATTCATATAATAAACCATTTATAGGTATTCTTGAAAAATACTTTATGATAGAGATATAAAAAATGTTCATTCCAAATATAATTCTTTATGGAACCTAAAATCTACTGGTACATTTTATATCAAGAAAAATGAATCATCAAGTAATTCTAAATGAAAGAAATCATTTTATTATCTAAAATATGAAAAAAAACATCAAAATAAATCTACAAAGACATGTCTAATTAAATATTTAAACACATGGAGAAAGTATATATCCTCCTAAGAACTTATTATTTTCTTTATTAATAATATATTCTTCATCATTCATAATAAATAAATCATTATAACCATCTTCATTTAACATCAAATATACTTCTTATTATTCCTAAACATATTAACATTCCTCAAAAAAATAAACTCAAAAAAAAGTTGGCTCAACACTTTTATGATTCATTAGAATCAACATGTGTTAAAATTTGATAGAAAACCCACCAAAAAATCCCAAACGTTTCCCCCCAATTTCTTGGCCTATGATAAAAATAACCAAATAGGGGGGCTGAATTAGGGTATATAAAACAAATAGTAATTTCAATTTATTCTCTTTTATATTTTAATCATATGATTAGTTAAAAATTATTAATCTAACAATATCTATTTCACTTGAGAAAATTAAATAACATTATAAACACAAAGAATTTATTTTCATCACCTACAAGGTAGAGGATAATATGAGGATCAAGAACACATTACCCATAATCTCACTCAAATAAGTACTACACTTGATTACATGAATTTGGAGATGAATTATTGTATCTATATATTCAAAACCATCACATTGAGATTACTCCCCAGGATAAATATGACCAAATAAATTATAATAAATTTATTTAATAAAATAATAAATATAAAACATTTAGTTATATGGTGTGATAATTATCTTTATCCTATTTGGCCATTTATAATAGCTAAATCCTCTTTGATGTAATCTGAAACTTATTTATACCTCATAGAACATCCATAAGAAAATATTTTTTTTCTCTCATAAATAAAATATCCTATATTATTTTGCGTGTGTATGATTATCCTCCCATTTAGTCACCATATCATCTTATATTTATAGAAATATCTATCTTGAGGTTTAATCTACAGGATCACCTCTTTATTTTTCCTTATTTAATGGAATCCAAACACACTTCAAAATATTATTAAAATATTAGTTTTATAACCCCATGTTCTAATTATACATTCAATTACTTGGTGATATAATAAAACATATTTTTTCATTTTAATATAAAACATGAAATTGTTAATTTCACTATGGTATCATAAACTTTATTTAATAAGAAATACCCAAAAGTCTCTCTCAAAATCATGGTCAACTTTGATGAAAATTCATATATCTCTTCATATTTCATTCTATAAATATCACTCACTAGGACCTTAACAGTTATTGTTTACTTATTTAACTTGGGAAGTTCTTCAATACTCACTAAAATGGCCTTATTTTAAAAGAAATATTAATTTATTTTTAATCAGGATTATAATGATACTTACATAATCCTTTATACCACAACTACCATCATAAGCATGAATTAACATCAGAGTATAGTACACAAGGATATTATTCTAGGATTCATAGACTATTATACCCATGATGTAATTTTACTCACAATTAGGGAACGATACACAATAAAAGTAAGATAAACCATATCAGTCAAGTGATATATAATTACATATCCTAGTGAGTGTGGTATATAGTGGATCGTCTCCATTGACTACAAACGTCAAAATTAAAAGGTTACAGATTTATTACCATTTTCATATAGAATGAAACAAACTCCATTAATTTATATTTTCATCAACAAAATATCTTCTCCACTCAAATCACGACTTATGGAATATAATTATTTATACTTCTTTTCTCTATAACTTATTTAGAATCTATAATAAACTCCAAAATTCTAAACACTTCATAAATGATAATAAGAGTATCCTTTCCAATTATTTTACCAGAAAAAACCCAAATCAAAATCTTCATTTTTGGTTTCCATATTTTCTATAAGTTGTAAAAATTTAACACTTTTGTGAGAAATTTTCCATGTAATATGGATATAAAGGTTTGAATATATTTCAACGGTAATATTTGATCCTTTGGAAGTGATGTTTGGAGGGGTATTTATAAACTTTTGACATTGATCTATAATTCACACCGATAAAGGGAATGATCATGAAAAATTAATGGATTTTGAAGTTACAGGTGCGTGTGGTTTAAGAATCGATAGACTATAGGTATCCAATGAGTATATTAGAAAATATACACTTATATGTCATTGAAGTAATGTTAAGATAATGTTTTCATGACTTAAAATTTTCTTATAAACTAGTGAATAAGATAAAGGATGGGTAGCTATGTATCTTTAGTTGTACAGTGAATTGATATAATTTTAATGGTACAAATCATATTTAGGGATATATTAAAGACCTTAACTAAATCCATTAATTATTGAGTAGAGTGGTTATAATTAAATATTTGTGAGAAAAGGTTATAAAAACTTCATACCATTAAAGTTGTGCATTTCATTATAGATATTAAAAAATTTACAATATTATCAGAAGAATTTTTTGGGTTAGGAATAGAGAAAGTATTGTTCATTTTATGGTTCCTTTACTACAAAAAATTAAGTTTAAGAATCAAAGGACCAAAATTATTTTACAAACTCTATTGATCCATGCATGGAAATGGCATGAAATAATAGTATACTTTTTTTGTAGGTTTTCCCAATTTCCCTTAGGGATGAGATTCTATATGGTTATTCATGGTTTAAATATACAAGGTCACAAATTTCCTACCCATTTGGAAAAGTATCTTTTTTGAGGATTTGGGAAAACTATATGTAATTTTTTAGTCAAAATTAATGAAGTACACTTTGGTATGTGATTCTATATCAAGTAAATTAGATTTATGGTCAATTACAGCGGGCCATTCATATCTTGTAATATATTCTCTTTGCTTATTTTTTTAATAAAAAAGTGTATTTGATGGCTACATATCGGTGGTTAAATATTCATACAATAATAGTTACCATACCTTAATTTGTATGGCATAAATTAAACCATTATATGCAACACCCTAATGATATATTTTCTGTTAGATAGAGGTAAGGGAAAAAATACTTTGTGAAAAAATATTTTTATATGTTACCATTGATTGGATATAATTAACATGATAGTTGATATCTACTATAAATAGTCATTAAAAATTATATGGAGACCACAAACAAACATAGTTTTAATTTTCCTTTTTGAGACCATGTCTTCCCTAATCTACTAAATTAACTGGGACTATAATAAGTCTAAAGGAAATGAAAGTAGACATTGTATTATTTCATCCCACTTAAACTTATTATCCATTTTATAGAAGTGAAATATTATTTAGACCATCCTCCATGATAGAGCTTGTTCTATGATGTGTTCATTGTTTTAAAACTATTGGATCTTGAATAAATCTATCATATCTAATCAAATGGGATGAGGTGGATATTTAAGTTGATATTATATTTGGATATTATCTTATTAATATTATAGGCCCTTAGAAAAAGAATTGTTGGGGAACTTTTATGTAATTAGACTAAATATTATTGAAATACGGTTAAATGTAAGAGGAAACATAGGAACTAGAATTCACAATAAAATAATAGTGTGTATGGTTATTTACTAAGGAGGTTCTTTAATGAATTTTAGAGGATATAATGAATTATGTCTTGGATATTATAAATTTAATCACTATTATTTATACATAAGTTATTACATTTTTTTAATATTTTTTGAGTTTAAATTAAATTTTGGAATTCTTTGAGTACAATCACTATCGATGTACACCATTGGGAAACTATACACCCAACTATTCTTAAACCACTCCCAGTACGAATTTAAAAAGCATTTTTTATTTCACTATGTATATTAATTATTCACATTTTAAATTATATGCTTTAATTTGTGAGAGTTTTTCTTCCCTACCTTATTATCCAATAATATCCTATATGACTCATAAAGCAGTTGGATATCCTATATTTTTATCTCACACTCATGAAACCTCTCACTACCTCTTTATAATATAGATTTAATCTATATTTCAAGTATGAATTCATTTATTTTTTCTTTATCTACTTATTTTTAATCTCCATTTATTTCAACTGAATCCATAAAAGATCTTGGTGGATATAATTTATGTTTTTTAGTATAAAATTATATAGGTTAAGAATTATCTTCAATAAATTTTTTTAGGATAGTAGGATATACATTATAAAAAAGAGACTAGTCAAAAGAATCTAATTGGAGGTATGTTTCACACTCCAACCATTAAAATTAATTTTTTTATTATTTATTGGCATCAGTTAGTCTTTTCATGGTGCATGTTGATAGGTGGTCTATTTTTTTGACATTTAATATTTTTTATGGGGTTTAGACCAGTGCACGGGCACCACACAATTGGCGGTAACCATGCGATAAACTCAGGTTCCTGTGCGATTCCCTAATGTTTAAAATAGTTAATGTTTTGTGAAAAACATAGTAAGTGTTTAAAGCAAAATAATAATAATATTATTATAGAAAATGATAATATTATTGTTACTAAAAATGCTACCAATATTTTATTATTAAATTTTAATTAAAAGCATTCTTAATATCTTTTATGATTAAATTATTATTAATGTTGTTATTATTTAAAGTAAAATAAATAGAATTATTATTATAATTATTACTAATTTTAGTTTTATTATTATTATTATTAAGAAAATTAATGATATTGTAATGATAATATTATTATTAATATTATCATTAAGAAAAAAATTATTATTGTTAATATTATTTTTAGAATCAATTTATTATTATTATTATTACTAATAGTATTATTAAAAAAAATGGAAAACCCAAGAGGGGAGTCACCCACACCCTCTTCTCCTCCAATCACACAACACTTCTCCCCCTAGCCCCCTGGTTCGCGTGCGACTAACCTCACTGAGCCAGATCTCGCTGGTGCTCCGGCCGCACCCCTTCACTCCGACCACATCTCCATCGGTGGTGACCCCCCTCTATCCCTATTTAGTTTGAGGAATAGTGCCCCATATGTTTGCTACTACCTACTACGTGACCCATAGCACAACTCCCGATCTCCTTTTCGGCACACAGCCACACCCCTCCTTCCTTGCTCTAGCGTGCCTCCGGCAAACGCCCCGCGCAACGTCTCCGCCCTACTCTGGAACAACCGCATTCCCCCTCAATGGAAAACCTCTATTCTTCTATTATGTTGGTATTTCATTTATTTTTGGTGTTTTTATTCAAATTAACCAAACCCTAATATCTCAATTTGTGATTTATGCATTTTACTCGGTGTCTAGGGTATGTAGATTGGACCTCAAGACATTTCCCCCTTCTCTGTGTTTTAGTTCATGTTAACACACTAACTCATAGGTGTCTTTATGCCCTTTCTTCCAATTTCATTCCATGTGATGCTTGAGTCTTAGTGTTTAATCCTTATAACATATTTCACAACCTTATTATAGTCATAATTAATTAATGGTATCATTTTCATGTTGATAGATTTGATTAAAAATAGTTTTTAGATTTTCTATCAATTTATACCCATGTGTGTGCCTATCCTTTGGATTTGGATAATTGTCATTTTCCTTCAAAATGGTTATGTTGTACATTTTGTGTGGTTTTTTCTTAAAGAATAATTTTTGTGGAAGTTGATTGCCTTGGTTTGGTTGGTTTTATGAAACTTGGGGTTTTAGTGTAAATGGTTTATTGTGATAATAAATGGTGTGTGTGTGGTTTCATTAAAAATGGTTGGGAGGAAGTTACTTGTGTTATCCCATTAAATTTGGGCACATCCATGGATGCATGAAGTGTACCCATGGATGGGCCAACAAATTATAATGACATTTGGAGTGGCTCTTCTCTCAAACCTTGGTTTTCTAAAAAAGAATTATATCCTCTCTTTCCCTCTCCTTTTGATAAATGAATCTATGGTTTACAAAGTGACTTAAGGTGTTTTTAAAATTATGTGAAAGGTTTTATGACATGTTTGGTGATTGATAACTATGAAATTGTTTCCAGAAATGGTTGATAGCCCATTTGGAACCTTTGTGTGAATTGTGCATGTTTTATACTCATTTTTATGGTAAAGTGGATTTGAGGTAAGGGATAATTTGGAATATGTGACATGTTTGGGTGTGTGTTTGACACATAAAGGCTAAACAGAAATGGAATAGTGAAAAAAGAATTTCTTATGGTTGGAAATGGGTTTAAGTTGTTTCTTTATATTTGATAAATGTACCCTAGATGGGTAGATCTAAAGAAATGTTTGGAAATTTGAAATGGTTTTTAGAAAACCCTTATTGGGTTGGGTTCCTTGCCTAATTATTGATCTATGGGATTGGGAGGGTCCTTGATATGTGATATCCCTTCTGCAATGAATGTTTGATGGGAAGGGAATACCCTTGAGGTGTCTTGTGTGGTGCCGGAGTGTTTTGTGTGTTGGTTATATATATGTGTCATGTTGATTGAATTTCATGGCACACCCCCTTATTAAATATACATGGGAACCTAGCGTAGCAAAGAGGTTTACCTAGAATTATTGTTGCACTAGTTTAGATTATGGACTGGCTACTGGCCCATAGTAGGGGATGTTTTGTTATTATTTCTATGGGATTGGGCCTCTTTACTAGGCCAGGTATGGAAATGGTTGGGAAATATGAATTCATTGTGTAGGGAATTTCTTTGTGATGAGTCATATGTATAGTACATTCTAGTCTTCCTCTGAGATCCTAGGATTTCCCGTGTTTCCCTGTTATGATCATTTATAAATCCATTTCCCTTATTGTGTATAATTTTGTTCTCATACCAGGTTTTAGTCTTTGTTTGGAAGACTATGAATGTTTTATTTCTTTAAAATTATTTTGAAGTAGATGTTTCAATTGAGTAAGCACAACTCACTTGTTCTTTTCTTGTGTTTTTTTTTCAATTATTATTGAAATGGATCATCTTTTTTGTTTAAAAATTCAATGTGTATATAAAAACCAAATTTTTATTAGTGTACTTAAAACTAGTATTGATTGAATGTTTTTTTGAATAAGTGACATGGATTCTTTGGTGGTTACTTACAGATCTATTAGCTCACACCCTACCTATACCACTCAGTGTCGGTAGACCTGCGTTGTTTTGCAGGTTTAGTTTTTGGTCAGGTTTCACTAACCAGTGATCACAATTGGAGAATGACTAGTCTTATAGTCGGAGGTGGCCAAGAGATCACATGGAGATCACACATTAAAAGTTCAGTTTGTTCATTCAATTTTCAGTTTTTTATTTTAGTTTTCATCTATTTGAGTTGTATTTTGTAGCTAGATCTATTTATATTATTTATGTTCAGTTTTTGGTTCTTTTGGCTAGTTTGGTTCTTTTATCTATTTGTTCCTGTTTTATTTCTTTCAGGATAAATAATTCTATCTTGTAGGTTTTGATGCTCGATACTAGTTCCTTGCCCATGGGGATCGATAATTCCCTTTGGGCCATGCTGCAAACCAGATCAGGTGACTGGTTTAGGTTAGACCTTGTTTGGTTCGTGACAAAATGGTATCATAGGAGGCCCGTGATATTTTGTGTTTCTGGTAGATAGAGATTTTGACTATTGGGACTTAGGAGGTAGGTGTGTTAAGAGCATCATGAAATCTTGCTCGTACTAATCCTTGAGTACTAGGGGTGGTCTAAGAATTGAGTATTCTTCTTTTGTTTTGGATTGAGGGATGGCAATAGAGGCGAACTAGTAACATGTCGTGATTCCACATAGAGTTGTGACCCATGTGATATCTAAGTAACTAGTCCAAATTCATATTAGTGTTATTTCCTACCAGGGGAATGGATCACTACCATTTTACCGAGTTTGGTATAAATACTAGTTCATCACTCCGATGGTTTAGTGCAAGTTGGGTTTTGTTTGTTTCTGATATGTGTTAATTCACTTTTGAAGATGAAAATAGTTTTGAAATGATAATTATTCTTCCTAAATGTTTTAAATTTTTAAAGTGGGTTTTAAAATTCAAATGAAAAGGGTTTTTGAAATGAATATTCTCTATTTTAAATGAATTTACATTGGTATAATGGATTCAAAAATTGAGACTGTTTTGGTTTGAGAATTTGGTAATTGTTTGGAATTAATAATTAAATGGATTGGTGTGACCCATGGTGTCCCTTATGAATGTTTTCACATGTGTGTGTGTATGGGGGGGGGTGTATGGAGTTTATGTGTTAGCTTGTATGAATGGAAGTAGATGAACACATGTGAAAACGTTCATGGGGTTCTGAGGGAAGGTGTTTGCAATTTAAGGCTTGGAATTGTTTTTCTAAAGTGATTATGAAATAGAAAAATAGTTTTGTGAATTGAAATTTCATTTAAATGGGGGGTTTTTTGAATTTGGAAAATGGCCTTGGGAAGAGGAAGTTTTGAAATTTAAATGACAATTTTGGGCTTTGAAATATATTTTTTTATTATGCTTATGGTACTTGGATTCTGGGTCGGTTTTCTTGGCTCATGGTATTCATTTTGATTGTGTTTTAGCTTGATGCCAGTTTTGGTTTTGTTTCCTATGCGTTGTTCAGAATGTGCCACCCAAAAAATTCCCCAAAATTTATTAATGAGTCATACCCAAATCAGGTTTATACAGAGTGTTTCCTATTTATAGAGTTAATTGAGGTCTGTTAGAGGCAATTATGTGGTTTTTGGAAGAAGAGTGTGTCTTAGAGTTGTTAGAAAATCCTGAGGTTTCTGAGGTTTGTGCTGTTCTGGGGTTGTTTGAGAGTCCGTCTTTAGAGTAGTGGAAGGGGTTGTCATACATTGTGGAAGCTGGGGTGACTTGGGAAATGTCTGAGGCCACCTTCATCTAAGGGTTCATTCCCGAGGAGGTGAAGTTAAGGAAGGTGGTAGGGTTGTGGGTTGTTTAGCCCGACTAGCAGTCAGTAACAATTTACATTGACCACATTAAAGGCCTGGTTCCTCTACTCATTTGGGGTCTTCACCCAGATATTGTGGGAAATGTGCTCTCATTTGGTGAAACTTTTTTTTGGGAGGTTGGTGAATGGGGTGTAGTTATGGTGGTCATCTTTCATGAGGGTTTCCCATCTAGTGAGGAGCTCATGATTGGGGAACCCATCTATAAGAATCTATCCTTGTTGATTCTGATATAAAGTTTATCATCCTACTTTCTAGTGTGTCCGAAGGACTATTTTCTAAAAAATCTCCTCCATCGGTCCAAACTTCCAATTTGTTAGATCATTCTCATGGGTGCCACTGGTGTGGCCAGTTTGGGCAGTCAAAGTCGTCATGTCACATCCCTCTGAAGAAGTTTCATCATTACGGTTGTCTAGGTCATATAGAGAAGGTTTTTAGGAATCATTACGTAATGAAGATGTCATGATCGGAGGATTCTAATGCCCGACTGTGAGGCAAGAGATGTTTCAGCCAATAGAACCCTAACCATAGGTTTTAGGGTGATTCTCGCACACAGTCAGGAGTTGAGAGGGGTGTGTATCCTTAGTCCATGTTTTTTCCATGTTGAGATTGGAACATTTAAATACTTTTCATTCTTGTTTTCTATTTTTGAAGTGTTTTTGCCGTTGTAAGTCCATCGTTTCCTTGGGAGATTGTGGAAAACTGGTTCTGTTGTAATTCAAATAGCCTTGTTTTTCTGGATATGGTTTTTTGAATCATATATTTTTCTTAATGTATGTTTGGACCTTGTGTGGGATAGTTTTGGTTTATTGATGCTCATTTGGGGGTGATTGGGTTTTGTGAGACAAGTGAATGGTGTTTCCAGTGTGTTGTTTAGTTGGAGTTTATTTCTGTGAGTTTTACCCTAATATTAGGGGTTTAGTTCTTTTGAGAAAAGATCCTAGTTCTAATGGTGGAATTGTCTCTCTCATACTATATAATTTGGGTTGGATTGGTTGGGAGTTCCCACATGGACCCCCTCCTCGAGTGCTATGTTTAGGTTTAATTTCTCTTATAGTAGAATCCTTATGGTGGGGAAAACCCCCTCGTGTTCTACCATTTTTTGGGTTTTAGTTTGGTCTAGATCAATTGACTGTGAAATTGGGAATAAATAGTCACCTCAAAATTCCTTGTTTCTTCTGGTTGTGTTTGGGCATAGACTCAATTCTTGACTAATAGTTGTCTTGGTGACTTTTTGGGGGAAGAAAGTTTTATGGTGGGGAGAATTGTCACACCCCAACCATTAAAATTATTTTATTTTATTATTTATTGGCTTCAGTTATCCTCATCAAGGTATGGGATGCATTGGTCGAAATTGTTTTTGACATTTAATAATTTTTATGGGTTTCAGATTGGTGCACGGGCACCGCATGGTTAGCAGTAACCGTGCGGTCAGCTTTGGTGCTTGTGCGGTTCCCTAATGTTTAAAATAAATATTTTTTGTGTGAAAATAAGTAAGTTTTTAAAGCATAACAGTAATAATATTATTATAGAAAATGATAATATTATTGTTATTAAAAAATTTTCTATTATTAAATTTTTATTAAAAGAATTCTTAAATTTTTTATGATTAAATTTTATTAATGTTGTCATTATTTAAAATGAAATGAATAAAATCATGATTATCATTATTATTATTTTTAGTGTTATTATTATTATTATTAGTTTTATTAAAAAAATTAATGATATTGTTATGATTATATTATTATTAATATTATCATTAAGAATAAAATTATTATTATTATTATTATTATTATTATTAGAATAAATTTATTATTATTATTATTGTTGTTGTTTTTGTTATTATTATTACTAATAGTATTATTTTAAAAAATGAAAAACCCTAGGGGGAATTGCCCCCACCCTCTTCTCCTCCAAGAGTGCAATTCTTCTCCCCCTTCTCCTTGGTTAGCGCACGACCAGCCTCACCGAGCCAGACCTCATCAGTCTGGTCGTGCCCCTTCACTCCGACCTCATCTACATCAGTGGCGACCCCCCCTCTCTCCCTCTTCCATTCAAGGCACAACACACCCCTCCCCTTGGTGTGACCTTCTACATGACCCCCAACACAACTCCCGACCTCCCTTTCTGACTCATAGCCCTGACCCTCCTCCCTTGCTCCGACGCACCTCCAACGAACCCCTTACTCAGCACTTCTTCCCTGATCTAGTTTGGCCACATTTCCCCTCGTCACCATCCCTATATTATTCCATTCTATTGGTATTTTGTTTCTTTTTGGTGTTTTCCTTAAAATTAACCAAACCCTAATTCCTCAATTTCTGATTCACACATTTTTCTTGGTGTCTGGGGTATGAAAATTGATCTTCTAGATGTTTCCCCCCTTCGTTATGTGCTGAGTCACATTCGCACACTGGAAGTTAGGTTTCTCCATGATCTTTATTCCAATTTCATTCCATATGATTCATGAGTTTTATTATTTAATCCTTAAAACATATTTCACACCCATATTATATTCATAGTTAATTAATGGTATAAATTTTTTGTTGATAGATTGGACTAAAAATAGGGTTTAGATTTTTTTTTCTATTTATACCCATGTGTGTGAATTTACTTTGGATTTGGATAGTTGTAATTTTCCTTCAAAATGGTTCTGTTGGACTTATTGGGTGGTGTTTTCTTAAATAATTTTTTTTTGTTGATCTTGATTGGATTGGTTTGGTTGGATTTATGAATCTTGGTGTTTTAGTGTAAATGGTTTATTGTGATAATAAATGGTATGTGTGTGGTTTCTTTAAAAATGGTTGAAATGAGGCCACCTGTGCTATTCCATTATATGGGCCTACAAATGATGATGAAATTTGGAGTGGATCTTCTCTCGAACCTTGGGTTTTTAAAAATGGATTCTATCTTCTCTTTGTTTATCCTTTTTAAAAATGGCTCCATGGTTTACAAAGTGACTTATGGTTTTTGAAAAATTGTGGGGAAGGTTTTATAACATGTTTGATGTTTGATAACTAGTAAATTGTTTCTTAAAATGGTTGAAAGCTTGTTTAGAACCTTTTTATGTGTTTTTCATGTTTTAAGCAAATTTTTATGGTATAGTTTATTTGAGGTAAGGGATTATTTGGAAAATGTGACATGTTTGGGTATGTGTTTGAAACATAAAGGCTAAATATCAAGGGTATCGTGAAAATAGAATTTCTTATAGTTGGAAATAGTTTTAAGTTGTTTATTTAACTTTGATAAATGTACCCTAAATGGGTAGATCTAAAGTCCGGTTTTGAAATATGAAGTGGTTTTTGGAAAACCCTTCTTGGGTTGGCTTCCTTGCTTAGTTGTTGACCCCTAAGATTGGGGGGGTGATCCTCGATATGGGACCTCCCTTGTGCAGTGAATTTTGGATGTCAATCGACCACCCTTGAGGTGGCCAAGGTGGTACTAGAGTGTGTGGTGTGTTACTTATATATATTTGTCTTGTTGTTTGAATTTTATGGAACACCACCTTATGAAATATACATGAGAACCTAGCATAGGAAAGAGGTTTACTGATATTGATTTTTGCACTAGTTTAGAATACACACTAGCCAGTGGCCCATAACCGAGGGATGTTTTGTTATTATTTCTATGGGATTGGTCCCCTTGACCAGGCCAGGTAGGGTGATGGTCGAGAATTAGATAATTAGGAATTCATTTTGTTGGTCATTCCTTTAGGATGAGTCACATGTATAGTACGCTCTAGTCTTCCTATGAGTTCCTAGGGTTTTCTGTGTTTTCCCATTACGAGCATTAATAGATCCATTACCCTCATTGTGTATAATTTTATTCCTCTACCAGGTTTTAGTCATTGTTTGGAAAACAGTGGATGTATGATTTCTTTAAAATGATTTCAATGTAGATGTTTCAAATGAATAATCACAACTCCCTTTTTCTTTTCTTCTGTTTTGTTTTAAATTATGAGGGAAATTGAGCATGTTGTTTTTTTAAAATGTAATGTGTATGTATAAACTTACTTTTTTTAATTTATTTAAAACTAGTATCAATGGAATGTTATTGGGAAGAACTGACATGGATTTTTGGTGGTTTCCTTCTAAGTTGTTATCTCACACCCTACCTATACCACTCGGTGTCGGTAGACCCGATCTATTTTGTAAGTTTAGTTTTTGTTCAAGTTTACCTAACATGTTCTTGTAATTGGAGCATGGATGGTCTCATGGTTGGAGGTGAACAAGATATCACATGGAGATTTCATGTTAGTGGTTTAGTTTGTTCATTTTAGTTTCAGTTTTGTGTTTTAGTTTTCAGCTTGTTGAGTTGTATTTTTTAGCTAAATATGTTTATATTATTTGTGTTTAGTTGTGGGTTTTTGTGCCTTGTTCAGTTCTTTTATCTATCTGGTCCTAGTTTAGTTATTTAGGGATAAATCATTATCTCTTGTAGGTTTTGATGCTCGACACTAGTTTCCATCCTGTGGGGGGGGGGGGGGTCGAGAACCCCCCTCAGGTCATGTTGCAGACCATCTCGGGTGACCGGTTCAGGGTTGACCTGGGCAGGTTCATGACAGTACATGTATTTTTTCCCTTTATGTTGTGACTAAATCATTATTTTCCTTATTCATGAAAGGTGGTTTTCATTACAATTCCATCTAAAAAGCTCTTCATGGTTTTAAAATGATAATTTATTGTTCATTGAATTGATCTTGTAATCTAATTAATTATAATTATACATTATTATTAAATAGATTCACATTATATATTTTTATATATTAATTAGAATTATAATAATGTAGTTTTAAATTTAAATAAATTTTAGATTAATGTAAAAGGGGGGGAATATCATTTATAGAAATAATTTTTATTTTAATCATTATTAATGATTAATCTACATGGATTATTTCACACCATCAAATTGAGGTTTTGTAGGATATGTGTGGGGAATCTAGGTCCATGTTAATTATTAAAGGAAATAAGGGTTGAGGAAATGGGTGTCTATATATATATATATTATACAAACATGTGATGCTCCTATAATCCTAGTTAGGAATTTGGAGGATTCAAACTTTTACCCACTATGTGATAACTCATGTGTGGGTTCGGAAATTCATTTATTACTTAGGTAATGACCTGTGAGGAAATTCCTTTTTATCTCACATGAGTGGGATAATATTGAGAATTTTTATATAGAACCTATATTTCAATGTTATAACTATAATAACACCATACTTATTTCTTAAATCATTATAATTTGATAATGGAAGGATATAATTCTTTCTTTGAAATGAAAATTCGGTAAAATAAGTTTATTCAATAGAGTTGTGGGGTAGATGGGTCCATTATGGATTCCTTGTATTGTTTTGATATGGGATGTTGTTTTTTATTTTATTTTTCATTTATCATTACATTTTTATTTTATTTCTCTTTCAGGGTTTGTGTTTCATGGAAGGTATTATAAACATTGTAATATACAAAAACCTTTTATCTATGAATAAAAGATAATTTAGGTCATTTAGGGATATATTATAGAGTATTATTTACTATTCCCTTATATGTATACCCTGTTTTTATATGTATATGTTTTTTTTCACATGATAATGGTAAATTAAATTCTCACTTATTTAATACTGATGACCCATAGATAGAGAAGTTCTAACCAAGGTAATAGATTGGGATAATGACTTGATATGCACCACTTTTGAGAGTTTTTAAGATTTTTTAATTTTAGAGTCTTTTATGGATGGTGGTTGTAGACCATTTTTGGTATATCATGTATTATCCATATGGTAATTATATATATTGTGACTATTTAATATAAGATATACTGTGATAGTGGGTTCCTTATACCCAACCCAAACAAGCCCTTTTTGTTACCATATAATGTATACTTCTTTCTATATACATGTATTTCATTTACCATGATAGTATTATTATATAGATATATATATCATATATGGTAATTTATATTTATTACATGTTGTAATAAAAGGTTATACTAGTTCCAAGGTTTAATTAGAACCTCGTGATACTATGATAGTAATATAAAAAATATATCTTATGGTCTATATACATCAATTTGACATAACATAGACAATGTTTGAATATCCGGAATTGAGGGATTTTATTTACATAGAAATTTTCTCATGATTTTCATGCTTGTATATGTCATGTATAGAAGATTATGATGACTAATCCACTAATAATAACACCACTTTCTTGGGGTTTCATTAAATGTTTTAAACCATGAGTATAATTATTGATCTCTTGAATTTAGATCATTTTCAATGTATATAATTTATCACTTACATTGATACATTATGAAAACAATAAAATTTTATATTTAGGGTGAGTTAGTGTGTCTCAACTACATTATTTGTGGTTTGACATTCATTTAACAATCTAGATATAATTTTTCTCTTTAGAGTATAGGAAAAATATATATCTTTCCTTTTGAAGGGAATAATAGTTACTTTAATAAATCCATGGCCTTGGTAGATAAAGGAATGTTCATCCAATAAAATGAAATAAAGAGAAAAAAAAGAATAAAATAATGGTTAAACAAAGTATGCATTTTTCTTCATGAGATATCATGAGACAAAGTGATGATATTACATGGTAAGTGTTTGTAAGAGGTTGTTGTAGCTAAGAATTATCCTTATCAATTTAAGGGCCATGATGTGTTTTTAGATTAATATCATAAACTATGAGTAGAACTCACTAATATTAATATAAGGACATAGAGGGTTACAAAAAAAGGTGTATATAATTTCAACCAATTAAATTGAATTATACTTTTGGATGACGTGGTCCCATCTTATAGGCCAATTAATGTCCAATTTTAAATGGTCACAAGTTAATAAAAAAGTAATTCAATTTTATGGTATTCAATATTTGAATAATAATAATAGAATTTATTTATTAATGTATTCCAAATTTATTGTTATTTGAATTAGTGAATATGAGAATATATGTTTTTAAATAAATAATAACTATTCTGTGTTCATTGACCATATATGGAGGAACCGACCTAGTTAATGGTATGCATTTCATCATAGGACATGTTAGAGTGTCACATACGAGTGGTGAAATATATATAACATTTATGATAATATAATTAAAGAATAAATTAAATTTTTTGTTTGTTTTATGGTTTAGAATTTTTTAAGAACTAATGTGAAACTAAAAAAACTTTAACCTAAGTATAAAAGTGTATTTTAGATCCAAAATAAAATATTTTAATCCCCAAGTATGAATTTAATTATCTATCGTATTCTCTCATAATACCTATAGTAAAAAATACAAGGAAGATTAGGATTAGACAAATTTAATTTCATGAATCAATCATGTTTACTTCATAATATCATGAAAACATCATAATGCCTTTTTATCTAACATGGTATCCCATAAAAATTTAATGACATTGAACAATGATATTTTTGGAACATGTATTGATGATATAGTGTGCTCTTTGGTTTGATCCTTCAAGACATGACACACTGATGAAGTCCGAACTATGTGAGTATCACATAAATGAACTATGTATCATTTCATTCAATTTATTTGTTTTTAAATATATTTCTACATAGTCAGTTGAAAAATATAGGCACTGGTTTTCTAAATATTGTGTTATTATACATATATACTCAAATATTTTAATATTATTATTATAAAACCCTTCTATTGTGCCTATATTCTTATATCATAGTAGTCTTGAACTCTTTAAGTATAAAAATTTAACCAAATTTTCTAAGATTCAAGTAAATGACTTGAATATAATAAAAATCACATTAATAATGTATAAATTTAAATATGGATGGCTAAATTATGTCTATCCAAAGATAAAAAATCATGTGGGGAAATAAAATAGGTGCGGTAAATTGACTTCATGCCCGAAGGGGGGGGGGGGGTAGTTGAATCATGTTGATTATGATATTGAATAAAAAAAATAAAAAGTGGGTTTATTTTCCATCGCCACATTAACATGGGGTGATGGTTACACCTCTCATGACCAACATGTTACACAATTACTCTCTTTTGAAATATTTGCTCCCTCATGTGGAAGGAACCTTCTCTATCCAACACCAGACCAGATTGGGCTCTATCTAATGCTTCCTTCCAATATAGAACCAACAAAGACTATTTTCCACTTTGAACCCCCCTCCTTTTAAGGCCCATAAATACTTTAAAAAATATGAAAATTTCTAAAAATATAGTATATGTTAATTTTTTTAATATTGTTGGATATGCACTAAAATATGATCCACCACACCATCTTTGCATTAAAACATGGTCCACCATGTCATGGTGGATCATGTAAAGCCATGGTATGAGGAAAAATCCTGTATAAAATGCATAGAATTGGTTTCAGTCTTTTTTTGGCTAATTTATTCCTCTTAAGATATCCATTAATGAATCATTTCATAATATGAAAGATCTGGGAGGTGCGGCATTCATGATATGGATGTAATACTTGGTTGATGCATTTATTTATGCATTGTAAAAAATGGATAATTGATATAACACCCAAATAGTATCCTTGGGTGCTATATAAATCCCCTTACATACCATGGAAGTGGGTGAGTATAGTTTTTGATGCTCAAAAGAACTCGTTATCACCCAATTCTCTCTTCATAATCCTCATTTTAACTCATGGATCTAGTACATCATAGATAATGATATTATCCCACTTGAATGTTGAGTGATTCAATTATCTCATGTATACCATTGTAGGTGAGAGGCCTTCATATACCACTCTTGTGAACATCATAAAACTCATAATATGAAGATAAAAAATGTTATAGAGGATTCCTTGATGAATATTATGCATGGTGATTCATTTTTGGTTTTCACATGCTTTCATTTATCTTTCATGTAAATCCTAGAATTTTTGGTTTCTCTTACTTTAAATACTTTATTAAGTATTAATAAACACTAAGTAAAACCAATTGTGGAATTATAGAGAGCCATGTACTTAGTTTATGAAATTACATTTGTGATACAATGAATGCCGAATAACAGAGAACCACACCAGGTGCTGAAATCACTAGTAAAAAAACCTTTTTTTACGTCGGTTTTTTTTTGCTTTTTAACATCGGGTTTTAAGCGACGTTATTGCGAGCAACGTTAAAAATATGATTTTTTACGTCGGTTATTTAATAACTGACGTAAAAAATGGGGTAATATAGTTTTTAACGTCGGTTTGTAAAAAACCGATGTGAAATACATCCTTGAAAATGGCGATAAGAAGCCATTTTTTACGTCGGTTTTTGAAAAAACTGACGTTATATGTCATTTTATACGTCAGTTATTTAATAACCAACGTTAAAAGTTATTTTTAAGGTTTGTTATTAAATAACCGACATAAAAAATGTTTACTATCTTGTATAAAATTTTCTAATCTTTCATTTGACAGGTCATAGAGCTCAAACGGATTTACGGATCAAAAATTATGACCATCAGAAGTTTGATATTTTTTTCGAGAAAAGATTCAATGAGCCAACTGTAGCTTCATATTAGAAGAAATTTTTGAATCCGTAGGGGGATTTGTAGTTTTATCATGATATAAAGATTCTTCCATAATTATAATAAATTAACAATTGTTAAATGGTATATCAATTAAGAAAACTACTCATAGAAAATATAAATCATGGGAAAATAATTACAAATACCTTGATGAGGTCGCAGAAATAAGAAATTGTTGATTCACATTGAAGATAAAACAAGTTGATTCGGTGGAACGATTATGGTTGAATGAAATGATCATAAAATGGTATATCAATTAAGAAAACAAATCATAAAAACCATAAATCATGGATGTATGATTAAATATACCTTGATGAGATCGCGGAAAGAAGAAATAATTGATTCACGTTCGAGAGAAAAAGAGTCGATTTGGGGGAACGATAATGGTTGAAATAAATGATCTTCAAATTAGGATGGGTGTATAATGGAAACATATAATTGAGATTCTATGAGAAAATGCGGTTAAAAATTTTATGCGGAAATTCAAAATTTCGATGCCGCGATGTAAAAAAACTGAAATTTCGCGTTCACGGGATATTAAAAATATCATTCACGTCGGTTTTATGATAACTGACATGAAAAGATATTAATATTTTTACTTATTTTTCACATCGGTTATTATAAAACCGACGTGAAAAATCAATCTTCGTCACTCTTTCACGTTGGTTATTTAATAACCGACGTTAAAAGGTATTTTTCACGTCTGTTATTTAATAAATGACTTGAAAAAAGTTTACAAAAATTTATTTCATTTTCCATGTTTTAATTTGACAGGTCACGGATCTCAAACAGAGTTACGGATTAAAATTTATGGCCTTTAGAAGTTGGACATCCTTAAGACATCGTTTAGAGATGATCAACTTCTGAAGGAAATAACTTTTAATCCGTAACTCCATTTGAGCTCTGTGACCTGTCAAATTAAATCTTGAGAAATGAACTACATTTTTGTAAACATTTTTCACGTCGGTTATTTAATAACCGGTGTAAAAAATACCTTTTAACGTCGGTTATTATATAACCGACGTGAAAAAGTCACGAAAATAGATTTTTCACGTCAGTTATTTAATAACCGATGTGAAAAATACGTGAAAATTTTAATATATTTTCCTGGAAAAGGATTTTTCACGTCGATTATTTAATAACCGATGTGAAAAATCGATTTTTGTGACTTTTTCACGTCTGTTATATAACAACCGACGTGAAAAATCAGATAAAATGGATTTTTAACTTCGGTTCTTATATAACCGACGTGAAAAATCAGAAAAAATGTATTTTAACATTGGTTATATAATAACCGACGTGAAAAATTGTTTTTTAGATATTTTCACGTCGATTCTAAAAAACCGACGTGAAAAATGGTGACTTAAAAAAAGGTTTTTGTACTAGTGAATGACTCAACCAAACCATTAGCATGTCATAGGTCTGGCCATTTATGTTCATTTGTTAATAGTTTACTATTGAAAAATTACCATCAATTTATCCCCAAGGAATGCTGTAGATTCCATTTTACACAGGTGAAGTGTTTCTTTAAAATGAATTTTTAAAGGGCAGCATGACATAACTCAAGTAGTGGTTCCCTAAAAATGGATTCAGAACAAACACCACAATGTAGTGTACATTATGGTGGAGCATTTTACCATGGTCACCAAAAATTCCCAATGCAAGTCGCGGTGTTTAGAAATTTTTTTATTATCAAGTTTTTCAATTTTGAATTCTATATTTTTTATAAAATTATAATAAACAGAATTTTGGAAGTATTAATTAATTAATAATGAGTTAGTTAATAAATTAATTATAAATTTCTTATAATTAATTAATAAATGTTTTAAAAATTTATTAATAAATATTGATTAAATAATATATTTTAATATTTTAAATAGATTTAAATTTATATGGAATGTTTTATGGGTTATAAATAAAAGGGTTTATTTTATTATCCTAAATGGTAATTTTTAAAGTGTTTATAAATTACCTAAATAAGGCCAATGTTTAAAATTGGTGATATTTTAAATTATGAATTGTTCATAATAAATTATTTTGAATTTTTGAATATTAATAAGTCCTTATTTTGAAATGATAAGTATATAATATTTTGATTATGTAAAATATTTACATAATAGAAATTAAATTATAAAGTTGTTTATAATACTTGATAATATCATATAGTTTAAATTAAATTCTATATAATAATAAATATGAAAATTTTATATTAAAGAGAATATAAAATTTTATATTCATAATTATGGAATGTCCATAATGAATGAAGAAGAAATTATAAAAGTGTTTATAATTGGCTTTTATTTATGAATTTTTTATAAATGGTTATTTCATGTTTATGTATTTTAATTATTCATTTATTTAAATGTTATTCCCTTTTTTGTCCATATTGATAAATTTTTTATATTGTGAATGATTTTATTTCAAAACTTATATAATAATTTTTTTAAGGATAAATCCTTTTATTTCCATTCTAGGGTTAACTCCATACTGAATTTATTTTTTCATCTACCTTTAACTATATTTTTAATTGAATTTATTAACATGGATTTAGCTTTTGAATATAGATTATGCATATTCGGATTTAGATTTATAATAAATTGAATCACCTCTTAAGTAAATTCTACTTAGGTTGAGGGACTTGGGGACAAACCACCTACCAGCCTGGAGGCTTATTCCTTTTCTAGAAAGGTGAATGAGGATGGATATATATTGCTTCAAGCTTACTCATGTGAATGTTCCAATCCCATATAATAATATGACTTTACCTGAAGAGATAATTTTCTTTATGAATAAGATTTATTTGGATATGTGTAAATATGTTTGGCTTAATTTTGGGTGAGTAAAAAATATTGTGGGCCATGTGAAGAGTTACACATCAGTATGGTTTGAAAATGTTGATTTTGTGGGGGGGGGGATATGATTCAAAACTAAATTAATATAAGAATAATTATAAAATTAAATAACATGGAATAATTTTAGGATAAAAAATCTATTTAAAATACTAAATGGGATATTCATTCCAAAGTGGCACTTGTCAAGACCTCGATCATTCAATTGAGAAGTATCTACCAAAGCAGGGTGCCCCTAAATTATTTTTGGTAATGAAATTATGAAATTAATGGAACTGGATTTTCTTTAGGTAGGATCTTCCAAAGAAAGGTGCTTTTATATTTTATTTTTTAGTCTATTCTTGATGTTTTATTTTGGTTAAACTTAGTTAGGAGACCATTTGAAAGGATACAAGAGAATTAGAGTTGAGTTTATCAATATAATGGATTGGATTATGAGTTTTATGATAAACAATAAAACCATTGTATATGATATGATTTGGATGATTCAATACATAAATAACTATTTAGTGAGAAGAACACCAAAGGGGTATAATTTCTTAGTGAAATATAGATCTTGGGCTAAAAATTTGAATGATTAATACTTTCAAATGGGTTATCACTTAAGTAGGGGGCCATTAAATAAAATTCCTTATTAATTTGTTATAAAATGGTAATTAACTGATAAAATATTATGTAATAGATAAATGAAATCATCATAAAGATTAACCTCAAGATAAATCCATGAAAATTAAATAGAAAATTTGTAAGAATTTTTGAGACTGATAACATTAAAATTTCTTAAAGTGATAAATATTCCATGTGTTAGAGAAATACCTAATCCTATGTAATTAAATGTTGAAGTTGTTCAATATATGAATCTAGATGCATATGTAATAATATAATGATTCACTTAATGTTTGAAAAACATTAGATAAAAATACTAAAGGAATAATAGTCTCTAATCATGAACTCAATATGATTGGGCACATGAAAAGAATTTTAGGGTGATATAATAAATATAATTGGGTATGTCAAATGATATTAAATATGATTTAATATGTTATTGACTCAATGAGACTAAAGTTTTCCTTAAAGGTTTATTGGTTATAAAATTATATTATATTTTTCTTACATATATATGATTTTAACTATATGTATAGAAATATTTTAATATATAGAAACTCAAAAATAGAAAATAATTGTTTATTAGATCTTAAGTTTGTATTTCAATTAACGGTGGAAAGGATTTATTTCATTGATAATGTAGATAAGTCATTTTCGGATAAAAATATCATAAGATGTTAATTATCACATTTTTCTCTTTAGAAGATCAGGAAAAAAATTGTTTTCTAAAAAAATGATATGGGTGTTATTGATGTACATAGTTATGATTTGTTAAATTCTATAACGTTATTTAAGGAAGACAAAACATAGATTATTATTATTAGTTAATTCATCATATTTTCATTTATGTAAATGTTATAAAAATTTGAATGAATTTAGGATACATTTACCCAATATTATCAAAGTGTTTAGAATAAGTGAATTGGGCATATGATGTCTTGGAAATAATGCTATATAGAAATTGAAAGCGTGTAAAATTTCAAACTGGAAGAAGAAAAGTTAGTTAAAAACTTAAAAACATTTCTTCAAGAAGTAATTCATGTTTATTAAAACCTTGGGTTTTAATAATAATGTATAATAATTTCATATTAAGGACTATTGAGATAGTCGAACGTGTTTTAGGAAACTCAATAAAATTTCCATGTTAGGAATGGATGTTATATGAATCAATTATTTATTTTTTAAAGGCATGTTGAACTAAATTTATATTTTAAAAAGTGTTTTAAATATAGAGGATTTGAAAATAAATGTAATAATTTGTGAATCATGTAATTTATATTCATGTGATAATATAAATATTTACTACATCAATGATTTTAATGTAAAGGATTTTATCAATTTTAGATGAATCTAAATAATTTTTTTATATATTTAAATAATTTATTTTATATGATAAGATAAGTGGTTTGATAATAAATAGTTTTTGTAAAACAATTGAGATGATTATTTGTATACATGGTTTAAGATTCATTAGATTCTATAACATACTTGATAATAATAGAGGGGTAAAAGTTTTATCAAGATCATTATTAAAATTTGAAGGAATATAATTTTCCACCTACTAGTGAAATATTTTAATGAATTATATTTTTTTAAGAAAATATCTTAACATATTAACTCAATATATTATTTGGAAATAATATTTTATTTTTAAAATGTACATACTAACAGAAATTAAATTTTTTTCCTAAACAAAAATTAGTTTTTATATCATATAAAGATATTCTGAAAATAATTCATTAACCAAGCGTATAGGTAGAGTATTTTTAACTTAGAGAAGTTCAAAGTTAAAAAATAAAAGATAAGATCAATCTAATTTAAAGTGATTAAAACTGAATATCCTAAAGTTTAAAGTATATGTGATAGTAGAGAAAAATTGGGAGTGTTTCATATATCTACTTTTCATAAAGTGAATATCACTATTATACCAGTCAAAGATTAAATTTTATTTCACTTAATATCCTAAATAGTTTAGGATATGTAATGATATTGAAAATTTAAAAAGTTACATCATTTTATCAGGAATAAGTAAACATTGTGATAAGATTGTACCAAAAAAATTACCAAGTGAATTAATATTTATATACTAATATAGTATAAGGTATAGTGGTAAATAAAAATATAGAGTTACATCAGTTAATTTTATAATGTAAATGTCACTTTATCCTAAACGGGTTTAGGATTGGATGATGAATAAATAATGTAAAAGTTACATTTTTAAAAAAATTTAAAAGTAAAAAAAGATTTATTGAAATATTTACATGGATGATGATATTTTACTTATGATTTTTCTAAGTAGACAACAAAAGTTGGAATCATAACATGTGATGTTATAAAATTAAGATGTTTGAATATATTAAAAGGGTTATATATATATGATTACCAAATATCATTATTGTTTAAATTTGTTAGACATCATAAATACTTCCAACTAAATATTTTAGTTGGAGTGCTTTATCCGATTGTCACATGGAGATGTGACTGTAATTATATATAATGTAATGAGTTATAAGAACCCTAAAAGTGTATGAAACATAATGCTAATCTAGAGAATTTTCATATATCATACAATTAATCGGTTCTTATATTAGGTTTTTAAATATTCTTATAAGTGTTTTAGGATATAAAAGGTTTCATAACAAAATGAAAACTATAATTTATGATTCTTTCATGTTGGAGACATAAATGTATCTATAGATATACATTTAGTGAAGAGTAATGATAATTATTCTCTCATATTATGACTTTAAGATTATCCCTAACTGATGTTCATCATGGATTCTTATAGGTTATGATGTAATTTTAATGTTATAGTGAGTAAAATTATTTTATAGATATACAAAATATGATCATTGGGTAAAAAATAAAGAATATGATAGTTTATGTGAGCTGGATGACCCACTAGGTAATGAAAATGAAGTTTCATACAAGTGTATTTAGTGTACCATGGGTGGATAAATCATATTTGAATCCCCATTACCCAAGGTTACAAAGATACCTATATTGTGAGCCATTATACTCTTATACCCTACATATATAATTCAACATATTAACTTAGCTAATCAGGTGGTGGTATGGTATGTTGTTAAACTTGTTTCCAATTTGAGGTTAAATAAGATGATATTATCCCTCCACCCATACGAAGTTAGAATTTTTTTATTAAAAGGAATGGGGGAAGCCCAAAACATGTTATGGAGGTCTAAAGTAATGAATAAACAGAGCATTAGCCCAAATAAGATTCAGACACTCAAGGGAAGGGATCAAATAAAATTAAATATAATACATGGATTATCATAATTAGTATAGGAAACCAAGAAAGTATATGATGTGATTATCTATTCAGATGAGTGACATGTGTTGTTCTCATATATAAAGTTGAATAACATTTGATTTATTCATCAACCTAATTAGTATATACTCTAAGAATCCAGAACTAATGAGTTGGCTATATGGGATTAAAATATTTTGTGTCCCATGTTTACTCAATGTCTGGAACAATGGGAAAATATGTTAATGAATGTTTTTATATGATACAAACTAGTGAACATACATATAAATATACATGTGTTTGATGGAGATCACACTAGTTCCAATTATAACTTGAGTGGAATTGACAATTTTCTAGGGTCCACCCTTTTTTACATATATGGATATGGAGATTTATATTTTTTTTCAATGTTATAAATGCCTATGGGATCGAAATTTGAGGTTTACTAAATAGGGATTGAGTTTGATTTATAATTATACACTAATTTTTTTTACAGTTAATCCATTTTTTTTTGTATGAGTATTCACAGGGTATTACATATGGTGTGATACAGGGGGAAATTGATGACATCTTTCCAAATTTTTTTTAGAAGATATCCAAAATGTGATTTGGATGTGGTTTCATATGTTTTTTATAAATGATATAATATAATGTAAAATGGAACAAGTTCTGTAAATGTGTATGGAATGTGGGATATTCTTATATATGAACTAAAATAGGAACCACTACACTATTATTGTGCATATGAAGATGTGTATTAAAATGAGCTTCACCATGGCTTGGTGGATCATGTGAATCCATGGGTTGAAGAAAAATCCAACATACATTGCCTGGAATTGGATTCAATCTTTTGATAGCTAAGTTATTCCACCTAAGCTATCCATTAATGAACCTTTTTATAAGATGAAACATTTTGGAGGTGTTTCATTCATGAGTTCTATGAAGGTGTTGGCCATAACATTTATTCATGTGTTATAACACATGGGTAAATGTTATAAAACCCAAGGAGAATCCTTGGGCATTATATAAATCCACTTCCATGTGATGATAGTTGGTGTGTTTGGTTATTGATGCCTAGTAGATCTCAATTTCACTTGGTTCTTTCATTATCTCCATGATTTACACCAGAGGCTCTAGTAGGTCATAGAAGAAGATAAGATCCCGATTGAACATCGAGTAATTCACTTATCCCATGAACACATATAGAGGTTAGAGGCCTCTATTTCCCACTGTTGTGATCATCATCAGTGTCATCAGATAAAGATCAAGTAGATTTTGGAGGAATCTTTAGGGAATGATATGCATGGTTCTTCATTTATAGTTTTCGTACACATTCAATTATATTCCCTGGTGATCCAATAATTTTTTTTCTCTTGATTACACTATTTTGAGTAAGTGTTAATCAACCCAAATAAAACCCAATAGATACATATTTTTATGGTCCTAGAGACATGTCATTAATAAATTAAATTTATATTAATGTTATTTTCATTCATTCTAAATTCCTTAAATTATAATTTTTTTATTTAATAATTTTATACAATGTTTATGCATGCCGAGTGATCATGAACTCAGACCGACACATGTATATTTAATTCAGTATGTATTTAATTTTAATTATTATAATAATATTATTTTTAATAATCAATTATTAATTTAGATAATTTAATGATCTACATAACATCCTATAATTTTTATTATATATAAGTATATGTGTACCCACATTATATTATAAAATGTAAAATCGCATCCTGAGTCCCCCTACTCAACATGTAAGTATAGAAAAATAAAAATTATTATCCCATTACGACAAGGTTCAATAGTGAGAATTGGATTAGATCAAAGTAGAAACAAATATATGGGATAAATATGAGTGCTACAACTCGAGTCATTATATAACATAAAGAGTTCCCTAAGGGTCTCTATTTATCAATCATTTTCTTGATGGGTCAACCAATATAATATAACTCATGGTTGAGTCGTTATTTATTAATTTTTATCATGAATGGTAGATTATTTATTAAATGAATATATAGATGATATTTTATTACACATGGTTGTTAACAATAATGAAAGGATAAAAATGAATAAGTACAAGTTTCATGATTTGTATTTATACATGGTTAAATATTTTGAATGTAATCACATAGTTTAATTAATAACAATGATGAATATAATTTTATTTTAATATCAAATAAATAAAATAATTTAGAAAAACTTAAATTAATATTAAGTTGTTAATTTATTCTAGAAATTGAATTCAAATAAAACCATATTTTAGGGGATTTTCAGCCATAGTTGATGGTTCCTCCTACTATAGATGAGTTCAAATAAGATTCATCAGTTGACATAAAATAATTTACATTAAATAATTATCTATTGATACATTAGTTCAATCTTTATAAGAATAGTGCTTTGTAAATCAAATCTCTAGAGTTTCAAAAAATGGGATTACACCCAAAAAATCACGTATTTTATAGTGAATATAGTTGTCTCATCAATATTCTCCCATAAAATTATTTAAGAAGTGTCATATCAATAGCTTGGACTATGAAAAGGGGTTATATGGATCCTTTCCCAATTAAATATTCAAGAAATAGGATATTTCGAATCCCTATGTTTAGGGATGTTGGGATTTTTATAAAATAGTGGGATACATTTAACATTAATAACATATATATATTTTATAGGCATTCAAGATAAAAGTAATTATATATATATATATATATTTATAGATTAAATGGAAAGAAAAAAAATAATTTAATATTATTGTGATCCATTCTCGAAAAATAAAATTTTATGACGAACAAAAACTTTTAGGAGTGGTATAAGTGTTTGAACATAATATTATTCCAATAGAAGAAGTTGTATGTGTTGGAATCCCCACCCCCACTGATACTACTTGTGGATTAATTAAAAAAGGATAAAGTGGTATATATGATACATTTATGATGATATCGATGTCTAGTTCATAATATTTGTTTCCATGTTTAGTAAAATGTATAAAATAAATGTGGATAAGGATGCATAAAAAATTTTGTATCATATTCCAGACTTATATCAGGATACAGTGAGGTAGGAGAGGTATGGGATTTATGGTATAATATTTATGTAAATTCAAGAAGGGGATAACCAATAGGGTCTTTATATACTAAATGTTATTAGGTATATTGAGTGATCAAAGTCCTTGGGGGTTATGTTAAATCAGGAACTATTCACAAATCTCTTACTCTCATCTTTTACACTAATCCTTTAAACATTAATTTTTAATTATCAAATGAATAACATGAATAAATTTATCCTCGATCTTCTATTCATAGTTTTCAAACTAACAAGGATATGAAGAAAAGAAATTCTTCATTCCTCTTGATGATGATGAAGAATAAGGGACAAGATAAGTTGTCAATGAAAAAATCAATGTCAAATACACTTGAGATATGCTTTTCAATAATACAAAGATACTAAGGGAGATAAATTATTTGGATTTTTCCTGATTTTAATATGGAAATAAGGAATACTAGAAGAAACATGTCATCCATAGGAAGATGAGGGAAGCATAGGACTTAGAATCGGGTATTTTTTATTGAATAAAATATTTCTATTTATACAATTTAGGTATTGGATATAACTTTTGGACCACACAAATGTATTATAGAATAGAAAATAAATATATTTAGGAAGATAAAAAAGGGTGGAGTTGATTTTTTAGTAGCTAATGGGGAAATACTGACAACATTGGTAATATGATAATACCACCTCACATTATAAAATGGTTAGTTCTTGTATTAGAAAACTAATATTATATTCCCTTAATTACTAGAAATATAATATCTATATTGATTTTAGACACTAATGAGTTTTATTTTAATTTTATAAATAAGATCCATTTCATTTAAAATATTGATATATTTTATGGTATAATACATTTCAATAATGGATTATCAGTAATAGAACTTGAAGATTTAATATTAAAAATAAATTAAAAAACCAATGAAAAAGGTACGTATTCCATCCATATATAAAAATTCATCCTTAATCACATAAAAAATAATTTTCAAAAACTATATAAAGTATGTTATGTAGACTATTTTTGAATTTAACCCATTAGATGGATATAATTCTTATTTTCAAATTAAATGAACAAATAAAATTTTAATGGAAAATGAAAAATATTTAAAAATAACCTAAGATTGATTCATATAATTATATATATACTATTTGTAATATAGAATAAGGGAGGGTATATTTATATCATTCCATTTACTAATAAATATAGTAGATATATTTATTTTGACTTAATGAGGTATAATTTAGATTCATTCAATATATTTAATTAATATCAAAATTATCTAGAGAATAATCTTGGAATTAATATTAAGAAACTTTTCTTAGACCTTGGAAGGTAACATCTTAATCAAGATTTCATTGATCATTTAAAGGAGTTTGGTATAGTCTCCAAAATAATCTATCCTTATATACTTAACGCTGTGATTGGTGAGATTTTAGTAAAAGAAAAGAAATGATTTGATAGTTTATAAAAGAAAAGAAAGGAAAAGAAATGATTGTAATTTCTCTCATTGTGTTTGGATCAATAACTTAGTAAAAGAAAAGAAATGATTTGGATTTCTCTCTATCGTGTTTGGTGATAATTTTTAAAAGAAAAGAAAAGAAACTGTTTTAGTGCAAATGACACAAATAACCTTTGTTAAAAAATAACACATACATACAGGATTAAAGGACATACTTGCCCAAGATAAAAAAACCATAGATTAGATCTTAATGGACACCACACCTGTCACCGTGTCTGTTCAATATCAACAATTTATGTTAAATGACATATACCTCCTTTTAAAAAATTGTATTTTTATTATCTTTTTTTATAACCAATCAAAACACATTAATTTTGATTTTAATCAATCATTATATTTCACATCACCAAAATTCAGTAGACATTAAACTACGAACATATATTAATACAAATTTTAAAAATTTAAAAAATTAATTAAAGATAATCAAAATTATTTATATAATTTATTAATTCAAAATTATTAATTCAAAATAATTATTAATTTAAAATAATTACAAATTAAAAACATCTATTAATTCCAAATTATTAATTCCAAATATTTATTAAATATAAATTATTTATAAATTATTTATATAAATAAATAATTCAAGATAATCATAATTATTTATAATCAAAATTATCTATAATCAAAATTATTTAAAAATTATTTATGATTATTTATATACACATAATCAGTTATAATCAAGATTATTTATATACACATTATGATTTTTTTATATTTGATTGTTATTATTAAAAAAGGTACAACCATCAAATGAAAACTTACGCACGCTATAAGGAAAATCCACAAACGGTTCGGGGACTCAGTCACACAATTAGCTCCCCCAAACAATATTTTCATAGGTATCAAAATATTTTGTTTTCCCCCACATGAAAATTAATAATATTGTTTTCTCCTTTAAAATATTTTGTTTGGTCCATGAAAATATTGTTTGTTGTTATTCTTAATAATTAAAATTATATTTACTTATATAAATATTAATGAGGAATGGTGGCAATTGATTGTTTATATATATGTGTAAGGATAATATTGTAAATTTCAAAAATATGTAATTCTACGCACCATTTCCGTCAGAATCAACCCACTTTTGGGATGATTCGAAACTGAGGGTGGGAGAGAAATATTTCTACCGGTTTCTCTCCGCTCACATTTTCTTCCATCCGCTTCTGTCTCACCAAACGCATGAAATCCTTTTCTATCGCTCTGAATCACTTCTTTTCTTCTGAACTCTCCACTGCCAAACGAGGGCTAAGTGTAATAGAAATAGTGAAAGGTAGAATCCCACCATTATTGACATAGTGGTATCAATAAAGAGCCATGAAACTCTTATATTATACTTTAGGGGATATGATTTTAAAAACAAAAAAATATAAAAAATTTAATACCAACAAAATTGGTAGATGATATTCTATATGAGTTATGGTATGGAAAGTGTCCTACACTCTCCCTCATATGTGTATGGCGATGCCATGTTTTCCTTAAAAAATTTCCATATGAAAAACTCGCATAATTTGTTATAATGTATATCATTATATGATATCATATGGAAACTAAATGATATTACTTATATAAGCCTTCAAATAGAAATGTAATTATGGAAAGAAAATGAATATTTATATATAAAGGGAATATTTCCAATAGAAATTGTGGGATAATGATTGATTTTTACATATTTTAAGCTCTAGATGAGAAGGATTAGATATGGTAACAAACTTTATAAGAAATATTGAAACATAAAGAAGTTACCAAGATATTAGTACTGCATAGGTCAACAAGGAAAGTCAGAGAACAAGATAGATATGGTTTTTTATTACTAAGTTTTCTCTTTTTTATTCCTTGAGGTTATTAAACCTATAAACTCTAAGGAAGTAGTATATGTATACAACACTACTAAGTAGTAAGAGTTAATGAATTATGAAGTAGATACCCTATACAAAAATAAATTTTAGATATTAGTAGACCCACAAAATGATGTAAATTCAAATTTTTGTAAAAGCGTATTCAAGGAAAATGTGGAAAAGAATTGTTAAGTAAAAAATATAAATAATGGATGGTTATAAATGGGTTTGAAAAACTTCAAGGAATTGGATATGATAAAACTTTTTTACTAGTAACAATAATAAAATATATTATAATTTTACAAATAAAAAGGACTTTCATGGTTATGATATTTGAAAAATGGAGGTCCAAAATTATATCTTATATGAAAAATTAATTTAGGATATCTATATGACTCAATAAAAAGGGTTTTTGTTATATAAGAAAGCAAAAAAGTATGCAAGATACAAAGATACATTTATGGATTAGATAAGACATCATGATCATGTAATATTCATTTTGATTAATCCATAAGAGAGTTTGGTTTAATTCCAAATGAAAGTGATCCATCTATATAAAATAATGTTAATGGGAGTTCTATAATTTTCATAGCATTATATGTTAATGAAATATTATTAATGGGAAACTAAGTTCGTGCCTTTTATTCAGTTAAAAAATGGCCCAATGAATACATATATATAAAAACCCTTTCAAGGTATTATGACATATCATTATTATTATAAAAGGATAATTGGGACAAGTCAAGATACATACAATGAAAAATTAATCAAAAGTTATAATATGGCCTAATTTAGTATATTATGATTTCATTATCACGTGGTATTAATCACTCCATGATAATGTGTACACAAACACATTAGGCGATAAATAGTGTGAGTGAAGTTCCTTATAGATTTATAGTGGGATCTATCATATATTTCTTGAACTATACTAAGTTTCACATTTCATAGTCCTAGATAATGGTGGAAAGATATCTAGAAAATCCATGATATCTATATTGAGAATTTTTCACAACTATTGGGAAGTACTTGAATCATATAAATGATATGTTCCTAGTTTAAGGGGGAGATGATGAATTAGTAATGAGGGGACACAATGATGCCATATTTCTTACAGATCATGAGAATCTTAAATAATAGTTATCATAGTAATTTTACTTAAATGGTTGTGAATTGGGATATAAAGTCTATGAACAACCCATGTTTATCAATTATATATCATAATCAATGTATATTGTGGTTTATGATATAGATAAGTAAATATTCATTATATATAACGTTTTATCAAATTGTGGAATTATAACTATTAATGAATAAACTATTATAGTATATTATGATAATACTCTTTCATTAGTACTTTCTATAGACCCCATATCATTCCAGAAGACAAATCACACACTTAATAAGTTTAATATCTTGATAGAATTATTCAAAGAGGTGATGTCACAAGTAGAAAATTAGAACCATTGGTTTACATGGAATACCTATAACCTAAATTCACATCTTATGAGAACCTTGATTATTATTTTTTAAATATAATTTATTGAGAGTGGTTAATGGTTTTATCTAATTCAAGAATGAGTCCCATAATAGTGGGTTACCTTGACCCAACTTAATCATTTTCTTTTTTGACTACTATGAATTGTATATATATTGGAATATACATGTATTTAACTTACCATGATAGTTATATTACTAATTCATATGATATATATGGTATAGTACATAGATTTAATTTCTTTTAAAATGGTTGTAGTAGATTACAATTATAATAAGAACCTTGTGACACTATGGGTGTAATCCTAAACATATATCCTATGGTCTAGATATATCAATATGATGGGACCAAAAATGGTTTCCAACTATTAGGTTATAAGTTTTGGTAAACATTGAAACTTCTTCTAATTATTTTTTTATTAATCTAAATTATAGTAGATCATTAAGACTAACCAATTAATATGAACACTATATACTTTGGGTGTCATCATTTGTTCCTATCTATGAGAATTTGTATCGATCAATTGACTTGAGATCATTGTAAATATATATCATTGATCACATACTTTTATCCATAATGAAAACTAATTAGTTAGTGTTTTTTATAAGATATATTATGTATGGTGCCTCATTAGTGGTATGTCATTGATTGAGTGATACAACTAGGATGTGTCTCTTATGATTATAGGAAGAATATATTTATTAAACATTGACTTAGATAGTAATTCCTTGATTAAATACATGGACATGGTATATGGAGACAAGTATATTTAAAATAGTTAAACAATGATAAATAAAGTTCTATTTGATAGTGAGAAAAAGTATGTATCCTTCATTATGATATATTGAGAGGCAAATTGATTATATTACATAATAAGTTTCAGAGGGTATTTTCATAACAACAAATTGTACTTAACTATTTAAGGAAAGGATGTGTTTCTTGATTCTATTCATATTCTATGAGTAAGACTTAGTACTACAGAGATTAGATGTTATCCCGACTAAGTTAAATACAGTAAGAGGGAATTGAATCAGGATATGACAAATTATAAAAACTTCCCCTTTTTGGATATTATTTTATTTCTACCCAAAACACTATTCTCTCTACTTACCATAGAAATAATTTAATAGAAATAAAAACATGCTCAAGACATAATAATTTTACTTGGTTCACCCTGACTAGGACACATCCAAGGAGCATACAATGACAATGTGACAATATAAAAAAATATAATATAACACATGTAACACCCCGACCCCAGTTACCCAGAGTCGGTGCATTATTATATAATATTGGAATGATCACGAAAGATCAAGTCTTGAAAGAATGATTAGTTTAGTAGCCTTGGAATCACTAGATACATTCATAAAGTTTACATTACATCATATAGTGAAAAACTACAACAACATATTATGTCCATAGACCACACTCATATCCCCTCATACTATCCCTTCAGGTCATTCATAAAATACTTCTTCACATCCTAGGAAAAATAAAACATAGAAAGGGGTGAGCTCATATGCCCAGTAAGGATAACAATATAGCGGAAACTTTCTTAAATAAGCCTAAACATTTAAGGAAATGTATAACTAAAACAAAAGCCTTTTAAACTTGAACTTCAGCATAATATGGCAGAAATAAAATGAAATAACGACATTTACTTATTCACATGGATATTCTACTAATCGAATAATCACATGCAATATCAATAACCACTTTCATAATGATGGAATGCATAATGCCATTATATCATAACCACATAGTCAAGGCCCTGTGCCAAGACTACAAATAAGATTTTTTCAAGGCCTTGTGCCAAGAAACTAGTTTATCTCATGAGACCTACCGATCCATCGATGAGCTATAGCGGGCTCCACCCATCACTTTTTAAGTCCAATCCATTCCTCATATGAACAGGTTTAAACATAACATCAACATTTGTATTAAAACTAGCATACGAAATGTCAATACTTTTCCATAAACCATGAATGGTATAAAAATAACACATCCATAGTCAAACATATCACAAAACCTTCAATACTATATAGAAGTTTTGTATCATAATAAATCAACTTCAAATAAGCTTAAAATCCATCAAAGGATGTTGACATAGATGAAATCAAAACTATTTGAGAGAAATATCTCTTTTTTTGAAATAATTTAAAAGCCACATAATTAAAACATTTACTTTTTAAATATTCTTATAAGCTTGTAAGGGAATCTTCGACGATTTTATAATGGTGGAAAATAGCCGCACCTACTGTATAAGTTAAAAAAAGACATTCTTACCTTAATTTTGTCGAAAAGGTTAAAAATGACCTTGTTTTGAAAACGATAGAAAGGTTCCTTTATAAAAATCTTATAAAAAGTCAAACAAGGGAATAAATGACTTTAAACCATAGTCTTTAAAATATTAAAAATGATTTGAAATACATTTTTAAGAAACATGGATGTGGATGATAAAGAGGTCCCATTAGATAATTACGTATAAACAACCTCGGATAATGAAGAGATTGTGAAATAAAACCTTACCTTGTACTTTTCCTTGGTTGAAGGTAGGTTAACCTCCTTTATAATGGATAAATAATTGTTATTAAATTATTCAAGAATCATATACATTAATATGATATCATATATGATCTTTTAACATTGCTTTGTTAGTAATATCTTTGTATTATCGTTGTTTCGGGTGTTAACTGATTTGTGTTCCTTAATATATTTTGTTATGTAAGACATGTTTTTTATGGATAGGTTGTATCTTATTCATATCCGGAATTATATTAAGTCTTTAAAAATTATTTTTAACCATCAAATGAAAATTATTCTTGAATGGATACGATGGGGAATGAATCTCATCGCGTTCGTGGGGACTGTAGTCCGTACGTACGCACGAGCGACAATATCATTATTTTGATATTAAAATAATATATAATTGGGTGTTGTATCATATATAAAGAATAATTATCATGTTATATTTATTATTTACATGAATTACACATCATATTTTTACCCATCCAAATAATAATGTATTGAATAACAATTACACCACGACGTGGAGACGGTAAGCCGTATGTATGCACGTATGGTGAAATGTCATTCAAGGGATGGATAGAATAATGAATATGGTTCTACCATATTTATAATAAAATCACAGTATATAGGATATATTGGAGTTATTATTTTATAATGGAAATAACAAAGAAAGAAGAAGTTGAAGAAAAAAGGAACTTGAAAGAGGGTGGTGAAAACATTACCTCTTCTTCGGGTTCTTCCTTTTGATTTGATCAAAAGGGCTTCTTAGGTTGTCTTTCTGATCAAAAAAAGTCCTCTAGGTTGAAGTGAGGGAATTTTAGAGAATATTTGGGTAGGTGTTGGCCAAGCGAAAAGGCATTGAAGGTGTGAATTAGAGAGAAGGGGGAGTGCCCTTTTATAAGAGGGGTGAGAGTCACCTTAGGAAAAGCTAAAAATATTATTTTATAATAAATTCATATTAGGTTTATAATGGCTCCAAAGTGACTTATTTTGAGGATAAGGTGGGTATGGGTATAAAACCACCCAAACAATAGGTTTTAGACAGGTTTGGGTCACTATATTAACCTTATCTTTTAGTTTTAACTCTTAGTTAATTAGTTTCACATTTACCATGTCTCTTTGTATTTTTATATTATATGGTAAATAAACTTACTATATACATCCAATAGAACCCCATGTGGTTCATTAATGACACACCTATCATTTTATAAGTCTCTTTGATGAACCTTATATTTTTAGGAATTGAATATCAATTAATAATATAATATTTATTTTAAAAAATCTTTTATGTCAATTTTGACACTATTTGGTATTTGATTTTTCTGAATATCATAACAGAATTATTACATCAAAAATACTTAATTAAATCAATAATAACATATCATATTAACCTATAAAATTAGTGTAATTCATAAAAATTCTCAAAATTCATTTATTTTGATATTTATAATATAAATTATTTTATTATTTCATTAATTAGGTTATTACTGCATCACCATTGTGTCATAAATAAATTAATTTATTTAATGTCTAAAAATTATAAATAAAATACCATTATGTAGGAAATATTTTTATATTTCTAATTAATATTTATAATCTAATTTATATTATGTATAACCCTATTGTAAAAATGTTTTAGTAATTAAACTTTGATTTTAACTCTTTTAACTCTTCTTTGAATTAAATAATAATAAATGTTCTAATCTAATCCAAGTGGACCTAAATGATTATATTTTATTCCTAAGGTTGTTTTTGGTCGAGATACACTTTTCCAATAGAATTAGGACATGTGTTAGGGTAATATTAAAATCGTTTTTACCCTTAATTACCCTATTTACTTTTAACCGTTGTAAATAAAAGCCAAAAGTTACTATTCAAAAAAAATTTTTTATCTTATTGAACCATATTTTACTCCTTTATATTAACCGCGTCTCTCATATTTTCAAAATTCCACTCACAGAAGCGGTAAAATTAAGTTTTACGTGAATTTCCAAATTCTCCCAGGAGGTGGGTAAAAGACGGTGAAAAGTTCAATAAACTTTTTATATATCTAAAATTATTCTAAACTAACTCCAATTAATTACATTGAACTTATATATGTATTATGTATCAATTTTTACCTTAATTAAATTTAAATAAAATAAATAATTATTTAAATAAAAATTCGTTTTTAAACTACAACTCAGTGTTTTTTCACTATTCATCAAAAATTGAAAGTTTTCAGAAAAATACCAAAAATTCACCCTAGGATAATTTCGATATTCCGAATCCAAATATGAAGTCCATTTTGAAAGTTAAAATTTATAAAATTTCAAAAAGTGGGTATTACTATTCATAATGGCTAGTTTGATTGGTTGTGGTGTGTGTTAGAACTCAAAGTTGCGTACAACACACGCTATTGTATTATTCAAAGAGAAGCGTATCGTAGAAGCTTGGGGTGTTACATTCTCCCCTCCTTAAAATAATTCTGTCCTTGAAATTTCTAGAATATTACTGTATAAAAAGACTCATGTGATTCTTCATCATAAGTTCCTCAGGTTCCCACGTTGCATTTTCCATTTTATGGTTTCTCCATAGAACTTTTACCGGACGAGTTGTCCGGTTTCTCAACACTTGTTCTCTGGTATCAAGAATCCCGACGGGCTCTTCACAATAAGGCAGATTAGGTTGCAGTTCTAATTCCTCATAGTTGAGTACATGCATTTGTTCAGGCATGTATTTTCTCAACAGTGATACGTGGAACACATCGTGAACTTTGGAGAGATTTGGCGGCATTTCCAAATGGTAAGCTACAAGCCCAATTCATTCTATAATTTTGAAAGGTCCGATGTACCTGGGACTCAATTTACCTTTATTACCAAAACATATAACTCCCTTCCATAGAGACACCTTCAAGAAAACATGATCTCCTACCTGAAATTCCCAATCCTTCCTTCGGTTATCGGCATATCTTTTCTGCCTACTGTGAGCTGCTTTGATGTGGTTTTGGATTACCTTCACCTTTTTCATCGTTTCCTCCACCAATTCTAAGCGTATGAGTTTTCTTTCACCAACATCATCCCAACAGGTTGGTGTGAGACATCTCTTTCGGTATAATGCTTCATATGGTGCCATATGAATACTTGAATGAAAGCTATTGTTATAGGAAAATTCTACCATAGGTAAATATTGATCCCACATAACCCTAAAGTCAAGTGAGAAAGATCTCAACATGTCTTCTAAGGTTTGAATAGTCCGTTCTGATTGTCCATCTGTTTGAGGGTGGTAGGCAGTGCTCAAATAAATTTTTGTATTCAAGTCCTTCTGAAGACTCTTCCAGAATCTTGATGTATAACGTGGATCATGATTAGAAACAATCTATAGTGGTACTCCATGAAGTCTTACAACTTCATTAATATATAGTATTGCTAGATATTCAAGTTGTAGATCTTCCCTTATAGCAAGAAAATGTGATAACTTGGTAAGATGATCAACAATGACCCATATTGCATCGTTATTTCTAGGAGTCTTTGGAAGTACCATGACAAAGTCTATAGTGATATTATCCCATTTCCACTAAGGTATGGGAAGAGGTTGCATGACTCCTCCAGGTTGTTGCCTTCCAGCTTTCACTTTTTGACAAACCATACATCTTGACACAAAATCAGAAATCTCCCTCTTCATATTGTCCCACAAAAAATGATCCTTCAAATCCCTATACATTTTGGTGCTCCCATGGTGTATAGAGAAATTGTAACTATGAGCACCGTCCAAAAATTAACTTTTTAGATTAGGTATATTGGGAACACAAAGTATCTTCCCAAATTTCAGAATTCCATCTTCATACACAAAGTCACTCAATCTCCCATCATTCACAACTTTAATCTTCTTTTGAAATTATTCATCATCGGTATGAGAACTCTTAATCCTTTCTAGTAATGATGGTTTGGCAACCATTTGAAAAATTATTGATCTTTCACCTTCCATGGTGATTCCCATATCCATCTTTACTAGATCCATGAAAATAGGATCCCTCTCAACTCTCATATTGTTCAAAACTCCATGATCTTTTCTACTCAAAGTATCTGCAACCTTATTTTCCTTCCCCAGGTGGTAGTGTATCATGCAATCATAATCCTTGAGTAGTTCACGCCATCTTCTTTGCCTCATGTTGAGTTCTTTCTGTGAGAATATATACTTCAAAATCTTGTGATTAGTATAAATCTCACACTTCTCACCATAGAGATAGTGTCTCCAAATCTTCAATGCAAAGATTACAGCTGTTAACTCAAGATCATGAGTAGGATAGTTCTGCTCATGAATTTTTAGCTGTCGTGATGCATAGGCAATAACCCTATCATTCTGCATAAGGACACAACCAAGTCCTTTCTTTGAAGAATCACTATAAATAAAAAACCCATCATTCCCCGATGGTAGAGTCAATATAGAAGAATGGACTAATATTCTATTCAGTTCTTTGAAACATTATTCACACTCTTTTGTCCAAACAAATTTAACCCCTTTATGTGTGAGATTTGTTAATGGGTTAGCCAACCGGGAAAAATTCTAGATGAAATGTCGATAATAACCTGCTAAACCAATAAAACTGCGTACCTCAGTTATACTCGTCGGTGCTGGCCATTCTTGGATTGCCTTAGTCTTAGAAGGATCAACAGAGATTCCATCCTTAGAGACAATATGTCCATGAAAAGAAATCTCTAGAAGCCAGAATTCAAACTTGCTAAACTTCCCATATAATTCATGTCTTCTCATAGTCTTCAGGATAATGCGTAAGTGATTTTCCCGATCTTCATGAATTTTTGAGTATATCAAGATATAATAAATAAATACCACTAAAAATTCATCAAGATATTCCTCAAAAACTCTATTCATTAGATCCATGAAAACAGAGGGTTCATTAGTCAGCCCAAAAGGCATTACTGTAAACTCGTAATGCCTGTACCTAGTTCGAAATGTTGTCTTCAGAATGTCTTCCTTCTTCACACACAAATGATGATATCTAGATCGAAGGTCAATCTTTGAAAATTATTGAGATTCATGCAGTTGGTCAAATAAATCATCAATGTGAGGTAGGGTATACTTGTTATTTATTGTTATAGCATTGATCTCCTTGTAGTCGATACATAACTTCATAGATCCATCTTTCTTCTTAACAAAAAGGAAAGGGGCTCCCCATGGAGAAACACTAGGGAGAATAAATCCCTTATTACTCAATTCCTCTAGTTGTTTCTTTAGTTCCAATAATTCCACAGTTTCCATTCTATAAGGGGTCTTCGATATGGGCCTTGATCTAGGAATTAAATCAATGGAAAACTCAATTTCTCGTTCTGGAGGATCTCCAGGTAAATCCTATGGAAAAACATCAACATATTCTTTCACTACAGTTAAATCCTCTATTTGGAAATTCCTTTCCTCACCCACATTTATTTCATTCTCTTCCTCCCATATAATTGAAATTAGTTGAGCTACTCGGGGTGGATCTATATAAGAATTAGGTGGTGATGATTCTGCTCTAAAGATAAGGTGTTCCTTGTCATCATCACCAATAATCTTTACCTCCTTCTTCTTACAATAAATCTTAGAATCATAGTCCGAAAGCTAATCCATACCAAGGATTATATCAAACTCAATCATAGGTTTGACTATCAGATCATCAGATAAAGAACATTTTTGTGCTCTAATGGGAACTGATTCACAGAACATTGTAGAAACGATACTTCCCTTAGGAGTTTTAACTGACAACTACCTTGTTAAATAAAATTGGAAATATTTAATTCTCTTAGAAAAATGGGAAGATATGAAACAATGTGATGATCCAGAATCAAATAATGCATTTTCTAAACTTGAGGAAACCATTAAATTACCTTCCACGACATCTTTCAGAGCTTCCACCTCAGCAGTAGTGATAATATAAGCTTGGACTTAATCCCTTGGCCTTTTTTGAGGTAAGTTCCCCTGATGCTTAGGACATTCATTTGCATAATATCTCATCTCCCTACAATTGTAGCATTGAACATCGGTAGCTTCTTTCTTCCCCTTTCAATCACGAGCTTGGTGGCCTTTTTCACCACACTTGTAACAAAATCTCATTCCCTTCAAGCAAGTACCAGGGTTTTTCTTCCCACATTTACTGTAGGATGGATATTCAACCTTTCCCTTCTTCCCTTTATTTCCATTCCCAGAGTGATCAACAGATATCTTCTTCTCTTTCTTTGCTTAAAAGTCGTAAGACTAAGAGAGTTCCTTTTATGTCTTGATAGCACATGAGACAATGTCTTCGTACAATGAGAAGGATTGTGAGACTAATGCTCGACAAAGAAATGGTTTAAACCCATCAAAGAAATGATCAATATTAATCCTCAGGTTATGTATATAATCTGCTGCATGCCTTACTAACCTTGTAAAGTTAGCTTCATACTTTGCGACATTCTCATCCTCCTTTTGTCTCAGACTCAGAAATTGCCTTTCCATATCTGCTCGATGGTCATGAGGAAAGTATTTTTCTAATAAAATATCTTTAAAATCCCTTCATTCCATATTTGATACTTCATCATCTTCCTTCATATTTTGAATCAATTCCCACCATTGATCAGCATCTCTAGTGAGGTGGTAAACTTCCATGACAACTTTTTCCCTTTCACTACTCCCCAAGGCCTGAAATATTTTCTCTAGGGAACTTATCCATTGATCATCTGCCAATGTATTTGTACTCCCATTGAATGTTGGTGGTTTTTGCCTCATGAAGCGATCTAACATTGATCCTCCACGCTGCGGATCAGTGTGCTCCATATGGGTAAGGTTATTATTCATAACCTGAGTGAGTTGTCCCAATATAGTGATAATCTAATCAGCACCAGTTGCATCTCCAGCTCCACTATAATTATCTTGATCAGGTGGACAATCCCTACATATATTGCGTGCATTGATATAGTTTCATTTCTTCCACTAGGAGACATTTCTAAACAATGGCATAAACTAGATCAGTTTATGAATCAAAACACATAATTCCAAACTTGTAAAACACTTAACATAAATTGAACAGTTTATGGATATAATCCATAATCATAAAAATGTTTTCTTGGAGGAATTATATACTCATAAACCCTTCATAATGGTTTTAAAGAAAATGAGAATTATCCAAAGCATATCCTCCGGGAGTTTCGTAACCAAGAGTGCAGCAAAGCCCGTTGTCATCCATCAGTTCCCATTCGAGTCTAGTTCAAAGCGGTGTTTTCTGGTTTTACCCCTAGGTACATCTATGCCAGAGCCGACTCTACCTGCTCGTATCCATACAGGGATGTATTGCTCGGAAAACTCACAAAATCTATATAATACCAAAATTCTAGAAAGTTCTTGTATACTAATCCTCAAAGTTTATCTTAGGGCTATGTGCTCTAATCAGAGTTTATCTAAATCTAGATTCCAAGGTTTGTGATAAAATTCCTCTGATACCAACTGTAACACCCCGAACCCAGTTACCCAGAGTTGGTGCATTATTACATAACATTGACATGATAAAAGAAGATCAAGTCTCTAAAGACTGATTAGTTAAGTAGCATTGGAATCACTAGATACATTCATAAAGTTTACATTACATCATAAAGTGAAAAACTACAACAACATATTGTTTCTATTGACCACACTCATATCCCCTTATACTATCCCTGCAGTTCATTCATAAAATACTTCTTCAAATCCTGGGAAAAATAAAACATAGAAATGGGTGAGCGCAGATGCCCAGTAAGGACAACAATATAGCAGAAACTTTCTTAAATAAGCTTAAACATTTAAGGCAATGTATAACTAAAAAAAAGCCTTTTAAACTTAAAATTCAGCATAATAAGGCATAAATAAAATGAAATAATTACATTTACTTATTCACATGGATATTCTACTAATCGAATAATCACATGAAATATCAATAACCACTTTCATATTGATGGAATGCATAATGCCAGACTATCATAACCACATATTCATGGCCTTGTGCCAAGAATACAAATAAGATTTTGTCAAGGCCTTGTGCCAAGACACTAGTTTGTCTCATGAGACCTACCGATGCATCGAGGAGCTATAACGGGCCCCACCCATCACTTATTAAGTCCAATACATTCCTCATATGAACAAGTTTGAACATAACATAAACATTCATATTAAAACTATCATACGAAATGTCAATACTTTTCCATAAACCATGAATGGTAGAAAAATAACACATCCACAGTCAAACATATCACAAAACCTTCAATACTATATGGAAGTTTTGAATCATAATAAATCAACTACAAATATACTTAAAATCTATCAAAAGATGTTGACATAGATGAAAACAAAACTATTTGATAGAAATATCTCTTTTTTTAAAATAATTTAAATGCCACATAATTAAAACATTTACTTTGAAAATATTATTATAAGCTTTTAAGTGAAGCTTCGATGATTTTATAATGGTGGAAAATAGCCACACTTCCTGTATAAGTTAAAAAAAGACATTCTTACCTTAATTCTGTCGAAAAGGTTAAAAAAGACCTTGTTTTGAAAATGGCAGAAAGATTCCTTTATAAACATCTTATAAAAAGTCAAAAAAGGGTATAAATGACTTTAACCCATAGTCTTTAAAATAGTAAGAATTATTTGAAATATATTTTTAAGAAACATGGATGTGGATGATAAAGATGTCCCAGTAGATAATTACGTATAAACAACCTCAGATAATGAAGAGATTGTGAAATAAACCCTTACCTTGTACTTTTCCTTGGTTGAGGGTAGGTTAACCTACTTTATAATGGTGAAACAATTGTTATTAAATTATTAAATAATCATATACATTAATATTATATCATATATGATCTTTTAACATTGCTTTGTTAGTAATATCTTTGTATTATCGTTGTTTCGTGTGTTAACTGGTTCGTTTTCCTTTATATACTTTGTTATGTAAGCCATGTTTGTTATGGATAGGTTGTATCTTATTCATATCCAAAATGATATTAGTTATTTCAGCATTATTTTTAACCATCAAATGAAAATCATTCTTTAATGAATATGATGGGGAATGAATCTCATCACGTTCATGGAGACGGTAGTCCGTACGTACGCACGAGCGACAATTTAATTCTTTTGATATTAAAATAATATATAATTGGGTGGTGTATCATATATAAAGAATAATTATCATGTTATATTTATTATTTAAATTAATTAGACATCATTATTGTACCCATCCAAATAATAATGTATTGAATAACAATTACACCACGGCGTGGAGACGGTAAGCCGCACTTACGCACGTATGGTGACATGTCATTCAAGGGATGGATATAATACTGAATATGGTTGTAACATATTTATAATAACCTCATAGTATATAGGAGATACTGAATTTATTATTATAGAATGGAAATAACAAATAAATAAGAAGTTGAAGAAGAAAGGAACTTGAAAGAGGGTGGTGAAAACATTACCTCTTCTTCGGGTTATTCCTTTTGATTTGATCAAAAGGGATCCTTAGGTTGGATTTTTGATCAAAATAAGGCCTCTAGTTTTAAGTGAGGGAAGTTGAGAGAATATTTGGGTATGGGTTGGATAAGAAAAAGGGATTTTAAGGTGTTAATTAGAGATAAGGGTGAGCACCCTTTTATAAGAGGGGTGAGGGGAACCTTAGTAAAAGCTAGAAATATTATTTTATAATAAATTCATATTTGGTTTATAATGGCTCCAAAGTGACTTATTTAGAGGCTAAGGTGGGGATGGGTCTAAAACCGCCCAACTAATAGGTTTTAGACAGGTTTGGGTCATTATATTAACCTTATCATTTAGTTTTAACTCTTAGTTAATTAGTTTCACATTTACCATGTCTCTTTGTATTTTTATATTATATGGTTAATAAACTTACTATATACATCCAAGAGAACCCCAAGAGGTTCATTAATGATACAAATATTATTATATAAGTATCTTGGATTAACCTTAGATTTTTAGGAATTGAATATCAATTAATAATATAATATTTGTTTTAAAAACTCTTTTATGTCAATTTTGACCCTGGTGGGTAGGTCGAAGAAACAAGTTTTCGGCGTGATTATGGACAGGGTGGATAATAGGATTTGTCTTTGGTCTGGTAGGAAGATTTACAAGTTGGGAAAGGAAGTTCTCAAGAATTCAGTGACCCAAGAAATTCCTTCTTATGCTATGTCGCTGTTTAAATTCACAGAAACTCTCGTGGACCAACTCCACTCCCAGTTGGCCAACTTTTGGTGGGGCTCCCATGAGGGAAAACATAATTCTCATTGGATGTCTTAGGAGAAGCTGTGTGTTTCAAAATTCCATGGTGGCTTCGACTTCTGAAATCACAAATGGTTTAATGAGGATCTTTTGGTGAAGCCAGGATGGAACCTTTTTTCCCACCCAAATACCCTGTTCTCAATGGTGATGTGAGCTATGTACTTCCCTCATTCTGACTTCTTGTATGCCCAGCTGGGGCCACGACCGAGTTTTATGTGGAGGAGAACTTGGGGAGAAAAATATATCATTGATTTGGGCTACGTGTGGAGAATCACTGATGGGAATAATATTAACATTTGGAATGATCCATGGCTGGAAGATGGCATCAATCATAGGGTTTCCTCATCGGTTGTCCCTGGATTCGAAGATGCAAGGGTACGTGACCTGCTTGATGACTCTCTTGAGGAGTGGGATAAGGAGAATCTTTTTTGCTGGTTTAATGAGGTGGATTGTCAGCTCATCCAGAGTATCCCTCTCACACCAGGAATGGGTATTGATCAGATTTTCTAGACTGGGGAACCCCATGGGAGATATTCTGTTCATTTGGGTTACAAACTGAGGGTTCAAGGTTTGGCCCGAGTCTTTATTGATAATCAGTGGAAGTGCCTCTGGTCCCTCAAATTTCCCCCTAAGGTGAAAGTTTTTTGGTGGAAGGTCTGTGCTAGGGTTCTTCCAACCCGTGACTTTCTGGTGCAGCAACATTTGGTGGAGGAAGACACTTGTCCTTTGTGCCTCCAGGAAGTGGAATCCCCTCTGCATGCAATTATTTCCTGTAAGGAGGTGGAAAGGGTGTGGAAGGTGTGGAGGCCGTATTTTGGTATTTACTTTGATCCTTAAATTGGGTTGATCCCAAACCTTACTAATTGGGTGTCTTCTCTGGAACCAAGAGTGGTTGGGCTGATATTCACAATTGTTTTGTTGGTTTGGACTCGACAAAATGAATTCATTTTCCAGATGAAGGTGACCCCTGATCACCTTTGGGTGGATAGAGCTTTGGAGTGGATGAATGGTTGGGATAAAGGTGATGCAGGGAATTCTTTGAGCCACACTCGACAGGCGGATCCTTTTTGGTCTCCCCCCTGAGGGTTTCTTCAAATTAATACTGATGCTACTGTCTCTACTAATTCAAGGGTCGGTATTGGGCTCATTGCTCATAACAGTTTTGGCCAGATTGTGGAAGCTCAGTGTAGGGCAGTGCCTAACTCATGGATCCCTGTGGTGGCAGAAGCCTCGGCCATCCTCCAGGGGATTATTTTTTCCCATTCAAAATTTTGGCCCAAGATTTTGGTGGAATACGACTGCCTCGAAGTGGTGAATGCTCTCTCAGCAAAAGATGAGGATTCCCAGCCTTTTGGCATCATCTTGAAGAAGATCTGGTCCCTGACCGACGAATTCGAGACATGAAAATTTTCTTTCATCAAAAGAGATGGTAATTCCAAATCCCATCATTTGGATCGGTTTGGGAAACATTGGGGGTGAACATTTTTGGGTGAACTCGTTCCCTGATTGGCTTCGTAATCCTGGTTCCCTTGATCAGTAATTTATCTTTTCCTTTAAATTTTTTTGACACTATTTGGTATTTGATTGTTGTGAAAATTATAACAACATGATTAATTCAAAAATACTTAATTAAATCAATACTAACATGTCATATTAACCTAGAAAATTAGTGGAATTCATAAAAATTCTCAAATTACATTTATTTTGAAATTTATAATATCAATTATTTTATTATTTCATTAATTAGGTAATTACTGCATCACCATTGTGTCATAAATAAATTAAATTATTTAATGTCTAAAAATTATAAATAAAATACCATTATTTAGGAAATTATTTTATCTTTATGATGAATATTTATAATCTAATTTATCTTATGTATAACCCTATACTAAAAATGTTTTAGTAATTAAACTTTGATTTTAACTCTTTTAACTCTTCTTTGAATTAAATAATAATAAATTTCTTAATCTAATCCAATTGAACCTAAATGATAATATTTTATTCCTAAGTTTATTTTTGGTCGAGATACACTTTTCCAATAGAATTAGTACATGTGTTAGGGTAATATTAATATCATTTTTACCCTTAATTACCCTATTTACTTTTAACCATTGTAAGTAAAAGTAAAAAGATACTATTCACCAAAAATTATTTTTATCTTGTTGAACCATATTTTACTCATTGATATTAACCATGTCTTTTGGATTTTCTAAATTCCACTCACCTAAGCGGTAAAATTATGTTTTACGTGAATTTCCAAATTGTCCTAGGAGGTGGGTAAAAGACGGTGAAAAGTTCAATAAAAGTTTTATATATCTAAAATTATTCTAAACTAACTCCAATTAATTACATTGAACTTATATAGGTATTATGTATCTATTTTGACCTTAATTAAATTTAAATAAAATAAATAATTATTTAAATAAAAATTTGTTTTTAAACTACAACTCAGTGTTTTTTTACTATTCATCAAAAATTGAAAGTTTTCAGAAAAATACCAAAAATTCACCCTAGGCTAATTTTGATATTCAGAATCCAAATATGAAGTCCATTTTGAAATATAAAATTTATAAAATTTCAAAAAGTGGGTATTACTATTCATAACAGCTAGTTTGATTGGTTGTGGTGTGTGTTAGAACTCGAAGTTGCGTACAACACACGCTATTGTATTATTTAAAGAGAAGCGTACCGTAGAATCTTGGGGTGTTACAACACACTAATATTACAAGGTTTCATGTATAATCACTATCCCAAAAATTTTCATCTATTAACACTTTAGAACTCAAAGTTCTCATTACTTAAGTGTTTTCACTATTCCATCAGAATATTCTTCCATTATTTCGAATCAGTTCAAATTAGGTTCAAACATATGTGAGTATGTCATGACACTCTGTTTTAATTTGAGATATGAAATACTCTATTCCTTGAAATATTTTTTTCATGAAAAACTTCTTCACAAAATATTATTCTCCATGCATTGTTCACTATTAATCATGAGATGCTACTGTGTGATGTCTACCATGTGATGTCGACCAAGTGGTTCTCACTATTAAATTCCTTATGTGATTTTTCTCATGTACTTATTCTCTTGAAAACTACCTTATGATATTTTTTTCACCATGTAATTTTTTATTTGAATTTGATTATTCAATTATCCTTTTGTAGCTACTAAAATTTGAAAAAACTCTTTCTTATTTAGTAGAAAATATAGTGTAATAAATCTCCTCATATATTATTCTTAGTGCTTAGTGAAAATGAAGTTATTAGTAGACCCTTATATAAGAAAGTTCTCTAAAAAGATGTTAAACGCAAATTATTATTCAATCATTCACAAAAAATCACATCCACATACATCCTTCCACCTTATGACCCCAAATGACTGCCTCCACATTTGATCACCTAATACTCTTTCACAATGCACTTAAATCTTACTTGGTCAGCCAAATCATTGTCACTCCATCAAAAATTATTACATAGTCACATGGTCACATGATCTGCTTTTATATTCTTCATGAATCTTATGAGATCATAAAATCCTTATTCCTTCTTCCAAAATATTAATTTGTTTTTGAAATCCTTATGTTTAAACAACCATTTTCCCTAGATTTTCATGCCCAAAAATTTGGAAAACATTAGGAAACATCTACACCATTAAAACCTTTTTCTAGGGAACCAATAAACCTTTTTCAACAAGAAGTTTTCAACAAACAGAACAACCTAAAATCATTGAATTGTTAGTGAGAGGTATTTTTTCCCAAAAATATCCCCTGTTGGGTTTGTTAACAACACTTAGACCCTTGATACCACTTTAAATGTAATGTTACCAAATCATTTAATTTTTTTTCACTATTTATTCTTCAACAACCAATCACATAAGAAAACTCCAAAAGGTGATCAAGGAATTACTCAACAAATACTCTAATCCCAAAAGAGATAATCTCTCTCTGTGAAGTAATAGTAATATTCAAATTTCATCAATAAATCACTTCATTCTCAAAAACACATGTTGAAACTTTATTGATATAAAATGATGAATCAATACCACTTATTTAAAATTTATTCACTAAGTCTAGGTCTAGAAAAGACCACTTATTCAACCATGAATTGTAAACCACTTGAATAAAAAATTCCTTCTTTGATTTATCTTCAATAAATGAAATTCTTTAGTATCATGAGATTTAAAACTCCCCCTATTTATTTTATCCCCTTATTGGATTCTCTCCATTCATGATTAAGAATTATCCACCTTTTTTAAGGAAACCAAATGACATTCCATTATGATTTAAAAAATGTAAATTACAAAATTCAACACATAGTGAAAACCACACCATACCTTAGGGTGAGGGGGGTTTCTAATCTACATTGTTTAACTATAGGGTTTCGAATGGACTCTAAGAGCTAGTTGATTAATTTAAAATTATTTCATGTGTAAGGCCTTTTTCATAATATCTAAAACCTAAAGTTATGTAAGCATATAATCCAATATCATCAACCCATGATCCACCATATCCTTGATAAAATGATACTTAACTTCAATGTGTTTTATCCTCTTGTGATGAACTATATTTTTATAAGATTTATATCACTTGAATTATTGAAATGCATTATGATCACATACTTAATTTCAACTCCAATATAATTAAGCTAATATTTCATCCAAAGTAACTATGTGCAAGCTTGAATAGATGTAATATATTTCACCTCTAAATTGCGTAAGGAAATGCAGTCTTGTTTCTTATTTGGATAAGAAATATATAATCCACCAATATAGAATTCATTGATTAAAATTGAATTTATTTCATCTATTTAATAGACCAAATCAGCAACTATATAACCCAATAACTTTTTCTAATATTTTTTATTTTTAAACTAATAAAATTCCACCATACATTTGATATACTAAGGTATTAATTTTTACTTCAACTAAGTGGATTCTATTGAGACTAATTTTTACCATGTTTCTAGGAATATAGAAAAAATAATGTTGGTTTGTGGAACTATTAAGTACTACATGCATCCATTGATCTACCTATATCATGTAACATTAACTATGTTCCCCTCTTCATCCATTAACAATTTTATCCACGTATCAACTATATTTTACTTCTAATTAGAATTTTACATTTCAAATATTCATAGAACTACCTTGGAATATTTGGATTATGAAATAAATGTGATCTAACTTCATTTCATCACCTGCAAACCAAGGAAATATATCATATTTACTATGATAAATAATTTGAACTTGCATATCAAAATTTTTTCAAACTGTTTGCATTGTAATTCATCCTATCCACCAAAGATTATATCGTCGATATATAACTATATCAGTAACCTTTTATTACTCAAATTATTAAAATGGGGATTATAATAAACTCCACCACACACGAAACCAAGATTCTTCATATACTGATCAATTAATGAATACCATGACTTTGAATACAACTTTAACTTATATAGTGCCTTATTCATCCAATTTTTTTTTCTCATCTTCATGAATTATAAAACCATATGGTTGTTAAATGTAAATCAATTACACTAAAAATACTTTCAGAAATATAGATTTAAAATCCACATATAAAATATTGCACTTTCATAGCACTAATATGTCTATGAATAGAATCCATCCTTAAATAGGTAATAATGTCTCATTTATGTCAATCCCCTCAATCTGGTAGTATAACTTTCATAGAATTCATGACTTGTTTTAAATAACAAGGTCATATTAATTTAGTTTTTTAAGAAGAACTATTTGGTCCCAATGAAATTATTATTTTATGACCTCAAAAAAATCTTCGACATCTAATTCTTTTGAATTGGGTCAAGATATTTATTCAATGCCTAAACCCAATTCTCATCAAATAAAAATTATTTAAAATAATTTGGATTTACTTATGATATGAAATATTTTTTTTGTAGAAACCTTATTTCCTTCATATGCGCTAGGTTAATTGATCATCGATGATATTCTACTTATAAATTTCATATCCCATCTTTATCTTTTGTGTATTATCAAATCTGAATTCGTATTTCTCATTATTAGTTTCTTCTTCTAAATAACCTTTAAAAACTAACACTACCCTTGAGATGCACATCTCTATATCATTATCATCTTCATATTGTCTTTAAATTTTCTAAAGATTTTCACATTATCCCCCAAAATGACATAATTTCTATCCATAATCTTTCATAGCCTCTTATTAAAGCATTTATATGATTTTTTGTTTTTATGTATCTAAGAAATATCCCCTTATCTCTGAGAGGTTCCAAAATCATATGCTTCTCCTTATTGAGAATGAAAAACTTACTTCTGAACACTCAAAAGAAATTCAACATATGATTCATTCCTTATCACAACTCTTATGGAATATTATCTTCCCTCAAACATATCAAGGCTCTATAAGAAATTTAAAATGATGTTAAAATTACATTTTACCAAAAATTCAATTGTAGGTATTTCTAAATAGGAATTGTTCTAGCCATGTTGTTTATAATCCTCTTTATCCTCTCAGCCCCACTATTTTGATAAGGAGTTATCACCATTGAGACTTTGTTCCCTATCCCATGCTTCTCTAGATAATATTAAAGTTAGCTGTTAGTAAACTTCATACCATTTTTAATTCAGAATTTTAGAACTTTTTTTTTCTAATAATCCTTTCACCCTCCATTTGGTACAGTGTTATACAACAGAAAACCTCATACTTGTGGGTGATGATGGATATTTATGCCATTCTATTACAATCATTGATAAACTGGACATAGTATCAATTATCATTAATAGATCATGGATATATAAGTCCACACACATCATTATACACCAATTATAATAATCTTGTTGAATTTTGTTCATTTTTACTTGTAAGTATTTTGAGTTATCTTACCTTATTAGAACGAATCACATGTATGAGTATTATCACGTGATAGCTAAGGTTGATCTAGATCTAAAAAAAATTTCACCAGATCTTCTAAGGATAGTTGGCTAAAATGGAGAAGTAATTTACAAAATATCATATTTTATTTCCACTTGGATAGAAGGAACATATATCCCTCTCCACTCACAAGTTATAGATTCCCCTATTTGAACATTCCCTAAAATATGATTGCACCACCTTATCGCATGGTGATACATAACTTCATGGCAATTCTTATAGAATGAAATAAGTCACATAGTTGACTAACACTTATCAAATTGTGATTGACACTTTAAAACCAATACATCAGTATGTCTCATTTCACATCCCCAAAACCTATATTTTCAGAATAAAACAATCTTTACTCCTTCATCATTGAAAAAATTGAAAACTAATTTTTTTCACACTTGATTAATATGATAAGATCCTTTTTTTAATAATGTGGTAAGTTCATCCATTTTAAATGATCCATACACCAGTATGATCTGATGCTTTTATGTAAATATCTACAATTTCCTCCTGCTTAGCTATTTTCCTTTAAAGCCACATATTCAGCCATATAATTTTTAATGACTAGTATTCTTGATCTCAGTCAGATTATGGTGGAATAAATTCATTTTATATATCTAAGTCAATTTTTTCATTTCCTTATCATTATATGATTCCTTGTTATGTTTCATACAACCACATTAGTTCTACTTTGAAAAATCCCTTTTCATTATCAATGGGAAATATTTTTCCAAGTGTCAAAATCCTTTAAACAAAAAGTAATAACCATCAAAATAATTATAGTAATATTGAACTCTATCTAGATGCCTCTTTTACCTTATTCCATTAGTTACCTTTTGGAAATGGAATATATAATTTTTTAATGTATCATCTTACTAGAATAATAACACTTAATATGAGGTGAATTCACGTGTTTCATTGTTATTACACAAGTTTTCTCTTATGTTCATAGAATATTATGATTCTAATTCATAAACAAATCAATCTAGAAAACCAAAGCATGTGTTTATGGTCTAGAATCAATATCCACTAATTTCTATTTGCGAGTAATCACCATATAAGTTGTTTCATTATAATATGTTGTTTTATTCTCTTAAAAATTATTTGATAGTTTTATTAGACCTCCAAGCTCTAATTTCCCATTTTATATCACATGTATGGCATATTTTTTTGATGTCATATTAGGATTCAAAAGTTTTCCTAATCATTTACTTTTCTTTATAGGGTGAAAAATTCATCCCCATGTTCTTTGAAATGAATGAAAATATATTTTATATAATTAGTCAAAATTTTGATAACCCCAGTATATTCTTAAAATTTGATATTTTACACAATGAACTTATCTAAATTATCTAGATTTTCATATTTGAGAGTTTCAATTTTAGCCATCATCTCATCCTTCCCTTCTTTCTACTTCTATATATAGAGTTTGGTATCATGAAACACTTTATTGGATTTCTTTATTTTTACTCTCCAAACATCTATCTCCTTAATATAAGTTGTTAATTCAACCTAGAGATCAACTATTTCTTCCACCTATCCTTTATCATTGTTTCTATTTTCCATTATATTTCCTAAAATGTACACCATATCATATCCTCTATGGTATATGCATTACTCAATCTCTTCTACCTCAGTTTCGTAGGAATTATCATTTTATTATGAATGTATGTTATTCATATTGCATAAATTTATCTTAATACCATTACTACCTTTCACATTAGTTGAAGAATTTTCATGGGAATTTCATTAACATCCTTATCATTATCTTGAAACATCTTGGGATAGTTTACTGCTAGATTTACATAATTCCCAAATCTAAATCATTCATTTGGATGTTTCCCTTTAAACATTATTTTCCCATTTTTATATTTTAGGAAAGGAATGACATCAATTTATCCACTTCTCCTTCTTCCTAGCCATCCTTGATGTTGAGATTCTTCATGGACTCAAATGCTACCTCAATATACTTACCATTTTACACAACCTTATTATCATTATTTTAAATCTCATATTTGATAATTGTACTCTGTAAAATATTCAATTTTATCTCATTTGTATAATTATCCTTAAGTACAGATACATTTAGGTCAAATGAGGGTTGAAATATTCTTAGGAGGCATTTAAAAATAATTATATCTGTGAGGATTTCTATAATACCATGCATTTACTCCACAATATTACTCACCCAATCAAAAAATTCATTAATAGATTCATTAGGGTAAAACCTCAGGTCCTGAATGTTCTATAAAACATTGAAATTACATTCTCAATGTTCTGAATCAAATTAATAGGTATTTGAAAACTTTTACCATATTGAACATGAGGATTTACATGACATTAATTTTGTATATATTATGTTGGATATGGATCCCCATAAAATCATTGATTCTCCAAAAATACACATCCTATTCTCTTTATTCATAATATAATAAATATGTTCTATTTATACTAATAGAGATATTATGAAATAAATCTTTATTTTTATCCATAACTAAACATAATAAGTAGTGTTTCATCTGATTATTCTATAGTTTTAAACTATTTCCATAAAATATTATAATCCATTTGTGATTGATGGCTTCCATAACTTCAACTGAGAGAGAAATACTTACTTAAACATTTGGCTATGATGCCAATTATTCTCCACACTAGGTTAAATACTATGAGAGGCTATGGGGTGAATAAATTTATGACAGATTACAACAACTACATTCTTTTCGATCATATTTTATTATTAGAAAAAATCCCCTCTCTCATTATTGTATCAATAAAATAAAATAATTAAAACATGTATTGGAAAAAATAATTTTATTTGGTTCACCCTAACATGGATACATACAAGGAGAATAAAAAAATGTGTCTATATACAAAAATAAAATATAAAAAACTATTATTAAAAGGTTAATAGAAGGTTCACTTCCCACTTATTTTATAACCATTCACACATGAGAACTCACTACTATCTCTATTAATGTATACACACTTTTCCTTTAGAATATGCTTCTATTGTTATAAATTTATTCATATTGGGTTCACAAAAATGTAATTGTATCATGAAGCTCCATTTTCAGTTGAGAGATGAAATCCTATTTTCCATGTAAGATTTTATTCTTTGAAAAATTCTTCAAGAAATATTCTCCACCTTATGTTGTTCACTATTCACTATGAAATACCACCATGTGATGTCCACCGTGTGATGTACTCCAAGTGATGATAAACATTTAATTTATCATGTGATCTAAATCATGTAATTATTTATGAAAAATTACCTTATGTGGTTTCTACTCATAATGTAATTCATTATGCATACTTGTTTCCATGTACTCCATTTTTCAACTTCTACGCTATGAGAAATCGTTTCCAACTTAGTGAAAATTCCAGCATAATAACTATTCTCATAATTTATGCTTAGTTATTAGTTAAAATGAATTGATTAACATTTCATTTCATATAAAAGTACTCTTTAAAATCCATAAAAAGAAAATTACTGTTCACTCCACTAAATAATCATTTTCACTTTCCACCTTCTAATTGTGAATAATAACCTCCTCAAGTAGTGGCCTGATGTGCTTCTATTGCTTACATGGATTATACACAATTGACCAAAATCCCATCACTTAACCATTAATTATTTCCTCCTCACATGGTTGTGTGATCCTATTTCATGTTCCATGTGAATATTACATGGTAATAAACTCATCATGTGGTTTACCTGAATCTTACGTGGTTTGTGTGATCCTTATGCGTCTCATGTAATACTTATGTAGAAACAACCCTTTATCGCATATTTTTATGCCATTTTTTTTTCAAACACTGGGAAATGTCTCCAATATTAAAAAATTATTATGGGAAACCATTAGATATTTTTCAAATGAAATATTTAAATAAAAAAAACAACCCAAAATCATTAATGTTTCAATGAGAGGGATTTGTTCTGAACATTATGGCCTTGATAGTTACTTAAAAAGTGTATCTATATGTTCTATTTATTTCAAAAAATTGGAATTTAAGAATAAGCGGGGATTGTGATCATGGGCTAGTGAACATCTAAGTGCGAATGATTAAAAGTTAATTAATAAATAAATTAAATTATATGATATTAAATATTATAATAATAATAATTTATTTTATATCTCAATATATTCACAATCATTTTTTTATAAATAAGTGAAAATGAAGCAAAATTATTTTTAAAATTAATGTTAATTTTTCATTGTTTATTAAACATAATTAGGAGAATGAGTTGAGTTAATGGTTTGTTTATAAGCACATGAAATAGTAGAGTATTACATAGGATAAGTGGAATACACATGAAATTTATGATAGGTTAATTTTTTCATTAATCACATTTTGTTTATGTTTTTCTATTTAAGTTTCTTTAGGGAAAAAACCATAAAATGATGAAACTTTATCCAAAGTATAAAATGTTTTTTAGTCCTAAAATTAAATAATGGCATCCCCTTGCATGGATTGTTTTCTCTACAAATACCCATAGTGATAAATGAAATGAAAAATAAGATTTTTATTGATTTCATTTCATGAATTGATCGTGTGTTATTCCCAGGATCATATAGACATCCTAAATATTTTTGATCCTCTATTCTTTCACACATGAATTCAATAAAGGAAACCCAAGAACTTTATTGTGAATATTTATATGATCTATAGGACTTATTAGTTGGATTCTTTAAGCAATGACACATAGATAATAATCAAATTATGATGAGATCACACAAATAAATGAGGTATCATGTTGTTCAATTTTATTATGCATAAATATATTTTTATGTGACCCACTTAATAATTCAGGAACTCGTATTATAGATACTATAATATATAAAAATATAAATAATTTTTAATTATATCTAATGAACCCTTCAACTGCACCCATTTTCCATAAAGATAATCTATCATGGTTGGTATTTCATATATATATATATATAGTATTTATTTGATTTATTTTTTATTTATTTATAGAGTTGATGGGGCCTTTTACTTTATTACTTAAATTGAGTTTTTAATTTTAGAATTAATCGGTGTTCTGGATCATTTACTATAGTACAAAAATGTATAATCATGTGAGTTTGAGGTCAATCTCATGTGGAATATGAGTGAACTCAAAAAGATTTGTATGAATTATTGTTAACCTGAAAATTATAAGTACAAATACACTGAATGAAATTTAAAAGTTATAATTTAAATGATATTTGAAATAATTAATGAAAAAAGATACATGTAATAAACTTCAATGGTTGGTTTTACAAAATATAACTACCTCTTTCATTGATTTGGTAACTAAATAAATTGGTTTCAAAATAATTATTAGTTTACCAAATTCTTTATGATTAAGTCTACTAATTCTACCTTGGTTAATATTGATATGTTAATCATAGAAATAAACTAACTTAATCACATTAAGCTCAATATTATATGCAGAATACAAATCTAACCTAATGATAATTGTTTAATTTACTCAATTACATTTGGGTTCCTCCCTTAATAAGTTTTTTTGTTGAATACATATTATGGAATGAGATAAATATTAATCATTACGATAATTAAAAATAAAAATGATTATTTATGAATGAAATTGATTGAATAAATTAAATACCCATCATTATCCCCTTGATCTCTCACCCCTAAAGTGACTAGCCACTCACAGTTGAGAGAAACTCACCCATGTATTAATTAATTATCTTAGTAAGTGGTAAAGGTATAAAAAAACTAAAATCAATAAAAAAATGAAATAATAGATAGGAAAAAAAGTACTCAAAAAAATAATTGAATAAAAAACAACAACAACATGTTAAAAAAGTATCTCAAAACACAACTAATATATCCTATTTATAGAATTTTTATATATCACAGTGAAATAATAGTTTCTACAAAATGAAGAGATAAAAATTAAAGATAAAAATCCTATCTATTACCATCAGTTGGATCCATTATAGAACATTAGAAGTTGTTTTAACATGAAACTAATATATCATCTCTTTAAAATATATATTTTTATAATATCATAGTGTTTCACCCCAAAGGCATCATCCATGATCATATCTTTCCATCCATCCTAGGTTCATTGTGGGGTAATAATTAAATCGGCTATGGTGTGATTATTATAAAATTTTATATTTTCTTATTATCATCACCATATTTTGATAAAATAGTTATATATCATGGTTTGAACACATCTAGTTCCACTTGGTGTATTATAGCTTGAGAACCCATCATGAAATGAACACATCCATATTTGTGTAATAACTTATTAACTTCTATAGGTTATTCTTATAAATATCCAATTTAAACTAATGTATCTAGAAGTTACTATTTCATATCTCTCTAAGTCACTCTTATGAATTTATGTTATAGTGTGAGGCTCCTGGTCTTTGAATAATTAGTTATTAGCCTATAAAATTTATTCTTTCATAGAGAATCTTTAGGTAAATCATATGAGAATCCTATATGTTATTCATATATAGTATAAATGAGTTACTCACATGAAAAGGTTTACTATAAGGAAAATATAGGATGTGTTTTGGTTTTTTCTATTTCTTCAAACTCTTATTAGGGTTAAATTGGACTTTCTATGAGACTCTTTATAATAGTATTGTTTCACTATAATTTCCCAAATATCTACTTGAAAATCTCTAAATTATATTTTAGTCTCAAATATTTAATAAATAATTAAAACACATAATATTATGCAACATTATGTCCTGTAAAAAAATCAATATGAAAATAAATTGACAATAAAGAATTATTAAATTTACCCATGCTTTAACATTTTCTTATCCTTAAAAAAACATCTCAACAAATATTTCAAAGTAAAAAAACCTATATCATGAGAGAAACTAGTCCAGCTGAGTCAATACAAAGAAATATTTACTGAAAATCATTAAATTTCAACATAATTCTACTCCCTAGGTATATAATCATTCTTTTTATAAAATTTACACTCCTCTTTCACTTCCCCACCATTATTGTTTCTAGGCCATTCCTTAAATATCCATGCCCATGTTGTAAAATACCTATCTGGAAAAAATTTCCCTAAACACTCAAGAAAAATGTAAAACTAGAGTTAGGATAAATATTAAGTGAATACACACTATGCATAGGATTTCACAATATCTCAATATTCACTTTAGAAAAATCAAACCACACTAAAAAAGAGGTATCATTTAATAAGGTTTTGAAGACTCTAATGTTGATTGTGGGTAGTTTGTGATATAACTATTGAAAAACTAGGATTGAAAATTGAGTTAAATTATTTAAGCACAATACAAGTTATTATATTCAAGATCAATGAAAATATCCCCCTAATATAATTCAAGAAATATAAAATCCCATCATTGTTTTCCTCTTATAAAGTATTCTAAACACAAATATTCAAAAAAATAAAGGATTTAACTTCATCTTTTCTTTATCTCTCATTTTTAAATTAAAATTGTAAATGAAACAAATTTCAATTCCATAAAACTAATATTAGATTATATCATCACAAAAATAAATTTAATAGTTTTAAATAGATCCTATATTGAGTATGAGTGATTACGAAAATATCCAATAAACAATCTGTTATTAAATTTTTTCGACCAAAAAAATATAAGAATCATATACGAATAATGTAAAATAACTTTGAATCAAATTTCCATAACTAAAAGTATATTCACATATTTATTTATAAATATTCTTCCTCATAAATCTAAAAATTAAAAATCATGATATTATACAAAAATAATATAGGGTAAGAAGGATAAATTTTCTTGTAATATTGTTTTTCCAATCAAGGTATTTTATTGATTATATGGGATTAAAAGTTGATATATATAGGGTGTGATAAAAATTTAAAAGGTTTAAAAAAATGGAATCAATCATATCAGCGTGGATTACTAAATACTAATGCTTTAAAAATATTAAACAAAAAGTTCTAGTAGTTATGGATGTGTCGAGTTCCCTTAAGAAAAGGGTATTAGAATTAATATGACAAAATTGATTAGAATACCTTTCATGAATTAGTTTTTAGATATTGTAAAATAACTCATGGAATGAATACTAAATAATCAGTCAACCAATAAAAACATTAGAAAATTAAAAATAGAGGAAAAATGGAATTCCACAATCATTTCAAATTTCAACCTAAAAATAGACAAAAAGTTAATTTTTAGTGAATTAAACATAAACATTTCACTTTTATTTCGATGGTTGTTTCTGAATTATAAATTCAAAATAAATTTTCCAATGAAATATTTCTTTTAGACAAATCTATTCACAAAAAATTTCAATAGTGTACAAGAATCCTTCCTTAACACTTAATATCAAACTGTTTAGTCACTATTTACAATGAAGATGAGAGAGATATAATTGAACAATGAAAATAGATGCAGTAGATGAAATACATAAAATAACTATAGAGGAATTGAGAAATCAATTATTTTAATCAATATTTTTTTTCTTGACTGTTGGATAGAATTAACTATATTTAATTCATATTCATTGATGAAGTTTTATAATATTTAGAAGCCTTAACAACTGTGCACTTTTAAGAGCATTAGTTTGAAACTGATATATATATATATATATGAAATTAATAAAGAAAGTGCATATCTAAAAGTTGAAATTTCATATAATACAACAAAGGCATGATTTTTTTATCTCTGATGTGATGGTTTATATCTAGAACCAAACAATTATTTAATTTTCAGGACTTGTTACTCTATGTCTAAAGGAATCACAATGAAATCATCTAGGTCCATCCTCAATTTATGACCTATGGGATGATCTCACAATGTGAATTCAAACTAGTGAAAATAAGTGTTCCATTCTGTTTTCTCACTAGAATCTTTATAGTACAAGGCTCTGGGTTGCATCATGGTTTTTGGTTATTTATGAATTACTGTACAAGGAATCTAGCTAATCTATGAGGTGGATTTTCTTAATAAAAACTTCTCTTTATTATAACGTTGTGACATTTTTGATCTTATAAAGGTGTGTGGGAGAGTACCCTAGAGTCTCTATTCTATTATTTCTATGAATTCATAACCTAAACAAAATAAAATGAAATATTTGAAATGAAAAAATATATGGTTTCCTCTTAGTTAGAAATTCTTCTAAATTATAGGGCTAGATATACCTCCTTGACCCCAGTCGAATTTAAGAGAGATAATTCCTCCCTCTTGGAAGTCATTATAGAGACTCATATTTTATATATAAATTCCATTTTTTTTAAAAAATATTTATAAATTTGATCACAAATTCAGTTTACTAGGTTTTTCATCATGTCCCATAAAAAAAATATATCATGCAATATATCATTTTTATCCTTGTACATGTGAACAATATATAACTCTTAAATAAATTTACAATCCAAAATTATGACACCACGACTATATCTAAAATGAGGTATTTTTTAATTACCCCAACCCTAGTTTCCCATATTTGGTGCCTTAATAATGAATTTGGAATAATATACAAGTAATCACATCCCAAAGGACCAAATAGTTTAGTAGTCTTGGTAAAATAGATATATACTTAAAATCTGCATTATGTTCTAAAACATAAAATATAAAAATAGTTTCATTGAGTCTACCATTATTCCCCCTTTGTATAACCCTACATATGAGTCATAATATACTTCTAGGAATCTTGGAGGAAAATTGAATCATAGGAAAGGGGTGATCTCAAATTCACAGTAAGGGTAAGAATACAATGGAAGCTATGAGTAAATATGACATAAACAATATGTTAATGTAAATAACTAATACCCAAGACATTTAAATAATCACATGAGCTAGGAAACATAACCATTTATATTCTAATAGTCAAATAATCACATGTAATATCAATAACTAGTCTCATAATTATGGAATGAAAAAATTTGAAACATACCATTGAGGCATCTTATAAGACATTTGAAAATAAATGGTTAAGGACTTGGCTAAATCCATATATGGAAATAAATGTGCAAGGACTCATCCAAGTCCATATCTAGTTTGTCTCATGAGACACAACAATGCATCTATGGGATATAGATATCCTATTTTATCACTTAATAAATCAAATTAATTCCTATTATGAATGATAAAAAACAGATACATACAAAATGTAAATAACTTTCCCCAACCAGTAAATATAATCACAAACTATTCTGAGTAATACGGTGAATGGTATCAAAATAGCATAGCCATAGTCAAAATGATCATAAAGAATTTAATAAAATATGGTAAATGATACCATAATATATAAACCTAAGTGAATCATAAAATTCAAAAAAGTACATTGATATAGATGAAAGCACTCAAATAAAACTGTTGAACATGTTTTAAAGAAATACACATTTTTATATTAAAATCACTCATTTTAAAGGCCACAAAAATTTAAAAGAATTAATTTTCATTAAAAATAACCTTTTAAACATGTAAAGGAAGCTTAAAATCTATAAGTTTTCGTAATGGAATAAAAATACACTCTATCTGCATAAGATAAAAAAACATTCCTTCAGTATTTTTGTTGAAAAAGTCACGAAGTACCTCATTTGGAAAGTGAAAAAAAGATTCATTTCGAACTGTTTTATAAGAATTATAACTTGGGTAAAATTAAATTTTAAACATTTTCATGAGAATAGTAAAAAACCTTTTGAATACATTTTTAGAAAACATGGATATGAAAGAAAAATGCTCCCTAGTGGAGACTTAAACATAAACAATCTCGAATAATATTGAGATTATGAAATAACCTTTACCACTTAATAATCAGTAAAATCATATTCACCATGATAAAAAGAAACTTATATGGATATTTAAATACCACAATATTCAAAATAATATTCATAAAATACAATCTCGTGTATTATATACACCACACAAAATAAATAAGTAGTGTATAACGCAAGTGTTCCACAGAAATAAAAGCGCGACAAAATTCATTTACCTTATGTTTTGACTCTCAACGTACTTGCTCGAACATCCTGTATAATAAATATATATTTATTATAAATCAATAAAATAACCATATTAATTTCTATAAAACCTTTTATGATTTACTTATGGCTTTATATTACCTAGTTATTAAAAATTCCATATTAAATTTATGTTTTGATTAACAACCACTTTTTTTCTCATGTGTTTTGATTTGTTATATTTTTTATACTATTAATTATATAATTATTTAATCATCTCCAAAACTATTAACATGACATAAATATAATATATATCCTGTATATACATATTTATAATAATCTATAAAATATAGATATAGAAAATTAAATACATTGTTCATGGAGACGGTAGGCCATTTGTACGCATAAACATTGCTTCCATTTCCACATAAAATTGAAATAAATAAAGTAAATAATATAATTATAGTTAAAATATTATGCCATATATATCATATATTTTTACTAAACTCATCCATAATACATTACATATAATTTAGGAACAAATCATATCATTTTGAGGAGGCGGTAGTCCATACGTCCATAAACGAAGGTATCATATTCACACAAAATGGGAAGCATGAAGATAGATGTTATATAATAATTAAGTATGCATAAATATATCATATATATCATATATATTATATAAAAATATAAATTACATCATTATTACCAACCATTAAAGGTGGAAATGGAATAATGATCTCTATTGGTTAGGGAGGCGGTAGCCCGCGCCATACAACTGAACGATGATTGCATGTCCCATTTGGTGGAAGTGTGTGTGGGTGATGGAATAAAAATTAATATAAAAACATATAAGTATATTTATTATAATTATGTTATTATATAAACATAAAATAAAAATAATTTATGGGGTTTAAGTAATAAATAAAACAAAAATGTTCATTGCAGAACATTACCTCTGTTTTGGGTATCTCCTTTTGATTTTCACAAAAGGACTTCTTTGGATGGATTTTTTCCCAAATAAAGGATTATAGGATGAAGGTAGTTTTGTTTTGAGGATAAATTGGTAGTATTTGGATAATATATGAAGATAAAAGTGGTGTTAATAAGTGAGGTAGGAGGTTCACTTTTATAATTGAGGTGAGGAGTAGTTTTGGAAATTATCAAATTATTAAATTAATATATATTAATTTTCAATTATAAATATCTAAAAAGTGAGTTATTTATAAGATAATATTATTATGGGTATAAATAATATCAACTAATAATTTTTAGACATTTTTAGGTTACATTCTTATCCTTATGGTTTGGCTTTAACCCTTTAAACCCTTCAACACTTACTATGAAAACATGCGTTTTTACACTTTGAGGGTTAATATATTTACTATAAAATAAAAAATTTAGCATAAATGAGTCATGGATGAAATTTTAAATTCTTTCCCAATATATTTTCAGAATTTTATATTTTTTATGAATTTTATATAATTTAATAAAATATTATTTATTTTAAAATATCATTAATGTCAATTTTGAAACTATTCATTACTTGGTTTTTTAAAAATATGAATACATAAGATAACTTTGAAAAAAACATTAATACATCCCCAATATGTCTAGATAATATATAAATTTTTTGGATGACATTACTTATATCAAGTTATATTTCTTTTAATATTTTTAATATCATTTATTTGATATTTCCATTAATAAAAAAATTACTGCATCATTATTGTGCATGAATTTAATTTAATTATTTTTCCCTAAAAATTACCCATAAATAATCATGATGAAGATAAAAATTTTATATTTATAATTAATATTTATATTTGAATATATCTTTTGAATAAAAATATATAAAATCTATAATAGTTATTAAAAACACGAGCATGAAATATTTGAAATTCCTTAGAATAAAATAATATAAAGCCTTAAATCCATCCAATTGGATATAATAGGACCTAAAATTTTCCAAATGATTATTTTAGTTTAAAATAACTCATTAAATAAAATTATTACATGTGTTATTGTAATTTTATAATATTTATAATTTTTTACCCTTAATTACTTGATTTACCATTATCCTTATTAATAAAAAATCAATAAAAATTACTATAATGTACAAAAATAAAAAGGAACTATTTACATAATTTGGAATGAATGATTAAAAATATGGAATCTATTTTTTCAAAATTCAAAACATATAAGTTGCATTACTTAATTAAAAATCAATCCCATTGATGGAACGAGAATACGAGTTTTTAAAGTGAAAATGTTAAAATGATTGAAACGTTTTTATATCCAAATTCAACGTGAAATTGATTGAAATGATATAAAAAAGATTAAATTATGAAAAATTGATCTAATTATAATTTAAATCAAATCCAAAATATAATTTAAAACATTAATTTATTTAAAAGAAAATGTTTTTTTCAATTAAAATGCAATATTTTATCACTATTTCTCGAAACAAGGAAGTTATCAGAAAAATACAAAAAATTAAACCAAAGAAAATTTTTATGTTCCAATTTAAAATAATAAGTTTATTTTCCTCAAATATAATTTATAAAAGTGTTAAATAATATATTTAAAACAAGTGTGCCATTAAAAGGTGGTAAAATTGTATTTTTTCATAAAAATACATATTTTAGGTGTAAAATTGGATTAGTTATTATATAATGTCAAAAAAATACATTGGATGAATGTTAAAAATTATATTTAACGTATTAGATATATATTTTATTAATATAATCCAAAAGTTTGATTTCTTATTTATTAGTATAAAACACACTTGTGAGCATTTAAATAGTTTTTATAAAAAAAAATATTTCCTTTATATTAAATAGGTTCTTATATTTATTTGTAAATAATTGGTAACCAATGAATTCTATAAAATATTTTAAAAAATTAGTTAATCCTATTCATAACTACCAATATAATGTTTAAAATATAATTTCATTTTAAATAATAATATTAATAGTATATCATAGTTTGTTTAAGCTTAGTGTTGTGTGCACCATAATCTATGGAAGAGATTAAATTTAAAAAGATACATACTATAAAATCTTGGGGTGTTACATTATACCTTCCTTTAATAAATTTCTTCCTCATGATTTAAAATTGTACTTTGAAAATCAAATCTTGATACTTGAAAAATACTTTATGGGAAACATACATCAGAAATAGGGTTAATAAAACATACTCTTAATAAGAGGAAAAGGGAAATGATAATGTCACAAAAAATTAGGATTTTGAATAGGAAATCATTAGTAGAAATAGAAAACATCAACATAGAAGGGAAATACATCTATAAATTTCTGATAGATAGTGATATATAACATGGTCATTTGAATGATAACCATCACAAAACCAAAAATATAATGATCGGTTAAAAGAACATTGATTTTTTAGTAAGAAATATAAACAGATAAAATTTTTATTTCAAAATCCTTTTCCTAAAGTTGTGGGATTATTTTTATATCTAGATAAATTACTTAATAAAACTTACTTGATTTATTTCCATGTCATAATGTCATTGTTTGGTTGTGATTTGATCTATTTTAACTTCTTTTCATACACAAAGAGATGGATATTAAAGATGATTTTTCCTGCTCGAAGCACTTTTGATGAATCATAAGGTCCAAAAGTACTTCCTTAATCCTCTAAATGTTTACTATGACCAAATAATTTAGCACAAAGTATCCAATAAATCACACTTTAAACTCAAAAAATATTATCCAATGTTTAAATTAATCAATTCCAAAGTTAAGACTCATCCAAAATACATATGTCCAAATTCATAGTCTAAAAATTTATAAGGAAGATCACAAAATTTCTAAAATCAAATTAACATCAGATTTTCCACAAACAACATAATGTAGAATTTTTTCCACGTACCAAATATATTAATACAATTATTAAATTTAAAACCTTAATGAAAACATGAATTCTTATAAATCCTTAAAGGAGGAATACTTCATTACAATCCATAAATATTATATGATTATTATAACCAGAAAAACAAATACTTTGATTATTCCACTTTGACTGTAGTAACATCATAAACATGACCTTGACACCATTAATTTTTCTGAGGTATATTTCCTTGATGATAAATAAAATCATTTTAATAATGTACAATCTATTTACAATTGTTGAATTAAAGATTAGTATCTTCTTTCTTGCCCTTATAATCATGAGTAAGATGGCATTTCTCACCACACTTAAAGAAAACTACTTTTCCTTTTAAGCAGGCACAAGGGTGTCTCCTTCCATAAATATCACATGTTGTAAAATCATTCTTTACCTTCTCCCCTTTATCAGACTCATGTTACACCATTCTATTCTTCTCTTTATTCCTTTTGAAGTCATAAGACTTTGATAATTTTTATCTATCTTGATAGAACATTAGAATATACCCTTGTATGATGAAAAGTTTTGGGAGACCAGTTCCCTTTGTAGGAATGTCTTTAACCCATCAAAGAAATGATTAATATTACTCCATGGGTTAGGTATGTAGTCCAAAAAATGACTTGATAATATTGTAATTTCGGCTTCATACTTCGCAACATTCTCTTCAACCTTTTGTATCAGAATCAGGAGTTGTCTCTCTACATCCTCTTACTATTTGTGAGGAATGTATTTTTCTAAGTAAAGTTTTTTAAAATAATTCCATTCCTTTTTTCAATGTTTTCTTCCTCCTTTTTGTTTTTATTAAATAACAACCATTAATCTGCATATCCCGAGAGAAGATAAACTAATATGAAAACATTATCACTTTCGTTACTTCTCAAAGAAAGAAATATATTTTCTAAGGAACTTATCCATTTCTAATCTACAAATAGATTTTAGTCCCATTGAATGATGGAATTTTTTGTCTCATGAAGAGATCTAACATTGTTTTTCTATATTGTAGATCAGGCTGCTCCATATGGGTAAGGTTATTATTAATAACTTAAGTTAGTTTTCCTAGTATAGTTATAAGTTTTTCAGAACTAATAGTAGATCCAATACCAACATCATTATATTTCATAGGTGGAAAAAACCTACATGGATTACTTGAATTGAAACAATTTCCATTCCTTCCACTAGGATCAAATTCTAAAAAATATCATAAACTATATTAGATCATAACATTATAAAACATAATGTATAATCCCAGAATTACATAACATAAATTAAAAATTTATGTATAACTAATCTCTAAATCATAATCTCAGTTTATTTTGATATTTTTTAAAATTCTATCATTTGGTTTCATTATCTAATATATGTTTTCCTAAATATAGTTCCCAAAGTTTCTACTAAACTTCCCTTGATACCAACTATAACGACCCAAACCCAATAGCCCAGAGTTGGTGCCATAATTATTAAATTGGCATAAGATAAAAGGAATCATAACCCAAAGTACTGAATAGTTTAGTAGTCTTAGTAAACTAGATACATACTTAAAATCCAAATTAAATTTCAAAACATAAAAAACGAGTTTCGTTAAGTCTTCTATTATTCCCCATTTTTGTAACCCTACATATTAGTTATAATATAATTCATGGAATCCTGGTGAAAATTGAAACATATGAAAGGGGTGAGATCAAATACTTAGTAAGGGTAAGAATACAATTAAATACATGATTAAATATGGCATAAACAATATGGTAAGGTAAATAACTGAAACAAAAGACATTTAAATAATTAAATGATCTAGGAAACCTAAACATAGATAATATACTAGTTAAATAATCACATGGAATATCAATAAATAATATCATAATAATGAAATGAATAATATTGGACATTTGAAACATACTATCAAGGCATATACCAAGACATCTAAAAATTTATGGTTAAGGTTTCATCCAAATTCATATATGAAAATAAATGGGAAGGCCTTATCCAAGCCCATATCTTGTTTGTCTCATGAGACCTACCGATACATCAAGGGGATATAGAGGTCCCCGCATATCACTTAATAAGTCAAATTCATTCATATTATGATTGGGCTAAAACATAAAAAACATATATATAAAAAATATAAATATCTTTCCCCAATAAATAAACGTAATCATAAACCATTCTGAGTAATATGGTGAATGGTATCAAAATAGCACATCCACAACCAAACGGATCATAATAAATTTAATAAAATACTTTAAAATATGTAATTATAGATTAAAATCAACGAAGAATAAAATTTAATAATGGATGTTGACATAGATGAAAATACTCTAATAAAAACATTAAACATTCTTGAGAGAAATGACCCTTTTTTTACATTGAAATCATTCATTTAAAAGGCCGCATTATTTTAAAATAAAACATTTTCCTTGAGAAGAACCTTTTAAACTTATAAATGAATCTTTAAAATATCAAGGAATCATGATGGTGGAAAAATCTTCTCATGATTCATAAGTTAAAAAAACATTCCTTCTGAATTTTTGTCGAAAAATTCATAATGTACCTCATTTGGAAAATGATAAAAAGATTCCTTTCAAACTGTTTTATAAAAAGTTGGACACAGAAAAAAATAGTTTTAAACATTTTCAGGATAATAGTAAAAACCTTTTGGAATTTTTTTTAGTAAACATGTACATGGAATAAAAGTTATCCCCAGTGGAGACTTAAACATAAACAATCTTGAATAATAATGAGATTGTGAAATAACCCTTACCACATAATAATATGCATAATCGTATTCCCCACAAGATAAATAAAATTTTATGGATATTAAAATACCAAATATTTTCATAATAATAGTCATAAAATACATTAATGTGTATTATATACACTACACAAAAGAAATAAGTAGTGTATAAGGAATGTGTCCCACAAAAATAAAAGTGAGACAAAAATCCCTTATATTATATCTTGTCTCTCGTCGTACTCACTCAAACCTCTTGTATAATAAAAATTAGTTATATATATATATATCATCGAACCATATGAATTTATATAATACCATATGTTATTTAATTATTACTTTATATTACCCGTTTATTAACAATTTCATGATAAAATTTCGTTTTGAGTAATAACCACTTTGTTTTTTTCATGTGTTTTGATTTGTTATATTTTTTAACATATTACTTATATCATTATATAATCATATAAATAATGATAAAAATTACATAAATATAATATGTATTCGGAATATATTTATTCATAATAATTTATAAAATATAGAAATATAAAATGAAATACATAGTTCATGGAGATGGTAGACCGTACATACGCATAAATGTAGTTTCTATTTTATTATAATATTGAAAGAATGAAATTAAATAATATAATTAAATTAGAACTATTAAGTCATATATTTAATATAGGTTCACTGAAACCATCCTTAACACATTCCATGTAAATTATGAATGAATCACGTTGTTTTGAGGAGGCGGTAGTCCACACTTTCACAATCGAAGTTATCGTATTTACATAAAAAGGAAACCATTAAGGTATGTATTATATAATAATTAAAAAAGAATAAATAAAGAATAAATATCATATATATCATATAAAAAAATAATTTCCATTATTATTCCCAACCATGAAAGGTATAAATTGAAGAAAAAATGACAATGGTTTGTGAGGAGGTAGTATGTCGTACATACGAATGATGATTGTGTATCCCATTTGAAAAATAACTTTGTGCGAGTGTAGGTAAAACACTTAATATCAAAACATATCAACATATTTAGTATACTAAGGTTATTATATAAACATAAAATAAAATTAATTTAAGGGTTTTAATGAAGAAATAAGACAAAAACCTTCATTAATGAACATTACCACTTCTTTGGGTATATCATTTTGATTTGCACAAAAGGACTTTTTTGCTTAAATTTCTGCTGAAATTTAGGCTTATAGGATAAAATTAGGAAAATTTTTAGAAGAAATGGGTAGGATTTTTTCAATATATAAGGCTCAATGTGGTTTGAATAAGTGAGGGAGGAGGTTCCCTTTTATAATTTAGGTGAGGGGTACTTTTAAAAACTCTAAAAATATTAAATTAATATAAATTAATTTTATATTAAAAATGGCTCAAAATTTATTTATATAATAGATAGGATGAGTATGGGTTGAAATACTCTCAACCAATATTTTTTAGAAAAGTTTAGGTTACATTCTTACCCTTGTGTTTTTATCTTTAACACTTATTTTATCCCACTAACTCTTACTGTGACAACATATGTTTTTAATTTTTCAAGGTTAATATAGTTACTATAAAATGAAAAAATAATAATAAACGAGTCATGTATGAAATTTGAAACATTATAGAAATATTTTGGATGAAATTTTTATTTTTATGATTTATGTATCATTAAATAAAATATTATTTATTTTAAAATATCATTAATGTCAATTTCAACATTATAAAATAAGATAATTTTTTTAAACTACCAATACACAAGATAAATTTTAACCAAAAAAAATAATACATCCCTAATATTTATAGGTAATATATAATTTTTTTTATGAAATTAATTGTATCAAATTTTATATATTTTAATATTTTTAATATCATTTATTTGATATTTTCATTAATTAAACAATTATTGTATCATCATTTTAAAAGCCATTAATTTAATTATTTCTTCCCTAAAAATTTAAAATTAGTTATAATGATGGATAAAAATATTTTATCTTTCCAATTACTATTTATAGGAAAAGATATATTCTGAATAACCACATATAAAAAATTTAATACTTATTAAAAACATGAGTATGACATATTTGACTTCCCTTAGAACAAAATAATATAGAAGCCTTAAAGTCACACAATCAGATCCAAGAGATAATAAAATCCTATGAAGGATTATTCTTGTTGACAATAACTCATCCAATAAAATTATGATAAGTGTTGGGGTAATTTTATAATATTTTTAATGTTTTTTACCCATAATTACTCGATTTACATTGAACCATGTTAATAAAAAATTACTAAAAATACGAAAATGACCCAAAATAAAAGGAAACTATTTACATAATTTGGAACCACAGATTCAAAATTTGGAATTATTTTTTCAAAATTCAAAATAAATAATGTTTAGTAATTAATTTAAATTTAATCTCGTTGACAGAATGGAAAAGAAAGTTTTTAAAGTGAAAACATTCAAAAGCTTAAAACGTTTTTATGTCTAAACTCAATGTGAAATTTATCCAATTATCTATGTTATATTAACTGATAAAAAATGAAATATTTATACTTTAAAACCCATCAAAAATATTATTTAACAATATAAATTATTTAGACAAAAATTTGTTTTCAATTAAAATGAAATATTTTATCCATGTTCATCAAAAGGTGAATCTTATCAAAAAAATACCAAAAATTCAACCAAAGTAAATTTTTATGTTCCTATTTAAATTAATAAGTTTATTTTATCAAATTTAGTTTATAAAAGTGTTAAAAACTATATTTAAAACTAGTGCGCCATCAAAATGAGGTCTTTTTTCTAAAAATATATTTTTATGTTTAAAATTGGATTTGTTCTTATATAATGTCTAGAAAAAACATTGGATGGATGTTAAATATTATATTGAATATATTAGGTACATGTTTGATTAATATATTACAAAACATGATATTTGATTATTTTATTGGCATAAAACATACTTATACACATTTAAATAGTTTTTATAAAAACATTTCCTTTATATTAAATTGGTTTTTATATTTATTTATAATTAACTACTAACTAGTGAATTAAATAATATATTTGAAAAAGTTATTTAATCCTATTCATAACCACCAATTTAACATCTAGGAAAAAAATTCATTTAAATTAATAATATTAATATTATATCATGGTTTGTTTAAGATCAATATTGCATGCAACGTAAGTTATCAAAGAGATTAAATTTAAAAAGATACAAATCACTAAATTTTTGGGTGTTACAAATTTTTATAAGATAAGTATAAATTTTATAGTAAGTATTAAAACCCTGGGACCATAAAATTATAGGATTTAGTCTAAATAAAAATAAATTATTATTTTTATTATGTTGTGTGTGGTGATGCAGCAGTGACATGTCATGGTGATATAGTAATAAAATTATACATGGTGATGATGTGGAATTAGAAATAGTGTTGGGTGGATATATATTTTTAAATAGTTTATTGATTTTAATAGATGAATTTAATCCATAGAATTTTGAGCATAGTTTATTAGAATATTATGATAGTATTTAATGAATGAAATAATTATTTCCCCTACTCTACAATACATTCCATTATTGGGAAGTCACAGGATAAAAAATTTCTACCTCTCATTTCTAGTTAGAGAAAAGAAACTTAATGGAATCCAACTCTAATCCATTTATCCTTACAAAACAATAAATAAGTTCTTTGTGATCTTGGTGTCCTTCATAATAGAAGTGACACAAATAATAGAGGTTTGTAACATGATCAGCAAGCTTCACGTAGTCATTAATAAGGAAGGACTTCATATTTCTATATTTCCACATTACTCAAAAAACTCAAATTATCATATTATAAATAATATTTTCCAATGGATAGTATGATAAATTTTTTAAAATGGATAATAATCAGATAATCCTAATGAATAGTAATCAAATATATTATTATTTACCTTACTTGACATGAATAGTGAAAATGGTTTTCTTATATAAAACTTCCTTATTCATTATAGCTATTTAATTCATGTATTATCAATAAAATCAAAATGACCAGGATTTAACAAATAAATTTTATTAATGAAATATTAATTTGGATTATTTCTCTCATAGTATGGAGAATTAATTTTTGAATATACAATAATATTTCTTCTTCAATTATGTAATAAATTATTATTTATTTTATCAATGGATGAACATGGGGTTAAATAATATATGTTTATAAAATAATTTTATTTTAAATAATTTTTATTATTCTATTTGTAACATTGTTTATTAGTTGGTGGGTTTTTCAAGAACTATTTATTAATCATTGATAAAATGTATCTTTGATAGATTAAATGTTTCTAATATCTATCATTCTAGTGAATCTTTTCTCTATTTATTATAAAATTCATATAATCCTATTGATTCTATGTTCTTCATTTCATAACTATTTTTTTCCAATCAAGTATTCTATCGACTAAAACATTACTAAAAAAATATATCTCTCATTCATGTTTCTTGAATTCAATCATGGTTCTATGGTTCTACAATGAATAACAATCAGAGAATATTGGGTTTGGGAGTATGACGGTGGTGGCATGTACTGTTTTGTACGTGGATTGTTTAATAAGTAAACAAAAATGATAGGAAGATAATGGATACCAAAAAATCTCCCTGATGAGGTATGATCTTGAGCTCAGGGGAATTAGGCATGGATAATAGTGGAGGAACGGTCAATGGTGGAGTTGAGAGAAGTGTTTACAAAACAAAGTTGATGTTTTGTTATTCTATGTTTTTTTACTAAATTGTGTATAGTCTCTGGTCACACATTATTTATACACCCAACTCAATTTCTTATTTATTTTTAAAGTTCACATGAATTTTAAATACACGTAAATATTTCAGTATGACTTAGAAAAAAATGTTCTAGTGTTAGAGGAAATTTTAAATATCACATATTGTGTGACTCCATGTCACATATCATGTATTTTATAAAAGATGTCTCAACATGTACACATTGTATATGCCTAGTAGTCATAAAAGACCTAAACCTCAAGTATCCTAAAAATACGTGTATCGTGAGTACATGGAGTGAACCATGTTGCACAACATAAAATATGTCAAAAGCATAAACCTGATATTAAAAAAAGGCTCACAAGTCATATACCCCTCTGGACATGACATGTAATCTACATTAAAATTATTTTGATAATTTTAGTATATATCTAGCCTTATAATGTGATCTTACACGGTATGATCCATTTGATGGGCCTTGTGGTTTTCATTGTTGGTAATGCTTGTGTCACTATTTACATGAAATAGAGACCATCTGTTTCCTTGGATTGTGGTGGGAAATTTTCATGTGATGTTGAGATTGTAAATTTCCTTATTTATAGATTTGGTTTGATTTATATTGTTCGAGATATTATCCATGGTCACAACATGAAATAATTTAGTTGGGTTTATTTATTTATGTGTTTTCATTATTATATATTTTATCATAGTGATATGTGGATGTTATAGGTTCATAGGCTAAAGCCTCCCATATGAGATATATTCCTTCTTGATTTTTTCCTCCACCCCTTAGCCTATTGTATGTAGGTTAGGGTTAGCACACATATCATACTATAGGCCTAAGGGGGGTCTCTATAGGTCAGATCATGTTAGAATGGTATCAAAGATGTCCTAGTATTAGAGAGAGAGTTTGGAGTTAGTAACCTTGTGATAATTGGTTTAGGATGCATAGTAAAATGATGTTAACTGGTCTATGGTTGATTAACAGACCAATGAACCCAATAATTGGAATTGGAACCTAATGTAGTATTTCATATTGACTATAATAACATATTATTTTAATAATAACTATAGGACATTAGGTACATAATTTTATTTAATAGTACATGCATAATGTTTAATTTTAGTTGTGTAATCATTCCCACTTTCCTTTTGTAAAATATTCTAGATATTCTTTAATAATTATGAGTTCATCTTGTTAAACACATGATTATATGTTTTATATAGTCATATCATCTTTAGAGATAGGTTTGTGTAAGGCCCGTTCCAAAAATTCACCCTTCAATTGTCAACCATTAGAATTATAAGGCTTTAGTTTAGGTACCTAATCGAGAGGTGTTTCCCCCACTAGTTAATAAAATGAGAGACCCACCCCTATTATAGATATTTTTCCCATAAAATTATGATGAGACTATATTTAGGATGAAATCACTTCATGGGTTACAGAGATGATAGAATCCTAGGTTTCAAGGAAAACTAGATCTTTAGGAAGTGGAATTATGGACAAATACCTGGTCTTTTGTCTGGTTAAGACACTCACTGGCTAGATGTTGTTTCTTGTGATAATTATTTTTCATGTATCAATTGGATGTTGGTGGTCATTAATGATTTATACACATGACAAGAAAAACATACCATGTACATAGTTTGAGTATATATTACGAAAGGATTATTACCCAAAAACCTTGTAAATGATTCAAGTATAGGTGATATTGAGCCTTTAGAAGGTTAACATGATGATATCTCAATATGAAACAAGGTTCTTAAAACTCATGAGATATTTTCATGACATGCTTCAGGATATATGGCTCCAGGATTAGAATTTTGAGAATGGAATCCAGTGATATATTTAACCAAGTATCTTATCATTATTCATTCCCACATATGTTATAGTTCTTGAGAATTCCCAAGTTATTGATAGTTTCCAAGAAGATTCATAGCTAGGAACTAGAGAAAAATCATCAAAAGTATCTAGTTAGTGGAATTTAATAGGATTTTTTTCATTCGAGTTAGTCATATTTTCAATCATGGACTCAAAATATAGAATATGATGTTTTAGAAGTAAGTTCTACCTAAACAATAAATGGTTCTTTTTTTCATGCAGTGGTAGATGACATCAAGATAAAGTATTGACCTCCATATGGGAAATAGAGGGTATTTATGGTAGAATAGTGGATAGATTTCCCTAGAATAGGTAGCGTACAAACTAGGTACCTACATAAGGTAAATAGGGTTAACCTTCTAGAGAATTATATGGTATAGACTCATCTTGGAGTGGGATATACATTGATCCACTTCTCTCACCACCACTACTAGGTGAACCACTTCAAGACTAGATTGTTTGAGGTTAGGGTAGGGGTCATATAAAAGTTATGGAGGGCCCTGAGAAATCATCACCTGACATGGTTTGAGTTATGATATATGTTTTATATACTTTAGCACTCATACTCTTAGATATAAGTCTCAGCCATTAATTTCATATTGTATATATTTTTATGAGAAATAAATTTTACTACAGCTATAAAAATAATCACATCTATAAGAGACTATTACTTGTAGTGATCATCCACTCTTCTGTATCTATCATTAGTGAAAAATTTAATTTAATATACATATATTATCTTAGGACCTCATAATTTCATAGATAAGACCTTATGATGCTATAATATTCATGGAATGTTTATCTTAAACCCATTCCATGGTTGATTTATATTGGAACATTGTTATTTTTCATCATGAAAATTGTTTGAGACTTCCCTTTAATGGAGAATAGGACCTCTAAGAAGGATGACCATGAATGACCCTAAGGAGATTCCAGCTGATTTCCCATAAGTTAAAAATATCGAAACTATATTCCTCTGAAGATTTGGAGGATCGGTTTCCTACTGTAATTGAGTAGTATATAAATGTTTTAATATAGGAAGTTATAGGGTTTCACGCTTACTGGGAAGTAAATTTGATTATATAATCACTCCAAGATATTTCATCAATATTCTTAGTAACATATTGGATGACCCTATATGATCTTTGGAATCTTAAGAAGAATTTATAAGTCCTCTTAAATAAAGGCTTTATAAGACCCATCATTCCCCTTAAGTAGCTCATGTTCTATTCCCCAAGAATAAGGTTAAGATCTTTGGGATTTGTACTAACTATATTCATCTAAATCAGGTGATTGTCCATAAAGGACCCCACTCCCAATAATCATTGATCACTTCAATCAGTTGAAAAGAGAAAGATGGTACTTAAAGATTGATTATAGTTTTGGGTATCACATACTTTATGTTAATGAGGAGTACATCTTGAAGATAGTGTTTCAGTGTTTCTATGGACACTATGAGTTACTTGTGATGTTTTTCTATATAATGATTACCCTTAAGCATTCATGAGACTTCTAGATTGGATTTTATAATGATATTTATACTATTTCATTATGGTTATCATCAACTTCATCCCCATTTATTTTGTATCTGACTTGGATTATTTTGCATACTTGAGGATTATCCCAAACTTACCCCTTGAGTATCATCTATATAAAAATATCTCAAAGTTTAAGTTCTGGATTTGGGGATTTAATTTCATTTGTAATATATTTTCAAAGGGTGGTGTTATAGTTAATCCCTAAAGGTTGAAGACTTTATGGCTTTGGATCCACTCAAGATGGTGTTTTAGGAACAAAATTTTCTTTGGAGAGTGGGATGCTACAAGAGAATTTTGGAAGATTTATCATTTATTATAGACTCTATGATGACCATTAACTAAAATATTTATCCATTAAATTATTCCCAATAATATCAAATAAATTTCAAGGGGCTAAAGATGAGATTTAATGGTTCCCCAATGTTTTAGTTTCTAGAGGAAGGAGTGGTGTATGAGGTATAGAATGATGCTTCTAGGTTTAGCCTAGGTTATGAATGATGGAGAGGCATGATATGATTCTTTAAAAGTCTATGAATATAATACCACACAAGAATAAATAAATAATCCATGAATTATATCTTTTTTTCATTTTGTTTTCATGGAAGATATTGAGACATTATCTCCTTGTTGAGCTGTTTGCAGTTTACATTGATCATAAAATCATCAAGTATATCTTTTCATATACAGATGTCAATTTTATGAATATTTAATGGTCGTAGTTCTATTAGTACAATGATTTCAAGTGAATATATACTCTAGGAAAGGGAAATATTAAATTTATTTCCATTAATTGTAAACTCTATGTGAAATAAATTAAGGAGGTTTCTAAGTAGTTTAATTTTCTACGGTTGTATTTAATAGAGAAAGGAGATATTTCTTACCTATAGTCAATGGTGTTGGAACGTACACAACTTCTTTGGGTGAAATAGTATTCACATAAGGATATAGATTTCAAGGTTTTTTAAAATTATATTCTCTCAATAGATTCACCTGAAGGATTTTATAAAGGTACAGATAATGTTATCCACTTCTGAGACTAACCATTAGTTTCAGAATTGATGCATGAGGAGGAGTTGATAGAGTTCCATACCTCCTCTTTGTTGGTATATATTGGTGGTATGAAGATTTATAAAGATCCTAAGAACTACTTTTGGCATTTAGGAATGAAGTGAGGTATTGATAAGTTAATATTAAGATGCCTCACTTATCAGTTAGTGAATTACAAACACCATGTTTTAATAGGTTTTAAACAACCCCTATTGTTTTCATAGTATAAGTGGGATATAATATCAATGAATTTCATTTTTGGACATTCATTATCCATAAATGATAATCACACTATCTGGGTGATTATTGAATTGATGACCAAGACAACTTACTTATTTTATATTCAAGATTAGAGTTTTATGTAGTTATTAAGAAACCAGTAAATTAAAGAGATTATAGGATTTCATAGAGTACCATCATCAATTTTTTCCAATCATATAACTTATTTCATATCCTAGTTATGGAGGAGTTTTTAAGTAGATTACAGGACTATATATTTTTGAGTATAACATTTCACCCCTCGATATATGGTATGACCGAGAGGACCATCTTGGTTATTAAGGATATGTTGTAAGATTTCATGCAATATTTTTGCATATGTTGGTATGATAACCTATTCATAGTAAAGATCTCATAAAACAAAATCTACCATTATAATATTGTAATAATACCTTTTAATGTCTTATACAGGAGACATAATATGTCTCCCTTTTAATGGATGTAAATTATGGAGTCATATCTTAGGGTTCTTGAGCTTGTGTGATTGAAAATGGAGAAGTTTAAAGATATCAAATAATTTAGGACAACCTAGACCCTTCTTAATAATTATACAGATAGAAGATAGAAGCCTATGGGGTTTGACAATGGAGATCATGCATTCTTAATGGTCTCACCTTGACATGGTTTAATCCGGTTTTTACAAGGAAAATAGTTATCAAATAAAAGAGGCTAATATTTATTTTTAATATTATAATATTCATGTTATTAAATATTCATAATCACTAGTACTACTACATTTTACAATTCAAACTTCTTTTCTTATCATGTTTGTAATTCATTCTTAAAATTCACAATTACTTGGTAAATTTTTAAAAACCTACTAAAACACCCACTAGTCTTGATTTTAATTTAATATTTTATTTTCATGACTCCCATTTTACAATTATAACTGAATCCTTTTTAGCTATTTTAGATTCATTTGGTATGATGACTAAAGTGGGCCTTGAATCCAGAAATTCCCAGGAAAAGTGAACTCGATAGTTTCCCACTAAAATGACTCTAGTGGCCATGATCCAAGAATAATGAATCTGAAACTTAAATAATTTTATATTGGAAAAAATGGGTAGCATTTCATTAAATGTTTTCCAGATCTGAATTTTAAGTTATTGGGGTTATACAGGCATCTTAAGTGGAATATTTATAGTCCAGATTCAGTGTCTTAGAATGACATCCACAATTTTGATGAATACGATGATATTAAAACTCCATATGGGATTAAATGTTTAAATATGATTGAGTAAATCATGGTATTAATTTTTATATTATACATCCCACACAAATTCATCCGTCTAGAAGCTCATTTGGGTGCCTCTATTGGGTGGATGCAAAATGGATTTTATTTTTTTTCTCAAGGTTGGAAAATTCCACTCTCCATTAAATTTCAACCCAACTATGCCTACCCTCATTAATTGGTAAGAATTGAAAAAATGGAGGCTCTAAAAAAGTCTCTAAAAATTCCAATTTAAAGCATGGTGTTGAAGGATTTGGTATGGTAGTTTGTCTTATTTCAATTATAATGTTATTATATCATTTTTATTTTGTCATTTATTTTTCACATGTAAGTTGTTAGAATCACCTATTTTATTAATAAAAGTTATTATTTAACTTGATTAATTACCTCCTTTATAATATTTTTATACCTTTGTACAAATTATTGAATATATTCATTCCAAAATTTGTGAAATCAGTTACACAACAAATGAGTGTTTGCTATTTTATTTTTTTCTCCTCTTCAATTCCACACTTAAGGGTCAATTTCTATTTTCCATTGAGATCCTTGCATCAATGGAGGGATAAACCTATTATGGGTTGATCCATGGGAGTTACATAAGGATATATTAGATATTATTTTTATTCTTTAAATATTTAATCATTTATTATATTAGATATTTTCATTCAATGATTTTATTTATTTATCGACCTTATTGAATTTAATTTCAACACTTTTCATGATCTAATGATATCATTTAACTTTAAGTTCCCATAAAAATTATCCTCTGTGTTTATATTTGATTGTAATGTTTATGTTAATATTTTGAACCTATAATTTTTATGTGTAGTTTTATTTCATTGAATGAACCCCTCTTGATTTAATAAAATTAAAATAATTAAAAATGAAATTCAACCAATCCACCATTGAAAATTACATAGGTTCAACTCATTCTATCAAATAGAATTCCCAAATATTATTTAGTTTTCTAGTACTACATTCAAATACACTATAATGTTGTCCACTTTATATCCATGCATCCCCCTATAATAATTTTGTTATTAGGTTTCTTCTTAGGCATCTGAGGATTTGAAAACTGAAGATGTAATACAATGACTGATTTAGCCCTAAAATTGGGTAAATTTCAGTGAGGCAAGAAATAATCTAACCTAATATTTTTTTTTGAAAAATATTTTTATTTTATAAATTCTTAAAAGAGAATGGAACAATTATACATTAGTGTGGATAAATAAATTGAATCCCTAAAGAATCACTACAGACAAAGAACATAAAAACAATGGGTAAACCCCTAATATGGATAAAAATAGGAACCTCAAAAACTAAATAACCTTGGGAAGAAAGAAAATATACGATTGGGTTACCATAATAAAATTTATTATAAATTGATACCCTTTTATATAAAAACCTCTTTCATGACCTGAGAGGTTACACTACTAAATAGTGTGCTAGATGTGGATGAGATAGATACTTGATGATCAGAAAATATTCCAATTCAATAATTAAAAGTGGTAGGACTCTATCCATGCACAAAGAAAAAGTAAAAATAAGGAAAAACAATTCTAGAATTAGATAAGATCAACTAATAAATCTATTTATAAAACCAATAAAAACTGAACATATATTTTCCTAAACTACAACACCCCTAGCCCTAAAATTATTAATTGAGGAACCACCTATATTAAGTTTCAAACCAATAGATAGAGGATATAAATTTACCCATCAAACTATGTGAACCAAATATGAATGTAAATAAATATTCAACACCTTAATATAAAATATTATAGAAACCTTAAGGAGAAACCACCAATATTAACACTACCCATCTCAACCAATAGTTTATTACATTGAAACAAGAATGAACCTGTAGTTGGATGCCAACTACCCATCATATAATATTTTCTTCCATACCACAATACCCAAAAAATACCCCTAAAATCCTGATAGTATGTTAATTTAATAAGAAGTAGACAACATCCCCTAAAACATGGTGTCCAATATTGAATCAAATGATCTACACCATCATATTATCTTAATAAGCTTACCAAAGTGACCCCAAAGCATGGAAGACCAATAAATTTGTAGAATGAAGTTAAAATAGGAGTCATGTAAATGAATATTACAACAAATACATAAAAAATATACTAAAATTTATCTTATTTTCTTAGAAATTTCTTTATGAATATAATCCCTCTATATTCTTCACACTTGTAAACTGATTTTATTTGGAATTGAGAAGTTAAAAATGAAATCACCCTACTTAACCTTAAAAAACTACTTTATTGGTGTGATGGATTATAACAACCAAGAATCTTCTCTGAGAGTTTTGGAAAATATTGTAGCTAATACTCATCATTTTCTAAAATGAACTGGACCCATCCTTATTAAAACTCTGAAAAAATAGTCTGAATAAACTCCTCGTGGAGAAAAACTTCATTCAGATAAATGAATAGATCTAGGCACCCATGGAAAAAGTGATGATGATCAACCAACTTATCCTTATAAAGGCTAAGATTTATAGAACCTAAAATTAACCTCGATTGATTCTAGAACAATAGTATTAACATAACCACTAACTTCCATAAATAGGAATCATTAACACTGAAACCTTTCCCTATCAGATTATCAAGGTTCATGTATTTACAATGGGATAAACAGGTCCAAAGAAACATGCCTTCCCTAAAATAACATAGAGTCTTTTCTTGAATCACCTTAAAAGTTAATTATACCCCATGGATATTAATAAATATTTCATGTAATATGATAGAATAGTTTTTCCAATCGATCTAGTATAGGAATTTATTACCTCTCAAGATAGTTAAGAAACTAGAAAAAAAGTGTTCTAGGCCTTTGATCGATGATTTAAGCACTACCAAATTGAAAAAATGATGAATTGGTAGAAAAAAGATGACTTTGGAATAAGATAATACTTCCTCTAAATGAAAGAAACATATTCCTCTAATTTTTAATTCTATTTAAAATCCTTCCAAATAAATAATAAAAGTGATAAATGCACTTTTCTTTATTGATGTGAGAAACTCCATGATAATCAATTAGATTTTTATGGAGAAACTAAACCTTCCTTCCAAATGGATACCCCTAACATTAGATAACTTGTCTAAGATAAGCATACTAATCTTGGATAAATTTAAAAACTGGCCCCTCCACTATCCATGTAACGACCAAAAATTTTTATGAATGAAATCCCCTTATTATAATTATGGCATACAATAAAATAACATCAAATCACATTAATAAAACAATTTAAACTTTATATTTGAATAATTAATGAAATAAAAGGCATTTCTATAAGTTAAGGAACCTACACTCATGAAATAGTAACTTGGCCTTAAGAATAGTAATGTGAACCTTATGAATAGTAAACCAACTAATTGAATAGTAACCTAACCAATGGAAGTAGAAATAAAATTTATCCATCTTATAAGTGACAATATGATATAATTATATCATAATATAAGTAAATAAATATTTTAAAAAATATTAATCAAGTGTTGGTATTTTTTTAAGTCATAAATATTTAATTAAATATATATGACTAATTTAATAATTTAAAATAAAATTTATTTTCGTAAAATTTATTCAGAAATTATTGTTTTGATGTATTATTATTATAAGATAATTGTATGAGACCTTAAGAAAATTTTCAAAGTGTTAGAAAATTTATATTTTCCAAATAAATAACGATTTTTATTAAAAAATAAATTTATCTTATTTAAAATATTATTTTCATAAAATGGAGTTCATTTGTGAATTCTAGACATTAAAAAATGATTATGGATATTTTTTGGGATTTTTATAAAATTCATGAATTTTTGAAGAATGTTGAAATATGGTATATGTAAATCAATGATTTTTTGAGTCATGTTTGAGTGATGGTTGATGTAAGTGACCATTTTATCAAATTTATGTGCACACATTTCTATATTAAGTCTAAAGAATCATCACTATTTCTTGTATTGAAAAAATTAATAAAATAATGAATCAAATAATGAGAAAACACCCACTCCCCCACTATAAATACCACCCCTCACCACCTCTTCTCCTCACACCTCTGAAGCCTTGAGCCTTATATATATTCTGACCAATACTACTCCCAAACCTCTCCCCCACATTCAGAATATTTTGGTCTTAACAAAAGATGAAAACCAAACCACTAAGTAGGTTCTCAACAAGAAGGAATTAAGAGGTAAAACCCTCTTCTATTTTCCTTCAATTTATTTTCAGGTTCCTTTATTTTCTTTTTCTATCCTCACCCACCCTCATACAAAGGGAATTAAGACTATAATATCTTATATATAATATAATTTTATCTTCTTATGGAATAATTCTTCATAAAATATCCTCTCCTCTCTCTTTTACTTTAAGAATGAAAACATTGTTTGTGAGGTGCTAATTTACGACCTTCATGGACGACTTGCTTTTGAAATTCAATTACATCTTCCAGGCTAGTCATGACCCCATTTTTATGGTTGAAACATATTATAATAAATTTATTATATCATATTTATTGTTTTTTAATAATTTTGTATCCATGATAATATTTTTTTAAACAAGATTAGTTCATTGTGATAAACAATGCTAAATTAATCCAAAATATTATCATTAATGATTTATCAAATTAATCATCATCACATATAGAAAAAAATGTATTTTAATATTCTATAGGTTCATTAATAACATATAAGTTCATTTTTGGACAACTATCCTCATTATACATAATTTTCCATACTCATATTCAAGTTATATGATAATGAAAACCTAGGAAATCAACGCTCTTAAACGATGAAATTGAATTTCATAACCCACAAAAATGGACATAAATGAACATAATAAAATTATAAAAAATAAAATACATGTATAAATGGTTCTTTATTTATTAATTAATTAATATAATTTGATTATTCAAGACATTAAAATCAAGTGAAGAATCATTTCAGGCATAAGCTCAGGGATTCTACCGGAACCTCCATTATTCTTTCGGGTTACTCTTCATCTATTTTTACCCAAATTATATTCTATTTTATTTTTATGTAAATCTTAAAAATTATTTTTATATGTTCCAAAATCATGTATCAATATCCATTCAACTTTCTTTTCTAGGATATACATGTTTTTAAAAGGTTCTGTAATCAATTCTTCCTGAAAAGAAAGTCTGATTTAAGGGAACTTCTTGAATTCTTACCCATATTCAAGTATGATCCATAATCTATTTTAATACACTATTATTATTATAAAATCACTAATTTTATCATGAAAAACTACCTCGGTTCAATTTTAATTTTTAAAAAACAATTATGCCTTTTTCATTTTAAAGAATCTTGAATGGTTTCCCTTCAACCGTACTAAAATATTTTATTTATATTGTTTCTTAAACACTATTTCCACTTTAGTTTTACATCACATATAATTATATATTCCTATATTTATTTATTAATTTCCATTTATGATTTAATTCCTTTATTTCAAGGACACATTTATGATACATTCATTTATTATGCTTTTGACATGATTATGATACCCAATTATTTCCATGGGTAACCCTTATGTTTATTTTTGATTACTTAGGTATGGTTATTTGTGGGAAATAATATTCATGAATTTAGAAAACCATGTTTTTAAATAGAAAAATGTATGGAAGTTTTTGAACTTTTTTTTTATGAGACAGGTCGTTTTTAAATACGAACTTCATAACATAATTTTGAGTGTTAAAGAACTTTCATGTGTTGTTTTTTGGTCTTGGGTGAAGGATTGAGAAGTCTACCGAATGGATAAATATGTTTCGGGAGTGTCAGGACCTAAACAACTACATGTTTTTAAAGACAGTAGAGGTCACACAGTCTGTGCATAGTCTTCTAAACTGTGCGGCCCACTGCAGGTAACCATGCGGTCCTGTTTCAAAAGGGGGTAGTGGATTTAAAAATAGGATGCACACGGTTTGGGAAACCATGTTCCTAGAATGTGTGGGGTGTGTCTTGGAGGTAGTAGGAACCACATGGTTTGGGCATAGTTTGGAAAACCGTTAGGGTTAAACAGTGCACAACTCCCAGTTTTTAAAATTTGATTTTTTTTAATTAAATTAAATTAAAATAAAATAAAAAGAAACTAAAACCTAAACTACTCTCCCACTCCCCTATCACCACGACACAGCGCACCAGGGGGCTCCCATTTGAGCTGTTCACGTGACCCTCCTCGTCTCCATCTTTCTCCATCAATCCATCCTATTTTCCTTTGCTTTATCACACGAACCTTTATGATAAGGTATCCCACACCTTCTCCTCCCTATTTCTAGTCAGTTTTGGGTCTCTTAATTACACCTCAAGGTTTTTCCAAACCCTAGGTGGGGGATAAATCATTTTTTGGTTCTTCCCTTCGATTCTAGGCCATGTGAATGTTTCTTTGGGTGCAGTTCTGGCTTATTCCGACAACCGCTGCCAAAGGTGAGGCGGTTTTGGTGGTTTTGGTCCACTAGTTTTTATTCGGGGTAAATTTTATCCTTGTTTCCTTGATACCTTTTTGGAGATTTTTGTATCTATGAGTCCTCCACATGTTTCTTGAAGTGTGTTGACCTTCTCCATGTGGTTTCAATTCGTTTTGGGTTCTTCTTAAACACCCAAGGTAATGGTTTACTTGTGTTTCTTCACCCCACACCATTTAAATTACGTTCTTTAATTATTTTAGGGTTAGTAGTGTTAAATGTGTAGTGTGTTGGTCCCGGCTTATTGGTTTTGAGTTTCCAAGTCAAGGGAGACTCACCAGCATATTCATAGGTATGTATATGTGTATATGTGGGTTCCCCCATTATGTGAAATTCATCCATGGTAGTGAATGAACATATATGGGGCCAGGTGTTCTCATGTATATATTTAAAATGCATGTGAAGGTGAGTGGAGATGGGTATATGCATATAATAATATGTGTACAGATCCCCTTGTGCATGACCATGGCCATGTGGGTGTGAGCATTGGGGCTAGGTGTCCTTTCATGTGTGTGGAAGTGCATATACTCAGTGGGGGAGCAGTTTCTTTTTTTAGAAAGCTCCAAGAGCCGAGTGGATAGCTTGGTTCCACCTTAAGGTAGGGTCCCTTTCCAAGTCCTCTAATTCTATAAATGCATTAATTAATTACTTACTACATTTAAATTAACTTTTAAATTCCTGCAGGGATGTATCTAAATTGAATGCTCTTAATCCGGTTTAGCATTTTTAATGATTTAAAAATCTTAAGATGATAAATTATTTGTTCGATAATTAATATCATGATTTTATAATAAAACCCCTATAACGGAGGTTCACTGTCTTCAAGAAAAAAAGTACTGGTTAGACCTTACTTTCTTGACTTGTCATGATTATAATTTGTATGAATTGATGTTATGTAGAAATATTCTATGTTTAGTACATGTCCCTAATTGCATTGGAAAAATAGATTACCTTTTTAAATAACTAAAAAGGAAAAGACAATGCCTAAGTGCTTGTCCCAGTTTTGAATTTGATTTAACCATGTGTGATGTTTTCTATAATTGTATTTTAGTGTTTTGACACATTCAGGACACTGTTCAGGTGTACCTTGGCATGACCTTTATAAAGTTAAGACCTTCTATTTTAAATGGTAAACTTATCCTATTAATCCCATAATGGAAAGTACCATGTATGCTCATCACCTTACCCGCCTAAGGTGAGTTCTTTGAATTGTCAATTAAATGTGAAATGTGAATTGGAAAGTATAATGAGTATATCACTTAGCCTTTTAAGAGTAATTTGTTAAAGTTTGCATGTTTGTAGCATCCCTTTCCATGATTATGGAAGGTATTAGAGTGAAACTTAATTAATGAATACTCCTTAATGGCTTTTACTAAATAAATGGTTGCAATGCTACTTGACCTTTCCACAGTAATGGAAGGAAAGGATTGGACAAATAAATAAATGGTTGCAATGCTACTTGTCCTATCCACACTAATGGAATACAAGGCTTAGACCAATAAATAAATGGTTTCAACTATACTTGACTTATTCACACTAATGGAATGCAAGACATGAACCAACTGAATTATATCATGATTACAATATCAAATAGGAATGGACTAACTCAATATTTCCTTGGATTCTAAAAGGAGAATACATTGGGTCTCGGGAACCCCATTCTGATTCAAGAAAGCGGTTTGATAAGGTTAATACCCTCCTAGATTATGTTCCTTGTCTTATCTTTGGATGATCGGTATACTACCGTTGGGTCCCCATGTAGTACTATAGGATGCCTTGGATACACTCCTTGGATCCAGCATTGACAAGTAGGTGCTTTGGATACACTTATTAGACCAAATCCTTACATATCCCCATTTTACCTTGGATAAAATCCCTGGAATCGGTAGGTGCCTTATTGTGGAATGCCTTGGATTACGCTCCTTGTATTACACTCTAACCCCTTCTCTAGACTCAGATACTACTGGGTTAGCTTTCCATGAGATCTATGTTACCTTGGTTATTAACCTGGAACTCCCTCATCAGATATATTTGACAAGTTTCCTTATTACATTTGGGAACCTTATTACTAAATACCATCACATGATTCCTTGGATAAACTCATTGGGTCCAACATTGAAAAGTATGTTCCATGGTTAAATCCCATCGGTCCCGGTCATTGCTTTGGACCATTTTACCTTGGAATAAATTACTTGGACTCGATAGGCAACTTACTCACATGTGACTTCTGAATAAACTGGAAATATTCAATTAATGAACTGATTACATGTACAGACACCATCCGAGGGATAAAACGAGTAAATGGTTATTTTGTTATAATGTATTTCTTCTTTTATTTATGCATGCTTGAACACTGTTTAATTTATATTACACTATCAAGATTGGGCTAGACACTGGTGGTACCAGCCTACTGAGATTTATATCTCACAACCTACTTGGGACACCATTACACTAGGGTCTCTAGTAGAACTTTCTTATTTGTAGGGCCTTGGACCTTGATTGTTGTTGTTTTCTTGCACCTGGAGTAGGATCAAGGGACTGAGCTGGAGTTCAGAATGATCATGGAGATCACCTTTGTGATTTTTTTCTTTTCCTTAATTGAGTCCTAAATTTTATTGTATTGAAAGTCATGTTGTACTGTTTACTAATTTTTTTAATATATAAATATCATGTCATGAATTCATCTATTATATAAACTGGTGTTGGCTGCTTTTGTTCATTAATATGAAATCTGTCTTCTGCTGCTTTGACAATTATGTATTATTGCTTCCACTGTTGACTGCTATTTACATTGTAATACCACCATGAAACCTTGATAAGAGGGTATAGTCTCCCCACTAACTATCCTTACACCATCATTGCTATTCGACAGCCTCTAGAAAATGGGGAGGTGCTCTTGAGGTCATGTGGTGATTGGTCCGAAGACCGTCTTAGTGTTGATCCGAGTAAAGATGTTACAAAGTGGTATCAGAGGTGTTTTTTCCTTTAGTGTTACTATTTTGGTTTGGTATCTAGGAGAGTAGGAAAGTGTTAGTGCCTGGTAAATAGTTGTTCTTGGGACTGATCACCCCACGTGCGGGAAATGACCAAGTGGCATAGAATGTGATTGCTGTTTTTGTTGTTCATTGTTACAATTGATATGATTTCACCTAAAGTGACTAGTGTACATTCTGATTATTATGATTTTTGGAATTTTGGATACTTTTATTGGCCTGATATTGAAAATAAGTTGCATTACATGCATCATATTTGGTAATTGGAAATTCACATGCCATGCATATATGCCATTCCATATAGATGCATTAGTAGGTTTCCTGCTAAGTGTGATTCGATGCCTTCTTAATATGACATGATTCAATTTATACCTATTTAGGTAATACATCAGCATTCCTTTTGTGCTTACTGCTTGTTATAGCATGCTTATATGATTAAAATTCCATTCTTCTGAGATTTGTGATTATTTCTCTGTGTTAGAGGATTGTAGTGACATGACATGCTAGCTTACATTGATATATGTAAATGGTTACATGGGATAATTTTACTATTTTAGGTTATAACAGGAGCCAATTTTTAGTTATAAGGTGTATAGGCACCTTATAGCTAGAAAAAGGTAACTCGTGTAATTGAACCATAGTAAAAAGGATGAAAAATTCAATTGTTAAGTGAAGTTGGTTTTGACTAAAGGGAGAGAAATTCCAAACTATAAAGTGTATGGGTGCTTTTTAGGTTGGTAGGTGGCCATCAATATAAATTTTACCATTATTTTGATCATGTTAAATTATGAATTGACGTTGGTACCGATTAATGGGAGCCAATTTTCAATCCATGGAGTGTATGGGAACTTCATGAATTAGGAAATGTAAACTCATATTAAATGAAATGGAACGATGCTTTGTAAAATTCTTATAAGTGTTAAAGATGTTTACTATTGATCTGAAATAAAATGGCTAGCTTTCAAAATGCAACCGGACCCAAGTAGGTCAGTTGGGGAATGTTTTTATGAGATGATTCGTTTGGGTGTTTAAATTTTAATAATTTGTGTGTTTTCTATTGGGTTGCTTTCTAGAAAACCTAGGCGGGTTAAAATGAGACCCTTGTAGGTCTCTTTATCTTCTTAAATAGTAATTTATTTTGATAAGTTTCTTTAAAATGATGGGATTTCAACTAATTTGAAATGTTTTTAAATGGAATTTTTATAAAAACTTGCCTGTTTTTCCCTTAGGGCATTGGTAAAAATCAAGTACCTTGTGATTTGTTTTGAAAATTGTAATTTTATGTTTTGATTAAATATTTTTATGTTTAAATATTAAATGTGATTAAATATAAGAGGCTTAGAAATGGAACCTATAGTGATGTCCACTATTTAAAACCCTCATGTAAATGGTAGTTCAGACTTCTTTTTGAATTTCCTTGGAATAGAAGCGTGGGTACTTTTTGTAGGAATTCTTTTCCATAGCAATGGATTTATGATCAGTGTTTTAGCCTAGTAACTTCTTCTTAATGTGAACTAGTTTTAGGATTGAAATTTTATCTTTACGAGGGGATAACCCATGTTAGGTAGCACCCTCAAGACATAAATGATGTGCGAGTGAAACAAATTTTCTCACTTTCGGTGTCGTTTGGGTGTCGTTCTTCCAAGTTGGACTTTTAGTTTTAAAGTGAAACCCTTGTTTGGATGGGTGGTCATGTATTTCTTGACCTTTAAATAAGTTTTAGCATTGATTAATGATCGTTTCCAACTGGTTATACATTCCTTGGCCATGGTCAGCTGCTTCGTAGGTCGTCTGGCCCCTCCTTCTTCTTAGTGATGGATAACTTGGTTTGGCATCGTCTAGGTTGATGGTCGTATGAGGAAATATGACTCTGAAATAAATCTTCTTGTACTGTTGATTATGGTCTTGTGTCATCTCCAAGTAGAGTGGATTTAGAATTAAATAATCAGTTTCATTACAAAAATTTCATGGGTTTTTGAAATACTCAGGTGTTTTGACATGACAATCTTGTTGTTATAATCTATCGTGATTATGAGTAGTTAGTTTTTCTTCGTTTTGCTGCTAGGATACTCCTAAGGTGGGTAGTGTCGTCTTGAACCTGTAAATGTGTGCTTACAAGTAGAAGGAACACCTAACAGGACCATTCGGAAATGTCCGGGTTATCTTGAATGACTTTGAGTCTTGCTAGTGTGGCTTTATGTTGGTGCTTTCTCTACAACACGACCTTGTTTTGGTTCGACTGTTTTACCATCCAGTTTCTGGGTGCGTAACTAGAAAACACATCGTAAATCCTCTTAGTGTACTATTATTAAGAGATGAGCATGTCCCCTATATTGACATCATCCTTGATACACTAAGAGAGCTTCAGTCTTATGCCATGCTAAATCCTTTAAAGCTATTGGGCTTGTTGGATGATCCTTGTTAGTGTTGCACACTAAGCGTGGTTCTCCTCGAGGCTTTCTAAGTTTTGAGTGATTCCTAGGTTCCCCAGTAGGAACACCTTGTTCAAATTCATGGACTCCAGTCATTTATTTTGAATTACTCTAGTTTCCTAATCCATACTTATACAGGATATGTCGGCCAAGTGGACCGACTCATTCTCTTTCTTTCAGTTTGATGTTTATGTTTGTAAGTGTCCATTTTAAAGCATGGTGCCAGGTGAAGGAAAGTGTGGGATCAAGATTGGTAGTGTCATTTGAGAGAGTTTACTTGACCAATTATAATAGGTCAATCAACATTATACCATTTATTTTTAACGAAATCATGCTAGGAGTGTCGTAAGAACACTTAGAGTTGTACCTTGTACAAAAATTCCAGTGGTGGAGGTACTGTGGCTTGGAATTGTACCCTTCTTAAGTTAAGACCTATGGTGGCGAGTACCATCAGTCGAGTGTTTAACGATACTTTGACATAATTGTTTCTCTATATAAATAGGCTCAATTAAGATCCATTTCTATGTTTAAGTTGAACTTTGAGAGCTGGATCGTGTTATAAAGGCTCAAGTGTAGAATTCTTAAGAACTTCTTAAGGTGCATTGGGCATTGGTAACACAATGCAACCGTTTGAATGAAACTTCACGTCCCTTTTTATTCAAAAATTGTTTATGTTGTTTCTAAAGGATTATTGGGGATGATAAGTTTTTAGGGTGGGTAGATTGTAGAAACCCATGTTTTCAACTGGGCAAAATTATAGAGGTTTTTGAACTTCATCATTTACGGGATGGCTCTTTTTTAAATATGAACTTAAGAACATAATTCAGAGTGTTGGAGAACTTTTACGTGTTGATTTTGGACTTGGGATATGGATAGATAAGTATCCCAAGTTTCTTGAGATGTTTCTAGAGTGTCGGACCGGAAAAAACTGAAAGTTTTTAAAGACATCTAGGGCGCACAGTTTGCTAAACCGTGCGGCCCACTGTAGGTAAACGTGCGGTCCTGTTTCAAAAGGGGGAAGTGTCTTTGCGCATGGGCTGCACATGGTTTGGGAAACTGTGTGCCTAGACCATGCGGGGTGTGTCTTGGAGGTAGTAGGCACCACACGGTTTGGAAAACTGTGCGGGTTAAACAGTGCACGACGCCCGATTTTTAAAATTTGAATTGTTTTAATTTAATTAAATTAAATTAAAATAAAATGAAAATAAAACCTAAACTACTCTCCCTCTCCCCTCTCACCTCAACATAGTGCACTGGGGGGTTCCCCTTTGAGATACACACGCAACCCTTCGTGGCCACATCTTCCTCCGTCAATCCATCCGATTTTCATTCGGATTCTCGCATGAACCTTCACGATATGGTATTTGGAACCTTATCCACCCTGTTTCGGGTCTGTTTTGGGTCTCTTCATCATGCCTTGAGGTTATACTAAACCCTAGGTGGAGGATAACACATTTTTTGGTTCTTCTGTTTGATTCTAGGCCATGAAAAGTTTTCTTAGGGCGTGGTTCTTGCTTGTTCCGACAACCGCCGCCGAAGGCGAGGCGGTTCAGGTGGTTTTGGTCCACAGGTTTTGCATTGGTGAATGTTTTCTCCTTATTTCCTCGATAATGTTTTTGGGTATTTTGGTATCTATGAGTCCCCATCATGTTACTTGTAGTGCATTGAGCTTCTCCATGTGGTATCATTTCATTTTCGGTTCATCGTCGACACCCGAGGTAAGGGTTTACCTATGTTTCTTAGTGCCACACCATTTAAATTATGTTCTTTAGTTATTTTATGGTTCGTAGTGTTAAATGTGTAGTGCGTTGGTCCCGACTTGTTGGTTTCGAGTATCCAAGTCAAGGTCCACTCGCCTACATATGTATAGGTATGTATATATGTATATGTGGGTTCCCCCATTATGTGAAATTCATCCATGGCAGTGAATGAACATATATGGGGCTAGGTGTGACCGTATATATATATATAAAATGCATGTGAAAGTGAGTGGAGATGGGTATATGCATATAATAATATGTGTAAGGATCCACTTAGGCATACCCAATGGCCATGTGGGTTTGAACATTGGGGATAAGTGTCCTTACACATGTGTGGAAGTGCATATACTCAGTGAGGGAGAAGATGCTTTTAGTTAGAAATCTCCAAGAGCTGAGTGGATGACTTGGTTCCACCTTGAGGTCGGGTCCCTTTATAATTCCTCTAACTATATAAATGCATTAATTAATTACTTACTGCACTTTATTTAACTTTTAAATTCATGATGTGAAGTATCTAAATTGAATTCTCTTAAATGCGTTTTAGCATGTTTAGTGATTTAAAATTCTAAAGGTGATAAATTATTTGTGTGATAAGTAATATCATGATTTTATAATAAAACCCCTCCAATGGATGTGTGCTTCCTTTAAGATAATAAAAGTAGTGGTTAGACCTTGATTTCTTGAATTTTCGTGTTTATAAATCTTATGCCTTGATGTTATGTTGAAATATGGTGTGTTTAGTACATGGACCTAATGGAATTGAAAAAATAGAGTTACCATTTTAAATAACTTAAAGGCATAAGGCACCGCCTATGTGCTTGGGCCAGTTTTGAATTGGATTTAATCACGTCTGATGTTTTCCATAATTGTGTTTTAGTGTTTTGACACATTCAAGATACCATTTGGTAGTTTCTTGGCATGAACTTTATAAAGGTAAGACCTTCAATTTTAAATGGTAAACTTATCCTACGAATCCCATAATGGAAAGTACCATGTATGATCATCACTTTAGCAGCCTAAGGTAAGTTCTTTGAATTGAAAATTAAATGTGAAATGTGAATTGGAGAGTATAATGAGTATATCACATATCCTTTTAAGAGTAATTGAATAAAGGTTGCATGTTTGTATCACCCCTTTCCATGTTTATGTAAGGTAGCAGAGTGAACCTTAAGTAATGAATATGCCTTAATGGTTTTTAATAAATAAATGGTTTCAATGCTACTTGACCTTTCCACACTAATGGAAGGAAAGGCTTGAACCAATAAATAAATGGTTGCAATGCTACTTGTCCTATCCACACTAATGGAAGACATGTCTTGGACCAATAAATAAATGGTTTCAAATCTACTAGACCTATCCACACTAATGGAAGGCAAGAATTGAACAAAATGAATTATCTCATGATTACAATATCCAATAAGAATGGACTAACTCAATCTCACCTTTGATTCTGAGAGGAGAATACCTTGGGTCCCGGGAAACCCATTCTGATTCAAGAATGCAGTTTTCTAAGGTTAAGACCCACCTAGATTCCATTCCTTATCATATCTTTGGATGGCCGGTTTACTACCATTGGGTCCCCATATAATACTCTAGGATGCCTTGGATACACTCCTTGGATCCAGCATTGACAAGTAGGTTTCTTGGATACACTCCTTAGACCCAGTCCTTTCTTAGCCCCATTTTACATTAGATACACTCCTTTGACTCAGTAGGCTCATTATTATGGGATTCCTTGAATTGTTATCCTTGAATTGCACTCTTACCCCTTAGCTAGACTTATATACTTATAGGTTAGCTTTCCATGAGATCTACGTTAACTTGGTTATTACCCTCGAACTCCCTCACCAGATATATTTGACAGGTTTCCTTGTTATGTCTTGTAACCTTATTACTAAATACCATCATAATATTCCTTGGATATAATTTTTGGGTCTAGCATTGACAAGTAGGTTCCATGGTTAGAGTCCAACTGGCCCAGTCATTTCTTAGCCCCATTTTACCTTGGAGGAAACTCCTTGGACTCTATTGGCAACTTACTCACATGTGACTTATGAATAAACTTGTAATACTCAATTAATTAACTGATTACATGTACAAACACCAGCCGAGGGATGAATCAGGTACTTGGTTATTTATTTATAATGTATTTCTTCCTTTATTTATGCATGTTTTCCCCTTATTTAATTTATATTACACTATCGAGATTGGTTTTGACACCGGTGGTACCAGCCAACAGAGATTTATATCTCACACCCTACTCAGGCTTCCATTGCACTAGGGTACCCGAGAAGATATTTCTTGTTCGTAGGGCCTTGGACCTTTTTTTCTATTTTCCTTCTCCTGGAGTAGGATCAAAAGACCAAGCTGGATCTCGGGATGCTCATGGAGATTGCCTTTGTGCTTTTGTTATTTTCATTACTTGAGTCTTACATTGTATTTTATAGAAATACATGTCATACTGTTTACTTCTTTCTGTAATATATCAATACCATTTCATGCATTCATCTATTGTATAAAATGGCGTTGGCCACTTTTGTTCATTAATATGATATATGTCTTCCACTTCTTTGTCAATTATGTATTACGTCATCCGTTGTTGATTGTTATTTACACTATAATATCGTTGTACAACCCTGATAAGAGGGTATAGTACCCCCACTGATGATCCTTACAACATTGCTGGTAGTCGGAAACCTCTAGCATATGGAGAGGTGCATTTGAGGTCATGTAGAGACCATTCTGGCCACCGTATTAGTGGTGAGCCAGGTTGGGACGTTACAATAAACATGTTATGATGGGTAAACCCAACTATCACTCCAATGCATTGGGTAAAATTTATTCCCATGAGACGTTATGTGCAACATTCTTGGTGGTATCCTTGACTCATTCTCCTATATGTACAATGAGATTTGAATCATGATCTTCTACGTGCAACAAGCCTTAACTCATGTTAAACTCATGTTTTATGTTGCTTCCAAATTACTATGAATCCATGATTATATGATCCCATGTTATGATTCATTTTGTTTAATCATGTTCTATTTATTTTTATATCATTATGTTATGCCTTCTAATCCATGTGCTAAGATTTATTTTAATGATTATTCCCTTAATGGTATTTTTAGCTCATCTATTTGATCATGTATTTACTAGGTTATCCTATGTAGATGCAATGGATAAAAGGATGTTTGGAGATCATAACAGATGTTAAATAAATAAATTTTTTATTTAGTCCCATGTTTTTTATTTTATATACCTAATCTTCCAAGACACAAGACTTTAAAATCCTTGGATTGTAATTTGTTGTTTAATTATTCTTAAAATACAAAAATGATAAGTGTAAAAGGATAGGGTCACTATAGTTGTTTTTAGAGAAAAAGTTTAGTTATTTTTGGAGACTAGGAATAAAGAACTTTAGTAATAACCCTAGGGATAAGACTAAGAATGAGAAAACATATCTAAATTTTTGTTAGTAAATAATAAGTGTTCTATCAATAAAATACATCTCTGTATTGATACTATAAGTGGATATGGTTGTGGAATAGATTTACCTAGGAGTATCAACTCTGACAAGGTGTTGTAGGCTTGACATGGGATAAATTGATACAATAAAATGAGCCTTACAATGCACATAGTTTGAAAATCTTAGGGGATATGCTTTGGTAAATTCATATGCTCATTAAAAACCATTAATAAGGGAGAAAAAAATCCCCATAAGAATATATGTTAAGAAATAGATTATGGATAACCAAGATTGAAATATGGGGAATCACAAGTTCAGATATACTTTTCCTTTAAGAGTTTATCATTTTATGTTTAATGATTCCATTTTATGCTTATTATCTAAGTATTAAATCCCAATAATTTCACAATATTTTTCCTAGGTAATGGATGGAAATATAAAAACACATACCATTAATCTATGTGATAGGGAATGTGATGACTACCCTAATGAAATGCCAAATATGATGGGAATCGGTGATAAAAACTTTAGGTCAGTACATACTCAGCTGGTTCAGGTTATGAATAATAACATGAATCATGGGAAACACCATCCTTCTCCAAATAAAGAGAATGTTTCCATTGAATACTTCATTAAGAAAAGGCCTCTTAGGTTTAGTGGATCTTCTAATCCCCTCCTTGAAGAACAATGGATTAACTGAATTGAAAATACATTCTATTTCCTCTAGTTATCAAAAGAAGAGAAAGTTTTGCTGGGGATCTATATTTTTTATGGGGAAGATGATCAATGGTGGAAACTGATCGAAAATACGAAGTCAAAGTTGGAAATTGATTCTATGGATTTGGAGGAATTCATGAAAATGTATTTCAATAATTTTTTTCCCTGAACCTTCCATCTCAAGATGGAAAGAGAGTTCCTTATACTTAAGCATAAGGAAGATGAGTCTATCAGGGTGTATGAAGAAAAATTTACATGTCTTTCAAGATACACCTATGTATTTGTCGCAAACACTGAAATCAAGGTGGATTTATTCTTTAGGAGACTAAAACTATGTCTAAAAAAAGGGTTGGAGATTTGAGACTTTGACAATTATGAGGATATTGTTTGTTGTGTCCTCAAGGTTGAAATGCAGATCCGTGACTCTCAATGTTCTAATGGTCCCCGTGAAAAAAAAGTTTAAAATGGATTATAATATGGGTGTATTAGATAATAAATTCAATCATGGAAAAAGGATTACTATCCCATTCGTAAAAATTGTGGGAAGAAGCTTCTTGGGAACTCCATAAAGGGAACCAATAAATGATTCAAATGTGGAAGAATAGGGAATCTAAATAAGAAATACTAAAGGGATATGAATAATACCACTAATGTGGAAGAAGAATGGATGGTTCATATTAATACTCAACAATTAGTGCAATTTTTCAACTACAAGGAACATGGGAATTTTGCACACTAATTCGCTAATCCCAGGGTTTTCAGAGGCAATCAACAATAGTCTCCAAGACAATATGGAAGGGATTATGTTACCACTACTATTGATGTGGATCTAGAAAACAATGTGGTGATAGGTACACTGGTTATTCAGTCAATAATAGGAAATGGACTATTTAATTCTGGTTCTACGCATTCTTTCATATCTTGCAAGTTTAGTATAACTATTCAAAAACCACATCAAAATTTGGAGATTGAATTTTCTATGATAATAGTTAATGGGGAAATTTTTTCATCCAAAGTACATAAATACTCCCGGTTAATTTTTGTTGATTTAACCTCTTATAAAATCTTATCTTACTTCATTTAGTTGAGTTTGATGCTATTTTGGGCATGGATTGGCTATATTTATACAAATCCAACAACAACTATCGAGAAAGGGAGATCAATCTTCACATCCTAAAGCATCCTACAATTATTTATAAATGTAATAAGGAATATGAATCTCCTTCAAAATAATCATATCATGTTTGGATATTACTACCTTATGATTAAGCATATCTCACTCAAACTATTGAGACAAAGGAGATGATCATGCTCGAAGATATGCCCATCGCAAGGGATTACACTGATGTATTCCTTAAAACATTATCTGGTCTTCTACCTAACTTAGAGGTTGATTTATCAATTGAACTTATTCTTGTATCTCTTCCTATATAAAATTCACCATATATAATGAGAACCATTGAGCTCGAAGTGCTAAAGAACTAGTTACAGGAGAATCTATACAAGAGTTTTATCTGCCCGAGCACTTCACCATGAGGTGAAAAAGTCCTCTTCATTAAGAATAAGGATGAATCAATGAACCTCTAAATTTATTATCATGAGATTAAGAAAATCATAATAAATAAAAAGTACCCCTACCATCGATAGATGACCTTTTCGATCAGCTATGTGGGGCTAGTTTTTTCTCTAAGGTGGACCTTTTTTTAGTATATCACTATTTAAAGGTGATGAAGGAAGATATTCCCAATACTTCCATTCAAACGATGTATGGTCACTATAAGTTAATAGTGATTCCCTTTAGACTCAATAATTCTACATAAATTTTTATTTATTTAATGAATATAGTCTTTATAGATCACATCGAACAATTTATTGTAGTCTTTATCGATGATATTCTGATATACTCCACGAGCAAGGAGGAATACTAGTAGCATTTTAATTCTATGTTAAAGACTTTGAAAATGGAGAAAATTACGAAAAGTATAGTAAATGTGAGTTCTATATGGAGGAAGTATCATTCTTGGGGCATAAAATCACTACCAAAAGAATATATAGGGACCCTTCCAAGACAAAAGCAATCAAAGAGTGGCCCAGTCCAACATCTATAATGGAGATCAGAAACTTCCTTGGTCTAGCTGAGTATTATTGATGATTTGTGAAGAAATTTTCATGATTTTAAAACCCAATAACTAAGATGATAGGGAAGGTAGTGAGACTTTTCTAGACTCAATAATGTGAGGAAATATTTAAGGATCTCAAAAAAGAAGCTTATCACTGCACCAATACTCACACTCCAAAAAAGTGGATAACTCTTTCTGGTATACATAGATTATTCAAAGAAAGGATTAGGATGAATACTAATGAAAATTACTAAAGTTATTTCCTACACCTCAATCTAGTTAAAAATTACTGATTAAAACTATCTAATACATGATCTGGAGTTGGAAGCTGTGATATTTGCATTGAAAATATGACAACATTATCCCTAAAGGGAGAATTGTGAGATATGTAATGATCAAAATATTCTTAAATATATATTAAAAAAAGGAGCTTAATATGATCCAATAATGATGGTTAGAGATCATCAAGGATTATAACTACTCAATCCACTACCACCATGTAAGAAAAATAAGGTGGAGGATGCTCTAAGTATAGAGGATCCTACATCATTATCATTGATGAGAATTGAGAATGATCCAATCTTCTTAGACTTGAAATGGATGAACATAGGAATCATTAAGGAAGGAATATGATCAATCATTTCCCAAATGATTTCTCAACTATACCTTATGGAGAAAATAAAGGATTCTCAAAGAAATGATGTGGAAATTCATAAAAAGGTAGAGGCTATCAATAATGGGAAATCCTTTGGGTTCAAGATCAATGTGGATGGAGTCAAAAGATTTGGGTCATGATTATGTGTACCGTCCAATCTATAGATAAAGAAATAGATTTTAAATGATGAACATATATCAACCTTCTCTAGTCACCCAGGGATCAAAAATGTGTATTAACATATCTGGGAGAGGAAACAATGCTATATGGGTTATTGTAAATCACCTTAAAAATATAGCTCACTTTATTGAAATTTGAGAGGACTTCTCACGGGATCAATGTACAAAAATATACATCAAAGAAGTGGTAAGGATACATGGAGTACCACTATCTATTGTATCTAACTGAGATATGTGATTCACCTCCATGTTCTATAAAATTATCCAACATTCTCTAAGCACTGAGATGAACTTATATACAACTTATCATCCTTAAACTGATAGAAAATCTTAGCAGACTATGTAGACACTGGAAGACCTATTGAGAGAGTATTCTATGGAATTCAAAGGAGGATGGGACCAATATCTACCACTGGTCAAATTATCCTACAACAGTAGTTTCCACTCGAGAATCCATATAGATCCATATGAATCCCTTTATGGGAAAAGGTGAAAACACTAACATAAAGGGATGGGGTTAGTGAATATAAGCTGCTGGAACAAAAAATTGTTGAAGAAATGGTGGAGAAGTTGAAAACAATTAAGAATCTCATCAAGGAATCCGAATGTCAATAGAAATTTTTTGAAGACAATCATTGACAGGGACTCTTCCTCTACATATCTCCATTTAAGTGGATCATGAGATTAAGGAGGAAAGGGAAGCTAAGTCCCAGGTACATCAGCGCCTTTGAGATCCTTTATCATGTTGAAGATGTGACCTATCAATAAGTATTTCTACCAACCATGTATCAAGTTCACAATGTATTCCACATATCTCTCTTAAGTAAGTACATACTAGATCCTTCATATGTACTAACTTCAGAGGTGGTATAGTTATAAAATGTTCTTTCATATGAGGAGAAGCTAGTGAAGATATTGGATCATAGAGATAAATTTCTACACAACCAGACTACTCAACTCGTCAAAGTAATTTGGTGTAACCATAAGTATGAAGAGGAAACATGTGAACTAGAGCAAGAAATGAAAGATAATTACCCACACATATTTTAAAAATATAATGTAAAATTAAATTTTGAGGGAAAAATTTATTAAGGGGGGAAGAATGTAACAACCCAAAATTTTTAGGAATTAAATCCCCTTCTTATAATTATTTCATAAAATAGAATCTCATAAAATCACATTAATAACAATATATAAACTTTATATGTAATAAATTAATGAAATAAAATGCATTTATAGAAGTTAAAGAACCTACATAGATTAAATAACAACTTTTCTTTTGGAATATTAATGTGACCCTTATTAATTTTATGAGACATTAATAATTTTTTCAAAGTGTTAGAAAATAATTTTTTATTTTAAGATTTGTATATTTTAAGTAAATAATTATTTTAATTAAAAATTAAAAAAATTCATATTTAGAAAATTATTTTCATAAAATGATGTTAATTTTATAATTTTACACATTGAAAAATGGTTAGGGTGAATTTTTTGGGTTTTTCTAAATTACATGAATTTTTTTTAAATAGTGAAATATAGTATATGTAAATAAATGAATTTTTTAGTCATGATTGAGTCATGGATATAAAAACCATGATCTTTATTTTATATTTAAGCATGATTTATTACTTAAACATTCACTTAATACAAATCATAAGATTGATAGGTCTTGTGTATTTAGGGATTAGTAACATTACATAACAACTTAAAACATGAAACACTACATCTTTATTGAAAGCATCATTTACATGACCACAACATTCCTTTGTACTTAACACTACATGGAATAACCTGAGGATGTACACAAGAAAGGGGTGAGCTATAAAGCCCCATAAGGGAGTAAAAAAGGAATAACATGAAGAATACAATACATTTTAGGCAATAGGAATATCAACAGATCATAAGAGAAACATGAACATAAAGGCATGATATAGCATGATTATCATAACAGGGAAATATGGAAAGAACATAAAAACACTACATCATAAACATAATGGAATGAGGTAACCACTATCCCAAAATGGTGGAAAAATGTCCTAAAATGAATTAGGTAAACCCTTTGAAACACACAGCCAATTGTCGCCTATCGACCGATCAAAGTTCCAGTGCTCTGCAAATGTGTATAGCAGCACTCGGGTCATATCCTCAGCGATGATACTTTGAAATAGTCGTTTGTTTTTAGTTGATTGTATTTTGACTAGGGGGGTTTATTTTCAGAGCTTAATTGAAATGATTGATTGTATATAATTGATTTAACAAATTTATAAATTTTGGGGTGAGTTCATTATTAGGTAGTTAAGCTTGTGATATCTTTGAGCTTTGCTTTATATTGCATTTAAATTAACACCCACTTTACAAGTTGACGTCGATTAGAATTCCTAAGTGTTAAAGCTTTAATCCAAGCCTTAACTTAATTAGGATTCTAATCTCAATCAGTACATGTTTATGGTAGTGTATTTTTGGTTCCAATAATCCATGGAAACCACATGCTAAACAAAATATGTCATTAAACCATGACATATTAAGTCCAACATACACAATGTTAAATTAACGAATACTCGTTGAGCAAATACTCTCAATCACTTACCATCACTAAATTATAACTCACCACAATGAGATATTTACTCATCCATTTAGGTTTTTAATATTCTGGTTATAATAATTATGATGATAAATTAATAATAGAAGAAAAAGAAAGGGATTAGAAAAGAGTGGTACGTCGAACACACACACACACGAACAATGATGATAATTAAAAATGGGTTTTTGATTGAATGAGGAAGCAAAATAAGAGAAGGGGATTCAACTGAATTTAAACTATGTTAAGAACATTAATATTAAACTACAGAAGGTGGAGAAGAATAAGATATATTGAATAAGAAACTTGCATAAAAACAGAATTACAAACAAAGAGACTTACAAGATTACAAAAACAAAGAAAACGAAATTAAGTGAAAACAAAGAGAGGAGGGAAGGTCTCTCAAGTGAAAAATTGAGTATGTAAGGTCCTCCCAAGCCTTTTTCAAGGCTTTGGTTCTGCCAATATTTTATCCTCTCTTCTGAAATGCCAACCCCTCTCAAAGAGAGAAGGGGAGAGTATTTATAGCCCAAGGAGTGGACTGTTTCCATTCCCAATTTTTCCTTCCACTTGCATCGCCAATTTGGCTATTTAGACATCTGAATCTCCAAATATCTCCTTTTTAAAGTTTTATATAATAATGTTGGCCGACTACTGTCAAAATTTGGAGGCATTTTGACAAGTGGAGCCAACGTTTTGGCAGTTTTATTAAAAAAAGGTAAACTGTCCATTTCTATCCATGCTTTTTCGATGGCCAAAATGTTAATGGATTTTGGAATAGGAATATTCCTTAAAATTAGAATTACTTCTTCAAAAAAGCCTTCCATCTATATCTCCTATTTCACACGGAAAAATATCAACTCGATTTGATGATTACATCATGAGATATGTCATGAATACTATACTAATTTTATTTCTCGGACAGAATGGTGGTATGGACTTCAAAGCTTCATTTGGGCCCCTTGTACTTGGATTTGGGCCTTGAAATTTTTATCCAAGATGAAATGTAGTGTCTCCAGAATTATGGTGGAGGGTTAATGTTTTTGGACTTCTGGAATGATCCCGGTAAATCAATCCTCAAGGCTGGTCCAGTTTGTTCACAGATTCTGTAGGTCATCTTGTGTGGTAAATGTGATCCTTCAAATGGACGAATTGGCCCATGATACCTTCTAATGAAATGTTTTATATTGAATTAGGAATCATAAAAAATAAGAACCACACAATTCAGATCAGTAGGGTGAGATTAATAAATAAAATGGTAAACTAACTCAATTGGACTACTTCTAAAAATGCTCAAAAATATACTTAATATTAAAACATTAATATTTCACACAAATTATGCACATTTCATATAAATTCAGTAAAGGAAGTATATAATAAGACATGAAAATATTAACAACATCAACTCCCCCACACTTATTATTGTGCATGTCCTCATTTTCAACAAATATAAAAACATAACAAAATCATTTTCACTCAACAACAAATATTAAAATTTTGTTTTCTCCAATTAGGGGAGGTTTAGACTATTTCACTCATCCATTTTGAATTCCACCACAAGTTGTTACAGAAACAATGTTCCAAAACTAATTCATTTTTTCATGCTCAAATTTAGAAATGGAAAATGTGGACACTCAAAACTCACACCTCTCAAGATGATAAAATTTATTTGTGGAGGTTCACTCTTTCACCAACCAAAAGTAAAAATCTTAGAGTTTGAAAGAGATCTCATCTTACAATACCTATCCAAAGTGCACAAGAATAAAGAGGTCTTTTTAAGGGGTTTTTTTGTGGCTATTGGATGGTAGGAATATAATGTCTAAGAGAGAAGAAGAGGGGTGAAACACCAACATAAAAAAAGCAATGCACATTTTTTTGAAATAAAACATGGAAGGAAATGAAAACACATATTTACAGGGGAATGATTGTGTGAAGAAAGACACAATAGAGGAAGAAAATATGAAGGGTATGAGAAGATGAAATATTTACAAACCACAAAACTTCTCCCAATAAGAATATAATGCAAGTGTTTTTTTTTTCTTTCTTTTTTCTCTTTTTTTTAAAGTTGACCTTGAAACAGATCTCACACTCATATCCCAACCCATGTTTGATCTCATCACAACACTAATTGTAATAGTTATAACAAGATCAAAGGCTGAGAAATAGTGATTTTTGACCTACCCTGGACAAATCCCATTTTTTGATTTTTTTTTGATTTTTTTTGAACACTTGTCAATAACATTTACAAAATTACATAAATGAGAGTACATTACATTCCCCAAAACAAACTGAATGATAAACTCTCCCCCACACTGAAATGGATGCTTTCCCTCAAGAATATGATAATATGGTGAAATCAACAAAGGGTACCCAAAATGAAATCCATCCCCCCCACACTTAAATTTTGAAAAATTATGCAATGAAAATCCATGTTGATATTGGGTGGGAAAAGGTATTGGGCTTGTAATGTAGCTATCAAAGAAAAGTTTTTCATAGGCTAGAAGGGGATTTCAAAAGGAGGATTAATGTATGGTTAATGAGAGGCTATTTGGCTATTATAATTCTCATGTGGTTCAGAAAAATGCCCATATCATATTAATGCACACTAAGGTAGGAAATTCAGCTCGAAGGTCCACAAACTCAAGACTCAAAAATGGGGGTGAAAAAACACATTTTGAAAAGATATCCATAGGTGTCCTTGGCATGAAATAAAATGTTGTTCCTCACGGTTCGGGAAAATCATTTTCCAAATAAAAAATTGATCATTCAAAATTTGTTAATTTTGACACAAAATTCTTTGTCCAAAGTCATGATAAAAATACAAAATTTTTGAGATGAAAACATGTCTTTTAACTCCCCAAAATGGTTGGACAAAATTTCAAAACTCGATGGTGAGTAAGCACGACTCTTTAATTTTTTGTATTTTTTTAAGTGATTGTTTTCTTGGTTTTTTTTAGTTTTTTAGGTTTTTATATTTTTTTGTTTTTTTATAAAGATACACCCACAAAAAAGAGAAAGTGAAAAAGAAAGTTTTTGATAAATAAAGTGGTAAAAAAATTAAAGAGATAGGAAAATGAAGAAAGAGGTATAGAGAGGAAGAGATAGAGAGAGAGTTAAAGAGAAAGAGGTGCCCCCTGGGTTGTGTTTGGTGGGTCGCCATCATCATCTAGTGGTAGGATGACTGGAGAAGTTGGGTATCCAATGGAAGTATATGATGATCCAGGATTGTGTGTCCTCTCATAGTGATGCTTTAACCGATGTCCATTAACCGTGAATGTCCTTTTGGAAGAGGGGTCTTGGACTTACACTGCACCAAATGGGTAAACATTAGTAATAACAAAAGGACATTCCCAATGAGAATTAAGCTTACTAGGGTGAAGTCATAATTGATAATTGAAGAGAATTACCTTTTCACCTTCATGAAATACCTTTCTCAGGATGTGTTTTTCATGGAGTACCTTGGATTTTTCTTTATAGAGAATAACATTCTCATAATAATCAAGTCGAAGCTCCTCTAGTTCATCCAATTGCAACAATCATTCTTCACCAGATTTTTCAAGATCAAAATTAAAATTTTTCACTACCCAAAATGACTTATGTTGGATTTCAACTGGTAAGTGACATGCTTTACCAAAAACTAGCCTAAAAGGAGACATCCCAATGGGTGTTTTATAGGCAGTTCGATAAGCCCAAAGGGCTTCACCAAGTCTCTCAGGCCAGTCTTTTCTGGTGGGCTTAACAATTCTCTCATGTACCCTTTTCACTTATCTATTAGAGAGTTAAGACATGCCATTTCTTTGAGGGTGATATGCAGTTGAAGTTTTATGTACAACCCCATTCTTTTTCAGAAGAGCTTCCATGGTTCTATTACAAAAATGGGTTCCTAAGTCACTGATCAAGGCATGTGGTGTGCCAAATCTTTGGAAGATGTAGGTCTTTAGAAACTCACTAACAGTATAAGCATCATCCTTCCTAGTGGGTTTGGCCTCAACCCACCTTGAAACATAATCGACCACAAGAAGAATTTATGAGAATCCATTGGAAGGGGGAAATGGTCCCATGAAATCGATACCCCAAACATCGAAGATTTCACAAAATATTAAGGGTTTTTGGGGCATTTCATTTATTTTAGAGATTGTTCCGAACTTTTGGAAAGTGGGGCATGATTGAAAGAGCTCATGTGAGTCCTTGAAGAGTGAAGGCTAGAAGAATCCAGAGTCTAGGACCTTTCGGGAGGTCCTTTGTGGTCCAAAGTGGCCACCTCCGGGAAGTGAGTGACAGAATTCTAAGATGGAAGAATGCTCATTTTCTTCAACACATCTCCTAATTACCATATCTGCCCCATTTTTTCAAAGTCTATTTTCTTCCCAAAAATAGTATTTTGAATCACTTTTCAACTTTATTTTTTTTACTTTTGAAAACTTTTCAGGAAAAACACCAGAAACCAAGTAATTTACAATTGGAGAATACCATGGTATTTTTGGAGTAAGAGATGAAAGGTGCTCAGTGGGGAATTCAGGATCGATGATTTCAGATTGAGAAGAATTAGAAATTATACTCAAGTGATCATCCATAGGGTTTTCTTTTCCAGGTCTATCTTTGATTTCAAGGTCAAACTCTTGGAGCATTAGGATCCATCTTATTAGCCTCCGTTTGGAATCATTTTTCTTGAGTAAGAACTTAATAGTAGAATGGTTTGTGAAGATGATGATTTTGGAACCTAAGAGATAGGACCAGAATTTATCTAAGGAAAACACCACTGCTAAAAGTTCCTTCTCAGTGACAGTGTAGTGAGATTGAGTTTCATCCAATGTTTTTGAGGCATAATAGATGAAATGAGGAATATTTTCTCTTCTTTGACCAAGAACATCTCCAATAGATCTATCAGATGCATCACACATCAACTCAAAGGGTAAGGACCAATCTGGGGGTTGGATTATTGGGGCAGATGTAAGAGAAGTTTTGAGTTCAACGAAGGCTCTCTTGCAAAACTCATCGAAATGGAAAGTGACATCATTTTGGAGTAACCTAGTGAGTGGGAGGGAAATCCTACTGAAGTTACAGACGAATTGCCGATAGAAACCAGCAAGACCGAGAAATGAATGGATGTCTCAAACAGAAGTGGGTGGAGGAAGTGATTGGATCACTTCAATTTTTGCATGATCAACTTCAATACCATCTTTTGAAACTATGTGCCCTAGAACAATCCCATTTGCAACCATGAAGTGACATTTTTCAAAATTTAACACAAGGTTACACTTGAAAAACTTTTTAAGGACTAGAGAGAGTGAATTCAAACAAGATTCAAATGACTCACCATAAATGGTGAAGTCATCCATGAAGACTTCCATGCAGTGTTCAATGAATTCTGAAAAGATACTCATCATACACCTCTGAAATGTTGCAGGAGAATTACAAAGGCCAAAATGCATTCTTCTATATGCATATGTTCCAAAGGGGCATGTGAAAGTAGTCTTTTCTTGGTCCTGAGGTGAGATTGGGATTTGAAAATAGCCAGTGTATCCATCAAGAAAGCAATAGTGTGACTTTACAGCAAATCTTTCTAGCATTTGATCAAGGAATAGAAGAGGGTAGTGATCTTTTCGTGTTTCATCATTCGCACACACACCATTTGTTTTTCACTCGAGTTGTGACTATATCTCCATGTTCATTTGTGACAACAGTTATCCCACCCTTATTAGGTACAACTTGAATTGGACTAACCCATTCAATATCAGAAATTGGGTAGATAATACAAGCTTGAAGAAGATTGGTGATCTCTTCCCTAACTACCTCAAGGATGAGTGGATTTAGTATTATTTATGGTTGTCTAATTGGTTTGGATGACTCCTCAAGATGGATGTGATGAATGAAAAGGGTAGGGTTGATTCCTGGTATGTCATCTAGGGTCCAACCTAAGGCCGTTTTTTTCCTCTAACACTTGAACAAGTTTGGACTCCTCAGTTTCAGTAAGTGTAGCAGAGATAATGACAGGGTATGAGTTATCATGGAAGAGGAATGCATATTTCAGGTGTGCAAGAAGAGGTTTCAGATCAGTCTCATCTTTCACTTTTGGGCTCAACAACTCAAGAATGGAAGAATGGACTTTAGTTGCTTCAGGTTCATTTTCCTTAATACTGTCCAAGGTGGAGCAGTAGAGATCAGAATTGATGTGGAATTCAAGGGAGTTTTCAAGTTCCTCTAGATTGATGGAGTGTATGAATGAGAGGTCCACATCAACATCACCATTTATGACTTGGTTAATCATAGTGCAGATTTCACAAGATCCTTTGTCATTAGAACACGAAGAACACGGTGGATTGGGGTTCTATTGACTCTTAGAAGTGTCCTTAGAAGCATGAATTGAGAATGCAGAGTGGTCCTCATATGGGTATCGCATGGCTTGGAAAATGTCAAACATGACCAGTTGGTCACCAAATTCCATGGATAAGATGCCTGAATGGACATCAATCATGTTTCTTACAGTCATGAGGAATGGTCTTCCTAGAATTAGGGGAGATCGAGAAGAGGTCGTCTCACCTTCCATGTCAAGGACATAGAAATGAACAGGGAAGATAAGATCATTGACTCAGACAAGGAAATCCTCAATTATTCCCTCGGGACTAGCTATGCTTCGATTGGATAACTAGATGACAACACCCGTTGGGTGTAAAGGACCTAGACCAAGTTTGGAGAATATGGATTTGGGCATGAAATTAATTGAGGCTCCTAGGTCTATGAGTGCATCATCAAAGTTCGAACATCCAATTTGGCATGGAACCGTAAAGATCCCTGGATCTTTTCACTTTATGGGAATAGGCTGCTGGGTGGAAACATTTTTCGAAGGTCCTAAGTTGCCTCTTATGGGTACACAACTCCTTGAGAAACTTAACATACTTAGGAATTTGTTTTATGGCATCTAAGAGGGGAATGTTGACTTCAACACGTCTAAACATGTCGAGCATTTCAGGATCAGGTTCAAAGGACTTCCTTGGTTTAGAAACAGCTTGAGGAAAAGGGATTGGATTCCTAAGTGGAATGGAAGGAGGTGAGGGAATGGATTCAGGTTCCTTTTCAAGTTTCTTTTTATTTTCATTTTCTATGTCAACATTCAAAGGGGGGTTTGAGGATTTATCTTGAGGCATAGAAAGTTGCTTTCCTGATCTAAGTGAAATTGCACTTACATTACCCTTGGGATTGGGTAATGGTTGAGCTAGGATTTGGGAAGAATTTTATTGTTGTTGCTGGATCATGTGGGATGCAAGTTGACCTATTTGAGTTTCAATGTTTTTAAGGCTAGAACAGGTGAAGGAGGAAAGATATTCCACTGAACATTCCCATGGTTTCTTAGAAGAAGAGGCTTGTCCCGAATTGGGATTACCTTGAGTTTGGTTCTCGGGAAAGTGATTGTATTGGTTTTGGAATTGGGAAGGCTCACTAGGATAATGGAATCAAGGAGGAGGATTGTTCCTTTGAGGTTGAGGAAAAAAAGGATAAGGTTGTTGGAATTTACCAACACCTTGACCATATTGTAACTGGTTTGGGTTTTGAGGAGGGAATTGAGGGGGGATGAGAAATGGGATTACCATACCTAAGGCCCTGGTTATATGAAGAAGAGAAGGGCTCAGAGTGAGGTTGGTTGAAGTTTCTAACAAACTGACCTGATAGTTGAGGATTGGTGTTCCGCTGAGCATATGCTGCATTGAGCTCCATTGGTCCAGATGAATCAGATTGATCCTCTTGAATTTGTGGACATGTTTCAGTTGGATGAGATGGAGAGTTGCAGATTCCACAGTTTTTGATAGGTCCAGGAAACACTGATTGTGGAGAAGACGAGGTTGGGGATTTGGTGGCCACAGCTAGCTATCGCACAAGACCTGTAAGTTCACTCATCCACTCGGTCATCTTGTTCGGCTCAATTGATTGATTATCTTGGGCTTGTTTGACTTGAGCATGTGCTCGAGTATGGAATTGTTGTGTGTTTGTATCCATGTTACTTATGAGATCTCTTGCAGCTGTAGGAGTTTTATCAACAAGAGCACCGCCACTTGCGGCATCTATGAGAGTTCTCTCCATAGCTAATAACCCCTCATAGAAGTATTGAATCAAGATTTGGTCAGGAATTTGGTGGTGTGGGAAGGTCTCCACAAGGTTTTTGAGCCTCTCCCTGTACTCATGGAGTGATTCACTTGGGAATTGACGTATACCACTTATTTCCTTTTGGATAGATGCAGTACGAGAATTAGGAAAGAATTTCTCTAAGAAGAGTTGCTTCATGTCATTCCATGTAGTTATGGAACCAGGATGAAGGTAGTAGAGCCATGACATAGCAGTGTCATCTAGGGAGAAAGGGAAGGCTCGGAGTTTGATTTGTTCTTTAGAAACCCCTTGAGGCTTCATGGTAGAGCACACTACTTGGAACTCTTTAAGGTGGAGATGTGGATCCTCACCGGCTAGCCCGTGAAAATGAGGGAGAAGATGAATCAAACCCAATTTGAGTTCGAAGTCAGCCTCTATGTTTGGATATTGAATACCAAGAGGTTGGTAATTCATATCAGGGGCAGGGAGTTATTTATGTGTTTGTTCCCTAGGATTGGCCATATCTACTTCAATTGGTTGGACAAGGACTAGTTCTTGAATTATTTGATTATCTCTTATGTTCCTCCTAAGTTGGCGAAGTGTTCACTAAATTTCAAGGTCAAAAAAATCGGAGGGATTGTTTGGAAGGCTACGGGGCATTCAGAGAGATATTGGTAGAAAGAGGAAGACATGTTTTTCTTTGTGTTTTTTTTCAGTTTATGATTTTTAAGAGGAGGATGGGTTTTTCTTTGTGTTTTTTTCAGTTTTTCTTTAAATTTTGTTTTTTTTCAATTTTTTTTACAATAACCAGAAACTAATGACTACATAAATCACCATCCCCGGCAACGACTCCATTTGAAATCCACGGCTGATTGTCTCCTATCGACCAGTCAAAGTTCTGGTGCTCTGCTAATGTGTATAGCAGCACTCGGGTCAAATCCTCGGCGATGATACTTTGAAATAGTCATTTGTTTTTAGTTGATTGTATTTTGATTAGGGGGGTTTGTCTGCAGAGATTAATTGAAATGATTGCTTTTATATAATTGATTTAACAAATTTATAAATATTGGGGTGAGTTCATCATTAGGTAGTTAAGCTTGTGATATCCTTGATCTTTGCTTTATATTTCATTTAAATTTACACCCACTTCACAAGTTGACATCGATTAGAATTACTAAGTGTTAAAGCTTTAATCTAAGCCTTAACTTAATTAAGATTCTAATCTCAATCAGTACATGTTTATGGTAGTGTATTTGTGGTTACAATAATCCATGGAAACCACATGCTAAACAAAATATGTTATTAATCCATGACATATTAAGTCCAACATACACAATGTTAAATTAACGAATACTCATCGAGCAAATACTCTCAATAACTTAACATACCTAAATTATAACTCACCCCAATGAGATATTTACTCAGAAATTTGGGTTTTTAATATTCTGGTTATAATAATTATGATGATAAATTAAGAATAGAAGAAAAAGAAATGGATTAAAAAAGAGTGGTACGTCGAACACACACACACGAACAATGATGATAATTAAAAACGGATTTTCGATTGAATGAGGAAGAAGAATAAGGTAAGGGGATTCAACTGAATTTAAAATATGTTAAGAAAATTAATATTAAACTATAGAAGGTGGAGAAGAATAGAATATATTGAAGAAGAAACTTGCATTAAAACAGAATTACAAACAAAGAGACTTACAAGATTACAAAAACGAAGAAAATGAAAGTAAGTGAAAACAAAGAGAGGATGAAAGGTCTCTCAAGTGAAAACATGATTATGGCAGGTCATCCAAATCCTTTTTCAAGGCTTTGGTCGTGCTAATATGTTATCCTCTCTTCTTAAATGCCAACCCCTCTCAAGGAGAGAAGGCGAGAGTATTTATAGCCCAAGGAGTGGACTGTTTTCATTCCCAATCTATCCTTCCACTTGCATTGCCATGTTGGATATTCAGACATCCGAATCTCCAAATATCTCCTTATTAAAAGTTGTAGATAATAAAGTTTTCCAACTACTGTCAACATTTGGAGGCATTTCGACAAGTGGAGCCAAAGTTATGGAAGTTTTATTAAACGAAGGTAAACTGTCCATTTCTATCCATGATTTTTCGATGGACAAAATGTGAATGGATTTTGGAGTAGTAATATTCCTTCAAATCAGAATTACTTCTTCAACAAAGTCGGCCACAGATTTCTCCTCTTTCACACTGAAAAATATCATCTCGATTTGATACTTACATCATGAGATATGTCATGAATACTATACTAATTTTATTTCTCGGCCAGAATGGTGGGATGGAATTCAAAGCTTTATTTGGTCCCCTTGTAGTTGGATTTGGGCCTTGAAATTTGTATCCAAGATTAAATGTATTGTTACCAGAATTATGGTGGAGAGTTAATGTTTTTGGACTTCTGGATTGAGCCCAGTAAATCAATCTTCAAGGCTGGTCCAGTTTGTTCACAGATTCTGTAGGTCATCTTGTGAGGTAAATGTGATCCTTCAAATGGTAGAATTGGCCCATGATCCCTTATAATTAAATGTGGTATATTGAATTAGGAATCCTAAAAAACAGGAACCACACAATTCGGATCATTAGGGTGAGATTTATAAATACAATGGTAAACTGACTCAATTGGACTACTTCTAAAAATGCTCAAAAATTATACTTAATATTAAAACATTAATATTTCACACAAATTATGCACATTTCATATAAATTCAGTAAAGGGAGTATATAATAAGAAATGAAAATATTAATAACATCACCCTTATCCCAACATGACGTATCATGATACTAAACGTTACCCAATGCATTGGATCACAATATAATTTCAGGTGCATCCGTCACTTTCACTTCATTCTCATGCTTAAGTGTGCCACATAGATCATAAAACATCTATTCATTATTTATCATAATTCATTTCATGATCAAGGATGGTGTAATACATACATGTATTTCCTCAATAAAAAATGTATATGGGAATAAAGGTGAATACCCTTGATAGAGTAATGGGTATGGTATTCACTACATGATGATTTTGGCATGGAAAATCATGATGCAATTTTGGAAGCATAACATCGTGACACATATATTCTTAAAAAGAGTCGATGAGAGAGAAAGGGGACTATCATCATATATACATGAAATTTTCAGTAATAGTTTCACATAAATACATGTTCCAACATAAGAAATCTGTAAATAGATGCTGTAACATAATAAAGAAACATGAAGAAAGAGGATGAATAGAATAACTCTTATGAAATTTTAGCATAGTAAAGGGTGTACATGGTAGGGATTAATATGAGAGAACGAGGTCTCTCAATATTCAAACATAATAAGGGCACTATGGGGGAGGTGCAAAAACATAACCCATCATTTTTAATTGAAAATAAAAGGGCATAACAATATAAGTAATCTTGGATAAAAATGAGAAAGGAAGGAAACCCTTACTTGAGTGTCTGACTAAAAAATTGTGAATAGGGGATTAATGAGAGATTTTGGTACCTTGGGAGGATTCTAGAGAGAGGAGTATAGAGTACGGATGTGATCCAAGTATTTTTAGTGAAGATAAGTGGGTTATTTGGAGGATTTATAAAGGAAATGGGAGGGGAATTCTTTAATATTTCACAAACATAGGTTTTGGATTCTATATAATTAAATATTAAAAACAAAAAACCTTCCCATGGGTTTTTTCCCATGGTTTTTTCAAAATTAGAGTGGGAAATTTTTTTTGAAAAGGACATGGGCCCAATATATTAAAATATTAGCCTTGATTATGTGGAGGTGACTCACATTATTAAAGAAATGAAGTTAAAATCATAAAATATGTTATAGCAAAAAGACCAGGAACCAGTGGAAGACGACCCTAAGAAAATAAAATAAAATAGTATGAGAGCTAGGCATACAAGGGGTTATTACATAGGTGAGTGTACAACACCCCACATCTACCAACCTCCACAAGTGGGGCACAATAATCAGGCGCTGTGAAAGACCACATCCCACTATGATCAATGAGTGATCGCTTTTCTAGAGCATCTACCACCTGGTTGGCCTCCTGATAGGCATGTGAAACCACCAGATGCATTTGCATGACCTTGTTGAGACAATCAACTCATTGGGGTAGTACACACCAAGGCACATCACGTGTCTTGGTCTTCAGCGCATGAACTGTAGACTGGGAGTCAGATTCAATCCATATATATTTCCAATTATACCGGACAGAATACCTGACACCATCTATCATGGCCCATATTTCATCTTCGAATGTGTTTCTAATTCCAATGGCATGGTGGAATCATCCCTTTACAAACCCACAGTAGTTCTGGAACACTCCCCTGCATCCTGACGTACCCGGTGTTCCCGACGTAGCTCCATCAACATTCAACTTGAGGCAAGGAACAATGGGTGGAATCCACGGAATATGTTTCAGCATTTGAGGCTTGCGCGACCGACCCGAAACAACAAGAATTCTCAGAATTTGGAGATCATAAACAATGTAAGACATGGAACCATCCTGGACTATTGAGGCACCATAAACATCCCTATGGAAAGCCATCATACCTTGTTGTACCATGGAAATTGCATCACCAAACAACATACGGTTCTGGGCTTCGCAGATATCTACAATAACAACATAAACATCCACCAACAACAGGTTCTGAATTTTCTCACTGCATTGAGCATACATCATGATAGAAAGCAGGTCCAGGACCGGCTTGCATGTGTCCACCACAATCCCAAATAGATAGCCAATGTAAGCCCAAAGATTCTTGGCACGCCTGCAGTCCATGAATACATGTTTTATCGAGTCCTCCTCGCCCTGCAAATGGAACACATAGAGGCCATTTGCAGGCCAACCCATTTGAGAAGGTCAGTTGTGGGAATTCGATTTTTCGAAATTCTCTATATCAAGAAGAACCTAGTAGGACGAATGAATCCAGCATTGAAATGCAGCAGCCACACTGGTGTAGGAGTTAGACCCCCACAATCTATCCTGTATAAATCCCTACAGTTAAACTGCCCAGTTTTGGCATGGACCCAAATCAGAGTATCAACATCCATTAAAGCATATCCATTGATTTCATTTTCCACCTACACAGGAATATCAAAAACTGGAGCATGAATATGTGAAAGGAAACCCAAGATGGATATAGGGGCTGCTTCAATTGGAACATTAAGATGACGAAGGGGCTGGGTGAGCCACTTTGTTGTCCAAAAATTCAGGGTGGAATCCCTACAAACCAACCATTTAGTATCCTACATTATCCTCCCATACACATGCCTGAGAGATGCCCAAACCGATGAGGTAAGATAATATTTATAACCATTGACACGCCTCTTTGTGATTCGATTGGAAATGAAGTCATCATCAGCTTCATGTGTGATTAGGTTCCAAGTGAATTTACCAATCAAACCATTATTGAAGGAATGAAGTTACTTTACCCCAAGGCCCCCCATTTCCACAGGCTATATCCATTCCTTCCATGCAATTGTAATCAGCTTCCTTTCATGTGGTGACCCTATCCATATAAAGTTTCGTACCATGATCTGAAGCTCCTTAATAAATATAAAATCACATTATTTTAAATTTAAAATGTATATTTGGTCGAAGATCATTTTTATGGTATTTATTATATCACTATTGGGTCATTATGATGTCATAAGGCACACTATATATTTATATATTATTTAATTTTTACCCAAACAATTTGACTCTCTCGGAAAATTGTGAAAAATTCAATGTTAGACAACTTCGATGTCCTGATTCCAAAAATAATATTCATTTTAAATAAATAATTTTCTATATATGTGAATTTTCACTTTTAAAATGATAATTGACATTTATTGAAAATTGACGGGTTTTGACAAAAAACACTTGTTAAACCTTAATAAAAAATTGCATTTGACTTCATAAAAATGATATACTCATTTATTTTTAATAAAATTAATTTGATAAAAATATTTTATCATTAATTCCTTAAAATAAATTCTTTTAAAATACACTTTATATTTTATCGTATAAAATATAACTCTTATCAAACTGATTACCTAATCATTTATAGATAAGGAACTGATATAATCATCATTTATAAGATTTTTTTTATAATATTATTAATAAAAACATAGTTTAATATAATAATGCATATATATCTCAAAAGTACCATTTTTTCGAAAAATCAATTTATCAAATTCATCATTTTTTTGAAAGACAATTCCTATAAAGAAATTGATGGAATATTAATTTAATTTATAGAAAGGGATAACATAATAAGTAACTAATACCTTATTATATAACCCCTTATAACACCCGCATAATACATATGGGAAATGTGTGCGATGGTGAAAGACTATTAGGGCGGCTCAGAAAACATTGCTCAGGTGGTAATCTCTAATAACTTGAACTTCTCCCATAAGCTATTCTGTTCAATCTTAACATGTTGAATATCATCTTAGGCTTGTCCAAGAGTGAATCTGAGTGACACTATATCCTTTATAAGCTCTGACAAATGAGCTTCATATGACCCGAGTCTACTGGATGAGGCAATTATCTACTTTGTCTGTGTCGAATGGATTTGTTAAAACCTTATATTTATATTAGTTGTGTGATCACTATTTAATGGCTATATTATAAACAGTAAAGGTACATAATGGTAATTTAAAGACAATAATAATAATAAAAAGTGTGCAAGTGTTTTCTATATCCATAATACATTAAAAGAAATGGAATTTTATTTATAAATGATTGGGTCGTTACAACCTTCCCCCCTTAAGAAATTTGGTCCACAAAAGTTCATTTTCCTACAATAAAATAGATTAGGGTAACTATGCCTCATCACTTTCTTCGTTTCCCATGTTACTTCTTCAAACTTGTGGCCTCTCCACAACAATTTGATGAAGGGCATTGTTTTATTTTGTAGAAATTTTTCCCTATGATTAAATATATTCACCGGCTTCTCTTCATAGGAGAGGTCATTGTCCAATGGTACCACCTCTAGATTGGGTACATGTTATGGGTCTTATATGCACCACTTTATGAGTGATACATGGAACCCATCATGTACTTGAGATAGGTTTGGTGGGAGTTCTAGTCAATAGGCCAGTGCTCCGATGCAATCAAGGATCTCAAAAGTAATGATGTACCTTGTACTAATCTTTCCCTTATTCCCAAATATCATAACACTCTTCCATGGTGATTTATGGAGGAAAACCATATCTCTAACATCAAACTCTAGGTCTCATTGATAGTTTTCAACATTTCTATTTTGTCAACTCTGACTAGCTTTGATGTGCTGCTAGATGGTCTTAACCTTCTCCACCAATTCATCGAACATTTTTTGACCTAGAAGTTTTTTCTCGACAATTTCATCCCAAAATTCCAGTGTTCTTCACCTCTTCCCATAAAAAACTTCATTAGGATCCATCTGGATGATTTGGTGGAAACTTTTGTTGTAAGGGAACTCAGAAAGAGGAAGATGTTGATCCCATCCTCCTTTGAAGTACATTGATCATGCTCTCAACATGTCGTCAAGTTTTTGTATCATCTGATCATATTAAATATCCGTTTGAGGATGATAATCCATACTATATTTCATCTCGGTATTCGGTGCGTGTGGAAGAATATTCCAGAACTTAAATGTGAATATTGGATCTCGATCGGATACAATCTAGAGTGGTACACCATATAGACTTGCCACTTATTTGATATATATTTGTGCTAATTGATCCAATGATAAGTCCTCTCAAATCACAATGAAATGTAAAGTCTTTGTAAGATGACCCACCATAACCGAGATATCATTGTTTCCTTTGGATGTCTTCATAAGTTCGATGAAAAGTCCATGGTAATGTTTTCCCAAATCTATGTTGGTATTGGTAATGGTTGCATCATCTCCTTAGGATTTTTCTTCTCAACCTTCACTTAATAACATACCAGACACTTTGATGTATATTTGGAGGTCTCCTTCTTCATGTTATCCCACCAATAGTGCTCGTGGATATCCCAATACATCTTTGTGTTTCCTTGGTTAATGGATAAATTCTAACTATGTGCATCATCCAAAATTTCTTTCTTTAACTCTAGATTTTATGGAACACATAGTCTTGAGCCAAATCCCACAATTCCTACTTTATTAACAATGAACTCCAAGGATTTCCAATTTTTGATAGCTTACACTTTCTTCTAAATTCCCAAATAATCCTTTTAAACATCCTTTAACCTTTCCAAAAGAGACGGTTGAGTAATCATTTGTGAAAGGATTGACGATGTTCCCTTATTTATGATTCCCATGTCTATATTTACCAAATCTAAGAATATTGAATACTTTTACATTCTCATCCATGATATAATCATTGTATCTTTTTTACATAGGGAATCTGCCACGTTGTTTGTTTTCCTGGGGTGGTAATGGATTGAGCAGTCATAATCCTTGATGAGATATAACCTTATTCATTGGTTCATGTTCAGCTCTTTTTGTGTGAATATGTATTGGAGACTTTTTTTATCTGTATATATTTCAAACTTTTCACAAAAGAGATAATTCCTCCATATTTTCAATGTAAAGATCACAACTGACAACTCTAGATCATGTGTGGGATAGTTTTGATCATGAATTTTCAACTGCCCTGAGGAATATGTGATGAATTTGTCATTTTTCATCAACACACAACCTAGAACCTTCAACAAATCATCGCAGAAGATTACTAAAATATCCCCACTTATGGGTAGTGTGAGCAAAGGGGCGGTTATAAGCCTCTTCTTCAACTCCTTGAATCTTTCTTCACATTAATTATTCCCAGAAAACTTGACTACCTTCTGAGTTAGCTTGGTATGACAGTTTGAAAATCGTGAGAAATTTCTCACTAATCAGGGATAATATCCAGCTAACCCTAGGAAGCTAAAGATATCTATCACAGATTTTGGACTCATCCATCCCCCAATTGCAATTGTTTTGGAAGGATCCATAGATATTACATTACTTATGATGATAATCCCCAAGAATGAAACATCCTTTAACTAGAACTCAAACTTGTTATACATTGCATAGAGATTCTATAAAGACTCTATTCATCATGTCTGTGATTATTTTTGGAGAATTGGTGATTCCGAAAGTCATTACTACAAATTCAAAATGCACGTACCTTGTACGACAAGAAATGTTGGGGATATCCTCCTTCTTCACACTTACTTGGTAATGTACCAACTGGAGATCTACCATGGATAAGTATTGTGCTCTACATAGCTAATCAAACAATTCATAAATTCATGTAAAAGGATACTTGTTATTTATCATGATTTTTTTGAGATCACGATAATCAATGCAAAAGCACATTGACCCATCCTTCTTCTACATTCAGAGGACTGGTTCACCCCATGGTGAATAACTTAGGCATCTAAACCCTTTATCCATATTCTCATATAGTTATTTCTTTAGCTCCTCAAGATCCACAACAGTCATTCTATATAGTGTCTTGGATATTGGAAATTCCCTAGGTATAAGATAATTTGAAAATTCAACATATATTCGAGGACAAAGACTAAGAAATTCCTCAAGAAACACATCAGTGAATTCCCTCGCAATACGTATATCTTTGAGGATGGTTCCTTCCATAGACTCAATCATCTGAGAATTATACATGTGCTATTAGGGAAATAACACTAATAGAAATCTAACCTATTCCCACGGTTTCAAATCATGTGTATGGACTCTGAAACCATGGGTATAGGCTATACCCATGGTTTCATGAACCATGGGCTATCAAGGCATTGGTATAGACCTATACCAACAGTTTTTAACAAACCGTGGGTATAAGCCCTAGAAATCATGCAATACCCATGGTTTTTTTTAAAATGTGGCTATATATTTATAATAGAAAATGAAATAAAACCTATAACCATGGTTTAAATAACCATGGGTATAGGTTCCATTCCCCCTTCACACCTCCTCTAGCCCACTTCACAGCCCCTTCCCAGCACCCCCCAAAGCCCCCTCCATCCCCCTCCATCTCCCATCTTATCCCATTTCACAGCCCTCCTACAGCCCCCTTCACAGCCCCCATCCATCCCCCCTCACAGCCCCCCCTACAACCCCTTCAAATCCCTCCTCACATTACCCCACTAGCACCCTTCAAATTCCCACTACATCCCCTCCTGTCCCCTTCCCATCCCTCTTCACAACCCCCATCCATCCCCCCTCACAGTCCCCTAAATTCCCTTCATAGCCCTCATCTATCCCCCCTCACAGCGCCCCCTCCCAACTCAATCCCCATCTCCCCCTTACTTTCCCTTGGATTTTCTCCTTCATCAGCTCTAGCTCATTTGTTCGCCAACCACCCCCAATCTCACCGAACCACCATTACCTCCAAGAAAAACCACCGCTATCTGAGGGTTGGATTTCATGATGATGACATTTTGATTATAAAAAACATGGCTTATAAGGGCATCATGACAAATTTTATTACATATACATCAGTCATATATGCCTACGATAAAGTGGGGAAGGATGAGAAAGCTCTAGTTTTGTTTAAATAGATGAAGAAATTTGGTTGCATGCCTAATATTTTCACATACAATACCAGGGAAGAAATTAAGATCAGAAGACATGATGAATGTACTTCATGAAATGACATTAAATGGGCGTGTAACTGATTGTGTTACATAGAAAACCATGATTGCAATGTGTAGTATGGGGATACACAGAGATATGTGAATCTGATTTTCAGGCGATGAGAAGTTACGGGTTTGAACCTGACAGACTCATTTAACACATTGATTTGAGTCTATGGGTGAAGTGGGTATGTAGTTAATGCTGCCAATAATTATGATGAGATAGTCATGACTGGGTTTACTCAATGTATCAATACTTATAATTCCATTCTAAATTCACTATCATGGCTAAGAGATTGGAAAGCAGCAGAATCTATCATTCTGGACATGAGAAATAAATAACACACTACTATCACACACTCAAACTACTCACTACCTCCATGATTTTTGTTTTCCTACTCTTTACTAAAAAAGAATGAATTTACACCAACATAGTTTTATCAATTCTTCTCAACATTTATCTAATGATGAGCTCAATGAATATCCAATAAGAATACCTCCTAGATCTCCTTTTTCTGAATTTCCATCCCACATATAGAAATCCTTAGTGCTCTCTTTGTATCTTTGAGATCTATTTCTCTTGGTATATTCTATGAGATTTGTTACTTTTTTTGAAAGAGAAATATATCTATTACTTATATATAGAGAATCACCATGTCACCCTCCAAATATTGAGTCATGATCAACAATTTATTTCACAAATATTATTTCTGAAATATAGATATTTCTAACCAATAGGTCGGTTAAGTCTATTAAAAAACAGTGTGTTCATTACCACCATGTTGTGGAACTTGTATATTCCAATAATACATACAAAACATTTCATGTTCATTACTTTAAAATTAACCTCTAACATGAATACTTAAATACTTCGTAGTGATAACCATGATATATCTCTATTATAGGTAAAAACCCTTTGAAACTCTTAACACCATACTCACTATTTCATTTTAGATTTAGTATTAAAATCTCAAAACTAAATGCACCTTATTCCATAATGTAGGGGTTCTCCATCATCCTAAATTAACTAGTCATTCATTAGTCATCTATGGAAACCAAAATGCCTATAGTGGGCCTCCTTATTTCTCTATATAATTTAAAAACTCATTACAGAGTATAACATGACATTGCCTCCAAAAGTTACTCATTTCGAAAGACCACCTAAAATGAAAACCTTATGTTTATAATTATTTTCACACTTCCACCACCCGAAACCTTATGAAACTCCTTAAAAATGTTAGGTATACATTTTTGTTTTTTCTCATTTATTTTCTTAATGAAATTCCTTTGACCAAGACTTCCATAATTCCTTTATTTTTGTACCCCATTTTACATATGAATAATCCTGATAAAAAATTCCATAATTCAAATGGGTGATTTCTCTGGCCAATATTGTATTTCTTCCTCTTAAATTTTCTATAATTCTATAAGATGGTACTCTTTTAAATTTCCTTGAGTCATATAAATTACTATCACACTTGGTTTGAGTGTCCCATACATATTTCATTTCTTTTTAATTATCTATTAAATGAAAACCACTACTACAATGTGGTCATGAACCCAAAAACATGGTTCATGGAATTTAGCCTGAACTTCTTCAAGATATTCCCACCACCTTGTATGTTTTACTAGAATTCATCCACCAAATTTCTAAAAAACACAACCAAAAAAATTAACCAATGCTATTTTTTTCTAACAGTCTCCCAATTTATTTTTGTAGAAAACTCCAAAATAGATTTACAACTTTTATATTTAATATAATCAGAACTAGCATACTATATAGTTTGAACTATTTTCCTTCTGGTAGTCCATAAAATATTTCGTAAACATTAACTCTATGACTATATTAGTGAACCTCATTGTATCAAACATGAAAATGATTAAAAAAATACATTGTTGATGCATTTTTTGGTCGACTCAGAAACTGTATTCAGAAGTATCTGGACTTCTGAATTTATGAATACTTGTCTTGGTATTTCTGATTTCTAGTACTTGGGAGAATTTGGAAGTATATATATAGTAGTCGATGTGTTTATATGTTTCCTTTCTATTACATCTCACTCTTTTCTTTCGTTGTAATTTAAAGTAAAGGGTAATGATTATCGACATCAAAAGAAACTAATTTCTCAATACACTAGTATTAAACCCACCCAGATGATGAGTAATTATTTCTAGTACTCAACCCATCACTTCAGTTGAAGAATTATAGAATTTATTGTCCCAAAGTTACAAGATGGGTTATTGATGCTAACCTAAAGTGAATGTAAAATATGATAGATAAAGAAATGTGGGAATTTGGAAGATATTTTGAAGTGAATAAAGAATGAAAATACATTTTCAAAAGATGATTTGTAGAAAAAAGCTATTATTTATCCAAAATATACAATACCGATCATCGGAAGTAGAGGCATCAATATAAGATAAATGAGACAACCTTTAAAAAGTTCATAAGACTTTACTAGAAGATAAAAGATATTAAAAACATGGAATTAATTCTCATAGTGATACATAAGATTAGCATTTTCTTACATAATATCTAGGAAGATAATATGTTTGTGTTACAATAAAAGTGATACATTAGGTTTATCTGTTTGGAATTATTTGAGGTGTATTGATTTTATACCGACCATTTAATGTAACAATCATCACGACAGTTTAAAAATAGTTCATGATTCATTATGAGTATAGAAGACGGATTTTTTCTATGATTGATGGAGAATTATCTAACTGTTTTTATTCTAAAACATAAACCAAAAACCTGAGGGATAAAGAGTTTGCAATGTGAATCTAGAAATTAAATCAATAGATTCTAAGGATTCTCTTAGAATATCACGTACTAGAAGGAAATTCCAAAAACTGAAGTAGAAATTGAAGAGGTTGATGTGGAAGACTGGAAGTTAGTAATTCTTCATATTCGGTTGATGTAAATCTGAAAGTGTTTTGAGTGTGGAATGTTTTTATATACTAAGTAAGAGGTTTAATAAGTTCATGAGTTGAATATAAGTATCTAAAAGTTAGAAGATCAAAAGTTAATAAAAATAGAATTATTCATAAGCTAAATGACTGTAAAAGGACCTTGTGCTAGAGATTATAGAAAGTAAGCACAAAAATTAAAAAACAACATTAAGTCGCCATGGATGTCCTTATAAAAACTCATGAAGAGAAGATGATGATAGTTCATGCTGAAAATAATTCTCCCATTGAGAATGTATAAGTACTACTAATGGTTAAGGAGTTGATGGTCACTAAGCTGGGGGAAGAGTTCCATGTACTGAGGGAGAAGCCAAAAACAATAGAAAATAGAAACAAGAGTTTTTTTCTAGCTTCAAGAAGTACACAGTAAAAATATATGGGTAATTTAAGAAGTCCATATAGAAAGATATTACCAAAGTGACATGTATATGCCATTTCAACCATACCACTATGAAGAATAAATGGAATAATGATGAAGCATCTCTTAAATGGAGAAATAGGGATGAAAAAACTCACAATATCATGCTTCAAAAGAATAATTATTTACCAATGATATGGTCATTACAAATTGGGTTAATTCCAATTCATGCAATAAGGAGGTTTTTCCAAGTGTTTCAAATCAAAGAAAAACATGGATGAATAATGTAAGGGGTTGGTTCACAATGTCCAACCACATTTCTAAGAATAAATATAATGAAGATACCCCCTCTCCACTTACTCTATATTGTTTAAACTGATGTGTGTATTGATTTAGGGGAGATTCAATCCAAGGGGGAGTTGCACTATGTTTGCATCAAAATAATAATCATTGATTACTGGAGGAATAATTTAAGTGAAAAAGGTGTTTAAATCTATCACCTTGAAGGCAACAAGATAGAATCTATCCAGTTGTATTGTTCAATCTGTTATCTTGGGGGTTTAATGCTGGAATCTGATTGTATTTTCTATAATTTGTGCTTTCTATGCTGAAATATGTCTATAAATATTGGAAGTGAAAGGATATTATGAAATCAGTGGCAAGGAGAATCTTTGAAACAATATTTTCCCACCCATCGCCTTGGGGAAAACTATGATGAATCTATACATACATTTGGAAATATGTATTTTCATGCTGAAATATTATAAAACAGTGAATATCATAGCTTATTTGAAATGATATAGGTGTCCAATTCATGTACCTTGACCCTCCAATAGTTTTGAGACATTCTTGGAATACTCAAAAAGTGATTTCAGGCCCTAGCTGATGATGTAAGAACTCTGTGAAGTGATTGAACAACTTTATGAGGAAGTAACATTATTTAATATTTCATGTAAATTTATTTTTCACTAACATGATGGTATTATCTGATTGGTTTTTTCAAGATATACATAAATATACTTAAAGAATAAAATATTATCAAAAGCCTCTCATGGTAAAATAATTCCACCATGTGGTGGCAGGAAATTAAGACATTAATGGGGAGTGGAAAACTTTACTCATATAGGTTGTTTAGCCTAATTTGGAAGAAATGAGATGCCTTGTGATATAGGTTTCAAGCAACATTGAAGTGTGATAATATATTAAGTCTAGAATTTATCTTAATATCTGAATTCTGGAACTGATTTTAAATACATGAATGCTAGAGCAATTTTTAACTCGTTTAGTAGGCTGAGGTTACACAACATTTTAATGGCCTATATAAATATTATTGCATAGGGAGTCAGAAGATTCCATGAAGCTATTATAGAATGGGAAATACAGTTGTAGGTGTGAAAAATAGGCTAGAATGTAGTGATCATGAGGGTAAACATGTATCATGTGAATGAAACTCTTGAATGGTTTACATGGTTGCATGAATCTAGTTTTTGGGTCTCATGTCAATGATGTTTTGAATGAATATTTTTGGATATTCTAAAATTTCAATAGATAACATATTTGACTGTGGTGAAGGATTTCATTCATATAAAACTAAAGTATGAAGAAGAATAAAAACAGGAAAATTCCTTTTATATGTGTTATGCAGCACTCCTTTAGGTGTCTCAGAAAAGGGATTAATCATCCTTCTCTTGGTTATGATACGTTTGAAAGTTTAAAGTCTTACTGGGGCATTTAGTTATTTCCTACAGAGATTCTCAAGTCAATCAAATGATCCTAACTATCATAAAGAATTTTTCAGTCCTTTTCCAGATGAGTGGGATTCCATAGAAAAAAATTGTGTGGGGTGGCTCTAATAATGAATAATATCTTCTTAGAATAACCGATGGGAAGATTCACCATGTTCCTGTCATTGTATCAGAGAACAAAGGTATCTTTAGAAAACATTAGAAATTGCTTTTGGGGATACTGTTGTATTTAGTGTTATGTGGCACTCCACTCAGTGTATGGGATAAAGGAATAACATCCTTTACCATGGTTTTGATCTGCTAACAAGTCATGAGTCCTACCATGAGTTCAGTGAATGTTTTACTGGGAATTTCAAACCAAATTATCTAGTGTATGATATAGTATTTTTGAAACCAAGGTATTTCTATATTTTTGTTGGGATGAAGTCCAATCATCAACTCCATCAATGTATAATAGCTCATGATCTAATATTACATTATCAAATTGGTTATGAATGTGAATTTCTATTTATTAGTCCCAATGCATTATCATTTCACCACATTTTATACCCATAGAATTTCTATAATCAATATATATTACATATTATACCATATCTGCTAAATATAAATTCCAATGTTATCAATCCTTATTCATGGGAATTCACAATTTATTCCTAGAGATTCCAAATCCCTCCCTAATTATCCGTGTTCCCTAGGACTTCACATGGTTCAGACATAGACTCTAATAAAGGAATACTGGGATAGACTAAGGTGGATGGTCTATGCCCATGTGCTGGGTAAAGTGTCTGGCCATCAAGGAATCACCGCTCGGGAATGATTTCACCCAAAAAAAACTAATTAAAACAACAGTAGAAAATAAATAAAATTTTGACATGGCCCATCCGTACATCGTACGTCCATACCAAAGGAAAAGAAAATAAATAGAAACAACATAGTACAAAATGAGAAAAAAAAGACTAATCAATCCCTCCACTACCCCAATCTCCCTCCCCAGCAAAGAAAACCACATAGATGCCTCCAGTGCCCTTCTAGCCCCCTTTGAAAAATATAACTACCCCCATCCATAGAAACTTGAAAAAGGCCTAAGTGATTGATATGATAAAGAAAATAAACTAAAAGAAAAACTTGAGCATACTTTTCTTTTATGACTATACAAGCCACTCGCCAATATAAGAACCGCAAATCCCCATGGGTCAAAACATGTTCCTCCAAAGAATGGGGGAAATAGATTATATTAGTTCAAGAGGATGTGGGTCTATCTATTTATTTGGTTTTGTTTATCTTGGCATGATTTTTCATGGTTATGTTATGTATAGTTTAATTTGGTTAATACTGGTTATTTTTATTTGGCCCAGTTCACATTACATTAGTATTATACACTTCAATTTTGTTTTATTTATTTCATTCCAAATCCAATTGATTATGTTAACTTTACTTCACTTCACTTAAATTTAGCTTAGTTATATATTTTCAATGTATGGTTAATTTAAGGTTTTTACATTAATTTTAGTTTGGATTGAATTATAATAAACGAGAAAATGTTGGGTCGGTTTTCAATATATGATAATTTAAAATAAATTAAAAACTATATTATTTCCAATAATATCTCTTATAGACTTTGATTATAATCTCCATGTAATATTTGAATTATCATGACCTCATCATCTCCATTGATCCCAATAATTTAAATCTATTTAAATCATGTATGTATGAATGGCCTAGAAACACAACTTAGACTTAGGTATGGGATTACCTATGATAGACCACTATTAACTTTAAGTTTCAAAGGACAATCAAAATAGTCACCTAGAAATTACCATAGTGTGGTCCTCACAATTTTGAAGCTCATCCCTCATATTATATGTTCATCATCATGAATTTGAACATGTTATTCACCATAGAATAAATTATTCTATGTTTCTCATATATAATCATCTTTAGTGAAATACACACCAATTATTTCGTGTTATTTTTTCCCTATTTTTTACCCCATGACCTCCACAATGCTTTGTGCAATGACTATCATGTCATTTCAACACTCCCTTTCATTCATTAATCATCTATGATGACCAAATTTCCCACCATTATTTCATCATGGTGTCATCATATTAATTTTATAGTGACCAAAACCTTCACTATAGTATGGTTTATCTAGTATTCCCATTTCATTATCTTTATTTTTTCATTGTAATGTGGCATAGATATCCCCCAATCTTAAATATAAATCCATACACACTGAAAATCATATTCCCCAAGTCTTATAAATCCATAATTGTCTTACACAACCTAATGAAACTCATGAAAATTAGCTCTCATAGTTTTACAAAGCTCACTATAAATTCATGTGAGGCAATCTAAAAATTAATATTCATTCAAAAAATAAAATGGCATGTGCAGATGGTGTCTTTCAAACTTTTTAATTTTTCAATGAAAGAAACAGTGATTCAAAATTTCACTAAAATGAAATAAAAACCTTTTTGTATTAATATAATGCCTTCTCAAACAATTCAATATTCATAAAAACATCTTTTAAAAACTATACTTCATCAAATATAGTAGGTTTAATATTTGGGAGTTGAGATGGAATTTAAAATCAAGGGAAATTTTGAATCAAACTTACCTATTATGTAAAGATACCCTTGTAAATTATGGTTTATGGATAAGTAAGAGAGGGATATGAGGGGGAGGAAGATCATGAATCCAAGGTAGGGAGGCAGACGTGAATGTCGAGCTGGACGCAGAGGCATGAAGGTAGATGGAGGGAGGCGAGGGGAGAAAGGTGTAGGCCGGGAAGTTGGGGCGTAGGGAGGGAGGCAGACATGAAGGTAGGGAAGCGGGTCTAGGAGGTGTAGACCGGGAGGTAGAGAGATGGAGGCGGGGGTCGGGAGGTGAATGCAGAGGGAGGGAGGCAGAAATCGACATGTGGGGGTCGGGAGGTTGAGGCGGAGGGAGGGATGCGGGGGTAAGTACACAGAGGCTGGAAGGTTGAGGTAGAGGCAAAGTCCAGGATGTTGAGGTGGATGCAGGGAGGGGAGGGTAGTGGAGGTGAGTGTAGTGGAGATTAGGGATCATTGAGGGGGAGGGGGGATAATCTCAAGTGAGGGAGGTTTTTTATGGGGTTATTCCCACAGTTTTTAACAAACTGAGGGTATTGGTTTAACAAAATTGTTTTTACCCCTGATTTTTTTAAACTATGAGGATAGAACTATTGGTTAGAGCTGGTTTCCAGTAGTGTAATATCCATTATTGAGACTATGGTTCTAAAGAACATTCATCCTCCACTTTTCACATGTATATAATCAAGGGTCTATTCACAATATGGAGAGTCATTTCCCTCTCATGACAATTTATGTTGCCTCTATATAGTGAAATGTAATCCATGCCAATAATTACATAAAATTCAACCAAGGGAAGTATGATGAGGTTCTCTGAGAATTTCAATCCATATATTATTATAGGGGGATTTATATTCATGGGATGCAATAATTGACCCATTTTCCGTTTTCACCGACATCTCTACTTACATTATTTGGGGTGATGTTTTGATTGTTCTACTAAAATTTCAGGATATAAAAGAATGTGTAGATTTAGAATCAAATAGTGTGTTATTTATTTTTGAATGAATAACCAGAATACCTATCACCACTTTTTTTCATGATTCAGTTCAGTGTTAGTGATTAAAAAATCTCACCCTTTTTTCCTTGGAGGTTATTGGTTTCCTCTGAAAACCCTTGTCTTGGGGAATTGGTTTGAAAAGTAACCTGGTTCATTATAGTGGTAGTAATGAGAAATGCACTGAGGATAGAATGGATCATTCCTTTCCTTTTTCAGAACATCAGGTTTTTATTGATAGTAATTTCTGGCTTGGTGTCCTTCCTTCCCGCACCAAAAGTATTTCCTCCTCCACTACAGGAAGTATCTTGGGTGTTTCTTTCTGCACCTTGGGAAAGTGGGATGCTATAATTTCTTAGCACCATTGGATTTATCCATTGGAATGAAATAATTAAAATCCACTTTCTGCTTCTTATCCCTATGATACCTCTGAGATTATCTAATTCCCATCTTGAATTTTAGGGCACATCATAAAATATCTTCATAGTTGTCAAAGTCATGGATCGCCAGGGATTTCTGTATGCTAGTTTTTTTCCCACCAAAGAAGTGGTAAACTTTTCATTCTGGTGTAATAAAAAAACCATAGGTGTATCATGTGAGTCCGATGAAGTTTTCCTCATACTCCCCAAAAATATTCATCATCTTTTTTCTTGAGTGAAAGAAAATATCTTTCCATCTTAAGATGGAGGGTGCGGGGAAAATATTTATCGAAAAATATTTTTCAGAAATCCTTTCATTAAATCACCTCGATCTCTTCCTCAGGCTTTGTATTTTTTATCAATGTTCACCATTGATTAGCTTTACCCTCCATATGATAAGAAACCAGAATAATCTTCTCTTGTTTGGAAAATTAAAGCATGGAGAATATCTTCTCAATGGAGTTGATCCATTGTTCAATAATTGAGGGTTCATATGATCCTTTAAAAGTAAGAGGACTTCATCTCATGAATCTCTCGATTGTGAATTTTTATTTCTTAGGGGGGATGGAAATTCCTATTGGCCCATGTTTCTGTTCAAAACATGAGTTAACTAAGATAGTATTATGAAAAAATATTGTGATTCCCGCTCCAATAAGACTGGGCATCTCATTAGAACAGTCATCACATTGATCTTTGTATTGGTTTTTATCACGAGTCCTCCTATTATTGGCCATTGGATAGGACAAAAGGAAAATTAGGGGTAATTATTTTAACCTATTAATCACATAAAGGGGAATCCAATGAAAAAATCTAAAACTTATAAATTACATTTATTTCCATAACTTCTAGATTTATAGGCTTCAATCTAGGTTATCCATGATCAATTTCCTAACATGTATTGTTATGAGATTTTTCCCTCTATTAATAATGGTTCATGCTAAGATTATGAATTTACCAAAGAATATACCTTGGGAGTGTTGAACTAAGAGTGAAGCAACACCCATTATCATGCACCATTTCTAGTTTGAGTCAAGATCAAAGTGGTGTTTTCAGGTTTTACCCCTAGATACATTTGTACGAGAGCCACCTCTACTTGTCCATGTCCAGACAGGGGTTTATTTTCTTGATAAACCAATTACTATATTATCAGAAAAATTTATATATGTTTTTCTTATACTTAGTCTTATCCCTATGTATTTCACTAGGTTTTTTCTAATCCTAATCCAATAAATAACTAATCATATCCTCTGATACCAACTATAACAACTCTACTCTTTCTCTCATATTTAAAAATGATTTATTACATAAATATTCACTTAATACAAACATAAGATTGATAGGTCTAGTGTACATGGGCATTAGGAACATTACATAACAACTTAAAACATGAAATAGAACATCTTTATTGAAATCTCCTTTTACATGACCACAACATTCCTTCGTACTTAACACTGCATGGGATAACCTGAGGATGTACCCAAGAATGGAGTAAGCTATAAAGCCCATTAAGGGAGTAAAAAAGGAATAAAATGAATAATTCAATACATGTTAGGTAATAATCATATCAATGGATCATAAGATAAATACGAACATAAAGGCATGATATATCATGATTATCATAACAAGGAAATGTGGTATAAACTTAAAACAATGCATCATAAAAATAACGGAATTAGTTAACCCATATCCCAACATGGTAAAAAAAATTCCAAAAAGGAATTTGGTAAACCTCTGTCCCAATATGACATATCATGATACTAAACATTACCCAATGCATTGGAGCACTATATAATTCTGGGTTCACCCATCACTTTCACTTCATTCTCATAATTGAGTGTGCCACATGGATCATAAAACATGGATTCATTCTTCATCATAATTCATTCCACAATCAAGGAGTGTGTAATAGATATGTGTATGTCCTTAATAAAATAATTTATATGTGCATAAAGGTGAGTACCCTTGATAGATGAATGGGTATGGTATTAACTACACGATGATTGTGGCATGGAAAATCATGGTGCAATTTTGGTAGCATAACGGTGTGACATAAAAATTCATAAAAAGAGTTGATAAGAGAGAAAGGGGTATCTCATAATATATACATGAAATTTTCAATAATAGTTTAATATAAATACATGTTCCAATATAAGTAATTTTTAAATAGAAGTTGTAACATAATAAAGAAACTGGAGGAAAAAGGAGGAATGAAATAACTCTCACACAATTTCAGCATGGTAACATGTGTACATGGGAGGGATTAATGAGAGAGAAAGGGGTATATAATCATTCAAAAATAATAAGGAAATTATGGGGAGATGTTAAAATATAATTCATCATTTTTAATTGAAAATAAAAGGGTGAAAAAATATAAGGAAACCTGGATAAAAATGATAAAGGAAGGAAACCCTTACTTGAGTGTGCGACTTCAAAAGCTTGAAGAGGGGATTCATGAGAGATTGGGGCACCGTGAGAGAATTATATAGAGGGGAGGAAAAAGTTGGGATGTTCTCCAAGGATTTTTAGTGAATGGAATTGGGTGCTTGGGTGGGTTTATATATTAAATGATTGGGTAATTATTTAGTATTTCACAAACATAGGTTATGGAATCTATATAATTAAATTTTCAAACCCTCAAAACTTCCCATGGATTTTTTGCCCACAATTTCTTCCAAAGAGTGGAAAAAATTATTTTTAAGGACATGGGCCAAAGATATTAAAATATTATCCTTTCTTATGTGGTGATGAGTCACATTAATAAATAAATTAACTTAAAATCATAAAATATTTTATACATTTTGGAGGATTCACTAAGGCATTATAAAATATATCAAATAAATATAAAGTAAAATTATTTTAAAGGTAAAACATATATTTGGTCGAATATCCCTTTTATTGTATTTATTACAAAAATATTTGGTCATTATGATGTCATAAAACACACCATATCTTTATATATTATTTAATTTTTACCCAAAAATTTCGACGGTCTTAGGAAATTATGAAAAATTCACTGTTGGATAATTTTGACGTCCTGATTTGAAAAATAATATTCATTTTATCTAAATAATTTTCTAAATAAGTGAATTTTCACTTTTAAAATGAGAACCTACATTTATTGAAAATTGGCGGGCTTTGACAAAAACTGTTTTAAAACCTTAATAAAAAATTACATTTGACTTAATTAAAATGATATACTAATTTAGTATAAATAAAATTAATTTTATAATATTATTTTATCATTAACTCCTTAAAATAAATTCTTAAAAAATTCACTTTATTTTTTATTGTATATAATATAACTCATTTCACACTGATTACCTAATCATTTATAGATAAGGAACTAATATAATCATTATTTATAAGAATTGTTTTTATAATAATATTATTAAAAACATAGTTTAATATAATAATGCATATATTTCTCAAAATTACTATTTTCACCCAAAAAATCAATTTATCAAATACATAATTTTTTTAAGAAAGACTATTACCATAAATGAAATGATAGAATAAGTCTTTTATTTATAGAAATGGATTACATAGTAAGTAACTAATATCTTATTATGTAACCCCATATAACACCTGCATAAGACCTAAAGGTAAGGTGTGCGATGTTGAAAGAATCTTGGGGTGACTCAGATAATGTCACCCAAGTGGAAATCTCTATTAACATGAAATTATACTGTAGGAAATTCCATTCAAGATTAACGTGTTGAAGCTCAGCTTGAGCTAGGTCAAGAGTGAAGAACAATGATGCTACCTCTTTTCTGAGCTTTGACAAATGAGATTTGTACGGACCGACTATACTAGATGAGGTCATGATCTCATTTATCTTTGTCAAAAGGATTTGTTAAAACCTTATAATTATATTATTTGTGTGATCACTATTAAATTGCTATATTTTCAGTGGTAATAATATTTTACAGTCATTCAAACCCAATAATAATAATAAAACATTGCATGTGTTATATATATCCATAGGACATTGAATGAAGGGGAATTTTATTCATAAATGGCTGGGTCATTACAATGGATGATATAAGTGACCATTTTTTATAATTCACATGAAACAATTACTATATTTGGACACAAGAATCATCACCATTTCTTGTCTTGAGAAAATAATAAAATATTGAATAAAATAATGAGAAAACACCCACTCCACTATAAATACCACCCCTCAATACCTATTATCCTCACACCTATCAAGAATTTAACATTGTATATATTCTAACTAATACTCTTCCCAAACCTCTCCCCCACTTATGGGATATTTTGGTCTTATAAAAAGACCAAAAGTAATCCTATAAGGAGGTTCTCAAGAAGGAGTAGTCAAGAGGTAAAACCCTCTTTCTTTTTCTTTCAATTTCTTTTCAAGTTATTTTATTTTATTTTTCTTTCCTCACCTCACTCATACAAAGTGAATGAAAACTCTAGTATCTTAAATATAATATAATTTTATCATGTTTATAGAATAATTCTTCATCTAATCTCCTATCCTATATCTTTTACTTTAATAATGAAAACATCGTTCGTGAGTTGCCGATTTACCACCTTCGTGGATGATGTGATTTAATCTTTCAATTTTGTCTCCAAGGATGGTCATAAAACCATTTTAATGGTTGAAATAGATTATAATATATGTATTATATCTTATTTAATGTTTAGTAAATATTTATTACACATGATAATAATATATAAAACATGATGAGTTTGTGTGATAAAAAAATGATAAATTAATCTAAATGATTATCATTAATTATTTATCTAATGAATCATCCTAACATCTGAAAAAATGGTATTTTAATATTCAATAAGTTCACAATAACATATATTATAAGTTCTTGAAAACTATCTTAATTTTACATAATTTTCCATACTCATATACAAGTAAACTGATCATGAAAACCAAGGAAACCAACGGTCTCAAACGATGGAATTGAATTTAATAACCCACCTAAAAGGACATAAATGAGCATAATAAAATTATAAAAAAATTCAAATACATGTATAATTTTTTCTGTAATTATTAATTAATGAATCTAACTTGATTATTCAGGACATTAATACTGAGTGCAGAATCATTTCAGACATAAGGTAAGGGATTCTACCTGAACCTCCATTATTCTTTCGGGTTTCTCTTCCTCTCTTTTTACCAAAATGTAATTATAATTTATTTTTATTTTCAACTTATAAATGATCTATTTATGTTAAAAAATCATTTATCAATATCTATTTTTCATTATCTTTCATGGATATGCATTTTTTTTAAAGGTTCCCTACTCAATTCTTCCCGATAAGCAGGCCCGATTTAAGGGAACTTATAAAATTATTACCCATCATCAAGTGTGATTAATAATATGTTTTAATAGACCATTATATTTATAAAATCACTCATTTTATCATGAAAACCTAACTTGATTCAATTATGGGGTTTTAAAAATAATTATTCCTTTTTAATGTTAAAGAATCTTGAATTTTTTCCCTTAAACCGTACTAAAATGTTTTATTTATAAAGTTTATTAAACACTATTTTCACTTCAGTTAGACATCACTTATCATGATATATGTATATATTTATTTATTAATGTACATGTATTATTTAATTCCTTTCATTCATGGACACATTTATGATATTCTCATTTATTATGCATTTGACATGATTATGATACTTAATTATTTCCATGGTTAACCCTTATGTTAATATTTGATTACTTATGTATGGTTATTTATGTGTAAATAATATTCATGAACATGTTATTATTGGTTAACCCACATAGAGATCTAAGGAATTGGGTAAATTTTAGTCTCATGTGATGTTATATGGAATGGTCTTGGTGGTAGCCTTGACTTATCCTCCTCTCTATGCAACGAGCTTTGACTTGTGCTCCTCTATGTACAATGAGACTCAAATCATGATAAAGTCATGTTTTATGTTGATTCTAAATTACTATGAATTCATGATTATATGATCCTATGTTATGATTCCTTATATTTAATCATGTTCAATGCCTTTTTATATTATTATGTTATGCCTTCTAAGTCATGTACTAAGATTTATTTTAATGTTTATTCCCTTACTGGGATTTTTAGCTCATCCAATTGTTCATGTTATCCCTAGGTTATCTTATACAGATATAAGGGCTCAAAGGATAATAGGATCTAATAACCGATGTTAAATAAAGAAATTTTTTATTTAGTCCCATGTTTTCAGTTTTATGTACCTAGTCTTCCAAGACACTAGAATTTATGATCCTTGTATTTTAATTTGATGTTTAATTATGATTAAAATCATGTAATGATTTATGTAAAAGGATAGGGTTTTATAATCCATAATAAAGAAGGATATTTTTTAGGGATCTCAATGATCTTATTCTATCATTAAGGAAAAACTATAAATTCATTTATAAATAGGAGATGATACATATAAGGTAAAATAAATCACCCCTTATAAAGGCACATAGATCCGAATATATGCTAGAGTTTTGGATCATGATTAGTGCATCATGAAATAAAATGAATAAGGAAGGATGTAATGGGTCTCCTTGAAAAGTACATATTCCTATTTTAAAGAATCAAACTAATCTGTAGATAAGTGAGATGGGGAACTAAGAGGATGTTAATTTGTTAAACAATAAATCATAGAACCCTTTATTGAATCCCTTCCTCATAAGCACCATGTTAATGAATCCCCATTTATCTATATCATATTGATTCGACATATCAATCTTAATTATTATATTATCACCATCCACCATATAATAGAGATATATCATAATATATTGGTATTGACTAACTACTCCTTAAATAACTCTACCCTTCACAAAATAATGTTTATATTTAGAGATGACGTTGTGAAGGATTGGATGCACCCTTTTGTTAAGAATTTTATTTATGATTTAGGAAGAAAATTTAATAAGTCTAATGGGTCAATAATAAGAGAACAAAAATTGATGGTGAGTCTTCGAAACCAAGAAAAGTACCATAGTTTCTATGGACATTGGGGTAATCCCCCCACAAAATATTTCTTAGAAATCTTTGATCAAATCCAACTTGAAAGTATCCTAAGCATCCAGAAAGATATTTTATGGGAACCACTCCATCCCATGTGAACATTTAGTGCCCAAAAGTTTAACTTTAAAGAAAATATTCTACTCTATATGAGTAAATACTAGGCTCTAATTATACTCCTTAATAGAATATGGGATGAAATTTGTGATTGAAAATTCCTAACTACCCTCTTGATGGACCACATAGAAGAGAAAAACATCATTAAAATCAGTGGGAGAGATTTAAAAATGATAAATGGAACAAATACAAAGAATACCAGGTTCTTAAATAACTAAATTATACTCTAGGTAAATATTTATCTTCATAAAATATCTTCTCTCCCATATGAACACATGAGAATTCAATAAATTATGATAAACTTTCATTAAGAAGAATTTTCATTATGTTTCCCTAAATAATTCATCCTCTTCAAGAAAAATCGAATCCAATATCATTTGTTTCTTCCATAAAATCTCAACCTTTTATTCATTCCAAATCTATTATAACCCAAAATAAATAATACCAATATCAAATCTAATGTTATCCTAATTAGAAATATAAAACCTACTATTATCTGAGGAAAAATGACCTTGTTTAAGTATTTTTACTCTTTTAACTAACATAAAAAGAGGAGGACCCTCATGCTCTCTATTAAATGAAAAACCCTTAGTCCAAATAAATATATATTCCTTTGTTCATAAGAAAGATAATTAGAAGGGCTTGGTTCAGGATATGAGACTATAACAACCCTGATCTTTATTCCACACTTAAAAACATATTTTATTACATAAAACCTTAACATGATACAACATATAAGATCAAGAGGTATAGTGTATTTGGATCTTAGTAACATTATATAACAACTTAAAACATTAAATACACATCTTTATTGAAAACTTCTTTAACATGACCGCACACATTCCTTCATACTTTTCATTGCATGGGACAACCTGAGGACATGCATAAGAAAAGGGTGAGCTATAAAGCATAGTAAGGGAGTAAACAAGGCATAAAATGAAGAATATAGTACATGTTAGGAAATGGGCATATCAATCGAGCATTATAGAAACATGAACATAAAGGCATGATATAACATGATTATCATAACATGGAAATGTGGAAATAACACTTAACATGGTATTAGCATGATCCAATTATCATTTCACATGGAACATGAGTAAAAACTTATTTAACATGAATTATAATGAGTAAACCCTCATTTCAATTGATGTATAATGATACTAATCTTTACCCAATGCATCGGAGCGCTATCAGGGAACACCCTTCTTAATCATTTCATTTCATACATAAGTGTTCCACATGGATCATATAACATGGATTCATTAAATATCATCATTTATTACAAGATAAAGGAATTTTTAAGTCATACATGAAACTATATAATAAATAAGTAAATGTGCATAAATTTGAATAACCTTGATATATAAATTGGCAAGGTATTCACAACACAATGACTTTGGCTTGGAAAATCGCAGTGCAATTTTGGAAGCGTAACAATGTGACATACGAATTCAAAAAAATGGTTTATGAGAGATAAAAGGGTGTATAATCATATGTACTTGAAATTTACAATAATGGGGTCATGTAGATACATATATAAACATAATTAATGAAATTTAGATTCATAATACAAAAGAATTTCTTGAATGTAAATGAGAAGAGAGAAATTCCTTACGGAATTTTGGCATGGTAACAGGTGTACATGAGAGGCATTAATGAGAGAGAGATAGGTATATAATAATTAAAACATAAGGAGGGTAGTATGGGGTAGGTTCCAAATCATATCTAAACATTTTTAATTGAAATTAAAAGGGTATAACAACATAATGAAATTTGTACAAAAATGCGAAAGGAAGGAATCCCTTACATGGAAGTGTGATCCCAAAGGCTTGGGAGGGGCATGAGATAGGATTAATGGGATCTTGGGGAGCCTTGGGAGGATACTAGAGAGAGGATGGAAGAGTAGGGTCGTGATCTAAGGGTTTTGAGTGAAGATAAGTGGGAGCTTGTGTGTGTTTATATAGGAAAAGAGAGGGAATTCTTTTTTATTTAGGTTTTTGACACCACACATTAAACTAATCCAAACCACAAAACAACTAATGGTTTTAGTCAATGGGTTTTGAAAAATGGGAGTGGAAAACATTATTTTATATTTCCAATGTCCGAAATTCATAAAATATTAGGCTTTATTATGTGGAGGTGAGTCACACTCTAGAGGAAATCAATTTAAAACGTTAAAATGTTTTATAAGTCTTAGAGGGTCCACTAAATATTTGTAAAATAAATCAAAAAAACCTACATTATTTTATTGGTAAAACCTATATAGGCCAAAAATTACATTTATATTATTATATTACATCACTATTGGGTAATTATAATGTCATAAAACACAATATATAATTAAACATTATTTAATTTTTACCCAAAAATTCGACTGTCTCGGAAAATTATGAAAAATTAACCGTTGGATAATTTTGATGTCCTAATTCCAAAAATAATATTCATTTTATCTAAATAATTTTCTAAATATGTGAATTTTTTCTTTTAAAATAAAAACTGACATTTATGAAAAAATCATAGGTTTTGACAAAAACGACTTTCAAAACTTAATAAAAATCGCAATGGTATTCATAAAAATTATACGATCAACTATATTTAATTAGAAGTAATTTAGTAATAATGTTTTATTAAAATAATATTTAATCCAAAAAAAATCCATTAATTCATCAAAATATATTTCTTAATTGAATATTAACTAAAAATATTATTTTTTATTTAAAAACTATTTACCAAGTAAAAATAATAAAATGAATATATATTCTATATAAAAAAATAATGTACATAATCCTAGTTCTAGGGTCATGTTACATAACCCCTTATAAGACCTAGATAAGACCGAAGCGTAAGGTGTGCGATGGTGACAGACTCTTGGGGTGGCTTGGATAACATTGCTCGGGTGGTAATCTCTCTCAACCTCCACATCTCCCATAGGCAGTTCCACTCAAGCTAAACATGTTGAAGATTAGCAAGGGCTTGGTCAAGAGTGATGCCCAATAATGCCACCTCCTTTCCGAGCTCTATCAAATGGGCTTCGTATGGAGATATTCTACTGGATGAGGCCACCACTTCCGTTGTCTAAGTATGTCGGATTTGTTAAAGCCCTATATTTATACTAATCATGTGATCAATGTTTATCAGTTATATTAGCAATAGTCACAATTATTATTGGCATTTTAAAATCCAAAAACATAAAACCAAGGAAGTGCATAAGTTTTATATATCCAAAAATAATAAATTTAATTAGATCAAGAGGAAGTTTCATTAATGAATGTTCCATTCGTTACAATCTTCACCCCTTAATAAATTTCACCATCAAAATTTCATTTTCCCACACTAAAACAGATGCAGGTAAGTATTGTGCATCACATCCTATGATTCCCACATTGCTTCTTCAAAGTTTTGGTTTCGCTACAACACCTTGACATGGGGAATTATCTTATTTCTTAGAAATATTTCTGTACGATCTACGATCTTCACCAGATTCTCTTCATAGGATAGGTCATTCTCCAATGGTACCACCTACAGGTTAATTATATGTGATGGGTCAGGTATATACTTCCTCAAGAGTGATACATGGAATAAATCATGTACTTGAGATAGGTTCGGTGGGAGTGCTAGTCGATAGGCCACTGCTCCAATGTGATCAAGGATCTCAAAAGGGCCATTGTACCTTGGACTAAGATTTACCTTATTATCAAATATCATAACCCTCTTCCACAGTGATATGAAGAGGAATATCGTGTCTTTGACATCAAACTCTAGGTATTGTTGATGATTATCAGCATTTCTCTTCGGTTGACTCTGAGTAGGTTTAATGTGCTTCTGGATGATCTTAACCTTCTCCACCATTTCTTCAACCATTTTTGGACCTAGGAGTGTTCTATCCCCAACATCATCCCAACATGATGGTGTTCTACACCTCTTCCCATATAGGGATTCATAAGGATCTATTTGGATTCTTGAGTAGAAACTGTTGTTGTAAGATAACTCAACTAGAGAAAGATGTTGATCCCATCCTCCTTTGAAGTCCATCGAGCATGCTCTCAAAATGTCCTCAGGTGTTTGGATAGTCCACTCAGATTTTATATTAGTTTGAGGATGATAATCCATACTGAATTTCAGCTTAGTATTTAGAGCATGTTGAAGAATCTTCCAGAACTTGGAGGTGAATCTTGGATCTCGATCAGATATAATTGATAGTGGTAATCCATGAAGCCTTACCACTTATCTGATATATATCTATTCCATTTGATTCAATAAGAAATCCTATTGAATTGAAATGAAGTGTGTAGTATTTTTAAGACCATCCACAAAAACCCAGATTGCATTGTTTCCTTTGGATGTCTTAGGAAGTCTGGTGACAAATTCCCTAGTGATGTTTTCCCATTTCCATGTTGGTATAAGTAATGGTTGCATCATCCCATTAGACTTCTTCCTCTCATCCTTCACTTTCTAACATACCAGACACTTTGATGTATACTCAGTGATCTCCTTCTTCATGTTATCCTACCAATAATGCTCTCAGATGTCTCGATACATCTTGTTGTTTTCTGGGTGAATGGAGAAATTTGACCTATGTTCATCATCAAAATGTTCATTCTTTAACTTTGGATTTTATGAAACACATAGTCTTGTCCCAAATATCATAATTACTTCTTCATTAACATTTAACTTTGAGGATTTCTTTTTTTTTGATAGTTTTTACTTTCTTATGAATTCATACATCATCATTTTGAGCATCCTTTAACCTTTCCAAAAGAGACAATTGAACAATAATTTGCGAAAGGATTGATGATGTTACCTTTTTTTATGATTCCCATGTACATATTTATCAAATATAAGAAGATTGGATCCTTTTAAATTCTCATCAATGATAGAATTGTTGTGTCCTTTCTACTCAGATCATCTGCCACCTTGTTCTCTTTCCCAGGGTGGTAATGGATTGAGCAATCATAGTCTTTGATCAGCTCTAACCACCATCATTGGTGAATGTTCCACTATTTTTGTGTGAATATATACTTGGGGCTTTTCTGGTCCGTATATATTTCACACTTCTCCCCAAATAGGTAATTTCGCAAAATTTTCAAAGTGAATATCACTGCAGCAAACTTTAGATCATGTGTTGGATAGTTTTTCTCATGAACATTCAATTTCCTTGAAGCATAGGCAAGGACTTTGTCATTTTTCATCAACACACATCCCATACCTTTCTTCTAAGCATCACTAAATACCACAAAAAGTTATCCACTTGTGGGTAGTATGAGAATGGGTGTAGTGATAAGCATCATTTTCACCTTCTTGAAGCTCTATTCGCATTCATAACTCAAAGAAAACTTTACTCCCATCTGAGTTATCTTGGTAAAGGGGTTAGAAAATTGTGAGAAATTTCTCACAAATTGGAGATAATATCCAGCTAAACCCAAGATGCTATGGATATCTGTTAACGATGTTGGCCTCATCCATCCCTCAATTCCAGCTGTCTTGGAGGGATCCATAGATATCCCATTTATTATGATGATATGACCTAAGAATGAGACCTTTTTTACCCAGAACTCACAGTTGCTGCACTTTTAATAGAGCTTCTTGCGTTTTCAAGGTCTCTTGTACAATTCTTAGATTCTCCTCATGCTCCTACTTGGTTTTATAGTATATTATAATATCAACTACAAAGACTACAAAAAATTTGTCAAGGTAATCTCTAAATACTCTATTCCTAAAGTCCATGAAGATTTTTGGAGCATTAGTGAGCCTAAAAGAAATTACTATGAATTCATAGTGCCCGCACCATGTACGAAAAGTAGTCTTGGGGATATCTTACTTCTTCACCCTTACTTGTTAATATTCTGACTGCAAATCCACCTTGGAAAGGTATTTTTCTCCACATAGCTGATCGAACAAGTCATCAATTAGTGGAAGAGGATACTTGTTCATTATAGTGATTTTTTTGATCTCTTGATAATTAATGAAAAGGCGCATTGACCCATATTTCTTCTTGATGAAGAGGACTAGTCCACCCCATGGTGAAGCACATGGGAATATAAACCCTTTATTGAGATTCTCCTATAGTTGTTTCTTCGGCTCCTTAATCTCCACAACAACCATTCTATACAGAGTCTTGGATATTAGAAACGCCCTAGGTATAAGGTCAATTGAGAGTTCAACATCTGTTCTAGGAGGAATACAAGGCAATTCCTCAGGAAACACTTCAGTGAGTTCCCTCAAAATAGGCTTAACTTAAAGGGAGATATTTTTTTTAGACTCAATCATCTGAGCTAGATAAACGTGCTCATAGGGCAGTAATATCCATGCTGGAGATGATGGTGCTAAAGAAGGTTCATCTTCCTCCTTGCACTTGTATAGAATTGGGGGTCAATTCTCTATATAGAGAGTGATTTACCTCTCATGGAAATTTATGTTGGATCTATATAAGGAAATCCAATCCATGTGGAGAATTACATCAAATTAAACCAAAGGGAGTATGACTAGGTTCTACAGGAAGTTCAATCCACAAATTGTGAGATGGGAGGAGTTATATTCATGGGATGAAATGATTTTCCCATTTTCCGTTCTCCCTGACATCTTCACTTCCATGATTTGTGGTGATGTTGGGATTGTTCTACTAAAATTTTGGGATATAAAAGAATTCATAGAACCAAAATCAAAAAGTATGTAAACTATTCTTAAATGAATAACTAGCATACCTTTCACCACTTTGTTTTCGGGGTTCACTTCAGCGATATTGATGGAAAATCTTTCCCTTTCTTCCTTGGAGGTTGTTCGTTGCTTCCAAAAACCCTTGGCTTAGGGAATTGATTTAAAAGGTGCCCTGGTTCATTGTAGTTAAAGCAATGAACAATGCGTTGAGGGTCGAACAAAACATTTCTCTCCTCTGTTGTAGACAAGGGTTTTTCTTATCTATAGTTAATGTCCATGTTCCCATCTCTTCCACACCTAAATCATTTCCTCATCCCCTTCCAGCAATTTCCGAGGTGCTTCTTTCCACACCTTTGGAAAGTGGGGTGATGAATTTTCATAGCAATATTATATTTCTCCATCAGATCAAAAGAACTGAAACCCAATTTATGATTATTATCCCCATGATACCCCTGAGATTCTCCGATCATCATTTCGACCTTGAGGGAACATCAGACAATTTCCTCATAGCTGTCGAAGTCACGGATCGCTAGGGATTTCCATAGGCTTGGTTTTAACCCTCCAAAGAAGAGGCCAACCTTGCATTCAGGGGTAACGACAAAGCCGAAGGCGTATCATGAAAGCCTTTTGATGTTTTCCCCATACACTCCGATGGATTCGTTGTCTTTTGGTTTGAGGGAAAGAAACTCCCTTTTCATATTAAGGGTGTGTGGAAAATATTTATTGAAAAACATTTTCCATAAATCCTTCCATTCCAACACCTCGATCTCCTCCTCCAGATCTATATTTTAAATCAATGTCCACCATTGATCAGCTTCACCCTCTATACAATAAGCAGCCAGAAGAACCTTCTCTTTTTTGTAACATTGAAGGATGGAGAAGATCTTTTCTATATAGTTAATCCATTATTCAGAAATCGAGGAGGCCTTTGTCTCATGAAGCTCTCGATTATGACTTGTTTTTTTTGGGGGTGAGGGGGTTGAATGTTCTTCTTGACCCATGTTTCTATTCAAATATTGGGTTAACTAATAGAGTATCATGATAAAGTTCACGATTCCCACTCCCATTGGATTGAAAATCTCATTAGAACAGTAATCACATTGATCTTCGCATCAGTTGTTAGCCTGATTCCTTCCATTACCAGCCATTGGCTGTAATAAAATGAAAGTTAGGGGTAACACTAAAAGGGTAAAGACAAAAAATGGATAACTTATAAATTACATCTATTTCCTTAACTTATGAATTTATAGGCTTCAATCTATGCTATCCATGATCTACTAACCAACAAATATTCTTAGGGGATTTTTTTATTCCCTTAACAAAGGTTCATACTAATCTTGTAAATTTACCAAATCATATCCCCTTGGAGTGCCGTAACCAAAATTTCATCAAGGCCCATTATCGTGCATCAGTTCCTATTCGATTCTAGCTCAAAGTGGTGTTTTTGGGTTTTACCAATAGATACATCTGTTCCAGAGCCGCCTCTACCTTCTCGTATCTGAAAAAGGCTGTATTTTCTGGGTAAACCACTTACTCGTTACTCACCAAAATTTAGGGATATTTTTATTATACTTATTAATATCCCTAAGGATTTCTCTAGGGTTTTCTAATCATAATCCCAAAAATAACTAAACCTATCCTTTGATACCATCTATAACAACCCTTATATTTATTCCACATATAAACATATTTTATTACAGTAAACAAGGAATAACATGAAGAATACTGTACATGTTAGGCAATAGGAATATCAATGGAGCATAAGAGAAACATGAATCTAAAGGCATGATATATCATTATTATCATAACATGGAAACGTAGAAACAACACATAACATGGTATTAGCATGATCCAAGGCTCATTGCACTTGGAGCATGAGTAAACCCTCATTTGAAATTAATTAGTATTAGTAAACCCTTATTTCACTTGATGTGTCATGATACTAATATTTACCCAATGCATTGGAGCGCTATCAGGCACACCCTTCTTAGTCATTTCATTTCATTCATAAGGGTGCCACATGGATCATATAACGTGGATTCATTAAACATCATCAGTTATTCCATGATAAAGGAATGTGGAATTAATACAAGAAACTCTATAATCAATAAGTAAATGTGCATAAAGTATCTGGTTATATTTCATTTATATCACATACTAAATTGTTCCATATTTTCATAATTTCCACACAGTATATAACCCCTTGAAAATATCATCATGTGACTAAGACTTTTCCATGCTAGGGTTACATGAATTTTTTATATCACAATCCATGTGAGTCCATGTCACATGTTGTGTACCATGGTAAATGAGACTCAACTTGTACATCTTGTACATGATCAATAGCCATATAAGATCAACATTTTGTGTATCCCATAAATACTTCATGTACTATGAGTACATATCATGTATGATTTTACACGACACATACTCCACTAATAGTACATTATTGAGTTTCTAGAAAGACTCACACATCATTTACCTCTCTAGAATAGATGTGTAAAATATATTCACATGTGTTGGGAATAAATAGTACATGATCATCCTACATGAGTGATCCTACACAATGTGTAATGCACAGGGCCATAGATTATAGTTTTCTTAATTCCTTACTCTTTATATCTTTTCACTTGAGTGTCAATTTTCGATATATAAGTAGCTCTTTCTAAGATAAATTCCATTTATAATGTAAGGATTTGTGTACATTCATCATTTTTATTTTATATTTGAGGTGTTATAGTAGTTAATTTTTTATATCATCATAGATATGATGATGGTTATGGATGGATGACTAGAGAAGACACAGTTTTGGTAACCCTCTTTGACCATCTATCTCGAAGGAATGGGTCCTCTATGTATATAGTGTAGTAGGTATCCCTCTTGATAGTGGTTTCTTCTAATGGTGCATTTTTTCTCCAATCATAGCGTATTAAACCCTCCTAATAAATCCATATTACACATGGTGGTGCGTGGTCCCTCTACAAGTTTCAGTAACCCTCTCAACTAATATATTATTTATTAGGGAATGAGTCCCCTATTACTAAACTATTATTGGATATTTTGGAACATATATGCGTGATATGGTTTATGTTCTTCACATTATATAGTTCTATGGGTATTTAGGGTTCCTTTTTATGCAAGACTTATGTGCGATTGAGCTATGGTGAATGATGACCATCTTGACCTTTATTACCTGTTATATTAGATATATATATACACTTAATCTATTAAGAAAACATTATATTCTACATTTTATTATTATTTGTGAGTCTCCTACTAGGTATATTTATACCCACCCTTACATGGGCCTCATACCCACACATGGATTTTCTTTTTACATAACATGAATATTTGTGCAAATGTTTGAGGATGTAGAGCTAGTGGAGCAAGTGATTAGGAGTTCTTGGTGGTGTTCACTATTGACAATGAATATGATGATATTATCTTGACATGGAATTCATATATTTCATTTTTTGGGGGTTTTCCTTTTCATGGGATACTATTCTTGTACATTTCCTTGTTTATAGAATTTGGATTTTTTTATATTTTTGAGGATATTTTTAATGGTCACATGCATTATGGAATATAGTTGATTTTATTTATTTATGAAATTTGAATGTTATATATTATATCTATTATTGGATATTAATTATTTATAGTATAAGTAATCCTATATGAGATACATTTATTTTTGGTGTTTTTTCGATACCCAATCCTATTTGATGTGTTCTTGGGGTTTTCAATCAACTTACTATTAGTCCAGGAGGGTTCCTAGGGTGTTAGATCATGATATTTATCCATGTAAATCATTATTCATTATCAATTGAATTTAAATGAAGGTACATTCTCTATTTGGATCCCAATATCTCTATGTGGAAAGGTCTTGATGACTGTGATGGGTCCAGACCAACGTGACTCTACTTTACCTAAAAACAATAAAAAAGTGAGTTAAACAATAGTAACTTATATCCATGTGTAAATTTTCCCAGATTAATTCATTGATCATGAAACTTACTTTTTTGTCTATGTAAATATTAACATTCTCATATTCGTCCATCTATATTCCTTTTAATTCATCTAGTTGAAAAAATATTTTCAACCTAGCTTGTTTTAAATCCATGTTGACTTTACTCGTAGACCAATATGAGTAATGTTCATGATCTACCAATAATTGGTATGAATTTCCATATGTGAGATTGAATGGATTCATAAAAATTAGCATTTAAAACACTACAAATTATTCCCAAAAATAATAATCTAACTTTTTCTCCAATTACATTGGGTTAAACTCGCTATTTATTCAATATTTTCTTGATCTCACAACTAAACAATTCCACTTTTCTATGGGTTTTTGGATGACGGTGTTGGTGTTGTATCTAACTCCATAATTTTCAAGCACCCCTTGAATGGTGATTGTTGAAGTTTATCCCCCACTTAGTAATTAATAATTGAGGATTTCGAAACGAATAAAATATATTTCTTCTCTAAAATATTTTTTCCACATTGATCTTGTTCTTTAAAGTGTCCTATACTTATACTAATTTTTACATGTAATCTACACACATAAGGATGTATTTATTTCTGAAAGAGATCAAGAAGGGCCCCATGAAATTAATACCTGAATATAGAACATGATGACTTTGAGAATTGGATGTTATGGAATCATTGATATTTTTATAATGTTACCTATTCTTTAAAATTAATGATAGATTGTTACAAAATATGATGCATCTTTATTAATAGTGGGATAAAGGTATTTTCCTTCCTATATCTTGGACACTGTTCTATTGGATCCATGGTTTCCTCTAATAGGTGATGAATGTAAGAATTATATAACTCTTGTCATCTCAGATTCTAGTAAATAACACTAAATTAATCTATCTGCACATTATTTTAATAATAAGGTTCATCCCATAATTAGTTCACTATGTCATCTAAAAATTTATTTATCTTTTGAAATGTAAAGTGTGCATTGAGTGTCTTATTTTCAAAATAGTTTATGATATCAGAACACTATGGATGAGCTTCTAAATAATCATAGAATAATTTACCATCTTGTAATCATCGATATCAACTTCGTAATCTTAATCAATATTAATTAATTGTAACTATGACAAGTAATCAACCACAACATTCTTATAACCCTTTTTTTATTTGTTCATTATATCAAAATATTATAGTAATATGATCCACCTAATGAATCACAATTTTTTATCATTTTTATTTAATAAGTACCATAGAGAGGCATGATTAGTGGAAATAATCACCTTGGAGATAACCAAATACGTACTATGATTATCAAAATTAAAGAACATTGTTAGGAGTTCCTTATTTGTGATGGGGGAATGTGAGATTCATTGAGATTATATATTTCATAATATATATGTAGAAATATATGAGAAACCTATTTTCTATGATCAATTACTATACATAAATCACTTTAATAATAAAAAAACTCAAAAGTGTTATACATATTTGGGGACATCATGATCTTGGTGACAACTACATTCTTATTTATAGTAATGAAATATTCCTTGTATGATTCATCAAAATTTAACAGATGTTCCTTTTAAAAAATACATGTCTTGAAATAATCCATGATAATAGAGTAATTAAATCTCATATGTCCAAGAAATATCTATACCCCTTTTATTATTTTTTTCCTAGGAATCTATTATATAAATTATATATCATCTGGGTCAAATTTAATAACATGCATGGATATTATTTTTTGAAGGGCATTACCTCCATGAACCATGAAGTATAACTTTTCCCAATTAAGCAGTAAGAACTTATTGCCATATCTTTTACATATCAAATCAAAATTATGTTTCCATACCTCAATGGTTCATCCATATACTGGGAATTCATCCCTGAAAATTTCTTGAAACTCCACTGAAATTTTATGAAATATATTTTTCATACACCCTAGAAAATTTATTTGCTCATTAAAAATGAAAAATGACATGTGATGATAGGAAAATGTTCCATAAGTTCATGTGAAGGTTTTATTTTTTTGGTCATCTAGATTCATTTATATTTGTTTTCAACTAGAGCATTCATATAAGAAACTATAAAATTCCAATTTGGATAACATTTTGATTATTTGATCCAAAAATTGGTTTAGAAAGTGGTATTTCCATATTGCTAGAGGTAACTTCTAGTAATTACCACATAATGTACATCCCATTAATGTTCTTGTAGAAATAAACTCATTATATTCATTATTGACCATAATCAAGCCTCCTTTATTTGAAAAAATTATATTGAACTCACCTATGGACCACCTATAGGGCATAATAATTTCATGCAAGGGGATAATCAAATTTATTAATTTATAAACTGTTTAAATAACACAAACTAATTGGATGTAGTAGATAGAGATTCTTAGGTCAAAAAAATTAGATGGATTGAGCATATTTTATGAAAATGAAGTTATTGACTAAGAATGAGATAAATGAGAGTAATTTGGAATATATTACAGAATACATGCCATGTTCCGAATTTTTTAGGTTTCAATGCTATTGGACTTACAATTAAGACCACTTAGTTATGTTTCTAATAAAAGTTGAATATAATAAATCCCTTAGTCAAGGTGATCTATCTCTAATTAATTAATTTCCCACTTCATATGGTCAACTAATTTGGCTGGATCAATGAATTATGTTTATTCAAGTCCACATTTAAGAACAATAATCCTTATCTTAAAAATAGTAATTCATGAATTATAATTATTAGTTATATATTATGTGTAATTCACAAATTCAATTAACAATGGACATGATAAATGAAATTGTTAGAGATGTAAGTGATGTGTGAAAATAAAACCCAATCATTAACTGAAATGAAGGAATAATATTCGTTATCACTATCCCTTTAGGATTTTATCACTCAAAAATGTAGAGTGGGGAGAGAAAATAAATCCTATTAATGGTTAGAGTATCAAGGAGTAAAGATATATAGTTTCATCACTTCATACCTAGGGATAGATTCCATTATCTCTTTATAGTGGAAACCTCATCTCTTATTTACATGAATAGAGTCATCCACACAGTGGATTTAATTCTATAAATGTTACCATTAAAATAACTCAGGTAAATCCTAAGAGTTCATAGATGAGTCTACAAAATTCACACTAATTAATCTAAAAAATTATGAATTTTATTTTTTTCATCAACCAAGTCCATATCATGATTGTATCATTCCAATTGTGAATTTTGATCCTTGACCTTGACGTGGTTTCCTCTAAATCACTCTTTCACACTGTGAATGCGAGTATCATGAGATAAATTCTTACTATAAAGACCCTTTAACCTTGTGTTAACTTCCAAATCCTAATTGAATACATAACCTTCTGCCTCAAACTTCTCATGTCATGGATAGTCCATTCACATCATGAATCATGATCAACCTTTATTGTTTTTATTGTTTTGTATCAATAGCTTTGTTGTTGCATTGTGCCACTTTGTGTCATACCACAAATTATTTTCATTTTCTTCTATTCATATATTTTTATTGTTTCTCCTCTGAATTCAATTGAAATTTTACCTACAAAAATTCCAATATAATAATAAAAACAATGGAAAGAGTAATAATTTTTAGTCTTGAATTCAATGATTTTCATTTCCAAAATAAATTCATGAAATATTTATATAAAATTCACTAAAAATTGAATTCAGAATTTCTTGAAGAATGAAATCTCAATATAATACAAAATAATATCACTCTACCATGATTTAAATGCAATGTCAATTGAATCATGTGATTCAATGGGGAATAAAATTTTCAAGCATCACATGGAAAATTTCCATTAACTCCTCATTTTCTAAGAAATTAAGTCAATGACATATTTTAATATTCCTATTTTGAATGACCATACCTCTCGTACCATCTATTCACATTTCTCAGTTCATTATCAATTTACATTCCATTCATAATTTACCTCACTTTAAATTATTTTCACTCATCACTCACGGATTAAAATGAAAATGAAGTTTTTATCATACATTAAATCATGTTCCTTACCATAGGCTGAAAATGAATCTGCTTTATTCACCCTATATAGAAAAAATCACAAATAACCATGAGGTATTACCCATTATAATTAGAAGACTATATGACTTTGGGGTTGGTAGGTAATGTTGTAAAAAAGTAAAGATAAAAAGGAGGCTAGTATCTAAGAAAATTTTCAAGAAATTAAAAAAGTAAATCTTAATTCCAATAACCTTTTTGAAATGAAATCTCCCCTTTTACCCTAATCTCAATGTAATATCATGAATCAATGAAGTATAATGAATGATTCAACCTCTTTATTTTTTTGTTTATTTTTTTCTTTTTTAAATTTTTTTTAAGTTGTGCCTGAGAAAAATATCATATTCACTACCCAACCACAAATGAACTCCTTAAGAAACTATTTTTTATAATTATAACAAGATCATTTGTCATGCAATGATAAAATTTCCTAATTCACAACCCTTTTATCTCTCTATTTTCTTTGAATTTGAATTTTTTATTCCCTTTCTTGTGAATGTTTGCAAAAAAGTACAAAAAATGATAATCATTATCCTTTTCCAAAATTCACATTAAAACTCCCCACACTTATCCATTTCAATACATACATCCCTTTCTCCATAAAATAATCTCCCACCATTATATTTTTAAAAACCATAAAAAATACTCATAGCAGGTTTGGAAAGGATAAAGTAGTATTATAATGTGGATATTTCAAAATAAGGCTATTCATGGATTCTATGGGATTGAATAAGGATCAATGTAATGGTGGGTATCATGATAAATGTCTTAATAAATAAAATTGTATTAACCATATAAAAAGTGTTTCTGTAAAATTATATCTTTGATAATATGAAATACAAGTTATAAAAGAAATCATTCCAAATACGCCCATGAAATTATGCTAAAAAAATGAAGTATTAGGCTTAGAAAATATATTTATAATGAGTACATGAATTTGGTACAATCACTCAAGTAAATTCAAACTAATAATAAATAAATTATCAAAAATTTTAAAAACTCATAGAAGGGAAAATATCATTAATCTTTCATTTAAATATATAAAAAAGTTGCTATATGTCATGATTTTTAAACCAAAAATCCTCATTTTTAACTTTAATTATTCATTATCCCATTTTCCACATTTGATTTATTTAACCAATAAAATTAAAGTATAGTGTGATGATTATTCTAAGAAGATTTTTCTTCTAGATCAATGATAAAAGAAAAAAAAGATAAACACATTTCATTCATTTTCCAATTATAAATTTATATAAGGAAATTAATGAGTGTAACAAAAAATTAAAAAATTAAAACTCATACTCCCATGCTTTATTAATGCTCTCAAGCATGTGGATTAAAAATATAATGATTTTATTATATTGTTTTTGTTATATAATGGTTCATGAGGTAAGACTAGGTTTCATTACATGAATTTCTTATTGAAAGACTCTTTATATATCTTTTTGCCTCTTTCTCATGATTTTTATGATATTACTTAAAAAAATTAAAGTGAACTCCATTTTTAATTCAACTAAAAAATGATATGGGAAGTGGTCATAATCCAAAAAATATAAAATTTAAAAGTTCTAAAAAACTCAGGTTTCCTCTTATAAGCACTTATTTTTAACATCATTGGCTTGACCTTACCTCTTGTTCTACTTAAGTGATGTAAAATTGTAAATATTATACCTATTATGGATTCAGAAATGACCTCCATTGTGATGTTCATACATATTTAATCCCTTTTACTTTCTCTGAATATAGTCATACTCTTCCTTGTGGTAGAATCTTCACTACATCCATTGGTTTGACCAACTAGTGTTATTTAATCCTAAAAACTATAGGTTAAACTCTGTATTATTCATATCTATTAGAAATCTTCAAACTTGGTTGGATCAGATTCTTTACATGTGTCTTTAATTTTTTCTCAAACTTTTCAATTCTTATTTTTAGTAGCTCCACTTAGTATTTTATCTTACACAACCACATCCACATCATGATCTTCTTTAATTACAACAAAATCCTTATTTTCCAATTTTTTTTCTTCCTATAAATAATCATCTTACACTTTGTTATTATTCATTTCCTTTCGAATATTAAAACTCACTTAACAACTACAAACTCTTCGGTATAACTACACATTCTGAATGCCAATCAATTCTCTTCTAATATCCAATAATGATCTCCATAAGATGAGGGGTGTTTATTATTATTCTATTTATATCACTAATAGTACATTATGATGGTGAATTTTTCCACTATCACTAGGATATCCTCAATCAAACCTCAAGGTTACTTCAATGTATATTATTCTAACTATAGTTTAAATCTATTGTTCTTCATCTTCTATAGCACAATGATCTTGAATGTGGTGTATTTCATTACTTTTAATCTTGATCCTTTTTCTAAAAGTTATTTCCCACAATTTTTAAAACCAATAATTATAGTAATTGAAAACAATACCTAGGCCTTGTTTCTTTTTCAATAGATATTTTGATACCACTATTATTCAGTATTGTGTGGGTGTAATTGTGACAATATTTTCAAGATTTCTCTTATTACACACCAACTATTTCATGAAATTTTAAAACATCACTACGTTACTAGGGTATTCTATAAAAGGTATGTTAATATGTAAATTTTTAAATTGTTCTATAAATATTCACCTCTGTGTAACAATTTTCCCGTGTTGTAGATTATATAGAAATTTTATTCATGGTTGGTATGGTAGTGGAGGTTTTTCTATTATTTCTTCTCCATTATCTTTCTCTATCTCTTGCTTACACTCCAAATTTTCATTTTATTCCTTGTATTTTCCTTATAACTATTCACTACTTTATTAAAGGATTCCTTTTGTTGTTTTCTCACTTCCTAAGGTGATATACTTAAATTTTATATGTGGCATGACTTTTGGGATTCCTGGTAGCACTCCCTATGATTTCTCTCTATGTTTCCCTACTATTTTCCTAACTTGAATTACTAGTTTATAAATGGATCTCTTTTGTCTTTAGAGTCAAAATTTAATTATTGGATTATTTCCTATTGATATTTTTAATATTATAATAGTTTACTGATGGAAACCCAAGTTGTAGTCATTAATATTACGAAAGTATCCTCTAGTTTACGGATTTGGCTCTAAAGTGAGGGTCCTTGTTGATATCCTAGATATCCCAACTAATATCCATGACCTTGCTAATATTGTGGATGTTAACACTAAAATTTATTTTAATGATTATAATCATCTTAATTAACCTCTTTAGTGTATATTCCTTGGATTTTTTTATCAATTGTGATGTATATATTTTTTATCAGATCATCCATCTAAGATTCCATCCAACTATAGTTTTCGACCATGTGTACACCTCTTATTTGTGTGTCTTTTCCTTGAAGTTAAAAGATTTTATTTTCTATCTCATATAGTATGGTGTATCTTTCCTCTAGTGACTACTTCATCAAATATCATCTTGTTGTAGCATCTAATATAGACATCTTTCCATGTGAAAACCCCTTCTAATAACTATTCAAAGTAATATGATTTTTTTTATAAATCAAGAATTTTTTGAAGAAATCAAAGAGCCTAAAATGCATCCTCAAAATCAACACACAAGATATAAAACTAATATAAAATAAAAAAAATCATCTAAATAATCATAAATTGAATTAAATTATTTTTACCTCAATTTTGATGCCTTATTTGAGAAAAAATAATTTATTTGTTCCATTTTTAGAAGAATAAAATGTTTAAATATTCACCCATATAGTTTATAAATGATAGATATTAATAATATGAATCATCACATTATCTTCCAAATATCAGTGAATAAAAAAATATCATTACATAATTTTTAATATAACATTATTTTAATTAATAATTTTATTTTCTTTTAGAAACAAATAATGGCATTTTTTATATAGGTACAAACATAATGGTTTTTTTTAATGATTTGAAGTAATAAAAAAGTATATTCTCTCATTAAAAATAAAATTTTTCTACTTTAGTTTCATTAATACCAGGGATATACCACCTCTAATATAACTAAACATCTTAGTGTTTATAATCATATGTTTGACTTCCCTCACTTTGATTATTTTTAATAATATTTTTCATGAGAGGATATTTGGGTCTAAAATATAATAATATATCAATTTTGACATCATAAGACTTGATTTTATTTAGTACGAGTCATTTATTATCCTTAGTTTCTTATAATATTTCAATAGTAAACCTGATTGTATTCAAGAACATAAGACATGAACATCACTTCAATAGAACCAATTATCATGATTTTTTATCATTTGATGGTGATGTTGGATACCATATTTAGTTTATGATGATTTAATAATTGAATAATTAAAAACCCAAATATGGTTCATATGGTCTAGTTAAACATATCTTTAAATTTATAAGGGCTACGTACTGATGAAAATTCATGAGTGGCGAGATTAAGTGTAGTTATGATCAAATTTATTGCCCTATTATGTCAAATAATCAGCATCTTCCTTTTCAATAATATCATTGATTTCATTAGGTATATGAATATTTACATCTATGAACCCACTATTATAAGTGAGTTTCATGGTCTTAAATAGAAAAATTGTGATGGATAAAGAATAAAAAGTGAAATAATGGTTATTTTATTTCATGAAAATATATCTAGTTTAATCGATTACACCATTTTATGCTTGATCCCCCAATATTCATAAGGGTTTCCTTCTGGATTTTAATTTTAATACATAAAAAGAAGCATACAATTCCTAAATAACAAATTTTTTTCTTCAATCATTATATATAACAAAATTCCAATCTGACAATATCATCTTAATATAATTCAATTACATGGATATATCAAAACAAAAAAAAATCTCTCATACCATATACTTGGGAAAAAAATTCCCGCTCAAATGAGTTTGAAAAAAAATACAAGCGCATTAAGATATAAAAAACATAAGCATAAAAATAAAAAATTAAATGTTTTTTTAATTTTAAATACATAATAATGATAGGTTAAAATAATGGGGTTTGGTATATAAAATAATTCACTAAAAATTGATGTGTATATGGTAGAGACTACCAAAAACGATAAGGGTTACAAAAAAATAACCCCTTAATAAAAATAGAATCACTACTGAAAGAATATCTGACAAGAAGAAGTAAAATAAAAAATGAAAATGCAGATATATAATCATATGGATCTTAAGACCATTATTGGATTAAAAATGTACTATAAAATCATTAAATTCTACGAAATTATTATTTTTAATCAATTTAGTTAAATCTTGAAAACTATTTTTCATATGTCGTCTGTGGCTGTCAAAAGTCGAAGATACTCTTCTTCATTATAGAAATGATATGAAGGTTCCTATTAAAGTAATTATCCATGTTTCACTATATCCTATGAAATTTCCAAGAAAATGGTTTATCCCTCTCTATTTTTAAAATGAAAATATTTAAAAATAATATTGATTAAAATATATTTCAAAGTCCAGTGCATATTTTTGTAAATAGAATCTGATTAAAAAATTATTATATCTTTAAAATATATAAAAATTAAATTCTTTATGTGGGATCTATTAAATAAAACCGTCATAAATCTCTCCAAATTATTCAACTAGAAATTATTACTATAACTATAATCAGTCATAAAGTTTCAAAGTTCATTTAGTTGGGATATGATCAACAAATATGGACCATTATCATCTGTATAGTGGTTTCTAAGATGAAGTTATCTATAATCAAGGACCCCATATATACAATTATATCATATATCAATATTATTTAATCTAAAATGAAATTATATATTCACCCTCTTATAAATATCCCTCTAACTATCATATAATAAATCAAAATTTACTTTCTAAAAATTAATTCCTTGAATTAAAAATTCCACTAAAAGACTCTATGAAAGCCTTTTTAGGAGAAATAAACTCTAATTTAGTGGTATATAAAGAAATATAATTTTTCAATCAATATTATTACTAAAAAAATTCTCCTTGAAAATATGTTGAAGTAGAATAATATGTTATTTATTGAATAAATATCTCTTGGAATATCTAAATTTATAAATCTAAAATGTATAGATTACTCATTTCCAAAACATAATCAAAAATCAAAAGTAAAATGAAGGTGTAGAGAAATTAACTTCATTATTATCCAATTTTTTTACCAATATTTGATATAAAATGAATAACCATACAAACAAAATGAACTATAGAACATTCTAGGTCATACTATAGCATAAATCAGATAAACAATTACATAATATTGGGAATGTATTTCATGTTTTCCCTCTTTATCCATGAATATACATTGGTTTTACATAATTAATATTAAAATATAAACTAATAAGATTATTTAACACATTATACTTATCTATATAATTTATTTTAAGAACCTATTCAATAAATATATCAAGATATATAAAAAATTCATATAATTTAAACTATTAAAGATCACCATGGAAAAAATAAACATTGTTTTCCACAAATCAATCAAAAAATAATGAAAAGGTTCTTTCATCAATTTGCAAATTCTAGAAGAATTAGGAGCAATAATAAGTATTCTATCAATATAAATTATTATTATGATAAAATCATAATATGAAAATATTTTTTAAAATAAACAATGATTGAAAGAGGCCTTTTGAAATCTTACATTAAATATAACATTTAAAAAAACCAGTAACATAGATCATTTTTTAGATAATATGAGATATCCTCAAATTATAAACACAATATTATTGACCTATTTCCATAAAAAATTTCAGATTATCTCTACAAATACTCTCCTTTAAGTCTGGTTGGAGGAAATTAATTTTCATATCCATATTATCAATATGAAAATCTAAACTAAAATTTAAGAAGAGAATAATTCTAATGAAATAAATTTTGATAATTGGTGTGAAAATTTATTCGATGTTTATACCTTTAATATTATGGTATACTTTAGTAACTAACCTATGGGGTATGTTAAGTCATATTCAATTAAATGGATTTAGTTCACTAGATTTCCATTTACTTGAATTTTGATCAGTTCAGTGTGTAGACAATGACAACACATCCACTCTAAGAGGTAGTGGAACCATTAGAAACTTTTATCTTGTGAATGACCTGTGAAAGACATGAATTTTGAAAAGAAAAAGTATCCAAATATAGTACATTAAATAATTAATTTAGGAAAGTATTCAAGGTTAAATGTATATTGGATTTAATATGTTACTTTTCTATATTGTGGATTTCCCATGAATGATGGATGTTGGTGAAATTAGGTTGACCAACTGAGTATACTTATAAAAGTAAGAGGGGACCTCATGAAAAGTGTAATAGTAAAAAAAATGTTTTCCCTAAATATTCATACTGAATTATTGATTGTTAATCCTCTATAGTAGCTTTATACTGATTGGTTTTTTAATAGACTTTAATTCTTCTAATTTTGGTGATAATGAAAGAAATAGTTTTCCTCTATGAAAATAAGACACCTTTGTTTGAACCATTTAAATCCTTTTTGTTCTTTCCATTACATTTTTTATTTGTTTTAATTCATTATGTATGGTTAAAATTTTTATTAAGGTGTGTTCAAGTGTCAATTTTGTGTGGTGAGTAGGGTTCAAAGACTTCATACTTCTATTACACTTAGCTAGGTAGAGTTCTAGAGGTCTAAATTATACAATGATGAACTTTTGGTGTGTTATTTTCTAGTGGTTTTATGATCCTGGTTCTAGTGATCACACATATAACCACTTTCCAATAAGTGTTATTATAACTTGTTCAACTCTCACTCAACACGCTAAGATGCATCTTAGGATTCCCTCACTATTTCCATAATAGTATTTCATTTTCAATGGGATCCCACTATCAAATAAAGGAATGTTATTGGAAGAAGGTATGTTCTGGGTCAATATGTTTGATGGAATGAGTTTTTAATTCCATTAAATTAAGTTGGGTGATAATATAATTCAAAATGACATATATATTCTATTATCTAGTTTGATTTTTGTGAAAAATGAAAAAATAGGAATGGGAACGATTTGATAAAAAGACACTTGGGTTTATTAGGGAGACTTTGGAATGGAATGTTCGCTTCAATGTCCATGAATTTAAGTATAAGGGGGATCTTATGAAAGACATGGTGGAGATGTATGAGAAACCTATTACACTTAATAAATTATTTATGGTGTGGTAGTTGTTTATGATGAGGTTATTGGAATGTAGACTAGCAGTAAATAATGTGAAGGATTTCAATATGATCTAAGGGAAGCTAAAATCTATGAATGTAAAATTCCAATATTATATATGGGTTCTACATATACTATCTTCATTTATAGAAATTTGGTATATGATTGTGAATTTTTTTAATAACTACCTTGTAAATATATACTTGGTATTTGAAAATGACTAAAATTTAAATCTCAATGACGAACATTGTCACAGGGAACTTAAAGAACCATCTGTAAGTTAAATCAATGCTAAAATATGAGGTTGTTCACTATAAAGGAGATATACAAAGAAACCATAGGAATATAAATATCATGATATAAGCTAGATAATGTAATCTAGAATAGGTCCTACGTGCTGAACTTTTTGGAATAAAGGATATATAAAAATGAATTGATTTTTTTTCAAGGAAAACTCCATAAGGAAATCAACATCAAGACATTCAAATTCTGTTTGTTTGATGGAATGAAGATGCACATTGTTTCTCAGTACTAATGTTCAAATGATATCTTGGGTGGTTGATTCCATGCCATATTTCCATTTAATGGAAGAATATATATTCTTGGTAGATTATATATCTGCAACGTATAGAAACATTAATCAAGTAGATGGTGATGCCTTAGATGTCATCATAAAGAGTGATATAAATATTTATATGAATAATGGTTGGTTCCTAAGACACAAAGTTGATAGTCATATACTAGGACTATAGATGAACCACATTTCCATAACAAAATTTGATCACAAAGGATAAGGAAAAGCATTCTTAAATGGATTTTGGAAAGTAAACCAAGGATCCATGCTGTTTTCATGAGGAGTAAAGGATGGGATCCTGTATTTTACCAAAAATATAGATGAAATTTCCGTGGTCAGAACTACATATTTGAATGAACTATATTTTTATAATTGTAGGCTTGATTATCTTAGTAAGAATATTATATATATTCTAACAACTGAATGAATACTAAAGCTTGATTGCATTGAAATATAATGGTGTGAAAGTTGTTTTATTTTGAAACATAGTAGGTTTTCCATTAACTTATATTAATGGAAACCCATATATTAGATATTGGAACCATTTAAATAGGATGTGTGGGGACCTTCCGATGATCAGTATGATGGTGGTTCTCTTTACTTTTTAAATTTTATTGATGATTTACTTGAAAATTTTGTTCTTATTTTTTGAATGATTATTCAAATATATTTTAGGAATTTATTAAATAGAAATCCATCATGGAAAGGTAATGTCGTTAGAAGTGAAAATGTCTTTATTACAACAATAATATTGAATAAACTATACATAAATTATAAATATTTTGCAGGAATATGGGTATAATACCTGAGAATATAGTGCTAAAAAAACAACAAATGAATATTTTGGATAAATGGATGAATCAAATGTTGATTGATAAGGATCCATGTATATAGTTACACTATAGAATATCTAAATAAATTAGGGTTGAGGTAGTAAACATGGTGACATAGCATGTTAATCAGTGATTGGATTGGAACTTCAAGAAGAGTTATGGTCTAGAAGAGGACTATAAGATAGCCCTGTTAAAGTAATTGGAAACATGATATATGCTTATATAGATGATAAGGATCAAGAAAAGCTCGAATAAAAATTTGAACTGTATTTTATCATTGGGTAAGGAGATGAAAATTTTGGATTTCATTTGTTGGATGATGAAAAATAAAATTCATTAGGACATGAGATGTTGTCTAAAATCATAAGCTTGTATGGAATGACTATAACTTATTAAGAAAATAAATATAGTTAAATGAATCAATTATCATAAGTCTATGTTAATCTGAGTGAGAATAATAAAATGGGGAAACATCTGGAGAAATCAAATGAAAGTGATAAAAGTTTGGAGGTGGGGTGAGTGTAAGATATTCTATAAAGTTCATGGATAGTTGAATCTAGAGTGGTATTATTGTAAGTTAGGTATTTATAATATATAAAATATCCAATAGTTTATAGAATATTCAATTCAGCTAAAGATATCAACTATATTCAAAATCTCAATTTAGTGGTTTATGGCTTATAGAAACTTCTTATTTTAAATAGATGAGGGAGAACATGAATTTCTAGAATATGTGGTGACACTCAGTGACTCAAAATAGTAGAAGTTAGTAATGAATGAAGATATTTATTAATTAAATACCAACAAAAATTTGGAATTTACTGATCTAGTAGAATTGAAACAAGAACTGAAGAACAAGTGGGTTTACTATTTTAAAGAAGTGTGTGATGGAAACAAATAATTTCATTGTATGGATGGTTGTAAACGAATTTCCAAAAAAATAAGGAGTTGATTTATTAAATAAATTATCACTAGTATTTAAATAATAAACTATCCAAATAGTACTAAGAATGCTAGAATTGGAAGTTTTTAAATTGGAAAAAATAGATGTAATGATGGATTTCCTTAGTGGAGAGTTGAAGGAATAAATTAAAATAAGGAAACAAATAGGTTTTATGGAATAAGGAAACTGTAATATTTTTCTGAAGTGAAGAAATTTATTTCATGGCTAAAATAAGAATAGATATAATATACACACAATTTTGATTCTTTTAAATCAAAATAAGGATTCAAAATGCGAAAAATAGATCATTGTTTTTTAGAAGTAGTGGAATGATGGAATATTCATCATACTACTCTTATATGTAGACCGATTGTTTTTAGTGGGTACAAAGTTTTAATATAATCAAAATATAAATATTATTTTTCTTGATTATTTAAAATATAGGATCTTATACAATCCAAAAAAACAACATTGGGATGAAAATAGAGATAAATATTAAATATGGAACTTTGTTGTTGTCCCAAAAAGACGTAATCTAGAAAATCATTAAATTTTTTAGAATGACTAGATATAAGCCCATATAAACCCCTCTTGTAGGAAACATTAAGTTTTCTAAGTAATAGGAAAAGTTAAGAAAATATTAGTCTCAATACTTAGTAAAAGTATAGTTTACATTAGTTATTCAATTTTTTATGTATGTGATGATTTATATTATATATTTAATATTATTAGTATTAGAACTTCATTATAGTTTTTAAAATATAGTTTTAGTGTTTTTAAAATTTTAGTTCACATTATGATAATATATATTTCTTAATTATTAATTTTTATAAGATATTGGAAACTATAATTTCTTGGGATATAAAAGATTGGGGATTCCCTAGTAAAAGTCTCTAAAAAATTTAGGAAAATGAATTTGGGTATATAGTGAAAGTTTAGTTTTTGATAAAACTTTCACTCAAGATTACCATGGAAAATAGTGAAAAAAATCAATTTCATGCAGGGCTCACACACTATAGAAAATTAAAAATATAATGGTAGTTTTTAGTGGAGGTTTAAATAACTAATTATAAATGTTAATTCTATTAGGGTTTTTTTATTTTAACTATTAAGAACCACCTAAAAATTATTTTTAACAATGGTTTTATTAAAACTCTTACTAATTTATCTAAATAGAGGTTGTTTTTAAAAATCCAACACTAATTATTTCTAATAAAATTAAAACCAACCCCCCTTATCACACTCCCAACATGATCCCCCCACCAACCTTCTCCCTCGAGGTCACCCCGCTCCCTCCAAATCATTATTTTCCCGACTTGATCCCCTTATCATTGGGATCCATTATAGAGCTCCATGTTGTTGGTCACACTATCAAAGGCCCTCATCACCTCTCCCCCTCCCCATCATCAGTCTTGAAACCCAATCCTATCATCACCATACCCTTTCTCAATATCCTGTTGTCACACTTCCTCTCCAACTGTAACATCCTATGTAAATAAAGAATATGACATTTTCATATTTATTAATATTTTTGAATAAAATTTTAATATTACTTTAAAGGGAATTCTATGTTCGATGGCGTACCCAATACGCAACACCGAGTTTCTTTGAAATCTTACATTGCACACTAATAATATAATAATATTATTTTAAATGGTAGTTAATGACTAGCCATTTTAATGGAGATAATGAACATAACTAACTACAAAAATATTATATATGTTTGCTAAATATTTTTACAATAAAATTTAGAGGCTTAAAATAAGAAAAGAATTCGATTTTTAAGCATAAATATTCTAATGTTCTCTAAAAGGTCGATTAACCACCTTTTGACGGTGAACCCTTTGTAAAACTACTTTTTTTCAATTTTATATTTTATATTTTACAATATAAAATCCTTCTTTAGAATCGGGACATCAAAATTTACTTTGTGTAAATTTTTGTTATTTTTCCGATAAAGTTCATTTCTTATGAATATTGAAAAATGCTGTATTTTAATTCAAAACATCCTTTTAATTGAATTTATTTATATGGTTAGATTATCTTTTTAATTGGGTTTAAAGTTTAATTAAAATATATTTTTACCATTTAATCCAATGGTGTTCATTGGAATTAATTTCACTTTTAAATTGGACATAAACAACTGTCAATCGTTTGATAGATATTGTTTCTTAAAAACAAGTTATTTGTTTTGAAAATGGGAATTAATTATAAAATTAACTAATGCAACTTATATGTTTTTAATTTGGAATATCAAGTATATCTTAGGGTAAATTTTTGGTATTTTTCTGAAAAACATCAATTTTTGATGAATAGTGAAACCACTAAGTGGATGTTAAAAAACTGATTTTTCGTTTAAATGAAATTTTACTGCTTATGTGAATTGAATTTAAAAAATACAACATACATGGTTGTCATTAGTAAGTAAAATTTGGTTCAATGGGATGAAAATAATTTTGGGTGAATCGTAACTTTTGAGTTTTATTAACCGCGATTAAGGGTAATTAGGGCAATTTAAGGTAAAAATAATGTTATAATAATATGAAATTACCTTGACACATGTCCTAACATTATTTTATGAGTCATGGATGACCAAGACAATCCATGGGTAAATTTAGGGACCCCATGTATCCACTTGGGTAGGATAATGACATTAATTCCTTTCTATTTAAAGTAAAAATAAAAAATGTCACAAACATGTATTATTTTACTAAAACAATTTTTACATGGGGTTATATAAGTTATATTTTTCACTATAAATATTCATTAGAAATATAAAAAGATTTCTGACATCATGGTTATTTTTTTTATAATTTTTAGACGTTAAATAAATTTATTTATTTATGACACCATGATGATGCAGTAATTACCTCATTAATGAACAATTTAAATAAAATGAAAAGATAAGGTAAACTCTAAGACTCACACTTGTCGAAAACCTATTGTATGGGTGTATTTCTAACCCTTATCACCTTATACTTGAAATATAACACTATGGAACCTTTAAAATCTGAAAACCATTTTATAATAAAGTAACATTTCAAGACTTTCCAAAAGTGACCCTCCTCCCTCTTATAAAAGGCCCCCACCTCTACCCCATTAACCACACCTATCAAGACCTTGTATCATCCAACTCATACTCATATTATCTCTCCACATCCCTCTATTAATCCTAGAAGCCTAACTTTGGGCATAAGTCTTTCCAAGGAAGCCTTTGGCTCAAATAAAAAAGATTTACCCGATTTAGAGGTAATGTCTTCTCTCGAGTTTCTTTCTTTTATTTTCCTTCTCCACTAACCACTATCTTCTTATTATTTTATCCCAAAATAAAACCAGTATCCTCAATATACTAGGATGTTTTTATGAAAAGTATTCTACCTACACTTACACACACCTCCGTCTAATGGTTAAGGAACATACTGTTTCTGTGGGTGGCAAATTACTACCTCACGAAACGATGATTGTTCAATCTTCTCCTAACACCTTCCATGGTGGCCATTAAGATGTCACTATATTTATATATGATATATATGGTATTTATTTTTTATATATTCTTCTGTATTTTATATTTAAATCATATCATTATTCTTTTCATGTCGTGTAATTGCGATAATTTCATTTGAGGAAGTGTGGACTACCAGCCCCTCAAGTGATGTGACTCGTTCATTCAATACATGGAATGTATAAAGAATGAAAATAATGAACTTATATGAACTATATAACATATATATTATAATTTAATTATAATATATAAATATCCCTCATTTAGTTTTAATTCCATTAATATGGTAAAGAAATAGTAGTAGCGTTCATACGTACGTACGACCTACCGTCTCCATGAACGATGCATTTAATTTTTTATCTCCAAATGTTATGTAATAGTATAAAATTAATATATAATGGATATATATGATATTTAAATGATGAATACTATTCTGTAGATGATGTACTTATAACTACATGGACAATTCTCTTCAAACATCTTTATTTTTGACTCATGCACCGAACATCGACAAAAACGTCTGATATGACCTCACGTAATTAACTAATTATTATAACATGATAATATGTGATATGAATTTAATAATAAACCTGAAAGGAAGTTATTAAGAAATTATAAATTGACCTATGTTTATTATTCAGGAATATAAATAACGAACGAGACAAGTTAGACTCAAGGTAAGGGATCCTACCTCTCTCTTTCTTTTAAGTACTCTCTTTTATGTCACTTATTTTAAGCTCCTTTTTCTTATGTTGGGGGATGTTATTTTATATTCCTATTACTTTAATTTTTACTTTCATATGATGAGATACCCTATTTTATCTCATCAATCCATTTTTGTAAGTTTTAAGTGGCGCCGTTAGGCTGCCGATTTTTCGTAAGGGGATTTCTTATCTCACATTTAATTCCATGAGATTTCCATTGTTCGCCAATTATTTATTGCATATGGTGTATTGTGTACTGAACTTTGATATATATTATCATTATTCTATTTATATTCATGGTATTCTGTGATTAATTTGGTTCTTATTATCTTTTGGTCATACGAATTGATTGATTACAACGAGGTAAGGGGTTTTTTTCTCAATTTTTTATTCCCATGAGATTCATTTTATATTTGCCACTATCTCCTTTGAGTGGTGTATTTACTTCCCATTATTCTACTATTAGAGAAATATTCATCCATTTATGGGTGTTTAAATCAACATTGTATGGTCATTCTTTCATGGGGTGTATGTTTCGTAGGTTACCAAATCGGTAAGGGAACCTTTCACCCTATTCTTTTTAAAAGGATTATTTTTGTTATGTCTTTTAATTAACATCAAATTATATTGGGATATGTTCTACTATATCCTTATTACTGTAAATATTTTTTCTAAGTGATTATATACCCTTTTTTATCTCATCAACTCGTTTTCTGAAATTTGATTTGACGCCGTTAGGATATCAAATTTTTGTAAGGGAACTTCTTAATCAAATTCTAATTCTTTGGGTTAAACCTATAATTCTTGATTATGTCGTGCTATGAATATGTTTAAATGACCTATTATTGTTTTACACTTAATATACAATTATATTTTATGTATTTATTTTTGTCACACATAATTATGTCCTTGATTTATCCTTAATCTAAGGATACCATCTTTATAAGGGACTTCATCTCAATCTCCTTTAATTGAGGCATCCTATGATTTATAAATGACTTTATTTTATACGGTGTATAAAACCCTTTTCACTTTTCATTTCATTCAAAGGGAATATTTTTTTATAAATCATTTTACTAAATGAAAAAAGGAATGTTTCTTTGTTTTACGTAAGCGGGGACAATGAACTTTTCCGCCGCCGCGAGTATTATTTGATCTTTAGCTTCCTAAAAAAGATATGATGTTTTTAAAAGGAAAATAAATACCATATACTCTTTTTCTGTATTTTGTTATTGAAAATTGTTTTTATAATGGATTTATTATTTCAATATCATAAAATTTTATATTGTTATTGCAATGTGGGAACATTATCTTTCCTTTATGCTTAAGTTATGTGTTATGATTATGTTATGGTTCTTGGACATTGTTATATATACGGTTGGTTCCATGATAAACCTAGGGCAGGTGAGCCCGATATATCTCTCTAATGCATTGTGAAATGTGAAGGAGGTAAACATGAATTTTTTCCGAAGAGATTTTGGGAATATACTGTGATGGGTATTCCAAATGTGACTCTCTATGTAGCTGTGATAGCTACAATGTAAGTATGTTATGTATGCCTTAAGTTACCTTTATGAATTGTGATTACCATGTGTCATTCATAAATATTATGATTCCAGAAGGTATTTTATGAATGAAAATTATGGTTTCATTGATTTGTATTTATTGATGGGTTAATGTTTCCTTTCATTATGTTATAACCCTTACTGAACTTTTTATGCTCATCCCATGTTTTTGAAATATTTTTAAAAGGTTATAAGGAAGGGTAAGAGAAAGGAAGTATTCAAGAAGATTTATATAAAGAAAAGAACTCTTTTTTTATTTAAGTATTTTTTATTGTTGTGAAAAATCGGTTATAGTAGAAGTGTCTACTTTGTAATATCCAAGTTGATATGTAATAGTTATGGCCTAATTCTCTAAAACTCTAAACCTGAAAATATCCTCAATGTGTATTCTTGAAATAACTCAAGATTAAGTAATGTTTTAAGGCTGGGTCCTTATAGTTGGTATCAATGGCCGGTTTAGATAACTTTAGAGGTTAGAGTGTTATTTAAGGATAAGTGACAAGTTGTATATAAACACAATGGTTAGTATATTAGATAGATTCATTGTTATTTTTGAAAGTTGGAATGAGTTTGAGATAACTTGGATAAGTATATCTTAGTGTTTATATTCCTCATTATTATATGATGATTTTACTGATATAATCACACTGACCTTTTTGGTTTTAGTAAATAGTTGGATCTAGTAGGCACCAAAGTAACAGTGGATGTGAAGAAAACTGTGATGGTTTTATGAACGAGCAACTGAATGATATGGGAGTTGTAATGAGAACTCTTGTGGTTATTCTCAACCTACTATCTAGAGTCGTGATTGACCACTTAAACCTTAGTGATTTTTATAAGGCATCATATATGCGAGAAAGGAATCCCTACATAAGTTCAGGTAATAATCATAAAGCTAAGAATGTTCAAAAATTATGTGTCAAAGATGTGGAAAGAAACACATAGGAAAATGTTTTAAAGGGACAGAAAGATTCTATAGATGTGGAAATGAAGTTCATAAAGCAAGAACCTTCCATGGAAAAAGGAAGCATCTAGTTGACTCTAGGAAAGGGAAATAAGTTCTTTCTGAAGGATCAATTGAATGTTTTAGATGTGGTGCGTATGGTCATTATATGAACACATGTCCAACGAAGAAGTTTCAAGAATGGGATCACCATGATCGTACAAATATTCATTTACCAATACCTAATTCCATTCCGATTGAGGATGAAGAAAATGACAATGAAAAATGAAAGGTATGGATTATTTCTTAACATATGTCTTCCTATTATTGAATCTTAGGATATGATTCATGATTTTGTTTGTAGGAAAGAAGTATTTCAGAATAAGTTGGAAAGGAATGGTTAATGGATCATGAAGAATGTTGAATGAGTAAGAAGTCAACATATAAGGGATTCAAGAGTTATGGTATATTGTAGGATGTTGAGATGCTTAAAAGTATTAAGGCTCTTTTGATGATGGAATTACATTAGAATACTTTTTATAGTTTTTGTAACCCTGATGTTTGATATATGAAAATTTTATTCAAGGAATAATTATCTTTTCTTTTGTGGATATAGTTATAAAGAACCATTTGGGTTTATATCATCCTTGAATTTTTGGCAATTACCAGTTAATACATTTTGGGATGAAAAACGAAATTTATTAGATAAACTTTGTGGTTAAAATATGTTACGGTTATTTTTGATGAATTTATCTATTTTTGGGGAATGTTATAAAATTATATAGTTTTTTTAAAAGGGATAACACGCAGACCGTGTGACAACCTGTCGCGTTGGATGAAGCTACATGAATCGAACTCACAACCAAAGTTAGACTGGTATTTATCACCTACCACTGGACAACGTGAAGTCCCTAGTTAGTATGACTAATTATTTTTAGTTAGATTATCTTATGAATCAGGAATAAGTTTATTTTGGGTTATCTATGGAAATGATTAACCTATCATGGAGGATATGTGATTAGGTTAATTGATTTTCAGTATGAGACTTTAAGAGTAACTGATGTTATTTGGAGATAAATGTTAAGATTTACCATGGAACACTATGTGATTAAATACTTCAGATATTTGGAATTAAATATTAGTTTGGATTACTTTCAATAATTTTATGGATATCTATTTATTTAATGGTCTTTCTTAAACTTTGGGTATTATTGGAAAAAATTTGAAGATTAAGAGTAGCTTTTTTTATAAACGATTATCCTTTTTGGGGATTATATGATCTCATACTAACCATTTTGGTTTTAGTTTATGTCTAAATACAAGGGAAATATATATTTATACTTTTTTGGATTAGGTGATTCTCTAGAAGATGATTCTTGTGCTTCTGATGTGAGCAGGTTTTTTTAATGCTCATTGTTTGGAGAAAAGATTAGTTTTGGTAGAAACTTATTAAAGGATGAAACTCTACTTGAAGGTAAGTATATTTCCTTATGTTTTTATTCTATGTAGTAAATTAATTCCTCAAAATTATGAAAAGGAACGTAAAACAAAAACGTTGTTGTTTTACATTTCCCACTGGGTAATCAAAGACTGTTTACACACATTATAAGTTTGTGATTTTCTTGTGTTTAGCTTTCTTCTAATCATGTTTTCTATCACTCTCCATCAGAACATGACCCTTTGTTTTATCTTCCATATCCAAGTTTTCATACATGGAATCTTATTATCGGTTAACTTGGATGGCCTTTGTACTTCTCTTTCTATATTTTAAAGTGATAGTTTCACTGACACTTTTTACGATGTGGGACTTTCAATAAAGTTCCCAAGCCAAATTTTAAAATTACGAGGATGCAATTCCCAAAAGGGGGGAAGGATGTAACATCCCAGGTAAATAAAGACTATTAAATTTTCATATTTAATAATATTTGTGAATAAAATGTTAATATTATTTTAAAGAGAATGCTATATTCGATGGCGTACCCAATATGCAACAACAAGTTTCTTTGAAATCTTACATTGCTCACTAATAATATAATAATATTATTTTAAATGGTAGTTAACGCCTATCCATTGTAATGGAAGGAATGAACCGAACTAACTAGAAAATGATTATATATGTTTGTTAAATATTTTTACAATAAAATTTAGAGGCTTAAAATAAGATAAGAATTCGATTTTTAAGCATAAATATTCTAATGTTTTTTAAAAGGTCGATTAATCGCCTTTTGATGGAGAACCCTTTTTAAATCTAATTTTTGTCAATTTTATTTGTCATATTTGAAAAAATAAAATCCTTCTTTAGAATTGGTACATAAAAATTTACTTTGTGTAAATTGTATTTATATTTCTGATAAAGTTCATCTTTTATGAATAGTGAAAAATGCTATATTTTAATTCAAAACATCCTTTTAATAAAATTTATTTATATGTTTAGATTATATTTTTAATTTGTTTTAAAGTGTAATTAAAATAAATTTTTACCATTTAATCCAATTGTGGTCATTGGAAATAATTTTACTTTGAAATTTGACATAAACAAGTGTAAATATTTTGATAAATATCGTTTCTTAAACACGTTATTTGTTTTGACAGCGAGAATTAATTATAAAATTAATTAATGAAACTTATATGTTTTGAATTTGGTAAAATGGACATCATTTTTTAATTTGGAATATCAAGTATAGCTTAGGGTAAATTTTTGGTATTTTTTTGAAAAACATCAATTTTTGATAAATAGTGAAACCACTAAGTGGTGGTTAAAAAACTGATTTTTCGTTTAAATGAAATTTTACCACTTCTGTGAATTGAATTTCAAAAATCCAACATACATGGTTTTAATTAGTAAGTAAAATGTGGTTCAATGGGATGAAAATAATTTTTGGTGAATATGAACTTTTGAGTTCTATTAACCGCGATTAGAGGTAATTAGGGTAATTTAAGGTAAAAATAATGTTATAATAATATGAAATTACCTTGACACATGTACTAACCTTATTTTATGAGTCATTGACGACCAATAAAATCCATGGGTCAATTTGGGGACCCCATGGAACCACTTGTGTAGGATAATGACATTAATACCTTTTTATTTAAAGTAAAAAATAAAAAATGTCACAAACATGTATTATTTTACTAAAACAATTTTTATATGGGGTTATATAAGTTATATTTTTGACTATAAATATTCATTAGAAATATAAAAGGATTTAATACATCATGGAATTTTTTTTTTATTTTTATACATTAAATAAATAAATTTATTTATGACACCATGATGATGCAGTGATTACCTCATTAATGAACGATTTAAATAAAAAGAAAAGATAAGGTAAACTATAAGACATAAACTTGTCGAAAAACTATTTTATTGGTGGATTTAGAACCCGTATCATCTTATCCTAGAAATATATCATTTTGGGACCTTTAAAATCCGAAAACCATTTTATAATGAAGTAACATTTCAAGACTTTCCAAAAGTGACCCTCCTCCCTTTTATAAAAGGCCCCCACCTCTAACCCATTACCCACACCACTAAAGCCCTTTCCTCATCATAAATATGATTATATTATCTACCCACATCCCTATATTACTCCTAGAAGCCTCACTTTGGGCAGAAGTCTTTACAAGGAAGCCTTTGGATCAAATCAAAAAGAGTTACCCGATTTAGAAGTAATGTCTTCTCTGGAGTTTCGTTCTTTTATTTTCCTTCTTCACTCACCATTATCTTATTATTATTTGATCCCTTAATAACACCATTATCCTAAATATACTAGTATTTTTTATGAAAATTATTCTACCTACACTTACACACACCTCCGTCTAATGGTTAAGGAACATACTATTTCTGTGGGTGGCGAATTACTGCCTCACGAAATGATGATTGTTTAATCTTCTCCTAAAACCTTTCATGGTGGCCATTAACGTGTCACTATATTTATATATGATATATATGGTATTTATGTTTTCTATATACTTATTTATTTTATTTTTAAATCATATCATTATGCTTTTCATGTCGTGTAATTGCGATAATTACATTTGAGGAAGTGCGGACTACCGCCCCCTCAAGTGACGTGACTCGTTCATGCAATACCTGGAAGGTATAAATAATGAAATAAATGAACTTATGTGAACTATATAACATATATATTATAATGGAATTATAATATATATATATATATATCCTTTATTTAGTTTTAATTCCATTAATATGACAAAGAAATGAAAGTAGCGTTCATACGTACGTACGGCCTACCGTCTCCATGAACAGTGCATTTCATTTTTTATCTCCAAATGTTATGGAATAGTATAAAATTAATATATAATGGATATATATGATATTTAAATCATTCAGACCATTCTGGATATGATTTAATTATAACTACATGGACAATTCTCTTCAAACATGTTAATTTTTTACTCATGCAGCGAACATCGACAAAAACGTCTGATATGACCTCACATAATTAACTAATTATTATAACATGATAATATGTGATATGAATTGAATAATAAAATTGAAAGGAATTTATTAAGAAATTATAAATTTACCTAATTTTATTTTTTAGGAATATAAAGAAAGAACGAGACAAGTCGGACTCGAGGTAAGGGATCCTACCTCTCTCTTTCTTTTAAGTACTCTCTTTTATGTCACTTATTTTAAGCTCTTATTTCTTATGTTGGGGGATGTTATTTTATATTCCTCTTAATATAATTTTTATGTTCATATTATGAGATACCCTATTTTATATCACAAATCCATTTTTGGAAGTTTTAAGTAGCGTTGTTAGGCTGCCGAATTTTCGTAAGGGGATTTCTTATCTCACTTTTAATTCTGTGAGATTTCCATTGTTTGCCAATTATTTATTGAATGTGGTGTATTGTGTACTTATCTTTGATATATATTATCATAATTTTATTTATATTCATGGTATTCTGTGATTCATTTGGTTTGTATTATCTTTGGGTCATACGACTTGATTGATTACAACGAGGTAAAGAGTTTTTATCTCACCTTTTTTATTCCCATGAGATTCATGCTATATTTGCCACTATATCCTTTGAGTGGTGTATTTACTACCCATTATTCTACTATTTGAGTAATATAAATCCATTTAAGGGTATTTACATCAACATTTTATGGTCCTTATTTCATGGGGTGTATGTTTCGTAGGTTACCAAATCGGTAAGGGAACCTTTCACCCTCCTCTTTTTAAAATGCATCATTTTGTTATGTGTTTTAATTAAAATCTTCTTATGTTGGGATATTTTCTTCTATATCCTTATTTCTGTAAATATTATGTCCAAGTGATGAGATACCCTTTTTTCTCTCATCAACTCTTTTTATGAAATTTGATGTGACACAGTTAGTCTACCGAATTTTTGTAAGGGAACTTCTTAATCCAATTTCAATTCTATGGGTTAAACCTCTACTTCTTGATTATGTCATTCTACGAATATGTGTGAATGATGTATGATTGTTTTACACTTAATATCCAATTATATTGGGTGTATTTATTTTTGTCATACATAATTATGTTATTGATTTATCCTTAATCTAAGGATACCGTCTTTATAAGGGACTTCGTCTCAATCTCCTTTCATTGAGGAATCCTTTGATTTATACATGACATTCTTTTACACGGTGTATAAAACCCTTTTGACTTTTCATTGCATTCAAATGGAATCATTTCTCTATGAAGCATTTTACTAAAGGAAAAAAAGGGATGTTTCTTTGTTTTATGTAAGCGGTGACAATGACCTTTTCCGCCGCGGTGAGTATTATTTGATCTTTGGATTCCTTAACAACTTGTAATGTTTTTAAAAGGAAAATAAACACCATATACTCTTTTTACATATTTTGGTATTGAAAATGGTTTTTAGAATGGATTTATTATTTCAATATCATAAAATTTTATATTGTTATTGCAATGTGGGAACTCTATCTTTCCTCTATGCTTAAGTTATGTGTTATGTTAATGTTATGGTTCATGGACATTGTTACGTATATGGGTGGTTCCGTGATAAAACTAGGGCGGGTGAGCCCAAGATAGCTCTCTAATTCATTGGGTAATGTGAAGGAGGTAAACGTGAATGTTTCTCCGAAGATATTTAAGGAATATAATGTGATGGGTATTCTAAATGTGACTCTTTATGTAGATATGATAACTACAATGTAAGTATGTTATGTATGCCTTAAGTTACCTTTATGAATTTTGAATACTACGTGTCATTCATAAATATTATGATTTCAGAAGGTATGTTATGAATGAAAATTATGGTTTCATTGATTTGTATTTATTGATGGGTTAATGTTTCCTTTCGTTATGTTATAACCCTTACTGAGATTTTTATGCTCATCCCAAGTTTTTGAAATGTTTTTCATAGGTTATAAGGAAGGGTAAGAGAAAGGAAGTATTCAAGAAGATTTATATCAAGAAAATAACTCTTATTTTATTTAAGGATTTTTTATTGTTGTGAAAAATCGGTTATAGTAGAAGTTTCTACTTTGTAATATCCAAGTTGATATGTAATAGTTATGTCATAATTCTATAAAATTCTATACCTAAAAATATTCTCAATGTGTATTCTTGAAATAAATCAAGATTAAGTAATGTTTTAGGTCTAGGTCCTTATACCAACAACAATCACCATGCTCCTTCCCTATTATTGTGCTACCGCACCACCACTATGCTCCCTTATAATAGTCACTACCTTCCATATTTCCATCATTGTACATCCCCACAATCATCCATCGCCTCTTCCCCTCCTGCCATGATCTCCTCCCTATGTGTGGTTTCATTAATTACTTTATTTTTACGTTATTTTTTACATTGATTCAGTGTTGAAATTTAAAAATCTTATTTTTTTCTCCTATTTTCGTTGATTTTATAAATTTTTCTTCAAAACTCTATACGCAATATACATTAAATATTTAATAAATTATAATCTTAATGTAATTAATATTTTAACGTTTTTTAACGTGTTTTTATACAATTCTATACTTAATAGACAATACTAAAGAAACTATTAAGGAATTATTAGATCGTTTAATTATTTATAGGTTTATAAAATAAGAGTTATTCGGAAAATATAAATCTCAAAAGTGTAAGTAATATAAAAATTACTTATATATATACTCTGAAGTGATATATATATATATTATTTAATAAGTTATAATATTGATATTTTAAGACAGATGTGCTTGAAATTTATAATTTTTCTTCATCGATGGTAAAATCATTGGATTAAAATTTATAAATGTGTGGTGATGGGGAAAAGAATACTGGATACATAATTTTAGGTTTTTACCTTCACAATTTTATAATTCTTTAACAAAAATATAATTTTTTATTTAGTTATATTAGTAATGAAACATATGTTGTTAAGTAATTTTATGGAAGATGTTTTTGTGACATTTTATAAATTTGGAAAAATATATTCATTATCCATATTTAATTCATTAAAACATTTAAAAAAATTATTTGAGAAAGAAAAATGTTTAATCCATGTAGATTATCCATATATATACCCATTTAAGAGTTATATATTGTTCTTAAAGAAGAATATTTGCAACAAATCATAAAATAAATGATCAATTAAAAAATAAATTTTATAGGAGGATATTTAAAAAAATTATACCTTATATTCAAGTAAATTATTCATCAAAAACTTTTAAAAAATGGTTCATAATTATAAAATTTTGAAATTAACATAACAAATTTATTATTATATTTTTTTCAATTATTCCTTGATTTTTACCATTGTTTCTCTTCAATTCACTCATAAAATTTCAAACACAAAATTTTATTTTCCATTTTCAATGATTCATTGAGTGTTTAACCAAAACATGAATTGGATTATAAATAGGATATTTAACTCATTGTAGAATATTAAAAAATGGTCAAAAAAGGATATGTAAGGAGATGATATGAGATTGTAAATTACTAGCTGGTAGTTTTTATCAAATCCAACCACCACACCAAAAAAATAGAGTTTATTTTTTATAAAAACATGTATTTGACATATTAATTATATTTTATGAATACTATAAAAATATATATTTTCATATAAAAAATAATGCAATTTTATTCATTTGGTGGATTTATTTGATAAAAAATAAGAGTTAGTTATTGGCAATTTGTTAGAAACACAATTTGTTAGTATCCTCCACCATAATTTTATATATGAGGTTTAAAAAAAATTATATTAATAATTATTGAGAGAATATTTGTAAGACTATAATACTTTATGATATATATTTCCTTTTAAATAAATTCAACCTCTTTTTTTACTTATGATACACATAACCCTGACTACAAAATAACTGTAAAATAGTATACCATTATAGCCTAGTAATTAAATTGGTATCTATGAATAAGAAATAATAAATTGTGAAATTTATATGTTTTAAAAATGTATTAATAAATCTATTTTCTATCATTGAATTTAAATAAAAATAATCATCATTTGAAAGAAAACGTTTTTTTCTAAAAAATTTCATTTTTTCTAAAAAATAGTTTATTTTCATTTCATGAACTTATATTAAAATTAATTTCAATTATAGAATATTTATTTGAAAAAATTAAATTATTTTTTAAAATCATAATGTAAAAATTATATTAGAGTTTTTTTATAATTTTTTGAAAATATTATTTTTTTGATAAATCGTAAAACATTTATATTTTTGCTGAAAGATGCCTTTTTGTTTAAATTATTTATAAAGTTAAATTTTTGTGTCAAATTGTTTTAAAACTAAACGTAGTTCATTTATATTATAATTAATAAAATTTATATCATTTTAATCAAATATATGTTCACTTTTAATATAAAAACATTTTATACTTATGGAAATGTTTCCCTTGGAAAACTATTTTTTCATTATGTATGTGGATTTAATTTTAAATTAAATTATGACAATTATTGGAACGTAATTTGAAAAAATGGATTCCATATTTTTAATTATCTTAATTAATATTATATAATAAGTTCAACTTAATTTTTTTTAATAATGAATAGTTATAACATTAAAAAATAATTATTGCAGTTAAGTTAAAATGGGTTTACTAGGGGTTAAACTAAGAAGATACGGGTTAAAATGACCTAAAAATTTGACCAATTATTATTTTATTGAAATATTTATACCTTATATCATATAATGTAAAATAATGATACATTTTTTATCCTTTTGGAATATTATTGTTTTTAAAATTTATTCTTTTCAAAATATTCTAAGTGCTTCCTTCGCCCCACTTAAAAAGGGGAACCCACTCATCTCTCTTATTAACACATAAAATGATATTTGGTTTATAAAATATCTACTAAAATACATTACATAAATCTCTACCCAAGACATAGAGTCCTTTATTTATTAGAAAACTAATCTAGAAAGCTTTAAGTATAAACCTAAAGTGGTTCTCTGAAGAAGATGTATAGTTCTTAACCATATGATTTTTTTATTTCTTTCTTTAAGTCATTTAAATATATAAAAATATATAATAAAATAAAAAACATATATATAATATACTTATATGTTATTATGTTAATTTAATTACCTATATCCATCTCCTCTTCCACCAAATGATAAGTGAAACCATTGATCATTTGTGCGGTGGACTACCACCTTGTGAACCGATGTAATTTGTTCTCCATGAACACCACTCAAGGAAGAATTTAATGATGGATATAATGTATATATCTAATATATATGACATAATTATACTTATTTAATTATAATATCACATCTACCTTCTTACCTTCTAATCTGTTTGAAAATGATCATGTCGCTTGTGCGAACGTGTGGACTATCGACTAAATGAAGGGATGTGAAATATTCTTCATTTTATTTTTATATGGATTGTATTAATAATATATTTAAGGAATATTTATTATATATATGATATAATTATGATTATAGAAATTTGAAATATTCTTTACCCTTCATTTGTTCCATCCGTTGGAAAAAATGAAAACGACATTCATGCATACGTATGGTCTACCGTCCTCATGAACGATGTAAATCATTTTTATATCATTAACATTTATTGAATATATAAATAAATATTTAATAAATATATATGATATTTATATATTAATTAAAATTCTAGATATGATGGATCCATTATCAAAGTATAAGGACTGAAACCACCAAATGAAAATATACGTGAAAAACGAAGTAGTTATCAACCAGAATAGTGTTTTTAATGAAAAATTCATAATACTGGGGTGTTAAAAAGTTATAAAAAAATAATATATGGTATGATATATATTTTTATGTTTATTTAATATATGTAAAATAAATAAATATTTATTATAAAGTATTTTCAAACATGTACATAGGAAGTCGGACCTAAGGTAAGAGTTTCTTGTCTCACTTTTACTTTTGTGAGACATATGTAAAATTCAACAATTATTTCATTTTTGTGGTGTATATATAACCCATTATATATTTTATATCTTAAATTTATTTATCTTAATGAAATTTGAAGTTATTAAAATCATGGGGGTTATGATTCAAAAGTTACCAAAGTGGGATGGGTTTTACAATTACAATCTCATAGTTTCTCAGGATTGTATATGACTAAGATAAGAATTAAGAATTATTATGATATATATATCAAGAAACTAGGGAATTTTACTCTCCTATAGTTATTCATGAACTTTTAAAGTAATATTACCGTTTTCCTATCTTTGGTACTTAAAAATACTAAGAAACTATTTTTAAGAAAATATAACTTTATTTCTATCTTCGATCATAAACCATTTTTCTTCCAAATCCATGTTTTCTAGAAATATTTTCAAAAATGTTTTCAGATTCTCTAAATTATTTATTAAATACATTTTTACCTATGTTTGAATTTTTATATGTTTTTTAAATAAATATTCTTTTTATTTTTCAAATGATGTACTTTTTACCCATTTTATAATAGTGTGAAAGGAATATTCTTTTAACTTATACAGAATGCAAATAATTACCTACCGTTATGACCACTAATTGTTTGGATAATTCCTTTAAAATTATACATGGTTCTTTTTAAATAAAAGATTCCTCCTAATATTTTATAAATTCCTAGTTTTTAAAAGTGATTTTCAAATTGAATATGATATTTTACTCAATAATTCTTTTAATGGAATTTTTATGGTATTTCTATTCATCAATAAAAAAACCTCATTTTACTTGTGAATCATTGGGAATATGTTTTAATGATACTATCCTTAATATTTTTCCAAATTATTTATGATCAATTTTACTGGGGATATACTATTCTGATACCATTCTTCATAATACTTGAGATGGTTTATGAATATGTTTATTGATTGGGAAAATTATTAAAATTTTGTTTTCTAATTTTAAAATATGAATATTTACATGATTATGTTTCACTTCCTTTCATATGAGGAATTCATTGTACTTAGTAATTTGTATATGAGGCTCTATATATCCCCCCTATGTATTGGTAGGTATCATGAGACCAACTAGATTGGGTATTTGGACAAGGAATTAACCATTTATGTTATATTTATTGACATAAGGCCTTGATGGTATGTTTATTATGTCTATAATTTTTCATTACCTCCTTATGAGATTAGTTATTGATGGTTATGTGATTATTCAATTAGTTAGAGTTCCCATGGATAAGTTTCAATCCTATATAACTATTTATATGGTATTATTTTCATCATAAGTTATTCCAATAATAATATTCATCATGTTCAATTTATTTATTAAATTGAATGTGTTTCAGTTATTTACCTTTCAATATTGATTATGGATTATTATTTTTATGTTAGATTATGTTGTACACATACTCTTATTGTGTACATGTGCTCACCCCCCTTTTTTTATGTGCCTCTTCCCTATGATGCCAAGATAAGTATTTTGATTAATATGAATGGATATAAAAAAATGTAATAGTGGTGTTCTAAAAGAAAATATTATCTTGTGTTTTATGTTTTCAAATGTACTGTGAGTTTCAATTATGTATCTAGTTTCTTGATACTAATTAACTATTTAGTCCTTTGATATGTAAATCATTGTATATAGTGACAATGTAATAAAGTATCCACCGACTTTAGGCTACTATGGTTGGTGTTTTTATAGTTTTTATTAGAAGAAGTTTTTTAGAAACATCGGGACTGGATTTTTGAAAACATATATTAGGTAACATAACCTTATGACTGACTTTCATGATAATTATAAGTATGAAATAACATCTTAAATTATTGGTAGAGTAGATATTATGTAAATTTTAGATCAATACATACATGTCTAGATACTACATGTGGATTTGTATCTAGAATAGTTGCGCTTAGGCGTAATAACATCAAAAAGGGAACATTGGGCATTGATTTGATCATCACTTGATGCATGGTAATAATCCTTGATTCAGAACAAGTTTGAAACTCTAGTGTGATTTTTTGGGGATAATTAACACATTCTATTAAAACATTATAATTTATTTGAAAACATTTTTATGACTTGAGAATTTTCCCAAGTATACCAAGTTTATGATTATAAGATTAGTTATGCACATTATTTTCAATTTATGTTAAGTGTATCACTGGTTTTGAGATTATACATTAAGATTCATAATGTTATGATCTAGTCTAGTGCATTCTATTATTTATAAATGGTTCCTAGTTAAAGTAATGGAAACCATATAAATTCACACAATCCATATCAGGATCACACTCATGGGAAAGATAATGATGCTAGTGCTATAGATGGAGATAATAAAATTATAACTAAATTAGGGAAGCGGAATCAGGTTATGTATAATATCCTTTCTCATATATAGAATCTTATTTATCCATAATGTAGAGTAAAAATTTTAGAAAACTTCATTGATTAGTAACCTCCGTTATTTATTGGTACTATAAATCCATTTGTAGTTGAGAAATGGATAACTTTCTTAAAGAAGATATTTATCGCTTTGGGAAGTAACAAAATAGAGAAGGTTGTTATGGAATTTTATCATCTATCATGGGATTCAGATTTATTTTTTTCAATGATTGAAAACAATAAGGATGAATAAGAAATAAAAAACATGTATTAGAATGATTTTGAGGTACTCTTCCAACATAAATTTATTCCTCATGATAAATGAGTGGATATGAATTGAGAATTTCTGAGTCTAATATAGAAGGTAAATGAAAATGGTTCTATGTTTGTAGCAAACAATACAAGGTTATAAATCCATGTTGTTGACTACATAAATAATCTAATTATCAAGATTGTTTCTTTCATTGATGGGATTAATCCAATACTTATATGGTAATGAGTCTCCCAAATATTTTCATCATAGGAGGGAATTGTATCATGTTCTATCATGATAGATTAATAATTACCCATGTATTATGGATTGAAAGAAAATAAATATAATAATGTGATAGAAGAGAAAAAATGGATATGAGGAAGAAGATAAATAATTATATTCCCACATCTTATAATTATGGAAAGAAACACCCAAGTACTTGATTCAAGTGAATGGTAGTTTGCTTCAAGTATTGAGGGAAAGGCCATCAAGAATATGAATGCAAGGGTAAGGAATAAAACATTAATGTTATATGTTTAAACTATGTGGAGATGGGGTACTTTATAAATTAATTACCCTAGATTCAATGGATTATACCTCATAACAAGCTACTGGATTAATTTCAATCTTATGCTAGTAATACATCCAAATTGGAATTAATAAATTGCTTTTATATTTGGATTCAAGTATTATGTTTTATAAGTATTTTATCAATGATATAATCATTTTAAGATTAAATAAAGGTATAAGGATTGTACAAAAATAGTTTTTTATAAGTTTTTAAAAACATATGTTGAATGGTGTCGATGACTAATAAAATTGATTTAGTGTCAAGTTGATCTTTTTTGGAAAACACGTGATTGAGGGAATATAACCCTCAATATGCTCCCAATGTGGAGATAATAATGAGATATTTATGGGATAGTATTATTGACCTTGAGATTGGTTACTGATTTGATGGTATATGTTATCTTTGCTAAATTTTATATCATTCTTGGATTTATATAATATATTCATTAATATTTTTTATTATTTTTAGAATCATGCATGTTTTATTAAGGTTTTATGGTGATCGAGGTATTCACATATTTTTTATTTGATGATAATGTATTGTTTATGTTGTTTTGGGAATCTAATGTTATGTTGATTTTTGTATATTTAGTTACCCTCTTAAGTTTTTGGAATTTGAATTTGGTCAAACATATTTTGGAGGATTCATAAGGATAATTATTTATTAAATAGATTAAGTTAGAATTTGGGGTTATTGTGGATGTTTTATAAATTAATCTATTATTGGATATCTTATTCAAACCATTTTGGTATTGGAAAATATATAGTGATACGAGGAATAAATTTTCATTCTTTTATTGATCTTATGATCTGTTAAAATATATTTTTAGTGCATAAGGATTGAAAAATTAATCTTGAATACACATCGTTCAGAGAAAAAGATGAGATTATGGTGGAAATTAATTGAAAGATGAAATTATACATTTCAAGTATATTTCCTTATTTTATTAGTTTAGATGGTAAAATAATAATTATTTTTTTTTGAAAATTATCTTGAAATGAAAATTCTATGCATTTACTTTTATTTCTGATGAATAAATGTTGTTTTCACCCAAAATAGGTTTAGGTCTTTTTGGTTGTGGAATTTCTCTTGATTATTCAATTTCTTATGATCAATGATCTATATCACTCATCATAATTATATATTCCCTTCTTATAAGCCCCTATTTTCACTTCCCACTAATTGTTTAAAACTATAATCCTATTTATTTTTTACTTTTATGAACTTCATACTTCCCTCACTCTCTTATTAATAGGAGCTTTTATTAACCCTTTTACGGTGTGGGATTTTAACAAAGTTATACCTTTGATAAAAAATAGAATTTTTAGGGTAAAATTTATTTAAGGGGGTATAATTTAACACCATGAGACTTTAAAATATATATTTATTTTTAAATAAATTTGATCTATTCGATAACTGTCAATACACACAAACCCAAGTCTAAAAGAACTAAAAAATAGTATATAGTTATATCCTAGCCATTAAATTAGTGGGTATGAATATGAAAATTTAAATTATCAAAATTATATGGTTAACACATATATAAATAAATTTAATTATTTCAATTGATTATAAATAAAAATAATATTCATTTGAAAGAAAAAGAAATGATTTTTTGAAAACATTATATTGTTATAAAAATGAATTTGTCACGTTTCATGAAATTTTGTTAAAATTAATATTTAACAATATAAAAAATATTTCTGAAATCGTAATTTCAAAATTATCTTTGAGTAATTTTTTTATAATTTTATGAAAATATTATTTTTTTCAGTGAATAGTAAAGAAATATGGATTTTCATGGAAAACAACCTTTTCATTTAAATAATTTATATAGTTTAATTTGGTTTAAAATTTTTTTAAAAGTAAAATTATTTTAAATATACTATATTTATTCCAATTTTAGTCATTTTAACCAATTATATGTTCAATTTTAATATAATAGATTTTCATACTTAGGAAAACATTTCCTTTGGAAACCTGTTTTTTTTGTCATGTTTGTGGGTTTAACGTTAAATTAAATTCTACCGATTATATTAATTTTATTTTAAAAAATAGATTAAATATTTGAAATAAAATTAATTTATACAATATAATAGGTTTAAATTAATTTTTCTTCATAATGAATAGTAAAATTTGTAAATATTAATTACTGTGGTTATGGTTAAATCACTTTTTGAGGGTTAAACTAAGAATATAAGGGTTAAAATGACCTAAATTCTTGTCCCATTCCTATTTCCTAGCTATATTTGGACCTTATATCATCTAGATATCTATAATGATCAATTTTTATCATTTTTTATGTGAAAACATGGGTATGAATATTTATTTTAAAAAAATCCAATTGTGTCCTTCCCCCTCTTATAAAAGGGACACACCTCTTATATACTCTCCAGACTAAAAAATCCATTTTTCTAAAAAATTCCTACCAAAAAAATTTACTTAAAAACCTCCCTAGGACGTATTTTCCTTGGTTTCAATCTATGAAGGATTTAGGTATAACCCTAGAGCGGTTGTCCGAAGAAGAGGTATAGTTTGTAACCATGTATTTTCATTTTATTTTCTCCCTTAACATCTTAAAATATCCATAGAATATGATAAAATAATTAAAAAATATATATCACATATAATTGGATTTTATTATTTTAATTTAATGAACTATAACCATAACCTCTTTCATCAAATGAAAAATCAAATTTTCGATCCTATGTACAGGGGACTACTGCCTCATGAACCAATGTAATTTGTTTTCCATCCCCGTATATCATGATTGGGTGTAATGATGGATTTAATATATGTATTTATACCATATTAAATACATAATTAAACTTCTGTAATTAAAATATCACATCGACCTTCTGACCTTCCAATCCATAGGAAAATGATAACGTTGCTTGTGCATACGTGTAGACTACCACCACTATGAAGCGTTGCGAAACATATTTCATTTCATTTTTAAATAGATGGTAATAAGGATAGATTTAATGAATATAAATGATATTTATGATATAATAATTATTCTATAAATGTGAACTATTATTTACCTTTCTTTCATTTCATCTGTAGAAAAAAATGAAAACATCAATCATGTGTACGTATGTCCTACTATCTCCATAAAAGGTGTAACAAATATTTCAAACTCTAAATTTTAGGGAATTTTATAAATAATTATATAATGAGTATTTATTATATTTATATCATAATTAAAATTATTGATATTATTGAAGCATTATCAAAGTATAAGGACCGAAACAACCAAACCAAAACATACATGAAAAACTAAGCAATTGTCACCCAGAATAGTTTTCATAATAAGGAATTATTAATAAATGGGTGACAAAAAGTTATAAGTAAATAATATATGGTATGATATATATGATTATTATTCAATAATATATTTATAAAAAATATATATTTATTATATATGTGGTTTACACACTTATGAAGGAAATTATACCTAAGGAAAAGGTTTCTCATCTAACTTATACTTCCGTGAGATATATGTCATATTCGCCACTTATTTAATTTTTGTGGTGTATATAATACCCCTTTTATTTTTATATAATGAATATTATTATCTTATTGATATTTTTTGTTTTATTTGAATTTATTTCTTTTATAGTGGTTATGAATTAAAAGTAACCAAATTTCTAAGGGTGTTATGATTAAAATTTCATAATTTATCAAGATTATTTATGATTAAGTTACTAATGATGAAACATTATGGTATATATCCTAATAAACTCATTAATTTTATTATCATACATTTATTTAGGAAATTTTCAATTAATAGTTTAATTTTTCTCTCTTTATTTCTTAAAATTATTGATTTTTTAAGAAAATATTCCTTTATTTCCCTCTTCGGTCGAAAATACGTTTTCTTCCATATCTATTTTTTCTAAAAATATTTTAAAAAAAGTTTCAAAAATTTTACAAATGATTTAATGAAGAAATTTTTACAAGTGTTTAACATTTTAAATAATAGAGTGAAAATAATATTCTTTTAACTTTCTAAATGATGTACTATTTAACATTTTACAACAGTGTTAAAGGAATGTTTTTTAACTTATACGGTATGTACAAAATTACATTATGTTATGACTAGTCATTGTTCTGAGAAATAATTTAAAATTTTACAAGGGTGTTTTCAAGAAAATTTCTTTTCATAATACTCAGGAAATTATTAGTTAAAAAAATAAAAGCAAAAAGGATATTTTCCTTAGGAATTTGTATATGGTGTTTTTATGGTATTTTATTTATCAATGAAAAAACACCTCATTTTGATTATGATCCATTGGGGATATATTTTAATGATACAATCCTTATTATTTCTCTAGATGATTTATGATCATTTTTAATGGGGATGTACTATTTTTATTCCATCCTCTATATTACTTTCGATGATTTATGATTATGTTTATTTTTTGGGGAAATTATTAAAATTTCATATGTTATTATAATATAGAAAATATCATTGATTTTGTTTATTGGTTGGGGAAATTATTAAAATTTCATATGATATATTTTTAAATGAAATTTTTATGTGATTATGTTTCTCCCCCTTTAATATGAGGAATTCATTGGAGTTAGGAAGTAACGGACGTGGCCTATTATATCCCCTCATTACACCAGTAGGTCTCTTTAGAAAAACAGGCTTAGTTATTATTTTAGGACTTAACCAGTTATGTAATATGTATTATCATGATTCCTTGATGGTATTTTTATGATTTATAGCATTATACATCCCCTAATTATGAGATTATCGATTGATGTCCATCTGATTATTTGATTAGTTAGAATACCAATGGATAAGATTTAATATTATGTATTAATTTAGATGTAATTATTTTGATCATTATATATTCCTTAAATATTATTCTTTATGTTAATGTTATTTATTAAATAGAATATGTTTTAGTTATTTACGTTTCCATTTCAATTATTCCTTATTTTTATATAATATATTCGGTTGTAATCATACCCTTACTCAGCATTTGAGCTTACCCCTTTCTTATATTTCATTTCTATAGGATTCCAAGATGTGTATTATGATTGATATACAATGATATGGTAAGGGTAACAATAGTTTTTTCAAATAAAATACTACGTTTTATCTTAATTTTTTAAATGAAATTTGAGTTTCAATTATATATCAAGTTTTATAAGACTACAAAACTATTTAGTCCTTTGGGATGTAATACCTTCTATCTAGTGAAAATGTAATAAAGTAACCACTGACTCTAGGTTACTAGGGTTGGGGTATTTACACTATTAATATAATACTTTAAATGAATTAATTTTATTCCAAATATTATAAATGTTATATCAAATATTTTATTTTCTAAATAGTTTATTTTAAAGTTTGTTTTAGGATTTAAAATTTTTAAGAATGATGTAATCTTAATGATGTCTATATTAATGAAAATGTATTCATTTATTATTATATACTTATATAAATTTGTTTTTTATTTGATTTTTTTCAATCAATTAGTTTTAGATAAAATTTATATTACATTACCTTATTATGTTAATGGTTTGAAGATGATTTTGAATTTTTCAACTCAAAATTGATATGTAAAGAGAAGAATAAATTTTTAATGTTTTAAAAGTAAATTTGAATGATGGATGAAGATTGAAGAAGAATTTGATCACTTGATATAGAAATAAATTCCTCCTTAATATTTTCTATGTATTTTTCATCAAGAATAAAATGTTATATAAATTTAAAGTAGTGATATTGAGATGTTCTAAGAATAACATACAAATATTTAGATTCATTTTTCATATTTATACATTACATATCACCAATAAAAACATACTCCCGTAATCTAAAGGTTTATTGTATTTGGCTATTATCTACAAAATAATTTAATTACACAATAATTCTTTTAAATTAAATCCAAAAACATTACACACATAATTTACACCTAGACATATTAAACATAATACTCAACTTCATTACCTAAATAAAAGATAAACATAGGAAAAAGAGTGAGAAAAAAATTAGAAAGGCAAAAACATATTGACAAGTGATTAGATGTTATATAATAAACAATAAAATGAACATGAACATGGTATGTATACCAAATTATGTAGGTATTGTAATGACCTAATCTTTAATAAATAAAATTCCCCTTATGATTTAACTAAATGTATTATTATATATTATAGATATAGAAAACACATGAACTTGTTTGGTTTTATTATACCCAATAAGATTTAAAATACTATTAAGTATCATTACCATTAATATAGTCATTTAATTGTGATCATATGATCAGTATAAATATAACTTTTTAATAAATCCAATTAACACATACAACAGAAGTGATGGCATCAACCAGTAGGATTATACCATATAACGACCCTTTATCGGGGCTTCTAAGGGAGATAAAATCACTAGGATTTTTCCTTTTCTAAGACCAATATGAGATCCAATAACATAATCATAAGAAATCTATTTATGGGATAAGTTCAAGAGAATCAAGATCACGACACAAACCAAGTACGTTGAACTACCCTATGAAAGTCTCATCATTTCACACCTTACCCTTATGTAATTTATTGGTGTATTAAATAGATATGTATCAAGACCATAATAATATGAATATTTCTATTTTATTTTCAATATAATATTGTTCATATTTTCTTCTTATAATTACTTTGTAAACAATTTTGGGGTTTATACAATAAAACTCAAATTATATTTTAAATTGGTATTCAATTACAATTACGATGTTTATTTTGATGAATTAATTTATTTTGTTAAATAAATATTATTTTAATAAATTATTATTTTTAAATTATTTTTATTAAATTTAAATAATAATATAATTTTTATGAAGTTAAATGTAATTTTTATAAGGGTTAGAAAACTATTATTGTCAAAAAAATGCAACATTTCTCAATAAATATCGATTCATATTTTAAAAGTTAAAATAAATATATTTAGAAACTTATTTCAATGAAATGAATATAATTTTTGGAATCAGAGCATCGAAATTATCCAATATGGGTTATTTCATAATTTTACAAGATAGTCAAATTTTTGGGTAAAATTAAATACCGTATAAATATACAGTGTGAATTATGATATCATAATGACCCGAAAGTGATGTAATAAAAAATATTAAGAGTAAGTGACCAAATATATGTTTTGCATTTCAAATAATGTGATTTTATGTTTGTTTTATTAATTTTATAAAGCCTTTATGAATCCTCCAAAACCATTTTTTTAATGTTTTAATATCATTTCTTTAAAAGTATGACTCACTTACACATAATAAAGGGTATTATATTATTAATTTAATAACTTGTCCTTATAAAATAATGAAAATAAATCCCATTTAGATGAAACCATGGGAAAAAATCCTTGGAATGTTTTTGTTTTTTGTTATTTTATTATATAGAGTCAAAACGCTATGTTTGAAAAGTGATAAATAATTCCAAACTCATTTACTATATAAACCCACCAAATATCCCATTTATCTTCACTAAAAATCATTGGATAATTTTATTACTCTACCCTCCCCTTTCTATAGTCCTCCAAAGGTGTCCCCAATCTCTTAAAAATCTCCTCCCATGCATTTGGAGTCACACTCTCCAGTTAAGTGTTCCTTTTTTCTCTTATTTATTCATGTATCGTCATTATCTTATGCCATTTTTCTCTAATTACAAATGTTGGGGTATGTTCATACATTCCCCCTTACTACCCCTATGATTCCTAAAGTATGAGATACCCCTTCCACTCTCATTAAGTATAATGACCCAGGATTAATGTGTCATGACCCATCCCTGAGGTCCCATGTTGTGACTACCCCAATCCTAGCTTCCATAGGCCAGAGGATGTCAACTAACACTGAGAAGGAATATCCCAAAAAGGGAAGGCATTTCCTTTAAACCTATACACATGCACAAAGCTCAAACTGGGGAAATTAAACCAAAATTATCACAGAGACAACTAATAAGAGTATAGTACAATTGAAAAGTTTGAGGGGCTAGAATAAAAGTCCAAAACCCAAAAAGAATATACAACTACAATGGGATTTCTACTAAAACCCTACCTGAAGGGTAGGTGGAGGGTAGCAGTCTATAGTCGTAGAAGTTCATCCCATCTGTCCCATCTCACTGAGCACCACCAGGTCCCAGTACACTAAGATCTACGTCGAAGTATCAATCACCTGTAAGGAACACGACACATGCTGGCGAAGCCCGTTTAGGGGTGAGTGACACAATACTCAGTAGAGACCCCAGACCACAAAAGGAAAGACCACAAAGCAAGACCACACAACAAGATGAAATAGAAAAGAAAGCTCATGCCAGGTTTAACTCAAAGTATAGAAGGTAAGATTTATCAGTCATAGAGTTGAATCATATTGTACTAATGAAGGACTCATCCCTAATGAGCCACTAAGGTCTTCTCGTCGGCTGGACCACTGAGGTCTTCTCGTCTTTTAAACCATGAAGGTACACTAGTCTGCTGAACCACTAAGGTATGCTTGTATGTTGATGTAACACCCCAGGAAAAGAAAGAATGTGACATTTTCACATTTATTCATATTTTTGAATAAAATATTAATATTACTTTAAAGGGGACTCTATGCTCGATGGCGTACCCAATACACAACAACGAGTTTCTTGGGAATCTTACATTGCACTCTAATAATAAAATAATATTATTTTAAATGGTAGTTAATGCCTAGATGTTGTAATGGCGGGAATGAACAGAACTAACTAAAAAATGATTATATATGTTGTTCAAATATTTTTACTTTTTACACTAAATGTTATAGGATTAAAAATGCGAATGAATCCAATTTTAAGCGTAAACATTCTAATATTCTTTAAAAGGTCGATTAACCGCCTTTTGATGGCGAACCTCTTTTAAATCCACTTTTTGACAATTTTATGTGTTATATTTGACAAAATAAAAGTCTTCTTTTGAATCGGGACATCAAAATTTACTTTTTGTAAATTTTTGGTATTTTCCCGATAAAGTTCATTTTTTAATGAATAGTGAAAATGTTGTATTTTAATTCAAAACCTCTTTTTAATCTAATTTATTTATATGATTATATTATCTTTTGAATTGGTTTTAAAGTGAAATTAGAATATATTTTTACCATTTAATCCAATATTGGTCGTTGGAATTAATTTCATCTTGAAATTGGACTTAAACTAGTGTCAATCTTTTGATACTTATTGTTTTATAAAAACACGCTATTTGCTCTGACAACGGGAATTAATTATTAAATTAATTAATGTAACTTATATGTTTTGAATTTTGTAAAATAAACATCATTTTTTAATTCGGAATATCAAATATAGATTAGGGTGAATTTTTGGTATTTTTCTGGAAAACATCAATTTTTGATGAATAGTAAAACCACTAAGTGGTACTTAAAAAACTGATTTTTCATTTAAATGAAATTTTACCACCTCTGTGTTTTGAATTTCAAAAATCCGACAAAAAGGGTTTTTATTAAGAAGTAAATTGTGGTTCAATGGGATTAAAATAATTTTTTTTGGTGAATAGTAACTTTTAAGTTTTAATCGCGATTAGAGGTAATTAGTGTAGTTTAAGGTAAAAATAATGTTTTAATAATATTAAATGACCTAGAAACATGTCCTAGCCTCATTGGATGAGTCATGGACGGCCAAGACAATCCATGGGTCAACTTGGGGACCCCATGGTGCCACTTTGGTTGGAAAATGACATAAATACCTTTTTATTTAAAGTTAAAATTAAAATGTCACAAACATGTGTTGTTTTATTAAAACAATTTTTACATGAGGTTATATAAGTCATATCATTGACTATAAATATTCATTAGGAATCTAAAAATATTTCCTACATCATGATATTTTTTTTATAATTATTAGACATTAAATAAATTAATTTATTTATAACACTGTGATGATGTAGTGATTACCTCATAAATGAACGATTTAAATAAAATGAGAAGATAGGGTGATGGGTGGATTTCAAAACCTTATCACCTTATCCTAGAAATATATCCTTTTGGGACCATTTAAATCCGAAAATCATTTTATAATAAAGTAATATTTGATAACTTTCCAAGAGTGCCCCTCCTCTCCTCTTATAAAAGGCCCCCACCTCTACCACCTTACACACACCTCTCAAGCCTTTGTCTCGGCCAACCCCTGCCCATTTCATCTCTCCACATCCCTTTATTCATCATTGACTCCTCACTTTTGGCAGAATCCTTTCCAAGGAATCTTTTGAGCTCAAATCAAAGAGAGTTGCCTGATTTAAAGGTAATGTCTTCCCTTGTGTTCTTTTCTTTTGTTTTTCTTCTCCAAACCCCTAAACTCTTTTTATTAATTTTTTTTGTAACAAAACCAGTATCTTAAATATACTAGTATGTTGTTATAATAAGGATTCTAGCTACACTTTTACACACATCCGTCTAATGGTTAAAGAACATACTGTTTCTGTGGATGGCGAATTACTACCTCACGAAACGATGATTGTTCAATATTATTTTAACACCTTTAAAGTTTTCCATTAAGATGTCACTATATTTATATATGATATATAATATTCTTATTTTTTTCTTAAGTTTCTGTATTTTTTATTTATGGAATACCTTTATGGTTTCCATTATGGGTAAATGCGATATCTTCATTTTAGGAAGTGCGGACTACCGCCCCCTCAAAGTGATTTGATTCGTTAATGCCATATGTGGGATGTATAAGGGATGAAATTAATGGTATTACATATGATATCCTACTTGAATTATAATATACCTTTATATCATTATTATTTAATTCCATTGAATACAAAAAAAAAAGAAATTAAAGTAGCATTCATGCGTACGTACGGCCTACCATCTCCATGAACTGTACATTTCATTTCTTATCTACAAATGTTATGTACTATTATAAGTACATATATATAATGGATATATATGTAATATATTACATCTAAATTATGGATATCATTCTGGAATTATAATATATATATATATCTCATTTTGTTTTAATTCCATTAATATAACAAAAAATGAAAGTAGCGTTCATGCGTACATACGACCTACCGTCTCCATGAATGGTGCTTTTAATTTTTTATCTCCAAATGATATGGAATAGTATAAAATGAATATATACTGGATATATATGATATTTAAAACATAAATACTATTCTGGATAGGATGTACCTATAACTACATGGAAAATTCTTTTCCAACAAGTTCGATTTTTACTCATGTACTGAACATCGACAAAAACGTCTGATATGAACTCACTTTATTAACGAATTATTATAACCTTATAATACGTGATATTAACTGAATAATAATCTTTAAATTAGGCCCTTAAGAAATTATAAATTGACCAAATTTTATTATTCAGGAGATTAAAGAACGATGGAGTCATGTCAGACACGATGTAAGGGATCCGACCCCTCTCTTTCTTTTTAAGTACACTCTTTTATGTCATTAATTTTAAGCTCATCATTCTTATGATTGGGATGTTCTTTTATATTACTCCTACTGTACTTTTTATGTTCATATGATGAGAGAGCATATTTTCTCTCATAAAGCCATTTTGGAAGTTTTGAGTGGCGCTGTTAGGCTGCCGAATTTTCGTAAGAGATCTAACCTCTCTCTTTCTTTTTAAGTACTCTCCTTTATGTCACTTCTTTTAAGCTCCTCTTTATTATGATGGGGGATGTGATTTTATATTCCTATTACTGTAAATTTTATTTTAATATGATGAAAGAACCTATTTGATATCATCAATCCATTTTTGGAAGTTTTAAGTGGCGCTGTTAGGCTGCCGAGTTTTCGTAAGGGATTTTCCATCTCACTTTTAGTCCCGTGAGATTTATGCTGCATTTTCCACCATTTCCTTTGAGTGGTGTATGTAATTCCCATTATTATACTATTTGTGTAATATAATTTCATTTATGGGTATTTATATATTCATTGTATGACCCTTCTTCAATGGGGTGTACGTTTCGAAAGTAACCCAAGTCGGTAGGGGAACCTTTCACCCTCCTCTTTTTAAAAGACTTCTTTTGTTATGTCTTTTAATTTTCATCTTATTATATGGGGATATGTTCTTATATATCCTTATTTCCGTAAATTTTATGTCCAAGTGATTAGATACCCTTTATCTCTCTCATAAACTCTTTTTCTAAAATTTGATGTGACGTCGTTAGGCTGTCAAGGGAACTTCTTAACCCAATTTCGATTTCTTTGGGTTCAACTTGTAGTTATTGAATATGTCATCCTTTGAATATGTGTGTATGGCCTTTGATTGTTTTACACTTAATATCCACTTATATTGGGATTATTTATATTTTTCACACATAATTATGATATTGATTTATCCTTAATTTAAGGATACCTTCTTTATAAGGGATTTCATCTCATTTTACATTTCTATTGAGACTTCATTGTTGTTATGCACCAATTCACTCTTATATGGTGTATATACTGTCCTTTGGAATATTATATCATGAATCCATTTATTCTCATGATATTATAAAGTTATGATTAAATGTTATTCCTTAATTATTTTATTCAAGTCTCTCTCATTTTGCTAAAAACCCTTTAACTAAAATATCATTTTAAATGTTTTAATGATTTATACTTATAAATATTTCTCATTAATATCCATGTTTTCAAAATGGTTTTAAGGATTTAATTATATGGATATTAATGGTTTAAAATGTTAAAAACTTCAAAGTGGTATGGGACACTTTGATTAAAAAATCACTTTATTAAATGTTTTAAATGGTTTTTAAAATGGTTTTTAGAATGGAATCATTATCTTAAAATGTTATATTGTTATTGCAATGTGGGAATGTTATCTTTCATTTCTGCTTAAGTTATGTGCTATGATTATGTTATGGTTCTTGGGAATTTTTTATGAAGATGGGTGGTTCCGTGATAAACTAAGGGCGGGTGATCCCGATATAGCTCTCCAATGCATTGGGTAACGCAAAGGGGTTAAACGTTAAGGTTTATCCAAAGAGATTTAGGGAATATACTATGATGGGTATTCCAAACGTAACCAAGAGGGTTACTCCCTACGTAATAATGTTATGAATGCCTGAAGTTACCTTTATGCCTTATGATTTCTATGATTTATTCATGATTTGATGAGGTATGTTAAAATGCTTATGTTATATGAGTAAAGTATGATTTCATACATGGGATAATGTTTTCTTTTCATAATTTTATATCCCTTACTGGGATTTTTATGCTCATCCCAAGTTTTTGAAATGTTTTTCATAGGTCAAGGGAAGGTGCATGATATGATGATAGTGTCAATTAGGTGTCAAGAAAGAGTCCATGTTTTATTTTAAATATGTTTTCGTTGATGGGAAAAAAATTCTATCTTTTATGTAACCAATTTGTTTAAATGTGGAATGTAATTCATGATTTATGATCTAATTCTATAAAACTCTAAACCTGAAAAGATCCTCAATGTGAATTATTCATTTAATTCAATATTAACTAAGTTTTAAGGCTGGGGCCTTATAGTTGGTATCAAAGGTCGGTTTCGATAACTTTAGAGGTTAGGGTATTCTCTAGGCATTAGTGACACTACCATAATGGTTAGGATTTAAGAAAGAGTACTAGTTTTAGATAAAGTGAATGAGTAAGTATATCTTAGTGTTTATCTTCCTCATTAGTACATGATGGTTTTTTTGATATACTCGCACTGATATTTCTGTTTTTAGTGAATGGATGGATCTAGAAGGCACCAAAGTGACAATAGGTTTGAAGGAAACTGTGGTGGTTCTCTGATTAAGAGACTGGATGAAATGGGGGATTCATTGAGGAAACTCATGGTTGTTCTAAACCAACTATCAAGGAGTCATGATCAACCACTTGTACCATGGTATGTTCTGTAATGCATCATATACGAGATGACCAATCTATGTGGAAGTTCAGGTAATAATTATAAAGGTAACCATTAGGGTTTATATGATCCTTACTTTTGAGGTAATTATGGGTTATTATATATTATGATGGAAAATGAAAGGCATGAGATAAAATTGAGGTTAAAATATGTTATGATTATTTTTGAAGATTTTATCTCATTTTGGGGAATGTTTTTAGAATTATATAGTTTTGAAAAAAGGACAACACGCAGATAGTGTGACAACTTGTCGCGTCGGACAAAGCTGCGGGAATCGAACCCACAACCAAAGTGCGACTGGTATTTATTGCCTACCACTGGACTATGTGAAGTCCCTGGTTATTTTTACTAATTCTTTTTAGTTATATGATTTTAGGAATCAATAGTAAGTTTATTTTGGGTTATCTACGGAAATGATTAACCTATCGTGGAGGATATGTGATTAGGTTAATTACTTTTCAATATGAGAATTTAAGAGAAAGTGATGTTATTTAGAGATAAAACTTAATTTGTACCTTGGAAGACTATGTGATTAAATCCTTTAAATATTTGGGTTTCAATCTTAGTTTGGTTTACTTTGAAGAATTTTATGGACAATTTTTTATCGAATGATCTTCGTTGAACTTTGGGTTTTTTTTGGAAAAATTTTGGAGATTAAGAATATATTTTCTTTTTATAAAGGATTATACTTTTGTGGATTATCTAATCTCATACTAACAATTTTGGTTTTGGATTTTGTCTAAAGACATGGGAAATATATAGTTCTCTTTTGTGGATTAGGTGATTCTCAAGAAGTTGATTATAGTACTCTTAATGCGAACAAGTCTTCCTAAATGTTCGTCTTTTGGAGAAAATATGAGTTTGATTAAGGTATCTAGTAAAAGTTGAAAGTCTACGTGACAAGTAAGTATGTTTTATTATGATTTAGTTAAGCTCAAAAATAAATTCCTCAATGAAGAGTAACTTAAAACAAAAATGTTTTCTGTTAAATTTTCCTATTGGGGAATCGAATACCATTTAACCCATCACAAGTTTGTGATTTTCTTATGGTTAACTTTCTCCTAGACATGTTTACTATCACTCTCCATCAGAACATGACCCTGTGTTTTTTTCCTCCATGTCCATATTTTCATACTTGGAATCCTATTATGGGTTAACTCGGGTGACCTTTGTACTTCTATTTCTTTATTTTAAAGTGATTGTTTTACTGACTCTTGTTCCGATGTGGGATTTTCAATGAAGTTTCCAAGCCCAATTTTAAAATTGCGAGGACGCAATTCCCAAAAGGGGGGAAGGATGTAACACCCCAGGTAAATAAAGAATATGACATTTTCACATTTATCCATACTTGTGAATAAAATATTAATATTACTTTAAAGGGGACGCTATGCTCGATGGCGTACCCAATACGCAACACCGAGTTTCTTTGGAACCTTACGTTGCACTCTAATAATAAAATAATATTATTTTAAATGGTAGTTAACGCCTAGCTTTTATAATGGCAGGAATGAATGGAACTAACTACAAAATGATTATATATGTTTGTCAAATATTTTTACTTTTTACAAAAAAATTTAGAGGATTAAAAATGCGAATGAATCCAATTTTAAGCGTAAATATTCTAATATTCTTTAAAAGGTCGATTAACCTCCTTTTGATGACAAACCTCTTTTAAATCCACTTTTTGAAAATTTTATGTGTTATATTTGAAAAAATAAAATTCTTCTTTAGAATCGGGACATCAAAATTTACTTTGTTTAAATTTTTGGTATTTTTCCGATAAAGTTCATTTTTTTAATGAATAGTGAAAAATGTTTTATTTTAATTCAAAACCTGTTTTTAATCTAATTTATTTATATTATTAGATTATCTTTTTAATTGGTTTTAAAGTGAAATTATAATATATTTTTACCATTTAATCCAATAGTTTTTGTTGGAATTAATTTCATCTTGAAATTGGACTTAAACTAGTGTCAATCTTTTGATACTTATTGTTTCATAAAAACACGTTATTTGCTCTGACAGCGGGAATTAATTATTAAATTAATTAATGTAACTTATATGTTTTGAATTTTTTAAAATATTCATCATTTTTGAATTCGGAATATCAAATATAGCTTAGGGTGAATTTTTGGTATTTTTCTGGAAAACTTCCATTTTTGATGAATAATGAAACCTCTAAGTGGTACTTAAAAAACTAATTTTTCGTTTAAATGAAATTTTACCACCTCTGTGTTTTGAATTTAAAAAATCCGACATACATGGTTGTCATTAAGAATTAAAATGTGGTTCAATGGGATTAAAATAATTTTTTTTGGTGAATAGTAACTTTTAAGTTTTAAACGCGATTAGAGGTAATTAGTGTAGTTTAAGGTAAAAATAATGTTTTAATAATATGAAATGACTTAGAAACATGTCCTACCCTCATTGGATGAGTCATGGACGACCAAGGAAATCCATGGGTCAACTTGGGGACCCCATGGAGCCACTTTGGTTTGACAATGACATAAATACTTTTTTATTTAAAGTTAAACATGTGTTCTTTTACTAAAACAATTTTTACATGGGGTTATATAAGTCATATCTTTGCCTATAAATATTCATTAATTAATATAAAAATATTTACTACATCATGATATTTTTTTATAATTTTTAGACATTAAATAAATTAATTTATTTATGACACCGTGATGATGCAGTGATTACCTCATAAATGAACGATTTAAATAAAATGAGAAGATAGGGTGAAATCTAAGTCTTAAACTTGTCACAAACCTATTGTATGGGTGGATTTAGAAACCTTATCACCTTATCCTAGAAATATATCATTTTGGGACCTTTTAAATCCGAAAATAATTTTATAATAAAGTAATATTTTATAACTTTCCAAGAGTGCCCCTCCTCTCCTCTTATAAAAGGCCCCCACCTCTACCACCTTACACACACCTCTCAAGCCTTTGGCTCGGCCAACCCCTGCCCATTTCATCTCTCCACATCCCTCTATTGATCATTGAAGCCTCACTTTGGGCATAATCCTTTCCAAGGAAGCCTTTGAGCTCAAATCAAAGAGAGTTTCCCGATTTAAAGGTAATGCCTTCCCTTGTGTTCTTTTGTTTTATTTTTCTTCTCCAAACCCCTAAACTATTTTTATTACTTTTTTTTATAACAACACCAGTATCTTAAATAAACTAGGATTTTGTTATAAGAAGGATTCGAGCTACACTTTCACACACCTCCGTATAATGGTTAAAGAACATACTGTTTCTGTGGATGGCGAATTACTACCTCACGAAACGATGATTGTTCAATATTATTTTAACACCTTCAAAGGTGAACATTAAGATAGTCACTATATTTATATATGATATATAATATATTTATGTTTTCCTTAAGCTTCTGTATTTTTCATTTATGAAATAACTTTATGGTTTCCATTATGGGTAAACGCGATTTCTTCATTTTAGGAAGTGTGGACTACCGCCCCCTCAAAGTGATTTGATTCATTAATGCCATATGTGGGAAGTATAAAGGATGTAATTAATGGTATTACATATGATATCCTACTGGAATTATAATATATCTTTATATAATTATTATTTAATTCCATTGAATACAAAAAAAATAAATGAAAGTAGCGTTCATGCGTACGTACGGCCTACCGTCTCCATGAATGGTACATTTCATTTCTTATCTCCAAATGTCATGTACTATTATAACTAAATATATATAATGTATATATATGTAATATATTAAATCTAAATTAAGGATATAATTCTGGAATTATAATATATATATCTCTCATTTTGTTTTAATTCCATTAATATGACAAAAAAATGAAAGTAGCGTTCATGTGTACGTACGACCTACCGTCTCCATGAATGGTGATTTTAATTTTTTATCTCCAAATGCTATAGAATAATATAAAATGAATATATAATGGATATATATGATATTTAAAACATCAATACTATTCTGGATATGATGTACCTATAACTACACAGAAAATTCTTTTCCAACAAGTTCGATTTTTACTCATGTACCGAACATCGACAAAAACGTCTGATATGAACTCACTTTATTAACCAATTATTATAAACTTATAATATGTGATATTAACTGAATAATAATCTTTAAATTAGGTCCTTAAGAAATTATAAATTGACCAAATTTTATTATTCAGGAGATTAAAGAACGATTGAGTCATGTCGGACATGAGGTAAGGGATCCCACCCCTCTCTTTCTTTTTAAGTACACTATTTTATGTCATTCCTTTTAAGCTAATATTTCTTATGATTGGGGTGTTATTTTATATTACTCATACTGTAATTTTTATGTTCCTATGATTAGAGATCCTATTTTCTCTCATCAATCCATTTTGGATGTTTTGAGTGGCGCCGTTAGGCTGTCGAATTTTCGTAAGAGATCTAACCTCTCTCTTTCTTTTTAAGTACTCTCCTTTATGTCACTTCTTTTAAGCTCCTATTTGTTATGATGGGGGATGTTCTTTTATATTACTCTTGCTGTACATTTTATTGTAATATGATGAGAGACCCTATTTTATCTCATCAATCCATTTTTGGAAGGTTTAAGTGGTGTCGTTAGGCTGCTGAGTTTTCGTAAAGGATTTTCCATCTCACTTTTAGTCCCGTGAGATTTATGATACATTTTCCACCATTTCCTTTGAGTGGTGTATGTACTTCCCATTATTATACTCTTTTTGTAATATAATTTCATTTATGGGTATTTACATATTCATTGTATGACCCTTCTTCAATGGGGTGTACGTTTCGAAAGTAACCCAAGTCGGTAAGGGAACCTTTCACCCTCCTCTTTTTAAAAGACTTCTTTTGTTATGTCTTTTAATTTTCATCTTATTATATGGGGATATGTTCTTATATATCCCTATTGTCGTAAATTTTATGTCCAAGTGATGAGATACCCTTTATCTCTCTCATCAACTCTTTTTCTAAAATTTGATGTGACGCCGTTAGGCTGTCAAGGGAACTTCTTAAACCAATTTCGATTTCTTTGGGTTCAACTTATAGTTATTGAATATGTCATCCTTTGAATATGTGTGTATGACATTTTATTTTCTTACACTTAATATCCACTTATATTGGGTGTATTTATATTTGTCACACATAATTATGAGATTGATTTATCCTTAATTTAAGGATACCTTCTTTATAAGGGATTTCATCTCATTTTACATTTCTATTGAGACTTCATTGTTGTTATGCACCAATTAACTCTTATATGGTGTATATACTGTCATTTGTAATATTATATCATGAATACATTTATTCTCATGATATTATAAAGTTATGATTAAATGTTATTCCTCAATTATTGTATTCAAGTGTCTCTCATTTTGTTAAAAACCCTTTAACTAAAATATCGTTTTAAATGTTTTAATGATTTATACTTATAAATATTTCTCATTAATATCCATGATTTCAAAATGGTTTTAAGGATTTAATTATATGGATATTAATGGTTTAAAATTTTAAAAACTTTAAAGTGGTATGGGACACTTTGATTCAAAAATCACTTTACTAAATGTTTTAAATGGTTTTGAAAATGGTTTTTAGAATGGATTTATTATCTTAAAATGTTATATTGTTATTGAAATATTGGAATGTTATCTTTCCTTTATGCTTAAGATATGTGCTATGATTATGTTATGGTTCTTGGGCATTGTTTATGAAGACGGGTGGTTCCGTGATAAACTAAGGGCGGGTGAGCCCGATATAGCTCTCCAATGCATTGGGTAACGCGAAGGGGTTAAACGTTAAGGTTTCTCCGAAGAGATTTAGGGAATATACTGTGATGGGTATTCCAAACATAACCAAGAGGGTTACTCCCTACGTAATAATGTAATGAATTCCTCATGTTACCTTTATGCCTTATGATTTCTATGATTTATTCATGATTTGATAAGGTATGTTAAAATGATTATGTTATATGAGTAAAGTATGATTTCATACATGGACTAATGTTTTCTTTTCATACTTTTATATCCCTTACTGAGCTTTTTATGCTCATCCCAAGTTTTTGAAATGTTTTTCACAGGTCAAGGGAAGGTTCATGATATGATGATAGTGTCAAGGAAGTGTCAAGAAAGAATCCATGTTTTATTTTAAATATGTTTCCATTGATGGGAAAAAACGAATTCTATCTTTTATGTAACAACTTTGTTTAAATTTGGAATGTAATTCATGATTTATGATCTAATTATCTAAAACTATAAACCTGAAAAGATCCTCAATGTGAATTATTCATTTAATTCAATATTAAGTAAGGTTTAAGGCTGGGGCCTTATAGTTGAACCACTATGGTACGCTCATATGTTGAACCACTAAGGTATGCTCATATGATGAACCACTAAGGTACGATTGTATGCTGAACCACTATGGTATGATTGTATGATAAACATTTTTATTGCTGAGGGATTTATCATATGAGCCCACTAATCACATGGGCCAACTGGATCATTGAGACCTGCTCGTCTCTAGGGACAGTTAGATCACTAAGACCCGCTCGTCTCTAGGATAGTTGTATCTGTTAGACCTACTCGTCTTTGGTCTAGCTCGATCACTAATACCCTCTTGTCTCTTGGGATAGCTAGATCACTTAGACCAGCTAGTCTCTGGGCTAGATGGATTACTAAAACTCGTTTGTCTCTTAGGCCATCTATATAACAAAGACCCTCTCTTCTCATGGCCATGTGGATCACTAAGACACACTCATATCTTGGCCAGCTAGATCACTAAGACCCTCTCTTATCCTGGTCAGCTGGATCACTAAGACTCGCTCGTCAAATCCTTCACATCACAACCAACCATAGGATTCCTTCTCGTAGCACACTTGATTCTAGGAGAATATACTTCTCAAGCCATCAGTCTCATCTAAACTGCCATAAATTCTCATTTAGATTATTCCCAAAGGCCCGTCTCATCACAAGTGTCCCAACACCATAGGAAACGTGTCAATCGAACACTCGGTATATATGATATTAGTTTTTTAGTAAATAGGGGATGTTTGTGTTTGGGCCCAGTCCAACCTTGTCAGACCAACCCAACCAACCCGGCCCAGGGGTCCGCATGACCCGACCTGGTTCGGCCGAACCACTCAACCCAGTTGGGTATGGGCCATCCCGGTTCGTCCGAGCCCAAAGGACCAACCCATTAGGCCTTGATGGACATAGCCTGGTTCGACCATGGGTCTAGCCCACCCAATCTCCCAGTGACCCAGTCTCATCCAGCCCGGCCCACAACTAGTGAGTTAGTTGATTCCCAGCCCGAGCCGCCCAGTAGCTTGGTTTTTCCATTAGCCCAGCTCGTATCGGAGGGTCAACTAATCTCCATCCTGGGCTGCCCAGCGGCCTGATTTGTGCCATAAACCCAGCCCATTTGGCGGGACAGTTACCCTCATGCCCGAATGCCCACGGGGTGTCCGATTCATGCCACACGCGGCTGACTGAGGTTAGCCGACTCCTCCACACGGGGTTGAGGACCGCGTTCCAGTGCCAGCTGCGGCCCGCTAGCACCAGTAGCTCATCCAAAGAGGCGCCACCCTCTAGGGTTGGTCCGGTCATGCGTATTGATCCTTCCACATAGACCGTGGGTCTATCTTGCTATAATGATCTACATACTATGGCTAGGTGGTTGCACCTACCAGCCTCCATACCAGCGGCTCCTACTGCCACCACCTGCCTATCACCGTAGCCAGTTGCCTCTTCCATGGACTTATGTTGTGGTATCTCACTAGTGTCATGTCCCTCCAACCTATGACCCTCCGGTCTGGTGCCTCTATGGCCGATGAGCCACCATATGTTATGCCATGAAGAATGGGGAGATAGAGATGGAGGGTATCACAACGAAGACCGAAAATGAATAACAGGTTCTTGTTTGTGTTTTTACAAATTTGTTTGTGTTAGTTGGATCATGACATATAAATTCTAAATCACTATGATTTAATCTCTATATCAAAAAACCAATTATATTTACCAACCTCGTAAGGAAAATCAATCCGCAAATCAACTTTTTATAGAGTTTATCAGCGTCTTTTATTTAGAGGTGGATAATGAGGAAAATCAATTCACAAAGAATTTAAACCCCTACCTAGGATAGGATTGCTGGTCAAGGAAGAATGAGATCACAAAACACCTTTATTATTTCTTAATATATATCCCACATTCTCTAGTTATTCTTAAAATGGTGGAATATGGTGTGTTCATCAATCTTCATTTCTGATTCACTCTCCAAGGGTATCGTCATCGCTTTACAATTCACAGGTGTTCATCATTGGAGAGTTTTCCATCAGATACTGAGAGGGATTTGAAAGATCCAAATCTGATCTCCAATTCCTGTTATCCCATTAAATGGGGAAAAACATCGCATCATTTATGTTATGTCGAGTCACCGCCATTAGGATATTTCATTTATGAAACATCATTTCTGTTACTTTACATTGCAGCATCGTTACACAATTCCATTTATGGAATGAAATAGTCAGATCGTCACTGGGTTGTATCGAAACCAATTTCAAATAAAATAAAAATTTTATGTTTTTTTTATTTTTACTTAAAATTCCCAAAAAATAACTTTTTCCATCGAACCGCGCTAGTCGAGGTTAAGTCCTACTTAAGGAGAAAATCTCATTATTAACTCAATGGTGGTCTCCATTTTTTTTATCTGAGTTACTGTTTGTGAGTTATGAGGATTCAAAAATAAAAAGGATTTTATTTAAATTATTTTATTTATGGGTACATCCCTAAAACCACCTTTCACATCCAGCATGCGCCGACCGATTTTGGGCTCTACCTAAGGGAAGAATACCCTCACGAAGTCAAAAGTACTCTTGGATTTATAATATGATTTACCATTTATGAGTTATAGGGATTTGAAAATAAAATAACTTGATTCAATTATTTAATTTACATCCAAAAAATGTTTTCATTATTGACCTGTGCTGACCAATGTTAGGCTCTGCCTAAGGAAATCATACCCTCAAAAGCTTAACTACAGTCTCATAATTTCAATTTGAGTCACTGTTAGTGAGTTATAAGGATCTTAAGAATAAAATAATTTTATTTTATTATTTTATTTACAGTTATTCCATTTTCGGGTTTTATCACAGGAGGCCCACGCTGACTAAAATTAATTTGTACCTTAGGTAAAACATCCATCCTGAACACAATGGTGCCTTGAGATTTATGATTTGGGAACCTATTTAAGAGTTATTACACATTTTCAATAAAACCGATAATGTCATCTATTTAAAACATTACATTTTTTGATGTATCATTTTGGGCACTCCGGGCCTCAGAATCGCATGAATTCTCAGCACCTGGTCTTGAAATAATCCCATTTAATTTTCAAAAAAAATCATGGAATTTCAGGGTATTACATTATTCCCCCTTTTAGGGCATTACATCCCTGTAATCCAACACAAGGGAGAATCAAACAAAAGGGAGTACTGAGCATGAATATTAGCCTTCCACTCCCACGTGATCTCCAGGAGACTCTCATGCTTCTAAGGAACTCGTACTAGAGGAATTGACCATCCATGAAGTATCCTCTCCTGTCAATCCTCTATCTTCACCAGTTACTCTGAGAATATCTCCTCACCTTCAATATTTATCTCATTGTGGTTGGTGACATGAGAATGTTCATGCACGTATCTCCTCAGTTGGGATACGTGGAAGATATCGTGCACCCTCTCTAACTACGGTAGTAGATCCAAGAGGTACACCACCTCTACCACTCTATGTAGTATCAAGAAAGATCTGATAAACCTTGGATATAACTTGACACCTCAACCAAATAGATGTATCCCTTATTGAGGAGAGATCCATAGGAATATGTGGTCCCCTCTTAGAACTCCAAGGGGCTCCAACGCCTATCAGCATAGGACTTCTTTCGGCTCTATATAGTCTGCATCCACTCTCGGAAGACCTGCACCTTCTTAGTGGTATCCTGTACCATCTCTGGACCCATGAGTGCTAACTCCCTAGAGTATATCCAATATAACAATGACCTTCATGGTCATCCGTATAGTGCCTCGAATAGTGTCGTACCGATGGTGGAGTTTTAGCTATTGTAGAATGCAAACACAACCAGTGGTAGGTCATCCTCCCAACTACGACCAGAATCAAGAATGAAATCATGAAGCATATCCTCCAAGTTATGTATGGTCCACTCTGTATGACCACCTATATGTGGGTGAAAGTTTGTTATTAAGCGTAGTTGAGTCCCAAATGCCTCTTGTAATCCTTCCCACAACCAGGATGTAAGGCGTGAATCATGATATGAGACTATTGTAGATAGGACTCCAGGGATTGGAACTATCTCCTGCACATAGAGTCATCTCAAGATCCCTACTGAAACCTATTCTCAAATAGGAAAGAAGTGGTATGACTTGTTGAGTTGGTCTTCAATCACCCAAATGGTATAATTCCCCCTAGACGTACGTGGTAAGCCCATCATGAAGTCCATTAATATCCCATCCCACTTCCACTCCGATATCTCGACCAGTTGTCTCAAACAGGATGGAACCTGGTGAATAGCCTTCACTTGATGACTAGATAGGAATCTCAAGACAAACTCTTCCTTGGCCTTCTTCATTCCCGGCCACCAGTACTGGTATCGGAGTTCCAGGTATATCTTTGACATAATTGGATGTACCTCAAAATTTGAAGCAAGGAACTCCCTAAACACTTCATCTGATAATTCCACTGGTACAATAGTGCTTCCTCTAAAAAAATGACATGCTCCCCACCTTTAGAATATCCATTAGGGGAATGCCCTATGGACATCTGGGCATGTGTGGTATCACAACTAGCATATATGAGTTGTGTCTCACTGACTTGTTGTAAGAGTGGTGGAGAAAATACCATTGAATGAAGATAATTTCCCTCATATCTATCCACAAAGAATATCTAAAGTGAGGCCAAATGGTCTAAGACCTCGTTCAGTATATGTGAATTCAATCTCTTACTGATAGCATCCGACACCATGTTCCCCTTCCCAGAAGTATATAATATATCAAAGTCATAGTCCTGGAAGAACTCAATCCAATGCCATTTTCTCAGGTTCATATCCTTCTGAGAAAAGATATACTTGAGACTATTGTGGTCAGAGTAGATGATGAATCATTTGACCATAAGGTAGTTTTTCCACATCATTAGTGCGAATACTACTGCTTCCAACTCAAGGTCTTGAGTCACACAGTTCTGCTCTTGTTGTCTCAATTTTCGTGAACCATAATAAATCACTAATTTCCCTACATCAGGACCCAACCAAGCCTAGTTCTTTATGTGTCATATAACACCACATAGTCAGTACCCTCCTCTAGCATCCTCAAGATAGGAGCACTCGTCAAGCTTTTTCTGAGTTGTTGAAATCTATGATGGGATCTTTCTGTCCACACAAAGGGTTTTCCCATCTTCTTTAATGGTTTCATGGGTGTTGCCACCCTGGAAAGGTTAGATAAAAACCTCCAATAGTACCCATCCATCACCTGGAAACTCCATACCTTAGTAACTCTCTTGGTTGGATCCCAAGAAAGCACCGCCTCGCTCTTCCTTGGATCCACTGCAACTCCATCCTCTAAGATGACATGTCCCATAAAATGGACCTTTTGTATCCAGAACTCACACATTGAGAGATTTCTGTAATGATGGTTCTCTCAGAGTGCTTCCAAAACCATCCTCTGGTTTATCACGTTCTCCTACTCAGACATTGAATACACTAAGATTTCATCAATGAAGACCACTACAAATTTGTCTATGTATGGATATAAGATCATATTCATGAGTCTCATGAACATTGTTGGGGAATTCTTCATCCGAAACTGCATCACTAATTACTCATAGTATTCGTAGCAACATCTTCCAACTGTCTTTGAGATGTCCTCCTCTCTTACTCGAAGCTGGTGATAGTTTGATCTGGGTTCTATCTTCAAAAACCATCTCACTACCTTCATCTGATTGAAGAGGTTATCAATCCTCAGTAGAGGATACCTTTTCTTCATGGTCACTTGGTTTAGGTGCCGGTAGTCCACATATAACATAAAATTTTCATCTAGATTCTTGGAAAATAAAATTGGGGTTTCCCATGGTGAAACGTTGGGCCTTACGAACCCCTTCCTATGCAAGTCCTCCAATTGTACCCTTAGCTCCTAGAGCTCTACAGGAGCCACCCAATATACATGTTTAGATATCATTTCCATCCCAAGGTATAGATTAATGAAAAATTATACCTATATGTGAGGATGTAGTCCTATAACATCCTATGGAATGATGTTCTCATACTCATCCACCACTATAGAGAACTCAAAACTCAAAACATCTACTGCTACATGGGTAAGGATGGCTGTATGCAGCTACCCCAGTCCCCTATCCTCGAGCTCTCTGAGCCTGGTGTGGACCACATTGGGGTGGTGGTTGTAACATGTAGAAATTTATACCACCTCTTGTTGCTCTCCTAGCTCATCTCACACATCTACAACCCTGTAGAAGGCTCGTGGATTGGACCACCATCTGGTCAAGTGGAGTCTTCACTAGGTGGAAGATTCGCATCACCGCCTCCTTCCAATCCTCAGCGACCTCAGGATCTATCTCTCTGCTGAACCTAGGAGGTCCCTGTCTCTGGAAATCATGTAAGTAACTAAGCCTATGTGCGTACTCTACTGGAATAACCAGTAGTAACTGTTGACCAATGGGTGGTGGTATCACTGGGACATCTCCCAAAGGTACCATCTCTATCAATGGTCCCTGAACTGAAGCCTCATCTCTCAATGGACCATCCTCGTGGCCATACACTAGAACCCCAGCTGGTTGTCTGTGTGGAGGCATCCTGAAGGGTATCAAGATGAACCACAGTTAATATATTATACCTCATGATCTGACTCTGACTCAAAAATATAGTGAGAAAAACACTCAATGATGCACACAACCATTGTTTTCATGTACCATGTCAGAAATCAGAATTCAGGGTATTAGTGTATGGATACATCATCTGCTGCACCAAAACTAGACAACCTGGCCTAAAATCCAAACTTCAGACACTTAACATTGTTTCCCCATAAAAAAATTTGACTCTTAGTTCTTCTGGTATAATCGACCTCCTTTGATCCCACTTTGACATGACCATTCCCCCAAGGCCCATGTTGTCACCACATAAAAATCACCTCATAGCGGCGGTTTAAACCACCACCTTATACTTATATGGTGATTTTATAAAACCACTTCTAAATTGGGTGTCAGCATACAATACATGGTGGTTTCTTCAATTTAGAGGTGGTTTCTAGTAATCGTCATAGTAAACACATTTCGCAGTGGTTATTGTGGTTTTGGCGGTAGGGTTCCTAGAAAAATGAAATATTTTTTGGTGGCGGTCTAAAACGCCGCTAAAAATCATTTCATTTTTTCCCAGAAAAAATGCCACAAAAACCACACGAACCACCGTGAAATGGTAAAGAAAAATGATAAATGTTTAGTAGTGGTTTAAAATTCTACTAAAAAAAACCCTATTTTTTTACAATAACCATGGCTAAATTAAACAAAATAGCTGCTAAATTATATTTTTCATGTATGTAGTAGTGATTTTAATAGCCGCTAAAGGTTGATTAGAAATAAAAAATTGCTGCAGATTCTGCCACCCCAGTATCACTACCCTGAAAAAAAACCATTTCAATTTCATTATTAATAAAATATTTCAGTAGTACTAGGAATGTAACACCACATCACAGAAATCATGAAAATCAATAATCATACAAGTCTATAACCTACAAGACTAAAAAAGTAGAGTCTTGAAAATATAATATCCATTAAAACTACCGCTTTATAACCTATAAACATGAAAACCTTTACACCTAAATACTTAAAAACATTTAACCTTCACTATTTTAGACTAATATCCATTAATACTATATACCTTCAAACACTAAAACCTATAAATTGATAAATCATAAATCCTATAATTCAAAATCATATAGACTTAAAATCAATAAAAAAATTATAAAACAAAAAATTTGATACCATCAGACCTATAACCTAATTTCCTATGAACTTCAGACCTATAAACCACTAGCTAGAAAACTTGTAAACAAGTTACCTTATTTATTTTATACTGGTAAAACCATAATCATGAAAAATAATATAAAATGATCCTACTAACCTCAAATCTTGAGAACCCAAATCATATGGACCTCTAATTCTATAACATATAAATACTAAACCACTAACTTTTTACTAGTAAATAATAAAACTTGTAAACATATAATTAAGAAAAAATTAAAATTCCAAACATGAATTCCTTCAAACTAGAAATCATTCAACCAACAAACATTAAAACTAATGATTTCTTTAAAAACAAAACTAAAACCTATAAGTGTTACGATCCATACCTCGAGGCCCATGCCATGACTACCCCATGACCACCTTCCATATGCCAAGGGATGGAGACTAGCACTAGAAAGATGTTTCCCTATAATGGGAAGGCATTTCCTTTTAACCTATACAGACACAAAGTCCAAGAACACAACAAGAAGGAACCACAAAGTAAACAGCTGTAGTAAAAGTGTGCTGAAAGTAAAGGGGCCAGAATACAAGCTCAACTAAAAGTAAAAATACAACTGAAAAGTAAAAATAAAACTGAAATGTACTAACAACACCTAGATAGTCTACCCAGGATCCTACATGAAGGGTAGGTACATCTCACAAACAGTAGTACCTACGTCACTTCATGCCAAATGGTCCACCTCCGGGTATCGTCCAGTCCTGGCTCTCTCATAGCCACGATCAATGTTGTACATCATCTTCACAAGACATAACAAGGTGTGGGCATGGATCGTGCAGGGGTGAGTATAACGATACTCAGTAGGGACCCCGAGACCCCTGTAGGTCTCCTAGAGTTCCACAAAGGAAAATACCACAAAGTGAGACCCTAATCTCAAAGAAAGAATAAATAGAAATAAAATATACTTAGGTAAATTCCCATACATATACCTAAGTTATCAAGACATACACATCTCATACCTAAGGGAAGAATACCACAAAGGTAACACCACGAAGGTAGAAGTACCACATAGGTAACACCACGAAGACAACACCATGAAGGTTGAAGCACCACACAGGTAACACCATGAAGATAGAAGTACCACACAGGTAACACCACAAACATAGAAGTACCACACATGTAACACCACAGAGATAGAATTACCACACAGGTAACACCATAGAGATAGAAGTACCACACAGGTAACACCACTTAGATAGAATTACCAAACATGTAACACCATAGAGATAGAAGTACCACACAGGTAACACCATGACGATATAAGAGACTCAGATCAAATTTAGGTATAAATTAAGTACATAAGTATAGATGATTGGTATTAAGGATAAATCATATTATTCTGTTAATTAGCAATGCTTCTGACCCACATAGGATCAATAAGTAACTAACCCCCACTGACCCACACATGATCGATATGTAACAAACCCCTACTGACCCACACAGGATCTGACCCACAAAAGATTGGTATGTGCTGACCCACAAAGGATTGTTGAGCACTGAACCACATAGTATCTGACCCACACAAGATCTACAAGCATTGTCCCTCACAAGATCAATTTTATTCCTTCACATTATATCCTGCCATAGGATTCCTCACACCCAGTGTGCTTGAGTTCCGTAGAATCTCCCCCTTGAGATATAAGTCATACCTAGACCACCACTAATCTCTACAAATGAGTAAAAAAATGTACCTACATGTTTTAAGGGTTCCAACGCGACAGACGGTGCATAAATCGGATGCCCGGTCTGTGAGTTATAAGTGTTTTAGTTCAGGGGGGCCGGTTGGATTCGGGTTTGATCCAACTCGTCCATACTCCAATTGTCTCCAAAACTCAAGTGGAGTATACCAAAAGGACCGTCTCAATCCAAGGGTCCCAACACTATATATGGTTCATCAAAAAAAACCCAAATTTCAAGATATGGCCTGTTTAGTGATTCTCCATCTGGTCCAACCAGGTCGGACCGACCCAGTCTGAGTCTGGCCTGGTTTTGTTGGGCCGCAGCGGGCCCGACCTGCAAGGGGAAACCCATCTCGCAATGGGTGGGTTCGACCCACAAGGGGGTGGCCTGACCCTTAAGGGGCATCCCGACCTGTAAGGGGCGGCCCGTAAGGTAGGCAGCCCATTGGGCAGGCGTCCCGCTAGGGAGTAGCCCATTGGACGGCAGCCTACTGGGCAGGTGTCTCGCTGGGCAGAGGCCTACTGGGAAGGCGGCCTCGCCGCATGAGGCGCAGCCCTCCCTAGCCAACACTGGGGGGGTGAGACCACAGGTCTTCTTAATGGCTCGGAGGCTATTCGGCTCCTCCCCAGTAGCGGCGCCACGTGGAGTCACCAGGTGGTATACGGGACCCACTAGGGCATGTCTTGCCTTGCGTCGCAGCTAGACGGTGTGTCGGCCTCCGTCTCCAGAAGCATGCAATGGTGTGCCACTCCACCACTCGTGGCTGGCCGCCTTCCTCTGGTCCACCGCGGATGACGAGCCATGGCATGGGTACTCCAGTGGTGCGGGTGCGCCACTTCCCCCATCTGCTAGGGCAGACGAGCCGCAGTCGGCTCATCTGGCAACACGGGTGCGCCACCTCCTCCCTCACGGCTAGCCGGTGCCGGTCACCGCCTTGGTCCCTACCAGCGCTGGTCGCTGGTAGTGCCGCACCGATGGTCTTCCACATAGAACAAAAGTGGTAGCAAATGTAGTGTAGAGTTCGGGCTGGGTTTTTTAGTCTCACGTCTTCCACATTATCTCATAATCATGAGGGAGGATAAAGGGTTCAAGAAATTCACTTGAAATAAACAAGAATTAAAATCCTACCTCAAGAATGGTGGATAAACACCCATGGTTGAGGAAGTGAGTCGGTGTTCGCCATCCCCCACAACTAGCCTCCAATGACATTGCTCGATCGTCAATCTCTAGTTCACAGTTTCAGTGTTGCTCGTCACCGCTCACTGGAACCGGCTCATCCTCTAAGGTTTTGGATTCACAACACTTTTTCAGCACTTCACTTCTTGGTGAATCCATTCCATCACCTCCCCCCCCAAGCTCCATATAAAAAGGATAGGGTGAGGGTAAGTAATGACGTCGTGAATTAATGGGGGCTCATTAATTAGGAAGCTTCCAAATTTCCCCAAAGTTTATGTTAATTAGATTGATGGTTCAAGACATTTAATGGCTTGACACATCGTTGGTCCCACACTCCGCTTGTCCATTGGAGGATATTAAGGAAATAAAATAACAAAGCTATTTTATTTTATTTCTTTTAAAAATTCCCAAAACCTAACTTTTTCTCCAGACCTAATGCGGTCAAAAATCCTCCTTTAAGTGAATCATGGCACTGTGGATTCAACGGTGCCCTCATATTTTTAATCAGAGCACCCGTTAAAAAGTTAGAAAACACCGCTCATGTGTTTACTGAAAGTACAATAAATTTTTTTTTCTGAAATTCATTATGGGCACATTGGGCCTTGGAATCATGCACCGTAAATTTTTAAATACTTTTAATAATTCCATATAATTTTAAAAAAATTGCACAGAAAAACTGGGACTTTACATTCTCTCCATGTTATGGCTTTTCATCTTCGAAAGCCACATCATAGACTAAGAAAACAAATGGCGGTACTGAGCACAAATCTGTGCCTCCCGCTCCCATGTGCTCTCTTGGAGGTTCCTGTGCTGCCAGTGAACGTGCACCAGAGGTATCAATCACCCATGAAGGACTCGCTCCTTTCGATCCTTAATCTTCATAGGAACCTCCAAAAATTTTTCCCCATCATCGAAGTCCATATCACTATGGTCGATGATGTGAGATGGTTCATGCATGTATCTCCTCAGCTAGGATACATGGAAGTATAAGTTCACCCTCTCTAACTGTGGGGGAAGTTCCAAGTGGTATTATACCTCTCCAATCCCCCAAAGTACTAGAAAGGGTCTGATAAACCTCTGTGATAACTTGTCACCTTGGCCAAATCTCTGTAGTCCCCATCGAGGAGAGACTCGCAAGAACACGTGGTCCCCATCCTGGAACTCAAAAGGTATTTATCTCTTATCAGCATAAGACTTTTTTCTACTCTGTGTAGTCTTTATCCATTCCTGGATGATCTGAACCTTCTCATTGGTATCTCTTACAAACACTTGACCCATAAGTGCTAACTCCCCAGGGTCTGTCCAGTGTAGAGGTGATCTTCCAGGTCGACCGTATAGGGCCTCGAATAGTTCCATACTAATGGGGGAGTGATATCTGTTGTTGTAAGTGAACGCCACCAAGGTCAAGTGATCCTACCAACTACGACGAAAAGATAGGAAACAAGAACATAACATGTCATCCAGTGTCTGAATAGTCTACTCCATCTGACCATTCTTCTAAGGATGAAAGGCGATGCTCAAATGTAGCTAAGTCTCGAATGCCTCATGTAATCCCTTCCACAGTTGGGATGTAAAACATGTGTCATAGTCCTAGATAATCGTTGATGGAACCCCATTAAGTCACAAAATCTTCTGTACATAGCGGCATCCCAAGCCCTCTACTGATCCCTGCTCTTGGATAGGTAGGAAGTGGGCTAACTTGGTGAGTCGGTCAACGTTCACCCAAATTGAATAATGTCCCTTGGACGTACGTGAATGTCCTATCACAAAACCCATGGAAATTACATCCCACTTCCACTCTAGCACCTCTAGTGGCTGTGCTAAGCCTACTGGAACCTAATTCTCGACCTTCACTTACTAACAAGTGAAGCATCGAGAAACAAACTCTTCCACGACTTTCTTTATCCCTGTTCATTAGTGCTGACGTCGGAGGTCCTGGTACATCTTTGCCACCCCAGGATGTACTACCATAGGGGACATATAGAACTCCCTTAACACCTCCTCCAGTAGTACCACTGGTACGATGGTACATCCTCTGAAGAAGATGATGTTCTCCCAACCTTCAAAAAATTCTTAAGGTGCATGTCTTTAGGATATCTTATCACATAGAGCCTCGTAGTCAATATCCCCAAGTTGAGACTCCCTAAATTGATGAAGAAGTTGGGGAGTGACTATCATATACTAAAGGTAATATTCTCTATCTCTATCCACAAAGGATATCTGCAATGCGGCTAGCTGCTTTGTCTCCTCACTCAGAAATTGTAGACCAAACCTCCTGATGAGTGCATCTACTACCACGTTCCCCTTCTTAGAAGTATAGACTATCTCAAAGTTATAGTCCTAGAGGAACTCTAGCCATCACTGATATCTCAGTTTTAGGTCCTTCTGAGAGAAGATAACCTTGAGACTATTGTGATCATAGTATACTGTAAAACATTTTCCCATCAAGTAATGTCGCCACATCTTCAGGGCGAAGACCACTACTGCTAACTTTAGGTCATGGGTAGTATAGTTATGCTCATGTTGTCTCAGCTATCACGATCCATAAGTTATCACTATTCAATAATGCATCAGGACACATCCATGTCCAGTCCCTGATGTATCGCAATAGACTACACACCCAACACCCTCTTTCGGTAGACTCAAGATGGGGGCACTTGTTAGTCTCTTCCTCAACTCCAAAAAACTCTGTTGGAATATCTCCATCCACAAGAAGGGTTTTCGCTTCTTTCTCAACACTAAAAATGGTTTCTCAACTCTAGAAAAGTCGGGCACGAATCTTTGGTAGTATCCAGCCAACCCCAAGATTCTCTGTAGCTCGGTCACACTCCTGGGTTCTCCCAACCTAGTACAACCTCTATCTTCGCTAGATCCACTTGTGGACCTCTCATATGTAGAACAAGCACTTGGAGAGATTAATATAAACCTAGTGCTCTCAGATTGTATCCAATACTACCTGCAGATGATAGGTATGCTCCTCCTCTGTCGCGGACTATATCAAGATGTCATCGATAAAGACCACCACAAATTGAGCAAGGTATCGCTGAAAGATCCTATTCATGAGTCCCATGAACAAATCTGGGGCATTGGTCATGCCGAATGGCATAACCAAGAAATCATAGTGGCCATACCGACATTTGAAGGTCATCTTCTATGCATCCTCATCTCGTACCCTGAGCTGATGACAGCCTGATCTGAGGTCTATCTTAGAAAACCAACGAGCTCCCTTCAGCTGATCGAAAATATATTCAACCCTCGGAAGTGGATACTTGTTCTTCACGGTCACCTGGTTTAGGCAACAGTAGTCCACACAGAGTCTCAAACTCCCATCTTCCTTCTTATTGAAAAAAATCAGGGTAGCCCATGGAGAAACACTGAGCCTTATTATCCTCTTTTTCTACAAGTCCTCCAGTTGTACCCGTAACTCATGAAGCTCCGCAGAAGCCATCTGATATGCTGGTGTAGATATCAGTGTCATCCGGGGTACAGGTCGATGTAAAAGTATACCTCTCTCTGTGGAGATAGTCCCAAAAAATCATCAGGAAATACATCAGCATACTGGTCCACCACTACAGGATAGCTCGGATTCTCAACATCAACTTCCCGGAGGGTAAGGCTAGCCAACTGGTGTGTGATCGGCTGCACCCTCCTTCGGGTAAGTCCATCCTATGCTAGAAAGGTTCCCTTCTTTCAAGTGAAGGAAAAAATTGTCTTATCCATGATGACACACCACACATTGTGCCTAATACAGTCAATCTGAGCATGGACTATGGATAACTAGTATATACCCAAGATGACGTCATAAGGCATCGATGCCACTACTAGAAGATCCTAGTCGAATATCTCGCCTCCTAATGTATGATCACATTGTTGGAACCAGTTTGTAATCATCGAACCCTCTCCCATATGAGTCTCTAGCCGTAAGGATCAAGCCAACAACTCCACTGGAATTTTCAAGCTCTGAACGAGGGCTATGGAAATAAAAGAGTGATTGACACCTCTTTCTACAAGTACTACAACTAAGGTGTATTAGACACAGATCGTACCTCTAATCATATCCAGAGTGCCATTGTCGTAGGCCTCAGCTTCCTGGAGCTGAGATCGTCCCTGTCCACTTGCTTCCTATGGTCAGGGTGGACCACCTGGAGGTAGTGGCGGTAGAACCTCGAATCGCTACCCATCGCCTATTACACGACCATCTCCACTGCCACGTCCACCAGCGGTGTGTGGACCTCCTCAATTGAATATTTTCCTCTTCCTTGGAAGTCCCTAAACCATTTTTTGGTCATCTGTATGATGGGTTGGGTAGTCATGATCCTTGTGACCTTTCCTGCATGTGTAGCACTGCCTACTCCTCAGCTGTCATCCTCTTTCCCGTGAGCCTCGCACCACTAACCTTGTATCCTGAGGTCATCCACCAGAAGGTCTTGCCTGCATGGGCACCTGCATCATCTGCCTACTGGCTACTGTAGATGACTCTACCACCTGATGTTTGGTGGTGGATCTCACTATGGGTGTCTGCTAATCTAGGAAGATCTCCAACAAAAGCACTCACTCTAGCACCCCATCCGGCATCGGAATGCTGAGGTATATCATCTATGCTCAGATCTCCCTTCAGAGACTCTGCTCAAAGGTTCGAGCCTTAAATAAAGGGTATTGTACCATGTCGGTGGTGTATCATGAGAGATCAGTGAACCTCGCCGAGTACTGGGCCACAATCATTCTACCCTGTTGTAAGTGCATCAACTCTTGTATACGCACTGAGTATAGAGTATCTAGGACGAACTCTTCCCTGAAAAGGCTCTCGAAGTCCAACCAGATTAGGGTCACCTCATCATGTAACTGAAGCATCAAGCTCCACCATATCTCTGCTGCTGCTAGAAAAAGACCAGCTTCTAGGATCACAATAAGGTCAGCTGGTGTCCCAACCAGGCAGAAAACTCTGACTACAACCTCCAGCCAGTCCTCAACCGCCTGCTAGTCCATCTCACCTCAGAACCTCAGAGACCTATACCGCTAAAACCCATGCAACTAGCTCAGTTGTCATGAACCCTCTACTAGTGGGGCTAGTGGAAACGGATACCCGACAGGTAGTGGTGATGCTGGTACACCACCCAAAGGTGCTAATGTTGTAAGAGGGCCCTGCACTGAGGCCTCATCACTTGGTGGGCCTTCATCGTGTACTCTCTCTAGAATCATGGATGGATGTCTATGTGATGACATCCTGAAAGAGTACAGGTGCTCCATATTCAATAAATTATACCTGGTGAGCTGATGAAAAGACATCACAAGAAATACTTTTCAAAAACATACATAATCAGTGTTTTTCTGTGCACTGAGTCGGAAATCAGAATTCAGGGTCCTAGTGTATGGATACGTTGGTCGTTGCACCAATACTGGTGCCCTAAAATGAAAACCACACTCATAACACTTAACACTATTTCCACATAGAAAAGATCAGAGTCCTAGTTCTTTGATAGAACTGACTCCTCTGATACCACTTTGTCACGACTCGTCCCTCGGGGCCCATGTCATTACTACCCAAGCCCACCTTCCATAGGCCAGGGGCTGGCGACTGGCCCATGTCGTTACTACCCAAGCCCACCTTCCATAGGCCAGGGGCTGGCGACTAACACCGAAAAGGTGTATCCCTATAATGGGAAGGAATTTCATTTTAACCTGTACAGACACACAGTCCAAGAACACAACAAGATGTAACCACAATGTAAACTGTTGTAGTAAAATTGTGTTGAATATAAAGGGGTTGGAATACAATCTCAAATGAAATTACAAGTACAAATAAAAATTACAAATACAACTTAAAATTACAAACAACTCCTGGATCGTCCATCGAGGATCCTACCATATGGGTGTGTACAGCTCACAAATATTAGTCCCTACGTCACATCATTCCAAATGGTCCACCTCCAGGTATTGTCCAGTCCTATCTCCCTCTCAGCCTCGATCAATGGCGTACGTCGTCTGCACAAGACACAACTAGTTGTGGGTGTGGCCCGTGTAGGGGTGAGTATAACAATACTCAATAGGGACCCCAAGACCCCCGTAGGTCTCCTAGAGTTCCACAAAGGAAAATAGAACAAAGCGAGACCCCAATATCAAAGCATTAAGCAATAGAAATAAACTCTACTTAGCTATATGACCATATATATACCTAAGTTATCAAGACATACTCATCTCATACATGAGGTAAGAATATGACAATGGTAACACCATGTAGTTCGAAGTACAAAATAAGTAACACCATGAAGACAACACCACGAAGGTAGAAGTACCACACAGGTAACACCACTAAGATAGAAGTACCACACAGGTAACACCACGAAGATAGAAGTACCAAACAGGTAACACCACGGAGATAGAAGTACCACACGGGTAACACCACAGAGATAAAAGTACCACACCCGTAACACCACGAAGATAGAAGTACCACACAGGTAACCCTATGGAGATAGAAGTACCACACTTGTAACACCACGAAGATAGAAGAGACTCAGCTCACAATTAGGTATAACTTAAGTACAGAAGTACATATGATTAGTTGTAAGGCTAGATCATCTTATTCTGTAAATTAACACTGCTTCTGACCTACACATGATCGATAGGTAACTAACCCTTGCTGACCCACACAGGATCCATATGTAACTAACCCCTGCGGACCCACATAGGATCTGACCCACATTGGATTGGTATACACTGACCCAGAAATGATCACTGAGTACTGACCCACACAGTATCTGACCCACATAGGATCAGTATGCACTGACCCACATAGGATTGCTGAGCACTGACCCACACAAGATCGATGTTCTTCCTTCACGTTACATCCTACCGTAGGATTCCTCGCCCTCGGTACGCTTGAGTTCCATAGAATCTTCCCCTTGAGATATCAGTCATACCTAGACTACCACTAAGATCCATAAAGGAGTAACCCAAAGTATCTCGATGTCATAATGGTTCCAACGCGACAGATGGTGCTTCAATTGGATGCTCGGTCTGTGAGTTATAAGAGTTTTAGTTCTGGGGGCCCAGTTGGATTTGGATAAGATCCAACCCGGCCATACGACAAATATCTCCAAAACTCAAGTGGGGAATACCAAAAGGAACATCTCACTCCAAGGGTCCCAACGACACAAACAATTCATCAAATGGACGCCCAAATTTCAAGATATGGCTCCTTTAGTGATTTTGGGTCCGGTTGGGCCTGAGTTCAGTCCGATCCAGTCAGACCGACCCAGCCCGACCCAGTCTGGGTCTAGCCCAGCTGGGCTGGGCCACAGAAGGCTCAGTCTTCTGGGCCATGGTCCGACCTGTAAGGGGCGGCCCGAACCGTTGGGGTGGCCCGACCCGTAAGGGGGCGGCCTGACCCGTAATAGGGCTGCCCAACCTGTAAGGGGGAGGCCTGACCCGTAAGGGGGAGGCCTGACCCGTAAGGGGGAGGCCCAACCCATAAGTAGGGTGTCCCGCAAGGCAGGCAGCCCACTGAGCTGGTGGCCCGACCGCATGAGGCGATGCCTGCCCTAGACGACACCGGGGGGGTGATACCCCCAGTCTTCCGAATAGTCGGGAGGTCATTCGCCTACTCCGCAGCGGTAGTTCCACCAGGTGGTATACAAGAACCACTAGAGTGGGTCCTGCCTTCTGTTTTTGTCGATTAGTTTGCCAGCCACCATCTCCAGCGGCACGCGATAGCGCCCCACTTCACCACCCACAGTTGGCCGGTGTGTCGGATGCCTTCCTCCTGTCAGCCATGACTGAAGATCTACGACTCAAGTCCTCCGGTGGCATAGGTACACCACTTCCTCTGTCTGTCATAGCTGACGAGACGTGGTTGGTTCCTCTAGAGGCATGGGTGTGCTGCCTCCTCCCTCACGGATGGTCAGTTCTGGCCGCTGCCTTTGTCCCTGTCGACGCCGGTCACCGGTACCTCCATGTCGGCGGTCTTACACGGAGAACGAAAGGGGTATCAAAGGTAGCAGATGATTCGGGCCTGGTTTGTTAGGCCCACGCCCTCTGCATTAGCTCATAAACATGAGGTAGGATTCAAGGATTAAGAAATTATTTTGAAATAAACAAGAATCAAAACCCTACCTCAGGAACGGTGGAGAAATTCTCATGGTTGAGGAAGTGAGTCGATGTTTTCCATCGCCCACAACTAGTCTCCAATGACTTCAGTTGATCGTCGATCTCAAGTTCGGGTTTTCAGTGTCACTCATCACTACTCACTGGAATCGGCTCCATTCTATAAGGGTTTGGCGTCTCGACACATTTTCAGCACTTCGCTGCTTGGTGAAGTCGTTCTGTCACCTCCCTCCATGATCCATATAAATAGCATAGGGGGAGGGTAAGTAACAATGTTGGGAATTAATGGAGGCTAATTAATTAGGAATCTTCCTAATTTACCCAATGTTTTTGTTACTTAGATTGAAGGTTCAAGCCATGTAATGGCTTGAAACATTGCTGGCCCCACACTCCACTTGTCCGTTAGAGGATATAAAGGAAATAAAATAATAAAGTTATTTTATTTTATTTCTTTTAAAAAGTCCCAAAACATAACTTTTTCTCCAAACATACTATTTTCAAAGTAAAGCCTCCATTAAGCGAATCTCGGCGTTGTGGATTTAACGATGCCCTCGTATTTTTAATCTGAGCACCGGTTCAAAAGTTAGAAATTTATGCTCATGCATTTACTGAATGTACCTTAAAAAAAGTTCATAAATTTGTTCTGGGCACATTGGGCCTCAGAATCATGCACCGTCAATTTTTAAAGACTCTTAATAATTCCATATAACTTTAAAAAATTACATGGAAAATCTGGGTCTTTACAATAAGACTGAAAACATGAAATCCTCATACCAATATACAAGAATCCTATAACTTTAGATATCATTAAGCATTATATATCCATGCCTAAAAGCCTACAATATTAAAAACTTCCTTATTGAAAATAGAAAATGTGAAAACATCCAACCATTTGCCTAAAAATAAAAACATATGAAATCATCAAATTTCAAATCCTACAACCTAAAAACATTTAACATAATAAATATGAATCTATAAATTTTAAAATATTAAAGCTGAATAAGGTATTTCTAGAAATTTGATAAACTATAATTCATGTGAACATATGACTTTAAAATATGTAAAAACATCTTATAAACCTGAAAACATGAAAAGTGAAAAACTGAACACTAGAAATGTAAAAAATTTGAAACATTTAACATGAAATCCAATGAAACATTAACTTAAAAAACAAAAAATGTATAATTTTTTAAATAAAAACAAAAAAGAAAAAAATTATGTATCTAGAAACCTACGAACATACAAACTTGAAAAAAAATTAAACCTAATACTTACAAAATTGGAAACCTAGAAACTAGAAACCTCTAATGAGAAACACTGAATCCATCGGTCCCATAGCTTTCAAACCACCATACTATCAATCCTATAACCTGTAAACCAATAAACCTATTAATATTTAATCCAACAAACTTTAAAACTTGAATGTAGTAAATCTATATTCCTATTAAACTAAAAAACATTAAACATCTAAATTTTCAACTAAAAACCCCCTATACAACATAAGTATAAACATACATTGTCGAATCTTATCAAGAAGAGGCTAGAACACATCCCTTCTCCATGGTGAAACTATTTTTAAAAAGGTATAACTACTTAAAACTCCACCATTAGGTACTATGTTGATTCCATTATCTCTATGATAAACCTATAATGATTTTAGAAATAATACCAAAAACCTCCTCCCTATACTCTACACCATAGATATAACAACTTATAAATTTTTACACATATTATTATATGATTCATAAATATAAATATTCATTAATAAAATATATGTATTGTAAATTTTAAGTGTCTTTGGAAGACTGGGTTCATAATTCATAAAAGGAAACATGATAAATCAAGAAAATGTTAGGTTATGAAAATGATTGGTGACTACTCTTTACCACACATGATACACATACAAATATTGTTACCAACACACACTCCACTAATCACTGTCTGATTATGAACACAACTATCACCCTCTCCACCTCCACCTCTACTTTCTATTTCTGAGACCTATAAGAACATTATATTGAAAATCAAATACTGATGTATATTTATATTTAAACTTAAAACCAATAAATTTTTTCAAACTAAATTATTTTGATTATTTTGATTTACCTACTCACCACTAGTTGATGAAATACCACCATGGATAGATCTGGTCATCTTCTAATATAAATCAATCAATGCTTTTTACAAAGCGAATATTTGAGTCCCCTGTTCCTGAATTGTGTTTTTTAGAGAAAAAATATCTCTCTAAGAATATCAGGGTATAAAGTGACTACAACTAGATGTATTTGCATCTGAAATCTTCGGTGACCTAGCATAGACCTCCGATGGTATGGGTCCCAAACCCATCCTACACACTCACCAGAATGCTCTTTCCCGAGGACTTAACAACTGGGTCATCCTGGGAGATGAAGTATGATTGTGCGGGACTGAAATTCTATAGTTCTTTTATTTTTACCTATAAATCAATTATCATTCATATTAGAAAAAATATATATTAATATAGTGACAACTTATAATAAGTTATTATAATGAAAAATGAGGTCATACCCCAACATCATTGGTAGGATCGTTAAAAACACTTCCATCATATTTTTTGTGAAAATATATACACAATTATTTTCGGGATTCAAGGTTCCCTAAACTCTATGACTATGTAAAACAAAGATAAATAAACAATTTAATATATTAAACATATAATATTTTATTATAAATATTTAAACTAATGAAAATACTACCAGAGTTGATCGACTTCTTGAAAAACTCTTTGACGTTGTAGTGTGAGGGATGACATGCTTAGCCCGGCATGATGCATTCTTCCTTGAAATATCCTAAAATAAATAAAATAAAATTTAATAGTAATGTGTTAAATGTCATATCCTTTTCATATAGATTTATAAATGTAAAATGAGATTAATATAATAATATATATTTAAATACCATCTTCTTCTCATCACGATATTTTTCTACAAGAACATTCCATTTCTCTTTGGGTACCCCATCAAGTAGATTTTCATACATCTATTGGGCAGTTAACAAAGTATCGTTGACATCGCTCCAAAATCTTCATTTAATTTTTTTTGATTTCTTGACTAGATTTTTCAAAACCCACTTTCATGCTAGAACATTAGCAATCATATAGTGGAATAACATCTGTAAAGAAAAAATAATCTTGAAAATATTATAATTTAATAACCTAATGACATTAAATTACACCATAATGTATTAAGATTAACTTTATTTTGGAATCAAAAACTTCATTTTTCCAAGTTGAAGGCATATGAATCCAATCATCATAAGTAATAGGAAGAGAAACCAGCTTCGTTCCTAGATAGCCTAGAATATGGGCAAGTAATCCAGCAGCGTCATCTGTAGGGACCCCAAAGGAATCGAATGGGACAACCATATTCTCTCTGATCAGATTCCATGCATCTGAATGTTTCATATTTTTATCCATACTTGTACTATTTCCATGTTTTATAAACAAACAGTTAGTGTAAAAAAAGGGCAATAAATGTATTCATAGTAAATTTTTTATCTATATATTCACCCTCCAATATCCCTGTGATGAACTAGAAGTGGTGCCCGACTCCCTCACTCCTAAGGCTCCTGAAAGGGAAGGCGATGACTGAGTAGTTGAAGGGATGCTCACAGTGGTGTGAGATATGTTGTAGGGGGAAATGGTGTAGGGGAAAGTGGATGGTGTCTCAGATGCCTTAGAGAGGGAGACATATGGTTTTTCATCTATTGGTATGGTCGATGAAATAGTATAACGCTTCTTTTTTGGAATTCTTGTCATTTAATAAAATAAAATTAAGTTTAAAAAATATACTTCAAAAAAATTATGCATAAAAAAATTAAAAATGATAACATATGCATAGTACTAACAAACAAAATATATTTAATAAAGCCTATCAAAATTGAAGTTATATTGAAGTTATTGGTGGAATTTCGGTTTTTGGGTATAACAATTTATTTGTTCAATATTGAAGTTATAGGTAGAATTTCATTATTTGTAAGAAATCCTATCAAAATTGATTTAGCAATAAATATGCTAAACATGTCGTCATTTGCAAGGGAATGCATTTATGTAGATGCGTTTTTGGATCTAAAATTTTGATTCATCAACCATATAGATCTAAATAATGGCGAAAGGAAGATGTAGATTATTTTTTGATAATTTGTTATAAGGTTCTATAAAAAGGAGAATTTATTGTGAGGTAATATAGGGTGAGAATGACGCAAAATGTAAGCTGATGATTAGATAGATCTAATGATGTTTGATGGAATATAATATTTTTGAACAACCAATGTAAATGAAACAAGATTAGGAAATTATTAGAAATTAAATAATTATGTATCTAAAGAAAAGAATCTCTAGATATTGATCATGTTTCAGATATTGAAAATCTATAGAAAACATATATTTTTCATCTATTATGTATGTTTTCTATACTTTCCTATTCTTATATAAATAAAAATTTGTAAATGTAAATGAATGTATTAATTTGTGAAGGAAAAGTAATAAATATTTTAAAGAGGGAAAAACTCATATATTATGGTTGAATTTTTTTTACCTGTTTGTTGAGATAGATGAATAAATGTATATTTAATGAATATATGATTAATTAACACATAAAATAATATTTAATAATAGTTGAAATAACATTTTAAATTTTAATGATTTCCATAATTTTTGAGTTAATAACACTTTTTTTATATTCCAGGAATGGAACACATAGACATTTATTTAGCCAATTCATGTCCTACTACTTTACGAAATTCAATGTCATCCTCTTCACAATAAACTCAAGCGTTAAATTCAATTTAGTGGAAGAAAATAGGAGAAGTATAAAATGGTTGAAGAATGTTCCTCCCTAACCCCAAGATGTCAATAAGGGGGGGTTTTAAATGAGGTCGTTAATGGGGAGATAAAATTCATCCATAAAATTATTACCTTTGAATTAAGTATTTTTCCATAATAAATCCCAATACTAATTTAGATGAATGCAATGTGTTTGAGAAGTCAGATATTCAATTTGATGATATTAAAAAAATTTAATGATATTCTATAGAATGGAAAAGTCCATACATAAATGGATTCACATATAATCCACCTCATAATGAGATTCATGTCAGGGTCATACATGTTATGAGATTCCTCTTTTACAACTCCAAATTCATGTATAACTAGATCCACATAGGGGTACTCTTTTATGGGGAGTCATGTCTAATTTTTCCACATATTAGCATCATCATATGAGTTATCCACATATGAAGGTTGATGTTAAGATACATGAAATAGGGGAGGATGTCAATGTAATGGTTATGATGAAATGGGATTCATGAATGTAACATATCGTAAAGGGGTCTATATTAGTGTTATTGATGTAAGGGAAACAACAATAGAGTTGTGGTTATTGAATGAGGATTTGGAGTTAGATATTGATCTAATAGGATACACGTAAGGGTTTTATTTAAATTATGTCAGTATAGTGAATTCATGAATTTATATTAAAAAAATGGGAGTAAATTAATATGATGAATGCAATGATATTAAATGAAATCAAACATCAAAATAATATTAATGTTTAGTATGATTAATATTTTGAATGTAGTATCAAACAACATGTGATGTTATGCATTGATAATGTGTATGTTTCCATTACCTTATTGGTTTTCTTCCATGTTATAGTTCCATGAAAACAAGGAGAATATCAATGTTTTTATTTATTGAATAACTCATAATTTTTGAATGTGTGAGTCTGAAGGATAATTAAAATAGTGATTGTGATTCTAATTCAAATAAGCTTGAATGAGGAGATAAATTAAGAATATATTAAACTATTTTATACACTACATCACTACTATTGTCAATATTTATGGAGTTTCACAATTTCATTTTCATGAACTAATATTCATGATATTATTTTGTTATGATATTTATATACAAGACCAAATAATGAAGTGTGCTCACTGAGAAGAACATTTTATAATTAAATATTAATTTATATACTTAATTGTATCTAAAGAAGATATCCAACTGCATTTAAAAAATCCTTAATCATCAGATAAGAAGGATATTTGATGAATCTAAGAAACACCTATGCGTTGATGAGATTACCAACACTGTGATAGATTTCATTGACTAATAAAGGCCATATAATAAAAACTATGGTAAGAAGGCTCCATGTGTGGACATGAGGAAGGAAATGGCAAAAAAATAAACCGCTTATGTTCCTAAAATTATTTTACTGTAGAGAATACCGACTCTAGTGGAGGATTCGAGGGGCTTCAAGGTGGCGACGAGGAATTGAAAAGCGAGGCGAGGGGCAGCAAGATGCGAAGAAGGGAGATGAGGAGAGGTAAGGCATGATGTGGTGCGGTGAAGTGTGACGAGGGTTGTGGGGTGCAGTGAGGCACGACGTGGTGTGATGAGGCACGACAAGGGGCGGCGATGGGGCCTGTAGGGCTTTGGGGAGTTGGGGGTCGAGGATATTGAGGGAGGGGGATATTGTTATGGGTATGAAAATATTTAATAGTTTATTGGCGGTTTTTTAGAAACCACCACTAAATAATTTAAAAAATATTTAGCGGGAGTTTAATAAACCACCACTAAACAGTCAGTTTGGTGTAGTGTGTGACTACCCAAAACCCACCTTAGATAGGCTAAGGGCTGGAGACTAGCACCGAGAAGGAATATCCCAAAAAGGAAAGACATTGCCTTTAAACATGTACACACACACAAATCTCAAACTGTAGAAATTAAACACAAAGTAAACCAAAAATGTCAGTGAGGCAACTATTGAGAGTATAGTACAACTAAAAAGTATGAGGGGCCAGAATACAAGCCCAAAACCACAAAGGAAACTATAAATTCTAAGGTTTGTCTACTCAAACCCTACCTGAAGGGTGGGTGGTGTGTAGAAATCTATTTTCATAGAAGTGCACGTCGTCCGTCCCGTCTCACTAAGCACCACATGGTCCTAGTCCACCAATGTCTCCGTCGAAGCATCGATTACTTACATAAGAAACGACACGTGTAGGTGAAGCCCGTGCAGGGTTGAGTAACACAATACTCAGTAGGGACCCCAAAACACAAAGTAAATATCACAAAGAAATGCAACACAATAAGTTCACAAAGAAAAGACATCTCACCCAAGGTATAACTCAAAGTATAGAAGGTAAGATTTATCAGTTTTAGAGTTGAATCATATTTTATAGTTGAGGGAATCATCCCTAATGAGCCACTAAGGTCTTATTTTCTATTGGGCCACTAAGGTACACTCGTATGCTAAACCACTAATGTACGCTCGTATGTTGAACCACTGAGGTATGATCGTCTGCTGAACAACTTTGGTATGCTTGTATGTTGAACCACTAAGGTACACTCATATGATGAACATTCGTACTGCTGATGGATTTATCATATAGGACTGCTCATCACCTAGGGTATCTGGATCACTGAGATCCACTCATCGCTAGGGCCACCTGGATCACTTAGACCCCTCGCCACTGATCCAACTAGATCACTTAGACCCAATCGTCTCTAGGCTAGCTAGATCACTAAGACCCACTCATCTATTGGGCCTTCTAGATAAATTAGACCCAATTGTCTCGAGGCTATCTAGATCACTAAGACCTGCTTGTATCTTGGGTTCGGGGGATCACTAAGACCTGCTCCTCTATTGGCCAGCAGGATCACTAAGACCGACTCCTCTCTTGTCCAGTTGGATCACTAAAACCCACTCATCTCTTTTCCAGTTGGATCGTTAAGACCCGATCATCTCTTGGCTAGATGGATCACTAAGACACTCTCATAATATCCTCCACATCACATCCAACCGTAGGATTCCAACTCATATTACACTTGATTCTGGTATAATATAATACTCAAGTCATTGGTCGCAGTTTAGCCGACCCAACCCGACCTGTTGGTGTCTGGGCTAGCCCATTTTGGCATGTCCAAGTGGCTTGGCCCATTGGGCCTTGCTAGACCCAGCCTTTTTCGGTCATGTTTTCAGCCTATTGGGTCTCCCAGCAACATGGTTTCATCCATCCCATCCCATAATTGGTGGGCAGGTTCTTTCCTAGCCCGGGCCGCCCAATGGCCCTGTTTGTCCCATCAGCCCGGTTTGTCCCATTGGCCAGGCCCTCATTGGTTGGCTGAATCTACTCTATACCGGGATGCCCAAATGTATGGTTCACGCCACTAGCCTAGCCCTTTTGGTAGGCCGGTTTCCCCCTGTCCAGATACCCGCATGGCATCTGGTTCGCACTGCATGCGGCAGATTGAGGTCAGTCGCCTCCTCCTCACATGGTCCAAGATAGCATGCAAGTTCCTTTCACATCTCACTAGCGTGGGATGCTCCTCTAACATTGTGCATGAGTGGAACCACCCTCCAGTGTAGGTCTACTTACGCGGACCGGTCCTTCCGCGTGACCCATGGGTCCAACTCGCCACAACTTTCTGTAGACTGTGGATTTGCACCGCGTGCACCTCCGACGTAGCCGAGTGACTGCTTCCTCTTGCCGCCAGCCACCAACCTCTATGTCAGTGGCTCTAGCTACCTCCACATAATAATTCCAGTATTCTACCTCTCGCCTTCCGTCGCAGATGCGGTGCCACAGCCTGTTGCCACAGTCGTAGCCCTATGCCGTGGTCTCTTGCCAGTGTCACGACCTGCCTGACCGCGACCCATCCACATGGTGCCTCTCCGACCAATGTTCCACCATCTGTTACACCACAAATAATATATATAGAGAGATAGAGATGAATGGGATCACAAAGAACCCCCCAAATGAATAACCGTCCTTTGTTCGTGTTGGTACAAATTTGTTCGTGCTAGCGAGATAACTATGTATAAATTATAAATCACAAAGATTTAATCTTGATATTAACCCGCAATTATATTTGACAACCCCACAAAAAAATCCATCCACGGATCAACTTATAGGGGGATTATCTATGTACTTTGTTTAGAGGGGGAGAACGGGGAAAAAATTCACTAATAATTTAAACCCCTACCTAGGATAGGATTGTTGGTCAATGAAGAACGAGATCGCATGCCTCTTTTCTTTGTTCTTGATCTGCAGCTCACCGTCCCTATAGATTCTTCAAAGGGTGGAAGAAGTTGCATTCATCGATATCTAGTACTGATTCGCTCTCCAAGGGTATCGTCACCACTTTTTGATTCATTGACGTTCTTCGTTGGTGATTTTTCCTTCATACTCACAATGGGATTTGTAAAAATCCAAATCTGGTCCCCAATTCCTATTATCCCATTAAACAAGGAAAACATGTCACAACGTTTCTGTTACACTGAGTCACTACTATTAGGATGTTTCATTTATAATACAGTGTTTCTATTAAGTTTTTTTGCATATTCATTACATGGTTCCATTTAGGAACAAAAAATAGTCGTATTCTCAATGCGTTGGAACAAAACAATTTCAAATAAAAATAGCATTTTAAGATTATTTTATTTTTCCTTTAAATGTCCAAAAAATAAATTTCTCCCTCAACCCGAACTAGTCAATACTAAGTCCTTCTTAAGGAGAAAATATAATTACAAACTCATCATCGGTCTCCGATTTTTAATCTAAGTTACCATTTGTGAGTTATGATATTTCAAAAAATAAAATAACTTTTATTTAAATTATTTTAATAAAAGTTACATACCAAAACCCCAATTTCACATCTAACCCACACTGACCAATGCTAGGCTCCACCAAAGAGAAGAATCCCCTCACGAACTCAATGGTGCTCTCATATTTCTAATCTGAGTTTCCATTTATGAGTTATAAGAATTTGAAAATAAAATAACTTTATTCAATTATTTTATTTACGTCCAAAAACTACTTTCCACTATTCACCTATGTCGGCCAATGATATGATCTGCCTAAGGAAATAATGTCTTCACGAGCTCAATTATGGTCTTGGATTTTCATTCTGAGTCACCATTTGTGATTTATAAGGATTTAGAAAATAAAATAATTTTATTTGATTATTTTATTTACGATTATACCATTTTCTGGTATTCTCACGGGAGGCTCGTTCCAACTAGACTTAAGTTGCGCCTAGGGTAACCCCATCATAATGAATGCAACGGTGCCCACATATTTCTGACTCGGACACCTTTTTGAGAGATAATCCACTTTTTAGGAGAACCGCTCACACCCTCTCTTTAAAAGTTAACCTTTTTCAACGGATTATTCCAGGCACTCCGGGCCTCAAAATTGCATGTAGTCTTATCACCTAGTCTTGAAATAATCCCATTTAAATTTAAAAAAATCATGTAATTTCGGGGTATTACATATTTTATATAGAAATTGCATCATTTTTGTGGAATATTTCATACATTACACAAACACACGACCAATGACCATATTAGTTTAGTGCCTTTGGAAACATGGAACTCAAAATTCTAGTCTAGAGAAATATATTCAATGGTTCACACAAATATATTCATTTTTATTATTACTACCTCAAACTTTTTCTATAACAAGTGGAAAAAACATATGAAAAGTGTGAGGTCAGATGCTCTGTAAGGGTTAAAAAAGGAGATACCAATCATAACATAATAAAAAACATAATTAAATAAACAAAAAAATTGAAAATCATATATTGTATATCAAAGATGATGATATCATGTCATGGAATAAATTATAGAAGTTCATAAGGAATCAAATAACATATTCCATAAGATTATAATATACGACATGGAATTGTGGCATACACATTAGTATAGAAAATCATTTCCATATTATTCAAGGTTCATTTACAAGAACATAATAGTGAAAAAATTACTTTAATGAATTGGGTTCACTTCCAATTCTAACCCTATATTACAGAACCATGTTTACTCTCATTCCATTCCTCTATTACTCAACTCAGTTCACTTCTCATTCCAATCTTGTCTATCTCATTTGATATAAATATTTACCCAATGAATTCTAGAGAGATATAGGCCCCACCCATCACATAATTAAAACCATACATATGTGTTCCACAATAACATAAATCAAATCATAACCCATAAAAATAAATGAGTTTCATAAACATCAACCCATTATAACATAACCCATGGAAAAGAAATGGGTTCTGTATATATCATTACATCATAAACATTAACCAAGAACAGAAATAATAGGGATAATATCCTTGAAAAAAATATCCCCAATAAATCATAATTAATATAAAAAAATGTTATCTTATATGGAAAATAATTTTTAAAGATCACTTGAAATCATTCTTGAGTAAAATATCATTTCTATTTTGAAAACCTTTTTTATTAAAATCAAACCTAATTTAAAAAGAATAATTTTTTTATAATAAACTTGTCATATTATAATTTAATCTTTAAGGAATTAATGTGTAATTAAAATGGAGAATTTTACTCATTCTTTATAAGTTAAAAAACATTCCTCTTGTACTTTTTTTTTGGAAAATTCATAATGTACCTCATTATGAAAATGAAAAAAACATTCTTTTCAAACCATTTAGTAAAAACTAAAACATGGGTAAAAATGACTTTAAAAATATTAGAATAATATTAAAAATATATTAATATAAATTTTTATGAAACATGGATATAGAATATAAATATTCCATAATAAATACTTATATAAAAACAATCCCGGATAATAATGAGATTATAAAATTAACCCTTACCAATATATAATCAATAGAATCGTACACCCCATGAATGAAAGAAAATTATATGGATATGAAAATACCATAATATTATAAATAATACCTATAAAATAAATTCATGGGTAATATATACACCACAGAGAAGAAATAATTATTGTATAATACATATGTCCCATAGAAATAAAAGTGATACAAAAATCACTTACCTTAAGTCTTTACTTCCTTTATATATTCTTAAACTCATGTATAATAAATATAATTTTATTATGAATATACCAGAGAACCATATTAATATATATATATATATATTATACCACATATTATTTACTTATGAATTTATATTACTCACTTATTAATAATTCCATGTTAAATTTATGTTTTGTGTAACAACCACTTTGTTTTTTGTTCATGTTTTGGCTTTTTTATCCTTGGTATTCTTATATAGATCATGATTTAATCATCTCAAGAATTATATCTATGATATAAATATAAATATATATATATATATATAATATATTTAATCATAGTGATTTATAAAATTTAGAGATAGAAAATAAAATGCATTGTTCATGGAGACAGTAGGCCATACATACACATAAACGATATTTTCATTCTATTTTCATATTAAATGAAATAAAAGTATATGATATATTATCATAATAGAATAATTGTTTTTGTTATATATATCATATATATTCACGAAATTCATCCTTATTACCATCCTTGTGAAATATATATGAAAAAAGAATCACATCACATCGTGGAGATGGTAAGCCATATGTACGCACGAGCGACATTATCATTTCCAAAAAGAGATAGTGGTAAGAAGGTAAATATGATATTATAATTCAAGAAGTATAAATATCTAAAAAATATGATATATAAATATTAAACACATCATAATTCCAACTCATAAAATATGGTGATGAAAAATTAATTGTATCGCTACATGGAGACAGTAAGTCGTACGTACACATGATCGATACTTTCATTTCTTGTTTGAGGGAAAGAGAATATATAGTGGTGTGTTCATAATCATAATAAAATTTCAGAATATTGAAGACTTTTAATTTATTATTTTATGATATATATCATATATTCAGAGGTGATATATAATATTATAAAAAGAGAGTGATCGGTTAGAGTGATAATCGCTTCTGTGAAATGGCTACTTTAGATCCCCCTTTAAGGACTCTAGAGTTTGTCTTTTGGGAAGACCAGAACCTCTAGAATGTGTATAGAGAAGTGGATAAGAGAATTTGGAATTTTTTTATTATATATAAGGCTAAAAGTTATTAAATGAGATGAACGATGAGGTGTCCTTGTATAGTGAAGGTCATGGGCATTTTTGGAATTTCTCAAAAGATTAATTTATATTAAATTAAATCTCAATACAAATACCTCCAAATTGAAATTTATTAAAATATAATTTTTTATAGGCTAGTAATACCATAAAAGTATATATTTTGGACACGTTTTGGGTCAATTTTAAACCTTATCATTTTGATTAACTTCTATTTAACCCACATTACTTTTAACTATGGTAACAAATTCTTCAAAATTAAACACTGTAATTTTAATTAATGTGGTTTCAATTTTATATAAATAGTAAATTTATGAAATTTATAAACTTATAATAATTATTTTTTATTTTTTAATTATTTATATGATTTTTCAATAATTTAGGAAAATATAATTCTCATAAAATATCATGAGTGTCAATTTTGACACTTTTCATTACACTGACTTTAAGAAAATATAAAAATATTGATAAATTCTAAACAAATAATTTAAAACACTCACAATATTTTATATTCACCTGTATAATTCTTTGATAATCTTAATTAATTATAATTATATTTATTTTAATATTTTTAATATCATTTATTCAGTTTTTCAATTAGTTGAATCATTATTGTATCACGATTATGTAATTTTTTAAGGTAATTATTTAGAAACTCAAAATTATAAATAAATTGATATAATGAATATAAATCTTTTATATTTTTAAATAATATTTATAGTATAATATATCTTTTTAATAAATCCATATTAAAAAATTTATTGTTATTAAAACATAAATGCGACAACTCTAACTTTACTTTAAATATAATATTATAAATGTAATAATCATTTCCATTATTCTCAAAATTGAAATTAATTATATATTGGGATTATTATAGTATATTTATCAACAAATAATATCAATTCATGTATTTTTATCTTTTAATGGTTCTTATAATTTTAATTAAAGTCATTTTATTAATTTTTCATTTTCTTGCACAAGCACTGGACCAGTGTTACATAAGCATTAAAGGTGATTATTTCACATATAAAAACTTAAAACAAATAACTTTAATAAAAATAAATAAAATAATATTAATATAATCCTTTATATTCATTCATATCCTAATTTGGACTGTATGTGGACACATAAAATATTTTTAAGACAAAGAAAGTGTCATTTTGTCTCTTTCTTTGATTTAAATATTACATATGTCTTTTTCATGAACTTATGTCCATTAGATAACTTTATTTATATATTTATAGGTTAAGGGTCTAATTATATTGATCTAATTAAATCTTGGCATGTTTTAGAGCCATTTTATTGTTTTTATCATTTTATTTTTAACCTAAATTACCCAATTTACCCTTTACTGTAGTGAAAAACATTACCATGGTTACTATTTAAATTTATAAAAAAATAAAAGATAAATATTCACTAAATTTGAACCTTATGAATTTAAATTTTCAATCTATTTTTTAAAATTCAAGACACATATCTTGAAGAATTTAATTTAAAAAAACAGGTAAAATGCCATAAAAAATAGATTTTCAGAAAAATTCCCTTTTAAAAACATAAAATGTTTTATAATAAATTCATGTATAAAATAATTTTAAAAATATATTAATTATATTTTTTAAAAAATTTAAAATGAACTAATTAAAATTTTAAACTAATCCAAAAAAATAATTTGACCTTGTAAATAATTTAAATGAAAAACAAATTTTCAATAAAAATAGTATTTTCACCATTCATAAAAACATAAAACCTCTCAAAAAATACCAAAATCTAACCCAAAGTAATTGTAAATATAATTATTTAAAAGGAGATACTTTTTTTAAAATATAATTTATTAATGTTTCAAAACTAGATTTAAAACAAGTCCACCATTTAAAGGCAGAAAAAATGTCTTTTTAGAAGAATACTTCTTTTATGCGTAATATTGGATTTGTTATTATATCAAATATAGAAAACACATAATATGAATTTTCAATATTTTATTGAATATAATATAAATATATTTAAATAATATAATCCCACAAGAGTTATTTTTTTATTTATTGGTATAACAAACATGTTAACATTTAAATAGTCTTTTAGAAACAAATTCCTTTTATTTTAAAAAGGATTTTAGATTCATTTATAATTAATTGGTAAAAGAACTATATATAAATGTCTAAATAGTTCTCATAATTCAGATAATCTTATTTATACCCAGTATTCTAATGACTAGGTTATAATTTTCTTGTTTAAGTAATTATAATAATAACATGATGTTTCATAGAATCTTAATGTTGCGTATAACACAAGCTAAGCTAGTGTTGTATGTAGCACATTATTAACATGGTATAGCATGAAATGGAAGCTATTAAATGAATCACACTATTTAAAAATCTATTTCATAAAAATCTCAGTGAGATATGTTCTACCCCCCCCCCCTTAAAATGAATTTCTCCTTCGAAATTCGTTTGGGTTCTCAAAGGTTTAATACTTGAAAGTTCCTTTCATAGAAACTCACATCATAAACATGAATACTAAAACTACCTTTAAAAAAGGAAAGTTGGAAACATAAAATTTACCTAAATTAACTCATAATTAGGTTTCCACATTGGAGAACATAGGTGGAAGTGAAAACATAGACATGGAAGAGAAATCTAACTATCTAGTTCTCATGGAGAGTGATATAGAACATGGTTAGGTGAAAGTTATAGATCACAAATCCATAACCCAAAGAGCCTTGAAAAAGTTCATCAATATCATAAAAATGATTATAATAGGACAAAATTTTATTTCAATACCCATTTTCCAAAATTTGAATAATTTTCATGAGAAGATATACTTACATGATTTCAGGAAAACCTCTCACTTTATTGTGCCTTGATCAATTTTATACATCAACTCTTATTCTAGGAAATGAAGGTGAATTTTTCATTCCTAAAACATAATAATATCAGGAGATCCATAAATATAATGATATGTAATTCCATATATCATTATAACAGCAAAATATTTAGTAAAAGTTACCCAATATGCATAAATCTTTCTAAGGATATGTAATAGTTTAATCTCTAAAATGTTATTTGAAGATTAAAATAAATCATTATATAAATGGTTAACTTTATAACCCTTTAAAAAGATAAAAGTCAAAAATCATAGAAATAAGATCACTAAATATCATAATCATCTTAACATTAATCCCCCATATATCATAAATTAACCTTTTATTTTCTCATACCAAACATGTGAATACCTTTATCACGTATTCTCTTGAAACATAGTAATAACTTGATTGGTCATAAAACCTTTTCGAAAAAATTAATGCTTTAAAAAATTATCTCTTTACTCATACCACAATTCAAGAAATTCTATAAACTCATTCCATGATATTTTAAACCTCCTTGTAATTAGTTTCAAGGTCATAAATACTATCCCAATTATTTTATCAAAGTAAAACATATATATTTTTTCATTATCTCAACATCATAATCATTAAACCATAATCACTTTTCATGGTTATTAGTACCATTTATAATATGCTCTCTAATTCTTAAAGAAAAACTACAGTGGACTAGTAAATAGTTGTTTCATAAATTTACTTATACAACATTGTTCTTGATTTCTAATACATAAACAATTAATCATTCCAAAATCTTATTAAACCATAACAAAGATTCATTATTTTATGTATTAACACTTTTTTCATCTCATATTTCATTCTTAGTATCTTCATCCTCAGAAATACAACCAGTACTTGTACCACCTTTTTTATTATCTTTGTGAGCTTTCCACTAAGGGCATCGATTTTGACAATGCCCATTATTTCCACATTTAAAGAATCCATCAATTGATAGTACTTTAGTGAGGTTAATATTCACATCCATTGTGTTAACTGAACTTTTCAATTTCCCTTTGTTGCTACTTTCTTTGTGTCCTTATTTTCCATAATTAAAACATCTTTTTGTTCCTCTAATAAATCCATTTAGGAATTCCTTTCCACACTATTGACACAAAGGAAACTGAATCTTACTTCCTCTATGGTATCCATTACCAAAATTCTCAACAAACTCTTTCCTTCTCTTCCTGAGTGAGTTTGAGAGTTGGTTAAGGTACACAGTATTAATCATGTACCATGAAAACTAATTAGGCATGATCACAACGTCATTTATTCCAGTGATCATCCATTTTGAATGCTCATCAGAAATTTTTTTGACACATTCAATGTTAAACATGTTATTTCTAGTTTGCTCCATAAACTAAAATTATAAATAATATCATGAGGAACACTTATAATATAGGAAAACTAAATAACTATGAAAAATCAATTATAATATTTTTAAATTATGACACTTTATTTAATTAATGAAACCTTAAGTTTAATCCTAGGTTATTCATCATTATTAAGAAAAATCTAGGGCTATAACATATAATTAGACTTTTACTTAGATAAATAACTAGAAATATCCATATAAATATCCATAGGGACCTCACAAAACGTTTCCCATCCTAGTTACCAAAGTTTCACTAATCTATTTATCTGATACCAACTATAATGACCCATGAAAAATGTACACAAACATTACATTTTTTTTGTGAAATATTTCATACATTCCACAGACACATGCCCTAATTTCATATTAGTTTAGTGCTTTTGGAATCTTATAAATAAAAATTCCAATCTAGTGAAAGATATTTAATGTTTCCCAAAAAGATCTTCCCCGTTTGTATTCCTACTTAAAATATTTCATTATAACCTGAGAAAATAATGATATGAAAAGGGTGAGCTCAGATGCTCAATAAGGGTAAAAAAATGATATATCAGTCATAACATATTAATAATGAATAATACAATAAAAAAACATTTGAAAATTATATTTTTTATACCAAAGATCATGCTATGATGTCATGAAATAAATAATAGATGTTTATAAAGAATCAAAGAACATGTTCCATGAGAGTATAACATAAGACATGGAATTGTGTAATACACATAATAATAGAAAATAATTTCCATATTAGTCAAGTATAAATTTGAATGCCATCATAGTGGAAAAATTCATTTACTGAATTCAATCCACTCTCCATTGCAAGCCTATATTACTAAATAGATTTTACTCTCATTCCAATCCTCTATTACTGAATCGAGTTCACTTGCAATTCTAGTCATTTTTATCTCATGATATATAAATCTCTTTCTAATGCATTATAGGGATATATAAGTTTCACCCATCACATGATTAAAACAATACATATGTGTACCATAAGAACATAAATAATATCACAACCCATAAAAATAAACCAGTTTCATAAACTTTATCACATCATAAAATAACCCTTGGAAAATAAATGGGTTTTGTAAATATCATTCCACCTTAAATATAAACCAACCATATATATAATATGGATAGTATATAGAAAAAATATCCATAATAAATCATAAGTAACATTAAATAATTTTATCTTAGATGTAAAATAATTTTGATAGATCACTTGAAATCATTCTTGCGGAAAATATCTTTACTGTTTTGTAAACAATTTTTTATAAAATGATACGTAATTTTAAATAAAAAAATATCTTTTAAAAAAAACCTTGTAAGATTTTAAGGTATGATTCAAGTCATTATGGCTTCATGAAATCATAAAAATATATTCATTCCATTTAAGTTAAAAAAACATTACACTAGTACTTTTTCTAAAAAAGTCACAATGTACCTTGTCAAGAAAATGAAAAATATATTCCTTTGAAACCATTTAGTAAAAATTAAAATGTATATAAAAATGAATTTAAAAATTATATAATAATAGTAAAAATATTTTTTGAATACACTTTTAATAAACATGGAAATGGAAGATAAATATTCCCCAATAAGTACTTACGTATAAATAATCCCAGATAATATTGAGATTTTTAAATTAAACCTTACCACTTTAAAATAAGTGGAATCATATTCCACATGAAAGAAAGAAAATTATATGGATATGAAAATACCATAATATTTTTGATATGAATCATAAAATATATTCATGGGTATTATATACACCACATAGAAGAAGCATGTATTGTTTAAGAGAGTTGTCCCACTGAAATAAAAGTGTGATAAAAATCCATTACCTTAAGTCTTGACTTCCTTCATAAACGTTAAAACTAATTGTATAATAAATATAAGTTTATTATACATATAAAACAAAAAAATATTAATATACATATATAGAGCACCACATATAATTTACTTAGAACTTTATATTACTCACTTAGTAACAATTCCATGTTAATGTTATGTTTTAAGTAATAACCCCTTTGTTTTTCGTTCATGTTTTGGCGTTTTATCCTTGGTATTTTTATATAGATCATGACTTAATCATATATAGAATTATATTCAAGATAAAAATATCATATATATATATTTAGTATATTTATTTATTAATGGTGATTCATAAAATTTATAAATAGAAAATAAAATACACCATTCATGGAGACGGTAGACCGTACGTACGCATGAACAATGTTTTCATTTTCTTTTCATACTAAATGAAAGAGAAGTATGTGTTATATTATAATTCAAGAATAATTTTTATGTTATATATATAATATATATTCATGAAATTAATTCTTATTACTATTAATATGAAATATTTTTTAAAACGAATCACATCACATCGTGGAGAGGGTATGCCATATGTACGAACGAGCAACATTATCATTTCACAAAACACTTGGTGGTAAAAGGTATATATTATATTACCATTAAAAAAGTATAATTATGTCATAAATATCATATATAAACATTAAAATCATCATAATTACCACTCATAAAATATGGTGATGGAAAATAAATTGTATCGCTACATGGAGATGGTAAGCCGTACATACGCATGAGCGATACTTTCATTTCTTGTTTGTGGGGAAAGGGGTTGTATAGTGGTGTGTTCATAATCATAATAACATTTAATAATATTGAGTATTATTAAGTTATTATTTTATGATATATATCAAATATTTATAGGATATATAGAAGAGTATAAAAATAGAGTGATTGTTATAGTGATTACATCTTCTTCGAAACAGCCCCTTTTGATCTTCTCTATGGAATCTAGATTTAGCCTTTTGGGAAGAAAGGAACCTCTATAATATGGATATGGAAGTTTATAAGTGAAGTTTTCAGAGTTTATTCTAGATGAAAGGCTCAAAGTGATGAAACTAGATGAGGGAGAAGGTGTTTTTTTATAATCAAGGTTCGGGGATTTTTTGGAATTTATGAAAACATTAATTTATAATAAAATAAATCTCAATAAAAATACCTAAAAATTTAAATTTATTCAAATAAAATTTGGTATAGGGTATTAATAACAGTAAAAAAAATATTTTAGAAATGTTTTGGGTTAATTTTAAATTTTATAATTTTGATTAACCCATAGTTAACTCATTTTATATTTAACTACGGTAACAAATTATTTAAAATTAAAACCTTGTAATTTTTAATTATACAGTGTAAATTATAATAAATAGTAAATTTAAGAAACTTTATAACTTATATTAATCAATTTTTATTTTTGAAATATTTTTAGGATTTTTGAATAATTTATTAAAATATTATTTTCATAAAATATCATGAGCGTTAATTTTGACGTTATTCATTACATTGACTCTATGAAAATATAAAAAGTGAGATGACCTCAAAAAAATTAAATAAACTAATAATATGTAATATTTACCTATAAAATTCATTGATCGACTTAATTAATTCAAATTGTATTTATTTTACTATTTTTAATAGCATTTATTTTATTTTTCCATTATTTGAATAATCATTGTATCGTAATTGAGTAATTATTGAAGTTAATTATTTATTCAGTAAAAATTAAAAATAAATTTATATGATGAATAGAAATGATTTATATTTCGAAATAATATTTATAGTTTAACATTGTTTCCCTCGGATTTTGGGAATGACCTCCTTTTGATGGGAGGATCAAACATTCTGATCGGTTTCTAATGGGTTTGTTCGTAGAACCGGAAACATCCAATGATTCCACATCCATTCGGACCTACATTCCAAAGGTAGGTGCTCATTAGTTCATGGACTGATGAGGCTTAGGAATTTGCATTGGTCGAGAGGATGGGAGGTCGGACTCATCACACCTTTTTGAGGGGAATTATATTCTACTCAGAGACTCTCTTTATAGATTTAAGTTATGTTCATGAATCCTTATTACGTTACCAAGTATAAAATGAGCTTTCCTTCAGATCTGAAAATCAATGATAAAATATGTAGGAATTTTAGAGAATCTTTTATATGTATTCGAGGTTCTTCATCGATAGAGAATCATCTATATTTATTAGAGATTCTTGGTCAATGGTACCCTTCGACACATTTATATAGAAGTCTCTTGGTCATTATGATGACCATGATGGTTTTAAAGCCACTCAGTGGGGCACTTGAAGTTTATTGTCATTCAGAAGGACATGGATTATTTCAGAGTTGGGATCGAACCCACAGACGGGCTACCTACGTATCCTATGTTTAGAAAAGGAATCAGAACCCACGTAGTTCGAGTAAGGGAGTATGATGTTTATGATTGATGGCTCAAAGAAGAATTTCATAGTCACTTTTAAACTCTAAGATCATGTGAGTCATGCTCGATGTGAGAAACAAGAGGTATTGGTAAAAATTAGACAGTTTTGCCATAAAATATGCAATCATAAGAAATAATGTGGGACTTATGTATGTATGACTGCCCAGATAAATGAAGGTTAGGATTTACTTTAGGGAAGAAATCCATGAGCAGGGTCCATAAAGGTATATGTGCTTGATGTAGATTTTAAATACTCTAACTTGGGGCTTACTCCTAAAAAGGAGGCCCAAATTAGGAGAGGACTTATGATTGGGTTTTATTTCTGAAAAGAAATCCCAGATCAAAGGTAAATTAGGATTGGTTAAGAGAAATTAAGACTGGGGCTTACTCTTAAAAAGGAGGCCCAGGTTAAGAGATTTAAAAAAATTAAGGGACTTGGGGCTTACTCCTAGAGAGGATGTCCATGTTTGAGACTGGGGCTTACTCCTGAAAAGGAATCCCAAGTTAAGATAATTATGGTTGGGGCGTACTCCTAAGGAGGATGCCCATGTTTGAGGATTATGACTGGGGCTTATTCCTGAAAAGGAGGCCCAGGTTAAGAGATTCTCTCATCTTAAAGTATGAGGTTGAATGAATGAAATCTCAATTTTCAGTGACATAAAGACGTATAAATCACTAGGTTTTGAGAGATATTCCACAGAATTCCTTTCAGATAAGGAATTCAAATCAAGAAATCATACCATAAATGTCTTTGAAGAGTGTCTTGAAGACTGAATCTTGAATAGGAAAGGTGGAATGGCTTATGAGGGGTGAAATAGGCAAGAAGGGCACCCAAAAAAGGCAGGGGCACGCAAGTCCTGGTAGGCGCATAGGTACTGTGTGGGCACGCAATTCCTCATCGCGTAGGTATGCCTGCTCTACACATGGTTTACTTGTGAGATGGTTAACCAGCATGGTAATACTTGAGAGACTCTTGATTAAAGCCTTTTAATCCCCTTGAGGTTCTTCCAGAAGAGGGGTGCGGAAGTTCTATTGAAAGAGAAAGGCGGCGCGCAAGTGTTGCCTTTTCCCTTTAGGGCTGGCCACTTAGGCGTGCAAGTGTTGATGAGTTTCAACACTTAGGCCTTCCTCCCCCTCTTTAGATCTTCTATTCTAGGTAAGAAATTACCTTAGAAGTGTTTCGGAAGCTTTGAGAAGAGACTAGGGCACCGGGAGCTCAAATCTGTGTTTCTGGAAAAAATCCCCCCGAATGGGGGGGCCACAGGGTCTATTTATAGGAAAGAGAAGACCCCAGGCGGTTATCACTTAGGTCACGCAAGTCACTTGCGCGACTATCATGCGTCGCGCAAGTGGACTTGCACGACAGTGATAGAACTTGCGCGGCACATGTTCTCTTGATCCCTTCTTCATGCCTTTGTTGATTTTTGATGTTTTCTTCAAAGGATAAATCAATTTGTGCTAAGTCATTTCCCTTTCCATTCTTTTAGACAATGTGAAGAAAAGGACCGTCAACAAAAGTCCCCCCTCAGAGTTGGATCCAAAAGAGATGCAGATTTGACTCTGAGGAAAAGAAGAAAACCAAATGGAAATGTGGCGCGCAAGTTTGGGCGCGCAAATGAGCTTCAGGCGCGTAGAGTCTGGCGCGCAGGGGTACGAACTTTAGTCACCCAAGGTATGGCGCGCAGGGTTCTGGCCGTGTCTATAAATAGAAGGCCTCACTTCCGTACAAAGCATCTGGATTTCCGGACTTCAAACCTTTTAATTGCTCAATGTTACCTAAATCATACAAAATGTATGTTTAGTGAGCTGGGAACTTGACTTTTATTCAGAGTTCCCTTGTCTTTTGTGGGCAGTTTAAAGTCATGCACGTCGGACATAAAAAAGGCTAATGTTTAAGGTCGAAATAGCTTTGACTGAAATGGATTAGAATTGACTGAATTCCTTGACAACTCATCTGAAAACATAGCACCATACTCAAGTATGAGGGAAAATATGTAAACTATGACTTAAGAATATTTGAATCTGAGGAATGATATGAAAAAGAGCTAAAATTCATTAGAAGAAGTAGTTCCCAATAATTAAGTTACCATTATTTAACAAACCCGTTAGGGGGTTGAATTATGCAGGGCCACCTAAGGGCATTGGCTGCATAGTTAAATAAAATAGTATCTTTTGGCTAACAAGTCTGTTATGTAGACTGTTTATGCAAGGCCTCCTATGGGCATGTGCTGCATAGTCAGGAAAAAAACTCTCAGAAATTTACTTTCCTAGTGCTAAAAGCCAGTGAAAGTTTATGAAGATTCAAATCTTCCAAAGTATAGAGTTTGCTGTATGGAAAGAGGTACTTGAATATGGAAAAGATATTTCCAAACAAGATTATCAAAGAAATGGATGAATATCACTCCTACGAAGGTCTGACCCAAATGTAGGGAAGGAGAATATAATCCATAGACTTGAATACTTTCATATCATGAAAAGGATATGGGACAAATATGTTAAGGATGTCTATTTTTGCGGATCCCTACATACTGTCAGTTAAGACAAATAAGGAAAAAAGAGGAATTATTCCCAAGAATGAAGTTACCACTATCCGAAAAACCCGTTAGGGGGTTGAATTATACAGGTCCACCTAAGTTCATTGGCTACATAGTCAAATAAATAGTATCTTTTGGCTAACAAGTCTGTTATGTAGACTGTTTATGCAAGGCCGCCTATGGGCACGTGTTGCATAGACAGGCAAAAGAAATCTCAGAAGTTTGACATTTTTGTGACTAGAAGTCATGAAAAGGGTTATGAGGATCCGAAAATATTTAAGGTTAGGATTATGACACATAAAGATGTGTATTGTTCAATTTATACAGAGATACAAAGATCAATGCTAACCATAATCATGTTGGGGCTGGGTCATGAATTGAAATGTTGGACTTCACTACGTATCCCATAAGGATGAGAATCAAGCCATACGTAGTTCTTAAACTACAGTTTAACGTCATGTGGGACAAAAGGATTAGAGATCTTAGTTTAGGGTCATATAGCTTGGACCATTATAAGAAATACACAGTGTGTGTTTTCATGGGTCTTTTCAGCCAAGGGACTGAAAGTGGAATTTGGGGTTAGGCCCAAAGACTTGGGGTTGGATTCGAGGGACACTTTAACATTCCTACGTATCCCATATGGATTGGAATCAAGCCCACATAGTTCTAGAAATACCATTTGTACAAATTTGGTTCATACATGCGAAGGGTGAAAGGGGAATTTAGTACAATGATGGTTTAACCCAAGATAAAAGGTTTGGGTGTTTCCATGTATTCATGTAGTCTTTGAAATGAAACATGATTGAAAAAATCAATGTAAATAATGGTTACCTCTCAGGTGAGGGCATCAAATAATATTTTAGTTTATTTTCATACTGGACAAAAGTGTTGTATAGTTTAACGTTGTATAACAAAGATGAAAGTGAACCAATGTAAAGATATTGATTCTAGGGGCGGTTACACGAATCAACATCATATGAGATGGAGGTGAACCAATATGAATAGATTGGTTTTGGGCTTGAACCTTGGGAGGTTACCTACATACCCACCCTAGAAGGCAAGGATCAAAGTCTGTGTAGTTCAATTAAATAATGAATTAATGATCAAGTTGTTCTTGGGGACAATGACCTAATAATAATAATAAAATGTTGCTGGGACTTACACATGGTTAGGGGCCCAAAGAGAGTGTTATGGTTGAGGTTTGATCTAAGCTCATGTGAGTCATGCTCGATGTGAGAAACAATAGGTAACAACAACCTTAACAATGCATAGTTTAATGTCATGTAGGACATATAAAGGGACTATGCAGTTTAGAGTCTTGCAGTTAGGACTATTGGTGTTGCACAGTTTAGTGTCATGTAACAGGGACAAAGTATAGTTTAATGTCATGTAGGATGTATCACAGACTTTCTGTACAGTTTAACGTCATGTAGTTAGGATGATGGGGACAATAGAGTTTAACGTCATGTTGGACGACAGGGGGACTGTGCAGTTTAATGTCATGCAGTGAGGACAAAAGAGTACACCATTTAACGTCATGTTGGACGAAAGTGCGAATAGTTTAAGGTCATATGCATGGACTGTAGAAGGTGCAGTTTAATGTCATGCTGGACAAAAGTGTAGTTTAAGGTCATACAGGACCTTTGATGATTATGTAGTTTAACATCTTTCCGGACGTAAGGTACTTTTTATACAGTTTAGCATCATGTAGTTAGGACGTCACAGTTTGAAATCTTGTTGGACGTAAGGGACTTGAAAATAGTTTAGGGTCATATGCATGGACCGTTGATGATGTAATATAAGGTCATACAGGACCAAGTTGCAGTTTAAGGTCATACTGGACCATTGTCGTATAGTTTAACGTCATATAGCAAGGACAAAAGAGTACACCATTTAACATTATGTTGGATGAAAGTGAGAATAGTTTAAGGTCATATGCATGGACCGTGGAAGGTGCAGTTTAATGTCATGCTGGACAAAAGTGTAGTTTAAGGTCATACAGGACCTTTGATGATTATTTAGTTTAACGTCTTTCCAGACGTAAGGGACTTTTATACAGTTTAGTGTCATGTATTTAGGACGTCACAGTTTAACGTCTTGCTGGACGTAAGGGACTTTTTTCACAGTTTAACGTCATGTTGGATGAAAAAAAGGGACGATACAGTTTATCGTCATGTTGGACGAAAGTGTGAATAGTTTAAGGTCATATTCATAGACCGTGGATTATGCAGTTTAAGGTCATACAGGACCTAGTTGCAGTTTAAGGTCATACTGGACTATTTAGGGAACTTTTTCACAGTTTAACGTCATGTGGGACGAAAGTGAAAATAGTTTAAGGTCATATGTATGGACCGTTGCTATATAGTTTAACGTCATATAGCAAGGATGAAAGAGGGACTTTGTAGTTTAATGTCATGCAGTGAGGACAAATTAGGGAATTTTTTTCATAGTTTAATGTCGTGTGGGAAGAAATTAATACAAATAGTTTAAGGTCATATGTATGGACTGTTGCTATATAGTTTAACATCATATAGAAAGGACGAAAGAGGTACTTTTCATTTTATACAAAATACTTCTTCAAAAATCTGGCATTGGTTGGAGTATTAATGAGTTCTCCATCCATTGAGATTAATGAATAAGATCCATTGGAGTAGACCCTGTGTATTGATAAGGTCCTTCCCATTTTGGCTCAAGTTTGGGAGGATTCTTTCCTCGTATCATTGGAGTTATGAGAAATAATACCAATTCTCCTTGAGTGAATGAACGAAGATGAACTTTTTTGTTAAAAGCTCGTGCTATTTGATTCTGATAGACTTCCAAGTGGTGAAAAGTGCACAATATTTTCTCATCTAACCGTTCCAATTCATTCAATCGCTTTTGAGATTGTTCATCTGTAGATGATTGATCACAAATGGCAACTCAGAGTGAGGGTAGTTGAACTTCAATGGGCAAGACGGCTTCTGTTCCATATACTAATGAGTATGGAGTTGACCGAGTTGTAGTGTGGGTGGTAGTCTGATAAGCCCATAAAGCATGAAAGAGTTTATCAGGCCATGAACTCTTATCTTTATCCACCATCTTTTGCAGTATATTTGAAAGAGTCTTATTAAAGGCTTCTATCTGGCCATTGGCTGCTGCATGATACTAAGATGAATGGTTGTATTTGATGTTGTATTCTTGATACAACTTCTTCACCTCAGATGAACAGAAATTGGTGCCATTGTCTATCAATATGGTATGAGGGACACCAAATCTGGTAATGATGTTAGACTTGATGATGATAACAATGCATTTAGAACTGACTTCCTTGAGAGGTATTGCCTCTGCCCATTTGGAAAAGAAGTCAGTAGCAGTAAGAATGTACTAAAACTACTTGGCCGTAGCCGAAGGGTAAGGTCCCACCACATCCATTCCCCATGTGGAAAATGGCCATGATTATTTAGTTGTATGAAGCAACTCTGGAGGTTGATGAATGAAGTAGGCATGTACTTGGCATGAATGACACTTCTTTGTGAAATCGACACAATCTCGTATCATTGAAGGCCAAAAGTATCCAAGCCTTAGAATCTGATCAGACAGTCTATGTCCAGACTGACGGGCACCACAGACTCCTACATGTACTTCTTTCATGACAGCCATTGTCTCTTCACCATCAATGCATCTGAATAGAACTCCATCAAAACCACATTTGTAGAGAATTTTCTCTAGGTGATCTGGGCTATCATAAAGAGTAAAATTAAACACACATCGCCAGATTTTTTCTTTCTCAGCTCTATCAGATGGAAGTGTTCCATTTTGAAGGTATTCCCTGATAGGTGACATCCATCCTGTAGTATGACCATACGGTTCAGGAATGGGACAAATTTCATTAATTTCCTATGTTCTGATTCAAACATAAGGTGAAATTGCATGACGGTGGGCAATACTGATGGTTGTCTCATCCTGATTTAGATCTTCCAGAGCTGTGGCTATATTAGCCAATGCATCAGCTTGAGCATTTTGTGATATTGGGACATAAGAAAATGTCAGTTCCAAAGGGAATTCCGCCATTAACTCTCTGATGTAATCATACAAATTGATTAGTTCTTCTTTTCTGATGGCATAAACCCCATTGACTTGTTTAATTACCAGGTCTGAATCACCTTTCACCTTTAAGTGATTCACTTGTGCTTGAAGCGCTAATTCCAAGCCTACGATGAGAGCTTGGTATTCTGCTTCATTATTGGTTCCACCTTCCTACAACAAGAAGGAACAAGGTAACACTGCCTTTTCTGGAGAAATGAGTACAATTCCGAAGCCAACTTTGTTGAATTTAGGATTTTCCATTTTCCTCCCTGTTGGACTTCTGGAAACACCATCAAAATACATTTCCCATGCCTGAGGTCTTTCTTGAATAGAGAAGAATTCCTCATCAGGGAGTTCAATATCTGAAGATGTATCTTCCACTGAAGGGTGTTCAGTCAGTAAATCAGCCAGAGCTTGGCCCTTTATCGCCTTTTGAGACACATACTGAATGTCTAATTGCTGCAAAATAACTGCCCACCTTTCCAGACGTCCTGTAAGCATTGGACGACTAAGGATAAATTTGAGTGGGGTATTGCGAGATACCAATTGGACCTCATGACGTTGCAGGTAGTGTCTCAACTTCTGAACTGCAAAGATTAATGCCAGGAAGCACTTCTCAATACTTGAATACCGGGTTTCTTCTTCAATCATGGTTCGATTGAGATATTAGAGACTGTTTTCATTCCCAACATCATTCTTTTGAGCAAGAAAGGAACCCAATGATCGCTCTAGAGCTATCACGTAGAGGATAAGTGGTTCCTTCAACAGGTGGCATGAGTACCGGTGGACTCAAGAGGTATTTCTTGAGAATATTGGATGCTTCTTGATATTCTTCAGTCCACTGATAAGTGACTCCCTTCTTCATCAATTTGGTGAAGGGTAAACTTTTTCCTGCCAAATTGGCGATGAAATGCCGAATATAGGCTAAGTGTCCTTGAAGTCCTCTTAATTATTTCAAATTTTGAGGATGTGACATACCAAGTATTGATTTGGTCTTCTCAGGATCGACTTCAATACCACGATGGTGTACAACAAAGCCGAGAAATTTTCCTATGGTTACCCCAAAAGCACATTTTAAGGGGTTCATCTTCAAATTATGTTGTCGAAGCTTTCAGAATAAGACTTCCAAATCAGCCAAGTGATTAGAATGTTTTTTGGATTTAACTACCAAATCGTCTACATAGCATTCAACAAACTTCCCTAAGAAGGGTTTGAAGATACGATGCATGGCATGCTGATAAGTTGCACCTACATTCTTTAAGCCAAAGGGCATTACCTGGTAGCAAAACACACCCTGAGGGGCTCTGAAGGATGTAGATTCCTTGTCTTCAGGTGCCATTAGGATCTGATTATATCCGGAATATACATCCATGAAGGAAAGTGCTTCATTGCCATCTGTTGCATCAATTAGAAGTTCTGTAATCGGAACTGGGAAATCATCCTTAGGACAATGCTGATTAAGATATCTGAAATCGATGAAAACTCTAATTTGTCTGTTCTTTTTCTTTACAGGGACAATATTAGACAAACATTTGGGATATTGAACTTCTCTGACGAAGTTAGCTTTGATAAGCTTATCCACTTCAGCTTCAATTTTGGAAGCATAAGTTGGGTGTGTTCTTCTCGCGGCTTGCTTAAATCCTCGATGTTCTTCTGGTAAACCCAAATGATGAGTAGCAACATCAAGATCATGCTCGGGAATTTCTGTATAGTTCCAAGAAAATATATCTCTATTTTGCTTTAGAAAAGAAATATACATCTCTTTCTCTTCAAGATTCATGGCTGCACTGATTAAAGTGGGGCGTGGATCTTCTTTTGTACTCAGATTTATTTCTCTGAGTTCATCCACAATGGTAGAGATACCCTCTTCAAATGCTGGAGGAGCATCTCTGAGATCTTTCTCTTCTTCTTCATCATGTGTTATTTCTTCCTTTTCTACTTGCATAGTATATGATGAAGTAGAATTCTCATGATCCTAAGAGATGTCAAAATTTGCATATCATGAAGAAGAAGCTTCCATTTCTGACCCGATTGATGATGAAGGGTATTCTTTGGGTAATAAAGAGGAGATGATGGATTGAGAATCGACATCATTGTTCACCTCCGATGTTGCTATAACTTCTTCTAGCCTAATTGGGGAAGCATGGACTTGTTGGATTTCAGTAGATGAAATGAAGACTTCACCATTTGTGCTTTCATCACTGCTTGGTAGATTACCAATTTATCCCATGTTGTCTGGCTCGATTACCATAATTGACATTATGGATCTTTCCATAAGAGTATTTTGATTTGGGTCTATCTTGTCAATTTGACTGATAGGCAACACATAATCTGTACTAACATGTGTAAATGGATTTACTGGAATTTTTTCCAAACCATATGGAGCATTAACTTTGGTAATCTCTTTTGTTATGGATTTCTCCCTTTGCTTCATGTGATAGAATTCCGCCTCAATGTATTGAGACTCACATGTCTTTAACGGGGCCTTATCACCATACAATGTCCCAACTTGACCATCGAAACAATATTTGAGACATTGATGGTATGATGAAGGGATAGCCGCATGTTGATGTAGCCAGGGTCTTCCAAGTAAGATGTTGAAGGCTGAGTCTTGATCAACAACCATGAAATCTGAATTGGATACAAGATCTCCAAAATGAGTTCTAAGTGTAACTTCTCCCAGTAGTTCTTGTTCATTTTTATCATATCCTTGTAACATCATGGTAGAAGGAGATAAATCAGATTCTGTGAGGCACAATAGATGAAGTGTACGAATGGGCATGAGGTTGACTCCTGAACCATTGTCAATGAAAGCTCTTCGAACATCCACGCCATTGAACTTTCCAGACAAGTACAATGGTCTAATATGTCCATGAACAACATCATCTTCATCTTCATCAGTAAAAGATATTATTCCATGGAATTATGCAGGATTATTCCCTATGTGATAGACTTCAGCTGTAGCAATTTCAGTTTCAAACTCCTGAGGACTTGACAAAGCCTCGATGAGTGCTTCCCGAAGATCTTTTGACAGATTCAGAGAATCCAGAATTGATAACTTGGCTGGAACATGGGCCAAGTGTTTCAATATATATTACTTTTGATCCAGAGGTCTGCATTTCCCAATAGGAATATGTGGTTTAGCAGGTACCTTGGAAGCAGATGCTTTGGAAGTTGATGCATCTTGTATTGGGATAGGAGTTGGCAATATTCCTGGTTTTGGAAGATTATACCGATTAGATCCATTTACTTGCTAAGGGGAAGAATATGGAACCTTCAACCGGTCTTCCAAAAAAACTGTGCCAGGACTGAATTTGTTATTGGTAGAAGAACTTGCTTGTTCTTGCTGAGCTCGCTGAAGAGCTCTACCACGAGTTTCTGCTGCGTATACAGTTCTAGCAGGGGTAGAATTGGAATAGTGGCTTCTGAAAGATCCACATCTTCCCTTGTATCCTGAGCCCCTAGAACTTCCTGTGATTCCTCTGTTTGATACAGGGAATTCAGGCTCATTGAAATCGAAACTGCGACTGGCATATGGATCTGTTAATTGAATCATATTAACAGAACCAAATATTATCTCTTCATCTGATGAAGACTCTGTCTGATTAAACTATTTAGGCTATGCCGTTTGGTGGGGCAGTGCCCGTGGCTTTGAAGTATATGGCATGAAATCTTCCAAAGTCAAAGACAACTTAGGCTTTGACACATACTCATCTTCTTCTGATTCTTTTTCTTTCTTTGAATCATGTCGTTTCTTTGAGGAATTTCCCTCTGAAGAAGAGGGTTTTTCCATAATATTCATGGCAGAAGACACAATTGGTTTCTTTAATTGTGTTCGAAAAATAGCATGAGTTCGATTGATTGTCTTTCTGACCATCCAATCATCATACTTCTGTGAATTTTTGCTTTTGACTTCTTTCCATTCATCTTCCTCCTCTGGAACTGTAGCAGTGACACATGCTACATGTGATGAGGATCCTTTCAATGTGACCTATCCCGAGGCGAACATCTTTTGCAGGAGGTCTTTGAAGACAAAACACTCCTGGATGGGATGCCCCAACATTTTATGAAAATGGCAATAATTGGGACGGTCTTCATCTCCTTTCTTGTTTTTCCTCTTGGGAATTGGAAATTGAACCAAATTGTTTTCCAGAGCTGAAATGAAATAACCAGAAACTTGTTCATTTCGGAAAGAGTATGTTTTTCTCTTTAGATCCTCAAATTGTTTTCGTCTTTGATCTCGTTGATTGTTTGGACGAAAAGGCCTTTGTTGCTGGCGCTCATAAGGTGGAGCCCTTCGAGAAGATGAAGGTTTTGAGGTAGAAACAGGTACAGGTGGTTGTTTAAGAATAACTGTAGTAGTTTATGCTTTACCCATTCTCCTTCCTGTAGCTGATGGAATTACCGGAGATTTAGCCTTACCCTGTATTAGGGAATCTTCAATCTACTGAGTGATTGAAGTAAGGTCTCGAAACCCTCCTGTGTATTTTACAGGGATTAACGGCGTGCGTAATTCATCACGTAGATTTGCCACACAGATTGGCAAAAATTCTTCTTGAGGGAGTGTTAAACTCAAGGAATATGTCAATCCCTTCCATTGAGCAATGAAATCAGAGACCCTTTCATTCTCCCTTTTCTTACAGTTTGTAAGATCAAAAATTTTTGTCTTTGGAAAAGTTGAGCTGAACTGAAGGGGGAATTTTTGGCAAAGATCCTCCCATCTGGTAATTGACCGGGATTGCAAGCTTCTATACCAAAAAAAAGCTGTTCCTTGCAAGGTTCGCATGAAGCATCTGAGTTTCACTGCTTCTTGTTGCTCTGGAGTTCCCATCATAGGATCGCAACAAGACACGTAATGCATCAAATCCTGTTCAGGATCGCCTGATCCATTGAAAATAGGGAATACAGGATTCCCAAAACTGGATGGAGGAGAAATTGAATCGACCCATTCAGGGTAAACTTTATTTTCTGGTTGAACTTGTGCATGTTTCCCTTCCATAGTTTCTAATCAAGCTGTTAATGACTCAATAGTAGTTATTAACTTTTGAGAAACATCCGGTTGAACTTGGACTTGGGTAGGTGCAATGACTGGAGCTTGTACAGATGTGGTGATTGATGCTGCAACTGATGGTAGCACTGCCAACTGTTGTTGCACTTGACCTGTAGGATTAGACCTGTGAGGGTGTACTGATAGAGGAGGATATTCTTGATCCATCTCAGTAGCTGCAACAAATTCCTTTAGCTGACTGACTCCATCATGCTTAAGAAGAAGACTACTATGAAGTAGTTCTGCATTCAACCTTCTTAATTCCTTCATTTCTTCCTCCTGTTGTTCAAACCTTTTCTCTAGTGAGAGCGATTGACCTTCTCCAGAGGAAGGATATGTAACCTAGTTCATTACCTTCCCTTTGTTGGATCCCTTTTAGAGAGGGGGAAGTGGGTTACTTGAAGGATTACCTAGGTTCTGAGTAATCCTTTGACTTCGTGTACGCACACCTTCTTCATTTGTGTCAGTGCATACATCTTCTTGAGCAGGAACCTCTTCATCTGAGTCCCCTGAGTGAGCCTCATTCGGTGGATCAGCAATAATGGAATTGATGACTTTGATTGATGCATAACTCATCACATCCCTTCTATCAGCATTTCTGTGATATTGTCTTCTTCCATGTCTTTGATGAGACATTGCCTTTTGTTGATTAGATCCCTCGGGAACTTCTTGACGAACCGTAATTTGGAGGGAATATCCTGATAATTTGGATCTTCGTTCCTATTGAGGTTTCTTCCCCAATCGAGAAAAGACCGACTTTCTCTGAGGAGGGGATTGATGATTTGAAAAAGTCCCCAGTCCAGTGGACTGGGGCTGTTCCTGCTGTTCTTGCTCAACTCCTAGAATCTTATTTGTTGATTCAGAGGGTTGGTTTAAAAGAGTCCCCAGTCTGGCGAGCTGGGGTGGTTCTTGACATGCTATGTCTGAGACTTTCTTGAAAGTACTCCTGATCTTGCGAACCTTAGCCCGAAAATTAGCTGGATGCATTAACCTATATCCGCATTTATCACCCAGTTCAAAAGACCATTGGATGATTTCTGACACTTCTGTCACTTGGTGACGTGCTTGCTCCAAATGAGAGGCCTGTTTAATATTCTCGTTTTCTTGATGCAGGAGTAATTCAAAAACTTGTTCTCTGTATTCTTGATTTTGTGAGGAACTAATTGAAGTCTGTTCTTGGGCAAGCTTTTGATTACAAACAAAGCCCATTGACTGTGGCCAGTTATGGGAAATAACATTGAATGAGACCATTTTCGGCGGGCTTTGCTGACCGGAGAGCACCATGAAATGCAGTGCTCCATGAACACCCCATCCTCTGACACGAATACCAGATGGGGCATTGGAAATTAACTAACGCAGTCTTCTTAGTGTGCCAAGGCATGAACGTTGAAGGGCTCTCTACTGCTTCTCAGCCTTCAGATATCGAGAGACTGATAGAGATGCCAAATAAATCTGACGTTGTAACCCTTTTATTATCTTAATATGATTTTCATATTCATCATAAGATAATACTTTCTTTTTCAACTGACAAAGATTTTTCCATATGTTGATACGAATATCATGAATTTCATCTTCCATCAACATTTCTGGAATATTATACTGAGAGTCAGCCAAAGGACAAAACATGACTGGTACTTCACCTTTCACCAGTTGTTTTCTCATGTTCATAATTTCCTCTTTATCATTTGATGAATATTTTTCTACCTGATTTGACCAGAGTTGGTGTTTCCTTGTTGCTTCATTAGATTCAACAGGATTGATAGAGAAATCATTGATCAAACTACAAGATGAATGAATTAGGGGTGGTTCATAGAATGACCTACACCCTGGGCTATCTTCTGATTGAGAAATTATTTCACCTACTAGCGATGAAGCTTCAGAAATGACTGGTTTCACATTTGCAAGTGCCTCAAGATAAGAGGGTTTTCTCGGTACTACATTGTCCACTAGAGCATTTTCCGGGAAATGTGCATCACTACTGCGGAGAGGACTTTCACAGAGAAATTCATCATCATGGGGAGGACCACCATAATGGGTTACAACAAAAGATGAAATCTCTTTCTCCTTGGTCTTCTGACCACACAGAGGGTTCCTGTGGCTCTCATCTGAAGATGAAACTTCGAGATCGACCGAATTGTCATGAAGAAAGCCTTCATGAGGAAGTGTCTGTTGAAGACCTTCAGAATTAATGTTCCCACTATTGGGAACTGAGGGAGTAGAATCTTGAATTCCAACAGATAATTGTATGAGGGCTTCAAGAACTCCATCATCGAGCAAGGCCTTGTTACAGATTGGCACTTGATCTCCTGACTGTGCTGGGCGTGTCTTTTTCTTAGACACCTTCTTACTCGCATTGGAAACCACTTGTTAACAAAAGTTGCTGCTTTGAGCAGGTGTATGTGCCTGGTCAGGAAAGATGGCCAGGTTTGGCTGACGATCTCCTCTCAAATCAGGTGTATGTGCCTGACTTGGTTGTTCGTATGATATGGGGGAGTATGCCCCACAACCCTCTTGGACTGGAACATATGTGTGTGTCTGTTCCGGAGTGAACTGTTGATGTGTCACTCCACTGGTAGGGATAGATTTATGCGTCTTTCCTTGAGATGCTACTAAAGTTGTTATAATATCCTGGCAAGCATCCAGAATATGAGCAGGGATTTGTTTCTGCTCTTTCACTATTGATATAATATTCTTGGTGACTTCAGCTACCGGAACGAGAATATACGTCCATTTCAGGCTTGGAGAAAGTGTATGTGCCTACTCCTGTCCTCCTTTTCTTGTCAGTGAATCCAGACAGTACTCAAGTGTGGGGGCAGAGAGTTGATTCTGCCTCCTATTGGTTATCGGGGCTTTCCGACTAACTTCTCTGAATGCTACCAAGCGAGACTATTGGTAGGCTTGATTAATACTAGCAGGTGTATGTGCATGCTGATTGCACTTCGCCAAACGTGGTTGACGAGATCCATCATATGTAGTAAGACGAGCCTATTGACTAGCTGATGATCTATAAATAGGTGTATGTCCCTACCTATAGTACTCTGCCAGAATTTCCAGGCAGGATTGGTGTGATGCTGCCAGGCGAGTCTGCTGGACAACAGAATTAAAATGGGCAGGTGTATGTTCCCGCTCGTTGCTTGCCACCAAGTTAGGTTGGTGGACTTCTCCAGAGATGGCAGAGATGCGAATCTGCTCATTGTTGACCGGATTCTGCCTCCGGTGGTTCGTATTTCTTGCTCGGGTTCGAGGAACCTGAGCCAAATGCCTGGAGTCGGTACCCTCATCATGTTGAGGGTGCACTGTCGCATGAGTTTGGCGTCGATTGTTGGTGGGAGCCCTTACGAAGGACTCCTGTCTGTTTGAATTAAGGCCCTGAGGGACCTACTCATTCACCTCCCCAGAATAAGGTAACAAATGGTGATTGTGTTCTGGGGATAACGACCCGAAACGGTTGGAGATGGTAGTCAGCACCGCCTACTTTTTGATCACTAGTCGTCGTTGTCCGGATGACCGATGTGAGTTGTTTACTTGGAGGGCTTGTCGGGCAGCCTCCAGAGTTGGGATGGTACTGTGTTGATGGTACTCCTTAAGCAGCACATTTGTCAATGATTTTTTTTGTTGTCCCTCTCATTGAGTTTTAAATATTGGCCTAACAAATGGGTAAAACATTATTTTAACTTGGTTAAGGATTCACATCGGGTTCACCATTTTTTTCCCTCAGATTTCGAGAATGACCTCCTTTTGATGGGAGGTTCAAACATTCTGATCGGTTTCTAATGGGTTTTTTTGTAGAACCGGAAACATCCAATGATTCCACATCCATTCGGACCTACATTCCAAAGGTAGGTGCTCATTATTTCATGGAGTGATGAGGCTTAGGAATTTCCATTGGTCGAGAGGATGGGAGGTCGGACTCATCACACCTTTTTGAGGGGAATTATTTTCTACTCCAGGACTCTCTTTATAGATTTAAGTTATGTTTGCGAATCCTTATTACGTTACAAAGTATAAAATGATCTTTCCTTAAGATCTGACAATCAATGATAAAATATGTAGGAATTTTATAGAATCTTTTATATGTATTCGAGGTTCTTTATCGATAGAGAATCATCTATATTTATTAGAGATTCGTGGTCAATGGTACCCTTCGACACATTTATTTAGAAGTCTCTTTGTCATTATGATGACCATGCTGGTTTTAAAGCCACTCAGTGGGGCACTTGAAGTTTATTGTCATTCAGAAGGACATGGATTATTTCAGAGTTGGGATCGAACCCACAGACGGGCTACCTACGTATCCTTTGTTTAGAAAAAGAATCAGAACCCACGTAGTTCAAGTAAGGGAGTATGATGTTTATGATTGATGGCTCAAAGAAGAATTTCATAGTAACTTTTAAACTCTAAGCTCACGTGAGTCATGCTCGGTGTGAGAAACAAGAGGTATTGGTAAAAATTATACAATTGTGCCATAAAAGATGAAATCATAAGAAATAACGTGGGACTTATGTATGTATGACTGCCCAGATAAATGAAGGTTAGGATTTACTTTAGGGAAGAAATCCAGGAGCAGGGTCTATAAAGGTATATGTGCTTCATGGAGATTTTAAATACTCTAACTTGGGGCTTACTCCTAAAAAGGAGGCCCAAATTAGGAGAGGACTTATGATAGGGTTTTATTTCTAAAAATAAATCCCAGATCAAAGGTAAATTAGGATTGGTTAAGAGAAATTAAGACTGGGGCTTACTCCTGAAAAGGAGGCCCAGTTTAAGAGATTTAAAAAAAATTAAGGGACTTGGGGCTTAATCCTAAGGAGGATTCCCATGTTTGAGATTGGGGCTTACTCCTGAAAAGGAAGCCCGGGTTAAGAGAATTATGGTTGGGGCATACTCCTAAGGAGGATGCCCATGTTTGAGGATTATGACTGAGGCTTATTCCTGAAAAGGAGGCCCAGGTTAAGAGATTCTCTCATCTTAAAGGATGAGGTTGAATGAATGAAATCTCAATTTTTAGTGACATAAAGATGTATAAATTACTAGGTTTTGAGAGATATTCCACAGAATTCCTTTTAGATAAGGAAGTCAAATCAAGAAATCATGCCATAAATGGATTTCAAGAGTGTCTTGAAGACTGAATCTTGAATAGGAAAGGTGGAATGGCTTAAGAGGGGTGAAATGGGCAAGAAGGGCACCCAAAAAAGGCAGGGGCGCGCAAGTCCTGGTAGGCGCGCAGGTACTGCGTGGGCGCGCAAATCCTGGTCGCGCAGGTATGCCTGCGCGACACATGGGTTACTTGCGTGATGGTTAACCAGTATGGTAATACTTGAGCGACTCTTGATTAAAGCCTTTAGAATCCCCTTGAGGTTCTTCCAGAAGAGGGGTGCACAAGTTCTATTGAATGAGTAAGGCGGCGCGGAAGTGTTGCATTTTCTCATAAGGGATGGCCACTCAGGCGCGCAAGTGTTGATGAGTTTCAACACTTAGGTCTTCCTCACCCTCTTTAGATCTTCCGTTCTAGGTAATAAATTAACTTAGAAGTGTTTCAGAAGCTTTGAGAAGAGACTAGGGCGTCGGGAGCTCAAATCTGAGTTTCTGGGAAAAAAAATCCTCCTGAATGGGGGCCCACAGGGTCTATTTATAGGCAGGAGAAGACCCCGGGCAGTTATCACTTAGGTCGCACAAGTCACTTTCACGACTATCATGCGTCGTGCAAGTGGACTTGCACGATAGTGATAGAACTTGCGCGGCACATGTTCTCTTGATCCCTTGTTCATGCCTTTGTTGATTTTTGATGTTTTCTTAAAAAGATGAATCAATTTGTGCTAAGTCATTTCCCTTTCCATTCTTTTAGACAATGTGACTAAAAAGACCATCAAAAAATATATATATGTAACACCCTATTATCTTAGAGTACGTTATCTCTTTAAAATAATTCAATAGCTTGCGCTACACGTAATACCTAGATCGAGCGCACCACGACTTACCAAACTAGCCATTCAAAAAGCGGTTATTAATAGTATTAACCACATTTTAAATTTTATATATATCTTATATAATTTTAACATTCAACTTTTGTGTTTCTTAGACATAATATAAAGACAAATTCAATTTTCAAATAAATGAACTATTTTTAAAAAATGTTGTTTTCCGCCTTTTAATAGAGAACCCTTTTTAACTCCAATATTTTACACTTTTATGTATTTGATTTAGTGAAATTAAATTCTTATTTAGAATCAGGACATAAAAATTTAGTTTGGATAAATTTTTGGAACTTTTCTGATAACTTTCATATTTTGATGAATAGTGAAAATACTAAATTTTAATTGAAAACAACTTTTTTAATCAAAATAATTTATAGTGTTACATTATGTATTTGAGTGGTTTTAATGTATAATTAGATTATATTTTTATCATTTAATATAATTTAGGTCATTATAAGTAATTTTACATTTAAATTTAACATAAACACATGTCAATCTTTTGATAGTTTTGACTTTTTTTTAAAAAACCTGTTTTTTGGATTTGACAACATAAATAAATTTTAAATTAATTAATGAAACTTTAATGTTTTTAATTTGGTAAAATACACTTTATTTTTAAATTCATAATATCAAAATTATCTTCGGGTGAATTTTTTGTATTTTTCTGAAAACTTTCAATTTTTGATGAATAGTGAAAAACACTGCATTTTTGTTTAAAAACGACCTTTTATTTAAACAATTTTTGATTTTATTCAAATTTATTTTAAGTAAAAATAGATACATAATAATTACATAATTCCAATGTAATTCATTTTAGTCAATTTATAATAAGATTATTTATAGAGAATTTTATTGAACTTTTTACCGTCTTTTACCCACCTTCAAAGTACATTTGCTACCTTTCAAAAAACAAAATTTTACCACTTCTCTGAATTGAATTTAAAAATTTTGAGAGACATAGTTGACATCAGTAAGTTAAATGTGGTTCAATAAGATGGAAATAATTTTTTTTGAATAGTAACTTTTGACTTTTATTTACAATGGTTAAAAGTAAATAGGGTAATTAAAGGAAAAATGATATTATAATTACCCCAACACATGTAATAATTCTATTGGATAAGTTTATTTAAACCAAAACCTAACTTAGGAATAAAATATGATCCTTTTTCTCCAATTGGATTAGATTAGGACATTTATTTTTATTTTATTTAAAGAAGAGTTAAAAGTGTTAAATTCATTGTTTAATAACTAAACCATTTTTTATGTAAAGTTATACATAAGATAAATTAGACTATAAATATTAATTATAAATATAAAAATATTTCCTATATCATGGTATTTTATTTATAATTTTTAGACATTAAATAATTAAATTTATTTATGATACAATGATGATGTAGTAATTACCTTATTAATGAAAGAATCAAATAAATGGTATTATAAATATTAATATAATTTCAAAGTTTTTATGAAATAAAAAAAATTTCTAGGTGAATATGACTTGTTAGGGTTTATTAAATGTATTTTATTTGAAGTAATCAAGTTGTGATTAATTACACAAAAACCAAATACAAAATAGTGTTAAAATTGACATAAATGAGTTTTTAAAACAAGTATTATTTTATTAAATTATATAATAGTACTAAAAATATAATGTTAGTCCAAAGGACTTATATAATAATATATATATCATTAATGAACCAATTGGGGTTTTCTTGTCATTTTATAGTAATTTTATTAACCATATAATATAAAAATACAAGGGGACATGGTAACTCTTAAACTATTTAACTAAGAGTTAAATCTAAAAGATAAGGTTAATATGTTAACCTAAACTTGTCTAAAACCTATTTTTTGAGAGGATTACGACCCATAACCACCTAAGGATCGAAATAAATTCATTTTGAGCCATTATAAACAGAATATGATTGAATAATAAAATAACAATTCAAACTTTCCCTAAAGTGACCCTCACCCCTCTTATAAAAGGGTATTTACCCTTCTCTCAATATCGCAACTCCAAATCCATTTGGATCAGAAAAACACTACCCAAATCTCATCCCAACTTTTCTCACTTAAACCTAGAGGTATTCCCTTGAGTTTTCTTCCTAATGAGCCATTTTTTAAATCAAAAGGAAACACCCAAAGAAGAGGTAATTATTTTTTCACCTCTTTCAAAGTTCTTTTCTTCTTCCACTTTCTCTTTATTTGTTATTTCCATACCAAAATAATAACTCTAGTACCTTCTATATATTGTGATGTTATTATAAATATATTACAACCATATTCATTATTCTATACATCCTATGAATGATAATGTCACGATGTGTGTGTACGCACGACTTACTGTCTCCACGCCGTGGTGTAATTTATTATTCAACACTATTATTTGGATGGATATAATGATGAGTAATATATATATAAATAATGAAAATAACATTCTTATTTATCTATAAAATTAATATTCCATCCAATTTCACACCTTTTAATAATTAAGGAAGTAACATCGTCGCTCGTTTGTATTTATAGCTTACTATCTCCACGACGCGAGGAGATTCATTTCCATGTTCACCATTCAAAGATAATTGTAAAAATATATATTATTAATAATTATGTAATATATAACATATTAAATCTAATGAATATATATATATATATATTTTATTCACTTAGTTCTGTTCAATACGATATGAAAACATAAACCGTATTTATGCGTACATACGGCCTACCATCTCGATAAACGGTGTTTTCCATTTCATATATCTATATATTATACATATTTATTGTTGGGAAAAAATCCCTCAAGGTAACATAGCATCATTTTTGGGTTGATTGTATTTGTTTTCAAAACACGTTTCCATGGGAAATTGTCAAGTTCTAGAGAGGTTGTTGACAATCCATGTTGACAATGAACCACGACAAAGTAATGGATGATCTGGAGGTCGTACAAAAAGAGAAGATAAAAGGTGGCGATGTTTCCCAATGTTTGCCAAATTTTTGGGGACCAAAATTTTTAGTTTGGTGAGCATCATGAAAATTGGATTTACTTAAAGATCTAATTTAAATATGGAAAAGGAATGAGTTTCATGAAGATAGGCGTCATGGTTTGGATTTCATGAAGACCAGAAGAATGTTGATGGTGATTCTTCGCGATTAAGATGTGCTTCGCGAAACAGAGGCGTTGAAGAGCATTTCGGCAGTGAAAGGGAATTGCGATTGGAGCTTCATGGTGAAGGTGTGGAGGAATTTACGGGATGATCTATGATTACGATGAGCTCTGAAATCAGAAAATTTCCATGGTGCTTTGCGATTTTGAGATAATTTTGGCAAGAAATTCGGAGCTTCGCAATTTGAGCTGACGTGGCATTGACTTCGCGTGGAAGGTTCGAGGGTCAGTTGAATCACTTATAAATAGACCTCAACCCCATTGGGAGAAGTAGAGAGTATTTTCAAAGAAAATATTTTGCTCTCGATTCGTGAAGGTTGTTCGCAAAGGCAGTGTGCTTCGCGAAGAAAGGAGCTTCGCGACGACTAATTTAGCTCTGTGAAAGTGGTGTGCTTCACGTTGGCTCGGTGATCTTCGTGAAGGAAGTCTCTCTGCAAATATTTGAGCTTCGTGACAACCTAAGCTTTGTGAAGGATTGATCTTTGAGATAGTCTGAGCTCTGCGAAAGTAGTGTGCTTCGCGAGGTAGGAGCTTTGTGAAGGTGCATTCTTTATGAAAAGGTAGGAGCTTCGTGAAGGATTGTTTGAGCTTCGTGAAATTGGGAGCCTCGTGAAGTAGGGTTCTTTGTGAATGTACATTCAAAAGGTTTTTTCCCAGTGTTTAGGGGAAAAGGGGTATTAATCAGTGGCTGAACTTTGGACTTCAATAGAGCATCTTCACACAGTGGAGGATGCCTTCATTAGTGGTAATGAAGAGACCTACAGGTCTATAAACTGTGATTGGATCTTCTGAATAAGTAGTGAGATCACTTCTGTTGAGATGGCAGTGAGTTCTTAAAATTGTGAGTGGTTGTAAACCAGGAGGTACAGTGAGTCCGCTTCTAACTTGTAAACAGTAGTACGCTTATAGTGGAATTGGTACATCATCACACTATTTGTGAATGCTCCTTGGACGCAGCCCAGTGAGGGTGAACCAAGTAAAAATTGTTGTGTCATATGCATGCTTTAATGTTTATTCATACTCTACAACAGGAAGGAGAGAGAAGAGGGCTTTGTCTAAGAGCAAAACAAGATCAAAAGGGGTAGTCGTTTTAATCTGGCATACCCTAATTCACCCCCCTCTTAGGGTATGTAGCCTAGTGGACCTAACAATTGGTATCAGAGGGAAAGGTTAATATCAGTAATTCGCTCTCAAATGGAGGTTACCAATCATAAAGGGATTTTGATCTTTTATGGAAACAATTTTTAGCTATGGAATAATCAGATGCAACACTACTTCCAATCTTTGGGAATGGATGTGTTTACAGCAGCAATGCATGGTATAACAACCGATATTAATAGTGGTGCATTATCGAAATCTGAGCGAAGATAATTAGATGCTCATGCCAAGGGTATCAATGCTTTAGGGGGAGCCATATTCAATGCTCTCTATAAGAAGGTGATGTCATGGAAAACATCACATGCCATGTGGGAAAAACTATTAAATACATATGAAGGAGATACAAAGGTTAGAGAAGCAAAGCTGAAGGTGTTGGGGAACAAGTATGAAGATATGAGAATAAACCTGAATGAATCTATTGATGCATTCTTTGATAGGGTAAATGTTGTATTAGAATACATGAAAGGTCTTGGTGAAGTTGTTGAAGTCATAAATATTGTGAAGCACAACTTGAGGAAACTTCCACCTCGGTTCAATCCGAAAGATTTAGTTTTGGAGGATAATGACCCAAAAGAGCTGACATTGGATAACCTACATAGCACTCTCATTTCATATGAAATGAGAAATGATGATAACGATGTTGTGGAAAATAGGAAATCCAAAGACATGAAATTCAAGGCCATGAAGAAGCTCACCATTTAAGATTCTCAAGAAGAAGAAGAGACAGATGAGGTGATGTCATTCCTCTCATCAAACCATCAAATAGGAAAAAAGGAAAGTTTAAAGGGAAACTTCCACTTGCTTGTTTTCGATGCGGAAAGGTTGGACATTTTGTTGAAAGATTCCCCAAAAAGATCCAAGAGGATAATGATGTTGATGAAATTAAACTTCCCAAGAAGAAGTCTTCAGCCTATGGGAAAGGTAATAAATAGTTCAAGATAAATTTCTTTAAGAAGAAGAACCTTCTTTCAAAATAATGTGATAGTCCAACGAGTATGAGGTTGATGAGGTTAAATAAATAAATAACTGTATAGATCATGGAGAAAATTCTATAGTGGAAGTTGTCAGTAGTTCACAAAAGAAGAATGAAACTAAAGCTGATGAAGAAGAATAATAAGTTGAGAGAGTAGTTGATATCAAAGTAGAGTGTGAGGCTACTATTGAGCAGATAGATGTTTGGAGTGCCAAAAAAATAAATCCAACAAAGTTTTTCATGACGCCAAACTCTATATGCAACGGCAGGAAGAAGAGAAGTCTGAGTTGATAGATAAAATTGAGAAACTCAAGTCATCAACACCATAGGACTCAGAATCAATTAGTAAGTAAAAAATCAAGATTTAATAATAGAAAAGGGATATCGATGGCTTGAATAATAAAAGGAAATATAAAATCAAGCATATTGAAGAACTTGAAGGAGAAGTTGTCAGTTTGTAGGAAAAGGTTTAGGATCAATAAAAACTCTTGAATCTTGTTGTTACATCGGGAAAGTAGATCATCCATAAAATCGAGAAGCTGAAAGTGGAGAATAGTGGTTCAGTGGAAAGGAAGCATCAATTATGTTCAGATTCTAAGACTTATGGGGGGCTTGATCGAAAACAAAAAGCTATTAATTCTGAAGTCAGACCACAAGCACCCATTTCCAGATTGAAGGTTGATTTGGGCACAAAGCAAACTCATAATATCCAGAGATCCCAAGGGGAAACTCGCAGTGCCGAAGAGACTTGAAGGAATACACCTTATATCAGGTGTTATTTTGTGGAAAGATGGGACATTCAGATTATGTGTGTTCCATAGACAAGAGATGTTGAAGGGCACAAGAACAAAGGTGGCAGCCAAATAGAGAATGGTTCTCCAGAACATATTTCGAAGGACACTATTTTTGGTGCGGAGGATTTGGGCACATGGATAGGTAATGTACTTCAACCATACAGAGGAATGTGACAAAGTAAAATCAAAATGTTCGCAAGCAGCAGATCAATGAACCAATAGGTGCGTTTAAAACGCAAAATAGATTTGTAGCTTTTCAAGATAAAGACAGTCCATCATACTATGAAAAAGATCAGAAGTCTCAATCCATGCCAAGTTTTAAGGCAAAGATATGGACAAATAAGAAAAAGGATGAGAAGGCAGTGGTGGCAAAAAGTTTCCTTAAAGCATTAGATCGCTCTGGTGTGTGGATCCTTGATAGTGGTTTCACATATCACATGAAAGGTAATAAGGATCTTGTTACAGGCATAAAATATGACAAAGAATGAGTTTTCAAGTTTTTAAATGATTAAGGCCTAAAGATTATTGGATCAGGAAAGTCCAAGATTGGGGGAAAAGAGATGAGACGTGCTAATGTCTTAGTAGTAGAAGGCCTCAGTCACAATTTTCTCAGTGTCAGTCAGCTATGTGACTTAGTAAATTCTATAAGGTTTACTAAGAAGATGTGTATCATCAAAGGAAGAGACATAGTGGTAGTTCTATAAGGAAAAAGGATAAAGGGGAATCTCTACCTGGTAAGTGGAAAAGAAGATATGTACTTTCTGTCCAAAGAAGAAGAAAAAAAGATGTGGCATAAACGATTTGGTCATCTATGCCAACCATCCCTAGAAGATCTGCTAAAGTGTGATGCATCAAGAGACCTCCCTAAGCTATCACGTGATTGTAGTCACATGTGCGATGCATGCCAATAAGGGAAGCTCATCAGAAATACGTATAAGTAAAAGGAAACAAAGTCAACAAGAGTGCTTGAATTGGTGCATGCTGATGTTTGTAGGACTATCACACCAAGATCAATTGACGGTAATAGGTATTATGTTCTTTTTATTGATGACTATAGTAGAATGGCATGGGTATTTGTTATTTCCCATATATCGGATGTGTTTATCTACTAAAAATAGTACTGGAGGGAGTGAAAAAGGATTCTTGGATAGAAAATTATGATGTTTTGTACTGATAATGGTACAGAATTCACAAACAGTCAGGTGGAAGACTATCTTGAGAAACATGGGATAATGCATCAAGTTTCCTCAGGTAGAACTCCCCCAATAGAATGGTGTGGTTGAAAGGAGAAATCAGATCATCAAAAACATGTCCAGAATGATGCTCATAGAAAAGGACCTACCAGAGAAATTTTGGAAGGAAGCAGTTTTGACATCGATCTACATTTCTAACAGGGATCTACTATGTCCAAAGGATGTAAAGACTTCATATGAGATGTGGTATGGAAAGAATAAAACAATGAAATATACTTTCAAATATTTGGAAGTAAGTGATTTATCCTCAACAAGGAAAAACACAGGAAATATCAGTCACGAGGAGATATGGCGATATTCCTTGGCTACTAAGGAAAAATCAAGGCATATAAATGATTTAACAAAAGTCTGGGAAAATTAGTTGAGAGAAATAATGTCATTTTAGTGTAGAATTAAGAGATTATTCAATAGCGAAGTGAACAATTTTCTGATGAGAGTGATGAGGAAGAAAGAAAAATAGGGGGAGAAGAAGTGGATGATGTTGATTCAGAAGAAGATATTGATGATTTTCATGAAGAAGTAAAATCTGTATCTACACAAAATCCAAGGAGTTGAACTAAAATAGATAGGAAAAATATCATTGGTGATCAATCATCTCTAGTTCAGACAAGAAGAATTAAATCACTACAGCAGACATCTTTTCTATCCCAGGTTGAGCTGAAATGCTTCATTGATGCAGATGAAGATGAAAACTGGCTTCAGAAATTGAATGAATAGCTTGATCAGATTGAGAAGAATCAAACTTTAGATATTGTTTCAAGGCCAGCAGATAATAATGTCATCGTGACTAAATGAGTCTATCACAATAAGATTAATGAAGATAGTACAATGATTCAAAACAAAGCACGACTAGTGTCCAAAGGATACTCCCAGATAGAGGGAATAGATGTTGATGAGACATTTTCACCGGTTGCGAGACTAGAGACAATTAGATTATTCCTAGCCATTGCAGTGCAACAGAAGTTCAAAGTTTTCTAGATGGAAGTCAAATCTGCATTTTTTAATGGAGTTCTAGAGGAAGAAGTGTATATTGAGAATCCAGATGGTTTTCTCATTCATGAGGATGGGAACAGGGTTTTCAGACTTAAGAAGGCATTAAAAGGGCTGAGACAAGCTCTTAGAGCATGGTACTCTAGGCTCAATCAGTATTTGAAGAAGTTTGGTTTCCAGCGAGGGGGCGTTGATTACAATATCTATTTCAACAACAACAGTAATCAAAGGATTATGGTCCTAGTTTATGTTGACGAAATAATATTTGGTGGATCATATGAAGCTTAGTGCAGATATTTTTCTGAATTCATGAAAACTGAGTTCGAAATGTGAATGATTGGAGAGCTGATGTTTTTCCTTTGTCTACAGGTGAAAAAAGGAAGGAATAGAACATTCATTTCTCAATCCAAATATGCCAAGGATGTTCTGAGAAGATTTGGAATGGAAAATTCAAAGGAGATGAAGACTCTGTTTGCTACCCAGATGAAATTATCAAAAGATGATAATGTCAAGGTAGTTAATATAATAGAATACAGGAAAATCATTGGAATTTTGTTATACTTGACTGCGATAATGCCTAACATTGTATTCGCCACATGCCAAGCAGTGAGATATCAGAGTAATCCCAAGGAAATCCACATGATTGCAGTGAAAATTTTAATTTTGTATTCCAAGGGCACAATGGATTTCAGCATGATATATAGTGACAAATCTCAGTCAGAATTACTGGGATATACTGATGCATATTGGGCCAGTTCAATGAATGAAATGAAATTAACGTCGGGAGGCGCTTTCTATCTTCGTGGTTTGTGTATTTAGTGTCTTATCAAGAATCAAGATTTCTTTCATTGAGAACTACCGAAGTTGAGTATATTGAGGCCAATCAAGCATGCACACAATTATTTTGGATGAGGCAGCAGCTTGATGACATGGGAGTTGAAGTGAAATATCTGATCGGAAACCAGTGTGATAACTCAAGGGCTATAAATCTCAGCAAAAATTTCGTCCATAACTCAAGGACGAAGCACATTGAAATAAAGTATCATTTTATCAAGGAGAAGGTTGAGCAGGGAATTATGAAGTTGGAGTATGTTCCTAAAGAACTACAGGTTGCAGACATTCTAATAAAGGCCTTACCCAAGTAATATTTTTGAAGTCATCGACTGGATCTACGAGTTCATTTGACTCTCCGCACTTGAAAAAGTGTGGTTGTGGAAAACCCCTCTCCCTGAGGTATTGCGTGTTTTTATCTAATGTGATAATCTATGTTCTTCCAATGTTGCAGGCCACAAAGGAGTGACCTTTGGGTTCATTGACAAAGGGGGTGAAATAGTGACTCCTCAAGGGGGAGAAAATATGGCTAAGGAAAGGAGAAAATGTCTTAGTAAAAGACACAGGAAGAAGCTGACAGGTGGAGTAGTGAGATAGGGGGAGAGCAATGAGATAGGGGGAGCGTTTTAAATTTGAAGATACAAGAAGTGATCTATCAATGAATAGATATCACGACAACTGAGGATCGTGATAAAAGCATAAGAGTGGTGATGGAATGGTTTCAGAAGGTTTCCAGCTATCAACAATTGGTATCAATTTGGAAATTGGTATCAGTTGGGTGTCAACAGTTGGTGGCAGAAATGAAGTGATTCATTGATGATCTTTTCATTTACTCTTGTTTCTCACGACGATCATTGCTCATATGGGATTAGAGTATGTGGTGAGGGAATATTTGGTCACTATCTAACTCGCAAGAGGTGAAGGATGGTTGATGATGGAAGGAGCTTCAGTGAGGTATCAAAGTGTATAAAATCATTTTGAGAAGATTTGTCAACAAACCCAAAGGGGGATATTGTTGGGCAAAAACCCCTCAAGGTAACATTGAATCCTTTTTGAGTTGATTTTTTTTGTTTTCAAAGCATTTTTCCATGAGGAATTGTCGAGTTCCAGAGTAGTTGTTGACAATTCATGTTGAAAAAGAACCATGAAAAAGGAATGGACGATCTTGAGGTGGTACAAAAAGAGTAGATACAAGGTGGCGCTGTTTCCCAGTGTTTGCCAAATTTTTGGGGTCCAAAATTTGGAGTTTGGTGAGCATCGCAAAAATTGGATTTCCTTGAAGATCTAATTTAAATATAGAAAAGGCATGATTTTCACAAATATAGGCTTCATGGTTTGGATTTCACGAAGACTAGAAGAATGTTGACGGTGATTCTTCACGATTACGACTAGCTTTGCAAAACGGAAGATTTAAATAGAATTATGGCAGTGAAGGGCATTGTGAGTGGTGCTTCACAGTGAAGGTACGAAGGAATTGATAGGATGATCCGCGATTACGACGAGCTTCGCGATCAGAAAATTTCCGTGGTACTGTGCGATTTTGAGATAATTTCGGCTGGAACTTCGGAGCTTCGCAATTTGAGATGACATGGCATTGACTTCACACATAAGGTTAGAGGGTCGATGGAATCACCTATAAATAGACCTTGATCCCCTTGGGAGAAGTATAGAGTGTTTTAGAAGAAAATATTTTTCTCTCAATTCGCGAAGGTGGTTCACGAAGGCAGTGTGCTTCGCGAAGAAAGTAGCTTCGCGGAGGCTAATTTAGCTTTAACAAAGTGGAGTGCTTCACGTTGGCTCTATGATCTTCACGAAGGAAGTCGCTCTGTGAAAACTTGAGCTCTTCAATGGCCTAATCTTTGCAAAGGCTTGAGCTTTTCGATGGTCTGAGCTCTATTAAAGTAGTGTGCTCCGTGAGGCAGGAGCTCTGCAAAGGTGTGTGCTTCGCGAAAAAGCAGGAACTTCGCGAATGCTTGTTTGAGCTTCACGAAATTTGGATCCTTGAAAAGTAGGGTGCTTTGCAAAGGTACTTTATGAAGGTTTTTTCCCAGTGTTCAGGGGAAATGGGGTATTCATGAGTGGATGAATTTTGGACTTCAATAGAGAATCTACATATAGTAGAGGATACATTCATTAGTGGTAATGAAGACACATACATGTCTAAAAACTCTAAGTTGATCTTCTGAAGAATTAGTGAGCTCACTTCAGTTGAGAGAGTAGTGAGTTCTCAAAATTGTGAGTGGTTGTAAACTAGGAGGGACAGTGAGTCCGCTTCGAACTTGTAAAATCAGTGCGCTTATAGTGGAATTGGTACTTCGGCACACTGCCGGTGTATGCTCATTGGACATAGACCAGTGAGGGTGAACCAAGTAAAAATTTTTTTTTCATGTGTATACTTTAAGGTTTATTCATACTCTTCAATGGTAAAGAGAGAGAAGAGGGCTTTGTCTAACAGAAAAACAAGATCAAAAGGGGCAGTTGTTTTAATCTGTCATACCCTGATTCACGCCCCCCCCCCCCCTCTTAGGGTATCTTGCCTGGTGGACCTAACATTTATATTCTAAATACATATGATATATAAATCATGTTTTATATTCTGGAATTATTTAAATCATGATCTAAGTGATATGATCAAGAATAACAAGTTAAAACACGTACGGTAAAGAAAGCGATTATTAACCGAAATGTTAATTAACATGGAAATCATTATTAAATGTTTGTATAAAGACATCAATGAATCATGTATGATATAATAAATATAAATATGGTTCTGGTATAATTTAACAACATAATATGGTCTTTATACAGGATGTTAAACGTACCATTGACCAAAGGAAAGTGCAAGGTAAGGGTTAATTTCTCAATCTCATTATTATCCGAGATTGTTTATATTTAAGTATGTACTGGAACATATGTATCATCCATGTCGATGTATCATAAAATAATTTTCAAAATGATTATTTTTAAGGGACTCTTTAACTAAAACATCATTTTTTATTTTTTAAATATTTATTCTTCTAAACTTTTCTCATTAATGTCCATGTTTTCAAAATTGGTTTTAAGGATTTATTTAAATGGGCATGATTGTTTTAAAATGTTAATTCCTTTCAAATGTTTCAAAGTGGTATGGGACACTTTGATTCAAAAATATCTTTTAAATTACATCCTTTATAAATGAGTGACTTTTAAATGATTTCATAGAAAGTTATATTTCTCTCAAAGAGTTTTACTAATTATTTTCAACTATGTAAACATCCTTCACTGGATATTATGCTTGATTGAGGTTGATTTATTATAATACAATATTCTATATTTTATTGAATGATTTATGACATGTCTAAATGAGGATGTTCTATTTTTATACCATTCATGGTTTACAGTTAATGTATTGACATTTTGTATGCTAGTTTTAATACGAATGTTTATGTTATGTTTCAACATTTTCATATGAGGAATGTAGTGGACTTAGTAAGTGACAGGTGGAGCCAGCTATAACTCCTCGATGCATCGGTAGGTCTCATGAGACAAATTATTGTCTTAGAATATGTACTTGAAAAAAAATTATTTGTAGTCTTGGCATGAGGCCTTGACTATGTGGTAATGATGTCCAGCGTTGGGCATCCCCTTATTATGAAATTAGTTATTACATGTGATTATTCGACTAGTAGAGTATCCATGTGAATAAGTAAATGGAATTATTTGATTTATTTATTCCATATTATGTTCAAGATTATGTTTAAAAATAATTTTTTATTATACATCTTACCTTAAAATCTTTAAGCTTCCACTAAATTATTGACCCTTACTGAGCATTTGAGCTCACCCCTTTCTTATCTTTTGTTTTCCCAGGATTTCAGGAAGTGTATTATGATTTATATGCAAGTTTAAGCTATAAGATTAATGAAATTATCAAAGTATTTTATTATGTTGTGTATGAATGTGTAATGTAACATTCATTTATGTAATCTATTTTCCAAGACTACTGAAATGATTGGTCCTATGTGATTTGATTCCTTATAATCATGATAATGTATTAAAATAATGCATCGGCTCTGGGCTTCTGAGGTTGGGGCGTTATAGTTGGTATCTGAGGAAGTTTATAAATAACCGTGGAAACTATATTTAGATAAAATATGATTAAATAACATTACCATAAGATAGACATTGAAGATTAGTATAGAATAACTTCCTATAATTTTGGTAATTTAGAGATTTTCTGATTTTTCCAAGCAATACATCCCTATCTGGATACAATCATATAGAGGAGGCTCTGGCATAGATATACCTAGGATTGAAAAATATGATAAGGAGTTTCAGGCTTGACCCGGGGTATCCTAGTACATGAAAACGGGCCTTGCTGCACTCTTGGTTATGACACTCTTAGGGGATATGCTTAGATTAAATTTACATTTTATTTACAAACCATTATGAAATATTTACGAGTAAATACTTTCTCAATGAAAACACTTTTATGATTGTGGATTATATTCATAAATGATTCAATTTATGTTATGTATTTTACAAGTTTGGAATTATGCATTTCGATTCATAAACTAACCTTGTGTGCGCCATTGTTTAGAAATGGTTCCCAGTGGAAGGAATGAGAACTCCAGCAATACACATGATCGAAATAGTAAGAAGGGTCATATATTTCATGGTCTTAAGAAAACATTTTGAAAGAAAATAGTCTCCCATATATTCTAATCATATGAAGAAATAATATCATGTGTTAATAAGATAAGTAAATAATTCTTTGAGTCCTATGGCTTTGAAGGGAAGCTATAGAAGAAAAGGATGGTAGAGAGAAAGATCGATAAAGGGAAGTACGGAAAGAAGGATTTTTCCCATATGTGATAACTGTGGAAAGAATAACCCTAGGATGTGATAGAAAGGAATGAGATTTTTTTATAAGTGTAGAGAAAAAGGACACCAAGTTCGTGATTTCAAGGGTAAGAAAAAGGATTCAAATGTACAATACATCATCTGCAAGGAGTTGGGACACTACGCGAATCAATGTCTCAATCATCATAGTATACCCCAAATGATGTTATTAGATAATAATCAAGTTATGATACTACCGTAGATGAAGATTAATGATTATTTTTCATAAGTTGTTATTAAATAATTGTGTCATTTGATTACAAGTTATAAGAATTATAATGTTTATAAGGATTGTACTACAGTACGTTTCCATTATAGATTTGAGATTTTATGGTACCAATTAAAGTGACACAATTTCAAGTTAATCATTTTTGAAAATATATGGTTGGGGGAAATATAACCCTTAATATGTTTCTGAAACAAAGATAATGATTTTGGCAACTTATATAATGGAGTTAGATAAAGTATATTGGATATTATTGACTAACTTGGAACTAATTAATTGTTTTTTTATTCCATAATTGTTGGAGTTTAAAAAAAAATTGATTTAAGGAGAATATCCGGTAATATATAAGAAATAAGGGAGCATGAACGTATACAATAAGGTTTTATGGTAATTCAGGGTGTTACCATGTTTTAATATAATATTTGATGAAGGTATTCACATGTTATTATGTGAAAAAGAGATCTTCATTATGTTTACCTTGCTTATAAATTTTGGACTGTGAGTTTGGACCAAAGTATTTTGGATAAGTGTAAAGGTTAGAATGAATTAATTTGGACATTGGATTATATTTTTTAAGGTTAAAACATTTACTAATATTATTTTTGGACTGTTATTAAAAGGAAAACCTGGAGGTCATAAGAAAACTCGTCGCGTCCGGTAAGGCCGCGAGACTTGAACCCGCAACAGAAGAGAGACATGGGTGCATCACCTACCATTGGCCTACGTGATATCCTGGTTTGTATAATGTAGTTTTTCTAAATAGTCTGACAAATGAATTATAAATTCATTATTTTTGGAACCCTATACAATTAAGATAAATATAATATTTTTAAATTCTATTATCTTTGGGAGTGAAAGATGAGTTTCTAGTAGAAATTAGTAGAAGGGTGAAACTCTACTTTTCAAGTATATTTTTTTCTCTTATTCTATGAAGAAATTAATTCTTAACATTAGGTAAGGGATATTAAATCCAAAAATGTGGTATCGTAATACCTTATGTTTTTTTGAACCGATAATATTTTAAATCATCATAGATTGATGGATTTGAGGCCCTCAATTTAACACTTGTTTTTGATTAATGACCTCAATAATTCCCTATAAATATTTATGTTTTTCCTCTAATTATGTGTCTCTAATTTCCAACAATGTTATCTTAATCGTGATCATAATTTGCTGGAAAATGTTTCATTTCCATTTTCCTCTTATTAAGACTAAATTTTATTAACCCATTTTTTTATGTGGGTTTTCCATAGAGGTATTTTTCTATTTTTAAAATTCTATTTTCAATGAAAAATTTCAAATTGAAAGGTCCAAATTTATTAAAGGAGGGGAGAATGTAACACCCCATGATTTCATAATACGTTATCTCTTTAAAGTAATTCAATATCTTGCGCTACACACAATACCAAGATCGAGCACACCACGACGCACCAAACTAGCCATTCCAAAAGCATTTATTAATAGTATTAACCACATTTTAAATTTTATATATATCCTATATAATTTTAACATTCAACTTTTGTGTTTCTTAGAGCATAATATAAATACAAATTCAATTTTCAAATAAAAGAACTATTTTTAAAAAATGTTGTTTTCCCCCTTTTAATAGAGAACCCTTTTTAAATCCAATATTTTACACTTTTATATATTCGATTTAGTGAAATTAAATTCTTATTTAGAATCAGGACATAAAAATTTAGTTTGGATAATTTTTTGGTACTTTTCTGATAACTTTTATATTTTGATGAATAGTGAAAAATACTAAATTTTAATTGAAAAAAACTCTTTTAATCGAAATAATTTATAGTGTTAATTTATGTATGTGAGTGGTTTTAATGTATAATTAGATTATATTTTTATCATTTAATATAATTTAGGTCATTATAAGTAATTTCACATTTAAAATTTACAAAAACACATGTAAATCTTTTGATAGATTTTACCTTTTTTTAACCCGTTTTTTGGTTTTGACAATGGGAATTAATTTTAAATTAACTAATGAAACTTTTAATTTACTTTAATTCGGTAAAATAGACATCAGTTTTAAATTTGGAATATGAAAATTATCTTAGGGTGAATTTTTGGTGTTTTTCTGAAAACTTTCAGTTTTTGATAAATAGCGAAAAACACATCGTTTTTGTTTAAAAATAGATTTTTATTTAAATAATTATTTATTTTTATTCAAATTTATTATAAGTAAAAATATATAAATAATACCTATATAATTCCAATGTAATTAATTGGATTCATTTTATAATAATATTAGATATATAGAATTTTATTGAACTTTTTTCCGTCTTTTGCCCACCTTCTAGGTACATTTGCAAATTTTCATAAAACCTAATTTTACCACTTCTGTGAATTGAATTTAAAAATAAGAGTGATATAGTTTACATTATTAAGAAAAATTTGGTTCAATAAGATTAAAATAATTTTTGGTGAATAATAACTTTTGACTTTTATTTACCACGGTTTAAAGTAAATAGGGTAATTAAATGAAAACAAATGATATTATAATTACCCTAACATATGTCATAATTCTATTTCATAAGTTTATTTAGAACCAAACCAAACTTTGGAATACAATATTATCCTTTTGGTTCACTTGGATTAGATTAAGACATTTATTATTATTTTATTTAAAGAAGAGTTAAGAGTGATAAATTCAATGTTTAATAACTAAAACATTTTTAATGTAGGGTTATACATAAGATAAATGTGACTAAAAATATTCATTAAAAATATAAAAATATTTCCTACATCATGGTATTTTATTTATAATTTTTATATATTAAATAAATTTATTTATTTATGACACAATGATGATGCAGTAATTACCTTATTAATGAATGAATCAAATAAATGGTCTTATAAATATTAAAATAAATATAATTTCCAAGTTTTGATAAAATACAAGATTTTTATATGTTAATATGACATGTTAGGATTTATTCAATGTATTTTTTTATAAGTTATCACATTGTGATGACTTTCACAAAAACGAAATACTAAATAGTGTCAAAATTGATATAAATGAGTTTTTTAAAACAAATACTATTTTATTAAATTATATAATCGTCTTAAAAATCTAAGGTTCAACCAAAGGACTTATATAATAATATATATATCATTAATTAACCACTTTGGGTTCTCTTTTAATTTTATATTAATTTTATTAACCATATAATATAAAAATACAAGGAGACATGGTAAATGTTTAACTATTTAACTAAGAGTTAAATCTAAAGTTTAAGGTTAATATGGTAACCTGAACTTGTCTAAAACCTATTTGTTAAGAGTATTTCAACACATAACCACCTATTTATCGAAATAAATTCATTTGGAGCCATTATAAACCGAATATTATTGAATAATAAAATAATAATTCAAGCTTTTCCTAAAGTGACCCTCACCCCTCTTATAAAAGGGTACTTCCCCTTCTCTCAAAATCACAAATCCAAAGCCATTTTTATCGGCCAAAACCTACCCAAATATCATCCTAACTTCACTAACTTCAACCTAGAGTCCTTCCCATGAGCATAAATCTAACCTAAGAGCCATTTTGTTCAAATCAATAGGAAACACCCAAAGAAGAGATAATTATTTTATCACCTCTTTCAAAGTTTTTTTCTTCATCCACTTTCTCTTTATTTGTTATTTCAATACCAAAATAATAAATCCAATACCTTATACATACTGTGATGTTATTATAAATATGGTAAAACCATATTCATTATTCTATCCATCCTATGAATGATAATATCACCATGCGTACGTACGTACGGCTTACCGTCTCCACGTCGTGGTGCAATTTGTTATTCAATACTATGATATTTGGATGGATATAATGACGAGTAATATGTATATAAAAAATGAAAATAACATGCTAATTTCTCTATAATATTAATATTCCATCCAATTCCACACCTTTTAATCATTAATGAAATAATATTGTCGCTCGAGTGTACGTACGGATTACTGTCTCCATGAAGCGAGGATATTCATTTCCACGTTCACCATTCAACGATGATTATAAAAATATATATTATTAATAATTATGTAATATATGACATAAAAATGATACTGAATATATATATATATATACACATATATCTTATTCACTTAGTTCCATTCAATATGATATGAAAATGGAAACAATGTTTATGCGTACGTACGACCTACCATCTCCATAAACAGTGCTTTCTATTTCATATATCTATATATTATACATATTTTTATTCTAAATATATATGATATATAAATAATTTTTTATATTATGGAATTATTTAAATCATGATCTAAGTGATACGATCAAGAATAACAAGTTAAAACATGTACGATAAAGAAAGCGATTATTACCCTAAATGTTAATTAAACATGGAAATAATTATTAAATGGGTAGTATAAAGTCATAAATGAATCATGTATTATGTAATAAATATGAATATGGTTTTTTTATAATTTAATAATATAATATGGTCATTATATAGGGGGTTATACGTACCCTCAACCAAAGGAAAGTACAATGTAATGGTTAATTTCTCAATCTCATTATTATTCGAGATTGTTTATATGTATTTATGTATTTTAACATATTTAACATCCATGTCCATGTATCATTAAAAATTTTCAAAATGATTCTTTTTAAGGGAATCATTAACTAAAACATCATTTTAAATTTTTTAAATATTTATTCTTCTAAACTTTTATCATTAATGTCCATATTTTCCAAAATGGTTTTAAGGATTTATTTATATGGGCATGATTGTTTTAAAATGATAATTCCATATTTTTGAATCAAAGTTGTATGAAACACTTTGATTAAAAAATATATTTTAAATGAACTCCTTTATAAATGAGTGACTTTTAAATGATTTCACAAAAAGTTATATTTCTCTCAAATAGTTTTACTGATCATTTTCAACTTTGTAAACATCCTGTACTGGTTATTATTCTTGATTGTGGTTGATTTATTATAATACAATCTTCCATATTTTATTGAATGAGTTATGATATGTCTAACATAGGATGTTATATTTTTATACCATTCCTATTTTAAAGTTAATTTATTGACATTTCGTATGCCTGTTTTAATACGAATGTTTATGTTATGTTTCAAAATTTTCATATGGGGAATGTAGTGGACTTAGTAAGTGACGGGTGGAGCCCACTATAGCTCCTCAATGCATCAGTAGGTATCATGAGACAAATCAGTGTCTTGGCACAAGGCCTTGAAAAAATATTTATTTGTAGTCTTGTCACGAGGCCTTGACTATGTAGTAATGATGTCCGGTATTTTGCATTCCCTCATTATAAAATTAGTTAATACATGTGATTATTCGACTAGTAGAATATCCATGTGAATAATTAAATGGAATTATTTGATTTATTTTTTCCATATCATGTTCAAGTGTATTTTTAAAAAGGATTTTGTTTTTATTATACATATTTCCTTAAAATTTTAAAGCTACCGCTAAATTATTTACCCTTACTGAGCATCTGAGTTCACCCCTTTCTTTTGTTTTGTTTTCCCAGGATGCCAGGAAGTGTATTATGATTTATATAAAGGTTTAAGCTAGATGATTAATGGAATTATCACAGGATTTTTTTTATGTTGTGTGTGAATGTATAATGTAAAGTTCATGTGTGTAATATATTCTCCAATACTACTAAAGCGTTTGGTCCTTCAGGACTTGATTCCTTGTAATCATTCTAATGTTTTAAAATAATGCACCAGCTCTAGGCTTTTGGGGTCGTGGTGTGACAATATATTTTGGAAAACTCTATATTAAAAATTTTATATTTATTAACACATGAATGTGAGAACTTTGAAATTATTTTAAATAAAATATTATAAATGTCATAATCATTTCCATGTGGCTCCAAATGGTCATTAATTCGACCTTTGTATGATTATGGTTGAGATATACTCAACCAATTATATTAATGCAAGTAGTTTTTTCTTTTAATGGTTCTTATCATTTTAATTAAAGTCATTTTTTGATTTTTCATCTACTTGCACAATCACTCCATCTGTTGTTAATAATCATTAAAGTTGATTATTTCAAATATAATTTTTTTAAAAAAAATTAATATCTTAAAAATAAATAAAATAAGCATAATATTGTTATATAATCACAACTTTTCATATTTATTAATATTTATGAATAAGATATTAATTTTACGTTAAAGGTATGTTTTTTCTGATTGCATACTCGAAACGCAACAACGAGTTTCTCCAAAATATTATGTTTCACACAACAATGAATTATACCGAAGGATAAAATAATATTATTATTATTATATTAAATGGTAGTTATCTCCCAACCATTATATTGGTAAAAATAAATAGAATTAATTATATTATGATTTTAAATATTTTTTAAATGTTTATATATTTTTCAAATAAGTCTTATAGGCTTAAAATGAGAATGAATCCAATTTTAAGCATAAAATACTCTAATATTTTTTTTAAATCGTTTTACCACATTTTAATGGTAACCCATTTTTAAATATAGATTTTTCACATTTAAATATTCTATTTTACAAAATCAACTTATTCAATAGAATATGAACATAAAATTTTAATTTTGTTGAAATTTTGGTATTTTTCTGATGAAATTCATATTTTAATGAATAGTAAAAAATTCTGCATTTTAATTCAAAACCTGCCTTTTCATCTAATTTATTTATATAGTTATATTGTTATTTTAATTTGTTTTAAATTTTAATTGGATCAATTTTTTATCATTTAATACAATGTTATACATGTTAAGCAATTTTCCATTTAAATTGGACAAAAACACATGTCAATCTTTTGATAGTTTTTACTTCTTAAATATTCAATTTCTGGTTTTAACAATGAGAATTTATTTTAAATTAATTTCTGATAATTTTATGTTTTGAATTTGGAAAATTAGATTCTGTATTTGGAATCAAAGAGTCCAAATTGTGTAAATAAGTACCCTTTATTTTTGGACATTATAAATAGTAACTTCAGTAATTATTTTATTTACAATGGTTAAAGGGTAAATATTGTAAATAAGAGTAAAAAATAATATTATAATAATATTAAACTACCCTAAAATGTGTCATAATTCTATTGGATGAGATATGTCTGACCATGGGAATCTTTAGGTCGATTTTGCGACCCCATGGAGCCACTTGGGTGTGATAATGACATGTTATAAGAATTAATTTAAAGTAAAGAGAAATATAACATAAACTTGTATCTTTTATTAAAAAAAATTTAATGTAGGGTTATGTTACTGATCCCTTTTACTAAAAATAGTAATTATAAATATAAAGTTATTTCCTAAATCATGGTATTTTTTTATAATTTTTAAATATTAAATAAATAATTTTATTTATGACACAATGATGATGCAGTGATTTCTTCATTAAGATATGATTAAAATAAATGATATTATAAATATTAAAATAAATATAATTTGAAATAATTAATTCCATCCAAGAATTATCTCGGTTAATATGACATGTTAGGATTTATTAAATATTTTTTTCAATGGAATAATGTTATGAATTTTATAAAAAGTCAAGTATGAATAGTGTCGAAAATTGACATAATTCATAACTTAAAATATAAAATAGTTTATTAAATGATATTAAATTCCTAAAAATCTAAGATTCAGAAAAATAGTTAATATGAGTACATATATGTCATAAATGACTTTTTGTGGATCATTTTACATGATATGGTAATTACATTAACCCACAATTTTTATATAACATGATATCCCTATAAGATTTAAAGGGCTAAAATAAGGGTTAAACAAAAATGATAACGATAAAAAAATATTAAAAACATGTATAAACATTATTTTATAATGGGTATTAGAATAAAAATAATCTTATAGTTTAATTAAATCATTTTAAGACTATTTTTAATCGAAATTAAATTTATAATAAAATAATATTTCAAGACTTTCCTATAGTGCCCCCCTCCCTCTTATAAATGACCAGCACCTCTACCCATATACTCACACCTCTCAAGCCCCTTGGCTCATCCAAATTCTTCTAAAATAATCTCCCAACAACCCTAAAATCCTTTTAAAATCCTTACCTTGGTAATAAGGAAATCCAAGAAAGGAATTTGGATGAAATCAAAAGAAGTTACCTGATTTAGAGGTAATGTCTTCTCTCAAGTTCTTTTTTTTATTTTCCTTATACAATCCCTATGGTATTATTATTATATTATTATTACATAAAAAACCAGTATCCTCAATATAATAGGATGTTTTTATGTGATTTATTTGAACTGAACTTACACACACCTCCATCTAATGGATACAAACATATTGTTTCTGTGTACGATGAACTACTACATCACGAAATGATGATTGTTCAATTTTTTACTACCACCTCTCATGGTGTCCAGTATGATAGAAATTTATTTATATATTATATTTATTATATTTATATTGTCTATATTATTTTTTAATTTTTATTTAATACATACCTTTATACTTTCCAAGATGTGTAAATATGATAATTTCATTTGAGAAAGTATGAACTACTGCCCCCTCAAAGTTATATTACTCATTCATTCTATACATGAATTGTATAAAGGATGTTTTTATTAAACATATAAGAAATACATTACATAAATATAATATTGGTATTATAAAAAACATTTTCATCATTTGATTATTATTCTTTTAATATGACAATGAAATGAAAGTAGCGTTCAAGCGTACAAATGGTCTACCATCTCCAGGAATGGTGCATTTCATTTTTTATCTCAAAATGTTAAGGAATATTATAAATACATATATACTATATATATAATCTTTTTTAAATCATTAATATCATTCTAGAGAAGATTTACTTTTTACTACATGGACAATTTATATCAAAACAGGTTCATTTTTTACTCAAGTATCGAATATCAATAAAACGACTGATATTAACATAAATAATTGTGTAATTTTTATAACATGGTAATAATTGATATAAAAAGAATAAAAAACTTGAATAATGTTCTCAAACAAGTAGAAATTAACCTAAGTTTATTATTCAGGAACATACTGATTGTACGGGATGAGTCAGACTCAAGGTAAGGGACTTTATCTCAATATCCTTTCATTGAGTCGTATTTTAATAATATACACCTCCTTGTTTTATACGGTGTATAATAAACCTCTTATAATTTTAATTTAATTCAATGAGAATCTTTTTTCTAAGAATAATTTACTAAATGGTGAAATGAGTGGTTTTAACGTATGTGGCGGAAACGACCTCTCTGTCGTCGTAACTGTTATTTGATAATTGGCTTCCTCTATAAGTCTAAGGGTTTTTAAAAGGAAAATAAATTTCTTATTCAATTTTTGGGTGTTTTGGTATTGAAAATGGTTTTTTGAAATCGTTTGAATATTTTAATATCTTGAAATAATTTCTTATGATTGAAAATGAAATGTTATTAGTCAAATGTTGATATTTTCAATATTTTATGTGATATGATTATATAATGATACGTGGACATTTGATAGGTGGTTACATGATAAACCAATTATGGGTGGTTACATGATAAAAAAATTATGGGTGGTTTTGGGATTAACCAATGATGGGTGGTTGCATTATAACCTCGAATGCATTGGGTATAGAAGTCGACCATATAACTATTCCATTTAGTGATATGTGTGGAAGTTGACCGTATGATTCTTCTATTTAAGTATGTTTATGTATCAAGTTACATTTAAATGTTATATATTTATTTATATGGGATTTATGGTAATATTTTGGTTACAAAAAGGGTAAGAAATGAGATTATAGTTAGTGAAGTATATTTTCTACTTCTTAAAGGTGAAAATTAATACTTTATGATAAAGTATTCATGGTCTTCAAGTTATCCCAATACCAACAATTTTTTTTATTTGTGTATCCCTTAATGAGATTTTTATGCTCATCCCAATTTTTTAAATGTTTTTCATAGGAATTAAAGAAGAATAATGTAAAGCATAGGATCAAGTAAAATTCATGATGTTTAAAACATGAAATAAAACATGTTTCTTTTTAAAGAGTTTTTGTTTTATGAAATAATGGATAGTGAGTAGAAGTTTATACTTGGAATATTCATGTTTCTATGTATATGTTTTGACATAATTATATAAATCTATAAACCTGAAAAGATCCTCCATTTGAATTAAAGTCAAATTATTGACTTATCTCATGATTAAGTAATATTTAAGGACACGTCCATATAGTTGGTGTCATAGGTATTTTTAGATAACTTTAGGAGTTAGAATATAGTTAAAAGAATATCCATAAAATATTTTTACTTTATAGTCAAATTGAAATGATATAGAATATGAATATTTCCACATTACATCATATAAGATATGTTTGTTCATAATGGTTTTCCATAGATTAAACAAGGAAGTTGTGCTATGAAAGACTACAGATGGAAATAACCTTCCAAATCAACATCCTGAGATGGTTGGAATTGGAACTAAACTGTTTTTTGTAGTCACGACTTTGTTGACTAGGACGATAAATGTAACACCCCGAGATTTTATGAGATATATTCTTTTTAATTTCTTTCATATCTTTTATTTTTTGCTACACCAAGATTATATTTTACTATACGCAACACTGTATTAGCTTGTAGTATACACAACACTATTCTTGGCTCGTGTTACACACAATTTCAAGTTTGTTTTGTGGAAATTATTCTATGCAACATTATATATATATATTTTTTAATGTATAAATGAAATAAGTTTTTATTATGTTATACGCAACACCAAATGGAGCTTTCACTACACGCAGCCCAAACTTGGCTTACATTACATGCAATCAAGACCTTCCTTGATAGCGTGTGTAGTACGCAATACTGAGTTTCACTAAACGAGATATTATTATAATATTATTATGAACTAGCCATTATGAATAGTAATACCCACTTTTTGAAATTTTATAAATTTTATCTTTCAAAATGGACTTCATTTTTTGATTCGGAATATCGAAATTAGCCTAGGGTGAATTTTTGGTATTTTTCTGAAAACTTTCAATTTTTGATGAATAGTGAAAACACTGGGTTACTATTTAAAACCCGACTTTTTATTTAAATAATTATTTATTATATTTAAATTTATTTTATGTAAAAATTGATACATAATACCTATATAATATTAATTTAATTCATTGGAGTCATTTTATAATAATTTTAGATATATAAAAATTTTATTGAACTTTTCACCGTCTTTTACCCACCTCCTTGGAGAATTTGAAAATTTACATAAAACTTAATTTTATCACCTCTGTGAGTGGAATTTTGAAAATCTGAGAGACATGGTTAATATCAATGAGTAAAATTTGGTTCAATAAAATAATACCCTTTAGGTCCACTTGGATTAGATTAGGACATTTATTATTATTTTATTTAAAGAGTTAAAAGAGTTAAAATCAAAGTTTAATAACTAAAACATTTTTATTATTGGGTTATACATAAGATAAATTCGACTATAAATATTCATTAGAAATATGAAACTATTTCCTACATAATGGTATTTTATTTATATTTATTAGACATTAAATAATTTAATTTATGTATGACACAATGATGATGCAGTAATTACCTTATTAATGAAATATTAACAGAATTGATATTATAAATACCCAAATAAATGTAATTTGAGAATTTTTATAAATTAAACCAATTTTTTAGGTTAATATGACATGTTATAATTGATTTAATTAATTTTTTTTGAACTAATCATGCTGTTATGATTTTCACAAAAAATCAATTACCAAATAGTGTCAAAATTGACATAAAATAGTTTTTAAAACAAATATTGTATTATTAATTGTTATTCTATTCATAAAAATCTAAGGTTCAGCCAAATGAAATATATAAGGTTATATATATTAATAATGAACCACTTGGGGTTTTTTTGTCTTGTGATAGTAAGTTTATTAACCATATAGTGTAATAAATCAAGAAGACATGGTAAAAGTTAAATTATTTAACTTAGAGTTAAATCTAAATGATAAGGTTAAAATATTAACCTAAACTTGTATAAAACCTATTGGTTGAGATTATTTCGACCCATTCCCCACTTTATCTTATAAATAAATCAATTTGGAGCTATTATAAACCAAATATGACTTTATTATAAAATAATATTTTATGTTTTTCCTAAGGTGCCCCTCTCCTCCCTTATAAAAGGGAACCTCCTCCCTATTCTCTTTACACAATTTTGAGCCTTCAGGATCAGACAAACCCATCCCATTTCCCATATAAACTTCCCTAGAAACATTATAGAGGTTTCGGTATCCTCAAAAGACCAACTCTAGTGCCTTAAGAGGAAGTTTAAAAGAGGTGTGTCGAAGAAGAGGTAATCTCTTCTACAGATTCTTTCATGTTTTCTTTCTTCTTCAACTTATTCTTCTTTAGTTGTTTAATTATAAAGTAATAACATCAGTATCACTTATATACTGATATTTTATTATAAATATGAAACAACCCAATTTCACCTTCTATCCATCCTACAGAAAACGAAATCACCGCGTGTGCGTACGTACGGAATACCGTCTCCATGCCGTGGTGAAATCTATTTTTCCACCACCACATTACTTGGATGGGTATAATGGTGTATCTAATAACTATATATCATTATTATAAAATCATAATAATTCTGAGATATTATATCATCCACTCCAATCCCATTCAATAATTATGGGAACGATATCATCGCTCGTGCGTACGTACGGATTACTGTCTCCACGACGCGATGAGATTCATTCTCCATGTTAACCATTCAAGAATGATTATAAAGTATATATAATGAATAATAATGAAATATATGACATAATTAAGCTACTGTATTTATGTATATATATATATATATATATATATTTAATCTACTTACTTCCATTCAAGTCTGTAAGGAAAAAAAACAGCGTTCATGCGTACGTTCACGTGTTCATGTTAACGGTGTATTTCATTTCATTCATCTATCTATTATATATATATATACTGAATATATATGATATATAAATCATTATTTACATTATAAAAGTAATTAAATCATGATATAAGTAATAATAATATCAAGAACAATGAGTCTAAACATGTACGATAAATAAAACGATTTTACCCAAAACGCTGCTTTAACATGGAATATACAAAAGAACGGGTAATATAAAGTCATAAGTGAACCATATATGATATCATAACAATGAATATGATTCTTTAATAAGTAAATGACATTATTTAAATCATTATATTGGAGGTTCTGATATGTAAGAATCATATCAGACCTAAGGTAAGGGATAACTTTTCCAATCTTCTTTTTATCAGAGATTGTTTATTCATAAGTACTTACTGGGGTTATATTTATCATTCATGTCCCTGTTTTATAAAAATAGTTTCATGTATGTTTAAATTCCTTTTTACCCATTTTTTACTTTTACTACATGGTATGTAGGTAATCTTTCTTTTTTTTACATTACGAGGTACTTTTTTGACTTTTCCGGCAAAAGTACAAGAAGAATGTTTTTTAACTTATACGGCATGAACGGATTTTTACGGTTTCATAAAGCCTTATTTTCAGGAAGCTTCCTCTACAAGATTTCATGACTATTTTCAACTAAATCCCTTTCTTTTAAAATTTCTTGGCATTTTGTGAAAAGAAAATGATTTTGAAGAAGAAAAGATATTTTCATCAATAATTCATTTCAAGTGTTTTATCAAAACCATTTTCCATCTAAGATGACATTATTTCATATGTGTATGTTTCAAGTATAATGACTCTATGATTTACAAGGTTTCGCTTTTCTTATGATGAAATGATATCCATTTGTTTTATATGGATTATGTTATGATGGGATGATGTTTATGAAACCCATTTTATTCTTTGGGTTGTGATGAATGATTTATGTTTATGTTGTGGAACACGTAAGATTGATTTCATTATGATATGTGTGGGACCTATATATCCCTAAAATTCATTGGGTAAAGATTTATATCTCATGAGATAGACATGGCTGGAATGGTAAGTCAATCCGGTTCAGTGATACAAGACTGGAACGAGGAGTGAACTCGATTCAGAAAGGGACTTTGTCCACTAAGATGGTATTGGAAGCAATGCCTTGGCTACTATGGAAATAATATCATGTGATTAATGGTTTTACACAATTAAATGTTTTATTCCCATGCTATTTTATCATGATTTATGTTCCTTTATGACCTATTCCTTACATACTTCCAAGATTTATTTCACAACTCAATATTTTGATGTGTAAACTTTATGTTCATGTTTTGAAGTTCAAATGTATATGGTTTGTTTTATTTTCTCCATGATTACCCTTACTGATCATTTGAGATCACACTTTATATGGTTTCTTTTCCCTAGGATTTAAATAATGGTTTTAAGTAAGAAAAAAAAGGTAAGATCTTTATGGGAGATGTTGAAGATCTTTCACCAAGATTAGAAGATTATATTCCGAGTTTCTAAAAACACTAAACTATTATGGTCCTTTGGTGTCTGTTTTGGTTATGTATTAGGTATTCCACAAAAGTAATGTAATTTCCATGTACGTCAAGCTTTGGGTCTGTACAATAAATGATGGTAGTGTCCATGCATGAGATCAACTAGGTCAACTGCAGAGGCATATGTCGATCGTAGAGAATTTCATGAGGCAACGTCCCCCATCACTTAGAGGATCATCTAACCCTAGGCCAAATAAAGGGTGGATTAAAGCATTGGAAATGAGTTTTCATGAAATGGGTTGTTAAGACAATCAAAATATTATTATTTTTATTTATCATTTTGAAGGTGAATCTGATCAATGGTGGTCAATGATTAAAAATATCAGAGGATGTGAAGAGATTGTTTCGATGGAATGGGATGAATTTAAGAATATATTCCTTGAGAAATATTTTCCTAAGGCTGTTAGAATTAGGATGGAAAAGAAATTATTGTAATTGAGTAAAAAGGAGGAAGATTCTATGGTTACATATGAAGAAAATTTCACCCATCTGTCAAGGTATGTCCCAAATGTTATTTGGGATATTGATAGTAAGATAAATTGGTTTTAATTAAGATTTAAGCCAAAATATCAAAGGTCATTATCTTCTAATGAGTTAAAAAGGTATGAGAAACTTGTCTACAATGCTGAGAAAGTAGAAATGAATTCTTTCATCAGTTTTTTGATCAGTTTGTGGTTGTGTTTATAGATGATATTTTGGTATATTCTAAAAGCGGGGAGGAACATGAAAGACACTTAAGGATTGTTTTAAAAACCATAAAATAAAAGAAACTATATGTAATGTTTAATAAGAGTGAATTATGGTAGCAACAAATTTCTTTCCTTGGCCAAATTTTTCCTAAATATAATATAATGGTTGACCCCACTAAAACAAAAATTATTGAAGAGTGTACATGACCTATGAATATCACAGAGATTCATAGCTTTCTTCGATTAGAGGGTTATTACTGAAGCTTTGTTTAAAACTTTTATCGGTTATCTAGTCCGCTAACTATGTTAACCTGTAAGTGAGTTAAGTTAATATGGACAAAATTAAGTGATGATTGTTTTTAGGAACTGAAAATAAGATTGGTAAATTCTCTAGTTTGGGCCTTGACATCCAGGAATGATGAATTTGTTATCTATAGTGATGCATCATTAAAAGGATTTGGTTGTGTCCTGATGCAGAATTATTAGTTAATTGCTTATGCCTCATGTCTGTTGAATCCTTATGAGCCAAATTACCCTAAACATGATTTGGAATTAGCTTCTATTTTTTTTCATTAAAAATTTGGAGGAATCATTTGTATGGTGTAAAGTGTGCAATATATAATGATCACAAAAGATTGTAGTATATATTCACTCAAAAATAATTAAACATGAGACAAAGGAGATGGATTGAATTAATCAAGGATTATTATTTCACGATCCATTACCATCCAAAAAAGTAAAATAAAGTGTATGATGTTTTGAGTCGAAAGAGTAATGCTACATTAACAATGCTATGTTTGGAACGAGATCCTTTGGTTTCTGATTTGATGAATTTTTTATTGGAATTTGTTTTTTAGGGAATTTATCTATTTTATTTTAGGTGGTAGTGAAATAATCTCTATCAAATAGAATTAGTAAATCATACAAAGAAGATAGTAATTTTCATAAAAAGGTATAATTGGTTAATAAGGGTAAGCTTCCTAAATTTAACTTTGATCAAGATGGTGTTTTGAGGTTTGAAAATAGATTATTTGTGCCTTGTGATTCATAGTTGAAGGAATATTTGTTATGTGAAGCTCATAGTTCTCCATTTTCAGTTCATCCTAGAAGTACTAAGATGTACATAGATCTTCAGGAGTATTTCTGGCGGTATGGAATGAAAATAGATATTTCTGAATTTACTATAAAGTGTTTGATTTATCAATAGGTTAAAGTAGAGTGGAAATTACCAAAAGGGATTCTTCATCCTTTTTCAGTTCCAGAGTGGTAATGGAAAAATGTGTTCATGGATATCATAGTGGGATTACCAAAATCTTCTCGAGGTAATAATGCAATATAGGTTATTGTTGATCGATTGGCTAGATCTTCTCAATTTATTCTTATTCGAGATACTATGAATCTAGAAAAACTTTTGAGATTGTTTATTAAATAGATAGTTAGGTTACATTATGATAACCCTGTTTTTTATTACAACTTAAACATGCTTTATTACATAAAACTTCACTTGATACAACAAAGAATATCGAGAGGTTTAGTGTCTTTGGGGCTTAGGATCATTAAATAAAAACTTTAAACTTGAAATATAACATCCATATTGAAAATTTCCTTTACATGACCACTACATTCCTTCGTACTTAGCATTGCATGGGATAACCTGAGGACATGCATAAGAAAAGGGTGAGCTATAAAGCCCAGTAAGGGAGTACACAATGAATAACATGAGGAGTACAATACATGTTAGGAAATAGGCATATCAATAGAGAATAAGAGATACATGAACATAAAGGCATGATAAATCATGATAATCATAACATGGAAATGTGGCAACAACACTTAACATTGAATTAGCATGAGCCAAGGCTCATTGCACATGGAGCATGAGTAAACCCTCATTGAACTTGAAGCATGAGTAAACCCTCGTTGCACTTGAATTAGCATGAGTCAACACTCATTGCACATGACGTATCATGATACTATACTTTACCCAATGCATTGGAGCGCTATAAAGGGCGCACCCTTCTTAAACATTTCATTTCATGCATAAGCGTGCCACATGGATCATAAAACATGGATTCATAAAACATAATCATTTATTCCACGATAAAGGAATGTGGAATTCATACATGAAACTTTAAAATCAATATGTAAATGTGCATAAAGGTGAATACCTTTGATGAAGAAATGGGCATGGTATTCACTACACAAAGACATTGGCTTAGAAAATCGGTGCGATTTCGGCAGCGTAACGGCGTGACATAAGAATTCATAAAAAACATTGATGAGAGAGAAAGGGGTTCCTCATCATATTTACATGTAATGGACAGTAAGGAGATCATATATATACATGTCCCAACAATAGAAATGGAATTTAGATTCATGATACAAAAGTATTGCTTGAATGTAAAAGAAGAGAGAGAAGTTCCTTTCGGAATTTCGGCATAGTAACGGGTGTACATGGGAGGCATTTAATGAGAGAGAAAGGGTTCTCCCATAATTCAAACAATAAGAGGGCAGTATGGGGGAGGTGAGAAACCATACCCCAACATTCATAATTGAAATAAAAAAGGGAAATACAACTTAAAGAAAATTGACAAAAAAAATGAGAAAGGAAGAAAACCCCTTACTTGGAAGTGTTCTTCCAAAGGCTAGAGAGAGGCTTGTGAGAGGCTTCTTGGGAGCTTGGGGCACCTTGAGATGATTCTAGAGAGAGTAGGGCAGAGGTTGGACGAACTTCAAGGGCTTTGGGTGAGGAGGAAGTGGGAGCTTGGGTGGGTTTATATAGGAAAGGTGAGAGAATTATTTATTATTTAGGTTTGGGACCCCTTATATTAAAATAATCCAAACCACAAACCATCCCATGGTATTTGCCCATGGTTTCTGGAAAAGGAAAGAGGAAAACAATATTTTACAAGGCCAAGGTCCGAACGTATTAAAAAATTAGGGTTGCTTATGTGGAGGTGAGTCACACTCCCATGGAAATTAATTTAAAAAGGCAAAGTGTTGAATAAGTCTTGAGGGATCCATTAATGCTTTGAAAAGTGAGTCAAACAAACCCAAACCTCATTATTTTATTGATAAAACACATATTGGCCGAACATAAGGATTATGGTATTTTATTACATCACCATTGGGTCATTATGATGTCATAAAACACATTATATATTTAAATGGTATTTAATTTTTACCCAAAAATTTGACTGTCTCAGAAAATTATGAAAAATTCACCGTTGGATAATTTCGACATCCTGATTCCAAAAATAATATTTATTTTATCTAAATAATTTTCTAAATATGTGAATTTTCACTTTTAAAATAAAAACCGACATTTATAAAAAATTCACAGGTTTTGACAGAAATGGCTTTCAAACCTTAATAAAAAATTTAATTGCATACATAAAATTATAAGATCATTTATATTTAATAAAAATTAATTTAATATTAATAATAATATTTTATTAAAATATTATTTAATTAAAAAATCCTTTAATTTAATAAAATATAATTCTTAATTAAATAATAACTAAAAACACTATTTGTACTTTAAAAACTAATTACAATGTATCAAAAATGACTAGAAATTATATTCATTATTATATACAAAAATGATGTACATGAACATGGTGCTACTTATTTGTTACATAACCCCTTAAAATATCCGCATAAGACCTAAGGGTAAGGTGTGCGATGGTGACAGACTCTTGGGGTTGCTCGGATAACATCGCTCGAGTGGTAATCTCTATCAATTTCCATTTTTCCCGTAGACGATCACGTTCGAGCTTGACTTGATGAAGCTCTGCTTGGGCTTGGTCAAGGGCAAAGCCCAAAGACGCCACCTCTTTTCCGAGCTCCGACAAGTGGGCTTCGTAAGGGTCAATTCTACTGGATGAGGCCATCGCTTCCTTTGTCTGAGTAGAAATGGTTTCGTTAAAGCCTTATATTTATAATACTCAGATGATCACTGTTCAACGGCTATAAAAGTAACGGTCACAAATCTTAACGTTAAACTAAAGAAGTTGACATCTTATAAAAACATTTTTTTTTTCCTAAAGAAACATTTAACTGGATCAAGAGGGATTTTCCATTAATGAAATTTTGGGTCGTTACAACATTCCCCCCTTAAGGAATTTCGCCCTCAAATTTTTCCTTTTCCCACACTAAAACAAATGTGGGTAACTTAGCTTCATCATATCATCCTACTCCCAAGTTGCTTCTTCAAACTTGTGGTTTTTCCAAAACACCTTGACGAGGGGCATTGTCTTATTTCATAGAACTTTTTCTCTATGATCCAAGATCTTCACTGGTTGCTCCTCATAAGAAAGATTGTCTTCTAATTGTACCACCTCAGAAGAGAGTACATGTGAAGGGTCTGGTATGTACTTCCTTAAGAGGGATACATGGAAGACATCATGCACCTTGGCCATAGTAGGTGGAAGTGCTAGTCGATAGGCCACAGCCCCAACACGATCAAGAATCTCGAAGGGGCCGATGTACCTTGGACTTAACTTCCCTTTCTTTCCAAACCTCATGACCTTCTTCCACGGAGATATGCGTAAAAACACCATGTATCCGACTTTAAACTCAAGGTCTCGTCGACGATTATCTGCATAACTCTTCTGTCGACTTTGGGCTGCCTTGATATGCTGCTGAATGGTTTTCACCTTCTCCACCATTTCTTCGACCATTTCTGGTCCAAGCAGCTTACGTTCACCGACATCATCCCAACATGCTGGTGTTCTACACCTTTTCCCATACAGGGCTTCATATGGTTCCATTTGGATGCTCGAGTGGAAACTATTATTATAAGAGAACTCAACTAGAGAAAGATGTTGATCCCATCCTCCTTTAAAGTCCATTGAGCACGCTCTCAACATATCCTCAAGTGTTTGGATAGTCCGCTCGGATTGGCCATCAGTTTGAGGATGATAGGCCGTACTGAAGTTCAGTTCAGTATTCAGAGCATGTTGAAGACTCTTCCAAAACTTAGAGGTAAATCTTGGATCTCAGTCAGACACAATAGATAGTGGTACTCCATGCAACCGTACCACTTCCCTGATATATATCTGTGCCAGTTGATCCAAAGATAAATCCTCTCGAATAGCAATGAAGTGTGCAGTCTTTGTAAGACGGTCCACAATAACCCAGATTGCATTGTTTCTTTTGGATGTCCTTGGAAGTCCAGTGACGAAGTCCATGGTGATGTTCTCTCATTTCCATTCTGGTAAGGGCAATGGTTGCATCATCCCCTTAGACTTCTGCCTCTCTGCCTTCACTTGCTGACACACCAGGCACTTTGATGTATATTCGGCGATCTCCTTCTTCATATTATCCCACCAAAAGTTTTCTAGGAGATCTCGATACATATTTGTGCTCCCTGGGTGAATAGAGAAATTTGAACTATGTGCATCATCCAAAAGTTCCTTCTTCAGCTCCGAACTTGATGGGACACATAGTCTTTTCCCAAACCGCACAATTCCTTCTTCATTAACATTAAACTCTGAGGATTTTCCCTTTTTGATAGCTTCCACTTTTTCTTGGATTCTCGCAACATCCTTTTGAGCATCCTTTAACCTTTCCAAAAGAGATGGTTGAGCAATCATTTGTGAAAGGATTGATGATGTTCCCTTCTTTATGATTCTCACGTCCATCTTCATCAAGTCTAAGAAGATTGGATCCTTCTCAATTCTCATCATTGATAGAATTGCTAGATCCTTTCTACTTAGGGCATCCGCCACCTTGTTCGCCTTCCCAGGGTGGTAATGTATTGAACAGTCATAATCCTTTATGAGCTCTATCCATCTTCTCTGGCGCATATTAAGCTCTTTCTGTGTGAATATATATTTAAGACTCTTGTGGTCAGTATATATCTCACATTTCTCTCCATAGAGATAATGCCACCAGATTTTCAAGGCAAAGATCACCGCCGCCAACTCCAGATCATGCGTTGGATAGTTTCGCTCATGGATTTTCAACTGTCTTGAGGCATAGGATATCACTTTATCATTCTGCATCAGCACACATCCTAAGCCCTTCTTCGAAGCATCACTAAATACCACAAAAAGCTCCCCACTTGTGGGTAAAGTGAGCACGGGTGCAGTGATAAGCCTCCTTTTCATCTCCTTGAAGCTTTCTTCGCATTCATCACTCCAAGCAAACTTTACTCCCTTTCGATTTAGCTTGGTAAGAGGGTTGGACAATCGTGAGAAGTTTCTCACAAATCGTCGATAATATCTAGCTAACCCCAAGAAGCTACGGATATCAGTTACCGATGTTGGCCTCGGCCATCCCTCAATTGCATCTGTTTTGGAGGGGTCCACAGATATCCCATTGCTTGTGATGATATGGCCTAAGAATGAGACCTCCTTCAACCAGAACTCACACTTGATGTACTTGGCATAGAGCTTCTCCTTGCGCAAAGTCTCCAGTACAGTTCTTAAATGCTCCTCATGGTCCTCCTTGGTTTTGGAGTATATTAGAATATCATCTATAAAGACTACCACAAATTTATCTAGGTAATCTCTAAAGACTCTATTCATCAAGTCCATGAATATTGCTGGAGCATTGGTGAGTCCAAAAGGCATTACTATGAATTCATAGTGCCCGTACCTTGTACGAAAAGCAGTCTTGGGGATATCTTCCTTCTTCACCCTTACTTGATAATATACCGACCGCAAGTCGACCTTGGAGAAGTATTGTGCTCCACGCAGCTGATCAAACAAGTCATCGATTCTTGGGAGAGGATACTTGTTCTTTATCGTGATTTTGTTAAGTTCATGATAATCGATGCAAAGCCGCATTGACCCATCCTTCTTCTTGACGAAGAGGACTGGTGCACCCCATTGTGATGCACTTGGGCGTATAAACCCTTTATCCAGATTCTCCTGTAGTTGTTTCTTCAGTTCTTCAAGCTCAACCACAGCCATTCTATATGGAGTCTTGGATATTGGTAGCGCCCCAGGTATAAGTTCAATTGAGAACTCAACATCTCTTCTTGGAGGAAGACCAGGAAGTTCCTCGGGAAATACTTCAGCGAATTTTCTCACAATAGGCATTTCTTCAAGGGTGGTTTCTTCCTTGGACTCAATCATCTGAGCCAGATATGCGTGCTCATAAGGTAGTAATATCCATGCTTGAGATGATGGAGCTAAAGGAGATTCATCTTCCTCCTGACACTTGTAAAGAATCGGGAGTCGATTCTCCATATGGAGTGTGATTTCCCTCTCCCGACAATTTATGTTGGCTCTATATAAGGAAAGCCAATCCATGCCAAGAATTGCATCAAATTCCACCAAAGTGAGTATGACGAGGTTCGCCAGGAAATTCAATCCACAGATTATAACAGGGGAGGACTTATAATCATGGGATGCAATGATTTCCCCATTTGCCGTACTCACCGACATCTTTACTTCCATGATTTGTGGTGGTGCAGGGATTGTTCTACTAAACTTCTGAGATATAAAAGAATGCATAGAACCTGAATCAAAAAGTATGTTCGCTATTCTTGAATGAATAACTAGCGTACCTGTCACCACTTCGTTGTCGGGGTTCACTTCGGCAGAAGTGATGGCAAAATCTCTTCCTTGCTGTCTTGGAGGTTGTTGATTGCCTCCGATAACCCTTGGATTAGGGCACTGATTCGCAAAATGACCCGGTTCATTGCATTTGAAGCATTGAACAACGCGTTGAGGTTCGAACGGAGCGTTCCTCCCCTCCGTCGCAGCCGCGGGTCCTTCTTGCTGACAGTTAACAGCTAGGTGCCCTTCTCTTCCACACTTGAAGCATTTTCTTGTCCCCCTAAGGCAATTTCCAGGGTGCTTTTTTTCCACACTTTTGGCAAGTGGGGTGCTGGAATTTCTTAGCACCGTTGGATTTATCCATCGGACCACTAGCATTGAAGTCCACCTTCCGCTTCTTGTCCCCATGATACCCCTGTGATTCTCCGATCTCCATTTCAACCTTGAGGGCACATCGGACAATTTCCTCATAGCTGTCGAAGTCACGGATCGCTAATGCTTTCTGCAAGCTAGGCTTCAGCCCACCAAAGAAGCGGTCAACCTTGCATTCGGGGGTAACGACAAAGCCGGAAGCGTATCGTGCAAGCCTTGTGAAGTTTGCCTCATACGCTCCCACAGATTCCTCATCTTTCTGCTTGAGGGAAAGGAAGTCCCTTTCCATCTTAAGACGGAGGGTGCGTGGAAAATATTTATCGAAAAACATCTTCCGGAATACCTTCCATTCCAAAGCCTCGATCTCCTCCTCAGGCTTCATATTTTTGATCAACGTCCACCATTGATCAGCTTCACCCTCCATACGATAAGACGCCAGGAGAACCTTCTCTTTTTCAGAGCATTGGAGGATGGAGAATATCTTTTCAATGGAGTTGATCCATTGTTCAGCAATCGTGGGATCGGATGATCCACTAAAAGTAGGAGGCCTTTGTCTCATGAAGCTTTCAATAGCGACTTGTTCTTTCTTAGGGGGGGTTGAACGTTCCTCTTGACCAGTGTTTCTATTCAAAACTTGAGTTAGCTGAGAGAGAAGCGTGACAAAGTTCGCGATTCCCGCTCCCATTGGATTGGGCATCTCATAAGTACAATCATCACACTGATCTTCACAACTGTTGTTAGCCCGAGTTCTCCTATTACCGGCCATTGGCTGGAATAAAAGGAAAGTTAGGGGTAACACATAAAGGGTAATCCAAAGACAAAAGTTGATGACTTATAAATAAACTTTAATCTCTTTAACTCATGAGTCTATAGGATTCAATCCAGGCTTTTCATGATCTTCCTTCTAACATATATTCTTAGGGGCATTTTTCCCTTAATAAGGGTTCATACTAAGATTGTGAATTTATCAAAACATATCCCCCGGGAGTGTCGTAACCAAGAGTGCAGCAAGGCCCATTGTCGTGCACCAGTTCCCGTTCGAGTCTAGCTCAAAGCGGTGTTTTCAGGTTTTACCCCTAGGATACATCTGTGCCAGAGCCGCCTCTACCTGCTCGTATCCAGACAGGGATGTATTTGTTTGATAAACCACTTACTTAGTATTTACCAAAACTTAGGGATGTTTTTATTATGATTAGTCTTGTATATAAGGCTTTACTAGGGTTTCCTAATCCCAAAAATAACTAAACCTATCCTCTGATACCAACTATGATAACCCTGTTTTTTATTACAACTTAAACATGCTTTATTACATAAAACTTCACTTGATACAACAAAGAAGATCGAGAGGTTTAGTGTCTTTGGGGCTTAGGATTATTACATAAAAACATTAAACTTGAAATACAACATCCTTATTGAAAACTTCCTTTACATGACCACTACATTCCTTCGTACTTAGCATTGCATGGGATAACCTGAGGACATGCATAAGAAAAGGGTGAGCTATAAAGCCCAGTAAGGGAGTAGACAATGAATAACATGAGGAGTACAATACATGTTAGGCAATAGGAATATCAATAGAGCATAAGAGATACATGAACATAAAGGCATGATAAAGCATGATAATCATAACATGGAAATGTGGCAACAACACTTAACATTGAATTAGCATGAGCCAAGGCTCATTACACATGGAGCATGAGTAAACCCTCATTGCACTTGAAGCACGAGTAAACCCTCGTTGCACTTGAATTATCATGAGTCAGCACTCATTGCACATGACGTATCATGATACTATACTTTACCCAATGCATTGGAGCGCTATAAAGGGCGCACCCTTCTTAAACATTTCATTTCATGCATAAGCGTGCCACATGGATCATAAAACATGGATTCATAAAACATAATCATTTATTCCACGATAAAGGAATGTGGAATTCATACATGAAACTTTAAAATCAATATGTAAATGTGCATAAAGTTGAATACCCTTGATGGAGAAATGTGCATGGTATTCACTACACAAAGACATTGGCTTAGAAAATCGGTGCGATTTCGGCAGCGTAACGGCGTGACATAAGAATTCATAAAAAAAATTGATGAGAGAGAAAGGGGTTCCTCATCATATTTAAATGTAATGGACAGTAAGGAGATCATATATATACATGTCCCAACAATAGAAATGGAATTTAGATTCATGATACAAAAGTATTGCTTGAATGTAAAAGAAGAGAGAGAAGTTCCTTTCGGAATTTCGGCATAGTAACGGGTGTACATGGGAGGCATTTAATGAGAGAGAAAGGGTTCTCCCATCATTCAAACAATAATAGGGCAGTATGGGGGAGGTGAGAAACCATACCCCAACATTAATAATTGAAATAAAAAAGGGAAATACAATTTAAAGAAAATTGACAAAAAAAATGAGAAAGGAAGAAAACCCCTTACTTGGAAGTGTGCTTCCAAAGGCTAGAGAGAGGCTTGTGAGAGGATTATTGGGAGCTTGGGGCACCTTGAGAGGATTCTAGAGAGATTAGGGCAGAGGTTGGACGAACTTAAAGGTCTTTGGGTGAGGAGGAAGTGGGAGATTGGGTGGGTTTATATAGGAAAGGTGAGAGAATTCTTTATTATTTAGGTCTGGGACCCCTTATATTAAAATAATCCAAACCACAAACCATCCCATGGTATTTGCCCATGGTTTCTGGAAAAGGAAATAGGAAAACAATATTTTACAAGGCCAAGGTCCGAACTTATTAAAAAATTAGGGTTGCTTATGTGGAGGTGAGTCACACTCCCATGGAAATTAATTTAAAAAGGCAAAGTGTTGAATAAGTCTTGAGGGCTCCATTAATGCTTTGAAAAGTGAGCCAAACAAACCCAAAACCTCATTATTTTAATGATAAAACACATATTGGCCGAACATAAGGATTATGGTATTTTATTACATCACCATTGGGTCATTATGATGTCATAAAACACATTATATATTTAAATGGTATTTAATTTTTACCCAAAAATTTGACTGTCTCAGAAAATTATGAAAAATTCACCGTTGGATAATTTCGACGTCCTGATTCCAAAAATAATATTTATTTTATCTAAATAATTTTCTAAATATGTGAATTTTCACTTTTAAAATAAAAACCGACATTTATAAAAAATTCACGGGTTTTGACAAAAATGGCTTTCAAACCTTAATAAAAATTTTAATTGCATTCATAAAATTATAAGATCATTTATATTTAATAAAAATTAATTTAATATTAATAATAATATTTTATTAAAATATTATTTAATTAAAAAATCCTTTAATTTAATAAAATATAATTCTTAATTAAATAATAACTAAAAACACTATTTGTACTTTAAAAACTAATTACAATGTATCAAAAATGACTAGAAATTATATTCATTATTATATACAAAAATAATGTACATGAACATGGTGCTACTTATTTGTTACATAACCCCTTAAAATAGCTGCATAAGACCTAAGGGTAAGGTGTGCGATGGTGACAGACTCTTGGGGTTGCTCGGATAACATCGCTCGAGTGGTAATCTCTATCAATTTCCATTTTTCCCGTAGACGATCACGTTCGAGCTTGACTTGATGAAGCTCTGCTTGGGCTTGGTCAAGGGAAAAGCCCAAAGACGCCACCTCTTTTCCGAGCTCCGACAAGTGGGCTTCGTAAGGGGCAATTCTACTGGATGAGGCCATCGCTTCCTTTGTCTGAGTAGAAATGGTTTCGTTAAAGACTTATATTTATAATACTCAGATGATCACTGTTCAACGGCTATAAAAGTAACGGTCACAAATCTTAACGTTAAACTAAAGAAGTTGACATCTTATAAAAACATTTTTTTTTCCTAAAGAAACATTTAACTGGATCAAGAGGGATTTTCCATTAATGAAATTTTGGGTCGTTACATACATAGATTTTCCCATCTTCATTGTATCTTATCATGATATTAGGTTCACTTAAAAAATTTGGAAAGGCCTTGAGAAGTCATTGGGATCTGAATTAAATTTTAGTACAGCTTTTCATCTTCAATCAGATGGGTAGTCAGAATGAAAAATTCAGAACTTGGAGTATATGTTACATGCTAGTTTGATTGATTACCAAGGGAGTTGGGATCAACATATTTCTTTGGTTGAGTTTTCTTATAATATAAGTTTTCATTCTAGTATACAGATGGCACCATTTGAAGCATTATATGGAAAGAGGTATCGAACTCCATCTTTTTGGGATTAAGTAGGAAAGAGGAAGTCAATGGGACTAGAATTGGTAGAAGAGATGGAAGAAAATTTTTAGTGTATTTAGAAGCACATAAGGACAACATAGAGCAGGCAGAAAAGTTATGTAGATAATAGGAGGAAGGATCATTCTTTTGAGGTAGTTGATTATGTCTTTCTGAAAGTTTCTCCATGGAAATGTTTAAGAATTGGTGTCCTAGAACCAACTGGTTGTACTTTGGTTACATGGATATTTAATATATTTAAATATTAAACATATTATTATATATTGTTCATTGTTGTGCATGACTATGATGTAATAATGTCCTAGAGTATTGGTTGCATTGATAAGGTCATGTCAGTTCCCCGCTTTGATGAGAACCTTGAAATGATATAACAATATTCTTAGATATAGTTCTACGATTGGATGACATACTATGATGGTACACATAGAATGCAGACCGTTAGGTGTGAGCACTCGTAAATAGATGAGACTTTTTCTCATGAAGTTCACACTTAGTAATCTACAAGATATGAGATTCTGATAACATACCCTTTAGTAGGAATTTCTCATGTTTTGGTGTCATCATATATTTCTATCTTCGAGTGTGTTTAATGATATTTAGACTTTAATATTATCATTAATATGTTTCATGACTCGTACACTTGGATTTATTGACTAAAACCATCACATAGACGGTTGGTGGAAAGTAGGGTGCATTGGGTGTGTCGCAAGTGGAATGTTAATAATGGATAAGTTGATGAAGGATTTGTCCCTTTCACTTATGGAAGTTGATATCTTTCCCCTTTGATTGAAATATAACTATTGCACAAAATTCCATGGCTATGGTGTAATGACGAGTTTATTTCAAGTAGTCAAAGAATGACGTATCAAGCATAAAATTTGATGAAACTATCATGAAATATTCTCGATGAAACATTGTGACAAAGGGATTATATTACACAGTGAGAATTCGTATGTGGATTTCATTGTTGAAAACTTAAGTTCTTTCTCTTGGGTTCCTTGACCCATTGCTAGACATTACTCTTGGACTTTAGGAAAGTCCGCCTAATGCCAATGAGAAAGAATCCTAGAGGTTCACACAGAAATTTATTCTGGTGGTATCAATTAAATTCTATTTGAATTTAAATAATAAATATTATTCTCAAAAGAATGGAATAATTTTATTCAAGTTAAAATGATTTCATAAATTAATTAAATATTTATTCATCGGATGGTGGGTAAAATATATTTATTTATTTTATTTAATATTTAATAAATATTTATTTAGTAGTTTTTGAATAAAATATTTATTTAAGTAAATAATTTACTTATTTATTTATTTGGGTGTTCAATAAATTGAAGTGGAGTTCGAGAGGACCACATCCGGTCCGATAGTAAAATAATTATTTGCAAGACGATAAATAATTATTTAACTAGCTGGAATAAATTAAAATATCATTATTATTACTTTGTGATGCAGAATGTTATTTATAATTCAGTTTTGCGCAAGTTGGCACACCATAAATAAGGACAGGGTATTATTATTAATATCATGGTTTTTGTCTATGGTTATTAATATATTTAATTTTTGTTACGTAATTAAATATTGTAATTGAAGCCCCATGTCAATAAATACACACGTACGTCTATTGTACATTGTACCGAACCGCACACCTGGTGAATTGATAATTGTTGAGCTAAAAAATTTCTCTCTCGAACCCTCTTCCCACCTCTCTCATGAATGAGATCCATTCTTCAAGGATGAAGAACAAGCGATCAAGAATGACCGACACTCACTTCACCACACTAGCACCTATAGAGTGAGCAGTGTCGATTGGAGGCCATCAAAGCACATGTGGATCACCTCTAGAGGGATTCTAGTTTGGATCCTTATAAGCGCAAAAAGATAATCCAGAAGGGTCATTCTGGAAAATTAAAATCATCAATGAAGAAAATACCAAAGATCTAGGTATTATTTTATTTATGAAATTAATTTAATTAATTATAAACATGATGTGAAAGATCCTCTCGAAAGGTTTCAGGAATCTTCCTTCTTTATTAAAATATTTGATTCTATTTTGTGGAGACTGGTGTTCATCATTGTATTGATCCCAGAATAATCATTGATCATGGTAAAAATCAAAGTTGGGTGCCATCCCAACCACGCTTCCGTTGTACCTGGAACCTAAAATTGGTATCAGAGGGGTTACATCATAGTTTATAATTATTTAAATATTTCTTTGTTGATTTACACATTTAATAATTTAGTTGTTTCAATTCTAGTTAATCGTTCTACAAATCTGAATCTCGAGATCCATTCCTCCTCTTTCATTTCTCATTCACCTTACAGAAATGGTCTTTTATTTTAATTTTGATTAAAATAAAACAGAGGATCACATTCGAATGTGCCAATGGTTTCTATCAGTACAACACTAGAACACACAACGTGTATTCGGAAGTACATGCCATTTAGCCAAGGTTCTATTCACCAGGTCTAGTCCACCAAACCAATCCATGTAATTGGTGTTTGTTTAAGTCTTAATTACTATGTGCATTGACCAAGAATAGGTGGCATGCAGTTTTCGGATTACACATTGTGTGTCCCACTGGACAAGACGTGTAGCCCCTTCGGGTTAGGGATGGACCGTGTACCCCATACACGGATTTCCTGGATTGAGACCGTGTAACAAAGAACTACACAGTGTGTGGCCCACTAGACATGCTGTGTACTTTGAATATTTCCAAAGTACACTCACATGTCGTTTCCCCAAGTGTGTACTTTGGATGGACGGTGAAAAATAGTACATGTTGTGTAGTTGGAACTACATGTCGTGTACTCATCCAAATTACGCAGATTTATTATAATTTATTATTATATTATACAAACCCTTGAGATGTGTACCATAATTCAGGCATAAAGATAAGGAAAAACATGTGATATGTGTTATATATATATATGTTCAATTTAACATATGTGTAATGTTCATTTCCACTCATTGGGTAGTTATGAATAGGAATTCACCGGGTTGCCTCCAATGTACAAGTTACATACAAAGATAACTTTAAATGAATTTATTTGTTTAAAATTATGATGTATGAGAATCTCAAGATAAAAGGATTGATTAATTAAAGATGATAATTAATTGATTCGAGCGTGATTTATCTTAAAAAAGAATGATTAAATAATTGTATCATAGTTTTATTTATGTGTAAATATCGTTGCATGTATGGATGATCATGAGATAGACCAATACCTTTGTATGTATATGGTTTCTTTTAATTTATTTATTAAGATTAAATTTGTTTTCATGTGATCCTTCTCCTCATTAATATGTAGGGCCTTCTTGCCTAAGGTTTCTTTTATGTAAAACCCCTTTTACTCTTCAACTTCATGTGATTTAAAAAAGGGAATATATAATGGATGGAACTCTGAAGCTAGTGGAGGCGGTTTAAGTTGGATCCGAGATGAAACCAATCCCAGGAGATATAGAGGTAGACAGGTGCAAAACAGTAAACATGAACCCAAAAGCATCAATATGTCTCTCCCCATGGTCAGGGTTAGTTTATCAACCGCTAGATAAACTGACCATTAGAAAATATCATGATAATTCCCTTTAATTTATCTTATTTCTATAAGTTTCATTTTTCATCATTATGGATGTGTTTTCACGATCACATAATTAATGAATTAAATAAGCATTCAAGATGAAACTAAAATAAACCAAACTTATGCATAAATATTATCAAGACATGGTCAATCACTTATGTATGTTCCACATAATATTAATAATCATGTGATAATGATAACAATAAATTCACGCATAAGAGATAAAAATCCCTCAAATAAAATATTAAGTTAGACCAATCCTTTTGTTACTTGATTAAGGGAAAAAATCAATAAACCTATGTCTTTGACCAACCCTTGTTGGGACACATACTTTTATGCAAGAATCCCTTATGAAAGTTTTTGGGTTGAGTTAACCATATTACCTCAAGAGAAGTATCCCTTGCTAGACATGGTGTAATATTGGAGGCAAGAGTTGAGGAAGTCCAAAGTAATGATTTTAGGATTGGGGAGTCCAATCAATAGATCAATGATCTTCAAGCCCATAGTAGGAAAATACCTCCCTACCTAAATATCTTCTAAATAGAATGACCAACCCTTTTGGGGTTATACGAAGGGGAATATGTATCCTTGCCACTAGAATTTCATGGAAACTGGGCATTCTGAGTTCAATGGAGAGGGTCATTGGGACTTGATAAAATAATGGGATACTTTAAAAAATATAATATTTCTCATAAAATGTAATCAAGAAAGTACTAATGATCTTCTCTTTTAATTGTTGAATAAAAATTACAAACTTATCAACCACACTATCCCTGCGATCAATTTTGGATAAAGATAACATCCTCACCTGTAGTAACTTCCAATAACGGTTTAGACACCTTTGGGTTATCCTACTCCATGAACAAAAGTCTTACATACAAGAGTTAACATTACTTTATCCGCCTTCCAAAGAGGTGAGTGATGAGGATTTCATGGTCTTTGAGAAAAATATGAACGATACGGTCAACGTTCAATGTTTGATGTTATCATCAATGTCTAGTGAGCTCATGAAGTCTCATTAAAACATGGATGCTTATAGCATGATCGAGTACCTCCTTGGTCTTTCCCATGACATATCAAGATAGGAAAGTTTTGAAATCTCTAAGGCACTGTTTTAGATTAATCTTGGAGAATGTACCCCAACTGGGCCTCATGTAGTCAGGATCATTGGCTACATTGAGCGCCTGAAGGTTCTAGGGTTTAAACTCCCTAAATAACTAGGCACCGATCTCATTCTCACATCACTCCCTCAGAGATTCTCTAACTTTTTTTTCAATTTCAATATGAACAATATTGAGAAGTCTATATCTGATCTTCTTATCCCCATTCTCCAAGTGGAAAAATATATGAAGTGTGAAAATCCTTCTGTCCTTATGGTGAATAAGATGAAAGGGAAGGCAAAGAGATTTAAGCCCAAAGCTTCTTCATGGCCTTCCAAGAAAAGGAATATCAAAGGGGATGAAAAGGAATATGAGGATATTTGTTTTTCATATGGAAAGAAGGGCCACTAGAAGAATAAGAACACCCAGTCTAAGAAGTAAGGGGAAGCTTTAGGTGTGTTTGTTATCGAATTCAATTTATCTATTTATACAAATTGGGTATTAGATAAAGCTTTTGGTGCTCACATATGTATCCAAATATAGGATCCAAGTAGATTTAGGAATATTAACCAAGATGAGGAAGATCTACGAGCATCCAATAGACCTAGACTTGATGATGTAGCTGTCGGGGACTACCACCTCATGCATACAACTAGGATGGTCTTGGTGTTAAAGGGTTATTAATATGTGTCGTCTATTACTACAAACTTTATTTCTGTATTCTGATTATATACAGATGAATTTTTTTTAAGTTTATAAATTAATGTGGCTTCTTTTACAAAGATAACATATGTTTTGGTAGGGCACATTTACACAACGTTCTTTACGTGTTAAATTACACAAACTGAGTAATGGAAATCGATAACAAAGATATTTCACATGACTCGTACAAAACCCAAATTTGGCATCACCAGCTAGTTCATGTAAATGAGAAATGCTTTCAAAAGATACATCAAGATGGATATTTAGATTCTTTTGAACTAAAACAACGTGGCGTTTCTCATGCATGTTTACAAGGAAAAATAACCAAAACCCAATTTAGTGGGAAAGGTGAAAGGGAAAAATAACTTCTTGAATTGGTTCATACTGATGTGTGTGGACCATTTCTAGTTGAATAAAGGGTAGGGTAATCATACTTAATAAAATTTACTGATGATTTTAGTAGATATGGATATATCTACATAATGAGGTATAAGTTGGATTCTTTTGATATGTTCAAAGAATATAAAAATTAATTTGAGAACCAGCTTGGTAAGAAGATTAAGAAACTCCACTCAGATTGAGGTAGAGAATATCTTAATCAAGATTTCATTGATTACTTACGAAATTTTGGGATCCTATCCCAACTCACTCCTCTATACACACCCTAATGGAAATTTGTTATCAAAAGGAGGAATCTCACCCTATTTGACATGGTGAGATCAATGATGAGTCATGCGAGTCCTCCATTATCTTTTTGGGGATATGCATTACAAATAGTGACAGACATACTAAAAAAAGTACCAAATAAATTAATAAATGGTATTCCATATGAGTTATGGAGTGGAAAGAAAGCCATATTATAAAATGTACATTTGTGGGGAAGCGATGTGTTTTTTAAGGCTGCTTCAGGTAACAAACTTGCACCATAAGGAACAAAGTGTACCTTTATAGGATACCCCAAGGAAACAAAGGGATATTACCTATACAACCCCTCATTAAATAAGGTTATAGTGAAAAGACACTCCATATTCTTCGATATGGAGAAAATATCCAAAAGTGATAGTGTGAGAGAGATATACTTTGATGAAGTTGAGGCTCACGGTACACAAGAGTTGGTGTAGGAACAGATTCCATAAAGCCCTGTGGAAGAAAGAACTATTCTAGAGATACAAGAGTTGTGTAAGAGTACAAGAGAGGTTAGAGAATTGGAATAGTATGGTTTTATAGTTACCGAGGATGGAGAATCATTATTAGTTGATAATAATGATCCTCTAACCTACAGAGAAGCGGTATGTGGCACAGATTTTGCCAAGTAGCAAGAATCCATGAATTCTAAAATGGATTCCATGTACTAAAACCAAGTCTAAATTTTTCTAGATCCTCCAATTTATGTAAAGATTGTTGTTTGAAAATGGTTATTCAAGAAGAAATTGTACATGGAAGGACAAGTCAGTACCTATAAGGTATGACTAGTTGTAGAAGGGTTCGAACAGCATCAAGGCATTGACTACGATGAAAAATTTTCACCAATTTAAATGCTAAAATCCATTAGAATTCTATTGTCCATTTCCACTTACCATTACTATGAGATTTGGAAAATTTATGTCAAAACAACCTTCTTTAATGGGAACATTCAAGAAGATGTCTACATGACACAACCTAGAGGGTTTATGACTCCAAAGGATTCCAATAAGGTATGCAAGTTGCACAAATCCATTTATGGATAAAATCAAGAATCCAAGTCATGGAAATTCATTTTGATAAATCCATAATAAAATTTGGTTTTATCAAGAACACATGTGAGCCTTGTTTCTACAAACGGTTTAGTGGGAGTGCAATTGTTTTCCTAATAGTATATGTTGATGAAATATTACTTATTGAAAATGAGATACTAGTCTTACTATCTGTTAGTTAATGGTTGCATCAATTCTTCTCTATAACGGTCCAGGGAAAAGTAGTATATATATTTTTGGGATCAAGATCCATCGTGATAGATCCAAGAGAATGTTGAGCCTAAGTCAGAGTACATACATTGATAAGATACTGAAGATATTCAGTATGGAACAATATAAGAGGGTATTATTGCCAGCCTCACATGACATTCATCTTTCCAAGAAAATTTCTCCTCAAACACATAAGGAAAGAAAGATAATGGAAAGGAAATCATACGCATCAGAGATTGATCCATTCATGTATTCCATTATATGTACTAGGATGGATGTCACCTATGCATTGAGTACGGTAGGCAGATATCAAGCTTGCCCAGGTGACCGCCATTGGATGGCAGTCAAGACTATCCTAAAGTATATGAGGCATACTGAGTATATATTTCTGGTTTATGGAGGAGATGAGGAACTAGTAATAAGAGGATATGAAGATTCTATCTTCCAAACAGATCAAGATGACATGAAGTCACAAATTGGATACATCTTCACTTTGAATGGAGGTACAGTGATCTGAAAGAGCTCAAAGCAGAGTGTGGTTGTAGATTCTAAAGCAGAGTCCGAGTATATTGAAGCTTATAAGGCTATGAAAGAATCATTTTGGATGTGAAGCTTCATCCAAGATTTGGATGTCATACCTAGAAATAAAGATCCCATAACACAGTATTGTGATAATACTACAGTGGTGGCTCTCGCAAAAGAGCCAAGGTCACATCAGCAAACGAAGCACAAACTTTGGAAGTATCATCTCTTGAAGGATTTTTTTCAGAGAGGTGAAGTTGTAGTGAGAAGTATTTCCACATAAGAAAATGTGGCGGACCCCTTGACTAAAGCCTTGACTCAGCAGAAACATGATCACCATGTGAGGTATAGTGGACTGAAATTCATAGGCATTTGGCTCTAGTCCAAGTGGGAGTTTGTAAGATTTTGTATCCTAGAACCATCTGGTTATACTTTGGTTACATGTATATTTAACATATTTAAATATTAAACATCTTATTACATATTGTTCATTGTTCTTCATGATTATGATGTAATAATGTCCTAGTGTATTTGTTGCATCGATAAGGTAATGGATGTTCCCCGCTTTGATGAGAACCTTGAAATGATATAACAATATTCTTAAATATAGTTCTATGGTTGGTTGACATTCTATGATGGGTCACTTAGCTTGCAGACCTTCAGGTGTGAGTAATTGTAAGAAGATGATACTTCCTCTCATGAAGTTCACACTTGGTAATCTCCAAGATACGAGATTATGAGAACAGACCTGCCAGTAGGAATTCCGTATGTTTTGGTGTCATCAGATATTTCTATCTGCAAGCATGTGTAATGATCTTTAGACTTTAATATTATCATTAATATGTGTCACAACTCGCACACTTTTATTTATTGATGAAATCCGTCATACAGATAGTTTGTGGGAAGTAGGGTATATTAGGTACGTCATGAGTGGCATATTATTAATGGATAAGTTGAGGAAGGATTTGTCACTTCCATTTATGGAAGTTTATATCTCATCCCTTTGATTGAAATAGAACCATCGTACGAAATTCCATGGCCATGGTGTAATGACGGGTTTATTTCAAGTAGTCAAAGAATGACGTATCAAGCATATATGTAGATGATACTATCGTGAAACTTGGTTGATGAGATATTGCGATAAATTGTTGTATTACACAGTGAGCATTCGTATGTGGATTTCATTGTTGCAACTTTAAGTTATTTCTCTTGGGTGCCTTGACCTGTTTCTAGACAGTATGATTGAAATTTAGGAAAGCCCACCTAATGCCAATGAGAAAGAATCCAACAGGGTCACACATGAAGTTTTTCTGGTGTTCTTGGTTAAATTCTATTTGAATTTAATTAATAAATATTATTCTCAAGGAAATAGAATAATTTTATTCAAGTTAAAATTATTTCATAAATTGAATAAATATTTATTCACTGGATTGTGGGTAGAATATATTTATTTATTTTATTAAACATTTAATAAATATTTATTTACTGGTTTGTAAATGAAATATTTATTTAAGAGAATAAATGTAACTTCCCCGACCTAGAATCCACTAAACCAGTGCTCTAAGATGGGTTGTTACATGACCTTAAGAACACCTCCTCATATGCCAAAGGTTTCCGACTAGTAGCGGGGGTCTGAATAGTCAATTGGGGAGACTATACCCCCTTTTAATCAGAGTAAGATAGAATAGAAGATAAACAAAATAGCATAATAATAACCAATACTATCATAGCATGAATAAACAACCACTCCCAAAATGGGATACAACCAAGTTCAACAGTAAATATGCCATGTTTTCCTACAAGTGAGAAAGTGAACAAAACCCAAAATAAAGACAACTGCAAAATCCCCAAAATGGTCCTGACATCAAGTCTAGATCCTCCTCCATGTACACTCATGCCAACCCAACTACCTAGCAAGGAACTTTTCCCTTCTCCTGACCTTAAAACATAAAGTCTGCTCAGGTTACCAATGGTGGCCCAATCAGGGTGTGAGTACAACTCATTAGGCCATCACCCACGGTTTCTAAAAAATATATGTTATAAACAGAATTTCATGCAAAAGAAAATGAATAATAAATGATAAGTATAAGATTAATATCCCTTATCCAGTTTAGGTCAATTGCGCACATTTATTTCCATTTCCATATCTTAACATTTCATCCCATTTACCATTACTTACCAAATCCAACACATTTAACATGGGTTCATTGAAAAAAACAATTACACGGGATCGAGTACACAATCCCATACCTGAGGGAAAATAGAAAACAGAGTTTGGAGCGTCAGTCAAACTTTCCATCAACCATATCCTCACCTCGAAGCATCAGTTTGAGTGGATGAAACCATTAGGGGAATAGAGCATCAGTTCTTATCCCTAACCTGTGCATTGCGGTGGAGTTTAGAGCATCAATCCAACTCGACCCATGGGCGTAGAACCTCTGTCAATACCCTACACTACTAAGAAATGTGCACATGCTATACATATATGTGGCCATTAACCATTTACACAACATCAAAACCACTTCCCAAGGAAAACATAACCCATAATAATAACATGAGGGTTAACACCATGCCTTAACCCATTAACACATTTACCACACTTCACATTATTCAACCATTTAACCCAATTCCATTTCATTATTTTTATCTCACTAAGAATTCATTCGTTGTACCTATCTCATTAGGATTTGTTGTTTTTTCCTAACTCATTAGGCTTCATTACCAAACTCATAATCCATTCCATTATGGTCTTTCATCATTTCTACATACTAACCCATTACATGTTCTAACACTATTCACAATTCATTTAACATATCCATGTTCACCCGTATAAACCACATTCATGTTAACCCAATATCCCTTAGGTTATTATTATTATTAATCCTAGCAACATCACCTAGATTCTTCCCCAACACCATCAATATAATTAACATGTTTACCAATTGATCATCATAAACACACAATAATCCGACTTTTCTTCACAACACCTATGTCTGGAAAAGATAACTTACACCATAGGTGGCCCTAGTTTAGTCTCTTCACCCTCACCACATCCCATGGCTATCTAGAAGGTTACCCTTTACCTTTTTAATAACCATTTTACCAACGCATGTCATGGGTAATCAAAACATACCAAGAGACACCCAAGAACAAAACCACACATGCACAAATCCTCAAATAAACCATGGGATATTACTAGTAGAGCACCTACATTGATTTTGTGGTTGAATGCACTCTTAATAAAGATCCTATATTCGACTTCAACCAACCTTTGAAGCTTCAACCTAAAACTCACCCAAATAGTAGGATTTTAGAGCTTTAGAAAAAGAGGAGAAGAAGATACAAACCCTAAACTCAAAAGAGATTCAAGGATGGGATTATCCTTACCCGGAGCTTCGATCCACTACCAATGGAAAAGAAACACCTTAGAAATTAGGGATATAGATCTCTTGGAGTTATTGGGAGATTTGTTTTGTCCTTAGGGTGAAGGGCGGAGAAATGGGAAGAATTCTCGTGTTGGGGTTAAAAATCCTAGGGTGGAAAAATTGTAAATTTTTTGAAGTTTTTGGGCCGCACGGTTTACCCGCACGGTTTGACAAACCGTTCGCAAATAGTGAAGATGCTTCTATCACAAAAATGCCCCCTCACATGGTTTACCAGCACAATTTTCTAAGCCATGTGCAAACTGTACTGATGCTACTGTCCGAAAAACTTCCACTTGCACGGTTTACCTGGGCTATCCGCACGATTAGCACTAACTATGCGCATACCATGTGACCTACCCAAAAAAAACCCTTTTCTCCCCCTTTTCTATCATGAACCTTTGGAACACCCCTGATCCTCCTCTAGGACTTGTTTAATAACTTAATTAACAAAAATAATGGATTCAAGGAAAAACATAAATGAGAACATACCTTTCCAAGATCTGAGATCTTACAACCTCCCCACCTTATAATGGCTCGTCCTCGAACCAAGATCCCATGCTCCATTTCTATTCCAAGGAAAAGAGATCGGACCACTGCTCTCGTATATCTGATCCTCACTCCCATGTTTCTTCATGAACTTTTCCATTCTACCATAGTACTCGCACCGATGGAACGACCTTGCCAGACAATAGATTCTCAATATGATCCATGACAAGAACCAGACGCTCCTCAAAGGACGCATCAGCCTCAAGCACAACATTATCAACACCCACCACATGAGTTAGTTCAGGTTGATAGTGCTAAAGATGAAACACATGAAAGACATCATTCATCCCGCTATACTATAGTGGAAGAGCCAATCAGTACGCCACCGACCCGATCCTATCCACTATCTCAAACGACCCCACATACCTGGGTGCCAACTTTCCATACTTCTGAATCCATCGGTGACCTAACCATGGTGACACTAGAAGGAACACACTATCACCCACCTCTAACTCAAGAGTTCTATGCCTCCAATATGCATATTAATTCTTCCTACTATGAGTCATTTCAATCCTTTTCCAAATCCACTCAACCTTCTCCGATGTATCTTGCATGAGACTTGGTCCCAACAGCTCGGGTTTACTAGCTGCCAACCAACACAACAGTGATCTACACAGCCTCCCATAGAGAGCCTCAAGTAGTTCCATCTAAACCATATCTTGAAAACTATTGTTGTAGGAAAATTGAACAATCGACAGGTGCTTCTCCTAGTAACCACCAAAATCCAATACTCAATCCCTCAACATGTCTTCCAACACATGGATTGTACGCTTAGACTTCCCGTCTATCTGTGGGTGGAAAGTCGTACTCAAAAGCACCTATGTACCCAACGCCTTCTACAAACCTTGGCAGAAACACCATGTGACATAAGGATCATGATCCGAAACTATAGTCTGTAGTACACCATGAAACCATACTATTTCATGACTATAAAAAAAACCCCAACTAATCAACTATATAAGTCTCTTGAATCAGTAAGAAATGGGCCACTTATGTTAGTCGATCCACAACCACCTAGATTTCATCATTATTATGAGGCATCCTTGGAAGACCCAGCACAAAATCTATCATCTCTTCATCCCACTCCCCTTATGGAATGGGCAATGTGTGTAAAAATCCACCTAGGATTTGATGCTCAACCTTCACCTACTGACAGTAAGGCACCATGCCACAAATCCCATAACTTCATTTTTCATTCCTGGCCACCAAAAATGCCTATGGAGATCACGATACATCTTGGTAATAAAAGTATGCATTTCCCATTTTGATCCATGTAACTCACTCATCAACTCTTCCTTCATGCACATCGGCACAACCACACGACCATGAACACAAACAATATCGTCCACACCAACGGTCTAACCAGAAGGTGGATTCCCACCATTATGTCTTTCCTGTATGACCAAAAATTTAGGATCTTCAAGTTGAATTCACCTAACACAGCTCAAAAGCATGAATTCAATAACCACATAAGCAAGATCCACCTTTCCATTTTCATCCCGCACCTCCAGGTGCATCTCCACGAACAAGTTCATCACCTTCCACTCGATGTTGAATTCCTGAACCACCTGGCTCTGAGCCTTTCTGCTTAGAGAATCAGTAACATTGTTCCCTTTCCCCGGTGTATGTACCATATCAAGGTCAAAGGACTAGAGATACTCAACCCACCTTTGTTTTCAAATATTTAGATCCCATTGATAAAAGATATACATTAAACTATTGTGGTCAGTATACACCGTGAATCGTTCCCCCAACAAGTAGTGTCTCCAGCACTTCAAGGAATACACTACTGCAGCCAATTCAAGACCATGAGTGTGATAATTCTACTCTTGGGTCTCAATTTACTCGACCCATAAGCCATAACCCGATCATCTTGCATCAACATAGCCCCATGAACGATAATGAACACATCAAAAAACAGGACGTACTTCCCAACCAGATCAGGTAAGATCAAGATCGGTGCGGTCATCAATCACTTTTTAAACTCCTGAAAGGAATTCTGACAAGACTCGGACCAATAAAACTGGATTCCCTTCTTGTTCAAGACCGACATTAGTGTTTCCATGTGAGGGAAATCCTATATGAAACCCTGGTAATATCCAGACAAACCCAGAAAACTCTGAACTTCTGAAACACTCTTGGGATACTCTCAAGACACAACCGTCTTCAATTTATCTGGATCCACTGAAAAACCTTCCTCAAAGATGATGTGACCCAGAAAATTAACTTCTTCAATCTAGAACAGACACTTTGACAAGTTGGCATAAAGTCGGTGCTCTCTTAGTGTACTCAATACGATGTCAAGATGTTGGGAATGATCTTCATGAGTTTTCAAGTAAACCAAAATGTCATCAACAAAGACAACCACAAACTGATCTAGATTAGGATGAAAGACTCGGTTTATCAAATACATGAACACTACTGGTGCATTGGTCAAGACGAAAGGCATCACCACAAACTAAAACAACCTATACTGACTCCTAAAATATGTTAGTGGTACGTCAGAAGGCCTCACCCTCAACTGGTGATAACCCGATCTCAGATAAATCTTATAGAAAACTAATGTACCCCTCAACTGGTCAAACATGCCATCAATTCTAGGAATATGGTACGGAATTTTCACTGTCATCTTATTTAACTTCCAATAATCAATGCACAGCCTTAACAATTTGACATCCTTCTTTTCAGAAAGCACATAAGATCCCCAAGGAGACATACTAGGACGTATGAATTTCAAACTCCTCAAGATGAACCTTAAACTAACGGAGTTCTTATGGTGTCATTCGGTATTGAGGAATAGAAACTGGCTCTACTCCCGGTAACAACTCAATCGTGAACTCAACATCCCTCTCGGGTGGCAGCCCCAAGAAATCCTTAGGAAACACATCCTGAAACCAATCCACTATTGGAGGAAAGATAGACAATTCTCCTATTTCAACATCAAGCACAAGACAAACTACTTGAGTCGTGATCCTATCCAATTGATGACGGAACGGTCCCACATGACCTGCTTGAACATCCCACTCTCTACGATGGATATAAGTGTCACCCTCAAGTGACCTAAATGATACCCTGCAATGGTAATAGTCTATGTGTTCCTGATACAACACCAACCAGTCTATACCCAAGATCAGGTCAAACCCCGATATCTCGAGAATGAACAAGTCCCATAGGAAACAATACCCAATGACATCCAGAGAACATCCCTTACACTTCCTGATATCTTCATTTCGTACCCCCAACGAAGTGTCAATTAACAAAACCCCTCACACACTCTCCCAAGGCAAACCCAAAACTACCAAAAGGCGAGCCGAAATAAAAGATTATGTGGAACTAGTATCAAACAATGCACTAGAAATCATATAAGCTACAAGGAACATACCTCGAACAGTAGATGGCCCAACCTCTCCATCACCAGGTGCAGACTAAACTACATGAAGCTAACTGACCCCTCTACCCTGGGCTCCAACCTGCATGCCCTGCACTGCACTACCCTGCTGACATGGGCGATCCTGTCCTAGAGTCCCACGTCCACCGCCCATGCCTGTATGTCCCATGGAGCTCCAACTGCCTTCCTGATATGGAGAAAATGATCCCTTGCGTCCACATGGAATCTATATGTCACCAAAATCCATGCTCACCTTCTGAGGGTTCTTGCATAACATCTGCATGTGTCCCAATCTTCTGCACGATCGACAGTCAAGTGGAGGTTAGGGACACTTACCAAACATGTTACCCGACCTTCCACACTGATATCAGAACACCCGATCACTACCCATAGAGGCTGACCCTCTCTTATAACCACCTCACACCCTTCTTCCCTGCTAAAAACTTCCAAAATGACGCTTCCATCCCTTGTAAGCTGCACCACTTTTCTACCCAGATGTCACAACAAGCCCACTACCTGAAACTATCTTTAGGTTCCCTTTTGAGATCAATGCTTTATCCACTACCTCTTTAAACCTCTCCAAGCGAATGATATTCACCTAATACTTGATCTTGAGTCTTATCCCATCATAGAAATTCCTCGTAACTACTGCCTCATCCCCTGCCAATGATAGAACAAGGTGTCGTAGGTTAGTGAAGCAACCAACATACTCCATCACAGACATCGATCCCTGAGTCAAGCTCATGAACTCTACAACCCGCTCTTACCTCAAAGTATCTGGGTAAAAATGATCCACAAAATTATCCTAGAAATCCTCCCACAACATCCCCTCATGTTGCTCAGTCTAAGCGAGGATGTCCCACCAATGTTTTTCCTGGCCCCACAGCATATAGGCTGCCAACTTGACCCACTTCCCATCAGAAGTCTCCATATGATCAAGTATCGTCTAGACAGACTCTATCCAGAACACTACTACCTCTGGACCACCCTATCCAGTAATGGTCGAAGGGTGCTGTAGTAGAAACTCTCTGGTCAGCTCAAACATACTCGGTGCAACCCACCCTGGGTCCCGATCCAACATCTACATAAAACGAGCAAAGTTATCTCGGAACCGCTCTTCTCTACCTTCCCGAATCACCACATTCTCTTGCTCCTCTATTGGATGAGTGTTCTCAGCAACATCCTTTTGTTTCCCAACTAGTTCTCAACATCGTGGTGGAATTTCTCTACATTTCCAAACACGATTTTTAGAACACATACCATAGAATTTTCAAAATTTATAACATGAAGGCTCTTCTCCATCCACATAAAACCATTATACATTCACCATCCCAACAACCCTAGAATTCTAGAAACATTTACCCAACCATCCCTACCACAGGCCATGGTCCATAAGGGGTAAAAAACCACACACCACCACAAGGCTCACACAACATGTTACAAATGACATTTTCAATTCATTATGAACCATTAATTACACATATTTCATTAGTCATCACTTATTATTCTTTTATCTTCACCCATTTTCATAGTTTCATTTACCAAATTTTCTATTTTTTACTATTAAATGCAAGGTGAATTCTACCTTTCATGTCTCACGCAGCCAACCCATGTGTGCCTACCATGATGCATGTCACCTACCTCTCTATATTACTACAATGATGCCTGAATGAAAAACCTTGTTCCATTGAGTCCATGATCCAAATATCATAAAAAATCACATCACACAACATGTTCATCACCCAATGGTGAAATATCATCAACTGTAACATCGCACAGTCCAGAAAAACAATTCCCACCCTAGGTGACTTGGGTTTTCCCTCGTACATGGGTTAGATACTCGCAAGAAAGAGCTCATTACCAAGGCCTGACACATCTTAACTATCGTCTACCATCCCAAATAACAAGATTTCAGAGAAGGAGAAGAAAGACCTCCTTTGATACCACGTTGTAACGTCCCTAACCCAGAATACAGTAAACCAATGATCTGATTTGGGTGGTTACATGACATTAAGCACACCTCCCCATATGCCAAAGGTTTCCATCTAGCAACAGGGGTCTGAATCGTAAATTAGGGATACTATACCCCCTTTTTATTAGAGTAAGCCACAATAGAAGATAAGAAAAATAGCGGAATAATAACCAATAATATAAAAGCATGCATAAAAAACCATAACCAAAATGGGAAACAACCAAGTCCAATAGTAAATATTTCATGTTTTTTTAAAAGTGAAAACGTGAACAAAACCCAAAATAAAGACAAATACAAAATCCCCAAAATGGTCCTGACACCAAGTCGGTGTCCTCCTCCATGTACACTCGTGCCAACCCAACTACCTAACAAGGACCTTTTCCCTTCTCCTGACCTGAAAACATGGAGTTTGCTTAGTTACCCAACAACGGCCCGAGAAGGGTGTGAGTACAAATCAGTAGGCCACCACCAATAGTGTCTACAAAATATCCATTATAAACAGATGTTAATGCAAAGGAAAATGAATACTAAATGAAAACTACATGATTAATTTCCATTATCCAATTTAGGTCCATTACCCACATTTATTACAATTTCCATATCTTAGAATTTCATCCCATTTACCACTACTTACCATTTCCAACACATTTAACATGGGTTCATCAAACACAAAAATTACACGGGATCAAGTACACAATCCCATACCTGAGGGAAAACATACAATGGAGTATAGATTATCAGTCCAACTCACCCTCAACCATATCCCCACCTTAAAGCATCAGTCCGGGTGGATACAACCATTAGGGGAATAAAGAATCATTCCTCATCCCTAACCTATGCATTGGGGTGGATTTTAGAGCATCATCCCAACTCGACTCGTGGGCGTAGAACTTTAGTCAATACCCCACACTACCAAGAAATGTGTATATGTTATACATATATGTAACCATTAACCATTTACAAAAAATCACAACCATTTCCCAAGGAGAACATAACCCATAACAATAACACAAGGGTTAACACCATGCCTTAACACATTAATACATTTACCACACTTCACATCATTCATCCATTTAACCCAATTCCATTTTATTATGCTTATCTAACTAAGGATTAATTCATTATGACTATCTCACTAGGATTTGTTCGTTATGACTAACTCACTAGGCTTCATTGCCAGACTCATAAGCCATTCCATTATGGTCTTTCATCATTTCCACATACTAACCCATTATATGTTCCAACACTATTCACAATTCATTTAACGTAGCCATGTTTTCCTCTATAAAACACATTCATGTTAATACAACATCCCTTAGGTTATTATTATTAATCCTAGGTACATCACCTAACTTTTAGCCTAACACCATCAATCTCATCAACATTTTTATCAAGGGCTCATCATAAACACACAACAATACTACTTATTCTTCACCACCCCTAGGTCTGGAAAAGTCTACTCACCCCATAGGTGGCCCTAGTTTAGTCTCATCACCCTCAACACATCCCATGGGGATCGTGAAGGTTACACTTTACCTTTTTAATAACCATTTAACCAAAACATGTCATGGGTAATCAAAACATACCAAGAGACACCCAAGAACCAAACCACACATGCACAAATCCTCAAATAAACCATGGGATATAATTTGTAAACCACCTACCATGATTCCATGGTCGAACACACTCTTAATGAAGCCCTTATATTCCACTTAAAATAAAATTTGAAGCTTAAACCTAAAACTCACCCAAAGAGTAGGGTTTTAGAGCTTCGAAAGGAGATAATAAGAAGATAAAAACCGAAAATTCAAAAGAGAAGCAAGGATGGGATTATCCTTACTCGGAGCTTCGATCCATAACCAACGTCACCAAAAATGCCTTAGAAACGAGGGATATTTATCTATTGGAGCTCTTGGGAGATTTGGTTGGTCCCTAGGGTTAAGATAGGAGAAATGGGAGGAATTCCCGAGTTTGGGTTAAAAATCCTAGGGTGGAAAAATTATAATTTTTTAGAAGTTTATAGGACGTACGGTTTACCTAAACGGTTTGAAAAACCATGCGCAAACCACATAGATACTTCTTTCCCAAAAGGACCCCTGACATGGATTACCCGCACGGTTTTCAAAACCGTGCGCAAACCGTGTGGATGATACTATTCGAAAAACATCCTCTTGCATGGTTTACCGAGGCTATCTGCACGGTTAGCACTAACCATGCGCCGACCGTGCAACGTACCCATAAAACCCCCTTTTCTCCCCTTTTCATGTCTTGAACATTCATAACACCCTTGAGCCTCCTCTAGGACTTGGTTAGCCACTTAATTAACCAAAATAAGGGATTCAAGACAAAACGTAAATGAGAACAATCATTTCCAAGATTCGGGGTCATTAAATAAATAATATATTTATTTATTTGGGTGTTCAATAAATGAAAGTGGAGTTCGAGAGGGATAAGGTCTATCTGGTAGTAAAATAATTATTTGAAAGATGATAAATAATTATTTAACTATTTGGCACAAATTAAAATAACGTTGCTATTATTTTTTGACGCAGAATTTTATTTATAATTCTGATTTGTGTTAGTTGGCACACCATAAATAATGACGTGGTATTGTTATTAACAGCATGGGTTTTCTCTAAGGTTGTGAATGTATTTAATTTCTATTATGCAATTAAATATTGTAACTGAGGCCCCATTTCAATAAATAGACACATAAGTTTATTGTACCATGTACTGAACCACACACCTGGTGAATTGAGAATTATTGAGCTAAACAATTTCTCTCTCGAATCTTCATCTCTCCCCTCTCAAGAACAAGAGACATTATTCAAGGCCAAAGAACAAGCGATCAATAACAACCAACATAAGATACTCACATCTTTATGCCAACACCTAGAGAACGAGTGGTGTCGATTAGAGTCCATCAGATCACATGTTGATCACCGCTAGAGGGATTTTAGTTTTGATCCTTGCAAGAGAAACAAGATAATCTGGAAGGGTCATTTCAGAAAATCAACATCACCAATGAAGAAAATACCAAATATCTGGGTGTAATTTTATTTATGAAATTAATTAAATTAATTATAAAAATGATTTGAAAGATCCTCTATAAAGGTTTTGGGACTCTTCTTTATTTATCTAAATATTTAATTATATTCTATGGATACTGGCATTCATCATTGTTTTGATCCAAGAATAATCATTGATCATGGTAAAAATAAAATATGGGTGTCGGCCCAACCACGCTTCTGTTGTCCCCAGAACCTTCAAAAAGTGTGATGTGTTTTGGTAAAATTGGATAGCTGGGTCCGAGGTTCATTGGACCCTATGAAATCATAAATAATGTTTGATCAGTTACCTATAGGGTGATTTAATTCCAAATTTATCTCAGGTACACAATTTTTATCAGGTTTTAATATTGAGAAAATATATACTGGATCGATCTCATGTTTTGAGTCTAGAGGTAGTTCAGTTGGAAGAGAATCATTCTTATGAGGAACAACCATTACAAATTCTTTGTCGCAGAGAACAAGTGTTGCAAATAAAGTGATTCAACAGGTAAAGGTATTTTGGAAAAATAATATGGTTGAAGAGGAAAAGTTGGAATCTGAAAATTATATGATGGATAAATACCCCCACTTATTTGATAAGTAAATAAAATTGTGGGGACACAATTTCCAAAAGGGGGAATGTTGTAGCATCCCAAGTATTTATAGAATCACACTTTTTCATATCTATTAATATTTATGAATAAGATATTAATTTTACATTAAATTTATTATTTTTTTGATAGTATACTCGAAACGTAACAAAGAGTTTCTTTGAAATCTTACATCCCACACAAAAATGAATTATACCGAAAAAGTATAATAATATTATTAATATTTTAAATTGTATTTAACACCTAGTCGTTGTATTGGCAGGAATGAAAAGAATTAAAAATATTTTGATTTTACATATTTTTTAAATTTTTATACATTTATACAATAAGTATTAGAGGCTTAAAATGAGAATTAATCAAATTTTAAGCATAAAATACTTTAATATTTTTTTAAAAGGAGGTTTACCTCCTTTTGATGGTGAACCCTTTTAAACATAGTTTTGGAACTTTTATATATTCTATTTGGAAAAATAAACTTCTTATTTAGAATCAAAACATCAAAATTTACTTTGGTTTAAATTTTGGTATTTTTCTGATTAAATTTATATTTTAAAGAATAGTGAAAATACTGCATTTTAATTCATAACTGCCTATTCATCTAAATTATTTATATAGTTATATTGTTATTTTAATTGGATTTAAAGTGCAATTGGATTATGTTTTTATCATTTGATACAATTTTGGTCATTGGAAGTTATTTCTCATTTAAATTGGACATAAAAACATGTTAATTTTTTGATAGTTATTACTTCTTAAAACCTTATATTCTGGTTTTGACAACGGGAATTAATTTTCAATTAATTTCTACCAATTATTTGTTTTTAATTTGAAAAAATGGATTCCATATTTGGAATGAGAAGTTAAAAATTTTGTAAATAGGTACCTTTTATTTTGGGACATTACGAATAGTAACTTTAGTAATTATTTTTTTACCATGGTTAAAGGGTAAATCTAATCAATAAGAGTAAAAAATAATATTATAATAATATTAAACAACCTTAACACATGTCCTAATCCTATTGGACGAGATATTTATGACCATGGGTATCCTTAGGTCTATTTTGGGGACCCCATGGAGCCACTTGGGTGTGATAATGACATATAATAAAAATTAATTTAAAGTAAAGAGAAATATAACATAAACTAGTATCTTTCACTAAAACAAATTTAATATAGGGTTATATAACTGATCTATTTGACTATAAATGGTAATTAGAAAGATAAAATTACATCCTACATCATGGTATTTTATTTATAATTATTATACACTAAATAAATAATTTTATTTATGACACAATGATGATGCAGTGATTGCTTTATTAATAAAGGATTAAAATAAATGATATTATAAATATTAAAATAAATATTATTTGACATAATTAATGTCATCCACAAATCCTCTAGTGTAATATGACATGTTATTATTTATTTAATGTTATTTTTTTTCTAATTAATCACGTTTTTATGAATTTGTAAAAAAGTCAAGTATGAATAGTTTCAAAATTGACACAATTCATAACTAAAAATATAAAATCGTTTATTAAGTGACGTTAAATTCCTAAAAATATATGATTCCTCTAAATTTTTAATATAATTCCAAATATATCATAAATTACTCTTTGTGGGTCGTTTGACATGATATTGTAATTACATTAACCAATAATGTGTAAATAACATGATATCACTTTAAGATTAAAAAGGGTAAAATAAGAGTTAAACCAAAAAGATAAGGATAAAAAAATATTCAAAACTTGCCTAAAAATTATTTTATAATGGTTATTTGAACCAAAGTCATATTATATTCAAATTAAATTATATTTTTAAGTTTTTTAATCGAAATTTCATTTATAATAAAATAATATTTCAAGGTCTTCCTAAAGAACCCCTCCTCCCTCTTCTAAAAGGCCACACCTCTACCCACTAACTCACACCTCTCAAAACCCTTGTCTCAACCAACTAATACTAAAATAAGCTCCAAAAATCCCTCCCTTACTCCTATAAGGCTTACGTTGTGCATAAGTCAATTCAATAAATCCTTCTGGCTCCAATAAAAAGAAGTTGCCCGATTTAGAGGTAACATCTTCTCCCAATTTCTTTTCTTTTATTTTCTTTATACACTCCCGATGATATTATTATTCAATGATTACATAAAAAAATCCTTAATATACTATTATTTTTTTATGTTTATTATTCGAACTACACTTACACACACCTCTATCAAATGGATATGAACATACTATTTCTGTGTACGGCGAACTACTGCCTCACGAAACGATGGTTGTTCAATTTTTTCCAAACACCTTTCCTGGTGTCCATTATGATGGAACTGTAATTATATATGATATATATTATATTTATATTGTCTCTATGATTATTTAATTTTTATTTACAACATACCTTTATTCTTTTTGTGATGTGTAAATATGATAATTTCATTTGAGGAAGTGTGGACTACCGCCCCTTCAAAGTGATATGAGTCATTCATTCTATAGATGAAACATATAAAGGATGGTTTCATTAAACCTATGATACATACATGAAATAAATATAATTAAATTATTTTAATGTATAAATTTATATAATTTGATTTTTTTTCTTTTAATATGAAAAAGAAATGAAATTAGCATTCATGCGTACGTACGACCTACCGTATCCATGAAGGGTGCATTTTATTTATTATCTCTAAATTTTTTAGACTATTATAAATACATATATACTAAATATATATCATATTTAGATATGATGTAATTTTTCTTCATGGACAATTTATAGCAAAACAAGTTCATTTTTGACTAAAGTACTGAATATTGATAAAACAACCAATATTAACATAAATAATTATGTAATTTTTATAATGGGGTAATAAGTGGTATAAAAGGAATAATAAATGTGAAAAAGTTTCTCCAGAAATTATAAATTAACCTAATTTTATTATTTAGGAACAAAATGATTTTACATGATGAGTCAGACTCAATGTAAGGGACTTCGTCTCAATCTCTTTTCATTGGGGAATATTTTGATAATATACACCTATTTCATTTATACTATGTATAATAAACCCCTTTGAATTTTAATTTAATTAAAATGGAATATTTTTCTATATGAATCATTTTACAAAATGACAAAAGTAATTTTTTAGTGTATATGGCGACAACGACCTCTCTTTCGTCGTAACCGTTATTTGATATTTCACTTCCTCTATAAGACATAGTGTTTTTAAAAGGAAAATAAATCCATTATTCCTTTTTTGGGTGTTTTGGTATTGAAAATGGTTTTTGAAATGGATTGAATATTTCAATATCTTGAAATGATTTATTTTGATTGCAAATGAAATGTTATTAGTGAAATTTTTATATTTTCAATATTATATGTGTTATAATTATATAATGGTACTTGGAAATTTTATGGCAGGTTATGTGATAAACCAATGATGGTTGGTAACATGATAAACCAAATGATGGGTAGTTCTGTGATAAAGCAAGGATATATGGTTACATTATAACCTCTAATGCATTGGGTATGGAAGTTGGCTGTATGGATATTCCATTTAGTGATATGTGTGGAACTCGACCGGTCGGTTATTCCATTTAAGTAGGTTTTGTCCCATGTTACCTTTATATGTTTTATGTTTCTTTATATGGGATTTATGGTAATATTTTTGGTTATAAAAAGGGTAAGTAATGAGCCTATATTCATTGAAGAATATTTACTACTTATTAAAGGTGAAAAGTATTACTTTATGATAAAGTATTCATGGTTTGATGTTATACCCAGACTAACAGTTTTCCTTCTTTGTGTATCCCTTACTGAGATTTTTATGCTCATCCCAAGTTTTGAAATGTTTTTCACAGGACTTAAACAAGAATAGAGTGAAGTATTAGATTAATGAAAAGTTATGATGTTTAAATCATGAAACGAAACATGTTTTTCTTTAGATTGTTTTTGTTTTATAAAAAAATGGATAGTGAGTAGAAGTTTCTTCTTGTAATATTCAAGTTGTTATGTATAATTTATGACCTAATTCTCTAAAGTTATACCCCTAAAAGGATACTCGAGGTGAATTAAAATAAAATTATTTACTTATACCAAGATTAAATAATCTTTAAGGATGGGGCCTTATGAATATAATCCTTTATATACATTCATAGACTAATTTTGTATCTTTGTAGATACATAAAAGATATTTAAGACAACAAAAGTGACATTTTGTGTCTTTTATTGATCTAAATACTATATAAGTCATTTTCAGGTAAAATTTTCCATAAAATAACTTAATTTAGATCCATATGTGTTAAGGGTTTAAATATTTTCAACCAATAAATTTTTTTCATGTGTTAGAGTAATTTTATAGTCATGATCATTTTATTTTAAACCTAAATTACACAATTTTCCTTTTATCGTGGTACCAAAATTTCTCTTGATTCCTATTTATATTGAACAAAAATAAAAGGGACATATCCAATAAATTTGTAAATTCTGAATTTAAATTTTTTATCCATTTTTCAAAATTCAAAACATATAATTTTACTAATTTAATTTAAAATAAAATTGGTAAAACATCATAAAAATAGTTTTTTTTGGAAAAATTCCCTTTTTAAAATATACAATATTTTTATAATAAATTAATGTATAAAATAATTTTCCAAAAACATAACTAAATTATTTTAAATTAAATTTTACTAATTAAAATTTAAAAATAATCAATAAAATAATTTGACCTTATGAAGACTTTAAAGGAAAATTCAGCTTTCAAAAAAAATCAGTATTTTCACAATTCATCAAAACATGAAACTTCATAGAAAAATAAACAAAAGTTCACCCAAAGTAAATTTAGAAAACCCTATTTCAATGAAGAAGTTTATTTTTCAAATATAATTTATAAAAGTAACAAAATCTTAATTTAAAACAAGTTTAAAATCAAAAATGGTAAAAATTTATTTTTAGAAAAATAGTTCTTTTATGCATAAATTTAGATTTGTTCTTATATAATTTCTATAAAACACATAATATGAATGTTAAAATTTATATTGAATATATTATAAATATATTTCATTAATATAATCCAATGATATTTATTTTTTCTGTATTTGTACAATACACATGTGCACATTTAAATAATTTTTCTTAAAAACATTTCTTTTTATTTTGAAAAGGGTTTTACATTAATTTATAATTAATTTGTAAAATAATTATATATACATGTGTAAAACATTTTTCATAATTCAATTAATCTTTTTCATACCCACCACTCTAATTAATAGGTTATAATTGTCTTGTTTAAATAATTATAATAATAAAATGATGTTTCATAGAAACTCAATGTTCCGTATAACACAAAATAAGACGGCATTTCATGTAGTAAAAGATTAACATGGTGTATAATGTAATGAAAAATGATAAATAAATAATATTACATAAAACTCTATTTTATAAAAATATCTAGGAGTTACATTAATCCCTTCCATGAACATTTATACACCCCAATTATGTTTCTGAAATTTCATCATGATTTTCCATGTCAAACTAATGTTTAGTAAATACCAATATCCAACTACTATTAAGGGTGTTAAAATTTATGCACTTATACTTATTTTATTTTGGGAATTACATATATATATTCCATAATCATTAATCATGGAATAAAAATTAATGAAAAATTATATCATGTTCAATGATCGATATGACACACTTAAGCATGAGAATGAAATGAAGTTGATAGGTGCACCTTGAATTACATAGAAATACAATGTGTTGTGTAATATTTTAGTCTCATCAGACATCATGCAAGGGATTAAGGAGTGAATGTAATCCATCATGGGACTTTTTACACCATAATATCCTTCTAGGTTAGCCTTGACTTTTGTTAATGATGTATTTTTTTAAGTTATTTACATATTTTCCATGTTACCTTTATGATTATGATACTATATAATGACTCATTAATCATGTTTATGATTATCAATCCTTTTATTCCCCATTGACATTCCAATTTTATAACATGTATTAACTTATTCATGTTGTACCCTATTTATTACCTTATTGGCCTTTATAGCTTACCCCTTTCTAATGTATGTCCCTAGGTTATCCCATGAAGTTTTAAATATGAGTATGTTAAGGAAGTTTTCAACAAAGATGATTTATTTCCTTCTTTTAAGTTGTTATGTAAAGTACATAATTCCCAAATACACTATACTTATCATTATTTTGGGTTTTATTATGTGTAATATTATGTAATAAATCATTAATTAATGTGTAATAAAGATCAAGGTTGTTATTATTGCTATCAAATGAAATGTTTTGTTATTTTTGGGATTAGGATTAGAAAACTCTAGTGAACTCTTTATAGATAAGACTATGTATAAGAAAATATGACTAAATTTTGGTAAGTATAGAGTAAGTGGTTTATCAACACAATTCATCTCTGTTTGGATACAACAAGTGGATGTGGATATTGAAAATATGTACATAGGGGTAAAACCCAAAAACAACATATTGAGATTGACTAAACTGGGAACTGGTGCATGAAAAGGGGCCTTGATGCATGCCCGGTTCAACACTCCTAGGGGATATTCATTAGTAAATTCATAAGGTCATTATGAACCATTATTATGGAAAAATTCTATAAAAGAATATGTTAGTAAATAGATCATGGATAACATAGCTTGAATAATATAATTTCATATGTTAGGGAAATAAATGTAATTTCTAAGTTATATCTTTAATGCCATTGGATTCTTATTTATTTGTTTAATGTTTTAAAAATACTCATCCCTAATTTCCCCTTTATTCTATCAAATGGCCTAAAATATGATGAATTGGGTAAACAACCAATGTGAAGGGAAATGTGATGCTTATCCTAATGAGATTCCCAATTCAATAGGATCATAAATTGAAAACATTATAATGATACTCTCTCAGATGACTCAAGTTATGAATAGAAACCTAGATCTAGAGAAGTTCCCAAACCACCTTAAGAAAGAACAATCTTCAATTGAGTCCTTTATATGACAAAGTCCTCTGAATTTCAATGGATCATCTAATCTCTTAATCATGGAACAATGGATCAACTCCATTGATAAGATATTCTTCATCATTAAATGTTCCAAATAATAGAATGTTCTACTAGTTATTTATTATATTGAGGGAGAAGCTAATAAATAGTGTAAATTTATCAAGAATACAAATCATGAGGAAGAGATCGAAGTTATGGGGTGGAAGGAATTACAAAAAATGTTTTTTGATAAATATTTTCCTCTCACTCTATGGATTTAAATGGAAAGGTATTTTCATTCCCTCAAGAAAAAATATGATGAATCTATTAGTCCATGAGGGGAAAACTACAGAAGAAATGTATGATATGCCTGTGTCTTTTTATAATTATCCCTGAATGTAAGGTTTACCGATTTTTTGGTGGTCTAAAAACTATTATATAAATAGATCTTGAGATCTGAGACTTTGATATTTATGAGGAAATTGTATGATGTACCCTTAATGTTAAGATAGAGATCGGAGAATCTCAAGATAATTATGGAGATAATAATTAGAATGTTTATTTTAATTTTGGAGGTTGTATGGAGAAATCTAATGGTTCTAGGAAATTTCAAAATCCCACTTTCCAAAATTGTTTAAAGAAGAACCCCAAAAATTTCCTAAGGGGACAGAGAAAATGATTTATGTTTTTGAATGAAGAAAACCTATCTAGTGATTTCTATTGGGAGAAACCCACTAATGCTATGGAGGAATGGAATGTTATGTTCAACCCTCATAACATTATTCATTATTTAACTATATGGAACCAATACACTTTGAAAACCAATGCACTAAGACAAGGATTTCAGATACAACCAATAACCTCCAAGGCATTAAGGGTGAGCGTTTTCCATCACAACCACAGAGGTGGATCCCAAAAATGAGGTATCGATATACATGCAAGTTATTCATTCAAGAATAGTGAACATAATTTTTTGATTATGGTTCTACACATTCCTTCATATCACAAAAGTTTAGTATAACTATTAAAACCCCACCACAAAGTGTCTAACTAGAGTTGTTGGTGAAAATGTCAAATAACGAAACTATTGTATACCAAGTATATAACTCCTCCCCTATCATAATTTATGGGTTGAACATCCTAGAAAACGTTTTCATACACCCTTTAGTGGAATATTATGAAATTATTGGTATGAATTGGATTTCCATATATAGAGCCAACATAAATTTCTACGAGAAGGAAATCACTCTCCATATTGTGAATTGTCCCCCAATTATATACAAGTTCAAGGAGGAGGATAAATATTATTTAGCACAAACATATTAAGAATGGATATTGTTGTCAAATAATATATAGCTCAAATGATTGAGTCTAAGGAAAGAATCATCCTTGAAGACATTCCTATTGTGAGGGAATACACTAATGTGTTTCTAGAGGAATTTCCTGGTCTTCCTCCTAACTATGTGGTTAAATATTCAATCGAGCTTATACCTAGGGTGTTACCACTATCCAAAATTCTATAAGGAATGACTATTTCATAACTTGAGGAGATGAAGAAACAACTATAGGAGAATCTAGATAAAGGGTTTATATTCCCAACTGCTTCACCATGGGGTGCACCATTCCTCTTCACCAATAGGAATTATTGGTCAATCCACCTTTCATTGATTATATTGAGCTGAAAAATATCACAGTAAATAATATGTATCCTCTACCATGGATTTATGTCTTGTTAGATCAGATACATAGAGAACAATACTTCTCCAAGGTGTATCTATGGTTGGGGTATTTCTATGTTAGGGTGAAGAATGAGGATATCCCCAAGGATACTTTTTTGTACAATATACTGGCACTATGAGTTCAGAGTAATTCTATTCAAACTCACTAATGATCTAGAAATATTTATGAACTTGTTGAATAGAGTCTTTAGATATTCCCTTGATAAATTCATGGTTGTATTTATAGATGATATTCTAATATACTTCAAAATCAAGGAAGATCCTAGGGAGCATTTCATTACTACACTAATTACCTTATGAAAGGAGAATCATTAGGACAAGTACAGAAAATGTAAGTTTTGGTTAAAGGAATTAAAATTATTGAGGAATATTATCATAATCAATAGAATATATTTGGACCATTTAAATATAGAAGAAATTTATTGGTGGATGATGCCAACATCTATGACATATATCCATAGTTTCTATTGATTAGTTTGGTACTATCATCTATTTTTGAGAAATTATCTTGATTTTAAAACCCTCTAAACAATCTAAATTATAAGGGATTCATGTTTTCTTGGAATGATGAATGTGAAGAGAGATTAAAGGAGTTAAAAATAAGGCTTATCACTGCACATATACTCACACTAACCACAATTGGATATCTTTTCATTGTTTTTAATGATGCTTTGAAGAAGGGATTGGGATGTGTGTTAATGAAAAATGATAAAGTTTTAGCCTATGCTTCAAGGTGGTCAAAATTTCACAAAATAACTACCAAACACATGATCTGGAGTTAGCTATAGTGATATTATCATTGAAAATATGGAGTCATTATATATTTGGGTAGAAGTTTGAACTATATTAAAATCACAAAATCCTTAAGTATATATCCACATAGAAAGAGATTAATATGCACTAGTGATAATGGTTAGAGATGATCAAAGACTATGACTACTCAATCCAATACCATATAGGGGAGTCAAATAAAGTATCAGACACTCTAAGTAGAAAGGATCCATTAATTATATCATTGATGAGAATTGAGAGGGATCTGATCTTCTAATATTAGAAAAGGATGTACACAGGAATAATAAAAGGAAGGAAAATCATCAATCCTTTCAGAAATTATTTCTCAAACATACCTTATGGAGAAGATAAATTATTCTCCAAGAGATGATCTGGGAATTAAAAAAAAGTGGAATCAATAAGAAAAGGGAAATACTCAAAGATCAATGTTAATGAAGAAGGAGTTGTAAGGTTTGAGTCACAAATATGTGTACCATCAGGTCATGAGTTAAAGAAGGAGTTTTTGGATGATGCACATAGTTTGACTTTCTCCATCCATTTAGGAAGTAAAAATATATATCGAGATATATAAGAGCACTATTAGTGGAACAATATGAAGAATTATATCACAGAATATATATCAAGATGTCTTGTATGTTAGTATTTGAGAGAAGAAAGGGAAAAATCCAAGGGGATGATGCAACCATTAACCATACCAACAAGGAAATGGGAAAAAATCACCATGCACTTCGTCAATGGTCTTTCCAAGACATCAATAAGAATGAACAGTATATAGGTTGTGGTAGATCATCTTAAAAAAACTTCACACTTCATTACAATTCATGAATACTTCTCACTTGATCAAATAGTAAGGATATACATTAGAGAAGTGGTGTGTTTTCATGGAACACCACTTTCAATTGTATCTAATCGAGATCTGATATTTAACTATAAGTTCTAGAAGTGTCTAAAATATTCTCTAAATAATGAGTTGAACTTTAACATGGATTATCACCATCAAACTGATTTCAATTCTGATCTTACTATCAAGACACTCTAGGTCATGTTGAGATCCTACTCAGTTGGCTTGAAAGGAGGATGAGACCAACATCTTCCTCTAGTTGAGTTCTTATACAATAATAGTTTTCACTAAAGAATCTAAATTGATCCATATAAATCCCTTTATGGAGGGAGGTATCAAACACTTTCACATTGAGATGAATTTGGGGAACAAAAACTTCTAGGTCTTGAAATGATCAAGGAAATTGTGGAAATGGTTAATATCATTCAGGAGCACATCAAGGATGCTCATATTTGGAATAAGAGATATACTAAAAATCATCAATGAGACCTAGAGTTTGATTTTGGAGACATGGTATTCCTTTGATTATCACCATGGAAAAAAATTAGGAGATTTGGGAATAAGGAAAAACGTATTCCATGATATATAAACCCCTTTGACATCCTCAATTGCATCATAGTGGTGGATTATCGACTATCACACCCACCTAACCTATCTCAAGTACATGATCTATTTCATGTATCCCTATTGAGAAAGTACATGCCAGAACCCTCACATGTACTCAATCCATAGGTTGTACCATTGGATGATGATAATTCCTATGAGGAACAGCTGATGAAGATCATAGTTCATAGGAACAAAGTTCTATGGAATAAAAAAATTTACCGAGTCAAAGTGATGTGGGGAAACCAGAATTTTGAAGAAGCAATGTGGGAACTAGTGGAAGTGATGAAAAATAATTACACTATTCTATTTTAGTGTGGAAATAGAAAATTATAAGGCTGAAATTTTTGAAGGAGTAATATTGTAATGACACGAACTTTTATAAATAAAATCTCATGTTTGATTTAATTAAATATCTTATTATATATTATGGATATAGAAAACACATGAACCTATTTGGTTTTATAATATCCAATTAGATTTAAAATACCATTAAGTATCATTACCATTGATAATGTATCCATTCAATAGTGACTATATGATTAATATAAATATCTAGTTTTAACAAATCCAATTGACAGAGACAAAGAAAGTGATGGTCTCAACCAGTAAGATAAAACCCTATAAAGCCCATTTTAGTAGCTTCTAAGGGAGAAAACTTCACTGGGATTTTCCCTTGATCGAGACCAAACTAATATCTAACAATTTAAGCATAAGAAAACCCATTTATGGGATAATTTCATGCTCATCGAGATCATGACCCAAACCATGTATGCTGAACCACCCCATGAAAGTCTCACCATCATGCACCTTACCCATATGGTGTTTTTAGGTATATTAAAGGGATATGTATCATCACCATAAGAGTATGAATATTTATATTGTATTTACAATATTAAAATGTTCATATTTTATTTCTATCATTACTTTATAAATGATTTTTCTTTTTATAAAATAAAAAAATTATATTTTCAATTAATATTTAATTTTAATTAAGACATTTATTTTGATGAATTAATGGTTTTTTGAATTAAATATTATTTTTATAAAATATTATTATTAAATAATATTTATTAAATTTAAATGATCGTATAATTTTTATGAAGTCAAATGTAAGTTTTTAAGAGTTTGAAAACTTTTATTTTCAAGAAAAACCCAACATTTATAATTAAATATCAATTATTATTTAAAAATTGAAAATAAACATATTTAGAGAATTATTTTGATAAAATGAATATTATTTTTTTGAATTAGAATTTTTAAATTATCCATTAGTGAATTTTTCATAATTTTCTAAGAAATTCGAATTTTTGGGTAAAAATTAAATACCGTATAAATATATGGTTTGTATTATGACATCATAATGACCGAAAAGTGACGTAATAAATACTATAAAGGATATAAATGAACAAATATCTGTTTTTAAAAAATAATATGATTTTATTTTCATTTGATTAATTTTTTAATGCCTTTATGAATCCTCCAAAACCATGAATATATTTTAAGGTTTTAAAATCATTTCAAAGGATATTATTTTGTTAATTTATTCCATTTTCCTTATAAAATAATGAAAACACCTCCATGTTTATAGAAACCATGATCAAAAACCATAGTAATGTTTGTGGTTTTAGTTATTTTATTATATAGATTCCAAAACATATGTGTGATAAATGATAAAGAATTCCCCACTCATTTCCTATATAAAATCACCCATTATCTCCTTTATCTTCACTAAAAATACTTGTATCTTGTGTTTACTCCTCCCCACCCACTCTAGAGTCCCCTTAAGGCGCCTCTAAGCTCTCAAGAAGCTCTTCTCATATATTTGGAGTCACACTCTCATGGTAAGGGTTCTTTTCATTCTCTTCTTTATTCAATTATATTCATTATCTTATACCTTTCATCCAATTCATAATGTTGGTATATATTTTTAAATATTCCCCTTACTTCCCATATGATTATTAAATGATTATATACCCCTTAAAATTTAATCATCGCCTTACATTAACATTTATATTCCCTTGTTATGCTGTTAAAATTTCACCACAATTTTCCATGCCAATCAAATGTGTAGTGAATACCAATACCCAATTGCTTTCAATGATGTTCAATTTTATGCACTTATAATTATTTTATTGGGTAATTACATGTATTTATTCCACACTCTTTGATTTTGGAATTAAAATTAATGAAAAATTATTCGATGGTTTATGATATATGTGGCACACATAAAAATGAGAATAGAATGAAATCACAGGTGTGCCCAGAATTATATATCTCTCCAATGCATTGGGTAATATTTTAGTCTCACGAGATTTCATGTAGGGGATTAAGGAGTGAACCTAATCCATAAATTTTATTTTTTCACCATGATTTCTTGTTGGGTTGGCCCTGACTTATGTTTATGATGTAGTGTTTTAAGTTGTTTCTACATTTCCCATGTTCCCTTTATGATTATCATGTTATATTATGCCTCATTGTTCATGTTTATGATTCTAACCCATTTTATTCCCCATTAATATTCCAATTTTATAACATGTATTACCTTCTTCATGTTTTTCCATGTTTATTTCCTTACCGGGCTTTATATATCACCCCTTTCTTATGTATGTCCCTAGGTTATCCCATGTATAATGTTAAGAAATATTTCAATAAATACTATGTATTTCCTTGTTTTAATTTGCTATGTAATGTACCAAATTCCCAAAGACACTATACTTGTCGATCTTTTGGGTTGTATTATGTGTAATCATATTTGATAAATAATTAATTAATGTGTAATAAATAGAAGGGAAGTTATATATAAGATCAAGTAATAAAAAAGTTATTATAAATAAATATGACATGGTTATAGATCATAGAATAGGATCATGGAATCAAATAGTAATCATCATAAAATTATAACATGTACCATAGAATAAGAATGTGATATCATAATAATAACTAGGATCCTTGGTGATATAACATTAGAATGTAGCATTAACATAATCATAGAAAATCAAAAAATATGTCAAGGTTGTCTACCAAGACCATCATAACAAACTAGATCATGTATCACTAACAGCATTCCAAAACATAATAGATCGATCATCTCTACCTACGTCACATAGTAATCTCATGATATATAAATCATTACACAATAATTCAGAGGGATATATAATTATTTTCAAACTCATAACATAATAATAATCCATATATATGTTTTCCAAAATAAATCATCCATATATCAAAACATAATTAATATATAGAAAAAATGGGTTCATAATATTTTAATGAGGTGGCACATAAGAAACAATTAAAAATTAAACCAGATGACACCCAAATTTTTGTCACCCAAAAGAAACATAAAAAAGAGAACATGAAGTGTTATATATGAATCATAATTAAATAGATTAATTATTATTAATATATATAGAGTAAAATATAAGATAAATCATAAAAATATTTTTCTTAATGATTTTGTAATATTGTTGTAAAAAAATTTATATGTTATTTTTAAAATAATTTCCAAATGTGAAGAAAGACTACAAAAACATCACTTTAAAATTTAAAAAATAAATAATAAAACATTTGAAAATAAGTAAATATTATTTAAATAAATATAGAGTGAAATGTATAACATTTACTAAACTAAAAGGAAATTGAGTTTTAATCATTTTTAATAGCTTTAAAGAAATACACTTCGATAAAAATAATTATAAGATTTACTTTTAAAATAAGATGAATATAAATATAAAATTTATAGAAAATAATATATATTAATAATTATAAATAATAAAATAATGGTTTTTTTAGAAATAACATGAACATGGAGGATAAATATTTGATATAGAGGATGTGAATTATTTTTAACAATATCACATACTCATCGGGTGAGAAATCAATCAAAGAAGAATATTTTGATATAAAAATTTAATTTCCTTAGAAATAAAAGGAAAATATAATATTAGTTATAGAATGATAAACATACATCCATATAATAAGAAAATAGTTAATAAATAATGATTATGACTCAAGGAAAGGAGATTGATTCAAGGAAAACCTTATCATTGGTATCCTACTCGGCAGGAAATGTTATAACACCTTATATAACGAATTTAGATTAATAATTCAGATATATATATATATACACCATATTTACATTTATTTTTCTTAATACCATTGACAAATAATTATTTATTACTTGAATATTAATCATTCATTGTTAATATGACATCCAAAGCTTCCACGACACACTTCTCTTTGAATAATACAAAAGCTTTCATTATACGCAATTTTGAGTTCTAGCACACCACAACCAATCGAACTAACCATTTAAAAAGTAGTTATGAATAGTAATACCCACTTGTTGAAATTTTATAAATTTTATTTTAAAATTTTAATTCATTTTTGGATTCAGAATATCAAAAATAATTTTTTTTATTTTTCTAAAAACACTCGATTTTTTGATGAATAGTGAAAACCACTGCTTTATTGTTTAAAACCGACTTTTTATTTAAATAAATATTTTTTATTTAAATTTATTTTAAAGTAAAAATAGATACATAATACTTATATTATTCCAATGAAATTCATTGGATTCATTTTATAATAAGATTAGAAGTAGAAATTTTTGTTGAACATTTTAACGTCTTTTACCCACCTTCTAGGCACATCAGCAAATTTGCATAAAATGTAATTTTACAAATTCTGTGAATTGAATTTTAAAAATCAAACAGAAATGGTTTTCATCGGTAACTAAAATGTAGTTTAATAGCATGAAAATATTTTTTGGTGAATAGTAACTTTTGAATATTATTTACCACAGTTAAAAGTAAATAGGGTAATTAAAGGTAAAAATGATATTATAATTACCCCAACACATTTTCTAATTCTATTGTATAATTTTATTTTTACCAAAATAAACCTTAGGACAAAAATATGACCCTCTTGATCCACTTGGATTAAATTAGGACATTTATTATATTTTATTCAATGAAGTGTTAAAAGTGTTAAATTAAAGTTTTATTAACTAAACCATTTTTTATATAGAGGTATACATAAGATTAATTCAACTATAAATATTCATTATAAAGATAAAATATATTTCCTAAATGATAGTATTTTAATTATAATTTTTATACATTAAATAAATTTATTTATTTATGACACAATAATGATGTAGTAATTACCTTATTAATGGAAGATTAAAATAATAGATATTATAAATAGTAAAATAAATGTAAATTGAAACTTTCGATGTCATACATGAATTTTCTAGGTTAATATGAGATTTTAGGGTTAATTAATTGTATTTTTTTTCGCAGTAATCATGTTGTGATTACTTTCACAAAAACCTAATACTAAATAGTGTCAAAATTGACATAAATGGGTTTTTCAAACAAATACTATATTATTAAATGATATAATATTCCTAAAAATCTGTTTTTTGGGAAATGGACTTAGATAATGTTAAATATTTAATTAATGAACTACTCGAGGTTTTCTTGGCATTTTATATTAATTTTATCAGCCATATACTATAAAAATACAAGAAGACATGGTAAGAGTTAAACTATTTAACTAAGAGTTAAATATAAAAGATAAGGTTAATATGGTGACCTAAACTTGTCTAAAACCTATTGGTTGAGATTATTTCGACACATCACCAATTTTTCCTCGAAATAAATCCACATGGAGATATTAGAAACCGAAAATTATTTTATAATAAATTAATATTTCAATCTTTTCCTAAAGTGACTCTCACCTCTCTTATAAAAGGGTACTGCCCCTTCTCTTAAATTCACACTTCCAAATCCATTTTTCTTGGCCTAAGCCTACTCAAATATCCTCCCAAAAACCATAACTTCAACCTAGATGCCTTACTTTGATCATAAATCCAACCTATAGTGCCCTTTTGTTCAAATAAAAAGGAAGAAGCCAAAGAATGGGTAATTATTTCATCACCTCTTTCGAAGTTCTTTTTTCTTCCACTTCCTCTTTCTTTTTTTGTTTCCATAAAAAAATAGCTCCAGTATCATATAAATACTGATATTTTAGTATAAACATTGTAAAATCATATTCACTATTCTATCTATCTTATGAATAACAAAGTCTTCATACGTGCGTATATATGACTTATTGTCTCTATGTCGTGGTGTAGTTTATTATTCAAAACTTCATTATTTTGATGGGTATAATAATGATTATAATTGAGGTAAATAATAAATATAACATGTTAATTATTCTGTATATATAATATACCATCCAATTACATGTGATTTTACCATCAATATAATGATATTGTCACTCAAGCGTACATATGGCTTACCGTCTCCACGATACAATGAGATTTCCTTCCCCATCATAACCATTTAAGAATAATTTTCATTTGAAGATTAAAAAATAATATTTTAGAACATAATATCATTATTTATATTAATTAAATACATCCTATCCATAACAAACATGACTAACATAACATAACATATAAAGGAAAATGAATCAGTTAACACCTGAAACAATGATACTACTGAAATATTATTAGCAAAGCAATATTAGAATATCATATATTATATCATATTTATTTATGTGGTTCTTTTATAATTTAAAAAAATGATTTAACCATTATACAGGATATTAACGTACCCTCGAATAAGTAAAATTATAAGTTAATGGTTAATTTTACAATCTCTCTATTATCTGAGGTTGTTTATACGTATGTATCTACTAGAACTTCTTTATCATCCAAGTCTGTGTTTCTTAAAAATATATTTTAAAACTTTTTTTACTATTTCATATACCATGGTTTAAAGTCATTTATACCCTTGTTTAAATTTTTATGAAATTTTTTGAAAGGAATCTTTTCGTTGTTTTTCAAATAAGGTGCTTTATAAACTTTTCAACAAATTAAATAAAGAATATCTTTTTTTAACTTATATGGAAGGTGTGGCTATTTTCCACCATTATAACATCTTTTAAGCTTCCCTTCTAAGATAATAAGAATATTTTCAAAATAAATAGTTTCTTTACTTTTAAATGATTTCAATCTAGAAATAGATACTTCACTCAAATAGTTTTTTCATTGATTTTATCTACGTTAACATCTTTTGTTGGATTTTACCCTTGTTTGAAGCTGATTTATTATGATACAATCTTCCATATTATAGTGAAGGTTTTTTTATATGTTTGACTATGGATGTGATATTTTTATACCATTCATGGATTATAGTTAAAGTATTAATATTTCATATGCTACTTTTAATATGAATTTTTATGTTATTGTTCAATAATTTCATATGAGGAATGCATTGGACATAGTAAGTGATGGGTGGGGCCCGCTATAGCCCCTCAATGAATTGGTAGGTCTCATGAGACAAACTACTGTCTTGGAACAAGGACTTGACAATAGTTTTATTTTTAGTCTTGGCACGTGGCCTTGACTATGTGGTATGATGTTTGACATTATGCATTCCATTATTATGAAATTAGTTATTGATATTAAATGTAATTATTATACTAGTACAATATACATGTGAATAAGTAAATGGAATTATTTGATTTATATTTTTAATATTATGCTAAAGTTCAAGTTTAAAAGGTTTTTTTTAGTCTTGTACATTTCCTTAAATTTTTATGCATATTTGTGATAGTTTATTCTATATTGTTATCCTTACTGAGCATTTGATATCACCCCTTTCCTTTGTTATATTTGTCCTAGGATGCGATGAAGTATATTATGATTGACCTATAAGGATAGGCTAAGGGATATGAGTGTGTTCTAAGGAGACACAATGTTGGTATTTTCATTTCGTAGTGTAATGTAAAACTTATTTATGTATCTAGTAAATCCAAGGATACTAAACGGATTGGTCTTTTGGGACATGATTTCTTGTGATCATGACAATTTTATTTAATAATGCACTAACTCTAGATAATTGGGGTTGCGGCATTACAATTAAAATTTATTGTTGGCTGTTAATTGTTCTACTTGTTCCATACTTGATTTCAAATCGAAGTTCAAGTTATTTCTCATTGTCCATATGTTCATCAACTTTAGAATGATCATGGAGATAATATAGATGTGTTTAATAATGTTTTAGTGCTCCATGGTTGTTTCATAGATATTACGATGACCGTTTATAAATAATTCTTATAAATCCTTCTTTTTGTGAATATTTAATTAATAAAAAATAGAATTTATTAATGAATATACTTATGTATATTAATTTTCTATAATTATAAACAAATATTAAATTTATAATTATATTTCATATTTATTTTACATATGTTTTATTAGTCATTCATGAGAAAACAATATATAGAAACATTCATGTAGGTGGTAAAACCAACTCAAACATGAATGTGTAATAACAAATTAATGATTAACAATATATTATTTTATTACTATAACATCTATTTTACAGAAAAATAATTATTTTAGTTAAATTTTATTAGTATTTTATATATTATTTAATGATGTGTGGATGAAAATGAAAAAGAACAATTATGAAAAAAAAATATAACACTCATTTTGAAGATTAGAATCTTCTCTTAAATTTCCATTTGTAAATAAAGGATTGAGGACTCTTTTTGTGACTAAAAGCTACTGAATATTAGATATGATTATTACGGATAGAATTTTCATAGGTATTAAAGAGTAAAATAATGAAAATTATATGTTTGAGGTAGTTATTGGTGGTCTCGTATTATAGTTGGTTTTTATTGGCATTTTCCACCAATACATATTCCATAATGTGTAAGGAATGCCATTTTATAGGGAAATGAGATCCAAAATGGAAAAATAATATATATGGGTCATTATTACCTAGATCTACACAATTTATAGATAATTTTAGATATATTATAGGACTTTAACCATTATTTGAAGAAATTCACCTTATTTTACCATTATAGTGGTAACTCAATTTTCATCATGATTAATTTTTTTCCAAAAATAAAAATTAAAAACTTTACTAAATATTAGATTTTTTATTCCAAATATGAAATAAATTATATTAAATTAAAATTACAAATTATATTAATTTTAAATTTAAAATATAAATTCATATCACCTAAAAATATTTTTAGAGTATTATATCTTTAAGTATAAAATTGATTTTGTCTTATTCCATGAAAAATAATCATTATTGGATTAAGGTTAATTTATTTGTTTATATATATGACCAATATATTTCTTTAATAAGATGATTTAGTGGTGATAAAAATAATTATTTAGATAACAATACTCAACATATATAAAAAATACTTTGAAAAAATATCTCATTAAATATAAATGAATTTATTTTTATTCATAACCATTTACAAGTCATTATATTACAATTTTTTATACATGTAAATAATAAATTTATTTTATTTTTATAATCTAAATATGTGAAATTTTTCTTTTAAATCAAATACAACATAATAAAAATAATGTTACTAGAAAAACATATATATTTTACATGAATAATTAAAATTTTCATCCCTTATAATTCATTTAATATTTATTGGCTGTTATTTACTTATTTTCCTAATCATTAGTTTAATTTTACCTATCCATTTAAAAAATCTTAAAAATTAATAAATTTAACAAAAATAAAATAATATAAATAATATAATTTTTACCAATAAATCATTGTCTTTTTATTTTAATTAAGAACCAAATATAATATTTATGTCAAATTTAAAAATTCTATATTACAATTATGGTATCTTCAATATAATTATTTGATAAATTTATACTCCATAACCATATATACAATGACCATATAACAATGAACATATAACTAAGGGAAATATATATAATGTTCATATTAGATTCCTATATATAACATTACATACTTCACTAAAATCATTCACCTCATTCCCACAAGTTTTTCTTAAGATGATTCTCAATTGTATAACATGTTTTATTATTTCCATAGATTTTATCTCTAGTTTGATATTAATGTGTTTTTCCAACTCACCATTATTCTCAATGTTTTATGTTATGAGGAATATAATGCCTTGCATACTATATCACTCATCCATTAATGGTTAATTGATTTCACATAAACCATTCAACTTCTAATACACATTTTTCCTATGTTTGTTTTAAGTTAATGAAGACTTTATTTAAAATGGAATGTGGTCACTAATGCTTTTCCAATGATGCTGCAAATGGTTTAATGGTTGATAGGATGGGAGGTTAGGCTCATAACACCCTTTAGGGGGAATTATTTCCTCCCTAAGAACACTTTTATATATTACAGATTTTTTCATGATTTTTTTTCAAATACCAGTGTGGGGTTGGTTACAAAATAAGTATTATAATAATAAAACTATATGTAAATGTTAAAATTCATTTATATATCATAGTTTATTCAATATTCTTTTACTTGGTTGTTGATTATAATACATTTAAATATATATAGTTGGGACATTTTAATTTCATCACCATCCAAGGAAGCAGTAAGTTTTCTCGAGTTATTATCAGGCCTATGATAAAGGATTCCTATAAATCACTTTAAAGGGAATAAGAATAAAAAAAATAGGCACCACATAATGGAAAACTTCATACCTTTTATGGTCATGAGGTAAGGACCATTATAGTTCCTTTTAAGTACATTCATCCTTAACCATGTAAACTACCTTTTAAGGTCACACATCGAGGTCCAATGGGATGTTGGGATGGAACATTCATTGGAAATCCTATATATCCTAATTTATATTAATCAAAATCCCATATATATTGGATTTCATAGTTTACAGTCATGTATCAATATCGTACTGTGTAATTTAGCATCATATAGGGATGATGTTTTTGTCATGAAAGGGTTGAAAACAAATAATTTAATGTGGATTATATATGGGAGACCAATTACGGTTCATCTCATAGGTAATATATCACTTTTAAGAATAAGAATAATATGTAATATTACCCTCTCAAGAATGATTTGTGTATTATTCATAGTAATCCCATAGACATCTACTTTATATAGGAATATGGATCTCTAAAGGAAATGACATGTTGGGGATATATAAATTTCCAGAATGTGTTGGGGAATACACTTGGGAAGCCCATAGGAATATAATTCATATAGAATTTAGACTTTGAAGGAAATTAATTAAAGGGTATATGGACCATTGAAGAATGTATTTGGGAATACACATGAGAGGCCCATGGGTATGTGTAACTCCTACTAGTTGAGGGATAGAAAGAAGGATAACTTGACACATGGGGGATATGTCCCTTTGAAAATGTGGTTGGGGATTAAACATGGGATTCTTTTATATGGGTTTACCTATCCCAATGGGATGTATTAGTGATGAAGTTATCAATGAGACTATGGTTGGTAATTATCCCTATAGAGGTCAACCAAACATGCATGGATCATTAGGTGGACCATTTTGGAAAACATGATACCTCATATGCTTAAATGAGCATCATGATCCAAGTGCAATCTCACGAGTTTCCTTATGAGAAGGAATCTCATCATAGAGGGAATATATGATTGTAAACCCCCTAAGGTCCTTAATAGTTAGGTAAGAAAAGTATGATAATCCTTTTATGAAGGGAATATAAGATTAATGTGTTTCATGTTGGTGTCAACAGTTTGACTAGGAATTTTAAGAGATTTTGGAGGGGCTAGAGGTGTAAAACCCAATAGTGATTTAAAAAAGGTTAAAAAGTTTTATAAAGGTATTTTGTTTAATCTTATTATCCGATTTTATTAATGTTAGCGAACAAGGTTCCCAAATGGATTTCAAATCGGCTTGAAATAAGGGGATAGGAAAATGAATCTCTACTAGGGATGGTTGGGCTAAGATTTTACCTAGTGAAGTATCTGGGGAAATATAAAGGCATGTTAGATGGTTGGGTGAAGTTTTCATGGTGTGGGGTAGGGTTAAATTGTCACCCTATTAAAGATTGGAGGGAGAACTGTAATAAAATTCAATAGTTTGGGTGAATATGGTGACCAAGTGGTAGGCCTAGGTAAGGATTTTCCCTATTATAGAGGAATGGGTTAAGGTTTATAAAAATGTTATAGGGTAGGGTGAATATAGATCATTGTTATGGGTAGGTCAAATTGGTCACCCTAGGGGTAGGTACAAGCAATAGTTATCCTAAGTAAAAAGTCCATTGGGTAATAATTCTATGAGTTTCACCCTAGTGTATAGTCTAGTATTGGTTTCTTCATTCTAGTATTGAGGATCTAGGTAAGAAGTGATATACTACTAAGCTTTAGATGTGTTGAAAATTAAGGTGGTATAGTTACTCAATTTTTAGTTAATTACCTTAGGTTTTAGGCATAATTACATTTCCTAAAGGAAGAAAAGAATACATGGGCATAGAGATATTAAAGTATATAATCATCTTCCAATTTTTTTAAAACATTCCTAATTAGGACCCTTAGATCTATATTTATGGGAAATTATGGGGTATTGGGTACATAGCAGCTGGGAACATGAGGAAACTCATGAAAGTTCTAGGGAGTGACATACTATCACACACACTAGAAGGTTTTGTGAAGGAAGTGAGTGTTTGGGAGAAATTACACGAGGGAACTTGAACATAGTCACTAGGGCACTCTAAAATACCTAAGAGAGTTAACCTGAGTGAGAATTTGTGGACCTTGAAAATTTTTCTTATGTGTATGTCCAAGGTATTAAGTGAAGTTATATTCTTCTTCTTGAGGATTTTTACTTCACCATATTAAGTTTTTTATCCTTTATAGAAAATGAATACTAATAAGTACCCCTTATAATTATATTTGATTGTAATATGGTGGATATAATTATGAGGTTTATATAACTCTTGTGTGACTATTTATTCAATAGTATATTAGTCTATTCTTAGGTTAGAATAGGGCATATCTCAGGCATGCTCGACCACATCATTATATTGTGTGTTCTAGTATCAATGACATGCAAACTAGACATTATGTTCTAATACCGATTCAAATTACATAAGAAATCACCTAAGTGAAATACATGTGTGGACATTGGGTGTACAATAATACACTTCCTATAAATACTAGTTTGCCCTACTTTTCACATAATTTCCTGACTTGAGAAATCTTTATAGCTTTGCAATCCCTTCTCACCCCATTCAATCATGTTACATAAGGTAAGTGACTTTACATTTTGATTTTCCATGTAATATTCATGAAGGTTCCAAGCACATTAAATTCATAAAGGAATATGAGTATGTATTCCTTTGATAAAACTACCTGGGAAAAGCACCCTAGGATACACACCTAGGTGAAAATTTTAATTTTTCAAATTTACAATATTTTTTTTCATTATTGGACAACCTTCAACTTGGAGAATCATACATATTTCTGATTTATCTTGTTGATAAACTATTTAACTCTTATGTAGGATTAATATGGTTGTACATTAATCACACTTTTGGATACTAAATTCAACACCATATAAAATAGATTGTTGAAGATGTTAAATAATTTAACCATCATCAATGCACAATCCACTCATCGAGACTCCAAGGGGATTCTATGAAAACCCCATCAAGAAAACCAATCACTTGAATTCTTACAATTATAAGTGAATGAGAGACTTATATACATGATCATCCTATAACCAAAAAGAAAAATTACCCTCTCCTACTTCTCAGAGTATAAAAATTTAGGTAAATCCAATGTATCCTAAAAGGTTATTTTAATCTATGAGGGGAACTCCAACCAATCATGAGTTATTCATAATAATAAAATTACCCCTAACAACCACCCATGAGTATTATATCCCCTTACATAAAAAATAAAAAAATAATGAAAGTGAATTAGTAAATGATGATTCTCAGATCCTTGAGTTAAAGGGGTGTTTCATTTTGAATGATTTCTCATAGTTCAAGTATAGCCTAACTAGTTATTGTAGCATATATACCATCATTGTACAATAGAGTTAGTCCAATATGATATTGTAAATTAGTTCCTCTTAAAATTGTTCTCATGGATGGATATATGATGGATGGATATAGAGGCACATTTTCCATCACCACACACTGGAGTTAGTCCACTCAAACATGGGAGATGATTTCTTCTTAATGTGTGGTCATGAAAGGGTATACAAGAAATAGATATAGTTTCACATGTATAATCACTATACACTAGAGTTAGTCCACTCAGATATGAAAGATGAGTTAATCCTAGATGTGTTCTCATGGATGAGTATAGGTAGGCTGGATATAGATCTATATGTACCATCATCATACATTATATTTTGTTTAAATAGATTATGTAACTGAGATCCTCTTGTACATATTCTCATAGAATGTTATAGGTAATCTAGATATAGCATCAAATGTAACATCATATTACACTGGAGTTAGTCCACTCAAAGATTAGAGATGGATGACTCATCCAAAATGGAATCATAAAGGGGATATTTTTTTGAGGATTACAATGTTTATAGTAGATGAAAACTCTGAAGACATATCTTCATTAATTTCACATGTATCATGTGTAAAAAAGTAATATAGGAACATACATATTCTTCAATATTTTCTTAGGTCAAGGGACTTAGAGAGCATGACATTACATTTAATGAGATCATATAGTAGACCCAAACGGCTTTGTGTATCATTCTTTCAACACTAAATCTTTCCTAAGTCGTAGATGGATGGTACTTAGTGGGTTGGGGCTCATCCTTTTCATAGGTTTCTCTTTAAATGTTCTCAATATGAAAATTATTATTCATCTAACCTTTCTTAAACACTCAAGTTTTCGCATTTCGTGTATGTTTCATGACCAATGAGTGGAAACATGAATTTTTTGAAAGCTTCCCTTTGTAATTTTTCAACTTGAAAAATTTTCATATCTTTCCTTAGTTAGTTTAATGTTTTAAAATTTGAAAAATTGTACTTTCCATTTAAAGGTTTGATAGATTTGACCAAAAGGTGATGTAATCTGCATAACAACTTGGGTGAGGAAAACCCAATGTGAGTAAAGGTTTGATACTATTGTATAGCATACTAGTATGGATATGGTGATTAAATCATCATGTCTTGTGATTTAGGGTATTTTATGATGACTTGTAATGTTTCAATAATATAATGTCATAATATTTCTTTGAAAATGGGTATGATGAATTAATTTTTGACATCAAGGGTATTTTATGTGATAATTTGAGTCATTTAAATCAAGAAATGATGTCATGGGACATGTACATAGGATATGTCCATGGACCACATTAAAATGAAGGGTAACACTGTAATTTTTTTAGGGCATACAAATATTAGAGCTCCTTACCTATATGATGAAGATGAATCTAGTTAGAAGTATCAATTATGATAGTATTAACATTACGAAATAGTAGTGTCCCTTGGATCAAGATGAACTTGTTACTGGTATCCTTATATAGTTTTTTAGGATTCAAAAATCTTGTGGAATAAAGTATACTAATAGAGATGTGGGTTTCTAGAAGGTTTAGGCACCCAGAGGTTTATGATGCAATATATTTAACAAGAATTCTTGGGAAAGAGATATAACACGAATTTGCTATTAATTTTCATTGGATAAGTGGTTTTATTGAGTATATCTTGAATTATTTTAGGTCTATATGGTGACACCCATAATATTTGTGCCTCATACTTTTTTCTAAATCATAAAATCATGTATTAGTGATCAGTCGATCCACTTTTTATCAGGATTACCTTTAGTGGTTTCCAACCTAAAGAGTTTTTTAAAATTTTCATCCACAGTTTAAGTGTCATGTAATTTGGAACATTATGGTATAGAGTATAAGTTTAGCCGAACTGAAAGAAATATTTTTGGGGTTTAAGGTTTCACAATTTTACCATAAAGCTTGATAGTTTAACTAAATAATTTACAGTGAAACCTGACACAAACAAGGAGACCAATGCTAGTGTAAACTATCCTGAAAGTGAATTCACATAGTTTAAGGTCATAGTTCATGGACCAAAAATGGATAAAATTTATGGTAGTGTAATTTGGACCATTAATGAAGTTTTTAGCTAGTTATACAAGAGAGTATAATATTGTTTGAATATAATCCCAATGGAATTAGTATAAACAGCCTCAAAAAATTTGAATAAAATTTAAGGTCATGGGGATTTGGGAAAAGATTAGATTCCCTATGTAACAATGGAAATATGAACCTAACATGAATGAGGATCCCATTTCTAATTTATACTATATCAGGGAGTTTTGAATGAATTTTAAGGTAAATGTGATTGGACTGGTGATAATGGGGGTGCAATAGGACATCCTATATGGGGATCAAAAATTAAAATTCTTAACACCTCTTTAATAAGAAATTATAATGATTTAAATCATGACCTGAGGTATTTCAATTAAGAAAATGAGATGGTATAAGAATTATAAGGTTGAATTCTGACAAAAAATCAAATGATGTGTTTGATAATAACGTTTTTAGAGGCATATGGAGATAAGACGAGATTCTCTTTAGGATATTCATGCCTATAGTTGGCAGGGATGAATATGGATGTACCAATAAAATTTCCATGAAGTGGTTTTTCTTGGATTGGGATACACTCCTTACTGATAGCCATGAAAGGCTCATGGTAATTCAAAAAATTTGAGGCATGAAGTGTGATTTATGGGAATTGTGTATTCAAAAGATAATGTGAACAATTGAATACCTAATCTAGTCGTGAGTAGGATGTTTTTGTATGATGAAAGGGAATGAGGTTGGATCGTGTTTCATATTTAATTATGATATGTATGGATTGGACACCACTATGTATCTTGAAACAAATTGTTATCTCAGAGTAAAAGGAAAAGAATTCATGATGGGGATTATAATAGGGAATCTTAGTGTCACTGCATATCCTTAAATACAAGGGATAAAGTCACTCATAGTTCTTCAAGAAGTTTCTCATTGGATCTAGATCATGAGTATGGGAAATATTAGGTAGCTTCATCTTAGTGGAAGGTGATCATAAGAAACCTGATGTGAATGATTTAGGATCCAGTCACTAAAAGTAAAACTAGTAGTATTTGTGATTGGACCTGGAATAGGAATCTTAGGCATCAATATGTATCTAGATTAGGTAAGAATCAATCCATATGTAGTTTTGATATGTATGGTGGTATTATCTTGGTTGTGGGTTAGGAGATTCAAGATACTAGGATAACAAAACATAATTAAAGCTATAATATATCTATAAGGAGAGAGATCCCTAGTGGGGTGAGTTTTCAAACATGGGGAACTTTTTCTTACATAGATCTGGATATTATGTAAAGGGATACATTATGAATTGAGATCATATTGAATGTATATCTCAAATTATTTTAAGGTTATACATGGTAGGACATTCAAAATATTTTGATGTTATATGGGATTTACTATGAATCTTCCACTTTAATTTCATGTGATGAGGACTTAGGTTCCATGTATTTTAGGGTTAAATTATATAGACCATTATGCAGGGGAGTTTTTGAGTAGATATGGATAATGTACAAACTCAAAAATCATTTACTTAGTTTCAAATGAATGAGTGATGGTTCAAACACCAAGTAAAAGTGAGGATTTGATTATAATTTATGTATGGATCTAGTAGTATGTAAATCAATACATGTCTTATGTTAACAAAAATAGTGACACACGGTTCTTTAAATGGTTCTTTTTAGGGTCAACTAGCAGAAACCCTATGTGATTGGAGAGGATCCAAACACTATGATGGAAGGGGAATGAAGTTGATGGAGATTCATGGGTGGGCCTAGGATAAATGATCCAGACACCATTATGTATCATAAGATAGCATGAATCAAACCACACATTGTTATAAAAAAGTGTTTATTTATTTTTAGATGTTAGGTGAACCATAAATTAAATTTTTTAAATATATCAATGACTATTTCATCCCCAATAAAAGTATATGGTCTCTTATTTAGATTAATATCTCGCATAGAGGGTGGAATTATCGGTATGGTTCATATGGGATAAACCCTTTTATATAGTTTTAGGTCATTAAAATTATATTGTATTCCAAAAAAACATATAGAAACTAGGATAAATGAATTATGTAGGTTTAGTTCATAGGATTAAGAACTCCATATAGAAAATTTCAAACAAATCTAGCTTGTGTGAAGAATAGAATAGCTTCATCTCGGTGTTGAACCCATAAAGGGGAACTCTATATGAATGAAAGGGTTGAAAACTATGATGAATGTCTAGAAAGTAGGGGAGATTATTTTTTCTTAGCATAGGTCTATAGATAGAGAACCTTATGATGATGGTTTTTAAATCACTTTGTTTTATACATAAGAGGATGATATGGATCAAAGAATGGAAAAATCTAAGTTGTATCAATTCTTGAAGGATGAACCTCATTTAATGTAGTTTAATATAATGAAAAAAGGATATAGATGTTCTATGTCTAAATATAATATACTGATAAAATTGTAATGTAGAATCTGAATATATCTGGATTGTGCATTAAATGATATGGCTCTACTTCAATATTAGACCCATTGAGGGAAGAAAGGACATGAATCAGAGGTATTAAACACTAAGATGAAGTAGGGATCAAATTAGAATAAGTGTTTGGAATTAGGATAAGTGATCTGGTCATATCAACATATTAAGAAATTTTAGTAATCAATTAACACAAAGTTCTAATAATCGAACCCTATATTAATCATGATCTCATATTGGGGGGTTTTATTTTCTTATACACCCCAAGAAAAGAAGTCAATATTTGGGTAATATTACATAATTCTAGATTTTATGTAAGTAAAATTATTCCCCATTGAATGAAATTTTTTAAGGAGATTAATGTTTTATAGGATGGACTATATATCATACATTTTAATAAAATGCAGTTGTGATGTATTTGTTTTTAGTTTACCATCATGAAATGATGACCCTTATTTAGAAGGTTTTGTGTTAATCTAGCTCATGTGAAAAATAAGATCACCCTATATTAGTTTCAATTATGTATAGAAAACTCAATGTGAATGAATGAGGGTTCTAGGATCATGATAAAGTGAGAGAAATAATTATAATTGAACTTTTATTTAGACCTGATAGCTTGAAAATCACTACATGTCCTGTAATAACATGAATCAAGAAACTAAATGTTATTATTAAAAAAAATCTCATTATACAAATTTGGATCATGTACAAGAGAATATGGGAATAATTTATGGGTTCTTAGGTTAGAGTAAAATTAAGTCTTTCCATGAGTTAAGTAAATCCTAACCACCAATGATTCACCCTAATATAAATGAGAGTTGTGAATAGTCTTGGGAAGAGAGATCTAAGAATCATTACATATCTTAAAATTATATGAATAAAGCCACTCATAGTTCATATTAAATTGGTTTATGTATATTCTCAAAGATATTAAATAATGAACTAGAATATTCTCATGAAATTTTTACATAGATCTAGATCTAATGTAAGGAAAGTGGTTCTCACCAATAGACTATACTATATAGTTTAGTACTACATGTGTGGAAGATCACATATCATTCAGTTTAACATTATACGTCTCGGACTAATGTTATGTAGTTTAAATCCATGAAACTGGGGCTTTTTTACTATGCGGTTTATAATCATACAACTAGGAATTTTGTGAACTAATCCTGAAATTATGAAAAAGTTTCCATGAGAAACCTTGCATTAGTGTTCGGCATGATACACTCTTTATCCATTTTGATCAAGATATAATATTAATTAGATTAAACCTTGTGTATATCATAAGTTCCACCAAATTTCAACTCTAACATTGTTGGTTTCTTCTATGGTATCATGGGAGTTCTATAAGTGAGTACTTACTCTACTTGGAGGAATGAGAAGAGATGACATTTCAAAATTAACACTCATGAAAGTTGATTCTGATGGATTTCACGGTTATTTATTATACATAACCTCTTCCCATTGAGTTTCTCTAACTCGTCAATTTGAATATGAGACTTATTATCATCAAAAAAATATTTTAGATGTAAATACAAAGTTATATAAGTTAAACCTCAATGGAAAAGACTACATATATCCCATATACAAGAAAATATAGGGTCTCTTGTATAGAAGTACAGGTTGTGGCATGATAATCCCATTGAGGATGTAATATATATATATATATATATCTAATTCTTATTTTCAATATCCCCTGTGTTTTGAAAGATATTAGATAACATTTTTTTGAAAGACTCACTCTATCCATTCACCATTTTATAGTAGTGGGATGAGTTATTAGACTGGAATTTGTATTCCAAATACATTCTTTCCAAAAAAATAGAATATAAATTAGATTCTTTTTCCATCAATATGATGTTAGTAACACCAAATATATTTATGATTTTCATCTTTATAAAGTTTATGATAGTCTAATTCTCAACTTTCTTGAGGGGTATAAACTCACCCCACTTGGTGAAGAAAATAGCGACAGTAAGGATGTGATGGAATTTCTTACCTGAAGCTATGATATATATCCCCATGATATATATTCCTTGTATGGAAAATAGAAAAGTTTGGTAAGTGTCATACAATATATTTGGGGATTGATGCATGAAGTTTTCATATATATAGAAAGTATGGTATTTTTTCATGAATTGCATACAATCTTGCACCATTGTTGTCCAAAAGTATCGAAGTCCCTTTATTTGATAAAAGAGCTTGGATCCTAATTAGTGATCAACATATACACCAGCATAGAATACCTACTAATAATTAGGGTCTCTACTACTTTAATGAATCCAAGGAGGATTACCACAAAGTCACAATTATAGATGACTTTCTAAGAATTCATATCATCATAGTGGAAGAAATTTACCATTAACCATAGGATATTTTCTTTCTTATCTTGATCTGATACGAAAATTACACTTCAGAGGTAGTCTAATGTAGAAAAAATCCAATTGATTTTGATCTAGTTGGAAGGAATATATGATTTTCTTGATTAGTGGTGGTATTAATGTCATTGATCTCCTCTATATCATTTTTTATGAATATCATGGCCACCCGATGACATGTGATGTGAATAACTTTCTCATCCCATTTTGGAACTACTTGGTCCATAGATGTATTGATCAATGAATCAAATTTTAATTTTTTTTAAAGGTGAGATATGAGACAGTTCCATCCCTTAGAAGAATTCAACCATCATCACTTTCATATAATCATGTAAGGGGATCAATGCCTCTTTTATAATGAAATACTCACCATTTATCTACATGATTACCAACTTTGTGTCACCTTTGATAGTAAAGAAGGAAACTAGTTTATGTGGAACTTAATCTAGGAATAAAATAAGGGATTGGTACTCTTCATCATTATTGGTACATCCTTCTGATATAAGAAATAAATAGTGATTAACGACTTTGATTTGGGAGAAGATTTAAATCCTCAATAAAACCCTATTATTCAATGGATTTCCATAGTTTTTTCTATTAGAATTCTAGAAGTACTATAAAAGTAAATGTCCCAATCCAAGGATATTTATGGATAGAGAATACATCTTTTTTAGGGAGCTCTCTATTCAATGGTGACTTTTCTAGAACACGTTGCACTATGGTGGAATCATCCAACACCTTCCCTTTGTTTGACTTTTATGAAAATAACTAGATGTAAAACTATTGTATAATGACCACCCATCATGTTACAATTACCATTAACATTGGGATACATATGATATATTTTAGAGGGTCCATGTGTGAGAGAATATGGACCTCATGATGCTACAAGTAATGCTTTATCTTTTATAGTTAAAAAAAATCAATGCAAGGTAGTTCATTATGTTATTAGATTATCAAGTTTGAGTATAAAATATGTTTTTTATATAATAGTGGTCATTATCCTTTCTTGTATCAATTTTCAGGAAAGGAGTGATCTAAGTTATTTATTTAAGGTCTACACATAAAGGATGAAAGTTTTTCCTTTTATGAGTGACATCAACACTGGTTGGCTCAAACTATACTGCTTGAATGAATTGAAGTATTTCTTTAAATCTTCATCCCATTGATAAGTGACTCCCTTATTCAAAAATTTCATGAAGGGAAGGCATTTTTCAATGAGATTAGTAATGAAGCATCATATATAGGCCATATTCACCTAGTGTACCCTTATTTAATCATGATTTTGAGGAGGTTGCATATTAAGTACTTGTATTCTAAGGATCGACTTACACGGTGTGATGGTGTATTGTGATGCTAAAATAATTTCCTAGTGTTACCCAAAATTTTCATTTTAAGGGGTTTATATTCAAGATTTATTACTAAATTTTATTAATAATTATAACATTATTGGAAATATGATCACATCATTGTTGATATGTGACCCCAATATCATCCATAAAGCAATCTATAGTATTCTCTAGGATGATCTTGAAGGCATGCTACATGATGTGTTAGTATGTAGTAGCTGTGTTATTTTGGAACATTTTTATCATGTGAAATAAATATTACACATAGGTTTCACTGAAGGTAGTGTTTTTCTCATCATTGGTGGCCATCCAAATATGGTTATGTTTTAAATTTCCAACCATAAATAAGATGGTAGGGAAATCGTGTGTTGCATTGATAAATAATTCCTTGATTAGGATGAGGAAGTCATACTTTGGGAAATTCTAGTTGTGATACTTAAAATTTATATAGATACAATTATAGACAATAATTTTCTTGATAGGTAAAATATTGTAGAGGAATTTCAGCTATTTAACTTTTTAAATAAAGTTATCATTGATTATATTGTTTACTTAGGCTTCCACCTTGGTGTAATTGGTCACCTACATCCTCCCAATTGATTATTTGATGACATGATAGTCATTTAGAAAACCCAAATGATGGTTATCCACATGAGAACCCAATTTTGTAATCTATATATAGTTCCATACAAATATATCTTGGTGCTACTTATAGAAATAAATATACCTCAGCCATTCCTCAGGGAAATTAGAGGTGATAATCAATGTAGGTCATGGATCTACTTATGTACTGAAATTCACATTTCTGAGTTCGTAAATGGTGGTAGAGACACCTTACTTAAATATTGGAGGGGTGGCTCTTAGATCTTATTCACCCTCTTCTTATACCAATATTTTTCTATAATCATAATATAAATGAGTATAATTGATTGTGATAAATTATATGTGGGTGGATTTAGATATTGAAGATGATGTGAGGCCATACTGTATATTCTCCCCTTCCTCCTAAATATCATTAGTGGAAGATAAAACCTCAATATATTAGGATTAATGAGATTATGTGGGGGAATTATTATCATATTAATTATTATATTTGAAAATATTTCATCTCTCTTCTATATGGTGGTGTCTAACTGATAAAACTGATATCATTAGGATAGAGTAAAATGTGACTAAACCCTATTCTTTATTTATACTCTGGGGATTTATATCCACTTTATCAAAGAACATCAACTATTTTTCCTCATGATAATGATCATTCAGACATGTACGATGGTAAAAAAAACTCTAGATCCGAGTTGATTTACAAGGATTTTGAAATATTATTTACATTCCTTGATGGATGTTTCTCAATAATGACATATTTCTATCTATAATAAAAAAAATAAAGTGGTAAAATTATTCATATTTTTATAAAATGAAAATCACATGACTCAATGAATACCTAGATAAAAAATTTTTCCTATATTTGATTAATGGAGAACATGTAGTATTTAATGAGTTTGTTATATGGGCTAATAGTTCTATCTTCCATTCCATTGGGAGCTTTTATACAGATGGAATTTTTTACCATCAGCCCCTTCCCATCACTTTTATAAATCCATGTGTCTATATATTAGGAACCATAAGACTCAAATGGGTAATTATCACCATGAAACACCCTCAATTCCCCATTAAAAATTACTTAAGTCACTTATGGTATACAGATGGTAACTATGTATGCTTATAGAGCCATTACCTTACCAAAATAACATTGAAGGAATTGTCGTGTATAACCACCATAGATTCAGATTCATATATGAGATCACTAAACTAGGTGTAAGATTGATACTATTAAGTGTCTACTGCTAAGTATTATCATATCCCAAAATTATCATGTTAGAGTGAATTAGGTATACCTCACTGTAACCTAATTGGAAGAGGGTCCAAACTGGTGTGATGTTGATAATAGAATATTTATCAATCAGGGCCTCATGGAGATCAATATCACCTAGATTTTCAGATATATAAAAGTGTTTAATATTCCTAGTTTTGAATTATTCTATATATTACTGCATCAAATAAATGGCCATGGGAAATTTCGAAGGTCCGACCCTTGTACGATATGCTTTAGCTACAAAGGCATTATATTTTAACTCTTGATGGCTCAAAAAGTTCTCAATGGGGTCTTCCTAGAGTTTTATAGAGGGGTAAAGAGAATCCAAAATAGTGTGATTAGATAAAAAATTCCCATCTACAATAGGATGTAGTATTTATAAACCAATTATTTTTTCTTTTAATCTTGATGTAGTTCCTTATCCTGGGGTTTAGAGTTCATTGTTGACTGTGTTGGTAAATCCATCCATTGATCAAAATAGAGGGTCATTGTTATGGTTTTTGGGTTAGGCTAAACTAGACATCCTAAAATTTGATGTTGACTAGTAAACTAAATATCTTCAAGTGATTCCTCTAGTATAATGGGGTTTTAGTAAACCTTTTATGACTTGGGATCAGACTAATTCTCCTTTTGGGCTCATGGGAGTGATTACATTTAGGTTTTTGCAGTGTATATAACCTCAAAAGAAATGGTTCCCAAAAAACAGGGTCAATTTTGACCTCATCTTCTACACCCTCCCCAGCCTCTATGACCTCTTACACTATTATGTATGGGGAGTTTAGTTTTATAAAAGTCCTTACAAAATTTTTATTCCATGTAGATGACATAAGAAAACTATATTGAGATTCCTCATCTAAAAAGGATTCAATATGGTAGGGAAATTCCTATTGTATCATTTTTTGGGACATTGGTCATCCTCCCAATGATGGGGGTATGAAGTATGAGTTTTTCTATACCATATTAGGTACTGATAATGACTCCTCATTTTTTAAATTGTATTTTTCAATGATAATTTCATATAATTTTATAATATAAATATGATGAAGATGTTGTATATACTATTGTAGGGGGAGTTTTGGTCATAACTAGTTGGCTTTGTTGCACCCTCAGTATGGTGCACACCCAGTTTACCGATTTCATAGTCATCTAATCAATGAATTTATATACACTCATACTCTGAATTTCTTACCATCAAAATTATTCTTCTATTAGTGGTGCAATATAATAATGGGTCACTTATGCTAAGGATTTTCCTCACTTCACCTCCCATAATAAACCACACTCTAGATTAAATCCTTTAATAAGAAATAATCTTAGGTATTGTGTCATAATATCCAATGTAAAGAGTAGTTATTTTGAAAAAATTCAACAGTCTTCATGACTTCTGAAAATTTGTGTAAAAAAATATATGGTCATGATAAAGCACCATAAAACTTATCTTCTCTAGAAGGAAATGGATTTATTCCTACGATCCTCAAATTTTAGGTGAGGTTTGTCCCTCCTCTCATCCAGATAAGGGAACTATTATTACTAATATCATTATTTCGGAGGCATTGTGTGGTATTTTATGGGTTTTAGTGATTTATTTGGAATTAGTTTCAGATTGAGCATGAAGGTTGTGGTCCCTCCTCAACCAAGTTTATTTCCTTATCTTGATGGTTTCATCCAAGACTTAGAATATTATGTCAAATCCTCTAGGAATTGTGTGACTGGTTCAAACTATCAAGAACCACCAAGTAACTTTAATGGAATCAATTGTGTTTTAAGTTAATCATGGAGAATATCTATGGTGATCTCTAGTAGATACTTATAAAGAAGATTCATATTTAGGGATTAAGTTAGTCTCTTCAACTTGGGGAATAAATTTTTGACCCTCTCATGTTTTTCATTGTTTGTAATTAGTGATGTCGAGGGAAGATTTCTTCTACAACATGGAAATGAATTGGTAAATGAACTATCTCCTAAAATATTCTAAATTATCATTGGAACATACTAAAATATTTCTAAACTAGAATAATTATTGTCTTTCTAGGGTCTAGAAAAATCATATAATGTTTTTTTCTTCTTGTTTCATTAATATTCCCATCATGGGAACACATTGTGACACAAAGTATGATAGGTGATTCTCTAGGTCTCTCATTCTATTGAATATGTAGAAGGTGGGATTACTTAAATTAGTTAGAGGGGGAGTACTATCCATCTAATTAGGATATGAATTTATCTATGGTGGTACTAGAATTTGATTCTCCTCAATAGATTCTATTCGAGAAGTAAGGGAATTGATTGAGTCAATGAGTGTTAATGGTAATGTCACCTTGACTAATGTTTTGGTGGAAAAAGTGGGCATAGACTAATATAGTTGGAAGACCTATTCTAGTAGTAAATATCTATTTTGAGTTAGTTCAAGTTAGCCTGATTGAAATAGAATCATCTATCCTAGTGGAAGAATGTTTTGATACTCTTTGGTCAATAGGTTTAGACCAGTGGTCTAAACCCATAACCATATGGTTGGTTAAACTCTACTCTTTCTAGTTGTGCAGTTCATTACCATTGAATATGTATCAGTGGAGATAAATTATCCTATACATAGGGATTTTAATTAGCATAAATATTTCCTCTATGTAGCTCATTATTTATACACTTTAGTTCTTCTAGACCATCTTCATATATGGTGGACCTTTCATCAATTAAAAGAGTAAACTTCTTCAGATGGTCAAAGGGATGTGGATATTGAGAAGCCTTTCACTTTTTACTAAATTGAATCATTTTGATAGGTTGGTTTCAAATTATTCATTGAATCCCATGTATTCTAATATTGTCTCTATTTTTGAGTGCACACACCTTCTTCGTCAGTGCATACTATATCTCGATTGGAAATCTTGTTATCATATCCTTAAATGTTAGGGTAGTTCCTTGGGCTATTTTGTATCCCAAATTTAATTATGTTTAATGAATCATAAAACATATCAGAAATCAATTTCTTATCTTCCTCAATGTATTAATGAGATTTTATACCCTTGGGATATTGGTCAAAGAGTTTATTTTGACCATTCATAAAATTTTCCTTCTTGGTCGACCATTTTGGATTATAGTTCATATAAGTCTTTAGCTATACTTTTTGAAGGATAGTGACTTTGAGAGAGTACCTAGTTATTTTCCCTAATATCTCCCTTAATGAAGGATTTGGTTCACTCAAGTGGAGGAAATATGAGATTTTTTTACATGGATTCTCTTATCCTATAGAAGACTCTTATTTTTTAATGAAGGTGGATGTAATATAAATTACCTTAGACCTATGGGATATGGTTGAAATGTTTCTTTCACTATCACATGACAGATAATATTTTTTTTGATAATCTTAATGTTGGTGGAAAAAATAATCCATGTACTATGGGATGGGGCTTCTCTAATACTATCGAGGAGGTTCTTGCTATCGCAACTCTCATCATTTTCAAGTCTCTAATTTGGAATGAGACAAATGGAACACCTTTTTATCGAAAGTGATTATTGCTATTGCATTTTTCCATGTAGTTAAGGTTTTGGCTCACTGAAAATGGGATTCCGTAATCAAAATTCTTAGTTGATTCATATAAGAGTGTATGAATATCTCACTCCTACCGAATATATTATAATGGTTTGTAAATGGTGGGATTTAATTAGAAAACCCAAATGGTTTTTGTAGAGCCTTGAATTGATACCTAGAATATAGAAATGGAATTATATGTTTCTAACTCTAATGAACTAATATGTCTATTAACCAATGTGAATTGTAGAGATACATACTCTATCCAACCTTTGAGATGGTCATCAGGTGGAGTTTCTACAATTATCTGGTAGAGTTCAATCATGATGATAATGAAAAACTATTAGATGTAATCCCACTTCATTTCTACATTAGGGACTTGAGCCATTGATAATATATATAAATAAACCTGGTGGAATATCTCACACATCACCTAGATTCAGTTTTCATATTTTAAATATGGTAGATGCCCAACCTTGAGAATATAGATATTCTCCCATATGTTTTGGTGTAAGTAGTGTTTTCCTTCCTCTTTTAATGAGTCTTGAATTTCATACTGGGAAGTTACCATGTGCTAGAACATGACCAGTATATTTTCCTTAGATAACTCTTTCCATATAATCATGACTCACTCCTCATCCTCATAAAGGGATATCTTGATCTGATCCAACCATAAAGTTCATTTCCCCACAACATTATCAAGTGGGTAAGCATCACTTGGAACTTCCTTAATTGTATCATAGGAAAAATGATCTAGTGGAGGTGAAAATGATGACTCTCACACTAGGGTATCCTTTGGTTAGGATGATATTTCACTATTCAATGAAGAGTCTATTTGTTTATGAAACATTGAATTCATGAGAACCTCTCGATATGAGGAAAAAACGGGACATGTTTTAGTACAGTAAGGACATTCACAAAAAAAACGGGATGTTATTATGGGGATGACCTTCAAAATGCGAACTATAGGGAGTAATTCTATGGTAACTAGCTTAGTTTTCTTAGGGAGGACCTCAAAAAATACCATATACTGATGAGTTGGAAAGGGGGTGACCGTCTTGTATATTGATATTTATTTTTCATAGAGGTAATCCATAGTTTTTACCATGTGTATAACCTCTATGTTTGATCTATATATTTCCATAAAGAGGACCTATGTGGATGGTTCTCTGGGGAGGACCTCCAGAGTTGCAGATGTTTATACTAGAGGGAGGACTTCTATGGCTATTGATGCCTTCTCCTATTCGTGAGGTGTTAAATGCTTGATCCACTATCAAAATGTATTGAATGGATTCAATAATGTTAACATTGATTTGGTTAGCAATATGAGCGTACTCTTAGGATATATGTCTCTCTTAAAAAGACCTATTGGATCTTTATATTCAAGTGAATAGGGTTGAAACCTTGTTTAGAATTAGAGTTTTATAGTGTAAGAAAAAAACATCATAGATATGAAATATCTACGGTAACCTTCTTCCTATTGTTGGAATATGTTGATGAATCATGTAAATGAATTCTATAATACACAGACATGATTTTCTAGAATTTGTAATAATAAGGATATGATCCTACTTCTAGTCTATAATCATTAATTTAATATGACAACAAGCTTCCCAGGAAAGGAAAAAATTATGAACATACTCCTCAATGGGTTCATTGAAATATTCTAATGGGATTATTATGACAGGGAAAGAGTAGGATCAAAATGCAATTTTTTTATTGGATAATCTTTTTTAGATCTTATTGCATGAGTAGGTATATGATCATAATCTACAGAGATTGTCAGGATATACCAACAGTATCTCATGGTAGTGGCAGGAATATGATCTCATCCTAGATTGGCTACAATGATATGCTAGTGAACTCTGGTTGGAATGGTAACATAGACCTGATATTATTCTGTATTCCTTCCCAATATGCACCAGTGATCCTCCAAAATAGAAGTAGGAATATGGTTCTTCCCTAGTTTAGAAATCAAGAAGTTTTTTATGAGATTATTTGATGTTAATCGGATCTAGAATAAGAGAATTACCACTAATGGATACCAAAATATGATAATAGTTATATGTCATGATATGATAATGAGATTCCCTAGTGTTTGTGGGAGAAAGAATATGGTCTTTTCCCATAGTGGCCATTGGAATATGTCAACATTTGTCTTATATTGTTTTTAGAATGTACAGATAGACTTGGGAGCTATGATTTTGGATACAATCCTACTCTCCACCTTTTTTCCATAATATATTAATGATCATCACATTTTGGATAAAGTATATGATCTTTCTCATTGGTTTCTATCGATATATGTTGACATGATCCTTCCAATACTATGAGGAAGTACTGAAATACATGCTCAGGGTGATCAGGAATATAATTTAGTTATTAACCTGTTATCTAGATATTAAAATGGGATTATTTAGTTGGAACATAGATATAAGAATGGTACCTTATCCCAGTGGTTTATTTTACTGGTAGAGACCTCCCCTTGGGAAACTTGGTTTGAATGATCGGGATAGGTTCCTCAATGGTGGTCCCCTTAACAGGTTACAGAAGGTCTAAGGATGTGTGTTGTTAGACAATGTGATGAATAATAGTATTAAATCTTCTAAAAACCCATGCACAGTAGCGGGGATATTGAAAAAATACTTCTCCATCTCCTCAAGATAAATGATATGATCATAATCTAATTATGGGGAAATATTCCCATAGTAGTTGGGAAAGGCTGTAGGATCAACATGCTTCTCTATATACAAAAATTTATAATATGTTAAATAGAGTTTAATCTCTTGAATAATATTATAAGTTTCCTCCATTTTTAAGATGCATCCATTGGGATGGTACTCCCATGTTACCTCATTCATCGCATGACATTGGATAATTTGGGTTGGTGGGAAAAATCCTCCTTCATTATGGGGCCATATCCTTTTTTGTAATAGAGACATATACTAGGCACCTCAACTGGTGAGTAATGATAGCTTAATAAATTAAATAGTGACCATTGGTTTTAATTGTGAGAATGAAGTGAGATGAGGTATAACTAAATGTTCTATTTTGATTGATGGGAACTCTTGAAGATTTTGTAATGAATCTTAAGGTCCAAAAGGCCTTGAGAATCCTAAATTTATTAATAACCACAAAAAAAACCTGTTAATGTTACATCAAAAGTAAATCATTTTCAATTGACCACTAATATTGGTAAAATATTCACATTAGGTAAAAAAATTTAGACATGCTACCATGCTCGGTGTTGTGTGTCACAAGAAATGTAATTCCTAACATATAATATCACCCATCCATTTGTGGTTAATAAATTTAATATCAATCATTCTTCTTCCAACATGAAATATGTGTTTTTTTAGTCAACATGGACCTTCATTACAAAGGAAGGTGATCATTGGGATGTTAACAATGATGCTTTGAGTGGTACCCTGGTTGAGAGATTGCAAGGTCAGTCTCATCTAACCCTTTAGTAGGAATTATTTTCCAATATGGGACTCTCTTATAGATTTAATATATATACAAAAATCATTCCCAAAACATAGTGTTGGACTATTTAACACTACTTTAATTATCTAATCACAACAATTTTTCAATGTGAACATTAATATATATATATATATATTATAGTTTCACCATCTTTATTTTATTTTTTTATTTGATAATATTATGTTTAAATCCATAAAAATAGGTGCTCTAAATTTTACCTTCATCAACGAAGTCATTAAGTGTTTTGGAGTTAGGATCAACCCCATTATAAGGGAATCCTAGATATCCCTATGAAGGGAATTAGAACCTATCTAGTTTGGTGCCACTTATCAGAACACATCTTACATTTTAAAGTCATATGACATGGACCGGGGTAGTTCCTTTTAAGGTGGTGCACCCATAACTAGGTAAAGTGTAACACCTTGACTCTAGTAACTCAAATGTAAAGACCTTTAACCTTGTTAACCAGATTAAGTGGTTACTTTATTATATTTTCACTCGGTATAAGGTATTGAATCTTGAAGCACTGAATAGTTTACTAGTCTTAGAAGATAAGATACATATTGAATCTCGTATTACAATTAAAAACATAAAACTCAACATAGAAGTTTCTTTGAGAACACCATTATTCCCTTTAGTATATCCCTACATATCAATCATAATACACTTCATAACAGCATGGGGAATGAAAACAAAAGAATGGGTTTATCTTATATGCCTGGTAAGGGAATGCGTACAACATAAGCTATAATGAATAAATAAGTAATGTTTAAAATGGAAAGGTAAATAACTAAAAAAACATTTCATTTATTTAATAACTTTATCATGATGAATAATATAGAAGGAATAAATCAGGATCAATTATTTTCCTATAAATAATCACGTGATCTTGAAACTTATATAGGGATGTAATAATTAATCAAATAATAACATGGACATCAATAAATAATATCACAATGAGGGAATTCATAACACTAAACATCAAAACCATACCATCAAGGCCTCATTCCAATACATCTTAAAAAAATGGGTAAGAACTCATTAAAAATCCAAGCTAGTTTTCCTCATGAGGCATACTGATACATTAAAGGGATATAGCGGGCCACACTAGTCACTTACAAAGTCCAATGTATTCCTCATATGAAATTTGAGAAACATAATGAAATAAATATTCATACTGAAAAACTAACTTATTAAATGATAATAATTTACCCATTCAATAAATATAATCAAATATAAAAAACTTTACAGAAAACTAGTATATGAAATGTTAATAATCTCCCTAATCAATAAACATAATCATAAACAGTTTAGAGTAATATAGAGAATGATATCAAAATAGTATATCCCCATTCAAACTAATCATAAAACTTCCAGAGAAATAATAAGGATGGTATCATTACAACATATCCTCAGTTAAGCATAAGAAAAATAATGGTTGTTTTCATTGATGAATATAAATACTATAAAAATGTTATTAAAAACATTCTTGAGGAAAATAAACTTTTTACTTGGAAAATATCTTTTTAAAAACAAAATATTTAAAGAATATTAAGAAAAAAACTTGAGAAAATAAAATGTAATATTTAATGTATGTATTGTTCAAGGTGGTGGGAAATTTTTTTATACCAAGCATGTTAAAAAATATTCCTTTCATATTTTCTATAAAAGTATAAAATTATCTTCTTCATAAAATTGAATGAAGGTTACTTTTAAAAAAAATTATAAAAATTATATAATGGGTAATTTTTTCTCATAAACCTTTTTGAGGATTTTGAAAACATTATTGAAAATATTTTTAGAAATCATGGATATTAAAGAAAAATTATTTTCAACCGAATAGATAAATAAAGCCTTATTTTATTAAAAACACTTTCTCATTCATTTTAAGTAAAAAAGAGAGGATAATTATACTGTTACTTGAAAATTTCATGAATTTATAGAGGAGAATAAAATATATTGGGTTTAATAAATAAATATCAAACTATTACTCTAAGTGATACTTACACATAAATAATCTTGAATAATGATGAGATTCTAAAATACACCTCCACTATTTTGGTAACTTTTGAATTGTAAGAACATGAAAGAAAGAAATTGAAATGAAACTTTTAAATACTGTGAAGATAAAGTGATTCCTGATATAACATATCAAAGGAGAATTATATACACAATACAAAATAAATAAGTGGTAAATATTTCATATTTCTCATGCAATTAAATGTGAGATGAGAAACCTTATCTGAGTTCTGTTTTTCTTCATACATATTAAAAATTACTATATAATAAATATTGATTTATTAAAAATATATTAAAGAACCATAGAAATATATATCATAAAATATATTATTTTATTATATATTTTTACCACATGTTTATTAACTATTCATTATTAAAACACTAATTTGGGTGACAACTACTTTGTTTATCATGTACATTTTGGTTCAGTAGCTTTGGTCCTTATACTTTGATCTTGGTTCCATAATATCTAGAATTTTTCCCATGATATAAATATAATATATCTTTATTATATAATTATTTATAATATTCCATAAAATTTATTGGTAAAAAATGAGTTACACTATTCATGGATATGGTATGTCGAACATACGCACAAACGCTGTTTTCATTTTTTGATGAGTAAAAAGAAAGGTAAATAAATATTCAAAATTAACTAATCATTATTATATCATATATATCATATATATTCATTAAATATATCCATATTACCATCCATTTTAAAATGAAAAACATTTCACATTCCTTCATGGATGACGTAGTCCACACGTATACACGAGCGACGTTATTATTTTCTAACAAATTTTAAGGTAAAAAGGTAAATGTGATACTATAATTCCATAATTTTAATTATTTAAAAAATATGATATGTAAATATAAATTAAAAACATCATAACATCTATCCATAAATGAGGTGATGGAAAATGAATTACATCGGTTCGTGAGGTGGTAGTCCTCCATACACACGATCGATGATTTTATTTCCCCTTTGATAGAAGAGGATATGGATATTGGTAATTTCATTAACATAATAGCATCTAAGAATATATTATATATTTTTGTTATTATTTTATCATATTTTATGAATATTTTAATGAGTTAAACGAAAAAATAAAATGAAACCCGATGTTTAAGAACTATTCCTATTCTTCATAGATTCTCTTTAGGTTTATACCTAAAGTCTTCCTAGACTTGGTTAATGATAAAAAAGGACTCTAGGTCATGGGAAGGGATTTAATAAATGGAATTGGGTATGTATCATTTTAATTGAATGGATTTTAATGTGTGAAGAGGAGAGGATAGGAGTTTCCCTTTTATAAGTGGGGGATAGGACACACTTTGAATATTTTAAAAGAATGAATTATACCCACATTTTTTACATTAAAAAAGGATACAAAAAGATAATTATCAAAAATTAGATTATATAAGGTCAATATATATATATATATATAATGGTAATTTTAAAATAATTTAGATTATTTAAACTTTTATCTTTTCAGTTTAACACCTTAAAAAATGTGTTTTAACCTTAATCGTGGTAATTTATTTTTACGGTTTTAATTATTCATTTTTTTCAAAAATGAAGTTTAATTTATTATTTAACATTAATTATGATGATTCCCAATATTCAATACATTTTTTCAATAAAAATCATAGATGTTTCAAAAGATAATTTATTATTAAACGTACAAGTGCAATGAAAAATTGGTTTTCCAAAGAAACGTTTTCTTAAGTATAATATGTTTTTATATAAATAATAAACTTTAAATTGATTAAAATGAAATATCTTAGATTAATAATAACATAATTGAAATAATTTTTATTTTAAAACAATTTTATAATAAAATATAACATTGTAAATTCATTAAATGAAAATAAAATTTTCAATAAAAATATGTAATTTCACAATACATCGAAAAATTAATCTTTTCAAAAAATTATCAAGAACTACCTATAAGATAATTTTGAAATTTTTGTTTCAAAAGTGAAGTTAATTTTTTCAAATAAATTTTCTAAAAGTGTTCAAAATTAATTTTAAAATAATTTTATGAAATAAAAAGAAACCATTTTTCAGAAAAAAATTCTATTTTTTAGGAATACATTACTTTTTCATTAAAATGATCATTATTATTTATAATATATTAATAAATAATTTATTTATTTTATACATATGTAATAAATATTATTTTCATATTTTATTTAGTTATATTTATACCCAAAATTTTATCAGCTAGGTTTTAGCGGTCGTATTAAAATAATATATCGTGCATTTCATTTAAGCTCAATGTTGCATATTGTTTATGCTATCAAACATAATATTATTATTTAAAAATATCAGGGTATTACATTAGATCTAATGGTTATCTTACTATATTTTAATAAGACACAAGATATTTCATTCTAAATTATCAAATATTACTATAGTCTTAGGAGACTATATACATACATGATTCTCACATTATATTTGAAAATATGAAATAAAAAGTAAAAATCATAGTAATAACTTTATTTTTTCATCTATTATATCCTTTAAGTAACTAATATATTCCTTAATTTTATCCTAGGTGAAGTAAGAAATAATAAAATGTTTATCTCAGATGTTAGGTAAGGGAAAGCATACAATAGATTCTATCATAGAATAAATAAATCATTAATAATATTGAAGAGATAAACAATAATAAAATATATCTTATAACTAACATCATTGAAGGGTAATATATCCATGGATGACCAAAAAATATATATAATCACATGGATAACAATAAATAAATTCAGTATGATAGAATATAAATCATCAGACAACATATTTTACTATCAAGACCTCATTATAAGAAATCATAAATAAATAGGTAAGGCATAGGCCAAATACCCAAACACATTTGTCTCATGAGACCTACTGATGCATCAATGGGGATATAATTACCCCAACATACCTTACTAATACCAATGTATTCATCATATTAAATGGGTGAATAATCAATATAATAAAAAATTAATATTAATATTCGTATTTTAAAACTAGAAAATGGAATGTCAAAAAAAATTCCCAGTCAAAAATAGAACATCATGATCATAAGCCACCCAGAATAATATGGTAGATGGTATAAGTATTGTATATCCCCAATAAATCATAAGTTTTATGAAAGGATGTTAACATAGATTAAACTAAATATCACATGAACATTTGTTTTTGGAAAATACACATTTAATATTGAAATAACTTATTTGAAATCTAAAAAATTCAGGAATATTAAAAAAATTATTTTAAAATAAATATGGAAACATGTAAAGTAATATTCAAAGAAAATAATAGTAATAATGGTGGGAAAATTTATTTTTATGGAATATGTTTAAAAATAGTTCATTCACACCTTCGATAAAAAGAACCTCATTTATATAATGAAATAAGTCCTTCAAAACTATTTTATAGAAAATCGAATGTAACATCCTGAACTGGTTTCTACTAAACTGATGCCTCGAGATGGTTATCCACAAGGCCTTAAGTGAACCTCCTCATATAATAGAGGATTCATACTAGTATTGAGGGTCTAAAGGTGGTAATTTGGGGGGTTATACCCTCATATCAGAGTAATAACAGTGGAAATAACCATATAGCATCCATAGTAGTAATAAATAGAGTGCATAAGCAGTTAATAACTGAACTAGAAGCATGATGTAATAATAAATTTAAAGTATTAATGGCCCAAATATCTATGTCATACATAAAACATTGATCTCCCACATGTCTGATTAAATATACAGGATTAAATAAAAGAAACAGAACATTATAGGCCTCTCCTACTAACTCTTAGCCAGACCACATACCCAATATCCACATACATGTTTGAGCCATCCTAATCCATCCTTCCCAAGCCTCAAACAATCCTATTCCTATAACCAAGTTAATGTATAATTGGGTACCCCAATGTAATGGCAGGCCAAGAAGGTTGTGAGTATAAAACTCAGTAGGGAACCACCAATGCGGTCCCATACATATTTGGTAATATGGAATGTATGTAAAAGTTAACTAGCCATCGATATAATAATAATAATAATAATAACTACTGTAAATAATCTTAAAGACAAGATCTACAGGGCATGATCAAGAAAATTTCTTAACCTAGATGAGACACAACTGGAATGAATAAATCAAATAGAATGAAACCACATTTTATCCCTAGGTCTGTGATCCCATTTGATTGGAAAATAACCATCATGTATATATTTATTTTATGTGTATATATATATTTATTCCCATATATATATACACACATAAATATGTATATACATGAGTAAGTTGAAAAATATCATAAAACAACAGTAGTCAATCCTTGGATCTGTAATCCTAATCATCTTGACATCTTGTGAAAAGGTCGTTAAGTTGGATGCCATACCACTCAAGCCATATATACTTTCAATCCTTAGGTCTGTAATCCTAATCAATTATACCTTATTCATCCAAAACTAGTAATATGTCTAATAAAGCTATGTAACCATAGTGGGTATACATGTCCTAACCCTAAGTTCACTCATTCTCACCTCCAATCACTATAATGAAGGATTCCATATACCAAAGTACAATACTCTAAATAGTCACTGAGCTGGAAGTCATTCCACTCATTCCATATAAATCCAATATGATGTCTGAACCCTTGGTCCCAGTTGATATGCGGTCATGGAATTTTATCTCAGATGAACCCTAAGGGGCTAGACCTTAGTCAATCTATAAAATGAATGCTCGATAGACCCAAGTACATGCACACTATCCATTCATATAAACAGCTCAATATCGCCATCCCTAGGGAGTACATATGGGAGATGTAATAATGGGGAATCCACCTAACCCTAAAGAGTATCCTAATCATTTCTCAAGGACTTAATAATCATACATTGAGTATATGTAACACTAATAGTGAGGATCACCATGTCCACCACCTAAATAAAGTAAATGATTTGGGAGAGCATGGTCATCCCCATCACATGAGAGAGTAAAATCATCCACTAATATCTTATCAATAGGTAAATCATGCCCATGTATCATAATTAAGGGATTATATGCCCAAATGTCATAATTAATAGATTCCATTCCCAAATATCGTAATCTGGGGACACCATGCCTGAATATCACAATCTAGGGATTCCATGCCAAAATATCACAAACAAAGGGGCACCATGAACAACATCACAAACATAGGTAGTAAATTCCACAAATATCATAAACATAATCTAAAATCTAGATCTTAGGGAACATGTCTAGGCATACCACTATATAACAATCAAATAAAAGGGCTTAGAATCTGGACCCTAGGAAGTATGTATGGGCATCCCAAAGATAAGAACCAAAGGGATTAGATGCCGATTCCAAAGAAGCATGCCTGGGAACCCAAAATAGAGTCACATAATTTCAAGCTCATTATCCAATTACTAGGAAGAACCTTTGGAAACCATAGAGGCATCAATCGTAATCCAGTGAATGCATAAATAAATATTGATGGTGGACAAATTCCTAACCAACTATTATTTCCACACCACCATGGATTATAAGTTCAGTATGGGTTATAAGGTGAAACCAACTACCATCTCTATTCAAACCTATAACACACCAGCTTAGGGTTGATCAAGCATCAGGCATCCATTGGTTCCCCTAGATCAAAACACTAGAGAGGCATCCTACTCGAGATCCACAAGGTCTATTGTAAATAGAGGCATCCTTATTAGGGTCCTCTAAATTGGTGTTTAAGATGGGAATACCTCTTGGGATCCTGAAATGGAATAATTAGGGGAATACCATAGGTGGTCCTCAATCATGGTCACAACCTCAATTTTTAGGATAATATATAACACATCGGTTTTTAGTCACCCTGGTCATTCATCCAGTACCATCTACCCATTTATTCTAATTAATTTTTTCATTACAATGAGTTTTACCTGGGTGATTTTCTCTCAAGGGAATGACAAAGTATCCATCTAATACCACAAAAATTTAAAAATATAAAGGGAAGTTATGATAGACCACATTCCATTATGAAGCCATAACCCATTTATAAACAGCCCTCAGAAGCTTCATCAAAACTCTTTGATGTCCGATCCAAGTTACACTGGATTCCAAATCCCAAGATAACATAGGGTAAGTCAAAAAATCCCCAAATATCAAATATAACATTAAATAATTTAAAATAAAAATAAATAAAAAAATTATAACATTAGAAATCTCACTAGACACCAATCACTCGATGAAAATATGAGAAAACATGTGAAAAATGTCTATCAGGTACCCCCTGAAACCATTCTTGATAAATCCCTAACCAATGGTGTAAAAAAACCACACAAAAAATAATTAAAACCATTAAATAATTTTAATTTTACCATATAAATTTACCTTAATGTAACGGCATGTGAATAAGTGCAGAGGGCCTCTCGATATGTTCTTGTCCTTGGTGGAGCAATATCCCCAATCTAAACGGTCGATTCCAACATGCCCCAGTGGAACTGATGAAGAATCCTAAACTGAAACTGAAATTAGAAATGGAGGAAGGGAAACAACTTAAAAAAAGAAAAATATGACCTCTTGATGTCATTTAAATTCACCTGAGATCTCTGTTACTGATGAAAAATAGAGAGAGAGGGAGAGGAGCTCAGTTGAGAGCCTCCACGTGCACCCTCCTATTTCCCAATGAAAAAATGGGGGAGGTACACCCTATTTCCCTTTTTAAAAATACAACCCCATGAATTAAATGTTGTGTATTACTTGGGGAAAACCTGAATATTTTACATCATGAATCTTCTGGTCCTCACCCCATGAAACCAATAAAAATCATGTAAATAATACACAATGTGTAAAACTTGCAGTAGTTATTTTCAGTTGCATAATTGCCCATTCTGCTTCTGGTACTTTCCTTTAACCACCAAGACCTACATCGGTACATAGAAAAAATCTAAAAACACCACTTATCAATTTTAAAACACTCATAACCTTGTTTTGATTTCCATTTCATAAGACAACCCATCCACGAATAGAGAAAAATTCAAATTCTCTAGAAAATTAAACTGGTCTAAAAACATGGGACCTCACAATCTACCCATATTAAGTATTCTCATCCCCAAGAAGCCATTTGGAAAAACGAAAACCTCAAATGACTTACCTGGATAATTAATTCCCAAATATATTACTATATTCCATCTCTGAATTCCCAATGCGCTTTCGAGCACTGCGTAGAACATGCGGTACATAAGCAGCTAAAAATCAAGCCAATGATTGTAATTGTGAATGAAACACAAAGACAAAACTTACCCAACTATATGAAAGATAAATATTCAAAACCAAATTTAGTTAAAATTTATTAAGAAATATCAACTTCTGAAGTTGAAGCGTCACCAAAAAATATTCCAAAAGCCTTCATCCTAAGGAAAATTAATACACTCCAAGCATTCTCATCGATGCTCGTAATTGAATTCCAATGACATATCATAACCAAACCATCCCCTTAATATTCTCATTGTTATGAAACTTCATGAACATCGATAAATTTTTGTTCCAATACCTATGGATCATTATAAGCTATCATGGACTAATGCTCACATAAAGACTCCACCCGAGTCCATTTTCGAACATGCACCTAACATTTCCTGAGAAACTCATGTGGATACAATTCTATTTATACATGGAATCTAAAAACCAAACGACCATACAACAACAAATATCACCCAAATCCCAGCCTTAGGAGAATCCTTTTTATCATACTAAAAAAAATTGTTCTTGATCACCACTTTACATGTTTATCCATTAATGTACATAACAACTAGTATGGAAAAACACTTGCTTGCACACAAGCATCAACACAATATCACATGTCATCCATTCCTTGTAAATTCCCGTAAAATTCAAGGAAATTTTTTTATTAATTTTTTTTGGGATTTTACAAGAGCGTAGTTTCTGACGGCACCTAATTCTGAGGCCCGGTGTGCCCGAAATCTTTTTCCGAAGTTTAGCTCGGGTACGTTCAGTGAACGAACGAGCGGGTTTTTCTAACTTTTGAAAGGGGGCTCGGAATCGGATTCCGAGGGCACCGTTGGAATCGCAGCGCTGGTAATTGCTTAGAAACACCTTTTCCAGAGTTGTGTTTGCTCGGGTGTGTTTTTTTTAAATTTTCGGGTTAAGTAAATGAATAAAATAAATTGGTCGCACCATTTATTTTATTTAAGTTGTTAACCTAAGTTAAGGGGTTAAAGTGGGACCCACAATATCCTACACCACTAGGTAGGATATTTTTGGGGTGGGGCCCACACGATCCCCACCATTTATTTTCTTCTTAAGTAACGCACACGCACCCCCCTTTTTAATGAAGTCAACTCTTGCGTTTAATCTGGATATTAAACGTCTCATTAATTGGGCGGTTTTAAACTCCTCAATTAATTGATTATTTCTTTTCTTTTTGAATTTCAAAGAGTTGGTTTGAGTGTTAATAAAATAAGACAACACTTATTTTATTTGGGTTGGAACTTTTTGTGTGGAGAGGATTTGGAGAAAAGCCTTCTTCTTCGACGAAGAACGCGAAGAACGCGAAGAACGCACCGATCTCTGACAAAGAACGCCAAATCCTCGGAGATCGACTACGCGACGCCGTGTACCGCGACACCAACGATGCTTCTTCTGTGACGCTTCTTCCGTGATGTTCCTTCTCCGTGATGCGATGATCCTCCTTCCACGATGCCTCCTTCCGCGACGGTTAATTCCGCGACGAATCCTCGCTCATTGAATTCGACGAGGTAGGGATTTATTTTAATTGTTGTTTGTGAATTCTTCCGTTGCCTTTCTTCATTTCTATTGGAGCCGCCTGATACCGAAATAACGGGAGGGGGTCGGACCGCATGAACACGGACGACCCTCCTCTCCCCTTTGGTTGTTTGATGTTGTTTGCGGCACGAACAAGGCAACGCGGTGCCGAAGCACCGCGCGGAAATATTAAAGAAAGGGGGAGAAGCGGCGCTTTCGCGCCGCGCTGTTGAAGACGAACCAAAGACGCGGCACGATCGCGCCACACCGGATAACTACGAAAGCGCCGCGGCCAGAGTGGGGCCGCGGCGGAGCGGGAAGACCAGCGGCCGGTTCCTGGCCGCCGGCGTCGAAGCAGGCGGACCGGCCAGCGCCGGTCCCGTGGCGGCAGCAGCCGGCCGGCCAGAGCGGGCCGGCCGGTCAGGGGAAAACCGGGGGTTCATAACCCTTGATCGGCCAGCAGGTGAGACCCCCCACATGGGGGATGCAGGTTCTCAACGCGTGGGGCAGCGCCCCCCCCCCCCCCCCCCCTTCACCGCTCGGCCGTTACGGCCGAGCCGCCAGGACGCTGGTCGCGCCAGCGCGCCGGCCCGCACCCAGGTCGGGCCGGGCCGCACCCAAGCGGGCCGGACCCAGACCCGGTTTGGGTCGACCCGGTTCGGGCCAACCCTGGGGGTATCGGGCCAGGTCGAACCGGGCCCGAACCCCCTAATACCGAACCTCTTTCGGTCTTCTGCTCATAACTTGGGCTGCGGACCTCCAATCGACGCATGTCAGCTGCGATGCGATCCTTGGATCGAGATGGTCATTTCAGTATATTATACTCAAGGTTTCAGAGTACTTTGGGTTCGGACGGGTTGGTTCGTACACGAAACCAATCGGGCCCTCGGAGCGGGAACGTTTATAACTTGAGCTCCGGACGTCCGATTGACGTGCCGTCGACTTTTTTGGATTCCTCTTAGTGATACGGACCTTTGGATTTACTCCGCTCGAGGTTTGGGCGCAGTTGGAGTACGGTCGGGTTGGTTTTGACTTAAAAACTAACCGGGCCCCTAGGACGAAAAAGTCAATAACTCTCAGACCGGGCATCCGATTGATGCGCCGTCTGTGACGTTGTGTTCCTGTTGACGATACGGAACTTTTGGATACATCAACTATGGACTATGTGTCAGTTGATGTATCAGCCCCTCGGCTCGTGGAGCGGACCCTCCCGAACAAGCTTGCTGTGTGCGAGAACCCTAGAGATGGCTGTGACTACGAAGACGATGACGACTGTGTAGAAATCCTCCGTGGATTCGACGATGACGACTACAGCACTCAGCGATCCTACGTGGATCAGTGCTACCAATCCTGTGTGGGTCAGATCCTGTGTGGGTCAGTGCTCAGCAGTCCTGTGTGGGTCAACGCCTACAGATCCTGTGTGGGTCCGATCTTGTGTGGGTCATTGCGGGGGTTAGTTACCTATCAATCTTGTGTGGGTCAGATCCTTTGTGGGTCATTGCGGGGGTTAGTTACCTATCGATCATGTGTGGGTCAGATCCTTTGTGGGTCATTGCAGGAGTTAGTACCTATCGATCCTTTGTGGGTCCGACGGCTTAGATGAATCAGTGGCTATATCTGATCATCTCAATCGTCATACGAAGAAGTATACCAGTGTGAGCTGTATCTTGACTTTTAATCCTTATCTTCAATATGATTGACTTGATATCCTGTGTGGATTACGTTATGCTTTCCTGTGTGGATTGGGTTGTGGTTTCCTGTGTGGACTGGGTTGTACTTGATCTCAGATGTTGGGGCTGAATGAGAATTGATGACTTAGGTATATGCATGGGCATATACCTAAGTAGTGTCGGATGTTACTTTTTGTTTGTATCTTTCCTTTGTGGATTATCCTTTGTGGATTCTGGGAGACCTTCGGGGGTCTCGGGGTCCCTACTGAGTAGATTATACTCACCCCTGCACGGGCTATGCCCGCACTACGTTGTGTTGGTTGCAGACGACGGACAGCGCTGATCGTGGTTGAGGCACGAGGAGCAGGTCGATACCCGGAGGTGGATCACTGGGGGGGTCGTACTCGGAGCGGACGGCTGGACCCGAGGAGCTGTGGAGGCTATTTGTACCCACCCTTTAGGTGGGACTTCCAGTGGACGGCTCGAGGCTGCGACTTTACTATCAGTTGTTTTTTTCCTATTCCAGTTGTACTTTACTTTCAGTTTGGGTTTTTATTTTGGCCCACTTACTTATTCTGCACTTACTGTTGTACCCAGTTTTTATTTAGTGTTTATTCTACTTGCTTGCTCTGTGGTGTTGTTTACTTTAAAAAGGAAATGAATTCCCTTTTTTATCGGGAATTACACCTTGGTGCTAGTCGCCAGCCCCTGGCCTATGGAAGTCGGGCTTGGGGTAGTCACGGCACAGGCCCCGAGGACGGGTCGTGACATTCCTGATCTACTAAAATCATACCCATGAAAAAAATATGAATTTATAAAACAAAATGATGTTCACCACCTATAAATGGACAATTTTTTACTACACACCATCTATCTTACCTTATATCTTTCCTTGGGAATAACCTCAATAGATTCCTAAAACTAGGAAAGAAGCTCAACATATAATCAAAGATCTATTAGCATACTCAAGATGATGTAAATATAGATCACAATCATCGCTAACTAGGAGTACACTATGATTCCATCGAAAGGCATGTATAGATCTACCAAATCCACACTCACATTGAAAAAGGATATATTTTTCTTTATCCAGAACCTACCACCATGTATCTCGATGATGCGTGTCTAGGTCCAAACTTGGGTCAACCATATTTTGGTACATGATTCATCATCAATGTATCCTCTTACATGGAGGGATATTTGTTATTTTAACCACATATCCCAAAAAACCATGCCCATATAAAGCATTGAAACCATCATTCCTCATCTTTCACATGACCACTTTCCGATTAACGATTAATCGATAAGAATTGTAACTAACACATACCATCATCACCTGACTCATACTCTACCGATTTATCTACTATTAAAACCAATATGACTATGTTACACATAAATTTAGTCTCATTAATCTAAAATATCCCTTGGAAATCCCTTCCAAAATAGGGTACCTCTCTTGTGTCATGATATATTCCACAATCGATTGTCACCTAGTGTTGTTCTTGTCATGAGTGTCTACCCATGGCCAGACTATATTAGTAATAGTGAAACCACTATTCAACAAGTACAATTACCCAAATAGTCCTTCTTACTAAAAATAGTTCCAAAAAGGAAAAGAACTATATGTGCTTTGTCAAAATCCAAAGGCATCAACATGCCTATATCACCAAACTTGAGCACCTACCATGCATCATTATCAAAATTATCATATAACCATGATCACTTCCTAAAGAGGAATCCATAAACATAGTTTAACCTCTATATAGGTTACCCTTAATAAAAATCAACATAGACTTAAAAGAGTGTAATTAAAAACTAAGGGCCCCTAGGTCTCCCACCTAGCCCTACTGATCTAGTCTCACAACTAGTTCACAAGGTCTAACCACTTATCCCAAATGATAAAACCTCTATAAGGAAGGTAAATATCACAATGACATAAATGGGTTAGAACTGTCAAACATCGGCCTACTAGGGCCCTGATCCTCTCTAAGAATCCTCATAAGAAGCTTATCATTGGTGTTCATGATACCAATGTAAAAGAAATACTAAACTGACACTCACCAAACATCCTCATGTGGTAATATTCCCTTGAGTTCTGATCCAGGAGAAACTTCATTGTACCTATCAGCATCATAATTATAAATCTTACTAGATAACCACACATGAAGGTTGGTTTTGTATAATATTATTCCATTCTATGTGGTAAAACACAGTACTGGTTTTTACTAACACTTTAAATAACCAAATATGAGAAACAACACCCTATAAGGGGTCAAACACATGTTAATTATGCACCTTATCAACCAATGAGGTTCACCGCACCTTCTTTTCATAAGGACTGCATCATAATCCTCACCATCAAATGACTCAATATAGATCCACATCACCTTCCATTATAAGGAAATATATATACAAGTCAGACCAATTGAGAAGAATTCTACAAAAACCTATATGTGAAAACATCGTTTAGATATTTTGACATTTTAAACAATTCACCACTATCATTAGTAAAATCACACACTAGAAGGCCTATAACATGTGAATCATTCATGCCAAACATGATGAATGATACGCCTCCTTCCTTTTCCATCCAAGAGTCAAAATCAATCACTAGCCACATGTCAATGGTCCAAGATCCAAAAATCCAATAAAATCATAACATACACACAACATATGAATCAATCAAAGTGAAAATAATATACAACTGTAACATAAAATATTATAAAAATAGTCACATAAACCTGACATTAGTACTTACCAAATAAATATTCTTGACACTATAGTTCGATATCTATCACAAACTTCGACACGTTCCTAATATTCTTATCTACCATATCCAAAATAGTAATACAGTTGGGAATAAATCACCTCTAATACCAATTTGTAAAATCCCATCCCAAGTGATACTAAACTGGTGCACCAAGAAAGTTCACCAAAAGGCCTCACGTGTACCTCCTCATATGATAGAGTCTACTGACTATCATCGGGGGTATAAAGGTGGTACAGTGGGGAGACTATACCCTCATATCGAAGTAACAACATCAAAAATAACCAAATATCATCCATAGTAGTAATAAAGATAATGAAGAAAAAGTAAATAACTAAAATAGAATCATTATGTAATAATAAATGGAAATTAGTAAAGGCATGTACAATCATTCCATACTCACAACAATGATTCCTCACTAGGACAATCACATATACAACAGTAAATAAATAAAACAAAAAAATATTGGTCTCTCCTACTAACTCCAAGATAGAACACATACCCAATATACACAAACATGTCTGATCCATCCTGCTTGATCAGTCCCAAGATATAGACGATCCTTTTCTTGGAACCTAGTGAATGTCTACTCGAGTAACCTAAGCCATGGTGGCCCGAATAGGGTATGAGTACAAAACTCAGTAGGGCACAACCAACATAATCTCATACATAGATAGTAATATTCTTCGTAAGTAAAAGTTAACTAATCGTATGGATAAAAATAATAATAATAATAATAACTATTGGAAATAAGATAAAGTTCAAGCCATACATGTCATGATAAAAAAATTTATCAACCCACTTGAGACACAACAGAAATAGATAAATAAAATAGAGCGAAACCATAGTCAATCCCTATGTATGTGACCTTGTTCAACTAGAAAAGTACCATCGTGTATATATATATTATATGTGCATATATATATATATTCCCATTAATATATATATATATATGAATATATATGATTAAAGTTAAAAGTATCCTAAAACCACAGTAGTTGATCCTTGGGTTTGTAATCCAGATCATCTGAAAATCCTTTTAAAATAGAATCAAGTTGAATGTTATAACACTCAATTCATGTATACATAAGTTGAACCTTGGGTCCATAATTTGGATTGAAAATACCTACTTCAGACAGTACTAGAAATATCTTTGAGAAAGTCATGTCACCATAGGTGGAAACATTCCCTAACCCTAGGTTCACCCGTACTCATCTCCAATCACTCTAATGAAGGATTATTTATACTAATGAACAGTCCTGTAAATGATCATTGTGTTGGAATATATGCCACTCATGCCATAAAATTTAGTTCGATGTCAAATATCTAGGTTCGGGTCCATAGGCAGTCACAACATTGGAGATCAGATGAAACCTACACAGATGACCCTTAGGAAATCTATAAAAGGAATTCTCTCTAAACCCAAGTACAAGCTCAAAATCCATTTATATAAATGGTTCAATATCTCCATCCATAGGGATTACATTTAGGTGATATAATAATTGTGTTCTCACCCAAACCTAGGTATTATCCTATGCATTTTTCAAGGAAATCTTAACCATCCATTGAGTATATGTCGCATTGATGGTGAGGAGCTCCATTTCCACCACCTCAATCAAGTAATTGATCATTGAGAGAGTAATCATCCCCATCATTAGGGAGAGTGTAATTATCCATGAGTATCCAATAAATATGGATTCCATTCATGTGTATTATAATCAAGTGATGGCATGCCTGAATATCATAAGAAAGAGATGTCATGCCCAAATATCTAAATCAAGGGTCACCATGCCCGAATTTCATAACAAAGGGATTCCATGACCAAATATCAAGAACATAGTAACACCATGCACAAAATCACAAATATGGGGATGAAATGACCCAAATATCATAAACATTGGATAAAATATGGATCCTAGGGAACATATCTAGAATCCCAATATATAAAAATCAAATTAAAAGGCATATAATCCAGACCCCATGAAGTACTTCTTTGAATACTGAAGATATGAATCAAAGGGCTCAAAATCAGGTCCCATAAAACACATCTGAGAACCCCAAATAGAGAAGTATCATATCATGCTCATCATCCAACTAACAAGAAGCACCTTTGGTAATCATATCTGCATCAAAAATAATGTAGTGAATTCATAAATAAATATTGATAGTAGATGAATTCCTACCCACCACTACTACCATAAATTCATGACTTAAAAGTTCATTATGGGTTTCAAGGTGACACCCACTACCATCACTAACCAACCCTATAATGCACTAGCTCAAGGTTAGTCAAGCTATGGAAACCCACTGGGTCCCCATGATCAAAAAACCAAAGAGGCATCCTACTTAGGATCATCAAGGTCTATAGTAAATAGAGTTATATCTCTTAGGGTCCTCTAAGTAATTGTTTAATTAGGGAATCCCTCTTGGGATCCTAAAAAATAATAAGTAGAGGAATCCCATAGGGGATCCCTGAACATGGTCAGAACCCCAAGTAATGGGATGAAACTAGCCCACATGGGTTTTTAATGACCCCTTGCATTCATCCAGTATGATTTACCCATTTCCTTTAATTGAAAGATTCATCATATTAAATTTATCCTGGGAGATTCACCCTCACAGGTGATCCAAAGCATACATCTTATACCATAAACATGTATAAAAGCTAAAGGGTAGGTATGATAGACCACCTACCTTCAGAAAGCCTTAACCCATTTATAAACAACCATCGATAGGTCTATACAGTCTCACCGATGTTTGGTCCAATATTCTCTAGCTTCCAAGTATGTGGAAAACATAGGGTGGGTCAACATAGTCCATAACATCAAAAAGTATTAAAAAATCATTATAAAAAATACAAAAAAATAATGACATGAAATATATCACTGAACACCTATCGCTCGATTAAAATACAAGAACCCAAGTGTAGAAGGGATATTGGGTACCATTGATACATTTCCCAGTAATGACCTAACCAAAAATTTCAAGAAAAACCACTCAAAATATCTGTTAAAAGAATTAAATATTTATAATTTTATTTTGGTGATGTTCCTCAATTAAACAGCACATAGAGAAGTTAATATGGACTCTTAGGACATCCTCATACTAGGTAGAGAAAAATCCCCAATCGAAATGTTCAATCCCACCATGTTCTAATGGAACTGATGAAGAACCCTAAATGGAAACTCCTAAAATTAGGAATGGAAAAATGGAAAAAAAAACTTAGAAGTAATAATTAGGAAGATCATACCTACTGATGACATCGAAAATCACCCGATATCTCCTTGACCAATCCAGAATGGATGGATATGGAAAGATCTCGAATCAAATCCTTTTCACATGCCCTCCAATTACCCAATGATAAAAATGGGGGAGGATCACTTTATTTCCATTTTTAAAAATACAACCCCATATATTACATAATGTGTATTACATAGGTTAAACCCTCAATATTTTATGTCATTAATATAATGGGATTCACCCCATAAAACAAATAAATTTTGTGTAAATATTACATAATGTGTAAAACTCGTAGCATCTATTTTCAGCTGCCCAACTGCTCATTCCTCCTATAGTACTTTCCCAAAACCTAATGGACCTTCATTAGTACTTATAACACATACAATAACACCACATCTTAACGTTAAAACACTTAGAACCTAATTTTTATTTTGGGTTCAAAAAGATGGTCCCTCCACCAATGGAGAAAAATTCAAGTCTCCAAAAGATTCAACCTGTCTAAAAACATGGGACCCCACATAAAACATGGGTAAAAATGAATTTATTAAACCATCGTATAATATTAAAAACATTATTTTATTTTTTTAAAGGATATTTGAAAATGGAATAAAAGTATTTCTGACCAAATAGAATAAAAAAGTTAGTTTCCTTAAAAACATTCTTTTAGACTTTTAAGTACTTAGAGAGATGAAAATGAAAGAAAAAATTACAATTTACAAAAAAAAATAGAGGATAAAAAAGTTAATAATTTTCAGAGATATATAATATAACTCCATAATCATAATTTTTTTCATAAACAATCCCAGTAAAAAAAATTGAGATTCTTACTTAAAACCCTTACCTCAAGTCTGACTTGTTTCTTAAGTTCTCTAACTTCCTGTATAAAAAAATTATATTAAAATTATATTTTTTAATAATTTTTTTTTTTATTATCTTTTTATTAAATATTTTATTTCATTTATTTCTTATATAGTTAATAAAACCATTAAGTTCACATTATACATTTGGCAGTCCTTTGGTTTATAACCTCAAAAAACATCTGTGTGTCGAATGTTATCATAGGGTTAATAGTTATATTATTTTAAACATGTTTCCATGACATAATTATAGTGATTATACATTAAATACCACTTTATAATCATTCAAGAAATATGGAAAAGATAATTTAATCACATTGCTTCAAAAAGGTGGTAGTCCACATGTACGCATGAGTGACATCATCATTTTTTGTAATAGGTGGAACAAAAAGATGGTGGATAATATATTATATTTAAGGAATAAAAATTATGAAATAAATATCACATATATATATATATATTCATTATTTCCATATTTATAACTATCCATGTAAAGTGATGATAAAAAATTAATTACACCGCAATATGGGGACGGTAGGGTGTACATATATACGACCGATATTTTAATTTTCCATGGGTCATAAAAGAGGTAGAAAATATGTTTCCCATGATAATGATAACATCTTAGTATATTTTTTATATTTGATTCATTATTTTAGGATATATACAATTTATTTAGAGGATGTACAAGAAGAAAAAAACATTGATCAATTCAGTAAAGATGATTTCCACTTCATTGAGATCCCTCCTTTGGCTTACACCTTAAGACTTCATAGGATGGTCGTAGGAAAAGATAATAAGCTCAAGAAAAAAGGGAAGATGTCATGGAATATTTTTCAATAGGTTTTGGTTGAGCTATAGGGATCAATATTTGTTAATAGGGGATGATAGGAAGTAACCTTTTACAAGTAAGGGGAGGGACACACATGTAAGTACTTAAAATATTTAAATAATATAAAGTAATTTTCTTGTGAAAGTAGAACCAAATGGAAAATAAATATAATTCAATATAATATAGGGTCTAAATTTATTCAATAAATAATATTTAGGCACTTTTGAGTGGGATTTTCCCCCTTATCTCTTAGTTTAACCCCCCTCCCCTAGTAAACCCTTTTAAACAAAACCATGGTAATAGTTTTTTCCTTTTTTTCAATTATATATGACCAAAATTTATATTGAAATTATTACCCAATATTAATTATTCATATAAAAAATATTAAATACATTTTAAAAGATCCAATTTATAGAAGTGGTTAAAATTACTTTTAACATATGGTCATAAAATACAATGAAAACTCATTTTAGAAAAATGATTGTTTTAAGGATAAAAATGATTTAAAAAAATAAATTAAGTATATATTTTTAAAAAGAAAATAATTAGATTGTGTTAAATAAAACTGTACTTATATTCCTTTTAAACCCAAAAAAACTGAAATAACCCTTGTGAATTATTGATAAAGAGAGAATAACTAAAAACAAATTTTATTTGTACATAAACCTTACTTAGATTTTCAAAATATTTAGAATTTATTTATATGTTAAAAATTATATTTTTATATTAATTATATTAATTATCAAATATATATTTGGTCTATAATTTTTTTAATCCATAATGTTATTAATAAATTGTTATAATGTCATAAAAGTGGCAATATTTGTAAAACCTGTATTTTTAACTATTCGCCCAAAATTTGCTATTTTTATAAAATACCAAAAAATCAATCTAATATTGTTTTAATAAGATGAATCTAGAAATTAAATTAATTGCATAAAATTGAATTTATAAATTTTTTAAATTTATTTTTAAATCATATTATTGAATGGATCTATGTGCATTATGTTATTGTTTCTTTAGAATGAAAAGCTTACATATTATAACTGAAGCTTGGGTGTTACATTATAGCCTCATTCAAAAACTAAATCCTTGATATTTTTATATTTTTAAATCAGGAATATATGTGGTTATTTCTCTATCATAACTTCTTTAGTTTCCCATTTTTCCTCTCCTATCTTATGTTATTTCCAAATTACCATTACCCTTTGTGTTGTCTGATTATTCAGTGATGGCCTCAAAAATCATTTTTAAGTCCTTTGAGGCTAATAAAATTTAATAATTTATAAATTACTCAAACAATTGAAATTAGATAACTAAATGTTGAGTGTTTCAAGTTTTAGGTCAAACCCATGATATGGTAAAAGTATATTTTTAGAAAATTCAGAGTGATAAATTGAAGTTGATTAAGAAAGAGAAACAAAGGAAAGAAGATTTGTTTTTTGAAATTAATTTGATAAATCGATATAGGGTTTTATAGATTTTAGGATTGTGTGGTTGTGGATTTAGAAATTAAATTGATTTTCCATTATTGGTTTTAGAGACTAATTGAATAAGATCCATGGTCTTGGTATCCCCAAAATAACATAACAATATCCCTTTTCTTATGGTTTAATACATCGAGTTATTAATGAATTAAGTTGTATCAATACCATTTTAACAAAAATTACTCTAAAATATTTATGATTCATTATTATTCCAATATATTAATTTTTACAATTTAAAAAACCATTCCAAATTCTTTACCCAATGATCATGAGAAATTAAAAGGGAAGACATTGAAAAGGAAATAAGATTACAATAACCCAAACATGGACAAAATTATAAACATATAATTCAAAACACCATACATATTAATTTTCATAACTAGGAATAATATGAGAGTTAAAAATATATTATATTAATTATGGAGTTAGAGGGGATGAGAAAAAAAATGAATTTCATAAAGAAATGGTGGAGTAGAACGGGTTAAGGACTATGCAGTAGTGCATCACCTCACCCAAAGATCTGGCCTCTTAATGAGTTTATATCTCATTTTCAACAGTAAAAACATCTTATTTATAAGGATAAATGATTATTGGAAAATATTTATCCCTATATAAATTTTCCATTAATTTCCTTCAGAGTTATTCTTGGGTGTGCACATGAATCTCTAGAGAATAGGGTGAGATTTAGTCAAAATTTGGATAATAAATAAAATAATCTTTTTCCTATCACATGTTTCATAGTGTGGTTGAAGTATGTGATATGAAAATTATTTCATTTCATGAATTTCTTTTATGAAACTCTATTTGGTTAATTTTTCCTTCTACATCCTGCATGAACCATAGAATCAATACTGAACTTATTATAACATTAATTGGGTGTTCATAACCTCTTTTTCTTTGATTTAATATCCCATTTTATACATACAAAATATTAATGAACCATTTAAAACATGGTAAATAATAATAAATTTAATAAGAAAGGAAATGAATTTTATGTTCACATGAATTTGTTATTCTTAACCACTTTTTTTGGCTTCAATCTTCCATTGGATACATCCACATTATGAATGAATCATTTTACACCTAGGAAATAATTATAAATTTAATAACCAATCAGTGAATCTTTTTTTCAAAAACATATGCATCAAATAATTATATCAACCCCCCCCCCCCCCTCGCACACACACACACATGAATTTAGGATTATCCTCAAGAATAAAATCCCAACATACTACAAAGGATGTTTAACCTACCATTATTTAAATGAAAATTCATAAAATAAAGTGATTATATGGGGAATTAAATATTTAGTAATCCCATTGTAAAATTTCATCGAATATTCAATTTTTAGAGAAACAAAGTCAACAATGTATTTTAATCTTTCTATTTTGAATTTATCATGCCTCTTAATCCACTCAATCATATTTTTCAATTCATTATCAATGTTTATGGAACTTGTAATTTACCTCACAGTAAATCCTTTCACTCATCATCTATGTAAAAATATAAATGGGGTTATCTCATATATAGGATCAAAATCCTTTCAATAGGATTTAAATATATTTAATTTTTCCAACTTGTATAGACAAAATCACAAATAATCATGAGGGATTTTTCATTAGGTTTAAATTTCACTGAGGATTTAGGGTATGTGGATAAATTATGTAAAAAATTAAATCTCTTGGAGGAGTTTAATCTATAAAGTAATATGGATGATACAAAAATATATCAATGTAAATACCCTCTATAAAATTTACCACCATTTCCTTAAAAAACTCATTGTAGGATCATGAAGAAATAAAGTATAATTAATTGAATTCTTTCTTGATTTTTTTTTAAAGTTGACCATATGGAAAATATCACATATACCACCCAACCAAAAATTATCTCCTCACAACATTGTTTTTAATATTTATAACAAGATAATCGTTTAAGCAAGGGTTATTTTTTAATTTCCCAAGACATGATCCATTTTTCAATTTCCTTTCAAGAGGGTGTGAAATAAATATAATGAATAAAAATCATGAACCTTTCAAAAAAATCCCAAAATATTACCCCCACAAATATCTATTTAATCATGAGAATAACTTCTATCATGGCACCATATCCCTTATACTCACCATTTTGATAACCATGCAAAACAAATAGAGTAGGGTAGGAAATGATAAAGTAGGTTTGTAACATGGTTCTTCCTTAATAAGAAAATTCATGGATTCTATGGGCTTAAAAAGGATTAATATAAAGGTGTGTATAAGAAATAATTCTAATAAAAATATGACTCAATCATATTAAATGGAAATTTTTACAATCACAGCTTCTATAATATGCAAAGAAATTTATAATAGAAAAAATTACCATGATTTAGAAGAAATATTATAAAGAAAATAATTGCAAAGATGAGGCTCAAAAAATTTATCAAGAACAAGAAAATTTGATTTGGGTAATCACTCATGAAATGTATACTAATAATAAAATAAATTAACACAAATATTAAAACATCAATTTATGAAATATCATTGAAAAAAATTATTCATATAAATCAAAAAGCTCCCCTAAATCATGAATGGTCAAATCTAAATCCCCATGTTTATTTATACTTATTTTCCCACCATTTTATCAATAAGAATTATTAATAGTGAAATTAAAAAACATGGTATGAAAATTATCCAAAGAATATTTTTTCTCTTAAATCAATGATTAAAGTGAAAATTCAAGTGCATGTATGAAATTTGTAGTTAAAATACCTAAACAAAAATTTATCATTGCGGGTGTAAAATAAGGAATAAAATCATATAATTCCCTTATAATGATGATCATGAGTTGTCCTATTTAAGATATGTCTGTAACAGTACACGATGGGAATCAACATCTCATGACGTGAATCATATGTAGGAAGTTTCTTTAGTTCTCTTCATGTTTCTTGATTGTGACTTCATTTCAGACCTAAAACTGAAAAGAATCATTTAAAAAGTGAAATTTATTTTAAATGAAATCTAAATAAAATTGGGGGATAGTGTGTACACTTAAAAACATAAAACTAAAAAACCTAAAAAAAAACTCTAGTTTCCTTCTGGGAGTGATTTCATTTAACATCATTGGATCAACCTTAACTCTTATCATCTTAGGTGATAGGATATTATAAATATTTCACCTATTCTGGATCTAAAAATAGCCTCATACATGACATGTCCACATAGACCATCCCCTTTCATTCCTTTGAATATATATTAACTCTTTACGTGGGAAACACCTCCTCAAACTCCATTGGGCCGATCCACCAGTTTTTCTTTAATCCTAAAAAAAGTAAATGGAAGATAATGTACCATCCTTACCTATATGCCCTCTTAAAACATAGATGAATTGACTTTTCCCCTAGTTTCTTTATTTTTTATTTCTTCCTTTCAACCCCTCCACATAGTATTTTGTTTCATACAAAATATCACAAAACTCATTCTTTTCTCCAAATATAGTAACATCCCTAGATTCAAGCATGTTTTCCTATTCCAGATCATTCTCTCGTACATCATAATTCCCCATTTCCTAGGGAATATTGAAACTCACTTGATCACTACCAACTCTTTATCATAGTTATCCACTTTAAAATCTATCAATTATCATATAGTGTCCAAGAAATGTCTTCTCAAGATGCGAGAATTCCCCTATTACTCCATATCCCATGCTAAAAATTCCATAGAGAACTAGAATTTTTAAATTTTTAGTATTATATATTCAATGACCCCTTAGGGGTATTTCACTACTAAATATTCTAGTTGGATTGAAACTCATGTATTCTTTATCTTCTCCAATCGTAATCTCTTGATGGTGTAATAAGATATGAGTTTGAATATTTCACCTAGGTAACACAATGATTTCCCATTCTTTTGACCCAATATTTATATAAATTGAAAAACTACCTAGGTTCTTATGCTTCTTCGGTAAGTCTTTTGATACAACAACTAAACATTCCCATATGAGTGGAATTGTGCCTATCCCTTCCAATATCTTCTTGTTGGACACCATCTCTTTTATGATTTTTTTCATATTTATAATTGTTAGAAAGTTATTTTACCCAAGGGATGTTAATACTAATTTTTTTGAAATGGTAAAAAAGTGTAATGTTATGTGTGTTAATATTTCCTTAGAATAACCTCTCTAGATGTGGTAGCTTCAACTTGTAATGTGGTGGTTTTTATATTTATTCTTTCACAAATAATTTAAAATTTTCATTACACTTTTCCATTTATTATTATTCTTTTTCAACATGTATTGTAGCATATTCATCACTTAGCTCATGGTTTAATTTTATTATTTTACCACATATCAGGGTTATGTCCTTCATTTCTCCCTTTGGTTTGACTTATGGGTGGCCTGGAAGTGTTACCCATAGTCTCTATCTATGATTATCTATAATTTATCCCATATGAAATTATATCTTTCGTAGTATAGCCCATTGATCTCTAGAATTGTCATTCAACTCCATGATAATTTCTCCTTGAATATTTGAATAGTCGGTCAGTTCCTTGATTTTTCCTTAATGGTATTAATATATATTGAAAATATATCCTCTAATATATGGACTTAGATCTATAGGGATGTTCCTTGCTATGTTTAGAAGCCCGGTACCCTCTTTTAATACCCTTTACCATGTGGACGTTGTGGCCACCAACCCTGAAATTGATACTGATGATTATAATTAAAATAATTTACTTATTTGATGCAATTTACATGAGTTCATTGTTTTCTCACCATTATTTCCATTGTTTTTGTTATATATTCCATCTGAGCTATCATCTAGTTATTATTTTTAAACATTTTTAAGCCTCTTATTTTGATTCCTTTAGTATTTCATTGGATATTTTATCTCACCATTTCATCTAGAAAATTATAGATCTCCTATGGTGATTTAATCATTAGAGATTCACTAACTACAGTGACCAAAATTGACAGATTTTATTACACAATACCTTTAGAGAACATTTTAATTAGCAGCTATATATCAATTCTATGACGTGGGGATTTTCTAATCAAGTATTTGAAACACTCCCATGCACTATATATTTATTCATCTTCATATTTGTTGAAATTTATAATATTGAAAATTATTTCTACATATTTGGATAAAGGAAGGATCTAGGTTAGAAAGTGTCTTGAAAATTCATCTTATGTGGGGATGGAATGGGTAGAAAAGCTTTGAATTCATTCTCAATTTCAATATTTTAAACAAAAAATAAGAAAATATGAAGTCTTGCCACATCACTTGAAGAATTTTGGAATTGGAAGGTGTCTCGAATCTTAAGAAAACTCCCCAGATGTATGTTTAGATATTTGTGAGGTAGTGTAAATAATTTCATCTTATTTGAGGTCATTTTATTAATAGTCATCTTGATTTAAAAAAAATTGGTAGCCAATGGTAGTATGAGTATTCCTGGATGAGATATGGTGTTTGATGGTCTTTCATAGTCTGACAGTGCTAGTAGATTAGGATATCTTAGTTGTGTAGCTCAATCACTTTCATTTGGTTCTACTCTAGCTATGATCTTATCTTCTTTTTTCTTCCTGATATTTTTTCTAAGGATAGGAGAAATATTAAGTAGGTATTTTCCTTTTTCCAATTTGTGGTAATTGTGAATTTATTGATTTAAAGCATAAATTACATTACAAAATTACCCAATGTAAAAATAATAAATTATAGTAGTAAAAAATAAAATAAAAATTATTAAAATAACTAATTCTACATTAATATTAATCCTTTAAAACCAATCTTGAAATTTTATGTCCCTAAAGGGATTTTTTAAATCCTATGAGACTATGAAAATTTAATAATTTATAAATGACACAAACAAGTGTGACTAATTAACTAATTATAAAGAGTGGTGAGTTCAAGGTTGAACCCATGAGATTATAAAAGTATATTTTTAGGAAATTTAAAGTGACTGATCGAAGTTGATTAATAAAAAGAGAGATGAGAAAGAATATTTTGTTTTAAACTCAATTTGAGAAATCATTCCATCATTTATTATATTCTAGGTTACTATGATAGTTAATTTAAAAATTCATGTGATTTTTGATGATTATTTTTATGGTCAATATGAGGAAGATCATTGGTCTTAGTATCCCCTATTTGACGTAAAAATATAAATTTTGTTATAGTCAAGTACTTCAGGTTATTAATTAATTAATTTGTCTCAGAATAATTTTTAAGCATAATTACCCAAAATTATTTAATTTATATGCATAATTTAAGATAATTTGTTGGGAAATTTAAAAATACTTTCCATATTATTAGCCCAATGATTATGAAATATGAATAGAAAGGAATTCAAAAATGAAATAATATTATATTAAATCATACATGAAGAAAATAATAATAATATAATTCACAACACCCTACCCCTTTATCGACATCACCGACACAAGTTGGGCGTTATCCGCTTATGAAAGATAGGATGGAGTGAGAGGGGAGGAGAAAAGACAAGAATTGTATAAAGAAATGGTGGAGTAAAACTGGTGAATGAATCTAATGCAGTGCAACACCTCTCCCCAAACTCTGGTCTTTGAATGATTTTTTATAACTTTTACGAATGTGATAGCCTATAATTTATAGGCATAAATGCTGTGTGGGTTGGATTTAATCCTATATAAATGAGGAAATTAAATTCCTTCACATTGAATATTAGGTGTGCATGGGAATATGTAGTCAACATGTGATGATTTGGTCAAAATTTGGATGATAAATAGAAGTATATTTTTTTCCCATCACATGGTCTATAAGGCCCCGGCCTTAAACCTTACTTAATCATGAATTAAATGAATAATTCACATAGAGGATCTTTTCAGGTTTAGAGTTTTAGAGAATTAGGTCATAACTATTACATCTCAAAATATTACATAGTAGACACTTCTACTAAGTTTCCATAAAATAAAAAAAAACTGTTAAATTAGTTCCATGTTTTAGATAGCATGTCTTTCCTTGAACCCATCCTTGACCCTATTCATCTTTACGTCCTGTGGAAAACATTTCAAAAATTTGGGATGAGCATAAAAATCCCAGTAAAGGATACACAAAGAAGGAAAAATGTTAGTTTTTTTCAAAACAATAGGTAAACCATGAATACTTTACCAAAGTAATACTTTTCACCTTTATGAAGTAGTAAAAACTATTCATGGAATAAAAGACCATTACATACCCTTTTATAACCAAAAGATTACCATAAAACCCATATAAAGAACACATAACATATAAAGGTAACTTGGGACATAAACATACTAAAATGGAATAACCATACGATCGACTTCCACACATACTTAATGGAATAGCCATACGGCCAACTTCCATACCCAATGCATTGGAGATTATAACGTAACCACCCGTCTTGGTATTCGCGGCACCACCCGTCATATGGTTTATCACATAACCACCCGGAAAATGTCCAAGTACCATAATTACACATAAAATATTGAAAATATAAACATTTCAATAACAACATTTCATTTGCAATCACAATAAGTAATTCCCAGATATTGAATTAATCAATCCATTTTCAAAAACCATTTAAAAGAGATTTTTGAATCAAAGTGTCCCATACCACTTTGAAGCTTTTATGGAATTATAATTTTAAAACATTAATGTCCATATAAATAAATACCAAAAACCATTTTGAAAACATGGACATTAAAGATAAAGATTTAGAATAATGACTCTTTAAAACATTTAAAATGATATTTTTGTTAAAGGGTGTTTAACAAAATGAGAGACTCTTGAATACAAATAATTGCGGAATAACATTTAATCCGAACATTATAATATCATGAGAATAAAGGGATTCATGATATAATATGTTGAAGGATAGTATACACACCATATAAGAGTGAATTGGTGCATGGACTTAGAGTAAGAATTAGCCATGACAATACCTCATCCAGCATGACGTTAAACTGTATGCCCTCGTCCAACATGACGTTAAACTGTATGCCCCACTGTCCAGTATGACGTTAAACTGCACATCCATTTGAACTACGAGGTCTTTGATCCATGTCAAGGCATGGTACGTAGGAAGCCTCCACGAGGTTCATGCCTACCGCCCGTCATTTCTTCAGGTCAGGTTCCACCCTCGTCCAACATGACGTTAAACTGCATTCCAGTCCGATGGCAAGCCATTGCGACCAACCCGAACTACGAGGTCTTTGATCCATGTCAAGGCATGGTACGTAGGAATCCTCCCTGAGGTTCAAGCCCACCACCAGTGGACCCACGGGTTCACCTCCACGTCGATTCGCTGACGAAAACCACCACCTGAACTACGAGGTCTTTGATCCATGTCAAGACATGGTACGTAGGAAGCCTCCATGAGGTTCAAGCCCATCATCCGGTCGTTCCGACCTCATTCACATCGGTTCACCCCCGTCCTGCATGACGATAAACTGTATTCCACATCTCATTTGAACTACGAGGTCTTTGATCCGTGTCAAGGCATGGTACGTAGGAAGCCTTCCTGAGGTTCAATCCCAACAATCATTGGCCCAGACCGTCTCCTTGTCAGTGTGCCAAGCCGTTGTTCTCTCCTAAAATATGAGGACTTTGATCCATGTTAAGACATGGTACGTAGGAAGCCTTCCTGAGGTTCAAATCCACCGCCCGTTGGTCATTCCGGCTTTATTCACGTTGGTTTGCTGACGACGCCCATTGGACCAAGGTCCACATCCACGTCGGTTCGCTGACAACAACCATCGGACCAAGGTCCACCTTCATGTCGGTTCACCGACACCATCCCGAACTACGGGGACTTTGATTTCCTGCCATGGGGATACGTAGGAGGTCTCTTCGAGGCTCAAGCCCAACTTTACTGTTGCCCTTGCGATGGTCCCATTTCATTCCCCCTCCACTTCATCCATCCATCCATCCATCATCCACCCTGATTCTTACCCGGTCCGCCACATCCCGATGAGATCATGCCACTCCACTCCCCTCCACAGCATCCGGGAAGCCGCCCACGAGCTGACCCCAATATCAGTATCCCTTCAAAGGGGATTTCTCAATCTGATCCACTCCAGCTAGTGTTCTGATCAGTCTAACCCGTCTCCGCTGGACGTTAAACCCGTGGCATACCCTGTGTTAAACATAGGAAGCTGAGGAAAACCTCAGATACATGCCTATGACATATGATTCCTCGCGCTCGATGTGGGATGCCTCGGGCTTCCATGCCCCCGAGAAGCCCTATGATAAGGGACAAAAGACAGGCACGCCAATTCCCCAGTGTTCAGACACGCTACTGATGCCTCGACATGACTACTCCCCCGACTGAAGGTTGCTGCCCTGACCGAACCCTTTGGAATGTCCTAACAGAAGCAGTGTAATTAACCGGCATCCATGGAAACATGGCACTAGGAAGAGTTTCACGAACAACGTATTAAATTTATGAGGAAGACCCGGACTAGGTGACGAGTTCCGAGGAGGAATCCACGGAAGGAAAAACCAACATCCCATCATCCCGGTTTCGATCAAGGAGCAGACGTCCCTGAATAAGGAGCGGATGCCGCCCGCTTTTGGAAAGCGGGAATGCGGGGCAACACAAAGAAATCTGCGCCTGTCGCGCCCCTGATGGACGGACGCACGCGCCCCGACGAAAGCGTCGGAAACAAAGGCATTGATAATTTTTTGTCAAGCAACGTTCACCCATCTGATCCGGTCTCTATCTAACCACTTTCCGCTCCTTTTGGTTCTTAAGGGGGGGATTTTAGAAACGAAAAGTTCTATTATTCCACTAATTAGAGCTGGGAGGATGGTTTCCTACAGAAGGTGAAAGAGTCTTGGGATCAAACAGTTAGTGGTCCGACATGGGTGAAGCTCATGAAGCAGTTACAACATCTGAGGAAGGATTTATAGGAGTGGAGATCCATCAGAAGGGATGACAACTTCAACCTGGAGGGGCACAAGGGAGATATAGAAATTTTGGAAAATAGCCTGCAAACTTATTGGAGTGATGATAGATTTTCCATTCTTATTGAGAATTCGATTTTTTTCCCAATAAATTGTTTTAAATCAAAAGGGTATGTAGGCAAAAATCAAGAGTTGTGTGGCTTAGGGAGGGGGATAGAAACACTGCCTATTTTCAAGATTTTTTGAAAGAGAAAAGAGTGGCTAAAAGGGTCATTATGAAGTTAGATGATGGATCCTATACTTCCGATGCAGAAGAGGCTGGGAAAATAGCTTTGGATTATTTTAAGGATCTCTTGGAGGGAAGCAGAAATGATGGTAGGCCAAGTATGCAGGATGGAGAGGACACCCTCATGGAGTGTATACTGTGATTGGTGGACAGTAGGGATAATGAGGTGTTGATGGCTATGCCAGGGATTGAAGAAATCAAGAATACTATTCTTTGTATGAAAAAAGAAAGTGCCCCTGGCCCTGACGGCTTCCCCGGAGCTTTCTATGTTGATGCATGGGACATTTTCAAGATACAAGCAGGGGAGGCGGTGCAAGATTTTTTCAGATGTGGGGCACTGAATAGGGTTGTTTGTGCCTCCAAAGTTGTGTTGGTCCCCAAGGTTAAGGATCATATTACTTTAAATTGATATAGACCAATTTTCCTTTGTAACTTTGCCTATAAAATTCTTACCGGTCTTATAAATAGAAGGTTAAGCAGGATCATTTCAAGAATCATTTAGGAGGAACAACATGGGTTTGTTCAAGGGAGGAGTATCTAGGTGGGCTATAGGCATTGATAAAGCAATGGTTGAGGACATTAATAAGAAGACCACTAGATCCAACATTATGGACACTGTGGACATGGATAAAGGTTATGATAGATTGGAGTGGAGATTCCTCATTAAGGTAATGAGGAAGTTTGGCTTCCAAAAGTGGTTTTGTGAATTTTGTTTTCACTACTATGCCTCACCATGGATTACTATATCTCGTATGTGGAGGTGATTTGGTTTTTTCAAATCCATCTGTGGTGTTAGACAGAGTGACCCTCTGTCCCCAAGCTTATTTATCATGGCCCAGGAGGTGCTGATAAGGAAGATTCAACAAATTCTGGAGGAGGGGAGGGTCTTGCCTTATTACAACAGGTCCAGGAATGGGATTGTGTCGCACCTCATGTTCACTGATGATATGTTGTTTTTTATTAGTGACAGGAAAAGATCAATTACGGGATTCAACAAAATAATAGAAAACTATGGAAGATTGAGCGGTCAATGCATCAACTCAAGGAAGAGTTGTGTTTACATCTCTAATAAGTGTTCAGGTAGACGAAGCAATGCCATTCAAGAGAAACTAGGATTTCAAAGATGGAAATTACCAATAGTTTAACTTGGAGCACTTATATCATATGGAAGGGTTAAAAATGTGATTTTTGATAAAATCATTAATCGGCTCACCAGAAGAATCTGTAACTAGAAAAACAGGTTTCTTTCATTTGGAGGGAGGATTACATTGATCAATAGTGTTCTTACCTCTATCTCGATTCATGTGCTTTCCATTATTAGGCCTCTCAAAAGGTACTATTACCAAGGTTGAGAATGTTATGACAACTTTTCTATGGGATGCGAACCAAAATGGTTGGTGCCACTGGGCTTCCTGGAAACGAATGGCTATGCCAATTGAGGAAGGCGGTATTGGGCTGCACAGCGTGGCAGATACTATGCAAGTGATGCAAGAACGGTTGGAATGGGAAGTCATGGAAGGGAAATCGTATGGGAAAAGTTTACTAAGGACAGATATGGTGATAACTAGTGGAACCGGACATGCTAAACCAGGAGAATGTCCAATCTAATGAACTGCATTCTTGAACACATGGAGGAGCTTCAGGGGACAGACCAGTGGATCGTGGGATATGGAGATATTAACATGTGGAAGACGAACTGGGTCGGCGAGATGCTGTATTACCCGGGATGCACAGTCCCGAATATATCTTTCAAGGAGGCCAGTGCTTATCCTGATTTCATGACAGCCATTTTTGATCATGATTAGAAGAATTTCTACGATAACATCAGGATGGTGGTGGAACCAGATCGCTGTATCTTTTCGGGATCGAGCTCAGGAAAATTCTGTGAGCGGGCCTACAGGGAGATGACATAAACAAGAAGTGGGATGGATGACTAGGCAGTGAAGTTATGGTGCAAGGGTATTCTTGATAAGCTGAATTTTTTAGTCTATCGATTAAGGAACCGGGCACTACCTATGAATGACAATATCCAGAAAAAAAAGTAGTACTATTGGTGTAGCGTTGTCAATGTTATGCTCAACCGAAACAAGAAATAATGTGGCATGTGTTTTTCCAAATGGGCTAAGGGGGTGTGGGACTTCATGGCGCAGGGAATGAATTTATGTCGAGGCGGGGATTCTGTACAGGGGGTTATTGAGGCTTGGTTTGAGGGCGCTGGACAGCGCGGACCGAAGGTTAGGGTTCGTGGTATGACCTTTGCAGCAGTGTGTTGGATTCTCTAGGAAGCTATAAATAAGGCACATGACGGCAGGAAGTATTCCTCACTTTTCTTTCAAGTGAGGGTCAAGGCGCTGGTGGCGTAATTGGGGCATCTTATCAAAGGCAAAACCCTTGCTAGCTCTTTGAGAAGTCTTATTCCAGACCCTTGCTTGAATATAGATGGTAATAGAGATAACCAAAGTAGGTGGTTCAGATGGAAATCTTCTGTTGTGGGTTTGAAACATAATGTGGATTGATCCTATATAGGCAGAGAAATGAGAGGCGGAAGGGCCTTGTTAGAGATAGCTTGGTTTCGGTGTACATAGGTGTAGAATGATAAAATAAGGAGAGACCCGAACTCCCAAGGTACTCTCTAAAGGAGCCCTTGGGGTGTATTTATAATGAATATTAAAAACCACACCGGACCTCAAGTCCGATGTGGGATGCAGACTCCAACACTCCCCCTCAAGCTAGGTGTACCTAGCTTGGACACATAATGAAATGAAAGCAACAAAACAGATACTAACACTCCCCCTCAAGCTGGACATGCCCAGCTTGATTACAAAACTAGACGAAATAAAAAGAACGCTGCAAAGGCTGCTGCTCCCCCTCACGATCGAAGCTCCTGCGCAGGATGATGGATGGATGATGTCGCGGACGCAGCAGATGAACCACACAGAGACCGGGTCGGTTGACGGAACGCCAGGACTGCCGCACTAGTGGGGCCGGTCGATGAAACGCCGAGAAATCCAAACTAGTACCGGGAAAACCGCATTTGCGGGGCCGGCGACGGGAGGCGGGGATTCCGCAAAATTGTTGCGGGGCTGGCGGTGCCAAAGGGCTCGAATCCAAGACGGTCAAGGTGCTGCGCCACGGTGGATGAAGCGTGAAGGTGTGCCTGCTAACAGAGAGGCGACTGCCTGGAGTAGTCGGGAGATACCGGCAAGGCGGGGATGCCGCAGGAGGTGCCGGAGAGCCGAAACTTGAAGCTGGGCAGCCGCAGGGAGAAACTGGAGCCGACTGGCTGCTGGAAGAGAAGCGCAGGAGGAGGCCGGCGAGGGAGCAGGAGGTCGGGAGGCGGCGCTGGAAGCCGGAGGAGGCCACCAGCGTGGAGGGGCCAGTAAGGGTGGAGGTCGGTTGCTGGAGGCCGGCTGTCGGAGGCGCCGGCAGGAAAGGAGGCCGGCTGTCGGAGGCGCCGACAGGAATGGAGGCCGGTTATCATGCAGAGAGGGGCCGGCAGGGCTGGAGGCCGGTTGCTGGAGGAGCCGGCAGGAATGGAGTGTGTGCCGCTGGAGAGTCCCGTGCGGGAGTAATGCCAGAAAAAAAAAGAGCCGCGACTGAGGAGCCGCGCTGGGAGTGAGGGCCGCCGGGAGAGAGGGCCGGCCGGGAGAGAGGGCCGCCTGGAGAGAGGACCGTCGGGAGAGAGCCGGCTGTTGGATTGGTGTTGCTCGATCCACTGTAGCGGAGCTGACCGACCGACACCGACAGACACTGTAGCGGTGCGGACTTCGGGGTCAACTTTACTGTAGCGCTTTTGACAAAGCCAGCCGCCGTTCACTGTAGTGATGCGGACCACTTTTTCGAATAGTGATCGTCTTCTCCATTTGTTTTATAGCCCATTTCGGGCTAGGGTTTGTTGTTGGAAATCCTCTGTAATTTCTGTGCTCTCGAATCATAGTGAAATTCTGCATCTCCCGTGGACGTAGGGATTTTTCCCGAACCACGTAAATCGTTGTGTTCATTGTTGCTTTTCTTTCTTTCGTTTTCTCGTTTTCTGTCGTTCTGTCTCCCGGTGATTCCGCAACACCGGCTGATGCGGGGATCCGGAAAATCCGCCGGGGGGGGGGGGCTGCGCGCATAAGAGGCCTCCGGGAGTGCTGCGGGCGGCGCGCGCAGCAGGGAGGAGGCGCCCGGAGCCGCGCCTGAAGCTGGGGGCCGAGAGTCTCGCCGGGAGCCGGGCAGGAGAGAGAGGGTTGGGAGTCTCGTCGAGAGCCAGCGCGAGGGAAGCCGGCGCGAGGGAAGCCGTAGTGAAGGCGGGGCCTGGCGCCGGGAGAGATCCGCCACAGGGAGGGGTCGTGCGCAGGAGGAGCGCGAGCCGGAGGAGACGCCGGGGAAGGAAGCCCGCTGGACTGGAAGGGCTCGCTCGCAGGAGGAGCGACGTTGGAGAAGCAGATGCGCCGGGAGTTGATCAGCGCAGAGAGGGGCGCCGGGAGGGTCGCGCTCGGGAGGAGCGGCGACGGGAAGGTCGCGCGCAGGAGCCGCGTCGGGAGGGATTGTGCGCAGGAGGTGGGCGCGCCGAGAGGGATCGTGCGCAGGAGGAGGGCGCGCCGGCTGGGTCGGGAGCCAGGAGTCGTGCCTGGGTCGGGAGCCGAGTCGCGTCGGCAGGAGATGCAGGGGCGGGGGGAGTCCGCCGGAGCAACGCGAGGTGTTGCGCACACAGGAGGATCGCCAGAGAGGAGGTCGTGCGTAGCGAGAGATGCGCAGCGGACCGGTTCTGTCGCCGGGAGATGCGGGAGCCGGTGCGAGCAGTTGCGGGAGCCGAAGCGACCGCCGGAAATGGCGGAAGTCGTTGAGGAGGCGGAAACGACGGGAGGTGTGGGGGGGCCGCTAGCGCTGGGAAGCGCCAGGAGGGTGCGCGGGAGCTGGGACAGAGCCGTGCGCGGGAGGTCTGGAGCGGGACGCCGGGATGGGAGGCGAGGCCGGGCTTCGCCAGGAAAAGCCGCAGAGCTGGGAGAGGATCTGCAGCGGGAGGAGAGCCGGAAGGGGCAGAGGGGGATAACCGCCGGATATGCAGCAGGCTGAGCGGCGCTCGGGAGGGAGGGGAGGGGCGACGGCAGAGCTGGCCATGGAGGCCCCCCCCCCTTACGGGGAAAAGGGAGGTTAACCCTAGACCAGAATTAAAAAAAATGGGAGGGGGTTCGGGATTAGGTTCCCTCTGATACCATGTAGAATGATAAAATAAGGAGAGACCCGAACCCCCAAGGTACTTTCTAAAGGAGCCATTGGGGTGTATTTATAATGAATATTAAAAATCACACCGGACCTCAAGTCCGATGTGGGATGCAGGCTCCAACAATAGGCTTCAATTCCTTTTATGGACCAGGAAATTCCATCAGACCCGAGGTGAGAGTTGTGGAAAAAGGAATCACGTTGTACTCAAATAGGTTCAGGAGCCAGGCAAGCCCGTTCCTAAAAAATTATAATTAAAAAAAAGAGAAAGTGGCGGTATAAGGAAATCCAAGGAAGATAAGAAGAGAAATCGATTGTTTACACCGGTTTGGGGTCACTTTCAAATACATGTAAGTTGTTCGTCAAGGGTGATGCCATTGGCCTTCATCATTTCCATCCACCCTGAGTCGCTTTCTTGAATGCTTGCTTCCTGGAAGGCTTCTATATTTTAATAAAAAGTTAGTCAGCACATTAAAAAATCCTCATCATGGAACTAATCGCAAGTCTCATTTTATTCATTACCAAGACAATATATATTCTTCTCATTTTTTATGATTTTCATGTTAATACCTAGGAATATCATTCCATGACTCATCCTCATGAGTTAAACATTTAAACATCTTAAAAAATTACAGTGTTATTAAAACATATAAAGTCAGACCACATCAATTTAACCCCCTTTTCATGTTCTTAGAAAAACCACATGTTTTTATAAAACACCTTTGAAATTCATAATTTGTTTCAATAATCCAAATCAAAACCCTAGGATTATCAATATCTATTTTCCTACACACAATCATAGAAGAAATATTATTCATAACACATTTGCATGCCCCTGTCGAATTGTTTTTTAAATTACATTCCACCATTAAAATTCAAAAACGAATTTAATACTTTGACAATGTTTAGAAAACTAATATTTATAATTTTAGAAATTTAAAGTAAAATTAGCAACATTATCAAGTAGAATTCTCTATGTAAATTATTATCTATGTTCCCCTTAAATCATATAAAATCCCCATGAACCATTATAAATTAATGATGGTTGATAATCACACTAACATCACTTATTAATTCGATACACCAAGTAGAATATTCAACACTTTACATCATATTTATATTTTCTATTATATTCTAGAATATCAATTCCTCACTAATAACATTTTATCAAAAGGTGTGATCATTATCTAGTCTAAAATTATGTTGTTATATTATAAATTTAGGTATAATTCACCTGATTAGTCTATTGACTCTTTATTAATTCCTTCTTCAATTAATATCAAATTCCAATCCAAATATCTAAATCAATGTCAAATTCAAATATAACATTAATGAAAATACACTTAAGTATTCAATTAAATCGAGAGAGAAGATATGGACCATGCATCTCATATTAATTCAACAATACACACAAGGATTGGATATATAATTCCACCTCAACCGTTGAATTTTGAGAATCCATCCAAAACTATAAGAGAATCGTGAATTCAAACAAAAGAGAAAGTGAAACCTTGACACATTTTAATGAAATGATAGGATAAATGAACCTCATACTGTCTCATTCACAATGCATTTGATGAGTAAAAATTACATTTAGAATCAAGAGGGAAATCTTCAGAATATGTTTAAGAGAAAGGTAAATAAATTAGAGGTGAAATTATCCATGAGTGAATAAAAATGAAATTAAAAAAAAATTATGATATAAAAAAATATAAATTCCCAGTATTAAAAATGAGATTAAGGTGTGTGGTACTCGATAAATAATCAACTAGCACCTGGTGGCCACTGGACCCCCAATGGTTGTTTTAGTGCCAACCCCTCCCTATTCCTCAACCAATGAGCATATGGTTCCCCCTACCAATTACTCAATGGTGTCACATGTAGATTTCTATAAAACACTACCTATATCTCTCCCTCCAGTCACCCTCTCTCACATAAAACTTAAAAAATAATTTAAAATTTAATCATTTAAATCTAGAAATACTAGATTCATATTTTAAAACCCACCTAATAAATACAATGTCATTTGAAACTCCCCACCATAAGGCTTTTCATCCTGGAGAAGTGTTACTATGATTCTTGAATGAATGACTCCAACCACTAAGATCTCAATCTAATTATCGCACTCAAAACACCAATACAATCAATCCCTAAAAAATATAAAAAACTTTTAATTGATTTTTCTCATCATCTAAATTTTTAACTCATTCTTCATCAATCTCTTACCTAAATGAAAATTTACAAGGGGATCCATGGAAATAGATGTATCTATAATGAAATGAATACTCTAAAATATTTATTTGTGCAAATGAGATCCTATTTAAAAACTAATCTCTCATTTATAGTTCTCTCTTTTAATTTTATAGAATGTAAATGACCATAAGATCATCAAAACAAAACCCAAATTACCAATACCATTTGAAAATATAGAAAAATAGTGATGCTTCATGCAATCACTTCCCAACTCAAGATTACACATAATGGTTATGATTCCACATTTCCATCTTAACTTTAGATTCCCAATATAATAGAGTTAAAATTAATTACATAATTTGAATTCTTTTTGAAAGTCCATCATATCACCCTAGAATACCACTATGAAAATAACCAACAACCATCCTCCCAACCCGATCTACACCCGCTCATTGAAAATGTATTGATTGATAATTTCCTAAATTTAGTATCATTTAACCTTAATAATCCATTACAACAACTTGAATTACTCATACCACACTAAACTAGAAAATAGAATAACAAGACTTGACCAAAAAGACAACCACTTGAACACATCATTTAAACAAGATTAAATGATCATTTAGTAACACATAATTTTTAAAAAAATTCTACCCCATTATATAATTTGAAATCAATCAAAAAATCAACCCACCGGTCATTAAATTTCAATAATAGTAATATTCATAACCATCATCACAAATTCTATCCGGTCAATAAATTCATTCTCTCTAGCAAGTTTTCATAATAAAATTTCCATTTTATATCACATGATTCACTAATAGTCCATATTATTTAAATAATACAATGAATACCCAACATGTTCATCAATCAATATATATCATTTAATCAAACCTTTTAAAAGATCTTACATATTTATCAATACCGACATCATATTTATTTTTCCATACCCATCATAGGAATAAATAGAATTTAACAGCATGCTTAGTTCACATTTAACATTTTATTTCAACATTATCTTTAACATGATATTAAAATAAGTTTGATAAAGTACCCATTAATTAAGTAGTAATAAGTAAATACACATATCAAGATACAAAATTTAAAAACATCATGTTCATTTAAATCCAAAAATTAACATGAATTAACCCAATAAACGTAAAACCCATTATCATATTGATTTTATTAAAATAAAAAACTTATCCATTTTATCATCATGTTTATAAAAACAATCAAACATTTAACCTTGAAAATTAAAATTTTAATATGACCCATAATATTATATTATGGCCCTTCTTTATGCTTTGTTTTTCATTTAATCACACATCCCAATAAATATCTTTCAATATATCAAACAAATAATCATAATACCATTTCATGTTTTCAGAAATCATTTCCCCCAATTTATATCCACTAAAACATGTTGAATTTAATCATTTAACTCAAAGAACTAGAATTAATCAAAATTTTAAATCAAACATCATGAATTAAAAACTAACCCTTAAAGTTTACAAAACTTATCCATTCCTATTTTAAAATATAAATGTAGAACCATTTACATAACCCTTTTAAATTATTTTCAAATAATATTTAGAAATCAATATCTCAAAACATGATCGAAACACATCGCATAAATCATAACAATATCATTATAATTTCCAAAATTCACTCAAGAATTCATTAACATAAAATTCATCACACTCAAAAACCCCTTGATTTTTAGAGTATCATTTCATATCTGATAACTATTTCAATCAAGGATTTAATATAAGTCTAAATAATTCAAATTCACCTAAACACAACTACACTTAAACTAGATAATAGCTACTATCATTTAACTCAAAAAATATACCCATTATATCACCAATGAATAAACCCTTTATTAACACCATCTAAATCCAAGAATCTTCACGCTTTTACTATATTTTTAACATCACTAAATAAATCTCAACAATAATGAATCAATCAATCAATTACACGATCAATAAAAAATCTCTCATCAATTTTCTATATCATGTATATATTAAATCTTCCTAAAATTTCTTATATAAGGTATCCCATGCATAAATTTTTTGATCATTATCTTCCCCATATATACATGAAAGAAAAAACAAAAAAAAACAAATCACATTAAATTCCACTTTAACTCATTTCACCCAATTTCAATTTGTAGTGACCCGAGTTTTCTAGGATTTGGAATTTGATTAGAATTTTGAATTTTTGTTTTTGGGTTCTCATGAGGGGTAAAATGGTTATTTCCCTAGAAGATGATCTTGGATAATTTTTATGACCACTCCTTTGGTCTCAGAATAGGGTGTTTACCCTACGATAGGAGTTTGGTGGAATTCTAAGGAGTTTGAGTTTTGGTAGAATATTAAATATTTAATTAATTAAATATTAAATTATTTATGCAGTTTTGGGTGGATGCATCTTTTGAATGAAGCATCAGATTGAGTTTTGACTCCTTGGTTGAGTCTGGAATGGGGAGTTTTCCTAGGCGAGGTATAAACTATATCAGGTTCTGGGACTCAGGGCGAGTGTTAAATGGGTAATTAATTAATTAATTAAAATTAATAAAACAATCACCCCATTTGGGTTTCCTACTCATGGAAGGAAAGGGGTAGGGCTCTCCCTTGAGAGATTGCCAGTCCAAGTGAAGAAGGGAGATGGGGATGCCGTCGTGTCACGAACTGAAGCTGGTCACCGCCAAAACTAGCACCAATCCCAGCCCGCGACATGGCCCAAAGGGCGTTCCCAATCCCCACTGGCTGGCACAAGTGCTTGAGTATCATAAAATGAGAATTGGGAATGATTTTCCCGAGTTTATAAACTTAAAACAACAAATGAATCCAATAAAATGAATCTGGATTTTTCAAACCAAACAATCGTTTACAAAAATTCAGAACTGAATTACATAGTTTAAAACAACTCACCAAGACTATAACAAAGGTACAAAAGAAAAAGGAAACATCCCAAGAACCCTCATGGAAAGGAGCACCGCCCTCAAGCCATCTCCACAAGACTTCACCACCAAGGACCTGCTAGAAAACCGAACCACTGACACTAAAAACTATACCCAACCTGCGACAAAAAAAATAACAAAGTCTACCTACACCCAAGGGTGTAAGTAGGGTGTGAGCCAATGCTCAGTAGGATACCACCACTAAGAGATTCCATGTTATAAACATTCAAAGACAAAAATCTTGCAAGTTTTCATAAACAGGAAACGCTAATTACAATTTCTAAAAGATGCAACTTAAAAATTAAAATAGTTTTCAAGTGGGCTATCACTAAGAATCAACACTTTTAAAAATAATGTCAACACTACTGAATTTTTCTGCTAACCATACTGTATGCGGATGGTAAGCACCAAGTAACTAATGAGCACAAGCAATAGGAAATAACCCCTATGCACTAGCTCGTTGTGGGTCCCAGGTACCTTGTATCTCAGTGAGAGTAACCATCACAATATGTAAGAACCCGGTTCTTATTTTTGAGGTACGGGCTTCTTCTTTTTCCTTTTCCTTAAGTGTTTTTGAGAAAATATGGAAAATGGGAAAAAATCCAAAATTTTGGAACTACACGCCGTGTACTTTTCCACACGTCGTGTACTTTTGGCCGTGTGGAATGGGTACACGGGGCGTGTAGCCTTGTCGGCGAAGAGGGGTGTAGGAACCGACTACACGCCGTGTAGTCAGTCGGCAGGCTTAAACAGTAAGGCGGTGGAGCAGCCGCCAGCTAGGCGACAGTACACTCCGTGCACTCGGGAGTACATGCCGTGTACTCATGTTGACGGATGAACAGTGTGGCGGTGCCACCAAATGAACAATTAAATGAAAGAAGTACACGCCGTGTACTCAGAAGTACACGCCATGTACTTTGTTTTTTCAGCTTAAAATAGGCAGTAGCCTCCTCATTTGGCAGAGGAGACACTTGAGCCGATTTGGATCCAAAGGAGGAGGCCAGACCTTTGAAGATCCACCGGGTGTTCGTCTGGAATCAGTTTCCGCCTCGGACGACCCCGTTGGAACCGCACGGGTAAGGGATTCCACCTCTTTGGCTGGTTCTTACCAATTCTTCTCCTAACAGGAGTTATTTACATTTGTTTGGGTTTTGTTCTTCATCAGATCTATGTTGTTCTTGGGTGTTTCTGGAGTTGGCGTTCGGGTATAACGTTCGTTGGCGTATAAAGTAGGTGGATTAGTGTTTATTTTCCAACTGCCGTGTGTTTTGTGCGTTTTCGTGCCACGACCCATGTTGGGGTGTCGTGTGGCTGAGGCCGTTGCTATATTTAATGCCTAGAATTGCATAGGTGATTAAATTGTGATAATAAAATGCTGGTTGGGATCATTGCTTGGATCCGGAACCACCCCAGGGGTGTGTTTCACTGTTTAGCCGTTTGGCCAGGATACCCGAGGGTATGACTTTAAGGTAGTAATCGTAGAATTACCTTGAGAGGAATTTCTTGTTTACTGCATTTTGACCTGTTGGGTATGACCCGGTTACCTGTTTAGCCTGAGGGAGTTGTTGTGATTAGCCTGTGGGCACTGCACTATTTAGCCTGTGGGCTGTAGTTATTTCGCCTGAGGGCAACCTTTCGTGCCTGAGGGCTTGACTTCTGTGCCTGAGGGCGACACTTCCTACGCCTGAGGGCAATTTCTGTTACACCTGAGGGCTATACCTGCGGGTTGGATTCTGCTTACCTGAGGGTAAGGTTTTGCTTGTTTGAGGACGCATATTGTTTGCTTAGAGATGCACTGTGGTGATTTCTAGTATATAATGGATTAAATGAATAATAAAATGGAAATTTAATTGTTAATTTAGTTACTTTGCAGTTCTGCTTACTTTATTGCATTTTACCACTGCACACTATTGTTGCATGTTAGCACGCAGTTGGGCACGAGCCTTTGGTGGGTGCCTACTGAGATATGTTTCTCACACCCTGTTTGGGTCATGTTTTTCGGCCCAAATAGATTACGCTTCTGCAGGTGTAGATAGGGGAAAGAGTCCCTATACAGGTACTTGACTGTTGCTAAGGAGTAGGAGGGCATGGGACCGAGCCTAGGCTCGCGATGCCGCTGCCAGCTGTTTGCTTTGTTTTGCTGTACTCTGTTTTTTTTGCTGTACTGTATTGATGTATAACATGTTCTGGCTGTTTTCTTAGAACTTGAGACATGTAGCATCATTTTCTATATACTGATGGTTATATTCACTGCTGTTGTTTATTTCAGTTGTGTATAGTTTACTGCTTCCGCTGTCATTGTATGATTTATTTAAATTCCGCTGTGCTACACTTTGACAAATGAGGGCATAGTTTCCCCACTATCAGACCTGGGACCTCGCTGCTAGTCGGCAGCCTCTGGCGTTTGGGGAAATGCGCTTGAGGTCTTGTGGTGAACCGGCTTCGGGGCACCCGTTGAGTGTCACCCGGGACCGGGATGTTACAAAGTGGTATCAGAGGCAGATTTCTTTTCTTTGACTTACTATTTGGAGCCGTAGTCAGGGATAGGACGGAACGGTAGTTGGTAATAAGATGTGCCCGGGCGTAGCTAACCCGTGTACAGGGAAAATCCAGTCTACCTCGTATTTTTCATTCTTTTGATTTTTCAATTTTACGGTTGATATGTTTTCACCGTTGGGTGACGCACTTTGAGATTGTGCAGTTTATATTTTACCAATGGGTTCTATTTAGTTGCAACCCGATGAGATGAGGGTATGTCATCTCATGCATCATATAGGCACATGCTAGATATCACATGCCATGCATAGTTTCCATGCCATGTAGGTGCATTAGAATTTGCATGTTGTGGTGATAGTTGTTGTGCTAATAAAGCATGCTGTTGTGATAGCTGCTTGATAAATACCTGCCTTGTGATATGGTATTTTTGTTTGAGCTTGTTTATAGAATGGACGCCAAACTTTGGTTTTTGGGGAGTATGGCCCCCCATTGACCGGAATTTGGTGGATCATTGACTGTTTATTGGTTATAACACATATAAGATGTCAAAATTTGATTCGTGGGGAGTATGGGCCCCCACGGGTCGGAATTTGACACTTAGGTGTTAGTTTCAATATTTTATGGGTTCTGAGGAAGTTTTTGAGGCATACTGACCGAAAACCCAGTATACACGCCGTGTAGTATTTTTATACACGCCGTGTATGCTCTTCTGTTCGGGAAGAAAAATGAACTTTTTGAGTACACGCCGTGTAGTCTCTTCCCGTGTCACAAACCGTGTGGGTGGCGACACGGGGTAGGTAAATGCTTGGGTAAAACACGTCGTGTAGCGTTTGTACACGCCGTGTAGTGTGACCCGGAGTCCGTCCGTGTAACTAACAACACAGGTCGGTGAACTCCTGTACAGAACATGCTGTGTCAATGATGAACACGCAGTGTAGTGTGATCTGGAGACTCGGTCGTGTAACTAACAACACGGGCCGGTTTCACCTCTCCCTGAACACGCCGTGTACCGTTGGGACACACCGTGTAGTCTTGTCCGAGGACAGACCGTGTGGTGTTAGCCGTGTGGCTGGGAAACGGGATGGTGTACATGCCGTGTGCGGGTGTAACACGCCATGTAGTGTCAAGCCGAGTAGTCGGTCGTGTCACATACGACACGAGCAGTTGGAAAATAACACCATACACACCGTGTAGATTATTTACACGCAGTGTAGTTTTTGTTGAACGGAATCCGTGTGGCTTAGCCGTGTAGAAGGACCCGGGCAGGGGAACGAAAGTCAAGTACACACCATGTAGTCAGTGTACACGCCATGTAGTCTTGTTTTGAAAATTTTGAATGCCTTATTCCTCTTGTTTCCTTTGTGGTTCCTTCGATTTTCGGTCATAATAATCTTGAATCTGAGGAGTGATTTTGACCATGTAGTGTCATGCCGCCTAGACGACCGAGAGTTGTTCTCCAGGAGAGCGGCGACGATTATACTCCGGAGATGGTGGGCCATGGGATACCAGTTGATCCTCCAGCAGAGCCAGATGCGGCGCCAGCTGCTATACCAGACACAGGTGCGGAGGCGCAGTTCCGTGAAGGCTTTATGCGGTTCATGCAGACCTTTCAGGGAGCACCGCAGGCTGCTACATCTATGGATGTGCTGACTCGTATCTTCCAGCAGGAGCATCCGCCTACATTTTCAGGGGATGGAGGACCGCAGGCTGCGGAGTCTTGGCTAGGATCGATGTAGACTATTTTTGAGCATCTTGAGACGCCTACAGGGCAGAGGGTCAAGCTCGCGACGTATATGTTGCGTGATTCCGCCAAGAGGTGGTGGGATGTTACCACCCAGTCAGAGCATCGCATAGACATGACATGGGAAGATTTTCAGGCAGTCTTCTATGACTTCTTCTTTCCCGAGACACTGAGGGAAGATAGATCTCGAGAGTTCATGAATCTGCAACAGTGTGCCATGTCGGTGATGGACTATTCTGCTCGTTTTATGGAGCTTCAACGTTTTTCACCCATGCTGGTGGGTGATGAGACGTTGAGAGCTAGACGTTTTGAGGATGGTCTTCGTTATGACATCCGAGCGCTGGTGAATGTTTTCAGGTTGCCTTTAGTACACGCTATTGTGAACCAGGTGCTGATTACTGAGAGGAACCTGTGGGAATCTAGTGGTGTGGGCCAGGGCGGTTCAACACTAGTTACTGGTACTATTTCTACTGGCAAGAGGAAGAGACAGATGGACTTCTCTCAGGGTGGCAGTACCAGCCAGGAAGCTTCTTCAGGTGGTCCGGTCAGGTGCTACCAGTGTGGCAGAGAGGGGCACAAGAGACTGCAGTGTCCACGAGACCCAGTGGAGTGCTGAGCTTGCGGCAAGATGGGTCATTTGCAGCGCTTTTGTAGGGCGTTTCTACCAGTGGCTAGTGAGAGGGGTTTTGTGCAGACTCCGCGTGCGGGAGTAGGACCAGTGGCTTCTTACCAGTCGGGGAACTGGAATACGTCAGGGCGTGCAGGCCGAGATGGTGGTCATGGTCGTGGTATCCAGACACCAGGATCGCAGAGGTAGTAGGGCGGGACAACTCAGGGTAGCCAGGCTGTGTCGCAGGGCCGCGGCACTGGGCAGGCATATGCAGTGCAATAGACCCAGCAGGAGCAGGATCCCAGACCTTCTACAGTCAGAGGTACTATTCTAGTAGCTTCTGTCTTGTCTTTAGTACTTTTCGATACGGGTGCTACACATAGTTTCATATCTGTGCCCGTTGTGAAGAGCCTTGGGCTCTGTGTTTCTTCTTCTTCTGATATCATGACGCTAGACACTCCGTTGGGGACTAGGACGACTAGTGTGCGTCAGTGTAAGGAGTGCCCCCTTGAGGTTGGAGGGTGTCACTTCCTTTGGGACCTCTATGTCTTGGAGATGACGAGCTATGATGTCATTCTCGGGATGGACTGGTTGGTTCCCTTTCGAGCCTTTGTAGACTGCTATCGTCGCAGGGTGAGTTTCACGTCACCAGAGGGCGGAGAGTTTCTATACAAGGGAGAATGGTATGTTCAGGTGAGTCGAGCTGGACCAGAGCATAATGGGCGAGGTGGATTCACAGCCCAGATAGCGAGCTTATATCTGGATGATCAGGGGACTTGTCAAACGGATTTCCCTCCAGTTGTTGATCGTTTCAGGGATGTATTCCCGGACGACTTTTCAGGTCTACCTTCGGTGCGTGAGGTGGATTTCTATATCGAGCTCATGCCAGGTGCATCACCGGTGTCCATTCCCCCTTATAGGATGACCACGCCTGAGTTGCAGGAGCTCAAGAGGCAGTTAGAGGAGTTATAGGCAAAGGGCTTTATCCGACCCAGTACTTCTCCTTGGGGTTCTCCGGTCCTTTTTTCGAAAAAGGCGGACGATACCCTCAAACTTTGCGTGGATTATCGGAAGCTGAACCAGTTGGCGGTTAAGAACCGATATCCCTTGCCGAGGATAGATGATCTGTTTGATCATCTTCGTGGGGCACGAGTGTTCTCAAAGATTGACTTGAGATCCGGATATCATCAGCTGCGCGTGAGACCATCAGATATACCACTTATAGCTTTTCGGAGCAGATATGGTCTGTACGAGTACTTGGTTATGCCGTTCGGACTCACGAACGCGCCAGCGGTTTTCATGGCTATGATGAATCGTGTGTTCCATCCGTATCTTGATTATTTTGTGGTGGTATTCATGGACGACATCTTGGTGTACTCTCACACTCGACACGACCATTCCACCCATCTTGAGATCATATTGAGTACACTGAGAGAGCATTGGCTATATGCTAAGCTCTTGAAGTGCCACTTTTGGATGGACCAGATTCACTTCCTGGGTCATATCATCTTAGAGGCAGGAGTTATAGTAGACCCAGAGATGGTGAGAGTAGTAGTTTCCTGGGAGAAGCCTAAGAACGTGTTTGAGATACAGAGTTTCTTAGGGTTGGCTGGTTACTACAGACGCTTCATACAAGACTTCTCCCGCTTGGCAGCACCATTGACGGGTCTGACTAAGAAGGGTGTGAAGTTCGTTTGGTCAGAAGCTTGCGAGACAGCTTTTCAGGACCTGAAGGGAAGGTTGACATCAACATCGATCCTGATACTCCAAGAGCAGGGGAAGAGCTATACAGTTTACTGTGATGCATCGGGGATTGGGCTGGGATCTATTTTGATGCAGGGTGACCGAGTTGTTGCGTACAGGTCTCGACAGTTGAGGCCACACGAGAGGAATTACCCAACACATGATCTCGAGTTGGCTGTAGTTGTGCATGCGTTGTTCTGTTTGAGACATTATCTGTTGGGAGAGCATTTTGTGGTTTTCACCGACCACAAGAGCCTCTGGTATATCTTTACTCAGCGTGACCTGAATCTGAGGCAGAGAAGGTGGGTTGAGTACCTACAATCCTTCGATTTTGAGCTTGCCTACACACCTGGTAAAGGTAATGCAGTAGCTGATGCACTGAGCAGGAAGACTTAGATACAGGCAGTGCAGGAGGCCAGTGGTGAGTGGGAGCTTATGGATTTGTTCTCTGAGATGCATCTGGAGGTGCATGACAGTCAGGGGAAGACTTATCTTTCTTCTTTAGCTGTGACTTCTACCCTCCTGGACAGAGTGAGGATGAGGCAACTATTTGATTCAGAAGGCCTCGTTCTATGGGAGTCGGTGGCAAGTGAGGACCCTCCTCCCAGTTGGACGATAGGCGATGATGAGGTTTTGCGTTTCCATGGACGAGTATGGGTTCCAGGGGATATACGCGAGGAGATGATGCAGGACTTTCATGCTTCAGTTTGGGCAGTTCATCCCGGGGTTACCAAGATGTACCGTGACTTGAGGCATCAGTACTGGTGGTCGGGTATGAAGAGAGAGATAACTGGTTTTGTTATGAGGTGTTCCACCTGTCAGCAGGTGAAGGCAGAGCACCAGAGGCCAGCTGGACTGTTACAGCAGTTGCCCATTCCAGAGTGGAAATGGGATGATGTCGCGATGGATTTCGTGACGGGATTGCCGAGGTCACCTTGAGGCAATGACGTCGTGTGGGTTGTTGTGGACAGACTCACGAAGGTAGCTCAGTTCTTGCTGATCAAGGAGACCTTCGGTGTTGACGAGCTCGGAAGACTGTATATCCAAGAGATCGTACATCTTCATGGGGTCCCTCGTTCTATCGTTTCTGATAGGGATGCCCGCTTTACGTCCCGTTTCTGGCAGAGTTTTCAGAGGGCACTGGGTACACAGGTGCTTCTGAGCACATCATACCACCCTCAGACAGATGGCCAGTCAGAGCGGACGATATAGGTTCTAGAGGACATGCTGCGCGCATGCGTCCTAGACTTTGGGGGCTCTTGGGAGAAGCATATACCCTTATTCGAGTTTTCCTATAACAATAGTTTTCAGGAAACTATTGAGATGGCACCATACGAGGCTTTATATGGTAGGCCATTCCGATCACCTTTGTGCTGGTTAGAGGCAGGTGAGGCAGCTTTACTGGGGCCACAACTCATGCAGGAGACATCTGAGCAGGTCCAGTTGATTCAGAAGCGGATGGCTACCGCGTAGTCTCGTCAGAAGTCTTATGCTGATCGCCACAGATGACCTTTGGAGTTCGTGGTCGGGGATCAGGTTTTCTTGCATGTTTCGCCGAGACTGGGACACAAGAGGATCAGGAGACAGGGTAAGCTTTCACCAAGGTATGTGGGACCATTCGAGATTCTGGATAGAGTCGGGCTGGTTGCCTATCGGTTGCAGTTACCGCAGTGGTACCGAGCCATGCACGACGTCTTCCACGTGTCTCAGTTGCATCACTATCATTCAGACCCGTCTCACATTTTTCATCCTGAGGAGGTTGAGATGGAAGCAGATGCGTCCTTTGAGGAGCATCTGATTCGTATCTTTGACAGGAGAACGAAGGTTCTCCGAGGCCGGTCAGTTCCTCTCGTACGGGTGCTATGGCAGCATGACCGAGTGCAGGACGAGACCTGGGAGCGGGAGACCGACGTACGTGCTCAGTGGCCAGAGCTGTTCTGAGCTTTATCTTTGCCACCCTTGGAAGGGAAATTCGGGGGCGAATTGCTATAAGGGGGGAAGTTTGTAAGAACCTGGTTCTTATTTTTGAGGTACGGGCTTCTTCTTTTTCCTTTTCCTTAAGTGTTTTTGAGAAAATATGGAAAATGGAGAAAAATCCTAAATTTTGGAACTACATGCCGTGTACTTTTCCACACGCCGTGTACTTTTGGCTCTGTGGAATGGGTACATAGGGCGTGTAGCCTTGTCGGCGACGAGGGGTGTAGGAACCGACTACACGCCATGTAGTGGTACCTTACACGCCGTGTAGTCAGTTGGCATGCTTAAACAGTAAGGCGGTGGAGCAGCCACCAGCTGGGCGACAGTACACGCCGTGTACTCGGGAGTACATGCCGTGTACTCATGTCGACAGATGAACAGTGTGGCGGTGCCGCCAAATGAATAGTTAAATGAAAGAAGTACACGCCGTGTACTCAGAAGTACACACCGTGTACTTTGTTTTTTCGGCTTAAAACAGGCAGTAGCCTCCTCATTTGGAAGAGGAGACACTTGAGCCGATTTGGAGCCAAAGGAGGAGGCCAGACCTTTGAAGATCCACCGGGTGTTTGTCTGGAATCGGTTTCCGCCTCGGACAATCCCGTTGGAACCGCACGGGTAAGGGCTTCCACCTCCTTGGATGGTTCTTACCAATTCTTCTCCTAACAGGAGTTATTTACGTTTGTTTGGGTTTTTTTCTTCGTCAGATCTACGCCGTTCTTGGGCGTTTCTGGAGTCGGCGTTCGGGTATAATGTTCGTTGGCGTATAAGGTATGCGGCTTAGTGTTTATTTTCCAACTGCCGTGTGTTTTGTGCGTTTTCGTGCCATGACCCATATTGGGGTGTCGTGTGGCTGAGGCCGTTGCTATATTTAATGCCTAGAATTACATAGGTGATTAAATTGTGATAATAAAATGCTGGTTGGGATCGTTTCTTGGATCTGGAACCACCCCAGGGGTGTGTTTCACTGTTTAGCCGTTTGGCCAGGATACCCGAGGGTATGCCTTTAAAGTAGTAATCATAGAATTTCCTTGAGAGGAATTTCTTGTTTACTGCATTTTGATATGTTGGGCATGGCCCGGTTACCTGTTTATCCTGAGGGCGTTGTTGTGATTAGCTTGTGGGCACTGCACTATTTAGCCTGTGGGCTGTAGTTATTTCACCTGAGGGAAACCTTTCGTGCCTGAGGGCTTGACTTCTGTGTCTGAGGGCGACACTTCCTACGCCTGAGGGCAATTTCTGTTATGCCTGAGGGCTATACCTGCGGGTTGGATTCTGCTTACCTAAGGGTAAGGTTTTGCTTGTTTGAGGACGCAAACTGTTTTCTTAGAGATGTACTGTGGTGATTTCTAGTATATAATGGATTAAATGAATAATAAAATGGCAATTTAATTGTTAAGTTATTTACTTTTTAGTTCTGCTTACTTTATTGCATTTTACCACTGCACACTATTGTTGCATGTTAGCACGCAGTTGGGCACAGGCCTTTGGTGGGTGCCTACTGAGATATGTTTCTCACACCCTGTTTGGGTCATGTTTTTCAGCCCAAACAGATTACGCTTCTGCAGGTGTAGATAGGGGCAAGAGTCTCTATATAGGTACTTGACTGTTGCTGAGGAGTAGGAGGGCATGGGACCAAGCCTAGGCTCGCGATGCCGTTGCCAACTGTTTGCTTTGTTTTGTTGTACTCTGTTTTTTTTTTTGCTATACTGTATTGATGTATAACATGTTCTAGATGTTTTCTTAGAACTTGAGACATATAGCATCATTTTCTATATACTAATGGTTATATCCACTGCTGTTGTTTATTTTAGTTGTGTATAGTTTACTGCTTCCGCTATCGTTGTATGATTTATTTAAATTCCGCTGCGCTACACTTTGACAAATGAGGGCATAGTTTCCCCACTATCAGACCTGGGCCCTCGCTGCTAGTCGGCAGCCTCTGGCATTTGGGGAAATGTGCTTGAGGTCTTGTGGCGAACCGGCTTTGGGGCACCCGTTGAGTGGCACTTGGGACCGGGACGTTACACAATATCTGTTCTCGTGCACGATCCACTAGTAGGGAACATACCCATAACCTAGTGGTCCCCAATAATCATCATCATAGTTTAGTTAGTGTTGTAAGCGTCAATCTTGCTACATGAAACTGAGGCCAAACCCCATAGATTCACTAGCATACTAGTACACGTCCACTCACCTAGATACCCGGGTTTCCTCTTGTGCTAAAAAATGTTCAACAAGTTAAGAAATATCCTTTGCACATGAAAATATCATTTCCACATCACAAGTTCACCAAACAGCCCACATGTACATCACACAAGTCACAAAATCCATTTTTTCATTCAAATGCATTTTGAAATCATACTCACACCAAAAATAACCCACAACACTTTTCACATTTCTTTAACACTTCTAAAAATCCTTTAAATTTTTTTATAAAACCGTTCCAAGACATTATAACTCACATAACAGCCCACTCAAATATCATATAATACTTCTTTCATCAACAAAATTCATTTTTCACAACAGACTCACACAAAACAGCCCACAACCATGTTTTGAAGCTCTCTTTCCATTTGCTAAAACATTTCAGCACTTTATAAAACATTCTAAAAAAAATATTTGACATCTTAAATAACCACCTTACCTTTCAAAAACCCATATTAGGTGAAAAAACCCACCAAATAGTACATATACACCCTTTTTTCCCACTTTGTTTAACCAAACAAAACATTCACAATTTTCATAAAACAAACCCAAGGGGTGTAACTATGCTTCGCACACAAAGCCCATTTAAAATCCCTAATTTAATTTCAAAATCATACCAATCCCAATCCATAACAGAATTGGCATTCCTAACAACATTTATTAAACTACCCCCAAGTGTTATAAAAATACCTCAATTAACACCACAAAAGACACACATGAAAAACACACATTTTCATAAATCACTTCCAAGAAGTACAACATGGTTTTACACCTTGAACTCATTCAAAAACCACATTTCAAGGCCCACATGACACTAAGTCATTAACAAATCAGAATTGAAATCCCCTTTAAACACCAATAATTCACTTTCATGTGTTATAAAATACACCAAAACATTACCCCAAGAGTTACCCACGAAAACACCCAATTTCAAGCCATAATGCAACAATAAAATTAAACGCTTTAGAAAATCCATCAAAAATGCTTTTCGCACCACAATAAGAATATTAAGAACATTAAAACTAGTAAATATGGCAATCTAAATCATCAAAAATTGCTTACATATGGAACCACCTACCTTTTGAGTCAAAACCCTTGAATCTTGGTGTGAAACCTCAACCGCACCTCTTCCGCACCGCAATGAAGTGAAAACGAACCCTAAACCATAAGGTTTCACCAAAAAGACCCCAAATCAAACCCTAGGTATGAACCCTAATTTCTGGACACTCTATAAATTTATGAAAGAGAGAGGAAACCCTAAGGAGAAGGAAGCAAATGAAGAGAGGAACACTTACCCAAATAAATCTTGAAGACAACGACCCAAAATCCACCAGTATATGAATTTTAAAACATCCAAAAATTTAAGGGAGGTTCTAAAAAGGATTATGAGATCATGTAGGAATCGGAATATGGGGGAAAGAGTAAAAATATAAAGAGTTAAGAAAGGATCAATTTATCTCTTCAAATCTGGGCGATTTGTGAAATCCATAGACTTTTTTCCCAAATTCGAGATTCAATTGAGATCCAAATTTGGGTAGGAGAGAATGTGGGAGTGACATGGGTGAGTGGGCTCGGTTGAGAGTTTAAATCATCGAAAAAACATAAAAATTTAATGAGATATTAAATAATTAAAAAATATTTTTAATGTAGGAAATGAGATTTTGGGCAGACCCAATCCCTTAAATAAAAACCCAAATCCACCATGATTATGGATTTATAAATGGTCCAAATTAATATGGTGGTGTTAATATGTTAGGAGAGGACAATTAGGAATTGTAATGGATAAAAAATGTTGAAAAATAAATGATTTATAAAGGAAACAAAGTTTATTTTTAAATCTGGAATTGAGCTCACGGTTTGGACCAAATCATGAAAACTCACTCATTCCTCAAAAAATGCATGGAAAACCCCAAAAACAAAGAAATAATGGAAATTAAATTAAAAATACCTTTAAAATAAGTCATTTATGTTACACGCCGGACTTCGTTCATGGCATATATCGGGACCGGATCAAGGTGTAGTGGCTTCCCAGAGCGGATTTGGACCTAAAGCTTCAACGTTTACCCCATGAGGTAGGAAAGTTTTTGAGTTATATTCCCTAATCCCCATAGATTAATTATTTTCAATATTTATAGCTTTATTATGACTACTAAGGACCCCATGGGATTCGATCTGTACTTATTTGAGGGAAAATAGGGGTTTAGGGAGTTTTGTAGATGTTTCCAGTTTGGAAAACCCGACTACATGGTGTGTCGTTTTAAGAAGATACGTCATGTGTTATTTATTTTTGGGGAATAATAGAAGAAGATGAATATGTTTCTTGTATTCCTAAGGACACGTTGTGTAGTGTCACTCGACATGTGGCTGAGTACTTCACCAGATGACTCCTGTAGGGGGGACATGGCTATGTGGGGTACATGACTAGAACCTGTGTGGGTGACACGTCATGTGTGAGTACACCTCCAGACAGGGACACATGTCCAATCCATGTGAGGTACACTAGTAGGTACCCTGTGTAGGGTACATGCCTTATACCCATCTTACACGTTGTGTACTTGGGTTTTACATGCCAAGTTCGACTGGAGTACACACCCATGTGGGGATATGAGATCACACATCCTGTGCTTGGACATACACATCGTGTGATTCTCTTTTATTACCCATTAAGGGGTTTTTGGTGTTTTGTACCTTGGGGATAGAATTGGACTTATGAGTAGTCCATTCTGAGTATTTTTCCACATAGATCATAATAGTGTAATCCTTTTGGAATATATAGGTCGTTTGGATGTAGTTTTGGACCATGATAATTTAGTTAGAGGATTTTCTTGAGGTTTGGATTTAGAATCCTCCGTGGGTTGGGTTGTGAGCTAGAAGGACCATGTGAGGGTTGTGAGCTGAGTGATTGGAATAGCTTGATCATTCCATGGATTTTTTTCTCATGGTAACTTGGATGGATTCTGGAAGGTGGTATTGAGTAGTATCTTTATCCTTGGTTTTTTCCTGTATATTGGGACCAGTTGCTCGATGTTAGATCAATTGAGGTTTAGATCCTGTGTTTGAGGACCAGGGTAGTTGAATCCTTTGGGATTTTTGACATCATAAGATGGTGGTTATGGTTGGATATTGTTGTATTGTTTTGTTGAGTCTAAACGACTCTTAATGATGCCCCTAGTGGGATGGTTTCTAATCAATTGATCATTGGATTCCATAGTCAGCTGTTGATAATGATGCATGGAATGGGTTTTCTTTTGGATGCCTCATTAACATATTATTGATTGAGGATCGATTTGAGGCCACTAAGGGCCACTCGAGGATTTTTCTTATGATGGGATTGGCCTGAGTCTTGTATGAGATAGATAAAACCTTTATAGGCTATTTTATGCATGTTGTGGCATTGGGATATTTCATGATCAAAATAGGTATACCTCTATTTATGTGTGGATCCAAATGGTCTGGTGGGTGCCCGATTGATATGAAAAACCTAAGAGGGTGTGTGTGCTTTATTAGTTAGTTTATGGGTATTCCCTTGGGACCCAAGGAGATGTATGAGCCAATGGATATGAGTTTTTGATGGATGAGATGGATGTTTAGCTAGTCCTTATTATCATTTAATTTTTGAGGTTAAGACTTAGATCACACCCACGGGGCTATTTTGATATGGATGGTTCCATAATCTAGAAACTAGTTTATTAGTAATTGTTATGATGGATGAGAGAGTTGAACAAATGATCCATATGTATGATTTTAGATATCTAAATTGAGAATGTTGGAAAATATGCTCTGTATCAGTACTGATAGTTTTTTTATGGTTTTAGTTATGGACCGAGGTTCTGAGAACATTGTTTTATACTATTGAGTATAGTGGATATGACATCAAATGTACGTGGTTTGATGTTAAAATGATGTTACGAGAACAGTAATTATACTAATGATATAGTGTCAGATTGAGGCTCTGGACACTGATAATATACTTCATGGTTAGAGTGCCAGACTGATGCTCTAGGTGATTATAACATTCCATGTAGAATGGGATGTTGGAATGATGATTTTTCTCCTTATTCTAGGCCAGACTGATGCTATGGGAACCACTGATGTTATGTATAGATAATTTCTATACTGAGTCTTCAGGCATGGATATCATACTATACAAATTAGGGGTTAGACTGAGGCTCTCGACACTGATAGTATAATTTATTTTTTATGTTCCAAACTGATGATCTATGGAATGATGCTATACCAACTAAAATTTATGGTGGAGTGATGATCCACATCCATGGTTTAGATGCCAGACTAATACTCCAAGCATGATTTATTGAGTACATGGTCTAGATGCTGGAATGATGCTCCATAAATGGATGATTTTATATTACTAGGCATTGGAATGATGCTCCATGCATTCTTGTTATGATATATGATTTAAATTACAGAAATTTGGTCTAGGTTTGGTTGTAATTTTGTGTGGTACTTGGAAAAATTGTGTTGTGTTTCCAAGTATGATATAATGTTTGGGTCATGGGACGTGGTAGTGGATAACATAGATGAGTATCTCCGTTGATAGGACTATCATAGGATAACTCCTTGGAATTGTCATGTTTGGTTATGGCTAACATGGATATGAATCCCATAGGTTATTTGAAATGTACAATCATGGTGACATGCTCAGAGACACTATGGATTTGGTTGAAGCGTGTATGGTTGACAAAGGTCCAGGACCTAATGATCGATGGTGGTTTTATATTTATCTATTTTTTTGTTATGTTTCGGCTAGGATGAGCATATTTCATGGGCATGCACATATGGAATAGGTTTATTGGTTCACCATCGGGGATGTCCTACTGAGATTTATTTCTCACCCCTTGTACATACACCTCGGTGTACATGCAAACCTTATGTCTTATTTGTTATGTACCGGGACTGCGCAGCGGAAGCCTGTGGGCCGGGATTTTTAAATTTTTCTGCTTCACCGGAGTGACATAACCCTGTCAACTCCAGTGATCTTGTCCCAGCTTGGTCCGAGGATCTCGCAAGGTTCTTTAGGAGCACAAAAATAAACTTAAACATTTACCTTGTTCAAAATTGACATGCAGGACGCCGGCGATCGTTACTCGAAGACTCCGACGACGAAGCCCTCTAGATCGTCCACACACGCCTTGCAAATATGCACGCGCGCCGTTCTTTAAGATCCGGGTGCTAGCGCGGATCTTCGATGCACACTTCGACGTAGTGATGATCACCAAAAAACTAGCGTCTTCGATCCGTGAAGGTGGAACTTGAAGAACTTGCTAGTTTGAGAGATTCTCTCTCTAGAACTTAGGAGGAGAGAGAGGCTCTCAATTCCAACGGATGAATAGTTACAAGGGGAGAGCCTATCTATTAATATATATAGGGAATATCTAAAATACGCGGTAAGGGTTCCCGGCCCCCGTGTATTAAACATTCACTATATATATATATATTATAAATAATTTTTTATGACAAATTAAATTATGCCATAAATAATATTTATTATTTATCACTGAACTGCAATATATATAATTATATATTACATGATAAACATGAGTCTAACTCGACCCGCACCTCCTGATAATATTAATCAAACCCAAGATATAAATGTATGTCCGATTAATATTTATTTATGTATTTACTTAATCACTCGTAAGTACATGTTATAAATAAATTCATCAAATTATTCCAAACTTGAATAATAAAAGAATTTATTTATTACTTGGTGATCCATAGGACTTGGATAATACCTGGACCCCATGGTGGGGCCCACCAAGCCCTATAATCCTATTCATCAGAATAGGGCAGATTGTCAAAGCACTATTGTGTGTGACCCTCTAGGACCTTATCTCAATACCAGTGAATACTATCACCAACCTAGAGCGGGGTCTAGCAACCCATCGAGGCCCCTATAGAGATAAGGCAAAGTCAAAGCAACGACTGCCTTCCTACGAACACGGTCTGTGTAATTTAATCTCTTCATCATCGATATCTCAATAAAGCAGAATGCATACTTAGTGTCATCATTCTTTATTTGATTTATTTTATTTGTTGATTTGTCTGGACGATCTTACCTTCTACTACCATGGCCATGGATTTAATGAAGGTGTAACCATCCTAATCAACCAGGTCCGAGATATCTCTTCCTAAACTCGGAAGTGACAAATCCTTTCTCGATCATTCAATCAATGCCATGCCATTATTGACGTACCTGATATAAACTACCTCACCACGACTTGTCACCATGGTTTTCGCCTTATATCAAATGTACGTAATTAAATTACATTCATTGATAATAATCTCAAGTCAGGAGACCATTACACATGTCCGTAGATAGGAACGACCAATGACAACAGAAACATGTGGTGTTCCTATTAAGCAGATCTGTCCTTATGATCTCGATAGCTAGAGATCATCAAGTGAGAACTTCATGAGATGAAGTCTCAATGCTTATGAGCCCCCAGCACCTAATGGTCACACATCATCTGTGTCCTTTCAGAATGATGTAACTGGACCATAGGACATTACTTTAAGATTAATGTCATGGGATCTCAGGGTTCTCATTATAGCTTGGGACCTGCTATAACCATTTGATGCGATAGGTAATCTAAGGAAATTTCCATTAATAAAGTGGATGTAGAAGTATCTACACTATCATGGCAAGATAAATACATGTATAAAACAAACTGAATACATGTAACAATAATCAAAGTAAAAAACAAGTTGGGTCTAGGGCACCCACTTTCAACACTCCCACTTGCACTAGAGCCAACTTCTAACAGGTTTCAATCCGCTAGATCTCACATGTGAATCATGCTTCTGCTGAGAACTGGCTTTAGTCAGGGGGTCTGCCACGTTGTCCTCTGTGGCTACTCTGCTAACTGTCACTTCACCTCTTTGAGTAAAATCCCTCAAGAGATGAAACTTCTGAAGAATATACTTTGTCCTCTGGTGAGACCTGGGCTCCTTGGAAAGCACCACTGCAGCAGTATTATCACAGTATACTAGAACAGGGTCTGCACTTCTAGGTACAACACCAATGTCTGAGATAAAGCTACGTATCTAGACTGCTTCCATTGCTGCATCGGAAGCTACAATATATTCAGACTCTGCTATAAAATCAGCAACCACAGCTTGCTTTGAGCTTCTCCAGCTCACTGCACCACCATTCAGGCAAAAGATGTAGCCTGAGTGCAATTTCATATCATCATGATCTGTCTGGAAACTAGCATCAGTGTATCCCCTCAAAACTAGTTCCTCATCTCCTCCATACACCAGGAACATATCCTTAGTATGCCTCAAGTACTTAAGGATAGTTTTAACAGCTGTCTAGTGCAGCTCTCCTAGATTGGCTTGATATCTACCCACCATGCTTAAAGAAAAGGCAACATCAAACCTAGTACATAGCATGGCATACATGATAGAACCCACTTTCGAAGCATAAGGGACTCTACTCATTCTGTCAATCTCCTACTGTGTTTGTGGACACATTTTCTTGGAGATATTTACACCATGTGACATAGGTAACAATCCTCTTTTGGATTGTTCCATATTGTACCTTTTGAGTACCTTGTCAATATATGTACTTTGACTTAGGGCAAGCATCCTTTGAGGTCTATCTCGATAGATCTTGATCCCTAGGATGTACGCTGCTTCACCTAAGTCTTTCATGGAGAAGCATTCATTTAACCAAGTCTTAACTGACTGTAATACTTGCACCTCGTTTCCCATGATTAATATGTCGTCAACATATAAAACTAGGAAAACGATAGAATTCTCTTCAACCTTTTTATAGACACAAGGCTCGCTTTCATTTTTGAAAAAACAAAAATCTCTTATGGCCTCATCAAATCATACATTCCATGATCTTGATGCCTGATTCAATCCATAAATGGATCTCTATAACTTGCATACTTTATTGGCATTCTTTGACTTAAAAAACCCTTCGGGTTGAGTCATATAGACGTCTTCAACCAACTTCCCATTTAGAAAAGCAGTTTTGACATCCATTTTCCATATTTCATAATCATGAAAGGCTGCTATTGCAAGCAATATTCTGATGGATTTAAGCATTGCCACTGGTGAGAAGGTTTCATCATAATCAATGGCTTGACGTTGTCTGAAACCCTTTGTAACCAGTCTTGCTTTAAAGGTATTAACCTTACCATCCATGTCTAGATTTTTCTTGAATACCCATTTACAACCAATGGGCTTTACATCAGCTGGAGGGTCTACCAAAATCCAAGCTTGATTTTGGTACATGGACTCCATCTCAAAATTCATGGCTTCTTGCCATGTTGCAGCTTCTTTGCCTTCTACTGCTTCCTTGTAGGTCAGAGGTTCATCATCCTCAAAGATTATTGTGTCACTTGACTCGGTGACAAGAAAACCATAACGCTCTGGTTCTCTAACCTCTTGCGTAGACCTACGCAGTATCTGTGTCTCAGGAACAATTTCTTCTTCCACTTATTCTTGTGGAGATTGTTCCTCTACCAACTCTTATGCATCTGGAGCATTAATTTCATCAAAGTCAATCTTTCTCCCACTATTTCTAGTAGAAATGTGATCCCTTTCTAGAAATGTGGTGTATCTTTCCACAATGACTTTTCTATCTAAAGGGTTATATAGGTTGTATCCTCTAGTTTCCTTAGGATAACCTATAAATATGCACTTAGTTCTTCTGGATGCGAATTTGTCACTTGGTAAATTCTTGACAAATGCCTCGCACCCCCACACACGCATGTGTGTCAGATTGGGTTTCTTTCCATACCATAACTAATATGGAATCCCATCTGTGGCTTTAGTTGGTACTCGGTTAATGGTATATGCTACTATCTACAAGGCGTATCCCCAAAAGGATAATGGAAGAGTTGTATGACTCATCATTGATTTGACCATGTCAAGCAAGGTCCTATTCCTCCTTTCACTAACACCATTCCATTGTGGTGTATAAGTAGGAGTGAGTTGGGATACTATCCCACACTCCTTCAAATGATCAATGAAAGCTTGGTTAAGATATTCTCCACCTCGGTCTGAGCGAAGTGCTTTTATCTTCTTACCAAGTTGGTTTTCTACTTCATTTTGGTATTCCTTAAAGAAACAAAAGGAATCTGACTTATACCGCATTAAGTAGATATAGCCATACCTACTATAATCATCGGTAAAAGTGATAAAGTATAGAAAACCACCCCTTGCCTCTACTAGAAATGGACCACATACATCGGTATGTATTAATTCCAGTACTGCATTGGATCTTTCTCCCTTTCATGAGAAAGGTGCTTTGGTCATCTTTCCTTGTAAACAAGCTTGACATACATCTAAGGGTTCTAACTGTACCGAGTCTAGATACCCTTCTTGATGTAATTTTTGTAATCGCTTCTCGTTTACATGACCAAGCTTGAAGTGCCATAGGAGGGTGTTATTTGAGTCATGTTGGTTATTTTTTTCATTGATATCCATTACTGAGTTTTCTAGTTCTAGTATATATAAACCATTGTTAAGATGTGCCATACCATAACATATGTTATCCCTATAAAAGAGACAACTTTTATTTCCAAACTTGAAATAAAAACCCATAGTGTCTAAACATGACACAGAGATAATGTTTCTGGTAACAGAAGGTACATAATAGCAATTGTTTAAAACAAGAACCAAACCAGTTGGTAAAGTCAATTGATAGTCTCCCACTACCAAGGTCGCCAGACTTGCACCATTTGCAGCTCAGAGATCCACTTGACCTTTTTCAATCTTCTTAAACCTACTTGGTTCCTATATATGAATACAAACGTGTGAGCCACATTCCGTATCCAATACCCAACTTGTAGATAAAGATAGATTGCATTCAATGACAAAAATACCTGAAGCAGAAGCATCAGCTTGCTTCTTCTTCCCAGCTCTGCAATTCTTTTTCCAGTGGCATTTCTTTCCACATCCAAAGCAGATAGCTTCCTGCTCATTACTTAGCCTCTGAATCTTTGGCTTCTTGGCTGGGTGATGCATTGGTGTCTTTGGACTTGACTTGGATTTAGACCCCTTTGCCTTGCCCTTGTTTTTCTTGTTCACCATAAGGACATATGTATTGGTGTTTTTCATGTCCTTATCAGCTTGGTGAACTAAAGCCAAAAGATCTGGGAGCGACTTTGTCATATCATTCATATTATAATTGACAATGAAAGTCGAGAAGATTGACGGTAAAGAAGCAAGAATGAGATCCAGTGCTAGTTCTTGGTTCAGTTTGAACCCAAGGGCTTAAAGCCTCTCAATATACCCAATCATCTTGAGTACGTGAGGACCAGATTGGTGCACTTATGCTAGCCTGCACTTATAAAGCGCACTTGAGATCTCATACCTTTCTTTCCTAGCCCTCTCCTGATATAGTTCTTGGAGATGTGAAAGCATCTTGTAGGCATCCTCTTCCTCATGAATTTTTTGCAATTGGATGGACATGGATGAAAACATGATGCATTGTACATCAAGCGCATCGTCTACATGCTTTTTCCACTTATCTTTTTCCGTCTTGCTTGCTCCCTGAGGAGGCTCAGCAGGAATCGGGGATTCCAGCACATATAACTTTCTTTCTTGGCGTAGTACTATGCGCAAGAGCCTGTACCACTCCTGGAAGTTATTGCCGGTCAGGATATTTTCTTTATCCAAGATTGATCGCAGTGATAAAGTACTAGTGGTGTTGGTGATTGCCATTTTGAATCTACATCAGATAAACATTTAGCAGTTAGTACTTTGTCTTGATTACCTTTTTGACATTTTATGATTAATAAATTATTATATCATTTAATGTCTCCCACTATTTTAACGAACCTTAATAGCCCTCACCATTAGATTCAGAATACTCTATCACTTGAGCATTCTAGTGGCAAGGATCCTCGAAACCCATTTCGTAGTCTACAAGCTAGGGTTACGACACTACTTGAAGGGTTTCAAGGTAGGCTCTATGCTGGACAACCACTTGTTCTTGTGGTTCCTTGTATAGTTGAGTAAAGTCCCAGCTTTTGGAATCTGAACTTGATTCCCTCAACCTCTTGCCTCTAAAGTGATATCGATTTAGCTAAGGCTAATCCTTGACTACTCACTTTAGTTAAGTCGACCCATTTCTCACATGGAAACTCCCTGGTAGTAAGAGGCACTCTCAACTGAGGCTGATGAGCACCCAAACAGCCGATTTTGTTTAGATGTGAGAAATGGAAGTCATTATGACTTAATATATCTTTGAGGGATTTTTAAATATTAATTGACGAATATAATCATTTTCTATTTATTATGTTCAAACTGGGTTGTCGCGCTCACAACTGAACATTCAATAGAGTATTTATTTGTCACAACTTTATGCATTTTTTCTTGTTTACTATCCTATGTGATCATGCAATAATCATGCAGTCGCATAAAATAACAAACTGTGCATAAAGTAAATCAAGCATTCTGACTGGTCTTGAGCATTCTATAATGATTGATCGATAACTGATCAATCATCACCTAGGGGCATCCGTACCTGAGTCGATACATGACTCGTGTCGCTGCTGGCCCCAATGCAAAGCGTCCAACTCCTGTCTGGACTACCGCCTCATTTTGGTGAGGTCCGCCTCTTAGATCGTCATCGAATAAATACAAATATACTTGCACGCAGGCGAGGGGGTCTAGGGTACAAAATACAAGTGGTGCAATGGACACGCAGACCCTTATACATATTTGAATTAAAAGATGATTCACAGACCATCATTTATCTAATTAAATATTACAATCATCGCACGCATTGAATAAATAATTCAATAAATAAATACATGCCAGACATACACGGGTCGGTCAATAGCTCAAGACCAGTCGGGGTAAAAGCGCAATAAAAATTAAATTGAAATAAATTTAAATTATGTGAGGGTGTTCTAATAAATTAAATGGATTTGTTTAAATTAAAATAATTTATTTTTATCGGTTCCATTTGTTTAATTTAATTTTAATTCCAAAAAATAAATTAAATTAAACCATTAATTTAATTCTAAACTTAAATTAAATTAATATTTTCGGATTAAAATAATTTAAACCCCTAAATTAATTCCAATTAATTTAATTTAAAAAACTAAATTAATTAAAATTAATTCAGTGTAGGTTACCTCTAACCGGAGAGGAGTCTGGCGGCACTACGTACCGCCGCGGGATGTCGTCCTGGAACCGCGGCGTGACCGCGACGTCCGACGATTCCCACGACGGCTGCATCTCTCGACAGCCCGCTGCTTCGGTGATGGTCTGGGGCGGCCGGACGGAGCCGGTCCGGCGCGGCCTGGAGGAAGTCCGGCGAGGGGTTGGGGAGCGGGCTGTGCAAAGCGGTCCGGCAGGGGGATCGCCGGCATGGATGGTGGCTGCCAGCGAAGGGAGGCCGACGTGAGGTCGGTCTGACGAAGGGAGGCCGGCGCGCAGTCGGTCCGGCAAAGGGAGGCCGGCGCGAGGTCGGTCCGGCAAAGGGAGGTCGACGTGCAGTCGGTCCGACAAAGGGAGGTCGGGGCGAGGTTGGTCCGGTGAAGGGAGGCCGGCACGCAGTGGCGCGCTGTGGAGAAAGACCGGCGGAGGAAGGGAGGCCTAGGGTTCGGCCTCCCTTGGTGCGCCGCGGGAGAGAAGACCCGTAAGGGTCTTCCTCCCCACTTTTATTATTATTATTATTATTTTTCCTTTGACAAAAAAAATGTCCAGCCCAATTTTTTTTAATCAAAAAGAGAAGACCCCATTTTGGGGTCTTTTCCACTCCCTTTTTTTATAAACAAAAAGGAGGAAGACCCCCAAGTCTTGGTCTCCTTTATTTTATTATAAAAATTTTTCCACACACTTTTGTGGAAAAATATTTTATATATTTTATTATTATAATAAAAATTTATTATAAAATATAATAAAATATTTATTATAAAAATTTATAATAAAATATATTTTTGATGGTTATCTCAATTTGAGAATTAACATCAAACGAACAAAAAACATGCGATGTCGATCCGATTAAAATTTTCAAATGATCGTATCTTGATCATTCGAAATAGAAATGACGCGCGGTCGAATCCGAATGAACAGTTTTAACACCCCGCAATTAAATTTAATGCATTTTAATGTTTTTGACTCAGAAAAACCTTGCGCTCCCTATGATACCACTGTTATGTACCGGGACTACGCAGCGGAAGCCTGTGGGATGGGATTTTAAAATTTTTATGCTTCACCGGAGTGACATAACCCTGTCAACTCCGGCGATCTTGTCCCAGCTTGGTCCGAGGATCTCGCAAGGTTCTTTAGGAGCACAAAAATAAACTTAAACATTTACCTTGTTCAGAATTGACGTGCAGGACGTCGGCGATCGTTGCTCGAAGACTCTGACGACGAATCCCTCTAGATCGTCCACACACGCCTCGCAAATCTGCATGCGCGCCATTCGTCAAGATCCGGGTGCTAGCGCGGATCTTCGTCGCACACTTCGACGCAGCGATGATCACCACAAAACTAGCATCTTCGATCCGTGAAGGTGGAACTTGAAGAACTTTCTAGTTTGAGAGAGTCACTCTCTAGAACTCAGGAGGAGAGAGAGGCTCTCAATTCCAACGGATGAATAGTTACAAGGGGAGAGCCTCTCTATTAATATATATAGGGAATATCTAAAATATGCGGTAAGGGTTCCCGGCCCCCGTGTATTAAACATTCACTATATATATATATTATAAATAATTATTTATGACAAATTAAATTATGACATAAATAATATTTACTATTTATCACTGAACTGAAATATATATAATTATATATTACATGATAAACATGAGTCTAACTCGACCCGCACCTCCTGATAATATTAATCAAACCCAAGATATAAATGTCTGTCCGATTAATATTTATTTATGTATTTACTTAATCACTCGTAAATACATGTCATAAATAAATTCAGCAAATTATTCCAAACTTGAATAATAAAAGAATTTATTTATTACTTGGTGATCCATAGGACTTGGATAATACCCGGACCCCGTGGTGGGGCCCACTAAGCCCTATAATCCTATTCATCAGAATAGGGCAGATTGTCAAAGCACTGTTGTGTGTGACCCTCTAGACCCTTATCTCAATAGCAGTGAATAATATCACCAACCTAGAGTAGGTTCTAGCAACCCATCGATGCCCCTATAGAGATAAGGCAAAGTCAAAGCAATGACTGCCTTCCTACGAACACGGTCCGTGTAATTTAATCTCTTCGTCATCGATATCTCAATAAAGCAGAATGCATACTTAGTGTCATCATTCTTTATTTGCTTTATTTTATTTGTTGATTTGTCCGGACAGTCTTACCTTCTACTACCATGGCCATGGATTTAATGAAGGTTCAACCATCCTAATCAACCAGGCCCAAGATATCTCTTCCTAAACTCAGAAGTGACAAATCCTTTCTCGATCATTCAATCAATGCCATACCATTAATGACGTACCTGATATAAACTACCTCACCATGACTTGTCACCATGGTTTTCGCCTTATATCAAATGTACATAATTAAATGACATTCATTGATAATAATCTCAAGTCAGGAGACCATTACACATGTCCGTAGATAGGAACGACCAATGACACCAGAAACATGTGGTGTTCCTATTAAGAGGGTCTGTCCTCATGATCTCGATAGCTAGAGATCATCAAGTGCGAACTTCATGAGATGAAGTCTCAATGCTTATGAGCCCCCAGCACCTGATGGTCACACATCATTTGTGTCCTTTCAGAATGATGTAACTAGACCATAGGACGTTACTTTAAGATTACTGTCATGGCATCTCAGGGTTCTCATTATAGCCTGGGACCTACTATAACCATTTGATGCGATAGGTAATCTAAGGACATTTCCATTAATAAAGTGGATGCAGAAGTATCTACACTATCATGGAAAGATAAATACATGTATAAAACAAACTGAATACATGTAACAGTAATCAAAGTACAAAACAAGTTGGGTCTAGGGCACCCACTTTCAACATTATTTCATGTTGAGCATGAATTCATGATGGATAAGGATGAGGACCAAGATTTCATGGTTTAGCGAGATGGTTGTTTGGAGATAACTGATCAGAATAGAGCAACTTGAAGGGGTACTAAAGGCCAGGTATGTGATATAGACCAATTTTAGTAGTTGGGCCTGATGTGTTTGTTTTTTAGTTGTTTATTATTTTATATGTGATCGGTCCAATGGGCGTTAAATGTTGTATGTATGGAATGGTTGTTCAAAACATTATTATATTTCATTTAATGTACCATGTATTATTTTCAATTTATTTATTCATCTACATTATCTGATGTGTATGATGTTTGGTTATTTACTTCTATTTGTGAACTTTGATAGGGGTTATAGTCTCATCATAGTTCCTCTTTAGACCCCCAATTCCAGTTAAAATCCTTTGGAGTATGAGGAAGCGCACTTGAGGTCTTGTGGAGAACCAAATCGGGGAACTAGTTTAGTGGTATCTGGGTCGGGATTTTACAAAGTGGTATTAGGGCAGTTAATTTCCTGTTATTTCACAATTTTTAGTTTAATAGAAAGGAGATATAAGAATATGTCTAAGCCTAATATGGATACAGGTATGGTGCATTGCGAACACATGTTTCAATATGAATTATAGGTTGCAAGGGGTTGGGATTGATGTTATAGATTTGTGATGTTATGGTTGTGTATGATTTTTCACTTTGATTGATGAACATGTTGTTTAGATTTTATGGTTTATGATGGATTTTAGGATTTTGAACCATTTAAAAGAGTCCTACGATTTATTTTTGACTCTTGTCTTATATAGGAAAGAGGTGTCTCATGCATCATGTTAGGCATGTAGGATTCACATGTTATAGGCATGCTAGTATGTGATTTTATGGATTTCCTTCTGATGGAAGGTTTTTTGGATTGACAGTGAGATGCTTGATGAGAAGGATGTGGGTGTGTTCCTTGCATATGGTTGGTGTAGTGACCCTTGTGGGTCAGCATGGTATATGTGTAGGAATGTTGGATCCCTTGTGGATGGTTTTTTTGGGCTCGGTTTCATGTGTGAGTCCTCCAGGAAGCAGTCTAATGTGCAGATTCTTGGAGAGGAAAGATGCCCAAAAAACCTAGAGTGGGTGTTTTGACCTTTTTATGTTGATTTAATATGAAACGGGTACATGTTAATCCACTGTGGGTTGTTTCCTTTTATGAGTTGGCTTAGACTGAGGTCATTCGATCTAGTGGCTTGACTTGAGACTTGATATGAAGGGCTAGGTGGTAGAGACTAGTGGCCTTTTTTACATGACTAAAGATTAGGGAGTTAAAGCTATTTACTTTAAAGGGTGACCCATGAGAGGGTTTGGCTGAGTTATGAGTGCTTTTTAGTGTGTGAGGTGCAGACGAATGCTTGGTACTTTTGAAAATGATGCACAATGGGTGTAGCTGGGTTTGAGGTTTAGGCTCGTTGGATGCCTTTCATTTTGAGGATCCCTTGTGTGCCAGTGTTTTTTCCTTATATTTAATTTTTAGAGGGGGAATGTTTTTTAGGTTCCTATCCCAAGAAATGGTATTTTAATAAATTTTTATTGGTTTATTAGGTTGTATTGGAAGCATGGGAAGTTATTGAGTTATGTGGTTTAGTATTCTAAGATAAGTTTTCATGATATGTGACTCGTTGGAGTCAAAGCAGATCTTGTGGTTGGGTTACACAAGATCATGTAATGGTTATTTGATGGTGGAATCTTGAATACATGAGCGATGGTGATGCGCTATATTGTTTTTCTTGTGGATCAGATGTTACAGGAGTATATGTATGTGGTTCTTGAGTTGGAAAGGTAGTCATGAGTGGGTTGAGGATCATTGTGGGTGTGATGAGAGGTTTATGGGCATGGTGATCCAAGGTTCTTATGATATAGTTATGATATTCTAGTATGGATGATGTTGTGGTGTTATTCGTTGAAGATTTCTTAGTATACTCACAATTTAAAATGATAATGCCTAATATCTTGACATCTCACAGAGTATTCTAAGAGATAACTAGCTCTATTACATGCCATAAAGATATTCCCTTGGGTTGATAAGGGGCCTCCTAGGTGGTTTCTCCCATGGAGAGATGTCGTTGAAGTTGTATAGTGGGGAGCATGCCATCAGTTTTCTATGAGTAAGGTCCCTATGATGGATTAAATATCAATGAATACCATATGTGTTGTTCTTGTATATCATGAATAAGTAATAGTAGATGTTTCATTTTTTCACTCTAGTGGGAGTAAGATGTCCATATCCAGTTCTATGGTTTAGTTGTGTTTGGGGCATGGGACGTGGGAGAGATGTTTAATTTTGAGGTGATGATAAGGATACCCCTATAGCGGGGAGTACCATATTGGTCATGGTGATGTGACCCTTGTGTAGGTAGGATTGAGTATGTAGTGAGGATCACTTCAAGGGGGTTGGAGGACCACTGAGGATGTGTTTTTAAAGGATACACCGACAATGGGAAGCATCGTGGATCAAAATCATAAGATGTGGGTTGAGTTCTATGTTGAGGAGCACCATGAATTGATGATTATTTTTAAATGAATTCATGATGTATCAGGATAGAAGAGTGTGGTCAGGAACTATCATAATGGTTTATTAATGGTGTCAAGTGATTGATTGGCCGCTGATGGCTTGTACGCCCTATCTTGGGGTTATACGGTTGGACTCGATTGTCATCCTGAATTATAGAGCGTCAAGGTGAGTATGTGTTAATGACCAAGGTGGGTTGATATGTGTGGTTGGAATACCACCGAGGATTCTTAGTCATATGGAGTTTTATGGTGGGGAGGTTGTAGTGTCTCAAGTTTTTTGGGATTTTGAATTTGAGAAAAATTTTGATTTTTTGCTTTTGGGGGCTCTTGAGGGGTAAAATGGTTATTTCAAAAATAATATGATCTCAGATAATTTTTTTAACCACTATGTTGGTCCTGAAATAGTTCATCTACTCTAATAAATGAGTTTGGTGGAATTCTCATCAGTTCAAGTTTTAGCAGAATATTTAATAATTAATTAATTAAATATTAAATAATTTTTGTGGTTTTAGGTGGTTGTATCTTTTGAACAGAGCATTAAATTGAGATTTTGACTTTATTTCTGAGTCCATAATGGGGGGTTTTTCTTAGCTAGGGTATAAACCACATCGGGTTCTGGTACATGGGATGAGTGTTAAATGGGAAATTAATTAATTAAAATTAATAAAACAATCCCCCCATTTGAGGTTCCTATGTATGGTAGGAAAGGGGGAGGTATTTCCCTCACACTATGGTCGGAACAAGAGGAGAAGGGATAGGGATATGCTAGTGAACTTCATCCATGGAATAGATCAAGACCAGATCAAGGTGCAATGGCTTCTGAGAGCGGATTTGGACCCAAATCTTTAGTGTTTACACCACAAGGTAGGACGATTTTTGAGTTATATGCCCTGATCCCCATATATTTTTTTTTCAAAATTTATAACTTTATTATTATTGCTTAGTACCCCATTGGAGTCGACTTGTGCTTGGTTGGGGTGAAACGGGGGTTTCAGGAGATTCGTAGGGGTTTCCAGTTTGAGAACCCAACTACACGACATGTGGTTTTAAGAACACACATTGTGTGTTATTCCTTTTCATGTAAGAATAGAAGAATATGAATAGATTATGTGTTTTCCAGAGGACACATATTTTAGTGTCGCTTGACATGTGGTTGAGTACTTGGCCAGATAGCCCGTGTAGGGGGACATGGCCATGTGGGGTATATGGCCATACCCTGAGTGGGTGACACACCATGTGTGAGTACACAGCTAGACAGGGACACATGGATAGTCGATGTGATGTACACAGGTAGGTACCCCATGTAGGGTACACGCTGTGTACCTATCTTACATATTCTCTACTTGGGTTTTACACACCAAGTTTGTCTGGAGTACACACCCTTGTGGGGATATGGGAGCACATGTCATGTGATCGGGCATACACATCGCGTGATGATATTTTATTACACATTAAGGGGTTTTGGTTTTTTTGTTCCTGGATAGATCCCAGAAGGTGGGATTGAGTAATATCTTTGAGGTGACCTTGGTTTGTCCAAGCGTATCAAGACCAGTTTCTTGAGGTTATAGAAGTTGAAGTTTATATCCTACGTTTGATGACCATGGTGGTTGTAGCCTTTGGGCTTGGTTGACATCGTAAGATGGTGGTTATTACTGGATGTTTTGGTGTTTTTGTATTGAGTTTGATGGGATCTTGAGGATTCTCCTAGTGGGATGGTTTCTGACCAAGTGATCATTTGATAACAGAGCCAACTGTTGAGAATTCATCATGGAATGGGTTTTCTTTTGGATGCCTTATTGTCATGTTATTTATCAAGGATTGGTTGGAGACCACTAAGGGATACTTGAGGATGTTTTCTATTGGTCGGAGTATGACACTCAAGAGGGGGTGAATTGAGTTCCTTTAAAAATTTCTGTTAAAAATGTTTATTTAAAAAGTCCCCCAATTAAAACTAAAACAAGACAGTTAACCAAGGTAATAAAATTATAATAGTTTGACTATTTAAATAGATTCTCAAAAGATTGATTAATTCTCAGTTGTAACAATATAGGATATTTATATAGTTTTTAAAACTATTCTAATAAGGAAAAACAGTTATAACTACTATCCAAGACTAACTATCAAAGTAAAATTTAGTTTTATGAAAAACGAATTAAAATAGAGAAAGACTAAATTGAAAAACACAGTGGATAAAACAAGTGGTTTAGTCTCAAACTGAGACCTAATCCACTCCACTTGGTGATCACCTTCCACTAAGAAATATATATATAAGGCTTTGATCCACAACCTAGACTGGGGTTAACAATAGTACATAGGACTGTCCAGGTCACAAGACCTCTTCTATAGTTCTACATGGGAGAACAAAAAACCATGTCACACATGACCTCTTCTACAGTTCTACGTGGGTCAAAAAAGTGTAAGAAGATAGGTGTTTAAGGATATATAGTATCCTCTAGTTTAGCGCTGGAGATATTGTGTGTTTTAGTACGGATGCACACACAACTCTAAAGTTTAGTTAAATGGTACAAAACATAGCATAAAATATTAATAAGGTATTAAAGATGATCTTAGTTTAATTCAATTCAGCTCTAGACTCTCTGATGTATCCGAGTTAAAGTTTGAGTCCTCTTCTGAAAACAGACACTAAACAAAGAGTGTCGTTGAGCACTGTGTTATGTCTTCCAGGAAGGTGAGAGGTTCTTATCCTTTGGTTTTGTTGGATTCTGCTGAGATGATGAAAATTTGATGATTGGAAGCTCTCTGGTTCACAGTAACTAGGAATGAGTAATTCCTTGTGCATTCTCCTTCTTCAGTATGATGCTAGTAGTAAGTCTTCTTTTGTTTTCATGAGTTTGTCCGTGTCTCTTCTTTCATACACTCTCCTTTCAATATATATTACTACAGTCTGACAATATGCATATTTGAGGTAGACATAGTACCTTGTATTTATGAAATCCTCATTTATGATGTCTGAAAAAAGGCATTAAATTAATTATTTTCATTAAAACACTCAAAATATGACCGTTAGAAATAATTTTAAATAGAAAAAATTTTAAACAGTCTATTGGTGAGTCCTCGGTCAGTATCTCCTTCTGTCGGTGACTTATCCCATTAGTATGTCATTCTTTCGGTATTTCCATATGTCGGTGACTCATTTTAACTATGGTTGAGTCCTTTCATTGGTATCATCATGCATTGGTAGGTTATTTGTACTAATGGTAGGTCTTTTCCATCAGTAGGTCATCTGTGTTAGTGAGTCATTCACATTGGTAGGTCATCTGCATTGGTGAGTCATTTGCATCGGTAGGTCATATGTGTTGGTGAGTCATTTGCATTGGTAGGTCATCTGCATCGGTGAGTCATTTTCACCGGTAGGCCATCTGCATCAGTGAGTCATATGCATCAGTAGGTCGTCTGCATCGGTGAGTCATTTGCATTGGTAGGTTTTCTGCACTATCAGTGTCTTAAATATTCTATCGGTGTTAGTCAGTTATACTTGGAATATAGTTTTGTCTGGACTGTCTTATAATATAAATGTAAATAGAATGTACCAAATCTATGTGAGATCATAGATAGACATAGTTGCACATATTGAACCTTAAAAAATTATGATTGAAATTTTTAGACATGATTAATATGAATTGACATGATTTGTGATTATTAAAACTACTAACACTAGAGAAGAGGACCAACAATATTCTATGGGCCAACAATCCCCCCCTTTTTTATAATCACAAATCATGGAATTATTCAGTATAATCATTAGAGGTAGAATTAAATCAACCTACTTATTATTTCCCATTATGAATTACTGTTTATAATACCTAGATAGGGTTTAGAGTTAAAGTAAAGAGTAATGGTATCAAAAAGAAAATTAACATATATAAGAGTGATATCAAAGGTAAAGTATAGAAGGATAATGAAAACTGTCCAACTGGTTCTCCCCCATTTGAGATTATCAAAAATAAAATAGGTAGCAGAGAAATAAAAAAGTATCATAAAGTAATAGATAAAATAGAAATGGAGGAAAGTTAAGAACACAAAATTAAATTAATCAAGAAAGCACAATGTATTACAAGTCTCCAAACAAAAATAGCAGAAAGCAAGAAAGCAGCCCTATTAGAGAATGATCCACACTATGGTTGAGGGTTAAGAGGTACCTTCCTTTTCTCACAAGGATCAATATAGGGTCTAGTAGGTGGTGATTGAGAGGATGGAGGGTCTGAAGAAATTCTCAGAGGAGGTAAGAGACTCCTTCTAGAACATTAGGTACAAGATTGGGTTTTTGTTGTGATAACACTGGAGGTTGAACCTATTCTTGGATCACTAGATGAATCTTAGTCAAAGAATGAGAAACTGAAATTTGAGGTGTAGTAACTGATATAGGAGGTCCAAGAGCTGCAATAGTAGGTACTACAATTGTTTCAATTTGTATATGAAGGTATGGCTTTAACGGTTTGATGAAATCCTCAATAATCTCACCACCATACTTCATTGATTTCTCAATGTCATCCTTATTCTCCATGAATTTGTCCAATATAAGTATGAATTCCCTCAATTACTTGACTTGTTATTTGAATGATTTTGTAACTGGGGGTAAATTCATTTTTTTTGCAAAATACTTAAAGTGACTTGTCAACTGGTGCTTGGTATAAATCTTTGAGAAATATGAATTAATCCTATTTGTAAGCTCTTCCTGAGTGGCAGATGATTTCTTGGTATAGAATTTGACCATATCATGCACACAATCACAATTCTTGTCAATATTTTCTTGGTTTCTCAAACCATATGTATCAAATAGAGCTTTAATCTCCTCTTTTACAACAGTTCTGACTACCTCAATATCCAGAATCTAAGAGGTCTGACCATATGTAGTAGGAATATCAGTAGGAGTTGAGATATGAGTTTTTAAAGTCTTAAGAATAGTCTCCACACAACCTTTATACTATGAGGTCAAAGTATTTATGGTATAATAAATTCCACTCATTTCTTTCATAAGCTTGGTAGTGCTTGCAACAATTGTCTCAACTATTTTGATAAGGTTGGGTTGAATCTTCTCTATCACTTTCTTTTTAATAGAAACTGCATCAGCCTCACTTATACCTATTTTCTAACTTGGAACAGACACCACTTATCTAGACTACCTTATTTCTACTATTGAAGATCTGGGAGAGTGTAATTCATCACCCAACTTAGTGTTTTCTCTTCTAGCTGTCTGAATTTTATGTACCATTTGAGATTGAATAGATATACTTACAGCTGAATAGACTTCTTCTTCAAACCTTTCAAAATCTTCTTTAGCGACAGAGTCACTAGGAAGGGTCTCAACCACTGATTCCCTTGCAACAGGTACAAAAAATTCATCATCTGAATCTTTATAATCAAATTTCAATGCCACATACCTTCGATTCCTTGTCCATTCAACCATTACATCATCATCCAGAAGAGTGAGAGTATCAATCCTTACTCTTCCAAGTTAATGTTCTTCACTAGCTTGATCTTTTATTTCTTGAGGCTCTCCCTCAATCTGAGCTTTCCTCGCTAGTTTCTCATCCTCAGCATGGGGTCTTGTCCTTTCATTAACTAAATGAGGTGTAGAAATTTCTTGAGCTTCCACTTCAACATCAAATTCAACATTTTCTATTACTTCAATAACAACTTCAGTAGGTTCTTCCAACCAGGCATGATCCACAGTTTCAATCATTTCAAAATCTCCACCTTGATCATCCTTATGATGGTCATTATCACTTCCACTGATTTCATCATCATCATGTCCAGAGACATGTTATTTATTTTCATTTTTATCACCATCTTCTTCACCTTTTCCCTCTTCACTACCACTTCCACTTTTATCATCTTCACTTTCTTCTACTTATTTAGATCCACTAGATCTACTAACATATTCCACACTTCCTGATTCTTATGTCTCCTCATCTCCATTATCTTGAAGAGTGGTCTAATCAGAGGGTAAGTCTAGTGGAGGACTAGGAGGTCCAAAGGAAAAACCATTGCGAGGTTCAGTGGTGGAAGGATCACTCCTACCATCAATAGGTGATCCCTGATCTCTAACTGGAGTGAAAGGCTCTTCTTCTTCTTCTTCTTCTGAAGAGTAAACAACTTCCTCATTTGGTTCCAGACTAGGATCATCCATATTCTTAGGCCTAATTGAATAGTCCACTAGATTGAACTTATCATAGATATTCTCTTCATCTCAAACCCATTCTCTCTTCCATGGTTTCCAGTTGATTTTCATCCTCTTACAAGTCTCTTTATTGAGTAAGATCCCACTTCACTCAGAAACAGCTTATTCTCCTTTATTTACACAAACTTTCTCTTTTAGCATAGTTTAGATCATTCTTGGATAAAATAGGGAATTAGTTTTGCAGGAAGTTTTAATCATCTCACTCATGTGCACAACAAGGTATCTACACAAATTTACCTTGATTCCTTTTCTTAGTAGATAAACCAAGTAGACATATTGATATTTTAGAGAAGAAAAGTCTCCTTTCCTGGGATAGATTTTATGTTGGATAAACTTAAACAATATTCTATATTCTCCACTTAACTTTGTAGCAATGGGTCTTCTGTGCTCATCATTATTAGTAATATCCTTTAACACCATCTCAAAGAAAAACATATCACTCTCAGGTGGAGAGGTACCATAATAATCATCAAATAAACCTTCATGAGGAACTTTAAGACATTCATCCTAATGTCTTGAAGAGAAATATATTATCTTCCCTTTTACTATGGACTTGATACAGGCGACATCACTTCCTTCCAATAGAAACTCCATATTCATGTAAAATTCATGAACTAGCTTTAGGAGAAAGGGTTGTTCAATGTTTGAGAACCACTCAAGCCATCCTTGATCTTGTAGTACCTTGAGTAGTAGAGACTTTCTTTCTAAAAACCACTCCATGAGAACTTATTTTTCTGGAGTTATAACACGGTTTTCCAGAGCATGATTTATAGGTGATGAAGATTTACTTGATTTACCTTTCTGTTTCTTAGAAGCATGAGACTCTCCACTATCAAGATCTCACTTCACATGAACCATTTCAATCAATTCATTATGGAGGTCAGAAGGTGAAAGGTCATGGGTAGAGATAGTAATGGCCAAGAGATTGTAGGGATAAATGATTAGAGTGGATTGATTCAAATTTATATCATTTAGGGATTTTGAAATCACACAATCATGAAATCATGAACTGGGTTCAACAAACTTAATGAAACATTTTCATTTTGATAAAAACATAAAGAGTATAAAAACAATGAGTCATCGTGTCGGCATGACAAATTTTGTATAACACTAATGGTGTCAGCATGACATGGTGTCGGTGTCAGTATGACAACTATATCGACATGACATAGCATCAATGTCGGTATGAAAACCATTTTGGCATAACATATCATCAGTTTCGGCATGACATATGTGTCTGCATGACATAGAACTTCACTTATAATGGTTAAAGTAATAGAAACACAAGGTCCTATATATTGATCATTCCTAACTCATGTTTGATGTAGTTCATTCTTTCAGTGTTCAATGGATTATTGAAAATATAAGAAAGCTGATATTCAGTACCAATGAAATCTAAAGTTATATCACATTTTTGATAATGGTCTCTCAAAAAGTGATGTCTTACATCAATGTGTTTTGTCCTAGAATGTGAAACAAGATTCTTTTAAATGTTAATAGCACTTGTGATATCACAATTTATAGAGACATGTCTAAATTGATATCCATAATCTAGCAATGTGTGTTTAATCTACAAAATTTGTACATAACAATTACCAGTAGCTATGTATTCATCTTTAGTAGTAGATAATCCAACATAATTTTGTTTCTTACTGAACCATGAAACTAGATAATTTCCCAAAAAGTTACATGTTCGAGAGGTGATTTTTATATCTAACTTACAACCACCAAAGTCAACATCTAAATAGATAACTAAGTCAAATTATTTTCCTCTAGGATAAAATAGTCCTAGGTTGGGAGTTTATTTGAGGTATTTGAAAATATTTTTAACAGAAGTAAGATGATATTATTTTGATTTTTCTTGAAAATGAGCACACATGAAAACACTAAAGATAATATTTTTCCAACTAGAAGTTAATTATAGTAATCTTCCAATAATTCCTCTCTAAGTAGTTTGATCAACAGATTTATCATCTACATCATGGTCCAACTTACAAGCGGTACTCATTGGAGTTTCACTACCCTTAGTGATTTCAAATCAAAATCTTTTTAAAAGATCCTTAGTATATTTATTTTGATTTAGAACAATACCTTATTTATTTTTAAAATATTTGAAATCCAAGAAAGAATTTGAGTTCACCTATTAAACTCATTTCAAATTCACTTTGTATCAAATTTGAAAAATAAACACATAAATAATTTTTTGAGGATCCAAAAATAATATCATCTACATAAATTTTTACTACTAAAACATCCATGGAAATTCATTTTATAAAGAGATTAGGATCAACTATACCTTTTGTAAAACATTTGGAAATAAGAAAAGTATTGATCCTATCATACCAAGCTCTTGGATCTTGCTTTAAACCATATAAATATTTTTTCAATTTAAAAAAAATATTTGGAAAATGAGGGTTTGTAAAACCAAGGGGTTGTTCAAAAAAAATCCACAACTATATAACCATTTTAGAATGCACTCTTGATATCCATTTGATATAGTTTGAAATTTAGATGTGCTGCATATGCAATCAAGATTATAATAGATTCAAGTCTAGCTATTGGTGCAAAAGTTTCTTCATAGTAAATTCCTTCTTCTTGAATATAACCTTGTCCAACCAATCTAGTTTTGTTTCTAACTAAGTTACCAGCTTCATCTACTTTATTCCTAAACACCCATTTAGTTCCAATGGTCAAGGTGTCTTTGGGTCTATCCACAAGTTTAAAAACTTTATTCCTTTCAAACTAATTTAATTCCTCTTTCACATCCATCACCCAAAATTCATCATTGATAGCATCATTGATGTTTTTAGGTTCAAGTTGTGACAAGAAAGCTTGATGTTAAACCTAATTTCTAAGGGAATCTATAGTCTGTGTTCCTTTATCTAAATCACCAACTATTGATTCTAAAGAATGGTTCTTAAGGGATCTAACAGGTCTAGAAAAAGAAGGGCTAGTCACATTATGTTCTTCAATAGGTTCAGGTTCATTATAGCTTGAATCTAGATAATTTATAGAACTTGAAGTTTTAACAGATTCCATTATAATATGGTAAGAATATTTTTCATTTATGTTAAAATTTGACATATCATCCTCAAGATTCTCTAGGGAGGTCATAGGTTCATGTGGATCTGTTTCATCAAATTTGACATGTGCAGATTCTTCTACACATTTGGTTCTCTTATTAAAGATTATATAGGATTTACTAGAGATTGATTATCCTATAAAAATTACTTCATCACCCTTGGATGCAAACTTATCAAGATTATCCTTAGCATTAAAAATATATACTTTGCAACCAAAAACTTTGAAGTAATTAACCTTGGGTTTTCTATTGTTCCACAACTCATAGGGAGTTATTTTAAGAATAGATATGATTAACACTCTTTTAATAATATATCATGTTGTATTGATATCTTCAGATCAGAAATATATAGGTAGGTCATAATCACTAAGAATGGTTTTATAAATTTCTTGTAAGGTTCTATTTCTTCTTGTTACAACTCCATTTTTGAGGTGTCCTAGGGACTGAGAAGTTATGACTATAGCTATTTTGTGAGCAAAAGGATTCAAACTCTTGGTTTTCAAAATCATGACCATGGTCACTTCTTAGAGATTTTATCCTATATCCACTAAGATTTTCTACAGTCCTAGAATACTTGGTGAAATTATAGTAATCTTTACTCTTGTGATCCAAGAAGAAGGTCCAAGTATATCTAGAATAGTTATCTACAAAAACATAATCATAGTGCTTCCCATTTAAACTAGAAACCCTAGATGGTCCAAACAAATCCATGTGAACCAACTCGATAGGTTGAGAAGTTGAAACTTCTTTATTTGGTTCGAAATATATTTTGTGATGTTTACCCTTTTGATAAGGATTACGTAGTTTGTCATTTGGAAACTAATGTTTGGGTAGGTCCTTGACTAAACCTTTTCTAGTAATCTTTACAAGGGAGTGTATATTGTAGTATCCTAGTATTCTATTCTAAATCCAAGACTCTTTGTGAAATACACTTAAGCATGAGTCATTTTGAGAAACTAAGGAATATAAGTTAACAACATAAACATTTTCATTTCTAAAAGAATAAAATATTAATTCATTTTTAGAGTTAAAAACATTGAAAGCATAATTTTCGAATTTAACATGAAATCCATCATCACATAGCTGAGAGATACTAAGCAGATTATATTTTAATCCATCAACAAATATTACTTTAGAAATTAAAACTGAGTTAGAGTTACCAATCTGGCCTAAGCTAATTATTTTTCCTTTAGAATTATCACTAAAAGTGATATTCCCATCATCAATATTTATTAAATTATTGAAGCATAAGTAATATTCTATCATGTGTCTTGAACATCCATTGTCTAAGTACCATAAGATTTTATAGGAACTATTCAAGCATCTTTCCTACAAAATAATCAAACAAAAATAGATTTTGGTACCTAGATTTGTTTGGGTCCAGTAACATTAGTAATCAGTGCTTTAGGAACCCACATATGCTTCATGGGTTTCTTATAAGCATTGTGTAATATATTTTAAAAATAGAATTTTTTGGACTAGAAAAACTAGTGGCAGTAAAATATTTTCTAGAACTTGAACTAGCAGTATAATTTTTACTTTTAGGTAGAAAAATAGATTTTCCAGATTTAGTTACAAACTGGTTTTTGGTGAGATTTATTTTCCCAAGTTGGTATCTTATACCATTAGTATATATAGGGGAAATTTTTTTACCAAGCATCTGGGTAAGAGTATTTTTTTATTGGTAAATTTTTCTAGGTCCTTTTTTAATTTATCATTAGATAATTTATGTTCATTGTTCTCTTTGAGTAATTAAACATTTTTCTCTTTCTCTACAGCAAGTTCAAATTTAACAGTAGTAGTTAAGACATATTTTTTCTTTAAAGATTTGTATTTATCCTTTAGTTCATTAAAAGTTTCTTCAAGCATATAAAAGTATTAAAATAATTCTTCACTAGTCATATTTTCAGAATCACTTTCATCTCCTGAATAATAGGAATTTTGTACAAGAGATTTTTGGGTTACCTCAGATGTTTTTGTCATAAAACAGATATTGGATTTGTCATCCTTTTCATCATGCGAAGACTTTAAGTCACTTAAACTGTCCTCAAAAGCACTCCATGTTGCCTTCATGTCTTTTTTATACTTTCTATCCTTGTCCTCATACCTCTTCTTATATTTTAGATTCGGATAGTTATCCTTTACATGTCCTTTTCTCTTACATTCAAAACAGACTATTTCATCACATTTGTCACTTATTTTCAAATCCTTTTTCTACTGTCCCTTGTGATCATATTTACCTTTGTAGTTGGAATTCTTAAAATATTTCTTCTTTATATAGAATTTCTTGAACCTTCTGGATATTTGAGTCATCTACTCATCACTGTCTGTTGATGATTTTCCATCACTTGAAATTTTAGTGTCATCTTAAACTTTTTCCTTTTACTTGGAGGCAGTAGATTTGAAAGCAATATATATTTCTATTGGGTTCATCATCCTCTTATTTGTTGAATTTTAGTTCTTCCTCATACATCATCAACTTTCCTATCAACTCTTTTACTGGTAACTTTCTGATGTCACATGATTATATGATAGACACAGATCCATCTATCTGGTAAGAATATGAGTATTCTCATGATTTTATCCTTAGCTGTAATATCTCTTCCTAGAGAGATCATTGTGTTCACTATTTTATTAAACTTGAGATAAAAGTCATTAATAGGCTCATCATGATTCATTTTAAAGTTATCATATTTAATAGTATATGTGTTAAGTCTCATTTCCTTAATACTATAGGTTCCTTCATGTGAAATAGATAAAGTATCCCAAATTTCATGGGCTGTTTTACATGTAGAAATTCTGTTAAACTCTTCATATCCTAAAGAACAGTATAAGTCATTCATGGATTTGTAATTATTATTAGAATCAGCCTTAGTTGGGTTATCCCAAGTGTGCCTATCAGTAGAAAGAATCATATATTCATCTATAATAGAAGACCAAATTTCAAAACCCATACTTTCTAAGTGAATTTTCATTTTAATTTTTCATTGTGAATAATTTGTTCCATTAAAGAATAGAGGTATCTTGGTAGCAACACCTTCCAATCTATTATCAATACTAAAGAATAAAGTTCATATATTTAAAAAACTAAAAATTTAGAACTAACAGAAATTTAGAGATCTTTAAAACACAACTAAAATAATAGTTGAGAAATATTTTAAACAGATTAAAAACTTTGAAAATAGGGATTTTAAAAAAACACATGATACCAAATGTTGGTCGGAGTAGAACACTCAAGAGGGGGGTGAATTGAGTTCCTATAAAAATTTCAGTTAAAAATGTTTATTTAAAAAGTTACCCTAATTAAAACTAAAACAGACCAGTTAACCAAGGTAATAAAATTATAATAGTTTGACTATTCAAATAGCTTCTCAAAAGATTTATTAATTATTAGTTGTAACAATATAGGATATTGATACAACTTTTGAAACTACTATAATAAAAAAAATAGTTATAACTACTATCCAAGACTAACTATCAAAGTAAAATTTAGTTTTTTGAAAAATAAATTAAAACAGAGAAAGACTAAATTAGAAAACACATCGGATAAAACAAGTGGTTCAGTCTCAAGACAAGAATTAATCCACTCCACTTGGTGATCAACTTCCACCAAGAAATCTATATATATAAGGCTTTGATCCACAACCTAGATCAGGGTTAACAACAGTACATTGGACTGTCCAAGTCACAAGACCTCTTCCACAATTATACATGGGAAAACAAACAACTAGGTCACACAGGACCTCTTCCACAGTTCTACATGGGTCAAACAAGTGTAATAATATAGGTGTTTGAGGATATCAGGTATCCTCCATCTTAGCATAGGATACAATGTGTGTTTTATTATAGACACACACACAACTCTAAAGTTCAGTTGAATGGTACACAACAAAGCATAAAATATTAAGAAGAGATTATAGATGCTCTGAATGTGATTCAATTAAACTCTGGACACTCTGATGTATTAGAGTTAAAGCTTGACTCCTCTTCTAGAAATAGACACTAAAAACAGAGTTTCATGGAGCAATGTGTTCTTTCATATAGAAAGGTGATAGGTTCTTCTCATTTGGTTTTTTGGATGATGCTGAGATGATGAAAATTTAATGATCGGAAGATCTCTGGTTCAAAGAAACCAAGAATGAAGAATTCCTTGTGTGTTCTCCTTCTTCGGTATGATGATCGTAGAAAGTCTTCTTGTGTTTTTGCGAGTCTGTCTGTGTCTCTTCTTTAATGCACTCACATTTTAATATATATTATCACAATATGAAAATATGAATATTTGAGGTAGACACAGTACCTTGTATTTATGACATCCTCATTTATGATGTCTGTAAAAAGTTATTAAATTAATCAGTCGCATTAAAACACTAAAAATATGACCGCTAGAAATAATTTTAAATGGAAGAAATTTTAAATAGTCTATCAGTGGGTCCTCAGTCTGTATCTCCTTATGTCGGTGAATCATACCATTATTATGTCATTCTTCCAGTCTTTACATACGTTGGTGGCTCATTTCAACTGTCAGTGAGTCCTTGCGTCGGTAGCATCATGCATCGATAATTCATTTGTACTGATGGTAGGTCATTATCATCAGTAGGTCATTTGTGTCGATGAGTCATTCACATTGGTAGGTTATCTACATCAGTGAGTCATTTGCATCGGTAGGTTGTCTGCGTTTGTGAGTCATTTTCATCGGTAGGTTGTCTGCATCAGTGAGTCATTTACATCGGTAGATCGTCTGTATCGGTGAGTCATATACATCGGTAGGTCGTCTGCATCGGTGAGTCATTTTCATCAGTAGGTCGTCTACACTGTCGGTGTCTTATCTCTTCTTTCGGTGCCAATATGTTCTACTTGTAATATAGTTTTGTTCATACTATCTTATAATATAAATGTAAACAAAATGTACCAAATCTATGTGAGATCATAGATTGACATAATTGAACATATTGAACCTCAAACAATTATGATTTAAATGTTTAGACATGATTAATATGAATTGACATGATTTGTGATTATTAAAACCACTAATACTAGAGAAGAGAACCAACAATATCCTATGGGACAACATTTCCAATGATGGTCTTGGCCTGGGTATTTCTTGATATAGATAAACCTTCATAAGGTGTTTTATGCTTGTTGTGGAATTGGGATGTTTGAGTTTATAAAGAGGGATACCTTAGTTTATGTGCGGATCCAGAGGTCTTAGTGCATGCTTGGTTGATAGGATGACCCTAAGATGACGTGTGTTCTTTATTAGTTAGGTTATGGGTGTTCTATTGGGACCTAGTAGATTTATAAGAAAATTGGGATGAGTTTTTGATGGATGAGATGGAATTTTAGCCAGTCATTTTTATCCTTTTGTTTTTTTAGGTTAAGACTTTGATCACACCCACAAGGATATTTTGATAAGGTTGAGTTTCCACTTTTTGGATCCTATTTTATTAGTATGTATTGTGAGGGTTGAGAGAGATGGACAGAGTATCCATGGGTATGTGTTTGGATATCCTAATTGAGAATGTTGGATAATATGATCTATATTGGTACTGATAGTTGGTTTACAATTTGAGTGTTGGAATGAGGTTCCAGGAATGTTGTTTTATATTGTTGAGTATAGTGGATGTGATTTCACATGTATGTGGTTTGGTGTTGGACTGATATTCCTAGAATATGAGGTATACTATAGATATGGTGTTGTAATGAGTCTCTGGACACTAATAGTGTACTTCATGGTTAGAGTACCCTAATGATGCTCTGGGTGATTATGGATTTACACGTGGAATATAAAATTGTAATGATGATCCTTCTCTTTAGGCTATGCTAGATTGATGCTCTGGGAACTACTGATGTTATGTATAGATGATTATTATACTGAGTCTCTGGGTATGGATAGAATACTATACAAATTATGTGTTAGACTGAGGATCTAGGAAAATATTGTATACTTTTTTGTTTATGTTCCAGAATAATGCTCTAGGTAATGATGGTATAACAACTAGAATGGATGGTGGACTAATGATCCATATCCATGGTTTAGATATAGGACATATTCTCTATGAAAGATTTATTGGGTACATGGTATAGATGTCGGAATTATGCTCCATGAATGTATTCTTTGATATAACTAGGAATTAGGCTGATGCTCCATGAATTCTTGTTGTGATATATGAGTTAGATATCGGACAGATGGTCTGCATTTGGTAGTACTTTTGTGTGGTAACTAGGAAAATTGTATTGAGGTTCCATGTATGAGATAATGTTTGGGTCATGGGACATGGTAGGGGTTTACTTATATGAGTATCCAGGTTGATAGGACTATTATAGGATGGGTCCTTGGAATTGTCCGGTTTGGTTGCAGATTCCATAGAAATGGAGCCTGTAGGTTATTTTTCATGCATGGTCATAGTGACATGCCCAGAGACTCTCTGAATTTAGACCAAGAAGGTATGGTCAACTTAGGTCTAGGACCTTAGGATCAATGGTAGTTTTATTTTATTTATTTTTTTAGTCATGTTTCAACTAGGCTGAGCATATTTCATGACCAAGAACTTGTGGCAGTAGTTTATAGGTTCACTATTGGGGGTGTCCTATTGAGATTTATTTATCACCCCTATACACGCACCTTAGTGTACATTCATAACTTATTTATGATTTCAAGTTGAGTACATATGCATGGTGGATAGGTTCGAGGCCTAGGATTGCATGGTTTAGCGGGATGCTTGTGTGGAGTTGACTGGTCGGGCTAGAGTAGCTTGACAGGGTAATGGATACTAGGTATGTCATATGGCTCGGTGTTTGCATTATATTCAAATGCATTTATTTTTTAGTTGATTATTTTTGTATATGTGATTGGACTAGTGGGAGTTCAATGTTGTATATATGGCATGGTCGTTCAGACCTTTACTGTATTTCATTTTATTATAGCATGCATCAATTTTATTTTATTTATTCTTCCTCATTATCTAATGTGTATGATGTTAGGTTATTTAATTCTAGTTGTGCATTCTAATATAGGGGTATAGTCTCCTCATAGTTACAATTTAGACCCCCACTGCTAGTTGTCAGCCTTTGGTGTATGAGGAGGCACACTCAATGTCTTGTGGTGAACTAGCTTAGAGCACTGGTTTAGTGGCATCTGAGCTGAGATGTTACACAATTATCATCACATTTCATTACTTATTATCCCAAAACAACACATATCAATTCATTTTAATAGAAAAATCATAACACATAAGCACATAGTCATCAATAATCTAAAATAAATGACACCATATAATAAATAAAATATCATTGATTTTGGTCAACTAATTTATTATTAATAACCTATTAAAAAAAGATTATTTTATTTATAATTAGATCATTTAACCAAAAAAAGTCACATAAAATCACTATTTGGAACTATCACATGCATTCACATATATCTCATGTCTCTATGTGCTAAAATGATGCATAGAATCCACACTTTCACCTTGAATCCAGATGAATTAAATAACCCTAGTAAACTAATTTATTTAAAAATCAGTTAATCATAACACATAAAAATCCATCAACTCAATCCTGTACTTATTTAGTCACTTAACCTTTAACTATGGTAATGTTATCCAAGAACACACACATATAGTTTTCATACCAAGTCTCAACCACTAGTATTATTTCAACAACTTTCCCTAAATATTGAAATCATATAAAATAAAATATCATTTATACCATTTTGTATCATCCTACATTGGCATGTCTATGACACCGAGGAAAAACACCACATGGACTCAAGTACAATACATGATAATCAATAGTTGGTGACTAACACCATGGGTATAAAGTATCACTTTGGGAACAATTTATTCTTATATAAATCATCACAATAAATCTAATTAAAATAACAGTGATATATAACATTATGGAAACTTATACCAATCATTAATAAATAAATCTTAGGAATATATCCCCAGGATACATAATATGTCATACATCCAAATAAGGTAATAATCATAACCTAAACACATGTATAAAAAATATTACTATTGGAATAGACTAAAAATAAATGTAGAAAAAACCTCTTCAAACACCTCTAATCCTTCTTAAAATCATCTCAATGATCTTAGTCCCCAACTCTCAGCTACTTAGGGCCTCACCCCATACCTACATAAAAACAACTGAATATTCACATTCATGAGTTGTGAATGTACATGGTATGAGAAATGAATTTAAGTAAGATTCCAATAGAGATCCAAAACATCCATTAGATCAAAATACGATCTTATGTGTATCATAAACTATATTATATCAATTTAACATAAAAAATAGGCACACATAAAAATCAAACAATTGGTTATAAATCCACCATAAACTTATGATTTTTGTACTTTGACCAATTCTATTAAAAACCTGATGTATCTGTCAAAATATAGCATTCCTAAATAAAAGGAATAGTAAATATCATAGGGAAATAAATGACTTTTCAAACTCACGATACGTTTACCTAATATCTAAAATCATAGTGTCCAAAAACTCATGTAATGTCCCCTATATAACCAAAATCATGGAAATACCAAACCTATGGAATAATTCTTATATAGATAAAATCTCAGCATAGACAACCCCATTGAATAATCCTATTATAGCTGAAATCATGAAATATCCAATCTCATGGAATATTTTAATCATATCTTGAAGTAAGCATTATCCCACATCATAATACAACTCATGGTTTTTTATTGCCGAACTCATGGATTTCCATATAAAATAATACAACACAAGTTTTAAAAAATAACTTATACATATCAAAATGTTATATAATTTCCAAATTTATTCCAATGAAATAAAAAATTCTAACACAATAATTTCAAAATCATATAATGGTAGCAGAAGTATTTCAAGATCATATAATTCTAACACATGCATTTAAAAAATATATAATGCTAATGCAATAATTTCAACATCATAAAACTACTAATACAAGAATTTTATCATCATACAAAATCCAAGTTTCCCTTTATTGATCAAATAGAATTATATACTAATATTTAATTATTTTTACTTATTTTATTTACATTTCCATCATGCATGTTATAAATTTAACATCACTTTATTTTTCCTAAAGAATGAGCCAAAAATTCCATCTCTTTTCAAAATCATGAAATTATTTTGAATATTGATCTCAAACCATTTAACCAATTTTTATTATATAATCTCATTCTCTATTCATTTACCCAAAAATCACTATTCCCATTTTAAAATCTCAAATAAAAATAAAACAATCAAATCCACTTTATCTTTCATTCTATTTACATGAAAACATCAAGCATAAACCCCTTTCACTACTACAAAATAGATCTTTAATAGTGCTAACCTTTATCAATGCTAGAAAAAAGCGTTGAAAAATGTTCCCTTTATCAGCGCTAAAACAAAAACTGATAAAAGGTCCATTTTATCAGTGTTTTTTTTCTAGAATTGATAAAAAAAATGATTTATCAGTGCATTTTTTTAGCACTAATAAATGGTGCCTTTTTTCAGCATTTTATTTTTCGCACTGATAAAGGACACCCTTTATCAGCACTTTATTTTTAGCACCAATAAAGGAATCCTTTATTAGCACTTTTTTAGCACTAATAAAAGTACGAATAAAATTAAATAAATAAATAAATAAATAAATAAATAATAAAAATTAGTTTATTAAAAAACTATTAAAAAAATTATTAATTAAATAATTATTGATAAAAATAAATAAATTGATTATACTATATATAAATTATAAATACTAATAAATAGTATATATTAAATATATAGATATATCTAAAATAAAAATTAAACAAATAAAAATTAAAAATAAGTAAATTGAGAAAAATATTAAACATTTTATTAATTAAATAATTATTGTTAATGTTAATAAATAGTATATATTAAATATATAGATATTTTACTGTATATAAATATGATTTAAATAATACAAATTATTTATTCTTTACATTAAATAGTAATATATTTAGTGAATAATGGTTTATAATTAAAAATTAATATGAATTAAAAACACTGACTAATTACATCGAGTAATGGATATAATTGAATGTCGCTTGATTTTTCAATTTAATATAAACCAAATGTATTATATTGATTTCACATATACGTAATATTAATGCATTTTTATATACAACACACACACACAAATATGTTTTTGGGAATTTAATCAATTTCTATTATTTATTTTATATTTATTTATTTACTATGTTCTAATATTTTCAATATGTATTAATCTTTATTTCAATATATATCCATTTTTTATTGATTTATATTTAATTAATCAAACTTATCCAATTTATCAATATTTTTAAAGTGTATTTATTTTTAATTATTTATTTTTACACATTTTTAATATGCATGCACTTAAGATTAAATATTCATTAAAAATGTTAAAAATATTTTGTAAAAAAATATGTGTAAAAAATATATTTTTTAAAATATTTATAAATAATTTTTTTTGTAAATATATATTTAATATTTGTATACATTTATAATTATAAATATATTTATAATATTTTTTAAACAATTATTTATATAATTATAAATAAATAAATAAATATATTTAAATAAATATAAAATTATAATAAATTTATTTAAATAATGAATATATTTACTATATTTATATTTATATATATTTATTATATATATACATATATAATGATATAAATATTAATTTTTTAGAAAATATTTATATAATTATAAATAAATAATTATATATTTAAAGAATTATAAAATTATTATTTTCTAATTTTTTTTATTATAAGTATTATAATTATATATAATAATTATACTTTTTTTAAAAAAGTATTATTTTAAAAAAAAGTATTATAAGTATTTATCAATGCTTTTTTAGTGCTGATAAAGATAGAGATTTATTAGCACTAAAAAAGCACTGATAAAATCAATCTTTATCAGTGTTCGGAATATGAGCTAATGAGGATGAAAATAGTCTATAACTTTAACCTTTGTATAAATTCAAAGGATAACACCTACCATAGTGGAGTAATTATTTTCTTAAATTCAATTACCCATTTTCTTCAAAGAATATTGAAAATATTCGAAACAATCAAATTTTGAGTTTCCCTTATTAGAATTATTTATAACATTCACCTTTGATAATGAATATCTTATGTGTATTTATTTATTTATTGTACAAAATGAATATTTTATGAACCCAATAGATATCTCTTCTTTATCTCAGATGATTCAAAGTTTTAATCCAAGTTATTATATTTTCTCCTCATCCTCCTTACTCATTGATTGATTTTTTTGGTGAGATCTATTTGTGTTTTTTTATCATCATTCTTTCTTTACCGTTGGCATATCCCTATGGTCAGAAATGTTTTTACAATAAAATCATTATCCATAGAATTAATTTATTGTTTCATAGTTGTGTTTTATTTATTTATTTTTAGTATAACTCATATAATAATTGTTTTCATGTATAAGTGTATTCTTTTGTTTGATTTGGGGTGGATTGTTTGAATCTTCTCATGGTCATGAGGGATTGGACTTTGATCCTACAACTGAGATAACGACAATAAGGAAACATGTCATGAATTCATACAACCATTAGGAAAAGGTAAATTCTTATTACTTATTTAATTAATTTTTTTTTCATTTTATTTATTGTTTTTAAGTTAATTTCCTTATCATTTTTATCTAATACTTATTTAGTTTTTTTCACATATCTTTTTGGAAGTCATATTTTTATTTCAACTATCTCCAACAATATAGAAAAGAGCTAAACATTCTTTCTGTCAATGTTACCACATTTTCCATTTTCATTGCCTTTCTTTTTCAAACTGCCAATACTGCATATTGAGTCGATGTTCTTAGCCAAAAAACATTTTTCATTTATTGAAATCCAAAAGAGTAGAGGAATACCATGTTCCCATTATGGTTACTTTTTGTGATATGATGAGCACATGAGCTTCCTCTTCTCTTCTAGCTTTTAACAATGAGAAAGATTTTTCAGCTAAGAACATTGATACAATATCCAGTATTGGTATTTTGACATAGAAAATCAATGTAAATCATGGTAATAATGGAAGTTAGATTTTTTTTGGGACTTTAGTATGTGTAGGAATCAATCGCACCTCAATTTGACACATGGTGTGACTGGTATGTCTCTAAGTGCTTCTTTTAATTTAAAATTGACATTAATTTTAGTAAAAAGGACAACTGAAAAACTCAAAAATTATCAAACACATTTTAATTGTTTTTATACTTTAGGAAAATGGTCCATAAGTCATTTTAGACGTGTATTAATTATACACACCTCAATTTGATGCATAGTGTGACTGTTGTGACTCCAAGTGAATATTTTAATTTAAAATTGACATCAATTTTAGTAAAAAGTAAAACTAACCTACTCAAAAACAAGAAAAAATATTCAAATTGTTTTTATACTTTATTGAAATTATTGAGAAGTCATTTTTGACATGTAGGAATCAATCTCACCTCAATATAATACACGATGTTCCTAGTATGACTAAATGTGTCTATTATCATTTTAAAATCGATAGTTTAGTTCAAAAAATACCCCTTACTGAAAATAGAGAAAACACACTCATATTTTCTTGATAATTTTGGACATATATTCATAATTAATTTTTTGATGTGTAGGAATTGGTCTCACATCAAACCAATAAACTATGTGATCAGTTAGAGTCGAAGTGCATGTTTCCAGTTTAAAATGACATTTTAGTAAAAAAAACAAGTGATGTACTCAAAACTGATGAAACACATTCATATTATTTTGATACTTTAGGAAAATTATCCATAAGTTATTTAAGAAATTTAGGAATCAACCTCACCTCAATGTGAAGAACAGTGTAGCCGATATGATTCTAAGTGCATATTTTTATTTAAAATTGATATCAATTTTAGTAAAAAGGACAAGTGACCTACTCAAAACCTTGAAAACTCATTATGAATATTTTTATACTTTAGTTAAATGATCCACAAGTCATTTTTACATGTATTAATAATCCTCACCTCAATTTGATACACGATGTTCTCGGTATGACTCAATGTGTCTATTATCGATTTAAAATCGACAATTTAGTTCAAAAAGTGTCACTCACTAAAAACTGAGAAAACGAGCTCATATTTTATTGATAATTTAGGAAATAGATTTATAATTCATTTTTTATATTTAGGAATAAATCTCACATCAAACCAATATATGATGTGATCGGTATGACTCAAAGTACGTGTTTCCAGTTTAAAATAACATTTTATTAAAAAAGAGAAGCGACACACTCAAAACTGAGTAAACACATTCAGAATGTTTTGATACTTTATAAAAATAATACATAATCCATTTGGGACATGTATGAATTACCTGAACCTCAATCTAGTGCACGGTGTGACCGGTATGACTCCAAGTGTGTCTTTTTATTTAAAATTGACATAAATTTTAGTAAAAAGGAAAATTGAACTACTCAAAACCGAGAAAACACATTTATATTATTTTAATACTTTATTAAAAAGATCAATAAGTCATTTTTTCATGTAGGAATCATACTCACCTTAATATGATGCACGGTGTGACTGATATGACTCCAAGTGCGTCATTTTATTTAAAATTGATATCAATTTTATTAAAAAGGACAATTAGCCTACTCAAAAATGAGAAAACGCATTCATATTGTTTTGATACTTTATTAAAATGAGATATAAGTCATGTTTTATGTATATTAATCTTTCTCACCTCATTCAGATACACGATGTACCCATTATGACTCAATGTGTCTGTTATTAGTTTAAAATTGACATTTTAGTTCAAAAAGTGTCCCTCACTGAAAAATGAGAAAACACACTCAAATTGTATTCATAATTTATGAAAATGATTCATAATTCATTTGTGATGTTTAAAAATTAGTATCACATCAAACTGACACATTATGTGATCGGTATGAGTAAATGTGTGTGTTTCCAGTTTAAAATGACATTTTATTAAAAAAGACAAGTGACATACTCAAAACTGAGAAAATACATTCAGATTATTTTGATACTTTTTAAAAATGATAAATAAGTCATTTGAGATGTTTAGGAATCATTTTTACAACAATATTATGTATGGTGTGACAAATATAACTCCAAGTGTTTCTTTTGAATATATAAGTGTCGTTTTAGTTTAAAATGTGCATCACATCAGTAAAACCAAGCAAACGAGCCTAGACTATTTTTTCATCATTCTATCTGATATTAATTAATTAATTTCCTTATAATTTTTATCTTATAATTGTTTAGTTAATTTTCACAGAGATAATTCTTTAATATGAACAAGAAATGTTGTGACGTGCAAGAATCAACTGCAACTCAATCTGATACACAATGTTCCTGGTATGAGTCAAAGTTTAGTTTAAAAGCAACAATTTCTATTAATTTATTTATTTATATTATTACTAATATAAGAATTGTTTTCTTATACAAGTGTGTTTTTTACTTGATCAGGGGTTAGGATCAAAATGCAAAGGAATACTGATGTTTTTGAATGTGTTTAATAATTTATACTTATGTAATTATACAAAACAATGTTTAGAATGTATATAATATAGTGTGTTTTTCTTGTATTTGTGTTGTAAATTTAATTTCATTTAAATTATGTATTCTTACTTGATTTTTTGGATTTCATGGTGTTTTTAGTGCAGTAGTGTACTATTACAGCACATTGCACTGGTTCTGTAGTGTTCTATTATAGCACACTACAACATTCCCCTTTATTAGTACTAGTGATAAAAGACTAGGCCTTTTAATCTCACTCTGGTAGTTGGTTCTTCTATAGAGCTGATAATGCCATTTTTAGTGTTGTTAAAGGCTTTTTTTAGTATTATTTAAATATTTCTAAAATACCTCATTTCATATTCCATAATTTCAAAAACAATGACATAACATATTGAAATTATCACACACCTTGTTGTAAGTAATTAACATGTTTTTTAAAATTTAATAAATAATTTACATCATGTAAAAACCCATCACGTATTATCATAAAGTTTCAAAAAACAAAATTTTAAATTAAAATGATCATATCAACTCAACACAATATTTGAAAATAAATCATTATATTCAATAAACTAAAAAATTATCACCCTAAAACTTATCTCGAAGACTCATCTTATTCATTACCAAGATAATATATATTCATCTCATATTTCAATATTTTCATCTTAATACCCAAGTTTATAATTCCATGACTCATTCTCATGAGTTAATTATTTTGAAAGTTTTTTCCCTACATCCAACTCAATATTTCACTTTTCGATTATTATATCATGCATACAATATGATATCTATATATATATATATGATTTAAACTTACCATAATAGTAACATTAATTCAATATGAACTATATATAGTAATTTAATTAGATTATATATCATATTAAAAGGTTATAAGAATTACCAACTATAATCAAACCCTCATGATACTATGAAAACAATAATAAACATATATATTATGTTTAGATACATAAATATAATAGGACATAGATCATATTTGACTATCAAGTGTTGGGTCTCATAAGCATTGGATCTTATTCTCATAAAGTTCATGCTTAAAGATATCAAGTATAGTATATTATGAGGACTAACTTTCCAATAGTAACAATGCATGTTTTAGTTATACTTGTAAATTCCAATCTATGAGTATGCATAGTGGTCTCTAGAATGGTATAACATTGATTTAATGATCAATATAATATTTTTCACTTTTGAGTATAGTAAGAAGATATATATGTACCTTTAACATGGATGGAAATTACTCGATGAAATCCATGAACATATTAAATGAAAGAAATTATATCCAATGTAGTTAAATAAATATAGATAAATCATGAATGGATGGTAACACAGAATATGAATTTTTCTTGATGAGATATCATTGGACAATGTGATTATATTACACGATTAATGTTTTTAGGAGGTTTTTTCTATTATGAAATGTTGTTATATATTTATAAAACTTGATTTATTACTAAATACCACTCTTTGTCAATGATTTTGACTCATTTATATCATGATAATATTCTATAGGGTCACACATTAAGTGTATCAAGAAGTTATACTAATTTAGATGAATTAGAGTTTAGAATAAAGTGGGACACATTCGTGGGATTGTGAATATATGATTATGAATGGTCATATGTAAATAAATTAATTAATTGAATTATATGTTATTTAAGTTTATAATAATTTGAATTGAATTTATTTATCAAGGTATTTGAAGTTCAAATAAGTGAATATGCAATTTTTTTTAAAGATGAATACTAATTATCCAGGGTTATGTAAACATATTAAGGAGGAAAGAGCCAATTTAATGATTTTTATTCCATCAAGTGACATGTGAGAATATTAAAATTAAGTTATGAAATATTCATGAAACTTATGATAGGTTAAATAATTATTTTTTGATATATGGGATTATTTTTACAAGTTAACTTTTTTAAGGATTGAATTGAAAATAAAGTAAGTTAAACTTAGGTATATAAAAATATTTCAGCCTAAAAATGTAAATAGGTGAGGCTTGAATGAATTATATATCCCCCTCTCATTAACTCAATTTTAGAGATATAAAGTGAAATAACAACAAGTATTATTTGATAAATTCTCCAGAGATCATGTTTATCATATTTTTGTGATTTATGATAATCGTAAATCTATTGACTCTCTCATGATAGAAAATAAGTCATAAATTGATGAACTAGGGGAATTCATATCATGTGTGGTTGGTATAAAGAGATTATATATTAAATCAATTGAGATGAAATAATCTATGATCAAGCAGAGAATAGAACAGTCTTGATATATGTTTGAGGTATAATTTATTTATTATTATTTGTGTTTATTTTGTATTGTATATGATCAATTGGGAACATGAGAGTTGGTATATAAAATCCATTTATATAACACTAATTTTTAAAGAAATTTTTTAATTATGGATCATCAAATACTTTTATTGCATCTATATTCCAAAAATTGGTAGCAGAGGAGTTGTATACATCATAAGTTAATAATTTTGATTAAAGATCCTTGAATTTGAGTTGATAATGTTGTCCTAATGATGTAATTGAAAAGTAAATATAATAGGGGGATAAATTTTTTTAAAAAATAAACTTATAAATTTTATACCCCCTCCAAGTTTAATGCTGATCTGATTTATAAAATACTGATAAATTCAAAATCAAAGTAAAATAGTGCAAATAGTAAAAAATATAGTTAATAAAGTGTAAATTAGTATTTTAGAAGTTTATGAAAATACAATGATGGTAATATAATAAGTGGAAATAAAAAATTTAAATCAATGGTATTTTAAAAATTAATACAATGATAATTAAAAAATGATCACAGTAGAAGATTAAAAACTAAACTCAGAGTATTGGTTTACAAACCAAATCATCCTTTAAAGGATATATTCAAACCATACTTTTAAACCAAAGTGTAAGGTGGATTTATATACCAAATTTTTGGTATCTATGAATTTAAAATTTTTATAAGGTACCTCTAATTTTATAACCTATTAGAAGTTCTTTGTAATACCCCATTATTTTAAAAATAACACTTTATTCGATAACATATAAGACATGTAACATCGAGCATAAGGGAACCATGAAATATTATTATCCAAATATGACTGTTAAAATATAGCTATTGATTTGGTGGATATGAATAATAGTAACAAAATTATTAAATATATATATAAAGGTCCATCTTGGTATAAATGTATTGAGTGATTCTTAGGAAATAAGCACTCAATTTTTAAAAAAGTGATTTTATTCTTCAATAATATATTTCCTTCAAAAATGTATTTTATTGTTTTCTGTGAGTAAATATGATAATTAATTTTTTCAATTTTAGAAATATTATTATATATAAATTATATCATTTTTGAAATCATCATATCAAAATTATCTTAGGATGATATATTGGGATTTTTTTGAAAGGGTTGATTTTTTAGTGAATAGTGAAAAATACTAATTTCAGTAAAACTGTCATTTATTTTCATTAAATAAAGTGATTTTAAAATTCATATTATATATTAAAGTAATATAGGTATCATTTAATTATATATAATCTAATTAATTACATAATATTCAATATTATATTTGATTATTTTATAAGTTCATTTTTAGGCTTAAAATGCATTTATCTAAAAAAGGGTTTTCATTTTATTTTACACATTTATATTGAAATTGATTTCTACCACTTATAACATTTTAATATTGAAAAATGGATTCTATATTTGGAATCAATATCTATGAATTTGGTAAATAGGTCCCTTTTATTTTTTATCATTATGAATAGTAACTGTAGTAAATATTTGTCACTATTGTATGGGTAAAATGGATAAAACATGATTAAAACAATGAGTAAGGCCTAAAAGTATTCTTACATATTTTATTTATTTTAGTAGATAAGTTTTTTTGAACTATGACCATACAAGATTCAAAAATATGGAAATTTCTTTCCACTTTGATTATAACATTTACGCCCTCACGGTGAAACTTAATGGTAGTTTCCCAGTGGGTCTCGATGAGGTATCGAGTTTATTCCTCACAAATTACTTTACTTAATTTTTTTATTGCATTATTTTATTTATAATTTATCCCTTTTACCCTACATCGATGTAAATATAACATTTATATTATTTTAATTAAAGGATAATGTCATAAATGTCACACCATTTCTTTTAATATCTATAATATTTTGTGACAGGGATAAAAAAATTATGTTTGTTTATAAATGGTTATTTAAAATATGAATGAATTTTTTTTCATGGTAATTTATTTCTAATTTTTAATGATGAAATAATTACCTTAAATTCTTAGGTAATGCCAACACAGTGCTTGTGCAAGTAGTAGAAAAATAAATTAATTGATTTTAAAAACACTAAAAGTAATATTTTTTGGATGATTTATAGTGTTCCAAAAAAATTACATAAATATAACATATTAGATATGTTTTAAAATTTTATATTCTAGTTCCATTGCTATATTGATGTCATTAAAGTAAAACTATGTGAATTGTCCTTAAAATGGCTATAATGGTATATTATGTAAAATAATATTTTATTTAATGATTTAAAATTCATAAAAATATTATATTTATATAATTTAATTTGATATAGTCTCTAATATCAACCATGTTCCACTCATGGGTCACTTTACCTTTTATAGTAACTTTATTGAACCCTAAATAGTAAAAAACTTTGTTATCATGGTAATAGTTAAAAGGGTTAACAAGGGGTTAAAACTAAGAGATAAGGGTGAAACATCACCTAAACTTGTCCAACTTTTATTTTATATGAGTGTTTCGACTCATAATCATACTATATTATAAATATATCAAATTTTCCCACTATTCCATTAAAATTGATTTATATTTATTTAATACTTTAAGTAATTCCAAGAGTGCCCCTCACCTCACTAATAAAAGGGAACCTCCAATCCTCTCCTCACACATTTTGAGCACTATAGTTTAGCTAATTACAAACCAAGTATCTCTCCAACATCACTCCACACATCCTATAGGTCCTGTTCTCACCAAAATACCAAACTTGTAAGGCTTAATGTGTGATCCTAATAGGTTGTCTGAGGAGAAGGTATAAGTCCTAATCGACATATTTCATGTTTATTTCTTCTTATAATTCCTTAAAATATTATTTAACCATAATGATATAATAACTTTAGTATCTTCAATATATTTAAATTTTATTATGATTATAGTACAAAACTTTTTCATCTCACTTTACATCATATGGGAAAGGAAAACATTACTTGTGCGTATGTGTGGATTTCCACCTCCACAATGCCATGTGTTTCATTTTTCATCACCACCTCACAAGGATGGTTATTATGATGGATTAAATAAATATATATGATATTAATGAAATAATTATTATTCTAGAAATATAATATGTTTCTTACATTCTTACCCTTCTACCCATTAAAAAATGATAATGTCGCTCGTGCATACGTGTGGAATACCACCTCCATGAAACGATGTGATTCATTTTTTACATCTTATATTCATGGGTGATTATAAAATTGTATTTTATGTATAAAAATTATAATTATTTCATTATTATTATTCTAGAGATGATGGAATAATGACCCCTTTGACCACGATCAACCTGCCAAAGTTGTTTTACAATTATGAACCGAACGTCCTCAAAACACCTGACATGAAATTAATTGATTTTGTAATAATATATGTCCCAAAAATAAATAAAATAAACAGTTTAATGAAAATTTAATAAACCTATAAAATGTTCTTAAAAAATTAAATAATTAATATAAGTTTATTATATAGGATTTAAAGTGTAATATCCAAAATGTATTTAATGATAATAAAAACCCCTCTTTGACAATAAATTATAAGTATTTTTATGTGAAAATAAAATTTTTCAATAAAAATAAATATTTAAATGATCTATTTATCTAAAGAATTTATGTGAGGTTAGAATCCTAGTTAACACCATAAGATATTCTCTAGAATATTTTTAGAGTTAGGATTTGAGTCTACATGATATTCTAATGTTCATAGAGTCCCATTTTGATATAATAAAAATATTACATATTTATATTGACATGAACACTCAGTTTTACCAAAATAATGGAATATATCCTAAATAGTGTATCGTATGAGAAATATAAGACAACTGTTAAGTCTGGGATATAGGGTTTACCCTAAGCATGGCATAACATTTGTACATGTCAGGTGTTCTGTAACATCGCACATAGGGGTAATTTATTTAATATTTCTATCATATTGTTTTAAAAAAAATTGAAGTATCTTATAAATGGTTTCACATATGAGAAATATGATACTTACATTATGTCTATAATTTATATTTTACTCTATGCACGACATAAACTTTATGTGCATCGGGTGTTTGGTAAGATTAATTTATTTTACCACTTTTTCTTATATTATTGTTAATATAATTATTAAAATCATTGTTTTATGTTCTTATACCCCATTAATAAGAATACATCCATATTTACACAAAGATTCATTCAAAAAATTAAAAAAACAATTCATTTTTACATGAAAATTTTAAAAACGCATTAAATTGGTGAGATTAATGACTCTACTTTAATTTTTTGGTTAAAACGAAGGATTAATGTGGGGTTTTGATTTTTTACCAACGGAATACATGTTCGAGTTATTTAAATAAATAAACCTATTCACCTTCATTGTTTATGGACCCCATTTAATCAGAGAAATCCCATGACTCCTTGTTCATGACTTAGAGACCTCTAAAGATCTTATTTGGTGTTCTTATTCTGGTTCCACGTGATTCCCCCCTTTCCCTTATTCTTGGTGCACTGTGGGTATAAAGTAAAATAGGTTTGTTTTAATTTTTATTTATTTATTTTATTTTATTTTTTTATTATTCCACTATTCCTTTATTCCAAAATTCCAGAAAAAATGGTTGGTTTTATTAAAAAGATGATAAAACCCAAGATTTTATGGGATTTTTCCAAAAAAACTTATCAAGGATAATTTATAATATATCAAAGGTTAATCTATTAAAAATTTTCAAAAGATAATTGTGAATAATTATTAAGGATAACTATAAAGAATTATAAAATTATATTTTCACCAAATTATCCAAATATATTTATAAAAGTTTAATCACATTGAATTATCAAAGATAATTGTATAAAATTATCAAAGGATAATTTATAAAAATTATCAAAAGATAATTGTATAGGATTACAAAAGATAAAATATCAAATTATTAAAGGATAATTTATGAAAAATTATCTTGGAAAAATTATTAAGGGGTAATTTATCATGAACTATCAAAGACAAATTACACAAATTATCAAAAATAATTATCAAGAATTATTAAAGGATAGTTTTATCTAATTATCAAAGGATAATTTGGGGAAAAAATTATCATATGATGACTTTGAAAGGATAATGTGTATATACAATTATTATTAGATAATTATATAAATTATCTAAGGATAGTTATGATTTAATAATCATGTGATAAAGATATAAAATTATCATAGGAAAATTATGAAATTGTCAAGGATAATTATATGGTTTTATTAAAAAACATTAATAAGGCATGACACGCGTGTTATTGAATTAATTTATATATATAAATCATCAAACATGGTTTTATAATTATTCCTTAGGAGAATATTGTGAGTGCATGCATTGACCTAAACTGATAAATTAGAAATTATCTAGGAGAGGGAAATTATCATAGCATGTGATATTTTATTTCTATTTGAAATAAAATAGATGGTTTTGGTTATAGGAAACATTTATGTACCTTGAGCATTGACGTGACAAAAACTATGGTAATAAGGCCCATGAGGATGTGTTCTTGACTATTGAGGTTTCCACAAAAGATATCAAACCACACAGGGTGTTTATTCTTTTCATTTACATTGATGGATTTGAGGTATGAATTTCTATACCTGCTTGGGCTTGCGTTTACAATTATTTACATTATATGATTACATTTTTCTTCATTTGATACCATGATTGATTATGATCATCTATGGGTGTAGGTATATCCCATGAGACCCTTTGTGATATTGAGACCATGAGTGATATTAGAGTATCGTGTTTCCTTGTTTGATTGTGATCACATTCCATTATATATGATGCTATATTTTCAAGATGATATTCTATGTCATCTTGTGTGCTCACCCACTATAAAAAATGTATTCTTAGTGGAGGTTTATTAGAAGTGGTTATAATAACCACCACAAATAAAATTGTATTAAATATAATTTATAATATATAGATTGTTTAATATAACCACCTCTATATTTTTTTATAATTTAATTTTGGGCCAGTTTATTAAAACCACTACTAAATATTTTTAAAAACTCTAATTTAACTCCTGATCCCCTTGGCTCGGCATCCCCCCTGCTACCAATAGAAAAACCTAACCCCACCCCCTACTCCGGACGATGACCCCCATGACCCCGACCCCCTACTCCCAACTATGATTATCCCTCATCCTCAATGATTCTCATGACCCCCACCCCACTCCTGATGATGGTTGTTGGTATGTCCATTGGAGCATGTCCAATTTTCAATTTTTTATAACCAGTTGGCTACTATAAAAGTGGAGATCAAGGTCAAACCACATATAGAATGAGATGTTGTTCACTAAAATTATATATTTTAACAATGTTTGGGAAAACAGTTTATTGAGGGAGTTCATATTTTTTAAAATTTATTTTAATAAAAATAAAAATTATGAAAACAAAAAAATAGAAGAGAATTACAATGAAAATAAGGATGAATAACTTTTATTAGAAAAATGTGTCTGGGATGTTGAAAAAATAATCAAATTACTATGAAACCATGAAAAAAAATCTATGATTAAATATTTATTCTTCCTAATTATCGCCAATTCTAAAAAGATGGTAATTTTTTAGAAACTCATTTTATATCTCATAATTTATTTAAAGTCCCATTATCTAGTCTTATAAATAAATTAGTATATGTGTTTGAGTACCGAACCAATCAGTAAAATTACATACCCCATTTCGCACAAAGCTGCACCACCTATTTTCACTACAATAAATCAAAAAATTAAATTTATCAGTATCACTAAATCGGCTAATAATTAAAATGACCAGTTTTAATTTCAGAAATTAATTCATTACAAATATAATTAAAGAATATAACAATTAAAATGAATATAAATTCAATTTAAAAATTAACCACTAAATAAAAAACATCAATATGGAATGTACAACAAATTAATTATTCAGTCTAACATCCCAAAATAATAAAACTACTCCAATATAACGACCAAAAAAATATGTGTGGTGATAAAATAATAAGTCATGTAAAATAAAATTGTGTTACTAAAATAATGCTCATATCAGTCTGTACACACGCAATGTGAAGAAACATGATTTTTGTTGATATCTAAATGCAATGATAATCCTTCACATTCGATAATTTCACACTTGAATCACCACTATGCACCCGAAATGGTGGAGAGAAAGAGGTTTCCTATTGTGTGAAGATAGAGAGGGGTGTGGTTTTCTGTTGGTGAGGGAAGTGGAGAGGGACGGAGGCAATGTGTAACCTGGTGGATTAGAGCAAAGGAAGAAGATGTGGTAGTGTCCTGGTTTATAGGGAGAGGTGTAGGATGGCCATGCACAAAGATAGGAGGAGAATTTCAGTGGATGGGTCATGATTGGGTACTCTATAGGAGGGTGAAGTGAATGAAAATAGGGGGAGGAAACTGGGATGAGGAGTAGGTCCCTCATTTGGGATGAGGAGCATGTCCTTTAGCTAGGATGAGGAGCAGTTCTGGCAGCCTCCTTAGATTTGGTGCATCATGGATGGGAGAGGGAGGCACCTGCTAGGGTTCCCCAGTGGAGATTATAATGAGAATGACACCCCCAATATTGGTTTTTATTTTTTATTTTTTTCAATGAAAATGAGATCCTCCCACCTTTATTCCCACAAAAACAAAAAAAACACAAATTCAAAATTTAAAACTTTAAAATCTGATTATCTAAATGTTAAAAAACAAAAAAAACAACAAAAACAACAACAAAAACAACAATAACAAACAATTACATCAAAAACAACAACAACAACAAGTAGTAATAATGATAAAAGTAGGATTATATAAATATATATTATATATACTAGCTTAAAAGTTAAATTAATATAATTATGAACATAATAAAAATTTTAATATTAAAATTTAATCTAATTTAAAAATAAAAATAAACTAAAAAATAAATAATAATATTATTAATACAACTAATTTATAAAGATATACAAAAATATATAATACGAATATAAAAAATTAATATAATTGCTAATAAATATCAGTAAACTAATAATAAAACTAATATTAATTAAACTACTAAAAAATAATAATATTGTTAAATATAATATATAAAATTAATATAAAGTAATAAAAATAATAAATTACTAATATAAGTATAGAAGTAACTAAAATCTATAAAAATAATAAAAACACGAAAAAACTACAAAAATAAATTAAAATATTAAAAATTATTAAAATATTTAATTAAAACTATGTTATAAAATTATAAAAAAATTTGTTGAAATCCATGTGCATAAAATATCCCCCACATATACATTTTCACTCTTAGGAAAAAATTAGAAAGAAAACACAATTAGAACCATATAAAAATCAAAACATTAAAATTACAAGTTCAAAATTTTTTAGTCTCTTTTACCCACAAAATATCATGCTTCATTTAAAATTACAATTTTCAATAACAATTTTCCTTTCACTCACATTATTTCCAAGACTAATATCTAAACTCATGCATTATGTGACATATCTCACCATCACTCTCATCACTCAAACAATTTGATCAAATATATTCTCAATTCTCGTACACATGCATGTTTACCATAGGATTTCTATAAATTTCACATATTTACTAGTGGAAATTAAAATAATACATTAATCTTAAGGACTTTAAATTAGGTTTAAATGTTTTTGAGACTATAGTACAATGGGTGCTAAAACAAATTGATAGTTTTTTGGAAAAAAATGAGGGTTGAATATTGAAATAAATGCATGATAAATGTAAATCAAAATGTATCCCCCAAAATATCACTCCCCCAAACTTAAAACATTGTTTTTACTCAAGAATACGAGAATCCAAATGTATCCTTTTTTTCTTTTCTTTTTAAGGATAAAACTCACTCAAATATAATGGATAGGTAAAAAATAGTTAGTATCAATTCCAAAACCCCATGAAATATAAATAAGACAATATCCCAAGAAAAGGTACACAAGTAGCTCATTCTTAGTTGAATTTCAATGAAAGTATTTCATATAGAAAACTCTTTGTCTCCATGAGTAATGATTTATCACTTTTATATGTATCCTTAAAGGTGACAGTTACTGTATAATGACCACAAAATTTCTCGTTGTTGGAAGAAAAGAATATACATTACCATATCAAAATACATGTAATACTTGTGGCTACTATGAAATATAAATCATATAATAATGAAAAGATAATTTCGATCCATGTGAATCAAATGAATCACCTCCCATCAAACAACCCTCTCCATGAATAAATATCTCCCCCACACTTAGATTGAAAATCATCATGAAAATATTCATGAATTGGGTAGGGAAGGGTATCATTTGTATGTTCATCCTAAAATGAATCTTTATGGATTCTAAGGGATACAAAAAATAGAAAATGTATGGGTAGCTCAGTGGTTCAAAGGGGATAAATAAATCAAAAAAAAATCCTCAGTCATTTTAGTGAAACTTCCAAAATTCTGATCACTTTGATTGAAAAGCATGGAAAGTTCTAGAAGACATAACATGGTTGAGATTACCTCAAGAAAAATTAAAACATGTAATGATGGAAAAATGGTATAGTATCCTCATGGGTATGGAAATAAAATGTTAGACATCACAAATGATCTTGAATGCAAATAAGTGTCTCAAAAAAACTATGTTTGAAAAAACATTTTCAAAGCATTGAATGATATCAGCAATCATTTAAATTATGGCATGATGAATCAAATCATGTTAAATGGTAATCATGTGATCAAACTTCCCAGGTATATAACTATCATGCCTATGACCATGTTACAACAAAAATAAAATATATTTCATGTTGGTTCATCAATGACAGGAATTTTAGTTTTTTCATTTTCCATTTTTTTAATTTTTATTTAGTTGTTTTACATGGTGTTTTTGGAAGCATAAAATATGACATAAAATAAAAAAATTCCCTAAGTAAATGTAGATAGATGTGGGAATGATTATTTTATATAACGAATCTCCATAAATTATGTGCCTATAAAATATACACATGGATAACACATACCAACATCATATCATAAAGATAACACCAAAGATAATATATATGAAAGAATATACACAAGAGTAAAAAATGTTTACAAAAAATGTTGGGAGTATCTGAAAATATTCCCCACATTCTAGGTTTATCGCCTAGAAAAAACTAGAACTATAAATGAAAATTATAAAAAGAGAGAAAAACATGGGTTGCCTCCCAATTAGCACTAAGTTTAATGTATTCATCTAGATGATAAAACTCTCATTGTAATTAAAATTCATCAATGACACCTATTGTATCTGAAGTATGATAAATTTTGAGGCATTCACTATTAACTTTAAATGGAGGCATCTTCCCATCAGATATTTCAATGGCACCATGTGGATAATCAATTGTAACATTGTAAGGACCAACCACATTTATTTGAGCTTTCATTATACGATCTTAAGTTTTAAGTTTAAGAGTAGAACTTTTTCACCCATTTAAAAATTTATTTTTTGGATTCGTTTATCATTACTGGATAAAGTTTTCTCTTTATATATCAATGTTTTGTTATATTATTCTCTCCTCATATATTTTAATTCATTCATCAGAAAAAAATATTCTCTTGTGAAGTTTTGAAATCAAAATTCATATTCTTTATCGCCCATTAATATTTATGTTCTAGTTATATAGAGATATGGAATGTTTTTTCAAAGACCAAGAAATATGGGGGCATTCTAATAAGTGTTTTTTAAGTAGTACTATATGACCAAAGTTTGTTTTCAATTTGGTGGCCTAGTATTTTTGAGATGTACTGATAGTTTTCTCCAAAATACTCTTAATTTATCTATTCGAAACCCTTTCCCTCCCATTGGTCTATGGATGGTATGGGTTGATTATGTAGTGGTGACATCTATGGAGAGTCATTAGCTTCTAAAGAAGATCATTATTGAAGTGGGTTCCATGGTTACTAATTATGATCCTTAGAATCCTAAACTAGGTAAAAATATGTTACATTATAAATTTAAGGAAAACTCCTGGAGTATTATCAACAAATGCTTCAGCTTCCAACAAATTTTATATATAGTCAACATAGACAAGAATGTAGGATTTTCCAGATAATTTAAGAAAATGATACGTGAATTTGATTCCTCGTATGTCAAAAATTTCAATGCCTATAATTTAATGTTGTGGCATATCATGCTTCTAACTTATGCCCCAATTTCTTTGAAATTTATCACAATTCACGACAGAATCACAAATATCATGATGCATGGTAGGCTATTAAAAACCACATTATAACACATTGCTAATTGAATGATGAATTCTATAGCGTATTTTATCTTCTCTAGCATGACACAAATTCAAAACATATCAACTTCTTCTTCTGGGATGAATCTTTTAATCATTCCATCTATACAGTCCTTGAAAAGTAATGGATAATCAAAAAATTAATGGCATACTTCATTAAAAAATATTTTTCTATACTCCTTTGATAAATATGGGTGTACCACGCCTGAAGATAAGTAATTTAAGAAATCATCATACCAAGGTGTGATTATTATAGTGGCGTAGAGTTGTTCATCAGGAAATGTTTTATTGATTAATTTCATATTTACTTCAGTTGTTTCATGGTATAGGTTTGATAAATGATCAACAACAACATTCTCAATTCCATTTTTTCCTTTGACTAAATGTCAAATTCTTAAAGTAAAAAATATCCATCTAATGAGTCTAGGATTTTCATTTTTCTTGTTCATCAAATACCACAAGTCAGAGTGATCTTTATACATGGTGACTTTTGATAATAATAGGTGTGATACAAATTTATAAAATACAAATAAAAATTTTATCATCTCTTTTTCAATTATTTTTTAATTATTTTGAGCCTCATTCAATGTGTTTCTAGCATAATATATTGGTCTAAAGATACTTTATTTCCTTTTTCTCAATGCAGAACCAACTTCCTAGTCACTGACATCACACATTAACTCAAATGGTTTCTCCTAGTCTGGTTAAATAATTATCAAGGCCTCAAAAAAGTGTTTCCATAATAATTGAAATACATCCTAATAGTCAGGCCCAAAGTGAAATGTGACATTTTTTCTAATAGAGTGGTAAGGGGGCGGGTAATAATAGAAAAATACTTAATAAAATGTCATTAGGAACCAACATCCCTAAGAAGGCCTCTAATTTAATTAATTAAAGTAGGCATGGGTAGCTTAAAGATTATATTGATCTTAGCTACATCAACCTCAATGCCTTTCTTATAAATTTTATAACATGAAACTATCCCACTTTGTACCAAGAAGTTTTATTTTTCCCAACTGAGCACCAAATTATTTTCTTCACATCTCGCCAAAACCTTATCCAAATGTTCCAGACATTCAAAAAAATAATTCCCATAAATAGAGAACTCATCCATAAATATTTCCATTAACCCTTCAATCATAACATGGAATATTTCCATCATGAATTGTTGAAATTTGGTTGGTTCATTTCACATTCCAGAAGTAATTCACCGATAAGTGAATGTACCATATAAAAAACATGAATTTTCTTTTCTCTTGATCATTTAGTGTAACAAAAAATTTATTATAGATTGATTTTCCATCTAAAAAATAATATTAATCTCTTGTGGCTATCCGTTCAAGGATTTGATTAGTAAATAGTAGTGGGAAGTGACCATTTCTAGTGGAATCATTCAATTTTTAATAATTGATGAAAATTATCCATCTAGTCATAGTTCTTGTGGGTATAAATTCTCCTTTATCATTCTCAACCACCATGGTCCCACCCTTTTTAGGTACCACTTACAATGGTATAACCCACTAACTATTAGAGATATAAAATATTATACCATAATTTAGAATTTTAATGACTTGTTTCTTGACTACATATTTCATTGGAGGTGTTAATAATATTTTTTATTTCCTACAGTGTCTTTAATTATTTTCTCTATGTATTATTTTTTAGTGTATATGGAAAGAATTATACGTTTAAAATCATCCATTGTCTAGGTTATTGTTGTATTCCTTTTCGATGGGACATTGATCAATTTACCTTCTTTTTCACTTGAAATAGTATCATTTATAATGACTAGAAATGTGTTTAACTCTCCCAAATAAATATATCTCAGGCTAGGTAAAAGGGGTTTAAGCTCAAGTGTTGGAGGTTTTTCAATTGATGGAGTTAATGAGGTGATATCTTGTCAATCCAAAGGTTAGACTATGTTTATGATGAATTCTATTTCCTCTATTGATTTAGTTAACACCTCATTTTCCTTGTATAAATCATTAAGATTCAACATATCATTTTCTAATTTTACCATTCTTCAATCATATATAATAAATGATAGTCGGATATAGAGGTATTTTCCATATATTTTAGGACATCAAATGTTATATTTTATTCTAAAACTCTAAAAATTAAATTTCTCTCTTGGACATCAACTAGTACTATACATTTTTCTAAAAATGGTCTCCTAAGAATGATTGGGACATACTTATCTTCTTCCATATCAAGAAAAATTAAATCGGTAGGGAAATAAAATTTATCAAACTTTATGAGTATTTCCTCTATAATTCATTGGGGATGCTTCACTAATTGGTCTGACATTTTCAAGGTAGGCCTTGTTGGTTTCAATTCTATGATTTCCATTTCTTCAATAACTATAGATATCATGAGGTTTACACTAGCTCCAAGGTTGTATAAAACTCTCCCAAATTTAAATCCTCCAATATTTCATTAAATAGTGAATCTTTTAGGTTCTCTTAGTTTTGGAGGAATGGATCTAGGTATGACCATTAAATATTCCTCATGAATTAAAATTATTCATACTTTATTTAGTTTTATTATTTTTGACATAATCCCTTTTAGAAATTTAGCTTAGTGGGGAATTTGTGTGATGGATTCTACAAAAGGAATATTTTTGTGAAACTTCTTGAAAATTTCCTTTAATTTCAAAAATTGGGCATCCAACTTCTATTGTTTCAGTCTTTGTAGAAGTAAAAGAGGTGGTGTGTGAGCTTTCACTATTTCCTTGAGTGCCTCATTTTCCTTTTATTTTCTTTCCTTTTTAATTTTCTCAAGTTTTTTTGATCTTACTCCTCTTTATCTTCATATTGTATCACTTTTTATATTGAATCACCATTCTAAATGGGAGGTGTAGGTGTATCATCAAGGGATAATTTATGAAAAAAATCTTGGAATAATTATTAAGGTATAATTTATCATGAAATATTAAAGGAAAATTATGTGAATTATCAATAATAATTATCAAGAATTATTAAAGGACAATTTCATCAAATTATCAAAGAATAATTTGTGGAAAAAATTATCATAAGATAATTGTGAAAGGAAAATTTGTAAGGAAAATTATTAGAAGATAATTATAATAAGTATCCAAGGATAATTATGAGGGAATTATCTTGTGACAATGATATCAAATTATCATTTCATAATTATGAAATTATCAAGTACAATTATATGGTTTTATCAAAGAATAATTATAAGGCATACCATGTGTGTTCTTGAATTAATTTAGATATATAAATTATCGAACATGGTTTTATACTTATTCTTGAGGAGAATATTATGATCACACGTGTTAACCTAAAGGATAATTCATAAATTATTCAAGAAAGAGAAAGTATCAATGTATATGATATTTTATTTCTTTTTTTTAAATAAATTAGTTAGTTTTGGTTCTAGAAACCATTGATATTCCTCAATCATTGAAATGATAACAACTACAATAATAAGTCCAATGAGGATGTGTTCTTGACTTTTGAGGTTTCTAATCTAGCTATCGAACCCCTTGGGTGGTTTATTCTTGTCATTGACATCAACAACTTTGAGGTAGGAAGTTTCTTACTTTCATGGGACTGGGTTTACACTTGTTTCCATTATATGATTATATTTATTAGTTGTTGATATCATGCTTGATAATGATCGCATGTGTGTGGTTGTGTAGCCTGTGAGGCCCTTTTTGAAAGTGATTACATGATTGATATTATAGTATCTTGTTTCCATGTTTATTTTTAACCACATTCCATTATGTATATTGTTATATATTCATTATGATATTCTTTTCCTACTTGTGTGCTCAACCTATATATGTGTTACCATTTCCTTAGAGGTTGTGATTGGTACTTGAGACAAGTGGACCATCATGAAATATTATCTCTTAGTGGGGAAGTGTACTTGATTACAACAATAGTGACAAGAGACATGAGCACATGGTAGACATGGTTTCATGTCAAGGGTGTTCTCAAGGTAGCCTTGATTTTCTAAGTGTCATTAACTCTGTGATAGCTTAGTTGATGTGAGTACTAGATATTCTTGTCCAGATGACCTGGGTGACATGGTCCTTTTAAGGGATAGATAACACTAAGTATCATATATACATCACAACAAGGACTCCGTATAGGGGATTTTTTGGTTACTAATGACATCTTCCATTATATTTCTGGCATGGAGTTGAAGTAGGTATGGATGAGGTTTTTTGGAATCTTGGTTAATGCACAACCACTCAGTTTTTTATTTATATTTATGCTTATTACACATTTATTATCATTATTGGAGTATACTTGTTATAATTGATCACATCTGGTAAGGATGTATTGGCGGTGTCCTACTGAGTCTTGTACACACACCCTACTCTGGAATTTCAGTGTGCTTATAGATTTCATGAGAGATCTAAAAAATGGAAAGGGACCTATGGTGGATATTTGAGCATAGGTGGATAGAGCTAGTAGTGGGAGAGAGTGGAATCCAATGGCATGTAGTTTATTTATTTGTTTATTTGTCTGCTTTATTACTCTGGAAGGTCTTGTGACATTGGGAGATGTTTTATTTTTATTACATTTGTTCTATTTATTTACTTATGAATGATTACTCTGATGTTTTATTATATTATTTTTTGTTTTTATCAATACTATGACATTATACATAGGTTATAGTCTCCCAATTGGTGAGTATAGACCCTTGTTATTATTCGGTAGCCTCTTTCGTTCAGGGATATGTGTATGTTGTCATGTGGCCTTCCGGATCGAACCCAATGTTTTGGTATAGGATTTTATTTAAAGGACATTAATAACAAGTATAGACTTGATGTAAGGGGATTATTAACTCAACTTTTATTCATTGGGTTGTACTTATACTTCATTGACTATGTTATGCCAAAATTATGTGTGAAATTACATATGATTGTATTATGTTGTATTTCCAATTATTTTGTGTTTTTACCTTTTTACACATAATAAATTCATTGATAAATTCCCACTTCAATGATACAATCTTTATAAGGGTTATTCATCTCAATATTATTTCATTGAAACATGTTTCTTGTTATGAACCTATTTAATTTTATAGGGTGTATATATTTACTATTGAGATATTATATCATGACTAAATCTTTGATAAATATATTTAAAGTGCCTTTGAATTTTTTTATTTCATGAGATATTGATTCAAATTTTATACAAGTTGTATGAGTTTTCATGGTCTCAATTTCAATTCTTTGAGACATAAATCTTGTTATGAACCATGATTTATTTTATATGGTGTACTTACTTCCCCATGAATGTGTTTTAACATATTATTTCATTTAAATTATGGGTTTTATAGAATCAATTTATTTTCCTTAATTCAATGGATTTTTTATTCAAGCATTAACCATGTTGTAAAGGTTTCTCATCTAAAACTTCCTTCCTTGAGACACGTTTTTATTGATTCACTTGTATTCATTTACTAGGTTTATACATTTCATCTATATATATAATTTCATTCCTATTTTATAATCATGGTATTTTATGTTCCTTCGTATGTTCTTTTATTCAATTGGTTTTTAGTTCTAAAATGTTGTAAAATGGTTTTTCTTTAAAAAATTATTTTAAAGTTTATAAAGACTTTTAACTGAACTCTTACACCAAGTTATTTAACTTATTTAAATAATATTCTTTTCTAAATATAAATGATTTCCTAAATTTATTTTCCATGATATTTTACCTTCTTTAAAAACTTTTAAAAGAAATTTTCTTAACATTTTACACATGGGTCACTTTTGACTCTCTTTACAAAAGTTTGAAAAGAATATTTATTTGTAAAATTTATACCATGAATGAATTCTGAAACCATCATTAAAATTAATTTATTTGAATATTACTTTATAATTTTTTATGGTTATTTTCAAATAAAATATTTTTCAAAATATCCAAGAAATTTTTATAACAAGTTATAAAAAGAAAATGGTATTTTAAAATGTTTTCAAAGAAATTTTTAAAATTTTATTTTAATGGTATTTTTATCTATGTAAAAATCATTTAATGATTTCTCTAATTAAATAATAATATTATCTTAGGATACCATCTATATTGTTTCTCTATATGTCTTATGATGACTATTTTAAATAGATTTTCATGAAACCTGTTTATTTTCCCTGAGTTAACCAAGCTATAAAGTAATGATAGTGGTTTTCAAGGGTGTTATTTTGAAAAGTGAAAGCTTATAAATGTTTTATTCATGAATGATACTTATAAAATATTAATGATAACAAGTGATACTGATACATCTTATATGATATGTGATCTTGATATATATCTCTAATGCATTGAGTAATATTCCTTGTCTTTAAAGAAAATAAGAGGGAGTTAACATAGGAGGTTTCTCCTATGGATTTAAATAGTCTCTATTTATTTCTAAAATGAGTGAAAATGGGTGATAAAGATAATTTTCCAAGATACCAACTCATTTTATCTATGATTTCTATGATTTTTTAATTATTTATTTGATCAAAATTGACATCACATGGCCCATGATTATTGATTGTTATGTCTATAGACTTTGATAAAGATTTATTCCATGTCACAAGTTTAATGATCTATGTTTTTTGGCTATGAATTATATTTTTTTATGCTCAATCACTTTGATTATTTCATCATACTTTTATGTTCATCCTATGACCATTGATGACATTCAATTATTGATGCTTATGTTTACCCTTATTGAGTGTTTGAGAAAACCCTTCTTAATTTTTCCATTTCCATAGGTTATAAAGAATGATGTTAAGTAAATTACACCTATAAAGGTTTAATGTGTGAATAATTTTATATAATATGTTGAAGACTTGATATGGAATAATAAAAAATGGTTATAGTGGAAAAAATACTCACTTAAATACATGGGTATTGTTATATAAGGGTTTTTCCTAATTATCTGAAACTCTAAACCAAAAAGGTCCTTGGGTTTTCAAGTGATCTAATATTTATGTTTTATGTTTTATGTTTTAGATGGATAAAATTTGTTCATGTTTATTAGTATCAAATATAGAAATTTAAAGATTATATTTTTAGAATTGGATCCAGGAGTGTGGGTTCAGGGTTGTTATAGTTGGTATCAGAGAAAGGTTTAGATAACTTGGGATATTATGATGATTTCATGTGAGATTAACTTAAGAGTTATGTATAACATCATGGGTTCATAATTTTAAGGTTTATCAGAAGTTAAATGGAATAGACACCCATTTTGAGGTTTTAAGTTATGGGATTTTAAGGTGATTAATGATATTTTAGGGGAATTTTTTTTCTATGCGTGTATATAACCCTTAGGTTTATCATTAAATATTATTTTAGAATAATGATATTACATTTTTTGGGATGTAATCTGAAAGTTATGAGACAAACTTTTAGTTTATAAAATTCTTTAACATTTAGGTTATTGAGTTTAATTGGGATATAGGATTATTTATTTATGGAATGTTCTATTTTGAACCATTGGTGTTATTGTTGAATTTTAGATATTAATGTATTATTTATTTATATGACGGTTTATTTATTTGGGGTATTATATTATCATGTGATAACAATTTTGGTCTTAGAAAAGATGGGAAGATTAGATTTTAACCCTTTTATATACCTCATGATCAATAAAAAGTTGATTATAGTGTTTCAGGAATTAAATATTCCTAATCATTATTTGTAGTAAAAGATGAGATAAAGTATAAATTGATTGAAACATGAAACCAAAGGATGAAATTTCATTTATGGATTTGAATAAAATCAAGTAAGTATAATTTAATATATTCTTACTCTATATGTTAAAGGAATTCCTCAACTTTAGGAAAGGGATCTTGAAATATAAATTTTATCATATAACCTTCATTTATGATGAATTTATGGTCTTTTTTACACCTCATTGATTTATGGTTTTTTTGTCATTAACTTTATCATGATCATTCACTTTATTATGACCAATGTTCTATATCACTTATCATCATTATTTAGACATTAATTTTCTCCCCCATGTATATTTTTTTACTTTCCACTAATGTTATCATATTTGGAAACCTTTTTTTGTTTTATTCTAGATGAACATCATATTTCTCTTTCCCTCTTGTCAAAAGAAAGTTTTAGTAACCCTTTTTACAATGTGGGTTTTCAAAAAAGACATTTTAAAATGTTAAACTCTTGATTATTGATCTATAGATAAAATTTTGAGGATTATATTTATTAAAGGTGGGTTGTAGTACCCCAATATTTAAAAAAAACAATATGTTCGATTGCATATATAACATGAAACACTAAGCTTAAACAAACCATGAAATATTATTATTTAAATAAGACTGTTATAACCTATCAATTGATTTTTTGTATATGTCTAGGAGTAGAAAAATTATGAAATATATATATAATTCCTACTCAATACAGATGTATTTATTAATGCTTATGAAATAAGTGATCTTTTTTTAGTAAAGTGGTCTTATTCTTCAAAAATACATTTTCTTCAAAAAATGGTTTTTATTGGGTTTTGTGAGTGAATATTATAATTAATTTCTAACAATTTTAGAAATAGTATTTGATAAAAATATATAATTTTTTTAACCATCATATAAAAATTATATTAAGATGATATTTTTGGAATTTTCTAAAATATTTATTTTTCAGTTAATAGTAAATAATGTTGATTTTTGTAAACCTATCATTTCTTTTCATTAAATAAAGTAATTTAAAAGGAATATTTGATATTAAAGTAAAATAAGACCCTTTAATTAGATTTAATATAATTAATAACTTAGTAATCAATATTATATATTATTATGATATAATTTTATTCTTAGGCTTAAAAACACATTTTTCTAAAAACTGTTTTTCATTGTGTTTTACACATTTATATTAAAATTTATTTTTTGTACTTAAAAATATTTTATATTAAAAAATGGATTCCATATTTTGAATCATTGTGTTTTAATTTTCTAAATAGATCCATTTTATTTTTGATTATTATAAATAGTAATTGTGGTAAATATGTGTCGCTTCGGTAAGGGTAAATTGGGTAAAACAAGTTTAAAACAATGGGATAAGGACTAAAAATATCCTTAACACTTGTATTTATTTTATTGTATAACTTTTTTATACCATGACCATATAATATTAAAAAACGTGTTATTTTATTCCCATTTTACTTTGATTATAACATTTATATTATTTTAATTAAATAATAAAGTCAAAAAAGTCACACTCATGCTTTAAATATCTGTAATATTTTTTATAGGATAAAAATAAATAATTTTAAGTCATAAATGTTTATTTAAAAAATTAATTAATTTTTTATCGTGTTAATTTATTTTTAATTTTTATTGATGAAATAATTATCTTAAATGCTTATTCAAAGCTGGCATAGTGTTTGTGCAAGAAGTTAAAAAATCAAGATGATGATTTTAAAAACTCTAAAAATAGTAATTTTTTGTTGACTTATAATGTCCCAATAATTTTTTAGATAAATATAACATATTAGGGATGTTTTAAAAGTTTATATTTGGATTAAATTATTATATTTATGTTATGAAATTCAAACTATGTGAATAGTCTTGAAAAAGACAATAATGGTATATTATGTTAAATAATATTTTATTTAATGATTTAAAATTAATAAAAATATTATATTTGGACAAGTTAATTAGATATGGTAGATATTATAAATAATGTTCCACTTATGGGTCAAATTTCCTTCTATAATAACTTTATTGACCCATAAAGAGTAAAAAACTTTGATATCATGGTAACCATCAAAAGGGTTAATGGGGGTCTTAAAACTTAGAGATAAGGGTGATAAAATCATCTAGAATAGTTAAAATTTTATTTTATGATATTATTTAGAATCATACTCATCCTATATTTTAAATATATCAATTCTATTCCACTTTTCCATAAAAATTTATTTATATTGATTTAATGATTTAAGTAATTCCAAGAGTGCCCCTCCCCTCACTTATAAAAGGTCACATACTCTCCTCTCCTCCTCACACATTTTGAGAAATCTAGTTCATCCAATGACTACCTAAGTCTCTCCCCAGCTTCACTCCCCATGTCCTAGAGGTATTTTTATCACTAAAAGACCAATCCATGAAGGCTTAGGGTGTAATCCGAAGAGGTTCTCCCATGATAAGGTATATGTCCTAACCAACCTATTTCATGTTTATTTATTCTTCTAACTCCTCAAAATATTCTTTAAACATATTGAAATAATAACATAAGCATCTACCATATATATATATATATATTATGATTATGGAACAAACCTTTTTTATCTCCTTTTCCATCCTATGGGAATTGGAAACATCGCTCATGCATACACATCAATTACCACCTCCATGAAACGTTGTGTTTAGTTTTTCATCACCACATCACAAGGATAGTTATTATGATGTATTTAATAAATATATATAATATTATTGAAATAATTATTATTCTATAAATATAAAATATTACTTACCTTTTTACCCTTCCACTTGTTAAAAAATGATAGCATCGCTCGTGTGTACGTGTGGAATACCACCTCCATTCATTGACTCTGTTATGCCAAGATTATGTGTGAAATGATATATGATTGTATTATTTTATTTTTTAACATTATTTTTTGGTTTTAAATTTTTTACACATGATCACTTAATTTATAAATTCTCACTTTAATGATAATATCTTTGTAAGATTTATTCATCTCAATATTATTTCATTGAGACATGTTTCATACTATGAAACTATTTCTTGTATAGGGTGTATATGATACCTATTGAGGTATTATATCATGAATAAATCTTTGATCATTATATTTAAATTTCCTTTTATATTCTATCTTTCATTAAATATTTATTCAAATGTTATAAAAAATTTAAGGGTTCTCATGGTCTCAATTTCAATTCTTTGAGACATAAATCAAGTTATGCAACATGATTTATTTTATATGGTGTAATTATTGTCGCATGAATATGTTTTAACATATTATTTCATGGAAATTATGGTTTTTACATAATCATGTTATGTTCCTTCATTCAATGGATTTTTTATTCAATCATTACCCAAGTTGTAATGGTTCCTCATCTCAAACTTCCTTCTTTGATACATGTTTTGATTGATGCACCTGTATTAATTTAAATGGTGTATATAATAACTCTTGATATATAATATCATGCATATTTTATAGTAATGGTATTTTATGTTCCTTCTTATGTTCTTTATTTAAAAGGTTTTTTTCTTTTAAAAGGATGTAAAATGGGTTTTCTTTAAAAACGTTGTTTTAAAGTTTTTAAAGACATTTAACCAAACTATTAATCAAAGTTATTTATCTTATTTTGATATTGTTATTTTTTAAACATAAATTATTTCTTAAAGTTCATTTATATGATCCTTTACATTCTAATACAATTTTTAAAAGGAAATTTATTAATATTTTCTACATGGGTGACTTTTCACTCTCTTTATAAAAGTTTGAAAATGCTATTTATTTTTAACATTAATAATATGAATAGATTTTATAATTGTAATAACCATTATTTAATTAAATATTACTTTATAATTTTCCATGTTTATTTTAAAAGAAAATCTTTTTCCTAATATTTTGGAATTTATTATAAAATATTATCAAAATAAAATTTCATTTCCCCTATTTTCAAAGAAATGTTTTAAATGTTATTTTAAATGTATTTTCATCTATGTCAATATCCTTTAATGATTCCTCCAATTTACTAAGAATATAACTATATAATAAAATCTATATTCTTTCTTTTTATGGTTTGTAATGATTTTTTAAAATATATTTTCATGAAACTTTTTTCTTTTACACCGGTTAACTAGGCTATAAAGGAATGATAGTTGTTTTCAAGGGTGTTTTGATGAAAAGTAAAATCTTATACATGTTTTATTCATGAATAATACTTATAAATTATTGATGATGATGGGTGTTCCCAATAACATTTATACAATGGTTGATCTTGATACAACTTATATTATAGGTGGTCCCAATATAGCTTATACGGTGGGTGATCCTGATATATCTCTCTAATGAATTGGTTAATTTTATTTGTCTTTAATGGTAAGAAATAAGAAGTTAGGCAGGAAGGATTATTCTATGGATTTAAATTGGATCCAGCTATTTATTACATGAGTGAACATGGGTGATGAAGATAATGTTCCAAGATACCGACACATTTTCTATATGCTTCATGTGAGTTTTTATTAGTTTCTTTGATCAATATTAACATCACATGGATCCTGATTATTGATTATTATGAATTTGTCCTTGGATAAATCATTTTGACTTTCCACATGTTTAACGATCTAGATTTTATGGGTATGAATTCTCTTATGTTACGATCATTCACTTTGAATATTTCATTATACCATTATTCTCATCATATTCTCACTGATATCATTTAATTATTAATTCTTATGTTTACACTTACTGAGCGTTTGAGATCACCCTTTTTGTGTTTTCCATTTTTTTAGGTTATAAATAATGATGTCAAATGAATTATTCTTATAAAGGTTTCATGAGTGAATAATTTTATAGGAGAATTTTAAGGCTTAATATGGAATAATAAAGGCTGGGTATAGTGGAAAGAATACTCACTTAAAGACATGTGTATTGTTATATAAGGGTTTTTCCTAATTCTTTTAATTCTCTAAACCAAAAAGGTCCTTGGGTATGTAAGTGATACAATATTTTTGTTTAATGTTGTCTGTTTTAGATGGATAAAATTAGGTTATGTGTATTGGTATCAAATCTAGGAATATAAAGATTGTGTTTTTGCACTGGATCCATGAGTTCAGGTTTAGGGAAGCTATAGTATGTCTTCCTATCCTCAGAAGCACTCTAGTGAACCTGCTAGCAGTAGCTCTCTTGTACACACTGAAAGTTCCTGAGCTCTATATTCCTAGAAATAAAAGTTGTCAATCTAAAAAACCAAAAAATCCTATGTATTCTTATCCTTGGAATACCTTGATCATGTTTGATTGGTAATACAATAATTATGAAATGAATTGATAATACATTTAAAAATAAAACTATACAATAGTGTCACTTAATGGAAACACTCATAAAGAAAAAAGATTACAATGATTGGAAGCACACTTAGCAATAAGAAATTATACATATTCAAAACAAACATCAACTTTAAGAATTCTTGATTCTCTTTATCCAACTATTTAATCAATTTTTTTTCTTAGAATTCTTAATATATGGATCTATTTATAGAAATTTTTGTGAGAAACTCCTATAGTCCCATTCTGCAAATCTCAAAGTTAGTTGTAACTACATTTGCTGAAACTTCTATATCTACTGATGAAATTATTATACTTCTTCATCTTTCATTGAGTTTTTCGAGCACCACTACATTAATTTTGAAAAATCTATGGATATAATCTAGCATGGAAGTATAGATCACCGAATTTTTGTAAAACAGTTTTAGTTCTTTGGTATTTTCAGTTACTCAATGTTCATTTTACACAAACACAACAACTTAAGTAAAAAACTCAAGTTAGATCCTTTTTATATAAATTGTTTTTTTTATTTCCAAAATAAATAAAGTAATTGATTCATTAACTCAATAATATCCCCCTTTTAGAAATTATAAAACATGTAATGAAATTTAAATGCTTCAACATAATTTTAAAGAAAACTTCTTATGAATATTAGTAGAATGAATTTCTCCTTATTTAGTTTAGATCACTTATAAAATAATATTTTCAAATATAAACAATATATAAGTAATATAAATTTATACCCCTCACATTAAATAATTAATACTTCTCAAATTTTTAATAGATTTCTACCCCTTTATATTTTTAAAGAGAAAATGATAAAATAGAAAAAATGAAAGAAACAAAAGATAAAAATAAATTCAAAAGTTATAATTTAATTTTGTTTGAGAATTTTCTGATCATAGGGTTTAATTGTTTTTAAAACTTATGTGTCTCTTTATATTTTAAAGAAAATCATTTTATCATGGTTTATGTAGTCAAAATTTTCACATCAATTCCATTTTGACCATGAATTCCTATCTAAAAATATCAACTTATTAAGAGTTAATATGTCAAAATTCATATTCTCCCCTAGTATTTATGATCTTATCAGGAGTATACATATAATAGTAGACATGATTTTTCATTATTAGACATTGAACTTCACCTTTTTCAACACTAATCAGTGAGAGTTCTTTAGCTGCATTTGTTTCTCTTACTACTTTGTCAAGGGAAATTTTAATCTTTATAGATGGTCATTTGGTATTTTTTAGATAAAATATTATAAATATACATATGATGAAAAAATACCATATAAAATAGAATATTTAACTCTTTTCAATTAAAATCCTTTAGATTTGACTCTGTATATAGGCTTTTGAGATTGTTACATTCCAAATATTTTTCCTTTATTATATGTGTAGTTCAAAATTTAGGATTTTTTATGAAAATATTAGTTACTTAAAATAACTCCTCCTATTAAAAAATAATTAATATAAGAGAATAATAAATTTAAAATATATTACCTTCCACAAGTTTTAAAAATATACCCTTATTATAAATAATAATATCATGTGAAAATTAAAATAGTAAAATACATAGCTGAAAATATTAAACCTTCCTAAAGTTATCTTCCAATATCAATAGAATATCATCCTCTTATGAGGATTGTTCAAGGAAAGGTTTAGTTTAAATTTATATTCTTTCAAAAAAAATATAAAATGATAGTTATAATATATTTATATAGATTTAAAAGAAATTTAAATATGAAAAAAATAAACAATGGATGAAAGAAATGTCCTACCCCTTTTTCAAGAAGTTTTTCAATGTAAAGAGATTGATTGGATAAGAATAGGATTGAAGATAAATTTATTTTAATCATTCCCAAATTTTATTTAATAAATTTAAATCTATCAGAAGTTAATGGTTTTGTAAAAATATCAGAAATCTAATTTTCCATTTTGATAAAATAGATAATTATATCTCCTTTTTGTTTGATATACCTATGGAAATGATGCATAATGCTGTTTTTTTCTTGACCATGATATTAAGTCTTATACTAAGAAATTATGTGTTATAGAAGTTTATTGTCTATATAATCTATAGCATTTAAATTTATCATCTAAATAAATTTTAAATTCAAGACCATTTTCTGAAGAATAAAATAAACCAAATTTTGAAGTACCTTTAAGGTATTAGAAAATGAATTTTATAGATTTTAAATGTGATTACTTTGGGTTATCTTGAAATATCACACATAAAAATACTAAAACAATAATATTCATTAAACTTTCCATAAGATAAATTAATCCTCTAATAATACTTCTATAATTTTTTAGATCTACCATTTTACCAGATTCAACAATATCATGTTTGATAGAATTAGTTATTGGAGTAGTTATACTTGATGCATTGTCAAAACCAAAAGGTTTTAGAAAGTATTTGATATATTTTTATTTATTTGAGATATTTATTTCTGGTTTTGAGTAATTTTAAAAACAAGGAAAAAATTTGAATTCTCCCATCATGCTCATTTCAAACTCATTTTTCATAAGTTTGAAAAAAACAGCAAAAAGTTATTTTTGAGTTGAAAAAATAATAATTTCATCAATAAAAATTTAAAAAAATGATGGTATCATTAAAAAATTTATTTATGAAAATAGTTAGATAAGAATATCCTTTAAAAAAATTATTTTAAATAAAATATCTTGTAAATATATCATAAAAATAAATTGGGGATTATTTAAGTCCATATAGTGCTTTTGTAAGTTTAAAAATATTTTCTATAAATTTAGTTTTTCTAAAACGATTAGGTTTTTCAACATAAAATTCATCTTGAATACATTTATTAATAATTCAACTTTTATTGTCCATTTAAAATAAATTAAAATTTGAATGTGCTAAAAAGGATAGTAAGACCATCATAGATTATAATATTGTTACCTGGGGTGTCATCCAACCCAGTACCTAACCTAGTACTCTATAAGGACTGAAGGGCATTCTTGATCCCCACTGTAAGGAAACTAGTGTCTAGGAATAACAAAACTAACCTTGGAATGATTTCACCCTTTTAAAAAAATAGTACAATAGTGAAAATAAAAGCGATAAACATCCAACTGGAGATAAACAAAATTGAACATCCAAATAAGGATACAACTGATAAATAAATAAAAGAATAATAGAAATAGAAATACATTATTCTTTCATTCCATTTAAATATATCTAAGTAAATCAATTATTTCATACAGAAAAATATAGTTAAATAAGTCAATAACCTATATTCTTGAATCAATATGTTTACCTGTGCACTTATACATGTATTTTTGGATAAAACTTAGTCTTGTAATGATTATTGTAAGATAGATACTTCAGAACCTTTTTTAGATTCCCCGGCACCGATGTTATGTTTGACAGACTGATGTTCGACACACCGAAGTCGACACACCGAAGTCAACACACCAAAGATGAAACACCGATGTTCGACACACCGAATTCGACACACCGAAGCTGACAGACCGATGTTACCAAATAGAAGACAACACACTGAAGTCAACACACCTAAGATGACACACCGATGTTTGACACACCGAATATGACACACCTATGTTTGACACACTGAAGTTGACACATCGAAGATGACACACCAAAGTTGACACACCGAAGATTACACACCGATGTTCGACCCACTGAAGATGAAACACCGAAGTCGGCACACCAAAGATGACACTCCGATGTTCGACACACCTAAGATGACACACCGAAGCTAACAGACTAAAGTTGACAGACTGAAGTTGATAGACTGAAGTCGACAGACCGAAGTCGACACACCGAAGTCGACACACCGAAGTTGACAAACCAATGTTACCAAACCGAAGACAACACATCGAAGATGACTCGCTGATAGTCATAAATATCTGTTTCGATTTTATTAATTAAAATTTATTTCTAACGGTCATATTTAGACAAATTAATGTTTATGAAATTATTTAATGTTGTATGTAGGACTATACGTAGAAAATACGAGGTACATGCATGTGCGGAGATCTTTATGCCTAGTAGACCTTGAAGTATAAAAAGACTTCAATCAGAGAAAAAAGGAGGAGACATAGAGATATACAGATACACATAGATCTTGAAGAAAAAACTGAAATAGAGACTGTGTGAATTTGAAAATAGAGAAACTCAAAGCGTGAGATCACAAGAAGTTTCTAACAAGCAACATTCTGATGAAGCTCACAGTACACAGAGAAATTAAAGAGTAGAACCTTTTTCACACCTAGAAGCTAGATTACTAAAACTACGATACTCTATTCTGAAGCCAACTTCCATAAGTGGAATATAATTTCTTTTTCTCTACATCCAATGAGTCCAAAGCTTTACTACACATCACACAGAGATTTATAAACTCCACTCTTCCTTATTAAACTATCTTGTGATATTGTAGTTACTATTTGAGTAGTGTGTATATCTTTTTTGTATCACATACACTGTCTCCTGAGCTAGACTATAGGATAACAAAATATCCTCACTCTCAATCTCTTAATACACTTGTATCCCACATAGAATTGTGGAAGAGATCCTATGAGATCTGTTTATTTGTTTTTCCCACAAATAACTATGGTAGAGGTCAAGTGTGACCTGGACAGTTGTGTGCTGTTGTGAACCCCGATCCAGGGTGTGGATTATAAGTTTATTAATATAAACTACTTAGTGGTAGTTGGTCACCAAGTGTAGAGGACTAAGTCTCTGCTTGAGACTAAACCTCTTGTTTTATCCGTTGTGCTATTCATCTTACATTTTTTATGTATTTCTGGCATTAAGATAGACCGAACTTTGATAGTTAGTTTAGCAAGTGTTTATATCTTTTTTTTAATCAATTGTTTTGTTTCAAAAGTTTTACTAATCTTTATATTTAGAAAGTTGATAACTAATCAATTTTCAGAGAACCAAATTGAACCTTCAAGACTTTTATAAATTCACTAAAAACTGACTTTGTGTTTATTTTCATAGGGGGATATTATTTTGTAAAGAACCTTTTTAATAGAAATTTGTATAGATACTCAATTCCCCCCCCCCCTCTTGAGTCATCTACTCCGACCAACATTTGGTATCAGAGGAGTTTTTAAAGTTACTGTGATTATAGTTGTATTTCAAAGATCTTCAAATTTCTGTTATTTCTAAATTTTTATCTCTTTGAAATTATTTTACAACATTTATCATGAAAAATAGATTAGAAGGGGATGCTACTAATCAACCACATTTATTTAATGGAACTAACTATGCTCAGTGTAAGATTAAAATTAAAATACATCTAGAAAATATGGGATTTGAAATCTGGACTGCTATTGAAAGTAAATATACAATACCTGAAACTACTAGAAACACTTGGGATAAACCCAGCAAGACTACCTATAACAACAATTGTAAAGCAATGAATGCTCTGTACTATGCACTAGGAGATGAAGAGTTTAACGGTATTTATTCTTGTAAAATTGCATATGAAATTTGGGATACTCTCTTTGTTTCTCATGAAGGAACATCTAATGTTAAAGAAATATGATTGAATACTTATACTATCAAATACGATAACTTTATAATGAATCTTGATGAGTCAATTTCTAATATGTATCTCAGGTTCAATGAAATTATGAATACCATGATTTCTTTAGGAAGATAAGTAACTACCAAAGAGCAGATCATGCGGATTCTGCGATGCCTACCAGAAAGATGGTGTGGAATGTCTGTGTCTATTAGAGAATTGTGCGATATTGATAAGATTCCAGTGAAGGAATTGATTGTCAAATTAATGATGTATGAAGAAAAATTGAAGGTAAATCAAGAGGAGGATGAACCAAAACGAAATTCTGTAGCTTTCAAGACAACTATATCCAAAAGTAAAGATAAAGAGAAAGTTCAAGCTGCTATTGAAAGCTCAAGCAGTGATGAAGTCACCTCAGATAGTGATGAAGAAATGGCCCAGTTGGCTAGACGATTCAATAAATTATATAGGAAAAATAAGTTATTCAAAAAGCCTAGTTACAAAGGAAAATATGAAAATAAGGTAAATTAGAAAAGGGATTGGAAAAAATGATAAATCAAAAGAGATAATCTGTTATGAATGTAAAAGGAAAGTACATGTCAAGGCTGACTGCCCAAAGATACAATACAAGAAAAAGTATGAAAATAAGGATAGAAGGTATAAGAAAGAAATGAAGGAAATCTGGAGTGCCTCTGAGGACAGTTCAACTGAATCTGTCTCTTATCAGAATGTGAAAGATGATATGGATAATATGTGTTTCATGAAAAACACACCTGAGGTAACCTTAGACTCTCCTGCACATAATTCTTATTATTCTGAAAGAGAGTCAAAAAATATGACAAATGATGAACTATTAGAATATTGAAACATGTTAGAGGAAACCTGTAATGAGTTGAAAGATAAATATAAATCTTTTAAGAAACAACATGCTCTTACTGTGACTGCTAAATCTGAACTTACAACTGAAAAGGAGAAAAATGCACAACTTGTTAAAGAGAACAATGAGTTAAAAATGTCTAACAAACAATTGAAGAAATAATTAGAAAAATTTACTAACGGAAAAAATAATCTTACTCAAATTCTTGGTAAAAAATATCTCCTAAGTATACTTCTGGGATAGGATATCAACCAAGTCAAAGGAATTTATCCAAATCACATTTCATACCCAAATATGGAAAATCTGCTACTTAAAAAAAATAGAATTGTACTGCAAGTTCCAGTTCCACAAATTCTTTTACTGTATCCAATTCTTCAGGTCCAAATAGAGTTTATTTTTAAAATACTATATATTATACATATAGGAAACCCATAAGAAAGTTTTGGGTTCCTAAATCTAATATTACTAATATATGTGGACCCAAAAAAATATGGGTACAAAAGTCGTTTCTTGGTTAAACTATTTTGTAGGTAAACTGCCTAAAGAGCTCCTGTAAAAAATTTTGGTACTTGGACAGTGGGTGTTCAAGACATATGATAGGGGATTTTTCAAGCTTTAAAAGTATTATTAAAATTTATAGAGGACATGTCACATTTGGTGACAATTATAAAGGAAAAATCATCGGCCTATGCCAGATTGGTAACCCTAACTCTATTTCAATTTCTAAAGTATTGTATGTTGATGGACTAAAGTATAACCTGATCAGCATATCTCAACTGTGTGATGATGGATTTAATGTTAAATTCAAAAACAATTCATTCCATGTTTTCTATGCCAAGAATAATTTAGTATTTACTACTTTTAGAAATGATAATGTATATGCTATAAATCTAGACACACTAGCCTCACAGAATGTATCTTGTCTAAATGCCTTTCACAAAGAGTCATGTCTCTGGAATAGAAGACTAGGAAATTTTAATATACATTCTATTAGTAAGTTAACTATAAAAGTATTAGTTAGAGACTTACCCAGATTAGAGTTTCCAAACAACAAATTATGTAATCCTTATAAAAAAGGAAAGCAACATAAAATCTCTTTCAAACCAAATAAAGAATTAACTACTTATCAACCTATCGAGTTGGTTCACGTGGACTTGTTTGGACCATCTAGAGTTTCAAGTCTCAATGGGAAGTACAATATTTATGTTCTTGTAGATGATTTCTCTAGGTATACCTGGACCTTTTTCCTAGCTCATAAAAGTGAAGCATGTTCACACTTTACCAAGTATTCTAGGACTATTGAAAATCTTAGTGGACTTAAGATTAAATTTGTAAGAATTGATCATGGTAGTGAGTTTGAGAATCAAGATTTTGAAGCTTTTTTCTCACAAAATGGCTATAATCATAAGTTCTCTGCACCTAGGACACCTCAACAGAATGATGTGGTAGAAAGAAGAAACAGAACATTACAAGAAATTGCTCGGACTATGCTTAATGAATATGATTTACCCATTTATTTCTGGGATAAAGCTATTAATACAGCCTACTACATAATAAACATAGTCTTAATTAGACCCATTCTTAAGAAAAATCCTTACGAGTTGTGGAATATTAGGAAACCCAAAGTAGTTTATTTTAAAGTATTTGGATGTAAAGTTTATATTCTTAATACTAAAGATAACTTGGATAAATTTACTTCCAAAAGTGATGAAGGAATATTTCTTGTATATTCTACATCAATCAAGGCCTATAGAGTCTTTAATAAAAAATATAAATGTGTGGAGGAATCTGTACACATCAAGTTTGATGAAGCAGATCCACATGAGCCCAAGACCTCACTAGAAAATATTGAAGAGGATATGTCCAATCTCGAAATAAATGATACAACCTCAAATCAACATGTGAAGTAATCTATGAAAAATTCTAGTTCTGTAAATTCTCTACATCCAAACCGTAGTGAACCAGATCAACCTGACCAACCTGAAATACCAAGTCCTACTTTCTCTAGACCAACTAGAACCCTTAAGAATCATCCCTTAGATGCTGTTGTTGGATATTTAGATAGAGGAACACAAACCAGAGCTTCCTTGAGAAACCAAGTTGAACATCAAGCCTTCTTGTCACAACTTGAACCTAAAAATATCAATGATGCAATCAATGATGAATTTTGGGTAATGTCCATGCAAGAAGAACTTAATAAATTTGAAATAAGTAAAGTTTGGAAAATTGTAGATAGACATAAGGATGCTTTGACCATTAGAACCAAATGGGTGTTTAGAAATAAGGTAAATGAAGTTGGAAATATAGTTAGAAATAAAGATAGATTTGTTGCACAAGGATATAATCAAGAAGAGGGAATTGATTATGAAGATACTTTTGCACCATTAGCTAGAGTTGAGGCAATTAGGATCTTACTTGCCTATGTAGCACACTTGAATTTTAAACTTTATCAAATGGATGTCAAAAGTGAATTCCTGAATGGTTATATAATTGAGGATGTTTTTTTAACAACCCCCAGGTTTTATAAATCCACATTTTCCAAATCATGTGTTCAAATTATTGAAAGATTTATATGGTTTGAAACAAGCTCCAAGAGCTTGGTGTGAAAGGTTAAGTAATTTTATTATTTCTAAAGGTTTTACAAAAGGACTCGCAAATCCTACTTTATTTATAAAAATAATTTCGAAAGAAGTTTTAATAGATCAAATATATGTAGATGATATTATCTTCAGATCCTCTAAAAATTCTTTATTTAATTATTTTTCAAACATAATGCAAAGCGAGTTTGAAATGAGTTTAATGGGTGAACTTAAATATTTTCTTGGATTTCAAATATTTCAAAATAAATAAGGCATAATATTAAATCAAAGTAAGTACACAAAATATATTTTTGAAAAGATATGGATTTGATAGCATTAAGAGTAGTGAAACTCCTATGAGTTCTACATGTAAGTTAAATCTTGATTAAAATGGGAAAACAGTTGATCAAACTTCTTATAGAGGAATGATAGGGAGTTTGCTATACTTAACTACCAGTAGGCCAGATATTATGTTCAGTGTGTGTATGTGTACAAGATTTCAAGCAAACTAAAAAGATTCACATTTAAATGTTGTTAAAAGAAATTTCAAATACCTCAAATATATAACTAATTTAGGATTGTTCTATCCTAGAGGACAACCTTTTTATTTAATTAGCTATTCAGATGCTGATTTTGGTGGATGTAAGTTAGATAGAAAGATTACCACTGGAACATGTCACTTTTTGGGAAATTCATTTATATCTTGGTGTAGTAAAAAGAAAAATTCATTTGCAATATAAACTACTAAAGCAGAATAAATTGCTACGCGTAGTTGTTGTGCACAAATTTTGTGGATGAAACACACTTTATTAGACTATGGATTTAATTTCAAACATATCCCCATAAATAGTGACAACACAAGTGCTATTAACATTTCTAAAAATCCAATCTCTCACTCTAGAACAAAGTATATTGTTGTAATAAATCACTTTTTGAGAGATCATTATCAAAAAGGTGATATAACTCTTGAGTTTATTAGGACTGAACATCAGCTTGCTGATATATTCCCTAAACCCTTAAATTATGAGAGAATAAACTACATCATACATGAACTAGGAATGATAAATTAGTAGACGATCCTTGAAATCGATCTCATGAAAAAAATCCTTGAAATCGATCTCATCAAACCAATTCTTGAAACTGATGTCATGAAACCGATCCTTGAAACTGATCTCATCAAACCGATTCTTGAAACCGATATCATGAAACTGATCTCATGAAACCGATTCTTGAAACCGATCTCATGAAATTGATCTTGTCAAACCAATCCTTGAAACCGATCTCATCAAACCAATTATTGAAACTGATCTCATGAAACTAATCTCATGAAACCGATTCTTGAAACTGTTCTCATGAAACTGATCTTGTCAAACCAATCCTTAAAACTGATATCATGAAACCAATTCTTGAAACTGATCTCATAAAACTGATCTCATCAAACCAATTCCTGAAACTAATCTTGTCAAACTGATCCTTGAAACCGATCTCATAAAACTGAGCTTTTCAAACTGATCCTTGAAACTGATATCATGAAACCGATCTTGTCAAACCGATCCTTGAAACCAATCTCTTGAAACCGATTTTCTAGAAACCTATATTATGAAACTGATCCCTGAAACTGATTCATTGACACCGATTTATCTAAGGATTATTCTATAATTCAGTCTATTTTTAAATAAAATGATGATGTTTTGTATTCTTCTTTTTTCCACGTTTAAATTTTTATGATTTACGATTTGCAATCCCTAAATGATATATTTAGTTCAATTAATCCTGACCTTTCACCTTCCTCTCTGCTGAAAATCTTTATACCTTTTGTCACACTCCCTCTCGACTCTCGATATCTCAACTTTGTTGGAACCCGAAGCCCTTTCATGCCGAGGACCAAGCGTGCAATGGAAGAACCTTGAAAATCTCCTTATGATAAGCATCATAAAGGTGAGTCTATTAGGACTGCAAAACCGAGCTTGGAAAGCCGAGTGGTTACGGCTGAAAAATAGGTTTCTGCTGAGTGGATTCTGTCAAGAAAATATTTTTTGTTGAAAGTACTAGAATCTCAAGGATGGATTAGTTGGTTCACCAACAATGAAAGACCCTATTATACATAGTTAGTGCATGAGTTCTATCAACATTTGAGGATATCACTGGATGAAGCTGAGGCAGAAAAGATGAAGTTTGTGGTAAAGAGAAAGGAGATAGATTTCTCATTTTAGGAATGGGTTGAATGCTTAGAGATGCCTAGTGAAGGTGTCTATAATGACTATCCTAGTAATATTCCACCTTCTTCTAATTTTTTATCTTATGAATATTATCTGAAGGAGATGACTGGAAATGGATAATCCATGAGGACTATTGAAAATGAATTCATAGGAGAAGTAAGGCTAATTTTCAAGTTTATACAACATCAAATCTACCCAAGGAAGGGGGATTTCTCTGCTGTGAAGTATTAGGATGTTTTCTTGATATTTTTGTTGAAACATGGAATAAAAGTGAACCTATGTAGGTATCTAATTGTGCACATCTCATATGTGATTAAGACATCTAATAAGACAACCTGATTGTACTATCAGAGGATGATTTCTACCATTTTGAAAAGGGTAGGTTGTGTGGAAGATGGAGATGAAGTAATAAGTGCTCGTAGTGGTTTTTGTCTACAAAAAGACATTTTTAAAAGGATGAAAATCTTCTGGAAACCATGGAAGAGATGTTGGGTAGGAGATGAAGAAAGGATATACGAGGATTTAAATCCATTTGACCACCCTTCTAGACCAAATGATCAAGTTGATCTAGGTCTCAAACCCTGAGAGGTTCCAGTTTATTCTGATGAGGAAGCTGAGCCTGAAGTGCCAAGGGAAGAAGGATATCCTTTTAATGATAGGAGTGATCTTGATATTACTGAAACTCCCAAAGACATGTCTTATGGACTTGCTAGTCCAACTTTGGACTTTCCCTCAAGATAATATTTATTAGGTGATGAGGATGAGGAAGAAACTGAAATTACTAGAGTTGAAGGCTATGTTAGTAAATCTGATGAGGAATCAGATGATGATGATGGTGGTGGTGGTGGTGGTGATAATGGAGGAAATGATGAGCATGTAAGTGACTCTCTAAAAATGGGACAACAAGTGGTTGACATATCCAGTGAGGAATATATACATGGAGCTGGTGATGGTATTGAGTATGTTGAATAACAAGTTGTTGGTCATCAAGATGCTAAACATGAGGACGGATCACCCCTTCCTAATGCTGAAAATCAAGAGATCATTCGGGAATTGAATGATCTTATGGCTGATGTCCAAGAGGAAGAAGATGTGATTCCAGTGCCTCAAATTGAGGAAGGGGTTGTTGAAGCTGCAGTGGCTGGAGCACAAGAATAACTTGAAGTTGGGTTGGTTCCTGATCCCAAACAAGTTGTTATGTCCAGAGACCAGGATGAAGAAGTTGATGAAGATGATGTTGCTTCTGATCCTCAGGGAAGGAGGATCAGAATTGATACTGTTGATCCAAGAGACTGGACCTATACTAAAGAGTGTAATAATGATCCTGGATACATTATTTTTTGGTTTAGAGTATGTCTCGGATGAGGAAAGGGTGCCTTCTCCTCCTTATCCACAAGTCCAAGATGAACCAGAACCTGTTGCACCTGTTCCACCAGTTGCACCTCCTGCAGTAGAACCAATAGCATGGGTAGTGCCCAGTGACTATGTCACTAAGGTTGATTTGGAGAAATTTAAAAATGATATTTGTGATTCTTTGATAGCCTCAGTTGTATCCATAACTAAATCCTCCACCTCTATAGGTATCTCAGATACTAATGCAGCAAATATTGAAAGAATAGTGATCTAGGGGATTCAAACTAATCTCATTACCACAGAAAAAACAATTACTAGACACAATACCTTACTGAGATAAGAATTAATAAATATGATCAACGAGTTGAATTTGTTAACCTCTAACTTCAAGACCACCTTTAGTGGTGTTCTATAAGTTATTAGGAACTTGGTAACTCATCTACTCAGTGTAGAACTGAAGAAGTTGAAAGAATATCTTGGGAAAATGTTGAATGGCCCATCTAGTTCTAGGAGTGGGAAAAGTGTTATTGCTAATTTGGAGTCTCTCAAGGTTGTAATGAGAGAGGAACTTCAAAAACTTCAGAGTGTTTCAGACAAAGAAACCCTTGAAAAAGTACATTGAAATATAGATCTTGTATACAATATGGTTAGACAGTGCACAAATGAAGCCTCTGCATCTCAGAAAGAGATTCAGGAAAAGGTGGATAAGTATTTCACTAATATTTATACCAAGCATGATCTCATCAATAGCTTCAAGTTTCTTGAATAAAATCTTTGAATTCATCCAGTCACATAAGCATTCAAAAAGCAGGTCCTTTAATTGAAGTACTTTACACCTTTACTGAGTAAATTTATGGAAAATAAGGATGACTTCGAGAAGGCAATGCAATATGGTGGTGAAATCATTAATGACTACATCAACCTGCTCAAACCTTATTTGCATGTTTAGGATAAGGATATTGTGGTCCCTCCAACTACTTCAATTGGTACTGCCTCTCGACCTCCTGTTCCAATGTCTGTCTCTCAGGCTCTTTCCCAGATTCGATTGATCAACACAGAGCAAACTCCAAGTCGAGTGTTGTCCAAAAGGCATCCTACCCTTACAGCTACTGTTCCTATAGGTGTTTCCCTATCTGGTGTTATCTTTAGACCACCTATTCCCTCTAAAACTCCCAAACCTTCTCCTTCTCCCTCAGATCCTTCAGAAAAAGGAAAAGCCCCATAGCATCCAAACCCTTAGTGATGTATTGTTTCTTTTTGATAGGGATTTTGTCTTTTTGTTTGTCTTGTAATTTTATGCCTCTTAATGAAAATATTTTTTGTGTCTTTATTTTATGTTATTTATCCTAATCTTTTTTTTATTCTTTCTATCTTTCTTTTTTTGCTAATCCCAAAAGGGAGAGAAAATAAGGCATACATTCAAATAAGGCATACATTATTTATCTAAGGGTGATATTTTTTGGTTTAGGACACATGGCATGTACTCACCTTAATACATTTATTGAGGGGGAGCTTTGTTTTAAAAATTTAAACAAGGAAAGACTTTAATCATATCAGACAATTACATTTAGTACAACATTCTATGTCAAGATATCTTTATTATAAATATTTTTTCATGTATGCCATAATTTGTGATTATCAAAAGGGGGGAGATTGTTGGACCCTATATGATAATGTAGTTTCAATAATCACAAATAATGTCAATATACATATTCTATTCTTTCATTCCATTTAAATATCTCTAAGTAATTCAATTATGTTATATAGAAAAATATACTTAAATAAGTCAATAACCAATATTCTTGAATCAATATGTTTACCAGTTCATTTATACATGTATTTTTGGATAACACTTAGTCTTGTAATGATTCTTGTAAGACAGATACTTCAGAACCTTTTTTAGATTCCCTGGCACCGATGGTATGTTTGACAGACCAACGTTCGACACACCGAAGTCGACACACCAAAGTCAACACATCGAAGATGAAACACCAATGTTCGACACACCGAAGTCGACACACCGAAGCTGACAGACCGATGTTACTAAACTAAAGACAACACACTGAAGTAAACACATTGAAGATGACACACCGAAGTCGGCACACCAAAGATGACACACCGAATTCGGCACACCAAAGATGACACACCGATGTTCGACACACCAAAGATGACACACCGAAGTCGACACACCGAAGATGACACACCGATGTTCGACACACTGAAGATAACACACCAATGCTGACATACCAAAGTTGATAGACCGAAGTTGACATACCGAAGTCAACACACCGAAGTAGACACACCAACGCTGACATACCGATGTTACCAAACCAAATACAACACACTGAAGATGACTCACCGATAGTCATAAATAACTATTTCGATTTTATTAATTCAAATTTATTTCTAACAGTCATATTTAGACAAATTAATGTTTCTAACATTATTTAATGTTGTCTGTAGGACTATATGTAGACAGTACGAGGTACATGCATGTGTGGAGATCTTTATGCCTAGTAGACCTTGAAGTATAAAAGAACTTCAATCAGAGAAAAAAGGAGGAGGCACATAGATATACAGATACACATCGAGCTTGAATAACACACTGAAATAGAGACTATGTGAATACAAAAATAGAGGAACTCAAAGATTGAGATCACAAGAAGTTTCTAACAAGAAACATTCTACTGAAGCTCACAGTACACCGAGACATTAAAGAGAAGAACCCTTTTCACACCTAGAAGCTGGATTACTAAAACTGTGATACTCTGTTCTGAAGACAACTTCCAGAAAAGGACTTGAAATTCTTTTTCTCTACATCCATTGAGTCTAGAGCTCTACTGCACATCACATAGATATTTTTAAACTCCACTCTTTCTTATTAAACTCTATTGTGATATTGTAGTTACTATTTGAGAAGTGTGTATATCTATTTGGTATCACACACATTGTCTCCTGAGCTAAACTTAAGGATAACAAAATATCCTCACTCTCAATCTATTAATACACTTGTATCCCACATAAAACTGTGGAAGAGATCCTATGAGATCTGTTTATTTATTTTTCCCATGAATAACTATGGTAGAGGTCAAGTGTGACATGGACAGCTGTGTGCTGTTGTGAACCCCGATCCAGGGTGTGGAACACAATTTTATTAATATAAACTGATTGGTGGCAGGTGATCACCAAGTGGAGAGGACTAAGTCTCTTCTTGAGACTGAACCTCTTGTTTTATCCGCTGTGATGTTCATCTTATATTTTTTATGTATTTATGGCATTAAGATAAACTGAACTTTGATATTTAGTTTATCAAGTATTTATATCTGTTTTGAATCAGTAGGTTTGTTTCAAAATTTTGACTAATATTTAGATTTGGAAAGCTAAGAACTAATCAATCTTCAGAGAACCAAATTGAACCTTCAAGACTTTTATAAATTCACTACAAACTGACTTTGTGTTTATTTTCATAGGGGGATATTATTTTGTAAAGAACCTTTTTAATAGAAATTTGTATAGATACTCAATTCACCCCCCCCCCCCCTTGAGTCATCTACTCTGACCAACAAAACTCATAGCTGAATAAGAACCTAAAATCATCGCCCATAATCCACCACATGACCCATGGTCACCATCCAAGCTAACATATCACTTGGAGGATCAAGAGGTGAAACAAATTGAAATGAACCTGTACCTATAAAACATAGGCATGAACTAATAGCTCAATAGGTCACCACAACCCACAGAATCTAATCAGTATCTTTTATATACATCCTAAAAATTCTAGTTTTAAATACAATAGAAAAATAAACATTTTCCATAAGTCTTTACAAAAATAAACTACAAAACATAAAAATTGTGTTAAAACTATTTTTCCATGATTTTCATTAAATGAAAAAAATCACATGGAAAACACTTTTCCTTTTTCAATACCTCTTGTCCCATAAAACCATTTTAATGTCCCACTTTAAAACCATTTCATAATGCCAATTTTTGAAATGCAAATTTCAAACCCTAAAAGAGGTTTAGAGATTTAACATGGTTTTCAAAAACATATTTGAAAACCAAGATTTCCATAAAACTATCACATTATCCCAAAATTATGTCTTCAAGACCCACACATACTCAAAGTTTCAAAAATAATTCAGATACATCTTTGCATTAAAACCATTCAAAAAATATTTGGAAAATAATTTTTTGCCTTTTCAAAGAACAAACCTTTTCAAACCAATTTAGAAAATAGTTGAAGGTACTTTAAAATCACTCTTGTTTTTTTACTTCTTTAAAAACTTTTTTAAAATCCCTTTTAAAACATTTAAAAAGGAAACCAGGCATCACTAGGTCATGTCACACAAAAAGTATGACAACAAGAATATAAGTGTCAAACAATAATTTGAGAAATATGAGATAAAATTGATATATATATATATATTAGGTGTTTGGGGGTACAATTACATTCAAATACATACACACACCACACACACACAACCCTGAAAGGCGGGTCATAGCCCCCCAAGGGATAACCCACCCAACCAGCTGCTTTTATTACATCATATAATTTGACCTAAAGGCCCAGTGGGTATAGAGCCCATTACATTTAACATAGGTCCCAATTTTTGGGACCAAAGGACCATTCTATGAATATTAGTCAGCTACTACATTACTTGCTACAGTACTGTCACCGCTACAGTACCTGCTACTGCAATAGTGTCACTCGTCACTGCTACAGTGTCACCCGTCGTTGCTACAGTGACTGCATCTAATGGGTTTTGAACCCCCAACCTCATGTAGTATTATGGGGTTGCTTTACCACTAATCCAAACCCCAACTATGAATGGATAAAATTGATATACAATATAAAAACCCTAAATGATCCTAACCGTAATCCTAGTGTCATGGGAATTATCTCTAGGCTCTAGTAATAAATGACCTAAACATGAAACAAGGAACCTAGACCATCACTATTGAACCAATATGCATCCTCAGAAGTCCCATCAAACTACTTGGAAATAAATATCACTAAAACTCATTTATCCATGGGATCAATGAAAGTATTTTACCTAGAACACCTTCTTCTATGGGATAAAAAAAGATAATTTACCTAGAATACCTTTGTCCATGGGATCAAAGAAAAGATGCTATCAAAAGGTATTTATACTCATTATCATCAAAAAATCTTGAAGTATCCAGTAAATTATCCCTATTCGATCGACTATCTCCACTAGGGTTAACCCTCACACATGTGTTCTACTATATCCCTAGGACTCCCATGATGAGTTAAATAGAGGTAAGCACAATAAATCATCACATAGATCAAATATAAATAATTTGAAATTACATATGCCTCACCTTCTATACCCTCATAAAGGTGGATACCCATTACATAAAAACACAAGAATCATGTACAAATGCATCCATAATAAATATTCCATCATTGGATAATAAGCCACCTATATATAAGATTAAAAAGGGGCTCAAGAGGGTTTCACACCATTTATGAAATCTCATTCTTTATTAAATTCTAAATGGATCATATCTTTTAAAACTTTCTTGGAATTCCAAGTAGATTAACTATTTAAAAAATTCATCCCATTCTATTCTTGAGACTAATTTTATGAAAACACATTTAAAAATCTACAAGAACTCACACTTCCCCTTAAAACTATCTTTGAAAATATTCAAATCCACTTATAAAAAATCACCATTTTGAAAACAAATAACATGATTTGATCATTTAAAAAACTTTAAACATATTAAAAATTAGATATAAAAAACAAAAATGTTTATAAAAAGGTTTAAAATAAAGTAAAAAAGGGTTAACAAACCCCCTTTTAAAGAAAATAACTGATTCTAAATAATTTCAAAACTTTCAAAACTCCCAAATAATTGGTTAGAAATTAAATAAATTAAAAAGAAAACTTTTAAAAACTAAAAGATGGTGATATATGTCACCTTTAAAAGCAAATTCATTCTTAAAATTACGTTTAATAATTTTTACAATCACTTAGAATGGAATCTCATCCCTTGACATGGTTTAAAATCACCTTTTAAATCAATTTGGATCTTCATGGGTCATATATATAATCATAATTTAAATGAAAATAATTCTCAAAGAATCAATAATTTAAAGGAATAAAATATAAAGTGAATATAAATAATAACTTACCTCAGTTTAATGGTGATCATGCCAGAAGTTTTCACCTATGATGACGAAAACTCCCACAAACCATGACACACACTCTAAAAACCTTCCACAAGAAAATACCCTTGATTTGGTAACCCCAACCCTAAAATCGACCAACATAGAGATTATGATCCTTGGGAAGTAATTAAATTATCTTAAAGATAATAAATGAAGGGTATTAATGGGTTTAAAAGGATATACCATGGAAGAATCCACTTGAAATTAAGAAATGATGCTAAAAATGAAGAGGGGGAATACCCCAATGAGGTGTGCCTAGTTCATTCTTATGAGAGGGAGGATAAATGGAGGGTTAAATATTAAAATCAAAGAGGTTAAAATTTGGAATTATCACTTCTAATAAATTTGGGTAGTTCGTATAGTTTTTCCACATTGCTTTCCAAACTATGAACCAATTGTGCATAGGCCACTACCTTGCCAAAAACCACTCACAGGGTTTACCTATATACACCTTAGGATTTGAAAACCCATGATCCAAATATGAAAAATGGTATTGTAATATTTTATATCTGGTCCAAATTACTATCATATAGTTTTAAAAACCATGATCTACAATATAGACTCACCAAAGGACCTGCATAGTTTCTCCTAAGACTCATACGGTATGAACTCGATGGTGTTCCACTCAATGTGAAAAATCGTACATAGAAAAAAATAAACTAAAAAAACAAGTGATAATGGGAAACTACATAGTTTCCTCTAAACTGTGTTCCTTAATCATGTACATAAGGAAAGACTCCAAATTTTTGAGTTTTGATATGAAACTCTATGGAAACTTAAAACGATCCTCAATCTCATAAAATAAAATAACTTTAACACTATAGTGACATGGTGGGTGTCATAATTATCCTAACCATTCAAATTTATACCTCTATAAATTCTCAGGTCTAAGTATAAGACAACCGAAGATGGATTCTAAAACAAACCCTGAAAGGAAAATATAAGTCCTTGAATAACTAGATGAATCATCAAACAAAACTAAATTTCCTTAATCCAAACTTATCAACAACTGGTTAAGTAAATCTCTAAAGAGATGGAGACTAAGAATTAGTCTTCCCACAATTTGGATCTAAGACAAAATAGTGGAACAACCAATAGAATCTTCCATAAGTAAAGATGAAATTCCTAAGTAACCAAATTCCTAAAATATCCAAAGTGAACTTATAAAAATCCACTATACATAGCCAACCACAAGAAAGAAACTGATCTAAGAAACATCCCAAAGGATTAAAACACTAGTTCACCAATCCAAAACATCCAAATAAGGAGTCCAAAAACATAAAATATACCTCATTAATAAATGACATGGCTCTAACCTAAGATCCATACCTAGAAAACAAGGGTGTTTAAATCCAAATCCATAAAATTGAATCCCATGGTGATACTGGCGGAAATAAAAAACTGATGGTATCCACAACCCAACTGAAAGAAAAACTACACACCCCAAGTATCCATTATCATCCCTTAGGTCCTTCCCATTTACAAAGAAATAATAAAAGAACCAACTCATGGTATACATCACATAAGAAAAAAAACAAAAAATGAGGCATAAATGATTCTCAAAATAACCACTTCTCATAATGAGAAACCAATTCAGTACCCAAGAAAACACTAGTTCAAGGCTTCATCAAGCTAAAATTTCTCTAAAATCAATGATAATAAATCCCCAAATGGTCCTTCATCCAAATAAACATAAAAAAACACCATAAGGTTACAATGAATGATGGTTACTCATCCACAAATATAAAAAGTATCCGATAATATTTTATCCTCACTAAACCAATACTCATACCAAGGCTCATGGTTCTAAATCACTAGACCTAAATGGTCTCTAAAGGTGTCACTATACGAAAATTACCCCAGATAAATCCAAGTTATACTACTCAAAAATAAGGAAATGCATGCCACTCCACTTGGATCCTCAGCAGTGTTAAACAATAGGGAAAGACCCCTAAGTCAAACACTCTACTTCCACACTAGAAAATTCTAGGAGGCTTACATTAAATGATGCGATATATACACCCTTACATGTTCATGTCCGTAAAGTGCAACAAAAAATCCCAAAATATCATTTTAAAAACCAAGGCACCAATAAAATTGGTTCTTTTTTCACTAACTACCAAATAGAAACCATTTTATAATTCAAACCAGAAGTACTAACTTGACTTGGTCATTTTAAAAATTTTCCCAAAAATAATTTCCAAACAACCACCAACTTTTTTTTAAAACCAAAACACATATCTAGGGTTCATAATAAAAAAAATACTTTCCAAATTTAAAATTAAATCAAATGTTCAAAACATTTCATGAAACAAATCTCATTTTAAAAATAATATATAATGAATTATTTTAAAACCAAAAAAAATCATAAAATTCATTTTTCACCCATACAAATCAAATTTCACATCACATGGAAAATTATATAAATGAATGAACAAAACAAGCCTCAATAAAACTCAATCCAAAGATGAAACCATATCTCAATACCAACCATGACTCTTTTCTTTATTCCCTAATAATAAAGGAAATCCAAGAGTCATGAGGTCTAAATAGAAAAATAACAAGGATGTTGAATCATGCTCGACTTGGATACATGGTTGATAGACACATACCAATCATTCTTGAAATAGCAGGTGCCCTAGACCCAACTATTCAGTACTTCTGATTACCATATCATGTATACAGTTAGCTATGCATGATGTCATCTTACCATTATAGTATAGACTCTTCTACGTCCACTATTGAAATAGTAATGTCCAAAGATTAATTGTCATATCAAGAGGTTATAGCAGATCTCAGGCGATAATGAGAACCTCTAGATACCATGAAATTAATCTTAAATATATATTATATGGTCTAGATACATCTTAATTATTGGACACAGTAGATGTTTGACAATCAGGTGTTGGGGGATCATAAGCATTGAGACTTCTTCTCATGAAGTTCACACTTGGTGATCACTAGTAGTGAGATCATGAGGACTGACCTGCCAATAGGAACACCACATGTTTCGGGTGTCATTATATGTTCCTATCTACAATCATGTGTAATGGTCTCCTGAATTGAGATCATTACCAATGTATGTCATTTGATTTTGTACTTTGATGCAAGACAAAAACCATGGGAATGAAGTCGTGGCGAGGTAGTTTGTGTTGTGTGCGTTATTGGTAGCATGGAATTAGTTGAATGGTCAAGAAAGGATTTGTCACTTATGGGTTATGGAAATAATATATCTCAGACCATGTTGATAAGGATGGAAGTACCTTTATAAGACCATGGCCATGGCGGTCGAGGGTAAATCCGTCTAGTTAAATCAACAAACAATAAAGTAAGAAAAGGGTGATGACACATGAGTGTGTCCTGATTTATGAGATATTACAAACAAATAGATTATATTACATAGTGTATGTTCGTAGGATGGTTGCCATTGCTGTGAAAATCCTTATCTCTTCAGGGGCCATGATGGGTTTCTAGATCCTGCTCTTGGTTTGTGAATACTATTCACTGATGTCGATATAAGGGCCTAGAGGTTCACACTCAATAGAATATTAAAAAATCTATCATATTCAATCGAATAAGAGTTTTGTACATGGTGGGACACACCACTGGGGTTTGGAATTTTTCTAAGGAAAAATGATCACCATTCCAATAAATAAATTCATATTATTCGAGTTTAGAATAATGAGTATTGAATTTATTTATTAAATTTATTTTATGAGTTTTAAATAAATACATGAAAAATATTAATTAATGAATATTAAATTATTCAAGGTTAAATTAATGGGAGTGATGAGTTGATATTAATGACTCAATTATTATCGTGTAATATATTTTAATATATTACAAGTGAGTGATAATAATATTTATGACTCAGATAAGAAGTCATAATATGTCATTAATAGTGCATTGATTATTCAGGGTTGGGTTGACATTTCTGAGTAATTAAATGACACTATAAATATAAGAGGATAGGAGATTGAAAAACACTATTCATGGAGCTTCTCTCTCCTCTCCTCTCTCCCATGATCTAGAGAGAGGCTTTGGATCCAAGGAGCTTGGATCGATCACTCTCTTAGGCATCGCCAGTGAAGTGATGATGTGATCGTTGGAGCATCGAAGTCATCGTCAGAATTCTGCGCTAACACCCGGATTACGAAAAACGACACTCCCATAGATTCCTTGAAGTGTATGTGTGGATGATGTAGAGGAATTCAACTTTGTATTTTTTTGAGCAGTGATCACCAACGACAAGTAGACGTCGTGCACGGCTTAGGATTAAACCGGGTATTTTACAGTTATAAATTTGTGCTTAAAACCCTTCTCGTGAGATCCTCGTATTTGATCGGGCTGATATTCACTGATATCGACAATTTTATGTCGATTTTCGGTGGAAAAATATTAAAACCCCACCTATTTGGGGCTTCCGCTACATTCCTATTTCCAACAAGTGGCATCAGAGGGAAGCGTGTTGATTTTAAGCTAAATATAAATTAAATTTTCATTAAATTTAATTAAGGGAATCGATATGGTTCCAACACTGTATATGGAATTAGATTTGGACATCGGATGGCTAGTTTGTGGTAATTTGAAGTTTTAAATTTGGATTTGAGACTGATTTTTGGCGATGTTTTATATTTCGACCAGAAACTTTGTGGTCGAAATACTCATTACAAAATAGTTTAGCATTGATATTATTTTCTTAAAAATAATTGTATTATTATTATTATAATTTATTTTATTTTATTATAATAATACTATTAATTTTATTTTGATAATAATATTAATTACATTATAATATTATTATTAAAATAATATTATTATTTTTCTAAAACCTATGCATTAGCCTTGAGAAAAACAAAAAAAGGGGGAGGGGAAAGACTTATAAAGCAAGTCTTGTTTAAAAAAAAGGTGCGTGGGAGACCTGAAAAGCAGGTCTCCGGTCAATAAAAAAAATATAAAAAAATAAAGGGGGTCAGACCTTCTAACCAGGTCAAGAAAAAAACACAAGGGTTGGGGGTCGATCGTCCCCCCTGTTCAACCGTAGCACGCAGTACCCTGGAGGTCGCATTCTCCTTCCCCATGGAACCAGTGCACCAGGGCTATCGGTTCGCCTCCTCCATCATTGCAGCGTGGAAGCCCGCACCCATCCAGGCCCCGCGACTCCCCTCTGCACGCAGCAGCACACCGTAATCGGGCCACCCGACACCCCACATCCCGGTCTCTAGCACTGCACTGGACCCCTTCCTCACCTGAAGCATCATCCCACCGACGAATACCTCCTCCCACACCCAGTAGGTGCTGCTTCTCCTCCTATCACGGAGGCCTGCGTGCACTACTGACCTGGCCGAAATCCCCTGGCCACCTCTATCGTGCAACAATGGTGCTACCCCACACCTCGACCTCCCTCTTCCCAAAACAGGCACATCTACCCTCATTTGGAGGCTTCCTCCCTTCACCAGGTCAACAAACCAGGTGGTCGCCTACTCGACGGCTTCCCCAGGTCACCTCCCTCACTCTGCCTCCCTGCCAGATCTTCCTTGAGCCGTCATGCCACGTAGCCCTACCGCGCCACCCTGCTCACCCCAGTCTGGTTCCCTGCTCCAGTGCCCTGCTATGGTGCCCCACTATCACGGACCTGTCGGATATCCCCTTGCTGGACCGACCAACCAGCATGGATGTGCGTCATATGGAGTGGATCTCTGTGAGGTAATCCTTTACGCACTTTGGACTTGGGTTGATCCAAAAACCTGCTCAAGTGGGTCTGCCCAGCCCAAAACTGGCATGGGTGGACTTTCTTGACTCCAAACTCCCCTGCACGGTGTCGAAACAGCCTAGATTGGGCCTGCGCAGGTTCACCCCTACCCGTACAGGTCCTTCCCAAAGTTTAATGGGCTTGAGTATTTTAATTTAATAAAAATTAATCAAAATAATTAATTTAATTTCAGTTGAGAATTAAATTAATTAAACATTAATTTTGGTTATTAAAATTTTAATGAGGCATAATTAATTTAATTAGGAGATTAATTAAATTAATTAATTAATTTAATTTTTAGTTTTAAAATTAAATTAATTAATCGGGACTGAACAACATTAAATTGAATTAAAAACAAAAGTGAAGTTTTTAATTCAATTAAATGCCCTCAAGTTTATTTTTAATGCAAGTTTAATTTTATTCTGCATTTATTTAATATACGCGAGTTTAATGCGTATATGGATGATCATGAGCTAGAGTCCGACCAATGCATATCTGGTGCATTTTATTTAATTAATTATTTATTTTAATTTATTTAATTATTTCATAGTATTTTAATAATTAGTTTAATTAATTTAAAGGTGATCCGTGTGTCATCCCAAAGTCGTTATATGTATAAGGGTCTGCGTGCTCATTCTCAGAGTTGTATGTTTATACCCCGAGACCCCCTCTCCTGTGTGCGAGTACTGTTATATAATGATGAGACGAAGTATGATGCACTTCGCACCAAGTGACGGAGACACACCAGACAAGAGTTGAATGCATTGGAGGGGAATGCACTACAATTCAATTTACAAGCCACGTTACTAAAGGTACTTACCCCTAGGGTTTCGATTGTTCTGTTATTCACTCAACGGATCAGCCAATAGTATTGGCTCATGATCAGGTCTTCATTTTGTTTTTTCATGGTTTATTATTTTTTTGAATGTGTAGTTTATTTCACGATCACATAGTATAATAATAAATAAGAATGCATGATAAAATGAACATGTGACGTGATGAAATTTCTATTTCTTTCATGGTCAATTGTGAGTGTGATCACATAGTACGTGCTTATAAAAATAGAAAATGATTTCTTTCATCACACTAAAAATAATAAAACCCTAAAATATATAACAAGTCAAAACAACCTTCCATCATTCAAATTTGGACAAAACCGACTATTTGAGGTGTTGGTCATGCCATAGCTGAGGGTGCCTCTTACTACTGAGGATTTCTTATAAGAATGATTGGTTGACTTAACTAAAATTACAACAAAGAAATATTCATAGCTATATTGTTGTAATTTTAGAGGCAAACATTGAGTAAATCAAGTTCTGGTTTTAAGAAGATGGGACTTCACTCAAAAGATCAAGGAACTGCAAGTTAAAGCGATCAGCCATCCAAAATCCCACCTTTAACCCTCCAAGTAGTGGCGTATCCATAGCTTATAGACTACGAGGAGTGATTCCAAGATCCTTTCCACTAGAATACTCAAGCAATAGAGTATTCCGATTCTAGAACAAGGGGTTCCTAGAATCCAATAAAATAGTGGGAGACATTACATGATTTAAGTAATTAATCAAAATGTCTAAATCAGTAATATATATAAAAGGCATTAATCTGATAAAATTCATTTTTTTAGAGAATGGAAAGTTATACCACAAGTGTAAAAACCGTGACATTATATTGGACAAAGTAAATGTCCAAACAGACACAACTATCCATGAATAGTACATGCATGTGCGCATAGTAAAATGATATAGGAAACTCAAGGTGCCAGTGTCCCTAACACTGTCAAACTACCTCAAGAAGCGAGGGTGAAAATTGCTTACAGGAGACTAATGTACAAATCATATGATAGTTATATCATTATGCTTCCATCAGCGTCCGGTGTTGGTTTCAGTTGCTACACCAGGACATGGATGATATAACATAAAGTCTCATCTCTGAGATGTTTGCAAGGATAAAGAGAAGCAATGATATGAATAAGGAGATGTTACATCGACATGTGTAAATTGAAATATTGATCATGATCTTTAAATGGATCCCTTTCTCATATCATTTTCACCACTTTACTAAAGTCTTGTTTTTAGGTTATAAAATGAACAAGTATCGAGTAAACGCTCCATTACCTATCTAGGTAAGGTTCTCCAAGTGAATAAGAATAAAATACAATTAAGTTTTAATTCTTATGATAAATAAATTGAAAGAAAATGTGAAAAGGTCAAAGACATTTAATGGAAATGACACATTCGCGACGTCCTTCAATTAATGAGGTATTAACAAAGGTTATTTTCATTTCATATTATAAAATAATACTATGGAAGTTTAAAAGAAATAAACTGATTTAAAGAAGCAAGTTGCCGCTTCTACATCAGGCATATTCATCAATGTAATGTTTCCTTTTTACTACTTGGGTATTTAATACTATATTATTTTTACATATATATATATTTAAATACAGTTACCAAGTAAGTATAGAAACTTTACTAGAAGTTAGGTGTATTCTCCAAGTGGCTGTGAAAGGGTGATTCCTAGGCCAGTGGTGAGAAGTACACGACTTCTTAAATTTCCAAGTGAAAGATTCGTGTTTAACTGTTATTGAGTTTAACTAGAGACATTAATCTCATGTTTCCCTGGACACAAGGAGACATTCTTCTAGGTTTTGGAATGAATGTTTTTTTTAGTAAACTTAATCACTAGTTCGGTAATACATGATTCATAAGCAATTAGTGATGAATATAAATGTAAGACTTATACCTAGTTGTGATAGGATAATTATTTTTCAATTAATACTAAAATTAGACATCATGAATATACCAAGTATGGTATTTAGGCTTGGTACAACTAAATACTTTTGGTATTATCGACGTCTTTAGTTTGGACAAAGGAGCCTTTAAAAATAATGGTATGTCACAAAGCTTTTGGAAATAGTTCAACAAGTAAGCATGAACTATTCCTATTATAATATAGAGGTATACATACTTCATAATATTCCTTTAAGTTATTAAGGAATAATAAAGTGAAAAATATTCATGGTCAGGAGATATGAGTTGCTTCGGGTTGGGATACCGAAGAATATATTGACCAAGCATTCATCAATCATGATAATGTAGCATGGAGTAATTCCAAAATGCACATTAACTTATCAAAATCACGACATTGATGTTAATGAGGAGGATTAAGAATGAAGTCTTACATGTCAACATTTATCAAAAAACATGTAGTGTGGAGAAATTCCTAAATGAATATGTTATACATCAAAATATTTATTTAAGTGATATCAATGTTGCAACTACCAGAAACTTCCATTATATTTCATGAAATGCTTTGAAAATAATTGTGATATCCCACAAATATATGCCAACTATAATGACAAATGGATATTATACGATTCATAGTATGATGTAAATCCATTATTTCATAAGGAAATGTGTTTGGATGCAAATAGTTTGTTCAGATAAAAACAAACTTGTATCAAGATAAACACATTGTGCGTCTAATATACTTATCGTAATGATTTCTTAGGACATTGCATAAATACCTAAGGTAGAAAAATTGTAGTCAAGTTATAGACTACACTTCTATATAAGAGTGCACATCTCTATTAGAGATAGTGGGAGCTATGTTGACTTGTGTTTAGTCAATTCTCAAGATGCACAAATAGTTGGCATAGGAACTAGTTCCAAAAGTTCATGTGGAACAAAGTATGTTTCAGAGACACATATTGTGTAGGAAGGATAAAACCATGGTGATGGTTTTTATATTCACCGCGGTTGGTGATCTATTATTCAATGTGAATAATATTTCCTACAAGTAATAAGTGTATGGAAATTAGCTAAAATTGATAAGACCAACTAAAGTTCAATTAATGGATTCCATGTATCAAAGTGAAAAGGGGGATTATTATTTTGAATACTATGGTGGGTATTAAAGTGAGTTGATACATGGATGGTACAACCATAGTACTAATAAGGCTCTATTGGTTTGACCAAGTCGTTATACCTAAATCCGTTAGAATTTTACTTATCATAGCTAATTTTATGATAATATTATTTAGCATTGGATGTCATGACCACCAATCGTGGATGGTGTCTATATGATGCAACCAAAAAGGGGTGGTCACGTCACAAAAATGCTAATAAAGGTTGAAAGTTACTAAAATATGGTTTATGATTAAAGTAGGAAATATGATCACAGAATATACATTTACAAAAACATATTTTCATTTGTCTACCAAAGGTTAGTGAGAGAACCAATGTTTTCCAAGTAAAATATGTTTGAAAACATATGGAAAACAAACAAACATTGGTCTTATAGTTAGTTAAGACCAAGATGAAATTGATTCTCCAGTGATTGACTTAAAGTAGGAACCTAAGTTCTAGGGAACAAGATTTACTGAGGTAGATCTATAGGTTGCTTGGTCCTAGTCAATCATACATATAATGACATTGTATTGAAAAATACAAGTTGGAAAAATTCAAGAGATGAATTGTTTCTTATGTCACATGGCATAATCTCTTCAGGTTGACATGTTTGGGACATGGGAATAGATAAACATGGTGATTCAAAATCCATACGTCGAAGTGATGGATCTATCATTTAGGTCGTGATATTTATAAGAACCAATATTCCCAAGGTATATTTTACAGTTGGAAAATATCAGTTATATCCAGGAGAACTGCAGAGGATGTAGTCAGAACCATCTAATTGTACTTTGGATAGTACAAAAGATATGTACTTGGTAATTGGAGAAGAAAGGAAACTAGTTTTTGGGGATACAAACTAGTCTTCCATAGATCAATGTGATCTACAATCACAGTTAGGCTAAAGACGAAGAGCGAGTCAAGCTCATATCAACCAGTGCTAGTCATACCTACAAAGACCGAGTACATTGCTGCTTCTGAGGTAGCTAATAAGAAGTTATTAAATGAAACAATTTTTTCCAGTTCTTGGAATCTCACCTGGTGAAAAAAGTATTATCATAATGTAAATTATGATATTCTTACTGGCCAAGATATCAAGCTATGACAGTGGAAAAAAAGGATATACTCGGTATACCATCTATTGAGAAGCTATACTCAATGAGATAAGGTCGCAATAGTATAATTTCCACGCAGCATAACCATGGAAGGCCTAGTAGCTAAAGCCATTACTTTGTGGAAACATGATATTTATCATGTGAGTAGCTAACAAATTTTTTTAGCAAGTTGGCTCTAGAGAAAGTGGGAGTGTTGAAATAGTGGGTTCCCTAGACCTAACTATTCAGTGATTTTGATTACCATATCATGTATACAATTAGCTATACATGATTTCATCTTACCATTATAGTGTATAATTTTCTGCGTCCACTATTCAAATGGAAATGTCCAAAGATTAATTGTTGTATCAAGAGGTTATAGAAAAATCCTAGGCTATAATGAGAACTTCTAGATTCCATGACATTAATCTTAAATATATGTTCTATGGTCTAGATACATCTTACTGATTAGAAACAATAGATGTTTGACTATCATGTGCTGGGGGCTCATAAGTATTGAGACTTCTTCTCATGAAGTTCACACTTGGTGATCTCTAGTAGTGAGATCATGAGGACTGACCCACCAATAGGAACACCACATGTTTCAGGTGTCATTGGATGTTCCTATATACGATCATGTGTAATAGTCTTATAACTTGAGATCATTACCAATGTATGTCATTTTATTTCATACTTTTATGCAAGATGAAAACCATGGCAATGAAGTCGTGGAAAGGTAGTTTGTGTTGGGTGCGTTATTGATGGCATGGAATTGGTTGAATGGTCAAGAAATGATTTTTCACTTCTAGGTTATGGAAGTAATATATCTCAGAACATGTTGATAAGGATGAAAATACCTTTATAAGACCATGGACATGGTAGTCGAGGGTAAATCTGTCTTGTTAAATCAACAAAAAATAAAGTGAGAAAAGGGTAATGACACATGAGTGTGTCCTGATTTATGATATATTACAGACAAAGAGATTATATTACACAATGTGTGTTTGTAGATTAGTTGTCACTTCTGTGACAATCCTTATCTCTTCAGGGTCCATGATGGGTTTCTAGATCCCGCTCTTAGTTTGTGAATACTATTCACTACTATCGAGATAAGGGCCTAGAGGGTCACACAAAATAGTGTATTCAAGAATCTGCCCTATTCAGTTGAATATGAGTTTTGGAAATGGTGGGCCCCAGCACTGGGGTCCGGGATTTGTCCAAGGAAAAATGATCACCAATGAAATAAATAAATTCATATTATTCGAGTTTAGAATAATGAGTATTGAATTTATTTATTAAATGTATTTATGTGTTTTAAGTAAATACCTAAAAAATATTAATTGACGAATATTAAATTATTCAAGGTTCAATTAATGAGAGAAAAAAGTCGAGATTAATGGCTCAATTATTACTGCATAATATATTTTAATATATTATAAGTGATTGATAATAATATTTATAACTCAGATAAGTAGTCATAATATTTCGTTAACAGTGCATTGATTATTCAGGGCCAGGTTGGCATTTCCAGGTAATTAAATGACACTATAAATATAAGAGGATATGAGATTTCCAAACACTATCCACGATGACTCTCTCTTATCTCCTCTCTCACAATATTTAGAGAGAGAGGATCTGGATCCAAGGAGCTCGAATCAATCACTCTCTCAGGCATCGCACACAAAGCGATGCGGTGATTGTTGGAGCGTCGAAGGCGTCGTCAGAATTTTGCGCTAGCACCTGGATTACGACGAACGATGCTCCCACAGATTCCTTGAAGCATGTGTGGATGATCTAGAGGAATTCAACTTCAGATTATTCGATCAGCGATCACCAACAACGAGTAGATCTTTTTCACAGCTTCAGATTAAACCAAGTATTTTATGGTTATAAATTTGTGCTTAAAACCCTTCACGCGAGATCCTCGTCTTTGATCGGGCTTCTCTTCACCAACTTCGACAAGTTTACATCGATCGTCGATGGAAAAATCTTAAAAATCCACCTATTTGGGGCTTCCACTGCACACCCAGTTCCAACAATCATTTAGTTTTCATATGGTTTTTTAGGCACTATAAGGAAACTTCAAGATTCAATTCCCTTTCTTATCTCCATCCCAACTTTAAACACAATACCCTAATAAAACTGAAGTCATTCCATTAAGAATAAAACATCACCACCACTAACATCAAACTATAATCCAATAATTCCATCAATAGAAAACTAGAATAAATTAAGAAATCCCAATTTCCCATGGGAAATGAAAGCTTGGGGTGAGAAAGAGATTATGACGCTCTCCCTGCACCTATTAACCAAGTCCCAATAACCTTATCTTCAATATAATGATACCAAAAATAATAAGAGCATATTCCAAAACCTAGGTCCCATTGAGAACCTTGCCTATGATACCAATTTTCCATAAATCATCCTAGGGTTTTATCCAACTAGTCACCCAACCTGCTCCACCACAAGTCCCTAAGAGTGTTCCCAATCCATATAGACTAGAAACTAGTTCCTAATAATCACCAAAACAAAGCTTTGGAATGATTTCACCATCATAAATAAATAGTATAACCATGGAAAAAAGTTATATGCATTCAAAATGAGATAAAAATAATTGGAAATCCAAGAAAGTATATAACTAATAAAAAAAATAAACAGCAGAATCATGTATGAATAAGCCAAAGAAATAAATAAAATGGTATAAATAGCTGATAAAAAACACAAAGCTAAATAAAAACCCCAAACCATCTCCCACAAACCTCTATATGTCTCATGGTCATCATCCAACCAAAAATATCTCCTAAAGGATCATGATTAAAAATAAACTAGAATGAACTTGAATTTTTAAAATATAGGCAGGAGTTAATAGAAAAATAGGTCACCACAACCCGCTGAATCTAAGAATCCACTTTCATATACATTAAAAAATTATAGTTTGAAAAAAATATATACAAATAAACATGTTTCATAAGGATTTACAAAAATAAACTATAACACATCAAAAGTATGTTAAAACTCTTTTTCTAGGATTTTCATTAAATGAAAAAAAATCACTTGGAAATTTGTTTTCCACAACCAATACCTCTTGGCCCAAAACACCATTTTAAATTCCCACTTTAAAATTATTTCATAATTCCCCGTTTTGAAATTTAAATTTCATAACCCAAAAGTATTTTATATATTTGAAAGATTTTTCCAAAAAATCATTAAAAACCAATATTTTTATAAATCTATACACATTAACCCATAACCATGTTTTTAAAACCCACACAAACTCATTGTTTCAAAAACAATCCACATACACCTTTATATTAGAACCTCTCCAAAAATATTTATAAACTAACTTTTTACCTTTTTAAATAACACACCCTTTCAAACCTATTTATAATACAGTTGAAGGTACTTTAAAATCACTCTTTATTTTTTCCTTCTTTAAAAACTTTTCACAATACTTTTTAAAACATTTGAAAAGTAAACCACATAAAGAAGAAAGAAAGCACATAGTTATGAATCACTATGTCAAGTCACACAACAAAGATAAAAAGTAATGACATTGGTTCCAAACAATAATCCTAGAAATAGGGGATACGATCGATACAAAAGATAAATCCCCTAAATCATCATGAAAAGATCCTATTTTAATTTTCATCATCTCTAGAATCTAGTAATAAAAGGACCTAAACTAGTGACAAGGAACCTAGTTTGGCACTATTGAACCTATCCACAACCCTAAAAGTCCCATTGAACTACCTAAAAATAAATTCCACTGGAACACCTTCATCCACAGGATCAAGGAAAGTATCATCCCTAGAATTAATTTTTCCATGAGATCAAAAAAGATAATATCCCTAGAACATATTCATCTATGGGATCTTATAATAAATGACAAAAAAATTGTTTACCACTCCTTCTAATCAAACCAACTTGAAGTACTAAGGTAACACTACCTAATCAACCCACTATATTTTCTAAGGATTTCCCTCACAATGGTCATCTACTACATCCCTAGGACTCCCAAGACGAGTGGAATGGTGGTGATAATGATAAATTATCACCATATCAAATATAAATAATTTTAAATCACACACACCTCACCATACATACACTCATAAAGAAGTAACCCTATTATATAAAAACACAAGAAGCATATGAAAATGCATTCTTAGTAAATATCACTTAATGGGATCATAATACACCAATAGAATACAAGTTTAACAATGGAATAAAAAGGGTTTCACACCATTTAAGAGACCCATTCTTCATAAAATTCCAAACATTCCATCTATTTTAAATCATTCATGGAAGGCTAAGCTGATTCTTCATTTTAAAAAGTATTCCAAATATAATCTTGAGACCAATTTTATAAAAATAAATTTGAAACTCAATAGTAACTCACACTTCCCCTAAAAACAACCTTTGAAAAAAAATCCACTAACAATTTTCAAAATGAAATCCACATGGGATAACTCACCCTTTTGAAAACAACTAACCCACTTTTATCATTTCAAAATCTTTAAACACATTAAACCTTAGATATAAAAATCAACCATGGTTATAAAATGGTTTCAAATAAAGTATACAAGGGTTAAAAAACCCCTTTTAAAAGTAAATAATCCATGATAAATAATTAAAACACTTTCAAAACACCTAAAAACTTGGTTTGAAATTAAATCAATATAATAAAACTTTTTAAAACCTCAAGATAGTGCTCACCACCAATTTTAAAACTAAAATAATTATTAAAAAATCCATTTAATAATTTTCACAAATACATGGCATGGAATCCCATCCCATGAAAATGTTTAAAATCACCTTTAAAATCAATTTATCCCTTCATGAGTCATACATATAATCATAATTTAAATGAAAATAATTCCAAAACCATCAAGCATTTAAAGTTATACAATATAAAGTGGTGATAAAGAAACATCTACCTCAGTTTAATGATGATCATGTCTAAAGTTGTTTCTTACAATGGAGAACACTCCCATAATCTAAACACATCCTCTAAAACCCCTACGCAAGAAAATTCCCATGATTTAAACCAACTCCAATCCGAAAATCAACCCACATAGATATTAGGATCCTTAAGAAGGAAAGAAATCAAGGTAAATAGAAGGAATAAAGGAGAATAAGGGGCTTAGAAGAATATTTCATGTAAGAATCCACATGAAATCATGGTGGTAGGACAAAAAATGAAGAGGAGGGAGGGGAGACACCCAAGGAGGTGTTCCTAGTCTATTTGAGTGAGATGAAGGAGAAATGGAGGGCTTAAGACTTAAAATAGAAGATGGAAAACGGTTTAATTTACAATTTTAATAAATTTGGGAAGGTGATGTGGTTTGGATGTACAATTTTCCAAAGCATGTGTTGACCATGTGTAGGCCCCTACCTAGACAAAAACCACCTACATAGTTTATCTAGAGGCACTACATAGTTTGATAAATAATTCTATAATAGTTACATATAGAACTGAAAAATTACAGATCCATTCCACACACCTATCTCATGGTTTAGCAATCTATGTGCAAGTCATACACTATTACCCAGACTCATTATAAACCTATGTGGTTTATCTTAGGACTTACATGGTTTGAACTCAATCATTTGTAACCTGTATGGAAAAAATGTGTGAAGAAAAAAATTAATTAAAAACCCAACTAAGCATCGGAAACCACATGATTTACTCTAAACCATGTTCCCCAGTCATTCAAAGAAATAAAAGGTCCAAATTTCCATTTTTTGGTCCAAAACACCATGGAAAATTAAAATGATCCTAAAACTCATGAAATAAAATAACTTCGACACCATAGTGACATGGTGGGTTTCACACTATGAGTGAAAAATTTTCACTATAGTTTATGCCTTCTTTTTAGAAATAACCCTTCACAAAATGTATTGCTTTATTTTTTAAAATAGTTCCATTTTCATCACATTTATTTCTAAAAACCAATTTTAATCCTACTATTGGTAGTTATTTAGGTCATCCAACTAAGGTCCAAACTTGATTCCTTTCAAATTGATTATTCTCTTCTTACATAGCCCCTATCCCGCTTTCATCACCAAAGGAATCATATACCATTTTAGGTTTAAATTGTGATAAGAATTTATGATGATCACATTGATTTATTAAGAATATTATAGTTTTAATTAGTTAACTTACATCACCAATTATATTATCAGTAGGATGACTCCTTAATACTAAGATATTTTTAGGTAAATTTGTAGTTGGTTATCAAATATTGGATGTATATCTTCCATCGAAGTTGATTCTGGATATTGAAAATACAATTATATTACTTCTAGAGGATTTATTATCAGTATTTTCATATCAAATTTCAATAAACTATTAAGAGGAAATTGTTGAAAGAAATGATTGAATAAAATTTGGAATATCCCGATGGAAGCCAAAATCTAATGGAACACCATCTCGTGTACCACATAAATTAATTTGTCACTTTCCATTGATCCCCAGACTCCATAATCCTTTCATGTCTGATGAAATATCAATAAAAATTTGATGGAATGATACAAAGAGAAAGAATAATAATGAAGAGTTTTTCACCCTATATATGGATTTTCATGGAAGAGATTTTATACTCGATATCCTTATTTTATAGTCGATGTATGTAATGTGAGGATGGGTCTTTCGTGTGACGGTTTTAATCCATTTGGTTATATTCTTACTTCGCACAACACATGGAATGTTTTTATACACATTTATAACCTTCCCCTATGGTTGTGTATAAAAAAACCTTACACTTTTATGAGTATACTCATATCTGTCCCTTCTGATCCCAACAATAATATAGACATATACATGCAACCTTTAATTAAAGATTTGAAACTTCTTTGGGATATGGGTTTTCGCACATATGATGCATGTTCAAAAGAAATATTTCTGATGTGTGCTACGCTTATGTGGATGATCAATTAATTTCATGATTATGAAATGATGTTTGGATGGAGCATGAAGGGAAAACTATCATGTCCTATTTTTATGAAGAATACTCGATCTAGAAGATTGAAATATCATAGTAGTTTTAGTTTTATGGGAAATTGACTATTCTTTCCAATGGACCATCCATATAGAAAAAACCATCAAAGATTTTAAAATACCATGGAGACTGACGATACACCTCAGCATATATTTGGAACTGATGTGCTTGATAAATTGAAATATTTCAGTTTTTCAATCGGAAAGGGTCAAATGAAATCTAGTGGGAAGAATAATGTTTCCAATGATACTCATTACAATTGGAAGAAGAGGAATATCATCTTTGAGTTGCCTTATTGGTCAACCAATTTGTTATGTCATTTTTTAGACGTAATTCAAATTGAAAATAATATATGTGAAATGTTGCTTTTGATTATTCTTAATGTTAAGGGAAATAAAAAAGATGATTTACAATCTCGGAATGACTTGGTGGATTGGGGGATCAAACCAGAATTGCATCCTGTGTGTATCAGTGAGAATAAATGGAAAGTTCCATGTGATTCTTATGTAAGGACACCTAAAGAAAAAAATCAATTTCTAAAAGTACTAGAGACTATTAAAGTTCCTAATGGATATTCAAGAAATATATCAAAATGGTTCAAAAAATAGAGTTGAAGATTAAATCTTTGAAGACTCATGATTATCATGTCCTTATGCATGAGTTGATTCTAATAGAAATCTATCATCTTTTTTACAATAATGTAAGGGTGTCAATTATTTGTTTTTTCCATTTGTTTAGAGATATTTTTTCTATTTTTTCAAGTATCTCTTGCAAAAAATATTGGCAAAGACACCATTAATTTTGTGTGAGTTAGAGAAAATATTTTCTCCATCATTTTTCACATGCATGTTGCATATGACTATCCATCTTCCAATTAAAATACTTCTTGGAGGACCTATTTCTTTTCTTTGGAATTATCCAAATGAAATAAATATATACACATTGAAATATTATGTCTTGAACAATAATTATCCTAAAGGTTCTATCATGAACGGTTACTTGGATCAAGAATGTATGGATTTATGCTCAATATATTTTTTCAATCTCACTAAAAGAACAAACATACCAATGAGAAATAAAGAAGAAAAGTATGAGAAAATTGAACCCAGTTTTCCATCACTTCCTCAAACAGAAGGAATTGTCAGATCATATATATTGAGGACATTAAGCCTTGAAGAGTGAGAGATGGCACATTGCACAGTATTGTTCAACTGTGATTTTTTCGATGAATACATAAAGTAAGTAAATTTAACATGTATATCTTATCTCGTCTCTTGTAATTTTATATATCTATTAAACTATTTATATTTTTAACTATAGGTAACATAAGTAAATGATAAATAGAAATCATCATTCTTTATCTTTGATAATGAGAGAGACTTTTCATAGTAAAGAGTTTTCTAATTGGTTGAAATTGAAGGTAGAAATATTGATATAATAAATAAATAAAATAATTATTTAATTAAGTTTAATATTCATTTATATTTTAGGTATAGATTTTTCCTTCTAACTTTGTTTCTGAGGAAATAAGAGCTTTGGCTTTTGGTCCTAAAACTGTGGTTCGTGAATGTAAATCAATTGTGATCAATGGGTGCATATTTATTATCACTAAACAAAAAAATAACATGATAACACAACATGATGGTGTTATTCTAACTGCTACAACATACTATTATGCTGATGCATCAGATAATAGACCTAATTTTGAAAATGTAGCTTATTAGGGACTCGTTGAGAAAATAATAATATTGGATTATTACTCTCATGGTCGAGTCACAATAATGAAAGGTTAGTAGTTTGAGTCGATGATGAGTAATGGCACCTTTATTGATGATTATGGATTTTAATTTATTGACATGACTCACACTCTTTCTTCTGATGAACCATATGTATTAACATTAATGACGAAATAGTTTTTTTATGTCAAAAATCCTATTTGACATAAATTTGGTGTCATTATTGAAGTAATTATATGACATGTTTTTTATGATGGTGATGATGGAATTGACACCATCTATTCTGTTATTGGCACCAACCCATTTATTAATTATGATGACTCTAATATCTCATTTTTCAGAGTTGGTTGTGAACCCAAAGTTGTGGTGGGAAATATATAGAATCGGCCATCCATGTTATCAGTTCTTTTGGTTTAGCTCGACTTGGGTTGTTAAGGTTGGTAATATTCAAAATCATTTAATATTAATTACAAATATTTTGTATCCTACTTGACCTTAATGTTAATTTTTAATGTTTATTAGTTGCAGTTTATTTGAGTTTCATTTTCTAATATTGAATAATACTATATTCAAACCTACAAAACTAAACACAACTAAAAAAATTAAATTATAATAAAAAATAAGAGGAATTAAATTGGAAATATTAAACTTATTGATATGAAAATAAAAACAAATGAAAATAATGACCTTACCAAAAAATAGCTAAAGTACATAATTGAAAATATGAACCAAATAACCTAAGACAAATAAGTCATGTCTCATATTTTTTGTTTTTTGGGTTACACATTAGTTATAATTTTCTAATTACTTCCATATTTTTTTCAAATGAAGTAAATAAAACCTATTGAGGAGAAACAATGAAAAAAGATGATGGAAAACAATCACTGAATAACTGAGATGGGCATTCCTCCATTAGTTCCTGTTGTGAGTATTTCATTTCATATATATATAAACATATATATCAATAACATATAATTTCATCTGATTAATTTTGTTTTAAACTTTTATGTAGGATCCACCACATAGGAAATAGTTATTCGATGAGCATACTAGTAGTGGTCTCAGTACTTAGGCCAGTGGTATGGTGGGCACGAGAGCTAGGTGCTCTATTCAGATTACCTGATTAGACTCTGTCCCTCCCATTGACGTACCATCTTCCACACATTCTGATCTTATTGTGTCGTTAGGGACACACGAGATATTTAGGCCTCCCATGTTTTCACCAGGCTTTATATTTGAGCCTCCTCACCCATATTTACTGTATTTGATGATGATTCCCACTTCTTATCCTTATTATGCATTTGGATAGCCATTCATGCCAACTTCTTTATCATTTACTTCTTTCTCTCTAAGCTTCTACATTCCTTGTTCGAATCCTGTTCTGACTCAGTCTATGCCTAAGGAGCATACACTAGGACCCACTCTAACTGTATGGGGTTATGTTCCTTCAGTGCCTATAGATCCAATAGTTCCCATTGATCATACGACCTCAGGTATATTTTAGAACCCTAAAAAAATTTATACCATAATTTATTTTCTTTATAACATGTATTGATATAATATTTGTTTTTCTTTCATAACAGATATATCTACTGATAGGCAGTGGGGGAGTACATGCATGCGTGTAGTGTGGAACCACCACACACAGTTGATGGTGTAATATAATGAAGACAACAAAATCATCAAAAAAAACATGGCAACAATGTCGGAGTTTTTTTAGTGAAGCTTGAAAAATACTCCAACATCATTCTCGTCAGACCACTCTCATGGATACAGTTTCCAAATGAAGTCAAGGATAATTCTTGGGCACATATATAGGTACAAAAATCTGTTTGATTTAATGTAATATTATTTTTGTATTTATATTAATTAATATTTTGGTGTCAACTTCAGTTTAATTTTCCTGATGGTGAGGGTGCACAACCAGCAAGTCTAAAGGAATTAGGTGAGCTTTAGAGAACCTATAAATAGGAGTTATATATTGGATGATATACTAGATTTGGAATAGAGTTAGAGGTGGTACCTTTCAATAATGATTGTCTGATAGAATAGTATCGACAAATGATTACTCATTATATGACTACCAAATTTAAGATATTAATCACATTTAAGGTTTTTAAATTAAATTTTTCATGTTTTTCAATAATACAATCTGTTGTATTATTGAATTTTATTTAGGAATCATTCAGAAAAAATAAAAAAAAACATTTATGCTAAAAAATACCTCCACACTTTTGGGCGTACTACAATGTCAGATCTTGAGAGGAAACAAGTACAAAAGTTGTTTATAATTTTTATAGGACTTGAAATTTTTATTGTTTCCTCCATAATTTATTCAATTTCTGAAGTTTTTATGTAATTTCAGTTATGAAATTTATTATTGGTAACTTATTTTCAATTATGGTTTCATGTATTCAATGTCATTGTAGAGTTAGGTATTGAATATTGAAGGACGTGTGCCTCAAGAAAAACTTTTTTTCTTAAGTAGAAAGAAAAAAGATGGAAATGCGGTTAATGAACCAACACAGCAACAGATTGTAAGTTTTACTTTGTTGATTTCAAATTTTAATATCTATTTTGTAACTTAATAATCTATTTATATTTGTAACAGGTTGCTTTGGAGGATCTTGATGCCCAGGAACCTAACAATTTTTTGCCAAATGATCACTTACATCAGGTGTTGGGAGATGAGTACCCTGACAGAGTATGTTACTGACCTGGGAATAGTATAGTCCTCAGGTGGTATAGGACCTCTTCAGGTACAAGTTATAGTACCACTGAGTTGAAAAAGGTTAAGTCATGGGCAGAATAGTCCAAAAAAAGGGTCACACAGGTGTATGAATGGGTTGATAGGGAAAACTCTGAATTTATGAAATTGATGAAATTTTTATGTCCATCACTTACAACAGAGACCAGAGTATCTTTTGATGAATATATGTCTTCAATGAGTTCATTATATAGTGCACAAGGTGGTATTCCTAGTGGTGTTTGAGATGATGTCGTTCCTGGAGATGACGATGGTGAGGAAGAGGCTGAGGCGTAGGCCGAGGCGGAGGACAAGGGTGAGGATGAGGCCTAGGATGAGGATGGGGATGAGGATGGAGATAACAAAAGTAATATGAATGAGGATGAATATGAGGCTGATGATGATGATGATGATGATAGTAATGGTGATGATGGAAAAATTGATCTGTTACATTTTTTACTGATATTACTGACATTTGATGTTTGATGAATTGTTGTGCCTGAATATATGTGTGATTAGGTAGGTCACATTATGCTTGACTCAAGTAGCCTAAATACTATATAGTTTTAATCACAGCACCTTTTACCAATGTATTGTCATATTTTTTGATAAATTAATTAGGGTATTTGGATTTTAGTATCCTTTAGTGCCATAGAGGATTTTTTCAGTCTTATACAACTCATCAAAGCCTCCACATGTCTTATGGATGATCATTTGGCCAATGAAATTTTTTTTTCTAGAGAAATATAGTAATTATATATCTTGAGGGTATGGACATTGATTATCATTTGGTGGTAAATCCTCCCTATTTTTTCTTCTTCATGGTCTAACTTCCAATTATGCCACCACTATGATAGATATTCTAGAAAGTCCAACCACAATCAATATCTCCTATTTTTATAATCATCTTTTTGAGTCAAATATTATTTTGGATCCTACTTTAGTTTTTCTATGATAGATCATAGTGCCATGACATCTTTTCAAGGATATGGTGGTGTGCACTATTCCACTACTCATGGACTTTCTTGTGGAAGTGGACATAGACGCATAATTTTACAACATTATGGAAAACAATTCCATCACATTGACATCTATTAGACTCTCAATGGATGCTCAATATCCCTTCACACTACCCAGGAAGCCTTCGGTGAGTCATAAGATCCACTAAAGCATACACCCAAACTCTTGGATGAAGAACTTGAGCTTATTCATTGTCATTATACCACTTAGTCATCTTCCTCTGATTCATTCTCTTTTGATGATTTTCATTGTGGGACACCATTTTGATAGTATCATTAATGAGCCTGTAAGGGGATCTGAGCGTTCTCCTCCCCCCGTCACCGCCTCCCTCTCCTAGGGTTTGCTCGGTACCTCTTTCCTCGTACGCGGTGGGTTTCAGGGTGGCCGATCCTCAGTTGCAACGGTGTCGGAGACTTCATGGACTCGGCCATCTCAATCTTTCGCCCCACTTCTTGCCTCACCTCGCCCAACTCCTTTTTCACTGGATAGGGTTCCCAAAGGCAGCACGGTGATGGTTCACGGCCGAGGTCCAGCTTCTGCGGCTTGAGAGTGTAACCTCATTTTCCTCGTGTGCGTTGTCTTGTTCATCATGATCTCCGCGTGCGACTGGGATGGCGGCGATGGGCTTTGGCTTTCAGCGGGTCTACGGAGTACTGGTGATGTCTTTCGTTTTTTTTTTCCTGGATTTATTATTTGGTTTTGGGTGCGGCTTGATTTGTGCGCCGGCTTTGATTCATGTTCTGGTTGAGGTTTTGGTGCTGGTTGGATGTATGATCTTCAATATTTGCTTCGCTTCTGTTTCTAGTTGTTTTGGCTGCTGATTTGGTCTGGCTAGTGGCCGATTGATGCTGGGTTTTGGTCTTTGTGAAATTTTTTTTTTCTGGATTTCGTTCTTTTGGGTTGATCTGATGGCGTTCAAGTGATTGGATTTTTAGTTTATGTTGATCAGTGAAGGTGGTGCTATGTGTTGTTTGGCTGAAGGTGATTGTTATGTTTTCTCGGTGGCTATGACGATCTCTGACGGTCTCCGGCGATTGGTTTGGGTTTAGGACGGTGATGATGGAGACAATAGCTACGACGATGACTTTGGTTTTTCTTGTGAAGACATGATGACGGTGTGGGTTCTTCTTTGATGGTAACTGGGTTTGGACGTTCTCCAATGGTTGCTCTGGTGGGTAAGGATGACGACGACGAAAATTTGGTTTTCCTAATGATGATGGCAGATGGAGATGACGGGATGGATGACACGGTGCCTCGTGGTTTGGGCCACCTCGATGTTTTCATTTTTTTTTTGAATTTCAAATTATGGCTCTGGTTTTTTGTTTGGCACTGGAGTCGTTCAGAGCAGGTGGGGTGCTTTTGACTTTTTTTGATGTTTTAAAGTGGGTTTGATTTTGGAACTTGAACCGGGATAGTGTTTTTTGTGTGTGGCAATTATAGGGTTCACACTAAGACTTTAAAAGTGTTTTTGAAAAATACAAAAAAAATGGATTTGGAGGATAGTATCATTAACACTTTCCAAAGGTGATTGGTATCTCGCCATTGCGGTGATGATGATGTCTCTCTTCATCTATAAATTCATGGATGGTTTCTTCAATTTCTCTTTGAGTAAGCATTCTATTCAATTTCATTACAACCCTTCATTTAAATTAGTATATAAAAATCAGTACCTACCTTAAAGAACCTATTTTAAAACATCATTCAAGTTTTTTAACTACTAAATTAATCAATCAAAAATAGAAACACAATAAGGATATATTTCTATTTCTCAATCTATCCATTGTTATTTTTCCCTAGTGTTCACTTTGGTGTGGATATCATCCTTATTTTGGTGTGGATACCATCATTTTTTTCAAATGTATTCAATTGGTATATTGTACTTTCAAGTGTTGACTTTTTCCCTATCATTGTATTGTATATTTTTTGTATTTTTAGGTGTATTTAAAGTTTTTTTTCCAGTGTGGTGTTTTTTTAGGTGTTATATTAGTTTTTTTTAGGTGTTGTATTCATCATCATTATATTGTGTTTTTTCAAATGTTTTTAGAGTATTTTAAGGTGTTTTGATTTCAATTGTGGTGTTATATATATTTTTTTCATTAGTGTTATTTTCCTTGTCATATCCGTACCTTTTCATTTATTTCACTGATGTAGGAATATAATGATCAAATTATGATTAACTTCTTAATTGAATGTGTGATTTATGTTTTGATGGTTGATAGAAACCTAATGTATTTGGTGGTTGTTTGAATTTAATGGTTTGTAGAAAAATCCAAATGAGGAGACTATTGAGAATAAGTTTTTGGAGATTATTAAAGACTAAAAGTTTTAGACATGTTAAATAAACCCTAAGATGATATGGTTTTCAAAAGTGGAATGTTTTTTATGTGAAGATAATGTGGATATGATTAAGTGGATTTAGTGTTGGATTTTTTGGTCAACACATTAATTATATGTGACTCATATTCTATCTCATTTGATTTGTATTATTTCAGGTGAGGTGAAGTTTATTCTAAGGTACGAGAGTGATTGAATATGATTAGAAGAATATTGGAGGCAATTTTGGAGAATAATGAAGTTATGGTGGATTTATATATTCAAAAGCCTATATATTATTCTTATGGGAAGTAAAATAGATTTTCTATCCAATAAATGATCATTTTTCATGTAATTTTATAAAAAAAGTTTTAACTATGTCATGGTGTAGTAGATAACACACTATAGTGGAGAATAATAAGAATTTCAGCTTAGAAATGATTTTTTTTTGTGTGTGTTTGGGAACCAAAAATGACATTGACTACTCCATGATAAAATATTTGTGAACATTTTAAGAAAAGTAAAAATTTCAAGATGTTTGTACCAAAGAAATTGAAATGGGTTAATTGGAAGAGTGTTTCTCATATGAATATTGAAATTAGGAATACTATGTTGTGGCACATGCCATGGTGGGAATCAAAAATCCCTATCTAAAATGATAAAGGTAGATTATACTGTGACATAAGTTGTAGTGATCTAGTGTTCAAACTAAAAAAACATTTATACATGTCATTATTGATTGGGTAATTTGAGAATGGTTTTATAGTATCTCAAATAGGTTAAACCAAAAAATCTTAATACATTCTGTATTGAGGGGAGTCTGTTGTTTTTATGTGCTATTGCAGTGGTGTTTTTTTGTGTTGTTTTAAGTGTTGTATGTAGGTGTATGCTTTGTGCTATTTTAAGTGTTGTATGTAGGTGCATGTAGAGGAGGGGAGTCTGTTGGCTACTGTGTAGAATCCTGGAAATGCCCTATACCAATGGTTTTAAACCATTGGTATAGTGTTTAATACCATTCTTTTACCAATGGTTTTAATAAACCATTGGTAAAACTCTATACTAGTGTTTTATCAACCATTGGTAAAATGTGAAATCATTCTATATATCAATGGTTAATAAACCATTGGTATAAATATATACTAAATGTTGTATTGAAATTATTGGTATATTGAACTTTACATAGCCCTATACCAACGGTTTAAGAAGAACTGTTGGGATATGCATATCCTAATGCCAAACTAACCAATGGTTTGGAAAACCTTTGGTATAGGGTATACCAAAAGTTTTCATGCTTATACCAATGGTTTGAAACCATTGTTATATACTTCCTTTCCAGCAGTGATATATTAGTTAGTTTTTACCTATGTTCCCTGTGTTTACAATTTTACCCTTTTGTACTAGTTTCATATGAGCGTTGTCAGTATTCATTATTCTTAAAATGTTCATCATTAAAAATAAATTAATTTTAGTATAATTTATTATTTATAATGATTTATTAATTTTAAATTTCCTTTCATGAGTTCTTTATTCTATATCCTAGAAGATGAAATCGATAACAAGCATATTTCCGTGATTTTAATCCACAAAGGTTGTTTTCTTAGTTAATGAATTAGATATTGGTAAAACCCTTCAAGAACAAATAAAAAAATTATTTACATATTTAAATAATATTAAACCATAAATTATTTTTTTATAATCATCCATGATATAATTTCATAGCATTATTCAAGTATGTGGTCAAACTAACCCAAACATGAACATAACATTATTATAGGATAATTATGAGATAATTTAGTTGAAATATAATTATGCCACTATAATAATGATATAATTTAGTGTTAATTGGTGTCATATATTATAATTATAAATAATTAATGGAATAATTTATTTATAAGAAACAATTACATAGTATGAATAATCTTTTCCCTCTTAGTTCGCTTGTTTAAGAGGGTTAATTTTATAATGTTTATTTATCACCCATAAAATTAAGTGGTTATTCATTTTTTATTATCATAACCTTATTAATATCATAAAAATAATATTTATCCTTTAAAATCATTCTTATATCCATACATGAAAGTGGGTATTGAAGAACATAATGCATCATAACATGAAGACGGTAGTCCACGTGTATGCATGGATGATGATTTCATTTTTCAAAGAACAGGATAAATAAATAATATATTTTAGTATTAAATAAAAATATATAACTTATAAATATCATAATTATATATTAAATTACATTTTTATACCATCTAGGTTAGGTGGTGAAAGAAAACAAACTCGTTTATTCATGGAGGTGGTAGTTCATACATACGCACGTTTCATGTATTCATTTTTCTTAATAGAAAAAGAGAAAAGGTGGTTGATTCTTGTACCATCATTATAATAGAATATAAGTATACTAATGATACTGATGTTATAATTTTAATATATTTTAATGAAATTTTAATGGCAAGGAGTGCACAAAAAGAAATATAAATGAGAAAGAGGGGTTAGGAACTTATACCTCACTCCTTAGACTATCATCTTTGTAAAGGGGGTTAAACCTTTAAGGTATGGTCTTTTTAGAAGACCAAAACCTATTTAAGGTAGTAATTAATTTTTAGGAGAGGTTTTGGTAGATTTTTGTCTGAACTTATGGGGTTTTGGTGTAAGGGGGAGTGAAGAGAGGATAGACCCTTTTATAAGTAAAAAAGGGATAATATTTTTTTAATTATTCAAAACTTTTGAACAATGGAAAGTCTATATCAAGGAAAGTTGATCAAAATTTTGATAAATGATGGGGTGGGGAATAGATAAGGATTATAAATCATAAAATATGTTTTTTACACATTTTTTAAATATGTTTCAATCCCTTTACCCGTTGATTTATTACTTTTAATATTTTATCTTTTACCGTAGTAATTAGTTTTTACCTAAGGTAACTAAATTTTTATGCCTAAAAATAAAGTGGTCCTTATTTGATAATTTGGAACTAATGATATTAAATTTTAAATCCATTTTTTATGGTTCAATTTATAAAATTTCTAAAAATTAATTTTATTATAATAAATGTAAAACGTATTAAAACAATTTTTGAGAAAAAACATTACTTGTGTTTTAAAATATCAATCATGAGTTTGTAAACAATAATAAATATTTTAAAATGTATAATTTAAATTATAAAATACATATTTTTCCAAAAAAAAGGTTTTCATAAATTTCTACTTCATACTTATATACTAATAATGGCATAAAAGTTACAATACTAATAAAAATGGTATATTTAACTGTTCACCTAAAAATCAAATGTTTCATAAAAATCATAAAATTTCACACTAAGATAATTTTGACATTAAAAATTCAAAATTCATGTTCATTTTATAGAATTCAAATTATAAAAATTATATATTTGGATTTAGAATAAAAATGCAAAATATAAGGATAAGTTATTTTTAATGAAAATGGTGTTTTAAAATAGTATGTGTTCTTATTATTATTTCATATAAATTTATAATTTAAATGATCTTAATATAGTATTTCTATGATTATAATATTTTAAAATTGTTCAATTTAATTTATTAGGATAAAATATACAATACTTAACAAATAGGTTTTTGAAAAAAAACTTTTATACTAAATATGTTTTAACAAATACCATTAAAATTAATTATTTATATTCTAAAATTTAATTTTACTAATAAATTGATATTAAAATATTTATTTTAATTTTATATACACATCATATCATATTTTTATAATAATATTAATAATATTTATACACAACTCATAAATATACATATATATATATATATAATATTTTAATATCATATTTTTATTTCATTATGAGTTATATTATTTTAAATTTATGGTCATATTTATTTCATATATATATAACCTTACTAAACTTATTTCATTCACACTTCTCATTTACATAGTTTTAATTTTAGAAATCTCAATATGCTTTCTCCTTTCATGGTATTATTTCTCATTGTCAGTTTTGTTATACTAATGGTGATCCTTAAAGTCAATAGTGGTCTGTGGGAGATGTTATCTCTAAAGATATTATTATTTTCAATTTATTATCCCCTTTTAATTTTTACATTTTTAATGGATGCATTAATCCATGATGTGTAATACTTAGTTTCATGTACTTTTTTTTGGAATGTTTTACTATGAAAGAATAAAGTGTTGTTAGTTTAATCTCAATCTTGTATATATTGTTACATAATCTATTTTAATTCCTTTGAACAAATAGAAAAAAATAGTTTATAATCATAAACATATAGTTTATTGAAATGATATGATTTATAATAACCTAGGTCATGACATTATAAGAAACCAATTTCTTTTCATCATTATAAATAATTTTTTTAAGATCGCCACCCACAAGCACTATAGCGATAAACCCATCCTTAACCCTTATTAAATTATAAGTATTTTATTTATCACTACATCCAGTATGCCCATACATACAAAAAAACCATTTGAAATTATAATCCCATTAAATAGAAACCACAATATGATTTTGAGAATATTATATAATTAGGATATTAACTTCTTCATTCAATAATATAATCAATCCACATGCACAACTAACTATTCCCACAAAAAATGCATTATGAAATCAAACCTTATTTTTAAGAAGATTTATGTGCTTACAACCTAACATAGTTTCATACATAAAAACTTTTTTAGGTATATTTTTACCACTCCAATTATAGAGTAATTGAGTTATTATAGGGTTTCCAAGTCCTTTCCAATTTCAACATATGAGTTCTATAACCTCAAATGGGGTTTATCTTCTATAACCTCCACCTTTTCATTATTAGAATGCATAATTTTACCAAAAACTTCATTAATTTAACACATGAAACTATATCTCTCAAATTCATCATCATATGATCTTTTACCTATACCAAAAAATTTATTCACATCATTACCTCACATATGGTTTTTTCTTTTCCAAATTTTCTTCTATGAAATATTTTTACAAGGTAAAATCATGTGAGCCTTATGTATCCCAAACCCCAAGTCTTGACCGGATTGAATGGCCCCAGATCTAGTAACCTAGATATAGTGTCTTTTTTATTACATTGGTATAAGATACAATCAATTGCATCTCAAAGGACTGAATATTTTATCAGGATTGAAGAACCATATACATAAATTCTTCTCATTTTATATTGGAAATAAAATATAAAAAATTGTTAGAGAAATTATTATGCACCCTTGAACTCATTCAAAGATTCTTTCTTCATATCCTGGGGAAACAAAAAATATATAGGGTTATCTCATACACTCAATAGGGTTTAGGTATAGTGGAAGCTATCATGAGTGAATAAGGAATAATCAATGTGGAAAGGTAAATAACTAAAAACACATGTCATTTAATCAATAACTTGAGTACGAAATGCATCCATGGATAATATCAACGCATTAATATCCTAGATAATAATAACTGAATTATAAATGAGGAAAATGATTAATATTAGATGTCATGATTTTATAAATCATGATATCTATACCTTCAAAGCCTTATTCTAAAACAATTTAATCGATGGGTATGTATACACCTGAAACTCATCTAATGCTAACTTACTAATTTGTATCATGAGACTTATCAATGCATCGAGGGGATATATAATTTTGAGCCCCACCCATCACTGCATGTCCAATTCATTCCTAATATGTTTAATGATCAGCTTAAATTCATAAACAATATTCATTATCAACAAATTTTTTTATCGAATAAAGAATACGGATTATCAATATTTCCACAATCAATCAAAAAAATTCAAATTAAAACACCACATGTATAAATAGTATATGGTTTAGTAAATAAGAATATCCATGACACAAAGAATATAGATATTTAAGTTAATTGTAATTTTTAATGGTCATAAGAAATTTAATTCTTTAAGAAAAAGTTAATGCCCATGAGATTAATCAAGAGATGAGAGATGACCCTCAAAAAGTGGATTTTATAGTAAAATTGATTCTTTTAAAGAGTATATGAAAATTTAAATGAAAATTTTAAAATAATTTTTCATTAAATAGTTTTATTTGTAAAATCATTGAAAACTTGTAGAATAATCTAATGATTATAAAATAGTTATAGCAGTTGGAAGGTCCATTAACATCATATAAGTTAAAAAACATTCCTTTTGAATTTTTTAAATAAAATTGTAAATGACCACTTTTAGGAAAACATTAGAAATATTATTTTCATACCATGTAAAAAGTCAAGGATAACCTAAAATATCCTTTATAAATCTTTTTTTTTGAATAAAAAGAATTTTTATAAAACAATTTTGAAAAATATGGATATGAAATAAAAAATATACCTGATCAACAATAGAAATAAGATTGGATTTTATTTTAAACATTCATATTGAAATAGTAAATTGAATTTAATCATTAATCATAATTGATAAATAAATATTCATGTTAAATAACTCAAAGGGGAAACATATACACCACATAAAATTAAATAGGTCCATATTAAAAAATATGTCTCAATAGAGTAGAAATTGAGAAGAAATACCTTACAATGATCATACTGTTGAAGTGATAATTAATTAATGAATTTATTATGTGTATCAAATGTAAATCCACATGAAATAAGTGAAAATACAATATAAAATAATCAAAATAGATTACACACATAATCTTGGAATATTAAAGATGATGAAAAATTAATCACAAGTAGAAAAAAAATTTAACATCAGGGTTTTAATGTCGGTTATTTAATAACCAGCATTAAAAAGGTTTTTACATCAATTCTATAAATAACCGATATAAAAACTCTTACCCTTTAGGTTTTAACTTTTATATTTTTATAACCGATGTTAAAACATTTTCACATTGGGTTTAAACATCGTTTATATATATATATATAACCAACATTAAAACCTCAATATGAGAAGTATTTTAACTGTGATTATTTGTATAACCAACATAAAAAAAGTAAAATTTTGAACATGTGGGTTTGGTATTTCAATTTTTTTACAGTGCACATTTTAATTTTTATTATCTTGTATAAATTTTAATACATCACTGCCAAACATATTTTGATTTACATTATATAAACTCTCATTCTCTTTTTTCAACATTATCGACCTCTTAAATCCACATAAAATTTTTATATCTTCTTAAATTGATTATTTCAAAATGGTTTTATTATCATTATTTAATTTCTTTATTATTGTTTATGTTCATCAACAAACTTCTTCATAATTCTTTTTATAATGAAGAAGTCTTATTCCAATCGAGTTATGAAGATAAAACTTAAGCATCAGAATCACCCGATGAAGTTAAAAATTACTAAACAATCATTTTTATTTCTGTCACATCAGTTATTCCCTAAAAATAAAAGGAATATCAAAAAACAAAATATCTATTTGAAGGAAATATTCAAAATCAATGAAATTAGGTTGAATCTTTAAGTATGTTTTTTGTTTTTTTCATTTGGTTTATGTAATTTTCATTTCATGTTTCTCATGTTTCCTTTGAAGTGAGTATTATTCATCAATGTTTTAAAAAACATTATGCACTTTCCAGATTATTTATTTAAATAACTGATCTGAAATGTGACTTTTGATGTCTGTTTTCCAAAAAGACAATGTCGAAAGGTGAACATTTCACTTTTAATGTTGGGTATTAGAATAACCGGCTTCAAAAGCCTCCAAAATAAATATTTTAACATAGGTTTATAATAACTGACATTGAAATTCCTAATTTTAACATCACTTGTAATAAAATTTATTTATAACCAAGATTAAAAGTAAAAAAAAGCAATGTTAAAAGTGTTTCTCTACTATTGAATATAACTTAATGAAAATAAATTGAGTTATGAAACCCCTTGTCATTTGGTAACTTATAAATAAAATCCCCTTTGATGAAGTAAAATTAATTATAACATAAAATACCATTAAGTATGATGTCTTTATGATATAATATGTAAATGGTTATTATATACTCCATATAAAATAAATTAGGTGCATAACATTAAAATATGCCTCAATGAAAGGAAATTGAGATGAAATCCCTTACCTCGGGTTCGACTCATCATGTATGTTATTTATTTCCATAAATAATAAACTTATGTTAATTATTTACTTTATTAAGAACCTTTTTCAAATTTATTATTCCTTTTATTTTATTTATTACCATGTTATATTTAATTACTTAATCAATTAAGTTAACGTCATACGTTTTGATGATATTCAGTTCAAATATCTAAAATTACTTTGGTAAGTGGATTATGGTAAAAGAGACATTTATTCCATAATATCTAGAATAATAATCATGAAATAATTATAATTTTTATAAAAAAATTATACTTTTAAAACCAACCATGTAAGATGGTTTTGAAAAATGAACTACATTGCAATCATAGAGATGGTTGGTTATACATACATATGGGTAACATTTTCCATTTTTCAAGAATCATGATGGAAAGAAGGTAAGTATTATTTTATATTTAAATAATTATAATTATATCATAAATACCATATTATTTATTTAATTAAAATCATATATACCAATCATGTGATGAGGTGGTGAAAAACGAATCACATCGCATCGTGGAGGTGGTAGTCTACACGTACGCACGAATGACATTATCATTTTTCAATGAATGGAAAGGTAAGAAAATATATGATATATTAATTTTAAATATTGATACATATGTCATGAATATCATATATACACATTAAATCCATAATTATAACCATCCATGAGAGGCGATGGTGGAAAACGAATTGTATTGGTTCGTGAGGCAGTAGTCTGTCATACAGATGAACAGTTTTGTTTCTCATTTGATGGAAGAGGAGATAGGTATAAGTTATTCCATTAACATAATAACATCTCAATATATGGGAGATAATTATCTTATTATATTGGTATGTTTGAATAATATTTAAAGGATGTTTAAGAATAAATAAAACAAAAACTTTTGGTTAAGAACAATACCTCTTTTCAGACAATCTCATTAGGGTTATACCCAAAGTCTTCCTATATTATATTTATAATAAAACCAAGGACTATAGGATATATAAAGAAATTTAATTAAAATATTTATAGGTTATTTTCTGAATTGAAATGTTTTTTAAGTGTGAATAAAAGAGGAGAGGATGTTCTCTTTTATAAGTACGGAGAGTGCCACTTTTGGAATTTTCAATTTATTAAATTAATATAAAATAATTTTTATATTAAAATGGATATAAATTGATATAATTAGAATATAGGATTAGTATGGATCAAAATAATATCATACAATAAAATTTGGACAAGTTTTGATTATATTTTTACCCTTATATTTTATTTTTAACCCCCTGTTAACCCTTTTGATGATTATCAAAGTATAAAAGTTTTCTACCCTTTAATGGTCAATAATGTAACTATAAAATAAAAAAAAACCATGAATGGATCATGGTTGATTTTTTCAACCATATACCATTAATTTTTCTGAATATAATTTAGCACCCCAAACATTTAACGGTATGTTTCTGTTAAATACATTATATTCATCACTGTGTTCCTTCGAAACAACACTAGTTTATTTAGGATATAGTCAAAACCTATCCATTAAATATAAATTTTCCACTTCTATGTTTTGAATTTCGAAAAATGATCATCTAGAGTTGTGGTCAGTAAGTCATTTGGATTCTGATAGAACAAACTTAATTTTTGGTGAATAGTAACATACCCTTATGAATAGTAATATGAATAGTAATATGAATAGTAATATGACCCTTATGAATAGTAAATAATAATATTATTTCATTTTCTTAAAGCAACAAGATAATGAGATCTTAATTAGTTTTTCAATGAGAAATAAAACTAATTGCACTTTAAGATTATTATTTTTCGAATTAACTATGACTTTATTTAAAAATTAAATTAATAATATTTTGAAAATTATTTTCAAAAAATGGATTTCAATTTTTAATTCAACACATCGAAAAATGGTTAGGGTGAATTTTCGGAATTTTTCTGAAACAGTTGATTTTTTAGTGAATAGTAAAAAAATATAGTTTTTAGTTTTGGTGTGTTTATGACATCATTAATGATGAAATAATGATGTCATAAATCTGGTAGACTTGTGTATAGTTAAATAAGATGTGATGTGTCCCAATTGGCTTATAATACAGGAAAATACCATGGGAAAGCCCATGGTTTTGCAAAAAATCACTCATGAGGTGTCCCTTGAAAATTATTAAAATAATCCCTCACTTTTCCTAAAAATACCAACACTTCCCTTCATTGAATTAATTCCCAACTCTCCATCAATGAAGTTCTGGCCTAATTACCTTCATATTAGTCCTCCTAAGTTTTCCTTAAGCCCTCAAGGTCCCAACCTTCAAGTTCTAACGGTTACTCTACAAGGTAAGAAGATTCTCAATTTCTTTCTTTTCCCTTTCAAGTTCTCTTTTATGTGGTATATCTTTCAAGTTTCCATAACATGTTATTATTTTTCTTCTTATTATTGATCTACACTATATTATGATTCATTTCTGGATAGGTGAACCTTGTCCCCTCTCTTTTTAAATATTTTCTAAAACCATGTTGCTTAGCCGTTAGGCAGCCAAATTTTTGTAAGCGATTTCAAAATTATTCTTTTATTTTGAGTTCTTTATTTATTATTTCTTCATCTCTTCTTACCCAAGAGAAATGAAATCTCCAGAATCATGTATATTCTGTATGTTCTCATGTTCATGAGAAATTCATCATCAATCTTCTTCTTTTCCCCACTTGTTCAAAGAATTAAAAACATTGTCCGTGATGTGTTGAATTACTGAAATCATGGACGATTTGATTTCAATTTGCATTAATTATTTAAAGTCTGGTCATGAAACCATTTATATGGTTGAAACAGGTTATAATAAATGTTTTATGACTCACCCATGGTTCTTTAATTCTTTTTTACTCATGGTTCTAATTTATAAGACAAAATGAGGTTGTTATTATCAAAGAACCACTAAAACGATCTAAACGAACATCATTAATGTTTTAACTAATGAATCATCATCATGGTATATAACACAAAATAATTATAAGATCATTTATATCTCCATGATTTTTTTAATAATATTTATTAACAATTCTGGATGTTTAACAATGTTTCAAATGAACTTCCATTCATGGAAACAAGTAAACGAACCATGAAAACCAAGGAAGAAAATGATTCCAAAACATGAAAATTGAACCAATTGAACCCATAGAAAGGGCCATGAATGAACCTAATAAGGTTATAATAAATCAATTACATGTATAGGAGGTTCTGTAATTATTAATTAATGAAGCTAAATTTGATTATTCAGGTCATTAAAACAAACGAAGAACACACTCAAGCATGAGGTAAGGGGTTTCTCGTCTCACTTTCATTTCTGTGAGATTTTCATTGTTCACCACTTATTTCTTGTATGTGGTATATGTGTACTTCCATTTTATATATAATAACATGATTATTTTTATATTCATGTTATTCAATGATTCATTTTATGTTTATTAAGTTCTAGTCATATGATTCGACCGATCACATTGTTGTAAGGGACTTTGTCTCAACTACCTTTTCGTTGTGACTAACTTTGTATTATGCACCTAATAATCCTTATGTGGTGTACCTACTTCCCATTTGAGATAAATTTTCATTTTAAATTATATTTATATTAAATATCCATAATCTCATGTCATGGGTATGTTTTTTGTCTAAACCATATACCATCTTACATACGGTATTTACTTGGAAGGTTATTTTAATTATGGAAATATTGATGAATCTGTATACTCTACTCTATATGGATATTGAAAAGGCATATTTCTCTTGTATTGAATCAATTTATAAAGAATTATTTGGACATGCAGTGGCGGGTGGGGCCCTCTATATCCCCTCGATGCATCGGTAGGTCTCATGAGACAAAACAGTTGGCGACAAACCCTTCGAGTTTGTTTCCAAAAATCAGACGGGTTTCTACCCACAGAACTAAATCGTTTTTGCGGTATTATGGTTTCATGTTCTAGATACATGAAGTCCAGTTAATAAGAATTCTCTTTATTCATTATCAGTTATTATTATTATCCATGAGATTTTCACTATGACAAAATCTATGGATGCAGTTTCATTTTGAGTTATTAATGGCATTAGTTATTTATTTATTCACTATGCCATTTTGATTATGTCAGATTATTAGTGATTCACTTATTATTGTACTCATGATTCCGCTATTTTTAACCCTTACTAATCATTTGAGCTCACCCCTTTCATTGTCTACCTTCGACAGGTGATGAAGAGAAGGTCTTCTTTTGAGTTCCTGTGGATGTAGATTTTAGTTTTTGTTATGTATTGTATTTTGTAACCATTTTCCAGTGTAATTTGAGTTACATATATGTATCTAGTTTCTTCAAGACTACTAAACTGATCATTCCTTCAGGATTTTCATTACTTCTAACCATTCCAGTATCACAAGTAATGCACCAGCTCCAGCCTAGAGGGGTCGGGGTGTTACAGTTGGTATCAGAGGAAGTTTAGTAGAAAACTTGGAAACTAGAGTAGGAAATGTATAATAAGGAACAAAGCCCTAATGTAGTATCTGAGGATTAACATACAAGAACACCCTAGTATTTTTGTAAGGAATAGATTATGTGGATATTTTAAGCAATACATCCCTATTTGGATACGAGCAGGTAGAGGCGACTCTGGAACAGATGTATCTAGGGGTAAAACCCGAAAACACCGCTTTGAGCTAGACTCGAACGGGAACTGGTGCATGACAACGGGCCTTGCTTCAATCTTGGTTATGACACTCCCAGGGGATATGCTTAGGATAATTCATGATTTCTTTACAAGACATTATGAAAGAGTTAATGTAAATTTTTCCTTAGAGGAACCATGTTTATAAGATTATCCATGCATAGAATTTCAATCTATGTTGATTTATTTTCTATTTGAGATTCATAAACTAATCTAGTGTATCCCATTATTTAGAAATGGCGTCTAATGGAATAAGGGGAATAAATACTCATGGTAAAGGTAGGGATCTCCCTACTGATCAAGTCAACACAGTCAACATTAGAGCAGATCAGATCATGAAAATATTGGGACAACTTACTCAAGATGTAATGAATAACCATTTCACACCTGCGTTGGATCGTTTCATGCGGCAGAATCCCCCATATTTCAGTGGGACTACTAATCCAGTGGTAGATGAGAAATGGATCAAGTCCCTTGAAAAGATATTCATGGTGTTAATATGCAATGAAAATGAAAAGGTAGTACTGGCGGTATATTGTCTTAAGGACGACGCAGATCAATGGTGGTACCTAATTTAAAATACCACAGAGGAAGAAGAAATAGAAGATATGGAATGGAGGAATTTTAAGGAAATATTCTATGAAAAATATTTCCCTCGTGAGCAACAAACTGAAATGAAGAGGAAATTCATTGGCTTAAAACAAAGGGAAGAAGACAATGTTGCAGAGTATGAGGCAACCTTCATAAGGCTAGCCAGGTATTCCATGGATTACGTTCGTGACTCGGCAAAAAATATTGATCATTTCTTTGAAGGTCTTAAGACAAGTCTTTGAAGGGCATTGGCTTCTCAATCATTTTCATCATATGATGAAATTGTATCAAGTGCCATCAAAACAGAGAAGGAATTTGCTAGATCAAATTTTTTCAAAGGAAACCAAGATAAGAAGTGGCATTCTGATAACAAAGGAAAAAGAGAAGTACCAAAGAAGAGAAAGGGTATGAATAGTTTCCCATTATGCGAGAACTGTGGAAAGAATCATCCCAGGAAATTCTTGAAAGGCAAAGGAGTCTTCTATAACTATGGAGAAATGGGTCATCAGTCTAATGAATGCAAGGGGAATAAACAATTAAATGATTTGCAATGCTGCAATTGTAGAGAGATGGGACACTATGAAAATGAGTGTCCTAATCTCCAAAGAAATATGCCTCAGAAAAATCAAAGAGAGTAAGGGAGAGTCTATGCGATTAAAACCGTGGAGTTTTATGTTCCTAGTGATGTGGTGGAAGGTACTTTAATTGTTTCCTCAAAATTAGCCAACACTTTATTTGATTATGGATCATCACATTCATTTATATCCTCTCAGTTTTCCCAGAAAATTAGATATTTTCAATTTGATTTAAGAAAGGTGTTGTCAGTCAAAACTCCCATGGGATGTATCATTGCAACAACAGCATGTCGACTAGTCCCCCTCCAAACACCAAAACGTGCTTTAGTTGTTAGCCTTATCATCATACCCATGAATGAATTTGATATAATTCTCGGTATGGATTGGCTATCAAATTATGATGCGAGGATTTATTGCAAGAAAAAGGAAGTTACAATTTTTGGAAATGGTGTAGAATCCCTTGTCTTTAGGGAAGAAACTTTGCCACCTGATTCTTATCTAGAACCAGCCCCAGTAGCTCTATTGAATGCAATACTTGGAGAGGAATATAAACTAATATCTATGGGAGAGTAAAGAAATATTCAAATTGAATATGTTCACATAGTGAAAGAGTACATTGATGTATTTCCAGAGTATTTACCTGGACATCCTCCAGAGCGGGAAATTGAGTTTTCCATTGACTTAATTCCTGGTGCAAGACCTATATCAAAGACCCCATATAGAATGGCCACTAAGGAGCTAGTGGATCTGAAGAAACAACTAGAAGATCTGAGTGACAAAGGATTTATTCGACCTAGTGTTTCTCCATGGGAAGCCCCAGTCTTGTTTGTAAAGAAGAAAGATGGATCCATGAGGCTATGAATTGATTACAGATAAATCAATGCTATTACAATAAATAATAAGTATCCTCTACCCCGGATTTATGATTTATTTGACAAAATTCATGGAGATCAATACTTTTCAAATATTGACCTTCGATCCAGATATCATCAACTGAGTGTGAGGAAGGAAGATATTCCGAAGACAGCATTTCGAACCAGGTATGGGCATTATGAGTTTACAGTGATGCCTTTTGGACTGACGAATGCACCATATGTTTTCATGGATTTAATGAATAGATTTTTCAAGGAATATCTTGAAAAATTTGTTTTTATATTCATTGATGATATCCTCGTATACTCAAAAAGCTATGAAGACCATGAGAGTCACTTGCGAGTTATTCTGGGAACTCTTAGAAGAAATCAATTATATGGGAAGTTTAGCAAGTGCGAATTCTGGATTCAGTAGGTTTCTTTTCTTGGCCATATTGTCTCAAAGGATGGAATCCTAGTTGATCCTATGAAGACAAAGGAAATCCAAGATTGGCCCATGCCAACAAACATAACTGAGGTATACAGTTTTCTTAGCTTAATAGGTTATTATCGGCGTTTCGTGCAGAATTTTTTCCGACTGGCTAACCCACTAACGAAGCTCACACGAAAAGGGGTTAAATTTGTTTGGACAAAATATTTTGAATAATGTTTCTAAGAACTAAAGAGAAGATTAATCAATGCTCCTATATTGACTCTACCATTGGGGAATGATGGGTTTGTTATTTATAGTGATGCTTCAAAGAAAGGACTTGGTTGTGTCCTTATGCAAAATGATAGAGTTATTTCTTATTCATCACGGCAACTAAAAAGTCATGAGCAAAACTATCCTACTCATGATCTTGAGTTAGCTGTTGTAATATTTTATTTGAAGATATGGAGACATTATCTCTATGGTGAAAGTGTGAGATTTATACTGATCACAAGAGTTTGAAGTATATTTTCTCACAGAAAGAACTCAACATGAGGCAAAGGAGATGGCTTGAACTACTCAAGGATTATGATTTCACGATACACTACCACCCGGGGAAGGCAAATAAGGTGTCATATGCTTTGAGCAGAAAGGATCATGGAGTTTTGAACAAGATGAGAGTTGAAAGGGATCCTATTTTCATGGATCTAGTAAAGATGGATATGGGAATAACCATGGAAGGTGAAACATCAATGATTTTTCAAATGGTTGCCAAAACATATTTACTAGAAAGGATAAAAAGTTATCAGGCTGATGATGAGGAGTTTCAAAATAATATTAAAGTTGTGAATGATGGGAGATTGAGTGACTTTGTATATGAAGATGGAATTTTGAAATTTGGGAAGAGACTTTGTGTTCCTGATATTCCTAATCTAAAAAGGGAACTTTTAGATGATGCTCATAGTTCTAATTTCTCGATACCCCCTGGTAGCACTAAGATATATAGAGATTTGAAGGAACATTTTTTGGTGGGACAACATGAAGAGGGAGATTGTTGATTTTGTGTCAAGATGTATGGTTTTTCAACAGTGAAAGCTGGAAGGAAACAGCCTAGATGAGTATTGCAACCTCTTCCCATACCTGAGTGGAAATGGGATAATATCACGATGGACTTTGTCATGGGACTACCAAAGACTCCTAGAAGGAATGATGCAATATGGGTCGTTGTTGATCGTCTTACCAAGTCAGTACATTTTGTTGCTATAAGAGAAGATCTAACACTTGAACGTATATCAATACTATATATTAATGAAGTTGTGAGACTTCATGGATTTCCCCTATCAATTGTTTCTTATTGTGATCCACGTTTTACATCAAGGTTCTGGAAAAGTCTCCAAAATGCTTTGAATACTGAGCTTTATATGAGTACTGCATATCACCCTCAAACTGATGGACAGTCTGAAAGGACTATTAAAACTCTAGAAGACATGATGAGATCATGCTCTCTTGACTTCCAAGGTATGTGGGATTAATACTTTCCTTTTGTGGAATTTCTCTACAACAATAGTTTCCACTCTAGTATTCAAATGGCTCCATATGAAGCATTATATGGAAAGAGATGTCGAACTCCAACTTGTTGGGACAAAGTTGGTGAAAGGAAACTTATAGGCCCATAACTTATTGAAGAGACCACGACAAAGGTGAAGGAAATACAAGCCCATATTAAAGCATCCCAAAGTAGGTAGAAGAGTTATGCTGACAACCAGAGAAAGGACTTGTAATTTCAAGTGGGAGATCATGTATTTCTGAATGTATCTCCATGGAAGGGCATCTTAAGGTTTGATAAGAAAGGGAAACTGAGCCCCAGGTACATCGGACTATTTGAAATCTTGGGAAGAATCGGAGATGTAGATTACCATTTAGCAATGCCGCCAAATCTCTCCAGATTTCATGATGTGTTCCATGTATAATTGTTAAAGAAATACATGCCAGACCCAATACATGTACTCACATATGAAGGAATAGAATTGGAACTATATTTGTCATACTGCGAAAATCCCATCAGGATTCTTGACACAAGGGAGTAGGTATTGAAAAATCTAGAAACTCTTCTAGTAAAGGTTCTTTGGAGAAACTAGAATATGGTGGAAGCAACATGGGAACCAGAGGATTTCATGAAGAAGAACCACCCACATCTTTTTGGTGGGCTATGTATATAAAATTTCGAGGACGAAATTTCCGAAGGAGGGAATAATGTAGCACCCCAAACATCTTACGGTATGTTTCTGTTAAATACATTCTATTCATCACTGTGTTCCTTCGAAACAACACTAGGTTATTTTGGATATAGTCAAAACCTATCCATTAAATATAAATTTTCTACTTCTATGTTTTGAATTTCAAAAAATGGTCATCTAGAGTTGTGATCAGTAAGTCATTTGGAGTCTCATAGAATAAACTTAATTTTTGGTGAATAGTAACATACCCTTATGAATAATAATATGAATAGTAATATGACCCTTATGAATAGTAAATAATATTATTATTTCATTTTCTTAAAGCAACAAGATAATGAGATCTTAATTAGTTTTTCAATGAGAAATAAAACTAATTTCACTTTAAGATTGTTATTTTTCGAATTAACTATGACTTTATTTAAAAATTAAATTAATAATATTTAGAAAATTATTTTTGAAATAATGATGTCATAAATATGGTATACTTGTGTATAGTTAAATACGATGTGAGGTGTCCCAAGTGGCTTATACCATGGGCAAATACCTTGGGCAAGCCCATGGTTTTGCAAAAAAACCACTCATGAGGTGTCCCATGAAAATTATTAAAATAATCCCTCACTTTTCCTATAAATACCAACTCTTCCCTTCATTGAATTCATCCCCAATTCTCCCTAAAATAATTTCTGGCCTCCTTACCTTCATATTATTCCTCTCAAGGTTTCCTCAATCCCTCAAGGTCTCAACCTTCAAGTTCTAAGGGTTACTCTACAAGGTAAGAAGATTATCAATTTCTTTCTTTACCCTTTCAAGTTCTCTTTTATGTGGTATATCTTTCAAGTTTCCAATACATGTTCTTATTTTTCTTATTCTTCTTTATCTAAACTATATTATGATTAATTTCTGGATAGGTTACCCTTGTCCCCTCTCTTTTTAAATATTTTCTAAAACCATGTTGCGTAGCTGTTAGGCTGCCGAATTTTTGTAAACGATCTCAAAATTATTCTTTTATTTTGAGTTGTTTATTTATTATTTCTTCATATCTTATTACCCAAGAGAAATGAAATCATCAGAATCTTGTATATTCTGGATGTTCTCATGTTAATGATAAATTCATTATCAATCTTCTTCCTTTCCCCACTTATTCAAGGAATTAAAAACATTGTCCGTGATGTGTCGAATTACCGACATCGTGGATGATGTGATTTCAATTTGCATTAATTATTTCAAGTCTGGTAATGAAACAATTTATATGGTTGAAACAGGTTATAATAAATGTTTTATGACTCACCCATGGTTATATAATTCTTTTTTACTCATGGTTCTAATTTATAAGACAAAATGAGGTTGTTATTATCAAAGAACCACTAAAACGATCTAAACAAACATCATTAATGTTTTAACTAACGAATCATCATCATGGTATATAAAAAAATCATTATAAGATCATTTATATCTACATTATTTCTTTAAAAAGATTTATTAAAAATTCTGGATGTTTAACCATGTTTCAAATTAACTTCCATTCATGGAAACAAGTAAATGAACCATGAAAACCAAGGAAGAAAATGCTTCCAAAACATGAAAATTGAACCAATTGAACCCATAGAAAGGGACATGAATGAACCTAATAAGGTTATAATAAATAAATTAAATGTATAGGAGGTTATGTAAATATTAATTAATGAAGATAAATTTGATTATTCAGGTCATTAAAACAAATTAAGAACACACTCGAGCATAAGGTAAAGGGGTTTCTCGTCTCACTTTCATTTCTGTGATATTTTCATTATTCACCACTTATTTCTTGTATGTGGTATATGTGTACTGAAATTTGATATATAATAACATGATTCTCTTTATATTCATGTTATTCAATGATTAATTTTAGGTTTATTAATTTCTGTTCATATGATTCGACCGATCACATTGTTGTAAGGGACTTTGTCTCAACTACCTTTTCGTTGTGACTAACTTTGTATTATGCACCTAATAATCCTTATGTGGTGTACCTACTTCCCATTTGAGATCAATTTTCATTTGAAATTATATTTATATTAAATATCCATAACCTCATGTCATAGGTATGTTTTTTTTCTAAACCGTATACCATCTTACATACGGTGTTTACTTGGAAAGTTATTTTAATTATGGAAATATTGATGAATTCGTATACTCTACTCTATATGGATATTGAAAAGGCATATTTCTATTATATTGAATCAATGTATAAAGAATTATTTGGATATGCAGTGGTGGGTGTGGCCCTCTGTCACGACCCGTCCTCGGGGCCCGTGCCGTGACTACCCCAAGCCCGCCTTCCATAGGCCAGGGGCTGGCGACTAGCACCAAAGGCGTAAAATCCCGATAACTGGGAAGGAATTTCCTTTATAAAAGAAAACAAGCACCACAGAGTACAAGCGGAAGTAAAACACTAAGTACAAAAAGAAGTGCTGAAAAGTAAAAAGGGGCCGGAAATACAAGCCCAACTGTAAAGTACAACTCGAAAGGGAAAACAGCGACTGAAAAGTAAAGATGCTACGCCGAGTTGTCCACTGGAAATCCCACCTGAAGGGTGGGTACAGATAGCTCCTCTGCTCCTCGGGTCCCGCTGTCCGCTCCGAGTATGTCCCGCCCAGTGGTCCACCTCCGGGTACCGCCTCGTCGTATAGTCCACCTCCAGGTACCATCCAGTCCTCGAACACTCGGCCTCTGTCAGTACTGGCCGTCGTCTGCAACCAACACAACGAGGTGCGGGCATAGCCCGTGCAGGGGTGAGTATAACGATACTCAGTAGGGACCCCGAGACCCTCAAGGTCTCACTAAAACCAACAAGGATAACCACAAGAAGATCTCAACAGATAAACTCTACTTAGGTATATGCCCAAACATATACCTAAGTTATCAAGTAACCCATCTCAATCATGAGGAAACACAAGGATCATGAGATCAACGGATAACCACTAACCAGGTATATGCCCATACATATACTTAAGTTATCAAGTAACCCATCTCAATCATGAGGAAACACAAAGGTCAAAAGTCTCATCTCAAACCAGGATTTTCATTATCGAAACCGTAACTACTGAGGAGCTCCGTCTCTAGAGTGTACAGTGGTCCTGTCACGACTCCGAGGTACTGCTCACTAACCTAAGACTGCTGAGGTACTCCTCCTGTCGAGTACTGCGGGTTTGCGGCCAACTACCGGGCGCTCCGTCCGCTGAGGGTCTGTCACCAAATACCGGGCGCTCACCCAAATAGCCTACTGAGGTACTCCTCCTGTCGAGTACCGCAGGTTTGCTGCCAACTACCAGGCTCTCCGTCCGCCGTGGGTCTGCCGCCAAATATCGGGCGCTCCGTCCACTGGGCTAGTCGACTCACTCCAAGTCGAGTCGGTCAAGCAGTCGTCAGGTCTCAGTCGGCTACACGGTCTCCGTACTCTGCACGCTCGTCTCCGGGAGGGTCCGCTCCACGAGCTACTGGTCGATACTCCAAGTATCACAAAGTCCCACAAAGAAGTATCTCAAAAGACCGTCTCGTCACAGGGGTCTCAACGCAACAGACGGCGCGTCGATCGGACGCCCGGTCTGTGAGTTATTAGCCTTTTCGTCCCAGGGGCCCGGTTGGTTTCGTGAGCGAACCAACCCCGTCCGTATCACAACTGTACCCTGAACTCCCATAGGGTATACTCAAAGGGACCGTTACTCAACGTAATCACCAACGCCGCTGACGGTTCGTCAAACGGACGTCCTGTCTGAAAGATATCAGCTTTCCCGTTCCAGAGGCCTGGTTGGATTTCGGGTGCGATCCAACCCGGCCACTATTAACCGTATCCAAAACTCGGGAGAAGGATGCCAAAAGTTCCATATCGTCAACAGGAAATCAACGCAATAGACGGTGCGTCGATCGGACGCCCGGTCTGAGAGTTATTGGCATTTTCGTCTCCGGGGCCCGGTTGGTTTTTAAGGCAAATCCAACCCGACCATACTTCACCTGCGTCCAAACCTCGGGCGTAGTATGCCAAAAGATCCTTCTCACTAAGAGAAACACAACACGGCTGACGGAACGTCAATCGGACGTCCGTAGCTCAAGATATGAGCGTTTCCGCTCCGAGGGCCCGGTTGGTTTCGTGTACGAACCAACCCGGCCGAACACAAAGTCTTCCGAAACCTTGAGTGTAATATACCGAAACGACCGTATCGATCCAAGGATCGCGTAGCCACTGACGATTCGTCAATCGGATGTCCTAGGCCCAAGATATGGGCAAAAGACCGAAGAGGGCCCGAAAACGGGGGTTCTGGGCCCGGGGCGACCCGGCCCGAACCCCCCCTGGGGGTCGGCCGAACCGGGTTGACCCGACCCGGCCTGGGCGCGGCCCGGCCGACCGGACCGGCCGGCTCGACCTCGGCCGAGCGGCCAAGGGGCGCCGTGGGTTTGACCCGCGACTTAGGTGGAACGCGGCCCGCGCAGGCCGCGTGTTGGGTGGCCGGACCGCGGACGCGGTCCGGCGGTTCGCCGCCGCCGCGGCCGAGCCGCGGCGGATCCTCCGGTGGCCCGATCCCTCTCCCGTCTGCGCCGTTGCTCCACCCGGGGTCCGATCTTCACTGCGGGATCAACGGATCGCCCTTGCCGCACGGTTCGTCGTTGCTTGCCAAGACTGCACACAAAAAGGATCGGCGGAGGGTTGTCGGGTCTTGTTCGTTAGACCCGCACCCTCCGCGTTAGTCATAAACAACGGGAGAAAGGGGATACAACAATTTTTAATCAAGATAAAAAATTGTTCACTTCTTTTTCTTTTAAACGGCAATTCAATTTTAATTAATTGAAAATATTCATGCCGGTTCTTTATTCAAAAATAAATAAAAACACGGGAATGAATCATCAAGAATTAAATCCCTACCTTGTCGTCGTCGTCGGACGAGAGGTCGTCGCGGATTTGGTGATCGTCGCGGAAGAGACGCTCGTCGCACCGCGGGAAGGAGTCGCGCCGACGATCTCCGGATCAAGATCAAACGGATTTAATTAATTTAAATCTGTTGATATCGAATTATAAAAAAGGGAGAATTTAGAAGATTCGATTCTCACCTTTAACCGCCGATCGTAGGTTCGCCGCGGAAGAAGAAGCGCCGAAAAGAAGAAGAAGGTCGCGGAAAAAGTTTGTCGACGTCGCGGATCACGCTGTGCGTCGTCGAATTTTGGTTCCGGAGTTCTTCGCGTTCTTCGCGTTCTTCGCGTTCTTCGCGTTCTTCGCGTTCTTCGCGGGGAGGGTGGAGGCCCAGAGAATAAAGAGTAATCCTCCAAAATAGACACGTTGGTCTATTTTATTATTTTTCCAACAAACGCAAATGCGTAAGTAACGACCCATCAGTTCGTTGAATTAATTCAACGAACAAAACAGCCCATTTAATTCACGAAATAAACCGCTCAATTAAATGGTCTGTTAAGAATTTAAGAAAACGCGTCGGTTGACTTTTCAGTTACTTTGACGGGTTTTCGCGGGTGCGTTACTTAGCGGAAGAAACGGCGGGGCTCGTGCGGGCCCCACCGCACAAATATCCTACCAAGAGGGTAGGATATTTCCGGATAGCACCCTATCCGCTTTAACTCAGCTCAAGTGGCTTTCAAGCGGCTTAAGTGAAATAAAATAAAGTTGTCGCACAACCTTTATTTTATTTCCGACTTAAAGCCCAAAATTTTAAAAACCACGGTTGAGCAAACGCAACTCCGGAAGAGGCGTTTCTAAGAAAATACCGGCGCTGCGATTTCATCGGTGCCCTCAGAATTCGATTTCGGGCACCGGTTCAAAAGATAGAAAAACCCGCTCGTCCGTTCACTGAACGTACCCGAGCCAAACTTCGGAAATTGATTCCGGGCACGCCGGGCCTCGGAATCAGGTGCCGTCAGAAACTGCGTTCTTGTAAAATTCCAAAGAAAATTAAGAAAAAAAATTTCCTTGAAATTTACGGGTCTTTACATTACTCCCACCACAGGGCTTTACGTCCCCGTAAAGCTTCACCACAAACTTAGGGAAACAAAGCGGTACTGAGCACGCATCTGAGCCTTCCGCTCCCATGTGTTCACCTGGAGGTTCCCGCGCTGCCAAAGAAAGTGCACAAGAGGAATCGACCATCCTCCTAGGATCCGCTCCTGTCGATCCTCGATCCCCACAGGAACCTCCGTATAAGACACTCATCGCCACCGTCTATCTCCTCATGGTCGATGATATGCGAAGGGGGGTCAAGCACGTATCTCCTCAGTTGGGATACGTGGAAAACTTCGTGCACCTAGTGCAACTGAAGTGGATGGGCCAAGCGGTAAACCACCTCGCCTACCCAGCTGAGGACCTAGAAAGGTCCGTTGAACCTCGGAGATAACTTGCCTCCCATGCCACATCTCCGTAAACCTCGTCGAGATGAGTCCCGTAAGAAGACGTGGTCGTCATCCTCGAACTCCAGAGGTCTCCATTTCTATTAGAACTGAAACTCAAAACGACTGCTGCTATGAGGGTAAGGTTGACCGACTCAAGAGTGATTGGTCGTACCCCCCCTGTGCAAGAGTTACCCTGCACTGTCTGGGGTTTCCTTTTCCGCCGACCAAGGAAAACCCATCCCAACGTTTGCCTAAAACCGTCAATTTGAGTATGAACAGTTATTGCCCATTCTATACTCAAACTAACGTCGTAAGGCCTCGACGCTGCCACCAAGAGATTCCAACCAGAACTCTCGCCTTGAGGGTCTGACCACACCGTCGGCGTAAGTGTGATTATCGAGTCTCCTCCCAAGGTATCTCCAGATGTGAGGGTCAAGTCCACAGCTTACCGGAAACTCTAGGTCTGGAATAAGATTTGTGGAAGCGAGGAATGATTCATATCGACGTCTGTTACTACAGCAGCTAGTAGTGGACATAGACTATCCCTTGAATCATTTCTAGAGCCATTGGGTCACACTCCTTGACCGCATGCAGCCGCACTCTTCCTCCGCCCTCCAGCTCCCTGAGCCTGGCGGGAATAACTAAGGCGGGTGGTTGTAGCATGTTAGAATGTACACCACCTCATGCTTCTCTCCTAGCTTTGCCTCCACGTCAGCCGCTTCGCAGGCTCATCTCTCCTTTAAGCTTCCTCTTCTTGAAACATTTAACACGCCCGAGTCTCTAAGACTGGCACTGGTTTCCTGTTTCTTACTGCACTGTGCAGTCTTCATCCGCTCCTGGATGAACTGCACCTCCTTTGCATATGATCTGGAAGAGCTGCTAAAATTTCTCCTTTGCCGAAAAGAGAAACCTGGTCTCATCCCCTCTCTAGATGAACCACGCCCATTGCCTAATACAGTCAATCCTGGCATGGAGGATGCATTCATGCCATGGATGACGTCGTAAGGCCTCGACGTAACTACTAAGAGATCCAACTGTCACTCTCGCCTCCAAGGGTCGAGTCACACTGTCGGCATCAGTGTGAGGTCACTGGGTCTCCTCCAGTTGAAATCTCGAAAGTGAGGGTCAAGTCAACAGTTTAACCGGGACCACTCAGTAACATCACAAAAGAGGACAGGAAGGCAAACATCACAAGATAAGTGTCTTTATTTTATTGCAGCTCATGGTACAAAGACACAAAAACAACATCAACATGGAACTAGAAGTACAAGAGACGTATCCACTAGTTCCGCTCCTGTCCACCTGCTCCAGGATCTCTACTGCCTTGTCCACTGCTCTACTGTTGCTCAAGCATTCGTCGCTGCCTCTGCCTCGGTGGCTCCTCAAAAGCCTATGGATCAACTGTACGAGGAGTCGGACAGTCACGTGCCAGGTGACCCTTTCCGCGGCATGAGTAACACAGTCTGCTTCTGGCACGCCTGGCTCTGTTCCCTCTCGGGGTGCCCCGCACCACCGGTCCTAAAACCCGAGATCGCCCAACTGCTGGTCTGGTCCTCCTAGACCTCTGCATCATCTGTCTACTGCCCACAGATGACTTGGCTTCTGATCGAAAAACACACGGCAAAGGCAGCAGCTCCTGAACACGCTCGGGGTGTAGAGCTACTGGCACAAACTCCACCCTGAAGAAGGTCTCGAAGTCTTCCCATGTGAAAGCCATCCCATTGCAAAACTGGAACAAGTGGCTCCACCACCTGCCTGCTGCTGCCTGAAGAAGGCTGGCAGCAAAGGTCACCATGAAGTCTGATGGCGTCCCCACTAGCCTGAAGACTCCCACCACAGCCTCCAGCCAATCCTCAGCCGCCTGCGGGTCCGTCTCTCCCCCGAACCTGGGTGGCCTCTGGCGCTGGAACTCATGCAGTGCGCGCAAGTAGCGGGCATCGCCTACTGCTGGGGCTGGTGGCATCGGTGGCCCAACGTATGGTAGTACCGCTGGCGCCTCCACTGGTGCCTCAACTGCAAGAGGGCCCTGTACCGAAGCCTCGTCACTCGACATGCTGTCAGCACACACATCCCTCTGGGCTCTAACTGGTCGTCCGAGAAAAGGCATCCTGAAAGAAACAACGTAACACGGTCAAACGATTATACCTGGTGAGCTGACCTGGTTTGAGCTGTTTTAAGGGGAAAAACCTTTGAAACACACACGCAATCAGTGTTTTCGTGCACAATGTCGGAAATCAGTTGTCAGGGTCCTGGTGTATGGATACGTCGGCCGCCCGCACCAACACTGGACTCCCTGAACTGAAAACCACACTCGGTACCCTTAACACTATTTCTTCACAGAAAGAAAGATCAGAGTCTGCGGTAGAACCGACCACCTCTGATACCAATTGTCACGACCCGTCCTCGGGGCCCGTGCCGTGACTACCCCAAGCCCGCCTTCCATAGGCCAGGGGCTGGCGACTAGCACCAAAGGCGTAAAATCCCGATAACTGGGAAGGCATTGCCTTTATAAAAGAAAACAAGCACCACAGAGTACAAGCGGAAGTAAAACACTAAGTACAAAAAGAAGTGCTGAAAAGTAAAAAGGGGCCGGAAATACAAGCCCAACTGTAAAGTACAACTCGAAAGGGAAAACAGCGACTGAAAAGTAAAGATGCTACGCCGAGTTGTCCACTGGAAATCCCACCTGAAGGGTGGGTACAGATAGCTCCTCTGCTCCTCGGGTCCCGCTGTCCGCTCTGAGTATGTCCCGCCCAGTGGTCCACCTCCGGGTACCGCCTCGTCGTATAGTCCACCTCCAGGTACCGTCCAGTCCTCGAACACTCGGCCTCTGTCAGTACTGGCCGTCGTCTGCAACCAACACAATGAGGTGCGGGCATAGCCCGTGCAGGGGTGAGTATAACGATACTCAGTAGGGACCCCGAGACCCTCAAGGTCTCACTAAAACCAACAAGGATAACCACAAGAAGATCTCAACAGATAAACTCTACTTAGGTATATGCCCAAACATATACCTAAGTTATCAAGTAACTCATCTCAATCATGAGGAAACACAAGGATCATGAGATCAACGGATAACCACTACCCAGGTATATGCCCATACATATACCTAAGTTATCAAGTAACTCATCTCAATCATGAGGAAACACAAAGGTCAAAAGTCTCAGCTCAAACCAGGATTTTCATTATCGAAACCGTAACTACTGAGGAGCTCCGTCTCTAGAGTGTACAGTGGTCCTGTCACGACTCCGAGGTACTTCTCACTAACCTAAGACTGCTGAGGTACTCCTCCTGTCGAGTACTGCGGGTTTGCGGCCAACTACCGGGCGCTCCATCCGCTGAGGGTCTGTCGCAAAATACCGGGCGCTCACCCAAATAGCCTACTGAGGTACTCCTCCTGTCGAGTACCGCGGGTTTGCTGCCAACTACCAGGCGCTCCGTCCGCCGTGGGTCTGCCGCCAAATACCGGGCGCTCCGTCCACTGGGCTAGTCGACTCACTCCAAGTCGAGTCGGTCAAGCAGTCGTCAGGTCTCAGTCGGCTACACGGTCTCCGTACTCTGCACGCTCGTCTCCGGGAGGGTCCGCTCCACGAGCTACTGGTCGATACTCCAAGTATCACAAAGTCCCACAAAGAAGTATCTCAAAAGACCGTCTCGTCACAGGGGTCTCAACGCAACAGACGGCGCGTCGATCGGACGCTCGGTCTGTGAGTTATTAGCCTTTTCGTCCCAGGGGCCCGGTTGGTTTCGTGAGCGAACCAACCCTGGCCGTATCACAACTGTACCCTGAACTCCCATAGGGTATACTCAAAGGGACCGTTACTCAACGTAATCACCAACGCCGCTGACGGTTCGTCAAACGGACATCCTGTCTGAAAGATATCAGCTTTCCCGTTCCAGGGGCCTGGTTGGATTTCAGGTGAGATCCAACCCGGCCACTATTAACCGTATCCAAAACTCGGGCGAAGGATGCCAAAAGTTCCATATCGTCAACAGGAAATCAACGCAACAGACGGTGCGTCGATCGGACGCCCGGTCTGAGAGTTATTGGCATTTTCGTCTCCGGGGTCCGGTTGGTTTTTAAGGCAAATCCAACCCGACCGTACTCCACCTGCGTCCAAACCTCGGACGGAGTATGCCAAAAGATCCGTCTCACTAAGAGAAACACAACACGGCTGACGGCACGTCAATCGGACGTCCGTAGCTCAAGATATGAGTGTTTCCGCTCCGAGGGCCCGGTTGGTTTCGTGTACGAACCAACCCGGCCGAACCCAAAGTCTTCCGAAACCTTTAGTGTAATATACCGAAACGACCGTATCGATCCAAGGATCGCGTAGCCGCTGACGGTTCGTCAATCGGAGGTCCTAGGCCCAAGATATGGGCAAAAGACCGAAGAGGGCCCGAAAACGGGGGTTCTGGGCCCGGGGCGACCCGGCCCGAACCCCCCCTGGGGGTCGGCCGAACCGGGTCGCCCGACCCGGCCCGGCCCGGTTGGTCCGGTTCCGGTCCGGCCTGGGCGCGGCCCGGCCGAGCGGCCAAGGGGCGCCGCGGGTTTGACCCACGGCTTAGGTGGAACGCGGCCCGCGCGGGCCGCGTGTTGGGTGGCCGGACCGCGGACGCGGTCCGGTGGTTCGCCGCCGCCGCGGCCGAGCCGCGGCGGATCCTCCGGCGGCGCGCCGGGCGCCGCCGCCTCCGGTCGCCGCCGCCGCCGCCGCCTTCCGCGGGCCGCCGGAGTTGCTCCGGTGGCCCGATTCCTCTCCCGTCTGCGCCGTTGCTCCACCCGGGGGCCGATCTTCACTGCGAGATCAACGGATCTCCCTTGCCGCACGGTTCGTCGTCGCTTGCCAAGACCGCACACAAAAAGGATCGGCGGAGGGTTGTCGGGTCTTGTTCGTTAGACCCGCACCCTCCGCGTTAGTCATAAACAACGGGAGAAAGGGGCTACAACAATTTTTAATCAAGATAAAAAATTGTTCACTTCTTTTTCTTTTAAACGGCAATTCAATTTTAATTAATTGAAAATATTCATGCCGGTTCTTTATTCAAAAAGAAATAAAAACACGGGAATGAATCATCAAGAATTAAATCCCTACCTTGTCGTCGTCGTCGGACGAGAGGTCGTCGCGGATTTGGTGATCGTCGCGGAAGAGACGCTCGTCGCACCGCGGGAAGGAGTCGCGCCGACGATCTCCGGATCAAGATCAAACGGATTTAATTAATTTAAATCCGTTGATATCGAATTATAAAAAATGGAGAATTTAGAAGATTCGATTCTCACCTTTAACCGCCGATCGTAGGTTCGCCGCGGAAGAAGAAGCGCCGAAGAAGAAGAAGAAGGTCGCGGAAAAAGTTTGTCGACGTCGCGGATCACGGTGTGCGTCGTCGAATTTTGGTTCCGGCGTTCTTCGCGTTCTTCGCGGTCTTCGCGTTCTTCGCGTTCTTCGCGTTCTTCGCGGGGAGGGTGGAGGCCCAGAGAATAAAGAGTAATCCTCCAAAATAGACACGTTGGTCTATTTTATTATTTTGCCAACAAACGCAAATGCGTAAGTAACGACCCATCAGTTCGTTGAATTAATTCAACGAACGAAACAACCCATTTAATTCACGAAATAAACCACTCAATTAAATGGTCTGTTAAGAATTTAAGAAAACGCGTCGGTTGACTTTTCAGTTACATTGACGGGTTTTCGCGGGTGCGTTACTTAGCGGAAGAAACGGCGGGGCTCGTGCGGGCCCCACCGCACAAATATCCTACCAAGAGGGTAGGATATTTCCGGATAGCACCCTATCCGCTTTAACTCAGCTCAAGTGGCTTTCAAGCGGCTTAAGTGAAATAAAATAAAGTTGTCGCACAACCTTTATTTTATTTCCGACTTAAAGCCCAAAATTTTAAAAACCACGGTTGAGCAAACGCAACTCCGGAAGAGGCATTTCTAAGCAAATACCGGCGCTGCGATTTCATCGGTGCCCTCAGAATTTGATTCCGGGCACCGGTTCAAAAGATAGAAAACCCCGCTCGTCCGTTCACTAAACATACCCGAGCCAAACTTCGGAAATTGATTCCGGGCACGCCGGGCCTCGGAATCAGGTGCCGTCAGAAACTGCGTTCTTGTAAAATTCCAAAGAAAATTAAGAAAAAAAATTTCCTTGAAATTTACGGGTCTTTACACCCTCTATAGCCCCTCGATGCATCGGTAGGTCTCATGAGACAAAACAGTTGGAGATAAACCCTTCGAGTTTGTTTCCAAAAATCAGACGGGTTTCTACCCATAGAACTAAACCGTTTTTGCGGTATTATGGTTTCATGTGCCAGATACATGACTTATAGTTAATAAGAACTCTCTTTATTCATTATCAGTTATTATTATTATCCATGATATTTTCACTATGACAAAATCTATGGATGCAGTTTCATTTTGAGTTATTAGTGGCATTAGTTATTCATTTATTCACTATGTCATTTTGATTATGTAAGATTATTTGTGATTCACTTATTATTGTACTCATTATTCTGCTATTTGTAACCCTTATTGATCATTTGAGCTCACCCCTTTCATTGTATACCTTCGACAGGTGATGAAGAGAAGGTCTTCTTTTGAGTTCTTGTGGATGCAGATTTTAGTTTTTGTTATGTATTGTATTTTGTAACCATTTTCCACTGTAATTTGAGTTACATCTATGTATCTAGTTTCTTCAAGACTACTAAAATGATCGTTCCTTCGGTATTTTCATTCCTTCTAACCATGATAATATCATAAGTAATGCACCAGATCTATCCTAGAGGGGTCGGGGTGTTACAATAATGTCATTATGAATTTTAAATCATTTAATAAAATATCATTTATTATAAAATATCATTAATGCCATTTTTGAAACTATTCATTTAATTTGACTTTAAATACATCAAGAAAAATGGTGAATTAAAAACTAATCCTTTAAAACCTACTTAACATGTCATATAAATCTAAAAAATCATATGACACATTAATTCATTCAAATTATAACACTTTTAATATTTTTAAAATCATTTATTTCATTTTTTATTAATTAAATAAATATTCTATCAGTATTATATAAGCATTTAAGGTAATTATTTCATCACTAAAAATTAGAAACAAATTAACATGATAAAAACAATTATTTATCATTCAAATATCTATTTATAATAGAAAATTTAATCTATTTATCATGATATAAAAAACTTAAAGATAATAAAACAAAGAGAATGACATTTTTGACTTTTCAATAAATAAAATAATATAAATATCAAAATCACAGAAAAATAACAAAACAAATCACATATATTAGAATATTGGATGATTGTGGACAAAATAGGTCCATCTAATTAAATTAAAGAAATTTTAGGTTCATTTTATATTCCTTATCAAATTATTTTTAACCTTAATAACACGATTTACCATTACCGTGGTGACAATAATTTACTATTGTTACTATTCATAATGACCAAAAATAAAATAGTGATATTTACCAAATTTGGAACTTGGGTTAAAAATATTTAATCCATTTTTCAATATTCAATTTCTATTAATTGAATTGATTAATTTAAAATCAAAATTCAATATGAAATGAAAAACATTTTTTTCAAAAAAAATTCCTTTTTATATATAAATTTTTTTATTCCAAATTAAATTATAAAATTGATTATAATGAAATTAATTATATTATTAATAATATAAATGATCTAATTTTAGTTTCAAATCATTTTAAAAACAAAATATAAATTTGTAAATTATTGAAATAAAAATACAATTTTTAATAAAAAATAGTATATAATAGGTTGAGGGTCAAGCCCTCTTTTATTAAAACAAAAAAGAAAATACCATTTTACATTGGATTAATAGGGAACCCGAAACATGGTCTGAGGTCCCAAAGTCACAAATACCTGATTGAAAATGAACTTAAGTACCTTACATGATCGATAGGACCCAATAATATATAGGCCTGAGGTAACCTGAAGGTCCAAGAGGAAGCATACAACATAACAAGCATCACTCAAATGTATCACCCCCCCAGTGAAAATCCACAAATGATGCTAGCCAAATATGATGTGCCCCCTCCCACTTATAAGTTTCTTTGTGATTTTTGGATCAGTATATCTATAATAAAAATCATAGGATCTTAAGAATTAGCTTAGATGGGTAACTTACAAGAGGGAGTGAATTGTAGTTTTGAAAAACTTAGTTTATAAGAATTAAACTAAAAAATACACAAACCACTTTAAGTAAGGTTATCAGACTTGGACTCAGTCTGATTAAGAAAGTCACAGAATCGGAGCTGGGAATAGTCTGATTATATCAGAGTGTAATATTGTAATAACTATGGATCTGATTTATCAGAGTTGTGTTATTATTGTATTCAAAATGATATAGATAAAATAAATTGTATAGAAATATAATTCTGATGAATATCTTTCTATTATATGCATAGTAGAAATAAAACTTGTAAAAAAATGGTAATACAATATCTAAAAAATATAATAATGAATTACAATATATTTAAAAGAAAACCCTCTTTTCACCTTAAGATAATGTTATTCTATAACCCAAACTAAAGGTATCCACTATTTTATACTTATAGTAAAGTATGTATTTCCTTATAAGGAAATACCTAAATACGAAGATTATATTGGCTCTATCTTCCTATCCCTAGAATCCCTCTATATGATGATTGTATTCTCTATCTTAATATCCCCATAATCCCTTAATCTGATGGATTGGATTATCCATCTTCTTATCCTCATAAGGCCTCAATTGTAACAATGATTGGATGCAAAAATAATTAATTTTTTTAAGGAGTGAACCTGAAAAGGTTTCCTTCAGAACTAAAACTCTCTAAATAAATACAAATATTGAGAATGAGTTGTTCACACTAAGTATTCTTATGAAAATATTGAGATCAAATGTAATCGATCAACTCCAAAATCTTCAAATCACATGGTATTTATAGATGAGCTCCCAATGGTCACATAACAGTCATATTTGAAAGTTTTGTTGCAATGGCCTAGGACACCTGGAACATGACAGATCATTGGTACCAGGAATCATACAACTCTTCATGGGAAAATACTAGCTGATCATCCATATGATGTGGGGATCTAGGTGCCTTAAATATGTAGATGTTGGGGAGGGTTTGCTTCAAGTATTTCAAGTCTTGGGTATTCAAGGTCATGTATTAGGTCTTGTGCCTCTAGGCCTTTAGGTCAAGTCTAGACCTTGTTCCTTGGGTCTACAGTTCATGTAAGGGTTCCCCCTCAACCTTTAAAAGAGGGATTATCCAAAATTCAATAAAAATATAAGTCCTTCGAGATTTAAGATGACTTCCTTAACAATGTCAATGTGATAACCTTTATGAGTGTCAGTCCGATTGTATTGGTACTAGTAACATTCTGATTATTAAGACCTTTTTAGTATGATAGACGTGAAAGAAACTCTAAATTTTGGTTTTGATAAAGGTGGGTCTAATTTTATCGGAGAGATACTCATTCCGATAATCATAATGAATAATGTAAAGTATATATTCATAAAAATTTAGAACTTATTCTAAGTATAGTAGAAGGTAATTTTTTCTACAAAAACATCCTAAAACACTTTGGATATAAAAAGTTAGTAAAACAATTTTAAGAATTTTTTTGTGATTTCTAAAAATAAAGGAATGAAAAAATAATAAGTAGAACTTATGGCTCAACAATCTACCCCTTTTGGGAAATCAAAAACCACAAAACTTAAATGAAAAATAAAGTTGAAAAAATTATAGTACATTTCTTTTAAGAACTTCACATTTAGAGTTGTTCATTAAACCTTAAATCCCATGGAGTTTTTTAACTCTTTTAAATATGAGTGTGAATATGATGTATTATTAGAATAGATCTTCTTTAATAAATCTTCTCTCCCTTATTAATTCTTCTGCCCCTAAGTATCGTATTCTCCCCCATAATATTAAAACTTCCCCTTTATAAAAAATTCTCTTAATTTATGAATTTTCCCCCATATAATGATCGCTACCCCTTTATGATTTTCAAAAAGAATATAGAAGGATCTGATGTTCTTGAAATGTTAGAAAAATAACAAACGAAAAAATATTGAACTACATATTCATCCATAAAAAATATTAAATAACATATATCCAATCATAATTGGAAAAAATTACAAAAAATTGGATTTTGATAAAAGGAAAATTCATTTATTACAAATGATTCAAATGTTTTTCTAGAATAAATACAAAAATAGTTAAAAAAAAGAAAAATATTTATTCTTTCTTAATTATGGTCTTATTTAAGGACTTCATCTTTTTAAACTCCTTCTATTCTTTCTCCATCTTTTCTATCCTTTCTTCTTGAGACTTAAACCTTTTTATTTATTATAACAAATTTTTATTATCCTCCTTCATAAAGAAAATATTATCTTTAACTGATTGGATTCTAGTCATATCTAACTGTATTTGATGGATCTTCTTTTTCAGAACATTAATTTCATTGGATCTTTCATCGGTTTCATCTCATAATTCTTCCACAAAATTTACTCTTTTAGCCATATGTGATGATAATTCATTGAAAGAACTTTCTGACTCTACCATAAGCTCCTTAACTTCATCAAATTGTTCATCATGTATTTTGATATATAAATCAACTAGGTGTGGCTACTTAACCATTTGGTTTCATTCTATTTTGTGAGTCTAGGAACTTTCTTGAAAAACTCTCAACTCAACTTCAATCTGAATCACTTTTTTAGTTAAAAAATTTATCGATTATGATTTATCATTAAGACTTTATTGAATCAATCGACACTAAGAATCAAGATTTATAAAATAAATAATTATTCCTTCAAGCCTTCTTAAAACAAGAACAATAAAATCAATCCTTTCTATATTTATTGTTCTTGTTGAATCTGAATGATATGGGTCAGGTCAAGGAGGTGTTTTTTTATCTCATTATGACTTATAATTATTTTCCTTTCTTCTTATATTTGGAAGGAATATCCTTATCATATTTCTTAAAAATTATCTTGTCATCATAAATTTCCATTATGTTCATATATTCGGTGTTGGATTTATCAATAGATTTTGTTTTATAATACTAATATTATTTGTATTTCTTTGATGAGGATTGGGTTTCTTCTTCTAAATAGGATTCTTCCTCCTAATAACTTTCAGATTTTTCTTCTTTATCAGCCTTGTAGGGTAGATCTGATGATGATGATGATGATGAATTCAATGTTTTTTTATCGAATTGAGTTTCTTCCTTATCATATGCCTCTTCATTCTCATCATTTTCTTCCTATTCTTCATCTTCCACCACTTCTCAAAACTATTATTTAATTTCTTTGTATTCAACTCCTTTTTATTCTCCTTCTTTTTCATCTCCTTCTTATCCTTTTACTTGATCGTTAAATTCCTTATTAAGCTCATCCTCGAGCTACCATTCTATTCTAAGTGTTTCTTTTCTTCTTGGTTCTGATTACAATTTATTTTCTTATACTATTGGAACCAATTATTTTTCAATAACATTTTCTTTTACTTTGTGAACAACTGAAGGAATTTTGGAATTAACCATAGTTTTTTCTTCAATTACTAATCCACCTTCAGGTTTGACCTGATTGATATGGGAGTCGGTAGAACCATATTTTCAAAATCCCATTCAACTCCTTTCAATAATATTTCACACATCTGTGCCTCTAGAAACCTTTTATTTTTCTTATTCTTCTGAGATTATTCTTCAAGATTTTCATCCAGACAGATTTTTAATGTTTTAGCTTCAGTAAGATTGAGTATGATCTTTAGATTCCTAGTTTTCTTATCAACTTTATTTTTCATCCAATATTTAAAAACCTCATTAGAAACTTTCTTTTTCTTATTATTCTTCTTTGGAGGGGTGGTCTCAACCTTTATATTATTTTTATTATCATCCTTTTTTAATTTTCTTGATGGATATTCCTCCAATGAAGCTCTATAAACCTTCTCAATAAACTTATTTGATTTTCTATCAAAAACTAACCTTATTTGGTTCATTGTATCATCACTAATGAATGAAATATTTTCTCTCATAGGATATGACTTGCTTGATAATTTGAAAAACTACATACACTTTTCAAACAACTTTCTTAAAAAGGATGGAAACATAATAATACTTGATTTAATTGAACATGTTTTGATGTTTTCCATGGTAATAAAGATAAGTTTTACAAGATCAATCTTCCTCATATTCACCAATAAATCAAACACAAAAACATCTGACAATTTTAACATATCTCAGTCTCACTTTCTCAGTATCAAGTAATCTTTCATCCATAAATCCACTACTCTATTACCCGGTGTGAGGTGTGATACTTTCCTTGTCCTAGAATACTCTGAAAATAATTAATATTCAGCTTTAGACTTCTTAAAATTACCAAGATCATTTGATAGCTTATGTGAAGGACAATACACTTCAACTTTTGTGGGTAAAACAATCAAATCTAAAGATTTATTATATGACAACTTATAACTTTTACCATATACTAAAAATGATACTTTTTCTTTTCCATATTCCTTTGAAAACTGAATGGATGCATAAAACTCATATACAAGATCAAGATAATATAGATCAGATTATTTTTCAAGTTTCTCAACACAAACTGATTTCCAATATTGAAATGAAATAATATTTCTTAGGTTTAAATCATACTTATCATAGAAAGATCTTTCAACTAACCTCTCCTTGAATACATCCCAATTTGAGAAATCCTCCTTTGTCTCCATTGGTACTGAAACTAGAATGGATAATAGAATGAAAATATGATCTTTCGGATTGAGAAACTTGTAGGTTAGAGTAATGTGGGAGAAAAATAACTGCATAACTGATGTGGGACACATAGGGGTCCCTCTATATATAGGCATCGAATGTGATGATTCATCTTCCAAAAAAACAATGTTTGAGATGAATATTTATTTGATCTAATAGTTAAGATTACTTCAAATAAGGTTTTAAATAAATTTTTGAACTCTTGAGTTTTTTTAACACATTTATAGAACTGAGAACTAGTCTAATTATGAAAACTTTTAAAATTTTGAAAACAAAACAAACTTTTATAAAAACTAAAAGTATAAAAACAATAAGAAAGTAAAATAAAGTAATTAATTAGTGAAATGACTTAAAAGAATATAAGAGTATCTTTCAAAGTGAATAAATTCATCAGTATGAATAACCTATTCTTCTTGGTTTTTATAAAATAAGCAGATTATGATATTTTTCAAACCAAAAATTGATTATATTTCTTTCTTTAAAAAAATAGTTGTAATAGTTTTATTAGAAAAACTAATTATGATAATTTTTTAATGTGAATTTTTTTTACAAAATTTGATTCTAGAAATTTTATACCATTTTATGAGTTTAGAAAACCTTTTAAGGATTATGAATCTAAAATTTTTATAAAAAATATGATTCAATAAAAAAATTATGATTAAAGTTTTTAAGAAAACTAAAACTTTTAGAAAACTAAAATTTTTATGAAAACTAAAAGTTTTTGAAGAACATAAAATATGTACTCCCCATATAAAAAGATTAAATTAATGTAAGGAAATGGTTCAACAAGAAGTATATATGAATGATCACTTGACATTGATCATTCCTAGATTTTGTTTGATATATTCAAATCAATCAAAACTCAGAGGTTTTGAAAAATATCAGCAAGTTGATCTTGCATTCCGATGAATTATAAAATTATATCTATTTTCATTGTGTGATATCAAATTAAATTATGTCTTATATCTATGTGTTTGTCATGTTTGTAATATGGTAGGTTTTTACTTAAAGCAATGGAATTTTTATTATCACAAAATATTTTAGTTTTAGAAAAACTCAATCCACAGTCAGTGTGTGTGTGTGAATATTCTCATTTTGGTTAGAAGAAAGAATAAATTCATCCTTAGAACTATGTAATAAAAATTTATCATTCCTAATGTTCAAAAGGTAACCTTTATCACATAACTGAATTATACTTATAAGGTTGTGATTAATACCTTTAATAAATAAACCATTTGAAATAAATGCTTTACCAAGAAGAAAAATGTTACCTATTCTGATAATCTCCCCTTGAGCATTATCTCTGAAAGTGACTTTAATAGCTTTAATTTTGATAATTTTATTTAAAAAGTATTTTTTACCTGTAATATTCCTATAACATCCACTATCCATGTACCATGTATTCTTTTTATTGGTACTACCTTTGTTTTCCTGAAAACAAAAAGATTATACTTTCAGAACCCAAACCTTCTTAGGTTTGGTAATGTTAGAAAACAAAACTTTAGAAATCCATATTTTTTTAGAAAAATATGACTTGTGGAAACCTATAGATTAAACTTTATTTAATAAATAATTCTATTTCCAATGGCCACTACTTTAACACTTAGTGAAAAAAGGGGCACTTTTAGGAAAAAAAAATGTTATTAAAAATAGGTTTTTTATATAAAAACCCCATTATAGAACTACTTCCATGATGAAGAATTTGTTTATACATTTTATAGAAGTTTTATTTACTAGTAGTAAAGTTTGATAAAATTTTCTTCAAAGAAGAAATTTTATATTTTATTTTTATAACTAATTTATTATCCTCATTGGTAAGAGTTTTGGAACTCAGTTTATCAATACTAGTTTTTTAACTATTTTTCTCAAAAACTATTTTTTAAAATTCTTTTGAAATAGTATCCTTTTTAGAAATAGTCTGATCAAGATCTTTAGAAAGATCTGATATTTCATTATTTAAATCATTTATCCTTTAATAATCCTTATCTATTTTAGCCTTAGCATTATCAAGTTTTTCACAAATTTTAAAATTCTCATTTTCTAAAAGTTTTTCAAAACAGTACACTTCCTCATAAAAAGTTAAATAATTATCTTCATTGGCTAAGGAATATTATCCATCCTAAGATTTAGAATTTTTATCATTGGGATAATTAACACTTAAAGACATATTTGTAAGGTTCTCATTTGTTTATACCTTTTCTATGAAATAATTATTTTCAATAGGTATATTAGAAAAAAGACTTATGTTCCTATATCTAAAACTTTCATTATCAGACGAACTTTCAAAAGAATCACCTCCACTAGAACTACATGTTTCAGTAGCTTATAAGACTTTATTACCTTTGTATTTATAAAAAATTTTGGCACTCCTTTCTGAGTTATTTTCTTTTATGTCTTTCCTTTTTATCTTTATACAATATAGACTGATATTTCTAACTTTATTACATTTTTAGAAAGTGACTTAATCTTTATTTTCACTTCTATCCTTATGAAATTTTTTATAACAGTACTAAAAATATTTCTTCCTAACTATCTTGTTTATACTTCTAGTGAGATTAGATAATATATTATCAGAATGTTCAAAAGTTATAGAATTTAATTTAATAATAAATTTATTCTTTCTCAAATATTTAACAACTTTCTCAGGAGTTTGACCTTTAGAAGGAATAATAGTAATAAAAAAGAAACACCTCCATTTTTCTTTTTTTCTTTCTTAGTATCTCTTTTGATTCTACCTTTATACTGAATAAAAGTTCCAATAAGATCATCCAAGGTAAGATTATTTAACTTTCTTATCTCATCAAAAATTGTTCTCTTTTTTTTCACTCATTAAGCGTGATATAAATAATATTTTCCATAATTATTTCATTATCAAGTCCTTTTTCACCAATATCATGTAAACTATTAATAATCATCATGAACCTCTGGTGCATTTTTGCAACATATTATCTAGGTAAGAAATCAAAATCTCGATAGTCTATTCTAAGGATAGCTCTCTTGGTTTCAACAACCTTAGAATTACCAAAATGTGTGACTTCTAAATTTCTACAGATACTATTTATATATTCACATGAGGATATATGATTGTAAATACTTCTTGTCATGGAACATAAAAAAGTATTCTTTAATCCATAATTTAACCAATACTCTTGTTTTCCTTAATGAGTAAAGGAAGTAACTTCATTATCAGGAATATTATAATCTCCAGTAAGCATAAAAAATTATCAACCTCGGTATTGCTAACAAAATTCTTCATCTTATCTTTCCAGTACTCATAATTATCACCATAAAATATAGGTGGTATGTTTAAGTTTATATTATCTATAGAACCAACATTAAGACTTTCCACCTTAAAAACAATAAAAATTATTCTCTAATGGTAAAATTTAGTGTAATAAGTTTATATAAAAACATTAAATAACTTTCAAAATTAAAAAAAGTAAAAACTAATCAATTATTTTAATGGTATAAACCTACTATGGTGCCAATTGTTGGATCAGTATATATATAATACTAATTGTAGGATCATAATAATTAGCTTATATGGATAACTTAAAATAGGGGGAGTGAATTTTAGTTTTAAAAAAATTAGTTTAAAATAATTAAACTAAACAATACACAAACCTCTTTAAGTAAGTTTATCTAACTTGGACTCGGACCGATTAACAGAGTCACATAATTGGAACTAGGAGTTGTCTGATTATATCATATTCTAATATTTTAATCACTATGGATCTGATTTATCAGAGTTATGTTATTATGGTATTCAGAATGATACTGATAAAATCAATTGTATAGAAAGATAACTTCTATGACCTTCTTTCTATTATATGCACAACGGAAATAAAACTTGTAAACAAAAAGTAATACAATAGATAAAAATGTAAGAATTACTTACAAGCTATTTAAAATATAGACATATTTTAACCTTAAGATAAAATAATTATATAACCCAAACTAAATGTATAAACTATTTTATACTTAAAGTAAATTTCATTTTTCTTTACAAGGAAAACCCTTGATACAAATATTAGATTGGATATATATTCCTATCCTAAAAATCCCTCAATACAATGATCGAATTATCTATCTTACTATCCTTATAATCCCTCGATTTGATGATCAAATTCTCTATCTTAATATCCCTATAAGACCTCAATATGATGGATAAAATTCTCCATATTCCTATCCCTAGAATCCCTTGATCGCAATAATTATCGAATGCAGATAAAATTACAAAAGTTATTAAGGAGACAACCTGATAAGGTTTTATTCAGAATGAAAAATCTCTAAAGAAATAAAAAAGATTAATAATGAGTTATTCATAATATGTATTCTGCCAAAAATATCAAGAGTTAATGTAATAAATCAGCTCTAAACTCTTCAAATGACCTAGTATTTATAGGTGATCTCCCAATGGTCATATAATGGTCATATTTTAAAGTTTTTTTCAATGGACTCAGACACCTGGCACTTGATAGATCATAATAATTGAATGTATTAAATCATATTAAATAAAACCATTACAATGTTTATGATTTTCCTTGCATTAGAAACAAGTATTCATATTCTAATTATAAACATAGTCAATCTGATAGACTTCATTAACAATCTCAATATGATAAACTTTATGAGTGTTGGTTTTATTGTATCAGTACTGGTATTATTCCGATTATTAATAATTTTTCAATATGATAGATGAGATAGAAATTATAACTTCTAGTTCTGATAAAGGTGAGTCTGGTTTTATTGGACACATACTCATTCTGATAATCATAATGAAGAATGTAAACTTTATATTTGTAATAATTTAGGACCTATTCTAAGTATGGTAAAATGTAATGTTTTCTAAAAAACGTTCTAAAACACTTTGGACATAAAAATTTAGTAAAAAAGTTTTAAAATGTGTTTGTGATTTCAAAAAATAAAGGAATGGAAAAGTAATAAGTATAACTTATAACTCAACAGTTCTATTCTGTCACAATATCTAGGTTATAATGGTCATATTTAAATAATAATACTTTGTATTTCATTTAAAATCGGTGTTGTGTGTTGTATGTCGGAGTTGGTTCCCTAGATCCAAATTATATGTACTTTATGATAACTTGTATTCATTGTTTTGGATATTAATAAACTCGATATCACATCATGATTGTTATTATTTATAACACAGTGTCTGATAATTTCCTAAGAGTAGTTGTCATGATAAAAGGTTATAGCAGTTCCCCGCTATGATGAGAACCCATAAGTGACACAACATTATTCTTAAATATTTGTTATATAGCTAAATGAAATAATTTTAGGGGCATAAATGATATGGTTGTAGACACACAGGACATAGAGGTACCTTCTCATGGTGTATGCCCTAGGTAGTATCTAGTTTAGGATATTATGAGAATGATACCCAATAGTAGGAAATCCACATTTATATGTATTATTGGATATTCCTATATATAGATGCATTTATTGGTACTTACACTTTAAGATTATTATTAATTAGTATTATAAGTCATGTAATTTTATGTATTGATGAAAACCATGATAACATATGTTCATGATGAGGTAGGATATGTTGGGTGTGTCAAGAGTAATATTTAATTAATGAATAATGCGAGAAAGGATTTGTCCCTTATGTTTTTTAACAGAAGTTGATATCTTAGGAAATTTTACGGAAATAATATATCCTAAATAAATCCATGGGAATGGTGTTTTATAGGAAAGTTTTATTTCCAAAAATTCAAAGAAAGAGACCTCGAGCACATAGATTGATAGCACTAGCATGAAACCTTCTTCATTAGAGATATCATGGTAAAGGGAATATATTACACAGTAAGCACCCAAATGAGGTATTATTTTTTGTTGAAATAACTTATTTTTATATGGGTGTCTTGCTATGTTTCTAGATTCTAACCTTGTACTTTGGTATATTTCTCCTAATTCCACTAAGAAAAAGTCTTATAGTGTCACACATTAAGTGTATTCAAAATCTCAGTTAAAGTCCAAGGTTAGTGTCTAGAAACACTCCCTTTGAGTTTTAGAGTTAAAAGAAACTTGTCTTATCACATACACATGTATGGGGTTACAAGGTGATTGTTAAGGCTTTATCAGTAAATAAACTAGCACCCTGAGGCACAAATTTTATCTTTATAGGGTGTTCTAAGGAATAGGATACTACCTATACAAACCCTCATAAAATAAAGTGGTTGTATCCAAACAAGATGTATTTCTTGAGAGGGAGAACATCCTCAAAAAGTATAGTGGTAGAAAGATCAAGATACACAAGATTTGGTACAAGAATAGATTATATAGGTCCCTGTGGAATAATTAGTTATTTAAACACAAGTACTATGTAGAAGAAATAGAGAGGTAAGACAACTAGAGAGATGTGGTTTTTTAGTCACTAGAGATGGTGATTCATTATTGGTTGTTGATAATGAACCTCTCTCCTATAAATATTAATTAGAGAGCTCAGAATCTACAAGATAGTAAATACCATAGGGTGAAAATGGGTATTCAAGAGAAAACTAGACATTTAAGGTAAATTAAACACCTATAAATAAAGTCTAGTAGATAAAGGGTTTAAATATCATTAAGGAATTGACTATGATAAAAAAAATTCACCAGTTTCCATGTTTAAATCCATCAGAATTCTACTTGTAAATGAAACTTACCATGACTATGAAATTTAGAATATTGACATAAAAACTACTTTACTTAATGGTAACCTTCAATAAGATGTCTATATAACACAACCAGAAGGGTTTGTGACTCCAGGTAATTCCAAAAAGATTTTAAAGTTGCATAGATCCATTTATGGACTGAAACAAGCATCCAGGTCATAGAACATTCAATTTGATGAAGCTATAAAATAAGTTAGTTTCATTAAGAATGAATGTGAGTGATCTATTTACATGATTTTTAGTGGGGATGTGGTTATTATCCTACTAGTATATTTTTATAACATATTACTTATTAGAAATTATATACTGTTCTTACAATCTATTAAGGACTAGTTAAACAAGTGTTTCTCCATGAAGGACATAGGTGAATAAACCTATATTCTAGGGATCAAGATTATTTATGATATATCCAAGAGGATGCTTGGACTAAGTCAAAGTTCATACATTGACCAAATACTAAAGATAATTATTATGGAAAAATAAAATAAGGTATTGGTTTCAGTGTCACATGTTATTTATCTTTCGAAGAAAATGTTTCATCATACACAATAGGAGAAATAGAGAATGAGTAAGATCTCATACACTTTAGTGATATGATCAATCATGTATTCCATGTTATGTACTAAAATTAATGTTTCCTATGTATTGATCATGGTAGTAATATATCAAGATAAAATAGGAGAAAAAAATTATTCCATTGTTAAGGATATTCTTAACTATCTGAGTAGAACTAAGGATATGTTCCTTTTGTATGGAGAAGATGAGGAGTTGGTCATCAGGGTTTATACTTATTCTAGTTTTAATACAGATCAAAATGATCTAAAGTCATATTTAGGATATGTTTTCTATCTCAATAGAGTATTTGTGATTTGAAAGAGTTCAAAACATCTAGTTTTCGCTGATTCTACAGTGGATTTTAAGTATATAGTATCTTTTTATATAGGCAAGGAAGTCATTTGGATACAAAAAAAATATAAGTGCTTGATGTGGTACATATTATTAAAGACCCTATCTCATTGTATTGTGATTATACTATAATGGTGTCTCTTGAAAAAGATCCAAGATCACACCAACATACAAATAACATGCTTTGTAAGTATCATCTTTTGAGGTGTTTTTCTCAAATGGTTGAAGTTTCACTATACAGAGTTCCCATAAAAGAAAATTTGGTGGACCTCTTGACTAAAGGTCTATCTCAGCATAATCATGATTTTCATGTGAGAGATAGCGGACTAAAGGTTGTTAGAAGTTGGCTCTATTAAAAGTGGGAGTTTATTGGAGTTGGTTCCCTAGAACCAAATTTTATGTACTTTATGATAACCAATATTCATTTTTTTGAATATTAATAAACTCCTTATCATATCATGATTTTTCTTCAATATAACATAGTATTTGATAATTTCCTAAGAGTATTTTTTGGATTTGGTTCCCTAGAACCAACTTATGTGTACTTTATGATAACATGTATTCATTTTTTTTAAATATTAATAAATTCCTTATCACATAATGATTTTTCTTCTATGTAACATAGTATGTGAAAATTTCCTAAGAGTAGTTGTCGCACTGAAAAGTTACAGTAGTTCCTTTCTATGATAAGAACCCATAAGTTCCATGATAGTATTCTTAAATATATGTTCTATAACTGGATAAAATCATTTGAGAGACAAAATGATATAGGCTATTAGGGTTGGAGACTAATAATACTTTGAGTAACCTTCTCATGGTGTATGCCCTTGGTAATATCTAGTGTAGGATATTATGAGAACGAGACCTGCTGGTAGGAAATCCAAATTTATATGTGTCATTGGATGTTATTATCTACAGACATTTGTATTTATTATTAGACATTAAGTTTATTATTAATGAGCATTATAAGTCACATAATTGGTTTTATTGATGGAAACTGTGATTATAAATGTTCATGGAAAGGTAGGATACTTTGGGTGCATCATGAGTAATATTTCATTAATGAATAATACAAGAAAATATTTTTCCCTTATATTATTTAATGTAATTTGATATATCAGGCCCTTTGATGGAAATGATATAGCCAAAATAAATCCATGCCCATGGTGTTCTATAGGCAAGTTCTATTTTTTAAAAGTTAAAGAAAGAGACATCAAACACATAGGTTGATGGCACCAACATGCAACCTTCTTGATTAGAGATACATGATAAAGGTATTGTACTTTATAGTATGCATTTGTATGAGGTATTATATTTTCTTATATTAAATTATTTCTCTATAGGTTCCTTGGAGTGTTTTTAGATGCTAACCTTGGACTTTGGGCTGCTTTTTCTAATTCCACTAAGAAAGAGACCTAGAGGGTCACACACTAAGTGTATCCAGAATCTCAGTTAAATAATATTTTATTATTTATTATTCAACAAGTTGAATAAATATTATTTTCACAATTATAGCCAATTTTTTAAAAACCTTAAAAAATAAATAAATAAATATTATTCCCACACATGGTTTAATAATTATTCATGTTTGTCTGATCACGTATATTCTATCACAATTTATTCGAAAGACTGTTATGTGATAGGGATATTTAATAAATATTTATTTTATATTTAGTGAATATAATATTTATTTATTTATTAGTGAATAATGTAGTGATATTTATTTATTAAATAAATAGTGATTATTCAAGGCCCAATAAATATTATGGAGGAATAGAGGACCGAGTTTAATGGTCTAATGATAAATAATATATAATGAATATTATTTGAATAAATAATATTTAATTTAATTCATGGGTTTATCACATCTTAATAAATAATAATTATATTATTATTATTATTATAGACATGGGGTTCCCTAAGGATTATAAAAATAATAAGGTCCATGTGAAATTATTATTTTCTAACCCTAGAAGTATATAAACCCAATTATAGTATTTTTCTATAGATTCAATTCATTTTTTGTGAACAATGAGATATAAATATAATACTCTCAAATCCCTAGAGATATCTCTCTCTAAGAACGCTCTCAATAATGGAGAGTGATCCTCCAACACTGCCACTCTCAAGTCTAAAGAGATCGAAGATAACCCTTCCTTAAAGTGATTCTTAGGGCGATCAAAGGCGAATGACATAAGTGTTAGGATTTGTCATGATAACACCTAGATATTTATATGAAGATGTTTGGAGGTTCATGGAACACATGTTGAAAACCGATGGAGGGAATATATTCTTGATTCCTATAATGCAATGATGGTACGATATAGAGATGTTATCAAATCCATCAACAAAGAAATAATTTTTTAAAAGTTAATTCTTTAATTACTTAAAATAATTATAAATAATATGTTATTATCAAGTACTTTGGTTCTAGTTTTTATCTATATTCTATATTATTTTATTCAATCCCATTGATCATGGAATTTATCATCATGTAAATCTTGGATGAATCATCAACCATGACAAAAAAGTGGAGTTAGGAATGTATCATCCAACGAATCTATTGCGCCTAGAACCTAAAAGTGGTTTCATAGGGAGTGGATAATTATTTATAATTATTTAAATATCATTGATTGATTTACACATTTTTTATTAGTTTTCAATTCCAATTTAATCATTATTTAATCTGAATTGAAAATATGATTTCTTCCTCTTTATTTCTCAAAAATATAATCAAATCGATTAATTTTATGAATGAAACAAATTCAAAGATCTCATCTGAAAGTGTCAAGGAGTATGAATGGACAACACAAGAGTATATGTCATGTAACCCAGATGTACAAGTAATGTACTAGTTTTTAATGCACCCTGAATTAATTCATAATTAATTCAAGTCATGTGCATTTATTACATGTGGTCAATTTAATTACACACCACATGTTGACTGGGATAACCTAGAACATGTTCATCCATAGTACATGTTGTATAACTTTTGTACATGACATGTAGTCCTTTAGACATAGAAAGTCCATGTATCCTCTTACAAGACCTACATGACTGGTGACTGTGTAACTCAGAGACCACACATCGTGTAGTCCATGTACATTCTGTGTGCTCCAATATTTTCCATGGTATGGTTACATGCTAAGTCCCTAGGTGTGTGTTGTGTATATATGGTGAGAATAATACATGTCTTGTAACTTCAATGTAAAAGTCATGTACTTTTATGAAATTATGCAAAATTGAAAAAATAATTTATTATAATATTCAAACCTTATCAACATGTGTTTTGTGTGTTCATTAAGTTGATAGTACAAACCATGAGATGGGTTATATATATATAAATGTCTAATTAATTTCTATGTAATTTTTGGATCTGTATATCATGTATAATTCATATTATAGTTATTACTCTATGCACATTGAAGCATAACATGCTACATAAATACCATATATTACATGTGGTCATTAAGTTGATAGTACACTCCATGAAATTATGTGATAATTCATGTATGTCACATGTCACAATAATAAACAGTATATGAGTATAATACACATTGGGTAGTTTAGACGGTTACTCACCGTGTTTCCTCTACGATACATTTTTTTACATAGTTAATTTTAAATAAATTTATTTAATTTGTTTAAAATTATGATGGATGAGAACCACATAAAATTTTGAATGTGAATTAAGATAAAATAATTTACTAATTAAATAAGATAATTAATTTATTCAAGCATGATTTCTATTAACTAAGAATTATTAGAATTTAATTATAATTTTATTAAATGAATAATTTGTTACATGCATATGGATGATCATGATCATAGACCAGACCTTTGTATGAAATTAGATTCATTTAATTTATTATTAAATTAAATTTTTGGCATGTGTATCTTCCCTCCTCTCATTATGTTAGTTATTACATGCCCATGGTTTCTTTTATGTAAACCCCTTAACCAATCCTTTGGTTCCCCTCACTTGTGTGTGAGTAAAATCATATGTAATGGATGGATCTCCCAAGATAGTGGAGTCAGTTTAAGTTTTGATCTGAGGCAAAAAAACCAAGATAGATACATAGGTAGACAGGTGGAAATCTGCAACACAAACCATAAATGGTTCAAGGTGTTTTCCCCTGGGTAGATGGTTAGTTTATCATCTACTAGATAAAATAACCATTATTAAAATATCATAATCATACCAATTTATTATTTTAATTTTTTAAGGTTTCATGGTTATTTCATTATGTATTTTTTCCATGATAATAGGAATTAATGAATTAATTATCATGCAAGATAGAACTAAAATAAATTTATTTATGCATAAACATTATATAATACATGGTTAATCACTTAAGTAAATCCAATTAATATTAAAAATCATGCAATAAAGATAATAATTAGTAATTTACACATAAAAGATAAAATCCCTCAATTATATTTATTAATTTGGCATAGCCTTCCACTACTTCAGTTAAAATCAAACCATAGTTCAAAGTGATTGACCAACCAAAGTTAGGGTGATTTTAATTATCATGGAATTCTAACTTGAAGTTTTAGGTTGACTTAACTTAGTTCACATCAAGGGTTGATTTCCACAACATGACTTGGTGTAACTAAGAGGCAAAGGTTGAGGAAATAAAAATGAAGGATTTCAGGATTGTGGAGTCCACTCAACAAATCAAGTAACTATGAGTTAATGCAGTTGGAATTTGGAATTCCTACCTAAAACAATTTAAATTGCTTGATCGGAAAAATTTAGGGTGATGAGAAGGGGAATATGGATCCTTCCTACTAGAATATCCAAGAAACATGATATTACAAAGTTAGTGTTGAGGGCTATTGATTTTTGATGAAATAGTAAGAGGTTAATAAATATAATATTTATTTATTTGTCTAAATTTTATCAGATAAAGTACTAAAACTATGCTCATATTATTTATAAAAATGGAAGTAAACATGAATTGAAACATATCACTATGATATGTACTTGATAAGGATAACCTTATCATCGACATAAATTTCCAAGAGTGGAAAAGGTGCTTACGCGTTATGTTATGCCGTAAAAGGAAATTGTATGTGCTGGAAGAACCTATTTCTGAAGTTCTTAGTCCAAAGGATATTGAGGAAGTGTTATCTCTATATGAGAAAAATTTGAATGATTACATGGATGTTAAGTGTTTCATGCAATCATCCATGACCAATGAGATTTTGAAGCTACATGAGGACATGGATGCATATAGAATGATGTCTCGCCTTAGAGATCCCTATCAAGAGAAGGTGAGACAAGAGAGATACGAGATCTCCAATTCTCTGTTTACAAATAATCTTGGAGATTTGGAACCATATTGGACTCATATATTCAATATTATTGGATACATTTAACTCTTAGAAATATTAAGGATTAAATTCCCAGATAAGTTGCACACAGATCTCATACATTCCTCACTACCCAAGACCTTATCCAGTTTTATTGTTAATTATAATATTAGAAACAATTAGAAGAGTCTTTTATAACTTCTTACTCTAATTCTCCAAGTGAATAAGGATATGGGGCATGAAAAAACGAAAATCCTTAAAGTAAATAAGAAAAGGAAGAACAAGTTGAAGGGGATTAAGACTTATAACATGTATAAATATCCCAAGAACCTTCCTTCTAAGTAGAGGAAGATTAAAAGTTAGGATAAGGGAAAGGAAGAAGTATGTTTTCCATGTGGCAAGCAATTCCACTGGAAGAGGAACAGTACCCGTAAGCAAGGGGAAGCTAAATTTTCATTCTTTATCAAGTGTAATATTTCAATATCTACATATTGGGTATTAGATATAGCTTGTGGTGCTCACATAAGTATCCAAACATAGGATCCAAGTAGATTTTAAAAGATTTATAGAGGAGAGGTGGATTAACGAGCTGTTAATTGTGCAAGGATGGCGGCTCTATGGTGACTACCACCTTTAATTTCCAATAGGAATGATATTGGTTTTAAGGTATTTTTATTATGTACCAATTATTACCAAGAATATAATTTTTTATCATGCCTAGGGGTAGATGATTTTATATTTAAATTTGGAAATAAAAGTTGTTTATTTTAGAAATACAACATATGTTATGGTATGGTGCATTTAAATAATAGTCTTTATGTATTAAATTGTGAAAACAAAGTATTGGAAATAGATAACAAATAATGTTCACACTAATCATATAACACCCAACTACAACAACATTGTCTTGGTCATGTAAACAAGAAGTGTTTGAAACAGATCTATCAAGATGGTTATTTAGACTCTTTTTATCTAAAACCACTTGAAAGATGTCATTATTGTTTATAAGGAAAATTAACCAAACCACATTTCAGTGGATATGGTGAAAGGGCTACATAAATTTTTTTGATTGGTACACACTGGTGTTTTTGGACCATATCCAATAGAATCTAGTGGTGTGTATTATTACTTAATAACTTTTATGGATGATTTGAGTAGATATAGATATATCTACATGATGAGGTATAATTCGGATACCTTTGATAAATTCAAAGAATTCAATAATTAAGTATAGAATCAATTTGGAAAGAAGATAAATAACCTTAGATTATATTGAGGTGTTGAATATCTTAACCATGAGTTTATCAACTTTTTATGGGATATTGGGATTCTATCTCAACTCACTCCACATTACACACCATAGTGGAATTGTGTTTGTGAAAGGAGGAATTGTACCTTGTTAGACATGGTAAGGTCTATTATGATTCATGTAGATCTTCCATTATCCTTTTGGAGATATTCATTAAAAACTGTGGAATACACACTAAATCGAGTACCAAATAAACTAGAAAACGAAATTCCCTTCGAGTTATGTAGTGGAAAGGAACCCATTTTTCCACATACACATGTATGGGGTTGCGAGGTGTTTGTTAATTCCTTCTTAGGGAATAAACTAGGACCTTGGGTAACAAAGTGTATCTTTATAGGGTATTCTAAAAAACAAGGGATGCTACCTATACAACCCATTAGAAAAAAATTGATTGTTGCTAGACAAGCTGACTTTATTGAGAGAGGTAACATACTTAAAAAAGATAGTGGGAGAAAGATTGACTTTGATAAATTTGGTAATCAGGATGCACAGTAGTTGGTATTGGAACAAATTCCACAATTCCCCATGGAAGAAGTAGTTCCTGAAACACAAGTAATGCATAGGAGAACTAAATAGGTAAGAGAACCAAAGAGATATGGTTTTCTAGTCACTAAATAATATGACTCATTATTGGTGGACCATGATAAAACTTTATCCTATGAAGAGGTAGAAGATAGCTCATAAGTTGCAAGATGTCAAGAATCTATGAATTATGAAATGGATTTCATGTATCATAAACAAGTTTGGGTTCTGGTCGATGAACCAGTTGATGTAAATCCCATAGGTTACAAATGGGTATTCAAGATAAAACTATACATGGAAGGTAAATTAAATACCTATAAATAAAGGATAGTGGATAAAGGATTTAAAAATAGTTAAGGAATCGACTATGATGAAACCTTTCCACCAGTCACTATGTTTAAATCCATTAGTTTTATACTTGTTATAACATCTTACCATGACTATAAAATTTAGAATATGGATGTCAAAATAGATTTCCTTACTAGGAAACTTTAGGAATATGTATACATGACACAACCAGAAGGGTTTGTGACTCTAGGTGATTCCAAAAGGATATTAAAGTTACAAAGATCCATTTATGGATTGAAGAAATTATCTAGGTCGTATAACATTCAATTCAATGAATCTATACAAGAAATTTTTTTTCATTAAGAATGAATGTGATCCATGTATTTAGAAGAGGTTTATTGGGAATTTGTTTCTTTTCTTAGTAGTATATGTTGATGACATACTACTTATTGAAAATGACATGACAGTATTACAGTTTATTAAGGATTGGTTAAACAAGTGTTTCACCATTAATGACTTAGGTGAATCAACCTATATTCTAGGGATCAAGATTATTCATGATATATCTAAGAGGTTGTTTGGACTAAGTCAAAGTACATAAATTTACCAGATACTAAAGAGATTTAGTATTGAACAATCCAAGAGGAGATTGGTTTTAATGTCACATGGTATACATCTTTCTAAGAAAATGTCTCATCAAACAAAACAGGAGAAAGATAGAATGAGTAATATCTCATACTCTTTAGCGATAGGATCAATCATATATGTCATGTTATGTACTAGACTTGATTTTTATAGGCATTTATCAAGGTAATAATATATCAATCTGGTCTAGGAGAATAGTATTGGTCTATTATTAAGGTTATCCTTAAGTATATGGGAATAAATAAGGAAATGTTCTTGGTGTATGGAGGAGTTGAGGATCTAATCATCAGGGGTTATACTAATGCAAGTTTTCAAATAGATTAGAATGATTTGAAGTCACAGTCAAGATATGTTTTCTATATCAATAGAGGAGTTTTGAGCTATAAGACTTCAAAAGAGCCAGTTATCACTGATTCTAAAGTGGATTTCAAGTATATAGAATCTTTTGATGTATCCAGAGAAGTCATTTCAATACAAGAATTTTTCTATAATATTGATGTGGTGCCTATAATTAAATACCCTATCACATTGTATTGTGATAATAATTTAGTGGTGGATCTTGAAAAAGAGCCAAGGTCACACCCATAGACAAAGAACATACTCTGAATGTATCACATGTTGTTGGATTTTTCTTAGAGGGATGGAGTTTTAGTAAGTTGAGTTTTCATAGAAGAGAATGTGGTGGACCCCTTGACTAAAGTCTTATCTCAACAGAAGCATAATTATCATGTGGGAGCTAGCGGACTAAAGGTTTCTAGAAGTTGGATCTAGTAAAAGTGGGATTCTATTAGAGTTGGTTCCTAGAACCAACTTTTGTATACTTTATGATAACCTTCATTCATTATTTTGAATATTAATAAACTACTTATCACATCATAATTATTATTAAAAGTAATATAGTATGTGATAATGTCCTAAGAGTAGCTATCAAAACCCAACCCACTGGGGTTCGACCCGTGACTACCCCAAGCCCACCTCTAATAGATCAGGGGATGGTGACCAGTCTCAAGTAGAAATATCTCACAAATGGGAGCCATTATCCTAAAGTACATGTACACAACCATGCATATCCAAGCTCATACAATTTTGAAATGTAAAACAATTAAAACTAATTCGTGAATACATCTATAATTCCACAACCAGAGTATAACAACAAAGTATAGAAAGAGGAAAAAGAGACCAAATACAAGGCCAACCAAAACAAACAGTAAAGAGTACAACCTCATACAAGGGAGAGGACTATGATTAAAAGAAATATCTTAGAAAACACCTCATTCTGTCAAGATAAAGCTATGATCCACCCACTCCCTGTCCTCCTAGGACACTATTGAAAAGGTTCATCATCTATATAAGATATGGCATGTGTGGATAGGTCCCATGCATAGGTGAGTATAACAATACCCAGTAGGAAACCCCCAAAAAACTAAACATGAATCATCAAGTATAGTCATCTCAATAAAATATATAACAATCAATTTATAATAGAAACTCCCAGATATACTCAGGAAGGACACTGCACCACTAGGCAGTCACAACCAACTGTTAGCCACATAATTCTACTCAAAGGAACACTCGCTCTGGGATAATATACTCCATGATCCATGAAATCACCAGAGACACTCATAAAATAGGTCTATATCATTGGTACCTGCCCAATAAATCTCACTGGTCTCAGGAGACCCTGATACTCAGATAGGGGGGTCACACCCAGAACTATTATGGGACACCACAAACCTAATCTGGATCAACCTGCTACATAGGGAATTGTATGCCAAAAATACCACAAATCCTACATATATGAACTTCTATATTTAGGATCAACTCCATGATCAAGGATTTCATGCTAGTTTCACAAACCCCACCTAGGGTATAAAGATGATTGAGTATCACTCTCCAACCTCATAGAGGGACACCAAGAACTCTATCTGAGACTCATCATCCATATGGGATCACAAACTTGTGATTTGGATGTAATTACATATTTTACCCTCAAGGGAATAGACCAATGAAATAAAATCAACTGATAGTAGTCCATACTAATGAAACAAAGGCCTATAAACACCCTTGAAGGGGGTACACTGTGTCTATGGCATGTCCAGCTATCCCTAGGTCTGATCGTGTGGTAAATACTCACATGATGTGTAAACTATGAATACATGGCATGTATTAATAGTACACAGTGTGTAGATATCACCCATCACCTACTTATGTGTATCTGGTTGTCTTCGGGTACCATTAGTCAAGCCCATGTACTAACTAGTGCACACCTCTTCATGCTTGTGTACACCTAGTCATGTCTATGTCTGATTACATGGCGTGCCATTGGCCATGTAATTTTGGTCGTGTCCATGTACTTCCTGGAGTACACATAGAGCTGTCATGGAGGGGTCACATGGCATGTGAGCATGTCACATGGGGTGTGATACTTAACTCTATCCAAAACCCTAGCATCACAACTAGGGGATCCCACACAGTGTGTAACCCATGATTTTTCAAATCCAGTGAGCTCTCCTCTGTGTTTCCTATGCACACCACCTCCTTCATAATTCTCAAAAAATATTGTAGATTTGGGGTCATCCAAGCCTCTCATCACCGGAGATCATAGATTTGGGCTTTGAATATGATCAAGAAATGTTTTCTCATGATAACCATAGATGAACCATGCATCGCTCAGTAAAAATGAATCCCACCCATCTAGTTTTGTTCCTCCTTGATTAACCCACCACCATTTTAAATCCTCCAATAATAACCTCCATCACAATTCGTACTAGCGGTATTGATCTATTGCATTGAAGAATGATCACACAATGATCAAATATCAAGTAATCATCAATCCATAGGCCAAAGGAAATGTTTGTGATGAACATGTGAAGAATGGGGTAAGAAAACATAAGACATAAGATGCGAGGAATGAACCTTAGACTTTTTTTGTTCGTCCTTGATTATTCTTTATAGAATAAGATGGATGAACATGAGTAAATCACAATAAACATATAAAATTACTTTAATTTAAACCTATCGATGACGCGTATATAAATTTTGTTTGTGGAATTAATCTGCATTCATCTAGGATTAAAGAATGGGATAGAAAACAGAAATCAACATCCTTACTATAATTTTTATTAATTGTTGATAAAGAGCGGTTCTATATTGTCATTATTGATGAGATCCATGAACTCTGTTAGTGCAGTGATCCATTATCTGGTCCCGATCTGTCATCGTTCACAAGAACACTCTCCATAAATTTTCTAGATCTATAGGGTTTGAGAGGAAATCCCTAAGGAAATAATTATAACAATGCATTTATAGGATATTCGGTCACTGCATTGAATAAAATAAAACAAATCAATTTAGTTAATTTATTTTATTTATTATGCGCCTGCAATGACTTTTTCACAAACAGCCTTTGACGACAAAGATTATGTCATGCCTAAGGTAAAACCCATGTTTTGAACTCAATGGTGCCCTTATATTTCTGATCCAAGCCCCCATTTGGGGGTTATTATACTTTTTTAGTAAAATAGTGTGTTCATGTTATTTAATATATTTAATATATTTCAAACATTTATTCTCAGCACATTGGGCCTCGTAATTACATGTCATCTCAATGACTGGCCTCATAAATAATAAAATAATATCCAAAAAGTAATACATGGAAAATTTGATTCATTTCATTCTCCTCACCTTAGGGATTTTCATACCGAAAAGAGAAAACCAACTCAAAAAGATGTGAGTACTAGGCTCGCATCTGGGTTTCCCACTCCTAGGTTCTCTCCTGAATATTCTCATGCTTCCACTAGACATGAACTAGGGGAATCGATCACCCATGAAGGATACTCTCCTACCGATCCTTGATCTCCACTAGGTAATCAACAAAGGTAGATCCATTCTCAATGTCCAGATCTCCCCAGTTGATAACATACGACAGGTCGTGCACATGCCTCCTTATATATGACACATGGAAGTTGTCATGTACTTGGCCTAACTATGGTGGTATATCTAAGAGGTACACCACCATGACAACTCTACCTATTATCTGGAAGGGATTAATGAATCTTAGAGATAATCTGCCACCCCGATCAAATCTTTACAATCCATGTTGAGGTGATCCCCTCAAGAACACATGGTCTCTCTTTTCAAACTACAAAGGTCTCCATATTCATTCTTCATAAGAATTGTGACAAATTTTTATAGTCCTTATCTTCTCTTGGATGATCTGTACCTTCTCCATAGTATCTTGCACCAACTTTGGGCCCATGAGTTCAGACTCGTCTGGATCATTCCAACAAAGTGGTGACCTGTATGGTCACCCATAAAAATCCTCAAATGGTAACATAATAATGGATTAGTGGTATTTATTGTTTTATTAAAACTCCAACAAGGTAATATGATCCTCCTAACTATGGATAAAGTCCAATATTTAAGCTCGTAGTATGTCCTCCAAGACTGGAATGGTATGCTATGTCGGGTTGTTAGTCTAGGGGTGAAATGTTGTTCTTAAGGATAACTAATTCCTAAAGGCCTCCTGAAATACTCTCCATAAATGATATTTTAAGTGATGATCATGGTTATATATGATCGTTGAGGGAACTCCATGGATTCATATTATCTTCTGCATGTAGAGGCATCACAAAATCTCTACTGAACTCTACTCTCAAATAGTTAGGAAGTGGTCCAACTTGGTGAGTCATTCTACGATCACCCTGATGGAATCATGTACTCTAGATTTACATGGTAACCCCATCATGAAGTATATGTAAATATCATCCCACTTTAACTATGGAAACTCAATGGGTTGATTTAAACCCACTAGTACCAGGTGCTCAGCCTTCACCTACTGATAGGTGAGTCATCAAGAGACAAACTCGGCCACTCCCTTCTTTATTCCTAACCACTAAAACTGATTTTTAAGGTCTTGGTACATCTTTTACACACTTGGATATACCACCAAAGGGGATTTGTTAAAATCTCACATCACCTCCTTGTGAAATGTCAATGGTACTATCATCCATCCTCTAAAAAGGATAGCATGATCTCTACCTTAAAAATATTCATCAGGAGAATATCCAGTGGATATGTAAGTATGTAAGGTCTCATAGTCGGTATCTCCAGCTGAGCATCCTTGACATGATATAAAAGAAGTGGGGTATCAACCATCAACTGAAGATATGAAGAATCATCATTTTCCACTAAGGACAATTTCAATGAGGCTAACTACTCTAACGCCTGGGCCAACAATTGAGAAAAATATCTCTTATTGAGAGAATATTCTACTATGTTCCCCTTCCCAGGAGTATAGAAAATCTCAAATTAATAGTCCTAGAGGAACTCTGGCCATCATATCTATCTCAAATTAAGATCCTTCTAGGAGAATATATACTTGAGAATCTTGTGGTCAGAGTAAATGATAAACCACTCACCCATTAGGTAGTGTCACCATATCTTCAGTATGAAGACTACTGTTGTTATCCCAAGATCATGGGTCACATTGTTATTCTCATGTGGTCTCAACTGACATGATACATATAAAATAACTACCCACCTATGTATTAGAACACAACTAAGTTCAGTCTTTTTTGCATCGCGTAACACTATGTACTCGACACCCTCCTCTAGTAATCTCAAGATGGGAGAACTTTTCAATATCTAACTCAGCTCCTGAAGCACTGTTGGCACCTTTTTTCCACATGAAAGGTTTCCTCTTCCATCAAATCTATCAAGGGTGATAACACTATGGAGAAATCATGTACAAACTTCTGATTGTACCCTTCCAACCCAAGGAAACTCTGTTCCTTGGTAACATTCTTGGATGGCTCTCAAGAAAGCACTCCTCAACCATTGTCGGGTCCACTGTTACTCTTTCCTATGAGATAACGTGTCCCAGGAAGTGGAACTCTAGAATCCAAAACTGACACTTTGAGATATTCCCATAATGATGGTGCTCTCAAATTATTTCCAGGACATCCTCAAGTGTCTCACGTGATCCTCCTTAGATGTTGAGTACACTAGGATGTCATCAATGAAGACTACCATGAATCGGTATAAGAAAGGATGAAAGATATGATTCATGATTCCCATGAACACTGTTGGGGGATTCATTACACCGAAGGGAATCACCCAGTACTCATAGTGAATGTATCAACATCTGAATGTCATCTTTAGAATATTCTTGTCTTGTACTCATAGCTAGCGATAGCCTGATCTGAGTTCAATCTTTGAGATCCATCACGCCCCTTTCAAATAATCAAAGAGGTCTTCAATCTTTGTTAGTGGATACTTATTCTTCACAGTAACCTAGCTCAATCATTGATAATCTACATATAACCTCATCCTCTCATCTGACTTCTTGGCGAACAATAATGGGGCTGCCCAGGGGGAAATGTTGGGTCTCACAAAGCCTTTATCCTAGAAGTACTTCAAATACACCCTCATCTCATGAAGCACTTTGTGATCCATCTGATATGTTGGTGAAGATATCAGGTCCATCTCGGGATAAAAGTCAATGAATAATTCAAAATATCAGTGGGGAGGTAAACTTGATACTTCCTCAGGAAATATTTCCTCATACTCCACCACCACTATAGGAAACTAATAGCCCATCGAATCTACTGTTCTAATAGTCATGCTAGCTAACTGGCGAGTAATTGGCTACAATATCCTATTCCTGAGCTTGTCCTGCTCCAACAAGGTTTACTTTTCACCCAAAAAGGAAAACTCAGTCTCATCTGTGTAGACACACCACATCCTTATCCTAAAATAGTCAATATGGGCATGAACTATGGATAAAGATTACATACCTAAGAGGACTTCATAAGGCCTAATTGATACTAAAAACATGTCCCATACAAAACTTTCACCTCCAAGAATCATATTGCACTATCGGCACAAGTGAGAAATCACTAAGTCACCACCTATCAGAGTCTCCAACCATAAGGGTTAATCTAATGGCTCAACTAGAATCTCTAAGTCTCGAACTAGATAAGTGTAAAGGAAATAATAAATCACACTTGTGCCTATAAATACTACATCTAAAGTAGAAAAGACACAGATAATACCTCATATAATACCTATATCCTTAGGATCAAGGCCTTCATAGCCTGCACCTGGCCTCATCCCTGACCACCAACTCCCTAAGCTTGGTGTGGACCACCTGGGGGTTGTGGGAATAGGTCAAACCATTGACCACATCTTGCTACACTTTCAAACCCTCTACCACATCCTTCTCCTTGTAGACCACCATACTTCTACCTCTACCTATTCCTCAATAGTCTTGTGACCATCTCTCAATCATTTATACAATGGGTCAAACAATCCCAAGACAGATGTCCCCAACCATCATAGGAGAAACACCGTCTCACCCTCAACTAATTCAAGACATATTGAGAGTCCTGCAATACTAACCCTATTTATTGGGATCACCTCATAAAGTGTTTAACATGCTTGGATCCCTGTGAATATCATCAACTACCTTCCGTTGAGGTATCAGCCCTTGGTTTCCTACTACCAACACCCACTGTTGGTGTCTACTCTACTAGGAATATCTCCACCACCAAGGATCACTTAATAAATCCATCATAGGTAGGAATGTAAAGTCATACCATTGAAGACATAATTTCCCTGTGTAATCCCTACTCAAAGGTTTATGCTCTGAAGAACGGATCCCAAACCATATCCATGGAGTAACGTGAGAGATCACTAAAACCCATTTAGTAATCTTCCACAATCAAACTACCCTACTGCATATGAAAAACCTATTGTATTCACATTGATCACAATGTGGCCAAATAGAACTCCTCCCTACAGAGACGCTCAAATTCTATGTAGGAGAGAGTTGTATCGCCATGTGACTGATTCACTAAGATCCACCATCGCCCAACAGATCCCTAAAGAAGACCCACTGTGAGGATTTCCATCTAATCTATAGGAATCCTCACAAGGTAGAAAATGAGAGTGACTAACTCTAGCCAGTCCATATCCACCTAGGGTTCTAGATCACCCCAAAAACTATAAGTTTTCTACCTCTAAAACTAGTGTAGCGCACTCATCCTATGTGCATCCTCTTCTGGAACTTCTATCACTAACTAATACTCAACGGGTGGTGGTATTTCTGGTAAACAATCTAAGGGTTTTATTTTGGTAAATGAATCTATACTAATTCCTATTCACTTGGAAGACCATCCTCATGATCACGTAGTGGAATACTAGATGGCTTTCTTCATGGATTCATCCTGAAATAAAATAAGATGTTCCATAGTCAAAGAGTATATCTAGGGAGATAACTCAGTAAGTACATGGAAAACACAACCCATTCCTATATGATGCATGTATCAAATTTTTTCCCCTACAACCAATTTTTACATTTACCAAGTCTAAAGTAAAGTGATCATATTCTTGGTGTGGATACGTCGATTGTCGCACCAACACTAGAGTCCCTGGCCTGAAAGTCGAACTTGAAACACCAAACATTTTTCCCCAAACCAATCACACTAACATCGATCCTAAGTTATAATTGACTCTTATAATACCACTCTATCATTATCCAACCCATTAGGTTATAACCTATGACTACCCCAAGATGGCCTCCAATAGGCCAGGGGATGGAAACCAATTCCGAGTAGGCATATCCCACAAATGGGAGGCATTGGCCTAAATTATATGTACACACACACATATCCAAGAACATAAAATGATGAAATGTAAAACAATTGAGACCAATTCATGTATACATCTATAATACCACAACCATAGTAAGATATTAAAGTACTAAAAGTGGAAAAAGGGTCCAAATACAAGCCCAACCAAAAAAAACTATAAATATTCCACCCTACTCCAAGGGTGAGAAATACAATAAAATGTAAGCTCTTGGAAAACACATTAGTATGTCAAGGTCAAGCTACGCTCCACCCACTCCCTATACTCCTAGGACACTATCAAAAAATTTCATTTTATACATAATACACGACATGTGTGAGCAGATCCCATAAAGGGGTGAGTAGAACAATACATAGTAGGACACCCTAAAAACACTAAACACAAAGTGTCAATTATATTCAGTTAAATATAAGATATAATAATCAATGTATAATAGAAAAACCCAGATATACTCAAGAAGGACACTGCACTACCAAGAGGTCACAACCAACTACCAGCCATAGGATTCTATTCAAATAAATGCTCATTCCAAGAGAATCCACTCCATGATCCATGCCATCATCTAAGACACTCATCAAAGAGATCTATATAATTAGTCTCTACCTAATAAATATCACTAGTCTTAGGAGACCCTGATACTCAGATAGAGGGTCTCTCCCAAAACCATTAGGGGACACCATGAACCCAATCTGGATCAACCCGCTACATAGGAGATCATATTTCAATGATACAAAAAAACCCTACTAATACAACCTTCTAGATGTAAGATCATATCCCAATGAAATGAGGTCACACTAATTCCAAAAATCCCACCTAGGGTATGAAGATGATAGAGGATCGCTCTCTAGTCTCCTGGAGGGAGATCAAAAACTCTATCTAAGACTCATCCTCTAGAGGGGATCACAAAACTGTGATGTGGATGTAATACTTAATTTTAAACTCAAGGTAATGGACCAAGGGAATACACTCAACAAAGACTTGTCTATACTAAATAAATGAAGGGATACAAACACCCTTAAAGGGGGTACGTGGCATGTACAAGGGGTATACGGACTGTACATCTATCCCCAAGACTTTTTGTGTGGTAAATCCCCACAAGGAATGTAAATCTATGAATACACGGTGTTTAGAAATCACCTGACACCTTCCCATGTGCTGACATCCATGTCCATGTACCATTGGCTATGCCCATGTACCAACCAGTGTACATCTAGTCATTCCCATGTACACCTGGTCGTGTCTATGTTTGAGTACACAACATTCCACTAGCCATGTACTTTTGGTCGTGTCCATGTACTTTACGAATTATATGTCGAGTTGTCATAGAGGGGTCACATGGTGTGTGATCATGTCACACGGCATGTTATACTTAACTCCAACCAAAACCCTAGAATCGTATCTAGGAGGTCCCACATGGCATGTAATGCTATATTACACACTATGTAACCTGGGATTTTCCAGATCACATGGGCTCTCCTCTACATTTCATGTGTACACCATCATCATTGTTGTCCTCACTAAAGATCATAGATCTGGGGTCATCCAAGACTCTTATCACTATAGATCATAGATCTGGGCTTCAAATGTGATCGATAAATGTTCACTCGTGCCATCTCTATATCTGTACCATGTGTCTCTTGGGAGAAATGAATCCCATCAATTTGATCTCATTCCTCCTTGATTCACCCACCATTATTTCTGATCCTCTAATAGAAACCTCCATCATAATCTGTACTCATGATATTGATCTATTTTAGCGAATAATGGTCAAAAAACGATCAAATACTGGGTAATTGTTGAACCACGGGCTAAAGGAAACACCTGCAATTAACGTATGAAGAATAGAGGAAGAAAACCATAAGCCATAAGATGTGAGGAATGAACCTTGGAATTTTTTCATTTTTGCTCAATTATTTTTCATAGAAGAAGATGAATAAATAAGAATAAATCACAATAAACATATAAAATTCCATTAATTTAAATCTATCATTGATGCGCATATCAATTCTATTCATAGAATCGATATGCATTCATCTAGGATTAAATAACTAGATGGAAAATAAAAATGAACATCCTAATAGTATTTTGGATTGATCATTGATGAATAATGGTTAGGAATTTTCATTATTAATGAGATCCACGAACTCCGTTGGCACAACGATCCATGATCTAGTCTTGATTTGTCATCATTCACCAAGAATGCTCTTCGGTGAATGTCTAAATCTCCAAGGTTTGAGCGACCAACCTTGATGAAATCCTCATAACTATATATTTATAGGAGATCTAATCACTATGTTGAATAAAATAAAATAAATCGATTTAGTTAATTTATTTTATTAATTCTACACCTACAAAAAAAATTCACAAACAGTCTGCATTGATAAATATTATTTCACGCCTAGGGTAAAATCCACATTCTGAACTCAATAGTGCTCCCATATTTTTGATTCAAGACCTTGTTTGGGGGTTATTACACTTTTTTAGGAAACATATGCACGTGTTTTATTGAATATATTTAATATATTTCAAACATTTATTCTGAGCACACTAGGCATCAGAATTACATGTTGTCTCAGCACCTAGTCTCGGAAATAATCTATATAATTAATAATAATACGTGGAAAATTCGAGTCATTATAGTATTTTTCATGATTAAAGGTCATAGTAGTTCCCCGTTATGTTGAGAACCCATAAGTACAATGATAGTATTCTTAAATATATGTTTTATATCTAGATTAAATCATTTTATGGGCACAAATGATATAGGTCATCAAGGGTGGAGACTCATAGGACTTTGAGGCACCTTCTCATAGTGTATGCCCTTAGTGATATTCAGTGTTGGATATTATGAGAATGATACCCGCCAGTAGAAAATCCATATTTACATGTGTCGTAAGATTTTTCTATCTGTAGACGTGTGTATTGATCTTTATACTTTAATATTATTATTAATGAGTATTATAAGTATTTCACATTGATGTATTGATGAAACCCATGATGTGTAACATCATGTTGCATGTTTTCAGGTACTCCTCGACACTTTTTTTGATCATTCTTTGGTTTGGGCTTGTATCACATTGTTTTGGATGAAATTTGGATAATGTTTTAGGTTTTTTGGGGTCTGTATGGTTGACGTGTGGTTTTCCAAAACTGGGTATACCCCAATGCAAACTATGCATCCCCATACAGTGGGAGAATGCACAGTTTGCCCATGGTTTCCCAAACTGTGTTCTCACATAGGTTAAACTTTGATCCTTGGATAGTGATTCTATAGGGGGTACACAGTTAGGACACACAATATTTCTAACCATGCGGTCCTCCCTAAGAAACAATGTGCATGGTTTTAAAATTAATATGAAAATTTATTTTAAAATCCTAAACCCCCCCCCCCCAATTTAAGTGTCTAAACTACCCTCTCAACCTTATTATGATTTATATGGTTAATAAGGCTCCCTAAAAGAAATTTTGGCTCTGATAACCTTCTCCTTTGATGAATAAAAGTGTCAGTGGAAGATTTTATCCCTCTTTGATAAGTGGATCTCCTATCATTTAATCTCTCATGATCACTCATTCCTTCCTCCTTAGAGGTTGATAGATCATAACCTATTGGATAGATCTAAAATCCATTTTATTAGATCTTGATTCTAGGTTTGATTTCTTGATCTTCAACACCTTCATTCTTTATTGTAAGATCCTATTGTAGGTGTTGATTCTTGATCTTTGATTAAAGGTAGGTGGTTCCATAATTCTTTTCTCAATGAATGAAACCTTGAATTGCTAGATTAATTTGAAATGAGTTTTTAATTGATTTAAAAACATGGAATTGTGATGATTTGATTCTTGATTTTAAATGGGTATGGAAATTTATAAAAACCCCAATTTTAATGGAATTTAAATTGTGGGTTGGATTTATGAAAAATTATGGATTTATTTAGAAATCATTTAGATGAAATGATTTGATTATTTATCTTTAGAAAAAGGTTTAAAATTAAAAGTAATTTAAAATGGGATTAAATGATGAAAACCTATGATTTGGTTTTGAAAATAGAAAGGTGTGTTAAAAATTGAAATTTGGAAATTTGATTTGAAATTAGAAATTTCTAATTTGATTGATTTATTATTGAAGCACATGCTAGTCTGGCTATATAGTGGTAACTGGAACAAGCATGATAGAACCTTGACTCCCAAGAAATGGATTGATGATGATAACAATTACTAAAACAACTACATCTTGACTATCCGTTATGGGTTCCCCTATTGGGGTGTAATATTTTTTGAACACCTGAGTAGAGTCATGATCACTATGATATGTGTGAGGATCCTATTACTTGATAAACTAATTTACCATGGGTCTTTTGTACATAGTGCTTACTTTTCTATGATTTTGTTGACCTGGTTATACATTCTGCTGAATTGTTAGACTATTTTATTCATTCCAACTAAATTATATAATTTTTTTATATAAAATTTTCATTTAATCCTACTTTAAAGTTTTTTGGATATATCTACCATCTATTAGAATTGAAATCATGTTTTGATTTTTATTACGAAAAATGAAATTTCATGCCTCATCTTATTTTATTTGATATCATAAATGTTAAATTGTTATGGTATTGATTATGGAACACTTTGTGTGACCCTACTGGTCTATATAGCTCACACCCTACATTTTCCTTTGGGTGTTTGGAGATTTTATTATGTAAGGTCTGAGAAAAGGGAAAGTTCCATTTGGAGGTGGTGTATGTTCTTGATCCTTTGGACCATGGAGTGGGTGATAATGTTTCCTTTGGTATGATTCGGTTTTATCTTGTTAGTTTTTGAGTACTTTAATGATGTACTGATTTGTTTTTTGTTATACCTATTTGGTTTTTGGTACATTATCCCTTTAGAGTATTGAGCATACTAACTTGTAATCTTTTATCTTCCACTATTTTGTGGCAATTTTGTACCCTCATTCATCATGTATAATTATAGGTGTTATTCACTAACCCATGGGGATCGAGAAAACCCTTTGGGATATTTCATAGATGAATCGATTATCAGGGTACCAGGATATCTGGGTTGGTTCATGACAAAGTGGTATCAAATTTTCAGGTTGAGCATCTTTCCTTGATGTCAATATATAGTTTAAAATGTCTTGTCAGGACTTTAGAGATATTTATGAGCAAGTGTATGGCCAACTCTCATTGAAATGATTCTTAAATCACGATGGTTTGTTTGAGAAAGGCATATTGAGGAATATTTTTATCTAGTTATATTATTTTCCATACTTTTGATTTCGATAGTTTGAAATAAAAATCTTTATATTTTATCTAATGTAGTTAATTAATCTCGTTGATATTTTTAGAGTTGTTGATATGAGTAATATTATAATGTATTCAATGTTTTTTTTATGTTGTACAGCATCATGCCTATAAGGATACATTAGAATAGGACTTAGGAGGAAGATACTAGTGAACCACAATGAGTGGATCCTCTAGTGGACCAAAATCTTGTTGAGATTATTTTTCATATTGTCCAATATCTGGGGCAGGCACCTTCACTCATTACCATTAAATCTCTAACTTTGTAACCTTAGAGAATTGAATCTCATAATCATTCTCAATATTTCCTTCTCTAGAAGACACTAGAGTTCCAAGTTTCTGATGATCCTTGAGAGGATATGGATTGGTTGAGAAAGATAGATTTTATTTTTTATTTCTTGGAAATATCTGATTCAATTAAGGTGAAATGTTCCAACTTAAATATAGAGGGGGATAGAAGTATGTGGTGAAATTTTATGGTTTCAATGAATAAGAATGAGTTTTTAGAATGGAAATACTTTAGGGTTCTTTTCACTAATCAGTTCTATCCAGAGTCTATGGTGTTTTCTAAAGCTATGGAGTTTTTCAAACTCAAATGGGATTAAGGGACCGTGATAGATTATGGGAACCACTTTTACATGCTTGTTCTGTTTTCACCTAAGATTATATTGAATAAGAATATGAAGACTCAACAATTTAAGATGGGTCTTCAACCTGATATTTGTTCTCAGATTTTCTTACTGAAGATCTCTTCTTATGTTGGATAGGGAATTGATGGTTGATCTTGATCTGGTTGGTAAGTCAGGGTTAACGGGAGTTCCTTTTTATCCCAGTGTTATTTCAATGAGTTCCTTTAAAGGAAATAGGAAGCATGATGAGTATCATGGTGGTTCTCGATAGTAGGTGTCCTCTAGACCTCATGTAGTGCTTGGAAGAGGCCCTTTAACTTTCTTCCAATGTGTCAAGTCTTGGAATTCGAGATGTGTTGTACTAAGGTTATAAAGATCTGAAATTATTATATTCACTCAAGAAACCTATATAAATTCTTCTATTTATTTTCTACCTCAAGCAGTGGTATGGGATCATCAGCACCTAAAAGTACTACAGTGAAATCATATTCTTTGAGATCTAATGGGTTCTAGACACAGGCATCCAGAATGAAGCTTCTTCATGAAGTGAAGAGTATCTAGAGGAATCTAATATAGGTCTAGCAACTGTGATAGCTACCATCACTATAGATTCATCTTTAGTGAATACCTTATTTGATACTGGTGCATCTCACTCATTTATATCAAATCATATTGTGAACCTGATAAATCTTCCTATGGAGATTTTGTCCTATGTGATGGATATTACTACACCCCTTATAACGAGGAGAGGGAAGGGTCTCTGTTGTCCTTTTTTTGTTTTCTATTTATCATATATTGATCTTACCTATAATTTTCTAGTTCTAAACATGAAACCTCTTAATGTTATTTTTGGGATGGATTGTCTCGTTTCTAATAAGGCCTGAATTGATTTTTATCTTTGATGGGTCTCTTTTACTGCACATGATAGGGTGAGTTGTATCTTCTAGGAAGAATGGGAACCAATGTTGAGTAGAGTCAGACCTTCTTATCTAGAGTTAGGGAAATTGATATCAATGTTATCTTTTGATCTGGATCAGAAGTCTTTGAGTGATGATCTCCCTCCAGTTGTTGCCAAGTTTCCTGAAATTTTTCATTCTAATTTCTTTGTTTTTCTACCGGTAAGAGAGGTGGAGTTTTATATTGATTTAGTGTCTGGTACTCAACCTATATCTATTCCTTCTTACCACATAACACCAGCTGAAATGAAATATTTTAAGACTTAGTTGGATCATCTCTTAGATAGAGGCTTTATATGCTCAAGTGTGTCACCTTGGGTGGTGCATATTCTCTTTGCTAAGAAAACTAATGGGAAACTTATCTTTTTTGTTGATTCCCAAAAACTTAACTGATTTATGGTAAATAAAAAGTATATTTTTCCACTGATTGATGATTTGTTTGACTAGTTTAAAGGTTTGAAGTGGTTCTCTAAGATTGATCTTTGATCTGGTTGTCACCGGTTGAGAATAAAATAATATGACATTCAAAAAACCTCATTCCATAGTAGGTATATCCATTTTGAGTATCTTTTCATTACATTTTGTTTAACTAATTATCCTTCGTTTTTTATGGATTTGATGAATAGGATATTCCATAAATATCTTGATACATTCATAGTGGTCTTTGTGGATGAAATCCTAGTTTACTCTTAGCCTATTGAGGGTCATGTGAGTTATCTGAGAGCAGTTCTAAAATTATTGAGAAATCACTGAATTGCCAAGCTATCAAAATAAAAAATTTGGATTCGGTAAGTGAAATTATTGGGATTCATGGTCTCATAACATGGTATCTTATTTGATCCTGAGAAGGTGAAAGTTGTTATGACCTGGGATCAACTGTTTAATGTTTTCAAGATTTAAGGCTTCTTAGGTTTAGTTGGGTATTATCTTTGGTTTGTAAAGGATTTCTCAAAGTTGGATTCTCTGATGACCTCTCTTACTTGGAAGGTTGTGAATTTCACTTGGGATGAAAAAATTTAGAGTTATTTTGATAATCTAAAACGTATTTTTTACTTATTTTCCGGTGTTGACTCTTTCATAGGATGGGCCGAGCTATGTGGTCTTCTGTTATGAAACGGGTTTAGGTTTGGGATGTGTTCTGATGTAGGGTGATCATGTGGTTTCTTTTTGTTCTCAAAATTTTAGGTAACATGAGAAGAGTTATATAACCCATGACCTTGAAATTGCAGTAGTGATACATTCACTTAAGAGTTAGTGGAATTACCTTTTTATAGAAAGGCTTACCATGTATTCCAACTACAAAATCCTGAGTTATATCTTTAATCAAAAATATTTTAATCTTCGCTAAAGGAATTGGGTGGAGTAGATATATTATTTTGATTTTTACATTTCCTATACCCCAAGAAAAGGGAATGTTGTTGTCGATGCTTTGAGCAGGAAACTTCTAACCCAGTCCATGAAAGAATCATCTAAATAGTGGAATATGATGGATCTATTTGCACAAGTGCACTTGGGAGTCTAAGAGAATGAGTACAAGGTTGTATTGGAAAGTGTTTGTTTGACCTATGCTCTTCTCTAGATGATTATTTAGAAGCATCATCTTGATGATGAATTCTATGGAATTAGGGACTCTCTTTATGGTGGGGAGGCCATTTCTGAGCTTTTTTTCTCCACATAGGGTATTGTATGTTTTCAAAATTAGTTTTTTGTGTTGTTATTAATGAGAAAAGATGTAATTGGTTATTTCCATAATTCCTAGTGGGTTTTCAACCTAAGAACCGCAAATATGTTTTATGATATGTGGAGATGATTTTGGAGGCCAGGAATGATACAGGACATCGCTGAATTTGTTTCACATTGTTATACTTTCCAATAGGATAAGGTCAATCACCAGAGAAATTTAGGTTTTCTTTATCCACTTCCATTGCTGGCTTGGAATTGGGATGAGATATCTATGGAATTTGTGGTTGGGTTGTCATGTACCCCTATAAATAAGAATGTGATATGGGTTGTGATTGATCAACTAACAAATCATATCACTTTATACCAGTTCATGATACAACCAAAGTTGAGGAGTTAGGAAATATTTATATGAAAGAGAATGTTAATTTTTTACAGAGTTCCATCTACTATAGTATCTGATAGAGATCCTCATTTTACCTATCATTTTTTTAAAGGACTTTAGGAGGTGATGTGATCTTAGGTTAGTTTGAGTATGGTATATCATCCCTAGAAAGATTTCCAAATAGAGAGGGATACACATATATTATTGATAACATGGTTCATGCCTATGTCCTCAATTTTAGTGGACATTGGGATAACTATTTAGGACTGGTTGAGTTTTCTTATAACAATAGTCAGCGGTCTATAATCAGAATGGATATTTTTGAGACCTTGTACAACAAACCATATAAATCTCCATTTTCTTAGTCAGATATTAGTGAAAGTTCTTTGGTTGGACTGAGCTTGGTCCAAGAGATAAAAAAAAGATTCATTTTATTAATTAGATAATGTTAATGGTATAGATTTGATATAAATATTATGTTGATCGCCATCATAAACTATTGGATTTATCTATTTGTGACCTGGTTTTCTTGAGAGTTTCACCTCAGTTGGGTCACCAATGACTTGGGAGGCAAGGAAAACATGTTCCTCATTTTTTGGGACCTTTTGAGGTTATTGAGTAGGTGGGGAAAGTGGGTTAATATTTATCACTTCTACCATAGTTGAAAATAATAAATAGTGTTTTCTATTTATCATAACTTCAAAATTATCTTTTTGAACCATCTCATGTCTTGAACTGGGAGGATCTTGACATTGATCCTGATTTATCCATGACTGAGCATCTAGTTAGGATTGTTGATTATGAGATAAAGGTACTTTGTGGGAGGATTATATCTTTAGTCTATGTACTATAGAATTATGGTTCTGATTATTATGATACTTGGAAAATGGAGGCACTCATGAGAGATTAGTGGCCTCATCTCTTCGATATGGAAACTTATTGATAGGATTTTTCTGGACATAAAGTTTTTAGGGTGGTGAGTTTGTAACATAAAATTAATTATTTTCAATTATTCCTCAACCCTAGTTTTGATCATGCCAGTTGGGGATTTTCTCAGTTTATTTTGGGTGAAATTTGTAAAAGTTTGGAGGCTTTTTTGTACTGTGCATGGTTGGCACACAGTTTTCCCAAACTGTGCACCCCTGTACAAATCAAGTATCCCTAGATAGTGAGGGAATGCACAGTTGGTGCATGGTTTCCCAAACAGTGTGTCCACCTAGGGGAAATTGTACAACTTGTATAGTGAATCTAGATGGGGTTCATGGTTAGGGTACACAGTTTTTCAAATTGTGTGACCCTCCCTAGGAAAATGTGTGCATGGTTTTAAATTAATTTTAATATTTATTTTAAAATCTCAAACCCCCCAATTTAAGTGCCCAACCTAACCACTCAACTCTATTATGCTTTCAAGGGTTAAAAAGGCTCCCTAGAAGAAATTGTGGCTCCTCCAACTTCTCTTTTGACAAATCAAAGTGTCAATAGAATATTTTATCCCTCTCTAGTAAGTGGATATACTCTCGTTTAATCTATCCCAATATATCCTTCCTTCCTCCTTATAATTTGATAGATCATCACATGTTTTATAGATCTAAACTCTATTTGTTTTGATCTTGATTCTAGGTTTGATTTCTTGATCTTTGATGCCTTTATTCTTCATTGACAGATCTCGTTGTGAGTATCGATTCTTGGTATTTTGTTAAAGTTAGGTGGTTCCATAAATCTTTTCCCTACGATTGAAACCTTGAATTTCTAGATTAAATTTAAATGAGTTTTTAATTGATTTAAAAACATAGAATTGTGATGATTTGATTCTTTATTTGAAAGGGGTATGGAAATTGATAAAAACCCACATTTTAATGGAATTGAAATTTTGGGGTAGATTTATGAAAATTTGTGGTTATATTTTTAAATAATTTTGGTGAAATTATTTAATGATTTATCTTGAGAAAATGGATTAAATTGAAAATTGATTTGAAATAGCATGAAATGATGAAAACCTTTGATTTAGTTTTAAAAATAGTAATTCATGTTGAAAATTGAAATTGGGAAATTTGATTTGAAATGATTAATTTCCAATTTGATTGATTAATTGTGTAATCACATGTTATCCTAGGTAGTTAGTGTTAACCGGTACAAGAACCCTAAGACCTTTACTCCCTTACAATGGAATGATGATGACAACTGTTAATAAAATAGCTACAGCCTGACTTCCCATTATGGGTTTCCCTTTTGGGGTATATAATTCCTGTTATGGGTTCCAAAATTGGAGTATAATTGTGTGTTCAATTAACTATAGTTGTGATCATTATGAGACATTTGAGGATCCTATGACCTGATAAACTAACATACCATAGGTATTTTGTACATGGTGCTTGTTTTGATATGGTTATTTGACTTGATTATACATATCATTGAATTATTGAACTATTTTATTCATTCCAATTGGTTCATATAAAATATTTTATATGAAATTTTCATTTAATCATGTTTGAAAGTTGTTTGGGTATATCTTCCATCTATTTGAATTGAAAGAATGTTTTGGTTTTAAATATGAAAAATGAAATTTTATGCCTCATATTATTTTATTAGATAACATAAATAGTAAATTTTTATGGTATTGATTATGGAACACTTGGTGAGACCCTGTTAGGATATATATCTCACACTTTACCTTTTCCTTCGGGAATTTTTATATTTTCTTATGTCGGGTTTGTGAAAATGGAAATCTCCACTTAGAGGTGGTGGATGTTCTTGATCCTTTGGATGTTGGAGTGTAGGATGATATTTCCTTTGGGATTATTGAGTTTTATCTTTCCATTTGTTGAGTACTTTGATGATGTACTGATTTAGGTTTTGTTATACCTGTTTTGTTTCTAGTACTTTATACCTTTGAAGTGTTGAGAATACTAACTTGTAATATTTTATATTCCGCTATTTTTTGGAAAATCTATTCCCTATTTTATCATGTATGATTCCAGGTTCTATTCTCTAACCCATGGGGATTGAGAATGCTATCCAGGATATGTTAGATCCAGATCAGTTATTAGGGTACTAGGGTATCCGAGTTAGTTCGTGACATGATAACATATGTTCACAATGAGGTAGGATATATTGGGTGCATCATGAGTAATATTCCATTAATTAATAATGTAAGAAAGAATTTTTCCCTTATGTTCTTTAATGTAAATTGATATCTCAATCCCTTTGATTGAAATGATACATACTAAATAAATCTATGGCCATAGAGTTCTATAGGTAAGTTAAATTTCCTAAAATTCAAAGAAAGAGACATCATGTGCATAGGTTGATAGCACTGGTATGAAACCTTCTTGATTAGAGATATCATGATAAACATATTATATTGCACAGTAAGCATTTTTATGAGTTATTATGTCATTGTGGCATTAAATTTTTTCTCTATGGGTGCCTTGGCATATTTTTAGACACCAACCTGGGACTTTGGGCTACTTCGCCTAAGTATATCTAGAATCCCAATTAAATAATATATTATTATTTATTGTTTAAAAAGTTGAATAAATATTTTTCCCACATGGTGTTTAATAATTATTCATGTTTTTTTGATCGCCTATCTTCCATCACCAATTATTCGATAAAAACATTATGTGAGAATGATATTTAATAAATATTATTTTTAATTTAGTGAATATGATATTTACTTATTTATTGGCGAATAATGCAGTGATATTTATTTATTAAATAAATAGGCATTATTTAAGGCCTGATAAATATTATAGAGGAATGAAAGATCAAGTTTAATGGTTCGGTTAGAAATAATATATACTGAATATTATTTAATTTAATTTGTGATTTTAGTGCATGTCAATAAATAATAATATTATTATTATTATTATATAAATGGGGTCATTTGGGTGTTATGGAAATAATCGGGGCGCATGTGTGATTATGATTTTAAGGCTGATTTATAGTCTAGGGTAGACCCTAGGTCATCTCTCAAGGAGCGTTGATAGGTTTAGAGCGTGTGTTTTTAATAAAAAGTACTTAAATTGGGGGTGGCTTTGAAAACAATTTCTAAAACAAAATGACTTAATTTAAATAGTTTAAGAGTTGAAAAACAAGTGGTTTTTGTAAAATATAAGATAGGTATGTGATCATTTCTAAGTTACTACAGCACATGAAGAGTTCCTCATTCTTAATTTATTATTAGGTTTTAGTGTAATCCTTTTCTTGAGGGTTAATCAAGATCTTGGGTACCCACAAGCCTCTTAAAATGATGCGATTAGAACTAAAACATGACATAACAATCATGTAGTCAAGTTCCAGCCCCTTATAATGCTTTAAGGTTTGTAAAGGAACATTGAAATCTCAAATGTTTAGGAAAGAAAAGGGTTCTTATGTTATCCAATCGGAACAACACAAGACACACACTTAAAATTACACACCGATTGATTATGAAATAAAAGTTGTTTCAATTAGATGCATCAAAATAAGTTAAGATAAATATAAAATAACAATTAAAATTCACAATATACACCAAACCAGTAGAGAATTATGTTCCAGAACTCCCTTTTCACGTGTGTAGCTCCCTCGCAATGATCACCTGCCGCTTAGCTCGACATTGGGAGGAGGAGGAAGCTCGAGTGGAACTCCTTCTTCATCCTTGATCCCCCTACGAGGATATGGGCCTCCAGAACTTCTTTGATGAGGAGAGGACTCCTTTGGTACTCCAAAATTGCAGAACTTCACCTCTGCTTCGAACTTGCAAATGGGGAGCCCAAGGTGTCATTTTATAGGAAAATTGGAAGGTGATTTTAGGCACACAGATTTCATCAATCCACTTGTACCACACGTTTAGGCCTTTATACAGCCTTATCTCGCTTTATAAAAAATATAAGAGTTGTATCCCTACCTCTTTACTGTCTCCATTGAAAGTTTGGCACCATTTGGACAACTACAACTCAATATATTGATAAAATACAGAACACCACATTTGACTTGGTCTATATTCAGCGGCTTGGATAGATTACTTTGGATGGGCCCCATAGAATCCGAATCAGGATTGGGTTCCTTAATATTAAATGTATCCTATTAAATTTTAGACAGGCCCACAAAATTTCATCCCATTTGGATTCACGTATTTCGTGTACTATATAAAACAGTGGACAGATGTCCATGGATCCATGTAATTTTGGCCCATTTTTCTTCCACTTCATCAAAGGCCCTCCAAATCATCTCCACCTACATTGAAATAATAAAAACAAGTAACATTTACCATTATAATATTTATTTACATTAATTGATTGATTCAAACATATAGTGAAATTTATTATTATATTTGGAATATTCATTACAAAACTAGTTTAAAACAGCGGTGTAAGGGTGGAATAAAACAATGAATTGTGGTACGATCACACCCCCACACCTAAACATTTGCACTCCTGGGAAAAGTCACATATCCCAATAAAGTATTGCATATATAAATATTTCCAACATCATGAAGATTTATCATTTGAGGAAATTTTAATTCACCAAAGTAATGTGATCAATGCACGAACCGCACCAAGGATTTCTTCCCAATGAAAATGGAAAAAGATGTCTCATAAATCATATCACAATAAAATTAAAATAGATTTATGACACCAACATGAGAAAGGAATTAAAAAGTCAACCATTACAATAACTCTCCATGTGTGTGTGTGAAAACCATTCCATGCTATTCTTCCACTTTCTATCAAATAAATATAGGTTATTTTAACATTATTCAGCTTTAAATTATTTTTCACCGAACCTTCCCTACATACTTTTCAATCATATTTCAAAACCCACTCATTTAAGCATTCCCAGAAGTCAAACCATAATCCCCCGACCTAGATATCCCCATATGTTTCACATTTCATCACTCCCCTCATTTATTATATTTTTTTTTGAAGTTTCATTTGGAACAAATCTCACACTCATCTATCAACCCTTGTTTGATCTCCTCACGACACTAATTGCAATAGTTATAACAAGATCAAAGGTTAAGGAGGAGTGGTTTTTGACCTACCCAAGACACAACCATTTTTTTGAGGGCGTACAACAGTCGGACATTAGGTACACACGCATAGTTCAATCTGGTATAGTAATGAAACAGATCGGATAAGGAACGAACGTATGGAAATGTCATTTAAAGCTGAAAAATATTAACCCAACATATATTTACCTTATATTAAGTAAGAAATATTCACACTTTGTGGTTTGGTGCAAAATTTGTGGAGATATTAGTGAAACATTTTTCCCAAAAACTACTCACACAATGACCATCAATCATCTCAAAGGATTCACATAGATACAACCATTTATATCATTAACATAAAACCAATTCACTAAAAAAATCACTCCTTGATGGTAAATTCATATACATATTTTTTTTAGCCTTCGTTATGGTATTTTTACTTTCCCCCCTTTATGGTATCCAAATCATGGAACTTCGAAATTGTTGATGGGGGAAAATAAAAATACCATAAAGAAGGACAAAAAGAGAAAACAAAAGGAGAAAACGATGAAAATTCCTAACTAACCCAGGAATGTATCCACCCCCCCCCCCCCCCCCACACACACCTAGAGTATACAGTGTCCTCACTGTAGTAAAAGATAATGTGGGAAGGAAGGATAAAACCTGGTGGATGTCATTCATAGTTTTCTTCTTGAACTTGGAGTTCCTCCATCGGAGACTCCAGAATGGCTTCATGAAAGTGCTTCAGCTGCTGCCCATTGATAGTGAAGTTTTGCTTGGTTTCTTCATTTTGAACCTGAACAACACCAAATGGAGAGACATTAGTAACAATGTATGGTCCAAACCGGCGGGAACGAAGCTTATCGGGATGCAATTTCATCCTTTCATTGTAGAGGAGGACCTTCTAACCAACTTGGAACTCTCGATGAAGGATAAGGCAGTCGTGGGCAGCCTTAGTTAGCTCCTTATAAATCCTAGAGTTCTCATAAGAATCTCTATTCATTTCTTCTAGCTCTTATATCTGTAAATTCTTTTGAGAACCTGCACCAGAAAGGTTAGATTTTCATTTTTTAATGGCCCAGTAGGCCCGGTGCTCAATCTCAATAGGGAGGTGACAACTCTTTCCAAAAACAAGCCTATAAGGTGACATTCCAATGGTAGTTTTAAAAGCAGTACGGTAAGCCCATAATGAATCATCGAGTCTAAGACTCCAATCTTTCCTGTTGGGTTGGACCGTTTTTTTCAAGAATTTGTTTTACCTCTCTATTTGACACCTCGGCTTGACCATTAGTCTGTGGGTGATACGCAGTAGATACTCGATGACCGACCCCATACCGACGCAAAATTGATTGCATTGTTCGGTTGTATAAATGATAACCCTGGTCACTGATGATGAACCTAGGTAATCCAAACCTACAAAATATCTGAGTTCTCAAAAATTCTACAACTGTTTTGGAATCATCTGTCATTGTGGCTTGTGCCTCTACCCATTTTGATACGTAATCAACGGCCAAAAGAATGTACAAGTTGCCAAAAGAATTGGGAAATGGTCCCAAACATCAAAAATGTCATGAAAGAGCAAGGGTTGTTGTGGAATTTCATTCCTTTTAGAGACATTCCCCATTCTTTGACAACGAGGACAAGATTTACAAAATTCATGGGCATCCCGAAAAAGTGTTGGCCAAAAGAGACCAGAATCAAGAACTTTGCGAGCAGTCCATTGGGGACCAAAGTGGCCCCCACAAGAAAGAGTGTGGCAGAATCTAAGGACAGACTGAAACTCGCTATCAGGAACACAACGCCTAAGGACCTGATCGCTACCTGTGTGCCAAAGGTAGGGGTCATCCCAAATGTACCAACGAGACTCATGTTTTAGACGACTGGATTGGTTTTTGTTGAAATCAGTAGGAATGAAAGATGCTACCAAATAATTTACAATTTCAGCATACCATGGAATAGCATCTTGCACTTTGTACAATTTCTCATCAGGAAACATGTCATTAATGGGAATACAAGGGGATGAGACAATGTCCAAGGATGGGGGATCCTACTGATATGGTCTGGCACCACATTCTATTCTCCTCTTTTATCTCTAATTTCTAGATTGAATTCATGAAGGAGGATCATCCAACGAATGAGACGTGGTTTGGATTCCGGTTTCTTTAGGAGATACCGAAGGGCTGCATGGTCTGAGAACACAATGACTTTGGACCCTAAAAGGTATGACCTGAATTTATCCAAGGCAAACACAATGGAAAGAAATTATTTTTCAGTGGTGGTGTAGTTTTCTTGGGTAGGGTCCAAAGTACGTGAGGCATAGGCAATGACATGTGGAGCTCGATCGACCCTTTGTGATAAGACTTCCCCAACTGCATAGTTAGAGGCGTCACACATGAGCTCAAATGGTAAATCCCACCTAGGTGGTTGGATTACCGGGGGTGATGTGAGACTCCATTTTAATTCATTAAAATCTTCTTCACATTCTTTATCAAAAACAAAATCTTTTTCTTTTTGGAGTAAGCGGGAGAGGAGAAGTGAAATCTTACTAAAATCACGAATGAAACGACGGTAAAATCCAGCATGACCTAGGAAAGACCACACATCATGTACATTTTTAGGGAATGGTAGGGAAGAAATGACATCCAATTTCGATTTATCTACTTGGATACCATCCCCATAAATGACATGTCCCAAAACTATACCTTGTCGCACCATAAAATGGCATTTCTCATAATTTAATACAATATTATTTTCAATATAGTGACGTAGGATGGAAGCGAGACTACTTAAACATTCTTCAAAAGAGGATCAATAAACAGTAAAATCATCCATGAAAACTTCCATGCAATTCTCCAGGTAATCTGAAAAAATACTAACCATACATCGCTGGAAAGTACCCAGAGCATTGCACAGTCCAGTTGGCATCCTTCTATAGGTAAATGTGCCAAAGGGGAAAGTGAAGGTTTTCTTTTCCTGATCCTCGGGGGCAATATGGATTTGAAAGTATCCATAATACCCATCAAGAAAACAGTAATGGTACTTCCCCACTAGCCTCTCTAGCATTTGGTCAATGAATGGAAATGGGAAATGGTCCTTCCTAGTGTGTCGGTTTAGTCGGCGATAATCTATACAGACACGCCAACTATTCTGCACATGAGTTGGAACCAATTCATTGTTTTCATTTTTAATTATCGTTAGGCCAGTTTTTTTAGGAACTACTTGAACGGGACTGACCCATTGGCTGTCAGAGATGGGGTAAATGATTCCAGCAGCCAATAATTTTGTTACTTCCTTTTTAACTACTTCTAAGAGGTTTGGTTTCAGTCGACATTGTACCTTCCTCACTAGTTTAGCCTCATCAGTTAATAAAATATGATGTGTACAAATTGATGGGTTAATTCCGGGAATATCTACAAGTGTCCATCCCAATGCTTGTTTATGCTCCCTCAAAAGTTCAATCAGTCGCAATTCATGCTCAAGAGGGAGTGAACTAGAAATGATGACGGGCAACTTGTTTCCATTCTCAAGATATGTATATTTTAAATCTTGAGGCGGTTGCTTTAGTTCTAATTCAGGTGTATTTTGGATTGATGGGAGTGAATGTGAAAGTGAGAGGTCACTAATCTCATCTAAATGCTCAATGGTATCATCCTCAGATGATGAATTAGCTTTTAAAAGCGTAGCAGTGTCATCTATGGTCATGTGATCCTCCGTGTTCAAGAAATTATCAATTAATAAACATTTATGACACTTTTCTAGACCATTACAACAATCAACACATGATTCATTACCAAGAATTTCTATCAAAGAGGAAAATTCAGAAAGGGGATCAGGGGAAACAAATAAAGTGATTTTAGGGGAAGGAAGTACATCAATTGAATTTACCGAGAGAGAGGAATGTTCTTCTGAGGGGTGCTTCATGGCATCAAGGATGTTGAAATGGACTATGTCACCACCAAATTCCATAGATAATGTACCATTATGAACATTAATTATGGATTTGGCAGTTTTCAAGAAAGGTCTCCCCAATATAATTGGGGTGTGTCCATTCATCCTATCATCTTCCATTTTTAGCACATAAAAATCAGCAGGAAATATTAAATTTTGAACCCTCACAAGAACATCCTCTAACACACCAGAAGGGTGTGCCGTACTCTGATTTTCTAGCTGAACAAATATTCATGTGGGATTTAGTTCATCGACCTGCAAAGAAGAGTATATGGAGTGAGGCATCACATTAATAGAAGCACCCAAATCAAGCATATCATTGGAGAAATAATACTCCCCTATGGTGCACGGAATCGAGAATGTTCCAAGATCGTTGCACTTAGTGGGAAGTGATGGTTGTATTAATGCTGAGACATTCCTCCCCAGGCTCACCTTCTCATCACCTCTAAGTCGCCTTCGGTGGGTACACATCTCCTTTAGAAACTTGGCATATCTCGAAATTTTCTTGACGGCATAAATCAATGGAATGTTAACCTGCACTTTTTTAAAAGTCTCCAAGATTTATTTATCAAGTTCAGTTTCCTTTTGTTTCCTTAGTTGGGTGTCTCTTTGGGGAAATGGAAGAGGAATGCTTGGGCTTAGTAACTCGTCAATAGACACACTCTTTCCTTTGGTAGGACTTCTCTCAATACAAGGTTCCACCTCATTTGAACCTTTTTCAGTGGTTGGGATGGTGGTTTCCTTAGGATATCATGACTCTAATGGAGGGTTCATTTGGCTTTTAAGTTGAGTTCCACTCCTAAGGGTGATGGCACTAACATTTCGCTTATCCCTAGGGTTGAAAAGTGGTTGAGATGGTAGTTTACCAGACCCATGGCTTTGGATTTCACCCACTGGGTTAGCTAGTTGGACTAATTGGGTTTTGAGGTCTTTTATGGCTTCTTGGGTGGTTTGTTGGAATTGGATATTATTGGCAGCCATTTGTTTCATCATATCTTCTAGGCTAGGCTCGAGTTTTGGAGGGGGTTGTTGGAAAGGCCTTTGGGGTGGTTGAAAACTTCTGGGTGGTGGTGGTTGATGACTACTTTTCCCTGGTTGGTTCCATGGTTGATGAGGCTGGTTTGAATACCCCCCTTGCCTATAGGCTTGGTTTTCTTTCCACCCAGGGTTGGATGGATAGTAAGGTTCTTGCCTAATGGGTTGGTTATAGGGGCGTCCTGGGAATATTGCCTCACAACTCTTAGAAGTTTCTCTCAATTGGGGGCATTAGTCAGAATAGTGGGTATCAGAAGAGCATATACCACAATGTATGGGAGGAGGAGATTGGAATTTCCCTTGGGAAAGAGCAATTTGTCGTAGAAGGGTACTCACCTCTTCAAACTTTGTGTCCACCTTCTTCTCGAATTTAGTACTTTGCACCTCATGGACACCTCGAATGGGTACACTGGACCTTGAACTGAATTGTTGAGTGTTCTGTTCCATGGTCTCAGTTAGGGTACTTGCAGTGATTGGGGTTTTATCCACTAGTGCACCACCTGCAACAGCATCAATCATTTTACGATATATTGTAATTAAACCTTCATAAAAATATTGTATTAAAAGTTGATCGCTTATTTGTTGGTGTGGACAACTTGAACGTAATCTTTTAAAGCGTTCCCAATATTCATGAAGGGTTTCTCCTTGATATTGTCTTATCCCACATATTTGTTTCCTTATTGTTGCAGTTCGAGAGGTTGGGAAGTATTTTTCATGAAAAAGTTGTTTCATGTCCGCCCAACCTCTAATAGGTGAATTAACATAATACAACCAATCTTTAGTCGTGTCTTCTAATGAAAATGGAAATTCCCTAAGTTTTACTTGTTCTTCATCCACATTAGCAGGTTTTAATGTTGAACACACAGTATGAAATTCTTTTAAATTCTTATGTGGATCTTCTCCAAGCAGTCCATGAAATCTTGGTAATAAATGAATTAAACCAGATTTTAGTTCAAAATTGGGTGCCTCTCCTTGTAATTGAATGTAAGTGGGTCGGATATCAACATCAGGTGAGGTTATTTCTTTTAGTGTTCTATTATTTTCATCCATGTTATAAAAGTTATGTTCAGTTTTAACTTTGGTTTCAGAAGAAGAAGAAGGATCGAGAAGAATTTTAAGATGTGATGTCTCCTCCTTCAAAGTGTTGTCTTGTGTGTCTCGGTTTCGTTGATGTAGGATCCTCTTCAGTTCAGGTTCGAAAGTTTGTAGTTATCTGGAGTAGAACGTGTCATAAACAGAACCTACACAATAAATAAATTATAACACAAAAATAAATGCAAAGGTAGAAGATAAAACAAACAAATATTCACAAAAATTTAAAAAAAAATTATCAAAAACACGCACAAAAAACCAAAGCGCTCCCCGGCAACGGCACCAAAATTTGACCGCGTTGTCATGACACGTCAAATTTATTATGATTTTAAGGTTGATTTATATTCTATGGTAGGCCCTAGGTCATCTCTCAAGGAGCGTTGATAGGTTTAGAGTGTGTTTTTTTAATAAAAAGTACTTAAATTGGGGGTGGCTTTGAAAACAATTTCTAAAAAAAATGACTTAATTTAAATAGTTTAAGAGTTGAAAACAAGTGGTTTTTTTAAAATATAAGATAGGTATGTGATCATTTCTAAGTTACTACAGCACATGAAGAGTTCCTCATTCTTAATTTATTATTAGGTTTTAGTGTAATCCTTTGCTTGAGGGTTAACCAAGATCTTGGGTACCCACAAGCCTCTTAAAATGATGCGATTAGAACTAAAACATGACATAACAATTGTGTAGTCAAGTTCCAGCCCCTTATAATGCTTTATGGTTTGTAAATTAACATTTAAATCTCAAATGTTTGGGAAAGAAAAGGGTTCTTATGTTATCCAATTGGAACAACACAAGACACACACTTAAAATTGCACACCGATCGATTATGAAATAAAAGGTGTTTCAATTAGATGCATCAAAATAAGTTAAGATAAATATAAAATAACAATTCCAATCCACAATATACACCAAACCAGTAGATAATTATGTGCCAGAACTCCCTCTTCACGTGTGTAGCTCCCTCGCAATGATCACCCGCCGCTTAGCTCGACATTGGGAGGAGGAGGAAGCTCGAGTGGAACTCCTTCTTCATACTTGATCCCCATATGAGGATATGGGCCTCCATAACTTCTTTGATTAGGAGAGGACTCCTTTGGTACTCCAAAATGTTATAACTTCACCTCTGGTTCGAACTTTCAAATGGGGAGCCCAAGGTGTCATTTTATAGGAAAATTGGAAGGTGGTTTTATGCACACAGATTTCATCAATCCACTTGTACCATGCGTTTAGTCCTTTATAAAGCCTTATCTAGCTTTGGAGAAAATATAAAAGTTGTATCCCTATTTATTTACTGTCCCCACCGAAATTTTAGCACCATTTGGACAACTACAGCTCAAGATAGTGATAAAATACAGAACACCTCATTTGACTTGGTCCATATTCGGTGGCTTGGACAGATCACTTCGGATGGGACTCATAGAAGCATAATCAGGATTGTGTTCCTTAATATGAAATGTAGAGTATTAAATTTTGGACATGCCCACAAAATTTCAGCCCATTTAGATTCACGGATTTTGTGTAATATGTAAAACAGTGTACAAATTTCCATGGATCCATGCAATTTTGGCCCATTTTTCTTCCACTTCATCAAAGGCCCTCCAAATCATCTCCACCTACATTGAAATAATAAAAACAAGTAACATTTAACATTATAATATTTATTAACATTAATTGATTTATTCAAACATAAAGTGAAATTTATTATTATATTTGTAATATTCATTACAAAACTAGTTTAAAACAGCGGTGTAAGGGTGGAATAAAACAGTGAATCGTGGTACGATCAATGTGTAATTATTATTTTCTAAACCTAGCAGTATATAAACTCAATTATGTTTTTTTTTTCTATAGATCCAATTCATTTTCTGTACAAAATTAGATCTTAAGAGAATCCTCTCGGATCCCTATAGAGATATCTCTCCAAGAATGATCTTAAGAATAGAAATTGATCCCCCACCACCACCACTCTCAAGTCTAGAGATATTGAAAAGAACCATTCCTTGAAGTGATTCTTGGGGTGATCAATGAATAATGATGCAAGCATTGGGATCTATCATGATAGCACCTAAATATTCCTATGGTGACATTTAGAGGTTCTTGGAACATGTATGGATCACTACTAGAGGGAATATATTCTTGATTCCTATAATGTAATGATAGTACGACATAGAGACATTTTCATATCCATTAATGAAGAAATAATTTCTCAAAAGGTAATTCTTTAATTTCTTAAATTAATTATAAATAATATGTGATGATCCTATATTTTTATTTCTACATTTATCTATTATCTATATTCTTTGATTTAATTTTGTTTATCATTGTGTTTATCGTCATGCAAATCTTGGATTAATTATTGAACATTACAAAAAGTAGAGTTGGGCATGCCACTCCAATGATTCTACTACACTTGAAACCTACAATTGTCGCATTGAAAGGTCATAACAGTTGACAGTCCGTAGGTAATCGTTAATTCCTATGGGGCTACATAAATTTAATAATTTATAAAAAACTAAGAAAAATACTAAAAATATAGTACTTAGAAATTTTGAGTGTCAAACCCACAAGGACGATCTGTATGTTCTTAATTGATTTATGAAAATGAAATTGAAATTGATTGTTTGTTTGGGAAAAGAGAAATAGCAGCAGCAATGATTGGGTTGAGTATCAATATGTGAGGTATGCCAGGTTCAGTGATTCTTAGGTTCATGCACTGGGGATTTAATTGATAATGAATTTATTTAGATTTGGTGTTAGAATTAGGTCAGTAGGGATCCTTGGTTTGGGTACCCTACACTAATCCTGTGATTGCACCTTTGGAATGGTCATCTAATGTGTACAATCACAAAACTAGGAAATGAAAAACCCTTTTTAAATGTAACTAACCTATATTGCATAATATTCTTACATAATATAGGCTAAATAATTGATGCAATAAAATAAACATCCTCAAATCATAAGCAATGGTCAAGCAATTGCAAAAAGAAGAAGATTGGAATTTACAGAATGAGTTGTAGTAATTCAAAATGTGAATAATAAATAAATAAAATCCATAAGTATCACATCCCCATACAATCAAATCACCTGACACAAAAGAAACTACTCGCTCATGCTAGGAATGATAAGAATGAGCAGCATAGATACCTGAAGAAGAATAGTGGTGAAGAACAGGGGTGAAGCAGGGTTCTGAATCGTCATGCGTGCAGTGCTACATTAATCTTTTGTTGGCTCCCTATGGTTATAACCTCTCCTAGAAGTACAGATGAGGAGTTTATTTATAATAAAAATCATCAAACCATCATCCGTGTTGTATTTATTTTTCTACTCGTCATCATCTTCATGATGTGTAAATGGATTACACGACATGTAATTTTTTGATTTTCATTTCATGAGGAGGAATCATGAATTTTGGTGTAAGTCTATATTGATTAATTTTACAATTTTTAATGTAAATACATGATGTTCATGTTGTGTTCTTCACGGATTTTCCAGAAATTTCTACTTCTCTTAATGAAGCCATGACATGTACTTTCATTACACGATGTATAATCATTCTGCTCTAATTTTCTAGCTCTGCTTCTTTCTCAAAAATCTAGTGTCGCACCACGAACAAGATCTAATTTTTATCCCTTTTCATTCCTTTTTCATAAATCTATTTTTTCCTATCATAAAACATAAAACAGTTTGATATGTTCCAAAATTATAAAGATTATTCATTTAAATAAACTAATCAATACATTAAAACACTCTAAATGTATGCATGAAATACACTTATCAGCAGTTCCCCACTATGATGAGAACAAAAAAGTGTCATGATAGTATTATTAAATATATTTTCAATAACCAAATGAATTAACTTGAGGGACACAAATAATATAGGCGATCAGGTGTGGAGACACATAGGGATTTGAGGCACCTTTTCATGGTGTATTCCCTTGTTAATATCTATTGTAGGATATTATGAGAACGAGACCCACTAGTAGGAAATCCAAATTTATATGTGTCATTGGACGTTCCTATCTATGGATGTGTTTATTGATCCTTATAATTTAATATTATTATTAATGGGTATTATAAGTCACGTAATTTGATATATTGAAGAAAATTATGATGACATATGTTCGTAGTGAGGTAGAATATGTTGGGTGCATCACGAGTAATATCTCATTAATGAATAACGTGGGAAATGATTTTTACCTTATGTTCTTTAAATAATGTTGATATCTCAATCCCTTTGATAGAAATGATATAAAATAAATAAATCCATGGTCATGGTGCTCTATAGGAAAGTTCAATTTCTAAAAAATTCAAAGAAAGAGACATTGAGCATACAGTTTGATGGCACTAGCATACAAGTTGCATGATAAGAGATATTGTGATAAATTGATTATAATACATAGTAAGCACCTATATGAGGTATTATTTCATTGTGGAATTAACTTCTTTCTCTATGAGTGTCTTGGCATATTTCTAGATGTTAATCTTGAACTTTAGGTTATTTTGCCTAATGTCATTGAGAAAGAGGTCTAAAGGGTCACATGCTAAGTATATCTAGAATCTCAGTTAAATAACAATATTATTTATTATTTAAAAAATTTAATAAATATTATTCTCATGCATGGTTTAATAATTATTAATAATTGTTTGATCACATATATTCTTCCACCAATTATTCGAGAGAATATTTAGTGAGTAGAATATTTAATAAATATTTATTAATTATTTAGTAAATATAATATTTATTAATTTATTGGATAATAATGTGTTGATATTTATTTATTAAATAAATATTCATTATTAAAGGATCCATAAATATTATGGAAGAATAGAGGGCCGATTTTAATGGTTTAGTGAGAAATAATATATATTGAAGATTATTTGAATAAATAATATTTAATTTAATTCATGAGTTTAGCATATGTAAAAAAAATTATTATTAATACTATTATAAACATGGGGTTTCATAGGGATTATAAAAATAATATGGTAACATGTGCAATTATTATTTTCTAACCCTAGTGGTATATAAACTCAATTATATTATTTTCTTACTAGAGCCAATTCATTTTTGGTTGTGTACAATGAGATCCGAAGATAATCCTCTCAAAGCCATAGAAAACTCCCTCTCCAAGAATTCTCTTGTAGAGAATATATTTTTTCCTTGTAAGATTTTTAAATATATTAAGGAATATTTTTGGAGCTACACGCTGAGACGAAGGGTGATTCTGAGACCCAGTGTGCCCAAAATTAATTTTATAAAAATATTAAATAAATTTTATATCATGTGTGCATTGTTTTTCAGGAATAATGGGATATCTCCTAAATAGTGCCTCAAAATTGAAATCTAAGACCACGGTTGAATCCGGAGTGTGAGTTTTATCTTAGGCGCAACCTAAATTTAGTCTGTGTGGGATGTTCGGATAAAGCGGTCCTTGGCAGGTGCGTTCAGTAGATTAATTAATTAATTAATTTAATTCATTCATTAAATGATCTAATATTAATTCCTTATATAAGTATGTTTTTATTATGAATCTACAGGGTTAGACGCATAAGCCTAGGATCATTGAGAGTAGGTTCTACCACCCATCATTGATGAATTGAGATCGAATGACGACGAGCTTCCAAATCTAGACAAATCGAGGCGCAACAAATACAACAGATGTTCCCCTTCATTGGCAGAAGTGTTCTTCACCAATGATAGATCTGAATCAATTTATAACTCATAATTTATGGTTTTCTTCCTCTTGATTAAATTGTTTAATCATTGATTATCAATCTTATTATTGATCTATGATTAATTGGAATCTTCACAAGAGCCCCATGTTAAATAAATTTGTTATTTGATTTATCTCTCCATTTTTTCATGATTTATCTCCCAATTTTCCCCGATATATATCCCTTATCCAATAATTCTTGGCCAATGATTGTTGCATGTAAGAACCCAGTTCTTCCTTTGAGTTACAGATCTTTCCCTTTTAGGTTATACTTATAAAAATGGAGGAAAAGAGGTCAAGGGCTAGTTGTAGGCCTATTACACGACGTGACTGGAAGTTACACATTGTGTATTTCCAAGTACATGTCATGTAATTAGATTTACACACCATATGATCCTAGTACACATCCATGTAATGACCTAGTCAGGATTTATACGGACATGGCGTGTAGTCTCAAGTACACACTGTGTACTTTTCTTTTTTTCATTAAATCAGACAGTAGTGTCATTTTTTTAAAAACATATAGAAATCACCCCTAGTTTAAAAAATAGTGTTCCCAACCAATCTGAGGATAGGGTGGCCTCCCATTTTTTCATCTGATCTCTGATTCAAACGCTATCAGATGCATTGGATTCCCCTCGATGATCTCTCAATTCTTCTTAAGAATTTCTTTATGATTTATTCTCTCGACCTAGTTATAGAGGGTTGAGTGTTTTTACTCGTTTTGTAGATCTACTCTGATTTAGGTCAAATTGAAGATCAACACTAGATGAGGAGAGTCATATTAACATGAGGTAGGTGGTCTTGTGCCTTTCGTTGATTGTTGAGTAGATTATATATGTTGGAGTGTTGTGTTCCCACTATTAGGGTGTCACTTGATTGAATAATAAACAATATTATTTCTTATTGATGATTAGGTAATTAATTAGATGATTTGAAAGTTTGTTTAGGGTTGTGAATCTTGATTTAGGGCCACCCCATGGGTTCATTTTCCCTTGTATGGTCGTTTGGCCGAGAATGCCCATGAGGCTTGACTTGAATTCCCATTCTTGGGTTGTTAAAAATGTGTTGTTCATTATATGGATTGACCATGTGAGATACTTGTTTTGTTAATCCTTGTAAATGTTTAAATTTCATAATAGGCTTGTTATACATTTTTCCCATGTGACTTATCCTTATTTGTCCATGTAATAGTTTAATTTACTTGTGTTGGTTATTATGTAAACGGTGCCCATGTGAGTTGATTATGTTAAATCCATGTGATACTTTAATTCACATGTGTTGCTTTTGATATGGAATGTGTAATTGAATTAAATGATAAAAATAGGTAATTAGAAATGGGCGAGCCACGGTCTTGGTTAAAAGACATGGTCAGCCTCATGAGACTAATTGCACCTTATATACCTTAGGTGAACCATTGTCTCGATTAAAAGATAATGGATGGTCTCAAGAGGTTAATTATGTAAAGGCCTTGAGCGAGCCGTGGATAGGGTAGTCAGTCTCATTGAGTCTTATTTAAAATTATGAGTGAACCTAGGATCCATTTAGGGAAACCCAGGCCGAGCTCTATTGGAAAATGATTAAATTATTATTATGTCATGAGTTGACGGTTACTTTTATATGGGGGGTCGTTGGGACTAGTCCGGACCTTGAGAATTTTATATAATTAAAGGAACATGAACAATGAAATAAATGACTTATGACACATCTACCAATCCAAAGTAAAAGCTTGGATTCTATCTTCACTTACACTTGTTTACATTGTCTTCTGAGACATCTATTGTGCTTTCTTTTGAGTACCCACTATTTACTGCTTTCACTATTGTAAATTTCCTATTATATATATCCAATGAAAAAATAGAATAGAAATTGGGTGGTGGGATTTAGTATCACACCACATTTGGGTCATTCTTTGGTCCCAAACAGATTATATGATTGTAGGTGTTGATCAGGTTAAGCACCCTGCTATAGGTACTTGATGTGATGCACAAGGACAGGAGAGCATGGGTTCGAGCCAAGGCTTGAAATGATTCTTAGATTCCTTTGTTTCTTTTGTGCTTTTGGGACATATATTGTGGATTATTACAGTGTACCTGTTTTGGATGTTTTTTTAGAACATAGTATGTTGCATCATCTTTGTATTGAATGATGCTTGGTTATTTATCTTATCATTCTTCTGATGTTCATTTCATCTGTATGTTGTTTACTACTTCTGCTATTGTATTATTATTTATTCCACTATATTACACTCTACCAATAAGGGAATAGTTTTCCCATTATCATACCTTAGGCCCTCACTGCTAGTCGTTAGCCTCTGGAGTTTAAGGAAATTTGCTTGAGGCCATGTGGCCAACCAGGTACAGGGCACCAGTTGAGTGGCATCCGGATCTGGGGTGTTACAAAGTGGTATCATAGGTTTTCTTTTCTAGTTTTCTTTATTGTTTAGTGTCAATAGGAAGAGATAGAAATGCAATGGTATTTGGTGTTAAGATGTGCTCGAGAGTAGCTACTCTACATATAGGTAAAATCCAAATTTCCTCAAATTGAATTGTGATTTTTAAATTTTGACCTATTATAGTTGATTCGATTTCACCATTGGGTGACACACTTTTATTGTGCTATTATTATTGGTATCATTATGTTTCTATATTGTTGAAACGTGATAAGATGAGGGTATTCCATCTCATGCATCATATAGGAACTTGTTAGAAATCACATTCCATGCATTCTTTCCATGCTATTTAGAGAGAATTACTGATTGCATGTTGTTGTGATAGGTATCATGATAGATATTCCTAATGTTTTGATAGGTTTATTGGTACGTGTTATGGTTGAATTGGATGGATGCCAAACTTTGTTCCTTGAGGAGTATGGGACCTCTAGGATTTGAATTTGGTGGATAATGTTTTGGCCATGGGATATAGATTGTGTTGCTATATGCTTTATGTGGATTCAAATCTTTGATTTGTGAAGATTATGGGCCCCAACAGATCTGAATTTGACACATTGTTGATTTTTTTTCAAAAACAGAGGTTTGGGGGAAGTTTCTAAGGCTTACTATTTGGAAACCCAGACAACACGGTGTGTGATTCTATGAACACATTCCATGTGTTATTTTGTTCGATAAGAGAGAATTTTTTTTAAGTACACACCATGTACTCAGAGTACATGTTGTGTGGTAATTGAACAGGAGAACACAAGTTATTGGTTTTTGGTTAGTTCATGTCATGTACGGTAGATACACACCATGCAGTTTTACTTAGGTAGGCCTTGTGTGACTCTGGCCATGCGGAAGTACATGGCCATGAGGGAGAACTTGAGTACACGCCATGTTTTGGGATGACACGCCATGTACCTAGGGTGTTTACATGCCTAGGCCGTCGGGAGTACATGCCTATGTAGAGCTTGAGGGTACATGTCGTGTGTGGTTTCTACATGTAGTGTACTTATTTTCTAGTACCCTTAATGATCGTTTCCTGTTTTATTTCCCTTTTTCAGTTTTGGACCCAATAGTAGTCCTTTTTGAGTAGTTTTTCACGTAGATCACAATGGTGAATCCCATGGAGCATTCTGAGGACTCTTAATGGTTTTTCTGGGGCTTCTGTCTAAATGGATATGTTTTTCCTCTAGTTATTGTTTCCAGTTGTCACCTGAGGGTGAAAATTGGTGTAGATGATCAGTTGGGTGTTCGGACCAACCTATTTGAGACCTTTAATCTAATATGATATGTGAGCTATCTCTCGTGACTTATTCTTTGAGGACGTATCCCTTTCAAGATGTGTCCTTCTGACATATGAGGTCACGAGACTAGTTTTTATTGAGGATCCTATGTAGGATTCATTTGTTTATGTTTTAACCTATAGAATTCAGTGTAGGATGTCTCTATCTTATATCTGGTTACCAAGGATCCACTGAGGGATACCTTTGCTTACATTTTTTTCTAGGGAGTCCCTTGTAGGATCTCTCTTCTGTGTACCATTTTCGAGGATCCCTATTGTAGGATTCCTCTATTGTTTATCTTTTGAGGATCCCATGTAGGATTCCTCCCTTGTATTTTTAGTTAAGGATCTCATATAGGATTCATTCGATCATGTTACCTAGTGGATTCCAAGTAGGATGCCTCTCAGTGTTATGATGCTTATGCTTCGTAAGGGGCTAGCCTGTGGTAGAGCTTTCCAACATTGGTACCACCCATGTGTCGTTGTCCCTAGTAGGATGTTGGAGTCTTTAAAGATGACACCCTTGTTTGGATGGGTGATCATTGTATCTTGAACCTTGATATGGGAATGAACATTAAGGAATGCTCAATTCATCAGGTTAGACATGCCTCGGGCATGTTCAGTCACTTAGGAGGTCATGTGAACCTATATTTCTTTAAGTGATGGGCAACTTGGTACGTCTTTATCCATGTAAATGGTTGTGTTTGTGATGTGCTTTTGAGCCAGTTCTTGAGTGATCCATCTAGTAATAGGATTCATAGGGTGGACAGCCTATGAATAGTACCCAAAATGTGTCGTTTGTTCTTGTAAACTCAGGGTAGTATATGTTGACATACGCAGTACCGTCAAGTGTTAAATGTTAAAAAAGAGCTATAAAGTTCAGTTAAATCATTGATATTTGAGTTTTTGTGTCTGTTCTTAGTTATCTCTAGAGTAGAGTGACCTAAAAGTTTTGGAACCAAGTTCGTCTCACTACTCGGGAAGACTTTATATGACACGGGTGTTTTGACACATCGGTGAGTTTAATTTCAGGCTTTCATTTCAAGTGAAATAATGAAGTGATCATGGTTCGTGGAAGGACACTTGTGTGTTTAAGTTGGTTTTGAACGATCACATTTGAGAGCATTTTTTCCTTCTTCTTTTCATTTAAGACACTCCTGCATGGGGAGAATCACATCGGTTCTATTTAAATGTGTACTTCTAGGTAGAAGGATCACAATCAAGGACAATTTGGAGATGGTCGTTTCTACTTGAATTCCTTTGAGACTTAAGAGTCCTGATTCATGTTGTTGCATTTTGTTTGCGTGTGAAACCCTTATGAGGCACTGATGATCATGAATGGACCTTGGTGGTTAATCGTGATCTATCATGGAAATTCCTTGGGATAAAGGCATTTTGGTTGGTTAAATGACATTGTGTCGGCAATTGAAGCCAATTTTCTTTCAGGAAATTGACCAGTAGTGGTTTAGCTATCATTTTCTAGAAATCCTTGAAATCCTCTAAGTGTTCTCTTTCTTAAGAGACGAGCAAGTCCCCTATCTTGACGTCATCCTAGATGCACTAAGAGAGTGTCAGTTTTACGTCGCACTATAGTTAAAGATCATTGGGCTGGTTTTTTATCTCTTTATGTGTTGTGCACTGGATGTGTAGTTTTAAATGAGGCTTGGTTAAACCTGAGTGATACTTGGGATTCCATGTAGGAACACCTTGGATGAACTTAGGGATGTCTGCCATTTTCTTCAACATGACCACCAGGCAGATGCCGCTATGGGTTCAGTAAGTGCTGTTATGTGGACTTTCATCCTTGTACCAAAGTCTCACAAGTAGTGGGGAGTATGGACCACCTTAGTGAGTTCCTTAGACTCCGGGTTGGTAAATCTGAGGTTATATCAAACTTATTTTCGGGATTAGATGTGATGCTTGAAAAAACGATAATGATTCCAATGGGATGGATCTAGAACTACTATTTTACTCATGTTGTGGCAATACCTTTTAATTGATAAAGGGTTGTATTAACAAAGGAGCATCACCAAAAGATAGGTATGAGCTTCGGTGAGTGGGATCATTGTGGGTGTATTGTAACGACCCAAACTTCTGAATAATAATGGTTTTCGAATTTTGTGTGTTATTTTATTTTTTACTCAACAAAACTATATCCTTTTATTAATGAAGTGAGTATAATTAAAATGTGACCTTTGGGTTTCGACTATTATATGACCATTGTTCAATATGATCATTGGAAACTATACTCGTAACGTTGTGATTATTGTTTATAAATAAAAATGATCATGGTTAATTAATACAGAAATAATAGTTAATGGCCTCATCCAGTAGACTCGGGCCATACGAAGCTCATCTGTCAGATCTTGGGAATGAGGTAGCATCACTGGGATTTGCTTTGGATCAAGCCCAATTCAAACTCCAACACGTTAATCTTGAACGTAATCGCTTAAGGGATAAGTTCAAGTTGATAGAAATAACCACTCGGGAAATGTTGTATGAGTCGCCCCAAGATTCTATCATCATAGAACACCTTACTCTTAGTTCTTATGAAGGTGTTATAAGGGGCTATGTAAATAGGCCTTAGTTACTTTGTGTAATCTTTTTGTATAAATAAAATTGTTATTTCTTATTATGGTAAAATTTTTGAATTTCAAATATTAAGATAAATATAGGATGAATTTATAGAAGTTCCATATTATTGGTGAATTTTGGAAAAAGGGTATTTTAAAATATATTTTTTATACTTTAAATAATTAATAATTTGAAATGATTTTCAAAAAATGGTATTCTATTATTGTGATCAGTAAGAAATTTAGATTCTAATAAGATCAACTTAATTTTTGGTGAATAGTAAATTATGAATAGTAATATTACCCTTATGAATGGTAATGTGACCAATGGAATAGTAACCTCACTTAATTAAGTATAAATATAATTTAGTAACCTTTAATGGTAATGTGGTATAATTGCATAAGTAAATAACTGTTTCAGAAATTATTAGTTAAGTATTGGTATTTTTTTGAGTAAATAATATTTTTACTTAAAAATTAAATATATCATAATTAGAAAATTATTTTCAGAAAATAGAGTTAATTTTTGAATTCATAGCATAGATATTAGGTTAGGGTGAATTTATGATATTTTTATAAAATGTTTTGTTTTTCAGTTAATAGTAAAAATATAGTTTTGAGTTTTGGTGTGTTTAATGACATCATTAATGATGTAATCATGATGTAATAATTCTGGTAGAATTTTTTACAGTAATATATTTTATGAGGTGTCCCAAGTGGCCAATACCATGGTCAAATACCATGGGAAAGCACAAGGTTTTGAAAATATCACTAATGAGGTGTCCCTTGGAAATTAATAAAATATTCCCTCACTTTTGCTATAAATACCAACCCATTACTTTATTCATTTCATTCCAAATTCCTCCTCAATGAAGATATGGTATTTTTACCTCTCAATTATTCCTCTCAAGGTGCCCTCAAGCCCCCCCCCCCCCCCTCCAAGGTCCCAACCTTCGAGTTTTTTAAGTTACTCTTCAAGGTAAGAGAACCTTTTACCCTCCTCTTTTAGTCAGCACTTCTTCTATGTTATGTATTTGAATTTCCATTTTAATATGTTGGGGTATGATACTATGTATCCCTCTTACTGTACTTTTTATGTCCATATGATTAGATAACCTTTTTTCACTCATCAATTCATTTTCTAAATTTTTTAAGTGACGCCGTTAGGCTACCGAATTTTCATAAAAGAAATCGCATCTTCTCTTTTATTTCAAGTTTTCTTTTCATGTGGTATTTCATTCAAATATCCATAACATGATTTTATTTCTTTCTTTATTATGTACATATATTGTATTATGAGTTATTTATGAGTGTGTGACCCTTGTCCCATCTCTTTTCAATGTTTTCTAAAACCATGTTATATAGCTGTTATGCTCCAGAATTTTCGTCTCAAAATCTCCCTCTCTTTTTCTCAAGAAATTGTCTTATTTTATTTATTTGAATACCCAAAACTATTTAATTTCTAAGGTTATTCATAAATACATAAAAATGATATATTTTATTCTGGAATTTACATACATGAAACCCTCATTCCTTTTACATGGGTTATAAATGACATAATGATCTTGTTTTTAAAGCACTTTTTAAAATGTTACGATTTTGATATGAAACCCAATTATTTTATTCTATTTGGGTTATTTATGAAATTTATGATTCTGATATATTTGGATCACATAAAAATAAATACATATTAAGGGTTATCCATGATAGTGCTCCAATTCATTGGGTAAAGAATTTAATCTCTAGAGATGACAAGTTTTACGATACTTTGGTGAATAACCTTGGTAATTTTTATGACACCTTGGGGAGGAACTTGGTGATATGTTCATGAATGTATAAAATAAATTTTGTACCCAAATATTCAATTTATTATTCATTTTATTTTTATTATTATATGCCTCTTTTTCCATTGATCATGTCTTTATGTATTTCATCAAGTTCTTATTGATATTACAAGTAAATTGTTTCCCTTGTTTTCCCTTATTGGGCCTTCTGCTCACTCTTTCCTTTGATGTATGTCCCTAGGTTATGAAATGTAGTAATTTTACTTATTATTAACCTTTTATTAATCCGTATAAGTGAATTAGAATAATGTTTTATGTTTTCTTGTATTATGTTCCTAATTTCCAAGACACTAGACTTTAAAGATCCTCTATTTGTAAAATGTAATGAAAAGTTATGTAATAAAAAGGTGGGATACCATAGTTGGTATAAAAGGATCGTTTATTTATTTATGGAAATTAGGATATGAAAATTTTAGGAAGAACCCTATATAAAAGTTTAAATATTGTAAAACTTCCTAGTATTTTGGTGAAATATTAAGTAAGTGGTTTCTAAACAAATAAATCCCTGTCTGGATACGAACAAGTGGATGTGGCTCTAGAAAAAATGTACCTAGAAGTGAAAACTACGACAAGGAGTTTCAGGATTGACCTAGGGTATCCTAGTACATGATAATGGGCCTTTATGTACTCCTAGTTTGACACTCCTGGGGGGATATGCTTGGTTAATCATAATATTTTTATGAATAATTATAAAGGATTTATAGAGGAATGTAATTGTTGTTAAAGAATAATATATTTAAGAATAATGTTTTAAGACATAAAAATAATTTATATTTAAAATATTTTTAAATGAAATAATATTCTAACTAATTTTTTATTCTACTAGAAAATGTCGGGAAATAGGAGGAACCGTGCAAATGGTGGTCGCAATGGACCATGCACTGACGGCCCTCTGATGGAAGCTGGAATGGAAACTTTCATGAGAATGATGAACCAACTGACTCAAGATATGGGAAATAACTTGAATCAAGATGAGAGACTGATTTCATCTCAAAGGGAAAACACTTTTTTGAGTTCTTTATGCATCAATGACCACCAACCTTCATTGGATCTACCGACCCATTGATTTTTGAACAGTGGATCGGCTCTATCGAGAAGATCTTTTATGTGATCCACTGTTCAGAACAAGATAAGGTCACCCTGGTTGTTTACTACTTAGAGGGAGAATCTGATTAGTGGTGGGAACTGATTAAAAACATGATACCAAGAGTAGAGGTTGAAGCTTTGGAGTGGGAAGTGTTCAGAGGGGTCTTATTTAATAAGTATTTCACTTGTTCTATGAGGAAAAAAATGGAGAAGGAGTTTCTCAAGCTGAAGCAGAAGGAGAATGAGTCTATTGGAATCTATGAGATAAACTTCACAATACTTTCCCGTTACACCTCAAGATTTGTCATGGATCATAATGGGAAGGTTGATAGATTCTTTGGTGGACTAAGACCTCATATGTGGAAGAATATAGCCAACCAATACTATGATAGATATGAGGAGATCATGTGGAGTGTGATGAAAGTCGAATTGGGGCTTGGTAAGATGTAGTGGTCTCTTAAATCCAATGAAAATAAGAGATCTATGGATCCAAGATTAGGGAGGACCTTTGATTAGGGAAGAGGAGGAAAGCAAGTTCAACATCCCACGTGTAATAAATGTGGGAATAAGCATCTGGGGAACTACCTGCTCGGGAGCGGGAAGTGATACAAGTTTATAAGAGATGGACATATTGCACAGAATTGTTGTAGTGAGGTGAAGCCTCAACTTCCTAACACTAACAGCAAGGAGGATATGGTGCATACCCTACCCTATGTCCAATGCTATAATTGTGGACAACTTGGTCACTTTTCCAATCACTTTCCAAAACCGAGGGCAGTGGAGGGGAACCACTATCAGCCTCAAAAAGGGCCAAGGGAGCAAGGTTGTACTTTTTCTATCACAAAAGTTGATGTTGAATCTCCAAATTATGTGGTGGCAAGTACTCTTGTTTTTCTCTCAAAGCTAACAAGTACTTTGTTTGATTTTAGTTCTATACATTCCTTTATTTCCTCTAATATTTCAAAGAATTTAGAATCAACCCCTAAATTTCTAAAAGTAAAGTTATCAGTCAAGACTCCTAGTGGGATTATCCAAGCATAATCAATGTTTAGAAACTCTAGTATTTACTTTAGTGAGCACAGTCTTATCTCAAATCTAGTAGTCATCCCCATTATAGAATTTTAAATTATACTAGGGATGGACTGTCTCTCAAATTATAATGCTAAGATCAAATGAAAAAGCAAGAAAATCTCAGTAGTCTTTAAAGGAAAACCTACAGTTATCTTCTAAGGAGAGATATCTCAAACTGATATTTGTCTATAAGAACCACCTATATCCTTCTTTATGGAGTTAATCGATGAATAAAAAGAAGTAAATGAGAGTATAAGGTTATAAAACATCCCCATCATCCAAGAATACATTAATGTATTTCCTGAGGAGTTACCCGGACCTACCCCAGAAAGAGACGTAGAGTTCTCCATTGAACTCGTACTTGGATCTCATCTGATATCAAAGACCTCGAGGAATTAAATAAACAACTCCAAGATCTTCTGGAGAAGGAGTTTATCCGACCGATTGTGTATCCCTGGGGAACACCTGTTATCTTTGTGAAGAAGAAGGATGGATCAATGTGGCTGTGAATTGACTATAGAGAACTGAATGGGATCATAGTTAGTGAAGAAAAAAATACCCTCTTCCAAGAATTGATGACTTATTTGACCAACTTTGTGGGGCTCAATTCTTCTCTAAGATTAATCTTCAATCTGGTTATCATCAATTGAGGGTGAATAAAGAAGATATTCCAAAAACCAACTTCCGATCAAGATATAGGAATTATGAGTTTGTTGTTATGCCCTTCGGACTAACTAATGCACCTTCTATTTTTATGGATTTGATGAATAGAGTCTTTAAGGACTACCTTGATAACTTTGTGGTAGTTTTTATTAATGATATTCTGATATATTCCAAAAGTCACAAGGGGAATGAGGATTATCTAGGGGTTATTTTTCAAACTATACAGAAGGAGAGGCTTTTTGGAAAGTTCAGAAAATGTGAATTTTTGTTACAACAAGTTGATTTCTTAGGGCAGATTGTAACCAATGAAGGAATCACAGTTGAACCTATAAAGACAAAGGTCGTAGAGGAGTGGTCTCATCCTACAACAATAACTAAGATTCGAAGTTTCCTTGGATTATCAAGATATTATAGAAGGTTTGAGAAAAAAATTTCATGACTTTATAATCCATTAACTAATTTAACTTGAAAAGGGGTCAAGTTCATCTGGACAAATGAGTGTGAGTAAAGTTTCCAAGATCTGAAGAAGAGATTGGTTACTACACCCATGTTAACTATACCCTCAAGTGGAGAAGGATTCATTATTTTTAGCGATGCATCTCTGAAAGGGATTGGGTGCATCTTCATGAAAAATTAAAAATTCAGTGCTTATACATCTCGACAGTTGAAGACTCATGAGCAGAACTATCCTATGCAAGATCTTGAGCTAGCTGCAGTCATTTTTTCTCTAAATATATGGAGGCACTAACTTTATGGGGGGAAATGTGATAAATACACAGACCATCAAAGTTTGAATTATATCTTCACACAAAAGGAATTGAACATGAGACATAGGATATGGTTGTAACTTCTTAAAGACTATTATTGTTAAATTCATTATCATCTTGGAAGAGAAAACAAATTATTTGATGCATTAAGTAGGAAAGACCCGGTTGTTCTTCCCATGATGAGGATTCAAATAGATCCATTGATCCAAGACCTAGTGAAAATAGACATGGGAATTATAAGGGTAGGGACATCATCAACCCTATCCCAAATGATTTCTCAACCATCGTTACTAGATAAGATCAAGAAATATTTGAAAGAAGATCATTTGTTACAGAAGAAGTTTGATGTTATGAAGGATGGGGAATTTTTTGAGTTCAATATTGATCAAGAATGTGTATTGAAATTTCGTACAAGACTATGTGTTCCATATATTCCAGAAATAAAGAAGGATTTGATGGATGAAGCTCATAGATCTATGTTCTCTATACATCCAGGAAGTAAAAAAAATTATAGAGACCTTCATGGTCATTATTTATGGGATAATATGAAGAGGGATATTGTTGAGTACACTACAAGGTGTCTAGTTTGTCAGTAAGTGAAGGTAGAGCAATAACTTCCTAAAGGGGTATTACAACCACTACCCATACCAGCATAGAAGTGGGACAATATCACTATGGACTTTGTCACTAGTCTCCCAAGAACTTCTAAGGAAAACAATGCAATATGGGTTATAGTGGACCATCTCATCAAGACTATCCATTTTATCTCTATTCAGAAAGATTTCTATCTTTATCAAATTACCATGATTTAAGTGAAGGAAGTGGTAAGGCTGTATGGAGTTCCACTTTCTATTGTATATGATCATGATCCAAGGTTTACATCAAAATTATGGAGAAGTATTCAACATGATCTGAGTACCGAATTGAATTTTAGTATAGCCTATCACCCCCAAACTGATGGGCAATCTGAAAGTACTATTCACATACTTGATGACATGCTGAGAACATGCTCAATGAAATTTAAAGGTGGATGGGATCAACATCTTCCATTAATTGAGTTCTCTTACAACAACAGCTTCCACTCGAGCATTCAAATGGAACCCTATGAAGCTCTATATGAGAAGCGATGTAGAACTCCTACTTTTTGGGATGAAGCTAGTGAGACAAAGATTCTTGGGCCTGATCTTGTACGAGAGATGATAGAAAAAGTCCATTCCATCCAGCAACACATTAATGCTGCTCAGAGTCGGTAAAAAGGTTAAGCCGAAAACCATCGAAGGGACATGGAGTTTGATTTTGGTGACAAATTATTTCTTCAAATTTCACCTTAAAAGAGATTCGTGAGGTTTGGGAAGAAAGGGAAGCCCATCCCTAGGTACATTGGCCCCTATGAAATCCTTGATCGCGTAAGATCAATAGCCTATCGACTTGAACTTCCTCCAAATATAGAACAAGTTCATGATGTCTTCCACATATCCCTCTTAGGGAAGTAGATACTTGACCCTTCACATGTACTAAATCTAGAGGTGGTACAACTGGAACATGACCTCTCTTATGAGGAACAACTGGTGGAGATCTTGGATCGTAGGGGCAAGGTTCTACGCAACAAGACTACCCACCTAGTTAAGGTATTGTGGTGGAACCACAAATGTGAAGAAGCCAAGTGGGATCCAAAGGAGTCTATGAGGTAGAAGTACTGACACCTTTTCTCTTCTGAGGGTATGAGTTAAAATTTCGGAGACAAAATTTCTTAAGGGGGGAAGAATGTAACGACCCGAACTTTTGAATAATAATGGTTTTTGAATTTTGTGTGTTATTTTATTATATACTCAAAAAAACTATATTTTTTTATTAATGAAGTGATTATAATTAAAATGATACCTTTAGGTTTCAACTATTATATGATCATTGGTCAATATAACCATTGGAAACTATACTATTAACATTATGATTATTGTTTATAAATACAAATGATCATGGTTAATTAATACTGAAAGAAGATTTGATGGCCTCATCCAGTAGACTTGGGCCATACAAAGCTCATATATTGGATATTGGGAAGGAGGAATCATCACTGGGATTTTCTCTGGACCAAGCCCAAGCTGAACTCTAACATGTTAAACTTGAATGGAATCGCTTAAGGGAGAAGTTCAAGTTGATAGAAATCACCACTTGGGAAATGTTGTCTGAGCCACCCCAAGATTATATCACCATATAACACCTTACTCTTAGGTCCTATGTAGGTGTTATAAGGGGCTATGTAACTAGGCCTTAGTTACATTTTGTAATCCTTTTATATAAATAAAATTATTATTTATTATTATGGTAAATTTTTTGAATTTAAAATATCAAGATAAATATATGATGAATTTATAGAAGTTCCATATTATTGATGAATTTTGGAAAAGGGGTATTTGAATATATTTTTTTTATAATTTAAATAATTAATAATGTGAAATTATTTTCAAAAAATGGTCTTCTATAGTTGTGATCAGTAAGAAATTTAGATTCTAATAAGATCAAATTAATTTTTGGTGAATAGTAATATTACCCTTATGAATAGTAATGTGACCAATGGAATAGTAACCTCACTTAATTAAGTATAAATATAATTTGGGCACCTTGAATGGTAATGTGATATAATTGCATAAGTAAATAACTATTTCGGAAATTATTAGTTAAGTATTAGTATTTTTTTGGGTAAATAGTGTTTTTAATTAAAAATTAAATATTTCATAATTAGAAAATTATTTTCATAAAATGGAGTTCATTTTTGAATTCAGAGCATTGATATTAGGTTAGGTTGAATTTATGAGATTTTTATAAAATGTTTTGTTTTTGTTGAATAGTAAAAATACAATTTTGAGTTTTAGTGTGTTTAATAACATCGTTAATGATGTAATCATGATGTAATAATTATGGTCAACTTTTGTATAGTAATATATGTTATGAGGTGTCAAAATTTTATAATACCATGTTCAAATACCATGGTCAATCCCATGTTTTTTCAAATACTACTAATGAGGTGTCCCTTAGAAATTAATAAAATATTCCCCCACTTTTGCTATAAATACCAACCCATTAATTCATTAATTTCATTCCAGATTCCTCCTAAATGAATAAATAATCTTTTTAACTCCCAATGAGTCCTCCCAAGGTGCCCTTAATCCCCCCAAGGTCCCAACCTTTGAGTTTTTTAAGTCACTCCTCAAGGTAAGGGAACCTTTCACCCTCCTTTAGTCAACACTTCTTCTATGTTATGTCTTTGAATTTCCATTTTCATATGTTAGGGTATAATAATATGTATCCCTCTTACTATAATTTTTATTTCCATATTATGAGATACCATTTTTTCTCTCATCAATTCATTTTATGAATTTTTTAAGTTATGCATTTAGGCTGCCAAATTTTCGTAAAACAAATCACATTTTCTATTTTCTTTCAAGTTTCATTTTCATGTGGTATATCATTAAAATATCCATACCATGATATTATTTATTTATTTATTATGTATATATACTTTATTATGAGTTATTTATTAGTGGGTGACCCTTGTCCCCTCTCTTTTCAATGTTTTCTAAAACCATGTTATATAGTCGTTATGCTGCATAATTTTCATCTCAAAATCTCCCTCTTTTTCTAAAGAAATTATCTTATTTTATTTATATTAATACCCAAACATATTTCATTTATTGGGGTATTCATAAAGACATAAAAATTATATATTTGATTCTGGAATTTACATACATGAAACCCTCATTTTTTCCATGGGTTATAAATGACATAATGATCTTGTTTTTAAAGCACTTTTTAAAACGTTGCGATTTTGATATGAAACCCAATTATTTTATTATATTTGGTTTATTTATTAAAAGTATGATTATGATATATGTGTATCACATTAAAATAAATAAATATTAAGGGTTTTCCCTGATAGTGCTCCAATGCATTGGGTAAGGAATTTAATCTCTAGAGATGACAAGTTTTGCGATACCTTGGTAAATAACCTTAGTAATTTTTATGACACCTTGGGGATGGAACTTGGTGATATGTTCATGAATGTATAAAATAAATGTTGTATCCACATATTCAAGTTATGATTTATTTTATTTTATTATTATATGCCTCTTTTTCATTGATCATGTCTTTATGTATTTCATCAAGTTCTTATTGATATCACAAGTAAACTGTTTCCCTTATTTTCTTTTACTGGGCCTTCTGCTCACCCTTTCCTTTGATGTATCTCCCTAGGTTATGAGATGCAGTAATATTAATTAGTATGAACTTTTATTAAGCCTTAAAAGTGGATTAGAATAATTTTTTATGTTTTCTTGTATTATGTTCCTAATTTCTAAGACGCTGGACTTTAAAGATCCTCTATTTGTAAAATGTAATGAAAAGTTATGTAATAAAAAAGAGGGATGGCGTATTTATGGTTCCTGAGGAGAATGCATTCTATTCTGTTGCAATACTTCAGCCTTCTAAGCTGGGAAGTTTTGATATAAGTCATCCAGTTATGTTTTGACTCATTATTCTTCTTGTTCTTTGTGTTTGGTTCCATTGGACCAGTTTAAACACTCCTCCAGTTTAAGGTGGGTGTGGTGTAAAAGTCTGAAATGTATTTTGAGGAAGGATTGTGTGACTAATTTTGATGAGTTCTATCAGGGTTCAACCATTATTTTCTATGAGGCCACTGTTATGACCCCATTTATGTTTAGGTTTTCCCAGTTAAATGAAAATCGCACCGGAAGTGTCGCTAGAATGCTTAGGGGCGTGCTTGGTGGAGTTTTCCAATGGTTGAGGTGTTGTGATAATGATATCATTTTTTTGTTCTTAACATACTCACAAAGGTTTCACTTTTACTATCAATCAAGGAAACATTCAGTGTTGACTAGTTTTGAAGGTTTTACATTCATGAGGTTGTACGAATGCATGCAGTCCCATAATCTATCATTTCATATAGGGATGCCCAGTTTACTTCTCATTTATAGAAATGGATATAGAGGATTTTCGGTACATAGGTGCTTCTAATCATAGCATACCACCCCCAGTTAGATGGCCAATCAAAGTGAACGATTCATGTGTTATAGGACATGCTTCAGGCATGCATCCTAGATTTTGGGGGTTCTTGGGAGAGACGCATACCCTTGGTTGAGTTCGCCTATAACAATAGCTTTCAGGATACTTTTTAGATGTCACTTTATGATGATTTATACAGTAGACCATGTTGATCACCCCTATATTGGTTGGAGGTAGAAGAGGAAGCTATGCTGGGTCCTCATCTTGTCCAGGAGACCACTGAGTAGGTTTAGTTGATTTGGAAGTGGATGGATACTACACAGTCTCATCAGAAATCGTATGTTGATCACCGCAGAAAACCTCTAGAGTTCAAGTTTAGGGATTGAGTTTTCTTACGTGTCACACCGAGGTTGGTACACAAGAGGATCGGGTGATCGGGGTAAGCTTTCATTGAGATACGTTGGTCCGTTTGATATTCTGGAGAGGTCTGGGCCGTTTGCCTATCGATTGAAGTTACCATAGAGGTACAAGGATATGCACGACATCTTCCACATTTCTCAGTTGTGACATTATATTTCAAACTTGTCTCACACATTTCAGCTTGAGGAAGTGGAGTTGCGGGAAGATTATCCCTTTGAGGAGCATCCCATTTGTATTGTGGATCATAGAACGAAGGTTCTATATGGTCAGTATGTTCCTTGGGTGTTGATGTTATGGCAGTATGAATGAGTGTAGGATGAGACTTGGGAGAGGGAGGCTGACGTACGATCACAGTGGTCAGAGTTGTTCTCAGACATTTCTTCATCACCATTTGAAGGGAAATTCAGGTACTAATTTCTTTAAGGGGATAATTTTTTAAGAACCCGGTTCTTCCATTGATGTACGAATCTTTCCCTTTCATGTTATAATTATAAAAACGGGGAAATATTTCAAGGTCTGGTTGTAGGCATGTTACATGACGTGATTGGAAGTTACACGTCATGTATTTCTAGGTATATGTTGTGTAATTAGAGTTACACGTCGTATAATCCCAGTACATGGCCATGTAATGACCTGGACAGGATTTGTATGGACATAGCATGTAGTCTCAAGTACACACCATGTACTTTTCTTTTTTTTTCATTAAATTGGGCAGCAGCGTCGTTTTTGTAAAAACATAGAGAACTCACCCCTCGTTCGACAAACTGCACGCCCAGGCGATCTGAGGATAGGGTGGCCTCCTATTTCTTCATTTGATCTCCAATTTGAACACTGTTAGATGTGTTGGATTCACCTCAGTGAGATCTTGATTCCTCTTGATCCTTTCTTTCTGATTTATTCTCTCAACCAAGTTATCGAGGTTTGAGTGTTTTTACTCATTTTTTAGATCTACGCTGATTTAGTTCAAATTGAAGATCGACACTAGACAAGGAGAGTCATACTAACATGAGGTAGGTAGTCCTATGTATTTAGTTGATTGTCGAGTCGATTATATATGTCGGAGTGCTGTACATCCACTTTTAGGGTGTCACTTGATTGAATAATAAAAAATTTATCACCTATTGATGATTAGGTAATTAATTAGATGATTTGAAATCATGTTTAGGATTGAAAATCTTGATTTAGGGCCACCCCATGGGTGAATTTTCACTTGGATGGACATTTGGCCAAGAATTCCCATGAGGGTTGACTTGAATTCCCATTCTTGGGTTGTTAAAAATGTATTGCTCATTGTATGAATTTCCCACATGGGATACTTGTTATGTTAAGCCTTGTAAATGTTTAAATTTCATAATAGGCTTGTTATACGTTTTTCCCATGTGAGTTATCTATATTTGGCCATTTAATAGTTTAATTTACATGTGTTGGTTATTATGTAAATGGTGCACATGTGAGTTGATTATGTTAAAGTCATGTGATAATTTAATTCACATGTGTTGCTTTTGAGATGGAATGTGTAATTGAATTAAATGATAAAAATAGGTAATTATCAATGGGAGTGCCACAGTCTCAGTTAAAAGTCAAGGTCGGGCTCATGAGACTAATTGCACCTTATATACCTTGGGTGAACCATTGTCTCGTTTAAAAGATAATATATTGTCTTAATAGGGTAAAGGTCGTGAGCAAGCTGAAGATAGGGTGTTCGGGATCATTGAGTCTTATTTAAAATGCCGAGAAAAACTAGGATCCATTAAGGGATACCCAGGATGGGCTCTATTGGAAACTGATTAAATGATTATTATGTCATGAGTTTATGGTTACTTTTATATGGGGGGTCTTCGAGCCTAGGCCATACCTCGAGACTTTTATATAATTCAAGTAACTTGAATAATGAAATTAATGACTTATGACGCATCTACCAAGCCAAATCACAAGCTTGGATTTGGTCTTCACTTATACTTGTTTACATTGTCTTCTAAGAAATCTGTTGTGCTTGATTTTGAGTACCCACTATTTACTACTTTCAATATTGTACATTGTATGTTATATATATCCACTGACAGATTGGGAAAGACCTTGGGTGGTTGCCTACTGGGATTTAGTCTCACACCCTATTTGGGTCATGCTTTGGGCCCAAATAGATTATATGATTTTAGGTGTTTATCAGGGCAAGCTCCCTACTACAGGTACTTGATGTGTTGCATAGGGATAGGAGAGATGGGACTAAGCTGAGGCTTGATATGCTACTTAGCTTCCTTTGTTTCTTTTGTGTTATTGTAATATATATTTTGGATTATTGCAGTGTACATGTTTTGGATATTTTCGTAGAACATAGCATGTTGCATCATCTTTTTATGGAATGATGATTGGTTATTTATCTTATTAGTCTTCCACTGTTTATTTCTATTGTATGTTTTTTACTGCTTCTACTATTGTATTATTATTTATTCCACCGTGTTACACTCTTCTAATGAGGGAATAGTTTTCCAACTATCATACCTTATTCCCTTGCTGTTATTTGGTAGCCTCTGGTGTTTTGGGGAAATGTACTTGAGGCCATGTGGCCAACCGAGTATGGGGCACTAGTTGGGTGGAATCTGGACCTGGGATGTTACATTACACCTTTGTTTCTTTTGATTTTCTCTCATAATTCTTTGCATTATTCTGGTTCTTCATCATTATCCTATGGGGACCACAGTTCAACATTTCCAGGCAGGATTGAGCATGATCGGATCCCTAGATTCATGGAAAATTCACATGAAATGAACAAATCAGTGATTATAGGATGGGTCAGAATGATTTTTGGGTTTTGGGTGATTCCATCATAGATTGGGATCCAGTGAGGCAACGAAGGCACCACGAACGACGACGACGTGAGGCGTCTTCGTATGGGAGGATAAGAACATCAATTTTCGGTCATCAGAATCCTGTAATTGATGGTCGGAGGAGGTTTCCTCTAATGACCCAAGCTTGACATACATAGAAATTACATTTATTTTATATAATACTTAATACGTGACATAAACAGATTCCCAAAGACCGTATTAGTTTAGTGTCTTTGGAAACTCGAAACATCATCTTATAACATGGTGAAAGATCTTCAATATCTTCTATAAAGATCTTGCCCTTTTGTTTTCCTACCTAAAACCTTTATTTATATCCTAGGGAAAAGAAAACATGAAAAGAGTGATCTCAAATGCTCAGTAAGGGTAAACATGGAGAATATAAAACAAACCATAAACATTTGAACGTAAAAACATGAACATAAAGTTTAAACATCAAAATTTTGAGTCATAAAATAAATCTTGGCATTATGTAAGGCATAGATCATAAAGGAAAATTAACCATGATAGAATAGAATTGTCATAAAACATGTAATTGTGGAAAACTAATAAGCATGTAATATGATTTTCATATGAGCCAAGGAATTGCTGCCAAGACCATCATAGTAGAAAGAGTCCATTACTGAACCAGGTTTACTTTCCATTCTAACCATGTATTACTGAACCGGATTTACTTGTCATTCCATTCATGTCTATATCATGAGATATAAATATTTACCCAATACATTGGAAGGAGATATAGGTCTCTCCCATCTCATAATGAAATCATTCTTACATTTTCCACAAAAACATAAATCATTCATCATAGCATAACCCATGAAATGAAATGGGATTCTTAAACATCAAAACATAATCCATATAAGATAAATGGACTTTATAAAAATAATTCCATCATAAAAACAATCAAATAAAAGTAATAATATGGATAGAAAAATAACCCTATGTCATCTTAGATGGAATTTTTTTTTGATAAAACACTTGAGCTTAATTCCTGAGGAAAATATCCTTTCTTTTTTTTAAACATTTTCTTTTCTCAAAATGACATGAAATTTTAAAAGAAAAGAATTTAGTTGAAAATAAACTTAAAACAGTGTAGAGGAAGTTTCATGGAAATAAGGCATCATGAAAACATAAAAATTCATTCATGTCATATAAGTTTAAAAAACATTCTCCTCGTACTTTTTCCAGAAAAGTCAAAAAGGACCTCGTATGGTAAAAAAAAGAAATATTCCTTCCATACCATATAGTAAAATTCAAAAATGGGTATAAATGACTCTAAACATACATAGAACAATAGTAAAAAATTTATAAAAAAAATAGGAAACATGGAAATGGATGATAAATTTATCCCCAGTAAATACTTATGTATAAACAATCTCAGATAAAAAATGAGATTGCAAAATTATCCCTTACCTTAGGTCTGATACTCTTCACACGATTCCAAAACTCTTGTATAATGTTTTCAATCATATTATTAACTTATATAATAATCTTAATAATATTTATGGTATCATAAATGATCTTTTTATGACTGTATATTACCTGTTTATTAACAATTCCAAGTTAATACAACATTTCTGGTAATATCGCTTTGTTTATCATACGTGTTTTGAATTATTATTCTTGATCATATTAATTAGATCATGATTTACTTACTTAAAGAATTTATAATATGATTTATATATTATATATATTCATAATATATATATATATATAATAGATATATAAATGAAATGGAATACACCATTCATGGAGACAATAGGTCGTACGTACGTATGAACGCTGTTTCTGTTTACTTATTGTATTGAATGGAAGTAAGTGAATGAAATATATGTATATATATATATATATCATTATAGTAGAATTATTATGTCATATATTTCATAATTATGAATAATATATATATATATAATCATTCTTGAATGGTTAAAGTGGAGAATGAATCTCATCGCATCGTGGGGACGGTAAGTCGTACGTACGCACGAGCAACGATATTGTTCCTTTAATGATTAAATGATATGGAACTGGATGGTATATTAATTATAAATAATCATAATCATTCCATATTCATTATTATGTCTATTATAATCATCATTATACTCATCCAAATAAATTAATGTGAAATAACAAATTACACCACGGTGTGGAGACATTAAGTCGTACATACGCACACATTGTGATATTATTATTCATAGGATGAATAAAATGATGAATATAATTATCCCATGATTATATTAACATATCATTTTATGGATTATACTGTATTTATTACTTTGGTATGGAAACAATATAGAGATAAGTATAAGAAGAAAAGAACTTTGAAAGAAGGGATAAAACGATTACCTCTTCTTCGGGTGTTTCCTTTTGATTTGAACAAAAGGGGTCCTTAGGATGGCTCTATGCCCAAATGTATTCCTCTATGATGAAGTTAGAGAGGTTGGTAGGAGAAATGGGTAGGTTTTTTATGAACTAAAAGTCTTTAGATGTGTGATTTAAAGAGAAATGGAGGTGCCCTTTTATAAGTGAGATGAGGGGCACTATAGGAAAATATTGAAATATTAATTTATTATAAAAATATTTTTGGTTTATAATAGCTAAAAATTTATTTATTTAGAGTATAAGAAGAGTATTGATATAAATCCTCTCAACCAATAGGTTTTATACATGTTTAGGTCATAAAAATAACCTTATCATTTAGATTTAACTCTTTGTATAATAAGTTAACTCTTACCATGTCCTCTTGTATTTTTATAATACATGGTTAATATCTTTACTATAAAATGACAAGATAACCTAAAGTGTATCATTTATAAAATTTTTATCATCATATAAGTTATTTGGATGGACTTTATATTTTTAGTATTTTTATATCATTTAACAAAATAGTATTTGTTTTAAAAACACATTTATGCCAATTTGAACACTATTTAGTAATTTATTTTTGTTAAAGTCATAAAAACTTGATTATTTCAAACCAAAGGCATTAAATCATGCCTAATATGTCAATTTAATCTAGAAAATTCATGTATTGCATCAAAAAGTTCAAATTAAATTTATTTTAATATTTATAAATTCATTTATTTGAATCTTTCATTAATGAGGTAATCACTACATCATAATTGTGTCATAAATAAATATATTTATCTAATGTATAAAAATTATAAATAAAATACCATGATGTATGAAATATTTTTATATTTCTAATAACTATTTATATATATATATTCCAGTTATATAAAATTATATTAAAATCGATTTAGTAAAAGATGTATGTTTAGGTTATAATTATCTTTACTTTAAATTAATTCTTATAAAATCTCATTTTCACATCCAAGTGGATCCATGGGGTCCCAAAATCTACCCAAGGATGACCATGGTTGGATATATCTTATCCAATAGGATTAGTACATGTGTTAGGTTATTTTAATATTATTTTTTTACCTTTATTATTAGATTTACCATTTAACCATGTTAAATAAAATAATTACTGAAGTTATTATTCATAATATCCAAAAAAATAAAATGTACCTATTCACACAATTTGAACCTTATGATTCCAAAAAGGGAATCCATTTTTCCAAATTCAAAACACATTAGTTGAAGTAATTAATTTAAAATTAATTATCATTGTCAAAACCAAAAAGCGGGTTTTTTAAGAAGTAATAACTATCAAAAGATTGACATGTGTTTATGTCTAATTTAAAAGTGAAATTACTTCCAATGACCAAAATTGGATTAAATGATAAAAATATAATCCATTTACACTTTAAAACCAATTAAAATTTTAATCTAACTATATAAATAAATTAGATGAAAAGGCGGGTTTGAATTAAAATGCCGTATTTTTTCACTATTCATTAAAATTTGAATTTTATCAGAAAAATACAAAAAATTAAAAAAAAAGTAAATTTTTATATCCCTCTTCCAAATAAGAAGTTTATTTTTTCAAATTTAACTTATAAAAGTTTCAAAATTAGATTTAAAATCGATTTTCCATTAAAAGGCGGTAAACCTGCATTTTTTGAAAAATACTTCTTTTATCCAAAAAAATGATTTTATTCTCATATCATGTTCTAGAAAATGTGAAATATTAATTCTAATGTTATATAAAATTAAAAATGTGGTTAATAATATTCATAACATCTAGTTTATATCCCATTAAATAATAATATTTTAATAATATATCGTTGTTTAGTAAAACTCATAATCGCATACAACGCAAGATATCGAGGAAGGTCGCTCTTACTTGTAATGCAAGCCAAGTTAGAGTTTAATGTAGTGAAAACTTCCTTTGGTGTTTTGTATAACATAATCCAAACTTAGTTCATTTATACATTGAATAAAATCTATACTTAGTGTTGCGTGAAATGAATTATATCAAAAGAACTTGAAATTGTGTGTAACACAAGCTAAGAATAGTGTTGCATATACTGAAAGATAATACGGTGTTGTGTATAGTGTAAGATAATCTTGGTGTATCATTAAACAAAAGACATCAAAGAAATTAAAATAATATATCTCATAAAATCTCAGGATGTTACATTCTACCCCCCTTAAAATGAATTTCACCCTCAAAATTCATTGGGGTTATAAAAGGTTTACTACTTGAAAGTTTATTTTATAGAAACCCACATAATAAAAAGGAATACTAAAACTTCATTTTAAAAATGAAAGTTAGAAACATAATGGTTACCCAAAGTAACTCATCATTTGGTTTCCACATAGGAGAACATAGGTGGGAAGTGAAAACATGGATATGAAAGTGAAATCCAACCATCAAGTCCTGATGGATAATGATAGAGAAAAAGGTTTGGAGAAATTTAACTCCCATAAATCCATAAATTTGTGATGATTTAAGGGGCCATATGATTCATCGGATAAGATGGTACTAGGATAATATTTTTGGTTTCAAGATCTTTTTCCTAAAGTTGATGAATTTTTGCATGAGGAGAAATACTTACTTGATTTCAGTACAATCTCACCATTGGTTGTTCCCTGAACAATTTCCACTTCATCTATTATTTAAAGAAATGAAGTTGAATTTGTTATTCTTGAAGTGTTAGAATATCATGAGATAGAATGATAGGTCATTCCATCTATCTCAACAAAAAAGTTAGCACAAGAAATCAAATATGCATAAGTCCACCTATAGTGAGATAATACATTAATCTAACAAAATTCAACTAGAATATAACTTATACTATCCATAAATGGATAACATTACAATCCTTCCAAAAAATTAAAATATAAAATTTTATAAAGAGTTGAACTAATTCGACATAACATTTATCTCCCATATCTCATAAGGTAATTCTTGGTTGTCTCGTTCCAAAGATTTGAATACCATAATCATGCATTCTCTTGAGTCACGGTAACAACCTGAATTATTAGATATCCTTATTTAAAACATGCATGTTTCCTTATTACAAAACTTATTGGATATATTCCTTAAGTCCCAAAAAGTTTTATACTCCATCCATGATAGCATATCCCACTTTTCAATAACTCCATAATTAGTTCCCAAGAAACTAGCATCATCCAATTTACTTATTCAAATCCAATATATCTTTATCCAAAAATCATTATATTAACATACATGACATATTAAGGGTTATATTTCCATTAATCATGTGTTCTCCAAGTATATCACCTTACCCTTAAATCTCTTTTTTTCTCCTTAGAACTATTCAATGTATCCTTTTCCAATCCTTACTGAAAACACTTATATATTTCATGATTCATATAACATAATCTTTGAATTCTAAAACATATACACCTCAATCATCCAACTTTATTCTTTAACCATTACTCAAGATCCATAATCTTCGTATTTCCTAAAATATGAATCATTTATTAAGGTTTATCAACCTCAAGATTCTTAGGTTTAATGTAAACAATTCCATAAGAACATCACATACCTTTTACATGTCGTTTACAATCTCTTTATCCTCAGCAGTATGACCAATACTCATGCCATCGTCATGATTCTATTCATGATATTTCCACTTAGGAAATCGATCATTATAATTCCCATAATTTCTACATCTGAAACATTCACTGGTTAACTATGTTCTATGTAGTTCTGACTATTGACTAAGATTAGAAAACAAAGTATGAGAAATGCATATTAGAGATTAGAAACACATAAGTAAGGTAAATTAATTATAATATTTCAATCTATGGTATCTTCGGTTTTACCCTAGGTTAGTCATTATTATCACAAAAAAACCTAGGTTTGTAACCTATACTTTACTTATCCTTAGGACATCCATAGACGTATCCTTAGAAATATCTCTAGGGATCTCACTAAATTTTTCACATCATAGTTTACAAAGGTTGACTAAACCTTTGCTCTGATACCAACTCTAATAACCCAAGATTGACATACATGGAAAATACATTTCTTTTGCGAAATACTTAATACATGGAACAAACAGATTCCCAAAGACCGTATTAGTTTAGTATCTTTGGAAACTTGGAACATCATCTTCTAACATAGTATAAGATCTTCAACATATCTCATAAAGATATTCCCCTTTTATTTTCCTACCTAAAACCTTTCTTTATATCCCCAGGAAAAGAAAACATAAAAAGGGTGAGCTCAAATGCTCATCAAGGGTAAACATGGAGAACATAAAACAAACCATAAACATTTGAACGTAAAAACATGAACATAAAGTTTAAACATCAAAATCTTGAGTCATGAAATAAATCTTGGTAGTACGTAAGGCATATATTATAAAGGAGCATTAACCATGATAGAATAACATTGGCATAAAACTTGTAATTGTGGAAAACTAATAAGAACATAATATGATTTCCATAGTAGCCAAGTCGTTGCTTCCAAGACCATTATAGTGGACAAAGTCCATTACTAAACCAGGTTTACTTACCATTCCAGCCATGTATTACTGAACTACATTTATTTGTCGTTCTAGTCATGTCTATCTCATGAGATATAAATCTTTACCCAATGCATTGGAGGGAGATATAGGTATCACTCATCTCATAATTAAATCATTCTTACATGTTCCACAAAAACATAAATCATTCATCATAGACCCATGAAATGAAATGGGGCTCTTAAACATCATGTCATCATAACATAATCCATATAAGATAAATGGAATTCATAGAAATAATTCCATCATAAACACAATCAAATCAAAGTAAGAATAGGGATAGAAACATAAACATATGTTATCTTATATGGAAAATAATTTTGATAAAACACTTGAGTTTAATTCCTGATGAAAATATCCTTTCTTCTTTAAAAGCATTTTCTTTTCTCAAAATACCATGCAATTTTAAAAGAAAAGAATTTAGTTGAAAATAAACTTGAAATAGTGTAGAGGAAGTTTCATAGAAATAAGGCGTCATGAAAACATAAAAATCCATTCATGTTGTATAAGTTAAAAAAAACATTATCCTCTTACTTTTTCCAAAAAAAGTCAAAAATGACCTCGTATGGTAAACAAAATAAAGATTCCTTCCATACCATGTAGTAAAAGTCAAAATAGATAAAATGGCTATAAACATACCTATAAGAATAGTAAAAATTTTATGAAAACATTTTTAGGAAACATGGACATGGATTATAAATATATCCCCAGTAAATACTTATGTATAAACAATCTTGGATAAAAAATGAAATTGCAAAATTATCTCTTACCTTAGGTCTGATACTCTTCGTACGAGTCCAAAACTCCTGTATAATGTTTTTAAACATATTATTAACTTATATTAGAATCATAATAATATTTATGATAACATATATGATTCTTTTATGAATTTATATTACCCGTTTATTAACAATTCTAAGTTAATGCAATATTTCAGGCAATATCGCTTTGTTTATTGTACGTGTTTTGACTTGTTATTCTTGATCATATTACTTAGATCGTGATTTTCTTACTTCAAGACTGTATAATATGATTTATATATCATATATATTCATAATATAAATATATATATAATAGATAGATAAATGAAATGGAATACAATATTCATGGAGATGGTAGGTTGTATGTACGCATGAATGTTGTTTCCGTTTTCTTATCGTATTGAATGGAAGTAAGTGAATGACATATATGTACATAAATATATATATATATATATATATATATATCATTCCAGTAGACTTATTATGTCATATATTTCATAATTATGAATAATATATATATATATATATATAATCATTCTTGGATGGTTAAAGTAGAGAATGAATCTCATCGCGTCGTGGAGACGGTAAGTCGTACGTACGCACGAGCGACGATATCATTCCTTTGATGATTAAACGATATGGAAATGGATGGTATATTAATTATAAAGAATAATAATCATATAATGTTCATTATTTATTTCTATTATACTTATCCTTATACTCATCCAAATAAAGTAATGTGGAATAACAAATTACACCACGGTGTGGAGACGGTAAGTCGTACGTACGCACGCATGGTGATATTATTATTCATAGGAAGAATAAAATGATGAATATAATTGTCTTATGATTATATTAATATCTCAGTATATGTATGATACTATATTTAATACTTTTTTATGGAAACAATATAGAGATAAGAAGTAAAAGAAGAAAATAACTTTTAAAGAAGGGATAAAATGATTACCTCTTCTTCGAGTGTTTCCTTTTGATTTGAACAAAAGGGATCCTTAGGATTGCTCTCTACCCAAATTTATTCCTCTAAGATGAAGTGAGGGAGGTTGGGAGGAGAAATGGGTAGGGTTTGGGCGAAACAAAAGGCTTTAGAGGTGTGAGTTAAAGATAAAGGAAGGTTCCCTTTTATAAGAGATATGAGGGGCACTTTAGGAAAATCTTGAAATATTAATTTATTATAAAAATATTTTCAGTTTATAATAGATCCAAATTGATTTATTTAGAGTATAAGATGATGAGGGATCTAAATCCCCTCAACCAATAGGTTTTAGACATGTTCATTTCATAAAAGTAACCTTATCTTTTAGATTTAACCCTTTGTAAAATAAGTTAACTCTTACCATGCCCTCTAGTATTTTTATACTACATGGTTAATATCTTTACTATAAAATGTCAAGAGAACCTAAAGTGTATATTTTATAAAATTTGTATCACTATCCAAGTTATTTGGATAAACTTTATGTCTTTAGGATTTTTATATCATTTAATAAAATATTATTTATTTTAAAAACACATTTATGTCAATTTTGACACTATTTAGTAATTGATTTTTTTAAGTCATAAAAACTTGATTCCTTCGAAGAAAAGGCATTAAATCATCCCTAATATGTAAATTTCATCCATAAAATTATTGTATGGAATCAAAATGTTCAAATTAAATTTATTTTAATATTTATAAATTCATTTATTTGAATCTTTCATTAATGAGGTAATCACTACATCATAATTGTGTCATAAATAAATATATTTATCTAATGTCTAAAAATTATAAATAAAATACCATGATGTAGGAAATATTTTTAGATTTATAATGACTATTTATATACATATTGATCAGTTATATAACCTTATATTAAATTTGATTTAGTAAAAGATATATGTTTAGGTTATAATTATCTTTACTTTAAATTAATTCTTATAAAATGTCATTTTCACATCAAAGTGGATTCATAGGGTCCCAAAATAAACCCAAGGATTCCCATGGTCCGACATATCTCATCCAATAATATTAGAACATGTGTTAGGGTAGTTTAATATTATTATAATATTATTTTTTTTACCCTTATTTACCAAATGTACCCTTTAACTATGGTAAATAAAATAATTACTGAAGTTACTATTTATAATGTCCAAAAAAATAAAAGGTACATATTCACACAATTTGGACCTTATGATTCCAAATATGGAATCCTTTTTTCCAAATTCAAAATACAGTAGTTGTAGTAATTAATTTAAAATTAATTCCTGTTGTCAAAACCAAAAAGCGGTTTTTTTAAGAAGTAATAACTATCAAAAGATTGACATGTGTTTATGTCCAATTTAAAAGTGAAATTACTTCCAATGAACAAAATTGGATTAAATGATAAAAATATAATCCAATTACACTTTAAAACCAATTAAAAATTTAATCTAACTATATAAATAAATTAGATGAAAAGGCATATTTGAATTAAAATGAAGTATTTTTCACTATTCATTAAAATTTGAATTTTATCATAAAAATACCAAACATTAAACAAAAGTAAATTTTTATATCAAATTTAACTTATAAAAGAGTAAAAAATTAGATTTAAAATCGGTGCGCCATCAAAAGGTGGTAAAACTGCATTTTTTGACAAATACTTCTTTTATCCGAAAAAATTGATTTTGTTATCATATCATGTTCTAGAAAATGTGTAAGATGAATTATAATGTTATATAAAATTAAAAATGTGTTTAATACTATTCATAATAGCTAGTTTATATCTCATTAAATAATAATATTTTAATAATATATCGTTGTTTAGTGAAACTTGGTATCGTGTACAACGCAAGCTATCGAGGAAAGTCGATCTTGCATGTAATGAAATCCAAGTCAGTACTGTGTGTAGTGAAATCTTCCTTTGGTGTTGTGTATAACATGATCCAAACTTAGTTCATTTATAAATTAAACAAAATCTATACTCAGTGTTGTGTGAAATGAATTCTATCAAAAGAACTTGAAATTGTGTGTAACACAAGCCAAGAATAGTGTTGTATATACTGCAAACTAATACGGTGTTGTGTATAGAGCAAGCTAATATTGGTGTAGTGTTCAATACAATACATCAAAGAGATTAAAATAATCTATCTCATAAAATATTAGAGTGTCACATTTCTACTGTTTTCATGTGGTCAGTAGGTGATTTCGGTAGTGATAGTAGTGGATCTTGGATCCATGAAAGAGATCTGAGTTTCTATGAAAAACTCGACTACACGGTGTGTAGTCTGCTAAACACACGCCATGTAGTGACCCAACTGTGGAATCTATGGTTTTCGAGTTAGTTAAATATCACACGTTTTGTGACTCGGTGTTGGTGACCCGACGTTTACTCTGAGAGTACACGGATACATGCACAACTAGACACACGACCAGTGTACACAGACACAACCCGAAGGATAAGGGTACAACCATGAGAACATAGCTTGACCCATGGGTGGCTGAGACATGTCGTGTAGACCCCTTACACTTCGTGTGGGGTTAAATGGCTAGTAATCTATGTACTGGAGAGGAAACAACCATACAGCAGATCGAGACCACATGTCGTGTGGATCCCTTACATGTTGTGTACTTCCATTTGAGGAATCTTCTACCTCTCATATATCTTTCATTTGAAATCAGATTTTGGATCACAATTAACCTATCCTGAGTGATTTTCTACACAGAACATGATGATGGCCTTCGTAGTGACTTTTGAGATATGATGTGAGATGTTCTAAGAGTGATGCTTCTTTAGTCGACGCTTGATGACGATAGTGATTGGACTGGATCACCAAAGGAGAACCCTCATACTGGGATAGTGCATAGGTCCTTATCCATAGAGTGGAACCCCCCCCCCCCCCGACGGACTAGGGCGTGGGTCTTCTATCCATCTTAGGAGTGGATCCCTCCTACTACGAAGGGAATGGGTCATTTACCCATAGAATAGACCCACTGATGAACTAGGGCGTGGGACCTCTATCCATATTCTGAGTGGAACCCTCCTGCAGGGACGGGGAATGGGTCCTCTATCCATAGACTGAAACCCTTTGATGGACTAGGGCATGGGTCATCTATCCATATTCTGAGTGGAACCCTCCTGCTGGGACAGGGCATGGGTCCTCTACCCATGGAGTGAAAACCCCCTGGTGGACTAGGGCATGGGTCCTCTATCCATATTTTGAGTGGAACCCTCCTGCTGGGATAGGGCATGGGTCCTCTACCCATAGAGTGGAAGCCCCCTTATGGACTAGGGTGTGGGTCCTCTGTCTATACATAGAGTGGAACCCCCCTGATGGACTAGAGTGTGGGCCCTCTAACCATCTTCTGAGTGGAACCCTCCTACTGGGACAGGGCATGAGTCCTCTACCCATAGAGTGGAACATCCTTGGCGAACTAGGGCATGGATCCTATAACTATCTATACAGCATAACCCTCCTATTTGGATAAGTCATGGGTCCTCTACCCATAGAGTGGAACCCCCTTGATGGACTAGGGTGTGGATCTTCTATCCATCTACATAATGGAACCCTCTAGTTGGGACAGGGCATGGGTCCTCTACCCATAGCGTGGAACCCCCCTAACGAACTAGGGTGTGGTTCTTCTATCTATCTACATAGTGGAACCCTCCTATTGGGACATGGAATGGGTCTTCTATCTATCTACTGAGTGAAACCCTCTTGTCATATCAGGGTATGGGTCATCTACCTAGAGATTGTGTCTCCTCGACTGTGTGACACAATAAAGAGATGTGGCTCCACAAGGATGCTTCTTCAGAAAAATGTGTGAGATGTTGGGAATCATTGACGATCCTTTAGAACTATTGGTAGACACTTTTCCTGGGTTAGGCTATGAGATGAAGATCCTCTTTCTCTCTCCTGCTGGATTTCTTTTATGAGCATATACATGTATCTTTGTTGTTAGGTTTTGTTTCTCTCTTTTTATGGGTTAAACTGTCTACTTATATCGTCTCTTATTGATCCCCTTTCAGCTTTTGAGGCATCCTATTAGGTATTTATATATTCACCCCTGTATGCACTTTGACTGCACATGTCGTGTCTTATGCAGATGACATACAGGTCAGCAGTGATTTCAGAGGAGCATAGGGATACCCTGGTGCATTTGACTGTGTATAGTGATTGAGGCTTAGAGATCTGAAGTCGGGATTTCTCAGCATTTACTTTTCCAGTTATTGTCATGTTGGGACAAATTTCTAGTTGGGTGTGTATCTTTCCCCTTTACTTTTTAGATTATGTTGTCGTAATTTTGTATTCCCTAAAGGTTGTTACATGCACGGTTTTTACTCTAGATGTTACTGTATTTTATATTTATTCCTCTTCACTTATGTGTGGAGGTGGTTGGGTGTGTGCGTACAAGAACATTAGGAAAATACCTCTCACATTAGTTATGTCTTTTGACACTTGTCACCAACCCCTAGCCTATGGAAGCGAGTTTGGGGTGGTTACGGCTCATCTCTCCGCCAGTTAAGCAGGCCCCGATGGGTCGGTTTGGGATAGCTCTCAATAACAGAAAGCGATCTTTCTCCACCACCACTCTCAACTCTATTGAGATTAAGGAGAACCTTTCCTTAAAACGATTCTTAAGGCGATCAAAGGTGAACGACACAAGCATTAGGATCTGTCGTGCTAGCACCTAGAGATTCCTATGACAACGTTCGAAGGTTCGTCGAATACATGTGGATCACTACTGTAGGAAATCTATTCTTGATTCCTGCAATGCAACAATAGTACAACGTAGAGATGTTGTCAGATCCATCAATGAAGAAAGGATTCCACACAAATTAATTCTTTAATTGATTAAACTAATTATAAATAATATGTGACGATTCTCCACTTGGTTCCAGTGTTTTTCTATTATTTATATTCTTTGATTCAATTCTGTTGATCATGGTGTTTATCACCATGTAAATCTCAGATTAATCGTCGATCATGTCAAAAAGTTGAGTTGGGCATGCCCAATCTACCACTTCTACTGCGCCTGGAACCTTCATTGTATACGCTATTGAATATAGAGTTTTTTTAAAATCTCGGGGTGTTACACAGATAAATCATAACGATCCATAACAGGTATAGGATTTTGAAGAGCTTCTAAAAAGATAGAGTCCTCACTTGTAACACTTAGCTCAAAAAAACAAGAGACTAAACACGAGATAATGGTAATGTTTTACTTGTATTTAACACTTGTTATATGCTAGAAATATTTGTCCACTTGCCATTTGAACATTCTCCTTCACATTAATGACATCACTTGGAGGCCCTAATTTTATCACCTCAACCTCCAAAACTTTAGACTTCTTCTTTTTCCATTTCTAAATTTTAATTATATCTCTTTCCCTATCTTCCTTCAAAATGACATAATTCTTGACATTTTTAGCTTAACGTCATGAACCAAATTGGAAAATTATTTCCCCTTATGAATTATCAAAATTTAAATCAAAGTCTTCTCTATGCCCCACATGCCCACAAAAATATCAAAAGTGGGTAAACATGCATACTCAAAGTTGAGCCATTTTTACAAATTTCCCACCTTCAATGGCAAGCCTCTAATTAAAGGATGATTAACAATAACCCAACCACTAATTCTTATTGATAAATCCCAATTAATTGGATATGATATGCCGTAATAAATCCTCCCAAAACATTATCAATATTTTGAGCCACATTTAGGTTTCTCCTTCTTAACGGGCTACCTTTAACCCATGCCTAGAATAGTGATTTTGAAAGATTTGTATCAACAAATTTCCCATCAGAGGATGCTTCATTGATCACTACATGATGATTGTCAAAAGACCAAGGATGACCATCTAAAAATCTTATGTTTATCATCTTGTTAAAAAAAACAGGAAATCCAAATCCCCCTCTTCAATATCTCTTATTACAACTCATCCTTTCGATCTCTAGGTATTAAGTATCGTATTTCTAAGAGCCCCAAAGTTATAACTTCTTTTATAGATATGTATTTGTCAAACAAAAGAAGATATCTATTTTTGAAGATCATCCTCCTCCTCTGAATTAGTATCAACAATAATTGATTTTTCCTTTTCAGATAAAGAGAAAATATGTCATTTATTTAATAGTTCTTCATTCATAACCCTACTACATTTCATGAAAGAACCCAAAAAAAATGAGAAAGAATGTGACGGTTTGAATATAAGAACAGGAAAACACAAGAAAGGACCACATTTAGTAATAGAAAACCAAAAAAACTTACACAAAGGTGAAAAAACCATAGAAAACCCTAAACCACTCTCACATGGAGTGATATTTTACTCATTGTGACTAACAATGGTTTAAGAAATGAAAAACAACATAAACAAATATAGTAATCACTTAAACAACTTAAAATTTTCTTTTAAAAATTAGGGGGAAATGTCCATTATTAAGACAAATCTAAATAACCTCACGGTGTTTTGTTAGAAGGTGCGTTTCCGTACATCTTATTTATTTCCCACAATGGCCCTCCCCCGTTTCCTGCCGTTGTCCGGTAATTCTGTTCTCTGGATCCTCTCGCACTCCCCGTGGAAGGATCGAAGCCATGGAGAAGACTGTGGTCAAAGGGCATTCGCCCGTTAGAATGGATTCCCTTATCATGCGCGGTTAGTGTCAAATGCCCGTCGCTGGATTCCATTTGAATGGGGACCAGCAACGGTTCCTCTCCCCGGCTTGCGTCTTCCATCCCTGCTCTGAAGCTTCGGTTCTCCGGTTACAGCCCTCCCGCCAAGCTCCGAACCGGTGGTCGTCATTCGGGTTCGAAACTCAAGAATATCGGGTCTTCTTCTCCAAACCGCGATAAAATGTCATGCAATGGTCCGCCCAGGGAGGTCGCCGCCGGCGAAGACGGATATGTTCTCGAAGACGTTCCTCATTTCTCCGATTATATTCCTGATCTTCCCGTATGTTTCTCCTCGCTACTCGTTTTGGCTTTCATATATTGTATTTCGGATCGTTCTTTTGTTTGCGTACGGCCGTGATGGATCACGATTCATATGAACATTACAGGCGGCCTTTAGCATTTTTGTTTGTCAGTTTTGCCCCTCCGCATTTTCTGAAATTTCTTCTGGCCGTTCAAACTTTGCTTATGTTTGACGCAGAATCTGCGATTCTGCCCCATATTGTATCATGGGGAGGTGTTGCAACAACGAAGGTGGTTGAGTTCATATTACTATTTCGGTTTTCGATATGGTCATTTTGCGAATTCATGTTTCGATTTGTTTAGTTCTATTAAGAGTTTCTGTAACCATGAGTGGCGCATGATTTTTCAATTTGGAAAGTACGCCCGTATCCTACTGTGTTCGGGGATGCCCTGCTCTATGGATTCAATGTCATCCTCTGATTTTGTTTGTTTTTTGCTTTATGGCAGACATATCCAAATCCTTTGCAAGATAACCCATCATACTCAGCTGTCAAGTAAGTTGCTGGCAATACAATTCTCCATGAGCTTTTGAGAGTTTTCACACCCTTTTTACATAGTTTTCTGATATTTGTTTTTTCAGACAGTATTGTATCAATGAAGATGATACCGTGGCTGAAAAGGTAGGATGGATTCAGTTGTTTGTTTGCCCCACCACACCATCTCCTATTTCATAGGAATTGGATATGAAATTTTAACTCCCCACAGTTCAGTTCAAAAGCCTCATGCTTTTTTCACACCCTTTTTTCACACCCCTTCTCATACTTATAAAAAATCCAAACACATCCCTGCATATTCTAGCAAAGCTTTCATGTGGTGTAGACCACAGTGTCAAAAAAAGCGTTTTCCTCTTTCTTTTCTGGCCTCAAAAGGGCTTGCCTCATTTGGCATTTATTGAATGGAATTCGCTTGTTTTCTGAAAATTAGTTGGTGGCCTGATGCCCACATTTCCCAGGCCAGCCCTTCATGAAGGTGACTGTAAAATGATGCATCTTTTCCCAAATTAGAGTGGGAAGGGTTTGTGCAGCCCTTCATGAAGGTGACTGTAAAATGATGCATCTTTTCCCAAATTAGAGTGGGAAGGGTTTGTGGTGGATCATCAACATGCAAAAGAATGTGAAGTTAACCATCTTATATATTTATATTTGCAGATCGTTATACACAAGGGTAGTCCAAGGGGAACACATTTCAGGCGAAGTGGACCTCGTCAGAAGGTAGTATCTCACACGGTCATGGCAGAAAGATTTCATCGGTGGATTGTGTTCCTGCTGCTAATTTTTCTTTTAATTATTTAGGTATATTTTGAGTCGGATGAAGTTCTTGCGTGTATAGTGACATGTGGGGGTCTCTGCCCCGGCCTTAACACGGTGATCAGGGAAATAGTATGTGGCTTGAACCATATGTATGGAGTAAACAAAATTCTTGGGATTGATGTAAGTATTTTTTTTCTCCCCTGTTTTGCTTCATGGTTGCCTAACACTATGCACAAAAATGCAAATGGATTTCAAACAATGGTTATTTTTATTCTCAAGCATTGTGTGAAGGTGCAATGTTTTTCTTTCGTGTCCCTATTTTAATACTGCCTTCATGTTTTCTTGACAATGATGCTTAATGAAAACTTCTTACAGCACTTCTTACTTATGATAAGTAACTTGAAAAAATAAAAGATGTTTGTTTTGCTTGTTAAAAGGCACCTATACTTAAATTCCTGAAGAAAACCACTTAAAGCAAAAAAAAATTCTTTCTAAAAGCAATTTGGAAACACTTACACTGTGTTTGGTCATGTTTTAGTAAAAAAAAAGAAATGATTTTCTAATTCATAAAAGAAAAGAAAGGAAAAAAAATGATTTTAATTTATTTTCATTTTGTTTGGATGCAAAATTTAGTAAAAGAAAAAAATGATTGTAATTTCTCTCCATCTTGTTTGGTGACGATTTTTAAAAGAAAAGAAAAAAAATGTTTTGATAACATGACAAAAATAACCCTTATTAAAAAATATGGTTTTCCAATATTCAATTGTTCCAAATAAAAAAAATGTTATAATCTTAAATTGTATCTTTGATTTTTAATTAAATATATATATTTATTATAAATATATATATATATATATATTTTTAAAAAATATGTATATAATTATAAATATATATTTATAAAATATATTTATTATATATTTATATATAAATATTTAATTATAAATACGAATTTTTTTAAATATATATTTATAAATATCTTTATATAATTATATATAAATATATATATATAACAAAATTAAATTTGAAATCATTATATGATTATTGATTTGGGCGGGTTTTGGTAATATTTTTAAAAAATATAGTTTTCCAATACTCAATTATTTCAAATAAAAAAATATTATAATTTTAAATTGTATCTTTTATTTTTATATCATGTCAATTATATATAAATTTAATTTTGAAAAATATATTAGCAATGATTTTTTTATTTTATTTTTATATCATGTCAGTTATGTATATGAATTATATATATAAATTAAAAATTCAAGATAATCAAAATTCTCCATAATAAAAATTATTTATGATTATTTGTTATTATTACTTATAAATTACGTTGAAGTTATAAAAATAATTATTTATAAATCACGTTTACAAAATATTATGCACATGAAAATTCTATTATTATTAATAATTATAAATATGAGCATTTATTTAAATATTAATTTTAAAAAAAGTGAATATAATAAAATTTGTACAGGAGGATAATATTGAAAATTTGAAAAAAATAACATAGATAGGTTTCGTCTCCTTTTAAATCACCTCGATTTTGGGGTGATTTGAAACCTGCATCGGGGGAGAAACTTTTCTCTTCATTTCTTCCGGAAGGATTTATCTCGCCCTAATTGATCCCTGCCAAACAAGGGAAACGGCTCCCTTTCTTTTCTTTTCTGTGCAAATCCTCACTGCCAAACGACCCATTATACAAAAGTGCTTATCATAAGCGATGAGTAGTGTTTCCAAACAGAATACTTCCAAATAATTTGGAATAGTTTAGGCAGTTTGTATTCATTAATTTACATCGGCATCTGTAGGGAGGCTATAAGGGTTTCTATGCTCGAAATACAATCACTTTAACACCAAAGGTTGTCAATGACATTCATAAACGTGGTGGAACCATCCTTGGGACGTCACGTGGTGGGCATGACACATCTAAAATTGTTGACAGCATCCAAGATCGTGGAATTAATCAGGTATAAGAAATGATAATCTCGCCTGAACAGTTTTTTTGCCAAAAACACATTGATAATGTACAGTTGGAAGTTTATAGTACTTCCGTTCTGTAGGTTTACATTATCGGAGGAGATGGTACTCAAAAAGGGGCATCAATGATATCTAAGGTGATTTTTTCATGTGAATATTTAATAAAATCACATTGTCGATTTCCTTTCGTATATGGTATTTCTTAGCAATCTACGTGCATTCCATGCAGGAAATTAAAAGGCGTGGTCTCAAAGTTGCTGTGGCTGGAATTCCGAAAACAATTGATAATGATATTTCTGTGCATATGAGCAACCGAGCTGATTTTTCACTGTTTCATTGTTACTATGAACTGCCTGCTAAAATCATGGTGTTTTGTTGTTTTATATTATAAGTGCAGGTTATTGACAAGTCATTTGGATTTGACACTGCTGTGGAGGAGGCTCAGCGTGCCATCAATGCTGCTCATGTTGAAGCACAAAGCGTCGAGAATGGGATCGGTCTTGTGAAGTTAATGGGTCGTTACAGTGGTGGGCTTCATTTCCCACCTGGCCTCTTTCAGAATTTTGAATGTCTATCTTTGCATTTTTTTTTTTTTTGTTCAAAGAATGTGTCAATAATATAAAATCTCAGCTGCTAATCCTCCGTTAAATTGCAGAAAAACACACCACTTATGATAAGTGCTTCAATACAAGGCCTCGTTTGACAATACTTGTTGAAAACTGATTGTAGCACATATCAGTTATGATAAGTGCTTCTGTTTAATGAAAAAAATGCTTCTGTAAGTGTTTCCAGATTGCTTGGGGCCTGCTTGACAACGCATATTGAAAACTAGTTATTTATAATTTATGATAAGAAGTTTGAAAAAATAGGTGGCATTTGTTTTGTGCTTATAAGTGACAACCCCTAAAAGCAGTTTTCAATAAGTGATGTCAAACAGTGCCTTATTGAAAAGGTGATTCTGTCACTTGCTTAAAGTGTATTCATCTATAATTTAAGTGTTAGTGTTTTTTAAGAAACAAAACTACTTATTTTTTTGTGTCATAAGCAGTTTTCCACAAGGGCTGCCAAACTGCTTATCCGAGGTGGTAAGTGCTATAAGAAATCTTCAGAAGTGTTGTCAAACAGACCCTGATTATCTCAAGTGATAAGTGCAATTATCACTATTCAGTAAGCGCTACCAAACGCATCCTTAAACTTGTGTTTTTCTGTTGCCAAATTAGTTTCAGGATACAGACTAGAGTTTTCTGAACGGGTCACAATCAAATATTAACTTTTTATCCCATTTTATTTTTATTTTGTCCACATGGCTGGTGTTAGTTTGTTTAATCGTATTCTGATGTTGAAATGCTTTTACTGGTTCAGGGTTTATTGCAATGTATGCAACACTTGCAAGCAGAGATGTGGATTGCTGCTTGATTCCAGAGTCCCCGTTTTATCTTGAAGGGCAGGGTGGCCTTCTTGAGTATATTGAGAGATGTCTCAAGGGAAATGGCCACATGGTCATTGTGATCGCCGAAGGTACTGGGCAAGAACTTCTTTTAGAGATCAAACAATCAAAGGACCTTCAGGATGCTTCTGGAAACAAGCTTCTCCAGGATGTTGGGATGTGGCTTTCCCATCAAATTAAGGTGCCGACTCTTGCCTGGTGGACCATTATCCTCTCCATGCAGGAGAATCCTTCACCCCCATCCAAGTGGGGATATTGTGCCAACACATAGGTTCATGGGTCCCACTGGGTGCCTTTTATCCTCTCCATGCCAGGGTCCCTCTAATACACCTTTTTCAGGTCAGGTTCCACCGGAACTTTGGCTGTTCTAGTGGAACGTTGTTTACGGGTTCCACTGGAACAATTAAAGTTCCGGTGGTCTGAAAAAGTGTACCGAAGGATCTATGGCATGGAGAGGATTCTGATCCCCCACTGGGACCCATCAAACTTGTTTGATGGGTCCTCACCCTTGGATGGGGGCCATGGGCTCTCCTGTATGGAAGCGGATAACGACCAACATTCTGGTTATATTTTGCATAATTATTTGAACAGGGAGTGGGAGGCATTTGATGGCATTGATTTGTGTTTTTGCAGGATCATTTTTCAGGAAAGAAGATGGCCATAAATCTCAAATACATAGGTGGAGTATATAATTCTGGTTTCTATTATGCCGTGGTCGTGGTCGTGGTCGGGCTTAATCGAGTTGTATTTTGAATGGCAGATCCCACATACATGATTCGAGCTGTTCCGAGCAATGCATCGGATAATGTATATTGCACCCTTCTTGCTCACAGCGCCATTCATGGGGCCATGGCAGGGTACACCGGCTTCACCATTGGCCCGGTTAATGGCCGACATGCTTACATACCATTCAATGTGAGTTTTCCTGCAATTTGGTTGTGTTTGGTTCATGAAAATGTTTTCTGTTTCCCAAAGAAAATGCAAGGGCAGTTTTTTCCTTAGCATGTGTTCTTGAAAAATGAAATCATAAAATATTTTTATGAACCAAACAGAGCATAATGTTTAGATGATAATTAGGATTGAATTGGTTTGCAGAGGATCACAGAGAAGCAGAACAAGGTGGTGATCACTGACAGGATGTGGGCGAGGCTGCTTTCCTCCACTAACCAACCCAGTTTTTTGATGCCCAAATAGGGAGACAAGGCCTGCCCACCCACCTGATGCCCCTCACTGCCATATTTTATGATATAAATACAATAATATATGTAAAAAACGACAATGGATGGATGGTCTGATTATGCAGTTAATGTTATTTAACTACCTTGAATTTATTATTACATAAAACTTATAATCCTAAATATAACTATAGGAGTAAATCAACTGGGGTATCACACACCAACACAATCCCAACAGCGGCATATCTAGAATACAGGAAGAAGGATCTGGAATGCAATGGCAGAACCGTGGGGGGGAAGCCAGTGGCAGCGGATCTGGGATGCGAAATACCTAGACAGATATGGAACGCGGCGACGGACAACGGCGCGGGGGAGGAAGGTGTCGGCGGCGATGGATCTGGGGCGCGACGAGGTATGCTGGGGGATCGATGCACGGCGGCGGCGGCTCGTCTTGCGGCGAGGGATGATAGGGGCGATGCCGGTGAAAGACCACCGTCTCTCCAAACACTCAGAGCCCCGCGCGAAAGTGTTGTACTAATCAACAAAATATTAATTAATATTATTTTTCAATTATTTTTAAATCATTTTTCATTAAATATATTATATTTTAATTGTAAATACATATTCAGTATTATATAAATAATCTTTATACGAATATATTCTATATATATCAATATAAATATATTTATATATTAAATATGTTTTTTAATAACACACATATATATTAAATAACATTTTTTATCAGGGCTAAGAAAAAACGATGATAAATGGGTGTTGTGAATGATGATAAAGATGTCCTTTATCAACAATGACAAAAGCACCCTCTTTATAAGTGTTTTTTTAAGATTGATAAATGATAGCACTAAATAAGCATGTTCGTATTAGTAAAACTTTGTACGCCATCATCCACTTTTAATATGTTGTTTTTAAACCATACCCCCCCCCTTCCATCCTTTTTTCCTAACCCTCTTATCTTTTTTTTCCTCATTCAAATTTTAAATAAAAAAAAAATACTGGGAGTTTGTTGTTCTTTGTTTATATTTTATGTTTTGAATATTCCAATTGCAGTTGGGGGCTTACCCGAGTGACAAATGCTCCCCGTAAATCCTGCATCAGACCTGAGTTCAAATCCGGGTGGGTGTGAATTTATGCTGACAAGTGGTGACGCAATGCATGACGCAAACAGACAGTGATGAAGACAAATGGTGACGCAAGCATGATGCAGGCATGACGTTGCACTAGGACTTCGGGGCAGTTTGCGGGCCTTTGAGTCATGTAATGGGCTTCATGTCCACTAGGCATTCAGGGCATGTATTAAATAAATAAGGTTTGATGAGTGAATTATCCATTGGGGGGCTATGGTCTGTCATTCCGGCCTGTGTGTGTGGTGTGTGTGTTTAATGTAATTATACCCTCAAACACCTAATATATGAGTTTTTTATTTTAATACGTTTTAAAAAAAATTATTTTTTTAAAAACACATGGATTTAAAATATTTTTATAACTGTGCCTCAAAGTCGACATTCGCGATCCTGCCTTTCCACTAAAACCAAAAAAATATATTTTTTTTAAAATTTTTATTTTTATTTTTTTGTTTTGTTTATATATATATATATATATATATATATATATATATATATATATATATATATTATCTATACTAAACTTGGCTTCCTTCCAGCTTACGTGTCACCTCCACACTACTCCACATCACCCAAATCCAATATTTCTTCCATCCAAACCCAAAACACCGTCGACCAGTGCCGCCACCGATCGGGATTTACCCTATTAGGGTTCCCGCAGCTCTCCTCAATTCCACTCCCCCACTCCCCTCTGGGAATCCCCACTCTCACTCCCCTTCCCCTTCCTGAATCTCCTCTTCATCTGTGCCTCCCCCTCCGCATGATCCACCTTCGGCTCCTCCTCCTCCGGCTCCCCCGCCTTCTGCTCCTCCGCTCCACTTAGGGTTTCCGCATAAAACCACACAGTACGCCTCATGTTGCTTCGCCTCCACCTTCAAGACCTCCGCATCTGGCTGCTCAACCTACGACTGGGCTGCCTCCGGCTGGTCTACCTTTGAGGAACCTCTGCATCGGGCTGCTCCACCTATGATTGGTCCGCCTCCGGCCGGTCTGCGTCTGGCTCCTCTGCCTCCACCTCTTCCTCTAGCTCCTCCACCTCCACCTCTGCCTACTCGAATCCCTCCTCGACCACTCTCGACACCGCCTCACTCCCCGCCCCCTTCCCCGACCCCCTCTACTTCAGCGTTGCACTTTACTTCAAACCACCGGGACCCTTGCTAGATCGAAAGCGGATGACTCCACATCTCTGCAATAGGTATGTTATCCTAATTTCATAGAAATTTTCAGCCTTTTATCCATCTTGATTTATTTGTAGTAGAACATGATTTACTAATACATTCACGGTATAAATCTCCTATTTGGATACTCAAACTACCCCTTTAATAATTCATCTCGGCCATTGTTTCTTCAACAATATTTCTTATGATTATACTATGGTTAGTTTTAGGTATGTGATTATATCTTCTCGGCTTGCTTCCTGCATCTCTTATTCCCTCCCGCAACATCTTTGCACTTCAGGTATGAGATTAATTATGTTTCTAATTTGTCCCTCGTATTTTGTGTAAATACATACTGGTTTTTTTGATTCATTTTTTCTTTGATGTCAACTTAATGTCGTTTTTTACTTTGTATGATTTGTGTTTTGTGGCTTCTATTGATTTCAGGAGATGAGATCAAATTGAAGAACATTTTTTTTAATGACAAAGTGTAGGTTCAGATGAAGATGGTAACAGGTTGCGCTGGGACTATCACTACATTGTTCGATTTATTTTTTCTTTTATGTGTAAATTCATACTATATTATTTGATTCACTTACTCTCTCATGTTAACCTCTAGAGTTGCAACATTTCAAATGATACTACTAATGAATGAACGACAAAAATATGCTACTATTTTACCACTATAGTTACTATGCCAACGACAGTTAAATGCATCAAGCCACACTATTTGTGCCAAAGAATTGCAACTGACAACTCCATATCATATTGTCTAACACTGGTATACATACCTTATTTTATTCAATACATGGAATTCAATGTTTCTATGTTCCAGAATTTATTTCTCCCATTCCCTCCCGCATCTGCTTTGCTGTTCAGGTGAAAATTACTTCGGGTGAAAATTTAGTTGTCTGATTTTTCATGTTATGTTTGAAAATAACAAACTTATACTATGTTTATTTTTAGGTTTTTGATTATATCTTCTAAGCTTGCATCTTGTATCTCCTATTCCCTCCCACACCATCTTCGCACATCAGGTATGAAATTAATTATGTTTCTAATTTTTTCCTGGTATTATGTGTAAATACATACTGAATTTTTTGATTCATTTGTCCTCTGATGTCCACTTAATGGCGTTTTTTACTTTGTCTGATTTGCTTTGTGTGGCTTCACAACCACAAAACTGGGCAAAGCCAGCGCCACCCTTTATCAGCGCTTTTTTTTAGGGCTGATAAAGGTATCCCCTTTAACAACGCTTTTTTTAGCGTTGTTAAAGGGTACCCCTTTATCAGCGTTTTTTTTAGTAGCGCTGATAAAGAGGGGTCTTTATCAGCGTTTTTTTTAAAAGCGTTGATAAATGGTCTACTTCCAAAAAAAAAATTATTAAAAAATATATATTAATATTTAAATATATAGATATAGTTATATTGATATAAATATAATATATATATATTTTAAATATAATTTTAAATATATTTTAGATAAGTATAAATATACAGTTACACTTAATATATAAGATATTTAGTGAAAGTGGCTTATAAAAAAATTTAAAAAATATTTTTAATTAATAATTTTCTAATTATTATGGAGTAATAGTCATTTAATAACAATTTGAAGACTAAAAAAATAAAAAAAATAAAAAAAAGATCCAAAATATGTTGAAAACGCAACTCAAACTTCAAACGACCATAACTTTTGATCCGGGTGTTCGTTTGAGCTCTACCACATATCAAATCGAAGCCTGCGACGAGATATACACCTATATAACTTTGGGAGACCTTGGCAAAGGTTTTTTTGAGGCCAAAAAATGCCCAGAAGGCCTCCAAAACTGAGGTTTTAGTCGGGGTACCCCGATTTTTTAACATTTTGTGGATTTTCAGCCTCGTTTAAGGGGGTATTATTGGATTTTTTTGGTGGGGACTGAATTTATTCAAAGGTATTACATTCATATTGATATTATGTCTTGGAAATTTTATCATTTTTTATAATGCACTGCTATTTATAATCAAATATATAACTATATGTACATATTTTTTATATATTCACACCTAAAAATTTAATTATAAATATAAATAATAAAATATATTTACATATAAAATATATTAGCTTTATCTAAATAATAACTAATATCCATTTTATTTAAAATACAAATATATGAATATTTATATACCTATATATTAATCTAACTATATGTATATATATTAATATAACTACATATATATATTAATATAACTATAAATATATATATTAATATCACTATAAATATATATATATTAATATAACTATATATTTATATTAATATAACTATATATATATATATTAATATAAATATATATTACTATACGAATAAATATAACTAAATATATATATATATATATATATATATAAATAAATAGATATATCACTAATAAAAGAAAAAATCAATATAGGGGAGTGGAAAAGGCTTCAGGCGCGCAGGGGGGAGGTCTCGAGATCAAATCCGAGTGGAGGCAGGGACGCGCGTGCATGGGTGAATCCGGGGCTAGCGCTGATAAAGGGTGGAGGGGTGCGTGCGGGCGCTGGAGGGGGGGGGAGTGCTGTAAAAGGGGGGCTCAAGCGCTATAAAAGCCCCCCGATTGACAGGATTTTTTAATTTTTTTTTAATTTTTTTAACTTTTATCAGTGCTTTTAAAAAAACGCTGATAAAAGGGGTCTTTTATCAATGCTAAAAAAAGCGCTGATAAAAGGGGTCTTTATCAGCACTTTTTGGAGTGCTGATAAAGGGGACCCCCCCTTTATCTTCGCCGGCTTTAATAGCACTTTTCCAGCGCTGTTAAAAGCCATTTTTAGCGCTGATAAAAGCCGTATTTGTAGTAGTGCTTCTATTGATTTTAGGATATGAGATCGAATTGAAGAACAATTTTTGTCATGAGAAAGTGTAGGTTCAGATGAAGTTGTCAATAGATTGCGCTAGGACTATCAGTACATTGTTTGATTTATTCTTGATTTTCTGTGTAAATTCATACTATATTTTTTTGATTCATTTACTCTCTCATGTCAACCTCTAGAGATACAAAATTTCAAATGAGTCGACTAATGAAGGATCAACAAAAGAATTGTGAGTTTCTTATTTTGTTCAGTTCAAACTGTTTTATTTCTTATCATTCTTTCAGTAGTTGTATAACATACAACTATCACAATAACAATGTCGATATCTATTGAAAATTCTTCAATAACATCTATCAATATGTCTTGTACTCCAATAAGTGAACCACTGTCTACAAATGGCATCCCAGATGGAGTCACACGCATGCCATGAACACCTATATATATCAATGGTTAGTTATATTTAAATTTGCTTGTCTAAAGCCCTATACTTCTAACTACATTACAGACTAACACAAATTAGTCATTTTTTACTTCTTCATCTACAGTTCCTCAACAATCTACAACTCAGACACCAATTTTTGCAGGATCAAACAAGAGAAAGCAAAGACCGGATGCCTTCAGACAATCTCTACTTTCATTCTGTAAGTATGATGTCACTGTTAAATTATGAACAAAATGTAGGTTGTACAACTGAGCTATTCATTGTCTAACATATTATTCGATAATTTTGTTAGCTATCCTGAATGATGAAAACAATCTATCAGACTCATCACCTGCCTCCTCGACAAGGTAAGCATGACCCATGCTTTTACACATTTCAATCCATTTATTATGTATTCTCTGCACCAAATAAGTACATCTCCTTTCTTTGTAACCTAATCTTCCAAGGTACCTTTTAATGCTTATACATCCCATTTATAAAAATGATGATTTTTTCTACTAAAATTTGATATTTTTTTGAGATTACAAAGAAGCATAATTATCATTAAACCACATATATTATTTATATAAAAACCACATTATCAAAAAATCAGTGATAGGTTAGTGGAATTGAGAAAAATGCATTAAACCTTACACAGGGTAGAAAGGAAGTGGTCCAACTGTTTAATGTTTAATGTATTGATTTGAGTTTGCGATACACTCAAAATTTGAATGATGGAAAATTTTCAAACTCGAACACTCATGATATGTACATTCCCTACTAAGGGAAACAAATCCATTTGATGTTTTTTAGTTGATTTTCACTAAAGTCATTTTTATAGATTTTCATCCCTGAAATAGTTTACATGACTCCAGGATAACCTAATCTTTCTGATTATTTACCCTCCTGACATTAATGCTTAAACATTCATCTCATTTTACGATGAATGAATTTGTTTTTTTTACTAAAATTTGATATTCCAGTGATATAAAGCAATATATTTATCTTTTAAGTGCATATACTATCTACCTCAGAACCTAATTATCTTAAAATCATAAAATTAGTGATAGGGTGGCGACAATAAGAAATATTTATTAAACCATGCACAGATAAAACAAAAACAACTACAACAATTTAATGATCAAGATGGTGATCTCAGATTGTGATACATTCAAAACTATGTAGGATTCTAATTCCCAAATCATGTATAGGTAAATCCATTATATATACTAAAACATGTATTTCAAAAGAGCCAATTTGACTGCCGCTGTGAGAGATTGTAAGGGTTTTTTTATTAAATATTTCATTATATCTATATATATTTGTACAACTTTGCTAAACATATGGCCTGCCTAAGTACATAGTTGTGTCAAACATCACATACTCAGCTTTAATCTCATTTAAACCAATCATCAACTGGCCATATTATCAGTTTTTGAGGTTTTTATACCTCAATTGATTGTTTTACCAAATATAAAAAAGATATTGGTTTTACATTATGAAATATAGGATAAAATTGTGGAGGTTAAACATGTTCCCCTCATAAGAAACATTATGGAAGATCAACTGGAATGTTTTGGTTGGTGTGAAACATCCATGACTATATGTTAGGACATTTCATGTCTTCCATAAAAATTTAATGGCATTCTCAACTTAGGCCACTAAATAATTCCCACTATTTTTCTATAAAAACATATTTAAGCATGCCTCCTCGACAAGGTAAGCATGACTCATGCTTTTACATATTTCAAGCCATTTATTATGTATTCTCTGCACCAAATAAGTACATCTCCTTTCTTTGTAACCTAATATTCTAAGATACCATTTAATGCTTATACATCCCATTTATAAAAATGATGATTTTTTATACTAAAATTTGATATTTTGTTGAGATTACAAAGAAGAATAATTATCATTAAACCACATATATTATTTATATAAAAACCTGATTATCAAAAAATTAGTGATAGGTTAGTGGAATTGAGAAAAATGTATTAAACATTACACATGGTAGAAAGGAAGTGGTCCAACTATTTAATGTTTAATGTATTGATTTGAGTCTGCGATACACTCAAAATTTGAATGATGGAAAATTTTCAAACTCGAATACTCATGATATGTAAATTCCCTACTAAGGAAAACAAATCCATTTGATGTTTTTTAGTTGATTTTCACTAAAGTCATTTTTATGGATTTTTATCCCTGAAATAGTTTACATGACTCTAGGTGATTCTCGCTCAAATTTACCCAAGAGATGAAGGTAGAACGGTCCTTGTGGTTTAGCTTGGGTTATCGAATCCTCAGAAACCTAAGAAGAAACCTATAGACACGTACATTCTATGGACTGTTTTTGGCTATGAAGTGGATAAATTGGGTTGATTTTATATGGGTTTAAAGGATAACTAACATATTTAAGTGAATTCAATTTAAAATAATGAGTTGATCATAGGTTATCGCTCGGGGTGGATTGGATGAATTACTTTTTTAATGATTTCAATTTCTTATAATTGAGATGGATTCATTTAAGAAGATCAAACGAAATCATCACTTACTGTTTTAATGCCTACACACCCTAATACTAATCACCTATACACTTGAAGGATCAAAGTTTTTATCACTCCAAGGTAGAGGTTTGTATTAGCACTTGAATGTGTGACCTTAAATTCAATAAGGATGAAGATGTTTTAAAATCATCAAATAAAAATCTCATTTAAAAGAAGTGATTTGACATTAATAGAGTGATAAATAACATCCAATACATCCCCTTGCTACTCCCTTGGATCAACCCATAAAAGAGTTAGCCCTCCATTGACGACATGTCTTCAACGGAAGCGGGAAGTAGACTTACAAAGGTGGAATTGAAGAAGTAAAAACAACACTAAAAAAAGATCACTCCTCCGTTGTGTGATAAATATCACAAGGTTTGGTATGAACAAGTTCACACCTTGAACCAACGGTATCAAAGTGATAAGTAGAAGAACATAATAATAAGAGAATAAGAACTTTTATTAAGAAACTAAGGTGAATTAAACAACTTACATGAGAAAGAAATGCGATTACAAACACAAAGCGGCAGCATAACACTACAACGAAACCAAGCACCAAAGATCCTTCAATACTCCAACACCACTACATTAAATAGGTATTTTTGACCCCTTGGGTCGAGCCTACAACAGTCCAAGTCTCCTCAATTAATTGTGGTAGGCCATAAGTGGGTGGAAAGTAAGGGAGAGTTGATTTTTCCACCCTTGACCCGAGGTGGCAGCCAGCTTTCCTTTACCGAAAAGGCACGTCTGAAATACCTTCTAGATGGACGAATCAGAGTGGGACATAGAAGAATAAAATTGAGATCCGGATGTATTCTAACCTACTGTAAAATTTGGGCCAATTTGGATTTTTGGATTCCTAGATATGATAAAATTAGTGGACTGTTTTTCTGGGCCGCAGAATCTGGCCCAGAATTGTATCTCTAACTTGGGCCGCCTTAATGACCACCATAGAGGCCGAATTAGCTTTGGATCATGCAGAGTTATTTGTTTCTATGCATGTCTTATAGCATACCACAAAATTTGGGATTCATTGGGCCTGTATGTTGGGCCCCACAGTCTCATCAGTGGGCTAGTGTCCAATCTGTCTTCTCTAGAATTGCTTCCTTTCATCATAAAATATCCCCATCTTCTTCCATGAATTCTCCATTGATCCATGAATGAAACATGTTCATATTGGAGTGTAGATCAATTTCCAAAAATATCAAATTAAAATATGTATAATAAGATGAATCATTGGGTACTTCAAATGATGTTAAAAAATGTACCACATAATAGTGCAATTTAAGAAGGTATTACAATCATAATGTGAAATGATGTTCAAAGTGTAAAATGCACTAAAATGGTGTTTATGAAAAATAAGGCACATGAATATTATATATATTAACAATGAATATTAGTCTCATTTAGTGGCTAATCACACCCCCCAACTTGAGTTTTTCTAGTCCCGAGAAAAATATATCTCAACAATATGAAATTCGAATTCCCTTTTCCAAAAACATTTTAATACACAATGATCACCAAAAAACCTTATACCAAACAATCATGAAACCCATAAAAATATTTTAATACAAGATAGTTTAATAAGCAGATCCCAATCCCAATCCCATTCCTTTTTTCAAATTCATTTCCATATTTCATCCAATATCAATTAAGTATGAGGATGTGTTGTGCATCACAATAGACATGGGGGTTCATATTTATTAAAGGGGGAAATTACGGAAGCACTAGGTGGAATTACATTTCAATATTAAGATGAGTATTCATTTTTTTTGTATATATTTTTTTGTTTTTTTTTGTTGTTTTTTTTTGTTTTTGCAATTTTGCCATGGTAATTGAAGTTGCACTCAAAAGAGTCAACCCCTGTAGCGAGACTTTGCCGATGACTCCCAGGCTCAAAGACCTTAGGGAACCAAGTGAATCCCACATACTCGGGCATCATCTTGAGTTAACTCAGTCAAAAACAAATTAAAATTACCAAAAATAGAGATAAAATTACTAATTTTGGGCCAGACAACTATAGAGTTACGATCCCCAAGTGCCGAAAGCCACGCATTAGGTCATTTCATTGCTCTACGCGCAAAAATAATTTTTTTTTTGAATACTCATATTAAACTAAAATGATCACAAAACCTATGCTATTTATTTAGGGGACCCCATGAACTTAAACTAATACCCCACTATCCAAAGGACGTGCATTGTGAATTTTTTTTATTTGGATGAAAATATAAACGATGAAATATCACATTGGACAACCACACTTTCCAAAATCTATGCTCATGAAATTATACAAGGATTAAAATCAGAATCAGGGTATGCTAAATTATTTGATATTCAGTTTCAAAGTTTGCAATGTGTATTACTATGTTTAAAGTTAAAGGAATTTTTCTTCCATTTAATTTTTTTTTCAAATCATTCATTTTTTTTGACACAAAAGCATTTTTTTTTATTTTATCTCTCCCCCAACTTAAAACAACACTATCCCCAGTGTTTGAAGAAATAAAAATTTAGAAGGAGTAGAGGCAGATAATGGAAGTTCAAAAAGGAAATTAAAACTGAGGATCATGGAATGAAATCACCTGGTGGTTGAAGCTGAAGTTCTTGCTGCTCCAAATTAGTCCTTTGATCTCTTGGGGGATGTAGGCACCTCCTTGATTGAACATGTATCACCCAAAATAGTACCTAAACAAAAAGAAGAACAAACCAGACAAAACAAACAACACAATGACTTATTTAATTCCAAGTATCATCATTTTTATAGTTTTTCCTGTTTTTTTATTTTTTATTTTTTTAAATCAAACTAATGATACATTGTCTTCTTTTTAATTTTCTGGGTAAGGTATTACTCAGGGATCACACCGCGTGACACAGATGAATACGATGCTCCCCTTTCATACCCATCCATACTCATAATAGAAGAACATGTCAATAGTCCTTTTTTTAAATGTAAAAATGATTAATTAATCCTATTTAAAATATAAAGTTTATTAAAACAACAAAATGATAAGAAACTTGAAAACCATGGGTTTCCTCCCATGCAGTGCTTTGTTTAACATCGTTAGCCCGACATGGAACCTAAATCTATCAATTTTTTCCTTGTTCATAGGTTGGCTCAGTTAACTCAACCTCTATTTCCTGTTTATTGAATGATTCAATGAATAGTTTTAACCTTTTACCATTGACCTTGAAAATGTAACCACTTGTGGGATCTTGAATCTCTACTACCCCATGGGGGAATACATGATGCACTATGAAAGGTCCTGACCATCTAGACCTTAACTTTCCCGGATGTAAATGAAGTTTTGAACTATACAAGAGCACAAGTTTTCCCGGTTCAAAATGTTTGACCTTGATATTCCTAGATTGGTAGGCTTGAAATCTATCTTTACTGATCCTTGAATTTTCATAAGCCTCCATCCTTAGTTCCTCCAGTTCATTGAGATCTAATTTCCTTTTTGTTCCGGCCAATGAGAGGTCATAATCCATTTTCTTAATTGCCCAAAAGGCCTTATGTTCAATCTCCACTGACAAATGGAATGATTTACCATAAACCAACCTATATGGGGAAATTCTTAAAATGGGTTTATATGCGGTTCTATAGGCCCAAAGAGCATCTAAGAGTTTCTCAGACCAATCTTTCCTAGAGGGGTTGACAGTTTTTTCAAGAATTTGCTTAATCTCCCTATTCACTAACTCAGCTTGACCATTGGTTTGAGGATGGTATGCAGTGGACACTTTATGAGAAATACCATACTTAGAAATGAGTGAAGAGAATGGGCAGTTGCAGAAATGGGTTCCTCAATCACTGATTATAGCCCTAGGAATTCCAAATCTTGAAAATATGTACTCTTTCAGAAATCTAATCACAACTTGATGATCATTGGACTTAGTGGGAATGACCTCAACCCATTTTGAGACATAATCAACAGCTAAGAGTATGTAGAGGTATCCCCGAGAGTTTGGGAAGGGACCCATGAAGTCAATTCCCCAACAGTAAAATATTTCAACCACTAAGATGGGAGTGAGTGGCATTTGATTCCTTTTTGTGATGGACCCTACTTGTTGACACCTAGGACAGCTTTGACAAAATGTGTAGGAGTCCCTTGAGAGGGTGGGCTAGAAAAGACCACATTGAAGAATCTTAGCAGATGTTTTCTTAGAGGAAAAGTGACCTCCACATGCCTCACTGTGACAAAATTTAAGGATGGACTCTTGTTCAGATTCTGGAACACACCTCCTAATGACTTGGTCAGGGCAGAACTTATAGAGGTATGGATCATCAAACACATAGTGTCTAACATCAGAAAGAAATTTCCTTCGAGCTTGAGTCCCTAAGAATTTTGGAATGACTCCTGTCACTAAGAAATTTGCTATGTCAGCATACCAAGGGCAGTCACTCACAGAGTATAGGTGTTCATCAGGAAACGAATCAGACATAGAAAGGTGATTTGAGTTGTCTTTGAATTCCATACTAGAGAGGTGATCAACTAAAACATTTTCAACACCCTTTTTGTCCTTGATTGTGAGGTCAAATTCTTGTAAGAGAAGGACCCACCTAATCAGTCTAGCCTTGGAATCTTGTTTTTGGAAGAGGTATTATAAGGCCCCAGCCTTAAACCTTACTTAATCTTGAGTTATTACAAGATTACACGTTGAGGATCTTTTCGGGTTTAGAGTTTTAGAGAATTAGATCATAAAACTTGCATTACATTCCACATATAAACAAAGTGGTTACATAAAGATAGTATTCTTCATTCCCATCAATGGAAACACATTTAAAATAAAACATGGATTATTTCTTGACACATCCTTGACTCTATCATCTTATCATGTACCTTTCCCTTGACCTGTGAAAAACATTTCAAAAACTTGGGATGAGCGTAAAAACTCAGTATGGGTTATAAAAACATGGAAAGGAAACATGAGTTCATATATACATAAGAATGAAATCATACTTTACCCATAAAACATAGGCACTTTAACATACCTCATAAAATCATGAATAAATCATAGAAACCATAAGACATAAAGGTAACTTGAGGCATTCATAACATTCTTACGTAGGGAGTAACCCTCTTGGTTACGTTTGGAATACCCATCACAGTATATTCCCTGAAAATCTCTTCGGAGAAACCTTAATGTTTCACTCCTTCGCGTTACCCAATGCATTGGAGAGCTATAACGGGCTCACCCGCCCTTAGTTTATCACGGAACCACCCGTCTTCATAATAATGCCCAAGAACCATAACATAATCATATCACATAAAACATGCATAAAGGAAACATAACATTTCCACATTTCAATCACGAGATATCAATACAACACATTGATATAATAAAAACATTATGAAAACCATTTTCAATACCAAAGTAAAACATGGTATTTATTTTTCTTTTTAAAAAAAAGGTATGGCTTGTAGAGGAAGCCAAAACTCAAATAACGGTTACGACGGCGGAGAAGTCGTTGTCGCCGCATACGTACGACAAAAACATTCCCTTTTGTCGTTTAGTAAACGCTTCGTATAAAAAAGATTCCTTTTGAGTAAACGTAATAGTCAAAGGGGTTTATACACCGTATAAAAGAAAGTTGTGTATAAAATAAAATATGCCTCAACGAAAGGAGATTGAGACGAAGTCCCATACAATGATCATTTTTAAAATAAAATATATACATTATGTGTATTCACTATAAGTACACATAAATAAAGTACAAATACAAGATACGACATAATAACATAATGACATAATTTGAAAGTAGGATATTAACCCAAAGAATGGAAATTGGGTTAAGAAGTTCCCATACCTCGTATCCGACTTGACCCGACCGTTCTTTAAACTCCTGAATAATAAACTTGAGTTAATCTCTACTTGCTTATGAATCTTTTTCAAGTTCATTATTCCTTTTATACCATGTTATGAACATCATGTAATCATTTAAGTTAATAATGTTCATTTTGTCGGTATTTGGTTCTTAAGTCAAAAATTGACTTCTTATACTTACAAGTTGTTAATTTAGTCAAAGGTTCATTATATCCAGAATGTTATTCATGATGTAGATATCATATATGTCATATATATCCAGTACATTCATGCCTTTATAGTATTACATAATCATTTAGAGGTAAGAAATGAAATGCACCGTTCATGGAGACGGTAAGCCGTACGTACGCATGAACGCTACTTCCATTTCTATTTCATATTTTCTGGAATGGAATCATAATGATATAAGAGTATGTTATAACTCCAGTATAATAACATATATAATATCATTAACTTTATCCTTTACACATCCCACATATGGTATTAACGAATCAAATCACTTTTAGGGGGCGGTAGTCCGCACTTCCTAAAATGAAGATATCGTGTTTACCCATAATGGAAACCATAAAGTATGACCAAAATGAAGAAAAACAGAAGCTTAAGGAAAACATATACATAATATATATCATATATAAAAAAAGTGACATCATAATGGCCACCTTTGAAGGTGTTAAATGAGTATTGAACAATCATCGTTTCGGGAGGCATAATTTCGCCATCCACGGAAAACGTATGTTCTTTAACCATTTGATGTAGTTGTGTGAGAGTGTAGTTCAAATAACTCTTATAACAACATCCTAGTATATTGAAGATACTGGTGTTGTTACAAAAGAAGTAAATAAAAAGAGTTTAGGGGGTTGGAGAAGCAAAATAAAACAAATGAGCATGAGAGGATGAATTACCTTAAAAAGTGTAACTCCTTTTGATTTGAGCCTAAAGGCTTCCTTTGAAAGGATTCTGCCCAAGGGGAATCCTCTAGGATGAGGAGAGGGATGTGGAGAGAGCAAATGGGCAGGGGTTGGCCGAGCCAAAGGCTTGAGAGGTGTGTGAAATGAGGTAGAGGTGGGGGCCTTTTATAAGAGGAGAGGAGGGGCACTTTTGGAAAGTAAAGAAATATTAATTTATTTGAAAATGTGTTTCGGTTCTAAAAGGTCCCACATTGATAGAATTCGTGGATAAGGTGATAAGGCTTAGAAATCCACTCATCCAATTGGTTTTTTCCATGTGTAGGTTTTAGATTTTACATTATCTTTCTGTTTTATTTAAATCGCCAAATAATGATGTCATCGCTGCATCATTATTATGTCATAAATACTTTAATTTATTTAATTTCTAAAAATTATAAAACAAATACTATGATATAGGAAATTATTTTAGCTTTCCAATGACTATTTATAATCTAAATTTGGACTTGTTTAACCCCACTTAAAAATTGTTTTAGTAAAACAATTTATGTTAGTGTCATTTTCACTTTAACATTAAATAAAAAGTAATTTATGTTATTTCCCAACAAAAGTGGATCCATGGGGTCCCCAAGTTAGGCCATGGCTTGTCTTTGTCGGCCATGACACAACCAATGGGGTTGGGACATGTGTCTAGGTCATTTCATATTATTAAAGTATTAATTATACCTTAAACTACACTAATTACCACTAATTGCGATTAAAAACTTAATAAGTTACTATTCACCAAAAAATTATTATAATCTCATTGAACCACATTTTACTTCTTAATGACAACCATGTATGTCGGATTTTCAAAATTCAATACACATTAGTGGTAAACTTTCATTTAACTGGTAAATCAGTTTGCTTGATTACCACTTAGTGGTTTCACTATTCATCAAAAATTGAAGTTTTTCAGAAAATTACCAAAAATTCACCCTAAGCTATATTTGACATTCTGAATTCAAAAATGAAGTCTATTTTACAAAATTCAAATCATATAAGTCACATTAATTAATTTAATAATTAATTCCCGCTGCCAGAGCAAATAGCGTGTTTTTACAAAACAATAAGTATCAAAAGATTGACACCAGTTTAAGTCTAATTTCAAAGTGAAATTGATTCCAATGACCACTATTGGATAAAATGGTAAAAATATTTTCTAATTTCACTTTAAAACCAATTCAAAATATAATCTAATCATATAAATAAATTAGATCAAAAATAGGTTTTGAATTAAAATGCAACATTTTACACTATTCATAAAAAAATGAACTTTATCAGAAAGGTACCAAAAATTTCCACAAAGTAAATTTTGATGTCCCGATTCTAAAGAAGAGTTATATTTGATCCAAAATAAAGTATAAGAGTGATCAAAACTATATTTAATGACGGTTCACCATTAAAAGGTGATAAGTGAACCTTTAGTGAAAATTAGAGTATAAAAGCCTAAAATTGAACTCTTTCCGTATTTTAAGCCTTTATCTTTTATTGGGTAAATGTAAAAACATCTAAAAACATATCTATTCATATTTTAGTTATTTCTATTCATTCCTGCCAGTACAACGGCTACTTGTTAACTAACATTTAAAATAATATTATTATATTACTAGTGTGCTACGTAAGTTTCAAAGAAACTCATCGTTGCGTATCGGGTACGCTATCGAACATAGCAACCCCTTTTAATTAAAATTCATATTTAATTCTCAAATATTAATAAATATGAAAATTATTTATTCTTTAATTACCTGGGATGTTACATCCTTCCCCCCTTTTGGGAATTGCGTCCTCGCAATTTTATTCACTTATCAAAATAAGTGGGGGTATTTATCCCTCATAGCATTTTCAGATTCCCATGTTGCCTCTTTAATCATGTGGTTTTTCCACAAAACCTTTACCTGATGAATCACCTTATTCCGTAACACTTGCTCCCTGTGGTCAAGAATCTGGACCGGTTGTTCCTCATAAGATAGGTTCTCTTCCAGCTGAACTACCTCTGGACTCAAAACATGAGATGGATCTGGCATATACTTTATCAACATCGAAACGTGAAAAACATTGTGTACCTGAGATAAACTCGGAGGTAAAGCCACTCGGTATGCAACTGATCCAACTCTCTCTAGAACTTCGTATGGTCCAATGAACCTTGGACTCAACTTTCCTTTCTTACCAAATCTCATCACACTTTTCCAAGGAGAAACCTTGAGAAAAATATGGTCACCTACCTCGAAAGATAGATCCTTCCTCTGGTTATCCGCATAACTCTTCTGCCTGCTCTGAGCTGTTCTCATGTGTTTCTGAATCAGCTGAACTTTTTCTGCCATCTCTTCTACCAATTCTGGTCCCATCAACTTTCTTTCACCCACTTCATCCCAGAAAGCTGGAGTTCGACACCGCTTCCCATATAATGCCTGAAATGGTGCCATCTGTATACTGGAATGAAAACTGTTATTATATGAAAACTCAACCAAAGAAAGATGTTGGTCCCAACTTCCCTGATAATCCATAGAACAAGCTCGTAGCATATCCTCCAATGTCTGAATTGTTCGTTCTGACTGCCCATCTGATTGAGGATGAAAAGCTGTACTAAAATTTAATTCAGTACCCAACGACTTCTGAAGGCCTTTCCAAAAGTTAGAAGTAAACCTGGGATCACGATCCGATACAATGGAGAGAGGAACTCCATGTAACCTGACTATCTCCTTAAGATACAAACGGGAAAGTTGATCAAGAGAGAAAGTATCTCGTATAGCAAGGAAATGAGAAGACTTGGTCAAGCGATCAACAATAACCCAGATTGCATTATTACCTCGAGACGTCTTCGGTAATCCAACAACAAAGTCCATGGATATATTTTCCCATTTCCACTCTGGCACTGGTAAAGGCTGAAGCATCCCTTTCGGTAACTGCCTCTCTGCTTTAACCTGCTGACAAGTCAAACACTTCACAGTAAAATCAGCAATGTCTCTTTTCATTCCATCCCACCAGTAATACTCCCGCAGATCTCTATACATCTTAGTACTGCCCAGATGAACTGAAAACGGAGAACTATGAGCTTCACATAACAACTCTCTCTTCAACTGTGAATCACAAGGCACACATAACCTCTTCACAAACCTCAAAACACAAACACAAACTTATCCAAGAACTCATGGAAAATTTTATTCATAAGGTCCATGAATACAGCAGGTGCATTGGTTAACCCAAAAGGCATAACTACAAATTCATAATGGCCATATCTAGTACGGAACACAATCTTCGGAACATCTGCATCTTTTACTTTCAACTGATGGTACCCCGACCTCAAGTCAATCTTCGAAAAATACTGAGCTCCCTAGAGCTGACACCACTTCATTCGATGGCCCAACATCCGCTGAAGTAGTTGCAAAGGATTTCACCACCCCTTTCTGCTTGTAGTCTAACTGCTTCCCATCACTCAAGCTCCTTGTCGGACACTCGTTTGCATAGTAACCCATCTCATTGCACTTATAACATTTCACTAACTGTAAGTCAAATTTGTTTTTACCTTCACCTTGATCCTTTTCAGTGCAATCACGAGCCTTATGTCCCATCTTACCACATCGGTAGCACTTCCCAGAATTCAGAAGACATTCCCCAGCATGCCTTTTGCCACATTTATCACAAACTGGAAACTTAGTTCTCTTACCATCAGACTTTTTTGAAGAATTCTTACCTTTCTCCTGCCACCTCGGTCTCTTCTTCTGCTGGTTGTTATAGAAAACTTGGTCATCGACAAACTCCATTTCCACCTTCTCAGCACATCGAACAAGCTTTTCATAACTTTTAAACTCACGAGAAGCTAATGCCCTTCGATATTTTGGCTTTAATCCTGAGTAAAAACGATTTATTTTACTATCAAGGTCCTGGATAAAATTTGGAGCATACCTTGCCAATCGAGTGAACTTTTCTTCATAGGCAGCCACTGAGTCTTCCTCTTGCCTCAATTCCAAGAATTGCTTTTCCATCCTAAGTCGAACAGCCTTAGGAAAATACTTCTCAAGAAACATACCTTTGAATTCATCCCAGTCAAGAGCATCAATCTCATCGGTATCCCTGATGTTTTTAACCATAGACCACCACTGATCTGCTTCACCCTCCAGACGGTAAATAGCAAGACTAACCTTTTGATTGTCTGAACACCCCATGACATCAAAAATCTTCTCCAGTGCCTTAATCCACCCTTCAGCTAGCACAGGGTCAGATGATCCTCTGAATGATGGTGGATGTTGCCTCATGAAATGTTCCACCACTGACATGTTCCACTGCGGTTGGTCTGGCTGATCTCGTGCATGGATACCTCCACCATTTATCGCTTGAGTCAACTGCGCCATTACTGCAACAAACTGTTCAGTTCCAATTCCGACCATTTCTGGATGCTGATTCGGAAGGTTATTTCCTTCTGTATGCCTTCCTAGCACAGCTTCCCTGTTTCCTCTGCGGAAAACCATTCTGAACAAACATGTCTTAGATGAAGCAACATGGTAATCTTTAAATGCTATATCATTTTGAAAAAAAATATTTTTGGATAATCATTTTAATAGAATTCTAACTCCTAAAGTTATCTAAACCGACCTTTGATACCAACTATAAGGCCCCAGCCTTAAACCTTACTTAATCTTGAGTTATTACAAGATTACACGTTGAGGATCTTTTCGGGTTTAGAGTTTTAGAGAATTAGATCATAAAACTTGCATTACATTCCACATATAAACAAAGTGGTTACATAAAGATAGTATTCTTCATTCCCATCAATGGAAACACATTTAAAATAAAACATGGATTATTTCTTGACACATCCTTGACTCTATCATCTTATCATGTACCTTTCCCTTGACCTGTGAAAAACATTTCAAAAACTTGGGATGAGCGTAAAAACTCAGTATGGGTTATAAAAACATGGAAAGGAAACATGAGTTCATATATACATAAGAATGAAATCATACTTTACCCATAAAACATAGGCACTTTAACATACCTCATAAAATCATGAATAAATCATAGAAACCATAAGACATAAAGGTAACTTGAGGCATTCATAACATTCTTACGTAGGGAGTAACCCTCTTGGTTACGTTTGGAATACCCATCACAGTATATTCCCTGAAAATCTCTTCGGAGAAACCTTAATGTTTCACTCCTTCGCGTTACCCAATGCATTGGAGAGCTATAACGGGCTCACCCGCCCTTAGTTTATCACGGAACCACCCGTCTTCATAATAATGCCCAAGAACCATAACATAATCATATCACATAAAACATGCATAAAGGAAACATAACATTTCCACATTTCAATCACGAGATATCAATACAACACATTGATATAATAAAAACATTATGAAAACCATTTTCAATACCAAAGTAAAACATGGTATTTATTTTTCTTTTTTAAAAAAAGGTATGGCTTGTAGAGGAAGCCAAAACTCAAATAACGGTTACGACGGCGGAGAAGTCGTTGTCGCCGCATACGTACGACAAAAACATTCCCTTTTGTCGTTTAGTAAACGCTTCGTATAAAAAAGATTCCTTTTGAGTAAACGTAATAGTCAAAGGGGTTTATACACCGTATAAAAGAAAGTTGTGTATAAAATAAAATATGCCTCAACGAAAGGAGATTGAGACGAAGTCCCATACAATGATCATTTTTAAAATAAAATATATACATTATGTGTATTCACTATAAGTACACATAAATAAAGTACAAATACAAGATATGACATAATAACATAATGACATAATTTGAAAGTAGGATATTAACCCAAAGAATGGAAATTGGGTTAAGAAGTTCCCATACCTCGTATCCGACTTGACCCGACCGTTCTTTAAACTCCTGAATAATAAACTTGAGTTAATCTCTACTTGCTTATGAATCTTTTTCAAGTTCATTATTCCTTTTATACCATGTTATGAACATCATGTAATCATTTAAGTTAATAATGTTCATTTTGTCGGTATTTGGTTCTTAAGTCAAAAATTGACTTCTTATACTTACAAGTTGTTAATTTAGTCAAAGGTTCATTATATCCAGAATGTTATTCATGATGTAGATATCATATATGTCATATATATCCAGTACATTCATGCCTTTATAGTATTACATAATCATTTAGAGGTAAGAAATGAAATGCACCGTTCATGGAGACGGTAAGCCGTACGTACGCATGAACGCTACTTCCATTTCTATTTCATATTTTCTGGAATGGAATCATAATGATATAAGAGTATGTTATAACTCCAGTATAATAACATATATAATATCATTAACTTTATCCTTTACACATCCCACATATGGTATTAACGAATCAAATCACTTTTAGGGGGCGGTAGTCCGCACTTCCTAAAATGAAGATATCGTGTTTACCCATAATGGAAACCATAAAGTATGACCAAAATGAAGAAAAACAGAAGCTTAAGGAAAACATATACATAATATATATCATATATAAAAAAAGTGACATCATAATGGCCACCTTTGAAGGTGTTAAATGAGTATTGAACAATCATCGTTTCGGGAGGCATAATTTCGCCATCCACGGAAAACGTATGTTCTTTAACCATTTGATGTAGTTGTGTGAGAGTGTAGTTCAAATAACTCTTATAACAACATCCTAGTATATTGAAGATACTGGTGTTGTTACAAAAGAAGTAAATAAAAAGAGTTTAGGGGGTTGGAGAAGCAAAATAAAACAAATGAGCATGAGAGGATGAATTACCTTAAAAAGTGTAACTCCTTTTGATTTGAGCCTAAAGGCTTCCTTTGAAAGGATTCTGCCCAAGGGGAATCCTCTAGGATGAGGAGAGGGATGTGGAGAGAGCAAATGGGCAGGGGTTGGCCGAGCCAAAGGCTTGAGAGGTGTGTGAAATGAGGTAGAGGTGGGGGCCTTTTATAAGAGGAGAGGAGGGGCACTTTTGGAAAGTAAAGAAATATTAATTTATTTGAAAATGTGTTTCGGTTCTAAAAGGTCCCACATTGATAGAATTCGTGGATAAGGTGATAAGGCTTAGAAATCCACTCATCCAATTGGTTTTTTCCATGTGTAGGTTTTAGATTTTACATTATCTTTCTGTTTTATTTAAATCGCCAAATAATGATGTCATCGCTGCATCATTATTATGTCATAAATACTTTAATTTATTTAATTTCTAAAAATTATAAAACAAATACTATGATATAGGAAATCTTTTTAGCTTTCCAATGACTATTTATAATCTAAATTTGGACTTGTTTAACCCCACTTAAAAATTGTTTTAGTAAAACAATTTATGTTAGTGTCATTTTCACTTTAACATTAAATAAAAAGTAATTTATGTTATTTCCCAACAAAAGTGGATCCATGGGGTCCCCAAGTTAGGCCATGGCTTGTCTTTGTCGGCCATGACACAACCAATGGGGTTGGGACATGTGTCTAGGTCATTTCATATTATTAAAGTATTAATTATACCTTAAACTACACTAATTACCACTAATTGCGATTAAAAACTTAATAAGTTACTATTCACCAAAAAATTATTATAATCTCATTGAACCACATTTTACTTCTTAATGACAACCATGTATGTCGGATTTTCAAAATTCAATACACATTAGTGGTAAACTTTCATTTAACTGGTAAATCAGTTTGCTTGATTACCACTTAGTGGTTTCACTATTCATCAAAAATTGAAGTTTTTCAGAAAATTACCAAAAATTCACCCTAAGCTATATTTGACATTCTGAATTCAAAAATGAAGTCTATTTTACAAAATTCAAATCATATAAGTCACATTAATTAATTTAATAATTAATTCCCGCTGCCAGAGCAAATAGCGTGTTTTTACAAAACAATAAGTATCAAAAGATTGACACCAGTTTAAGTCTAATTTCAAAGTGAAATTGATTCCAATGACCACTATTGGATAAAATGGTAAAAATATTTTCTAATTTCACTTTAAAACCAATTCAAAATATAATCTAATCATATAAATAAATTAGATCAAAAATAGGTTTTGAATTAAAATGCAACATTTTACACTATTCATAAAAAAATGAACTTTATCAGAAAGGTACCAAAAATTTCCACAAAGTAAATTTTGATGTCCCGATTCTAAAGAAGAGTTATATTTGATCCAAAATAAAGTATAAGAGTGATCAAAACTATATTTAATGACGGTTCACCATTAAAAGGTGATAAGTGAACCTTTAGTGAAAATTAGAGTATAAAAGCCTAAAATTGAACTCTTTCCGTATTTTAAGCCTTTATCTTTTATTGGGTAAATGTAAAAACATCTAAAAACATATCTATTCATATTTTAGTTATTTCTATTCATTCCTGCCAGTACAACGGCTACTTGTTAACTAACATTTAAAATAATATTATTATATTACTAGTGTGCTACGTAAGTTTCAAAGAAACTCATCGTTGCGTATCGGGTACGCTATCGAACATAGCAACCCCTTTTAATTAAAATTCATATTTAATTCTCAAATATTAATAAATATGAAAATTATTTATTCTTTAATTACCTGGGATGTTACAGGTATTTTAGTACAGAATGGTCAGTGAACACAGTGATTGGGGATCCTAAGAGGTAGGACCTAAACTTCTCTAAAGAAAACACAATAGCAAGTAACTCCTTTTCAGTAGTGGTGTAGTTTATTTGGGCATCATTTAAGGATTTTCTTGCATAAGCAATGACATAAGGAGTTTTATCACAACGTTGTCCTAACACAGATCCAACAGCAAAGTCACTGACATCACACATAAGTTCAAAAGGAAGGTTTCAATTTGGAGATTTCATAATGGGAGGAGAGGTGAGAGAGGATTTTAGGGTTGCGAATGAACCCTCACAGCTTTCTGTCCAAACAAATGGAGCATCCTTTACTAGGAGAGCACAAAGGGGACGAGATATTGAACTAAAGTCCTTGATGAATCTTCTATAGAAACCAGCATGTCCTAAGAAATACCTCACTTCCTTGACAGTTTTGGGTGATGGAAGGTGACGAATGATGTCAACCTTTGCTTTTATCAACTTCAATCCCCCTACCTGAGACCAGATGGCCTAAAACTAGTCCCTCTTTAGCCATAAAATGGCATTTTTCCCAGTTTAGGACTAGATTCTTTTCTTCACATATTGAAAATACTCTCTCTACATTCCTCAGACATCCCTCAAATGTATCCCCAAACACAGAGAAGTCATCCATGAAGACCTCTATAAAATCCCCTACCATGTCTGAGAAGATTCCCATCATGCACCGTTGGAAGGTTCCAGGGGCATTGCATAACCCGAAGGGCATGCGTTTGAAAGCAAAGGTTCCAAATGGACATGTGAATGTAGTCTTCCCTTGATCCTCTAGGGAGACCTCAATTTGATTGTACCCCGAGTACCCATCTAAGAAACAATAGAAGGCATGACCTGCCACTCTCTCAAGGACTTGGTCAATGAATGGTAAGGGGAAATGGTCCTTCTTAGTGAATGAGTTTAGCTTCCTATAGTCAATGTATACCCTCCATCCACTACTCACTCTTGTTGGAAGAATCTCTCCATCCTCATTGGTTATCACTGTGATTCCATCCTTTTTTGGAACCACTTGGATTGGGCTCACCCATTCACTCTCAGCTATGGGATATATGATACCAGCTTTTAGCAATTTCAGGATTTCTTTTCTTACTACCTCCATGAGATTAGGATTGATTCACCGTTGAGGTTGACTACATGGCTTTGAATTAGATTCCAGAACAATCCTATGAGTCCCAACAAGTGGGCTAATCCCAAGAATATCAGAAAGGGTCCAAACAATGGCTTTCTTATACTTCCTAAGGACATCTAGAAGCATCCTATCATGTTTGGATTCAAGAGAAGAAGAAATGACAATAGGATGTGTTTGATTGTCCCCTAGGAAAGCATACTTGAGTGTACCGGGAAGTTCCTTCAATTCAAGATCAGGTTGGTTCAGAATTTCAGCAGAAGATTGGGACATTGGATCAAGTTCATTTTCTTTTTTTAGAGTTTCAGATAGGATCGATTCCCCACATGTAAAAGTTTCATCTACTAGATTGGCTTGATCAAATTTAGGGAAGTAAGTTTGATTGGTCTCCATGAAATTGGTTTCCTAAAAGGTTTCACTGATTGTTGGACCTAAGACTTCATCATAAGATCAATTTGAAAATGATTCAATCCAAGGAGATAAACTTCCTTCATATGAACAAAGGAAATCAATCTCATCCTGACTTAAACATTCATCAAATATTCCTTGATGTTCCATGGATTCATTATCAATGCTTCCTATTATGTTTACTTCATGAATGTCCTCGTCATCCCCTATTTGCGAGCTTGCATTATAGATGTTCAAGTCAAGACTCATGTTCCCAAAGGTGATGGTCATGTTCCCATTTCGGACTCGGATAACAGAGTTGATTATTGCAAGTAAAGGACAACCAAGGATGATTGGGGTTTGTTCCTTATTTCCTAAGTTTGGATGGTTGTCAAGGACAATGAAATCAGCAGGGTAGATGAAGTTTTCAACCTTTACCAGAACGTCCTTTAAAATCCCCTTTGGAACCCTAATGCTACGATCAGCAAGTTGAAGTGTGACAGATGTGGGTTAGAGTTCTTCTAGGACTAACTAGAAGTACACAACATATGGGATGAGATTTACACTAGCACCTAGGTCACACAAGGCCTTGACAAATTTGCTTTATCCTAGTTCAACATTGATGTAAGGGCAACCCGGGTCTTTCAACTTAGGAGGAATGGTCCCTTGAATGGTGGTACTCACATTAGCAGCCAAAAGGACTTGGTTTTTATGTGAAAATTTTCTTTTAAAAGTACACAAGTCCTTAAGGTACTTTGAGTAGGCAGGTATGGTTTGGATTGCATCGAGAAGGGGTATGTTCAACTTGACTTCTGAAAAGATTTCCCTCAACGTTTCACTCAGTTCAGGCTTGGGTTTCCCCCTCATGCGTTGAGGAAATGGTGTAAGTTGTGGGGTTGTTTGTTGAAGAGTTGTTTCCTTGACAATGTTATCAGTTTCCTCAGTTTGATCTTGTGGTTCATTTGAATTTTCATCCAAGTTTGAATATTCAAGTGGGTTCTGAATTAGTTGTTTAGGTTTCTCAATTGATTTCCCACTTCTTAAAACAGTCACAACCTTTAGTTGTTCATGAGTTGTTTGAGCACAACTTGACTCTCCCCTTGAAGTTGAGGATGGCACCGCCTGAGTAGGCATGGGTGCCTTTCTGGTTTTGATGTTTTAAAGTTCTTGTTTTAGGGAAGATACCTTCGAGTTCATCCTCTCCATTTGTTTGCATAGTTGTTCTAATGGGCTTTGTGGAACAGTTTGGGTTGGTGCTTAAGAAGATTGGTTTATCCCAGGGGGATATTTTGGAAGTGGGATGGTTTATTGAAAATGGACCGGTGGCTGTTGGTATTGGATAGGTTGGGTTTGGAACTGGTTATGGGTTTGGTAGTTCTGATGGGGGTAAGGATTTTGTCCCTGTGGTTGGCTAGGTTGTTGGTTATCTTTCCAGCGGAAGCCTGGGTGGTCATTATACCTTGGGTTGAAGGTGTTTTGGTATTGAGGCTTTTGGAAGTTCAAAGCATTTACTTCCGCTGGGGGTCCTCCTAAGAGAACATCCTTGATGGATGGAATGGTTGTGAAGTTGTATGTCTTATGGTCATGTTTGTCACAAATTGTGCAAACAGGGTCAACGGTTTGGATTTCATGGACTTTCCTAAGGTCTATCTCTTCAACCTTCCTAGAGAGTGCTGCGAGTTTAGCCCTAAGGCTTTCCTCTTCTCTAAGTGTATGAATTCCAGTAGTTCTTTGTGGCTTTTCAGAATAAGGTGAAGTTCCCCATGTTTGGTTTTGTTCAGAAAGGCTTTATATATACTCGTAAGCATCATTTGGGGCTTTGTTTTTAAAGGTTCCATTACACATCATGTCAATGAATTGTTTGTTCCCCGAACCCAACCCTTCATAGAAAATTCTCACTTGTCCAGGAATAGAAAAACCATGGTGTGGAACCATGTTTAGAGTGTCTTTGAACCTCTACCATGTTTCATAGAATGACTCTCCCTCTTTTTCAAAAAAGTTTTGGATACTCTTTTTAAGTGAAATTGTTTTATGGTGGGGAAAGTATTTTTTGTAGAATTCTCTTTGTAGTTGGCCCCAAGAGTTGATGGATGATGGTCTCAAATTGTTTAGCCAATTTTTAGATCGATCCTTTAAAGAAAAAGGAAATATCCTCATCTTATCTTATTCTAGTTGATGTGGGGGACACATGGTTTCTACAATGTCATTGAACTCCTTAATGTGCAGGTATGGCATCTCAGACTCAATTCCATGGAATGTGGGAAGGTGGTTTAGGACATGGGGTTTAAAGATGTAGTTGGAATCTCCTAGGTAATTGTGTCTAATGCATGAGGGGTCATTGGTCCAAGAAGGTGTGAGGTAGTCATTCATGGTTTGATCAATTGCATTCCCCAAGTTTGGGGCTGCCTCATTTGGGTTTCCATTTTGGTTCCCACCCGGGTTTATGAGTTGGTTTCTTTGAAGACCTTCCAGTTAAATTGGCTCAATTTTTGACTCTAGAGTATTAGGAATATTAGGATCTAATGGAATGAGTTCCCTTGGTGTACTTGACTCCCCAACCCCAGGACTATCCACCCTAACTAGACGGTTTGATTGATTGCGGGTGTAGGCGGACATGCGCCAAAAGAAAAAAAACGAGAAAGGGACAAGATAAGAGAATTTGGATGAGAAAAGAAGAAATGGGGGAGAATAGAATGGGTGTTTAGATGACTTACTTGGGTCCCCGGAAACGGCGCCAAAATTTTATTCTCGCTCAAATTTACCCAAGAGATGAAGGTAGAACGGTCTTTGTGGTTTAGCTTGGGTTATCGAATCCTCAGAGACCTAAGAAGAAACCTATAGACACGTACATTCTATGGACTGTTTTTGGCTATGAAGTGGAAAACTTGGGTTGATTTTATATGGGTTTAAAGTATAAGTAACAGATTTAAGTGAATTCAATTTAAAAGAATGAGTTGATCCTAGGTTATCGCTCGGGGTGGATTGGATGAATTACTTTTTTAATGATTTCAATTTCTTATAATTGAGATGGATTCATTTAAGAAGATCAAACGAAATCATCACTTACTATTTTAATTCCTACACACCCTAATACTAATCACCTATACACTTGAAGGATCAAAGTTTTGAGCACTCCAAGGTAGAGGTTCGTATTAGCACTTGAATGTGTGACCTTAAATTCAATAAGGATGAAGATGTTTTAAAATCATCAAATAAAAATCTCATTTAAAAGAAGTGATTTGCCATTAATAGAGTGATAAATAATATCCAATACATCCCCTTGCTACTCCCTTGGATCAACCCATAAAAGAGTTAGCCCTCCATTGATGACATGTCTTCAACGGAAGCGGGAAGTAGACTTACAAAGGTGGAATTGAAGAAGTAAAAACAACACCAAAAAAAGATCACTCCTCCGTTGTTTGATAAATATCACAAGGTTTGGTATGAACAAGTTCACACCTTGAACCAACGGTATCAAAGTGATAAGTAGAAGAACATAATAATAATAGAATAATAACTTTTATTAAGAAACTAAGGTGAATTAAACAACTTACATGAGAAAGAAATGCGATTACAAACACAAAGCGGCAGCATAACACTACAACGAAACCAAGCACCAAAGATCCTTCAATCCTCCAACACCACTACATTAAATAGGTATTTTTGAGCCCTTGGGTCGAGCCTACAATAGTCCAAGTCTCCTCAATTAATTGTGGTAGGCCATAAGTGGATGGAAAGTAAGGGAGAGTTGATTTTTCCACCCTTGACCCGAGGTGGCAGCCAACTTTCTTTTACCGAAAAGGCACGTCTAAAATACCTTCTATATGGACGAATCAGAGTGGGACATAGAAGAATAAAATGGAGATCCGGATGTCTTCTAACCTCCTGTAAAATTTGGGCCAATTTGGAGTTTTTTATTCCGAGATATGATAAACTTAGTGGACTGTGTTTCTGGGCCGCAGAATCTGGCCCAGAATTGTATCTCTAACTTGGGCCGCCTTAATGACCACCATAGAGGCCTAATTAGAATTGGATCATGAAGAGTTATTTGTTTCTATGCATTTATTATAACATACCACAAAATTTGGGATTCATTAGGCCTGTATGTTGGGCCCCAAAGTCTCATCAGTGGGATAGTGTCCAATCTGCCTTCTCTAGAATTGCTTCCTTTCATCACAAAATATCCCCATCTTCTTCCATGAATTATCCATTGATCCCTGAATGAAACATGTTCATATTGGAGTGTAGATAAATTTCCAATAATATCAAATTAAAATATGTATAATCATATAAATCATTGGGTACTTCAAATGATGTTAAAAAATGTACCACATAATAGTGCAATTTAATAAGGTATTACAATCATAATGTGAAATGATGTTCAAAGTGTAAAATGCACTAAAATGGTGTTTATGAAAAATAAGGCACATGAATATTATATATATTAACAATGAATATTAGCCTCATTTAGTGGCTAATCACCAGGATAACCCAATCTTTATGATTATTTACCCTCCTGACATTAATGCTTAAACATTCATCTCATTTTACGATGAATGAATTTGTTTTTTTACTAAAATTTGATATTACAGTGACATAAAGTAATATATTTATCTTTTAAGTGCATCTACTATCTACCTCAGAACCTAATTATCTTAAAATCATAAAATTAGTGATAGGGTGGTGACAATTAGAAATATTTATTAAACCATGCACATATAAAACAAAAACAACTACAACAATTTAATGATCAAGATGGTGATCTCAAATTGTGATACATTCAAAACTATGTAGGATTATAATTCAAAAATCATGTATAAGTAAATCCATTATCTATACTAAAACATGTATTTCAAAAGAGCTAATTTGACTGCCGCTGTGAGAGATTGAAATGGTTTATTATTAAATATTTCATTATATCTATATATATTTGTACAAGTCTGCTAAACATATGGCCTGCCTAAGTACTTAGTTGTGTCAAACATCACATAACTAGCTTTAATCTCATTAAAACCAATCATCAAATATCCATATTATCAGTTTTTGATGTTTTTATACCTCAATTGATTGGTTTACCTAATATAAAAAAGATATTGTTTTTACATTATGAAATATAGGATATAATTGTGGAGGTTAAACATGTGCCCCTCACAAGAAACATTATGGAAGATCAACTGGAATGTTTTAGTTGGTGGGAAACATCCATGACTATATTTTAGGCCATTTCACGTCTTCCATAAAAATTTAATGGCATTCTCAACTTAGGCCACTGAATACTTCCCACTATTTTTCTATAAAAACATATATAAGCATGCCTCCTCGAAAAGGTAATCATAACTCATGATTTTACATATTTCAAGCCATTTATTATGTATTATATGCCCCAAATAAGTACATATCCTTTATTTTTAACCTAATATTCTAAGATACCTTTTAATGCTTATACATCCCATTTATAAAAATGATGATTTTTTTCTACTAAAATTTGATATTTTGTTGATATTACAAAGAAGTATAATTATCACTATTATTTATATAAAAACCTGATTATCAAAAAATCAGTGATAGGTTAGTGGAATTGAGAAAAATGTATTAAACCTTACACAGGGTAGAAAGGAAGTGGTCCAACTGTTTAATGTTTAATGTTTAATGTATTGATTTGAGTCTGCGATACACTCAAAATTTGAATGATGGAAAATTTTCAAACTCAAACACTCATGATATGTACATTCCATACTAAGGAAAACAAATCCATTTGATGTTTTTTAGTTGATGTTCACTAAAGTCATTTTTATGTATTTTCATCCCTGAAATAGTTTACATGACTCCAGGATAACCTAATATTTCTGATTATTTACCCTCCTAACATTAATGCTTAAACATTCATCTCATTTTACGATGAATGAATTTGTTTTTTACTAAAATTTGATATTCCAGTGACATAAATCAATATATTTATATTTTAAGTGTATATACTATCTACCTAAGAACCTAATTATCTTAAAATCATAAAATTAGTGATAGGGTGGAGACAATAAGAAATATTTATTAAACCATGCACAGATAAAACAAAAACAACTATAACAATTTAATGATCAAGATGGTGATCTCAGATTGTGATACATTCAAAACTATGTAGGATTCTAATTCCCAAATCATGTATAGGTAAATCCATTTTCTATACTAAAACATGTATTTCAAAAGAGCTAATTTGACTGCAGCTGTGAGAGATTGCAAGGGTTTTTTATTAAATATTTCATTATATCTATATATATTTGTATAACTCTGCTAAACATATGGCCTGCCTAAGTACGTAGTTGTGTCAAACATCACATACCCAACTTTAATCTCATTAAAACCAATCATCAACTGGCCATATTATCAGTTTTTGAGGTTTTTATACCTCAATTGATTGTTTTACCTAATATAAAAAAGATATTGGTTTTACATTATGAAATGTAGGATAGAATTGCGAAGGTTAAACATGTGCCCCTCACAAGAAAAATTATGGAAGATAAAATGGAATGTTTTGGTTGGTGGGAAACATCCATGACTATATGTTAGGCCATTTCATGTATTCCATAAAAATTTAATGGCATTATCAACTTAGGCCACTGAATACTTCCCACTATTTTTCTATAAAAACATATTTAATCCTCTTTTATGGTGCTTTAATTTCCCCTCTCCCAACTATTATATGATTTTCATCTTATTATGTTGTCACCTTTCTCTCTATTTTTACAATATTTTCTCACATTAAAATCAACACTGCTTCATAGAGATAAAAATGTTAGAAATTAGTTTTTTTTATCATATCCATATACCTTGAAGATAAGTGGTTTTTTATTATGTTTTTTAATATCCCATTTGATGATTTCATGAACTGTATTTTCCTCTAATTTTTTAATTTTTATCATATCTATGTACAAAATTTTAATGAGATTTAACTACAGTTTGTTTTTAAACAATTAGATGTTATATTATTATTGGTATGCATATAATTTGATTACTGGTTTTTTTATACAGTGATATTATATGAAGTATTAGAAGAAAAAACACCAGAAATCATATTATTGTTTTAATATATCAAAATGTGAATTATTTTTTGAAAAAATACTTAACCTGAGGTATCTTATTGGTTTACTTTTTTCTCAATCAATGGAAAAATACTTCACATTGTGAAAAATTACTATTTTAATATCATTGTTTTAATATGTCAAAATGTGAATTACTTTCCATACATTCCCTCACACTATTTTTGTTTCTATCATAAATGATTCTCTCATACCAAAAGTAGCTGAATAGGGAGATCAACAAAAACAACATATGAACAGAGATGATCATTATAGAATTACCATCTATATATTCATGTGGAAGCTGGAGACCTCCATCCTATCTACATGCCAATTATCCACTTAATCTCAGGTTTCTTCACAGATTAATTTAGGATGTTTAAATCTTTCAATTTTAACCAACCCACTATCTTTTATGTCTATTATTATAATATAGTAGGTTTATTAAAATTTCTATATTGCATTTTTATTCTCTTTATTTAGGTTGGTTTAAAATCATTTTTAAACCAGTTGTTGTGTATAGAGGGGGAATCTTTGTGTGTTGCCATATGAATTTGCTGCCATGGGGTCTCTGCATGACATCCTCCATAGTCATAAGGGGGTTTAAGAAGCACAAGCTGTACCTGTGCTTAATGCAGAGGGTGAGAATTTTTGTTGATGCTGCAAGTTGGATACAGTATTTACATGAAAAATTTAAACCATTTATTACAGCAACAGACTCCATGAGATGATTCCTAAATGTTAGTAATTGATTTTTAATAATCCTAGGATAATTCCCCACCATTCTTCGACTCCTCAATTCCTCCACTTCTCCATCTCCACCCTGTAGTCGTTTTATGAAAGTTGCATTGAATCCAAATCCCACAGTTGTATTTGAATCATTTTCTATGAGGTGAGTATTCTAGGTCTCTCCATTCCCCATATTTTTTTTCCAAATCCCACAGTTGTATTTGAATCTCCTTTGGCGGTGCGTTTTTTTAAAATAAAATATATTGGTATATTTGTTTCGTATAATTATTCATATATTACATGCATTATGAAATATAGTAAGGAAAATTTTTATGGGTATATTGTTTAGGCTATGATATTAGTCTATATATGGAATAGATATTGAAGTAGCATCAATATAGATATTGATGAGGGTATTTACGTATGCAATAAAATTGTTGTTGTTTTCTGAATTCAATCTGTTGAGTCAAAGGCGCACTATGCATTTATGTGTTATTAAGGAGTATATTTTGTAATGTGGACCCTTTTAATTTATTTTCCTTTTACGATGTTTAGAATTCCTTATAATTGGATTCCATTTTGTAAGATCAGATTGACTGAAACTACCAGATTAGTTATTGCATTCAACATTAGATCTATATACTAGCATCCACAGTCCCAACAACATGAGAGCTGGATATGTCCAGGAATCGTCTCTCCATATATATTGTTATATTTTAGTTCATATAAAAACCTTAATGATCACTTGTGATCCCATGCTGCTGGTTTTTCCATTTTCATCATTTGTGGATTGAATTGGGGCAGGGGTTCATAGCGTGGGGAGGAACAAAATGATAGTTCATGTTCAGTTTTTATAGTTATAGCATTCTCTATATCTCTTCCTCGCATAAGAATGAACATTGTATCTTTGATTAAGATATTTCCTTTCAGTATAGTCAATATTAATGAATGGTTTCTTTCATGCATTCAATATGATAGGTTTTACTATAACTGGATTTTGGAGATACACTCAGCATTATGAAACATGGAAGCATATGGGGATTTCATGATCAGTGGATCATTTTATTTTATCTTAGTTATTAGTTTATTATACTTTTACAGTATAATACTTGTGATACATGTATTTGAAAACTAGATCATGTACTCTGGAGCTTTTTAATATGACCAGTGGATGTTTTTTTAGATCACCGGATCAGGTATTTTATACATCCTTTCTTTTTTCAAGTATTGTAATGGTCTGTCTACATTTTATCCACTTCTATTTCATTTTTATGCACTAATATTTTGTGATTAAAAAATATTCAACATTACTATTTCTTAGTATCTTTTACAAATGGAATTATCTTATTAAATAAAATCCATTAATCCAATATGCCATGCGTATGCACGGGTGAGTACTAGTATATATATAAACAAAACAAAAAAAAAAACAAAAAAAAAAACAAAAAAAATAAAAATTTCAGCAGAATTTATCCACTATTAAAAATCCAGCAGTACTGCCATTACAGTAGTCTGGATTTTGACAGAAGCTCTCACCCAGAGCTCTCTTTTATAAGAGAACTTACCCTGTAAATCATTCTGCATTTCCGATGTGGGATTCTGTTTCAAGTACGTGACTTTGAAATACTATAAAATATAAACTATAAGACCAATATAAATGAAACTTAAAACATGGATTAAACATATAAAAATAGTTGAAAACAAAAAAATCATAAAAAATGATGATAAAAAATAATTTATAAGCATTCAAAACCACTTACTTAAAAATTAAAACGTTTCAAGTACGTGACTTTAGAAGCCTATAAAATATAAACTACAAGACCAATATAAATGAAACTTAATACATGGATTAAAAATATAACAAATAGTTGAAAATAAAAATAATTTTGTAAAAAATGATGATGGAAAATAATTTATAAGTTTTCAAAGACAACTACATGAAACTTAAAAATGTTTCAAGCACGTGACTTTGAAACCCTATAAAATATAAACTATAAGACCGATATAAATGAAACTTAAAACATGAATTAAACATATAAAAAATATTTGAAAATAAAAAGAATTTTGTAAAAAAAGTTCATAAAAAATAATTTATAAGCTTTCAAAACCACCTACTTGAAACTTAAAAATGATTCAAGTATGTGGCTTTGAAATACTATAAAATATAAAATATAAGACCAATATAATTTAAAGTTAAAACATGGATTAAACATATAATAAATTATTAAATTATTAAATTAATATTATTAAAAATTAATTATATAATAATTAATTATATAATAATTAATTAGTTAATTAGTAATTATTAATAATTAATTATATAATATTTAACTAATTAATTAGTAATATAATGACTTTTAATAATTACAATTTAATAATTATAATGAAAAATTATAATTTATAACTATATTACTAATTAACTAATTAACTATTATATAATTAATAATTATATTACCAATTAACTAATTAATTATTATATAATAATTTTTAATAAATACTAATTAATAATTATAATGAATAATTTTAATTTATAATTATATTAATAATTAACTAATTATAAAAAGAGCCTTAGCTCTATCTTTCTCAAAAAATTATCTCATTAACTATTATATATTTAAAAATTATATTACTAATCAACTAATTAATTATTATATAATTAATGATTAATAATTACTGATTAAATGGATACAAATTATATAATTAATAATTATATTACTAATTAACTAATTAATTTTTATATAATTAATAATTATATTACTAAGTAACTAATTAATTATTAAATAATTAATAATTATATTACTAATTAACTAATTATATTACTAATTAACTAATTAATTATAATATAATTAATTATTAATAATTACTAATTAACTAACTAATTATTATACAATTAATAGTTATATAATTGATAATTATATTATTAATTTACTAATTAATAAATAATAAATAATAATTAATAGTTATAATGAATAATTGTTGGACTCCTCATGTACTAATCATGTTTTAAGGATCACAAATCCTATTCAACCTGGTTAAATCCTGTAAATTATATCAAATCATGTGTATTATTGTTTAAGTATTCTCATACTTTAAGAAGATCCATTCAAGATCTTAATTGCTCTATATTCAGTTTAATTACTTTATACTATCCTTGACTCACTTTATAATGATTTCTCTGAAAAATGATTAAGTTTAATTCTTTCCATAAGTATCACTGCTTAAGTCTGAATACATATATTTGCCTAAGTCTGAGACACTGTGAAGTAGACACCGTGAAGTAGACACCGTGAAGCAGACACCATGAACATTCAGACACCGTGAACATTCAGACACTGTGAACATTCAGACACCGTGAAACAGACACTGTGAACATTCAGACACCATGAAGCAGACACCATGAAGCAGACACCATGATATCCAGACACTATGAACAAGACACCGTGAACGAGACACCGTGACTATGAGACACCGTGACCAATCCATACACCATGTGAAGGAGACACCGTTTCCATGACATACTTTGACACCGTTTCCTAATATATTTTGTCATCTTTCAATTTAATCTCTAACGATCATATTTAAAGATTTTAATGCACTGACATAATTAATGTTTCCTTGTAGACATATCATCAGACAGTACGAGGTACAAGGTGCAGAATACATGCAACCTATCGGCCCCAACACATGCACTCCAAGATAAAAGAGTAATGCGGACCAGAAAAAGAAGCATGTAGCACAACACAAAGAACAAGTTGGTGGGAGTGAACGTGAGAACAATATACATTTAGAGAATTGGCTCATGCAAATCGATTCTGCTGAAGAACACACGAAGCGTACTGGAATCCTGAGAACATCTTCACACTGTCAAACATCATGAAGAACACAAGTCAGATCTGTCTAACTTATGACACTCTGTTTTCCAGACGAGGACCCGAGTTCTGCATCTGCTTCATCTCCGAAGCCCAGAGTTGTAAAGACTAACACTCAGAGTACTTCTAAACCCATCTCAATCTTTCTACTCTATTGTGTATCTTTTTATTAACTTTCGATCAGTGTGTGTTTCTGTATAATAACACACTCTGTCTCCTGCATTAAACTGAAGGATGCAATATATCCTTACTCAAACACTCATTTACTCTTTTGTATACCCACGAATAAGTGTGGAAGAGGTCCTTGTGTGGCCTGGTAGTTTGTACCCATGAAGAACTGTAGAAGAGGTCCTTGTGTGACCTGGAGTGTCCTGTGTACTGTTGTTTAACCCTGATCCAGGGTGTGGATCAAGTTTACTTATATAAACTGCTTGGTGGCAGGTGATCACCAAGTGGAGTGGATTAGGTCTCAACTTGAGACTGAACCACTTGTTTCATATCTGTTGTGCTGCTTAATTTAGTTTTCTCTGTTTTACTACTCTACTGGATGATTCAGAAATCACTAAACTTACTTTGATAGTTAATCTTGGAAATAAGTTATAATTGTCTTGCCTAAGTTGAATAGCTTCAAAAGTAATATTAATCACTAATATTAAGATTAATGAGAACTAATCAATATTCAAAGAAGTTATTCAAACAGTAAATCCTTTATAACCATATTACTTTGATTAAATGGTCTGTATTGAATCTTTTGGGGAAACATTTTATAAATACCTTTTAAATCAGAAATTTTTATAGATACTCAATTCACCCCCCTCTTGAGTATTATACTCTGACCAACATTTGGTATCAGAGGATGTTTATTAGGACTATGTTTAATCTTATTCAATTGTGATTGTAGTTTTACTTTAAAGATCTATAAATTTATGTTAATTATAAATTTATAGCTCTTTTAAAGTAATAATTTATTATGGATAATAGATTTGGAAGGTGCTGCAACCAACATACCACCATTCTTTAATGGAACCAACTATTCTCAATGGAAAATTAAAATGAAAATGCACTTAGAGAGTGAGTTTTGAAATTTGGTCTTCCATTATAGATGAATATAATATTCTTACTACTGATAGAATCACATGGGATGAACCTACCAAAACTTCCTACTATAACAATTGAAAAGCTATGAATGCTTTATACTACTCCTTAGGAGATGAGAAATTCAATAGAATTTCTGCTTGTAAAACTTCCCATGAAATTTGGGATACCCTGTCTGTCTCACATGAAGGAACATCTAGTGTAAAAGAAATGAGTCTTAATACTTATACTATCAAATATGATAATTTTAAAATGAAACCTGATGAGCCTATTTCTAACATGTATCTTAGGCTCAATGAGATTGTCAACACAATGATACCGCTTGGAAGAGAAGTCACTGCCAAAGAACAAATCATAAGAATTCTTAGATGTTTACCTGACATATAGATGGGAACCTCTATCTCTATTAGAGAACCATGTGACATCAGAAAGCTACATGTAAAAGAACTCATTGGGAAACTGATTATGTATGAAGAGGAACTGTGTAACAACCCAAAGTTTCATTAATGGAAAATCCCTCTTGATCTTATTAAATGTCTCTTTATATAAAATGTTTTTATAAAATGTCAACTTCATTGGTTTTATGATAAGAATTGTGACCATTAATTTTATAGACGTTGAACAATGATCACATGATTAGTATAAATATAGGACTTTAACAAATCCAATTTACTCAGACAAAGGAAGCGATGACCTCATCCAGTAGAATTTCTCCATACGAAGCCCATTTTTCGGAGCTCGGAAAAGAGGTGGCGTCTTTGGGCTTCGACCTTGACCAAGACCAAGTTGAGCTTCATCATGTCAAGCTCGAATATGACAGTCTATGGGAAAAGTGGAAGTTGATTGAAATTACCACTCGAGCGATGTTATCCGAGCCACCCCAAGAGTCTGTCACCATCGCACACCTTACCCTTAGGTCTTATGCGGCTGTTTTAAGGGGTTATGTAACAAATAAGTAGTACTATGTTCATGTACATTATTTTTGTATATAATAATGAATATAATTTCTAGTCATTTTTTATACATTGTAAATAGTTTTTAAAGTACAAATGATGTTTTTAGTTATTATTTAATTAAGAAATATATTTTATTAAATTAAGGGATTTTTGAACTAAATAATATTTTAATAAAATAATAATAATATTATTAATTATTTTTATTAAATATAAATGATCTTATAATTTTATGAATGCAATTAAAATTTTTATTAAGGTTTGAAAGCCATTTCTGTCAAAACCCGTGAATTTTCGATAAATGTCGGTTTTTATTTTAAAAGTGAAAATTAACATATTTAGAAAATTATTTAGATAAAATAAATGTTATTTCTGGAATCAGGATGTCAAAATTATCCAACGGTGATTTTTTCATAATTTTCGGAGACAATCAAATTTTTGGGTAAAAATTAAATACCGTTTAAATATATAATGTGTTTTATGACATCATAATGACCCAATAGTGATGTAATAAAATACTATAATCTTTATTTTCGGACAATATATGTTTTAACATTAAAATAATGTGATTTTGGGTTTGTTTGACTTACTTTTCAAAGCATTAATGGACCCCTCAAGACATATTCAACACTTTTCCTTTTTAAATTAATTTCCATGGGAGTGTGACTCGCCTCCACATAAGCAACCTTATTATTTTAATAAGTTCGGACTTTGGACTTATAAAATATTGTTTTCATCTTCCATTTTCCAAAAACCATGGGCAAAAACCATGGGATGGTTTGTGGTTTGTATTAATTTAATATAAGGGGTCCCAAACCTAAATAATAAAGAATTCCCTCACCTCTCCTATATAAACCCACCCAAGCTCCCACTTCCTCCTCACTCAAAGCCCTTGGAGTTCGTCCAAACTCTTCCCTACTCTCTCTACAATCCTTCCAAGGTTCCCCAAGCTCCCAAGAATCCTCTCACAAGCCTCTCTCTAGCCTTTGGAAGCACACTTCCAAGTAAGGGTTTTTTCTTCCTTTCTCATTTTTGTCCAATTTTCTTTAAGTTGTTTTGCCCTTTTAATTTCAATTATAAATGTTGGGGTATGGTTTAACACCTCCCTCATACTTCCCTCTTTATGTTTTAATTATGGGAGACCCTTTCCCTCTCATTAAATTCCTCCCATGTACACCCGTTACTATGCCGAAATTCCGAAAGGAACTTCTCTCTCCTCTTTTACATTCAAGCAATACTTTTGTATCATGAATCTAAATTCCATTAAAATTGCTGGGACATGTATCTATATGACCTCCTTACTGTACATTACATGTAAATATGATGATAAACCCATTTCTCTCTCATAAACCATTTTTATGAATTCTTATGTCACGCCGTTACGCTGCCGAAATTGCACCGATTTTCTAAGACAATGTCATCGTGGAGTGAATACTATGCCCATTTCTCCATCAATGGTATTCACCTTTATGAAAATTTAATTATTGATTATAAAGTTTCATGTATGAATTCCACATCCCTTTATCATGGAATAAATGATTATGTTTTATGAATCCATGTTTTATGATCCATGTGACACACTTATGCATGAAATGAAATGTTTAAGAAGGGTGCGCCCTTATAGTGCTCCAATGCATTGGGTAAAGTATAGTATCATGATACGTCATGTGCAATGAGTGTTGAATCATGCTAATTCAAGTGCAACGAGAGTTTACTCGTGATTTATGTGCAATGAGGATTTACTCATGCTCTATGTGCAATGAGCTTGGATCATGCTAATTCCATGTTAAGTGTTGTTGCCACATTTCCATGTTATGATTATCATGATTTATCATGCCTTTATGTTCATGTTTTTCTTATACTATATTGATATACCTATTGTCTAACATGTATTTTACACCTCATGTTATTCCATGTGTACTCCCTTACTGGGCTTTATAGCTCACCCTTTTCTTATGCATGTCCTCAGGTTATCCCATGCAATACTAAGTACGAAGGAATGTAGTGGTCATGTAAAGGAAGTTTTCAATAAATATGTTGTATTTCATGTTTTATGTTTTTATGTAATGATCCTAAGCCCCAAAGACACTAGACCTCTCGATCTTCTTTGTTGTATCAAGTGAAGTTTTATGTAATAAATCATGTTTAAGTTGTAATCAAAAGTAGGGTTGTCATAAACTGAAAGTCAATAAGGAAGAGGAGGATGAACCAAAGAGGAAATATGTTGAATTCAAGACCAATACCTCTAAACACAAAGACAAAGGGAAACTGGAAGCTTCTGTAGAAAGCTCCACCAATGAACAATCATCACCTGACAGTGATGAGGAGATGACTCAAATAGCAATAATATTTAAAAGATTTTACAAGAAGAAGAACTTTTTCAAAAAACCTAACTTCAAGGGAAAATATGACCAAAAATGAAGTTGGAAGAAGGAATATAAAAGAAGTTATAAGCTTGATGAAATTTTCTAGTATGAATGTAAACACAAAGTACATATCAAGGCAGACTTTCCAAAGCTCAAGTACAAAAAGAAATATAAGGATAAGGATAGTAAGTATAAAAAGGCCATGAAAGAAACCTGGAGTGCTTCTGAGGACAATTCAAGCAACTGAGAAACATCACACGATGAACAAGAAAATAAATCCAATATGTGTTTTATGAAAAACACATCTGAGGTAACACTGAATTCTTCTGTACATAATTTATATTATTCTGAAGATGAGAGTGACTCTAAGAACATGACTAATGAAGAAATGTTTGAATACTATAACATTCTTGAAGAAACATGCAATGAACTAAAAGAAAAATATAAATCATTGAAGAAACAACATGCTATCACTGTGAATATTAAATCTAAACTCACAACTGAAAAAGAGAAAAATTATCAACTACTTAAAGAAAACAACGAATTAAAAATGTATAATGGGCAATTGAAGAATGACCTTGAAAAGTTTACCAATGGGAAGAATAACCTTACTCAAATTCTAGGAAAAAAAATTTCCCCTAAATACAAGACTGGCATTGGTTATCAACCTGGTAAAAGAAATCTTGGTAGAACAAATTTTGTTTCAAGATCTAGGATATATAGTTTTACTTCCAATTCTGGACACAAATAATCTAATTCAAGTTATGATACACTATCTACTGTTTCAAGTTTTTGTGGACCGAATAGATTTTATTTTTAAAATACTTTACTTAATGATTATAGGAAACCTATGAGGCAAATATGGGCTCCCAAAGCACACTAGTGCAGATATCGTTTTTTACGTCACCATTTTTTACGTCGGTTATATATAACCGACATAAAAATGCGGCGAGTAGATTTTTAACGTCGGTTATTTTAATAACCGACGTTACAAATCGCGCCTGTTGGGTTTTTACGTCGGTTATATATAACCGACGTAAAAAACCAATGCGCAGGGGGTTTTTTACGTCGGTTATTTGGTAACCGACGTAAAAACCCCGATATCGACGCGTTTTTTACGTCGGTTATCAAATAACCGACGTAAAAAACGAAAGCGCGGGGTTTTTTACGTCGGTTATTTTATAACCGACGTAAAAAACCCTCCGGGGCTTTGGTTTTTTACGTCGGTTATTTGATAACCGACGTAAAAAACGCGTCGATTTCGGGTTTTTTACGTCGGTTTCCAAATAACCGACGTAAAAAACCCACCCGTGCTTTGGTTTTTTATGTCAATTATTTGATAACTGACGTAAAAAATGCGTAGATATCGGGGTTTTTTACGTCGTTTATAAAATAACCGACGTAAAAAACCAAAGCGCGGGAGCTTTTTTACGTCGGTTTTAAGATAACCGACGTTATAAAGTTAAAAAATAGTTTATAACGTCGGTTATATAATAACCGACGTTATAAAACATTTAAAAAAATTAAAGCCCGTGGACTGTCATTTACGATTTTTCGATTGACAGTCCGCCGACTCGTCTCTCTCCCGCGTGGTAAACCCTAATCGGCTCGTCGATCGACCTGCATTAAACTCATTTTGGCTTCATTGTTTATCTTCTTCACTCCTCTCAGATCTATCATCTCAACTCGCAACATTCAAGTAAGCCTTCCACGAATTTATTTCGTTCGTTTTTGTTTCGATTCTTGATGTGCTTTTCGTTCGTTTTTGAATCTCGTGGAATTTTTTGTTATTGCAAATGGTTATTATGTCCATTCAACTCGCAACATTCAACTCGCAACATTAAAGCAGGTGTATTTTGGATAAGACTATTTTTAACTCTTATTCTAGATTTTCATTCTGATATACGCTTTACCATTCTATAGTACAATGAAAAAGTAGATTCATTAAAGCTTCTTAAACCACTTATACTTCATCTTTTCTTCTGAAATACGAATCAGTAACAACTCCAATATGATCGCTATATTGATCTATCTGAATACCAGCAACTTCATTACGAGAAACCTCTTAATTATCTAAATAAATCAATATCTGATAAAAATATTACTATGACCATGAGAACATAGATATTTGACTTCACAACCATTCAAATTATTCAATCATTTAGAAAGAATAATTAATTTTAAAACATTGAGGATTAGCTTCAGCAAAATCTGAAAAATAATGGGTGGTATTGTAACGTTCCATTCTTCCAGCAACATTATTATTTCCTACTTAGATGGAATGTGTCTTTCTGGATGAATATTGGTAGTACTTATTTTCTTAAAATCATATTTTCAATATGATTGTCCAGAAAATGATTTTCATGAATGAAATTGGACCAGGTACAATCGGTAATACCTATCCTTAAAATTTCATTCAACATTCTTACATCATAATTTTTTTTCAAAAAATTATGATTTTTAGAACTCCTAGATCAGAAAACCATCATCTGTTTTCATCTGTATTCATAAAAATATCAATTCATACCTATTACAATCAAATATTTTATTCTGGACTCATGGTGAGTCTGATAATACATTTCTTCTTTCAGTCATCTCCTAAAAATGATGGACCTTTTCATGCAAAGTGTATCTGATTTCTTGAATACGATGGTATGTCCGATTTTCAACAAAACCAATTGAGGTGATTTCTTTTATTATTAATAATTCATAAAAAAATTATAATACCTAAATATTATTATCATCCTTTTCAGATTTTTCATTATAAAAAAGGTAAAGGGTACTTTCTTTTCATTCTCAAGTTAAATTATATTTTTTATAAAGCTCTTTTCTATCTAGGTAGAAATAATTTAATGATAATTAGATTGAATTAGGTATATTATCTTATCTTACCATCCAAACACATTTTTATGTATTAATAATTATTATGTTTTGTAAAAACAATTATGTCCCCCATTTCATTTTTGTTAGTTAATTGATCTACAGAAGTGTTATAAATGATTTGATGATCACGATTCACCCATATATATGGTTAGTCATTATGTGACATTTGGGTCCATAATATCCTTCTAATGCATTAGACAATGCATTATATATCATAGATCAATATGGGATACAGATGGTTATACCATGTCCAATGTGTTATGTGATGTGTCTCGTAAGAAATATTATAATAAATTATAGGAAAGGTGATTAACATATCCCAATATGAGGTGAATGAAACTATGTTTTCCCTTGACATATGTTATGACTTATATGATTATGTTTGTGCCACACTCTTATGTTATTCCACATACCAATGTTGTGATCTTGTGAATAAGGTTTTTTAAATCATGTTCCCACTATCATATAAATCATGTCTTATGTTATGCTAAAATTGTTATACTTGGACTCAGGTTTTATGATCTATGATTATATAGAACTGTTTCACTTATCTTTTTGATCATGTGCTTTGTGTATGCTCTTATACCCCCATGGATATCTTTTTATGAGATTAGATATTATATTTATATATATCATGTTTACCCATAATGAGTATCGTAAATAAAAACTTTTATTATTTTCATTCCCTAAGTTATAAAAATAAGTATTATGTAGGATGATTCAAAAATTTAATCTGTGAGATGAGTTGTTTTATGTGTGAAACCCAGGCCAAACACATATGTATTTTTTTATTGGTATTACATATATATAGTTCAACATATACTTTTTTTTACATTACCATGATATTAACATTACTTTTTCTAAAGAAATATTAATGTCCTTAGATTATATATCGGATCAAAAGGATATAGCAATTCTAATATATAATCAGAATGATCAGATAATATGACAATATTATTAAACATAAAACAAATGGTCTATATTCATATTTCTAACATGACACTTACGATGTATAGCTATTTGGTGTTGGGTACTTATGAAAACTACTACTACTTTCAAGATTTTGGCACTTGAAAGTGTTGAGTACTTTAGATCATAATGATTGAACAACAAGCATGAATAACACATGTTATATGCTCCATTAGGTATTCTTATATTTTAACATGTTTATTAGTATATTGGCATGAGATTATTATAAATGTGTATCATCTGATCATATTCACTTATTCCAGATAAAAATCATTTTGTTTATGTTTTATTGATGTATATTTTATTTGGAGAATCATTAGGCGTCATAGTTTTCTTTGATTCAATGAAATTTAAAACTGTTATATATAACTATATTTTGTTTTAAAAATAATATTCAAGCATATTTTTTTAAATACCTATAGATTTGTTTTATATTTTAAATTGTTTTACATTCAAATTATGATTTTTTTCATATAAACATGTATTTGTCTTATCTTAAAAATATATATTTTTTGTTGATATTTGTTATATTTAATAATGAGTCGAAGTTGGATTACGGCACATCGAATGAGCAATGAATTTGAGGAAGGTGTTGATGCCTTTTTGGAATTTGCAAAACGAAATGTTCCAAGTAGTGAAATTTTTTTCTGTCCATGCCTGAAATGTTTGAATATGAAGAAGTTGAAAAGTAGAGAGATAAAAGATCATCTGATATGTCATGGTTTTAATCCGAGTTACAGCCCTTGGATTTGGCATGGTGAAACTGGACGGAATGTCACTGATGATGATGATTCGCAAGATGGTAACTCCGATGGAATTGAAGAAATGATTCGCGATATTGTAGCAGAACAAATTGAGATAGAACCGACAGTTGCACGTCTATATGGTGATGCTGAAAAACCATTATATCCCGGTTGTACAGATTTTATGGTTTTGTCGGCGGTGTTAAGATTGATTAACCTGAAGGCGAAGCATGGATGGAGTGACATAAGTTTTACAGAGCTGCTACAATTGATGAAAGACATTCTTCCAAAAGATAACGATCTTACAAATTCACATTACAAAGCCAAGAAAATATTATGCCTGATGGGATTGGGATACAAGAAAATACATGCCTTTCCGAATGACTGCATTATATATAGGAAGGAATATGAATTTCTGTCAGAGTGTCCAAAATGTGGGACATCACGGTATAAGGTGAAAGAAAAATCACAGGGTGATGTAGAGATTACAAAGCTCCCTTCAAAGGTATTTTGGTATATTCCTATAATTAATCGTTTCAAACGTTTATTTTCTAGTTCACATGATGCAAAAAGGTTAAGATGGCATGCTGAAGAGCGGGTATGTGATGGAAAAATACGTCATCCAGCTGATTGTCCACAATGGAAGAAAATTGATGCGCAATATTCTACATTTGGAAATGAAATAAGAAATCTCAGACTAGGGTTGTGCACAGATGGAATGAATCCATACCGAACACTCAGTAGCACACATAGTTCATGGCCTGTTTTATTGGTAATTTACAACCTCTCTCCTGAAGTTTGTATGAAGCGCAAATATGTCATGTTGAGTACAATGATCTCTGGTCCAAAGCAACCCGGTAATGATATTGATGTTTACTTGTCACCGTTGATTGATGATTTGAAACTGTTATGGGCTGATGGTATTAGGGTGTATGATTCTTATAAAATGGAATATTTTCAACTGCATGCAGTGCTTCTGTTCACTATAAATGACTTCCCAGCGTATGGAAATTTGTCTGGATACAGTGTTAAAGGGCATAAAGCATGTCCAATTTGCGAACAACAGACATCCTATTGTCAATTGCATCATGGGAGGAAAACAGTGTACATGGGTCATCGAAAGTTTTTGCCTATGGAACACCCTTATAGAAGACTAAAAAAGGCATTTAATGGCTCACAAGAATTTGATACTGCTCCAAAACCTTTATCCCCTGATCTGTATTTTGAGAGGGTGAAAAACCTTGACGTGACATTGGGAAAGACACAGAAATCTGGTAATGATAGAAATATTTGGAAGAAAAGGTCAATTTTTTTTGAGCTACCATATTGGAGGTATCATGAAGTTAAACATAATATTGATGTCATGCACGTGGAGAAGAATATCTGTGATTATTTGATTGGAACATTGTTAGATATTAAAGGAAAGACTAAAGATGAGTTGAATGCAAGATTAGACTTACTATCAATGGGAATACGTTTGGAGTTAGCTCCCACTCCTAAAGGAAGACGAACATTTCTTCCCCCGGCTTGTCATACATTATCGAAGAGGGAGAAAATTAGCTTCTGTCAGTGTCTTCATGATACCAAAGTGCCTCAAGGTTATTCTTCTAATGTAAAAAATTTTGTCTCATTGAAGGACTTGAAGTTGATAGGTTTGAAATCACATGATTTTCACGTCATGATGCAACAAATTCTACCAGTTTCATTGCGTGGAATATTGCCCATTCGTGTCAAAAAGACTATAATGAAGTTGTGTTATTTTTTCAATTCAATTTGTAACAAGGAGATTGATGTGAATGCTTTGAACATTTTGTAAAAGGATACAATTTTTATACTTTTTCAATTGGAAATGTATTTTCCTCCAACTTTTTTTGATATAATGGTGCATTTAATGATTCATCTGGTTCGAGAAATAAAGCTTTGTGGACCTGTATATCTTCTTTGGATGTATCCTTTTGAAAGGTATATGAAAATATTTAAGGGGTATGTTAAAAATCTATATCGACCTGAAGCCTCCATTATTGAAAAGTATATTTCTGAGGAGGTAGCAGAGTTTTGTACGAGCTACTTGGCTGCAGCGCAACACATAGGTTTGCCTCCATCTCGCCATGAACGAGTTAATAATGAGGGAAAGGGGATTCGCGGCTTGAAAGTCAAATCATTGTCAGCTGAACAGATGAAGAAGTTAGAATCATACATCTTGAATAACATAGCTGATGCTCAACCATATATCACATTGCATATTAATGAGTTGAAACAATGTCATCCAAAGAAGAAAGAAATGTGGATTTTGAATGAGCACAACAAAACTTTTTTGTCATGGATTAAAAAGACTTTGCTTGGTAGATCAGATGTATCAGAGACATTAAAATGGATAGTGGGTGGTCCATGTTTAAATGTGATAACATGGTCTGGTTATGACATTAATGGTTATACATTTCATACAAAATCTCAGGACAACAGAAGTGCAGTTCAGAATAGTGGTGTATTGGTGTTTGCAGAAGCAATGCATTTTTCGAGTGCTAAGGATAAAAACCCAATTTCTGCATCAAATGCATATTATGGAGTGATTGAAGACATATGGGAGGTTGATTACTTTAAAATTAAAGTTCCCGTTTTTAACTGTAAATGGTTTAATGGTAACAACAGTGTCAGACACGATGAATTTGGAATGACACTTGTTAATCTGAATAGATTGGAAGACACAGCTGATTCTTTTATGATGACAACACATGAAAAACAAATTTTTTATGTAGTAGATCAATCAGATATGCAGTGGGATTTTGTTTTAAAAGGGAAAAAACAATATGTTGGTGAGGATGAACTTGATGAATATGCTGATTTATGTGAGATCCCTACTTCCATGGAAATATTAACAGAACATAATGACGATCATGTTAAAGACATAGTTTGTGCCATAAGGAACGATCACGACGAAGGAATTTAGGAAAACAATCCATCTGTACATTCCTAAAATTACAGGTAACATATGTTTATTTCTTGTTTACATTTATTTTTTCCATAAATGTTAGATATTGTAAGTTTTTTATTTATTAAAACATGTTTTAAAATAAAATAAGTATATGTTTTTGTTTGTTTTAATTTTGTTTAGTTTACTTTATCATGTTTATAACCATTACATGAATTTTAAAATGCTTATTTTTGTTCACTGATAATTACTTTACCATGTTTACAATGTTTACCAGGTTTACCATTTTTACCATTTTTACCATCTTGACCATCTTGACCATATTTTCCATCTTTACCATTGTTTAACATGCTTACCATATTACCAATGTTTACTATTATGTAACTTAGTACACTTTTCTATTTTCTGATTATAGTAGTATTAAAATATTTGAATTTGTATATTTGTTCACTGAAAATTACTTTAGCATGTTTACAATGTTTACCAGGTTTACCATTTTTTCCATTTTTTACCATCTTGACCATCTTGACCATCTTGACCATATTTGTCATCTTTACCATTGTTTAACATGCTTACCATATTACCAATGTTTACTATTATGTAACCTAGTACACTTTTCTATTTTCTGATTACAGTAGTATTAAAATATTTGAATTTGTATATTTGTGAACTAACGTTTGTTTTTTTGATTTGAAGGATAATGACAGATCATTCAGATGATCAACCACATGATTCTGGAGAGGAGCATATTGCTGGTCATACCTCTAGGGATGAACATTCACATGCTCCTATTACGACAAAGAGTTCAAAGGTTGGTAAACGTGGGTGCACATGTTTACCAAAATTATCACTTGCCCGTACGCAGGATCAGAGGATAGTAGTTGAGTTTGATGATGATGATATTCCTAGAGGTCCGAATTCCAAAGATTTTAAGAGTTTTGTTGCAACTCAGGCTAAGACCAAAGTAAGCATTCTGTATGATGATTGGAGAGGTGTAGATAAAGCGATTATCTCTCAGTTGTGGGAGACGATTTTGGTAAGATCTTTTGTCATTGTTTGACCATTATTTTAATGTTTCTAGTATATATAATATGTTTAACCTCTTCTTTATCAGATGACATTTGATATTCCTGACACTGGAGGAGTCAGGAAGAAATGCTTATCGTTGGATGCCAGGAGATGGAGGGATTTCAAATCAACCCTCTCATCTGATTTCATTTATGGTCATAGGAGTCATGACAATCCATGTCGTATATATCCTTTTATAGATGAAGACACATGGAGACATTTTTTTGAAAGTAGAGAAAAAGAGTCATTTCTGGTAAGGGCAATGTAAACTTTTATAAACTTTCTTATATAAATGATTTTATTAATGTTTTGTTAATGATTTCTTATTCTTAAATTATAGCAAACAAGGAAATCTCATCAGGAGATCCAATCTAAAAATGTATACCCTCATAGTTTATCTCGGGGAGGGTATACATTATTGGAAGAAAAAATGATAGCGGAAAAATTTCAACAACTAAGATCTGAGTCTTCAAGCTCTGGAGAGGTGACCCCTCCATCCCCTCCATCTAGACATGAAAAATGGAAGAGAGCTCGGAAGGGAAAAAAAGGGCAATATCTTTCGGAAGAATCGAGAATCGTAGCTGAGAGGATTGTAAGATATCTATTTAATTTATTTAAGTTAACTTTTTTCTTCATATAAGTTTCAATCATTACAGAAATGTTCAATTAATTAATACAGGACTCTCTTGAGGAGCAGAGTTCAGAGGGGACATTTACAGCTACTGGGAGGGAAGATATTTTATTTGCAGCATTGGGAAGGCCCGAACATCCTGGTCATGTAAGAGGATATCCGGCAGGTGTATCGGTAAGAAAAGTGTTTCCACGTTCTTCAACTTCTAACATTGAGGGGGTTTATAAAAAAAAATAGAATCCTTGGAGGCTGAAGATCAAAATATTAATGCGACGATGGAAGACAAGATTAAAGAGTCGGTGCAGTCTATGTTTGTAGAAATGCAAAGACAATTTCAGACTGCAGCTCCCACTCCTCCACCTCCCCCTGCAGACCCCATTATTTATCCTCCACCTCCGCCAGTAGCTCCCACTCCCGCACCTCAGCATGCGGACCCCATTTTTTATCCTACGCCTCCGCCGCATCTTCCTACATATTGCGAGTTGTATGTTGATGATTCTCAACATCATATAGTAGCATACGGGTTGGTATATTGTATAGGAGATACAGTTCATCATCAACAATTAGAGGTAGAGAATTAGAGGGTCACTGTACAGGATATTATAGATAGATCAGCTAGGGTACCAATACCTACAGATGAGGTGGCAACAGTTGGACAGAGTATCGACCATTTTTTAGTTTGTCCATCCAGACTTCTTCGACTCATTACCATAGAGGTATGAATGTTATATATTTTATTTTATTTTTTTATTAAATTTGTTTTATCATTTGAAAACTACTATAATTCTCAATTTTTTTTCACAGGAATACTTCAAAGGTAAAGAAATACTGTATAGACAACAACAAAGACAACATGCTATGAAATCAGATACAGATTCCAGTGGTCTTGACAGATTTTCAAGATATTCACATTTTTTGTTGGGTTTTTATGAGTTTCCAATGGAATCTCGTGTTTGTGGATGTGAAATAAGTGTGGGGATTACAAAATCTGATATCATGGAGCTTGTTACTAGAGATAAGTTGGGCATCAACGTGGTGCAAATTTTTTCCATATAAGTCTTAACACCTTTTCCCTGCGTTATATTTATTAAAAATGTATACTTATATATGTTTTGTATTAGGTATCTTTATAAAATTTGTGAGAGGAATGAACTGACAGAAGTATATGGATTCATGGACCCGCAATTGATTTCCCCTGAAGCATGTGCATTGACTGAGGAACAAAGAATGGTTTATATTGCTGAAAGATTTGAAAAGAATATAATCCAACAATGTTGGATGATTCCTTTTTGTGAGAGGTATGAAACACATTTCTCTCAAAGTGTTAATTATCTTTTAACATAAAAAACCACTAACATTAAATTTCCTTTTATCAGTAATCATTGGATGTTAGGGATTTTTTTCCCAAGGGAGAAAGCTCTTTATTGGATATGCTCTGTTCATGGTGATGTGTGGGCAAGTTTTAAGAATATATTGGAAAATTAAGTTTCAATTTCTCAATAGTTTTATATATTATAATGAATTTTAAATTTACCCCATTCGTATTATTTTCTAACAGTGCATGGGTCTACTTTCGAAAAAACACAAAGAAAATAAATGCAAAGATCAAATATGTAAATGCGAAGGTAAATTTCCATTTATAATTTGTACTTTTTGATTTATTACATAAAAATAATATATTTAATTTACACTCATTCAAAACAGAATTGTCATGAACAAAAAGGCCTCATCGAATGCGGATATTATATGTTAAGATTTATGTATGAAATAATAACAACTGGGACAGTTGTGAATTTTGACCTGGTACGATTTCCTCTTAAACTTTTCCATAATATTTCAATTTGATTTATTCATTATACACGTTAACTATCTTCTTTTTCATTTGTAGCTTTTTGATGACCCTCAACCCTATACTGCTGAAGACATCAAACACGTACAAGTGGAGTGGTCAAATTATTTTACAGGTTTGATTGAATTTTAGTTGTTTGTAATGTAAAATGTAATTTTGAATATTGTCGTTTTAATTTTGTATTTGGTAGTTGTTTAGGTTTGATTTAGTTTTTTTTGAAGTTGACAGTGTAAGTTTTGAATGTTATATAAGTGAATGTTTAATTTTTCTCTACTTCTTGTTTTGGTTTACTTTTGATGGTTCTTCTGGTATGGATTTGGGTCTGTGGGGGAGGGGTTCCAAGGGTGTGGGGGTGTGTTCAGTGGGGTTGGGGGTGTCCAGCGGTTTGGGAGGGCTGTCCGGTGGGGTGGGGGGACAGTCCTGGGGGGTGGTAGGGATGTCCAGGGGTGTGGGAAGCCGGTCCAGGGGTGTGGGAGTGCTTTCCAGGGGTGGGGGGGGGGTTGTCCAGGGGTGTGGTGGGGGCTGTCAAGTGGGGTGAGGGGGTGAGGAGGTGCTGTTCAGGTGGGTGGGGGGTTGTCGAGGGGTGTTTGGGGGTGTCCAGGGGCAGTCCAGGAGTGTGGTGGGGGCTCCAATGGGGTGGGGGAGGGTTGTCCAAGGGGTATACATGAGGGTGGGAGCTCCAATGGGGTGGGGGAGGGCTGTCCAGGGGGTATACATGAGGGTGAGGGCTCCAACGGGGTGGGGGAGGGCTGTCCATGGGGTATAAATGAGGGTGGATGCAGTCTAGTGGGTAAGTTTTATATGTTATCTATGTACATGCTTAATTTTGATGTACTTTTGTTTTTGTGGTACGATTTCTTGATTTGTTTTCTGGTTGATTCTGGTGGAGAGAAGATCACTGCATTCTGTTTAAAAAAAAAATTGGGTTTATCACGTCGGTTATTTAATAACCGACGTGATAAAATGCCTGGAAAATATTTTATTACGTCGGTTATTTAATAACCGACGTGATAAAAGGTCTGCAGAATAGTTTATCACGTCAGTTATTTAATAACCGACGTGATAAAAGGCCTGGAGAATGGTTTATCACGTCGGTTATTTAATAACCGACGTGATAAAGGGCCTGGAGAATGGTTTAGCACGCCGGTTATTGAATAACCGACGTGCTAAACGGCCTGGACAATGGTTTATCACGTCGGTTATTAAATAACCGACGTGATAAACCGCCTCCCTCCGGTTTATCACGGCGATTATACAATAACCGACGTGATAAACCCCCCTCCCCTGGTTTTTCACGTCGGTTTTATATGAACCGACGTGATAAACCACGCTCAGCCCGGTTTATCACGTCGGTTCTTATAGAACGGACGTGATAAACCACCCTTACCCTAGTTTATCACGTCGGTTCTATATGAACCGATGTGATAAACCCCCTCACCCCTGTTTATCACGTCGGTTGTTTAAGAACAGACGTGATAAACCATTGTCCAGGCCGTTTCTCACGTCGGTTCTTCAATAACCGACGTGATAAACCATTCTCCAGGCCCTTTATCACGTCGATTCTAAAATAACCGACGTGATAAACCATTCTCCAGGCCCTTTATCACGTCGGTTCTAAAATAACCGACGTGATAAACATCGCGATTTTATGTTTTTGACGTCGGTTTTTAAATAACCGACGTCAAAAACCTTATTTATAACGTCGCACGTATTAACGTCGGCTAGAAACCGACGTAAAAAATTAAAAATAACTGACGTAAAAAACGTTTTCTGCACTAGTGGCACTTATTTCTAATATTACTGGACCCACACAAGTATGGGTACCAAAATCTGTTTTTTCTTAATCTTTTTATAGGAAAGCTGCTTAAAGAGTTCCTGTAAAAGTGTATGGTACTTGGACAGTGGATGTTCAAGACACATGATAGGAGACTACTCATGCTTCAAGAACCTAATCAAAATAGATGGAGGACATGTCACATTTGGTGACAATTCCAAAGGAAAGATAATTGGCCTCAACCAAATTGGTAACTCTAACCCAGTTTTAATTTCTAAAGTTCTATTTATTGATGGATTAAAATATAATTTTCTTAGTATCTCACAATCACGTGATGATGGATTTCATGTTAGATTTGAAAATTATTCTTGCAATATCTTTAATTCTAAAGATGAATTAGTGTTTTCTGCTTTAAGAAATGAAAATGTTTACTCTGTTAACTTAGATTCCTTAGCTTCTCAAAATGATTCATGTTTAAGTGTATTCCATAAAGAGTCTTGGATCTGGCATAAGAGACTAGGACACTGTAATGTTCACTTCCTTATAAAGTTAACTAGAAAAATCTTAGTTAAAGATTTACCCAAACTTGAGTTTCCAAATGAAAAAGTGTGTAACCCCTGCCAAAAGGGGAAACAACACAAAGTTTCCTTCAAACCAAATAAAGAAGTGTCAACTTCTCAACCTATCGAACTGGTTCACATGGATTTATTTAGACCATCTATAGTTTCTAGATTAAATGGGAAGCAATATATTTATGTTCTTGTAGATGACTTTTCTAGATATACTCAGACCTTCTTTATGGATCACAAGAGTGAATCCTGCTCTTATTTTACTAAATATTCCAAGTCTGTAGAAAACCTTATTGGACTTAGAATTAAATCTTTAAGAAGTGATCGTGGCCGTGAGTTTGAAAATCAAGAGTTTGAATCCTTCTGCTCACAAAATGGTTATAATCACAATTTCTCTGCCCCTAGAACACCTCAAAAAAATGGAGTTGTAGAAAGAAGAAATAGAACCCTACAAGAGATAGCTAGAACATTGCTTAGTGAATATGACCTACCTATTTATTTTTGGGTTGAAGCTGTCAATACAACATGCTACATAATCAATAGAGTGTTGATCAAACCCATTCTTAAGAGGACTCCTTATGAGTTATGGAACAATAGAAAACCCAAAGTTAACCACTTCAAAGTTTTTGGATGTAAAGTATATATTCTTAATACTAAGGAAAATCTTGACAAATTTTCACCCAAGAGTGATAAAGGCATATTTTTAAGATATTCTTTGTCTAGTAAAGCCTATAGAGTGTTCAATAAAAGAAATAAATGTGTGGAAGAATCTGTCCATGTCAAATTTGATGAAACAGATCCACATGATCCTAAAACCTCTCTAGAAAACTTGGAGGATGATGTATCAAATCTTAACATCAATTCAAAATCCTAAAACACTTCTGTGAAAGAATCTGTGAAAACTTTCATTTCTGAAAATTCCTTAGAATCAAGTCACAATGAACCTGGACCTATCGATGAACCTGAAATCACTAGTCCCTTTTTTTCTAAAACTATTAGAACTCTTAAGAACCATCCTTTAGTTGCTGTTGTAGGAGACCTAGACAAAGGAACTCAAACTAGAGTTTCTCTTAGAAATCAGGTTGAACATCAAGTCTTCTTGTCACAACTTGAACCTAAAAACATTAATGATGCTATCAATGATGAATTTTGGGTGATAGCTATGCAAGAAGAACTTAATTAGTTTGAAAGGAACAAAGTTTGGAAACTTTTTGAAAGATCTAAGGAAACATTCACCATAGGCACTAAATGGGTGTTTAGAAATAAGGTAGAAGAAACTAGTAGAATAGTTAGAAACAATGCTATATTGGTCACACAAGGCTATAGTCAAGAATAATGAATTGACTATGAGGAGACTTTTGCACTAGTATCTAGACTTGAAGCCATTAGAATCCTGCTTGCCTATGCTGCACATATGAATTTCAAACTATATCAAATGGATGTTAAAAGTGCATTCTTAAATGGGTATATAGCTAAGGATGTTTTTGTTGAACAACCCCCTAGATTTACAAACCCTCATTTTCCAAATCATATTTTTAAATTATCCAAAGCTTTATATGGTTTAAAACAAGCTCCAAGATTCTGTTATGGTAGATTAAGTACTTTTCTTATTTCTAAAGGTTTTACGAAAGGAATAACTGATCCTACCCTTTTTATAAAATGAATTTCTAATGATGTGTTAGCTGTTCAAATCTATGTAGATGACATTATTTTTGGATCTTCAAAAAATTTTTTATGTGTTGATTTTTCTAAAATGATGCAAAATGAATTTAAAATGAGTTTAATGGGTGAACTAAAATTCTTTCTTGGATTTCAAATATTTCAAAATAATGATGTTATTATTTTAACTCAAAGTAAATATAATAGAGATCCTCTAAAATGTTTTGGATTGGATAACACTAAAATTAGTAAAAATCCCATGAGTACCACTTGTAAGTTGGATCTTGACGAAGATGGAAAATCTATTGATCAAACCACTTATAGAGGAATGATTGAAAGTTTACTCTACTTGACTGCTAGTCGACCCGACATTATGTTTAGTGTGTGTATGTGTGATCGTTTTCAAGAAAATCCTAAGGAATCTCATTTAAATGATGTAAAGAGAATTTTCAAATAACTCAAGCATACACCAAATATAGGATTATTCTATCCTAGAGGACAATCATTTGAATTAGTTAGTTATTCTGATGCTGACTTCGATGGATATAAGTTAGATAGAAAAAGAACCTATGGAACATGTCACTTTTTAAGCAAGTCACTAGTATCATGGTGTAGTAAGAAACAAAATTTTGCTGCATTATCTACTGCAGAAGATGAATACATAGCTGCTGGCAGTTGTTGTGCATAAATTTTGTGGATGAAACATACATTACTAGATTATGGATATCAATTCAGGCATGTACCTATAAACTATAACAACACAAGTGCTATTAACATCTCAAAAAATCATTTTTCACATTCTAGGAAAAAGTATATTGATGTAAGATATCACTATTTGAGAGATCATTATCAAAAAGGTGATATCACTTTGGAATTCATTGGTACTGAGTATCAGCTTGCTGATATATTTACAAAATCTTTAAATTCTGAAAGAATAGACTACATCATACATGAGTTAGGAACGATAAATCTTAAGTAAATATCTTACTGTTTCATGATTACGGTCTCATAGTCAGTGCTTCATGAATACTGTCTGACAGTTACTATCTCACCAAAAAGTTGACAGTTACTGTCTCACCATAAAGTTCATGTTTACTATCTCACCACAACGCTCAGTTTCTGTCTCACCGCAAAATTCATTCTCTGTCTCACCGTAAATACCCATGATCTCACCGTAAAGATTTTGTATGATTTTTATATTTGAATTAAAAACCATATCACTGTAATTATCCTTTTCACCTTTTTGTTTTCTTTCACTTTTACTTTTGCGACATTTGGTATTACTAAGTGATAAAATAAAGGAAGTATCATTTTTCCTTCACACGAGCTTTCTTTTATTCACTCATTCGTAACCTCTCTTCAAACCTATAACCCTTCTCTCTCTCTCAAACCTTTGGTGGATGCCTAGGATGAAACACCCTTCTTCGTCAACTCCGGAGAAACATAGTGCAAATAAGAAGAGAATTGCACCCAAGCTAGCACCCGAAGGTCCTCTAAACCCAAATCTGGTAAACCGAGTTGTCGTACCTGAGAAAGAGGTTTGACCCAAATGGATTCTATCAAGTAAGTCTCTGGTTTTGAAAGTTTTAAAAGAGAAAGGATGGCTAGAGTGGTTTTCGAAGGAATATAGACCTATCTATCCTAAGTTAGTGGCTCAGTTTTATCAATATGTTCAGTTATCCTTTGAGTCTGAAGATGGATATATTGTGAGAAGCTGGATCAATGGGTAGAAATTATCATTGTCTTTGAGGTTATGGGCTGCATGCCTTAGGATACCTCATGAAGGCATCTTTGAGGATTATCAGAGAGGACCTCCAACTTCAACCAAATTCTTTGATCTGGAGGATACTTTGAAAGCCTTAATTGGAAATGGCACAAAGAGGAGAGCCATTGCTGCTGAACTAGATGGAGAATCAAGGCTTCTGTTCAAGTATATTCAGAATCTGGTTAGCCCCAGAAAAGGTGATTTTTCTGTTTTAAAATATCAGGATGTGTTTCTGATTCACCTTATGAAAAATGGGCATAAGATCAACCTTTAAAAGTATATCATTCACCACATGTGTGAACTCATTAAATCCACATCCAAGCCAACCTTCCTATTTTACTCTTGGCTTATCTCAACCATGCTTCATGCCAAAGGTATGGTTGGACCTAATGAGGAAGTTTTAAAGGATTGTGAGTACTGCCTTTCAAAAGTCACTATCAAGAGGATGAAGATAAATTGGAACCCTTGGAAAAAGGCATGGGTAGAAGAAAATGATAGACTTTATGAAAAATTCAATCCTGTGGAACATCCCTCAAGACCAAGAGATATTTCTAATCCTGGTTTGGAACCAGATGAAGTTGTTGAGTACTCTTCTAAAGAATAAGAAGATGTTGATGTTCTCCCCCATGGAAAATATTTCTGTTGAGGAAGACAACACTTCTATCCCTCTTGTGGTAAGTGAAAAAGAAGTCCCTGCACCTACAGAAGTTGTTACTCTGGAAGCTCAACCCGAGGCTGAAATAGAATCTGTTTCCAAAGAAACTGAAAATAATGTCATGAAGAACCAATAGTGGAAGAGCTACCTATTATGCAAGGAGATGACCTTAATGAACTCCCATTAGAACAATCTGTTCCTGAGATAATCCCTTCAGTTGAGGAAAGGATGGAGCTGATTTTTTCAGTTGGCTAGACAGGAAATGTGAGAAGAACCACGAGATGAGTTTGAGGAATTAGACCAAGATCCTAAACCTACTAGTCCTGAGAAGGATGCAACTATTGAGGGCACTACTAGAAATTTGAGTATCTGCGCCCCTGCACACGGGCGACCGCCATTGGCGGTCGCTATTAAGACCATTAGCGACCGCCAATGGCGGTCGCTAATCCCATCTAAAAAACGTGGGATTTTTCCCGCCCTTTCATTCCCCACTTCCATTCCCACCGCTGCAATTTCAGGCCACCTCGCCGCCGCGCGCCGCCACAGTCGGTCACCCCTTCCAATACCTTTGTCGGCCCCCTCTTCCCCCTTCCCCGTCGTAGGTGACCCCCGTCACCCCCCACATCAACGGACCACCATCCACATGTCCCATCAACATACCTCACATACCTCCGGCCGCCGTAGATCCACCATGACCGGCAGGTGAAGCTTCACCATCCCTCATCTCCACTACCGTCTCCACTGGTTCCATACAGCGCAAAAAAAATGCTGTATTTCGATAGATGCTTTAGCGACCGCCATTGGCCGTCGCTATTGCTCTTTACCGACGAAGCAACAGCGACCGCCAAAAGCGGTCGCTAGGCGGTCTCAATAGGCCTTTAGCGACCGCTTTTGGCGGTCACTAATGGCCATTAGTGTAGTAGTGGGGGGAGCAACCCCAAATTTGGAATCCACTAAAGAACCAAACCTGATAGTTTCAAGTCCTGTAGACACTCGATATAAGTTCCCCAATTTCTATGATGTGGATGACTCTCAGCAAGTCTCAGTAAAAGGCCTTGACCTTTCCTCTTTGTTCCAGTTGAAATCAGTCTCTAATATAGCCCCTGCAAAGGAACCTGAAACCGTATCAATACCTATTTCTGAACCTTCATCAGACCAATCATCATTGGTGAGTAAGGTTGATCCAAAGGAATTTGGTGCTACCCTTTTGTATAGTGTTAAAAAAGTTCTGAATTCCCAAACTGCTCTTGTGACACATCTAAGTGAGAAAGATGCCTCTTTATTGTTGGAGAAAGTTATTTGGAAAATCCAACCCAAAATGCTTCATGAGATTCAGGAAGTAAGAATTGAGAATAGACTGCTTAGTGATGAAGTGAAGACCCTGAGAGGTATGATTGAAGAAATGCAGAAAGAGATTCATTCGAGATCAGAGCTTTTTTCTCATTCTGTAGAACCTTCTTTTTCTTAAATCCCACAGGATGTTGTGTCTCAGATTCAGCCACACTTAGCTTCCTTAGCTGAAAAGGTCGCAAAAAGGAACAAACAGATTGTGAAGGAGATGAGAGTGCTTGTTTTAAATCTTAACAAACTCACTGATGAGTATATGGGGTATCTTCAGAAAGTGCTGAATCAACTGAAATCTCTCACCACCACTGTCAATGCTTCTAAAGCCTCTGGTCAATCCTCTCAACCCTCTTTAGACAATGATCTGCTCTGAACAGTGGTCAAAGAAGAGCTTCAGACTGTGCTTAGTGGATTAAATAAATATTTTCTACATGAAGTTATCAATAACAGTCACTACAAAAAAACGGACGTTTAGCGGCGGTTTTTTCACAGCGGTTTTAAAAACTGCCGCTAAACGTGTTTCGGGCCGCCATTTCACGGTGATTTTTAAACCGCCGCGAAAAAACCGCCGCGAAATGCCTTAAATTTTTTTATATATTTTTTTAATTTTTTTTAAATTTTTTTGAGGATTAGCGGCAGTTTTTTAAAAAACCACCCCGAAATAGTGGCGGTTTGGGTAAAACCGCCGCGAAATGAAAGGAAAAAAATAAAAAAACATGAGAAACCCCGAAAATCACTAAAACGACCACAACTTTTGATCCAGGTGTTCATTGGAGAACCACGACCAGTCAAATCGAAGCTCATGAAGAGATATAGAGGTACGTATAATCAAAACAGTGAGACAGTATAAGATGAGGAAGATATGAGAGTTATAAGAAAGTTGAAAAAAGTTCTCCAACTTCAAACGACCATAACTTTCGCTCCGGGTGTCTGTTTGGGCTCTACCACATATTAAATCGAAGCCAGAGAAGAGAGATATGCACAAGTTCAACATAAAAAAGATTCTGTCGTGTTTTTTGACCCCAAAAACCCCTATAAAGGCCTCCGAAACCCCGTTTCCGTCACCGGTGTCCCGTCGAACTTGTCTTCAAATGGACCTAAATTTCGATCCGCATGTCAGTTCAGACTCCTCCACCTGCCAGATCATATCTCGTTCTATGAGCTTCAATTTGACTAGTCGCGGCGCCCACATGCACTTCTGGATCATAAGTTATGACCTTTTTAGTGGGTATCAGGTTTGTTATGTTTTTCGATGCCTCGTTTCTAGCACCCGTTCCCCGTCAGCTTTTTTTAAATGGTTGTAACATCCGATCCGCCTATCCATTCAGACTCTTTCACCCATCAGGTCGAAGATCGTTTCAGGATATTTGATTTGACAGGTCACGGATCTGAAACAGACTCTCGGATCATAAGTTATCTCCGTTAATGTGAGTCCAATGTTTTTGTCACTTTATGACCGTTTTGACGGGTTTTAATGGTTGCTCCATTTATTACTATTTATTTGGGTTTCCATGACCTGTTATCTTTATCAATGGTTTTTTGTGGGTTATTATGATGATTATGTTGAATTATTAAGGGGTTTTCCAGAGTTTTCATGAGTTTTCATGCGTTCTAATTCTTTCTAATGCCTTATTATTCATATGCTTCTCCATCTGTTTTCATGCGTTTTCATGATTTTTCATCCCTTATCACGTCTTTTCATACCTTTTCATGTGTTTCCTTTATTATTTATTATTTATTATTTATAATATACTTTAATTTATTTATTAACTATTATTTGTTACTGGTTATTTATTATTTATTATTTATTATTTATATTTATTTATATTTATTTATTATTTATTATTCATATTATTTATTATTTATATTTATTCATATTTATTATTTATTATTAATTATTTATTATTACTAATAATATAATATTATTGTTAATAATAATATTTGTTACTGGTTATTTATTATTTATTATTTATTATTTATATTTATTTATTATTTATTATTTATATTTATTTATTATTTATTATTTATATTTATTTATTATTTATATTTATTTATTATTTATATTTATTTATTATTTATTATTTATTATATATTATTAATTATTTATTATTACTAATAATAAAATAATATTATTAATAATAATATTTGTTACTGGTTATTTATTATTTATATTTATTTATTATTTATTATTTATTATTTATTATTTATTATTTATTATTTATTATTTATTATTTATTATTTATTATTTATATTTATTTATTATTTATTATTTATTATTTATATTTATTTATTATTTATTATTTATATTTATTTATTATTTATTATTATTTTTATTTATTATTTATTATTTATTATTATTTATTATTTATTATTTATTATTTATTATTTGTTTATTATTATTTATTATTTATTATTTATTATTTATTATTTATTATTATTTACTTATTATTATTTATTGTTTATTATTTATTGTTTATTGTTTATTATTTATTATTTATTATTTATTATTTATTATTTATTATTTATTATTTATTATTTATTATTTATTATTTATTATTTATTATTTATTATTTATTATTTATTATTTATTACTTATTACTTATTACTTATCAGTTATTAGTTATTAGTTATTAGTTATTATTTATTATTTATTAGTTATTATTTATTATTTATTATTTATTATTTATTATTATTGAGTTTATATCTATTATTTATGTATTATTTATTTTTTCAATTAATATATATAAGTATATTAAATTCTATTTATTAACCACATGACGAGCTTGCTGGAGTGGTAAAGTCTTTGGAAAATATGCAAGAGGTTAGGGGTTCAAATCTCACCAAACGCAGTATTTCTTTATATTGCATGGGCATGTGCATGGGCATGTGTTCATGGGATGTGCATGCATGGATAAATAAATTAAATGAAGTTATACAAAATAAATAAATAAATACGAAATAAATAAATAAATATGAAATAAATTCGAAATAAATACGAAATAAATAAAAAATAAATAGGAAATAAATACAAAATAAATCGGAAATAAATACAAAATAAATAGGAAATAAATGCAAAATAAATAGGAAATAAATAAAATAAATAAAATAAAGAAAATAAATGAAATAAATGAAATAAATGAAAGAAATGAAATAAATGAAATAAATGAAATAAATGAAATAAATGAAATAAATGAAATAAATGAAATAAATGAAATAAATGAAATAAATGAAATAAATGAAATAAATGAAATAAATGAAATAAATGAAATAAATAAAATAAATGAAATAAATGAAATAAATGAAATAAATGAAATAAATGAAATAAATGAAATAAATGAAATAAATGAAATAAATGAAATAAATGAAATAAATGAAATAACTGAAATAAGTGAAATAAATGAAATAAATGAAATAAATGAAATAAATACGAAATAACGGAAATAAATGCGAAATAAATGCGAAATAAATGCGAAATAAATGCGAAATAAATGCGAAATAAATGCGAAATAAATGAGAAATAAATGAAATAAATGAAATAAATGAAATAAATGAAATAAATGAAATAAATGAAATAAATGAAATAAAGGAAATAAAGGAAATAAAGGAAATAAAGGAAATAAAGGAAATAAAGGAAATAAAGGAAATAAAGGAAATAAAGGAAATAAAGGAAATAAAGGAAATAAAGGAAATAAAGGAAATAAAGGAAATAAAGGAAATAAAGGAAATAAAGGAAATAAAGGAAATAAAGGAAATAAAGGAAATAAAGGAAATAAAGGAAATAAAGAAAATAAAGAAAATAAAGAAAATAAAGAAAATAAAGAAAATAAAGAAAATAAAGAAAATAAAGAAAATAAAGAAAATAAAGAAAATAAAGAAAGAACTGCCTCGGTCTTCTACTGCACCTAATCTGGCCTGTGATCCTTGATCAACAACTGTCCGTTAGTCACACCCTGAGTCAGATCAGGCCTGTGATCCTTGATCAACAACTGCCTCGGCCTTCTACTACACCTAATCTGGCTCCCTCAGTTTTTGAAGGCCTTCCTTTACCTTCTCTATCAACTAGATCCCTTCCTTCTTCTAGCTCCACTTCAGCTCCTATGGCTTCCTCTTCTGCTGCTGATAAAGGCAAAGAGAAGGACAACTCTTGAAGAAGAACAATGATTACTCCTTTATAGGAATGATGTTGTTTTTTTTTTGCTTGTTTCTATTTGTACTGAATCTTATTTTCTTTAATGAAATTTGCACTTTTCATGACTTCTCTTATTTTATCTTTTTGATAATCCCAAAAGGGGGAGAAATCTCTATATGTTAGACAAATCTCTATATGTTAGAAATTTATCTTATCTCTATATCTATAGTTGAATCAAATATACACTTTAAATCTACATGATTTGTGATCATCAAAAAGGGGGATATTGTTAGACTCCTCATGTACTAATCATGTTTTAATGATCAAAAATCCTATTCAACCTGGTTAAATCCTGTAAATTATATCAAATCATGTATATTATTGTTTAAGTATTCTCATGCTTTAAGAAGATACATTCAAGATCTTAATTTCTCTAAATTTAGTTTAATTACTTTATATTATCCTGGACTCACTTTATAATGATTTCTCTGACAAATGATTAAGTTTAATTCTTTCCATAAGTATCACTGCTTAATTCTGAATACAGATATTTGCCTAAGTCTGAGACACCGTGAAACAAACACTGTGAAGCAGACACCTTGAACATTCAGACGCCGTGAAGCAGATACCCTGAACATTCAAACACCGTGAAGCAGACACCATGAACATTCAGACACCATGAAGCAGACACCGTGAAGCAGACACCGTGAACATTTAGACACCGTGAAGCAGACACCGTGATATCCAGACATCGTGAACAAGACATCGTGAATGAGACACCATGACTACTAGACACCATGACCAATCCAGACACCGTGTGAAGGAGACACCATTTCCATGACATACTTTGACACCGTTTCCTAATATATTTTTTCATCTTTCAATTTAATCTCTAACGGTGATATTTGAAGATTTTAATGCACTGACATAATTAATGTTTCCTTGTAGACATATCATCATAAAATACGAGGTACGAGGTGCAGAATACATGCAAACTATTATCCCCAACACATTCACTCCAAGATAAAAGCGTAATGCGGCCCAGAAAAAGAAGCATGTAGCACAACACAAAGAATAAACTGGTGGGCATGAATGTGAGAACAATATACATTTAGAGAATTGGCTCATGCAACTCGACTCTGCTGAATAACACATGAAGCATACTAAAATCCCGAGAACATCTTCACACTGTTAAACATCACAAAGAACACAAGCCGAATTTTTCTGACTTACGACACTCTGTTTTCTAGACGAGGACTCTAGTTCTGCATCTGCTTCATCTCAGAAGCCCAGAGCTGTAAAGACTAACACTCAGATCACTTCTAAACCTATCTCAATCTTTCTTCTCTGTTGTGTATCTTTTTATTAAATTTTGAGCAGTGTGTTTTTCTGTATAATAACACATTCTGTCTCCTGCATTAAACTAAAAGAAAGCAAGATATCCTTACTCACACACTCATTTACTCTTGTGTATACCCACAGATACGTGTGGAAGAGGTCATTGTGTGGCCTGGTAGTTTGTACCCACGAAGAACTGTGGAAGAGGTCCTTGTGCGACATGGACAGTCTTGTGCACTATTGTTTAACCCCGATCCAGGGTGTGGATCAAGTTTACTTATATAAACTTCTTGGTGGCAGGTGATCACCAAGTGGAGTGGATTAAGTCTCATCTTGAGACTGAACCACTTGTTTCATATCCGCTGTGCTGCTTAATTTAGTTTTCTCTGTTTTACTGCTCTACTGGATAATTCAGAAATCACTAAACTTACTTTGATAGTTAATCTTGGAAAGAAGTTATAATTGTCTTGCCTAAGTAGAATAACTTCAAAAGTAATATTAATCACTGGTATTAATATTACTGAGAACTAATCAATCTTCAAAGAAGTTATTCAAATAGTCAAACCTTTATAACCATATTACTTTGATTAACTGGGCGGTATTGAATCTTTTGGGGAAAAACTTTAGAAATACCTTTTAATCAATTTTTTTTATAGATACTCAATTCACCCGCCTCTTGAGTATTCTACTCCGACCAACAATAATTATAATGAATAATTATAATGAATAATTATAAAGAATAATTATATTACTAATTAACTAATTAATTATTATATAATAATTTTTAATAATTACTAATTAATGATTATAATGAATAATTATATTACTAATTACCCACTTAACTATTATATAATTAATAATTATATTACCAATTAACTAATTAATTATTATATAATAATTTTTACTAAATATTAATTAAAAATTATAATGAATAATTATAATTTATAATTATATTACTAATTAACTAATTATAAAAAGGGCCCCAACTCTATCTTTCTCAAAAAATTAACTAATTAACTATTATATATTTAATAATTATATTACTAATTAACTAATTAGTTATTATATAATTAATGATTAATAATTACTAATTAACTAATTACAAATTATATAATTAATAATTATATTACTAACTAACTAATTAATTATTATATAATTAATAATTATATTACTAAGCAACTAATTAATTATTAAATAATTAATAATTATATTACTAATTAACTAAATATATTACTAATTAACTAATTATATTACTAATTAACTAATTAATTATTATATAATTAATTATTAATAATTACTAATTAACTAACTAATTATTATATAATTAATATTTATATAACTAATAATTATATTAGTAATTAATAATTAATAATTAATAATTATAATGAATAATTATAATGAATAATTATAAATAATAATTATATTACTAATTAACTAATTAATTATTATATAATAATTTTTAATAATTACTAATTAATAATTATACTGAATAATTATATTACCAATTAATTAATTTACTATTATATAATTAATAATTGTATTACCAATTAACTAATTAATTATTATATAATAATTTTTAATAAATATTAATTCATAATTATGACAAATAATTATAATTTATAATTATATTACTAATTAACTAATTATAAAAACGGTCTCAGCTCTATCTTTCTTAAAAAATTAACTAATTAACTATTATATAATTAATAATTATACTACTAATTAACTAATTAGTTACTATATAATTAATGATTAATAATTACTAATTACCTAATTACAAATTATATAATTAATAATTCTATTACTAATTAACTAATTAATTATTATATAATTAATAATTATATTACTAAGTAACTAATTAATTATTAAATAATTAATAATTATATTACTAATTGACTAATTATATTACTATTTAAATAATTATTAATTGGTTAATTATTATATAATTAATTATTAATAATTACTAATTATTTATTATATAATTAATTATTAATAATATTTATTTAATAATTTAATAATTTAATAATTTAATAATTTAATAATTTAATAATTTATTATATGTTTAATCCATGTTTTAACTTTAAATTATATCGGTCTTATAGTTTATATTTTATAGTCTTTCAAAACCACATACTTGAATCATTTTTAAGTTTAAAGTAGGTGGTTTTGAAAGCTTATAAATTATTTTTCATGAACATTTTTTTCGAAATTCTTTTTATTTTAAACTATTTTTATATGTTTAATCCATGTTTTAAGTTTCATTTATATTGGTCATATAGTTTATAATTTTTAGGCTTTCAAAGTCACGTGATTGAAACATTTTTAAGATTCATGTAGGTGTCTTTGAAAACTTATAAATTATTTTACATCAACATTTTTTACAAAATTCTTTTTATTTTCAACTATTTTTTATATGTTTAATCCATTCATTAAGTTTCATTTATATTGATCTTATAATTTTTATTTTATAGGCTTTCAAAGTCACGTACATGAAACTTTTTAAGTTTCAAGTAGGTGGTTTTGAAAGACTATAAATTATTTTTATCATCATTTTTATGAAATTATTTTTGTTTTCAACTATTTTTTATATATTTAATCCGTGTTTTAAGTTTTATTTATATTGGTTTTATAGTTTATATTTTATAGTGTTTCAAAGTCACGTACTTGAAACAGAATCCCACATCGGAAATGCAGAATGTTCTGCGTAGGAAAAGGAGAACCAAAATCCCACATCAGAAATGCAGAATGACATCCGGGGTAAGCTCTCTTATAAAAGGGAGCCCTGGGTGAGAGCTTCTGTCAGAATCTAGACTACTGTAATGGTAGTACTGCTGGATTTTTAATAGCGGATAAATTCTGCTGAAAAATTTATTTTTATTTTTATTTTTGTTTTGTTTTGTTTATATATATATATATATATAAACAAAAAAATAAAAATAAAAAATTTTAAAACAAAAAAATAGTAATTTTTTAGTAAAAAGGCGGAAACTTCCCTACCGCCTTTAGAGCTTATTTTTAAGAATTTTTTTAACCTAGGTTTTTTTTATAAAATAATTTAAAAAAAACATATTTTAAAAAATCCCCTAATATATATATATATAGATAGATAGATAGTCTAAAAAATCACCGAATCTTATGATGTCAACTGAACACATGAGTATTTATTTTTTGAGTGACTACATATGCATCTCTTATTTAAATTATCACATGCAGGTTTTTTAAGTGACCACATGTGTATTTTTTAAGTGACCACATGTGTATTTATTTAAGTGAACACATGATCTGTTGAAGTTACGGTATGAAGCTTTTTCAAACCCACCGCAAGTGTATATCTGTACCTACTATGAGAAAGCAAGTTGCCACATGATCAAATCTTAAGTGAACCTACCGCACGTTGAAATTTCAACTGACCGTACTCCTTAAGGTAACTTAAGTGATCACACATTATAATATTCACACAATCAATATACCGACCACATGTCATATGTACCACAACACACTTTAATTTCATGCTAAGTTAACCGACCGCAAGACATATACCTCGCGGTAACTCGACACTCACAGTCAATTCAATACTTTATTTTGCTAAATTCTGAAGTTTTTAGCATGCTTTGTTTTTCATTATTTTTGATAATATGATTTACTACATTCTTATATTAATTTTTAGTGTATTTTAAATATATTTATTGGGTGTTTAATTATTCTTTATTTGTACATATACATACAATATATATTTTGATTATTTAAATTTTTATATTTTAAGTTTATTTCCTTGTCTTATTCTTTTATAAATTAATATTTAGTGACATAAAACTTATTCAAACTTATTTTGTGGTATTTGATGTAGTATAATTTAATTTTGAATAATTATACACTGTATGAAATTAGAAAGTATTCTAAAATTTGAATTATAACAGTCAAATTGTCTTACTATTTTTATGGGATTTATTTAACCTATTATTTTGAAGATTATTTGAATTATTTAATGAGTAATTAAAATTAATTTGAATTAGTCTTTAAGTTTTGAATTTGAATGATTTTTGTTACTATTTTTCTGGAATGATAATTTTTTCTCTCTTGGATAATTATGAAGTTGGAATTTAAATTAATTTACCCAGTTAGAGATTGAAAGGTTAGTTTCGTATATCATATTTAAAGGCTTCAGGGCACATTCAAGAACACAAACTTTTGATAATCGAAAGAGCTTCACTCTGAACTTTGAAGTATGGTACAAACCAAGTGTTGTGCGATCAAGTTTTTATCCGCCAGACAGATTTTCAAGTGTTGAACGAAAACTTTTACGACTTCTATTACTACCTTAAAGAGACATCCTAATACATCACTCAAAAACCAGTACCTATGTTGTCATGACCCGAACCAATGAGGCTCAAACCGTGATTACCCCAAACCCACCTCCAATAGGTCAGGAGTTGACAACCAGTGCTGAGTAGACATATCACTCACATGGGAGGCCTTATCCTAATTTACATGTACACACACACACACACACACACATCTCCAAACCCATACAATGTTGAAATGTAAAACAATAAATAACCATGCATGCATATATCTAAAATCCCACCATTAGAGCACGGAAACAAGTACTCGAAAACAAAAGGACCAAATACAAGTCCACCACAAAGAAACTAAAAACAAGTATAACTTGTAAAGTGGGCGAGGACTGTTGTCAAAGTTATCATAGGAACACACCTCGGTCTATCCAGCTCACTATTCTCCCCCTAGTCCTAGTTCCTCTAGGACTCCATCAAAAGGTTGGTCGTCTGCATAAGACATGACACATGTGGGAAAAACTCATGCAGGGGTGAGTATAACAATACCCAGCAGGACATCCAGAAATCACTAAGTATATAACATCAAGAATAATAGTCAGATTATCACAGGTACGTGTCAATGGTATATATATAACAAGAACATCCAGATAAACTCATAGTAGACACACAATCGCAAGTAAGATCACAACCATATTTCCAGCTTAGGATCCCTGCTCGAAGGTTCTATATAACACTCATCCCGGAGAACACACTCCATGAGTCCAATAACACTGATAGTGTCCATCTGAGATATTGTGATTGTCAGGTCTTTCTATAAGAAGTACATGTTGGAAGTCTGAAGAGATCAATGCACAAAATGAGGATCACTCTCAGAGCCATGGGGTATACCAACAACCCAATATGGATTAACCCTCTAAGTAGGGGATCGATGTCCATGTAGTGTTGGTCACAACGATACGAAAAGGCCCACATTGGTCAATGATGATGATAGAGGATCTCACTCCGAGCCTCATGGAGGGATTCCCACAACTCTATCCCAGACTGAAGTTCCTCAAAGGGGATCACCATCCTATGCATAGGATGTGAGTCCATACTAAACCCTTAGGGAATGAATCAAGGAAACACACCCTAAAAAAACTTGTCCAAGCTGAATAGGACAAGTGATCTAAGCCATATTTGAAGGAGTACACAATGTAAACTCGTAGCACACAATGTCCCTTCGGCACTGGGTCCTACCCGTATATCACAACCCATGTCTGTGTCCGAGTACACGGAATGTTCGAGCCTGTGTACTTCTGACCGTGCCCAGATTCCCTTGTCCATTTATAAGTACACAACATGTCCAAGATGATGTACCACTGGCCTTGTTCGTGTACCCTCCGAGGCACATACTGAGCCGCTATGTATGGATCACACAACGTGTGACCTAGTAACACAGTGTATGATACTTATCTCTGTGCCAAAAACCCTAACACTACATAGGGGGTCCCACATGAGGTATAATTTCGGATTAAACGCTGTGTAATCTAAGATTTTCTAGAATCTTAGATATGGTTCACACATTGTCGTCCACTCCTCCAGTCACGAATCACGCTGACCAGTAAGGAACATGACTGACCGAGCCTTACTGTTGTTGTTCACCAAAATCCATCCATCTGATTTGCACAGAAATAGGTTGTTGTCACACCTCATCACCTCAAATATTCAATAATAATTTTTTGCACCAAGAAACGAGTAGAAAATGATTGTTTATCCGGTATTTGTTGAACCCATGGCCAAAAAGAATGCTGACGATGAACGAACGAAGAAAAATGGGAGGAATCCAAGAAACACAAGATAAGGACAAACTTCACCCATGTTAAAGTTGGCCTCAATTCATTTTCATTAGAACTATGAATGAAGATCCAAAACAAATAAAAATTTCTCCCAAATTCTCCATAAATAAACCTGCACCCGTAATACAATCGACCCACAAATCAATTTTCTAATTAATTGATTCATGTTCTTCATAGGAATAAATCAACAGGGATAAATACACATAAAACAAATGTCCTACCAGATGTTGGATCGATCACTGATGAAGAATGAATCTACATCCTTGTCATTGGTGAGATCTTTGAATTTCGATGGTGCAACGATCCTCGATCCCAATCCGATCCGATGTCGTCCGCCAAAAACAGTCTCCTCTAATGGTCCTCTAGGTCTCTAGGGTTAAAGGACCAACCTTGATATTTCCTCATAACCATATGTATTTATATATAAAAAATAGGTCACTGTATCAACATGATAAAATAAATAATTTTATTTATTTATTTTATCAATTCACCCACGACTGCACTCAACCCAAACGTCCAACACACTTTATGGTTAAGTCACGCCTAGGGTAAAAATCATGTTCTAAACTCAATGACGACATCTGATTTCTAATATGAGCCATTTTATAGAAGTTATTATACTTTTTCAAGAAAACTGCACATGCGTGATATTTAATATATTTTAAAAATTAATTCTGAGCTCACTGGGCTTCGAAATCTCATGCCGTCTTAGCTTCTAGCTCCAAAAATAATCCATATAATATTCTAAAGTAATACATAGAAAAATCAGATTCATTACATTCTTACCACCTTAGGGATTTATGCCTTAGAAATCCAAAACAAAAGTGTACATAAAGAGATGTGGGTACTGAGCACACATTTGAGTCTTTTGCTCCCAGGTACTCTCTTGAAGATTCCTTTACTTTCGTCGGATCATACTAAAAGAATTTCTCACCCATGGAGGATCCTATCCTATCGATCCTCAATATCCATCTGGTACTTAGCGAAGGTAACTCCACCCTCGGTGTCCAACTCACCCCAGTTGATAACATGTGAAGGGTCATGCACGTACCTTCTTAGCTATGACACATGAAAAACATCATGTACCCGATCTAACTGCAACAGTAGAGCTAAGTGGCACACCACCTCCCCAAATATATACAGTATCTATAAAGGTCCAATGAATCTTGGAGATATCTTGACACCTTATCCAAATCTCCATAATCCATGTCGAGGTGAGACCCTCAAGAATATATGGCATCCCTTCTCAAACTCCAAATACCTCCTTCGTCGGTCCACATAGGACTTCTGATGGATCTTTGTAGTCCTCATACACTCTTGAATGACTTTCACCTTCTTTGTAGTGGCTTTCACCAGCTTTAGACCCATAATTAATGACTCTCCTGGGTTGGTACAATATAGTTTTGATCTATAGGGTCGCCTGTATAAGGTATCAAATAGTGCCATATCGATAGTGGAATGATAGCTGTTGTTATATGAAAACTCCACCAATGTTAGGTGATCCTCCCAGCTATGACCAAAGTCTAACATGAAATCCCACAACATGTCCTCCAAGACCTGAATGGTCTGCTTAGTCTGACCGTTATTCTGGGGGTGAAAAGCTATGCTCAGATTCAACTGATTCCTAAAGGAATCATGAAATCCATTGCATAACCGAGTCTTGAAGCGAGTATCATGGTAAAAAATGACCATTGAGAGAACTACATAGATTCAGACTATTTCCTACATATAGAGGCATCCTAATACCTCTACCAAACTCTGATATCAAATAACTAGGAAGTGGAATGACTTGGTGATTCGTTCTATGAATACCTAGATGGAATTGTGTCCCTTGGATGTATGTGGTAACCCTATAAAAAATTACATGAATATCCCATCCCAATTATACTATGGAACCTTAAGGGGTTGAGCTAAACCCATCGTAACCTGGTGTTCATCCTCCACTTGCTGATAAGTAAGGCATTGAGAGACATACTCTACAATTCCCTTCTTCATCTGTGACCATAAAAAATGACATCAGAGGTCATGGTACATCTTCACTACACCTGTATGTACCGCCAAGGGATATGTATGAAAATCACTCAAAACCTCCTCCTGTAACATCACTGGTACCATTGTGAATCCTTTTAAAAGAATGAAATGATCCCCACCTTCATAAAACCCATTAAGAGCATGTCCAATGTATATCTGAGTACATAGAGAGTCACAATTGGTATCCCAAAGTTGTTTCTCCCTAAATCACTATAAAATAAGAGGGTTAACAACCATAGACTGGAGGTAAGATGCTTCATCCCCATTCAAAAAGGATAATTACTATGAGGCCAACTTCTCTGATGCCTCGCTCAATAATTGTGAACAAGATATCCCACTAAGAGCATCTACTACCACGTTCCCCTTCTCAGGATTATAATCAATCTCGAAGTCATAAACCTAGAGGAACTATAAACATAAACTATGTCTCAAGTTAAGATCCTTTTGACAGAATATATACTTGAGACTCTTATGGTCTGAATAGACGATAAACTGCTCACCCATCAGGCAGTTTCATCACATCTTCAGTGAAAAAACTACCACTACTAACTCAAGATCATGGGTCACATAGTTCTTCACATGTGGTATCAACTAAAGTGAACCATAGACAATAACCACATACCTATGAATCAAAACAAAACCAAACCTATTACCTGATGCATCATAGAACACTATGTACTCGACACCCTCCTATGGTAATCACAATATGGGAGCACTCGTCAATCTTTACCTTAACTCCTAGAAATCCTGTTATAACCTCTATGTCCACATGAAAGGATACCCCTTTCAGGTTAAATCTGTTAAGGGAGATAATATCATAGATAAATCTAGCATGAATTTTTGATATCAGCCTTCTAACCCTAGGAATCTTTTCACCTCCATCACACTCCTGGGTGGTTCCCAAGCTAACACTACCTCAACCTTCATTAGGTGCACTGCTACATCATATTCTGAGATAACATGTCCCATAAAGTGGATATTTTGAATACAAAATTAGCACTTTGATAGATTCCCATAAAGATGGTTCTCTCAGAGTACATTCAGTACCATCCTCAAGTGTCTTGTGTGCTCCTCCTCGGATGCTGAGTACACTTGGACATCATCAATGAAGACTACCACAAACCGTCATAAGAAAGGATTAAATATCTGGTTCATGAGTTCCATGAAAACTGGTTGGGAATTCATCATGCCAAAGGGAATAACTAAGTACTCATAGTGATCATAAAGACATCAGAAAACCATCTTTAGTATATCCTCATCCCATACTCACAACTGGTGATAACCTGATCTTATGTTAATATTAGAGAATCATTGTACCCCTCTAAACTAATTGAAGAGGTCATCAATCCTTGATAGTGGATACTTGTTCTTTACGGTCACCTAATTTAGGCGATGGTGATCCACACACAACATCAATCTCCTATCTACCTTCTTAGTGAACAACACTAGGGTTGCCCAAGGTGAAACACTGGGTCTAACAAAGCCCTTACTCTATAAGTACCACAACTACACCCTTATCTTGAGAATATCTACTAGATCTATCTGATATTGTAGTGCAGGTATCAGGGTTTTCTTAGGGTTCATATCAATACAGAAGTCTATTTCTTGGTGGGGAGGTAAACCTCAAATTTCCTCAGGAAATATATCCACATGCTTTGCCACCACTATAAGAAACTAGAAACTCATAGCATCCACTACACCAAGGTTCATTATAGTTAACTTATGAGTGATTAGATTCAATACCTATAAATGAGTCCATCTTTATCTATTTGAGTTTCCTTTTCACCCTCAAAGGAAAATCTCATCCCATCACTGTTGACACATCACATCTTCTGCCTAAAACAATATATCTGGTCATGAACTATAGATAACTAGTCCACACCTAATATGATGTTGTAACACCTCATCACTACTAAAAATATATCCTAAAAAAATATTTCCCCCAAGAGTCAGTTCACACCATCGACACAAGTGTGTGATGCTAAGTCACCTCCAATAGGAGTCTCTAAGCGCAAGGTTCAAGCTAAAGGATCAACTAGAATCTCTAAGTCTTGAACCAGATAAGCAGAAATAAAGGAATGAATCACACCTGTATCTATAAGTAATATAGATAAGGTATAAAATACACATATCATACCTTGTATCATCTCTGGATTCTCTGGGTTATAAGCCTCAACCACCTGTAGCTACCTTCGCCCCTTTCCCCCAGCCCCCTGTGCCTGGCGCAGACCAACTGAGGGTAGTGGTGGTAACAATTCATAATGTTTTCCACCTCTATTTGATATCATATCTTCCCTTACATGTCCACCACCCTAAGTAACTACCTTATACTACCACTAACTTTACCTAGGTGTCCCATCCACTGTCTCTATATCAGCTGCACAACGGTTCATACAATCTCATGCAAGATGTCCCTGACCATCACAAGAGTAGAATGACCTCTCCATAGGATGACTAGATACATAATGTGAGTCCTGAACCACATAACATATGTCCTGAGATCACCTCCTAAAATGTATGTCATGTCTAGGCCTCCATGTTTTTCATCAGCTCCCTACCACCAAAGTCTCAACTGTTGTGTTCCCACTGCCAGCACCGACTGTCTGTGTCTGCTCAACTAGGAAACTCTCAACCACCAAATTATAATCTAGCACCTCAAAATAGGTAACAATGAATAGAGGAATCATGATGGACTTAATGTCTCTTTGTATATATTTTTTGAAGGTTTGATCTTGAAATAACTGATCACTCACCATATCTATCGAGTACCGAGAAAGGTTAGTGAACCTTGATGAATACTCAAACATAGTCTTACTACCCTATTAAAGTTGTAGAAGCTCCTAGATATACATATATCTCAACATATATAGATAAAACTCTTCTATAAAAATACACTCAAACTTTGACCATGCCAAAGTCAGCTCATTGTACGAATAGGTCACTAAACCCCACCATCGTCCTACAGATCCATGGAGAAGGATCACTTCCAAGACCAATATCTGATCTTTAGGTGTCTTGAAAAGATAAAAGACTCATGTCACCACCTCAAGCCATTACTCAATCACATGTGGGTCAGGATCACCTAATAACCCAAGGGGTATCTTCCATTGAAACTCATAAAGCATGCTCAACCTACACACATCATCTACTAGTATTGGTGGTTCCATCAGCTACTCGAAAAGGGGTGGTAATATTGGTGCACCATTTGGAGGTAACTCTTCCTAAATAGGCCCCTGTATCAAAGATTCATTACTCATGGGATCATCCATATGATCCCGACATATAATCCTAGCCAGAAAACATCATGGAGGCATCCTAAAATAGACAAGATGTACCATGGTCAATGAGTATATCTGGAGAGATAACTAAAGAATGACATGGAAACCACAAACCATTCCTGTATTATGGATGTACCAATGTTTTCCCTACAACTATTTTCCACATATACTAAGTCAACAATCAGGTTGTTAGAGTTTTGTATTATGGATACATCGTCCTCCACACCAACAAAGGATTCCCTAATATGAAATATGATCTCAAAACAATTAACACTATTTCCACAAACCAATCTCATAGATTTAGGTCTTACAGTAGAATCGACAGATCTGATATCACTCTAGCATGAACTGACCCAATGGGGCCTGAACCGTGACTACCCCAAGTCCTCCTCCAATAGGTTTGGGGCTGGCCACTAGTGATGAGTAGGCATATCAATCACATGGGAGGACTTAACCTAATGTACATGTACACACACCCACATCTCCAAGCACTAATAATGTTGAAATGTAAAACAATTGATAAACATGTATGAATATATCTAAAATCCCACCATCAGAGTACGACAACAAGTACTAGAAAACAAAAGGGGAAAATACAAGCCCACCAAAAAGAAACTAAAAACAAGTCCAACCTATAAAATGGGTGAGGACTATTGTCAAAGTGATCGTAGGAACACACCTTGGTCTATCCAGATCACTAAGTGTCATCTGGTCATGGTCCCTCTAGGACTCTGTCATAAGATTGGTTATCTACATAAGGCATGACACATGCAGGCAAATCCCATGTAGGGGTGAGTATAACAATACCCAGTAGGACACCTTAAAATCACCAAGAATATAGAATCAAGAATAATAGTCAGTTCATCATAGGTATATATCAATGATATATATATATATATATATATAAATAACATCCAAATATAATCATAGTAGACACACAATCTCAAGTAAGATCACAATCATATTGCCAACCTATGATCCCTACTCGAAGGGATATCACTCATCTAGTAGAACACACACCATGAGTTAGATATCCCTGATGGAATCCATTTGAGATTTTATGCTCATCAGGTCTCACCATAAGAAGTACATGCTGGAATTTTGAAGATATTGATACACATAATGGGAATCACTCCCAGAACCATGGGTTATACCAACAACCCAATCTGGATCAAACCACTAAGTAGGGGATTGGCGCCCACACAGTATTGGTCATGACGATACCAAGAACACTTACTAGGGAAAAGATGATGATAGAGGATCTCACTCTGGTCCTCATGGAGGGATTCCTACAACTCTATCCAAGACTGAAGTTCCTTATAGGGGATCACCATCCTATGAATAGGATGTGAGTATATACTAAACCCTTAGGGAATAGATCAAGGGAACACACCCTAACTAAAATTGTCCAAGATAAAGATGATAATTGATTTAATCTATCTTTGAAGGACTACACGGTGTGTCCCTTTGACAATGGGTCCTACCTGTGTATCAAAACTCGTGTCTATTTCCATGTACATGGTGTGTTTGAGACGGTGTACTCCTAACTGTGTCTGATCGCCTGTTTTTGTGTCTGAGTACATGATGGGTCCAATCCTATATACTCATGGTCATGTTCATGTACCCTCCAAGGTATACACCAAGCCTCCAAGTAAGGTTCACATGATGTGTGAACCAGTAACATGGCGTGTGATACTTATCTCTATTCCAAAACCCTAGAGCCACATAGGTGTACAACACAACATGTAATTCCATCTTACACACCATGTAACCTAATATTTTATAGAATCCAGGATCTAGTTCACACGTCATTTTTTTCCCCTCAGGCCTCTGATCTAGGAATGAGTCACACCGGTAAGTAAGGAACATGTCCGACCAAGCCTTTCCATTACCACTCATCGAAATCTATCCATCTAATTTTCACGAAAATCAGTTGTCATCAAACCTCGTCACTATAGCATTCCCAACCGGGAAGAATGAGAATCATTGGATCGATCCCAATCTATCATCACCATCGTCTCAACTCGATACCTTCATTGATCCATACATTCATCTATGATAACAATATGTTGTTCCAAGAAATGGGTATGCAATGATTATTTATCCAGTATCTATCGAACCACCGACCAAAATGAATGCCAACGGTGAATGAATGAAGAACGGTGGGATAAATCCAAGAAAAAAAAGAGAGGAATGAACCTGGTCCATATTGTGGTTCGCCTCGATTCATTTCCATTATAATGATGAATGAAGATAAAAAAAATTCTCCCAAATTCCCCGTAAATAAATCTGTACCCTCAATACAATCTTTCCATGAATCAATTAGTTAGTTAATTGATTCATGTTCAGCATATGAATAAATCAACAGAGATAAATACACATAAAAAAAACATCTTACCCAGAGATGTATTGATCACTGATTAAGAATGAATCAATGTCATTGTCATTGGTGAGATCCTCAAATTTCTATGGCACAATGATCCTTGATCCCAATCCGATCTGATGTCATCCTCCAAGAACACTCTCCCCCAATGGTTGTCTAGGTATCTAGGGTTAAATGACCAACCTTGATATTTCCTCATAATCATGTATTTATAGAGGAAAAACAAGTCACTACATCAACATGATAAAATAAATAAATAAGTTATTTATTTTATTAATTCTCCCATGACTGCACTCAACCCAAACATCTGATGTGCTTCAAGGTTAAGTCATTCCTAGGGTAAAATCAATGCTCTGAACTAAATGAAAACATCATATTTTCGATCTGAGCCTATTTTTAGAAGTTATTACACTATTTTAGGAAAAATTCACTTGAGTGATATTTAATATATTTCAAAAATTAATTCTGAGCTCACCGAGCGTCAGAATCTCACACTATCTCAATTCCTAGCTAAAAAAATAATCCATATAATTTTCTAAAGTAATACATGGAAAACCAGATTTATTACATGTGCTTCTTTCATTAATCTTATTTTTCATCATGGTTTCTCATGGTTGTAACACCAATTACCATCTATTACATGTTTTTTAAAGTTCTTTTTTTGATTCTACATTCAAAAGAATTTTTTAACAACCCAAACTGCTATAAATAAAATTCCCCTTTTGAGTTAATTAAATGCCTTATTATTTATTATGGTTATAAGAAACATATGCAATTATTTTGTTTTATTATATCCAATTAGATTTAAAATACCAATAAATATAATTACCATTGATAATATAGTAATTGAATAGTTATCACATGATTAGTATAAATATAGGGTTTTAACAAATCCAATTGACACAGACAAAGGAAGTGATGACCTCAACCAGTAGGATTGTACCCTACGAAGACCATTTACCAAAGCTTATGAGGGAGATATGATCATTGGGATTTTCCCTTGAACAAGCCTAAGATAATATCCAACAACTTAATCATGATAGAAATCATTTACTGGATAAGTTCAAACTCATCGAGATCATGACCCAAACCATGTTCGCTGAACCACCCCATGAGAGTCTCACCATCACACACCTTACTCTTAGGGAATTTGCTGATGTATTAAATAGATATGCATCAAGACCCTATAATTATGTGTATGTACAATATTTGTTTATAGAATTATGGATATATTTTCATCCTATTATGGTTACTTTATAAATTATTTTTATTTCGATATAATAAAACACAAATAATATTTTTGGGTAATACTCAACTTCAATTAAGGAACTTATTTTGATGAATTAATGGATTTTTTAAATAAATAATATTTTAATATAATATTATTATTAAATAATATTTATTAAATATAAATGATAATATAATTTTTATGAAGTCAAATGTAATTTTTATAAGGGTTCAAAACTATTATTGTCAAAAAACCGAACATTTATTAATAAATGTGGATTTTATTTTAAAAGTGAAAATTAAAATATTTAAAAAATTACTTAGATAAAATGAAGATATTATTTTTGGAATCAAAACATCTAAATTATACAACAACAATTTTTTCATAATTTTCTGAGACAATCGAATTTTCAGATAAAAATTAAATACCATATAAATATACCTTGTGTTTTATGACATCATAATGAACCAAAAGTGAATTAATAAATACTATAAAAGTTATCCAAGACCAAATATATGTATTCTATTTAAAATAATGATATTTTAAGTTTATTTGATTAATTTTATAAATCCATTTTGAATCTTCCAAAACCATTAATATATTTTAAGGTTTTAAAATCCTTTCTTTAATAATGTGACTCAACTCCACATAAGAAAGGAAATTATTTTATTAAGTTAATCCCTTGGAATTATAAAAAAATATAACAAATCCCATTTGGTAGAAAACATGGGCAAAAAATCATGGTATGGTTTGTGGTTTTGGTTATTTAATTATGTAGAGTCTAAAACCTAAAAAAAAATTCCCCTCATTTTCTATATAAACCCACCTAGGATCCCATCACCAGTACAAAAAACGTTTTCTACGTCGGTTTTTTTAGCTTTTTAATGTCAGTTTTGAGGCGAAGTTATTGCGAGGAACGTAAAAAATGTGATTTTTTTACATCGGTTATTTAATAACCAATGTTAAAAATGAGTTTTTATGGTTTTTAACGTTGGTTTTTAAAAAACCGACATGAAATCCCTTCTGGAAATGTCGTAAAAAAACCATTTTTTACGTCGGTTTAAAAAAACCCACGTGAAAAGTCATTTTTTATATCGGTTATTTAAAAACCGATGTTAAAAATGACTTTTAACGTCCGTTTTTAAATTATATACATAAAAAATATTTTACATCTTGTAGATAATTTCGTAATCTTTGATTTGATAGGCCGTAGAGCTCAAATAGAGTTACAAATAAAAAGTTATGACCATCAGAAGATTGATATATTTTTTCGAGGAATGATCGAATGAGCCAACCGTAGCTTCATATTAGAATAAATTTAAGAATCTAGAGGAGTATTTGTAGTTTTACCATGATATAAAGAATTATACATCATTATAATAAAATAATAATCATTAAATTTTATATCAATTAAGAAAACTACTCATAAAAAATATAAATCATGAAAAAATAATTACGAATACCTTGACAAGATCGCGGAAAGATGAAATAATGGATTCACTTGGAAGATCAAACAAGTTCAGTTGGTAGAACGATGATGGTTGGAATAAATTATTGTTAAATGGTATATCAATTAAGAAAACAAATCATAAAAACCATAAATCATGGATAAATAATTAAAAATACCTTGATGAGATCCCAGAAAGAAGAAATAATTGATTCACCTTGAATATCAAATGAGTCTAGTTGGAGGAACGATAATGGTTGAAAGAAATTATCATTAAATTAGGATATGTGTATAATGAAAACATATAATTTAGATGATAAATTAAAATGCGGTATTAAAAATTTTAAGCGGAAATTGGAAATGTTGATGACACGATGTAAAAAAATTGAAATTTCGCATTGCCGGGATATGAAAACTATCTTTCACTTCGATTTTATGATAACTATCATGAAAAGATATTAAAATTTTCACTTATTTTTCATTTTGGTTATTAAATAACTGATGTGAAAAATCAATTTTTATCTCTTTTTAACGCTGGTTATTAAATAACCGACGTGAAAAATCAATTTTCATGGCTTTTTCACATCGGTTATTTAATAACCGATGTTAAAAGGTATTTTTAATATTGGTTATTAAATAACCGACATGAATAATGTTAAAAAAATTCAGTTCATTTCCAAAGATTATATTTGATAAGTCACAGAGCTCAAACAGAGTTACAGATTAAAAGTTATGGCCTTTGGAAATTCGCATTCCCTAAGACTTTGTTTAAAGATGATCAACTTTCGATGCTCATAACTTTGGATCCGTAACTCCATTTGAGCTCCGTGACCTATCAAATCAAAACTTTTGAAATGAAACACATGTTTTTTAACCTTTATCACATCGGTTATCAAATAACCTACATGAAAAATCAAATTGTATCTCTTTTTCACATTGGTTATTTAATAACCGACGTGAAAAATCAATTTTCATGGCTTTTTCACGTCGGTTATTTAATAACCGATGTTAAAAGGTATTTTCATGTTGGTTATTAAATAACCGACATGAAAAATGTTAACATACATGTAGTTAATTTCCCAATATTTGATTTGATAGGTCATGGAACTCAAATGAAATTACTAATTAAAAGTTATGGTCTTCAGAAATTGGCATTCCCTAAGACTTTGTTTAGAGATGATCAACTTACGATGCCCATAACTTTTGATCCGTAACTCCATTTGAGCTCCGTGACCTATCAAATCGAAGCTTGAGAAATGAAATACATTTTTGTAAAACTTTTTCACGTCGTTTTTTTAATAACTGACATGAAAAAGTCATGAAAATTAATTTGTCACGTCTGTTATTTAGAACTGACATGACAAAGTCAGGAAAATAGATTTTTCACATTGGTTATTATATAAACCATGTGAAAAATGAACAAAAATGGCTTTTTCACATCGGTTCATATATAACCGATGTGAAAAATTAAATAAAATGGATTTTCACGTTGGTTATATAATAACCAACGTGATAAATCAATTTTCAGATATTTTGACGTCGGTTCTAAAAAACCGACGTGAAAAATGGTGATGTTAAAAATAGTTTTTTGTACCAGTGCATTTATCTTCACTAAAACTCCTTGGATCACATAAATACTCTTACATAAACTATCTAGAGTACTCCTAAGGTTCCCCCAAGCTCTAAAAAAACCCTTCCCAAGTATTTGAAGTCACACACTCAAGTAAGGGATCTTCCACTCTCATCTTTTTATCAAGCACTTATTTTATGTTATGTCTATTAAATTCTATTTTCTTATGTTGAGACATGTTCTTACATATTAACTTAATATCCATTTAATTTATAAATTATTATATCCCCCTTTCACTCTCATTAATCCTCCCATGACCCTTTATGTACACATGTTACCATACCGAAATATAGTTATGATTATTTTCTTTATTCAAGTTTCTTCATTAACTTATGCCTTCAATGAAAAACTTATAATGTTGGGATATGTTTTTACATACACCTATTATTGAAAATTTAATTTATATTCTATGATATACCCCATTATCTCTCATCAACCCATTTTTATGAATTTTTAAGTGACGTCGTTATGCTGCTGAAATTTCACTGCGATTTTCCAGGCCAAAAAATTGTGTAGTGAATACCATACCCATTTCCAATCAAGGGTGTTCACATTTATGAACATATAATTTTTGATTTGGGACCCACATATATGTATTCCACACTCCTTTATTTTTTAATAAATTATAATGATGAATGAATCTATGTTGTATGATCTATGTGGCACACTTAATCATGAGAATGAAATGAATGTTGTGGGTGCACTCAGAATTATATAGAGCCCAATGCATTGGGTAGTGATTAATATCATGATACATTATATTGGAATAAGGAGTGAACCTGATTCCTTTATGGGACCTTTTCCACCATTATTTATTGAGAGTTTAGCATTGACCTATGTTTATGATGCAGTGTTTTAAGTTGTTTCCACATTTCCCATGTTATGATTATCATGCTATATCATGTCTCATTATCCATGTTTATGATTCTTACTCTTTATATACCCCATTAATATGCCTATTTTCTAACATGTATCACCTTATTCCATGTATATCCCCTTACCAGGCTTTATAGCTTAACCCTTTCCCATCTTTGTCCCTATATTATCCAGTGTAGTTTTAAAAATACATGTAATTTTAGAACCATGTTAAGTAAGTTTTCAATAATGTTATTATATCCCATGTTCAAGATGTTTTTATATTCACCTAATTCACAAATACACTATAATTATAATTTTTTTGGGTTGTATAATGTGTACTTTATGTAATAAATCATAAATTAATGTGAAATAATTTCACGACCCATCCCTTAGGGCCCATGCCGTGACTACCCAAAGCCCACCTTCCATAGGCCAAGGGCTAGCGATTAGCACCAAAAAGTCGTATCCCTAATACAGGAATGCATTTCCTTTTTAAACTATACAGACACACAATCCAAGAACACAACCAGAAGCAACCACGAAGTAAACTATTGTAGTAAAAGTGTGCTGAAAGTAAAGGGGCTAGAATACAAGCCCAACTGAAAAGTAAAAGTACAACTGAAAAGTAAAAATACAACTGAAAAGTGAATAATAGCTCCTGGATCGTCCACCAAGGATCCTACCTGAAGGGTAGGTACAGCTCATGATCAGTAGTCCCTTCATCACGTCACGCCAAATGGTCCACCTCCGAGCACCGTCCAGTCCTGACTCCCTCAGCCTCGATCAGTGTTGTACGTCATCTGCACAAGACACAATAAGGTGCGGGCGTAGCCCGTGAAAGGGTGAGTATAATGCTACTCAGTAGGGACCCTGAGACCCTTGTAGGTCTCCCAGAGCTTCACAAAGGAAAAACCACAAATCAATACCTCAATCTCAAAGCACAAAGTGATATACATCAACTCTAGTTAGGTATATGACCACACATATACCTAAGTTATCAAGATGTACTCATCTCATATATGAGGGAAGAATACCACAAAGGTAACACCATGAAGGTATAAGTACCACACATGTAACACCACTAAGATTTAAGTACCACACATGAAACACCACGAAGACAACACCACAAAACACCAAAAAGTTAGAAGTACCACACAAGTAACACCACGAAGATAGAAGTACCACACAGGTAACACCACCAATATAGAAGTACCACACAGGTAACACCACAAAGATTGAAGTACCACATAGGTAAAAGAATTAGATAGCACCAGGTATATAAGTAAGGTACAAAATTACAGATGATTAGTCAAGAATCTAGATCATCTTATTCTATCAAGAGGCACTGCTGCTGACTATACAGAGTCTGACCCACACAAGATCGATAGGTAACTAACCTCCCCTGACCCATACAGGATCTGACCCAAAAAGGATTGGTATACGCTGACCCACACAGGATCGCTGAGCACTGACCCACATAGGATCTGATGCATACAAGATCAGTGCTGACCCACATAGGATCGCTCGGTACTAACCTCCATATGATCTGTCTCCAAACTCCGCCTCACTGCCAGCCACTGGATTCCTCGCACTCGGTGCGCTCGAGTTCCATAAAATCTTCCCCTAGAGATATCGGTCATACCTCAACTACCAAAAATTTCCATGAAGAAGTATCCCAAAGGTCCTTCATGTTGTAAGGGTTCCAAAGTGACATATAATGCGTCAATCAGATGCTCGGTCTGTGAGTTATAAGCATTTTAGTTCCGAGGGCCCGGTTGGATTCGAGTTCGATCCAACCCATCCATACTCCAACTATCTCCAAAACTCAAGTAGAGTATACCAAAAGTACCATCTCACTCCAAGTGTCCCAGCGCTGCAAACGGTTCGTCAAACGGACGCCCAAGTTTCATGTTATGACCCTTTAAGCAGAACTGAGCCTGGTTGGGTCCGGGTCCGGTCCGACCTGGTCAAACTGACCCGGCCCGACCTAGTATGGGTTGAACCGACCCGGTAAAAGCCTGACTCAGTAGGGATAGACCATGATGGGCTTGGCCCACTGGGCCTTGGTACAGCCCGGCCTTCAAGGGGGCACGAATCGACACGCAAGGGGGCGGCCCGCTGGGCTCACGCGGCCCGACCTGTGGAGGCGTGACCCACAGGGCTCGCGTAGCCCACTGGGATTGAGTTACGTAGCCTGTGGTGGGGCGTATCCCACTGGGCATGTGTGGCCTAGCCCGCGATGGGGCACGACCTGACTGGAGTGGGGCTTACCCTAGCCGATACATGGGGGTGCGACCCTCGATCTTCCCGAACGGCTGAGTGGACGTTTGGTTTGTGAAGCAGCAGTGCCACGTGGGCGCTGCTTGGTAGCTGTGGAACCTGCAAAAGGGTGGGTTTCTCTACCACTGCGACCTCCTTTGGCGGCGTGTGATGGTGCACTGCTCCACCTCCGTCCACGGCCGGCCGGTGCTGGCTGCCACTGCCCGCCGTGACATCACCGCGACCCCCTTCTCCGACGGCATGCGACGACGCGCAACCACTTCCTTTGCGGCCGTCCATTGATGGCCGCCGCCATCACCCACCGCGACTATGGCTGCTGCCTTCTCTGATGGCTGCACGTGACGATGCGCTGCTATCTCCTCTGTGGCTGGCCATTGCCGGTCGCCGCTGTCATCCGGCATTCCGGGTTCCGTCCAACCTGAATTAAAATGACCTCAAAGAACACATCAATTCCAACAAAAAGCAGAGGGTTCAGACCTTTTTAGTTTGTCCCATTCCCTCCACATTAGCTTGGTAACATAATGGAGATAAATAATTCAACAATCTCTTGGAATTTAAAATAAGAAAAATCCCTACCTCGAGATCGTTGAAGAACACTCTCGATTGAGGAAGAATTGTTGTTCGTCATTCAGTGGATCTTGTCACCGCCTACTAGAACCGAACTCATCCTCCAAGGTGGGCATCGTGACACTTTATCAGTACTTCATCTCTTGGTGAAGTAGTGCCGATACCTCTCCTCAAGATCCATATAAATAGGAGAGGGTGAGGGTGTCTAACACTCGTGGGATTTATGAAGGTTCATTTATTAGGAACCTTCCTAATTCCCAACAACACTGTTACTTAGGATTTGAAAGGTCAAGCTATTTAATGGCTAGACACATCATTTTTCCCATGCTTCCACTTGTCCGTTGGAGGAAAAGGAAATAAATAAAATAAAGGAACAAATTAATTTTATTTATTCTTTTAAAAGTCCAAAATCTAAAATTTTCTCCACACCTACTACGGTCGAAGTGAAGTCTCTCTTAAGAAAATCCCAATGATTCAGATTCAACGGTGCCCTCAGATTTTTAATCTGAGCAACGGTTCAAAAGTTAGAAAATTCCGCTCGGGTGTTTACTAAATGTACCTTAAAAAAATTTCAGAAAATCATTCCGGGCACACCGAGCCTCGGAATCACGCGCCATCAATTTTCGCAGACTCATAATAATTATATATAATTAAAAAAAAATTACATGGAAAATTTGCATCTTTACATTCTCCCCACCTTAGGGACTTTCATCCCCGAAAGTCACAACATAGACTAAGAAAACAAATGAGGGTATTGAGCATGAATTTGATCCTCCCGCTCCCAAGTTCCCTCCTAGAGGTTTCCGTGCTTCCAGTGAATGCGCACCAGAGGTATCGATCGTACAAGAAGTACTCACTCCTGCCAATCCTCAATCTCCACTAGAACCTCCATAAATATCGCCCCATCATCAAAGTATAGCTCTCCATGGTTGATGACGTGATATTAGTCATGTGTAGGTTCCAGGCGCAGCGGAAGCACATTGGTACTTCAATTTTAGCGTTAACAATGATCAATCTGAGATCCGTCATGATAATAAAATGCTGGATCTTCAGAATAGAATGAAGAATGAAAAAGAAATAGGGAGTCCCGAAACTATAAAGACAAGATCATCATATGTTGGTTATAATTAATTTAATTAATTGACAAGAATTACCTTGATGGAATTCTTTCTTTGTTGATGTCTCCGGTCACGATCCAATGTGATCCATCATTGCATCATAGAATCCAAGTGTAGGATTCCTCTAGTGGTGATCCACATGTGCTCCACGTATCTCTAGACGTTGCCAAAGGAATCTCTGGGTGCTAGCACGGAGAAGCCTTTGCTTGCATTGTCCGAATTAGATCACCTTGATCCGATGAAAGAGGATCTCTCTCGGTCTTGAGAGACTTCTTGGAGGAAGGAGTTCTTTTGGTCTTGATAGAATTATCTAGAATTTTTGTGCACAACGATTCTCACTAGAAAAGTGTTGGGGTTGTGAGGATATTTATAATCGGGTTTGAGGTTATAGATTTATGAAAATAAATAAACACGTTACACGTTTTATTTATTTCATTAACTCTTATTGAAAACCCCCATATCGAATAATTAATTCCTTGACATGATCCCACATTGATTATAATAAATATCATTTAATAAAACAATATTATTTCCTTAAAATCCTGACTAGAAAAACTACACGACGTGTAATCATTAATACACGACGTGTACTCGTTTTCCCTGAAAACTACATGGCGTGTACATTCAATGTACATGGCGTGTTTATCTTGTTTTCATTTTTCTTTATTTCCTCCACCACATTTATTAGACATTGAGTAATGGCTATTTATTTCTTAAATAAATGTAACTGCATTACTCACTAATAAATATATATTATTTCACCCACAATATATTCTCTCGAATAACTAGTGTCGAAATAAATGCGGCCAAGAATCCCTAAATAATTATTAAACCATAGTTGGGAATAATATTTATTTAACTTGTTAAATTAATATTTAACTGAGATACATGGACACACTTAGTGTGTTACCCTCTAGGCCTCTTTCTCAGTGGCATTAGGCGGAGCCTACCTAAAGTCCAAGGTTACCATCTAGCAACATCCCAAGGCACCCATAGATAAAGAATTTAACGACGCAAGGATGTGTCACCTCATACGAATGCTTACCGTGTAATATAATCCCTTTATCACAATATCTCGAATCAAGTGGGTTGCATTCTAGTGCCACCAACCCATGTGCTCGATTATTATTTCTTTGACTTTCCAAAAATTGAACTTTCCCATTACTTATCATGGACATGGATTTATTTATGCTATATCAATTCTATCAAAGGGCCTGAGATATCTACTTCCGTTATGGAACAGAAGAGACAAATCCTTTCTCGCATTATCTATTAATGCAGTATTACTCATGATGCACCCAACGTATCCTACCTCGCTATGAACAATGTGTCATCACAGTTTTCATCAATACATCTAAGTGCGCGAGTTGTAATACCCATTAATAATAATCTTAAATTCCAAGGACCAATACACACGTCCATAGATAGGAACATCCAATGACACTATGAAATGTGGATTTCCTACTAGCGGGTCTTGTTCTCATAATATCCTCCTAGATATTACCAAGGGAGCACACCATGAGAAGGTGCCTCAAAGTTTTATGAGTCCTCACCCCTAATGGCCTATATTATTTTTGTCCCTCAAATAACATCATCTGGTCATAGAACATATATTCAAGAATAGTGTTATGACACTTCCGGGTTCTCATAATAGCAGGTATACACTATGAAACTTTAATGCAACAACTATCCTTGGGACATTATCACATGCATTGTCACGTAGAAGAAAAATCAAGATGTGATAAGGTGTTTATTTAATGAATAAAGTACAAAGTAGTTGGTTCTGGGCCACAAAATCCAACAGACTCCCACTTAGACTAGAGCCAACTGCTGACAAATTTTAACTCATTAGCTCTCACATGATATTCATGCTTCTGCTGATATAGGCCTTTAGTCATGGGGTCTGCCACGTTCTATTTCGTGGACACTCTTATCACTAAAACTTCTCCCCTTTGATAGAAATCCCTCAAGAGGTGATACTTCCAGAGTATGTGCTTTGTCCGTTGATGTGACCTTGGTTCTTTTGTAAGAGCCACCATTGTAGTATTATCACAATACAAAATGATAGGATCTTTACTACTAGGCACCACATCAAGCTCCTGGAAAAAGTTCCGAATCCATATGGCTTCCTTGGCTGCATCAGAAGCCGCTATTTATTCGGACTCCACTATAGAATCAACAAAAACTGGCTGCTTTGAACTCTTCCAGCTCACAGCTCCTCTATTGAGACAGAAAACATATCCAGATTGAGACTTTAGATCATTCTAATCTGTCTGAAAACCATCATCAACATACCCTCTGATGACAAGCTCCTCTTCTCCTCCATACACTAGGAACATGTCTTTAGTTCTTCTCAGATACTTAAGGATAATATTAACAACATTCCAATTCTGTTCTCTTGGATCTGCTTGATATCTGCCTACCATGCTCAGTGCATTGGAAACATCAAGCCTGGTACATAACATGGCATACATGATGGATCCTATAGCCAAATCATATGAGATCTTACTCATTCTATCTTTCTCCTGTTGTGTATGTGGACACATTTTCTTAGAAAGATGTAGGCCATGTGACACTGGAACTAATCCCCTCTTGGATTGTTCCATACTAAATATCTTTAGTATCTAGTCAATGTATGTACCCTGACTTAGTCCAAGTAGCCTCTTGGATCTATCACAAGTGATCTTGATCCCTAGAATGTAGGCTGCTTCACCCAAGTCCTTCATGGAGAAACACTTGTTCAACCATTCCTTAACAGACTATAATACTGGTACGTTATTTACAATAAGCAATATGTCGTAAACATATACTACTAGGATAACGATCACAATCCCATTAAACCACTTATAAACACATGAATCACATTCGTTCTTAATGAAACCAAATTCCTTTATGGATTCATCAAATCGAATGTTCTATGACCTGGATGCTTGCTTTAATCCATAAATGGATTTATGCAACTTGAAAAACCGTTTGGCTTCACCTGGTGTCACAAACCCTTCTGTTTGTGTCATATAGACATCTTCCTGAAGTTTCCCATTAAGGAATGCTATTTTGACATCCATTTTCCAAATCTCATAGTCATGGTAAGCTGCTATAGAAAGTGTGATTCTTATGGATTTAAACATGAAAACTAGCGAGAAGGTTTCATCATAGTCAATTCCTTGACGTTTTCTAAATCCTTTAGCCACTATCCTTGCTTTATAGGTTCTAACTCGACCTTCCATGTCCAGTTTTCTCTTGAATACCCATTTTCATTCAACAGAATTTACATCAACTGGCTCATCGACCAAAACCCAGACTTGGATCTGATACAAGGAATCCATCTCAGAATTCATAGCTTCTATCCATCTTGCAGCTTTTGAGATTTCTACTGCTTCTTTGTAGGAGAGAGGTTCATCATTTTCCAATAATAATGATTCACCATTATCGGTGACTAGTAAGCCAAATCTCTCTGGTTCCCTTACCTCTCTTGAGCTCCTACGCAGTACTTGTATTTCTAGAACCTCTTCCATGGGGACCTGTGGAACTTGTTCCTATACCAACTCCTATGTATCTTGGGCATCAAATTCGTTGAAGTCAATCTTTCTCCCACTATCCCTTTTAAGGATGTGCTCCCTCCCAAGAAATATGTCTTGTTTGGAGACAATAACTTTTTTATCTTGAGGTTCATATAGGTAATATCCTTTTGTTTCCTTGGGATACCCTATAAAGATACACCTCGTGCCCCAGGGTGCTAGTTTGTTGCCTGAGAAGGCCTTAACAAATGCCTCGCATCCCCATACACGTGTATGCAACAAAATGGGTTTATTTCCATTCCATAACTCAGAGGGAATTCCATTTTCCACCTTAGTTGGTACTCGGTTTAATGTGTATGATGCAGTTTTTAATGCTTATCCCCAAAAGGATAATGGAAGATCTGAATGACTCATCATCAACCTCACCATGTCCAACAAGGTACGGTTCCTCCTTTCACTAACACCATTCCACTATGGTGTATAAGGAGGAGTGAGCTGAGATAGAATCCCAAACTCCCGTAGAAGATCAATGAACTCTTGGTTCAGATATTCTCCGCCTCGATCCGATTGAAGCTTCTTTATCTTCTTACCAAGATGGTTCTCTACTTCATTCTTGAATTGCTTAAATTTATCTAAGGATTCTTACTTATACCTCATCAAGTAGACATATCCATATCTACTCAAATCATCAGTAAAAGTAATTAAGTAAGAAAATCCACCTCAAGCTTCTACTGGAAATGGTTCACACACATTCGTGTGCACTGATCCTAGAAGATCTGTGTCCCTTTCACCTTGTCCACCGAAAGGCGGCTTGGTCATTTTACCTTGTAAACAAGCGTGACATCTATCAGGTGTTTTTAGCTTAGTAGAGTCTAAATAGCCATATTGGCAGAGATTTGTCAAGTGTTTCTCATTTACATGATCGAGATAGTGATTCCACAACTGGGTGATGTATGAGTCATGTGAGTTTGTTTCGTTATAGATTTACAATACTTGGTTTTCATAAATTAATACATACAAACCATTATTTAAATGTTCCATACCATAACATACATTGTTCTTATAAAAGAGACAAACCTTATTTCCAAACTTGAAAATAAATCCATCTATATCCAAATAAGATATAGAAATTATGTTATTGGTAACACTAGGAACATAATAACAGTTATGTAAAACCAAAATCATCCCAGTCGGCAATGAGAGGTGGTAATCACCAATGGCCAACGCAGCCAGCCTCGCACCATTGGTAGCTCGAAGATCCACCTCTCCTCTAGAAATCTTTCTAAATCTACTTGGTTTCTGAATTTGAATACATATGTGAGCCCCACAAGCTGTATCTAATACCCAATATGTATAAATGGAAAGATTTCACTCGATAATGAACACGCATTTAGCATCCCCACATTTCTGGGTGCAGTTCATCTTCCAGTGGCCTTTCTTTCCACATGCAAAACATACTACCTCCCATTCCTTGCCCTGCCTCTGGATCTTCCCCTTCTTATAAGGACGGCGCTTTGGGGCTTCAGACCGTTTATAAGTCTTTATCCCCTTTTCCTTGTCATTCCTTTTCTTATTCACCATAAGGACTGCAGGTTTGTCACGCCCCATGTGCTTATCTACCTGGTGAATTAAGTTCAGAAGTTCTGATAGACTCTTCTCATTGTTTCTCATGTTATAATTGACAATGAAGCTAAAGAAGGTCTTGGGTAGTGATGATAGGATGAGATCTGTTTGCAACTCATCCGAGAACTTAATCCCTAAGATGTCCAGGCATTCAATGTAGCCAATGAGCTTGACTTTATAAGGCCCAACTAGCACAGACTCTCCAAGCATAGTTGTAAACAAAGCGTTGAAGATCTCATATCTCTCCTATCTCACCTTCTCTTGGTAGAGATCCTTAAGGTGAGACATCATGCTATACGCATCCATGTTTTCATGTTGCTTCAAGAGCTCATTAGACATGGAAGATAACATGAAACACTGGACATTTGTGGCATCATCCATGTGTTTCATATAGAGAGATAGTTCCTTATCACTGGCCTCTTTTCCAGGCACAACTAGAATAGGCTCTTCCAATACATACAACTTCCTCTCGTGGTGAAGGATGACACGTAAACACCTCTTCCACTCTTGGAAATTGGTGCCGGTGAGAAGGTTTTCCTTCTCGAGTATGGTTCACAATGATATGTTTGAAGTCATTTTTCTTTTCGTTTCTACAAATTAAGATGAGAAAAGGTTTTAGTACTTTATTATAAAAACTGAGACAAATAAATAAATTAATACTTATTAGTCTCCCACTATTTTATCGAAATCCAATATCCCTCACTATTGACTTCAGAATATTCTGTTGCCGGAATATTATAGTGGAAAGGATCTATATTTCCCTTCGCATTACCCCAACTAGGTTTGGTCAAGAAACTTGAAGGGTTTTAGGTAGGCATTCCAAATGCCAACTGCATTAACTCGTAGCTCTTTGATCCGCTAAGTGGACTCCCCAATCCTGGAATCCTTTTATTTTAGATTTCATCAACCTTTGCCTCTTGGTCACACCAAGTACTACTGTGGAAGTCAACCCTTGATATAAACCAAGTCAATTCAACCCAAAACCTTGAATTATAATTCCCCTATAATTGAAATCACCCCAACTAGGGCTGGTCAAGCACTTTGAACTATGGTTCTAACCAAGATTATGGAAGGCTATACCGACTTAATATTTCTTTGAGGGATTTTATCCTTATACGTAAATTGAAAATTTATTATCTTTGATTACATGATTTTTAATATTAAGTGGGATATACTTAAGTGATTAACCATTTCTAAGATAATATTTATGCATAAGCCGGTCTTATTTTAGTTTCAACTTGCATGTTTGTTTAATTCATTAATTTTGTTATCGTGATAACACACCCACAATAAATTTAAACCATGATAAAGACCCCTTTTATCAGCGCTAAAAAAAAAGCACTGAAGGGGTCTTTTATCAGCGCTAAAACGAAGCACTGATAAAAGGGTCTTTTATCAGTTCTTTCTTTTTAGCGCTGATAAAAGACCCCTTTTATCAGCGCTTGTTTTTAGCGCTCATAAAAATAAAAATAAAAAAATAAAAAAAATACTTCCAATATCGTGGCGGGGGGTGGGGGGGATTTTACAGCGCTTGAGCCCCCCTTTATCAGCGCTCAACACTTTCCCGCACATCTAGCGCCCGCGTGCACCGCCTACACCCTTTATCAGCGCTAGCCCTTTAAATCACCCTTGCACGCGCGCCCTTTCCCCCACCCAGATTTGATCTCGAGACCTCCTCCATGTGCACCTAAAGCCTTTTTCACTACCCTATATTGATTTGTTCTCTTATTCATGATATATCTATTTATTTATATATATATTTCGTTATATTTATTCGTACAGTAATATATATATATATTAATATATATAGTTATATTAATATATAGTAGTTATATAAATATTCATATGTTGGTATTTTAAATAAAATGGATATCAGTTATTATTTAGATAAAGCTAGTATATTTTATATGTAAATATGTTTAATTAATTATTTAAAAAATTTAATTTTTAGGTGTGAATATATAAAAAATATGTACATATAGTTATATATTTGATTATAAATAGCAGTACATTATAAAAAACAATAAAATTTCAAAGACATAATATCAATATTAATGTAATACCTTGGAATAAATTCAGTCCCCACCAAAAAAAATCCAATAATACCCCTTTAAACAAGGCTGAAAATCCACAAAATGTTAAAAAATCTGGGTACCCCGACTAAAAACTCAGTTTTAGAGGCCTTCTAGGCCTCTTTTGGCCTCAAAAAACGCTTGACCGGGGCTCCCCCTAATTATAATGATGTAGATCTCGTCGCAGGCTTTGATTTGATATGTGGTAGAGTTCAAACAGACACTCAGATCAAAAGTTATGGCCGTTTGAAGTTTGAGTTGCGTTTTCAACATATTTTGGATATTTTTTTAATTTTTTTAATTTTTTTATTCTTCAAATTGTTATTAAATGACTATTACTCCATAATAATTATCAAATTATTAATTAAAAATATTTTTTTAATTTTTTAAGAATATATTTTTACTAATATCTTATATATTAAGTATATTAAGTGTAAATGTACATTTATACTTATCTAAAACATATTTAAAAATTATATATTATATTTATATCAATATAACTATATAATTATATTTATATATTAATATATTTATTATTATTATTTTTTTGAAGCCGACCCTTTATCAGTGCTTTTAAAAAAAGCGCTGATAAAGGCCCCCCCTTTATCAGCGCTACTAAACAAGCGCTGATAACAGGGGTCCCTTTATCAGCGCTAAAAAAAAGGGCTGATAACGGGGGGGCTATTATCAGTGCTAAAAAAAAGCGCTGATAAAGGGGTACTTTTATCAGTGCTTTTTTTAGTGCTGATAAAGGCACCCTTTATCAGCGTTTTATTGAGCGGTGATAAAGCCCCCCCCCTATCAGCGCTTTTTTCGTTAGCGCTGATAAAGGGGCGGCGCTGGCCTTGCCCAGTTTTGTGGTAGTGTCACCATAAGGACTGCGGGTTTGTAACGCCCCATGTGCTTATCTACCTGGTGAATTAAGGTCAGAAGTTCTGATAGACTCTTTTCATTATTTCTCATGTTATAATTGACAATAAAGATAAAGAAGGTCTTGGGCAGTGATGATAGGATGAGATCTATATGAAACTCATCCGAGAACTTAATCCCTAAGATGTCCAGGCGTTCAATGTAGCCAATGAGATTGACTTTATAAGGCCCAGCTGGCACAGACTCTCCAAGATTAGTTGTGAACAAAGCGTTGGAGATCTCATATCTCTCCTATCTCACCTTCTCTTGGTAGAGATCCTTAAGGTGAGACATCATGCTATACGCGTCCATGTTTTCATGTTGCTGCAAGAGATCATTAGACATGGCCGATAACATGAAACACTGGACATCTGTGGCATCATCCATGTGTTTCATATAGAGATATAGTTCCTTATCACCGGCCTCTTTTCTAGGCGCAACTGGAATAGGCTCTTCCAATACATACAACTTCCTCTCGTGGTGAAGGATGACACGTAAACGCCTCTGCCACTCTTGGAAATTGGTGCTGGTGAGAAGGGTTTCCTTCTCAAGTATGGTTCACAATGATATGTTTGAAGTCATTTTTCTTTTCATTTCTACAAATTAAGACGAGCAAAGGTTTTAGTACTTTATTATAAAAACTGAGACAAATAAATAAATTAATACTTATTAGTCTCCCACTATTTTATCGAAATCCAATATCCCTCACTATTGACTTCAGAATATTCTGTTGCCTGAATATTATAGTGGAAAGGATCTATATTTCCCTTCACATTACCCCAACTAGGTTTGGTCAAGAAACTTGAAGGGTTTTAGGTAGGCATTCCAAATTCCAACTGCATTAACTCGTAGCTCCTTGATCCGCTGAGTGGACTCCCCAATCCTGGAATCCTTTTATTTTGGATTTCATCAACCTTTGCCTCTTGGTCACACCAAGTCCTGCTATGGAAGTCAACCCTTGATATAAACCAAGTTAATTCAACCCAAAACCTTGAATTATAATTCCCCGATAATTGAAATCACCCCAACTAGGATTGGTCAAGCACTTTGAACTATAGTTCTAACCAAGATTATGGAAGGCTATACCGACTTAATATTTCTTTGAGGGATTTTATCCTTATAAATAAATTGCCAATTTATTATCTTTGATTACATGCTTTTTAATATTAAGTGTGATATACTTAAGTGATTAACCATGTCTAAGATAATATTTACGCATAAGCCGGTATTATTTTAGTCCCATCTTGCATGCTTGTTTAATTAATTAATTTTGTGATCGTGATAACACACCCACAATAAATTTAAACCATAAAACTGATAGAAATAAATTAAATGGTATGATCATGAGCTTTTCTATTGGTTAGTTTATCTAGCGATTGATAAACTAACCCAAGACCTAGGGGTAAAACACCTTGAACCTTTCCAGTTCGTGTTTACAGCTTTCCACCTGTCCACCTTTGTATCTCCTTGGATTGGTTTTTCCTTGGATCCTAACTTGAGCCGCCTCCACAACTTGGGAGCTCCACCCATTACATATGAATTTATCTCACACGCAGGTGAGGGGTAAAAGGGGTTTTACATAAAAAAACCTTGGGCATGAAGGCACTACATATTAAAGAAAAGAAGGCTCACAGGCCAATAAATTTAATTTAAATAAATAAATTAAAAGAAACCATTCACATACAAATGTATTGGTCTAGCTCATGATCATCCATACATGCAATGATATTACACATTAATAAAACTAGCATTCAATTCTTTAATCGTTCTTGTTTAAGATAAATCACACTCGAATAAATTAATTATATTTAATTAATCAATCCTTTTATCTTAAACCCTTTTTCTGAATTTTCTTGAGATTCTCATCCATCATAATTTTAAACAAATTTTATTCATTTAAAATTATCTTTGTACGTAACTTGTACCTTTGAGGAAACCCAGTGAATTCCCATTCATTACGCAGATGTTAAATTAAACACACATATATAAAAAACCTATCATGTGCTTTGCCTCAGCTTTATGCCTGCGCTATGGTACACGTCTCAAGGGTTTGTATAATATAATAATAAATTTTAATAAATCTGTGTAATTTAGATGAGTACACGCTGTGTAGTTCCGACTACATGGCGTGTAATTTTGTTCACCGTCCATCCGAAGTACACGCCCGGGGACATGGAGTGTAGATGTACTTCGGGAATTTTTGGAGTACACGACATGTTCAATTGGACACACACCGTGTAGTATCCGTGTTACATGGTTTCTAGCTGGGCAAGCCGTGTACGGGGTACACGGTCTAACCCTGACCCAAAGGGACTACACGCCGTGTTCAGTTAGACCACACAACGTGTAATCTAGAAACCGTGTGCCACCTATTCCTGGTCAACACACGGTGTTATAAATGAATTAGATAGGATCCAATACACGGACTGATTTGGCAGACCAGTCAATGCATTGAACCTAGACTACACGGCATGTACTTCCGAATACGCACTGTGTATTCTGGTGTTATATGGCCAGGAGAATTTTGAACCTTTGTATGAGTTCCTCTATTTTATTTTAATCAAAATTAAAAGAAAAATTCATTTCTATAAGGTGAACGAGAAATGAGAGGGGAGGAACAGATCTCAAGATTCAGATTTTAAAGAATGATTAACTTGAATTGAAACAAATAAATTATTAAATGCGTAAATCACCAATGAAAAACTAAATAATTATAATCAATGATATGCTCCCTCTGATACCACTTGTAGGTTCTGGGTGTAGCAGAAGCACGTTGGTGGGTTTTCCCAACTTTAATTTTAGCGTTAATAATGATCAATCAAATATCCGTCACGATAATAAAATTCCAGATCTCTAGAATAGAACGAAGAACGAAAAAGAAAGAGGGAGTCCTAGAACCATAAAGACATGATCATCATATGTTGGTTATAATTAATTTAATTAATTGGAAAGAATTACCTTGATGTAATTCTTTCTTCGTTGATGTCTCTAGTCACGATATGATGTGATCCGTCGTTGCGTCGTAGAATCCAAGTGTAGGATTCCTCTAGTGGTGATCCACACGTGCTCCACATATCTATGGAAGTCGCTAAAGGAATCTCCGGGTGCTAGCACGGAGAAGCCTTTGCTTGCATTGTCCACTTTAGATCACCTTGATCCGATCAACAAGGATCTCTCTCAGTCTTGAGAGCCTTCTTGGAGGAAGGAGTTCTTTCAGTCTTGAGAGAATTCTCCAGAATTTTTGTGCACAACGATTCTCACTGGAAAAGTGTTGGGGTTGTGAGGATATTTATAATGGGTTTTGAGGTTATAGAGTTATGATAATAAATAAACATGTTACGTGTTTTATTTATTTCATTAACTCTTATTGAAAACCCCCATGTCAAATGATTAATTCCATGACATGCGCCCATGCTGATTATAATAAATATCATTTAATAAAACGATATTATTTCCTCAAAATCCTGACTGGAAAAACTACACAGCGTGTAATCATTAATACATTGCGTGTACTCATTTTTCCTGAAAACTACACGACGCGTACATTCAATATACACGGCGTGTTTATCTTGTTTTTATTTTTATTTATTTCCTCCACCACATTTATTAGACCTTGAGTAATGGCTATTTATTTCTTAAATAAATTTAACTGCATTACTCATTAATAAATATATATTATTTCGCTCACAATATATTCTCTCAAATAACTAGTGTTGAAATAAATGCGATCAGGAATCCTTAAATAATTATTAAAGCACAGTCGGGAATAATCTTTATTTAACTTGTTAAATTAATATTTAACTGAGATACATGGACACACTTAGTGTGTGACCCTCTAGGCTTCTTTCTCAGTGGCATTAGGCGGAGCCTACCTAAAGTCCAAGGTTAGCGTTTAACAACATGCCAAGGCACCCATAGAGAAAGAAGTTAACACCGTAATGACGTGTTACCTCATATGAATGCTTAACATGTAATATAATCCATTTGTCACAATATCTCGAATCAAGCGGGTTGCATTCTAGTGACATCAACCCATTTTATCGATTATTCTTTCTTTGAATTTCCGGAATTGAACTTTCCCATTCCTTACCATGGCCATGGATTTATTTAGGCTATATCAATTCCATCAAAAGGCCTGAGATATCTACTTCTATTATGGAACATAAGAGATAAATCTTTTATCGCATTATCTATTAATGTAGTATTACTCGTGATGCACCCAACGTATCCTACCTCGCTGCGAACGGTGTGTTGTCACAGTTTTCATCAATACATCTAAATGCGTGAGTTGTAATACCCATTAATAATAATCTTAAAGTCCAAGGACCAATACACACGTCTGCAGATAGGAACATCCAATGACATTATGAAATGTGGATTTCCTACTGGTGGGTCTTGTTCTCATAATATCCTCCTGGATATTACCAAGGGAACACACCATGAGAAGGTGCCTCAAAGTTTTATGAGTCCTCACCCCTAATGGCTTGTATTATTTATGTCCCTCAAATAACATTTTCTGGTCATAGAACATATATTCAAGAACAATGTTATGAAACTTCCGGGTTCTCATCATAGCAGGGATCTGCTATGACCCTTTAATGCAATAACTATCCTTGGGACATTATCACATGCATTTTCAAAAGAACAATCAAGATGTGATAAAGTGTTTATTTAATGAATAAAGTACAAAGTAGTTGGTTATAGGTCACCAAATCCAACATCATGCATGTATATCCTTAGCTAGGATACATGGAAGGCTTCGTGCACCCTCTCTAACTGTGCTAGTAGTGCCAAGCGATATGCAACATCACCTATCCTCCGAAGTGTCAGAAATGGTACGATAAAACTCAGTTAGAGTTTTCTGCCTCGACCAAATCTCCATAGTCCCTGTCATGGGGAGACTCACAAGAATACGTAGCCCCCCTCCTAGAACTCTAGAGGTCTTCCTCTCATGTCAGTATAGGACTTATGTATACTCTATGAAGTCTTCATATGCTCTCTAATGACTTGAACCTTCTTAGTGGTAGCCCATACCAACTCTAGACCCGTAAGTGCTGACTCCCCTGGGTTCGTCCAGCATAGAGGTGATCTGTATGGTCAACTGTACAAGGCCTCAAATGGTTCCATACCGATAGTGGAGTGATAAATGTTGTTGTATGCAAACTCCACCAAGGGAAAGTGAGCCTCCCAACTATGACCAAAATCTAGGATGTAAGTATGTAGAATGTCCTCCAGCGTCTGAATGGTCCATTCCGTCTGACCATCTGTCTGCAGATGAAAGGCGGTGCTCAAATGTAGCTAAGTCCCAAATGGCTCCTATAATACCTTCCACAACTGGGATGTAAAACGTGCGTCATGGTCAGAGACGATATTCGACGACACCCCATGAAGTCGCACAATCTCCTGTACGTAGAGGCGTACCAAGCCCTCTACTTATCCCCACTCTCGAATAGCTAGGAAGTGGGCTGACTTGGTGAGTTAGTCAACAATCAACCAGATGAAATCATGTCCCCTAGACGTACATGGAAATCCTGTCACAAAGCCTATAGAGATTCCATCCCACTTCCACTCTGAAAACTCTAGTGGTTTTTCTAAGCATGTTGGAATCTGATGCTCATCCTTCACTTGCTGACAAGTGAGGCATTGATAAACAAAATCTTCCAGTGGTTTCTTCATCCTTGAGTACTAGTGCTAACATCAGAGGTCCTAGTACATATTCTCCAAACCAGGATGTACCACCAGAGGGGACGTATGTAACTCCCTCAACACCTCCTCTCATAGTGCCACTGGTACCATGGTACGTCCTCTAAAGAGGATGACATGCTCCAAACCTTTAGAAAATCCTTCAGGTGCCTATCTTGAGGATATCTGAGAATGTCAAGCCTCATGGTCAATGTACCCAATATGTGCCTCCCAAACTCACTGAAGAAGTGGGGGAGTGACAATCATAGATTGGAGGTAAGATGTTCCATCTCTATCCACGAAGGATATCTGTAATGCGACTAGTTTCTATGTCACCTAACTCCGCATCTGTAGACCAGACCTCCTGCTGAGTGCATATACTACCATGTTCCCTTCCTAGGAGTATAGAATATCTCAAAGTCATAGTTCTGAAGGAAATATAGCCATCACTGTTGTCTTAGGTTCTAGTCCTTCTGAGAAAATATATACCTGAGACTCTTGTGATCAGAGTAGACTGTAAAACGTTCGCCCATCAAGTAATGTCACCACATATTCAGGGTGAAGATCACTACTTCTAACTCTAGGTTATGGGTAGCATAGTGCTTCTCATGTTTCCTCAGCTGTTGTGAGCCGTATGTGATCACTACTCGCTCCTGCATCAGGACACACCCAAGTCCGGTCTCTGATGCATCACAGTAGACTACATACCCAACACCCTCTTCTAGTAGCCTCAAGATGGGGGTACTCATCAGTATCTATCTCAACTCCTAAAAACTTTGCTGGCATCTCTCCATCCATACAAAGTGCTATCCCTTCTTTGTCAACACTGAAAAGGGTGCCTCAACTATGGAAAAAGTCAGAAATGAATCTCCGGTAGTATCCAGCCAACCCCAAGAAACTCCGCACCTTGGTCACACTCCTGGGTGTCTCCCAAGCAAGCACAACCTCTATCTTCATTGGATATACTACAACTCTAGCCTCTGAGATAACGTGTCCAAAAAATTGGACCTCTCATATCCATAACTGGCACTTAGAGAGCTTACCATAAAGTTAGTGCTCTCAGAGTGTATCCAGAACTATCTGCAGATGATAAGAATTCTCTTCCTCTAACGCCGATTATATCAAGATGTTGTCAATGAAGACCACCACAAAATGATCAAGGTATGGTTGGAAGATCCTTTTCATGAGTCCCATGAACACAACTGGTGCATTGGTCACACTGAATTACATAACCAAGAACTCATAGTGGCCATACCGATATCTAAAGTCCGTCTTCTGCACATCCTCATCTCATACTCTGAGCTAATGATATCCTAATCTGAGGTCTATCTTAGAAAACCAATGATCTCCCTTCAGTTGATCGAAAAGATCATAAATCCTCAAAAGTGGATACTTGTTCTTCACAGTCACCTAGTTCAAGTGCCGGTAGTCCACACAGAGTCTCAAAATCCCATATGCCTTCTTGACAAACAAAATTGGGGTTGCCCATGGAGAAACACTAGGCCTTATGAACCCCTTCCTCTGCAAGTCCTCTAACTATACCCGTAACTCACGAAGCTCCGCAGGAGCCATCAAATATGATGGTGTAGATATCGGGGCCGTACCAGGGTACAGGTATATGTAAAAGTCTACCTCTCTATGTGAAGGTAGTATTAGAACATCATCAGGAAAGACATCGTCATATTGTTCCACCACTACAGGATATCTCAGACTCACAACATCAACTGCTCAAAGGGTAAGGCTAGCCAAATTATGTGTGATCAACTACACCCTCCTCTGGGTAAGTCCATCATGTGATGCAAAGGTTCCCTTCTCACCAGTAAAGGAAAAACCAGTCCCATCCTTGCAGACACACTACACTTTGCGCCTAATACAATCAATCTGAGCATAGACTGTGGATAACCAGTCCATATCCAAGATGAAGTCATAAGGCCTCAACACTGTTACTAGAAGATCCCAACCAAAGTTCTAACCTCCTAGAGTAATCTCACTCTATTGGCACTAGTGTGTAATCGTCGAATCCCCTCCCATAGAAGTCTCTAGCTATAAGTATCGAGCTAATGGCTCTACCAGAATCTCCAATATCCAAATGAGGGTTATGGAAATAAAAGAGTGACTAGAAACTGTGTCTATAATTACTGTAGCAAAGGTGGAGTAGACACATATCATACCTCTAATCATATTCAGAGCACTGTGGTCATAGGCCTCAACTGCCTAGAGCTGAGCTCATCCCTGTCCACCTGCTCCCTATGGTCGGGGGTGGACTACCTGAAGGTAGTGGTGGTAGAACCTCAAATATCCACCCACTGCTTGCTACATGGATATCTCCTCTTCCATGTCATCATACTTATTACGTACCTCCTCAATCAAATCTCTACCTCTGCCTCGGCGATCCATCAACTGTCTTCTGGTCATCCTTACAGTGGGTTGGGTATTCACGAGCCATGTGACCCTTCCCTCCACACGAGTAGCACTTCTTGCTCCTAATATTTTCTCCTCTATCCCGTGAGCCCCACACCACTAACTCTATATCCCGAGGTCATCCACCAAAAGGTATGGCCCGATTGGGCCTCTATGTTATCAACTGCCTGCTGCAGATGACTCTGCTACCTGACATCCGGTGGTGGCTCTTGCTGTCAGTTCCTGCTCATCTAGGAAGCTCTCCACCAAAAGTGCTCGCTCTAGCACCCCATCCTGTGTTATAATGCTAAGAGATATCATCAATGATCTGATATCCCATCGGAGACTATACTCAAAGGTCCGGGCCCTGAAGAAAGGGTCTCGAACCATGTCGGTGGAGTAGCAGGAGAGATCAGTGAACCTCGCTGAGCACTGGGCCACAGTCATGCTGCCCTACTGTAAGTGCAACACCTCCGGTATACACAGAGAGCGTAAAGTCTCTAGAAAAAACTATTCCCTAAAAAGGACCTTGAAGTCCACCCAGGTGAGGGTCTCCTCGTCATGTATCTGGAGTGTCAGACTCCACCATCTCCCAGCAACTCCCTAGAAGAGACTAGAAGCTAGGATCACAATCAGATCAGCTGGTGTCCCCACTAAGCGAAAAACTCTGGCCACCGACTCCAGTCAGTCCTCAGCCACCTACAGATCCATCTCTCCTCAGAACCTCGAAGGCCTCTACCGTTGAAACTCATGCAACATGCTTGGTCAGTGTGCACCCTCTAATGGTGGGACTGTTGGCAATGGATACCCTACAGGTAGTGGTGCTCCTAGTACACCACCCAAAGGTGCTAACACCGTAAGAGGGACATGCACTAAGGCCTCATCACTCCGTGGGCCATCATCACGTACTCTCTCAGGAATCCCAACTGACTATCTACGTGGCAACATCCTGAAAGAAAACAGGTGCGCCACAGTCAATATGTTATACCTGGTGATCTGACTCAAAGAGATCACAAGATTTTTTTTTAAAAAACTCACACAATCAGTGTTTTTGTGTGCTGAGTTGGAAATCAGAATTTAGGGTCCTGGTGTATGGATACGTCGGCCGCTGCACCAACACTAGATTCCCTATACTGAAAACCACACTTATAACACTTAACACTATTTCCACATAGAAAATATTAGAGTCCTAGTTCTTTGGTAGAACCGACTCCTATGATACCACTTTGTCATGACCCGTCCCTCGGGGCCTGTGTCGTGACTACCCCAAGACAGCCTTCCATAGGCCATGGTCTGGAAACTAACACCGGAAAGGCAAATCCCTAATACGGGAATGCATTGCCTTCTTAACCTATACAGACACACAGTACAAGAACACAATAAGAAGCAATCACGAAGTAAACTACTGTAGTAAAAGTGTGCTGAAAGTAAAGGGGCTGAAATATATGCCCAACTGAAAAGTACAAGTACAAATGAAATGTACAAATACAACTGAAAAGTTAAAAACAACTCATGGATCATCCACTAAGGATCCTACTTTAAGGGTAGGTACAGCTCACGATCAGTAGTACCTGCATCATGTCACGCCAAATGGTCCACCTCTGAGCACCGTCCAGTCCTGGCTCCCTCAGCCTCAATCAATGATGTACATTGTCTGCACAAGACACAACAAGGTGCGGGCATAACCCATGAAGGGGTGAGTATAACAATACTCAGTAGGGACCCCGAGACCCCCGTATATCTCCTAGAGTTCCACAAAGGAAAAGCCACAAAGAAAGACCTCCATCTCAAAGCATGAAGAGATAGACATCAACTCTACCTAGGTATATGTCTGTACGTATACCTAAGTTATCAAGATGTACTCATCTCATACATGAGAGAAGAATACCACAAAAGTAACACAATGAAGGTAGAAGTACGACACAGGTAACACCACGAAGATAGAAGTACCACATAGGAAATACCAAGAAGACAACACCACGAAGGTAGAAGTACCACATAGGTAACACCAAGAATTTAGAAGTACCACACAATTAACACCACGAAGATAGAAATACTACACAGGTAACACCACAGAGATTGAAGTACCACACAAGTTACACCACGCAGATTGAAGTGTCACACAGGTAAAAGAATCTGCTCACACTAGGTATATAAGTAAGGTACAAAAGTATAAATGATTATTCGAGAAGCTAGATCATCTTATTTTGTCGAGAGGCACTGCTTCTGACCATACAATGTCTGACCCACACATGATCGATAGGTAACTAACCCTCACTAACCCACACAGGATTTGAACCACATAGGATTGGTATGCGCTGACCCACACAGGATCTGACCCACATAGGATCAGTGCTGACCAACATAGGATCGCTCAGTACTAACCTCCGTATGATCTGTCTCCAACCTCCACCTCACTACCAGCCACTGGATTCCTCGCACCCGATGCACTTGAGTTCCGTATAATCTTCCACTTGAGATATCAGTTGTACCTCAACTGCCACGAAGTTCCATGAAGAAGTAACCCAAAGGACCACCATGTCGTAAGGGTTCTAATATGACTAATAGTGCATCAATCGGACGCCCCGTCTGTGAGTTATAAGCGTTTTAGTTCCAAGGGCCCGGTTGGATTCAGGTTCGATCCAACCAAGACGTACTCCAAATGTCTCCAAAAATTAATTGAAGTATACCAAAAGGACCATCTCTCTACAAGGGTCCCAACGCCGTAGACGGTTCGTCAAACAGATACCCTAATTTCAAGTTATGGCCCTTTAAGCATAACTGGGCCTGGTTGGGTCTGGGTCCGGTCCAACCCGGTCAGACCGACCCAGCCCGACTTGACCTGGTTGGGTGGGGCCATGGAAGGCTCGGCCCGCTGGGCCGCAGTCCGGGTTATCCCAAAAGGGGGTGTGGCCCGGCCCACGTAGGCGTGACCCACTGGGCTCGAGCAGCCTGGCCCACGGTGGGGTGCAGCTTGCTGGGCTCGCACAGCCCGGTCCGTGGTGGGGTGCAGCCCACTGGGCACACACGACTTGACTAGAGAGGGGCCCTCCCTGCTGACATGGGGGGTGAGACCCCTGGTCTTCCTGAATGGCTGAGCGACCGTTCGGTTTGTGAACCGGAATCGCCACGTGGGCGCTGCCCGGTCACCGCAGAACCCGCAGGAGGGCAGGTTCCTCCACCGCCATGGCCTCCTCTGGCGGCGCACGACGACACGTTTCTCTGCCTCCATCCACTGCTGGTTGGTGCTGGCCGCCGCTGACTACCGTGACACCACCGCAACCCCCTTCTCTAGTGGCGCACAATGGTGCACCACCACTTCCTTCGCGGCTGGCCATTTCCGACCACCACCGTCACCCACCGCGGCTACAACAAAAGGAGGAGGGTTCGATCCAACCTGAATTAAAATTCCCATGAAGAATGCATCAATTCCAAAAAAAGGCAGAGGGTTCAGGCCTTGTTCGTTTGGCCCACACCCTCCACGTTATGTTGGTAACATGAGGGAGATAAATAATTCAATAACCTCTTGGAATTTAAAACAAGATAAATCCATACCTCTAGATCGTTGAAGAACGTCCACGATTGAGGAAGACTTGTTGTTCATCATTCGGTGGCGCTCGTCACCGCTTGCTGGAATTTACTTCATCCTCCAAGGTGGGAGTCGCGACACTTTATCAACACTTCATCGCTTGGTGAAGCAGTGTTGATACCTCTCCTCAAGCTCCATATAAATAGGATAGGGGGAGGGTGTCTAACACTCGTGGGATTTATGAGGGTTAATTTATTATAAACCTTCCCAATTCCCAATGATGCTGTTACTTAGTATTTGAAAGATGAATCCATTTAATGGCTTGACACATCACTGGTCCCACACTGCCGCTTGTCCGTTGGAGGAAAAAAAGAAAAAAGAAAATAAAATAACAAAGTTATTTTCTTTATTCTTTTAAAAGTTTAAAATCTAACTTTTTCTCTAGACCTAATGCGGTCTAAGTGAAGTCTCCTTTAAGTAAATCCCAATGCTGTGGATTCAATGGTGCCCTCAGTTTTTTAATCTGAGCACCAGTTCAAAAGTTAGAAAATTCCGCTCGCGTGTTTACTAAACGTACCATAAAAAAAGGTTCAAAAAATTATTCCAGGAACACCATGTCTCAGAATCAGGCACCGTCAATTTTAACATACTTGTAATAATTCCATATAATTAAAAAAATTTACATAAAAAATATATGTCTTTACAAATAAAGAGAAGGGTTGTTATAATTGGTATCACAGCAAAAGTTTAGCTATTTTTGGGATTAGGATTAGAAAACTCTAGAGAAAGACTTAGGGATAATACTAAGTATAAGAAAACATATCTAAATTTTGGTTAGTATAGAATAAGTAATTTATCAAGAAAATACATCCTTGTATGGATACTACAAGTGGATATGGTTATGACACAAATGTACCTAGGAGTTACAACTTTGACAAGGTGTGTCAGGACTGACTCAATGTAACCTGGTATATGACAATGGGCCTTACTACAAACCTAGTTTAAAACCCCCAAAATATATTATTTGGTAAATTCATAAGCTCATTACAAACCATTATTAAGGGAACAAAAAAATGCCCATAAGAATATATATCAGGAAATAGATCATGGATAACATAGATTGAAGCTTAGAAATTTATAAGGTAAGGAAATAAATGACATTTATAAATTATCCATTTAATTTCATTGGATTCCACTTTATGTGTTTAATAATTTAAAATAATCATCCATAATTTTCCTTTTATTCTAGGAAATACTCGAAAATAGGAGGAATTGGGTAAATAATAAATTCGACAAGCAATATGATGACTGCCCCAACGAGATGCCCAACCTAATGGGAGTGAGAATTGAGATATTTATGATGATACTATCTCAGCTAACTCAGATTATAAATAGAAACCTAGATAAAGAGGAGCATCCAAATCCTACTAAGAGAGAACAAGATACGATTGATTACTTTATGCGACAAAGGCCTCTGACCTTCAATGGATCATCCGATCCCTTAATCGCAGAACAATGGATCAACTCCATTGAGAAGATATTCTCCATCCTTCAATGTTACAAACAAGATAAGGTTCTACTAGATGTTTATTGTATAAAAGGAGAAACTGATCGGTGGTGGACATTGACCAAAAATACAAATCCTGAGTAAGAGATCAAAGTGATGGAGTAGAATGAATTATGGATTTTTTTGGATAAATATTTTCTTCACACTCTCTGAATTAAAATGGAAAGGGATTTACTCAACCTCAAGAAAAAAGAAGATGAATATATCGGGGTGTATGAGGAAAAATTAAAAAGACTTTCACGACATGAATCTAGCTTTTTCATTACCCTCGAATACAAGGTTGGTCAATTATTTGGTGGAAAAAAATAAAAGTCTATGAAAATCCATGAAGATCAGAGATTTTGATATCTACGAGGAAATTGTTTGATGTTACCTCAAAGTTGAAATTGATATTGGTGAGTCTCAAGCATATCATGGGGATAATAATAGGAAATTGAAGTTTAATTCCATAGGTTCTATGGAGAAATCTAACGGTGCTAAGAAATTTCAACATCCCACTTGTCAAAGGTATGAAAAGAAGCACCCCAGAAATTTCCTAAATAGAATAAAGAAATGCTTTAAGTGTGGGAAGTAAGGAAACCAAGATAACAATTGCTGATAGGAGAAACCTTCTAATGTGACGGAGGAAAGGAATTCTCCAATCAACCCTCAATGCATTGTCCATTACTTCAACTATAAATAATTAGGACACTTTGCAAACTAATTCTCTAAGACAAGGTTTTTAGAAGACAACCAACAACCTCCAAGGATGTAAGGGTGATATTTTTTCCATCACCATCAATGAAGTGGATCCTAATAATGAAGTGGTGATAGGTATGATAGTTATTCATTCAATAATAATGACCATACTTTTTTATTATGGTTTTACGCATTCCTTCATATCAAAAAAGTTTAGTAGAAATATCAAAACACCACCCCAAAGAATGGAAATAGAAATGTCAATGAAAAAAGAAAATGGGAAATTATTTCATCCTAAGTAAATAACTCATACCCTATAAAATTTTGCAGGATGAAATTCATATAGAACCTTTTTATACTCCCTTTGGTTGAATTTGATGCAATTATTGGCATTGATTGGATTTCCCTATATAGAGCCAACATAAATTTCCATGAGAAGGAAATCACTCCCCATATTACAAATCGACCCCTAATTCTATACAAGTGTAAGGAGGAGGATGAATCTTATTTAGCACCATTATCTCAAGCATGTATATTATTAACCTATGAGCAAGTGTATCTAGATAAGATGATTGAGTCTAAGGAAATAACCATCCTTGAAGACATGCCTATTGTGAGAGAATATGCTAATTCATTTATTAAGGAATTTCACGGTCTTCCTCCTAGTTGAGAGGTTGAATTTTAAATTGAGATTATATCTGGGGCATTACCAATATCCAAGACTCCTTATAGAATGGATGTTGTGGAACTTGAGGAGCTGAAGAAACAACTAAAATAGAATATGGATAAAGGGTTCATACACCCAAGTGCTTCACCGTGGGGTGCACCAATCCTATTTGTCAAGAAGAAGGATGGGTCAATGCACTTTTGCATTAATTATCATGAGCTCAACAAGATTATGATAAAGAATAAGTATCCACTGCCTCAGATTGATGACTTGTTAGATCAACTACATGGAGTACAATAATTATATAAGGTGGATCCAAGATCAGGATATTAACAAGTTAGGGTAAAGAGGGAGGATATTACCAAGACTATATTTAGTATGAGTTATAAGCACTATGAGTTCATAGTGATTCCTTTCAGCTCACAAATGCTCCAAAAATCTTCATGGAATTGATGAATAGAGTCTTTAGAGATTACCTCATTAATTTTTTGGTATTATTTATAAATGATATTATAATATACTCCAAAATTAAAGAGAAGCATGAGGAGCATCTGAACACTATGATAAAGACTTTACAAAAGGAGAAGCTCTATGACAAGTAAAACAAATGTGAGTTCTGGTTGAATGAAGTCTCATTATTGGGGAATATCATCACAAGAAATGGAATATCTATGAACCATTAAAAGGATAAATAAATTAAAGGATGGACAAGGACAACATTTATGATAGCTATCTGTAGTTTCCTTGGGTTAGTTGGGTATTATCACTGATTTGTGGGAAATTTATCATGATTGTCAAACCATCTTACCAAGATAACTTGTAAGGGAGAAAATCTTGCTTGGAATGATAAATGTGAAGAGATATTTAAGGAATTGAAAATGAGTCTTATCACTACCTATGTTCTCACACTACCCACAAGTGGAGAAATTTTCACAGTATTAAGAAATTATTTGAAAGAAGGTATTGATATATATGTTAATGAAAATTGAAAAAGTGATAACCTATGCTTCAAGGCAGTTGAAAGTTCACAAATAGAACTACCCAACACATGATCTGGAGTTGGCTGCAGTAAGATTCACTTTGAAAATATGGCGACATTATCTCTTTGGGGAGAAGTGTGAAATATATACAAAAAATCCTCAAATATATATTCACATAGAAAGAGATGCTCCAAAGAAGATGGTTAGAGCTAATCAAGAACTATGACTGCTCAATCCACTATCATCTTGGTAAAGAAAATAAAGTGAAGGATTATCTAAGTAGAATAGATCCAGTAATTCTATCATTGATGAGAATTGAGAGGGATACTATCTTATTAGATTTGGAAAGTATGTATATGGGAATCATAAAGGAAGGAACATCATTAATCCTTTCATAAATTATTACTCAACCATCTCTTATAGTGAGGTTAAAGGATGATCAAAGAAATGATGTGGGAATTCAGAAGAAATTGGAAACTATAAGGAAAGGGAAATCCTCAGAGTTCAATGTTAATGAATAAGGAATTGTGATATTTGGTCTAATACTATGTGTTTCATCAAATTATAAGTTAAATAAGGAACTATTGGATGATGTAAATAGTTTTACTTTCTCTATTCACCTAGGAATCACAAATATGTACAAATATATCTATGAGAACTATTGGTGGGAAAATATGAATAAGGACATATTTGAATATACATCAAAGTTCTTAGTATATCAGTAAGTGAAGGATGAATGGTAAAAGTATAAGGGTATGATGAAATCATTACCCATACCAACATAGAAATGGAGAAACATCACCATGGACTTTTTCACTAGAATTTTAAAGAAATCCATAAGAAAAAACGCTATCTGGGTTGTGGTGTATCATCTTATAAAGACTACAAAATTTATTGTGATTCTAGAGGACTTATAATTGGATCAACTTACAAGGATATACATTAAATAAGTGGTAATGATTCATGGAGTACCACTATCAATTGTATCCGACCGAGATGTGAGATTCACCTCCAAGTTATAGAAAAGTATCCAACATGATCTAAACAACGAACTAAAATTTAGTATATCCTATCATCCTCAAATTGATGGCCAATCTAAGAAGACTATTCAGATACTAGAAGACATGTTTTGAGAATGTTCTATGAAATTCAAAGGAGGATGGGACCAACATCTTCCTTTGTTCAAGTTCTCTTACAACAACAATTTCCATTCAAGCATCCAAATGGATCCCTATAAACCCCTTTATGGGAAGAGGTATATAACACTTGTATGTTGGGATGAATTTAGAGAATGTAAACTTCTAGGTCCTGAAATGTTTAAGGAAATGGTGGAAAAGGTTAAGACCATTCAACATCACATCAAGGTTGCTCAGAGTCGATATAAGATCTATGCTAATAATCATCGATGAGTCCTAGATTTTGATGTTGGATACATGTTATTCCTTTGAATATCTGCATGTAATAATGTGATGAGATTTTGGAAGAAGGTAAATCTTATTCCAAGATACATAAACCCCTTTGAGATCTTTGATCACATTAGAGGGTGTCCTATCAACTAACACTCCCACTGAACCTATCTCAAGTACATGATATATTCCATGTATCCCTCTAGAAAAAGTACATACTAGAACCCTTAGATGTACTCAATCCAGTGGTAGTACAATTTGAGAATTACATTTCCTATTAGAAGAATCCAGTGAAGATATTAGATCATAGAGAAAAAGTTCTTCGAAATAAGATAATGCACATTTTCAAAGCGTTGTGGAGAAACCAAAAGTTTAAAGAAGCAACATGGGAACCAGAGGAGGTGATGAAGTAGAGTTACCCTCATCTATTTTAGTGCAGGAAATGAAAATTTTTAGGGTGAAATTTATTAATGGGGGAGATTATAACAACCTTAACTGTTATAAATAAAATTCCCCTTATGAGATAATTAAATGTCTTATTATGTATTATGGTTATAGAAAAAAATGCACTTATTTTGTTTTATTGTATTCAATTGGATTTAAAATACCATTAAGTATCATTACCAATGATAATATATACATTGAATAGTGATTACATGATTAGTATAAATATAGGGTTTTAACAAATCCAATTGACATAGACAATGAAAGTGATGGATACAACCAGTAGGATTATACCCTAAGAATCCCATTTATTAGAGCTTATGAGGGAGATAGAATCACTAGCATTTAACCTTGACCAATCCTAAATTTATATCCAACAACATAAGCATGAGTGAAACTATTTTCGGGAGAAGTTTAAGCTCATTGAGATAACGTCCCAAACCATGTTCGCCGAACCACCCCATGAGAGTCCCACCATCATGCACCTTACTCTTAGGGAATTTTATAGTGTATTAAAGGGATATATATATATATATATATATATATAAATACCATAATATTATGAGTATGTATATTTTTTATATAATGATGAATATATTTTCATCCAATTATTTTTACTTTATAAATGATATTTATTTCGATATAATAAAAGACAAATAGTATTTTTGGGTAATCTTCAAATTCAATTAAGAAAATTATTTTGACAAATTAATAGTTTTTGGAAATAAATAATATTTTAATATAATATTATTATTTGATAATATTTATTAAATATAAATGATCATATAATTTTTATGAAGTCAAATGTAATTTTTATAAGTGTTCAAAAACTGTTATTATATAAAAACATTTCTTAATAAATGTTGATTTTATTTTAAAAGTGAAAATTCACATATTTAGAAAATTATTTAGATAAAATGAATATTATTTTTTTAATCACAATGTTGAAATTATCCAATGGTTAATTTTTCATAATTTTCTAAGATAGTCGAATTTTCGGGTAAAAATTAAATACTATATAAATATACCTTGTGTTTTATGACAACATAATGACCCAAAAGTGATGTAATAAATACTATAAAAGTTATAAATGACCAAATATATGTTTTATATTTAATATAATTATATTTTAAGTTTATTTGATTAATTTTATAAATCCATTTTGAATCCTCCAAAACCATTAATATATTTTAAGGTTTTAAAATCATTTCTTTAAGAATACGACTCACCTCTACATAAGAAAGGAAATAATTTTATTAAGTTAGGATATTGGACTTACAAAATAATTATAACCACTAACATTTTTAAATAACCATGGAAAAAAACCTTGGGATAGTTTGTTTTTTTTGTTATTTTATTCTGTAGAGTCCAAAACATAAATAATAACCCCCCTCATTTCCTATATAAACCCACTAAATCTCCCATTTATCTCTACTAAAACTCTTTTTATAACTTCCATTATATTTAATACACTCTCTAGAGTCCTCCAAATGTGCCTCCAATATCTCAAGAAGCTCCTCTCAAGCATTTGTAGTCACTCACTCAAGTAAGGGATCTTCCACTCTCCTCTTTTTATCGAGCACTTAGTTTATGTTATGTCTCTTAAATTAAATTTTATTATGTTGGGATATGATATTAAATATTACCTTAATTTCCATTTATATTATAATTTTTGATATCCCCCTTTCAATCTCATTAACCCTCCCATGATCCTTTATGCACACCCGTTACCATGCTGAAATATAGTTATGATTATTTTCTTTATTCAAGTTTCTTCATTAACTTATGCCTTCAATATCCAATCTATAATGTTGTGATATGTTTTTACATGTCCCTATTACTGCCCATTTTATTTCTATGTGATTATATACCCCCTTCTCTCTCATAAACCCATTTTTATGAATCTTTAAGTGATTTCGTTATGTTGCTAAAATTTCACTGTGCTTTTTCCATGCCAAAACAATTGTATAGTGAATACCATACCAATTTCCTATCAAGGGTGTTCACATTTATGCACATATAATTTTTTATTTGTGACTCACATATATTTATTCCACACTCCATGATCATGGAATAAATTATGATGATTAATAAATCCATATTGTATGATTTATTTGGCACACTTAAACATGAGAATGAAATGAATATGATAAGTGCACCTAGAATTATATAGTGATTCAATGCATTAGATACTATTTAGTATCATGATAAATCATGTTGGGACAGGTAGTGAACTTGATTTCTTTATGGTACTTTTTACACCATGATTTCTTGCAAGTTTATCCTTGACCTATGTTTATGATGCAGTGTTTTAAGTTGTTTCCACATTTCTCATGTTATGATTATCATGCTATATGATGTCTCATTGTTCATGTTTATGATTCATACTCTTTATATGACCCATTTATATGGATATTTTCTAACATGTATCACCTTATTCCATGTTTATCCCCTTATGGGAATTCATTGCTCTCCACTTTCTTATGTTTTTCCCAGGTTATCCCATGCAGTTTTAAAAATACATGGAATTTTAGAAGCATGTTAAGGAAGTTTTCAATAATGTTGTTGTATCCCATGCTCAAGTTTTTATTCTATGAACCCAATTCACAAAGATACTAGACTTCTCAATATTTTATGTTGTATAATTTATACTTTATGTAATAAATCATGAATTAATTCAAAATAAAGAGCAAGGTTGTTATACATTATTTCTCTTTCTTTGGGTTGTGACTCTCAGATTCTAAAGTTAGGACCATTTGGGTTGTGACTGTCATAGTCCAAATTCAATGTAGTAATTAGGTTGAAACTTTCCATATATAAGTAAGTATTCTTGGTTATAATTCTACTCGAAAAAGTTGGTTGCAATTATGTTATTATAACCCTTCAAAAACCAGTTTAGTGCATAATATATCTCCCATAGAGTAAAGAGATAAAAGGGTGGATTGTGTCAAATTTGGACTGAACCACTATAATTTTTTTGTGTTATTTTATTTAATTTACACTACTAATTAACTTTGATAAAAAAATTGGTTATTTTTTTAATATAGTATATTAACCCCCTCTTGACCATCTTCTATAAAACTTTACAACCTAATAATTAGTATTAGAGGCTGAAATATTAGGATTTATTGGTTTAACTCTATTGTATTTTTACTATCATACCCTATTAGGATTTATTGGTTTAGATATATTTTATTTTTACTAATACCAATAATTGGAATAAAAAATTTCCCTTTTTAAGGATAGATTAGTGTTGTTATTTATCTTCATGAAATCAACCACATGGTTTTAATAAATTATTCCTCCTAGTTATAGAGTATTTATTTATATTTTATTATGTTAACCCTTTTATAGACATTTTTTCTATATGAAAGATCTTTAAGATGGAAGGAATGACTATAAATGATGCATGTATTATTTATAATCAACCTCACTTTGTTGACACTGATTATGGTCACTGGAAATCCAAAATGGATGAATACCTCAAGTATTTAATCATAGAACTCTGGTTTATCATGGTAAAACCAAACAAACTACAAGAAGATGACCCAAATACTCTTATAGGAAACAATGATGCTAAATATGTTTTTAATTACAATATCATAAATATTTTATATTATGATATTAACAAATGTGATGGTAGGATGGATTCACATTCTTATAGTCCTCCCACCTCTCTCACTGACTGGATCGATGCTCACGATTTCTAGGGCTTCTCCCTAAAACCCTTCTCTAGTGGCACCTCCATTGCTCATAAGCATATTTTACTCTTTGTTTTATTCATATTGTCATCCTTTCTTCCCTATATGGATTCCTCTTCTTTTAATTCGATTTGATATTGGTGGTTTCTTCTCCTGGAATTTCTTGTTGTTTTGGTTGTATTCGATGTTTAAGGATTTTTCGTTGTTTCCTACATGCTCTTTTGGCCTAAACCATAAAATTTTTCCCCTTATTTGGTTAGTGTGATGGAATGGATGAAAGATTTGGGATTTTAGTGAGGGATTGGAGGCGAAGTCTCGCAACATCGTTCCCCATTTTTGGCATGCCCTATCCTAATATGATCATTCTATTCCCTTTCTTTCCTAAATAACTATGTCATAATCCACTTCAGTTAGGCACAGTGGTGGTGTGGGAGGATTGGGATAGTGCTGGTGGATGTACATTGTGGAAACTCTTGCATTTTCATTTTTCTATTGGCTCTCAGATCTTTGTTTTTTCTCCTGTTGGATTCTTTAGGCTTTCTCATGGGTGTTTTCTAGTGGCCATATAAGTTTCCGGTGGCTACCTTCAATTATCTTCGCATAATGTGTTGGTAGAGGTGTTTTGGGGTCTGATAAAATTTATTGTTTTGTTTTGATGGCATCATTCAAAGTTCTATTTGAAGGTTTTGGATGGATCAATGGTCAACAGTGTTGGACATTGATGTATGTTGGCAGCGACGATGTCAATGGAGCATTTTCTCATGGTTGCGGTCTGTTCTTTTTTCGTTTGGTTGTTTTAAATTACATATTTATGGATTTTATTGACGTTTCACCCTCAAAGTCATCATTGAAGGTTGGGTTATTACTGCATGACATCGGCCGGTGGGGTTCTCACCGGTGAAGTGGAAATTATTTCTGTGCTTGATTTTTTAATTTTGAACATGGTTTTTGTTGATTTGGGTTTTGAATTTTGATTTTGAAAATTTTAAATGTAGGTGCTGTGTTGGTTTTGTTTTTTTATGGAATTTAAGGTTACTGATAATCTATAGAGCATATTTTTAAAAATATATATATAAAAAATGGATTTGGTATACTATTAAAAAAAGTGTGTTTATTCATGTTTCTGCATGTAATAAATATCATGAAATTTGTAAGATTTTACAAGTTACTCACCTTAAATAAAACAAATTGATTCATACTAAGCTTGGAATGCTTTGAACTAAGTACCAAGACTTCAAGATGAGTGAAGATGAAACTTTGAACCAAATGTTCCATCGATTCACAGGCATTATGAATGGAATGAATCCTCTTAGATAAAAATTAGAAAATAAATTTCTCATTAAAGGAGTCCTTAGAGTTATAATAAATAATTGGCACAAAAATAAGGTCTCAATTGACGAAAGTAAGATTATAAAAGAGTACAATCTTGATGAATTGATTAGATCATTACTTTAGTAAGAATTAAAACTGAAGAACATAGATGAAGAGGAGACTTCAAAAATAAAAGGTGCATCCTTTAAATTTTTCAATATTATTTCTAATGTATCTTCTAATTCTTAACTGTAGGATAATGAAAAATAAAATATGGATCATATTGTTACTGGAGTCTATAAAAGAATAAAAAATTAAGGATTCAAGAACTGCTTTAGAAGAAACTATCAAAAAGTAAATCTGTAAGGGAGATAATTATGGTAGTAATGATTATAATTCCTCAAATGTTACTTGTTTTGAGTGAATAACGAAAGGGAATATCATGAATAACTTCCCAAAACTAAATAATAAAGAAAAATACAAAAATAATAAGAATAAGGATTTGAAAACTAATTGGAGTTGAACCAAAGAATCTGATTCTAGTGAATAATATGGGAATGAGAAATAATATACTAACCTGTGCTCCATGGATTCTCAGAATATGGTTAGTGATTCTGAAATGTTCTGATTCTGACAATGATTATGAAAATCTGAATGTTTTTGAGTTAAATAAAGAAATTAAAAGATTAATAAATTATGTTTTAAAATATGATGATTTATATAATAAGATTAAAAAAAATAATGAAAAACTTTTTTTCTAAAAATAAATAGATTTTATAAGAGAATTAAAAATTAAGGAATACCGCTTTTTCTTCTCATTCTAATGTTTATTATGATTTGAAATCTACTCAGGATTTGAATGCAATTTTGAAAAAGGAAGTTGAAAGTATTAAGAAAATTTTGTCTTATTTTATTCAAGGTCATGAAAAGTATCATAAAATGATGTATTTGAATAAAATAAATAAAAATAAATATGGTATTGGATATTAAATGATATTACCTCAAAATTATTAAAATAATTTTGTGAAAATTAAAAATTGTGGTACTTATATTATTACCTATTTTTAATGTATCATGAAATGACACTATGAAAATGATTGTTCTCTTAGAATTAAGTAGTATTTGGGATTTATGAAGACTCATATTTCTAATTATCTGTTATCTAGAGTATCTTATAATACTTGTTTAAATTCTTCATGGGTACCTAATTTTTTTACTAATCTGATTGGACCCAAAGTAGTTTGGGTACCAAAATTTTCAAGTAATTGATTTTTATTGGAAAAATGCCTTAGATTTATAAAGAATGGAACATGGTACATGGATATTGGATTCTCTAGGAATATTAATAATGAACCATAAAGGTTTATCAATTATAAAAAATGTGATGGAGATACTCTTACATTTGGAGATAATTCCAAATTTAAAGTAAAAGGTTTTGGTAAAGTTGTTATTTACAATTCTACTTCTTTTAATAAGGTTTTATATATTTAAGTTTTAAGAAAAAATTTAATTAGAATATATAAATTCTGTGATGATGAAATGGAAGTTAAATTTCAAAGATATTATTTTTTAGTTTTTAGGGATGATTCTTTATTATTTATGATAATTGAAAAGAAAATATTTATACTATTGATTTTTCTAAAATAAAAGTTCAACATGTTAAGTTTTTGAATGTTGTTCTAAGTGATATCATTATTTTTCATTGATGGTTAGGTAATGATAAATTCAAAATGTTACATATGATCTCTAAACATGAGAACATGGTACAATTACCTAACGTGAAGAAAGAACAACTTCTTGTTTGTAACGCGTGCATAAAAGAGAAACAATATAAAGTTTCATTCATAACTATCAATCAGATAAGTACTAATATACCTTTATAACTAGTAAATATTTATTTATTTTGGAATACTAAAATTTTATCCTTAGAGGAAATAAATATAATTTATTTATTGTTGTTGATTATAGAAGATTTACTTGGGTTTATTTTCTTGAACATAAAAATGATACATTATGTAGATTTATTACTATTTATCATTTAGTTCAAAATGAAAAAGGTTGTATGATTACTTCATTTCATAGTGATAAATGAGGTGAATTTCATAATTTTATTTTTTTTGAAAAGAATTATTATTTTCACAATTTTTCTATTCCTATAATACCATATAAAAATGGTGTTGTATAATGAAAAAATAAAACTCTTACTGAAATAGACAAAACTATGAAAATTGAATATAATTTTACAAGATATTTTTGGGATGAAGATATTTTTTATTATTATTATATTTAAAATAGAATTATTGTTAGAGAACTATTGAAGAAAAATATTTATGAAATATTTAAATTTAAAAATCCTAAAGTTAGTTATTTTAAAGTTCTTGGTTGTAAAGTATTTATTTTAAATTCAAAGGATAATTTGGATAAATTTGATTCCAAAATTGATGAATGTTTTTCCTAGTTATTCTAATAATATCAATTCTTATATAGTTTATAGTAAAAAAAATATAGTAATTTAAGAATTTATTTATGTTACATTTGATGAAAATAATTTGATTGAATGCTATTTTTGATGTTTGTTATGACGAGTTTAGAGATTTCAATTTTGGTGACGAAAAACCTTAGGATAAAGATGAATCAATTTATGGGGAGCATAATCCTTCTTAAAATGATCCTAGATCCCAGAAAATTCATAGATATCATACCATTTAAAATCTATTAGTAATATTTATTATAGTATTAAAACTAGAAATATTGTTTTAAATTTTTATGCTAATTCTTCTTTTATTTTTGATTTTGTTCATAATAAGATTAATGTTTCTTTAAATAATTCTAATTGGATTTTTTCTATACATGATGAGCTCAAGATATTTTATTATATTAATGTTTAGTATTTAGTTGAACACCCTTTAGATAAGAATGTTATTGTAAATAAATGGTTTTTTATAAATATGATGGATGAATCTAGACAGGTTTTTAAGAATAAATCTAGGATTATTGATCAAGGTTATTTTGAATAAGAATGTATCGATTTTGATGATTCTTTTACACTTTTTCCTAGAATTGAATCTATTATAATTTTTTCTATATTTTTCATCTTTTTAAGGTTTTAAGTTATTTCAAATGGATGTGAAATGTATGTTTCTAAATGGTTGTATTTCTAAAGAAGTTTATGTTCCTAAACCCTTTGGTTTCAATAATAAGACATTTAATAATTCTGTTTTTAAGTTATTAAAATATTCATATGGTCTTAAGAAATCACCTTGTTCTTGGTATAATAAAATTACTTTGTTTTTATTGAAATTTTGTTTTTCTAAAGGTAAATTTCATCTTACTTTATTAATTAAAAGTATCCCTGATGATATTTTAATTATTTAAATTTATGTTGATTATATTTTTTTGGATCATAAAATGATTTTATTTATAAAGAGTTTTTAAATTTGATATAAAATGAGTTTGATATGAGTCTTATGGGATAATTTAAATTCTTTCTCAGACTTCGAATTTTTCAAATAAATGATTTGATATTTTTGAATCAATCCAAATATGCTAAATATTTGGTCAAACATATTGGTATTGATTTTTGTAAATCATTTAAAACCCCTAGAAGAATTAGTTTTAAATTAGTTTTTGATACTTCTAAAAAATATTCTAATTCTAAATTATTTATGAGTATGATTAAAAGTTTGTTATATTTAACTGAAACTATACCTTATATAATTTTTATTTGTGTTCTAGATTCCAATAAGTTCTTAATGAATATCACTTAAAGTATCTAAAACATGTTATTATATTTGTTAAAGGAATGGTTAATTGTGTATTATTTTATTCTTGAAAAAATTATTTTGATTTGATTTGTTACCCTGACTCTGATTTTGGAGGATTAAGACATGATAAAAAAAGTACCTTAGGTATGTGTCACTTTCTTGGTAAGAATTTTGTTTCATTGAGTTTAATAAAAAATATATGTTGCTATTCAACTAATGAAAGTGAGTATATCTTTGAAGCATCTTGTTTCTATCAATATTTATGAATTAAATAATTATTTTCTAACTGTGGTTTTAATTTTGAAAATATACCTATTTATTTTAATAATTCATATACTATTTATATTTCAATGTACCCTTTAATTTATTATAGAACTAATCATATAGAAATTCACATTCATTTTCTTCAAAATTATTTTAATAAATGTGATATTATTTTTGAATATATCCTAACTGAAAATCAACTAGTAGATATTTTTACCAAACTGTTGTATTTTTTAATGTTTTATGAAATTAAATTTGATATTTTTATGTTATAATTTTAGTTTGAAAATATTATTTTATTTTGTTTTTGAATTACCTTAATTTTCATTTATCAAGGAGGAGTTTTTCTAATTTTAAACTTGTAGGAACCCAGTCTAGATTGACCACTGAGGGGGGGGGGATCAATGGTTTAATTTTATAAATTATTTCTTTTTAATTAAACCTATTGGACTTGTTAAGGTTATAAACCGATTCAGTGATATCTCACTTTGTATTTAGAAATAATTAGATAGAGAACAATAAATGGTATTTACAAGGTTCAGTACAAATACCCACTCCTTTCCATGTTGGTTAGACTCCCCAATATTGATTCTACATAATAATATTATTAGTGATCATAATGGATAAGGATTAAACTGGTTATACACCCCAATAGTTGATATTCCAGTTGATCCTGATTCTACACCCCAACAACCAACTATTATGCCTTGATTGTTTAGACACCCCAACCATCTTTTATTATTATTTTTCAAGACTAGTTAGACACCCCAACCTTGAGCCTCTTTAGTAACTAGTTAGAAAAACTAGTCACAAGATCCCTTTTCTTATCAATGTTATTAATCCAAAAATAGTGAAATATTTTTCTACTCCTATTTACTTATGCAACACTCGAAATAGATCTTCCTCCATGAATGTGATGGATCTATTTCACTCATGTATAAATTCAATATCTTCAAAAAATTTATGGAATAATCTTGTTGGTCTTAAAACTCAGTCAAACTAGATCTATAATTATCATATTATTCTCATTTTACTGAATACTCAGACCCAAAAGTCTTCTCCTGTAAGTATATTATGGATTCAGTCACTTCAACTTCTAAAATTTAGTAAATGATAAGATATTCCTTATTATGATGCTTAGGAAAGAATTATTCCTTCTATACAATGAAGTAATGGACTCAATTATTCATGTATATCCTTAAGGTCATTTTTGTGTAAGAGCTATGCATGAATGAATCATAAATACCTTCTGATTTCTTCATGAAATCCAGGTATGGCTCTCAGGTGCTTCTTCTTCCTTCACGTAACTAAGGATAGTCCCATAGTTCTCTTTTATATAATTCATTTTTTATCTTCCTCCATGATCTATATACATCTTCATAAACTATATATTTTTGTTTTTGTAATGAATGGGAGAGAAATTCTAACCACCCCATGATCTCCATAAATGCATCATGGCACAAATCCTCTGACCACTCCATGATCTCTGCATGTTTGGGTTTTAATTTCACATGATATTAAAATGTCCATGATATCTGAAATTTCTCAAATATCAATTCATCCATAAAAATATATTGTTTTCAAGAATTTAAGTAATCATATATGTAACACAATTGGTTACATGAATTTTATCATCATAACCGGCTACATGAAATGACAGTTACATAGAAAAACAACTACATGGATTCATTTGGTTATGTGATTCACTTCTACATATGAATATATAGAAAAATAGTTTTGTGGATAAATCTACTACATGGTTTTATTCTAAAAATAGATAAATTTTTATTCAATAAAAACAACTATGATTATTATTTCTTCATTATTCCATTTATATGGATATTATTTAGAGTGGCCTCATTATTCTAGATACCTAAAACTCACTGGTTTCTCTAACACATCTCATTATTCTTCCTTTTATTATTCAATGTATATTCATGAAAGTGGAACCACATGAATATAATATTTTGATAATACATGTTCATTAAATAAATCTTTTATTTCATCTAGTATATTAGATTTATTTTAGGATAAATTATGCCTGAGTTTCTTCTATTCATGCATGTAAGTGCATGAATTTCATATGCATTGTGTACTTGGATATTTCCTTACTCTATAGAAGCTGATAAAACCTCATTTTAAATTTGTACATGGATTTGATTTGACGTTTTTAGTTGAGAATTATCTCTACGACTCATCAATGGTGGAAGACTAGTGCACAATTGATCCCTCAAGTGTCCAAAGGTAGAAGATGATCCCAAAAGTGATCAGATGACTCAGAATAGTTAGATTGAATGACTGTGATATATCTATATATTTTTAATACAGATGAAAAACATTCCACATGTTGCTAAACCACATCAGAGTTTGGTTTGTATGATTTCTCCCATATAATGTTCAATGTTCCTTCAACGCTTCAATCTGACAACAAAGTTTGGCACCCATAACACTTACACACACATGGGATTCATGGATCGTGCTTACCCATGCTATCCCATCTTTCCACCTGTTTTCTCTCAACTATGCACATACCTATGGACCCAATATAGCCTATTATTCTTATAATGCATCCTATGGGTGTTATGTCACCTTCTGTCACTATGTAGGCTGGCTCCCATGTGTAGTTGACCTTTCTCCCACAATGTACAGTCATGATGGCCTAGTTGGTTGTCTTGGATGACCATGTTTTTAGGTAAAATATAATAAAAAGAGTTGGTCAAATATTCAATATAAATTCTTTATGATCATCAATTTAAATTTCCAAACAAAATTTCCCAACATTACTCATGTAATAAATTTATTTTTTCATGGTCTTCAACATAATTCATCCTCATAATCTTACTATAAAAAATGTGTTTTCCATATTGAAAAATTTATTTTAACTTAAGATAAGTTCAATAATAATCACATTTTTAAGGAGAATTATTCAATTATGAAATCAAACAACATTAAAAGAATCCATAACAATTCTCTAAGCGTCACCACTTCATACTCAATTATCCAAACACATATAGACACATTATTTTCAAGAAAATGTAATACTTGGTATTAAAAATCCCCCTTTGTTTTTTTTAAAATATGTTCAAATTAAAAAAGTCAATATACGTTATCAAAATTTCTCCCCCTTATCGACAATAAAATTCAAAGGGTAAGTGAGGTTTTTTTACATCTCATATTCATCCTTTAAAGGCACTCTCATTATCTTCCCCCTTTTTAGAGAAAAGGATGATACCACATGGTTCTCTTATCAAAGAGCCTTTAGTTTTTCTAATATAAGTCTATATGGGATAAAATGATGTAGAAAAAAATATACAATCAAGGTTTTCTATGATGTCCATAAACAACCATCCATGTGACATCATGCTCAGAAATTCAAAATTCTCAAATTAGGGTTTGTTAAGACATGAAATAGATTATACTATGCACACTATAAAAAATACATAATAATTTTCAAGTAAAAAATCAATATCTACCCCTTTATCTCTTATTGAAATCAACCAAGTTTAGATTTACTTTTTTCACCTTCACTGTTAGAAATAACATTTTTCCTTTGAGAAAGATTAGGTGAAAATCTAATTTTCCTGATTAGGTCCTTTATTTCACCAGTATTTAATGATTCAACTTTAACCTTAGTTGAATTGGTGAGATCTTATTTAATTCTCTTATCCTCAACTTTTCTCACCCTAAATACCAGCCTTCTATTATTTTCATGAATTTCTATGTTGTTCCAATATTCTAAATCCTTGTACCCAGACTTAAAACAACACTAATAATATCCTATGAATCTACTTATATTATTTTCTAGTGTAGTATATCCAGATTTCATAGATTGTGGAACTTTATATTTTTGAGTGGAACCAATACTATTTTTGATACTTCTTGGGGAACAAATATTTATAAATATTTTCTCATACACCCTTAATGTTGTGAGTTTATTATTATTTTTCACCATCTGTACTTTCCATGAATATTATTTAAATCTAATATCAGTAATTAAATAAGTATTTGTACATAATTTAGTTTCTTGGATATAGAATACCATATTCTTGGTGGATGTTTCCATTTGGTTAGAGGATGATCTCAAGATATTCTTAGATTCATTATTCTTAATGAAAATTTTTGTGACAACATCTATTTTTCTTATAATTTAGGAAGTACCATATTATGATGTTCCCTAATTATTCAATCTCACATCCAGCTCTAAGCACTTCATGTTGAGGGAGTTCTTCTCATCCTCAACTGATCTCAGATTTTATTCCCAATACAGCTTCAAATTCTTTATTTTTTCTTTATAAAATTTCCTTGATTATTGTAAACAATTTTCAAGATCCTTTACTTTGTTTGATTCATCTTCTAATTGAACAGATTTTCCAACCATAGAAACTCTGTGCAGTTTTTCAAGTGCATGTAAAGTTTCTACGAAAACTATCTCAAATAAATATTTCTCACAAACATTTCATTTCAATTATTCAATATATTCAGAATGTATTTAATTTAAAAGATAAATTATTTCTTCCCTATCTTTCAATTTTTTTTGAGAGTGTTGGATATTTTAAACTTTTTATCCAATGCATATTATATAGCATTAACCACTTCTTATAGCTGTAATTTTTCATTATGAATACCCTTGAATCCTCCAACAATAAAATTTAAAACTTATTTGATAACTTTATTAAGATATTATTTGAATTCAAAATGCATATCACTAAGTGATACATCATCATCACATCTCGAACAAGCTTCATCAGAAGAATCACAATCAAAAGAATTATTATAACATATATCACTTTAATTACCTTTAGATAGTGGTGCATCTACCTTTATTGTATGATTATTCATTAGATTACTTGTGTGTATTTTCTTTTTGTTCTTCTAAGTCTTGGATAAAATCTATATATTAGTATTCTCAATGGTATCTTCATTTTTGTACATCTAAGGTAGCTCACTCATTTCATGAAATCTTCACTTCATAAAATCTTGCTTGGATATTTAGATGGAAACTTCTCTTTGATAAAATTTATAGATCCCTAGGCCGAATTGATCACTAAGAGGAGGGAGGGTGAATCAATAGTTTACTTTTAAATTATCAATTTTGAATTAAACCCCTTGAACTTGTTAAGTTTCTTGATCCACTCAATTATATCTCACAATCTGACTTCATATGAAAAAATAACAAGAGAGATAAAAACACATGGTATTTACAAGGTTTATTATAAATACCTACTCTATGCCATGTTGGTTAGACTCCCAAACATGGATTATACACTATAATATTATTATTTATCATAATAAATAAGGAATAAATTGGTTATACACCCCAGTAGTCAATATTCCAGTTGATCTCAGTTCTACACCCCAACAACCAGCTCTTTTGCCTTAGCTGGTTAGATACCCCAACCATATTTATTTATTCTTATTATAAACTGGTTATACACCCTAGACTTGATCCTATTTATTAACTAGTTAGACACACCAGTTATAAGATCCCTTTTATTCTCAATGTTATTGATCTATAGATAATAATATCTTTGTTTTCTCTTTGTATCTTCTGCAACAATTGAAATAGATCTTCCTCCATGAGTGTACTGAATCTATTTTGAGTGTGTACAACTTCAATATCTTCAAAATATTATTAGAATAAGCCTATTGGTCTTGAAAATAGTTCACACCATATCTATAATGATCCGGTTCTTCTTAGTTTAATGAAATATCATACTTTATAGTCTTATCCTATAAGTATATTCTGGATTTAGTCTCTTCAACTTCTAAACTTCAGGGAATGATCATATATTCCTCAATATATTGATTAGGTAAGAATTATTCCTTATGTATTATGAAGTATAAGCCTTAATTATTCATGAATATCCTCAAGGTTCTTTTTTTAAGATCTTATAATGAATGAATCACAAAAACCTTCTATCTTCATCATAAAATCCAGGAATGGATCATGGTTGCTTCTTCTTTCTCTATGTAACCAAGGATAATCCTTGGTTCTCTTTCACTTAATTATTTTTTATCATCCTCCATGATATTTTCACATCTTCATGCACTATCTCTCTTTTTTGTTTCAATGAATGAGAGAGAAATTATAACCACACCATGATATCCATAAACACATTGTGGTATAAATCCTCTAACCAACCCAAGATCTCTACACATTTGGGTTTTAATTTCATGTCATATTCAAATATTCATGATATCTGGAATTTTTAAAACCTTTCTTCACAAAAAACAATATGTAATTTTTTCAACTTCAATAAATTGACTATCTAACACAATTGGTTACATGAAGCTTCTCAACATAATCGATAACATGAAATAACAGTTATGTAGAAAAATGGCTATGTGGTTCTATTTTGCATACAAACACACTAAAAAGTAATTATATGAATAAACCATTTATGTGGTTTTCTTCTCCAAAAATCTACATCGTTCTGCACTAAAAATGGATACATGGACCATATATTTGGTATTTCATCTATGTGGATATTATTTACAGTGAACTAATTATTTTAGATACCCACACCTCAATGGTTTCTCAGACACAACTCGTTTTTCTTTATTTTCTTATTCAATGTATATTCATACAAGTGGAACTGCATGAATATAATATTTTGATCATAAATATGCATTAAATAAATATTTTATTTCATCAAGGTGCTTGGATTCATTATAGGTGATCTAATTCTCGAGGTTCTTCTATTCATGCAAGGTAATGCATGAATTTCATATGCAATGTGTTCTTTGATATCTTCTTACTCATAGGAGGTTGATGAAGCCTCCTTTTAAATTTTTACATGGATTTGGTTTGATGTTCATGAATGATCATGATCTCCACAACTCATCAATAGTGGAAAAGCAGTATGAAACTGATCCCTCGAGTGTATGGAGGTTGAAGATGATCCCATAAGTGATTGGATGGATCAAAATGATTGTATTGGATGACCGTGATATATTCGTATCTTTTTAATATGGATTAATATCATGTTGTGAACCACTTTCCCACATTGAATTTTAGCTTATATGAGTTCTCCCATACAACATTCGACGTTATTTCAGTGCTTTGAGGTGACAATGGGGTTTGACACCCATAACACTTGCACACACCTAAGATTAACATGCTGCACCTACCCACATTATCCCTCTTTCCCACCTATCCCCTCTCACCTATGAAAGTATACACTAGACCAATACAAACCATTATTATTGTAGTGCCTCCTATGGGCGATATTCCACCATCTACCACCATGATAGTTGACCTAGGATGGCTCCCATGTGTGGTTGAGATTTCTCCCACAATGCATAGTCAAGCTGGTCTAGTTGGTTGGATTTATTATCTATGTTTTTTTAGGTAAACTGTAATGAAAATAGTTACTCAAATCTTCAACAAAAGCATAGATAATTCTAAACATAAATTTATAAATAAAATGTCTCATCATTAATCATAGAATTTATTCCTATTTGCAAAATTTTTAATAGAATTACTCCTCTTCATCTCGTTGTAAACAATGTATATTCTATATTTACACATATCTTGGAACATAAGATCAGTTAAACAATCATCACATTTACAAGGATAATTGTCTGAGCATGAAATCCAATTCCATTAAAAGACTTCATAAAAATTCTCCAAGCATCACCAATTTATCCTCAATTCTAAAAACACACATTGACACATCATTGACAACAAATGAAATAGTTGGGCTCAACAAAGCTTATGTTTGTTCACTTATGTTTCCAATTTTCTTGTTCTAATATTTCTTAATATTGTCTTTTTGAAAAATTTTAAAAATGGGGAGAATTATATAAAATATTATTTCAGTTTTGAAATTTTCAAAAAGGGATAGATTTTTTTATTTGTTTATATTTTAGGTTTTTAATATTCTAATTCATCAAAATATTCTATGTTACTCATTATTTGTTGGAAATATTTTTTATGATTAATCACTATATTTTTATTATATCTTAATCTATAGTACATAGAATTTTATAATTCCTATTTTATATAAAATATAATAATATTTTATACATTTTTTATTCTATGATAACTTAAGTTACATAGCACAATTTTTTGAGAAACTTTTTTTTAGATATCCAATATATTTATCTACATTTAATTCAACTGCATGGAAGGAAAAAATTTCCATTTAGATACACTAAAAGATGGATGGATCTCAGCAATGTTTTTAGTTATTTTTTATATAGTTTTTAGATACTATTTTATCACTATTTTTGATTATATCACTTGATATAGAAGTTAGATTGATGATTTTTTGATCTATTGGAAATCTATTGAATTTATATACATTTAAGTCAACTTGAACAAATTTTGAATCTATTTTTTAGATGGTCTTAAAAATCACCAAATCTTATGATGTCAAGTGACTTCATGAGTATTTTTTAGGGACCACATATGCATCTATTTTTTTAAGTTTCCACATGCAAGTTTTTTAAGTGACTATATGTGTGTTTTTTAAGCGACTGCATGTGTATTTATTTATGTGACCGAATTATATGAAAAGTCACTATATGAAGCCTTTTCAAACCTACCACAAGTGTATATATTAACCAACTGTGAGAAATCAAGCAACCAAATGATAAAATCTTAAGTGAAACTACAACACATTAAAATTTCAACTTAAGTGACCACACATTATAATATTCACATTATCAGTATACCGACCACATGTCATATGAACTGATATCATGCTTTGATGTCAAAATAAGTTAACCAACCACAAGGAATGTACCTTATGGTCACTCAACACTCAAAATTAGTTAAATATTTTATTTATATTTCTAAAATATTAAATTTGTTAGCATGCTCTATTTCTCATTATTTTTGATACTTTGATTTACTAAAATTTTATATTAATTTTTTGTATATTTAAAATATATTTATTTGGTGTTTTATTTATTATTTATTTTCATATATACATACAACATATATTTTGGTTATTTAATTTTTATATTTTAAGTTGATTTATTGTATTATTATTTTCTAAATTAAAATTGAGTGGCATAAAACTTATCCAAAATTATTTTTTGATATTTGATACAGTATAATTAAATTTTTAATAATTACACATTTCATAAAATTAGAAAGTATTTTGAAATTTTAATTATAAAAATAAAACGGTATTATAATTTTATGGGATTTATTTAAAATATTATTTTGGTGACTATTTTAATTATTTAAAGAGTAATTTAAATTAGTTTGAATTAGTCTTTAATTTTTGAATTTTAATTTTTTTTATGATTATTTTGGAACAATAATTTTATATCCCTTGAATAATTATAAATTATGAATTTAAAATACTTTACCCAATTGGATATTGTAATGTTAATTTTTTAGAACTTATTTAAAGGATTCAAGACACATTCAAAGTATACAATTATGAGAACATGAACTTTTGATAATTGAAAGAGATTTACTCTAAACTTTGAAGGGTTATACAAACCAAGTCCCGTGCGATCAATTTTTAATCTATTGGAGAGATTTTAAATTACTAAAAAAAACTTCTACAACTTCTATTACTACCTTAGAGATGTCCTGATACATTAATCAATAACTAACACCTATGATTCTCTTATTCATATTCTTTTTTATCCCAGTTTCTCATGTCTCTAACACTACTTCCCATCTCTCACATGTGCTCTCAATTTTTGTTTATGATTTTAAATTTAAAATAATTCTTTATATTTCTTTAGGTTTTGACTCTTGGATTATAAATCCAGTAACATTCAGGTTGTAACTCTCATAGTATAAATTTAGTGTATTAATTGGGTTGTGACACCCCATAAAAAGGCAGGTTTCTTGGTTATACTTTCACCAGAAAAATTAGGTTGTAATTAGTTTATGATTGCCCTTTAAAAATTATTTTATTGTACAATGTATATTTTACAGAGTAGAGATGTATAAGAATGAACTTGGACCAAGTTATACCAAATGAATATAAAAATTTCCTATGTTCTTTTATTTATTTTCCATTTCTAATTAACTTCATTAATTAACTTTGATTATAATTTTAAATGGTTATTTTTTTTAATCTGGTCTATTCAACCACCTCTATACCATTTCCTATCACCCTTTATGACCCAACAATTGGCATTATAGGCTTAACCTATTAGTATTTTTTGATTTATCTTTGTTGTATTTTTACTGATACCAATAACTAGTGTCGAAGGATGAACCTATTAAGATTTATTGGTTTAGATCTATATGTCTTTTTATTGATACCAAAAATTTGTATCAAAAGTTAACCTTGTTAAGGATAGATTAGTGCTACTATTTCCTTTCATGATATCAACCACCTAGTAACAAAAAATTATTCTTGAGTATGTGTTAATATTTTGTTTTTCTAACACTTTACTAGGCTTTATAGTTGAAGGTAATGAACTTTAAGATGATAGGAATGAACATAAATGATGCATGAATTCCACAGAATCCACCTCACTTTGATGAAAACAACTATAGTTAATGGTAATCTAGAATGGAGTCATACTTCAAGTATTTAAACATAGAACACTGGTATATCATGATAAAACCATTAAAACCACCATAAGATAACCTGAATACTCTTATAATAATCAATGTTGCTAAATATGTTTTTAATTACAAAGTATATATTTTATATTATACTATTAACATAAGTGTGTTTGATTATGTTTCTATGTGTAAGATAACTCTTGATATTTGGAATATTTTACAAGTTACCCACCTTGGATCAGATAAATTGATTAAAAATAAGCTTGGAATGATTTGAGATGAGTACTAAGACTTCAATATACGTGAAGACGAAATTGTGAACTAGATGTTCCACCAATTCATAATCATTGTGAATGGAATGACTTATCTTGGAAAACAAATTAGAGAATAAAATACTTGTTGAATGAGTCTTAAGAGTGATACTAAATAAATGAAACATAAATAATTTCAACATTAATGAAATAAACGACTTCAAATAGTACACTCTTGATGAATTGATTGGATCACTACTTTAATATGAACTGGATTGAAGAACATAGCTGAAGAGGAAACTTCAAAATGAAAAGGTGTAATTTTTAAATCTATAAATTTTATTTATACTGAATTTTATGATGTTAAATTAGAGCATAGTGAAAAAGAATATATGTCTTAGATTGTGACTGGAGTCTATAAAATAATGAAAAATAAATTATTTAATAACCACTTTATAAGAAAATCTCAAAAGGAAAACCTCAAGGGAGATAAGAAATGTAGTACTAATTATAATACCTCAGATGTTACTTATTTAAATTGCAAAAAAATGGAATACCATGAATGACTTCCCAAAAATAAATAATAAAGATGAATTCAAAAATAACAAGAAGAAGTCTTTGATAACAATTAAGAGTTATACCAAAGAATCTGATTATAGTGAAGAATTTGGAAATAAGAAAGAATATTCTAACATATGCTTTGTGGATTATCTGGATGAGGTTAGTGATTTTTAATTTTATTTAGGATTTCTAATTATGACTGTGATTCCAAAAAATCAGAATGTTTTTGGGTTAAATTAAGAAATTTAAAGATTGAAAAATTATGTTTTCAAAGATATTGATTTATATAATAATATTAAAGAAAATAGTGAAAAAATTATTTTTTAAAATAAATTTATTTTACAAGAGAATGAAAAATAAAGTGTTACCTATTCTATATATCATTATAATTTTTATGATGATTTAAAATCTTATTAATATTTGAATGAAAATTTGAAAAAGGAAGTTAAAAGTCTAAATCAAAGTTTGCCTGATTTTACTCAAGTTAATGAAAAGTATCATAAAATTATGTATTTGAATAAAAAAAATAAAAAAAATACAGTATTGGTTATGATGAGATATTAAATCAAATGCATTGAAATCATTTTTTGAATAGTAAGAATGGTTTTACTTTTACTATTACATGTTTTCAATGTAGCATGAAAGGAAAATATACAAATGATTATTTTCTTATATTTAAGCAGTCTTTGGGATTTATGAAGAATCATATTTCTAAATATTTTTTATATGTATTACCTTAAAATATATTTTTTTATATTCTTTGTGGGTATCCACTAATCCGATTGGACCCAAAGTAGATTGATTACCAAAAATTTTAGGTAATTTTTTTTAGAAAAATACCTTGGATGTATCAAGAAAGATATATGTTACATGGATACTGGATGCTCTAATCATATGATCGGAGTCCCATAAAATTTTATCACTTATAAAAAATGTAATGGATGCACTATTAAATTTGGAGATAATTCTAAAGGAAAAGTAAAAGGTTTTGGTAAAGTTGGTATTTCCAATTCTACTTTTATTACTAGGGTTTTATATGTTGAAGGTTTAAAACAAAATTTAATTAGTATATATAAATTATGTTATGATGGAATGAAAGTTAAATTTATAAATGATTAGTGTTTAATTTTTAACGATTATTATTTTTTATTTTATGCTAATCTAAAGGAAAATATTTATATTATTGATTTTTCTGAACTAAAAGTTCAATATGTTAAGTGTTTGAATGTTGTGCATAGTGATATCATTCTTTGACATCGATTATTAGGTCATTTTAACTTCAAAATGTTACATAATCTCTCTAAACATGAAAACATACTATAATTACCTAATATCTAGAAAGAACTACTTCATATTTTTGATGATTGTATGAAAGGGAAACAATATAAAATTTCATTTAGACATATGAATCATATAATTATTAATAAAAATTTATAACTAGTACATCTTGATTTATTTGGTCCTACTCAAATTTATATACTTAAAGTAAATAAATATAATTTAGTTATTATTTATGATTATGATAGATTTACATGATTTTATTTTCTTGGACATAAAAAAGATACTTTATCTAGATTTTTTTGTATTTTAGATTGAAATGAAAATGTTTGTATAAAATTTTCAATTGGTAGTGATAAAGTAGGTTAATTTCATAATTCATAATTTGAAAGTTTTTCTATAAATAATAGTTATTTTCATAATTTTATACTCCTTGTAAACCACACTAAAATAGTGTTGTAGAATAGAAAAATAGTACTCTTATTGAAATGGTCAAAACTATGTAGAGTGAATATAATTTGGCTTGATATTTTTAGTTTGAACATTTTTACTACTTGTTATATTTAAAATATAAATAATTTTAAAACCCTATCGAATAAATATCCTTATGATTTTTTAGAGGTAAAAAACTAAAATTTGGTTATTGTAAAGTGTTTGGTTATACATTTTTATTTTTTAATTTTAATTATGATTTAGATAAATTTGATACTAAAAGCGATGAGGGTATTTTTATTGGATATTCGAATAATAATGTAGTCTATAGTGTTTATAATAAAATAACTATGGTTATTGAATATTTTTCTCATTTTATTTTTGATGAAATTAATATGAAATTGAATTATATTTTTGTTTTTTATTATGATGAGTTTAGAGATTTTAATTTTGGTGAAGAAAAACCTTAAGATAAGGATGAATCAATTGGGGAGGAGCACAATAATTCTTGAAATAATATTAAATCATGGAAAATTCATATAGATCATAATGTTGACAATGTTATTAGTAATATTGATTTTGGTATTAAAACTAGATATTCAAATTTAAATTTTTATACTAATTTGGCTTTTATTTCTGATTTTGTTCCAAAAAATATTAATGATGATTTAAATGATTCTAATTGGATTGTTGCTATGCATTACAAGATCAATTTTTTTTATCATAATAATGTTTGGTCTTTATTTTAAATCCCTTTAGATAAGTATTTTATTGGAACTAAATGGATTTTTATAAATACAATGCATGAATCCCAATAGGTTGTTAAGAATAAATCTATAATTGTTACTCAAGATTATTATCAAGAATAATTTATCGATTTTGATGATTTTTTATACCTATTTCTTGAATTCAATTGACTATATATTTTTTTATCTTTTTACACTTTTAAGGTTTTAATTTATTTCAAATGGAAGTGAAAATTGTGTTCCTAAATGGTTTTAATTATTAATAAGTTTATGTTTCTCAACCCACTGGTCTTGAAAATGAGGAATTTACCAATCATGTTTTTAAGTTATCAAAATCTTTGTATGGTCTTATGTAATCAATCCATTATTTCTTTGATATACATTGTTTTTATTGAAAAATTATTTTTCTAAACGTAAATTTGACCCTACATTATTTATTAAAAGGATTTTCAATGATATTTTAATTGTTCAAATTTATGTTGATGATATTTTTTTGTACTTTAAAATGATTTTATTTGTAAAGAGTTTTAAAATTTTATGGAAAATGAGTTTGATATGAGTCTTATGGGAGAGTTTAAATTCTTTCTCAGACTTCAAAATTTTCAAATAAATGATAGAATATTTCTATATAAATCTAAATTTCTAAAGATTTGGTCAAATGTTTTTGTCTTGATTCATCTAAATATTTTAAAACCCTTATGATTATTAGTTTTAAATTATATTTTGATGATTCTAGAAAATATGTTGATTCTAAATTATTTAGATTCATGATTGAATGTTTTTTATTTAAGTATTTTTAGACCTAATGTAATGTTTAGTGTTTGTTTTTGTGATAGATTACAATTAGTTCCTAAGGAATTTCACTTAAAGGATATCAAACATATTATTAGATATGTTAAAGGAATTGTTAATTGTCTATTATTTTGTTCCAGACATAATTATTTTGATTTTTTTAGTTATTCTGACTCTTATTTTGGAGGATGTAGACTTGATAGAAAAAGTAACTCAAGTATGTGTCATGTTCTTGGTAATAATTTAGTTTCTTTGAGTTCAAGAAAACAAAAATATGTCACTTTTTCAACTATTGAATGTGAGTATATCTTTGCTACATCTTGTTTCTCTCAATATTTATGGATTTGAAAAACTTTTTCTAACTATGGTTTTAATTTTTAAAAGATACCTATTTATTATGATATATTTTTTTCTATTTATATTTCAAATAAACCTTTAATACATTATAGATCTAAGCATATAGACACAGGATTTCATTTTCTTTGATATTATATTAATAAAAGTGATATTATTCTTGAATATATTCCAATTTTAAGTCAATTAGTAGATATTTTTTTCTAAAACATTGGATTTTTCAAAGTTTAAGAAAATTAAATTTGAGTTTGGTATGTTAGGAAGTTAGTTTGAAAATATTATTTTATTTTTTAAATTATATTAATATTCATTTATTAAGGGGTATTATTTTTGATTTTGAACTGAAGTTTTTAACTTTTATTTCCAATTTGATTGTTCTCATAATTCTTAATATTTTATTTTTGAAAATTTTTAAAAATGGGATAATTCTATAAAATCTTGTTTCAGTTTTTTAATTTTCAAAAAAGAGGATTTTATCAGGATTTTGTTGTTATTTGAATATATTTCATGTTTTGAATATTCGAATTCATCATAATATTTTATGTTAGTCATAATTTATGGGAAATGTATTTTAAAATTTCTAACTATTTTTTATTATATCTTTAACTATAGTGATTAAAATTTTGTAATTATTACTTCATATAAAAGATAATAATATTTTATAAATTTTGTTATTTCATGATAACTTAAGTTACATAGCTTTTATTTTCATTGAACCTTTTTTGGATAACCAATATATTTATCTATATTTCATTAAAATTACATGGAAGGGTGAAATTTACATTTAGATACACAAAAAATGAACAAATCTCTATACTCTTTTTAGTTTTTTTTCTATATTTTTTTGATAATATTTTATCACTATTTTTTCAATGATATTTATTGATATAGAATTTAGATTGAGGAGTTATTTGATCCATTATAATGATATTGAATTTATATACATTTAAGTAAACTATACTAAATTTTGAATCGATTTTTTAGATGGTGTAAACAATCACTAAATCTTACGATGTCAAGTGACTGCATGAGTATTTATTTTTTAGTGAATTCATATGGATCTCTTTTTTAAGTTACCACATATAGGTTTTTTAAGTGATAACATGTGTATTTTTAAGTGAACACATGTATATTTATTTAAGTGACCTCATGATATGATGAAGTTACCCCGTGAATATTTTTCTGACCTATCATAAGTGTATATCTGAAACTACCATGATACAGAAAGCTGTCGCATGGTGAAATATTAAATGAACCTACCATATGTTAAAATTTCAACCAAACATGCTTCTTAATGTAACTTAAGTGACCACATGTTATAATTTTCACATGTTCAATATACTAACCAAACATCATATAAACTGAACACATGATTTTCTCTCAAATAAAGTTAACCAACTGTGATAGATATACTTTAAAGTCACTCGACAATCACGGTTGGTTCAATAATTTATTTATTTTTCTAAAATATTAATTTTTTAGCATGATAAGTTTTTCATTATCTTTGATAATCTTATTTACTACATTCTTATATTAAATTTTTATTTAATTTTAAATATTTTTATTTGGTGTTTAATTTATCCTTTATTTTAATATATGCATAAAATGTTAGGTCCACTAGGCTAGATACCCTGGGGGGGGGGGGTGAATCAGGATATGACAGATTAAAACAACTGTCCCTTTTTATCTTGTTTTTCTATTAAACAAAACCCTCTTCTCTTTCGTTCCCGTTGTAGAGTATGAATAAACCTTAAATCATGCACATGGCACAACAATTTTTACTTGGTTCACCCTCACTGGGCTACATCCAAGGAGCATACACTGCCAGTGTGCCGATGTACCAATTCCACTATAAACACACTTCTGTTTACAAATTCGAAGTGGACTCATTGTCCCTCCTAGTTTACAACCACTCACAATTTGAGAACTCACTGCTCTCTCAACTAAAGTGAGCTCACTACTTCTTCAAAAGATCCACTCATAGTTTATAGACATGTAGGTCTCTTGATTATCACTAATGAATGCATCCTCCACTATAAATATATGCTCTATTGAATTCCAATTTTCATCCACTGATGAATACCACTTTTTCTCTAAAACACTGGGCAATTCCTTTGGAAATACCTTCACAAAGCACCCTAATTTGAGAAGCTCCCAATTTCATGAAGCTCAAACAAGCCTTCGCAAAGTTCCTGCATTTTCATGAAGCTCACACCTTCGTAGAGTTCAGGTCATTGCAGAACTCAAGTCTTCATAGAGTGACTTCCTTTGCGAAGCTCACTGAGCCAACGCAGAGCTCACAACTTTCGCAGAGCTAGATTAGCCGTTGCGAAGCTCCTTCCTTTCGTGAAGCACACGGCCTTTGCGAGCCGAGAGAAAAATATTTTCTTTGAAAACTCTATACTTCTCTCAAGGGGGTTAAGGCCTATTTATATGCGATTCCACCGACACTCGAACCTTCCACACGAAGTCAGCGACACGTCATCTCAAATCACAAAGCTCTGAAATTTATGCCAAAATTATGTCAATATCATGAAGAACCAAGAAAATTTTCGAATCATAGAGCTCATCGTAATTGTGGATCATTCCATAAATTCCTTTGCACCTTCACCGTGAAGCTCCACTCGCAAATCCCTTTACCACCGCAATGCTCATCAACTCTTCCATTCACAAAGCTCGTCGTAATCGTGAAGAACACCATAAAAATTCTTCTTGTCTTCACAAAATCCAAACCATGAATCCTATCTTCATGAAATTCATACCTTTTCCATATTTAAATGATATCTTCAAGGATTTCCACTTCTCGCGATGCTCACTAAACTCCAAATTTTGGAACCCAAAAAATTGGAAAATACTGGAAAACGACACCACCTTGTATCTGTTCTTTTGTACCCCCTCTAGATCTGCTGTTCCTTTTTCATGGTCCTTTTTCAATATGAATTGTTAAAAACATCTTTGGAACTCGACAATTCAACATGAAAACCTAAAATGTCAACAAACACAGGTAACCCGAAAATGCTACAATGAAACCTTGAGGGATTTTTTCCCAACAATCTCCCCCTTTGGGTTTATTGAAAACTCTTCTCATAACGATTCTCTATACATTAATACCTCCCTGAAGATCCTTCCATCATCAACAATTCTTTGCATCTTGCGATTCAGATAGAGACCAAAGATTCAATCACCACATACTCTAAGCCCACATGAGCAAAGCTTGGTATGAGAAACAAGAGTAGTATGGAAATTTCATCAATGAATCAATTCATTTTAGACACTAATTGTTGATACCAACTGGATAGAAATTTTCAAACTGATACCACTTGTTGATTGCTGGGACCCTTCTCACCATTCTAACATCACTTGTCTTCTTTTATCATGATCCTCAGCTATCGTGATATCTAATATTTGATCGATCACTTCTAGCATCGTCAGGTTTAAAAACTCTCCCCTATCTCATTTATCTCCCCCTATCTTGCTGCTCCACCTATCAGCTTCTCCCCGTGTCTTTACTTAAGACATTTTCTCCCTTCCTAAGCCATAGTTTCTCCCCCTATAGAAGTCACTATTTCTCCCCCTTTGTCAATGAAACCAAAGGTCTCTCCTTTGTGGTCAGAAACATTGGAAAGAACACAGATTATCATAGTAGATAAAGATATACCATACCTCGGGGAGAGGGTGAATACCACATTCACACTTTTTTAAGAGAGGGGAGTTGACCGAACTCCCAAATCCAGTCGATGCCTCTCAAAAGATTACTTGGGTAAGGCCTTTGTTAGAATGTCTGCAACTTGTAGTTCTATAGGCACATACTCCAACTTCACGATTCCCTACTCAACCTTATCCTTGATAAAATTATACTTTATCTCAATGTGATTTGTCCTTGAGTGATGGACGAGATTTTTTCTGAGATTTATAGAACTTGAGTTATCACACTAGATTCTGATTGGAGATTTCACTTCAACACCCATATCGTCAATCTTCTTCTTCATCCACAATAACTGTGTGCACGCTTGAGTGGAGACAATATACTCAGATTATGCGGTGCTTAATGAAATGAAATCATGCTTCTTTCTGAGCCAGGAAATACACAATCCACAAAGATAGAAAGCACCTCCTGACTTTGATTTCTTGTCATCCAATGAACTGGCCCAATATGCATCAATATATCCTAATAACTCTAATTGAGATTCGTCATTATATATTATGCCAAAATTCACTGTGCCCTTGATATACCGAAGTATTATTTTCACTGAAAGCATGTGTATTTCCTTGGGATTACTTTGATATCGAGCCACTTGGCATGTGGGGAAAAAAATATCAGGTCTTGTTGCTATCATGTACAGTAAACTCCCAATAATTTGACTGTATTCTGTGATGTTAACTGCCTTGCCATCCTCATCTTTGGAAAATTTCATATGGTTAGCAACAAGAGTATTCATATCCTTGGAATTTTCTATTCCAAATCTTTCCAAAACCTACTTGGAATATTTGGATTGAGAAATGAATGTTCTATTCCTTCCTTATGTAACCTATAAACCAAGGAAAAATGTTAGGTCTCCAATCATTGAAATTTCAAACTCAATTTTCATGAATTCAAAAAACTGTCTACACTGAGCTTCATTTGATCTGCCAAATATTATGTCGTTGACATAAACTGTGACCATAATCCTTTGATTATTGTTGTTGTTGAAATAGAGATTGTAATCAACTCCCCCACGCTGGAAAGCAAGTTTATTCAAGTACTGATCAAGACTTGAGTACCATTATCTTGGTGCTTATTTCAGCCCATACAATGACTTCTTCAGTCTGAAAACCCTGTTCTCATCCTCATGAATGAGAAAACCATCTGGCTTCTTAATATACACTTCTTCCTCCAGAACCCCATTCAAGAATGTAAATCTGACATCCATATGGAAAACTTTGAACTTCTGTTGCGCTGCAATGGATAGGAATAATTTGATTATCTCTAGTCTTGGAAATGGTGGAAATGTCTCATCAACATCTATTCCCTCTACCTGGGAGTATCCTTTGAACACCCGTTTCTCTTTGTTCCGAATCACTCTGCCATCTTCATTCATCTTGTTGCGATAGACCCATTTAGTCCCGATGACATTCTTATCTTCTAGCCTTGAAACAATCTCCCATGTCTAATTTTTCTCAATCTGATCAAGATCTTCATTCATTGTCTAAAACCAGTTTTCATCTTCAGCTACATCAGCAAAGCATTTAATCTCAACCTGAGATAAGAAAGATGTCTGCTGTAGTGATTTCATTCTTCTTGTCTGAACTGGAGCTAACTGATCACCAATGATATTCTGCCTGTCAATTTCAGATCGACTCCTTGGCTTTTGTGTAGATACAGATTTTACTTCCTCATGCTCATCATCAGTATCTTCTTCTGAATCAACATTAGCCACTCCTTCTCCCCCTGCATTTCTTTCTTCCACATCACTTTCATCAGGAAATTGTTCACCACGATATTGAATGATCTCCTCATTCTCAACTACAGTGACATCATTGCTCTCAACTAATTTTCCCAACATTTTGTTAAAGTATTTATATGCTTTACTTTTTCCTAAGTAGCCAAGGAATATCCCCTCATCTCCTCATGACTCATACTTCCTATGTTTTTCCTTGTTGAGGATAAATCACTTACTTCTAAATATTTAAAAGTATTTCACTGTTGTCTTATTTCCATACCACATATCGTACAGAGTCTTTCCTTCATACGGACACAACAAAGCCCTTTTAGAGATGTAGACCAATGTCAAAACTGCTTCCTTCCAAATTTTCTCTGGTATGTCTTTTTCTATAAGTATCTTTCTGGCCATGTTGTTGATGATCCGATTTCTCCTTTCAACCACTCCATTCTGTTGGGGAGTTCTCACTAAAGAAACTTGATTCCTTATCCTGTGTTTCTTGAGATAGTCTTCCACCTGACTATTTGTGAATTTCATACCATTATGAGTGTGAAAATTCATAATTTTCTATCCAAGCATCCTTTTGCACTCCCTCCATTACTATTTTAAGCAGCTAAACACATCTGACTTATGGAAAATAACAAATAACCATGCCATTATGATATATTAATCAATGAAAAGAACATAGTACCTCTTTCCATCAATATCTCTTGGTGTGATAGGCCCAAAAACATCACCATTCACCAATTTGAGCACTCTTATTGACTTCTTTTCCTTTTCCTTATACATCTTTCTGATGAGCTTCCCTTGTTGGAATGCATCGCACGTGTGAGTACAATCACGTGATAGCTTATGGAGGTCTCTTGCTGCATCGCACTTTACCAGATCTTCTAGGGATGGTTGGCATAGATGACCAAGTCATTTATGCCAAAACTTGTTTTCTTCCTCTCTGGATAGAAGGCACATATCTTCTTCTCCACTTACTAGGTAGAGGTTCCCCCTTTTTACTTTTCCCTATAGAAATACTGCCCCGTCTCTTCATTTGATGATACACATCTTCTTAGTAAACCTTATAGAATGTACAGAGTCACATAGCTGACTAACGCTGAGAAAGTTGTGACTAAGCTCTTTTACTACTAAGACGTCAGCACGTCTCATCTCTTTTCCCCCAAACCTGGCCTTTCCTAAGCCAATAATCTTCAAGCCTTCATCATTTCCAAACTTGAAAACTCCTTCTTTGTCATATTTTACACCTATAAAAAGATCCTTATTACCTATCATGTGAGATGTGCGATCACTGTCAAGGATCCACACACCAGAGTGATCTGATTCTTTAAGGGAAATTTCTACCACCACTACCTTCTCATCCTTTTTCTTCTTGGTCTATATTTTTTCCTTCACACTCAGCATGGATTAAGACTTCTGATCTTTCTTAGATTATGATGGACCAACTTCATCTTACAAAGCTATAAATCTATTTCTCATTTTCAACTCACCTGTTGGTTCATTGATTTGCTACTTGAGGACATTTTGATTCTAATTTATCACATTCCTCTATATGGTTGAAGTACAATACCTATCCATGTTCCCAAATCCTCCTCACCAAAAACAACGTCCTTAGAAATATGTTCTGGAGAACCATTCTCTATTTGGATACCACCTCTATTCTTGTGCCCTTCGATATCTCTTGGCTATGGAACACACATACTGTGAATGTCCCATCCTTCCAAAAAAATAACATATGATATAAGGTGCATTCCTTTGTGTCACTTATGCACTGCGAGTTTCCCCTTTGTATCTCTGAATATTCTGATATCGCTTTGTTCCCAACTCAACCTTCAATCTTGGAATGGGTGTTTGATGTCTGAAATCAATTTTCATAGCTTTTTTTTGATCAATCCCACCACCGGCCTTAGAATCTGAACATAATTGATGTTTCCTTTCTGCTGAACCACTATTATACACTTTTAACTTCTCAGTTTTTTGATTGATCTACTTTCATCATGTCACAGTAGAAGTCAAGAGTTTTTCTTGATCCTTAAACTTTTTCCACAAACCAACAACTTCTCCTTCAATTTCTTTAATACGCTTGATTTTATCTTTCCTTGTGTTATTCAATCCATCGATCTCCATTTTTTGTTCTTCAACCTTGAGTTTATATTCATTAACCTTTTCTGAGCTCTCTAGCCTAAAATACTTAAGTTTTTAAAATTTCTTTATCAGCTCAGACTTCTCTTCTTCGTGTTGTTTCATGTATAGTTTGGAATCATGTACCACCTTGTTGAATTTCTTTATTTTTTCTCTCCAAACATCTATCTCTTCAAGAGCTTCTTCTAATTCAGGTTCCATGTTAACTCTTCCCTCAAATTCTTCTTCTTCTTCATCACCTTTAATTTCATTCTTATCCTGAGAACAATCGACAACTACCACCATAACATTTTCTCCACGATCACTATAATTCTCTATCTCTTAAACCTCTTCAACCTCAGACTCTTCTGAACTATCACATTATTTTAAAATAAGGGTTTTCATCTTAAAGAAATTTCTCTTAAACTATTTCTTACCTTTCCCATAGGTTGAATACTTCTTCTTGGGAATTTCAATTTCATGGACATCATAAACCTCTTGGAAATTTTTGGGGCACCTTGACACAAGATGTCTGACCTTTCCAGATCGAAAATAAGAAAGTGGAAGTTTCCCTTTAAACTTTCCTTTTCCTCTTTGAAGGTTTGAGGAGATGAATGACATCACCTCATCTGTCTCTTCTTCTTCCTGAGAATCTTCAATGGTGATCTTCTTCCTAGCCTTGAATTCCACCTATTTGGATTTTCCCTTTTCCACAACATCATTATCATCATTTCTCATTTCATATACAACAAGGGTGCTGTGAAGGTTATCCAATGTCAGATCTTTCGGGTCTTTATCTTCCAAAAATGAAACTTTCGGATTGAACCAAGGTGGAAGTTTCCTCAGGATGTGCTTCACAATATTTATGTCTTCAATGACTTCTCCAAGTCCTCGCATGTCTTCCACTACAACATTTACCCTGTCAAGGAATGCATCAACAGATTCATTCAGGTTCATTCTCAGATCTTCATACTTGTTCCACAACACTTGCAGCTTCACTTCTCTGACCTTTGTATATCCTTAATATATATTCAATAGATTTTCCCACATAAAATGTGATGTTTTTCATGACATCACCTTGGTATATATAGCATTGGATAGGGCTCCCCCTAAAGCATTGATTCCCTTTGAATTAGTATCCAATTATCTTTGCTCAGCTTTTGATAATGCGCCACTATTAATATCAACTATGATACCATGCATTGTTGCTATAAACACATCCATTCCCAAAGATCGGAAGTAGTGTTGCATCTGATTCTTCCATAGATAAAAATTGTTCCCATAGAATATCGGAATCCCTTTATGATTTATGACCTCTATTTGATAGAGAAACTGATATCAACCTTTCGCTCTGATACTAATTGTTAGGTCCACTAGGCTAGATACCCTGAGAGGGGGGGGGGGGTGAATCAGGCTATGAAATATTAAAACAACTGCCCCTTTTTATCTTGTTTTGTTGTTAGACAAAACCCTCTTCTCTATCATTCTCATTGCAGAGTATGAATAAACCTTAAAGCATGAACATGACACAAAATTTTTACTTGGTTCACTCTCACTGGGCAACGTCCAAGAAGCATACACTAGTACTGTGCTGATGTACCAATTCCAGTATAAGCACACTACTGTTAACAAGTTCGAATCGAACTTACTATCCCTCTTGGTTTATAACCACTCACAATTTGAGAACTCACTACTCTCTCAGCTGAAGTGAGCTCACTACTTCTTCAAAATATCCACTCACATTTTATAGACATGTTGGTCTCTTGATTATCACTAATGAATAAATCCTCTGCTGTAAGTACATGCTCTATTGAAGTCCAACTTTCATCCACCGATGAATAACAATTTGTCTCTAAAACACTGGGTAATTCCTTTGGAAATACCTTCACAAAGCACCCTACTTCGCGAAGCTCCCAATTTCACGAAGCTCAAACAAGCCTTCGCAAAGTTCCCGCCTTTTTGAAAATATCACACCTTCGCAGAGCTCAGGTCGTTGTGGAGATCAAATATTCACAGAGAGACTTCCTTCATGAAGCTCACTAAGCCAACATGGAGATCACAACTTTCGTGGAGCTAGATTAGCTGCCGTGAAGTTCCTTCCTTTCACGAAGCACACGACCTTCGCAGACCACCTTCACGAGACGAGAGCAAAATATTTTCTTTGAAAACTCCCTACTTCTCTCGAGTGGGTCTAGGTCTATTTATAGGAAATTACACTAACCCTTGAACCTTCCACGTAAAGTCAGTGCCACAACATCTCAAATCGCGAAGCTTTGAAATTTTCACCCAAATTCTTTCAATATCGCGAAGCACCATGGAAATTTTCGGATCGTGTAGCTTGCTGTAATCATGGAGTGTTCTGTCACTTCCTTTTCACCTTCGCCATGAATCTCCAATCGCAAAGCCCTTTGCTGCCTCAATGCTCGTCAACTCTGCCATTCGCAAAGCTTGTCATAATCACGAAGAACACCGTCAACATTATTCTTGTCTTCAAGAAATCCAAACCATGAAGCCTATCGTCACAAAATTCATGCCTTTTCCATATTTAAATGAGATCTTCAAGGATATCCACTTCTCACGATGCTCACTAAACTCCAAATTTTGGAACCCAAAAATTTGGCAAACATTGGAAAACATCGCCACCTTGTATCTGTTCTTTTGCACCGCCTCCAGATATTCTGTTCCTTTATCATGGTCCTTTGTCAACATGAATTGTTAACAAAATCTTTGGAACTTAGCAATTCACTATGAAAACCTGCATTTTCAACAAACACAAGCAGCCCAAAAATGCTGCAATGAAACCTTGAGGGATTTTTTCCCAACCTAAAACATATATTTTGATTATTTAAAATTTTATATTTTACATTGATTTATTTGTATTATTCTTTTATAAATTAATATTTAGTGACATAAAACTTATTAAAACTTATTTTGTGGTATTTAATGAATTATAATAATTTTTTTTAATAATTACACACTACATGAAATTAAAAATAATTTTGAAATTTTAATTATAACAGTAAAATTTTATTAAGATTTTATGGGATTTTTTACCTATTATTTTGAAGACAATTTGGATTATTTACAGAGTAATTATAATTATTTTGAATTAGTCTTTAAGTTTTGAATTTAAATGATTATTTTTATGATTGTTATGGAATGATAATTTTCTATCTATTGGATAATTATGAAGTTTGAATTGAAATTACTCTACCCAGTTGGATATTGGGATGATAGTTTCACAGATCTGATATAAAGGCTTTAAGAAACATTCAAAGTTTACAGTTATGATAACAAAAAATTTTGAGAACAAGAAATATATTTACTCTGAACATTAAAGTGTTGTATAAACCAAGTCCTATTTGACCAAGTTTTCATTTGATAGATAGAATTTCAAGTGCTAAAAAAGAATTCTATGACTTTTATTACTACCTTGAAGTGGCGTTCTAATACATTACTCAAGAACCAATACCCATTCTTCTCTCATTCATCTTATTTTTTACCCTGGTTTCTCATGTCTATAACACTACTTCCTATTTCTCACATGTTTTCTCAATTTTTGTTTATCCTTTTACATTCAAAATAATTCTTTCTCATTATTCTAGTTGTGACTCTCATATTCTAAAGTTAGGACCCCTTTGGTTGTGAATCCTATAGTCTAATGTCAATTTAGTAATTGGGTTGTGACTCCCCATATAAAAGTCAAGTTTCTTGGTTTTACTTCCAATAGAAAAGTAGGCTGTAATCAGGTTATGATTCCCCTTAAAAAACCAGTTTAGTGAAAAATGTATCGTATGCAGAGTGAAGAGGTATAAGAGAGAACTAGGTATAATTTTGATCAAACCACTATAAAAATTCACTATTTTATTTCATTTATTTTCCTCTACTAATTAACTATGTTAATTAACGTTAATAATATTTTTATGTGGTTTTTTTTAATTTGGTCTATTCATCCCCCTATAGACCATATGTCATCACCCTTTATGAAATAACAAATAGTATCAGAGGCTGACCCTATTAATATTTATTGGTTTGTATTTTTTTTGATACAAATAACTGTTATCAAATGATGACCCTATTAATGTTTATTTTTTTAGCTTTTTTGTCTTTTTACCGATACCAATAATTGGTATAAAAATTTGACATTGTCAAGGATATATTAGTGCTATTATTTATCTTCATGATATCAAAAACCTAGTATCAATAACTTATTCCTCTTATTTATAAATACTATGTTTATATTTTATTGTTCAAACTCTTTCCTAGAAATTATAGTCTAAGGTAAATATCTTTACGAGGGCATGAATGAATATAAACAATTCATGAATTCCTCATACACCACCTCACTTTGATGGAAATGATTATCGTTATTGGAAATCAAGAATATAGGAATACTGCAAGAAGAAAAACATATAATACTGATTGATTATAGTAAAATCATACAAACTACTAGCAGCTTACCAATATACATTTATAAGAAATGATACTGCTAAATATTTTTTTAATTACAAAGTAGTAAATATTTTATATTTTTCTATTAAAAAAATTATTTTTAGTCACATTTTTGTGTATACGAAAGTTTATGAGATTTGGAAGATTTTACAATCTACTGACCTTGGATCATACAAATTGATTCTAATTAAGTTTAGAATGCTTGAAGTTGAGTACCAAGACTTTAAGATGTGGGAAGATGAAACTGTGAACTAGATGTTCCATCGATTCAAAAGAATTTGGAATGGAATGACTTCTATTGGATAAAAATGGGAAAATATAGAACTTTTTGATTGAGTCCTAGGATCGATACCAAATAAATAACACATAAATAAGGTCACTATTTATTAAAGTGTGAACTTAAAATATTATACTCTTGATGAATTGACTAGATCACTGTCATGACCCGTCCCCTGGGGCCCGTGCCGTGACTACCCCAAGACCGGCTTCCATAGGCTAAGGGTTGGTGACTAGCACCAAAAAGAAGTATCCCTATAATGGGAAGGAATTTCATTTAAACATGTTCAAACAAACAATCCAAGAACACAACAAGAAGCAACCACCAAGTAAACTGCTATAGTAAAAAGGGTACTAAAAGTAAAGGTGCCAGAATACAAGACCAACTGAAATGTACAAGTAAAACTGAAAAGAGAGAATAGCTCCTAAATCGTCCACTGAGGATCCTACCTGAAGGGTAGGTACAGATCGTCTCCACAACACTCCACGTTAGCTCGTCTCCTCTACGTACCACCTGGTCCTGGCTCCCTCAAGCCTCAACCCAACTGATCGTCATCTGCAGAAGACACAACAAGGTGTGGGTAAAGCCCGTACATGGGTGAGTATAAGAATACTCAATAGGGACCCTGAGACCCCCAAAGGTCTCAATGAATTCCACAAAGTCAAACCAAAAAGAATGATCTCAATCACAAAACACAAAGCAATAGACACAACTCAAACCAGGTATAAGTAAAGTACATAAGTACAGATGATTAATCGAGAAGGTAGATCATCTTATTCTATTGAGAGACACTACTGCTGACCATACGGATTCTGACCTACACAGGATCGATAAGTACTAACCCCCGCTGACCCACACAGCGCGTCAATTGGACATAGGGTCTATTAGTTGCATCCATTTCCGTGAAATGGGGGGTGATCGCACCTCGGTCCGGCCTGGCTCGGTCAGGCCTGCCAGAAAATTCCAAAGGGAACACTTCCCTAAAGGGTCCCAAAACCACTGACGGTGTATCAAATGGACACCTGGTTTGTCAGTTACATTCATTTCTTTATTCGGGGACCGGTTGGGTTTGGGCTAGGCCTGACTTGGTCAGACTGGCCCGACGCAACGGGTCCTGGGGTCTACTTGACCCCGCCTGGGTCCAGCTAGTTAAGGGTCGGCCCGGTTCACTGGTTCTGGCCCGTCAGGGTTGGCCTGGTTCAGTTCACGGTCCCGGGCCACGGTTGGCCCGGCCCGCTGGGTGGGGCTAGGCCCACCCGCGCTGGCCCGCCAGGTCGCGGGTTTGGCCCGCTTGGATGGCTCGCGTCGGCTTGGTCTTCCCGAAGGCAGACCGTTGTATCCCACTGGTCCCACAATTGCGGGGATGTTTTCCAACTGGTGGGGCACTGCCCCACCGCATTTAACGGTTGGCCATTTGGCCGACCGGGTTTCGTTAATGCGGCAAGGTGCAGACCGCACTTCACCGTCCTACCGCAGCCTGTTGGCCTTAGCCGCTTCCACCAGCAGCACTTGTTGGCACTGCCCTTGTCCCACGTGGCCGGCTCAGGCCGGTCGCCCTTGGCCACTGCGACACGCGATGACGCGCCACTTTCCACCACCCACGGTCGGTCATCGCGGGTCTTTTCTGGCCACCGCTGACATGGCGTGCTGACTGTTTCTTCTACGAGCCACTGAACATGATCTGGTGATCTGTCTTTGATGCCGTTAGCACCTATGAGGCTCTCGGGTCACCATCACTGTTGCGTGACCCGCTATTCCGCATTGCTGTCGAGTTGGAAAAAATTATTCCTCGAAATTCACATCAAGAATAAAGAGGTGGAGGGTCCGAGCCTTGTTCATTTGGACCGAGCCCTCTGCGTTACATGATAACAAGCAGGAGAGAAATTTAATTCATCAAAGACAACTTCAAAATAAACCCCCTACCTGGAAAAGGCGTTCACTGATGACAATCGACAGAACTCATTCGTCGTTGTTGTCAGTTCGTGATTCAGTGACGCTCGTCACCACTCGCTGAAACTGGTCTCGTTCTCCAAGTGGTTGGCGTCATGGTACTTTTCTAGAGATTCGTCACTTGGTGAAGTCGTGCCAACACTCTACCCCAAGAACCATATAAATAAAAGAGGTAATGGGTGAGTAACGCACATGGAATTAATTAGGTTCATTTAATAATGAACCTTCCTAATTCCAACGGTGTAGTTACAAAAATAAAGAGGATCCAATCCATTTAATGTCTTGACATGTCGTTGGTCCTACCACTTCTGCTCATCTGTTGGAGGAAAAGAAAAAGAGAAATAAAATAACTTTGTTATATTATTATTCTCTTAAATGTCCAAAAACTATCTTTTTCTCCCGAACTACTATGGTCGAAGTGAAGCCTCACTTAAGTGAATCCCGGCACTGCAGATTCAACGGTGCCCTCCGATTTTTAATTAGAGCACCGATTCAAAATTTAGAAAATTCCACTTATGTGTTTACTGAACGTACCTTAAAAAAAGTTCAGAAATTCATTTCGAGAACAACGGTCCTCAGAATAATGCGCTGTCAATTTTCACAGACTCGTAATAATTCCATATAATTAAAAAAAATTACATGAAAAAATCTGGGTCTTTACATTCTCCCCACCTAAAGGCTTTTCACCCCTAAAATCCACAACATGGACTAAGGAAACAAATGGGGGCACTGAGCCCTAATCTGATCCTCCCACTACCATGTGCTATCCTGGAGGTTCCTGTGCTACCAGTGAACGTGCACTAGAGATATCAATTGTCAATGAAGGACCCACTTATATCGATCCTCAATCTCCACTGGAACCTCTGTAAACATCGCCCCATCATCGATGTCCAGCTTTCCCGAGTCGATAACATGCAGTGGATCATGCACGTACCTACTCAACTATGACACGTAGAAAACGTCATGCACCTGATGCATCTGTGGGGGAAGAGCTATGTGATACGACACCTTTCCAACTTTGCTGAGAACTTGAAAGGGTCCGATGAACTTCAGAGATAGCTTGCCGCCCCGGCCAAATCTCTGCAAACTCTATCGAGGTGAGATCTGTAGGAAGACATGGTCTCACTCCTTGAACTCCAAAGGTATCTATCTCCTGTCATCATAAGACTTTTGTCTGCTCTATGTAGTCTTCATCCACTCCTTGATGATCTGAACCTTCTCAGTGGTAGCCCGTATGAACTCTGGACCCATAAGTGCTGGCTCCCCTAGGTCTATCCAACATAGAGGTGATCTGAATGGTCAACCTTATAAGGCCTCAAATGGTTTTATAACAATGGTCCACTCTGTCTGACCATCCATCAAGGGAAAATAATCCTCCCAACTGCGGCCAAAATCTAGGACACAAGCATGAAGCATGTCCTACATTGTCTGAATGGTCCGATATGTCTGACCATCCATCCGAGGATGAAAGGTGGTGCTCAAATGTAGCTGAGTCCCAAAAACCTCCTATAATCCCTTCCACAACCGGGATGTAAAACATACATAACGATCAGAGATAATTGTCCATGGAACCCCATGAATCTGTACAATCTTCTGTATGTAGATCCGTCCAAGCCCTCTACTGATCCCTACTCTCGGATGGGTAGGAAGTGGGATGACTTGGTGAGTCGGTAAACGATCACCCAGATGAAATCATGGCCCCTAGATGTATGTGGTAGTCCTGTCATGAAGTCCATGGAGATTCCATCCCACTTCCACTCCGGCACCTCTAGTGGTTTCACTAAGACTACTGGAACCTGATGCTCAACCTTCACTTGATGACACGTGAGGCATTGTGAAACAAACTCTTCCACTACTTTCTTTATCCCTGGGCACCAATAATGATGCCATAGGTCCTAGTACATCTTCTCCACACCAAGATGTACCACCAGAGGGGATGTATGGAAATCCCTCAATACCTCCTCCCATGGCACCACTGGTACCATGGTGTGTCCTCCAAATAGGATGACACGCTCCCCACCTTTAGAAAATCCATTAGGTGACTGTCTTGAGGATATCTGAGCACGTCGAGTATCGTAGTCAAAGTCCCTAAGCTGTGCCTCCCTGACTCACTAAAGGAGTGGGGGAGTAACTGTCAAAGACTAGAGGTAAACTGCTCTATCACTATCCACAAATGATATCTACAATGCGGATAACTGCTCTGTCGCCTCACTCATCAGCTGTAAACCAGACCTCCTGCTGCGTGCGTCTTCCACTACCTTTACTTTCCCAAAAGTATAGACTATCTCAATGTCATAGTCTTGGAGGAACTCTATCCATCGTCGCTGTCTCAGGTTCAGGTCCTTCTATGAGAAGATATACCTGAGACTCTTGTGATCAGAGTAGACTGTAAAATGTTCATCCATTAAGTAGTGTCCCCACATTTTCAAGGTGAAGACCACTGCTGATAACTCTAAGTCATGGGTAGAGTAGTTCTAATCATGCTGACTTAGATTTTGTGAAACATAAGCAATCAATACTCTCTCCTGCATCAGGACACATCTAAGTCTGGTCCTTGATGCATCGTAGTAGACTACATACCCAACACCCTCTTCTAGTAGCCTCAAGGTGCGGGAACTCTTCAGTCTCTGCCTCGGCTCCTAGAAACTCTTCTGGAATCTCTATTTCAACAAAAAGGGTTGTACCTTCTTTGTCAATGTTGAAAAGGGTTCTGCAACTCTGGAAAATTCAGGTACAAATCTCCGGTAGTACCCATCCTACCTTTGGAAACTCCGCACCTCAGTCACACTCTTGGGTGGCTCCCAAGAAAGAACAACCTCTATCTTCACCGGATCCAATGCAAATCTATACTCTGAGATAACGTGTCCTAGAAAGTATATCTCCTGTATCCAGAACTAGCACTTCAAGATCTTACCATAAAGTTGGTGCTATCGGAGTGTAACCGGTGCTATCTACAGATGATAGGCATGCTCCTCCTCCAATGCCGAGTATATCAATATGTCATATATAAAGACCACCACAAAGTGGTCGAGGTATGGCTGAATGATCCTGTTCATGAGTCCCATGAACACCATAGGGGAGTTGGTCAGGACGAATGGCATAACCAAGAACTCATAGTGGACATACCGACATATGAAGGCCGTATTCTACACATCCTCATCTCGTACCCTAAGCTGATGATAGCCTGATCTGAGGTCTATATTTGAAAACCAACAATCTACCTTCAACTGATTGAAGAGATCATCAATCCTCATAAGTGGATACTTGTTCTTCACGGTCACCTGGTTTAGGCGCCAATAATCCACATAGAGTCTCAAACTCCCATCTGCCTTCTTGGAGAACAAAATCGGGGCTGCCCATAGAGAAACACTAGGCCTTATGAAACTCTTCCTATACAAGTCCTCCAGCTATACCCGTAACTCATGAAGCTCCATAGAATCTATCTGATATTATGGTGTAGATATCGGTGTCGTATTGGGGTATAGGTTGATGTAAAATCTACCTCTATGCATGGAGGTAGTCCCGGAACATCATTAGGAAAGACATCAACATACTGGTCCACCACAACAGGATTTCTCGGACTCTCAACTTCAACTGCTTCAAGGGTAAGTCTAGCCAACTGATTTGTGATTGGATGCACCTTCCTCTAGGTAAGTACATCCTGTGCTGTAAAGGTTCCATTCTTGCTGGTGAAGGAAAACCTGGTCCCGTCCTCCCAGACACACCGCACTTTGTGCCTAAAATAGTCGATCTAAGCATGGACTATGGATAGCCAGTCCATACCCAATATGAAGTCTTAAGGCCTTGACACTTCCACTAGGAGATCCCAACTGAAGATTTCTCCTCCTAGAGTGAGCTCACACTGCCTGCATCAGTGTGTAATCATCGAATCTTCTCCCGTAAGAGTATCCAAATGAAAAGGTCAAGATAAAATCTCAACCAGAATCTCAGATTCCCAAACTAAGTTTGTGAAAAGGAAGGAATTTCGAGCACCTATGTCGATAAGAACTGCTGCAAGTGTAGCAAATCCTGTATATGCATAGAGCATAGAGTCACTGGAATGAAATCTGACCTAAAGAGGACCTCGAAATTTTCCTAGGTGAGGGTCACCTCATCATGTATCTCGAGAGTTAGGATCCACCATCTCCCTACTGCCCCTAGAAAAGGCTGGAATCTAGGATCACCATCTAGTCAGATAGTGTCCTAACCAAGTGAAAAACCTTGGCCACAGTCTCCAGCCAGTCCTCAGCCGCCTGCGGATCTGGCTCACCTCGGAACCTCAGAGGCCTCTGCCACTGAAACTCGTACAATGCGCTCATTCGGCGTGCACTATCTACTGGTGGAGCTAGTTGCAACGATGGACCAATGGGTATTGGTGCTGCTGGTACACCACCTGAAGGTGCTAATGTCGTAACAGGGACCTACACCGAGGCCTCATCGCTCGGTGGGCTGTCATCGTGTACTCTCTCATGAATTTTGGCTGGCTGTCTATATGGAAGCATCCTGAAAGAAAACAGGTGTGCCACGATGGAAAAGTTATACCTGGTGAGCTGACTCAAAGAGATCAAAAGTAAAATACTTCCAAAACACATGCAATCAGTGTTTTCACACACCGAGTCAGAAATCAGAATTTATGGTCCTGGTGTATGGATATGTCGGCCGCCACACCAACACTGGATTTCCCAAATTGAAAACCACACTCAAAACACTTAACACTATTTCTCCATTAAAAATATCAAATCCCTAGTTCTTTGGTAGAACCGACTCCTCTAATACCACTTTGTCACTACCCGTCCCCCGGGGCCCATGTCGTGACTACCCCAAGCCCACCTTCCATAGGCCAGGGGTTGGTGACTAGCACTAAAAAGGTATATCCCTATAACGGGAAGAAATTTCCTTTAAACTTATACAAACACACAATCCAAGAACACAACAAGAAGCAACCACGAAGTAAACTGCTATAGTAAAAAGGGTACTAAAAGTAAAGGGGATGGAATACAATCCCAAGTAAAAAGTAAAAGTACAACTAAAAAGAGAGAAAAGATCTTGAATCATATACTTAGGATCCTACCTGAAGGGTAGGTATAGATCATCTACACAATACTCCATGTTATCCCGTCTCCTCCACGTACCACCTAGTCCTAGATCCTTTAAGCCTCAACCTAGCTACTCGTCATCTTCACAAGACACAACAATGTGTGGGAGAAGTCCGTGCATGGGTGAGTATAAAAATACTCAGTAGGGACCCCAAGAGCTCCGAAGGTCTCACAGAATTACACAAAGGCAAACCACAAAGTCTGATCTCAATCATAAAACACAAAGTAATAGACACATCTCAAACTAGGTATAAGTGAAGCACAATAGTACATATAATTACCCGAGAAGCTAGATCATCTTATTTTGTCGAGAGGCACTGCTGCTAACCATATGGAGTCTGACCCATGTAGGATCGATAGGTACTAAGACCCGCTGACCCACACAGGATCTGATCCTCCTAGGAATGATATGTACTAACCCCTACAAGACCCACACAGGATCTGTATGTCACTAATCCATGACGGGCCTCTCTAAGGCTGGTCCTTATCGGTTTGCGCACTGCTGATCCACATAGGGTTGCTAGAATGATAATCCACACAGGGTCTCTAGAATGTTGATCCACACAGGGTCGCTAGAATGATGATCCAAATAAGGTCTCTAGGTGATGATCCACACATGATCTCTTGGTACTTACCTCCGTATGATATGTCTCCAACCTCCACCTCACTGCCAGCCACTGGATTCTGCCCATAGTACGCTTGATTCTGGGAGAATCAATCCTCAATAAATAGGTCATATTAAACCATCATTAAGTCCCATGAATAAGTAAACCAATGATCCGTCACTTCATAATGGCCCCAATTCAAAATACGGTGTGTCAATTAGACGCCCGATCTATAAGTTATTGGCATTTTAGTGTTGAGGTCTAGGTTGGATTTGAAGTCAATCCAAGCTGACCGTACTCCAAATTTCTCCAAAACTATCATGGAGTATTTCAAGGGGACCGCCTTATCACTAGGTTCCTTATTCCATAAACATCACATCAATCAGACACCCGGTCTATTAGTTGCATCCCTTTTCGTGAAATGGGGGGTGATCACACCTCGATCTGGACCAGCTCGGTCTGGCCCGTTGAAAAATGACAAATGGACCACTTCCCTAGAGGGGCCCCAACACCACTGATGATGTGTCAAATAGACACCTGGTTTGTTAGTTATGGGCGTTTCTTTATTCAGGGACTGGTTGGGTCTGGGCCCAGTCCGACTTGGTTAGACTGGCCCGACACAACGGGTCCCGGGGTCTACTTGACCCAAATCGGGTCAGGCCCATTAAGGTTTGACCTGGTTTACTAGGTCCGGCCCGTTGGGGTCAGCCCGGTTTGGTTCGTGGGCCCGAGCTGCAGTTGGCTCGACCTGCTGGGTGGGGCTCAACCCACCAACGCTGGCCCGCCGGGCCGCGAGTCCGGCCCGCATCGGCTCTGTCCACCTAAATATATACCTGAGACTCTTGTGAGGCTATTCACCAGCCGGTGGGGAGATGCCTCATTGCATTTAACGACTGATCGTTTGGTTGAATGGGTTTCACCAATGCGGCACGGCGCGGCGCGGGCCGCACCGCACCCTTCTACCGTGGCCTGCTGGCCATGACCGCTTCTATCGACGACACTTGTGGGCGCTGACCTTGTCCCGTGTGGCCGGATCAGTTCAACTATCTTTGGCCTCCGCGGCGTGTGACAACGCACCGCTTTCCACCGCCCAGGGCTGGTAACCATGAGTCTCCTCCAGCCACCATCGGCTGACACCAACATGGTGCACCGATGTTTTCTTCCGTGGGCCACCAGACGTGCTCTGGTGGTCCGTCTTTGATGCTGTTAGCGACTATGAGGCTCTCGGGCCACCGTCGCCGTTGTGTGACCTGCTATTCCGCATTGCTGTCGAGTTGGAAAAAATTATCCCCTGAAGTTCACATCAAGAACGAAGCGACGGAGGGTCAGGGCCTTGTTCATTTGGCCCGCGCCCTCCGCGTTACATGATAATAAGCAGGAGAGAATTTTAATTCATCAAAGAGAACTTCAAAAAAAACCCCCTACCTGTAAGAGATGTTTTCTGATGATGATCGACGAAACTCCTTTGTCTTTGTCTTCAGTTCGTGATTTGGTGGCGCTCGTCACCACTCACTGAAACCGGTCTCGTCCCCCAAGTGGTTGGCATCGTGGTACTTTTCCAGAGCTTCGTCACTTCATGAATCCATGCAAACACTATATCCTGAGCTCTATATAAATAGGATAGGGGATGGGTGAGTAATGCACGTGGAATTAATGAGGTTCATTTAATAATGAACATCCTAATTCCAACAGTTCAGTTACAAAAATAAAGAGGAGTCAAGCCATTTAATGGATTGACATGTCGTTGGTGCCGCCACCACCGCTCGTCCATTGGAGGAAAAGAAAAAGAGAAATAAAATAACTTTTTTATATTATTATTCTCTAAAATGTCCAAAAACTATCTTTTCTCCTGACCTACTACGGTCGAAGTGAAGCCTCAGAGCTACGGATTCAACAGTGCCCTCATATTTTTAATCCAACCACTGGTTCAAAATTTAGAAAACGCCACTCACACGTTTACTGAACATACCTTAAAAAATGTTCATAAATTCAATCTGGGCACACCGGGCCTTGGAATCACGCACCTTCAATTTTTACAGACTCATAATAATTCCATATAATTAAAAAAAAAATCAAACTAAAAATCACACTCAAAACACTTAAAACTATTTCTCCATTGAAAAGATAAGAATCCTAGTTCTTCGGTAGAATCGACTCCCCCGATACAACTTTGTCATGACCCATCCCCCAAGGACCATGTCGTGACTACCCCAAGCCCGCATTCCATAGGCCAAGGGTTGGCGAATAGCATCGAAAAGGTGTATCCTTGTAATGGGAAGACATTGAATTTAAACCTATACAAACACACAATCCAAGAACACAATAAGAAGCAACCACAAAGTAAACTGCTGTAGTAAAAAAGGTACTGAATGTAAAGGGGCTGAAATACAAGCCCAACTGAAAAGTACAAGTACAACTAAAAAGAGAGAACAACTCCTGAATCGTCCACAGAGGATCCTACATGAAGGGTAGGTACAAATCGCCTCCACAAAACTCGATGTGAGACCGTCTCCTCTGCGTACCGCCTGGTCCTGGCTCCCTCAAGCCTCATCTCAACTGCTCGTCGTCTGTATAAGACAAAACAAGGTGAAGGTGAAGCCCGTGTATGGGTGAGTATAATAATACTCAGTAGGGACCCTGAGACCCCCGAAGGTCTCACAGAATTCCACAAAGTCAAAGCACAAATCATGATCTCAATCACAAAGCAAAAAGAAATAGACACAACTAAAACCAAGTATAAGTAAATCAAAGAAGTAAAAATGATTAATCGAGAAGATAAATCATCTTATTCTATTGAGAGGCACTACTGCTGACCATACAGAGTCTGAACCACACAGGATCGATAGGTACTAACCCCCGATGACCTACACAGGATCTGATCCTCCTAGGATCGATAGGTACTAACCCCCGAAAGACCCACATAGGATCAGTATGCGACCGATCCATGATGGGACACTCTAAGGATGGTCCTCGTCAAGCCGCACACTGCTGCTCCACATATGGTCGCTAGAATGCTGATCCACACAGGGTTGCTAGAATGCTGATCCACACAGGGTCTCTAGAATGCTGGTCCACACCGGATTGCTCAGTGCTGATCCACACATGATCTCTAGGTGTTAATACACATAGTATCTATAGGTGTTGAACCACACATGATCACTCGATACTAACCTCCGTATGATCTGTCTCCAACATCCGCATCACTGTCAGCCACTGGATTCCGCTCATAGTACGCTTGATTCTAGGAGAACCGCTCCTCAAGCCATCAGTCATATTCAACCTGTACGAATTCCCACGAAGAAGTAACCCGATGATCCATCACATCATAAGGGTCCCAATGAAAAAGACGACATGTCAGCCAGACGCCTGGTCTGTAAGTTATTGGTATTTTAGTGCTGAGGGCCCGATTGGATTTGGAGTCGATCCAAATCGGACGTACTCCAAATTTCTCCAAAACTCTCATGGAGTATTTCAAGGGGACCGCCTTGTTATAAGGATATTTATGCCATATACGACATGTCAATCAGATGTCCGGTCTGTTAGTTTCATCCCTTTTTGTGAAACGGGGGGGGGGGGGGGGGTGATCGCACCTCAGTCTGGCCCAGCTCAGAAGGGCCCGTCAAAAAATGCGAAAGGTACCGCTTCCATAAAGGGGTCCCAACACCACTGACGGTGTGTCAAAAGGACACTTGATTTGTCAGTTATGGGAGTTTATTTATTCAGGGATCAGTTGGGTCTGGGTCCGGTCCTACTTGGTCATACCGGCCCGATGCAATGGGTCTCAGGGTCTACTTGACCCCACCCGAGTCTGACCCGTTAAGGGTTGGCCCGGTTCACTGCTTTCGGCCTATCAGGGTTGGCCCGGTTCGGTTCGCGAGCCTGAGCCGCAGTTGGCCCGACTCGTAGGGTAGGGTTCGGCCCACCCGTGCTATCCCGCCGGGCCGCCAGTCCGATCCAGCCTGCTAGCGTGTCCTGCCCGACCCGCTGGGCGGGTTCGACCCACGCCGGCTTGGTCCACCCGAAGGTGGACCATTGCGTCCCACTGGTCCCACGCTTTTAGAGCCATTCACCAACTGGTAGGGTTCTACCCCACAAAATTTAATGGTCGAACATTTGGCAGACCGAGTTTCACCAACGCGGCGTAGCGCAGGCCGCACCGCACCCTCCTACTATAGCTTGCTGGCTGCTGCCGCTTCCGCCAATGGCGCTGTGGGTGCCTCCCTTATCCCATGCAGCCAGCTCGGGCCAGCCACCCTTGGCCGCTGCAGCGCGCGATAGCACACCGCTTTCTAACACCCGTGGCCGGTCGCTGCAGGTCTCCTCTGGCCAGCACCGACCGCCGCCAACATGGTGCGCTGACAGTTTCTTCCACAGGCCACCAAATGTGCTCCGGTGGTCTGTCTTTAATGCCTTCAGTGCCTAAGAGGATCTCAGGTCACCTTTTCCACTGCGTGATCCACTATTCCATGTTTCTGTCGAGTTGGAAAAAATTATCCCCCGAAGTTCACTTCAAGAACGAAGTGACGGAGGGTCCAGTCCTTGTTTGTTTGGCCTTTGACCTCCGCGTTACATGATAACAAGAGGGAGAAAAATTTAATTCAACAAAGACAACTTCAAAATAAACCCCCTACCTGGAAGTGACATTCACTGATGACAATCGACAAAACTCCTTCGTCGTTGTTTTCGGTTTGTGATTCTGTGGCACTCATCACCGCTCTCTGAAACTGGTCTCGTCCTCCAAGTGGTTGGTGTCGTGGTACTTTTCTAGAGCTTCGTCACTTGGTGAAGCCATACCAACACTCTATCCCGAGCTCCATATAAATAGAAGAGGGGATGAGTGAGTTACACACGTGGAATTAATGAGGTTCATTTAATAATGAACCTTCCTAATTCTAATGGTGCGGTTACAAAAATAAAGAGGAGTCAAGTCATTTAATGGCTTGACATGTCATTGGTCCCGCCACCACCGCTCGTCCATTGGAAGAAAAGAAAAAGAGAAATAAAATAACTTTGTTATATTATTATTCTCTTAAATTTCCAAAAACTATATTTTTCTCCTGACCTATTGCGATCGAAGTGAAGCCTCACTTAAGTGAATCCCGGTGCTGCAGATTCAACGATGCCCTCATATTTTTAATCCGAGCACCTTAGAAAATTCCACTCACATGTTTACTGAATGTACCTTAAAAAAAATTCAGAAATTCTTTCCGGGCACACTAGGTCTTGGAATCACGCGCCACCAATTTTGACAGACTCATAATAATTCCATATAATTAAAAAAAATTACATGAAAAAATCCAGGTCTTTACAATCACTACTTCAGTATGAACTGTAACTAAAGAACATGGACAAAGAGGGTACTTCGAAAATAAATGGGGTAGATTTAAAATTTGTATATGATATTTATAATGGATATTCTAATTCTTAACTACAGTATAGTGAAAAAGAATATATGTATCAGATTGTGATTGGAGTCTATAAAAGAATGAAAACAAAAGTATTCAATAACCACTTTAGAAGAGACTCTCAAAAGGAAAACTGAAAGGGATATAATAAAGGTTGTAATAATTATATTACCTTAGATGTTACTTGTTTTGAGTGAAGAAAGAAAGAACATATCATGCTCAGCTTCCAAAAAGTAAAGAAGAAATACAAATACAAAATGTAGGATAATAAGGCATTGAAAACTATTTAGAGTTTCACTAAAGAATTTGATTCTAGTGAAGAATCTAGAAATGATAAAGAATCTTAAAACCTACATTTCATAGATTCTATAAATATGGTTAGTGATTCTAGATTTTATTCTAGATGTTTTAAATTTGACTATGTTTCTAAAAATCTGAATGTTTCTAAGTTAAATGAATAAAATGAAATACTAAGAAATGATGTTTTCAAAGATACTAATTTATATTATAATCTTAAGGAAAATAATAAAAAAATTATTTCTAGAAATAAAGTGACATTACAAGATAATGGAAAACTAAGGAATATTTATTTTTATTCCCATTATAATGTTTAAGATGATTTGAAATATACTTAGAATTTTAATTAAAATTTGAAAAAGGGATTTGAAAGTCATAAGAAAGGTTTATATACTTTTATTCAAGGTCAAGAAAAGTATCATAAAATGATGTCTCTAAATAAAATAAATAAAAATAAAGATAGTATTGGATCTGATAGGAGATCACCTCAAATTCATCAAAATCATTTAGTGAAAAGTAAAAAATGGTTGTACTACTACTATTACAAGTTTTCAAAGTGTCATGATAAGAAACTATACAAATTATTTTTCTATTTAATTTAAGTAGTATTTGGGATTTATGAAGACTCATATTTCTAAATATTTTTTTCTAGAGCACCTTATAATAATTGTTAATAAATCTTTATAAATGGTTTTTTAGAAATAATATCGATGAATCTGGATAGGTTGTTAAGAATAAGGATCAACTTATTGCCCAATGTTATGGTTAAGAAGAATTTATCATTTTTTTATGATTCTCTTAAACCTATTTCTATAATTGAATATACTATAATTTTGTTATTTTTTTCTACTTAATAAGGTTTTAAGTTATTTCAAAAGGATGTGAGAAATGCACTTTTAAATGGTTTTATTTTTGAAGAAGTTTATGTTTCTCAATCCCCTGATTTTGAAAATGAGAAATTTACTAATCATGTTTTTAAGTTATCAAAATATTTGAATGGTATTAAGAAAAAACCTCATGCTTTTTATTATAGTATTACTTTATCTTTAATGAAAATTTATTTCATTAAAGGTAAATTTGATCCTAATTTATTTATTTAATAGATTTTTAATGATATTTTAATTATTAAAATTTATTTTGATGATATCTTTTGGACCTTTAAATGATTTTATTTGAAAAGATTTTCCAATTTTATGGGAAATGAGTTTTATATAAGTCTTATGGGAGAATTTAAATTCTTTTTAAAACATCAAAATTTTCAAATAAATGATTGAATATTTTTGAATCAATAAAAATATTCTAAAGATTTAGTCAAATGTTTTGATATTTATTCCTGTATTTTTTTTTGAAACTACAATAAGTAGTAGATGTAAATTATATTATTATTATTTTTTAAAATCTGTTGATACAAAATTATTTTGAAGTATGATTAAAAATTTGTTGTATTTAACTTTTTTTAGATCTGATATAATGTGTAGTCTTTATTTGTGTGCTAGATTCCAATAAGATCCTAAGGAATCACACTTAAAGGCTATCAAACGTATTATTAGATATGGTAAATGAACTATTAATTGTGAATTATTTTATTATAGACAAAACTATTTTGATTTTATTAGTGACTATAACTCTTATTTTTGGCGAATGTTGACTTGATTGAAAAAGTATATCAGGTATGTGTCACATTCATGGTAAGAATTTAGTTTCTTAGATTTCAAGAATACAAAACTCCATTACTTTTTCAACTTTTTAAAGTGAGTATATCTCTACCACATATTTTTTCTCTCAATATTTATAGATTAAACAAAATTTTTCTAACTATGGTTTTAATTTTTAAAAGATAACTATTTATTATGATAATTCATTAAATAGTTATATTTGAAATAACCCTTTAATGCATTCCTGAACAAATAATATAGACATGAAAATTCATTTTACTTGATATTATTTTAATAAAGGTGATATTTTTCTTGAATATATTCCAAATAAAAATTAAATGTGGATATTTTTATCAAACCATTAGATTTTTCAAAGTTTTAGGAAATTAAATCTGAGCTTGGTATGTTAGGAATTGAGTTTGAAAATATATATTTTGTGACTTACATTAATATAAATTTATTAGGGGGTATTTATAATTTTAAACTAAAGTTTTTTCACTTCCATTTATAATTTGATTATTCTTATATTTCTTAATATTGCCTTTTTGAAAAATTTCTAAAAGGGGAGAATTCTATAAAATCTTGTTTTGGTTTTGTAATTTTCAAAAAGGGGGTATTTTTTATTCTTTGTTTGTATTTTATATTTTTAATATTCCAATTCCTCACATTGTTTTATGTTACTCATAATTTCATGGAAATATTATTTACAATTCATCACCATATTTTTATTACATCTTAATATATAGTTCTTAGAATTTTATAATTCTTATTTGATATAAAAGATAATAATATTTTATAATTTTTTTTCTATGATAACTTAAGTTACATAGATTGTATCTGAACACAATTTTTTTATATATCCAATAGATTTATCTATATTTTATTTAGATACACAGAAGGATAAAATTTCTATTTAGATACACTAAAAATTGACCAAATATCTTCAATGTTTTCAGTTATTTTTATGATTTTTTTGATAATATTTGGTCACTATTTTTTGATAATATCTCTTGATATAGAAGTTATATTGATGAGTTATTTGATATATGGAAAGATATTGAAATTATCTATATTTAATAAAACTATACCAAATTCTGAATCTGGTGTTTAGATAGTCTAAAAAATCACTGAATCTTATGATGTCAAGTGACCATATGAGTATTTATTTTTTTAGTGATCACATATGCATCTATTTTTTAAGTTACAACATATAGGTTTTTAAGTGACCACATGTGTATTTTTTATGTGACTGAATGTGTATTTATTTAAGTGACTGCATGATAAGATAAAGTTACCTCATGGAGCTTTCTTAGCCCTACCAAAAGTGTATATCTAAACCTATTGTGATAAATCAAGCTATTACATGATGAAATCTTAAGTAAACCTACCACAAATTGAAATTTCAACTGATTGTACTCCTTCCAGAAACTTAAGTAACCACACATTATAATATTCATATGATTATTAAACCAAATGCATTTCATATGAATCAACCATACACTTTGATGTCACAAAACGTTAACCGACCACAAGGCATATACCTCACAGTCACTCATCACTCATGGTTAGTTTAATGATTTATTTTTCTAAAAAAATATTTTTTTCATGCTCTATTTTTCATTAGTTTTGATAATATGATTTACTCTATTCTTATATTTTTTGTATTTTAAATATATTTTTGGGTGTTTAATTTATTCTTTATTTGCGCATATAGATACAACATATAATTTTTTTATATTTTATATTGATTATTTGTCTTATTTTTTTCTAAATTAATATTAAGTGAAATAAAACTTATTAAAAATTATTTTTTGGTATTTAATGTAGTATAATAAAATTTTGAATAATTATGCACTGCATAAAATTAGAAATCATTTTGAAATTATAATTATAATAGAAAAATTTTCTTATAATTTTATGTGATTTATTTGACCTGTAATTTTGGAGAATATTTTAATTATTTAATGAGTAATTAAAATTAGTTTGAATTAGTCTTTAAATTTTGAATTTAAATGATTTTGGTTATGATTATTATAGATTGTTAATTTTATCTCTCTTGGATAATTAGAAATTTTTAATTTAAATTACTTTGCCTAGTTGGATATTGGTATGTTGGTTCCACATATCCTATTTAAAGGATTTGTGACACATTCAAAGTATAGGATTAGGATAAAATGAAATTTTGATAATCAAAAGATATTTAATTTGAACTTTGAAGTGATGTACAAACTAATTCCTATGCAATAATGTTTTCATCTACTGGATAGATTTCCAAGTACTGAACAAAAACTTCCATGAATTCTATTACTACCTTGAAGATATTTCCTAATACATTACTTAAAAACAAATACCTATGATTATCTCATTAATGTTATTTTTTATCCTATTTTATAGTGTTTGAAACACTACTTCCCATCTCTCACATAGGATATCACTTTCTATTTATGATTTTAATTTGAAATGAATTATTTATATTTATTTGGGTTGTGACTACTGAATTCTAAATTCATGGAAATTTATATTTTGACTCTCATAGTCTAAATTAAGTATAGAAATTAGGCTGTGAACCCCCATAAAAAATTTAGGTGTCTCGGTTATAAATTAAATATAACAATTTTATTGTAATTGGGTTATGATTCCTCTTAAAAAAATAGTTTAGTGAAAAATTTATCTCTCATAGAGTAGGGAGGTATAAGGTTGTACTAGGTCTAGTTAGCACTGAACCACTAAAAAAATTCCCTATATTCTTTCATTTATTTTTCACAATTAATTAAATTTATTAATTAACTTTAATAATAATTTTATCTGGTAATTTTTTTAATATGGTGTATTCACCTCCATCTAGACCATCTTCCATCACCCTTTCCAACTTAACAATTATTATCAGAGGTTAAACCTTTTAGGATTTATTAGTTTATCTTTGTTTTATTTTTACCGATACCAACAATTGTCATCAAATGCTGACCCTATTAGGATTTATTGGTTTAACTCTATTGTCTTCTTACTAACACAAATGATTAGTATCAAAAGTTTACCATGTTAAGGAAAGATCAGTGCTATTATTTATCTTTTGGATATCAACCACTTGGTATCAAGAACTCATTCCTCTTGGTTACATAGTTTATGTTTATATTTTATTTTTCTAACACTTTCCTAGATTTTACAGTCTAAGGGTCAGATCATTAAGATGACAAGAATGAATGTAAATGATGAATGGATTCATCAGAATCAACCTCACTTTGATGGAAATAATTATGGTTATTATTAATATATAATGGAATAATAACTCAAGTAGTTAAGCATAAAACACTTGTTGATCATGGTAAAACCATACAAACTCCTAGAATCTTACCCATATACTCTTACTGGAATTGTTGTTGCTAAATATCTTTTGAATTTCAAATTAGTAAATATTTTATATTATGAAACTAATAGATATGTGTTTAATAATTTTTATGAATGTAATATATCTCATGATACTTGGAATATTTCACAAGTTAATCAAATTCTCTAAGAAAAATTGAATCAAACTAAGATTGGAATTCTTTAGGCAAGTATCAAGAATTCAATATGGTTGGAGATGAAATCATGAACTAGATATTCCACTAATTCAAAATCATTATGAATGAAATAAATTATATTGGAGATACATCAGAAAATATATCAATTTTTGAATGATTCTTAATATCTCTACTGAATAAATGGCATGCAAATATGGTTACCATCGATGAAATAAAGAACTTCAAAAAGTACACTCTTGTTGAATTGATTAGATCACAACTTCAGTATGAACCAAAAATGATAAACATATCCAAAGAGGAGACTTAAAAAATAAAAGTTGAAACTTTAAAATATATAAATATTATTTCTACTGACTCTTATTATTATAAACTACAATATAGTGAAAAAATACATGGATTATATTATGATTAGAGTCTACAAAAAAATGAAAAAGAAAGGATTTAAAAACATATTTAGAAAAAACTCTCGAAAAGAAAATGAAAAGGGACATAATAATGGTAGTAATAATTATAACAACTTATATATTATTTGTTTTGAGTTCATAATTAAAGGGATTATCAATTCTAACTTCCCCAAACTAAAGAATAAAGACAAATAACAAAATAAGGAGAAGTTGGATATGACAACTAGTTGGAGTTGTACCCAAGAATCATATTCTAGTGAAGAATATAGAAAAGAAAAAAAATATGTTGACCTATGCTTCATGGATTATTTTCACGAGGTTAATGATTTTGTATATTATTCTGTATGTTTTGATTTTAACTATGATTATGAAAATTTGAATATTTCTGAGTTAAATGAAAAAATTTTAAGGTTAAAAAATGTTGTTTTCAAACCTGATGATTTATTTAATAATAGTATAGAAAATATTGAAAAAAATATTTATGAAAATAAATTGATTTTATAAGATTATGAAAAGCTACATAATAATACTTCTTCTTCTCATTCCAATGTTTATGATGATTAGAAATCTGCATAGAATTTGAATTAAATTCTGAAAAAGGAATCCGAAAGACTTAAAAAAAATTTGTATGTGTTTATTCAAGGTTGTGAAAAGTATCATAATTTTATGTATTTAAATAAAATAAATAAGCATAAATATTTTATTTTTTACATTATGAGGTTACCTCAAATGCATTAAAATATTTTTTGCAAAAATTTAAAAAGGTTATACTTATATTGTTACATGTTTTTAATGTGATAATAAAGGTCACCATATAAATTATTATTATCTTAGATTTAAGAAGAATTTGGGATTTATGAAGTCTCATATTTCTAAATATTTGTTATATATAGTACCTTAAAACACATGTTTAAATTCTATGTGGGAACCTAAAAACTATTTTACTAATCTTATTGGCCCCAAATTAGCTTGGGTACCAAAATTTTCAAGTAATTGATTTTTTAGGAAAAATGTCTAGGATGTATTAATAATGTCACATGGTATATGGAAAGTTGATGCTCTAGTAATATGACTAGATACAAATCAATTTTTATAACTTATAACCAATGTGATGGAGGCACTATTACAATTATAGATAATTCTAAAGGCAAAGTAAATGGTTTTGGTAAAGTTGACATTTCCAATTCCACTTTTAATACTATGGTTTTATATATTAAAGGTTAAAAACAATAGTTTTTATATATCAATAATGTGATGATTTAATGGAAGTAAAATTTCAAAACAATAAGTTATTATTTTTTAGGGATGATTCTTTATTATTTTATGCTAATTTAAAGTAAAATATTTATACTATTGTTTTTTCTAAACTAACAGTTCAATATGTTAAGTGCTTGAAAGATGTGCAGAGTGATAACATTATTTGGAATTAATGATCATGTTAATTTGACTTCAAAATGTTACATAGTCTCTCTAAACATGAGAACACTATATCATTACCTACTATTAAGAAATAACAAATTCATTTTTGTGATGCTTACAAGAAATGGAAACAATATAAAGTTTAATTCAGTCTTATCAACAAGATAAGTACTAATAGACATTTAAAATTAGTACATATTGATTTATTTGGTCTTAATAAAATTTATATCATTAGAGGAAATAAATGTAATTTATTTATTTTTTTATGATTAAAGTATATTTACTTGGATTTTTTTATCTCACATAAAAATGGTACATTATATAGATTTATTACTTTTTTTAATTTAGTTTAAAATAAAAAATGTTTTATGATAGTTTAAATTTGTATGGATAATGGTGGTGAATTTCATAATTGATATTTTTATTTTTTTTATGAAATTAATGGTTATTTTCATAATTTTTCTGTTCTTAGAATACCACAAAAAATAGTGCTGTAAAATGGAAAAATAGAACTCTTATTGAAATAACCATAACTATATTAAATGAATATATTTTGGCTAGATATTTTTAGAATAAAGATATTTTTATTACTTTTATATTTAAAATAGAATTATTTTTAGACCTTGGTTGTAGAAAAATCCTAAAGAATTGTTTAAAGTTAAAAATCCTAAATTTGGTTATTTTAGAATGTATGATTATAAAGTTTTTATTTTGAATATGAAAGATAATTTAGATAAATTTGATAATAAAAGTGATGAAGGTATTTTTATTGTTTATTATAATAATATTAAAAATATTAAATATTTTTTTATAAAATAATTATAGTTATTAAATAATTTGTTCATGTTATGTTTGATAAAAATAACGTGAATTTAAATTCTATTTATACTTTTTGTTATGATGAGTTTAGAGATTTTAATTTTAGTGAAGAAAACCATTATGATAAGGATGAATCAGTTGCGAGGGCAGGAGGAATACTCCTTATTGACTTGATCCTAGATCATATAAGATTTATATAGATCATCCTGTTTCCAATGTTATTGGTAATATTGATTCTGGTTTTAAAACTACAAATCCTGTTTTAATTTTTTTTTCTAATTCTTCTTTTATCACTACAAGAGAAACGCCGTTTAGCAGCAGTTTAAACCGCTGCTACATGGTTTTACGGCGGTTTTTTGTAATCCGCTGCCTAATATGGCGTCAGTAATCTATTTGCGGCGGTTATTTCTGTTTCACGGTGATTTAAGGAAATCGTCGTAGCTGCCTCATTTCGCGGAGGTTTTACTAAGTTTAGCGGGGGTTTCTACAAGCCCTTAATATCAGTTTATTCGCGGCAGTTATAACCACCGCGAATAAACTCAAATACAGCAGCCGTAAAACCGCCGATGAAGTCATGAGAACCGCCGTGGAATAACGAAGCTACGATGCGACTATGTAGCGGCGGTTAAAACCACCATGAAACATAATTTTTTTTACGTTTCATGGCAGTTTTCACCATTTAACGGCGGTTTAAACCGCCGCCAATGTACATTTCGTGGCGGTTTAAACCACCGCTAAAAGCTGACCAGAAAAAAAATAGATTTTTTTGCTTCCGCTGCACCACTTCCCTGAAAGACAAATCAAACCAGAAATACCATATTGTACATACCAATAGACAATAAGAAACATCAACCTAGGAAATCGGTATAGAATAAATTGAAAAAAAATAAGTAACATTGACATGCTATATAAGAATGAACCATATTGTACATACCAACATACAACAAGAAACATCAACCTAGGAAATCAGTATAGAATAAATTGGAAAAAATATATGATAGAATCAACTATAAAACATAGGTCCATTATTTGACTACTCTCCAAACATACATCTAGCCGATCCTTCTTGATCCCCCATAATATATATCACTTGAAAATGAAACATTAGATCTACATGTGTGTCGGTGTTCCCATATAGGGAGTGAGCGTAAAAAACAGTTAGATTTACCATGTATGACCCTCCTACTTGGTTTAATACCCCAAATATACCATCACCACACACATATACTATACCAGGTGTCTTAGAGAAGCTCGTGTGTTAGCCTCACTCAATACCTTATTGTGCACTTTTATGTAACACAACTAATCTTCTATAACTTATTTCTTAAAAAAATCATGATACACTAAAACATTATGTTCTATTTGATCATAATTTAAAATAATTATTGAGATACATTATAGTAATCACCTTCTAAACCTGGTAGGAAGACTCTAAAATTCATTACACATGTCATTTAAACACAATTTTAATCTACGATGAATCATGTCACATTACCTTAAAATGCATACCTTCAATTATATTTTATTTTATTCCTCTTAACTAGGATACAATATATTCCCCTCTGAGGTTCAATCCCAACATCAAGAAACATGCTATTATTCTTATGCGATAATAATAATATGAATCACTTTTACAAAATACCATAGTTAAAGAATCTAGTATTATATTCTTTATATAGTCCTAAATTTTAGATACCCCTCATAGTATCACAATAACATATCCACCTTCAAGTTGTATGCCCCAGCCTCTTAATCATTCATCCATTATCATCATACCAACATATATGATATTGAAAACAATATATGGGACCTCTAATAGGTGTAATCCACAACCATACCTTCTCCAAATTAGTCATTGAAGACCAAGATGAAACTGAAATGGAAACTCATGATAAATTCAAACACTATCTATTTCTAGGTACCTTTCACAAAGTGTTCCCCATCACAAAAAGTTAAGATTCTTGAAATATTTCTATTTAAATTGAACATAAATGGTATGATGTATCCCACTAATCATTAATAAACTATGTGTGTTATGATTCTATTTATAGAGATTCATACGATGCTCATCGCATGGGCCTGATCCCAACAATTTAAACACCTACGACCTCTTTGTATGGCGAAAAATGAATAATTTCCTAACTATGTGTCCTTAAAAAAATGAATCATAAACATGTATTATATGTATGATTAACCTAAAAATCATATATTTTCATATCTATACAGATTCAGAGAGATCATAAGAATAGGGGTAACTCGTTAAACACTAGTATTTTGACATTATTCATTAAAAAATCATAAATCTATAAGGGAATCCAATAATTCAAATGATTCCACCCAAATAATATTTTATGATCCCAAAATCTCACACCTTTTACCAATATCTATTTTGAAGAATCTATAGTATGAATCACTAGTGAACACCTTTCATTGTAATTTAGTTCTAAAAGGACATCCATACCAAATATTTATATACATGGATGCCCATTGGAGGTTCTCATAAAAAAATAGATAACCTAATGTGAATCCATTAACATGAAATTGGATTGATAAACTATGAACTCTTACATTTGAAGATGTATTGATGGGTTTCTTCACTGTGTTTCCTTTTTAATACCTTCATCACATCCTTCAATTAAAATTGAATCACCAAATTCACCAATTATGTTCAAGACCAAAAACAAGCTGATAGTACCCATAAGGAACACAATAGTGAGGCATGAAAACAATTGTTATGTCATACATAGGACTCAATTTATATGAATATATGTTCCCCATACCCTGAAATACATTACCTCCTACCCTTGTAAAATGAGTGCTTGATGGTTCACACCTTATTTCAGGAATACCATCTAAATGGATCTATCCTGACATTATATGACACTCATGGTAATCTATAGGAAATAATGCCCCACAGGTTGTCCAACTAAAAATATTCTATGGCAAAACCATTGGTCCAGAATTTCACATCCAACCTTTTTGTATCCTTTCAATAGATCATGAGAACATGTTCTTCTCTTATCATATTGATTTGGATAAATATGTCCACCATAAATTATAAATCACCTTAGAACTTCATTATGAGTATCATGTTCACTATAGTCATTTTTATTAACATGTGACCTTGAGTACTCAAGAAGATATATAGGGTGTTTTTCCCTATCGTCTATACTCAAGCATCTAAAAGTTGATCCCACTAGGGATATCCAACCACTGACACTCAAGAGTATATTTATACCCCTACTAGTTTAAAAACCCTCGAGGCCCATTAGAATATCTAGATAATATATTAGGGATGGTTACAATGGTATAATATCTAAAAGCATCAGAATCTATCCTAATTGGCCTTTGTGACTATAAAATTACAATGGAAAACATAACCCACATGGGTGGGGGATTTTTTTTATCATTTTTCCTCATGGTCATCTCCAGTATCATTCATCCTATGGGATCACACCCAAATTAATGATATCCCTCTTAAAATGTAAATATGTGTTTCCTATTGGTGGTAACACATTAGTATATTTCTTCAATGTTAACCCAATTGATGTTGGTAAACATGATTCTATTGAGTATGAAATAGGTGTGGACGAATCCACTACCCCCTCACCATTAAAAAATAGTAAAACCATCTCAATATAAGAGAATATTACTTAGTTCAAATTCAAAATAGTATAACAAGAGAAAATCAATATTAAATTTCTATAGGGAAAAAACCCATTATGTATGGTGATTTGGTTGATGTTATCATACCTCATTTATCTAATATTATATAATAATAGTAGATTAATCAATCAATAAAGGTCGATTTGAGATGTCTAACTTGATTAGGATCAAATAAATTGATGCAAATTACCACAAAATTAATGTTTTATCTATAGTTACCTTCATGTGGTATATATCTCAATCAATATAAGGAAATGATCCCAATAGTATTTTAGGATGTAGTATCTTAGGAGTTGGTGGATTCCTTCACTTCTCATATGGATTCCATTGAGTTTTGATGTGAATGAGTACAACCTTATTGGAATTCATATGTTGAGTGTGTGGATTAAAATCCTATACCACCCATATTTGGAACCTCCATCTTATTGATATTCAATATAATGGCGGATCTATATAAGTATATTAGGTGTTTTTAATCCCAATGTGTCACAATGTTTGGTTCCCTAGAACAAAGACATGATTCACTACAAGAGAAACACCGTTTAGCGGTGGTCAATTACCACTCACAAGGGCCTCCCAGTAAGACAAATTACAAGGGCCTCACCAAAGTGTCCACAACACTATCCCCTTGATCACTATGAAATGACCCAATTTGTTCAACACATCAACAATGGGTTTAAATCCTAGTCATCCAAAATCTCGACTACCAATTCAAACACAGGCTTAAATGGAATGATGTATACCATACTCGAGAAATCAAGACATAAAAAGAAACATCAGAAATCAACAAAACGCATAAAAGGAAACATGAGAAATCAAGGAAATTTTAAGACATGAAAATGTTGGGTGGAAACTTTGTGCCACAAATGTTACATATACAAACCAACTGTTCCCATATTTTGTCAACACATCAACAATACAACTAATCATGGTCTGATGATGCATCGTCACCCTCTCCACCTTCATCACCACTTTCTACTATCACCTGTAAGAAAATTATATTGAAAATTAAATATGGTTGCATATTTATATTAAAACTTAAAACCAATGAAAGTTAAAAAACTAAATGATTTTGATTTTTTGTGATTTACCTGCATACCAAAAGTCGATGCACTACCACCGGGGGCATATCTGATCATATGCTGACATATTTCAATTAATTCTTTCTGTAAAGTAGATATCTGAACCCCCTGCTGGTGAACTATGTTTTGTAGAGAAATAATCTCTTTATAAGCATCTACAAGTATGGGCTGACTAAATCTATGAGTAGATGTAGCTACCATCTCCGGTGGCCTATTAAAAACCTCAGATGGTACGGGTCCCAAACCCATCCCATGCACTCTACCAGGATTCTCCTTCCCAAGGACTTTAGCAACCGAGTCATCCTGGGAGGATGAGTAGGACTGCGCATGATTGGCATCCCATAGTTCTTTAATTTTTACCTATAAATCAAATATCAATATATATTAACACAATAAAAACTGATAATAAGTTATTATAATAAAAAATCGACTTCATACCCCAACTTCTTTAGTAGGCTCATTAACAAAACTTCCATCTGATTTCTTGTGAACATCCAACCACAGTTCAGTTCAGGATGCTTCATGCCCTAAACTCTGTAACTGCATTAAGCAAAGATAAATCAACAATTCAATATATTAAAAAGATAATATTGTCTTATAAATATTTAAACTAATTAAAAGATTACCAATGTCGTTCAGCTTCTAGAAAAGCTTTTTGAGCCCGCAGTGTGAGGGATGACTTGCTTAGCCCGGTTTGATTCATTCTGTCTTGAGAGATCCTGAAATAAATAAAATGAAATTTAATAGTAATGTATTCAATGTCATGTCTTCTTCATATACATGTATAAATTTAAAATTAGGATAATATAATAATATATATTTCAATACCATCCGCTTCTCATCACGATGTCTGTCAACAAAAACTTTCCACTGTTCTTTCGGTACCCCACTTGGTAGCTTATCATACATTTGTTGCACAGTCAATGAAGTATCGTTGACATCACACCACAATCTCCATTTTAAATCTTTCCATTTCTTACCTAGATTTTTCAACGTCCACTTCCGTGCTATCACATCAGCAACTGTAAAGTGGAAGAACATTTGTATACAGAAATTCATTTTGAACATATTAGTAACACGACATTCAATTAAACCATAATGTAATAAATTTACCTTTATTTGAGAATCAAAAACTTATTTTTCTAGATTGGAGGCATATGTATCCAATCATCATATGAAATAGGAAGGGAAATAGGCTCCGCTGCCAGCAGGCCTAGAATCTGGCCAAGTAACCCCGCGACGTCATCCGCAGGGACCCCATAAGAATCAAATGGCACGACTATCTTTTCGCCAGTTATATTCCAAACATCTGCACTTTTTATGTTTTTCTCCATGGTTGCATTTTTTTCATCTTCAATGAGTAAAAAATTAGTATAAACAAAATGCAATAAATTTATTTAATTAAAATTTTTACCTATGACAGTGACACTTTAGTATGCCCGTGATGAGATGGAAGGGGCGTGTCGCTGCCCCACTACTGAGGCTCCTGAAGGGGGAGTCGACGACTCAACCTCTAATGGGACATCCAAATATGGTGTGAGAGATAGTGCAGGGGTGTAGGCAGCTGGTGCCTCAGATGTCGTGGGGAGGGAGCCTGATGGATCGTCATCTGTCACAAAACTAGATGAAATAGTGTACTGCTTCCTCCTTGGCATTCCTATCTTTTAATCAAATAAAATTAAGTTCAGAATATATATTTCAAAAAAATTATGCAGAAAAAAAATTAAAAATGATAATAGATGCCCAGTACTAACAGAAAATATATATATAATAATGATAATGAATGACTACAGAAATGAAACAAGTGGTTTCTGAATAAATAAATAATTGTACATACAATCATTTTCCCCTTCAATAATGTCGGTTTCCTGCTCCATTACTTTATCCACTTCATTCATCCTTTCTAGACTAATATTTTCAATATCATAATGGACAAATAATTCTACTTCCTGTTGTTGATTAATTTCATTTTTAGAGGTCAAATTTTCCACTTCATCACACATATTATACAAATCTCTTTGTATTACGTGAGAAACTATACTCCACCCTTCATCGACAACATCACTCACATAATATACCATTTTTTCTTGCAATGCTAAGATATATGGATCATGCAGTTCACGATCACCAACATCCATCAAGCGAGAGAAGTTCACATAAGTAAATTGTAAAGAATATCTTTTAACACCTCTGATAATATCGACCCATTTTCATTTGAATAAAACAATAGAAAAATGTCCATGGTAGTTTAATTAAATAATATCATGTATCTTTCCATAGTATTCCACTTCAGCAAATGTAAATATACCACTATTCTATGTTTTCAAACCCACTTCTCGATCGACTGTACGAAATCTAAATCCATTCACATTATAAGCGTCAAACTTTCTAACTTGTTTTAGAGGACCTCTAGAAAGAAACTTCAAATCTTCTGACACCTCTGCTCGAGTATCAGTATTCATGATATGAAAAAAGAAATATACTTTATTAGATTTACAAAATTTATGTGTCAAACTAATATTCGTACTTATTGCAATATTTATGAACTTACACGTTGTGCAAACCATTCTACAAGATCTTTATTAATAGCTTTCGTTATATCTTTATCATTTCGTGTTTGGCCTCTCATTCGTCTATTTATTTATATCCTTAACTCTTCAATAAATGGATCTGGAATTTCACTATTCAGCATCACATATCAATGTGCCTGTAATAATTCTAATTCAGTCAGTGTCACATTTGAGGTCCTCCCAATTGATCGGCCAATAGAAGGAAATATTTTGGATTTATGATGTATTTGAGATTGAGTCAATGTGTCGTCAACACGTCCAACTTGATTAAATCTTGTATCAATATCATCCAAGTATCGAGAACAAAAGGTAAGACACTCCTCAGCCAAATAGCCTTCATCAATAGAGCCTTCTGGTTGAGCTTTATTTCTCACGTATGATTTCAAATGCCCAAGATATCTGTGAAATAAAATAAACATAATTATGAATTTAATTAAGTACCAAAAATTGTTTACTTAACTGAAAAACATATAAATAAAGTACCTCTCAATTGGATACATCCATCGATAATGAATAGGGCCTCCTAATTTAGCTTCCTCAACCAAATGCACAGTTAAATGCATCATTACAGTAAAAAATGACAGAGGAAAGATCATCTCCATTACACAAAGGGTCAATACAAACCTCTCCTGGAGGTTGTCAAGCTGAAATGGATGTAGAGATTTCTCACATAGTTGTCTAAAAAATGTGTAGAATTGGTGTACAACAGTAGTAATTTTTTTTAGGTAATAATGTACGCAATTCCAATGGTAGTAACTGTTGTAACAAAATATGTGAATCGTGACTTTTCAATTCATGTAACTTACGATTCTTCAAGTCAAAACACCTTGAGGTTTTAACTTAATACCCATAAGATACCTTAACATTCTTTAAAATTCGAAGGAATGTATCTTTATCCCTATTTTTCATTGAAAAAATTGCTGGAGTATACTTTTCATTCTCATCTGGTCAGAGATCGCATTTTATGTTCATTTCTTGTAAGTATTTACGAGAATTGATATGATCCTTTGAATTTCCATGCTCATTAAGTAATGTGAAAATCAAATTGTCACAGAAATTCTTCTCAACATGCATCACATCAAGATTATGCCGCAACATATTAAATTCCCAATACAGAAGTTTGAAGAATATACTTTTTTCTTCCATTGTTGTGTTCCAATTTCGCTTGACGATGCACTTCAGACCTGTTTTCTGCTATCATTCAAATGCTAAACCTTCCCAAATTCTGTTTCAAAATTTTCAAGCTGTGTCAGTATTTCAGAACCAGTTAACAACTTTGGAGGTGGTCTACGATCAATGGAACCATTAAATTATGATCTGTTCAGCCTAAATCTATGAGATGCATCGAGAAATCTTCGATGACAAAAGAAGCACCATTTTCTACTGTGAGGTAGCTATTTTGGCTCAAAATCAAAGTTACAAATGGGACAAGCCAAACCCGTGTAAGTGTTCCAACCAGATAAATTCCCAAGCCCAGGGAAGTCACTAATGGTCCACATTAAAGCATCATGCATTTTGAACATTATTTTAGAAGAAGCATCAAATGTCTCAACACCGTTGCTCCATAAATCCTGCAATTCGTCAATCAAAGGCTGCAAGTATACATCAATATAATTTCCAGGAATTTTTTTTCCAGGAATAATCATATAAAGGATAAAAGATGTTTGTTTCATACACATCCATGGAGGCAGATTATAAGGGATCAAAACAACTGGCCAAATGCTATAACTGGTACTCAAAGTCCCAAATGGGTTGAATCCATCGACAACCAATCCCAATCGAACATTCCTAGGATCAGTTGAGAAATATAAATGTAATGAATAAAATGTCTTCCATGATTGGGAATCTCATGGATGTCTCATTAACCCATAATTTTTATTATCTATAGAATGCCACTTCATTTATTCAGCGGTTTTCGATGACATGAATAATCTTTGCAATCGAGGCTTCAAAGGAAAGTAACGCAAAACCTTTGCAGGTGTGTTCCTTTTTCTTCTTCTCCATGAAATTATGTTTACTCAAACTTCCAACATCACCCTTTTCCTGCCATCTAGAAGAAGAACATTTCTTTCAATTCTGTCTACTTGAATACTCTCCCTAATAAAGCATACAATCATTGGGACACGCATGTATTTTTTATAATTCAGACCAAGCTTGTTAACAACTTTTTTCATATCATAAAAAGATTCTGGGTTTTTTGCTTTAGGAAATGCATCACGAATCAATTACAATATCATGGAAATTTCCTTATTTGTAATTCCACATAGACATTTGATATGGTACAAATTTAGCAGAAATGAAAGCTTTGAATATTTTAAACACCCACTATACAACTCTTGATTTCCATCATCAACTAAATCATGAAACACATTTTCCTCCGTGAAGTTTTCTCTTACATTTGGCTCCACATAATCAAGAGGAGGATCCAATGATGTGTTAAAATCTTGATCTGCCCGTGTTACAGTCTCAAAAACATCACTTGTCACGTTACAATTTGTATCACCCTTTTATGGTTGTTCTGGTATGTTTTGATGCAGATAGTGGTGTCTTGCAGTGCCGAATGCATAATTTATGAGGTTTTGCATTTAATTTTCCATTTTTGACGAACTTGGGACCTCATTCTGTGGATTAACATCAGTACTCAATCTTTCTGTAACGTTCGATTCTCCATGCCAAATCCAACACAAATATTGACCAGGGAATTGCTTCAGTATTAAATGTTCATAAACTTCATATCTCTTCAACCATGTTCTAAATTTTCATTTAGGACATGGACATTTTATTCTCCCTTCAACGGATCAATTAGAAATTGCAAAATCTAAAAACTCATTCAATCCATTAACATACTGAGGTGTGTTCCTTGGTAATGTGATCCAAATTTTATCCATGTATATCACAATGTGCCTATGAAATAAAAAAAAAATTAAAACACATAGTTACTACTAAATAGAGAAAGAGATTCATATATATGACAATATAAGATTACAGAAACATAATATAATAAAGATGATCCCTTGAGTTAGATATGAAACCTATAGTGTTTGGGATAGGGTAAGTTTCTTTGGTAAATAGAAACAGTGTTCTAACAACATGGTAGCTACTTTACCATGAAAACCAAAGCACATTGTTAATTTGGAATAACCCCAACCTAAGTTCTCTATAGAGTCTTCATATAAAACTCTAATATTGAATAAATCTATTATAAATAATGTTTAGGGAAAACCTTATGATTCTTACAAAACTCAACACATTGTTAATTTGGAGTGACAAGAACCACGTGAGGGATGGTAGTCTTGAGGAATGATAAGTGGTGGTGTTCATGGAAATTCATGATGAAATAACTTGGGAGATTAGGTTTTGAGGTTCTATGAACCTTGTGTGGATTGAATTCCTAAACCTCTATTTGGTGTATTCACATAGAAAAGAGTGGTGGTGTGACTTGAGGGTGATTTGGATCATATATGTGTTAGTGCTCATGAGTGGAGAATTATGGTTAAATGGGATGATCGAGGATCTGACCATGGAGTTGAACTAAGAGTCAGATTCAGACTTCGGTGTGGGCATTGAACATTTTTGTTATTCCTTGAAATGGCCTAATATTTATGGTGAGATATGATCCATGGGGTGGATGTGCTAATAAAGTACATGTTATTCAACTAAAGGAAGAACTCATTAAATCCAAAAAATGCATGAAATAAGGTATGTAATAATTATTTCAAGTCTCATTTGATATAAAATATGATCAAAATGTGTCATGGCTGATCATGAATCCGCAAGTGGTGTTAAGAAACAACTTTTGTTTCTTCAAAACTTGATCTAGAAGTTTCATGCTAAAGTAAAGTCACTTGTTGAATCTAAAAATACATAAAAAAGGGATTATTCTAGAATAAAAAGAGGTTTCCAAGTCTTAACTAAGAGAATCAATGATGTCATATTGAATCTGGTTTATAACAAGGGATATCAAGCACTGAATTTAGTAGAATTAGACCACTAATAAGAAGAAAAATTTAGAGGAAGTAGTTATTCCCTTACTATCATTATTGTGGTTTCAGTGTGATTGGTAAGTTGTTATTGACATGATAAATCTAATTTTGAAGTTATATTGATATTGTGCAATTTAATTAATGTGGATGATAAAGACATTGCTTATGGTTCTATTCCCTAGGTATCTCACCCCTACCCAAGAGATAAATGTCTGTCAAGGGCCACATTCCCAACTCATAAGGTTTGAGAACCTATCATTATCCATATAATCCATATTTATTGCTCATTGAGAAAAGGAACCTAACTTGGTTCCATACTGGGTCATGCATATGTTCTCATAGATTATCATACCATAGATGAACATTACCACACCATCCCATAGCCTCTCCCATAGACATTTCTTTAGGAGAGAATAAATTACCTAAAACAAGACCTTTATAGATAACTTGACCCATAAATACATGATGGACACCCTATTGGGGTTTTAATTTCCCTATAGTTAAGCCTCTCACATATATAACATAACAATCAATGGTTGTATAATCAATGCATCATACTAAAGGGAATTATATGAACCCAACATGAATCTCTATCCTCATGTATCATAAGGTAAATAACTCATGGATCCCATTCATGTCACATACCCACCTACATGAAATTTCAATCCACACAATAAATGCATAACCATATCCTATGGTAATATTAGTCATAAACTACCTTGACCATAGAGTTATCCCCTTAAGAAATCTCGTTCCATCCTCATCAAAGCCATCTCTAGGAACCAACACCATCTCAATCCCCTAACTCATAAAATTACAACATATATTATGAAGCAATAATATTTAATTAATAGAATTAATCCATATTAATCCAATTATTCATACTTTAGGGACATCTCATCAATTATGTATCCTCACTATAACTTCAAGAAATGGGGTATTGATCACTCTTGGAACACCTCTGAGCTCATTTCTAAACAAAACCCAAATATATGAAGTCAATCCATTAAATTAATTCATCCAAATTTGATGATAAACCGAAATAAATTATGGCAATTACTCAACAACAATGAAACTACATAAAACCTTACACATTTTTCCTCCAGAATATTCCTCTAACCATTACACACAAAACATCCACCGTAATAGGGTGATCCCACCGATGGTAGGAGAGGGGAGCATACCTAGGGTACGAACTCGATGGGGTTGGGGGAGAAGCCAATGTCGCGGGTGTCAGGGGGAGAAGTGGGGTCAACAACGACCAGTGGCGTGGTCACTGGTGGAACGGGAGGGAATCAGAGGGGACCAGAGCTAGGGTTCGTGATCGTCGGGGTGAGAATCCTCACGGGGTCGGGGTTGGCTCAGGTGGGGGAGGGGAAGTGTTGCCGATGTAAAAAACTAAATGGATTTTGTGGCGGTTTTTAATAAACCGCTGCTACAAAACCACCGCTAAAGGTGTTTTCTATTGTAGTGTATTTATGATTTTGTTCCTAATAATATTAATAAATATTTAAATGATTCTAATTGGATTATTTCTATACATGATGAGCTTAATCAAATTTCTCATAATAATGTTTGGTATTTAATTGAACCCCCTTTAGATTGGAATATTATTGGAACTAAATAAATTTTTATAAATAAGATGGATGAATACAGATAGGTTGTTAAGAATAAATCTAGTCTTGTTACTAAAGGTTATTGTGAAGAAGAATATATTAATTTTGATGATTATTTTACATCTATTTCCAGTATTGAATCTATTATATTTTTTTTATCTTTTACTACTTTTTTAATGTTTTAAGTTATTTCAAATGGATCTAAAAAGTTTGTTTCTAAATTATTTTATTTCTAAATCTGGTTATGCTTCTCAACCCCCTAGTTTTGAAAATGATAAATTTTCTAATACTATTTTTAAGTTATAAAAATATTTTTATGTCATTAAGAAATCACATCATTCTTGGTATGATATACTTTGTTTTTATTATAATTTGTTTTTTCTAAAGATAAATTTTATCCTACTTTATTTATCAAAAGAATTTTTAATGAAATTTTAATTGTTCAAATTTATGTTGATGATATATTTTTAGATCTTAAAATGATTTTATTTTCAAATAGTTTTCAAATTTTATGGAAAATAAGTTTGATATGAGTCATATGGGAGAATTAAATTCTTTATTAGACTTAAATTTTTTTAAAGAAATGATGGAATATTTTTGAATCAATTAAAATATTCTAAATATTTGGTCAAATGTTTTGGTTTTGATTTTTGTAAATCATTTAAAACCATTGTGAGTATTAATTTTAAATTATATTTTGATAGTTCTATAAAATAATTTGATTCTAAATTATTTAGATATATGATTGGATGTTTTTTTGTATTTAACTATTTTTAGACCTGATATAATGTTTTGTGTTTTTTTTGTGCGCTATATTAAAATTAGATCATAAGGGATCTCACTTAAATGTTTTCAAACGTATTATTAGATATGTTAAAGGAATTGTCAATTATAGATTATTTTATTCTAGAAAAAATTGTTTTTCTTTTATTAGTTACACTAACTCTGATTTTATAGGATGTAGACTTGATATAAAACGTACCTCAGGTATCTGTCACTTTCTTAATAAAAATTTAGTTTTAGAGTTCAAGAAAAAAAATATCTATTGATTTTTTAGTTACTAAAAGTGAGAATATCTCTAATTCATCTTATTTATCTCAATATTTATAGATTAAACAAACTTTGTCTAAATATGGATTTAATTTTGAAAAGATACCTATTTATTGTGATAATTCATTTGTTATTTCTATTTTAAAGAACCATTTAATTAATTCTAGAACCAAATATATAGAAATGTACTTTCAGTTTCTTCAAGTTCATGTTAATTAATGAGATATTATTCTTAAATATACTACAACTAAAAATAAACTGGCATATATTTTTACTAAATTTTTGGATTTTTCAAAGTTCAAGAAAATTGAATTTGAGCTTGGTGTGTTAGAAATTTAGTTTGAAAATATTATTTTAATATTGTTGACTTAACTTAATATGATTTTTTTAGGGGAGTATAATTTTAAATTGAATATTTTTCACTTATGTTTTTAATTTTATGATTCCTATATTTATTAATATATTCTTTTTAAAAAATTTCAAAAAAGGGGGTGATTTCTGTAAAATCTTGTTTTGATTTTTTAATTTTCAATAAGGGGGAGTATGTTTTCTTGTTTATATTTTATGTTTTGAGTATTCAAATTCCTCAAAATATATTATATTTGTCAAAATTTCTTGGAAATATTTTTTACAATTCATATTTTTAATTTTATTATATCTAGATATATAGTGATTAGAATTTTAAAATTTCTATTTAATATAAAAGATAAGAATATAATCTATTTTTTTATTTTATGATAAATTAATTTACATAAAATAGATTTGCATGAAACTTATTTTTTTGGATATCCAATAGATTTTTATATATTTAATTCAAATGGATAGAATGTTGAAATTTCTATTTAGATACACTAAAAATTGATAGAATCTTTGAAATATTTTTAGTTTTTTTCTACAGTTTTTAGATAATACATTGTCACTATTTTTTTTATTTTACTTGATATTGAAGTTAGATTGAAGATATATTTGATCTTGTTAGGTCCACAAGGCTAAATACCCTGAGAGGGGGGGTGAATCAGGGTATGGCTAATTTAAAATTAACGCCTGTTCTGATCTTGTTTTGCAGTTAAGCAAAACACTCTTCTATCTCTTTCCTGTTGCACAATATAAACAGAAATTAAAGAAAGCACAGGACACATCAATTTTACTTGGTTCACCGCTAAGGGCTACGTCCAAGGAGCATACGCTGACAAGTTTCCGGTCGTACCAAATTCCACTATACTTCACTAGCTGTGGATTACAATGTTCGGGTATAGTCACTCTGTCCCAGGCTCACTGCCTTTGCAAGGTTTAGGGTCAGCTCACTACTTTCCCAAGGGTCACTCCCTATTTCTCTCTCTCTGGCTCACTGCCGGTGGATAGGATCACCTTCTTTCTCTTCCTAAGCTCACTGCTCTGGAAGGGAATCCACTCACAGTTTATAGACCTGTAGGTCTCTTCATTTGCATAAATAAATGCATCCTCAACTGTTGATAGATACTCTGTTATAGTCTAACTTTCATCCAATGATGAATACCACTTTTCCTCTTAACCACTGGGCAATTCACTTTGGAAACACCTTCGTAAAGCACCCTACTTCGCTAGGCTACCAATTTTGCGAATCTCAAACAAGCCTTCGTGAAGCTCCGACCTTTTCGCGAAGCACTCTCGTGAAGCACTACCGCGAAGCACTACCACGAAGCTCAATTCGTTGCAGAGAAACTTCCCTCGCGAAGCTCATTGATCCAACACGGAGCTCGCAACTTTCGCGGAGCTACAATAGATGCCGCGAAGCTCTTCTTTCGTGAAGCACACATGCTACGTGAACTACCTTCGCGAACCGAGAGCAAATGATTTTCTCTGAAAATTCTCTCTTCTTATCTCGAGGGGGTCGACCTGTATTTATAGGCGATTCCACCGACCCTCAACCCTTTCACGTGAAGTCAACGCCACGTCATCTCAAATCGTGAAGCTCCGAAGTTATTGCCGGAATTATATCTAAATCGCAAAGAACCACGGAAATTTTCCGATCGCGGAGCTCATCACAATCATGGAGCATTACCATCAACATTCCTTCGTGCCTTCTCCACGAAGCTCCCTCACAAAGCCCTTAACCGCTGCGATGCACTTCAACTCTTCCGTTTGCAAAGCTTTGATGTAATCACGAAGTATCACTGCCTCCATTTTTATGGTCTTCGCGAAATCCAATCCATGCATCCTCTCTTTGAGAAATTCATGCCTTTTCCATATAAAAATATTATCTTTTTGGATATCCACTTTTCGTGATGCTCACCAAACTTCCAAAATTTTGACCCCAAAAATTTGGCAAACACTGGAAAACGACGCCACCTTGTACTGCTCTTTTGTACCGCCTCCAGATCATCCATTCCTTTGTCATCGTTCTTTGTCAACATGGATTGTAAACAACTTCTCGGGAACTCGACAATTCTCCATGGAAACCTGCTTTGTCAACAAACACAATCAACCCAAAAATACTGCAATATTACCTTGAGGGATTTTTTCCCAACAATCTCCCCCTTTGGGTTTGTTGAAAACTCTTCATAACTCTTCTCAGAATGATTTTCTGCACGTTAATACCTCACTGAGTCTTCTTCCAGCCGCTACCACCATTCGCCTCTTGCGATTATGATAGCGTTCAAGGATTCACTTAACACATACTCTAAGCCCACATGATCAATGCTCGGCGTGAGAAACAAGAGTTGTATGAAAAGTTCATTAATGAATCACTTCATGTCAAACACCAATTATCGATTCCAACCCGATACCAATTCTTAAATTAATACCAATTGTTGAACCACACTGATCCCAATTGATGATAAATGGAAATCTTCTCTCACCATTCCAACACCAATGTTCTGCTTTTATCACGATCCTCAGTTGTCGTGATATCTATTCTTTGATCGATCACTTCTAGCATCGTCAGATTTAAAAAAAAATCTCCCCCTTGCTCATTTCTCCCCCTATCTGGCTGCTCCACTGGTCAGCTTCTCCCCGTATCTATCATGATTTCTCAAATAGCCACACTATCTCCCCCTTGAACAATCACTATTTTCTCCCCCTTTTTCAACGAACCCAAAGGTCACTCCTTTGTAGTCTGTAACATAGTAGAGAATACATATCAACACCTTAGGAAAAAACACATCATAACTCAGGGAGAGAGAGGGGGGTGTGTTTCCAAATCCAAACTCTTTCAAGTGCGGGGAATTGACTGAACTCCCAGAGCCAGTCGATGCCTTTCAAATGCTTCCTTGGGTAAGGCCTTTGTCAGAATGTCTGCAACCTGTAGCTTTGTAGGAACATACTCTAATTTCACGATTCCATGCTCAACCTTCTCCTTGATAAAATGATACTTTATCTCAATGTGCTTTGCCCTTGAGTGATAAACTATATTTTTTCTAATATTGATAGCACTTGAGTTATCACACTGGATTCCGATCGGAGACTTCACATCAACTCCCATATCTTCAAGCTACTGCTTCATCCATAATAACTGTGTGCATGCTTGAGTGGCCGCAATATACTGAGCTTCTGCGATGCTCAATAAAATGCAATCCTGCTTCTTGCTTAGCCAAGAAATACACAATCCACCAAGATAGAAAGCAGCACCTGACGTTGATTTCCTATCATCCGCTGAACCGGGCCAGTCTGCATCAGTATATCCCAATAACTCTGTCTGAGATTTATCAGTATATGTAAATCCAAAATCCACTGTGCCCTGGATATACCAAAGTATTATTTTCACTATAAGCATGTGGCTTTCCTTGGGATTACTCTGATATCTCACTACTTGGAATGTGGCGAAAAGAATATTAGGCCTTGTTGCAGTCAAGTACAACAGACTTCCAATAATTTGCCTATATTCTGTGATATTTACTGCCTTGCCATCATCATCTTTTGATAATTTCATCCGGGTGGCAACCGAAGTCTTCATCTCCTTGGAATTATCCATTCCTAACCTTCTTATAACCTCCTTGGCATATTTGGATTGAGAAATGAAAGTTCCATTCCTTCCTTGTGTCACCTGTAGACCAAGGAAAAACATTAGCTCTCCAATCATTGACACTTCAAACTCATTTTTCATGAATTCAGAAAACTATCTGCACTGAGCTTCATCTGATCCGCCAAAAATTATGTCATCGACATACACCAGCACTATCATCCTTTGATTACTGTCATTTCTGAAATAAAGATTTTAATCAACTCCTCCACGTTGGAAACCAAGTTTCTTCAAATACTGATGAAGCCTTGAGTACCATGCCCTTGGTACTTGTTTCATCCCATACAATGCCTTCTTCAGCTTGCAAACTTTGTTCTCATCCTCATGAATGAGAAAACCATCTGGCTGCTCAATATACACCTCCTCTTCCAGAACTACATTTAAGAATGCAGATTTGACATCCATCTGGAACACTTTGAACTTTCTTTGCACTACAATGGCCAAAAATAGTCTGATCGTTTCCAGCCTTGCAACCGGTGCAAATGTCTCATCAACATCTATTCCCTCTATTTGGGAGTATCCCTTGCACACTAGTCATGCTTTGTTCCGAATAATTGTGCCATATTAATTCATCTTGTTATGATAAACCCATTTAGTCCCAATGACATTCTTGTCTGCTAGTCTCGAAACAATCTCCCATGTCTGGTTCTTCTCAATCTGATCAAGCTCTTCATTCATAGCATGAACCCAGTTTTCATCTTCAGCTGCATCAGAAAAACATTTCGGCTCCACCTGAGATAAAAATGATTTTTGCTGTAATGAATTCATTCTTCGAGTCTGAACTGGAGCTGTTTGATCACCAATGATATCCTACCTATCAATTTCAGCTCGACTCTTTGGCTTCCTTGCAGACACAGACTTGACACTTTCTTGTTCATCATCAGTATCTTCTTTTGAGTCAGCCTCTTCCACTTCTGCTCCCCCTGTGTTGCTTACCTCATCATCACTTTCATCCAGGAACTGTTTACTCTATTGTTGAGTATTCTGTTCATTTTCAACAATAGTGACATCATTGATCTCAACAATTTTTCCCAGCCTTTTGTTGAAACATTTATATTCTTTTCATTTCCTTGAGTAGCCAAGGAATATTCCCTCATCTCCTCGTGCCTCAAACTTCCTGTGATTTTCTTTGTTGAGAATAAAACACTTACTTCCAAATATTTGAAAGTATTTCAACGTTGGATTCTTTCTATACCACAGTTCATGCAAAGTCTTCCCTTGCTTTGGACACAACAAAGACCTGTTCGAAACATAGACCAATGTCAAAACTGCTTCCTTCGAAAATTTCTTTGGTAGGTCTTTATCAATAAGCATCATTCTGGCCATATTTTTGATGATCCAATTTCTCCTTTCAACCACTCCATTCTGTTGGGGAGTTCTTACCGATGAAACTTGATGCCTAATCCCATGTTTCTCGAGATAGTTTTCAACTTGACTGTTTGTGAATTCTGTACCGTTATCAGTATGAAACTTCAGAATTTTCTTCCCAATCATCTTTTCTGATTCCCTCCTATATTGCTTTATGAAACTGAACACCTCTGTCTTATGGGTAATGATGAATACCCAGGCCATTCTGCTATAGTCATCAATGAAAATGACATAGTACCTTTGCCCATTTATAGCTCGTGGTGAAATGGGTCCACATACATCAGCATGTACCAATTCGATCACTTTGGACGATTTCTGTTCCTTTGGCCTGTATGTTTTTCTAATGATCTTACCTTGTTGAAAATCATCGCATGTATGAGCACGATCACGTGATAGTTTGGGAAGGTCTCTAGTAGCATCACACTTTACCAGATCTTCCATAGATGGTTAGCATAGATGACCAAGTTGCTTATGACACAACTGGTTTTCTTCCTCTCTAGATAAAAGACATATATCTTCCTCCCCACTTACAAGGTAAAGATTTCCCCTTGTCCTTTTTCCTTGCAGAACAACTGCCCCATCTTTTCCCATGACAGTACAGGTGTTCTTGGTAAACCATATAGAATGTCCCGAGTCACACAATTGACAGAAACTGAGCAAATTGTGACTGAGACCTTCTACAACCAAGACATCAGCACGTCTGATTTCTCTGCCCCCAAACCTAGCCTTTATTGATCCAATTATCTTCAGGAATTCATCATTTCCAAACTTGAAAACTCCTTCTTTGTCATATTTTATGCCTGTAACCAGATCCTTGTTGCCTGTCATGTGAGACGTACAACCACTATCAAGAATCCACACACCAGAATGATCTGATGCTTTAAGGTCAATTTCAGCAACTACTGCCTTCTCTGCTCTCTTCTTTTTGGTCCATATTTTTGTCTCCATACTTAGTATAGATTGAGACTCATGATCATTCTCAGACTACGATGGACCAACTTCATCTTGAAGAGCTGCAAATCCGTTCTGAACTTTTAACTCACTTGTCGGTTTATTGATCTGCTACTTGCGAACATTTAGATTTTTCTTTGGCACATTTCTCTGAATGATCGAAGTGCAGTACCTAGCCATGTGCCCAAATCCTCCGCACCAAAAATAGTGTCCTTCAAAATATGTTCTGGAAAACCATTCTCTGTTTGGCTGCCACCTCTGTTCCTGTTCCCTTATATATCTCTTGGCTATGGAACACACATACTGTGAATGTCCCATCTTACCACAACAATAACACCTGATATAAAGTGCATTCCTTCATGTTACTTCAGAACTACAATTTTCCCTTTGGGATCTCTGAATATTCTGATTCTGTTTTGTGCCCAAATCAACCTTCAATTTCAGGACGGGTGCTTGCGGTCTGACATCAACTACCACATATTTTTGTTTCTTATCAAGACCTGAATCAACCTTAGCATTTGAGATTTCTTGCTCTTTCACTCCTGCTGAACTACGAGCCTTGTCTTTCATCTTCTCTGTCTTCTAAATGGCCTTCTTTTCTGATATCACATTGGGGGTCAAGAGTTTTTCTTGATCCTTCATTTTTCATCGCAGACTGAACACTTCTTCTTTAAGCTCTTTGATACGTCTGACTTTCTCCTTTCATGTGTTAGTCAAACAATAAATTTCATTCTTTTGTTCCTCAATTTTAAGATTATACTCAACAATATTTTCAGAGCTCTCTGGTGTTGAGGATTTTAGTCTTTCAATTTCTTCTAATAGATCAGAATTTTATTCATCCCATTATTGCATATAGAGTTTGGCATCACGAACCACTTTATTGGCTTTCTTCATTTTGGCTCTCCAAACATCTATCTCTTCAAGAGCTTCTTCCAATTCGGCTTCCATATCAACTCTCCCTTCAGTTTATTCTTCTTCTTCAGCGTCAGCTTCTTCCTTTTTCTGAGAACTACCAACAATCACCACCAAGGCATTTACCCCACGATCTCTACAATTTTCTATCTCCTCAACCTCTTCATCCTCAGACTCATCTGAACTTTCAAATTCTTGTGAAATAAGATTCTTCTTCTTGAAGAAATTTCTCTTGAATTGTTTCTTCCCTTTCACAAACGCTGACGTATTCTTCTTGGGAATTTTAACTTCATCGTCATCATTATCGTTATCTTGAAAAATTCTTGGGGCATCTTTCCACAAGATGACCAACCTTTCTACATCTAAAGCATGCTAGTGGAAGTTTCCCTTTAAACTTTCCTCTTCCTCTTTGCAGATTTGAAGAAAGGAATGACATCACCTCATCTGTCTCTTCTTCTTCTTTAGAATCTTCAATGGTGAGCTTCTTCATGTCCTTGAATGCCACTTCTTTGGATTTCCCCTTTTCCACAGCATCGTTATCATCATTTCTCATTTCATATGAAACAAGAGTGATGTGCAGGTTATCCAATGTCAGTTCTTTTGGGTATTTATCTTCCAAAACAGAAACTTTCGGATTAAACCGAGGTGGAAGTTTTCTCAATATGTGCTTTACAATTTTTATATCTTCGATAATTTCTCCAAGTCCCTGCATGTCTTCTACTACAGCATTTACCCTGTCAAAGAATGGATCAACATGCTCATTTGGGTTCATTCTCAGATCTTCATACTTGTTCCACAACACTTGCATCTTGGTCTCTCTCACCTTTGTATCCCCTTCAAATATATTCAAAAGTTTTTCCCACATGGCATGTGACGTTTTGAAAGACATCACATTTGTATATATAGGATTGGATAGGTCTCCTCCTAAGGCATTGATAGCTTTAGCATCAGTATCCAGCTCTCTACGATCAGCTTCTGATAATGCACCACTGTTGATATCAGCTGTTATACCATGCATTGCTGCTGTGAACACATCCATTCCTAAAGATTAGAAGAAGTGTTGCATCCGATTCTTCCATAGCTGAAAATTGTTTCCATCGAAGATCAGAATCCCTTTATGATTAGTGACCTCCATTGAGAGAATTACTACTGTCAACCTTTCGCTCTGATACCAATTGTTAGGTCCATAAGGCTAAATACCCTGAGAGGGGGGGGGGGGGGTGAATCAGGGTATGGCTAATTTAAAATTAATGCCCGTTCTGATCTTGTTTCGTAGTTAAGCAAAACACTCTTCTCTCTCTTTCCAGTTTCACAATATAAACAGAAAGTAGAGAAAGCACAAAACACAACAATTTTACTTGGTTCACTACTAAGGGCTATGTCCAAGGAGCATACGCCGACAAGTTGCCGTTCATACCAAATTCCACTATACTTCACTAGATGTGGATTAAAATGTTCGGGTATAGTCACTCTGTTCCAGACTCACTGCCTTTGCAAGGTTTAGGGTCAACTCACTACTTTCCCAAGGGTCACTCCCTATTTCTCTCTCTCTGGATCACTGCTGGTGGAGAGGATCACCTTCTTTCTCTTCCTAAACTCACTGCTCTGGAAGGGAATCCACTCACAGTTTATAGACCTGTAAGTCTCTTCATTTGTATAAATAAATGCATCATCAACTGTTGATAAATGCTCTGTTATAGTCCAACTTTCATCCACTGATGAATACCACTTTTCCTCTTAACCACTGGGCAATTCACTTTGGAAACACCTTCACAAAGCACCCTACTTCTCTAGGCTACCAATTTTTCGAAGCTCAAACAAGCCTTCGCGAAGTTCCAGCCTTTTTGTGAAGCACTCTCCCGAAGCACTACCGCGAAGCACTACTGCGAAGCTCAAGTCGTTTCAGAGAAACTTCCCTCGCGAAGCTCACTGAGCCAATGTGGAGCTCGCAACTTTCGCAGAGCTACAATAGCCGCCGCGAAGCTCTTCTTTCGTGAAGCACACAGGCTACGCGAACTACCTTTACGAACCGAGAGAAAATGATTTTCTCTGAAAATTCTCTCTTATTATCTCGAGGGGGTCGACCTATACTTATAGGCGATTCCACCGACCCTCGACCCTTCTGCGTGAAGTCAATGCCACGTCATCTCAAATCGCAAAGCTCTGAAGTTATCGCCAGAATTCTGTCTAAATCGCGAAGCACCACAAAAATTTTCCGATCGCGGTGCTCGTCGTAATCGCGGATCATTACCATCAATATTCCTTCATGCCTTCGCCGCGAAGCTCCCTTGCAAATCCCTTAACCGCTGCGATGCGCTTCAACTCTACCGTTCGTGAAGCTTTGACGTAATCGCGAAGCATCACCGCATCCATTTTTCTGGTCTTTGCGAAATCTAATCCATGCATCCTCTCTTTGAGAAATTCATGCATTTGCCATATAAAAATATGATCTTCTTGGATATCAACTTTTCGCGATGCTCACCAAACTTCCAAATTTTGGACCCCAAAAATTTGGCAAACACTGGAAAACGATACCACATCGTAATGCTCTTTTGTACCGCCTCCAGACCATCCATTACTTTGTCATCGTTCTTTTTCAACATGGATTGTCAACAACTTCTAGGGAACTCGACAATTCTCCATGGAAACATGCTTTGTCAACAAACACAATCAACCCAAAAATACTGCAATGTTACCTTGAGGGATTTTTGCCCAATAGATCTGTTTCAAATCTCTTGAATTTATCTATATTTAATTCAACTAGACCAAATTATGAATCTATTTTCTATATGTTCTAAAAAATCACTGAATCTTATGATATTAAGGGAACACATGAGTATTTATTTTTTTAGTGGCCACATATGCATCTAATTTTTATGTTACCACATATAGGGTGTTTAATTATCCACATGTTTATTTTTTTAAGTGACCAAATTTTTATTTTTTTAAGTTATCACGTGATATGATTAATTTACCACATGTTTCCTTTTCAAACCCACCACAAGTGTATATATAAACCTACTTTTTGAAAGAAAGATGGCGTATGATGAAATATTAAGTAAACCTACCCCATGTTAAAATTTTAACCGAATATACTTCTTATGAAAAATTAAGTGACTACACATTATAATATTCTTAGGGTCAGTATACTAACTTTATGTTATATGATCCGACCACACAATTTTATGTCATGAAAATTTAACCGACCGTAAGGTATATACCTGATGGTCACTTGATACTCACATTGAGTTCAATAATTTATTTAGTTTTCTAAAATATGAAATTTTTCTACCTGTTCTATTTTTTATTATTTTTGATAATATGATTTAGTGTATTCTTATATTAATTTTTCATGTATTTTAAATATATTTATTTTGTGTTTAATTTATTATTAAACTATTCTTATACATACAAGATATATTTAAATTATTTAAAATTTAAAATTTTAAGTTTATTTATCTGTCTTATTCTTTTTGAAATGAATATTTAGTGACATACAACTTATTCAAACTTATTTTGTGGTATTTAATGTATTATAATTAAATCTTAAATAACTATCTACTACACAAAATTAGAAAGTATTTTGAAATTTGAATTTCAATATTTAAATTGTAATATTATTTTAATGGGATTAATTTGAAGAATTATTTTAAAGGCTATTTGAATTATTTAATGAGTAAATCAAATTAGTTTGAATTAGTATTTAGGTTTTGAATATAAATGATTTTTTACGATTATTTTTTAACAATAATTTTCTTGATCTTGGATAATTATTATGTTTGAATTTAAATTACTTTACCCAATTAAATATTAGCATATTAGTTTTATAGATCATATTTAAAGGCTTAGGGACACATTCAAAGTACATGGTTATAAGAACATGAACTTTTGAGAACCAAAAAATATTTACTCTAAAATTTTAAGTTCTATTCAAACAAAGTCCTATGCGATCAAGTTTTCATCTAATAGAAAAATTTTATAGTGATGAATGAAAACTTCTAAGACTTCTATTATTGTCTTAAAATTATGTCCTTATAAATTACTCAATAACTTGTAAATTTTCTTCTTCATTCATCTTTTTTTTTCATCCTAGTTGTTCATGTATCTTACACTACTTACCATCTCTCAAACATGATCTTAATTTCTATTTATAATTTTATATTCAATTTTTTTTATATTTATTTGGGTTGTGACTCCTAGATTCTAAATTTAGGAAAATTCAGGTTGTAACTCATGTAGTCTAAATTCAGTGGTGTAATTGGGATTTGACTCACCATAAAAAATTCAGGTGTATTGGTTATACATCCACTAGAAAAGTAGGTTGTAATTGGGTTATTATTCTGCTTTAAAAATTAGTTTAGTTCACAATATATCTCTTGTAAAGTATAGAGGCATAAGAGTGGACTAGGACCAATTTGTATTGAACCAATATAAATATTTCATGCACTATTTCATTTATTTACACTTCTAATTAAATTTGATAATAATTTTATTTGGTTATTTTTTTAATAAGGTCTATTCACCCCCTATAAACCATCTTACATCACCCTTTACAATCTAATAATTTGTATCAGAGGCTTAACCTATTAGGATTGATTGGTTTATCTCTATTTACTTTTTATCGATACCAATAATTGGTATCAATGGATGAACATATTAGGATTTATTGGTATAAATCTATTATCTTTTTATTGATTCTAATAATTGGTATCAAACATTGACCTTTTTTAGGGATAGATTAGTGGTACCATTTCCCTTCTGGATATAAACCACCTAGAATCAAGAAATTACCCCTCTTGGTTATATATTATGTGTTTATATTTTATTATGATAACCCTTTCTTAAAATTTATAGTCTAAGGGAATGATCTTTAATATGGAATTACTTAATGTAAATTATGCATGGATTCATCGTATTCCACCTCAATTTAAGGAAACTATTATGGTTATTGAAAATCTAAAAAGGAGTCATTCCTCAAGTTAATAAGAATAGAACACTGTTCAATCATGGTAAAACCATACAAAATACCAAAATATGAACCAAATACTCTTACAAGAAATGATGCTTCTAAATATGTTTTGAATTACAAAGTAGTAAATATTTTATATTTTCTTATTAATATAATTGTGTTTAGTCATGTTTCTGTGTGTAATATAGATCATGATATTTGGAATATTTTACAAGTTACTCACCTTGGCTCAGAAAAATTTATTTGAACTAAACTTGGAATGATTTGAGTTGAGTACATAGACTTGATGATGGGTGAAGATGAAACTGTGAAACAAATGTTCCACTAATTCAAAAACATTATGAATGGAATAACTTATATTGGAGAACATTGTAAAACCTAGTAGTTATTGAATGATTCCTAAGATCACTACCAAAGAAATGGAATTCAAAGAATGTCACCATTAATGAAAACAAGAACTTAAAATAGTACACTCTTGATGAATTGATTGGATCACCACTTCAGTAAGTAATGGAATTGAATAACATAGTTGAAGTGGAGACTTCAATAAGAAAAGGTGTAGGTTTTAAATCTCTAAATGTTATTTCTACCAAACCTTATGATTTTGAACTACAAGATAGCGAGAAAGAGGATATGGATTAAATTGTGACTAGAATCTATAAAATAATTATAAATAAAGGATTCAAGAACCTCTTTAAAATAAACTCTCAAAATTAAAACTTCAAGGGATATAAGAATGGTGGCCATAATTATAATACCATTGATGTTAATTTTTTTAGTACATAAATAAAAGGTGTTAACACTACTTTTTGTTACATGATAATGATAATTTTCCAAGGGAAATTACTCAAGAAAAATATAATTGAGGAATATAAATGATTTCACACACTCACCTAGGTGAACTACATAATCCCAAAGCAACATCACAATTTAGGTACCACCTATAATACAACATCACTACATAGGTCTAGACTATGTGTCAACATCATCGCACGAGCCCTAGAAAGGTGAACCCAGGAGAATCGCATAGGGTACACCTATGTGATGACCAAGAAAATATACCTATTCAAGGCACCTCCTTCACCCAAGGTATTGAGAATTCCTATAAATAGAACCCTAGGTCTACTCATTTTAGATGATTGAAAAACCTAGAGAACCCTTGAAGCTCTAATCACACTAGTCCTTCACCCATTCCCTTAGAACCTTTCAGGCAGATTTCTATGCCTCAAAAGAACATGGAATTAATTTGTGGTAGTAGGATTAAAGTTCCTTTAGTTTTTTAAACACAAGAGAACCTACATGATCCACATTTTATAATTCAAGAACACTAGGGAGAGGTCCCCTTATTGAGCATGTAACTTGAGAAACATTCATCCCAAGACACATGAGGAGACCCTTGGGGCCTAGAATAAGGACATTCCCAAGTGTTCTCACCTAGGATAACCATCACCCAAGTATCTATTCATCTCTCCTAGGAATACCCTACGCACGACCCCATTTTTCTTACCCAACATTCACCTATGTGATACCCCCTCCAACTTGCCTATCCTTAACCTACACGATCCATCTTTATCTCACCTAGCCCTTAACCTATGAAATCATCCTTTGGGCCCATTTTTCATTCCACCAATGGTAGAAAATCACTTTTATTGGGACTCCCATATGAAGGATACCAAATCAAAACCTCCACTAAAGCCTTAAGATTTGCGCAATAATGGAGAAAGACACACTAGTGTGTCTACCATTTAGTTGTGCATTAATTTGTTAAGATTTTTCCTTCACTTTTCTTACCTAATGGGAAGGTTCCTCAGGATATGTACAATTTTGAATCCCTTTGGAAATGAGGACCCCAACCTTGTTGGTAGTTCCAGGGACCTCTCAGTTTTAGACATAATGGATAATGATTTATCCTTCAAATTTAATATCTAAGACTAGGGAACTCCTATTTTAGATGGTGATGGGGGGGGGATGCTTACTTTTCCATTTAATAAGGGCTAATGCCCTATCCTCCTCTATTCCCTAAAATAGAGAATTGGGAATCCCATTTGGATTAATCCCCTAGTATTTATTACAAGAGGTAACACACATCCTATAATCCATCCCCCTGAGTTATATAAACAAAAGACGAGATGGGAAAATCAATGCCCTTTCAATCTCCCAAATCCCCAGCCTCGTCCACCAGTAGTCAAAGGAGATCTGTTGGTTTTTAAGATCTTATACTTCCTCTTTTTTATGACACCAAGCATTACTCACATGGTATTAGAGTTTAGTGATGACTATGAAATATTCAAAATCATATGGATGTATTGGTAGAGAATACTTTTATGGATCTTACTCTCTCCCTCCTTCATAGAGACTCTATAGGCATGGGTCCTCAAAACCATGTATCCATCTCAAAGGGCCATATATCCTATGATAATTCAAAAGGAATTCATATTCAGTATAATCCCTAACCATACCAACTCAAATGGGACTATTATTTTATAAGTCCAAAAATCATGACACAATCCTCTCAAAGGGCCACATTCCTTATGAGAAAAACCTTAATAGGACCCCCATAGGTGTGGTTCCTCAACCCTTTTGAACAACATGAGATTTGATTCCCATCCAAATGGGATATGTAGGAAGCCTCCCTGAGGTTCAAACCCAACACCCCAAAATACACCCTAATTTTCTCTAGGACACATTCCTAGTAGGGTTATATCCAACCTAAGAGCCCATATCCCTTCCAGGTCCCCTAGGAAGCTTCAAAATAAGTCCCACACCAAAATTTTACTAGGCATATTTTACCTAGAAGTCCTTGCTAAATTATATTAAACTGAATGGTTTGGTCCTTTTCACATGGCCTTAAAAGGTATGACGTGTCTTGTTAAGTGTCACCAAACTACATGGATTCTGATTCCTTTCATAAGGATATGTAGGAAACCTATCTCATCTAACTAACCCTGACATCTGAACAAACCTTATCTCCCTGTATGATGATAAATTATATATCACCCCACTACATGTCTTAAAATCAACATCATAATAATAAATGACATAAGATTTTCTAATCCATTTACAAAAGGGTACCATTAATGAAGAACCTAAGATACATATATATGTATTCATTGATTAATAACCTCAGATACATAAAAATTATTCTGATGTTCATACATGCTAATAATTGATTGTTAATTTAATAATTAACCATGTAATATTTGAGATTTAATAAAGGATTCATGGAAATATCTTAAATCTACAAGAGATTATCAGAGCAGGTAATAATTTCCCCCCAAAAGGGTTAGATGAGCCCAACATTCCATCCTCTCAACCATTGTGAGTCCTTAAGATTCATTGGAGTCATTTCCTATTGAACACCTACCTTTGGATAACAAGTTTGTGAAATAACACGAATAAGGGAACCATTGGGTGTTTTTGGATCCACAAACAAAACCCACTGGAAGTCATTCAAAAAATGGTGAACCTGATGTGAATGATTATGAAACATTCAAACCCCCATAATCATACCATCACGCATATGACACACATTTTCTTTGGAAACAAAAATGGTGATCCCGACGTGAATCCTTATCCAAGATGACTATGTCACCCACATGTCATGCCCCCTTTTCTCTCAAAGTAAAAGAGATCCAAACATGGATCCAAAACAATCAATTTCATATGTGTTAGTTTATCTTGATTTTTCTTTGAAAAAATATTCTTGTTTGTGTTTTTCACATATATTATAGGAACTTTCAACAAGATCTCCATTCAATACAATTAAATCCTTCCATATATCGCACACATACACATCAGCTACCACACATGATGGGTCCTCAACTAAATAGAGGACGCCATCACCAACCCATTATCTCCAATGCTAGGTTTCAAATGCACTGATTCAGGACTACTACCTAAATTCTAACATCATAAACCTAGAGGTAGATCAATAATCCTTCCAGGTCATGAAGCCCCACCATCTGTCCAATCAATGATAGTTGGTGGCCCAAAAGCATAAGACACCAGTTTTAATGTAAAATAGTTTTAGGATCTTATACTGAGAATGCAAAAATAATCTCCTCTATTATATTTGGGAGGCAGATCAAGAGGTCACTGTTGAACTCATCCAAATGACACAGGGTTACCTCCAAAGGGATCTTAAAAGAAGTTCCCACTTCCAACACTGTGTGGTAATAAAACCTCATAATGATGGGGGTGTTTTCCTTGGGAGTCCAACCAAGACTACCTAGATCTGGGCATGAAAAATGGCCCACCAAGGGAATCAACTAGACAAAAAAAAGCAGGGTCGCACCTTTATACCCTCTTAAGAAGTTCTCTAGTCAAATTCAATGGTGAACCATGATTAGGGACAAACACCTTCCCATACTAGCTAAGACTTACAACATAGTTCGGAAGCATCCAGAGAAGCCTACTAGTCAAATTCAATAGAAAAACTTGAGTAGGAAAAAACACCTTCCCTCATTAACCAATACCACTAACTAAATATAGTAGTAAATTATGATTAAGCACACACACCTTCCATTATATATGAAGCATGATAGAACAGTTCAACAAAATTCAGATAAACCTTCTAGAAAGTCCTAACAATAAATAGAAGTCATGACTATATCTATTCTCCCACACCTAAGTATTATTAGCACATACCAATGGGAAATAGAGGAAAGGAGAAGGAACACACTACTTTTCCTACCACAGAATGGGCATATATCCCTATTCCAATCCCTAAAGATACCCATAACATCTTGATAATGGTGAAATGCAAGATGAAAATTCCAATCCACAACCTAAAAACTTTCTAGGATATAATAATAGTAGTGAAAATGGTAGAGGGATAGACACAAAACCCCATCCCCACAATAAAGGTGACTCATCAATACAAAACAAGGGTCACTGTGAAGCAGAAACACATATATTCTCTTGTCCAGGAGGGTCATGAGATAAATTTCCCCATGATATATGGGAAACCAGTTTAGGTCCATACCCCCATTCCAACTGTATGTCATCGGTCTACTCTAATGGATATTCTAGGGTAGGCACAAACCCTTTCCAAGATTCTAGAGATATGTTAGAAAATTATTGTAGTGAATTAGGAGCTAATAAAACAAGATTCTGTATATAAAAACCCCTATCCATAGAAAGAATCCCTAATCTATTTAAAGAAGGAATCCAAAAATATTCCTCAATAAAGGCAATTGGAAAATGAAGAGATGATCTACGATCCCACTCTACTTAATACTAGAGTTCTTGAAACCCTTAGGCATTTGTCTATGGTGGATCAGGATCCTACTACTTCATTACCAAATTACAAAAATAGTAACACCAGTTCCAAATCTCCCCAAACATTTTATCATAAAGCCTTGATTCATGTCCATAATCTAATAAATCTTGAGATCCCATATTCTTATGAGTTCCATGGCATCCCTTCATGTGGATAGGATATCAAACAATAAAGAGTTCCTCCCCTTTCTATCATTTTCCCTGAAGGTCATCCCTAGAGTATACGTTGAAAAAATTATCCTTGCAGTAAAACATCAATATGTGATGGTATTCCTCCCCATGATAGAATTCACTATGAATTTCCTACCCACAATGACACTTTAAATCCATAAAAAGGTCCTCCCCTTGTTGATTTAATTATGAGAAATCCCTCATACCTCGAGGAACTTAGAAAAATGAAGTCAGTCATGTTTGATGCATCATCATTGAAAAGTTAAATCCTTTATAAATAAAAATACATCCTAAGAAAATGTTCATTCTCTAAACCACCCTTGGATCACTTTTCTTCTAATATAATAGATTAAATCCTCACTGATATGACTTTTTATATTAAAGTAGTAGGGAAGAGGCCACTTTGGTCAGACCAAGGGGAGGAACCTCTAAAAAAAGACAAAGAATACATGTTGAACATGAGAAGATAGTTGTCCAAGGATAGTATAACAGTCATGTTTTTTCCTTTAACAAATCCCTAATATAGTAATCCAGAGGTGTTTTTAGAATATTGTGTGCACAAAATACGCCTAAATATATGGAACACTTTTCATCACTTAAAATAAAAAGTATTTCCTTATAAAGAATATCCAATCCAAATCAAGGTAACCGAATGGATATGCCTTCAAATAAAATTGGTGGATCTCCTAACTTCATAATACCTAAAATTGGGAAAACAAAAAATATCCCTTAAACTCACATGTATCAACATGTTAAAAATGTTGAGTCAACTAATTGTCGACACCCCATCTCCAATTCATATCAAAGTATAGGGAAAACATGGGGAGTTTTATTTCACATTTTCCCACAATAAGAAAATCTTTCTAAAGGTGATATCATGTAATTTCATATCCTTAGACTGGATTTAAGAAATGTGCTCTACTTTCAATAGATGTCATTCTTAGAAAAAACTATCCCTAAACAACTCCCAAAAACTTTGGGCCATAAGAGAGTGATCCATAAAAAAACTCTTGTATCAAGAATTTGAAAATATTGAGCAAGACTCCTACCTAATAGAGGATAATCATTAAACATCACCAATATATTAGGAATAAGGTGTATTAGTTGTAAACCATACAATTCACCCAACCCATGTTTGAACACAATTCCATAAAATCAAGAAGGTCGTTGCGGTAGTAGCGGCCATAATAATCTAGGAGAAACCCCAGTCCATAGGGCTGGGGGATTTTTTAACATGACCTTTGATTTCGAAAAAACAGGCTTGAAAGGTCTTATAAAGTGAATAGGAATATCCCCTACCCATAGGGATATGGGATTTTTACCTAAACAACATCCTCCTTAACACATGTCAGTCTTTTTTTGATTAGGTGGAATACCACAAAAAAGGTCTTCCTAGCTTGTCCTATCCTATGACCTGGTGTCCTCACATAGAACATGAAAAATAAAATTTTATGGGGATTCCATTTGGATAACCATTCATCATAAAATCCCAAGAGTACCATTGGAGGATAGGATGAGGCATCATAGTGGGTACAAATGAAAGTAGTCTCTCAAATAAATTACTAAAATTTCCACAATGTATTATGCATTGGTGAACATCATTAACAACACCCCTACAAACACTACAGAGCATGAGTCTGATATAGAGTAAAAAGAGGAGGAAGTTTATGTTTGTAATATGGTCCATATTGAAACGACTAAATAAGGTGTTCATACCGAAGACTGGAGGCTTGAAATAAATTATATGATTCCCTCAACTTCTCTATTACCACCTCATCAATGACCATCCACCAAAGAAAAGGGTTAAGGCAAGGATGTATACCACTCTCCTCCCAAAGTGGTTGAACTCATCACACTTGAGAACATATTTTCTTATTAGGAGGAAGAGATGAAGGAGTTGAGAAAACTCAATAAAGAAATACTTTCAAGTAATATCCCTACTAAATTTGTTATACAAGTAGAGCCTCAACCTACACTCCCAGCTAATGTACCTCAGTAAATAGGATTTGTCCTAGTAGTTGAAATGAAGCCAAGATACCCACTAAATATGGGGTATTGAAAACCAAAATACTTGGAAACCATGAAAACATGATTTCAGGAGTTCCCTCCCTTGGGTATAAAACTAGGGCTGGGTTAGACACATCATCGTAGACTATTCCCTACTGGCTACCCACTGTGGGTACAAAAAAAACCACCACAGATGTCCCCACATATTTCTACCCCTTCTCAATCTTCTATTCATCAATACATACCAAAAGGACTTGTCAATACTATTGATTCATTTACAATTTTATTGGAATCCATGGAATAATGAAATACATTAGTGAATATAGAAATAAATCCTTACCATGAATGGGTTGATCCGACCCCTCACCCACCAAACTTTAGGAACCCTACATTTCTAATTTTTAATAGATTAGGGGAACTGGAGCAGCATTTGATGAATTTCATATTACACTGTGATCCTATATTCAGAAACCCTTCACAAAAATAAGTAGTAAAACTTAGGTTCTTCATGAAAACACTACAAGGGACAACCTTCGTATAATATACCAATTTGTTGGATTAGTTAATCACAAGGTGGGAAGATCTCCTTCTGTAATTTCTATTTCAATTCAGATCAATTCTATAGAATAAAATAGTCCTTGACATCTCAAAATTTAAACAATTGGAGAATGAGAAGGTTTTGGATTTCATTTCTTGATGGAAGGGGTTGACATAATCCCTAAACTTATAGCTTCCTCAAGAATATTTTTTGTCCATCTATATAGATAATCTTCATGAGTGGTTACACAGACTGCTTATCCCTATGAAATATACATGAGGGTTTTAATATCTCACTAAAGTTTCAAAAAGATTGAAAGATTCCAGCTTGTGAACCAAGGCCAAGTCCTAAGTAATTCCATCAGTTAAAGGAAAGAGAACAGGGAAATCAGAGGTTGAAACAGTCATGGTTAAGCCAACCCCTACACCATCTTCTACTCTAAATACTATTACATATGATGCAACACCCCTTCTCAAGCATAAAAAACAATTCCCACCTTGTCAGGAAGAGAAAAGGGATCAGATATGAAATGATTTTAAGGGACTAAAGAATAAATCCCATTCATTCCAAGATGACCAATCCTTTGACTACTTCATCACAACTTTAGAGAAAAACTTCCTTAAGTTTCCAAATCCCAAGAGTCCTGATTTGGCTGGTCTCAAAGATTTCCAAAAATATTTCCTATTCCACCAAATGTTGGGTCACACTATCAAGGTTTTATTTGTTTTTAAAAACATCCTTCAAAAAATGGTAGACTCAGAGAAAGTGAAGTTGATAAATCCACCTGTATAGGTAGCATGTGTTTCTACCTCTAATCCAGAGGAAGAGGGTGAATGGAAGAAGGTTACCAATAAGAGTGTATAGAAGTTTAGTGATTGAATGACTAGAAAGATAATCAACCAGACTCATGAAATCCTCCAAGCATAGTTGAAGAAACCAACTATTCCCCCAACTACTTCTTCTGTGGCACATCTGACTCTATCAACATTGTAGTCCTCCAAAATCTAGTCTTCTAAAAAACAACATGGATATAAGTTTGGTAAAAGAACATAGAAAAATAAACCTATACCAAGGAATAATTTGTATTTGACTCTCTTTGACTTCATGCCTTCAGTCCCAGAAGCACAAGCACTGCCCCACCAAATGATACCACAAGAGTTGACCCACCATATGAAATCCTCATCAGATGAAGAATTGATCTCTAATTCCATAAATGTCATTGAATTAATGGATAAATTATATAATTATGAATATAGAACTGAAATAAAGTTACTTGAATCTAATTGGGGAACCATAGTAATAGGTCACAAAGGGTGAGGATATTGGGGAAGATGCGACTGTAACAGAAATCAATACTCTAGCCATATCCCTGCTCGGACTATCTATGCTATCGAAACTCATGGGATATCCCTACAATGGGACCATAAGGAGAAATAAATACCCCCCACATATTCCAAGGGTTTACATGTCCTAATATTATTGTAATATTTACTATAGGGTATGTATCTACCAAATCAACCTCAAAGGCATAGACAGATCTAGTTGACCTAACCCACCAAGGACATGAGCACCTTCAACTCTTATTCTAAGGACCGATCTTCCTACATCAAGTACTTCATTTCCTAATGAACCCACAAAATAGCAGCCTCACACTATAAATCACAGACCTATAACCCATAATTATGGCATTCTAAATCAACTAGCCTCGGTGCCGACCAGGTTTTCAATACTGGATTCCCTAAGCCTATCAAAAGACCTACAAGGAGTGCTTATAGAGAATTTTCTAAGAACTTAAGTGTTTGAAGTTGAAGTTTACACTATTTAAATTCATCATACATAGATCGATCTCACATATTTCGACATGATCATATCTTTCATAGATAAATATGAAGGTGCTGTCATACAAGGACAAATAAAAACCTTATATGTTTATGGTAGGATAAATGATGTTGATATCTGATGGGATTTCATTGAAAATGGCTCAAAATTCAACCTCATTCTGATCTGAACACTCCCTTAACTGGTTCATAATAAATCCCACTTGTCCCATTCTTCTCTAAAACAACAGGGTTATGAAAAGAGTGATTAAAAGCCTCTTTGAAGAATAAAGCTGGGGACCTAGTTTGGGGACCATGTATATGAATCAAAATTTCTTATTGTTTGGAAAAATATGAATTTAAACATTTTTATAGGAAGGAATTGGTTTCATTATCATGCATCAATCCCTCCACAATACCACCAATTCCTCAAATATTGTATTAATGGTCAAATTGGGACATTGTATAGTGATAATTCCCCATTTGAGTCCTGAGAAACTTAGTATATTGACACAAGATTCTACATGAGGGAAGGGAAACAAACCATGACCGATGGAGTCACTTGAGTCACTACCCCTAATGGTCGAGAAATAACCCCATCCAATCCCTTCAAAAAATCTGGTGAAGTTCATGTGCTTCCCATAAATCATATTAAAGGCATGGGCCAAAATTTAGGAACATATTCAACAAAATTCATGACATCAAACATGATAATTGATACTAGAGGTGATGAAATGTTTTTTGACTCTACAGAAAATGGTCAAATCTCTTATGAAAATATCCTCATTCCATCCCTTGATCTTCAATAAATCCCTACATCATTAGCTAATTCAAAATAGGTTGTCATGTCACTAGGAGAGAATGGAGATACTCCTTCTCTATCCCTCATACCACCCCCTATGAAACTTCTAAGTGACCCCACATTTTAATTTGGGTTATAAGAAGTTGATTTATCTTTTAAATGTCAAATTATTGGCTCCTCTCCTAAGTATAAGAAATTTCCTTCATCAAATACTCCCCTTAAGGGTAAGTAGGAGGGTAAAGAGGAAAAGGAAGAGGGAGAGGAAGAGGAAGAGGAAGAGGAAGAGGAAGAGGAAGAGGAAGAGGAAGAGGAAGAGGAAGAGGAAGAGTAAGAGGAAGAGGAAGAGGAAGAGGAAGAGGAAGAGGAAGAGGAAGAGGAAGAGGAAGAGGAAGAGGAAGAGGAAGAGGAAGAGGAAGAGGAAGAGGAAGAGGAAGAGGAAGAGGAAGAGGAAGAGGAAGAGGAAGAGGAAGAGGAAGAGGAAGAGGAAGAGGAAGAGGAAGAGGAAGAGGAAGACGAAGAGGAAGAGGAATAGGAATAGGAATAGGAATAAGAAGACAAATAGTAGTAAGACCTCAAGGATTCCCCTAAAAAATTCAATGAAGGTGTCTATACCACCATTGATAAAATCAGAGAAATAAATATAGGTACAAAGGAGGACCCACGACCCAATTTAATTAGTGCGGCTAAGTCTTATGAATAAAAATAGGTATATACTTATGAAGAATAATTAGGGTGTTTTCACCTGTAATTATAGAAAAAATCAATGACTTGATCTTGAGGTGGAAACTCAACACCTGGGCTTGCTAGAAAACCACCGGGGATATAAAAAGGTAGCCAGAAGAAAACACCCGACTCACACCACCAAAAGTGAGGTCGAAGTTGACAAGATTATCAAATAAAATTTCATCTAGAAAGTCCAGTATCCAAAATTTATTTTTAATATTGTCATGGTAATGAATATGAATAGAGAAATTAGGGTCTACATTGACTTTAGATATCTCAACCGACATTGTCCAAAAGACGATTTCTCGGTTGTAATTACAAAACTTCTGATTGATGCTACAGTCGAATATCAAGCCCTATTCTTCATGGATGGATATTTGGGGTATAATAAAATATGAATAACCCAAGAAGATAAAGAATAAAATGCCTTCATATCCCATTAAAGAGTATTATTTATCCAGTAATTCTCTTTGTCTAGAAGAATGTTGGCGCTACATATCAATGTGCCATCCATTTCATCTTCAAAACCCTCTTGGGAAGGTTTGTAGAATGATACATTGACTATATGGTTGTTAAGTATTGATATAGTTTTTAACATTTGGATGATATTGATACCATATTCAACAAATGGTGACAACATATCTCGAAAATGAACCCCTTGAAATGTACTTTTAGGGTTACCTCATGGAAATATTTTGGATTCATCATATGCCATCAAGACATAGAAGTAAACCTTGATAATTGAAAGTATATATTAAATATTTCACCTCCTTGGAACCTCAAATATTTTATGGGTTTATAGGGACACATAACCTACATTTGGTGCTTTATAGAAAACCTCACATTAAAGTGTTTTCCATTCATCAGGTTGATGAAAAAGGGGGTCACATATCGGTGGACCAATGAATTTTATCAATAATTTAATAGCCTAAAGAAATGTATCTTGAGTCTACTAGTTTTAATGCCCCATGTTGAGGAGAAAACACTCATTCTATATGTTATATCCCTGGAATGATCACTAGGTGCTTTATTCACAAAAAATCATGATGTTGGGAATGAAAACAACCTCTATTATCTCGATCAAACCATGATGGACACTAAGAATCATTATTCAGATATTGAGAAGATGTTTCTTTAATTAATCTTCACAGTTCAGAAGATAAGGAACTGCCTGCAACACCACAAGGTTTATTTGGTCTCTCAAAAAAACCCACTCAAACACATCCTTAGACATCCTATGATGACTGGATGTTTGGTATGGTGGATAATTATCTTATAGTAATTTGACATTCAGTTTGTACCTCAGAAAGTGGTAAAAGGCCCTTGAAAAATTCCCTAAAAAAACATCTATAGAAACAAAATGGTTAAATTATAATTAGATTATAAAGAGATCTTTCTATTCAAGAAGGCCCCCAAATATGAGAGATGGATTTTGATGGCACATCCAGAATCCCAACAAGGAAGAGAATGGAAGACCCCATGCTCAATAAAGTTAGGTTGGGAGTCATGATCATCTCTCCAGAAAAGGTAATATTTCCATAGTCCTTCTTCTTGTTAGAAAGATATATAAAAAACGAGGTAGAATATTAGGGCCTCATTGTAGGCCTAGAGTTGGCACTACAAATTCCATTGAACTATTTTAATGTGAAAGGCGATTTGAAGTTGGAAAACAAGAAGATCAATGGGGATTATGCTATAAAAAAGGAGGAGATAATTGCCTTTATTAACTATGTTAAGGGTTTAATGGAAGAATTACCCTAAGATTAAACATTGAATCACATCCCATGATCACATAATTCCATGACCGATGCATCGGTGAATTTTTCCATTACTTTGATAGATCCAAATCGGGATGAAATAGTCATCATCATTTTACATAACCAAATAATCCTGCATTTTCTTCATGTCAATATAGAAGAAATAATTATGTTTAACTCCATCTCTAAACTAGGTGGTCCTATAACTGGGTGGATAATACCCATTGTAGAATACCTACAAAATGGAGTGCTCTCATCAGAAGGATTTAAAAAAGAGAAAATATGACGAAGACTAAACAACGTCACTCTTTATAATAACCCAAATCACTAGAAAGTACTCTATAAATGAGGATTTGATGGGGAACTTCTCAGGTGAATTGATAGAGAAGAGACTACTACTCTCATTAAAGAATTACACATAGGAGCCTACAACACCCACCAGTCATAGTTCGAGGTTTCCAATCAAATTTGAAGGCTTGGATATTTCTGGCCTTCAATGACACATGAATACACAAAATTCACCATGAAGTGTCATTACTACCAAGTACATGCCAACATCATCCATCAACTCCTGGAGTTTCTATATATCTTCAAATACTTCTAGCCATTTTCCATATGGGGAATGAATGTTGTAGGGCCGTATCATCTAACTGTGTCCAAATAGTTTAAATACATCCTAACTACTACCGACTTCTTCTCCAAATGAGTTGAAGAAATACCCCTCAAAGAATTTGGGGATAAAAGAATTTTCATATTCATGAAATCAAATATCATTACCATATTTGGTTCTACACATACAAAATTGATAGAAAAAAACACCAATTTCTATTCTTCTATGTTGGAAAAGCTATATCAAGAGTATAATATCAAATATAATCGTTTTTCTTGCTATTATATAATGTATAATGAATAAATAGAGGCCTTCAATAAGACCCTATAAAACACAATAAAAAAGACGCTGGATAAAGATAAAAAGTATTTTCCTGAGAAGCTTTTACATTCTTTATAGACCTACCAAACTACCACCCACACTGCTATGTAGGTGAATCCATATTCACTTGTATATGGGATAGAAGCAGTCCTACCCATTGAGGTCTAATTTACCTTTCTATACATTTCCATCTGTGATCAATTATCAACAAATGATAAATCCCAAAAAAAGTTGGATGAATTAGAGAGACTTGATGATAAAATACTTCATACCTTTCATCACTTAGAGTTATTTCAAAAATCATATAGCATGAGCTTTTAACAAGAAATTTCACCTCCACTCATTCCTCCAAGGGGAACTGGTATTGGTCATTAGGACCCCAATGATAATATGGAAGAAACATCAAAATCTTGAGCCAAAGTGGGAGGGACATTATTCTATACACAAGGTCTACTATAACAAAAATTATTCCCTGATATCAATGGATGGAGAGATCGTTACGACCCCTACCATTGTAAGATTCCTCAATAAATACTCCTAGTGAAAAAGAAACCAAACTGTTCACATTGTAAGATGATAAATTCCTGAAACATTCATCCTAGACATATGATATTAAACCATATAATTTCCTCATATTTTCTATATTATGTTAAACTACATAGAATCATGGTCCTTTATGCAAAACCTTAAAAGGTATAACATATATTCCTAGTTATATGACCTAAAAATACATGACACCATAGTCTGAGTTGTTAGACTCTAAAATAGATAGCCTAATGTCCTAGTCATAAGACATTAAACTATACAACAACATAATTGTTTCACAACATAAAACTATATTCATACTTGATCCAATCAAGATACTTGGTGTTGGTCTCCCACCACACCTCTATTCATGAACTATGTGTGGATTGATTACTACCATTACATGATACATAGTAATACCCAGATCTCTAATCCTAGGTCCAACTACAACATAAACCCCCTATGTATGTGCTAGAACTACATAAGGAGCCTTCACACAAGAACAACATAAGATGCCTAGACCCTATGTATTTGACCCATCCATTAAGCAAAGAAAATACCCCTATCCTGTATAAAAACAAATACCTATGCAGGGAATTCACACTCCAAGGCCAATGCTGGTCAAAATGATCATTTTGTGCTTGTAAATATTACTTCAACACATCAAACTCCATGTCTTGGGAAATTTCAGATATCCATAAGCTTTACTCAACCATCAGTAATAAAATGTTAGATTCTAGAGGACACCAATGTCTTGACAATGCATTAATATGCCCCAGTCTGGATTTTCATAAGTCACTCACAAAAAGGTCTTGTCTACCAGAGGCACATTCATCCTCGGGAGTGAAATCTTCTATCTCTGTAATCCTCAAAAACATTATTCTGGAAACTCTATTTTAAAACATTAATCCACAATCATTCCTTTAATTCTTGTCCCATTCTACTTATCTTGATTTGGGAATCCTCAAGACCATGGTTTATGATTTCCTTCTACACATATAAAGTATGTAGGGACATAAATGGCCTAGAAAGCATCATAACCCTCATTGTTTCCATGAAATTTAGTCATAGATGTATGACTTAAAACTACAAGAATCCATGTCATCCTAGTCATATGATGTTAAACTGTATAAAAAAATCTTCATCACATGACATTAAATTGTACTCTTACCCTATATGCCAAGCATAGAATGTCATAGGAAAATATCCCATGAAAACTATTATCACAAACATGGGATAAATCTCATGAGATGATATACTAAATGTATAGACAATGTTTGTAGGGCTTCATGCCTTATTTTTCATGTTGGGTAACCTTCATCCTCGCTGCATGATGTTAAATAGTATAGTTTCCTAGAACTATGTTTAGATTGATTCTCGCTTTGAAAAGATACATAGACATTACTAGATCCTATATCTTGGCCCAACCACTACATTAAAAAATGACAATTTATTTTATTTCAATCACCTCTGTTTGGTGAAATAAACCTTTTTCACTCCTTGTTTCTCATACCGAGCATAGATCACATGAACTTAAGTGTATGATCCTGTCTTTTTCTAGGTACACCCCTCTTTGAGTTTTTTTGAGCCTTGGTAGATGATTCTTGTTTGGAGACACATAGCCTTGTCTGAGAAAATGACCCAAATTTTAGGGATATATGATTTTTTGAATTAATGGAGTCTGAGTATAAATAAGCCAAGTGTTACCATAGGTTCTTGGTAAGTTGAGATGCTTTAAAGGGGATTTGGGTTGTTTTATAAGGAAATGGTACAAAAAACCATATACAGGACAGTTAAACATCAAGTAAATTAATTACACATGTTGTAATATTCAGGAAATTTTAATATTTAGATGAGGCAATAGGTTTTTCGGTGTATCCCATTATAAATAATTACACAACATGCAATTATATTACAAGTTGTGTAATTTCCTGACCTGCTATTTTAAAGTATGTTGTGTGGTTAAATATTATTTTTATCTCACTACAACCTTCTACTATTTACCTAGGGCAACCCTCCAAGAAATTTTAGTGTGCCAACCTCACTTATGTACCTCCTTCTTGTGTGATCAGTCCCTGATAAGTGGTTTTGGTTCAGTTTTCCTTTCTCTCCCTTGTTTCTCCAAATGTTTTAATGTAATACTTTGACTGTGTGTTGTTGGTTTTTATCTTGATAAATTTTGATTGAGGATTATTCTTATGATCATCAACACCTTCTTACTCATGGGATATTTCCATTGGAATCATTTTTTGATTGACAGTTAAAGGCAGGGGGTATAAACCTTAACCCCGTGGTTTGATAATTGTCAAGTATGTGCAATATTGCAATTGCACCAACATAACATGTGACAAATAAATTGAAATAATGAATTTAATTATTACTTAGAGTCTCTTTTCATCCAATTGGTTATTTACATATCCTGCAGCTACTTCTCATGTGAGAAAACCCTTTAAAATAAATGAATTGTTTAATGTCTTAAAGTTTGTTTAGCATGACATGGATTATGAGTATTTTCTTTATATAGTTTCAACTTTTCTTGGATTGTTTATTGAGATAACTAGCATGTTATTGGTCATGACCAATTGATATATAAAATGTGTAAATGAAAGTTAAATGGTAAGTTTCATAATTAACCATTGAGATATATGATGTGATATTACGATTTTCTTATTGCTATGAATTGGGTTATGATTGAATGCTGAAATTATTATATAGGGCGTTGGCCTAGTGATACATGCTAAAATTCTAATATAGAATTATAGGACCAGTGACACATGATGAAATTTTGATATAACGGTCTTGGTCTGTTGACATGCTGAAATGATTATATAGCAGGATATGCACAATGACACATGCTGAAATACTGATATAGCGGTATCAACCTAGATTAAATACTGAAATGTTTATATAGTGGGTTTGAACCATATTGTCATGTAATAACTTGGTTATAAGGTTATGGTTGTCATGGTTGCAATACATGCTCAAAGACATTCCATCATGGCACTAAGGTGGGTTATGTTACCATGGTTATATGGGTATGGTTTTCATGGTTGTGAGACATGCTTAGAGATATTATGGAATGGAACTAAAGTAGGTTGATATGGTATTAATTAAATTTCAAAATTAACTAATACACTTATTTATTGTATTATTACATATAATTTTTATCAAAATGGTTTGTTTAGACACAGTGGTGTATAACTACTGAGTTTTACTCACACCTTATTCTGGTTGTTGTATGGTACCCAAGAAGATTACTTGAATGTAGGTTTTTATATTGGAAAAGGACCTTACAGTTGATTGTTTTCTTACTGGGAGAGTTGGATTTTGGAGATGGGACCAACATGGGGTTCGGGACTGGGGGCTGTTGAGTCTTTATTTAAGTCTACTAGACTTTAACTGGTATTAAATATAGCATGAAATTTAGTTACATCCCAACACATCATTACATTATTACTTTATTATTTATTGGATTTTTCAGTTGGCTTCTATTATTAGTTTCTAATGTATTATAACATTTCCTTTATTTCCGCACTCTAATATTTATTTATTATTATTGTTTATTTTGTTGTGTTATAACTCTATAACCAGGGGGTATAATGTCCCCACTGTACTCATCACACCCCTACTGCTAGTCGGAAGACTCTGGCATATGGGGAGGCGCACTTGAGGTCTCATAACCTACCCTTTATAGCCACATGAGAGAGTGCCATATTAGGGGATGTTACAAAGTGGTATCAAATGATTTTTTCTTTTCTGTTTATTTACTATTTGGGAAAGGTATAAAGGAGACTAGGATGTGTTAGGAATTGGTAATGATTTTGTGCATGGGAGTAGCTAACCCATGTACAGGGGAAAATCTGAGTACCCAGGAATGATACTAATGTTTATACTATGTTCTTGTTACAGTTAATGTTATTTCACCTTAGGTGATTCACATGTTTTATGAGGTTATTACTATATGATTTTTTTAGTTATTGATATTTATACTCATGGACTAGTATGGTTTGAGATAAGTATGAATTCATTATAATATGCACATGGGGATATATTGAAATGAATTTTTCATGATAGGGAAATTTTTATTTTTCATGTGATATATACTTGCATGTTCAATCGTGATATGAGATAATAGTATAATTTAATAAAATAAATAAACTATTATGTCATACTAAAATAATTGTAATATACATTTAGAGAGATCAAGAGTCATTGGTTCTCAGTTTTTGTCACCTGTTGAGGTTGACCTTGTTATAGCTATTGTTATAAGGAGTGTGTTTTTCTTTTATAGAAAACGAATCCTATTCATATTTGAGTTTAGAATCAAGAGATTGGAAATTAGCATGCCCCTGACATAACTAAATCGGAGATTCCTGTAGTTACTGAGGATCAGATGGATCATATTTGAGAAAACTTTTTTAGGGTCATGAGATCCATAGTAAAAGAGACTATTTTCACAATACCTTCAATTTATGAGCTAACAAGAGAGTTTCAGCTGTAACATCAACTTATGTTCATTGGGGAGGGAGGTCCCTAGGTAGCTGAGTTATGGATTGAGTCAGTCCAAAAGATCTTTAAGAATATTTAGAAACTCGTATATATGAGGGAGAAGCTTACTACATATATTTTTTGTGGACTAGACAAGTATTGGTGGGACATTTTAGAGTAGGCAGGGAAGTTAGAGGAGTTTTCTTGGAAGGACTTAGAGATGAAGTTCATGGTCTATTTCTATCCCGAGATATTGAGGTATGAGAAGGATCATGAGTTCATGCACCTAATATGTTAGTGATGGACTAAAATGAACGTTTTACTAACCTGTATTACTTTGTTCTATACTTGGGAGCTAATGAGATATCCATGGAAAGACGTTTTTATGATGGTCTTTGCTATGTGATCAAGTCGCAGAAGAACATGTTCCTTCTGAGCAGTTTTGCAAACATGATTAATCAAGAAATCATCATGGAAGGGAATCTGAGAGAGGCCTTAAGAAACATCCAAGATGTTTCAACATGGAAAACTATGAGCTCTTCTTATAGTGTAAAGAATAGTAGTTATGATAGTTATTTCTTGGGAAACAATAGTCAGAGCAATTAGGGTAGTGGGAATCTATCTCAGGATCATGTTCCATTGCAAAGATATTAGTGTGGAATGATGGGTCACAAATGGTCTCAGTGTCTATACCCCACTTTGGTGTGTCACTCTTATGGAAGATTGGGCCACCTAAAGAGGGTTTTTAGGGGAATGTAGTACTAGAGCAGTGTTAGGGGAATAATATAGGTACCAAAGTCTGGGAAGGAATTAACTACACATCAACAGACAGGTAATTGGAGTTCTATATGATGTTCTAGTCGAGGTATGGGATGTGGTACCCTAGTGAAGGAATGATAATACCGGGAAGAGGGTATAGCTTAGGGGAGTCAATATGGATTCTTGAGAAGAGGGGCCAGTCATCTGCATGTTATGCAGACTACTCCAACTAGTGTGGATGCATGATCATCTACTGTTAGAGGTACGATTCTTGTAAAATCTAACCTTTCTTGTTTTTTTAATATAGAATCATCACATTAATTTCTATCCAATACATTTTCAAATGGTTTGGGATTGGATGTGGAAATATTGGATGGTGTTTTGACCATCGAAACACCGATTGGAGTGTGATTAGAGAATATCAAACATTGCAAGGTATGTTCTCTAGAGATTGGTGGTTACCATTTATTTTGGAAACTTCTCATGATGGAAATGATAGGCTTAGATTTTATTCTTGGTATGGATTGGTTAGTTCTATACCAGGAACATATCGACTATTACAGGAGGGTAGTTACTTTTTTATCTCTATAAGGAGGTAGTTATTCATAAAAAGGCGAGTGAGATCTTCAGGTTATTTTTGAAAGAAAAATTCCATGTAGATTAGATTGTCTCATGGATCATATAGCTGGTATTCTCTAGATGATGGTTTAATGTAGTAGGGTTATTATCCTCTAGTGGTAGACTATTTTCAGGATGTATTTCCTGAAGAGTTCTAAGACTTATCACCTAAGTAGTGAGAGGACTAGTTTGGGATAAACCTAACACTGAGAGGGGGTGAATCAGTGTTGGGGAATTTTTAAACCAATTCCAACTTTTATCTCTGTACCTCTTAACCTATTAGGATATTGATTATATTATTCTATTTTATCTGTTGCATGCAATAATAGAAAGAAAAACAAATATGCACATGATATTTTTACAAGGTTCACCACTCAATAAGAGTAGATACGTCTTTGCTATGCATTGATAAGAACAATGCATGGATTCTCCACTATGATGTGATATGAAATTATAGTGGAGTGGCTAGGAAAGAAATAATCTATCTAGTGTGAGTCCCTACATTTTAGAGGGGGGGGGGTGGGAAACAATCCTCCTTTCTAGACTGGTGATGGCCTAGTCTAACTTACAACCTCTAGATAGTTCTTTATACTGCCTATGGAGACAGTATTCTTCCTTCTTGATAAGGTAGGTTATACTCTTGGTCTTCTTTAGTGCTCTTTACTTGATTAATTTCAATGCAGTAGGAAAGAAATTCTTCCTTCTTTCTTTCTCTTCTTCTCTAGTGCAACACTAACTGCACTATACTTATTCTTTCTTCTTCTTAGTATAACAACCAACTGCACTAAAACTTATTCTATCTTCTTGGAAAGAATCACATACACCAATGTGCTAATTCAAGCAATGAAGATTGGTTCACTTGGTATCATCTGAATCAAACTACCCTGAATAATTTTTAGCATTCATATGGGCATACTCTATTATTATTCTTCTTCACTTCTTTCTCTTTGACACAGTATAATTGCAGTGTCTTAATCTCTTTATTCAATTCTCAATACCAACATAAGAGTGTATCAGTATACTAATTTATTCCTTTTTGAAGATATGAATTTATTTTCACATCTAGTTCTTCTTCACTTCGCAAAGAAAAAGGAGAGTGTTAAACACCAGTCGTGTGAGTGCAGATCTACTTCTCTTCGTGATACTGAATGGTTCACGGTACTTCCTTCTTCACAAAGTCACTTCGAGAGTGCTATGCACCTGTCGAAGGCCTGCAGGAACCTCATATTTTTTGTGCACCATTCAAGGCGACTTGCTCGTAAAATTCAAACCTTGCACATAAAAAACACCTTTTGGCATGAAAAACCCTTTTCGCGCAACTCTTCTTTTTCACGCAGAACTTCCCTTTTTCGCGCAACACTTCCTTTTTCGCGCTGCACTTCTTATTTTCGCGCAATACTCTATACTTCAATTTTTCTGCGTGTCAGATCTTGGAATTTTTCTAATTGTTGACTCTCTACAAATGAGAGGGGTTCACCTCATATTTATAGGCATTTTTGACCCTGTGCATAAAACCCCTTCCTACGCGTAAAACTGTCTCTCACTTCTTTAGATTACGCTCACCATCCTGGATTTTTCACGCACCTCATGACTTTGCCATTTTTCATCATTATAAGCATGAATCCACTCTTGTGTGTAAAACATCAAACCCACATTTTTCTCACAACCAATTTTTACGAGCACAAGTCTAATGTTCCACGCACCTTGCGCAAACATCTCCGAATTTTCACGCACCTCTTGCCTTTGACATTTTTTGACTTTATAATCACAATACACCGATTGCACAAAAAAATCCACACTGTGTTCCACATTGCGCGCAGAACTAATCTTTCGTGCAACCTCTTTTTCGCGCACTCGGACCAATTTTTCGTGTAGTCCATGCCTTTTCCATATTTTCCTGTTCCGAACTTGGAACTCCACTTGCGCACAAAATTCTAAACCGCATTCCATACTGCACACAAAATCACCTTTCACGCAACCTCATTTTTCACGCACTTTGCCCAATTTTTCATGCACTGAATGCCTTTGCCAAATTTTGATGTTCTGATCTCAAAATACCTCTTGCACGAAAAACTTCATTCCTCTATTTCGTACACCATGCTAATATTTCATGCACCACTTTATTTTTCATGCATCACTTTATTTTTTCGCGCACTCAGCCCATTTTTTCACACACTGCATGCCTTTGTCATTTTTTGATGTTCTGAACTTGAATCATGCCTTGCACGAAAAAATCTAAACCATCTTCAATATTGCGCGCAACATCCATTTCCAAAAACACATCTTCATATCCCGATTTTTAGGCCCTAAAATTTGGCAAACACTGGAAAACAACGCCACCTTAAACTGTTATTTTGTGCCGTCTCTAGATTGTCCATTCCATTGTCATTTATTTCTTCACTGCTTCCCATAACCATTCTTCAGCTTTCATCACAAACTCCACTATCGTGATATATATCCTTTGATAGACCAGATTTGGCATTGTTATATTTACAATTGAAAGTACTGAAACTTCCCTATCTTCCAGCAACATCATTCCTTCCAATCAAAACTGTATATGACTGGCATCATCCTTTCTCCCCCTTTCCTTCATAAGGCTTGCATCACAAGTTCTCCTAACTTATGATATTTTTGAAATATATATCAACAAAGCATTTTCTGGTTTCATACAATGTGAAATGAATGGCTGTCTTAGAATACCAAGCCCTTCCACATCCTCTCTTCTTCTTCAACTATCATTCCACACTTAATGAAAATAATTTGATTCTATTCTCCAAGGTTGATCTTGCATGGATTTTATGCAATCATGAATAATTGCATGGTCTTCTTCAAATCCTCATTCTTCTTCAATCATCCTCAGATGGATGATACATCACTATTCTTCATTGTTGTAAACAATGTGTCACCATTGACACAAGTTCTTTAAACTTATGATCACTTCAACAATCGTTTGAATTTACTTCATGGAGAATTTCCCAAGCATGAAATTCAATGCTATGATTTCATAACAATTCTACAGGCATCCGCACTTCAGCCGATCTCTATTAACTTTGGAGTCCTTCTTCATCTTCTTCTTCATTTTGACCAGCACTGACAACTATTGAAAACAAATACAATCTTCATACACAAAGTGGTCCCAACAAGTAGGATATTGAGTTTGAGATTGAGTTGATGTTGGGAGAAGATCTGGTTTCTATCCCACCTTATAGAATGAAACCAGAAGAGATTTGGGAATTGAAATTTCATTCGGAAGATCTAGAAAATAAAGGTTTCATATATCCTAGCACATCTCCATGGGGTTCTCCAGTTATCTTCTCTAAGAAGGATTATGAGTCTTTGTTCTTATGTGTGAATTATTGGAGATTTAACCAGATGACAGTCAAGAAACTATATCCTCTTCCACACATTAATGATATATTCAATCAATTAAGAGGTGATAAGATACATTCCAAGATTGATATGAGATTAGGATACCATCAATTGAGGGTGATACCATTGGACATACCTTAGATTGCTTTTAGGAGAAGTTATGTCTTGTATGAGTTCATTGTGATGCCATTTGGTTGGACCAATAAACCAGTGGTATTCATGAACTTGATGAATAGGATATTTCATACTTTTCTATATTTTTTTGGTGGTTTTTGTTGATGATATCTTAGTGTAATCCCATTCAGTAGACAATCTTGCCAAACATATTGACACCATCCAAAGTACATTGAGAGATCATTATATTTATGCCAAGCTAACAAAATGCAGTTTCTGGATTAATATAGTTAACTTATTGGTCCATGTCATCTCATAGGAAGGAGTGTTAGTGGACCTAAATAAATTTTCAACTATGGTATATTGGGAGAAGCTCAAGAATGTATTCAAGTTTTAGAGATTTCTAGTTTTATCAGGTTATTATCGGTGCTTCATCCAATATTTCTCCTATTTAGAAGCATCGATGTCATGGATGACCAAAAAGGGAGTGATTTTTTTTCTTAGATGATTAAAAGAGAGATTTTCAATAGCTGCAAGGTAGGATGACCTCAACACCTATCCTCACTTTATCAATGATGGGTAAATTATTTATCTTGTACTATAATGCATCTGAAGTTGGAATCAGAGTAGTTTTGATGCAGGAAGATAAAGTGGTTTCATATGGATCCCGATAGTTGAGAATGCATGAGAGGAATTATTCTACTCATGACTTGGAGTTAGAAGGGGTGGTATATTTCCTAAGATCTTGGATGAATTATCTCATGGGTGAGAGGTTTTTGGTATGCACAGACCATAAGATCCTTAGGTACATCTTTTCCCAATGGGACCTGAATATTTGGCAGAGGAGGTGGGTTGAGTATCTATATTATTTTGAATTAGATTTTCCTTATAAATTGAGCAAGGGTAACTTTATTATCAATTCATTGAGCTGAATACATAGTCATAGATAGTACAAGATCCTTTAAATGAGTTTTGGATCATGGATCTCTTTGCATACATGTATCTAGATGTTCAAGGGTATCAGGGATGCATAACTCTGACCCCGACATCTATTATTCCCCTGATTTCGGACCAGATAAAGACCAAGAAATTATCTGATCAAGATGGATTAGTTATAAGAGAAAAATTATATGGTGGGGGATAAGCCATTAGGTTGGCCTCTTGGAAGTGAAAATTATCTTCTTTTCCATAGATGAGTATGGGTTCCTATAATATTTCATGAGAAGTTGATGAGATAGTTTCTGAATTCTAAATGGGAGGTACATCCTGGTTTGAAAATGATGTATCATGATCTCCATAGATAGTATTGATGGTCATGAATGAAGAAGGAAGTAGCAGGATTTATGGAAATATGCTTCACCTGTCAGCAAGTGAAAGCTGAGAATTAGAGGCCAGCTTGGATTTTTCAGCATTTTCCCAGTCCTGAGTGGAAATTGGATGATGACACTATGAATTTTGTGACAAGATTGACCAAGAAAACCCATAAGAATTATTCTATATGGATGATTATGGATCAAATGATGAAGGAAACCCATTTATTTCCTATTAGGGAGACCTTTAAAGTTGATGATCTGGGAAGTGTTTACATGTGTGAGGTAGTTCAACTGCATGGTGTTATGAGGAGTATCATTTTAGATTGAGATAATTGTTTCAAATCACATTTATGGAGGGTTCTTCAGAAGACTCTAGGATTGTAGGTTATTTGGAGTATGACTTATCATCTTCAGAATGATGGTCAATATGATAAAACTATTCAGGTTCAAGAGGATATGTTGGAATCTTGTGTTCTAGATTTTGGTGGTTCATGGGAGCAGTATATGGCACTAATGGAGTTTGAATATAATAACAGCTTCTTGACATCAATCCATATGGTACCTTTCTAGGATTTGTATGGAAGGCTATTCCGTTCACTTATTTTCTAGTTGGAGGTAGGTGAGTTAAAGCTTATTGGGCCTAGCCTCGTGTAGTAAATGTCTAATCAAGTTTAGTTGATCAGACAGTGGTTGGTGACCATGCAGAGTGGATAAAAATCTTACGTTGACCATAAGAGATTGCCTATAGAGTTTAAAGTTGATCATTGTGTTTTTATTTGGGTGTCACCTAAGTTGGGACAACACCGTATTGAGAAATAGGGAAAGCTAGCACCCAGGTTTACCAGTCCGTTTTAGATAGTGGATAGGGTCAGTATAGTGGCGTACTATTTTTCCCTTCCACAACACTAAAATTGCATGCATCACATGTTACATGTGTTGTATATTTGGATATATTATCCAGACCCCTCACTATAAAAAATGACCCGATTAGAGGGGGTTATAATCCCCTCTAAACACATTAGCAGTGGTTATGAGGAGCTTCTGCTAATGTGGCTGCTTTCTATTGTTAGAGGTGGTTTTGAGAAACCACTAGTAAAGTATTAGCCAATTTATTGTCATTTTTATTAGAGGGGGTTAAAAACCCTATATAATTTGAGCATAAAATATTAGTTTATAGGGGGTTTTAACCCCCTTTAACTTATTTTTCAAATTAGTGGAAGTTGGAAACCGCTGCTAATTGAGTTATATATATCACATGATAGAGGCGGTTCCGAGAACTGCCTCTATTTAAGGGAAAATTAGAGGGGTTTAACCCCCTCTAATTGATCCATATTAGAGGCGTTTATCTTGAAGTACCTCTAATTATTTATTTGGTTTTTTAAAAATTCAACCCCTGTGCACCCCCACCCACCCCCTCCTATTCCCATGTGATCCTCCTAACCCGCCCCCTTGTGTTCCCTTCCATACACTCATGTCACCTGTGCCCCCACCCCACCCCTCCCATACCAGCCCCCTCCCATTCCCTCCCCACCCCTCCTATACTAGCCCTACCCCGTTCCCCTATCACCCACACCCCCACCCCTCCAATTCCATAGACTTGAAAAATTTTCTCCAGGCGGGTTTCAAACTGTAGATCTATAATAAGTGTGTCCAGCGACTCTACCACCATATAAAATGAATTTGAATATTATATTTATATTTATATATATTAAAAAGCTAATTAAAATAAATATTATTTGAATAAATATTTAAATACATAAAAATATAAAACCTACATATATATTTATATAAATCAATATATACATTTATATTATTTTCAATTTATACATTTATATAAACTATATATTCGATATGTGTATTTATATATTTATAATTGTATTTATGTAAATTATTTGTATACTTAAATACATACTTATATATTATGTACATGTTTATTTATAATATATTTATATATATATTTAATATATTTATATAATTCCTTTAAAAATATATTTATATAATGACTTTAAATATATATTTATATAATGTATTTCAATACATACATTAATATATATTTATTTGTATAAATTTTATAATATTATATATAATTAATATATAATTAATATTTTATAATATATATATATATATATATGAAATATAATGTATACAAATATTTATAATATATATAATAAATATTATATGAAATACAATTTATACAAATATTATATATGAAATAAAATTTATACCAATATTTATATCATGTATTTCAATACATAAAGTTATTATTAGGCAAATTAATATATATGTATTTTAATAAATAAAATTGTATAATATTATGTACATTAATATATATGTATTCCAATTAATATAATTGTATAATATTATGTACATTAATATATATTTATTTTTATAAATTGTATATCATATAATATTAATTATATATAATGTAAAAGCATAAACATATTATTTAAAAATATATTTATTATTATTATAATATAAATTATAAAAACTAAAATCTTGGGTTTTTATATGATATATTTTTTAAATAAATTATATTTATTTATATATTTGTATAATATGTTTATGATTTTATGTTATATATAATTAATATTATATAAAATTCAATTTATACAAATAAATATACATTAATGTACATAAAATTATAAAATTATATTTATATATACATATCAATACAATTAAATACAATCATTTAAATATTTTATATAATATGTTCATACAATGTATTTAAATACATTTAAATATAGAGTTTTAATTAATTAATTATATATATACATATATATAATGGAATTTGTGTTTTTTAAATAACGGGGGTTCACAACCCTCTCTAATTTAAGGTATTAGAGGGGGTTTTGAACCCCTAAAATTCAATACATTAGAGTGGGTTTTAAACCCCCCTAATTTAATACATTAGAGGTGGTTTTCAACTCTCTATAATTTAATACATTAGAGGGGGTTTTGAACCCCCATTAATTTAAGATATTATAGGGGGTTGTTAACCACTGCTAATATCATTTATTAATAGTGATTATGAACCCCCTCTATTTTATTAAATTAGAGGAGGTTCAAACCCCCCCTAAAATCCCACCGGATATTAAAAAAATAATGTTAAAAAATTCCGAGGGGGTTCAATACCCCCTATAATTTAAGAAATTAGAGGGGGTTTTTAACACCCTCTAAATTTGATGATTAGCGAGGGTCTCACATATCCCCTCTAATTTATATTGAAAATTAATTTAGAGGGGGTTGTGCGTAACCCCCTCTAATCACCTTATTTTTTGTAGTACTTCTCACTTGATATACATAACAGACATTGAGTTTAGTGCTGATGCATCCTTTAAGGATCATCTGATATGAATTATGGACCATAATGAGAAGTATCTCTAGGGTAGTTTTATACTGTTGGTTTGATTGAAGTGGATGTCACGAAGCAACCTGAGTCTACTTTGAATTGGTCACCCAAGCCGGCCCGTGATAAGGCCCAAGAGGCATTCTCGATCCTCCTAGGCTAGCGACAAGAACCAAGGGAATCAAAAGAGTGACGATGAGAAAAATTTCACCCAATATAAAGAAACATAAAGTAGAAAAATAATAAAATAGCATCCCAAAATAAATAAAAAATATAGAATGATTAATTAAGAACTGAAAAATAAAACTAACTGAACATGATGACCACTAAACTCCACGTGACCCCATGGGTCACTCTACGATCCCATGACTCAACATCACCCATGGCGATTGAGATTAAACTGAAACCTACACCTGAGAATAAAAACAAGAATGAAGTATAGATGTGAGTATTAAAATTCTGTAGGCCTACCGAGGTAATCTATTCTCAAAAGCATTTCCTTTAAATAAAGAAACATTAATTTCAGGTTTGAACTACAATATATAAAAGTAAGTTTTTTTTGATACATTTATCCTTTAAAGAAAATCATGGTCCATTTCCCTTTTTAACATTTAGAACCATATTCTTTCCCAAGGAGGAACCATATTCATTTTAAAAGAGAGATGAAATTTCAGTTATAAAGGAGAGAGTGAGTATAAAACATTCCCAAAACCTTTTTCCATAACTATTTGAAAGCACTTTTATCATTTTAGCTATAATCCACACTATTCCATAAGAAAGCTCAACAACAATACAATAAGGGCAATGTAAAATAACACACAAGAGTATCTAGCCAACAATGCATCAAAACATTCGTGCTAGTAGACATGGGTGAAACATAAGAGCTCATGAATAATCTAGAATGTACTATACATGTGACTCATCCCAAAGGCATGCCCTACCTGATGATGTCATAACACCCAAACGCCTGATCATTGCCCTACCTAGCCTGATCGAGGGTCCCAATCTCATAACAATAATAACAAAATATCCCTCTTCTATGGGTTACTATCCAGTGTGTAATCTAAACTAGTGAAAAAATCATTCACCAAAAACTTGCTCACTATGCTAGGTTCCCATGTCATGGATAATAAGGGGGTGAGCCAACAAGGTCAAACAAGAATTCCATCACATATACATGCATCACACACAATAAGAACACATGAAAGTCACCTCGAATCAATCCAATTGAATTTTCTTCCTCTTTCCTTCAACCAACAAAACACAAGGGAAGTCCCATATGAGGACCACCCATTCCATCATCATCTAACAAGGAAAGAGGTACATATTAAGGAAAGTTTTTCAAAGAAACCTATTTTATAAAAATACCAAACTAGCCTCAAGAAACCATTTAACACTAAACCATTTCCAAAGAACCAATGCATGACAAATCATTTCCAAAGAATCAAATTAACATCACCTCCAATCTCAAAACCATTTGGAACCCCATTTGAGAAATCCATTTGAGAAACCAAAACACATTTGCAACCCAATAAATTCTTTAAGAAAGGCAGTTTACTTACAAATCCCAACCAGACAATTTGATAAAAATTTGATAAACACTTGGTATGAACATTTAATAAAACAGCTTCATACGATCAAACACAAAGAGAAATTAACTTTATTTCACTTTATACATTTATACTAGAAAAAACCATATATCACTATCTAGAATTTAATAAGGGTGAAAAAAGAAAAAAAAATCAATAATTCTTTAATTTAAAAGACAATTCATAGGGAAACCTACCTCAAAATGCGAGCAAACCAAGATAAACAATTCAGCACCCAATGTCTTTGGCGAAGATCACCCCATAATCGCGTACACATACAGTCCTATATATATATACCGCTTAATCCAATGAAAATATTCCCCACTCTATGAGGGAATATGTGCAAGGAGGATTTATATATATATATAGATATATGTACCTATGTATGTGTGTAAAACCCTACGAGGAGCCTTCGAACAATCTAATTAAACCAAATGGAAACCAAAGATTACTAAAGACTCTAAATAAAATTGAAATAATAAAAATGGGTGGAAGCAACCAACCAAATCCATGTCCAAGCCCCTTTATAAAACCTTACATTAACCAATATCATTTTGAAAACATGTATTCCACCATTTTAAATCATCTAAAATTCATATTGAAAAGTTCACATCAAGTTCAGCATGCCAAGGGAACAAACTTTTCATTGAAAATCCCATTTCACTCATCAAAAGTTCACATGTATCTTTAAAACCATTTAATTTTTCAATAAAAATGAAAACATTTTAAAAATACAATAGATATATCATAAATCATCAACAACTATGATAGCATGGTCATGCCGATTAGGCCTTTACACTTCCTTTTAAAGAACCCCCTTGAAATCCAATTTCAATTGAAAACCTCACCCTTTGTTTTTTTTAAAAGTCATGAAACACTTTTGCAATACTTGACATTTCAAGTATCACATGAAAATTAATTCCCTCATTAATTTATTTTTAAACATCCAAAACAATTATTATAAACTTGATACAATTTTAAAGGACTATCCAGGCCAAGAAACTAAGGTCAAATTCGATTTTCTCTATAAAAATCCATAAAAATTAATTAATATTAACAATGGTTAATTAAAACATCAATTTAAAAGACAAGAAATCAGTGGTTCTATAAATTAAAGGTTATGTTAAGGTAAAACCTACCATGAATCAAGAATAGATGGTGTGAATCTTCGAATATGGGTTAAAGGGGACTCAAAAATGATACCACACACCCTAAAAACCAAAAAAGAATCGATTTAGAACCCAAAACCCACCTAGGTTTCGACTAGAACAAATGAGGCTATGGGAAAAGGGGAAATAGACCGGAAGCACATGATATGGGGAACAAAAACCTTACCTGGGTGAGCTGAGGAAGAGGACGTGGAGAAGGGAGGTTTGCTGGAAGGAGGGAGCGCAGCTGACGACACGATGTGGGTAAGAGGTAGGGAGGGGGGGAGTGGCGTCGCATGACCAGATGGGGTGGGGGGTGGGGGAGGCGATGTGAAATGGGGGGAGGGGGAATAGATTAGGTTTATTTTTTTTTAAATTCAATTTTTATTTTCATTTAATTAATTTTATTTTAACTAAACTTTAATTCAATTAATTTAATCTTTACAAAAATGATTCAAAAATAAATAAAATAATGAGAAAGTGTTGGGTTGGGGTGTGACAATTCTCCCCACCATGATACTTTCTTCCCCTAGAAAGTCCCAAGATATTCGGTTGATCAAAACTAAAGAAAGGATGAACTATAACCCACAATAAAACCTAGAAACTCAAAGACCAAAGAACGAACACTCGCTTTCATTCAGAGCTCAAAACTACAGATTCCCACAAAGAAACTGAGAGACCATCCTCAAAAGAAGTCACAAAACTAAGGAAGACATTACACAAGGCCAAAGAGTTCAAAAAAAATGAAGAGATGACAAAGAATACTCACTCTTTTCTAAACGCAACCCAACAAGGAACACCTCAATCCCCAACATATAAACCATCAAAGAAACTAGTCATGCACTTATTGGGATCTCTATGAGCATCTGTTACATGACCCATTATTCAAGTCGACCAACAACAATAATTGGGGTCAGACAGATTAGAAACAAGAAAGTTCTCTATAAAGAACACATGAAAGTTGGATTCATCACAAGTTCATCCCATGGTGGTCTCCCCACCATATTAGGGTTACAAAGAAACATTGATTTCACTATCCAGAATAATTCTCAAATCCCAACTAAGGCCAGAAAAACCCAAATAAACAAACCATGGTAGAATAAACACCGATATTCTACATCAACAACATTAAAACATTACAAAGTAATTATCATTAAAAAAATTCCCAAAAGACCTCCAACATCATTCTCTATACCAAAAATAAGACCACACCACAAGTTGAATTAATTACAACAAAAAGGGAATTTACGACAAAAGAAGCTTCTGATTGAGATTATGCCAGTGCTACGTTCATCCAACTGAGCTTGGAAGGTCTTCCAAGGGAGTAGATCTAGCTCCATGTCACTACTTAGTGCCAACCTTGAAAAACATTTGAAAATGACCTAAACGACCACAAGTATGACATATCTTAGGTGTTTTGTGACATGAAAACTTCCTATACCCAGGCTCCCACACTGAAAACATAGAAAAAATTTCCTCTTGCATGAATATGGTGAGATGAAAAACAACATACTTTTTGTGCCTCTTCTCAATTGGACAGACGCTGTTAAATCAACTTCGACTTGAATAACCCGCCTCGCAAATTCTTCATAATCATCAGGGAATGAAGGCACAAACAAAAGGAATTCTGACTAGAGACCCCTTTCAAAGAATCGAGCTTTTAAAAATTCATCCCCAGCGAGGTTTAGGAGGTATGAAACCATCTTGGTGAAGCTCTTACATTACTACAAAACCATTGAATCTCACTGCACAAGACTATACAACCTTGAACCCATTGGTGTCTTTACATCATCGGGGAAGTACTGCTAGATGAACAATGCTTTAAAGCATTCATATGAGAAATTCTTCTACAGTTTAGCCTAAAGAACATATTTCCACCATTCACAACTTAGTTTATCCAACATAGAGGTGGAAAGCTCAAGATTGAAGGGGTTTAGGATATTCAATCCAAAAAAATATATCCTCGATATTTCTCATCCATTCCTCAGCTTTCCCTTGTTCTGAATGTCCAAGGAAATGACGAGGGTTCGACTCTTGGAACCTCTGGATGAACTCCTGATATTGAGAACCACCAGGCTCCATATTCGAAATGGAAAAAATAAACATATAAATCACAACTTGATCAACTGAAAGACACATGATGAAATAATGAACCACAAATGCTTTTCAAAATCCCTTAGAACTTAGTGGGGATGTAATTTGAAAAGAGAGAGCATAAAACCAAATCAGAGCATATCATAAATCAAAATTCCATCTCATTTTCAAATCAACAACCCAAACTCAAAACATAATTTCAATCAAACCTCCAACACATAAAATACGAGGCCCAAAAAGGAAAACTCCAAACAAAAAAAGGTAGCATCACACTCTTCTACTTTTTAAAGCATTGAAATTCCCTCTCTTCTTGAAAAACATTTTCAGAAAACATAACAGGACTTACAAAAAAAACATCCACCATTGGTATTCCATGAAGTCTCATATATATAAATTCATGTGCCCTATCATGAACCTATCTATACATTACTATAACAATCCACTTACCACATACATGCATCTATATACATATGTGGGAGCACTCATTGGAATACCAAGAGTTAGATAAAATAAACATTATCACTTTAAAAATCACTTTAAAATACCCCAACTAATTTTAATACCACACCTCATCGTCAAAGAATTTTTTTTTCAAATTCCATATTCATTTTACAATTTCACATTTTAGAAAGCCTTTCAAGACCCCCTAATTTTTTTTCCAAAATAACCCTCATTTTCAAAACAACCCAATTTCACTCTAAAAAAGATTCAAAGTTTTGGTTTTGGAAATATCATTTTTGATAAACCAATCATCATTTTTTCAAACCAAACATAATTTTAAAATCTAAATAAGAACACCCCAAAACCATCCCAGGTCAACATTAAATACAAACAAAAGCAACCTACCATTCAATAGGTCTAAAATACCATAATCTCAAAAGAACTCAAAACAACACACCATGGGAAACTAGCGTCGATGGGTGACTTGGTCATATAGTTTGCGGCCATATGCCAATCAAAACACCATCAAAGAGAGTCTTTTGGAACCACTTACCTAGCTTCATATGGATTTCTATGACCTGTGAGCTCACTAAGACAATTGACCCAACTCTCATTTCATTTTCCAAAATACCAAGAAACCCATAAGAACTAAATAAACCAAGAAAAACCCAAATTCCCATGGTAACTCAAGGTTCAGTCCAGAAAGTGTTGGCCAAACACTCTCCAAAACCTACACCCCAAGCTCTGCCAGTCGTACTCCATATACCTTGACAACCCAAATAACAAAGGTCACTCTAAAAGATAGGTCCTCTAAAGAACCTATACTATGATACCATTTTTTCACGAACCAACCCGGTTCAACCCGGAACCGTTCACCCAATTCGGTCCACAATAAGACTTGAGATGCGTTCCCGATCTTCCCGGTATGGAAATAAGAACTAAGGGCATTAAAATATTGATGATAGGGACAATTTTTCCCAATATAAATAAACATAAAGTAGAAAAATAATAAAATATCATCCCAAAATAAATAAACAAGACAAAACGAATAATAAAGAACTGAAAAATAAAACTAATTGAACATGATGACCACTAAACTCCACGTGACCCCATGGGTCACTCTTCAGTCCTAAGACTCAACATCACCCATAGCAATCGAGACTAAATTGAAACCTTCACCTAATAATAAAAAAGAATAAATTATTGGTGTGAGAATTAAAACTAGTAGGTGTACCCAAGTAATCTATTCCCAAATGTTTTTCCTTTAAATAAAGAAACATTAATTTATGGTTTGAACTACAATATATGAAAGTAATTTATTTTCACACATTTCCCCTTGATGAAGGGGGGAACGATGTAGGAATGGCATGGGTTCTCCAAAGGAGATGCCAATTAAGGTTCCACCTCAACGATAATGGTTCCGCACTTTCTTAGACATTCACTGGTGTCACATAGGCAGGATGGCACTCAACCAACGCTGTACTTGTTGGTTCCTTCGGTTTCGATGTCTGGGCTGGTGGTCTCTTCGTTAGGGATGTCTGAGGTTCAGCAAACAAGGATGGTTTTTCCACGATCTTGCACAAGGGTAGCTGAGGAGGCTACGCTGAAACACATTGTGAAGGTCACTGATGGTCGACTTACCCAGGCGACTGTATCTCGAATAGAGACGACATTAGGAATCATGGTGGGAGGGCACTAGGATCCTGATTTGCTAGAAATTCAAGCACATCATGGTGGTTTAGAGATCACGGAATATTCTACAAATTGTTCTTTTGCTTGACTTAAAGGTGCGATGGATTCCTCCATCCAAAGAAAAGGGAATGTAGCGCATATCAGGGCTGACCGAGATGATGTTTCAGAAAGGTTAAAAATGGGTGAGTTTTCCATCATTGGTCGTTTATTTTTTCCAAAAAGATCCAAGCCTCTGAAAATAGATGAAATTAAGGAGCGGATATCATTGATCTGGGGGTTTTCATCCTGGAAATGTGTCTCTCTTGGATGGGGTTACTTCTATATACTCTTTCCCATGGAATAACTGAAGGTTCAAGCTTGGGTATTTGGCTCCATAGTGCTCAAACTGGGGATTGTTCATCTTCGTGAATGGGATAAAGAATTCAATCCATTTGAGGTTGGTAATACCACTACTCAAATTTGGGTAAGGGTCTATGGATTAAATTGGATACTCTGGCACCCTAAAATTCTGTATGATATTGTGCTGTCAATTGGTATACCAATTAAAATTAACAAGGAAACAGAATTAGCCCACTTCGGTCACTTTGCAAGGTTCTTGGTAGAGGTTGAACTAGGTTTGACACTAGTTGACAAGGTTATTCTTGCAACTGATGATGATATGATTGAGTTAAATATTTTTTATGAAAAATTACCAAAAATATTCAAGGATTGAAATGATATTGGTCATGAGTCATCTACATATAGACACTCCACAATATGCAGCTTCTGCTCTTTGTGAGGGAATGATGTGAACAATTGTCTCAAGAAGAATAAAAATACATCTTCTCAAAATCCTGATTTACAACAGCATGAGGATAATCAACGCAAGAGCCCTGATAGAATTTACATTACCCCTGATAAAGTTGAAAAAATGAAAGAAGAACATAATGTTTCTCTCGAGTATGCAATCAAGCCAAGCGTTGATGAGAAAAATTGTAGGGTCTATGCCTCCACTTTGGAGAATAAGACAAAGTCTTGGACCGCCATCTTCTCCGAAGAGATTAATGTCCACAATGATAACATATTTAGTAAAGGAAAAGGTGATGAATTGGTGGGTTATTACATGCCATGAAGCATTGATGACATAATGGGTGAAAAACTGATTGATGACGAGATACAAAATAAAGTTGATCTCTAACTCTCACAAGAAAAGTTGCCTTCCTCAGGTAGCAAGGGAAATCAAATTTTAAAACTTGACACTCTGGTCAGTTCTAAAACTTTTCATGCATCTCCCAAATCCATTGTGGATAATGATGGCTTTTAACTTGTTTCTCACAAGAAGTCAAAGTCTCCTATGATGTTTCAAGAAGTGGTTGAGAAACCGTTTGTAGGTAACCCTGTCCCTATATATGGTAATTTTAATATACAGGAGGAAAATGAAAGATCTCCTGTGAAAATTCATCAGGAGACAGCTTCGACTAAGACAATGGAGGCTAAAGGGATGTTGACTCCTGTGACAAGAGAGACTTCCCTTGAAAATGAGTAGCAGGAGGATAGTTCTGATTCTGATAGTACTGATGCTGAGACACTTCTCAAAATACTCCAATCACTTCCTCTAAGTATAAGTAGAGTGAGAGGCTGTGGCCGTGGTCATGGAAGGGGTACATGGAATGTAATGGGATAAGAAGAAAGAATACTCACTGAAAGGCTGGAGAAAAAGATAGGTAGTTAGCTTTTCTTTGGGCTTTTTATTTTTTTTCCTTCATGCTCTTGGGTTCCTATCTTTTGTTTGCTTTTAATAAAAGAGGCACAACCTCCATCTTTCTCATAAAACACATTTCCCCTTTAAATAAAATCACGATCCATTGCCCTTTTTACCATTCAAAACCATATTATTTCCCAAGGATGAACCATATCCATTTTAAAAGAGAGATGAAATTTCAGTTATAAAGGAGAGAGTGAGTATAAAACATTTCCAAAACCATTTTCCATAACCATTTGAAAACACTTTATCATTTTATCTACAATACACACTATTCGAGAAGCAAGCTCAAAAATCATACAACAAGGGCAATGGAAAATAACACACAAGAGTATCTATCCAACAATGCATCAAAACATTCATGCCAGTTGACATGGGTGAAACCTAGGATCTCATGAATAATCTAGAATGTACTATACATGTGACTCATCTCGAAGGCATTCCCGATGACATCATAACGCCCAAACGCCCGATAGTCGCCCTACCTAGCCTGATCGAGGGGACCAATCTCATAGAAATAATAAAAAAATATCCCTCTTTTATGGGTCACTAGCTAGAGCGTAATCTAAACTAGTGAAACAATCATTCACCAAAAACTCACACGCTATGCTAGGTTCCCATGTCACAAATAATAAGGGAGTGAACCAACAAGTTCAAACAAGAATTCCATCACATATACATGCATCACACACAAGCAACACACACAATAGTCATCCCCGAATCACTCAAAGGGACTTTTCTTCCTCTTTCCTTCAAGCAATAATGCACGAGGGAAGTCACATCCGAGGACCACCCATTCTATTATCATCTAACAAGGAAATATGTTCATTACAAGGATATTTTTTCAAATCAGATTATTTTATAAAAATACCAAAATGTCCTCAAGCAACCATTTAACACTAAACCATTTCCAAAGAACCAAAACATGCCAACTCATTTCCAAAGAATCAAATAAACACCACCTCAAATCTCAAAAACATATGGAACCCCATTTTAGAAATATATTTGAGAAAACTAAACACATCTTCAACCCAATCCATTCTTTAAGAACCACTGTTTACTTACAAAGTCCAACCAGAAAATTTTATAAACATTTGATAAACACTGTGTATGCACATTTAATAAAATAGTTTCATGCAACTGAACACAAAGATAAATTACCATTATATTTCTTCATACATTTATAATAGAAAAAAAAATATATCACTATATAGCATTTAGTAATGAAGAGAAAAGAAAAAAAATCAATAATTCTTTAATTTAAAGGCTAATGCACAGGGAAAGCTACCTCAAAATGGGAGCAAACCAAGACGAACAATTTAGCACTCGACACCTTTGATGAAGATCGCCCCAAAATTGCGCATGCATACAATCCTATATATATATACCCCTTAATCCAATTCACATATTCCCAGTTCTATGAGGGAATATGTGAAAGGAGGATATATATATATATAAAGATATACATACCTATGTATTTGTGTGCAACCCTCTAAGCAGCCACCAGACAATCTAATTAAAACAAAGGGAAACCAAAGATTACCAAAGACTCTAAATAAAATTGAAACAATAAAAAGGGGTGGAAGCAACCAACCAAAGCCATGGACAGTCCCCTTTGTAAAACCTTATAAAAACCAATATCATTTTGAAAACATGACTTCCACCATTTAAAATCATCTAAAATTCATATTGAAAAGTGCACATCAAGTTCAACATGCCAAGGGCAGACACTTTTTGATGAAAATACCATTTCACTCATAAAAAGTTCACATGTCTCTTTAAAACCATTTAATTTTTCAATCAAAATGAAAAAATTTTAAACATCCAAGAGATATATCATAAATCATCAACAACTATCATAGAATGGTCATTCCAATCAGGCCTTTACACTCCCTTTTAAAGAATCCCCTTGAAATTCAATTTCAATTCAAAACCACACCCTTTTTTTAAAAAAAATTCCATGCATCACTTTTGCAATACTTGACATTTCAAGTATCACATGAAAAGTAATTCCCACATGAATTTCTTTTTAACCATCCAAAATAATTATCATAAACATGATACGATTTTAATGGAATATCTAGGAAAATAGATAAACAACTAATATGTGAAGTTAATAAAAAAAATCAATTTTAACAAATATTTAAAATATAAACTTCCCCCTATTTCCATGAAAAATAAGTTCAAATTTAATCTTCTCCATAATAATCCATGAAAAATTATTAATATTAACAATGGTTAATTAAAACATCAATTTAAAAGCAAATAAATCAATAGTTCTACAAATTAAAGGTTATGGTATGGGAAAACCTACCTTGAATCAAGCATAGATAGTGAAAAGATTTAAATATGGGTTAAAGGGGACTCAAAAATGAGATCACGCACCCTAAAAACTAAAATAAAATCAATTTAGAAACCATAATCCAATAAGGATTCATATAGAAAAAATGAGGCTATTAAAAAGGGGAAATCGGCCAAAAGCGTAGGATAGGGGGAGCATCGACCTTACTAGGGAGAGCTAAGGGAGAGGTCGTGGAGAGGGGAGGTTTGCTGGAAGGATGGAGCGCGGCTGACATCATGATGTGGGTAGGAGGTAGGGAGGGGGGGGGTCGGCGTCGTACAATAGGGGGGGTGCAATGGGGGAGGGGGAATATATTAGGTTTTTTTTAAAATTATATGTTTATTGTTATTTAATTAATTTTATTTTAACTTAACTTTAATTAAATTAATTTAATCTTTAAAAATTGGATTCAAAAATAAATAAAATAATGAGAAAGTGTCAGGTCGGGGTGTGATAATGGATGCATGGTAGAGTTTAGGAAGATACCTTGGAGAGGGAGTCTGATATGTGAGAACAATTTCCAGACTTGTTCACCAAGAACCCATAATGATACTTGGAGAATCTAAGGGATGAGCTATTATATTGTGGGGAGGTAGTAAGATTATGTCTTTTTATAGGTACTTCTCTCTTTGATTTTTTGTTTATCCTTGGTGGCTGAGTCTTGTTCGAAGATGGAGATCCTTGCTTAGGAAAATTAACTAAATTTTGGGGATGTATTATTTTTTAGTTAATGCAGTACGAGTATAAATGGATTATGTATTACCATGGGTTCTTGGTAATTTGAGAAGCTTTAAAGGGGTTTGGTTGTTTAATAAAGAAATGGGCTGAAAACCCATCTTCATAACATTTACATGAAATTTAAATGGAGTACACATCATGTAATGTTTAGAAAATTTTAATATTCAGTTTAGGCGATGGTTTTTTTAGCATATCCCATTAAAAATAATTATACAATGTGTAACTATATTACACACTATGTAATTACCTTGAATTATTTTTTAAATTATGTTGTGAGGTTTAATTTTATTTCTATCTCACTACAACCTTCTCCTCTCGACCTAGGGAAAACCTCTATGTGATTTTGGAGTTCCAACCTCCCTTTCAAAAATCCCGCTTGTGTGATCAATCCCAAGTAAGTGGTTTTGGTCTAGTTTTCCTTTCTCTCCCTTGATTCTCCAAATGTTATGGTGTAATACTTTGACCATGTGCATTATTGGTTTTGATATTGATCAGTTTTGACCAAATATCCTTATTACGATCATCCACACCTTCTTCCTCATGGATTTTACTATTGGAAACAGTGTTTGACTGATAGTTAAAGGTTGGGGGTCTAAACATTAATCTCAGGTTTTGATAATTGTCAAGTATGTGCAATATTGAAATTTCTCTAAAATAAGATGCACTGAATAAATTAAAAAAATGAATTGAATTATTCCTTGGAGTCCCTTTGGATCTAATTGGTCATTGAACTAGCTTTTAGATACCATTCGAGTGATAGAACACTTAAAAATAATTAAATTTTCAAATGGCTTAAAGTGTGTTTAGTATGAAATGGATTATGGGAGATTGCTTGATATATTTTCACCTTGTATTGGAGTTTTTATTTATATAACTAGCATGTTATTGGTTATGACCAATTAATATATGAAATGTTTAAATTAAATTTAAATTGTAATTTTCATAATTGACCATTGATGCATATGATGTGATATTGTGATATCATTATTTCTATGACTTGTGTTATGATTGAATGCTGAAATGATTATTTAGGGTTTTGGGCTAGTGATACATGATAAAATGATGATATAACAGGATAGGTCTAGTGACACATGCTGAAATGGTGATATAGAAGACTTGTCCTAGTTAACATGATGAAATGATTATATAGTGGGATAGGCCTAGTGACACATGATGAAATAATTATATAGTGGGCTCAAACTAGATTAAACGATGAAATGATTATATATTAGGTTTGAACCATATTTTTATATTATACCTTGGTTATAAGGTTATGGTTGGCATGGTTGTAAGACATGCTCAGAGACATTCTGGGATGGAAATGAGGAAAGTTATTTTACCTTGGTTATATAAGTATGGTTGACATGGTTGTGCGACATGCTCAGAGATATTTTGTAATGGAATCAAGGTAAGATGATGTGTTATTAATTTAAATACTTACTTAATTAATACACCTATTTATTTAATTATTGAATACACTTATTATTAGACCAATTTTTTTAGACATGGTGGTGTCGACCTCTTGAGTTTTACTCACACCCTATTCAGGACTCCGTATAGTACCCAAGCATATTAATTGAATTTAGGTTTAGACAAGGTAAAATAACCTTGATTTTGATTGTTTTCTTGCTGTATCAGATGGAGTTTGGAGATGGGACCAACATGGGGTTTGGGATCGACGAATGTTGAGTATTTATTTGAGTCTTCTAGTATTTTACTTTCATTACATCTAGAATGACATTTAGTTACATTCTAGCATGTCATTACATTGTTCCTTTATTATTTATTGGATTTTATAGTTGGATTGTATTGTTGGTTTCCACTATATTATATTGTTTTCTTTATTTCATCACTCTAATATTTATTTATTGTGATTGATTATTCTGCTATGTTGTAAGTTTGGAACCAAGTGGTATAGTCTCCCCACTATACTTATCGTACCTCCGCTGATAGTCACTAGCCTCTAGTGTATGGGACATCATGATTGAGGTCTCATTACCAACCCTTTATAGCTACATGAGAGAGTTTCGAATTAGGGGACATTACATTAGAAGTATTGGTGAGGCTTCCCCACATGATCAAGGCATATCAGTTCACTTTAGGGTGAACATGGTCTTGGATGCAAGAAATTAAAAGGAAAAACAAATGACCTTACCACATGATTCTAAACTTCATGGTTGATGTCTTTTTCATGATGTGATGTCCTAGAATTACATGTGGCTTGATTCTAATTTTGAAGAGATATATAGTGATTCTCAGATCTACAATCATAGTCTAGCCAAAATATGGGAAACATACCCCCACTCCCCTATATACAAGTCAAATCTATATAGGAGGGTCTAGTATGAGTTCTCACCCTGCTTGTGATCCCATATTAAAAAAATAACCCCTTATCCACATAAAAATTTGATCAGTATAGGTAATATTTTTTTAGAACTACACATGGCTTGATTCTCACTTTATAGAGATATGTAGTGACTCCCAAATCTATAATCCTAAGATTAGCTATAATAAAAAAAATCACCCTTTCCTATGTATGTGTCATACCTGCAAAGAGAAACATTTCTCCCCATTATTAGGTAATTTTGACATGAAATTCTATTTCAATATTCAGAAACTTTCCTTCCACAAACCAAACTCTATGTCTAGGGAAGTTTGAATCTCCATAAGCCTTTTATGTCCATCGGTAATAGAATTTCAGATTCTCGAGAACACATTTATTTGGTTATTAATTGATATGCTATAATTTTTATTTTCATATGTCTCCCACCAAAGGGCTTACCAGTCATAGGATGTCATTTTTTTACTATACATTGATACACCCTAGTGTGTCTTTGAATAAGTCTCCCAGAAAAAGGGCCTATTAACCAGAGTTCCATTCATCCTCTGGAGAGAATTCTACTATCTTCATAATCACCAAATAACATTATGTTGAAAACCACTTTTCAAACATGGTCCATGTTCATTCCTTGCGTACTTGTCTCATATCACTCTTTGGATTCAGAAACCCCTAGATTATGGCTTACAAATTTCCCCCTTCACTCCTGAAAATGATGGAACATTCTCAGTTAGATCACCATGGAATGGTAAAATTATAATATTCCAGTCAAATCTAATTGACCATAAATTATATCTCTCAACATCCTTACCATAATAAGTTAAACTGCATGGTCTATGTCTTGGATGCTTGAAATTAAATTACATGATGATTCAACCATTTTCAGGGAGGATTATTTCTCATTGTGTTGTTCATCCACCACATCACCCTAAAGAAGTTAATGTAAATTAATTATCATTCCATAAAGACACATAATTATTCCTAGATCCTACATTCTAGGACCAGCTTCTATAGAATCCCAAGTATTCATGTTCCTCTATTCATGGACACAACCCTGATCTGGGCAGGAGGTTTTGGAATTATCCTAGGACCCCTCCTTTGCAATCTCATGATAGAAATAGAATTCACCTCTTTTATATAAACAAAACGTGTGTAGGAGCAGTTTCCCATTCATAGAAAGTTCCAAAATAGATTATCCCTTTATTCTCAGACAAATTCCCTTCACAAACCACTCTCTATGGTATTGAGAAATATGAATATTCATTAAATCCCTATCCATCAGTAATATAATGTTATATTCCTGAGGATACCTCTATTATATTATTCATTGATACTCCCCAGTCTGAATTTTCATAAGTCACCCACCAAAAGGGTCTATCAACCAAAGGTATATTCATCCTTAGGATATACCTATTCTATCTTCGTAAACCTTGATAAAATCATGCTGGAAACCAATTTTTGAATATATCCCTTGATCATTCCTCGTATATTTTTCTCATATCATATTTTAGATATTAAAATCATAAAATCATGACTCAAAATTCCAATTTTTGTGCATTTAAAGAATTTTGGAACATTCTCAGCCACAAATCCCTTCTTGGGTAATTATTCCACAACTCATGGTAATCATATTTTATCTAAAACACCAGTCACATTAGTCTAGCTTTAAATACTCTAAACATACCATAAAAAATAGACATAGTACTCACCAGGTTGAAAACCCACAAAAGGGAACCCCAGGTAAAAGTCGAATATCATCTCATTAGATGTGGACTCCACATGTTTTAGAAAGAAATGATAAAAAAAAAGAAAGAGTCATAAAACTTATTAGGTTGAAAACCCATAAAGGGAGGCCTAAGAAAAATCTAAGTCTCACTTGCTAAATCTTCTTCATATTTGACTTGGGAAAAAATTAGGACAATGACCCAAAATATACAATGTTCACAAGGTCCACCATGTGACTCTAAAAATAATCAAACTATACTATTTGGGTCCACAGAACTAGGAAAAAATTATAGCACCTCCCCATCCCTATTATTGTTATTAAAACTCATTGATTAAAGGAATTTTAGCTAAAAAAACCATCTTCAATGTTTTTTTTATAATTATATAGGAAAACAAGGATAAATACATAGATGATTTGGAACAAAAATACTTTTTCATTTATGAAGAAAAAAATCAGAGTAGAATCCAAAAATTAGAGTATTCATATCATATTCTAAAAATTCCATCAACATAACTTCAGTTTTTGGAGGTCTCCCATGACCCATCAATTGTCTGTCAAAGATAAACTCATTGAGCAGCCTCAACCTCCTCATCCAAGTGGAGTTCCTTGGCCACAGTCATAATGGAAGTCTCCCCTTCAACTTGAACCCCTTCTAGAAGATGATGAAGTTGTATGGGATCCCCTTGTATTAAATCCATATCTTTTTAGTGTAATGATATTTCAGTAGCTTTCTCATCAACCGGCTGCTTTCACCCTATCAATTTCTTGGCTTGATTGAGCTGCACTAAGGATAGTGCAGATCAGAGATTATTAGTGTTGATGAGCAATTTTGCCTTCATAAGGCACTCTTATGACTTGTTCTCTTTCTCCCACTGGTGAATGATAATCTTCATGATATCATGAACCATGTGTAAGTCAAATACACCATATAATATCATGAATAACATGTTCTAGAGATGAGGGAGTCTTAAAGGTTAATCTTCCATGGGTTTCCTTAAGACTAACTCCCATATGTCTTTCCATACAAATAAGAAAATTTCCAAAAAATTATCCTAAGCTTCCTAGCTCACCATGAAGGTAGTAATATAGAGAGATTTGTACTCTCAAATATATTTTATTATTGAAGAAACCAGTATGTTCCTTCCTAGAGAGATGTCATCCACTCATTGTGTAGTCAATTGAGTTAAGGAGAAGGCCCCCACTTCGAGTTCAACTACTGTAATTTCTAGTGCTAAAGGTGAATGAAATTAGTCATCAACATTTCAAGATAGACAAGAGAAATAAAATCAAAGAAATTTATGTTACTCACCAATCAATGGAAAATTTTCTTGGTTAGATTCCCCCTTATCATCTCCGATCCCATCACTTTGAATCGTGATTTCATATTGAGGAACATCCCCTTGAGTTTGCTCAGGGCTTGGGATAGAATGCCCTTGAGAATCTCCCACTCTGGGGCCCTCAACTATCTCTCCCCTAGAAGTATGAGTAATATTGACCTCAAAACCATGGTCATGGATTTCCTTGGTAAAATATTTTTTAGATAGAGCTTCAACAATAAATATTTTTTATTTAATATATTGGATATAATAAGGTCAACCATGAGAGAAAAAACTAAAAAAGAAAACCCATGTCCATACAACTCTTTATTAATGTCCCAAAAATCCTCTAGAAAGCTGGAAATATTAATATCTAGATTAAGTGATTCTATTATGTCATTATATATTGTGTCAAGTATCCTAGAATCCTCACCAGTATGGGTGTCCAAGATGATAGGATCTGAACCCAAATTGGCTCCTCCATCATAAAAATTTATAGTGCCTTTAGCAAGAACATCATTTTTGTCCCCATAGGATCAATATTAGCACCAAAACCTTCATTGGACAGTCTGAGATCCATGTCATCCCCTTATGGAGCAGTGAAAAGACTGGTAATGGTGGACGTAGGGTCCTCTGTTGAATGTGATGAGTCTGAGTATCATAAGTAAGGGAAGTTAGTGATCGGTACATGACATAATATAGTATGCATTTTACCTCACTAAGATTGTCCTCCCTCTCTAAAAATAGGGTAAAAGATGTGGCCTCATCCCTTTATTCTTCTCCTATCAAAGGGGTAGAATCGATATCATGAATTTATGTATCATCCAAAAGGCCATTCTCTATTATCAGAGGGTCATCTCTAATCCCCTTAAGAGAGGATATGGTAGTGGGTCATACAACCCATGGGAATAATTAATAATTTATTCTAGATAAATAAATAATAAACAGTGTTTGGAAAACTCACCCTAACTAATGATTCACTTGTAAAAGTTATTCACTTCCCATCATTCCTTCACTTTATACAGAGGAAGGTTCGCACTTGCCTCCTCAAATATAGGTATTGGAGGTGGAAGTCGAGAGAAATATCCGACTATATCCTTCTCCATTATCCTCTGGTCTGAGGATATATCTCTTGATTTAGGAGTTAATTACTCAGCCCCCACGGGGGTACCTATCGTGGCATATTTTGACGATGGGATCTCAGAAGATTATCCCCCTAACTACTCCAAGTTAGGGTCACCATTTCCTCAGTAATGAACTTTTTTTTTCAAAATAAATAAGAATAGGTTGAGTAAGGAAAATATAGAAGGGAAAACTTATATCCTAAGAATCGATGAAGTCATCCCATTCATCAGCGGATAGATCATAAACTCCATTAGTGACCCCCCAATTTCATCATATACTCTACTTGCCTCATAGTGGGGATATGATCATTGGTGTCATAAATGAGATTCTAAAACTAATGGATATATATCCTCACCTTGATAGGTTCAACATCAAAGAGGAGGTCGGGTGGGGCTCAAACATCCATAATATGTGGAATTGTAACCCAACATTAAGGAGTGACCAAAGGTACTTGGCATAAAAAATACTTCCCATACAAGTTTGTACTACCTAAATTTGCATGAAATCTGAGGTTGTTTTGGCCTGATGTGAAGCAGACCTGACACTCCTTAATTTCACAAGATTCCTAGCTCTCTTCATCATAGTTGAAGGGTGGGAAAATAGATCCTGAGTTTCCTCTTGGTGATGATGGATGGACCATATAGGATCAATATAATACAATTTATCCCTTTTTACCTAGATTTGTCGACAAAAATGTGCATGGGGTCTCTTGGTCAAGCTCGGGGCCTCATAACTATCGCTCCTTGGAATGGGTGGAGCCTTTCTGCTATGCTTCCCCAACTCAGCAGTCATTATAGCTCTAACTCAGGGGATGTTCATTCTCAACGACCCTTGGGGATATAATGAAATCTAGGATTCAACATACAAGGAGGTCAACCAAGTGGATGCACCTACTGGAGTCAGATTAATCACCGCTTGATTCACCTCTATAAATGTGAGAATCCAGAGTTTTTTTGGCCACCATTGGGTGCCTCTATGATCAAACGTGCACAAGAGGGGATAGATTTATTTTCTTCAGGCACTAAAATTGGCGTGAAAACTTATACAAAGCATAGGCCTCACATATAAACTCACCATCAATTTGTCTTATATCATGCCATACTTGAGAGAAATCATATATGATCTCAGTTCATTTTAATATTTTCCATCATTGGTGAATGTCCCAATTCATGGATCCCCATAAGGAAAGAATATGAATTCCTTAAATAGATTCAATCACTTTAAGGCTTTACCATACTCTAGGGGCATGGGCTGGATACCAAAAAAGGTCTTAAGAAATGGTTGAAACTGGCCCCTAGGAAATTTGATTCCACTTAAAATGGTGTAAGAGGAAAAATGTGCTGCAATACATCACCATAGTACTTGTAAATTCCCCACACTTCTAAAATGGGCCTTCCTTATGTGCACATGCAACAGAAACCAATTTATCTTCACCATGATAAGGGATTCCAACCCTCTGTGCTTCCCCACTACTATCTTGGCTGCTATGATGAATGTTCCCAGCCTCATTCCACCATTGGATTTGTGAACTGAAAGCATGTATATGCTTATCCACATTGCTAATAAAACTACAAGAAGAATCTTGGAGGGTATGTTAGACATGATTTCATACCCCCATAAACTATAACCAACTTGTTCCAATGTGGGCCAACATTTACCTGGAATGCCTCACTTATCTATTGCGGTACATCCCATGGGATGTTTGCATATGGGGCCATCCCCCTTTGGATATATGAAAACATTAATCCAGGGTTCAAAATGAACACCCCCTTAGATGAGGGTATTCATTCTTGATATCCTAGGTTATATTAAATAGCTCATGGGATAAAACAAGAATATTTTCAATATTTACCCATATAGATTTTGGTGGGATAAATTCATCATACTTGTCTTTGAGTATGGGAGATCTATAAATCTTATAGGCATCCAAGAGAATGATACCAACTTCTATATGCATTAGATGGAAGGAGTTGGTCTATGGAATCTATTGGTGTAACAACTTGGGAATAATATATGGGTTATTTTATACATATGTATGATCTACCCATACATCCTCATAAATTCAAACCACCTGCATTTTGGTTGCAAAATTAGCATAGGTCTAGCACACCCAGTACGCCCACATCCGCTTGGGCCTGACACCCCATCCCAGGAAGAGGTACGTGTCTTCCCTCCATAATTTTATTTATCTATCTTGGAATCATAAAATATAGATTCAAAATAGTATGGATTTAACTCAGGGGTATGAGGCTTAAAATCTGGGGCACAACTGTTGTGATCCATGATGCCAACAATGGATGATGTTCCCATGTTGATGTACACGCCCTTAGCTAAGATGTAGGTAGTGGTAAAGTTATTGTATTATTAGAACCAAGAATGTGGGGTATAATTATTCATCTTTAGTATGAACACATAATTTAGATTTTTGTGTCTATAGAGTGGTAGATAGTTACTCTCAGGATATTCATGATGATGCTTCTTCATGCAATTCGCTAATTTTGAGAGAGTAGTGTTTCATATGTTGTAATAATCTAGCCCGGTGATATCAACCATATCCTTGATATGATCACCAGATTTTTCATCATAAAATTTATCCTTCTGGGTTTCCATGGGGAATCTAAAAGTAAGTACCAATACTTTCATTATAGACAAATCTTGGTTTTGAAAAAAACTCATAAATTTATTTTTTTTGGCAAATGTGTGGCCTTGTGTAGGTTATTCACCCAAGTTACATCGCACATGACACTTACCAAAGTGACCTCACACAGTTCACTCACCTAATTAACCTCATGTAGGTCACTCTCCCAAGTTACCTTGCACAAGTCACTCACCCCAATGCATGCTTCATGCAGATAAGTTCATACGAGGTATGCACGAACAAAAATTTAGTGAATGGACTTGCAAAAATAGATTTATAGCACAACAAAAACAAAAATGTGAGGTTGAAAAAAATAACTCATGAGTCTATTGAAATTATTTATAGATGAAGGTACCCCTACATGATCTATTCACACAGTCGACCTACACGTTCCACCAACATGATCCACCAGTGTAATCTATTTACATGGTGCACCCTTTCACTTCTCCCTTGAGTGGAGTTCAAGTATTCATGTTCATAAATCCTATGAATAAAGGTGCATGAAAATGTAGAATCTAGTTAATAAAGGATCCATCAACATGCTTTTTCCATATACCTTAGGAATAAACCCTTATATTTCGATTAGATCTAATCCTAAGGGGGTGGGATTTTGTTGACCCACATTTTTTTCATCTGAGAATGAGAATTTTCAAAAGTTAATTCATCAAGAAAAAAATAAAAGAGGAATATGAAGGATTTAATGCACTTACCCAGGTGAACCATGTAATACCGAAGTAGCGTCACCATGTAGGTATCGCATACGTGGTAACATCACTATGAAGGTCCAGCCTATGCACCAATGTCACTATGAAGGCCCCCGATAGGTGAACCTAGGAGACTCATGTATTGTATACCTGCATGATAACTATTGATACATACCTAAATGAGGAACATACTTCACCAAGGTATACCTTCATGATAACCAATGAGACATACCCTAGGGATCCTTATTTGAGATGGCTGAAAAACTCGAAGATGACTCAAAGCTATACTTTCCCTAGTCCTTCACCCAGGACCTCAATATATTTCAGGTATATTTAAAATACTCTAAATAATATGTAATTAAGAGGGGTAGTAGGATTAAAGTTCCCTTAGTGTTTTAAACACACAATCACCTACTTGAGAAAACTTCTCTAATTCAATCACACTAGGGAAAATTACCCTTCTTGAGATCATAACACGAGAGACAGTCATCCCAAGACACTTGAGGAGACCCTTGGAGCCTAGAGAAAGACCTCACCCAAGTGTTTTCACCCATGTCACTAATTGATCAAGGATCTTTTCATATCATCCAGGTATACCCTATGTGAGATACCCTTCATCTCGCTCAACCTTCACCTACGTGAGACCCCCTTTAGATTTACCAAACTTCACCTATGTGATCCATCTTTATCTCCCCCAGTTACACATACACGATCCTCCTTTGGGATCCTTTGTCATGACACCAATAGGGAGACACCTATTCTCTTAAGACTCCTATCTAAGTGAGACCAAATCAAAACCTCCACCAAAGCCTCCATATTTTTTCAATCATGGAAAAATACACACTGTTGTGTCTCCCATTCGGTTGTGAATTCCTTTAGTAAGAGTTTTCTCACACTTGTATTACCTAATGGGTAGGGTCTTTAGGGTATGTACATTTGTGAATAACTTCAGTAATGAGGACCCTAACCCTAGTGGTAGTGCTAGGGACCTACTATTTTTAGAAATAAGGTATAGTTCTTTGTCCTTCCCTTATCATCTATGAGACCAGGGACCTACCATTTAATATAGTGAGGGGGGTGGGTACTTTCTTTTCCCTTTTATGTGGTTTAATTCCTTATCCTCCTCTATTCCTTGAAATCAATAATAGAGAATCCATCTTGTAGTAATTCCCTAGTATTTCTTGTAGGAGGTCACACCCCTCCTATCTTCTATCCCCTAGGTTATGAAAACAAGAGGAGATAGGAAATAAATTCCCCTTCTCTCTTCCATATCTCCAACCACATCCACCAGTGGATAAAGGAGATCAGGCGGTTTATTAGATATTCTACTTCCTATTTTTTCTCAAACTGATCATGACTCACATGATCTTATAGTTTAGTGATGATCATGAAATCCACATGATTAGATGCAAGTCTCAGTAGAGAATCCTTTTATATATATTCCTCTCACCTTTCTTCGAAGGGCCTTAATAGGCATGGGCCCTCAAAACCATGTATCCATCTCAAAGGTCCATATCCCTTATGAGACTTCAAAAGTTCCTCCTATTCAATATAATCTCCAACCTTACCCACTCAAATGGGCCTCTTATTCAGTATAAGTCCCATAACCATGTCATAATCTACTCAAAGGGCCACATTAAATTCAAGGAAATTCTTCAGAGGACCTCTATAGGTGTGGGTTCTCAACCCTTCAAAACTAAATGGGATTTTATTCTTGTCCAAAAGGGATACGTAGGAATCCTCCCTGAGGTTCAAACCCAACACCCCTAAATCAACCCTTATTTTCTCTAGTACACATTCCTAGTAGGGTCATATCCAATTTGGGATCCCACATCTATTCTAGGTCCTCTGGGTCTCTTCAGCATAAGTCCTACACCAAACTAGGAATAGGAATATTTTTTCTAGATTCCTTGCTTCATGATGTAAAACTGTATGTTTTGGTCTTTATAACATGTCCTTAAAATGTATGATGTGTTCTGTTAATCTACATTGGAATATATGGGTTATGATTTATTTCACAAGAATATGTAGGAATCCTATATCATGGGCCTGATCCTGACATTAGAACAACCCCTATCTCCTTGGATGATGAAAAATTCCCGAGCACCCCACTATAAATCTTATAACCAGTATCGTAATAATAAATGAAAAAAGAATCTCTAATCTATTTAGAAAAGGGTACCATCAATGGATAACCTCAAATACATACATATGTATCTATTTATGAAGAACCTTAGATATATACAGATTATTCTAAAGTTCATACATGATAATAATTGATTGTTAATTTTAGGATAACCTGCATCATGTTTAGGACTTAATAAAGTATTCACAAACATATATTAAATATATAAGAGAGTCTCGAAGTAGGAAATAATTCCACAAAAAAGGATGATATGAGACCGAAATCCCATCCACTTGACCAATGCGAGCCCCTAAGAATCATTAGATCCATTTACGAATGAACACTTACCTTTGGAAAGTAGGTTTGTGAAACAACACAAATAAGGGAACCATTGGGTGTTTCCAGCTCCATGAACAAAACCTATTGGAATTCATTCTAAAATGGTGAACCTAACATGAATGATTTTTCAACATTAAAACAAACAAAATCATACTATCGTACATATTAAATACATTTTCATTAGAAAAAGGGAATATCAAGAATGACTGCCCAACACTAAATAATAAAGACAAATACAAAAAAGAATGAGAAGAAGGCTTTGACAAACAGTTGGAGTTATACCAAAGAATCATATTCTAGTGAAAAATATGGAAATGAGAAAGAATATGGTAACATATAATTCATGGATTATCTGAATGAGGTTAGTTATTTTAGATTTTATTTTTAATTTTTTAATTCTTGAAAATGATTCTAAAAATACAAATTTTACTTAGTTTACTGAATAAATTGAAATATTGAGAAATGATGTTTTCAAAGCTGAGTATTAATATAATAAGATTTGAGAAAATAATGAAAATTTATTTATGAAAATAAAGTTATTATAAAATATAATTAAAAACTAATTAATAATGTTTCTTCTTCTCATTCTAAGTTTTATGAAGATATGAATTCTTCTCAAGATTTGATTGAAAATTTGAAAAAGGGAGTTAAAATTATTAACAAAAGTTTGTGTAATTTTATTAAAGGCCATGAAAAGTATCATAAAATGATGTATTTAAATAAAAATAAATTAAAATAAATATGGTATTATCTATGAAATGGGATTACCTCAAATGTATCGAAATCATTTTATAAAAAGTAAAAATAGTTGTACCTCTATTAGTATATGTTTACAACATGGAATGAAAGGAATCAATTAAAATGATTATTCTCTTAGATTTAAAAAGACTATTATTTCAAAAATAATTATCTTGAGTATGTACAATACTTGATTAAATTCTGTGTGGGTACTTATTTGTTTACTAATCCGATTGGATCCATAGTAGCTTTGGTACCAAAGTTGTCAAGTAATTGATTTTTTGAGGAAAAGTGACTTAGATATCTCCAGAATGACATATGGTATATGTAATTTGGATGATATTTGAATATGAATATAGAACCATCAAATTTTATAACTTATAGAAAATGTGATGGAGGCACTGTTACATTTGGAGATAATTCCTATGAAAAATTAAAATGTTTTAGAAAAGTTGGTATTTATAATTCTACTTTTATTAGTAAGGTTTTATATATTAAGGGTTTAGAAAAAATTAATTAGAATATATAAACTATGTGTTAATAGGATATAATTTACATTTTAAAATGATATGTGTTTATTTTTTAGGGATGATTATTTGTTATTTTATGAAAATCTAAAGGAAAATATTTATATTATTGATTTTTTAAACTAAAAGTTTAACATTTTATGTGTTTGAATGATATATAGAGTTATTTAATTATTTTTAATTAATGATTAGGTCATTTCAACTTCATAATATTATATAATATCTCTAAACATGAGAATGTTCTATAGTTACCAACTATAAAGAAAGAAAAACTTCATGTTTGTGATGCTTTCATCAAAGGTAAAAAACATAAAGTTTTATTCATAAATTTCAATCAGATAAGTACCAATAGACCTTTATAATTAGTATATATTGATTTATTTTCTTATAATAATTGTTATAGACTTATAGGAAAGAAATATACTTTATTTATTTTTGATAATCATAGTATAATTTCATGGGTTTATTTTTTTTCACATTAAAATGATACTTTATCTAGATTTATTATTTTTTTAATTTAATTCAAATAAAAATGGATGTATGGTTATTTCAATTTGTATTTATTAAGGAAATGAATTTAATAATTCATAATTTGAAAACTTTTTTAAAAATAATTTTTATTTTCAAAATTTTTCTACTCCTCGAACGCTACAAAAAATGGTGTTGTAGAATGGACGAATAGAAATCTTATTGAAATTTCCAGAACTATGTTAAGTGAATATAATTTTCTATTATATTTTTGGGTTGAATCCATTAGTTATAATTTTTATGTTTGAAATATAATTATTTTTAAACCTATTTTGAATAAAAATCCTTATGAATTGTTTAAAGGTAAAATTATTAATGTTGGTTATTTTAGAGTGTTTAGTTGTAAAGTTTTTATTTTTATTTTTTTGAAAAAAAGTGATTAATGTATTTTTATTATTTATAATAATAATATTAAAGCTAATAAAGATTATAATAATATAAATATGATAATTGAATAATTATTTCATGTTATGTTTGATGAAAATAATATAAATTGAATCTTGTTTCTAATGTTTGTTATAGTGAGTAGAGATTTTAAGTTTGGTAATGAAAAACCTTAAGATAAGGATAAATAAATTGATGGACGGTAATAATCATTATAGAATTGATACTATATCATTGAAAATTCATAGATATAATTCTGTTGATAATGATATTAGTAATATTAACTCTAGTATCAAAACAAGAAATTTAGTTTTAAAATTTTTATGCTAATTCTACTTTTATTTGTAATTTTTTTCCTAATAATATTAATGATTCTTTAAATGATTTTAATTAGATTGTTTCTATGCATGAAGATATCAATAAATTTTCTCATAATAATTTTTTTTCTTTAGTTGAACCCTCTTTAGATAAGCATGTTATTATAACTAAATGGATTTTAAAAAATAAGACAGATAAATCTGGATAGGTTGTTAAGAATAAAGCTTTAATTATTTCTCAAGGTTATTATTAATAAGAATTAATTAATGTTAATGATTATTTTACACCACTTTGTATAATTTAATCAATTATAATTTTGTTATATTTTTCCACTTTTAAGGTTTTAATTTTTTTCAAATGTATTTGAAATGTGCATTTCTAAAATCTTTTATTTATGAAGAATTTTATGTTTCTCAACCCTCTATTTTTAAAATGTGAAATTTCCTAATCATGTTTTTAAGTTATAATTTTTTTATAGTCTTAAGAAATTACCTCATGCTTAGTATGATATAATCACATTGCTTTTATAGAAAAATGATTTTTTATAATGGTAAATTTATTCCTAATTTATTTATAAAAACTATTTCTAAGGATATTTTAATTGTTGAAATTTATGTTAATGATATTTTTTGGGCCTTAAAATTATTTAATTTGAAATGAGTTTTTATATTTATGTAAAATGAGTTTGATATGTGTCTTATGGGAGAATTGAAATTCTTTCTTGAACTTCAAAATTTTTAAAGAAATGATAGAATATTTTTGAATCAATTCAAATATGGTAATGATTTGGTAAATATTTTTTTTCATGATTATTATAAATATTTTAAAAACGATATATGTATTAGTTTAATATTAGATTATAATACTCCAATAAAATCTATTGGTTCAAAATTATTTAGAGGCATGATTGGATGTTTTTTTTATTTAACTATTTTTAGACCTGATATAATGTTTAATGTTTTTTTGTGGTAGATTCTTATCAGATCCGAAGGAATCCCACTTAATGGATTTTAAATGTATTATTAGATATGTTAAAGAAACTATTAATTGTGCATTATTTTATTCTAGAAAAAACTGTTTTCATTTGACTAGTTACTTTGAGTTTTATTTGGGAGGATGTAGAGTTGATAAAAAAATTACCTCAGGTATGTGTCACTTTCTTGGTAATAATTTAATTTCATGGAGTTCAAGAAAACAAAACTCTATTACTTTTTTAATATATTAAAGTGATCATAGATCTTATTTATCTTGTTTCTATCAATCTTTATGGATTAATTTTTTTGTATGATTATGGTTTTTATTTTGAAAAGACACCAGTTTATTGTTATAATTCATTAACTATTTCTATTTCAAATAACCCTTTGATTAATTTTAGAGATAAGAATATAGACATGTGTTTTCATTTTCTTTGAGATTATGCTAGTAAATGGGATATTATTCTTCAATATATTCCAACTGAAAATAAACCAAAGGATATTTTTACCTAACTATTAGATTTTGAATAGTTTTAGAAAATTAAATTTGAGTTTAATATTTTAGAAATTTATTTTGAAAGTCTTATTTTAATTTTTTTGACTTACATTAATATGAATTTATTAAGTTGGAGTTTTTTTAATTTTAAATTGAAGTTTTTTCACTTATGTTTCCAATTTATTTTTTTATATTTATTAATATTTTCTTTTTTAAAAATTTTAAAAGGGGGAGAATTCTATAAAATCTTTTTTTTTTAATTTTTGAAAAGGGGGAATTTTTTTTTTCTTTTTTTATATTTTATGTTTTTGATAGTCTTATTTCTCAAAATATTTTATATTAATCATAATTTCATGGAAATATATTTTCTAATTCTTCACCGTATTTTAATTATATATTGAGTTATAATGCTTATAATTTTATAATTCCTATTTCATATAAAAGATAAGAATATTTTCTATATTTTTTATTTTGGGATAAATTATTTTTCATAGCTCGGATTTGTGTTAAAATTGTTTTTTAGATAGCCAATAGATTTATATATATTTAATTCAACTTCATGGAAGGATGGAATTTCCATTTAGATACACTAAAAGTTGACCAAATCTCTAAAGTGTTATCAGTTGTTTTTATATTGTTTTTAGATAATATTTTATCAGTATTTTTTAACGATATCACTTAATATAGAAGTTAGATTATGGTGTTATTTGATCCAATATAAATCTATTAAATTTATCCACATTTAAGTAAACAATACCAAATTCTGAATCTATTATTTAGATGGTCTAAAAAATCAATGAATCTTATGATGTCAAGTGACTACATGAGTATTTATTTTTTTAGTGACCGCATATGGATCTCTTTTTTAGGTTACGACTTGAAAGTTTTTAAGTGAAAAAATGTGTATTTTTTAAGTGTCCAAATGTGTATTTATTAATTGACCACATGATATGTTGAAGTTACCACATGAAGATTTTTAAACCTATTTTAAGGGTATATATGAATATATTGAGAGTAATAAATATTCCACATGATGAAATCTTAAGGGAACCTACTACGCATTGAAATTTAAAATGACCATAATCATTAAGAAATCTTAGGTGACTGAACATTATAATATTTACATAATCAGTATAATGGCCTCACTTAATATGAATAGAATAAATGATTTGATGTCACGGTAAGTTAAATGACCAGAAGGCATATATATCATAGTCACTTAGCTCTCACAGCCAATTCAATACTTTATTAATTTTTCTAAAATTTTAAATTCATTAGTATGGTCTCTTTTTCATTATTTTTATAATATGTTTTATTGAATTATTATATTAATTTTTTAGAGTATTTTAAATATATTTATTTAGTGTTTAATTTATTATTTATTTGAACATATACATACACCATATATTTTGATTACTTATTTTTTTATATTTTATGTTTATTTCTTTGTATTATTCTTTTCTAAATTAATATTTAGTTTCATAGAACTTATTAAAACTTATTTTTTGGTATTTAATATAGTATAATTAAATTTTGAATAATTACACTGTATGAAATTAGAAAGTATTTTGAAATTTGAATTATAGCAGTCAAATTGTCTTACGATTTTTTATGGGATTTATTTTACCTATTATTTTAGAGACTATTTGAATTATTTAATGAGTAATTAAAATTAGTTTGAATTAATCTTTAATTTTTTTAATTTAAATGATTTTTTTATGATCGTTCTATGATGATAATTTTCTCTCTCATGGATAATTATTAATTTTAAATTTACATTACTTGAAGCGGTTAGAGATTGGCATGTTAGTCTTTTCGATTCAATTTAAAGTCTTTGGGACACATTCAAAGTATATAGTTACAAGAATATGAAACCTTGGCAGCTCAAAGAGATTTACTCTGAACATTGAAGTTTTGTAAAAACCAAGTCCCATATGATCAAGTTTTCATCTACTAGATAGATTTTCAAGTGCTAAATGAAAAATTCTATGATATATATTACTACCTTAAAGATATGTCATGATACATTACTCAATAAATATTACCTATCCTTCTCTCATTCATCTTTTTTTTCATAGTTTATCGAGTCTATAACACTAATTACCATCTCTCACACATGCTCTCACTTTATATTTATACATTTACATTCAAAATAATTCTTTCAATTTCTTTGGTTGTGACTCGAAAATTCTAAACTCATGACCATTTAGGTTGTGACTTATTTAGTCTAAAGTCAGTATAGTAATTGGTTCATGACTCCCTATACAAAAGTAAGGTGTCTTAGTTATAATTTTAGTAGACAAATTAGTCAATAACTAGGTTGTGATTCTAATTTAAAAATCATTTTGGTACACAACATATCTATTGAAGAGTAATGAGGTATAAGAGTGGACTAGGATTAATTTGGACCAAACAAATATAAAAATTCTCTATATTATTTCATTTATTTTACACTTATAATTAATTTTTTTAATTAACATTGATATTAATTTTATTTGGTTATTTTCTCATTATAGTCTATTCAACCCATCTAGACTATATGTATTCACCCTTTCTGATCTAAAAATTAATATCAGAAACTGACCCTATTTGTATTTTCTGGTTTTGATATGTTTTCTTTTTACTGATTCCAAAAATTGGTATCAATGGGTGACCCTATTAAAATTTATTAGTTTAGCTCTACTGTCTTTCTATTGATACAAAAAATTGGTATAAAATGTTAACCTTATTAAGGATATATTATTACAGTTGTTTCTATTCTTGATATCAACCACCTGGTATCAAGAACTTATTCCTCTTGGTTTTAGAGTCTATGTTTATATTTTATTATGCTAACCCTTTCATAGAGTTTATAGTAAAAGGGAAATATCTTTATGATGGTAGGAAGAAATCTAAATGATACATGGATTCCTTAGAAGACACATCACTTTTATGGAAATGATTATGTTTTATGAAAATCTTGAATATATGCATACACCAAACAATTAAACATAGAACACTGGTCAATCATGTTAAAACCAAAAACAACAAGAATCTTACCTAGATACCTTTAAAGAAAATGATTCTACAAAATATATTTTAAATTAAAAAGTAGCAAAAATTTTATATTATACTATTAACATAAGTTTTTTTATTCATGTTTTTTTGTATAATATAGCTCATGAGATTTAGAAGATCTATGAGTTACTCACCTTGGCTCAGAAAAATTGATTTGAACTAATCTTAGAAATCTTTGATCAAAGCACCATGACTTGAAGATGGGTGAAGATAAAACTATGAATCCAATGTTCCTTTAATTCACATGTTTTGTGAATGGAATTAATTATCTTGGAGTAACATTATAAAACATAGTACTTGTTAAATGAGTTCTAAGAGAACTAAAAAATTAATGACACACAAATAAGGCCTCCAATGACAAAATAAATAAATTTAAAGGGTATAATCTTCATAAATTTACCATATCACTGTTTTAATATGAAATGAAATTGAAGAACATAACCTAATAAGATAATTTAAAATAAAAAGGTGTTTCTTTCTAATATGTATATTTTATTTCTACTGAATCCTCTAATTCTGAATAGAAAGATAGTGAAAAAGAATAAATGTCTTAAATTTACAATGGAGTCTACAAAAGAATGAAAAAGAAAGGATTCAAGAGTTTTTTGAATAAAATATCAAAAGGAAAACCTCAAGGGATATAAGGAATGTAGTACTAATTATAATACCTCATATTTTACTTGTTTTGAGTATATAAATAAAGGCTATATTAACCATGGAAACCCAAAACTAAAGAATATAGATAAATAAAAAAAAGAAGAATAAGGCTTTGAAAACTAGTTGTTGTTGTACCAAAGAATCCAATTCTATAGAAGAATCTTAAAATATGAATGTTTTTGAGTTAAATGAATAAATTGAAATATTGAGAAATTATGAATTCAAAGTTTCTGGGGAGGGTTTCTTCATATTGTATGTTTGGTTTGTCTCTCTTGACCTTTGGGTAATGATTTTTTTTACATTCATGATGTCTGTTTGGGTTCTCCCCCTTATTCCCTTAAAAGGGGGATTTCTTATAATAAAAACAATTTGAAGGCCTTCGGGCCATTGGATGGATGTATTCAAAGTTTTTGATTTATATAATAAGATCAAATAAAATAATTAAAAACTTATTTCTAAAAATAAATCACTTTAAAAAATTAATGAAAAACTAAATAATACTACTTTTTATTTTCATTCCAATATTTATGATGATTTGAAATCTTCTCAGGATTTGAATAAAAATTTAAAAATAAATTTAAAAGTCTTAAGAAAAGTTTGTATTCATTTATTTAATTTTGTGAAAATTATCATAAAATGATATATTTGAATAAACAAAATATGTCATTGGATATGAACATATATTACCTCAAATGTATCAAAATCATTTTGTGAAAAGTAAAAGTGGTTGTACTTATACAATTAATTTTTTTCAATTTAGCATAACATAACACTATGCAAATGATTATTATATAACATTTAAGAAGTATTTGGGATTTATGAAGACTCATAGTTCAAAATATTGATTATCTAAAGTACCTTAAATTACCTGTTTAAAGATTTGTGTGGGTACCTAAAAATTATTTTATCAACCTGATTGGACCCAAAGTAGCTTGGGTATCAAGATTGTCTAGAAATTAATTTTTATAGGAAAAATTACTTGGATATCTCAAGAAGGAAATATGGTACATAGATAGTGGATTCTCTAGGAATATTACTATAGATGCATCAAATCTTATCACTTATAAAAAATTTCATGTATCCACTATTATATTTCACGATAAATCCACAGGAAAAATAAAAGGTTTTGGTAAAGTCGATATTTCAAATTATACTTTTTATTATTAAGTTTTTATATATTTAAGGTTAAAAAACATTAATTAGTATATCTCAATTATGTGATGATAGAATGGAATTTAAATTAAAAAACTATAAGCATTTAGTTTTAAGAGATGATTATTTATTATTTTATTCTAATCAAAAGGAATTTATTTATACTATTGATTTTTTATGAACCAATAGATAAAAATGTAAAGTTTTTGAATACTATGAAGAGTGATAAATTATTTGGAATTTGAAATTAGGTCATGTTAACTTCATAATGTCACATAATCTCTCTAAAAATGATAACGTTCTACAGTTACATACTGTGATGAAAGAATAGTTTCATGTTTTTGATTCTTGCATGAAAGGAAAGAAACATGAAGTTTCATTCATACCTATCAATCAGATAATTAATAATATATCTTTAAAATTAGTATATATTTATTTATTTGGTCCTACTCAATTTTATAGTCATTTAGGAAATAAATATACTTTAGTTATTATTTATGATTATAGTATATTTACATGGGTTTATTTTCTTGAACATAAAAGTTAAAATTTATCTATATTTATTACCATTTGTAATTTAGTTCAAAATGAAAAATACATTATTATTAATTCAATTCATTGTGATAAAGTAGGTGAATTTAATATTTAATAATTTTATTTTTTGTGATAGTAATGGTTATTTTCATAATTTTTCTTCTCCTATAGTAGCACAATAATATGGTGTTTTGAAATGAAAAAAATAGAACTCTTATTGAAATGTCCATAACTATGTTATGTGAATATAATTTTCCTAGATATTTTTGGGTTGAAGACATTTTTTTCTCATTGTTATGTTTAAGATATAATCCTTACAATAACTATTTTAAAGAAAAATACTTATGAATTTTTTAGAGGTAAAAATACAAAAGTTTTTTATTTTAGAGTATTTTGTTTTAAATATTTTATTTTGAATTTGAAGGATAATTTAGATAAATTTGATAATAAAATAGATAAAGGTATTTTTATTGGTTTTTAAAATAATTGTAAAGATTATAGAGTTAATTATAAAATAACTATGGTTACTAAAGAATTTTTTCATGTCATGTTTGATAAAAGTAATGTGAAATTGAATTCTATTTTTGATGGTTGTTATGATGAGTTTATATATTCTAATTTTTGTGAATAAAAATCCCATGATAAGGATGAATCAATTGAGTTGAAACATTCTACTTATTGAAATAATCCTATATCATGGAAAATTCATAGATATCATCATGTTGACATTATTATTGGTAATATTGATTTTGGTATTAAAACTATAATTAATTCTTATTTTTTTTCTAATTCTACTTTTATTTATGATTTTTTTCTAATAATATTAATGATTCTTTAAATGATTATAATTGGATTGTTTCTATGCATGATTATATTAATAAATTTTATAATTATAATATTTTTTTAGTAGAAACCCATTTAGATACGAATTATATTAGTACTAAATGTATTTTTAGAAATAATATGGATTAATACAGTCAGGTTGTTAAGAATAAAACTTGACTTATTGATTAGGGTTGTTGTAAATAAGAATGCATCAATTTTGATGATTATTTTCACCCATTTCTAGAATTGAATCTATTAGAATTTTTTTATATTTGTCCACTTTTAAGGTTTTAAGTTATTTCAAATGGATGTGGAAAATTAATTTCTAAATGGTTTTATTTATAAAGAATTTATGTTTTTCCACCCCATAGTTTTAAAAATTAGAAATTTCCTAATCATGTTTTTAAGTTATCAAAATCATTTCATGTTATTAATCATGAACCTTTTTATTGGTAAGATAGACTCTGCATTTTTTAAAAAATGATTTTACAAAAGGTAAAGTTAATCCTAATTTATTTATTTAAAGGATTTATAATGATAATTTAATTGTTGAAATTCATACTAGTGAAATTTTTTTGGATCTTAAAATGTTTTTCTTTGTAAATAGTTTTCAAAATTTTATTGAAAATGAGTTCAATATGAGTCTTATATTAGAATTGAAATTATTTCTCAGACTTCAGATTTTTCTAAGAAATGATGGAATATTTTTTAATCAATCCAAATATGATAAATATTTGTTTAAACTTTTTGGTATTGATTCTTTTAAATATTTTAAAACCCTCATGAGTATTAGATATAAATTAGATTCTAGTGCTTTTGGAAAATCCATTGATTATAAATTATTTAGAGGCATGATAGGAAGTTTTTTTAACTCCTTATATACCTGATATAATGTTTATTGTTTGTGTGTGTGCTAGATTTCAATTTGATACAAAGGAATTTAACTTAAAGGATTTCAAACATATTATTTGATATATTAACTTTTAATTGTGGATTATTTTCTTCTTGATTTTTTGGGATTTGATTATATACTATGACTCTAATTTTAGAGGATGAAGACTTGATAGAAAAAGTGCCCCATGTATGTGTCACTTTCTTAGTAAGAATTTAGTTTCTTGGAGTTAAATAAAACAAAAATATATTTCTTTATAAACTACTAAAATTGAGTTTATATTAGCTGTATCTTGTAACTCTCAATACTTATGGATTTTTTTGACAGACTATGGTATTAATTTTGAGAAGATACCTATTTATTATGATAAATTTTTAGCTATTTAGATTTCATAGAACCCATTAATACATTATAGAATTAAGAATATATACATGAAACTTTATTTTCATTAAGATTATATTAGTAAGGGTGATATTATTCTTGAATATATTCTAAATGATAATCAACTAGCAGATATTTTTAACAATCCATTGGAATTTTTGAATTTTGAGAAAATTAAATTTGATCTTTTTATGAGAGAAATTTAGTTTGAAAATCCTATTTTAATTTATTTTGAATTACCTTGTTATGAATTTATTGAGGAGGGAATTCTAATTTGAAATTAAATTTTTTTCACTTATGTTTCCAGATTTCTTATTATTATATTTTTTGATACTGTCTTTTGAAAAATTTCAAAAAGGGGTAAAATTATATAAAACACTATTTTGATTTTTTAATTTTCAAATTGGGGGAGTTTTTTGTCCTTTATTTATATTTTATATTTTTAATATTTCAATTACCCACAATATTTTATGTTACTCATAATTTCTTGGATATCTATTTTATAATTCCTCATGAAATTTATATTATATATCATGCTATATTGCTTTTAATTTTATAATTCTTATTTTATATAAAAGATAAAAAATATTTCCTACATATTGTTATTCTTTGATAACTTGAGTTACATAGCTCAGATTTGTGCAGAAATTGTTTTTTAGATAGACAATATATTTATCTTTATTACATTTAACTGAATGAATGTATGAAATTTCAATTTATATACACTAAAAATTATATGAATCCCTATAATTTTTTTATTTATTTTTCTGTAGTTTTTAGATAATATTTTTTCACTATTTTCGATGATATCACTTGATATAGAAGTCATATTGAGGAGTTATTAGATCAATTGGAAATATATTTAATTTATCTAAATATTAGTCAGAAAGACCAAATTATTAATATATTTTCATATGGTCTAAAAATCACCGAATCTTATGATGTCAAGTGACCACATGAGTATTATTATTTTTAGTGACCACGTATTCATCTCTTTTTTAATTTACAACATAAATGTTTTTTTAAGTGAGTGTAATTTTATATTTTAAGTGACCACATGCATATTTATTTATGTGATTTCATGATATGATGAAGTTACCTCCTTAATATTTTTCAAACCCACCGTAAGTGTATATGTGAACCTACTACAAGAAATCAATCTACTGCATGAAGAAATTTTAAGTGAACCTACCACACATTTAAATTTCATCTGATCATACTCTTTATGAAAACTTAAGTGACCACATGTTATAATATTAACATGGTTACTGTCTTATGAACCAAACACATGCTTTTCCCAAATGGCCCAAAGGCCTTCATTTTTATTGATTTTTGATAAACCCCCTTCAAGGGATGAGGGGGAACCCTTACAAGGCCCATAGGCTAAGATATTACAAGGCCCATAGTCTTAGGATATTACATGACCCGAAGGTCTTAAGGAATTCAACCAGACTATCTACCAGGAACTGCCCCTCCCCAGCATCTGTGTCATGATAGTAGCTCTCCACCTTTACATGGATGTCTGGCTAGGCTTTCCATGCAATCACAGGCTAGTCCTGATAGCATATCCATACCCTCTCATTCTAACAAATCCATTTGGATTTGCTCTGGTAAGTACACCTGCTCTAAATCCTCTTCTGGGGCTGCTTCTTTTTTGTAGTGTGTCTAGGGAAATTGCATGTGGCCCGAAGGCCTTGAGGTGGACTGAGGGCTTTAAAGGTGGACCGAAATCCCTACTGACCCGAAGGCCTGAGTGGCTTAAAATCCTTAAGGACTCCAAGCCCAAACCGGTGCCCACAGTACCAAATATTTTTTGCTACAGTACCTGCTCTAGTGCCTGCTACAGTACCCGCACAAATGTACAGTTTTGCTACAGTACCTATACAGTGTATAATCCTTCTACAATACCCACACATTGTATAGTACTGCTACAGTGAAAACTACAGTACCTTTTACAGTAATGCTACAGTACCCCCAGAAATATGCCTCTACCAGGTTTTGAACCTGGGTCTTGTGGCCAGTTCAATACTCTATTTATTTTGCTAAAATATGAAATTTTTTAGCATCCTCTATTTTTCATTATTTTTGATAATCTGATTTAGTCTATTCTTATATTAATTTTAGTGTATTTTAAATATATTTATTTGTTGGTCAATTTATTTGATATTTGCATAAATACATAAAACATATATTTAAATTGTTTGAATATTTATATTTTGAGTTGATTTATTTGTATTATTATTTTATAAATTAATATTTAGTGACATAAAACTTATTCAAACATATTTTGTCGTACATAATGCTGTATAATTAAATTTTTAATAACTACACACTATATGAAATTTAAAATCTATTTTGAAATTTGAATTTTGATAGTAAAATTGTCTGATGATTTTTATGGGATTTATTTGACCTATGATTTTAGATACAATTGGAATGATTTAATGAGTAATTAAAATTATTTTAAAGTTGAATTTAAGGTTTTAATTTAAATTATTTTTGTTATGATTATTCTAGAACAATAATTGTATACCTCTTGGATAATTATAAATTTTTAATTTAAATTACTTTACTTGGTTAGAGACAGACATGTTAGTTTTGTAGATACTTTTTAAAGTCTTTGGCACACATTCAATGTACATGGTTACAAGAACATGAAATTTTGAGAACTGCAATAGGTTTACCCTAAACATTGAAGATCTATATAAACCAAGTCATGTTTGATCAAGTTTCCATCTACTTGAAATATTTTTAGTTGCTGAATGAAAACTTCTACAACTTCTATTGTTACCATGAAGAGGCTTCCTGATACATTAATCAAGAACCATTACTTTTTCTTCTCTTATTCATATTCTATTTCATCATGGTTTCTTTTCTCTGTAACACTAATTCCCATATCTCACACATAATCTCACTTTCTATTTATGCATTTACATTCTAAATCATTCTTTCTCTTTCTTCATCTTGTGACTCATGGATTCTACATTCAGGACTACTCAAGTTGTGAATCCCATAATTTAAAGTTATTTTACTAATTTGGGTGTGAATCCCCATAAAACTTATTGTGTCTTGGTTATACTTATAAAATAAAAAGTAGGTTGTAATCGAGTTATGAATCCCCTTCAAAAATCTATTTATCACACAATGTCTCTATCACAAAGTAAATAAGTATAAGAGTGGACTAGGTCCAATTTTCCCTAAACTAGTATGAAAATTCCCTATGTTATTTTATTTATTTTCCACTATTAATTAATGTTGATAATAGTTTTATCTTGTTAATTTTTTAAATATGGTCTATTAAACCCCTCTAGACCATCTACCACAAAAATTTCTAACCTAACAATTGGTATTAGAGGTTAACCATATTAGGATTTATTAGTTTATATATTTTATATTTTTACTAATACCAATAATTGGTATCAAAGGCTAAACCTATTTGGATTTATTATTTTAGCTATTTTTTCATTTTACTAACACTAATAATTAGTATCAAAAGTTGACCTTGTTAAAGATTGTTTAGTTATACTACTTCTCTTCCAGATATAAATCAATTAGTATAAATTAACTTATTCATCTTATTAATTAAGTTTTTTTTATATTTTATTATGCTGACCATTTCCTAGACTTCACTATCTAAGGGAAAGATCTTTAAGATGACACAAATGATAATAAATGATACATGGATTCCTTATAAGCCACTTCACTTTGATGAAAATGGTTATGGTTACTAGAAATATTAAATAGAGGTATACCTCAAGAATTTAAGAATATAAAACTGGTCTATCATGGTAAAACCATAAAAACTACCAAAAAATGACCTAAATACTCATACTAAAAACAATTTTACAAAATATGTTTTGAATTACAAAGTATTAAATATTTTATATTGTGATATTAACATAATCATGTTTAATCATGTTTTTGCATGTAATAAATCTTATTATATATATAATATTTTAAAATTTACTCACCATGGCTCATGAAAATTGAATAAAAATAATCTTGGAATGATTTGAGAAACAAGACTTGAAGATGGGTGAAAATGAAACCATAAACCATATGTTCCACCAATTCATAAGAATTGTGAATAGAATGAATTCTCTTGGAGAAACATTTGAAAATACAGTACTTTTTGAATGATTCCTAATATTTTTAAAAAATAAATGGCATAAAATTAAGGTTTTCATCAAAAAAATCAAGAAATTCAAAGAGTAAACTCTTTATTAATTGATTGGATCACTGCTTCAGCATGAAATCAAACCGAAGAACATAGATGAAGAAGAGACTTCAAAAATAAAAAGGTGTATCTTTAAAATATATAAATGTTGTTTCTAAAAAGTCTTATGATTATGAAATAAAGTATAGTGAAAAATAAGACATGGATCTGATTGTGGTTAGAGTTTATAAAAGAATGAAAAATAAAGTAATCAATAATAACTTTAAAAGAAACTTTCAAAAGGAAAATTTCAAGGGAGATAAGATCAGTAGTACTAATTATAATACCTTACATGTTACTTGTTTTGAGTATAGAAAGAAAGGGGATATCAAGCATGACTGTCCAAAACTAAATAATAAATAAAAAAATAATGAGAATAATTATTTAAAAACTAGTTGGATATATACCAAGAAATCCAATTATAGTAAAGAATATATAAATGAGAAAGAGAATGCTATCCTATGCTTTATGGATTCTCCAAATGAGGTTAGTGATTCTAGATTTTATTCTCAATGTTTTGATTTTGATTTTTATTCTAAAAATGAAAATGATTCTGAGTTAAATGAAGAAATTTAATAAATCATAAATGATGTTTTCATAGATATTGATCATATATATAACACCCCGACCATAGTTACCCAAATTCAGTGAATTATTTTAAAACATTGGAATGATCACAAGGAAATAATGTCTCGAAAGACTGATCAGTTTAGTATTATTGGAAACAAGATTCATACATAAGTTCAACTTTACAACTTGAAAAGAAATACAACACGAATTTATTCCATTAGAAACATCCAAACATCCTATATTATACCTACAAGTCACTCATAAGTAGCTTCTTCATATCTTGGGAAAATGAAACATAAGAAAGGGGTGATCTCAAATGCTCAGTAAGGGTAAGAAATATAGTATAAGATAACATAAAGATTAAACATGGTGAATAATTGAAACCACATGCCTTTACCAGTAATAAACATGAACACTTTTATGGAATGAATATGAGTTGAGTAAATAATTCCATAATAAAACATAATCATAGGTATTCTACTAGTATAATGACCACATGAACTATAAATATTATTTTCATATTGAGGGAATGTATAATGCCGTACATTCTGAAACATTTTTCAAGGCCTCAACCAAGACGTCTAAAAATGATTAAGGCCTCGGCCAAAACCATATATCAAATTGGGAAAGGCCTCAGCCAATTCTACGTCTAGTTGTCTCATGAGACCCACCGATGCATCGAGGAGCTATAACGAACTCCAATTATCACTTACTAAGTCCAATACATTCCTCATATGAAAAGGTTGAAATATAACATAAACATTTGTATTAGAACTAGCATAAGAAATGTAAATACTTTAACCATAAACCATGAATAGTATAAAAATAACACATCTATAGTCAAACATATCACAAAACCAACAATACAATATGGAAGATTTATATCATAATAAATCAACTTCAAACAAGTTTAAAATCCATCAAAAGATTTTGACATAGATGAAAATTATTTGTAAAACTCTTTGAGAGAAATATCCATTTTACATGAAAACATTTAAAATTCACACAATTTTGAAAGGAATACATTTAAAGACATTTTTGAATCAAAGTTTCCTATAACACTTTGAATTTTTTTAATGGAATTAACATTTTATAAACATTCATGTCCATATAAATAAATCTTTAAAAAACCATTTTGAAAACATGGACATTAATGAGACGTATTTAGAAGAATAAATATTTAAAACATTTAAAATGATGTTTAAAAAAAACATTCCCTTAAAATAATCCCATTGAAAACTCTTTTATGAAACATGTACATGGATAATAAATATTTCCCAGTAAAAACTTACCCATAAACAATCTCGAATAATAATGAGATTGAGGAATTAACCCTTACCTTGCACTTTCCTTTGGTCGAGGGTACGTTTAACCTCCTGTATAATGACCATAATATGTTATTAAATTATAAAAGAACTATATTAATATTTATTATATCATACATGATTAATTTATGACTTTTTTCTACCCATTTAATAATGATTTCCACGTTAAATTAATATTTTGGGTAATAATCGCTTTCCTTATCGTATGTGTTTTAACTTGTTATTCTTGATAGTATCATTTAGATCATGATTTAAATGATTCTAGAATATAAACCTTGATTTATATATCATATATATTTAAAATATAAATATTTATAATAGATTTATATATGAAATGGACGACACCGTTTATGGATACGGTAGGCCGTATGTACGCAAAAACGTTGTTTCCGTTTTCACATCGTATTGAACGAAAGTAAGGGAATAAGATATATGTAAGTACATACATACATACATACATACATACATACATACATACATACATACATACATACATACATACATATATTGTAAGATACTGGTTTTTGGAAAGGTATGTTTTGTTTTTTTTTTGGGTTGAACCCTTTGTTTTTGGGGCTTTAAAATGTTTCCTGAAAGTGTGAGAGGCCTTGGGGGTGCTCCGGGGGGCTCGGGGCATGGAAGAAAGGAAATCAGGGCAAGTCAAGCCAGGGCGCATGACCTGCGCATGGCCAGGTAAACCGTGTGGCTTGCCCATGCTAAACCGTGTGACCCATCCTCCTCCGGACAGAAGCATGCACACGGTTTATGCACGGTTTGCCAAACCGTGAGGATAAATCGTGCGACTCCTCCTCCTATGGGTAGTGGCATGCACATAGTTTGTGCATGGTTTTCCAAACCGTGCGGACAAACCGTGCAGCCACTTAATGTTGGAAAAAATTACAAGTTTTCCACTCCGGGATTTTAAACCCCACTCAGTATTTTCCTCATTTCCTCCCCTATCAGCCCTAGCTACGAACTTGGCCGACCCAAACTTCCCAAGGGTGTTTCTCCTTCGATTATTAGGAGTTTTTGGTGCCATTGGTTGCGGATCGAAGCTTCGGGTAAGGCTAATCCCATCCTTTCTTATCTTTTTGGTTTTGGGTTTGCATATTATCTCCCTCCCATTCCGAAGCTCTAAAACCCTAATTTTTGGGTGAGTTTTAGGTTGAATATCCAAAGGTTGGTTAGATAGAGGTTTAAGGACTCGTTTGAGAGTGCGTTCAACCGCGGTTTCGAGGTAGGTGGTCTACAAATAATATCCCATGGGTATTTGGATATTTTTGCATGTTCAGTTATGATTCGTGTTTCTCCTTGGTTGTATTTTGAATAACCATGGCATGTTTGGAATTAATGATGTTTAAAATGGAAAATGGGAACCCTCACGATCCCCATGGGGTGTGATGGGATGGACTTGACCTAATTTAGGGCCATCCATGGGATGTGCTGGTTTGTCCTAGGTTTGGGGATTGTTATTAAACAAGTGAACTTCTTGTAATGAATTGTAGAGCCTTGATGAATATGTTGGAATGTTTGGTTGAACTTGGAATAGAAGTTAGGTGATGCACCTAGACTTGGTAATAACCTAAAGGTTATATGGAATGGGATGAATGGTTGATTCATGGGAATGATGAATGGGTTAAATGGGTTAATGTGTAACTGATTTAAAGAACATAATGGGATAGATTATGTGTCTAGTATTGAATGATTAGTGAGATAAGAATAAAACATGGGAATTGGGGTGAATGGTCAAATGATGTGAAATGGTAATGTGTTAATTGGTTAAGGCATAATGTGGATTCCCATGTGAGTTATTGTGAATAGTGGTTGCCGAAGGGAAATGGTTTGAATGGTTAATGGTTATATATATATATATAAGCATGTTCACATGGCTTGGTAGAGTGGGGTATGACTTGAGGCTCTACTGCCACGGGTCGAGTGAAGACTGAGGCTCCAAACTCCACCCTAAATGCACGGGTTAGGAATGGGGACTAATGCTATTTTTTCCTAATGGTTGCATCCACCCGGAATGATACTTTGAGGTGAGGTTATGGTTGTTATGAGGGAGTTAGTCCTAGTGAGATAGGATAACGATGTTTTAACCCTCTTTCATGTGATTGTTGGCCTTAGACCCATGTAACATAAAGTATGTGATTTACCCATGAAAATGTGATGAAATGGTAAGTGATGATAATTGGTAATAAATGAATAGTAATGGAAGTGGCAATGAATTTGGATCTGAACTTGTTAATGGCACCTTAATTAATTACTGGGCAATTATCATTCATATTCCTTTTTCATGCACTACTTGTTTATACCGAATATTTTGTAGACACCGTTGGTGGTGGCCTACAGAGTTGTACTCACACCTTCCTTAGGCCGCCATTGGGTACCCGAGGAGACTTCATGTTTGTAGGTTAGGAGAAGGGTAATGGTCCTTTCTAGATAGTGAGTGGACATGGGCAGCACTTGGTGGAGGATCCAGACTTGGAGTCGGGACCAAGGGATTTGACCGTTATCTTTGTTTTGGGCTTTGTTCACTTTTTCACTTGTAGTATGACATGGCATATTTACTATTGGAAATTTTTTTTAAACATGTTCCTTGTTTTTTGGTTGTTGTTTCTTCTATTTGGTTTATTCTATTGCGGATTACTCTGATAAAAAGGGGGTATAGTCTCCCCACTTGACTACATAGACCCCCGCTGCTAGTTGGTAACCTTTGGCGTACGAGGAGGCGCTCTTAAAGTCATGTAACCTCCCGGCTCGGAGCACCGGTTTAGTGGATTCCATGTTGGGGATATTACAAAGTGGTATCATAGGAGGTCTTTATTCTCTTTCGCTGAGGTCTTGTTATTTGGGATTGGTAGCCAAGGGTTAAGAAGCGTCGGGCCTTGGTAATGAGCTCGTTCTTGGGAGTAGCTAACCTAGGTACGGGGGAAACTCAAGTCACCCTGGGTGGGGAAATGTTGTTTTTGGTTGTGTGATGCTATAGTTGATGATATTTCACCATTGGGAGATGCACATGTGGTTTGATGTGACTGTTTATGATATTTGTCTTGTGGCCTTAAGAGCACGAGGATTTTCATTCATGCATCATTGTAGGCACCTAGGGAGATAGGTGTCGTGCCTCGTGTTAGGTACATGCACGGGATGGGTGTGTGAGGCAGGAAGGTAGGGTGCATCATGCATCTCATGAAACCAATAAATAATGAGAAGAATGAAATAAAACAAGTGGGTAAAGGATGTTTAATGAAACATAAGTGTTTGAGACGAAGTGGAAAATATTTTGTAAAATGTTGTGTGATTTTGGTGGTAGTGCATGGTTGTTTAACCCATGTGGACCATGGACCACAGTAGGGATGGTTGGGGAAGTGAATTAAAGGTGCTAATGTTGTTGGATTAGTATATTAAAATGGGTTGTTGTAGCTAGTGAGAGATTTTTGATGATGTTGTGAAAGTTTTATGGTATGCATTCTAAATCGCGTGCTTGGCATTATAGAGAGATGCCACCATGACGTCGGTTGCCAATTGGGCAACAGGAGGATGTTGCTGAGGACACTCCTCCGGTAGAAGAGAAAGAAAATGTAGTGATCAATGAAGGTAGAGAAGACTAGTTCCGAGAAAACTTGGCTCTCCTTATGCAGATGATGGATTGGGACCCAAGGCTGGTTGCACCGAGTATGTTTGAGCTGACCAGGGAGTTCCAGCTGCAGCACCCTTCGACTTTCATCGGAGAGGGTGGGCCAGAGGTAGTGGAGTTCTGGTTAGAGTCTGTCTAGAAGATATTGGATCATCTGGAAACCCCTGTTGAAAAGCAAGTAAAGCTAGCCGTTTATATATTGCGGGGCCAGGAGAGGCGTTGGTTGGACATTCAGGCTCGGACCGAGTAGGTTGAGGGGATGTCGTGGAAGGATTTTTAGGAAAATTTTCTGGAGCATTTCTACCCAGAGACTTTGAGGCAGGAGTGGGCTGCATAGTTTATGAGCCTGACTCAGGGATCACTATCAGTGATGGACTATGCTAGTCGCTTTACTCATTTGCGATGTTTGTCCCAGTGCTAGCAGGGGATGAGGTAGCGGTAGCAAGGAATTTTCAGGATGGATTGAGACAAGAGATCAGGTCTCAAGTAAATATCTTCTGCTTGAAGAGGTTTTTAGAGGTGATGGATTAGGAACTCATATCTGAAGGGAACCTGAAGGGAGATTCGGGTGGTGGGCTTGTCGTGCCAGCTGGGCGGACAAGTGGTGCATCTTCTGAAGGTCAGAAGCGCCGTTTAGAAAATTTCCAGCAAGGTGGTCAGAAGAGGGGGTTAGCCTCTCAGAGTGGGAACTAGGTGTTTTGTTATCAGTGCAGAAGGCCAGGGAATATGAGTGGTCAGTGTCCTTGACCTCCAGTTGAGTTCCGTTCGTGCTGTAGTATGGGGCATGTGCAGAGGTTCTGCAGGAACCCTCGGCAGGTGGGTGAGCATGATGGTGAAAGGCATGTACCGGGTACGGGAAGGAGATCAGTTTCCCCGTATTAGGCAGGTAGTTAGAGCTCCGCGAGTCATACTAGCAGGGGCGGTGGACGTGGGACTCTGGGGTAAGATCTCTCACGCCAGCAGGGCAGTATAGCATAGAGTACTCAGGCTGGGGCCCAGGGTAGAGGGGCAGGTTAGCTTCAGGCAGTTCAGTTTGCGCCTGGTGATGGCGAGGCCGGACCGTCAACTGTTCGAGGTACGATCCTTGTAGCTTCTACTTTTTATAGTGTGTTGTTTGACATAGGAGCCACATACTCTTTTGTCTCTTCTCAACTTGTGGTAGTGCTGGGTTTACCTGTGGAGAGGGTGTGTGGATTTATGTCAATTGGCACTCTGTTGGGGGTGCGGGTTGAAGATATCAATAAGTACAAAGGATGTGCCTTGGAAGTTGGTGGGTATCATTTTCTGTGGGACTTGTTTGTTCTCGAGATTCCAGGGTTTGACCTAATCCTGATAATGGATTGGTTGGTATTGTATCGGGTGCACATAGACTGTTACCGTCGCAGAGTGTCGTTCAGGTCGCTTGAGGGTGACGCTTATGTCCACTGTGGCGAATGGGATGTTTGAGCAGGGCATGTGGGGCCGTTTTGTCAATAGATGAGTGGAATCACGGCTCAAGTGGCATGTCTCATGCTTGATGATGATGAGGGAGGGGAAAAATATAATTTTCCTCCTATGGTGGATTGGTTTCAGGATGTGATTCCTGAGGATTTCTCGGGGTTGCCACCCGAGAGGGATGTCGAGTTCACGATCGAGTTTTTTCCAGGAGCGGAGCCAATTTCTATTCTGCCATACCGAATGGCACCGGCAGAACTCCAGGAACTAAAGGTTCAACTTTAGGAGTTGTAGAGTAAGTGTTTTATCCATCCTAGTACGTCTCCTTGGGCATCTCCTGTGCTTTTTGCAAAGAAGGCCGATGGGTCGTTGAGATTGTGTGTTGACTATCGAAAGTTGAATCAGATGACGGTGAAAAATCGGTACCCTCTTCCTAGAATTGATGAACTACTTGATAAGTTAAGCGGAACATCAGTGTTTTCTAAGATTGATCTGAGGTCAGGTTATCACCAGTTGAGGGTGAGGTATTCCGACATACCGCGAACAACTTTTCAGAGTCGGTACGGGTTATTTGAGTTTGTGGTAATGCCTTTCGGCTTGACTAATGCACTGGAAGTGTTTATAGCTTTAATGAACTGAATCTTTCATCCCTATATAGATCTGTTTTTGGTTGTATTTGTTGATGATATCTTAGTGTACTCGAAAACTCATGACGATCATGCCCAACATCTTGACATCGTCTTGGGTACACTAAGAGAGCATCGGCTATACGCCAAGCTATAAAAGTGAAAATTATGGATAGGTGAGGTGCATTTTCTGGGTCACATCATCTCAGAGGCAGGTGTGACAATGGATCCATAGAAAGTGCAGGCAGTTGTATCTTGAGAGCAGCCCAAGAGTGTTTCTGATGTTCGGAGTTTTCTGGGTTTGGCAGGGTATTACTGAAGGTTCATTCAGAATTTATCTCACTTGGAAGCACCAATTTCAGGCTTGACCAAGAAGGGAATCAGGTTTGAGTGGTCTGAGGCTTGTGAGAATGACTTTAAAGAGTTGAATAAGCGGTTGACAACCACAGATATCTTGATCTTACCTGAGCCGGGTAAGAAGTACATTGTCTTTTGTGATGAATCCGGAATCATACTTGGGGATGTGTTGATGCAAGGTGAGGAGGTTGTGGCTTACGGGTCAAGGCAGTTGAGACCCCATGAGTGGAACTATCCCAATCATTACCTTGAGTTGGATATAGTAGTGTAGGCCTTGAAGTGCTGAAGGCACTATCTATTGGGAGAATGGTTTACTGTGTTTACCGATCATAAGAGTTTAAAGTACATCTTCTCACAACGAGATCTGAATCTTTTTCAGCGAAGATGGGTTGAATATCTCCAGTATTTTGACTTTGAGTTAGTGTATATGCCAGGAAAGGAGAATAGTGTTGCTGATGCTCTGAGTAGGAAGGTTCAGAATCAGGCGGTTCAGGAGTCCAGCACTGAGTGGAAGGTGATGGCTTTGTTTGTAGAAATGCACCTGGAGGTGAAGGAGGAGAATGGTCTGGTAACTCTTGCTTCCTTAATGATGAATTTGACTCTTTTGAGTCGAGTTAATGAAGGTTAGATTGATTATCCTGAGTGTATGATCATGAAGGAAAATCTTAAAGGTGGGGAGATACCTTCTGGTTGGGCCGTCAGCGTGGATGGTGTTGTTCGTGTTTGTGATCGTGTGGTTGTGCCAAAGTGTTTTTAGGAAGAGTTGATGCGTGAGTTCTATGCATCAAAATGGGAAGTGAATCCTGTTTTTACCAAGATGTACCGTGATCTCTGAAGGTAGTTTTGGTGGCCTGGAATGAAGAAGGAAGTTGTGGTATTTGTGGTGCGGTGTCTTACCTGTCAGTAGGTGAAGGCCGAGCATCAATGCCTAGGTGGTTTGTTGCATCCATTTCCAATTCCATAATGGAAGTGGGATTATGTGACAATAGATTTTGTCATGGACCGAGATCCACGTTTCACATCGCATTTCTGGAAAGGGTTGCAGAAGGCGCTTGGTACGCAAGTGTTTTTGAGTACGACTTTCCACCCGAAGACGGACGAGAAGTCGGAGCGTACGATCCAAGCGTTGGAAGACATGTTAAGAGATTGTGTCTTGGACTTTGGTGGTTCTTGGGAGAGACACCTATCGTTAGTTGAGTTTTCCTACAACAACATTTTTCAGGCTACAATTCAGATGGCACCGTTTGAGGCACTCTACGGGAGGCCATTTAGATCACCATTGTGTTGGCTAGAGGCCGGTGAATCTGAGTTGTTGGGGCTGAGTCTCGTGTAGGATACCTTAGAGAAAGTTAAGTTGATTAGGAAGCAGATGGTTATGGCTCAGAGTAGGCATAAGTCGTATGAAGATCGACAGTGTAGACCTCTTGAGTTTGGGGTGGGTGATAAAGTGTTTCTTCGGGTGTTGCCAAGGTTGGGTCACCGTTGGGTTCGAAAGCAGGGTAAGTTGGTGCCCAGGTATGTGGGACCTCTTGAGATTTTGGAGAGGATCAGACCAGTGGCGTACCGATTGGATCTTCCACAGTGGTATGGTGGGATGCATGATGTGTTTCATGTGTCACAGCTTCGACGGTATCACCCTGACCCATCTCACGTGGTTGATGTTGAGGATGTGGAGCTTGGGGATGATGCGTCCTTTGAGGAGCATCCGGTTCGTGTGGTGGATCGTAGTGAAAAGGTCTTGCGAGGCAAGGTTGTGCAATTAGTGCGAGTACTATGGAAGCATGGGAAAGTTTAGGAAGAAACTTGGGAGTTGGAATCAGATATGCGGGCTTAGTGGCCCGAACTCTTCTCTTCGGTGGAGCAATGAGGCTTGGAGGCTTGGCTTGAGGACGAACCATTATAAGGTGGGGAGATTTTAAGATCCCGGTTTTTGGAAAGGTATGTTTTGTTGTGTTTTGGGTTGAACCCTTTGTTTTTGGGGCTTTAAAATGTTTCCTGAAAGTGTGAGAGGCCTTGGGGGTGTTCCGGGGGGCTTGGGGCATGGTAGAAAGGAAATCTGGGAAAGTCAAGCCAGGGTGCATGACCTGCGCACGACCAGGTAAACTGTGCGGCTTGACCAGACTAAATCGTGCGACCCATCCTCCTCCGAATAGAAGCATGCACATGGTTTGCACATGGTTTTCCAAACCGTGCAGATAAATTGTGTGACTCCTCCTCCTCAGGGCAGTGGCATGCGCACAGTTTGCGCACGGTTTTCCAAACCGTGCGGACAAACCGTGCGACCACTTAAAGTTGGGAAAAATTAAAAGTTTGCCACTATGGGCTTTTAAACCCCACTCAGGATTTTCCTCCTTTCCTCCCCTATCAGCCCTAGCGATGAACTTGGACGACCCAAACTTCCAAAGGGCGGTTCTCCTTTGATTATAAGGTGTTTTTGGTGCCGTTGGTTGCAGATCAAAGCTCCGGGTAAGGCTAATCCCATCCTTGCTTCTCTTTTTGGTTTAGGGTTTTCATCTTCTCTCCCCCTCATTCCGAATCTCTAAAACCCTAATTTTTGGGGGAGTTTTAGGTTGAAGATCCAAAGGTGGGTTGGATCGAGGTATAAGGACTCGTTTAAGAGTGCGTTCAACCGTGGTTTTGGGGTAGGTGGTCTACAAATGATATCCTACGGTTATTTGGGTATTTGTGCATGTTGAGTTATGATTATTGTTTCTCCTTGGTTTTTTTTGAATAACCTTGGCATGTTTGGAATTAATGATGTTTAAAATGGAAAATGGGAACCCTCACGATCCCCGTGGGGTGTGATGGTATGGACTTGACCTAATTTAGGGCCATCCATTGGATGTGCCAATTTGTCCTGGGTTTGGGGATTGTTATTAAACAAGTGACCTTGTTGTAATGAATTGTAGAGCCTTGATGAATATGTTGGAATGTTTGGTTGAACTTAGAATAGAATTTAGGTGATGCACCTAGACTTGGTAATAACCTAAAGGTTATATGGAATGGGATGAATGGTTGATTCATGGGAATGATGAACGAGTTAAATGGGTTAACGTGTAACTGATTTAAAGACCATAATGGGATGGATTATGGGTCTAGTATTGAATGCTTAGTGAGATAAGAATAACACATGGGAATTTGGGTGAATGGTCAAATGATGTGAAATGGTAATGTGTTAATTGGTAAAGGTATAATGTGGATTCCCATGTGAGTTATTGTGAATAGTGGTTGCCGAAGAGAAATGATTTGAATGGTTAATGGTTATATATATAAGCATGTGCACATGGCTTGGTAGAGTGGGGTATGACTTGAGGCTCTACGCCCATGGGTCGAGTGAAGACTGAGGCTCCGAACTCCACCCTAAATGCATGTGTTAGGAATGGGGACTGATGCTCTTTTCTCATAACGGTTGCATCCACCCGGACTGATGCTTCGAGGTGAGGTTATGGTTGTTATGAGTAAGTTAGTCCTAGTGAGATAGGATAATGATGTGTTTACCATATTTCATGTGATTATTGGCCTTAGACCCATGTAACATAAAGTATGTGATTAAGCCATGGAAATGTGATGAAATGGTAAGTGATGATAATTGGTAATAAATGAATGGTAATGGAAGTGGAAATGAATTTGGATATGAACTTGTTAACGGAACCTTAATTAATTACTGGGAAATTATCATTCATATTCCATTTTCATGCACTACTTTTTTATACCGGATATTTTGTAGACACCATTGGTGGTGGCCTACTGAGTTGTACTCACACCCTGCTCGGGCCGCCATTGGGTACCCGAGCAGACTTTATGTTTGCAGGTCAGGAGAAGGGCAAAGGTACTTGCTAGATAGTGAGTGGACATGGGTAGCACTTTGTGGAGGATCCAGACTTGGAGTTGGGACCATTTTGGGGATTTGACTATTGTCTTTGTTTTGGGCTTTCTTTACTTTTGCGCTTGTAGTATGACATGGCATATTTACTATTGGAAATGTTTGTTAAACATGTTCCTTGTTTGTTGGTTGTTTTTTACACTATCTGGTTTATTCCGTTGTGGATTACTCTGATAAAAAGGAGGTGTAGTCTCCCCACTTGACTACATAGACCCCCGCTGCTAGTCGGTAGCCTTTGGTGTATGGAGAGGCGCGCTTAAGGTCATGTAACCTCCTGGCTCGGAGCACCGGTTTAGTGGATTCCGTGTCAGGGACATTACATATATATATCCAATAGCATTATTATTTCATATATTACATACTTATTAATAATATATATTTTTATAATCATCGTTGAATAGTGAACATGGAAATTAATCACATCACGTCGTGGAGACGGTAATCCGTACGTACGCACGAGCGACAATATCATTCTTTTGATATTAAAATCATATATAATTGGATGGTATATCATATATACAGAATCATTAAAATTTTATATTTATTATTTACATCAATTATACATCATTATTATACCCATCCAAATAATAATGTATTGAATAACAACTACACCACGACGTGGAGACGGTAAGCCGTACGTATGCACGTATGGTGACATGTCATTTAAAGGATGGATAGAATAATGAATATGGTTGTAACATATTTATAAAAACATAAAAATATATAGAAGATACAAGAGTTATTATTTTATAATGTAAACAACAAAGAAAGAGGAAGTGGAAGAAGAAATGAATTTAAAAGAGGTGATGAAATATTACCTCTTCTTCGGGTTCTTCCTTTTGATTTGATCAAAAGGGCTCCTTAGGTTGGCTTTATAACTAAATAAAGGCCTATAGGATTAAGGTAGGATAGTTGGGAGGATATTTGGGTTGAGGTTGGCTGATCCAAAAGGCTTTGAAGGTGTGAATTTGAGGGAAGGGGGAGTGCCCTTTTATAAGAGGGGTGAGGGGCACCTTAGGAAACTCTAGAAATATTATTTTATAATAAAATAATTTTCGGTTTCTAATGGATCTAAAATAAATTATTTAAAGTATAAGGTGGGGATGGTTCGAAAACCAGTCAACCAATAAGTTTTAGACAAGTTTGAGTCACTATATTAACCTTATATTTTAGATTTAACTCTAAGTTAAATAGTTTGACATTTACCATGTCTCTTTGTATTTTTATATTATATAGTTAATAAACTTACTATATACTTCCAAGAGAACCCCATGTGGTTCATTAGTGATACACCTGTCATTATATAAGTTTTTTGGCTGAACCTTAGATTTTTTGTAATATAATATCAATTAATAATATAATATTTGTTTTAAAAACTCTTTTATGTCCATTTTGACACTCTTTGGTATTTTGTTTTTTATAAATTCATAACAGCATTATTACTTCAAACAAAATTCATATAAGAAACCCTAATATGTCATATTAACCTATAAATTTATTGTAATTGATAAAAAGTCTCAAATTACATTTATTTGGATATTTATAATATCAAATATTTTAATATTTCATTAATTAGGTAATTACTGCATCATCACTGTGTCATAAATAAAGTAAATTATTTAATGTCTAAAAAATATAAATAAAATACCATTATGTAGGAAATATATTTATATTTCTAATTAATATTTTTTGTCGAATTTATCTTATGTTTATCCCTATATTAAAAATGGTTTAGTAATTAAACTTTCAATTTAACACTTTTAACTCTTCTTTGAATTAAATAATAATAAATTTCCTAATCTAATATAAGTGGACCTAAAGGATCATATTTTATTCCTAAAGTTGTTTTTGGTCTAATTAAACTTATCCAATAGAATTAGAACATGTGTTAGGGTAATAATAATATCATTTTTACCCTTAATTACCCTATTTACTTTTAACCATGGTAAATAAAAGTAAAAAAGTTACTATTCACCAAAAATTATTTTCATCTCATTGAACCAAATTTTACTTAATGATATCAATCATGTCTCTCAGATTTTTGAAATTCAACTCACAAAAGCGGTAAAATTTAGTTTTATGTAAATTTGGAAATTCTCCTAGGAGGTTGGTAAAAGACGGTAAAAATTCAATAAAATTTTTATATATCTAAACATATTATAAAATGACTCTAATGAATTATATTGAACTTATATAGGTATTATATATCTATTTTAACCTAAAATAAATTTAAATAAAATAAATAGTTATTTAAATAAAAAGTCGGTTTTAACCAATAACTTAGTGTTTTTCACTATTGATCTAAAAATGAAAGTTTTCAGAAAAATACCAAAATTTCACCATAAGCTAATTTTTAAATTATGAATTAAAAAATTAAGTCTATTTTACCAAATTAAAAACAAATAAGTTTCATTTTTTAATTTAAAATTAATTCCCGTTGTCAAAACTAGAAAGCATGTTTTTAAGAAATAATAACTAACAAAAAAATTGATACTTGTTTATGTTAAATTTCAAAGTAAAATTATTTCCAATGAATAACATTGGATAAATGGTAAAAATATAATCTATTTATGCTTCCAAACCATTAAAATGTATAATTTAACACTACAAATAATTTTGATTAAAAAAGTTGTTTTCAGTTAAAATATAGTATTTTTCACTATTTACTCAAATATGAAAGTTATCAGAAAAACACCAAAAATTTATTGAAACTAAATTCTTATGTCTCAATTATAAATAAGAAGTTTATTTTGTCAAATTGAATATATAAAAGTTTCAAATATTGTATTTAAAAAGGGTTCTCCATTAAAATGTGGTAAAATTGCATTAAAAAAATACTTCTTTTTTTAAAAAATGAATTTGTTTTTTTTCATTATGTCTAAGAAACTCATAATATGGATTCTAAAATTATAAGGATTATATAATGTTCAAAATTTAGTTAATAATCTTCATAACCTCTTTTGAACGGCTAGTTTGGTAAGTCGTGGTGTGCTTAAACACAATGTTGCGTGTAGTGCAAGTTATTGAATTACATTGAAGAAATAACGTACTATGAAATCTTGGGGTATTAAATTCTCACCTCATTCAATAAATTGCGTCCTCACAATTTTAAATTGTTCTTTGAAAATAAAAGGTTAAAAATAGAAAAATACCTTTGTGGAGAACCCACATCGGAAATTGGGTTAATAAAATTTAGTCTTAATAGGAGGGAAAGGGAAATGAAAAAGTCACCACCAAATTATGATCTCGATTAAGAGAACATTGGTGGAAATTAGAGACACATAATTGAAGGAAAAAAATAAATATTTATTGGGAGCGATTGATGTCATCAATCACAAACAAGTGTAAAATTGAGGGCCTCAAAGCCATCAGTCTATGATGATTTAAAATATTATCGGTTCAACAAAAAATAATGTATTAGTTTAACAATTTTTTTGTTTTAATATACGTTAAATAAAGTTTAAGAATTAATTTATTCATAAAATACGAGAAAAATATACTTAACAAGTAGAGTTCCATCCTTTAACTAATTTCTACCATAAACTCATTTTCACTATAAAAGATTATAGAACATAAAAGTACTCCATTTATCCTAATCGTATATGGTTCAAAAAAAAAATGAATTTCTAATTCATCTATCAGACCTTTAAAAAAAACCACATTATAAAATCTAGGACATTACGTAGGCCAATGGTAGGTGATTCACCCTTGTCAACCTTTGGTTGTGGGTTCAAGGCTCACTGCCTTTCCGGACGCAAATGGTTGTCGCCCGACCTTTGGGTTGTCTTTTTATAAAAAATCCAAAAAAAAAATCTTAAGAAATGATTTTACCTTAATAATATAATCCAATGTCAAACTTAATCCATTCCAACCTTTAGACTTATCCAAAATACTTCTTTCCAAACTCATATTCCAAAATTTATAAAGATGTAAAACACAATGAAGATCCTTTTTGCCACGTAATAACATGTGAATACCATCATCATGTATTCTTTTAAAAGACAGTAACACCCTGAATTACCATAAAACCTTATTGATTACATTCATGCTCATTTATTCCTTATATAATACTCGATATATTCCTTATATCCAAAAATTTTGAATACTCCAACAATGATGAAATAAACAAACCATTAATCAGTTCCAAGGTAGTCAATAATATCCAATAGAATTTATCCAAATCAACCATCTCTTATTCCAAAATCAATACCTCAGTATCAGGACCATATTAAAGTTTTGTATTTCCTTCAACCATGTATTTTCCAAGAAATTTAACTTTCCATTGAGTCACTTTTCTTGGTTCTACTAATCTCAAGTCATTAATGAAATAGTACTGCAGCACAATCCTTATATACTCTATAATTATTATAACATGTAAATCATTAATACAATATTCAAATGACACAATACTTTAATAACAACATAAGAACTCTTAATCATTCCTATTCATCTTCGGTAGTATCATATTTTAATTATTATTCAATAACAGCATTTGGGGTATACTCTGATGATTTGGACATTGATTCACGTAGTATCCCAACTCCTTGCAGGTGAAGCATTGTACATTTTAAACATTTTTCTCACCCTTGCAATCACGTACTTGGTGTCCTTTTCCTCCACACTTATAACAAACTCCCATTCCCTTCAAGCATTTACCAAGGTGATTCTTTCCACAGTTGTCACATATGGGAAAACCCTTCTTTCCCTTATTCCCTTTATCCATCTTTCTCTCTACCATCTTTTTCTTCTCTGGATTCCCTTCAAATCCATATGAATCATAAAATTCTTTACTTATCTTATTAACACATGATACTATTTCTTCATATGATGATAATATATGGGAGACTATTTCCTTTCTAAATGTTGGATTAACACCATAAAAGATATGATCCTTCTTACTCTTTGTATCATACATATTGCTAGAGGTCTCATTCCATCTACTGGGCGCCATTTCTATACAATGGCATAAAATAGATTAGTTTATGAATCTAAATACATAATTCCAAACTTGTAAAATACTTAACATAAATTGAGTAGTTTATGGATATAATCCATAATCATAAAAAATGTTTTCCTTGAGGAAGTATATACTCATAAACCCTTCATAATGGTTTGCAAAGAAAATGATAATTATCCGAAGAATATCCCCCGGGAGTGTCGTAACCAAGAGTGAAACAAGACCCGTTGTCGTGCACCAGTTACCGTTTGAGTCTACCTCAAAGCGGTGTTTTCGGGTATTACCCCTAGGTACATCTATGCCAGAGCCGCCTCTACCTGCTCGTATCCTTACAAGGATTTATTTCTTGGAAAAATCACAAAATATCTATATTAAAAAAATTCTAGGAAGTTCTTCTATACTAATCCTCAAAGTCTATCTTAGGATAATGTGCTATAATCAGAGTTTACCTAAATCTAGTTTCCAAGGTTTATAATAAACTTCCTCTAATACCAAATATAACACCCCGAACCCAGTTACCCAGAGTCAGTGCATTATTTTAATACATTGGAATGATCACAAGGAAATAATGTCTTGAAAGACTGATCAGTTTAGTATTATTGGAAACAAGATTCATACATATGTTCAACATTACAACATGAAAAGAAATAAAACACGAATTTATTCCATTAGAAACATCCAAGCCTCCTAGATTACGCCTACTAGTCACTCATAACTAACTTTTTCATATCCTAGGAAAATGAAACATAAGAAAGTGGTGAACTCAAATGCTCAGTAAGGGTAAGAAATACAGATGAAGATAATATAAATATTAAGCATGGTGAATAATTGAAACCACATGCCTTTACAAGTAATAAACATGAACACTTTTATGGCAGGAATATGAGTTGAGTAAATAATTCCATAATAAAACATAATCATGGGTATTCTAATAGTCAAATGACCACATGAACCATCAATAATATTTTCATAATGAGGGAATGTATAATGTCAGACATTCTGAAACATTTTTCAAGGCCTCGGCCAAGATGTCTAAAAATGATTAAGGCCTCAGCCAAAACCATATATCAAATTGGGAAAGGCCTCAGCCAATTCCATGTCTAGTTGTCTCATGATACCTACCGATGCATCGAGGAGCTATAGCGGGCTCCACCTGTCACTTACTAAGTCCAATACATTCCTCATATGAAATGGTTGAAATATAACATAAACATTCATATTAGAAATAGCATACGAAATGTCTATACTTTAACCATAAACCATGAATGGTATAAAAATAACACATCTACAGTCAAACATATCACAAAACCTTCAATATAATATGGAATATTTGTATCATAATAAATAAACTTCAAACATGTTTAAAATCCATCAAAGGATGTTGACATAGATGAAAATTATTTGTAAAACTCTTTGAGAGAAATATCCCTTTTTCATGAAAACATTTAAAATTCACAAAATTTAGAAAGTAATACATTTAAATAAATTTTTGAATCAAAGTGTCCCATACCACTTTAAAACTTTTGAATGGAATTATCATTTTAAAAACATTCATGTCCATATAAATAAATCTTTAAAAAACCATTTTGAAAACATGGACATTAATGATAATCATTTAGAAGAATAAATATTTATAACATTTAAAATGATGTTTTAAAAAAATATTCTCTTAAAATAATCCCATTGAAAACTATTTTATGAAACATGGACATGGATAATAAATATGTCACAGTAAAAAGTTTCCCATAAACAATCTCGAATAATAATGAGATTGAGGAATTAACCCTTACCTTGCACTTTCCTTTGGTAGAGGGTACGTTTAACCTCTTGTATAATGACCATAGTATTTTATTAAATTATAAAAAAAATAATATTCATATTTATTATATCATACATGATTCATTATGACTTTATACTACCCATTTAATAATTATTTCCATGTTAAATTAATATTTTGGGTAATAATCACTTTCCTTATCGTATGTGTTTTAACTTGTTATTCTTGATCGTATCATTTAGATGATGATTTAAATGATTATAGAATATAGAAATTTATTTATATATCATATATATTTAGATATAAATATTTATAATAGATTTATATATGAAATGTAAGGCACTGTTTATGGAGACGGTAGGCCGTATGTACGCATAAACGCTGTTTCTGTTTTCACATCGTATTGAACAGAAGTAAGTGAATTAGATATATGTAAGTACATACAGAAATACACACACACACACACACAAATATATATCCAGTATCATTATTATATCACATATTACATAATTATTAATAATATATATTTTTATAATCATCGTTGAATGGTGAACATGGAAATTAATCTCATCACGTCGTGGAGACGGTAATCTGTACATACACACGAGCGACAATATCATTCTTTTGATATTAAAATCGTATATAATTGGATGGTATATCATATATAAATAATAATTTACATGTTATATTTATTATTTACATCAATTATACATCATTATTATACCGATATAAATAATAATGTTTTGAATAACAACTACACCACGACTTGGAGACGGTAAGCCGTACGTATGCACGTATGGTGACATGTCATTCAAAGGATGGATAGAATAATGAATATAGTTGTACCATATTTATAATAACATCATATTATATATAATATACTGGATTTATTATTTTATAAAGGAAACAACAAATAAAGAGGAAGTGGAAGAAGAAAGGAATTTTAAAGAGGTGATGAAATATTTACCTCTTCTTCGAGTTCTTCCTTTTGATTTGATCAAAAGGGAACTTTAGGTTGGATTTTTGACTAAAGGAATCCATCTAGGATGAAAGGAGGATAGTTGGGAGGATATTGGGTCCGAGTTGGGCCAAGACAAAAGGCTTTGAAGGTGTTAATTTGAGGGAAGGGGGAGTGCCCTTTTATAAGAGGGGTGAGAGACACCTTAGGAAAAGCTAGAAATATTATTTTATAATAAAATAATTTTCGGTTTATAATGGCTAAAAAATAAATTATTTAAAGTATAAGGTGGGTATGGGTATAAAACCAGTCAACTAATAGGTTTTAGACAGATTTGGGTCACTATATTAACCTTATCTTTTATATTTGACCCTTAGTTAAATAGTTTGTCATTTACCATGTTTCTTTGTATTTTTATATTATATGGTTATTAAACTCACTATATACTTACAAGGGAACACCAATTGGTTAATTAATGATACACCTATAATTATATAAGTCTTTTTATGGAACCATATTTTTTTAGGAATAGAATATCAATTAATAATATAATATTAGTTTTAAAAACTCTTTTATGTCAATTTTGACACTCTTTGGTATTTTGTTTTCTCTAAATTTAAAACATCATTATTACTTAAGAAAAATTCATATAACCAACCCTAATATTTCATATTAAAATATAAAATTAGTGTAATTCATAAAAATATCAAATTACATTTATTTGGATATTTATAATATCAAATATTTTAATATTTCATTAATTAGGTAATTACTACATCATCATTGTGTCATATATAAATTAAATTATTTAATTTCTAAAAAATATAAATAAAATAATATTATGTATGAAATATTTTTATATTTCTAATGAATATTTATTTTCAAATTTATCTTATGTGTAACGCTATATTAAAAATGGTTTAGTAATTAAACATTGAATTTAACACTTTTAACTCTTCTTTGAATTAAATAATAATAAATGTCCTAATCTAATACAAGTGGACCTAAAGGATCATATTTTATCCCTAAGGTTGGTTTTGTTTGAATTACACTTATCTAATAGAATTAGGACATGTGGTAGGGTAATAATAATATCATTTTTACCCTTAATTACCCTATTTACTTTTAACCATGGTAAATAAAAGTAAAAGGTTACTATTAACCAAAAATTATTTTCGTCTCATTGAAACAAATTTTACTTAATGATACTAACCATGTCTCTGGGATTTTCAAAATTCAACTCATAGAAGTGGTAAAATTAAGTTTTATGTAAATTTGCAAATTATCCTTGGAGGTGGGTAAAAGACGGTAAAAAGTTAAATACAATTTTTACATATCTAAACTTATTATAAAATGACTTCAATGAATTATATTGAACTTATATAGGTATTATATATCTATTTTGACATAAAATAAATTTAAATAAAATAAACAATTATTTAAATAAAAAGTCCGTTTTAACCAATAACTCAATGTTTTTCGCTATTCATCAAAAATTGAAAGTTTTTAGAAAAATACCAAAATTTCACCCTAAGCTACTTTGAATATTCTGAATTCAAAAATTAAGTCTATTTTACCAAATTCAAAACATATAGGTTTAATTTATTAATTTAAAACTAATTCCTGTTGTCAAAACCAAAAAGCATGTTTTTAAGAAATGATAACTAACAAAAGATTGATACTTGTTTATGTAAAATTTCAAAGTGAAATTATTTCCAATGAATAACATTGGATGAAATGGTAAAAATATAATCTATTTATACTTCCAAACCATTAAAATGTATAATTTAACACTATAAATTATTTTTATTAAAAAAGTTGTTTTCAGTTAAAATATAGTATTTTTTCACTATTCACCCAAATATGAAAGTTATTAGAAAAACACCAAAAATCTATTAAAAGTAAATTCTTATGTCCTAATTCTAAATAAGAAGTTTATTTTTTCAAATTTAATATATAAAATTTTCAAATATTTGATTTAAAAAGGGTTCACCATTAAAAGGCTATAAAATTGCATTTTTAAAAAAATACTTCTTTTATGAGAAAAAAATGAATTTTTTTTCATTATGTCTAAGAAACTCATAATATGGATTCTAAAATTATAAAGATTATATAAAGTTCAGAATTTAGTTAATACTATTCATAACTGCTTTTGAACAGCTAGTTTGGTAAGTTGTGGTGCGCTTGAACATAGTGTTGCGTGTAGTGAAAGTTATTGAATTACATTAAAGAAATAACATACTATGAAATCTTGGGGTGTTAAAATAAAAAAATATAAAATAAAATAATGATTTTTTGTGATAATAAAGTGATTTTATAGGGTATTGAAAAATAAGGAATAATTCTTCTTCTTCTCATTCTAAAGTATATGAGGATTTGAAATATGATTAGAATCTAAATGAAAATTTTAAAAGGGAAGTTGAAATTATTAGTAATTTTGTTTTCTATAAAATGATGCATTTGAATAAAATAAATAAAAATAAAGATAATATTGTATATGATAAGTGATTTCCTCAAATGTATTGAAATAAGTTTTTTAAAAAGTAAAAAATGGTTGTTCTTATATTATTTCATGCTTTTAATTTTCTAAGAAAGCAAACTATGAAAATGATTATTTTATTAGATTTAAGCAGTATTTGGGTGTTTGAAGACTCATATTTCTAATTATTTTTTATCTATATTACCTTTAAAAACTTTTTTAAATTCATTGTAGGAACATAAATTTTTTTTACAAATCCAATTATACCCAAAGTAGATGGGGTACCAAAATTTTCAAGTAATTGACTTTTTTAAGTAAAATTACTTTGATGTCTCAAGAATGAAATATGGTAAATGGGATGTGGATTATCTAGGAATATGACCAGATACCCAACAAAATTTATCACTTATAATAAATGTGAAGGAAGAACAATTATATTTTGAAATAATTTCAAAGGAAAAGTAAAAGTTTTTGGTAAAGTTGGTAGTTCCAATTATGATTTTATTATTAAGGTTTTATATATTGAAGGTTTAAAAATAATTTAATTAGTATATCTCAATTATGTGATGATGGAATGGAAGTTAAATTTAAAAATGATAAGTGTTTAGTTTTTATGGGTGATTATTTATTATTTTATGCTAATCAAAAGGAAAATATTTATACTATTGAATTTATTGAACTAACATTTCAACATGTTAAGTGTTTGAATGTTGTGAAGAGTGATAACATTCTTTAGAATCAATAATAGGTCATGTTAGCTTCATAATGTTACATAAGTACTCTAAACATGATAATGTGATACATTTAACTACTATGAATAAAGAAAAATTATATGTTTTTGACACTTGCATGAAAAGGAAACAACTAAAGCTTTATTCAGACTAATTAATCAGATACATACTGATACACACTTACAATTAATGAATCTTAATTTTTTTAGTCATGTTAAAATTTATATAATCAAAGAAAATAAATAAAATTTATTTATTATTTATTGTTGTAGTAGATTTACATGGGTTTTTTATCTTGCACATAAAATTGATACTTTATTTAGATTCATTGCTTTTTTAACTTAGTATAAAATGAAAAGGTTGTATGAATATTTCAATATGTAGTGATAATGGAGGTGAATATCATAATTTAGAATTTGTAAAATTTTGTGAAAATAATAGTTATTTTTATAATTTTTATGCTCCTAGAACACCACATCAAAATGGTGTTGTAGAATAGAAAATAGAACTCTTATTAAAATGGATAGAACTATATTAAGTGAATATAATTTTTCTAAATATTTTTGGGATAAAGATATTTTTGTTGATTATTATATTTCAAATAGAATTCTTGTTAGAACTATCTCAAATAAAAATCCATATAAACTTATTAAAGTTAAAAATCTTAAAGTTATTTATTTTTGAGTGTTTGGTTGTAAAGTTATTATTTTAAATTAAAAGGATAATTTAGAGAAATTTTATGAAAAAAGAAATGAAGGTATTTTTATTGGTTATTATAATAACAGTAAAGATTATAGAGTTTTTAATAAAATAATTTTGGTTATTGTAGAATCTATTTATGTTGTATTTAATTAAAATAAATGAATTCTATTTATGATATTTTTTATAATGAGTTTAGAGATTTTAATTTTGATGAAGAAAAACTTAGTATAAGGATAAATAAATTGAGGACCTAATCCTAAATAATGAAAAAAATCATAGAGTTAATTCTATTGAAAATTTTGTTAGGAATATTGATTTTTTCATTAAACATATAAATTATATTTTAATTTTTTGGGAGAAAATTATTCTTTTATTTCTGATTTTGTTCCTTATAATATTAATGATTATTTAAATTATTCTAATTGTATTATTTTTATGTAGGAAAAGCTAAATCAATTTTCTCATAATAATATTTGGTCTTTAGTTGAACCCCTTTAAGATAAGAATGTTATTGGAATTAAATGGATTTTTAAAAATATGATACATGAATCTGGATAGGTTCTTAAGAATAAATGTGGACTTGTTTCATAAGGTTATTATCAAGAAGAGTGCATTGATTTTGATGATTATTTTTCACCTCTTTCTAGAATTAAATCTACTATATAATTTTTTAATCATTTTATACATTTTAACATTTTATGTTATTTCAAATAGATGTAAAAGGAGTTTCTAAATGTTTTTATTTCTAAATAAATTTATGTTTCTCAACCCCATGGGTTTGGAAATTAGAAATTCCGAATCATGTTTTTAAGTTATCAAAATATTTTTTTTGGTCTTAATATAGAACATCATACATGGAATTGTAGACTTACTTTGTTTTTATTGAAAAATTATTTTTATAAACCTAAATTTTATCTTAATTTATTTATTAAAAGTATTTCTATTGATATTTTAATTGTTCAAATTTATATTGATGATATTTTTTTGTATCTTCAAATGATTTTATTTGAAAAGATTTTTCTAATTTGATGGAAAATTAATTTTTTTAGTATTATGGGAGAATTGAAATTATTTCTCAAACTTCAAAATTTTCAATGAAATAATGGAATATTTTTGAATCAATCTAAATATACTAAATATTTGTTCAAATGTTTTGGTCTTTATTATTTTAAATGATGTTAAATCCCTCTTTTTATTAGTTTTAAATTACATTCTAATGCTTCTGGAATATCTATTAATTCTAAATTCCTTAGAGGCTTCATTGGATGTTTTTTGTATTTAACTACTTCTAGACCTGATATAATGTTTAATATTTGTTTATTTGACATATTACAATAAGTTCCTAAGGAATATAAATTAAATACCATCAAACATATCATTATTTATGTTAATAAAACTAATTTTGGATCATTTTATCATATTTTGTTTTGATTTTATTAGTTACTCTGACTGTGATTTTTGATGACATAGACTTGATAGAAAAAGTATCTCATGTTTGTGTCACTTTCTTGGTAAGAATTTAGTTTATTAGAGTTCAATAAAAAACAACATTTCTTTATCAACTGTTGAAAGTGAGTATATCTTTACTACAATTTTTTCTCTTAGTCTGTATCGATTAAAAAAACTTTATCTGACTATGGTTTTAATTTTAAAAAGATACCTCTTTATTGTGATAATTTTTTCTACTATATTAACTTCAAATAACACTTTAATGCATTCTAGAACTAAAAAGATAAGCATGAAATTTTATTTTCTTCGAGATTATATATATAAAGTTGATATTTTTATAGAATATATTCCAAAAGAAAATTAACTGGTGGATATTTTCATCAAACTATTGGATTTTGTAAAGTATGAGAAAATTAAATTCGATCATGGTATACTAGAAATTTAGTTTGAATATATTATTTTAATTTTTTTACTTATCTTAATATAAATTTATCAAGGGGGAATTTTTTATAATTTTAAACTAAAGTTCTTTCACTTATGTTTCTAATTTTCTTGTTCTTATATTTATTAATATTTTATTTTTAAAAAATTTTAAAAAGGGTAAAATTATATAAAAAACTTTTATTGGTTTTGTAATTTTCAAAAAATGGGGAGTTTTTTAGGCATTTTTTTATTTTTTTTATATTTAATATTTTGAATAGTTTAATTTCTCATAATATTTTATGTTACTCACAATTTCTTGGAAATATGTTTTACAATTATTAATTAACTTTATATTATATCTTGAGCTATAATTATTAGAATTTTATAATTCCAATTTTATATAAAATATTGGAATATTTTATACATTTTATTATTCTATGATAACTTAAACTACATCGCTTGGATTTATATGAAACTTATTTTGTTTTATATTCAATATATTTATCAATATTTCATTCAATATCATGGAAGGATGAAATTTCTATTTAGATACACTAAAAATTAAATGAATATCTGTAATTTTTTTGATTATTTTTTTGTTGTTTTTAGATAATATTTTGTCACTGTTTTTTGAAGATATCACTTGATATATAAGTAAAATTTAGGATCTATTTGATCCATTGGAATGTTATTGAATTTCTATACATTTTACTATACAAGAAGAAATTTTGAATCTTTTGTTTAGATATTCTAAAAAATAAACGAATCTTATGATGTTAAGCAAACACATGAGTATTTATTTTTTTAGTAACCACATATGCTCCACTTTTTTGAGTTATCACATTCAGGTTTTTTAAGTTACCACATGTTTATTTTTTAAGTGATTGCCTATGTATTTATTTAAGTGACCCCATGATATTCTAAAGTTTCTACATGAATATTTTAAAAAAAACCACTAATGTATTTCTAAATCTACTGTGAGAAAGAAAGATATATTATGATGAAATATTAAGTAAACCTGCAACACATTGAAATTCAAACTGACCTTAATCCTTATGGTAACTTAAGTGACCACATGTTATAATATTTAAAGGATTAGTATACTGAACACACATAATATGAACTGAATGCATGATTTGATTCCATAATAAGTTATCTGACTACAAGGCATATACCTCACTATCAATCAACACACATGGCTAGTTCAATACATTATCTATTTTTGTAAAATCAATTTTAGCAGGATTTGTTTTTCATTATTTTTTATAATTTTATTTACTACATTCTTATATTAAAATTTTAGTATAGTTTAAATATATTAAATTTTGGAAAATTTATTCTTTATTTACACATATACATACAATATATATTTTAATTATTTAAATTTTTATATTTTAAGTTGATTTTTTTATATTATTATATTATAAATTAATATTTAGTGACATAAAACTTATTCAAACTTATATTGGGTATAGTATAATTAAATTTTGAATAATTACATACTAGATGAAATCAAAAAGTATTCTAAACTTTGAATTATAACAGTCTAATTATCCTATGATTTTTTTGATATTTATTTAACCTATTATTTTAGTGAATATTTTAATTATTTAACAAGTAGTTAAAATTATTTTGAATTATCATTTAATTTATGATTTTAAATGATTTTTGTTATGATTATTCTGGAATGATAATTTTACCTCTATTAGATAATTATGACATTTGAATTTGAATTACTTTACCCAGTTGGAGTTTGAAATGATAGTTCTAGATATACTATTTAAAGTCTTTCTGACACATTCAAAGTATAGGGTTACAAGAACATAATATTTTGAGAACTGAAAGATCTTTACCCAAAACTTTGTTGTGTTTTACCATAAAAGCCCCATGTGATTAAGTTTTCATCTACTGGATAGATTTTCAAGTATTGAATGGAGACTTCTATGACCTATATTACTGCCTTAAAGAGACATCCCGATATATTAATCAAGAATTAATACATTTTCTTAACTCATTAATTTTCTTTTTCATCGTGGCTTCTCATTTTTGTAACACTACATTCTATCCCTCACATGTACACTCACTTTCTATTTATACTTTTACATTCAAAATAATTCTTTCCCTTTATTTGGGTTGTAACTCTTGGATTATAAATCCAATAATGTAATGGTTTTGACTCATGTAGTTTAAATTCAATGTAGTAATTAGGTTATGAATGTCACGAACCAACCCACGTCGACCCTGAAATAATCACCCAAGCTGATCTTCGGTAACGCCCAAAGGTCGTTCCCGATCCCCATGGGCTTGAAACTAGTGTCAGGCATCAAAACACGTAGTTGAGAATGATTTAGCCTATAAAATAAAAGACAGATAAACAGAAATAAATCGGAAAAAACAGGTAAACAGTAACTATAGAAAAATAAAATAAAGATAATTGACTAGACATACCTCCAAGTGACCCCATGGGTCACCACCAAACATAGAAACACACTCTCTCCAAGAGTGAGCCAAGAATGGAACTTGAAACTGAAAAGTAAAGTTGGCGTGAGCACCGAGATGCTCAGTAGGAATTTCGAGAATAAACAATTCCATATGCCCTTGTATTTAAAAAGAAACCCAATCATGATTGTTTGAAAATAAGACATATTAAAATAATGCTCTCCATTATATTAAAATTAAAGTAACAGGATTCACTTTTAAGGAAAAACATTTTACTTCCAATATATTTTCAAAGTAGATTCAAAGCTTTCATTAACATTTCAAAATGAAAGGAAAAAAATTTAAATTTAAGTAGAGTTTTCACAAAAGTGGGAAACATGCATGAAACATCTGTAACGAAAATCACTCCACCAGCACCAAGTCATAAGTGAGCACCATGGTCAAAAACCCTAAGGCCCGTCTAGCTTGTGTAGGCCCTTAGAACTTCACGTATCGGTGTAAGAGTAACCATAACAAATATTCATTCTCGTGCATGATCCACTAGTAGGGAACATACCCATAACCTAGTGGTCCCCAACATCATCACAATAGTTTAGTTAGTATTGTAAGTGTCAAACTTGCTAAGTGAAACAGGGGCGATACCACTCCGGATCCCTAGCGCACTAGTTCTAGTCTGCCCACCTAGATACCTGAGGTTACCAATGTGCTCTATTTCTAATGGTGGTGAGGTTTTATAAAAAAAAATAAATGAATAAACACTTTATCCAAAACTCATTCAACCGATCACCACCTTCCTCCCTCCTTAAACACATTCTCCCTTTTTATGCCACACAACATCAGATAATCCTCTTTATTAGGCACATATCACAAATCACACATTTAACATACACATCATGTTTCTAAAACAATGAGGCATGCCTTAAGAGGCGGTTTTCACATTCACAAATCATTTTCAAGGTGCCAAAGGGGCCTCATTACTCCACAATAAAGAATTTTCTTTAGAAAACATATACACCCAAAACCCATTTTTGGAAATCACTCTCGATCTCTTTAGAAATCAAACAGGTCATTACCCTTTTAAAACAAATCAGGCAAAATTCCACATGTCTTTGGAAACACTCGTTTCACATTCAAAACATCTAAAAAACACTTTTCAAGAACCAACCATTTGTATTCACACACACATACACATATATATAGCATATAAATTTCATATAAAAGTAGAAAACACACTTTCAAAGGAACACTATGAAAAAATGGAGATTCTAAATAAAGATCCGGGCATAGGGAACCTGCATCATACATGATAATATTTTCCAATGACCACTCGAACCGACACTTGGCGCATACACGCACTTGAATTTATACACACACACATATATATACACCCCTAGCTGCATTGCACATATTCCCCATGCCATTATAGGAATATGTACAAGGAGGGAATATATATATATATATATATATATATGCCTTACCCTATGTATGTACATATAGAAAACCTCGACACCCGTAGCCCAAAACCATCACAATGAGGTCCAACACACTCACATATAGGTTAATAAAACAATTAAACACATAAAAAATCTATAAAACATTTTAAAATAACACAACAAGGATTTAAACCAATAACACACTCAATTTCAAGTAGGAAAATCCACTTTAAAAATCAAACACACACTTAATATTTTGAAGACCACTTACACACCACACATGCAATTGAACAAATCAATAAAACAATTTATGAAATACTTCCAAATTAGAAACACAAAATCTACACTAAAAACTCACCCAATTTCATATCAAAGTACCACCATAAAACCATCCGCACACCATAACCATGGAAAAACATGATTCACATCATTTATACAAATTAAATAAACCATTTACACCATTTATAAAATATTTGAAAAAGGCATAACATGACATAAAGAAAAAACACACCCATATTAATATTGGGAACCAATTTTCATACCAAACACACATCAATTCCATTTCAAAATTGGTTTTTCATCACTTGAATAATCAAGTATATCGTTTGAATAATTTATAAAACATTTCAAGATGTGTAATAATGTTACACAATTTAAATAAAATAACTTATCATTTCAAAAAACACTTTAAATATATACGTATATCAGAGGCTTTCAAAAACATTTCTTACTGCACACACATGAAACATAGAGCACATATAAACACTCAAGCATCATGTTAAATTCATCAAAATAAATGTTCAAACATGGAACCACCTAACTCGGTCTAGATGGCTTCTCAAATTGGTACGAAAACTCCACCGCACATCAAAAACAGCTCAAATAACATGAATAAATCCTAAAAACAAGATATCCAACCATTTACACCAAAATCAAACCAACCAAAACCTGAAACCCTAACCCGATAACCCACTGGAAGAATAAGCAATCTGGTAGAGAGAAACTCACATGCGGCGAGGGTGCAAGAGGCTGATGGAGTAGGTACGAGGGCTGACAGAAGTGTGCCGTGCGCTAGAGAGGTTTCCGGAGGGTTTGGATGTGAAAAAGGGCATGAACAAGGGATGGTCACACGTCCTAGGTTTTTCCCTAGGGTTCGTACGGAAGGTGTAAAACACAACCATGAAAGGTCATCTACTGAGAGGATTTCTAGCCACGACAAGGAAGGAGGGGGCTCGACCTCTCCTAGGGATGCAGGGGAGAGGTGCACCGCACCATGGAAGCTGCATAGTGTGCCTCTTGAAGGGTAGAAGAGGGGTGGTAGGTGCTACACCAGATGATGAGGAGAGGGCCAGAGGGGAGCCGACCGAGTACAGGTGAGGGAGTAGGGCCACCTTTCCAGAGAACCCCCTCAGGTGCTATACCGCAATCGGGAGAAGAGGGGGGGGGATGCCCCCCTAGGGTTCAATTCAATTTTTTTTCTTTATTAATAAAATTATAAAATTAATAATAATAAGAAGAGGAATAATTATGTTAATTAAAATAATTATAATAAGAATAATAATAATAATAATAATAATAACCATTTTAATAATAATAATAACCAAAATTTTAATGATAATATTTATAATAATATTAGTAATTATATAACCATAAAAACATTAATAATATTTCTTAATAATAATAATAATAATAATAACTCATTTTAAATAATCACAACATTAATAATAATTTAACCATAAAAATATTAATAAAACTTTTAACAATTGTTTAATATTAAAAATATTAATGATAATAGTAACACGTCCAATAATAATAATATCTACACAATAATAATATTATTATTATAGTGAAATGTTTAACCCATTTTATTTTTATAAAATTTTATTTATTTTAAACATTAGATAGCTTCACGGGCACCTTGGCCGACTGCGTGCTCACCACCAACCGTACGGGGCCCCACACACTAGTTTGAAACCCATTAAAATTATTAAACATCAAAACAATTTAGACCATCTCTCAAACTGCACCTTAATGAGGATAACTGAAGATAATAAATAAAAAAATAAATAATTTAAAAAAATATCGAGTTGTAAAAATTGTCCCCACCACAAAACTTTCTGTCCCCAAAAGCCACTTAGCCAACAGTTAACCCAACTTGAGTTCATGCCCAGACAAAACCAAAGGAAACTGAGAACCTTGAGGTGACCATTCCCAACCCACTTCACACCCGACCAATTCAAGAAGAAACCACAATAGAAGAATGATGGGAGAACATGAGGGGGTTCTCCCACCACAAGAATTCCACTAATACTGAAACCTTGAAACCCGAAGACACCATCCCCGAGGGGGCCAACGTAGGAACTCCCAAACTAAAATCATTCAATATTTCTACATGGACCGAACAACACGCCAAATATTTAAATGGAAATCTTGTTTTGAAACAACCCAACAACCTAAGGATGAGAAACTAACTCAACACCTTCCACATCGACCAAATAAGAATACTCACCGCAACTAGAGATTAGGGAATCCCTAGCCCGAACTCAACCCATTTTCTCAAAGCCAATAGAACAATTACACCACTAGGGTTAAAACCATTACATGGAAAACTGGCACACCAGAACACTAGGATAAAGGAATCCCCTATTAAACTGAAACACACTAGAGGAAAGCCCATGGAGAGGTGCCCGAACTAAGATAGAGACCAGAAACACCACATATTAATTTCACGAAACCAACACATTCCCCTAACTAACACAATTGAGACCAAACTCCCAATCAAGATGGGTCCTTTTATTCATGGGTACAACACCATTAAAGGAATCCAAATAATTCAAAAACCACACTAAGGGAAGATAGTGCCTCTTGGAATGAGGTAAAACAATCTCATCACACTACCATAATAAGGATGAGCTTATGATGATGATAATAATAGAACAAGGAAACTTTGGATATTTTCATCCTAAGGTTGAGAATAAGATCCAGATCGAGGTTCCACACACCCTCAGCAACTCCTAACTATGCGCGAGCTTCACCCCAAAACTTGTGGTTGGGGCCCTAATGGCTAAAGCATATTCTGCCTCACTGTCATGAATTTTCATCCTCCAGTCCCCAACTCCTTCCTCATGATGATTAAAAAGACCACAATGGTTGCATGTTTTCAAAGGGATGCAACATGACATCCTAGAATGCCTGAACGGGCCATACCGATGGCACAACAGAATGTGGTATAAAAAACTAGATGTTAGAGCCTATGATGATAGATTCTTAGAGACATGTTCCTCTGGCATGTTCTCCTCGCCAGATGGATCAACCTCATGAAATTCGATCACCACCAACTACACCCCAAACTCCAACAACAATAAGACATTATACCTCCACTTGTCCAAAACCGGACTGTCAAACTGAAACAACACAAACCTTTACAACCTCGGGAGTTCCCTATCGGAAGACACACTAATTCTACCAACCACACAACCATATCTAACCGACCTCAAATAAATCAACAAACAATCAACACTTGATTTGAACCATAATTTGGGAATATCTCATTAACAACTTCTGGAGGCTTTTTGGGCATCACATCCTGAGCAACCTGGGAAACAGATACTGAAACCGACATCAAGACAAAGCACAATCAAAAGGAACACCACGAACTTAAAAAACCATCTCGGAAGCCAAATGAACTCAGGTACAACCCAGAACATCTTTTCAAAAATCCAATTTATTATAAATGTTCAAAATCACCACATTTCAAAACCACTTTCATTCTTGACACATACTCACACAAACCAAGATCAAAACAAAACAAAACCAACAACGAACCACTATAATGAGGAACCAGTGCCTATTCCTAACCCGATGACATGGTGGTGAGCCATGCCCAAAGTAAGGAATGATGCTAAGAGGACCTTGAACTGGGCACTTGGAATCCTCATAGGTCACCACCCCATATGAGGCCGCAACATAACCCGATTTGCCTCCATTTTCATCCCTCATTAAAAAATAACCCAAGATAAAAGATTCCAATCCAAGATTACCCCTGGTAACTTGAGGATTGATGCAAGAAAGAGTTCATGACGCTCTTCCCACACCTAGATCCCAAGTACCGACAATCCTAATCTCCTTATACCAGACACCCCAAATAAAAAGAACCTCCTCTGATACAATTTTTTAACGAACCAACCCGGGTCGACCTTGAACCGGTCACCTGATCTGATCTGCGGCAAGGCCCGAAGGGGATTCCTAATCCCCATAGGCTAGAAACTAGTGATGGGAATAAAAACATGCAGTTGGGAATGATTTATCCCATAAAATAAAAGACAGACAAACATGAATAAATCGGGCAAAACATGTAAAAAGTAACAGCAGGAAAATAAAATAAAGATAACCAGCTAGACATACCTCCAAGTGACCCCATGGGTCACCACTAACCATAGAACCACACTCGCTTTAAGAGAAACCCCATACTGGAACCTGAAACTAAAAATTAATATAGGCGTGAGCACCGAGATGCTCATTAGGAATGCCAAGAATAAACAACGCCCTGTTCCCTTATATTTAAAAAGAAACCCAATTATGATAGTTTGAAAATAAGACCTATTAAAATAATACTATCCATTCTATTAAAATTAAAGTAACAAGATTCAATTTTAAGGAAAAACATTTGACTTATAATATATTTTCAAAGTATATTCAAATATTGCATTAACATTTCAAAATGAAAGGAAAACTATTTAAATTTAAGTATAGTTTTCACAAAAGTGGGAAACATGCATGAAACAACTGTAACGAAAATCACTTCACAAGAACCAATTCATAAGTGAGCACCATGGTCTAAAACCCCTAAGATCTATCAATCTAATGTGGGACCTTATAACCCCGCGTCTTAGTGTAAGAGAAACCATAACAAATATCTATTCTTGTGAACGAGCCACTAGTAGGGAACATACCCACAACCTAGTGGTCCCCAACATCATCAAAATAGTTTAGTTAGTGTTGTAAGCATCAAAATGTATAAGTGAAATAGGGACAATACCACTCTAGATCACTAGTGCACTAGTTCTAGTCTTCCCACCTAGATACCCAAGGTTACCAATGTGCTCTATTTCAAATGGTAGTGAGGTTTTATCAAAAGAACATAAATGAACAAACATTTCATTTATCCAAAACTAATTCAACCTCTCACCACCATCCTCCCTCCTTAAGCTCATTCCCCATTTTTATGTCACACAACATCACATAAGCCTCTTCATTAGTCACATATCACAAATCACACATTTAACATACACATCATTTTTTTAAAACAATAGGGCATGCCTGAAGAGGGGTTTTTCAAATTCACAAATCATTTTCAAGGTGAAAACATGCCTCATTACTCCATAAGAAAAAATTTTCTTAAGAAAACATGTTCACCCAAAATAATTTTTTGGAAATCACTCTGGAGATCTTTGGAAATCAGATAGGTCATTACCCTTTTAAACAAAATCTGGAAAAATGCCACATGTCTTTGGAAACCCTCGTTTCACATTCAAAACATCTAAAAAAACACTTTTCAAGAACCAAAAATTTGTTTACACACACAAACACACACACATATATAGAATATTCATTTCATATAAAATAATAAAACACACTTTAAAAGGAACACTAAGAAATAATGGAAATTATAAATAAAGATCAGGGCATAGGGAACCTACCTGATTCATAACACTATTTTCCGACAACCACTTGAACCGACACTTGGCGCAAACACACACATGAATTTATACATACATACATTTACACCCCTAGCTTCATTGAAAATATTCCCCACACCATGAGGGAATATGTACAAAGAGGGAATATATATATATATATATATTCCTTACCCTATTCATGTACATGTTGGAAACCTCGACACCCGCAACCCAAAACCCTCGCAATGAGGTCCAACACACTACAAATATAGTTTAATAAAAAAATTAAACACATAACAAATCTATAAAACATTTCAAAGTAACACAACAAGGATTTGCACCAATAAAAAACTCAATTTCAAGTAGGGAATGCCAATTGAAAAACCAAATACACACTTAATATTTTTAAGACCACTTTCACACCACACATTCAATTGAACAAATCAATAAAAGAATTTATGAAATACTTCCAAATTAGCAACCCAAAATTTACACTAATAACTCACCCAATTTCATATCAAAGCACCACCTTAAAACCATCCACACATCATAACCATGGAAAAACAAGATTCACATCATTTATACGAATTAAATAAACCATTTACACCATTTATAAAACATTCGAAAAAGGTATAACATAACATAAAGCAACAATACACCCATATTCATATTGGGAACCAATTTTCTTACCAAACATACACCAATTCCATTTAAACACTAGTTTCACACCACTTTTAAAATCTAGTAGATCATTTGAAAAATTTATAAAACGTTTCAAGATGCACAATAAGGTTACACACTTGAAATAAACTAAATTTTCATTAAAAAAAACACTTTAAAGCTATATGTATATTAGATCCTTTCAAAAAACAATTTCACTACACACACATAAACCGTAAAGCACATATAAACTCTCAAGAAGAATGCTAAATTCATCAAAATAAATGTTCAATCATAGAACCACATTCCCCTGTCTAGAGGACTTTGCAACTTGGTGAGAAAACTCCACTGCATGTCAAACGCATCTCAAATAACACAAATAAATCCTAAAAACTAGATATCCAACCATTTACACCAAAATCAAACCAATCGAAACCTAAAACCCTAAACCAATAACCCGTCAGAAGAAGAAAAAATATGAAGAAGAGAAATGAACTTGTGGTAAGGGTGCGAGAGGATGACAGAGTATGTGCGAGTGCTTCCAGAAGTGAGCCATGCGCTTGGGAGGTCATCGGAGGGTCTGGCCATCAAGGAGGGTGCGACCAAGGGAGGGTATCACGTCCTAAGGTTAACCCCAAGGGTCATGTGTCTGGTGTAAAATGAGACCATGAAAGGTTGTCAGTCGAGAGGATTTCTAGCCACAAGGATGAAGTAGGGGGATCGGCCTCACCTAGGGTTGTAGGGGAGAGGTGCACCGCACCATGGGGGCTTCCTGGTGAACCTCGTGTAGGAGAGAATATGGGTGGTAGGGGCCGCGCTGGATGAGGAGGAGAGGACCATAGGGGAGCCGGCCGAGTGCAGGTGTTGGAGTAGGGCCGCCGCGCCAAAGAACCCCCTAGGGGTGCTGTGCCATGATCAGGAGAAGAGGGGGGGGGGGACAACCCCTTAGGGCTCAATTCATTTTTTTTCTTTCTTAATAAATATATACTATTAATAAGAATAAGAATAAGAATAATTATGTTAATTACAATAATTATTCTAATAATAATAATGATAATATTAATAATAAACATTTTAATAATAATAATAACCAAATTTTTAATGACAATATTTATAATAATATTAGTAATTATATAATCATAAAAAAATTTATAATTTTTCTTAACAATAATAATAATAACTCATTTTAAATAAACACAACATTAATAATAATTTAACTATAAAAATATTAATAACACTTTTAACAACCATTTAATATTAAAAATATTAATGATAATAATAACACATATGATAATAATAATAATAACATCTAAAAATTATTATTATTATTATTATAGTGCAACATTTAACCTATTTTATTTTTATAAAATTTTATTTATTTAAAACATTAGATAGCTGCACGGGCACCTGGGCCGACCATGCGGTCACCGCCAACCGTGCGGGGCCCCGCACATTAGTTCGAAACCCATCAAAATTATTAAACATAAAATATTTTTATACCATCACTCAACTCGTACATTGATGAGGATATCCAAATCCAAGAAATAATAAAATAAATAATTTAAAAAAAGGTTGGGTTATGACAGTGACTTCCCAGACAAAAGTCATGTTTCTTGGTTATACTTCCACTAAAGAAAGTATATCATAATGAGGTTATAATTCCCCTTCAAAAAGCAGTTTAGTGTAAAATGTTTCTCTCTCAGAGTAGATAGGTATAAGAGTGGACTTGGTCTAATTTGGATAAATTGACTATGAAAATTCCCTATGTAATTTCATTTATTTTCTGTTTCTTGTTAACTTTTTTAATTAATTTTGATAATAATTTTTTTAGTTATTATTTAATTCTAGTCTATTCACCCCACTATAGACCATATACCATCATCCTTTCTGACCTAACAGTTAGTATCATAGGATAACCCTCTTATAATTTATTGGTTTAGATCTATTGTCTTTTTTCTAATACCAACAATTGGTATTAAAGGATGGCCCTATTAGGGTTTATTAGTTTATCTCTGTTATCTTTTTACTAATACCAATAATTGGTATAAAAAATTGACCTTTTTAGGGATATATTAGTGTTACTATTTCTATTCCTAATATCAACCATGTGGTATCAAGAACTTATTCTTCTTGGTTATAGAGTATGTGTTTATATTTTATTGTTATAACTCTTTACTAGACTTTACATTCTATGGGAAATATCTTTAAGATGGAATGAATAAATGGAAATGATGCATGGATTCCTTATAAGCCACATCAATTTTATGGAAATGATTATGGTTACTAGGAGTCCAAAATTGAGGCATAACTCAAGTATTTAAGCATAAAACATTTTTCGATCATGGTAAAACCATAAAAACTACTAGAAGATAAATCAGATACACTTACAAGAATTAATTCTTCTAAATATGTTTTGAATTACAAAGTGTTAATTATTTTATATTTTTCTATTAATAGAAGTGTTTTTAGTAATGTTTATTAATATAATATAGCTCATGAGATTTGGAATATTTTATAAGTTACTAACCTTTGATTATAAAAATTGATTCAAAATAATCTCGGAATACTTCAAGATAAGTTCCAAGACTTCAATACAAGTGAAAATGAAAATTTGAACCCGTTTTTCCACCGATTCACAAGTATTGTGAATGGAATAACTTTTATTAGATAAACATTGGATAATATAGTAATTTTTGAATGATTTCTAAATTTGATACCAATGAAATGGAATTTAAAGAATGCCACCATTAAAAGAATCAAGAAATTCAAAGAGTACACTCCCAATGAAGTGATTGGATCATTGTTTTAGTATTAAGTGTAACTGAAGAATGTAGCCGAAGAAGAGACTTTAAAAATAATAGGCATAAATTTAAAATTCAAAAATTTTATTTATCATAACTATTATAATTATGAATCTTAAGATATTAAGAAAGAATACATGGCTCATATTGTGATTGTATTCTATAAAATAATGAAAAATAAAGGGTTCAATAACTACTTTAGAAGAAACTCTCAAAAGAAAAACCACATGGGGGATTAGAAAGGTAGTTTTAATTACAATGCCTAATTTGTTTCTCTTTTTGAGTACAAAATTAAAGGGAATTTCAAACCTAATTTTACAAAACTAAATAATAAATACAAATAAAAAAAAAGAATAAGATGAAGTCTTAGACAACTAGTTAGAGTTCTACCAAAGAATCTAATTCTAGTGAATAATCTTGAAATAAGAAAGCACATACTAACCTATGCTTCCTGGATTCTTCAAATGAGGTTAGTGATTTAAGATTTTATTCTAGTTATTCTAATTCTGACTATGATTATGAAAATATGAATGTTGTTGAGTTAAATAAATAAATTTAAAGATTGAGAAATGATGTTATTAAGGCAATTAATTTATATAATAATCTTAAAGAAAATAACGAAATTTTTTTTTTTGAAAATAAAGTTATTTTATAAGATAATTAAAAAATAATGAATAATTATTATACTTCTCATTTAAATGTTTATGATTATAAGATAATGAAAAAAAGTAATAATTCTTCTACTTATCATTTAAATATTTATGATGATTTGAAATATGTTCAATATTTGAATGAAAATTTGAAAAAGGAAGTGGAAATTCTTAAGAAAAATTTGTATTATTTTATTAATGTATGTGAACAGTATCCTAAAATGATGTATTTGAATAAAATATATAAAAATAAATATAATACTGGTTTTGAAAAGTTATTACATCAAATTTACCAAAATCATTTTGCAAAAAAGTAAAAATAGTTGTACTTCAATTGTTTCATGTTTTCAATGTGGCATGAAAGGACACTATAAAAATGATTGTTCTATTAGATTTAACCAATCATTATGATTTATGAAGACTAATATTTTAAAATCTTTTTTATATAGAGTACATTCCAATACTTGTATAAATTATGTGTGCATATATAATTTTGTTTACTAATTCGATTGGACCCAAAGTATATTGGGTTCCAAAATTTTCATGCAATTGATTTTTGTAGGAAAAATTCCATGAGTGTATCAATAAAGACATATCATACAAGGAAAGTGGATGTTTTAGGTGTATGAATGGATACCCATCAAAGTTTATTACTTATAAAAAATGTGATGGAGGTTCTGTTACATTTGGATGTAATTCCATAGGCAAAGTAAAAGTTTTTTGTAAAGTTGGTATTTTTAATTCTACTATTATCACTAAGGTTTTATATATTGAATGTTTAAAAAAAAATTTAATTAATATATATCAATTGTATGACGATGGGATTGAAGTTAAATTTCAAAATGATAAGTTTTTAGTTTTTAGGGATGATTCTTTTTTATTTTATTCTTTAGAATAAAAAATATTTACACTATTGATTTTTATAAACTAATAGTTCAACATGTTAAATTTTTGAATGCTGTACAGAGTGATATTATTATTTAGCATCTAAAATTTAGTCATGTTTTCTTAAAAATTTTATATAATATCTCTAAAAATTATAATGTTATATAATTATCTAATTTGAATAATTTTTTTTTCGTGTTTATGATAATTACCTGAAATGGAAAAAATATAAATTTTAATTTAGACCTATCAATCAGATAAGAACTAATTGACCTTTAAAATTAGTACATATTTATTTATTTGGTCATAATAAAATTTTCAGAATTTTAAAAGATAAATATAATTTATTTATTATTGAGATTAAGTACATTTAAATGGTTTTATTTTCTTACACATAAAAATGATACTTTATCTAGATTTATCTCTTTATGTAATTTAGTTCAAAATGAAAACATTTGTATAATTGTTTCAATTAAAAGTGATAAAGTAGGGGAATTACATAATTAAAAATATTTTAAAAAAATTTAAAAGAATTTTTATTTTTATAATTTTTCTACTCCTAGAACACCACAATACAATGGTTTTGTATATTGGAATAATATACCTCTTATTGAAATCGCTAGAGATGTGTTAAGTGAATATAATTTGCCTATATTTTTTTTTTCTAAAACCATTTTTTTGATTGTTATATTTCAAATAGAATTATTATTATACCTATTTTGAAGAAAACTACTTATGATTTTTTCAAAGGTAAAAATCCTAAAGATGGTAATTTTAGAGTGTTTGGTTATAAAGTTTTTATTTTGAATTCGAAGTATAATTTAGAAAAAATTGATTCTAAAAGCGATGAAGGTATTTCTCTTAGTTATTATAATAATAGTAAATATTATAGATTTTTTATTAAAATAACCATGTTTATTGAAGAATATTTTCATTTTATGTTTAATGAAAATAATTTGAAATTGAATTCTTTTTATGATGTTTTTATGATGAGTTTATGGTTTTTAAATTTTGATGAAGAAAAACCTCAGGATAAGGTTAAATAAATTATGGGAGAGAATAATAATTCTAGACCTGATCCTAGATCATTGGAAATTCATAGATATCATCATGTTGATAATGTTATAGATAATATTGTTTTAGTCATTAAAAGTAGATATTTTGTTTTAAATGTTTGTGCTAACTCTGCTATTTATTTTGGATTTTTTCTTAATAATATTAATGATACTTTAAATGATTCTATTTGGATTGTTTCTATACACGGTGAACTCAATAAATTTTCTTGTAATTATATTTGCCTTTTTAACTCCCTTTAGATAATAATGATTTTGGAACTAAATATATTTTTAGAAATAAGATGGATGAATCTTGATAGGTTCTTAAAAATAAAGCGACTTTTTGCTCAAGGTTATTTTCAAGAAGATTGTATCAATTTTTATGGTTCTTTATCACTTATTTATATAATTGAATCTATTTTAATTTTTTTTATATTTCTACACTTTTAAGGTTTTAAGTTATTTCAAATTGATATGAAAAGTGTGTTTCTAAATTTTTTATTTATGAAGAAGTTTATGTTTCTCAAAACCCTAGTTTTGAAAATAATAAATTTTCTAAACATGTTTTTAAGTTATAAAAGAATTTATATAGTCTCAATAAAGTAACTAGTTCTTAGTATGATTATATTAAATTATTTTTATTGAAAAATTATTTTTCTAAAAGTAGAGTTGATCATAATTTATTTATTAAAATCATTTCTAATGATATTTTAATTATTCATATTTATGATGACGATATTTTTATGAATCCTAAAATTATTTGATTTATATTGAGTTTTAAAATTTTTTGGAAAATGTTTTCGATAAGAGTATTATGTGAGAATTTAAATTATTTCTTAAAATTTATAATTTTCAAATAAATGATGGATTATTTTTGAATCATTCCAAATATGCTAAATATTTAGTCAAAAAATTGGTCTTGATTATGGTAAATATTTTAAAACCACTATGAGTATTAGTTATAAATTTTATTTTAATGTTTTTTTAAAATCTATTGATTCTAAATTATTTAGAGGCATGATTGGAAGTTTGTTATAAATAACTTCTTTTAGACCTGGAATAATGTATAGTATTTTCAATTGTTCTAGATTCTAGAAAGATCCTAAAGAATCTCAATTAAAGGTTTTCAAACATATTATTCGATATATTAAAGAACCTATTAATTGTAGATTATTTTTTTTCTATATATAATTGTTTTGATTTGATTAGTTACTATGAATATGATTTTAGAGGATGTAGACTTGATAAAAAAAGTACCTCAAGCACTTGTCACTTTCTTGTCAATTTTTTTAGGGTTCAAGAAAAAAACTCTGTTGATTTATTAACCACTAAAAGTCAGTATATATTGGTTGCATATTGTTTCTCCCAATCTTTATATATTAAAGAAACATTTTTTGAATATGGTTTTAATTTTTTAAAGATACATATTTTTGGTGATAATTTATCTGCTATTTATTTTTTAAATATCACTTAAATTCATTATAATTAAGAATATAAGCATGTGATTTCATTTTATTTTAGATAATATTAATAAAGGTGATATTATTTTTGAATATATTCTAACTAAAAATCAATTGGTGACTATTTTTTCCAAACCATTGGATTTTCAAAAGTTTGAGAAAATTAAATTTGGTCCTGGTATGTTCAAAATTTTGTTTTAATATCTCATTTTAATTGATTTTTGACTTAAATTATTATACAATTATTAAGGGGGAGATTTCCTAATTTTAAACTGATGTTTTTTTAGTTATGTTTTCAATTTTCTTGTTCTTATATTTCTTAGTATTGTCCTTTTGAAAAATTTCAAAAAGAGGAAGAATTATATGAAATATTATTTTGGTTTTTTAATTTTTTAAAAGGGGGCGTTTGTTGTTATTTTTTTATGTTTTATGTTTTAAATATTTTAATTCCTCACAGTATTTTATGTTACTAATAATTTATTGGGTTTTTTTATAATTCCTCTTGGAATTTTAATTATATATTGAGTTGCAATGATTATAATTTTAAAATCCCCATTGCATATAAAAGATATGAATATTTTATACATTTTTTAATTATATAATAAATTAAGTTATATAGATTGGATTTTAAAACAATTTTTTTGGATAGACAATTGATTAATATATATTTCAGTCAAATGCTTGGAGGGAATACAATTTCCATTTAGATACTCTAAAATTTACTAAATAGATTCAATAGTTTCAGTTATTTTTTCTACAATTTTCATATAATATTTTTTCACTTTTTGTTGATGATATCACTTGATATAGAAGTCAGATTGAGGATTTGTTTGATCTATTGGAAATATATTGAATTTATCTAAATTTAGTCAACTAGACCAAATTATGAATATTTTATTTAGATGGTCTAAAAAATCATCGAATTTTATGATTTCAACTGACCACTTGAGTATTTATTTTTTTTAGTGATCGTGTATGCATCTCTTTTTTAAGTTATAGTATACAGGTTTTTAAGTGATGACATGTGCATTTTTTAAGTGACCACATGTGTATTTATTTAAGTGATCACATGATTTGATAAAGTTACTACATGAGTATTTTTCAAACCTACCATAAGTATATATCTGGACCTACCATGAGAAAGAAAGGTATCACATGATGAAATATTAAGTGAACCTACGACATGTTGAAATTTCAACTAACCATACACCTTATGGTAAATTATGTAACCACACATTATAATATTCTTATGGTACCAACCAAATTTCATATGATCTAACCACACACTATGATTCCTAGGTATGTTAACTGAATATAAGGCATATACCTCAAGGCACTCAATACTCACATTCAGTTCAATACATTGTTTTTTTATTTTTTTAAAATTTGAAATTTTTTAGAATGCCCTTTTTTTCATTTTTTTATAATATGACTCACTCTATTATTGTATTTATATTTTAGTGTATTTTAAATATATTTTATTTTGTGTTTAATTTATTATTTATTTTCGCATATATATAAAACATATATTTCAGTTATTTATTATTTATTATTTAATATTTATTTATTTATCTTATTATTTTTTAAATTAATATGAAGTTACATAGAACTTACTCAAAATTATTTTGTGGTATTTAATGTTGTATAATTAATTTTTTAATAATTACACTCTATAATAAATTATAAAGTACTTTTAAATTTGAATTATATCTGTCAAATTAATTTAAAAATTTAATGGGATTTATCTGGCCTATTATTTTGGAGACTATTTGAATTATTTAATGAGTAATTCAAATGATTTTGAATTAGTCATTTAATTTTTAATTTTATTTATTTTTATGATAATTTTGGAATGATAATTTTCTATCTCTTGGATAATTATAAAGTTTAAGTTTAAATTAATTTACCCAGTTATAGATTCACATGTTAATTTTATATATCTTTTTTAAGGACTTCAAGACACATTCAAAGTACACAATTATGAGAACATGAAATTTTGAGAACCTAAAGAGCTTTACTCTGAAATTTAAAGTGATGAACAAAACAAGTATAATGGTATCAAGTTTTCATATATTTGATAGATTTTCAAGTGCTGAAAAAAAACTGTTACTACTTTTAGTACTGCCTTGAAGAGATATCCTGATACACTACTCAATAATAAATACATGTGATTTTATCATTAATCTTCATTTACATCTCTATTTATCATTTGTGTAACACTAATTTACATCTATCACATGTGATATCACTTTATATTTATGATTTTATATTCAAAATCATTATTTCTCTTTCTTTGGGTTATAATTCATGGATTCTAAAGTTAAGACTGTTTAGGTTGTGACTCATGTAGTCCAAAGCTAGTATAGTAATTAGGCTATGACTCCCCATAAAAAAGGTGGGTGTATTGGTTATAATTTAACTATAAAAATTATTTTGTAACAGAGTTATCATTCCCCTTCAAAAATTAGTTTAGTTCACAATGTATCTCTCATAGAGTAAAGATGTATAAGAGTTAATTAGGTCTAATTTGGTTCAAACCACTATAAAAATTCCATGTGTTATTTCATTTATTTTCCACTAATAATTAACTTCGTTAATTAACTTTAATAATAATTTTATATGGTTAAGTTGTTTTAATATGGTCTATTCACCCCCTTAATACTATCTTCTACTATACTTTCCAACCTAACAAAAATCCAAATAATTTACACCTTGATTTACAATTTTAATATTCTCTCATTATCACCTCCACTGTCATCACATCTACCATCACCAATTTTATCATCAATTGCTCTACCATCCTCACATCCTCTATTATCTTCATCAAAATAATATTCTCCTCACCACCATTAGATCCATATTTATGTCCTTTATCTTTATTGGATCATTCTTGTTGACATAGGCATGTCTCATTGCTCCTATTATAGAAATCATCATTATATATGTCTAAGGAATAGATAAATGTGACTAAATTAATCCACCATTATTATCTCAGGTAGAAATAATGATTCTCTAACATCAAATTTTCCAAGCAGAGATCATTATTGCAACATTAAACAATCACAAAACTACAGAGCTAATGTAGTTTGGTTGAAGTATGCTCACACTAGTGAAAAATCCAACTAAATCCATGGGGCTATAACCACAGTCTTAAATAACCATAGTTAAAACCAAATTATATCCAATATCATCCCACTAACATGACTATAAGTGGGATGAAAATGGCCTACTACCACAGTTGTCCCCCAACCATGGTCTCAGGTTAGCTAAAAATGGCCTATCTCCATGGTCATTTTAGGGTGCAGCAATATAGTTTTCTACTCTTTCACAAGGAATTATTTTAGCACCTTAAAATCATGGGAAATAACCTATATACATTATCTGGTCATGGCTATAATAATTTGTTTCTCACCCAAAGTAATTCTTCACACATGAAGGATTTACTCTCACCCATAGAAATTTACCACCTAAATGAATTTTATTACTCAAAATAATTTTATCTCTCACTGGAAAGAATATTTTTGAAATTAGAATGTGGAAATGGATTATTTTTAATACCTTGAGATTTTATGGCATATTTTTTACAAAAAAATTAATTTCTTTAATAGTTTTCATTACACACAACACTAAGTTTAAACAAACAATGATATAGTGTTAGAATATTATTATTTAATATGATAGTTATTTTCAAGTTATTAGATTGGTGGGTATGAATTGGATTAACTAAATTATGTAATAAATATGGTTGATATATGTATAAAATTAATTATATAGTTATCAATTAATTATAATTGAAAATAAAAACCAATTGAAAATAAAGAATATGTTTTTTTCCAAAAAAACATTTTTATGCACACAATGCATTTTTATCTCAATAAATTAAATTAATAACTACTGGTTAAGGATTTAAATTAAATTTTTATATTATATATTCAATCAAACGTTTTAGCTTTCATCAAATATTTTTTTCTAGGCATGAGAAAATAATAAATCTAGTTTATGCTTAAAAATATATTTTTCTAAAAAATAGTTTTGTCACATTTTGTGCACTTATTTTGAAATTAATTTTTTTTAATTTTATAAAATTTATTTTAGAAAATTAAATTTATTTTTAAGATCAACCTGTAAATTTTTTTATTGTTAATTTTTTATAATTTTCAGAAAATTTTAATTTTTAGATGAATAATGAAAAATTCTGATATTTAATAAAATTTTCCTTTTGTTTAAAGCATTTATAAATTTACATTTTTTTTAAAATGGTCTTAAAAGTAAAACTAGTAAAATTATGTTACTATTAATACAATAAATATCATTTAAAATAATTTTATTTTGAATTTTGATATAATTGTTTTATACTTCAGGAAACTTTTTTTTGGAAACCCATTTTTTGTCACGTTTACAGGTTTAATTTTATATTAAATTATTCCACTTCTATGAATTAAATTTGATAAAATGGATTCCATATTTAGAATCATCATAATTAATATTAGTTAATAATGTTAACTTAATTTTTAGTCACAATGAATAGTAAAAGCATTAAAAATATTTTACCCAATTTAAGGTTAAAATGGGTTTATCGGGGGATTAAATTAAAAAGATAAGGGTTAAAATTACTTATAAATTTACTAAAATAATTAAAAAATTATCTTACATATACATATATGTTATTATGTTTATTTAATAACTTATATCCATCTCCTCCCTCATCAAATGGGAAATGAAAATGTCAATCATGTGTATAGAAGACTACTACCTTGAAAACTAATGTAATTCATTTTCCATCATTGCCAATAATAGATAGATATAATGATGGATTTAATATATATATATATATATATACATATATGATATTTATGAAATAATTTTATAATATCACACCTATCTTCTTACATTCCAATCCATTATAAAATGATAATGTTGATCGTGCGTACATGTAGACTATTGTCTCCATGAAGCGATGGACACACTTTTTGTTTTATTTTAACATTGATGATAATAGGGATAGATTTAATGAATATATATTACATTTATGATATAAAAATGATTTTATAAAGGTGAATTATTATTTATCTTTCTTTTGTATCATCCATCAAAAAATGGAAACAAAGTTTATGTGTATGTATGAGCTACCATCTCCATGAACAATGTAATTCATTTTTTATATAAAATTTTATAGATGAATATAAACATGTATATAATGAATATGTGTGATATTTATATCAGGGTTAGGGTTTTTGAGAAAATGGAACCATGATCAAATTACAAGGACCAAAACTACCGAACCAAAACCTATATGAAAAACGAAGCAATTATCATACAGAATAGTGATTTTAACAAATAATTGTTAATAAACGAGTGATAAAATATTATAATTAAATCATATATGGTATGTTATATATGATTATAGTTCTTGAATATATTTATAATAAACTTATATTTATTATGAAGGTGGATCTAACGTGTATGAATAAAGTTTATAGTTGAGGTAAGGAATTTTCATCACACTTTTATTTATATGAGACACATTCCATATTCACCACTTGTTTCTTTTATGTGGTTTATATACTCCCATTTAATGTATTTGATGACTATTTTTATAAAATTTATGGGTATTTAAATATCAATATAATGTTATTTATTTCACGGGGTTTATGATTAAAAAGATACCAAAGTGGTCTCGGTAAAATACATCCCTCCAATGTATTAGGTAAAATATTATATATCATTAAATAAATATGAGAAATAAGTCAATGTTCTTGATCCAATATGGGAAATAATTCTATTTTCTTTATCTACTATAGGAAACAAGTTGATTTTCTTGATCTATTATGAGAAACAAGTGTTGATGGCTAATCCATTATGATTTTATGGTCATGGTAGTTTATATTTACATATGAAATGGTTTCTATACTCAAGATGGCTCCATAATTTTATGAAAAAAAATTATGGTTCAGGATTGATTTACAATGATTTATCACTCTTATGATTCATAACCTTTTGAAATGATAAATATTTATGTCACGACTCATGTCTATGATCTTTGAAATATTGGGTATTAACTTTGTAAGTTATGGTCATGATATCATACACTTATGCTAATATTATTCTTTTATATGACCATTGATTGATATCTCACGGGTTTACCCTTACTAAGAATCATATTTCACCCTTTCTTATGTTTCATTTCCCTAGCTCGTGAAGAAATGTTTTAATTAAGGTATATCTATGAAGAGTACTAAATTAGGAGATCTTTTGGGGGTATCTTAAAGATATTTCATGAAATAATAAGTTTGTTTATATAGTTTCCAAAGGCACTAAACCTTTATGGTCTTTAGGTGTGTATTTTTGGAATATATTGAATATTCCTCTAAAAATATGTATAATTGATATATGAAAATTTGAAGTTTCTATAGTTGGTATCAGAGGAAAGGTTTAGTTAATCTTTGGAAAATAGGATAATAACACTTTATTAATAACCCTAAGGGTAATTCTAAGTATATGATAATGTACTAATCTATAGTAAATAAAGGAGAGTGGTTTTACAAGAAAAACATCACTATATAAATACTATAAGTGGAAATAATTTTGGAACAAATGTTTCTAGGGGAAATAACCCCAAAAGGGTCGGTTGAGTATATCTCATCCATCATTTTGGAGCATGTTAAGTGTTGCCTTACTACTTACCTAGTTTGACACTCTTAAGGGATATGATTGGGTATATTCAAATTTTCTTTATGAACCATAATTAATGATTTGAATAGATAATGATCATGGATGAACTAGGTTAAACAAAATGTGTCATATATTTTAAAGAATGTGTCAGTATTTATACATCCTATGAATTATTTTTTAGGATTCATTACTCTCATTGACAGTTATTAATTATCATGATAACATTTTTGTTTTAGTAAGGTATTAAAGATAAAATAATAAAGTTTATGTGGTTACAAGTATTCTTAAATATCTAAGTACCATATTTGATCACAATTATATGAATTACTGTATATAAGTAAAAGTATCAAGGAATGTAAATTAGTATCCCCAATGATTTGTTGTTGAATTAGTATTGAAAAACCCAAATGGTATAATGATCACATCTCAAGTCTATAGTTCCACTCTGATTTAATTTTTTGGGAAAGTGATTCTTAAAAATATTATAATTCTCCATTTAGTTAAATATGATGTGATTATAGGAAATCATTATATTTATTTATATGGATCCTATATCAATTGCTGAGGAATATAATTCACACTGATCATTTATCAGTGTGAGTATGAATAAAAAATCCAAATGGAAATTAATTTTTTATTTTGGGTCTTTAATCCTATCCACGAAGGCTATTTGTCTTAGATGTTTGGGTAAAAGCTCATCATCAAAGACATTCTTATTGTTTGGGATTTTGTTTATGTAAATCCAGAAAAATTTCTTGGTCTTATTTTGAGTTTTGATGTTTTTTTTTCAATATAACTCATAACTAATGTTGCAGCTATTTCAAATACTCCTTATACAATGGCCCAATTTAATTATAGGAATCAAAAAAGAAACTCTAAGAGAATATTGATAAAGGATTTATTTGGTCAAGTGCATCACTTTGGGGGTACACCAGTTCTTTTTGTTAAGAGTAAAGATGGATCAACAAGAAAATTCATTGATTATAGAGAAATTAAGAAGATAAATATCAATAAAAAAAATATTATACCCTATATAGATGATTTATTTGACCAATTACAAGGAGATCAATAATTTTTCAAGATTGATATTCAATCTGGGTACTATCAATTAAGGGTTAAAAGTGAATATATATCTATGAAAACATTCCATATAAGGTATGGACAATATGAATTTATAGTGATTCAAATGGTCTTACATACTTTCATTCTATATTCATGGATTTAATAAATAAAATATTTAGAAATTACCTTGATCAGTTTGTGGTAGTATTTATAGATGATATTATTATATTTTTAAAGTGAAAGTAAGAACATGATTATCACTTTATAATTTTACTGAATACCCTAGGGAAGTAAAATTTGTATAAAAAATTTACCAAGTGTGAATTTTGGATTTTGAAAGTTTCATTCTTGTGTTATATAATCTTATATGATGGTATTTCGGTGGATCCTTCAAAGATGGAATTTATTGAGAAATATCCTCGAACAATAATGGTTACTAAAATCCATAGTTTTCTTGGTTTGTATAGATATTATTTATGATTTAAGGATAATTTATCATAGATTTTTAATCCCATATAAAAGTTAACTTAGAAGGAATCCAAGTTCCTTTGGATAGATGAATGTGAGGATAATTTCAAGGAACTGAAGAGAAGTTTAGTCATCACACCTGTTCTTACATTAACATTAAAAGGATAAGGGTTTATAATATATAGTTATGTAAAAAATAATGGGCTGGGATGAATTCTCATGTATAATGATATGTTTATAGCTTATGATTTATTATAATTGAAGGTTCATGAGAAGAATTCATCAAATCATGAGTTGGAGTTAGCTGTGGTATTTTTCTCAATAAGGAAACAAAGTAATTATCTTTATAGAGAAACATGTGACATATATACTGATCATAAAATCTTAAAGTATATACTCACTAAAAAACATCTTAATATGTGTAAAATAATATGGTTGGATCATATTAAAGATTATTACTTCTCTATACATCACCACCCTAGAAAAGCGAAGACGATTTATAATAATTTGATATAAAAGGATCATGAAATATTATCTATGATGAGGATCATAAAATATCTAATATTTTAGGATTTTAAAAAATAGATCTATAAATCTTGATGGAAGGGGATAAATATTATCTTGACCAAATTAATGTTCAACTATCTATCCATGTAAGGATTAAAGTGGCATAAAAGGAAGGTGTATAACAGCAAAATAAAGTGAGAAATGTCCTTATGTTCAACCTTGATTGTGATTAAATGATAAGGTTTAGGAACTATGTATATGTATCATACAAACCAAATTTGAATAAGGATATATTGGATGAATCTCATAGTTCATAATTCTATTTTCATCCTAGAAGTACAACGATGTATAGAGATATGAAAGAGTATTTCTAGAAGGACAACAATAAAAGGAATATTGTAGAAAATATATCTCAATTCTTGGTATGTAATTAAGTTAAGTATGAGTGATAAAATCATAAGGGTATTTTACAACCACTACCCATACTAAAATGGAAATTGGAAAACAACCCCATGGATTTTTTTCATTTGAGTCCCCAAAACATCTAAAGGCCATAATTCTATTTTGGGTTGTAGTTGATCACCTTAAAATTTAATCACAATTTATTTTTATTTGAGAAGACTCCTCTATTAATAATATTTTCATAATATACCTTAATGAAGTGGTAATGTTTCATGGAGTACCATATTTTATTATATCTAATTGGGATCCAAGGTTTACTACGCTGTTTTGGTGAAGTATTTAGTAGGCTATGGATATATAGTTAAGTTTCAACACTGATTATCATCCACAGAGATATTATCAGTATAAAATAAACATTCAAACCTTGGAGAATATGTTGAGATATTGTTTTGCATAATTAAAATGTGGTTGGGATGAAAACCTTCATCTATTCAAGTTTTCTTACAACAATATCTTTCACTTGAGTATTCATATGACTCCTTATGAATCCATTTATGGAAGGTAGTTTAGAAATCAAATGTTATGGAATAAAGTTGAATAAATAAAGATATTGGGACATAATAAATATAAATAAATAGAATATAAGGTCATAACTATTCAATAAATCATAAGGGAAACACAAATTTTATAGAAAAGTTATACTGATAATCGTCCATGAGATATGGAGTTTGAAGTTGGTGACAAAGTGTTTCTATCAATTTCTCCATTGAAGAAGGTTATGAAATTTAGGAAGAAAGGAAATCTAACATATAGTTATATTGGCCCCTTTTATATTCATGATCAAGTTAGGATAATAACTTATCATTTGGTGCTTCCACTGAATATCTCTCAAGTTCATGATGTATTCCATGTATCTCTCTTGAGGAATTACTTACATGACCCTTAACATATACTAAACATAGAAGTCATAACACTGGAGTAAGATCTATATTATGAGTAATAAACCATAAAGATTATGGATTTTATAGATAAAGTGCTATAAAACAAAAACACTCACTTGGTCAATGTTTCGTGGTGAAACCACCAATTTGAGGAAGTGATATGGGAACCTGAAGATATAATGAGGAAGAAGTATCCTCAGTTGTTTGTATCAGAGTGAAATAATTTTAAGGGTGAAATTATTTTAAGGGGGATAGAATTTAACACCCCTATATTTTATGAAATATATTTTTTAAAATAAATTTAATCTCTTTGAAAGCTTGTATTACATGCCACACTGAGTTTAAATGAACCATGATATACTATTAAATTAATATTATTTAATCTGATAATTATCCCTAGACACTATATTAGAGGGTATGAATTGGAACAAATAAATTTTAAAAAATATGGTTTACATGTGTATCAAATGAATTATTTGGTTATTAATTAATTAAAAGTTAAAATAAAGGTGGTATTTTTTCCTGAAAAATTGTTTTTATGAACTCCACGTGTTTTAATATTAATAAATTAAGTTAATCACTATTGGTGAATGATTTGAATAAAATTTATATATTATATATTGAATAAAATGTTTTAATTTTCATCTGATATTTTTTACTAGGCATGGGATAAGAATAAATCCTATTTTATGCTTAAAAAATGTATTTTTTCTAAAAAAATGTTTAGTCGTGTATTGAACAGTTAATTTTTTTTGCAACTTTTAGAAAATCTATTTGATAAAATGAAATTAAAATTTTAAATAAATTCTTAAAAATCATCTTACAGTGTATTTTTGATAATTTATTGAAAATAATAAATTTTTGATGAATAGTGAAAGTAATAATTTTTATTAAAATAATATTTTCATTTAAAGCATTAAAAATGTTAAATTTTGTTTTAAAATGGTTCTAAAAGTATAATTAGTAAAATTTTGTTATTATTAATTTTATATAGTTCATTGGAATTAGATTTATTTTTAATTTTGATATAATGTTTTTTATACTTAAGGAAATTTTTTCTTTGGATAACCACCTTTTCGATGCATTTTTGGGTTCAATTTTATATTAAATATTTCCACATATATTAATTTAATTTTTTTAAATTTCTTCTATATTTGGAATCATAGTATTTATTATTATTTAATAGGGTTAACTTAATTTTTTCTCATAATGTATAATAAAAATAGTTAAAATATGTTACAATGATTAAGGTTAAAACAAGCTTACCAAGGGTTAAACTAAAATGATAAGACTTAAAATGAAATAAAAACTTGATGAAAATCCATTGGTTTTTTATATTTATACCTTAAAATTATTTCCTCATAATATGAGTAATTTAGATCCTTGTTTCCAAGAAAGTTACTTGAAATTATTGTAAAACTTCGGAAAATTACAAGTGTGGAATTCACATTAATTATAAAAGGAAACCTACTATTCTTTTTTCCTTTAAATTTAAAAATCATTTTTTGGATAATAACTGCCCAAATAACTTAATTAATTCCCTTCCCAAATTTTAGAATTCTTTTTTTAGAAAACTCATCTAATAATGTTTTTTCAAACATAAAGAGGTTGTCTGAAGAAGAGGTATCATTCTTAACCGAGATTTTTTGTTTTATATATTCTTCCACCTCATTAAAATATTATTCAAGTATAACGAAATAATAAAAAAAGTATCTTACATATAATTATATGTTATTATGTTAATATAATAATTGACATCCATCTCCTCTTCCATCAAATGGGAAACGAAACTGTTTATCGTGTGTACGGCAGACTACCGCCTTGCGAGCCAATGTAATTCATTTTCTATTACTACATCTTATGAATGGATATAATGATAGATTTAATTTATATATATTATATTTATAACATAATTATCATATCCACCATCTTATCTTCCAATCCATTGGAAAGTGACAATGTTGGTCATGCGTATGCGTGGACTAACATCTCCACAAAGCGATGTGATACATTTTTCATTTTATTTTGACATGAATGGTAATAAGGATATATTTATTAAATATATATAATATCTATTATGTAAAAATTATTTCCTAAATGTGAATTATTATTTTACTTTATTTTATTCCATCCTTCAAAAAAATGGAAACAACGTTCACACGTACATATAACCCGCTGTCTCCATAAACGAAGTAATTCATTTTTAAATCTCTAATTTTATAGATGAATATAAATATGTATATAATGAATATATATTATATTTATATAATTATTAAAATTATATATATTATGGAAAAATTATCATAGTACAAGGACCAGAACTACTTAACCAAAACATACAGGAAAAACGAAGCAACTATCACCTGAAATAGTTATTTTAACAAAGAATTATTAATAAGCAGGTAATAAAAGGTTATAAGTAAATCAAATATGGTATGTAATATATGATTATGATTATATAATATATTTTTAATAAACCTATATTTATTATACATGATTTTCAAATGTGTACTAAAAAAGTATTGACTTGAGGTAAGGGATTTTCATCTCACTTTTATTTTTGTGAGACACATGCCATATTCACCACTTGTTTCTTTTACATAGTGTATATAAGACCGCTGAATGTATTTTATTATTATTATTATGAAATTTATGTGTATTTAAATATCCATATAAGTTTCTTTCTTTCATTTTATTTATGGTTCAAATTTTACTAAAGTGTTAAGAGATTTATGTCACAATCTCATTGTTTATTAGGATTGTTTTTTTATTATGCTTACGATGATGAAGTTTATTGATATACCTCTCAAGAATATCATGAATATTAATTTAACATGTTTATTTTTGGAGAATAAATTCTTTCAATTTATTTCACTCTCTTTAATAAATAACGATACCGAAAACAGATAAAATGGAATTATACTCACATCCTATCAGGCCACCATTTGGTACCCGAGCATATTATATAGATGCTAGTTTGTATAAGTGAAAAGGAATTTTTTATGGATTTTTTGATTACTGGATGGGATGGATTTATGAGTTGGGACCAAAATGGGGTTTAGTATTAGGGAATATTGATTCTTTTTTGAGTCTTCTAGTCTTTTACTTGTATTGTTTCTAGTAAGACATTTAGTTACATTTCAGCACATCATTATATTATTCCTATTATTATTTATTGATTATTTAGTTGGATTTTATTATTTGTTTATGATTCATATATACTTTGATTACTTTCATTTAAATAGATTATCTATACTAAGATGAAACTTATTACTAGGGGGTATAGTCTCCCCACTATATATTTCACACCTCTACTGCTAGTCAGCAACCTCTGGAAAACTGGGAGGTGTGCTTGAGGTCACATACCCAACCCCTTTTATCTACATGAGAGAGATCTGGATTGGGGGATGTTACAACAATGAATTGGCATGGTTCGTAAATTACACTTTCCTCTTCATAGTACAAAAATACTCACACATAGTCGAGGAGGTCTTGAGATTACAGAATACAGATAATGATGGATGTGTAGGGACTTATACATTTTTGAATAAAAATGATGATGCAAAAATCTTCAATAAAACAAATTAATTATTTATAATAATAAAATATAGATAAATAATTAATTAAATAAATAAAAACAGATATACACATATTTGGTTGGTGCTCAAGACCAGTCAATGAGTAAAGTAGAAGTGCGATAAAATAAAATTTTAGTAACTTAAGTATGAGGGAATTAATTATATTAAAACAATTATTTAAATTAAAATAATTTAATTCTATTCAATCTATTATTAATTTAACATTAATACTAAATATTAAATTAATTTTCTATTTAGGTATTAAAATAATTTATTTTAAACCAAAAATTAATATTATAATTAATTTAATTTAATATACATCCCAATGATCACTACATCAATGCTCCTTTGATTCAAGGAGATAAACTTGATCTGATCACTTGGATTGATAGGTTCTCTCTCTAAAATCGAGAGAGGAGAGAGAGTCTATGGAGAACTCGTAGTGAATAGTAGTTGTGTGAGAGCCTATCTCCTTCTATATATAGTGGATGCTCAAATACCTGAAAAGGTTTCCCTGACCCCTGAATATTTAACTTCAACTAAATAAGTAATAAATAAATAATTATGATGAAGTAAATGAATCATAAATATTATTTATATTTCGTCACATACTTGTAATATATATTAAATAAATTACATGATAAAACCAAATCATTAACTCAGCTCGTAATTCCCACTTAATATTAAATGAACATGGAATATTAAAATAATATTAATTTGTATAATATTTTTATTATACTCACTAAATACCTCATAAATAATTTTAATAAATAAATTCAACTGAATTATTACATACTCAAATAATAATGAATTTATTTATTCATTGGTGATCATTTACTTAGATAAATCTCAAACCTCATGGTTCCATTATCTCAAAAAATGGAAACAAAGTTTATGTGTATGTATGAGCTACCATCTCCATGAACAACGTAATTCATTTTTTTATATAATTTTATGGATGAATATAAACATGTATATAATGAATATGTGTGATATTTATATTAGGGTTAGGGTTTTTGAGATAATGGAACCATGATCAAATTACAAGGACCAAAACTACCGAACCAAAACCTATATGAAAAACGAAGCAATTATCATACAGAATAGTGATTTTAACAAATAATTGTTAATAAACGAGTGATAAAAGATTATAATTAAATCATATATGGTAGGTTATATATGATTATAGTTCTTGAATATATTTATAATAAACCTATATTTATTATGAAGGTGGTTCTAACGTGTATGAATAAAGTTGATAGTTGAGGTAAGGAGTTTTCATCACACTTTTATTTCTATGAGACACATTCCATATTCACCACTTGTTTCTTTTATGTGGTTTATATACTCCCATTTAATGTATTTGATGATTATTTTTATAAAATTTATGGGTATTTAAATATCAATATAATGTTATTTATTTCACGGGGTTTATGATTAAAAAGATACCAAAGTGGTCTCAGTAAAATACATCCCTCCAATGTATTAGGTAAAATATTATATATCATTAAATAACTATGAGAAATAAGTCAATGTTCTTGATCCAATATGGTAAATAATTCTATTTTCTTGATCTACTATAGGAAACAAGTTGATTTTCTTGATCTATTATGGGAAACAAGTGTTGATGGCTAATCCGTTATGATTTGATGGCCATGCTAGTTTATATTTACATATGAAATGGTTTCTATACTCAAGATGGATCCATAATTTTATGAAACAAAATTATGGTTCAGGATTGATTTATAATGATTTATCACTCTTATGATTCATAACCTTTTGAAACGATAAATATTTATGTCACGACTCATGTCTATGATCTTTGAAATATTGGGTATTAACTTTGTAAGTTATGGTCATGATATCATACACTTATGCTAATATTATTCTTTTATATGACCATTGATTGATATCTCCCAGGTTTACCCTTACTAAGAATCATATTTCAACCTTTCTTATGTTTCATTTCCCTAGATCATGAAGAAATGTTTTAATTAGGGTATATCTATGAAGAGTACTAAATTAGGAGATCTTTTAAGGGTATCTTAAAGATATTTCATGAAATAATAAGATTGTTTATCTAGTTTCCAAAGTCACTAAACCTTTATGGTCTTTAGGTGTGTGTTTTTGGAATATATTGAATATTACTCTAAAAACATGTATAATTGATATATGAAAATTTGATGTTTCTATAGTTGGTATTAGAGGAAAGGTTTAGTTAATGTTTGGAAAATAGGATAATAACACTTTATTAATAACCCTAAGGGTAATTCTAAGTATATGATAATGTACTAATTTATAGTAAATAAAGGAGATTGGTTTTACAAGAAACACATCACTATCTAAATACTATAAGTGGACATAGTTTTGGAACAAATGTGTCTAGGGGAAATAACCCCAAAAAGTTTTGGTTGAGTATATCTCATCCATAATTTTGAAGCATGTTAAGTGTTTCCTTACTACTTACCTAGTTTGACACTCTTAGGGTATATGATTGGGTATATTCAAATTTTCTTTATGAACCATAATTAATGATTTTAATAGATAATGATCATGGATGAACTAGGTTAAACAAAATGTGTCATATATTTTAAAGAATGTGTCAGTATTTATACATCCTATGAATTATTTTTTAGGATTCATTACTCTCATTGACAGTTATTAATTACCATGCTAACATTTTTGTTTTAGTAAGGTATTAAAGATAAAATAATGAAGTTGATGTGGTTACAAGTATTCTTAAATATCTAAGTATCATATTTGAGCACAATTATATGAATTACTGTATATAAGTAAAAGTATCAAGGAATGTAAATTAGTATCCCCAATGATTTGTTGTTGAATTAGTAGTGAAAAACCCTAATGGTATAATGATCACATCTCAAGTCTATAGTTCCACTGTGATTTAATTTTTTGGGAAAGTGATTCTTGAAAATATTATAACTCTCCCTTTAGTTAAATATGATGTGATTATAGGAAAGGATTATATTTATTTATATGGATCCTATATCAATTGTTGAGGAATATAATTCACATTTCATATTACAAATGAACCTATGATCATTTATCAGTGTGAGTATGAATAAAAAATCCCAATGGAAATTAATTTTTTATTTTGGGTCTTTAATCCTATCCACGAAGGCTATTTGTCTTAGATGTTTGGGTAAAAACTCAACATCAAAGACATGATTATTGTTTGGGATATTGTTTATGTAAATCCAGAAAAATTTATTGGTCTTATTTTGAGTTTTGAAGTTTTTTTTTCAATATAACTCATACCTAATGCTGCACCTATTTCAAACACTCCTTATACAATGGCCCAATTGAGTTATAGGAATTAAAAAAGAAACTCTAAGAGAATATTGATAAAGGATTTATTTGGTCAAGTGCGTCACTTTGGGGGTACACCAGTTCTTTTTCTTAAGAGTAAAGATGGATCAACAAGAAAATTCATTGATTATAGATAAATTAAGAAGATAACTATCAATAAAAAAATATTATACCCTATATAGATGATTTATTTGACCAAATTACAAGGAGATCAATAATTTTTCAAGATTGATCTTCAATCTGGGTACTATCATTTGAGGGTTAAAAGTGAAGATATATCTATGAAAACATTCTATATAAGGTATGAACACTATGGATTTATATTTATTCAAATGGTCTTACAGACTTTCATTCTATATTCATGGATTTAATAAAAAATATTTAGAAATTACCTTGATCAGGTTTTGGTAGTCTTTATAGATGATATTATTATATTTTTAAAGTGAAAGTAAGAACATGATTATCACTTTATAATTTTACTGAATACCCTAGGGAAGTAAAATTTGTATAAAAAATTTACCAAGTGTGAATTTTGAATTTGGAAAGTTTCATTCTTGTGTTATATAATCTTATATGATGGTATTTCGGTGGATCCTTCAAAGATGGAATTTATTGAGAAATATCCTCGAATAATAATGGTTACTAAAATCCATAGTTTTCTTGGTTTGTATAGATATTATTTATTATTTATGGATAATTTATCATAGATTTTTAATCCCATATAAAAGTTAACTTTGAAGGGATCCAAGTTCCTTTGGATAGATGAATGTGAGGATAATTTCAAGGAACTGAAGAGAAGGTTAGTCATCACACCTGTTCTTAAATTAACTTTAAAAGGATAAGGGTTTATAATATATAGTTATGTAAAAAATAAGGGGCTAGGATGAATTCTAATGTATAATGATATGTTTATAGCTTATGAATTATTATAATTGAAGGTTCATGAGAAGAATTCATCAAATCATGAATTGGAGTTAGCTGTGGTATTTTTCTCAATGAGGAAACAAAGTAATTATCTTTATAGAGAAACATGTGACATATATACTGATCATAAAATCTTAAAGTATATACTCACTAAAAAACATCTTAATATGTGTAAAATAATATTGTTGGATCATATTAAAGATTATTACTTCTCTATATATCACCACCCTAGAAAAGCGAAGAAGATTTATAATGATTTGATATAAAAGGATCATGAAATATTATCTATGATGAGGATCATAAAATATCTAATATTTTAGGATTTTAAAAAATAGATCTATAAATCTTGATGGAAGGGGATAAATATTATCTTGACCAAATTAATGTTCAACTATCTATCCATGTAAGGATTAAAGTGGCATAAAAGGAAGATGTATAACTGCAAAATAAAGTGAGAAATGTCCTTGTGTTCAACCTTGATTGTGATTAAATGATAAGGTTTAGGAACTATGTATATATATCATCCCAACCAAATTTGAATAAGGATCTATTGGATGAATCTCATAGTTCATCATTCTATTTTCATCCTAGAAGTACAAAGATGTATATAGATATGAAAGAGTATTTCTAGAAGGACAATAATAAAATAAATATTGTAGAAAATATATCTCAACTCTTGGTATGTAATTAAGTTAAGTATGAGTGATAAAAGAATAAGGGTATTTTACAACCAATACCCATACTAAAATGGAAATTGGAAAACATCCCCATGGATTTTTTCATTTGAGTCCCCAAAACATCTAAAGGCCATAATTCTATTTGGGTTGTAGTTGATCGCCTTAAAATTTCATCACAATTTATTTCTATTTGAGAAGACTCTTCTATTAATAATATTTTCAGAATATACCTTAATGAAGTGGTAATGTTTCATGGAGTACCATATTATATTATATCTAATTAGTATCCAAGGTTTACTACGATGTTTTGGTGAAGTATTTAGTAGGCTATGGATATATAATTAAGTTTCAACACTGATTATCATCAACAGAGATATTATCAGTATAAAATAAACATTCAAACCTTGGAGAATATGTTGAGATATTGTTTTTCGTAATTAAAATGTGGTTGGGATCAAAACCTCCATCTATTCAAATTTTCTTACAACAATATCTTTCACTTGAGTATTCATATGACTCCTTATGAATACCTTTATGGAAGGAAGTTTATAACTCAAATGTGATGGAATAAAGTTGAATAAAGAAAGATATTGGGACATAATAAATATAAATAAATAGAATATAAGGTCATAAATATTCAATAAATCATAAGGGAAACACAAATTTTATAGAAAAGTTATACTGATAATCGTCCATGAGATATGGAGTTTGAAGTTAGTGACAAAGTGTTTCTATCAATTTATCCATTGAAGAAGGTTATGAAATTTAGGAAGAATGGAAATCTAATATATAGTGATATTGGCCCCTTTTATATTCTTGATCAAGTCAGGATAATAACTTATCATTTGGTGCTTCCACTGAATATCTCTCAAGTTCATGATGTATTCCATGTATCTCTCTTGAGGAATTACTTACATGACCCTTAACATATACTAAACATAGAAGTCATAAAACTGGAGTAAGATCTATATTATGAGTAATAAACCATAAAGATTTTGGATTTTATAGATAAAGTGCTATAAAACAAAAACACTCACTTGGTCAATGTTTCGTGGTGAAACCACCAATTTGAGAAAGTGATATGGGAACCTGAAGATATAATGAGGAAGAAGTATCCTCAGTTGTTTGTATCAGAGTGAAATAATTTCAAGGGTGAAATTATTTTAAGGGGGATAGAATTTAACACCCCTATATTTTATGAAATATATTTTTTAAAATAAATTTAATCTCTTTGATAGCTTGTATTACATGCCACACTGAGTTTAAATGAACCATGATATACTATTAAATTAATATTATTTAATCTGATAATTATCCCTAGACACTATATTAGAGGGTATGAATTGGAAAAAATAAATTTTAAAAAATATGGTTTATATATGTATCAAATGAATTATTTGGTTATTAATTAATTAAAAGTAAAATAAAGGTGGTATTTTTTCCTGAAAAATTGTTTTTATGAACTCCATGTGTTTTAATATTAATAAATTAAGTTAATCACTATTGGTGAATGATTTTAATAAAATTTATATATTATATATTGAATAAAATGTTTTAATTTTCATCTGATATTTTTTTACTAGGTATGGGATAAGAATAAATCCTATTTTATGCTTAAAAAATGTATTTTTTCTAAAAAAATGTTTAGTCATGTCTTGAAAAGTTAATTTTTTTTGCCACTTTTAGAAAATCTATTTGAAAAAATGAAATTAAAATTTTAAATAAAATCTTAAAAATCATCATACAGTGTATTTTTGATAATTTATTGAAAATAATAAATTTTTTATGAATAGTGAAAGTAATAATTTTTATTAAAATAATATTTTCATTTAAAGCATTTAAAAAGTTAAATTTGGTTTTAAAATGGTTCTAAAAGTATAATTAGTAATATTTTGTAATTATTAATTTTATATAGTTCATTGGAATTAGATTTATTTTCAATTTTGATATAATGTTTTTTATACTTAAGGAAACTTTTTCTTTGGAAAACCACCTTTTCGACGCATTTTTGGGTTCAATTTTATATTAAATATTTCCACATATATTAATTGAATTTTGTAAAATTTCTTCCATATTTGGAATCATAGTATTTATTATAATTTAATAGGGTTAACTTAATTTTTTCTCATAATGAATAATAAAAATAGTAAAAATATGTTACCATGATTAAGGTTAAAACAAGTTTACCAGGGGTTAAACTAAAATGATAAGGCTTAAAATGAAATAAAAGCTTAATGAAAATCCATTGGTTTCTTATATTTATACCTTAAAATTATTTCCTCACAATATGAGTAATTTAGATCCTTGTTTCCAAGAAAGTTGCTTGAAATTATTGTAAAACTTCGGAAAATTACAAGTGTAGAACTCACATTAATTATAAAAGGAAACCTCCTATTCTATTTCCTTTAAATTTAAAAATCATTTTTTGGACAATAACTTCCCAAATAACTTAATTAATTCCCTTCCCAAATTTTAGAATTCTTTTTTTGTTAGAAAACTCATCTAATAAGGTTTTTTCAAACATAAAGAGGTTGTCTGAAGAAGAGGTATCATTCTTAACCGAGAATTTTTGTTTTATATATTCTTCCACCTCATTAAAATATTATTCAAGTATGAGGAAATAATAAAAAAAGTATCTTCCATATAATTATATGTTATTATTTTAATATAATAATTGACATCCATCTCCTCTTCCATCAAATGGGAAACGAAACTGTTTATCGTGTGTACGGAGGACTACCGTCTTGCGAACCAATGTAATTAATTTTCTATCACTACATCGTATGAATGGATATAATGATAGATTTGTTATATATATATATTATATTTATAACATAATTATAATATCCACCTTCTTATCTTCCAATCCATTGGAAAATGACAATGTCGGTCATGCGTATGCGTGGACTAACATCTCCACAAAGCGATGTGATACATTTTTCATTTTATTTTGACATGAATGGTAATAAGGATAAATTTATTAAATATATATAATATCTATTATGTAAAAATTATTTCCTAAATGTGAATTATTATTTTACTTTTTTTTATTCCATCCTTCAAAAAAATGGAAACAACGTTCACGCGTACATATGACCTATTGTCTCCATAAACGAAGTAATTCATTTTTAAATCTCTAATTTTATAGATGAATATAAATATGTATACAATGAATATATATTATATTTATATAATTATTACAATTATATATATTATGGAAAAATTATCAAAGTACAAGTACCAAAAATACTTAACCAAAACATACAGGAAAAACAAAGCAACTATCACCTGAAATAGTTATTTTAACAAAGAATTATTAATAAGAAGGTAATAAAAGGTTATAAGTAAATCACATATGGTATGTAATATATTATTATGGTTATATAATATATTTTTAATAAACCTATATTTATTATACATGATTTTCAAATGCGTACTAAAAAATTATTGACTTGAGGTAAGGGATTTTCATCTCACTTTTATTTTTGTGAGACACATGCCATATTCACCACTTGTTTCTTTTACATAGTGTATATATGACCCCTGAATTTATTTTATTATTATTATTATGAAATTTATGTGTATTTAAATATCCATATAAGTTTCTTTCTTTCATTTTATTTATGGTTCAAATTTTACTAAAGTGGTAAAAGATTTATGTCACAATCTCAATGTTTATCAGGATTGTTTTTTTATTATGCTTACGATGATGAAGTTTATTGATATACCTCTCAAGAATCTCATGAATATTAATTTAACATGTTTATTTTTGGAGAATAAATTATTTCAATTTATTTCACTCTCTTTAATAAATAACGATACTGAAAACAAATAAAATGGAATTATACTCACACCCTATTCAAGCCATCATTTGGTACCCGAGCATATTATGTAGATGCTAGTTTGTATAAGTGAAAATGAATTTTTTATGGATTTTTTGATTACTAGATGGGATGGAGTTATGAGGTGGGACCAAAATGGGGTTTAGTATTAGGGAATATTGATTCTTTTTTGAGTCTTCTAGTCTTTTACTTGTATTGTTTCTAGTAAGACATTTAGTTACATTTCAGCACATCATTATATTATTCCTATTATTATTTATTGATTATTCAGTTGGATTTTATTATTTTTTTATGATTCATATATACTTTGACTAATTTCATTTATATATATTATTTATACTAAGATGAAACTTATTACTAGGGGGTATAGTCTCCCCACTATATATTTCACACCTCTACTGCTAGTCAGCAACCTCTGGCGAACTGGGAGGTGTGCTTGAGGTCACATACCCAACCCCTTTTATCCACGTGAGAGAGATCTGGATTGGGGGATTTTACAATAATGAATTGTCATGGTTCATAAATTACACTTTCCTCTTAATAGTACAAAAATACTCACACATTGTCGAGGTGGTCTTGAGATTACAGAATACAGATAATGATGGATGTGTAGGGACTTATACATTTTTGAATAAAAATGATGATGCAAAAATCTTCAATATAACTAATTAATTATTTACAATAATCACATATAGATAAATAATTAATTAAATAAATAAAAACAGACATACACATATTTGGTTGGTGCTCAAGACCAGTCAATGAGTAAAGTAAAAGTGCGGTAAAATAAAATTTTAGTAATTTAAGTATGAGGGAATTAATTAAATTAAAATAATTATTTAAATTCAAATAATTTAATTCTATTCAATCTGTTATTAATTTAACGTTAATACTAAATATTAAATTAATTTTATATTTAGGTATTAAAATAATTTATTTTAAACCAAAAATTAATATTATAATTAATTTAATTTAATATACATCCCAATGATCACTACATAAATGTTCCTTTGATTCAAGGAGATAAACTTGATCTGATCACTTGGATTGAGAGGTTCTCTCTCTAAAATCGAGAGAGGAGAGAGAGTCTATGGAGAACTCGTAGTGAATAGTAGTTGTGTGAGAGCCTATCTCCTTCTATATATAGTGGATGCTCAAATACCTGAAAAGGGTTCCCTGACCCCTGAATATTTAACTTCAACCAAATAAGTAATAAATAAATAATTATTATGAACTAACTGAATCATAAATATTATTTATATTTCGTCACATACTTGTAATATATATTAAATACATTACATGATAAAACCAAATCATTAACTCGGCTCGTAATTCCCACTTAATATTAAATGAACGTGGAATATTAAAATAATATTAATTTATATAATATTTTTATTATACTCACTAAATACCTCATAAATAATTTTAGTAAATAAATTCAACCAAATTATTATATACTCAAATAATAATGAATTTATTTATTCATTGGTGATCATTTACTTAGAGAAATCTCAGACCTCATGGTGGTTCCCACATTTTCCAAAATTCATATTCTCCAGAATAGGGTAGATTATTTAATATTTTGTTATGTGTGACCCTTTAGTCCCTTATATTGACAGTAGTGAATAGTATCCACAGGCCAAGAACAGAGTCTTGCAACCCATCAGGTCCCCAAAATAGATAAGGAATAGTTATAACAACAACAACCAACCTAAAAACCTGCACTGTGTAATATAATCTATTTGTCTTTAGATATATCATAAATAAGGATGCACACTTTTGTCACCATCCTTTCTTTATAGTTTAATGATCTAACTGGATAAACTTACCTATGACTACCTTGACCAAGGATTTATGAAGGTACTACCATCCCGATCAACCAGAACTGAGATATATTACTAACTTAACATAGAAGAAACAAATTCTTTATTAACCATTCAACCAATTGCATACCACTAATGATTCACTCAACACAAGATACCTTTCCCCAATTTAATTATCATGGTTCTTGCCTAGCATAAAAGTATGCAATGAAATGGAATACATTGATAGTGATATCAAGTCAGGAGACCAATACACATGTCCTTATATAGGAACACACAATGACACCTGAAACATGTGGTGTTCCTATTTGTGGTTCTTTCCTCATGATATCACCTACCATAGATCACCAAGTGAAAAATTCATGAGAAAAAGTCTCATTGCTTATGAGCCCCCAACCCATGATAGTCAGAAATCAACTATGTCTAGTCAGTATGATGTATCTAGACTATAGGAAATTTATTTAAGATTAATTTAATAGTATCTCAAGGTTCCCATTATATGCTGGTATCTATTATAGACTTTTTTACATGATAATTAATCCATGGACATTACCATTTAAATAGTGGATTCATAAATGTCTACACTATAAAAGGAAACCCACAATCCTCTCCTTTTCACATTTGAAAAACCCATTGGTTCAGAAATTCAATATCCAAATCACTTCCTTACTTTCCTACCATCATCCTAGAATCCTTGGTTTGATCAGAAATTTCATGTAGGAAGGCTTTAGGTATAATCCTAAAGAGGTGGTCTAAAGAAGTGGTAATGTTCCTAACTATGCATCCTTGTTTTGTTTCTTCTTCCACCCCTTAAAATATTACTCAATAATGATAATATAATAACATAATTATATTATTTATACTAATAATATATTATGTTAATGGAATAACCTAAATAAATCTCTACTTCTATCAAATGGGAAACAAAACCATCGATCATGTGTTTGGCAGAATATCACCTAGTGAACCGATGTGATTTTTTCCATCATTCCATCTAATAGATGTTTATAATGATAGATTTAATGTTTATATACGATAAAAATGAAATATTAAACAGTATTTAAAAGTAATATATCATATAATTTATTACCTTACCATCCATTCAAAATGATAACATTGTTCGTGTGTACGGCAGACTCCGCAACCCGAAGCGATGCGATTTGTTTATTTTATTAAGACATCACATGAAAGGTATATATAAGTGTATTTAATGAAATAATATTTATTTTTGATATAATTATCATTATGGAAATATAAAATATCACTTAAATTATTTCCATAATGATCATTGAAAAATGGAAATGTTACTTATGCATACGTACGACCTACCATTTCTATGATTGTAACATTGTTAAATTTTCATAAACATCCTTTAGGATTTGTATTAAAAGTATAATTGAAGTGTAAAAATTATAATTATTTCATTATTATTGTCTTTTATATGATTAATTAATAATCCCTTTGACCATAGTAAACTTACCAAAGTGTTTTTTGGACATATGAGTCAAACATCGTCAAAACATTCGAATTGAACCTAAATGATTAAGTAATTTAAATTTGAAATGTTAATGAATAAAATAAAATTAATAATAATATTTAAAAAGGTTAATAATTAATTAAATAATTATTTTTGTTATTATTCAGGAATATAAAAAATACACATGATGAATCAGTCTCAAGGTAAGGGATTTGTCTGAACCACCTTTTTCTTTAGTTTATGGACACTCTCTCTATAAATAACTCCACCTCTTGATTTAATGATATGTAATGATTATAAATTATTAATATATGTCTATTAAATATACAAATATCTCATTTTTTACTTTTATGGGGAAATACATGCCTTATGACCATTTCTCAAATTCCTTATTCTTTCAAGTGTGCCACTCACCTCACTTATAAAATGACACCACCCTTATCTATACTTAACACCTTAAAAACATTTTGGTTCAGAAAAATAAATACCAAAATCACATTCAAAGATCCTTCCTCTAATCCAATAATCCTTAATTTTTTTCATAAATTCAATCTATAATGTATTTTGGTGAAAACTTAAGGAGGATTCCCGAAGAAGAGATAATGTTAGTCAATAGATGTTTTTATTTTATTTTTTACTCCACCTCCTTAGATTATTATTAAACCATGATGATATGATAAAATAATTATATTACTTATACTTATATGTTTTTATGTTTAATTCAAGACGTATACCCATCTCTACGTCCATAAAATGGGTTACAAAATCATCATTCATGTGTACGGAGGACTCTGCCTCCCAAACTAACGTCATTAGTTTTTTTACTTTACCACCTTTCATGATAGAGTATAATGATGTATATAAAGTATATATATGATATTTATAGAATGATTATATATATTTATTCATTATATCATATTTTCCATTTTACTTTCTATTATATAGGGTATATAATAATGTCTCTTTTGTGCACGGAGGACTACCACCTCACGAAGCGATGTGATTTTTTTCACTAAAAATTCACATGGAAGATAACGAGGATAAACATATGTGGTATAAATGACATATTTTTGATATTAGTGAAAAAATTATAATTTTTAAAATATAATATATTATTTTATTTCACTCACTGAATGATGATGGCATTATTCACGTATGTGTGGACTACCACCTTATTGCAGTGATATGACTCTATTTTCATCACCACACAACATATAAGATATGTATAAGTGTGATTAAATAAATACTATGGTATTTATGATATAATTTTAATTACATAAATATAATATATTTCTTGCATCTATAATATAATGATGTTTGAGAAATTGAAATGTTACTCATGTGTACGTACGACCTACCGTCTCCATGATCATAACACACATAATTTATTAAAACCAATATTCATGATATGTATTAAAATTATAATTCATTTATAAATATGATAATAATTTCAAGATAATTATTTTATAAGTTTTATAACCATAATATAATTTAGATGATGAAAAATATCAAATCAAAACATTTACAGAAAACAAAGTGGTTATTACTCAAAATGTGACATTAATATGGAATTGTTAATTAATGGGTAATAAAAGGAAACAAGTAGATAATATATGGTAATATATATATATATATATAATTATTGACCTTTGATATATTTATAATAAAATTATATTTTTTATAAGAGGTTTGAATGTGTAAGAATCAATTCGAGACTTACCGTAACAAATGTAGTCTCTCATTTATTTTTGAGAGACATATGAAAATTCACCACTTATTACTTTTTTGTGGTAAATATATTTCCCCTTTAAAATTTTATATAATTAATCCAATTATTTTTATGATTTATAACATTTAATTTTATTTTATGCTTTATTGGTTATTAAGATTTATAATTTTTCTAATGCAGTATAGGAATTTTGTCTCAATTTTTATTCTTTGATACTTATGTCTTCTTATGCACCTATATTATTTTATGAGGTGTATATAAAGAACCTTTGACAAGTTATATCATTATTATATTTTATCTCATTATATTTTAAGTTTAATTTAATGTTATTCATTCATGGGGTTTATGATTAAATGTTACCAAAGTGGTAATGGTCTTATGGTATAATCTAATCATTTATCAGGATTGGTTATGTTTATGCTTCCAATGATAAAATATGATGGTCCATATCTCTAGAGACTCATGAATTTTATTATCCTATAGTTATGTAATGTGAATAAATATCTTCCATTCATTTTACTCTCTTTAAGCACTCAAAATTTCAAAAGAATATTTTTAATAAACATCATCTTTTTGATCGAAAATCCTTTTTCATCTAAAACCATGTTTTCTAGAAACATTTTTAACATTATAAAAAAATTAAAGAATTTTTTACCTGTGTTTTATTTTTTACAATATGTTTTTAAAGTAATTTTCATTTCATTTCCCAAACAAATCCCAAACCCATATCTGATACATGGTTTATATTTTTATGAAACACTCTTCTTTTTACATGGGTTATGCTATAATGAAATGATGAAATGACTATGAAACCTATTTATTTTCCACAAGTTATAATATCATGAAATGTTTATGAAAACCATTTCATTTAATGTGTTATGATATTAAATACGTTTTTTGATCTTTTGGGACACATATGTTGTATTTTCATTATTATATGGGTGAGATCTATATATCTCTTCATTAAATTGGGTAATGATTAATGTTATATGAGCTCAAAGGGTACATAAGAGGTTATCCCAATCCTGGAAGAGGGAACATGGGAGGTTATACCAATATCTAAATAGGGGAAATAGAAGGTTATCTTGATCCTAAATGAGGGTAAATGGGAGGTTATCCTAATTCAAAATAAGGTAAATGGGTGTTTAGCCCAAGCCTAACATGTAATGAATGTTTTGGTGTGTTGCCTTGACATAATATTTTCTATGATTATCTATATGCTACACTTTCATTTTGTATGACAATGTTAGTCTCTCCTGGATCATGTTCTTCAATAAACTTATGATTTTTTTGTTATAAACTCCCAATACTTATTCCATGACTCAATATTGTAATCATTGACATGCATGGTATGGTTTTAAAATTTTATTCTCATGTTCTCATACCCCTGTTCATGTTATGCTTATGTATCTCCCTTATTTACCCGTACTGATCATCTTGAGATCATCCTTTATAATTTTTCCTTTCCCTAGGTTATGAATAAAAGTTTTATACTAATCATGTTTTAATTATTAATTTTTTTTAAATTTTTTTTAATAAAAATCTATTTTTATAAAATATCAATAGTGTCAATTTTGACACAATTTATTTATTTGACTTTAAATAAAATAAAAACAAAAGATAATTTCTAAAAAAATATTTAATACACTCCTAAAATGTCATAGTAACCTAGAAAATTTGTGTAGAATATTAATTAGTTCATATGATTTTTTTTAATATTTTTAAAACCATTTTGTTGATATTTCTATTAATAATATAATTTCTACACCACTATTATGTCACATTAATGGTAATTATTTAATCTCTAAATATTATAAATAAATTTCTGTAGTGTAAGAAATTCTTCTATATTTCTAGAAACTATCTACAGTAGATATTATATCATAATTATCCATATATTAAAATTGATATACTTATATAAAATGAGATTGTGATATTTTATCACATTCATTAGTTTTTATTATATTCATGTCATATTCATTGGTAATTGGCCATTAAGATATTAAATTTCAAAAAATAGATAATAATGATCAAATTTAGTCATCCAATATGATTTTTACAGGTTTTAAGGTAATTTTATAATATCATTGTTAAATTTAATTACCAGATTTACCTTTAACCATGGTAATAAAAATAATTACCAAAGTTACTATGCATTATGCCCAAAAATAAAAGTAACATACTAACATATTTTGGACATAATGATTCCAAATATGGAATACATTTTAAAAAATTGAAAATTGTGAATTTTTAGTAATTAATTTAAAATTAATATTTTTGTCAAAATGAGAAAACTAGTTTTAAAAGTTAAAATATTGCATAAGATTGAAATGTTTTTACATCTAAATTTAATGTAAAATTAATTCCAATGACCTAAATTATATTAAATGGTAAAAATATATTCTATTTATACTTTCAAACCATTAAATAATATAATTTAACCATATAAATTATTTCCATGAAAAAATTTATTTTCAATTAAAATTTAGTGTCTTTTCACTATTCATCAAAACATGGAAGTTATCAGAAAAATATCATAAATTCATCCAAAGTAAATTTTTATATCTCAATTACAAATAAAATTTTTATGTTTTCATATAAAAATTATTAATGTGTCAAAATCTTAATATAAAAGGGGTTCTCCATTCAAAGGTGTAAAATTAAACTTTAAAAAAAATATTGTTTTATACATCAAATAGGGTTTTATTTATACCCTATAACTAAAATATCAATTGGATAAATAAATAAACTTTTATTAAGTATATATATATAATTAATTTAATTAACAATAGTAATTAACTATAAAATTAAAATATTTAATTTTTATTTTTCATAAATAATTGATAGCCAAAGAATTCACAATACATTTTCGTAAGTTAGTTATAATTATTCTCGCTATCCTAATAGCTAGGATGTAATGGTAATTTTATACTAAGGGTGTCTCATGGTCCGTTTAAACAAATGATTGTGTGAAACACAAGCTATTTAGGAATAAAAATTATTTAAAGAAAATATTTCATAAAAACATCCCGGTGTTACATATCTAACACTTATTGAAGCATGTATGGTCGATCCTGGGAGGCACATCAGAACCTAAATATCAAAATTATTTATTTATTATTATTTTAGTTAAATTTATTATGGTATATAAACACGCACTCAATTCCACACTAGATATATTTATAGATACCATTCGTGGTGGCCTACAAATTTGTATTTACACCTTGCTCTAGCCGTTATGGGTACCCAAAAAGACTGCATGGTTATAGGAAAAAATAAGAGAAAAGGAAATATGATTGATGGTTTATTTGTATTTATATAACGGAGAATAAGGTATGGGTTTGTGATAGGACTTAGAGATAGTTTTTTATCTCTTCCAATTTTTATTTTTATTTTTATTTTTGATTCTTGTGATATAACCATGAGGGATCTTGATTGGGTATTTATGACTTGTGTGACTTATATAAAATTAATTTTGACATTACATGATTTAATTTTCTATTTATTGGTAACTTCTATAATATACATCTTATATTATTAATTTGGATATATTTTATTTCCATTAGTTTAGTTATCATTTCTTACTCTGATATGGGGTTATATTTTTTTCTTAGAATTACCATAGACCCTAACTAGTAGTCAGAAACCTCTTTCATACTAAGAGATTCACATGAGGTTATATGGAAATACATTTTCATTATTTTGGAGTCATTAGGGCCATAGAAATAAAAATTATGTAACCTTCACCATTACACAAGCCTTAAATTCTCTCTTACTATCACATATGTACTCCTTTTTCTTTCCCACTTCACACAAAGCTTGTTCAACTACAACTTTGTGATTCTATTTAGAATAAATCACTCTGTAGACTTCTATAAAATTTCCTTCATTAACATGACCATATATAACCATGATTTTTATGATTTTTACGGATAATGTAGTTAACAACAAAATATAACTCATATTATTGAGACTATTTATTTTATCTTCTTAATTATCTTCTGAAAAATATTCTCCTTTGATAAATAGAGTATCAAAAGATCAATAGTTTTATTCTCATTTCTCCAAAACTCAACATAGATTATCAAATCTATATTGATCATTAATCTCTAATTTAGGATTTATTGGAAACACCATATAAATTTTAAAAAATGTGAATCTTCCAAAAAAAATTAGATATATTATAGATATACTATGAATCACATATTATTAAGGAAAAATTAATTAATAAACTTTAAGTTTATGTGAACAAACTAGTTATAGAAAACCAAAGTGATAAATAAAAGCCTACAACGTTTTTTGTTCATTCTTCCTGATCTTTTCATCTCCTACAAAACCAACCAAATCAAATACTAATTAATTAAATTATAACAAAACACTCTCTCACACACACACACACATATATATATATATCTCCCTATATCTTTTTTATATCAAATAATCTTTAGTAGTAGTTTTACAATAAACTTACAATAAATATACTCATCAAAATATTTCAACCAAATAATATTAAACTCGTGAATTTCCCTATTGTATTTTACCCTTAAATAGATATCCCATTTTGAGAAATATATTTACATTTCTCTTGAATGATTTGATTCTCCCAATTTTTCATAAAAAACAACACTAAATAAGGTAATATGAAAATTTTGAATACCTTAGTATTGAATTTATAGATTATAGAAATCCATAATCAACCACTTATTCTATAATGTATCCTTTATTGGTTGTTTTACAAAAAAAACTTCATAAACTCCTCATTATGAGTCAACTACAACTTCAATGATTTATATTCACTTGTAAAATATTCTTGAGATAGTAAAGCAATGTGAGTTTTCAAATTCAAATATATTATTTTCTAAGAAGTAACACCATATTATTCATTGGTTATTTAAGCCTTATATAGTTGAAAAACAATTAATGAACTAAAGTATGATATTTTTCGCCACTATGAACTTATAAAACAACCAAATTTTATATTTCTTCTATAAAATTTACTTGTTTTCCCAAAAAAATCAAATTCCTCATTTATAAAATACTCAAGATCATCTATGATATCCATATCTATAAAATTATTGTTCCTTAACTATAATATCTACATTATTTAACTTTTTATGACCAATGAGATAAATATATCCATTGATCAATGCATTCTCTTCCTCTATGCTTATAAAACATTTATTTACATCTTTACTAACATGAATCATATTTCCACTATTTTTTTATCCTTTAGTCAATAGATTCTTAGGTGAAGATAAATTTAGTATATTTATTATATAGATTATATACACCATGTATATTTTACTTCAATTTAACTATAAAAATGAGTTTATTATCTTTTTCTTTATTCCATAAATACATGGTTTTCTTTACATAAGGAAACAAACTTAATTGTCTTCTCTTTTAGTTTATCTCCATATTTTTCATTCATATAAACAGGGTCTTGAGTACATATTGAGTGAGGTATTTTTAAATTTTATATTCATCATGAATTTTAACAACCATAATAATTTAATCATTTCCTTTGGAGTTTTCTCCTACTTATCGATTAAACTTTTCAAAGTTAAACTTGTATTTATTCATGTGATTCCTAAAATATATCACCTTTTTACGAGTTAATTTGATTTCATTATCCTTACCTAATATTTTCACCTCCAAAAAATTATTTATTATCTTATCTAATTTAAGATATACCTTTAATATGTAAACTTATTTCACCAAATTTATTCCATTTCAAATGATGTTGTGCCGTCAAAACTCAGGGTTTAAGATATTTTCTTTAAGTCACTGTTCTACAAAAATAGATTTTATATGTATGAGAAGCAATAATTAAAATTATATTTTGATTTTAATTCCATATCTGTATCATTTATACTTTGTTATCAATTTAACCACCATTAGATAAATCTTAATTATTAATATTGATTACAACCATCTTCTCTCTAGGTTCTCTTAATAAGCCACATTCATCTCCATTGTCTTTGTTAGTCCCCTCCTCTATTTTTAAATGAATTTCCTTCTATACATGATATAATAAATCTTACCTTTATTTTAATCATAAGTATTGGTTTTACTAAATTTCTTCTACTTCCTCTTCAAAAGTCCCCTTCATGAATCATGTTAAAAATCACTATCATCTTCTTGAAACTTTGGGATCTTTTCCATAAAGTGTCTAATAACATAATAATTGAAACAAATTAATGGTAGTTTACTATAACAATTAACTTTTTTCCTTTATGATTATTCTTTTTAATTTAGAGAAATTATATAGTTGAATGATACACATGGATTTCATTAACAATTTGATACATTTTTATTTTAATATTAATTTGTTTAGTTTACTTTTTTAAATGTTTTTATTCTATTTTTATTATTTTTGTTAATTTATATATTTTTTAATTATTAGTCAACCATATATTAATATTCGTTATTTGTGTATTATTATTATTATATTAATTTTATAAAATTTCAATTATATATTATTTTAACTTATTATTTTTATTTATATAATCATAATATCATTACCATTATCACTATTAATTACAATATAATTATATGTAATATATTTATATATAATTATAGATTATAATAAAATTATTATTTATTGTTATTATTTAAAATTATATGTACTAATAATACTATTATTATTATATAGCTTTATTTATTTATTTATTATTATTATTATTTTGTTATCATTTGATAAATATTATCATATTTTATCTTATATATATATATATATTCATGAGATCATCCTCTTTGTTGGGGGGAGCCAGTTAACCCTATAATACTGCCACCCAAGCCTTGCACATTGACTCAGCCTTCCCAACCTCCTATCATGCACTATAAGGAGAACCCATGCCTCAACCATTATAAGAAACAAATGTAAAAATTTTCAAATTTGGGGAATGTGGGTGGTAGGTTAAAGTTGTTTCTTAAAACCACAACTCCCATATATTTATAGGGGTTATCGGGGTATGTGAATATTTGTAATACCATATCCCATTTCTCAAATATTCAGATAGTTTCATGTTTTAAAATATTATATCTATTATTATTATTTTAAAATTACCCTAGTTCTATTTCTAATAAATAGAGGGGTACCCCATCATTTGCAGACATAATTTTTCCCTCTCGTAAAGTATCTAAACTCTATTTAAACTTCTTCATGATTTTTAGAGTTCAAAGTGTGATTTATTTATACACATTGTGTTTGAAGGAGTTCTTATATTAATTTTTTTCTATCCCCAAATTTCTTCATTCTATATTGGGAGAAAATTATTTACAACATTGGGACACATAAAGGGGTAAAATTTCTCTTAATGATGTAAAGACCCGGATTTCCCGTGGATTTTTTTAAATACATGGGAATTTTATGAGTCCTCAGTTTCTAATGGCGCTTGATTCCGAGGCCCGATGTGCCCAGAATCAATTTAAGAAGTTTTTCTTAGGTACGTTCAGTAAATGTGCGAGCGGGATTTTATAACTTTTGAACTGGTGCTCAGAATGGAAATTTGAGGGCACCGTTGAACTCGCAGCACTGGTTTTCGCTTAAGAAGACTTTCATCTCGACGGCGGATGATCGAGAATAAAAGTTAGTTTGTGGATTTTTTATAAAAAATAATAAAATAAAGTGTAGCCACACTTTATTTTATTCCATCCTCCATGTGAGTGCGGGTAGTTGGAACCTCCACTTGGGAGTTGGGGGTGAGACCGCCACACCCTAACCTCCCATGAGAGGTTATGGTGGTGGGGCCTACCTGAACCCAACCTCCCATGTGAGGTTAAATGTGGTGGGGACCTCACGAGGCCACCCGAACCCTCTTTAATGGGAGGAGACCTTAACCTCTCAACTCTCCCACATTAATGAGGGAGCACCTCTCCACCTTTCCCCACCTTAATGAATCGAACCCCCCCTAATTAATTCGTGCAAACTTTCATTAATTAATTAGGTGGAGCCTCATAATTAAAACACCAATTTGAATTCTATTGTCAACGAAATAATAAGATAACCTACCTATTATTTCAATTGGAAAATATCATTTTGGTGGAACAGGGGAATGGAAAGCTAAGGAGAAAAAGCTTCATACGAAGAACCGTTCTCCCAACGAAGAATGCGAAGAACGCAAAGAACGCGAAGGACGCGAAGAACGCCGACAATGCTCTTCTTCTCCGACCTTCTTCCTTGGACCCCTTCAGCGTGGGATGGGATCATCTACCACGGATTGAAAGCCATCCTTCCGCGACGTCAACGAACAACTACCGAAAAATCAAAGGTAGGGGTTTGATTTTATTTAAAGTATGAAATTTTCCCCAGGTTCTTCCTTTCTCTCAAAATGAAGAACGATGGTAGTTGTGCTTCATACTAGTGAACCGTTTGTCATCGCCTTAAACGCGGAGGATTTGGGCTGACCTAACATAGCCCAACATCCTCTGTTGATTTTCCTCTCTCTTGTGGCATTCTACGGCAAGGCGACGAAGGCAGAAACAATGAGGCCATGCTACCCGCGGCTTCCGCGAACTGCGCCGCCCCTGTGGCGCATCGGTGCTCCCGATCAAACATCATCAGCCAAGTGGCACCCATCCCACCTACCCGCGGAACCCCCGGCACACTACCCACGCCCAGTCGGGACGCTGCCCATGCCTCGCCAGCACGCTGCTCGCGCCTCAGGTGCGCTGCCCACGCCTCGCCGACAAGCTACCCGCACCCCCGGTGCGCTGTCTGGCCCCGCTGACACCCTGCTCGCGCTCCAGCGTGCTGTATGGCACCCCGGTTCCCCGCGTCCTACTGGAGGCCTGCTCGGCACCCTGCGCCCCTGCTAGAGGCCTGCCCGGCCCCTGCCGGCGGCCTGTCCAGTGCCCCCGCGCCCTGCCACGGCCTGCACGGCGCCCCCGCGCCTTGCCGCGACATGCTTGGCACCCCCACGCCCCTGCCGGCGGCTTGACCGGCCCCTGCCGACGGCGTGCCTGACGCCCCCTCACCCTGCCGCATCCTGCCCGGTGCCCCCGCGCCCTGCCCCGCGGCTTGCCGCGCCCTGCCCGGTGCACCCACGACCTGCCTGGTGACCAGCCAGCCTGCCCGCACCCCGCGCGGCCTGCCTACGGGCCTCCCGGCCATCGGCCTCCCGAGAAAACCCACGACGTCCCCTACGGTGTCACTATCCAAACCGGCCCGGTCTCACGGGCCGAGTTACCGAGCCGCCTACGTGTCGACTACCAGGCCGAACCGCCCTCACGGTCCGCTGGGCCGGGCCCAGTGGATTGGGTCAAAACCTAGCGGGCTGACCTACCCAATGGACTGCATTAGACCAAGCGAGTCTGACCGGGTTAACCCAGACCAGGTCAACCCAGACTGGGTTGGGCCGAGTCGGTCCAACCGGGTCGGACTAGACCCGAACCCATTACTGAACCATTACCTTCTTGGGCCATAACTTTGGCACCGGACGTCCGTTTGACGAACCATTAGTGGCGCCGGTATTCTTGGAGCATAGTCGTCCCTTTGAGTATACCCCACTGGAGTTTGGGGTATAGTTGAGTCACAGTCAGGTTGGTTCGTACACAAATCCAACTAGGCCCATGGGACTAAAATGCTAGTAACTCATAGACCAGGCGTCCGATTGACGTGCCGTCTGTTGCGTTGAGACCCCTATGACGTGGCAGTCCTTTGAGATACTTCTATGTGAGACTTAGTGACACTTAGAGTATCGAACAGTAGCTCATGGAGCAGATCCTTCCGATGACGAGCATACAGAGTGCGAAGACCTAGTAGCTGACAGACTTGACAACTGCTTGACCATTTCAACTTGGAGTGATTTGACTAGCCCAGTGGGGAGTGCCCAGTATTTGGAAGAAGAACCATGGTAGACAGAACACCTGGTAGTTGGCAGCAGACCCGTGGTACTTGACAGAAGGAGTTCCTCTGTAGGCTATTAGGGGGAGCGCCTGATATTTGGCGGCATACCCACATCGGACGGACCTCCTGGTAGTTGGCAGCAGACCCGCGGTACTCGATAGGATGAGTACCTCAGCAGTCCAAGGTTAGTGAGAAGCACCTTAGTGTCACGATAGGCCCACTGTACTCGACAGAGGAGGAGTTATCCAGCAGCCGTGGTTTCGATAATGAAAATCCTGCTTTGAGATGAGTCAATGAACTCTGTGTTTTCCTCATGATTGAGATGGGTTACTTGATAACTTAGGTATATGTATGGGTATAGACCTAAGTAATTGTTATCCATTGATTTCATACTTTTTGGTTTATACTTGTTGAATTTTATGAGACCTTGAGGGTCTCGGGGTCCCTACTGAGTATCGTTATACTCACCCCTACACGGGCTATGCCCGCACCTCATTGTGTTGGATGTAGACGACAGACAATACTGACAGAGGCCGAGAGCGCCAGGACTAGATGGTACCCGGAGGAGGACCTTACGACGTATCGATACACGGTGGAGTCTGACGGGCATGGAGTGCTGTAGAGGCCATCTGTTCCTACCCTTCAGGTAAGAACCCCAGAGGATGATCCAGGAGCTGCTTTCACCTTTCACCTATTTGTCCCTTTTTTAGTTGTATTTGTTTTCAGTTGTATTTTTACTTTACAGTTTGGATTGTATTTTAGCCCCCCTTTACTTTCGGTGCTCTTTTTATACATATTTTACTTAGTGTTTACTTCCGCTTGTACTCTAGTTTTGTGTGTTTATAATTTATAAAGGCAATGCCTTCCCAGTTTTAGGGATTTACGCCTTTGGTGCTACTCACCAGCCCCTGGCCTATGGAAGGCGGGCTTAGGGTAGTCACGATACGGGCCCCGAGGGATGGGTCATGACAAAGGAAACAATATACAATTTTTGTGCTAAATTTTTTAATATTTATTTGTTCTTCAATTTTATTCCCCATTTCCTCATTTTACTTCAATCCTTTTATAGAATAACTGAAATTATAGTATATTGTGCAAGGAAATTACTTGATTAAGTATTCTAAGAAAGACCTTGCTATATTCCATTTATGGATTGGTCAAATATTCTTTTACCATAATTACACAACGTAGGATAAAGGATAATACTATATTTTGTATATTGATGGATGAAAACTTCCTCTATTTTTTCTGTAGAATAGGAAGATATCATATTTAATTTTTTTTGTGGATTGTTTGTTTATTTTATAACTATATTTAGTATATAAGGTATTGCATCTCTAATAATCATATTTTTTTTTCAAAAAACAATATTGATTTTTATTTTTGTTTATATAACATAAATTTTGATATATAATTTGGTAATTACACTTACCACAGTGCCAAATGTAAATTCCCAAGGAGATAAACTAGGAAAATTGAGTTTTAGTGACTTTAAAAGGTGGAAAAAGTGACTTTGTTTTACCATACAACATTAAATATTGAAAGTTTTCTCACTAAATAAGCACCAAATCTTAGTGAAGAATAAATAGGAATGGAGAAGGTTGCTTCTATTGATTCTTAGAAGCATTCTACTTCATATGTCACAATTACATACTCAAAATTCTAAAAAAATCATAGTACAATGCTAATAAATCATTAAAAATAGTTAAGGAGTTATGAGAGTGGAATGATCACAATTATAGAACTGAATATTTTTATTTAGATAAATTCATTATCAATTTTTTGGATTTCAAGATGGTTGAAAAAAATAATGATGAGACATGTTCTTGAATTACAGATCATTATGAATGATATTCATATTGAAGGAATGACTTTAAGTTAAACCTTTCAATTCACTAATTTTATTTAAAAATTAAATCCTTATTGGAAATATTTCAAAAATGATCTTACGTATAAGAGAAATGACATGTTATGTAGTTGAGGATAGAAGAATGTAAACAAATTTATCAGAAACGTGATTATCAACAACATGATATTGAAAGATGAAATTATTGAAGGAGGGTCAATGATCAAGAAGTATACATTTATAGTATGGGAGCCTAATCATGGTAAAAAATGTTCAAAGTAAAATTATACAACTCTGAGAAGATGATACATCAATCTAAGGATTTTAGAAAGCTGTAGAAGAAGATTTAGCCTAAGGAAAAAAGAGTGGATCTTGAAAAAATATCCACTAAAGTTAAAGATGTGACTTTTTCTAAATTGTTTGAGTGAAATTTCATAAAAAACATGAAAAGTTATGGGATGGTACTAGAGATACTCTCTAAGTATTTTCCAACAATCTTAAGTTCTCATCGTACAAATCATTGGGAAGATATGAGAAACAAATAACTCATTAACTTCCATAGCGGAAGGAACAAGAAAGGTACATCTAAAAATGACCTTCAGAATGACTATGAAACTAAAAAACATATTTCATATGCCTTATCTATGAATGAATTTTGTTTCGGCCTTTGTTCTATTTAAGAATGGTGATAGATCCAATATTTTCATTAATTAATCTTTTAATTTTATTGTTTTAACTCTTAAAAAATGGTTAATTTAAAGTTAATTACTATTGATATTTTATTTAAAAGAATAATTTGGATTGAATTATGATAATTAAATAATAGTTGATTTTCAAGTGGTTTTATTCATCTTTGATCTTGATTAATTCATCTATATTATTTGATTTGATTATTTATTATTTTTTAGAAAGAAATTTATTTTTGATGAATACTCAAGACAATATAGTGTATCTTGAAAAAATATTAGATAAAGTTGAATATGTAAATTTTATGATATTATTTCCAAGTAAAATCTCATAACAAACCTGACTGAGTTGTGGGTTAGCACTAGAGCCACTCTCTATGTATTTTCCAACAAGCATAAGTTATCAATAAAAACATATGTGGGAAGTAATAAGAAACATAGAACTAATAAAATCCCAAAGTTGATGGCATAAGAAAGGTACTTATAAAAATTAAATACCACAGACCGTGCTCCATAAAGTGATGAACTTTAATAGCACTAGATAAAATGTGCTAATAAAGGGTTGGATTTTATCAATGCTCACAAGAAGCACTGATAAGGTTACCTTTTCTTAGTGATGAAAAAGTCACTGATATAAGGGTACACTTGTCGATTCTTTTTTCTAGCACTAATAAAATTCAACCCTTTATCAGTGTTTTTTAGTGATGATAAAAGTTACACCTCTATGAGAACTTTTTTAGGGATGATAATGGTCAGAGTGAGTAATTTAAATTATATATAAATATTTATATATTTTTAAATAATATTTATATTATAATAAATGTATATATATATGTAAGTATAACACATATATATATATATGATTTATATAACTTTTAATAAAAAATGAATCTAATTTCATAATTTTATATATAAAAATTTATCAAAATTTTATATTAGTAAAAAAATTTAATAATTAATTTATATATATAAATTACAAAATGTGTATATAATTAAAATAATTAAAATATATTAATATTATAGTTAAAAAATTATATAATATATACATGAATATATTTATTTAAGTATATATTCATATAGATATCAAATAATTTAAAATATATGTACATGCAGTTGGGGTCCTAGACTAGTGGTTTAGGCTACCTTGTAATCTTGCATCAATGAGAGATCAAACTATGGCCACCCCAAAAAATTTAGGGTTTCAGGGGAACCACTTTGGGACCACAATGGTGTTAGGGTACATGATGTTTGATTGTTATTGGTGACAACGACATGCCGCGAGTGTTAGGTGGTGAGGGTGGAACCGATAATGACAGCTGAATTCGGTGGGTTTGAGTCCGTAGCGGTGATAATGGTTGGGTTAGTTGGTTACGAATAATGAAGGGATTTTCATTCGGTCAATTGAGGCAAGTCATTGGACAAAAACTTTTTCAGTTACATCACTAGAAGATGGTGAGTAAGCTTAGTGGCTCCAATAGAAATGACAGGAAAGGGCAATGGTGGTAGTCAGATGGTGTAGGCAGGCTCTCGATGTGCGACACGGTTTGTAATATATATAATTAATACCATCTATTTATTCATTTTTCTTCACTTTTATGTGTCTCTAATTCATGTAAATGTTAAAAATTCACTTTTTAATATTTTTGTAATTTATTTCGTTTTATTTACTCATTTATTATTATATATTAATTAATAATGTTTAAAATATATTTAATAATTTTGTCATATTTATTTTTATATATATTTATTTAAATTAGGATAGGAGAGAATTTTCTTAGGCACGTGGTGATGCAGACATGATGCAAGCCTGATGACATAGGCATGATGATGTACTGGACCTTTGGGCCATGAAATGCATTTCATGCTTACTTGCCTTAAGGTCATGTAATGAATAAATCATGTTTGATAGGTGGGCTATCCCTTTAGGGGGGCTATGGGCTTATTTTTTAGCCTGTGTGTGTGGTGTGTGCATGTTTAATGTAATTATTCCCCCAAGAACATAATATATATATATATATATATATTTATTATACATGTAATATTTTCAATATGTTTGTAATTTATTTGAATGATATTTATTTTTTTTGGTTTATTATGTTTTAACATTTAAAATATGTTTGAAATTTTTATAATTAATATATTTAAATAATTTTAAATAATTTTATAATCTAATAGTTAATTATAAAATTACAAATATATATAGTTTTAAAAAAAGTATTTATAAAATTATAAATAAATAATTATATATTTAAATAATTATAAAATTATAATAAAAAATTTGAATAATAAATATATTTATTATATTTATAATTATATATATTTATATATTAATATATATATATATACATATATAATTATATAAAAATATATAATTAGATATATATATATATATATATATATAATTATATACAAATATTTATAAATATCTTTATTTATAATTATAATTTAAAATAAATTAATATGTATTTAAATAATTATAAAATTATAGTAAATATATTTTAATAATAAATATATTTTTTATATTTATATTTATACATATTGGGACTTGTTGTTAAGGAACCACATGAAATAGCGTTAATGGGATTTGACTCCCGGGTTCCTCAATTTAGAGGGAATTTCAGGGTCTTCCATGTGGACGACTATAGTGACCTATACTTAACATACATGGATATTACCTCATTTTAGATGAATATTCAAAAAATTACAAAAAAATATATGCCCAAGGACCATAATAGTTTAGTGTCTTTGGAAACATGGAAACATAATCTTCTATCATGGTGAAAGGTCTTCAACATTTAACTTAAAGATCTTCCCCATTATTACTTCTACTTAAAACCTTTCTTCATAACCTGGGGAAAGGTAATATAAGAAAGGGTGAACTCAGATGCTCAGTAATGGTAAATAAGTGAGATACGTAAGCATAACATGAGTAGAAGGGTATGATAAGATGATCATAAGATTATAATATAATACCCTGCATATCAAAGATCATAAAAATTAAACATGGAATAAATATTGTCAGTTCATAAGACATGAATCATAGTGGAATCACATTCATAAACCATGAAATCAAAACATAAGAATATGAAATATAATTTTTATAAGACACATAAGCATGTAAAATTATTCCCATAGTATTCAAGTATTATTGATAAGGTAATATTAGCAGTATGGGTTCACTCCCCATACCATCTTGGTATTCATGGTTCACTCCTATAACCATCTTAGTAGTTAAGGATCACCCCTAAGACCATATTAGTGGACAAAGTCCTTTTACTGAACCGAGTTCACTCCCCATTCTAGCCATGCCTATATCATGAGATAAAAATCTTTACCCAATGAATTGGACAGAGATATAGGTACTACATATATAATAATGAAATCTTACATATGTGTTCTACTAGAGAATAAACATTAATCATATCACAACCCATGAAATGAAATGGGTATCATAAACATGTAATCATATCATAACTTGTGGAAAAGAGATAGGATTCATAATCAATTCATCAAAGAATAACCATTGAAAAGAAGAAGGTTTTATAAGAATATAACCATTTAAAGGGAAATTGGTCTCATAAATATATAAAAAATTAAATAGAAACTAGTTTCATAGATATATAACCCATGAAAAAGAAACGAGTTTCATAAACATCCTTCTATTAAAACAGAAACCATTCAGAGAAAGAATATGAACCCTTATATCATATCCCCATTGAGGAATGAGTAACACTGATGGATTTCATATTATATGTAACATAATTTTTTATAAATATTTTAAAATCATTTATTGAGGAAAATATCCATTCTCCTTTGAAAAAATACTTTTTAAAAAATTAAATATTTTGAAAACCATTTTCTTTTGAAATAACCTTGAAAATTTATAAAAGAAGCTTGAAAAAATTTTGAAAACATTTTTCCATGAAAAAATATAAAATAATATTGATTTTTTAAAAAATATTTTTATTTTAAAACATATAAAATATATTAAAATCATTTTAAAAAACCTTTTCTTTGAAAACTTACAAAATAATCTTGAAAACATTTTGAAATGATCTTTCCCTGAAAACTTATAAAAGAAGCTTGAAAACATTTTGAAAACATTTTTCCTTGACAACTAATAAAAGAAGCTTGAAAACATTTTGAAAACATTTTCCCTTGAAAAATTATAAAATAATCTTAAAATAATTTTTAAAACCTTTTTCTTTGAAAATATATTTGAAAACATTTAAAAGATATTTTGAAAGTCATTTAAAAAACTTCTTGAATATAAAACATTTTTGAAAAACATTTTCTTTGAAAATCACATTAAAAATAATGAATGTACATAATATTAATAAAAAAATTTCATAACAAATGAAATCCTATAAACATTAAAATTAAGATTCAAATAAATGATGACCAAAATGGGGGATAAATCTATACATGCAAAACATTCATTTTGTGTCATAAAAAAGTTTAGAAAAGTTCTCTGATCAGAAAATGATAGCCTCAAACCTTTTTTATTTATTTTCAAAATACCACTTTTGGGTGAGTGGGAACCTCACAAAGACAAGATACCTAATTTGAAAATTACCTACTTACACAATTCAAACCAAAAGCCACATTCAAATTTTAAAATTAAAATTTTTAAATTGAAAACCTCAAAATGCGGGCAAAGCGAGCCGCCCGAGAAACCCTACATCGATGTAAGCCACGTCACCGGGCCACCATCATCACATTGTCGGCCTTATCATTCCATCACTTTCACCATCACACCATCATCACATCACCGCCATCATCGACATCAACGACTCTTCACCGTTGGCCAATCGGAATCCATCATTGCCGTTTAGGAAAGCCATCATCATCGTCGTCAACACACATAAACCCACCGCCATCGTCATTGTCATGGTCACCGCCCCGCCAGAGATGGCCCGGGAGAAAACACTTCCTCACCAACCCAACCTCCCAGAGCAGACCGGAAGAAAATTCATCATATTTCATGATATATGGATACTAATATTTCATCAATGGAAGCATAATCATTAACAATTTTGATAAACGATGATATTATAACAATAAACTATTACCAATCTTGTAACATTGAATCATAATAAATATGAAATAATAACATCAAACGAAGCTTAAAATATCATTAAAGGAAGTATATTCATGATATAACATTTAAAAGGGTATTTTATATACCTCATAGAAGAATATAGGTTCATAACATGACATTTTTCTCAAAGAATGGCAATTGAGACAAAATTACTTTACCGATTTGGTATCTTTTGAATCATAAACCCCATGAAAGAGATATCCTAAAATGGATATGTAAATAAAAATAAATTTAATTATAATAATCAAAAAAATATATTCAGGTGTAGTATATACACCACACAAAATAAATTATTTTTGAATAAGGCATAAATCTCACAGAAATAAAAGTGAGATGAGAAAACCCTTACAATAAGTCTTAATGTTATTCGTACACATTTAAACCTAATATATAATAAATACTTGTTTATTATATATCTACCACATAACCATATTATTATATATAACACAATATATTATTTTATTTTGACTTTATACTACCCATTTATTAACAACTCCATGTTAATGTTACATTTCGAGTAATACTTGCTTTGTTTTTCGTATATGTTTTGACTTGTTATTATTGATCCTCTTACATAGATTATGATTTAATTATTTAAATAATTTAAAATATGATATATATATCATATAAATTCATTATATTAATATTTATGATAATATATAAAATATATAAATATGAAATGGAATGCACCATTTAGGGAGACATAAGGTTGTATGCTCGCAAGAACACTATTTCGGTTTTCTTTTCATTTTGAAAGAAATAAAGTAAATGAAATATATGTATTATAATTATATTATATTTTCTTTCTCACACATATCATATACATTTTAAAAACCCATCCTTAATACATTTAAATCAAAGTGTGAATGAATCACATCACTTTGAGGAGGCGGTAGTCCACACATCCATAAAAGAAGTTATCATATTTATAAAAAATAGAAATCACGAAGGTATGTTTTATAAATTAATTAAATAAGAACAAATAATTCATAAATATAATATATATAATATAAAAAAATATTTCCATCATAATTTCCAACCATGAGAGGTGGTAAATGAAAAATTAACAACATCGTTTTGTGAGGCGGTAGCCCGATGTACACACAATCAGTAAGTTCATTAACCATTTGATGGAAGTATGTAAAGGTTAAGGTCTAAAAATTAGCATAAAAACATATGAGTATGTTTTTTATATCTATGTTTTTATATAATAATAGAATAAAAATATTTTATGGGGTGAGAATAAAAATAAAAGAAAAGAGCTCGTGGAAGGATGATACCTCTTCTTTGGGTAACTCCTCTTGATTTCCACCAAAGGGATTCCTTGGTTGTATTTAACCCAAATTAAGGCTTATATGATGAAGTTATATAATTTGGGAGATTATTTTTAAAGGTTTTGGATGATCCAAAGTGGCTTGAGATGTGTGAGGAAGGGGACGATTGAATTCCTTTTTATAAAGGAGGAGGGGCGGCATTCTTATAACTATCAAAAGGTAAATGCTATTGGGAGGTCTCCCTTACACTAAATGCTTAAAAAATGAAAAATAATATATTAATGGAGAAATAATTTCTATAAAAACCTCCAACACAAAAAAATAAGTGCATTTTTATAATTTTGTTCCTTAACTTCTATGTTTTCCCACATTTATTATCTTGGTTTTTATTAAGTTAAATAGTTTTATAACCTAATCAATTAAACCATTCAGAATAAATTATAGTGATATTTATTATAAAATATAAAACCACTTAATTCTATATATTATATATAATTTACAAAAAAATAAATCTCTTGTGTGTAGGAAATTAATTTTAAATCAAGCGTATGTAGCGCACAAAAACACTACTTTAACTCGAACCGTGCTAACAATTTTTTTTCTATTTAAAGGTAAATAATTTAATTATAAAAAATAAATTGGTCCATGAATCTACCATATTTTATATTTATTAACATACTAAAATAATTTTTAGTAATATAGGATTTTTAGTAAATTTTTAATATTTTAATAAAATATCATTTATTATAAAAAAACATTAATGTCAATTTTGACATTCTTTACTTAATTTAAATTTTATAAAATCAATAAAAATATCTAATTTGAATATATTAAGTTAAAAACAATGTAATATTATTTATTAATCTTAAAAAATTAAATATAATAATTCAATCAATTTAATTTACTTTTAATATTTTTAGAATCATTTATTTTAATTAATTATTAATTAAATAATTATCGCATTTGGAAATCCTTAACCAGTTAATCTAAATAATTCACCTCTAAAAAATAAATATAAATTGATATGATGAAAAAAAATCCATTACCTTTCAAAATAATGTGTACAAGAAAACTAATATGTTTTTTTGTCCATATCTCAAAGCTTTATAAATGTTAAAGGTAAGAAATGTTATTCTTTGTCTTTTTTCCTTACTCAACTTATTATATAGGTCACATTCATGAAATAGTGTCCCAATAACTCATAAACTTATAACCAAGAGGTTATATGGTAAACATATGGTATGCTAATGGATTTTGGATAGGGTTATATGCCATTTTTTCCTTAATATTAAGGTTTAATCATTAAGTAAACTAATCCTTGCCTTAATCATTGTAATTAATTTTAATTAATTCCACTAATATTTTTTTGGTAAAAATGAAGTTGAAATTATTATAAATTTTAAATTATTATGATTCAAAATATTTAATCCATTTATCTAAATTCTAAATACATAAATGACAGAAATTAATTTAAAATTAATCTAGTATATGTGTAGTGAAAACATGGGTTTTAAGTGAAATTGTTTAAAAGTTTGAAATGTTTTTTTATTCAATTTCAATGTGAAATTGGTTCCAACTACCTAAATTGGGTTAATTTATGTATAATTGATCTAATTAAACTTTAAAATAAAATTAAAATATAATTTAACAATATAAATAAATTATATGAAAAATCATTTTTGAATTAAAATTTAGTATTTTTCACTATTCATATAAAAATGATTTTTTTTAGATATAAACCTAATAATTCACCCTAATATAATTTTAAAATTATGAATTCAGAAATGAAGTTTATTTTATCAAATTAAATATCTAAAATTGTCTAAAATTAATTTTATTGTTGTTCACATAAGGGCATAAAAAGTAGTTCATTTGAGAAAATATTATTTTCAAACATAAAAATACATTTCTAAAAATTCTATGTTTTATTATAATATGTTTTATTTATATAAAACCATTATAAATTATACTAAAATATTTTTTTATTAATATTATTTTATTAAGTTTAATGACTATGTTATAATAATTTCTTTTAAATAATTATAATAAAAAAATGTTGTTTCATAGAAACTTAGTATTATGTGTAACATAAGCCTAGTCAGTTTTTCATGTAGTGAAAGATTATCTTAGTGTATCATATTAAAATAATAATAACTTAGTTTAGCATAAAAATAAAGAATAACTTAGTGCTTTCATGTGACATAAGTTATATTTAGTGTTTTTTGAAATGAAAAATATCAAAAAGTTTAAATTAATTTGAAAAACATTCACAAAATATCGAGGTGTTACATTCTACCCCCCATAAAATTAATTTCCCCCTTGAAATTAATCTAGGTTATTAAATGTTTATACTTGAAAGTTATTTTATAAAAACACACATCATAAAATTTAATACTAAATCTTCATTTAAAAAGAGAAAGTTAGAAATATAATAGTTAGCCAAAGTAACTAATAATTAGGTTTCCATATAGGAGAACATAGGTGGAAAGTGAAAACATGGAAATGTAAGAGAAATCTACCAATAAAGTTTTTAAGTAGAGTGTTAGAGAAAGTTATTAGGATAAAAAATCCATAACCCAAACTATATTGAAAAATGTCATTGATATCATAAAAAATTATGATAACAAGACTACATTTTATTTCAAGACCCTTTTCCATTAAGTTGGAGAATTTTCAAGAGAAGGTATACTAAAATGATTTCATGACAACCTCACCCTTTGTTGTTCCTTGATCACTTTAAACTTTATATTTTATTCTTATAAATGAAGGTGAATTTTTCATTCCTAAAATATTATTTGATTATGAGATCCATAAATAGGATGAAAGGTCATTCCATCTTCTTTATCATGATAAAAAGGTCATCAAAAGTTGTCCAATATGCATAAATCCTCACATGGAGAGATTATACTTTAATCTCTAATACCTCATACAATGTTTAAAATATACCATTCCATAAATGGTCAACTTTATAATAGTTTTGAAAGATGAAAGTACAAAAAATATTAAGTAAGGTAACTAAATTTATCAAAATATATTAGCATTGATCCCTTTTTTGTTATAAAGTAGATCTTATTTTTCACATAACGAACATGGAAATACCATCATCCTATAATCTATTAAAACATGGTATTAAGATTAATTAACACAAATACTTATTAAAAAAGGCATGTTTCTTTATTCCAATGTTTATTGGATAGATTACTTAAATCAAAAAATATTCTAAACACCATTCATGATAGAATAAACCACATTGTCAAAAAATCATCAATTTTTTCCAAGGTAATCAGTACCATCCAAATTTAATTTATCCAAACATCATTATGATAACATCAATAACATATTAAGGGTTATATTTCCCCTAATCACATGTTTCATATTAAATCAATTTTTCTAGTCCATCTGAACCATTCAACATAATCTTGTAAATTCTTAGGGAGAAATATAAGATAAAAAATACTTATATATAATTCTTGATTAAAAATACATAAAAAAATTAAATCATCCCACTTCATACTTAATAAATTAAAAATTATACATCATCCTACTACTTAATACCACTTTACTGTCACATCTCACCTACAGTCTCATCATCAGGAGTAATGTAACCATTACTAATACCACCTTGTTGGTTCTCTTTGTGATATTTCCACTTGGGATATCAATTTGAATAACGACCATTCATTCCAAAACATAAATTATTTAACTATCTATGATGTCTTATAGAGGCCAATATTCCCATCCATTATATTAACCAAACTATTAAAATTTTCTTTTTTGTTTCTTTGTGTCAAAATTTTCCATAGTCAAAAAATCTTCCTATTCCTCGAAGACATTCACTTGGGTGATTCTTTCCACATTCATGATAGAAAGGAAAATGAATCTTATTTGGTTCATTGTCTCAATTACCTAAAATATTTATAAACTCCCTTTTTCTCTTATTTGGCGAGTCTAATATTTGGTTAAGGTACACATTGTTAATCATGTTCCATGAAAAATGATTAGGCATGATCACAACATCCTTAACTCTAGTGATCATCCCATTTGACTGCTCATCAGCAAATTGTCTATCACATTCAACATTAACCTAGTCCCTTCTGGTTTCGATCATTCACTAAAACCAAAAATAATAGTCTCAGCAGCACTTATCATAGCATAAAACCACATAATTAGGAAAAATAAATTATAATATGTGTAAACATTGAAACCTTTTTTTAAATATATGACACCTTAGGATTATCCTTACATACATCCCTAGACATATCCATAGAAATATCCCTAGGTATATCACTAAATATTTCTCGTCCTTGTTTCCAAAGGTTGACTAAACCTCCCTTTGTTACCAACTATAGTGACCCAAGATTAAAATACATGGATATTGCATCATTTTAGATGAATGATTAACACATTACAAAAATACATTCTCAAGGACTGTAATAGTTTAGAGTATTCAGAAACTTAGAAAATAATATTATATCTTGGTGAAAGATTCTCAAAATATCACTCAAATGTCTTTCCCCATCAGTACCCCTACTTAGAAATTTTTTCACAACCTGGGGAAAAAAACATAAGAAACTATGAGCTCAGATGCCCAGTAAGGGTAAATAAAGGAGATACGTAAGCATAACATGAGTAGATGGGTATGAGAAGTGTAAGGACCTAGTTTTTTCCTTGTAATTATTTGAAATATTTATATATAAATTTCCATATATAGGTTCTAATATGGATTGTAATTTTTAGGCCTAGTATTCCAGAAATTAATTTTAGAAAAATATTAAATATATTTTACATTTCACACACACGCTTAATTAAAGAAAATGAGATAACTCTTAAACAGCTGATCAGATTGGAAATGTGAGATCACATTTATGTCTGCAATGTTTTTTACCCTAGGCACATCATAAAATGGGTTGGTGCGGGATGACCAGATGCCTTGATCATTGGCGGTTAATTTAAGTTAAATAATTAATTAAAAAATTATTTTACCAATCAACCTTGACCTAATAAAAATTCATATAAATGAATCAGATAGAGGAATTATCTAGGGTTGGCCTCACAATTCCTAGAATCCACCGGTGAGATATATATCTTCCATATCCATTGGAAATGAATGAAAAACCTCTGATTCAAGGTGGATCAAAGCACAACGAATGAAACATATCCTCCTCCCTTTTTGGAAAACGGGTTCTTCTCCAGCGATCGATCTAAGAAAGAGGCATGACTCTAATTTGGTGATTTTTATGAGTTAGATTAAATGTTTTAGTAGATTGTTAATTTCTTTCTCTAATCTGTAATCCCTTAACATGTGTAGAATAATTTAAACTATATTATTTTACCCTTTTTCTATCAGTTATTTCTAGTCCAAATTGTATATTCTTGATCATTGGATTATAATTCTTGGCCAACAATAATAAAATATTTGTTCTTGGTGCATTTCCTGTCCTGTTCTCCACGTTTTTTACTTTTGGGACCCCATGAATCATGATTTGATAGTTACTAGGCATCCCAAGCTTGATCGAGTTCCCAGATTTGTGGTGTATCGATGAAATGTCAACGATTATTGACTAGAGCATATATCTATAATCATCTCAGTGAATGGATGGTAAATATTAAGGTTTAATACCAGATCATTAATGATGAGAGGCACAGTGGTGTATAGAATATCAGATGAAACACCTGGATGTTCTAGTAGACGATTCCCTTTGAATGACTGCTGGCGAGTGCGATTCTCAACAAGATTCAAAGATTTTGGAAGGAATCATGGTGATATTTGAAGTTTTTTGACCAAATTCAGAGGATAGATTAACATCTTTGAAAACCTGAACCTTTAACAAAAATAATAACTACACGCCATATAAGATGAGGAACACACAGTGTGTAGCCCCTTTATAGTGGTAGTGCTATGGGTTGGGAACCCATAGGGATGGAACAACATGTACTTATTTGACACACCATGAAACACCTTATTATGTGAATGAGATGTGTGATGGACTACACAGCCAATGACACACCATGTACAAAGTAGACAAACACAAGGTTTGAGTACATGGACATAACCTACAGACATGGCCCGATCACTGGATATGTTGGACACACTATGTTGTCCTCCTACACGGAATATAAACCTACAAAAATGGGACCTATGAACTTACTAGAGACATGGAAAAGTAGTTAAGAGGGAACCCACACCATGGGGCCCCCCTCACATGTTGTTTACTTCTTGATATCTTCTAATAAATCTTATAACGCCCATATATTCTTCATTTTAACTCATATTCTATCCCAAAAGATAGTTATCCTAAGTGTTTTTCTTAGTAGAACATGATTTTTACCTCAAAAGTAGATTTTGAGATATGATGTGAAATTTTATGGGTTTGGAATGTACTGAGGTGACACCTGATGATGAAAATAATAATATAGAATCACCTGAGTAGTACTAAGATTACCCACCATCTATTCTAGGCAGTGGCATTCCCCAATGGTAGTTCAAAGCTTACCCTCTAGTAGGAATGGTCATTGGTGTCCCCAAATGATCTTTATGAGTTACCATCTAGTTGGAATAGACATTGAAGTTCCTTGATATTATAGTCTTACTCTTTAGCTATGCTGGGCAGTGGTGTTCCCTGATTATATCTTCTAGGAATAACCCTCTAGTTGGTATGGGAAGTGGAATTTACTTGAAAAATCATCGGTCTTACCCACCAATAAGATTGTGCTGTGGTGTTCCCTAGAAACCTTCCTGAGTGGTACCCTCCAACTGGGCTGGTTAGTGGAATTGCTCAGTGTCTACCAGAGTAGGACCCTCTTATCATACCAAGGCATATGGTATTTTCCTAATTTGGTAACCCCTGGACTGTATGGAATAGTGACAAGGCTTGGATTGTTGATCCTTTGGATTCATGAGAAAGTGGGACAGTTTCTCCACCGAGATGCATTCTTGTGATGCAATTTAAAACCACGGGGGTGAGTCAGTGTCACCCAAAGTGGATATTATCAAGGTGTGCTGATTGAGTCCCTTAGAGTTGTGTGTCTAAGGAAGACAAATTAGATGATCAACATCACTGATGAAATTCCTTTTTGAACTATTGGATACTCATCTTCTTGTGCTGAGCTATGAGATGGAGATCCCCTTACTCTCTCATTTGGGTTTCTTTGAATTAGTAGATATATATATCCTACTTTTGTACCCAATCCTTAGGTATATCTACTTTTCTTAAAGGAGAGGTGAAGATGCATGGGGTATGCCATGTTATTTCCATGTTTAGATTATAATGGTTGGATGAATCCACTCTCATTCTATAGGGAAAAACGAATTGAAAATAAGTTCATCTTATGAACATGTAGAGATCCTTGTGTTTGGATGAGTTCACTTTCACTCTATTGTTTTGTTAATCTGTACTCTTTTACTATAACTTGTTCTATCTAACCCTCCCCATTCAGTTGTATCTCTTACTGATCCCCCTTAAACTCTTGGGGGTGTGCTTCTGGGTATGTATATACTCACCCCTGTATGGTCTTTTCCCAATAAGTGTCATGTATTTTGTGAACAAAATATAGGTTGACCGTGAATTTAGAGGAGCTTAGGGATACATGGTGATTATACTGCGTACAATGGTTATTTCTTAGGATACAGGAGCTCGGGTCTCTCAACAGTTTACTTTTTTTTTTCCCAGTATTTTTAGTTTGAGACATATTTATGGTTTTGGGTGTGTATTTTTTCCCTTTTACTTTTTATTATACTCTACCATACTTAATTTTGTTTAGTGTCCCATGTATATTTTGTAAATTTAGAGCAGTGTTTCATCATTTATTCTTTCCAACTAAATTTTTTCATTGATTTGGTTGTGTGCATGTGTACTGGTAATTATGAAAAGGACTCCCTGAGTTTAGTGTGTCTTTGACACTTATTTCCACCCATAGCCTATGGAGGTGGGATTGGGGTAGTTACGGCTTGAGCCCTAACTTGGGTTGGGTCGTGATATATTGGTATCAGAGGTGGTTCAGCTATTTATTTCTTTCCATTCATCTCTCTTAGTGGTTAGTGAACCACAATAAGTGGTATAAAAGGGATTTCCAGAGCAACCATGGTGAGAAGATGAGTTTTCTGATGATTAGAAAATTTAAGTTTCTTGGAATCCTATTTTGAAGGAAGATTTTGAAATTTTGTGGTGAACCGATTTCAACAACACAAACGACATTGGAAACTTAGCTAAAATGAGCTTCCTAGGCTTGATCAAACTTCAGGTACTACGATAACCCATTGTTAGAGAAGAAGGTATTGTTTTAGTGGAGGTAAAATTTCCGGTGAAATTCTAGCAGCTGCTTCAGCATGCCACATCAGCACCATGTCATCACCACATCATTAGATAATCTTAGACATTGATAATATTTTGACCATATCTTGATCATTCGATGTCTAATTTTGATGATCTAGGAGTTGATTCCACCATTTTCGACCATATCAGATGAAACAATGAGATCCATTTTTCCATATTCTTCACCAATTTTTTCCGAATTAAAATTCCATGGAGGGGCCATCCATGGGAGGTGGTCGAGGGGTCAGAAATGGATGTCAAAGAAAAATCAGAACTATAGATGGTAGGAGACCATCATAAAAATGCTATCATTGTGGTATGATGGGTCACAAGAAGAAGAACTGTTGAAGGTTGCTATAAGAAAAGGGTCAAAGTATCAACCAAAAAAAAGGAAATGGAGATGCACATGTGATAGTGTTCATAGAAATCATGCTTTTCTCCAAAGATAGAGTAGATACATGATTTCATACATCAGGCCAAGACCTTGAATGGGTGGTCGATACTACACCATTGTACCACATAACTCCACATTGGGAGTATTTATTGACTTATCAAGCTGGTGAATTTGGTGCAGTCAAGATGGGAAATACGAGTTCAGCAGAGATTGTTGGCATGGGTGATATCCATGTAAAGATGAACATTGGACTCACAATCACCCTAAAGGATGTTCTACATGTTCTAAACCTTTTACTCAACCTATTATCACTTATAGTCTTTGATTGATAAGTCTTTGACAACATATTTAGTAATAGAGCATGAAAGATAAAAAAAGGATCCATAGTCATTGCCTGAGGACAAATATGTGATATGTTTTACAAAACTCATGTGAAGATATGTACAGATAGCCTCAACCCAGTGGAAGGAGAGGCATATTCCAATATGTGTCATAGGAGACTAATCCAAATGAGTGAAAGAAGATTATCTACCATAATGAAGAAAAAGGTGATTAGAAGCAGAGATGTTGTATTCCAAGAGAACTAGACGACCGAGCACTACAAAAAAAATAGTACATTAAAGGGGGTTATTTAGAGGGGGTTCTGCAACACACCCCTCTAAATTAATTTTCCATAACATTAGAGGGGGTTCTGCACAACCTCCTATAATCATAAAATTTAGAGGGGGTTATGAACCCCCTATAAATTCATTTTCAATAAAAATTAGAGAGGGATTATGTACAACCCTTGCTAGTTATCAAATTTATAGGGGGTTATAGAGCCCCTTAATTTCATAAATTAAAGGGTGTTTTAAACCACCTCTAATTTTTTTAACATTTTTTTAATATCTAGTTGTATTTTAGAGGGGGTTCAAAACACCCTCTAATATCTTAAATTAGAGGGAGTTGAAAATCCCCCTCTAATATAACTCCCTAACCCCAGTAGCCTAGATACGGTGCATTATTTTAATACATTGTCATGATTACAAGGAATCAAGTCCTGACATACTGATCAGTTTAGAAGTCCTGGAAAATAGATTACATACATTAACTTTACATTAAAATTTCAAACACAAAATACCGCATATATAGTTCCATGAGAATGTCATTATTTCCCTATCTTATCTCTGAATATCAACCATAATACACTTCTTAGAATCCTGGGAAAATAAAACATAAGAAAGGGGTGAGCTCAAACTCTCAGTAAGGGTAAGAAATACAACAGAAGATAACATAAACATTAGGCATGGTGAATAATTTAAAACAGATGCCTTTAAAAATAATAAACATGAAGACTTTATAGAAGGAATATGATATGAGTAAATAATTCCATAATAAAACATATTCATGGGTATTCTACTAGTTAAATAACTACATGAACCATCTATAATATTTTCATAATGAGGGAATGTATAATGCCGGACATTCTGAAAGATTTTGTCAAGGCCTCGACCAAGACGTCTAAAAAATGATTAAGGCCTCGGCCAAAACCATATATAAAATTTGGGAGGGGCCTAAACCAATTCATCATCTAATTGTCTCATGAGAACTACCGATGCACCAAGGATCTATAGCGAGCTCCACCCATCACTTACTAAGTCCAATACATTCCTCATATGAAAAGGTTTAATCATAACATAAACATTCGTATTGAAACTAGCATACGAAATGTGAATACTTTAACCACAAACCATGAATGGTATAAAAATAAAACATACACAGTAAAATATATCACCAAACTTTCAATAAAATATGGAATATTTTTATCATAATAAATCAACTTCAAAAAAGTTTAAAATCCATCAAAGGATGTTGACATAGAGGAAAATGATTTGTAAAACTCTTTGAGAGAAATATCCATTTTTCATGAAAAAATTTAAAAGTCACACATTTATAAAGGAATACATATAAATAAAATTTTGAATCATAGTGACCCATACCACTTTAGACTTTTGAAATGAATTAACATTTTAAAACACTCATGTCCATATAAATAAATCCTTAAAACCATTTTGAACACTTGGATATTAATGAGAAAGGTTTGGAAGAATAAATAATTAAAACATTTCAAATGATGTTTTAGTAAAAAAATTACCTTAAAAATGAATCCCTTTGAAAACTATTTTATGAAACATGGACATGGATAATAAATATGTCCCAGTAGATACTTATGTAAAAACAACCAGGGATAATAAAGAGATTGGGAAATTAACCCTTACCTAGTACTTTCCTTTAGTCGAGGGTACATTTATTCTCCTGTATAAAGACATTAGTATTTTATTAAATTATAAAAGAACCATATTAATATTTATAATATCATACATGATTCATTTATGACTTTATACTGCCCATTTAATAATAATTTCCATGTAAAATTAACATTTCGGGTAATATTTGCTTTCATTATCGTACGTGTTTTAACTTGTTACTCTTGATTGTATCACTTTTATCATGATTTATGCAAGCACACATAGATAGATAGACAGACACACACACATATATCCAGTATAATTATTATTTCATATATTACATACTTATTAATGATATATATTTTTATAATCATCATTGAATGGTGAATGTGGAAATGAATCTCATCGCGTTGTGGAGACGGTAACCCGTGCGCACGCATGAGTGACAATATCATTATATTGATGGTGAAATCATATGTAATTGGATGGTATATAATATATAAAGAATAATTAACATGTCATATTTATTATTTACATCAGTTATACTCATTATTATACCCATCAAAATAATGAAGTGTTTGAATAATAAACTACACCACGACGTGGAGACGGTAATCCGTACGTACACACGTATGGTGACTTTGTCATTTATAAGATGGATAGAGTAATGAAAATGGTTTTAATATTTTTATAATAACATCATAGTATATATAAGATACTGGATTTATTATTTTATAATGGAAACAACAAATAAAGAGGAAGTGGAAGAAGAAAAAAACTTGAAAGAGGTGATGAAATATTTACCTCTTATCCTAGTTCTTCATTTTGATTTGATCAAAAGAGCTCCTTAAATTGGCTTTATGACCAAAGGAAGACCTCTAGGATGAAGTGAGGAAATTTGGGAGGATATTTGGGCGGGGTTTGGCCAATCCAAAAGGCTTTATAGGTGTGAAATTAAGATAAGGGGAAGTGCCATTTTATAAGATAAGTGAAGATGACTTTAGGAAAAGCTTGAAATATTATTTTATAATAAAATAATTTTCGGTTATTAATGGATCCAAAATGAATTATTTAGAGGATAAGGTGGGGATGAGTCGAAAAACTCTCAACCAATAGGTTTTAGACAGGTTTAGGTCATCATATTAACCTTATATTTTAGATTTAACTCTTAGTTAAGTAGTTTGACATTTACCATGTCTCTTTGTATTTTTATATTATATGGTTAATAATATTACTATAACAAGAAAATTGAACCCCATGTGGTTTATTATTAATATATATAACATTATATAAGTCCTTTTTCCAAACCTGATATTTTTAGAAATATTATATCAATTAATAATATCGTATTTTGTTTAAGAACTCAATTATGTCAATTTTGACACTATTTAGTATTTGACTTTTTTGAAAGCCATAAAAACTTAATCACTTAGAATAAAATTTATTTAACCAACCTTAATATGTCACATTAACCTATAATTTTTTTTGAATTCATTAAAAGTCTCAAATTACATTTATTTGGATATTTATAATATCAATTATTTTAATCTTTCATTAATAAGGTAATTACTGCATCATCATTGTGTCATAAATAAATTAAATTATTTAAAGTCTAAAAATTATAAATAAAATACCATGATGTATGAAATATTTTTATATTTAAAAATAATATTTATATTCAAAGAGATAACTTATATAACCCCATGTAAAAATTAATTTACTAAAATATATTTGTTTATGTCATTTTTGTCTTTACTTTAAGTTAATTAAAAAAAGTGTCATTATCACCCTTCAGTGGCTCCATGAGGTCCCAAAATTGTCCCAAAGATTTCTATTGTCAGACATGACTCATCTAATAATGTTAGGACAAGTATTAAGGTAGTTGTGTATTATTATAATATTTGTTTTACCTTGAATTACCCTATTTACCTTTAATAGCGGTAAGTAAAAGTCAAAAGTTACTATTCAACAAAAATTATTTTCATCTTATTGAACCCCATTTTACTTACTAATAACAACCATGTATGTCGTATTTTTGAAATTCAATTCACAGAAGTGGTAAAATTTCCTTTAAATGAAAAAGTCAGTTTTATAACTACTACTCAGTATTTTCACTATTCATTAAAAATTGAAAGTTTTCAGAAAAATATCAAAAATTATACCTAAGATATATTTAATATTATAAATTCAAAAATTATGTCTATTTTACCAAATTAAAAACAAATAATTTGGATTAATTAATTTAAATTTAATTCCCATTGTCAAAACAAATAGCGTGTTATTAAGAAATAATAACTATCAAAAGATCGACACTTGTTTATGTCCAATTTCAAAGTGAAGTTACTTACAATGAGAAAAATTGATTTAAATTTTAAAACTATAATATAATTATACTTTAAAACCAATTAAAAATATAATATAATAATATAAATAGATTAAATTAAAAGGTAGTTTTGAATTAAAATACAACATATTCACTATTCATAAAAAAATGAATTTTATCAGAAAAATAACAAAAATTTACCCAAAGTAAATTTTGATGTCTTGATTCTAAATAAGAATTTTATTTTTTCAAATAGAACATATAAAAGTGAAAAAATAGATTTAAAGATAGTTCTCCATTAAAAGGCGATAATCAACCATTTAATGAATATTAGAGTATTTATGCTTAAAATCAGATTTTTTCTTATTTTAAGCCTCTAATTTTTTATTGAATAAATGTATAAACATTTAACAAACATGTATAATCATATTTTAGTTATTTACGTTCATTCCTTCCATTACAACAACTAGGCTTTAACTACTATTTAAAATAATATTATATTATTATTTTTCAGTATGACTCAGCAATATGTGTAACATAAGATTTCAAAGAAACACATTTTTGCGTATCAGGTACGCCATTGAACATAGCATCCCCTTTAAAGTAAAATTAATATTTAATTCACAAATGAAAATTTCTTCTCTTTATTTACCTTGGATATTATAGAAATTTTGGTGTGTTACGTTCTCCCCTCCTTCAATAAATTGTGTCCTCACAATTTGAAAATTTTCTTTGAAAATAAAATGTTTAAAATAGAAAATACCTTTGTCGAAAACCCACATCAGAAATAGGGTTTATAAAATTTAGTCTTAATAAGAGGGAAATGAAAATGAAAATGTCACCACCAAATTTGGGCTTCGAATAGGAGAACATTGGTGGCAATTATAAACACATAATTGGAGGAAAAACATTAATATTTATAGGGAGTGATTGAGGTCATCAATCACAAATAAGTGTAAAATTGAGGGCCTCAGAGCCATCACTTTTATGATGATTTAAAATATCATCGGTTCAATGAAACATAAGGTATTAGGATAACACATTTTTGGTTTTAAAATCCCTTCTCTAATGTTTTAAAATTAATTTATTCATAGAATAAGGGGGAAAAATATATACTTGACATGTAGAGTTACATCCTTTAACTAATTTCTACTACAAATTTATCTTTCACTCTAAAAGGTAATAAAAATCAAAATTATTATATTTATCTTAATCGTATAAGGTTTTAAACATATACCATGAAGAAAACTAATTTATAATAACCAGGGACTTCCTATAGGCTAGTTCTAGGTCATAAATCCTTGTCGCACTTTGGTTGTGGGTTCAATTCCTGTAACTTTGTCCGACACGATAGGTTATTTACCGACCTGTAGGTTGTACTTTTTTTAAAACTATAGTATTATAATATTCCAAAAATAATCTTAATAAATACTATCCAAAGTTCAACTTAATCCATTCCAACCTTTATAGCTATCCAAAATACTTCGGTCCAAATTCTCTCTAAAAGGTCTCTAAATTCCAAAATCAATCGCAACGTAAAGTTTCTCTTATTGTCATATACTAAAAATATGATTACCTTCATCGTATTAAAATATTAATAAAAACAAAAAGTGTTGTAGTACAATCCTTATATATATCACATTAATCTTATAACCAGAAAATAATACTTGAATCCAAAAACACAAATACATTAATTTTTCCACTTCATCTATAGTAACAACCTATGCTTGGCCTTGCTCCCTTGGCCTTTTTTAAGACGAGTTTCCCTGGAAATTAGGACATTCATTTTCATAATGACCCATTTGTCTATAATTATAGCATTCAACATTGAAAACCTCTTTCTTTCCCTTACATTCACCAGCAAGATGGCCTTTCTGTCCACATTTGTAGCATACTACTTTTCCTTTTAGACAGGAGCCATGGCGATTCCTTCCACAATTATCACATGGTGGAAACTCAACTCTTCCTTTCTTACATATTTCATTATTTCCTTTCCCAGAGTGTTTAGAAAATCTCTTCTTCTCTTGCTTTTCTTTAAAGTCGTAAGACTCAGAGAATTACGTTTCCATATTGATAGCACATGAGACAATATCTGTGTATGATGAGAAGGATTGTGAGACTAATTCTCACTGGAGAAATAGTTTTAACACATAAAAGAATCGATCAATCTTACTCCTTGGCTTATGTATATAATCTACCGCATGCCTTGTTAACCTTGTAAAGTTAGCCTTATAATTTGCGACATTCTCATCCTCCTTTTGCCTCAGACTCTAAATTGTCTTTCCGTATCCGCTAAATGGTCATAATGAAAATATTTTTATAAGAAAATATCTTTAAACTACCTCCATTCCATATTTGATACTTCATCATCTTCATTTTTGTTTGGAATTAATGAACACCATTGATCTGCATCTCCTGTGAGGCGATAAAATGCTATGACAACTTTTTCCCTTTCGCTACTCCCCAAACCTTGAAATATTTTCTATAAGGAACTTATCAATTTCTTAGATACAAATGAATTTGTAGTCCCATTTAATTTTGGTGGTTGTTTCCTAATGAAGTGGTCTAACATTGATCCTCTATGTTGTGGATAAGGATGCTCCATACTGGTAAGGTTATTATTCATAACCTAAGTGAGTTGTCTCAGTATGGTGATAAGTTGATCAACAATAGTTGTATCCCCAACTTCACTATAATTATCTTTATTAGGAGGGAAATCACTACATAGAATACGTGTGTTGATACATTTTTCATTCTTTCCACTAGGCGCCATTTCTAGATAATGGCATAAAATAGATTAGTTTATGAATCACAATATGTAATTCCAAACTTTTAAAACACTTAACATATATTGAACAGCTTATGGATATAATATATAATCATAAAAATGTTTCCTTTGAGGAGGTACATAATCATATATCTTTCATAATGGTTTGTAAAGAAAATGTGAATTATCCTAAGCATATCCCCTGGGAGTGTCGTAACCAAGTGGGCAGCAAGGCCCGTCGTCATGTACCAGGATACCCCGGGTCAAGCCTGGAACTCCTTGTTAGAGTTTTCACTCCTAGGTACATCTATGCCAGAGCCACCTCTACCTACTCGTATCCAAACAGGGATGTATTTCTCATAAAATACACAAAATCTCTATATACACAAATTTCAAGAAAGTTCTTATATACAAATCCTAAAATTCTATCTTAGGGTAATGTGCTCTAATTATAGTTTTTCTAAATCTAGTTTCCATGGTTTTTACTAAACTTCCTCTGATACCAACTGTAATTCCCCAAACTCAGTAGCCTAGAGATGGTTAATTATCTTAATACATTGGCATGATTACAAGGAATTAATTCCCGAAGGACCGATCAGTTTAGTGGTCTTGGAAAATAGATTACATACATTTACTTAACATTACAATTTCAAACACAAAATATAGCATAGATAGTTCCATGATAATTCCATTATTTCCCTAGCTTATCCATGCATATCAATCAAAATACACTTCTTGGAATCATGGGAAAATAAAACATAATAAAGGGGTGATCTCAGATGTTCAGTAAGGGTAATCAATACAGTGAAAGATAACATAAACGTTAGGCATAGTGAATAATTTAAAACACATGCCTTTACAAATAATAAACATGAACACTTTATGGAATGAATATGATATGAGTAAATAATTCCATAATAAAACATAGTCATTGGTATTCTACTAGTTGAATAACCACATGAACCATCAATAATATTTTCATAATAATGGAATGTATAATGCTGGACATTTTGAAACATTTTGTCAAGGACTCAACCAAGACATCTAAAAAATGATTATGGCCTCATCCAAAACCATATATCAAATTTGGGAAAGTCCTTGGCCAATTCCACGACTAATTTTCTCATGAGACCTACTGATGCACCGAGGATCTATAGAGGGATCCACCCATCACTTACTAAGTCCAATACATTCCTCATATGAAAAGGTTGAAACATAACATAAACATCCATATTAAAACTAGCATATGAAATTTCAATACTTTAACAATAAACCATGAATGGTATAAAAATAACACATCCATAGTCAAATATATAACAAAAAATTCAATACAATATGTAAGATTTGTATCATAATAAATCAACTTCAAACAAGTTTAAAATCCATCAAAGGATGTTGACATAGATGAAAATGATTTGTAAAACTCTTTGAGAGAAATATCCCTTTTCATGGAAATATTTAAAAGTAACAAATTTATAAGGGAAGAAATTTAAAGAAATTTTGTATTCAAATTGTCTCACAACACTTTGAAACTTTTTAAAGTAATTAACATTTTAAAACATTCATGTCCATATAAATAAATCCTTAAAACCATTTTGAACACATGGACATTAATGAGAAAGGTTTAGACGAATAAATATTTAAAACATTTAAAATGATGTTTTAGTAAAGAATTACCTTAAAAATAATCCCATTGAAAACTATTTTATGAAACATGGACATGGATAATAAATATGTCCCAGTAGATACTTATGTAAAAACAACCTCGGATAATAAAGAGATTGTGAAATTAACCCTTACCCTGTACTTTCCTTTAGTAAAGGGTACGTTTAACCTCCTGTATAAAGACCGTAATATGTTATTAAATTATACTAGAACCATATTAATATTTATTATATCATACATGATTAATTTATGACTTTATACTACCCATTTAATAATAATTTCCATGTTAAATTAACATTTCATGTAATAATTGCTTTCTTTATCATACGTGTTTTAACTTTTTACTCTTGATTGTATCCCTTAGATCATGATTTAAATACTTTACGAATATAAAACATGATTTATATATAATATATACTTATAATATAAATATTTATAATAGACATATATATGAAATTAAAAACATCGTTTATGGAGACGGTAGACCGTACGTACGCATAAACATTGTTTCCGTTTTCATATCGTATTGAACAGAACTAAGTGAATAAGATATATGAAAGCATATATATATATATATATATATCTACAGAATAATTATTATATTTTATTTTACATACTTATTTATTATATATATTTTTATAATCATCGTTGAATGGTGAACATGGAAATGAATATCATCGCGTCGTGGAGACGGTAATCCGTACGTATACACGAGCGACAATATCATTATATTGATGGTGAAATCGTATGTAATTGGATGATATATCATATATAAAGAATAATTAACATGTTATATTTATTATTTACATATGTTATACTCATTATTATACCCATCCAAATAATGAAGTGTTTGAATACCAAACTACACCACGACATGGAGACGATAATCCGTACGTACGCACGTATGGTGACATTGTCATTTATAGGATGAATAGAATAATGATAATGGTTTTAAAATTTTTATAATAACATCAAATTATATAGAAGATACATGAGTTATTATTTTATAATGGAAACAACATAGAAAGATGAAGTGGAAGAAGAAAAGAACTTGAAAGAGGTGATGAAATATTTACCTTTTCTTCAGTTCTTCCTTTTTATTTGATCAAAAGGGATCCGTTGGTTGGATTTATGACCAAAGGAATTCCTCTAGGATGAAGGGAGGAAATTTTAGAGGATATTAGGGCCGGTTTTGGATGATCCAAAAGACTTTCGAGGTGTGAAATTAAGAGAAGGGGAAGTTCCCTTTTATAAGAGAGGTCAGGGTCACTTTAGGAAAAGCTTGAAATATTATTTTATAATAAAATAATTTTCGGTTTCTAATGGATCCAAAATGAATTATTTATATGCTAAGGTGGGGATGGGTCGAAAATCTCTCAACTGATTGGTTTTAGACAGGTTTAGGTCATCATATTAACCATATCTTTTAGATTTAACTCTTAGCTAAATAGTTTGACATTTACCACATCTCTTTGTATTTTTATATTATATGGTTAATAATCTTACTATAACAAGAAAATAGAACCCCATGTGGTTAATAATTAAGATATATAACCTTATATATTTCCTTTGGCTGAACCTTATATTTTTAGGAATATTATATCAATTAATGATATAGTATTTGGTCTAAAAACTCAATTATGTCAATTTTGACACTATTTAGTATTTGATTTTTTTAAAGCCATAAAAAGATAATAACATTGAATAAAATTTATTTAACCAACCCTAATATGTCATATTAACTTATAAAATTAGTGTAATTCATCAAAAGTCTCAAATTACATTTATTTGGATATTTATAATATTAATTATTTTAATCTTTCATTAATAAGGTAATTACTACGTCATCATTGTTCCATTAATAAATTAAATTATTTAATGTATAAAAATTATAAATAAAATACCATGATGTATTAAATATTTTTATATTTCCAAATAATATTTATAGTCGAAAATATTACTTATATAATCCCATGTAAAAATTAATTTACTAAAAGATATTTGTTTTTGTCATTTTTGTCTTTACTTTAAGTTAATTAAAATAAAGTGTCATTATTACTTTTAAGTGGCTCCATGGGGTCCCAAAATCGACAAAAAGGATCCCAAGATCGGAAATGACTCATAAAATAATGTTAGGAAAAGTATTAAGGTAATTGTGTATTATTATAATATTCGTTTTACCTTGAATTACCCTATTTACCATTAACAACGTTAAATAAAAGTCAAAAGTTATTATTCACCAAAATTTATTTTCATCTTATTGAACCAAATTTAACTTAATAATAAAAACCATGTATATTTTATTTTAGAAATTTAATTTATAGAAGCGGTGGAATTTCATTTAAATGAAAAAGTCATTTTTTAACGACTACTCAGTGTTTTCACTGTTCATCAAAAATTGAAGGTTTTCCGAAAAATACCGAAAATTGAACCTAAGCTATATTTGATATTCAGAATTAAAAAATGATGTCTATTTTACCAAATTAAAAAAATATAAGTTGGATTAATTAATTTAAATTTAATTACCGTTGTTAAAATAAATAGCGTGTTTTTAAGAGACAATAACTATCAAAAGATCGACACTTGTTTTTGTCCAATTTCAAGGTGAAATTACTTCCAATGACCAACCTTAATTTAAATGTTAAAAAAAATATATAATTAAACTTTAAAACCAATTAAAAAAATAATCTAACCATATAAATCGATTAGATTAAAATAAAGTTTTGAATTAAAATACAATATTTTCACTATTCATAAAAAATGAATTTTATCAGAAATATACCAAAAAATCACCCAAAGTAAATTTTTATGTCTTTATTCTAAATAAGAATTTTATTTTTTCAAATAGAACATATGAAAGTAAAAAAAATAGATTTAAGGAGGGCTCTCCATTAAAAGGTGATAAATCAACCTTTTAATGAATATTAGAGTATTTATGTTTAAGATCAGATTCTTTCTTATTTTAAGCCTCTAAATTTTTATTGGATAAATGTAGAAATATTTAACAAACATGTATAATAATATTGTAGTTAGTTCCATTAATTCCCACCATTAAAATGGCTAGACGGTAACTACCATTTAAAATAATATTATATTATTATTTTTAGCATGACTCAGCATTATGTGTAACATAAGATTTCAAAGAAACCCGTTGTTGCGTATCGGGTACACAATCGAGAATAGAATCCAATTTAAAGTAAAATTAATATTTAATTCACAAATGAAAATGTCTTACTCTTTATTTACCTGATTTGTTATAGAAATCTTGGGGTGTTACATCTAATGTTTGAAATTAGAGGGGGTTAAAAACCCCCTTTATTATCTATAAATTAAAGGGGTGAAACCCCCCTCTAATGTATTTAAATTAGACGGGGTTCAAAACCCCCTCTAATATCATTAATTTAGATGGGGTTCAAACCCCCCCTCTAATGCCTTTAATTTTGAGGGGGTTCAAAAGCCCCCTCTAATGTATTTAATTAAGAGGGGGGTCAAAACCCCATATAATTTAATAGATTAAAGAGGTTGTGATCCCCCACTATTTAAAAAATGAAAATTCCATAATATATATATATATTTATATATATATATAAAATTAAAACACAATATATAAATGTATTTAAATACATTATATGGACATATTATATAAAATATTTATATGATTGTATTTAATTGTATTTATATGTATACATAAATATAATTATATAATATAATGTAAATTAATATATATTTATTTGTGTAAATTGAATTTTATATAATATTAATTATTTAAAATATCAAAGTATAAACATATTATATAAATATATACATAAATATAGTTTATCTAAAAATATATCATATAAAAACCCAACCTTGTACTTTTCATAAACTATATTATAATAATAATAAATATATTTTTATCTAATAGGTTTATTACTTTATATTAAATATATAATTAATATTATATGAAATAGAATTTATACAAATAAATTTATATTAATGTATATTTATAGAAATACTAATATATATTAATGTAAATAATAATAAATATATGTATTGAAATACATTATATAAATATTTTTATAAATTGTATTTCATGTAATATTAATTGTATAAAATATAAAATTGTATTTCATATATTATTAAGTATATTTTTTTATGAATTGTATTTCATATAATATTGATTATATAGAATATACATATTAATTATATATAATAGACATATTAATTATATATAATATAAAATTGTATTTCATATAATTTTGATTATATATAATATACATATTAATTATATATAATATAATATTAATTATATATAATATAATATTAATTATATATAATATAATATTAATTACATATAATATTAATATTTTTATAAATTGTATTTTATATAATAATAATAATATATTAATTTTATATAATATTATATAGTTTATATAAATTAATATATTTATTAATATAAATAATAATAAGTATATATGTATTGAAAGACATTATTTAAATATATTTTTAAAGACGTTATATAAATATATTGGGTAAATACTTATATATATATATATATATTATTTAAATAAATAAATAAATAAATAAATAAATAAAATATACATATGTATTTAAGTATATAAATAATTTACATAAATATATAATATAAATGTATATAATATAATATATATTTGATATAAATCATAAAATAAATGTATAGTATTTATAAAACAAACATATAATGTTTATATATTAAAAAATAAATTTTATATGAATAAGAATAATTAATAATATTAGTGTTATCACGTGCGCGCACACACGCACATATAAGGTACAATATATTCATATATACTTGTGTAATATATTTATGTGATATATAAATATATAATATATAATATATGTGATATTTTTCATTTCATGCAACACTAGATATAGATTGTGTTATACAAAAGAACAAAGTTATTCTTCCTTTCTATGATACAACATGTTATGATTTTTTTTATATAATACGCCGAGATAATCTTAAGCTACACGTTAAACCAACTTGGCTGCAATACATGCAACACTAAGTTTCTATGAAAAAACATTTTTTATTGTAATTATTTAAACAAGATAGTTATTAAATATAAATTAAACTTATTAACATGAGAAGTAATAACTACTTTTTAAATATTATTAGTATTTTTTTTATAAATAAAACATATTGACAATAAAAAAATATAATTTTTGGTAAAGTCTTTATATGTTTGAAAATACTATTTTCTAAAATGAACTACTTTTTATGTCCTTTTATGAATAATAATAAAATTAATTTTATACACTTTTAGAAAGTTAATTTTATAAAATAACTTTCGTTTTTTAATTCATAATGTCAAAATTATCATCAGGTGAATTTTTAACTTTTTTCGAGAAAACATCATTTTAGATGAATAGTGAAAATAATGAATTTTAATTCAAAATATCCTTTTCATCTAATTTATTTATATTGTTAAAAAATATACATATATTTTAAATTTTAATTAGATAAATTCTACAACAATTAATCAAATGTATTCTATTAGAACCAATTTCACATTAAAATTAGAAAAAAGGTCATTCTTTTAAACAAATTAACTCAAAAACCCACTTTCACTACATGTATGTGGGATTAATTTTAAATTTATTTCATCCAATTCTGTATTTATATTTTTTTAAAATGGATTCTATATTCAGAATCATAAAAATTTAAATAAATAGTAATTTAAACTAATTTTTTTGGCAAAACATATTAGTTAAATTAATTAAAATTAATTATAGCAACTAAGGAAAAAATTAGTTTACTTAGTGGTTAAACATTAATCTTAAGGGGTTAAATGACCTATACACTTGTCCAAAATACATTTTATATCTATATAAATACCATATATCCTCTTTGTTATAATTTTATTAGTTAATGGGACACTATTAACTCTTAATGTTTAACCAGACATATAATCAAATAAAATGGAATTAATACCATTATCTGAGATATCTCACTTCATAAAATATGATTGTATGGTAATTATACCACACAACAAGGGCCAATCACACCATACGATTGTTTAATGGAAGAAGAAAGAAATAATATTTCAGGCCTTTATGATTACCCCCGATCATTGAATATGATTTCATGGGTAGGAACTTAGGATATGGTTGTATCATAAAATATGATATTCATAAACCAAGGTATGTCATATACCCTCAATTTTTACTTATCATGCCATATGACATGTTTATATTATACTTTATGATATAAGACAACACACATCATATGTGTATGAGCTTTAAGGAATATCTCCATCAATCTCCCACAAGCACTAAATACAAATAGACGTTGTTCCATTTAATCTATTATTTTATCATATATGATAGTTTGTGAAATTATATCAAAAAATCCTTTTTGATATCTTCAAAAACAAAATTTTAAAAATATCATAAACATTACCTTGTATCACATAATATGAAATACATTATATATACCCATTCAAAAATATTTTTGATTAACTATAAACACTTTTAAAGAAGCTATTTTAGTCATACTAAGTCTCTATTCATCCAACCATAAGGTGTTACCCCATAGAAATTTATAGAATTGAAAATAAATATGAATCTTTGGATCTATAAAAATTATGAAATTGGAACCTCTAGTAAAGAATATATGTTACTCATGATAGAAAATGATCTAGTTTGATCTCTAACAAACACATGTATCTTAAAAAATATTTCCACCAATTTCATCACATGATATCATGCACTCTTATACGTTCCCTTTTTTCAAGAAAACTAGTGAAAATAGGACAACGAGAATGTAAATCCCATATAGCCAATTCATATGTTATCAAATCTACAAGTATATACCACCTTAGTTGATAAATACCTCCCATTCTATTCACCTTTATGGAAGATCACATCACATGTTCTTTAACTAAAAAGATAATCACATTATATGTACAATATATGTTTGACACACACTCCTTAGTCTATCTTAATTTAGGGACTAGATGTCATACTCATCATACGTGAGGAAAAATCTCATCTTGGTTGAGCTCCAACTGATGACATGATCATCAAAAAACCCAATCACCCCTGATTAGCTAGTCCTCAAGGATTGTATAAGAAATTTATCAAGGTATTATGGTTATCATGCTAGTTATCTTTCCAAATAAAGGTATTGGGGACTCCAAATATGATCTATGCACCCTTAGAAGACTAAATACATAGTGTATGACACTCTATGTGGTATAATAAGTAGAATATATAGTGCATAGAAATACCTATTGCACATCATGATCATATTATATATCCCCATACTAATATCCTACTCATGATAACCTAACATTTTATAATAACCTATAATACTATTCGATGAACATTGGTTAGGGATAAATCAAATTCATACTTTGAGAGGTCTGTTATCATTAAACTTCATGAAATTTATATCATTATATATATATATATATGAATTTGACATAAAAGAATTATAAAATAAATAATGAATTTAATATGATAATATATATATATTATTAAATATGTTTTGAAAATAATTAGATAAACTCTATATAAGAACCTTATTATAATATAATATATGATAGAATATCATATCATCTAAATGTTTGTTGTACCTTTTATGGTTTCATTAACTTATTACAACTATATACAATTATCTCTACATCCCTATATGACAAAATTATAAAACCCTCGCACTAAAATATTTAATGAGTAACTTTTATGAAGAATTTAATTTTGAATGACGGTGAGATTTATGAATCATATTCTTAATGTTCAACTCCATAAACATATTCAAAAATTTTAACCCCGCAACATAAAATGTTACAATTCAACTTATATTATCTACTTAGAACTTTTCTAAGTTTAATATATTCATCATTGGAACCCTTTCCATTAAACATTTTCCATTAAATATTTTTGAAAATATTGTAAATATTTACATTATTTCTTACTAGACCATCCTAAACTCTTTTAAGAAAAGGTGATATTCACTTATGTTATTTTAACTAAATGCACCTCTTTACATTTTTCTTTACCATCATAACTTAAAACTATTTTAGGATATTAACTGAAATTCAATTTTAATTTTTACTAACATAATCCATTAAAAAATAGTGATATCACTTTCATAAGATAAAAATGTAACTTCTAAATTTCTTATTTACCATCACATATCCAAAACTCTTTAGGATATTAAGTGGAAATAACTATAATTTTTTATGGGTTTAATATTTTAATTTTTAAATTTGAACTTATTTAAGTTTAAAAATACTCCCTCTATCCTCTTAGAAAATACATTCTCTTTAAAATATCATGCTCTAATAAAAAAACTCTTCTATGTTCAGAAAATAACTATTATTTCTTTCAATATGAGTATTTATCAAATAAAATATTAATTCCATATAATAAATGAAATTATATTTTTTGGGAGTTTTTTCTTATAAAAATAATACTTTATTATCAAAATATAACACTGAAAGTGGGATTGGAAATCATTCATTATATATTAAAAAATATCTTAATGAACAATTTATTATGGAGTAAAAAATTTATCCTTATATCCTTTTCAAACCATGTTATAAACTCATATGAATCATAAACCATGTGTATGAAATTAATCATCACGTTTTTTCATAAAAAAATTAATGAAAAATTTCTATTATCTTATAATATAGATGATAATAAGACACACATCCTTTTCTTAGATACATATAAGCTTGATAAGTTCCTTTATGTTAAACCTTGTTATATAATAACTTCTTTCATATTCACTTGAATGAAAACTATAAGCTATATGAATTCAGCTCTTGATTTCAAATTCTTGTATACTTAAAATACTTGTAAATTAAACATTTGGTATCATATACCCTTCCAAAATAAAGAATAAACTTCAATAACATGGATAATATATATATAAATTCAATAGAGTCTTATAAACCCCTTTAGTTTTCTCATAAAATTTCATCTTATAGTGTATTCACTCCTTCCTAATTACACCTTTAGATTTCAATGGCCTTTATTGTCTTCTAGATGAAACATTATTGGACTATCCAACTAAATTTTCTTCTTCCAGTTTTAGAATTTTCTCAATTTTATTTTCTATATAGAAATAAAACCTAGACATCATATTCTTAATTCATTTATTAACAACTCTTGGGAATATCAGTTAATATTTTCATCAAGTTGTTAATATTGGTAAAATATTTCCATCAATTAAAATAATATGAAGTAATCATCTAGAATAATAATTTAGGAAAGATCTAGTCTCATCAAGTCATGTTTCAACTAGTTTCATTGAAACCATAATTGAATTATACTATACTTCTCATAAGAATATACATTCACTTGTTAAACCAATTTAACACAAGGTTACACAATAAGGTGTTTCTTTAACACATTGAATTTTCTTTTTCATAAGACCTTTTTTTTATATTACTTGTAAGGAAATGGCCTTAAATATCACATAATCTTGAGTTTTAAGTCAAATAAATTATTATTTTACATTTTAGGATCTTTTTAGGTTTATATTTTTATATAATTAGGTCACAACTCTTATATAAAAAACTCATATATTACAATTAGGACACTTCAACTAAGTATCCATTTTGTCCACAAAACATAATTCTTTAAAATAAAATATAATTTATTTTCATGATAGTTTTTCACAATATTCTCATTGATCTCATAATTTTCCATAATATCCCTTAAAACCTATGAAAAATATTTTAAAAAAATGGAATGGTCACAAAAATCTCAGTAAGGGACATAAAATAACAAAAGAAATTTTTAGTCTATAAAAACATATAAAAAGTTTCCTTTTTCAAAATAAAATTTTGGATAAAAATATACATCTTCTTACCCATTAAATTGCCTTTTCTTCCTAAATATTTTAATAAAACATTTAATATGAAGGATCAAAGGAAAATAAAACCCATAAATGTTTCTTTGAAAACATGCAAGATAATGAATTTTTTTTCACAAAGTTATAATTTTTAACCTTGAAGTTTAACAGACAATTTCTTTCGATCATAAAACCAATAATTTACCTTGTAAAAAATGATATTTTAATAGAAAAATAAAAAGAATTAAAAAATAATTTAAGTAATTTGGGTCTTCATTTTCATACTTACTTATGATGTAACCCTCACAACTACCATAAAATAACACACACAGTTATACTTGACATAACCCTCATGATTATACTTAGAGTAACAATCACATTTACATTTGTAATAATCACACGGTTGAGTTACAACATACCTAATGACTTAGAGTTATATCAAAGAACCACTCTTCTTTGTCTTATAATGGTACTTCCCTTCATTATAAAAAATTATCAAGAACTATAACATAATCATTTAACATGAATAATTTCATAATAAAAATCATTCCTTGAGGAAGATAACTAATTTTAAAGAAATACAATGCACACATAAAGGAAAAAATATTATTCTAAAATAACCAGGTAATCTTGTAAATGAAATTTCAAAACATTATGGTGTCATGAAATCACAAAAATATTTTCATTATGTATAAGTTAAAAAACCATTACTTTTAAATTTTTTAAAAATAGACATTAAAAAAGGATTTTTTAATGAATGTCCCTTAAATAAAACTTTAAAAGGATCCCTTTTTGAAAAAATTTTAGAGAAATTTTAAAATTCCATTTATACATTCAGTTATATTCAATGATTTTTTTAATAAAAACACACACCTTAAAGCACTTCCAAACAACAAGGAAAACCTCAACGGGTGTCTAAAACAGAGAAAACCATACTCTTAGTATTCTTAAACATGTATTATAAGTATTTTAGAAAGAAATTTCCATTAATTTAATTTATCTAGTAAAATAGATATCTCATATCACAGTTCAATAGGAAAGCATATATGATATGAAAAAATAGATATTCCCCTATAATGAACAATGCATGTCAATATATCCATATGTGTTGATTACGATGTATGTGTCCTAATCTCAATCCATACAAATCCATGAGTACAAATCTCAAGAAATAGTAACATCATAAAAAAATAACCTCACACAACATGTGAATCACCCAAGGTGAAGTAACATTAATTATATCAATAAAACAGTACAAAAAATAATCCCATCTGTGGGTACTAGGATTTTCCCAAATACATGGGTTAAATATTCCCATTCACAATATCATTACTAAGTCCTAAAACATCCGAGTATATTTTCTACCTTTCATAAACAATAAAGTATAAGAAAAGAAAACATACTCCTCTGGTAACACTTTGTAACATCCCCCAATATGGATCTCTCTCACAGAGCCAAAAAGGGTTGGTTATGTGACATCAAGCATGCCTCTCCGTATTCCTGAGGTTTCCAACCAGCAGCGGGGTGTGTGAAATGAATAGTGGGGAGATTATACCCCTAGAAAAAAGTGTCATCATAATATAAATAATCCATATAAATGAAAGAAATAAAATTATATATGAATTAGAAACCAATAATAAAAGCCAACAGAATAATTAATAAATACTAATATGAATAATTTAATGACATGCTGGAGTGTATCTAAATGTCATGCTAGAAATAATATATGAAAAATACTTGAAGACTTGAAAAAGACTCATAATCTCCCATACTGAACCCCATGTCTGCCCCACCACCAAACTCATTCCCATACAACAATAAAACAATCAACTGTAAGGCCCTTTTCCCTTGTACAAACCTGAATACATGTAATCTGCTCAGGTAGAAAATGACATTACAAATAGGACGTGTGTATAACTCAATATGTATACACCACCATCTCTAAAAGAACCAATTTGATAATAAGTTCATGAAATAAAGTGATAAATAGGTGTATTAATTAATTCAAAAATTAATAAAATACAACAACAACCTTCTTCAACTCCGTGCTAGAATATCTCTGAGCATGTCTTATGACTATTCCAACCACAATCATATAACTATGGTAAAATAACTTTCATCAGAATCATGCTAGAATATCTCGAAGCATGTCTTATGACCATGCCAACCACAACTATATAACCATGTTATAATCAAAAAAATCTGGGTCAAAGCCCTATAAGAATTAAAAACATCTACTTCAAAGCCCTATAAAAATTACAACAAGGGACTAGATAGAGCCCGCTCACTATAATCATTACAACATGGTAATGGGACAATCCTACACAATATTATCATTACATTATATAAGTGTTCATGTTCCAGGGTCAAGCTTGGTATATAATAATTTCATCATGGAACACAATTCCTATCATACATCATTGATATCACAATATCACATCATAAATATAAGTGGCTAATTATGAGAATTACCATTTGTCTTTCATATACCACTTGAATGTATATCAAAATTAATTAACTTTTAGAACAATAATAAATAATCCAAAACTTAGGGACTCTATATCAAGCAATCACCTAAGGTCTCATGTCATGTTAAACACACTTTAATCAATTAGTCAATTCAATTATATTCATGGTTTCCTCACCTAACAGATATCCATAATCTGGTTCAAAATCTAATTAAAACCAAAGGTATCCAAGGAATAATTCCATTTATTATTTAATTTATTTAGGTGAACATTAGATTAACAGAATAATAATATTTCATATACTTGGAAATTATCAAACCATTGGGTTAAGATTTAGATCCTCTACCTTTAGCTGACGATCCAGCAATGCTTCCAACAACAAACACCCATGATAAAGAAGGTGCGAATAATATACATGAGGTTCTTAGATCAAAACTAATCAAGATAAAAACCAAAAATTCACACAGTCAAGGGATTTCACCACAACTATTGGATAACCAAGAGAGATAAGGGAATAACCCAACCAAAAAGACTTAACAGGGATAGATTACACAAATGAGATGTTCAAAATATAGGTTGGCACTCAAAAATCAGCTGTAAAATTCCCTAGGGTCTAGTGAAGAAAGTTTTGGGCGAGGTGAAATAAAATTTTACCACATATAATACTTTAAAATAGTAGAATGGGGAATCACACGAAAAGTAATGTAGTTACACGTTACATAAATATTTTTAATGGGATATGCCAAAAAAATTGTATCCTTGGATAATTTTATTAAAAACACCTAAAAATTAAAAGACATGTAATTCTGTTACATGATATGTAAATTTTATATATATGGTTTTTAGTACATTTCTATATTAAATAATCCAAACCCCTTTTAAATCTTATCAACCTACCAATAACCCCTGATAACACGTGACCCATTTACCCTAACTCCATTAATTTAGATAAATACACATACATACCCAAACAATAGGCCATTTCCCAATAAATCATATCCATCTCTGAATAAGTCTTGGCCAGCAAGGATAAAATGAAAAAAATCAAGTAGGGACGTACCTAGAAAAAGATATAATCTCATAGAGGTGAAATCCAAACAAAAAGTGGACACATTGGACGAGGGATGAGTTTTATCATGATTCAATCTAGGAATCAACTACCATACCCCTAGGTCATGGTTGATCCATTGAGTTTAAATGGATCAACCAGTTTTAGATGATAAATTCCACTCAGGTAATTATTTTCTTTATGCATTTTTTTTATTATTTCATGTATTTTCATGATAGCAGAAAATACCTAAAATAATAGACAAGAAAAAATGCCTAAAGAAGCCATGTAAATTTTTTTTATTAATGTTTCGTTTTGAGCATAACAATATAGTATGAATAGATGAATAGAATTGGAATGCATTCATTGATAAAAATATTAAAACCCTTATAGAAATATTAATTCATTAAACATCTTCTATCATTTGAATTTGAATAAAACCGGGTGTACGAGGTTCTTGATCCACTAGAGTTGAGGGTGCCTCCTACTACTAGGGAGTTATTATGAAAACGAAAAGTTAAATTAACTAAATTTGGTAGAAAATGAGTATCCATATCTATCTTGTTTCAAAATCATATCAAAGATTTTATTAAATCATTAATAATTTTAGAAGCTGGGACTTCACTCAAAAAATCAAGGAACTGTGAGTTAATATGGTTATCCAGTCAAATTTCTTCCTTGAACTCTATAAGTAGTAGCATAGAAATAAATTTTAGAATATGAGGGTAAGTACAAGTACACATTCCACTATAATAATCAAGTGATAGAGTACTTCAATTATACTACATAGGGTTTCTAGAGTTTGATAAAATAGTGGGAGACATTTAATGATTTAACATAATTGGTAATGTGTAATTGGTATTCAAGATAAAATTACAATATGATAGATTTTATTTTTGTAGAAAATGAAAATTAATACCACAATAACACTATGATTATCATCAAAAAAATTAAATTTCCAAACTGGAACAAATTTATAATAGTAGTATAGGCACTTGCGCAATGTACTAAATCACAAATTCAAGGTTTTGGTGTCCCCAATACCAGTTAAGACACCTCTATAAGTGAGGGGGTGAAAATGATTATAGGGGACTCATGTATAATGAATATGATAGTTTTTTTTGTAATTATACTATAAATGTATTATGTGAGTTGAGGATAAAAAATAGATAAATGGATGATTTTACATGTTGTATCATCTTTATGAATCTTGCAAAGAGAGAGTGAATAAAGATATGAATAAGATAAAGGTTTACACTGGAAATGTGTAAATTTAAAGATGGATCACAATATTTCAATGGATCCCTATCTCATATCATTTTAACCCATTTAATATTGTTTTTTAATATTTAAAAATGAATATTATAGAGAAAATGCTTAATTATCTACTAGGTAAAGTTATCCATGTAATAAGAACATTAAAGAAATATTAATTTTTAATTATTACGGAAAACAAGTTGAAAGGCAAGGTTAAAAGGACAATTAAAGAGTGATGTCAAAGGCATATTCAAAATATACTTAAAATAAAATAAGTTGGTTATTAAACATTAGGTTATTTTCATTGAATATCGTGAAATAATATTTATGGAAATCTAAAATCAATGAATTGAATTAAAGGAGAAGGTATTTGTTTCTTCTTTAGGTATATTCATCTATTGTATGTAATGTTTCAGTTATACTTCATGGGTAATAAATATAATATTCTTATCACATATGTGTATAAAAATATATTAAGTAAGTAATTAATAGAAATTTTATAAAAAGTTAGGTGTATTCTCTAAGCAGTTGAGAAAGGGTGGTTCCTAAGTCAGTGGTGAGAAGTACACAACTTCTATATTGAAGAGTTTTTTAATTTTAGTTAAAATTTTGTTAAGTATAACCAAAAAATTTATCTCACATGTCCTTTAGAAAAAATGAGAAATTATTCCAGATCATGAATTAATGGTGTTTTTGGTGATTAATACTCAACCAATATTCAGTGATATATAAATCACAGGAAATACATAATGAATATAAATGTAATATGTATATACCCAATTGTGGAAAGATAATCCACTATCAAGTAAAACTAAAAGTGGAAATTGAGGATATATGATAGAGAAAATATTTTCAATTAATTTATATTGAATATCATTGTTTTAAAACCACAAAATTTTTCCTCTAAGATGAATTGTTTCATTTTTATGATAATGGTGTTATTTTGAGCTAAATAGTAAAAATTGGCCATTTTGGATTTTTAACAGTTTTAAATTATTTCGGTAGATTGGACATAACATTATCTAAACTGATCCAAATTGAAAAATTCTTTCTTTTTCAGATTCTACACATCCAGGGATTCATTTAATATATTTGGACCAAAATCTGAATCGGCCATATGGAAGCTCAAAAGAAGCTCACAATTTGGCTCAAGAAAACTGTTTTCAGTTCTACCTAGTTTTGATGTGGGATCCACAACTCATCCACTGTGGGGCCAAAGCTTGTGCAATTAGGTGGGTGGACGCGAAAGGAGTTTGGGAGAATCTTTTATGAAGGAATCACCGAGTTAATTGGCTGTTTATGGGGCCATTAAAGCACCCTAATCCGGAGGAGTTCGTTTTGGAGAGTCTGACTGGACAGAATAAATTCTCATAGTAAAACGGCCATAACTCTCAGAATACATGTTCAACTCCGCTGCAATTTTGAGGGGACACGTAAAAGGGAATTATGAACAACATTCATGAAGGGCTCAACGTGTGAAGATTTCATTTAATGGGGCTACAACGCGTCGACATTCGGGGGAAGAATTCTGGCTATAAAAGGAGGAGAGCTCCACCCTCTCAAGGCATCCATTCTCCACCCCATTCCTTCCGGGACACCAAGAAGAAGATCTTTTCGGTTTTATTTTTTATTTATTTTCTTTTTCATAGTTTTTTAATGCCTTATTTTTCCCCATTAAACTCGATTACCCTTACCATGGTGGGGTAAACTTTTGGAGTGATTGGGGAAGGGTTGGTTTTCTACATTGTAATGCTTGAGTTCTTGAATGCAATTGAATAAATTTCTTTCTTCTTCAAAGTTGTTTTCAATTTATTATAGTGGATTTTATAATCAAGTGCGATCGTTCTTGAATATTAATTCCGTTATTTATTTTTTCCTTGGTAAAATAATCAATATCTCCCTTCACTAATTTCTGGTTTATATACGATGAAATAAACCAGGAATTAGTGGTGAAGTACTCGACGATCGTCAGTACGTGTAAAAGGTGTAGTGAATGTTCTTGATTGTTTGGGATAAACAAAACCCGATCGGGAATTGCCCATTTAAATTAAGGATATTCAATACAACTATTTTACACATGGAAGGAGAGTTGACCAAACCAATATCTTGGTAAGGTTTTCTCTCACAATAATAATTTCACCAAGGAAGTGAGAGGAAACGATTGTGGAAACTCACTTTAATCAACTAAGAAGAAGAGGTTTGAATTAAATTGAACAAGGATACCATTATAATTAGGAAACCGACCCCGACCTAATCACCCTTTTAAATTTCATTGTTTTTCAATCATTTGAATTTCAAATTTCCGTTCACAACATTTTTACCCCCGTTTTAAAGTGACAACCCATTTTGTGTGCACTCCTCTTCGGGAGACATCCTAGGTCAACCACATTACTACATTTTAACTTAGAAAAAATTGTTTTGCCACGCCCTACGACAGGCGTGCGTCAAACTTGGCACCGTTGCCGGGGAGGTAGTGCCACAAACTAATTGTTAATATTTGATTTTTTCAATTAAAAAAAAATCTTTTACCATGTTGTTTTCAAATGATTATTTTTTTAATTCATGGAATAATTACCCACCAGTGCGAGAACCAATTATTGAATCACCTTGGTCTATAGAGTATAAAGTTTCTTTATTGGCTAGACAAATTCGAGGAGCTCGAATCAAAATCATCATAGAGGAAGAATTCAAGGATCTCATTGAAAACCTTCAAGAGAACCTCGAATACCCAGTGTTGGAGGGTTTGGCAAGAGAATTAATTGAACTTCAGGAGTATTTTCCAGATTTTTATCCAGAAATGATCAATGTAAAACACCAAGAAGAAGAAGTTCACAAGGATATTGAATCCCAATTTGAAAGAATTAGTCAAACAGTTCAAAACCTAGAGACCTCAATACAGTGGATAGCGGAACAAGTACATGCATCCCAGGATCCACAACTGGAGCCAGAACAAGAACCAGAACCAGAACCAGAACAATTGATAGAAGAAGTATCCTCACAAATCCTTCAAGTTGAAGAACCCATGGAGGCCTTGATGAAATTAAAAGAAGATCCACTGAGCCCATCTCAATCAATGTTGGATAATATTGATGAAGAAGATTTAGCAATTGGAATACATATGGGAGATCAAAAAGATCTAGATAACTTCTGGAATGACTGTGAGGAACTTCTTGAGCCAACTATTCCTCATAATGTAGATGATTCAACAACATTGAAGGAAGAAACCAACCAAGTAGTGGAATTTGAAGAGAAGATAGAGGAGTCTGACTTCCTACCTCTATCTACGGAAATTCAACTTCAAGAAGCACCTCCCATTGAAGAACCAATTGAATCAAAACAAGATCAGGGATTCAATCTTTTTATAAACTCATTATCATTTGATTTTTTTGAAACTAAATTGAGTATTACCTCCCCTTGTTTTAATTTTTCAGATTCATCAAACACTTGTATTTCCTTGGAGGGAGAATATGAATCTGAAGAGGAACATCTAGAGCTCCCCAAACCTGTTGAACATTTAATGGAGGGAGTACAAGAGAAGATCAAAGTGGATTTTCTGGAGAAAAATGAGACACAAGCTACTTACTTTGAAAGGGAAGAATTTGATATTGATTCTTCATGCTTTAATTTTTTTCAAATAGAATTAAACTCTGACATTCCCTTTGATTTTTCCCCAGATGTATCATACCTTCATCAACCACTGGAGAGTAAAGATGATGTTGTTCATGCGGAACCCAAGAAGGAGGAGGCTCTGTACTTCATCCTACCCCCACCATGCACGGTGTACCACATTGAGAAGGGGGTGGATCTGGTGTACTCTATCAATGGAGTCCTCCTCAACAAGAACAATGAAATGAAAGCTAGGAAGAGCCACATGTGGTGGTTCAAATCAAAGAAACCTCACCCACCATCAGATTGAGGATAACTTATTAGAACTGCCCCTCTGGAGGCAGTCAAAACCCAGGGCCCACTTGGGGGATTAAACCAAGATTTATCTTTTTTTTTTCTTATTCAATTTCTATTTTCATATCTTTTAATAAATTTCTTATGTTATGTTTTTACTTTTTTAGGTTTTCAAAGAGAAACACTTTGGAGACAAACTCAACGTTGCATTGCCAATAAGTCAGGTTGTACCTCTCTTTGTAGTATAGGATTTTTATTTGATGTTTCTTTTCAAAAATAAAAAAATAAAAAATTGTGTGTTTTCAAATTTGTGTGTGTTTATTTTTCAATTTTTGGTGTGTTTCTGAAACTTTTGAGCTGAAATGATTATCAATACCATTTTTGAAACCCATGTCAATGAGTGAACCAGTCTATTTCATGAAACTGATGTTAAATGAATGCTGAAATAACTTTGTTTCAAGTTCAAATCTTTTAGAAATTCATGAAAAGTACACTGATTTTTGAAACCCATGCCATATTTCACTGTCTATATCATTGAAATAACTTTCCTGTGAGGCTTCTGAACCATTTTTGTCATATTCTTTTCATTCACCTCATTTCTTGAGAGAACCAGACCATGCTTGCATTAACCAGAATTTGATTTATTCCTTTCAAAACTTGAGGGTTGGGGTACGTGTGTTTTCAATTATTGAGGCACTTATTTTGTTTAAAGCCCCCTTTTGAAAATAATCCTTTTCATTATGGCCCACCTTTACATTTATCCTTCATTGTAGCCCCTAGTATCCATGAATTGCCTGTTAGGTTAGCCACATTACAAGCCAATTTTCCCTATCATACCTGCTCTTGAAGTAAAATTGCATGATCTTGTTGAACTTAAGTGTGGGGGAAGATGTATTGTGGTGTACTACCTCATTTGGTTATACTTTGGGTGGAAAATAAATTGTGGAAGATATGTGTGTGATGCTGAAAAATTATTCTGTTGAAAGCTGTGCCTTTCTGGAGCTTTTATGACAAGAGAAGCTGTGCCTTTCTGGAGCTTCCAATGTAAAAAGAAAGTTGTGCCTATCTGGAGCTTTAAAAAAATCATGTTTGAAAAGATTGAAATGTTTGTTGCTGATCTGATTGAATGATGATGGAGCCTATTTTCAACAAAGGGGAAGTGAAGGAGACCATATTTGAGTGAAAACTAGAATCTTGCAATTTTGCTTCAATAAGAGCCAAGCCTTCCTTTTTCGGCCTCAGAACTTTTAACATCTAAATCCTACCAACCGGAAGCCACAGAACAACCCTGAAAAGTCCTCATGAGAAACACATATTCTTGACTCACATCGGGTGGAGAAGTAGGAATTTATCAAACCTATGGTGACTCTTGTGTGAGTTTGGATGAGAAAAGCCTTGTTCAACCTTTACATTTGTGAGATGAGAGAAAATTCATGTGAGGTTGGTGTTTTGTGTGCATGGGATAAGAAATGAAGTGGAAATATATTAAAATCTTAAATGGAGAACTTGAAATAATAGTTTTTTATGAGGCATGATATCTTTTTGTTTCTTGAAATTGATTTGATTAATCTCATTGATATGTGTTTTGGATTTGATTTGATTTGATTTTTACTTGTCCAGGAGTCCAAGTGCTAAGTGTGGGGGAATTGATAGAGAAAATATTTTCAATTAATTTATATTGAATATCATTGTTTTAAACCCACAAAATTGTTCCTCTAAGATGAATTGTTTCATTTTTATGATAATGGTGTTATTTTGAGCTAAATAGTAAAAATTGGCCATTTTGGATTTTTAACAGTTTTAACTTATTTCGGTAGATTGGCCATACCATTATCTACACTGATCCAAATTGCAATTTTTTTTCTTTTTCAGATTCTACACATCCAGGGATTCATTTAATATATTTGGACCAAAATCTGAATCGGCCATATGGAAGCTCAAAAGAAGCTCACAATTTGGCTCAAGAAAACTGTTTTCAGTTCTGCCTAGTTTTGATGTGGGATCCCTAACTCATCCACTGTGGGGCCAAAGCTTGTGAACTTCGGTGGGTGGACGCGCAAGGAGTTTGGGAGCATCTTTTATGAAGGACTCACCGAGTGAATTGGCCGTTTATGGGGGCCATTAAAGCACCCTAATCAGGAGGAGTTCGTTTTGGAGAGTCTGACTGGACAGAATAAATTCTCATAGTAAAACAGCCATAACTCTCGGAATACATGTCCAAATCCGCTGAAATTTTGAGGGGACACGGAAAAGGGAATTATGAACAACATTCATGAAGGGCTCAACGCGTGACGATTTCATTTAATGGGGCTACAACGCGTCGAAATTCGGGGGAAGAATTCTGGCTATAAAAGGAGGAGAGCTCCACCCTCTCAAGGCATCCATTCTCCACCCCATTCCTTCCGGGACACCAAGAAGAAGATCTTTTCGGTTTTATTTTTTATTTATTTTCTTTTTCATAGTTTTTTAATGCCTTCTTCTTCCCCATTAAACTCGATTACCCTTACCATGGTGGGGTAAACTTTTGGAGTGATTGGGGAAGGTTTGGTTTTCTACATTGTAATACTTGAGTTCTTGGATGCAATTGAATAAATTTCTTTCTTCTTAAAAGTTGTTTTCAATTTATTATAGCAGATTTTATAATCAAGTGCGATCGTTCTTGAATATTAATTCCGTTATTTATTTTTTCCTTGGTAAAATAATCAATATCTCCCTCCACTAATTTCTGGTTTATATACGATGGAATAAACCAGGAATTAGTGGTGAAGTACTCGACGATCGTCAGTACGTGTAAAAGGTGTATTGAATGTTCTTGATTGTTTGGGATAAACAAAACCCGATCGGGAATTGGCCATTTAAATTAAGGATATTCAATACAACTATTTTACACATGGAAGGAGAGTTGACCAAACCAATATCTTGGTAAGGTTTTCTCTCACAATAATAATTTCACTAAGGAAGTGAGAGGAAACGATTGTGGAAACTCACTTTAATCAACTAAGAAGAAGATGTTTGAATTAAATTGAACAAGGATAGCATTATAATTAGGAAACCGACCCCGACCTAATCACCCTTTTAAATTTCATTGTTTTTCAATCATTTGAATTTCAAATTTCCGTTCACAACATTTTTACCCCTGTTTTAAAGTGACAACCCATTTTGTGTGCACTCCTCTTCGGGAGACATCCTAGGTCAACCACATTACTACATTTTAACTTAGAAAAAAATTGTTTTGCCACGCCCTACGACAGGCGTGCGTCAATATACCTAGAAAGGTATTTATACTCTTTGGATTTAAATACCTTATGTATTATTAAAATATATATTTTCAGACAAAGAAAACTTTATAAATAAAGGTACTCCACAAAGATTTCAGAATTAGTTCATCTAGAGAGTGTTAACCATTCCAAGTTTAATATAGTGGTAAATATACTTCATCATATTCTTTTAAGTTTTTATTAAGGAATGTGAAAATGAATTATGGTATATTCATGGTAAAAAAATATTTCTTTCAGTTGGTGTTCCAATTGATATCTTGACCAATAATCCATTGATCAATAATAATATTGCATAAAATAATTTCTAAATTCATATTACCTTATCCACATCAAATCTATGATGATAATAAGGAGGATATATGGTAATTTTTACATGTTAACATTGATAAATTTTTTTATCATGGAGTAATTCCTAAATACACATTTCATTCTATACATCAGAGTCAGGATGTATATAAAAGAAGAATCAATGTTAAAAGTTATCATTTCAAAAACTTACATTATATTTCAAGTCATGATTTACAAATATTGACGAGATCCCAAAACCAAATGCCAACTATAATGGAAAATGGATATCATATGAGTTATGTTACAATGAAAATACATTATGTCATAAGTACATGTGTTTTAATGATTTTTTAAAGGATATAAACAAAATTGCATCAAGTAAAACAAAATTTGCATCTAAAGTAGTAATCATAACATTTTATAAGGATATAATAGAAATATATAAAATAAAAAACTTATATTCAAGTGATAAACTACATTATATAAGAGGGTTTAAATCTTTATCTAAGATAGTGGGAGAAATATTGACATGGGTTTAGTCAATTATAGATATGAAAAAAATAGTTAGCATAGGACTGAGTTCTACATGAGGTGTGGAAGAGGAATGTTCCAAAGACACATACTATGTAGGAAGGATAAAATCGTGGTTATAGTTTTATATTTACCATAGTTGGTGATACATAATTTATTGATAATAATAATTTCTACAAATAAGCATTATTTGAAAATGAACTAAAATTGACAAGACTAATTAAAATTCAATGATGGATTCCATGTATTAAATAATAGGGGATTATTATTTTAAATACTATTGTAGGTATTCAAGTGATTTGATACATGGGTGGTATAAGTGTGGTACCAATAATGCTCGATTGGTTATATCAATCCACTATAATTTTTAGTTTTCATATATATTTTTTATGATCATTTTATTGAACATTGGATGTAAAAACCACCAATCGTGGAAGGTGTTTATACGATGAAACTACAAAAGGGAGGGTGACACCAAATAATTATAATAAGGGGTATAGGTTACTCAAATATAGTCCAGTATTCAAGTAAAAAACATGATCATAGAATATTCATTTGGAATAATTTATTTCTATGTGTATACCAGTGGTTAGTGGAGGTTTAATTGTTTTCTATGTGAAATATGTTTGATAACATATAGAAAAGAACTATTGGTATTAATGTTACCAGAATAAATGTGTCTCTCCATAGATTAACTTAAAGTAGAAGCCTAAGTTTTAGGTAATGGGATATACTAAGGTAGATTTAACGGTTTGTTAGGCCTAGTCAATCATATATATATATTGAAACCGTATTTAAAAAATATATGTTGGAACAATTCAAGAAAGAATTATTACTAAAGTAACATGGAATAAATATCTCCAAGAATACATGTACGATACATGGGAGGAGATTAAAGTGGTGAGTTGAATTCAATATGCTTCTTCGATGAATCAATAACATATTACATGATATTTAAAAGAAATAATATTGCTAAAATATACTTTATGATAGAAAAATATCAGTTATATCTTGGACAAGTGAAAGAGAAGAAGTTATAATTGTCCAATTGCACTTGAAAAAGTACATAGGATATGCACCTGGTATATGGAGGGGAAAGGATACAAGTTTTTAGGGGACATAAACTAGTATTCCTTGGATCAATTTGATCTAATATCATATTTAGGATAAGGTAATGATCAAGACAAGATCATCCAAGCCAATAGTATCCATACCTATAAATATCGAGTATATTGTATCTTTTGAGGTAGTTAAGAAGCAATTTCTATATGCAATGATGTTATCCAGTTCATGGAATCACACATTGTAAGTTAAGTATTGTAATAATTTAAATTATGATACTCTTAATAGCCAAGATGTCAAGTTTTTATAGTGGAAAAAAGGAAATACACACGAGGATTAAATCTGTTGAGGATTTTTACTCAAGGAGATAAGGTCACACATAACTGAATATCTACATAGTGGAGGAATTGAAGGCCTGGTAACTAAGTCTTGACATAAAAAAATGATCTAAATCATGTGAGAGCTAAAAAACATGAGTTGTAAGTTTTCTTTAGTAAACTTGGGAGTGTTATAGTAGTGAGTTTCCTAGACCCAACTATACAGTACTTTTTTATTATGATTTCATGTATATTATAGTGTATACATTTCTATATATACTATTGAAATGGTAATGTCCATGGATTAATGTCACATAAAAAGTTTATAATTGATCATAGGATATAATGATAACCTTTAGATATTATGGTATTAATCTTAAATAAATGTCCCATGGTCTAGATACATCATACTAAAGGGACACAGTTGATGTCTGACTATCAAGTGTTGGGAGATTATAAGCATTGAGACTTCTTCTCATGAAGTTCACACTTGGTGATATTTGGTAGGTGAGATCATGATGACAAACCCACCAGTAGGAACACCATATATTTTGGGTGTCATTGAATGTTCCTATCTATGGACATGTGTATTGGTCTCCTAATTTGAGATCATTATCAATGTGTTCCATTTAATCATGTACTTTTATAAAAGTAAAAAACTATGATAATGAAATTATGGTGAAGTAGCTCATTTTGTCTACATCATTAGTCGTACAACATTGTTTTAATGGTTAAGATATAATTTTCTCTTCTGATTTGAGGAATTAATATATCTCAATCCTGGTTGGTCTGGATGGTAGTAACTTCATAAATCATTGGCCAAGGTAGTCAGAGGTAAGTATGTCTAGTTTGATAAAAAAAACTATAAAGAAAGAAATTATGATGCAACAAGTGTGCATCCTGATTTATGATATATCTAAATACAAATAGATTTTATTACATAGTGTGTATTCATAGGTTGATTATTGTTGGTATGACTATTCTTTCTCTCTTTATGGTCCCTGATGGCTTTTTAGACTCCACTCTTGGTCTATGAATACTATTCACTACTATTGAGATAAGGTCTAAGTGGTTTACACACAATATCATATTCAATAATCTTCCTTATTCTATAAAATATGAATTTTGGACATGGTGGGCCCCACTACGGGGTCTGAGAGTTGTCCAAGTCAATTATCACTGATGAATAAATAAATTCATTTTTATTCGAGTATAGAATAATTGGGTTGAATTTATTTATTAAAATTATTCGTGTGGTATTTAGTGAATAAAAAAAATCATACTAATGAATATTATTTTTATATTCCATGTTTTTTTAACATTAAGTGGGAATTAAGAGTCAAGTTAATTACTTAGTTTTATCACTTAATATATTTAATATATATTAAAAGTTTGTGATAAAATATAAATAATATTTATGATGTAGTTAGTTCATCATAATAATTTATTTATTAATTATTTAGTGGAAATTGAATATACAGGGGTTAGTGAACCCTTTCTAGGTATTTGATAATCCACTATATATGGGAGGAGAGAGGATCTTATACAATGACTATTCACCATGAGTTTTTTAGACCCTCTCTTCCTCTATTGCTTTCTAGATAGGGAAGATCATGATCCAAGTGACCAAATTGATCTCATATCCTTACATCAAAGGAACGTTGATGTAGGGATCGTTGGGACGTCGAAGGCACCATCAAATCATTATGAAAGCACCCAGAATTAGACAACCGATGATCCTATAGATTTTTGAAGCGTTTATGGATGATCTAGAGGGATTATGATCTGGATCCTTTGAGAAAAAACAATCATAGATAGGTGATGGATTAGTTCTCTTTGATTTTAATAAGGTACACATTACTTTTTAATTTATGTGCTCAATTTAATTCATGCAAGATCTTCATACCATATCAGGGCTCGGATCACCAGAGATGAAAAGTTTCATCGCTCCAGTGATAAAAATTTTAAATATATAGACCACCAACTTCTATTGTGTGACTTGTTACCTTTATAATACTAATAAATAACATTAACATTCAAAATAAAAAAATTTTAAACTTGTTTTCCTCTTTACCGCTAAGGTTACTCACTTTTACCCTTTTAATTTTTTACTATGGTAACTCTTTATTTACTATTTATACTATTAATTATGGAAAAAAATATGTATTCCTTATTATATAGTATAATTTATTCTGATTCTAAATTTTGAATCCATTTTATCAAGATCAATTCATATAATTGGAAAAATTTAATTTAAAATTAAACCCACAAATGTATCAAAAAAATGTTTTTCAAGAAATCCATTTTTCCACAATAAGATGACCTTATTATAACTATATGACATGTAATAATAACTAAAAAAATTAAATTCATATATATATATAATATAAATTTATTTTAAAACATTCCCCATTTTGGGTAATTTTAATTGGTTAAAATGGAGAAATATTATGCATTTTAAAACAGTTTTCAGAAAAAAAAGTGTTTTAAAGCTTAAAAATAAACTTATATTAAAATATAGTATAAATATGACTTAAATGTAATTAATTTGATGAAATATAAATAAATAATACTTATGTTATTTTGAAATCGTATTAATTAATAATATTACTTTAAAATTACTTAATTTATTAAAAAGAAATCAATGTTTTACTAAAAATTGGTATTTTTCAATATTCACTGAAAAAACAATATCTTATGAAATATACCAAAATTTCAGCCAAATTTAATATCTATATTTTGATTTAAAAAATGATGTTAATCTTTTAAAATAAAATTTCTACAGTTACAAAAAATATCAATAAAATTAATTTTTGAAGGAATTTATTTGAAGAATAAAATGTCAATTAAAAATTAAGAGCTTATTTACAAAGAATTTATAAATTGAGTAGAAAATTTATATCTTTTTTATAAATTATTTAATTTTATTAATACCAGATAACATATGGGAGAGGTAGCAATTTTTATATTTAAATAATCATGGTTTGTTTTGGTTCAGTGTTACGTTTCACAAACACTATCGAAATATTTTCCCTTAAAAAAACTCAGGGTGTTACAATCGCATAAAGGCAATGAGCCTTGGGTGAGGAGTGATTGAGCCCTATATTTAATCCATTGAACTAGTGAAGCTTAGTGGATTTATATGATCAGGACATTGTATTGAGTGGGGGATTATCAGTGAGTGGTATCTATCTTCAAATGGTATACTATGATTCTAGTTTCAATTTTTCATTCTTATACCTTTGATGATGGTTGTGATAGTGGATTTTCATAAATCTTAATTATTTTTATGCCTTGGAACTACAAATATGTTTTATGATATAATGAAATATTTCTAGTGTCTGAATATAAAATTTTATATTGCTAATTTTGTTTTTCATTATTATACTTTTCAATACGGAAAGGAAAATCATCATAAGCCTTTGGGTTTACTTGATCCCCTTCTAGTGATAAATTAGAAGTGGGATGAGATATAAATGGACTTTGTGGTGGGGTTTTGGAATAACCGTTTAGGAAATAATATAATATGGGTGGTGATTAACTGATTAACCAAATCAGATCATTTTATTCTAATTCATTATATGGATAAAGTTATGGATTTGAGATAACTGTATACCCAAGATATAGTAAGGTTGAATGGAGTTATATATTCTATTATTTATAATAGTAATATCCTATTCACTTATCATTTCAGGAGTCACCTTTAGGATGCTATGACATCTTAGGTAAATTTAAATAGATGGTAAAATAGAACTAACTATTCAGATTCTTTAGGATATGCTACGTGCTTGCATCCTTGACCTTGGAGTAGCTTGGGATATCCATTTTGGAATGGTTGAGTTTTCCTGTAATAACTACTACCAGTTTTCTATCAAGATGGAACCATTTGAGGCCTTGTATGGCTGACCATGTAAATCTCCACTTTGTTGGTCGGGGGTTAGATAAGATTCATTGGTGGGGTATAGTTTGGTCCAGGAGATGAAAAAAAAATAATTAGTTAGTTATACAGAGAATATTAATGGAATAGATCCATTAAAAATCATATTTCAATTTTTTATATCATTTAGATTTTGGAATTGGTGACCTAGTATTTTTTAAAGTTTCACCTCAATTAGGTCACCGAAGGCTAAAAAAACATGGGATGTTAGCACCAAAATATTGGGACCATTTAATATTATTGAGAATATTGAAATATTATCTTACAATTTATATTTTAAACTATATATGAAATGAATTCCAAATATATTCCATGTGTTATAGTTCAGAAAGTATCTATCTGATCAATCTCGTGTCTTGAGCTCAGAGGATCTTGATGTAGAACATGACTTATCCATGACCGTGAAACTAGCTTGGTTTATTGATTCTTAGGAAAATTTTCTTCATGGGAAATTCATTACCTTGCTTCAATTATTAGTGAATCATGGTTCTAATTCACATGATATTTGGGATCATGAGGCATTGATGAGAGAACAATGGCATCATATCTCTGTTATGAAGTATTCTTGATAGGATTTTTGGGGGTAGAAATAATTTATGGTGGGGAGAATTATAACATCACAATATTTGATTTTAATTATTATTTTGGTCCATGATGTTATCTTTTAGTTTTTAATGTGTTGGGGGCCTTATATTCTCATTATAAACCATTTATGTTTTATTTAATAAATTATTTTAAAGGAAAATTTAATAATTTTTAATTATTTTTTCCCCTTACACAGGTATGGGGTCTGTGTAAGGGTAAAAAACTCATACTATTACACATATTATTTTTAGGGAATTGAGTAAATGTAATATATATTTTTGAAGGTTTACATAAGGTTAAAACACTTATTTCATAATTTTATGAAAGAAATATTATGCACTGTGTAAGGGTAGGTCACCTTTTATATCCACTGCATAATGGTATAGTATTTTTTTATGGATTGTGTATGGGTAAACCCATTTTGTTTAAGGGTAACCATGGAATTGTGTTAGGATGTCACATAAGGGTGTCTAATTGCGTAAGGGTTCCACATATGTATATTGTTTAATGGTAAGCGTTCACTACATAAGGGTAACCTTATATTTATAAAGGATACATAAGGTCAATGCAGAAGCTTTGTAAGGGTATTTTGGGTGAGTTTCCTACGGTTCGAGAGGAAGGAACCATATGCGAGGTTGGAGGCGCAATTTGGGATGTAGTAATCGTGGTCAGAGGTGGGGAACCAGAGGCATTCCTGGAGGCGGGGAACTAGAGGCTTTCGTGAGTCGGGAACCAGATGCGGGCTGGGGGCGCAGTGTGTGAGGTAGGAATCAGAGGGATAGGGTGGGAGTGGGGAGAGAATAAATTATGGTACAGGTCATTTGAAGAAAATGTAAAAAACTTTAAGGGTGGTTGTGAAAACCTCCCCTAAAGTAACCCCTTTATTAGGGGTAGTTTGAATAGCCCCTGAAGCATTTAAACTAGTGGAGGTTGTGGTGCTGGTGGGTTTATGTCATCATTATAGGGGGTTTAAACCCCCTCTAATGTAACCGCTGCTAAAGTGATCATGAATTTAGAATCACTTACTCCAAACTGCCCCTAAAGGAAGTAGGTGGCTATATTAGCAGTGGTTCCTCACAACTATCGCTAATGTATTTATAATGGGTTATAACCCCATCCAGTGTTAAAAATAACCCCTTCTAAAGTAACCATTTTGTTGTAGTGGAGGGAATTCAAAATCCTAGAATGTCTTGAATGGAAATCGTTGAGGACTCAATTAATGATACAATTCCTGTACCAACAACACATGTTAATGAAGAGGAGGAGGTGCAAGAAGACTCATTGACATAGGATTAGGAGGCAGTGAAAGATGATATTGTGCAGGGAGAGAATCAATAATCTCTACAAGAAGTTGTAGAACCATCATAGGAGCTATGTGATGTTGCGCCTCCCAAAACTAACATTCAACTAGTTCGAATATCTTTAAGAAGAAGGATTCCATCAACAAAATATTCAAAGTTGGATTACTTGTTTCTGAATTATGAGGATATCTAGAAGGGTATGATGATGTATATCTACATTTTCTATCATTGGATACACGAAGTTATGGATCGACAGTTGATGTGACTTGTGAGGATCCATACAAAAGAGAACCTAGAGGATATGATGACAAACATGGTTGCTCGAGAGAAACAAAACCTTTACAGATACTCCAGTAGATTGTATCTAGAGGGGATAATTGTTGGAGATTTTTCTTTAACAACTACCTTGGTGGGTGGATGGTGTACCAAATCCACACACCATGTTAGGTGGCAGCCATGGGAAAAGTCCATGGAAGGTGGGGAGATTGGTGGGAGAATTGTGTTAAAATTTACACCTCCACCATACCTATTGAAGGAGGACTTGGAGTGACTCTTGCAATAATCATCCGAGCCAAGAGAGATCATTGTATCCAAATAGAACCAAGAGATCTCTATGTGTAAGGAATAATGGGAGGTGTGTGGGAGTGGTCTCTTATAACATTTATTCCTATTGAAATAAATATTTATTTCCCTCCATTTATCTCTCTTAGTAGTCTGTGAACCACAAAATGGTGTTGGATCTTCATGGGGGTGTTCTCGGGTAATCTTCCTTGTTCAGTGATGGAAACTGGTTTTAGATATCAATGGATTATCTTCAACCGTGAACCACTGTCTTCCCCTAGCGAGTGCCATGTGACATCAGCCCGATGACTCGACCATTAAAGTGGAATTTGGATCTGCTAAATATTGAATTTGGGACTCTTAATTTGAAGGAATATGAGTTCAATATTTTCCATCCATAGACATGACCCAAGATTAGTAATTTAGTTGATGTCAATTAGTCCTTCAGTGGCGTTCAAGTTTCAAAATTTCAGTTTTCATCCAAAATGGTTGAACTATTTTAACACGGTGGTGAGGTTCATGTTGGTAATAACTAGCGTCAGCCATATGGTTTTTATATGAGGTTGGTTCAGTGGATGATCTTAATCATCTCTAATTGGTGTAATTTTCATCAATAGTGGATTAGGGTGTTCTTCGAGTGCAGTAGGTTCAATCATGTTGGCACAGTCACTTTCACGGTGACTTTGGAAGTGGTTGTGGAGATGGATCATGATAGGTTTCATTAATCAGCAAAATTAGTTGTTCTTAGTATTGGGACTGAAAAACTTATTGGCCCACGGTGCAACAATAATCACGAGATAAAAATAAAGTGAAAAATGTGAAAATAATGGACACCAGAAGAAACGTGGAAAAAACACCAATTGGAAGGGGTAAAAACCATGGGAAAAATAGAAGGATCACTATGGGTAAAAGTGAGTACACACTCCTTTGCTACTACAAGTAGAAAACCCTTGTAACATCTCTCTTGAATAAGTGGGGAAACCACCTCACAAATACCACTTGAATAATTGATAAGAGATGATGAGAGGTGAAGCTGATGATGAAACTTTCTAGGAGAGATCCACTTTTATAGGGTGCTTCCAGCCTTCCTAATCCCTCATGCTACCTTATCCCGATGGTGGATTTGGTGGGGTTTTTCCAGCCACCACATACCACCAACTTCCCCTCCTTGACAAAGGAGGGGGTGGTGTCATCCCTATAAAAAATGTTGCCAACAAATATCACACTTAGAGATTTGACTGAGAACCAATCACATCTCCACATCCTTTATATCTACCAAACATGCTACTCACATCTCTATAAGGCCTCTCGAGGATCTACACCAACTGAACTTATCAGATTCAACTTATTTCATCTGTAAATGTTAAAAATTTTCTTTAGTGTGAATTTTTTATATGTCCACACTTTCTTTCTCCATGACATCTTAGATAAATTGATACTGTACCACAATGTGCTTTGTCCTGGAATGAAAATATGGATTCCTTGCAATGTGTAAGGCTCTCTAACGATCACAAAAACAACGGAACCTCCTCCTGTCTATGCCCAATCTCCTCCAAAAACATTATCATCCAAATTACCTCTTTTCAAGCCTGTGTAGTTGTCATGTACTCTGCCACCATCAAGGATAAAACCACAGCTGACTGTAACTTTGAAATCCTACTCACAACTCATCATACAAGAGTAAACATATAATTAGTAGCGGATTTACTCATGTCAGAATCACCTTCAAAATATGAATGAATATAGCTTCTGATAGTGAAATCTCATCCTCCATAACATAATTCACCATTTGAGGTCTCCTTTATGTATCTCAAGATCCTCTTCACAGTGCTCCAATTCTCCCATCTTGGATTTCCCATGTACCTACTAACTTCTCCTACTGTATGTACAATGTACCGTATAGTACAAACTATAGAGGACATCATACTCTCCACTGCTGATGCATACAGTACTCAAGATATCTCCATCCTCTACTTCACTACCAGGACTCATCGTTGAGGATAAATTGAAATGAATGAGAAGTGGGGTAGATATTGGATTAGTGTCTTACATTTTAAAGCATTTCAAGTATCTCTATAAATAATTCTTCTATGATAGCCAAATCTTCCCATTATTTCTATCTCATTAAATTTTCACCCCAATAATATTTTTTGTTGTTCCCAAGTCCTTTATATAAAACTCCCTAGCAAATTGAGTGAAAGTCCATCTATACAACAAGTTACTCTTCTAGTATCCTATGCTATTGTATCTTCTTTGTTTTATATAGGTGGTTCACACTAATTTATCTCAATATTGACCATGGAGAGTCTTAGGTTTGAAATTTAATATTAATATAGTGTGATGACCCTAGATACAACATTGAGTGTATGGAATGAGGGAATACACCAATTAAGGGACCTCCCCATTGAGGTAGTCATTTATCCCTTCCTATGAAAACTATTTTTTCTAAAGAGTATGGGATTTTATGTCATTATCAGTATGGATTGGCTGGTTCAATATCATGCCTATGTGGACTATTATTGAATCATGGTATCATTTACATCACTCGAGGGAAGAAGTTATCTAAAAAAGGGTGAGTGGAATCTCTAGTATTATAAAACTTGACTAGATCATCATGGGATAAGTGGATTTACCCCCCATATTTCTAGTCTCTTCATGGAGGATTAGGGAGTACACCTGGCAGATTTTCTCCTGTAGTTGATCATTTCAAGGATAAATTTTGAGAAGTTTTTTAGGTATTACCACCTAAGAGAGAGGTATATTTTATGATCAATATTATTATAATAGTATCTCTAGTGTCCATTCCTCAATTTTGGATGGCACCTAATGAGCTCTAAGAGATTAAGTGGTTGTTGGTTAATTTAGAGGATAAGAGTTTTATCTAACCTAGTACTTCCTATTAGGATTCACTAGTTATTTTTTTCAAGAAGTAGAATGATACCCTTAGTTTAATCATGGATTAGAAATGGTTGATACAACTTATGGTTAATGAAAATTATCCATTTCCTCAAATAGATTATTTTATTGACTAGCTACGAGGAGCTAGGATGTTTTTTATGATTGACTTGAGATCAAACTATCATCATCTATGAGTTAGTCCTTTAAACATACCCCATAATGATTTTAATAGTAGTTATGATCTATATTATTATCTTTTAATATCATCTAGTCTTCTTAATACACATTTAATTGTCATGGTTTTGATGAATAGGGGTTTCCATCCCTCTCTGTGTTGTTTTTTCATGGTCTTTTTGGACTACATCTTGGTGTATTGTCACAATCATAAAAACCATGACAAGCACCTTAAGATCATTTTAAATACACTAAGAGAGCATTATCATTAATTCAATATTTTTAAGTGCTACTTCTAGATTAAAATTAGTCAATTCTTGGGTCATATTATCTCATAATCCAACGTATCTATTGAACTAGTGAAGGTGAGTGATGTGGTTTTCTTGGAGTATCCCATGAACATGTTTGATATAAGGAGTTTATTGAGGATAGATGGATATTTAAAGAATTTATTAAAGGACTTATCAAAAAAAATTTCACATTTTACTGGTCCTAGAAATAAGTATTATAAGTTCTTATGGTAAAAAGAGTGTGAGAAATCATTTCAGGAGGTAAAAGTAAGGCTTGATTCAGCACCTATTCTGATTCATCTAGAGCTTGGTAGAGGCTTTAAAATGTTTTTAGAGGCATTATAAATTATCCTGGTTGTATTTTTGATATATTAGTATAGAGTCGTTATGTACGTTTCTTAGTAGTTGAGGCCTCATGAGAGAAACTATCTGATGCATGATCTTAATATAGAAATACTTGTTTATGCCTTACACTGTTGGAGACACTATCTGATGGGTGGGAAATTTTTGGTGTATAAAGACCACAAGATCCTCAAATAAATATTTTCAAAACATTAATTTAATCCAAACAATTAATATGGGTCGAATATCTTCATTATTTTGACTTTAAGCTTGAATATACTCCTGGAAAGGGAAATCTTGTTACTGATGCACTAACTCGAAAAACATAGGCACATGACATGAAGGAAGGTAGCGAATAATGGAAATTTATGACCATATTTTCTAAGATGAATCTGAAGTTTCATGACAATAATGACGAGTCTTATCTCTCAACATTTATAGTTACCTCTTCTCTCCTTTATAGAGTGAAGAGCATGAAATTTTCAAATCCAGATGTCTTGGTTCTTTGAGAGAGTATTGCTGGCGAGGACCTACCTCAAGATTGGTCTATGGATAGACATTACTTATTATATATTCATGGTCAAATTTGGGTTCCTATATATTTGAGAGTGGAATATATACAAGAATCCAACACTTATCAATGGGAATTTAATACAAGAATCTCTAATACGTATCGAGATATATGATTCTTGTATTGGTAGTCTAGGATAAAACATCAGATTGTAGGATTTATCACTAGGTGCTCCACCTATAAGTAGGTTAAGGTGGAGCCATAGTAACCTACTGTCTTGTTACAACCACTTCTAGTTCTATAAATTAAATTTGAAAATGTTTCCATGGAATTTTTCATTGGCATACTGAGGTCACTATAAGGTAGAAATGCAGTTTGGGAATTCATGGATGACTAACAAAAGTATCCCAATTCCGTCTTATCTGGGAGTCTTTCTCAGTTGATGAGCTATAAAGACTATATGTACATGAGATTATATAGATACATGGGGTCCATATTACTATCATTTCATATAGGTACACTCATTTTACATTGAGGTTCTAGAAAGGTTACAGAAAGCTAAGGGTACGTAGGTTATTTGGAGTACAAAATTTCACCATTAGAGTAATGGTGAGTCAGAACATACATTATTGCTTATAGAGGTAATTTTCCTTGAATAAGTCCTTGATTTTGATAGGTCTTGGGATAATATTATCCCTCCCTTAAATCTATCCTATATTAATATCTTTCAGGTGATGATTTGGATGACTCCATATGAGGCCTTCTATGGTAGTCCATGTCGTTCACCCATGTGCTGGTTAGAGGTAGGAGAAGAAGCTCTACAAGGTACTGATCTCATGCAGAATATGTTGGACTAGGTTTAACTAATTAGGAATCATATTTATTCTTCTCAATATAGAAATATATTTTATTCCAATCTCATTCGACTACCTCTAGAGTTTGAGGTTGGGGATCAAGTTTTCTGATGGGTATCACCAAGGATTGTGCATAAACAAATAAAGAGGTAAGGTAACTTTTTCCCCAAATATATAGAGCCATTTGATATTTGAGAGGGAGTTGAGATGATATCTTATCAGTTGTTATTACCTCATAGGTATCATTATATGCATTATGTCTTCCACATTTCCTAACTTCTCCATTATCATGCAGTCCCGTCTCAAAATTTTGATCCTAAGGAAGTTGTGTTAGATACTGATGAATCTTTTGAAAAGTATCCTATATGTATCATTTACCAAAGAATAAAGGATATATGAGGTTGTTCTATCCATTTAGTATGGGTGTTATGGAATTATGACCATGTAATGTACAAGAATTAGTAAAGGGAGGCTGATGTATATGCTCAGTGGTTGAATTTGTTCTCCGAAAGTCCTTCTCCACCATTGGAATCTGAGGTTGATGATGAGTTCCTTTAATGGGTAAGAATATAAGAACCCAATTTTTCACTCATGTATGGATCCTCTAAAATTTTGTCTATTTATCTATTATGTACCTTTTATAGATTCCCTTAGAGTTTAGAATTGTTATGGGGGTGTCTAGGGTTTATTCGGGGTCTGGAAACCCAACCAATAGAGAAAAGAACTAGGATGAATATTCATTAAAAACCACACAACATAGCCTGTATGATTTATCCTCACTGTGTAGGGATAGAAAAAGGAGAAAGTAGGATTCATGTTTTTACCTAACCATGCGCTAGGGGACAAACACCTGTGAGAGTATCTTAGAAAAATGTAAAAGACGTGTTTCACATAGTTGGTGCATGGTTTCCCTATATGTGTATCCTAACCTTGCGGGTAGAATCCTTATGTTGTGATTCATGCATTGTTGGAACACGGTTAGGCCAACCGTGCATCCAAACCATGCACCCCTTAATTTTTTGGTTGAATGACCATGTTTCCCCTATTTTACAATTAAACCTGTCCTACCCTTTATTGTTTTATTTCTAGTGAATAAAACCCCATTTTCCCATGTTGGAGATCCCTTTTTACCTATTCTATAGATTTTGATCCTTGTTCTTCTTCTGATGTCTGGTCTAAGCTCCATTGGTCTCATTGGATTTCTCTAGGTAAGCTCTCAAATCCTTTAACTCGGTTCTCCATTCTTATTTCCCTTGACAATTATGTTTAGATGTTGGCTCATATACCATATTTTTAGGGTGTTGATCCATTAATCATATTTATTTTGATCCAGGAAAAACTAAATGTTTATACTAGATGGGGAGAATTGTAGGAGTATATGGTAGGTGGTGTATGACTCATCCCTAAAGTATCACCTTATAGAAACTACCACCATTGTGCGCATGCCTATTTTAGTGGGTGTTTCCTATTTAATTTGTATGCCTTATTTATAATCATTATAGTCATAAACTAGTTCTCATTTCATAATCTTTAATCATGTCGTTGGAGGTTGAGGTGTCAATTGTCTCCACCCTAAGCAGGATGATTACTAATTTATGCCTTGGTAACCCATATGGGTATATCTAAAACAACTTTTAGTTGTGTGGCTTGATCCTTTTAATGTAAAGTCTTCTTAAACTATAAGAATATCAATTTCTGAATGTTGGACACCTATATGGTTACCACTTGAACCTTATAAGTTAATTGTTCTAATTTATTTGTAAACCTTTAAAATGTAAAATGGCACAAATATTTATAGATATCACTTGGCCTAGTTAAGTATAATTGAATTGATTATGTTTTAGTGTCCTTATCACAAATTGAATTTATTATGAAAGGTAAAGGAATGAACCTAATAAATGAATATGGAATTAAAGTAATAAATGGTTACATTCCTTATTTATCCTTTATAATTAGTATAAAAGTTAATGGAATAAACCAAATAACTTATTAAATGTCATGAGTATTACATAGACTAATTTATTTGTGAATTAAGTATAAGGTTCCTATTTCATATTGACCTATTCATAATTATAGGAGTGGGTAAACTTGAACCAACCTTGGATTCCTCAAAAAATACCTTGAGTACTCGTGGATTCCATTCTAATTCAAGGATGCTGGTTTCTAAGGAGACGCCCACCTTGGAACACAGTTTTTATTTACTAGTAGATACCTAGCATGATATCATATGGTCCATTCACTATCCACTTATTGTTAGGATTCCTTTGATACACTCCTTGGATACATATTGATGTATTTAGAAATGTTTCTCTAGGGATACACACCAATTTTTCCCAATCATTATTTATGACATTATACCTTGGATTATATCCTTGGAATCCATTGGAATCATATTATAGTGGAGTGCCTTGGGTGATTCCCGTTGGATCACACAAAGACCCCTAATAGCTAGGTTTTAAGTTATTATAGAGTTGGATCAACCCCTATAGTCAAGGATTCCTTGGTTATTACCTTACATTCTCTTCATTATTATCATAATCAAGGATTCCTTATTATACATGGATCCTCTATTATTAATATCATGATATAATTTCAATGCAAGTTACATCTCACATGAATTGTCCATATCAATTGAATTTAAATGAATTCATTAAATGATCCCATGTTTAGATAAATTACCAGCTAAGGATGAGGTAGGTACTTAGGTATTTACATTATCATACTATTAACATTTATGTATATATATATTCCCATGAACTTTTAGTTTATATTTCTTAGATTGGATGGTATAGATTCTATTGGTGGTGCCCTATTGAAATTTATATCACACCATATCTGGGACACCACTATTACCCAGGAATATTGCATGAATGGAGGTATTGATAAGGGGTGGAATATAGATTTGGACACCTTTTTTTTTGAAAAAGCATATAGAATTAATGACAAAGCTCAGCAGAAGTACATACACGAAGCCATGAAGGTAAATTGTCCAGCCAGAGCTGGTTAGTGCTGAATGGGCCTGAGGACGCTAGCTGATGGTCCGTGTTGTTCCCTTCCCTTTTGGTGAATGAGAAGGTGCACAATGAGAAATGTTGGCTGAGTGAGAGAATTCTCCTGACGATGGCGCCAAACGACTGGAGTCTGCCGTCATTGTGATTGATAGCGTCGATAATGGAAAGACAGTCAGACTCAATGACGATGTCACACCAACCACATTCAATAGCGAGCATCATACCAGCAAGGATGGCCTTGGCTTCAGCAACTACCGGTTCCCAGAATGTCTGATGTGGTTCATACTTAGTAGCAAGGATTTTCCCCAGATGATTTCGGGCAAGTAGGCCGAGGGAAACAAGCCCAGCTTTTGGAAGCGACGCGTCCACATTGATCTTGAGAGTACCTTCCATTGGGGGATTCTAGGGAACAAGAGGAGAGGGGGAGACACCCGGCATAGAACATCTGTTGTGGCCTTTCCAACCTTCAATCCAATAGGTAGCACGATCAATCCAGAATTTGGGGGGTTTGTGAGCATGATGAAAAATAGCGTCGTTGCGCCGGACCCAAATAATCCAGGCCAGAGTGCAGAGTGAACCAACATCAGCCGGGGAGAGAGAGGAGTACCAATGCTTCAGAAGATTGGGAAGGTCAGAGGCCAATTCCAGCGAAGTAGAAGAAGCCGAGCCCCATATATTTAAGATTTCCTTAGCTCCCGGCCATAGAATGATAGCGTGCAGAGGGGTTTCAGGAGTGTTCGGGTAGAAAGGGAAAAAGGCGATGCTGGCCATATGTCAAAAAATGAGAAGGCTCATTATTGGGAGAGTACCCGTACAAACCTGCCACCAGAAATGACGAATTATTGGGGGGACGTTGAGCGACCATATCGATTTCCAATGACCCTCATCCCTGCCAACTGGGTGGATTCCAAGAGCAAGTCTGTAGCCAGATCTCACCGTGTAAACGCCCGAAATGTCATTGATCCAGAAGTGATGGTCAGGGCCTGCGTCTGGTACCCATGGAATGCTGAGGATAATTATTTGATATCTTTTGTTAAACCATTCGAGGATCTTATCCAAACACCACCCTTGTCCCCAGTCGGAAAGGATGTAGCTGACAATGGCATCTTCCAGACCTGGTTGGGTGAGGGATGTAGCCCATAAACCATCCTTATCGACAAGCCAGGGATCAGAACAAATTTTGAAAGATGATCCAGTCCCAATTCTCCAACCCAATCCTTTATCTAGGAGCTTTTTCCCCCTAGATGCTTCTCCAGAGGAAGCTGGGACGAGGACCAAGAGAGGAAGCATGAAAGTCCGTGTAGGGAAAATACTTAGCTCATAGAACTCGCGCACAAAGAGATGAAGGGCGGTCAATAAGGCGCCATCCTCTCTTGACCAAAAGTGCATCGTTGAAGAGAGGAAGATTCTGAAACCCCATCCCACCCTCTGATTTGGGTTTGCAGAGTTTCTCCCAGGCCATCCAATGGGGTCGATTCCTTCCATCGTGCTTCCCCCACCAGAAATTGGCAGTACGTGTGTGGATCTGATTGGTGATGGCCACAGGGAGCATAAAAAGGGACATAAAGTAGCTGGGGACAGATTGGATGGCAGCTTTTATGAGAGTGTCTTTGCCAGCTTTCAAAATTCTTTTAGGGGTCCAGCCTTGGATTTTAGCCTCAGTCCTGTCCACGATGGATGCGAAGATTTCTTTTTTAGACCAGCCAATCACCGTGGGGAGTCCGAGATACTTCTGATGTTTAACAACCATATGGATGCCAACTGAAGTGCAAAGTTCATCCCTCTTAGACAGAGGCACCCCTGCGCTGAAGGAAATTTCAGATTTACCATGATTGATTGTTTGGCCAGACGCCCTCTCATACTGGCGGATCACATGGCAGATCACCCAGCATTCATTAATTGTTGCTCTAGAAAAAAGGAGGCAGTCGTCAGCAAAGAAGAGATGCGACACTGGAGGGCTAACTCGACAAAATTTTTCCCTGTGAATAGACTTGGAGGAAAAAACCCTGGAAATAAGATTAGAAAACATGTCAGCCACCAGGATGAATAGAAAGGGGGAAAGAGGTTCACCTGGGCAAAGGCCTCGAGAAGGAGTGAACTCTCTAGTAAGCTCCCCATTGACCTTGATTTTAAACGAGACAGTCGAGACGCAGTTCATGACCATATCTGTCCATTTAGCGCAAAAACCCATTTTCTACGTAACGGCTCTAAGGAAGGGCCATTCAACTCTATCGTAGGCCTTGGAAATATCCAATTTCTAGGCCATGGTTCCTCTCTTCACTGTGGAGCGTGATTTCATAGAGTGGAACACTTCATGGGCCACAATCGAATTGTCAGTGATCAGTCTCTTGGCCACGAAGGCACTTTGATTTTTGGAGATAATATCTGGTAGCCAAGGTCACAGCCGATTGACAAGGATCTTTGAGAAGATCTTGTAAGAGACATTAGATTGGCTGATAGGTCCAAAGTCAGGGATCGCCATAGGTTTCTTGATTTTGGGGATGAGAACGAGGACAATTTCATTGATGGCCGCAATGCTGGTGTTGCCAGCCTAGATATTTTTAATCACATTGCAGATGTCAGGACCGATTATGTGCCAGTATTGCTTAAAAAATACGGTGTGGAACCCATATGGTCCTGGAGCCTTGGTGGGATGAAGATGTTTCAAATCTAGGTGAATCTCGTCATCTGTCACATCTTTGGAGAGAATTCTATTGATCTCTTCAGTGATCACAGGTCTGATAAATTCTTCCACCCCAGCAGACATGAAGGGGGTTCCTGCAAAAAAGATGTTCTGGTAAAAGCCAGTCAAGGCCTCGTGGATACCATTGGTGTCTGAAACTTTTCTTCCATCGGGCTGTGATAAGAAGGTAATGAATATTTTTCGATGCCTGGCTGAAGCTTTCTGATTAAAATACTGGGTGTTAGCATCCCCTTCTTTGATATGGTTGTCCCGAGCGTGAATAGCCCATAAAAATTACTTGATACGTATGGCCATGTCCAGCTTTATTTTTATGGCGCCAATCTTAGAGAGATTGCAATTGGATGTGGGTTGTTTGGGGAGAAAGTTCAGTCTATTTTCAAGGGCACCGCTGTGCCAGCCAGGGTGTCAGAATTTCATATTTCTCCACGATCTCAGATCGGATGCGACCTGTTAGAGGTTGAGGCAAACATCCTCGTGAGTACATTTCCAGCTTGATCAGATCACCTCTTCACATTACTGATCTTTTGACCAGAAGCTGTCAAATATGAAGGGTCTGATAAAAGGTCTAGTACGTTCTCCATGGGCACAATCAATAAGGATTGGACAGTGGTCTGAGCAGTTGAGGGCCATGTGTTCGATATGAAACATGCTGAACATATTAATCCAATCAGAAGAGCCTAGAAATCTGTCAAGACGCTCAACGATATGGGTGCCTTCTGAGTTTCCACGAAACCAAGTATACGGATTTCCTGAGTACCCCAGATCGACTAGGTCCGCCCTGGAAACTGCATCCTTGAAGCATGACATCGAAACTAAAGGTCGGATGGTTCCGCCCCTCTTTTCCTTATGGAACATAATCTCATTGAAGTCTCCGCCGAACAGAATGGGGCTCGGTAAGTCAAATCGTAGCTTACATAGAAGATCCCATGACTACACCTTGTCATTATGGGATGGCCATCCGTAGAAACCCACAAAAGTCCAGGGTGGGTGAAGGTTCGTATGAATAGTCGCTACCACATGGTGCGGGGAGAAGGACAAAATTTTGACATCAACATTGTCCTTCCAAAGGAGACAGAGTCCCCTAGAATGGCCTTGTCTTGGCACCAGGAAATAGCCTTCGAAGCCGAACTTTAGAGCAATACCATTGGTGTCCTTGAATTCCAGTATAGTTTTGGACATGAAAATCATATCGGGGCGACTTTGAGCACAATTGTGCTGAATCATGCGAACTGTTCGGGGGTTGCCAATCCCACGACAGTTCCAACATAAGACAATCATTTCCCTAGGAGGGGCTGGGAATCTCCCACCACCGCCTTTGGTATCTCTGAACTTACTTTTCTATCTGTCGTTTTCTATCTTTTGGTGAGGTTCCTTCCTAATTGACATGTTTCATTTTGTATATTCCTCACCCTGAGTTTTGGGTCATTTGTGTGCCCATCACTCTCACCTCGTTGCCTCCTTTTCCACGTTCGACGGGTGATTAGACCCATTAGTGAAGGTCCCGACATACCAGGGTCCTTCATCGTAAGAGTGCTAGCTGTGGTCAAAGGTGGGTCAGGGTCCGGATCTGGTGGTTTGATGTGCATCAGTGTCGACTTTGAGAAATATGACGAGGAACTTTGTTGCATCAGCACCAACATTGCCGATGTTGGAGAATTGTCCCTCAGGGGTTTTGGCTGAGCTCCATCTTCTCTCTGAGTGCCAGCTTCTCCCTAAGTGGGAGGGCCATCCTTTGGGGAATTCATTGGCCGAGGAATTAAGGATCTTTTAGGTATGGGGTTTGTCGGACTAGAATGTGCCAAAGTGAGACGGTCACGATCTTTTTGTTTTTCCGTCTCTGGGATGAAAGCATGTTTATTTGTTTTGGCACGGAGCTAGGGATCGTACTGGAGGAAGGCATTACCCACATCACTCTTATGTTTAGTGGTGCACGTTCTTTCTATATGGCCAAGGCGACCACAGTGAAAGTAGAAGATTGGGAGTTTCTCAAACTTGAATGATATCCAAGTGTTGGTATCTACAATCTTTAAGAACATTCCCCTCATCAGTGGATCTGACACATCAATCTCCACCTTAATTCGAACCTCGGAGCCCCATTGTATTGGGTATGAACTGTCCCATTCAAGAAAGTTCCAAAAAATGTCCCCAATTCCCCTCATTTTACATTCCGTTCTTGCATGGAAGGGGATTCCTTTAATTTGTATCCAGAAAGGGGAACGAGTTAAAATCACTTGCTGGATATCCCCCCCTTTAAATCTTCCATGAGAAGGAGTTGGCTATCGAAGGACCACGGTCTGCTGTACAAGATTTTATCTCTATCTCTCTCTTTAAAGAACTCAAAGATGAAGCGGTTTATCCCCACTTCCCGAATAGCCACTCCTGCCTCAAGTTTCCAGATATTCTATAGAGTGTTCTTGAGCGCCCCCTGATTAACCGATATGTTTTCCACAAACATTCCCACCACGAGCAGAGACAAGTGCTTTTCTAGAAATGTGTCTTCATTTCGATGTGCCTCTATTGTTGCCTTTTGTTTGTCCATCAGGGCCAACCTCTTCCATTGAGTGACCAACTCCTCATCCATGATGCACAAAAGATTTCAGAGACTCCAATGGGCCATTGTCTTTGTAGCCCCACGACCCTCACTTGGGTCAAATCCCGATGCCATGAAGGGATCCCTAAGCCGTACACCCCAAGGCAGCCTCCATCCACGAATCACACCCCTGGATAGGCTTCGGCCTTCACAGCACAACAAGTGCTTCACGGCGACACATTGCAGACCAGGCCCACATCACGCCACTTTGTAGCTGAGCTTCACAACAACAACAAGGGGACGGACTTACACCCACCAGTACCCACCTTCAGCACTGTGTCAACCCCACCAAACGGATCAAACCCCCACAACATGATCCACACAATAGCCACATCGTGAGCATACACATCGTGACCAAATAACGTGGACGAACCTCACGAGAGGCACTTCTCGAGGCAGACCACACCGCGACAGCTGCTTCGCAGTCTATCGGCGCAGTTAATCGTCGCGGAAGGAGCTTCACGATTCCAGACCACTTCATGACGGAGGCTTCACGAATCAAGGATAACGAATCCGGCAGCATAGAAGTTCTCACTTCACAACAGTAGGGAGAGAACCAATGGGTGAAGAGCTTCGTAGACTCAGTTTGCTGCAGAAGGAGCTTCACGAGCCAGAACCCCTTCGCGGCGGACACTTCGCAAATCAGGTGGAAAGAAACCTACAACAGTGCAGAATCCACTCCACGGCAGTGGGAAGAAGATAAAAGATGGTGAATTCAGGAGTCGAGGACGCACATATATGGAGTGATGGTGATGAAAGACAATGGGGAGATGGCGATGCGTTCCTTCAAGCAAATCTGGAGCCGGCAAGGGGGGAAACGACGGATGGAGCTTCAGGGCCCCGAGGGAGGTCTGATCCCATGCCTGAGTCAAAGACAAGCAGATGAGGGAGAACCAGTTCCTTCCAGAACACAGACGACGGGAACCGGGAGACGGAGAGGGAGAAGGGAGGCATAACGCGAGATCCCGCTGTGACAAGATGGGGAGAGACAGAAGAAGAAGGAGATAACCAAAGACACCGGAGCTGGGGACGAGCGAACAACACAAATCTCGGGCGGGGTACGCGAAGGGAGAAAGCGCCGCTGGAACCCGGGTAGACAAAGAGAATGAAACCCCAGGAATTCCTAGGAGGTAGCTCTCACACAGGAGAGACTTCTGCCCATTCCTCAGTTATCTCCATCTTGATTTGGACACCTAATCTTGAATACTTTCATAAAGATAGAGCTTTGTAGAAGCTGACCAAGCTAGAGTTTAAGATGTTTGGATAGTTTTTGGATTCTTTTTGAATAAAATGTATTGTACTATTTCCTAATACTTTGTATCTATGTATTCTTACTGTATAGATACATGATATACATTATAATTTTTTTTATATTACTTAGTTTTTAATTTTGTTTATTATTATTAGTTTCTTGTTGTTATAACCTACATCCACTATGGTGGGTTACTAGTCCAATTTTAATAGTGTCTGTTTCCACCATTTCATCTGTATACACTAATTATTCTATTTTACTATTATTATTTTTCCACTTTGGTAATGAGTTCATAGTCTACCCATGGACACACCCTAGTCCCTTGTTTCTTTTTGGTATCCTTTAGCGTATGAAGATGCACACTTGAGGACATGTGGAAAACCAAGATATGTGCATTTATGAGTGGAACCTGGGTTGGGATGTCACAACCATGATGCTTCTGGAATTGGAAAATTGTAGAAGGGACTTTGTTAGTTTTTTTGTAATGAAAGACTTGGGTCCATCTTGACAGATTCCTGGCATGTTGATCTCCCATGACAGAAAGTCCAAGAAATTATATTTATCTTAGGAGAGATATATTAAGAAGTTTTCTTAGAGATTATCTATAGAAAGAGATAAAGTGGTTAGTACTTATAATGGTTTACATTTTATTATTATTACCTATAAGTAACATTATATTGATGAAGAGATAGAGGAGAGAAGCACATGTCATATTAATTTGTGGCTATATATTTGATCTATGAAATTGTATGTATTTGACCTTACATAGCTCATAAAGATTGTGTGGTTAGTCATTTTCTATCTAATATAAGTAGCATAAAATGGAGAATGATTTGATAATATATTTAATTATCTTCATGGTTATTATGATATAATATTTTTTTTAGAAATGGGGAAACATTTTTTTGTGGCTTTAATGATTTAGATATTGAAGGAGTTATGTATTTGAGGGAGTCTACATTAGGATATTTGATCCATTTTATATGGGGGATGTATCTTGGTAGTCTATATTAAAGATATGTGTTTCTTCATATACCACATAATTTGATTTTATTGTATCTAAAGAGGCATGCAAATAATTTTTGTGGAAGAAAACCTTTATTTGAGATCTCAATATTTATCATGAAAAGTCTATGTTATTTTATGATATTCATAGTGATATTTGTTTGTCTGAGAATACAAATTTTCATGTAAGGTCAAAACATATTGATGTCTGGTATCATTAGATCCTTGAAATCCTTGATTCTATATAGCTGGATCTCGAGAAGGTGCACACATATGGAAATGGGCTATACATGTTGACCAAGAGTTTACACAGAGGTAAATTTTAGACTTTATGACTGATTTTAGGGTTGGTGGTGGTCCCCACTTGAGTCGGGGGGGGGGGGGGGGTTATTTGGGGTGCCTACTATCCTTAGACACCTAACATATAACTTTTATAGTATAAAAATAAATTAATGGAAATAAAAAAGGATATGATGGAATTGGGGGTTATAAATCATTAATAGGTTGATGATTTTTGAGAATAAACACCAATTATTCTACCCTTCTAGGTGTGTGGTACATTTAGGGTTTTGACAATGGTTTTCATATTTGAAATCAGTGGGATTCATATGGTCTGATTGAATTTACTCTATGGTTTTCATTTATCGGATCCTATTTATTTTCATCTCCCCATTTTATTTTGATAGATAAATCCTACTCTAAAAGGTTAGGTCTATTTAGGTTTCTTTATTAGGCTATAATCTTCATTTCAGACTGCCTTTAGACTATATATTATTTCTAATTTTGATCCTATATTTTATTAGACGTATTATTTTTGAGATCCCACTCTCCTTTTGGAGTATTTTATTTTAATCTTGATTATTAGTGGATTCTTATTTCTAGACAAGGTCTGACGTTTTATCCCTTCTTGGTTTTCAATATTAAAAATTTTCAATTTTAAAAATTATTTCTCCACCACTTGTTCACTTGGATGCTCGTTTGTGAATTCATCACTTTCTGTCTTTACCAATAATAAATAATCATGGTACCAAGCTTATCTTCCATGTGGGATAAAGAGTGATGGTCACTATTCATCTATTTAAAATCTATTGGTTAAATATGAAAAATTATGCCATTTCTACCATCATATTCTCCACTAGTTTTGTTAGGGATCACCGACTCCTCCTTCCTCATTCATTTATACACCATGGAACCACTATGGAAGCACATAACAGTGCATGGAGAAATAGATATCACCAAAATAATGGAAACACCATAAAATAGGTCATAGTGGATATTTGAGGCTCAATAAGTTTTGTTGAAAGATGAGTTGGAAAATAAAATGGTAGCTGTTGTGATGTGGTGGAAAAAGAAAGTTCAAAGATTGAAACACCGAGTCTTTCAACATAGTCTTTAGCATAATGGACGGATGAATACATCCATAGATAAAACATCTATCAATGTGATTGAAGAAATAATATTATGTTATAGTTAAGAAACCTTTAATTCTTTATGAAGTTTAAAATGTTGAATAATATGTAGTGAATCATCAGTGAAGTCTGGATAAAAAACACATAATGTTTTTGTGTAGTGTCACTAGTGAAAAAAGATGATTTAACGTCATTTTTGTTCAATTTAGATATCAGTTTTTAATTGTCGTCTATACAGTTGATTTAAAAAAAAAATAATTTTTTAGAATCGGTTTTTAAAAATCCGACACCAAAAATGATAGTGTGCTGTGTTTTTTGTTTTATTTTCAGTGTCGGTTTCCTATAAAAACTAAAACTAAAAACCATGTTATTTTTTAATGATTCACGGCCAGTTTCTATGAAAACTGACAACGAGAGTAAATTTTTTTTATAAATATTTGAATATTACATCCCCATAATAATTTAAATCCATGTAATAAACAACTAGTATATAAAAATCAATCATCTTTTAATATTGACTAAAAATCTAAAAAAAATTGATAGTTTTATCCAGTTAATTAAAAAATTATCTATGCATCTATATTATAAAGTAGAATTTAAAAACACTTACCTAAAATTTACGATATGATGATTTTTGGTTATTTTTGAAGCATTAGTTAGATATCATTACGTTCAAACACCTATTGTAACAAAATAATTATACTTTTTTGAACATATTTTATTATTAAAATGTAATAGTAATCAGAAACATAAGAATATACGTACCTTAAAATCATAATCATACTAAACAAGTAGTTCATAAACAATGATCGAAGATGGTTAAGATCTTCTTGAACATATGATTTGATAACATTGGACATCTACAATTACATCAAATGATATAAGATTAAAAATCACAATACTATGAAAGAAAATGTAAAATAATTAATATGGGTAACCTCATCATAATCAGTCATTACCCCGGTTGTGATTATCTCCTAAATTAATTGTATAACACAATAACCACATTCGACAAATCTTTGTTGAAGATGGCAACAAAATTAATAAAATAGTATCTTGATAATAAAAACTAATATATATTCATATATATATAAATATAGATCAAAATAACATCTAATATAAAAAATAATTACCTTTACTTTCACATATTTGATTGCATTTGGATTTGGTATTGACAAGTGATATTTGTTAATTTTTTTCCATGACCCTCATTTTCTTACATAAAAACTAATAATACATTTATAAACAATGACAATTTAACATAATGAGCATATAAAAAAACTTACTTATCTCACAAGGTGGAAATATTTTTATTAACACCACCTAATAAAGAGAAAAACCAATATAATGTGTTTTCACTTGGGTAGAATATGCCTAACATCTAAGCCCCATAAAATACAAAAAATATCACATTTAATTACATTATAATAAACATTAGTTCATAATTATGTTTTTCTCTAACCCATCAAGAAATGGAAAAAACCAACAACCAATATTCATCACTGATAACCTCTCACATATATATTCCACTCTATTTTTAGTTTACACATATCGCACATCCGTTGAAATATATTATGGATCTAGGAAACAATAAACACACGTGATTTCATTTTCAACAAGTATTGTGTGTAGATACCTAATTAAAAAAGTAATATAGTTATTTATTTTAAATCATCTTTAATTAAAAAAATTAAAACTAAAAGGTCAATTTACTTACTTGTAAAAAAACTGAAACACATTCACAATGAGCCCCTTAAAATCAATTAGATCAATGATATCTTTATAGAATATTCTCAATATATAGTCTATTATATATATATCAGATGACATCTGAAACTCATAAATATTATCCAAGGAAGAATAAATATAAGATAATATTCCAATCATATCAAAAATATTTGGAGTATATATGGTTGTTTGTTCCTGTACCTTTTGTTTCTTTTGTGACACTTCACTGGATTTCAGATACTCTTATATAAGTCAAATTTTAGAAAATATTATAAGTAATTTTCAATTAGATGTAATTAATACATAAAAAAACAAATACCTTATCTGAAATATGAAGAAGAAGGATAGATGAAAAAATTAAAAAATTTACCCATACAATCCCCAAATCTGGTAATCTCAATGGTATGAAATGGTATTAGAGTGGTAGGATCAATAATATCATGCATCGATACTCTAAACCGACCCATCTGAATAGGCTGGTGACGTACAGAATCACCCAAAAAAATTTATGACTCCAAACAATATAATATGTACATTAAGATCTTCTACATACAATCTATAGTATAAGGTTGGGTTTGAGCGAGGAGGTGGAGGATCTGAGTAGGAATACTGGGAAGGATGGGCAGGATGGGAAGGCTACACAAACTGCGACTTTCACATAATTTTTTCTAACATAGCTTGCTATAGAGAAACATGAATTTGATCACCCATGGACTGGTTCATATATTTTAGATGACCTTCTAAGGATTCAATTTCTGGGTCTCTATATTGTTTAACTTGATGACCAAGAACTTTTCAAATACTAACACCTACCTTATATATTCTTATATGGATGGGGTATTCTAGATTTCCTAATTCAATGGTTAGGATGTCTATTCTACCCTTAGGGATAAAAGTGACTAGTGTTGTTGATATCTCCTAAAGTTAATTATGAAATCAAAAATGAAAATGGAATATTAATATTGTTAATTTATAAATTAAAAAAATTAATGAGAAATAATAATTATTTACATACAATTATTTTAGCTACTTCCTTATCTTTATTTGTAAGATAATTTTCATTATTTCTTCTTCTTTATCTTTTCCAATTCTCATGGTGGGTGGGTGGAGATGGAGGATCGAATTGGAACTCATCAGAACCACTAGTGGAGTGAGCACTTAGTGCTTCAAAATTTTCCTCAATCTTTTTTTACTCCAATAAATGATACCCTCTACATGATAAAGTATAAGGGTAAACATTCTACAACTGAATGTCTTGATGGGATTTCCTAGAGGCCTGTAATATAAAATTTAAACTAATAAGTAATTAGGTACGTATATACAAAAATTTACAATATAATATATTATAATTATCATACCTAAAATGTTTCATCATGTTAAGTGGAAACAAATTTCTTCCATGTATCTTCATCTAAAAATAGATACTTGTGGAATGTGATTGCATTTTTTCTCTTTCTAAACACCTAATTATTTACCAACATCAATTTGATATCCCTCCATCGAACCACCAGTAAGGAAATAAATCTTTTCTTAAGTATTTTTGTTTCAAAAAATTGAATGTCATTTGTCGTTTCTTAACATATATAGTACTGATTTAAAATATACCATATTTTAAAAATGAGATAAAATAAATCATTGAGATATTTTCCCCTCACGACCTCCCAAAGCTGGTCTATCACTATCATGTCGATAGAATTACAATCAAGATATAAAATGCTTATTCTGTAATGGCTCTTCATGTTAATATAACAAATTAATTACATTTCATTTGGGCCAGTTTCATTATTATTATCATCAAAACAAATATGTAATAGCTCCTCTCCAGGAGTGAGAGTTTTGGTAAATGTGTAATGCCACAGTTACCAACTCAAGGATTCAATTTTTGAATACTTAATGTAGAATAATCCCCAACTGAAGTCCCATATGTAGGCCTGCAATTATTTTTTTTCTAAATTAAAAGTTATATTTCATTAGCTAATTGTATTACTAGATATTTAATAATATAAAAAAAAGACAAATACCTTGGTCGATGTTCATCTGTCTCTGTATCTGTCAATATAATGACGAAATGTTGTGAAATTATTGTATACCTTAATATTATTAGACAAGTAAGTAATTATAAAAAATGAAAACAGAAACATATGAGTAAAAAAAGTGGTATGCATGTGTAAGTTTTAAAAAAACTAATGTTATGATTCTTGACCCAAAAAAATATGCAAGGTGAACTATTAAATATAAAAAATACTTCTAAAAATACATAAACATTTAATAATTTAAATTCCAAAGTTTGAAAATGTGTTCTCATATGTGTAAATTAAAAAAAATATAATAATATAAATTATGTGTTTTAATGAAAAAATGCTTAACTATAACTGTGGAATATCAAAATTTAACACAAAAAATCAAATAAATAATCAAATATCAAATAGTTGTTAAATAATATAGTTTTTACACATGTAAATTTTAAAACAGTAATATAATGTAAATAATTACAAGATTAACAAGGAAGGTACTTTAGTATTTTCCCAGATCCCTTTAGTAGGATAATTTCATATTACATGCACTATGTCTACATTATAGTCACCATTATTTGGAAATTATGTAATAGATGAAGAATCCTCATACAAATAAATAACATTATCATCATCCTCATAATCCAAATTGATTTTTTTCCCTTGAAAATAAATGGACAACATGTCATTCGATGGATTTATGACATAAAATATTTTCTTTACTTGTGTGGCCATGGTAAATGGTTCATCATTGCAACTAAATATTTTCAAATCAACTAGTTTAAACCCATATTAATCATTTTAACATCAATATTAATTTTAACCCAATTAAACTTAAACACAATGACTCCAAATTTAATATAATCAATTTAAAATATATTTTCAAGAACTCAAAAATATGGCGTTGATGTAGAAATTAGATTTTTATCTTTTACACTCGAAAAATGCAGTGCTTCAGTAATGACCATTACACCACTATTCTGAACAATACTCTTATCATCTAGCTTCTTTTTGTAAAATGTGTACACATTAGTATCAAAACCAGACCATGTGATTACATTATATGATGCCCCTACCAACAATTTAAATGTTTCTGATGCATATATATTTGTAATGACTTTCTCTTTAAACCATGAAACTAATATATTTTTATGCTTAATCATCAATGACTTTTCATTTATTTTCAGATATCAGAACTTTAATTCTACAATATGTGATGATATATATGATTGAACCTCATCTTTATTGTTCAAAATGCATAAATGTGGCTGCATAACTTCATCACGTGGAATGATATTTTCCTTTAAGCCTTAAATCCCTCTACCTTTACTATCAATTGTCATATGTCAAGATATAGGGAGACCAATATTCTCCACTTCACACAAATAATCAGTACAGAACTTAATTATCTATTCCGATACATATTTATGAACAATAGAGGTCTCTGGTCGATAATGATTTTTAACATTTCCTTTCAAAATTATAATATATATTTTAAAAGGATACATACTTTGTAAATAAACATGCCCACATATTCATATCTCAAGCACCTAATGAATCAATAGATGAACCATTATATCAAAAATTTAGGTGGGAAATACATTTATAGTTGATAAAGAATAAGAGATGCTTCATTCTCTAACACATATAAAAAATTTGGATCAAATAATTTTCAAAAAATTGGCTTGAAAAAATTAAATAAACTGAAGATAGTATTTCTGACAACTATCAGCAATGTACCACGCAGTGTGACTGGTAGAAGTTGTTACATGAATACATGAGAATCATGAGATTTCATACCTATTAATTTATAATAATTTAATGAGACCAAATTCATCACATTTGAAGAATAACCATTGGGTACTTCAATACCATGAATACAATGACAAAGATTCATCTTCTCAATCTTGCCAAGTGTGTAATAAGTTGGAGGTAAATATGTTCTGTTTCCTTTAATAGTGGGAGATAAATCCAAACGTATTCCCATTGATATCACATCCAATATTGTTTGAAATACATATTTTTTCTTTCCTTTTATGTCTAAAAAAGTTTCAATCAAAATGTCACATGTGTTTTTATCAACATGTATAACATCTATGTTATGTTTTACCACTAAATATCTCCAATAAGGTAGTTCAAAAAAGATAGAATATTTCTTGTAGATATTTTTTTTAAAGACCATAACTTCTTTTCTTCCAAATGTCAAGTCAATATTTTTCACCCTATTGTAATATTATTCAACTGAAAATGGTTGAGGGCAAATGTTGTATTCCTGTAAACCATTGAATTCGTTTTTCAATCAATGATAAGGATGATCAATTGGAAAAAATATTTGATGCCCATGTACACTATCTTTATTATATTATGTAATTGATAATATGAAGTCTCTTCTTCACAAATTTGAAATGCTTTATGCCTCTTAACATAGTATCCAGATAAGTTTCTTTATGCAGGAAAGTTGTTTATAGTGAACATTATCATAACACGAAAAAGAAAGTACTCTAGATTGTATGAATTGAAAACCTTTACAATAGTAACATCCCCAAATGATAAAGGGTTAAAGGGCTAAATGATATGACTCAGTCAACAAGGTGCACCTTCCTTTTCAGGAGCCTACCTAGTTAGAGCTCCACAGTTAAGCGTGCTTGGCCTGGAGTAGTGATCAGGATGGGTGACCTTCTGGAAAGTTTCCTAGGGTGTGTGTGAGTGAGGAAAAAGCACACTAGAAAGGACATGTTTTGGCCTGTAGGGACTGTCATTAGTCAAATGACCTGTTCAGTCATGTGGGTGGACCCTGGGGTGGGACCCATGTGTCTGCGTGGTAACCGAGGGTACCTGGTAGGCCAGTACCTGACGACCATGTTAAGGCGGGGTGTCTGTGCTGTCACCGGGACCCGGTTGTCACATTTGGTATCAGAGGAGGAAGCCAGCCTTAAGTGCGGTGCACTGCCTGAGTTGAGATGTAGGGCCCACAATGAGGGCGCTGTGCTCTAAGGGGGGGGGGGGGTGATTGTAACATCCCCAAATGATAAAGGGTTAAATGGATAAATGATATGACTCATGTCAACAAGGTACACATTCTTTTTGGGAGCCTACCTGGTTAGAACTCCATAGTTTAGCGTGTTTGGCCTGGAGTAGTGATCAGGATGGGTGACCTTCTGGGAAGTTTCTCAAGGTGTATGTGAGTGAGTACAAAGCACACTGGAAAGGACAAGTGTTGGCTTGTGGGGACTGTCATTAGTCAAATGACCTGTTCAGGCATGTGGGTGGACCCTGGGGTGGGCCCCACATGTCTGCGGGGTAACCGGGGGTACCTGGTAGGCCAGGACCCGATGGCCATGTTAAGGCAGGGTGTCTGTGCTGTCACCGGGACCCGATTGTCACAACAACTCTCTCCTATTGAAGTTTCTAATCATCAATTAATGGTTAAAGATACACATAAATATCATTTCCCAACTATTTTGGTCCCAGAATCATCAAACTCATCATAACATATTTTTTATTCATACATAGATGTGGGTAAAAGTTGTAAGCTACCAATAGAACAGGCCATGAACTATGTTGGACACTTAGACTCTGATATGGATACATTCCATCAGTACAAAATCCCATTATGAGATTTATAACTTCACTTTAAAAATAAAAAAAATATTTATCAAATATCTTCCACTATGGTGAATCAGCATGGTGGCATAAGTGACCATAAAAGATGATCTCATTTGAATGAAATCTTAACCTTTTTGCATCAATTGAATTTGCATATTGACAATTCAAATGAGAAATTATCGGAAGTTACCAAATTGATTCAGCAGGATCTATGATTCTGATACCTAAGAATGAATCATAGTTAGATTATCAGAATTGTATGAAATAATTATTAGATGATTTCATTATAAAGTAAAAAATTGATTTTTTTGAGGTTTGATGTCAGTACCTAAGAATGAATCTGAGTTGATCATTTCATCCATCTTATAACATGACGTCCCACATGTAGGACAACATGATGAATATTCCTATTCTAACTGATAAAACACACAATAATCAGGGCAACATGTATCTTTTTATACCCCAATCTCATTGGGCATAATATTTTATTCACCTCACAATTGGATTCTAGAATCCTGTTGCCTTCTAGAAGTTGATCTTTCAAAAGCTCAAGTATGTTGGAGAATCTTTTATCACTCCACCCATTTCGTTCTTTCAAGTTAAATAATCTCAAAATTGCAGATAACATTGTATATTTAAGGCAACCTGTGAGTAATGGTTTCTTATAATCTCCATACTATTGTTCAATAGTTTCTATTTTTTCGATGGTTTCATGCCACTTGGATAGGGGTGGTGAGGATATAATAATAAAAGAAAATAAATTAAAAATAAAAAAGGAAAAAAGTGGATTTTACCTCTTGAATTATCCTCTTTGAGAACCTCTTTAAGGGGCTTGTTTTTGGCCTTTTGGTGATACCATAGGGCCTTGGACGTGTGGAATAGGCTTGGTATGTGAATTTAGAAAAAAATAATCAAGATACAAGGATTTTAGGTGTGAGAAGAAGATGTGGTGAGGGGTGATATTTATAGTGGAGGAGGGGACTGTTTTCTCATTATTATATTCATAAGTTTATTATTTTTTCTAAAGACTATGAATAGTTTTTGAATCATCACTAAATATATAAAAATAATGAAGGGTAGTTTGATATTTTGGGCTTACATCAACCTTACAACATCTATGACTCAATAATTCATGGATGTGTTAAATATCCTAAATTACCGTATTTCACTATTCACCAAAAATTCAGGTATTTTAGAAAACAAATCACCCTAAAAATTCTTAGATGTGTAGAATTAAAAAATGAACTCCATTTTAGGAAAATAATATTCTAAATATGAGATATTTAATTTTTAATTAAAATCATCATTTATTAAAAAAATAAAAATTTTAAAATTGTAAATGATTTTATAACACTTTGAAAAATTAATTAAGGTCTCATAAAAATATCTTATAATCATAATACAATAGAATTAATAAAATTTGAATCTATTTTATGAAGATATGTTTTATTTTAAATCATTATATTTATTATAAAATTGTAAATTAAAATCTACTTGTCAAAAAAATACTAACACTTAATTTATCATTCTAAAAATATTTATTTTCATATTCCATTATATAAATATATAGTATTTTCACTTATAAATTTTATAAATTTTACTTATAATTTCATGGGTGAGGTTATTATTATATTGGATAGATTATTATTCCTAATCATCTTATTACTATTCCTAAGGTCAAGTTATTATTCCATCAATATGAATTATTTAATTTCTATAAATTCAACTTATTTCATGACACATTTCTAATGAATTTAACTATTTAATTATAAAATGAAAACAAATTATTTTTTAAGTACCTGGGTTGTAACATTTAACCTAGTTTGTCCATGATCAAAACATTTGTGAAATTATCCTTTTATTATTACAATAATTTTAGTTCTTATTAATGTGTTCTCATCCTTTTTTCTAAATGTTAACCAAACCCTACTCTAATACCAACTATAATGACCCATAATTTTCATACATAGTTATTCAATCTATGTAGATAAAAAAAAATTATATAAAATTTTGATCTACAGTAGAATCATATAGGTCTAGTGCATATGGAAAATTAGACAAACAAATTACGGGTTCAAAATTGATCTATATCATCTACCACTAAGTTCTTCATAACTGGAACCCTTCTTAGACACATCATTTATAAAATAATTCTTCATAAACTAAGGAAATAAAACATAAATAAGGTTGATATAATATTCTAAGTAAGGGTAAATAAGACAGATATTAATAATCACATAGTCATAACATAAACATAAAGGCATGATAACATGAACTTAACATTTGAAATCTACACCCTTCATATCGTAGAACATAAACTTTAGTCATGGAATAAAGATTTTCAATTCATAAGATATGAATAAAAAAATAATCAAAGAACATAAACCATGAGAGGATAACATTTACATAATGAATGGAGTTGTGGCATACACATAAACTTATAACATTGTAAAGATGTATAAATAGAAACATGTTCACCCATTTAGTTAAGGGCATGAAATTAGCCCTTAGATAATCTTTTGGATATGAAACTAGGTGCCTGAATAATATTATAGACATGAAATAAAGATCCATATATAAACTTATGGACACGAAACCAGATCCATGAATGATCTTATGGAGATGAAATCCATGTCCATTCATAAAATTATAAACATGAAATCAGGTTCGTGCACAACACATTTACCTTATTAGTTATACATATTTATCCAATGCATTGGATGGAGATATAGGTCAAACCCATCATATAAAGAAAATCATACATATGTGTGCTACAAGATCATAAAACATTCTTCATCATATAACTTAGGAAAATATATGAAATTTATAAAAGTATAACTCATTAAAAAGGGAATGAGTTTCATTAATATATTTTCATCATAAACACAAACCATCCATAAAAAGAATGAAGATGATATCCTTGTATTGTATCCATAATAAAACTCAAGTATCATCAAAATATAAAGTATTATACGGATAAAACTAATTTGAAATATCACTTGAAATTATTTTTTTGGTAAATAATATATCCATTTTAAAATTAATTCTCTTTTTTAAAATGCTACAGAGTTATAAATAAAAACATTTTCTTTGAAAATAAACTTATAAACCTGTAAAGGAATCACAATGGTGGGAAAATATACTCATGATGTATAAGTTTTAAAAAAAATCAATATATTTTTTAGAAAAGTCATAAAGTATCACATTTCAAAAAATTTAAAAATATACCTTTCAAAACATTTAGTAAAAAGTGAAACATGTGAAAAAAATGACTTCAAAAAATTTTAAGAGATTATTAAGAATCTTTTGTAATTTTTTTAGAAAACATGGACATGGAAGATAAATATTTCCTGGTGGGGAATTAAACAAAAACAATCAATAATAATGATGATATTGTGAAATAAACTTTTACCTATAGTCTTTCTATTCATTATTCATGGTAAAATATCATCTTTATCAAAACGACTCCTTTTGATCTCCTCTAAAGGGCTATAGGGTTGAACTTTTAGGAAGAACAATAACTATAAAGTGTGTATAGGTATGTGTAGAAGATAATTTGGTAGATGATGGTGAATATTGAATGATCAATGTTGGGTAAGGAAGTGAGGGAGGAACTATACTTTTATAAATGAGGTGAGAGACAATTTTGGAATTAAAAAAATAAAATATAATAAGAAAATTCTAGAGCCAAATAATTCCAAATATGTAATCGTGGTAATATATTTTTCACTGTTAAAAGGTTATAATTTTACATATAAGGTAAAAATTGAATCATAACTGGATAAGGTATGAAATTATAAATAATATATTATCCCCATTTTCCTTATTTATGTTTTTATGATTTTTAAATAATTTATTAAAATATCATTTTCATAAAATATCTGTATTATAAATTGTGAAACTATTTATTACTTTGAATTAAATAACTTCAATAAAACATTTATAATATGAACCAATTATTTTAAAACATCCCCAACATATCATTTAGGTCTATAAAATTCATGTATCACCTTAATTATTTCAAATTATAGTACTTTTAATATTTTTGTTATCATTTATTTAATTTTTCCATAAACTGACAAATCAATGCATCATCATTGTGTAAGTATTTATAATAGTTATTTAATTACTAAAAATAATAAATAAATTAAAATCATGAATATAATTTAATCAGTAAAATAATTACTATTAATATCTATCCATAACTAATTTTTGTCCCTATGTGAATACGTAAATGATATTTAAAAGTAATAGAGTGACATTTTATCACTTTCATTATTTTAAATAATATATAAGTCAATTTAATGGACATGTGTCTATAAATAAACTATAATTAGAAACTAAGGTTACAAGTTTAAAATTTAATTCATCTAATAATAATTAATATGAATAACTATGGCCTTATAACTTAGTTTTGACCTATATTTACCTCATTCACCCTTTATAGAGGTGATAAATTTTACCACGATTACTATTTATTTTGACCAAATATAAATGGGACCTATTTACCAAATTTTAACCTAATTATTCTAAATATGGAATAAATTTTAAATATTCAATTTTTATAAGTGGTTGATATTACTTTTAATATAAATGTGTAAAACACAACAAAAATAGTTTTAAAAAAATGTGTTTTTACGCACAAAAATGAACTTATATTAAAATCACGTATAATTAAAATTAAAATGAATTTAATTATATTATATACAACTAAATAATAATTATTTTACTTTTAAATAAAATTCAAATCATAATGACACTTTTTATGAAAATAAAAAATGATAGTTTTATAAAAATCGATTTTTTTCACTATTCATTGAAAAATCAAACTTTTCAGAAAAATACCAAAACTTTTACCCAAATATAATTTTGATATATTGACTTATCAAATTAATTTCATTTTTTCAAATATATTTTTTAAAATTTTCCAAAAACAATTCTAATATATCTCACTAAAATCAATAAAAACTCATTTTGGAAAAAAAAATATTTTTGAAAAATAAATTACATTACTAAAAATTGAGTGATTAAATAATAAGTATTTATATTGATTAGGGACTTTTTATATAATTTTTAATGTATTTAATCTTGTTCAAACCCTCTAATTTAACATTTATGTAATAATAATATTTTAAATAGTATATCACATTTTTCATAAACGTGTGGTTGCGTGTAATGCAAGCTATCGAAGAAGTCAAATATATTTGAAAGAAAAATTTCATAAAATCATAGGGAGTTACAACTTGCTCTAGGTGACAGATAAAGGTAAGTATATCACTTAGTATCCATAAATTCTCAGTTTTTCATGAGGTTTCATTGTCTTACTTCAATTGTGAATGTTCATGCCATATTTTAGGGTGTTTTTCAAGATGACTGATTTATTCCATTTGAGCATGGATTAGTGGCCAAAATATGATGAGTGACTACCTTTAAGAATAATAAATGTGGTTCCTAAGATATACCTAAAAGTATCACTTTTTTCCAAGTGTGAATGACATGCTATCGTGCTGACCTAATGTAAGATTGACCTAAAAATAACTTAAATGGAATAAACCCAATTATACTGGAGTATAATATTATTTATATTGTGGGAAGTTTGATAATATTTAAAAATAAAGAAACCCTTAGCCACCAACAGTGATGTACCTTAAAAAACAGAATTCTAAAATATATGAGATTACTCAAGGGCTTCATCAAATTAAAGAGTGATTATTTTGAGAAGAAATCATAGGTGTTAAGATTGGAAATTCATTTTACATGTACTATTAATAAATTATGAAATTAAATTATGAGGTAAATATTGAATAATTTAAGGGTTAGAGGGCGATATCTGGTTCCCCCTGGATGATATTTAAATGGTTTTGGTCCGGGATGCAGTCACCCTTTAGCGATATTTTAATGTTTATAGGGATAAATGTAGTTCCCATGGGTGATATTCTCATGGTTTCAAGGTTATATGTGGTTCCCCTATAAAATATTCTTCTGGTTATAGGGAAACTCATGGTTACCTCTAGGTGATATTCATAGTGTTCCAAGGTTGGATGTAGTTCCCCTGAGTGATGTTCTCATGGTTATGGGGATAAACATGGTTTCCCTTAGGTGAGTTTTTAATTCGTTTAGAGACATATATAATTTTATGAAGCATAAATTGTCAGTCCTGAGTGTCACTTTAGAACCTAAGGATTGTTAATAATTTATTTATCTTGATTTAAGTTAGATTTATTATCTAACATCATCACAAAATGTATTTCAAAATGGATATATTTAGGGATTCCAGTGGAGATGGCCTATTGAGTTGTACTCACACCAAGATTGGGATTTCATAGGTACCAAAGAAAACTTCATGGATGTAAGAAAATATAAGGGAAATGGTCATATGATCAATGGTTGATATGGATTTCTAGGATAAATCATGGGTGATGGGGCCATGTTAGGACTAGAAGACTATTTTTTAGCTCTTATAATTTTGTTCATTTTGTGTTAATTTTGGTTTTTATGTATATGATACACCTATAAGGGATCATTACTGGGTTTTAATGACTTGTATAACATGTATAACATTCATTTCTAATATCGGATGAGTTATATATGTTGATTATTAGTGCTTAATGTGATGTATGTTATCAATAATTTATTTAGATATATGTTATTTTCATTATTAACACTTTTATTACTTACTATGATATGAGGATATAGTCTCACCATGATATTATAATATACCATCACTAATATTTATTATCCTATTGAATATTGGGAGGTGTTATTTAGGTTATGCGGTACTCTGGTGCAGTTATTGTCAAGTGAGTTATGCCTAGGATGCCTAAAATGGTATGAGAGAATTTTTATTTTTCTTTTGTCATACTATTGGGTTGGGTAAACAAGATATTAATTATTTTTATAAATTGGTATAGACCTAATACCTAATATTATTTAACCCACATATAATGGAATCCCAATTTACTAGGGCTAGAATCATTGTTCCTGGTTTTCTTTCTTATAATCGAGTTACTTCATCTAGTGTGATGAACTTGGGTTTTGTATTTATGATCTTTGAGATTTTTAATCTTGGACCAGAATGGAATGAGGGTGTTCATTATTGTATCATATTAGGAATTTGTTATTCACATTCCATTTATTTTGATTCTTATGATTTGTTACCTTATATACGATATCAGGGCTAGTTCATTAAAGTTCCATATACAACTTATATGGTGTTTTCCCATATAACTTTATGGTGAAATATTATCAAAAATATTTATAAAATTATCCCATTTTGTTACTAGTTATTACATACCCTATTTTTGGATGGTATTGATTAAATAAAATTCTAGGAGAAACTCATTTTTTTATTCTATAACTTATAAATTAAATTACATTTAATTAAAATATAAAAAAATTACATCCTTGAAAAAATAAAGGAATATAATAAGTGAGAATATATCATGTTGATCCTATATATAGATGATTATGACCCTGGATAAGGGTGGATGGGGTTTGAGAGAGTTCCCTATTTATGATAATATTATGATATGGGCCAAATTAGATAACATGATACTATAAATATTATAGATTTCCTTAAACTACAATATTTAAAATGGTGATAAAAATGTTTTGTAAGGTATGTGTTTGGAATTGTAGAGGTATTCCTCTAATAAAACCTTCAACAAAGTTCCAAGAGGGAAAGGATGAGCATACCCCATCTGCAGTTGGGCCAAAGCCACATGTAGAACATAGTTTAATTATGGAGAACAACTACATGAGATATTATTGTAAGCTATATAGTCTAAGGTGAGGTAGAATATATAGGATAAAACACCCATTTCAGGGGTTACTAGGGAGTTATAGATTCAAAAACCATATTTTACAACTAAGAATGGTTGTTCTTAGGAATATGATCTCTAAGTTGAGTCAATTCATAATATCTAAAACTATCTTGAGAAACCCTTTGGAAGGAGGGTGAAGCTGGTGACTTACATGTCCAGAACCAGCCAAGGTAAACCCTGAACCGGTCACCCAATCCAGTCCATGACATGTATTGAGGGGCGTTACTGATCCCCCTAAGATGCCCACTAGTGTCGGGCATACAAAAATTTAAGAGGGAACAATTTTGACCATAAATAAAAGAAAAGTAAAAAAATAAATAGTAATAGTAAAAATTAAAACTAGCAGTAGAAAGAAATTAAACTGCATATACCTCCATGTAACATCCTTGTTCACCACCCAACACTGAACGAATCTTGCTCCAAGAGTGATCCGTCCCTAACGGAACATGAAACTAAAATGATAGAGTAGGAGTGAACAACAAATTTCTCAGTAGGAAGTTATCACACAGTCCATGCCATTCTTTTCCCAAAAATATTCCATTGATACTACTTTGAAATAAATTTATAAAAAATATATATTTCTATACATACCTTGCATTTAAAAAAAACAAGCAACATGATTCTTTTCCATAATATTTTAAAACAAGGAATAAAAGGGAAAATGAGGAATTGTGCTTTCTTTCTCAAATATCCACCTAGAAATATTTTTAAATCAACAAAACATTCACAGTTTTCCAAATAAAAATCAGAACCAGGTACAAGGAATAACACTCTACACGACAAGGGTAACAACACTAGTAATACTCATAACAAGGAAACATGAGAAATCCTAGGAACTCAGAGTAATACCAAAACCTTATAATACATGTGACTCATCCTGAAGGCATGCCCTACCCGATGAAATCCTAACGCCCAAACACCCAGCCACCCTAACCCAGGACATATCGAGGGGACCAACCCCATAACAATAAACCCAAGTATCCACCTTCTATGGTCCATTAGCAGTGAACAACCAAAATAGCGCAACAATCATTCTCGATAAACGTCTTTTCTTTGATAGGTACCCATTTATATTTCATAGGGGGCGGTGTCTTGCAATTCAAACAACAATCCACATACATATATTCAAACACACCACATAATATGGAACCACCCTAGCCGCCTCAAGGGTTTGATCCTTTCCTCAAAATAATTATCATTCAAAGAAGTCCCATACCGAGGACCATTCCATCTAATGATCATCAAACAAGGCCAAAGACCCAACTCAAGAGGGGTTTTACAAAAAACATTAAAAAAAACCCTTCCCAAGTAACCATACCAAAAGTCACAATCGGGACTTTATCTTTAACCATCCAAGGTACATTTTCCAAAACACTTTATAATAAACATTTTCAACAAATAGAGATCCCATTTTCACTATACCCATTCTATTCAGCCTTTAAGTTTCAAACTCACACCAAAAAATGTTAAATTTTACAAAAGGGCCCTTATCTAAAATCCACTTTTCTATAAGAAAAGAATTTGAAACATGCACAACATACAAAAATGTTTTAACGAGATTTCAGTCATTTTAAGAAACAATTTTCTATTTATCAAACACCAAACATTTCCTAAAAAATTTCACCCAATTCATGAAAATGACTTATGTCACTTTGAAAACCATATATCCATTTATCAAATGGATAGGGATATAGAATATAGAGGTATTTTTAGAAAACAAAAGGTTTGAGAGAAGATTCACTTGAAATCTCATAATCATCTTTAGGCCCATCCATGGGTGCACTCCGTGCATCCATGGATGTGCCCACATCAAATAGAATAACAAAAGTGGTCTTATCCCAACCATTTTTAAAGAAACCACAGACACACCATTTATTATCTCAAATAACCATTTACACTAAAACATGAAGTTTTATAAAACCAAACAAACAAAGCTGATCAACTTCCACAAAAATGTTTCTTTAAGAAAACACCACCCAACATTTCCAACATAACCATTTTGAAGGAAAATTTTAATTATCCAAACCCAAAGGCAAGGAACACACATGGGTATAAATAGATAAATAGTTTAAAATATATTTTTAAACATATCTACTAACAATAAAACACCCTTAATGATTAACTAACATTATAATAATGGTGAGAAACATGATTTAAGAATTTAAAAAAAACCAAGCATCAATTGGATTTAAATTGGAAGAAAGGGCATGGATACATCTACCTAAAAGAGGAACTGGGTCATACTGAACACTTTGGTACTTGAAAAAATAGGCGACGACCACTTGTAACCGGCCCACACTCGCATGCACATAAACACATACATATATCCATAATCTAATGCACATATTCCCTATTCCATGAGGGAAAACGTACATAGAGAACATATATATATATATATATATAAATATAAATATACATAAATACCTTAAGAATATGCGTTCACACCCTCTATCGTTGACCAAAAATTAACTATAACATCAAAAGGTATCCAAAAATGAGGTGGAAAAGACCAACACACATCTAATTAATTTACCAGGGAGTCATATACACCGTAAGACACTAAATTAAGTAGTGAAAAACCAAAAAATGGGTTTAAACTCTTACCTAAAACAACTACGACATAGCGAAACAAGTTCACCTCCCTGGTGGCAGATTCCGAAACATGGACCAACAGGTCCCGATACATCAATCACATATCCTATACACTAAGAAAAACATGTGGACCACAAACTAAAACATTTGGGGTTTGTTTGATTTGATAAAAACACAAAAAATAAATAAAAATACCAAAGGATATGGTTTTCTGCAAGGGGAAATGCAGCCATGTTGGAGGAGGGAAGAGGTTCCACATAGAGGGTTTGGGCTGTGCTGGATCCCGACAGGGAGGTCGGGCCGCACTGGACCTTGCTGGTTGGACTGCTAGGCAGAGGGATGTGCATGGGGGTGATCGGGTCACATGTTAATTAGGTAGGGAGAGTAGCTGGGGTCACTACGAGATGGGTAGGGGGAGTATCAGGGGTCACTAGAGATGTTGGGGGTTGCGTAGCAGGCCACACGGGAGACGCCAGGGTGGTTGGGTGTGCAGCACGCTATGCACATGGAAAGGTGGGGGGTGTTGTTTGACATAGGTAAAGGGGAAGGGTGGGGGGGGGATCTAGGTAGATTAGGGTTTAAAAAAATAAAATAAAATAAAATAAAATAAAATAAAATTTATAATAATGATGATGATAATAATAATAATAATAGTAATAGTCATCATAATAATCATAATAATCATAATAATCATAATAATAATAATAATAATAATAATAATAACCATTTTAATAATAGTAATTAAAATTTTTTTTTAATGAAAATAAAAATAAAAAATAATGAAAATCATAATTTTATTCATTTTTTTAAATAATAAAAACATTAATATCAATTAAATAATAATTATATTTATAAAAACTTTAATGATAATAATATTATTAAAAAAATTTAATAACAAAAATATTTTTATTTAAAAAATAATAATATTATTATTTGGATTTAAACCTTTAAAATATTTTATTAGTATCAAACTTTTTTTATGTTAAATGTTAGATATCTGCATGAGCACTTGGGCCGACCGTGTGGCTAATGCTGATCATGCAATGCCCGCACACCGGCCCGAATCCCACCAAAAACATTAAACATCAAAAAATTTAGACTAACTCTTGACCCAAACCTTGTCGAGGCTAATCAAAGCCATGAAATAATATAAAATAAAATAATTTAATGGGTGGGGTGCGACAATTCTCCTCACCACAAAACTTTATGCCCCCATAAAGTCACCAAGCCAACCGTTAACACAACTCGAGTGCATTCCCAGTTAGAACCAAAAGGAACCAACATCATTGGGGTGACCATTCCAAACACACATCACACCCAACCAATTCAAGAAGAGACCAAAGCATAAGAACTAGTGGAAAACATGATAGGGGTATCCACACCATAATAATTCACTGACAAAAAGACCTTGAAGTTCTAGAAAAGAACCCCTTGGTGGGGGGGGGGCAACGCGAGGACTCCCAAATAGAACTTAACCCAACTTCTAACGCTAATGGAACAACTCCACCACTAGGATTAAAACCATTATGGGGAAAACCGGCACATCAGGACACTGGGATGGAGGAATTCTTTACAAAACATAAACAAACGAAAGGAAAAGCCACATAGAGGCACTCAAATTAAGAAAGATCCCAAAAACTCTATCGATTAATTTCATGAAACCAAACATCCCCCTAGAGAACACAACTGAGACCAAAATCAAAATCAGAATGGGTCTATTTATTCACAACCCTTTAAAGAATATGAACAATTTAGAAACCACACCTAGAGAAGATAATCCCACTCATATTGTTATAGAACGATCTCATGAAACCACTACAACAAGGATGCGTATACAATGGTGTTGATAATAGAACAATGAAAATTTGGATATTTCCACCCCAATCACTTAAAAAAATCCATCCAAGGTCTCACACACCCTTGGGAACTCCTGAATGTATGCAAGATTCACTCCGAGACCTGTGGTTGGAGCCCTGATGGGGGAACCATATCCTGCCTCATAGTCAGGTGTTTGCATCCTCCGGTCCCCAACTCATTCCTCACGAATGAAAATTCTTCCAGAACTCTCCCTGGTGGCCCAAACAGTCGCACAATATTAAGACTTCAGAGGGATGCAACAAGGCAACTTAGAATGCCTAAACCATCCACACTAGTGGTATGCAAGAGAAAAGTATGAAAAACTAGAAACTGACACTGAAAAATTAGATTCTTCAAAAACAAATTCCTCTGTCACACCCCACTGTCCAAATGGGGTACCTTCTAAAAAACGACCACAACCAACTACACCCTAAAATCCAATGATAAAGAGACATCGCACATTTTCTAGTCCAAAATTGGACCCTCAAATAAACATAAGATGATACAAACCTTAACACCATTAGGAGCTACCCCCAACCCAAAGACACAATATATATCCCCAAACTATAAAAATTCCTCTAATGAATAGAGATTACCTCTAAAAATAGGCAACACATGAAAAGAACCGGGAACTGTTTATAGCTCATTAACAACTTTTGGATACTTTATAGAATTAATACTCATAACAACACGAAAAAAACCAACAAAACTAGGATCAAGACAAAAATAAATCAAAGCAACATCACAAGAAAAACATATAAAAACATCAGAAAAAATTACTTTTATAAAAATCACCATTTCTCTAAAATTCTAAAACTCACCTATGAAACCTTGTGAACCATAACTTGTGTGTTCATCCAATCCTGCTTACTTCATCTGTAGAAAAGTTACCCCACACACTCTTCGTACATACCCACACCCATATGATCCTCTATAAGGAGTGCCAAGTTTCAAACATCTATTTTCCTCACCAAATCCAAACAAATACCATGTTTTACAAATCGAAACACTTACTTCTTAAAAACCTACTTCACTAATTTCAATTTTTTTTTGAAAGAAACCATTTTCCATTTCAAAACCACTTTCATTTTTAACACATACTCACATCAACCAAAAGAAAAAAATACATCCCACAACTGAATATCAGAATGTGGAACTATTGTCTATGCCAAACCTAACGACCTAGTGGTGATCCATGCCCCAAGTAAGTCATAACACCAAGAGGACATTGAACCAAGCACTTGGACTCTACTTGGGTCACCACCCCATGTGGTACCGCAACATAACCTGATTCACCTCTATTTTCATCCCTAAATCCAAAACAACCCAAGACAAAAAAATAAAATCCCAGACTGCCCCTGGTAACTCAAGGATCGGTGCAAACAAGAGTTCACGACGATCTTCCTGCACCTACCTCCCGAGTCCCGATAGTCCTAATCTCAATTTACCAGACATACTAAATAGAAAGAACCTCCTTTGATACCATTTTGTCAAGAACCAGCCTGGGTCGACCCTAAACCAGTCACTCTAACTAGTCCATGACATGTCTTTAAGGGCGTTCCCAATCCCCCTTAGATGGGGACTAGTTCCTGGAATTAGAACATATAAGATGGAATTATTTGGTCGATAAATAAAAGACAAGTAAAATAAATAAATACTGATAGTAAAAATGAAAAACAGCCATAGAATGAAATTAAACTGCACATAACTTCATGTGACCAACTAATTCACCACCCAACACTAAACCAAGCTTGCTCTGAGAGTGATACAACCCTAATGGAACCTAAAACTGAAATGATATATTAGGAGTGAGCACCAAAATTATAAGTATGAAATCATCACATAATCCATTCCATTTTTTCCAAAACCTTCCATTGATACTATTTGAAATATATTTATAAAGAAAATATATTTCTATACATACCTTGCATTTTAAAAACAGACAAGAAACATGATCCATAGCCCTTATATTTTAAAACAAGGAACAAGAAGGAAAACTATGAATTGGGATTTCTTTTTTAAACATCTACCCAAAAATATTTTTAAACCAACTAAACATTCACAATTTTCTAAATAAAAACCAAAACTAGGTACAAGTAATAAGAATATACATGATGAGGGAAAAGTCACTAGTAATACTCATAATGAGGAAACACAAGAAATCCTATGAACTTAGAGGAAGACCAGAAAATACTAATACATGTGACTCATACCGAAGGCATGCCATAAAAGATAACATCATAATTCCCAAGCACTTGACCACCCTAACCCAAGACAGACCAAGGGGACTAACCCCATATAAATAAACCCAAGTATCAACCTACTATGGGCCACTATCAATGCAAAATATAACTAGTGCATCAATTCTTCTCAATAAACCTATTTTCTATGATAGGTTCCCATGTATATTCCATAAGGGGTGTGTGACATAAAATTCAATCAACAAGGCACATACATATAATCAAACAAACCACACAATCCGAAACTTCCCCGACTACCTCAAGGGTTTGTCCCTTGCCTCAAAATAATTAGCATTCAAAGAAGTCCCATACCGAGGAACCTTCCATCTCAAGATCAACTAATGAAGAAAAATACCTAACTCAAGAGGGGATTTACAAAAACCACTTCAAATATTCCAAATGGTCCTCATCCTGTTTTCACACATAAAACCCATTCCAAGTAACCATACCAAAAGTGCCAACCAGGCCTTTAGATTTTACCATTCGAGGTACATTTACCAAAACACTTTAAGAAAAAAATTTCCAACAAATAGAGACACAATTTTCAATATGACCTTTCCATTCAACCTTTATATTTCAAAAAAATACCCAAACATGTCATATTTTCCAAACATTCCCTTACCTCAAACCCATTTTTCTATAAAAAAAGTGTTTGAAACATTCACAATGAACACAAAGGTGCTAAACGAGATTTCAACCATTTTAAGAGACAATTTCATAGTTATTAAACACAAAATTTGTCATAAATCCTTTCACCCAATTCTTGAAGACACCTTAAGTCACATTGTAAACAATGGATCCATTTTTAAAAAGGAGAGGGAGAGATATGATAGAGGTCCTTTTTAGAAAACCATGGTTCAAGAGAAGAGTCACTCCAAATGTCATCATTATTTATAGGCCCATCCATGGGTGCACTCTGTGCATCCATGGATGTTCCCTTATCCAATGGAATAGTACTAGTGGTCTTCTCCAAACCATTTTTAAATAAATCACATAGACACCATTTATGATCAAAAACAACAATTTACACTAAAACACAACTATCATCAAACCAACCAAACCAATCCAATCAACTTACAAATAACGTTTCTTTAAGAAAAAACCACCCAACATGTCAAATATAACCATTTTTATGCAAAATGAAAATTATCCAAATCCAAAGGCAAGTCACACACATGGGAATAAATAGATAGACACTTTAAAACCTATTTTTAATCAAATATACTAATAAGAAAACACCATCAAGGATTAAATACTATAATAACAAGGGTTTGAAACATGATTTAAGAATTTATAAACAAAACCCAAGCATCAATTATATTGAAATTAAAAGAAAGGGACCAGATATATTTACCTTAAAGAGACAATAGGCCATTCTGAACACTTTGGTACTTGACGAAATAGGTGGTGACCACTCATAACTGGACTTCACTCGCATGCACATACCTATATACATATACATATATGCATAATATAATGCATGAATTACCCATGTAATGAGGGAATACATCCATAGGGGAAATATATATATTATATATATACATACCTTAAGTATATGCATGTACACCCTCTATAGTTGACCAATAATTCACTATAACATCAAAAGGTTTCCAAAATTAAGGTGGCAGAGACCAAAAAACCACTAATTAATTTACCAGGGAGTCATACACCCCATAAGACACTAAATTAAGCAGTGAAAAAAAAAACAGAGGGTTTAGACTCTTACCCGAAACAATAGCAGCATAGAGAAACAATTTCATCAGCCTCACCCTTGTAAGAGGATTCCGTAACATGGACAAACGGGTCTAATACATCAATTGTATATCCTAGACACAAAAAAACACGAATCTCAAATAGAGAAATTTTTGGTTTGATTGATTTGAGAAAAATGAAAAAAAAAAGAAAAATACTAGAGGAGATGATTTTCAGAAAGGGGAAACATATCCACACCAGAGTAGGGTGGAGGTGCTACACAGAGGGTTTGGGAACCGGAGCTGGGTAAGAAGGTTGGGCCATGCCGGACCTGGCTGGTTGGACTGCCGGGCAGAGCGGTGTACATGGGGGTGTTTGGGTTGCATTTGAACTTGGTAGGGGGAGCAGTTGGGGTTTCTCTGAGGTGGGTATGGGGAGCAGCAGGGGTTGCTAGAGATTTCGGGGGTCACACAGTAGGCAATACAAGAGAACCCAGGGCGGTGGGGTGTGTAGTGTGCTGCACGTAGGGGAAAGGAGGGGGACTGGCATGCGGTATGGGTAAGGGGAAGGGGGTGGGGGGGGGGAACTATGGTAGATTAGTGTTTAAAAAAAGAAATAAAATAATAAAATAATTTTTTAATAACAATAATAATAATAATATTCATAATAATAATTGTTATAACCATTTTAATAATAATAATAAAAAAATATTAATGAAATTAAAAATAATAATAACAACCATCATAATTTTATTCATTTTATTTTAAATAATAACAAAATTAATAACAATTAAATAATAATTATATTTATAAAATTTTTAATGATAATAATATTATTAACAATTTTTAATAATAGAAATATTTTTATATACACAATAGTATTATTATTATTACAATTGAAACATTTAAATTTTTTTATTTACATCAAGATTTATTTATTTTAAACTTTATACATCTACACTAGCACTTGGACCAACCGTTAAGCTATCATCGACCGTTCGATGCATGCGCATCAGTACAAAACCCACCAAAGACATTAAATGTCAAAAAATTTAGACCGACGCTCAACCCTCACCTTGGAAAGGCTAACCAAAGCCATGAAATAATATAAAATAAAATAATATAAATGTTAGGGTGTGAAATTACATGTTACAAGGGCTAGCTAATGGTTGGTGGGATATATTGGTTCAGGCACACCAATATGTGGGGTTGTCTTAGCAGGAATTCCTTGTCTAGTGCTTTGATCTCTTTTTTTAGAGACACTGAGGATGAACATGTCCTGAGTTTTTATACATCTAAAACCATGATGGATGGTAGTCATGTATTATAAAACATGATTTATATGGTTATAACACTTTTTCCCAATGCTAGATATGTATGATATAACTATAGTGAGATATTTTTAGGATGAGTTGAGATATTGGATTACGGTTTAGTTGATTTTTTTCCTTCAATCTTTTTCAAAGATCAGGAACTAGGATCTCATCGTAGTGTAGAACTTGAATGATGGAAGAGGTGATAGAAATATTCCTTATACTAGGGGGTATGATATTGGGTCTTTATATAATAGGAAGCATTGTTTTGATTGTTCATGCTAGGGTGATGGTGGATAAAATAACCACGGTGCAGGTTCATCTTTTCCACCTTATAGAGTAATTTTTTTATTAGTGTAGAAAAATAAGGAATATTTATCCTTTGTATACCAACCACCAGTTGAGTTCTGATTCCATGGTATGATGGTGAACTAGTGGTGATTTTGAAAGAGTTCTCAATAGGAAACTGGTTGTAAGGGAATCAATCTAGATTACGTATCAAGATATGGATATGGTATGCCAGAACTAACTCGTAGTTAGAGTTCCAATGGTTATTTAGGTTATGGTGGAGGCTTTGTTGCCCAAGGGAAGGTTTAATAGAGACCATAAGGGAGTATAGTATTGGTGAGTCTACTAGGAGCACATGGTTGAGGTTCTAACTAATTTAATTCTATCAAGAATACTATTTATATTAGGATAATAAAACATCTACCATCCGACGTATGATTGTAGTAGCATCTAGTCTATAATATTATTTTTTTGATACAAGATCATCACATTCATTTCTATATACATAGAACATTTATGGAACATCAATATCCTTTGATTATTTATGTGAAGTGATGTTTTTTGACACACCATTAGGGGTGAAATTTTAGGGTATTCATAGATGTGAGTATTGTTTTATAAAAAATAGTGGCTACAAATTCATTTGGATATTTCTTTCATATAGGTGAATAGATTTTATGTGTTCCTTATAATGAATTAGATAGTTTTATATTAATCCCATATTGAATATTATCATTGACGGGTCGGATTTACAAGCATTGAGGGTGGAATTTATGACTATGTTGAAGAGTGGGACATGCATAATGGTCCTATAGAAATTCGACGTCAGTAGATTGGTTAGTTTATATATCTATTCATCTTAGTAGGATGGATCCTATAGATCTCAAAGATAATAAGGATCGTCTAGTGTAATTTAATGACAAACTGGATCATATGACCACTTATATCTCCTTGGAGAGCTCAAGTATTGATCTCCAAGAAGGAGGATGATTTCATAAGATTATATGTGGACTTTTGGAGGTTGAACTAGGTAATGGTCTATTAGAAATATATACTCCAATGAATTGATAATTTATTTGATCAGCTTAGAGGATACAAAGTTTTTTTTTATGATTTAATTGATATTAGGATATCATAATCTAAGCATGAGGACTTTTTACATTCCTCAAATTGTATTTAGGATAAGGTATTTTCTTTATGAGGACCTGGTGACGTCTTTCAACTTGAAAAACACATTAAAGATCTTTATAACCTTTATAATTGGGTCTTTAATCCATTCATGGAAACATTTTTAGTAGTATTTTTCAAAAATATCCCCATGTACTCAAGTTAGAGGGATGGGAACACATGAAATTTGGAGATTATATTGAGAAACCATAGGGAGAATCATCTCTATTACAATATTTTAAAGTGTCAAATATTGATTGATCAGGTGCATTTCTTAGGGCATGTGATATCAGAGGTTAGTTAATTAGTGATCCTTCAGAATACCGAAGAAGTAGTTTCTTTAGATGATAAATAATGTTTTTGAGATTTATAGATTTTTTGGTTTGGATGGATCAAATCAGAGTTTCATTCGAGACTTTTCATACATGGAGGTTTTTATGAGAGGCCTAACCAAGAGAATGAGGAAATTTTTCTCACCGTGGGACCTTAACCTTCAATAGTGAAAGTTGGTTAAGTATTTATAGTCTTTTGATTTCAATCTAGTATACACCCTCAGAAATTGTAATGTTTTTACTAATGAATCAAGTAGGATGACTTAGATTCATGTGGTGTGAGAGTCACGTATTGAGTGGAAGATGATGCCCCTTTTTACCGAGTTAAATCTTGATGTTTGAGAGTATGAGGACCAAGAAAACCTCACACCTTTATCTATCACCTGCTCAGTCCTCATTAGAGTAATGATGTGTCAAAAATTAGATTGTAAATGTCCAGTTATGGAAAAAATAATATATAGTTTGGATTCACCACCATATTGGTCTCGAGAAAGTGATGATATTCTTTATATCCCAGGTCATGTGTTAGTCCCAACAAGTTTTCGTGAGGATCTGATGAGGAAATCACATACCTCAATATGGATTGTACATTCAAGTTTGACTAATATGTACCATGATATCCACAATAAATATTTTTGGATTAGAATAAAGAGGGATATAAAGAGCTATATCAAATGATTCTCCACCTATCAGCAAGTGAAGGTCGAGTAATAACATCTCACTAACCTACTTTAGCTAATATCCATTATTGAGTGGAAGTGGGATGATAAAATGATAGATTTATTGATGGGGATATAAAGGAAACAATATAACTATGATGTAGTGTCAGTCTTAGTGGATCAATTAACTGAAGTTTTTCATTTATTTTTTATTTTATAGATTCTCTCTATTGATGAACTAAAAAATATTTATATCCATGATATAATGAATTTTCATAGAGTATATAAGATCATCATCTCAAACAAGGATACCCTTTTTACTTAGTTATTTTGCAGATAGTTACAAAAATTAATTGGATAAAAAAGTTGATCTGGGCACTGACTTTAACCCACAAACATATGGGAAGTGTGAGCATCACATTCACATTCTAGATGATGTGATTTTGGCTTGCGTCCAAGATTTTAGAGGATCATGGGAGAACAAATGGGTTCTAATATATTTTACCTATAATAATAGTTATCAATAATTGATTCAGATAAATAATTTTGAGGATGTATATGGAAGGACATTTTGATCACTATTATACTGGATAGAAGATGGGGAGTCTGTGATTATTGGGATGAGTCTCACGTATGTGGCATTAGAGCATATATAATTAATCAAGAAGTGGTTAGAGACTTCTTAAAGTTTGAATAGTTTATACATTTATAAGTAATTTGGTCCTTAGGTGCTTGAGGTAGGTGACCAAGTATCCTTATGGGTATCACCTAGATTGGAACATCTCCATATATGGTGGAAATGGAAGTTTTCACCAAGTTATGTGGGGCGGTTTAAGATCTTGGTAAGAATTATTATAGTGGCATCCCGATTGGATCATCCAAAACATTTTAGTGAAATGAATAATTTATTTAATGTGTTTCAGATCTAGTTGTATTAACCTAATCTATCATAGGTGATTAATATATATGACATGGAGAATGAGGTCAATGCATCATTTGATGAGTGTCCAGTGCATATAATAGACCATAGTGAGAAGAAACTACAAGGGAATACCATTCCATTGGTATAGGTGTAGTGGTAGTATGACCATATATAACAAGATACAAAGTAGTATGAGTCTTACATATTGGTGAAATGGCCAAATATCCACACTGAAGAGGCTGTTATTGTTTAAAAATGCATCTTGGGGATGAGAAGATATATAGTGGGGTGGCTGTAATGCCCTAGAATTTGTTAAGGTACTAACTTGTTTGAGTTTTCTTATAAAAACTAGAACATATTTTAACATTTTTTAAATCTGAAAATTTTAATTTAAATATATTTTTTTAGAACTTTTTGGTCTATAATTTATTGTAAGGTGATTAATAATAGTTTTAGGTTGAATTTTCAATTGACCATGTGTAATGTATCCTAGTGGAGGTATCAGAAATGGTCAATAACCGAGTCTTTGGATTTGATCAGATTAAGGGATGGATTACTGATATTTTTAGTATTCGGTTCACTTAATGAAGGACTATAGGTTTTGGAAATAAAATGAAGTATCCTGGGGTGATTTGGGGTAATTTTGATTTGTTTTTGGTTTTCGAAAATTTTCCTATGTTTAAATCCATACATATGAATATATAAATATATTACATATGGGAGACTACATGTATAAATAGGAAGTTTGGGCAATAATAAGATGTTTTTTGAGTGTAAGAAATAAATAATTGAAGGAAAAGTTCATACATATTGTGAAAAATAATACACATGAAGAATTCATCTATGTCTACAAAACCACCCCTGTGAGAATTTACTCTGGCATTTGTGTACCCCCTATATAAAAATAACCACCTTGTGTAATAGGAAAATTTATCTAAGTCTAAGGAACCAACCTTTGAGAGGATACTCTTACCTATGGGAACCTTATATATATAATAATCCTCTCCTTTTACAAAAATGACTATGTGCTAGAATCACAGGGATATCTAAGACCAATTCCAATGATATATAAGAAATAATATATTTTATATGTATAATAATATGTTATGTTTTTAAATTTTACTAAGTAAAATATATTATGTATTGATTGAATATATAATGTATCAAGATTTTGGTTAAGGATAAACTTTATGTATGAGATATATATATTATGTACAGGTTTAATATGTTATGTATTGAGTATTTTCTAAGTGGGATATGTTACATAAGGAGTACTATATTATGCATGAAATAAAATGTTGTGCATGGTTTATTTATATTATGTGTAAAATAGGAGTTTTGAATTTAGTTATGTTCAATGACGTATAATATACCTTTTATATACGTTATACTTGGACCATAGGGGGGTAAATAAATAATAAATTGGGGGGAGGGGGGGGGGGTCCAGAGTTTTTCAAATTAAAAACAATGAGTATTTTTTTCAATTATTTTCCAAAATATTGGTAGTTTTTAAAAAATATATTTAAGAAAAATTAGGTTATTTACCTACGTGTTATATAGTGATTTCATAAAAAACAATCCATTTCCCCTATATTTATATCCAAGTGGTATCTCCTTTGATTCCAAATGAATCCAAGTGTTGTTCAATCCATGGGTTAACTAAAGGTAACTCCACCACCATGTATCCATCATTTTCTAGTTTCTTATGCTATTTTTCAATATTATTATGATTGAGAATTTTTATTCCTTATTTTATAGTTTTCTTTAGGACATTCTATTCCATTAAATTTAGATTGGATTAACGATCAATAATCGATGAGCAATTACCTTCAAGAATAAAGTAGGTGGTCCCTATTCTTTTCCTAAAAATCACTTTTATTTTCCATGTGAGTATAAAGTGTAGTCTCTCTAACCTAATGTGGGGTTGACATAAAAATATATTAAATGATATAAAATCTCATTCCATGGGAGGATAATAGTATTCAGACTATAGAAAGTCCAATAGTAAGAAAAAATTAAAAAACCCTTATTTGTCAAGATTGGTGTGCCTTAAACCAATGGAATGGTATGGGAGGTGACCTAAGGGGTTTCCTAAATTAATGATTCTTATGAAAATTAAAATCAGTTTTTTTAATATTGTAAATTTATTTTATAGTCCATTTTAATTAATTATGAATGTAAATGATTCTTTAAATGTTTAATAATTGAATTAAATGTTCTTAGGTTAAATGTGGTTCCCCTTAGATGATATTCTAAGGGTTTTAGTTCTTGATGTGGCACCACCAAGGTTATATTATAAAGGATCTAGGGTTGAATTAGTTTCCCATAAATGATATTCTCATAGTTATGGATTTATATGTTGTCCCCCTAGAGTGATATTCTCTTGGTTTCAGGTCTAGACATAGTTCATGTAAGGAATCAACATAGGTCAACCTGACCAGTCAACAGACCCAAACTACCACAAGGCCCAAAGCACATTACTAATTTCCATGGGCTGAGAAAAATAATAAAAATATAAAAGTGTTATAATTAGGATTGATTTAACCCTTTGAACCCTATTAATCACATCATTGACTCCACCTAAAAATATAACATGAGCCATCCATATATCAAATGCTCATGCACAAATGAAAATTCAAAAAAAAAAAGAATCATCTGAATAGAGTATAACACAACACAAGAAATAATAAAAACTCATAAATCATTCCATCAAATAAACTGTTAATAAAAAACATTAAACAACCATACACACACAAGATAAATTACCAGAAATATAAGGATATAAATGTTGATAAAAAAAATACCAAAAATAATACCAAACCCAAAACACCACCAACTATCTCCTTATAACCTTTGATTAATCACCACATCCCAAACCATCCAACATAAACCCAACTAAAACCTAAAAAATGAATAAGAACCCAACCAAGGAACCTAAAATAATACATGATAACTACATACACCCATTAGTGTATGCAATATGTATAAAAACCCATGAATGGTAGGATTATTACAAATATTTTGTGAATTTAATTTGAAAATACAATTAATTAGTTCTAGTTAGAAATTTTAAATGAAAATATTTTTTTATCACAATAAAATGAATAAAAAAAATTAAAATTCCATAAACACTTTATATAAAACTTATTACGTTTTATAGAAAATAATTATTGAACCCTCTGTATAAAAATATCCATTTTAAAATCATTTACAATGGATAGTTTACAGTTTTTCAAGGAAAATCCAAATAATTATGATGTATCAACATTATTTAAAACCCACACAAAATGTGAAGAAATTAATTTTAAAAACACCCAATTCAAATCCAATTTTGAATATACTTTAACTATACATACCAAATAACAAGAGGGGAAGTAAACTACAAAAGATTCCATATCATCATTTAAATAAAATTAAGAAATACAATATAACAACACTATGGTGACACATAAACCTGTCAGCCTGAGGGATAAAAACAAAGAGTATAATTGTACCCCATAAATAATACTCAATAAATCTATGAATCATTGAAAAATATATAGGATCTAACATTAAATAATATTGGATTTGTTTTCTATAATCACTCTCTAGTCCCTAGTGAATCTTTTTAAACTCATTTTGTTTCCCTATTTGGGTTATACCTAGTATAATACAATCCATTATGAGGGTACAAATTTACTAAAGAACTAGTAAGTGCGAACACACCACACTTATGTAATATGTATCTAGAATTCGTACTTGGTTACCTATGGTTTACCATGAAATGAATCCAGTTTAGGTGAGTAAGAAAACATGCAAAGAGAATCAACATAAGATTAAATAAAATGTCTTCTTAAATAAACCTCATACCATCTTATATACCATAAATAGAATCCCTTTACCATTCATGTATAAACATCCCATAATGATGTAACAATATAAAACATCCCCATAGGGAAAAAAATTCAAGAATAATAAAAAAGTAGAATAACTGAAGGTCTTGTACTCTTCATAAAATATACTTCATAAAGTGAAAACATGAATTTTTCAAAATTAACTTGGAATATCAATATTTTTCCACTAATAGTAATCCAAATTTAAGAAATTAATTTTAAAACTAATCAAAACAACATAAAATAACATCAATTGAAGAATAAATTCCTCTTTTCTATTTAAATCATTTGAAAGTCACCAATACTACTCTATTTTCAATGTATTCTTTTAAAGGCAAAATGTTACCCATTACAAGACTATACAAGGTCACATGCCTTTGATCATCAAAACTTAACTCGAAATAATCAATATAGGGGTTTTTATAAACACATAGATGGAAATTATCACTTTATAAGTAAAAAAATAATTAAAACCATCTTCCTTCCATGTAAGGAAACCATATAAAACACATTGTAAATTTCTCATAGATATCACATATAGATCTATCTTAATAACCAAGGAACTAAAAAAACTTTAGAATTCAATAAAATGTCAAATAATGGAAATTCACAAAAATTCATACCTCAATCCATTTGGTAACCCCTCACAACATATTGAAACATGTTTCCTTTGATGGAGAATGTCAACCTGATAAAGGATAACCCGTACAAAAACCCTAAAAAACCAAATACCAATGATTATAATCATACCAAAATTTAGGTCCAACTCACATAGTTTTTAGAGTTCTTGAGGTAAATAAAATCAAGGTAAGATGGTTGAAGGGCGATTGAAAATTGAAGAATAATAGAGAAAGAGGGATTTACCTTAATAAATCCTGTTGAAATTGGATAGATTAGGATTGGGATAAATAGATAAGTGATGGAGATATCTTAGGGTCATGCACTCCCATCAGCTAAAAAATTATGGAGCAAAAGGGGTTCAACACCCCTAAATTTATGGATGAAACAATCATAAATTTTATTTTTAAAAATTATTTGATTGAAATAGATATGGTGTCGATCTAACCACCAAGACACAACACCAACTCACTAGGCACTATCTATAGAGAATCCTCGGGATCCACTTTATAAAGTGATCTCATAGGGACCTAATTTGATGTGGTTCTTAGACCACAACACAAGGCCCCTCGAAATGGTAGGGGGCCTTACCTTTTCCAAAAACCCCTATGTGACATAGCTCTTCACCAATGCATTGTGTCCCTTTACCAGGTCATTACAACCATACCATAACACCCTATACTATACCTTGGTTTCTAGTCAATACACAAAAACATATTGTAAGGACTAAATTATGATATTGTCCCTTGTAGACTAAAAAAAATATAGGATAAATCCATAAAAATTATAAAAAATTAAAAATTACATGATAAATAAAACAAAAATGACATGATGGTGTAACAATTCTCTCCACTATACTACATTTTGACCCAAGAAAGTATTCAATAATAGTAGAATAGAATATAAGGAAACTAAAATGAAACCTCATATAAAGAAGTGGGTAGGAAAGAAATCAACTAAATAGAAAACTAAGGGAAAAAACCACCAAACATAAAAAAACTCCATAAAATAAACAAAATAACTCAAAAATATCACCAAATATCTTAAATCACAACCCATTAATGATATAGATATACAAAAAATGTGAAGAAAAAAGACTAATCATAGGGATCCGTGCTATTTAAAATTTATCTAAGGTAGTGAGGTAAATAGTGACACATACGTTTGAGTAATAAATCACTAAAAAGGATCACATATCTAGAACATACCCAAGGAATTGAAATTCTATAACTTACAAAAAAATATAATTTTTTATCTATATTCCCAAAGGGAAATCACACCCCTATAAACCTATAGATGTCTAGACGACTTGGTCTATCCACATACCCATATGAAATCCTCAAATAAGAGGAAAAGGAAAACAACATGCATATTTTTTTTATTAAGAAACAACATGGTTCCCTAATCGAGGTCACAACACTCAACAGAGGTAATTTAAGAATTTAATCATGAAACATAACCTCGCAAAAAACCCAAAAATTTAAATCCACCACTATCATGTGATCAATTGCATGAATGAAAACTCATCCTTGATACCCAAATAAGGAACCAAGGTTCCCCAATAATCAACTCACTGAGAATCCAATCCCAACATATCCTATATCATGTGCCAAAAAATCCTAGGAAAACATATCCTTGAAAATGTGGCACACTCAAAATTAGAATTCATTACAGTCTATAAAGGATCAATCTAAGAAGTCCCCAATTCATTCTAAAAAAAATACCAAAAAAATAGTCACTAAAAAACTAGGTTACACCAAAGAATTTACCACATAATTTGTAATAATACTCTAAATAAATAACCCTCACAAGGATATTATATTCAACTATTCCATTGAACCAAGAATACGAACGAGCTTCAAATAATTCAAGAATAATGTGGAACTTTGCTCCATCACTCCATCCAGAGATTAGATGGAGTCTAAAACCAGAAAATATATACCCAAAGGCTATCTAAAGAGACAAGAATCCTTCTATACATTGATAGTTTATTAGGTGGTGCATACAAATCTCATGAGCCATGAATCCAACTCATCTATTCCTTACATTTCTAAAATAGAGTCCTATTTAAAACCAAGGGATTAAACCCAAAGCACCAAAATCAGATCACATGACAAAAATCCTTTAAAATAAAAAAATATTAAATAATCCCAATTACCGATTTCATAAAACCAAAAATGATTTAATAAATTTAAATTAATTTTGGAAACAAAATAAAAAATCATTATGTATCTTTAAAATCTGTACAATATACTAAAAAGTTTTCAAAACATTTACATCTACTTTGAAAACTAGAAACTTATTTAAAAAATAGTTTCCACTCAAATATTATGAAGTTCATCTTTATTTTGAAAACACTCCATGGGTTCTTCTATAAATCTAAAACCTTATATGAAACCCATTTCCCTTTCAAAAAATTTCTATAAAATCCACTCCCATTTCAAAAACATTTACAAAATTCCTTAATGGAACCCAACACTCTCAAAAAATATAACTAGTCATATTAATTTATAAATAAACCATAAAAAATGGTTTCAAAATAAAAATATTCCATAAAATACTTTTTTTAAATAAACAATAAAATAGGGTTTTAAATGTAAAGACCCAGAAATTTCATATAATTTTTTTTAAATTTTTTGGGATTATTAATGTCTACGAAAATTGATGACATGTGATTCTAAGGCCCGACGTGCTGTATCATAATATTAATCTTTTTTAAGGTACGTTCAGTAAACACATGAGTGGAGATTTCTATCTTTTGAACCGGTGGTCGGATTAATAATTTGAGGGCATCATTGAATTCTAAGCGCTGAGATTCACTTAAGGGAAGCTTAACTTTGTTAGGAAAAAGTCAGACAAAATAGTTAATTTTTGTACTTTACAAAAATATAATAAAATAACTCAATGTGTTGTTTTATTTATTTCTTTGTAACTGATGTGCGATGCTGGTAGGATCAATGGGTTATCAGACCATTTAATGGCTGGTTACACTTGCTTGTGTAACTGCACCATCAAGAGATTAATGGGTTAATTAATTGAATTCATTAATTAAACTCACTAATTTTGTGGAGAGTTAAAATGATCCCTTAATCTATTTAAACAAAGTTTGAGAATGGGTCTTGTGCACTCATGTAAGGAACCTCTGATGAAGTGCTGTTGACGACTTCCTCCAATGTAGAATGGAGCTTCGACACCTTAGAGGATTCAACCTGGAGTTCACCGAATTCCAACGAACACGATAAGAATACGGACCCGTATTCCTCATCTACACCGTCTACCAACAAGTTTGAGGTAGGGGGTTTCATTTTTTAACTAAGATTTATTCATTCTTGAATTGCTTCCCATGTTATAATGGTAACGTAGAGGGCGCATGATGAACGAACAAGGCCTAGACTGTCCGCTGTTCTTGGATTGGTTGTATTCTTCATGGTTGACTGATCAACAACATGGGAAGGAAAAATCCAGAGCCACGCAGTGATGGAGGCATCCCAGGTGGGCTGTAGGCATATTCAGAAGAGAAAATAGACCTTCAGAGCTTTATAGAAGGCCCACAGAAGCTTCATCGGTGCGGTGGCATCAACGACTGTAGAAACTGGCGGCCGGCTCTCGTCGACCGTAAAGAGGAGGCAGCCCCCATAGGCACCACGATGGACAATGGAGGCCGAATGAAACTAGACATATTGACAACGACGGTCCGCCGTAGATAAGGGTTGTGGATCTGATCCGCAAAAGATGAATGGGGAGGCTGGCCATCACTGACTACATTGACACCAAGATGTACGCCACGACAGCACACCACAGAGGAAGGCTGCTGCTTCGAGCCAGGGCGGAGGGTGGATCTGCGCCCTGCGGGTCCCGTGGGTGACTGGTCTGAGTGGACCATCTAGGCAGAGTGGTACCAACTGTTTTCACTGATTGATGAAGCCCTAATGGCTTAGTCATTTGGGAGGGGAGCGAACCCTCGCCCAGCTGGCGGGCCGCACCCAACCAGGTGGGCTGGGCCGAACCCGCGTTTAGTGGGCCGATCCCATGACCCAGATGGCTGAGCCCATAACCCATTAGTCCGGACTAGGACCAGATGAACTAGGATGAACCCATACCCTTTGGTTCGGTGCCAGCGGGCCAGGTCCGGTCAATCTGACCGGGTCGGACTGGACCCATACCCACTTACGGTCCAGTTTTGCTTAAATGGACATATCTCCTAAAACCGATGTCTTTTTGACAAAACATCTATAGCTATAGAATCCTTAGGATGACACGGTCCTTTTGAGGTAATCCACTTGAGATTTAGAGAAAGTTGGAGTACATCCAGGTTGGATCGAACCCGAATCCAACCGGGCCCTCAACACTAAAATGCCTATAACTTACAGACCGGGCGTCCGATTGACATGCTGTCAGTTGCATTGGAACCCTTATGACATGGCAGTTCATCAGGTTAATTAATTGTGGGACTTTGTGGCAGTTGAGGTATGACCAATTTCATGAGGATTGTATCCTCTTGGAATCAAACGTGCTTAGTGTGGGAATCCAGTGCCTGGATGTCATGTGAAGAAAAAATAGCAACCCTGTGTGCGTCAACATCTATCGATCCTGCATGGGTCAGCGCTTAGAAATGTTTTGTGGGTCAACATCAATAGATATTGTGTGGGTTAGAACCTAGAGATCCTATGTGGGTTAGCATCTATCGATCTTGTGTGGGTCATCACCTAACAATCCTGTGTCGGTCAGCATCTATCGATCCTGTGTGGGTCAGAAGTAGAGCCTCTCGATAGAATAAGACGATCTAGCTTTACGACTAATAATCTGTACTGCTGTACTTAAGTTATATACCTAGTTTGAGATGAGTCTTTCCTTATGCATTGTGATTGAGATCATGCTTTGTGGGTTTTCCTTTGTGGGATTTTGAGAGACCTTAAAGGGGCTCGGGTTCCCTGCTGAGTGTTGTTATACTCAGCACTGCACAGGCTTCAACCACACCTTATTGTGTCTTGTGCAGACGACTTATAGATTTGACCAAGGTTTGGGAATCTAGGACTAGATGGTGTACGGAGGTGACCATTTGACGTGGAGATCCACAGTGATGAGTTGTACCTACCCTTCATACATGATCCTTGGCGGACGATCTCAGGAGTTATATTCTATTTTTTTTGTGGTATTGTCTCTTTTAGTTGGCTTGTATACTGGACCCTTACTTTTAGTTCACACATTTACTTTAGAATTTTTACTACGTGGTTTAATCATTTTGTGTAACAAGTCTCTATGCGTACAAGTTTAAAGGTAATGGCTTCTGATTTTAAGGATACGACTTTCTAGTGCTAGTCACCAAACCCTGGCCTATGGAAGGCGAGCTTGGGGTTGTCACAACACGGGCCCCAGGGGACAGGTCATGACAAAGTGGTATCAATGGAGAAAGTTATACCGAAGAACTAAGACTCTGATCTTTTCAAGTGGGAAATAGTATTAAGTGTTTTGAGTACTGTTTTTAGTTTGGGGAGTCCGGTGTTGGTGTGCCGACTGACGCATCCATACACCAGGACCCTGAGTTCTAATTTCCAACTCGATACATGAAAGAACTGATTGCATGTGTTTTTGAAATGTTTTTATTTGATATCTTTTGAGTTAGCTCACTAGGTATATCTTATTAATTGTGGCATGTATTTTTTCTCTTCAGAATGTCACTACGTAGACAACCAGCCAAGATTTCAGATAGATTACATGATGATGTCCCACCCAGTGATGAGGCTTCAGTGTAGGTCCCTCTTACAGTGATGGTACCTTTGGGTGGTGTGCCAGCAGCACCATTACCCATAGGGCATCAAATTCCACCATCCCCACCAACAGACCATGCATTCCGATTGAGCATGTTGCATGAGTTTTAGAGACAGAGGCCTCTAAGATTTCGAGGCGAGACAGATCCTCAAGTATCTGAGGACTGGCAGCAGGTTGTGGCATGGGTTTTTTGTTTAGTCAAGACACCAGTAGACCAGATGGTGGTCTTAGCTACTAGCCTCTTTGAAGGAACATAATGGATATAATGGAGCTTGATGATCCGAACACACGAGGAGGAAACTGACACCTGTTTGGACTTTGAGAGCCTCTTCTAGGAAGAGTTCGAACCAGAGACACTATGATATGTGCGTATTCAAGAGCTACTGAACATACCACATGGTAGCCTAATAGTGGCCTAGTACCTATCTAGATTCACTAACCTATCCTTCTACTCCACCGACGTGGTATGGGACCCTTTATTCAGGGCCCAAACATTTGTGCAGGGTCTCCAATAGAAGATCAGAGTGTCAATGATACTGCTCAATATCCCAATGAAGGTTGTATTTCTTGAGCAATCGCTATTGGTGGAGAGCTTCCTTGTTGAGCAGGCAGCGGTAGTGAGAGACACCACCAGACAACATGTGGCTGAGTCATATGTAGCAGGCAGTAGGTGGATGAAGCAGGGGCCCAAGTGGGCTAAAACTTCTACTGGATAACCCCAGGATGTATGGTCGAAGGTGTAGAGATCATGGGATAGAGGTGGTCAGTAGAGGAGAAGACTGTGCTACACATGCAGCGGGTAGGGTCACATGGTTCATGACTATCTGACCCACCGCATTGAAGATCATCATATGGTCGAAGGACCACCGAGAAAACAACAAATATTTGAGCAAGGAGGTCCATAGGGTGGTAGATGTGGCAGAGGAGCTGGACGAGCAGCAGGCGATGGGTGACAATTTTAGGTTCCACCTCCACAACCTCCAAGAGGTCCACTCCAACCTCAAGGTGCAGGTGGACAGGGACGAGCTAATCTTTAGAAAGATGAGGCCTACGATCACGGTGCTCCAGATATGGTTTGAGGTATGATATATTTATATTGACCACTAGATGCAGTAATTATAGAAACATGTTCTTGTCACTCTTTTATTACAATGTCTCTTGTTTAGAGCTCCGAGAGTCTGATGGAGCCATTGGATCAATCCTTATGATTAGAGACTCCTAGGGGAGATGATTCAATGATTATGCACTAGTGCTCGTAGTGTGAGATTACTCTAGTAGGTGAGAGCTTCGGTTGGGATCTCCTAGTAGAAGCATCGAGACCTTATGATGTCATCTTGGGTATGGACTGGTTATCCACAATCCATGCTCAGATTGACTATTTTAGTCTCAAAGTGTAGTGTGACCGTGAGGATGAGACCGAGTTTTCTTTCACCAGTGAGAAGGGAACCTTTGCGGCTTAGAATAGACTTACTCAGAGGAGGGTGCAACCAATCACTCATCATTTGGTTATCCTTACCCTCAGAGCAGTTTCCGAGAGGAGTCAGAGTTATCCTATAGTGGTGGACCATTATGTTGATGTCTTTCCAGATAATGTTTCGGGACTACCTATTTATAGAGAGGTAGACATCTATATTGACCTATACCACGGGACGACACCGATATCTACTCCAGCATATCATATGGCTCCCTCAAAGCTTCGTGAGATGAGGGTATAACTAGAGGACTTGAAGGGTAAGGGTTTTATAAGGCCTAGTGTTTCTCCATGGGCATCCCATATTTTGTTCTCCAATAAATTAGATGGGAGTTTGAGGCTTTGCATGGACTATTGGTTTCTGAACCAGGTAACCGTGAAGAAAAATTATCCACTCCCGGGGATTGATGATCTCTTCTATCAGTTGAAGGGAGCTCAATGGTTTTCAAAGATAAAACTAATATCAGGCTATCATCAGCTCAGGGTACGAGATGAGGATGTACTGAAGATGGCCTGAAAATATCGGTACGACCACTAAAAGTTCTTGGTGATGCCTTTTAGTGTGACCAAAACTCCGGAAGTGTTCATGGGACTCATGAATATGATCTTTCTGCCTTACCATGATCGCTTCGTGGTGGTTTTCATTGAAGGAATCTTGATATACTCAGTATTACAGGAAGAATATTCTACTCATCTACAGATAGTTCTGGATACACTATGATAAAAAAATATTTATGAAAATCTCTTGAAGTTTTAGTTACGGATACTAGAAGTTCAATTTATAGGACACATTATATCAGAGGCTGGAGTTGTAGTGGATCTGGCGAAGATAGAGGTAGTGCTTCCTTGGGATCCACCCAGGATTGTGATCGAGGTGCAGAGTTTCTAGAGGTTGTCTGAGTACTATTGGAGATTCGTACTTGACTATTCTAGAGTAGAAACACCCTTTTAATCTTTGAAAAATATGGTATAACCTTTCTTGTGGAAATAGAGATGCCAACAAAGTTTCTAGGAGCTGAGGCGGAGATTGAAGAGTGCCCCCATCTTGAGACTACCAGAAGTGGGAATTGGGGATGTATTCTACTACGATGCATCAGGGATCAGACAAGGGTGTGTCCAAATGCAGTAGTGAGTAGTGATTTCCTATGGATCATGGTAGCTAAGGCAACACGAGAAAAACTATACGACCCATGACCTTGAGTTAACAACAGTGGTATTTGCCCTGAATATGTGGTGCTACTACGTTACGGGTGAATGATTTATTGTGTACTCTGATCACAAGAGTATCAGGTATATCTTCTCACAAAATGACCTGAACATGAGACAAGGACGATGGATGGAGTTCCTACAGGACTCTGACTTTGAAACAGCTTACATTCCTTGGAAGGGGATCATAGTAGCAGACAAACTTAACAGGAGGTCTAGTCTACAGTTGCTGAATGAGGGGATTGAGTAGTTATCCATGTTGTAAATATCCTTTCTGAATAGTGATGGAGCAGCTTACCCCCAAACTATGACTGTCACTCCCCCACTCCTTCAGTGAGTTCTAGAGGAACTGCTTGGGGACATGGACTGTGAGACCCGACATGCTCAGATATCCTTAGGACATGCTCCAAAAGGATTTTCTAAAGGTGGGGAGATGTCATGATTTTCAGACGACACACCATTGTACCAGTGATGCAACGAGATGAGGAGTTGAGGGAGTTCCACACATCCCCTTTGGCAGTATATCCCAGAGTGGAGAAGATATACTAGGACCTCTCATTTCAGTACTTGTGGCCAGGGCTGAAGAAAGAAGTGGCATAGTTTGTTTCACGATGCCTCACTTGTCAGCAAGTGAAGGCTGAGCACCAGGTTCCAACGGTCTTAACTCAGCCATTTGAGGTCCTAGAGTGGAAGTGGGATGGCATCTCCATGAAATTTGTGATAGGGCTACCACGTACATCCAAGGGAAATGATTCCATCTGGGTGATTGTTGACCAACTCACAAAGTCGGCCCACTTCTTACCCATATGAGAGTATACATCAATAGAGGGATTGGGATGCCTCTACGTACAAGAGATTGTACAGCTTCACATGGTGCCACTGACGGTCGTTTCAGATCATGATGCTCGTTTTACATCTCAGTTGTATAAGGGATTATCGGAGGTGTTTAGGACTCAACTACGCTTGTTCACCACCTTTCATCCACACAAATATGGTTAGATGGAGAAGACCATACAGATGCTTGAGGACATGCTATATGCTTGTGTCCTTGATTTTGGCTGTAGTTGGGGGACCACCTACCACTTGTTGAGTTCGCATACAACAACAGTTATCACTACACTATCTGCATAGAGCCTTTTGAGTCCTTGTACTGGCGACCGTGTAGATTAGCACTATGCTAGATTGAACATGGGGATTCATCACTTGTGGGTCCAGAGTTGGTACGGGCTACCACTGAGAAGGTGCAGATCATCCAAGAGCATATGGAAACTGCATAGAGATGATAGAAATATTATTCTTACAGGATAAAAAGGAACTTGGAGTTCGAGGAGGGGGACCATTTCTTCCTAAGGGTATCACCTAGATGATGATTATAGAGACTTGGTCGGGGCAACATGATATCATCGAGGTTCATCAGACCTCTCCAGATTCTCAACAGAGTCGGTGAGGTAGCATACTGTCTAGTTCTTTCCCCATAGACGCACCGAGTGAATAATGTTTTCCATTTGTCCTAGTTGAGGAGGTACATACACGATACGTCACACATTATCAACTGAGGTGAGCTAGAAATTGATGATGGGGTGACGTTCGTGGAGTTCCCAGTAGAGATAGAGGATCAATTGGAGAAATTCCTTCATGGACGGTAGATTACTCTAGTGAGAGTTTAATGGCAGCACGAGAACCTCCAGGAGAGCACATGGGAGTGGGAATCTCAGATACATGATCAGTACCCCCATTTGTTTCCTTATTTTTGTTTTGGATTTCAGGGAAAAAAATCCTTAAGGCGGGGAGAATGTTAATACATGGAAATTCCACATATTTTTTTTTAAAATTATTTGATATTGTTAAGAGTCAGTAAAAATTGACAGTATATGATTCTGAGGCCCAGTTCCATATCATAATTTTGAAATTTTTCTAAGGTACATTCAGTAAATGAATGAGTGGTGATATATATATTTCAAACCAGTGCTTGAATTAAAAATCCGAGGGCACCGTTGAATTTGAAGCACTAGAATTTTCTTAAGGGAAGCTTAACTTTGATTGAAAAAAGTATGAAGAAAATATTAATTTTTGGACTTCACAAAAAAATAATAAAATCAATCAAGGAGTTATTTTATTTCATTATTTGTAACCGATGAGTGATAGTGGATGGAACTCAAGGTTTTCAGACCATTTAATGGTTGGTTATACTTTCTTGTATAACCACACCATTGAGAGATTAATGGGATCATTAATTGAATTCATTAATGAACCCCGTTAATTTTGCGGAGAGTTAAAATCCACTCTTAATTTATTTAAACAAAGCTTGGGAATGGGTCTTGTGAACTCACGTGATAAGTATATGACAAAGTGCCAACGACGACTTCCTCTATTGTAGAACAGAGCTTTAATGCCTTAGAGGATTCACTCCGAAGTTTGGCGAATGCTAACAAACACGCTTGGAATGAGGAATCGTCTCCCTCATCCGCACTGTCTACCAACATGTTAGAGGTAGGGGGTTCATTGTTTAACTTAGAGTTTTTCATTATTGAATTTTTATCCAATGTTATAGTGCTAACACGGAGGGCGCATGCTGAATGAACAGGGCTCGAACCCTCCTCTATTCTTGGTTTGGTTGTTTTATTCAAGGGTGACCGAGGAACAACACGGTAATTCCAAACCAGGAGCCACGCAGTGATGGAAGCATCCCGGGTGGGCCATAGGCATAGTAGGAAGAGAAAAAAGACCTCCAAGGCTTTATAGAAGGCCCATAGAAGCTTTTTCGGTGTGGCGATGCTGATGACCAGAGAAGGCGACAACCGAGTCCTGCTGGTCGCGAAGTGGAGGCGGTACCCATAGGCACCACGAAGAACAAGGGTAGATGGAAAATGCTTGCTGCATTGATGATAGTGACACACTGTGACAATTCACCATAGAGTAGGGCCACAAATTCGATCCGCGGCGGACAAATGAGGTGGTTGACGATCGCCAGCCACGTTGATGCTGAGCGGCGCACCACGACAGCGCGTCGTGGAGGAAGCCTGCGGCTTCGAGCTGTAGCAGAGGGTGAACCCAAGCCTCACGGGTCATGCGGGTGATCGATCCAAGTGGACCAACTAGGTGGAGCGACACCAACTGGTGCCACTGATCGATGAAGCCCTAATGGCTTGGCAATTCGGGAGGGGAGCGGACCCGCGCTCAGCTAGCAGGCTGCACCCAACCAGCGGGCCGAACAGTTCTATGGCTAGAGGGCCTTGCCCAACTGGGTGGGACATGAAAAACCCACAGCCTAGTGGGCCGTAATGGACCTAGACAAACCGAACAGGAGCCTACGGGCTAGGTCAGATCGGTTCGACCGGGTCGGACCGAACCTAAACCCACTTACGACCCAGTTTTCCTTAAATGGTCATATCTACTAAAACATACATCATTTTGAAGAACCGTCTACGAGGATGGAAAAATTATGAAGAGATGATCCTTTTGAGATACTCCCCTTGAGTTTTGGAGAATTTTGGAGTATGGTCGTGTTGGATTGAACCCAAATCCAACCGGGTCCTCAGTACTAAAATGCCTATAACCTACAGACCGGGCGTCTAATTGATGCGCTGTCAGTTGAGTTAGAGCCCTTATAACATGATGGTTCATCAGGGGTTTTATTAGTGGGACTTAGTGGTGGTTGAGGTATAACCAATGTCTTGGGGAGAATATCCTCCCAGAATCAAGTGTGCTTTGTGCAGGAATCCAGTGGCTAGCTGTGACGTGAAGAAAGAATAACGATCCTGTGTAGGTCAACATCTATCGATCCTATGTGGGTCAGTGCTTAGAGATCCTATGTGGGTCAACATCTATCGATCCGATGTGGTTAAAACCCTAGAAATCCTCTGTGGTTCAATATATATCGATCCTGTGTGGGTCAGTATCTATCGATCTTGTGTGGGTCAACACCTAGTGATCCTGTGTGGGTCAAAATCTATCAATCCTATGTGGGTAAGTGCCTCACAATCCTGTGTGGGTAAGAACCTATTGATCCTGTGTGGGTCAGAAATAGATCCACTCGAAATAATAAGATAATATAACTTTATGAATAATCATCTATACTTCATTACTTAAGTTATATACCTGGTTTGAGTCGAGTCTTTCCTTGTGCTTTGTGATTGAGATAATGCTTTGTGGTTTTTACTTTATGGAATTCTAAGATACCTTCAGGGGTATCGGGGTCCCTACTGGGTATTGTTATACTCACCTCTACATGGGATTATACTGCTCTGTATTGTGTCTTGTGCAGATGAAGAATAGATTTGATCAAGGATTGGGGAGCTAGGACTAGACGGTGCACAGAGGTGACCAGTTGACGCGGGGAGCCGCAGTGATGAGATGTACCTACCCTTCAGGTAGGATCTTTGGCAGATGATATCCAGATCTGTTTTCTATTTACTATTTTATCATCTCTTTTAGTTGGGATTTTATACTAGCCCCTTACTTTTAGTTCACACTTTTACTTTAGTATTTTTACTACGTGGTTTACTTTTGTTGTGTAGCTAGTCTGTGTGTGTACATGTTTAAAGGAAATTCCTTCCCATTTTCAGGATATGCCTTTTCGGTTCTAGTCACCAACCCCTGGCCTATGGAATGTGGGCTTGGGGTAGTCATGAAATGGGCCCTGGGGGAAGGTTCGTGACATTAAATTTGAGAAACTTTTTAAAATTCATTATCATTACAAATAGTTTATCCAGTATCATTTTTAAAACCAAACACTCTTGAAAACAATATTCTAATAGGTATGAAACCCATTTCAAATAAACCAAAAATGATTGATTTCAAAAAATCAAACCATTTTATAAAGTTAATTTGGCACAAAAAAACTCTTAAAACAAAAATCATAACCAAAACATGACACAGATCACAGAATAGTATCTATTCCAACCAAGAAAAAACATAAAAAACCCTCTTTGATCCAGCTCCCATAAAAGGAAACCACATTATGTGAAATTATAAATAAAAATAGATCTATAAAAAACCTATTGGGATGTAGTGATATTGATTACATAGCCACACAACTTGGCTGAACAAGTCCTAATTGGACAACAACCTATGATATGTTTTCAGGACCTTGTGCATAGACTATATAAGGCTTTTCTTAACCATGTGAGCTAATGATGCAACTTTTGAACCCTTATAATTTCATACAAAACTCAATTAAACTAAATAGTATCTTATATAAATCAATGGGGACCACATCACAATTAAAATTGTTAAGATCATAATTAAAATTCATAACATGACCTTTAATACCCTTGGAAACTCAAGTTTCTTCATGAATGGTGGTGATAATGCACCTTCTTGTAAAATACCTCTTGAGTTCCAATGAAAATACTCATATCCATACTACCAAGATGCACCATAAATAGATAAAGGGTGGTCCAATACCATTTGTAGAAAATCATTTAGGGTCAACCTTACCAGTCACCTGACCCAACCTTCCAAAAAACCCAAAGTGCATTCCCAATCTCCACAGACTAGTAACCAACAGAAAGGTATAAAAGTGTAACCATTTTGAATTATTTCACCTTTTAAATCATGTAAATCACATAATATAATTCACCTAGAAATATCGCATGACCCATTCATTTATCACATTTCTATACACAAAAATAAATAGTATAAACAAATTAACCCTCCAAATAGAGTATAACACAAAAAATAAATTATACTAACTCATAAATCACTCCATCACATATGATGATCAAAATATAAAAACTATACATGAATATGATATATTAAGAAAAATATTGGGAACAAAATGTCAATATAAAACATTCCCAAAAGAAAACCAAACTCAAACCACTACCAACCATATCCTTGTGACCAATATTCACTCACCACATCCCAAACCATCCAACACATATGAACACATATCCTCAAACATGAATAATAACTCAACCAATTTACCTTAAATAAGTTATAAGAACTGTATACACCCATTGGAGTATCTAGGGAGTGACAAAAACCATGACCAATATGATTTCACCAAATAGTTTCTGTGATACCTTTGAAAATAAATATCATTTGGTCTACTTTGAAATATGAAAAACTATGTTTCTAATAATAAAATAGAAGTAGAAAAGTAACATTTTATGAGATACTTCCTTAAACCCTAACCATTTTTTGTGAAAGAAGGGTAGAATCCCCTTGATAAAAATATCCATTTTAATACCTTTTAGAAAGGAACATTTACATTATTCCAATGAAAAAATAGAACATTACCATGACTAAAATGTTCATTAAAATCCACACAAAAGGTGAAACCTTTCCTTTTGAAAACACCCCTTTCAAATGTTTTTGTTAAAATGGTTTAATAAAACATACCAAATTATAATAAAGGTGATAAAATAAGAAATAAATAATATCATTAATTAAATAAAAGTAAGAAAGTAAATATAACCACACCATGTTTCAATGTAAACCAATCAATCTAGGGGATATAAACAAGTAGTAGAATAATATTACCTCAATAATCCACAAAGAAACTCAGAATCATGGGAAAAGTTTGAGGATCTAACATGAAATGGCACTGTAGAAAGTTTATAAAAACAATTTATGGGCCATAGTGAATCCTTGTTAACTTATTCAGTTCCCCCTTATAATTCATATCAAGTATAATAAAATCCTCTAGGAGGGGATGGCTCTCCTATAGATTAAGTCAGTGTTTTCACACCACACTATTTAAAAATGAATCTATATATTCTACTTATTTACCTAGGGTTTCCCATGACATAACTCAAGAGGAGGTGATCAAGAAAAAAATCTTATAAAATCAACATAATAATCAACAATAATGAATCTAATATAAACCCTATCACATATCTTGTACTCTCACATGAAAAATATCCTTTCATATTCATGTATAAGCATCACATAATTATGTAACAACATAAAATATCCTCCATAGGGACATAACTAAAATCAAGAATAATAAAAACCTAGGGGAATAGCCTATGAACTCATACTAATCCTAAAAATCTCATTCATAGAGTTCCCAATGATCATTTTCAAAAACAAAATAGGAATTCCAAGTCATTTTACACCATTATAAATCCACCTTTTAAAAATTCTTATTAAAACTAGTCCATACCACCAAACATAAATATAAATTGAATAATAGACCCACTTTTTAAATTTAAATCATTTAAAAGTACACATAACCAATCTATTTTCAATGTATTATTTGAAATCCACACTCTTACCAGTTCAAAGACCCAAATAGGATTACACACCTTTGATCATAAAAATTCAATTAAAATAACCCATGTATGCATTTTCATAAAAACATGATATTTAAACATAACTTTAGAAATTAGAAAACAATTTAAAAATGAGAATCTAAGAGAATAATGCACTAATCTTTCGTATAGGGGTGATAGTTCTTTCAAGAATTTAATTTATTTTTATATTTTCTAACTCAGAGTGGAGGGATTGAATTTTCCATGGCTATTAAAAACTTACCTATATCCCACTACAACATAGCGTCATCTTATGGCGTGTGGGTCTCTAAATATCTAGATCTACCAAATTCCTAAAAACCAAGCACTTTAGAATGGATACCTCTCTTTCATATTAATCCAAATTTATATAAACTGGATATATAATGGACATAAATTATATCATAGGAACCTCTAAATTTCAAGGTATTTAAAAATTGAACTTATAAACTACTCTATGATGTGGTCATGTTTCTATAAATTGAGAAATTATCTAATCCACCCATGTGGAATGGTGCTTCACTATAGCATATAGGTCCTCAAATTTCTAAAGACACCATAAGACTAGCCCAGTTACCTATTCGGTATAGTTTTTAGTTTAATGGAGGATACCAACTTCTATAATCATATTCTATGGCATAGAACAAGATGTGTTTATAGATCTTGTTCCTTATCTTCCTTCTATCCACTTTAATCATGATATCCTTCCACAATATTTAAACACTTTGAACTACCTTAGTCATCATCTAAATTAATTTCTAAAAACACCCCCACCTCACAATTAATTTAAATTTGAATATGATTTATGTATTGAAAAAAAAATACAACAAAAATAATTATAGACACTCCAAACATCAATAAATTCCTTAAAAACATATCAACACCTCTTGGTCTCAATAATATTCCCTTTAGATTTTTTTTCAATGAAGGATCATAAATTACAACCAAAATCTTATATTCTAGAAACAGAACACCATTCAATAATTATAATGCTAAAATACTGAACTTAGTATGGGAAGAAAGAACATTGAATAAATAATACAATGTTTTCCATAATATATAAGTGATCAAGATTCATCTTCCTTCAAACTTGAACATCGCAAGACTTATTAATGAATCAATACTATAATCACCATCAAATAAAATAAAATAACTTATTTAAACTAAAAAAACATTAATGTACTTCAATAAACTTTTAGAACAGTTCACACACATGTAAAAATGATAAAATCATACCTTTACAATTTTAAAAACTCTCTCAAAATATATCCCCTAAGAAAAACACACAGAAATGAATTCTCCCCCTATAAATATTCTCCCCAACTTTAAAAAATTCAAGGAGATATATATAAAGGAATATTTATATTGAAATTTTTTCCCTTTCAAAAATGAATCCAATGATAATAAGAGAAAGGGGTTAATAAAACCATACCTTATCCTTGAGAAGGATGAGGTTTAATTCCAAACATCAACCTAAAATTCTGAAATAATTCCTTTGGCAATGTGTTGGTGACTGCATCATCAATTTGCTCATTTATTAGAAAAAATTCTATTTTTTGACTCATTTTATCTATAATTTTCCTGATTAAATGATTTTTGATATCAATGTGATTTCCACTTGAATACTAAACTAGGTTCATTGATAAATGTATAGCAATTTGATTATCACATCCCAAGAGAAGTGGTAACTTCACTTTAACCTTTAAATCTTCCAAATGTGACTTCATCTACATTAACCGATTCATAGAATGAGTTATAGACACATATTATACTTTATCTATTATTAAATTCATATAATTTTCTCCTTAGAGTGCTGATAGCGTTGTCGTGACACATCAAATTGATTATGATTTTAAGGTTTATTTATAGTCTAGGGTAGACCCTAGGTCGTCTCTCAAGGAGCGTTGGTGGGTTCAGAGTGTGCGTTTTTAATAAGAAGTGCTAAAAGAGGGGTGGCTTTAAAACTGTTTAAAGAAAATGAATTGATTTAAAGAGTTTAATAGTTGATAAAAAGTGGTGTTTTAGAATTATGAGATAAAAGGGTTAATTGCGAGTTCACTACACACTTTCAAGTTCATCATTCTTAGAGATTAATTTAAGGTTTAAGTAATTATTTATTTGAAATTAATTGGAATCCTGATTAATTCCTAAGCCATTGTTTCATTGATTAAAGAACAAAACATTGACATAACAATCATATTGTCAAGGTCTAGAACTTATGAATGGAATAATAGCTTCTAAAGTAGATTGAAATCTCAATAAAGTGGGTAGGAAAAGGATTCTTGTGTTACCCAATCGGAACAACACTAGTCATGCACTCAAAACCTCACACCGATCAGTTAGAAATTAAGAGCATCTCATCCGCACACATCAAAACAAGCATTCAAATATGAAAGTATGTAAGATACATGGAAAGAAATGTTTTAAAACCCAAATTAATCCAAACCAGTAGCTAATATATGCATTGTAACTCCCATGATGTGTGTGTATCTCCCTCACAATGAACACCCACTGTTTAGCTCGACATCGGGTGGAGGAGGATGCTCGGGTGGAACTCCTCCTTCATTTTTGATCCCCCTATGAGGATAGGGGCCAACAAAACCTCCAAGGTGATTAGGAGACTCCTATAGGACTCAAAATTGGCAGCAATTCACTCCTTGGCCGAACTTACATATGGGGAGCCCAAGGTATCATTTTATAGGAAAATTGGAAGGTGGTTTTAGGCACACAGATTTCATCAATCCACTTATACCACAAGTTTCGGCATTTAGAAAGCTTTATCGCACTTTGGAGAAAATAGAAAAGTTTCAGACCTACCTCTTGAATGGATTCACTGAATTTTTGGCACCATTTGGACAACCATAGCTTAAGATATTGATAACATACAGAACACCACATTTGACTTGGTCCATATTCGGTGTCTTGGATAGATCAGTTCGGATGGGCACCATAGAATCCGAATCAGGAATGGGTTCCTTAATATGAAATATATGGTATTCAAATTTGGACAAGCACCCAAAATTTCATCCCATTTGGATTTACGGATTTCGTGTAATATTCAAAACAGTTGACAGATGTCCATGGATCCATGCAATTTTGGCCCATTTTTCTTCCACTTCATCAAGGGCCCTCCAAATCACATCCACCTACATTGAAATAATAAAAACATGTAACATTTTCCAATATAATTTTGATTAAAATTAATTAAATGATTCAAACATTAGGTGAAATTTATTATTATATTTGGAATATTCATTACAAAACTAGTTTAAAACAGCGGTGTAAGGGTGGAATAAAACAGTGAATCATGGTATGATCACACCCCCACACCTAAACAATTGCACTCCTGGGAAAAGTCACATATCCCAATAAAATATTGAGTATATAAATATTTCCAACATCATAAAGATTTATCATTTGAGTAAATTTTAATCCACCAAAGTAATTTGATCAATACACGAACCGCACCAAGGAGTTCTTCCTAGTGAAAATGGAAAAAGATGTCTCATAAATCATATCACAATAAAATTCAAAGTGATTTATGACACCAAAATGAGCAAGGAATTCAAAAGTCAACCATTACACTAAATATCCGTGTGTGTGTGTGAAAACCATTCCATACTATTCTTTCCACTTTCTATCAAATAAATATCGGTTATTTTAACATTATTCAGCTTTAAATTATTTTTCACCGAACCTGTCCAACATCCTTTGCAATCATATTTCAAGAACCACTCATTTAAGCATTCCCAGAAGTCAAACCATAAGCTCCAGACCTATATATCCCCATATGTTTCACATTTCATCACTCCGCTCATTTATTAATATTTTTGAAGTTGCATTTGGAACAAATTTCACACTCATCTCTCAACCCTTATTTGATCTCCGCACGACACTCATTTCAATAGTTATAACAAGATAAAAGGTTGAGGAGGAGTGGTTTTTGACCTACCCAAGACAGAACCATTTTTTGGTTTTGTTTTTTAGGGCGTACAACAGTCAGACATTAGGTACACATGCATAGGTTAATCTGGTACAGTAATGAAATAGATAAAATAAGGAACAAATGTATGGAAATATCATTTAAATTTGAAAAATATTAACCCAACATATATTTAGCTTATATTAAGTAAGAAATATTCACACTTCGTGGTTTGGTGCAAAAAGTTGTGGAGATATTAGTGACACAGTTTTCCAAAAAACTACTCACAAAAGGAGCAGCAATCATCTCAAAGGATTCACATAGATACGACCATTTATGTCATTGACATAAAACCAATTCACTAAAAAAATCACTCCATGATGTTAAATTCATACAATTTTTTTTAGCCTTCATTATGGTATTTTTTACTTTCCCCCCTTTATGGTCACCAAATCATCGAACTTCGAAATTGTTGATGGGGAAAAATGAAAATACCATAAAGAAGGCTAAAAAGAGAAGAAAGGAGAAAACGATGAAAATTCATAACTTACCCAGGAATGTACCCCCCCCCCCCACACCTAGAGTATGCAGTTTCCTCATTTTAGTAAAAGAGAATGTGGGAAGGAAGGATAAAACCTAGTGGGTGTCATTCATTGTTTCCTTCTTGAACATTGAGTTCCTCCATCGGGGACTCCAGAATGGCTTCATGAATGTGCTTCAGACGATGCCCATTGAAAGTGAAGGTTTGCTTGGTTTCTTCATTTTGAACCTGAACAACACCAAATGGAGAGACATTAGTAAAAATGTATGGTCAAAACCAGCGGGAACATAGCTTACCAGGATGCAATTTCAGCCTTGCATTGTAGAGGAGGACCTTCTTACCAATTTGAAACTCTCGATGAAGGATTAGGAGGTCGTGGGAAGCCTTGGTCTGATCCTTATAAATCCTGGAGTTCTCATAAGAATCTCTATGCATTTCTTCCAGCTCTTGTATCTGTAACTTCCTTTGAGAACCTGCACCAAAAAGTTAGAATTGCAATTTTTAATGGCCCAGTAGGCCCGGTGTTCAATCTCAATAGGGAGGTGACAACTCTTTCCAAAAACAAGCCTATAAGGTGACATTCCAATAGGATTCTTAAAAGCAGTATGTTAAGCCCATAATGAATCATCGAGTCTAAGACTCCAATCTTTCCTGTTGGGTTGGACCTTTTTTTCAAGAATTTGTTTTACCTATCTATTTGACACCTCATCTTGACCATTAGTCTGTGGGTCATACACAGTAGATACTCGATGGCCGACCCCATACCGATGCAAAAGTGATTGCATTTTCAGTTGCAGAAATGAGAACCTTGGTCACTGATGATGAACCAAGGTAATCCAAACCTACAAAATATCTGAGTTCTCAAAAATTCTACATGTATTTTGGAATCATCTATCCTTGTGGATCATGCCTCTACCCATTTTGATACGTAATCAACAGCCAAAAGAATGTACAAGTTTCCAAAAGAATTGGGAAATGGCCCAATAAAGTCAATACCCCAAACATCAAAGATGTCATGAAAGGGAAAGGGTTTTTGTGGAATTTCATTCCTTTTAGAGACATTCCCCATTCTTTGACAATGAGGAAAGGATTTAAAAAATTCATGGGCATACAAAAAATGTGCTGGCTAAAAGAAACCAGAATCAAGAACTTTATGAGGAGTCCATTGGGGACCAAAGTGGCCCCCACAAGCAAGAGTGTGGCAGAATCTAAGGACAGACTGAAAATCGCTATCGGGAACACAATGCCTAAGGGCCTGATCACTATATGTGCGGCAAAGGTTGTGGTCATCCCAAATATACCAACGAGACTCATGTTTTAGATGGCTGGCTTGGTTTTTTTTGAAATCAATAGGAATGTAAGATGCTACCAAATAATTTACAATTTCATCATACCATGGAATAGCATCTTTCACTTTGTAAAATTGCTCATTAGGAAACATGTCATTAATGGGAATACAGGGGGATGAGACAATGTCCGAGGATGGGGGGATCTTACTGATATGGTCTGCCACCACATTCTATGCTCCTTTTTTATCTCTAATTTCTAGATTGAATTCTTGAAGGAGGAGCATCCAACGAATGAGACGTGGTTTGGCTTCTGATTTCTTTAGGAGATACATGAGGGCTTCATGGTCTGAGAACACAATGACTTTGGACCCTAAATGGTATGACCTGAATTTATCCAAGGAAAACACTATGGCAAGGAATTATTTTTAATTTTTGGTGTAGTTTTCTTCGGCAGGGTCCAGTGTATGTGAGGCATAGGCTATGACATGTGGAGCTTGGTTGACCCTTTGTGACAAGACTGCCCCAACTGCATAGTTAGAGGCGTCACACATGAGCTCAAACGGTAAATCCCACCGTGGTGGTTGGATTACATGGGGTGATGTGATACTCCATTTTAATTTATTAAAAGCTTCTTCACATTCTTTATCAAAAACAAAATATTTTTCTTTTTAGAGTAAGCAGGAGAGGGGAAGTGCAATCATACTAAAATCACGAATGAAATAATGGTAAAATCCAGCATGACCTAGGAAAGACCACAAACCACATACATTTTTAGGGAATGGTAGGGAAGTAACGACATCCAATTTCGATTTATCTACTTGGATACCATCCCTAGAAATGACATGTCCCATAACTATACCTTGTCGCACCATGAAATGGAATTTCTCATAATTTAATACAAGATTATTTTCAATACAGCGATGTAGGACAGAACCAAGACTACTTAAACATTCATCAAAAGAGGATCCATAAATAGTAAAATCATCCATGAACACTTCCATGCTGTTATACAGGTAATCTGAAAAAATACTAACCATACATCACTGGAAAGTACCCAGTGCATTGCACAGGCCAAATGGCATCCTTCTATAGGAAAATGTTCCAAAGGGGCAAGTGAAGGTTGTATTTTCCTAATCCTCAAGGGAAATATGGATCTGAAAGTATCCAGAATACCCATCAAGAAAACAGTAATGGGACTTCACCGCTAGCCTCTCTAGAATTTCGTCAATTAATGGAAATGGGAAATGGTCCTTCTTAGTGTGTTGGTTTAGTCGGTGATAATCTATACAGACACGCCAACTATTCTGCACATGAGTTGGAACCAATTCATTGTTTTCATTTTTAATTACAGTTAGACTAGTTTTTTTTGGAACTACTTGAACGGGACTGACCCATTGGCTATCAGAGATGGGGTAAATGATTCCCGCAACCAATAATTTTGTTACTTCCATTTTAACAACTTCTAAGAGGTTTGGGTTCAGTCGACGTTGTGCCTGCCTCACTGGTTTAGCCTCATCAGTTAATAAAATATGATGTGTACAAATTCATGGTATAATACCAGGAATGTCCTTAAGTGTCCATCCCAATGCTTGTTTATACTCCCTCAAAAGTTCAAGCAGTCGCAATTCATGCTCAGGAGGGAGTGAACTAGAAATGATGATGGGCAACTTGTTTTCATTCTCAAGATATGAATATTTTAAATCTTGAGGCAGTTTCTTTAGTTCCAATTCAGGTGGATTTTGGATTGATGGGTGTGTGTGTGAAAGTGATAGGTCACTAATCTCATCTAACTTCTCAATGGTATCATCCTCAGATGAGGAATTAGCTTTTACAAGCGTAGCGGTATCATCGATGGTCATGTGATCCTCTGTGTTCAAGAAATTATCAATTAATAAACATGCATGACACTTTTCTAGACCAATACAACAATAAAAACATAATTCATTACCAAGAATTTAAATCAAAGAGGAAAATTCAGAAAGGGGATCAAGGGAAACAAATGAAGTGATTTTAGCGGAAGGGAGTACATCAATTGAATTTATCGATAGAGAGGAATGTTCTTCTAAGGGGTGCTTCATGGAATCAAGGATGTTGAAATGGACTATGTCACCACCAAATTCCATAGATAATGTACCATTATGGACATTAATTATGGATTTGGCAGTTTTCAAGAAAGGTCTACCCAATATAATTGGGGCGTGTCCATTCATCCTATCATCTTCCATTTTTAACACATAAAAATCAGCAGGAAATATTAAATTTTGAACCCTCACAAGAACATCCTCTAACACACCAGTAGGGTGTGCTGTACTCTGATTTTCTAGCTGAAAAACTATTCCCGTGGGCTTTAGTTCACCGACCTGCAAAGAAGAGTATATGGAGTGAGGCATCACATTAATATAAGCACCCAAATCAAGCAAAGCATTGGAGAAAGAATACTCCCCTATAGTGCACATAATTGAGAATGTTCCAGGATCATTGAACTTGGTGGGAAGCGATGGTTGTATCAATGCTGAGACATTCCTCCCCAAACTCACCTTATCATCACCATGAAGTCTCTTTAAGTGGGTACACATCTCTTTCAGAAACATGGAATATCTTGGAATTTTCTTGATGGCATCAATCAAGGGGATGTTGACCTGCACTTTCTTGAAAGTTTCCAATATTTCTTTGTCAAGTTCAGTTTCATTTTGTTTTCTTGGTTGGGTGGCCCTTCGGGGAAATGGAAGAGGAATGGGTGTGCTTGGTGGTTCATTAATAGAAACACTCTTTCCTTTTGAAGGGCTCCTCTCAGGAAAATGTTTTTCAATATTTGGACATTTTTTAATGGTTGGAATGGTGGTTTTCTCAGGAGGGGATGACTCTAATGGAGGTGTTATTTGGATTTTAAGTTGAGTTCCAATCCTAAGGGTGATGGAACTAACATTTCCCTTATCCCTAGGGTTAACAAGTGGTTGAGAGGGTAGTTTACCAGACCCATGGCATTGGATTTCACCCACTGAGTTATATAGTTGGCCTAATTGGGTTTTGAGGTCTTGTATGGTTGCCTGAGTGGTTTGTTGGAATTGGAGATTATTGGCCGCCATTTGTTTCATCATATCTTCTTGGATAGGCTCAGTTTTTGGAGGGGGTTGTTGGAAATTCCTTTGGGGTGGTTGAGGATTTCTGGGTGGTGGTGGATGACTACTCTCCCCTTGTTGGTTCCATTATTGTTGAGGGTGGTTTGAATACCCCCTTTCCTATAGGCTTGGTTGTCTTTCCACCTAGGGTTGGATGGATAGTAAGGTTCTTGCCTAAAGGGTTGGTTATAGGGGCGTCCAGGAAATATCGCCTCACAACTCTCAGAAGTTTCTATCAGTTGGGAGAATTGGTTAGAATAGTGGGTATTATAAGAGCATATACCACAATGGATGGGAGGAGGAGATTGAGATTGACCTTGGAAAAGAGCAGGTTATTGTAGAAGGGTACTTACCTCTTCAAACTTTGTATCCACCTTCTTCTCAAATTCAGTACTTTGCACCTCATGGTAACATAGAATTGGTAGAGTGGAACTTGAACCAAATTGTTATGTGTTTTGTGCCATGTTCTCAATTAGGGTCCTTGCAGCGATTGGGGTTTTATCCACTAGTGCACCACCTGCAGCAACATCAATCATGTTTCGATCAATAGGGATTAAACCTTCATAAAAAATACTAAATTAAAAGTGGATCACTTATTTGGTGATGTGGAAAACTTGAACACAATCTTTTAAATCTTTCCCAATATTCATGAAGTGTTTACCCATGAGACTGTATTATAACATATATTTCTTTCCTTATTGTTGTAGTTCGAGAGGCTGGGAAATATTTTTCAAGAAAAAGGCGTTTCATGTCCGCCCAGCCTCTAATTGGTGAATTAACATAGTATAGCCAATCTTTAGCAGTGTCTTATAATGAAAATGGAAATGCTCTAAGTTTTACTTGGTCCTCATCAACATTTCCAGGCTTTAATGTAGAACACACATTATGAAAGTCTTTTAAATGTTTATGTGGGTCCTCTCCAGGATGTCCATGGAATCTTGGTAATAAATGAATTAAACCAGATTTTAGTTCGAAATTAGGTGCCTCTCCTTGTATTTGAATGTATGCAGGTTGGATATCAACATCGGGTGAGGTTAATTACTTTAATGTTATATAATTTTCACCCATTTTATACAAGATTATTTCAGTTTTATTTGGGTTCCAGAACAAGAAGAAGAAGAAGGGTGAAGGAATGTTTCAGTGTGTGGTGTATCCTCCTTCAAATTGTTGTCTTGTGTGTCTCGGTGTTGTTGACGTAGGATCCTTTCTGGCTCAGGTTCAAAAGGTGGAAAATCTCCCAGATTAGAACTCTTCATGCACCAAACCTACACCTGAAATATATCAGAATACAAAAGGATTGAAAAGGTAGAAGAGAAAACAAATAAATATTCACAAAAATTTTACAAATAATTTATCAAAAACACGCACTAAAAAAAACTATCCCCTGAAATGGCACCAAAATTTGACCGCATTTTCATGACACATCAAATTGATTATGATTTTAAGGCTGATTTATAGTTTAGGGTAGACCCTAGATTGTCTCTCAAGGAGTGTTGGTGGGTTCAGAGTGTGCGTTTTTAATAAGAAGTTCTAAAAGAGGGGTCGCTTTAAAACAGTTTAAAGAAAATGAATTGATTTAAAGAGTTTAATAGTTGATAAAAAGTAGTGCTTTAGAATTATGAGAGAAAAGGGTTAATTGTGATTTCACTACACACTTTCAAGTTCATCATTCTTGGAGATTAATTTAAGGTTGGATAAATTCTTTGGTTGAAATTAATTGGAATCCCAATTAATTCCTAAGCCATTATTTCATTGCTTAAAGAACCAAACCTTTAAATAACAATCATATTGTCAAGGTCTAGAACTTATGCATGGAATAAGATCTTCCAAATTAGATTTAAATCTCAAGAAGGTGGGTAATAAAAGGATTCTTGTGTTACCCAATCGGAACAACACAAGCCACACACTCAAAACCCCACACCGATCGGTTAGAAATTAAGATCATCTCATCCGCACACATCAAAAAAAGCTTTAAAATATGAAAGTATGTAAGATACATGGAAATAAATGTTTTAAAACCCAAATTAATCCAAAATAGTAGCTAATATATGCATTGGAATTCCCTTGACATGTGTGTAGCTCCCTCACAATGAACGCCCACCATTTAGCTCGATATCTGGTGGAGGAGGAAGTTCGGGTGGAACTCCTTTTTCATTATTGATACCCCTATGAGGATAGGGGCCTCTAGAACCTACAAGGTGATTATGAGACTCCTCTAGGAGTCCAAATTGGCATCAGTTCACTCCTTGGCCGAACTTGCAAATGGGGAGCCCAAGGTGTCATTTTATAGGAAAACTGGAAGGTGGGTTTAGGCACACAGATTTCGTCAATCCACGTGTACCACACATTTAAGACTTCATACAACCTTATCTAACTTTGGAGAAAATAAAAAAGTTTTATAAATACCTCTTTAATGTCGCCACTAAAAGTTTGGAACCATTTGGAGAACTACAGCTCGAGATATTGATAAAATACAGAACACTGCATTTGACTTGGTCCATATTCGGTGTCTTGGACAGATCAGTTTGTATGGGCCCCATAAAAGCCGAATCAGGATTTGGTTCCTTAATATGAAATGTATCATATTAATTTTTGGACAATCCCACATAATTTCAGCCAATTTGGATTCACGGATTTCGTGTACTATTCAAAACAGTGAAGAGATGTCCATGGATCCATGCAATTTTGGCCCATTTTTCTTCCTCTTCATCAATGGTCCTCCAAATCACCTCCACCTACATTGAAATAATAAAAAAAAGTAACATTTTCCATTATAATGTTGATTAAAATTAATTAAATGATTCAAACATAAAGTGAAATTTATTATTATATTTGGAATATTAATTACAAAACTAGTTTAAAAAAACAGTGTAAGGGTGGAATAAAACAGTGAATCGTGGTACGATCGCACCCCCACACCTAAACATTTGTACTCCTGGGAAAAGTAACATATCCCAATAAAATATTGCATATATAAATATTTAAAACATCATGAAGATTTATCATTTGAGGAAATTTTAATTCCCCAAAGTAATGTGATCAATGCACGAACCACACCAAGGAGTTCTTCCCAGTGAAAATAGAAAAATATGTCTCATAAATCATATCACAATAAAATTCAAAGAGATTTATGACACCAACATGAGAAAGGAATTAAAAAGTCAACCATTACACTAAATCTGCACGTGTGTGTGTGAAAACCATTCCATGCTATTCTTTTCACTTTCTATCAAATAAATATAAATTATTTTATCATGATTCATCTTTAAATGATTTTTCCCCAAACCTGTTCTACATCCTTTGCAATCATATTTCAAGACCCACTCATTTAAGCATTCCATGAAGTCAAACCATAATCTCCCGACCTATATATCCACATATGTTTCAAATTTCATTACTCCCCTCATTTTCTTTGAAGTTGCATTTGGAACAAATCCCACACTCATATCTCAACCCTTGTTTGATCTACTCACGACACTAATTGCAATAGTTATAACAAGATAAAAGGTTGAGGAGGAGTGGTTTTTGACCTTCCCAAGACACAACCATTTTTTTAGGGCGTACAACAGTCAGACATTAGGTACGCACGCATAGGTTAATCTGGTATAGTAATGAAACCGATCAGATAAGGAACAAACGTATGGAAATATCATTTATAGTTGAAAAATATTAACCCAACATATATTTAGCTTATATTAAGTAAGAAATATTCACACTTTTTGGTTTGGTGAAATTTTTTTTGGTGATATTAGTGACACAGTTTTCCCAAAAACAACTCACACAAGGAGCATCAATCATCTCAAAGGATTCACATAGATACAACCATTTATATCATTGACATAAAAAAAATTCACTAAAAGAAAATCACTTACAGATGTTAAATTCATAAAAAAATTCTTTTTAGGCTTCGTTATGGTATTTTTACTTTCCCCCTTTTTGGTCACCAAATCATCGAACTTCGAAATTGTTGATGGGGAAAAATGAAAATACCATAAAGAAAGATAAAAAGAGAAGAAAGAAGAAAACGATGAAAATTCCTAACAATCATGTAGTCAAGTTCCAGCCCCATAGAATGCTTTAATGTTTTTTAAAGGAACATTGAAATATCAAATGTTTGGGAAAGAAAAGGGTTCTTATGTTATCCAATTGAAACAACACAACACACACACTTAAAATTGCACACCGATCGATTATGAAATAAACGGTGTTTCAATTAGATGCATCAAAATAAGTTAAGATAAATATAAAAGAACAATTCAAATCCAAAATATACAAAAAACCAGTAGTGAATTATTTTCCGGAACTCCCTCTTCACGTGTGTAGCTCCCTCACAATGATCACCCGTCGCTTAGCTCGACATCGGGTGGAGGAGGAAGCTCAGGTGGAACTCCTTCTTCATTGTTGATCCCCCTATGAGGATAGGGGCCTCCAGAACCTCCGAGGTAATTAGGAGACTCCTCTAGGATGCCAAATTGGAAACACTTCACTCCTTGGCCTAACTTGCAAATGGGGAGCCCAAGGTGTCACTTTATAAGAAAATTAGAAGGTGGTTTTAGGCATAATGATTTCATCAATCCACTTGTACCACGCGTTTCGGCCATCAGACAACCTTATCTCAATTTGGAAAAAATAGAAAAGTTGTATACCTACCTCTTGAATGTCTCCACAGAATGTTCCGCACCATTTGGACAACTACAGCTCAAGATATTGATAAAATACAGAACACCACCTTTGACTTGGTCCATATTCGGTGGCTTGGACAGATTAGTTCGGATGGGCCCCATAGAAGCCGAATCAAGATTTGATTCCTTAATATGAAATGTATTCTATTACATTTTGGACAAGAACAAAAATTTCAGCCCATTTGGATGCACGTATTTCACGTAATATTCAAAATAGTGGACAGATGTCCATGGATCCATGCAATTTTGGCCCATTTTTCTTCCACTTCATCAAGGGCCCTCCAAATCACCTCCACCTACATTGAAATAATAAAAACAAGTAACATTGTACATTATAATGTCGATTAAAATTAATTAAATTATTCAAACATAAATTAAAATTTATTATTATATTTGGAATATTCATTACAAAACTAGTTTAAAACAGCAGTGTAAGGGTGGAATAAAACAGTTAATCGTGGTACGATCAAGTGCCAAAAAACACACCTATCTCCATGGTAAAAAAATCTACAAAATGTTGACCTCCTATAATCAACACATACTAACCAATCTGTATTTGTGTAACCAAAAAGATCAAGCTTCCTTGTGTGGTCATGCATCAATCCAAAATCTATTATACATTTGATGTATCATAGAATCCTCTTACCAGTATCTAAATGCGACTCATTTGGTTCACTTTGATACCCGGAACAAGGTGTAATAACATACATAATATCCAACCCCAATTTTTTGAGGTATAATATAATTCAAATCATCTTTATAAACTCATTTGATCAAATTATTTTCCATGATAATATTTAGATACATTAGTCCCCACTAAAATCAGTGTAGAGATAATCTTTGAATTCACCATTCAAAATCTTTTCAGGAGTTCCTTAGAATACTTTTGTTGAGAAAGAAACATATGATCTTTCTCTTGAGAAATTTGAAAACCAAGAAAATATATCATTTCACCAATAATATACATCTTAAATTATTCTTTCATCTACTTGGAAAACTTCTCACACATTTCTTCATAATTCCCAAAAAATATTTTTTTATCTATATAAACAATAACAAGAATAGATATTTATTTTTCATAGTTGATATAGAGATTGTTTTCTACTCTTACTTTTCTAAAATTCATACTCTTAAAGTAGTTTTCCTACTTATAATTCCTTTCCATTGGAGATTTTTTTTCAACCCATGTTAATCATTTTTCAACATAAAAAACTTTATTTTCAACTTCTACATGTAATAAACCATCAGTTTTCTCAATAAACACTTCATCTTCAAATTCAATATTGAGGAAGGCAGACTTGAAATCCATATGAAAATTTTTTTATTACCCCTGAGATGAAATATAAAGAAAAATTATAATGTTTTTTAGTCTTGAAACTTGTAAAAAGGTCTCATCAAAATCCATTCATTCAACCTATGAATAACCTTTTCGAATCAATCTTTCTTCATTTACTACCATTTCACCTTTCTCATTCAATTTATTTTGAAACGCCCATTTTATTCTAATGACATTCTTCTCTTTAGGATTTGATACTAACTCTCAAGTATCACTCTTTAATGTCTTATATAACTCTTTATTCATAGCACCAATCCACTCTTGATAAAATAGATCTTATTCAACATATTTTGGTTTAACTTATGGAAATAAACAAATATGAGTTGTTGTCCTTAATGTTGTACTGGTTTGAATATGATGTTCATGATTTCCAATAATATTATGTACTTGAACTTGTCTTCTAAAAATAGGATTAGTTGAATTTAATAATACCTCATCACATTAAATAATTGAATATTCCTACCCTCATGAGTGGAGATTAATTCTATTGTGTGTATCACTTCTGTTGTTTTTTCTAAAGAGAAAATGGTTGAGTGTGTATCTTCTAAAACACCTATTCTTATGAAAAGAAGATGTTTTATTTAGGAATAGTTAGATTCTAACTATGAGGAAAGATATTCTTAAAACATTAGGGATCTATCCATAGGCCCTAGAGTGAAGCTCGCACATAGTCAGAACACCCCCCCCTAAGGTGTGGGGATTTTCAGTCGGTGTTGATGTTTTTGTGCTGGCTTGAATTAGTTGATTACTAATGCTGGAAATTCCATTTAGCCTCATGTGTTGTTAATCCAGTGTATTTATAATGTTTTCTTAGTAATGTGTGTCTTTATTTCAACTTATCTAATTTCAAGATCCTCTCTGTTGGGGAATGTTAGGCATTTAGAGTATACCCATCAGTTATCTATTTATTGTTATTTATTAATACTTCATATATAATTATATATTATTTTCTCTAAATATAGGAAGATATTAAAACATAAATAGTTTGGGTATCCCATAATAATTTATATATAAGTGAAGAATGCATGACCTTGAGTTTAATATCAAGTTGGTCAAAAATACTTGAGATATATTAGGAGTTGGAATCTGACTTGGTTACCTTGTCCATAATTTCAAGAAGAATTTATTCTTTTAAAAAAGATTTATTATCCTAAAAAATGGTTATATCAGTGATGTGAATGTTTTTTGATTTTAATTCCATGATTTCTCTAAAATGTTTTCTGATTTTCAGTCCTAAAAGATCATCAATGTAACACCCTAATATTTCGTGAAATGTATTTTTTAAAATAAATTTAATCTTTTCAATATTTTTCATTAAATGAAACACCAAGTTTAGATCTAATTACATACAAAAAAATATGTTTAGTCATGGATTTATCAAAGATCAAGGAATTTATTTCTTGGTAACCACTCAATAATGTATCATAGGTGCAATGTTTCCTTGGATTTATAGATTAATATAGGAGATATATAGAATAATTCTCCAGAATAACAATACTTTTACCACCCTGGCATAAAAAGGACAACCTTTTACCTAGTCTGAGTAGTGCCAGAAAGTCTTCAAGGAGTTGAGGCATATGTCGATGAGTGATCGAGTGTTGAAGCTACCATATGATGGCATTGCGTTCATGGTGTATTGTGATGCCTTAAGAACTAGGATCGGTTGCTTGTTGATGGAATGACAGGAAGTCACCACATATGGGTCGAGGCAGTTGAGACCCTATGAGAAGAAATATGCGAACCATCACCTATATTTTTCACCAGTAGTATTTTCCTTGAGGATTTGGAGGAACTACCTTCTAGGAGAGTGATTTGTGGTTTATTCAGACCACCAGAGCCTCATGTACATCTTCACGCAGTGAGACCAAAATGTGAGGCTGTGATGCTAGTTAGAGTTCCTATAGGACTATGACTTCGAGATAGTCTATACTCTAGGGGAGGGAAACATTTTTTAGATTCCATTAGTATGAATTACTAGTATTTATTAATTCTAGAATCTTCGAAGTAGTTAGCTTCCCTACGGCTTACTAGTAGAGAAGAAAGTTACAATTTTTCTTCTGTCAATGGTGTTGAAACTTTCACTCCTCGAGCATGTGAGGGATTCCCAAATGGGTGATATAGAATATGAGGGTTGTAATGATCATATATCTATAAGTGATTCACTAGATGGTTATTCTGAAGGAATGAATCATGAGATCTTGTTCCAGGGGAGAACAATGGTTCCAGTGGCGTTGTGGTAAGAGGTGATGCAGGAGTTCCAAATTTCTCACTTAGATATGCCTCCTAGTGTTGGGAAGATGTAAATTTATTTTCAAAAGAAGTTTTGGTGGTCCGGAATGAGATTAAGTGTAACTGAGTTCATCTCAAAGTGCCTCACCTATCAATAGGTGAAAGATGAGCACCAAGTTCCGATAGTTTTTTTGTAGCCTCCTGAGAACCCAGAGTGGAAATGAGATGACATATCCATGGACATCATTATAGAAATTACATGCACAAAGAAGGGACATCACACCATCTAGGTGATATTAGAATGAATCATGAAGTTGGAGCACTTCCTTTCTATTAGGGAACAAAGTTCAGTGAAGAGTTTGGGGTAGTTGAAGGTATGGGATATCATCCGCCTTCATGTGGTACCCTTTATGATTGTCTCCAATCATGACATGTGGTTCACATCATGATTGTGGAGATTCATGAGGGAGGAATTCTGGAACTAGTTGTGGATGAGTACAAGATTTCACCCCTCTACCCATGGGAAAACCAAGAACACTATCCATGTACTCGAGTATATGTTGAGGATTTGCGTGTTGGATTTCAGCTAGAGTTGGAAGTATCTCCTTCCTTTGGAAGAGTTTGCATACAAAAAAATCTACCATTCAATCATTAGCATGAAACAATTTGAGTACCTATATGGGAGACCTTTCATGTAAGCCTTGTGTTGGACAGAGATTAGAGAGTCGTTTATCGTTATCCTAGAGTTGGTAAAATACACCATAGAGAGAGTACAAGTCATCCATGAGCGGATGATGGAAACCTAGAGTAGACATAAATCCTACAAATACCACCATCATAGACCATTGGAGTTTGATAAAGGAGACCATTTATTCTTGAGATTCTCCCCATGATGAGGAATTTGGAGGATCATCATGGGAGGAAAGCTATCCATGAGGTTCATTGGATCGTTCAGGATCATGTAGAGGGTTGGTGAGGTTGCCTACTGCCTCTCCCTACCCCCACAACTGAGCGGGTGTACAACACCTTCCTTATGTCGCAGATGTGGAAATATGTGCATAAACCTATGCGTGATATTGACTAGGGAGATATGGACATCGAGGATGGATCAACCTTTAAAAAGCACCCATTAGAAATTGGGGACCAATAAGAGTGGATTTTGTGAGGACGACCATCTCTTTTGTTCGCGTGATGTGACAACATTGAAACATGTTAGAGGGTTTCTAAGGGAATGAGATCCAGATGTGGGCTCAGTATCCTAGGTTGTTTTCCTAGTTTTATTTTCAAGGATGAAAATATAGAAGGAGGGAATAATGCAGAGACCATGTTTTTTCCTTATAATACATTGAAATAATTATAAATATATTTCTAGAGCCAGGTGCTGAGACGACATGCAATTCCAAGACCCGATGTGCCCAGAATTAATTTTATAAAAATATTATATTTATTTTATATTGTGTGTGTGGTTAATTAAGGGAAAGTGATAAATCATAAAAGGTTGGTCATATCAAAAATACAATACTAGGGTTATATCTAAAACATGGTGTTTATACTAGGTGTAACATAAAATGGGTTAGTGCAGGACGACCAGATTCCTCAGTCTTTGGCGGTGCATTTAAGTTAAATAATTAAATAATATTTTTTTGACTAATCAACATTGATCTAATAAAAATTCTTATAAATGAATCGCATGGAGGATTTTCTAGGGTTTACCCCAAAATTCCTATAATCTGCCGAAGATAGATCTCTCTTATGCATCTGTTTGTGATGAATGGCGAACCTCTGATTCAAGGCTGATTGAATCAAAACAAACACAATAGATCCTACTTCCTAATTTACAAACAAATTCTTCATCAGTGATTGATCTATATAGGAGGTAGGACTTATCTTTGGTTATTTTTATGCCTTATATTAAATGTTTGAGTATATTTTTAATTTTTATCTTCAATCTATGGCCCCTTTGCATGTGTCAACAGATTGAAAATGGATTATTTTATCCACTTTTTATAAGCTTTTTATAATCTAAATTTTACATTATTGATCATAGGATAATTAATATTGGAAAATGATCATAAAACCATCATTATTAGTGCATTTATTCCCCTTTTATTCATGTTATTTTCTGTTGGGACCCCGCGGTCCCCAGTTTGACATTTAAAGGCATCCCAAGCTTGATCGGGTGCTCAAATTTGTGGCGGATAGAAAAAACATCAACGTTTATGCGAGAGAAGCATAGATCTGGAATCATATTAATGAATGGATGGTAAATATAAAGGTTCAATTTCAAATCATCAATGGTTAGAGGCACGTTGGTGTGCAGAACATCTGATGAAGCCCCCAAACATTCTGACTGCCGATTACTAGAGAACGACGACCGTTGAGTGAAATTCATGGCTAGATAAAAATATTTTAGAAGTAATTGCGATGATATCTAAAGTGGTTTTACCAGATTCAGAGTAAAGAAAAATATCTTCAAAAACCTAAACCTTCTAGAAAAATCCCGACTACATAGCTTGTCGGATTAAGAACACACAACATGTAGCCCCTTTCTAGCAGTAACACTTTGGTTTGGGAACCCATACAGATTGAACAACATGTACTTCCTTGAAAAAATGTGTAGTACCTTATCATATGAATGAGCTATGTGATGAAATACATGTCCAGAGACAATCAATGTATAAAGTACACAAACATGGGGTTTGAGTCCACATACACGACTATCAAACATGGCCCAATCGTAGGATAGGTGGGACACACCATGTAGTCCACCTAAATTGTGTATACCCATACACGAACAGTACCCATGTACCAAATAGAGATAAATATATGCATTGAAGAGAGACCATAGACCGTGTGGGTCCCCTAACATACCATGTGGGTCCCCTTGTACACTATGTACTACTTGAACTCTTCCAAGAGATCTTCAAACATCTATATCTCCTTTTTTGAACTCATATTTTGGCCCATGAGATGCCAATCCTAGATGTTTTCCCATATATAATGTGATGGTTCCCCCGAAAGAGGATTTTTGAGTTATGATGTTAAATGTTACAGGTTTGTCATATTCAAAGGTGACACCTGAGGATGGATTAAATCATACAGAATCACAAGAGTAGTACTAGGAATACCCTCCAGCTGGGTTGGGTAGTGTAATTACCTGATATAAGTTCTAGGATTACCCTCTAGTAGGATTTGGTAGAGGTATTCCTTGATTATATTTATGAGTTACCCTTTAGTAGGACTGGGATGTGGAGTTCCTCAATGTTATGGGCCTACCCTCTAACTAGTTTGGGCAGTGATATTCGTTGATGACATCTTCCAGGAATACCCCTCCATCTGGCCTGGGTAGTGGCATGTCCCTATTGAATCACCGGGCATACCCTCCAGTAGGATTGGATAGTGGTATTTCCTAGTGACCTTCCAGAGTGGTACCCTCCAGCTGGGATGATCAGTGTCATTCCCCAATAAACACTAGAGCAGGACCCTCCAATAATACTAGGGCACAATATCCTTTACTAAAATGATGACCCTTTGACTATGTGGTATAGTGACAATGTGCGGTTTGATGATTATTTAGACTCACAAGAAGGAGGGATGCCTTACCCACCTATTTGCATTCTTGTGATAATATTTAAAACCATGCTGGTGAGTTAGTGCCACCCAAAGTGGATAGTATCAAGGTGTGGAGATTTAATCCATTAGACTTGTGTGTCATGGGGAGATGCATGAGATACTGCGAATCACTGATGGAATTCCTTTAGGAACTATTGACCACCCATCTTCTTAGACTGATCTATGAGATGGAGATCCGCTTACTATCTCGTTTGGGTTTCTTTGACCGAGAAGATATATATCCTACTTTAGTACCCACTCCTTGGGTATATATACTCTCCTTATAGGATAGGAGAGGATGTGTGTGGTATGCCATGTTATTTTTATGTTTATCTTCTCATGGTTGGTTGAGTCCACTCTCCTACTATATGTAGAAAAGACTCAATGAGAAGTTCATCTTATCACCTTGTCGAGATCCTTATGTTTGGATGAGTTCACTTTCACTAACTTTTTTGGTTGAGATATACTCTTTGAATGTACCTTATTCTATCTACTTCCTCCTTATTCAGTTTTATCTCTTACTACTCCCACTTCAACTTTTCGGGGCATTCTACTAGGTATTTATATACACCATACATAGGCTTTTCTCAACATGTTTTAGGTCTTTTGTAGATGGTAGAAAATTCATTGATGACTTCAAATTATCTTAGAGATACAAGGTTCTTAGACAACATACATTAGTGGTATCTTGGGATACAAGAGTTGGGTTCTCTCAGATATTTACCCCTTTCCATTTTTATTAAGTTGGGACATATTTATTTTCTCAGGCATGTATTTTTTCCCTTTTACTTTTTAGTATACACTACAATACTTCATTATATTTAGTGGTCCATTCATATTTGGTATATTTATAGTAGTGTTGCATATTTTATTCTTTACCTCTAAATTTTTGAATTGAGTTTTCTGTGTGAATGTGTATAGGTATTTATGTAATGGCCTAACTGAGTTTAGTATAGTTTCAACACTTATCTCCACCCCTAGACTATAAAGGTGGGCTTGGGGTCTTTGCGACTTGAGCTTCAGATTAACTCGGGTCGTGACAACAAGATGATAATAACAACATAATATCATACCATGCCTATCAAAGATAAAAAAACATGAATCATGTAATAAATATTAGATGTTTGTAAATCATTAATCATAGGTTAATCAAGATCATAATCCAAGAAAGCATAACATAGCAATATTACATAGAAATTCTGGTAGACACAAAATCATATAAAATGATTCCAATAGTAGTCAAGTCTTATTTCCAACGCCATATTAGTAGTATGTTTTCACTCCTCATACCATTTTGGTAATCATGGATCACTACCATAACCATCTTAGTAGTCTTATTTCACTCCCAATACAATCTTAGTGGACAATGTCCTTTACTGAAATGAGTTCACTCCTCGTTATAACCATGTATATCTCATGAGATATAAATATATACCAAGTGAATTTGAGGGAGATATAGGTTCCACCCATCTCATAATGAAATCATATATATGTGTGCAACTAGATCATAAAAAATTTCTATATCATAACTTATGAAATTAAATGGGTATCATAAACATGTAATCGTATCATAAACTATGGAAAAGATACAGGTTTCATAATCATTTAATAAAAATAATATATCATGAAAATAAGTTGTTTTCATACACATATAACCCATGAAAGAGAAACAGGTTTCACAAACATATAACCTATGAAAGAGAAACAATTTTAATAAATATATAACCTGTGAAAGAGAAATTAGTTTTGTAGACATCATACCATCAACAAAAAAACCATTCAGATAACTAATATGAATAGAACCATTCATTCATAAACCCAGCAATGAATGAGTTACACCAATGGATTTCATATTAGGTGAAACATAATTATTAAAAAATATTTTAAAAATATTTATTAAATAAAATATCCTTTATTCTTTGAAAAAATAATTTTTTAAATATAAAACATTTTGAAAAAAATTTTATTTGAAAATAACCTTGAAAAATTCTAAAGGAAGATTTAAAACATTTTGAAATACATTTCATCGAAAACTTATAAAAGAATATTGAATTTATTTTTTAAAAGCTTTCTATTTTAAAAAATATAAAGAAATCTTGAAAACACTTCAAAAAAATATTCCTATAAAAATTTACAAAGGATTCTTGAAAATAGTTTGAAAAAATTTTTACTTGAAAACTCAAAAAATAACTTTGAAAACATTTTAAAAAAATGTTTCCTTGAAAACTTATAAAATAATATTAAAAAACATTTTGAAATTTTTTTCTTGAAAACATATAGAAGAAGCATGAAATAAGTTTTAAAACAGTTTTCTTTGAAAATATATTTGGAAAAATTTAAAGGATGCATTGAAAATCATTTAAAACAATTTTTGAGCATATTTTTTTTGAAAATGTTATTTTTTGAAAACAACTTTAAAAATAATGAATTTAAAGAATATTAGGATTTTTTTCGAAAGAAGAAATCTTGTAAATTTTGAAATGTAGCTTCAAAGAAATGATGGTCATAAAAAAAGACAATTCCATACATGATGAACATTCCTTTTTCACCATGAAAAGTTTAGAAACATTCCTCGATCAAAAAACAATAAGAATATTCCTTTTTTAAAACCCTTTTTAAAAGGTAAAACATGGGTAGAAATATATTTTAAATATCATATAATAATATTAGATTATATTTATTTTTTTATGAAACATTGTTTTGAAAGAAGGATGACATAAAAAAGACCAAAGAACGTCAAACCATATAGGAGTAGGCCCAGATGAGGATTTAGAACAAAAGTAAAAACCACTGGAGTAGAGCTAACCAGATTGGAAGAGTTAGAGGGTATGCAAATTTCCTTCAGGACCAGGCTCCAAGGAACTCAACATGGGTCAATGCTAGCCGATCATCCATGAGATGTGGGGAACTAGGGTCCTTCAATATACAGATGCTAGGGAGGGACTATTTCAAGTGTGTCAAGTCTTGGGACTTTAAGTTCATGTATTAGGCCATGTTTGGGCCTTGTTCTTTAGGCCTACAGGTCTTGTAAGGCTTCCCCTTAAAACCTTAAAAGGGTTATTATCCAAAATTAAAATACAAAATAAGAAATTTGCGGCATTCAGGGGTGACCTTACACATGGAAACCACATTTTGAAGTTATGAAGAATGAATACATGTATTATCAGGTGATGTTAATAATGGATGATCGAGTTTGTAGTTGGTATAGTTTACCAAAATATTTAGACGTGGTGTTGGTGATGTTAAGATTTTTATTCTCAAAAAAATGGTTGTGAATGAATTTATAGAATCATTGATGGTATTTTGGAAGATGAGATATGTTTTGGAATATCTAGAGAGAAATATAGTTTTGAGCATATATATATGAAAAAATGACCAAGGAAATATCTACATAATAATTTGATGGTTTTCAGAAGACTTTTTGAGGATCATAATACATTATTTATGGAAAATGCATGAGAAGTCCCATATTCCCAAAAACATTTCTTCTAGAGTTTTATAGGAATTATTAAGGGGAGTTCATAAGACTTATCAATGAAATTTCATAATAATACTCAAGGGATTCATAATAACTCTAAAATGTAATTTGTAAGAATTGATTCAACTTTTTAAGGAATTATCCTCTGTGAGAAATGGAAAAATATCAATGTGACTTGAGGTTTGTAAGACTTTTATATGAAATTTGTAAGACTTGATTCAACATTGTAATAATTTATACTCTATAAAAAATGGAGAAATATAAAGGTATAATGTGACTCATAAGACTTTCATATGAATGATATAAGAATTTTCCTATCCCTATAAAATAAATTTCTTTGTGAAAAAAGGGTAATCAACGGAATCTTCATAAGTTGTATTCTTTAATATTTAATTATTCTTATTGTATGATTTAATGTATTAAACATCACGATTAAGGAAATTATCATGATTCAATATATTGTTTTAGTTTTAATAAGTAAGGATTAAAGAATTTTCTTGTCTTAGGGAAGGTCTATAGGTGTTGGAAATAGAAATGTGGAATTTAGTGTGATTTAGAAATTTTGAGTTTTTGTTTTATTTTCAATTTTTTTTAAGTCCAAAGTATTATGTATGAATAAATAAATTTATTAAATATGGTAGACTATCTATATATATAAGAGCTATATTCATGCATATTATTTTTATGAGTGGAAGTTAGAAATCTTCTAAGAAAAATATCTTACATACGACGAAACATATTACATATGAATAATTCAACTAAGTCTAGAAAACCCCACTCTGAGTAGTTGATCTTATATATTGGCACTCCATATGTAATAGTAAACCATTTAGGTGCTGGGAATTTTTTTTATAAATATAAGGAACCACCCTATGAAAATATAATCTTACATATGGATACCCATATGCAAGATTTTGAAAATGATGAAGTCCTAGAAAAATTGTGACACATAAGGCTGGCTCCTATAATACATAAGAAATAACATATTATGTAAATATAATGATATGTTATATATTTAAATGTATCAAAGTATAATATATTATGTATAGAAATATATATTATGTATTTGATTAATATATTATGCATCAATATTTTGGTTAAGGTGAAAAGTTATGTATGAGATATATATATTACATACAGTTGGAATATGTTACGTATTGAGTTTTTTAGAAGTAAAATATATTATTCCGGGAGTAATATATTTCACATGGAATAAAATATTATTCATAGGTTATTTAAAATATATATAAAGGGTATATAGGAATTTTTTCTTGACTGATGCTGTGTTTTTAATATATATTACATATGGGACGGGGGTACATAATATATTTGGTGCTTTCTGAGTTTGTCAAATTTTCAAGAATGAGTTATTTTTAAATAATTTTAAATAATATTAATAAATTGTTTAAGAAATAAATTTAAGGAAATTATGGTAATTTCATGACCTGTTTATAATAAACTCTTACTAATAGAGCTCTCACCCCTCTCTTCATCTCAAAGTGAGATATTCTTCAATTCTCAACTGATTCAAGCACTATTTGTATACCGACCTAAACTTTTCATACATAGTTATTACATATAAATAGATTAACAATAATTAGATAACATTTCAATCCATTAAATTATCATATAGGCCTATTTAATATGGAAACTTGGACCCACAATCAATTGGTTCATAAATGATCTATATTGTATCTCACCAAGTTATTCATTATTAGAACCATTCTTGGACATATCATTTCTAAAACATTCATTCATAACCTAGGGAAAGGAAAAATAAAAAAGGGTGATATAAGATTCTCTTTAAATTTAAAAAATAGAGATATCAATAATCACATAAGCATAACATGAGCATAAGGTTGTGAGAATATGAACATAACATTAAAAATCTACACCATTCCCATCATAGATCACAATATTGAGTCATGGAATGAATATTATTAGTACATAAGATATGAATCATAAAATAATAAAAGAACATAAGCCATGAGATAATTACATTGAAATAAGATATATATTTATGATATACACATAAACTTATAACTTTATGAACATGTATAAATAGAAATAGGGCCACTCATTAAGTTAAGGAAATGAAATCAGTCCCTTGTATAAACTTATGGAAATGAAAATAGGTCCAAATATAATCTTATAGAAATTAAATCTCATTAAAAAATTAAAATTATGAACATAAAACTTTCTCCATTTGTGATCTTTGGTACATGAAAACTTGGTCCACATATAAAATTGTGAACATGGAATTAAGTTCAAGGATAACATAATTATTTCATGAGTTATCCATATTTACCCAATTAATTGGAGGGAGATATATATATCCCACCCATAACATAAATAAAATCATACATACTTATTCCATAATATAATAAAACATTTATCATATCAAAAATCATGAAATGAAATGAATTTCATCTATGTATACACATGAAAAAGGGAACAAGTTTTTTCGAAAACTTCTCATCATAAAAATAAACCATCCAAAAAAAGAATAAGGATGATACCCTTGGATCAAATCCCCAGTAAAACTTAATTATAATAGAAGGATGTTATTATAGATGGAAAAATTATTTTTAAATATGACTTAGAATAATTATTGAGAGAAATAACTTTTCCATTTTAAAATTTCTTATATTGTTTTAAAAAAGATGCAAAATAATAAATGAAAACATTTTATTTGAAAATAAACTTGTAAAACTGTAAAGTAAGATTAAAATCATTTTTATGTAATGATGGAAGAAAAATATACTAATTAAATATAATTTAAAAAACATTCCTTCTATATTTTTTTTTTCAAAAAAGTCACAAAATACATCATTTGGAAAATGAAAAAAAAATATTCCTTTCAAACTATTTAATAAGAAGTCAACATGGATAAAAATGACTTTTAATTTTTTTAGAAGAATAGTTAAAACATTTTTTATTTTTTATAAAACATAGAAATGGAAGATAAATATTTCCTAGTAGGGGATTCAAAATAAAAACTCTTGAATAATGATTAGATTGTAAAATAAACCCTTACCTCAAGTCTCTCATTTCCTCATTCATGTTCAAACCCCCCTTTTTCAAAATGAATCCTTCATATATCCTATAAAGGTATCATGGTTTGGTATTTTTGGAATACCAAAACATATATAATGTGTATAGATAAGTGGAGGATGGAATTTGTCTGAGGTTGATTGAACTATAAGGATCAAAGTGGTATTATAAAGTGAGGGAGAGGAGGAGTCCTTTTAAAATTGAGTTGAGGGGGCACTTTTAGAATTTAAAAAATGTTAATAAGATATTTCTAGCTACAAAAAATTTTAATTGGTCATGAATTCAATACTAGGGTAGGATAGGGTTTAAATATCATCAAATAATAAAATTTGGACATGTTTAAGTTCTATTTTAAACCTTATAATTTGGTTTAACGACTTTATTAACCTATTTTAACATTAAACATAGTAACACATTCCTTTCTTTTAAAAGGTTATAATTTTAAATATAAGGTGGATATTAACACATAAATGGATAAGGGATGAAATTTTGGGCCATATATTATCCTCTTTTCTTTATTTAACTTTTTTATTTTTTTATTTAATAATTTAATTAAAAATTATTTTCCTAAAATATCATTATTACCAATTATGGAACTATTTATTAAATGAAATTGAATTTAATTAAATAAATAAAACAATTATAATTTGAATAAATTATTTTTACATGTCCCCAAAATGTAATTACTATCAATAAAAATTTTGTATCATGTTTTTAACATCATTTATTTAATTTCTCAATGAATTGAATAAATACTGCATCAACATTTTTTAAGTATTTAAGATAATTATTTAACTCCTAGAAAATTAAAAATAATTTAGCCTATTGAATATAGTTTAATTAGGTATAAAATTACTATTGATATTTATTTATAATATTTTTGTCCCTATGTTAACACATAAATGATATTTAAAACTAAGAGAGTGACATTTTTAGACTTTGGTATAAATAATATATACATCATTTTTGTGGAAAAGTGTCCATTAAACAACTAAAATTAAATCCTAAGGTTATAATGGTATAATTTAATTCAGTAAATAGAACTAAATATGAAAAATTATGGTCTTATCACTTAATTTTAACCTTGATTTACCCGACTTACCCTTTAAAGAGGTGATAAAATTTACTACGAATATTATTTATTTTGACCAAAAAATAAAAGGAGAATATTTAAAAAATTTAAACCTCATAATTATAAGTATAGAATCATTTTTTCAAGAATCAATATCTATAATAATAATAAATTAATTTTAATATAAATGCATAAAATGCAACGAAAAATTGATTTTAGAAAAATGTGTTTTTAAGCACAAAAATGCACTTATACCAAAATCATGCAAAATGGAGATTTAAATTAATTTAATTAGATTACATATATATAAATAATACTTATGTTAATTTGAGGTAAAATTAAAATTATAATGATTCTTTATATGAAAATAAAAAAGGATAGTTTTATAAAAATCAATATTATTAACTATTCACTAAAAAATCAACCTTTTCAGAAATATACCAAAATTTCACTAAAATATAATTATAATATTTTGATTTCAAAAATTAATTTAATTTTATCAAATTTATTTTTTTAAAGTTCCAAAAATTATTTTTAATTTTTTTTGAAAAAAGTCAAGAAAAATTCATTTTTGAAAAAAAAACATATTATTGAAAATTAAAATGACAACTAAAAATTGAGTGATTAATTACTAATTATTTATATTGAGAAAGATATTTGTACATAACTCATAAATTAGTTAATAATATTCATACCATATAATTTAAATTTGTGTAATAATAATATTTTAAATAGTATTTTTTGTTTTTCTTATACTTATAGTTGCGTGTAACATATGATATCAAAGAAGATAAATATATTTAGAAGAATAATTTTATAAACTCTAGGGGTGATAAATTATACCCAATTTAATAAATTTATTCTTCATAATTTGTTCTTGGTAATCAAATTTTATTTATATGAAAATTCCTTTATAGAGTCAAACATCGTAACAAGGGTTAACAAAAATTCCTCTTGAAAATAGAGAAAGAGAAGTTGGAAGGTCATTTAGAATAACACATAACTAGGATTATAGATAGTTTAATATATGTGGGAAGTTAAAACATATATATATATATATATATATAAGAAAAAAATAACTTACAAGGACTAATAGATAATGATAGACATCATGGTCAGAGGAAAGTTAACCATAAAAAACTGTAAATCTAAGACGGGTTAAAGACCATTTATTTCTTAGTGAGAAAAGTAAATGAAAAACATTTTTATTTAAAGGTACTTTTACTAAGGTTGATGGATCATTTTACAATCGAAATAAAAAACTTTATAAAATAAACTTACTTGATTTGTTTCTAAGTCGTAATAATAATTTCATACTTTGGTTGTACTTTCATCTATTTCCACATGATATCTTACTCTATGAAATAGATATTCAAGAAGAAATTTTCATGCTTGATGCACTTTTAATTGAATAATAATGATCATATGTAATTCCTTAGACCTCTAAATATTTACCAAATCCAAAATTGTTAGTATAGGATATGATAAATCATACTTTAACCATAGGAAAAAATATCCAATTTTTTAACTTAATCCATTCCAGAAGTATTTAACCTTATGGATCTGCCAAAATAGTAATGACTGTATTCAGAACCCAAAAATAATTTTATCTGATATCCTTCCATGATAAAAATAAAAATAATTTTAATTACTCATAAAGTATTATACCAAAATGTATATACCTTGATCTTATATTCTCCATGGTGTACTAATCATTTCCCAAAATTTCACAATCATATATGATTCTAAAATATAATAAACCCTTAATTATTTAAACAAAAACTTATCTTAGGCAAACATATTTCAATTGGAGTTTTGTGTTCATCCTTGTATTGATAGATAATTATAGGTAGATTTAGAATTTAATATTATCTCTTTATTCTAGAAATATATATGATGCTGGGAGAGATAATCAATTATCATAATCACATCAAACTTCAAAAAAGGATATGATTTTCATAGGAATTATTCTTGAAAAAATCAACATGGAATCCCCTATTATATAGTGGAGTATAAGTGTGTCCTAACGATCATGATTCTCTAAAACTTTTTAATTTTTTAAATCTTTCCCGTTGTACTTTGAATTCAGAGGTAATTATGGATTACTATCTTCAATATCCATTGGGTTAAGGCATTTATTTTCATAGTTTACATATTATTTTCATTTATAGAACTAAAGTGTGACTGGTTCATTTTTTTGAGATCTCTGTCCATTAATTTTATTTACCTAAGTATTTACATCACTATGACATTATTTTACTCGATGAACATGATTCCAAAAATTGAAACATTTATTGATTCCTTTCAGACAATAACCTGAATTCTCATTCCTACATTTTTGGAAAGCATGAGGTTGAATCATTTACTTCCCTACATATGGAAAACCAGTGGAGTTTCCATAAAGCTCGATCTTTCTTTTATTATTACCATAAACTTGAGGGTTTCCATCTTCCATTTCCACTTTTAGTTCACATCAAACAATGTCTTCATAGATTTCAAAGATCCTCATGAATAATTCCATTCAAAGACATGGTTTAAAGACACTAAATATTTGATCAATTTTTCTTTTAGGGATGATGATTAAAAATGAAGCATACCTTTAAAGTATTATAAAATTTTCCTCATAGGTACCAATGAGTTAATCATCCTTTTACTTAAGCTCAATTAATTCCTTATCCATTTTTATATAGAATACAAGGGAAGTACTTACTGAAAAATATTACCTTAAACTCATAACATCCCATGGAGATAATTTCCTCCTCCTTACTTGTATTTTGAATAATATTATACCATTGATCTAATTATCTTAAAAAATGATAAATAGATAGGATAAAGTTTTTATGGTCTGATCATTTAATAATGGAAAATATATTTCCCATCACATTGATCCGTTTACCATAAAACAATGGATCCAAAGACCCATAGAAGTATGGTGGTTATTGTTATATAAAAAATCAATACCATGTTTCTACCACCTTTGTAGATTTTTAATTTCCATATGATCTATGTTTCCACCATTATATTGAAAGTGTTTAGTGAGAATATTCATGAGATATTTTATCCCACATCTTAATCCATTTTATTTCTCAAGAGGATAGTCATTTAATTGGTTCATACAATCATTGTTCAGATGATTACTTTTGGTTCGAACTATTGACTAAAACCAAAAACCATAGTGTGAGAAAAGATAATCATAATGAAAAACCAAATAATCATGAAACATAATTCATTAGATGTTAAAATGAAGACACATTTTTGTTCAATCTACACTACCAAAGGTTTAATATAAAAACCTGACTTTAAACATTACATAATCTAGAAAATTATTTAAGAATTAACTTTCTTACATTCCATGAGAACTTTTCGATTTAGAGTTTTAGAGAATTATGACATAACTCATAAATATAAAACCACAACAATTAATTGTGGATACTACAAAAAATTATATATTTATTCCATAATATAATTTTTTTAATAAAACCTGAAATCTTTTCATGAAAAATCTTCACAGCATTCATCTTTGATTATTATTTTCTCTTAGCAATCCTTAAACCATGTGAAGAACATTACAAAACAAGGTATGAGCACAAGAATCTCAAAAATAAACATAAAAAATATAAAATAAACCATTATTCCATGAATACTTATATACATATGAAATAATTTTCATAAAGATAAGCTTCTCACACTTAAAGTATCATATACTTACTTTGTGAGATCATGAGATTTCCATAAAACATATAGAATATAAATAAAATCATAAAGGTAAGTTAGGTAATCAATTAATTAATATTTTAACCCTTACAACTATAATGTTATTTTAACCCTCATAGATACCTATCAAAGCAACACTCATGGCTACCTTATTATGTAACCCTTATGGCTACCTTATGGTTTAACCATCATAGTTACTATTAGAGTAACCATACGGTCGACCACCAATATAATCATACCCAATGAATTAGATGGAGATATAAGAAACACCCTTAATCACAAAAAATTCCCAATAACTAGAACATAATCATAAAACAAGAATACTTTTATAAAAACATTCTTTTTGAATTTTGTAAAAATAGAAAATTAAAAGGATTTTTAATGGAGTGCCCCTTATATCAAGTTAATCTTACTTAAAACATTCTTAAAACATTTGTATAATGGTTAAAATAGTGTTATTAATATATTTAAGAACCATAATAATATTTATAATTAATTATATGATCTTCTTATAACATCTTTGAAAACATTTATTAATAATATGTTGTTATTTTCATTATTTTCGGTTCATTTATTTTTTGGTTTCCATGGTTGGTTCATTATGGATTTTCTTATAAAGTTAAAGAAAACCTACATACGTGGAATAAAATGGTATTAGATAAAACATTAATGAAAATGATTTAATTTATTTTGGCAGTTTTTACGACCAACAAATATTTTATCATTTTATTCAGTATAATGTTTATATATTGGTTCCAGAACATATAATAACTTATAATATGTATAATATAATATCATTTAATAATAATAATGGTTTTAAGACCAGACTTGGAGGAGGTTAGGGAAAATAAAAGTGTATCATCCATGACGATGATAAATCGACACATCATAGAAGATGTTCTCATTTTTAGAATAAAAGTGAGTTGAGAAAGAGTTTGATGACAGATATTTCCATAAATATAGTAAAAATAAATTATATATAGAATAATTTAGTTTTAATGGAACATGGATAAGTGTAGGTGAGGAGAGAATAATAAAAGAAAAGAAATTGAAAAGAAAAAAGAAGATTTTACCTCTTGAATTCTCCTCATTGAGAACCTCCTTAAGGCACTTGGTTTGGGTCTTTTGGTGAGAATAAAAGGTCTTAGAGAAGGGGGAATATATTAGAAAGATAATTGTGAAGACATTTAACAAGTTTAAAGGATTTGAGGTGTGATGAGAAGAGGTGGTGAGAGGTGTATTTATAGTGGAGGAGAGGGGTGTTTTCTAATTATTATATTCATTAGTATATTATTTTGGCTCATGACTATGAAATGTTAGAGAATTATCTAAAAATATATTAATATAATAAAGTATAGTTCTATATTTTGGCCTTACACTAGTCTTACATTATCCATGAATCAATAATTCATGGATTTTGTAAATACTGTAAATTACCGTATTTAACGATTCACAAAAAAATCATATATTTTTTAAAAATACAAAAAATTCACCTTGATAATTTTTTATATATAGAAATAAAAAATTAACTCCATTTTGTTAAAATAATTTTTAAAATATGATAAATTTAATTTTTAATTAAAACCATCATTTATTAAAAAAATGCTAATTTTAAAATTGTAATTGATTTTATAACATTTTAAAAAGTTAATTAAGGTCCCAAAAAATATATTATAATCATAATAAAATAATATATTAATTTATGAATCTATTTTATGAAGAAAAAATTTCTTTTAAATGATTATATGAATTATAAAAGTTTAAATAAAAATCTATGTGTTACAAAAATACTAACACTTAATTTATCAGTTTCAGATATTTATTTATATATTCCATGATATAAATATATTATATTTTTACTTATAGGATGCATTAATTTATCTATAATTTCATAGGTGAGATTACTATTCTATTGGACAAATTACTATTCCTAATTGAAATGTTACTATTCCAATGGTCAAGTTACTATTCCATCAATATGAATTCCTTAATTTATATAAATGGAAATTATTTCATTAAACATATCTAATGAATTTAAGAATTTAATTCTAGAATAAAAAAAAATTATTTTATAAGTATCCGGGTTGTTACGTTATCCACAACTTTTGGAAATTATGACTTTACAATTTTTTTATTCACTTATTAAACAAATGAGGATACCTTTCTCTCATAGAATTTTTAGATTCACATATTTCTTCTTTAACCATGTGGTTTCTCCACAAAACCATAATCGGGTGAATTACCCTATTCTAAAATACTTTATCTCTAAGATCAAGAATCTGAATAGGTTTCTCTTCACAAGAAACGTTCTCCTCCAATTGAACAACTTCTGGACTCAAAACATGAGATGAATTTGGAACATAATTTCTTAGCATCAAAACATGAAAACATTATGTTCCTAAGATAAACTCAGAGGAAAAACTACTCATTAGGTAACTAGTGAAAAATTCTCTAGGATTTTAAACAGTCCAATGAACCATGTACTTATCTTTCCTTTCTTATCAAAACACACAACACTTTTCGAGGGAGATATTTTGAGGAAAACATGATCACCTACCTTAAAAGAAAATTCTTTCCTCATATTATTTTCATAACTTTTCTACCTTCTATGAGATATCCTCATATGTTTCTATATCATATTCACTTTCAAAACTACTTCCTCTACTAATTTTTGTCCTATCAACATCCTTTCCCCTAATTAATCAAAAAACGATAGAGTTGGATAGTGCTTTTCATATAAGGCCTTAAAAGGTCCCATCTATATACTGAAATGAAAACTATTATTATAAGAAAACAAAACTAATGAAGGATGTTGACACCAACTTCCCAGGTAATCCATTTAATAAGAACATAACATGTCTTCTAATGTATGAATAGTTCTCTCTGCCTGTCTATCAGATTGAGGAAGAAAGGTTATTCTGAAATTTAATTTAGTTTTCAATGACTTCTGAATGCCTTTACAAAAGTTACGAGTGAAATTGGGATCATGGTAAAATAAAATAGAGAGAGGAACTCCTCGTATATTAATAATTTTTTTAAGTACAATAATGAGACATGATCCAAATACATAATATCTCGAATAGGAAAGAAATGTACAGATTTTGTTAATCAGTCAATAATAACCCAAATCACATTGTTACCTTGATAAGTCTTTAGTATTTCCATCATGAAGTCCATGGATATATTTTCCCATTTTCACTATGGCACTGGAAAAGGACGAAGAATCCCCATTGGTAGTTTTCACTCTTATTTAACTTATTTAAAATTTAAACATTTCATGGTAAAATCTACAATATCACTTTTATTCCATCCCACCAGTAATACTCTCGAAGGTCCTTATACATCATTGTACTAAAATGATGAACTAAATATGGAGAACTACGAGATTCACTTAATAAATCTTTCTTTAACTTTTTATCACAATTCACACATAATATCTTCCAAAATATCAAATAAAAATATTTATCAATATTGAATTCTAGAAACATACCCTTTTAACCAGTTCTAAATTTTTCTGTAACTCATAGCCTTCCATCTGTGTGTGCTTAATTATGTATAAGTGAGACGACTACACTAACACCTGAAAAAAATAGAGGTATTTCCTACACCAAAAAATTCCAAGAAAAAATTCATCAAATCATAAACAAGGGGTTATGTTCGAAATGTAACATGGTTAATGATAAATGATGTTTTTGACTCAAGGAATATTCTACTTTGTTAACCTTTATAAGATGGTAATTGATCATTAAATAATAATATTTTATCAGTTAAATCCCTCTTCTCTGCCTCATGTTCAATTATTTATGAGTAAATATATACTTTAAACTATTATCGTCAGTATATATTTCACATTTTGATCCATATAAATGATGCCTCTAAATTTTTAAAGTGAGAACCAAATTTTTTAATTCTAAATCATGTGTCGGAAAATTAAACTCATGAAGTTGTTGTTATCTTGTAGCATAAGTAATTACCTAATCATTCTATATCATAAAAAAACCAATTACATTTAAATAAGAATCACTGTAGATGAAAACCTCACTATTTCTTGAAGGCAGAGCCAAAAATGGAGCAATCACCAATCTTGTTTTCAGTTACTGAAAACAAAAAACACATTCTTCTGTCCAAATAAATTTAACCCCTTTTCATGTTAAATTAGTTAGTGGTCTATATAACTATGCATGATTGTTAACAACAATCAGTAATATCCTACTAATCCAATAATACTACAAATATCAAGAACATTTATAGGTCTTGGTCATTCATCAAACACTTTTGTTTTAGCAGGATCAAATATTATACCATCCTTATTTACTATGTTCCCAATAAAATAAATCTATTTCAACAAAAAGACAAATTTTCTATATTTATTATATAACTTCTTTTCTTTGAGAGTTTATAGGAAAAACATTATATGTTTTTCATTATCCTTATAAATTTTGAAAAAAAAAACAGAATATCATCAATAAAAAAACTTATCCAAATATTCACATAATATTCTGTTCACAAGATCCATAAATACAATAGGGGAATTTGTCAAACCAAAGGGCATAAAAACAAATTCATAATGCCAATATCTAGTATATAATGATGTTTTTGTAACTTCATCCTCCTTCAACTTCATCTGATGGTGCCCATATATCAAATAAATCTTTGAAAAAAATACTAAGCTCCCTAGAGCTGGTCAAACAAGTCATCAATATGAGGTAGTGGATAATTATTCTCAATAGTAATGTTATTCAAAGATCTGTAATCAATGAAAAACTTCATGGAATGACATTCATTTTTAACAATTAAAACAATATCACCCCATGATGATGTACTAGGATGAAGGAAGCATTTATCAAGAAACTCTTGCAATTTATTTTTCAATTCAATATGTTACACTTGATCCATTTGATAATGGGGTTTTGAAATGGGATTAGCATCAAGAAGTAAGTAAATAGTAAATTCAAATTCCCAATCACTTATAACACTGATAAAATCATCAGGAAAAATATCCATGTATTAATTTACCACTAACACATTATTAATCTGAATAGTTTCTTTATTTTCAAAAATATGAGCAAGATAACTTTCATTTCCATATTTTAACATTTTCTCAGCTTCCTCATATGTTATTAATGGTATGGGTTCATTATTTTATACAAAATGAAACTATTTCTGAAAAAAATTCATTAGCTCTAGAATCAATCATATAATGATAAAAAGAAATCCATTCTATACCTAGAATAACATCAAACTATAATAGGGGATGAACAACAAGGTTCGAATGTAATGTCTTTCCATAGAAAACAATAAGAAGCTTCGTATAATGCTATTTTTCCTTAATATTTCCCCATGATGTTTTAACCATAAGATCTTATTTCATTTCTTGAAGTGAAATTTTCAATTTACCATAAAATATCTCAGAAATATAGAAATGAGAAGACACCGCATCAGACAATACATTAGTGAAATATGAGTAAACTAACCAAGTATATGATTCCACATCATTTAATGGACCAATATCAATAAAATTAGTTGCAAAGGATTTAATTTCACTATTCTACTTACAAAATGGATTCTTCCCATCATAAAGATATTTCTTTGGGTAGGTATTTGCATAATGAACTATCTCGACACATTTAAAAAACATTACAATTTTCTTATCAGAGTTAAACATACCACCAAAAACATATTTTTCATCGTAATATCGGTACATATGTTGAAAATTACCACATAGTAAACACTTATTAGTTTTTTCAAGGCATTCCCTAGGATGATTTTTACCAAAATTCCCACAAACTAGAAACTTAAATTTCATTCCTTCAGATTTCATTGATTGACAATTACCCATCACTATCCATATTGACCTATTCTTATTCTTTTTTTAAAAGTAAAAGTGATCATAAAAATACACAATTTATACCCTTTAATCACATAAAAAAAGTTTTTTATGACTTTTGATTTTATGGGAGTCCAAATCCCTTTGGTATATTAACTTCAACCCTGAGTAAAAACGAATGATTTGTCTACTAGGATCCTGAATAAGATTTGGAGTATAGATTTCCAAAAGAGTGATGTTTTATTCATATATATAAACTAAATCCTTCTCCTTTTGTATAAATTAAAATAATTTATTTTCCATTATAAGTCCAACCACCTTAGGAAAATATTTTTTGAGGAAAATATTCTTAAATTCATCCCATTCCAAGGCATCAATCTCATTACTATCTCTGATATTCCTGACCATTGAAAAGAATTGGTCAACTTAACATTTAAAATGGAAAATAGAAAGACTAAAATTTTGATTATATGGATACCCCATTACATTGAATATATATTAAAGGGATTTAATCCATCATTTAGACACCATTAGGTTAAAAATCCACAAAAAGCTGGTGGGTGTTTCCTCATTAAATGTTCCACTATCATTATGTTAATTTGTGGTTTCTTTAGTTGTTATATTGAATGGATTGAAACTCTATTTATAGTCTATATAAAATGATCAATAATAATCACAAACTACTCTATTACAATCCCCACTATTCGAGGTTGTAGATTTGGGAAGATATCATCCTCTTGGTTCCTTCATACTTCAGCTTTCCAATTTCTTCTATGGAAAACCATTCTGAACAAACATTTCTTAGATAAATAAATATGCTATTATTAAAATTCTATATCATTTAAACACAAAAATAATGTAAAAATCATTTATTGGATTCTATTAATATCATGATAACCCCTAAATTTATTTAAATTCTACATTGATTCCCACTATAAAGACCCTACTTTAATCATTACCTAATATAGTAAATTATTTTAGAATCAACTTTCTTACATTGACATAGATCTATTTTGGATATATTTTTATAGAATTAGCAAACAATTCATACATATCATCACACAAGCATGAAAAGTCAGTACTACTAAAACAACATCCATTTCTTCCATAATACAAAATTTAATAATAAAACATGAAATATTTTAATGAAAAATCATCACAAAATTCAGTTTTGCTTCTCCTTTTCTATTACCCATATTTAAACCCTATGAAAAACATTTTAAAACTTGGAATGTTCACAAAAATATTATTAAAGAACATAAAAAAAGGAAATAAACCGTTAGTCCATGAATACTTATAAACATATAAAATCATTTCCACAAAGATATACTTGTCACCCTTAAAGTATCATATACATACTTTGTGAAATCATGATATTTCCATAAAACATAGAGAACATAAATAAAACCATAAAGGTAACTTGGGGAATTAATTACTTAATATTTCAACCCTCATGGATACCATATTATTTTTAACCCTCATGGCTACCTTACAATGTAACCCTTACGACTACCTTAAGATGTAACCCTCATGTCTACCTTAAGGTGTAACCATCAAAGTCCCACTTGGAGCAACCATATGATCGACCTCCAACATATAAATACCCAAATGCATTAGAGGGATATATAGGTCCCAAAATGAATCATAAATAACCCATAAACCAGAAAATAATCCTAAAACAAGAATAATTTCATAAAATCATACCTTTTAAATTTTTTAAAAATAGAAAATTATAGAGGATTTTTAAACAAAAGTCCCTTACCTCAGGTTTATCTTACTTAAAATTTGTTAAAAACTTTTGTATAATTGTTTAAATAGGGTTTTTAATATAGTATAAGACCATATTAATATTTTTAATTACTTATATGATCTTATTATAGTATATTTACACCCATTTATTAATAATATGTTGTTATTTTAATTGTTTCAGGTGCATTTATTTAATTGTTTCCATGGTTGGTTTATTATTGATTTTCTTATAGAAAATAAGAAAAACTCTAGAAGTGAAATTAAAGGGAACTAATATGTTTTCATAATTTATAACGACACCATATATCATTTTTTCTAATATTAGGATGAATAATTAGAAAAAAACATTAATGAAAATGATTTTATTTATTTTGGTGGTTTTTACAACCATAAAAAATTTATATAATTTTATTCAATATAATGTTAAAATATTGGTTATAGGAAATTAAATAACTTATAAAATGTATAATAAAATTTTATTTATGATGAAATCATTGGGATTTTAAATAATTTAAAAGGGGTAAAATATTACTGTTTCAATATTAAAAAATATAGGATATATTTCATGAATTAATATTTAAAAGTATGGATTGAGGATTATAAAAACTTGAATGAGAGATATCACAATACATATATTGGAAGAATATTGAATATTAAAAATATATAAAATATACTAAATGTATATTTTGGTTCTCTGTAAGAATATAAGAAGATAGAAAAGAGAATAATCATCAAATATTCCGATTTAATCAAAATATTTCTATATTAATGGGAGAGAGATATCATGTGATATTTTAAAGATATGTTTTATCAATAAAGAGAGGTGTTAGAGCTATATAATAATACTAGTGATCATATATGGTTTATTTTATGTTAATAAGGCTCAAAACAATGAGTCGTACTAGTGCTAAATATAGTATTTGTAGAAGATAAGAGAAACTTGACAATTCCAATATATAATTATCCTTATTCAAGGTAGTTTTACTACTATAGAAATTTGATAAATATTTAGAGTCATCCCTCATCTTGAGGTGTTGATATGATATGGATAAAAGAAGTGATATTGATGTATTCATGGATCTTAATTACACATTTACCCATAATTGATGATACTTAAAGTTATTCTTTCATTACTTATAATGGAGAGGCTCACATGTCTAAAAACCATGTAAGTTCGTTTGAAATGTCGTGAGTTGAAGAGAATATGATGGAATAACCCCCAAATTATTAGTGAGGCTTTCCTGCATCGTGAAGAGGTAGTGAGACTTAGGTAAGGAGTTACTAAACCCTAAATTATATTCACTAAACTAGTGAATCTCGTGGATTTATCTCATCATCAAATTTTCATTAAGTTCCCATTGGACATATCCCATTTTAGGGGACCATGTAAAAATCCATGTGTATTTCATTATTTACTTTATTTTATATTCTCCTATCATTTGGTGAGGTTGTGGGGAAAATAGTAATCATAAAACAAGGTGAAAATAGTTTCTGTTAACATGTGAACAAGATCCTAATGGAATATATTTGGGTAAGAGTGAAAAGATTTTAATTATACTACACCCTAATCCCCCCCAATGACTCAGGGTGTCTTAGGTTCCAGAAAAGTTTAAAATAAAACAAATAAAGGAACCAAATTATAAATTTTATGGAATAAAGTGGGTTTTGAGAGGAATAGAAGAAGTTGATCATTCCAACTTCACTACAAAACATGTTAATTTCATTTTTCCTCTATGTTTATTTTGGTTTCGATTATATATTTGGTTGAGGATAACCAGAATATTGGTTACACTCTATCCCATTAAATTAATGAAATTTTACATAGACCTTAGTGTAACCATTTATTAATCAAGTTACACAACATATGCATGTTTTTTGGTATGTCAAAGCATAAAACAACTGAATGAGTATGGGATAGAAATGGAATCCAATATTGTTCAATTAGAACAATTTATGTTTACCGTGTATAATATTAGTACATATTGGTTAAGAGAACACGTGCATATTGTGAAAGAAACTCGATATAATATTCTAATCCGAAAAAAATAAATAAATAAACCATGAAATTATTAAACCTCCAAAACCATAGAAAACTAGTATATAATTTATATTTTTTAACTAACCTGAGTGTGTTTCACTCTCTCGCAATGACCACTTATCATTTCGCTTGTCATTGATAGGATAAGGAGGCCCGAGTGCATATTCTTATTCATCTTATCTCTCCCTATGAAGATAGGTAGCACCAAAACATTAAAGGTGTTGAGAAGATCCCAAAATGTCTCTACAATTTTAAAAATATTTACCAAATTTGAACTTAAAAAGGATATTCCAAATGTAACAATTTATAGGAAATGGAAGATAGTGATTTTTACATATATATTTTATGGTACTACTTGTCACTTGGTTTTTGGAAATTTACTGGTATTATCATGGATTAAAAAAAACTACATTGTTTTTGAATGGAAGATTGAAAGTATCACTATAAAATATTTTGTCTAATTGGGCTCTATAATGATGGATATTATTAAAATACCCATTTATACACTTGAATTCAAGTATTTTCTCTTTTTGATAATCTTACTTCATTTAGTCCTTCATATGGATGAATTAAGATTTTTTTCTTCTATAGATTTGTATCTAACATTGTTACTGATCCACCCACAAACTTTTATCCCAACTGGGTAGATATATTTTTCAGAATGTGAAAATTAGTGCACATGTTTTCTTGGGATTCAATGTAATTTAGTCTATTTTACTTCAAAATCATTGTGGGCTCTTCGAATCACCGACACCAATGATGATAAAATCAAAACAAGTGAAATTTAACTTTTTAATGATATTTAAAATTAATTAATTGGATTAAAATATAATTACAATTTATTATTATATTTTTAATTTATAATAGAAAAACATTTTAAAACAGTGGTGTGGGGGTAGAATAAAATAGTGAATCATGATGCGATCACTTGGTTATATAATCTTAAGAATAAGTTCCATACCAATACTATAAAATATCATATATCTTTTCGACCATATCCTAAATAGTAATTAAAAAGAGAAAATAAAGGATTGGATACCACAATATAACATCCCCAATTCAGTTTACCTCCACTGTGACCAAAATGGGTAGTTATATACTTCATGTTCACATCCACAAACATAAAAGTCCACAAAATAGTGGGGTGGTTCAAAATATAATAAACTAGGAAGCTATAATGTTATAAAAAAATAATCAGAAAACATAGTGGAAGAAATATCAAGGAAACAATCAGTGCAAAAACAATAACAACATAAGATATATATCACAACTATATTATATCTAACATTAAATATCAACAACATAATTTATTATATTGAACTACTATACATTTCATATAAGTCATACAAACATAATTTGGATCTATCATGGTAAATTCATATACAAATGGGTTAAAAAATGTGAAACAAATAAAGGAGAAATCCATAAAACTAGTCTTGAGTCTTGGCTTAGTCATATCAGCTAACTTCAACCAAGCTCCACCAACTCTAATATCTGAAGTAGTAAGGTCCTTTCCCTAACCTAGGCCATGAAACATGAAATTTTCTCAGGTTTTAGGGCAACTGATTAGATTTTGAGTAAAACTAAGTAGGCCCCCACCAATGGTGTCCCTAAAAAATGTAATAAATAAATGTTTATACTCAATATGAAGTTCTAATAAGAAAAATAAATAAATACATATTTCATCCGATGTATTTCTCTTTCCAAAAAAAGTGTGACCATACCATTATCAGCAAATGATGGAATGAGATTATTTAACCATGGTATGAACACACCTTATGGATGAATGATATATCTATCCTCATATGATACCATAAAATATACTATGTGAATAAATATTAACCATCACATCTCATCTAGGTGAAGTATCCATTACCAATGCAATATCAACAATGAGTGATACATTTACCAAATAAAAAGACATCAAAAATATCAAGGGAATAGTACACCAACCATATCCACAGTTAGGATGAGGATAAACTACTATCTCAACACATTGAAATAATATAAAAACCTAGACAATTTGTATATTTATTTTTGCATTGCCTCTATGAGTTTTCATTATGATGTCGAACAAAAATGCTTATTTCATTGGTGATAGTAGAGGAATAATTTTGTGTTTCCGACCCAACCCTAGGAGGTATACTTGTATAAATTTAGTAATATTATAGTTCTAAATTTGAAAACATTAGTATTAAAATATCTAAAACCTATCTCTTATAGAGATGAAGGATGAGCATCAGGAGATTTCCCTTGGTTGATCATGCTTAATCCATTCTATTAATTTCTGCCTTTTTTTATTGTTTTCTTTTTTCTATTATCTTCTTAAAACATCAAAATCAATGTTTTTCAAAATCTTATTCTCCTTTTATTTTCATAATCACAACATAATTTTTGAATTAATGATCTAATGCTCCGTTGAGAGATGACCTAGGGTTCCTAATATACTATAAAAATTATAGTAAAAACAAAATCTAATTAGATGCGCTCGATAACATGATCAAATTTTGATGTCATTTCGAGGGATCCAAGATTTTTTTTTCTATTTTAGTTATTTATTTATGTAATTTTTTATTTATTACTTCTTACAATATTCTATTTTGGTTTTTATGTTTTTTTTGTTTTTCTTTTGTGTTTCCTCTCTCCATATATCTATATTTATCTTTTTATATATCTATCTTATTCTATGTAATTATATTTTTTTATAAATTCATTCTTATTGAGTGTTTTTTTATTAATTATCAATTAAAATAAATAAAAAACTAACATCACATCTTAATTTCATGACAGATCTGAAAAACAAAAACTATTTGAAATAGACCTTCAAATTGAAAATACACTTCACTCAAAAATTAGGCCATCTATTGTCTCCATGATTAAAACATTTTTAATTTTTCATACTATAAATTAATGGTTTAATTTTAAAAGTACAATTGAGGTATAAAAATTTCATGAATTTCATTCTAGAGATGATGGACTTATGACAACATGGACAAGTGACATCAAACCATGTTATTTTTTTACTCAATTACTGAATATCAACAAAATGTCCGATATGAACTTAAAGAATTATGTAGTTTTTATAACATGATATTAATTAAAATAAAAAAATAATAAACCATAGAAAGGTTCTAAATCAAGTATATATTAACCTATGTTTCTTATTTAGAAATAATAATGAATATACATGATGAATCGGTCTCAAGGTAAGGGAAATATTATCTCAATTTCCTTTCATTAAGATAAATATCCATGTCATTTGTTTTGTTTTTCTAAGAGTATGTGCGAATGACCTCTGATTAATTTAAAATGAATATCCACATATATTTAGTGTATTAATATTTATCAAACATAATTATTTCATTGATTTATCCTTAATATAATGATACCATATTTTTAAGGAACTTCCTCTCAATGTCCTTTCATTGAGGCATATCTTAATGTTATGCACCTTTATTATCCTATAAGATGTATATAAAACCCTTTTGACATGTTATATTATGAATTAGTATATTTTAATTATATTTAATGTTTTATTTAATGCTATTCCTTAATTATTTTTATTCCTTTATTTCTTAAGTGGTAAGGGACTCTTGAGATGAAACATCATTTTTACTATTTTAAAGATTTATTATTATGAAACCTAATATTTCATGTCCATGTTTTCAAAATTATTTTTATGATTTTTTATATGGAAATGAATGTTTTAAAATTTTAATTTATTTTAAATGTTTCAATGTTTTAGGGGATACTTCTATTCAATAGTATCTTTATTAAATGTTTTATGTTTTTTTTGGAAATTGATTGAATATTTCAATATCTTGAAATTATTTCATTTGATTGACAATGAATGTTTATGAGTAAAATTCTGAAAATTGAAATCTTTTATGTGTTATGATTATATAACGGTACTTTTACATTTTATGGGTGGTCACATGATAAACAAAATATGGGTGGTTATGGGATAAACCATAAATGGTTGGTTCTGTGATAAACAAAGGATGAATGGTTACATTATAACCTCTAATTCATTGGGTATGGAAGTCGATCCTATGGATATTACATTTAGTGACATGTGTGTAAGTTTACCATATATTAATTCCATTTAAGTATGATTATGTACCATTTTACCTTTATATGTTATATGTTTATTTCTATCATAGGGATGTATTCTTACTATGTAGGGGTAGTTCAAAACAATAGGGTAGCCTAGGGATGGCCGATGCTATTATTGTGATAGGTGAGGTCACATAGAATGTTACTGAACCTCCATATGCACTGAGCATCCCAGGAAGATATCAAATAGACCGAACTAAGAGAGATATCATCGTGATCAGGGTGGTCACCAGGGAGGTGAAGCTGGAAGAGGAGAAGGAGGAGCTTTTTGGACAAGATAGTGCTATGGGGTACTTCCAGCACCACCTCTAGGTGGCCCATGTCAGGCTGAAGGAGACGACTTCTAGGGTCATAGACAACTACACGATTTAGATGCTTATAATCATATGGAGCATGAGATGATTCGAGGTACAATCTATGTTTATTAAACTCTTTCCTTAGTACTATTAGACACAAGTTTTGGTCATTATTTTATCTATCAACTTCTGGTGTGGAGTTGGGGCTCCAAATAGAAATTCTAGAACAACATATTTGTATCAAGGTTCCTACAAGGAATGATTCCTCTATATCTTACATCTACGAGTAGTGTGAGATATCTATTGGGGGATAGAGGTTCACGTGTGACATTTTGGTCATCATAATGGAACCCTATGATGTCATATTGGGAATGGATTGGATTTATATGGTTCAATACCTAATGAGCTATCACTATAGACTAGTCATTTGCCTACACACTAATGGGATGAGGTTCTCCTTTTCCATATAGAGAGACCTCGTAATAGGACAAGTGGATGTTATGAACAGAGGATTGCAACATATCAACCATTATTTTAAAAGTGTAACCATTGGTGCAGAATAATCATTAAGAATATGGGTTTCTTTAGTTGTAGAGGACTATATACACGTATTCCCAAAATAAGTTTTAGGACTCCCTTTGAGGTGGGAGATGGAGTCTTTCATTAACTTGGAACTATGTAATTCCCCAATATCTTCTATGGAGTATCAGATGCAACCTACCAAGATATGGGAGCTGTGATTGTAGTTGGAGGACATTTGTGAGAAAGGTTCCATCAGAGCCAGTGTGTCCCCCTAGGTAGCTTTAGTTTTGTTTTGTGAAGAAGGAAAATGAGAACATGTGGCTTTGCGTATATTATCTTTTCCAGAACCAGTCTATGATAAATAAATAGTACTACCTACCAAGGATTTATGAACTCTTTGATTACTTGTGAGGTGCGAGATGTTTCTCCAAGATTGATCTCAGGTTCGTCTACCACTAGTTGAGGGTTCACAGTGATGATATTCCAATGTTTTCATTTCGATGTCGTTATGGACACTGTGAGTTCCTAGTGACGACCTTTACTTTTTTAGTACTTGATTGAACTTCATATTACTTTTTCCTCTATGAGAAATGTAAAAGTATCAAGGTTCCTACTGGCTTATAATAATTTTATATGGAAATTTTAAGACTTGTTTCAACTTTACAAGACTTTTTCCTCTATAAAAAATAGAAAATTATTAAGGTTTCTTATATATTATTATAATTTTATATAGTCTTTGTAAGAATTTTTATATTTCTGTAATACGTTATCCTTCATAAAAAATGTTTGATTAATGAATTCCTTCTGTGGTTTATTCCTTAATATCAAATGATTTGTATTTAGTGATTCAGCGTATTAAACATCATGATTAAAGATATTATCATGATTTAAGAAACTATTATATTATTAATTAATAAATATTATATAGTTAAGCATAATTAAGGAAATAATTTTATTCATAAATATATTTATGAAGAAGATAAATTTTAATACGGAGTATGAACCATAGTTGCACCGCAAGTAGTGTTCCACACTATAATGACACATAGATTATGGTGTGAATTATTAACGATAAAATTTAATTGATAACTTAATAAAAAATTTATAAGGAAGTTGTGGATTTTATACAAAAATTAAAGGCTCTAATTTATGAGTAAAAACATGAGGATTGTGAATAATTTTAAAGGGAGAAAATCTATGTATTTCTATATTAAAAAATATAGAATATATTTCATGAAAAAATATTTAAAATGATGGAATGAGGATTATGAAGAGTTGAATAACAGAGATATAAAAAAGATATATTGGAGGAGTATTACATATACAAGATCTAGAAAATATATCACATGGATATTCTTGTTCTCTATAAGAAGAGAAAGAGAAGAAGAGAGAGACAAATCATCAAAGATTCTGCTATTATCAGAACATATTTTTGTTAGAGAGAGAGAGAGAGACTGTGTGATATTGAAGATTTGGTTCATTAATAAGGAGAAAGATTATAGCTATAGAAGAATACCTATAATCATATATTCTGGGGTTTATATTAATAAGGATCAAAGGAAGGAGTAATACAAGTTCGAAATATAGTAGTTGAAGAAGGTAAGACTAGCAATATAATTATTGTAAAAAGTATCCTCATATAGGGTAAGTATTGGTGTTGCGGTAATTTTAGGGACATTTAGACTCAACAACCACCTTGGGGTGTTGATATAATCTAGTTAAAATAAGATAGAGTGTAGTAGTTAAAGAATTAAATAGTGCATCTACCCAAAATTGAATATACACAAATATATACTTTCAATACTTATAATAGAAAACAAAAATTTATATAATTTTTCTATGTTATTATCAGATGAAGTGAGTATAATATATGAGGAGGGAAGTGTCTCTTTAATTTTTAGTAAGTATTTACAACATTTATATAGTGACCCACCCATTTTACACATATTATTACATGATTTTAATCATAAATATCAAACATATACAACCCCAAAGATCATGAGGCCTAGTACCCCTGGAAGACTAGGTTTATATTACAACAAATGAAACTTAAAGCATAGCATCCTTACTTTATTCACTACAGTGAGGTCTTAAACCCAATCAATCTCGAAAAAATACAAGGGCTAAACTATTGGATACATAATAGAATGGGTTGAGATAGAAATCTTAGTAAGGTAATAAACATGATAACATGGTATAAAATGTGAGTCAAAAGTATAACATGATAACATAAAAGAGAACGTACATGAGTAATCAAATAAAATAATGATATACAGTAATAATATCATAAGATCATTAAAACATTGGAAATATGGCAGTAACATAAAACATGATATAAAAATAAGTCAAATATAACTTCTAAGACAACATCATACAACTTACATAGTCCCATAATAGATTAGGATCACTCTCTACTCCCATATATGAAGTCTCTTGAGACTAAAACATTTCCCAATGTATTGGAGGGTATATAATTCTAAGACCACCCATAAAATTAATATTATTTACACTCATATGTGTTCTATATATGAAAATAAATCATAAATAATAAACATAATAATTACCCAGGGAAAGAAATGGGTTGCATAATCTTGTCTCATAACAGAATCAAAAGAGATTCCTTAAATAAGGTATTTGAGAAATGGTCATAATGCATAAATTACCCCATAAAATGAAGGTATAATGAGATAGTTATATGTGTAGGAGACATATATATATAATTTTAAATCATTCCACATAATTAAATAGAGAGATGAAGTGATTTAGGGAGAGAAAGTGGCCATAAATCAAAGAAAAGGGTGGTTTAGAGAGATCTGTTACCTTGAGCTCGATTTGCCACGTACGCTATTTATATTCCTGAATAAAAACCCTATATTAATTATTTAATTACATATTTTTTTAAATATTATTATTCATTTTATTTTATTCATTACCATGTCATATTCAAATTACTTAATTATTTAGGTTCATGTAAGACATTTTCATGATGTTTGAATCATATATCAAAAAATCACTTTGGTAAGTTGAATAAGGTCAAAGTGATTATTAATTAATCATATCCATAAAAATAATCATGAAATAATTATCATTTTCATACATAAATTATACTTTTAAAACCAATCATGAAGAATGGTTATGAAAAATTAAATATGTTATAATCATGGTGGTGGTTGGCCATACATATGCATGAGTAACATTTCCATTTTTCAATGATAATGATGGAAATAATGTAAGTTTTATTTAATATTTAAATAATTATAATTATATCATAAATATAAAATTATTTCATAAAATATAATTACATATATCATCCATATGATTCAATAATAAAATAAACGAATCACATCGCTGCACGAATCGTTAGTCCTCCGTACAGATGAATGACGTTATCATTTTCAAAGATGGTAAGGTAAGAAAATATATGATATATTAATTTTAAATAATAGTTTATATTTAATTATTATTATGTTTAATAATTAAATTCTAAATTATGAACTATCGTTAGATGCGATGACTGAAAACAAATTACATCGGTTCAAAAGGCGATAGTCTGCTGTACACACGATCGACAGTTTCATTTCCCATTTGATGGAAGTGGATATGGATTAAGGTTATGAAATTAACATAATAAAATATTATTATATTTTATGTAGTTATGTTATTATATGATCATGATATAGTAATATTTTAAGGAGGTGGAATACAAAATAAAACTATGATTCTTGGATTAGAATGGTGCCTCTTCTTCAAACCACCTCTTTACAGTTATACCTAAAGCTTTCCTAGAGATAATTTATGATAAAAACAAGGATTATATGATGGGTTTATGGAAGTAATTAAGTTATTTGGGTAGGTATTTTCTGAACCAATGGGTTTTGTAAGTGTTTAAAGGAGATGATAGGGGTTCCCTTTTATAAGGGGGGGGGGAGTGGCATTCTTGTAAATACCCAAAACTATTCAATAATGTGAAGTCACTCTCAAGAAAAATGAATCAAAAATTTAAAAATAAAGTATTTAAATACATATAAGGCTGATAAACACTTATAAAATTCAAAATAAACATTCTTTAAATATGTTTTCCTTTCTTACATCTAAGGTTACTCACATTTTCCCTTTTAAATTTTTACCATGGTAAGTATTTTTGTACTATTTTACTATTAATTTTGTAAATAAAATTAAGTAATTTTTTTATATAATATAAATTCTTCTAATTAAAAATATGGAATCCATTTTATCCAATTTAATTCATATAAGTGGATGAATTTATTTAAAATTAAACTTGCAGACGTGTTGAAAAAATGGGTTTTCAAGAAGTGCATTTTCCAAGCATAAGATGATATTATAATAACTACATTACAAGTAATCATAATTAAATTAATTTAAATTTAAATTTATAGATATATAATCTATAAATTTCTTTTAAATAATTCCCAATTAGGGATTATTTTAATTATTTAATGTGTAAAACATCTTGCATTTTGAAACCGTTTTCAGAAAAAAGTTTTTTAAATCCTAAAAATTAACTTATATTAAAATATAGTATAAATATAATTTAAATTTAATTGATTATATGAAATAAAAATAAATAATAATTAAATTTTTTTATATCATATTAATAAATAAACGTACTTTTAAATTACAGAATTTATTAAAAATAAATGATAGTTTTACAAAAATATTATTTTCCCTATTCACTGAAAAATCAATATTTTTTGAAAAATTACAATATATTACCCTAATTTAATATTGATATGATGATTTTAAAAATCATTTTCATTTTATAAAAAAATTATAAAATTTAAAAAAAATATCAATAAAATCCACTTGAATAAAACATATTTTTTAAGAATAAAATGTCTTTATTAAAAATTTAACACTTATTTACTAATAAATTGAGTAGAAAATTTATATATATTTCATAAATTATTTAATCCTATTGATACCATTTAATGAATGGATATTTTTATAATATTATATTTAAATAATCATGGTTTGTTTGGGTTCAATGTTGTGTGTCACATACACTATCGAATGTCTTTTTCCCTATTAAAATCTCAGGGTGTTACATTCTTACACCCTAAATAATTTCTCTATAAACATTTTATATTACATACTATGGTGAAACAATGTGAGGTTACTTCTTATCCATTACCTCTTTTGGTTCCCATATTGTCTCCTAAAACTTTTGGTTTTTCCATAACACTTTGACCAGGTGAGTTTTCTTTCTTCATATAACTTTTTATATATGGTCTAAGATCTTCACAAAATACTCATTACATGAAAGATATTTCTTTAATGGTAATACCTATGGATTTAGTACATTTTAGGGGCCTGGTATGTACTCCCTAAAAAGGGATACATGGAATATGTCATTTACTTGAGGCAAGTTAGGTGGAAGTTTTAATCGGTAGTCCACCGCTGTAATGTGATCAAGGATCTAAAAGGGGTTGACATATGTAGGAATAAGCTTTTCATTCATCCCAATCCCCATGAATTTTTTCTGTGGTGGAATGAAGAGTAATATATTATCTCTGACCTTAAACTTCAGGTCTCATCAATGGTTGTTTTCATATCTTTTTTGTCAACATTACACATATTTCATGGGATGTTGAATAATTTATACCTTCTATGTCATCTCTTGGACAAGATAAGGTTTAATTATCTTCAACTCTCCAGTTGCATCCCAACATGTTGGATTCCAACATTTCTTCTCATAAAAACCCTCATAAGGTGCTATTTGGATTCTAGAATAAAATATATTGACATATGATTACTCTACTAGGGGAAGGTGTTGATCCTGAAATCCTTGTAAATCAATTAAACAATATATCAACATGTATTCTAGTGTATGGATGGTTCTCTCAGACAAAACATCTGTCCAAGGGTGATAATTAGTACTAAATCTAAGTTCTATATCCAACACTTCCTAAATATGTCTCTAGAACCTATAGGTAAGCCTTGGATCCTAACTAGATACAATGGAGATTGACACTCCATGAAATCTTAAAAATCTCCTTATGTATATCTTAGTGATATGGTTAAGAGAGAAATATTACTTGACAATAGTTAAATGTGTCAACTTTGTAAGGCCATCGACTACCACCTAGATAGAGTAATTTCCTTAAGGTGTCATTGGTAGTCAAAAGATTAAATCTAGGGTTATGTTTTCCCATTTCCATTCTGATATTTGAAATGGTTTCATAATACCCTTATACTTCTATCATTCATACTTGACTTTTTGACATACCAAACATCGAGGTAAAAATTCCACAATCTCCCTCTTCATGTTATCCCACCAGAAGTTTCTCATTAAATTTTTATATAAGATAGTGCTACCTATATTAATAGATATGGATGAGATATGTATATCATATATAATCTCCCTCTTCATATTTTGTTTGGATGGTACATGTATCCAGGTTCCAAATTTTATAACTCCATCTTCATCAAGGTTGAACATATAATTTATATACCTTTTTTTGTAGCACATCATCATATTTATGGGCCTCCTTAATCATCTCAAGAAGGATGGTTGTGAATTTATTTGAGAAATTTAGAATTTCAATCCATTTATTATTCTCATATCCATAATTTTTAGGTCTATGAAGATTGTATCGATCTCAATTCTTATCATTGATAAATTTTTTGATTCTTTTCCACTTGGATCATCTGCCACTTTTTTTTACTTTTATATGATAAAAATAGATTGAGTAGTCATAGTCGTTTTCAAGCTTTAACTAGCTTTTAAAATGAATTTTAATCTCCTTATGTGTGAATATATGTTTTAGGATCTTGTGATATATATATATATATATTTCACACTTCTCTCCATAGATATAAGTTTATTAGATCTTCAATGAAAATATCACTATAACCAACTCCAAATCATGTGTTAGATAGTTCTTCCAATGAATTTTCAACTTCCATGATGTGTAGGTTGTCACTTTATAATTATTCATTAGTACACAACCCAAACCATTCTTTTAGGAATTTGTGTATACCATAAAATTTTACCCATTTGAGGGAAGTGTGAGTACTAGTGCAGTGATAAGATACCTTTCCAACTCCTTGAATCTCTATTAACATTCACTGGTCCATAAAAACTTTCCTCCATTTTGAGTTATCTTGGTTATCATGTTTTAAAATAATTATATGTTCCTTATAAATCATTGGTAATACCTAGGTAGTGCAAGAAAACTAATAATATCTATAATAAATTCTAGTCTAGAAATGTCCTCAATTTATTTTGTCTTAGAAGGGCGCATGGATATCTATTTTCTCATGATAAAATTCCCCCATAATAATATTTATTTATCTAGAACTCACATTTGTTATAATTTTCATATATTTTATCCTTTCTCAATAACTTTAACACAATATTAAAATTCTCCTCCTGATCCTCCTTTATTTTAGAGTATATTAAAATATCATCTATAAAGACTATCATAAATTTTTAATGTAATCTATAAAGACTATATTCATTAAGTCCATAAATTTTTTTGGAGGATTTGTGAGTCTAAAAAACGTAACTATGAAATCATAGTGGCCATGAATTTTTTGAAATGCATTTTTTGAAATATATTCCTTATTCACCCTTAATTGGTGGTATCCTGACCAAAGGTCCACCTTAGAGAAATATTTTGGTCATTTAGTTGATTGAACAAGTATAATATATGTGGAATGGGGTACTTGTTATTTATTATGATTTTTTTGAGCTCATTATAATCAATGGAGAGGAACATTAACCCATCATTCTTCTTGATGAAGAGGACTGGTTCACCCCGTGGTGACGCACTTGAGTGTGTAAACCCTTTATGCACATTCTACTATAGTTTCTTCTTCATCCCATCAAGTTCCACAATGTCCATTATATATGGAGTCTTAGATATTAGCAAGGATCCATGCATAATATAAATTGAAAATTCAAACTCTCATAAATGAGGAATACTGGGAAACTCTTCAAAAAACACATAGATATAATCGCTAAAAATGGGAATGTTCTCAAGAATGATCTTTTCCCTAATCTCTATCATTTTAAAAAGATAAACTTGCTTATAAGGAAACAAATATCCCTGATTTAGACGATTATAACAGATAATATTCATCTTCCTCCTTGCACTTGTATAGAATTGGAATGTAGTTCGTGATTCAAATGATGATTTCCTTCTCTTAGAATTTTATATTGGTTTTATATGTGGAAATAAAATCCATGGCTATATTTTCATAAAATTACATTAAAGGAAGAATCACAAGGTTTATAGGGATGTTAATAATGCAAATATAGATATGTAATGAGCTATGTTCTTTAGATTCAATAATTCACCCATTCTCTATAATCACTATTTATTCAATTTCCATGTTTTGAGGTGGTGCTTGAATAGTTCTACTATACTTTCATGTTATGAAAGAATGCAAAGAACCATAATAAAAAATTATGTTCACTATTATTGAATGAATAACTAGTGAAATTGTAACAACTTCATTATCTAGATCCACCTCTATATTTGTAATGAAAAAATCTTTGCCTTTCTCTATAGGCCTTGGATGTTGTTTTCATTAGTTTTCATTGACAACCATTGGCTTAGTGAATTGGTTCACATATTGTCCTTTTTCCTTGAAATTAAAGAATTAGAGAACAAGATAAGTTTTAGATAGATCATTACTTTCTTCAATCACATTGGTGGGTTTCTCTAACTAGGTGTCCTTTCTTCCCACACCTAAAGAATTTCTCGGTCCCCTTAATACAATTTCCAATATTCTTCTTTCCACACTTTTGAAAAGTGAGATGTTAGAATTTATTTCCATCATTAGATTTCTCCACAATACCTTCAGAGTTAAATGAATTTTTTTACATATTATCCCCATGTTGTACTTGAGATTCACTGATCTCCATTTTGACTTTAAGGGAACATCATAAAATTTCCTTATATATGCTGAAGTCTCAAATTTTCAAATATTTTCACATAATTGGATATATCCCAATAAATAAGTAGTAAACGATACTTTCAAGTGATATAAAAAAATAAAAAGGTGTATCGTGAATGTATTATGAAGTTTGTTTCATAAGACTTTATGGATTATTTATCCTTTTTCTTGATGCTAAAAAAATACCTCTCCATTTTAAGTCAGAGAGTGAGAGGAAAATATTTTTTGAGAAATAATTTCCATAATTCCTTACACTCTATCTCTTTAACTTCTTCCTTATGGTATATATTTTATATCAACGTCTACCATTGATCAGATTCTCCCTCCATATGATAAACATCCATCACAACCTTATCTTTATCAGAACATTAAAGTAAAAGAATATAAATAATCCCACTTCCCCATGGGTGAGAATCGATATGATGAAACATGTAACTAAAAAATTATTGAGACATAGGTTTGAGTATAAAAATTAGTAGTATGGATTCAAAAAGAGAAAACACACCCTATTCCTTAACTTTAATGACACAATCATTTCAAACTAGTTTGAAAATATAGATATATAAAGATAGGGGTTTTCTTTTATTTAAAAACATGTAATGGGTAATGCTTTTAACAAAACCCATTTTCCTTTTTTATTTCCAAAACCATTTTTTATTAATTAGGGACTTTCAATAGCCAATTAATAGTACATATTGAGATGATAAAATAGGTGTCTCAGTAAAACATAAAAATAAAATGCATATAATCAGGTTCTAAAAAACACAGGGTAGTAAAATATGATTTTTGTTATTTTAGACATGTAAAAGAAAGTAATAAAAAGAGAATATAAAAATAGTACAATAGAAACAAGAGTAAATAAGATAAAAACCCATGTGAAATCTATGAGCATCAAGGGTTAGTGGGTAGATAATATAATTTTAGTCTCATTGATTAACCATGGCCATGGAGGTCCTTATCCCGCCCGATTCAACAAGTCTAAAACATAATATTTTATTTAGTGTTGTATCATAATCTTACTAAGTAGGGTGTGTCATGCTTAGTGTTACCATCATATTCTTCCACCTAGATACAAGGGGTTCCTATGTGCCATACCCATAATAATAATATATAATAGAGGTGTATTAACAAAACCATAAATCAATTGCACAATAATGAAAATGAAGCATATTGTATGAATTATAAAAATATATAATGATATTAAAATAATTTCAATGTGTAGTTTTTGAGAAATGATTAAAAGTATGTGGTCTATATTTAAAAAAAACATTTTAATTTAAAACATTAATCACATCCTCAATAATGGTATTTGTTTAGATTATGATTTCACTATAGGAAAATGATTATCTATTCAGTTTTGGCATGTAAGAATTAACCTCATGTCATTCATAGGTTTGGTTTGACTGATATCACTATAAATGCATGTTTGTAATTTATAAGTCTTATTATTGATCAAATCACATGTGACATGCTCAAAAACAAGAAAATTAGATATTATTATGATGAAAAAAATATAAAAACAATATCTTACTCATTTGTAACATATAGAAATGATCCATACATCATTCCAACACATAGTGTTTCTAGTACGATTGAATGTTTATTTTTATATTTTAATTTTTTAATAATTAAAAAAAGAAATACATAAAACTAATAAAATACACTAAAATTTTCCTAAATCTGTTAGAAAATAACTAATGATTTTCTAATGAAATTTTTTAATGAACATAATGTCTTTATAATGTTTGGTACATGTGGAAGGAATGAAACTGGGTGTTTTCAATTAAAAAGAGACATTTCCCAAAACATTTTTCATATAATGAATTATGATAAAATGATCATGGATTATCACAAAAATCGAATAAAATAATCATTGATTCATTTGTGAAATAAAGAAATGAACCACATGTCATTCAGATGCGTGGTTTGGATAGTACGAATAAAAGAACATGTTTCTAATTTTGAAGTAATATTTCAATTTAAAACATGTTTTACATGCACAAAACTAAGAAAATGAGATTTTATTTTCATGAAATTGTAAGAAAATGAACATTGATTCATTTTAACATGTATAAATGAATCATACATCATTATGACATCTAGTGTGGATGGTATGATTGAAAGTGTATTTCTATTTTTAGTTTCTAAATGAATGTTACGTCCTAAAACTACAAAAAAAATATTTAATTATAATGAAACACAAGGATAAAAACATATGATTCATTTGTAACATACATAAATTAATTTCACATCATTCTAACTCTTGATGTTTGTGAAATTGATTAAAGTGTTTGTTTTCAAATAAAATTAGTATTTTGGTTTAAAATATGCATTAAATGTTCATTTATAATAAAAAACATGAATTTCCATGGAAATATAGTACAATGACTATTGATTCATTTTGAGAATATAGGAATGAACTTCACATCATTCAAAGGCTTATTTTGGTTGGTATGAATAAAAGTATTTGTTTTCAATTTAGTAGTCACATTTTAGTTTAAAATGTTCTCCACATCCTTAAAACTGATAAAATGATATTGTCTTGTCCTGGAACTATAAGAAAAGAAATGTTGATTAATTTATGAGATTTAGTAATGAAACACACATAATTATGACATAAAGTGTGTCTGGTATAATTGAAAGTGTATTTTATCATTTAAGCACATATTAAGTACGAAGCACACATCACATACTTAGAACAGATAAAATTCACTCAGATTTTCATTAAGTACTATTTCAAAGATCGTTGATTAATTTTTGACATATATAAATTAACCACACATCATTCTATCATGAGGTGTGTAAAAAATTACCTAATGTTTATTTTTAATTTCTAATTAGTTTTAAATTTATTAAGTGTTAATAAAAAATAAAATTTTGTTTATTATTACATATATATTATTATTTTTAATTATAGGTATATTTCCTAGGTCGATTAAAATAAAAATAATTTTATATGTGTCGAAAAACTCTTCTAAATATGTTCTTGTTATATAAATAATGAATTTATTAATATTTTAATAATAACGAAATATTCAAAAATATTATGAAAAAATTACATTTATTTATTTATTTTATTTTATTTACTCTAGTATTCATTATGTTTATTCTATAACTTATTATACATTATATTTGTATTTATTTTTGTTTCTCGGATACTGCTTCACTAATATTTCTCATAGAATTCATCCAGACCGTTTCTAAGCATTAATAAAATAATGAGGGGGGGGGGGGCTTCTCAGCACTTTTTTAGCATTGATAAAGGGTTCCCATTTTAGAACATTTTACCACTAATAAAGGTTCCCCTGTCATATCACGAGCACTTTCATTGTTCTCTATTACTAATAAATCCATTTTTAGTACTAGCTAAGGGTGATTCTATTGCATTGTTCACTGAACGTGATTTGTTTGACCAATTTTTTAAAATTATTTAAAATATATTGATTTTAGGAATCATTTTGTTTTTTTGGATGTTAATTTTATCTAAAATTTATCATTTCATTATTTTATTTTTTTCTCTGATTAGTTCCATGTATCCTATTATGTTTTTGAGAAATTTAATTATGATTTTAATAAGAATTATTTATTTGAGTTTGTTTTTTATTAAGAAAAATATAAAATATTTTATATTTTAAGTAAAATACATGAAATCATATATTATTTAGTGGGTATATTTAAGGTATAAAAAAATGAAAGTATTTATTAATGAATATTACGTCTAAAAATAGTATGCATTCATTTTATATAGTATAATATTTCAGGAATATTCTTTCTATTTCATTTGAGTAAACTACAGAAAATTTCATGAATACTGCTTGTTGTTATTTTTATTTTCTTATTTCTAGAAGTAAACAACTATTTCATTGAGTTATATGATTCAATTAGGTAAATAATTAGTAACTTATTTTTTTAAAATAAAAAATTATATTTTTATTTACAATTAAGGCTTCCAAAAAGTTTCAAGATGATTTATTTTTCATCTATTAGATATATTAATTGTTAATTTACTTTCTCATTTTATCAATTAAGGTAAATATCCTTGAGAAATTACATCTTTATTTTGTTGTATATAATTGGATATTCATATTTCTTTGTAATACCATTGAGAATAATTTTTTTAAAATTAATATAATGATATTTTTTATATATGGATGTCAATTAGATAATATAAAATTTAAATGAAAATAAAAATTACATTAAATTTCCATGTAAAAACCAACCAAATAATTTTAAGTGAAAACCACCCCATGGATAAAATTATATCAATATGAAACATAGGTATAAACAATATTCAAATATTAAAAGGTGAAAAAAATATAATATATTTCTGTAATGATAAATCAAAAAGAAATTAAGAACACTCACATAGACATATCTCATTTAGGAGATAGAAAAATGCAGTTATAATTTGAGAGCAAAGGCCTCAGTTTATAGGTAGGATCCTCGACCATTTTCATTAGTTAGGTTAGTAAATCTACCAAATATACCTTCTTATTATTATGTTTTATGATCAAGTCTATCAAATTCATCAAATCTACATTTTTTTTCCTTTGTCATATATTAAACTAATTCAACTTCAGCAACTCTAGAAACTCTATATTTTGAATTTGGATTAAGTCACTAAAAAATATCTCTCATTATATATTTGATTGATAATTAATTAGGTTTCTAAATAATCTTTCTATTTTTTAATGTCACGTTACTCCCATTTTATTTTAGTAACTTGAGGATTTTCTTCACTTGAAATTATTAATATTAACTAGAATTATAAAAATATCTATTAGGAAATCCTTTTATGAATATTTTGGATATACATATTTTAATATTCCACAACTTTTTATGAAAATTGAAATGTATATATTTTGTGATTAAATGAAATTTTATATTCCTTTCAATGTGAATTACACTATGATTATCATGATATAAATAAATATTCTCTTATTTTCTTCAAAGAACCTATAATATTCTTTTGATCTAGCTCTCTATTTCTTGAGATTGTGTAACAACTATGTACTATAATTATATTATATATGAATTTATACTTATTTACATTTTTAAAAAAAATCATTCAACTAAAATTAAATGATAAAACACACTAACAATAACTTATTTTTTTTCCACATCACCTATAAATCTTGAATCAATGTTGAATTTAATAATAAGCTACGATAAAAAATTATATAATTAAATATTAAAAGTATTTTTTAAATATTTTTAAATATTTTTTTCAAATGATTCTAATATGAATCCAATATTTATTGATTAAATTTTACTTGATCAATATCTATTCTTATATTAACCATAAAAAATATAAAGTTCCTCATGATTGATGTTTATTGTACTCAATACTTATGTCTAATACCTTCATTTTAGGACTTTTATAGGAATAAAACTTACAATTAAAAGAAATAGGGGTATATATTTTCTTAAAATAATCTAATTTGAATATTTCAAGATTATACCAAATCAATTCATCTTGAATGATAAAACATACAAATATTTTTTCTTGGAAAATTTCTATCAAAATAATATTTTTTGTTATTCCATAGTCATTCAAATAAAATTTTCTATAAAATAGTGAATTTAGCCCCTAGATTAAATAGTTTTATAACCTATAATCAGGATTTCCTCAATAAAAAAATAAAAAAATTCAAATTTTTATTACCTTTTCATTTCACATATTAAAAAGGATCAAGGCTTATTATATTTAATTTAAAATTCATGATATAAAAATTAAATATTTTATACCAACATTGTGCCACCGTTTTGTGACAGTACGTAAAGTTAATGAATATAAAAAATGTGTAATTAACTTCTTTAAAAAATAATTTTATTTATATCATATAAATATATTCATAAATATAACCATAAATAAAATAAATATTTATAGTAAACCACTATTTATGTAATATATAATAAGTATACATCTAAACAATATTTTATAAATTGAATGTAAAACCATAAGGTAAAATAATATTGTGAATTCAATACATGATTTAAGAACTCTTAAAGAAAAACATAAAAAAATAATTTCTTATATAAGATTGATCATAAAGTAAAAACCATAATAAAAAATAAAAAGTTACACTAGAGAATATGATGGCCATCTCACACTAGAATTCTTCTCATTTTTTCATTTTTCATTCTTTATTTTTTCATTGTCATATGATGCAAATTTTTATAATGATGAAAGATATTATTTAAAAAATATTTATTCATTATATATTTTTATAAATACCCATTTTACTTCCATTTATAGGATACATATTAGATGTTTTTTATTTTGTTAACTATAAATTTCAAAACTATTAATTATTTTTTGCACATCAAAATGGTCAATATTAAGGAACTAGTCATAAAGTCTGTAATATTATTAAGTAAATCATAACCATACACTTGTGACTATAATGGTTAAATAAATAATTTTCATGCATGTGTAAATTAATAATTTAGTTACTTTATAAATATTTATATATGTGATACCCCATGAAATATTTGATGAAACACTAAGAGGGGAGGGGGGGGTTGAATATGCATAAGGCAATTTTTATGATTTCATCAAAATCGACCTATGGCACTCGTTAGATTAAATGGATATTATCAATATTAAAAATCACTCTCACTCATATGCATTGAAATAAAACAAGTATAGTATATATACATTATTTTTACAAGGTTTCCTATAATATGGGTGACTATGTCTATACTTTCATTAGTATCATCAAGGAAATATGTATTTTATTAATTTTTAAAATTTAATACAAGATAAATATGCTAAATTATCATAATTAACTCATATAAATTATCTTATAAAATAACATAATAATAAATCCAATTTATAATGAAATATTAAAACTAAATAAAAAATATATTTAATCAACTTTAGGATGCATTTGAAATTTTTGAGGCCCCAAGTGAGATGTGGATACATTGATGGTTGGGAGGGAGATATTCCCTAAAGTCATTACATATATTATGTGTTTTTTCCTATATTATAGTGTATGATATAAAATTATCATATGGTAAGACATATTTAAATCGAGGGTATATAATATACCTTGGTTTGGACATATTGCCTTTTATAATATAGCCATATCATAAGGCCCCACCCATGGAATTGTATTCTTTGATTTGGGGTAATTTTAATGGCATGGAATATGATTTAATTACCATATATATAAAAAATCATAAGGTATGATTAATCACTACCGTAAAGTGCAAATTCCTTGTAGTCATAGTGTACTATGTGTTATACATAGGGAATGGTTTTTATTCCACTATCATTAATCATATGGGTTGTCAAAATTTTAGATTTGTCATTTATGTGTAATTCCCATGCTTTCTATCATTAAGAAACACTTTATTATATGAAATGGACTAGGAGTAGTTGTATACATACATTCATTCATAAGCTGATCAAGAATTTAACTCATGCATTATAATGCATGAGTTAATTCATGATCACATATGAAGAATCTGTAGGGGATCATTAAATCCCACACACATAGGATGTAAATAACTATTCTCGATAATTTTTGTCCATGATTCCCTCATTCCAAAATCTACCCTTCTCTTACCTCCTTTGTTCCATGAGGTGCTAACATGTTGTGGAGGGTGGAGTGTTTCGCTCATCTGACAAGTGATTCATATAAAAATTTGGATATATCATGTAGAGGGAAGTATTTCAATATCCCTTCAGTTATCTTATTTGGGAATATATGAATATAAAGACAATAGTGACAACAGAAAATAGATTCATTGTAATGTATACATTTAGTTCCTTATTTCAAGTTTTTCATATTTTCTCTTTCTATGCATGGTGATCAGGGTTTTAGGATTGTTAATAATTTTTATTACCTCTAAGTAGTATTATTAGATCCCTATTAGATACCCATGTAGAATTTTATTTGTTCTCATAATTAGACATCATATTCCCATCACTTTGGCATTCAACTATCCGATGAATTTATTTTCCACACTTACTAGTCCATTTAAGACAATTCCTTCCATGTTTCTTTCCACACTTTGAGCATAAGGGAAAACACATATTTTTTTGGGTGTGGTCTTCAGATTTTATTTTGAATTCCATTTTTCTCTTCTTATCAAACCCTTATGATTGATGGGTTACTCCAATCTCCATCTCAACCTTGAGAGCACATCAAACAATTTCCTTATAGCTGTTGGAGTACCTTATAGTTAATTCCCTTAAGATAATTGGTTTTAAGTGACTAAAGAATCAATCAATTTTAATTTCCGGTTAGATAATAATTCTAGAAGAATATCTTTCAAGTCTTGTAAGATTTTCTTTTTAGGGTACCAATAGAATCAGCATCCTTTTGATTAAGTTCACGGAACTCCTTATCCATTTTTGTTTAAAGAATACGAGGAACATACTTTTTGAAAAAATTAGTTCTTGAACTCATCCCATTCCATGGAATCAGTTTCATATCTTTGCCTCATATTATTGATAATATTCCCCCATTGATCAACTTCACCTTCAAAATGATATACTTCTAATATGAATTTATCATGTTTTGAACATTATATAACTCAAAATATCTTTTTAGTGGTACTAATCCTTTGTTCAGCCACTAATGGATCAAAAGATCCACTGAATAAAGGTGGATACTGCCTCATGAAATATTAAATAGAATATTTCTCCCCCTTTTGGTTGCTTGGAAGTCTGTAATGATTCATAGCTTGAGAAAGTTGTGTGATCATGACTATAATATTTTTCATCCTAGATCCCATAACATTTGGTTTCTTAGGGGGACATTCATTGCATTTCTCATTGCATTAATCATTAATGTGGTTCCTTTAAGTTGAAGCCTTTGACCAAAATCAAGAAGCATAGTGTGAGGGAAAATAATCATAAGGGGAGAAACAACATAATTCAGGAATACAATTTCAATTTATGACACTTTAGGTTTTATCCTAGGTTATTCATAAACATATCTAAAACACTGGGTTATGATTTTAACCTATAATTAGACATATTCCTTAGGGTTATTAATAAGGTTATCTCATCCTAGTTTCAAAAGGTTAACTATACCTTTAGTCTAATAAACGTGTGGAGTTTTTTCTTATAGGATGAGATGAAGATAATGATGATCATATTATGAATAAATAGAGATTTGTAAAACTATTGAACATATACTGTAGGGAGTACCTAAGGAGATCCTCATGTATTTTCCTAAAGAAGATGAGTCACAAGTTGTGCACATTTAAGGGAAGATGACTATTTATCTATTTTCCATTTCATTCAATATATAATTTACAAAAAATTTACACTTAAGAATCCAATTTATAAATCCCATAAATAGAAATCCTTAGTGGTTCAGGATAATTCTATAAAATAAGTGAAATAACTAAAAGAGGAGGACCCATATTTTATCCTACCCCAACAAGAATGTTTTACTTAATTATAATGGGTATAGACCTGATATAATATATCAATTTGGACCTCAATAAGAATTTATAGATGAATCACATTGAGTAGAATGTGTTTTTTTGGTTTAAATCATATAAACATTAGTAACCAATAAATTATGGATAACCAATGGAATTACATCAATGGGGGTAGACAAACCACATTTTCAACATGTGGGTTAAACCAAGATTTATACAATTTCCTTTTAAATTATACTTATTTTATTTTAATTCATAATTTTGTTAAATTTATGAAGTTTCTATTCCTATTTTTACTTATAGGTTTCAAATGGGTAGAATTTAAGAAATTAACTCAAGGATTAATTTTCAATAGTCAATGTTTATTGATATTTTATACATGACCTATTTATTCCCAATTAAATTCTATGAAATGACAATGAAATAATTGTTAATTGATAAAATAAGGTTGGAACATAGGGATTCAGAAACACAATAGTTTTATTTTTCTAGAGTTCTTCTAATGAATTTACTTTATATTTTATTTTACTATATTTTATTTTATTTTCTTCTTTATTCTGTACACACACTTTTCACATACACAATTGACTATTTCTATTTTTTCTCTCATATGTTAGTGTATCATTCTCCCTCTCTTTATATTATTACCGTGATCTCTAAACAATCACAATGTAGTGAGACTAACCTGAGGAATATCTTAGGGGACAAATCAAGCATAGGAACAAAGTTTTCATATATTTATTTTCTAAATGTTTTTAACAACCTTAGGTTATTAATGGGGTGATTATTTATGGGGTTACAATATCATTTACTAAGATGTATTTCATTAATTGTGTTATTTTCCCTTTGATAGAGGTGGGGGATGTGTTGTTTACTTTAATTATTGAGTAAACACTATAATAGTAGCTGGGGAATAAGAGGATGATCACAACTATAACATGGTGTTCTCATTAAGAAGATAAGATATTGTCCATTAGATAATAAAGGTTCACCCAAGATGATTCCCTTAGGATAATTTCTGTTCCTTCCAACATCATTCATTTTGTTTGCATTCTATATTTATTATTAAATTTTTTATCTTTAATTTTAATTCAAACACCTAGTTCTTTTAGTGTGTTTTCATTATTATAAAAATTAAAAAATATATAATAAGTTATTAAGAGTTTTAAGTGTTTGATGATAAAATATTTTCAAGAGAGATGCCCCAAGTCATCCACTATGATGTCTATGGAAATAAATAATAAATTTTATATCACTAAAACACCTTAATATTTTATGATATATTTATATTCAAATAAATACTATTTCTTTGATAGTTTGTGATACATGAAAACCCGAGTTTAAATGAACTATAATATAAAACAAATTAATTAAACATGATCATTGTAACTTAACCATTAAAATTATTGGTATAAATCGAAATAAGAACATTATGAAAAATATATATTAAGTTTTTTAATAATGTAAACTAATTAATAAATAAGCTCTATTTTTTTGTAAAACCCTTATATGATTAAAAAAATAAATTTATTCATAAATGAATTATATATATATTTTGAGAAAATATTATAACTAATTTCTTCTACATTTATAAATCATATTTTATAAAAATGATATTATGTTATCCCAAATAGTTTAAATACTCAGAGAGGGTGGGGTGAATCATGGTATGAAAGAATAAAATAACTGGCCCTTTGAATCTTCTTTCATCATTAAACAAAACACACTTCTCTCTTCTTACCATAAAAATATATGTATAGAAATGAAATAATGCATGAGGCACACAAATTTTTAATTGGTTCACCCTCACTGGGATACATCCACGGAGCATACAATGACAATGCCCCGATGTAACAAATCCACTAAGGCTCACTACCAAATTACAAGGTTCAGGAAAGATCACTTCTATACCTAGGTTCACTACATTTACAAGAATTAGGGTATGATCACAACATTGCCAAGGGTCACTCCCTATATCTCTATCTCTGGATCACAGATAGTGGAAAGGATCATCATCTTTCTCTTCTTTTTCTCACTACTCTTGGAAGGGATCCTATCACAGTTTATGGAATTGAAGGTCACTTCATTTTAATGTACCAGTTAATGATCAATTAACTATTGATGAATTGTTTTTGAGTTATTTACCCTAGGTACATCTGTTCCAAAACCACATCTACTTGAACTATCTATACCTGGATGAAATTCCTCAAAAACGCATATTATATAATTTACTAAGACTCTAATATATTTCTATATTCATAGTATTATCCTCATACTTATCATTTGGGTTATCACTAAATTCATCTAATACTATTTTTCAATGGTTAGAAAATCCTTTTTTATTCCAACTATAAAGACCCAATCCTTTGATAAATATTATTTAATGATTTTAAGCATAAATATCCAACAAGTACAACCCCAAAGATCAAGAGGCCTAGTTACCTTGGAATAATAGGTTTATATTACATAAAATGAAACTTATAAAATTAAATCCTTATTTTAATATTTATAGTGATCTCCTAAATCTAATCAAGATTTTAAAACTGCATGGTATAACTCATCTCGTTATGATTCATTGTTTTATTTCACCCTTACACCATTATATTAAACTAGTTTTTCATTGAATTTTAAAAATATAATAAAAAATTTAACTTAATGTTTGATTCAATAATTTAATTTTTATCACTTTTAAAAAGGTTAATTTCACTTGTTTTTATGATTTCATTATAGGTGGAGGTGATTTGGAGGGCCCAGGTTGAAGTAGAAGAAAAATGGTCGAAACTACATAGGAATCCAAGTACACATGTAGATTCAACCATAGAATTAAGCTAATACATGAATCTAATTATTATGAATTTTTTTGGGTTGATTCAAAAATCAGTGGGATACAATTCTTCTGAAGACACCACAACCCAATTATTCAATTAAGGCACCCAACCTAACCCATCTATCCAGAAAAAAGAATCTGCACAAAGTCAAAAGTTTGGTTTTGTATTTTAAAAATATCTCCCATTTTATACATTATATAGACTCTAAATTTGACGTGGAGATATATAAGATGTATTACAACAATAGTTTTCTATTTTCTAAGTCATGATAAGGATGTATACCAGTAAAAACCCATGGAGAAATTGGTATCTTGAAATATAGTAGCATAAAACCACCTCCCATTTTGGATATAAAGGGAACCTTGGGAACCTCATTTAGGATTTTGACAAGGAAGAAAAGATATTCCATTTTGGAGATCCAAAGGATTCTTATCCTCTTCCAATAAGTGATAGAGGCTGTTGGAATTTCTACTTCAACATCTATGGCTTCCTCCCTTTCCATGGAGTTCTATAAGGTCGTTATTCTATGGATTTACATCACGTTCCTCCATTGGTGATCACAATGAGTTTAGAACTCCATGGAAAGGGAGGAAGCTACAGTTTTTGAATTAGAACTTCTCATAACCTCCATCACTTATAGGATGGGGAAAGGGATCCTTTGGGTATCTAAAATTACAAATGATTTCTTCTTAGTATAACTCTTAAATGAGGTTCCCAAGGTTCCCTTTTATAGCCAAAATGGGAAGTGGTTTTGGGTACCAATATTTCTAGATACCACTTAGACCATATTTTTGGGCTATTAAAATGCCTTATCGAGACTTGGTTAGAAGAAAAATATGGTTTTCAGGCCTATTATCTATTTACAAGTCAAATTTGTAAGCTATATAATGTATAAAATGAGAGATATTTCTAAAATATATAACCAAACTATTAACTTATTGAAAATTATTTTTCCTAGTCATATTGGTTTAGTTGGTACCCTTAATGGATGAATTGGGATTGTGTGTATTCATAAAAGTTCTATCCAACTAAATTTTGTATCTGCCCAAAAAATACCATTATAATTGGATTCACTTATTATATAAAGTGTGTAGTTGAGTCTATATGTGTTTAGGGATTCCTACACAGTTTAGCCCATTTTATTCAACTTTATCCCAAGACCTATAAATCACCTTCACCTATAATGAAATCATCAAAAAAGTGAAATTACCCTTTTTAACAATGAAAAAAAATTAAATTTTGTAAAAAAAATGATGTTCAATGTGTTATTATATTTTTAATTTTCAATAAAAAACCAGTTTAATAAAGTAGTGTAAGTTTTGAAAAAATAGTGATTCGTGGTGCGATCACATGCCCACACCTAAAAAATTTCACTCCTAAGAAAAGTCACATTAAAAAAAAGGTAATACATGTAAATATTCCCATCTTCATGAACATTTAACATTTAATAAAATTTTATTTCTTTATAGCAATGTGATCAAAGGAAAAACAACACCAAGAAGTTATTCCTAGTGATCATGGAAAAATATGTATCGAAAATTGTATCAAAATAAAATTCAAGTAGATGTATGATACCAATATGATAAAGGAATTAATAATTAATCCTTGTCACTAACTCTCTATGGGTGGGTGTAAAAACCATTTCATTCTATTTTTTCCACTTTTTATCAAGTATATATAGGTTATTTTAATTTTTTTGGTTACATGATTCATTCCTCCAAAATTACCCTGCATCTAATGCAATCAAATTTCAAGACCCACTCACTTAAGTATTCAAAAAATTAAAACCTTAATCTTCTATTCTAGATATCCCCATATGTTTCAAATTTCATCACTCCCCTCATTATTATTTATTATTTATTATTTTGTTTTTTGTTTTTTTTGTTTTATTTTGAGGGAATAGTACAGTTTGATAACATTTAAATTTGTATAGGCCAATCCAGTATAGTAATAAAATAGACTAGATAAGGAATGAATGTATTGAAAAATAGTTTTATAAAGATGATAAATATTAACCTAACTTATATCTACATTCTATTAAGTAATAAATATTCACATTTCATGGTTGGGTGTAAAGATGTGTGGAGATATTAGTGAACTAATTTTCCAATGAACTACTAATGAAAAGGGTATTATTCATATCAATGGTTTCCTAGAGATACAACCATTTATATCAATGAAAAAACCAAATTACTAAAAATCACACCGGAATATTAAATTCATGCAAAAAAGTTCCTTCCATAAGTGAGACAATTTTTCATTAATTTTTAAAACAACATGAAATCAGGAATTTCAACATGAATTTTAAGTAATTTCCATGATCTGGTGAGCATAAGATGGAGGAGGAAATGTAAAAATACTGTTTATAATGTAAAAAAGAGAATAAAGAAGAAAGGAAATGGAAATCCTAACGAACCCAAGAATGTACCACTCCGACACCTAGAGTGTAGAGTTTCCTCACTATAATAAAAGAGAATATGGGAAGGAAGGATAATACCTGGTGGGTTTTTAATAGTATGTTTCTTCTTGAAAGTCGATTTACATCAAAATATACTTCAAAAAATCCTTATAAAAGTGTTTAAGTCTCTACCCATTCACCATAATACTTCATATACTCTTCTTGTGCAAAACACATATTACACCAAGAGGGTAAACATTAATAATAGGGTAAGGACCAAGCCATCAGGGAAAAAAATTACCTGGGTGGTGATTTAGCATGGAATTTTATATGAGGACCTTCTCACCAATATAAAACTTCCACTGATGAATCATCCCATCATTGATAGCCTTTTTATTATCTTTATATATTTGGGAGTTTACATATGCATCAGGCCTAATTTCTTCAAACTCTTGAATCTGCAACTTTCTTTTCTCACTTGTATCTGAAAGATTCATGTTACATTGTTTAACAACACAATATGTGTAGTTCTCTAAATCCATCCAGAGATGACAAGACTTTCCAAACAAAATCTTATATGGTGAAATTCCGATCATGGTTTTAAAATCTATATGATACATGAAAATTTCATCATCCAAGCGTAAACTACAATATTTTCTATTGGTTTGTACCACCTTTTCTAAGATTTTCTTAACATACCAATTTGAGATTAATGATTTTCAGTTAGTTTATAGTGATATGCAGTGGGGACATTATGAAAAAACGTACACTTATGAAGCAATTTTTTCATGTTGCAATTGAAAAAGTGTGATCCTTGATAACAAATTATGAATATTAGAAAACCAACCCTACTGAAAATAGGGGAACTCACAAAATCAAAAACCACTAAAGCGTTATCAGTCATTGTTTCCTTTACTTACACCCATTTAAATACTTATTAAATATCTATTACAATGTATAAAAATCCAAATGAATTTAGAAAAGGACCCATAAATTCAATGCCCCATACATCAAATATTTCACAGAATAACATGAGTTATTAATTAATTTTATTCCTCTTAGAGATATTCCTTATGAATTTACACCACATTAATGAATTAAAAAATTGATGAGAATACCTATACATTGTTTTCCAATAAAGTCCTTATTCAAGGACCTTTAAAGAAACATGTTGAGATCCAATGTGGCCCCATAAACCAAAGTGTGGAAAAAGAACACAATAGAGGTGAACTCAGGGTCAGGGACACATTGATGAATAAATTGATCACTAGAAATTATATACAAATATGGGTCATCTGAAATGTACCAACATGAATCATGATTATGTCTCTAAGACAGTGAAGTATTGAAATTAGTTGGTACCAGAGATGCAACTAGGAAATTTACAATGACTGCATACCAGGTGTTATGGTCCAAAACATCACAAAGGTTCTCATGAGGTACGAATTACTCAATGGGGTGGGATGAGTCAACATGGTTGTCCAATTGTGGGGAAATACTGATAACATGGTCATCTACCACATTTTCCACACCTTACATATCCCGAATCTCAAGGTCAAACTATTAGAGGAGGAGAATGAATCGAATGAGGTGAGGCTTAGATTTAGGGTTCCAAAGAAGAAAATGAAGGGTTTCATGATCAAGAAACATAATGATTTTTACCAATGAATATATGAAAAGAGTTTTTCCAAGGAAAACACAATATAAAGAAGTTATTTTCCAATGATTTTTTAGTTTTCCTAGGTTGGTTCAATGGTAAGTGTGGCATACACAATGACATGAAGATACTTTTAAACCCTTTATGATAAAACTTCCCTAACTACAAAGTTAGAGGTATGGAACATAAGTTATATGAGGAGATACTACATTGGTGGTTTGATTATGGGAGGTGACGTGAGAATATTTTATAGTGAATTATAGGAATCCCCACAATTTTTATCAAAAAAACTCAGAATAGTTTTTTAATAAATGAGACAAGGGAAGTGTGATCATAATAAATTATTTAATTATTTGGAGGTAAAAACTAGCATGAACAAAGAAAGATTTCACAACACAAACACATTTTGGATATGGAATGGATAAAATTAATTACATTTTTGATTTATCCAATAGAATTACTTCATTTGAAATAAAATTCCAAAGCATTATCCCCTGCTCAATCATGAAATGATATTTCTCATAATTTAATAAGAGATATTTTTAAATGCAATAGTGGAGGAAAGAACCTAGGTTTTCTAAACAATAATCAAAGGAAGAGCCACAAACCATGAAATAATTCATAAAAACGCCCATAAAATTCTCAAGGTACTCATAAAATATACCCATCATACATTTCTAAAAAGTACCAAGAGCAATAAAGAGACCAAAAGGCATCCTTCTATGTAAAAATGTTCTGAATTTATAAGTAAATTTTGTCTTTTCTTGATCCTTAGGGGCTATATGAATTTGAAAATTACTTGAATATCCATTAAGGAAACAATAATGGGGTATTCCAACCAACCTCTCTATCATTTGGTCAATTAAAGGAAGAGAAAAGTGGTTATTTCATGTGGATTTAGTTAGTTAGTGTTAGTCAATACAAAATCCCCAATTTTTATGCACTTGGGTTTGAAACAATTCATTCCATCCATTTTAAATAACCATTATTCCAATTTTTTAGGCATAATTTTCACTAGGCTAACCCATTTACTATCAGATATGGGATAGATGATCCTAGCAAGAATCATTTTACTAACTTCAAATTTTTTAACTTCAAGGAGGGTGGGATTTAATTGATGTCGAGATTTCCTTATAGGTTTAGGCGTGTCATCTAAAAGTATATGGTGTATACAAATAGATGGGATAATCCTAGTAATATTATCCAATGTCCACCCTATTGACTTTTTATACAATCTAAAAAGGTCTGTCAGGTTTTATTCCTACTATGGTGAGATGTTGTTGGAAATGATGAAGGGAAATTAGTCAATACCCTCAAGATAGACATATTCTAAATTAGAAATTAGTGGTTTTAATTCCATCACTGATGGTTTTTTGATCGATGGAGGGGATTTAGGGGGAGTGAGGTCCATGAAACTATCTATCTTCACATGTTTATTCAATAAGGAAAGATAATCAATGGAAATGATATTTTTAGAATCATCGATAGTCATGGGTACCTTATAATGAACACACTCATCAATTAAATCAAATAATTTACACTTTTATGAACCCATAAAACACTGAAAATATGAATCAAAACTCAAATAATACAATAGTGAAGAAGTAGAAAATTAAATAGAGTATTGGTAGAGGAGATAATTGTGTGTGTGTGTGTGTTGTTGTAGACTACATCAATTGAATAGAAAGAAAGAGTGGAGTGCACTTCAATGAAGTGTTTAATAGAATTAAGGATATTGAAACTTACCGTTTTAACATCATTCTACATAGACTATATAAAATTGTTAACGTTGATGATTATCTTTTCTATTTTAAGTAATTTCCATCCAAGTATGAGAGGATCATGTACTTGGGTTTGAGTTTCTTCCATCCCAATAATGTAGAAGTCTACAGGGAGAATGAGATTCTTCACTCTTACGAGGACATCCTCGATCACTCCTGATGGGTGTATTTTACATCGGTTGGAAAGTTTCCTGATGATGCCTATTTGTTGAAAAAATCCAACCTATAGATATTTGAACACATAGAAAGAAATCACATTAATTGAATCAACTAAATTAAGAATCACATAAGAAACGAAATTCTTCCATATGGTGCATGGTATCATGAACGTTCCCAAATTGTTGAATTTGGTTGGAATTTCTGGTTATATAAATTCCAAGACATTCCTTCCATGTTTTACTCTCTCATTCCCCTCTAGTAACCATCTATGGGTGCAAAGAACTTTAAGAAATGTATCACAGTGAAGGATTTGTTTAAATACATCCAACAAAGGAATGATAACATGCACCTTTTTAAATGAATCCATGTTTCTTTATCAATATCAATATAATTTTTTTAAGATTTAGAAAATCGTTGAGGGAATAGAAGGGGAGTGGATTATTTAGGGGAATCCTCAATAATAAATTGTTTACCCTTTTTGTTTTGTTTTTCTTTATTAGAATATTTTGCAGGTATATAAAGAGAGTTTTCAAGTGGGGTACTTAACTATTATGTATAATCAGTAGAAGAAATTATATATTTACCACTATAAATCATGATTATACAAAAATTTCCTTTTTTATTTGGGATTAGAAATAGGTTGGGATCATATTTTTCCAGATGATTGCATACTTATCTCACCTATAGTGTTCACCAATGATCCCACCAAAGTTCATAGGTCTTGAATAACTGATTGCAAGGTATGTTGGAACTTAAGGTTTTGGGTTTAAATTTTCTTCACCATATCCTTGAGAATTGGTTGAGATTTTGGAGGAGGATAATTGTTTTGAGAAGGAGAAGGATAATAAGGTTTCATACCTTGGCTCTATTGACACTAGTTCTATTTAGGGTAGCTTTAGTTGACTCATTGTCAGTATTATGGTTCTTTTTTCTACCTGAGGTTTGGATTTGGCCTAAATAGTTCTTTCTTAGGGGGTGGTGTGTAATGAATCATATTTTCCTAATTTTATTTTTTATAAATTATTTGGAACAATTCTAAGACTAGGTGTTGAGATGGTGTGCAATTTCGAGATCCGATGTTCCCAGAACAATTCATTAAAAAAATTTAACTTTTTAATAGCACGTGTGTGTGAATTTTTAGAAAAAGTTGAATAACTCTTAAAAGGATTCCCAAATTAGAAATAAAAGGGCACCGTTGAGCAAAAAAAAAGTGGCCTTACCCTAGGCGTGACTTATCTTTAGTCGATGCATGTCTTCTATGGAAAAACCAGAAAAGGACATACCCGTAAATAAAATATTTAAATAAAATTCTTTTATTTGAAAATCCTAATAACTCATAAATATTTACTCAGATTGGAAATATGAGACCACCATTGAGTTTATTAGTGGGTTTTTTCCTTAAGAGAGGCCTAACATCGGCCGACATGGGACAACTGTGAAAGATTGTTTTTGGACATAAACATTATTAAAAAATTATTTTTGACAAGATCTTGGATTTATTTTAATGTTTCCTATTATCTGAAATCTTGGGTTATGAAATAAATCAATAAATCATCTAAATCAAGGATAAAGAGCTCTCTCCAATGAATGACAGCGGATCTTGGATCAACAGTCAACGACGGGCCTCATATTTGAAGAATCTTCACCCACAATAACGATGCGACAACTATTCCTAATGAGTGACCAAACCAAATTGAGTTAGGGCGTGTGATTTAAATTTATTTCCATCAATCATCATCAATAAACCTTAGATTAAAGAATTTAATGGAATAATTCCCCATTTCCTTGCACTTGTAGCATTGAAGTAGAAGATGTGAATTATGTGTAGCATTTTCTTTGTTCGCATAATTATACATCTTTTTTCCATCACTTCGGCATTCAACTACCCGACGAACTTATTTTATACACTTAAAACATGTACTATTCCCTTTAGGATAATTCCTTCAATGTTTCTTTCCACACTTTGAGAATTAGGGTAAACACGTCTTTTTTTGTGTGGTCTTTATATTTTTCTTTGAATTCAATTTTTCTCTTCTTATCAAACCCATATGACTGATGGGTTACTCCAATCTCTATCACAACCTTGGGGGCACATCTAAAAGTTTCTCCATAACTATTGAAGTCCCTTATGGCTAATGATCTTCAGAGAATTGGTTTTAAGACATTAAAGATTTGATCAATTTTACTCTCAGGTTGGATAATAATTCTCGATGCGTACCTTGCAAGTCTTGTAAAATTTTCTTTATAGGTACCAATCGAATCATTATCCCTTTTATTAAGTTCAAGGAACTCAATCTCCATCATTTTTTGAATAATATTAGGAAAGTAATTATTTAAAAATATGTTCTTGAACTCATCCCATTCCATGGACTCAATTTCATCTCTTTTCCACGTATTATTGATAGGATTCCCCCATTGACCAGCTTCACCTTCTTAACAATATACTGCTAAGATGAATTTATCATGTTTAGAACATTATAGAACTAAAAATATCTTTTCCGTGGTACTAATCTATTTTTCATCCACTAATGGATCAAAAGATCCGTTGAATGAAGGTGGATGATACCTCATGAAGGATTCAATAGAATATTACTCCCTCATTTTGTTGTTTGGAAGTATGAAATGATTTATATCTTTAGAATTTTTTGTGAGAATGGATAATAAGATTTTTAATTATAGATCGCATAATATTTGGTTTCTTAGGGTGACAATCATTACATTTCCCATTGCATTTTTCATTAATGTGGTTCCTTTGGGTTCACACCATTGACTAAAACCAAGAATCACAGTGTGAGAAACACTACTTATAAGGGGAAAACCACATAATTCAAGAGTAAAATTTCAATTTAGGACACTTTAGGTTTTATCCTAGGTTATTTATGAAAATATCTAAGACAGTATGATAGGATTGTAACCTATACTTAGATATATACTTAGGGTTCTTACTAATGTTTTCTCATCCTAGTTTCCAAAGGTTAACTATGCCTTTTCTCTCATACCAACTCTAATTGGTCATACTTTACATATGGATATTACTTCAATATAAAATAATATTTATTAAATAACATAATAAAAAACACACCAGGACCGTATAGGTTTAGTGTCTTTAGAAAGTGGGAAACATAAAAAACTGGTTCATAAAACATCTATATTGTATCCCTCTTATTTCTTTAATACTAGAATCCCCTTTTATATATCTTACTTAATACACTTATTGATGACCTGGGGAAAATAAATATACTATAGGGTGAGCTAAAATGACCAGTAAGGGTAAACAAGAAGAATTTCAACCATATCACAATCATTTGAACAAAAAATTTAAAAATATTATCTTTCATATAAAAGATCATAATATCATGTCATGGAATAAATCATAAAAGAGAAATTTAATCCTAGTAGTCATAACATAAGACATAAAATTTTGTGTTATACACACATAAGCATAGAAAGTCATTTCATATTAGTCATGGCTCATTACCGAGACCATCGTAGCGAACAAAGTACATTACTGAACTAAGTTTTCTCCTCATTCTATCTCTCTATTCTATAGGATGTGGTATAATGTGTGTAGTGGAAGTCATTTCAAATCCATAGTGATGGTATTATTTTTTTGGAATCCATTTTTATGTTCATCTTTTGAATATGAGGGTTTATTGTTACCATATCATAAGTGAATTTATTGATGGTTTTAAATTAATTTTTCAATATTATATGGACTATGGCGAAGTCAATTTTTCAAATTTCGTGGAATATGATAACCTTTAACATTAAAAACTATTCCTAAAATTATCATATACTTCACAAAATTATAAAGATAAGATTATAAAGGTATATACTTTAACCCAAATATCAACTAGGATGTTGATATCTAATCTCATTCATAAGAGTCGTAGTAATTAATGAAAAATTTTGCAGGTAGGTCCCAAAATACATTTATTCCACATAAGTATCTATGTATTTTACTAACCCAAGAAATACCTAATTAGGTTACACAATATTAATATTTGAAAACATGATTCATGTAAAGCTCTCAGTCTCCATTAATTATCATTCTATAATAATATAACAAACATATGAAAAGGAACCAAATTACAGTTCAAATTGTGTATTCACCAATAATTTTAACATTATATTGACAATATCTCATAATATATATTCTGCATATTTAATATCTTCATTTTTAAGATAATAGTAGGTTCACTTCCTAAGAAAAGTGTTGATATGTATATACACTACATATATGATATTAGATATTGAACTGTATGAAAATTTAAAATTATATATATATATATATATATTAAATTTTAATATTAATAATTAAATAAGAAATGAATAAAAATAGTTGAAATTTATCAATATACATGGCAGTTTATGAATAAACAATAAATGATTCACATACATTATCAAAATAAGAAACATTTCGATATTCAATGCAAAACATTTCAGATGTGATGTAGTATAAACATCTATAAACCGATTCAGTGAAAACACATTTCCATATAGTATAAACAAAACATTATGATACAATGATGAAATTTATGATATAACAGAGAAAATTAAGATATAATGAATTCCACATAGCTTTATACTTAAATCAACGCATATCTAAGGTAAATAAGGATGGTAATGTGGTATTTGTGGTATGTATATTTATGTTGTAATGTGAAATGATGAGGCTGAAAAAACATTAGGGTTAATGAAGATAGTGATGTGAGATTTGTGTACTAAAAACTAAAAAATTGATAATTTTGGCTTCCATGACATTGAATAACCAAAACAGAGGTTAAATGTCTGAGGCTTACATAAGAAATGAGTATTTCAAATGCATAATAATGAGCCAAGGATAATTAAGTATGTATGAAGATGGAAATATAAGATTAGATTCCATGGGATCAAATAAAATAGGGTTAGGGCTTATGTGTAAGATAAACGAGTCTACACTCACGAGAATAAATAACCCTGTTATTATTAAATTGGATTATTCATAGAATTTTAAAAAGTATATAGAAAATTTTATATAAAAACAGACGTTAAAAATTATCCTTTTCACATCTATTATATGATAGCCAAAGTGAAGAGGTAATTTTCACTAATTTACCATGTCATTTATTATATAACCAGCATGAAAAATCCTCTTTATCATGTCCATTAAATAATATTTGATGTGATAAAGAGGGTAACCCACTTTATCACATCAGTTATTATATAAACGACATTATAAAGTGACATATCCATCTTATTCACGTCATTTATATAATAACTAACATGATAAATCAATAAAAATGGTTTTTTCACATCAATTACAAATAACCTACTTGAAAAACACGACACGATAAATAATGTTTTTCTAGTGACTATAAAATCTATCATTGTTCAATTAAATCGTGTATACTTATTGAAAAAATATTCCACATGATCAAAAAATTTAAAAGTCTAAGTTTTAACTATAATAAGCCTTACAATCAATACATATAATTAAACCTCTTTAGTAAGAATGCCCGCACTTTCCACATGTCTAATAAATTTTTTGGGAAGAAACCCTTTCATCAAAGGGTTGAAAATTATAAGATTTTTTCAAATATATTCAATTGACACCTTATTTTTTGTAACATCCCCTTAAGGGAAAATTATTTTATTTCCATGTGTTTATCAGCTTTGGAATATTAGTCATTCTTTGAAAATAAATAAAGTATGCTATTGGCACAATAAATTTTTAGGATCTTGGCGATACTGTTGATAACTCAATTTCTTGAAATAATGATCTACCAAAAAATTCCCAAAAGTATAGCCTCAAAGCATTATACAAATTCTGCTTCCATGTATAAATAAACAATAACCAATTGTTTTTCACTTTTCCATGATATTACTTCTTCATCTAGAAGATACACACAACCAAAAGTGGACTTTATTATATCCACACAACTAGAAAAGTATGAATCAAATTATCCAATTATCTCAAGATCATTAGATCTTTTATAAGTAATAAAGTGATCATTTTTCCCTAAAAATATCATGAAAAATTATTTGAAGCTCTCTAATGATCCAGTACAAGATTAATTTGGTATATTCCCAACATACAAACTATAACACCAATATCTAGACTAGTATATGTTTGAGAATACATAAATATTACAAAAATAGATTCATAATTAATTCCTTCTATTTTTTTAGTCCAATACATTTTTTGGTATATTTAATTGAGATTAAATTTATCTCATTTCTGAATTGGAACCAGTTATGCTGAAAAAACTTCCATCCAAAACATCTTTAAATTTTTTTAATGTATTAATTTTGATATAAAATCAATAAACATTGAGTTTTATTATAGAAATTTATATTCCAATCACATATATGGATTCTTCCATGACATTCATTTCAAAATTACTAGATAGGAATTTCTTAGTCTCATATAATAGACCCAGATCGTTTACAATAATCAATATGTTGTTATGATATAGAATCAAGAACATAAATTTACCCCCACTGATATTTTTATATATACAATGATAAATGATGTTTTCCTTCCAAAATATACTATGGTATCATTAAACCAAAAATACCATTGTTGAGAATTTTGTTTAAGTCCATATATTTACTTGTTTAATTTACATACCATGTGTTCCGTTCCTTTAATAGATAAACCTGTTGGTTGATCCATGTATACATCTTCCAATACGTATCTATTTATAAAGGATGTTTTAGTATCCATTTGATATGTAACTCTAAATAAAACTGGGCTACCAATTCGATAATAATTCTAAAATAATATTTCTTAGAAACTAGTGATAATGATTCCTTATAGTTTATACCATTCTTTTGAGTGAATCATTTTATAACAAGCCATGCCTTGTAACTTTCAAGGTTACCATGAGAGTCATTTTTTGTTTTGAAGTCCTCATTGTTCATCAAATTTCATTGTCTCCTATTTTAATTTTCTTCTGTCTTGTTGTGGATGATGTTCTTTGTGCGTTCTTGTTTGATTGTTGTATTTTTTGTTTGGTGTGGTTCAGCCCGAGGCGGTTGTTTTTGTCCTCAATCCCATTTTTTGGTTTTTGGAGTTGGTTTTCTTGTTCCTACAATGGTGGATCCCCTTGGTTACATTTCCTCATCTGTTTTTACTTATTTGTATGGTTATCACTTAAACATAAAGTGATTTTATTTATAAAATAAAAATAAATAGTTTAGTGTGATTATATGGTCTTATTTAAGCCTATTAACCCCATACATGTAGGTGTCTCAAAATAGGTTTCCTACTAGTCCAAATTTCAAAAGGAGTCTTTGAAACTTCTTTCTGGGAACCCTATTTAATAAATACATGAATTTTTTTAAAGAATACATCAACAATGTTGGGAGTAAGGATGAATTACATAACATACTCCTAACCATATCCATTAATGTTCTATTCTGTCTTTCCTCTAAACCACTTTTTTGTTATGTATCTATCATATTTCATTGCTCACATGTGGAATACATTTATAGAAACATTGCAAATGAACTAGGTTTTTTACCACTTTCATCAAATCTTATATAATATTCACTAACCCTATCATACCTTATGAATATCACCTTTATATCTAATTACCTCTAAACTTCATTTACAAAAATTTCCTTGGAATTTATTTCTTGATATTTCTAATGAAATTAATTTTCATATCCATAACATGAAAAATGATCAATAAATGTGATAAAGTATTTTTCTTTCCTGATAGAATTGATTTAAAAAGGCCCACATATATTGCTATGTATGATCTCAAGGAGTTAAGAACTTCTTGTGGCACATTTCTTTGTGTGTTTTATTTTTTTACATTAATACAATCCAAAGAAATGTTTAGTTTAGTAAAATTCAAATTTTAAGGTTTTTAATATTAATAAATCTCTCTAATATTTATTTGAAAATATAACCTAAACATTTATTCTGCAAATAAACTGACTTTTCATTTACTAAATCGTGTTTCGGACCAAAATTATGATGCAAGCTCACAAGTGTTTAAGTATACATATTATGATGATTTATTTTATATAAACCATAATATAATAAAACAGATACAATCATGTGTGTATTCCCAACCAAAATTGAATATCAATTCAAAAAATTCAAAGAGAATCCATCATCATAATGTTTTGACAAATAAAAACAAATTCCTAGATATAGTAGGTATATAAAAGGTTTTTCAATAAATCGAAACTATATCCACTATCATGGATTAAATTGTATGTCCCCAGTACTTACATTGGAACCTTCACCCTATTTCCCATGAAGATGAACTTTTCATTTGGGCTTGTGATTTTTGGGTAAAATGAATCCCGACATCGTATTAGAAACATGATTCATGCAACCAAAGACAATCCACAATTTATTATGTGTAACTTTAGCTAAGTTTGATTCATAATATGTATAATCTTTTTTCTTACCTCTCTTTTTAAACCAAGCCTTTTGTTTTTTGAAATCATTTTGTAAATATTTAAATTTTCAATAGAAATGAAATGTATCATTATTTTTGTTCTTCTAGTTCTTTCTAGGGGACTCATTAACATTCAATGGATCATTTCCTTTTTCATGATTATTTTTACCATATTTCTTTCCTCTTTGTTGATAAAAATAATAGACAGAGTGTATTCATTGACTCTTTACATGTTTTTCATCTATATCTAGAATATTATTCAAATCTTTCACATTCCATTTATCTTAAATGGTGTTATAGTACATTTGGAATGGCACATACATAGATAGTAACAAGTTTAGGAAAAACTATAGAAGGAAAGTTTCATCCACTTCCATTCCAAAATATTAAAGTCTTAGAGAAATATTTTTCATTTAAATTACCTGATCATGCACAGTATGATAATAATAAAACATTAGGGTGGTTAATGTCCTCATTAATGTCCCGTGAAGAGATTTGTTAGAAGTTTAACGTGGGTCCCCTATGGATTTCATAAATCATTTATCACTTTCTTTTGGGGGATACCAAACATGATTTCACTTTCTATGCTCATTTTCATCAACATAAAACCTCTATTGATTAATCCATCCCATGATGCATAATATATTTTATCATTATAACTATTATAATAGGTAATATAAGCACGTTTCTCTACTATATGTGCTAAATCAAGATATAATATGCCATTTTAAAATTGGATTTTCTCACTCCAATTAGAGAAATTTATTCCATTATATACTGGAACAGTTGATGCATATGAGTGAAATGATGATGGAATGATAAATGTAATAAACACATGCTTGAAAATTATTTTAATAACAATAATAATAATACATTGATTTAGACAAAGCATTTAACATAAAATGCGTATTAGTGTTATCTATTCGGTAATACACCAATACACAATCATAATTGATACTAATTAAATTAAATTTATTTGGAAATAATATAAGCATTAGTTAGATTCATTTATTATACATGGAAATATAAATAAATCTCATAATGCATACAATTATCACCAAAAATAATATTTCGAAATTATAAGAATATAAAAAATTTAATTTGGGAAATTAATAAATTTCTCATAATAATGTATTTCAATTACTCATAAAATATAATAATAGTATCAAATTTATGAGAAATTACAACATATTATTTTCATGTAATTTTGGATCAATTTTAACATTATTATTTGACAACTTTTGAGATTAAAAAAATCCTATATGATAATGTTCCAAATATAAAATTTCATAACATAACATAAATATAAATACAATTTTTTTGGTTATTTATAAAATTAGTCAAATCATAATTTTATTGAAAATATTATTTGTAATAATAAAATAAAAGAATTTAATTGAAAATAGTCCCTATGTTACATTAGCAGGATATTATTATTACATTTAATCAAATAAGGATAATATAACCCAACAATTTGGATATAAAATTTTAAACGGATGATGGGAATTTTGAATCAATATAAATAAAAATATATTAAAACTAATAATTATCCATGATTTCATGATTTTTGGATGTTTGAAAACCCATTAAAATTAAGGGATTATCATATATATATATATATATATATGTGTGTGTGTGTGTGTGTGTGTTATGAACACCGATAAAGAGTGATGAGGGCCACAATATTCATTTTTTAATGTTAAAGAAAAATATTATAAACATTATTACATTATTTTAAATTATTATAAGAAGATAATATATCATTTTCAATTAATAAAATTTAAATAAAAAAACTGAAATTAATTACTACAAAATTTTACATAATTGAATTTCAATAGATATTTCTATACTACATAACTTAGATAATTTAAAAGATAAAAATTCATCAATCATATTATGTGGAAAAATGAACTTAACTTTAAAATTTAACCCTTTATTATTATAATTAAAAATTCAACACATAATCAATTATGGAAAATAAAAATTCCACCATATAATACAATATGTAAATTATTTAAATTATTTTTGGTAGTTTGATATATGAATTTATCATAGATCTAGATAAATAAAATTCACAATAAAAGGTATACCTTTATCCATTGAACCTTCTTGATTTGAGTCTCTTTGACTTTCTCCCACATAAAAGGATTTCTAAAATTTTATTACTCTCTCTTCCACATCAGTTTTTTTGTTCCTAGAATAATTGTTTTTCGTTAACTATTAATGTATACCAAATTAATATAAATATCCCTTAATATAATTTTATAATATTATTAATCATAATATCACTGATTTATTACTATAGAAAAGAAAACTCTTGAGCCATGTGATCCTTCTAAAAATGGAATGGAAATTTTATTGTGGGAATCATAGTTATTTTTTTCCAATAACTTTTCATGCAATAGATTACCTTTTAAAATGCATATGGTAGCAAAGCATACATAGTAGTGGATATAGTGGATTTAACATTAGAGAAATGAACTCAAGGTTTTATAAACTTATGAAAAAAGTCTGTACAAGAGGTTTTTGGTGTTGGTTTTACTAAATACTAATGTGGAAAATTTTTTAAATATGGGTTTTGTGTTGATTTCAATAAAAAATGAAGCAAAAAACCGTTGAAGAATCTATTTATGGTGTTAGTTGTTTTAAAAAATCGACACCATAAATCAAAAACCTATTGTGTCAGTTTTTAGAAAAACCGATGCCTAGTTTTTTTTCTCAAACTCTTCATCATTGGGGTTTTTAATAACCAATTTCAAAAACATTTTAAATTTATTTGGTATTGGGAAACTATCAATTTTTTGGATCTATGAAACCTCTCTCCCAACTAGTGATGACTCCCTCCCAACTCGTGACCACTCCTAAGGTGACCTGGTGATCCCCGATGGCCATTGTTGTGGATTTTCTTCGATTTTCACCACATGTGGTCTCCATTCTTCATCTTCTACCATTTTTTCATCATCCATCATATTATTTTTTCCTCATAAACCTATTTCTGGTTTACATTCAATCGTGGTTTGATTTTTTTTTCATCTTTATTATTCATTTTTAAATCATTTTTGTATAGATCTTATAGTTTTTATTCTTCAAATTCATTTAAGGGAGAGAAGTTCAGATTAAGTATCCATTTTCTTTTCTGAACTCCTAATTTTGTATGTTTTTTTAATTTTGAAGATAAATTATTTATCATTTATTTATATTTTGGAGTTGTTTCAATTATTAGTTTTTATTTTATTATGATTAATAAATTTTGTTGTATTTTTTTTTGAAAAAAAATATTTTTTGAAATTATAAAATGGTCTTGATTATATTATTCAATGAGAAATGATATATGGTGTCATCGTTCATTAATAAAATGGGCATCACATGTAATGACTCCATATTTTTTCACTAGTTAAATTAATGCAATCTTCAATAATTTTGCCACACGAAACACTGAACTAATGTAACAACTATGTAAAATGAACTAATAAATGTTAGATGGTTGACAATAATTAATTTATAATATTAATAAAACACATGTATATAATATGAAAATTAAAAGTTTATTATTCATAAATTTGTTTCATATATGATTTTTCCTATCTGATTATCAATAGTTTTTATTAAATGTGCTTATGTTTACCATATATATATATATATTTAAATGTTTATATATTTTAATATATTCACCAATTATATTGCAACATCATGTATTGAAACCAAGGAATTCCCACCAAGTAATGCAAGTCAGGTAAAGTAATATAGCAATCACATTGATGGTAGGGTACCCCTCAACACTTTTTCACTGATTATCCACTCTCCCACCCAAATGGAAAACATCATAGTGCTCCCACATCTACCAAAAAGTACCACATCACAACCCACCTATACACACATGGGAAACACAACTAGTCCCTAAACATAGGAAAACGAAGCTCATAATATCTCGCTTGCACACACCTGGGCCTCACAACCATGTCTCACCCACAATCATTTGGGCTACATACTACATCACATCTCAAAAACACCTGGGAAAGCACACCACATCTCATCTCGAGGACACTAGGGAGACCACAAATCATCTAATACAAAAGATACCATGGAAAACCCAACTCGCCCACACACACCTGGGCCTCACAAACCACTACCTGTGTGAAGAATCATAGGCTATCACCACCTAGAAGAGGGATCATGGAATATCAGGTGGCCATCCATCCATCCTCCCACTATGATGTTTGGGAAAGACACCCTCCCATGTGGAAATCAGGGTGTTCAGAACAATGTGCTCAACTATAGTGGGGTGTATATAGAAATCACATAGAAAAAACACAAGTATGTATATATAGTATCAAACAATGAATCATATCCAATGGGTTCTCAATAAAACAACCAACCACCATATCATACTTCAAAAATTTCTGATACATATAAATTAATTTATTAAGACCAGTAATAATAACTTCGGAAGTTGATAAATGAAAGTCATTGGAAAAAAGGCACAACTCAAACACACCCCCATCCTACTCATTTAACCAATCATAATTCAATATTAAAGAAACCATTTATTCATTACATCCCTATCCCGGAAAGAACCAACCACATCACGCAATAAGACACACAACATAAACCATGCCAAGGAAAAATAACCATAGAAGAGAAACTGACTTCATATATACACTCTATTTAACACCCATACCAACCACTACCACATCATTCTTCAAACTCATTCCACCAAGTCCTTCCACTCAACAAGAAAACCATCAAATTATAGACAAAACCTATAAAACAACTCGTCAAAACCAACCTGATAGCCTTGTTATTTAGAAACACCACACCAAAAATCCCCAGTAACAAAAACATAGAAAACCCAAACCTACATACCCACTTCTCAATAACCACCCATCTATTCCACAATTAGTCAATCTCTCAACCTGAGATTCCATAACACCACCAGTACCACCCCAACTTACTAGTGTTCTCTTAACTCCACCACCACACAACCAAAGAAGGCACAAGATAGATCAAAACCCCACATAGCACACAACCACATCAAAAAAGGAATGGTGTATCCAAATTTAGAAAACACTCGTTCTTTATTTCCAATTTTATAATTCAAGGGTTATAATAGAACAAGTCCGATCCTAGGAAATACATTAATTTAACTTAATATATGTGGTTAACAAATTACATGTATACAACCATTCATCCCATGATCAATAAAATCTATCACAAGTCATCCTGAGTGCACAAACAAAGACCAACAATGACCATGATTTTCAGTAGTCATACAACCCATACAAATCACCATATCAATAAACAACAAAACATAATCATGTGTCACTTTTCCCACCCTCTATTCATCTTTTTAAATTCAATTTTATTATCTTTATTAAACTTGGATTAATCTACATTCACATAGGAAACATTCATACACCCACCCCATGTGATGGTCAAATAAAAGGGAGACAAAGGAATCCCTGTATTAAGAAACAGATGATCTGAACCTCCTCCTTATGCCAAATAGGGGGGGGGGGTGCACAAGGCTCTAAGGAAGAATGATCCAAGGGTGAAACACATATGTAAAAATAAATAGGGATAAACGGTTCTGTGACTCTTGGGTATCAAGAAAAAAGAAAAATGAAGAATGAAGGAAAGGTGTGCGGCATTGAAGGACAAGATTTGTGACTGAAAGGACGTGAAACTGTTATGAACTCCCCATTTAAAGTGGATCTTGACCACATGCCTTGACTAAAATAATTTTTCATGAGGTGAGGAAATTAAATATATATTTTTAATCTGGAGAAACAACTTCAAAAACACTTAATCATGGTTTTAAACTCATTTTATGTCACATAAAGCATTCAGGGGGCAAATCTAGAAAAACTGGGAAATGCTAGAAATTGTGAAAAACTATCGAAATGAATCACTGTTGGGGGAGTCACCATCACGAGTCACTAGTGGGTGAGTCACCAGTGTATTATCCACCATTTTATGAGTCACCAGTGCAAGCTACTGGTGATGAGCTACCAACGGTGAGTCACCATTCGGTTAGCTTCCGTCGCGACTCACCGCTGCGACTCACCGTTGCAAGTCACCGATGCGACTCACCTAATGTTTCCACCTACCTCCTATAAATCACCACTGTGATTCACCGGTTTAAGTCTCAAATTCAACTCACCCTCAGCGAGTCATTGATGCGACTCACCGTTGGGACCTACCGGTGGATGACCCATCGTCAAAAGAGCTACTATTGAAAAACCTGTATTTTGGAAAACTCCTAAAATGAGTCACTATTGACTCCAAGACCATGTAAAATTATATATTTTTTTAAATTAATGGATCAGGGTGGTCTGGTCCATTACTTCAAATACCTCTCAAAATATTCTCTCCCTTGATAATTCAAAACAAACCCAGAAGAAAGAGGGGTCCAAACAACCACCCCGAAAGATACCTCTGAAGGATCTTTATATACTTGAAACACTCCTATGATTTGAACATACAAAGGACAAAATATAAATCACCCTATATTTTTCGAAAGATGGAGTAAATCCTCAACATCCAAGAACACCTCCTCCAACACCTACTACCCCAACTGACCATATGACACACCATACAAGTACAAAAAATCCACACTGTCTTTAACATATGAATCAAGGAATTACTTCCTCTATATTAAGATACCATTTGATCTAGGAAAAAATTACTCACACAAACATGTTTAATCACATATCAATTAATGAATCTTGATTAGGAATTTGGTCTCCCCTTTTCCAGCATCAAGATTTTATCACACATCACAGAACGAGGAAATAACTCATCACATAATAAATAATGTTCAATAATTACATTATAAAGGGAAACACAACAAGGAAAAAATTAGAATAACACTGGTTACTGGTCATTCATCTATGTCTCCCATTTCCAAGTAATATCCTCTAGGCCACCATGCCTCCACAACACACGGACTAAAAGAATGGTCCGTCCGCGCAACACCTTCTCTTGATGATTATGGATCTCCACTGGTCAATATAAAAATATCACGTTTTCTCCAAAATCCAACTCTACCCAGTCAATGACATGGGATTCATCATGAAGAAACCAATGAATTTGAGATACATGAAAAATGTTTTGGACCATCTCTAGCTGTGGTGGAAGAACCAAGTGGTATGAAACCTCGAAAACTCACTCGAACACCTCAAAGGGTTCGATGAACCTAGGAGAAAGCGTGGGCCCTTTTTCGAACCTCCACTGTCCACTTCGAGGGGAAACCATCAAGAACACATGATCCCCAACATTTGAATCCAAGGGAATAATCCTATGAACAACATAATAATTCTTCTAATCCCGTGTTGTTACATACTATCAGGGAAAGTTGAACCTTCTTTGTTCTTATCTACCCTACCTCGAGACAAAGAGCAGTTGTCTCCCTAACCTCTATCTACCACAAAGGTGAATGAACCGGTCTTCCATAAAAATATTCAAATGGAGACATTCCATTAGAAGAGTGATATCAATTATTATAAGAAAACTATACCAAGGGATACTGTTTCACCCAATATCCACCAAAGTCCATGATGCATGCTCGCAACATTTCGTCCAATGTCAGGATGGTTCGCTATGTATGCTCATATGAATGAGGTTATAATGGTGTGATGAGGCGTAATTGAGTGTGAAATACATACTAATAATCCCCTATATACACTTGAAGTAAATTGAACATCCTGATATGAGATTATGGATCATGAAACTCCATAAAGCCAAACCACCTCATCCACATACCCCTTAACCAAGGCATTCATTGCACCTGACTCCTTAATTGCTATGAAGTGAGATGATTTCCTCATCCAATCCACCATCACCTAGATTTCATTGTATCCTCCATAATCCTTGGGTAATTCTATGATGAAATCCATTTATATGTCATCCCACATCCACTTGGGAACATCTATGGGTTATAACAATCCATCAGGAACCAAGTTCTCTACCTTCACCTAGTGGCACACTAAACGCCTCACCAAGGAATCTTCTACAACTAGTTTCATCTCGGGCCACATAAAATATTCTCTCAATATGTGGTACATATTATAAATTTACAGGTGTACCACTAAGGGAAAGCGGTGAAACTCATGGAGAACTCCCTCCAGCATCACTACTGGAACATTAAACCTTCCACATAACAACATCTAATTCTAAACATCCTCCTACCATCCCTCCAGAGCGTCGCCATGGTTTACACAATCATGCACCACCTTTAACTCTGAGTATCCCCAATGAGACTCCTCCACATAATGTATTAGAGTAGACTTCACCATCAACTGAAATAGACATCCTCTACTGCCATCCATCCCTATATCTAATTGTAAGGTGGATAACTCTTCCATCACCTTCCAAGCATCCAAAGATTCCGAAACTACCTCCCTCTATGACATTGCACTCAATGCATCATCAAATACATTCCCATTTCCTGAGGTGTAAGAGATATTGAAATCATAATCCCAGAGAAACTCCATCAACCTCAAATTTCGCAAGATTAGTTATCACCAGGAAAATGTATACCTCAACCACCTGTGATCTATGAAGACCAAAAATCACTCCCCAATGAGGTAATTTCACCAAAAATTTAGTGCAAACATGACCGATGGTAGGTCCATATCATGGGTTCCATAGTTATTTTCATAGGGATATAACTTCCGAGACCCATAAGAGATCACACCGCAATATTTAATTAATATGCATCTCAAACCCAGACAAGAATAATCCTAAAACACCTCGAAAATAAGTCCTTCATTTGGAAACTGGAGTAATGATGTACTGACCAACATCCCCTTTAGATAGCCGAATGTTTCCTGGAACTACTCACTCCACACAAAGTTTGGTATTTTCTTGTCAGAGATGTCAATAGAGATGTTACTCAAGAAAAATCAGGTACAAATGTTTGATAATATCCTAAAATACTGAGAAAAATATGAACCTCTTCTAGATTCTTGGGTTCTTACCGAGAAAAAAACTCTTCAAGATTTGATGGGTCAACTTATACACCCTTCTATGACCCCACATGTCCAAGGAAGTTCACCTATCATGTCCAAAACATTCACTTGTAAAACCCACATACTTCCACTTATGGGATCATACACAAGTACACACTGACCTAGGAGACAAGTATCCCAGTTAAATGATATGGTGACTAGTGAATAAATCTAATGAGGTGAAGGCCCCCCCAAAAAACGAGTTTAGGGTAAGCAATGAGTAGGGAACTTTGTGGAGGTAGATACGGGATAGCAGGTAGAGTAGCATCAGTAGTTGTAGTAATTATTAATCCTAATAAGGTATAAGCTTCATGAGGGTATAAGAAAATTCTTCAAAACACTCATGTAAGTTAATTTTGGGGGAAGGTGGAACTGCTGGAGTAGTTTTGTGGGTACAAGTATAGGCCTCCAGGAAAAGATTTTATCTCCCAAATATTCCTAATGATTCTATCATTCTTAATGCATGGGGAAAATAGTGTGTCAATATACAACTATACTCTCTCTGTGAACTACATTATACTTTCGATTATGAGGTAATAAGTCTTTCTGAGTTGGGACATGAAAGAGTATAATTCCATGTTCCTTGATCTTAGGAAATTAAACATCTCAATGATCTTGATGAACTAATTCATTGTCATGTCATCCCATTCTCATGTCTTTTCACGCCCCCTGACTAGACATATATAGGTGTTTCTGGGAATTCCTTACCCTCCTAATATCTCAATGAACCAACTTGCTACTAGTGTAGTCAATTGTGGGGGATTATAAGAGGAGGAATCATGGGGAATCGATTCATAATTGGATTCCTATTATAAATGATACACTATAGTAGATTAGGTAAATTTAAATATTTTGTGTGCTTCAACCATTTTACACCATTCAAGATTATTGTCTAACTATTTTAAGTTTTCTAGGAATCAGATTTCACTGAGTAAATGGAATTTCATTATGAAAATAAAGCATAAGATGAGGGAACCCCAACCCTTGAGGGGGTTGGAGTAGGGTCTCCACCTGATGTTGTAGTCATAGATGTCTAACACCATCTTTTAAATTGGCATCTACAATTGAGGTAACAAGTTGTCAGTCCCAAGTATTTCCTAGTAACCAACACTTCATGGTATGGGTTTGAGAATCCACTAATGAAGATTTGTAGACTTAATTATTTTATTCTTTAAATAATCAAGACATACAACTTTGGGGTAGCTTCCGATAGTTAGGGGACCCCCGGTGAAAATTTATGAGATATCGGTCTGACTGTACCATTTTTAAGCCTTATGCCTTTTTTAAAAATTTATTTTCTTTTTGACTCCCATTATTTAAACTCATAAAAAAATAATTTCAATGGAAGTTCAAATAATTTTTTTGATATCACCCAAAAGTGCTGATTCTTGATTCAGTAGAGCTTGAAACTGAGGAAACTATGATAAACACTACAGTCCTGGTAGAGATGACGGGGAGGCTGTGGTTGTTCGGCCACCCAAAAAGGTCCCATAGTATGAATCTATTGACACCAGAACCACAATATATGGGATTTAAATCATGAAAACAACATATATGGTTTATGGGAAAATGATAAACATTCCAACATTGAAAATAAAATCAATGATGACTACTAAAGATGATGCCCCAACAAAGGTGGTAAAAATTATGCCACCAACAATGGTGGTTGAGGAGGCTGTACCGGATGATATTACCTTGGAAGTTCCATAGGAGGTGAATGGGTCTCCCATTTTATGTGAAGTATATGGATAATATAAATTTTACCTTGACATAGGTCTTATCCAACTAGAGGACTTTCCTATAGATGACTATACCACTGATGTGTTAGCATTCTTCCATCAGTATGAGCCTGTTCCACTTGCGGAATTCAAGGATTATGAATAAAATGTTACTGAGGAGAGTCAAGTCATACAACACAATGAATATATGATTGTGTGTAATTTAATCACTCGCACTCCACTTTGTGATATTCCAAACTAAGTGGGATATCTCGGCGATTGGTTAGACGGAATGGGGACTGTTTGGGTGGATTATAATGGACTCCATGAACTATCTCAATATTTTATCATAAAACGGTCATATGATGAGTGGAAGGAGTTTGATTTTTACTTGAATAAGAATAAGTATGAGGTCACTCAAGTTCTCTAGGTAGCCAAAAAATCTATTGATTTCATATAACAGTAGGTTTGAGAGCTTGAAAACACCATCAATTATCTAGTAGGGATCATTAACCAATTAATGGTAAATAAGGATAAGGTAATAGACTTTAAATCATTAGTGGATGAGTTCCAGGATGAGAAAAACTACATGAAAATCATGGTTGATGAAGTTCACCCAACCGCGAACGAGGAGGTGACTAATCAGGTGGAGTGGAAACAAAATCTGAAGGATAATCAACATAAACAATCTAATATCAAATTATCAATCACTAGGGTTGATCCATAGTAGGTTTTATCTTATCTTGAAATAAAGGATATGCTCTAAAATGAAAATGAACTTATAAAATTTTGGATTGGTTTTTTAGATTCCATGTTTGACCAAATGCATCCTTTCTGGAACATATCAATCATATCAAAAAGGCAACAAATAATGAATATCTAATTTTATTTGATTCATTCATGGTATGGGAAATAAGGGCCAAAAGTAAGAATTATCATTTATATGAGATTTACAAAAAATGTTCCGAACACCTATGGTCTCAACCTTTCTGTTAACCATCAAGAGTGTCTTAAAAAATAATATCATTGATGGAGAATGTGACACTTTTCATAGAATTTTTTTCCAATATATGGTTGTGTAAAAATGGGTTATTGCAAGGGGAAAATATTCCTCCAGAACAAGGCGGAGTGAAAAGTATGAATCAGGACTCCCAAGAATAGGGATGAAAAATGGGTGACATGGTGATATAGGATGACCGATGAACATGTTTGAATCATATATTCCATTATCATTTTTTTGAGGATGGAGAGAAACAAATGAGGATCAACTATTAAATATTTTCAAAACATAATACCCATCAAGATTCTATTGAAAGTATTTTGGAGCATGTGACTAGGATGTTTGGTGAGACAATGTGACCAAGAACCATTATTTTTATGGGGGCTTATTAAGAAGTAAAAGATGATATAGATTTGAATCCATAGAGAAATGATGTTTGGGAAAGAATTGGGGGAATATTCGTATGGATTTAAACACTTGAAGATTTACACCACCAAGGTGTTAAGTAAACATGGAAAGAGTTTTGGTCTGAAAAATGGTTAGGTTAGTATTCCAAGATGAGCACCTTATTGGGTGCCTGTTTTGGCCAAATAATTCAAATGGTGAGGTAGATGATCAAAACAGAAGTGGGGAAAGGGTTCCTCAAGTGAAGCCCTAAAATGTTTTGTAGTTTTTTTAATTCTATGAGTATGAATAGTGTTAAATTTATCATATTATGGAAAGGATATTTAAAATGTATTTTTAAATCTTAATGTGAGGATGATTCATTGACCTATTTAATATTGTGGGATTAAGATGCTCATAGAAGAGTTTTTCATCTTGAGACCATGAAATGTGAAAAATCATGAATATATCCCCTGTAGTCAAGTTAGTGGGATGAAATAATAAGAAATACCTGGGTGGCACTTCATAGAGAATATTGTGAGGAAAGGAAGATGATATTTAGCTCTAAAGTCAATGATCTTCCATGGACCACCTATCCTCCATAGATGGCTGATGTCCCACGAACTGCCTCTCCCTCTACAGAACCTTCTTCCATTGTGGTCTATAGTGGATCACAGAAACCCCTTCTATGAACAACCTTCGCCAAACTATTATCTTTTCGTGTAATCCTTCTCATGAATCTCTTCTCCCCGCAGAAGTATTCCTTGAGAACACTTTCATACTTCACCGAATTATTCCCTGAGAAAATAATTTTTCTTATGAAAAAATCTCTAATTAAACATGGGATTAGAATTCCTTATATAGTAAAATTGATCAGAAAAATATGGTAATCAATTTTACAAAAATATTCAATGCGATACAGTCTTCACCGCAGACTATGCTCCTCCTAAGAACCATTTTCCCTTCGTAGTCCGTGCAGCACCTTTCTTAGTTGTGACTTACGATTACTTATCCAAAAAATTACTGCATATCAGTCACAAATGAATGACATCCAGTGAACTTCAAACCTCTAATTAATTGTGATCCACACTCGAACTGTTTCCCCTATGCTGTCTACATACTACGCTTTGTGATCCACATAATACTGCTATGCATAAATGCTTACTTTACCAATTTCTTTCTCTATTACACTTACCTCTTATGCGGTCCATGAGCTGTTATTCACCATCTGCATACTGCTCACTCATTTTCATAAATCCTTCCATTTCCAAAAATGAACTCTTAATTTTGAGGCAAATAATTTGGAAAACATTGGGAAACTTCCCAACATTAAAAACCTACTTTGAAAACATCAAGCATACTCATTCGTAATCATCTATCTTTATCAACAAAAAAACCAACCCAAAACACTAATAGAATGCTTTGAGGGATTTTCTCATCAATTTTCACCTTTGGGTTTGTTGAAAATTCTTCACATTTTGATATATTGTTGAATATCCCTCCATATTTTTTCAGAATTTGATTCTCAAGATTAAGATACCAATAAAGGATTAACTAAACACACACTCTAAGCCTACATGATCCATGCTCGGCTTGAGAAACAAGAGTATAATGAAAATTTCATCAATGAATCATGTCTTTACATTCCAAAACCACTGTTATGCTTCCATCAAAAACCTCATCTATCGTGATATATAATATTTGATCGATCAACTTTAGAGTATTTAGATTTGATACCCCATATCTCACTGATCCCCTATTAGATTCTCCCCATGGCTTGACTAAGATATTTTCTCCCCTTTTATAGCAACAAATTCTCCCCCTTTTTCAACTAAACTAAAGATCACTTCATCATGGTTTGTCACTTGGTAATGAACTTGTATTATCACATTAAGGAAAAACCAACCATACCTCAGAGAGAGGGGGTCATAAATCCAAACTTTTTCATGCAGAGGGAGTTAACTAAACTCCTTGATCTAGTGGATTCCATTCAAATGCTTCCTTGGGTAAGTCCTTTGTCAGAATATCACAAGTTGTTGTCATATAGGAACATACTCAAACATCAAAAACCATTACTCCACTTTCTCCTTAATAAAATTATATTTTATTTCAATGTACTTTGTCCATGAGTGGGGGAATATATTTTTTCTATGATTTATAGAACTTGAAATTTCTCAATGGATTCTGATCATATACTTCACTTCAACTCCCATATCATTAAGTTGTTGCTTCATCCATAATAATTGTGTGCACACTTGAATAGCTTTAGTATATTTATACTTTTCAGTGATAAATGAAATGAAATATATTTTTTATTTCTTATACAAGAAATAAATAGTTTAAGAAGATATAACACACCACCTGACATTGATTTCCCATCATATACTGATCCAAGCCAATCTGCATCTGTATATCCCAATGGATATTACTGATATTTTTCATTATAAAGAAAACCGAAATCCCCTGTTACTTTTATATACTTAAGTATTCTTTTCACTAAAATCATGTTTATTTCCTTAGGATTAATTTGATACCTTGATTCTTAACATGTGAAAAAAAGCAGGTCTTGTCACTATCAAGTACAATAGACTGCCAATGATTTTCTATATTTTGTGACATTAACTACATTGCCTTCATCAACCCATGATAGTTTCATCTAGGTATCCACCATATTCATTATCACTATTGGATTAAGCATTCCAAATCTTTTCAAAGACTATTTTTTATATTTTGATTGCGAAATGAATGTGCCATTATTTCCTTGTTTTACTTGTAAACCATGGAAAAAACTTCTATTCACCAATAATTGACATTTCAAACTCACTTTTCAAGAATTCAAAAAATTATCTAAACTATGTTTATTCTTACCCATCGATGATTATGAAATCAACATATACTAGCGCCTTAATATTTTGATCACTTTTATTACTGGCATAATGGTTTAAATCAGTTGTAACAGACTAAAAACCAAGATTCATAAAAAACTGATCGAGTCTTAAAGAAAATTCTCTTTATTATTGCATCAAGACATAAAGATCCTTTCCCAACCAAGAAAATTTTTTCTCATCTTTATGAATGATAAAATTCTATGGCTTCTCAAAGGAAACTTCTTATTCTAGAACCCCATTTAAAAATGTGGACTTAACATCCATCTGGAAAACTTTACACCTTCTTTGCACTACTATGGACAAGAATATTATGATTTTCTTTAGCTTCTAAATAGGTGAAAATGTATCATCAACATAAATTACCCCTATCATGATTACCCTTTTTTCACTAGTCATGATTTTTTTTGAATAACTGTTCCATATTCATTCATATTATTGAGAAAGGCCCTTTTATTCCTAATGACATTCTTATTAGTTGGCTCCAAAAAAAATCTCCAATGTTTGATTATTCTCAATGTGGTCAAGATATTCATTCATATCCTGAACCCAATTCTCATTTCCAACTACTACATGATATTTTTTAGGCTATACATGTGACAAGTACAAATCTTTTTATAGAGTCTTAATCCTCTTTGTCTACACTAGAGTTGTCTGATGACCAATTAGGTTGTATATAAAAATCCAAGATATTCTATTATGTCTTTATGAAGATAATTAATTATGAGCATCCTTTTCATTATCTAAATCCTCTTTTTAAGTAAACTGTAGAACTAGAGCATCCCCTGATCATATTATATCTTCATCACTATCCTTTTCATTCTGATCATTTATTTTTAGAAGATTATACTCATTGTCCACTATAGTTATATCATGGATTTAAAATACCTTTACTCGCCCCTTATTGAAGTATTTATATGATTTGATTTTCATTGAGTAGCTAAGAAATATCCCATCATCTCCATGAGATTCAGACTTTTTCTCCTAATTCAGAATGAAACACTTACTTCTAAAGACTCAAAAGTAATTAAATGTCTCATTATTTCCATACAATAGCTCATATGAATTCTTCTCTTCTTTAGGACATAACAATGCTCTATTTGATGTGTAGACCGATTTCATCATTGTTTCTTTCCAAAAATTCATAGGATGGTATTTCTCAATGAGAATTATCCTAGAAATTTTGTTGATAATTCAATTTCTTCTCTCAACAACTTCATTATGATGTGGAGTTATTACTACTGAAACTTAGTGCCTCATCCCATGTTTCTCAAGATAATCCTCTACTTGGATATTTTTGAACATTGATACATTACTTGTTCAAATCTTTTGTATTTTCTAACCAAGAATATTTTAAACATCCCACTGATATATTGTAATGAAACTAAACACCTCAAAATTGTGGGTAATGATTGATACACATTCCATTCTATGAAAATCATCAATTAAGAGAACATATTATCACATCCCATCAATATCTCTTGGTGAAATTGGTCCACAAACATCAATATGAACCAACTCAAGAACTCTTGATGACCATTGATCTTTTTCTTTATATATTTTTTGAATGATATTACCTTGTTAAAAATAATCACATGTACGAGTAAAATCACATGATAACCTAGTTATGTTACAAGAAGCATCATATTTCACCAAATCATCCAAGGAATATTTTTCTCAAGTGACTAAGATGTTTATTCCATAACTTGTTTTATTTTTCCTAGGACATAAAGGAAAAATCTTATTCTCCACTCATAGTGTAGAGGTTTAATTTTGTATGCTTTTCCTACAAAACAACTGCACCATATATTTCCTTTATGACATATAATTTATTTGAAAAGCTTATGGAATGTACTAAATCACATAGTTGAATAACACTAAGAATGTTTTAACTAAAACCTTCAACAACTAAGACATCATCAAGTCTCATGTATATACCAAAAAACATGGCTTTTTTGAGCCACCAATCATTAGTCTTTCATCATTACCAATTATTATGATACCTTCCTTATCATTCCTTATTTTGGTGACTTTTTCTTTATTACATTTTATATGAGAGGTGCATCCAATATCAATAATCCATGTTCCAATGTGATATGATGCTTTAAAATAAATATCTGCAACCATTACTTGTTCAAATAACTTTTTTTTCATCCATTTTTTTGAATTCATACCCAGTACAGATTAATAATCTTTATCTTCCTAAAAGTATGATGGACCGACTTCATCTTACAGAGCAAAAAATTATTTTTTCATTTTTATCCCATTTGATGAATGGTTCATTCTCCTTCTTTTGTTTCTTCACTCATATTGAAATATTTTATGAAGTTTCAATGAAGAGAGATAAAAGATTACATGAAATCTTGGGAATGATGGAAATTAAAATTTCTACCAACATTCCACCTTAATTTAACATAAAATAATTAATTGTCTGAATTTTAAAGCCACTTAATTGACCAAAGGCCCTCTAAATATCTATATAAGATAGATTTTTGAAAGTAAATGGATGTTTTTATTGCTTGTTCTTTTTTGTAATGTTATTTTATAATTTATTTTTATTGTATGTAATTAATTAATTTGTATGTTTTCTAAACCCATTATTATTTTATAATTAAATGATTTCAACTTTCTTAAATATTTTTCTTTATCTATTTATCACAACGATACCATTTTTTCTAGGTTTTAAAACTCCTAAAAATGGATTAATTCTTATTATTTGATTATTTTCCCTTCTTCAATCCCACTTCCATGATCCCACATTCATGTAGAGAACCGAAGCTTGATGTACATGGACATTACATTACTTTTGTGGAATACTTAATACATAACAAAAACAGGCACACAAGGACCGTAATAGTTTAGTATATTTGGAAACATGGAACGTAATCTTCTAATCACGGTGAAAGATCTTCAACATCTCCCATAAAGATATTCCCCTATTATTTCTTACCTAAAACTTTTATTTATATCTTGGGGAAAAGAAAAAATAAAATGGGTGAGATAAAATGCTCAGTAAGGGTAATCATGGATAAAATAAAACATACCATATACATTTGAACTTAAAAACATGAACATAATGTTTAAACATCAAAAGCCTGAGCAATGACATAAAACATGGAAGTATGTAAGGCATAGATCATAAAGAAACAATAAGAATGATAAAATAGCATGAGAATAAAACATGTAATTGTGGCAACCATTAATCACATGATATGATTTCTATATTAGCCAAGGCATTGCTGCCAAGACCATCTTAGTGGACAATGTCCCTTTTTGAATCGAGTTCACTCCTTGTTCCAGTCCTGTATTACTGAACCGGTTTAACTTTCCATCCATCCATGTCTATCTCATGATATATAAATCTTTACCCAATGCATTGGAGGGAGATATAGGTCCCACCCATCTCATAATGAAATCATTCTTACTTGTGCCACAATATAAACATACATCATTCATAATAACCCAATGAATAAAAAGGGTTTCATAAACGTCATCTCATCATCACATAATCCATATAAAAGTAATGGATATCATTTCATAATAATAAAAGTGAAACCATGTAAATCATAGATACATTATACTTGAAACATACACATATGAAATAATGTCATCTTAGATGGAAAAATGGTTTTGATAAAACACTTGAAATGAATTCTTGAGGAAAATATCCTTTCTTCTTCAAAATCAATTTCTTTTCACAAAACGTTAGGCAATTTTAAAAGAAAGATATTTTGTTGGAAAGAGTCATGAAATATTTTGGAGTAATATTCATGAAAATAAGGCTTTATAAAACCGTAAAAATCCATTCGTGTCGTATAAGTTAAAAAACATTCTTCTCATACTTTTGCCGGAAAAGTCATAAAGTACCTCGTAACGTAAAAAAAAGAAAGATTCCTTACATACCATGTAGTAAAAGTCAATAATGGGTAAAAAGGAATTTAAACATACATTAAAACACTTTTATAAAACATGGACATGGATGATAGAAATAACCCCAGTAAATACTTACGAATAAGCAATCTCGGATAAAAATGAGATTTGAAAAATTATCCCTTACCTTAGGCCCAATATGCTTCGTACGTATCCGAACCTCCTGTATAATGATTTAAATAATGTCATTGAATTATTACAGAATCATATTCATTGTTATGATATCATATATGGTTCACTTATAACTTTATATTACCCGTTCCTTTGAAAGTTCCATGTTAAAGTATCATTTTATTTATCGTATCTGTTTCGACATGTCATTCTTGATATTATTACATATATCCTAATTTACATAATTCCAAAATTTAAAACATGATTTATATGTAATATATATTCATCATATACATATATTTTATAGATCGATAAAAGGAATGAAAGACACAGTTCATGGAGATGGTAGGCCGTACGTACGCATGAATGCTATTTTCGTTTCCTTAATGAATTGAATGAAACTAAATAGATGAAATACATATCCATTAGCATTATTAGTTAATATATTTAATTATTATTCATTATATAAACTTTATGATCATTCATGTATGGTTAACATGGAGAATGAATCTCATCGCATCGTGGAGACGGTAGTCTGCACGTACGCACGAGCGATGATATCGTTCCCATAATTATTGAATAGAATTGGAGTGGATGGTATAATATATAAGAATCATTATGATGTTATAATAACCATATATAGTTATTATTTTCACCATTATACCCATCCATGTAAGGTTTTGGTGGAAAAACATATTACACTACGACGTGGAGACGATATTCCGTACGTACGCACGCGCGGTGATTTTGTTTTCTGTAGGATGGATAAAAGGTGAAATAGGGTTGTTTAATATTTATAATAACAAATCAGTATATTAGGGATACTGATTTTATCACTTCATAATGAAACAACAAAATAAGAGGGAGTAGAAGAAGAATGGAACTTGAAGAAAACGACAGAAGGTATTACCTCTTTCTCGAAGTGCCACCTTTAAACTTTCTCTTAGGGCACTGAAATTGGTCTTTGAAGAAGACCAGGAACTCTAGGATGTTTCTAGGGAATTATATAAGTGAATTTTTCAGGGGTTGGCCGAGCATGAAGGCTCAAAGTGGTGTGAGGAAGAGAGGGAGGAGATTCCCTTTTATAAGGGAGGAGAGGGGAACCTTTGGAAATATAAGAAAATATTAATTTATTTTAAATCCCAACCCCACATAAGAACTTCCAAAATGACTAAAATAAGAATATTAGATGAGATAGGGTTGTAATCTCATCAATAAATAAAATTTGTAAATGTTAGTAATTTATTTTAAACATTATCATCTTGATTTATCCTTATTTAGTCAATTTAATTTTATTTGTGGTAATAAAATTATAAATTATAAATTATTATATATTATTACTTATTTGTTGTGAATTTTCCATAATTGGATAATTTATAACATTTTATACCATATAAATTTAAATTTATAATTTTTAAATATTTTTTTGATTTTTAAACAATTTTATAATATGTTATTTCTATAAAATATCAATAGTGTCAATTTTGACACTATTCATTTATTTGAATTTAAATAAAATATATACCAAAGATATGTTAAAACTAAAAGCTTTAATAGATTCCTAAAAGGTCATATGTGTCTAAAAAAATTAGTGGAGAACATTAAATAGTTCATATAATATATATTTTATTATTTTTAAAACAATTTATTTGGTTTATCTCTTAATAAAATATTTACTACAACATTTTTGTATAATTGTTTAATATACTTGTATGTTGCATATAAATTACAAATAATATCCTATGATGAATATAAATATATTAAATTTTATAATAATACTTCTACTCGAATTTATCATCTTAAAATCACCATATTTAAATTGTTATATTTATTAAATTATGAAGGTGACAACTTTGGCATCATTTAAAATAAAATAATATAAGTGTCATAAAAACTTTTATAAGGCTCCAAATGGTCCAATATTCTACCATTGGATGATTAGGGTTTATAATTAAACTACTAATAATTTTTGGTCAGGGTTTTGGGCCTTTTTGGGTCACTATTAGTTTATTAAAAAATATATTCTTGATTTTTCACTAGATAAACAATTTCTGCATCACTATTGTGTCACAATTAATGATACTTATTTAATCCCTAAAAATTATAAATAAATTCATATAATGTAGATAATTTCATTTGATTCTTTAAGACTATTCATGTTCGAAGTTTCATGAATTTTATCACTAAATTAAAATTAATATACTTATAATATTTAAGATAGTGACATGTTGTCACTTTCTTTGGTTTTAATAATAATTAAATTATTTTCATGGAAAAAAGTCCATTAAATGATTATAATCCGACCCTTAGGTGATATGGGTCGACTTTTAGTCATCCAATAGGATTTTGGTAGGTGTTAGGTTAATTTTATAATCTTATATTTACCCTTAATTACCTGATATACCTTTAACTACGGCAAATAAAATTTACCGTAGTTACTATTCATAAAGCCCAAAAATAAAAAGTATCTTTTTAACATAATTTGGACCCACTGATTCCAAATATGGAATCCATTTTTTCAAATTCAATACACAAAAGTTTCAGAAATTAAATTAAAATTAATCCCGTTGTCGAAAGAAAACAGGTTTTTGTTTAAAACATTGGAAAAGATTGAATTGATTTAACCTACGAATTCAAGGTAAAATCAATGCTAATGACATAAATTATATTAAATGGTAAAAATATATTCTATTTATACTTTAAAACCATTAAATATTATAATTTAACCACATAAATTATTACGATGAAAAAAATTGTTTTTAATTAAAATATAGCGTGTTTTTACTATTCATTAAAATATGAAAGTTATCAGAATAATATAAAAATTTTATCCAAGGTAAAATTTTATATCCTTATTCCAAAGAATAATTTTATTTTGTAAAATTGAACTTATAAACATGTCAAAAACTAGATTTAAAGTGGGTGCGTCATCAAAAGGCGGTAAAACTGCATTTTTTGAAAAATAATTATTTTACCTGAAAAATTTATTTTGTTCACATAAAATGTTTTAGAAAATTTATAAGATGGATAATAATGTTATAAAATTCAAAATGTGGTTAATAATATTCATAATGGCTAGTTCGTGATAATATTATAACCATATAACGTTGTTTAGTGAAACTCGGTATTGCGTACAACACACGCTATCGAAGAAGGTCGCGATTGCGTGTAATGAAAGCCAAGTCAGGGTTGCGTGTAGTGAAAGACTCCTTTGTTGTTTTGTATAACAAAATACAACCATATTTTATTTATACATTGAATATATATATATACAATCAAATCCGTAAAAAATGACTGTTCGGCACTGCACTTCTGGCTGCGCCGTTATCCCTGTAAACCCTAGGGTTTCTTTGCTTCACAATTGAGCTGTTTCCCCCAAATCTCATCCTAATTTCTGCTAATGGCTGATTTTGACTCGGATTGGTTGGCCACCACACTTTCTTGCAAGATCCATGTATAAAAGGAAGAGCTGCCTCTGGTGGTTCGACCACAAGGTAATTCTTTCATTGAAGCCCCGTGTGGGATGGAACATTGCAATGCCTCGGCAGCGGGTACCCCACTCTGTAGAAAGCTCGATGTTGGAAAATTTGTAGTGGAGGCTGATCCTGAAGCGCTGCAACATCGATAAAAAATGTGTAAGATTTCTATTTTAGGTCGCATCTCGTACCTAAAAGGAGATAAACCATGGTCCAATCCAGAACTCAAAGCCAGAATTGCACACATTTGGGGTTTCATGGATTGGAAGCTGGTCCCCATCGGAAAAGGGTACTTCCATATGCTCTTGAAATCGCAGGAGGCACTCGACCTTGTTTGGAGATCCGACAACCTTTAACTTAAGCCCGGGGTGCTTCATATCTCTGACTGGGACTACACCTTCAATCCATATTCTGCAAGGAATTCAATGGTGCAGATCTAGGTAAGACTCCACGGATTAAGCTGGTATTTTGGGCATCCTAAAATCCTCAATGATATTTCATCGTGCATTGGTACACCTCTAAAAATAGATCAAATCACTCTGAATGCTGATATTGGCCTCTATGCGAGGGTGATGGTGGAAGTAGATATCTCGGCCAAAGTTCCAGAGGTCATTACCTTCATTGAAAATGACTTCAAAATGGAGGATCGAGTTGAAATAGAGCGTATTCCTCCATACTCTGAATTTTGTAAGATTGTTGGGCACTCCATTCGTAAATGTAGGGTGGTGCAAAGCCAGGTGGTTCAAAATCAGGTGGTGCCGCCCACTTATGATGGTTGGATTCAAGTGAGCCGCAAGAAGAAAACCAAGAACCCGGCGTCACCTCCTACAGATGTCCCTAAAAAACGTGCGGAGGTCTGGGTTAAGAGACAAAATTACCCAGGTGAGAGCTCAGGGGTTACCTGGGCTGAGCAAATCGATGCTGAAGATGATTCCACATTAGAACTTGAAATCCTGGATGATTTACAAAAAATGATGATGGATGAGTGCGAGTATTAGTATGCCACTGAATCTGCTACTCTGATGGTCATGGATGATGGTAACCCACAGGCGACTCATCAGGGGAATCCTCCACTACCTGGGTTGGATGGTCCACCACAGGTGCCTCCATTCTTATCTTTTTGTGTGGCTCTGGAGGCTGCACTGTCGAAGACAGTGGAATCTGTGACTGATTATTCTAAGACCCCTCAGCAAGCTATTGCTATTAATGTTGTATCAATAGAGATAGAAATAAAGGCAATTGATCCTACGATTGCTGCTTCAAGTTTGATGTGCATGCTGCCCCTCAAGGTAATACCTCCTTGGAATTTCTAGTTTCTAGCATTCTTATAACTGAAAAATGTTTAGACTCGCATGTTACATATTTGTTCACTAAACCGATTAATCATTTTGATAAAGATGTAACAGTGCCATTGGCTGGGGCAATGGACTTGCAGGACACTCTTGTCTCATCAATTGCTCCTCAAGAAAATGTTCCTATTGAGAAATTGGGCACTAACATGCCCACCACCAATGTTACCGTGTCTCCCTCTAATATTAATGGTTGTCATATCTCAGATGTTGTTAATCTTTTGCCTGATGCCACATTGAGCGAACATGATATGAATATCACTCCAGCATCGTCTTCTAATCTTAGGAGATCGAAGAGAAAAAAAGGCTCGAGTAGATCTAAGATGAAAAAAGGGAGCAATGGCTCCAAGCATAGATCTTAATAGATGTCATCTTTTGGAATTGTCAGGGTATTTCTAACTCTAGCACTTTATCTGCTCTTAAAAGAGCCATTTTGATACACAAACCAATGATTTTTTGCTATTGCTGAACCAAAAGTGAAGTTCTCTTTTAAATTTATCCATCTTGCTTCCTCTGGTTATAATTTTTTAGGTGCCTGCACTAATAGTAGTATGATTTACTCTCTTTGGATTTTTTATCATGCTTCTTTGAAAGATGTTACAATTCATAATTTATCTGGTCAAATGCATACTTGTGACTATGTTTTTAATAATCTATATATGTTCTGCACTTTTGTTTATTCTAAAAACCGATATCAGGACCGTCGACCTCTTTGGAATGACCTGTCACATTTTGCTGTTAACTCCACTGACCCTTGGTTAGTTCTTGGGGATTTTAATTCCATCCTTCCCCCCAGTGAAAAAATTGGGCCCTCTCACTCCCAAATATCTTCTAGAGAGTTTAGAGCCACTATTGAGGACTGTAATTTGGTTGAGGTTAATCTCACAGGTGCTGAGTTTACCTAGTATAGAAGGCATCATAATAGGATGGTGGCCAACAAACTAGATAGGGCCCTTGTGAATCTTAAAACTCTCGATGCTTGGGACTCCATTTCCAGCATCACCTTACATAAACTCTTCTCTCATCATCATTCTATCTTGGTCAGCTTCCACTCTAAGCGGGCCAAGGTGAGTATTCCTTTTAAATACAACAATGCTTGGGCTAGTGACGTAGAGTGTTCTAGGATTATTCACAATTGTTGGACCTTGATGAATCATCAAACCGATGACTTTGCTTGTATCAGAAAAATCAAACAACTAAAGCTCTGTCTCAAAGGCTGGTGTAAGGATAAATCGATGCAAATTGATAGAGACATAGACAATCTTGAGACTGATCTTAATCAAATTCAGAATAATTCCACCCATACTGATTTCTCTTCAGACCCTCAGTTAGAGATCAATATTTCTACAAAACTCAACTCTTTGCTGACTCTCAAGGATAACATATGCAAACAGGTCTTCAAAACTAAATGGATCTCTGATGGAGACCGTAATACTAAATTCTAAAATACTCTTCAAAGGGTTAGGAAGGTCGGTCGTCCTATATCTTTTCTAAAACATAATGACATCCTTCTTGACTCTGAGGCTTCCATTTCTAACCATGTGGTAGACTATTTTGAGAATATTTTCAATGGAGATTGTTCCAACAAGGAACTTCTCCCTAGAATTATCCCTAATTTAGTCCAAGAATAATGACAATGTTTTTCTCCTGGGAATTCCTCTTGATCATGAAATTAATGATACTGTTTTTGGTCTAAATCCTGAAAGTGCTCCTGTGCCTGATGGTTTCAATAATGGTTTCTTCCAACTCCATTGGGATGTTATTCAAAAAGATGTTTGAAAGCTGGTTCAGAATTTTTTCTCGACAGGTTTTCTCCCCCATGGTATCAACGATCAATTCCTTACCTTAATACCCAAAGTGCCCAATGCCTCTGAAATTCACTGGTTTCGGCCTATCGTGCTCATCAACTCAATTTATAAAATTATCACTAACTAATTGCCAATAGACTCTCTCCCTTGTGTAATAGAATTGTTTATTGTAATCAGTTTGGTTTCATCAAAGGGAGGTCTATTCAGGACTGCATTTGTCTTGCTTCTGAATCCATTAATGCCCTCAATAAAAAATCCATAGGAGGCAACATTGCCATCAAGCTTGACATTCGAAAGGCCTTTAACACTATTGACTGGGGTTTCATTTTCAAAGTTCTTCAGGCTTTTGGATTCAATGATACCTTCATTAGAAGGATAAATTATCTCTTTAACTCAGCTTTTATATCTATCCTCATAAATGGCTCTCTTAAAGGTTATTTCAAATGTTCGAAATGAGTACGACAAGGTGATCCTCTCTCAGCCATTCATTTAGCCATTGTGGAGGACTACCTTAGTCGTCTCCTCACCTCTTTGGTTCACTCAAACAAGGTTAAGCCCATTCTGGATGCCAGAAACCTCAATGCCCCATCCCATCTCCTTTATGCGGATGACATTATTATTTTCCTTAATGGTGGAAAGCACAATATCACCTCTCTCAAATCTTATCTTTCTCATTGTGAAGAGATTTCGGGGAAATCCATCAATTAGAGAAAATATTTTATTTTCTTCGGCAAATCCTTCCCAGCTTCCAGAAAAACTCACATTATTGAGAGTCTCCGTATCAAAGAAGGGTCATTTCCTTTTACTTATCTAGGTGTCCCTATCTTCTGGGGTCTGCCTCAGACCTCCTACTTTAATGATCTAGCTACCCAACTCATTAATCAGCTTTCTTCCTGGAAAAGAAAAATCTCTTTCTATGGCTAGTAGGATCTACCTTGTGAAAGCTTCTATTGTCTCCAAAATGGTTTATTCGTTAATGATTTACAAATGGCCTATTAGACTCCTTAAAAAAATTAACACTTATATTAAAAATTTTGTCTGGACGGGGAGCATTTTGAAGAGAAAACTGGTTACTGTCCCCTGGTCCACCTTTTGTAAACCTATTGAAAAAGGAGGTCTTGGAATTAAAAATCTCAAGTTCTTCAATGAAGCCCTTCAGGATAGACTCACTTGGAACATAATTAACAGAAATGATGACTCCATTTCCTTCCTCAAAAACCATTTCATGGATAAGATCAAATCCCGTAACTTGAGTTATGTTAACTCTTCACTCTAGCCATCCATTAGAAATTCCTTTAACAATATCATGAACAACTCTAGATGGATGGCCTCTTCTGACACTACGCTGAATTTCGGGCTTGACAACTAGAATGGAGTTCCCCTTATTTCGATGATTTCCTCTAATGAAGTTCCCGATTCTATAAACTCATCCATTAAGGATGTTTTGCACTCACCTCGTTTAGACACCCCTGGTCATATCAAAACTGTGGTTGATGATTACACCTTTTCTACAGATGTAGACTGTCTTCTTTCGGAACCAGCTCATAATGGGATCTTGGACTCCAAAACCTATTATAAGAACCTATTCTCCCGCTTGGATTCCAACTTCACTTGGCTGAAGTCTTTTGATAAACCCTGGATTAAGCCCTCCAGATTTAATATTGTTTGGTGTATTGCCCACAACACACTTCCCACTGAGGTCTTCCTTCAATATTTTGGAGTTCAAATTAGCTCTAGATGTCCGATTTGTCATCAACATAGGGAAGAAATCAATCACTTGTTTTTGTCCTGTGCTACTGCCTATGCTCTTTGGAATTTTGTTACTGACATTTTTTATTATAGATGGTTAAATGCTGACTCTATTTTCTCGCTTCTCAAATTATGTATGGAGATGGATCTTTCGCCGCAGATTAAAAACCTCTTCCTTACTGCTGTTGCTGAGCTTCTTCACATTATCTGGTATGATATAAATGATATTATACACAATGGTGTCTCATTAAATCTTAACATAGGTCGCTCGAGAATTCTGATTTCTATTAGGGACGCTTCCACTCTTCAGAATGCCAAATGTGCTAACTCGGTTGGTGACTTTGGCATTCTTCGTCGACTCCGTATTAAAGGGAACTACAATCAGCCGAAGCATCCTTTTGAAGTGTTTTGGCAGACTCCGATCCCTGGCTTGATAAAGATCAATGATGATGGAACCTAGAAAGGAAACCATGGTCCCGCGGGATGTGGGGCCATCTTCAGAGACTACCTTGGTCATTTCCAGGGCTGTTTTTTTGGTAGTTGTGGTTCTGCCTCTACGCTGGAGGTGGAGATGCTGGCTGTGATCCATGCGGTCAAATTTGTTAAATTAAAAGGCTAGGACAATATCTGGATTGATAGTGACTCCACCACCATCATTCAAGCCATTTGGAATGGTGTGGTTCATCTTTCCTGGCCTCTCACAGCGCTCTGGAAAATCTGCCTTAGTTCTCTTCAGGAGATGAGATACATTGCCACCCACACCTATAGGGAAGCTAACAAGGCGGCAGATGAGCTTGCTAACAAAGGGATCAACCAGGACATTACGTGGAGTGATACTTTACTGAATTATCTCCTCCCTTTCTATGAAAGGGATTGTAATAAAATTTCCTATTTTCGACTTTTGTAAATTTCTTCCTCTTTTTAATAATATTTTGTGTCTTGGTCTCTGACCAAGAAATTGCCTTTTAAAAAAAATATACACTCAATGTTGCGTAGAGTAACTTCTATCAAAGGAACATGAAATTGTGTATAACACGATCCAATAATTGGGTTGCGTATACTGCAAGCTAATACGGTGTTTCATATAACTTAAGATAATCTTGGTGTATTGTACAACAGAAGATATGAAAGAAATTAAAAAGAATATATCTTATAAAATCTCAGTTTATTACATTATACCCCCCTTAAAATTAATTTCTACCTCGAAATTTGTTGGGGTTATAAATGGGTTTCTACTTGAAAGTTTCTTTAATTGAAACCCACGTCGTAAAAAGGAATACCAAAACTTATCTTTAAAAGCTAAAGTATGAAACGTAATGGTTACCCAAATAAACTAATCACCGGGTTTCCACATAGGAGAACATAGGTGAAAATATGGATATGGAAGAGAAATATAACCATCATGTTCTGATGGAGAGTGGTAGAGAACATGGCTATGAAAAATCCAACAATCACAAAGCCATAAATTTGTGATGATCTAAGGTACCATCTGATTCATCAGATATAAGAGCACTAGGAAAACATTTTTGGTTTTCAGTATCATTTCCCTAAAGTTAAAAATTTGAATTAGAAGAAATACTTGCTTGATTTTGGTACAATCTCACTATTGTTCATGCTTTGAACAATTTCCACTTCATCTCTTAAGGAAATGAAGTTGAATTTGTTATTCGTGAAGTGTTAACAGATCATGTGATAGAATGATGGGTCATTCCATCTGTTTCAAACAAAAGGTTAGCAAAAGTTATAAGTCCATCTTATGGTGAGATTAGTCGTATATGGTTCGAAAAATGGACTTAGACTTTATTTATAATACCTCTTAATAAAATAAAACTACTTTCTACTAACCAGGGACTTCCTTTAGGCCAATGGTATGCGATAAAGGCCAGTCGCACTTCAGTTGTGGGTTCAATTCCCACAGCCTTGTCCAACGCGACAGGTTGTCGCTCGTCCTGCAGGTTGTCCTTTTTCTAAAACTACATTACTATAACATCCCATCAATAATATCGAAAAAGGTTCTATCCTTAAACAATAATAACTTATGTCCAACATAATCCATTCCAATCTTTAGGCTTATCCATAATATTGCAGTCCATTGAAATATTATAGTGAAAACGATTACCAGATATTTCATATAACAAGCATGTTAATACCATCGTTAATCCCCATATATCATAAGATATGTCTTGTTGGTCACATTCCAAACATTCGAAGGCCTTAATCATGTATTCTCTTGAAAAATGAATACCCATTGAATCTTAGTGAAAACATGAGTGCTGTCAAAAGTTACCTCTTTCCACATACCAAAACCCCAAAATTCTATATACTCAAACCATGATATAACTATTTCCTTATATCAGTCATGAGCTCATGAATACTGTTAAACATTTCATTTTCTCCTTATCCCTTCATTATGCGCATATCATCATCCTTCCAAAAATATCTCAATCACTTTCGATGGTTACCGGTACCATAAAATTATTGAAAACCACAATAGACCAATACATAAATATTCCAATATTCCACGATACTATATAAAAAATTATTTTGGAATCCCATTACATAAACACTTAATCATTACACAACTTCATTTTCATACTCAAAATCAAAAATAGTGATTGCATGAGACTTCCCTTTATCCTTTTCCTTGAGAGGTTTCTTACGTTGATCATCATTAACCCGTGGATTAGGGCATTTATTAGCATAATTCCCCATTTCCTTGCACTTGAAGCATTGAAGTGTTGGTGGTGCGCTCTCTGCAGTATTTTATTTATTCACATCATTAGCAACCCTTTTTCCATTACTTCAACAGTCAGCTGCTCGATGACCTTATTTTCCACACATAAAACATTTTCTAGTACCTTTTAGGAAATATCCACCATGCTTCTTTCCACATTTTGCGCATAAGGAAACATTCATCTTCTTTTCACCATTATTATGAGATTTCTCCTTGAACTCCATATTTCGTTTCTTGTCAAAACCATGAGATGGATAAGTAACACCAAATTCCATTTCTACCTTGATAGCACAACACACAATTTCTTCATAGCTACTGAAGTCTCTTATAGCTAATTCCCTTCGAAGACTTGGTTTTATGCCACTGAAAAATCGATCAGCATTACTTTCAGGTTGGATGATAAAGCTACATGCATACCTTGAAAGTCTTGTAAAATTCGCTTCGTATATACCAACAAATTCATCATCCTTCTACTTAATCTCAAGGAACTCCTTCTCCATCTTTGTTTGAAGAATACGAGGGAATTACTTAGTGAAAAATAAGTTCTTGAACTCGTCCCATTCCATGGACTCAATTTTATATCAGGGCCTTGTATTCTTAATTAGAGTCCACCACCGGTCTGCTTCACCTTCTAAATGGTAAACCACTAGAATGAATTTATCATGTTTTGAACAGCGAAGTATGGAAAATATTGTTTCAATGGTACTGATCCATTGTTCAGCAACAAGTGGATCAGAAGACCCATTGAAGGAAGGTAGACGTTGCCTCATGAAGGACTCAATAGACTATTGTTCCCTCCTCTACTCATTTGGAAGTCTAGAATGATTCATAGCTTGTGTAAGTATAACAATAAGATTTTGCACTCCATCTCCCATAACGTTGGTTTGTTCAGGAGGAAAATCATTGCATCGTCCATCACATTGATCAACACGGTTCTTTAGGGTTCCAACCATCATCTAAAACCCAAAAAGAATAGTGTGAGAGGCAAAAATCATGCTAGTAAAAAAACATAATAAAGGGGGATTACCTTCAATATCTAACATCTTAGGTTTAATTCTAAGATCGTTAGCGCAATTCTAGGACTATAACCTATACGTATACTTAACCTTAGGGACATCCCTAGACATACCTTAGAAATATCTCTAGGGATCTCACTAAATTTATCGCATCCTAGTTTCTAAAGGTTGACTAAACATTTCCTCTGATACCAACTATAGAGACCCGAAGCTTGATGTACATGGACATTGCATTACTTTTTCAGAATACTTAATACATAACAAAAACAGACACACAAGGACCATAATAGTTTAGTGTCTTTGGAAACTTGGAACGTAATCTTCTAAATGTGGTGAAAGATCTTCAACATCTCCCATAAAGATCTTCCCCTTTTCTTTCTTTCCTAAAACCTTTGTTTATATCTTAGGGAAAAGAAAACATAAAAAGGGTGAGCTCAAATTCTCAGTAAGGGTAAGCATGGATAAAATAAAACATACGATATACATTTGAACTTAAAAACATGAACATAATTTTTAAACATCAAAAGATTGAGCAATGACATAAAATATGGAAGTACGTAAGGTAAAGATCATAAAGAAACATAAGAATGATAAAATAGCATGGGAATAAAACATGTAATTGTGGAAACCATTAAGTACATGATATGATTTCCATATTAGCCAAAACATTTCTGCCAAGACCATCTTAGTGGACAAAGTCCCTTTCTGAATCGAGTTCACTCCTCGTTCCAGTCCTGTATTACTGAACCGGTTTAACTTGTCGTTCTAGCCATGTCTATCTCATGAGATATAAATCTTTACCCAATGCATTATAGGGATATATAGGTCTCACCCATCTCATAATGAAATCATTCTTACTTGTGCCACAATATAAACATACATCATTCATAATAACCCAATGAATAAAAAGGGTTTTATAAACATCATCCCATCATCACATAATCCATATAAAAGTAATGGATATCATTTCATAATAATAAAATTGAAACCATGTAAATCACAGAGACATTATACTTGAAACATACACATATAAAATAATGTCATCTTAGATGGAAAAATGGTTTTGATACAACACTTGAAATGAATTCTTGCGGAAAATATCCTTTCTTCTTCAAAATCAATTTCTTTTCAAAAAACGTCATTCAATTTTAAAAGAAATATATTTTGTTGGAAATAGTCATGAAATATTTTGGAGGAATCTTCATGAAAATAAGTCTTTATAAAATCGTAAAAATCAATTTGTGCCATATAAGTTAAAAAAACATTCTTCTCGTACTTTTGCCGGAAAAGTAAAAAAGTACCTCATAATGTAAACCAAAGAAAGATTCCTTACATACCATTTAGTAAAAGTAAATAATGGGTAAAAAGGACTTTAAACATAATGGAAACACTTTTATAAAACATGGAAATGGATGATAGAAATAACCCCAGTAAATACTTACGAATAAGCATTCTCGGATAAAAATGATATTTTCAAAATTATCCCTTACCTTAAGCCCGATATGCTTAATACGTATCCAAACCTCCTGTATAATGATTTAAATAATGTCATTGACTTATTAAAGAATCATATTCATTGTTATGATATCATATATGGTTCACTTATGACTTTATATTACCCGTTCTTTTGTAAGTTCCATGTTAAAGCATCATTTTATTTATTGTATGTATTTAGACTTTTCGTTCTTGATATTATTACTTATATACTGATTTACATAATTCCAGAATGTAAAACATGATTTATATGTAATATATATTCATCATATACATATATATTATAGATCGATAAAAGGAATGAAATACACCGTTCATGGAGACGGTAGGCTGTACGTACGCATGAATGCTGTTTTCGTTTCCTTATTGAATTGAATGAAACTAAATAGATGAAATACATATTCAGTAGCATTATTATTTCATATATTTCATTATTATTTATTATATAAACTTTATGATCATTCGTATGGTTAACATGGAGAATGAGTCTCATCGCGTCGTGGAGACGGTAGTCCGCACGTACACACGAGCGATGATATCATTCCCATAATTATTGAATAGAATTGGAGTGGATGGTATAATATATCAGAATCAGTATGATGTTATAATAACCATATATAGTTATTCCTTTCACCATTATACCCATCCATGTAAGGTTTTGGTGGAAAAACATATTACACCATGGCATGGAGACGGTATTCCGTACGTACGCACACACGGTGATTTTGTTTTCCGTAGGATGGATAGAAGGTGAAATAGGGTTGTTTCATATTTATAACAACATATCAAAATATTAGGTATACTGATGTTATCACTTCATAATGAAACCACTAAAGAAGAGGGAGTATAAGAAGAATGGAACTTGAAGAAAATGGTAGAAGGTATTACCTCTTTCTCGATGTGGCTCCTTTAAACTTTCTCTTAGGGCACTAAAATTGGTCTTTGAAGAAGACCAAGACCTCTAGGATGTTTCTAGGGAAGTGGAGAAGAGAATTTGTCAGGGTTTTTCCAAGCATGAAGTCTCAAAATGGTGTGAGGAAGAGAGGGATGAGATTCCCTTTTATAAGGGTAGAGAGGGGCACCTTTGGAAATATAAGAAAATATTAATTTATTTTAAATCCCATCCCCACTTAAAAACATCCAAAATGACTCAAATCCGAATATTAGATGAGATAGGGTTCTAATATCATCAACCAATAAAATTTTGACTTGTTAGTAATTTATTTTAAATATTATCAACTTGATTTATCCTTATTTAATCAATTTAATTTTATTTGTGGTAATAAAATTATAAATTATAAATTATTATAAATTATAACTTATTTGTTGTGAATTTCCCATAATTGGATAATGTATAAAATTTTCGACCATATAACTTTAAATTTATAATTGTTAATTATTTTTGTGATTTTTAAACAATTTTATAATATGTTATTTTTATAAAATAACCGTAGTGTCAATTTTGACACTATTCATTTATTTGAATTTAAATAAAATATATACATAAGATATGTTTAAACTAAAAGCTTTGATAGATTCATAAAAGGTCATATGTATCTAGAAAATTATTGGAGAACATTAAATAGTTAATATAATATTTATTTTATTATTGTTAAAACCATTTATTTTTTATCTATTAATAAAATAATTACTACAACATTTTTGTATAATTATTTAATATACTTATTTGTTGCATAAAAATTAAAAAAAAAAATCCTATGATGAATATAAATCTATTAAATTTCACAATAATACTTCTACTCGAATTTATCATCTTAAAATAACAATATTTAAATTGTTATATTTATTAAATTATGAAGGTGACAACTTTGACATCATTTAAAATAAAATAATATAAGTGTCATAATCACATTTATAAGGCTCCAAAACATCCAATATTCAACCATTAGATGATTATGGTTTAACGTTACACGAGAAATAAGTTTTGGTCAGGGTTTTGGGCCTTTTATGGTCACTATTAGTTTAATAAAAACTATATTCTTGATTTTTCACTAGATAAACAATTTATGCATCACTATTGTGTCACAATTAATGATAATTATTTAATCCCTAAAAATTATAAATAAATTAATATGATGTAGATAATTTTATTAGATTTCTGGAGACTATTCATTTCCGAAGTTTCATGAATTTTATAACTAAATTAAAATTAATATACTTATAAGATTTAAGAGAGTGACATGTTGTAACATTCTTTGGTTTTAATAATATTTAAATTATTTTCATGGAAAAAAGTCCATTAAATGATTCTAATCCGACACTTAAGTGATATGGGTCGACTTTTAGTCATCCAATATGATTTTGGTAGCTGTTAGGTTAATCTTATAATCGTATATTTACCCTTAATTATCCGATTTACCTTTAACTATGGTAAATAAAATTTACCGTAGTTACTATTCATAAAGCCCAAAAATAAAAAAGTTGCTTATTAACATAATTTGGACCCACTGATTCCAAATATGGAATCCATTTTTCCAAAAGCAATACACAAAAGTTTCAGAAATTAAATTAAAATTAATCCCGTTGTTGAAAGAAATCGGGTTTTTATTTAAAACATTGCAAAATATTGAATTGATTTAACCTACGAATTCAAGGTACAATCAATGATAATGACATAAATAATATTAAATGGTAAAAATATATTCTATTTATACTTTAAAACCATTCAATATTATAATTTAACCACATAAATTAGTATGATGAAAAAAATTGTTTTTAATTAAAATATATCATGTTTTTACTATTCATTAAAATATGAAAGTTATCAGAATAATATGAAAATTTTATCCAAGGTAAAATTTTATATCCTTATTCCAAAGAATAATTTTATTTTTTAAAATTGAACTTATAAACATGTTAAAAACTAGATTTAAAGTGGGTGAGCCATCAAAAGGCGGCAAAACTGCATTTTTTGAAAAATACTTATTTTACCCAAAAAAATTATTTTGTTCACATAAAATGTTTTATAAAATTTATAAGATGAATAATAATGTTATAAAATTCAAAATATGGTTAATACTATTCATAACGGCTAGTTCGTGATAATATTATAACCATATATCATTGTTTAGTGAAACCCGGTATTGCGTACAACACACGCTATCGAGGAAGGCCGCGATTGCGTGTAATGAAAGCCAAGTCAGGGTTGCATGTAGTGAAGGACTCCTTTTTTTTGCGTATAACAAAATCCAACCATATTTCATTTATACATTGAATATATATATATATATATACACTCATTGATGCGTAGAATAACTTCTATCAAATGAACTTGAAATTGTGTATAACACGATCCAATAATTGTGTTGCGTATAGTACAAGCTAATACGGTGTTGCGTATAGTGAAAGATAATCTTGGTGTATCGTAGAACAGAAAATATGAACTAAATTAAAAAGAATATATCTTATAAAATCTCGGGTTATTACAATTCATCTTTTATAGATATTGTTTCATCAATAGAAGGATAACCATATTATGGGTTGATTTTAGGGTGTTTCATGGGATATATTGAATGTTATTTTATATGATTTAACTATTTAATTAGTTCATTAATTTTATATTTACATTCGATAGTACATTTTATTATTAATCTTTTTTAAATTTAATAATACAATATTTTGAGTTCTAAAACAATATTATTCCTTAGATTGATCATAAAAATTATTATCTAAGTGTTTAGCTGATTTTACATAAACTTTTATAGGGATTAAATAAGTTAATGTTGAGATTGGTTTTTATCCCATTTACTATGTACTTGTTAAATAAATGAGCTGAAATATTCTAAATAAATTAATTTAATCGAAACCTAAAAAAACATAGGATCAATTCAAATTCATTGATTATTTTAATTCAAAAATATTAGTTTGTTTATTTATTCAAATCAACTCACTATAAATAGATTTCCACTTTATAGAAAAATTCCTTAACATATCCATGTGTCATATTTTGTTTCCTAGGCCTATTTGGAATTAAAAACACTAACTGTACTACAAGAGACCACTTTAACTCATTAGTTAAATCTGGATGATCCATTTTTTCATCTATATTAGTCCATTAGTTTCTTCTTATTATTAATTTTTCTTAATCCCCATACTAGTTGATACATTAGAATCACATTACCAAATAAAAAAAATGAATTTTAATATATATTACATAAAGTATAATTAAAACAATTTTAAATATTAAAACAAAAATATTTACTAGCTAAAAAGGGACATAATGCGTGGTTGCTTTATTGAATTTACAAGAACTTGATCTAAAAAATATATCACTTGATTTATTGGATTTATCAAAATTCATATTTAGTATTTCATAGAAAAATTTAAACAATAATGAAAACTATATACTAAGAATGTAAAATTATCATAACAATAACTAGGTTATATTATTTTACCCTTGAAAGGTAGTTATTAAGAATAACTTATCATTTTTTACTTTTCTTCAAACATTATTGTAATTTTTCCTGGTCTACTTATAATTTCATCTTTATCCATTGGGATTAATTATGATGAATGAATATGGAGAATTATAAATTCGAAAAAACACTTTAATTTTTCATTGATAGTAAATTTATAAAATAAATATCTGAAATAAAAAACATTACTAAACATTAAAAAATATAGTGCATCAATAATTATAAATAAAAAATATTAACATACAACATATATATATTTATGATAGATTATCATAATCAATTACGTTATAGAATTTCATTTACATTGGGAAGACTAATAAATTCAAAAGAATCTTCATCATTCATATCGAATATAAAAACAAAAGAAATATAATGAACATATTTTAAATATGAATTCCCATGGTCCTTTAAATTCATCTGTTTTGTAAGGGTCGATGATGGATCAAAACTAGGTTTTAAATTCATAATGAAGTGGTCGATCCCTTTTATTTACTTTACATGGATGAAAGTATATCCTTCTTCAATTACATAAAATATTTTATAAATTTTTTATTTATCATTCAATTTATTGAGTATAATATAATCTAGAAATGACATACCTCTTTCTTATTAGGATCATTAATAGAAATAATTAGTCATGCTATGAAGATTTCAATAAGTTTTTCAATTATTCAAACATAAAAATCATCTATAGGAATATGTTACTCATTAATTGGATTATGAGATACCCGAATTCTTACTATCACATGACCGAAAGATAAAGGTGTATTATGAATGGTGTCACCCTGAATGTTATACATCAAACCTCTACAGATAATTTAGTGAATGGGTGTAAATGGGTAAGTCACAAATATTTTGAACTTGAATGATTTGAGAACAACTAAATGATAATTTTTTTCAAAAATATTAATAACCATTCTTAAAATATTAATACCACTGATATTTTAGATTTATGATGGGAAGAACTATACTCAAATCGTAGGGTTTGTGGCTCCAAATGTGTTGTATTTATTGTTTGGTTCCCTGATGACTAGAGTTCCATAATTTTTAAGAGTACTAAATTTTTTAAATAGTACTTCATTTTGTTTGGAAATATTTATTGGTAACTATTTATATTACTTATAAATATTCTTCCATGTTTTCTTTCATTAAAATATTCTCTTAAAAACACTCCAAAAACACACACCTATAACATATTCATATAGATCAACGGGAGGAAAAATCACTGAAAATAGTTCTTTTCCATATCTAGTAAATGAATCATCATATTTATATGGATGATGAATAAAAAGAACGTTTTTATAGATTAAAATATAAAGTAATAATAGGGTTTACTTATTTCATACCTGTAAAATTTATCTTATACTTTTTAAGTACTTTTATATACAAGTTAGCTCTTCTTATTAATATTGTTCTCCTTCTACACCACAATACATGGGATTGAAGTAATTAGGGATCTAATTGATCAATATATATATCAAATTATATACACTAATAATTTTTATAATAATTATTTTATCATAAATTCTAATAACATACCATTTTTGCAAGTGCAAAATATTATGTCCTTGGTTTATGGTATGGGTATTGTGACTTTGATTGATGCTTCTTATTTTTCAATACTCTTTTATTATTTTTATAAAATAAAATATATGAAAATTAATATATCATACATGGCATGTCAGATAAACTAAAACCACTTATAATTCATCTAAAAACTATTTTTCTCTTATATAGACACAAAAAAATTCCAAGCTTCCTTAGAGTTTTAGTGACATAGAATATATGTGGGTTGAAATTATAATACCCATATACATATATCATGTATGTATTAAATAGTATTATTCGGGAAGTTATATGATCCTTTCTGTTGGTCGGAGTGGACACTCAAGAGGGGGGTTAATTGAGTTCAAATTAAAATTTTTGTTATAATAATTTCTATTAAAATCCCTAATTTATAAAACAAGTTAAGATGTAGTGAATATGTAAAACTGTAAAAGAAAAATTAGGTTCTCAAGAGATTGATTAGGTCTCAGTTAATTTAATCAGAAGATTAAATTAGCTTTTTAAACTAATCTACTAAGTTACAATAATTACAAACACTTGCTATATTAACTATCAAAGTAACTTTAAAATAGTTCGGTATTTCAAAGTAATAGTAGCGGAAAATAAATTAAATATTGTATACTTTAAACATAAACTAAAATGCACAACAGATATAACCAAGAGGTTCAGTCACAAGTCGAGACTTAGTCCTCTCAAATTTATATAAATTTGATCCACACCCTGGATCAGGGTTGCAACAGTAGAGAGACTGTCTAGGTCCCATGACCTCTACAACTGTTCTTCATGGGAAAACAAAGACAACAACACACAGGCTGTGCAGGTCCTACTTGACCTCTACCACTATCCTCAGTGGGACACAAGAAGGTGTAGAAAGTTTGGAATGAGGATTTAGTATCCTCCAGTTCAGCACAGGAGACAATGCATGTGTAAAATAAACACAGTACACACACTACTCGAAAGTAAATAAATAATCACTTAGAGAGAGTATATGAAAGTTTCGAAAGCTCTAGTGATTGGCAGTGGAGCTCTGGACTCGTTGGATTCAGACGAAATGCTTCTGAGTCCTTCTCTGGTTTTGTGTGAAAAAACATAGTGTCATGGTTCAGCTTGGTGTTCTTCGTAAGTGAAGATGTTCTATTGATTCTTCTTGTGTTCTTCAGTTGAATTGAATTTCATGCATGAGAGTTCTTTGAAGATATTGCAATGTGTTATTCTGTGCTGAGGATTTCTCTTCTGTTCAGTATAGATCACTCGTGTTTCTTGAGTTGTCGCGCGTACATATGTTCTCCTCTCTCTCTTTACTATAGCTCAATATTCCTTATATTCACCGTGCTCCGGAAATAGAATGATTTCCTTTTCATAGGTATGAGGTACGATTTCATGATATGCAACAACTATCATTAAATAAAATTAATTTCATTAAAAACATCCAATATGACTGTTAGCATTTTTTAAATAATATTGAAAAAAACGTTAAGAAATAGTGTCACAGTAGTTGTGCAAATGGTGTATCCTTGAATCAGTGTCTCCTTCACGGTATGTGCTTCACGGTGTAGCTATTTCACGGTGTCTAAGTCACGGTGTCTGACTCACAATTTCTGAGTCATGGTGTCTGAATCACGGTGTCTGACTCACAGTGTCTAAGTCACGGTGTCTAACTTATGGTTTTTGGATTCCGGTGCCTTGCTCATAGTATTTTGCTTCGCGGTGTCAGGATTACTGTCACCGTTTGTTGAGCTCACAGTGTCTCACTAGTCATGGTGTCTAAGACTTAGAATTCACGGTGTCAGGCTTACTGTATCTGTCTTTCACTTCACGGTGTCTGTGCCTTGAACACAGTCTATATTACTATGTCAAACATCACGGTCAAATAACTGTATTCAAACTTAAACAGTAATATGCATAATATGAATTAAGCTTAACCATTATAAGGTATAAGAACTTGAAACATAAATACAGAGGTTTGATACGTTAAGTAAGATTTGTGATCATGCATAATATTTCTAAATAAAAATGAGAGTAATTAACAGTAAACAGTTTTGTGATCATTAAAACATGATTAATACATGCAGATTCCAACAATCCCCCCCTTTTTGATGATCACGAATCATGTGTAGTTAAAGTAAAAATGAAATGCAACGTTAGAGAAAATAACATATAGAAAAATAACAAATAAAATACCAAGAGATAACTCTTCTCACTTTTTCTCCCCCTTTTGGGATTATCAAAAAGGAGAGAGAATGGAGTGAAACAATGCATTTGTCATTAAGAACATTCAGAATACATCATACAACATAAATACAAAAACAAAGACATCCCATCAAAAATTAAGAAACACTGGTTGCATCACATATTGGATTTCTCTTCGCCTTTATCAGCAGCAGGAGCTGGAGCGGATGTAGAAGAAGGCATGGGTGTAGTAGAAAAAGATGGTAATGGGAGACCTTCAAATATGGAGGGAGCCAAAGAAGGATCCGTAGAAGATCTATGCTATGGTTGATCAAGAATGACTGGTCTGATCTGAGGTAGGGATTGGCTGACTGACTTGGCAGTTGAGGCTAGGGCAGGTAGACCTAGTCGAAGAGGGGCAGCAGCTGGTGCAACTATAGTAGTACTCTGCACATGAAGATATGGCTTCAAAATATTGATGAAATCAGTAATGATTTCTGCACCATATTGCATAGCCTTTTAAAAATAACTAACTCTACTCCACTCTATCAAGGAGTGAGGATACAATACTTAGAGACAGAGGGGTCTCATAGCCCTGATACGTCTAAATGTCGAGGTGTGTCTTAGTGAAGAGGATCAACATCAATCACTTACTACTATCCAACTTCACCACATATGCATGATTATTCCTACTCAATGCACCAACAATAATGTTTCTCTTCCTTAGGGTACATAGTATCTCAAAATCAAAAGACTATAGGTAATCGACCGACCTTCTCTATCAAAGGTTTAGGTCCCTATAAAGAAATATATACCTTAGGTTCTTATGATATCTATACACAAAAAAAATCTCACCTATAAGTTATTGAAACCAATATCTCAATATGTGAAACACCACTACCAAATCTAAGTCACGAATTGGCATGTTCCACTCATGAATCATTAGATACCAAGACCCATAAACAACTTTGTACTTTCCCTGCGTCTAAACTGCCCTAAGCTCAACTATAAGAGAATCATAATATAGTGTATACTCATTATCTGACTCAGGTTAGGTTAGGATAAAAACAAAATTAAACCTTTATTTTATATCCTAAAAGTCTCTATCAAAACATTTTGATCACATAAAATTCACCCGCTTCTTGGTTAGGGTCATCATTGTCATTACAAAGTGGGATAAGTCCTAGATTAATAGTCCGTAGTGACCTTCAAAGCCCAGGAAACTATGAATCTCAAAGTTATTCATAGGCCATTCCCAAAAAATTTTAGCCTTGACCTTCTACGGGTCCATAGATATACCTACCTCAAATATAACATATACTGGAGAGTTTACCTCAATGACCTAGAACTACCACTTTAAGATCTTGGCATATATCAGATGCTACCTTAGTGTACTTATAAAAATATATAGATGGAGAGTTTGATCCTACATCAATAGGGAGTAAAAAATATATCCTCAATAAATAAAACCACAAAATAATATATACAAGGATGGAAACCCCTATTCATCTAGCATATGAACATTGATTATGTGTCTGTTAAACTAAACAACATCATAAGATACACATATATATTGAATCTGATACAGAAATTAGTATATTGAATATTAGAAGGCTTCAATATAAACTAATGATAACCTAATAAAAAATTAATCTTAGAGAACTACTTGTATAATCTCTTATGATGTAATTGGTGTTTTATATTAGAAATATGATATCAGTTCTTAGCCATCACCTAGTTCAGTCCCTAATAATCCTCATATAAAAATAATAATCCATCCACCTTCTTAGTGAATAACATAACATCACCCCAAGGGGGAATGATTAGAAAAATAAATCTCTTTACCTGTAGATCCTACATAATCCCTTTTACCAATTTCATGGATATTCTATCTCATTTCTACTTTGGGATCTGAAGAGGCTACAAATAACCTATCAGAACCTTGCGCTCAGCCTTCACCTACTTACAGGTGATGCACTAAGAGAAAAACTTATCCAACTCCATATCATTCCATCCCACAAAACAATTATTGATTGCATCTATACACATTCCCCACACCATCATGTACAATGAAAGGAGAAGTGTTAAACTCTCTCATCACCTCCTCCCGCATCATGACTGGGACCATGGTCCATCCCTAGACAAGGATGACATGATTCAATCCTTCATAAAATCAATAAGCTGAATATCCTGAGGATATTTGGTCATGTAAGAAATAAAAGTTAATATATCTCAATTGAGAATATCTCACATTATAGAGGAGTAGAGGATTCAACACCATTGACTAAAGAAAAGTTGTACCCTCTTTCCCAACCAGGGTTTGCTACAAATAAGCCAACTAATCTAACACCTCCTATAACAAATGATTTTGGGACTTCCTGAAAATGGAATCGTCCACTCAGTTTCCCTTCCCAAGATTACATATTATATCAAAGTCATAGTTATATAGGAACTCCAACTAGTGCCTCTTCCACAGGTTAAATAACTACAGGAAAACAGATGTTTGGCGGTAGTTTTTTTGGGTATGGTGGTGGTTTAAACCACCTCCATAAGCTTCTACGGTGGTTTTGAAAAACTGCTACTAAATTGTGTGTCGGAAAACTTTTCGTGGAAATTTCATTGATTGTGTGGCGGTGTATGGGAACCATCGTCGTTGACGTATTTCGCGCAGTTTTCCATGGTCTTAGCAGCATTTTAACTCCATTGGGCATATTTTTTTTAGAGATGGTTTAAACCACCGCTACAGAATAATTATTTACCCCCAAGAAAACCACTGATAAAAACAAAATAATAACTGTGAGATAGTAACCAAAGATGAAAACTGTGTGGTGGCAGTTAAAACTGCAGCTAAATTATTGTCTGTTGTGATGGTTTTATACACCACGGCTAGAAAAAGACATATATTTCACAGCGATTTTAACCGCCGCAAAAGACAAATTAAAAAAAACAGTAGATTTTTCATCCCCTGTACCAGTTCCCTGAAAAGAAATAGCATATTCTACACATGAAATTTAATTTTCAACATTTAAATCCCATTCTATTGATTACCTGGAAACTAACACAACCATTAAAAAAACAAATCCATCCCACATCAACCTAAATGAAAAAACCAAATGGAGTTCCCTCTCCATAAACCAAGAATTTGACTATCACTACCTCATAAAAATAACCACACAATAACAACATAATGAAATTTACTATACATCATCCCTGTAACACCCTGAGCTTCAACGATATGCCTCTATTTCAATAATGCAATAGCTTGCATTGTACGCAAGTTCGAGTTCTAACACACCGAGACTAATCAAAGTAGCCATTATGAATTGTAATACCCACTTTTTACAATTATATAATTTTTATATTTCAAAATGGGTTTCATTTTTGTATTCATAATATGAAAATTATCCTAAGTTGATTTTTTTTGTAATTTTATGAGAACTTTCAATTTTTTATGAATAGTGAAAAATAATTAAAACAATTTTTTAAATCAAAATAATTTATAGTGATAAATTATACTATTTAGTGGTTTTAAAGTATAATTATGATTAGAGTTCTTATGCTGTTATTAAATAATTTGGTCATTTGAGTGTTGTATCAATGATGTACTGGTTATAATAATTATGGAGTATATAAGGATTGTACTGTAGTACTATTTCATCAAGGACTGGAGATTGTGTGGAACCAAGAAAAGTGACTCCACAGCAGGTTAAACTTTTGGAAAATATATAGTTGAGAGAAATATAAACCATAATATTGTTCTGATACCGAGATAGTGATTTTGGAATAATACATGATTGATTTGGATAAATTATATTGGATATTCTTAACTTCCTTGAAACTGATTAATGATTTGTATACATTTTTGGATAGAAGGAGTATATCTAGTATTATATAAGGAATAAGGGATCATTAATGTAATCAATAAGGATTTATGGTAATTCAGGATGTTGAAGTGTTTTAAAAGAATACATGATGAAGGTGTTCACATGTTGTTACACGGAAAAAAGGAACTTCATTATGTTTACCTTCCTTATAAAATTTGGACTGTGAGTTGGACAGAAGTATTTTGGATAACTATAAAGGATGGAATGGATTATGTTGAACTTTGGGTAGTATAGTTTAAGGTTAAAACATTTATGAAGATTATTTTTGGAATATTATAATACTATAGTTTTAGGAAAAGAACAACCTGCAGGTTGGGGGATAACTCATCACATCGGACAAAGCTGTAGGAATCGAACCCACAACCATAGTGAGACATGCCTTTATTACCTACCACTAGCCTACAGGAAGTCCCTGGTTATTACAAAAACGTTTTCCTAATCCAAATGGTATGTTTTAATAATTGTAACCTTATACAATTATGATAAATAGAATATTTTTGAGTTCTATTACCATTTGGAGTGAAAGATGGGTTTGTGGTAAAAATTTATTAAAGAATGAAAGTCTACATGACAATTAAATATATTTCCTTATGTTCTTAGTAAATCTCCTAAATAAATTCCTCAACTTTATAAAAGGTAACTTAAAACAAAAATTTTGTCGGTTAACTTTTCCAATTGGGGAATCAATGATCGTTTAACTAATCAAAAGTTTGTGATTTTCTTGTAGTTAACTTTCTCCTAATCCTGTTTTATATGACTCTCCATCAAGCCTTGATGGTTTTTTTCCTCTATATCCATATTTTCATAGAATCCTAATATGGGCTATCTCGGGTGACCTTTGTACTTCTCTTTATTTCTTTTAAAGATATATTTGTATTAACCTTATTTCCGATGTGGGTTTTCCACAAAGGTATTTTCTATTTTCAACCTTTTATTTTCAAAGAAAAATTTCAAATTGCGAGGACGAAATTTATTGAAGGAGGAGAGAATGTAACACCCCGAGCTTCCACGATATGCCTCTCTTTCAATATTGCAATAGCTTGCATTGTACGCAAGTTCGAGTTCTAACACACCGCGACTAATCAAAGTATCCGTTATGAATTGTAATACCCACTTTTTAAAATTATAGAAATTTTATATTTCAAAATGGACTTCATTTTTGTATTCATAATATTGAAATTATCCTAAGTTGAATTTTTTGTAATTTTCTGAGAACTTTCAATTTTTTATGAATAGTGAAAAATACTTAAAAAAAATTTTTTAATAAAAATAATTTATAGTGATAAATTATACTATTTAGTGTTTTTAAATTATAATTATAATATATTTTTACCATTTTATCCAATGGTGGTCATTATAATTAATTTAACATTGAAATTGGACTTAAACAATTGTCAATCTTTTGATATATATTGTTTCTTAAAAACACGCTATTTGTTGTGACAGAGGGAATTAATTATAAAATTAATTAATGAAACTTTTCTGTTTGGAATTTTGTAAAATATACATCATTTTTTAATTCAGAATATCAATTATAGCTTAGGGTGAAATTCTGGCATTGTTCTGAAAAACTTCAATTTTTGATGAATAGTGAACCACTAAGTGGTAGTTAAAAAAACTGATTTTTCATTTAAATGAAAAATTACCACTTCTATGATTTGATTTTCAAAAATCCGACATACATGGTTGTCATTAGAAAGTAAAATGTGGGTCAATAGGATTAAAATAATTTTTTGGTGAATAGTAACTTTTATGTTTAATTAATCGCGATTAAAGGTAATTAGTGAAATTTAAGGTAAAAATGATATTATAAAAATATAAAAAAACCTTTAAACTTGTCCTACCCTTATTGTATGAGTCATGGCCGACCAAGAAATTCCATTGGTCAACTTGGGGACCCCATGGAGCCACTTGGGTTAGAAAATGACATTAATAACTTTTTATTTAAAGTAAAAATAAAATTGTCAAAAACATGTGTTGTTTTACTAAAACAATTTTTATAAGGGGTTATAGAAGTCATATGTTTGACTATAAAAATTTATTAGAAAGATAAAACGATTTCCTACATCATTATATTTATTTTATAATTTTTTAGAAAATCAATAAATTAAATTATTTATGACACCATGATGATGCAGCGATTACCTCATTATTTAACGATTTAAATAAAATGAAAAGATAATGTAAAATATAAGGCTTAAACTTGTCAAACACCTATTGGATGAGAATATTTAGTACCCTTATCACATTATCCTAGAAATATATCATTGTGGGACCGTTAAAATCTGAAATTCATTTCATAATAAAGTAACATTTCAATCTTTCCAGAAGTGCCCCTTCTCTCCTCTTATAAAAGACCCCCACCCCTACCACCTTACTCACACCTTAAAAGCCTTTTGTCTCGGCCAAAATCTGCCCAAATACTCTCTCAACTTCCATATATTACTCTTAGAATCCTCACTTTGGGCATAATTCTTCCCAAGGAGGCCTTTTTCTCAAATCAAAAAAGAGTTACCCGATTTTAAGGTAATGCATTCTCTTATGTTATTTTGTTTTATTTTGCTTCTCCAACCACTTAAAATCTTTTTATTCCTTTATTTTGTAAAACAACCAGTTTCTTGAATATAATAGGATGTTTTTATGAGAATTATTTGATTTAAAATTACACACACCTTCGTCTAATGGTTAAAGAACATACTGTTTCTGTGGTTGGAAAATTTCTGCCTCACGAAACGATGATTGTTCAATCTTCTTTTAACACCACTCATGGTGGCCATTATGATGACACTATTTTTATATATGATATATATTATGTTTTTTTCCTTATGATTCTGTATTTTTCATTTATTGCATACCTTTATGATTTCCATTATGGGTAAACGCGATAATTTCATTTTAGGAAGTGCGGACTATCGCCCCCTCAAAGTGATTTGAATCGTTAATGCCATATGTGGGATGTATAAAGGATGGAGTAAATGGTATTATACATTATATTATACTGGAATTATAGTATACCTTTATATAATTATAACTTCATTCCATTAAATACAAAATAGAAATTAAAGTAGCATTCATGCATACGTACGGCTTACCGTCTCCATGAACGGTGCATTTCATTTCTTACCTCTAAATGTTATGTAATATTATAAATGAATGTATATACTGGATATATATGATGTATATGATATCTACATCATGAATACAATTATGGATATAATGCATATTTTACCACATGAACAAAGTGTAATTATAAGAAGTTTATTTTTGACTCAAGTACCTAAGATCGACATAACAACCGTTATTAAATTAAATAATTACATAATGTTCATAACATGGTAATAAGTGATATAAAAGGAATAATGAACTTGAAAAAAGTTCTTAAGCAGGTAGAGATTAACTCTAGTTTATTATTTAGGAGGTTAAAGAGCAGTTGATTCAAGTCGGACACGAGGTAAGGGAATTTCTTAACACAATTTCCATTCTTTGGGTTAATCTCCTACTTTCAAATTATGTCATGATATTATTATACCCTATATTTTATTTATACTTTCTTTATGTGTACTTATAGTGAATACACATAATAGATTTATTTTATTTTTAAAAAATGATCTTTGTAAAGGAACTTCTTAACCCAATTTCCGTTCTTTGGGTTAGTCTCCTACTTTCAAATTATTTCATGATATTATTATGTCCAATATTGTATTTTTACTTTCTTTATGTGTACTTATAGTGAATACGCATAATAAATTTATTTTATTTTAAAAAAATTATCTTTGTAAGGGAACTTCTTAACCCAATTTCCGTTCTTTGGGTTAATCTCCAACTTTCAAATTATGTCATGATATTATTATGTCCAATCTTGTATTTGTACTTTCTTTATGTGTACTTATAGTGAATACACATAATAGATCTATTTTATTTAAAAAAAATGATATTTTAAGGGACTTCGTCTCAAATCTCATTTCATTGATGCATATTTTGTTTTATACACAACTTTCTTTTATACGGTGTATAAACCCCTTTGACTTTTACGTTTATTCAAAAGGTTTTCATTTATAATTAAGTTATTTTTAAATGATTTCAAAAAAGAGATATTTCTCTAAAATATATGAAAATCCAGTGAAAATGTATACGTATTTAACGCAAGCTTAAAAATGTTTTCATAAAACCCAAATCTCAGGTGTGGTAGACAGGAAGGGATTGGTCGTAGAGCCATCATGGCCTGTAATTAGTCGAGCAGTCTCAGAATTAGTTATTTTGTTTTCAGAAGCTTGCATAATGTTTTCAGAAAAACATTGGAATATATTTGAGCAATTTTAAATGTATGTATCTTCTAAAAATCGAACTGGTATTTTGATTCCGCAATTAATTTCAAACGGTATTTTCAAAAATGGTATTCATAAATGTTCATATAACATTTTTCATATAAGGAATGCATTGGACTTAGTAAGTGACGGGTGGAGCCCGCTATAGCTCCTTGATGCATTGGTAAGTCTCATGAGACAAACTAGTGTCTTGGCACGAGGCCTTGACAAAATATTATTTGTAGTCTTGGCACGAGGCCTTGGCTACGTGGTTATGATTGTCTGGCATTATGCATTCCATCATTATGAAAGTGGTTATTGATATTTCATGTGATTATTCGACCAGTAGAATATCCATGTGAATAAATAAATGGCATTTTCTCATTTTACCTTTTCCATATTATTTTGAAGTTCAAGTTTAAAAGGCTTTTGTTTTAGTCATACATTTCCTTAAATGTTTATGTTTATTTATGAAAGCTTCTGCTATATTTTTATCCTTACTAAGCATCTGAGCTCACCCCTGTCAATGTTTTATTTTTCCCAGGATGTGAAGAAATATTTTATGACTGACCTACAGGGACAGTATGAAGGCGATAGAAGTGTGGACTAGGGAGACTATGTTATTGTGATTTTTCACTTTATGGTGTAATGTAACATTTATGAATCTATCTAGTGTAACAGCCCAGGTAAATAAAGAATATGACATTTTCTTATTTATCCATATTTGTGAATAAAATATTAATATGACTTTAAAGGGGACGCTATGCTCGATGGCGTACCCAACACGCAACAACGAGTTTCTTGGGAATCTTACGTTGCACTCTAATAATAAAATAATATTATTTTAAATTTTAGTTAACATGTAGCCGTTGTAATGGCGGGAATGGATATAAATAACTAAAATATGATTATATATGTTTTTAAATGTTTTTACATTTATCCAATAAAAGATAATGGCTTAAAATACGGAAAGAATTCAATTTTAGGCTTTTATACCCTAATTTTCACTAAAGGTTCACTTATCACCTTTTGATGGCGAACTGTCATTAAATATAGTTTTGATCACTCTTATACATCCTTTTGGACCAAATAAAACTCTTATTAAGAGTTGGGACATCAAAATTTACTTTGTAAATTTTTGGTATCTTTCTGATAAAGTTCATTTTTTTAATGAATAGTGTAAAATGTTGTATTTTAATTCAAAAACTCTTTTTAATCTAATTTATTTATATGATTATATTATATTTTTAATTGGTTTTAAAGTGAAATTAGAATATATTTTTACCATTAAATACAATAGTGGTCATTGTAATTAATTTCACTTTGAAATCAGACTTAAACCAGTGTCAATATTTTGATACTTATTGTTTCATAAAAACACGCTATTTGCTCTGACAGTGGGAATTAATTATTAAATTAATTAATCTGAATTATATGTTTTGAATTTTGTAAAATAGACTTAATTTTTGAATTCGGAATATCAAATATAGCTTATGATGAATTTTTGGGATTTTTCTGAAAAACTTCAATTTTTGATGAATAGTGAAACCACTAAGTGGTACTTATAAAAACTGATTTTTCCGTTTAAATGAAATTTTGCCATCTTTGTGTTTTGAATTTCAAAAATCCGACATAAATGGTTGTCATTAAGAAGTAAAATGTGGTTCAATGGGATAAAAATAATTTTTGGGTGAATAGTAGCTTATTAAGTTTTTAATCGCGATTAGTGGTAATTAGTGTAGTTTATGGTAAAAATAATGCTTTAGTAAAATAATATGAGCTTGAAACATGTCGTACCCACATTGGTTGTGTCATGGCCGACCAAGACAAGCCATGGCTCAACTTGGGGACCCCATGGAGCCACTTTGGTTGGGAAATGACATAAATAACGTTTTATTTAATGTAAAAGTAAAAATGACACAAACATCATATGTTTTACGAAAACAATTTTTACATGGGGTTATAAAGATCCGATTTTTGATTATAAATATGAATTGGAAAGATAATAAGATTTACTACATCATAGTATTTTTTTTATAATTTTTAGACACTAAATAAATTAAATTATTTATGACATCATGATGATGCAGCGATGACCTCATTATTTAACGATTTAAATAAAATGGAAAGATAATGTAAAATATATGAACTACACATGTCCAAAACTTATTAGATGGGTGGATTTAAAACCCTTAACACCTTATCCACGAATCATATTAATGTGGGACCTTTTGAAACCGAAACACATTTTCAAATAAAGTAATATTTCTTACTTTCCAAAAGTGCCATCCTCTCCTCTTATAAAAGGCCCCCACCTCTACCTCATTTCACACACTCCTCAAGCCTTTGGCTCGGCCAAACCCTGCCCATTTAATCTCTCCAAATCCCTATCTAGAGGATTCACTTTAGGCAGAATCCTTTCAAAGGAATCCTTTAGGCTCAAATCAAAAGGAGTTACACTTTTAAAGGTAATTCATTCTCTCATGTTCATTTGTTTTATTTTGCTTCTCCAACCCCCTAAACTCTTTTTATTTACTTCCTATGTAACAAAACCAGTATCTTAAATATACTAGGATGTTGTTATAATATTTATTATAGCTACACTCTCACACAACTACATCAAATGGTTAAAGAACATACGGTTTCCGTGGATGGCGAAATTCTGCCTCCCGAAACGATAATTGTTCAATACTCATTTAACACCTTCAAAGGTGGACATTATTATGTAAATATTTTTATATATATATAATATGTTTATGTTTTCATTAATCTTCTGTTTTTTTTCATTTTGAGCATACCTTTATGGTTTCCATTATGGGTAAACGCGATATCTTCATTTAAGGAAGTGCGGACTACCGCCCCCTCAAAGTGATTTGATTTGTTAAATACCATATGTGGGACGTATAAAGGATGGAACTATGATATTATATATGATATTATACTGGAATTATAATATACCTTTGTATCATTATTATTACATTCTATAAAATACGAAATAGAAATGAAAGTAGCGTTCATGCGTACGTACGGCTTACCGTCTCCATGAAAGGTGCATTTCATTTCTTAACTCTAAATGATTATGTAATGTTATAAATGCATGCATTTACTAGATATATATTACATATATGATATCTACATCATGAATACAATTCTGGATATAATAAACATTTGGCCACACGAACAACATGTAATTGTAAGAAGTCCACTTTCGACTAAAGAACCAAATATCGGCAAAACAAATATTATTAACTTAAAGGATTACATAATGTTTATGACATGGTAATAAGTGATATAAAAGGAATAATGAACTTGAAAAAGGTTCTTAAGGAAGTAGAAATTAACTCAAGTTTATTATTCAGGAGATTAAAGAACGATCGAGTCAAGTCGGACCCGAGGTAAGGGATCCTACACCTCTCTTTCTTTTTAAGTACACTCTTTTATGTCATTCCTTTTAAGCTCATCTTTCTTATGATTGGGATGTTATTTTATATTAATCCTACTGTAATTATTATTTTAATATGATGAGAGACCCTATTTTCCTCTCATCAATCCATTTTGGAAGTTTTGAGTGGCGCCGTTAGGCTGCCGAATTTTCGTAAGAGATCTAACCTCTCTCTTTCTTTTTAAGTACTCTCCTTTATGTCACTTCTTTTAAACTCCTATTTGTTATGTTGGGGGATGTTATTTTATATTACTCTTTCTATAAACTTTATGTTAATATGATGAGATACCCTATTTGATCTCATCAGTCCATTTTTGTAAGTTTTATGTGGCGCAGTTAGGCTGCCGAGTTTTCGTAAGGGATTTTTCATCTCACTTTTATTCCCGTGAGATTTATGCTACATTTGCCACAATTCCATTGAGTGGTGTATGTACTGCCCATTATTCTACTCTTTGTGTAATATACTTTTGTTTATGAATATTTACATCAATGATCTATTGTCCTTCTTTCATGGGGTGTATGTTTTGAAAGATACCCAAGTCGGTAAGGGAACCTTTCACCCTCCTCTTTTTTAAAAGACGTCTTTTGTTGGGTCTTTTAATTTACATATTGTTATGTTGGGATATGTTCTCATATATCCTTATTGATGTTAATTTTATGTCCAAGTGATGAGATACACTTTTTATCTCTCATCAACTCATTTTGTTGTGATGTCGTTAGGCTGTCAAGGGAACTTTTTAACCCAATTTCGATTTCTTTGGGTTCAACATGTAGTCATTGAATATGTCATCCATTGAATATGTGTGAATGACCTTTTATTGTTTTACACTTAATATCCACTTATATTGGGTGTATTTATATTTTTCACACATATTTTTGAGATTGATTTGTCCTTAATTTAAGGATACCTTCTTTATAAGGGATTTCATCACTTTTGACATTTCTATTGAGGGTTCATTGTTGTTATGCACAAATTCACTCTTATATGGTGTATATACTGTCCTTTTGAGTATTATATCATGAATCCATTTATTCTCATGATATTAGAAAGTTCTGACTAGATGTTATTCCTCAATTATTGTATTCAAGTGTCTCTAATTTTGGTAAAACCCCTTTAACCAAAATATCATTTTAAATGTTTTAATTATTTGTTCTTATTAATATCAATGTTTTCAAAATGGTTTTAAGGATTTATTTATATGGATATTAATGGTTTAAAATTTTAAGCTTCAAGGTGGTATGAGACACTTTGATTCAAAAAATCTCTTTATTAAATGTTTTAAATGGTTTTGGAAATGGTTTCTTTTTGAATGGATTCATTATTTCAATATACTAAAATGTTATATTGTGATTGAAATGTGGAAATGTTATGTTTCCTTTATCCATGTTTTATGTGACACATTTATGTCATGGTCCTTGGGAATTGTTATGAAAACGGGTGGTTCCGTGATAAACTAAGGGCGGGTGAGCCCGATATAGCTCTCCAAAGCATTGGTTAACGCGAAGGAGTGAAACGTTAAGGTTTCTCTGAAGAGATTTAGGGAATATACTGTGATGGGTATTCCAAACGTTTCCAAGAGGGTTACTCCCTACGTAAGAATGTTATGAATGCCTCAAGTTACCTTTATGTCTTATGATTTCTATGATTTATTCATGATTTGATGAGGTATGTTAAAGTGATTATGTTTTATGGGTAAAGTATGATCTCATCCTTATATATATATGTACCCATGTTTCCTTTCCATATTTTTTATATCCCTTACTGAGCTTTTTATGCTCATCCCAAGTTTTTTTGAAATGTTTTTCACAGGTCAAGGGAAAGGTACATGATATGATGATAGTGTCAAGGATTTGTCAAGAAAGAATCTGTGTTATATTTTAAATATGTTTCCGTTGATGGGAAGAATGAATACTGCCTTTTATGTAACCACTTTGTTTAAATATGGAATGTAATGCAAGTTTCATGATCTAATTCTCTAAAACTCTAAACCTGAAAAGATCCTCAACGTGTAATCTTGTGATAACTCAAGATTAAGTATGTTTTAAGGCTGGGGCCTTATAGTTGGTATCAAAGTTCGGTTTAGATAACTTTAGAGGTTAGGGTATTCTTTAAGCATAAGTGACATTACCATAATGGTTAGGATTTCAGAAAGAGTCCTAGTTTTAGAAAAAGTGAATGAGTAAGTATATCTAAGTGTTTATCTTCCTCATTAGTACATGATGGTTATGTTGATATACTCACACTGACCTTTTTGGTTTTAGTAAATGGATGGATCTAGCAGGCACCAAAGTGAAAATGGGTTTGAAGGAAACTATGGTGGTTCTCTGATTAAGAGACTGGATGAGATGGGGGATTCAACGAGGAATCCCATGGTTGTTCTAAACTAACTATCAAGGAGTCATGATCAACCACGTGAACCTTGGTATGTTCTATAATGTATCATATACGAGATGACCAATCCATGTGTAAGTTCAGGTAATAATTATAAAGGTAACCATTAGAGTTTATATGATCCTTACTTTTTAGGTAATTATGGGTTACTCTATGATATGATGGAAAATGAAATGAATTAGATAAACTTGAGGTTAAAGTATGTTATGATTATTTTTGATGATTTTACCCCTTTTTGGGGAATGATTTGAGAATTATATAGTTTTGGAAAAAGGACAACACGCAGACCGTGTGACTACCCGTCGCGTCGGACAAAGCTACGGGAATCGAACCCACAACCAAGGTGCGACTGGTATTTATCGCCTACCACTGGACTACGTGAAGTCCCTAGTTAGTTTGACTGATTCTTTCTAGTTATATGATTTTTATTAATTAAGATTAAGTTGATTTTTGGTTATTTATGAAAATGATTAACCTATCATGGAGGATATGTGATTAGGTTAATTACTTTTCAATAGGAGACTTTAGGAGAAACTGATGTTGTTTGGAGATAAATGTTACGATTTAACTTGGAAGACTATGTGATTAAATCCTTCAAATATTTGGGTTTCAATCTTATATTGGTTTACTTTATAAAGAATTTTATGGACAAATTGTTTATCGGATTATCCTTGTTGAACTTTGGGTTTTGTTTGAAAATTTTTGGAGATTAAGAATAGATTTTCTTTTTATAAAGGGTTATCGTTTTCTGGATTATCTGACCTTGTACTAACCTTTCTAGTTTTGGTTTTGGTTAAATCCTAAAGACATGGGATGTATATAGTTCTCTTTTGTGGATTAGGTGATTCTCTAGAAGTTGATTATAGTACTCTTAATGCGAACAAGTCTCCCTAAATACTTGCCTTTTGGAAAAAAATATGAGTTTGACTAAGGAATCTAGTAAAAGTTGAAAGTCAACATGATAAGTGATTATGTTTCCTTATGAATAAATTCATCAACAAAAAGTAACTTAAAACAAAAATTTTGTCTATTAAATTTTCCTACTAGGGAATCGAATACCGTTTAACCCATCACATGTTTGTGATTTTCTCATTGTTAACTTTCTCCTAGACATGTTTACTATCACTCTCCCTCAAGAACATGACCCTTTGCTTTTTCTTCCATGTCCATGTTTTTCTACATGGAATCCTAGTATGGGTTAAATCAGGTGACCTCTGTACTTAACTTCCTTTATTTTAAAGTGATTGTTTTACCGACTCTTTTTCCGATGTGGGACTTTCAAGGATGTTTCCAAGCGCAATTTTAAAATTGCGAGGACGCAATTCCCAAAAGGGGGAAGGATGTAACACCCTAGGTAAATAAAGAATATGACATTTTCTTATTTATCCATATTTGTGAATAAAATATTAATATGAATTTAAAGGGGATTCTATGCTCGATGGCGTACCCAACACGCAACAACGAGTTTCTTGGGAATCTTACGTTGCACTCTAATAATAAAATAATATTATTTTAAATTGTAGTTTACATGTAGCCGTTGTAATGGCGGGAATGGATATAAATAACTAAAATATGATTATATATGCTTTTAAATGTTTTTACATTTATCAAATAAAAGATAATGGCTTAAAATACGGAAAGAATTCAATTTTAGGCTTTTATACCCTAATTTTCACTAAAGGTTCACTTATCACCTTTTGATGGCGAACTGTCATTAAATATAGTTTTGTTCACTCTTATACATCCTTTTGGACCAAATAAAACTGTTCTTAAGAGTTGGGACATCAAAATTTACTTTGTGTAAGTTTTTGGTATCTTTCTGATAAAGTTCATTTTTTTAATGAATACTGTAAAATGTTGTATTTTAATTCAAAAACTCTTTTTAATCTAATTTATTTATATGATTATATTATATTTTTAATTGGTTTTAAAGTGAAATTAGAATATATTTTTACCATTAAATCCAATAGTGGTCATTGTAATTAATTTCACTTTGAAATCAGACTTAAACCAGTGTCAATATTTTGATACTTATTGTTTCATAAAAACACGCTATTTGCTCTGACAGCGGGAATTAATTATTAAATAAATTAATCTGAATTATATGTTTTGAATTTTGTAAAATAGACTTCATTTTTGAATTCGGAATATCAAATATATCTTATGGTGAATTTTTGGGATTTTTCTGAAAAACTTCAATTTTGATGAATAGTGAAACCACTAAGTGGTACTTATAAAAACTGATTTTTCCGTTTAAATGAAATTTTGCTATCTTTGTGTTTTGAATTTCAAAAATCCGACATACATGGTTGTCATTAAGAAGTAAAATGTGGTTAAATGGGATAAAAATAATTTTTTGGTGAATAGTAACTTATTAAGTTTTTAATCGCGATTAGTGGTAATTAGTGTAGTTTATGGTAAAAATAATACTTTAGTAAAATAATATGAGCTTGACACATGTCCTACCATCATTGTTTGTGTCATGACCGACCAAGACAAGCCATGAGTCAACTTGGGGACCCCATGGAGCCACTTTGGTTGGGAAATGACATAAATAACTTTTTATTTAATGTAAAAGTGAAAATGACACAAACATCATATGTTTTACGAAAACAATTTTTACATGGGGTTATAAAGATCCGATTTTTTATTATAAATTGTAATTGGAAAGCTAATAAGATTTACTACATCATTGTATTTTGTTTATATTTTTTAGACACTAAATAAATTAAATTATTTATGACATCATGATGATGCAGCGATGACCTCATTATTTAACGATTTAAATAAAATGGAAAGATAATGTAAAATCTATGAACTACACATGTCCAAAACTTATTGGATGGGTGGATTTAGAACCCTTAACACCTTATCCACGAATTATATTAATGTGGGACCTTTTGAAACGGAAACACATTTTCAAATAAAGTAATATTTCTTACTTTCCAAAAGTGCCCTCCTCTCCTCTTATAAAAGGCCCCCACCTCTACCTTATTTCACACACTCCTAAAGCCTTTGGCTCGGCCAACCCCTGCCCATTTACTCTCTCCAAATCCCTATCTAGGGGATTCCCTTTGGGCAGAATCCTTTCAAAGGAATCCTTTAGGCTCAAATCAAAAGGAGTTACACTTTTAAAGGTAATTCATTCTCTCATGTTCATTTGTTTTATTTTGCTTCTCCAACCCCCTAAACTCTTTTTATTTACTTCTTATGTAACAACACCAGTATATTAAATATACTATGATGTTGTTATAATATTTATTCTAGCTACACTCTCACAAAACTACATCAAATGGTTAAAGAACATACGGTTTCCGTGGATGGCGAAATTCTGCCTCCCGAAACGATGATTGTTCAATACTCATTTAACACCTTCAAAGGTGGACATTATGATGTCAATATTTTTATATATATATAATATGTTTATGTTTTCATTAAGCTTATGTTTTTTTCATTTTGAGCATACCTTTATGGTTTCCATTATGGGTAAACGCGATATCTTCATTTAAGGAAGTGCGGACTACCGCCCCCTCAAAGTGATTTGATTCGTTAAATACCATATGTGGGACGTATAAAGGATGGAACTATGATATTATATATGATATTATACTGGAATTATAATATATCTTTATATCATTATTATTCCATTCTATAAAATACGAAATAGAAATGAAAGTAGCGTTCATGCGTACGTACGACTTACTGTCTCCATGAACGATGCATTTCATTTCTTAACTCTAAATGATTATGTAATGTTATAAATGCATGAATTTAATAGATATATATTACATATATGATATCTACATCATTAATACAATTCTGGATATAATAAACATTTGTCCACACGAACAACATGTAATTGTAAGAAGTCCACTTTCGACTAAAGAACCAAATATCGGCAAAACAAATATTATTAACTTAAATGATTACATAATGTTTATGACATGGTAATAAGTGATATAAAAGGAATAATTAACTTGAAAAAGGTTCTTAAGGAAGTATAAAATAACTCAAGTTTATTATTCAGGAGATTAAAGAATGATCGAGTCAAGTCGGACCCGAGGTAAGGGATCCTACACCTCTCTTTCTTTTTAAGTACACTCTTTTATGTCATTCCTTTTAAGCTCATCTTTCTTATGATTGGGATGTTATTTTATATTAATACTACAGTAATTATTATGTTAATATGATTAGAGACCCTATTTTCCTCTCATCAATCCATTTTGGATGTTTTGAGTGGCGCCGTTAGGCTGCCGAATTTTCGTAAGAGATCTAACCTCTCTCTTTCTTTTTAAGTACTCTCCTTTATGTCACTTCTTTTAAGCTCCTATTTTTTTATGTTGGGGGATGTTATTTTATATTCCACTTTCTATAAACTTTATGTTAATATGATGAGATACCCTATTTGATCTCATCAGTCCATTTTTAAAAGTTTTATGTGGCGCCGTTAGGCTGCCGAGTTTTCGTAAGGGATTTTTCATCTCACTTTTATTCCCGTGAGATTTATGCTACATTTGCCACAATTCCTTTGAGTGGTGTATTTAATGCCCATTATTCTACTCTTTGTGTAATATAATTTTGTTTATTAATATTTACATCAATGATCTATTGTCCTTCTTTCATGGGGTGTATGTTTTGAAAGATACCAAAGTCGGTAAGGGAACCTTTCACCCTCCTCTTTTTTAAAAGACTTCTTTTGTTGGGTCTTTTAATTTACATATTGTTATGTTGGGATATGTTCTAATATATCATTATTGATGTTAATTTTATGTCCAAGTGATGAGATACACTTTTTATCTCTCATCAACTCATTTTGTTGTGATGTCGTTAGGCTGTCAAGGGAACTTTTTAACCCAATTTCGATTTCTTTGGGTTCAACATGTAGTCATTGAATATGTCATCCATTGAATATGTGTGAATGACCTTTTATTGTTTTACACTTAATATCCACTTATATTTGGTGTATTTATATTTTTCACACATATTTTTGAGATTGATTTGTCCTTAATTTAAGGATACCTTCTTTATAAGGGATTTCATCACTTTTGACATTTCTATTGAGGGTTCATTGTTGTTATGCACCAATTCACTCTTATATGGTGTATATACTGTCATTTTGAGTATTATATCATGAATCCATTTATTCTCATGATATTATAAAGTTCTGAATAAATGTTATTCCTCAATTATTGTATTCAAGTGTCTCTAATTTTGGTAAAACCCCTTTAACCAAAATATCATTTTAAATGTTTTAATTATTTGTTCTTATTAATATTAATGTTTTGAAAATGGTTTTAAGGATTTATTTATATGGATATTAATGGTTAAAATTTTAAGCTTCAAGGTGGTATGGGACACTTTGATTCAAAAAATCTCTTTATTAAATGTTTTAAATGGTTTTGGAAATGGTTTCTTTTTGAATGGATTCATTATTTCAATATACTAAAATGTTATATTGTGATTGAAATGTGGAAATGTTATGTTTCCTTTATGCATGTTTTATGTGACACATTTATGTTATGGTCCTTGGGCATTGTTATGAAAACGGGTGGTTCCGTGATAAACTAAGGGCGGGTGAGCCCGATATAGCTCTCCAATGCATTGGGTAACGCGAAGGAGTGAAACGTTAAGGTTTCTCTGAAGAGATTTAGGGAATATACTGTGATGGGTATTCCAAACGTAGCCAAGAGGGTTACTCCCTATGTAAGAATGTTATGAATGCCTCAAGTTACCTTTATGTCTTATGATTTCTATGATTTATTCAGGATTTGATGAGGTATGTTAAAGTGCTTATGTTTTATGGGTAAAGTATGATCTCATCCTTATATATATATATATGTACCCATGTTTCCTTTCCATATTTTTTATATCCCTTACTGAGCTTTTTATGCTCATCCCAAGTTTCTTTGAAATGTTTTTCACAGGTCAAGGGAAAGGTACATGATATGTTGATAGTGTCAAGGATGTGTCAAGAAAGAATCCTTGTTATATTTTAAATATGTTTCCGTTGATGGGAAGAATGAATACTGTCTTTTATGTAACCACTTTGTTTAAATGTGGAATATAATGCAAGTTTCATGATCTAATTCTCTAAAACTCTAAACCTGAAAAGATCCTCAACGTGTAATCTTGTGATAACTCAAGATTAAGTATGTTTTAAGGCTGGGGCCTTATATCTAGTGTTTCCAAGGCTACTAAACTAATTCGTAATTCGAGACTTGATCTTTTGTGATCATGCCAATGTTACACAATAATGCACCAACTCTGGTTAGCTGGGGTCGGGGCATTGCAATTGGTATCAGAGGCAGTTTAGTACTAACCTTGGAAGCTATATTTAGATAAACTCTGATTAGATCACATAGCCCGAAGATAGACTTTGAGGATTAGTATAGAATAACTTCCTAGAATTTTGGTATTATAGAGATTTTGTGAGTTTTCCAAGCAATACATCCCTGTTTGGATACGAGCAGGTAGAGGCGGCTCTAGCACAGATGTACCAAGGGGTAAAACCTGAAAACACCGCTTTGATCTAGACTCGAACGGGAACTGGTGCACAACAACGGGCCTTTCTGCACTCTTGGTTACGAAACTCCCAGGGGATATGCTTAGGATAATTATCATATTTTTTACAAACCATTATGAAGGGTTTATGGGTATATACTTCCTCAAAGAAATTTATTTTATGATTATGGATTATATCCATAAACCGTTCAACTTACATTAAGTATTTTACAAGTTTGGAATTATTCATTGCAATTCATAAACTGATCTAGTTTATGCCATTGTATAGAAATGGTTCCCAGTAGAAGGAATGTGAACTCCCTAAATACGTATGATCCAAAGAGTAAGAAGGATCAAATATTTCATGGTATTAAGCCAACATTTAGAAGGAAAATAGTCTCCCATGTGTTCTCAACATATGAAGAAATAGTATCATGTGTTAATAAGATAATTAAAGAATTCTCTAAGTCATATGGCTTTGAAGGGAAGAAAGAGAAGAAAAGTATGTAAGAGAAAATGATGGATAAAGGGAAGAGGGAAAAGAAGAACTTTCAAATATGTGATAACTATGGGAAGAAACACCTTGGAACTTGCCTGAAGGGAATGTGAGTTTGTTATAAGTTTGGAGAAAAAGGACACCAAGTGAATGACTGCAAGGGTAAGAAAAAGGTTTCAAATGTACAATGCTTCATCTGCAAGGAGTGGGGACACTACGCAAACCAATGTCCAAATCATCAGAGTATGCCCCAAATGATGTTATTGGATAATAATCAAGTTATGATACTACCACAGATGAGGAGGAATGATTAGAGTTCTTATGCGGTTATTAAAGAATTTGGTCATTTGAGTGTTGTATCAATGATGTACTGGTTATAATAATTATGGAGTATATAAGGATTGTACTGTAGTACTATTTCATCAAGGACTGGAGATTGTGTGGAACCAAGAAAAGTGACTCCACAGCAGGTTAAATTTTTGGAAAATATATAGTTGAGAGAAATATGAACCATAATATGGATCTGATACTGAGATAGTGATTTTGGAATAATACATGATTGATTTGGATAAATTATATTGGATATTCTTAACTTCCTTGAAACTGATTAATGATTTGTATACATTTTTGGATAGAAGGAGTATATCTAGTATTCTATAAGGAATAAGGGATCATTAATGTAATCAATAAGGATTTATGGTAATTCAGGATGTTGAAGTGTTTTAAAAGAATACATGATGAAGGTGTTCACATGTTGTTACGCGGAAAAAAGGAACTTCATTATGTTTACCTTCCTTATAAAATTTGGACTGTGAGTTGGACAGAAGTATTTTGGATAACTATAAAGGATGGAATGGATTAAGTTGAACTTTGGGTAGTATTGTTTAAGGTTAAAACAGTTATGAAGATTATTTTTGGAATATTATAATACTATAGTTTTAGGAAAAGATCAACCTGCAGGTTGGGGGATAACCCATCACGTCGGACAAAGCTGTAGGAATCGAACCCACAACCATAGTGAGACATGCCTTTATTACCTACCACTAGCCTACAGGAAGTCCCTGGTTATTAAAAAAACGTTTTCCTAATCCAAATGGTATGTTTTAATATTTGTAACCTTATACAATTATGATAAATAGAATATTTTTGAGTTCTATTACCATTTGGAGTGAAAGATGGGTTTGTGGTAAAAATTTATTAAAGAATGAAAGTCTACATGACAAGTAAATATATTTCCTTATGTTCTTAGTAAATCTCGTAAATAAATTCCTCAACTTTATAAAAGGTAACTTAAAACAAAAATTTTGTCGGTTAACTTTTCCAATTTGGGAATCAATGATCGTTTAACTAATCAAAAGTTTGCGATCTTCTTGTAGTTAACTTTCTCCTAATACTATTTTATATGACTCTCCATCAAGCCTTGATGGTTTTTTCCTCCATATCCACATTTCCATATAATCCTAGTATGGGATATCTCGGGTGACCTTTGTACTTCTCTTTATTTCTTTTAAAGTTATATTTTTATTAACCCTATTTCCGATGTGGGTTTTCCACAAAGGTATTTTCTATTTTCAAACTTTTATTTTCAAAGAAAAATTGAAAATTGCGAGGATGAAATTTATTGAAGGAGGAGAGAATGTAACACCCCGAGCTTCCACGATATGCCTCTCTTTCAATATTACAATAGCTTGCATTGTACGCAAGTTCGAGTTCTAACACACCACGACTAATCAAAGTAGCCGTTATGAATTGTAATACCCACTTTTTAAAATTATAGAAATTTTATATTTCAAAATGGACTTCATTTTTGTATTCATAATATTGAAATTATCCTAAGTTGATTTTTTTTAATTTTCTCAGAACTTTCAATTTTTTTATGAATAATGAAAAATACTTAAAATTTTTTTTTAATAAAAATAATTTATAGTGATAAATTATATTTTTTAGTGTTTTTAAAGTATAATTATAATATATTTTTACCATTTTATCCAATGGTGGTCATTATAATTAATTTAACATTGAAATTGGACTTAAACAATTGTCAATCTTTTGATATATATTGTTTCTTAAAAACACGCTATTTGTTGTGACAGTGGGAATTAATTATAAAATCAATTAATGAAACTTATATGTTTGTAATTTTGTAAAATAGACATCATTTTTGAATTCGGAATATCAATTATAGCTTAGGGTGAAATTCTGGCATTGTTCTGAAAAACTTCAATTTTTGATGAATAGTGAAACCATTAAGTGGTAGTTAAAAAAACTGATTTTTCGTTTAAATGAATCATTACCAATTCTGTGATTTGATTTTCAAAAATCCGACATACATGGTTGTCCTTAGAAAGTAAAATGTGGTTCAATGGGATTAAATTTTTTTTTGTGGTGAATAGTAACTTTTATGTTTAATTAATCGAGGTAATTAGTGAAATTTAAGGTAAAAATGATATTATAAAAATATGAAAATACCTTTACACTTGTCCTACCCTTATTGTATGAGTCATGGACGACCAAGAAATTCCATGGGTCAACTTGGGGACCCCATGGAGCCACTTGGGTTAGAAAATGACATTAATAACTTTTTATTTAAAGTAAAAATAAAATTGTCACAAACATGTGTTGTTTTACTAAAACAATTTTTATAAGGGGTTATAGAAGTCATATGTTTGACTATAAAAATTAATTAGAAAGATAAAACGATATCCTACATCATTATATTTATTTTATAATTTGTTAGAAAATCAATAAATTAAATTATTTATGACACCATGATGATGCAGCGATTACCTCATTATTTAACGATTTAAATAAAATGAAAAGATAATGTAAAATATAAGGCTTACACTTGTCAAAAACCTATTGTATGAGCATATTTCGAACCCTTATAACCTTATCCTAGAAATATATCATTGTGGGACCGTTAAAATCTGAAATTCATTTCATAATAAAGTAACATTTCAATCTTTCCAGAAGTACCCCTCCTCTCCTCTTATAAAAGACCCCCACCCCTACCACCTTACTCACACCTTAAAATGCTTTTGGCTCGGCCAACATCTGCCCAAATACTCTCTAAACTTCCATATATTACTCTTAGAATCATCACTTTGGGAATAATTTTTCACAAGGAGGCCTTTTTCTCAAATCAAAAAAGAGTTACCCGATTTTATGGTAATGTATTCTCTTATGTTATTTTGTTTTATTTTGCTTCTCCAACCCCTTAAACTCTTTTTATTACTATATTTTGTAAAAAAAACCATTATCTTGAATATAATAGGATGTTTTTATGAGAATTATTTGATTTACAATTACACACACCTTCGTCTAATGGTTTAAGAACATACTGTTTCTGTGGTTGGAAAATTTCTGCCTCACGAAACGATGATTGTTCAATCTTCTTTTAACACCACTCATGGTGGCCATTATGATGACACTATTTTTATATATGATATATATTATGTTTTTGTTTTCCTTATGATTCTGTATTTTTCATTTATTGCATACCTTTACGATTTCCATTATGGGTAAACGCGATAATTTCATTTTAGGAAGTGCGGACTACCGCCCCCTCAAAGTGATTTGAATCGTTAATGCCATATGTGGGATGTATAAAGGATGGAGTAAATGGTATTATACATTATATTATACTGGAATTATAGTATACCTTTATATAATTATAACTTCATTCCATTAAATACAAAATAGAAATGAAAGTAGCATTCATGCATACGTACGGCTTACCGTCTCCATGAACGGTGCATTTCATTTCTTACCTCTAAATGTTATTTAATATTATAAATGAATGTATATACTGGATATATATGACATATATGATATCTACATCATGAATACAATTATGGATATAATGGATATTTTACCACATGAACAAAGTGTAATTATAAGAAGTTTATTTTTGACTGAAGTACCTAAGATCGACAAAACGACCGTTATTAACTTAAATAATTACATAATGTTCATAACATGGTAATAAGTGATATAAAAGGAATAATGAACTTGAAAAAAGTTCTTAATCAGTTAGAGATTAACTCTAGTTTATTATTCAGGAGGTTAAAGAGCAGTTGAGTCATGTCGGACACGAGGTAAGGTAATTTCTTAACATAATTTCCATTCTTTGGGTTAATCTCCTACTTTCAAATTATGTCATGATATTATTATGTCTTATATTGTATTTGTACTTTCTTTATGTGTACTTATAGTGAATACACATAATAGATTTATATTATTTTAAAAAAATGATCTTCGTAAGGGAACTTCTTAACCCAATTTCCGTTCTTTGGGTTAGTCTCCAACATTCAAATTATTTCATGATATTATTATGTCCAATCTTGTATTTGTACTTTCTTTATGTGTACTTATAGTGAATACACATAATAGATTTATTTTATTTTAAAAAAATTATCTTTGTAAGGGAACTTCTTAACCCAATTTCCGTTCTTTGGGTTAATCTCCTACTTTCAAATTATGTCATGATATTATTATGTCCAATCTTGTATTTGTACTTTCTTTATGTGTACTTATAGTGAATACACATAATAGATCTATTTTATTTAAAAAATGATATTTTTAAGGGACTTCGTCTCAAATCTCCTTTTATTGAGGCATATTTTGTTTTATACACAACTTTCTTTTATACGGTGTATAAACCCCTTTGACTTTTACGTCTATTCAAAGGTTTTCTTTTATAATTAAGTTATTTTTGAATGATTTAAAAAAAGAGATATTTCTCTAAAATATATGAAAATCCATTGAAAATGTATAGGTATTTAACGCAAGCTTAAAAATGTTTTCATAAAACCCAAATCTTGAGTGTGGTAGACAGGAAGGGATTGGTCGTGGACCCATCATGGCCTGTAATTAGTCGAGCAGTCTCAGAATTAGTTATTTTGTTTTCAGAAGCTTGCATAATGTTTTCAGAAAAACATTGGAGTATATTTGTGCAATTTTAAATGTAAGTATCTTCTAAAAATCGAACTGGTATTTTGATTCCGCAATTAATTTTAAACGGTATTTTCAAAAATGGTATTCCTAAATGTTCATGTACAATTTTTCATATAAGGAATTCATTGGACTTAGTAAGTGACGGGTGGAGCCCGCTATAGCTCCTTGATGCATCGGTAAGTCTCATGAGACAAACTAGTGTCTTGGCATGAGGCCTTGACAAAATATTATTTGTAGTCTTGGCACGAGGCCTTGGCTACGTGGTTATGATTGTCTGGCATTATGCATTCCATCATTATGAAAGTGGTTATTGATATTTCATGTGATTATTCGACCAGTAGAATATCCATGTGAATAAGTAAATGGCATTATCTTATTTTACGTTTTCCATATTATGTTGAAGTTCAAGTTTAAAAGGCTTTTGTTTTAGTCATACATTTCCTTAAATGTTTATGTTTATTTATGAAATTTTCCGCTATATTTTTATCCTTACTAAGCATCTGAGCTCACCCCTGTCAATGTTTTATTTTTTCCAGGATGTGAAGAAATATTTTATGACTGACCTACAGGGACAGTATGAAGGGGATAGAAGTGTGGACTAGGGAGACTATGTTATTGTGATTTTTCACTTTATGATGTAATGTAACATTTATGAATATATCTAGTGTTTCCAAGGCTACTAAACTAATCGGTAATTCGAGACTTGATCTTTTGTGATCATGCCAATGTTACACAATAATGCACCAAATCTAGTTAACTGGGGTCGGGGCGTTACAATTGGTATCAGAGGCAGTTTAGTACTAACCTTGGAAGCTATATTTAGAAAAACTCTGATTAGATCACATAGCCCGAAGATAGACTTTGAGGATTAGTATAGAATAACTTCCTAGAATTTTGGTATTATAGAGATTTTGTGAGTTTTCCGAGAAATACATCCCTGTTTGGATACGAGCAGGTAGAGGCGGCTCTAGCACAGATGTACCAAGGGGTAAAACCTGAAAACACCGCTTTGATCTAGACTCGAATGGGAACTGGTGCACAACAACGGGCCTTACTGCACTCTTGGTTACGAAACTCCCGGGGGATATGCTTAGGATAATTATCATATTTTTTACAAACCATTATGAAGGGTTTATGGGTATATACTTCCTCAATGAATTTTTTTTATGATTATGGATTATATCCATAAACCGTTCAATTTACATTAAGTATTTTACAAGTTTGGAATTATTCATTGCAATTCATAAACTAATCTAGTTTATGCCATTGTATAGAAATGGTGCCCAGTAGAAGGAATGTGAACTCCCTAAATACGTATGATCCAAAGAGTAAGAAGGATCAAATATTTCATGGTATTAAGCCAAAATTGGGAAGGAAAATAGTCTCCCATGTGTTCTCAACATATGAAGAAATAGTATCATGTGTTAATAAGATAATTAAATAATTCTCTGAGTCTTATGTCTTTGAAGGGAAGAAAGAGAAGAAAATGATGTATGAGAAAATGATGGATAAAGGGAAGAGGGAAAAGAAGAACTTTCAAATATGTGATAATTATGGGAAGAAACACCTTGGAACTTGCCTGAAGGGAATGGGAGTTTGTTATAAGTTTGGAGAAAAAGGACACCAAGTGAATGACTGCAAGGGTAAGAAAAAGGATTCAAATGTACAATGCTTCATCTGCAAGGAGTGGGGACACTACGCAAACCAATGTCCAAATCATCAGAGTATGCCCCAAATGATGTTATTGGATAATAATCAAGTTATGATACTACCACAGATGAGGAGGAATGATTAGAGTTCTTGTGCTGTTATTAAAGAATTTGGTCATTTGAGTGTTGTATAAATGATGTACTGGTTATAATAATTATGGAGTATATAAGGATTGTACTGTAGTACTATTTCATCAAGGACTGGAGATTGTGGGGAACCAAGAAAAGTGACTCCACAACAGGTTAAATTTTTGGAAAATATATAGTTGAGAGAAATATAAACCATAATATGGTTCTGATACCGAGATAGTGATTTTGGAATAATACATGATTGATTTGGATAAATTATATTGGATATTCTTAACTTCCTTGAAACTGATTAATGATTTGTATACATTTTTGGATAGAAGGAGTATATCTAGTATTATATAAGGAATAAGGGATCATTAATGTAATGAATAAGGATTTATGGTAATTCAGGATGTTGAAGTGTTTTAAAAGAATACATGATGAAGGTGTTTACATGTTGTTACGAGGAAAAAGGATCTTTATTATGTTTACCTTCCTTATAAAATTTGGACTGTGAGTTGGACAGAAGTATTTTGGATAACTATAAAGGATGGAGTGGATTAAGTTGATCTTTGGTTAGTATTGTTTAAGGTTAAAACATTTATGAAGATTATTTTTGGAATATTATAATACTATAGTTTTAGGAAAAGAACAACCTTCAGGTTGGGGGATAACTCATCACGCCGGACAAAGCTATAGGAATCGAACCCAAAAACATAGTGAGACATTCATTTATTACCTACCACTAGCCTACAGGAAGTCCCTGGTTATTACAAAAACGTTTTCCTAATCCAAATGGTATTTTTTAATATTTGTAACCTTATAGAATTATGATAAATAGAATATTTTTGAGTCCTATTACCATTTGGAGTGAAAGATGGGTTTGTGGTAAAAATTTATTAAAGAATGAAAGTCTACATGACAAGTAAATATATTTCCTTATGTTCTTAGTAAATCTCCTAAATAAATTCCTCAACTTTATAAAAGGTAACTTAAAACAAAAATTTTTTCGGTTAACTTTTCCAATTGGGGAATCAATGATCGTTTAACTAATCAAAAGTTTGTGATTTTCTTGTAGTTAACTTTCTCCTAATCCTGTTTTATATGACTCTCCATCAAGCCTTGATGGTGTTTTTCCTCCATATCCATATTTTCATAGAATCCTAGTATGGGCTATCTCGGGTGACCTTTGTACTTCTCTTTATTTCTTTTAAAGTTATATTTTTATTAACCCTATTTCCGATGTGGGTTTTCCACAAAGGTATTTTCTATTTTAAACCTCTTATTTTCAAAGAAAAATTTCAAATTGCGAGGACGAAATTTATGGAAGGAGGAGAGAATGTAACACCCCTAGCTTCCACGATATGCCTCTCTTTCAATATTGCAATAGATTGCATTGTACGCAAGTTCGAGTTCTAACACACCGCGACTAATCAAAGTAGCCGTTATGAATTGTAATACCCACTTTTTAAAATTATAGAAATTTTATATTTCAAAATGGAATTCATTTTTGTATTCATAATATTGAAATTATCCTAAGTTGAATTTTTTGTAATTTTCTGAGAACTTTCAATTTTTTATGAATAGTGAAAAATACTTAAAAAAACTTTTTTAATCAAAATAATTTATAGTGATAAATTATACTATTTAGTGTTTTTAAAGTATAATTATAATATATTTTTACCATTTTATCCAATGGTGGTCATTAGAATTAATCTAACATTGAAATTGGACTTAAACAATTGTCAATCTTTTGATATATATTGTTTCTTAAAAACACGCTATTTGTTGTGACAGCGGGAATTAATTATAAAATTAATTAATGAAAATTATATGTTTGGAATTTTGTAAAATAGACATCATTTTTGAATTCGGAATATCATTTATAGCTTAGGGTGAAACTCTGGCATTGTTCTGAAAAACTTCAATTTTTGATGAATAGTGAAACCATTAAGTGGTAGTTAAAAAAACTGATTTTTCGTTTAAATGAATCATTACCAATTCTGTGATTTGATTTTCAAAAATACGACATACATGATTGTCATTAGAAAGTAAAATGTGGTTCAATGGGATTAAAATAATTTTTTGGTGAATAGTAACTTTTATGTTTAATTAATCGAGGTAATTAGTGAAATTTAAGGTAAAAATGATATTATAAAAATATGAAAATACCTTTACACTTGTCCTACCTTTATTGTATGAGTCATGGAAGACCAAGAAATTCCATGGGTCAACTTGGGGACCCCATGGAGCCACTTGGGTTAGAAAATGACATTAATAACTTTTAATTTAAAGTAAAAATAAAATTGTCACAAACATGTGTTGTTTTACTAAAACAATTTTTATAAGGGGTTATAGAAGTCATATGTTTGACTATAAATATTCATTAGAAAGATAAAACGATTTCCTAAATCATTATATTTATTTTATAATTTTTAGAAATTCAATAAATTAAATTATTTATGACACCATGATGATGCAGTGATTACCTCATTATTTAACGATTTAAATAAAATGAAAAGATAATGTAAAATCTAAGGCTGACACTTGTCAAAAACCTATTGGATGAGCATATATCGAACCATTATCACCTTATACTCAAAATATATCATTGTGGTACCTTTAAAATCCTAAAATCATTTCATAATAAAGTAACATTTCAATCTTTCCAGAAGTGCCCCTCCTCTCCTCTTATAAAAGGCCCCCACCACTACCACCTTACTCACACCATAAAAGCCTTTTGTCTCTGCCAAACACTGCCCACATACTCTCTCAACTTCCATATCTTACTCCTAGAAGTCTCACTTTGGGCAGAATTCTTCTCAAGGAAGCCTTTGGCTCAAATAAAAAAAGAGTTACCCGATTTTAAGGTAATGTCTTCTCTTATATTATTTTGTTTTATTTTGCTTCACCAACCCCTTAAACTCATTTTATTCCTTTATTTTGTAAAAAACCAGTATCTTAAATATAATATGATGTTGTTATGAGAATGATTTGATTTACACATACACACACCTTCGTCTAATGGTTAAAGAACATACTGGTTCTGTGGTTGGAAAATTTCTGCCTCACGAAACGATGATTGTTCAATATTCTTTTAACACATCTAATGGTGGAAATTATGATGACACTATTTTTATATATGATATATATTATGATTTTTTTCCTTATGATTCTGTATTTTTCATTTATTTCATACCTTTACGATTTCCATTATGGGTAAACTCGATAATTTCATTTTAGGAAGTGCGGACTACCACACCCTCAAAGTGATTTGAATCGTTAATGCCATATGTGGGATGTATAAAGGATGGAGTAAATGGTATTATAAATTATATTATACTGGAATTATATTATACCTTTATAAAATTATATCTTCATTCCATTAAATACAAAATAGAAATGAAAGTAGCATTCATGCGTACGTACGGCTTACCGTCTCCATGAACGGTGCATTTCATTTCTTACCTCTAAATGTTATGTAATATTATAAATGAATGTATATACTGGATATATATGATGTATATGATATCTACATCATGAATACAATTATGGATATAATGGATATTTTACCACATGAACAAAGTGTAATTATAAGAAGTTTATTTTTGACTCAAGTACCTAAGATCGACAAAACGACCGTTATTAACATTAATAATTACATAATGTTCATAAAATGGTAATAAGTGATATAAAAGGAATAATGAACTTGAAAAAGGTTCTTAAGCAGGTAGAGATTAACTCTAGTTTATTATTCAGGAGGTTAAATAACGGTTGAGTCAAGTCAGACACGAGGTAAGGGAATTTCTTAACCCAATTTCCATTCTTTGGGTTAATCTCCTACTTTAAAATTATGTCATGATATTATTATGTCCTATCTTGTATTTTCACTTTCTTTATGTGTACTTATAGTGAATAAACATAATAGATTTATTTTATTTTAAAAAAATGATCTTTGTAAGGGAACTTCTTAACCCAATTTCCGTTCTTTGGGTTAATCTCCTACTTTGAAATTATGTCATGATATTATTATGTACAATCTTGTATTTGTACTTTCTTTATGTGTACTTATAGTGAATACACATAATAGATTTATTTTATTTTAAAAAAATGATCTTTGTGAGGGAACTTCTAAACCCAATTTCTATTCTTTGGGTTAATCTTCTACTTTCAAATTATGTCATGATATTATTATGTCCAATCTTGTATTTGTACATTATTTATGTGTACTTATAGTGAATACACATAATAAATCTATTTTCTTTAAAAAACGATATTTGTAAGGGAATTCGTCTCAAATCTCCTTTCATTGAGGCATATTTTGTTTTATACACAACTTTCTTTTATACAGTGTATAAACCCATTTGACTTTTACGTTTATTCAAAAGGTTTTATTTTATAATTATTTTATTTTTTAATGATTTCAAAAAAGAGACATTTCTCTAAAATATATGAAAATCCAGTGCAAATGTATACGTATTTAACGTAAGCTTAAAAATGTTTTCATAATACCCGACTCTCGTGTGTGGTAGATAGGAAGGGATTGGGCGTTGACCCATCATGGCCTGTAATTAGTCGAGCAGTCTCAGAATTAGTTATTTCGTTTTCAGAAGCTTGCATAATGTTTTCAGAAAAACACTGGAGTATATTTGACAATTTTAAATGTAAGTATCTTCTAAAAATCGAACTGGTATTTTTATGCCACAATTAATTTCAAATGGTATTTAAAAAAATGGTATTTCTAAATGTTCATATACCATTTTTCATATAAGGAATGCATTGGACTTAGTAAGTGATGGGTGGAGCCCGCTATAGCTCCTTGATGCATCGGTAGGTCTCATGAGACAAACTAGTGTCTTGGCACGAGGCCATGACAAAATATTATTTGTAGTCTTGGCACGAGGCCTTGGCTACATTGTTATGATTGTCTGGCATTATGCATTCCATAATTATGAAAGTGGTCATTGATATTGCATGTGATTATTCAACTAGTAGAATATCCATGTGAATAAGTAAATAGAATTATCTCATTTTACTTTTGCCATATTATGTTGAAGTTCAAGTTTAAAAGTATTTTTTAGTCATAAATTTCCTTAAATGTTCATGTTTATTTATGAAATCTTCCTCTATATTTTTATCCTTACTGAGCTTCTGAGCTCACCCCTGTCAATGTTTTATTTTTCCCAGGATGTGAAGAAATATTTTATGACTGACCTACAGGGATAGTATGAAGGGGATAAAAGTGTGCACTATGGAGACTATGTTATTGTGATTTTTCACTTTATGATGTAATGTAACATTTATGAATGTATCTAGTGTTTCCAAGGCTACTAAACTAATCGGTCTTTCGAGAATTTATCTTTTGTGATCATGCCAATGTTACGCAATAATGCACCGACTCTGGGTAACTGGGGTCGGGGCGTTACAATCCCTCATCACAACCCTTATTAAATCACCATAGCCTCTCTAATAGCATATTATACATTTAATTTGATCACCCTCATTAGTTTTAAATTCCCTATAAGATACCACACACATAACACAAGATAATGAAACAGTCCAACCATCACATATGAACATATATCAATTTCCACAATTACCAAAATTTCAATTTGAGGGATGTCAAACAAAAAAAATTTTTAACTTTGGAATTATCAATAAATTTCTTATTACCCTAGTAAACAGGTTCATTGACTAAATTTATGTTACAATAATTTTTCAAGAATGGTTATAACAATCACACAATCAAAACAACGTGCTTGAAAATCTTAAAATTCAATGCAAAAAAGGTTCCCAAAAACATCACTTTTGGAAACAACAATAATAAAGTACCATAATATGTAATTTCATATAAATAAAAAAAACATAAGATTTCCCCTATTTTGTAATGATCCAGTAAAACCAATTATTTATCCTCTTCTGAAAACCCATAATATTTGTAAAATGGATAACAAAATCATGATGTTACAATATATTCACATTAAAATAAATTAACTAGGATCCCTTATCTCAAAAAAAATAATTCCAATTTTTTATATGAGGATTAGGAAAGTGGGAAACCACCTATAATAACTATAATGCATGGATTCAAATCAATAAACCAATAAAATAGTGGACTTATCAATATATATCAATAAAAATAACCAAACCATCTATATACTTAGCCACAACCTCCCTACAATGAATAACTTGGAAGGAAACCGTAGGAGATAAAAGTAAAATCACATAAAATTAGTGATTTTATATATATAAATGTTGAGGATCAATAACAAAAATAATTGGGGCGAAATACCTATTAAATTCAATATAGGTCACCATGTATTGTGGGATAATTTTGATAAATAAATTATTCAAATGGGGTTTAGAAATTTATAGTTAGGATCAGAATTAAAATGTCATCGTGATACACCCTATAACACAATGTAATGGTGGTGAAACATGAAAAAATAGGGAATTATCAAAAGATCTACATTATAATGGGGTTATTACAAACTATATCCAAAAAATATAGTGCGGTCCACCATAGATTCTATAATATTGGAGAATGTCCATGAAACATAAGAAACTCCATGTCACATGTAGATCATCTTTGTGATGTAAACCACACTATGATTTTTCTCCACAATAGAAAACCCCAAAATCAATAGAATCTCTAAAAAAAACCTCTCTAGTAGTGCACAAACAAATCAATAAGTGACACCAAATCCATGATAAAATGGGTATAAACTCTATAATATCAATTCCCAGTAGTCTTTGTTGTATCCAACCTCTCAATTCCTATATAATAACCTCAATAAAATACATAATAGGAAACATGAAAAATCAAGAAAATATAAGGTCGTGAAAATGTTTTGTGGAAACCATGCGCTGCACATGATACATATATAAACCGACTATTACTATATTTGTACAAAATATCACTAATACAACTAATCATGGTCTGATGATGAACATAGCTCATCACACTCTCCACCTCTATCTATACTTCCTACTACAACCTGTAAGAACAGTATATAGAAAATTTAATATTGTTGTATATTTATATTTAAACTTAATACCAATAAATGTTTTCATAATAAATGATTTTGAGTTTTTGTGATTTACCTACTCACCACCAGTCGATGCAATACAATTAGGGGTAGATCAGGTCATCTTCTAATATTTATCAATCAACTCTTTTTGCAAAGAAGATATTTGAGCCCCGTGGTCTTGAAATGTTTTTCATAGAGAAGAAATCTCTCTCTGAGCATCTCTGAGTATGGGCTAACTACAACCCGGAGTAGATGCATCTGCATTCCCCGATGGCCTGTCAAAGACCTCAGATGGTACGGGGCCAAAACCCATCCTGTACACTCTACCTGGATGCTTCTTCCCAAGGACTTTAGCAACTGGGTCATCTAGGGAGATTAAGTAGAGCTGTTAAGGATTGTCATCCCATAGTTCTTTAATTTTTACATATAAATCAAATATCATTCATATTATAAGTAATATATATTAACATAGTAAAAATTGATAATATATTATTATAATGAAAAAATGAGTTCATACCCCAACTTCTTTGGCTGGCTCATTAACAAAACATCCATAAGATTTTTTGTGAACATACAACAACACTTCAGTTAGAGATTCTTCGTTCCCTAAACTCTATGACTGCATTAAAGAAATATAAATGAACAATTTAATATATTAAATAGATAATATTTTCTTAATAATATTTAAAAAAATGGAAATATTACCAGAGTCGATCGGCTTCTAGAAAAGCTTTTTGATCCCACAGTGTGAGGGATGACCTGCTTAGCCCGACTTGATGCATTATTTCATAAAATATCTTGAAATAAATAAAATTCTATTTAAAAGTAATGTATTAAATGTCATATCCTATTAATATAAATGTATGAACATAAAATGAAATTAATATAATAATATATATTTAAATACAATCTACTTCTCATCAGGATGTCTGTCAACAAAAACTTTCTGTTGCCCTTTCGGTACCCCATCAGGTAGCTTGTCATACATCTATTGGACAGTTAATGAAGTATCATTGACATCTCTCCACAATCTCTATTTAAAGGATTTCCATTTCCCACCAAGATTTTTCAATGTCCACTTCCATTATATCACATCAACAACTGTAATATGGAAAAACATCTATATATAGAAATTCATTTTAAAAATTTTAATAACATGACATTAAATTACACCATAATGTATTAAAATTACCTTTATTTTTGAATCAAAAACATTATTTTTTCAACTTCGAGGCATATGTCTCTAATAATTATACAAAACAAGAAGGTAAATGGGCTCCATAGCTAGCTGGCCTAGAATTTGTCCATGTAACCCCATGACATCATCCGTGGGGACGACATATGAATCAAATGGGACAATCATATTCTCTCCTGTCATATTCCATACATAATAACTTTTTATATTTTTCTCCACACTTGAATTGTTTTTATCTTTAATGAACAAACAATTAGTATAAAAAAGGTCAATAAATATATTCATATTAGGTTTTTTACCTATTATTGTCACCCTCTTGTATGCTCGTGAAGAACTAGATGTGGTGCGTTGCCCCTACTGTTAAAGATCCTGAAGGGGGAGTCGATGAATGAGATTATAAAGGGACACTCATAGAGGGTGTGAGAGATTGTTCATGGGGGATGGTATATGGGGCGAGTGTATGCTGGATCAGATGCCGTAGGGAGGGAGATAGATGGATTGTCATCTGTCACAGTGGTCGATGAAACAATATATCACCCCCTCTTTGGTATTCCAGTCATTTAATCAAATAAAATTATGTTCAGACCATATATTTCCAAAAATTTATACAGAAAAAAATTAAAAATGAAAATAGATGCACAATACTAATAAAAAAAACATACATAACAATGATAATGAATGAATGCAAAAAATGAAATAAGCGAATGAGAAAATAAATGAACAACTGTACATACCATCATTTTCTAATTAAGTCATGTCATTTTTATACTCCATTTCTTCATCCTATTCATTGATCTTTTCTTGACTAATATTTTCAATATCATGATGGAAAAATAATTTTGTTTTTTTTTGTTGATGAGATTCAGTTTCAGAGGTAAAATATTCCACTTCATCACCCACATCATACAAATATCACTGTATTACATGAAAAAAATACACTCCACCCTTCATTCACAACATCATTCACATAATATACCATTTTTTCTTGTGATAATAAGATACATAGATCACTCAGTTTATGATCTACAACATCCTTCTAGTTATAGAAGTTCACAGAAGTAAATTTCAAGGAATCTCTTTTAACACCTATGATAATATCGACCTAATTTCATTTGAATAAAACAGGTGAAAAATGATTATGGCGGTTTAATTCAATAATATCAATCATCTTTCCATAGTATGCCACTATATAAAATGTAAATATACCACTATTATATGTTTTAAAACCCTCTTCTCGATTGATTGTACAAAATTTAAAGTCATTCATGTTGTAAGCGTCGAACTTTCTAACTTGTTTTAGAGGACCTCGAGCAAGAAACTTATAATCTTCAGACAACTCTGCTCGAGTATTAGTATTCATGATCTAATAAAAGAAATATACTTTATTAGATTTAAAATATATATGTGTCAACCTAATATTCATATTTATTTCAATATTTATAAACTTACACGTCGTGCAAACCATTCTACGGGATATTTATTAACATATTTTGTTATATCTTTCTCATTTCGTGTTTGGCCTCTCATTATAATATTTGTTTGTATCCTCAAATCTTCAATAAATGGATCTGAAATTTCACTATTCAACATCACATATCTATGTTCCTGTAATAATTTCATTTATATCAGTGTCACATTTGAGGTCCTCCCAACTGATCATCTAATTATAGGAAATATATTTTATTTCTCATGTATTTGAGATTGAGTCTATGTGTCGTCAACACATCCAACTCGATTAAATCTTTTCTCAATATCATCTAAGTATCTATAACAAAAGGTAATACAATCCTCATCCAAATAGACTTCAGTAATAGGGCCTTTAGGTTGAGCTTTATTTCTCACGTATGATTTCAAATGCCCAATATATCTGTGAAATAAAATAAAAAAACATAATTTTTCATTTAATTAAGTGAAAAAAATTGTTTACATAACTGAAAATCATATAAATAAAGTAACTCTCAATTTTATACATCCATCGATAATGAACGAGGCCTCCTAATTTAGTTTTCTCAACCAAATGCACAGTTAAAATCATCATGATAGTAAAAAACGACATAGGAAAGATCATCTCCATTGCACAAAGTGTCAATAAAAAACACTCCTAAAGGTTGTCAAGCTGAAATGGATGTACATATTTCTCACATAGTTGTCTAAAATATGTGAAGAATTGGAGTACTACATCGGTAAAATTTTCAGGTAATAATGTACGCCATGCCAATGGTAGTAACTGCTATAACAAAATATGTGAATCATGAATTTTCAATCCATATAAATTACGATTATTTAAGTCAACACACCTCAAGATGTTACTTGAATACCCATCAGATACCTTCAGATGATTTAAAATAAAAATTATTTTATCTTTATCCCTATTTTTCATTGAAAAAATTACCAAAGCATACTTTTTATTCTCATCTGTCCAGAGATCACGTTTTATGTTCATTACTTGTAAGTCTTTCCAAGCATTGAGATGATCCTTTGATGTTCCATGATCATTAAGAAATGTGAAAATAAAATTGTCACAAATATTCTCCTCAATATGCATCACATCAAGATTATGTCGCAACAAATTAAATTCCCAATATGTAAGTTTTAAGAATATACTTTTTTTCTTCCATTGTTGTGTTTCGATTTCTCGGGTCGATGCACTTAAAACCCATTTCCCGATATCATTCAAATAACGAAACTTCATAAATTCTATTTCAACATTTCGAAGTTGTGTCAATATTTTAGAACCAGTTAAAAACTTTGGAGGTGGTCTACGATCAATGAAACCATTAAATTTTGATCTGTTCAGCCGAAATCTATGAGAAGCATTAAGAAATCTTCAATGGCACAAGAAGTACCATTTCCTACTGTTAGGTAGCCATTTGGGATCAAAAACAAAGTTACAAACATGATAATCCAAACAAGTGTAAGTGTTCTAACAAGATAAATTCCAAAGCCAATGGAAGTCACTAATGGTCCACATTAAAGCAACATGCATTTTGAACATTATTAAAGAAGAAACATAAAATGTCTCAACACCATTGCTCAATAAATCCTATAATTCTTCAATTAATCGCTGAAAGTATACATTCATATCATTTCCTATCATTTTTTAGTAATAATCATCAAAATGATAAAAGTCTTTTATTGCATACACATCTACAGAGGCTAATTGCAAGGGATCACAACAACACGCCAAATACTATAACTGGTACTCAAAGTCCCAAATGGGTTGAATATATCAGTAGCCAATCCCAATCAAACATTCGTAGGATCATATAAGAAATATGGATGTAATGAATCAAATTTTTTCCATGATTTTGAATCTCGTGGATGTATCATTAACCCATCATTATTATTATCTACAAAATTCCAATTCATGTGTTCGACAGTTTTGATGACATGAATAATCTTTGCAATCGAGTCTTTAAAGGAAAGTAACACAAAACCTTTGTAGGTGTGTTCCTTTTCTTATTATTCCTGAAATTATGTTGATTTAGACTTCCAATATCACCCATTAACTACCATCTAGAAGAAGAACATTTTTTACAATCATGTTTACTTGAATCCTCTTACCAATAAGCATACAATCATTGGGACACACATGCATTTTTGTATAATTAAGACCAAGCCTGTTAACAACATTTTTCATATCATAAAAATACCCAGGGATGTTTTCCTCAGGAAATGAATCACACAACAATTCTAGTATCATGGATATTGCCTTATTTTTATTTCCATATATACATTTGATATGGTAGAACTTCAGCATAAAAGAAAGTTTTGAATATTTCAAACATCCACTATACAACTCTTGATTCCCATCGTTAACTAAATCACGAAACATATTTTCCACAAAAAAGTATTCTATTACATTATTCTCCATCAAATCAAGAGGAGGATACACTAATATGTTACAATCTTGATATGGTTGTCCTATAGTCTCAAAAACATCACTTGCCACATTGCTATTTGTAGCACACTCATCTGGTTGTTCTGATATGTTTTGATGTTGATGGTGGTCTCTTGAAGTGCTGAATGCATCATTTATAAGGTTTTGCATTTCATTTTCCATTCTCAATGAATTTGGTATGTCATTCTATTGATTTCCATCACTTCTCAACCCTTTTGTAATGTTTTATTCTCCATACCAAATCCAACACAAAATATTTACAAGGAAATTTCTTCAATATTAAATGTTCCTAAACATCCCCTCCATTTAACCGTATTCTAAATTTACATTTAGTACATGGAAATTTAATTCTCCCTTCAACAAATTGATTGAAATTGAAAAATATAAAAACTCATTCAAAACCATAACATACTGAGGTGTGTTCCTTGGTAATGTGATCCAGCTTTTATCCATGTACATCACAATGTGCCTGCACAATATTAAAAAAAAATTAAAACACATATCTATTAAAAAATTGGTAAATAGATTGATATATACTAGTTGAAAAAATATATAAAAATTTTAAATAAGGTTTTCCTATATAAATACAAATGGTACTTAATAAACCCACCCACTAGAAAACCAATGAATGCAAATTAAAAAGATCGATAAATGAAGATGAGAACAAGGATCTCATCCCTATAGTTTTTTGTATGTCATGCTACACCAAAACATATGGCCAAATTGATGATGTCATAAATTTGATATCACTAATTCAATGACTTGATAAATCATATAATAATTGAATAGATGTTAGGAATATGAAATGGAAACAAACTCTTACCCTAAACATGACTCACTAATTTAGAAAATACATGGGGAAATAAGATGTAGAACATGTCAGCAATCATCAGGTGAAAGGATTCATGGATAGGGTAGATGAATCCATGAATTATAAGTAAGGTATTTGTTTTTCTAGACTCAATTGAATCATGATATTCCAAATATAAATGAAATAATGTATATTAAATTTCCTAAAATAGATCATGAAATAACACTGAAAAGTATTACTGTCAATATACCTTTTCAATTTCTATTTAATTTTGTTTCAATTATAGAAAGAATAGAGACCTATTAAATCCATAGTCTTATGGAAGTCATATAAAATATTCGATCCCCCCCCAAAAAATACTATAGGGTTAGTATTAAATATTGTGTATATTAATAATTTTTTCCTACTTTGTATGTTATTGGTGGGATTGAATTAGGGTTCAAAGATTTGGGTATGGTCTAGGGTTGAAATTTTAAAACATGTGGGGTATCATGGTGAAGTGTTATGGGTAGCAACATATTGTGACACAGTGTGTGATTAAATTTTTCCGATCAGGGGTGGATTATGGAACATCAATGGGGGTTGAAACATAATGTGGAGCTCTGGGGTGGATCATGGAACATCCTTGGTGATTCACTATAGTCTAGGAGGGGGTCCACTTTCTCTAACCACCATTTTCATTCATGGTCGTTTTTTATAATTTACTTTGGATTTTTAAAAATACATTTCTTTTTCCACTTAGATGACTAGGAAAAAATAGATGTGATTCATTTTGGAATGTTTCTTTACATGCATTATTTTTATTTCTAAAATCATGTTCATTTTCATATTGATGAATCATTAATTGATTTAGACTCATAGATAGTAGGATAACCTTATTAAAACCTCAATCATCTTTATCTTCTTATTTTTTAACAGAATATCACTCCAAATCTATAACTTTGGTATTTTGATAGGTTTTGAAATATCTATTGAATGAGGATAAATAAAACGACTATATTTTTAGGGTTAACTTCTAATGATAATACCTAGGTGATAGTTAAATTTTTTCTCCATGCATTATTTGTTTTCAGTTTTATGGTAGTCAAGTTAGGGAGACCTGAATGTGGACTAAAAGGGTTGTTAATTGTGTGATAAAATATAAAGAGGCTATTAGGAAAGAAATTTACATTCCATACATGGTGGGATTATTTTAAGATCATTATATGATCACATTTTCTTGTGAATCATTTTCTAGTTTGTATGATAGACCCTAAATGGGTGTCTGAGCATGAGATAAAATGTGAGGGACATTGGATGGTCACTTTTATTTTTGTTAAAATTTTACTAAGCGTATAATGAATGAATTAATATTTGATGGTGGCATCACCTTGTTGGTTGAGAGTGAAAGAGTAGATATGACTTAGAACCTGAACAATGGTTTTACCTTAAAGGTAATTTGTAATATTTTCTTGAGGTAAATTATGTGATGCCTCTTGGGGGACAGGAAAACCAAGAAAAGTGAACTAATGGGTTTAAAACTTATAAATGGTTCACCTAATAGGATTAGAGTGTACAAATAATATGAATAAATCTTAAGGGATATGAAATAACCTTATAGGTGATTGAATGTATAGTAATATATCATGTGTGGTTCTTTGTGATCTAAAGAGATGAGCTATAGAGGGTAAGGTGATTAGTTAACCATTTAGAATTAGTAGCCTTGAGAGTTGGTATGTGAAATGATGTGATATGAAAAAGGACATGGAAACAATTTAGAGGTGACTGTTATGGGTAGTGAGTTGGGTCTTGGATGATAAAGATTTTGGAAACATACATTGAGATACATTAGATGTATGGGACATTCTATATGATGGTCATGTTGGGTGGAGTGATTCTATGTTATTATTTATTGTTTATCCCGATGGTGATGTGATATAATGTGTATGTGTGATTATTATCCCTAATGGATGAAAAAAAATATGGGGAGGGGGACATGTGTAATGATACCCAATGACATGGACTCATCCCTATTATTCATTTTCTAATAATGAAAATATCTTCAAAGGCCTTATCTGATTTAGATTATTCCCGATGATTATTCAGATGCTATAGAGATATCACATGTTCTATGATATCCCATGGTGAGGTTCATTATTGAGGGAATAACTATGTTAAAACCCTAATATAATTCAAATTCCCTCCTCATAGAAACATGATTTGTCTTTCCCCACCCATGATTCAGAAAAACATTTTCATTTATTTTGATTTCAGGGGGCACTATGTGTATTGTGAGACCCCATTTTTGTGGATTATGTCACAATCTACCCCCATTGGAACCCCTCTTGGATTGAGAGTAAAGACAAGTGTTAGTCCTAAATCCCACTTATTATAGGGCATAAGGTGTCAAAAAAAATCAAGTGTGTAAACCACACATATGGTAGGTATTACCCTCATATATCCTAGGAGTATAAGACATGAAACCACAAATATACTGCATATAATATACATAAATCAATTCCATGATGTTTGTAATTCCATACATAAATTAACATCACTAAATGAAAAACCATGAAATAACTTATATGAAAATGACTCTTCAAACACCAACAAGATCCTTGTCAGGTTCTAGTAACAGCCAACCCAATCACCAACTCCCTCTTACAGACCTATAAAAATAGGATATATATATAGCACATAAGAATACAAGTAGATTTAGTTAGAACCTTCCCAAAACCTCACGTGAAAAATATTGAATAAGCATAATAATATCATAGAAAATAAACAAGGAAAAACACATTTCTAATAGGGGCAGTGATGCACGCTGAGAGGCGATGAGGTGCACTGAGGGGTGGCAAGCATGGGTCAAGCCCTACGAGGCGTGCTGAGGGGCTGCGAGGTGCACTAGGGGCGGTGAGCATGGGTCAAGACCGGGGAGGCACACCGAGGGGCAACCTGGAAGGTCTTTGGCGGTCGTGGGGGTAAGGGGTAGTGGGGGGGGGGGGTCTCATGGGGGTTGGGGTGGGGGGGGAGTGATGACACTGTAAAAAAACACAGTTTAGTGACGATTTATTAAAAACCACTGCTAAACCCTTCTTAAAACAATTAGTGGCAGTTTACTAAACCACCCCCAATAGACCGCTACTAAGGCCTATTTTGGTTTTAGTGAATAATCTATGTATATATATGAATACATAAATGAGGATATGATGGTCTAATTAAACAACAACATGCTCTACCAAAAGATACTGCCTCAACATCCTCAGAGCGAAGACGACTGCTTCCAGCTCTAGGTCATGAGTCACATAGTTATGCTCATGAGGTCTCAAATTCTTTGACCCATGTGAAATAACAACCCATATATACATCAACATGAATCAAATCCTAGTAAGGTATAAAAACACACTATATACTCAACAACCTCCTCCGATAGTCTCAAAATAGGAGCACTAATCAACATCAACCTAAACTCCTCAAATGATATTTGACATGACTCAGTCCTTGTAAATTATTGCACTTTCCACATTAGTGTGGTCAAAGGGCATTTAGTCTTAGAGACTTATAGAGAAAACTCAATTTAGTACCCATCCAATTTAAGAAAAAACCACACATCTAAAATTCTCATGGGTGGCTCAAAAAAAATAATTCCATCTATCAACATTAACTCCATAGCTAAACCATGCTCAGAAATAAAATTCCCTAGAAAGTGGACATCATGGATCCATAACTGGAACATTGAGATATCACTACAATGATAGTTATCTCAAATAAAATCTTAGACCTACCTAAAGTGATATGCATGATCCTCCTTCTACGCAGAGTATATGATTATATCATTAATGAAGACAATAATAAATCAGTCTTAGTATGGATAGAAAATAAGGTTCATCATTTCCATAAAAATAGTAGGGGCATTTTTCACACTGAAGGGAATCACCAGGACCTCAACGTGTCCATATAAACATCAAAATTCTATCATCATAATATCATCCTTAAGAACTCTCAACTGGCATTATCAATACAAGAGATCAACATTTGAGAAACATAGCGCATCTCAAAACTAATCAAAGAGGTCATAAATACATAGAAAGGGGAAATTTTTCTTTATTGTGTCCTACTTTAGGTGATGATAATCCACAAAAAGTCATAATATCCCAACCATATTTTTCACAAACAACATCAAAGAATATTAGAGGGACACTCTATGTCTGATAAAACCCTTCTCTATATGGTCATCCAACTGTAACCGTAGCTCCTAGAGCCCGATGGGGGCCATACTATATGTATTAGAAGATATTAGAATGGTCTTAGGGTGAAAGTAAATGAAAAAATCAATCTACCACCTTAGAGGTAACCCCATAAAATTCTCAAGGAAGCCATATATAAAATCCTCCACAACTGAAGGAATCTAGATGCCTGAAGAGCCTTCTCTATCAAAGTATACACTCTCCAACTAATGGTTAATGGGATGTATGATCCCACTCAAAAAACAAAATTATCCCTCCATGAGATATATTTATCCCACAAAGGTGAATCTCATCCCATTAGTTTGAATTAATCTGAATCATCTGTGGTGACAGTAAATCTGGGCTCAGACCAAGGAAAACCAATCCATGACCACGAAAACATCATAAGATTCGATTATGATGAACAAAATGTCCCATGATAAAATCTCTCCACCAAGTGATAGCTCACACTACCATAAGATTTAAGATACAGTATAAGAGTTCCCTATAAGAATCTCAAGACAAAGCTATTGGGCTAAAGCCTCAAATAGGAGCTCCAGATATCACACAAGGAGTGAAAAGATGATGGAATAACAAGAAATTTTGTGTACTAAAACTAAAAAAATATTATAATAAACACATATCATACCTCTAATCATCTTCTGTGATTCTATATCATACACATCTATAGATTATAGTTTTTTCATGGCCTCAATCTCTACCTACCTGAGCCTGGCATGGTCTGCCTACTAGGAATGGTGTAAAGAGATCATAACATCTTCTAGCACCCAAAACCCTTCCTCCTAGAGTCTCACTTTCTCCTATGTCATTTATTTTTCCCTAGGGGTTCACTACTATTTCCTGGGATATCTATAATCACAAAAGGACCTCTTCCATGGCGATTCATCCACCATTAGTCTACCATCATCCTCACTTTAAGTTAGGAAATCACATTCCATGTGAATTCTCCCTTCACATACATAAAACCACCCCTATCTGAGCTACCTAAGTCCTCTAAGATACCCCTGACCACATGCCAGAGTCTGATCCTAGGAATATCTCCTACACTGAGATCATTCCCACTGGGACATACTAGCGATTGTTTATGACTCGACCCTATAACCCCCACTTCCATATTCAACTTCCTAGTGTCCAATTGATAGGAATATCTCCATCACCAATTCCCAATCCAAGACCTCGACATAGGTGGGAATGCATTGGGGTTCCACAATGGTATACATGTCTCTATGGTGACCCTGTTCAAACTTCTATTCCCAGGATAATCCATCCCAAATCATGTCAAGGGAGGACCATGTAAGGTCTGTGAACCTCATAGGATTGTCAAACACAATCATCCATCCATTTTGTAAATATGAAATCTCGTGAATCCAAACTAAATGAAAGAATTAAGGGTAATAAACCAAATAGAAAAACTACTGGATGTTGGTCCATGAGTGTTTAGACTCCTCATGTATCTATTCAATTAGACTCCAGTAGAACAAAATTGCTGTGCGGAAGAGGCTAGATTCCAGTGCAAATAGTTGATCAATTACTATTTAGATAAGAATAAAAACATGGATCACTGACTGTAAATAATCCCCATTCGCCTCATGATCGGGCACACCATAGAACCTCAGTGGGATCTATCACTAGAATTTGTGGATTTCCTTAATCCCACAAGCATAATAATCCTTCTATGTATTTATGATCTGCTACTCAATAGGTGGTAGTGTTACCACCGATCCACCTTGAGAAAGGATCTCATGGGATGACCACTGAACTGAGGCCTCATCCCCCATTATATCATCATCATGACTTAGAAATGGTAACCTTATTGGCTATCTTTATAGAGGAATCCTAAAAATTTAATCAAGACATAACATTATCAGATGATTATATATATATATGGGAAGATGACTCAAGAAGGACAGTCAAAAGACTCGATCTTACTTGATACATTTACCAATGTTCCCTATAACCAATTTATAGGTATATAAAGTCAACAAGAAGGTATTTAGAGTCCTAATATATAGATACATCAGCTGCTACATAAACACTAGTTCCCTAGTCCTATGAGTTGCCATCAAGACATTTTGACACTATTTCCCGAATTCCCAAAAAATCCTCAGAAGGGGAAAACTCCAGACACCATCCCAAGGAATGAAATTCTCTCCTGCCAATTTTTGTACTGCCCAACTAAATAGGAATCGATCTGAAAGTACCATAATCCAACCTACAAAGACCAAGGTCTAGAGACAAGCGCCAAAATGCATAACTAATATGGGAGGCCATTTCCTAATGTATCTATATGCACACAAAAAACCTTATCTATACTGAAGTTCAAATGAATAATTATAAAAGATGGAATATCATGAAAATAAACCATATGTTTAAAACCTGTAGGGAGTAAAAAAGTACCATAGTGTAAATTGAAAATAATAATGAAAAAATTATCACCCAACTAGATTGATGTCACAATAGAAAAAATACATAAAATAAAATTTTTGAGAGAGCCTATCTCTATAACTACAATCCTTAACAACTATAAATGTTATAATGAACCATGGAATCCCTATGTTCCTCTATAATCACCAATGACCTATCCATCATCTTCATAACAAACTAAATATATGGTAAATCCCATACTGAGGTCAGTATATACATACATAGTTGGATTCCTTGAAATTTAAATTGATAAGTGATAACAGATATGATAGGAATAAACATCTCAACCCAAAGAAAAATATTAAAAAAATACAATGACACAGATATATATATATATAGTCATAAAATAAACTCAAAAGAGAGAGATAGAGGATGTCTATATCATATCATATCCTATTAAAAGGGATCAAATAGTTCCAAACGGTCCATAAATGATTCCCAGCATCTCATGTGTCTTTCTGAAGAAAAATTAAAGTCCAAAAACGCCTCGCCACTGTGTTTCACAGTCGAGGGGCACAATCACTAGGTAGAGGACCCATGCCTTGACAAAAAAATAGGGTGATACTTAATAGATAGAGGAAAAATACCATGAATCCACATGAGGGTTCCACTAAGTAGTTGATAATGGACCCATTCCCAATTATAGTAGGAGGGTTCTACTCTCGTATTCAGTAGAGTACCCATGCCTTGTCTTATTAGGAGGTGTCACTTTGATAATCGAGGCCCCAAGCCCTAACTCTATATGAGGGTGCCACTCAATTGTTGATAGGGGACCCATGACTTGATTCTATATGAGGGTGCCAATGAATAGCCTATAGAGGACCCATTCCCTATCCCAGTAGGTGGGTTCCACTCTATTAATCTGTCGAGGACTAATACCATTTCCAACCCGAGGGTGAAACTATGATGGTAAATATAGGACCTATTACCTGCCTTGTAGGAGGGTGCTACTCCAATGGTTGGGGACCTATTCCTTAACTAATACAAGTGTTCCACTCTGATAGTAAATAGAGGACCCATGCCCTTCCCCACAAGAAGGTTCCACTATAATATCTATGGTGATCTTATCTGATCTCTACCATCATCAAAACTTTCTTAAAGAAGTTTTATTCTCATAAAATCTCACATTGTATGCTAATGGAGACCATGAAGACCGAAATCACATTATACCTTGACAAACTCAAGATATACTACCCTCAGACAAAATATGAGTCCAAACGAATGAAATATGAGATGTAGAAGTTTCTTAAAAAAGGAGGATACATGGAATGTAAGGGGACCAACCTAACATATGGTCCCACCCAATTTATTGGTCGTGAACCTACTAGTACATAGATCACTACCCATGTATCCCTACATGGAGTGTAAAGGGACTACCAAAAATTCCTCAGCCACTCAGGGTGCTGCCTGTGCTCCCGACCATGTCTTTGTGATCTTGTGCATGACCATGTACTTTGATACATGGCATGTCCTCCTGACCAGGGTTCTACCCGTGTGCTACTATCACACGTCCTACCATCCTGGGGAGGATCACAAGTTGTGTGGCCCAGACACATAATGTGTGATCCTTAACGTTCTACAAAACCCTAATGCTGGAAACATAGGTGTACTACATGGGGTGTTTTTGTCCAAGTACATGTTGTGTACTCGAGATTTTCATAGAAATTTAGATATAATACATGCATCTTGATCCAAATTAATCACATTGAATCAAACCTTGGGTTTCCTCAAAATCGAAGGAGAATCCCCAGTTCATCGATTTTGGCCCTCCAGTGGTCAGAAATCAGCTCTCTAATTGTCACCTGAAGCCCAAACACACCTAACACACCTCTTAGGCCATAAAATTCATTGTATCAGATCCTAGATCCATGTAATAGTCACCCCTATCCCATGATTCATCCACATTCATCATTAGATTGAATATCCATCCACCACATATGAATCATTTTGGAATAGTAGGGTTCGATCAAGCTCGATCCCACTCGACAATGTTGAATCATGGGCCCGTAGGCCTACGATGAAGAACATGAAGAACAATAGGGTGAAAAGTAAAAACACAAATGTGAAAAAATAAATGGACAAGTTTTCTTGGAAACTGGATACACACTGACACATGTGGAGAATCATGGAGAGAAATCATAAAAAAATTAAACAGATACAAGGTCTCATGTGAAGACTCATAATAAATGTAGATCATCGACAAGGAATAGATCGTGCTCAATATTTTAATCATATGGATAATAAAATAAAAAAATGATTCCCACTTAAAATAATATTATTTATTGATGAAGAACACACTCAAAACCGATGAAGAGAAGACATTGCATTCATCGTGACTCAATTTACCTGGAACGAGAGGCTCATTGTCAGCTGAACATGATTCACCAACAAAGAGAGGAAGAAATATCCTCTCAAGGGTTCTAGGGCTATAAAGATATCCCTAGAGAACTTCCATAACATTATATTTATATATAATTTTCATTTAGTCCAATTAATGTAGTAATTAAATAAAATATTTAATTAATTCACTGACCGTACCGCTAATTTTTTTTATCTGAATGTCCAACACCAACCCATTTTAGGTCACACTTTGGGTAAACAACGAATTCTTGATTCCACCATGGTCTTATATTTTTATCTGATATTGTTTATGAGATATCTGATTTTATTTATGAAATCGTATGTGCATAATATAAAATATATTTAATATTTTTTAAAAATTAATTTCGGGCACACCAGGTCTCATAATTGCATGTAGTTTCAATGTCTATCTCTAGAAATATTTCTAGACATATTTTTAAGTCTTACATGGAAAAAATAGGGTCCCTACTGGCTATGAACTGCTCATCTGGCGTGTAAGTGTGGGGGTGTGTGTGTGTGTTTGCATGTCATTTTACCCCAAAATATCATATATATATATATTAATAAATATTTATATAAATATATAAATATATAAATACACAATATTATATAATTATATATACGTACTTTTTAAATATATATTTATAAATATAATTATAAATAAATAATTATAAATTAAAATAATTATAAAATTATAATAAATATATTTAAATAATTAATATATTATATATATTGATAATTAAATATATTTATATAATAATAAATATTTATATAATTATATAAATGTATGTTTAACTATATAATAATATTTTAAAATATATTTATTTATTATTATAATTATATATGTATTGATATATTTAAATAATTACAAAACTAAAATCAATATATTTAAATAAAAAATAAATGTATTAAAATTGTAATTATACATATTAGATATTTGGGGGTACAATTATATACAAACAAACAAACACACACACACACACACACACACTTCACACCCACATGTCGAACGAGCAAGTCATAGCCCACCAAGGGATAAAATACCCTATCCAACCTTTATTATACAATCCCTATAGAACCCTTACATATATGATGCTTTGAAGGCCCATACATAATGACCCATTGAACCATATCCTCCATGGAACATAGGCCCAACCTCAATACAGCTCCACTTGGGCTCAACCCGATGCCATTACCAGGAAACCTTCATTGCCACAACTACCAAGTGATGCCATCAGCACCGTATAGGCCTCCCCTACAAATTAACAATGGAAAACCCCCCCTCCATACATAGATTTGCATGATCTCTAAGCCAATACCTCAAAAACACCCGCCATCATATCACCAAACATCACATCGATTCCACAGACGACTGCCAGGCCACCACCCCCAACGTCGAGTAGGGGTTCACCGATCCCATTCACCGATCAGGATGCCCACCACCGTTGCCTTAGCTCCTGCTGAACATCTGACACCATCTGAGAGGACGTTCCAATGACATTACCAAAAGATCTAGCACCATTGATCAACAACTAGAACATATGTTGATGACACCATGTGTTGCCCATGGATCTGATCATCGACCAGCACAAATGTATCCATTTCCCCCTCAAATGGCCACTACATCACGCTTTCATTCTCCGTGATCTCCATGGACCCACCACCATCGTCAGTGAAATATATGTTCCCATCACATACCTGGGTACCCATTACTATCTTCTCCATGCTCATCTTCCCAGCTATCGGCTTCAGTTCATAGTCACCATAGATCGCCAATCACTCCTGCTCGACCGACCATGACCACCCTCGCTATTGAGCGAGGGTCAACCTGAATAAAAACCTTAGCCACCAACTTCATCTTCTTGCCTCAATGACGGTGACCCACTAAGAACCAATCTTTTTTACATGGGTCATAATATATGCAAGATGAGATTTGAACTTCAGACCTTCTATGTGTGGTACCGTAGTTGAGTACCACTCAACTACTGCCATGGCCGCAACACTTATAATTATATATATTTATATATTAAAAAATATATGAACAAATATATATATATATACATACATAAATATTTAAGTTTAAATTTTTTTATATAAACATATATAAATTTATTTTATAGTAAAAATATATATATAATTATATTCAAATATATATAATTATGTAATTTTTTTAAATATATTTACTTATAATTATAATTCTAAATATATATATATATATATATATAAATAATTTAAAAATTATAATAAATATATTTAAATAACAAATATATATATTATATATATAATTATATATAATTATATATTAATATATATATATATATATATTATTAAATAAATATGTGTAATTATCTAAATATATTTATAATTATATAAACTTATTTTTAAATATATATATTTATAATTATAATATTAAATAATATTTATATTTAAATAATTAGAAATTTAGAATAAATATATTTATTATAATTATAATTATATACTTTTACATACTAATTTATATATATATATATAATTATATAATTATATAATTATATATATTTATATAAATATATATTTTTATATAAATATATATAAATATACAATTATATTGATTATAATATTCAAATATTTTTGAATTAGTTTATTTATAAATATAATTATAAATAAATAAATAAATATTTAAATAATTGTAAAATAAAAATAAAAATATTTATTATAATTATAATTATATAAATTTACATATTAATAACTATATAATTGTATAAATATATATAAATATTTTTAAATATATATAAATACAAAAAATATATTTATACCAAGACAATGTGAACCATTGGTTATATCCCATGGTTTTGAAATTTATTGAAAATTAAACAACTTCAATGGACAAAGGGGGATGATGTAAGTAAACAAGTGACAAACCACTTCACAACCAGTAGAATATTCATCTATGATATCATCCACCACCCCTATCTCTTGGATGAAAGCCCCTCCCCCATGTTTGGGCCTACTCCCATGCCTCTTCATCAGTATCATCTGGTGGGGTTGGAACTTCTGTTAAACCCGAGCTGTTAAAAACTTATTCAACAAGGGGATCTTCATGAGCATTTCTAAATTCTTCATGGCAAAACAACTTGTAGTTAGACCTATTTAAGATGTAAAGAAGGTTAAAATTGTTCTTACTGGTGTCTCGTGGAATCATGACATAAGGTCTTTTAGTTGCATTGGTAATACTTCCAGAAGCATCCCACATCTTGGAATTACCCCTCAATGAAGTGTGTGAAACATGAAGAAAACGGGGATGGGTCCACAATGACGAATTTAGTACACCACCCACTGTAATTATACTTATACCTTTCCCTCAATAGTATATCACAATAAGAACAATCATAATTTGATAATATTTTTCAAAAAATTTTATAAAATGGGGATTGAGTTTGAATCATGAAAAATTGTAATAGAGGTTATACATGAAAACTAATAAGAATTGGGTAAGAAGAAAAATAATTATCCCTACCCTTATTTGGATCAATATTCAATAAATACTATAATTACAAGATACACCATTGATGATTTCCATTGAAGAATGAACATTTATATGCCATATAAAAAGATTACCTTGCTACTTAGAGTTTATGAATGCTAACATTGACTTGAAAGGATATGAAATAATAAAAATATACTTTTTTGGGTTGTTTGTTTAGTTTTTAAACCAAACACATAAAATTAGCTCCTCCAATGGGGTGAAACCCTAAAAAAAATATTTCACCCTGAGGATAAAACCATACATTTAGACAAAACCAATGTGTTAAAATTTTTAAATGGTTCTCCATTTAGGAGAAACATGATATTATTTAGGATCACATTTCTTTGGTCTAAATTAATATATAACTATTAAAAAACTTTAGTCAAAAATTCATGATGAAATTTATAATAAAAACACTTAATGGCCACCTATTAAAATGTAATTTAGAAATTTATAAATGTTAAAATAAAAATATTTGGGTATCTAAATTCTCCTCACCTATATATATTTTCACCATGAAAATTATGCCCTACTCAAATAGGTAATGGCAGTGAGTCTACATATAATTGTCATATTTACTAAACCTGTATGGTCCTCCAACATTGGTCCTCAATCACAACATAGTTCCGTGAGAAGGTAGAATCAACTTCAAAATCCAGATATTTTGAGTTAATGATATGTGATGGGTCCTAAATATACTTCATCATCTATGATATATCAAATATGTTTTTTAACAATTCTGAATATGGGGGTATTGTTGGGCGGTAACCATCCTCACCATCTCAGAATAATATATGTAATGTCTTGATAAATCTATGGGATATCTTGAATCCCTTACGAAAAATGCTTATCCTATATCATGGATAAACATTTAGGAAATGAATATTTCCCTCCAAAAACTTATAAGGCTTCCATTGTTATAGCATGATTTTTTAGAAATATATATATATATATACCTTGTAATTATTAAAACTTATTTTAAAGAAAATATGAATGTATATATTTATAAAAAATTTAATTTATAATAATGACTATTCACACATAAAAATTAAAAATATTTTAGGCAACCATATGTAGTTCTTATAATAATTTGAAATTAAATTGTGTATTTAAAAAAAGAAGTTTCAGTAAAAAAATAAATTTTAAATTAGATATCAATGTTTTTATTGTTATCTATTAAATTGATGTATTTTTTTTCGAAATCATCAAATAGATATGTCAATTAATGACATCCACTTCATTAATGGGTTTTAAGGGTTTTAGTTGTTAAAATTATAAAATTTTAAAAAACACACTTCTAAAAATACCATTGGAAACTACCATGGGAAGACCAATGGTTTTGTATATTTTTATTAACATGGCTTTTAAGGCCTATGTTTAAATATTAATAAATAATCCCCTTTATTTTTATATAAATACTGACCCATCATTTCTTACCCTTCACTCCAAATCCTAGAAACATGAAATTCTACTCAATTTCCCTCCCTAGAGCCATACTAAGGATTTTTAATGTACTATGGTTATCCTAACATGCATTAAGAAGAATCCTCTCATGCTGAGGGTTATGTCACATATATTATCAATTCTAGAATTTAATTTGGTATATAAATTTTTACTTCCATGTGGTTATGTTTCCATGTGTTCATACTCATTTTTTTCTTTTACTAAATCTCACATCTATGAAAGAATAGAAATTAAAATTTCAATCATTTATTTATATATATATATATATATATTTAAATTTGTATAAATAAATTTGTATTAGTTTAATGTCCATGTATTTTTTATCTTTAAATTATGTTGATATATTAAAATAAATGTATGTGATCATTTTTATTCTATTTCTCCCCCTCAAACATATTTTATTGTTTTTAAATTTACAAAATAGTTTAAATAACATTAGATAAAATGATCTTTTTTTCCATGATCTACCTAAATGATTCTCCTCCCAATCAATATTTCCTTAATCCATTGTTGGTTCACCCTCTCCCTCTTCTTTATGTTTGTTTTCAGTCATTCATAATTATTTATTGTTCTAATTTCATGCATCATCTATATTTTCATCGGAAAAATACTTACCACTTATCGTGTAAGGTGGTGACTTCAAATGATAATTAGACAATTCATTTGCGGTGCACAACTGTTAATCAACTCAAGGTTAGAAGTATCTAACCTAATTCCATGGATTCAAATCAAACAATCCTTTATATTTTCTTACATGTATCCATCATACATTAATTTATTAAAACCATAATTTCTTTTTAAAACTTGTCCTTACCTTATGAATTTTATTTTTAATAACCATTAGAGTATAATATTTCAATATTTTTTTATTTTTAGGGAACCAATATATTGAAATTATATTGTACCAAATGTTGAAAAAGAAAATTATAAATCTGACCAATCATATTTTTTGTTTAAAACTAGTATTCAATCATTGATATAGACAGCTAGTTTTGAATATTTTTATTAGAGGCCACATGTTGATCACCACTATGTTGGGTTCTGATCAGGGAGTGGTCTCTTTTGGGACCTGAATTAGTGTCAGAAATGGTATATTAGGTACATGTAATATAAACAATATTAATGATAACCCATTTTAGTAAAATTATAACCATTAATATACAAATTTACGTCTTTAAAATCATAACCACTAATAATATTACTTTACACTAATATTTTTGTCATAAGATGAACTTTTTCTAGGAAGTATTTTTTATGATTTATTTATTTTGTTAAATATTAATATTATTAAATAAAATTGGATGGATATGAATAAAAAATTCCTAGATACCAGTCATATGACAATAGTGTATGTGGATGGGGTGAAATATTTCATCATGTTTTCAAAATATCATGCATACGACTCTTCTCGAACCCCTTTTCCATGTTTACTGTATAATGATTACAAGTGTGGAAAATGATAAAGACTTTATTAGGGATGTGATTATAGGTGTGAATGATGATGAAGATCATAGTGAGGAAATAAAAATTATAGTTGAATATGAACGTCATGATCTTTTAAAAATTATTTAAGAAGTTAAAGTGTTGTGAAAGGATTTCATTGTATACTCTTTTGACTAAATATATAATATTATTAACCATACTGATGTTGTATAATTTAAAAGTTGTAAATTGATATAGTGATTCTAGTTTTACTAAACTAATTTCTCTCTTGAATAACATGATCCTAGAAGTTAATGACATTACTTTCTAAACATATGACACTAAAATAATGCTATTTTCAATGAGTATGATCTCAGAATGAATACATACCTGTCTAAATGACTGTATATTGTTTTCTAAGGACTATAAATCACATAAAAAATGTCCAAAGTGTGGTGATTCTCAATACAATAAAGATTAATTGTGTCCTATGAAAGTTGTATGGTACTTTCCAGTCATTTCATGATTTAGAATCCTGTATGGAGATGAGTAGACTATAAGATAATTGGTATGGACCATAGATAAAAGAAAAAAAGATAGGAAAATTCATCACCCATAAGACTCTCCTCAGGAGAATAGAATTGATCTTGAGTATCCTGAATCTGGAAATGATCTGATAAACCTTCATCTTATGCTATCCATAGATGGAGTGAATCCTTTTGTTTTTCATAGTAGAAATCATAATATATGGCCAGTTATGTTGGTAAATTAAAACTTAACTCCAAGGTTATTTATGAAATAAAAATACATTATGTTTTCTCTTCTTATATGATGATCAAAACAATCAGGTAATGATATTGATGTTTATTTGCATCTATTGATTGAAGATTTAAAATTATTGTGTGATTTAGGTGTTACATTGTAGAATTATTATATAAATGAATATTTCATGTTGAAATCCATGTTTTATAGAACAACAAATTAATTAATTTATTATGAATATTTTTAGGATATAACATTAATGGAACTTAAGGGTGTCCCATTTGTGAATAAGGTACATAATGAATTAGGTTGAAACATTAATCAAAGACTGTGTTTCTATGATATTATAGACTTATACCATGATAACATAAGTACATATCACAGATGACATCATTTAATGGGAGTTAAAAAGAATGAAAAACACTATCCCTACTAATAGGTGGTCAACTATTTGGGAGATGTAAAAGATATGTCCATTCCTTTGGTAAACCTTTTTATAAAAACCATATTAAAACCAGTGGAAAAAAGCGATCAGGTTTTTTTGAATTTCCATCCTAGAATTTTTTGTACGTCAAGAATTTTTATGATTTTATGCATGTTATAAAAATTATATGATATTTTCATTGGAACATTATTAAATTCACCTAAAATAATTTTGTAAATAAGGACAAGTTAGACATGATTGACATGGTAATATTTTAAGAGTTCGTGTTGATGAAGAGTGAAAAAAACTTTTCTTCCTCTAGATACATAAAATCATTCCAAGAAAGAGATATATCCATTTTAAAACTTCTTGTGAAATGTAAAGGTATTAGAGGGGTATTTATAAAATATCAATAATATCATTTCAATGATTGATTTAATGTTTAAGGTTCTAAAATAACATGACTATCAAGATTTGATGGAATATCTAATGCTTTTATATTTATGTTTTAGTTTTTATAAAAATTTATATCATACATTAACCCAGATATGTTTCTTATTGAAATATATATCTATAAAATTTATAGATCTAGAGAAATAGAAAACTATAGAAAAGGAAATTTATATCAAATTATGTGAATTAGATATGTTCTTCCCACCTACATTCTTTGATATGATGGTTCACTTGGTGGTTCACATGGTAAGAAATATTCAAATATGTTTTCCTATACATTATAGATGGATATACCCCATTGAACAATATAAGAATATTTTTAAAGGGTATGTGAAAAATCCATGTTGGCCAGATTGTTTTATTATAGGGATATTTTGAGGAATCTTTTGAATTATGTACCGAATACATGTATGATGTGAAAAGCATTGGTTTACCAAAATTTCATCACACCGGGAAAATTATTGGTGAAAGAATTTACAGAAGATATGTTATCAAAATTAATATTAAATACTAATATTAGGCACACCTTTATGTTTTGAAAAATAGTTTATAGGTTTCCCCAAATATTGAAACCCAAAAAGAAATTATTTGTCATTTGAATCCATCAAGAGATTAAATATGGTTATCAAATACACATAATAAATAGTTTATTGGATGGGTTTGAGACTATATTTTTATGGAGTCATCAAAAAATCTAGATTCAATTATATAATGACTTAGATGGATATCCAGAGGACCAAGTGTGCATGTATTATCTTATAATGGTTATTTAATTAATTGTTAGATGTTTTATACAAATGAACATGATGAACAAAGTGAAACAAAAAATAGTGGATTTAAACTTATGGCTAAAGTGTTTAATATTTCTGGTACAAAATAAAGAAATATAATTTCTTTGAATATTTCATACATTGGCATCATCAAACTAATATTGGAGTTGGATTATAAAACATTCCATGTGACAATTTTCAATGAAAGTGGTTTGATAACTAAAGTGATATTCAAATAGATGAATTTGAATTCATTAAGGAGTATTTTAGTAAGGAATGGCATAAAGATGAACCATTTATATTTGGAATCACAGGTTGTACAAGTATTTTATGTTCCCGATTGCACAAATTGAATTAGGTCAATTTTTATGTTATGGAACAAAACCACTAAAGGTTCAGATTTCAATTAAACTAAGGATGAACCTTTCATTAAGATGTTTTAATAATTTCATAATGGTCCCAATATAGATGATGTATTATATGTTATATTATACCATAGTTAATGGATTTAGATTCTTAATAGTGGGTTGAAATTTCTTTAAACTTTCAAAAAAAAGAGTTTAATAATAAAGTTATATTTTTTTATAATTTACATTATGTCACATCATATTATTTTCTATTAACTAATATATTTACATAATATAAATTAAATATTCATCCAATTTTACAGATAAGAACTTTTTCACATGCCAATTCTCCTAATCTTAAGGAAGATCAGGTATCTCAACATGTTGGTGCTCCCAATATATAGGACTAACAACCTTCTGAACATGCCGATGCTATCAATCTAGAGGAACAACATAATGATGATATTTAAGCTGAGTAAATGGTAGATGGTGAGAAATTGGTGTCCTAAAAAAATAGAAGCTCTATAGTGTTACAATTTTATAAAAAACATTTTAGGAGATAAAAAAGAATTTTAATTTTTAGGATGGATGGAATGAATGAGGCTGACCTATTAACTCCAACAAAGCCATGTTCAGTAGTTACAATGGGCTCACCACTAACATGTATGTTCGAATTCATGTAGATTTGTGGAACAATGTTGTGCTCATGATTAAGGTAGAAATTTTGGAAGAGATTAGGGTAATATTATGATTTACTTTCTTTATTTTACTAAAAAAATAATGAAACATTGAATTACTCTTCATTATCCCATAAAGAGTGCATTTATTGTTGAGGAATGCTGAGTGAAATTTGTAGTAATGATCATGGTAAAGGATCACATAAGATTTCTTAAAATTCGTATAAAGTATCATCTAAAAAATCTAAAGGGAAAATAAGCCATTACCTACTACAAATTTATGCACACCTAATAAACTAACAATAATGGGATGCATTTATTGGTCATTGTGAGGAGATATATTTTCAGGTACATTGTAACTGGTACTACATTACTCTAAAATACATGTATTAATAACTTTGATTAAGAATTTATAATTTATAAAACAAAAAATGAGTGCTGAAAATTAGCAATGAGAAGCAAAACCAATGTACCACTATTGTAAAACAAGAATAAGGTATGATTCATTTGAAAAAATGGGTACATATTTTAAATCTACCCCAATAATTTTATGTGTCATGAAATAGAAATATATTTATATTCATATTTTTATATTAAGATTAATATATTGAAATCCAAAGACACTTCAATTTCACATCATGTGCTATGGAATGAGACACTTGAAAATAAATAATGGATTCCAGTAGATGAAAACACACAAACAGTGTGGTAATCATGCGTAATTAATAAATAATAAATTTTTTATGATTTAAATCAATATTACATAATAATGATTACATATTTTTATTTATTTTTACCCATTTTAGACATAATAATAATCATTAACTATAACCAATGAACAACTTTTATTAATGTTCTTGAAGTTTCTAGAATAGTATGGTAGTGTTATAAGTGCAGGTTATAGGGTGTCAACCCAAACATATTTTGAGAGAATAAATGAATAGGGGGATAAAGATAAGAAAATGGAAGAGTTATAGGAATGATTATCTAATCAAGAATAAATAATTTAATTGGTATTTATTGTTGTTATATAATGTTATGGTAAGGAATCAAATAGAAAAATAACACAATAATAACTATTACTTGATGATCTTCTTACCCCACAATATTTAAGGCGAGCCATTCCCCTCAAAGGGCTATCTTAAAAGAGGTGAAAAATATTGTAGAAATTGTTTATGTGAAATGTTATCTTTTAGACACTAATACCTTTCCTATATTTGTATTCTATAAGTAGAAAATGATTGTGATTTATATCTATCAACACCCACCCACCTCCTTCTTGTGTGGGGGTACTATGTACAATACCCAAGGAGATATTCTATACAAAAAAAACCTCCAATAGTTTATCTGAGATTGGGGATTAATATAGCTAAAGATACAAGAACTATTCTACTAGTTCCACTTAAGGATGAATATATTTATACGGACTTATAGGACATAGGAACATTCATCGAATGGCAGTTATATCTTGTAAAAAACCATGACGACAAGGTGGTATTTATAAGACCCCAATCTTAAAAGTAAAATAATCTTGAATTAAATTAATAATTAAAATTGAGGATCTTTTAAGGTTTAGAGTTTTACATAATTAGGCCATAACTCTTACATTACATCTCAAAAATTACAAAGTATACACTTCGACTCAATATCCATTTTTTTCATAAAATAAAAATTATTATAAGAAGAAAACAATGATTATATTTATATAAATCTTCTTGAGTTATTAATTTCACTTACCCTACCTTATACCCTGTGAAAAACATTTCAAAAACTTGGGATAAGCATAAAAAGACCATTAAGGGTTATAAAATAAAGAATAAAACATTATTTCATCAATACATACAATACTTAAGACTCTTTAACATACCTCATGAAATCATAAGATTTATGAATAACACATAGAAATCATAAATCCTAAAGGTAACTTGTGGAATCCATATCAAGGATAAATTATTTCTTTCACAACTATATAGGGAGTTAAATTTGGAATACCCATCAGAATATATTCCCTAAATCTGTTAGGATAATCTTTAATGTTTACCTCCATCACGTTACCCAATGCATTGGAGAGCTATCTCGGGCTCACCCGCCCTAGGTTTATCATAGAACCACCCACATATGTAAACAATGCCCAATAACCATAAAATATTCATAAAACATAAAACAATCATAAAGGAAATATAAAATTTCCACATTGAAATCATAATATATCATTTCAAGATATTGACATAATCAATGCTTTTATCAAACCATTTTGAAAACCATTTAAAACATTCAATAATGATATTTTAGAATCAAATTATCCCATAATATATTGAAAAATTTAAAAGGAATTTTAATTTCAAACATTCATATACATATAAATAAATTCTTAAAACCTAAAAAAATAATATTAATGAGAAATATTTAGAAGAATAGATATTTAAAACAACACTTTAGTTAAAGAGTTCTTAACCAAATGAGAGATGATTGAATACAAATAATTGAGGAATAACATTAATCAAAGCTTATAATATCATGAGAATAAGGAGATTTAGTATATAATATGTCAAATGGAAGTATATATACCATATAAAAGTGAATTGGTGTATAAACAAAAAATAAGTCTCAATGGAATGTAAATTGAGAAAAGTCCCTTACAAAGATTGTATCCTTAGATTAAAGATAAATAAATGATATAATTGTATGTGAAAAATAAGAATACACTAAATATAATTAGATATTAAGTGAAAAACAATCAGAGTTAATTCACACATATTCATAGCATAATATAATCAAGAAGTATAAGTTTAACCCAAAGAATTGAAATTGGTTTAAGAAGTTTTATTACCGAAATTCTACAGCCTAACAACGTCACTTAAAAATTAAAAAAATTCATTAATGGGAGAGAAAAGGTTCTACCATCACTTGGAGACAAAATTTACAGAAATAATAATAGAGAATAAAATATCCTGACATAATAAAGTTTAATTTATAAGACATATCGTAAATGAAGTCTTTTAGAAAAAGGAGGGTGAAATATTCCCTTACCGATTTGGTAACATATGAAACATACACCACATGAAGGTTGTATAAAAAAATTAAGATGTAAATACCCATAAATTAAATTATATTATACAAAAAATACAATAATGGGTGGTACATACACCACAAAAATAAAATAGTGGCAAATATAGAATGAATCTCACAGGAATAAAAAATGAGGCGAAAAAACCTTAACACATTTTAATCAATCGATTCGTAAGACATAAAGTTAATAACCACCAAATGAATCACAGAATACCATGAATATAAATAAAATCATGATAATATATATCAAATTCAAGTACAAAATACACAACATGCAATCAATAAATGGGGAACAATGGAAATCTCACAGACATGACAGTGAGATAAGAAACCCCTTACCTCCTATTCGACTTGACTCATATGTTCCGTTTCTTCATGAATAATAAAATTAAGTTAATTTATAGTTAATTAAGAAAACTTTTCAAGTATATTATACCTTTTATATCACTTATTACCTTCATATAACAATTAGGTAATTATTTGAGTTCATATCGGGCATTTTTTCAATGTTCAGAACTTTAAACAAAAGTGAACTTGTTATAATTAAAAATTATCTATGTGGTCAAAATTCTATTATTTCCAGAATGATATTAATGATTTAGATATCATACATATCATATATATCCAGTGTATATGTATTTATAATATTCCATATTATTTGGAGTTAAGAAATGAATCGCACCGTTCATAGAGACAGTATGTCGTACGTATGCATGAACACCACTTTCATTTCTATTTTATATTTAAAGGAATGATGTAGAGACCCGTATCTTATCGTAAATGGACATTACATTACTTTTGCGGAATACTTAGTACATAACAAAAACACACACACAAGGATCGTAATAGTTTAGTGTCTTTGGAAACTCGGAACGTAATCTTCTAATCGTGGTGAAAGATCTTCAATATCTCCCATAAAGATCTTCCCTTTTTTTTTCCTATAAACCTTTCTTTATATCCTGGGGAAAAGAAAACATAAAAAGGGTGAGCTCAAATGCTCAGTAAGGGTAAACAAAAGAAATATCAATCACATCATATACAAAAGAACATAGCTTTTTGGAAATCTTAACCTGCAAAAGAGCTCATAATATCATAACATGGGTTAAATCATAGAAGTGAAAATGAGATCCCCATAATCATAACATGAAACTTGAAACTTTGTGGCATGCACACATAATCATGGAAAATCATTTCTTGTTAGTCATGACTCATTGCCAAGACTATCTTAGTGGACAAAGTCCCTTTCTGAACCGAGTTCACTCCTCGTTTCAGTCCTGTATCACTGAACCGAAATAACCTTCCGTTCCAGCCATGTCTATCTCATGAGATATAAAATCATTACCCAATTCATTGGAGGGAGATATAGGTCCCACCCATCTTATAATGAATCCTTTCTTATGTGTGCCACATAATCATAAAACATACATCATCGCATAACACATGTAAAAAAAATGGGATTCTTGAAACATCATGACATCATAAATCAATTCATATAAGATAAAGGAATTCATAAAAATAATTCCATCACAACATGATAAAATCAATGTAATAATATAACCATTTATTATCTTAGATGGAAAATAATTTTGATAAAACACTTGAACTCCATTCTTGAGGAAAATATCCTTTCTTCTTCAAAAACATTTTTCCTTTCATAACATGTCATACAACTTTAAAACAAAAGAAGTTGATTAAAAATAAACTTGAAAACTTGTAAAGGAAGCTTCTTTGAAGTAATGTTTTAAAAATCCATTCATGCCGTAAAAAAAACATTCTTCGTACATTTTGTCGGAAAAGTCAAAAAGTACCTCGTACGACAAAAGATTCCTTTCATACATATTACTAAAAACACACCGAAGGGTAAAAATGGATTTAAACAATTGTAGGTGGATGGAAATAATATTACATATTGATGAAACATGGATGTGGATGATAAAATACACCCCAGTGAATACTTACGAATAAACAATCTCGGATAAAAATGAGATTGTGATATTTCCCTTACCTTAGGTCCGACTTGCTTTGTAAGTGTCCGAACCTCCTGTATAATGATTTAAATCATGTTATTGACTTATTACAGAATCATATTCATTGTTATGATATCATATATGGTTCACTTATGACATTATATTACCCGTTCTTTTGTAAATTCCATGTTAAAGAAGCGTTTTGGGTAAAATCGTTTCATTTATCGTAGGTGTTTTGACTTGTTGTTCTTGACATCATTATTACTTATATCATGATTTACTTACTTCCATAATATAAAATATGATTTATATATCATATATATTCAGTATATATATATATATATAATAGGTAGATAAATAAAATGAAAAACACCGTTCATGGAGACGGTAGTCCGTACGTACGCATGAACGCTGTTTTCCTTTCCTTATTGTCTTGAAATGGAAGTAAGTAGATGACATACATATGTATATATATACATAAATCCAGTAGCTTTATAATGTCATATATTTCATTATTATTTCTTATATATACATTATAATCATTCTTAAATGGTTAACATGGAGAATGAATCTCATCGCGTCGTGGAGACGGTATTCCGTACGTACGCACGAGCGATGATATCATTTCTATAAATATTGAATTGAATTGGAGTGGATTATACAATATATCAGAATCAATATGATGTTGTAATAACTATGTATAGTTATTCTTTACACCATTATACCCATCCATGTAAGGTGGTGGTGGAAAATAGATTACACCACGGCGTGGTGATTTCTTTTTCCGCAGGATGGATAGATGATGAAATAGGGTTGTTTCATACTTATAATAACATATCCGTATATGAGTGATACTGATGTTATTACTTCATAATGAAACAACCTAAGAAGAAGAAGTGGAAGAAGAAATAAAGATGAAAGAATTGGTAACGGTAATTACCTCTTCTTTGAAGTGCCTCTTTGAGACCTCCTCTTAGGGCACTAGAATTGGTCTTTGAGGAATACCAGAACCTCTAGGATGTTGCTAGGGAAGTGGAGAAGAGATTTTGGCAGGGGTTGGCCGAGCTTGAGTGCTCAAATTGGTGTGAGGAGGAGGGGGAGGAGGTGTCCTTTTATAAGGGAGGAGAGGGGCACCTTAGGAATTCTTAAAATTATTAATTTATAATAAATCTAACCCCACTTCAAAACCTCCGAAAATGACTCATATTCGAAGCTTAGATGAGATAGGGTCGTAATATCATCAACCAATCAAATTTATACATGTTTGGATCTTATTTTAAACCTTATCAATTAGATTTAACTCTAAGTTAAATAATTTAACTTTTACCGTGTCTTTTTGTTTTCTTTCACTATATGGTTAATACACTTACTATAACATGCCAAACGAACCCCAAATTGTTTATTATTAATATATATATCCTTATCTAAGTCATTTTGCAGAACCTTAGATTTTTAGGAATAAAATAACAATTAATAATATAATATTTGATTTAAAAACTATTTTGTGTCAATTTTGACACTATTTGATATATGATTTTTGTGAAAGTCATAACAGAATTAAATGTTCGAACCAAGTTGATTAAATCAACATTAATATATCATAGTAACCTAGAAAATTAGTGGAATTCATAAAAAGTCTCAAATTACATTTATTTTGGTGTTTATAACATCAATTATGTCAATATTTCATAAATAAGATAATTACTGCATCATCTTTGTGTCATAAATTAATTAAATTATTTGATGTCTAAAAATTAAAAATAAAATACCATAATGTAGGAAATCTTTTTATCTTTCTAATGAATATTTATAGTCGAATTTATCTTATGTATAACCCCATATTAAAAATGATTTACTTATTAAACTTTGATTTTAACTATTTTAACCCTTCTTTAAATAAATTAATAATAAAAGTCCTAATCTAATCCAAGTGGGCCTAAATGGTCATATTTTATTCCTAAGTTTGTTTTTGGTCGAATTCCACTTGTCCAATAGAATTAGGACATCTGTTAGGGTAATATTAATATCATATTTACCCTTAGTTACCCTATTTACTATTAACCGCGGTAAAAAAAAGTAAAAAGTTACTATTCACCAAAAATTATTTTCATCTCATTGAACCACATTTTAGTCCTTGATATTAACCGTGTCTCTCAGATTTTCGAAATTCCATTCACAGAAGCAGTAAAATTATGTTTTATGCAAAATTCAGTTTTTAACCTACCACTTAGTGGTTTCACTATTCATCAAAAATTGAAAGTTTTCAGAAAAATGCCAAAATTTCATCCTAAGCTATATTTAATATTCCGAATTCAAAAATGAAGTCTATTTTACCAAATTCATAACATAGAAGTTGAATTAATTAATTTTATAATTAAATCCCGCTATTAAAACAAATAGCGTGTTTTTAAGAAACAATATCTATCAAAAGATTGACACTTGTTTATGTCTGGTTTAAATGTGAAATTACGTCCAATGACCAACATTGTATTAAATTGTAAAAATATATTCTAAATATACTTTAAAACTACTCAAATAAATAATTTATCACTATTAATTATTTCGATTAAAAAAGTTGTTTTTTAATTATAATTTAGTAATTTTCACTATTCATCAGAATATGAAAGTTATCCGAAATGTACCAAAATTTCACCTTAGGCTAAATTCGATACTCCGAATCCAAAAATAAAGTTCATTTTGAAAAATAAGATTTACTGGATTTCAAAAAGTGGTTATTACTATTCATAACGGCTAGTTTTAATAATATTTTTATAGCATATCGTTGTTTAGTGAAACTCAGTATTGTGTACTACACACGCTATCGAGGAAGGTCGCGATTGCGTGTAATGCAAGTCAAGTCAAGGATGTGTGTTGTGCAAGCTCCTTTCGGTGTAGCGTACAACACAAGACATTAATAAAATTAAAAAGAATATTTTTTATAAAATCTTGGGTTGTTACATTCTACCCCCCTTAAAATGAATTTCGCCCTCGAAATTCGTCGGGGTTATAAATGGTTTACTATTTGAAAGTTTCTTTAATAGAAACCCACATCGTAAAAGGGAATACCAAAACTTGGCTTTAAAAACTAAAGTATGAAATGTAACGATTACCCAAATAAACTAATCACTGGGTTTCCACATAGGTGAAAATATGGATATGGAAGAGAAATCTAACCATCATGTTCTGATGGAGAGTGGTAGAGAACATGGCTATGGAAAATCCAGTAATCACAAATCCATAAATTTGTGACGATCTAAGGTACCATCTGATTCATCAGGTATAAGATCACTAGGACAACATTTTTGGTTTTCAAGATCATTTCCTTAAAGTTGAAAATTTGAATTAGAATAAATACTTACTTTATTTTGATACAATATCACTGTTGTTCGTGCCTTGAACAATTTCCACTTCATCTCTTAAATAAATGAAGTTGAATTTGTTATTCGTGAAGTGTTAGCAGATCATGTGATAGAATGACGGGTCATTCCATCTGTCTCAAACAAAAGGTTAGCAAAAAATTATATACATAAGTCGATCTATAGTGAGATTAATCACATATGGTTCCTAAAATGGACTTATACTTCATATATCATAATGCTTAATATAATAAAACTAGTTTCTACTAAACAGGGACTTCCTGTAGGTCAGTGGTAGGCGATAAAGGCCAGTCGCACTTCGGTTGTGGGTTCGATTCCTACAGCCTTGTCCGAAGCGATGGGCTGTCGCCCGTCCTGCAGGTTGTCCCTTTTTCTAAAACTACGTTACTATAACATCCCATCAATAATATCGAAAATCTTCTATCCTTAAACAATACTAACTTATGTCCAACATAATCCAATCTAATCTTTAGGCTTATACATAATACTGCAGTCCACTCTCATAATATAGTGACATCGATTACCAGAGATTTAATACTGTCGTTGATCCCCACATATCATAAGATATGTCTTGTTGGTCACATTCCAAACATTCAAAGTTCTTAATCGTGTATTCTCTTGAATACCTTAGTGAAAACATGAATGCAGTTAAAATTTAACAGTTTCCACATACCAAAATCCTCAAATTTCTATATACTCAAACAATGATATCACTTAGTCCTTATATCAATCATGAGCTCATGAATAAAATCAAACATCTCATTATATTCTTATCCTTTCATTATGCACTTATCATCTACTTTCCAAATGTATCTGAATAACCTTTCATGGTTACTGGTACCATTCATCATACACTTTCAAAACTCAAGGAAAGACAACAGTGTAACAATCCTTAGATGTCTCTTTATTCCATAGTACCATGAGATTTCTTATACAACATTACACATGATAAACATGTAATCATTCCACTACATTCTTAAACCATTGACCGAGCTTCAACAATTCTTTCATCTCACATATCATTTGTAGTCTCTTCATCATCATCAACATAAATACTTCCCATACGACCATACTGATTATCTTCATGAGACTTTCCCTTAGGGCATTGGTTTGCATAATGCCCGTACATTCCACATTTAAAGCATTTAACCATTGTTGATGTCGTAGCAATACCATTATCCTCATCCATGATGTTAACTGAACCTTTTCCTTTGCACTTACTTGCTTTGTGTCCTTCTTTTCCACACCCAAAGCATCTTCCAGTTCCTTTGAAACATTCTCCTTGATGCCTCTTCCCACATGATTTACATTGGGGAAATTGAACTTTCTTTCCTCTATGATCATCATGGAACTCCATCTTTCTCTTATTAGTCGAGTCAGGAAACTTACCAAATTTTACTTTATTGATCATATTATGAGATTGCTGATTCGGCATAATAATGATGTTTGGACATCCAAATCCCATTTCATTTGGTTGCTCATGAAAAATATCATTCCATTGTCCAGCATATCCTCCATTATCGTGAATCACCTTGTTTCCAGCCATTTTCTAAAACCCAAAAAGAATAGTGTGAGAGGCAAAAATCATGCTAGGGAAAACAACATTATAAAGGGGGAGTGTCCTCAATATCTAACTTCTTAGGTTAAATTCTATGATCGTTACCGTAGTTCTAGGACTGTATCTTATACGTATACTTATCCTTAGGGACATCTCTAGACATACCTTAGAAATATCTCTAGGGATCTCACTAACGTTCTCACATCCTAGTTTCCAAAGGTTGACTAAACCTTTCCTCTGATACCAACTGTAGAGACCCGTAGCTTATCGTACATGGACATTACATTACTTTTGCGGAATACTTAGTACATAACAAAAACACACACACAAGGATCGTAATAGTTTAGTGTCTTTGGAAACTCGGAATGTAATCTTCTAATCGTGGTGAAAGATCTTCAATATCTCCCATAAAGATCTTCCCTTTTTTTTCCTATAAACCTTTCTTTATATCCTGGGGAAAAGAAAACATAAAAAGGGTGAGCTCAAATGCTCAGAAAGGGTAAACAAAAGAAATATCAATCACATCATATACAAAAGAACATAGCTTTTTGGAAATCTTAACCTGCAAAAGAGCTCATAATATCATAACATGGGTTAAATCATAGAAGTGAAAATGAGATCCCCATAATCATAACATGAAACTTGAAACTTTGTGGCATGCACACATAATCATGGAAAATCATTTCTTGTCAGTCATGACTCATTGCCAAGACTATCTTAGTGGACAAAGTCCCTTTCTGAACCGAGTTCACTCCTCGTTTCAGTCCTGTATCACTGAACCGAAATAACCTTCCGTTCCAGCCATGTCTATCTCATGAGATATAAAATCATTACCCAATGCATTGGAGGGAGATATAGGTCCCACCCATCTTATAATGAATCCTTTCTTATGTGTGCCACATAATCATAAAACATACATCATCGCATAACACATGTAAAAAAAATGGGATTCTTGAAACATCATGACATCATAAATCAATTCATATAAGATAAAGGAATTCATAAAAATAATTCCATCACAACATGATAAAATCAATGTAATAATATAACCCTTTATTATCTTAGATGGAAAATAATTTTGATAAAACACTTGAACTCCATTCTTGAGGAAAATATCCTTTCTTCTTCAAAAACATTTTTCCTTTCATAACATGTCATACAACTTTAAAACAAAAGAAGTTGATTAAAAATAAACTTGAAAACTTGTAAAGGAAGCTTCTTTGAAGTAATGTTTTAAAAATCCATTCATGCCGTAAAAAAAACATTCTTCGTACATTTTGTCGGAAAAGTCAAAAAGTACCTCGTACGACAAAAGATTCCTTTCATACATATTACTAAAAACACACCGAAGGGTAAAAATGGATTTAAACAATTGTAGGTGGATGGAAATAATATTACATATTGATGAAACATGGATGTGGATGATAAAATACACCCCAGTGAATACTTACGAATAAACAATCTCGGATAAAAATGAGATTGTGATATTTCCCTTACCTTAGGTCCGACTTGCTTTGTAAGTGTCCGAACCTCCTGTATAATGATTTAAATCATGTTATTGACTTATTACAGAATCATATTCATTGTTATGATATCATATATGGTTCACTTATGACATTATATTACCCGTTCTTTTGTAAATTCCATGTTAAAGAAGCGTTTTGGGTAAAATCGTTTCATTTATCGTAGGTGTTTTGACTTGTTGTTCTTGACATCATTATTACTTATATCATGATTTACTTACTTCCAGAATATAAAATATGATTTATATATCATATATATTCAGTATATATATATATATATAATAGGTAGATAAATAAAATGAAAAACACCGTTCATGGAGACGGTAGTCCGTACGTACGCATGAACGCTGTTTTCCTTTCCTTATTGTCTTGAAATGGAAGTAAGTAGATGACATACATATGTATATATATACATAAATCCAGTAGCTTTATAATGTCATATATTTCATTATTATTTCTTATATATACATTATAATCATTCTTAAATGGTTAACATGGAGAATGAATCTCATCGCGTCGTGGAGACGGTATTCCGTACGTACGCACGAGCGATGATATCATTTCTATAAATATTGAATTGAATTGGAGTGGATTATACAATATATCAGAATCAATATGATGTTGTAATAACTATGTATAGTTATTCTTTACACCATTATACCCATCCATGTAAGGTGGTGGTGGAAAATAGATTACACCACGGCGTGGTGATTTCTTTTTCCGCAGGATGGATAGATGATGAAATAGGGTTGTTTCATACTTATAATAACATATCAGTATATGAGTGATACTGATGTTATTACTTCATAATGAAACAACCTAAGAAGAAGAAGTGGAAGAAGAAATAAAGATGAAAGAATTGGTAACGGTAATTACCTCTTCTTTGAAGTGCCTCTTTGAGACCTCCTCTTAGGGCACTAGAATTGGTCTTTGAGGAAGACCAGAACCTCTAGGATGTTGCTAGGGAAGTGGAGAAGAGATTTTGGCAGGGGTTGGCCGAGCTTGAGTGCTCAAATTGGTGTGAGGAGGAGGGGGAGGAGGTGTCCTTTTATAAGGGAGGAGAGGGGCACCTTAGGAATTCTTAAAATTATTAATTTATAATATATCTAACCCCACTTCAAAACCTCCAAAAATGACTCATATTCGAAGCTTAGATGAGATAGGGTCGTAATATCATCAACCAATCAAATTTAGACATGTTTGGAGCTTATTTTAAACCTTATCAATTAGATTTAACTCTAAGTTAAATAATTTAACTTTTACCGTGTCTTTTTGTTTTCTTTCACTATATGGTTAATACACTTACTATAACATGCCAAACGAACCCCAAATTGTTTATTATTAATATATATATCCTTATCTAAGTCATTTGGCCGAACCTTAGATTTTTAGGAATAAAATAACAATTAATAATATAATATTTGATTTAAAAACTATTTTGTGTCAATTTTGACACTATTTGATATATGATTTTTGTGAAAGTCATAACAGAATTAAATGTTCTAACCAAGTTGATTAAATCAACATTAATATATCATAGTAACCTAGAAAATTAGTGGAATTCATAAAAATTCTCAAATTACATTTATTTTGGTGTTTATAACATCAATTATGTCAATATTTCATAAATAAGATAATTACTGCATCATCTTTGTGTCATAAATTAATTAAATTATTTGATGTCTAAAAATTACAAATAAAATACCATAATGTAGGAAATCGTTTTATCTTTCTAATGAATATTTATAGTCGAATTTATCTTATGTATAACCCCATATTAAAAATGATTTACTTATTAAACTTTGATTTTAACTATTTTAACCCTTCTTTAAATAAATTAATAATAAAAGTCCTAATCTAATCCAAGTGGGCCTAAATGGTCATATTTTATTCCTAAGTTTGTTTTTGGTCGAATTCCACTTGTCCAATAGAATTAGGACATGTGTTAGGGTAATATTAATATCATATTTACCCTTAGTTACCCTATTTACTATTAACCGCGGTAAAAAAAAGTAAAAAGTTACTATTCACCAAAAATTATTTTCATCTCATTGAACCACATTTTAGTCCTTGATATTAACCGTGTCTCTCAGATTTTCGAAATTCCATTCACAGAAGCGGTAAAATTATGTTTTATGCAAAATTCAGTTTTTAACCTACCACTTAGTGGTTTCACTATTCATCAAAAATTGAAAGTTTTCAGAAAAATGCCAAAATTTCATCCTAAGCTATATTTAATATTCCGAATTCAAAAATGAAGTCTATTTTACCAAATTCATAACATAGAAGTTGAATTAATTAATTTTATAATTAAATCCCGCTATTAAAACAAATAGCGTGTTTTTAAGAAACAATATCTATCAAAAGATTGACACTTGTTTATGTCTGGTTTAAATGTGAAATTACGTCCAATGACCAACATTGTATTAAATTGTAAAAATATATTCTAAATATACTTTAAAACTACTCAAATTAATAATTTATCACTATTAATTATTTCGATTAAAAAAGTTGTTTTTTAATTATAATTTAGTAATTTTCACTATTCATCAGAATATGAAAGTTATCCGAAATGTACCAAAATTTCACCTTAGGCTAAATTCGATACTCCGAATCCAAAAATAAAGTTCATTTTGAAAAATAAGATTTACTGGATTTCAAAAAGTGGTTATTACTATTCATAACGGCTAGTTTTAATAATATTTTTATAGCATATCGTTGTTTAGTGAAACTCAGTATTGTGTACTACACACGCTATCGAGGAAGGTCGCGATTGCGTGTAATGCAAGTCAAGTCAAGGATGTGTGTTGTGCAAGCTCCTTTCGGTGTAGCGTACAACACAAGACATTAATAAAATTAAAAAGAATATTTTTTATAAAATCTTGGGTTGTTACAAATGAAAACTTAATAATACATAAGTATATTATAATTAAATTATAATATCTATTTTATGTAATTTAATTAACTCCATCCTTTATACATTCCACATTTGGAATGAACAGGTCATATCACTTTGAGGGGGTCGTAGTCCGCACTTTCTCAAATTAAATTATCATATTTACCAATTATGGAAACCATAATAGAATGATATAAATGCAAAATAATGAACTATAGAGACAATATAAATATAATATACATCACATGTAAATACAGTTCCCTATTAATTGCCACCATATGTGGTGGTAGGAGAATATTGATCAATCATCGTTTCGTGAGGCGGTAGTTCGCCGTCCACAGAAACAATATGTTCTTTACCCATTAGACGGAGGTGTGTAAGTGTAGTTAAAATAATTTTCATAAAAAAAACCTAGTATATTATGGATACTGGTGTTGTTAAAAATGAATGTAATAAAAAGAGTTTAACGGTTTGAGAAGTAAAATAACAGAAAAGATCTTAAGAGAAGACGTTACCTTTAAATCAGGTAACTCCCTATGGTTTGAACCAAAAGGATTTATTGAAGTGCCTTGTGACTAGGGTAAGGACTCTAGGTAAAATATAGGGATCTTGAGAGATTATTTGGGCCAAGTTTGGATGATCCAAGGGGCTTGAGAGGTGTGAGTAATGGGTTAGAGGTAAAGGCTTTTTTTAAGGGTGAAGATGGGCTCTTTAGGAATGTTTGAAATTATTATTTTATTATATAATGATTTTCAGTTTATAAAGGTCCAAAACATTTTAAAGTCTAACATAAGATGAATCCGGTTTGAAATAAAACAATCCAATAAGAATTGAATAGATTTTGGATATTTGTTTAATCTTTATAATCTTATTTATTTAAATCATTCATTAATGAGTAAATAGTGCATCATTATTGTGTCATAAATAATTTTATTTATTTGATGTCAAAAAATAAAAAAAAATTCCATGATGTAGGGAATATTTTTATATGTTAAATGAATATATATATTCTAGGAGAAAACTTATATAACACAATGTAATAATTTATTTAAAGAAAGATATATTTTTTGTCATTTTTTAATTACTTTAAATTAATTAATATAAAGTGTCATTATCACTTCTAAGTGGCTCCATGGGGTCCCAAAATCGACCTAAGGATGTCCATGGTCAGAAATGTATCAAAAATAGGATTAGAACACATGTTAGGTTAATTTAATATTATTATAATATTATTTTTACCTTGAATTACTGTATTTACCTTTAACTGCGTCAAATAAAAGTCAAAAGTTACTATTCACCAAAAATTATTTGCAACTTATTGAACCAAATTTCACTTAATTATAACAACCATGTATGTTGTATTTCGAAATTCAATTCACCGATGTGGTAAAATTGAATTTAAATGAAGAAGTCGGTTTTTAACTATTACTTAGTGTTTTTACTATTCATCAAAATTGAAGTTTTTCAGAGAAACACCCAAAATTCAGCCCAAGCTATATTTGATATTCTGAATTCAAAAATGATGTCTATTTATCAATTTAAAAACATAGAAGTTTTATTAATTAATTTAAAATTAATTTCTGTAGTTAAAATAAAAGGCGTGTTTTTAAGAAATAATAACTATCAAAAGATTGGCACTTGTTTATGTCCAATTACAAAGTGAAACTACTTACAATGACCAAAATTGGATTATATGGTAAAAATATAATCTAATTAAACTTTAAAACTAGTTAAAAATATAATCTAACCATATAAATAAATTATATTAAAATGCAGTTTTGAATTAAAATATATATTTTTCACTATTCATAAAAAATGAATTTTATCAGAAGAATACCAAAAAATTACCCAAAGTAAATTTTTATGTCCCGATTCTAAAGAATAATTTGATTTTGTCAAATTGAACATATAAAAGTCACAAAAACTAGGTTCAAAGAGGGTTCTGCATCAAAAGGCCGTAAATCAACCTTTTAATGAATATCATAGTATTTATGCTTAAAATTAGATATATTCACATTTTAAGCCTCCAACCTTTATTGGATAGATGTAAAAAAAATTTAAGAGTCATGTTTCATCATAATATGGTTAGTTCTGTTCTTTCCCGCCAATATAATGGCTATGCGTTAACTACCATTTAAAATAATATTATATTAGTATTTTTTTAGTATGACCCAACGTTGTGTGCAACGTAGGATTTCAAAGAAACCTGTTGTTGCATATTGGGTGCGCCATCTAACATATAATCCCATTTAAAGTAAAATTAATATTTAATTCACAAATATTTATAAATATTAAAATGTATTATTCTTTATTTACTTGGGATGTTACATCCTTCCCCTAGTTTAGAAATTGCATCCTCACAATTTTAAAATTGGGCTTGTAAACTTCATTAAAAATCCCACATTGAAAAAAGAGTCAATAAAAATATCACTTTAAAAGAAAGAAAGAGAAGTAAAAAGGTCACCTGAGATAACCCATACTAGGATTCTATGAAAATGTGGATATGGAGGAGAAACTATGTGTCAAGTTCTGATGGAGAGTGATAGAAAACATGATTAGGAGAAAGTTGACCACTAGAAAATCACAAACTGGTGATAGGTTAAACGATATTTGGTTTCCCAATAAGAAACGTAAGCAGACAACATTTTTTTTTATTTTATGTTACTTTTCATAAAGTTAGAGAACTTTTTTATGATATTGACTATGGACATAAAAAAATATACGTAATTTTCGAGTAGAGTTTCATCCTTTAATAACTTTCTACCAAAAAGTTTTCTTTTCTCCAAATAATGAGTATTCAAGATGACTTGTTCACATCTAAAGTGCTAGAATAAACTTATAGATAATAACATAATTCACAAAAGATGAACTATATATTTTTCCTGTCTTTAGATATTAAAAAAAACTAAAATGGTTAGTACAAGATCAGATAATCCCGAAAAGGATAATCCTTAAGAAAATAAATATTATTCATAATCTCCGAAATTCTAAAAACAATACTCAAAGTTCAATAAAGACCATTCAATAAACAACTGTCCATAAAATTATTCAAAGTAAACCAAATAAATATTGAAACCCAAAACTCAGAAAGATTTAATCACATAGTCTTCTACAATAAATCTTTACATTAATCTGCAAATAACATCGACTACTCTTAATGTCTCATAATGAAGTGTAATTAACCTAATCACATATTATCTATGATAGGTTAATCATTTACATAAATAACTCAATTATCCATAAAACAAAGATTCTTCCAAAATAAAAATTCAACCAATATTCCACAAATAAAATCTCATAGTATTCTATTTTCCTTAGGCATATAGTGTTTCCTCAAAAGAGAAAATTTCTTCTAAAATAACCTTCATCACTTAATCATCAAATAATTTTCCTTTACTAAGGATATATATTTTATAAAACATAAGTTCCCAAAATAAACTTATTCTTAATCCATGAAATAATTTAACTAATGGAATAACTCATACTAACCAGGGACTTCACGTAGGCTAGTGGTAGGAGATGCACCCTTGTCACCCTTTGGTTGTAGGTTCGATTCCCATGGCCATGCCGGACATGACGTATTTTCACCCATCTTACAGGTTTTCCTTTTTATAAAACTCCAAAATAACCAGAACGTATTTTAACCTCAAAGTTTGTCTTATACCTATCATGTTCATCCCAACTCATTAAGACATCAACATGTCAATAAAGTCTTATATATATTGTCATTTTCTATTTCACCGCCATATGGTAAAATAAAACTATTTCCAAAAGAAAGAACATCATTCCTTGATCATGGGGTCCACATGGTTTCATAATCATCTTGTTCACATAGTTAGAAGGTCCATGAATTGAAACAATGATTTATATATCCTTCAAAATCATTTTCTTCGTTCATCCAAATACACCTTGTACAACATGGTTCATATGGGTATTCATAGAAAAGTAGTTTTGGAAAATAATCATGTATAACATATTATTTGAAAACATACGATAAAACATGATTTTTAGAAAATAGTACGACTAAGTTTGAGTTGAAACATTAAATCAATGGGCCTTTTAAAATACCATAAGTATTTGCTGAAAGACTATAATTTAAAATCACATATAAATAAGTTTCTCAAGGGTATCCTTTTTATAACATTTTTCAAAAATAAAATATGCTTCAAAATCTTGTGATAAGGTAAAATATTGGAAAATTCCTTGATAATATTTACCTTTCTTGAAAATATGAAAATTTTATGAAAATTTTATTTGATTAAATACAACTCATGATCCATTATGATAGCGAGGTATAGTGGAGGTGTTTGATATCTCAAAAAACTTATTTTAAGTGAGTTGTATGATAGAAAAAGTTTCACAATCATCTGAACATGTCTTTGTAATAATTATTGCAAACATGTCATCACGAAGAGATAGGAATGTTGTTTGAGATCCTCCTACTTCTATTTGTAACTGACTTTCCTTGAGCTGAAAAATTTATAAAATAAGGATTTAAATTAAAGAGTTGACATAGAGACTAACCATGTGTCTAATAAAAACTAACACTACTGGAAATATGATCTATACCAACGGTTTTGGGCAAACCATTGGTATAGTTCACTAATTTTGACCTATAACAATTGTTTGGCCAAAACCGCTGGTATATGTCACTTATATGGACCTATACCAACAATTCTGGACAAATTGGTATAGGTTCCCCCTATACCAACAGTTTGGCCAAAACTGTTGGTATAGGTCAAAAAATCAAAGAACCTATACCAACGGTTCTCAAAACCGTTGGTATAGGTCTATACCAACGGTTTTGAGAACCTTTGGTATTGGTATATGTATTTTTAATGGAATATTCTTACATAGGACATTAAATAAATCAAATTTAAAATAGTTATGATAATACATATATATATATTTTTATGAAATTATGTTCACAAAAGTAAGTTAGGTTAGTGGTTAGGTCGTTCAATCACAAATGGGAGGTGCTGGGATGAAAACCAAACGAATGATTATTTTTTGAATTACATACACCAACATTTTATGGAACCATTGGTTTATATTTTCATATTACTTATACCAACGGTTTTCAAAACCATTGGTATAGGTCTATACCAACTGTTTTTTTCAAAACCGTTGGTATAGACTTATCCTCACAGCTTACTTGGAAACGGTTCTCCAACCCGTTGGTATATGCTATACCAACGGTTCCAAACCGTTGGTATAAGGTATTTTTTCAATAGTGTAATAATCCCTAAAGTTGTCTAAACCGACCATTGATACAAAATATAAGGCCCTAGCCTAAAACATTACATAATCCTGAATTAAGTTAATAATTCACATTGAGTATCTTTTCAGGTTTATAGTTTTAGAGAATTAGGATATAACTTTTAAATTAAATCTCAAAAATTACAAATTAGACACTTCTACTCAGTATCCATTTTTCTCATAAAATAAAAATTCTTAAAAGAAAACACTAATTCTTTTCTTGATATTAATCTTCCTGAGTTATTCCTTTCTCTTACCCTTCCTTATACCCTGTGAAAAAATTTCAAAAACATGGGATGCATAGAAAAATATTAGTAAGGGTTATAAAATAAAAAATAAAATATTAGTTCATCAATACATACAAAACATAAGCTATTTAACATACCTCATCAAATCATAAGTTTTATGAATAACACATAGAAATAATAAATCATAAAGGTAACTTGTGGCATCCATATCAAACTTACATTTTAGCATTCACAACTAAATAGGGAGTCACATTTGGAATACCCATCATAGTATATTCCCAAAATCTGTTAGGACAAACTTTAACATTTACCTCTGTCATGTTACCCAATGCATTAGAGAGCTATATTGGGCTCACCCCCCCTAGGTTTATCACAGAACCACCTATATACGTAATCATTTCCTAATAACAATAACATATTCATAACACATAAAACAAGAATAAAGGAAATATAAAATTTCAACATTGCAATCACAATATGTCATTTCAATAGATTGACATAATCAATGCTTTATCAAACAATTTTTGAAACCATTTAAAACATTTAATAAATATATTTTTGAATCAAACTGTCCCATACCACATTAAAACTTTTAAAATTAATTTTAATTTCAAACATTCATATCCATATACAAAAATACTTAAAACCTTTTTTAAAACAAGCATATTAATGAGAAATATTTAGAAGAATAAATCTTTTAAATCAATACTTTAGTTACGGAGTTCTTAACCAAATGAGAGATGCTTGAATACAAATAATTGAAGAATAACATTAATCAAAGCTTATAATATCATGAGAATAAATAGATTCATGATATAATATGTCAAAGGTCAGTATATACACCATATAAAATTGAATTGGTGTATAACAACAAATAAGTCTCAATGGAATGTAAGTTGAGACAAAGTCCCTTACAATGATCATATACATAGATTATAGATAAATCAATGACATAATTATGTGTAAAAAATCATAATACACCATATATAAGTGTATATTAAGTTTAAAACAATCAGAGTTCATTCACACATATTCATAGAATTACATAATCAAGAATTATTAGTTTAAACCAAATCATTGAAATTGGGTTAAGAAGTTTTGTTACCGAAATTTGATAGCCTAACGACGTCACTTAAAAATTAAGAAAATGCATTGATGAGAGAGAAAATGTTCTATCATAACATGGTAACAAAATTTACATAATTAAGGATATATAATAATATATCCTAACATAATAAAGTGGAAATTAAAATACAAAACATAAATGAAGTCTTTTAAAAAGAGGAGGGTGAAAGATTCACCTACAAATTTTGTAACTTATGAAACATACACCACATGTAGGAAGTATCATACAATGAAGATGTAAATACACATAAATGAAAGTATATTGCTAAAATAATATAATCATTGGTAGTACATACACCCAAAAAAAATAAAATAGTGGAAAATATAGAATTAATCTCTTGGGAATAAAAAATGAGATGAAAAACCCTTACCACGTTGTAATCAATCGAGTCGTAAGACCAAAGGTTAATAAACACCAAATGAATCACAAAATACCATGAATATAAATAAAATCATGATAATATATATCAAATGGAAGTAAACAATACACCACATGCAAAAAATAAGTGAAGAACAATGGAAATCTCATGGAATTAAAAGTGAGATAAGAAACCCCTTACCTCGTGTCTTACTTGACTTATATATTCCATGTTCTTCCTGAATAATTAACATAAGGTAATTTCTATTTATTTAAGAAAATTTTTCATGTTTATTATTCTTTTTTTATCACTTATTACCTTTCTATAAAAACTAGTTAATTATTTGAGTTCATATTGGACATTTTGTCGATGTTCAGAACTTTAGTAAAAAATGAACTTGTTATAATAACAAATTGTCCATGTGGTCAAAATTCCATTATCTACAGAATGATATTCGTAATTTATATATCATATATATCTAATGTATATTTATTTATAATATTCCATATCTGTTGGAGTTAAGAAATGAAACGTAAAGTTCATGGAGACAGTAAGTCGTACATACACATGAATGCTATTTTCATTTATATTTTATATTTAAAGGAATGAAAATGTAATGATACATAGGTATATTATAATTCCAGTATAATATCTAAATTATTTAATTTAATTAACTCTATCCTTTATATGTTCCACGTATAGCAAGAATGAGTCATATTACTTTGAGGGGGTGATAGTCTGCACTTCCTCAAATGAAATTATCGTATTTACCCATTATGGAAACCATAAAGGTATGATATAAATGAAAAATAAAGAAGTATAGAGACAATATAAATATAATATACATCACATGTAAATATAGTTCCATATTAATGGAAACCATAAGAGGTTATAGGAGAATATTGAGCAATCATTGTTTCGTGAGGCAGTAGTTTTCCGTCCATAGAAACAATATGTTCTTTAGCCATTTAAACGGAGGTGTACGTAAGTGTAGTTTGAATCATTCTCATAACAAAAAACTAGTATATTTAGTTTACTGGTTTTTTTATAAATGAAAGGAATAAAAAGATTTTAGGGGGTTTGAGAAGTAAAATAAAAGTGAATAACTTAATAGAAGACGTTACCTTTAAATCGGGTAACTCCCTTTGGTTTGAACCAAATGGATTTCTTGAAGTGCCTTCTGCTTAAGGTAAGACTTATAGGTGGAAGAGAGGGATCTTGAGAGATTATTTTGGCAGTGGTTGGATGAGACATGGGGCTTTAGAGGTGTGAGTAATGGTTTATAGATGAGGTATTTTTATATAGGGAAGGAGGGGCTCTTTAGGAAAGTTTGAGAATATTATTTTATTATATAATGGTTTTCGGTTTCTAAAGGTCCAAAAATTATTAAAGTCAAAGATATGATAAATAATATTTGAAATAATATCATCTAATAAGAATTGGATAGGTTTTTGATATATTTTTTTTATATTTATAATCTTATTTATTTAAATCATTCATTAATGAGGTAAACACTGCATCATTATTGTGTCATAAATAATTATATTTATTTGATGTCTAAAAATTATAAAACACATCCATGATGTAGGAAATATTTTTATATTTCAAATTAATATTTATAGTTAAATAGATAACTTATATAACCCCATGTTAGAATTTATTTACTAAAAGAGATATGTTTATGTCACTTTTGTCATTACTTTAAATTAATTAATATAAAGTGTCATTATCACGCTTAAGTGGCTCCATGGGGTCCCAAAATCGACCCAAGGATTCCGATGGTTAGAAATGTATCAACCAATAGGATTAAAAAACATTTTTGTGTATGTTAATATTATTATAGTATTATTTTTACCTTGAATTTCCCAATTTACCTTTAACTGCAGTAAATAAAAGTCAAAAGTTACTATTCACCAAAAATTATTTAAATCTTATTAAACCACATTTAACTTAATAATAACAACCATGTATGTCAGATTTTAGAAATTAAATTTATAGAAGTGGTAAAATTTCATTTAAATGAAGAATTCGGTTTTTTTTAGTTAGTACTCAGTGTTTTCACTATTCATTAGAAATTGAATTTTTTCAGAAAAATATCAAAAATTAAGCCTATGATATATTTGATATTTCGAATTCAAAAATGATGTATATTTTAAAAAATTAAAAACATAGAAGTTTCATTAATTAACTTAAAATTAATTCACATTGTCGAAACAAAAAGCGTGTTTTTAAGAAATAATAACAATCAAAAGATTGACAATAGTTTATGTCCAATTTTAAAGTGAAATTACTTCCAATGACCAAAATTGGATTAAATGGTAAAAATATAATCTAATTACGCTTTAAAACCAATTAAAAGGATAATCTAAATGTATAAATAATTTATATTAAAATGCAGTTTTGAATTAAAATATATTATTTTTTACTATTCATAAGAATGAATTTTTTCAGAAAAATACCAAAAAATCACCCAAAGTAAATTTTGATGTCCCAATTCTAAAGAATAATTTTATTTTTGAAAATTGAACATCTAAAAGTGACCAAAACTAGATTTAATGAGGTTTCTCCATCAAAAGGTGGTAAATCGACCTTTTAAAGAATATTAGAGTATTCATGCATAAAATTAGATTCATTCACATTTTAAGCCTCTAAATTTTATTGGATAAATGTAAAAACATTTAAGAAACATGTTTAATCATAATATAGTTAGTTATGTTCATTCCTTCCAATACAACAGTTAGGTTTTAACAACTATTTAAAATAATATTATATTATTATGTTTCAGTATGACCCAACATTGTGTGCAATGTAAGATTTCAAAGAAACCCGCTGTTGCGTATTAGGTATGCCATCGAACATAGATTACCCTTTAAAGTAAAATTAAAATTTAATTCAAAAATATTAATAGATATGAAAATTTATTATTCTTTATTTACTTGGGATGTTATAATATTCATTTAAATTTTATATTTCAATTAAAAACTTTAACAATTATTGAACAAAAGTCTAAACAGACGAATGATATTATACATAGACAATGTGAAGGGTTTGAAATTAAATGTTGAATCCAAATGATATAAAGAGCCAACCAAACCATTGAAAATATCTTCACAAAGTACCTCTACCTCTCCCATTCAACTTTCACATTTACTAACATTAAAGGCTCATAAAGATACACCCTTAGAAAGTGGTTATATAACCAAAATTGATTTTTAAGAATTGATGTATGAAAAGGAAATTACCAAATATATTAGACTTGACAATGATAATTAAATCCTCATGCGTTAATGGATATGATTCTTAATTATAAATGTATAAATAATGTGTGTTTTCATGAAAATTTTCCCAATATTTGATCTAATATGTTAATTAAGATTGAATATTTTTAATAATTTTTACAGAAATATATATCAATAATATTTTAATGGAAACCCATATGAATAGAAATTTTGATTCATTAGTCCTCAAATTACTTAAAAATAAAGATTTAAATTTGAGCCACAGAATTATAAAGGAATATTTGACAAACTAGCCACAATGTTTGAAGTAAGAATTATATAGGACATAGTATTCTTAAAACCCATTATAAAGGGGTAAACAAATACAGTGTAATCATCTAAAATAAATTTTCATTCATTTCATTAATAATTAAAATTTTTTAGGTAATATTGGATACCCATTGTAGTTAATTTGGATAGTATGAAGATTTATTTTTTGGATTGAATACATGGATAACCAAAAAACTGACCGCACATGACAATATTTAGAAAATTGTAAAACACTAAATGAAATGTTTTAAAAACAAACATCATGTTATATATTTTATATTAGGTTTTAATGAAAATTATTTTATTATAGGGAAGTTTTACATATCATCAGAATCGGGGCATGTAGACAGTCCTTGAATACAAGGATCCTATCAAATTCTACAAGTGGATATGTATTATGGTATATATGATAATATTTCAAAATCAAAACACATATCAAAACAAATTAATTATTTTTCTCAATGTATCTAAAATGTTCAAAACAAACCAATTTCAAATATTATAGTTATTTTCTTTCAAAATTTTGAAAGATATTATATACAATAAAAAAACCAGCATATCCAAAGTGGTATTTTTGAACATAATTACAATTTTATATGAAATATTTATCAATCCTTTGATTGTTTATATTTTTCAAATACTACTAGTACTATCGATAGTCTTCATATTAATAAGAGGAAATAGATTTTTTTAATGAATTGGAAACATACCTGGTGCTAGAATGTTTGTAATGACCCGAAGCCTAACGTACATGGACATTACATTACTTTTGCGGAATACTTAGTACATAACAAAAACACACACACAAGGACCGTAATAGTTTAGTGTCTTTGGAAACTCGGAGTATAATCTTCTAATCGTGGGGAAAGATCTTCAACATCTCCCATAAAGATCTTCCTTTTTTTTTACCTAAAACCTTTCTTTATATCCTGGGGAAAAGAAAACATAAAAGGGTGAGCTCAAATGCTCAGTAAGGGTAAACAAAGGAAATATCAATCACATAATTTTCATAAGAACATAACATTTTTGGAAATCTTAACCTGCAAAAGAGAGCATGATTCCATAACATGGGATAAATCATAGTAGTGAAATGAAATCATAACTTAAAACATTACTCATTGTGGCATACACACATAATCATAGAGAATCATTTCTTGTTAGTCAAGACTCATTGCCAAGACTATCTTAGTGGACAAAGTCCCTTTCTGAATCGAGTAATCCTCGTTTCAGTCCTGTTTCACTGAACCGGTATAATCTACCATTCCAGCCATGTCTATCTCATGAGATATGAAATCTTTACCCAATGCATTGGAGGGAGATATAGGTCCCACCCATCTTATAATGAATCCTTTCTTATGTGTGCCACAAAATCATAAATCATACATCATTGCATAACCCATGTAATAAAAATGGTATTCTTAAACAACATGACATCATAAAACCATTCATATAAGATAAAGGAATTCATAAACATAATTCCATCACAACATAGTCAAATAAATGTAAAAATATGGATAGAAACAGAACCCTTTATTATCTTAGATGGAAAATAATTTTGATAAAACACTTGAAATGAATTCTTGAGGAAAATATCCTTTTTTCTTCAAAATCAATTTCTTTTCACAAAACATCATGCAATTTTAAAAGAAAAAGATTTTATTGAAAATAGTCATGAAATCTTTTAGAGGAAGCTTCATGAAAATAAGGCTTTATAAAACAGTAGAAATCTGTTCGTGCCGTATAAGTTAAAAAAAAACATTCTTCGTACTTTTGTCGGAAAAGTCAAAAAGTACCTCGTATGACAAAAGATTCCTTTCATAGATATTACTAAAAACTAACCGAAGGGTAAAAATGGATTTAAACAATTGTAGGTGGATGGAAATAATATTACATATTGATGAAACATGGATGTGGATGATAAAATACACCCCAGTAAATACTTACGAATAAACAATCTCGGATAAAAATGAGATTGTGATATTTCCCTTACCTTAGGTCCGACTTGCTTTGTAAGTGTCCGAACCTCCTGTATAATGATTTAAATCATGTTATTGACTTATTACAGAGTCATATTCATTGTTATGATATCATATATGGTTCACTTATGACATTATATTACCCGTTCTTTTGTAAATTCCATGTTAAAGAAGCGTTTTGGGTAAAATCGTTTCATTTATCGTAGGTGTTTTGACTTGTTGTTCTTGACATCATTATTACTTATATCATGATTTACTTACTTCCAGAATATAAAATATGATTTATATATCATATATATTCAGTATATATATATATGTAATAGGTAGATAAATAAAATGAAAAACACCGTTCATGGAGACGGTAGTCCGTACGTACGCATGAACGCTGTTTTCCTTTCCTTATTGTCTTGAAATGGAAGTAAGTAGATGAAATACATATGTATATATATACATAAATCCAGTAGCTTTATAATGTCATATATTTCATTATTATTTCTTATATATACATTATAATCATTCTTAAATGGTTAACATGGAGAATGAATCTCATCGCGTCGTGGAGACGGTATTCCGTACGTACGCACGAGCGATGATATCATTTCTATAAATATTGAATTGAATTGGAGTGTATTATACAATATATCAGAATCAATATGATGTTTTAATAACTATGTATAGTTATTCTTTACACCATTATACCCATCCATGTAAGGTGGTGGTGGAAAATAGATGACACCACGGCGTGGAGACGGTATTCCATACGTACGCACGCGCGGTGATTTCTTTTTCCGTAGGATGGATAGATGGTGAAATAGGGTTGATTCATACTTATAATAACATATCAGTATATGAGTGATACTGATGTTATTACTTCATAATGAAACAACCTAAGAAGAAGAAGTGGAAGAAGAAATAAAGATGAAAGAATTGGTAACGGTAATTACCTCTTCTTTGAAGTGCCTCTTTGAGACCTCCTCTTAGGGCACTAAAATTGGTCTTGGAGGAAGACCAGAACCTCTAGGATGTTGCTAGGGAAGTGGAGAGGATAAATTGGTAGGGGTTGGCCGAGCCTGAGTGCTCAAATTGGTGTGAGGAGGAAGGGGAGGAGGTGTCCTTTTATAAGGGAGGAGAGGGGCACCTTAGGAATACCTCAAAATATTATTTTATATTAAAGTTAAAATCGGTTTATAATGGTTCCAAAGGGTCTTATTTCGAAGCTAAAGTGGGGACGGGTCGAAATCCTATCAACCAATAGGATTTAGACAAGTTTAGGGTATTATTTTAACCTTATCAATTAGATTTAACTCTAAGTTAAATAATTTAACTTTTACCGTGTCTTTTTGTTTTCTTTCACTATATGGTTAATAAACTTACTATAACATGCCAAACGAACCCCAAATTGTATATTATTAATACATATATCCTTATCTAAGTCATTTGGCCGAACCTTAGATTTTTAGGAATAAAATAACAATTAATAATATAATATTTGATTTAAAAACTATTTTGTGTCAATTTTGACACTATTTGATATATGATTTTTGTGAAAGTCATAACAGAATTATATGTTCGAACCAAGTTGATTAAATCAACAATAATATATCATAGTAACCTAGAAAATTAGTGTAATTCATAAAAAGTCTTAAATTACATTTATTTTGGTATTTATATTATCAATTATGTCAATATTTCATTAATAAGATAATTACTGCATCATCTTTGTGTCATAAATAAATTATATTATTTGATGTCTAAAAATTACAAATAAAATACCATCATGTAGGAAATCTTTTTAGCTTTCTAATGAATATTTATAGTCGAATTTATCTTATGTATAACCCCATATTAAAAATTATTTACTTATTAAACTTTGATTTTAACTATTTTAACCCTTCTTTAAATAAATTAATAATAAATGTCCTAATCTAATCCAAGTGGGCCTAAATGGTCATATTTTATTCCTAAGTTTGTTTTTGGTCGAATTACACTTGTCCAATAGAATTAGGACATGTGTTAGGGTAATATTAATATCATATTTACCCTTAGTTACCCTATTTACTATTAACCGTGGTAAAAAATAAAAAGTTACTATTCACCAAAAAATTATTTTCATCTCATTGAACCACATTTTAGTCCTTGATATTAACCGTGTCTCTCGGATTTTCGAAATTCCATTCACAGAAGCGGTAAAATTAAGTTTTATGCAAAATTCAGTTTTTTAACCTACCACTTAGTAGTTTCACTATTCATCAAAAATAGATGTTTTTCAGAACAATGCCAAAATTTCATCCCAAGATATATTTCATATTCCGAATTCAAAAATGAAGTCTATTTTACCAAATTCATAACATAAAAGTTGCATTAATTAATTTTATAATTAAATCCCGCTGTTAAAACAAATAGCGTGTTTTTAAGAAACAATATCTATCAAAAGATTGACACTTGTTTATGTCTAGTTTAAATGTGAAATTACATCCAATGACCAACATTGTATTAAATTGTAAAAATATATTCTAAATATACTTTAAAACCACTCAAATTAATGATTTATCACTATTAATTATTTCAATTAAAAAAGTTGTTTTTAATTATAATTTAGTAATTTTCACTATTCATCAGAATATGAAAGTTATCCGAAAAGTACCAAAATTTCACCTTAGGCTAAATTCGATACTCCGAATCCAAAAATGAAGTCCATTTTGAGAGTTAAAATTTCTAAAATTTAAAAAGTGGTTATTACTATTCATAACGGCTAGTTTTAATAATATTTTTAATAGCATATCGTTGTTTAGTGAAACTCAGGATTACGTACCACACACGCTATCGAGGAAGGTTGCGATTGCGTGTAATGCAAGGCAAGTCAAGGATGCGTGTTGTGAAAGCTCCTTTCGGTGTAGCGTATAACACAAGACATTAGTAAAATAAAAAAGAATATTTTTCATAAAATCTCGGGCTGTTACATTCTACCCCCCTTAAAATGAATTTCGCCCTCGAAATTCGTCGGGGTTATAAATGGTTTACTATTCGAAAGATTCTTTAATAGAAACCCACATCGTAAAAGGGAATACCAAAACATGGCTTTAAAAACTAAAGTATGAAATGTAACGATTACCCAAATTAACTAATCACTGGGTTTCCACATAGGTGAAAATATGGATATGGAAGAGAAATCTAACCATCATGTTCTGATGGAGAGTGGTAGAGAACATGTCTATGGAAAAGCCAGTAATCACAAATCCATAGATTTGTGATGATATAAGGTACCATCTGATTCATCAGGTATAAGATCACTAGGACAACATTTTTGGTTTTCAAGATCATTTCCCTAAAGTTGAAAATTTGCTTAGAATAAATACTTACTTTATTTTGGTACAATCTCACTTTTGTTCGTGCCTTGAACAATTTCTACTTCATCTCTTAAATAAATGAAGTTGAATTTGTTATTCGTGAAGTGTTAGCAGATCATGTGATAGAATGACGGGTCATTCCATCTGTCTCAAACAAAAAGGTTAGTAAAAGTTATTAAATATACATAAGTCATTCTATAGTGAGATTAATCATATATGGTTCCTAAAATGGACTTATACTTCATATATCATACTGCTTAATATAATAAAACTAGTTTATACTAAATAGGGACTTCCTGTAGGCCAGTGGTAGGAGATAAAGGCCAGTCGCACTTCGGTTGTGGGTTCGATTCCCACAGCCTTGTCCGAAGCGATGGGCTGTCGCCCGTCCTGCAGGTTGTCCCTTTTTCTAAAACTACGTTACTATAACATCCCATCAATAATATCGAAAATCTTCTATACTAACTTATGTCCAACATAATCCAGTCTAATCTTTAGGCTTATACATAATACTGCAGTCCACTCTCATAATATAGTGACATCGATTACCAGAGATTTAATACTGTCGTTGATCCCCACATATCATAAGATATGTCTTGTTGGTCACATTCCAAACATTCAAAGTCCTTAATCGTGTATTCTCTTGAATACCTTAGTGAAAACATGAGTGCAGTTAAAAGTTAACACTTTCCACATACCAAAATCCTCAAAATTCTATATACTCAAACCATGATATCACTTAGTCCTTATATCAATCATGAGCTCATGAATACAATCAAACATCTCATTATCTTCTTATCCTTTCATTATGCACTTATCATCTACTTTCCAAAAGTATCTGAATAACCTTTCATGGTTACTGGTAACATTAATCAGACAACAATGTAACAATCCTTACATGTCTCTTTATTCCATAGTACCATGAGATTACTTATACAACATTACACATGATAAACATGTAATCATTCCACTACATTCTTAAACCATTAACCGAGCTTCAACAATTCTTTCATCTCACATATCATTTGTAGTCTCTTCATCATCATCCACATAAATACTACCCATATGACCATACTGATTCTCTTCATGAGTCTTTCCCTTAGGACATTTGTTTTCATAATGCCCATACATTCCACATTTAAAACACTTAACCATTTTTGATGTCGTAGCAATACCATTATCCTCATCCATGGTGTTAACTGAACCTTTTCCTTTGCACTTACTTGCTTTGTGTCCTTCTTTTCCACACCCAAAGCATCTTCCAGTTCCTTTGAAACATTCTCCTTGATGCCTCTTCCCACATGATTTATATAGGGGAAATTGAACTTTCTTTCCTCTATGATCATCATGGAACTCCATCTTTCTCTTATTAGTCGAGTCAGGAAACTTACCAAATTTTACTTTATTGATCATGTTGTGAGATTGCTGATTCGGCATAATAATGATGTTTGGACTTCCAAATCCCATTTCATTTGGTTGCTCATAAAGAATATCATTCCATTGTCCATCATATCCTTCATTATCGTGAATCATCTTGTTTCCAGCCATATTCTAAAACCCAAAAAGAATAGTGTGAGAGGCAAAATAATGCTAAGGAAAACAACATATTAAAGGGGGAGTACCCTTAATATCTAACATCTTAGGTTAAATTCTATGATCGTTAGTGTAATTCTAGTACTATAACTTATACGTATACTTAACCTTAGGGACATCCCTAGACATACCTTAGAAATATCTCTAGGGATCTCACTAATGTTTTCGCGTCCTAGTTTCCAAAGGTTGACTAAACCTTTCCTCTGATACCAACTGTAATGACCCGAAGCCTAACGTACATGGACATTACATTACTTTTGCGGAATACTTAGTACATAACAAAAACACACACACAAGGACCGTAATAGTTTAGTGTCTTTGGAAACTCGGAGTATAATCTTCTAATCGTGGGGAAAGATCTTCAACATCTCCCATAAAGATCTTCCTTTTTTTTTACCTAAAACCTTTCTTTATATCCTGGGGAAAAGAAAACATAAAAGGGTGAGCTCAAATGCTCAGTAAGGGTAAACAAAGGAAATATCAATCACATAATTTTCATAAGAACATAACATTTTTGGAAATCTTAACCTGCAAAAGAGAGCATGATTCCATAACATGGGATAAATCATAGTAGTGAAATGAAATCATAACTTAAAACATTACTCATTGTGCCATACACACATAATCATAGAGAATCATTTCTTGTTAGTCAAGACTCATTGCCAAGACTATCTTAGTGGACAAAGTCCCTTTCTGAATCGAGTAATCCTCGTTTCAGTCCTGTTTCACTGAACCGGTATAATCTACCATTCCAGCCATGTCTATCTCATGAGATATGAAATCTTTACCCAATGCATTGGAGGGAGATATAGGTCCCACCCATCTTATAATGAATCCTTTCTTATGTGTGCCACAAAATCATAAATCATACATCATTGCATAACCCATGTAATAAAAATGGTATTCTTAAACAACATGACATCATAAAACCATTCATATAAGATAAAGGAATTCATAAACATAATTCCATCACAACATAGTCAAATAAATGTAAAAATATGGATAGAAACAGAACCCTTTATTATCTTAGATGGAAAATAATTTTGATAAAACACTTGAAATGAATTCTTGAGGAAAATATCCTTTTTTCTTCAAAATCAATTTCTTTTCACAAAACATCATGCAATTTTAAAAGAAAAAGATTTTATTGAAAATAGTCATGAAATCTTTTAGAGGAAGCTTCATGAAAATAAGGCTTTATAAAACAGTAGAAATCTGTTCGTGCCGTATAAGTTAAAAAAAAACATTCTTCGTACTTTTGTCGGAAAAGTCAAAAAGTACCTCGTATGACAAAAGATTCCTTTCAAAGATATTACTAAAAACTAACCGAAGGGTAAAAATGGATTTAAACAATTGTAGGTGGATGGAAATAATATTACATATTGATGAAACATGGATGTGGATGATAAAATACACCCCAGTAAATACTTACGAATAAACAATCTCGGATAAAAATGAGATTGTGATATTTCCCTTACCTTAGGTCCGACTTGCTTTGTAAGTGTCCGAACCTCCTGTATAATGATTTAAATCATGTTATTGACTTATTACAGAATCATATTCATTGTTATGATATCATATATGGTTCACTTATGACATTATATTACCCGTTCTTTTGTAAATTCCATGTTAAAGAAGCGTTTTGGGTAAAATCGTTTCATTTATCGTAGGTGTTTTGACTTGTTGTTCTTGACATCATTATTACTTATATCATGATTTACTTACTTCCAGAATATAAAATATGATTTATATATCATATATATTCAGTATATATATATATATATAATAGGTAGATAAATAAAATGAAAAACACCATTCATGGAGACGGTAGTCCGTACGTACGCATGAACGCTGTTTTCCTTTCCTTATTGTCTTGAAATGGAAGTAAGTAGATGAAATACATATGTATATATATACATAAATCCAGTAGCTTTATAATGTCATATATTTCATTATTATTTCTTATATATACATTATAATCATTCTTAAATGGTTAACATGGAGAATGAATCTCATCGCGTCGTGGAGACGGTATTCCGTACGTACGCACGAGCGATGATATCATTTCTATAAATATTGAATTGAATTGGAGTGTATTATACAATATATCAGAATCAATATGATGTTTTAATAACTATGTATAGTTATTCTTTACACCATTATACCCATCCATGTAAGGTGGTGGTGGAAAATAGATGACACCACGACGTGGAGACGATATTCCGTACGTACGCACGCGCGGTGATTTCTTTTTCCGTAGGATGGATAGATGGTGAAATAGGGTTGATTCATACTTATAATAACATATCAGTATATGAGTGATACTGATGTTATTACTTCATAATGAAACAACCTAAGAAGAAGAAGTGGAAGAAGAAATAAAGATGAAAGAATTGGTAACGGTAATTACCTCTTCTTTGAAGTGCCTCTTTGAGACCTCCTCTTAGGGCACTAAAATTGGTCTTGGAGGAAGACCAGAACCTCTATGATGTTGCTAGGGAAGTGGAGAGGATAAATTGGCAGGGGTTGGCCGAGCTTGAGTGCTCAAATTGGTGTGAGGAGGAAGGGGAGGAGGTGTCCTTTTATAAGGGAGGAGATGGGCACCTTAGGAATACCTCAAAATATTATTTTATATTAAAGTTAAAATCGGTTTATAATGGTTCCAAAGGGTCTTATTTCGAAGCTAAAGTGGGGACGGGTCGAAATCCTATCAACCAATAGGATTTAGACAAGTTTAGGGTATTATTTTAACCTTATCAATTAGATTTAACTCTAAGTTAAATAATTTAACTTTTACCGTGTCTTTTTGTTTTCTTTCACTATATGGTTAATAAACTTACTATAACATGCCAAACGAACCCCAAATTGTATATTATTAATACATATATCCTTATCTAAGTCATTTGGCCGAACCTTAGATTTTTAGGAATAAAATAACAATTAATAATATAATATTTGATTTAAAAACTATTTTGTGTCAATTTTGACACTATTTGATATATGATTTTTGTGAAAGTCATAACAGAATTATATGTTCGAACCAAGTTGATTAAATCAACAATAATATATCATAGTAACCTAGAAAATTAGTGTAATTCATAAAAAGTCTTAAATTACATTTATTTTGGTATTTATATTATCAATTATGTCAATATTTCATTAATAAGATAATTACTGCATCATCTTTGTGTCATAAATAAATTATATTATTTGATGTCTAAAAATTAAAAATAAAATACCATCATGTAGGAAATCTTTTTAGCTTTCTAATGAATATTTAGAGTCGAATTTATCTTATGTATAACCCCATATTAAAAATTATTTACTTATTAAACTTTGATTTTAACTATTTTAACCCTTCTTTAAATAAATTAATAATAAATGTCCTAATCTAATCCAAGTGGGCCTAAATGGTCATATTTTATTCCTAAGTTTGTTTTTGGTCGAATTACACTTGTCCAATAGAATTAGGACATGTGTTAGGGTAATATTAATATCATATTTACCCTTAGTTACCCTATTTACTATTAACCGTGGTAAAAAAATAAAAAGTTACTATTCACCAAAAAATTATTTTCATCTCATTGAACCACATTTTAGTCCTTGATATTAACCATGTCTCTCGGATTTTCGAAATTCCATTCACAGAAGCGGTAAAATTAAGTTTTATGCAAAATTCAGTTTTTTAACCTACCACTTAGTAGTTTCACTATTCATCAAAAATAGATGTTTTTCAGAACAATGCCAAAATTTCATCCCAAGATATATTTCATATTCCGAATTCAAAAATGAAGTCTATTTTACCAAATTCATAACATAAAAGTTGCATTAATTAATTTTATAATTAAATCCCGCTGTTAAAACAAATAGCGTGTTTTTAAGAAACAATATCTATCAAAAGATTGACACTTGTTTATGTCTAGTTTAAATGTGAAATTACATCCAATGACCAACATTGTATTAAATTGTAAAAATATATTCTAAATATACTTTAAAACCACTCAAATTAATGATTTATCACTATTAATTATTTCAATTAAAAAAGTTGTTTTTAATTATAATTTAGTAATTTTCACTATTCATCAGAATATGAAAGTTATCCGAAAAGTACCAAAATTTCACCTTAGGCTAAATTCGATACTCCGAATCCAAAAATGAAGTCCATTTTGAGAGTTAAAATTTCTAAAATTTAAAAAGTGGTTATTACTATTCATAACGGCTAGTTTTAATAATATTTTTAATAGCATATCGTTGTTTAGTGAAACTCAGGATTACGTACCACACACGCTATCGAGGAAGGTTGCGATTGCGTGTAATGCAAGGCAAGTCAAGGATGCGTGTTGTGAAAGCTCCTTTTGGTGTAGCGTATAACACGAGACATTAGTAAAATAAAAAAGAATATTTTTCATAAAATCTCGGGCTGTTACAATGTTTACCGACATCATGGAGTGGCGACTTTCTACTAATTATTTAGTTGATTTTATTATCATTTTATATAATATTTTAGTTAATATACTTATAATTTTGTATAAAATAATAGGAAAATGATATATAAGTCATTTGTGACATATAATAATCAATCACACCTAAATTTGATACTCAATATGTCCAATATGATAGAAAATGCATGTTTGTAGTTTAAAATAGAAATTTTAGTTGGAAAAAACTTTCACATACTCAATAAAAATAATTTTCTGATTATTTTGATATGTTATGAAAATTATTCACAAGTAATTTTTTACATGTAGGGATTTTCCGTACCTCAATCAGATACAAAGTGTTTTGGGTATAACTCAATGTGTTTGTTATCTGTTTAAAATTGAAAATTAAGTTAAAAAAATTTTCCACTCACAAAAAATAAGAGAAAATAATCTAATCTTCTTGATAATTTTAGAAAATGATTCCTAATTTATTTTAGATGTGTATGAACCAGTCTCACATCAAACTAACACATGATGTGACTGATATGAATCAATGTGTTTACTTTCTATTTAAATTTCATTTTAGTAAAAAGAAATTTGACCTGATAAAAACAAATAAAACACATTATCATCATCTTGATACTTTATTAAAATGATCCATGAATCATTTTTATATGTAAAAATCAATCTTGTTCCAATTTGACACACGATGTGACTAGTATGACTCAAAATTTATTTTTTTAGTTTTAAGTGAAATTTTAGTAAAAACCACAAGTGACATACTCAAAATAAAGAAAATATGATTGGATTATTTTGATACTTTATAATAATAATCGATATGCCTTTTTTGATATGTAGGAATCAAACACACCTCATTCCAATAAACATTGTAACCGGTATAAATCCAAATGTGTATTTTTATTTATAATTGATATTTTAATAAAAAACTAGTGACATAATCAATAATGTTAAATTTAATATGGATTATTTCACTAATTTAGTAAAATTATCCATAAGTAATTTGGGAAATTTATGAATCATTAATACCTCAATCTCATACATGGTGTTCCCAATATGAATCGAAGTTTCTGTTATTAGTTTAAAATTAACATTTTAGTTCAAAACTTGAGTCACTCGATAGAAAAAAAGTAAAAACATTAATATTGTCTTGATAATTTATAAAAACACTCCATAATTCATTTTTTATGTGTACGAATCAAATGCATGTCAACCCAACACAATATGTGACCAGTATGAATCAAAGTGCGTGTTTTCGGTTTAGAATAACATTTTATAAAAAAACTATGAAAAAACTAAAAACAAAGAAAAAAATTATTATTTTCTATACTTAGGAAAATGATACATAATTCAATTGTGATGATTATGAATCAAAATCACAGCAATCTGACACATGGTGAGATTGGTATGACTTAGAGTGTGTCCTTTATTTAAAATGTACATTTTAGGAGAAAAGAGAAGTGAAAAACTCAAAAATGATAAAAATAAATTAAATTGATTAAAAAATTTACGAAAATGATCAATAAGTCATTTTGATGCATAGGAATTAGGCTCACCCCAATTTTATCCATAGTGTGCCATGTATTACTCATAGTTCCTGTTATCAGTTTGAGATTGGCATTTTTGTTCAAAACATGAGACACTTACTAAAAACCAAGAAAAATCACTCATATTGTCTTGATAATTTATTAAAATGATTCTTAAGTCATTTAAGACATATGATAATTAGTATGACATCAAATTTATTCACAAAGTGAATAGTATGACTCAAAGTGAATGTTTGTAGTTAAAAATTCCATTTTAGTAAAAAAAATTGACATACTCAAAATCAATAAAACACATTAAAATTAATTTGATACATTAGTAAAATGAACCACATATCATTTCTTATGTTTAGGAATCAACCACTCATCAATATGATGCACTTTGTGAATGGTATGAGTCAAAGTGTGTATTTTTATTTAAAATTGACATTTTAGTAAAAACAACAATTGAAACACTCAAAACTAAGAAAACACATTTTAATTGTTTTGATACTTTATAAAAATGATACATAAGTAATTATTTATGTTTAGGAATAATCCTCACCTTAATCAGATATTCTTCATTCTTGTTATGACTCAAAGTGTCCATTTTGTCTTTAAAATTGAAATTTTAGTTCAAAATGTGTGTCACTTATTGAAAACTAGGAAAACATACTTGAATTGTCTTGATAAATTTTTAAAATTATTAATAATTAATTTTTGATGTATATGGTTTAGTATCACATCAAACCAACACATGATGTGACCCGTATGATTCAAAGTGCATGTTTTTAGTTTAAAATGACATTTTAGTATAAATGAAACAAGTGACATAAACAAAACCAAGTAAAAACATTCATATTATTTTAATAATTTTGAAAATTTATTCGTAAGTCATTTTGGATGTTTATTAATCATCTAATGTGGAATCTGATGCCCTTTTTGACCAATATGACTCAAAGTTAGTATTTTTATCTAAAATTGACATTTTTGTTCAAAATACATATCACATACTCATAACTGGTAAAAAATTCATATTTTTTTAATATTTCAAGAAAAATATACATAAATAATTTGTTACATATAGGAATTAACCACACCTCAATTTGATACAAAATGTGCCCAGTTTGACCCAAAGTGCATGTTTTCAGTTTAAAATAAAAATTTTATTTAAAAACATGTGTCACTAACTAAAAACTAATAAAATGCAGTTGGATTATCTTGATAATATTGGAAAATGATTCATTAGCAGTCTCATATAAAACCAACAAACAATGTGATCGGTATGAGTCCAAGTGTGTGTTTTCAGTTTATAATGACATATTAGGAAAAAACAAGTTATATTCTCAAAATTTATAAAACACATTCATATTTTATTGATACTTTAGGAAAATGATACATAAGTAATTTTATACTTTTATAAATCAGACTCACCTTAATTTGATCCATGGTGTGAACGGTATGCCTCCCCATATTCCTTTTTATTTAAAATTGAAATTTTAGTAAAAAAGACTAGTGACATACTAAAAACCAATAAAAATCATTCATATTGTTTTGAATTTTTATAAAAATGATCAATAAGTCATTTTTGATGTTTAATAACCATTCACACCATAATCCAATACATGGTATTCTCGGTATGACTCAAACTATCCTTTATCAGGGTAAAATTGCCATTTTATTTCAAAACATGTATGACGCACTGAAATATGATAATTTTGCTTGGATTATCTTTATAATTTAGGAAAATGATTCATTGTTCATTTCTGACATGTAGGAATTAGTATCATGTCATATTGACACCTCATGTGACTGGAATGACTCAAATAGGATGTTTTCAATTTAAAAGGATTTTTTTAGTAATGTTATGTCCACTAAGTAAAATACCCTAGGGGGGGGGGGGTAAATCAGGGTATGAAAGATTAAATATAGTTCCCCTTAATATCTTATTTAATCATTAAACAAAACACACTCCTCTCTTCCTCCAAGAGTTATATATTAACATAAATAAAATCATGAAAATACACATCAATATTACTTGGTTCACCCTCACTGGGCTACGTCCATGGGGCATACTATGATGACGTGCCAATGAACCAAATCCAATGAAGATCATTCCTATTACAAGGATCTAGCTAGATCACTTCTATTCCCAGGATCAACACCTTTTCAAGATATAGGGTCTTCTCACTACATTCCCAAGGAACACTCCCTATATCTCTTTCTCTGCCTCACTACTTGCGGAAATGATCACCATCTTTTACTTCCTTCGCTCACTGCTCTTGGAAATGATTCACTCAAAATTTATAAATTTGTACATCCGTTCACTTTCATGAAGGAACACATCCTTAACTGTAGATAGATTCTCTATTGAAGTTCCTTTTTCAGCCATAGATGAATTAAAATTTTTTTTGTACTATTTGGTTTGTGTAAATTGCTTTCACAAACAATTATAGTGATTTTGTAAGCTTCTTTGAATCCTATGAGAACCTCATTTATTCATTCGCATACTGTGTAGTGGGTATGATTCAAGGATTACCTCTCTAAGGACTTCTTCAACTTCCAAAAATTTTCCTTCTTCTCAAAACACATATCCTCTTCTTCCATGTACTACCTATCCTCCACATACTGTCCCTTATTCATGTACTCTTTCCACTTCTGCAAATCATCTTTAATCCGCAGACTACCCCTACTTCTATAGAACGTCACTCCTCTACATACTAGGTCTTTGTACTTTGCGTACTTCCGCTTCCTTCTTCCCATAAAACATCCTTTGTGGGCTATATTTCCACGCAAAAGCCTTTGGGATAATTGCTTCTATGTGAAGCACTTCACCCAACATGGAATTCTCTCTCACGAACCACTTTTGGGCTCAACCGATTTCCCAGAGTGATGATTTTCTCTAATTGAATTTTCTCTAAAAAATAATGGGATTGGCTCTATTTATATAGGAAAATAGATCCACAAAATTCACTATTCTAAGGTTACCCAAATCTTTAATGGGGTACATCCTTCACCACATACCACTTCTCCCGAAAAATGTTAATCCCTACACTATCCGTATACAATATTTCTTCCATCATGGAGACCCAAATCACCATCACATTTTCAAGAACGATTCCCTTTATAACTTCTTTAAATCACCACCTCATTTCCATGACTGATAAACCATCTCTCGTACCACAATCCTTACATGTATTTCATGACTTCGCAATGAACCATTTCCTCCCCTCGAACTATTCTCGTACATGGTCGATGACTCATTCTTTTTGGGTCCCTTCCTTTTATGTTTTCCTTTGATATTCCATGTACCATGTTCTCCTACAAGAAAATATTCCTTTTTCAAAATCCAACTCCCGATTTTCCGGTGCAAAATTTTGGCAAACACTTGGAAACCACTTCACCTTAAACACATGCTTCTGCAAACACCATCCAAACTCATTTATTGTAAAAACGATATGTTAAAAAACACAATCATACCCAAAACATACTGAGAGGACAACTTGATGGATTCTTAATCAACATGTAAAAAATATATTCATATTCAAAACTAAGAAAATTTATTCATATTGTTTTGATACTTTGGAGAAATTATCCATAAGTAATTTGTGATGTGTAGGAATTAGTCTCACCTCAATATGATATAGGGTATGACCTATATTACACAAATTGTGTGATATCAGTTTAAATATTTCATTTTAATAATGTATTATTTTATATTTATTATAAATTTATTTTTTTATAGTATTACTAAAAAAATATTTTTTTCTGATATAAGAGGATTCTTTTTCTTGGGTTGGGGTGGTTTATTCAACAAATGATATAATGAAAATGATTTTTTGAGAAGGGGTTAGGGGCCAAATATAATCAAACCATTTATGTTTTTAATTTTTTGTGATAAATTGTACATACTAATATAATTGTACAAAACAATGTTTGAAATGTCTCAATTTTTTTTTCTTTTTATTATATTTGTGATGTGATTTTTATTTCAATTAAATTATAAGTTTTCCATATCATGTATTTGCATATATTTTTGGATTTAGTGTGATGTAATTTTAACAACACACTGCTACAATATAACCTTTAATAATTCCAGTTATCATTAATGGATTAGAGAAACAAATATCTCGCAATAAAGATAGGTGCTTGTAAGGAGGACCTATGGGGTGTGAAACTTGAATTTCTAGCATCACATCATGGGTAATAAGTGTTGGTAGTTTCCTCTCATTGGGACGTCAAAATGTGGCTTTTTTAGAATATAAAGCGAAAAAAAAGAAACAAAATGGAGATGAGAGAATTGAGGGTTATGAATCTTCAATAGGTAGAAAATCCTTGAGTGTCCACACCACCTCTCCTATCCCTTATAGGCATGTGATTCCGTTTGGGTTTTGAAAGTGGTTTTTAGATTTTCAACTAGAGAAATTCCTCTAGTTTTATTGGATTTTATCTAAGGTGTTATTTTATCTGATCCTAGTGACATTCATCTGAACCTTATATTCAGACAATTAACACCTTCTCTTCAAGGCCAAATCTATTTTTGTTTCTTTATCAAGAGGCATTCTACATTTTATACTACCTTTAGACTTCATATTTTTTCTACGTTCAATCCTCTATTTTATCAGATTTTTTTGAGATAACGCTCACCTCTGAGAGTCTCTTATTTTTACTATTTTTTATTAGTTGATTCTTCTTTCTAGACTAGGTCTTGTGGGTTTTTGCTTTGGGGTTTTCTATGTATAAATTATATGGTTCCAAAATTTATTTTCATGCACATATATTTTTTGTTATGAATCATCTTTAATTTTTTTAGTATTATCTAACAGGGAAAGCAATATATTTTTTCTACATATTCTTTTGGTTGTTCGTTTGAGAAATCATCACTTGTTATCTTTCCCGACATCTAGTATCAATGGATTTGATATTTATTTAGATAAATTATTTATTTCAATTATAGTTATATGATTATTTGAATTATACAAAATACCACATGTGAAGATTAAAAATGAAGGATCTTATTTTTGTAAATAGAATACACATTTAGGTGATTAAGACTAAGAATACAGAAATAATTTCTAATGAATAATTGGAGTTTGATCATGATATGGTTTTTGGTTTCATTCATCAATGGGTCAAAGACAATGTGATGAAACATATTGTCAACATATCATACATGAAAAATTTGTGGGAGAATATTTATACTACCCATGCTTCCAAGATAGGAAATGATAAATTCTTTCTCCTCAAACAAGTGACGAATTTGAGGCCCAAATAAAGTACCCCTATTTATGATTATTTTATTTAATTTCATGGATGTTTATATCAATTTTATATAGTGGGTATTAATTTTGGAGATGCGGTTTTATCACTTTTAGTGATTAATACTTTCCCTAATTCTTAGGAGAATTTTTGTGTTACTCTAATAGGTTCTGATCCTAATACTACTTGACATAAAGTTTTGTTATGTTTTCTATTTTAAAAAAAGGGGAAAAGAGACATAATCAAGATAAATATTCTATATATATTTTATTCATAAAGAAAATTTGGAGAAGTTAGGAAATGAATCAGGGAAAGGGTATTCGAGGACAAAGAAAATGTATAAACAAATCCTGGTTGAGGTAGAGAGAATTTGAATGTCATCATTGTGGTAATAAAGGAAAAATTAAGAATTTTTTCTATCATATAAAGATAGAAATAGAATTAAATAAAATAAATATAAGAAAAATGGTGATGGAGATGATTGTGTCATCATCGCTATAGGTGGTGATCTTTTTGTTGTTTATGATTCATTAATATTTCATAAGATAATTATTACTGGGTTATTGATAGTGGTGCCAGTTTTTACATGACATCAAGGAAGGGTCTATTTATTTCTTACATTATAGGTAATTTTGGCATTTTTATAATGGTTAATGATGGTCATATTGATGTTTTAGGTATCAAGACTATTTTTTTTGAGACCAACTAGTAAGTAATGTGATCTTAAAGAATGAGGTAAATTCTATCGAGGTTTGTATAAATCTTATTTATACAAGTGTTCATGATGATAAATGTTTTACTAGTACTTTTGGTGACGGTAAATGGAAAATTTCCAAGCGTTCCTTGATTTTTCCAATAGGGAACAATCAATTATGTTTATACTAGACTATAGCATATATTTTTCATGATACTTCTTTTGTTATTGTGTGTAGTATTTCTTCCAATTTATGGAATAATAGGCGCATCCACATTAGTTTTAAAGGGATTTATTGTTTCTCCACGATAAATAAATAGATATATTTTCAGAGTTTTAAATTAGAAACGTGTGCTCTTTGTATGGATGAAACATAAAGGAGAGTGAGTTTCAATAGTTATCATTTTCACAGGAAGTCACAAGTTCTCAAATTAGTGCATTCGGATGTTTTTTATAATTTTAGGTATGATTTAGTTTACAGTGATCTTTATTTTTTGAATATTTTGGTGAATACTCATATTAGATTTGGGTTTATGTTTTTAATGCCAAAAGTTAAGATTCTTAGTTTCTTTTTTAAAAAAATCATGTTTCAAATAAGAGGGAATCTTGTCAGAATTTTAAATTTATTCTCACTAATAATAGGGGTGAGTATTTTGGTTCATTTGATTAATATTATAGGTAGGAAGGTATTCGGAATCAGAAGATACATTCTAAGATACCTCAGTTAAATGTTGTAGCTGAGTCGATGAAGATGAATTTATTGGAAAGAATTCATTTTTTTTTATTTTAGAAGAAAAGCTTCCTAGATATTTTTGGGGTTAGGATTTATTTACTACTACTTATATTTTCAATTTATCACCTATAGTTTATTTGAAATTTTAAACACTAGAATTTTTTTATTGAAAAGAGATAATATATGACCACTTACATGTTTTGGTTGAAATTATTTTTTTTATGTTCTTAAATATGAGAGATCCAAGCTGGATGGTAAGTCATGATTCTATATTTTTAGTATGTATAGACATGATGAGTTTGGGTATATCTTATATAATAATTATTTAATGAAACTTGTCAGAGTCCATAATGAAATTACTAAGGAGTATTAGAGAATTGAAAATATCAATAAGGGACAATAATCTTCATCTCCAACTTGTGTTGAAGTTTTCAGCATTGGTGATGTTTTAGGGTCATATTCCCCCCATAATTTTTATTATAATAATCATATTGGTGTAAGGAATTATGTTAATGATGAAAAATTTGGAGTTGATGTTTCTAATGGAACTTTTATTTCGGATGATATGGTTCTAGTGGTTATCAATGAACCCACAATTCCACTTCTAAGATAATATTAGAATCATACTATTTTCCACTCGATATTCACCAGATGAGTATGTGCTCCTTGATAGGGGGACGGTAACACCCCGACCCCAGTTACCCAGAGTCGATGCATTATTACATAACATTGGCATGATCACAAAGGATCAAGTCTCGAAAGACTGATTAGTTTAGTAGTCTTGGAAACACTAGATATATTCATAAGTCTTACATTACATCATAAGCTACAAAAACTACAACAACATCTTGTCTTCATATCCCCTCATACTATCTCGGAAGGTCATTCATAAATTATTTCTTCACATCCTGGGAAATATAAAAAATACAAAAGGGGTGAGCTCAAATACCCAGTAAGGATAACAATATAGCGGAAACATTCATAAATAAGAATAAACATTGAAGGCAATGTATAACTAAAACAAAATCCTTTTAAACTTAAACTTCAACATAGTATGGCAAAAATAAAATGAAATAATGCGATTTACTTATTCACATGGATATTCTACTAATCTAATAATCACATGAAATATCAATAACCACTTTCATAATGATGGAATGCATAATTCCAGACTATCATAACCACATAGCCAAGGCCTCATGCCCGGACTACAAATAAGATTTTGTCAAGGCCATGTGACAAGACACTAGTTTGTCTCATGAGACCTACCGATGCATCGAGGAGATATAGCGGGCTCCACCCGTCACTTACTAAGTCCAATGCATTCCTCATATGAAAACTTTTAAATATAACAAAAACATTCGTAGTAAAACTAGCATATGAAATGTCAATACTTTAACCACAAACCATGAATGGTATAAAAATAGCACATCTACAGTCAAACATAACTCTTTCGATACAATATGGGAGATTGTATTGTATCATATTAACCTCAAATTAGAATAATGAAGGATATTGACATAGATGAAAATAATCATCAAAAATATTTGAGAGAAATATCCCCCTTTTCTTGAAATCATTTAAAAGTCACACTATTTATCAAGAAGCCATTTAAAAATAGATTTTTGAATCAAGGTTTCCCATACCACTTTGAAACTTTTAAAAGGAGTTATAGTTTTAAAACATTTATGTTCGTATAAATAAATCATTAAAACCATTTTTAGAACATGGACATTAATGAGATAGATTTATAAGAATAAGTCTTTAAAACATTTAAAATCGGTATTTTAGTTAGAGATTCTAACCAAAAGAGAGACACTTGAATACAAATAATTGAGGGAATCAAAACTTTTTTAATATCATGAGAATAAAGGGATTCATGATATACTATGTCAAAGTACATTATATACACCACATAAAAGTGATTTGGTGTATAACAACAAAGAAGTCTCAATGGAATGTAAATTGAGATGAAATATCTCATAAAGGTTTTATCCTTAAGTAAAGGATAAATCAACCACATAATTATATGTGAAAAATATAAATACACTAAATATGATTGGATATTTAGTGTAAAACAATCAAAGGACATTCACACATATTCTTGTAAAAACAACACCAATGAATTGGATGTTTATCACAACAAATTGAGATTGAGTAAAAATTACTCTTATCAAGTTCATACCGATGACTTGAGAATTTATCAATGGAGTGATTATGTGTATAAAAACTATATCCACAGAAAGGGGAGTGGAAATTATGACATAATCAAATTAATAGTGATTCCACACATAATCTTGGAGTAAAATAATCAATGAAGTATGCGTAAAGCCGAATGAGTGGAAATTGAAATTTCAAATTCCCTTATCGATTTGGTAACTTATGAAACATGCACCGATGAAAGAAGGATAATACAATATTGATGTAAATATCCACAAATTAATGTATATTTTACAATGAATACAATCATGGGTAGTACACACACCACATGCAATAAATAAGTGGTGAACAATGGAAATCTCACAGAATTAAAAGTGAGATAAGAAACACCTTATTTTTTAATTTTTCCTTGGTCGAGGGTTGGTTAACCTCTTGTATAATGGTGAAATAATTATTATTAAATTATAAAATAATCATATATATTAATATGATATCATATATGATCTTTTAACATTGCTTTGTTAATAATATCTTAGTATTATCGTCGTTTCAGGTGTTAACTTAATCGTTTTATTTGATATGTTTTGTTACGTAAGCCATGTTTGTCATGGATAGGATGTATATTATTCATATCAAGAATGATATAAAGTCCTTAAAAATTATTTTTAAATCATAAAATGATAATTATAATTGAATGGATACGATGGAGAATGAATCTCATCGCGTTCGTGGAGACGGTAGTCCGTACGTACGCACGAGCGACACTATCATTCTTTTGATATTAAAATAATATTTAATTGGATGGTATATCTTATATAAAGAATCATTATCATGTTATATTTATTATTTAAATTAATTAAACATCATTATTATACCCATCCAAAAAATAATGTTTTCAATAACAATTACACCACGACGTGGAGACGGTAAGCCGTACGTACGCACGTATGGTGACATGTCATTCAAAGGATGGATAGAATACTGAAATATGGTTGTACCATGATTATAATAACATTAAAGTATATAGGAGATATTGGATTAATTATTTTAGAATGATAATAACAGTGAAAGAAGAAGATGAAGAAAAAATTAATTTGAAAAAGGGTGGTGAAAACACTACCTCTTCTTCGGGTTCTTCCTTTTGATTTGATCAAAAGGGCTCCTTAGGTTGGCTTTATGATCAAACTAAGGCCTCTAGGTTGTATTGAGGGAAGTTGAGAGAGTATTTGGGTAGAGTTTTGCCGACCCAAAAGGCTTTGAAGGTGTGAAGTAATGAGAAGGAGGAGTGCCCTTTTATAAGAGGGGTGAGGGGCACCTTTGGAAAATCTAGAAATATTATTTTATAATAAATTTATATTGGGTTTCTAATGGATATAAAGTGTATTATTTAAAGTTTAAGGTGGTTATAGGTCGAAAAATATTTAACCAATAGAATTTAGATAGGTTTGGGTCATTATATTAACCTTATCTTTAAGTTTTAACTCTTAGTTAATTAGTTTGACACTTACCATGTCACTTTGTATTTTTATATTATATAGTTAATAAACTTACTATATACATCCAAGATACCCCCAAAGTAGTCCATTAATGATACACCTTTCATGATATAATTATCTTGGCTGAACCATAGATTTTTAGGAATTTAATATCAATTAATAATATAATATTGTTTTTTAAAAACTCTTTTATGTCAATTTTGACACTATTTGGAAAATTGATTTTTATGAAAATTATAACAGACTAATTACTTAAAAAAAAGTTAATTAAATAATTTCTAACATGTCATATTAACCTATAAAATTAATTTAATTCATTAAAATTCTCAAATTATTCTTATTTGGGTATTTATAATATCAATTATTCTAATTTTTCATTAATTTAGTAATTACTACGTCATCATTGGGTCATAAATAAATTAAATTATTTAATGTCTAAAAATTATAAATAAAATACCATTATGTAGGAAATCTTTTTATATTTCTAATTAATATTTATAGTCGAAAATCCAACATATATAACCCTTTGTAAAAATTGTTTTTCTAAAAGATATATGCTTATGTCATTTTTGTATTTGTTTTAACTTAATTAAAATAAAGTGTCTCTATCACCTACAAGTGGCTCCATGGGGTCTCAAAATCAACCCAAAGAAGCCCATGGTCGGACATGTATCCTCCAATAAGGTCAGGACACATTTTAGGGTAATTTATTATTATTATAATATTATTTGTTAACCCTTATTTACCGGATTTACCCATTAACCATGGTAAATAAAATATTTACCGAAGTAATTATTCAAAATGTCTAAAAATAAAAGTTACCTATTTACAAAATTTGGAAATCCGGATTGAAAATATGGAATCCATTTTTCCAAATTCAAAATACAGTAGTGGCAGAAATTAATTTAAAATTAATTCCCGCTGTCAAAATAAAAAAGCGTGTTTTTAAGATATAATAACTATCAAAAGATTGATACTTGTTTATGTTCGGTTTAATTGTGAAATTATGTCCAATGACCAAAATTGTATTAAATGGTAAAAATATATTCTAAATATACTTTAAAACCACTCAAATTCATAATTTATCATTACTAATTATTTTGATTAAAAAAGTTATTTTTAATTAAAATTTAGTAATTTTCACTATTCATCAAAATATGAAAGTTATCCGAAAAGTACCAAAATTTCACCCTAAGCTAATTTCGATATTAAGAATCCAAAAATAAATTCCATTTTAAAAGATAAAATGTATAAAATTTTAAAAAGTAGGTATAACTATATATAACGGCTAGTTTGATCGGTTGCGGTGTGTGTTAGAACTCGATGTTGCATACAACACACGCCATTGCATTATTCAAAGGAAAACGTACCGTGGATGATTTAGGTGTTACATTCTCCCCTCCTTCAATAAATTGCATCCTCACAATTGTTTTTAAAAAATTGGGCTTGAGAATATAATGGAAAGTCCCACATCGGAAAAAGATTCAATAAAACTATCACTTTAATAGAAAGGAAGAGAGGTATAAATGTCACCCAAGATAACCCATACTAGGATTCCATGTAAGAAAACATGGATATGGATGATAAACTAAGTGTTAAGTTCTGATGGAGAGGGATATAAAACATGATCAGGAGAAAGTTCACAATAAGAAAATCACAAACTTGTGTTGGGAAAAACGGTCATTAGTCTCCCAGTAGGAAAAGTAAATGGACAAATTTTTTTTTGTTTTAAGTTACATTACATAAGGAGGAGGAATTAATTTATGATATTGACTAAGAACATAAAGAGATATACTTAATTTTTAAGTAGAGTTTCATTCATTAATAAATTTTTACCACTAACTCATTTTATGAACAATGAGTATTCAAGAAGACTTGGTCACAATGGAAGAGCGAGAATAAACTTCTAAAGAAATACATGATCCACGTAGGATAAACTATATATTTACCTTGTCTTTATAGATTAATCAAAACCAAAATGTTTAGTATAATATCTGATGATCCCCCAAATGGATATTCCATTAGAGAAAAAAATAGTAATCTTAATTTCTAAAATTAAACCATCAATACCCCAAAGTTAAATAAATACCATTCAATAATCAATTTCCATTAAAATTCTTCAATATAATCCAAACTAATATTGAAACCCAAAACATATAAGAATGTAGTCTTCCACCTTAAATTGTATCTCCAAATGACATTAATTACTATTAAAGTCACATACTTAAAAGTAATAAACCTAATCATTTCCATAAATAACCCAAATCACTATAAATACACAATAAAAACATAGATAAAAATCCACCATTACTCCTCAAATGAAATCCCATAATATTATATTTTCCTTGGGTATATAGTGTTCACAACAAAGTGAACAACTTCCAAAATAACATCAGTCACTTATTCACCAAATCATTTTCCTATACTAAGGGTATTCATTTGATAAGACATAAGATCCCAAATCAAATTATTATTGATCAATAAAATCATTTAACTAAAAATAATAGTCACACTAACTAGGGACTTCACGTAGTCCAGTGGTAGGTGATAAATCCCAATCGCACTTTGGTTGTGGGTTCGATTCCCACATCTTTGTCCGACGCGACAGGTTGTCACATGGTCTGCGTGTTGTCCTTTTTCAAAAACTATATTTTATAACATTACCAAAATGAAATAAATTTCTCAAAATAACCATAACATAATTTAACCACAAATCTTATCTCATACCTTTCATTTTCATCCCAAATTATAATAACTTATAATTTCCTCAAACCCAATGATCATATAAAACCAAATGGTTATTTATAACTATATCCACAAGAGAAAAGATAATTCTTCCTGAAATATCATTCTCACATGGAAAACTACAGGGTTAAAAATACAAGAGAAAATTATTCCAAAGTAAACCCATCAACAAGGAGCACTAATACTTTTTAAACATTTATCCAACCATTTATTTCCACACAGCTTCTTATTTCACCAAGAAAATATCCTATAGAATAGGGAATTCACTCGGGTAATGGCCAAGTCCGCGACATTTACGGCAAATGACTGTAAATGGATTCTGGGGACCATTTTTATCTTCTCTCATAGTACTATTCATTTTTCCTCAGAAATTCTTCACTTTATGTCCTTCCTTCTCGCATGTAAATCATTTCTTTGTCCGATTGAGACACTTTCTTGGGTGTCTCCTTCCACATTTTCTACATGATGGAAATTGAGGATTCCCTTTTCCATGGTCTCCATTGCTAGATCTCTTATCATTCATCACTTTTCTCTTCTTTTTTGAGTCCAGGAATTGGTTAATATATATATTTTTGATCATATTTTTGGAAAACTGATTTGGCATGAAGACGATATCTTTTACGACTATCAACAATACATTTTGTTGCTCATTGCCACCACCGTTCCCACCTTGTACATCATTCTCAAAGTCACTATGACTTACTTGGAATCCAGCCATTAAATAAAACCAGAAAGCAATGTGTGAGTAACAGTAGTCGTAAAATAATTTAGAGATTAACATGTCACCATATTCTCAATTTGAAACACATTAGGATTAACCAAGGTCATTTACTCTCATCTTATATATAATACTTCAAATCGGTTAGTAAATAAAATGTAAATTATCGTAAGCATATCCCCCGGGGGTGTCGTAACCAAGAGTGCAGCAAGACCCATTGTCGTGCACCAGTTTCCGTTTGAGTCTAGCTCAAAGTGGTGTTTTTGGGTTTTACCCCTAGGTACATCTGTTCCAGAGCCGCATCTAACTGCTCGTATCCAGATAGGGATGTATTTCTCGGAAAACTCACAAAATCTCTACAATACCAAAATTCTAGGAAGTTCATCTATACTAATCCTCAAATTTCATCTTAGGTATACGTGCTCTAATCAAAGTTTATCTAAATCTAGCTTCCATGGTTTGTACTAAACATCCTCTGATACCAACTGTAACGCCCCGAACCCAGTTACCAAGAGTCGGTGCATTATTACATAACATTGGCATGATCACAAAGGATCAAGTCTCGAAAGACCGATTAGTTTAGTAGTCTTGGAAACACTAGATATATTCATAAGTCTTACATTACATCATAAGGTAAAAAAACTACAACAAAAATTTTGTCTTCGTATCCCCTCATACTATCCCTGCAGGTCATTCATAAATTATTTCTTCACATCCTAGGAAAAATAAAACATAGAAAAGGGGTGAGCTCAAATTCCCAGTAAGGATAACAATATAGTGGAAACATTCATAAATAAGAATAAACATTGAAGGCAATGTATAACTATAACAAAAGCCTTTTAAACTTGAACTTCAACATAGTATGGAAAAAATAAAATGAAATAATGCCATTTACTTATTCACATGGATATTCTAATAATCGAATAATCACATGCAATATCAATAACCACTTTTATAATGATGGAATGCATAATGCCAGACTATCATAACCACATAGCTAAGGCCTCGTGCCAAGACTACAAATAAGATTTTCTCAAGGTCTTGTGCCAAGACACTAGTTTGTCTCATGAGACCTACCGATGCATCAAGGAACTATAGCAGGCTCCACCCGTCACTTACTAAGTACAATGCATTCCTCATATGAAAAGTTTGAAATATAACATAAACATTCGTATTAAAACTAGCATACGAAATGTCAATACTTTAACCACAAACCATGAATTGTATAAAAATAGCACATCCACAGTCAAACATAACTCATTCAATAAAATATGGGATATTGTATTGTATCATATTAACCTCAAACGAGAATAATGAAGGATATTGACATAGATGAAAATAATCATCAAAACTATTTGAGAGAAATACCCCCCTTTTTCTTGAAATCATTTAAAAGTCACACTATTTGTCAAGAAGCCATTTAAAAATATATTTTGAATAAAAGTTTCCCATACCACTTTGAAACTTTTAAAAGGAGTTTTAGTTTTAAAACTTTAATGTCCATATAAATAAATCCTTAAAACCATTTTTATAACATGGACATTAATGATAAATATTTAGAAGAATAAGTCTTTAAAACATTTAAAATTGGTATTTTAGTTAGAGTTTCTAACCAAAATTAAGACACTTGAACACAAAGAATTGAGGCAATCAAAACTTTGTAATATCATGAGAATAAAGGGATTCATGATATACTATGTCAAAGTACATTATATACACCACATAAAAGTGATTTGGTGTATAACAACAAATAAGTCTCAATGGAATGTAAATTGAGATGAAATCTCTCATAAAGGTTGTATCCTTAGGTTAAGGATAATCAACGACATAATTATGTGTGAAAAATATAAATACACTAAATATTATTGGATATTTAGTGTAAAACAATCAAAGGACATTCACACATATTCTTGTAAAAACCACACCAATGAATTGGATGTTTATCTCAACAAATCGAGATTGAGTAAAAATTACTCTTATCAAGTTCATACCGATGACATGAGAATTTATCAGTGGAGTGATTATGTGTATAAAAACTATATCCAAAGAAAGGGGAGTGGAAATTATGACATAATCAAATGAATAATGATTCCACACATAATCTTGGAGTAAAATAATCAATGAAGTATGCGTAAAGTCGAATGAGTGGAAATTGAAATTTCAAATTCCATTATCGATTTGGTAACTTATGAAACATGCACCCATGAAAGAAGGATAATAAAATATTGATGTAAATGTCCATAAATTAATGTATATTTTACAATGAATACAATCATGGGCAGTACACACACCAATTGTAACAAATAAGTGGTGAACAATGGAAATCTCACGGAATCAAAAGTGAGATAAGAAACCCCTTACTTTGTACTTTTTCCTTGGTCGAGGGTAGGTTAACCTTCTGTATAATGGTGAAATAATTGTTATTAAATTATACAATAATCATATATATGAATATGATATCATATATGATCTTTTAACATTGCTTTGTTAATAATATCTTAGTATTATCGTCGTTTTGGGTGTTAACTTACTTGTTTTTTTTAATATGTTTTGTTACGTAAGCCATGTTTGTCATGGATAGGATGTATCTTATTAATATCCAGAATTATAACAAGTCCTTAAACATTATTTTTAAATCATCAAATGATAATTATACTTGAATGGATATGATGGAGAATGCATCTCATCACGTTCGTGGAGACGGTAGTCCGTACGTACGCACGAGCGACACTATCATTATTTTGATATTAAAATAATATTTAATTGGATGGTATATCTTATATAAAGAATAATTATCATGTTATATTTATTATTTACATGAATTACACATCATTATTATACCCATCCAAAAAATAATGTTTTGAATAACAATTACACCACGACGTGGAGATGGTATGTCGTACGTACACACGTATGGTGACATGTCATTCAAAGGATGGATAGAATACTGAAATATGGTTGTACCATGTTTATAGTAACATTACAGTATATAAGAGACACTGGATTAATTATTTTATAATGATAATAACAAAGAAAGAAGAAGTTGAAGAAGAAATGAATTTGAAAAGGGGTGGTGAAAACATTACCTCTTCTTTGGGTTCTTTCTTTTGATTTGATCAAAAGGGATCCATAGGTTGGCTTTATGATCAAACTAAGGCCTCTAGGTTGTATTGAGGGAAGTTGAGAGAGTATTTGGGCAGAGGTTGGCCGAACTAAAAGGCTTTGAAGGTGTGAAGTAATTAGAATGAGGAGTGCCCTTTTATAAGTGGGGTGAGGGGCACCTTTGGAAAAGCTAGAAATATTATTTTATAATAAAATAATATTCGGTTTATAATGGCTCCAAAGTGTATTATTTAAAGTTTAAGGTGGGTATAGGTCGAAAACTATTCATCTAATATAATTTATACAGGTTTGGGTCATTATATTAACCTTATCTTTAAGTTTTAACTCTTAGTTAATTAGTTTGACACTTACCATGTCACTTTGTATTTTTATATTATATAGTTAATAAAATTACTATATACATCCAAGAGACCCATCAAGTGGCCAGTTAATGATACAACTATCATGATATAAGTCTCTTGGCTGAACCATAGATTTTTAAAAATTTAATATCAATTAATAATATAATATTTGTTTTAAAAACTCCTTTTTGTCAATTTTGACACTATTTGGAAAATTGATTTTTGTGAAACTCATAACAGAATGATTACATTGAAAAAATTTAATTAAATCATTTCTAAAATGTCATATTAACCTATAAAATTAATATAATTCATTAAAAGTCTCAAAGTATTTTTATTTTGGTATTTATAATATCAATTATTCAAATTTTTCATTAATTTAGTAATTACTACTTCATCATTAGGTCATAAATAAATTAAATTATTTAATGTCTAAATTTTTTAAATAAACTAAAATTATATAGCAAAGGTTTTAGCTTTCTAATGAATATTTATAGTCGAAAATCAAACATATATAACCCTTTGTAAAAATTGTTTTTCTAAAAGATATATGCTTATGTCAGTTTTGTATTTGTTTTAACTTAATTAAAATAAAGTGTCTCTATCACCTACATGTGGCTCCATGGGGTCCCAAAATCAACCCAAATATGCCCATGGTTGGACATGTATCCACCAATTACGGTTAGGACACGTTTTAGGGTAATTTAGTATTATTATAATATTATTTTTTAACCCTTATTTACCGGATTTACCCATTAACCATGGTATATAAAATATTTACCGAAGTAATTATTCAAAATGTATAAAAATAAAATTTACCTATTTACAAAATTTGAACATCCTGATTCAAAATATGGAATCCATTTTTTCAAATTCAAAATACAGAAGTGGCCAAAATTAATTTAAAATTAATTCCCGCAGTCAAAACAAAAAGCGTGTTTTTAATATATAATAACTATCAAAAGATTGATACTTTTTTATGTTCGATTTAATTGTGAAATTATGTCCAATGACCAACATTGTATTAAATGGTTAAAATATATTCTAAATATACTTTAAAACCACTCAAATTCATAATTTATCATTATTAGTTATTTTTATTAATAAAGTTTTTTTAAATAAAATTTAGTAATTTTCACTATTCATCAAAATATGAAAGTTATCCGAAAAGTACCAAAATTTCACCCTAAGCTAATTTCAATATTAAGAATCCAAAAATAAATTCCATTTTAAAAGATAAAATTTATCAAAATTCAAAAATTAGGTATTACTATTCATAACGGCTAGTTTGATCGGTTGCGGTGTGTGTTAGAACTCGATGTTGCGTAAAACACACGTCATTGCATTATTCAAAGGGAAACGTACCGTGGAATCTTGGGGTGTTATATGGACATAATATTCTGACGATTCCATGAAAATTGAATAGAAGGATAAATGGGTTGTGGCCATGGATGATGAGATGAGATCATTACATAACAAAAATACTTTTGAGTTGGTGAAATTACCCACAGGTAAGATTAATTTTCAAAATTGTTGGATTTATCAAATTAAATATAAAGAATCCAATTATATTACATGGATAAAGGAAAGGTTAGTTTCTAAAGGCTTTCATCCGAAGAAATATTAGGATCATTATTTTTTTAGATATTTTATAATGATGATTTTATTATACTATTGCTTTTGGTGGATGATATTTTAATTTGTGGCCATTATAAGAACCCGGTTTTTCACCCATGTATGGATCCTTTAAATTTTAGTCTCATTATTTATTATGGACCTTTTATGGATTAACGTAGATATTATAATGGTTATGGGGGGGGGGGTTCGGGGCTTGTTCGGAGCCAGAAACCCTAACTAGTAGAGAAAAGAACTGGGCTGTAAGGTTAGTAGAAACTATGTGAACCAGTGCACACTATTTCTCCTAACTATGTGAGTATAGACAGACGATAAAGTAGGGAATTGTTTTCCCTACCCTTTTTCAAGGGAAAAAACCCATGCGATTAGCATACTTAATGGTAGTATATGTGTTTCTCATGGTTGGTGAATGGTTTCCCTCATAGTGAATCCTAACCATGCGGGTACCCTCTTTATTCAGTGAGCCATGCATGGTTAGGCCAAAAGTGAATCCAAACCATTTACCCCTTATTTTATTTGTGGAATTTAATAATTTACCTTAATTTTGTATTAAAATTATGCTATGTTTCATTCTTATATTTCTAGTGAAGGAAAACCGCTTTTTCCATGTTGGAGTTCCCCTTTTACCTCTTCTGTAGATTTTGATTTGGATCTTCATCCAATGTCTGATTGAAGCTCTCTTAGTCTCGTTGGAATCCTCTAGGTAAGATCTTCAATCCTTTATCTTGGTTCATTATTATTATTTCCTTTTATGACCCTATTTAGATGTAGGATAATATTCTGTATTTTTAGGGAATTGATCCCTTCTTAATATTTATTATGATCAAGGCTAAACTAAAGGTTAATACTAGTTGAGGATAACTTCACAATTATATGGCCATAATTCTATTACTCATCCCTCAAGTCTCACCATTTATAAAGATTTTTTCGTTGTAATGAAACTAATTTCGTAAGGAATTGCCTATTTTATTCATATTCCTTGATTGTAATCATTATTCGCATATTCTAGAGCTAGTTTTGTAATTTCTAATCACTTTTTGGAGGCTAAGGCCCCAAATATCCCCATCATAAGTAGAGAGACTGAATATTTATACCTTTTAATCCCAAGTGGTCTTATATAACACACCATTTGGGTTTCTTTCTTGACCCTTCTATTGGAATTCCATATTAATCTGAACAAATTATCAATTGTTTAATGGATAACACCTCTATGGTTACCACTTGACCCATTTAAAGTAAGTGTTCCAATTAATGGATGAAACATTAAAATGTCAAATGAGATGTATATTTATAGATATAACTTGGAATAGTTAATTATATTTTAATTTCATATGGTTGCATGTACTTATCCTACCTTGTCATTATTATGCAAGGAAAAGTAATGAACCGAATAAATTAATATGCAATCAAAGTAATAAATGGATACATGTCCAATTTAGGCTTTACACTTAGTATAGAAGGTAAGGGAATAAACTAATTAGCTTATTAAATAGAATAAATATTACATGGCCAAATTTATTAGTGAATTAATTATAAGGTTCCTATTACATATGGACCTTTTCATCATTATAGGAGATGTCAGACTGAAGAGAGACATAGATTCCTAATGGAATACCATGAGAAATCATGAACACCATTCCAATTCAAGGATGCTGGTTTCCAAGGGAGGAACCTACCTCATAATATGGTTAATGATTACCAATTGATGTACGACATGATTCTATATGATCGTTTTACTATTATCCATATATTATGATGCCTTGGATACCCTCTTTGATCAAGATTCAAGTATTTGGACACATGGATCCATGGATATACAACCATTGGGGCCACTCGCTTATCTTTTTTTTACATTGTAACATATCCTTGGACTCAGTTAAAATCACATTATAGTGGAATGCCTTGGAAAGTTCCCCTTAGATTACATTCAGACCCCTTATAGCCTGGAAGTTTGTTCCTACTGAGTTGGATCTACCCTAAAGGTCCAGAATTCCTTGGTTATTACCTTGGACCCTCTTCAATATTATCATTATCAAGGATGCCTTTTTATACATGGATCCTCTAATAAAATTCCATGATATATTGTCAATGTTGGTCACACATCATGTGACTTATCTATAATTGATTAAACAATATAATGTTTATAAACATTACCTGATGAGGTTAAAGCTTGTACTTGGGTATTTAAATTACTGTAATGTTTATATATATATATATATATGTCTTTACACTTTCAGTTTATATTTATTAGACTGGATGGTATAGATATTTTTGGTGGAAGACTACTAAGATTTATCTCACAACATATCTGGGCATCCATTTATATCCAAGTATTTTAAATTTATGTAGGTGTTGATATGGGGAACCATTATACTTTAGAAAACTAGTCATGTTGAGCTTGGTATAGGATGACCGAGCTGGACCTCAGGATTCTTGGATAGTTTATGGATTATTTTTTAATAGAATGTATTTTAATGCTACCAACTGTATTTTTTTCGATGTTTTTATACTTTATAGATACATGAAATAAATTGTCACTAGTTTTTTGTATGTGATTTAGATTTCATCTTCGATTATAATTATTAGTTTCTATTTTTATAACCTGCTTCTACTATGGTGGGTTACTGGTTTAGATGCCATAGTGTCTGTTTCCACTACGTCATATATTTATAATAATTCCACTATTTAAATGTTATTACTTATCCATTGTGTCCCAATATGGAAATGAGGGCATAGTCTCTCCATAGAGACACCCTAGGCCCTCACCACTAGTTGGAAGATTCTCAAGTAAAGGGAGGTGCAGTTGAAGCCATGTGGAAAACTGGGCTAAGGGTATCTCTGAGTGGCACCCAGGTTGGGTCATCAAAAAGTGGTTTCATAGTGTTTACTTTATTTCATTACTATTTTTATACAATATATATAATATTATGAATTCATGGAACTTGGTTATAAGTCGTTCTTGGGCATATCTAACCCATATTCGGTGTAAATACTGAGTTTCCTGAAATAAAGAATTATTGTTATGTATTTTTTTTATTACAGTGATTATAATTTCACCATTGGGTCATAATAATGTTATGTGATGGTTATTATTAATATTATGATCGATAATTTCTTTTTATACTTGTTCTGATGAGGTGAGGGTAAATATCATTGATACATGCATCATTATAGGAATCTAGAATTTACATGCCATGTCATATAGTTGAATTTTGCTTCTTGAGTTTGCTCATATTTCCTATGATTTTTTTGGTGAGCCATGATCGATATACATTCTTATTCTATTAAATTATTTTAATATAGTGTAGTGGATTGGTTATTTAGTGTGTATATCAATCTGAATACTTTCTTCCTATATAGTATGATGGTGGCATCTTAAATTCATGGTTTCTAACCATGTAATTTATTTACCATTGGTTAACTGGGATTCTCCTTGATTGTGACTAAGTTATTTCAAATTTCAATTCATGAGGTGTATGGGACCTTTTGTATTGGAATGGGTAATTAACCATGTCGATCCATTAGAAATAATTGAATGGGTTACAATTTTAGTGATAAGGTGTGTGTTCCCTTATTTACAAGGAATAGAAATCTATTTAAATGAATTTGTTATATATAAATAAGAAAATTCAAACTAAAAAAGTAAATCTATGATTATACATATCAAAAGGTTTTTAGTAAATAAAGAGGAAATGTACTATTGGATCTTAACCTACTAGAACCCCTGTAAACTAAACGCGAGCACTTACCAATACCCAACTCTTATAAGAGGGTAGTTGGGGTAGTATGATTTGGTTACTGATCCCTTATCTACATGAACTACTTATGTTAGTTCTACTATCTTCTCTTAAATACAATTGGGAGGTGTTTTATTGGCCTTTAAAGATCTATTACACCATAACGTACTTGAGTCGTTCACCCAAAGGGTGGGGATGAACATGATCAAGACATGGTGGACCCTGAGTCAACAATCTTACTACCAAGAGTTCCACTTGGGTAACCACCTATTATATTGAACCTTATGATTAAAAATTAGCTTCATGAGGGGTTACTATGTCTAAATAATTCCATGTAGGTTGATCCATGACCTGTACTGACGATGGATGATCAGGATCATGAATTCCATTCAAAGTACACTCCCATATGCATTAGGGATAGTGGTCTACATGATAATGAGTCTTGGTAAGAGGATAGATTATCTATATTTGAGAATCTGGAGACACCTCTAGAGTGGAGGGTCAATCTTTGTACCCATATGTTGTATGATTCAGACAATAATTATTGGGATGTGATTACCAAGGTAGGACATCACCAAGGCTTGTTCTAGGCTAACTTCTATGTTGTCATTATTGATAACGTATTTCCTTAGATGCTCAGAGATGACCAAGCTAGAGATTTCATGCACCTAATGTAGGGTTCTATTTCTATCATGTACTATTCAGTTACTTTTAATGAGTTATGGTGCTTTGAACCGCTTCTAGCCAGTGATGAGCTATCACGTCCTAAAAATTTCAAGGGTGGTCTCTAATATGCCATCCACACCATGGGGAATTTCTTTAGGCTACCTACATTTTTTAGATAGACAATTTAGATATTAAATATGACTGTATCCTGAGGGAAGGTGATTGTTCTAGGTAAAAAGGTTCTATTCCGATGTAGGATGGTAGTGCATTCGGTAGTAGTAAGTGTATACTTGAGGAAGGAATGCTTCACATCAATTTGAAAATGTTTGAAATTGAAGAATTTGGTAAAGGATAATAGAATAAGAATATATTCATATATAACTAAAAATGAATAGGGTTCTTTATAATTCATTCCCTCTTGTAGATTATAACCTTTAACAATAAGCCTTTCATTATTTATACTGATTATTCCATTTTTATCCCATTTTTTTAAAATAACCATTTTACACAAATTACTGATGTTTCTTTAGGTCTTTTTTCCAAGGTCCAAACTTTATTCCTTTCAAATCTATTTAGCTCATCCTACATATCTTTTATCCAATTTTCATCACCTAAATCCTCATTAGCATTTTTAGGTTCAAATTGGGAAATAAAATCAAGATGTTCTATTTCATTTCTAAAATAACTTCTAGTCTTAACTGGTTGATTAACATCACCAATGATATTATCACTAGAATAATTTATAAGAAACAACTTAATTGAGTCTTATAAGGTCTGTTCATCAACATAATGTAGAAATTCTTCTGGAGTCAATACTTCGAAAATAATTTCTTGATTATTTTCCATATTATTAGAATATTTTATCAGTGTTTGAGGATCAGTTTTGGAAAATACATCTGATCATGTTGGCTGGGTTTGGTTAAAAACAGAAGTATTTGTTTCATTAAAAATAACATGTACTATTTCCTCAATAGTGGAATAATTTTTATTAAAAACATTGTATTTATTATAAATAGTGTAATGACCCAAGAATATACCATTACCAGACTTGGGTGTGAATTTCTGTAAATTATCATTCATATTCATGATGAATACACTGCATAAAAATACTCTGAAGTATGAAACTTTTGGTTTTCAACATGTCTACAACTCATAAAGAGTTTTATTAAAAAAATATATAATTAAAACTCGATTTATAGTATAGAAAGCAATAATAACTTCTTCATCCCAAAAAAATTATCAATTGAGTATTTACTCAACATGGTTCTTGTTATTTCTTAAATTATAGAATTTTTCCTTCCAACAATACCATTTTTCTAAGGAGTTTTAGGAGATAAAAATCTATGTGTAATGAATTTATTACTAAAAAACTTTTTAGAATCTAATGTTACATGTTCTCCACCATGATCACTATGAATAGTTATCAAGGAAAGGGTTTTTTTGAATTTGGATATAAAAGTTTTAAAATGACAAAAGGCTTCAGATTTCTTTCAAGAAAATAGACCCATGGGTACCTAGCATAATAATCAACTGAAACAAATACATAGTATTTTCCACAAATACTTCCAGTTTGTGTAGGACTGAAAATATCCATGTGCACTAATTATAAAGAATTATAATTTGATACTTCGCTAATATATTTAAATCCAGACATATATTTCTTACCATATTGACAAGAATCGTATACTTTTGCAGAATAAAATCTAAGCTCCGGTAAATCCTTAACAAGTCTTTTCTTAGTTAAATTAAATAATTTTATAAGGTTATAGTGTACTAAACTTATATTCCATAACTAAGATTGGTCTTCCATTGAACTAAGGAAAGATAATTATTGGATCCTAAGGTATCTATGTCTAGTGTTTAAACATTCCCATGTCCACTGGAAGAAATAACATAATTATCCTTGGAATTGTGTACTATACATTTATAATTCCTCAAATTCACAAGGTATAATTCATCACATAATTTAACTATACTTATAAGGTTTGGCTTAATACCTTTAACAAATAATACATAAATTAAATCTTTTTGCAGAATAACAATATTACATATCCCAATAATTTCACTTTAAGAATTATATATAAAGGTAACTTTTACACCTTTTATTTTGAAAATACTTTCAATGAAATATTTGTATCCACTCAAAGGTCAAGAAAACCCACTATCCATGTATCATTTATTCTTTTTTGGTACTCTCATTGTTTTCTTAAAAACAAGACAATTTGTCTTTCAAAACCCAAACCTTCATGGGTCCGAAAATATCAGCAAGTAAAATTTTAGGAATCCACATTAGTTTAGAAAAATATTCATTGTGGAAACCTTAATATTGAATTTTATTAAAGGAAAAATTGTTTTTACATATTCCTCCACTTTGAAATTTTGTGCAAAAGGGTGAATTTTTAGAACATAGTAATTGGTACTAAAAACTAGTTTTTTATAGGTATATCCCATACCAGTACTATATTTATAAGGATTTATTTGTTTATAAATTTTATAAAATATTTTTTACCTATGGTAAAGTTTAATAAAATTTTATTTAGAGAATAAATTTCATATTTTATTTTTATAACTAATTTCTTATCCCTATTATCAATAGTTTTGGAATTGAGTTTTTCAAAACTATTTTGTAAACTATTCTTTTCAGAAATTAATTTTTAAAAATACTTTAAAATTATATATTTTTCATAATTGGATTTATGAAGATATTTTGATGGATCCTATATATGGCTTTTTAAAACAAAAATTTCTAAATCTTTTTTTGAAAGTTTTTCATTAGCATTATCACATTTTTTACAAACTTTATAATTTTCATTTTCTAAAAGATTTGAAAGCGATAAGAATCTTTATAAGAAGGTAAAGAATCACTAGATGAGGAGGATTATTCATAAATATATATATAATTCTTATCATGAATATAATTTTCATTTAAATACATATTAGTAAAATAATTGGTTGTGTGTACCTTGTCCATAAAACATTGTTTTGCAATTGGTACTATAGAAAGAGGACCAATATCCCTCTATTATGGAATTTTATTATCTGGGGAATTTTCTAAAGAATCACCTTCACTGGTACTCCAAGTGTTGGGATATTTAAGAACTATCTTAATTTTTCAATTATAATTCTTATTTTGATTCATATCATAATGTATATTCTTTTTGTAATTTCTTTTTATCTTGGGATAATCTAGTAAAATAAGTATATCATTTTTACACCCATAGAAAGTAACATTGGAAACATTTTTCATTATTCTTTTGGTTCATTTTATTATAATGATACTTAAAATCATTTTTTCCAATAATCTTATTCAGTATTCAAGAAATATTAGATAATTCATTCTCAAAATGTTCTGAATCAATTAATATCAGATTAACCAATAACTTTCTTTTTCTTTTTCGACTTAACAACTTTATCAGAAGTTTGATATTTAATTTGATATGATGTAGAAGAAAAATAATTTCCACTATTCTTTTCTTTTCTTTCTATTCATATCTTTTCAACCTACCCTCATATTGATTTTTTCCAAATAAATCATAAAGAGTCAGATTTTTTATATTACTTGATCCATCAATGACTGTTCTCTTTGATTACCACTCATTAGTTGTAATATCACTCCTATAGTTATCGTAAAGGACCCAAAACCTGATGTTTTACAGAGATTCAACTTTGATAGTCATCATATAGGACCCACACAGTGATGTGTTAGGGCGATTCCACTCTAGTTCATCGAAGACGCACTCATTATCACATCAAGGGAATTTCACTTAAGACTACCATTGAGGACCACTTCCTAGCGCAGTTGGAGGTATGCCTGAAACTACTCTGGTCATCCTAGCTAGATGGTACCTGTCGGGAAGAACGCCACTATAGTCATTGGATGCCTCCCAAGACAAGCGCCATTCCCGTAACATATTTCTTCGTAACTCAAAAGTCACTACGGAGGGCTCCATCACATTCTAAAAAGAAAAATTCGCAAGATATGCTACCTGTATGCGAAAATATGAGTCTATAATAAGGAGAGATGAGAGATGAAAGACTCGTAAAGTGGTACACTGTGAATGTGGGGCCCACACAACATCTGACCCTCCTCATCTTCTAGTCGTAGAACTAGCCATTCTTGGGTACTAAACTGTGATCATGTACCCCTAGGCATGCAGTGTACTCCAAGAGTATATAGAATAACTATCCAAAAGGCTATCAAATGCACGACGACTATTGTTGATTCAAAGGGTGAAAACATAACTCACTAATACACCACCTCAAATGTTCTGAAAACATTTAAATGCATCTCTTCATGTATCTTCTCCACTCTCATATGAGTGTAATCTAACCCAACCCATGGATTCTGTTAAAATATAGTAGAATGTTCTTCCACCTATATTTCATTCATGTTTCCAGATTTAATGATATCATGAATAAGGCTCCGCACAACCAAACAGATCACACTGTTGTAATCCTTATAGGAAAACATGGTAGAACGAATATTCATTTTCCCCAAATGGATATCCGATGAAAAATTCGTGAGTCATCGTATTTCCCTTGAATGACATCACGTGGGTCCCGCTCCTTGATACCAAAAAAAATGTATGGATCACACTATTTCGATCCCCATGGAAAAACATATGAGAAGGACCACTCATTCATAGAGAATGGATAATTGGTGAGAAAAGTTTCATTTCACTGCAACACCTATGTACCGGGCCTCAGAAGGCCTACACTTCGTATTTGATTTAAAAAATAATAAATAGTCTTAAAACATCTGCCTCAACTTCAGGGTCGCATAACCTTTGATGGGGCGCCAATCAGACTTCGGATGTAGGTTCTACGTCTGAAAAATGGAATCATGAATAAAAATAATTAAATTATTATTAATAAAGTGATCATTTCAGGCCACCCACCTTCGATCTTGAAATTTAAAATTCTTAAATCTACACCAAATGGTCCAGCTCGACTCAAGAATCATGTTTCCATAGATAGTGCATGAATCAGACGACTCTGCCAAAAGTTACAGGGATTTGAAGTTCCTGGGCCCAAACAGTCCCATAATAGCTGGACCATCCTATCCGCGTGGCTCGTAGCCCACCTGCTGACACCGACCATCACAATAGCTAGTCTTGTTCCTTGCCACCACATCAATTTGGAACACCCGGGTCATATGGGTTTCCGCTCCACACCCGTGGTCACCGCCTCATAGCGCCCCACCTAAACTCGCTCTGTCAGCGGCCTCTAACACCAGCCTACTGAGTTGCACACCGAGCCTCCACCTTCTCACCCAGGGCACCGCTATCCTGGCCCCTAGTTCCGCTCTAGCTACATCACACCTGCACCAGACCACACACTAGCCTCGCCTTCCAGCTGAGCTACATGACCAGTCGCTACCTTCTTTCCAATCTCATGGTCGGCCTCCACCTGAACATTGTCGGTGTTGTCGTACTAGACCCATGCCACCACCTTCTTCCACACAGCATATAGACTCCTCCAATGTCCCGATTTCAGATCTGAAAGCTATTCTATGATCCTTATATTGATCTCTCCATAGCGCCAGCCTCCGCTCGTCGATTTTTTGGTGTTTTGACATAGAAAAAAATTAATAATGAAGAACAGCGAATAAAATGAATTAACAAGGATTAAAAATGGGGATTGGGGGATGGCTGTGTTCGTTTGGCCATCATCTCAATGTATAAGACTAGGAAAATGAAGAAAAATGCAAGAATAGTAAAGTATGGAATTGGGGTGAAAGAATTAAACATAAATCCTTCCTCGATTTGATCATCTTGACATTGCCAATGCATTGAACTTGCTTCAACTTAGATCCACTGATGATCGATTCATGATTCATAGAAGAACTGATGAGAGAGGGAGATTAGTGGGGTTAGGGAGAAAGAGAGATATGGAGAAAGGATTAGGTGGTTAACCATAATCCTGAACACATGATTGTTTATTTATAGAAAACACTAAATCCCAAAAAAATGATCAAAAAATTAAAATATCCCATGCCCCATATTTTTTTGTTAAATTTTGTTAAACATGGATTTGGATGATAAAAATATTGTAGTAAATAATTATGTATATACAATCTCAGATATAAATGAGACTGTAAAATTATATATTAAATTAGGTCTGATACACTTCATATGTATCTTAAAATTCTGTATAATGATTTAAATACTGTTAATGATTTATTTCAGAATCATAATAATTTTTATGATAACATTTATGATCATATTTTCAACCATTTCTTTGTAACATTTCATTGTTACTCGTTATTCGAGTATTAATTGCTTTATGTTCTTATGCATGTTTCGTCCGATAAGTTCTTATTCCTCATTTTAAGTTATCATTATATCATCTTAATAATGTTATTAGTATAATATATATCATATTTATTCATTCAATTCATGTATATAATCATGATTTATTGAATATTAAGTAGAATGAATAACATCGCACTGTGGACACGATAATCCATACGTACGCACGAGCGAGGATATCGTTCCAATAATTGTTGAATGGCATTGAAGTGGATGGTTTATAATTTTTCATAATTATTAAAATGTTATAATAATATTATATAGTTATTATTTACATCATTATACCCATACAAGTAAGGTGGTGTTGAAAAACAGATTACACCATGGTGGGGAGATGATAAGCCGTACGTACGCACGCCTGCTGAATTCATTTTTCATAGGATGGATAGAATGTAAAATATGGGTGTTTCATATTTATAATAAAATATAAATATATTATTAACACTTATGTTATTAATTTATAATGAGAAAACTAATTAAGAGGAATTAAAAGAAGAAAGAAGTTTGGAAGAATCGATAGAAGAGATTACCTCTTCCTTGACGTGCTTCCTCTAAATTTTTTTTAGAGCACTAGAGTTGGTATTTGAAGATGATCAGAACCTATAAAATGAAAATAGGGAAGTTTATAAGTAAAATGGAAGGGGATGTATCATCATAAAGGCTTAAAATGAAGTTAATATTTGAGGGAGGAATTTAGCTTTTAAAATTGAGATGAGGGGAACTTTTGGAAATTATGTAAATAATAATTTATAATAAAATAAAACCCAACCAAAAAACATCTAATATTTTCCAATATAGAATATGAGATGACATAAGTTTGTAATATCATCAACAAATAAATTTATGACAAGTTATTTTTTCAATTTAAACCATATTGTTTTAATTGACACTTAGTTATTCAATTTAATTTTAATTATGGTAATAACATTCTAAATATTTAATGGTTATAAATATTTACTTATATGGTGTTAATTGACCATAGAAGAGATATTTTATGACATTATAGACCATATAATCATAACTTTGTAATTGTTAAATATTTTTATGATTTTGAAATAATTTAATAAAATGTTATTTTTATAAAATAACAATAGTTCCAATTTTGACAGTAATCATTTATTTAACTTTAAATAAAATCCACAGCAAAGATAAATTAGAAAAAAATATTTAATACACTCCTAAAATGCCATATTCTCCTATAAAATTATTGGATCACATTAATTAGTTCATATGATATTTAGTTTCATATTTTTAAAACTATTTGTTTGATATTTCTATTAATAAAATAATTTCTACATCACTATTGTGTCATCATTTATGTTAAATATTTAATCTCTAAAAATTATAAATAAATATATATGATATAGGAAATAATCTTATATTCATATATAATTTAGATAGTCGATATTATCTCTTAGTTATCCATATATTAAAATTAATATACTTACATAAAATGAGATTGTGACATTTTGTCACATTCATTATTTTTTATTATTTTCATGTCATATTCAAAGGTAAGTGGCCGTTAAGTTATTAAATTTTAAAAAATATATGAAAAGGGTCTAATTTAGCCATTCAATTGGATTTTTTAGATGATAAGTTAATTTTATAATATAATTTTTACATTTAATTACCTGATTTACCTTTAACCATGGTAATAAAAATAATTACCAAGGTTACTATTCACAATGCCAAAAAATAAAGGTTTCCCATTAACATAACTTTGAATGACTAAATAAAAATATTTAATACATTTTTAAATGTAAAAAACACTTAAGTTTTAGTAATTAATTTAAAATTAATCCTGTTATTGAAATGAGAAAATTGGTTTTAAAAGTTAAAATATTACAAAAGATCGAAATATTTTTACATATGAATTTAATGTAAAACAAATTCCAAGACCTAAATTATATTAAAATTTAAAAATATATTATTTTTTTCTATTAAAACATTAAATAATATAATTTAACCATATACATTATTTCAATGGAAAAAGTCATTTTCAATTAAAATATAGCGAATTTTTACTATTAATCAAAACATGTAAGTTATTAGAAAAATATCATAAATTCATCCAAAGTAAATTTTTATACCTCGCTTCAAAATCAAATGTTTATGTCTTCATATAGGAATTATAAATGTGTCAAAACCTTATTTTAAAAATGGTTCTCCATTCAAAGGTGTAAAATTAAACTTTAAAAAAATAGGTTTTTATACATCAAATACGGTTTTATTCCAACCCTATGACTAAAATATCCATTAGATGAATAATTTTTTTATTAAGTATATATATGTCATTAATTTCATTACCAATATAAATTCACTATAAAATAAAAATATCTAATTTATATTTTTTATAAATAATTAATAGCCAAAGAATTCAAAATACACTTTCATATGTTAGTTATTATTATTCCCACTAACCTAAAGACTAGGCTATAATGGTAATTTATACCAAGGGAATCCCATAGTTTTTTTAAACTCATGATTGTGTGAAACATAAGCTACTAAAGAATAAAAATTAATTAAAGAAAATGTTTAATAAAAACATCTGGGTGTTACATTCTACCCCCCTTAAACTGAATTTCACCCTCAAAATTCATCACTTAGAAGCAAACAAATGAGGATAAATCTACCTCATCATATCCTAAAGTTACCATTTAGATTATTCAAATTGGTGGTTCCTCCATAAAATTTATTCTAGCCATAGGTTTTCTCTACATAGTTTGTACTTAGGGATCTTTTTATATTCATCATTAGGGGTGTTCATTTTTAGATAAGGATATTATTCCTTATGGATATTCTCTTATTCATCCTTATGTGTGTTCCCATTACCTCAGTCTTAGGACTATTTCCTTTAGGCTTGGTCCTAGGAACATTTTGACACCAGGATCAATAATTTAATAATATGTATAATAATCCCTAAATAAACCAACCCTCAGGTCTCTTAACTATGATGTAAAAATCGGTTCACTGGTTATTATAAATGATTTTAACACTCCAACATTATGAAATACTTTAAAAGTTTCTATTTGGATGTAAATGTTTATTCATGCCTATTTTGATAAAATATTGTATATATGTTCATTATTTAATGGAAATTCACACACTTAATTTTTTTAATATACATTAAAATGTATTGGAAGGAATGTTTTGATAAGAATTTAAAAAATATTTTCACACTATTTTTTTATCCAATAATGAGCATAATTGGTTTTTTTAATATGTAATTTATTTAGAAATGTTTGATAAAATCCTTCTAGGTTTGTTGCTCACACCCTAAATTTTCCTTCCAACATTTGTACACATTCTTATGATCGGTATAGGAAAGGGAAAATCATCACTTATAGGATTTGGGTGTTATTGATAGAGGGACCATGAGACCTATAGGTGATAGGTGAAGTATGAATTCCACATATTTTGAGGAGTTCTTGTGGTAAAGTTTTCATTCTCTCATTATTTTTGGTTTGAAATTTTGACTACCATTTAGAGTTTCACTATTGATTTCTGTATTGAAATAAAAACTATTTATGGTTTCGTTCAACTATTTTCATTTGTTTAGTTATACATGTAGAGAAATCATTCCCTATTGATGTTTCTTGATAACCAAGTACTAGTTTCTAACACATGAAGATAAATAATTCCCTTTTGTCATTTTAGGATTGATTTGGGTAATATTTAGGTAGGTTATCCGGTTTGGTTCAAGAAAAATTAGTATTATAGGGAGTCCAACATATTCTTTGAATTCTTTATGATATTTGGGATGTATTGGTAGATATGAAATAGGTTTTTGGGGACATAACCATCTCTCATCATAACAAGATTTATGTTACCATGGTTTATTGGGGAAGGTTTCCTTGAGAAAACTTGATGATATGATTATAGAAATTTCATGAGATTTATTTGAGTATTTTTTATCCCAATTGACTTCTTCTTAATATATTTATTTATCTTGTTTCTCTTGAAGGATATCTTCCTTGTTATTTATTGATATTGTATAGTACCATGCCCCCAAGAATACATTTGAACATACCTCAGGAGAGATATATTGCTGAACTAAAATAAGTGAAGCATCCAGTTGAAAATATCGTTGATGAGGTTATAGTGTATATGATCCAATATCTATATCAGGTATCTACACCTTCTATTTCTTAGGATGTAGAGGTTGTACCCCAACAGGGTGATTGTAAAGACAATGTTCATGAATGTTTTCTTCTGAATCCACTATCTTTACAAGGTACCAATAATCTTTAGGAGGATGGGGATTGGTGGAATAAATTTGAGTATATCATTGAGTTATTTAAGTCACCTAACTTTGTTAAGGTGAAAAGTGTTTCCTTAAAACATTATGTTCCTAGCATGAGTTTGTGGGACTTGATAGTTCAGACGAGGAAAAATTTGGGCTTGGAGTAGAAATATTTCAAGTCAATTTTCATGAAATAGTTCTATCTAGAATAGATGGTGTTGGATAAATTGATAGGGTTCATTAAACCTAATTAAGGAAATGGAAATGTGACTTAGTATGCCCACCACTTTGTTGAGCTCATTCAATTCTCACCTAAGGTGGAATCTAATGATAATAAAAAAATACCATAGATTTGAATTGAGAATTTTGATCATATATTTGATCTTGATTTTTCTTTCTAAGGATCCCCACATATGATGAAGTTTGGGATAGATCTTTGATGGTGGAATTGGACTTCACTGAAAATTCATAACTAATAGTAGTTCCAGATAATAATAGTGTTAGTTTCAATGATAAATTTAAAGGGAAGAGGAAGTGGAATGATATTTTTAGAAGAAAATTTAGTGGTGGATCCAAATATTATAAATCCACTAAATCATTTATAGTGTGTAGTAATTTTTTTTACTTAATTCTTTAATAGAAAGGTTGGACATATGAAGTGTAATTCCATTGAGGCACAAAAAATCTACAGCACTTGCAAACACTCAAGCCAATTGTAGATATTTTTACATATATTAAATTATCCACACAGTGGTATGGTCTTGAAATTACTAAGAGGATCTTCGACACAGTCAGATGCATCAAGAACACAGTGGAAAGGGGAAACAGTAGAATACATCCACTCTTGTAACAACACCTCAGTGCATGCTTGAGACCGTACATATATTTGTTGAACCTACAAACCAAGTTATTTTTTCCTTCTTCTAAAAATACTTCTAGTTGGAACATATAGATCTCTTCATAAATATTTCCATAGAGAAAAGTTGTCTTAACAACCAGCTACTCGAGATGTAAACTGTATGTTTCACACAACGCTAGAACTAAACAAATAGTCTTTAGTCTAACAATATGAGAAAATATTTCATTGAAATCAATACCTTCTTTCTTATAAAATCCTTTGACCACCATTCTTGCATGATATCTTTCCACCAAGTTCAATCCATATTGGTTTATCTTAAAGACCCATTTGTTTCTGATAGACTTCCTTCCATGATGCAATGGAATAAGATCCAAAGTCTTGTTCTTGTGTAGGGATTCAAGTTCATCCTATATCGCCGCTATCCATGAGGATACATATGAACTATGGGACACCTCTAAAAAATAATATGGCTCTCCATCCTCTGTTAATAATTAGTATGCAATATTTCTCTCAATGACATAGTCTAAATGCTATATTGGTGATCTTTCTCTCAAGTTGACAGACATGGTAAAAATTCAACCAGTACATGATCTTCATGATCTGGTAATTCCTTAGAAGAAATTGATTATTCCTTATATTTTTCCTCCACCGTGACTATTGTAGTTTGAATATTCTCCTTCTCCACAAATTGTGGGTTTTATAAAATTGTAGTAATTTTTAAAATTTTCATTTATTCTATAGTGAAAACATGTAATAGTGGATGCACTCTTTTTTTTGAACCAAAAATAAAACAATATCTATATAATTTAGGGGTTTAACCATTGTTAAAAATCCCAAATTTAACTTTATTATTAAATTTATTTTTCTAAATAATTTTATTTAAATAATTATATACTTTAATAATCATTTTGGATGCTTGTTTTAAAGTATTAATTTAAATTTATTTTCAAAAAAATAAATAAATTTTAGATCTTAATTTTGAGATCTATTCTTTATACATTATTTATTATTCAAAATAGTATCATAATATTTTCTATGTTTTCTATGATTCTTCTTTAAGGATTCAATTTTTTATTGAAGCAAAAAAATATATTTTTCAATTTTATCATAAGAAAACTTTTTTGAACTATAATTTTGAGAATTAGAAGTCTGTACTTCATCAACATGATCTATAAGACATAGATTTAACATTTTATTTTCATTCTCACCTTTAGATTTTGTAGTAGATTTTTCTATTGAATCATAAGTTTAACTCCAATTAGTCTTCATGAATTTATATCCTTTTATATTATAATTAGTTTTCCTTTGAGAGTTAATCATAGGATAGTTAGACTTTGTGTTACATTTCTCTGTATATTCCTAGAATCTATCTTCATTATTCCTTATCTTCCTTTTATTGTATAGTTTTTTAAATCTTTTAGAATGATCTTCTAATTGTTTTATTGAATCTGGATAACTTGAATAAGATAATTCTTCCATGGTAGTTAAAAGTAAATTTTTTTTGATATAAATATGTTTTTTCCCTTATCTTGTATCTTATCTTCCTACATCATCAAGGTACCAATCATTTCTTTCATTATAGAATCTTTAAATGTTGTAGATTGATGAATAGAAGTAGATATTCCATTACACTTTGAGGATAAAACTCTAAAAACCTTTAAATATTGGTATTATTGTTTAATTGATTCTCCATAGGTATAAATATCATTGAAAACTTCTCTCAACCTTATATTCATCTGAGTAATGCTCTCATATTCATGAATCTTGAATGTATAAAATTTCAATTTAGTTTTATACTTTAGTTTTATAACATCATAAGTCCCTTTATATGTAAAAAATAGTCTACTATATTTCATATGCTATAGAAATCCAAGAAACTCAAATAAATTCATTAGTTTCTAATACACAGTAAATAAAACTAATTTCTCTCAAATTAAGATCATAATCATTCTCATTATCATCATTCCATTTTTCCATAACATCTATAGGAATTTCATAAGGCTTGACTACCTACAAATAAACTCTTATTCCAATAATTTTCAAATAAATAATCATGTGTTCTTTTTAGTATCCAAAATTATCACAATTAAAATAAGGTGCATATATCATTAACATACCATTTCCAAGATCATGAATTTAGAATTATATTTTTCTAAATATTTACCTCAGAATATTTAGATTCAAAATAAATATTACCACTTTGGTAAAAAATTCTGATACCAATTCATGACATCAAATAAAAATAGAAAATCTTCAAGGATTCCCAAAAATATCTAATTGATCTTTTACTCCAATTACAATTATTATTATTAGAAATAAACTATATAGTTTTCAAAAAGATAAATAATGAAATAAATAAAACCTTTTATCCTAATTTTTGGTCTAGAATGATAAATACAAAGACCAAAGTTGTTGGTGGGGGTGAGTTATATTCCTTTAAAAACATGATAGAAACTAAACTTCCCTCTTGAGATTAATGCGATTCTTTCCCTTTATCTTAAGATGAGTAAGCATAGGATTATAAATAAAGAAAATAATATAACACAATGATGTATAGTATTTTAGGGCACAAGGATACCCTATTCTACTCAACCAACACTTTCTCCATGAGCATGTGAATTCTACAATTGAGTGAAGATTGTTGATACCTTACAACCAGGAATTCATAGGGCCATTTGATTATTTTACAAGGAATTGAAATATCCAAATATTAGTATGAGAATCTAACACTCCACCAATGACTATGAATGGGTATCCAATAATCTTACAAATAAAATATCATTGGATGTAAATGTTAATATCTCTTAATGACATAGTTTTAGTACAAACTAGTTGTTTTATATGATATTCTATAAAACATAGTAGAAAAAATATATTATTAAACACAAAATAGGATTTATTTGGACAAAAATAGAAGAAATATCATATAGATGATGAAACATGTATGTATCCAATGTATAGATCTCATACGTTCTTTGTTGAACTATAGTAAAATATTAAGAAATTTATATACAAACATTAATCAGTTAAAAATAGAGATGGATTAAAACATGTATATCTCTAAAGTGTAGATCTAAAGACAAAAAAATTATTTTTTTAGAACTCACATATGTTTATTCAGAATAAGAATTTTTGTATCTTTAGAATATGTATCTTAGTATTTATAATAACGGTCTATTTAACATCTTAGATCAACTTACCACTAAACTAGTAGCTCGAATAGTCTCCTTATGGACTCAAGTGAATCTCTCAATATGCTACAGGCTATCGACTAGTAGCGAGTGTGTAAAGGTAGTCCAATTGGTAGAATATACCATCATATTCAGATTAAAAAATTGTAAAAAGATAGTAAAACTATGATATAAGAAGTGATATAAAGCAATAGTCAAAGTAGCGAAAGAAAATTATAATAAAAAAATGAATAAATAATAATTCTGATACCAGTTTATAAAATTAATTCATTCCAGATGATGATTACATAAGATAAATAGTAAATAACAACATTATTTACATTTTAGTACAACAAATAATGAAATGATAATAAATACCCAAAGGAGATCTCTATGAGAATCATGTGCTCCAACTCGGTCCTTTTCTCCCAACTTCTTGGAACAATCAAAAAATAAAAATCAAGTTCTATAGCCCTACAAACAAATAGTTCTACTTAGGAAAAAATGGTACCCAAGAAGGTTGTGAGATATAAATATTAGTAGGATGTCACCCACAATGTCAATACTAATACAAACTATACAATGAAATTCTAGCTGTTTAAGAAGTTATATAACAAGTATGTAAGTACTCAAAATGTATGAAACCTATAAAGTCGAGGCTTCCATGTATACTAAAATATGTCAATCAAAATAATTTATGTGAGAAGCCTATAATTTAATAGTCATACCTGTTTCATTTTACCATGTTCAAATGAGGTTTTAACTCCTTAATTAAATAATTATTGAAGACCAGTGCTTATCCTGACATCCCCTGTAAGATACAATCAAGATGAATAACCAGGGAATATATAAATCATAAAAAATATTGACTCCAAGATTATTATTCATCTTGGAAGACACATCTCTTGATTCGTTTCATTCATTAATCAATTTAGAACCTGAGTTCATCCCTAAAATTCATAATTTTGAATTCAGGTATCACTAAAGGTATAATATCGAACAACACCCTACAATCCCATCCCTAGAAGACCTCTCAAGAACCCGATATCTCTCTAGTTGAGGTATAAATTCCATGTCATCTAAGTCTATCCATGGAGGTCCCATATAGAATCCCAAAGTATCACCCATGACATATTATCATTTACCATTAAGTCTTTCTATGGAATCCCTCATATAACTAGATCCATGTGTCTCATGATTTATAGGTCAAAATCCCCTGTGATTTTATCCATGGAATTATAATATGAATCCATGTATCACTCTTCTTATAAGTAAAATCCCCTATGATTCCATCCATGGAATTATAATATGATTCCATATATCACTCGACATATAAATCAAAATCCCCTATGAGTCCATCCATGGAATTCTAATATGAATATATGTATCACTCCGCTTTTAATTCAAACCTTAAGAGTCCATCCATGGAATACTTTAATTGGATCCATGTATCACCCTTGTCATAAACATGGTTAAAGGAAATTGAGTCTATCTGTGGAATTCTAATATGAATTCACATATCACCCAACTATCTTAACCATTTAACCAATTCAATTCATTTTAAAAAATTCATTTAACATGCCGAGGTCAAAACCAAGACCATCCTTTAACAAAATCACCTCAATAGGGTGATTCAATAATTGTAAAACCTCATAAGTCTTGGCGGTTCATTCACTCACATGGTCTTATCATGATAATTATCTTACCATGCTTAATAAATTCATTGCATAGAATGGTATCAACATAACTCACAAGGGATATCAATTCAAATTCCATTTAAATACTTACATGACCAATTCCAAAAAAAATCCTAATAATCCTATCAAGTTACCACATAGCTTAGCTATCATTTAACTCACATGAAAAAATCATTATTACATGATTATTAAGCTTAATAAGCTACTAAACGATGTGGTAGTATCAAAATCACTTTGGAATATCAATACAAATGCAATTCATGCTTAATTAAGCAAAAACAAACTATGGGCCAAGGGTTATGGTCACATATTTGTTCCTAATAAATACATTTAATTCAAAATTTTATCTAAAAATAAATTACATGTTCGAAGTCCCCTAAAATAGGGTAAAAGGCACACCTATGGGTGTCCAAGGCCAAATCCATTCATGGTCCATTTAATAAGAATGCCCAAGGGTTGCTTTAAGTTTGATAATCTATCTCATGTCATAGACTTAAACATAACTCACATGGGTAACAATCGATATAATAAACATTACATTCTTAAAACAAATATATGACATAATGATCATTTAAATCACATTTTAAGCTTCTATTTAACAACATTGAAAGGGCCATGAATTAACATAACATATATCAACACCAATAGGAATACATATGGAAATATCAAAACACAACTAAGCATGATATAATATCTATCACTACATTTTGGTTTGAAGGCATCATACCTTCGTTAGAGGAGTTTTATTTTAAAAACATGACTTTATTCATCAACAAGTCATTTATCACATTTAATCATCTTATACAAGATATGAAATTCCATAAACCAAGGAAACTTATAATTCAACTTCTTTAAAGAATCACTTAATGAAATCTAAAATAAAAAGGTCAAGGATAGGGATCCCACCTGAAGCATAAGACCAAGATGACTTTTGACACTTTTTAGATTAGGCGACGACCACTATAGACCACCCCGCACTCGCATGCACATAAATTCTTATACACACACACACACAAATATATATATATATATATATTAATCCAAATCATGTATTCCCCTCACCATGAAGGAATACACATGAGTATGATATATATATGTACACATACTAGTGTATACATGTGAGCACCACCAAGGATGATTAAAGCTTTATATAAACAAATTTAGGGACTCAAAATACCATAAGATTAACAAATTATGGGTGAAAAAACAACAGGTTTAGAACCTCTCCCCAATCGATGACAACAATCCAAATCAAACCCATCCACATCACTTTCGGGTGGGGATGTAGGAATACAGACCCAAGGGTCCTGAGGAAGCCTCCACACATCCTAAATCGAGGAAAATAAAAAGAAATGGATCAAACCCTAACCTAGGGTGTTCATCTGAAGCTCACTGAGTGACTAATAGAGCAAAAAAGGTTATAGACAGGAAGGAGAGGGATGTAAGATGACAACCTTGGTGGATCGCATGAAGAATTCGATGAAAACAACAATCAAGATGGAGCTAGGGGAGGGGGTCGTCATGCATTGAAGGGGAACCGCTTAGGGGTGATGCATCACGTATGAGGGAGGAATGAAGGGTGAGGGTTTTTGTTTTATTTAAATTTTATTTAAATTTAAATTATAATAATAATTTTTTTAAATATGGAACTATGCATGGTTTGGGCCGCACGGTTTGGAAAACCATGCTCCAACTATGTATCCCTTTACTAGGCACCAAGTCACCCCACACAACTTGTCCCACAAAGTTTAGAAACTATGCACCGACTGTGAGGGGAATTGTTTTTAGGTACTTTCTGAACCACTAAACATGCTAGAAAGGTGTACTATTTGGAAAACCATGAACAACCCATGAGATATCCTCTTCCCACCTGAAAATAAGCTGCACAGTTACCTGCTATAGTCCGCACAGTTTCAGAAAAACGGTCTGGCATTTAAAGGTCCTTAAAAACATACGTTTCCTGATATGGTTCTCCTCAAACTCCTCAAGCCACCTAGTAATGTTCTCGGAACTTTACCCAAGTCCAAAAAAATCACTTTAAAACATTGTAACTCTCATAATTATGTTCCAAAGTTTAATTTTTAAAAAGACCCAGTTAGTAATCACCAAAATTCAAATTCCCGTAGAATGTTTTCTAGTTCAAAAACACAAGTTCTTACAAACTATCCACCTTTGAAATTATCATCCATGATAAGCCTTGGGGAAAATAAATAAGGAATAACCTAACATATAAGGGTTGTGAAACTTCGGTCAAATAGTTGCATCGTGTTTCCAAACACCCAATGTACCTCAAGTCACCTCTTAATCACATGAAACCCATTCCATAAAATTTGGTCCAATGCTTGATTTACAAATAAAACATTAAAAATTGATCTTACCTAAGCCCTCTTAACCAAATACCCGATCACATTGTCATATTTAAACAACTTACCAAAGGTGCTCCCCACCTTAGGATTTAATATAGAAAGAGGCTAATTCCCAATCATGGATTTTTACCCGTAGCTGGAATTACCTTTAAAACATTCCCCTAATAGTTTTACAATAAATGGGTCCACTGAATTTCACACATGACTTATGGTGTCTGGTTAAGACCAAATCAACACTTTTCCATTTATAACTATTATGCCTCAGCACAAATAATGGTGTAGACCGATTCCAGTCCACTAGAAATACTAACCTCAAAGCATTATATCTGAGCCCGATAAAATATCTGGGATAACCTCAAATTCAACCAAATAGAGTCCAAAAAACTATCTCTAGGTATCCCATACTGTATTCTATAAGTGAGATGTTGGTACAAAGCCAAAACATCCACATAAGAACATTGACTGAGCCTAGTGTGACATTTTCCTGGAGGTCACGTCCAAATAAATGGCAGGTGTCCAAAATTTCATCCATGGAAATATTAAAAGGGAACCTAAATATCAGTCAGGATGAACCAAACCTCAATAAAAACCACACATACAATATTCAACATAGATAAAGTTTTCAAAACAACTCTTCAAGTTCAAAAATTTTGGGTGGCGTATAACTGACACACTCTTAATGGATCATGGAAAACATCATGATAGGGAACATGCTCATCATTGAGTAGAAACACTAATATAATCTCAATTGTTACTAGAAAAAGAAAATCCAAACCACTACTGGCCGACCTACTAAAAGAATACCGGATTCACCCTATCAATGCATCAAAATTTAACATATCATAATGCCTTTACCCAGAGGAATTTCCACAATAGTTCAAACATAACAACAAAAGTCTATCCATAACCAGAGATGTTCTCAAGGGTTTCAATCATAGTCAATCCTATAATGATTTCTCTGTTGAGAAAGAACTGACCCAGTTCAAAACTTGAAAACCTCAATGGAATTCAAAAAAAAGTACCCAACTCAAATTAATTCCCTAAATGTGTTCCTTCTACTTGGAAGGACATGTTCACTTGAACTGACTTTATTCTCCCCAACATTGGTGTGTCCTAATAATATATATAAGGGATAAAACAACTTGCCACTCACAATAATTCTAGAATAGATTCACCTTAAATGCACATGTGACCTTCCAGAAACCACAATCACCACATCCAAGCATTTGTCGTGAAAGCCAAAAATAAACCGGCTAGCATGTCAAAACAATCATGTCTCATAAAATTCTCTCATGTAGTAAAAGAAACTTAATTAACAAATTCTTAGGTCACTCAACTCCAGATATGAATCGATAACATACTCAACAGTTCAGAGCACATTGACATGACCGAACTCACCTAGTTCATTACATCATTTTACAATAAACAGGTACCATGCATTAAAACCCATAAATACCCATGTTTACAAGAGAAAATGAAACATATTGAGTACTATCTATAGGTTTTCTTCCCAATCTAATAATGTATCAGATGTATCATGGAAAAACTGGCTCAAAAGAACATGATCCCAAACACCCATTTACTCAGATGATGACATATAAATTCATCTATCATTGAAGAAATGAGAGATTCACACAACCTTCTAAGCATATGACCATGTCTGAGACATATCTAACATATTTAATTTAGAATTAATTGATTCTCACTCCCATATCAAGGGACATGATGAAACAACCACCTATCCAAACAAGGGGTTCCTTAAAAAATGTTCTACTAGGGGAAATGATACCAAAAAGACACCACAAATGAATAAGCTCACAACAGAAAGCATAACATCAAGGGTATGTACTACCGATGAGGGGTTATCCCCTTAGAAAGAATTATCATTGAACCTATCTCAAGGTCACACAAATAGATTTCAATTGGATCAGGATCCCTTATTCATTTAATCCATTACTAAATAGAAACAACCAATTGATAGAAAGTAATGTCTCTCTTCCAAGGCATACCACCAGAGTAATTTAAACTACCCTTACACGAGGGTCTAAAAAAGGTCACCACTTCAGGTTATAATTTAAATCCATTTCATTAAATAACTTCATCCTTTATATAGATGAAATAATTTTCACAAAACCTCAAGTACCATTTAATAGAACAAGGAATTTGGCATTCACTTTAGCCTAAAACTCAAAGAAAACTAGGAAAATTAGCATATAAGTTTCTTTTAACCGATTATAAGACCATTAAGGGTCCCATTATGTCAACATGAATTCTTTAAAAAGCAACCCATTAGCATTTGTTTAACCGTATAAAGCATAAAAACCATAATGGTTTATCTTATAACAGTATGCCCCAACTGTCCTACTTGGGCCGAGTAAAGCATTTTTAAAAGATAACAAATCATTTAAATTTTTAACATAAAAAGTTTCATTATCATAAACATTTCCAAATATACCATGTTTATATAAAGGATCAGTCATATGGGTGGCTATATACCAATCCATAAGGCACCCAAACATGTTACAATTGGCATTTGTCTCCCATTAATAAAAAACATTCTAATTCAAAATTTAACTTTAGTAGAATTTTTCATTTTAAAAAATTCTATAAACTTTTATAAATTTCCAAATATGGTTTGAGTAAATGGGTTAACCTTTTCGAAACCATAAGGCACACATACACCTTAAAATTGAAAACTAGCTCTTGCTTAAACCACAACCAACAAAAATCATACCATGAAACCATTTTAACAACAAAACTAGATTACTAAAATAATCACAAAAGAATGGAATATATCACCTAATCACATTACACCCCAATAAGAACATGCTAAAATATTACCTCAAAAGGTATAAAATGAAGCATGAAATCACTCAAGGGACATAATCATACTCAACAGGCAACCTAGTAATGTAGCTACATAGTATGACATATGAATGGAATGAGAATTTCTAAGTGCCTATAATGATAGATGTCATGTTACTTACTTTTTATAATAGTAGTAGGAAAAAATACCATAAATTTCTATAAATTCATAGGCCATGAAAAATACACTATTCATCCAATGTGAAATCACATCAACTATAACATCAAACAACATAAATAGTAATTCCCAACCATGGTTACTTGGTCATTTCCTATACATGGGATGATAAGTCCCTAGAAAAATTATTTACCAAGTTCCTAAACATTACTAGTATCCTATATACTAGCCCAAAATAGTAATATAAAAGAATCAATATCTCTAATACCACTTTGGAATGTCCCTAAATTGACTTACCACTAAACTGGTAGCTGGACGGGTTGCCACATGGCCTCATAAACATATCCCCATATGCCAGAGGCTACTGACTAGCTGTGAGGGTGTAATGGTAGTTTAGTTGGGAGACTATACCCTCATATTCATATTACACAGTGGTAAATATATAATAAAAATCAAATACCAGTGGAAGAAGTATAAAGAAATAATCAAATCCATGATAGAATATTGTAATAACAACTGAATAAATAATAAGTCCAATACCAGTTTATATAGTTTATGCATTCCAGATAATGATTATATAATATAAATAGTAAATTACAACATTATTTACTTTTCAGTACAAGAAATAAATAAACAACAATAAATCTCCAAGGGTGGTCTCCACAAGCATCTCGAGCTCTAGATCAGTCCTTTTCTCCCAACGTCCAGGTACATGTAAAACATCACATGAAATGTCCATAGCTCAAAAAAATAGGTCTACTCAAGCACCATTGGTATTCAATTAGGGTATGATATATAAGTCTCAGAAGGATGGAACCCACAGTGTCAATCCCAATCCAACTTATGCTATCAAAATCTAGCAGTGAAAGAAATTACATAACAATTATGTAAGTACTCCAAAGTAAGAAAGCTATAAAGTCTTGGCTTATGCATATACAGAAATACATGACTGAAAATCATTTAAGTGATAATTATATGATTTAACAGTTAGACCTGTTTCATTTTATAAAGTTCAAAGAAGATTTCAATTAATTAATTAAATAAGTCTTGATACACAGAGCGTATCCTGACATTAACTACAATATCCATCCACCATCCATCCACAATTTTTTATTAATCCACTATAAGGACAAGTGTGAAACCAAAGTTCGCTCACAAGGACTACATGATAAAAGAGCTCACAGAATAGTTAAACACAAGACTAAGGTTATTTGAGTCAGATGCTCTGTATAATTCCCAGTGCAGAGTACTAACCTATATGTCTGGATCCTCCCTATTATGTGTTTCAAGGTGAGAAATCATTCTGTCCATTATCTAGATGAATTTCTCCAAGTTGATTCTTCCTTGGTTGAAGCCTCGGATGATGATTCGGTCTTGCTCATCTATCCATGCTTCTTACTCCTCTATGGCCTCAGTCTACAAGCGTCTTTCATAAATCCTTAAAATATCTTCATTTGATGCATTTGGCCGAAGGAATTTTTCAAACATCTCTTCCTTAGAGTGGCATATGAGCCTTAGACACTCCTCACCCTCTTCCTCTATTACTCTTGATTCTCTGCTTGGATCCCCACTTTCCCCGTTTTGAAGGCCTTTGCTTTCCTTTCTTCCACATTTCTTGGAAGACCTAGTTTCCATTGGTTTCGGCAAGTTAGAGTAGTCTTTGCGCCCCATGTGTTTTTTACCTTGAACAACTATGCATTTCCCCGAGTCGCGTTTTCCTTTTTTCCCCTTCTTCCTTCTTGGACTCTGGGGACCTTTCCCTTGGAACTGGTCCAGGCTGTCAACTGAGAGTTGGATAAAACTATCATCACCTAAATCTGCATCCTCTTGTGACAATGACTATTCTTGAGTGGCCAGGCCTTCAAATCGGTTTTTCACTTCAACCCTCGGAACTTCTTTCAGAGCCCTCGGCCTACCCGAAGAATCCAACATGCCTGCTTTGACCTCCAAATACTTCTCATTCTTCCCCTCGCTCTCAGTCATCTGAAAGGAGGACTTAAAATTGAGCATGTTTTGGTCAAGAGGACCCAATACGCTATCCCCTTCCGGCCTTCCTCGACCGCCCTGCCTTCCTTGAGCGTGGAGAGAGCTTATAGCTGCATGCAAAAAGGATTTCCCCTGCACAACCTTGACAGATGGCTCGACCTCCTTTCTAAATAGAGACTTCTGGTTAGATCCCTCCCATTCTGGACCATGAGGACCCCCTGAGCCAAGGACATCTCCAGCACCCTTCACCACACCAATATCGACAATTCTGTCCGAGACTGGATGCTCTACCACATCCACATGCAAGGATAGCTCCTTTCCTCCCCCCTGCACTGCCTCCACTCCATTCTCCTGCAAGGAATTGATCCCCAGATCCTGCCTTAACTGAGATATGACATCCACAACCCATTGTAAGGTGGTACTGGCATCCACAACCTTCACTGCTGGAACCACCGGGTAAGTCCCCTGTAAAGGCTGGCCCACCCGAGGACTAATTTGGCTATAGGAAAGGACAGTGCCTTCTGTTTCCAGCCTCGAAACCTCAGCTGGACCAAAATGATCCTCTCCTGGATCCTGTTCCCCTGGATCAACCCCGCACGCCTCTGTAAGCCTGTCCAGTCTAACTCCATCCGATAGCTGAATCACACCGGGAATCGTCTACGCCTGAGACTCTTCAGGTTGGGAATTCAAAGGTTCCTGAGTCCTTGGACCTCGACGAAATCCAGGGACCGAGTGTCCTAGACGATGGAAACCTGAGAAAAACGATGGCCAAGACTCAAAGATCACATACTGTTTCCATCTGAATTCTTCGCCAAACGAAATCCAAAGCCACTCTGTAGGAGGCTTTGAGACGTCGACCTCAACACACACACGAGGGTCGATAGGATGACAAACAGCAGAAGTCCTACTATCCAAACAGAGAAATCTACCAACCATGTTCCCTAACATGCTAATAATTGACGGAATCTGGAAAGGAAGTGTAAAATCTGGGAATCTTACCCACACCGTTGTCGACGGTTCGTCCCGATTCATGATGGATTCGAATGAGCAGCGAAGGTAATAAAATCCGCATCCATTGAGGGTTCGGGGGGCGTTGGACCAAGCAGCAATCAAGTCACTCTCAGAGGAAAACTGAACCATCATCTGCCACCGGTTGAGCAGCCCGACCACCGCGCGGTCTTGAAGTCCCCAAGATTCGAAAACAAATCGGTCAAATGCATCCACTGAAGGGTGGCGACCCTTAAAGCGAGCGACCAACGTCGTCCTGAAGAGATCTGAAGCACCATTGAACTCCTTCATGGACAGCACGAGCTGTGGAAACCCCTTATAAGGGTCAGGGACCTTAGGGAATAAAGAAATCGTTGGTAAAGGAGGAAGGAGAGTGGGGTTGGTGAAGGGGAGAAAACTCTGGATGATTCCCCCTCCCCCCTCCCAGGAGAGAGGAGTCAGCGCGGCCACCATCACCGCTAGGGCTTCACCATAGACCCCGCTCTGCCATCACTAGGATGACCTCCTTCAAATATGAATACTAATCCAATTTTCTTCCTCATTAACTGCAATATACAATCAATATTCCCAACCAAACCATCTATAAAGTATAAACAAGACCAAATCCAAGCTTGTGATTTGGCTTGGAAGGCACGTTTCTTGATTTATTCCATTATTTAATCAATTTAGAACCTGAGTTCATCCTTGACATTCCTTAGTTGGAATTCAAGTATCACTCAAGGTATAATATCAACCAACAACCCACAAACCCATCACTAGTAAACCTCTCTGGAACCCAGTATTTCTCTAGGTGAGGTATAAATTCCATGTCATCTGAGCCCATCCTTGGAGGTCCAATATGAAAACCCCAAGTGTCACCCATGACATATTATCATTGTCCCTTGAGTCCATCCATAAAATCCCTCATATAATTGGATCCATGTATCAATTTACATATAAGTCAAAATCCCTTATGAATACGCCCATGGAATTATAATATGAATCCATGTATCACATAGATTATAAGTCAAAACTCAAGATTCAATCCATGAAATCCTTCAATTGGATCCATGTATCACCCTTGGAATAAACATGGTTCAAGGAAATTTATTTCATCTATGGCATTCTAATATGAATCCATGTTTCACCGAAGGCACTTAACAATTTAACAAATTCTATTCATTTAACTGGACAATTTCAAAACAAAGATAATCCTTTAACAAACTCACCTCAAGAGGGTGATTCAAGCATTGGATAACCTCAAAAGTCTTGGCTTTTAATTCAATCATGTGGTCTTATCATGATAACGAGTTTCCCATGCTTAATAAATTCACTACGTAACAAGGTCTCAACATAACTCACAAGGGATATCAATTTATAATCCATTTAAATACGGAAATGTAGAATTCCAACATAACAAGCCTAATAATCCTATCAAGCAACAATATTTCTTAGTTATCATTTCACTCACATGGGAAAATATTTATAATAAGATTCTTAAACCTAATAACCTACTACACATCATGGTAGTATCAAAATCAATTGGGAATATCCATAAAAAGGAAATTCAAGCTCAATCAAGAAATAAAATACTAAGTTCCAAGGGTTATGGTCACCCATACCTTCCCAATTAATACATTTAATTCAAAATTTGATCTACAAATCAATTAATAGTTTGAAATCCAATGACATTAGGTAAAAGGCACACATAAGGGTGTTTAAGGAAAAATCCATTCAAGTTCCATTTTATAAGAGAACCCAATCTTTTCATCAAGTTTTATAATCTATCTCATGTAATAGACTTAAACATAACTCACATGGGAAGCAACCGATATAATAAGCATTACTTGCTTAAAAAAACTATATGGCCAATTCCTAATTTAACACACATGGAGAATGTCATTTCACAACATTAAAAGAAACATGAATTAACATACCATATATCAACACCAATAGAAATTCATATGGAAATATCAAACCACAACTAATAATAATATAATAGCTATCACTACTTTTTGTTTTGAAGGAAGCATACCTCCTTTGGAGGGGCTTTATTAAAAAAACATGACTTTATTCATCAATAAGTTATTTATCACATTTAAGCATTTTATTCAAGAAATGTTGTTCTATAAACCAAGGAAACTCATAATTTAACTTATTTTAAGAATCACTTAAATAATTCATAAATAAAATGGTCAAGGATAGGGATACTACCTCAATAAGAAGACCAAGACGTCTTCCGACTCTTTTTAGATTAGGTGGTGATCACTCTAAACCTCCCCTCAATCGCACATGCATAAATTATTACACACACACACACAAACATTAATCCAAAGAACGTATTCCCCTAGCCATGAGGGAATACGCACAAGGAAGATATAAATACACACACACACACACACACCTATGTATGTCTGTGCACACCACCAAAGATGATTAAAACACTATATAAACAATTTCAGTGACTGAACACACCTTAAAATTTTAAAATTAGGGTGCATAAAAAAATGATAGGTTTAGATACTTACCCCAATCGATGGGGACAAGAAAAATTGCACCCATATACCTTGCCTTTGGTGATGGATTCCGGAATACAGACCTATGGGAATTGAGGAAGCCTCCATACATCCTAAAACGATATGAGCATAAAGCTTTGGATTAATCCTTAACATAGGGTGTTTGGTTGAACCTCACTGGGTGATGAATAGATTGAAAATGGTTGGAAATAAGATGGATATGGAAGGGGGGGCCTACCTTGGTGGATCGTGTGAAGAACTAGAAGAAAATGAAAAATGTGAGGGATTTGGGGGAGGGGGCTATCATGTGTCAAAGTGGAACTCCCTAGGGGTTCTTCATTGCGTATGAGGGAGGATGCAAGAGTGATGGTTTTTTGTTTTATTAAAATTTTATTTTAATTTTAAATGAAATAATTATTTTTTTAAAATAGGGTGATACACACGGTTTAAGCCACCCGGTTTGGAAAACTGTGTTCCAACATTGCACCCATTTACTAGGCAACAAGGAACCCTTCATGGCTTGTCCTACATTGTTTTGGAATCTTGGGCCAACTGTGTAGTGAATAGTGTTTAGGTACTATCTAAATCACTAACTGTGTGGGCTAGGCACACAATTTGGAAAACTGCGTGCATCCCATTTGACAACCTCTACCCACTTGAAAATATGCTACAAGGTTTCCTACTACAAGCTACATATTTTCAGACCAACCATCCACCCTCTACAAGTCCTAAAAACCCTTCTTTTCCTAGTCTAGCACTATAGAAACAACTAGAGACACCTGGTAAAGTTCTCCAGCCTTTACCCAATTCCAAAAAAATCACTTTAAATCATTCTAACGATCATAATTTACTTCTTAAGTTCCAATTTAAAAAAGACCCATCTAGTAATCACAAAAAGTCAAATTTCCACCAAATTTCATTTTGTTCACAAACACATGTTCTTACAGTCTAATTATTTTAAGTCAAACAACTCCAAGAATATCACCTAACAATTCTTGAATATTAGAATTAAAAAATTAAAATATATTCATAAAATCTCTTAGAAATAGGAATGATCTAATCTGTTTAATATGAGCCTTTGAATTTGTCTTTAAATAGCTTTAATGAGATATTTAATTCTAGTGGGACTATTTCCAGAAAATGTTGAAATAATCTATAATTCAAAACTCTATATTTAACCAAGTAAAATGTAGAGTTTTTATACATAGCAATAAACAATGTATGGTTGATTAAAAATGTAGGGATGATAAACCATACATTTATTCCTCAAATATAGGGTTTCTTCCCAAATTAGGGTTTTGGATCTATAATTTTATTCCAAACATGGGGTATACAAACCATACACATCACTTAAAGCATAGGGTATGAATAGTGTTTCTAGATTATTAATAAAAAAATCCATAATAATTTTCCTTTGATAAATCAAATATCCTCCCATGGGTTGAAGATCGAATATTCTTCCAGAATAAGAATAATAATTCTAGTAATTAATATCCTAAAATTCACTTATATTAACTTCATTAGAAACATAAATGTGGGTGTTTGTGAGTTTCAAAATAAAAAATAAATGAACACAATTATTGAATCAACACATTATCAATACTAAATAACTATATTAATTTGATTCAAATAATATAATATCATTTTTATCAGTTCAAAATCATATGAGGGCCTTAATTCCAACCAATGTTGTCTCTGCTCTCTAATTTTATCCCTGCCATCACAATTTAATTTTCGAAATTCAATTTCACACAAATCATTTTTTCCTCATGTAGTAGTGATTCATCGACTAGTGAATCACCCACTAGTGATTCATGATGGTGACTCACCCAATGGTGAGTCATTTCTAATATTTTTCAAGAAAATTCCATCTCTTCCTAATTTTTCCAGATTCACCCCTTTAACATTTTATTTGAATTAAAATGAGTATAAAACCATGTTTAATTTCTTTTGAATCCATTTCAAGGTATGTAAAATATATCTTTAATTTACTAATGCTCAGGAGCCTTTAAGTTAGTCAAAATGTATGGCAATATCCAATTTGTATGGGGAGTTCAAAACGGTTTCATATCCCTTGAGTCTAGGATTTTCTCCTTCGAAGCTAGAAACCATTCCTTTGTTATTTATTGCAATTTCCTATTGATACCTAGGTACCCAACAAAATTTCATCCCCAAGGAGTGATACATCTATGTTATACACATGGATCGTGTTTTGTTGGAGCCTTGCACACCCCCAGTTTGGTGAAAGTATAAGGTGTTGATCGCCTATTTCTTGAGGTAGGGATTCCTTCGAATCTATTTTATTATTGCATCATAAGGGGTGTGTGTATAAAGGGTTCCCATGTGAATTAATATATTTATAATTTTAATAAATATAATTGAATCGTCTTTAAACAAATGAACATGGGATGGGAAAATTGACACATGCTTCTGTTTTGTTTTTTGTTAATATTGTATGTTGTATGGGTTATATGCCTGCTGAAAATCATGGCCACCAATGGTACTTTTTTGTGTACTCAGGAGACTTGTGATGGATTTTTATTGATCATGTGTTTAAAATATATATACATTTAATTGGTTAACCATGTTTATTCGGTTAAATAAATGGATTCCCTAGGACCGAACTTGTTTTGTGAGAACCCCTGAATTATCAAAGTGGAATTTAAGAATGGGTGTTTTCTAAATATAAATACACCCTACCTTTTTTTGTGTGGATGTGTATTGTGTGTAGTTTTGTTCTATTTTATTCCTTGTGTGGTTGTGTGGTGATGGGGTTGAGAGCATGATTTTAAGATGGGGTGGTATGATTCATGTCATTGAATCTCTAGTTGAGAGATTGACCGATTGTGGAATGGATGGGCAGCGTCTGAGAAGAGGGGCTGTAGGTTCTGGTTGTGCAATGTTTATGTTACAAGGTTTGAGGGGTGTATTGTTTTTATACAATAGGGCTATTGGATTTTTTATTATAATGTGGGTTACAGGGATTGACTATAATTTGGGGGTTTTATTTTTGATAGGAAAGACTACACAGATTGGCATTAAATAACGACGATGTAATTGGTGGATATGTGTGTTAAATAGAGTGGGAATATGAACTGAGATTCTATTCTATTATTCTTTTTTTCCTTAGAATGGTTTATTCTTTATGGATTGTTGCATGATGTGTTTGGTAAATTCTTGGGTAGGCATGGAATGAATAAATTGTTTCCTTAATAAAGAATTGTAACTGGTTAAATGAGTTGGCTGGGGTTATTTTTTTATTGTGCCTTGCTGTGGATGAATTTCATTTATCGACATTCGAAGTGACTGTTGAGGGTGTAATAAATTCATTTAGAGGTATCAGAGAAGTTGGTATTATTAGAGGGTGGTTGGTTGTTTGATTGTGAACCCATAGTTTGGGATTAAGTGTTCGATACTATATATACATACCTTTATTTTTTACTTATGATTTATATATGCACCCCACCCTAGTTTAGCACTATGTTCTGAACATCCCCCATTGTTATGGTGGAGGGTATCTTTCCCAAACAACCCGGTGCGAGGATGGATGGTTGGCCACCCGATCTTTACTCCTCCCTCTTCTAGGAGGTGATAGCCCAAAATTCTTCTTGCATGTTGTGGTTTGAGAGGCCCTAGTGTGTGCAGGTGAGTTGTGTTTTCCCTAGTGTATTTGGGATGAGATGATATGTGGTTTCCAAGGTATCTTTGAGATGATATGTGTTGTGATTTCCCTGATGTTTTTGGGTTATGAAGTTGTATGTATCCCAAGTGTATGTGGGTGGGACATATTTTTGAGGCCCAGGTGTGTGCAGGAAAGATGTGATGAGCTTCACTTTCCCAGGTTGTGGACTAGCAATGAGGGCTGGGTGTGTTTGAGTGGGTTGTGATGTGGTACTTTTAAAATAGGTGGGAGATAAATGATGTTTTTTATTAGGGTGTGAGATAGACTAAAAAGTGGGACAATGGTATGGGGTACCCTATCATAAATGTGATTACTATATTACTTTACATTACTTTCATTAACTGGTGAGCATGCCTTGGTGAGGTGGGGATGGCTTGGATACCTTGTTAGGTGTTGTTGGATATTCTATTTTCTTATGGTAGAATTATTATAATTCTCCTGCTTCTAAATGAGAGACTTCAGTTTTCCTACTGAGTATATTGGTATAAACACCCTATGTTACAAAATTCCTTTCTGGTTTCTTGGAGAACTATGAGGATCATGCTATGCATTACTTGCATGGACTTTGGGATAGTTTCTATGTCGCTACTTTTTTCTTACTTTTGGGTATTTAATTTGGAGCTTTTCATTGTATTTTTAGCATTTTTTAAATTAAACATGCATATGGGATGGATTTTTGTTTGACTTTTATATAATTCTTAAATTTTTTTTTGTGGTTGATACATCTTATCACCGAATATTAGTTACTATAAAATATTAATACCTATTTTTTTCTGAGATTATTATACCCTTGGGGTGGAGAGTTTATCAAGTGGAGGAGGAGGACCAGTGGTAGAAGACACTACGTGATTTCTAGTGGATGAATATAGAAAAGTATGAGGGTATCATTTCAGAAAAAGAGAAGGGGAGTTTTCTTAAGGATCTTGTGATCACCATCATCTTGATTAGAGCTCTGATGGAGTAATGGGTTTCTTTGGTGGTGATCCATATGGGGGGAGTCATGTGTTATGGGTGGACGTTGTAACTAGGATAGAGGAAAGACACTAATGTTTTGTGGGATGATTACGAGAAGGAGTTCCATGCGGAATTGCTTTCATCAACCATGAAGGATGAGAAGTGGTAGGAGATACACCCCATCCTGTAGGGGATTATGTCAGTATGGGGTCTGGGGATCAAATTTAAGGAACTCCTTTATTTTACACCAGATTCCTTTTTGGATAAGGAGTCTCGTGCGAGATGCCTTGATGAGGAACTTTGTTATGCATTGGCTTGGCATCATATAACTTTGTCAGAGTGTCCCATATTTCCTTTAAAATATTTTTCTCTACAATTCTTGATAGGAACCCATCTTCCAAATCCAAATAGATGTTGGAAAAATCATTCTCATCCATATCATTCCATTTCTCCTATGTCACACCAGCCAGCTTTTCAACAATTTCTAGTAGGAAATTATCCTTTCACATCATTTATTGAATCTTAATTTCCCACAATGAAAATTTATTCCCATTGAATTTATCAAACTTGAATTTTCACACCAACATGACATGTCATTAGTCTAGAAATTCATCCTTTTCACAACTATTTTTTTAATAATCTCAATAATTTTTTTATTATTAAAAGATCAACCAGAGTCACAATCATAGAGAATAGTCAAATTTAAGGGAATTATTAATACTCAAAAAATGTGAATATCGCCAGGCCAGAACCTTCCCTCTAGTACCACTTTTTGGGACAAAAAACTTATTAGCCCATGTGAAAAAATAATCATGAGATAAAAATAAAGTGAAAAAATGTGGAAAAAATGGAAAGTAGTTTTAATGCGGAAAACCCCCCAACTGGAAGGGTACAAACCATGGGGAAAATAGAAGAATCTATATGGGTAAAAGTGGGTATATGCTCCCACACTATTATAAGTATTAAACCCTCTTAAAATCTCTTCTAAATAAATGGGTAAACCTCCTCACAAATACAACTTGAATATCTGATAGGATATGATGAGGGGTGAAGATGCTGATAAAATATACTAGAAAAGATCCCATTTTATAGGGTGATGCCAGCCATCCCCCTCCATCCTACTTTTTTATCCCACTGGTGGGTTTGGTGGGGTTTTTACACCCACCACCTTCCGACATTTGACAAAGTAGGAGGTCGACGTCGTGCATGGTAAAAATATGGCCAACACATCTCCTAATTCGAGATTTTATTGAGAACCAATCACATCTCTACAACATTTCTACATTCCAAACATGTTTATCTCATATCTACAAGGCCTATTGAGGATCTACAACATATGAACTTATCATATTCAACTACCTTCATTTGGAAATCTATCATATTTTCTTTAGTGTGAATTTTTTTCATGTCCAAACTTCCTTCCTCCAATATGAATAAATATTTAGCAGGTAAATTAATACATTAATCTCTAAAACCAAATCCAAATATAAACATAAACCATTCATAAATGGTTAACCCTTCGAATCTTCAAAAATTAAAAAAATTAAAAAAAGGTTACTAAAATTCCTATAATAATCTTAACATAAATCCCCTAAAATATCATAAGTTTTCTCTTAATTATCAAATACCAAATATGTGAATAATATGGTAGTATATTTTCATGAAACATATTAAGAACCATATGTACCATAAAACCTTAATGAAAAAATATGTACTTTATCATTAATTTAATAAAAACATATATTATTGAATATGTTTCATAAATCTAACAATTATGTAAAATATATCAATGATAAAATAAACCACTTTGTCTACAAATCATTAATATGTTCCAAGGTAATAAATAATATCTAATTTAAATTATCCATATCAATCATCTATTTATCCCAACATAATTGTCCAATAATAAGGAACATGTTAAAGGATATCTTTCCCATAATCATTTGTTTTCCATAAAATATCACCTTTAAATTAAATCACTCTTCTAGGTCATTAGTACCATTCAACATATTCTTAAAAATCCGTAATTAAAACCATGTTCAAAACAATTTTTATATATTTCAAAATTTATATAACATAATTCAGGAATTTCTGGATTCCGTCATTGGTGATCTGGTTCCTCTTTGGTGGGGAGTGCATGAAGGAGATGCCTCTGGATGTTGTTCTCAAGGGTTTTGAGGATACGACTGCGGTGGAGAGGGCTGGTGGGCTCTCATCGGCGATACAGACGGTTGATGTTGTGGAAATTTCAGGGACCTGCTGATTGTCATTGTGTGGTGATGGTTTTTTGGAATTTTTAATTTTGAATTGTGCTGATGTTGTGGATTGGTCTCTGGTATGCGAGTTCCATGACCATCGTTGATGATGTTGTGAATTAGTATCTAGTTTTCGGGTTCCATGACTGCCGTTGATGTTGTTGGATCCTTGTTTGTATGGTTACGGGTTACCCATAAACTGGATTTTTAGAAAATGAAAAAATGGATTTTGCCCATGAATTCATATACATAAACACTTCAATAATCCAACATTATTCATAAACCATTCACTATGATGCAACATCTTATTACTTAATACTTCTTTTCTATAAAATGATATAAGATTAATGTATTAATATTCATTAACCTCAATTTAGTCTTGCTTATCATGTTTAACAGAAAAAATACTTTGATAACAACTCATTTCTCTTATATTTTGTTCATGATATTTTCATCATCAATAATATAACCATTACTCATACCACATTATTGATTCTATTCAAAATATTTCCCCATAGGATATCAATTTTTATAATGATCATAATTTTTGCATTTATAAAACTCAACCATTGATGACGAATTAGGAAACCCATTATTCTCAACCATTATGTTAATTGAAGTTTTCATTTTTCCTCAACAATCACTTGATTTTTGTCCTTATTTTCCACACTCTAAAAATCTTTTCATCCCTTTTACACATTAACTTGGGAATTTCTTCCCATATTATCAACATATAGAAAACTGAATCTTCTTTCCTCCATGATCTACGCCACTAGAGCTCATAAAAAACTCATTCCTTATCTTCTTTGGTGATTCTAATAGTTATTTGGTATGAAAGTTGTTAATCATATATCATGATAACTGATTAGATATAACCAAAATATCCTTTAATCTAGTCATCACCCATTTTATTTCTTATTAACTGATTATCAATCACATTAAATATTAACATAGTTCCCTATAGTTCACACAAGCCAAAAAAAAACAGTGTTAGAAAACAATATTCATAGTGGAAAACTACAGAACCCTAAAAAATAATTTATATAATGACTAAATCATGAAACCATATTTTAAATTAATGACACCTTAGTCTTAACCTATGTCATTAATGGTAATTTTCAAATCCTTTATGATGGGTTTTAAAGAGTTTGTTAATTCAAAAAACCTATACACTAGAAGCGTTAGTGTAGGTGTGCATTAAAACTCATTTTTTTTGTATTAGGAAATAATCGAGTCATGATCGATATTAATTTTTCAGAGTTGTTACCCCTAGGTATTTATGGTCTATAACCACATTCACTAGTAGTATCCATACAGTTATGTAATTTCTTGGAAAACAGACAAACTATCCTTTACCAAAATTCGAAGATATTTTCCTATACTTTGAATCATCCTTAGACTTATACTAAAATGCATCGCTATACAAATCCTTAGAAATAACCCATAGGATCTCACTAATGTTTTTTCATCCAATTTTCCAAAGGAATAGTAAAATTTTCTATGGTACCAAATGTAACCACCCGAACATCTCATATATAAATATTATGTTTTATTAGATGAATATTCATTACTTAAAATATATATCTACACCAAAATCATTTAGTTATCATTTCTTTGGAAACTTTTAAACATAAAAAACTAGTCCATAAGTGAGATACATCATCTCCGACTATGTTATTCATAACTATCACCCTTCTTAGTCATATCATACATAATACCTTTCTTGATATCATATGGACATGAAACATAAAAAAGGGTCATCTTAGTTTCTCATTAAAGGTAAACAATGGATATATAAATGATTATAAAATTGTAAAATGACCATAATGGTATGATAACATGAGATTAAAATTTTAAAACTATACCCTTCATATCATGGATTATAAACTTGAGTCATGACAAAAATCTGGGAATTCATAAGAAATGAATCATAATGGGATCAAAGTACATTACACATGAGAATATAACATTGGAATAAATCATGGATTTTTGTTACATACATGAGAATATAAAATCATTTACATTTTATTAAAGGACCATTTCTAAGGCTATCATAGTGGAATGAGTTCACTTTCCAAACTATCATATTAGTCAAGGTTCACTCCCAATACCATCATAGAAGAAATAGTTCCTCACTGAACTAGGTTCTCCCCACATTCTAGACCTGTTTATCTCACAATATATAAATATTTAACTAATGAATTGAAAGGAGATATTGGTTCAACCTCTCTTTTTTATAACATAACCATCACTATTGATTATAATTTAACCACTACTACATAATTAAAATCATACTTATGTGCACCATAAGATTATAAAAAATCAACATATCAGAACCCATAAAAAATGGGTTTCATAAAAACATCATAATAACATAACCTATGTAAAATATAAAGGTTTCATAACCATTTCTTTATTTAATAACCTAGGTAAAAAACAATCAGGTTTCATAATCATTTTATCAGGGTATAATATGTTGAATAAAAACACGTTTTATAAACACTTTATAATCATAAACATAAAACATATAGAGAAATAATAATAATTGTATCCTTAGATAATATCCATAGTAAATCATATTTATCATCAAAAGATTTTATCTTATATCAAAAATTATTTTTAATGATCACTTTGAACATTTCTTGTGGAAAATGACTTTTCTTTGAAAATAATTTTAAAACTGAAATCACTTTCAAAATAATTTTTCTTTTAAAATAAACTTTAAAACTTATAAATGAATATTTAAAAATTATTTAAAACATTTCTTAAGGAAAATATCTATAGAGACCTGAATCTTTACGTACATGGACATTAAATTACTTTTGCGGAATACTTAGTACATAACAAAAACACACACACGAGGATCGTAATAGTTTAGTGTCTTTGGAAACTCGGAATATAATCTTCTAATCGTGGTGAAAGATATTCAACATCTCCCATAAAGATCTTCCCTTTTTTTACCTACAACCTTTATTTATATCCTAGGGAAAAGAAAACATAAAAGGGTGATCTCAAATGCTCAGTAAGGGTAAACAAAAGAAATATCAATCACATCATATTCATAAGAACATAACATTTTGGAAATCTTAACCTGCAAAAGAGAGCATAATTTCATAACATTGGATAAATCATAGTAGTGAAATGAAATCCCAGTAATCATAACTTAAAACATGAAACTTTGTGGCATAAACACATAATCATAGAGAATAATTTCTTAAGACTCATTTCCAAGACTATCTTAGTGGACAAAGTCCATTTCTGAACCGAGTCACCCTCGTTTCAGTCCTGTTTCACTGAACCGGAATAACCTACCATTCCAGCCATGTCTATCTCATGAGATATAAAATCTTTACCCAATAAATTGGAGGGAGATATAGGTCCCACCCATCTCATAATGATACTTTCTTATGTGTGCCACAAAATTAGAAACCATACATCATAGCATAACCCCATGTAATAAAAATGGGAATCTTAAACATCGTGACATCATAAAACAACTCATATAAGATAAAGGAATTCATAAAAATATAATTCCATCATAACATAATCAAATCAATGTAATAATAGGGATAAAAACATAACCCTTGATTATCTTAGATGGAAAATAATTTTGATAAAACACTTGAACTCCATTCTTGAGGAAAATATCCTTTCTACTTAAAAAAACATTTTCCTTTCTTAACATGTCATAAAATTTTAAACTAAAAGAAGTTGATTAAAAATAAACTTGAAAACTTTTAAAGGAATCTTCTTGGAAATAATGTTTTAAAAATCCATTCATGCCGTATAAGTTAAAAAAACATTCTTCTCGTACTTTTGTTAGAAAAGTCAAAAAGTACCTCGTACGAAAAACGACAAAAGATTCCTTTCATATCTTTTACTAAAAACTCACCGAAGGGTAAAATTGGATTTAAAAAATTGTAGGTGGATGGAAATAATATTACATATTGAGGAAACATGGATGTGGATGATAAAATACACCCCAGTAAATGCCAAAGTATAAACAATCTCGGATAAAAAATGAGATTGTGATATTTCCCTTAACTTATGTCCGATATGCTTTGTACGTATCTGAACCTCCTGTATAATGATTTAAATAATGTCATTAACTTATTAAAGAATCATATTCATTGTTATGATATCATATATGGTTCACTTATGACTTTATATTACCCGTTCTTTTTTAAATTCCATGTTAAAGAAGCGTTTCGGGTAAAATCGTTTCATTTATCGTAGGTGTTTGGACTTGTTGTTCTTGACATTATTATTACTTATATCATGATTTATTTACATCCAGAATATAAAACATGATTTATATATCATATATATTCATTATATATATATATAATAGATAGATAAATGAAATGAAACACACCGTTCATGGAGACGGTAGTCCGTACGTACGCATGAACGTTGTTTTCCTTTCCTTATTGTCTTGAATTGAAGTAAGTAGATGACATATATATATATACATAAATCCAGTAGATTTAACATGTCATATATTTCATTATTATTAATTATATATACTTTATAATCATTCTGGAATGGTTAACATGGATAATGAATCTCATCGCGTCGTGGAGACGGTTGTCCGTACGTATGCACGAGCGATGATATCATTTCCATGGTCGTGGAAGTGTGTTGAAGTGTATGTATACTATTTCAGTATCAATATCACTTTATAATAATCATATATAGTTACTCATTACACCATTATACCCATCCAATTAAGGTGGTGGCGGAAAATAAATTACACCACGGCGTGGAGACGGTATTCCGTACGTACGCACGCACGGTTATTTCCTTCTTCCGTAGGACGGATAGAAGGTTAATTAGAGATGTTTAATATTTATAATAACATATAAGTATATAAAAAATACTTATGTTATTACTTTACCATGAAACAACTAAAGAATAAGAAGTTGAAGAAGAAAGAAATTGAAAAAGATCGGTAATGGATATTACCTCTTTTTGATGCGCCTTTACTTAAACTCCACTTAAAGAACTAAGGATGGTCTTTGAAGAAGACCGGGACCTCTAGGATGATACTAGGGAAGTGGATAAGAGATTTGTTCAGGGGTTGGACGAGCTTTAATGCTCAAATTAGTGCGAGGAGGAGAGGGAGGAGGTGCCCTTTTATAAGGTAGGAGAGGGGCACCTTAGGAAAATCTCAAAATATTATTTTATATTAAGGTCAAATTTGGTTTATAATGGTTCCAAAGGGTATTATTTCTAAGATTAAGTGGGTATGGGTTGAAACCTTCTCATCCAACAGGATTTATACAAGTTTAGGTTATTATTTTAACATTATCAATTAGATTTAACTCTAAGTTAAATAATTTAACTTTTACCGTGTCTTTTTCTTTTCTTACACTATATGGTTAATAAACATACCATAACAAGCCAAACGAACCCCACGTTGTTTATTATTAATATATCTATCCTTATCTAAGGTATTTGGACGAAAATTATATTTTTAGGAATTAAATAACAATTAATAATATAATATTTGTTTTAAAAACTAATTTATGTCAATTTTGACACTATTTGGTACATGATTTTTATGAAATTCATAAAAGAATGATAAGTTCGAACGAAATTACTTACATAAACAATAAAATGTCATAGTAACCTATAAAATTATTTTAAGTCATAAAAAGTCTCAAATTACATTTATTTGGGCATTTATAACATCAATTATGTCAATATTTCATTAAAAAGACTATTACTGCATCATCTTTGTGTCATAATAAATGATAATTATTTAATCCCTAAAAATTCTAAATAAATTCCTATGATGTATCTAATTGTATTAGATTTCTTGAGACTATTCATGTTCGAAGTTTCATTAAGTTTATCACTAAAGTAAAATTATTATACTTATAAGATTTAAGAAAGTGACATGTTGTCACATTCTTTGGTTTTAATAATAATGATGTTATTTTCATGGAACGAAGTCCATAAAATGAATCTAATCCGACCCTTAGGTTATATGGGTCTACCTTTAGCCATACAATAGTAGTTTTCCAAGTTTTAGGGTAATTTTATAATCTTATATTTACCCTTAATTACCCGATTTACCTTTAACTATAGTAAATAAAATTTACCGTAGTTACTATTCACAATGCCCAAAAATAAAAAGTAGCTTATTAACATAATTTGGACCCACTGATTCCAAATATGGAATCCATTTTTTCAAATTTAATACACAAAAGATGCATAAATTAAATTAAAATTAATCCCGTTGTCGAAAGAAAACAGGTTTTTCTTTAAAACATTGCAAAAAATTGAATTGCTTTAACCTACGAATTCAAGTTAAAATCAATACTAATGACATATATTATATTAAATGGTAAAAATATATTCTATTTATACTTTAAAACCATTCAATATTATAACTTAACAACATAAGATATTACAATGAAAAAAGTTGTTTTTAATTAAAATATAGCGTGTTTTTACTATTCATTAAAATATGAAAGTTATCGGAAAAATATCAAAACTTTATCTAATGTAAATTTTTGTATCCTGATTCAAAAGAAGAATTTTATTTTGTCAAATTGAACTTATAGACATGTCAAAAAATAGATTTAAAGTGTGTGTGCCATCAAAAGGCGGCAAAACTGCATTTTTTGAAAAATACTTATTTTACCCGAAAAATTTATTTTGTTCTTATACCATGTTCTAGAAAATGAGTAAGATGAATAATAATGTTATAAAATTCAAAATTTAGTTAACAATATTTATAACTACTAGTTCATAATAATAATATATCGTTGTTGAGTAAATCCTGGTATTGCGTACAACACACGCTATCGAGGAAGGTCGCGATTGCGTGTAGTGCAAGCCAAGTCAGGGTTGCGTGTAGTGCACGACTCCTTTGTTGTTGCGTATAATAGAATCCAACCATATTTTATTTATACATTTAATATATATATATATACACTCAATTTTACGTAGAATAACTTCTATCAAACGAACATGAAAATTGTGTGTAACAAGAGCCAAGAAAAGTGTTGCGTATACTACAAGCTAATACGGTGTTGCGTATAGAACAAGATAATCTTGGTGTGTCGTACAATAGAAGATATGAATGAAATTAAAAACAATTTATCTTATAAAATCTCGGGTTGTTACATTCTACCCCCCTTAAAATGAATTTCGCCCTCGAAATTCGTCGGGGTTATAAATGGTTTACTATTCGAAAGTTTCTTTAATAGAAACCCACATCGTAAAAAGGAATACCAAAACCAATCTTTAAAAACAAAAGTATGAAACATAACGGTTACCCAAATAAACTAATCACTGGATTTCCTCATAGGTGAAACTATGGATATGGAAGAGAAATCTAACCATCATGTTCTGATGGAGAGTGGTAGAGAACATGGCTATGAAAAAGCCAACAATCACAAAGCCATAGATTTATGATTATCTAAGGTACCATCTGATTCATAGGATATAAGGGCAGTAGGACAACATTTTTGGTTTTTCAAGATCATTTCCCTAAAGTTGATGAAATTGGAATTAGAAGAAATACTTTCGTGATTTTGGTATAGTCTCACCGTTTGTCATTATTTGGACAATTTCTACTTCATCTCTTAAAGAAATGAAGTTGAATTTGTCATTCACGATGTGTTAGAAGATCATGTGACAGAATGATGGGTCATTCCATCTATCTGAAACAAAAGGTTACAAAATACATAAGACCATCTATAGTGAAGTTAATCGTATACGATTCCAAAAATGAACTTATACTTCATATATCATACCGCATAATAAAATAAAACTAGTTTATACAAAACAGGGACTTCCTGTAGGCCAGTGGTAGGCGATAAAGGCTAGTCACACTTCGGTTGTGGGTTCGATTCCCACAGCCTTGTCCGATGCGATGGGCTGCCGCCCATCCTGCAGGTTGTCCTTATTCTAAAACTACATTACTATAACATCAAATAAATAATATCAAAAAAAAGTTCTATCATTAAACAATACTAACTTATGGTTAACATAATCCATTCCAATCTTTAGGCTTATAATACTTCGGTCCAAGGTCATAGTATAAAGAAAACGATAACTTGAAATGTCGTCAACCAAGCATGTGAATACCATCATTTATCCCCATATATCTTATTGGTCACATTCCAATCATGTGAATACCTTAATGATGTATTCTCTTGAAAAATGAATACCCATTAAACCTTAGTGAAAACATGAATGCTATCAAAATTTAACTCTTTCCACATACAAAAATCAAAAAATTCTATATACTCAAACCATGATATAACCTTCTCCTTATATCAGTCATGAGCTCATGAATACTATCAAACATTTAATTTTCTCCTTATCCCTTCATTATGCGCATATCATCTACATTCCAAAAATATATAAATAACCTTTCATTGATATTGGTTACACTAACCATACACTTTCAAAACTCAAGGAAAGACAACAGTGTAACAATCCTTAGATGTATCTTTATTCCATAGTACCATGAGATTACTTATACAACATTACACATGATAAACATTTAATCATTCCACTACATTCTTAAACCATTGACCAAGCTTCAAAAATTCTTTCATCTCACATATAATTTGTAGTCTCTTCATCATCATCCACATAAATACTACCCATACGACCATACTGATTCTCTTCATGAGACTTTCCCTTAGGGCATTGATTTGCATAATGCCCGTACATTCCACATTTAAAACATTTAACCATTGTTGATGTCGTAGAAATACCATTATCCTCATCCCTGGTGTTAACTGAACCTTTTCCTTTGCACTTACTGGATTTGTGTCATTCTTTTCGACACCCAAATCATCTTCCAGTTCCTTTGAAACATTCTCCTTGATGCCTCTTCCCACATGATTTACATAGGGGAAATTGAACTTTCTTTCCTCTATGATAATCATGAAACTCCATCTTTCTCTTATTAGTCGAGTCAGGAAACTTAACAAATTTTACTTTATTGATCATATTATGAGATTGCTGATTCGGCATAATAATGATGTTTGGACTTCCAAATCCCTTTTAATTTGGTTTCTCATGAAGAATATCATTCCATTGTCCATCATATCCTCCATTATCGTGAATCATCTTGTTTCCAGCCATTTTCTAAAACCCAAAAAGAATAGTGTGAGAGGAAAAAATCATAATAAAGGGGGAGTAACTTCAATATCTAACATCTTTGGTTTAATCTAATATCGTTACCATAGTTCTAGAACTATATCCTATAGTTATACTTATCCTTAGGGACATCCCTAGACATACCTTAGAAATATCTCTAGGGATCTCACTAACGTTTTCGCATCCTAGTTTCCAAAGGTTGACTAAAATTTTCCTCTGATACCAACTGTAGAGACCCGAAGCTTGATGTACATGGACATTACATTACCTTTGCGGAATACTTAGTCCATAACAAAAACACACACAGAAGGATCGTAATAGTTTAGTGTCTTTGGAAACTCGGAATATAATCTTCTAATCGTGGTGAAAGATCTTAAACATCTCCCATAAAGATCTTCCTTTTTTTACCTAAAACCTTTATTTATATCCTGGGGAAAAGAAAACATAAAAGGGTGAGCTCAAATTCTTAGTAAGGGTAAACAAAAGAAATATCAATCACATCATATTCATAAGAACATAACATTTTGGAAATCTTAACCTGCAAAAGAGAGCATAATTTCATAACATGGGATAAATCATAGCAGTGAAATGAAATCCCAATAATCATAACATAAAACATGAAAATTTGTGGCATACACACATAATCATAGAGAATCATTTCTTAAGACTCATTGCCAAGACTATCTTAGTGGACAAAGTCCATTTCTAAACCGAGTCACACTCGTTTCAGTCCTATTTCACTGAACCGATATAACCTACCGTTCCAGCCATGTCTATCTCATGAGATATAAAATACATACCCAATGAATTGGAGGGAGATATAGGTCCCACCCATCTCATAATGATACCATTTCTATGTGTTCCACAAAATCAGAAACCATACATCATAGCATAACCCATGTAATAAAAATGGGAATCTTAAACATCGTGACATCATAAAACAATTCATATAAGATAAAGGAATTCATAAAAATATAATTCCATCATAATATAATAAAATAAATGTAATAATAGGGATAAAAACAGAACCCTTTATTATATTAGATGGAAAATAATTTTGATAAAACACTTGAACTCCATTCTTGAGGAAGATATCCTTTCTACTTAAAAAAAACATTTTCCTTTTTTAACATGTCATACAATTTTAAACTAAAAGAAGTTGATTAAAAATAAAATTGAAAACTTTTAAAGGAAACTTCTTGGAAATAATGTTTTAAAAATCCATTCATGCCGTATAAGTTAAAAAAAACACTATTCTCGTACTTTTGTCGGAAAAGTCAAAAAGTACCTCGTACGAAAAATGACAAAAGATTCCTTTCATATCTTTTACTAAAAACTCACCGAAGTGTAAAATTGGATTTAAAAAATTGTAGGTGGATGGAAATAATATTACATATTGAGGAAACATGGATGTGGATGATAAAATACACCCCAGTAAATTCCAAAGTATAAACAATCTCGGATAAAAAATGAGTTTGTGATATTTCCCTTACCTTATGTCCAATATGCTTTTTACGTATCCGAACCTCCTATATAATGATTTAAATAATGTCATTAACTTATTACAGAATCATATTAATTGTTATGATATCATATATGGTTCACTTATGACTTTATATTACCCGTTCTTTTGTAAATTCCATGTTAAAGAAGCGTTTTGGGTAAAATCGTTTCATTTATCGTAGGTGTTTGGACTTGTTGTTCTTGAAATTATTATTAATTATATCATGATTTACTTACTTCCAGAATATAAAATATGATTTATATATTATATATATTCAGTATATATATATATATATAATAGATATATAAATGAAATGAAACACACCGTTCATGGAGACGGTAGTCCGTACGTACGCATGAACGCTGTTTTCCTTTCCTTATTGTCTTGAATATAAGTAAGTAGATGAAATATATATATATATACATAAATCCAGTAGATTTACCATGTCATATATTTCATTATTATTCATTATATATACTTTATAATCATTCTGGAATGGTTAACATGGATAATGAATCTCATCGCGTCGTGGAGACGGTAGTCCGTACGTACGCACGAGTGATGATATCATTCCCATGGTCGTGGAATTGTGTTGAAGTGTATGTATACTATTTCAGTATCAATATCACTTTATAATAATCATATATAGTTACTCATTACACCATTATACCCATACAATTAAGTTGGTGGCGGAAAATAGATTACACCACGGCGTGGAGACGGTATTCCGTACGTACGCACACGCGGTGATTTCCTTTTTCCGTAGGACGGATAGAAGGTTAGTTAGAGTTGTTTCATATTTATAATAACATATCAGTATATAATAAATAATTATTTTATTACTTTACCATGAAACAACTAAAGAATAATAAGTTGAAGAAGAAAGAAATTGAAAAAGATCGGTAATGGATATTACCTCTTTTTGACGCGCCTTAACTTAACCTCCAATTAAAGAACTAAGGATGGTCTTTGAAGAATACCAGGACCTCTAGGATGATACTAGGGAAGTGGAGAAGAGATTTTGGCAGGGTTTGGCCGAGCTTTAATGATCAAATTTGTGTGAGGAGGAGAGGGAGGAGGTGCCTTTTTATAAGGGAGGAGAGGGGCACCTTAGGAAAATCTCAAAATATTATTTTATATTAAGGTCAAATTCGGTTTATAATGGTTCAAAAGGGTCTTATTTCGAAGATAAAGTGGGTATGGGTAGAAATAATCTCATCCAATAGGATTTATACTAGTTTAGGTTATTAATTTAACCTTATCAATTATATTTAACTCTAAGTTAAATAATTTAACTTTTACCGTGTCTTTTTTGTTTTCTTACACTATATGGTTAATAAACATACCATAACAAGACAAACGAACCCCGAGTTGTTTATTATTAATATATCTATCCTTATATAAGTCATTTGGCCGAACCATAGATTTTTAGGAATTAAATAACAATTAATAATATAATATTTTTTTTAAAAACTAATTTATGTCAATTTTGACACTATTTGGTACATGATTTTTATGAAATTCATAACAGAATGATAAGTTTGAAAAAAGTTACTTAAATAAACAATAACATGTCATAGTGACCTATAAAATTAGTGTAAGTCATAAAAAGTCTCAAATTACATTTATTTGGTCATTTATAACATCAATTATGTCAATATTTCATTAATAAGACAATTACTGCATCATCTTTGTGTCATAATAAATGATAATTATTTAATCGCTAAAAATTATAAATAAATTCCTATGATGTAGCTAATTTTATTATCTTTCTGGAGACTATTCATGTTCGAAGTGTCATGAAGTTTATCACTAAATTAAAATTATTATACTTATAAGATTTAAGAAAGTGACATGTTGTCACATTCTTTGGTTTTAATAATAATTAAATTATTTTCATGGAAAAAAGACCATAAAATGAATCTAATCCGACCCTTAGGTTATATGGGTCTACTTTTATCCAGTCAATAGGTTTTTTCTAAGTGTTAGGGTAATTTTATAATCTTATATTTACCCTTAATTACACGATTTACCTTTAACTATAGTAAATAAAATTTACCGTAGTTACTATTCACAATGCCCAAAAAAAATTAGATATTAAAATAATTTGGACCCACTTATTCCAAATATGGAATCAATTTTTCCAAATTCAATTCACAAAAGATGCAGAAATTAAATTAAAATTAATCCCGTTGTCGAAAGAAAACGGGTTTTTCTTTAAAACATTGCAAAAGATTGAATTGATATAAACTACGAATTCAAGGTAAAATTAATGCTAATGACATACATTATATTAAATGGTAAAAATATATTCTATTTATACTTTAAAACCATTCAATATTATAATTTAACCACATATGATATTACGATGAAAAAATTTGTTTTTAATTAAAATATAGCGTGTTTTTACTATTCATTAAAATATGAAAGTTATCGGAAAAATATCAAAACTTTATCTAATGTAAATTTTTGTATCCTGATTCAAAAGAAGAATTTTATTTTGTCAAATTGAACTTATAAACATGTCGAAAACTAGATTTAAAGTGGTTTCACCATCTAAAGGCAGCAAAAATTAATTTTTTGAAAAATACTTATTTTACCCAAAAAATTTATTTTGTTCTTATACCATGTTCTAGAAAATGTGTAAGATGAATAATAATGTTATAAAATTCAAAATTTAGTTAACACTATTCATAACACCTAGTTCATAACAATAATATATCGTTGTTTAGTAAATCCCGGTATTGCGTACAACACACGCTATCGAGGAAGGTCGCGATTGCGTGTCATGCAAGCCAAGTCAGTGTTGCGTGTAGTGCACGACTCTTTTTTTTTGCGTATAATAGAATCCAACCATATTTTATTTATATATTGAATATATATATATATACACTCAATGTTGTGTAGAATAACTTCTATCAAACGAACTTGAAAATTGTGTGTAACAAGAGCCAAGAAAAGTTTTGCGTATACTGCAAGATAACACGGTGTTGCGTATAGCACAAGATAATCTTGGTGTGTCATACAATAGAAGATATGAATGAAATTAAAAAGAATGTATCTTATAAAATCTTGGGTTGTTACAATATCCTTACTTATTTAATTTTTTTAAAACATAAAACATTTTCAAAATCCTATTCTTTAAAAATAACCTTGAAAACTTATAAAGGTATCTTTAAAAATAATTGAAAAATATTCTTCATGAAAATATAATTTCTATATTGAAAAAAAAATTAAAACATAAAACCTTTTGGAAATAATTTTCTTTGAAAATAAAATTTAAAACTTACTGATGAATATTTAAACCAATGAGTTAGTCACGAATGTGGAAAATATCATTCATATCTTCCACATTAAAAAAAAATTCCATTCACATTTTTTGAAAAATTTCGAAAAACATTGTTTTTTTTTGAAAATTACATAAAGATTCATTTTAATACTCTTTTTACAAGTAAATCATGGGTAAATACGTATTTATTCATTCATTTAGAGAATATAAAAAATATTTTTTTAAACACAATTAGAAAACATGGTTTTGGAAGAAAAATGGTTTTCGACTAAATAGATAAATAAAGATGTTTTTTTATTAAAAACATTACTTTATATTCTTGAGTAGAGAAAGAGCGGAAAATAAAGGTCAAACATGTATTCTCATGACATGATAATAGTATAATGAAACTCATTTATATATATATTGATTATAATATTTCATCATTGAAAATATAATCATAAACAATCCCTATAAATGATTAGATTGTATCATAAAACCATTACCACTTTGGTAACATCGAATCATATGTACAATTAAAAAATAAAATTAAATGAAATGTAAAATATAATGATAGTAAATAAATTCATGATATTATATGTCAAATGTTTTTTATATGCACCTTATAAATGAGGATAGGTGCATAACATAACGTATGTCCCAAAGAATAAAAATTGAGAGAAAAATCCCTTACCACTTTAGTAATTTTTAAACTGTAATTCTCACAAAATTGAGATCATAACATTTATATTTAAATCCCAATTATTTACTATATAATCATCATAAAATACATTCAAAGGTATTCTATAAACTACATAAAATAAATAGGTGGTGAATATGTCACGTGTCTCATATAAGTAAATGATGAGACAAAAATCCCTTACCATAAGTCATGACTTCTTCATAGAAATTTAAAACTTATGTATAATAAGTATAAGTTTATTATACATATATTACAGATAAATAATTATATATATCATATCATATATGATTTACTTATAGACTTTTATTACCCATTTGATAACAATTCCTTGTTAAAAACACATTTTGGTTAATGACTACTTTGTCTTTCATGTTTGTTTTGATTGTTTTTTAATTTTTGGTACTATTAATTTTTTCATGGTTACATAATATAAATAACCTTAATCATGACATAAAAAGAATAAATATTAATTATATATGTGTTTAATGTAATCCATAAATTTTAGATATAAAAAATGAAATACACCATTCATGAAGATGGTAGGTCGTACGTAAGCATGAACATTGTTTCCATTTACTTAAAATATTTTAAGAAAGAAATGTAAATAATGTTTTACCATTAAATAATCATTTTTATGTTATATATATCACATATATTAAATAAAATCATCCTTATTACCTCCCATTTAAAGTCTGAATGAATTGCATTGCCTCACGAGGCGGCAGTCCATCGTACACATGAGTGACATTGTCATTTTCCCACAGAATATAAATTAAAATTTTATATGTGATATAGTAATTCAATAAGTATAATAATATCATATATAGCAGATATAAACAATTAATTAATCATTATATCCAGCCATGTGAGGTGGTGATGGAAAAAGAGTAACATAAGTTAGCATAGCGGTATACCTTTATTCACATGAATGATTATTTTGTATCCCATTTGATAGGAGAGGATATGTTTATAGGTTCTTACATTAACATAATAACAAATTATTATATATTAAATATATTTTTTATTATATTATCAAAACATAATAATATTTTAATGTTGTGTAAGAATAAATAAAACAAAAATGAATGTTTAATCATTTACCCCTTCTTTACAACTATAACATAAAAACCAACATTTAGAATGACGTGACGTTAGTTAATACATTTCATAATTAAATATAAGGTTTTTTTAATATTATTTTAGGAACATAATAATTTTTTTCTTTGTTTTGAACATTCCACACACGTTTAAGTGTTTTAAAACACTAAAAATGCATTTACAACCATTATGAAAAAAACCATCATTCAGAATGATGTTTTGTTAGCTCCTAAATTTCACAATTAAATCTATGGTAGTTTTACCCTTATTTTAGGAAAATATGATTTTTTTCTCGTTTTGACTATTCCATGGACATTTTAGTGTTTTAAATCACTAAAAATGCGCTTACAACCATAATGGGAAAACCATCATTATGAATGATGTGCCTTTGGTTCCTATATTTCACAAGTAAATATATGGTGGTTTCCCCCTAATTTCAAGACAATTTGACATTTTTTTTCTTGTTTTGACCATTCCATGCATGTTTTAGTGTTTTAAAACACTAAAAACACATTTACTACCATAATAGGAAAACCATTATTCAGAATGAAATACCATCAATTCCTACATTTTAATTTTCTATCTATGGTAATTTTTACCTTCTTTAAGGACAATATGATGTAATTTTCATAGTTTTAACTATTCCACACATATTTTAGGCTTTTAAAACATTAAAAACATGTTTACAACTATAATAGGAAAACCACCATTTGGAATGATATTCCATCGATTCATAAATTTTAAAATTAAATCTACAGTCGTTGTACCCTAATTTTAGGGAAATAAAATATCAATTTCATATTTTTAATCCCCTGACACTTTTTTTAAAGTCTATTTTACCCTTAATAAGTTTTTATCATTTCAAAACCGAGTAAAAATCTCAGATTGTTTTCAAACTTATAGATAACGATCTATAATTTATTTTTGATGTGTAGGAATCAATAACACATCAATCTAGCACTAGATGAGGTAGATATAACTTGTAATTAACGTTTTTAATATAAAAGTGTCATTTTAGTTTTTTATGGATGTTGTATGTGTTCCTTATAAGGTTCATGGATGTGAAATAGAGTCAAGGAAATAAAAATGAAAAAAAATTAGAAATAAAAAACATAATAACTTATAAGTATATTAAAATTTTTATTTATGTATTTTAAATTAGTAATAAATGAATATTAAATTAACATTACCTTTACTTGAGTATCAAAGACCTAATTTTTCCAAGCTATATGAATATTCCATTAATCTTTAGAATTAATGGGAAAAATCATTGTATCGCAAGCAAGGTACCCAAGAATCTACCTATATATTCTGGCACCGTCACTGGTAGGAACCCCAAACTCATCAAATGGAATGATAATATTGATGTCCTTCAGGTTCCAGACATATACACGGTGCATATTTTTATACCTTTTATGACGGTTTATATCTTTTTGACAAATGAATCAAACAATTCATCTAATATAAAGTTTTTTTTTTTAAAAAATGACATACATACCAGTAATGGAAACTTTCCAATATCCCCTAGATGGAGGGGTGACCAAATGCTCCATCTCCGAAGGTAAATCAAGTGGTGGACTACCAACGACAACAGGGGAAACAATTCTCTAGTAGTATTGGGTAGAAAGGAATCACTAGGATCTACAAAAGATGATGGTAGTGGTGGCATGCTCTGAGATGATGATCAACTAGAGTCCTTATTTTTTTGTTCTTTGAATGCCTACATTTTAAATGGTTATGGAATATTAAATATATAAAAAATTTAAAATCTTTTTACAAAAAATAATAGAAAACTAGAACAATTAACATATGTATGAAAAACTTATCAATGAGAAAGTGTAATAAAATTTCATTACCAATTTATACATTCAGTTATACTCATCTTCATTATCTTCATTGTTATCAACCTTCATTCCGAAAAGTACTTTATTTTCAGCCTCTCTTGAAATTTCTACCATTTCAATATTGTCAGAAGATACTATTCAAAAAATTTTGTTTGATAAGGTTCACTATCAGAAAGAACCAATTGATCTTCATCATCCAAATCATATAAACCTCTCTTATTTAAGTGTACAAAAACACTCCAACCTTCATTTATTTCATCATACACATAATAAAACATCTTCTTTTATGAATACAGGATAAATGTATCATGATATACATGCTCCCTAGTATCCATCAAATGATATAAGCTGATAAATGTAAAATGTAATGAGTCTTTCATTAAAACATTACCAATATTGACCCACTTGAATTTAAATAATACAACTGAAAAATGTCCATGATTGTTTAATTCAATTATATCAACCATAATCCCATAGTATCCCACCTATGCAAATGTAAATACACCACTATATTGTGTTTTAAAGTATTATTCATGATAAATTGTATGAAACCTGAATCCATTAATATAGTAGGAATATAATCTCTTATCCTTCCTTAGACGACCTTGAGCCAAAAAATTCAAATCAGAAGCTTCTGGTTGGCGTCATCGAATGGAGGTGGACATGTTGGAGCTTGTTATTTTCTAGCATCCTTGGTAGGTGGTTGGTGCATAAAATCCACCCACCATGGTAGGTGGTAGTCATGGGAGAAGTCCATGGTAGGTGAGGGGATTAGTGGGAGAGTTTTTTCAAACCTGACACCTCCCACCATGCCCATTCAAGGAGGCCTTATAGTTCCACTTGCAATAATAATCCCTGAGCGGTGCCATAAGTATTGATGTTGGTCCCAATATCCTACCTTTACTATATGCTTGGATATCATTCCATAATTTTTATGGATATTATGGTTCCCTTTTAATTTTTTGGTTATATAGGAAGCCTAGGAATATTTCCTCGTAACTCTTAGAAGGTCCTCTTAGTTAAGGGAACTGGTCAGAATAGTGGGTGTTACTGGAACAGTACCATAACGAATTGGAGGAGGAGGTTTATATTTCATATGGGAAATTTGAATTTTATTTAGTATGATACTTCACTCTTTAAAGTTTTAGTCTAAATTATTCTCAAAATCAGAATTGTTACCCTAGAGATATACCTAATGATTACACTAGATCTAGAAGTAAATTGAATTTTTCTTCTTCCATGTTTTCAATGAGGTTTCTTATAGTTATTAGAGTCTTTTCCACTAGGGAACCACTTGTAGTATAAAAAATTATATTAATATTAGTTGTAATTTAACATTAATAAAAATAAATCATTAAAATTTTATCCCTTATTTTGTTGTGTATAAAACAAGCACAAATCCTTTTAAAATGATCATAGTATTCATGAAGTATTTCCCCAATAAATTTTCTTATTAAATAGATTTATTTTATTATTATTTTCATTTTTCATTTTGGGAAACATTTTTCAATAAAAATTAATTTCGTGTCTACCTAGAATCTCATTTTTATGTTCACATTGTACAACCAATTATTTTCAATGTATTTTATAGAGAATAAAACATACCGAAGATTAATAATTTCCTCATCCAAACCCATTGGTTGTAATTTTAACCACATATTATGTACTTACTTAGAGTTTTTGTGTGGGTCCTCTCTAGTAATTCCATGGAATTTTGGAAAAAATAGTAGATCAAAATTTAGTTTGAAGTATGTTTCTTCACCTTTTATTTCAATAAATATAGTTTTAATATCTACATAAATAGAATATATTTCCTTTAATGTTTGGTTATTTACATCCATGTTATAAAAATAAAAATCTAGTTAAGTTTTAGTCCCAAAAGAAGAAGGTTTTAGAGGGTTGTTGATGGGTTTTGTGTCCTCTCTCAAATATTCAATTGTGCATTTCAATGTCGATAATGTAAAAATATCTCTATTTTATGTTTAATGGGTGGTAATTCACCTAATGAAAAATGAAACACGTAAAAAACAAAAAAAAAGGTAATTATAAAACTACTATATATATAAAAATTTAAGATAAAAAAACATATATTTATATAATATAAAAATATTTTATAAAAAATACACACTTTAAAATATAGTACTTCCTGACATTTGTGCTAAAATTTGAGCATGTTATGTTAAATGATCTAATTAATTAGTTTTTTTTGATAATTATTTATAGTATAATGAAGACCTATGGTCGTCTATTTAGGATTATTAATTAGTTTATAGTGTTAATTTTTAATGAGTTTTATAATAAAACTAAAGAAGATGGTTTTTATGCACCCAATAGGTTGTTTTTTATTGCTTTTTCGATTTTATTCCATTACTTATTAGAGGTATTGAGTTATTATTTATAATATTCGATAGAGTGATTATATTAGTTATAGTGAGAAAATATTGTGATAAATGGTGTTAAAAATGACCATACACATGTAAATTGCATTTAGTAATCATGAATAATGCACATATGGCATTACAAGTGATGCTAATAAAGGATGTTGGAGTTTTGAGTTGTTTTGGTTTATACAAGTATTAATAAATAGTTTTGGTGATATCATGTTTTTTATTATTGATAATTATGGTTGTGAATGAATTTTTAGAATCCTATAAGGTATTTTAGAAGGTGATATATGCTTTTGAATATCTTTGGATAAATCTGTATTTAATCACATATATAAGAAAATAGAAGTTGAAATATATTTATAAGGCCTTGATTGTTTTCATAATACTATTGAGAAGATAATAAGACTAGTTTTGTGTAAAGACATGATATTCCCATTGTGTGTATAAGTATTTCTTCATGAGTTTTGTAATATTTCTCAAGGGGTATTTAAAAGACTTCCCAATGGGACTTCATAAGAATTCTCAAGGGGACTTTGAAAGAATCCTCAAGGGACTTCATGAGTCTTCTTAGATGTAATTCTTAAGATATTTTATTCTAAAAAATATTTAAGTATGATGGTACCCTATGGGTTATAATACATAGATATTTATTTTGTAAAACATTATTCATATTAATAAGACTTTTCCTCTATAAAAATGGAAAGGTGTCAACGTACTATGTGGATCATATGACTTTTATATGGACTTTATAAAACATTTCTCTCACTATATGATTTTTTTAATTAATAAAAATGGTTGATAAATGGAAGATTCATTAGGTTTATTATAAAATTGGTGATTCTATCCATGATGTAGGATGTATAAGTTCGTATGGGGAGGAAAACTATCCCATGAGTTTCTTTGTGATATTCAAGACCGTGTAAATAGATTGTGAGGTTTCCTACCACCTTCACCTACCCCCAATAACTGGAGTTGGTACATGACCTCTCACACATGTCACAGCTGAGGAGATACATACATGTTCCAATGCACATCATCAACAAGAGAATACCTTATGGGGAATGAACATCCCTTTGGTTCACGTTCTGTGGCAGCATGGAAACATTCCGGTCTTCCTAGGAGCAGGAGATCCAGGTGTGATCTCAGTATCCTAAGTTGTTTTCCCTAATTTCTCTTTTAGAGGAAGAAAATCATGAAGGAGGCTGTTTTCGACACTTTTGTCGGGCCACACATCCGTTTTTTGGGACTCACTAGCTGTTTCCCCACATTCCCAATTTCTAAAGGTAGGCGACATCTATCGCTTATTCAGGGATGTTTTCTTTATGATCAAAATGGGTTGATGGGATGTCGATTCCTCCTTCCATGGATTCTTCCTTAGAATTCATCACCTAGTCCAGGTCAACCTCATAGATATAAGATGTTGTTTCTGAAACTCTTCTCGGCTCCATATCATTGTGGACACCGGTTAATTAAAATACTTATGTATTGATATTCAAAGGGGTCTTGATAGGGATGCAACCTTAAGTCAGAGTGGATTCTAACATTAGGCATGTCGGGGCATATCTAGATGCATGGACATGGGGGAACCTGCATTCTTCCTCATAAGAGGGCATCGCAAGGGGAAGAACCCAAGGCACCTCACATTAGTTGCGAGGTATTTTGTGTCGGAGGCTTGTCTCTGAGGATTTCCATAGCTTCCCATATTTAACACGGGGTATGCCATGAGTTTAACATCTTGAAGAGACAGTTACACCAAAGTCATTTCTTAAAAGGTTTTCATCAGGCATCTCATGTTTAACACGAGGTAGGTCATGAGTTTAACATCTTGTGAGGACAAAATGGGAGTGATCAGAAAATACCATAGAGACAAATCAGATTAGTATATACCTTGGAGGGAGCACCTAGATGGTTTACAATATGGATAGATCAAAACACCCACTGAGGGCAGATATGAGGTGGTGTGTCCCATGGAAGGAAGATATCACACTATGAAGGATGATATAAACACCACCGAGGGAAGACCAGGGAAATTACACCCTAGAAAGGGGTACATAGAGGTTTTCCATTGGTTGGGATTAAACCTCAGGGAGGTTTCCTACATAATATATATATATTAAAGGGGTCAAAACCCATGTAGTTCAAATGGAGAGACATGAAATCAGAGTGTACACAAAGGACAACGAACTCGAGACATGCTAGTTCTTAAGAATAGATAGCGTCCCATCACAAGAGGGAATCTATTGGGTGTATGGTTATAGATTGTGTGGGGCTTAAGCATGGTTATCTTCCCAACGGAATGTTGTGATCTCACCGAGATTTGGTGGCCTAGGAATGAATTAGGATGGATGATGGATGTTTGGAAAAATGGATGATAAGAATGAGATGGAACCGACATAAAGATGATGGTGATATTCGGATCGAACCTCAATGGGGATTCCTATATATCCCCATGTTAGGGAATCAATTTCCACATAGTTTGGTGGGATGATGGGATACCTAAAGAGGTGGCCTATTAGAATGGATTCTTGGATGGGACCATACGGAAGTAGAACCTCTCGGTTGGGGTGTGAATTTCCAGAAATACAAAGTCTCAAGGGAGAGACTAGGATGGGACATGAGATATATGATTGAACCTCAGAGAGTCTTCCTACATATCCCCATTATAGGGAACAAAATTCCACTTAGTTTAGAATGTGGCATAAAATTGGGATGTTCACAAAGGACAGGGACCCAAAAACATGTAGGGGCTTACTTGTGGTTAGCAGCACAAGAGTTGGTTTGATGCCACTAAGGGACGAACCAGGGATGTGGGTCCTAGTAAAGGGGATACCATAGTTTACCATTGTTTGGGGTACAACCTTAGGGAGGCTTCCAATGTACCCTTCACAGGATACAGGGATCAAAAATCACATTGTTCAAATAGGTTACTAGTGTTTGGGGTTGAACCTCAGGGAGGCTTCCTATGTACCCTGTCTAGGAGACATGGATCAAAACCTGTATAGTTCATGGTGAGGCATAAGATCAGGGTGTGAACGAAGGACAGTGACTCGAAGATAATGGTGGGGTCTTACACATGGTTAGCATCTTGAGATTTATCTAACACCAGGGGAGGAAGACGAGATAGTTGGATATTTACAAAGTGGAATACAACATCTTATCATAGATTGGGATTGAACCTTAGAGAGGATTCCTAAATACCCTATATAGACAGGGATTAAAAACCATGTAGTTCGTATAGGTAAAATTTGGCGTCCTGCATGACAAAAAGGGGAATATAGTTAAACATCATGCATGACGAGGATGAACCAACCTGAAGTTGTCAAGACCTATGGGTGATCATCTTGAACCTCAGCGGGGCTTCATATGCACCTTTATAGGAGATAGAAAAGATTAAAGTCCACGTAGTTTGGTGGGAAAAGGATGGGGCTTACATACTAAGGGGGACCGCAGAGGATACCATGGTCGGTGCTTACTCAAAGACCATGCGAGTCATGCTCAGTGTTAGAAACAAGAGGCAAAAAAGACCTGGAGATCAGGTCACAACAATTGTGTCCATAAGAAATAGATCAGGGATTCTACGTGGTTGGTGGTCCAAAGAGGAAACAGGGGCTTATGCTTAGATAATGGCCTAGGGATATGGATATTGGGACTTACTCCACGATGGAGGCCCGAGTGACTCTAAGGAGTGTTAATGGGGAAAGGGGCTTATGCATGGAAGCTACCCTGGTGCTGCTAAGGAGAAATAGTGGTAAATAGGGCTTAATCATCAGCGCTTCTTGGGTGCCTCTAAGGAGCAAAAATGGTGAAAGGGTCATATCCAAAGAAGCTTCCCGGGTGCCACTAAGGAGCAACAATGGTGAGTTGGGATTAATAATGAATACTGCCTGTAATTTCTTCCTCATGTTCGGCCATGAGGGAATCCCAACTCACTTGCGGTTTGAGGCATATAATTGAGGCCTAAACCTATTTTCTAGTGCACAAGCAAGATAATGCTAAGGGCTTTGGAATCAGTTCTAATAGAGGGAGATGAAATGTGTGAATCAGATGCCCATCATTCAGATCACAGTGGGAGATGCATGACAGAGGGAGATGACTATTGACCATATTCGAATCATAGCATCCACATAGTATTATCTTGAGATGGAAACAAACAAAATAGGGCCAATCGTGGAATATATTCGAAACAAATGGACCAAATCAAAGTGTCGTCCAATGTCTTCCAGGGAATTTTCCCATAATGGTAGGTGAGATGAAGTGGCATTAGACCAGCCCATTAGGGGGTCCCTTAAGAAATAAAAGATGATGAAGATCTAAATGAAGGGCAAACAAAGTGTGAGGTGGAGTGATGGAATGTTTTAAAGGATTCCAACACTCTAGAAATTATTCCATTGTAATCATGGTGAGAGGCATATTAAGATTTTTACATATGGAATCTCTTATTTGGAACAAGAGGCATCCTATTATTGAATGATAGGGAATTCTATAATTTAAATTCATGTAGTGAATCTTATTGGTATCCTTCATTTTGAACATAAGGAATCTATTGTTTTGAGCAATTGGATTCCTATTTTTTCATATATGGTGTACTATAGTTTAAAGTCATATAGATGGGACTATTGGCATCTTATGGTTAGTTCATAAGGCATCTCTTTTTTTGGAGCAATAGGCACCTTTATTTTTTGTACAGTGTGTACTACTGTTTGTAGTCGTGTAGAGAGGAATATTGTCATATTATGCTTGGCACATAAGGAATCTCTTTTTTGGAGAAAGAGGCTTCTTATATGTTTTGAATAGGGTTATCTAAAGTTTAGAGTCATATAGAGAGGACTATTGGCATCTTATACTTGGCGCATAAGGCATCTCTTGTTTAGATCAAGACAGATCCTATATTTGTTGTATAGGGTGTACTATAGTTTATAGTCACATAGATAGAACTATTAGAATATTATTCCTAGAGCATAAGGAATATCTTGTTTCGAGGAAGATTCATCCTATAATTTTCCTATAGGGTGTACTGTAGTTTATAGTCATATAGACAGGACTATTGGCATATTAACATTCGCACATAAATCATCTCTTGATTAGAGAAAGATGCATCATATACTTGTTGTATAAGGTGTAATACTGTATATAGTTATGCATAGATGACCATTAGGCATAAGGCTTCAATAAATGGTTAGTGTTGGGACTTACATAATAGCATCCCTTTGTGGTTCAACCCGACATTGGAACCCAGTGATGAGGTTTGGGATATTTTTTGAATAATGGTTCGACACAAAGTACTCAGGGAATTGAAGATGAGTATCTCAACTCACAACATGTGAAAGGGAGTAAGGGGAATATGCTAAATGAAGTTTTTTCATGGAGTGTGGGGGAGTATCTATAATCATTGTATTCCAAAGGTGGAAGGTGGATGGACATTAGGGTGCAATGGAAAATGTCAAAATCCATTCCTAAAACGATTTTAGTGAGAATTTCAATTTTTCATGGGGGTCACTGATGGTTGAGAAGGGATAGACCCCGAGGGCTGGGACTGTAGCCTGATACTAATACCAAGAAGATGTGAAACCCTCATATATGGACGGGTGGGTGAGGAGTTAGGAGTTTCATGAAGTATAGGGTTTTGAAAAGGAAAGGGGTTTGAGGAGCTAAGGGTCTTGTGATGCATGGTGGATTTATAGAGATCAGGGTATCATAGAGAAAAGGAGCTTTGTGGAGCTTAGGATCTCACCTTTGATGACCAGCCACCAGAGGAGACTTGCTGTAGTAGTTGGTGGATACCTTTATTGAAAATCCCACAGGAGCTGGTTGCCACCCATAGAAAACATGAAGAAAATATACCTGTTTTCTTCTCCGCATATCTATAAATAAATATGGGATATATGTTAACATATGTGATATGATAGATAATGGGAATTTGTATTATGTTCTTTCCTTTTAAATAATAATAATTTTCTTCCTTCCCGATGGATGTAAGTCATCTGACCGAACCACATAAATCCTTGTGTCTCAATTTTGTATTTTGTTTTCTTATTTGTGTGATATTTTTGAGATCATGAGAACTTATTCCCCAAAAAATTGGCACCATAGGTTTTTTTATTACCTACGAATCATAATATCAGAAAACCCGCTATCCACACATCTGCAATCACTGCTGTCCGCATTTCTTGCTGGGAGCTGCTGTTTGAATTCAGATCTGCGCCAATGATGACACTACTGTGCTCTTGATGTTGCTACATTCGATTTATTCCCCTTGTTCTACCTTTAGACCTATTTTGTCTATGTTTCTTGCTCAAAGATGGAGTCTACAAGTCCTAATATGTATCTAGGTGTTGTTGTCCTCTCGCAGCCACCTCTAGTTTGATCTCTAATTTTCTCCTCCCAATGGGACTTTTTTTTTCTTGAAAACCCAGTGCACACAAGGGTGAAACATGTGCAGGAATGTCTAAAATATAAAGGGGCATTGTTTTTTGGGTAGTTTTGAATACAAAAGAAAATGTGGATTTTGTGTTTTTGTGTGTGTTTCTATGTGGAAGACAAAAAAGGAAAGGGAATTTAAAATTAAAAAAAAGTTCAATTTGTTTTGAATCAGTGTAAATTTTTTCAAAGGGTGATTTGTGTATTTTTTCATGAGTATGTAAAGAGATCAAAAAGGTGGATTTTATTAATTTTGATAATTGGAGGATCCACATGAGCGGTGGGGAATTAATATTTTATTTGAGATTATTTTTGGTTATTTTTTTTGTATTTAAAATAAAAATAAGTTGAAAGAGATGTATTTTATTTGATATTTGATTAGAAAAATTAAATTGCCAATTTCATCATTTTTGACTATTCAGGATTCATCAGTGGTGTATATTTTTGGAAATTATGATATATTTTGTGATGAATAATCCATAAACCAAAAGTAGGTTTATTACTTCTCCAGGATCCCAAATAGTCTATTCTAGCTACACAGGCTAGTACTGAAAATACTTCTGGACATAGAAGTGTGGTGTCTAGTACCAAATTTTAGGTGGAGGAGTTCGACGAGACTAACAACATTATCATGAAGCAATGTAATGTTTTGGATATTGTAACTCAACATGAGTTATATATCTCCTTGGAATAAAATCCTACCATCAACTCTAATGGTGATTGGAAAAGACTTGATCGATAGGCCTGTGGTACGATACGACTACGTTTGGCTAAAGATCATAAATACAGTGTGATGTGGGAAAATTTTCCAAACATTTGTGGAGTATTATGGAGAATAGGAATATGGAAAAAAGAATTGAAAATAGGTTGTTCTTGAAAAATGAATTATTCAAATTTTAGTACATGAAAGGTATGTCCATGATTTAGCACTTGGATTCATTTAATAAAATTATGGCAATTTTAAAAAGATTGGAGGTAATAATTAGAGGTGAAGATAAGGCTTTGTTGTTGTTGACATCTATACCAGAGAGTTATGATCACCTTACTATGACATTTATTTATGGTATGGATGAGTTTAAATTGTTTGATGTATCAAATGAAATAGTTAAAATTGAGTACAGGAGGATGGAAAAGTATGATCGTTGGGATTCTCCATCTGAGCCATTGAAGAAAATTAGAGGTATGTTATATGATAGGAAATCTGAAATATTTAGGATAAATGAATCAACATCGACATCCAAAGTAGAGTCTATCTTTAGAAATCAAGGAAAAAGCGAGTGTGCCTACTATCATGAAAAAGGTATTGTAAAAATACTATCCCAAAATTGGGAAATCGAAGGAATATGTTGTATAGAGAACCGATGATGTTGAAGATACTATCCTCATTTTATCCATGGTTAACCATTCAGAAGGATAGATTCTCGATTAAGGTTGTTCATTCCATATATTCAGGTGTCAATATTGTGTTCCAAAGATCAATGCATTCGATAAAGGTGTGGTATTTATGAGAAATAAAATCCCTTGTCATATGAGAGGAAGTGGAACAATACAGTTGAAGATGCATGATGGTACAACTCGACACCTTATAGATGTGAGATATGTACTAGAATTGGTGAAGAACCTCATATCACTTGTAGTTTTGGATAATCTTAGTTACTAGATAAATATTGAATCTTGATTAATGAAAATTATTTATGGGGCAGTCCTTGTGATGAAATGTATTCTGAAAGGTACATTGTTTTATTTGAATGTTGAGACAATTACAAGTGTAGCAATAAAATCATATAAGATTATCAACACTGGTAGAATATGAAGGATTATACGAAGAAATTCCAGGCCTGGAAAATCGGTTAGTTATACTCTTTCTGTGGTTGAAGATAGTGTTCCAGATTACAGTCAATATGTTTTGTATGATAATGAAATGAACTCGTGGAAGTCTTTTAAGGAAGAATATATGAAGTCACTACATCTGAATATGATATGGGATATTTTTCCTCCTTCAAAGGAAAAGATATTTGATACATGGATAAAGTTCAAACATTCATTGGACATGATCAATATGACTAAATATTGAGATTTCTATAGGCATCGAGAAGGGAACAAAAGGTAGAGAGATGTGTTTCAGCAGCAACATGAAAATTTGTTTCAGTTACATGATGATTTATTTGAGCAGCAACATGGTAATATTTTTATTTATGGTGGATATTGTTGAGATTTTGATGGAACAAGATCACCATATTTCTATGGTGTCTGGATTCCTTTGATTAAAAACCACTGTAGGAGACTTGCTATAGCATTTGGTGGTAGCCTATGTTGAAAATCCTACAAGAGCTAGTTGCCACTTGGAGAAAATAGGCAGTAACCATCTATATTTTACCCTCCAAATATTTGGAAATAAATATGGGGTGGATATTACCATATATGATATGATAGATAAGTGGAATTTTTAATATTTTCTTCCATTTGGAATGATAATAATCTACGTCCTTCCCTGTGGATGTTTGTCAACCAACAATACCATTTAAATTTTTGTGTCCCTATTTTGTGTTCTGTTATACTGATTGTGTGATATTTTTTTGAGAGTGAGAACTTTTTCCCCTACAATATTAACATGGGAAACATATTCAACTAGAGTAAAAATATTTTTCCTTCCTCACCATATTGTTTATCCTCTAAATGAAAAATTTATGAACACTCTCTTAAGTCATGTAATAGGTTTTTGTTGAGAAGATCTCATCCGCCTAGAGGCTCTTCCTCTTCGAGTGATCCTGTCCTACTGGTTCAAGAACAAACCAAGTAATTTTTACACATCTTCCCCCATCATAACTCTAACGCTTCCCCATTAGGTATCCCAAAATCCCTTCTAGGACCTCCTCTTGAATATTTTATTGGGACCTACAACCTCCCCCTCTAGCTACACCCTCTTGGTCACCTCAGGCCACCTCCTCTTGGTCCCCTGATTTCCCCCCATGCCTCATATTCTTATGGATTCCATCTCTCTACCAATTATTGGTCTTTAGGATTGATCCTATATGATCCTATAAAAGTCAATGTCTCCCCTTGTTAGTAACTGTTTTTCTTCCCACTCTAATCTCTCTCTGCTTAGGTAAGGAGAATGCCCCTCTTCTCTTACTTTTGACTCCTACAGTCCCTGTTCAGGATCTACCATAAGGACATTAGAATATTTCTTCGAGGAGAATCCTATAGTTTATGAAACATCCTAATTGTCTAGAGGAACCTATCTTCCATTCTCCAGATTCATCATCCTTATAATCTTGTATCAGTGTAGTGCGTACCAGATCCCATATCCACCGTCTATATCACAAGAACTCTTCTTCTTCTTCTATCGATAAGGTATTTTAAAAACAAAAACATATTTTCAATAAATGATGACATTGATTATATATAATGAACATGTTATTGGTGTGTGGGTTAAAATAAGTTTAGTTTTTTAGGAAATCCAAATGAACATATCTTATATGGTGTCATTTTTGGAACCTAAACATCATACCTCAAAAAATTTGATATTTTCTTCAAGAATGATGATGACAAAGTACACGAATGTTTCGCCTAAAAACATACATATTTGGATTTTATGGAATTTAAAATTCTCATTTGAATTCATAAATTCCTTTGATCAATATATTACCACAAAAGTGTAATCAGGATCTCAATTTTTTTACAACATTCTTATATGCTATGTGTGATGCAGCGGCTTGAGAATTTATGTGGAAGGATCTTATGGAATCTGATCCCAGAAATCTTTCATGGATCCTTAGGGGTGGATTTAATGTTCTTATGGATCCTTTAAATTATAAAGGAAGAGGTTATTTATTGAGTAAGGTGAGTCAATAATTTTCTGTGTCTTTATCGCGGATGAGGCTTCTTAACTTAGGCTACTCTAGTGATCATTTTACATGGTGAAAAAATCACATAGGAAACAATCACACTTTTTGTCAGTTTGATAGGTTTCTTGAAAATATTCATGCCATATCAACCTAATCTTGCACAAAACTATCCCATTTGGTAAAAACATTATCCGATAATTCTTGACTTTAAGTTGATCTGTGCTTTAGAGCTAATAACAACAATCAATTTTTCTTTATTCAATGTTGGATAACTGATCGAGACTATCCTTGGGAAGTGGAAGTGTCATAGAAAAATACATTCAAAGGAATTCCTTGGTTGGGCCTCCATAATAAATTGAGACATATTGAAGGTTCACTTCAAAAACTAAGTCAAAATTCTCCCCCAAGAAGTCATGACTAAGAAGAATAGACTAAAGTGGTGGATCTATTGGAAGTCTCCCTCAAGAGATATTTGGATGAAGAACTTTTGAATAATATTTGTAGGAAAAAACATGATTTGGAGGATCAACTTGTAGCTTAGTAAAGAATTTATTGAGATCACTCTTGAGTAAAATGGTTGAAATAAGGTGATAATAAGACTTTGTACTTTTATGATTGTATTATAGAGAGGTTTCATACCATCCGACCAAACAGTTACTGTAAGGAAAGTTATTATACTTCAGACCAAATCGAAGTAGGAGGAATGATAGTCTCATTCTTCCACACTCTTATTGCAGGTCCTGATCCTCAAAGGTTCAATGAATATACTTCTATTTAATGCGAAAATTTTGATGCTATCCTTTGTGTTGTTTTAGACACCAATAATTACTTCCTGGAAGCATTCGAAGAGGAACGCGAAATCCATGAAGCTATTTTATCTCTCAATCATTCTAGAAATCTATGTCCAAATAGATTCCCTGGTATCTTCTTTTTCTCTTCTTGTGAGATTACCAAAATTATTCTAGTTGATGTAGTGCATGATGTATTCTATAGTGGTAGCATTCTAAGAGGGGAAAGATCTACTTCGATGGTTCTCATCCATAAAATGATGGAAGACTTATCTATTAAACATTTATATAGTATAATACTATTAAAATATCCATACAATTTCCTAGAAAACCTCATCAATGGGTCGATGTCTACTCTCCTAAATCAGTGGATTTCAGTTGAGAAACTAAATTTTGTTAATGGGAGATCAATTCAAGGAGCAATTGGGGTGGATGAAGAAGTTATCTGTGACATAAACTAAAAAGTGAAAGGATTTAATGCTATTATTAAACATGATATTGACAAATTCTATGACAAAATCAAATAGTCCTTTATTATTAAAATTTTATCCTACATAGGATTATCTAGTATAATGATTCACATTATGTTCATATGATTAAGCTCTCATTAGATTTTAGTTGTGTTTCTCAATAAGATATGGGGATTCTTCAAGTCAGTTCATGGATTATGGAATGGAGATCCACTTTCTCCATGTTTTTTATCCTCACACAGAACACTCTTAGAAACCATATACACAATGTTATCAATGAAGGCCATATCTCAGAGTTTTGGTGGAGACTTCAATCCCCTGGCATCTCTCACTTGATGTTTGTGGATGACACTATTCTTTTTATCAATGATAGAAAAAATCCATTCAATGTGTTACAAAATATTCTTTATGAATACTATAAGTGGAGTGGTCAGCTCATTAATCTGGAAAAAATAAGTATATACATTGTAATGTCTCGGACCCTAATGCCACCCGAAACGATTCCCAAAGAACAGTAGGTCACTTGACCTCAAGTACATCTCAACAAAAACCAGACGATTCTATCTAATAGTGAGGGCCTAGGTGAGTCAGTGGGGAGACTATGGCCTCATTAACATAGAATCACAATGGAAGTCAAACATACTATAAATAGCGGAAGCAAAATAGCTAGTCATCTAAAATTAAGGTGATACAAGAATACATATCAATAAAAATAAGTGTCTTATATACAAAATGATGCATATGGTACAAGTATCTATAAAAAAGAAAGAACAGTACATGGAAATACAACACAATAAAAGTATCGCAAATAGAACAAAAGACCAAAAAGATATCCAGCATCATGCTCCCCAGCTCCAAATCCACAATCAACAACTTGTAATAGGGTGCTTTCCCATATCATCACCTACAACCATATAATCGATTTGGGTCCCCAAGAAGACCCAAACTGGGTGCGATATAAACATCCTAATAGGAAACCACCCAGGTCTATACAGTTCTAACAACAATTCAAAAAAAGTGTTAGCAACTATAAAAACCCAAGAAGTAAAAAATGTATGCTCATGGAATAGGTCTACTGTAATAATTAAAACCATACATCTCTCAAGGCTACATGAAAAAGAGAGTCGGCTCCTAAGAAGGAAGATATAACCATGTAAATAAGAAAGTCACATGGCCACACTGTACATCCATCTATATATTGTAACCCACAACCATGCTGTATAGAGAAAACAAGTTCCCCACTACAACTCCGTATAGTGGATTCAAATATCCCACGACCTTGCCGTATAGTGAAGTGTAGACCAAAAGAGCCAGATCCATGGGGTCATCAGACCATGACATCCAAGTAATAAATATCTAGACCACAGAGGGATGGATCTAAGGATCTTGTCCTGGGAATCCAATTGATTCCCATGGGAATCATTAGAGTAAAGTTGGTTAGGCCCTGGTTGGGGTCCTAGGAACATGGAAATAGAAAGTCCTACACAATCCTGAGAAAGACAGATCCATAGGGTAGCAAGGCCTACGACATCTTACAGAATCAAGACCCAAGGGGTAGAGTCAACCAAAGGAATCCACTACCACATTCAAGATCCAAGGAGAGTAGTCCAAATCAACTATCAAACCATTAAATCAACTAATCAATCGTTAAAACATTCAAAATTAACTTTCATAAACATGCGAGTATACCCACTCACATCAACAAGCACAAGCCATGAGTATACCCACTCATGAAATACATTTATCATTTATGAAGCATATGGGTCCACCATCCCATATAGTCTATTTAAAATTCCATTATTCATTTAATTATTATATACACACCCGTATTATCAATTTAACTTTCCAAACTATCAAAATAGACAAGGCATAACATGATATTCATTAACCAAGGCGTTAGTACATCTCCTAAACAGGCTATTCAAGCTATCAAAGCATTAACGGGCTTCCTATAACTATGTAAGCATAAGAACACACCCCTTGGGTGGTTTAAATAGGCTTAATCAAGCTATTTCCTAAGGATTTACCCCTCAGGTGACCTCAAAACGAGAAATTAGTGGCAACGAACCTGAACGGAACCTATGGTCAACTTCACTAGGTCTCACTATAGCCACTAAAAGCTACTCGATCAAAAATGAGACCTCACCAGAAAGTTAGACAGATAGAGTAAATGTAAGAATTTTGAAAAACACAAAATAAAATTTGAATGACGGTATAGACCACCTACCTCACCTCGCTAGTAGATTTCTCATCTAGTATCAAGTCTTGATTCATCATAGTTTGGAATAAATCTGAATAACAGATGAAGAACATGATATTAGTGCACATGAGCCTAAATCCAAATACTAAAGCCATTGTTCTGAAGAATAAAAAAAGACTAAAAAGTAATTGAGGACATACCATTGCGGATCTGATGAGACAATCGACAATTTAAATGGAGGTGGGACGAAGGAATTGGATCAAAGACTATGCTAGTCACCTAAATGGAGACTACATAGAGGGATGATTTTAACAGGATAAGAAAAACTAATTTGGGCTTAAAAAGGAAAAAGTTTATTAATTTAAAATTTTAAACAAAACACCCAGTACGGTTGCATGGTTTACCCGCATGATTTCCCAAATAGTGGGGAAACCATACGCACCTCATTGTCTAGAATGGGGAATATCTCAAGGTTACCCAAGATGGTTTAATAATAGTGAAAAAGTGTTCTTCTAAAAGCCTTTACTATTCACATCCCTCACATTGTTTGTAATAACTCTGTACAAGTCATGTGCAAATCGTGCGCCAGGTCATTTTTTGGCCAAAACATAGTTCCCGACTCCAAAATGGCCTCAAACACCTCCAAAACTCCTGTGGCCAAGTTAAGAATTTACATAAGGCCATGACACGACATTTAAACCGAAAATAAAAGTATCTTTACCTTGCATAGAAATTTTAGTTCTTAGAATATTCCCCCTTATAGCAATTCATCTTTGAATTTCTCTCTGGAGGGTGTTCAAGATTCGTCTGAGAAAAACTCCACCCACTGAGCAAGTATGGCGGCCTCCCTCTCCAAAGTCTTGTCCTATAAATGGTCATGCTACCATAGCACACATACTATACGAACTGATCAGACATGAAGAACCTTTGTGCTCCTATCAATAATACGAATCAGATGCTCCTCGAAGGAGGCATCATCCTGAAGGTCAACCTTTTAAGAAAAAAAATTCGAGACGAGTCTGAGTGATAGCAGAATAGCTGAGATACATGGAAGACATTGTGCATATAATGATACCTAAGAGGTCACTGCAAATGATAGGCTTCCGACCCAACTCTCTCAATAATCTCAAACGACCCAACATATCATGGTGAATTTTTACTGTATCTCTTGATAACCCTATGTCCGAACCGAGGAGGAACACATAATAAAACATGATCCCTAACATCGAACTCTAGAGGTTGTCTGTGGTGATCTGCATATGATTTCTAGAAAGACTGTTTAGTAGCCATCCTATTCTGAATCATCGGGACCTGTACAGAAGTCTCCTACAGGAGTCTATTTCCTAGTAAAGTTGCCTCTCTTTACTCTAGCCAACATATGGGATAACAACATGTCCTACTATATTAATCCTCGTACGGATCCATCTGTATCATATCCTGATAAATTTTATTATAGGAGAACTCAATTAGGGTTATGTGCCTCTACCAATTTCCCCCAAAATATAGGATGAATTCTCACAACATGTCTTTTAAAACCTATATCGTAAGCTCTGAGTAACCATCTGTTTGAGGGTGGTATGCTCTGATCAGAAGTACCTATATTCCCAATGCCCTTTCAAAAATCTTATATAAACGAGATGTAAATTGGGCATCCCTATTTGAAATGATAGTGCATGGGACCCAATGAAGTTGTAACACTAATCAGAGGTACACTTTTACAAGATCATTAATAATAAAGGGATCCTTAATTGGAATGAAATGTGCGGCCTTTGTAAGCCTCTCAACAACAACCCACACAACATCATTACCTTGAGGAGAACACAAAAAAAACCTATCACGAAATCCATCATGAAACCTTCCAATTTCCACTCTGGGATAGGTAACTGTTGTAAAACCCCAGATGTTCAATGATGTTCCACCTTCAACTACTGATAGATGGAACACCTAGTAACAAAAAAAATCTAACCCTCTCTTCATTCTCGACCACCATTACTAAAGTCACAAGTCACAGTAAATATTGGTAACCCAAGGATGTACATCCTAAGATGAATCATGAAACTCCTGCATCAACTTCTCTTGTATATCCACTAGAACCCAGACACATCCATGGATATGCAAGATTTCATCATCAGCTACAGTCAAACCAGGAGGAGGGTCCTCACATGAAACACCATACTGTATAACTATGTCTTCAGAATCCAATAGGTACCTCATCCTAACTATGTTCAGTATGGTAGAGGTAACAACTAAGGATGAAAGAAAAGTCTTCCCCTGTCTGTCATGCACTGCCAGATGAATCTCAGAAAACAATGCCATAAGGTGCCACTCACTACTGGCCTGCTACATTGCATATACGTGAGTTATCATACCCAGGGCATCAGCCATTGCATTAACCTTACAGGGCATTTATTCATGTTCAAAGTCAAAGTATTGTAGGTACTCTACCCACCTTTACCGCATCAAATTCATGTCATGCTATGTAAATATATACATGGGGATTTTATGGTCCTTGTACACAAAATAATTCTCCCCAAGTAAATAGTACCTATAATAGCACACCTCAGGAACAACTACCGCTAACTCGATATCATGCATATGGTAGTTCTACTCTTGAGGCATCAGCTACCGACACTCATATTCCATGACTCGATCTCCCAGAATCTGCACTTCCCCCATCCTAATACATTAAGAATCATTGTAAATCCTGTAACAATATCCCTACTCTAGTAGTATTATGACTGGTGTTGATGTCAACCTACCTTCATCTCTTAAATGGCTATCTCAAAAAATTCTGACCACAGAAAATTCACACCCTTCTTAGTCAATCCCATAAACGGTGCTTCTATGAATGATAATTCCTATATAAAATGAATGTAGTAGCCAGATATCCCCAAGAAGCTTTGAATGTCAAAAACATTCTTGGACTGTTCCCAAGAAACTACAACTCTCACCTTGTATGGGTCCACTAACACTCCAATCTATGAGATTATGTGACCTAGTATGTGAATCTAATCCATCCAAAAGAGGAACTTTTCCAGCACATGATATTAATGATGCTCTCTTAGTGTATTCCAAACAATCTCAATATGGTTGGAATTGTCATGATGATTTTGAGAATACACAATGATATCATCCATGAAATCCACCAAAACAAATCTAAGGATGGAACACTCAGTTCATGAAAGCCATGAAAACTACTGGAGAGTTTGTGAGACCAAACAACATAACCCCATACTCGTATAACCCATACTTGCAATGAATGTTTGTATGAGGTATGTATGTAGATAGAACATGAACCTGGTGATATCCTAACCTCAAGTTGATCTTCAAGAACACTTGAGCTCCTCAAAGCTGATCAAATATATCATCTATACATGGAAATGGATATCTGTATTTAACTATCATCTGGTTCAATTTCTGATAATCCATGTATATCCTTAGAGTTTCATCTGCCTTTTTCCCAAAAAAGGACCGCAGAACCACACGAAGAAATACTATATTTGATAAACCCATTTGCGTCCAAATCCTATAGCTTCATCTTGATCTCCTACAACTCCATTGTAGCGATCCGTTATAGAGGAATGGATACTAGCACAACTCCTGGCACTAGATCGATAGAGAACTACACCTATCTCTTAAGAGGTCAACTAGAAAAGCCATCAAGAAATATATCCCTGAAACGCTCAACTACTGGGGGAAGGTCTGTCTGACTCACTCCCTAATCATCCAGAAATAAACTGCCAATCCGGTCTATCATCTCGCATAGCCCACAATTCTGGGGTCCATCTCTACTCACCTGGACATCCCATTCACCATTTTGAATAAACACTACACCCTGTGATTATGTAAAAGTCACCCTTCGACAATAGTAGTCAATATACACTCGATGAACAAGAAGCCACACCATTTCGAGAATGATGTCAAATATTTTCAAATCAAGGACATAAAGATCCTAGATGAAGTGACACCCTCAGACCTCAAAGAGCACTCCATACACTGGCACACATCAACCATTCTAACTCCCAACAACGTGTCTCACATCAAAACACCCTCATAAAGAAAAAACACAAGACCCTGGATTTTTACCACTTATAAAGAGATAAAACCGTGAGATGAACCTATATAGAAAAGATAATATGCAATAGTAGAAGCTAATAAGATCTTACATCTCACTATAGATGGTCTTGGATCCTACTCCTATTAGGCCTATTGCACTGCATATGTCTAGAATGTACCACATCCCTATAAATCTTCCTAGCTCCTCTAAGATAATCAGACCTAATGTCTTTGAGAAATAGATGTTTGGATACCATGACCATGACCAACACAACCCTGGCCTGACCAACATGCACGTTTCTAGCTCCTAGCCTGATATGGAGCTGACGACCCTTCTCCTGGGCTTAACATTGGAGCTGACCCCATACTACATGTAGCTGGATGGAAGGTCCAACAAGACTGCTGCATGTGTCCCATATTTTTGCAAGCTAGACACTTGACTAGGCTGTGGGAGCACTAACTTTTTGTGGGGCCTCACCTACCATACTGAGGGAAAAACACCAAGATTCTTTCACCCACAACCTGATTGTCACTCAAATCATAGAAAGCCTCAAAATGATGCTTCCCTTCTAAAGACATATATCAACAGGGGAAAGAAACATAACTCCCTTATTATCTACCCCCTGCTTCACTCAGGTTTCACTCTACAATCAATGCCTAATTCACAATCTCAGTGTTATAAGGCTTCCTAAACAAATTGACCTAGGGTCTGATAGCATATCTGAGACCTTCCTCGATGTGCCATGCCCTCGACAGCTCGTTGGTAAGATACAGTAGCACAAAATGCTATAGCCCTGTAATATGTGATGATTATTGCATAACCTCCCTCATGCCTTTCTCCAGACACATAAACTCACTAGACTGCTTTACTCGCAGAGTCGCCAGGTAAATGTAGTCATAGTAGTGTATTTGGAATTCATTCCAACCCATATCAATCAGCCCACCCACTGGATCAAAACCTCACACGAGCGCATTTCCTCTCCACATATCATATACATTGCGGGATTTACCCTCTACTCTAGAGGAATCTCCAAATTCTTGAAAATCGCTAACGTGGTTTGTAGCCATAGATCTAGAGCCTATGGTCCACCATCCCATGAAAACATAGGAGGATTATACTTGGGGACACTTTTTTTAGCTCAGTCATAGCCAGGTCTAGCTATGGTGCTCCCTGGATCATCTGCATATAACAAAACAAACCCTCATGGAACTGTTCCTCAACACCTATGTCCAGAATTTCCTCAGGTTTCGTAGTTGGCACTATAGGAGAATTAGACGGTGGATCGTGGCCCACAGTCTCTAAAGTATGGTCATCGCATCCATCACCGAGTACAAATGGAGGTCGTCATGGAGACATGTCTCAATAATTCCAAATGAATGCCTGAGGAAATAACAACATCAATGAAAAAAGCTCAAAATTGCAAGACTAGTGACAACCATCCTAGAAACCAGGTCAAACCCGCAACCTACTCCTAAATGCAGGACTGTATAAATAACAACCAAGGAACCACTAGAAACTATCCCTCTCAACCACTAAAAAGCGCGGTCTAGGTAAAGTCTTTATTCATTGGTTCATGTTTCCATTTCCATTTCAAGTTCACATTTAGTTACCCAGGAAATTTCACCAAGCGTTTACGAATTCCTGAATCCATGAGCACCTAGAACACCTCATGAACCGAAAACTTGGTTCCCATTCAATCCATACTTGTAACAAGTTTATTCAGCATTTACATTTCACTGGTGCATAATTTCCCAATTAATAAGGGCCCATACTACCTATGGATTGAGAGATGACATCACACCTGTATCTAAATCACCCAACTAACATAATAGCAGTCACAACTATCACATCATCTATCACAACAACATGCAATATCTAATGAATTCAAGATGACACAGCATAATGCATGGAATGTGATTCTAACAAGTGTCTATATATTGTATGAGATGGAACACCATCATCTCATTGGGTTGAAATTGAAATAGAACCCACAATTTAATCAATAGTAATAATAGAAATCAAGTGAGTCACCCAATGACGAAGTTGAATCAACCGTAAAATTAAAAATCCAAAAAATCAGAACTCAATTCAAGGAAATTTGGATTTTCCCTATTCGTAGGGTAGCTACTCCCAAGCATAATTTATTACCAAAATCCATTTACTTAATATCCCTGTCTAATATTTCCAAACAGTATGTCAAACCAGAAAACCTCCTTTGATACCACTTTGTAATGTCTTGGACCCAGATGCCACCCGAGACGGTGCCCCGAGCCTTGTTTGTCACATGGTCTCAAGCACATCTCCCCAAATAGCAGAGGCTTCTGACTAGTAGCAAGGGCATTGGTGAGTCAGTGGGGATAATATTCCCTCATTACCAAAGTATCACAACATATATCAAACATATAGTAAATATTGGAAAAAAATAACAATTCAACAAAAAGTAAGATAACACATGAATACATATCAATAACAAGAAGTGCCTCATATACAAAATGATTCATATGGTTCAAGTATATAGAAAGAAGCTGAAAGAGTACATGGAAATACAATAAAATACAAGAATCCCACTAGTACAGAAAATGTTTTTTACGTCACCATTTTTGACGTCAGTTATATATAACCGACGTGATAATATGTGAAACGTGGTTTTTTACGTCTGTTATTTTATAACCTAAGTAAAAAATGTGGCGAGTATATTTTTTTCATCAGTTATTTTAATAACTGACATTAAAAATCATGCACGTTCGTTTATTACGTTGGATATAAATTAAACGACGTAAAAAACCAAAGAAAGGGGTTTTTTACGTCGGTTATTTGATAACCGATGTAAAAAACGAGATATCTACGAATTTTTTAGGTCAGTTATTTTATAACCGACGTAATAAACGCGGATTTTGAGGCCTTTTTGAGATCGGTTATTTTATAACCGATGTAACAAAACAACCTGCAGAAGTTTTTTATGTCGGTTATACAATAACTGACATAAAAAACTGTGATTTTTGATGTATTTTTTACGTCGGTTATTCATTAACCGACGTAAAAAAATCCGTATCGGATAAATTTATAACGTCGATTATTGTAATAACCAACTTTATAAATGTAAAAAAACAGTTTATAACGTCAATTATTAAATAACCGACGTTATAAAACATTTAAAAAATTAACAAGCCCCGTGGATTGTCATTTATGATTTTTCGATCGACAGTCCGATGACTCGTCTCTCTCGCGCGGTAAACCCTAATCGGCTCGTCTATCTCGCTGCTTTAAACTCGATTTACTTCATTGTTTATCTACTTTACTCTCCTCGGATCTATCATCTCAACTCGCAACACTCATGTAATCCTTCCACGAATTTATTTCGTTCGTTTTTTTTTCGGATAGTCTATATTTATGTTTTGCAATTTTTGTGCTTAAACTAGGTAAGATTCTTCCATTTCGAACCCTCTTGCCTCTTTTTTCCATCATAATCTTATTTATCATCCCCAGATCTATTAGTTCGACTCGCAATATTCACGTAAGACTCAACTACTTCTATTTAGTTTTTTTTTGTTTCGCGAATGCCCGACATTGATGGTAATTTTTGTTGTCATTGACAACTAACGATCTCATTCACCTATATTACTGCATAGAATGGTTATTGATTAAATTTTCGAATTTGGAAATGATATTTCATGTGTTGTTGTTGCTTATGTTTATCCTATTTTATATGAGAATCTATGAGGCATATAATGTAATGGCTTTTGACCTCTATGTCCCTTCGATGCATCGCTATGTCTCATGATTCCAAATAAAAATGGGTTCTACTGAGGGCTTACCCTAGTATTTTTTGAGGCTTTGGCCAAGGCCTTGACAATATGTTTAAGATTTATATAATTATCCATTACCTCATTATGATATTAGTTATTGAGAAAACTGGTGATCATTTGACTAGTTGAATATCATTGGTTATTTTTAATTATCATACGATCATTTAAGTACCCATATTTAATAATATTTAATTCCATCTATTTCATGATGAAGTATATATTAACTGAATGTATTTTTAGTTGTTCAACATGACTAGTTTTTATATGTAAACCATTGTTTGGGGGGTTGTCCGGGGGGTAGGGGGCTTTCCAGAGGGTTGGGGGTGTACAGGGGGTGTCCAAGGGGGTGGGTGGGTGTGGGGAGATGTCCAAGGGGGTGGAGCCTATCCAAAGGGTTTTGGGGGTTGTCTAGGGCGGGTGTACAAGGGGGTCGGGGGTGGTGGGTGGTGTCCAGGAGGGGTGGGGTGCTGTCAGGGGGTGGGGGGGGGGGGGGCTGTCCCAAGGGTTGGGGGGTGTCCAGTGGGGTGTCCAAGGGGGTAGGGGGTGGGGGTGGTGTCTTGGAGGGGTGGGGGTGCTGTCTAGAGGGGTGGGGGGATTTCCAGGGGTGGGGGCTATCCAGAGGGTTTCGGGGTGTCTAGGGGGTGTCCAAGGGGGTGGGTGGGTGTGTGGATTGTCCAAGGGGGTGGGGCTCGTCCAGAGGGTTTTGGGGGTTGTCATGGGGGGCTGTCCAGAGTGTTGGGGGGTGTTCGGGGGGGGGGGTGTCAAGGGGGTGGGTGGGTGTGGGTGGTTTTCCACGGGGGTGGGGGCCTATCCAGAGGGTTTTGGCTGTTGTCCGGGGGGTGGGGGCTGTCCAGAGGGTTGGGGGGTGTCCAGGGGGGTGTCCAAGTGGGTAGGGGGTGGGGGTGGTGTTCAGGAGGGGTGGGGGGTATTGTCTAGAGGGGTGGGGGCTATCCAGGGGGGCTGCCCAGAGGGTTGGGGGTGTCCAAGGGGGGTCCAAGGGGAGGGTGGGTGTGGGGGGCTGTCCAAGGGGGTGGGGGCCTGTCCAGAGGGTTTTGGGGGTTGTCCGGGGGGTGGGGGTGATTCTCAAGTTTACTCCATTTTCTCCAATTTTCTATCAACCATGTAGGTGCCATGGTTTTCTTTGATTCAATGGAATTTAAAACTGTTATATCTAACTATATTTTGTTTTAAAATTAATATTCAAACATATTTTTTTAAATACCCATAGATTTGTTTTATATTTTAAAATTGTTTTACATTCAAATTTTGATTTTTTTCATATAAACATATATTTTTCTTATCTTAAAAATATAAATATTTTTGATATTTGTTATAGGTAATAATGAGTTGAAGTTGGATTACAGAACATGAAATGAGAAATGAATATGAGGAACGTGTTGATGCCTTTTTCGAATTTTATAAACGAAATGTTCCAAGTAGTGACATTTTGTTCTGTCCATGCCTGAAATGTTTGAATATGAAGAAGTTGAAAAGTAGAGAGATAAACGATCATATGATTTGTCATGTTTTAATCCGAGTTACAGCCCTTGGATTTGGCATGGTGAAATTGGACGGAATGTCAATGATGATGATGATTCGCAAGATGGTAACTCCGATGGAATTGAAGAAATTATTCGAGATATTTTAACAGAACAAATTGAGATAGAACCGATAGTTGCGCGTCTATATGGTGATGCTGAAAAACCATTATATCCTGATTGTACAGATTTTACGGTTTTGTCGGTGGTGTTAAGATTGATTAACCTAAAGGAAAAACATGTATGGAGTAATAGAAGTTTTACAGAGCTGCTAAAAATGATGAAAGACATTCTTCCAAAAGATAACGATCTTCCAGATTCACATTACAAGGCCAAGAAAATATTATTCCAGATGGGATTGGGATACAAGAAAATAAATTCCTATCCGAATGATTGCATTATATATAGGAAGGAATGTGAATTTCTATCAGAGTGTCCTAATTGTGGGACATCACTGTATAAGGTGAAAGAAAAATCACAGGCTGATGTAGAGATTACAAATATCACTTCAAAGGTATTTTGGTATCTTCCTATAATGCATCGTTTCAAAAATTTATTTGCTAATTCACATGATGAAAAAAGGTTAAGATGACATGCTGATGAGCGGGTATGTGAGGGAAAAATACGTCATCCAGCTGATTTTACACAATGGAAGAGAATTGATGGGGATTATTCTACATTTGGAAATGAAATTAGAAATCTCAGACTAGGGTTGTGCACAGATGGAATGAATCCATACCGAACCCTCAGTAGCACACATAGTTCATGGCCTATTATATTGGTAATTTACAACCTCTCTCCTGAAGTTTGTATGGAGCGAAAATATGTCATGTTGAGTATAATGATCTCTGGTCTAAAGCAACCCAGCAATGATATTGATGTTTACTTGTCACCATTGATTGATGATTTGAAACTGTTATGGGTTGATGGTATTAGGGTGTATGATTCTTATAAAATGGAATATTTTCAACTGCATGCAGTGCTTCTGTTAACTATAAATAACTTCACAGCGTATGGAAATTTTTCTGGATACAATGTTAAAGGGAATAAAGCATGTCCAATATGCGAACAACAGACGTCATATTGTCAATTGCATCATGGGAGGAAAACAGTTTACATGGGTCGTCGAACGTTTTTGCCTATGTATCACCCTTATGAAAGAATAAAAAAGGAATTCAATGGCTCACAAGAATTTGATACTGATCCAAAACCTTTATCCCCTAATCTATATTTTGAGAGGGTGAAAAACCTTGATGTGATATTGGGAAAGACACAGAAATTTGGTAATGATAGAAATATTTGGAAGAAAAGGTCAATATTTTTTGAGCTACCATATTGGAGGTATCATGAAGTTAAACATAATATTGATGTCCTGCATGTGGATAAGAATATCTGTGATTGTTTGATTGGAACATTGTTAGATATTACAAGAAAGACAAAATATGGGTTGAATGCAAGATTAGACTATTTATCAACGGGAATACGTTTGGAGTTATCTCCCACTCCTAAAGTAAGACACACATTTCTTCCCCAAGCTTGTCATACATTATCGAAGAGGGAGAAAATTAGCTTTTTTTAGTGTCTTAAGGATATAAATGTGCGTCAAGGTTATTCTTCAAAGGTAAAATTTTTTGTCTCATCGAAGGACTTGAAGTTGATAGGTATGAAATCACATGATTGTCACATCATGATGCAACAAATTCTACCATTTACATTGCGTGGAATATTTCCCATTCGTTTCAGAAAGACTAATGATGTTTTGTTATTTTTTAAATTCTATTTATAACAAGGCGATTGATGTGACTGCTTTGAACATTTTGGAAAAGGATGCAATTTTTATACTTTTTCAATTGGAAATGTATTTTCCTCCAACTTTTTTTGATATAATGGTGCATTTAATGATTCATCTAGTTCGAGAAATAAAGTATTGTGGACCTGTATATCTTCGTTGGATGTATCCTTTTGAAAGGTATATGAAAATATTAATGGGGTATGTTAAAAATCCATATTGACCTGAAGCCTCCATTACTGAAAAGTATATTTCTGAGGATGTATCAGAGTTTTGTACGAGCTACTTAGCTGCAGTGCAACACATAGGTTTTCCTCCAACTCACCATGAACGAGGTAATAATGAGGGAACTGCGATTCGTGATTGAAAGTCAAATCATTGTCAGCTGAACAGATGAAGAAGTTAGAATCATAGATCTTGAATAACATAGCTGATGCTCAACCGTATATCACATTGCATATTAATGAGTTGAAACAATGTCATCCAAAGAAGAAAGAAATGTGGATTTTGAATGAGGAAAACAAACATTTTTTCATGGATTAAAAAGACATTTCTTGGTAGATCAGATGTATCAGAGACATTAAAATGGATAGTGGGGTGGTCCATGTTTAAATGTGATAACATGGTCCGGTTATGACATTAATGGCTATAAATTTCATACGAAAGCTCCGGACAACAGAAGTGCAGTTCAGAATAGTGGTGTATTGGTGTTTGCAGAAGCAATTCATTTTTTGAGTGCTAAGGACAAAAACCCAATTTCTACATCAAGTGCATATTATGGAGTGATTGAAGACATATGGGAGGTTGATTACTTTAAAATTAAAGTTCCTGTTTTTAAATATAAATGGTTTATCGGTAACAGCAGTGTCAGAAACGATGAATTTGGAATGACACTTGTTAATCTAAATAGATTGGAAGACAGAGCTGATTCTTTTATAACGGAAACACATGAAAACCAAATTTTATATGTAGTAGATCAATCAGATATGTAGTAGGCTATTGTTTTAGAAGGGAAAAAACAATATGTTGATGAGGATGAACTTGATGAAGATGCTGATTTATGTGAGATCCCTACTTCCATGGAAAGATTAACAGAACATAATGATGAGCATGTTGAAGACAAGGTTTGTGCCATAAGGAACGATCATGACGGAGGAATTTGGGAAAACAATCCATTTGTACATTCCTAAAATTACAGGTAACATATGTTTATTTCTTGTTTACAGTTATTTTTTTCATAAATTTTAGATATTGTAGGTTTTTTATTTATTAAAACATGTTTTAAAACGAAATAAGTATAATTTTTTATTTGTTTAGTTTACTTTTTCATGTTTATAACCATTATATAAATTATATATCTATTATTTTTGTTCAGTGACAATTACTTTTCCATGTTTACCAGGTTTACCATGTTTACCATCTTGACCATATTGACCATCTTTACCATCTTTACCATTGTTTAATATCCTTACCATATTACCAATGTTTACTATTATGTAACTTAGTACACTTTTCTATTTTTGGATTACAGTGGTATTAAAATATTTGAATTTGTATATTTGTGAACTAAAGTTTATTTTTTTGATTTTAAGGATAATGAAAGATCATTCAGTTGATCACCACATGATTCTGGAGATGAGCATATTGGCCATACCTCTAGGGATGAACATTCACATGCTCCTATTACGACAAAGAGTTCAATGGTTGGTAAACGTGGGTGCACAAATTTACCAAAATTATCACTTGCCTGTACGCCGGATCAGAGGATAATCGTTGAGTTTGATGATGATGATATTCCTAGAGGTCCAAATGAAAAAGATTTTAAGAGTTTTGTAGCAACTCAGGCTAAGAGAAAAGTAAGCATTCTCTCTGATGATTGGAGAAGTGTAGATAAAGCGATAATCTCTCAGTTGTGGGAGACAATTTTGGTAAGATATTTTATAATTGTTTGACTATTATTTTAATGTTTCTAGTATATATAATATGTTTAACCTCTTATTTGTTAGATGAAATTTGATATTTCGGACACTGGAGGATTCAGGAAGAAATGGTTTTTGTTGGCTGCCAGGAGATGGAGGGATTTCAAATTAACCCTCTCATATGATTTCATTTATGGTCATAGGAGTCATGACAATCCATGTCGTATATATCCTTTTATAGATGAAGACACATGGAGACAGTTTTTTCAAAGTAAAAGAAAAGAGTCATTTTTGGTAAGGGAAATGTAAACTATTATAAGCTTTCTTATATAAATGATCTTATTAATGTTTTGTTAATGATTTATTATTCTTAATTTACAGAAAACAAAAAAATCTCATCACGAGATCCAATCTAAAAATGAATACCCTCATAGTTTATCTCAGGGAGGGTCTGCATTTTTGGAAGAACAAATGATGGCAAAAAAATTTCAACAACTAAGCGCTGAGTCTTCAAGCTCTGGAGAGGTGGCCCCTCCATCCCCTCCATCTAGACATGAAAAATGGAAGAGAGCTCAGAAGGGGAAAAAAGGGCAATATCTTTCAAAAATAATCGAGAATCGTAGCTGAGAGGATTATAAGATATCTATTTTATTTATTTAAGTTAACTATTTTCTTCATATAATTTCAATCATTACAGAAATGTTCAATTAATTAATATAGGACTCTCTTGAGGAGCAGAGTTCACAGGGGACATTTACAGCTACTAGGAGGGAAGATATTTTATCTATAGCATTGGGAAGGCCTGAACATCCTGGTCGTGTAAGAGGATATCCGGCAGGTGTATCGGTAAGAAAAGTGTTTTCACGTTCTTCAACTTCTAACGTTGAGGGGGTTTATAAAAAAATAGAATCTTTAGAGGCTGAAGTTCATAATATTAATGAGATGATATAGGACGAGATTAGAGCGTCGGTGCAGTCTATGTTTGCAGACATGCAAATACAATTTCAAACTGTAGCTCCCACTCCTCCAGCTCCCCCTATAGACCCCATTATTTATCCTCCACCTCCGCCAGTAGCTCCCACTCCCCCACCTCAGTCTGAAGACCCCATTTTTTATCCTACTTTTCTACTGCAACATCCTACTTATTGCAAGTTGTATGTTGATGATTCTCAACATCATATAGTAGCATATGGGTTGGTATATTGTATAGGAGATACAGTTCATCATCAACAATTAGAGGTAGAGAATCAGAGGGTCCCTGTACAGGATATTATAGATAGATCATCTCAGGTACCATTACCAACAAATGAGGTGGTGACAGTTGGACATAGTATCGACCATTTTTTAATTTGTCCATCCAGACTTCTTCGACTCATTACCATAGAGGTATAAATGTTATATATATATATATATATATTTTATTAAATTTGTTTTATCATTTGAAAACTTAAATATTTTTCAATTTATTTATACAGGAATACTTCAAAGGTAAAGAAATACTGTATAGACAACAACAAAGGCAAATGGCTATGACATCAGATACGACTTCTAGTAGTCTTGACAGATTGTCAACATATTCAAATTTGTTGGCGGGTCATTTTGAGTTTCCAATGGATGCCCATGTTTGTGGACATGAAATAAGTGTGGGGATTATAAAAACTGATATCATGGAGCTTGTTACTGGAGATAAGTCGGGCATCAACGTGGTGAAAATATTTTCCATGTAAGTCTTAACACCTTTTCCCTGCATTATATTTATTAAAAATTTATACTTATGTATGTTTTGTATTAGTTATCTTTATAGTGTTTGTGAGAGGAATGAGCTAATAGATGTATACGGATTCATGGACCCACAATTGATTTCCCCTGAAGCATGTGCATTGAATGAGGAATAAAGAATGGTTTATATTGATGAAAGACATGAAAACAAAATAGTCACACAATGTTGGATGATGCCTTTTTGTGAGAGGTATGAAACACATCTCTCTCAAATAGTTAATTATCTTTTAACATAAAAAACCACTAACGTTAAATATCTTTTTATCAGTGATCATTGGATGTTAGGGGTTTTTTGCCCAAGGGAGAAAGCACTTTATTGGATATGATCTGTCCATGATGATGTGCGGGAATGTTGTAAGAATATATTGGAAAAGTAAGTTTCAATTTATCAATAGTTTTATATATTATAATGAATTTAAAATTTACCCCATTCATATTATTTTCTAATAGTGCATGGACCTACTTTTGAAAAAACACAAAGAAAAGGAGTGCAAAGATCAAATATGTAAATGCAAAGGTAAATATCCATTTATAATTTGTACTTTTTGATTTATTACATAAAAATAGTATATTGAATTTACACTCATTCAAACAGAATTTTCATGAACAACAAGGCATCATCGAATGTGGATATTATATGTTAAGATTTATATATGAAATAATAATAACTGGGACAGTTGTGAAGTTTGACCTGGTAAGATTTCCTCTTAAACATTGCCATAATATTTTAATTTGATTTATTCATTATACACGTTAACTAGTATCATTTTCATTTGTTGATTTTTGATGACCCTCAAACCTATACTGCTGAAGACATCAAACAATTACAAGTGGAGTGGTCAAATTATTTTACAGGTTTGATTGAATTTTAGTTGTTTGTAATGTAAAATTTAATTTTTAATATTGTCATTGTAATTGTGTATTTGGTAGTCATTTAGGTTGGATTTAGTTTTTTTAAGTTAAATGTGTATGTTTTGAATGTTATATATGTGAATGTTTAATTTTGCTCATCTTCTTGTTTTGGTCTACTTATGATGGTTTTTTTGGTATGGATTCTAGTATGGGGGGGAGGGGTTCCAATGGTGTGGGGGGTGTTCAGTGGGGTGGGGGGTGTCCAGGGGTCTGGGCGAGTTGTCCGGTGGGGTGGGGGGGAGGGGGAAGTCTAGGGGGTGGGAGGGTTGTCCAGGGGTGTGGGAGGGCTGTCCATGGGTGTGGGAGTGTTGTCCTAGGGGTGGGGGTATACATGAGGGTGAGGGGTTGTCCAGGGGTGTTTGGGGTTGTCCATGGGTGTGGTCGGGGCTCCAATGGGGTGGGGGAGGCCTGCCCAGGGTGTGGGGGGTATACATGAGGGTGGGGGGGGGGGGGGGGGGTTGTCCCGGGGTTTTTGGAGCTCTCCAGGGCGTCAGGGGGTAGTCCAGGGGTGTGGTGGGGGCTGTCAAGTGGGGTGAGGGGGTGCTGCTTAGGAGGGGGGGGGGGGGGGTTGTCGAGGGGTGTTTGGGGCTGTTCGGGGGGTCGGGGGGGGGGGGGCAGTCCAGGGGTGTGTTGGGGGATCCAATGGGGTGGGGGCTGTCAAGTGGGGTGACAGGTGCTGTTCAGGAGGGTGGGGGTTGTCGAGGAGTGTTTGGGGCTGCCCAGGGGGTCGGGGGCAGTCTAGGGGTGTGGTGGGGGCTCCAATGGGGTGGGGGCTATCATGTGGGGTGAGGGGGTGCTATTCAGGAGGGTGGGGGGATGTCGAGGGGTGTTTGGGGCTGTCCAGGGGGTCGGGGGGCAATCCAGGGGTGTGGTGGGGGCTCCAATGGGGTGGGGGAGGGCTGTTTAGGGGGTATACATGAGGGTGGGGGCTGTCAAGTGGGGCAAGTTTTATATGTTATCAATGTAAATGCTTAAATTTTCTTTAGTTCTTGTTTTGATCTCCTTCTATTTTTGTGGTACGATTTCTTGATATGGTTTCTGGTTGATTCTGGGGAAGAGTAGAGGACTGTATTCACTTTTTTTTAAAAAAAAATCTGGCTTCCACATCGGTTATTTTATAATCGACATGATAAAGTAATCGGGAAGGGTTTATCACATATATTTTTTAATAACCGACGTGATAAACACCTATGGAATGTTATATCACATCGGTTATTACATAACTGACGTGATAAAAGGTCTGGGAAATTGTTTATCACGTCGGTTATTAAATAACCGATGTGATAAACCCCCCAGAATAGTTTAGAATGTCAGTTATTATATAACTGATGTGATAAACCATCTTCCAGGAGTATATCACGTCGGTTATTAATTAACCGACGTGATAAAAATCTTGATGTTATGTTTTTTACATCAGTTTTTAAATAACCGACGTAAAAATGTTATTTATAACGTCGGCTAAAAACCGACGTAAAAAATGAAAAATAACCGACGTAAAAAACGTTTTATACACTAGTGTTGCCAAAAGAACAACATACCAAACAGGTATCTAACATCTCAAGCCTTGGCTTTGTCATATGCTTCCCTTTTCCAAAGTGACAATCAACAACCTGTACTAGGGTTCTTTCCCATATAATCACCTGCAATCATATAATCTGTTTGGGTCCCCCAAGGAGGCCCAAACAGGGTGTGAGATAAACATCCCATTTGGAAACCACCCAGATCTATATAGTTATAACATCCATTCAATAAAAGTTCTAGGAACTGTAAACAACCAATAAGTAATTGTGTATGCCCATGGCATAGGTCTAATGTAACATGTAAAACCAAATAGCCCTCAAGGGTACCTGCAAAAGAGAGTCATCTCCTATCAAGGTAGCTCTGAAAAAGTAAACAAGCAAGTCACATGACCATGTCAAACATCCATCAGTATCCTATAACCCACAACCACGCTATATAGAGAAAACAAATTCCCTACAACCACACTGTATAGTGAATTCAAATATCCCATGACCTCAATGTATAGTGAATTGTAGAATGCAAGGGGTGGATCCAAGGTGTCAGTAGGCCAAGGAATTCACGTAATAAATATCTAGACCATAGAGGGCCGGATCCAATGATATTTTCCTAGGAATCCCATATAGTAGCATGGGCATCCCTAGTGGAAACTTGGTTGGTCATTGGTTGGGGTCCTAGGAGCATAGAAATTACAATTCCTACACGAGCCAAAGCAATCCAGATCTATGGGGTAGCAATACTGAAGGCATCCCATGGAATCAAAACTCAAGGTGCAGAGTCAACCCAAGGCATCAATTACTGCATTCCAGATACAAGGAGAGCACTCCAAGGAAACTGTCAAACCATCCAATCAAGTATTCAAGAATTCAAAATTAACATTCATAGACATCTGAGTATACCCACTCACATTAATATGCATAATCCACGAGTATACACACTCATGAAAACCATTTATCATATACTAATAATATGGGCCTACCCTCCAATATATTCCATTTAACATGCCATAAGTCCTTTCATTAAGTTATACCCCGTTATATTATCTATTTAACATGCCAAACTATCAAAATAGACGAGGAATGACATGATATTCATTAATAAAGGAGGTACTACATCTCTTAAAGGGGCTATTAAATCTATAAAAGCATTAATAGTTTTCCTCTAACTAGGTAAGCATAAGAACACACCCCTTGGGTAGTTTAAATAGGAATAATCAAGCAATTTCCTTAAGGCATACCCCTCAGGTGACCTCAAAATGAGCAACGGGTGCCGACACACCTAAATGAAACCTATAGTCAACCTCAATAGGTCCAACTACAACTACAAAAATAAACTCACTCAAAAAGAGACCTCTCCATAATTTCCAACAGATAGCGTAAAGGCTGAACACCCTAAAAACACAAAAAAATGCTGAAAGAAGGCTTAGACCACTTACCTTGCTTGGGTAGTAGAAAACTCATCCAGTATAAAGTCTTGATTCATTATGGATTGGAATAAATTTAAAGAATAAAAGAATAACATTATATTGGGGCTGTTTCCCTCGGAATTCGGGGATGACCTCCTGGATGGGAGATTCAAACGTTCCGATCGGTTTCTAACGGGTTTGTTCATAGAACCGGAAACATCCAATGATTCCACATCCACTTGGACCTACTTTCCCAAGGTAGGTGCTTCATTAGTTTGTGAACTGATGAGGCTTAGGAATTTGCATTGGTTGAGAGGATGTGAGGTCGGACTCATCACACCTTTTTGAGGGGAATTATTGTCTATTCCAAGACTCTCTTTATAGATTTAAGTTATGTTCGTGAATCCTTATTACATTACCAAGTATAAAATGAGCTTTACTTCAGTTTAACAATAAATGATTAAATATGTAAGAAAATTAGAGAATTTTATATATGTATTCAAGGTTCTTCATCAATAGAGAATCATCTATATCTATTTAGATATTATTGGTCAATGGTATCCTTCAAAATATTTATAAAAAAGTCTCTTGGTCATTATGATGACCAGGCTGATTTTAAAGCCACCTAGTGGGGCACTTGAAGTTTATTGTCATTCAAAAGGACATGAATTATTTCAGAGTTGGGATTGAACCCATAGATGGGCTACCTACGTATACTTTGTTTTGGAAAAAGAATCAGAACCCACGTAGTTCGAGTAAGGGAGTATGATGTTTATGATTGATGGCTCAAAGAAGGATGTCACAATTACTTCTACACTCTAAGCTCACATGAGTCTTGCTCGGTGTGAGAAACAAGATGTATTGGTAAAAATTAGACAATTGTTCCATGAAATATGCAATCATAAGAAATAATGTGGGGCTTATGTATGTATGACTGCCCAGATAAATGAAGTTTAGGATTTACTTTAGGGAGAAAATCCAGGAACATGGTCCATAAAGGTCTATGTGCTTTATGGAGATTTGAATACTCTAACTTGGGACTTATTCCTGAAAAGGAAACCCAAATCAGGAGAGGATTGATAATTGGGTTTTACTGCTGAGATGGAATCCCAGATTAAACGTAAATTAGGACTGGTTAAAGAGAATTTAAGGGACTTGGGGCTTACTCCTGAAAAGGATGCCCAAGATTTATGACTGGGACTTATTCCTGAAAAGAAGGCCCATGTTAAGGATTAAGGTTTGGGGCTTACTCCTGAGTAGGATGCCCATATTTGAGACTGGGGCTTACTCCTGAAAAGGAATCCCAAATTAGAGGATCTGGGGCTTACTCCTAAGAAGGATGCCCAAAAATTAAGGTACTTGGGGCTTACTCCTAAAGAGGATGCCCATATTAGAGGACTTATGACTGGGGATTATTCCTGAAAAGGAGACCCAGGTTAAGGATTATCTCATCTTAAAGGATGAGGTTGAATGAATGAACTCTCTATATTTAGTGGCATAAATATATTTAAATCACTAGGTTTTGATAGATATTCCACAGAATTCTTTTCAGATAAGGAAGTAAAATCAAAAAATCATGCCATAAATGGATTTGAAGAGTGTCTTGAAGTCTGAATCTTGAAAAGGAAAGGTGTAATGGCTTAAGAGGGGTGAAATGGGAAAGAAAGGCACCTAAAATGTAAGGAGCGTGCAAGTCTTGGAAGGCGCACAAGTATTGCGGGGGCGCGCAAGTATTGGTCGCGCAGGTATACCTGCGTGACATGGTGGGTATTTGCGCGATATTCAACCAGAATTGAAATACTTGAGCGACTCTTTATTAAATCCTTTATAATCCTCTTGAGGTTCTTCCAAAAAAGGGACGCGGATGTTCTATCGAAAGAGTAAGCCGACGCGTAAGTGTGACCACTTCCCTTAAGGGCTGACCACTCAGGCGCGCAAGTGTTGATGAGTTTCAACACTTAGGCCTTACTCCCTCTCTTTAGATCTTCCCTTCTAGGTAAGAAATTACCTTATAAGTATTCTGGAAGCTTTGAGAAGAGACTTGAGTGTTGGGAGCTTCAATCCGAGTTTCTGGAAAAAGATCCTCGTTTGAATGGGGGGCCCGCAGGGTCTATTTATAGGCAGGAGAAGACCCCGGGCAGTTACTGGGTGGTTATCAATTAGGTCGCGCAAGTCACTTGCATGACCATAAGGCGTCGCGCAAGTAGACTTGCACGACCACTAGGCGGCATGCAAGTGTACTTGCGCGACCATGAGGGAACTTGCGTGACCTATGGGCAATGTTCTCCTTGTTCTTCCCTTTGTCGATTTTTGATGTTTCTTAAAAGGATGAATCACTTTGGACTAAGGTATTTCCCTTTTTTCAGTCGTTAGAATATGTGACAGAAAGGAGCATCAACAAAAGTCCCCCCTCAGAGTTGGATCCAGAGAGAAAAGAGGATTTGACTCTGAGGTGAAAAGAAAAACAAAAAATCTGGCAGTTTAAAGTCATGCATGTCGGACATACAAAGGCTAATGTTTAAGGTCGAAATAGCTTTGACCGAAATGGATTAGAATTGACTCAATTCCTTGACAACTCATCTGAAAACATAGTACCATACTCAAGTATGAGGGAAAATATGTAATCTATGAATTAAGAATATTTGAATCTGAGGAATGTTGTGAAAGAGAGCTAAAAGACATTAGAAGAAGTAGTTTCGATGAATGAAGTTACTATTATTTAACAAAACCCGTTAGGGGGTTGAATTATGCAGGTCCACCTAAGGGCATTGGCTGCATGGTCAAATAAATAGCATCTTTCGGCTGACAAGTCTGTTATGTGGACTTGTTTATGAAAGGCCACTTATGGGCATGTGCTGCATAGTCAGGCAAAAAGAACTCTCAGAAATTTACTTTCCTAGTGCTAAAAGCCAGTGAAAGTTTATGGAGATTCAAATTTTCTAAAGTATAGAGTTTGTTGTATGTAAATAGGTACTTGAATATGGAGAAGATATTTCCGAACAAGAATATCGAAGAATTAAATAAATATCACTCCTACGAAGGTCTGACCCAAACGTAGGGAAAGAGAATATGGAGAGTATAAACCACAAACTTTAATACTTTCAGATCATGAAAAAGGACATGGGACAAATATGTTAAGGATGGCTATTTTTTTACAGATCCCTGCATACCGTCATTTAACACAAATAAGGACAAAAGAGGCATTCTTCCCAAGAATGAAGTTACCATTATCCAACAAACCCATTAGGGGGTTGAATTATGCAGGGCCACCTAAGGGCATTGGCTGCATAGTCAAAAAATAGTATCTTTCGGCTGACAAGTCTGTTATGTGGACTGTTTATGCAAGGCCACCTATGGGCACATACTTCATAGTCAGGCAAAAGAATTCTCAGAAGTTTGACATTTTTGTGACTATAAGTCATGAAAAGGGTTATGAAGATCTGAAAATATTTAGGGTTAGGATTATAACACATAAATATGGGTATTGTCCAATGTATATAGAGATACATAGGTCAATGATAACCATAATCATGTTGTGGATGGGTCCTGAATTGAAATTTTGGACTTCACTACGTATCTCATAAGAATGAGAATCAAGCCATACGTAGTTCTTGAAATGCAGTTTAACGTCGTGCATGACAAAAGTATGAGAGATCTTAGTTTAGGGTCATAGAGTTCAGACCATAATAATGAATACACAATGTGTGTTTTCATGAGGAATTTTCAGCCAAGGGACTGAATGTGAAATTTGGGGTTAATCCCAAAAGACTTGGGACTGGATTCGAGGGACACTCGAATGTTCCTACGTATCCCATAAGGATGGGAATCAAGCCCGCGTAGTTCTAGAACTACCCTTTGTACAAATTTGGTTCGTACATGTGAAGGGTGAAAGGGGACTTTAGTACAATGATGGTTTAACCCGAGATAAAAAGTTTAGGCATTACCATGTATGCACGTAGTCTTTTGAAATAAAACATGTTTGAAAAATCAATGTAAATAATGGTTCCCTCTCAAATGAGGAAATCAAAGAGTATTGTAGTTTATTGTCGTACCAGACAAAAGTGTTGTGTAGTTTAACGTCGTATAACAAGGACGAAAGTGAATCAAATGTAAAGATATTGATTCTAAAGGTGGTTTCACAAATCAACATCGTATGAGATGAAGGTGAACAGTAGTGAAGAGATTGTTTTTGGGCTTAAACCTTGGGAGGTTGCCTATGTACCCATCCTGGAAGGCAAGGATCAAAGTCAGTGTAGTTCAATTAAAGAATGAATTAATGATCAAGTTGTTCTTGGGGACAATGACCTAAAATAAAAAAAAATGTTTTTGGGACTTATACATGGTTAGCGGACCAAAGAGAATGTTACAGTTGAGGTTTTCTCTAAGCTCACGTGAGTCTTACTCGGTGTGAGAAACAAGAGGTAACAACAACCTTAACGATGCATAGTTTAATGTCATGTAGGACATAAAAAGGGACTATGTTGTTTAAAGTCTTGCAGTTAGGACTATTGGTGCTACACAGTTTAGTGTCATGTAGTAGGGACAAAATACAGTTTAATGTCATGTAGGACATATCAAGGACTTTCTGTACAGTTCAGCGTCATGTAGTTAGGACGGTGGGGACAATACAGTTTAACGTCATGTTGGAAAAAACACAAAAAAATGGGACTGCGCAATTTAATGTCATGCAGTAAGGACAAAATAACACACCATTTACGTCATGTTGGACGCATTAGGGATTTTTCTATAGTTTAGTGTCATGTTGGAAAAAAAGGAGAATAGTTTAAGGTCATATAAATGGACCGTGGATGGTGCAGTTTAATGTCTTGCTAGACGGTGGTGTTGTTTTAAGGCCATACAGGACATTTGATGATTTTGTAGTTTAACGTCTTTCTGGACGTAAGGGACTTTTAAATAGTTTAGGGTCATATGAATGGACCATAGATGGTGCAGTTTAATGTCATACAAGACCATGGTGTAGTTTAAGGTCATACAGGACTTTTTAGGGAATGTTTTCACAGTTTTAACGTTGTGTCAGACGAAGTTGCAGTTTAAGGTCATAATGGACCATTGCTGTATTGTTTAACATCAAATAGCAAGGATGAACTGGTGCCGCACAGTTTAGTGTCATGTTGCGGGGAAAAAAGGGTGAATACTTTGTAGTTTATACAAAATACTTCTTCAAAAATCTGGCATTAGTTAGAGTAGTAATGAGTTCTCCATCCATCGAAATTAATGAATAAGCTCCATTGGAGTAGAACCTATGTATTGAATAAGGTCCTTCCCATTTTGGCTCAAGCTTGGGAGGTTTCTTTCCTAGTATCATTAGAGTTCTGAGAACTAATACCAATTCTCCCAGAATGAATGAGCGAAGACGAACTTTTTTGTTAAAATCTCGTGCTATTCGATTCTGATAGATTTCCAAATGGTGCAAAGTGCACAATCTTTTCTCATCTAACCGTTCCAATTCATTCAATCGCTTTTGGGATTTCTCATCTGTAGATAACTGATCACAAATGGCTACTCTGAGTGAAGGAAATTGAACTTCAATTGGCAAGACTGCTTCTATTCCATATACCAACAAATATGGAGTTGACCACATTGCATTGCGGGTGGTAGTTCGATAAGCCCATAAAGCATGAAAGGGTTTATCAGGCCATGACCTCTTATCTTTATCCACCATCTTTTGCAGTATATTTGGAAGAGTCTTGTTAAAGGATTCTATTTGGCCATTGGACACCGCATGATACTGAGATGAAAGGTTGGATTTAATGTTATATTCTTGATACAATTTCTTCACCTCAGAAGAACAGAAGTTGGTGTTGTTGTCTGTCAATATGGTATGAGGGAAACAAAATCTAGTAATGATGTTAGAATTGATGAAGCTAACAATGCATTTAGAACTGACTTCTTTGAGAGGTACTGCCTCTGCCCATTTGGAAAAGAAATCAGTAGCAGTAAGAATGTACTTAAACTGCTTGGCCGTAGCTGAAGGGTATGGTCCCACCACATCCATTCCCCATGTGGCAATTGGCCACGAGTATTTAGCTGTATGAAGCAACTCTGGAGGTTGATGAATGAAGTTGGCATGTACTTGGAATGAATGACACTTCTTTGTGAAATTAACACAATCTTGTATCATTGAAGGCCAAAAGTATCCAAGCCTTCGAATTTGATCAGACAATCTATGTCCAGACTGGTGGGCACCACAGACTCCTGCATGCACTTCTTTCATGACAACCATTGTCTCTTCACCATCAATGTATCTGAAGAGAACTCCATCAAAACCACGTTTGAAGTGAATTTTCTCTAGGTGTTTTGGGCTATCATAAAGAGTAAAATTGACTACACGTCACCGGATTTGTTCATTCTCGGCTCTATCAGGTGGAAGTGTTCTATTTTGAAGGTATTCCCTAATAGGTGACATCCATCCTGTAGTATGACCATACGGTTCAGGAATGGGACTAATTTCATTAATTTCGTCTGTTCTAGCTTGAACATAAGGTGAAATTGCACGACGGTGGGCAATACTGATGGTTGTCTTGTCCCGATTTGGATCTTCTAGAGTTGTGGCTATATTAGCCAGCGCATCAGCTTGAGCATTTTGTGATCTTGGGACATAAGAAAATGTTGGTTCTGAAGGTAATTCCGCCATTAACTCTCTGACATAATCATACAAAGGGATTAATTCTTCTTTTCTGATGGCATAATCCCCATTGACTTGTTTGATTACCAGGTCTGAATCACCTTTCACCTTTAAGTGATTCACTTTTACTTGAAGCGCTAACTCCAAGCCTGTGATAAGATCTTGGTATTCGGCTTCATTATTAGTACCACCTTCCCACAATAAAAATGAATAAGGTAACAATGCCTTATCTGGAGAAATGAGTACAATTCCTAAACCAACTTTGTTGAATTTAGGATTTTCCATTTTCTTCCCTGTTGGACTTCTGGAAGCACCATAAAAATACATTTCCCATGTTTGAGGACTCTCTTGAATAGAGAAAAATTCCTCATCATGGAGTTCAATATCTGACGAAGTGTCTTCCACTGAAGGATGTTCAGCCAGGAAATCAGCCAGACCTTGGCCCGTTATTTCCTTTTGAGATACATACTGAATGTCGAATTGCTGCAAAATAACTGCCCCTCTTGCTAGACGTCCTGTAAGCATTGGATGACTAAGGATGAATTTGAGCGGATTATTGAGAGATACCAATTGGAACTCATGATGTTTCAGGTAGTGTCTCAGTTTCTGGGCTGCAAAGATTAATGCCAGGCAGCAATTCTCAATACTTGAATACCGAGTTTCTGCTTCAAGCATAGTTCTACTGAGATTGTAGAGGCTATTTTCATTCCCAGCATCATTATTTTGAGAAAGAAAGTCACCTAATGATCGCTCTAGAGCTGTCACATAGAGGATAAGTGGTCTTCCTTCAACAGGTGGCATGAGTACTGGTGGACTCAAGAGGTATTTCTTGAGAACATCAAACGCTTCTTGACATTCTTCAGTCCACTGGTAAGTGACTCCTTTTTTCAACAGTTTGGTAAAGGGTAAACTTTTACCTGCCAAATTGGCGATGAAACACCGAATATAGGATAAGTGTCCTTGACATCCTCTTAATTCTTTCAAATTATGAGGAGGTGACATACCAAGGATTGACTTGGTCTTCTCAGGATAGACTTCAATACCACGATGGCGTACAAAAAATCCGAGGAATTTTCCTGAGGTTACCCCAAAAGCACATTTTAAGGGATTCATCTTCAAATTATGTTGAAGAAGCTTGTGGAATATGACTTCCAAATTAGCCACGTGATTAGAACGTTGTTTGGATTTAACCCCCAAATCGTCTACATAGCATTCAACAAACCTCCCTAAGAAAGGTTTGAAGATACGATGCATGGCATGTTGATACGTTGCACCTGCATTCTTTAAACCAAAGGGCATCACCCGATAACAAAACACCCCTTGAGGGGCTCTGAAGGCTATAGATTCCTCATATTATGGGGCCATTCGGATCTGATTATATCTGGAATATCCATACATGAAGGAAATTACTTCATAACCAGCCGTCACATCAATTAAGAGTTCTGTAATCGGAACTGGGAAATCATCTTTAGGACAATACTGATTAAGATCTCTGAAATCGATGCAAACCCTAATTTGTCCGTTATTCTTATTTACAGGGAAAATATTATCCAACCACTTGGGATACTAAACTTCTCTGACGAAGTTATCTTTGATCAGCTTATCCACTTCAGCTTCAATTTTGGAAGCATAAGTTTGGTGTTTTCTTCTCGCGGCTTGCTTAAATCCTCGATGTTCTTTTGGTAAACCCAAATGATGAGTAGCAACATCAGGATCAAGACCAGGCATTTCTGTATAGTTCCAAGAAAAATATCTTTATTTTGATTTAGAAAAGAAATATACATCTCTTGCTCTTCAAGGGTCATGGCCACACTAATTAAAGTGGGGCGTGGATCTTTCTCTGTACCCAGATTTATTTCTCTGAGTTCATCCACAGTGGTAGAGATACCCTCTTCAAATGCTGGAGGAGCATCTCTAAGATCTTCCTCTTCCTCTTCATCATGTGTTATTTCTTCCGTTTCTACATGCATAGTAGATGACAAAATGAAATTTTCATGATCCGAAGAGATGTCAAAATTTGCACATTTTGAAGAAGAAGCATCCATTTCCGACCCTATTGATGATAAAGGGCCTTCTTTGGGAAATAAAGAGGAGATGATGGATTGAGAATTGACATCATTATTCACCTCCGATGTTTCTATAACTTCTTCTGGCCTGATTGGTGAAGTATAGACCTGTTGGATTTCAGCAGATGAAATGATGATGTCACCACTTGTGCTTTCATCACTGTTTGGTAGGTGACCAATTTCTCCCATGTTGTCTTGGTCGATTTCCGTAATTGACAATATGGATCTTTCCATAAGAGTATTTTGATTTGGGCATATTTTGTCAATTTGACTGATAGGTAACACATAATCTGTACTCACATGTGTAAATGGATTTATTGGAATCTTCTCCAAACCATATGGAGCATTAACTTTGGTAATTTCCTTCATTGTAGATTTCTCTCTTCCCTTCATGTGATAAAATTCTGCCTCAATGTACTAAGACTCACATGTCTTGAACGGGGTCTTATCACCATACAATGTTCCAACTTGACCATTGAAATAGTATTTGAGACATTGATGGTATGATGAAGGGATAGCCGCATGCTGATGTAGCCAGGGTCTTCCAAGCAAGACGTTGAAAGCTGAGTCTTGATCAACAATCATGAAATCTGAATTGGATACAAGATCTCTAAACTTAGTTCTGAGTGTAACTTCGCCCAGTGGTTCTTGTTCATTTTTATCATATCCTTGTAACATCATGGTAGAAGGAGATAAATCAGATTCCATGAGGCCCAATCGATGAAGTGTATGAATGGGCATGGGGTTGACTCCTGAACCATTGTTAATGAAAGCTTTTCGGATATCTACACCATTGACTTTGCCAGATAAGTACAGAGGTTTTATGTGACCATGCACAACATCATCTTCATCTTTATCAGTAAAAGATATCACTGCATGGCATTCTTCAGGATTATTTTCTATGTGATAGACTTCAGCTGCAGCAATTTCAGCTTCAAACTCCTGAGGACTTGACAAAGCTTCGATGAGTGCTTCCCGAAGATCTTTTGACAGATTCAAAGCATCCAAAATTGATAACTTGGCTGGTACTTGGGCCAAGTGTTTCAATATATCATACTTTTGATCTAAAGGACTGCGTTTCCCAACAGGAATATGCGGTTTAGCAGGTACCTTGGAAGCAGATACTTTGGAATCTGATGCATCTTGTATTGGGATAGAAGTTGTCAACATCCTTGGTTTTGGAATATTAGACCGATTAGATCCATTTACTTGCTGAGATAAAGAAGATGGAATCTTCAATCGGTCTTCAAAAATAACTGTGCCAAGACTGAGTTGACTATTGGCTGAAGAACTTTCTTTTTCTTTTTGAGCTTGCTGAAGGGCTCTACCACAAGTTTCTGCTGCATACACAGTGCTAACAGGGGTAGAATTGGAGTAGTGTCTTCGGAAAGATCCATGTCTTCCCCTGTATCCTGAACCTCTATAACTTCCTCGGATTCCCTTATTTGATACAGGGAATTCAGGCTCATCAAAATTGAAATTACGACTGGATTACGAATCTATTAATTGAATTATATTAACAGAACCGAAGATTAACTCTTCGTCTAATAAAGACTCTGCCTAACTAGCCTTTTTAGGCTGTTCCGTTTGATGGAGCGGTGCCCGTGGTTTTGAAGAAGATGGCATAAAGTCTGCCAGAGTCAAAGACAATTTAGGCTTTGACACATACTCATCTTGTTCTGATTCTTTTTCCTTCTTTGAATCAAACCGTTTCTTTGAGGAATTTCCCTCTGACGAAGAGCGTTTTACCGCAATATTCATGGCAGAAGACACAATTGGTTTCTTTAATTGTGTTCGAAAAATGGCATGAGTCCGGTTGATTGTCTTTCTGACCATCCAATGATCATACTTCTGTGTATTCCTGCTTTTGACTTCTTGCCATTCATCTTCCTCCTCTGGAACTGTAGCAGTAACACATGCTACCTGAGTCGAAGAACCTTTCAACTTGACTTGTCCCAAGTCTACCATCTTTTGCAGGAGGTTTTTGAAGACAAAACACTCCTGGATGAGATGCCCTAACATTTGATGAAAGAGACAATAATTGGGACGGTCTTCATCTCCTTCCTTGTTTGGCCTCGTGGGCACTGGTAATTGATCCAAATTATTTTCCAGAGCTGAAATGAAGTAACCAGGAACTTGCTCATTTCGGAAAGAGTATGTTTTACTCTTCAAATCCTCAAATTTTTTTCGTCATTGATCTCATTGATCAATTTGACGAAATGACCTTTTTTGTTGGCGTTCGGGAGGTGGAGCCCTTCGAAAAGATGAAGGTTTTGAAGTATAAATAGGTACATGCGCTTGTTTAAGCATAACTGTAGCAGTTTCTACTTTACCCATTCTCCTTCCTGGAGCTGACGGAATTACACGAGATTTAACCTTAGCCTGTATAAGGGAATCTTCAATCTGCTGAGCGATTGAAGTATGGTCTCGAAACCATCCTGTGTATTTCATAGGGATCAATGGCGTGCGTAATTCGTCACGCAAATTTTCCACACAGATTGGCAACAGCTCCTCCTGAGGGAGTGCTAAACTCAGGGAATATGTTAATCCCTTCCAGAGAGCAATGAAATCAGAGACTCTTTCATTCTCCCTTTGCTTGCAGTTTTTAAGATCGAAAACTGTCATTTTTTGCAAAGTTGATCTGAACTGAAGAAGGAATTTTTGGTGAAGATCCTCCCATCTGATGATTGACCGGGATTGCAGGCTTGTATACCAGACAAAAGCTGGTCCTTGGAAGGTTCGCACGAAGCATCTGAGTTTCACTGCTTCTTGCTGCTCTGGAGTTCCCATCATAGGATCACAACAAGACACGTGATGTGTCAAATGTTGTTCAGGGTCACCTGATCCATTGAATGTAGGAAAACCAGGGTTTCCAAAACTGGATGGAGGAGAAATTGAATCTACCCATTCAGGGTAAAATTTCTTTTCTGGTTGAACATTCGCCCATTTCCCTTCTATAGTTTCTAACCGAGCTATTAATGACCCAATAGTAGTTATTAACTTTTGAGAAACATCTGGTTGAATTTGGTCTTGAGTAGGTACAATGAATAGAGCTTGGACATATGTGGTGGTTGGTGCTGCAACTGATGGTAGCACTGCCAACCGTTGTTGCGCTTGACCCGTAGGATTAGACCTCTGAGGGTGTACTGATAAAGGAGGATATTCTTGATAAATCTCAGTAACTTCAACAAATTCCTTCGGTTGTCGGACTTCATCATTCCTAAGAGGAAGACTACTCTGAAGTAGTTATGCATTCAACCTTCTTAATTCTTTCAATTCCTCCTCCTGTTGTGCAAACCTTTGCTCTAATGAGAGCGATTGACCTTCTCCAGAGGAAGGATATGTAACCTGATTCTTTCCCCTCCCTTTGTTGGCTACTTTTTGGAGAGAGGGAAGTGGATTACATAGGTTCTGAGTAATCCTTTGACTTCGTGTACGCACACCTTCTTCATTTGTATCAGTGCGTACATTTTCATGAGAAGGACACTCTTCATCTAAGTCCCCTGAGTGAGCCTCCTCTAGTGTATTATCAACAATGGCATTGATGACATTGATTGATGCATAATGCATCGCATCCCTTCTATCAACATTTCTGTGATATTGTCTTCTTGCATGTCTTTGATGATACATTACCTTTTGTTGATTCAATCCTTTAGGAACTTCTTGACGAGCTATAACTTGGAGGGAATCTCCTGATAATTTGGCTCTTCATTCCTCTTGGGGCTTCTTCCCCAATCGAGAAAAGACCGACATTCTCTGAGAAGGGGATTGATGATTTAAAAGAGTCCCCAGTCTCGTGAACTAGGGATGTTCCTGCTACTTCCGCTGAACTCCTTGAATCCCATTTGTTGACTCTGAGGGTTGGGTTATGGGATTCCCCAGTCTGAAAAGCTGGGGTGGCTCTTGACATGCTATGTCTGAGACCTTCTTAAAAGCTCTCTTGATCTTGCGAATCTTAGTTCGGAAATTAGCCGGATGCATTAACCTGTATCCACTTTTATCACCTGGTTCAACAAACTGTTGGATGATTTCCGAAACTTCTGTCATTTGATGATGTGTTTTCTCTATACGAGAGGCTTGTGAAATATTCTCGCCTGCTTGATATAGGAGCAATTCAACAACTTGTTCTCTATATGCCTGGTTTTGAGAGGAACTAGTTGAAGCCTGTTCTTGAGCAAGCTTTTTATTATGAACAAAGCCCATTGACTGTAGCCGGCCATGGGAAATAACATTGCAGGAGACCATTTTCAAAGAGCTTTGCTGACTGGAAAACACTGTGAAATGTAGTTCTCCATGAACACCCCATCCTCTGATATGAACACCAGATGGAGAATTGGTAATTAACTGACGCAATTTTCTTAGTGCGCCAAGGCATGAACGTTGAACGGTTCTTTGTTTCTTTTCATCCTTCGGATACCGAGATACTGATAGAGATGCCAAATCAATCTGACATTGTAGCCCTTCTATTATCTTAAGATTATTTTCATATTCATCATAAGATAATACCTTCTTCTTAAATTGACAAAGTGTTTTCCATATGTTGAGACGAATATCATGGACTCCATCTTCCGTCAACAACTTTGGAATGTCATACTGGGAGTCAGCCAAAGGCCAAAACATGACTGGTACCTCACTTTTTGCCAGTTTTTTCCTCATGTTCAGCATTTCCTCTTCATCATTAAATGAAGATTCTTCTACCTGTTTTGACCAGAGTTGGTGTTTCCTTGTTGCTTCATCGAATTCAACAAGATTTGTAGAGAGATCATTGATCAAACTAGAATATGCATGACTTAGGGGTGGTTCGGAGAACGACCTAAACCCTAGCCTATCTTCTGATTGAGAAAGTATTTCACTTTCTAGCGATAAAGCATCAGACATGACTGGTTTCGCATTTGCAAGTGCCTCAAGATAAGAGGGATTTCTCGGCACTATATTGTCCACTAGATTATTTTCCAGGCAATGTGAATCACTACTATAGAGAGGACATTCGCAGTGAAATTCATCATTATGTGGAGGACCACCATAATGGGTTACAGCAAAAGATGAGATCTCTTGCTGTTTGGTCTTCTGACCACACAGAGGGTTCCTGTGGCTCTCATCTGAAGATGAAACTTCAAGATTGACCGAATTGTCACGAAGAAAGCCTTCATGAGGAAGTGTCTGTTGAAGACCTTCAGAATTAATGTTCTCATTATTGGGAACTGAGGGAGTAGAATCTTGAATGCTAACAGATAAATGTCTGAGGGCTTCATGAACTCCAGCATCAAGCAAGGCCTGGTTACAGATTAGCCTTTGATCTCCTGACTGTGATCAGAGGATATTTTTCTTAGATGCCTTCTTACTCGCTTTGGAAACCACTTGTTGACGAAAGTGGTTGCTCTGAGCAGGTGTATGTGCCTGATCAGGAAAGATGGTCAGGTTAGGCTGACGATCTCCACTCAAATCAGGTGTATGTGCATGACTTGGTTGTCCGTATGATATGGGGGAGTATGCCCCATAACCCTCTTGGACTGGAACAGATGTGTGTGTCTGTTCCAGAGTGAATCGTTGATGTGTCACTCCACTTCTAGGGATAGATTTATGTGTCTTTCCCTGAGATTATGTTGAAGCTATTATGATATCCTGGCAAGCATCCAGAATATGAGCAGGAATTTTCTTCTTCACTTTCACCATTGACAAAATATGCTTGGTGAATTCAGCCGCCGGAACGGGGATATACGTCAATTCCGGGCTTGGAGTAGGTGTATGTGCCTGCTCCTGTCCTCCTTTTCCTGTCAGTGAATTTTGACAGTACTCAAGTGTGGAGGCAGAGAGTTGAGTCTGCCTCTTGTTTGTTGTCAGAGCTTTCCAACTGACTTATCCGTGTGCTACCAAGCGAGACTGTTGGTAGGCTTGATTAGTACTAGCAGGTGTATGTGCCTGCTGATTACACTTCGCCAAACGCGGTTGACGAGATCCATCATATGTAGTCAGGCGAGCCTGCAGACTAACTGGTGATGTATAAGCAGGTGTATGTTCCTGCCTATAGTACTCCGCCAGAATTGCCTGGCAGGAATGGCGTTGTGCTGCCAGACGAGTCTGCTGGACAGCAGAATTAAAACGGATAGGTGTGTGTGCCTGCTCGTTGTTTGCCACCAAGTTAGGTTGGTGGACTTATCCGGAGATGGCAGGGATGAAAACCTGCCCATTGTTAACCGGATTCCATCTCTGGCGGTTCGTCTTGCCTGCTTGGGTTCGAGGAACCTAAGCTGAATGCCTAGAGTCGGTACCCTCATCATGTTGAGGGAGCACTGCCGCATGAGTCTGGCGGTGATTGTTGATGGGAGCCCTCGAGAAGGACTCCTGTCTTTTTGAATTAAGGCCCTGAAGGACCTACTCATTCACTTCCTCAGAGTAAGGGAGCGAATGGAAATTGTGTTCCGGGGATAACGACCTGAAACGGTTGGAGACGGTAGTCAGCACTGCCTGCCTCTTGATCACTGGTCATCGTTGTCCGGATGACCTGTGTGAGTTTTTCACTTGGAGGGCCTGTCGGGCAGCCTCCAGAGTTGGGATGGTACCTTGTTGACGGTACTCCTTAGCCGGCGCATTTGATACCCAGCGTTGAAGACGTTGAGTAGGTGATGTCATCCTCAGTGCAGATGATGATCCAGTAGGAATAACAGTAGTGGTATTTGCAGCAGCAGTATTCACAGATGTTAATTTGAGAGCAGCCATTATGGAAATACAGAATATCTTGAAAAAGAGTGCCTCTTTGATATAACAGACGTAATCAAGATAAAATTCAGGCACTTCATCCTTTGGATGAGCACACATGTCAATGATTGTTTTTTGTTATCCCTCTTATTGAGTTTTAAATAGGGACTTAACAAATAGGTAAAACATCATTTTAACTTGGTTAAGGATTCACGTCGGGTTCACCATTTTTTGTTTCCCTCGGAATTTGTAGATGACCTCCTGGATGGGAGATTCAAACGTTCCGATCGGTTTCTAACGGGTTTGTTCGTAGAACTGGAAACATCCAATGATTCCACATCCTCTTGGACCTACATTCCAAAGGTAGGTGATTCATTAGTTTGTGAACTGATGAGGCTTAGGAATTTGCATTGGTCGAGAGGATGGGAGGTCGGACTCATCACACCTTTTTGAGGGGAATTATTGTCTATTCCGGGACTCTCTTTATAGATTTAAGTTATGTTCGTGAATCATTTTTACATTACCAAGTATAGAATGAAATTTACTTCAGTTTAACAATCAATGATTAAATATGTAAGAAATTTTGAGAATCATTTATATGTATTCGAGGTTTTTCATCAATAGAGAATCATCTATATCTATTTAGAGATTCTTGGTCAATGGTATCCTTCAAAATATTTATATAAAAGTCTCTTGGTCATTATGATGACTAGGCTGATTTTAAAGCCACTCAGTGGGGAACTTGAAGTTTATTGTCATTCAGAAGGACATGAATTATTTCAGAGTTGGGATCGAACCCATAGATGGGCTACCTACGTATCCTTTGTTTTGGAAAAGGAATCAGAACCCACGTAGTTAGAGTAAGGGAGTATGATGTTTATGATTGATGGCTCAAAGAAGGATGTCACAATTACTTTTACACTCTAAGTTCACGTGAGTCATGCTCGGTGTGAGAAACAAGAGGTATTGGTAAAAATTAGACAATTGTGCCATTAAAGATGAAATCATATGAAATTATGTGGGGCTTATATATGTATGACTGCCCAGATAAATGATGGTTAGGATTTACTTTAGGGAGAAAATCCAGGAATAGGGTCCATAAAGGTATATGTGATTTATGGAGATTTGAATACTCTAACTTGGGACTTATTCCTGAAAAGGAAACCCAAATCAGGAGAGGATTGATAATTGGTTTTTACTCCTGAGAAGGAATACCAGATTAAACGTAAATTAGGACTAGTTAAAGAGAATTTAAGGGACTTGGGGCTTACTCCTAAAAAGGAAGCCCATGATTTATGACTGGGACTTATTCCTGAAAAGGAGGCCCATGTTAAGGATTAAGGTTTGGGGCTTACTCGTGAGGAGGGTGCCCATATTTGAGACTGGGGCTTACTTCTGAAAAGAAAGCCCAAATTAGAGGATCTGGGGCTTACTCCTAAGAAGGATGCCCAAAAATTAAGGGACTTGGGGCTTACTCCTAAAGAGGATGCCCATATTAGAGGACTTATGACTAGGGATTATTCCTGAAAAGGAGTCCCAAGTTAAGGATCCTCTCATTTTAAAGGATGATGTTGAATGAATGAGCTCTCCATATTTAGTGACATAATGATATTTAAATCACTAGGTTTTGAGAGATATTCCACAGAATTCCTTTCAGATAAGGAATTCAAATCAAGAAATCATGCCATAAATGGATTTGAAGAGTGTCTTGGAGACTGAATCTTGAAAAGGAAAGGTGTAATGGCCTAATAGGGGTGAAATGGGCAAGAAAAGAACCCAAAAAGTAAGGGGTGCACAAGTCTTGGAAGGTGCGCAAGTATTGCGGGGGCGTGCTAGTATTGGTCGCGCAGGTATACCTACGCGACATGGTGGGTACTTGCACGATATTAAAACAGTATTGAAATACTTGAGCGACTATTTATTAAAGCCTTTAGAATCCTCTTGAGGTTCTTCCAAAAAAGGGACGCACAAGTTCTATCGAAGGAGTAAGGCGGTGCGTAAGTGTGACCACTTCCCTTAAGGGATGACCACTCAGGCGCGCAAGTGTTGATGAGTTTCAACACTTAAGACTTACTCCCTCTCTTTAGATCTTCCGTTCAAGGTAAGAAATTACCTTAGAAGTGTTTCGGAAGCTTTGAGAAGAGACTTGAGCGTTTGGAGCTTCAATCCGAGTTTCTGGAAAAAGATCCTCGTTTGAATGTGGGGCCCACAGGGTCTATTTATAGGCAGGAGAAGACCCCGGACGGTTACCGGGTGGTTATCACATAGGTCGCGCAAGTCACTTGCATGACCATAAGGCGTCACGCAAGTAGACTTGCATGACCACTAGGCGGCGCACAAGTGTACTTGCGCGACCATGAGGGAACTTGCACGACCTATGGGCAATGTTCTCCTTGTTCATCCCTTTGTCGATTTTTGATGTTTCGTCAAAGGATGAATCATGTTGGACTAAGGTATTTCCCTTTTTTCAGTCGTTAAACTCTGTGATGGAAAGGAGCGTCAACAAGGTAATATGATCCTAAATCTAAATAGTACAATCATTGTTCCAGATAATTAATAACGACTAAAAAGGTATTGAGGACTTACTCTTGCGGGTCCGATGAGACACTGGGCGATCTAAACAAAGGTTAGCTATCAGAACTAGTTCAAATCATATGCTAGCCTCCTCAAGGGAGAATACATGGAGGGATTATGTGTGTAGGAGAATAAAACCATATTTGGGTTTAAAATGGAAAAAAAATTTCATTTAAAATTTTTAAAGAACACACAACAGGGTCGCACAGTTTACCCGCACGGTTTCCCAAACCGTATGGAAACTGTGTGCACCTCACCATCTAAAAAGGGTCACTTCACACGATTAAACCACATGGTTTACATAACATTTTGTAATAGTGAGAAATCATTCTACTATAAACCTTCACTTTTCATACCTCTCGCACGGTTTGGACTAACTATGCGCAGGCCGTGCACAAACAGTGCGCCAGGTCATTTTCCGCCCAAAAAATGGTTCCAGACTCTGAACAATCCCCACAAACCACAATAAAACCATTATCAAGTTATTTATTCACATAAGTCTATTACAAGGAAATTATACTGAAAATAAAAGGATTTTTACCTCATAAGAAAACCTGGGTTCTTACATACATATCAAATCGATGTGTGGGTATTAGTATCTCATCCATTGAGTACTCCTTGGGAATTCTTAAGAATAGCTACCCCATGGGTTATTTGGGTGTCCTAATTTCCTCAATGAGGCTTCACCTACATAATTTTGAAAATTTATTTCAAAATATATAAAATCACATTAACAATTGGAAGATTCGTTATGTCTCTTTTGGTGGTCAAATTAATCTGATCAACCATGTTCTCACTTCAATCCCCATGCACACTCTTTCATCCATCAAGGTGACTAAATATATTATTTATCACCTAGAAAAAATTCATGTACAATTTACCATGGGATTATATTGGTGATTTAAGGTACCATTGGGCTGTGTGGTTGTGGAAGGCTAGGCCAAAAAATGAGGGAGGCATCAACATGGTTGATATTTCTAGCACTGTACATGTCATGCTTACCAAACTCTCATGGGAGGAAGTCAAGCACTACAATCATTGTGGTAAGCTCCCCATTTAAAAATATGTAACAAAATGGAAAATAATCATGGAAATAATGCTCTCATTTGGTTTGATATTTTCTGTCACATCTCAGATTTGGATCTCCAGGTGCGATAGATTGTTGGTCGGGGTGAAATCTCTTCCTGGAAGGAAAACTGGACAGGATATAAGGATGGATTTCCTGGATGCCCTATCATTGAAGTTTCTTTAAATAATGAAATCATATTCCTAGATTTCATAAATACTAACCTCAATATAAAATAATGACCCGTATTTAATCATATTAAGTTGTTATCTTAAAAAATATCAACACGTTTCTCTAGACTAGATCCAATATTATTTTGGTTAAATATGATGATATGGTATTTCATCCATTGGTTGAATCAAATCACTTAGGGTAATTTATTTGGTCCAAGAAGATACCTATAAATATTAACTTTCTCATCATTCATGTTAGACATATTGTGTTTCCCACTGATGACATCATTAAATGCTTGGGCATCAAGTTTACGTCTAAATGTTTCTATTGCACCGATCCTTGCATGGAATCAACGCGTCATATTTTATTTAAGAGACAATTGGATAATTTGGTGTGGATATAATTTTGTGACATCATTATATTCCCAGCACATGATATTATTGGAAAACAATTCATGGACAAGTGGTTTCATGGGCTGGGAGGCAATAACATATAGCAAAAAGAGAGGGATCCCATTCTTGCGCTGAGCTTCTGGTGTATTTTGTAGGCCAGAAAAAATCCATTTTTGATGGTTCAAAAATATATCCTTTGGACATTATTAACAAAAAAAATGTACTCTTCTTGAGTTGCTTTAGTCTCTTAAACAATTACAAGAGACTCCTTCACTCAAATTCCCCAATCCTATAGGAAGTTCTTCTCCTTGTCCTGATCAATCCCCTGGGAACTAGATTAACTGGACTTCTCCCATATCTAGGTTCAATATTAACATAGAAACTTCATATACAATTCACATGATGAGGGGTGGAGTCCTTGTTCATGACCACAAATTATCATGTATCTTGGATTATTCAGCTACATCTAGGATGAGAGACTCATTGTTGGTGGAGACCAATGCTATGCTCACAGGTCTACACTTATGTTGTATGGGAAATATCACACTTTATTTTGTTGAAACATAATCTCAGGTTCTCTTTAAGGAAATTATTGGGATTATATACATCCCTTAGAGTACAATTAATAAAGTTATCATGTGTCAGATAATGACCCAGAACAATGTTATTATCTCTCACACAAATCGAGAGGGGAACAAAGCAGTTGATTTCATTGCCTCAAGAGCATCTCAGCATTCCTCACTCATCTATTTCTCTAGAACTAGATCCATCATTGTGGAGGATATATACATTACTATTAGAGGAAAACTTTGTTTACATTTTTAGGAACCAATAAATCCTTTCCTATATTCTGAACCCTCCCTTATTTTAATAAAAATAACAATTTGAGTCATTATTTTTTCATATTCAACAAAAACATTAATAATTTCAAAAGAAATTAAAAAAGACACCCTTATATATTTTTTATATTATAATTATAAAAATTATGTTAAATTTTTCAAATAAATTCTATAATTTTTTAAAAAATTATTTTTAAAATAAGTGCGCAAAATTAAACACAACTATTTTTTAGAAAAATATAATTTTTATTCATAGAATTGGATTTATACTTATCTCTTATCTAGAAAAAATATAATATTAATGTTAATTTGTTGATTGAATATATAATTTATAAATTTAATAAAAATTATTCACCAAAAGGTGAATTTTTAATTTATTGAGGTAAAACATATTTTTTTTTCATAAAAATAGTTATTCAGAAAAATATTTCCTTTCGATTAAAGTAGATTTTATTTTAATTTTTAACTAAATTTTCAAAAAATAAATCATTATATATATATGTGTGTAAATTATTTATTTTCATAAATTTGTTAATCATACTCATACCTTACATTCTTATAGTTAGGCGATAAATATCATATTAAATAATACAATTTTAATAGTAAGTGATGTTTCACTTAATTTCATTATTGCATGTAACAGAAGATAAAACTAGTGTGGCATGTCACAAAGGCTGCAATTTTTGTGGTGTGTAATGAAAAAATATAAAAGATGAAATTTAATTTAAAAAAATTCACAAAATCTCGGGGTTTTACATTCCATGATATATATAGTATATGTGTAATGACTTATGGGAGGGGATTAATTGTTGACCATACTAGAAACACAAGTTACACACTCGCACTAGTCATGGATGTGGAGAAAAAATGAAGGATCAACCATCAACTGAGATAAAAACATGGTAAACACCATATGTTTCTAAGGACCCTTCGAGGAATGAGACCATGATGGTCGGTTCGACATTATATCTAGAAACAATGTCGTTAGGGAGATTGTTCAGATTGAGAGGATGATGATTAAAAAAATTGAATAAATCAAAAAGAGTGAAAAAATGAAGTGGGAAAGTCTTAGACAGAATATCAAGTTCCTTAGGATCCATCCCGCCTTGTTCTTAGATGTGATGTATGAAAATGTGGGTTGGAAGGTATTAAGCATGTCCTAGAGTGGGAAGAAACCAAAATGGGTTGATTGTAGGGCTGGAACCTTGTTAATAGATCCTAAAATCACTATATATCCAACAAAAATGGGAATAAATCCATAAATAATTCTAGAACCTAGCATCATAGGTGACAAATGTCTAGAGGGTAGTGTCCTCTTTGGTGAGGACATTGAGTTATATCACACATGTTATCTGAGACATCCTATGTTTATCACATAGGGTTAGGGTAAATTTAATTTTTTGTGTTGAGGGATTTAGTTTTTATCACCCCGTATTTTTTATATGAGGAATACCATGTTCATCACATAGGGTAAGGCTATAGTATAACCTCATGTTATGAGAATATTGGTTTTATTTCATTTCACATTTTTCATATGGGGAATCCCATATTTATACAAGGTAAGACTACTGTTAAGCATTTTATGTTGAGGAAGTTGGCTTTTGTTCATATCATCTTTATTATATAGGTTATCCAATTTCCATCACATATGGTAAGGATGTTGTTTAACATAAAATTTTGAGTATGATGGGTTCTTTTTTTATTGTCTTACAACTCAGACTATGGCTCCTACTAGTTTTATGTTCATGAAGATCAGACCCGGGGGTCTGGGTGTCTTAAAGAGGCTCGTGTAGCAAGAAAGAATGGTAACCATATAGGTATGGAGAGACAAGGTGACCTCTACCCACTGAAAAATACAAGTTGCATTAGACACAATATAAGGTTTTGATGCTGAAGGAGGAAATATTTCACAACGAGTTGATTGTGGGGGCTAGATCCAAGATAATATATCCGAGTGTCTTTTCATATCCTAGAAGAATAGGAATTCTGAAATATATAGTTCTTGAACACAATAAAATGGGATAATGACATCGATAGGGGGATTTAATCTAGAGATAGTATGAAATGTAACTGATACATGGGAATTAGTTACTTGAAACACAAGAATTAAATAAAACTATGTGAAGAATGATCCATAGGGGGGCCGATGCACATAGTTTAAGTCATAATGATTACAACTGAATGGGTTTAGGTAATTATAGGATTCTTGGGTGGTGAAAAAGAATTTAAGACCAATTTGAAGAAGGATTCTGTGATTCCTTGATCCACACAATAAAATTCTAAAATCAATTTCACACATTTTGAGGTTATAATGTTCGGACTAGGAGGATGCCCTAAAATAGGTCAATGATAAGGCTATGCTAGGGGATTTGGATCTAAGTGTCCCTATATATCCCATATGGGATGAGAATAAAGACAAAAATCATTTTAGAACATGGTGTGGTAGAATACCGATGCAATAGAGGCAACATCCCCTTCATAGAGGACGTTGAATAATCTCATATTGTTCATATAAAGCATCCTATGTTCATCGCATATAAAATCAATATAATTTAAAACAAGGGATGATGATGTTTTTATTTTCATCCCATATTTTTCATATGAGTAATATTATGTTCATCACATAAGGTATTGGTATATTTTAATGTCATGTGATGAGGATGTTGGTTTTGGTTCATATAACATTTTTCATGTGAGGAATCCTATGTTCATAAAATAGGGCAAGGTAATAGTCTAACACCATTTTATGAGGCTTTTGGTTTTTTTCATCTCAGCTTTTTTATGTGGGATATCCCATATTTAATGGTGTAATGAAAACTTTTAACATTGTTTGTTGTGGATGTTGGGATTTAACATTTAGAGTGATAAATCTCATACTAATTCTATAACTAGTTTAAGGACACAAGTATTAGAAAAAGAAAAACTCTTAGTTTAAGGTAATAGATCTCAAACCAAGGTTTCTAATTGTTTAAGGTCATAATTATTAGACCTTAGTTACTACAATTTAAGTTTACATAACATTAACTAATATTTATTTCAGTTTAATGTCACATAGCTTTGACCATGACATTCATGTGAAGTACTTCTTGAGTAACTTGGTGTTTTTGGGAGGTGTGATATGACCCCGATACATGGTAATTAAAGAGTATTCTCTATAGGTATTGATATTATGGATAATGTATGTTCCTTCAAATTTGGGCTCTGAATTATGTAGATTTTGTAACAACCCATGTTTCTAGAAGGTAAAATTTTGCATGATAGTGAATATGATATGGCATATCAAGCTTATGCGAAAAACTAAATAATAGTTAAATGTTACAATTAAAACCTATCCATTGGAATAGAGGTACTGAAAAATATTAACTAAATTATGAAAAAATGGTTTACACATGTATATATAATTAATTATATGGTGACCAATTAATTATAAATGAATATAAGACCCCATTTATTTTTAAAAAAATTCTTTTCTAGAAAACTATTTAAATATATAAAAGTGTGTTCTATACAAATAAATTAATTAATAAATATTTTTAAATTATATTAATGATATATATATAATATTTAACTTAATGATTAACATTCATATTATATGTTTTCTAGACATCATATAAGTACAAACCCAATTTTACACATAAAACAAGTACTCAAAAAGGCAGTTTTTCCACCTTTTGATGGAACACCTATTTTAAATCAAGATTTTGAAATTTTGATAAGTTATATTTGAAAAAATAATCTCATTATTTCAAATATTAGTATCAATGATTTATTTTGGTTTATGTTGTCGTATTTTTTATAATATTTATTTTTTGATGAATGGTGAAAAAATACTACATTTTAATTGACAACTAAATTTTCATCAAATTTATTTATTGTATAAAATTGTATGTATTAATTGTTTTAATGTATAATTTAACAAATGTTTTATAATTTAATGCAATTTAGGTCATTGGAATCAATTTCACTTCGAAAATGGATATAAAAACATTGTGAATATTTTTTTTATGTTTTTTACTTTAAAAACATGTTATCTCATTCTATCAATGAGATTAATTTTTAATTATTTTTTTCCAATTTGGTTTTTTGAATTGGGAAAAATTGATTTCATGTTTTGGAATCTGATGTTCCCTATTTAGTAAATAGGCCCCATTCATTTTTGGGAAATATGAATAAAAGCATTAATAATTTTTTTATTACCATGGGTAAGGGGAAATCTGGTAATTATAGGTAAATATAATATCATAAATATTATAAAATTACCGTAAAATATGTCCTAATATTTTTTATAACCCATTTTAGAAAAAAATATACTTTGGGATTGTTGTATCTTTACTTGGAGATACTTGGAGGTCTTTAACACTTTTATAGTATTATATTCAAAGGAAAGACAATTTTGTCACACTTTTGTTTTTGTCAACTGAATTATTTTTAACATGGATTCATATAAGGGATATGTTGAACTATAAATAGTATTTATAAATAAACAATTTTTATATTCATCAGTAAAATTTATTTATAATTTGTTGTAATGAAATAATTAAATAAAATGGTGACATAATGATGATGCCATAGTTGTTTAATTAATGGCTGAATAAAATAATTGATGTTAAGAATATTGAAATTAATATAATTTTATATGATTAATTATAAGAAATAATTTTATTGATAACTTTTACCAGTTATGAATGATTTAACAGTGTTATTTATAACACATAAAGTTGTAAATATTTTTTGAAAAGTCAAATAATGAATAGTTTCAAAATTATCATAAACGATATTTTAGTAAATGATATAAAATTCCTAAAAATATAAATTTATTATAAATTATCAGGATACATAATAAAATTTCACCAATTACTGATGAATTGGTTATTTGAAATTTTATAATAGTTATATTAACCCAAAAAGTTTAAATTACATGATATCATGGTAAGAGTTAGAATGAGTTAAAACAAAAATATAAGGATTAAAAAATAGTCAAAACTGATATAATTTTTATTTTATGAGGGTGATTCAACCCAAAATCACCATAACTTAGAAAAAATCACTTTGGACCCATTGGGAATATAAAATTTATTTATATTAATTTAATTGTTTTAAGAATTTAAGATTTTCCCCACCCATCTTCAATAAAATGGTGCCAATTATTTTCAACCATGATGAAATAATAAATACAATATGCTAAATATACAGAGGTGTTATTATGCCATTATAATCACCATAATACGTCTCCAATTCCATAAAATGGGAAAATAATTATTCATTTGTGCATACATGTGAACTATCACCTCCATGAACCGATATAGTTCATTTTCCATTAACGTATATCAAGAATGGTTATCATTATGGAATTAATGTATATATAGGATATTAATGAAATATTTATCATTATAAAATAATAATATATCATTTATGTTCTTACCTATCAATGCACACAAAAATGATAATGTCGTTCATGCATACTTGTGAACTATCTCCTCCACAAAGCGATGTGAATCATTTATCATCACCACATCACACGAATGATATATATAAGTATATTTAAGTTATTAAAATGATATTTATGATATTATTATAATTATGGGAAGATAAAATAATAATTACCATCTTTCCATAATGATCATCAAAAAATGGTAACATTACTCATGCGTACATGCATCTTACCGTCTCCATGATTGTAACAAAGTTAATTTTTCATATCCATATGTAATAGATGTCTTTAAAAGTATAATTAATATATAAAAGTGATTATTATATCATTAATATTATTTTTTAGATGATGGGATTATGAAAACTATGACTATTGACGTCATACCAATTTCATATTGGACTCAAATACTGAATATTGTCAAAACGTTCGACATGAGATTTAATAATTAAGTGATTGTTATAATATGATATTAAGTGATATAAAAGGAATAATAAAGTCGAAAAAGGTTCTTAGTCAATTAAATAATTAACTTATGTTTATTATTTAGGAAGATAATAGTTTTACATGATGAGTTAGACTCAAGGTAAGGAATTTCATTTCAATCTCATTTCATTAAGGTGTTTTTTTGATGCTATACAGATTTATTATTTTATATGGTGCATATACAAATGTTATGAAATTTAATTTCCATATTTTATATTTACTATCTTTATTCAATATTTTGGTAAATTTAATCTTTCATGGATATTATGATTTAAATGTTCAAAGTGGTATGGGACACATTGAATGTTCGAAGATTTAACTTTCAAATATTTTCCTGATGTCAATTTTATTGATATTATTTTACATATTTATTTATATTTATATTAAAGTAATATAAATAAAAATTATGTATATTTTTAATTTCATTAGTTTTTTTCAAAAAAGAATATTTTTACGTGCTTATATACGAAATGTTTTGATAACTGACAAAAAGAGTGTTCGATTATTAACGTATACAGAGAAAAATAATTTTCTACCATTATACCATTGTTTTATTATCATCTTATATTAAAATATTTCATGTTTCCTTAAATGAAAAACCACATTAAAAGTTTCAGGTATTTTGGATTTGAAAAATTTTTTTTAATGAAATATTTGTTTTGGAATTGAAAATGGATTCTTCAAAGAAAATGGTATTCTTATCTGATTGTGTTTTTATATAGGATAAAATGATTTTTTTCATAGGGTTTTATGATGAAGGTATTTTATTAATGATATGGTACATGATCATTATAGAAAATTGGTGAGTTCCATATAGATAATACATGGGGTGGACCAAATAACATCGAGAAAGGATGTTATATCTTAACATGGGGTGGCCCAGATAACATCACTAAATCTCGTTACAGCTTAACATGGGGTGTCCCAGATAGTGCTAGGAAAGCATAATATAACTTAACATGAGGTTTCCATGATATCACTAGGTAAGACCATAATAGATTAATTGGAAGTCGGCCTTATGGATATTCAAATTGAGAAGGTTTGAAATGGGTTTAAGTATACGATTCTCTAAGTCACCTAAAGGATTTTTAATTACATTCCTTGGGTTTAATGATTTTATTTGAGAAAAATGTGTTATTTTTTACCTGTGAAAATGTTTTATTTGATATAATCAATGAACATTGATGATTAATGTATACTTTTTATGTGATTTCATGTTTTCACTAAAGTAATAATTTCATTTATTTCTTTATCCCTTATTAACCTTATGTTCTCATCCCATGTTTTAAAAACAAATTTCACAGGGTTTAAGGTGGAATGGATAAAATCATGTGATAAGGGTATAATTGTTAATATTTATCATAATTTTAAATCATGTTTTATTTTTAAAGAGTTTTATTTTGTGAAAAAATGGATGCTGAGTATAAATGTGCACTAGTAATGTAGATGTTTACTTTTTAAGAGTTTGTCCAAATTTTTTAAAACTATAAACTGAAAATATTATCCACTATGAATTCTTGTTTAGAAACTCTAGAATACGTTATGTTTAAGATGGAGTCTTTATAGTTAGTATGAAAGGATATCTTATACAACTTTTGATATTTGGATGTCTTATTAAGAGTTAGAGATATCATAATGGGTTTATAATTTTAAGGTCAATAATAAGTTTAATGTATCATAAACCCCCCTTTTAAGGCTTTATGTTACGAAATTATAGGGTGATTAATTGTATTTTTAGATACATTCATTTATTTAGGTAATTTTAAGTTATATATTTTTGGGGTGAAAAACGAAAGGTATGAGATAACCTTTGAGGATAAACATTTTATAGTTATTTTTGAGGAATTTATCACATTTTGGGAATGTTATATCAATTATGTAGTTTTATAAAAATGAAAATTATCAGGATTGGTGATAACCCATTAGGTTCAGAAAAGATGTGGCAATAAAACCCACTACTGATGAGAGAAAAGGGAGAATCACCTACAACTGGAGTACATTATGGCCTAGTATAGTATAACTTTTTATTTTTAGTTAAATGTTTTTTTGGATATAGAATAGGTTGATTTTGGGAACATATCTTTTATCTAATAGATTATCATGGGATTAGGAAATGTTTTAGTGATTAAAAGATTAAGGTTATTTGAGAAGACATTCAATATTTTGGGTACATTATTTGATCAAAGTAAATAGAATACTATGGGGTTTTATTGGAGAAATAATGGTTGAATTGTCTTTTATATGAAAATATGATTTATGGTTATTTAGGTTATTTATGGAAATGTTTAGAATATCTTGAAGATTACTAGGGAAATTACTTTTTGGTATGAGTCTTAAAGGGTAATTGATGTTGTTAAGAGATAATTGTTACATTTATCTTGGAAGATTATGTGATTAAAAAAGTTATTGATTTTAATATTAGTCCATAATATTTTTGAGTAATTTTACAGATAATTATTTTTCTATGTATAACTTTTGGTGAAACTCGTATATTTTGGAAATTAGAGTAGTTTTTTCAATAAGGTTTATTGTTTTCAGATGTTATCTTGTACTAACCATATCATTTTTAGTTAATTTCTAAAGACACGATAAATATATATTCAATATTTTTTAGATTATTTGATTATATAGAAGTTGATTATTTTGCTACATGTGGGAAAAATTACTTTTAAATACTCATAGTTTAGAGAAAAAGTTTAATTTATTGTGGAAATTGATTAATGGAAGGAACTCTACATTTCAGGTAAGTATATTTCCTTATGTTCATAGTCCAGGTAGTAAAATAATACCTCAACTATATGAATAGAATCAAAAAAATATTATTCATTTACTTTTCTTAATAAGAAATCAATAAACTTTTAACCAAATATAGATGTATGGTTTTGTTATTATAATATTTCTCATGAACATGTTCTATATCACTCTCTATCAGAACATTATAGTAATTTTTTAATCTATATCCAATTTTTCTAAATAGAACCCTCATATGTGTTACCTCACATGACCTTCGTATCCTGTTTTTATTTTAATGTGAAAGTCTCATTAATCCTTTTTCTGATGTGAGGTTTCAATAAAGTTATTATGAAAAGTAAAACCCCATTTTTTAAATCCCGAGTTAAGATTTTGAGGATGAAATTTAAAGTGGAAGAATTTAGCATCCCATGTTTTTAAAAAGAAAACCCTAAGTTTGATAGCGAACATGATACACCACATTGAGTTTATAAGAAAAACTAATAATATTTAAATGTTACCACTAAAACCTAGTCGTTAGAAAAGCAGGAATGGACATTATTAAATAAATTATGAAAATACGGTTTACACATGTATATAGAATTAATGTTTTGAACAATCAATTATAAATTAATTTAAAATCATTTTTAAAGATAAAAACAAATCATTTCTGAAAAAATATTTTAATATAAAAAAGCATGTTTTATATTAATAAATTAAAAAATAACCATTTTTGGATTATATAAATGATATATATATATATGATATTTAAGTTAATATCCCCAATTCATATTAATTATATTATTGACATGAAATAAGAATCAATCCAATTGTCAACATAAAACAAGTGCTTTTCAAAAATGGTTGTTTTGTCACCTTTTAATGGAGAATCTGTTTAAAATATATTTTTTACACATTTAAAAGTAATATTAGAAAAAAATAAACTTTTTCATTGAAAAAGGAGTATAAAAAATTACTTTGGTTTAATTTGTTTTTGGCAATTTAGTATAAGATTCATTTTTTGATGAATAGTTAAAAAATACTACATTATAATTGAAAATTTCATTTTCATAAAATATATTTATAGTGATAAATTATATTTTTGAATGATTTAAAATTATAATTATGTAATGTTTTTATTATTTAATCCAATTCTAGAAACTGTAATTAATTTAAAATTAAAATTGGATATAAAAACATTGTGAAATTTTGAACATTATTACTTTAAAAACTCATTTTCTTATTTCGTTAATGAGATTAATTTTTAATTAATTTATGCCAAATATATATTTTTTAATTTGGAAAAATAGATTCCATATTTTTAACAAGAAGGTCCAAATTTATTATATATTTACCATTCATTTTGGGAGAATATTAATAGTAACTTTAGTAAATTTTTTATTACCATGGTTAAGCATAAATCGGTTAATTAAATGTAAAAATGATATTATACATATTATAAAATTATCCTAAATATTTACTAATAATATTTTATGAGCTATTTTATCCAAAATAATATTCCTTGAGATTTTATTATGTCCACTTAGAGCCACTTAGATTACTACAATTTTGAAGAATTATATTCAAAGGAAAGACAATTTTATCACACGTTTTGTTTTTAACTAGTAAAACATTTTTAATTTGGGGTTGTACAAGGGTTATGTTCGACTATAAATAGTATTTAGAAAGATAAAATTTTCATATTCATCATAAATAATTTTTTAAAAATTTGAGAAAATAAATAAATAATTAAATTATGATATAATGATGATACAATAGTTGTTTTATTAATCTAATAATTAAATAAATTATATTAAAAATACGAAAATAAATATAATTTGATATAATTAATTACATAAACGAATTTTATGGATACTTTTTACCTATTTTGGATTATTTAATTGAGTTTTTTTTGAATATATAAATTTTTTATGATTTTTTAATACGTCAAATATTGTATAGTTTCAAAATTAACATAAATGATATTTTATAATAAATCATATTTTAATAAATTTTAAAAAATTCATAAAAATATAAATTTTAGTAAATTTATTTATATATGTCTCAAAATTTCATCAATGAATCATTTATTTGTCGTTTGTCATTTTATAGTTAATATTATCCCTCAAACTGTAAACTAAATGATATCTTGTTAAGAGTTAAAAAGGGTTAGAACAAAAATATAAGGATTAATAAATAGTAAAAAATTATTTAGTTTTAATTTTATGAAGATTATTTGACCCAAAACCATCTTATCATTGAAATAAATCACTTTCGTCCATTTTTAATAGATGAGTAATTTATATTAATTTAATATTTTGATGAATTCCAAGAGTGACCCTCCCATATCTTAATAAAGGGAATCCATTATTTTTAGGTATTATGAAATAATAAATCCAGTATAATCAATATAATAAAATTTTATTATGTTAATATAATCACTTAAATCCATCTCCACTTCCATCAGATGAGAAACAATTGATCGTTTGTGCATACTAGAGAATTATCACCTCCACGAACCGATATAATTCGTTTTCCATTACTATCTCTCAAGACAAGTTAAAATGATGAAATTAATGTTTATATATGATATTAATTAAATATTTTTATAATTAAAAAATAATATAACATTCATGTTTTTATATTTTCGTTCACATAAAAATGATTACGTCGCTCGTGCATACATGTGAACTATCACCTCCACGAGGCGATATGATTTGTTTTTTATCCCCACATTACATGGATGATATAAATAAATATATTTAAATTATTAATATGATATTTATGATATTATTATAATTATTTTAATATAAATTATTAATCACTTTCTTCCCATAATTATCATTGAAAAATGGAAATGTTACTCAAGAGTACGTGTATAACTTACTATCTTCATCATTATAATGTAGTCATTTTTTATATCCATATTTAAAGGATGGATTTAAAAGTATAATTAATTTATAAATGTGATTATTATATAATGAATATTTTGGTATAGATTTTATAATTATCACCACTTTGACTATTGACATCATACCAATTTTATTTTGGAATCAAATACCGAATATTGTCAAAACATTTGAAATGAACATTAATAAAAAAGTAATTGTTATAACATGATATTAGGTGATATAAATGGAATAATAAAAATTAAAAAGGTTCTAAATAAAATAAATAATTAACCTATGTTTATTATTCAGGATGTTAATGATTGTACATGTTGAGCCAGACTCGAGGTACGAAATATAGTCTCAATAACCTTTCATTGAGGCATTTCTGGATGATATGGACCATTATTATTTCATAAGGATTATATACACCTAATATGAAATTTTATATCCATATTGTTTTATATAATCATGTTATTTAATGTCTGGGTAAATTTAATATTTCACTAATATTATGATTTATTTGTTCAAACTGGTATGGGACACCTGGGATGTTTAAAGACATAATTATCTAATATTTTTCTCCATGTCAATATTCTTGATATTATTTTACATATTTATTTATATTGATATAAAGTTATTATGAAATCAATTTTGGCTCTATTTTAAATTTCATTGAAGGGTTCTAAAAAGGAATATTTTTATGTGTTTTTATATAGGGCGTTTTGACCAACAATAAAAATAATGTTCTATTCATAACATATACGGAGACAAAGATGTTTCCACTACTGTTGACATTATTTTATTGTCATATTACTCTATAATATTACATGTTTCCTTAAATTAAAAACCATATTTAAATTTTTATGTATTTTTTTTTATTGAAAATGGGTTTTCAATGGGCTCTTGAAATAAGAACGTATTTTTATTCGAAAGTGTTTTCATATTGGATTAAAAGAGTTTTTGAAAGGGTTTTAAAATGAATGTATTTTATTAATAATATAGTACTTTGGAATTATATAAAATGGATAATACTGATACAAATTATACATGGTGTGGCCCAAATAGCACTGGGAAATCCCATTACAGCTTTTAATGGGGTGACCTATATAGCTTCATGAAATCCCATTATAGCATAACATGTGGTGGACCAGATAGCATTAAGAAATCCCATTATAGAGTATCATGTGGTATCCTGGATAGTGTTGGGTAATATCATAATAGATTAATTTGAATTCATACTTATGTCTACTTCAATTGAAAGGGTTTTATATATACGATGCTCTAAGTCACCTAAAGGAGATTTAATTGAATTCTATGGGTTTAATGATATTATATGAGAAAAATATGTGTTTTATTATTATGAAAATATTTATTTCATATTCACAATGAACATTTAAGACAAAGGTAAACTTTATATGATTTTTTAGGTTTTAGTGAACTAATAGTTTCCTTTATTTCGTTATCCCTTGCTGGGCTTATGTGCTCCTCCCATATTTTTAGAATTTATTTAATAGGATCTATGTAACAGCCCAAGATTTTATAAAAAAAATATTCTTTTTAATTTTATTAATATCTTGTGTTGTACGCTACACCAAAAGGAGCTTGCACAACACGCATCCTTGTCTTGCCTTGCATTACACGCAATCACGACCTTTCTCGATAGCGTGTGTAATACGCAATACCGAGTTTCACTAAACAACGATGTGCTATTAAAATATTATTAAAACTAGCCGTTATGAATAGTAATAACCACTTTTTAAAATTCTGTAAATCTTATTTTTTAAAATGAACTTCATTCTTGGATTCAGAGTATCGAATTTAGCCTAAGGTGAAATTTTGGTACTTTTCGGATAACTTTCACATTCTAATGAATAGTGAAAATTACTAAATTATAATTAAAAACAATTTTTTTTAATCGAAATAATTAATAGTGATAAATTATTTTGAGTGGTTTTAAAGTATATTTAGAATATATTTTTACAATTTAATACAATGTTGGTCATTGGTTGTAATTTCACATTTAAACCAGACATAATCAAGTGTCAATCTTTTGATATATATTGTTTCCTAAAAACACGCTATTTATTTTAACAGCAGGATTTAATTATAAAATTAATTAATGCAACTTCTATGTTATGAATTTGGTAAAATAGATTTCATTTTTGAATTCGGAATATGAAATATAGCCTAGGATGAAATTTTGGCATTGTTCTGAAAAACATCAATTTTTGATGAATAGTGAAACTACTAAGTGGTAGTTAAAAAAAACTGAATTTTTCATAAAACTTAATTTTGCTTCTTCTGTGAATGGAATTTTGAAAATCCGAGAGACACGGTTAATATCAAGGACTAAAATGTGGTTCAATGAGATGAAAATAATTTTTTGGTGAATAGTAACTTTTTACTTTTTTTACCGCGGTTAATAGTAAATAGGGTAACTAAGGGTAAATATGATAACACATGTCCTAATTCTATTGGACAAATGTAATTCGACCAAAAACAAACTTAGGAATAAAATATGACCATTTAGGCCCACTTGGATTAGATTAGGACATTTATTATTAATTTATTTAAAGAAAGGTTAAAATAGTTAAAATCAAAGTTTAATAAGTAAATCATTTTTAATATGGGGTTATACATAAGATAAATTCGATTGTAAATATTAATTAGAAAGCTAAAAAGATTTCCTACATTATGGTATTTTATTTGTAATTTTTAGACATAAAATAATTTAATTTATTTATGACACAACGATGATGCAGTAATTATCTTATTAATGAAATATTGACATAATTGATGTTATAAACACCAAAATAAATGTAATTTGAGATTTTTTATGAATTACACTAATTTTCTAGGTTACTATGATATATTAATGTTGATTTAATCAAATTGGTTCGAACATTTAATTCTGTTATGACTTTCACAAAAATCATATATCAAATAGTGTCAAAATTGACACAAAATAGTTTTTAAATCAAATATTATATTATTAATTGTTATTGTATTCCTAAAAATCTAAGGTTTGGCCAAATGACTTAGATAAAAATATATATATTAATAATAAACAATTTGGGGTTCGTTTGGCATGTTATAGTAAGTTTATTAACCATATAGTGAAAGAAAACAAAAAGACATGGTAAAAGTTAAATTATTTAACTTAGAGTTAAATCTAATTGATAAGGTTAAAATAATATCCTAAACTTGTCTAAATTCTATTTGTTGATAGGATTTCGACCCATCCCCACTTTATCTTCGAAATAAGACCCTTTGGAACCATTATAAACCGATTTTGACTTTAATATAAAATAATATTTTGAGATATTCCTAAGGTGCCCCTCTCCTCCCCTATAGAAGGACACCTCCTCCCCCTCCCCCTCACACCAATTTGAGCACTCATGCTCGTCCAACCCCTGCCACAATCTCTTCTCCACTTCCCTAGCAACATCCTAGAGGTTCTGGTCTTCCTCAAAGACCAATTATAGTGCCCTAAGAGGAGGTCTCAAAGAGGCACTTCAAAGAAGAGGTAATTACCGTTACCAATTCTTTCATCTTTATTTCTTCTTCCACTTCTTCTTCTTAGGTTGTTTCATTATGAAGTAATAACATCAGTATCACTCATATACTGATATGTTATTATAAGTATGAAACATCCCTATTTCACCATCTATCCATCCTACGGAAAAAGAAATCACCGCGCGTGCGTACGTACGGAATACCGTCTCCACGCCGTGGTGTAATCTATTTTCCACCACCACCTTACATGGATGGGTATAATGGTGTAAAGAATAACTATACATAGTTATTACAACATCATATTGATTCTGATATATTGTATAATCCACTCCAATTCAATTCAATATTTATAGAAATGATATCATCGCTCGTGCGTACGTACGGACTACCGTCTCCACGACGCGATGAGATTCATTCTCCATGTTAACCATTTAAGAATGATTATAATGTATATAAAAGAAATAATAATGAAATATACGACATTATAAAGCTACTGGATTTATGTATGTATATATACATATGTATGTCATCTACTTACTTCCATTTCAAGACAATAAGGAAAGAAAAACAGCGTTCATGCGTACGTACGGACTACCGTCTCCATGAATGGTGTTTTTCATTTTATTTATCTATCTATTATATATATATATATATACTGAATATATATGATATATAAATCATATTTTATATTCTGGAAGTAAGTAAATCATGATATAAGTAATAATGATGTCAATAACAACAAGTCAAATCACCTACGATAAATGAAACGATTTTACCCAAAACGCTTCTTTAACATGGAATTTACAAAAGAACGGGTAATATAATGTCATAAGTGAACCATATATGATATCATAACAATGAATATGATTCTGTAATAAGTCAATGACATTATTTAAATCATTATACAGGAGGTTCGGACACATACGAAGCAAATTGGACCTAAGGTAAGGGAAATATCACAATCTCATTTGTATCCGAGATTGTTTATTCGTAAGTAATTACTGGGGTGTATTTTATCATCCACATCCATGTTTCATCAATATGTAATATTGTTTACATCCACTTACAATAGTTTAAATCCAATTTTACCCTTCAGTGAGTTTTTAGTAAAGAATATGAAAGGAATCTTTTATCGTTTTTTCGTACGAGGTACTTTTTGACTTTTCCGACAAAAGTACGAAGAATGTTTTTTTTAACTTATACGGCATGAATGGATTTTTAAAACATTAAATCCAAGAAGCTTCCTTTACAAGTTTTCAAGTTTATTTTTAATCAACTTCTTTTATTTTAAAGTCGTATGACATGTTATGAAAGGAAAAATGTTTTTGAAGAAGAAAGGATATTTTCCTCAAGAATTCATTTCAAGTGTTTTATCAAAATTATTTTCCATCTAAGATAATAAAGGGTTCTGTTTCTATCCATATTTTTACATTGATTTGACTATGTTGTGATGGAATTATGTTTATGAATTCCTTTATCTTATATGAATGGTTTTATGATGTCATGTTGTTTAAGAATCCCATTTTTTATTACATGGGTTATGAAATGATGTATGATTTATGATTTTGTGGCACACATAAGAATGGTATCATTATGAGATGGGTGGGACCTATATCTCCCTCCAATGCATTGGGTAAAGATTTTATATCTCATGAGATAGACAGGGCTGGAACGGTAGGTTATACCGGTTCAGTGAAACAGGACTGAAACGAGGGTTACTCGATTCAGAAAGGGACTTTGTCCACTAAGATGGTCTTGGCATTGAGTCTTGACTAACAAGAAATGATTCTCTATGATTATGTGTGAATGCCACAAAGTTTCATGTTTTAAGTTATGATTATTGTGATTACATTTCACTACCATGATTTATCCCATGTTATGAAATTATGCTCTCTTTTGCAGGTTATGATTTCCAAAATGTTATGTTCTTATGAATAAGATGTGATTGTTATATCTTTTGTTTACCCTTACTGAGCATTTGAGCTCACCCTTTTATGTTTTCTTTTCCCCAGGATATAAAGAAAGGTTTTAGGTAAAAAAAAAGGAAGATCTTTATGGGAGATGTTGAAGATCTTTTCCCACGATTAGAAGATTTTATTCCGAGTTTCCAAAGACACTAAACTATTACGATCCTTGTGTGTGTGTTTTTGTTTTGTACTAAGTATTCCGCAAAAGTAATGTAATGTCAATGTACGTCAGGCTTCGGGTCTCTACAGTTGGTATCAGAGGAAAGGTTTAGTCAACCTTTGGAAACTAGGATGCGAAAACGTTAGTGAGATCCCTAGAGATATTTCTAAGGTATGCCTAGGGATGTCCCTAGGGATAAGTATACGTATAGGTTATAGTAATAGAATTACGCTAACTATCATAGAATTAAACCTAAGATGTTGGATACTGAAGGTACTCCCCCTTTATTATGTTGTTTTCCCTAGCATGATTTTTTCCTCTCACACTATTCTTTTTGGGTTTTAGACGATGGCTGGAACCCGAAGGAACCGTGTTGATCAATGCAATGGACAATGCAATGATTGCCCTCCTGAACAAACAAATGTTATGGGAGATGGAGTGCAAAATCTTATTGCTATACTTACACAAGCTATGAATCATTCTGGACTTCCAAATGAGCAGAGAAGGGAACAATATTCTATTGAGTCCTTCATGAGGCAACGTCCACCTTCTTTTAGTGGGACTTCCGATCCACTTGTTGCTGAACAATGGATCAGTACCACTGAAAAGATATTTTCAGTTCTTCAATGTTCTGAACATGATAAAGTCATCTTAGCAGTATATCGTTTGGAAGGTGAAGCTGATCAATGGTGGAATCTTATCAAGAATACGAGGCCAAGGGATGAAATTGAGTCCATGGAATGGGACGAGTTCAAGAACTTGTTTTTCAGTAAGTACTTCCCTCGTATTCTTCGAACAAAGATGGAAAAGGAGTTTATTGAGCTGAAGCAGAAGGATGATGAATCTGTTGGTATATACGAAGCGAATTTTACAAGACTTGCAAGGTATGCATCTGGCATTATCATCCAACCTGAAAGTAAAGTTGATCGATTTTTCAGTGGCTTAAAACCAAGTCTTCGAAGGGAATTAGCTATAAGAGACTTCAGTAGCTATGAAGAAATTGTGTGTTGTGCTATCAAGGTAGAAATGGAAGTTGGTGTTACATATCCATCTCATGGTTTTGACAAGAAACGAAAGATGGAGTTCAAGGAGAAATCTCATAATAATGGTGAAAAGAAGATGAATGTTTTCTTATGCACAAAGTGTGGAAAGAAGCATGGTGGAGATTGTCTTAAAGGAACTAGAAAATGTTTTAAGTGTGGAAAAGAAGGTCGTCGAGCAGCTGAGTGTCGAAATAATGGAAAAAGGGTTTCTAATGATGTGAATAAAGCAAACACTGCAGAGAACGCACCACCAACACTTCGATGCTTCAAGTGCAAGGAAATGGGGCATTATGCTAATAAATGCCCTAATCCAAGGGTTAGTGATGATCAACATGAGCAACCACTGAAGGCAAAGGACAAAGGGAAGTCACATGCGATCACTATTGGCAATGTTGAATATGACAACGATGTGGTGGAATGATTAAGTGTCTATGTAATGGGATTTAGAAATAATGTTGTATTATTGAGTATTGCAATATTTATTGATGTGGTATTCAAAGTGATTGATATATTTTGGAAATAAGATGATATGCGCATAATGAAGGGAAAATGAGAAAATGAAATGTCTAATAGTATTCATGAGCTCATGATTGATATAAGGACTAAGTGATATCATGGTTTGAGTATAGATAATTTTGAGGATTTTGGTATGAGTAAAGTGTTAACTTTTAACTGCATTCAAGTTTTCACTAAGGTTCAATGGGTATTCAAGAGTATACATGATTAAGGACTTTGAATGTTTGGAATGTGACCAACAAAACATATCTTATGATATATGGGGATCAACGATGATATTAAATCTCTGGTAATTGTTTTCACTATGTTATGAGAGTGGACTGCAGTATTATGGATAAGCCTAAAGATTGGAATGGATTGTGTTGGACGTAAGTTAGTATTGTTTAAGGATAGAATTTTTTTTTGATATTATTGATGGGATGTTATAGTAATATAGTTTTGGAAAAAGGACAACCTGCAGGACGGGCGACAACCCATCGCTTCGGACAAGGCTGTGGGAATCGAACCCACAACCGAAGTGCGACTGGCCTTTATCGCCTACCACTGGCCTACAGGAAGTCCCTGTTTAGTAGAAACTAGTTTTATTATATTAAGCAGTATGATATATGAAGTATAAGTCCATTTTAGGAACCATATATGATTAATCTCACTATAGATCTATTTATGCATATAATTTTTGCTAGCCTTTTGTTTGAGACAGATGGAATGACCCGTCATTCTATCACATGATCTACTAACACTTCACGAATAACAAATTCAACTTCATTTATTTAAGAGATGAAGTGGGAATTGTTCAAGGCACGAACAACAGTGAGATTGTACCAAAATAAAGTAAGTATTTATTAAAATTCAAATTTTCAACTTTAGGGGAAATGATCTTGAAAACCAAAAATGTTGTCCTAGTGATCTTATACCTGATGAATCAGATGGTACCTTATATCATCACAAATCTATGGATTTGTGATTACTGGCTTTTCCATAGCCATGTTCTCTACCACTCTCCATCAGAACATGATGGTTAGATTTCTCTTCCATATCCATATTTTCACCTATGTGGAAACCCAATGATTAGTTTATTTGGGTAACCGTTACGTTTCATACTTTTGTTTTTAAAGATTGGTTTTGATATTCCTTTTTACGATGTGGGTTTCTATTAAAGAAACTTTCGAATAGTAAACCATTTATAACCCCGACGAATTTCGAGGGCGAAATTCATTTTAAGGGGGGTAGAATGTAACAGCCCAAGATTTTATAAAAAAAATATTCTTTTTAATTTTATTAATATCTTGTGTTGTACGCTACACCAAAAGGAGCTTGCACAACACGCATCCTTGTCTTGCCTTGCATTACACGCAATCGCGACCTTTCTCGATAGCGTGTGTAATACGCAATACCGAGTTTCACTAAACAACGATGTGCTATTAAAATATTATTAAAACTAGCCGTTATGAATAGTAATAACCACTTTTTAAAATTCTGTAAATCTTATTTTTTAAAATGAACTTCATTCTTGGATTCGGAGTATCGAATTTAGCCTAAGGTGAAATTTTGGTACTTTTCGGATAACTTTCATATTCTAATGAATAGTGAAAATTACTAAATTATAATTAAAACCAAATTTTTTAATCGAAATAATTAATAGTGATAAATTATTTTGAGTGGTTTTAATGTATATTTAGAATATATTTTTACAATTTAATACAATGTTGGTCATTGGTTGTAATTTCACATTTAAACCAGACATAATCAAGTGTCAATCTTTTGATATATATTGTTTCCTAAAAACACACTATTTATTTTAACAGCAGGATTTAATTATAAAATTAATTAATGCAACTTCTATGTTATGAATTTGGTAAAATAGATTTCATTTTTGAATTCGGAATATGAAATATAGCCTAGGATGAAATTTTGGCATTGTTCTGAAAAACATCAATTTTTGATGAATAGTGAAACTACTAAGTGGTAGTTAAAAAAAACTGAATTTTTCATAAAACTTAATTTTGCCGCTTCTGTGAATGGAATTTCGAAAATCCGAGAGACACGGTTAATATCAAGGACTAAAATGTGGTTCAATGAGATGAAAATAATTTTTTGGTGAATAGTAACTTTTTACTTTTTTTACCGCGGTTAATAGTAAATAGGGTAACTAAGGGTAAATATGATAACACATGTCCTAATTCTATTGGACAAGTGTAATTCGACCAAAAACAAACTTAGGAATAAAATATGACCATTTAGGCCCACTTGGATTAGATTAGGACATTTATTATTAATTTATTTAAAGAAAGGTTAAAATAGTTAAAATCAAAGTTTAATAAGTAAATCATTTTTAATATGGGGTTATACATAAGATAAATTCGATTGTAAATATTCATTAGAAATATAAAAAGATTTCCTACATGATGGTATTTTATTTGTAATTTGTAGACATAAAATAATTTAATTTATTTATGACACAACGATGATGCAGTAATTATCTTATTAATGAAATATTGACATAATTGATGTTATAAACACCAAAATAAATGTAATTTGAGATTTTTTATGAATTACACTAATTTTCTAGGTTACTATGATATATTAATGTTGATTTAATCAAATTGGTTCGAACATTTAATTCTGTTATGACTTTCACAAAAATCATATATCAAATAGTGTCAAAATTGACACAAAATAGTTTTTAAATCAAATATTATATTATTAATTGTTATTGTATTCCTAAAAATCTAAGGTTCGGCCAAATGACTTAGATAAAAATATATATATTAATAATAAACAATTTGGGGTTCGTTTGGCATGTTATAGTAAGTTTATTAACCATATAGTGAAAGAAAACAAAAAGACATGGTAAAAGTTAAATTATTTAACTTAGAGTTAAATCTAATTGATAAGGTTAAAATAATATCCTAAACTTGTCTAAATTCTATTGGTTGATAGGATTTCGACCCATCCCCACTTTATCTTCGAAATAAGACCCTTTGTAACCATTATAAACTGATTTTGACTTTAATATAAAATAATATTTTGAGATATTCCTAAGGTGCCCCTCTCCTCCCCTATAAAAGGACACCTCCTCCCCCTCCTCCTCACACCAATTTGAGCACTCAAGCTCGTCCAACCCCTGCCACAATCTCTTCTCCACTTCCCTAGCAACATCCTAGAGGTTCTGGTCTTCCTCAAAGACCAATTCTAGTGCCCTAAGAGGAGGTCTCAAAGAGGCACTTCAAAGAAGAGGTAATTACCGTTACCAATTCTTTCATCTTTATTTCTTCTTCCACTTCTTCTTCTTAGGTTGTTTCATTATGAAGTAATAACATCAGTATCACTCATATACTGATATGTTATTATAAGTATGAAACAACCCTATTTCACCATCTATCCATCCTACGGAAAAAGAAATCACCGCGCGTGCGTACGTACGGAATACCGTCTCCACACCGTGGTGTAATCTATTTTCCACCACCACCTTACATGGATGGGTATAATGGTGTAAAGAATAACTATACATAGTTATTACAATATCATATTGATTCTGATATATTGTATAATCCACTCCAATTCAATTCAATATTTATAGAAATGATATCATCGCTCGTGCGTACGTACGGACTACCGTCTCCACGACGCGATGAGATTCATTCTCCATGTTAACCATTTAAGAATGATTATAATGTATATATAAGATATAATAATGAAATATACGACATTATAAAGCTACTGGATTTATGTATGTATATATACATATGTATGTCATCTACTTACTTCCATTTCAAGACAATAAGGAAAGAAAAACAGCGTTCATGCGTACGTACGGACTATCGTCTCCATGAATGGTGTTTTTCATTTTATTTATCTATCTATTATATATATATATATAATGAATATATATGATATATAAATCATATTTTATATTATGGAAGTAAGTAAATCATGATATAAGTAATAATGATGTCAATAACAACAAGTCAAATCACCTACGATAAATGAAACGATTTTACCCAAAACGCTTCTTTAACATGGAATTTACAAAAGAACGGGTAATATAATGTCATAAGTGAACCATATATGATATCATAACAATGAATATGATTCTGTAATAAGTCAATGACATTATTTAAATCATTATACAGGAGGTTCGGACACATACGAAGCAAATTGGACCTAAGGTAAGGGAAATATCACAATCTCATTTTTATCCGAGATTGTTTATTCGTAAGTAATTACTGGGGTGTATTTTATCATCCACATCCATGTTTCATCAATATGTAATATTGTTTACATCCACTTACAATAGTTTAAATCCAATTTTACCCTTCAGTGAGTTTTTAGTAAAGAATATGAAAGGAATCTTTTATCGTTTTTTCGTACGAGGTACTTTTTGACTTTTCCGACAAAAGTACGAAGAATGTTTTTTTAACTTATACGGCATGAATGGATTTTTAAAACATTAAATCCAAGAAGCTTCCTTTACAAGTTTTCATGTTTATTTTTAATCAACTTCTTTTATTTTAAAGTCGTATGACATGTTATGAAAGGAAAAATGTTTTTGAAGAAGAAAGGATATTTTCCTCAAGAATTCATTTCAAGTGTTTTATCAAAATTATTTTCCATCTAAGATAATAAAGGGTTCTGTTTCTATCCATATTTTTACATTGATTTGACTATGTTGTGATGGAATTATGTTTATGAATTCCTTTATCTTATATGAATGGTTTTATGATGTCATGTTGTTTAAGAATCCCATTTTTTATTACATGGGTTATGAAATGATGTATGATTTATGATTTTGTGGCACACATAAGAATGGTATCATTATGAGATGGGTGGGACCTATATCTCCCTCCAATGCATTGGGTAAAGATTTTATATCTCATGAGATAGACAGGGCTGGAACGGTAGGTTATACCGGTTCAATGAAACAGGACTGAAACGAGGGTTACTCGATTCAGAAAGGGACTTTGTCCACTAAGATGGTCTTGGCATTGAGTCTTGACTAACAAGAAATGATTCTCTATGATTATGTGTGAATGCTAAAAAGTTTCATGTTTTATGTTATGATTATTGTGATTACATTTCACTACCATGATTTATCCCATGTTATGAAATTATGCTCTCTTTTGCAGGTTATGATTTCCAAAATGTTATGTTCTTATGAATAAGATGTGATTGTTATATCTTTTGTTTACCCTTACTGAGCATTTGAGCTCACCCTTTTATGTTTTCTTTTCCCCAGGATATAAAGAAAGGTTTTAGGTAAAAAAAAGGAATATCTTTATGGGAGATGTTGAAGATCTTTTCCCACGATTAGAAGATTTTATTCCGAGTTTCCAAAGACACTAAACTATTATGATCCTTGTGTGTGTGTTTTTGTTTTGTACTAAGTATTCCGCAAAAGTAATGTAATGTCAATGTACGTCAGGCTTCGGGTCTCTACAATCTAAGGGGGAATAGGGACAAAGATGAGATCAAGGGGACAACTATAGAGATTTTTCGTAAATCAAAATAATTTTTTAATTTAAATAATTTTATATTTAGAAAAAATGCATACTGAGCATATGTTTCCATTTTTAGTGTATGTGTTTACTTTTCAAGAGTTTTTCCTAAATCTATAAGACTCTAAACAAAAAGGATCCTATAATTTTAATTCTATTCCCAAAACAGTAGTATAAGTTATGCTTAATGCTAGGCCCTTACAGCTTTTTATGTGTATCATTAGTGCTTTGACAACCAGTACTATATCACCCTAGAGGAAGGAGTAGAGGCAAACCTTCTTATTGAATGCTCTTGCTACCCTATTATGGAGGCTCCCTATATTATGCAGTGTATGAAACCTATTTTATTAAATAGTTTCCAACTGATATATAAAAAATTTATCGATTTTGTTTTTCATTTAATAGTGATAAAAATCCATTTTTAGTGATGAAAACTGAACCTAAACAAGAAAAAATTACTCTATTATATTAACTGGGGAGTATGGAGTTTCTAGGGTGTAATTTCATGTTATCATTCAATAGGCCAAATAGGAATTAGGGTACATATGAAGACAACTCGTTTTTTCTAGACAACCATTTTACATTGGATTTTAGTGTGTTTTTTTCTTAATTAATTAATTTTCACTTTTTTATATTCATGGTAGTGGGAAGTATGGTTAGAAATAAATTTATGTGGAATAAAAGTTCTACAACTCAATAACATGAATGTTAGTGCCATTGTCTATGAGAATTGAGTGAGGTACCCTAAACTGATGGATGATGTGGGAGACAAACAACTCAATAATGGACAATGTTTTGAATTATTTGAGGGAAACCACATATATCCATTTGGAAAATAAGTTTGTTGGTCCAGAATGAACCTGAACCATCAAGATTTCATTGTTGGGATGTTTGACACATTGAAGAGTCCCCAAAATGAAACATGACAAGAATATTTTGTAGTTTGGATAAGCTCTAATGTTTGATGAAAATAGTTAACGTGGATCTAACACACATGAAACCTCGTAGAAAGCTCATTATAATTTTAAATATTGGTGTTCCAAAAGTATTCCATCCTATAAATTTGGTGGGAGAGATTCAATAAATATTTATGGGATTTATAGGATACAACATGGACCTGTTGAAAAACCTATGTTATCTCATCTCATTTGATGAAAAATAATATAACTCAATCAAACCCATGCCTATAGTGGGTTTGGTCAATGATAGTTCCACTCTAGCGGGTAAACTGGACTATATATCGATGGATTCATTCATGCTCAGCTTGGCTTGGTGGGAGAATTCCATGATGAATATACTCAATGAAGGGAGTCATAAAATCCGAAATTTCCTCGACTAAGATGGAATTTTAGGACCCTTTCATAGATGTACCAAAAATAGGATGATATACATTTTGGTTTCCATCATCTAATGTGGAGGTGGAGATAACCCTCTAGTGAGCCACATAAATGAGTAGGTCATAATGGATGGGTTCTACAGAAGATATATCCAGAATTTCCATGCAATCAGATTGGCCAATTCATGACTAAGGAACCGGGGTCACCATCGATAGGGAATGAAATTAGGTCATCGACTGATGAGTACATTCCATGATTGGCACAAGCTATTTCTTTTTAATTACATATTCACCCATAATATGTTTGATAGATAGCATGGAGTATCCATTCATGTTTAAACAAGGGAAATCAATCCTGAGGGACAACTAGAGACCAATAATAAGGGCATGATATTCTTCCTCATTATTTGTTAAGCCTTATGATGATAAGAATGATTATGGTAGGAAGAGGTATTATGGAGTGATGAAAATGATCCCCATGACTACCTTGTTGATCCTGGGGTTGTTGATTATTCTAGGGATTAGACACTAAGAGTTACCATCCAAATTAACATGCTAACAAGATATATCCAGATTGACAGGGATAATCACTTCATCTAAAAAATAAATTTCCAAGGAAAATTCTTTAGGGGATGGATGTGGGTCCTTGTAGTCATCCAGTTGTTGGTATTTTATGGAATTTTGTGACACAATCCTAACACCGATCTAGTTTAGGGTTACCTCATAGTGTTCCATTTATCCTATAAGAATGAGTAAATTTAGTGTGTATATTAGTAGGTGAACTCAAGACACTTTTTTATATCATGGTTCTACAAATAATGTTGTAATTTATGAACTAAAAATACCATTGGAAGAAAAATATTCTTGATGGGGGAGTATCTTTTCTTCGTAGTGAGGAGATTGTGACTGACAGAATATAGCTTGTTTTCCCTACCCTAATTGTTTTTCAAGTCAAGGAGGGAACTTAGTAAATTTTCCATAGTGGTAAAATACTAGATCAGTGGTTTTGGTATGATGGTTGGAATCAAAACTAGAAGTTGTAGAAGATACTTCTTAATATCTTTGAAATTGGTCTACCAGTCCTCATTCCACTGGTAAATGACATCCTTTTTCATGATCCTTGAAAAGGCCATACACTTACTAGACTGGTATTCCATAAATCGGTTAATATATGCTATGTGGCCTTGTATTCCTCAAAACCATCATGGTTTTCATGGGAAATGTATTTGGTTCATGGCCTTGATTTTTAGGGGATAAATTTCAATTATTTTTCATTTGATAATGAAGAAAATAAAACTATTTATGGTGAGCTCATATGAACACTTCATAGGGTTCATATTTAAGTGATGGGAGTAGAGGAAACCAAACAATTTATCAAGATCTTTAATATTGTCCTAGATATGGCATTATTTAACCACTATTATATCCACATTACACTTCACCAATGTCATTATAATCTGCTTAAAGATATAGTGCATGGCTCGCTAGTTTGTGACTCAAGTATTCTTCAAGCTGGATGGTATCACCTAGTAAAAAAAATTATTTTGGGTTACCTGAAGGTAGTAAGCTCATAATATTTGAGTTCCATCTAGATCTGATTATACCCAGATTATATATCCATGAAGGATAGGCCATAGTGCCTAATCTTAACACCGATCAATAAATTTATCATCAGAAGGGGATAACTATCCTTCAAAAATGATGTTTGAGGTCCCCAAAGTTGATATATACATTGATCTTCCCATTTTTATTTTTGACCCGAACAATGATGGCTAGCCATGTGGGGTACTAAACCTACCCAATGAATAAGTATTTAATAAACTTTTCAACATAAACTTCAATCATGGACCTGTGAGAGTGGTGGATCTTTGTGCAAGTGTAATTGAACCCTCAGTGACCCATTGGTAGGCCAATGAGATGGATAAAAATATGGGTATCATGGAATGGTATCTCATCATAGTTCTAAGAAAAAACATTGTGGTGCAGCATTATGAAGGTTATATACTACTTCTGCTTATCTGGGGACATGACTGCACTGATAGTGTCATCCTTATATCCTCCTCAGTGCTAAGGTTTACCCAAGTCAAATCCTAACCAATTTTGGAGACACCATCTTCAAATTCATGGGGGTGGGGTGGATCTTCCATATCCTCTTCAACATCGATGTTATATGGATTAAAGTAAGTAAGTAACTCTCCTGAAGTTTCAAACACCGAGACAACATCAGGATCCCACATGATGGGAGAAGAGTCTTTAACGAGGAACTATTGCAATGTGGAGAGCACGTCGATAAAAACTAAAGAAAAAATCCCATGAAGTTTTTTCCATGATGTTATTGACGCTACTTTCCATCACAGAGTCTAACGATTGAAAAAAGGAAATACCTTAGCATAAAGAGATTCTTCCTTTGAAGAAAAATTGAAAATTGACAAAGGTATGAACAAATATTTTTTGAAATATGGGCATCACAAGTTTCATCATGGTCGCGCAGGTGACTTACGCGCCACATATTGGGCACGCGGGTGACTTGCACCCCTATTTGATTTTCTCCCAAGGTCTTCAGTAGCCTATAAATACCCCTTGTGGGCCCCCCATTTCGGGGATGGAAAATTCCAAAAGTCAGATTGAATCTCCCGGTGCCCTAGTCTCTTCTTGAAGTCTTCCAAACACTTTAAAGGTAATTTCTTATAAATAATGGAAGATCTAAAGAGGGGGAACATGGCCTAAGTGTTGAAATTCATCAACACTTGCGCACCTGAGTGTCTAACCCTTAATGGGAAATGAAGACACTTGCGCGCCACCTTATCCCTTCAACAAAACATACACGCCACACTTTTGGAAGCCTTTAGGGATAATACAAAGGGCTTGAGCCAAGTATCACCCAAGTATTACCCTATGGGTTAACCATCACGCAAGTACACATGTGTCGCACAAGTATACTTGCGCGACCATTTCTTGCGCACCCCAACAGGACTTGTGGGCCTACCGCTTCTTGGGTGCCCCTCTTGCTTATTCAATTCTTTTCTTCAAATCCACCTCTCCTCTTCAAGATTTAGCATTCAAAACACTCTTTAAATCCAATTATGGCACTTTTCCTTTTTTGGATTCCTTATCTGAAAGGAATTCTATGGAACATCTCTCAAAACCTAGTGATTTACATATCTTTATGTCACTATGGTTAGATATTTATTTCATTCAAACTCATTCTTTAAGATGAGAAGATATTTGATCTGGGAATCCTCCTTAGGAGTAAGCCCCAAGTTTCCTAACCTGGGACTCTTTTTCAGGAGTAAGCCCCAGTCATAATTTTCCTTAAACCTAGGCCTCTTTTTCAGGAGTAACCCCCAGTCGTAATTCCTCTTAACCTAGGACTCTTTTTCAGGAGTAATCCCCAATCATAATTCCCCTTAACCTAGGTCTCTTTTTTAGAAGTAATCCCCAGTCATAATTTTCCTAAACCTGGGCATCCTTTTCATGAGTAAGCCACAGTACATGTTCCCTTAATATGGGCATCCTCCTCAGGAGTAATCCCCGATCTCAAATTCCCTTAATATGGGCATCCTACTTAGGAGTAAGCCCCAAGTTCACCAAATCCTCTTAACCTGGGCCTCCTTTTCAGGAGTAAGCCCCAGTCTTAATTTCTCTTGATTTGGGATTCCGTATTAGGAATAAAACCCAATCATAAGTCCCCTCTAATTTGGGAATCCTTCTCAGGATTAAGTCCTAAGTTAAGTAACCAAATCCCCATAAAGCACATATACCTTTATGGACCTTTTTCTGGGTTTCTTCCCTCATGTAAAATCCCAATAGTAATTTATCTGGGCAGTCATACTTACATAATCCCCACATCATTCCTTATGATTGCATCTTTCATGGTACAATCATCAGGTTTTACTGATTCCTCTTGTTTCTCACACCGAGCATGACTCACATGAGCTTAGAGTGTAAAAGTAATTATGACATCTTTCTTTGGGCCATCAATTATGCATAAACCTCATACTTATTTACTCGAACTATGTGGGCAATGATTCCTTTTATAAACAAGGATACATAGGTAGCCCATCTGCGGGTACGATCCCAACTATGAAATAATCCATGTCCTTCTGAACGACAATAAACTTCATGTGCCCCACTGAGTGGATTTAAAACCAGTATGGTTATCATAATGACCAATAGATCATTGTATAATGTATTGAAGGATACCATTGACTAAGAATATCTAACAAATATAGATGATTCTCTATTGATGAAGAAACTAAAATACATATAAAAGATTCTCTAAATCTCATACATATCAATCATTTATTGTGAGATCTAAAAGAATGCTAATTTTCATACCTGGTAATTTAATAAGGATTCACGAACATAACTTAAATCTATAAAGAGAGTCCTGGAGTAGACAATAATTGCCCCAAAAAGGTGTGATGAGTCTGACCTCCCATCCTCTCGACTAATGCAAATTCTTAGGCCTCATCGGTCCACAACTAATGAGCACCTACCTTTGGAAAGTATGTCTAAATGGATATAGAATCATTGGATGTTTCCGGTTCTATGAAAAAACCCGTTAGAAACTGATTGGAATGTTTGAACCATAAACAAACGAGGTCCTCCCCATTTCTAGAGGGAAACAAAAAATGTTGAACCCGACGTGAATCCTTAACCAACTAAAAATAATGTTTTACTTATTTGTTACGCCCCCATTTAAACTCAATGAGAGGGCCAACAAAACAATCAATAACATATGTGCTCAACCAAAAGATGTAGTGGCCAAACTTATCTTGATTATGTATGTTATATCAGACAAGAACTCGTTTCCAAGATCTCTCTGCATTACAGAAATGACTTCTCTAATGTTCACACCAGTGAATGCATCTGCCGCTACTCCTACTGGATCTTAGTCCGCTCTGAGGATGACATCACCTACTCAGCTTCTTCAACACTGGGTATCAAATGAATTGGTTAAAGAATACCGTCAACATAGTACCATTTCGACTCTGGAGGCACCTCGACAAGCCCTCCAAGTCAATAATTCACACTGGTTGTCCAGAAAATGACGACCAGTGGTCAAGAAGCAGGCTGTGCCAACCACAATCTCTAACCGTTTGGGGTCATTATCCCTGGAACACGACAACCAGTCCCTCCCATACTACAGGGAGGTTGATCAGGAGGTCACTCAGGGCCCCCATTCAAGGATGAAGGAGTCCTTCCCAAGGACTCCCACCAATAATGGCTGCCAGACTCGTGTGGTAGTACTCCCTCAACATGATGAGGGTGTCGTCTCCACGCATTCAGCTCAGGTTCCTTGAACCCGAGCAGGCAAGATGAAACACTAGAGGCGACGAATGGAAAAAAGGGAGTAGGTTCTTGCCTCTACCTCCTTCAGTCAAGTTCACCGAACTAACTTGGTGGCAAGTGACAAGAGAGCATACACACTCGTCCGTTTTAATTCCGCTGTCCAGCAGACTCGTCTTGCAATAACCCGCCATTACCGCCAGACAATTATGTGGGAGTACTATAGACATGAACATAAACCTGTTTATAAATAATCAGCTAGTCAGCAGGATCGTCTGACTACATATGATGAATCCAACCAACCCAATGTGTTGACGACTGTTAAATAGGCACATACACCTGCTTACAGTCATCAATCCTGCCTGAAGTCTTGTCTACCAGTATTGATGGAAGTTCATCAACCATGTTCGGCAGAGTGCAATAGGTAGGCACATACACTTACTAGTATTGATCAAGCCTACCAACAGTCTCATTTGGTAGCACCCAGAGAAGTCAGTTGGAATGCCCCAATGAAAAATTTGGATCAGACTCAACTCTATGCCCCCACACATGAGTACTGTCAGAATTCATTGACAGGAAAAGGAGGACAAGAGCAGGAATACACACCTACTCCAAGTACGTAATGGACATATATTCCCGTTCGGGAAGATGAAGTCACCATGAACATTTTGATAATGGTTAAAGAGCAGAAGAAAATCCCTGCTCATATTTTGGATGCCGGTCAGAATATTATAAAGGATTCAGCAGCATCACAGTGAAAGAAATGAAAATCTATCCCTACCAGTGGAGTGACACATCAACATATCACTCCAGAACAGATACACACCTATGTTCCAGTCCAAGAGGGTTGTGGGGAATGCCCCCCCATGTCATGCAGACAATCAAGTCAGGCACATACACCTAATTTGAATGGAGATAATCATCCTAACCTAACTATTTATCCTGATAAGGCACATACACCTGCCCACTATAACCAATTTCGTCAACAAGTGGTTCCCAAAGTGAATAAAATGGTGTCTAAGAAAAAGACCCATTCAACACAGTCATAAAATCAAGAGCCAATCTGTAATAAGGCCTTTCTCGATGATGGAGTTCTTGAAGTCCTCCGAAAATTATCTGTTGAAACTCAATATTCTACTCTCTCATTTCCCAATAGTGGGAACATTAATTATGAAGGTCTTCATCAGAATTTTCCTCATGAAGGCTTGATTCGTGACAGTTCGGTCGATCTCAAAGTATCATCTTTAGATGAGAGCCACAAGAACCCTATGTGTGGACAAAAGATCAAGGAGCAAAATTTTTCATCTTTTACTGTAACCCACCATGGTTTTCCTCCCCATGATGATAAATTGAGCTGCAAAAGTCTTCTCCGCATTAGTAATTCACATTTCCTGGAAAATTTTCAAAGGAAAATGTAGTAATGAGAAATCCCTATTATCTTGAGGCACTTGAAAATGTGAATCCATTCATGTCTGATGCTTTACCACTAGCAGGTGAAATAATTTCTCAATCAGAAGATAGCCCAGGGTGTAGGTCATTCTCCAAACTACCCTTGGGTCATTCATCATCTAGTTGGTAAATATATTATCTACCAATCTTGTTGAATCTGATGAAGCGAAAAGGAAGCACCAGCTCTGGTCTAATAAGGTAGAAGAATCTTCATTGAATGATAAAGAGGAAGTTCTTAATATGATAAAACAACTGGCTTAACCTGAAGTGCCAGTCATGTTTTGGCCTTTGGCCGACTCTCATTATGACATTCCAGAGAGGTTGAGGGAAGATTGTATTCGCGATATTCGTCTCAACATGTGGAAAACTATTTGTCAGTTGAAAAATAAAATATTTTCTTATGATGAATATGAAAATCATGTAAAGATAATTGAAGGGTTACAACACCAACATTATTTGGAATCTCTCTCAGTCTCTCGATATCTGAAGGCTGAAAAGCAGCAGAGAGACCTTCAGCGTTCATGCCTTGGAACGTTTAAAAGATTGCGTCAGTTAATTACTAATTCCCCATCTGGTATTCATATCAGGGGATGGGTTGTTCATGGAGCACTGCATTTCACTATACTCTCCAGTCAACAAAGTCCGCCAAAAATGGTCCCATGCAATGTTATTGCCCATGGATAGCCACAACCAATTGGGTCTGTTTGTAATAAAAGGCTTGATCAGGAACATGCCTCCACTAATTCTTCCCAAACTCAGGCATACAAAGAAAAAGATGACGAATAAATCTTGTATAAGTTAAATGAGAATATCGAAAAGGCTTCTCGTTTAGAGAGGGTGCATCATCAGGTGACTGAAGTCTCAGAAATCATCCAATGATCATTTGAGCCAGGTGATTTGAGTGGATGTAGGTTGATGCATCATGAAAATTTCTGGAATAAAGTCTGTAAGATCATGAGGCCTTTTAAGAAAGTCTCAGATGTAGCATCTCAAGAACCACCCCATCTTTCCAGACTGGGGACTCTTTTAAATCAACCCTCAGAATCAACAAATAGGATTCAAGGAGTTAAGCAGAAACAGAAGGAACAGCCCCAGTCCACCGGACTGGGGACTTTTTCAATTCCTCAATCTCTTCCTCCGAGAAAGTCTGTCTTTTATCGATTAGGGAAGAATCCAAAAGAGGGACTAAGAGATAAATTATCAGGATATTCCCTCCAAATTATTGTTCATCAAGAAGTTCCTGAGGGATCAAATCTACAAAAGGCAATGTCTCATCAAGGACATGGAAGAAGACAGTATCACAGAAATGCCAATAGAAGGGATGCAATGTGTTATGAATTAAAAAATTCCATCAATGATATTGTTAATGATCCTCTAGAACATGAGGCTCATTCAGAGGGATTAGATGATGAAGTTCATGGTCAAGAATTTGTACACACAGAAACAAATGAAGAAGGTGTCCATACATGAAATCAAAGGATTACCCAGAAGCTAGGCATTCCTTCAAATAATCAACATCCCCTCTCCAAAAGGCATCCAACACGGGGAAAGGAAAGAATTAGGTTACATAACCTTCCACTGGAGAAGGTCAATCACTCTCACTAGAGAAAATATTCGCGCAACAAGATGAATAATTGAAGGAATCAAAGAGGTTGAATGCAGAACTACTTCAAGGTAGTTTTCCTCCTTAGCCTTCTGGAGTTAACCAGTCACGTGGATTTGTTACAGCTACTGAGATGGATGAAGAATATCCTCCTTTACCAGTACACCCTCACAAGTCGAATCCTATGGGTCATACGCAACATCAATCGGTAGTGTTACAATCAGTTGTAGTACCAGCCACCACATCTATCCAAGATCCATTTATTGCACTTGCACAGGTCCAAGCTCAAACAGATTTTTCTCAAAAGTTAATAACTACCATTGAGTCATTAACAGCTCGGTTGGAAGCTTTGGAGGGAAAATGTTCAAAAAGTCAACCAAAAAAGAGAGCCTACCATGAATGGGATGATTCAATTCCTCCCCCATCAAATTTTTCAAGTACCACATTCCCAATATTTAATGGTTTGGGAGACCCAGAGCAACACTTAAGACATTTTGTTTCTCATTGGGATCCTATGATGGGAACTCCTCAGCAACAAGAATCAGTTAAGCTCATATTTTTTGTACAATCATTACAAGGGCCTGCTTTTGTCTGGTAAACAATCTTGAAATTATGGTCAATTAATGGATGGGGAGATCTCCTCTAAAGATTCCTTATTCAATTTAGCTTACCGTTGCCAAAGACAACAGTTTTTGATCATACAAATTGTAAGAAAAAGGAGAATGAAAGGGTTTTAGATTTCATTGCTCTCTGGAAGGGATTAACATATTCCCCAAGATTAGCACCCCCTCAAGAATAATTGTTTCCAATATGTGTGGGAAATTTATGTGATGAATTACGCACACCATTGATACTTATGAAATACATAGGAGGGTTTTGAGAGCTTACTTCGATCACTCAGCCGATTGAAGACTCTCTTATAAATACTAAGGGTAAAACTCATGTAATTCCATCAGTTCCATGAAGGAGAATTGGTAGAGTAGGGACAACTACAGTTACACTTAAACAAGCACCTATACCTGTTCCTAATTCAAAACCTTCATCTTATCGAAGGGATCCACCTCATTAGCGTCAACAACAGAGGCCATTTCATCAAGATGATCAAAGAGATGAAAGATGGAAATAATTTGAGGAGTTGAAAAGAAAAGTTTACTCTTTCTGAAATGAAAAAGTTCCTGGTTATTTCATTTCGGATTTGGAAAATAATTTTGTTCAATTACCAAGGACAAAAAGGACGAACAAGGAAGGAGATGAAGACCATCCCAACTATTGACCATTTCATCAGATGTTGGGGTATCCCATTCAAGAGTGGGTTGTCTTCAAAGACCTCCCAAAAAATGGTGGACTTGGGACAAGTAAAGTTGAATGGTTCATCAGCTCAGGTAGCATGTGTTACTGCTACAAATCCAGTGGAAGAAGGCGAGTGGTAAGAAGTCAAAAGCAAAAATGCACCGAAATTTAATGATTGGATGGTCAGAAAAATGATAAACCTAACTCATTCAATTTTACGAATTCAATTGATGAAACCAATTGTACCTTCTTCTATGAATTACATAGCAAAACCCCCTTCACCAGAGGAAAAACCCTCAAAGAAACGGCATAATTAAAAGAAAGAAGATCAGTCAGAAGAAGATGAAATCATGTCAAAGCCTATGTTGTCTTTGACTCTGGAAGATTTTATGCCATCTACTTCAAAGCCATGGGCACCGTCCCACCAAACGACATGGCTAAACAGGATAATCAGGCAGAGTCTTCATCAGATGAAGAGTTGATCTTTGGTTCTGTTAACATGATTCACTTAATAGATACTTATTCCAATCACAGTTTCGATCTTGATGAGCCTAAGTTCCCTATATCAAACAGAGGAATTTTTGGGAGTTCCAGAGGTCTGGGATATAGAGGAAGATGTGGATATCCTAGAAGCCACTATTCCAATTCTACACCTACTAGAACTGTATATGCGGCAGAAAATCGTGTTAGAATGCTTCATCGAGCTCAACAAGAACAAAAACATTCTTCCATGCATGGAAGATTCAGTCCTGGCATAGTTTTTTTGGAAGATTGGTTAGAAGTTACACCTTCTTCCTCTCAGTAAGTAAATAGACCTAGTCAGTCTAATCCTCCAAAACTAGGAGTATTTCCAACTCCTACCCCGATACAAGAAGAATCTACTTCCAAAGCATGAAATTATAAGGCACCTGTGAAACCACATGTTCCTGTTGGGAAACACAGACCTTTGGACCAAAATTTTGATGTCCTGAAGCATTTGGACCATGTACCGGCCAATTTATCAATTCTGGATACTTTAAATCAATCAAAAGATCTTCGGGAGGCACTCATTGAGGCTTTGTCAAGTCCTCAGGAATTAAAACCTAAAATTGATGCGGCTGAAGACTACCATGTAGAGAATAATCTTACAGAATGCCATGCAGTGATTTCTTTCGCAGAGAAAGATGAATATGATTTTTTGCATGAACATTTTAGACCTTTGTATTTATCTGGCAAGGTCAATGATGTAGACATCCGAAGATATTTCATTGATAATGGTTCAGGAGTCGACCACATCCCCATTCGTACACTTCATCGATTGGGCCTCAACGAATCTGATTTATCTCCTTCTACTTTGATGTTGGAAGGATATGATAAAAATGAACAAGAACCTCTGGGCGAGAACACACTCAGAAATTAGTTTGGAGATCTTGTACTAAATTCATATTTCATGGTTCTTCATCATGAAACAGCTTTCAACATTTTTCTTGGAAGACCTTGGCTACATCAACATGAGGCTATACCCTCATCATACCATCAATGTCTCAAATATTGATTCAATGGTCAAATTGGGGCATTGTATGGTGATAAATCCCCTATCCAAACATGTGAATCTCAATACATTGAGGTGGAATTCTATCACATGGAGGGTAAAAGGGAATTCCACAACAAGGGTGGTTACCAAAGCTAATGCTCCATATGGTTTGGAAAAGATTCCAATAAATCCATTCATCCACGTGTGTACAGATTATGTGTTGACTATCAGTCAAATTGAAAGGATAGACCCAAATCCAAATACTCTTATGGAAACATCCATAATGTCAATTACAACAATCAAGCCAGACAACATGGGAGAAATTGGGGATTCACCAAGTAGTGATGAGAGCTCAAATGGATATGTCTTCATTTAATCTGCTGAAATCCAGCAATTCTGTACTTCATCAACCAGGCCAGAAGAAGTTATATCAATGTCAGAAATGAACGATGATTTTGATTATCAATCCATCATCTCCTTTTTATTACCCAAGGAAGACCCTTCATTATCAACATGGTCAGAAATTATAGCATCTTCTTCAAGATGTTCAAATTTTAACATCTCTCTTGATCTTGGTAATTATACTTCATCATCTAATATTCAAGTAGAAACAGATGATATAACTCGTGTTGAATAAGAAGAGGAAGATCTCAGGGATGCCCCTCTAGATTTTGAAGAAGGTATCTCTACCGCTGTGGATGAACTCAGAGAAATAAATCAGTGTACAAAAGAACATCCATGCCCCACTTTAATTTGTGTGGACATGAATCTTGAAGAGCAGGAAATGTATATTTCATTTTTGAAACAAAATCGAGAAATATATGCTTGGAATTATACAGAAATGCCAAGGCTTGATCCCGATGTTTCTACTCATCGTTTGGGTTTTCCAGAAGAACATCTAGGATTTATGAAAGCTGCAAGAAGAACACACCCAACTTATGCTTCCAAAATTGAAGCTGAAGTGGATAAGCTTATCAAAGCTAACTTCATCAGTGAAGTTCAATATCCCAAATGGTTGGCTAGTATTTTCCCTATGAAAAAAATAAGAACAAAAAAATTAGAGTTTGCATTTATTTTAGAGATCTTAATCGGCACTGTCCCAAGGATGATTTTCTAGTTCCGATCACAGAACTCAAAATTGATGCAACAGCTGGCTATGAAGCACTTTACTTCATGGATAGATATTCAGGGTGTAATCAAATCTGAATGGCTCCATAAGATGAATAATCTACAGCCTTCAGATCCCCTCAGGGTATGTTTTTCTATCGGGTAATTCCCTTTGGCCTGAAAAATGCAGGCGCAACATATCAGTGTCACATGAATTGTATCTTCAAACCCTTTTTAGGGATGTTTGTTGAATTTTTATGTGAAAGATTTGGTGGTTAAATCCAGACAATGTTCTAATCACTAGGCTGATTTGGAAATCATATTCCACAAACTTCGAGAACACAATTTGAAGATGATCCCCTAAAAATGTGCTTTTGGGGTAACCTCAGGAAAATTTCTTGGCTTGGTTGTATGCCATCGTGGTATCAAAGTCGATCCAGAGAAGGAAAAGTCAATCCTTGGTATGTCACCTCCTCAAAATTTGAAGGAATTGAGAGGACCTCAAGGACTCTTGGCCTATATTCGGCGTTTCATCGCCAATTTTACAGGGAAAAGTTTTCCCTTCACCAAATTTATGAAGAAGGGAGTCACTTACCAATGGAATGAAGAATGTCAAGAAGCATTCTATATTATCAAGAAATATATCTTGAGTCCACCAGTATTAATACTACCTATTTTAGGAAGACCACATATTCTTTATGTGACAACTTTAGAGCGATCATTGGGTGCCTTACTTTCCCAAAAGAATGATCCAGGGAATGAAAACAACCTTTACTATCTTAGTCAAACTATGCTTGAAGCAGAAACCCGATATTCAGGTATTGAAAAGTGCTGCCTAGCATTAATCTTTGTAGTTCAAAAATTGATACACTACCTGCAACATCATGAGGTCCAATTGGAATCTCTCAATAACCAGATCAAATTTATCCTTAGTCGTCCAATGCTTACAGGATGTCTGGAAAGGTGGACAGTTATTTTGCAGCAATTTTATAACCAGTAAGTGTTTGAAAAGGTAATAATGGGCCAATATCTGGTTGATTTCCTTGCTGAAAACCCTTTAGTAGAAGATACATCTTTAGATATTGAACTTCCTAATGAGGAAGTCTTTTACAATCAAGATAATCTTCAAACATGGAAAATGTACTTTTATGGTGCTTCCAGAAGTCCAACAGGGAAGGAAATGGAAGATCCTAAATTTAACAATGTTGGGTTAGGAATTGTACTTATTTCCTCGGAAAAGGAAGTGTTTACCCTATTCCTTCTTATTATGGGAAGTCGGTACAAATAATGAAGCAGAATATCAAGCTCTCATCAAAGGATTGGAGTTGGCGCTTCAAGCACAAGTGAATCACTTAAAGGTGAAAGGTGATTCAGACCTGGTAATAAAACATGTCAATGGGGATTATGCCATCAGAAAAGAATAGTTAATCATTTTTTTATGATTACATAAGAGAGTTAACTGTTGAATTTCATTTGGAACCGACATTTTCTTATATCCCGCAATCACAAAATGCCCAAGATGATGCACTGGCTAATATAGCCACTGCTCCGGCGGATCTAAATCGGGATGAAACAATCATCAGTATTGCCCACCATCGTACAATTTCACTTTATGTTCAAAACAGAACAGAGGAAATCAATGAAATTAGTCCCATTTCTGAACCATATGGTCATACTAAAGGATGTATGACACCTATCAGGGAATACCTTCCAAATGGAACACTTCCACCTGATAGTGCCAGGAAAGAACAAATCTGGTGATGTGTGGTCAATTTTACTCTTTATGATAGCCACGATTACCTAGAAAAAATTCTCTACAAAAGAGGTTTTGATGGAATTCTCTTCAGATGCATTGATGGTGAAGAGACAATGGCTGTCATGAAAGAAGTACATGTAGGAGTCTGTGGTGCCCACTAGTCTAGACATAGACTGTATGATCAAATTCGAAGTCTTGGATACTTTTGGCTTTCAATGACACACGATTGTGTTGATTTCACTAAGAAGTTTCATTATTTCCAGGTATGTTCCAACTTCATTTAACAAACACCAGAGTTTCTTCATACAGCTAAATACTTGTGGCCATTTTCCACATGGGGAATGGATGTAGTGGGACCTTACCCTTCTGCTACTGCCAAGCAGTTTAAGTATATTCTTACTACTAATGGCTTCTTTTCCAAATGGGAAGAATAAATACCTCTCAAAAAAGTTAGTTTTAAAAAAATTGTTAGCTTCATCAAGTCTAACATCATTACCAGATTTGGTTTCCCTTATACCATATTGAAGGACAATGGCACCAACTTCTATTCGTCCGAGGTAAGGAAGTTGAATCTGGAATACAACATCAAATAAAACCATTCATCTCGATATCATGCAGTGGAAAATGCCCAAATAGAAGCCTTCAATAAGACTATATCAAACATACTACAAAAGATGGTGGATAAAGATAAGAAATCATGACCTGATAAACTATTTCATGATTTATGGGCTTATCGAACCACCACCCGCACTGCAACACAGTGAACTCTTTATTCATTGGTATATGGAACAGAAGCAGTATTGCCCATTGAAGTTAAATTACCTTTGCTCAGAGTAGCCATTTGTGATCAGTATTCTACAGATGAACAATCTCAAAAGCGATTGGATGAATTGGAATGATTACATGAAAAACAAATTGTGCACCCTGCATCACTTGGAAGTCTATCAGAATCGAATAGCACGAGATTTCAACAAAAAAGTTTGTATTCATTCATTCATTCAAGGAGAATTGGTATTGGTTCTCATAACTCGAATGATACAAGGAAAGAAACCTCCTAAGCTTGAGCCAAAGTGGGAAGGACCTTACTCAATACATAAGGTCTACTCCAATGGAGATTATTCTTTAAGATCAATGGATGGAGAACTCATCACGACTCTAACCAATACAAGATTTTTGAAGAAGTATTTTTTGTAACACTAATACTATACGTCCAACATGACGTTAAACTGTGATGTCCTAGCTACATGATGCTAAACTGTACAAAAGTCCCTTACGTCCAACATGACGTTAAACTTTTTTGTCCCTACTATATGATGTTAAAATGTATAGAAGTCCCTTATGTCTAGATAAAAGTTAAACTGCATAACCATCATCCTAGCTATACGATGTTAAAATATGAACCAATTTGTACTACATGACGTTAAACCATGAAAAAGTCCCTAATACGTCCGAGCTACATGATGCTAAACAGTACAGAACCCTGTCGTCCAACATGACATTAAAATGTGTCATCCAACCAGAAGTTAAACTGTATTCTTCCCCTTTTTCGTCGTTCATGACGTCAAACTGTGTTGTCCATACTGCAAGACATTAACATGCACAGTCCCTCCATTGTCCAACATAACGTTAAACTGTGTTTAGTCCCTTATACATCCAACATGACATTAAACTGTGCATCGTTAGGGTTGTTTCTACCTCTTGTTTCTCACACTTATTATGACTCACATGAGTTTAGAGTAAACTTCAACCCTAAAACCCTCACTGGGCTGCTAACCACGCGTAAGTCCCAACACCACTTTTTAGGTCTTTGTCCTCAAAATCAACTTGATCACCAATTCATTATTCAATTGAACTATGCGGCCTTTGATCCTTACCCTCTAGGCTGGGTACGTAGGCAACCACCTGAAGTTCAATCCCAGAACCAATCTATTCACATCGGTTCACCTCCATCTCATACAATGTTGATTCATGAAGCCACCCCAAACCCAATATTATTTACATTGTTTCACCATCATACTTGATATATGATGTTAAACTATTCACACTTTTGTCCGGTACAACAATAAACGACAACATTATTTGACACCTTCACCTGAGAGGGAGTCATTATTTACATTGATCTCCAATCATATTATATTCCAAAGATTACGTGTATACATGGCAATGCCCAAACCTTTAATCATGGGTCAAACCATCATTGCACTAAATTACCCTTTCACCCTTCATATGTACGAACCCAATCTGTACAGAGGGTGTTACAAGAACTATGTGCGGCTTGATTCCCATTCTTATGGGATACAAAGGAATGTTCGAGCGTCCCTCAATTCTAGCCCAAAGTCATTGGGCCTAACCCCAAATTCCACTTTCAGCCCCTTGGCTGAAAAACCCCCCATGTGAAAACATGAATGTGGTATGAAAACCCTGGTATTCATTCACATCAGGTTTATAAAACACACATTTTGTATTCATTATTATGGTCCGAGCTTTATGAACCTAAACTAATATATCCTACACTCTCGTCCCACATGACGTTAAATTGTATTTCAAGAACTAAGTATGGCTTGATTCCCATCCTTATGCGATACGCAGTGAAGTCCATCACCTCAATTCAGGACCCAGCCACAACATTATTATGGTTATAATTGTTCTGTGTATCTCTACTTGCATTGAATAATTCCCATTTTGATGTGTCATACTCCTAACCTTAAATACTTCCAGATTTCCATAACCCTTTTCTTGACTTTTGGTCACAAAATGTCTGATACCCGAGAGTTCTTTTCCCTGACCATGCAGCACGTGCCCTTATGTGGCCTTGTATAAAGAATCTATATAATTTACCTATCAGCCAATAGATACTATTATTTGACTATGCATCAAATTCCCTTAGGTGGCCCTGCATAATTTAACCCCCTAACAGGTTTGTCAGATAGTGGTATCTTTATTCTTGGGAGGAAAACCTCTTTAGTCCTTATTTTTCCTAATGACAATATGTAGGGATCCGCAAAAATAGATATCCTTAACATATTTTCCCCATACTCTTTTTCATGATATGAAAGTATTCAAGTCTAGGGTTTATATTTCCCTTCCCTATTTTTGGGACAGACATTTGCAGGAGTGACATTCATCGAATTATTTGACAATCTTAATTGGAAATATCCTCTCTATATTCAAGTACCTTTCTCCATACATTAGAATCTATAATTTGGAAAATTTGAATCTCCATAAACTTTCACAGTCTTTTTATCAATAGAAAAGTAAAATTTCTGAGAGTTTTGTTGCCTGACAATGCAACACGTGCCCTTAGGTTGCCTTGCATAAGTAGTACACATAATGAACCTGTCAGCAAAAAGATGTTATTATTTGACTATACAACCAATTCCCTTAGGTGGCCCTGCATAACTCACCCCCTAATGGGTTTGTTAAATAATTGTAACATCACTCTTAGGAAATACTTCATCTAATGCCTTTTAGCCCTTTTTTCATATCATTCTTCAGATTCAAAATTTCTTAAGTCATAGTTTACATGTTTTCCCCCATACTTGGATATGGTAATATGTTTTCAGATAAATTATCAAAGAATTGAGTAAATTTTAATCCATTTGGTCAAAGCTATTTCGACCTTAAACATTATACGTTTTAGGTCTGACGTGCAAGAATTTAAACTTCCCACAAAATACAAGGGAACCCTGAACAAAAGTCAAGTCCCAGCTCACTAAACGTACATTTTGTATGATTTAGGTAATATTGAGCTATAAAAATATTCAAATTTTGTAGGTTTATTTATAATAATACTAGAAAAAATCAAACTTCTTCTTACTAGGCCCATTGGCTTAGGTAAAAATTTCATGCAGGTAGCAAAAGAATGCAGGAACAAATTATTGAAGATGAAAGTGTTTTTAATTTATGCACAAGAGTTAAAAGGACATCCACAAACTACATTCTCTTTTCTTTTTCAATAATTTCAAGAGGCTTTAGACATTACTCTTCATTTTATTTATGGTATCCCGAGCTTCATCAGCAACTACCTGGATTTCATTCATTCAACTGGATACAATAAGATATGCAGTGACACCAGCTCTTCTTGGAATAATTGTAAAAGAAAGTTCTTGAGTGTGGTTTGAAAAAATTTTCTGGTGATCAAACACTGACTCTGTTTTTGTCCAAGATACTAGGAAGATGGATACACAGATTTGAGAATGGAGAATTGAAAGTAAAGAGACATTTGGAAATAATACTCTTTTCAGATATAGTTCTAATGCCATGATAATCTTCTCTCCACCAATCGGAAGCGGAAAACATTTCAGCCCATTGGTTTTCCATTTTCATATCTACAAAGAAATGGCATGGAGGAAAAATTTTAAAGTTCACACCATTGTTGTTTCACATAATGCACAACATAACCTAAATAGAGGAGTAGCAGTGCGGCTGTATCTCAGGCATATAATTCTTTGCATCTGGAACGTTGACTCCTTGTAGATGACCATTGCTATACAGAGTTAGGTGAACACTATGTGGGAAATTAACATGATATTTCTTCAAGTACTTTTCCTAATATGGGAGAGTGATATCGGAAATATCATCGTAATCATGGACAACAATGTTCATCATGTAATCAATCCGCTCGATAGCCAGCTCATCAGCTATTCCGATTCTTTTGGGAGCCATTGAATCTACACAAATCTTGAATAATCAACTCTTAAGTAAGTTGATTTTGCATAAAATATGTGAATAAGTGAAAAAATGTCTAAGGAATTAAGGCGCAGAAGTCCCATGTTGGCACACTTGTGTAATTGTGTCGTGCATGTTTTGGCACGCAGGTATCACCACGCAAGTCAAACTACCTCTGCAGAAGCGTGATACGAACAGAAGTAATGAAACAATAAAAAATCAGTAAACTTGCACGATGATAGAAACCTAAATGGTGATAGCTCAGAAGCGTTCAAAGCCATGTGCTTTGTGCGAGAATGACTACATATTTATAGGCCAAGGCTGTACCCAGCATGCCGTACCCTGCGCGGCTCCCACCTGCGCGCCTCCACTTGCATGCTCAAAACTTGCGCGCCGTAGTTCCTTGGTTTTCTCCTTTACCTTAGAGTCAAATACTTATTCCTTTTGGATCCAAATCTGAGGGGGGGATTTTGTTAATGCTACATTCCATCACAGAGTCTAACAACTGAAAAAAGAGAATACCTTAACATAAAAAGATTCATACATTGAAGAAACATCAAAAATTGAAAAAGGCATGAACAAGGATTTGTGAAGGATGGGCCACACAAGTTTCATCATGGTCGCGTAGGTGACTTGAGCGCCACATATTGGGTGCGCAGGTGACTTGCATGCCCTATTTTATTTTCTCCCAAGGTCTTCAATAGCCTATAAATACCCCTCGTGGGCCCCCTATTTCAGGGGACTTGTGCACCACACATTTGGAAGCCTTTAGGGACAATACAAAGGGCTTGAGCCAAGTCTCTCCCAAGTACTACCCTATGGGTTAAATGTCGTGCAAGTACACATGAGTCGCACAAGTATGCTTGCACGACCAGTACTTGTGCGCCCCAACATGGCTTGCGTGCCTACCTCTTTTTGGGTGCCCCTCCTTCTTATTCAAATATTTTCTTCAAATCCACCTCTCCTCTTCAAGATTTATCCTTCAAAACACTCTTCAAAGCCAATTATGTCACTGTTCCTTTGTCTTCTCCCTTATCTGAAAGGAATTCTATTGATCATCTCTCAAAACCTAGTCATTTACATATCTTTATGTCACTAAGGTTAGATATTTCATTCATTCAACCTCATTCTTTAATATGAGAAGATATTTAATCTGGGCATCCTCCTTAGTAGTAAGCCATATGTTCCCGAACCTGGGCCTTTTTTTAGGAGTAATCCCCAGTCATAATTTTCCTTAAACCTGGGACTCTTTTTCTGGAGTAAGCCCCAGTCATAATTCCCATTAACCTGGGACTCTATTTCAGGAGTAAGCCCCAGTCATAATTCCCCTTAACCTAGGCCTCTTTTTCAGGAGTAATCCCTAGTCATAATTTTCCTTAAACCTGGTCCTCCTTTTCAAGAGTAAGCCCCAGTCCATGTTCCATTAATACGGTCATCCTCCCCAAGAGTAAGCCCTGATCTCAAATTCCCTTAATATGGGCATCCTACTTAGGAGTAATCCCCAAGTTCCCCAAATCCTCTTAACCTGGTCCTCTTTTTCCGGAGTAAGCCCCAGTCTTAATTTCTCTTGATCTGGCCTTCCTTATCAAGAATAAGACCCAATCATAAGTTCCCTCTAATTTGGGAATCTTTCTCAGGATTAAGTCCTAAGTTAAGTATCCAAATCTCCATAAAGCATATATACCTTCATGGACCTTGTTCCTGGGTTTCTTCCCTAAAGTAAAATCCAAATCTTAATCTATCTGGGAAGTCATACATATATAATCCCCACATCATTCTTTATGATTGCATCTTTCGTGGCACAATCGTCAAGTTTTACTGATACCTATTTTTTCTCACACCGAGCAAGACTCACATGAGCTTAGAGCATAAATGTAATTATGAATTCTTTCTTTGGGCCATCAATTATGATTAAACCTCATACTTCTTTACTCGAACTATGTGGGTTTTGATTCCTTTTATAAACAAGGATATATAGGTATCCCATCTGCGAGTATGATCCCAACTCTGAAATAGTTCATGTCCCTCTAAACGACAATAAACATCAAGTGCCTCGCTGAGTGGCTTTAAAACCAGTACAGTTATCACTACTGAAAAAATGACCAATACCCACAGTTCAAAACCATGGGTATAGCCCCCAAAACCGTGGAAATAGGCTATACCCATGGTTTTGGGAACTGTGGGCTAGAACGACGTCGGTATAGGGGTCTCAGCCTATACCCACGGTATTGGAGAACCATGGGTATAGGGGGAGTTAAATGTGGCACAACGAGTTCCAGCATGGCACACAACATACCCCACAATTTTGAAACGGTGGGGAATTAAAATTCAAAAATATTGGTGCTGGAGGGAATCGAACCCAGCCCTCAGGCTGCACCTCACAAGTGCGCCCTGCACAACAGACCAACTGAGCTGCAATGGTTATTTGTAATTTATAAATATATCTGTGTATTTGTATTAATATAATCTAGTGTGGTATTTAAAAAAACACTGCAAGAGGGATTCAAACCCGCGTTTTACAGATCGCCTCGCAGGCGCGCCCAAACATGGACCAACCGAACTGCTGCATTTAATTATTATATGTGCATATATCTGCGTATATATATTAACATAATCCCATGCGTCATTTAAATTCAAAAAATGCAGCTAGAGGAATTCGAACTGGATACCTACAAGAATGGCGGAGAAGTCTTTACCAATCGAACTGAAGAATTTTTGAAATAATATATTTATATTAATGTAAATATAGTAATCTAAACCATGAAAAAATGTATCCCACCAAATTTATTTTGTGTCCCACCTAATTTTCCTACCCCGCCATAATGCGGGAAAGCAATACCCAGGGTTCTGGACAACCGTGGGTATAGGTCTTCAAAAAAACCCAATACCCACGGTTTTGAAGACCCGTCGGTATAAGTCTTCATAAAATACCCTATACCCACAGTTTGGGAGAAAACCATGGGTATATGTCTTAAAAAAACTATACCCACAGGTTTTGGCACATCCGTGGATATAGGTGATATATACCCATGGTTTTGGAAAACCGTGGGTATAGGTTCACATACCACCCCTATACCCACGGTTTTGGATAACCGTGGTTATAGGGGTTCCTTATACCCACAGTTTTTTGTAAAATTGTGGGTATAGACCTATTTTCTAGTAGTGTATCATAATGACCGAGAGATCTTTGTATAATGTATTAAAGTTTACCATTGACTAAGAATATCTAACAAATACAGATGATTCTCTATCAATGAGGAACCTCAAATACATATAAAAGATTCTCTAAATCTCATACATATCAACCATTGATTGTCAGATCTAAAGGAAAGTTAATTTTCATACTTGGTAATTTAATAAGGATTCATGAACATAACTTAAATATATAAAGAGAGTCTCTGAATAGACAATAATTCCCCCCAAAAAGGTGTGATGAGTCTGACCTCCCATCCTCTCGACCAATGCAAATTCTTAAGCCTCATCGGTCCTCAAATAATGATCACATACCTTTGGAAAGTAGGTCCAAATGGATATAGAATCATTGGATGTTTCTGGTTCTATGAACAAACCCGTTAGAAACCAATTGGAATGTTTGAACCTTAAAAAAACGAAGTCATCCCCATTTCCAAAGGGAAACCGATGTACACTACTGATATGAAACTAATGGATAGGTGTAATATTATGTTGATTCATCCCCTATTTATGGAACATGCATGAATGGTTTTCATTGGTGTCCATGTGGTGAACATCCCAATACTTTAAAGGGGCAAGATCTTCCGATATTGGTCATTCCTATCAAATATAGAAGCATGAGGAAATCATTGAGTATTTATTCTTTTGGGAGACTATGACAAAAATTCTCAGGTCATATGTTGAGAGTTTCAACCAATTAATTGAGGGAAAGGAGTGATTCATTATGTCTTCCAAAAGCTTTTTTTTTGTGTTTACCATCATATCACTGGGGGAATTGATTCACTCGATCCCATTGGTCTGAACTTATTTTCCCTCCACTTTTTATTATCCAACATCTAGATATTGAGCCTCACATTTGTCAAAGGGGGATTCATCAACCTAGAGTAACCCAACATGTCTATCAATGGAGTATTTTAGGCACAGGTGGTATGAGGAGGGGACCACTATGTGTAAATAAATCCAATGAATTCCATGGATGGGGAAACCATAGGATTCTTGAAAAAATGATATGATGGCTTGAAATTCACCTAAATAATCCTCTTCTACATAGTATTCCTTAGTGAAGCTACCTCAATAACAAACTAAAAGAGGATTTTAAAATATTTTATAAGGGCCACACACATTTAGTTTCATAGGAGGGGTGCCTAGAGAATCAAGAGCCTCATGGTTATGCCGATGAGGTGCTTCAATGAATCATACTTCCATTACATGATAATAATTTTTCCTACATAACATCATTATTTAGTAGGGGTGTACCAATTGTTGTTGGTGGAACCATTATTTTTTATCTAGTGCTGACAATATTATACCACTAGTTAGCTAGTTTTCCTTGAAAATCTAATGAATGAGAACTATATGGTTGAGGTTAGTCCTTGGATGGATGTAGATAATCACGAAATAGTCACCACTGAGAAGCATAATCAACAAATACAGTCACCTATGGGGGCATACCTAACAGAGCTGACCAGGAGTGTTGTGCTTACAAAGCCCCCCACAAGGCCCCCTGCATAGTATTAGAGGAATGAACAACTTAGTTTAGAGTTATATCTGAATTATTCTTCCAAATTTAATATACCCTACCTATCCTTTATCAATGGTGGTCAGAGATTCCAAAGGGGTTTTCATGGAATTCCTCATTATGGAGAATCACATAGTTGTCCCCTAGTTCAACAACATTCTTAGTGGTGCACTCTTCCTCTTCATTGGTGGAATACTAAAAATAAAGATGTACTTGGGGAACATCTCCCAAATCTGGAGGCATGAAGTTTACAAGGGTGAAAAACTAGTTTTGGAACCTCCATGGGACTCTGATTTCCATTACATCATCGATGGTGGTTCTTAAGAGACTTTGAAGGTTGTGGTGATTATTTGGAGGCGATGATGGAAGGAGGCACACTGACCAAAGGATGTTACGGATTCCTCCAAAGGGAGTAGATGATACCATTGGTGAGAGTGACTAATTATGAGAAATCCAGTCATTGTTATTCTATGTTCTATGGACGAGGGCCTAATATTTCTCACCAGATCCTTTAATATCACAATTGGGGTTAGTAGAGATAGGTTTCACTTGTAATGGGACATTTCGAAATATTACTAAGCCATGATCTAATTGGTCCTATAGACTATATTTGATGAAATGACATTATTTTTTGGTGTATTAAAGGATTATGTGATAGTGGTAGTGATTGGAATGATTGGTAAATTCGACCACTTGGGGTGTCATGAATTCTAAAATTTTCAGGATCCCCTTTTCCTAGGTGAAGATGAAATAACTTGGGACCCCTACATCTTTTAATGATTAAGCCTTATCCATGAATTATTTTAAATGAATACACGGTGCTTGGACCTAATAAGGGGATTTGAAACTATTCTCTTTTGAAGGCTTTACCTATTTCAGATGAGGCTACACTGAGCAAGGTTGTGGTTGGTGGTGTTGCACCTAGTGGGGATGCACCTGGTGGGGTTGCACTTCCTGAGGATCATCCATTAAATGGGATAGAAAGTGGACCATCTTAGTAGCCTCTACATGAATAGTGGTGGATATCTTTACTTATACGATCCTTCCCGCGAGAGATAGAATGGGTAATGGTTGAAACTATTTCTTGGTCTGATGTAAGGATTCTTCCAGCCACTAATATTTATCATTTTACTCCTGATGTCCTTCGCTCATATTACTCCTGATGTCCTCCATGGAAATTCAGGGAGATAAGGGCATCAACCAATTCATATTTATCATTATCCACACATATCATAAAAATCCATTCCTTGTAAAGTGGCATGTTGAGAGAGTATTGGATCCCTATCCACCAGGTGAAGAGGGTATCAACTCACTCATCAAGAGTCTATTCGAATTTCAAAATGTCAACAATACTGGTCTTACATGATTTTGAGACAAAATATTTGAGGAAATCTATTTTTGATATTCTACCAGCCTACAATGGATCACAGGGCCATCTGGATATTGAGAATGAATGAAAATCCTTTAAGGGTTTAATTAAATGGATCATGGAAGCTTAATACTATTTCAAAGTTTCTAACATGGGGCCACACAATGAGGATATGTGGGCCAGATGTTAAAGAAAATCATTCATACTATTGAATGGGGTGAAAATAAGATTTCTTAACTCTAGTGGTGGGAACATCTAGTCTACCCATATCAGATATGACATTCCCTTAGGTGAAATTTACACCTATCCCATTTCTAGTGCATCAAGGTAGGTGGTGAGAGAAAATATCAGATCATACTGGTTAATATTTTTGGTCACTATTACTCTAACCATTTCATTGTCCCATGAGTCTATTCATACTTGATCTGAAGTTGGGTAAGCTCATTACTTAGAGAGAGTGGGAGACTAATATATTATTCATTTTCTGTATCCCAAATCTTATTCCTTAAAGGCATAGATAGAGCCACCTGGATCAAATATGGGCACCAGGAAAAGAAGGACTGGGTTTCCAGCTGGTGGAGATATTTGGTCCCCTTTAACATTTTCATGACCCGGGCGCAGGTTGGACAAAATATCTACAGTAATCCTCATATATCACTAGTTTAGGGAGTTAAGAAGTCATCCTAGTGTTTGAATCAGTATATAATTTTGTCTCATATATATAGGTAAGCTTGGTGGACCCCATTACTTTATCAATATATCAGTGGGAAGGTGCTAATGTATCTTTTGGGGGACTTAGAACTCCCAACACTAATCTATACAGATGAGTAGAGTTTCCCATAGGGGGTTGTTCTTGGAAGTGTGTTTCCCCTTGGAGCTAGTTCTCCATATCATTCACTATATTGGAGACTTGGTTTCAATGATCGAAAATAGGGGCAATAGGGAAAACATTCAATGTGGTAGTGTATGGAGGATAATTTTTTCTATCTGATAGTAGACCATATTACAAGTCCCTTCATTTCTATGGGATATGGATGAAATAGAGTGCAAAATACTACCCTAGAATTTGATCTACATGTGTTGAGATGCCTCATCCATGAGTCTAGTTAGCATCGTGAGGCTTTTACCATAGGTATTCTTGAGATTCTATTAGTAACCATATGATTTAGGGTGATGATAACCTGAGAGAATTGTGATCTCAATACTCCTTCACTATTGATAAATAGAATTTAGGTTCTTTTGGATTCTAAGGTAGGTCAGATGATGGTCCCGAAGGTGCTTGAATTTCTCCTAGATATATTGGTGGAATCAAATCGACTAGTCCTTAGTGAGGGACTCTGGGATAAAAAAGTTTATGGATGCATGTGGCTAGAATGGAAATTATATATGGTATGAAACCAAGATTCCCCATAAGTCCTTTTGTTCATTACTAGAGGTTGATCTTGATCCTGTTCGGCCTAAGCCCCAATTTTAATAGGTGGAAAAAACCGGAGTTGATAGTGACACAGATCTACATTTCGGCTAATTTTACAGGATAGGAGGCACCAAAAAATCAATTGTACACCTCATATTGGAATGTATCTTAGAGGTATATCCAAATTCAAGATCATGTCCATTTAGGATGGAGTGGAGGGGTTTCTAAATCCCTATAGGTGAGATTGAAAAAATATTTTTGGGGTTTAGCGGAGTTCCCAACATCATATGAGGGAGTCAAACTAGACCATTATGTCTCTTAAACATCCAATGTAGAGATATATACAATAGATATTGATGGAGACATAGACTATTTCACTATGAGTCCTTATAAGGTGGCAAGAATGTTATCCACCTACGTGTACCTGATTAGGGATTCATGATTCTTTTGTAACTCAACATTCTAGATCATAAGACACTATCAATGGGGTTATACCCCATGCTCTAGTAGTGGGGGTGAAGGTTCCCTCATTGAATCATCCATCACTTAAGATTCTGAGTGGCAATTGGTGACACACCACTTCCTTGGGTTTTGGATCTGATGACACATGTATTCTCAAAGTGAAATATATTGATAGTGTATTGGGTTTCTTCTATGTGTGATGTATCATGTTCCATGGTAATGATCCCCACAGTGGTTGTTTTCCATCCTAACTCCAGACATAAATCTGTAGTAGGGATTGTCTTCGAAATAGGGAGGCCTCCATGTTGGTTGGTGGTGGTGTGAAGGGGACTAATACATTGTTATTATTAATAATTGGATGTACTATAATGGTTACTAGTGGAACTAATGACTTAGAGAGACAACCCATCCATACCGATAGTCTATTAAGGTCTTTATCCCAATCTAGAAAAAACAGATCCTTTCATAGTGGTCATGAAAATGTGTTGAGATATTCCCTCGATGTTAGGGTCCACTGATGTTACAAAAAATTTATCATTATAGAAAATGTTCTAGCAATTCCACTAGAATTATATCTCGATGTTCTTGACTGGGTCTAGTGTAGCGGGGATGGGGTCATCCCAATCAATGTCCTGGGGGACTGGTTGGTGCTGGCATTGACATTTCCATGTGAGAGACCCCATGGGATGATCTTGAGTAGTGAACACAATGGAAATGGCTCAAAAATCCCCTACCTCCTTAGAAAAGGGGAGTGAGATGTCAGATCACTTTGTGGAGAGGCTCCAAAATCAGTTTACCATAGGAATATGGGGTGGTGTCCCCCTGCACAACCCTTGCTGGCAACAATTTCGCCGAGGTTCCGATTCTTTGAAATTGTAGTGGGTAATATCCTTAGGGGGAATGAACCCATCCATTTTGTATTGTAATAAATGGGTGTTGATCACACTCCTATAGATGATATCAGAGGGTGAAATTGGGTGTGGCGATCCCATATCTAAAGATGCGATGGATGTTGTGGCAATGACACAATCATGTGGGATTACCACTACCACATTCCACTTCCTCCATGACAGATGAAACTTTGTTTTCAATATATAATGGCATGATTCTAATTAAATATATGCAATCTTCCATATCTAAAAATTTTATAATGGACATTTCTAATTCCCCAACATCATCCTTTTATTCTGAAATAGAGGAGATATCTGTGTTGATGCTATCACAGACTGAGGATACCAACGTTATCTACCCCAAGTCACATGAGAGTTTCATGTGCGGTCCACTACTTGTTTAGCATAACCTATAAAAAATATATTGATTAGGTGAAATTAAAATATTATGGTTCTAGAACAATATTTTTTCCCATAGTAAATGGATAATAGAATCATGTTGGGTTCACAATTTTTTGGACACATTTCACTGAGGCTACACATTTTCATTCCATCATACGGTGATACACTGCTTGTTTCTCTATGTTACCAATTTTAAAAGGTAGGAAACCTTTCCTACCATGGATGGTGATGTTATCCTTCTGATAAAAACAATATGATGGGATTTTAGTTCCTCCTTCTTTGGATTTCTCCTTAGAGATCATTACCATGTATGGGTCTCCCTCATAGATTTAAGTAATGTTCCTGAAACTCATTCCCATTGAAATATCGATATGGATGATGGTTGATCATGGTGATTATGTCTCAAAATAGATGAAACCTTTGGTAATATTAGATAGCAATATTGTGCTTTTCTAGTATTCTCTATACATTGGTTGTGTTGGGAACATATAAAGTCTCCCTATTTTCAAGTCAAGGAAACATCATGTATCATACATCTTAGGTGTGGAACCCAAGGCATACCATGTCATCAACATGTTATTTCACACCAGGGGTATTGATATATGGGGATTTTTAACAACGGAATCTGATGATTATTTGATGTTGAAGAGATTATGTTAGGTGTGGAATAGGATTAAAATCTTATGGTGGATTATTGGATGTTTTGTGGGTACCCATGAGGGAATATTTTAAACTTGGGATTTTGTTTAGTGTTTCCCTAGGTGGAAGGATTCACACTTTTTATTTGGTTAAGTGTATCCATAGGGTGAATATTTTATACTTGGTATTTCATGGTGATGATGGATTTTTGTGAATAAACTTCATGATGTATCCCAAATGTGTTGGTATGTCAGGTTTGAACCCTAGGGCAGTGTCCTACACATTTGGTTAAGAAAAATGGATCAAAACCCACATATTTGTATGACACAGTTTGGGTTAGTGTGATAGGATTGGTCCATGTAATTTAACATCTTGTTGTATAGATGATCATGTAGTTAAAGGAGTGTTAATGAGGGATGGTGTTGATATTACACTTATAGGATACCTGATGGTGTTGGTTGTAGGGTGACATCCCATAAAGCCAGAGGAGTAGCCTCCCATGATGGTTAGAAATGGGGAATCATAGTCTCTATATATGAGCTAAGGCCACATTTTCAAATCATGCGATGAGGATATTGTTGTGAATTTTAATAGAATACAACTAGGGCATTGGGATATATAATATTACATCATATTGATCAGATATTGGAAAGCCTATACCTAGGGTAACCATTTCAACCAAGGAGAGGAAGATTTAGAAAATGAAATCTCTACCAGGAAAGGTAATACATTTACCTTGACAATTCCACCATTAGGGATTATGTGCCTACTACTCATGCACTAATGGGTTGGGCATGTCATAAACACTGTTCTGGAGGATTGGAAACCAAGGGTCTCGATGTTAGGATTTTTATTCATTGGATAAACTTAAATTCATGTACCTACTATTAGGGAAAAAATGTATGGTAATGGTCCATTATATACTCTATGTAAGAGGGGAGGGCACATCGGTTGGAAATACCTGTTTCATGAGAATTTGGGTTGTGGGTGAACTAGTTTTTGGATAGGTATAGGGGTCATGGGCACTCAAAGTTTATAATAGGGTATTTGATTAAAGGAGTCACCATTGAGAGGCCTGGTGGATGAGCTTCATGAAGGTTGGAACTTCACAATGTTTGGAGGCTTTAGGAAGGGTAAATGTAATGTTCCAAAAATTCCATGTATTTTTCAAAATTTTATATGGGATTATTATGAGACCAGGAATCGAGAAGGCATGCGATTCCAAGGCCTGATGTGCATGAAATGGTCTGTCAAAAAAATTTACATTTTAAATAGTGCAATTAAGTGGTTTTCCAAAAAATTAGAATAACTCTGAAGTGGTTTCACGGATCTGAAATCTGAGGTCACTGTTGCATTCAACATGGCGGGTTTACCCGAGGTGCAACTTGTGTTTAGTCTGCACGGGCCTCTAGTGAAGAAATATAAAAATGGAATAACCATAAATAAAAAAATTGAATAAAATTATTTTATATTTCAAATCCTTATAACTCATGAATAACAACTCATATTGAAAATATGAGACAAATGTTGAGCCCGTGAGGGCATGATTTCTATATGTAAAGCCTAAAATTGACCGACAGGGGCCAATAGTGGAATGTAGTTTTTTCCCATAAATAAAATAATTGCATAAATGGTATCTCAGATTTGAAATACATGAGTACCATTGAGTTTGTGAGGGTGTGATACCCTTAGGAGGAGCCTAACATTAGCCAGCGCAGACCGGTTGTGAATGTTTGTTTTTGGTACATAACCATAAATAAAATAATTTCAAAAAATATTTTATTTTTTGAATCCTAATAACTCACAAAGGATAAATCAAATTAAAAATTTGAGACCGCCATTGAATTCATAAAGACTTTTCATCATTAGGCGGGGCCTAACCTCAACTGACATAGGTCTAGGTTAAAATTTAATTTTTGGGAAGTTAAAAAAAATAAACTTAAGAAAGTTTATTTTATTCAAAAAAAGTGTTTTGCTATAATGAAATGTAGAGTGAGATGTTTCAATCCATAAATTAAACTAGGAAACAATATTGCAACTCAAGTATAATTGAAACATTGTTTCATAAATAAAATGGCACAACAAAGCGTCGAATAATTGTAACAGAAATGCTGAAACATATTTCCTCCTTTAGTGGGCAAATAGATCTACGAGATCTAGAAATAACCTAGGATTTTTCGCAGAGGATATGGAGGAATTATGTTTTTGAGCGATGAATGATGATGAATGATGAATCACCAATGAAGATGGATCGTAGATCGATGGTCTATGGAAGATGACAGATGATCATCCATAAACAATATCCTTTTTCTAAGGAAGGGGCATAAATTAATGTGATTATTATTTTCCCTATTCTTTCCTTTTAAAGGAAGAATTCAGATCAACTCACTAAAAAGTTGATCCGAGGGTGATTTCTTCTTGCAGGAATAGGAAGAAATATTTCTAGTTAATGTTTGGGATTAAAAATTGTAGTAATTGAATTATGTTTCATAACCTCACTTACAGAAATAGTTCGAGCCAAATGAAAAAAGTTTTGGATGGATCATTGGGTGTCTCTGTAATCCCCCTCTCCTATTGTTTTTTTACCGATAGGCCCACAAGGTCGTCTCAGACTTTCATGGGAGGTTCCGAGCGTGACTAGACCCCCAAAGTGAAGAGAAGGCTATTTGGAGGCCATAGTGATAAAGGTAGTGAGTTGATAATCACAATGGTTCTTTCATAATGGAAATCGGACCACCACACCAACAGTGGTGGCCCACAAAAGGAGTGACCTCTGCGGCGCATGGTGGTGCCATAGGTGGTGTGCGTCGGTGCGGCCAGCCAGTAGTGGAGGCCACCGACCCAATGACCAAAAGTGGTAGGGATTGGTGGTGGTGCAGCCATGTGAGGCAATGAGGGTCACGACCAGGGCATGCCAACATGGAGCGGGGGAGAGACAGTGCAACACCACATCTCCAGGTGGTGGCACGCAGTCAACATACCACATGTGGAGGACCCAACAGACCCCAGGCTGGTCGCATGGTGACTGAGGCCACTACATGATGCCGCATTGGAGAGGGAGTGGCTCTGTCGAGCCACACCATTGGAGCAGAGACACAAATTTATGCGCATACTGAGTGGATTATATCTGCCTTCCCAGCAAGATGGGTTGTTGTAGAAGGCCGAACCCAGCATCGAGCTGGGACGGTTGATCGAACCGGGATGGAAGAACAAACCGAACCGCAGAGAGGCCTGGGCTATAGAAGAACAGGCCTTGAAATGTGGGCCGGACTGGATGGGAAATTGGTCTATTGGGTGGACCAAATTATCAAAACTAGTCCAAGTAAGTTGGACTGGACCGGATGATAACTTTTTTACTGGGTGATTCGGTGGGCTGGACCCACGGCCGAACCAGGTCGGGTCCAGCAAGGTCCAATTTTCCTGGTCACTAGGCCAAGATGGACTGGGTGAGACCATAACCAACTAGGTCTGGTCAGGTCATCCAAAACGGGTTGGGACATGTGGGACCCCCCGGGTCAGGTTTGTTGGGTCGTTCCAACCATGTTAGACCGAGCCCGGATGCAACTGACCCCTATTTACTAACATACCAATATCATTCAGACCGAGTGTCTGATTGATGCACCATCTACCGCATTGGTACCCTTGAGAAGATACGATCCTTTTGGTATACTCTAAGTGAAATTTCATGGTTGTTTAGATACATCAAATTACATGAGGATTAGATTCTCTAGTTATCTAGTGAATTTTAGGGCAGGAATCCTACAGATGGCTGTGACACAAAGGATATGACCTGTGGGACCTTAGTGGCCAAGTACCAAAGAAAACTTTAGTGGTCCAGTAGATGATCGAACCTCAGTGGTCTTGTAGTCTAGTGGACCTCCATGGTTTTGTATCCAAGCATACATTAGTGGTTCAGGATCCGAGCAGACCTTAGTGGTCCAGTAGCTAAGAAAACCTAAGAGGTCAAGTAGATGAGTGTACCTCTTTGGTCAAGAAGCTAAGTGGACCTTAGTGGCCTAGTTTCTCAGCAAACCGCAGTGGTCTAGTAGGTGAGCGGACCTCAGTGGTCCAACAGTGGAGAAGGCCTCAGTGGAACCATAGAGAATCGAATCACAGGGACTCATCATGGATGAGTCGCTTAGCAGTACCAGATGATTCATCTTTAATACTTAAAATCTTAATTCTAATATTTGGAGTTATAACTGGTGTGAGATGTCATTTCTTCATATTCTTTCCTTGTGGTCTTCCTTCATAGTCTTTCTTTTTGGTATTTCTTTGTGGTATTTTCTTTGTGTTTTGTGGTCCCTAAAATGTATTGTGTCACTTACCCTTGCCTGTGCATCGCTTGCATGTGTCTTCTCTCATAGAGGTGATTGACACTTCAATGAAGACCATGGAAGTCTAGGACCAGGTGGTTCTCACTGAGACGAGGCGGATGTGTGTGCTTATTTGGATACATGTAGCTTCCTTTCACCTATCATTTAGGTAGGGTCTTGATTGGGTGGACTATGGCAGTTGTACCTTCCTTTTTAGTTTTGGGTTTCTATTATGGCCCCTTTGAACTTTTAGTTTGTACTGTACTCTCAATGATTTTTGTGGTTTACTTTGTGTTTACATTCCATATTTTGAGATTTTTGTGTGTGTATAGGATTAAAGGAAATTTCATCCCTTTTGGTACAAGACTACTCAGTGCTAGTTTCCCACCCCTGGCCAATGGAAGGCATGTTTGGGGTATTCATGACACATACCACAGGGGACGGGTTGTGAAAAAATGGTATTAGAGGAGGTATGCTCTACCTTAAGAACCCAGTGTCCATGAGTTTTGTTTGGTGAAATAGAGTTTGGTGTTTCAAGTTTAGATTTCTGGCCAAGAAATCCAGTGTTGGTGCGGTGGATGACGTACCCATACACTAGGTCCCTGAATTTTTATTTTCAACTCAGTACATGAAAACAATAGTTATAGGAAAAAATTGGTACACGCATCATATAAGAATGGTTTGAGTTTTCTATTTACTTCTTGATTCAGCTAACTAGGTATACAATATTAATCATGGTACATCTTCTTTTGTTTCAAGATTCTTCCTCATGTACAACCAGCCAGGATTCCACTGCGTGATCAAGAGGATGATCTACTGGGTGACGATATTGGTATAGGGGTTTTTACCAAAGACAGAATCACTGGGGGTGTACCCATTATACCAAAACCTATGGAGTAGCACATGGAACTCATAATACCATCAAATGAGATGCGCGAGCTGAGCTCAGTTCATGATTTTTAGCGATAGAGACCCCTTAGGTTCTGAGGAAATCCCGACTCATAGGCAGCATAAGACTAACATGAGGTGGTGACCAATGTTTTCTATATAGTTTGGACACTATTAGATAAGATGGTGTTCCTGGTAGTGAGCCTTATATATGTATCAGTAGGGAGATGGTGGGGTTTATATTACCCGATCTTATGATGAGGTGACTCTACCGTGGAAAGAGCTTGAGAACCGTCTTCACAGAAGGGGATCTCACCATAAAATCTAAATGATATCCATGCCCAATAGCTTCAAAATCTTTGGCACAATGACATGTTAGTATTTTAGTATTCATTGAGGCATACCAACCTCTCTAGGTACTTAATGAATACAATTTGGATAGTGTATTAGGGCTTGAACATCAGAGGAAGGTGTGCTTAGGGACATCCGAGCCAGTTCTATTACATAGTGCACTGCTACTTATTATAGGGTTCTATAGAGTACCTTTTGATTGAAATTACTTTGGCCAAGTATATACAGCTAGTGAGTGTCATTAGTAGGAAAAACAAGAATCTGATATTTGTCTCAGAGACTTGGGATGTGTGAGATGTTCTGAGAAGAGGTTCCATGATAGGGGGCCTAAAGCTTAATGCTCTTAGGGTAAGTCTAATAGACCTAGAAAGAGGTAGTTATATTCAAGAGATGGTAAGGGACATCTCACTAGTGATTTTACACCCCATCGCCCTAATAGGGAAATGGTGGGTGGTCCAGCGGTGTAGAGATAGTGAAAAAATAGATTAATTTGTAGGGCATAAGACATGGCGAAGGAGATGGGAGGGAAACAAGAGATGGTATACATTTTGGCATGTTAGAACCACCACCCTAATGTGGTCCACACTAGGCTCAGGGATTTGGAGGACAGGGGAAGGGGTAGCTACATGTGACCATCCTTACCCACATAATAGTGTTTTTTTACATTTTCACTTCCCTACAGTGGTAGATGAGTACGAGGACATCATTCCAGAGGATGTTCTAGGACATCCTACTTGTAGAGAGGTAGAATAATTCACTGATCTATACCATGGGATGTCACATATATCTACATGATCATATCAGATGGCTCCCATAGAGCTCCAGGAACTGCAGGTCCAATTAGAGGTCTTTCAAAAGAAGGGGTTTATAAGACCCAATATTTCTCCATGTAATTATGGTGTTGAAACGAGGTGACTATGAATAAAAAGTATTCTCTACCGAGGATTGATGAATTATTTGATCAGTTGTAGGGAGCGAGATGGTTCTCGAAGATAGACCTCATATCAGGCTATCACCAGTATCGAGTACGAGATGGGGACATCTCTAATATGGATTTCAGATATCGGTATGACCACTACAAGTACTTAGTGATTCTCTTTTGTGTGACGAATTCCACAAAAATGTTCATGTAACTCATGAACATGATCTTCCAGCCGTACTTATACCGGTTTGTAATGGTCTTCATTGATGACTTCTTAGAGTATTCTGCATCTGAGGAGGATCCCACGATATACCTGAGTATGGTTCTGTACACACTCTTGGAGCACCAACGTTATGGAAAACTCATAAACTGTGAGTTCTAGATAAGAAAGGCCAATATACTAGGAAATTTCATCTAAGGCACTGGAGTTGCAGTGGATCCAACGAAGATCGTGGTGGTTCTTTCTAGGGAGCCACCAAGATAATTACCGAGGTTTGGAGTTTCCTTGGGTTAGAAGGGTACTATCAATGGTTTGTACCCAACATCTCTAGAGTGGAAGAACCCATGAAGGAGTTGAAAAAGAGGGAAAAAACCTTCATGTGGATAGAAAGATTCCATCAGTGCTTTCAGTAGCTAAGGAAGAGCAGGATGAGTGCTCCTGTCTTGAGGTTTCCAGAGGAGGGAACCGACTACGTGGTTTTCTGTGACACATCGAGAACCACACATGGTTGTGTCCTAGTTTAGGGGAAAGCAGTGATTACTTATGGCTCCTGAAAATTGTGACCACATGAGTAGAACTATGTGACTCATTACCATGAGTTGGAACTGATAGTCTTCTCATTGAAGATGTTCCGACACTACCTTATGGGATAATGATTCATAGTCTACTCTGACCATAAGAGTATCAAGTATATATTTTCTTAGAAGGATCATAATCTGAGACAATGAAGTTGGATAGAGTTTGTCTATGACTATGAGATAGATATAATCTGTACTCTAATGAAGGGTAAGGTTGTGGAATTTTCTCTAAGTAGGAGATCAAGTTCACATCACCTGAACGTGGACTCAGATGAGTTGGACTCACTTTAGATATCAATCGTGGATATAGAGGAGATATTTTTTTTACTCAATGGTCATTTCCACTCCAATATTACAGCATGTCAGGGAGGTTCAAATCAAAGATGTCTGCTATGAGACTACACATTCCTTGATGTCCACAAGGAATTCCCTTGATGGATATTCGAATGGTGGGTAGCAAATAATTATTTTTATAGGAAACACTGTAGTACCATTAGCATTGTAGAAGGTGGTGTTGGGGGAGTTCCATACCCACCCTTTGGCGGTACCTCTAGGTCTAGAGAAGACGTACCCGGACATCTGATGTTAGTACTGATGGACAGAGATGAAGAAGGTAGTGGAAGAGTTTGTCTTGATATGCCTCACTTATCAACAAGTGAATGATGAGCACCAGGTTTCAAAAGGTATGACACAACCCCTCAATTTATCTAAGTGGAAGTGGTATGGGATATCTATGGAATTCGTGACAGGCTAATAAGTACGTCTAGGTGGAATAATACCATCAGGGTAATTGTATACTAACTCACCAAGTCAGACCACTTCCTACTCATTCAAGAGAAGGGTTCAGTAGAGAGATTGGGACACCTCTATGGGTAGGAGATAGTTTTAATCCATTGAGTCCCATCTGCAATAGTCTCAAATCATGATTCACACATCACATCATAGTAGTGGAAGGGATTACAAGAAGCATTTGGGACTCAACTGCTCTTGAGCCCAAAATATCCCCCCCAGATGGATGGTAAGACATAGAAGACTATATAAAACATGGAGGACATTCTTTGTGCCTGAATTTTTTATTTTTTCATAGTTGGGAGGATCTCATACCCCTGGTGGAGTTTGCATACAAAAATAGATACCAATCCACCATCGGTATGGAACTGTTCAAGGAACTGTGTGGATGACCATGCATGTCACAATTCTCATGTACAGACCTAGGGGAGTCGCACTCATGGGTCTATAGATGGTACATGATACCACTGAGGTGGTGGAGGTAATCCGAGAGTGGATGAATACTACACAAAGATGACAGAAGTTCTATTCTGATAGGTGAAAGAGACCCCTGTAGTTTAAGGAGGGGGACCACATATTACTACAGGTCTCTCCTCGACGTGGGATATAGTGATTTGATCAGGGTAGTAAGTTATATATAAGATCCATCAAACCATTCTTTATACTAAATAGAGTAGGAGAGGTGGCATACCTATTGGCCCTTCCGATGTAGTTAGAGAGGGTGCACGACATCTTCAACGTATCCTAGTTTAGGAGATACATGTACTACCCTTATCACATCATAGACCATGATCAGGTATAGATTGAAAATGGGATGACATTCACAGTGTACCCAATGGAAATGGAGGATGAATATGAGAGGACACTTCATGGATGGCTGATTCCACTAGTGCATGTTTATTGGCAGCATGGGAATCTCTAGGAGAGCATTTGGGAGCATGAGACTCAGATCCTAGCTCTGTTCCCCCATTTTTTTAGACATTGTTTTAGATTACAAGGATGAAAATACCTGAATATATGGGTAATATAATTCCCTTGAAATTAGATTTAAATTTTTTATGTAATGGGGGATTATTTTGAGACCATGCGCTAAGATGATGTGCGATTACGAGGCCTGATATGCCTGGAATGGTCTGTAGAAAAATGTTATGTTTTAAATACCACACATGAGAAGTTATTCTAAAAAAGTGAAATAGATATTAAATGGGTTCTCTGATCAGAAATACGAGGGCACTGTTGCATTCGGGATAGTAGGTTCACCCTAGGTGCGACTTAAGTTTAGTCAGCGTGAGCCTCTAGTGAGAAAACCAGAAAATGGAATAACTGTAAATAAAATAATTAAATTAAATTAAATTATTTTTCAAACCCTTAAAAATCATAAATGGTGAATCAAATTGAAAATATGGTACAATCTTTGAGGTTGTGAGGGTATGATTTCCTTAGATAGATCCTAGCAATGGCTGACACGAGCCAACAATGTAAAAAGTTTTTTCCATAAATAAAATAATTGAATAAAGATTATTTTATTTTCAAATCCTTAGAACTCATAAACAGTACGTTAGCTTGGAAATTTGAGAGCAACATTATTTTTTGAGGGTTTTCTTTTCTTAGGAGGATCCTGATATCAGCTAGCGCTGGCCAGATGAGAAATTTGGTTTTCGGGACATAACCGTAAATTAGGTGGAGCCTAACAATGCCCAGCATGGGTTGAATGGAAAAGTTGATTTTTGGTCATTTTAAAGAAAAAAAATAAAATAAACTTAAGAAAGTTTACTTCATTCAAAAAGATTGTTTTGTTGCAACACAATGTCAAGTGAGTTGTTTTAATTTAGAAATGAAAGAGAGCAACAATGTTGCAACGCTAGCATAATAGAAACATTGTTTCAAAAAGAGAATAGCGTAACGACGCATCAAATCAGCGTAACAGAAACATTGAAACATGCTTCCTAATTTAATGGATAAATAGAGATAAATGATCAAGAAAGGACTGAGGAGATTTCTCTATGGATCTAGGGGAATTCCATTGGAGAGTGATAAATGACGAATAATGGAGAATTTCCAACAAATAAGGATCATGGATTAAGGGTTAATGAATAATGATAGGTGATAATCCTCAACAAACCGCATGCGGAGCACCTGACCAACCCTGGTTCAGCTGCATGGCGTTATAAGCCACTACTAAATGCTACAGCAGAGGGGGACACAACTCCGTCAAAACATGTTGGCGGAGCAGGGACACTATTCTCACCGAGTCCTGGGTGGATCTGACTAGCCTGCCTATTGGGTCGGGCTAGAGCAACAGGTCGGACCTGTCATTGGGTCGTGACGGTGGAGCAAACTGGGATGAAAGAATAAAATACCATTATAGACAGCCCATGCGGGAGAAGAACAGACCCGCCAATTCAGGCTAGGCCTGATTTGAAACTAGAAACCTCAGCAGCCCGATTGGTCATAACCGGTCTGACTAATTCGGATCGGACTGGATCAGAACCAAGTTTCTGGGAAACCTGGTGGGCTAGACCCACTACCGAATTGGGCTGGGTCTAGTAAGGTCCAGTGGGAATGCTCACTGGGCCAGGTCGGGATGGGTTATCCCAGACCTAAAACTATCAGATCAGGTCCATTAAAATGGGTCAGGCCATGCGATTCCCCCAAACTAGGTTGGTTGGGTCCGTATGACCATGTCAGACCAAGACTGGATGCAACCAACCCCTGTTTTACTAAAATTCCAATCCCTTTTATATCAAGCATCCGATAGACACACCGTCTAGAGTAATGGGACCCCTGTGACATGACAGTCTACTATGTATACTCTAAATGAGTTTTCATGATAGTCAATATAAAACCGATGTCTTGAGGTGTATATTCTCACAGAATCAAGCACATTGTATTGTGGGAATCTTTCGACGGGCTATGACATGAAGGATATGACAAGCGAGACCTCGGTGACGCCGTAGAAAAGTATATATCGGTGGCCTTATAGCCGAGTGGAACTCAGTGGTCTAGTAGCTGAGCAGGGCTTAGTGGTCTAGTAGATGAGGAGACCTCAGTGGTCCGGGAGCTAAGCAGACCTTATTTGTCCAGTTGTCGATCAGACCTCAGTACGCCAGTAGCGGAGTGGACATTAGTGGTCTAGTAGCTGATTAGACCCCAGTGGACCATTGTCTTAGAGAACCTCAGGGGTCAAGTAAAATATCAGACCTCAGTGGTCTAGTAGCCAAGCAGACCTTAGTGTTCCAGTAGCCAAATGTACCTGAGGAGTCGAGTAGCTAAGTGGACCATAGTGGTTCTATAGATGAGTGAACAATAGTGACTCATTATGGATGATTCCCTAATATGTACTAGATGATTCAACTTTACAACTAATAATCTTACTTTTTATACTTTGAGTGATATATAGTGTGATCTATCTTTTCTTCATGGTGTTTCTTGATGTTCTTGCTTCATAGTCCTTCTTTGTGGTTTGTTCTGTGTGGTTTGGGGTCCCTATTGATTATTGTGTTACTCATCCCTACACGGGCTTCGCCCGCACATGTCGTGTAATGTGCATTTTATCAACTCTTTAATGAAAACCTTGGTTGTTCAAGACTAGTGCTTTTTCAGTGAGACATGACATACATGCATACTTCTACGACTATAGGAAGCTACCCTTCACATACCCTTTAGGTAGGGTCTCGAGTGGACGAACCATTGTAGTTATACATTCCTTTGTGGTTTTGGGATTGTATTATGAACCCATTGTACTTTTAGTTTGTACCATACTCTTAATTGTTGTCTTAGTGATAGTTGTGGTTTACTTTCCATAGTTTGAGATTTTCTCATGTGTACAGGTTTAAAGGCAATGCCTTCCCTTTTGTGATATGCCAACTCAGTGCTAGTCGCCATCCCCAGACATAAGGAAGGTAGGCTTGGGGTATTCATGGAATGAGAACAAGGGTATGATGCATTATTTTAAGAGTGTCACGAGAATATGTATCACGAAACATGGTGTCCTTACCTTAGTGTGATGTCTGGGTTCCAATGGGGTTGGTTTCCTGAAAGATAATTATTTCACAAAACCCCAAGAGATACAAAGGGATTTATTTTTATGTGAAGGTTTTAAATCTTCTTGAAAGGTATATCCAACTTAGGTTTAGTTTATAAATAATCCATGGGAGGTGTTTTTGAGAAATATGGTTACGTTTGGAAATAAATATCTTCTCTTTATCGTTATGTTTTTGAGTTTCATGAAATTAGATAATTTATAAGAAGCTGAATGGTCACACAATATTAAAAGTCGAAAACAAGGTTGTATTTTTAGGTCCATTGGAGTGGAGGGAATCAATTTCAAAAAATATAGATTATTTCATGGAGGAATATTATTTTTTCAAAGGAATGGGTGTTTCATGAATAGACATACATAGTGTGGAGGTTACCTCCTCTAGCTTTACATGGTCGGGTGAATTATACTAACTAGAGTTACACTACATAGAGGTTACCACCTCATGCTCTGCATGGATGATGATTTGTGTGATTTTTAGCCATTTATGAAGGATTTTACCTTCATAAACCTAGAACATTGGGTGGATTTTTAAGTATTTTGGCCTGAATTTTCCTCTCATTAGAATAGAGTTCCTCAATGTCTCTCGTGACATGTGTATTTTTGTGGGAATAATAATGTCACAAAATTTAAATTCTAATTTAATATTAATTATAAAAATTTGTGTTTTCTTCATTCTAGTATATCATTAATAAAATTTTAATAATAAAATATTCATTTAAGTGTTAAAATCATTTCTGTGTTATATATATTTTATATCATAGAATGATTAGGACAATCAAAGAATAATTTAGGTTTTAAATGAATTTATAACCAAAAATTCTAAAAACTGATGTAACATAATTCCATTACAAATTTTTAGGGAATTTTAGATAATCCATAGAGGTTTGGAGAGTTTCCTTGAGGCCTATATAATGATTCAATAGCCCTGGAAATTGTGATCTGATCATGTCTGTGATATAATTCTCCATAGTCATTGCCATCTTCTAATCTTCATATAATATCATGAAATGTTATAATATCATGGTAAAATAGAGTATCTTATAGAATATTTGGGAGATTCATCAATTCATGAACACCCTAGGTAGAAGGAGTCATTAGAAATCTTCTAAATGATCTTTATTAACTGTATATTTGAAGAGGAAAGTGATTAAAAACCCATTTCAATTTCCTCCCTAATTTTCAATACAATTTTTATGGATTAATTTCATGAAAAAAAAATATTATTTCAGGTTTCATCAATTTAATTGTTTTACACACACATTTTTCGAAACATGTGTTATATTATATCTACTTTTGGAACATATTTTAAATATTATTTTTAAACATGTATATTTTATAAAAAAATACATTATTTAATGACTATATCCCTGAATATTTTATATATTACGTTAGTTACTAATTTTATTCATCAATTAGTTTATTATATGTTTTTTAAAAACTTAATTAATTAATTATTTTATATATAATTAATTAAGACAACACAAACAAAGTTACCATGAAAATGATTCCCATGTGAGAAGCTAAGAGAATTTCTAGAATCCAATTTCATTTATGTACGATGATAAAAAATAGGAAATGAAATAATGTTATCCAAGTTACAATCTTGTATGGTGAAGAAACAAATGTTTTTTATACCAAAACTCAATATGTAATCAAAATCCCAATGCATCCCTATATTTGTTCCCAAAATAATTAAGAAAAAGACCTTATCTATGCTAATACATAGGAAAATGAACCTAATAGAACAAAAATAAAAAATGTAAAACTATTTTTTAAGGGAAATGATTCATCAATGTGACATTTTCATTGAATGACCAATAGAAGATGTCTCATGTATATAGATAATGTAACAAGTATGTTTTACTCTAAAACACAAAAACTATATGTGATTTCAATGAAGGTAGTGACTAAAAACTGACATAGTTTTCATCTTCAGATAAGACAATGTCGAACCAATTTCTCCCTATATATTAATTGAGCATTCCAAATTCACTATTTTTTATCCCTGACTATAATTTATTCATTGAATCATTATCACAATAATGTGTATTCCTGGACTAAGGGGAATGGTGAATAAAAGTATAATATCATTGGAGAACATCTAAAATACACATGACTCAAATGAAAATGTTGAAGGTACCATCGATATTACTTATACATAACTTCCTAGATAGTGAAATAAGGAAACAATTCACTGAAGCCTCAATGTGGTGATAAAAACATAAGAGAAAAGGAATATAAAGACAATGGGATTTTCACTAAATTAGATACTTATTTTAGAGGTATGAATCCATATCATTGTAAAGATTTAATTTTCAGACACCTTTTTATATTGGAATGGTCTATACAGTTCATGAGTGAAGGATGAGGGATAATTATTTATAGTTAAAAAAGAAACAAAGGGAAATATATTTATTTTTCAATATAGAGAACCATGTAGGCAAAACAATATAGATGTGAGGAAGGGGTTGATTTGAGATGAAGGAAATGTTTTAGTGGTATTAGTTGAATATAGAGGCGAGAATCAGTAATTTGGTGATGTGGACTATATTCCTCACAAAAAATAAAAAATTATTATACAATTATATTTATTTTCATATTTGATTGTGATGTCGACTAAATTTATACTTACCTATTTTATTTTCTCATTTTATTTTAATTGAAATTTCTTTTACTAAACTGTTATTATTGTGGAGTGTAGTATTATATCTTTTAATAAAAGTAATAAAATTTCTAATAATTGAAGGATAAGCAGTGTTTATGTTCTTTAGTGGGAGTGGAAGCTCCAAAAAAATTGAGAGACTAAAATATATACATTTTTTATTTTGACTATGAGCGCGAGAAAAAGATTAAAGTTGAGATAACACTATGAATAAAATATAGAACATGGTTTCTAATGATAAGGGTATTCTAAAGAAGTGAATCCCATAAAAATATTGATTGAAATTCACACCTGTGTTGGAATTGAAAAATCTAATCATAAAAAACCCAACATTAGTGAGAGAATGGTAGCACACGAATCTATCTTAATGAATAATAAATTATCCTATTGAGGATTTATAGATATACTTAAGAGAACAATAAACATAGTTACAAAGTCTTATATGGATATCAATATTACATTTATAAGTAAGAAGTGGTGGTTTCTCATTACATTAGAATGAAAAAAATAAAGTCTATGTAGTTGTACTTGAATTCAATTTCCCCTACAATTTTCTACCACTATAGTGAAGGTGAACATCCCAGTTATCATCTATAGGATAAGTAATTTATTCTTCTTGTCCACCTATATCATATATATTAATTTCCACCACATTATTTAGTATTTTTACTATAAAATCTAACTAATAAAACTTGTATCATTCCCTGTATATATTACATGGTTCATTCTATTCTTTTGTGTTATATTGATCCCATATACTTCTGAGGAAATGTTCATTTTAAACCATGTAATATTTTATCTAAGAATATTTTCATTCCCTTTTAAGTGGAATGTAATTCATTTTCATGTATTCTTAGAAACAAAGAACAATAGAAAAATACAGAAAACATAAAATATGAAAATAATCCAAAATATTCCTTATAAATTTCACTATTATATTCTGATTCTATGAAATAATTGTAAAATTATATTGATATTATTAATTTTTTATAATATCTTATTAGAAAATGTTGAACCAAATTTTTTTAATTCACTTTGGTGTGTTTTTTGTGTATAAATGAGGAAATTTGGGTTGAATAATCAAATAAGGATATTCGTTACATTTATGAAGGATTTTAACACACATTTTGGTACTATAATGGGTTCAAGTATTTGTATCCATAAAATGTGGAAATATTTAACAAAATCATTGTAACAATACAAAATAGATGAATGAATTTCTATTTTGGTTGTTTAATAATATTTTATCCATGAACTATAAGATATGAACTATATTATTATAGCTAAAATAGGATAAATAGAAGATAATACGATTGTGATCATTAATGAGAAACCAAAAACACAAATCACTACAAGTTATGATATTCTAAACATAAAACAAAAAAACAAATATCTGGAAATTTATACACTGAAAGTTACACCTACAGATTTAATATACTAAAACATAAGAAGAAATAACACACCCTAAGTACCTATAGCAATTTTAAATGGATCTAAAACAATATATAAAAAACTCATGAAAATAAAACTTGAAGTGGAATAGAGCATACAAAATAAAACAAAAAAATCCTATAGTCTGAACATTTAGTCCTACTTCCATTAGAGAACACCATTGCATTTTTTATTTCTCAAAAGTTAGAATATTACAAATCATATTGAAATAAAAATCTATTTATTTCAATAATAATATGATAATAACTTGAATAAATCAATTTTTTGAAAATGTCCTTACACTAATTTTATAATGGAGTCCAACTGGTCAACCAGTTCAACTAACATTAAAAAACTCTAGTAGACCAACCATTTCCTTGGAAACCTACATTTCCCTATAATAACCATAACCTATGACAACTAAATTCTAATAAAATGATAATTTTACACTTTTATATCATTTTATGACCCATATGGTTCCCCCTTTACTGCAAAACCCAATAACAGTAGTTTTATATGAATGTTAGGATGAATCTAATCTAAAACCTAACATCCACTCACTATATTATAGACCATTGAATAATAAACACACCATTCAAGAAATGTATTTTTGAAACACTCCTTGTAGATACACCACGACTTCTAAAACTCTAATGCTACTATATCAATTGACTAAAATATATAATTTAGGTCTTTTTCTTACAACCTTCAGAACCAGAACATGAAACAGACTTCACATTACTAACAATATATTAATTAAATAATTATTTCAAATAAATAATGAAAAAATAACAATTTTAAATATTTTTTATTTTCCCACTTCCACAAAAATAACAATATCTATACCACCTTATTTTTCCCTTGTCCTATTGAGGAAAAAGTTTTCCTTAGACTTTCCTATATTGAAACCATGGTAAAAATGTTGGCATAATTTTATCTTCTAACCATTTTCTATAGATATAGAACTAGTTATTGCAGAATATTATTAATGAAATTTTATTTTAGGCCACTTTCTTTCTATTATTTTATCTCTATATTTTTATCTAAATGGATAAAATTATAACTATCCTAGAATAACACTCCACCATTATAACTTCTTCTGAGTACTATCAAAAAAAACTTTAACAATGTCAATTCTTTCCCAAAATTAGTTGCATCAACATATTCTACTTTTTTTGACAATTTATACTACCACATGTAAACTTTATATCCAGTCAGTTTTTATTCCTATAAATCTGAAAACAAAGGTGTGGAACTATTCTATGTATCTATATCCCCTAAAAAATTGGAATCCATATAAACTTACAGCAAATCATCCATTTTGAAATATATATATATATAACTTCAGATACTTTGAGTAACTAGAGTATGCACTTCCAAGCAGCCTTATTTTCTTTCCCCATATTTTACATGAAATGTTTGAAAAATCACACTAAAAAATTATTTTATGTTCTTGAATATATCATGGTGTACACAATCTACCCGATTCTATTGAAAAATAAACATTCTATATGTATTTGATGCCATATTAAATTTTTATTGATTCCTCATTGGATAGTTTAATGTTCCCAATTAATTGAGTTGAGGGTGGATTGCATCATGATATACCAAATATTTTAATTATCTTCAAGATATACTTATTCAAAGATGAAAAGAATCTTCTTATCTTTCCATAAATCTTAATGAAAATTCAAAATATTTTATTGTTTTCACTAAGATATTTCATCTTTATTATATTTAGAAAATAAATATATAGATCATGAATCTATTTAAGGTCTATATCAAAAAATATGATAACATCCATATATAAGATAAGGATGATAAAGTACCCATCCTCAAACAACTTCTGGTAGTAACAATTCTTCCTGTTAGTTTCAAAAAACCCGTCATCTACCATAAAATCAACTAAATTCATGTACCATTTCCTTGATATCTCCTTCAAGCCATATATTATTATATTTATCATATAAACACATATGTTATCTTATTTATCTATAAAACAATCCAATCGCATCATGAAAATTTCCTTATCCAAGTTACCAAGAAGGAATTCCATTTTAACATTTTTTTGTTCTAGTAAAAATCTTTCAAAAGAAACCAAGCATTTCAATTGCTAGTGAAAAAGGGTTTTCCAATTTTTTAAAATTATTTAAATTCTTTCATTAGAAAAATATTTTTATGTGACATTTTAAATATTTTTACGTTGGTTATCTTAACCAATGTCAAAAATTAATATTGAAATAGATCATTTTACCAAATTTCATTAAAAACCCTAAAAATATAAAATAAACCATATTTTTTATATTTGTTATTAAAAATAACATTAAAATAATATTTTACACTGGTTATTTAAAATGATGGATGTAAAAAACATTATTTTATATTGAATATTTTATAAATAATTTAATAAATTTTATTCTACATCTATTATCACATAACTAATGTAAAAAATATTTTGTAAAATATAGATCACCCACCTGTAATTGATCAAAAAATATAACAAATAGTAAAAAAAATATTAAAAACAATAAAATTTTTTAAAAAATAAATTTGTGTATAAAAATATTCTTAAAACTATAACAATATTTCAAATTTTAATTTAAAAATAAAAATCAATATTTCAAATATAGATAAACAAAATCTAAATACATATTTTAAAATAATCTACCCATGACCCTCATAAATGTTATAAATATTTTATAATATAAGGGTGAGATTCATAAAATGTCTATAAATTAACAGCAAATTATTAAATATATATTTTCAATATAATGATAAGATCAATATAAATAATGTTTATAATAAAATATAACTTATAGAATTTTATAATCTTCCCAATTAAAATTACTTATAATATAAATCTCATAACATAATATCCACATTTTGTTACTCTTTATTGATAATGAAAATTTTATTTTTAAATATGCTTTCAATAGAAAATAACATTCTATGCATCTACTAAATTGTATTAATTATAAGTTATTTTACCATTATAAACCCATATTTGATATTTTTTTCTCTTTTTGGTTGCACTATATAGTAGTTCCATACTTTTTATGAAAATGATATATATGAAATAAACATAAATTTTTTTATAACATAACAATATTCAAAAAAAATATAATGTCTCCAATACTTCTTCAATGTTTTCTCGCATGCCTCTATTGATGGAAAAAAACTAGTAGGATATTTTTCCTTTAGAAGGAAAATACCCAACATCCAATGGACAGTAATATACAAATATATAATGTCAAAGTTATTAAAATAATAAAAAATACAGTTTATAAAATATATGCTTCAAAATTATCAATGTAAAAAATCATACTTTTAGAAATGAAATTATCTTTTGAATAAATAATTTTCTTATTATTTAATGTAATTTTATAAAACACATGCACTATATTTCATTTGCTACTTTGTAATATCATAAAATAGTGTAAAAAGTTTTCTTTCAGACCTAGAAGACCATTAAGAATTATAACCATTATTAATATAAATGTTACATAGTGAATGTTTATATTAGTATATATTAAGGGTTTTTATAAAATTTAATTGACAAAAAGGAACAGGTGATAAACTCATCCTGTAAAATCATATGATATAATTACCATTTGTTAAAGTTTATACAGGAGATGGAATTATTGGTATTTTTACTTAACTAAGACAAATCCATGATTCATCAACTAAAACATGATCAAAACCATTTATGTGAGAAGATCAAGCTTATAAAGATCATCACCCAAATAATGTTCACAGAATGGACCTAATAATGTACTACTATCACACACATTAAACTTTAGGAATACACTTGTGTAATAAGGGGTTATGTATATAAACCCTAGTAGTACGAAGCTTTATATATTATTTTTAATGAAATAATGTTTATATTTATCCCTTTAAATTTTTACTTTAGACACACACACACACACACTATTATCTAATGAGTTTGATAAATATTATATTTTTATTTGAATAAATCAAAATTGTATTTTTCTGAAATAGAATGTTTTAATTAAAACACTCTTTTTGATAAATTTATGATTTTGAAAAAAAAAATATTTTCATTAAAATTTATTATTTAATAATATTTATTTGATTATAAATGATATTATCATTTAATGGAGACCCATGTCATTTTTATATGGGTCATAATATTTCTTGTGTCGTGAAAACTAAAATGTTTCAAAAAATAAAGTTTTTTACTTAAAATTGTAAATTTCTATATTTATAATATTAATTTTGTAAAATAAATATAATTTTGAAGATCATAATTTTGAAATTAGAAAATTGTTTATTTTTCAAAATTTTATGAGACAATTGATTTTTTAGTTGAAAATTAAATACTTTATAAATATATATTATGTATTATTACATCCAAATAGCCCAAAAGTGATGCAATAAACACTATTAAAGGCATAAAAGCCCAAAAATATACAACCCCTTTAATATAATGTGTTATTGAAGTTATTTGACTAATTTTACATACCTATAATGAATCCTCCAACACATATATCATATTTTACAGTTTAAAAAAACATCATTATCAACATGAATCACTTCCACATCCTGAAGGGTAATATTTTAATGAGTTCGCTTCTTACCTAAAAAAATATTGAAAATTCATCCTCTTTTGTTAGAAGCATGGGGAATTTTTTTGAATAGTTTTTGGTTTTGATTACTTTATTCCATAGATTCTAAAACTAATGATTAGAAATTAATAATGAATTCCTCTCCGTTTTTCTACACATACCCACAAAAAATCACATTCATCTTAATTAAAAAATAATTTATCATGAATTATATCTCCCTATATATCTATTAATCATTCACAATGTGTTAACTAGATCTAAATAATATCCTTAGAGGTTTTTAGAAGGATCCCATCAAGGTAAGGGATTCTCTTTCTCTTCCATTTAAATCATGTAATTTCGTTATATTAATTATTTTTATTTCAAATTATTACAATTTTAATATGTTTTAACACATAACCACGATGTTTCTATGATTACCATGTAATGATTTACTACCTTTAACTCTCATTAATCCCTTCCAAGATCCTTTTTGAACACCCATTATACTGTCAAAATTATTTCATGATTTTCCATGTCAAACTTTTGTGTTGTGAATTACACTCCCTATTTCTACTGAAGTGTATTCACATAGTTTTACTTATCCATAATTGGTTGGGGAATTATAGGAATAAAACCAAAAATCATTAATCATGGGATTAAATTTCATGAAATAATTTCTTATGTTGTAAAATCAATACAACACACAAATTCATGCAAATGATATGAATGCACTGGGAGGGTCCTAAATTATATAGCCCTAAAATGAATTGGGTAATGTTTTTATCTCATTATAAACAATGTGTGGTGAACAAAAGGTTCACATAATAAAATTTTATTATTATATATTATTGTTTAATCTTGAAATATGTTTATGATGTCTAGTTTTATATTCTTTCCACATTACTATGATGGTTTGATGAATTCCTCTTATATCATGATTTGATGTTCATGTTTATTATTATCATCCTTTTATGTCTCATGGATATGCCTCTAGGATCAGATGATTACTTTTATATTAATATTCATGGATTATTACATTATAGGTCTTTATAGATCACCAATTTAATATATATATCCCCAGACCATCCTCTGCAGTATTAGAATATTAATGGAATATACGGGAATGACAAAGTGTTTTTAAATTATATCATTATTCACATATTTCAATTTATTATTATATGTATATAATTACCCAATGAAACGATTCATATTAAAATTTTGGTATTATGTTATAATTATCTTAATGTACTAAATCATGAAACAATGTTCATAGAAGATATGGGTTATCATAGTTGGTATAAAAGAAATGTCTTGTTAGTTTTGCAGATTAGGATTAGAAAACATTATTGAAAACCATAAGTATCAGACTAAAAGTAGGAAAATGGGCTTAAATTTTGGTAATGTATATATTTCTTTGTTTTATGAGTAAATAAATCCCTATATTGATATTGTCATGTGGGTGGGGATATAGAATAAATGTACCAGGGGGTAATAAATATGAAAGGACTCATTAGGTACTAACTCAACCTATACTCGGTGCACAAAAAAGAATCCTAATATTTAAAACATGGACAGGTACCCAAGTGTGATATGATTTGGTTGATTATGTTATTTTTATAAACCATTCTAAAGAGAACAAAAATGCCAATAAAATTTCATATTAAAAAATATACCACGTATATCATAGATTCAAACCTATAAACTCATAGGTTAAGAAAAAAATGTAACTTATAGGTCATAACATTAATTTTATTAGTTTCCCATATATATGTTTAATATTTTGAAAATTGTTATCCTTGATTATAATTTATTTTAGTTAATGGAATAAAATAGGAAGAACCGGGTAAATAACCAATTTTATGGGAAATGTGATGATTTTCCAAATGGGATTTCCATATTTATAAGAGTATGATTTGAGAATATAATGAAAATAAATACCTAATAAACTCAAATCTTGAATAAAAAATTAAACCAAGAAGAAAACAAACACCCCTATAATAAACACGAATTTATAATAACAAGTACTATGAGAAAAAGGCCTCTAAAATTAAATGGATCTATATACACCTTAATATCATAATAAAAGATAAAATCCATTTAAAATATCTTATTTTTACTAAATTTATCTTATATTATGAAGGGTTTTCTGGTAATTTATGAAATAGAGGGAGAAGCTGATAAATGAAGTATGGTGATCAAGAATACAATGCTTGAGAAAGGGATCAATGTGATGCAGTGGAAGTATTTTAGGAAAATTTATACTGATAAATATTTTCCTTACAAAATATAATTTAAAATATAGGGGTAGTTCCATATCCTCATGAAAAGGAGGATGAATCAATCGATGCATATGAGGATAAATTAAGAGGAATTTCTTGATATACAAGTTGATTTTTCATTGAACCTCGAGGAAAATTTTACCACTTGTTTAGTGGTATAAATATGAATCTATAAGAATAATTAGATATTATAAACATCAAAACACTATGAAGAAATTGTCTAATATGCCCTCAATGTTGAAATAGAAATCCATGAATGTGAAGGGTCTTATGAGTGGGATATATAAAGAAAATAATGGATTTTAATTGGGGGGGATGGAAAATTCCATGATGATAAAAAATTAAAAAGTAAATCATTAAAATTGTATAGAAATAAGAATATATAAATCCTTCATAATGGTACATGGAAATTATTTAGTGGTGGGAAAGAGGGGAACTTATCTAATTAATGCTTATGGGTGAAACCCAAAAAATGCGGTGAATGCCCTAGTACAAAGATGAGATTTAACACTAGCTCTTTAAGATTGATGTTAAAATAATTTCCAAAGGACTTTTAACATCGGTTCAAGATTAACTTTTGTTAAAATTCTTTGGGTAATTCTCAATATCTGAAAGAAAGCTGTTAAAATTCCTCATAGAATACTTGTAACATTTTTTTACTTGTACCAATGTTTACTATAACTTCTCATATCACATTTTAAAAAAATAAACATTAATAATGTATTTAGGTTGTATTTAATTTTCAAATATTAAAATTTTCTAGTTATGGTGCTAAACCAGATATACGTGTAACAATGTAGATAATTATAAAATATATTTTTTCATTCTTGAATTAAATAGTTGAATTCATTATAAATGTATAACAGAAAAGGTGGTATGTAATGAAATTAAAGATTACATACTAATAGAATAAAAACCTCACATATGTTCAAATAAAAAATTTTATGCATCTTATAAGGGAAAATATGATAAACTTATATCATTGAATATGTATACAAATGTTTTGAAAATAATAAATTAAGTGTTAGTATTTTTGTGACTCATAAATTTTTATTTACCATTTTATAAATAATATAATGATTTCAAATAAAATTTATCTCCATAAAATATATTTATAAATTAATATTTTTTTGTCTTTTAATTATAAGAAAATTTTATGAGACCTTAATTATTTTTTAATGTATCGTAAAATCGATTATATTAACAAAATTAGTATTTTTTGAATAAATGATGAATTTAATTAAGAATTAAAATTTTCATTTTTAGAAATTATTTTTCAAAATTGGAGTTCATTTTTTAATTCTACATGTTCTAACATTGTTAGGGTGAATTTTTGGGTTTTTTTAAAATATTATAATTTTGTTGAATAGTAAAATATGTTAATTTTCTTTATATATACATTATAAATTAAATACACTATTACTTGATTCATTGTTGGTGTAATCACAATAACATTGAACTAACCTTATTTATTTTAATATATTTAGTGATAATTCTCAAATACTCATATTATGGAGCCAAAATAATAAACTAATGAATAAATTAATAAAGAAACACCCCTCTACTCCAATATAAATACCAACCCTCACCACCTCTTCTCCTCACACATAGAAAACCTTTTATCTTGTTTACATTATATAGAATTACCTTACCAACAATCTTACCCACATACAACACCTTCTTGTCTCACAAAAATTCCAAAACCAAGTTCCTTAAGGAGGTTCTCAAGGTGATGAAGTTCAATAGGTAAAATCTTCTTTTGTTTTCCTTCTAATTTATTTTAAATTTACTTAATTTTCTTATTATCACCTCACATACCCTCATAAATGTGAAATGATAGATCTAGTATCATAAATAAACTATAATTTTATTATGTTATTGTAATATCAATCATCAAACCTCACTTTTTCTCATATGATTCTAAAAAAATGAAAACATTGTATGTGACGTATTGACTTACCGTCATCATGGATGATGTGTTTTCATTGAATTTTTCTAACATAAAGGATGGTTATAAAACCATTATTATAGTAAAATTATATTTTATTATAAATATTATAATATAATTGTTTTCCCAGATTCAATATATAATCATGATATTAAATAAAATTATATAAGTTTGGGGTGGTTGAAAAAAACCACAAAAACATTTAAATCATTTTCATCAAGGGTTTATCGAATAAATCATCCTCATTTCGGAAAAAAAATATAAGTTATCATTAATAATTATATAAACATATTAATAACATTTATTTCCACTTATGGAGTATTTCTTCCATTTGATATGAAAAACCATATGGAACCTACCATGGAAAACATGAAATAAACACACCTAAAATAATAAAACATAAAAAATATTATCAATTAATGGGTGGAAAGATGTTAAACAAATTATATAAGGTATTATAAATATTAATATAGTTCTATAATAAATTAATAACACTCTTTAATAAATTATATAGGAGGTTTGATCATGTTTTAATGAAGTCAATCCAAATGTAAGGGACATTCCTTTTAAAAATATAGTTTATTGTCTCTTTTTACAAAATTAAAAAAATAAATATTTCTTATTATCATATATTACATTAGAGTATTATACAATTTTCATTAAAACTTAATGTTTTGATTTTTTATACACAATATTACATGTATATTTATAGATAAAATAATTTCCTTTCTATTTTAACAATATTATTTTAAAACAAGTGATTTTCCTCAAGAGGTTTTTTAAGATACAAGTGTTCATATCTTATGATTATGTCTTTATTCTTGAGAATTAATTACTATGAATGTTAGGACCTATATATCCCTCTAATTAAATGGGTATTTTTATGTTGGAAGTTAATCGTAATGGTTATTCCAAGTGTACCTGTGAAGGATACACCTTTAGGTATCCATCAGGGTTACATAATAAGGTTCCCATGAGGGTCACATAAAAAGGTAGCCATTAGGGTTACTTTATAACATACCCATAAAGGTTATAAATCATATGTAATCCACGAGGTTTACCATATTATGTAATTAATTGCCTATGTCACTTTTAGGGTTTTATTTACATTTTTAATGTTGTATGTAAATCTTTTATTTTCACAGAGTAATTATATGATACTTTATGGGAGAGAAGTGTGTTGTTGAGATAATGATTTAATATGTTTATAAATATTCATAAAATAATGGTTTCATTCCTTTTTTATGATACATACTAAGATATTTGTGGTTATACCATGATATAAAATGTATTTCAGATTGTTTAAGGATGGGTAAGAGAAAATAAAATTCTACGCTTAATGTTGGGTGAATTTTTCATGAAAACATTTTAGGTTTTATAAATATTTACTTTACTATAGAAGAAATAGATATTTTTTAGTAGGAATAACTTTTATATGCTTTTGTATTGATTGTTTTAATTATATCCAAATTATCCAAAAATATAAACTGAAAAGATATTTGTGAATGTAAGAAATTGAATTCTAGAAAAATTTACTAGATTATCTAATGTATAATAGAAGGAAATTATATATGGAATCCTAACATGGTTTATATAAAATTTGGGGTTAGGATGATGATAATAGAATACCATAAATTATTTTTACTTTGTGGTTAATTTGAAATGATATATAATTTAAAGATTAACATGTTTCTTTATCCAAGATATGTCTATTCAGAGTTGTTTTCCATCGACGAAACATGAAAGAAAAAGTAGGAAGGCACTGGGAAGATGATATCATTCCAAATCTACCTCCTGGAATGGTGGGAATTAGAATAGTGTAGTTTTTTTATAGGAATGGATTAGTTTACATAGTCCATAAATGGATGTGGAATCAATGAATGAGAATATCTATATCTACTATAGTGGAACATGATTTTAGTGGAACATTTTATGAGGAAAACCCTCATAACTTCAGTGGATATTCTGACCTTGTGGTGGCTGTAGTGTTAATTAAATATCCATAAAAATAATTTATTTCATGGGATTTTTATAAATTCAAAATTTTAGTCTGGATATTTACCATTTGTAGGGTGTAGCCAACCAGTAGTGGTCGACAGTAAATAATATCAATGATTTTTAAGAGATTAATGCCTTGGAATGGGATGGATATAAGAATATGTTCCTTGAAAAATATATTTATAAGGTGTTTCAATTTAGGATGGACAATAAATTCATGTAATTTAAACAAAAGGGAGAATATACAGTGGATTTTATGAAGATTATTTCACTCTATTGGCATGGTACGCTCCAAATCTTATCCGAGATCTTGATAATAAAATCAATCATTTATACTGAAGATTAAAGACACGATATCAAAGGGAATTAGCCTTCAGGGAATTCAAATGTTATAAGAAACTTTTAGGACTTATTGAGAGGGTAGAAATGGAGTTTGATGCTGATCACTTGTACGTTGAAAAAAATTAAGATAAATGATCTAGATGGGATGAAATAGGATAGAATAAATCTACTAAATATGAATATAAGAAAGTACAATTTCAAGTTTGTGGGATGTGTGGTAAAAATCACACATGAAAATGTCTTAACACATATGGGAAGGGTTATCGATGTGTTATGTTTGGAAATATGGTACGAGATTATAATTAAAATGATTTAAGTTTAATTTTTATGAGAAAAATATAAAGTATTTTAAATATTTTGAGATGGATAATTTTGCCAAAATGCACCCAAAGAAAGACCCAAATAACAGAAAACAACTAGATTATAAAAATAAATGTGTATTGAAATCCTTTGCATCTATATTGGAAAATGTGGTTCCATCCAATGAAGCGTTATTTGCTATATTTTTTATTGAATCATATTTTTCTCATACCTTGTTTTTATACTAGGTTGATACATTCCATTATTTTTGAGAAATGTTCTACTGATATGGCAATTTCACTTTAAGAAATGAAAACGAGACTTGTATTTAAAACATAGGGAGGAAATATTAAGGTAAAAATGAATTATAATAATATTCTAATTGTTTTATGTGGAAATAAATTACCTGAAAACATTACTGTTTTCCTCTTATTAGAGTTTAATGTCATTCTGAGTATGGATTGTCTTTCTATTTATCAAGTTGAGATTGATTTTAGAGATAAAGTCATTGTTATTTAGAAAGTGATTTAGTTAGTATACGAGAATGAACCCATACCATTGATAACATATTATGAATATGAGAAACTATTAAAATATGGAAATTATTTTCTCCTTGAACATATTGTAAAAAATAAGGGAACTAGTCAGATTAATGATATACAAGTGGTAAATGAATAACTAGATGTTTTTCATGATGAGTTTAATGATGTGAAAACTTATCCAGAAGTTTAATTTACAATTGAATTAGGTACTACTACCAAGCCAATTTTGAAACTCCCATATCTAATGGATCAAGTTAAACTTATTGAATTGTAATAATAGTTTATGGAGTTTCTTGATAAATGATTCATTCGACCTAGAACATGATCATTGAGTTCATTTATTTTATTAGTTAAAAAAATATTGTTCCATGAGACATTTCATTTACTATTGATCTTTGAATAATATTATTACAATTAATAAGTATCCAATACCTCATATAGATGAGTTATTTTATTAGATCAAGGGATATCAATATATTTCTATGATTGAATTCAGATTCAGGTACCATCAGCTGAAGTTAAAGGAGGTTGAAATTCCAAAAATAGCCTTTTGAACTATATATGGGAATTATGATTTTGTTTTATGCCTTTTTTTAAAAAATTCCTTTACAATATTTTTTGGATCCTATGAATGGAATCTTTAATGAATATTTAGATAATGTTGTTTTTGTTTTTATTGATTATTTTTTGGTTTATTCAAAAAGTTATGTGGATAATGAAAATCATATAAGGATTGTTATGAAAAACCATAAAGAAAATATGTTATAAAAGAAATTTATAAAATGTTATTTTTGGTTGAAATAGATTTATTTTCAAGGGAACATTGTATAAGGGTGGCATAACAGTTGAACCCACGAAAAAATGGTTGATGAAGAGACTAGACTTACAAATGTTACTTAGATTCATAGTTTTAATGTATTATCAAGTTATTACTGAGGGTATTTTTTCATGGTTATCTGTCCTAGTAACTAATTAAACATTAAAAGGGTATCCATTTATTTGGTTATATGACTTTGATGTTTGTTTTTAGTAAAATAAAATAATATAGGTTAATTCTTTTGTTTCGGACCATCCATCTAGAAATGGAGAGTTTTTCATCAATAGTGATTATTCATTAAAGGGAAATGGTTGTTTTATGATGCCTAATGATTAGTTAATTTCTTATTCTTAATGAAAATTGAAACCAATTGAGTAATATTATCCCACAAATGATCTATAATTAACAACCATGGTTTTTTCTCTAAATATTTTGAGACATAATTTATATATATTTGATTGTGAAATATATAGTGACACTAAATGATTGATGTATATATTTACAAAGAAAAAATTGAACATGAGATAGAGAATATGGTTGGAACTAATAAAGGATTATAATTTCATGATCAATTAACATCCAAAAAAACTGAATAAAGTGTAAGATGCTTTGAGTCAAATACAAATCATGCTATATTAACCATGTTATGTTTAGAACATGACCCCTTGGTTGATGATTTGATTAATTTTGGATTGGTAGTTATTGGTGTTGAAAATTTATCTATTTTGTTTCAGGTGTCAGTATAGTCTTTTATGTTAGGAAGAATTAAGTAAGCATAGAAGGTAGACTGTTACTTCTAGGAAAAGGTAGAATTATTTAAAAAAGGGTATGTTTCTAGAATTTAAAATTGATAAATATTGTTTTGTGAGATTTAAGATGATATTAGGTGTGACTTTTGATTCTTAACTGAGGAAAGAATATTAATTTAAGAAAATAGTTCTTAATTTTCATTTCATCCAAGAAACATTATGATGCGGAAGGGCCTTTGGGAGTATTACTGATGGCATGAAATGAAAAATGATTTTTTTGATTTTACTAGGAAATGTTAGCTTTACAACATGTTAAATTAGAGTGAAAACTATAAAAGGGATGCTTCACCACTTAAAATTCTAGTGTGTAAATGGGGAAATATATCCACATACTTCATGATGGGACTACTAAATAACTGTTGTGGTAACAATGTGATTTGGGTTATTTTCCATCGACTGATTAAATTTACACATTTCCTTCTTATTTGAGACACTGTTTGTCAAGATTAACTTTATCAACTATGCCTCAAAGAGGTAGTCTGGTTGCATGAAGTTCCTCTACCTATTGTATCTAACTGTTATCACAAGTCCACTTATATCTTTTGTTAAGGTTTTTAGAGTTCATTGAGAACTGAATTAAATTTTATCATAGCTTTTCATCCTATAGTTGATGGACTGACTACATGAACAATGCAGACATTAGAAGATGTGTTATATTCATTTTCAATAGATTGCACCAGAATTTGGAATCCATATATCAATTATGTTGAGTTTTATTATAATAATAATTTTCATTTTAGTACATAGATTGCACATTTTGAGGCATTATATGAAAATATGTGTTGAACTCAATCATTTTGGGATGAATTCATAGAATGGAAGTTGATGAGACAAGAATTAGTAGAGGAAGTGGCTTAGAAAGTGAAGATGATCTAGAAACACATGAGTAAAGCTTAAAGAAGGAAGAAAGATTTGCAAAATATAGGAGGAAATAATTTTTTTGAGGTAGGTGATCATGTTTTCCTTAAAATATATCCTTAGAAAAGTTTCATGTGTTTTGGTAAGAAAGTAAAGCTAAGCCCACAGTTCATTGGACCCTATAAAATACTAGAGAAAGTTGTTCTAGATTCATACCTAGTATCGTTGCCTATGTGTTTATCTAACATACATAATGTATTTATTATTTCATTTTTAATAAAGAATGTGACATATTAATATCATGATTTGAGCCTAGAAGTAGTTCATTTGGAAGATAACCTTTCATATGAGAAAAATCTAGTTTTATTTTTTGACTATAGATGGAATGTATTTATGATATGTTAATTAATTAGGTAATGGTTTTGTAGAGAAATCCCAAGGTTAAATAACAAACATGGGAGCCTAAAAAACCTAAGAGGTAATGGTATCCTCACTTTTTTAATGAGTAAATAAAAATTGTGAGTATGAAATTTCTAGAAGTTGGTGCAAATATAACAACCCATGTAAATATAAAATAGTCTATTTTTATTTTGGAATAAAAAAATTAAATTCATTATTAGAATATAATGAAATATGTGGTATTTAATGAAATTAAGGAATCAATACTAATAGAATAGTAACCTTACGTATGAGAGTGTAAATAAAATCTATTTCTATTATAAGTGAAAATATGATTTATTTACATCATGAAATTAGTAAATAATTTTTTTGAAATTGATATATTATTTTTTGGAATTTTTATGACACAATAATATTTATTTGAAATTATATAATTAATATATTTATCTAAAATAAAACTAATTAAAAATTAATTTTTTTGTCTTTTAATTATATGAAAAATTTATTATACCTAAATTAAATTTTCAACGTATCATAAAATATGTTATATTATTAAAATCGGTATTTTTCAAATAAAATATAAATTTAATTAAAAATTAAATTTCTCAGATTTAGAGAATTATTTTCTAAAATGGAGACCATTTTTTAATAATACACATCTAAAAATTGTTAGGTTGAATATGAGATATTTTTCGAAAAAACCTTGAATTTTTGGTGAATAGTAAAATACGATAATTTATCAAATATATAAATTATAAGTTAAATAGAATATTAATTGAGTAATTGATGATGTAATAAACCTAAAAGTGAAGTAAACTTGATTAGTTTAATATATTTTTTCCCAATTATCAATCTATTTAGAGTATTGGCCCAAAATAATAAACTACTGAATAAAATAAAAAAAAACAACACAAATCTCTTCTACTATAAATAAAACCCCTCACCACCTCTTCTCCTTACTCTTCCAAAAAACCTTAATTTTTTTAATTTATACCCAATTACCTTACCAATACACATCCCCATATCCATGACCTACATGTCTAAATAAAATTCCAAAACCAAGATCCTTAAGGAGGTTCTCAAGGAGAAGAAGGTCAAGAGGTAAAATCCTCTTTCGTTTTCTTTTAAATTTCTTTTATGTTTCTTATTTTCTTATTCTATACTAACCTTCCCTCATCTAAGTTACATGATAACTCGATTATATTACATATACTTTAATTTTTTTTAATGGAATATCCATAATCAAAATTTACCTCTTATCATCTTCTTCTAAAAAGTATGAAAATGTTGTCTGTGATGAGTAGATTTCGCGTCATAATGGACGATGTGTTGTAATTTTATTTTAACACATTCAAGGCTCATCATCAAACCATTATTATTTATAAACTGTATTTTATTATTCATATTATATGTTATGTAATGTTCTGGAACCAATATTAAAACATGATATTAAATAAAATGATATAAGTTTGTGATAGCCGTAAAAATTGCCAAAATAAATAAAATCATTTTCATTAATATTTTATCTAATGAATCATCATTATATAAAAAGGAAAAATTATAGTTGGTATCATTTTAAAATATATAAACATATAATACAAAATCATTCCAACTTTTAATTTATTCGTCCATTCAACAAGAAAACCCATAATTAACCAACCATATAAACCATGAAATAGATACACCCCAAACCAGAAAAATAAAAGAATATTATCAATAAATGTGGGGAATGATGTTATAAAAATGTGATATAAGGTTTTATAAAATTTGAAATAGTTCTGTAATAAATTAATAACACTCTTAAAACCATTATATATTAGTTTTGAACAAGTTTTAATGATGTAAAACCTATTTAAAGGGTATCTCTTTTTAAAAAATCCTCTTCATTTTCTCTTTATACGAAATTTAAAAAAGAAGTTTCCTTCTTAACATATACAATAAGAGCAGGTTATCCAATTTTCATGATTCATTAATTTTGTGATGTTTTCTTTATGACATTACATGATTAATTTGTAGGGAATAAGACATGGCGAAGGGGATGGGAGGGAAACAAGAGATGGTATACATTTGGGCATGTTAGAACCACCACCCTAATGTGGTCCACACTAGGCTCAAGGATTTGGAGGACAGGGGAAGGGGTAGCTACATGCGACCATCCTTACCCACATAATAGTGTTTTTTTACGTTTTCACTTCCCTACAGTGGTAGATGAGTATGAGGACATAATTCCAGAGGATATTCTAGGACATCCTACTTGTAGAGAGGTAGAATAATTCACTGATCTATACCATGGGATGTCACATATATCTACATGATCATTTCAGATGGCTCCCATAGAGCTCCAGGAACTGCAGGTCCAATTAGAGGTTTTTCAAAAGAAGGGGTTTATAAGACCCAATATTTCTCCATGTAATTATGGTGTTGAAACGAGGTGACTATGAATAAAAAGTATTCTCTACCGAGGATTGATGAATTATTTGATCAGTTGTAGGGAGCGAGATGGTTCTCGAAGATAGACCTCATATCAGGCTATCACCAGCATCGAGTACGAGATGGGAACAGCTCTAATATGGATTTCAGATATCGGTATGACCACTACAAGTACTTAGTTATTCTCTTTTGTGTGATGAATTCCCCAAAAATGTTCATGTAACTCATGAACATGATCTTCCAGCCGTACTTATACCGGTTTGTAATGGTCTTCATTGATGACTTCTTAGAGTATTCTGCATCTGAGGAGGATCCCACGATATACCTGAGTATGGTTCTGTACACACTCTTGGAGCACCAACATTATGGAAAACTCATAAACTGTGAGTTCTAGATAAGAAAGGTCAATATACTAGGAAATTTCATCTAAGGAACTGGAGTTGCAGTGGATCCAACGAAGATCGTGGTGGTTCTTTCTAGGGAGCCACCAAGATAATTACTGAGGTTTGGAGTTTCCTTGGGTTAGAAGGGTACTATCAATGGTTTGTACCCAACATCTCTAGAGTGGAAGAACCCATGAAGGAGTTGAAAAAGAGGGGAAAAACCTTCATGTGGATAGAAAGATGCCATCAGTGCTTTCAGTAGCTAAGGAAGAGCAGGATGAGTGCTCCTGTCTTGAGGTTTCTAGAGGAGGGATCCGACTACGTGGTTTTCAGTGACACATCAAGAACCACACATGGTTGTGTCCTAGTTTAGGGGAAAGCAGTGATTACTTTTGGCTCCTAAAAATTGTGACCACATGAGTAGAACTATGTGACTCATTACCATGAGTTGGAACTGATAGTCTTCTCATTGAAGATGTTCTGACACTACCTTATGGGATAATGATTCATAGTCTACTATGAACATAAGAGTATCAAGTATATATTTTCTTAGAAGGATCATAATCTGAGACAATGAAGTTGGATAGAGTTTGTCTATGACTATGAGATAGATATAATCTATACTCTAATGAAGGGTAAGGTTGTGGAATTTTCTCTAAGTAGGAGATCAAGTTCACATCACCTGAACGTGGACTTAGATGAGTTGGACTCGCTTTAGATATCAATCGTGGATATAGAGGAGATATTTTTTTACTCAATGGTCATTTCCACTCCAATATTACAGAATGTCAGGGAGGTTCAAATCAAAGATGTCAGCTATGAGACTACACATTCCTTGATGTCCACAAGGATTTCCCTTGATGGATATTCGAATGGTGGGTAGCAAATAATTATTTTTATAGGAAACACTGTAGTACCATTATCGTTGTAGAAGGTGGTGTTGGGGGAGTTCCATACCCACCCTTTGGCGGTACCTCTAGGTCTAGAGAAGACGTACCCGGACATCTGATGTTAGTACTGATGGACAGAGATGAAGAAGGTAGTGGAAGAGTTTGTCTTGATATGCCTCACTTATCAACAAGTGAATGATGAGCACCAGGTTTCAAAAGGTATGACACAACCCCTCAATTTATCTAAGTGGAAGTGGGATGGGATATCTATGGAAATCGTGACAGGCTACTAAGTACGTCTAGGTGGAATAATACCATCAGGGTAATTGTATACTAACTCACCAAGTCAGACCACTTCCTACTCATTTAAGAGAAGGGTTCAGTAGAGAGCTTGGGACACCTCTATGGGTACGAGATAGTTTTAATCCATTGAGTCACATCTGCAATAGTCTCAAATCATGATTCACACATCACATCATAGTAGTGTAAGGGATTACAAGAAGCATTTGGGACTCAACTGCTCTTGAGCCCAAAATATCCCCCCCAGATGGATGGTAAGACATAGAAGACTATATAAAACATGGAGGACATGCTTTGTGCCTGAATTTTTGATTTTTTCATAGTTGGGAGGATCTCATACCACTGGTGGTGTTTTCATACAAAAATAGCTACCAATCCACCATCGGTATGGAACCGTTCAAGGAACTGTGTGGATGACCATGCATGTCACAATTCTCATGTACAGACCTAGGGAAGTCGCACTCATGGGTCTATAGATGGTACATGATACCATTGAGGTGGTGGAGGTAATCCGAGAGTGGATGAATACTACACAAAGATGACAGAAGTTCCATTCTGATAGGTGAAAGAGACCCGTGGAGTTTAAGGAGGGGGACCACATATTACTACAGGTCTCTCCTCGACGTGGGATATAGTGATTTGATCAGGGAAGTAAGTTATATATAAGATCCATCAAACCATTCTTTATACTGAATAGAGTAGGAGAGGTGGCATACCTATTGGCCCTTTCGATGTAGTTAGAGAGGGTGCACGACATCTTCAACGTATCCTAGTTTAGGAGATACATGTACTACCCTTATCACATCATAGACCATGATCAGGTATAGATTGAAAATGGGATGACATTAACAGTGTACCCAATGGAAATGGAGGATGAATATGAGAGGACACTTCATGGATGGCTGATTCCACTAGTGAATGTTTATTGGAAGCATGTGAATCTCTAGGAGAGCATTTGGGAGCATCAGACTCAGATCCTAGCTCTGTTCCCCCATTTTTTTAGACATTGTTTTAGATTACAAGGATGAAAATACCTAAATATATGGGTAATATAATTCCCTTGAAATTAGATGTATAATTTTTATGTAATGGGGGATTATTTTGAGACCATGTGCTAAGATGATTTGCGATTACGAGGCCTGATATGCCTGGAATGGTCTGTCGAAAAATGTTATGTTTTAAATACCACACATGAGAAGTTATTCTAAAAATGTGAAATAGCTATTAAATGGGTTCTCTGATCAGAAATACGAGGGAACTGTTGCATTCGGGATAGTAGGTTCACCCTAGGTGCGACTTAAGTTTAGTCAGCGTGAGCCTCCAGTGAGAAAACCAGAAAATGGAATAACTGTAAATAAAATAATTAAATTAAATTAAATTATTTTTCAAACCCTTAAAAATCATAAATGGTGAATCAAATTGAAAATATGGTACAATATTTGAGGTTGTGAGGGTATTATTTCCTTAGATAGATCCTAACAATGGCTGACACGAGCCAACAATGTAAAAAGTTTTTTCCATAAATAAAATAATTGAATAAAGATTATTTTATTTTCAAATCCTTAGAACTCATAAACAGTACGTTAGCTTGGAAATTTGAGAGCAACATTGTTTTTTGAGGGTTTTCTTTTCTTAGGAGGATCCTGATATCAGCTAGCACTGGCCATATGAGAAATTTGGTTTTCGGGACATAACCGTAAAATAGGTGGAGCCTAACATTGCCCAACATGGGTTGAATGGAAAAGTTGATTTTTGGTCATTTTAAAGAAAAAAATAAAATAAACTTAAGAAAGTTTACTTCATTCAAAAAGATTGTTTTGTTGCAACACAATGTCAAGTGAGTTGTTTTAATTCAGAAATGAAAGAGAGCAACAATGTTGCAATGCTAGCATAATAGAAACATTGTTTCAAAAAGAGAATAGCGTAACGACGCGTCAAATCAGCGTAACAGAAACATTGAAACATGCTTCCTAATTTAATGGATAAATAGAGCTAAATGATCAAGAAAGGACTGAGGAGATTTCTCTATGGATCTAGGGTAATTCCATTGGAGAGTGATAAATGACGAATAATGAAGAATTTCCAACAAATAAGGATCATGGATTAAGGGTTAATGAATAATGATAGGTGATAATCCTCAACAAACCGCATGCGGAGCACCTGACTAACCCTGGTTCAGCTGCATGGCATTATATGCCACTGCTAAATGCTACAGCAGAGGGGGACACAACTCCTTCAAAACATGTTGGCGGAGCAGGGACACTATTCTCACCGAGTCCTGGGTGGATCTGACTAGCCTGCCTATTGGGCCGGGCTAGAGCAACAGGTCGGACCTGTCCTTGGGTCGTGATGGTGGAGAAAACTGGGATGAAAGAATAAAATACCATTATAGACAGCCCATGCTGGAGAAGAACAGACCCGCCAATTCAGGCTAGGCCTGATTTGAAACTAGAAACCTCAGCAGCCCGATTGGTCATAACCGGTCTGACTAATTCGGATCGGACTGGATGAGAACCATGTTTCTGGGAAACCTGGTGGGCTAGACCCACTACCGAATTGGGCTGGGTCTAGTAAGGTCCAGTGGGCATGCTCACTAGTCCAGTTCCGGATGGGTTATCCCAGACCTAAAACTATCAGATCAGGTCCATTAAAATGGGCCAGGCCATGCGATTCCCCCAAACTAGGTTGGTCGGGTCCGTATGACCATGTCAGACGAAGACTGGATGCAACCAACCCCTGTTTTACTAAAATTCCAATCCCTTTTATATCAAGCATCCGATAGACACACCGTCTAGAGTGATGGGACCCCTGTGACATGAAAGTCTACTATGTATACTCTAAATCAGTTTTCATGATAGTCAATATAAAACCGATGGCTTGAGGTGTATATTCTCACAGAATCAAGCACATTGTATTGTGGGAATCTTATGACGGGTTATGACATGAAGGATATGAAAATCGGGACCTCGGTGACACCGTAGAAAAGTATATATCGGTGGCCTTATAGCCAAGTGGAACTCAATGGTCTAGTAGCTGAGCAGGGCTTAGTGGTCTAGTAGATGAGGAGACCTCAGTGGTCCGGGATCTAAGCAGACCTTATTTGTCCAGTTGTCGATCAGACCTCAGTACGCCAGTAGCGGAGTGGACATTAGTGGTCTAGTAGCTGATTAGACCCCAGTGGACCATTGTCTTAGAGAACCTCAGGGGTCAAGTAAAATATCAGACCTCAGTGGTCTAGTAGCCAAGCATACCTTAGTGTTCCAGTAGCCAAATGTACCTGAGGAGTCGAGTAGCTAAGTGGACCATAGTGGTTCTATAGATGAGTGAACAATAGTGACTCATTATGGATGATTCCCTAAGATGTACTAGATTATTCAACTTTACAACTAATAATCTTACTTTTTGTACTTTGAGTGATATATAGTGTGATCTATCTTTGCTTCATGGTGTTTCTTGATGTTCTTGCTTCATAGTCCTTCTTTGTGGTTTGTTCTGTGTGGTTTGGGGTCCCTATTGATTATTGTGTTACTCATCCCTACACGGGCTTCGCCCGCACATGTCATGTAACGTGCATTTTATCAACTCTTTAATGAAGACCTTGGTTGTTCAAGAATAGTTCTTTTTCAGTGAGACAGGACATACATGCATACTTCTACGACTATAGGAAGCTACCATTCACATACCCTTCAGGTAGGGTCTCGAGTGGACGAACCATTGTAGTTATACATTCCTTTGTGGTTTTGGGATTGTATTATGAACCCATTGTACTTTTAGTTTGTACCATACTCTTAATTGTTGTCTTAGTGATAGTTGTGGTTTACTTTCCATAGTTTGAGATTTTTTCATGTGTACAGGTTTAAAGGCAATGCCTTCCCTTTTGTGATATGCCAACTCAGTGCTAGTCGCCATCCCCTGACATAAGGAAGGTAGGCTTGGGGTATTCATGGAATGAGAACAAGGGTATGATGCATTATTTTAAGAGTGTCACGAGAGTATGTATCACGAAACATGGTGTCCTTACCATAGTGTGATGTCTGGGTTCCCATGGGGTTGGTTTCATAAAAGATAATTATTTCACAAAACCACAAGAGATACAAAGGGATTTATTTTTATGTGAAGGTTTTAAATCTTCTTGAAAGGTATATCCAACATAGGTTTAGTTTATAAATAATCCATGGGAGGTGTTTTTGAGAAATATGGTTACGTTTGGAAATAAATCTCTTCTCTTTCTCGTTATGTTTTTGAGTTTCATGAAATTAGATAATTTCTAAGAAGCTGAATGGTCACACAATATTAAAAGTCGAAAACAAGGTTGTATTTTTAGGTCCATTGGAGCGGAGGGAATCAATTTCAAAAAATATAGATTATTTCATGGAGGAATATTATTTTTTCAAAGGAATGGGTGTTTCATGAATAGACATACATAGTGTGGAGGTTACCTCCTCTAGCATTACATGGTCGGGTGAATTATACTAACTAGAGTTACACTACATAGAGGTTACCACCTCATGCTCTGCATGGATGATGATTTGTGTGATTTTTATCCATTTATGAAGGATTCTACCTTCATAAACCTAGAACATTGGGTGGATTTTTAAGTATTTTGGCCTGAATCTTCCTCTCATTAGAATAGAGTTCCTCAATGTCTCTCGTGACATGTGTATTTTTGTGGGAATAATAATGTCACAAAATTTAAATTCTAATTTAATATTAATTATAAAAATTTGGGTTTTCTTCATTCTAGTATATCATTAATAAAATTTTAATAATAAAATATTCATTTAAGTGTTAAAATCATTTCTGTGTTATATATATTTTATATCATAGAATGATTAGGACAATCAAAGAATCATTTATGTTTTAAATGAATTTATAACAAAAAATTTTAAAAACTGATGTAACATAATTCCATTACAAATTTTTATGGAATTTTAGATAATCCATAGAGGTTTGGAGAGTTTCCTTGAGGCCTATATAATGATTCAATAGCCGTGGAAATTGTGATCTGATCATGTCTGTGATATAATTCTCCATAGTCATTGCCCTCTTCTAATCTTCATATAATATCATGAAATGTTATAATATCATGGTAAAATAGAGTATCTTATAGAATATTTGGGAGATTCATCAATTCATGAACACCCTAGGTAGAAGGAGTCATTAGAAATCTTCTAAATGATCTTTATTAAGTGTATATTTGAAGAGGAAAGTGATTAAAAACCCATTTCAATTTCCTCCCTAATTTTCAATACAATTTTTATGGATTAATTTCATGGAAAAAAATATTATTTCAGGTTTCATCAATTTAATTGTTTTACACACACATTTTTCGAAACATGTGTTATATTATATCTACTTTTGGAACATATTTTAAATATTATTTTTAGACATGTATATTTTATAAAAAAATACATTATTTAATGACTATATCCCTGAATATTTTATATATTACATTAGTTACTAATTTTATTCATCAATTATTTTATTATATGTTTTTTAAAAACTTAATTAATTAATTATTTTATATATAATTAATTAAGACAACACAAACAAAGTTACCATGAAAATGATTCCCATGTGAGAAGCTAAGAGAATTTCTAGAATCCAATTTCATTTATGTACGATGATAAAAAATAGGAAATGAAAGAATGTTATCCAAGTTACAATCTTGTATGGCGAAGAAACAAATGTTTTTTATACCAAAACTAAATATGTAATCAAAATCCCAATGCATCCCTATATTTGTTCCCAAAATAATTAAGAAAAAGACATTATCTATGCTAATACATAGGAAAATGAACCTAATAGAACAAAAATAAAAAATGTAAAACTATTTTTTAAGGGAAATGATTCATCAATGTGACATTTTCATTGAATGACCAATAGAAGATGTCTCATGTATGTAGATAATGTAACAAGTATGTTTTACTCTAAATTAGAAAAACTATATGTGATTTCAATGAAGGTAGTGACTAAAAACTGACATAGTTTGCATCTTCACATAAGATAATGTCGAACCAATTTATCCATATATATTAATTGAACATTCCAAATTCACTATTTTTTATCCCTGACTGTAATTTATTCATTGAATCATTATCACAATAATGTGTATTCCTGGACTAAGGGGAATGGTGAATAAAAGTATAATATCATTGGAGAACATCTAAAATACACATGACTCAAATGAAAATGGTGAAGGTACCATCGATATTACTTATACATAACTTCCTAGATAGTGAAATAAGGAAACAATTCACTGAAGCCTCAATGTGGTGATAAAAACATAAGAGAAAAGGAATATAAAGATAATGGGATTTTCACTAAATTAGATACTTATTTTAGAGGAATGAATCCATATCATTGTAAAGATTTAATTTTCAGACACTTTTTTATATTGGAATGGTCTATACAGTTCATGAGTGAAGGATGAGGGATAATTATTTATAGTTAAAAAAGAAACAAAGGGAAATATATTTATTTTTCAATATAGAGAACCATGTAGGCAAAACAATATAGATGTGAGGAAGGGGTTGATTTGAGATGAAGGAAATGTTTTAGTGGTATTAGTTGAATATAGAGGAGAGAATCAGTAATTGGGTGATGTGGACTATATTCCTCACAAAAAATAAAAAATTATTATACAATTATATTTATTTTCATATTTGATTGTGATGTCGACTAAATTTATACTTACCTATTTTATTTTCTCATTTTATTTTAATTGAAATTTCTTTTACTAAACTATTATTATTGTGGAGTGTAGTATTATATCTTTTAATAAAAGTAATCAACTTTCTAATAATTGAAGGATAAGCAGTGTTTATGTTCTTTAGTGGGAGTGGAAGCTCCAAAAAAATTGAGAGACTAAAATATATACATTTTTTATTTTGACTATGAGCGCGAGAAAAAGATTAAAGTTGACATAACCATATGAATAAAATATAGAATATGGTTTCTAATGATAAGGGTATTCTAAAGAAGTGACACCCATCAAAATATTGATTGAAATTCACACATGTGTTGGAATTGAAAAATCTAATCATAAAAAACCCAACATTAGTGAGAGGATGGTAGCACACAAATCTATCTTAATGAAAAATAAATTATCCTATTGAGGATTTATAGATATACTTATGAGAACAATAAACATAGTTACAAAGTCTTATATGGATATCAATATTACATTTATAAATAAGAAGTGGTGGTTTCTCATTACATTAGAATGAAAAAAATAAAGTCTATGTAGTTGTACTTGAATTCAATTTCCCCTACAATTTTCTACCACTATAGTGAAGGTGAACATCCCAGTTATCATCTATAGGATAAGTAATTTATTCTTCTTGTCCACCTATATCATATATATTAATTTCCACCACATTATTTACTATTTTTACTATAAAATCTAACTAATAAAACTTGTATCATTCCCTGTGTATATTACATGGTTCATTCTATTCTTTTGTGTTATATTGATCCCATATACTTCTGAGGAAATGTTCATTTTAAACCATGTAATATTTTATCTAAGAATATTTTCATTCCCTTTTAAGTGGAATGTAATTCATTTTCATGTATTCTTAGAAACAAAGAACAATAGAAAAATACATAAAACATAAAATATGAAAATAATCCAAAATATTCCTTATAAATTTCACTATTATATTCTGATTCTATGAAATAATTGTAAAATTTCTATTGATACTATTAATTGTTTATAATATCTTATTAGAAAATGTTGAACACAATTTATTTAATTCACTTTGGTGTGTTTTTTGTGTATAAATGAGGAAATTTGGGTTGAATAATCAAATAAGGATATTCATTACATTTATGAAGGATTTTAACACTCATTTTGGTACTATAATGGGTTCAAGTATTTGTATCCATAAAATGTGGAAAAATTTAACAAAATCATTGTAACAATACAAAATAGAAAATCATGGGCCAAATTGATGAGATAAATGAGTGCCATGAAAGGCGAGAAGCTTAATTGGAATAGGTTATTCATATTATTCAGGTCAAGATAGATGAATGAATTTCTATTTTGGTTGTTTAATAAGATTTTATCCATGAACTATAAGATATGAACTATATTATTATAGCTAAAATAGGATAAATAACAGATAATACGATTGTGATCGTTAATGAGAAACCAAAAACACAAATCACTACAAGTTATGATCTTCCAAACATAAAACAAAAAAACAAATATATGGAAATTTATACACTGAAAGTTACATCTACAGATTTAATATACTAAAACATAATAAGAAATAACACACCCTAAGTACCTATAGCAATTTTAAATGGATCTAAAACAATATATAAAAAACTCATGAAAATAAAACTTGAAGTGGAATAGAGCATAAAAAATAAAACAAAAAAATCCTATAGTCTGAACATTTAGTCCTACTTCCATTAGAGAACACCATTGCATTTTTTATTTCTTAAAAGTTATAATATTACAAATCATATTGAAATAAAAATCTATTTATTTCAATAATAATATGATAATCACTTGAATAAATCAATTTTTTGAAAATGTCCTTACACTAATTTTATAATGGAGTCCAACTGGTCAACCAGTTCAACTAACATTAAAAAACTCTAGTAGACCAACCATTTTCCTTGTAAACCTACATTTCCCTATAATAACCATAACCTATGACAACTAAATTCTATTAAAATGATAATTTTACAATTTTATATCATTTTATGTCCCATATGGTTCCCCCTTTATTGCAAAACCCAATAAGAGTACTTTTAAATGAATGTTAGGGTGAATCTAATCTAAAACCTAACATCCACTCACTATCTTATAGACCACTGAATAATAAACACACCATTCAGGAAATGTATTTTTGAAACACTCCTTGTAGATACACCACGACTTCTAAAACTCTAATGCTACTATATCAATTTACTAAAATATATAATTTAGGTCTTTTTCTTACATCCTTCAGAACCAGAACATGAAACAGACTTCACATTACTAACAATATATTAATTAAATAATTATTTCAAATAAATAATGAAAAAAAACAACAATTTTAAATATTTTTTATCTTCCCACTTCCACAAAAATAACAATATCTATACCACCTTATTTTTACCTTGTCCTATTGAGGAAAAAGTTTTCCTTAGACTTTCCTAGATTGAAACCATGGTAAAAATGTTGGCATAATTTTATCTTCTAACCATTTTCTATAGATATAGAACTAGTTATTGCAGAATATTATTAATGAAATTTTATTTTAGGCCACTTTATTTCTATTATTTTATCTCTATATTTTTATCTAAATGGATAAAATTATGACTATCCTAGAATAACACTCCACCATCTTAACTTCTGCTGAGTACTATCAAAAAAACTTTAACAATGTCAATTATTTCCCAAAATTAGTTGCATCAATATATTCTACTTTTTTTTTGACAATGTATACTACCACATGTAAACTTTATATCCAGTCAGTTTTTATTCCTATAAATCTGAAAACAAAGGTATGGAACTATTCTATGTATCTATATCCCCTAAAAAATTGGAATCCATATAAACCTACAGCAAATCATCCATTTTGAAATATATATATATATATATATAACTTCAGATACTTTGAGTAACTAGAGTATGCACTTCCAAGCTTCCTTATTTTCTTTCCCCATATTTTACATGAAATGTTTGAAAGATCACACTAAAAATTTATTTTATGTTCTTGAATATATCATGGTGTACACAATCTACCCGCTTCTATTGAAAAATAAACATTCTATATGTATTTGATGCCATATTAAATTTTTAGGGATTCCTCATTGGATAGTTTAATGTTCCCAATTAATTGAGTTGAGGGTGGATTGCATCATGATATACCAAATATTTTAATTATCTTCAAGATATACTTATTCAAAGATGAAATGAATCTTATTATCTTTCCATAAATCTTAATGAAAATTTCAAATATTTTATTATTTTCACTAAGATATTTCATCTTTATTATATTTAGAAAATAAATCTATAGATCATGAATCTATTTAAGGTCTATATCAAAAAATATCATAACATCCATATATAAGATAAGGATGATAAAGTACCCATCCTCAAACAACTTCTGGTAGTAACAATTCTTCCTGTTAGTTTCAAAAAACCGATCGTCTACCATAAAATCAACTAAATTCATGTACCATTTCCTTGTTATCTCCTTCAAGCCATATATTATTATATTTATCATATAAACACATATATTATCTTATTTATCTATAAAACAATCCAATCGCATCACGAAAATTTCCTTATCCAAGTTACCAAGAAGGAATTCCATTTTATCATTTTTTTGTTCTAGTAAAAATCTTTCAAAAGGAACCAAGCATTTCAATTGCTAGTGAAAAAGGGTTTTCCAATTTTTTAAAATTATTTAAATTCTTTAATTAGAAGAATATTTTTATGTGACATTTTAAATATTTTTACGTTGGTTATCTTAAACAATGTCAAAAATTAATATTGAAATAGATCATTTTACAAAATTTCATTAAAAACCCTAAAAATATAAAATAAACCATATTTTTTATATTGGTTATTAAAAATAACGTTAAAATAATATTTTACACTAGTTATTTAAAATGATGGATGTAAAAAACATTATTTTATATTGAATATTTTATAAATAATTTAATAAATTTTATTCTACATCTATTATCACATAACTAATGTAAAAAATATTTTGTAAAATATAGATCACCCACCTGTAATTGATCAAAAAATATAACAAATAGTAAAATTAATATTAAAAACAATAATTTTTTTTGAAAAATAAATTTGTGTATAAAAATATTCTTAAAACTATAACAATATTTCAAATTTTAATTTAAAAAAAAATCAATATTTCAAATAGAGATAAACAAAATCCAAATACAAATTTTAAAATAATCTACCCATGACCCTCATAAATGTTATAAATATTTTATAATATAAGGGTGAGATTCATAAAATGTCTATAAATTAACAGCAAATTATTAAATATATATTTTCAATATAATGATAAGATCAATATAAATAATGTTTATAATAAAATATAACTTATAGAATTTTATAATCTTCCCAATTAAAATTACTTATAATATAAATCTCATAACATAATATCCACATTTTGTTACTCTTTATTGATAATGAAAATTTTATTTTTAAATATGCTTTCAATAGAAAATAACATTCTATGTATCTACTAAATTGTATTAATTATAAGTTATTTTACCATTATAAACCCATATTTGATATTTTTTTCTCTTTTTGGTTGCACTATATAGTAGTCCCATACTTGTTATGAAAATGATATATATGAAATAAACATAAATTTTTTTATAACATAACAATATTCAAAAAAATAAAAATAATGTCTCCAATACTTCTTCAATGTTTTCCCGCATGCCTCTATTGATGGAAAAAAAACTAGTAGGATATTTTTCCTTTAGAAGGAAAATACCCAACATCCAATGGACAGTAATATAAAAATATATAATTTCAAAGTTATTAAAATAATAAAAAATACAGTTTATAAAATATATGCTTCAAAATTATCAATGTAAAAAATCATACTTTTAGAAATGAAATTATCTTTTGAATAAATAATTTTCTTATTATTTAATGTAATTTTATAAAACACATGCACTATATTTCATTTGCTACTTTGTAATATCATAAAATAGTGTAAAAAGTTTTCTTTCAGACCTAGAAGACCATTAAGAATTATAACCATTATTAATATAAATGTTACATAGTGAATGTTTATATTAGTATATATTAAGGGTTTTTATAAAATCTAATTGACAAAAAGGAACAGGTGATAAACTCATCCTGTAAAATCATATGATATAATTACCATTTGTTAGAGTTTACACAGGAGATGGAATTATTGTTATTTTTACTTGACTAAGACAAATCCATGATTCATCAACTAAAACATGATCAAAACCATTTATGTGAGAAGATCTAGCTTATAAAGATCAGCACCAAAATAATGTTCACAGAATGGACCTAATAATGTACTACTATCACACACATTAAACTTTAGGAATACACTTGTGTAATAAGGGGTTATGTATATAAACCCTAGTAGTACGAAGCTTTATATATTATTTTTAATGAAATAATGTTTATATTTATCCCTTTAAATTTTTACTTTAGACACACACACACACACTATTATATAATGAGTTTGATAAATATTATATTTTTATTTGAATAAATCAAAATTGTATTTTTCTGAAAAAGAATGTTTTAATTAAAACACTCTTTTTGATAAATTTATGATTTTGAAAAAAAATTATTTTCATTAAAATTTATTATTTAATAATATTTATTTGATTATAAATGATATTATCATTTAATGGAGACCCATGTAATTTTTATATGGGTAATAATATTTCTTGTGTCGTGAAAACCAAAATGTTTCAAAAAATAAAGTTTTTTACTTAAAATTGTAAATTTCTATATTTATAATATTAATTTTGTAAAATAAATATAATTTTGAAGATCATAATTTTGAAATGAGAAAATTGTTTATTTTTCAAAATTTTATGAGACAATAGATTTTTTAGTTGAAAATTAAATACTTTATAAATATATATTATGTATTATTACATCCAAATAGCCCAAAAGTGATGCAATAAACACTATTAAAGGCATAAAATGCCAAAAATACACAACCCCTTTAATATAATGTGTTATTGAAGTTATTTGACTAATTTTACATACCTATAATGAATCCTCCAACACATATATCATATTTTACAGTTTAAAAAAACATCATTATCAACATGAATCACTTCTATATCCTGAAGGGTAATATTTTAATGAGTTTGCTTCTTACCTAAAAAAATATTTAAAATTCATCCTCTTTTGTTAGAAGCATGGGGAATTTTTTTGAATAGTTTGTGGTTTTGATTACTTTATTCCATAGATTCTAAAACTAATGATTAGAAATTAATAATGAATTCCTCTCCCTTTTTCTACACATACCCACAAAAAATCACATTCATCTTAATTAAAAAATAATTTATCATGAATTATATCTCCCTATATATCTATTAATCATTCACAATGTGTTAACTAGATTTAAATAATATTCTTAGAGGTTTTTAGAAGGATCCCATCAAGGTAAGGGATTCTCTTTCTCTTCCATTTAAATCATGTAATTTCGTTATATTAATTATTTTTATTTCAAATTATTACAATTTTAATATGTTTTAACACATAACCTCGATGTTTCTATAATTACCATGTAATGATTTACTACCATTAACTCTCATTAATCCCTTCCAAGATCCTTTTTGAACACCCATTATACTGTCAAAGTTATTTCATTATTTTCCATGTCAAACTTTTGTGTTGTGAATTACACTCCCCATTTCTACTAAAGTGTATTCACATAGTTTTACTTATCAGTCATTGGTTGGGGAATTATAGGAATAAAACCAAAAATCATTAATCATGGGATTAAATTTCATGAAATAATTTCTTATGTTGTAAAATCAATACAACACACAAATTCATGCAAATGATATGAATGTACTGGGAGGGTCCTAAATTATATAGCCCTAAAATGAATTGGGTAATGTTTTTATCTCATTATAAACAATGTGTGGTGAACAAAAGGTTCAAATAATAAAATTTTATTATTATATATTATTGTTTAATCTTGAAATATGTTTATGATGTCTAGTTTTATATTCTTTCCACATTACTATGATGGTTTGATGAATTCCTCTTATATGATGATTTTATGTTCATGTTTATTATTATCAACCTTTTATGTCTCATGGATATGCCTCTAGGATCAGATGATTACTTTTATATTAATATTCATGGATTATTACCTTATAGGTCTTTATAGATCACCAATTAAATATATACATCCCCAGACCATCCTCTGCAGTATTAGAATATTAATGTAATATACGGGAATGACAAAGTGTTTTTAAATTATATCATTATTCCCATATTTCAATTTATTATTATATGTATATATTTACCCAATGAAACGATTCATATTAAAATTTTGGTATTATGTTATAATTATCTTAATGTACTAAATCATGAAATAATGTTCATAGAAGATATGGGTTATCATAGTTGGTATGAAAGAAATGTCTTGTTAGTTTTGCAGATTAGGATTAGAAAACCTTATTGAAAACCATAAGTATCAGACTAAAAGTAGGAAAATGGGCTTAAATTTTGGTAATGTATATATTTCTTTGTTTTATGAGTAAATACATCCCTATATTGATATTGTCATGTGGGTGGGGATATAGAATAAATGTACCAAGGGGTAATAAATATGAAAGGACTCATTAGGTACTAACTCAACCTATACTCGGTGCACAAAAAAGAGTCCTAATATTTAAAACATGGACAGGTACACAAGTGTGATATGATCTGGTTGATTATGTTATTTTTATAAACCATTCTAAAGAGAACAAAAATGCCAATAAAATTTCATATTAAAAAATATACCACGTATATCATAGATTCAAACCTATAAACTCATAGGTTAAGAAAAAAATGTAACTTATAGGTTATAACATTAATTTTATTAGTTTCCCATATATATGTTTAATATTTTGAAAATTGTTATCCTTGATTATAATTTATTTTAGTTAATGGAATAAAATAGGAAGAACCGGGTAAATAACCAATTTTATGGGAAATGTGATGATTTTCCAAATGGGATTTCCATATTTATAAGAGTAGGATTTGAGAATATAATGAAAATAAATACCTAATAAACTCAAATCTTGAATAAAAAATTAAACCAAGAAGAACACAAACACCCCCATAATAAACACGATTTTATAATAACAAGTATTATGAGAAAAAGGCCTCTAAAATTAAATGGATCTATATACACCTTAATATCATAATAAAAGATAAAATCCATTTAAAATATCTTATTTTTACTAAATTTATCTTATATTATGAAGGGTTTTCTGGTAATTTATGACATAGAGGGAGAAGCTGATAAATGAAGTATGGTGATCAAGAATACAATGCTTGAGAAAGGGATCAATGTGATGCAGTGGAAGTATTTTAGGAAAATTTATACTGATAAATATTTTCCTTACAAAATTTAATTTAAAATATAGGGGTAGTTCCATATCCTTATGAAAAGGAGGATAAATCAATCGATGCATATGAGGATAAATTAAGAAGAATTTCTTGATATACAAGTTGATTTTTCATTGAACCTCGAAGAAAATTTTACCACTTCTTTAGTGGTATAAATATGGATCTATAAGAATAATTTGATATTATAAACATCAAAACACTATGAAGAAATTGTCTAATATGCCCTCAATGTTGAAATATAAATCCATGAATATGAAGGGTCTTATGAGTGGGATATATAAAGAAAATAATGGATTTTAATTGGGGGGGGGATGGAAAATTTTATGATGATAAAAAATTAAAACGTAAAACATTAAAATTGTATAGAAATAAGAATATATAAATCCTTCATAAGGGTACATGGAAATTATTTAGGGGTGGGAAAGAGGGGAACTTATCTAGTTAATGCTTATGGGTGAAACCCAAAAAATGCGGTGAATGCCCTAGTACAAAGATGAGATTTAACACTGGCTCTTTAAGATTGATGTTAAAATAATTTCCTAAGGACTTTTAACATCGGTTCAAGAATAACTTTTGTTAAAATTCTTTGGGTAATTCTAAATATCTGAAAGAAAGCTGTTAAAATTCCTCATAGAATACTTGTAACATTTTTTTACTTGTACCAATGTTTACTATAACTTCTCATATAACATTTTTAAAAAATAAACATTAATAATGTATTTAGGTTGTATTTAATTTTCAAATATTAAAATTTTCTAGTTATGGTGCTAAACCAGATAAACGTGTAACAATGTAGATAATTATAAAATATTTTTTTTCATTCTTGAATTAAATAGTTGAATTCATTATAAATGTATAACAGAAAAAGTGGTATGTAATGAAATTAAGGATTACATACTAATAGAATAAAAACCTCACATATGTTCAAATAAAAAATTTTATGCATCTTATAAGGGAAAATATGATAAACGTATATCATTGAATATGTATACAAATGTTTTGAAAATAATAAATTAAGTGTTAGTATTTTTGTGACTCATAAATTTTTATTTACCATTTTATAAATAATATAATGATTTCAAATAAAATTTATCTCCATAAAATATATTTATAAATTAATATTTTTTTGTCTTTTAATTATAAGAAAATTTTATGAGACCTTAATTATTTTTTAAAGTATCGTAAAATCGATTATATTAACAAAATTAGTATTTTTTGAATAAATGATGAATTTAATTAAGAATTAAATTTATCATTTTTAGAAATTATTTTTCAAAATTGGAGTTCATTTTTTAAGTCTACATGTTCTATCATTGTTAGGGTGAATTTTTGGGTTTTTTTAAAATATTATAATTTTGTTGAATAGTAAAATATGTTAATTTTCTGTATATATACATTATAAATTAAATACACTATTACTTGATTCATTGTTGGTGTAATCACAATAACATTGAACTAACCTTAATTATTTTAATATATTTAGTGATAATTCTCAAATACTCATATTATGGAGCCAAAATAATAAACTAATGAATAAATTAATAAAGAAACACCCCTCTACTCCAATATAAATACCAACCCTCACCACCTCTTCTCCTCACACATAGAAAAACTTTTATCTTGTTTACATTATATAGAATTACCTTACCAACAATCTTACCCACATACAACACCTTCTTGTCTCACCAAAATTCCAAAACCAAGTTCCATAAGGAGGTTCTCAAGGAGATGAAGTTCAATAGGTAAAATCTTCTTTTGTTTTCCTTCTAATTTATTTTAAATTTACTTAATTTTCTTATTATCACCTCACCTACCCTCATAAATGTGAAATGATAGATCTAGTATCATAAATAAACTATAATTTTATTATGTTATTGTAATGTCAATCATCAAACCTCACTTTTTCTCATATGATTCTAAAAAAAAGAAAACATTGTATGTGACGTATTGACTTACCGTCATCATGGATGATGTGTTTTCATTGAATTTTTCTAACATCAAGGATGGTTATAAAACCATTATTATAGTAAAATTATATTTTATTATAAATATTATAATAAAATTGTTTTCCCAGATTCAATATATAATCATGATATTAAATAAAATTATATAAGTTTGGGGTGGTTGAAAAAAACCACAAAAACATTTAAATCATTTTCATCAAGGGGTTATCGAATAAATCATCCTCATTTCGGAAAAAAAATAAGTTATCATTAATAATTATATAAACATATTAATGACATTTATTTCCACTTATGGAGTATTTCTTCCATTTGATAAGAAAACCCATATGGAACCTACCATGGAAAACATGAAATAAACACAACTAAAACAATAAAACATAAAAAATATTATCAATTAATGGGTGGAAAGATGTTAAAAAAATTATATAAGGTATTATAAATATTAATATAGTTCTATAATAAATTAATCACACTCTTTAATAAATTATATAGGAGGTTTGATCATGTTTTAATGAAGTCAATCCAAATGTAAGGGACATTCCTTTTAAAAATATAGTTTAATGTCTCTTTTTACAAAATTAAAAAAATAAATATTTCTTATTAACATATATTACATTAGAGTATTATACAATTTTCATTAAAACTTAATTTTTTGATTTTTTATATACAATATTACATGTATATTTATAGATAAAATAATTTCCTTTCTATTTTAACAATATTTTTTTAAAACAAGTGATTTTCCTCAAGAGGTTTTTTAAGATACAAGTGTTCAGATCTTATGATTATGTCTTTATTCTTGAGAATTAATTACTATGAATGTTAGGACCTATATATCCCTCTAATTCAATGGGTATTTTTATGTTGGAAGTTGATCGTAATGGTTATTCCAAGTGTACTTGTGAAGGATACACCTTTAGGTATCCATCAGGGTTACATAATAAGGTTCCCATGAGGGTCACATAAAAAGGTAGCCATTAGGGTTACTTTATAACATACCCATAAAGGATAGAAATCATATGTAATCCACGAGGTTTACCATATTAAGTAATTAATTTCCTATGTCACTTTTAGGGTTTTATTTACATTTTTAATGTTGTATGTAAAACTTTTATTTTCATAAAGTAATTATATGATACTTATGGGAGAAAAGTGTGTTGTTGAGATAATGATTTAATATGTTTATAAATATTCATAAAATAATGGTTTCATTCCTTTTTTATGATGCATACTAAGATTTTTGTGGTTATACCATGATATAAAATGTATTTCAGATTGTTTAAGGATGGGTAAGAGAAAATAAAATTCTACGCTTAATGTTGGGTGAATTTTTCATGAAAACATTTTAGGTTTTATAAATATTTACTTTATTATAGAAGAAATAGATATTTTTTTAGTAGGAATAACTTTTATATGCTTTTGTATTGATTGTATTAATTATATCCAAATTATCCAAAAATATAAACTGAAAAGATATTTGTGAATGTAAGAAATTGAATTCTAGAAAAATTTACTAGATTATCTAATGTATAAGAGAAGGAAATTATATATGGAATCCTAACATGGATTATATTACATTTGGGGTTAGGATGATGATAATAGAATACCATAAATTATTTTTGCTTTATGGTTAATTTGAAATGATATATAATTTAAAGATTAACATGTTTCTTTATCCAAGATAAGTCTATTCAGAGTTGTTTTCCATCGACGAAACATGAAAGAAAAAGTAGGAAGGCACTGAGAAGATGATATCATTCCAAATCTACCTCCTGGAATGGTGGGAATTAGAATAGTGTAGTTTTTTTTATAGGAATGGATTAGTTTACATAGTCCATAAATGGATGTGGAATCAATGAATGAGAATATCTATATCTACTACAGTGGAACATGATTTTAGTGGAACATTTTATGAGGAAAACCCTCATAACTTTAGTGGATATTCTGACCTTGTGGTGGCTGAAGTGTTAATTAAATATCCATAAAAATATTTTATTTCATGGGATTTTTATAAATTCAAAATTTTAGTCTGGATATTTACCATTTTTAGGGTGTAGCCAACCAGTAGTGGTCGACAGTAAATAATATCAATGATTTTTAAGAGATTAATGCCTTGGAATGGGATGGATTTAAGAATATGTTCCTTGAAAAATATATTTATAAGGTGTTTCGATTTAGGATGGACAATAAATTCATGTAATTTAAACAAAAGGGAGAATATACAATGGATTTTATGTAGATAACTTCACTCTATTGGCATGGTACGCTCCAAATCTTATTCGAGATCTTGATAATAAAATCAATCATTTATACTGAAGATTAAAGACATAATATCAAAGGGAATTAGCCTTCTGGGAATTCAAATGTTATAAGAAACTTTTAGGACATATTGAGAGGGTAGAAATGGAGTTTGGTGCTGATCACTTGTACGTTGATAAAAATTAAGATAAATGATCTAGATGGAATGAAATAGTATAGAATAAATCTACTAAATATGAATATAAGAAATTCCAATTTCAAGTTTGTGGGATGTGTGGTAAAAATCACACATGAAAATGTCTTAACACATATGGGAAGGGTTATCGATGTGTTATGTTTGGAAATATGGTACGAGATTATAATTAAAATGATTTAAGTTTAATTTTTATGAGAAAAATATAAAGTATTTTAAATATTTTGAGATGGATAATTATTCCAAAACGCACCCAAAGAAAGACCCAAATAACAGAAAACAACTAGATTATAAAAAGAAATGTGTATTGAAATCCTTTGCATCTATATTGGAAAATGTGGTTCCATCCAATAAAGCGTTATTTGCTACATTTTTTATTGACTCATGTTTTTCTAATACCTTGTTTTTATACTAGGTTGATACATTCCATTATTTTTGAGAAATGTTCTGCTGATATGGCAATTTCACTTTAAGAAATTAAAACGAGACTTATATTTAAAATATAGGGAGGAAATATTAAGGTAAAAATGAATTATAATAATATTCTAATTATTTTATGTGGAAATAAATTACCTGAAAACATTATTGTTTTCCTCTTATTAGAGTTTAATGTCATTCTGAGTATGGATTGTCTTTCTATTTATCAAGTTGAGATTGATTTTAGAGATAAAGTCACTGTTATTTAGAAAGTGATTTAGTTAGTATACGAGAATGAACCCATACCTTTGATAACATATTATGAATATGAGAAACTATTAAAATATGGAAATTATTTTCTCCTTGAACATATAGTAAAAAATAAGGGAACTAGTCAGATTAATGATATACAAGTGGTAAATGAATAACTAGATGTTTTTCATGATGAGTATCATGATGTGAAAACTTATCCAGAAGTTTAATTTACCATTGAATTAGGTACTACTACTAAGCCAATTTTGAAACTCCCATATCTAATGGATCAAGTTGAACTTATTGAATTGTAATAATAGTTTATGGAGTTTCTTGATAAATGATTCATTCGTCCCAGAACATGATCATTGAGTTCATTTATTTTATTAGTTAAAAAAATGATTGTTACATAAGACATTTCATTTACTATTGATCTTTGAATAATATTATTATAATTAATAAGTATCCAATACCTCATATAGATGAGTTATTTTATTAGATCAAGGGATATCAGTAGATTTCTATGATTGAATTCAGATTCAGGTACCATCAGCTGAAGTTAAAGGAGGTTGAAATTCCAAAAATAGCCTTTTGAACTAGATATGGGAATTATGATTTTGTTTTATGCCTTTTTTTAAAAAATTCCTTTAAAATATTTTTTGGATCCTATGAATGGAATCTTTAATGAATATTTAGATAATGTTGTTTTTGTTTTTATTGATTATTTTTTGGTTTATTCAAAAAGTTATGTGGATAATGAAAATCATATAAGGATTGTTATGAAAAACCATAAAGAAAATATGTTATAAAAGAAATTTATAAAATGTTATTTTTGGTTGAAATAGATTTATTTTCAAGGGAACATTGTATAAGGGTGGCATAACAGTTGAACCCACGAAAAAATCGTTGATGAAGAGACTAGACTTACAAATGTCACTTATATTCATAGTTTTAATGTATTATCAAGTTATTACTGAGGGTATTTTTTCATGGTTATCTGTCCTAGTAACTAATTAAACATTAAAAGGGTATCCATTTATTTGGTTATATGACTTTGATGTTTGTTTTTAGTGAAATAAAATAATATAGGTTAATTCTTTTGTTTCGGACCATCCATCTAGAAATGGAGAGTTTTTCATCAATAGTGATTATTCATTAAAGGGAATTGGTTGTTTTATGATGCCTAATGATTAGTTAATTTCTTATTCTTAATGAAAATTGAAACCAATTGAGTAATATTATCCCACAAATGATCTAGAATTAACAACCATGGGTTTTTCTCAAAATATTTTGAGACATAATTTATATATATTTGATTGTGAAATATATAGTGACACTAAATGATTGATGTATATATTTACAAAGAAAAAATTGAACATGAGATAGAGAATATGGTTGGAACTAATAAAGGATTATAATTTCATGATCAATTAACATCCGAAAAAACTGAATAAAGTGTAAGATGCTTTGAGTCAAATACAAATCATGCTATATTAACCATGTTATGTTTAGAACATGACCCCTTGGTTGATGATTTGATTAATTTTGGATTGGTAGTTATTGGTGTTGAAAATTTATCTATTTTGTTTCAGGTGTTAGTATAGTCTTTTATGTTAGGAAGAATTAAGTAAGCATAGAAGGTAGACTGTGACTTCCAGGAAAAGGTAGAATTATTTAAAAATGGCATGTTTCTAGAATTTAACATTGATAAATATTGTTTTGTGAGATTTAAGATGATATTAGGTGTGACTTTTGATTCTTAACTGAGGAAAGAATATTAATTTAAGAAAATAGTTCTTAATTTTCATTTCATCCAAGAAACCTTATGATGCGGAAGGGCCTTTGGGAGTATTACTGATGGGATGAAATGAAAAAAGATTTTTTTGATTTTACTAGGAAATGTTAGCTTTACAACATGTTAAATTAGAGTGAAAACTATAAAAGGGATGCTTCACCACTTAAAATTCTAGTGTGTAAATGGGGAAATATATCCACATACTTCATGATGGGACTACTAAATAATTGTTGTGGTAACAATGTTATTTGGGTTATTTTCCATCGACTGATTAAATTTACACATTTCCTTCTTATTTGAGACACTCTTTGTCAAGATTAACTTTATCAACTATGCCTCAAAGAGGTAGTCTTGTTACATGAAGTTCCTCTACCTATTGTATCTAACTGTTATCACAAGTCCACTTATATCTTTTGTTAAGGTTTTTAGAGTTCATTGAGAACTGAATTAAATTTTATCATAGCTTTTCATCCTATAGTTGATGGACTGACTACACGAACAATGCAGACATTAGAAGATGTGTTATATGCATTTTCAATAGATTGCACCAGAATTTGGAATCCATATATTAATTATGTTGAGTTTTATTATAATAATATTTTTCATTTTAGTACATAGATTGCACATTTTGAGGCATTATATGAAAATATGTGTTGAACTCAATCATTTTGGGATGAATTCATAGAATGGAAGTTGATGAGACAAGAATTAGTAGAGGAAGTGGCTCAGAAAGTGAAGATGATCTAGAAACACATGAGTAAAGCTTAAAGAAGGAAGAAAGATATGCACAATATAGGAGGAAATAATTTTTTTGAGGTAGGTGATCATGTTTTCCTTAAAATATATCCTTAGAAAAGTTTTATGTGTTTTGGTATGAAAGTAAAGATAAGCCCACAGTTCATTGGACCCTATAAAATACTAGAGAAAGTTGTTCTAGATTCATAACCAGTATCGTTGCCTATGTGTTTATCTCACATACATAATGTATTTATTATTTCATTTTTAATAAAAAATGTGCCATATTAATATCATGATTTGAGCCTAGAAGTAGTTCATTTGGAAGATAACCTTTCATATGAGAAAAATCCAGTTTGATTTTTTGACTATAGATGGAATGCATTTCTGATATGTTAATTAATTAGGTAATGGTTTTGTAGAGAAATCCCAAGGTTAAATAACAAACATAGGAGCCTAAAAAACCTAAGAGGTAATGGTATCCTCACTTTTTTAATGAGTAAATAAAAATTGTGAGTATGAAATTTCTAGAACTTGGTGCAAATATAACAACCCATGTAAATATAAAATAGTCTATTTTTATTTTGGAATAAAAAAATTAAATTCATTATTAAAATATAATGAAATATGTGGTATTTAATGAAATTAAGGAATCAATACTGATAGAATAGTAACCTCACGTATGAGAGTGTAAATAAAATCTATTTCTATTATAAGTGAAAATATGATTTATTTACATCATGAAATTAGTAAATAATTTTTTTGAAATTGATAAATTATTTTTTGGAATTTTTATGACACAATAATATTTATTTCAAATTATATAATTAATATATTTATTTAAAATAAAACTAATTCAAAAATTAATTTTTTTGTCTTTTAATTATATGAATATTTTATTATACCTAAATTAAATTTTCAACGTATCATAAAATATATTATATTATTAAAATCAGTATTTTTCAAATAAAATATAAATTTAATTAAAAATTAAATTTCTCAGATTTAGAGAATTATTTTCTAAAATGGAGACCATTTTTTAATAATACACATCTAAAAATTGTTAGGTTGAATATGAGATATTTTTCAAAAAAACCTTGAATTTTTGGTGAATAGTAAAATACGATAATTTATCAAATATATAAATTATAAGTTAAATAGAATATTACTTGAGTAATTGATGATGTAATAAACCTAAAAGTGAAGTAAACTTGATTAGTTTAATATATTTTTTCCCAATTATCAATCTATTTAGAGTATTGGCCCAAAATAATAAACTACTGAATAAAATAAAAAAAAACAACACAAATCGCTTCTACTATAAATACAACCCCTCACCACCTCTTCTCCTTACTCTTCCAAAAAACCTTAATTTTTTTTAATTTATACCCAATTACCTTACCAATACACATCCCCATATCCATGACCTACAGGTCTAAATAAAATTCCAAAACCAAGATCCTTAAGGAGGTTCTCAAGGAGAAGAAGGTCAAGAGGTAAAATCCTCTTTCGTTTTCTTTTAAATTTATTTTATGTTTCTTATTTTATTATTCTATACTAACCTTCCCTCATCTAAGTTACATGATAACTCGATTATATTACATATACTTTAATTTTATTTTTTTAATGGAATATCCATAATCAAAATTTACCTCTTATCATATTCTTCTAAAAAGTATGAAAATGTTGTCTGTGATGAGTAGATTTCACGTCATCATGGACGATGTGTTGTAATTTTATTTTAACACATTCAAGGCTCATCATCAAACCATTATTATTTATAAACTATATTTTATTATTCATATTATATGTTATGTAATGTTCCGGAACCAATATTAAAACATGATATTAAATAAAATGATATAAGTTTGTGATAGCCGTAAAAACTGCCAAAATAAATAAAATCATTTTCATCAATATTTTATCTAATGAATCATCATTATATAAAAGGGAAAAATTATATTTGGTATCATTTTAAAATATATAAACATATAATACAAAATCATTCCAACTTTTAATTTATTCGTCCATTCAACAAGAAAACCCATAATGAACCAACCATATAAACCATGAAATAGATACACCCCAAACCAAAAAAATAAAAGAATATTATCAATAAATGTGGGGAATGATGTTATAAAAATGTGATATAAGGTTTTATAAAATTTGAAATAGTTCTGTAATAAATTAATAACACTCTTTAAACCATTATATATTAGTTTTGAACAAGTTTTAATGATGTAAAACCTATTTAAAGGGTATCTCTTTTTAAAAAAGCCTCTTTATTTTCTATTTATACGAAATTTAAAAAAGAAGTTTCCTTCTTAACATATACAATAAGAGCAGGTTATCCAATTTTCATGATTCATTAATTTTGTGATGTTTTCTTTATGACATTACATGATTATTTATATATAAAGGATTTTACTTTGTATTTTCATAGTATTCTTTGAAAACAACATATTTTTTCTCATGAAATGTTTTTGTGACACATGTTTTCATGTTTTATTATTATGTTCTAGTTAATTGTTTATGATAAATGGTTCGACTAATGTCTCACTCTAATACATGGTGTGTGTTTATGTTGTAAGTTAACCATAATGGTTATTCTAAATTTAACTGTGATAGTTGCACCATAAGGTAGGTGTGATGATTACATCATAAAGTAGCCATGAAGGCTATATTATAAGGTATCCATGAGGGTTACAAATCATATGGTTATCATGAGGGTTATAATCTTAAGAAAGTAATTCCCAAAGATACATTTATGCTTATATATATCTTTTCTATGTTTTATAAAAATCTCTTTTTTTCACAATGTATGTATATGATAATTTATGGGTGAAAAGTATGTCTTTGTGAAAATGATTTTAAATTTTCATAACTATTCATTAAATAATGGTTTCTTTTTTTATGTCCGTTACTGAGGTTTTTTATTCTCATTACATGTTTTATTTTTTTTAGAGGGTTTAAGCATGGGTAATAGAAAAAAAATAATCCAAGCTGAATGTTTTGAATATTTTTCAGAAAAACATTTCATGTTTTATTAAAAAAATTTGTATAATAGAATAAATGGATATTATTTTAATTTTACCCACTTTATATTCTTGTGGGTTGATATGTATGAATTATGTAATAATTCCCAAAAAATAAAAAATAATCTGAATATATATTTGGGAATGTATGAAATTGAATTATAAAATAATTTAATAGATTATAAAATGTTTATGGATGGGACCTTATATTACAGATCAAAAGATATGGGCATTAGAAGTACATCATCTCTAAGATATGTCTTAGAGATGTTTAACATTCAATGAACATAAATTTTTATCAACAACTTTGTTTGATTTCCATGACTAGTAAAATAGAATTCTTGGAAATGAAGTAATTTTTTTAAATATTATTAATGTTAATGTTTTGAAAAAATTACATGAAAATTTACTTTTAACATGGATTCCCAGAAAACTGACATTAAAATTCCTCAAAGAAGACTTTTAACATCATTTTTTCTAGGAACCGACATTAAAAGTATTTTTTTCACATAATATTATAAACAAAAGAAATTAATAATTGTTACAAAGTTGTTATTTACTTCATAGGATTCATGTTTAGTGGCTGTGGATCAAAAATAGTCTGACATATGAAAATATATGGACATATTAAGTTTAAAATCTATAAAACAATTCTTAGAGAAGTTGAACATCAAATAACCATAATGGTTAATTTATAACTACATCTGAGATCCACAACCAATAAAAAAGAATCTAGGTGAATGAACTATTAAATTTTATAATGTATTGACATCATTATTTGTACAAGAATAGATGACAAATTACTTTTAGTGCATGTTCTTAAAAAACCCAGGTGAAAAAACTATTTTTTCACATCAGTTATCATAAAAAAAATATCTAAATGATAATTTTATGTTAGGTTTTAATATAACCAACATGAAAACCTATATTTTCATGAAATTTATAAAAAACCCAAGTTAATGTTAATATTTAACATCTCAATAATGTGGAATTCTAATTATTTTACAGCAAAACATCAAAATGTTCTATTACTGCCTAAATTTTGTAATACCATGTTTTATTTTTCCATTTAATTTACATGTTTTAATAATCCATATTTATTAATTTTAGAATATATTATTTCAATCATCTTCATTCCACTAAATAAACTCATTTGATCATCCTCATCAATCCACTAAGTCTTATTTTGGTGATATCTTTATTTAATTTGTAATTATATTTCCATGATTATTTTTTCATTATTAATTTTAATAATTGATATACCAATTAATGATTGATTTTTTTCTGTAATGAAGAATAATTATTCTGATCATGGTAAAAATAAAAACTTTCCTTTAGATTTTAAAATTCATGCTAAGAAGAGTTATTTGTTTCAACATAATATCTTTCCTTAGAAGAAAAATATATCCCCTATGGCTTTGAAAACATTGAAAATTATTTCAAGAGTTTTATTTCTTCTTCTTGATTTCAAATTAGTTCTGTGATATTTTGTTTGTTTAATGATCTTATACTTTCCATAGATTAAGTAATCGAAATTATAATAAATATTTTCTGATTATTATCATTATATTATTGAATGATCCTTATTGATTTCAAATATTTAAGTGTAAAATAATTAGATTATAATGTTGAATAATATTTAGTATGGTTTATTATAAAAATGAACTATGTGTGATGTTGTATTAACTTAAATAATATATTTTGAATTTTATATCACATTGGTTCTTCAAAAACCAATGTGAGAAACCTATTTTTAACATTTATTTTCTTAAAATGGATGTGAAATATTCTCTTTAATGTTTATTTTATAATGACAAGTAAAAAAATTTGTTTTTGACATAATAATTTTTTGAAAACAGATTTTAGGATGGTCTTTCACATCAGTTTCAAAAAACGAAATGAAAAATAAAAAATCATTTTAAGGTATGTTTTAATAACAAATATTAGAAAACATATTTACAATATCACCTTCATATATTTCACCTCAAGATAAAACATAAAAAATTAAAAAAAAACCAATATAAAAAACCTATTCTTATATTAATGAAGAAATGAATATTTTAGTAAACCCTCAACCTAATTTCCAATATATCAAATGAAAGTAACCAATAAACTCTGTGAACCAATAAAATATGATAAGGTGTGTCAAAGATAATTAGTGAGCACAACCTCTATGGACCAGATAGAATGGATGAGTATATTTTATTACAAATACTAAGGTGGATCATGCCAATGAAGTAGTGAATGTTATTCTAGTTACTCTTTCAATAATAGTGAACATACTATTTAATTTTGGTTACATTCATTACTTTATATCAATTATGAGTATTAAAACTATTCAAGAACCCCCAAGAAACTTAGATGTTATGTTATCAATGAAAAGAGAAAATAGGTATTTTATTTTACCCCATGTATATAAATTTTACCTTCTTAAAATTTACTTGAAAATTTTCCCAGTAATCTTTGAGATACATCCAATAGAATAATTCAATGTAATTATGTTTATTTTTTTAATTCACTTTGATAGAGAAATGATAAAATTTTGAGAAAAATAAATAACCCTCCATATTATGAATCACCCTTAGATTCTATAAAACTATAAAGATGAGGATAAATCACCTTTGGAATCATCATTTAAACATAGATATTATTTTCTTATAATAAATCATATCAAGATAAAATGATTAATAATCAGGAAAAGATAATCATTGATGACATTCCCATTATAAACGAATACAGAGATGTGGTTCATAAATAATTAGATGGTCTTAATCTATGATAATAGGTTGAGTTTTTAGTATAATGAATATTTATTGATTTTCCAATATGAAATGATCAATACAAAATATCCACTATTGAACCTGAATGCATGGAGAATAAACTAAAAGAGTGTATAGATAAATGGTTTATATGATATTTTGAATCACCATGGGGTTAAACTACAATTTTTATTAAGATTATGTATGGATAAATGAACGTCTGAATTGTATACCATGTTATAAACATGATAACAATATAGATGAATTATCCTCTACCACAAATTGATGAGTTGTTCTATTAGCTACATAAAGCCCGAAACTTCTCTAATGTGGATCTTTGATCAGGATATTATCATGCAAAGGTGAAGGAGGATAGTCCTTAGATTTATTTTCCTAAATGGTATGGGAACTAAATGTTTATAGTGGTTCAAGTTGGACCCACTATTACTTCATATATCATCATATAATTAATGAATAGAGTCATAGGATTACCCCAACTAATATTTGGATGGATCAACTCACATTCTTTGGAAAAGTTATAACCAATAATGGGATATCTGTGGATCTATTGTATATAGAGAGAATTTAAGGCAGACCCATATAAATATATATAATGAATATATGTCGTTTTCTTTAATTAGACGAGTAATATAATTGATTTTTGGAAAACAAACCATGATTTTCAATCCAATAGGAAAGTTAATTTGGAGGGAATAATGTTTTTTCATAATGATTAATTTTAATATATCTTTAAAGAGTTAATTAAAAGTCTAATAACTTAACTTATGGATACATTAACCACTGGTGTGGAAGGATTTGTGATCTCTAGTGTCATATCCAAAAATGTCATTGGTAGTGTACTCATGAAAAATGAAAAGGTAATATCCTTTTCCTCCCACCTATTAATGATCAATGATAAGAACTACCTGAAACATGAATTATAATTTGCTATATTGATCTTTACATTAAGGATTTTGAGAAATTATTTCTATTGAGAAAATTGCAACATCTAAATTGATCCTAAAATTACCTGGTATATATTCACAAAAAGGATCTCATGATGAACCAAAGAAGGTGGTTATAGTTGATTATGGATTATGATTTTTTAATCCATTACCATCCTAAGAAGGAAAATAAGGTCGAATATCCTCTAAATTTAATGGATACCACAACCATATCCTTGGTGATGGTTGAAAGGGATCTAATCTTCTTAAACATAAAAAGGATTATATAGGAACCCTAAAATAATATAATCCTACCTTTCTCAAAAAACTTATCAAACATCCATTATTGAGAGGATCATGTTGGCCCAAAATGATGATGAGAAGATAAATAATAATACCATTAATAATTTATATTTTAACTTTACTAAATATAGATTTATAAGGTTTTGAACATGGATATGTGTCCCATCAATAACAAAAATAAAGTGGTAACTTCTAGATGATTCAAATATCTCAGGGTTCTCTATTTATAAAGGAAGCACTATGATTTATAGATATCGAAAGGAAAATGTTTTGTTGGAAAACATGAAGATAGGGATTAAATAATTTGTATCCCAATTATAGTATGAAAATAAGTAAACGATGATCGAAATTATAATGATTTTATGTTTCAATCGATACCTATACCAGTATGGAAATGGTAAAACATTTCCATGATTTTTTAAGGACTCACCAGGATATATAAAATAGAATGCATGATCTGTTCATCATCTAATCATTATAGACTTACTACATTATATTAAAAAAATAATATGAATGATAAGGTTACAATTTATCGTTGATTCTTGCTGGATGAAAAACCTCCCCATAGTTATCCTCATCATTTTTCTAGAAGCTGTAATTATTAATTTTTATAGCACCAGTTCCTCAAGATTCCTTCATAAACCAAAGAACATATCTTTAATGAAAACATAATTATCAATAATAAAAAATGTTGATAGGTCTTGTTATCCACATAAACTAAAAATTATTTATGATCACAATGGCTATACATATTTAGGAGTATCAATAAAAATAGTAGATTAAAATAACAACATAAATCCTCTCATCTCAATATCTTTCTTATTAGTCAACGACAATAATACAAGAAGTGGTATCAGACTCTCCTATTTTCCTCTTTTATAGATTTCAATTTCTTATTGATTACACTAATCATCAGCTTATCTTATATATCCTCCAACTTTAAGCTTCACAGAATATAGATCATAATCAGAGCCTGTACTATCTATATTATACATTTAATTAATGAAGTTATATAACAAATACAAAATTTAAAGTTAAACTTTTTAATTCTTCTCAATCTCTAAAATATTTACTAGAAAAGTAAATATTATTTCATTCTTAGATTTAGGAAACTTCAGGATTACTTCATTTTTATAACACCTTTAAAAACAAGTCTCACAATTGTTCTAATAATTAATGAATTCTTAAGGAATCAATATTCATGATACAATAAAATATCACAAACTCATCGTCCGTATTCCCAACTATTTTAAATACTCATTCCATTTATTTATATGAAACACTTCTATTTTTTTTATATTTACTTTCCACTGTGAACCCTTATTTCAAAATTTAATATAAGAGTGATTTTAATTAGGATGATTAATATAAGGGTTATTATTTTAAAAAAATTTCCAAATATTTAATATATCTAAAATAATATTCTCTTTTCATTTCATCCATATGTGAATGAATTCATGCACTATGACAAGATTATTTTATTCTAGGATGTGATTATAATTTCTTTTCCATAGTTATCATATAAAAAATGAAAAATTCCCACTCATCCATATCTTTCATTAATATTATCTTGAATATTGATCAATGTGACTGATATTTATATTTTAATCCTTGAATATTGTCACGAGAGACAACTGATTAATATCTAATTTTATTAATTAGATATTAAATTTGTATATCCTATGTATATTAATATGACTTAGAAATATAATTTTTTTTCTAAGTACTTAATTCATATATAAAACCTATTAAAGTCATACAAAAAATTGATTCCATATGTATCTTCAATGTCATATGAAATTAGTATTTCATTAGGAAATTTCATCTTTATAAAAATTCTTATTAGTGAGAGAAACTTCATGCATCTTCGAGTATCATTTATATAGAGAATTTATTATATTTACTTATATAGGTCATTGGTTACCATTACTTATATTCACATACATAACATTATTTAGACAATATATTTCATATCAGATGACCTTTACATATCTAGTATATAAATTTTGACATAATCTTAAATAGAAGTTACCTTTACATAGATTTGCAGTTACATTTATTTAGATGTTTATATTAATATACATTTACATAGAGTTTAGGTATTTATGAGTTACCATTATATAACCCTTGAGTTTAACATTATGGAATAATTAATATGCTTATAAGTGTATAATTCACACTACACTTACATTGATACTACAATTTACCTTGACATAGGTTGGAACATACCTTTATGTAACTCTTAGAGTTACTGAATCACCTTTACATAGCTACTATGAATGAAATATTTCTCTCATTATATACTAGAAGATTATATAAAACCCTAAAGGCTTTATAAAAACATCCATGAATTCATCCTAATGAATTTAAACAATACATATAGTAGCTTCCATGTTCATCAAAGTTATATGTATTCTTCAAATTTCATGTTAGCTCCACTATTTAAACTCATGTCTTTTAATATTTTCATTTATCTAGCTATTGAATCACCTTTAAAATGTGTTATAAAAAATGTTTTACCATTCATTAAAACAAATATTTTTCTAGAATATTTGTGAAATAATAATCACATAAACTATTCAATTATTCACATTGATAGAACTCAAATTATTCCAAGTCAATCTCTTCTTCCACATATATTGAAATATTTATTCTTATCTAGGTAAAAATTTTTATTAAAAAAAATATATCCATTTAATAGGGTATATTCAGTCTACCCAATTTTGTGTATTTTCAATATAATAAAATAAATTTACGTTATTATATCTATTTTGTATCATTTTCATTTCCCTTATTGATAACAAATATAAAGGTGTTTTTTGGGGTTAGAACTCATTCTACTTCAAACAACTTCTCCTTCCACTTCCAATTTTTAATATTGTTGGAATTAATTGAATGAATGATTAACAACATTTATATTCTTATATAAGAAAATATAGTAATAAAATTTAAGTCTACAATCGATCCACTAGTAGTGAAAACAAGGAATATAAGTTTAAATCTATTCTTATAGGGTACTATGAGTTGATGAGTGATCTATGATAAATGGAAGTTTATTCCTTACACCATTATAACATGATCTCATCTCAATATAATCAAAAAAATAATATAAGTTTAAGGAATAAACATCCATTTCTATTAGATCACTCATAAAGCCATAGTAACCTATGAGAATAGATTTAATATAACTAAAGAAGTTGTAGAAAATGTGATTTTAAAACAACATACATCAATTATAGGAGTTCTTTCAAGAAATTACAGATTATAATAACAATAATACCTGACTTATTTTATCGTGGAATTATCCTCAAGGAATAAAACTTAATATACTTAAAAGTATATTTAAAAATTTATACATTTTAAAATGTTGTTGAGATGAATTTTTACAAGAAGTATCCAACATAATTATATGCACTCAATTAAATATATAGGTTAACACCTTCAAGTACACATAGAAGGATTTAATTTTTTTGAATCCTCCTTGAATTATTTATAAAAAATTTACTTTAATTTCATTAATTAAATATAAATATATCCTTATTATTTTTATGATTCGATTATTTCACCCAAGAATAATACTATATGAACCCATACATTTTCAATGAAATTACCTCAATAACTTTCAATAATTTTTTTTAATAAATAAATCTAGATACTTCTCAATATGTTCTCCATCTATATCACCCCCAAGGAGACACTTCAAATAATCGTGATCATTAAGAGTCTCTTCAATAGATGAGTTTCAATATGACATATGTGTAGCATACACCAAGATGGTTACAACTTCCTTTGTGATATCTAGTTTTAATATCTTGCACACGTTATCTAGTTATCATCTTTTGAAACCCATCACCTTTAATTCAGGACATTCTAATAAAAAAATTATGTGAATATGGTGGATCTCCATTCTCATTAATGGGATCACATTAGATGATAATTTCTTATCATAAAATTTACATTCTCAATTTCTGAAATATGTATAGATTGAATCTTCATATTGGATTTCATATTTTTAGGATTTATTCTTTGTTATTATGAAATAATCAAATAAATTATTTTATCTGTTTTCATTATTCCTCTTTTTATAATCCATTAAGGAACATTCATATTTTAATTACACATTTATCTAGAGTAATATATCTTCTTGGCATGGAAACTTGGTTATGAAATTTATTGCAGTATTCTTATCATAAGGTCAGCTACCACATAATTTTTTAAAACTCATTGGTTTCAATTTTCAGACACCATCTCTGGAAATTGAACATCTTCACTTGTAATCTTCTCATCTCTTTTAGGACTATATTATTCATAGGATTCTTCAATCATTTTCCCTCTCAAAATTCCCTAGACAGGCCATTAAATGTTATTTAGGAAATTCTATTCTATTTTGGTGTCTCTACATGGATTTTTCTTCTCAATTATTTTCCTCCAATTAATCTATTTTTTATTTTCTTGGACTAACTTCTATTTTTTTTCTTTCTTCAAACACATACATCTATTGATTTTTTACCATGATTTTTCTTTTTTCCAAAAATAGAAAAGAAACTTCTCTTTTATATTCCACTCATTTTATACTTCTTGATTTGTATTTTTAAAATATCACCAGTTTTCGTATTATCCAAGGCAAAACCATTTATATTATGATGCTTGTTAGGTGTAATATATAAATAAATACATTTTCTTTGAAGGACATATCATATTTATCCATTATTTTTTCTTTTTATTCCCATTTTATTTTGATAAATATTGATATAAGAATGCACCATCTCAGTGACCACAACCATTGAAAACATCCTAAATATCTCAATGATTTCAAAATATGTTTGAGATAGGAATAGTTTTCAAAATATATGGATGTTTTATCTCCTTTGGATATATCCCCCTTACTATAGGATTTCAATGTGTCCTAAGTGCTGAATTATTATTCCAAAAATATGTTACCTTGATCCTAAATATATAATAAAACTAAAAGTGTCATATGAAACATTATATTCTATTTTAGAATTATTAATATAATTTTTTCTAAACTATATGATGTTTTTTTGGATGTTTCTCACAAATTTTGGGTCTTCCTTAGGGAAACATCTATTTTATGAATTCTTTTAACCACCTTTAACATTTTTGAAGTAATATTATGTATTTTATTTTTCAATGAAACCACCACTATTTGAAAAAAATCAGTAATATTATTATATATAGATATGAATGGTACCTTTCTCCAAGAGTTTTATGCAGATGCCTCTCAAAAGGATCTGAATTTAATTTTTTATAAAAATATTATTTTTTTGGAACCACGTATATCAATAAAAAATTGGTTTAAATCATTTTTTTTAATATTTTGGAATGTTCTGATTTGCATGGTTTCCAAATCTCTCATTTTTAACCAAAATTATTAGATTTCATGTTTGTGGAATATTTTTTATCTTCAATTGATATCAACTTGGATCTCTAATATATATTAAAATTTTAGATATAATATTCCTGCATATTGATTGATTATTGTAGGCCATTATAAAGAATGTTAACTTTTATTACATTAAATTACAACTAAGAATATTTGACAATTAAGATATTGGTATAATTTTTTTTTCAATACTTGAATTCATTATTTAAGAAAAATATTTATCACTTCCTCATTATAAACATTCATTTTCAATTTTGTTTCAGTAATGGATGTCTTTTCATTGCAATGTGACACTATTTATTCATTAGCTTATTTAAGGTTTGTGAGAGTGTTTCACCTTTTAATGTTCCCTCCCAACACATCTATCATTTATTTACCTTCATACTCTAGTTGTTCAATATCATGAATAAGTCCTTTTAAAAAACAATTATATGTGTAAAAACTTCAATAGGATCATTACTAACATACATTTCGAATTGAGAGTAGAAGTCTTCAACCATTTTTGTAGACTCATACTCTTCATAGTCTTAACAGATTAAACTAGTCTCTTTAAATAAATCAATTTAAATAGATTTAATAAAATGGATTGTATAAATATAATCAGATTCATGTATTAATTGATCCTTTTTTCTCTAGAAATATTTCTCTACTTAGTGGCACATATTTTTTCTATTTTACTAAAATTTTTGGTAGATACATTATAATTATTATTAGTAATAATGCAGAATTATTTCTCCATCTCATGTACTTATGAAATAAAATTATCATTTCTTTAAACCTATACTTCATATGAATTTTGTATAAATAACCTCAGAAAAATTGACCTAATATATTGTCGATGTATGATCTCACACCAGTTATAGTTCCTCATTATCCTGTATAGACATTTGGGGGGGGGTAAATCATTGTTTTATCCTTTTTGAATGTTATAATTTCATTTATATAATCCCCTATTAATCATGAACCTCAGTTAAGAGATATGTATCTAATAATGTGCTCACAACCATCACCCTAGTATGAATTTCAAAATAACAAAGAAAAGAAGAACACAAAGATTTTTAAGGTTCGACCTCAATATGAGATCCAAATATTTTGTATGTTTGGATTGAGTTCCAGGATCTTAAGAAATCACTAAAATATAGAATAGTGACTATAAAGGAATGAGGGTGGTGTTGTTCCCCAAATAACAATACAATAACTACACTATATTTAACAAGTTATGTGAATGATAAGGGTAGTGTTCTTCCATGATCCTTGAATCAATAACTACCTCCCGATAGTTCTTTATCCACCTACTAGATGATGGAGTTAAATATAACAACACCACTATGTACTCAAGAGTCCCCCATAAATCAATGAACATGTCTTAAACTGATAGATAATGATAAATAAACAGAAATAAATGTTGTAAATATTCCCCACTTGGATTCACTATTATATATGGGGATAAAGGTTCTTAATATTCAATAATCCAAATGAAAAATATAGGAAAAAACTAAAATAATGATATATTTTTCTCAATATCTTTTTATTTATTCGATACCAATAAGATAATAAATAGTAACTGAAAGTAAATTTTATTATTAAATAGATTTTAATGTCATCTATATTGCACTATTTAAAGGCATGAATTCTAATTTTTCTCACTTTTAGATAAAAAAAAGTCTAAAAAAGCATCAGAGCCAAGACTCCATATCATATTCTTTGACTTATAAAATATATGTAAAAAATAATCAATTTTAACTACACGTCCAATTTTTTTATCTCTTAAATATTCATTGCACATGTGAATATACTTTTCTTATTATAATTATAAAACTCTATGATTACCTTATTTTTGAAACTCAGTTTAAAAAATGTGCTAAAATTATTCACAGTCTTCCTACAGACTCATTGATTCCATAATCATGATATTTGAATGCATAAAAAACTCATATTATATATTATCTTATATTTTAAATACTCAATTCATATCATTATGTGAAAAAATAAGTTTTTTATTTCTCATTTATCTCATGGACCATTATTGTTTGGTGTAATATACTCCATTTTTAATGACACTAATGAATATTGAGTTTTTTATATTATAAAATATTTAAATATCTCAATCTAATCATATTTAGAATCTTCGTTTCCTTTTATATTTAATCCACATGTGCGTGAGTTAATTCACCCAAATGGGGATATTTACTTATAAATTATGATCTTTATTTCTTTAGTGGGAATTTCATATTGAAAACATCAGTTTCTTCACCAACTAGATCTTCCTTTAACCTTGGATTGAATCATTATAAATGTAAAGGATCAAGATATTTGAATCATATGATCTTAGTATAAGAATAATATAACTAATATCTCCTTTTATTCATCCATTATTATATATTTAAATCCTTATTATATTCATATGACTTAGAAAACTCAAATGTTTTCTATGTGATGATGTAATATAAAAAACAAGACGAATTTGTATGAAACTTCTAAAATATACATAACATAAAATTAATATGAAATTATAACTAATTTATAAAAAAGTTTTAATGAATTCATATGATATAGATATCCTTCACATAACTTCAAGTGAACCTTATATATACCACTAGTTAACTTTATGTAGATAACTCATTAGTTAGATTTATGAAGATTACCACGCTCAAAATTATATATCTAGTGTATTTCATAGCTGATGAACTATATATAGATGGTATATACCATTAAATATATAACGCCCCGAGCCCGCTCTTCCGGACTCGGTGCTTGAAAAATGCTGTGAATTGTTTTTTATTTTTTTTAAAAAAAATTACACAACACTTTAATGAAATGAGGATCTTTTACCGGTCTTGGTTCTGGAAGATTAGACATAAATTGCATTTATCGGGGCTGAAATAATAATAATAAAATTTTCCACTATGCTTCGGCGTGCTCTAACTCCATAAGCGACGACATCTAAGATAATCTCCTAAGATACCTGAAAATCATTTAAAAAAAAGGGTGAGCATTAAATTGCCCAGTAAGGGTTTTTAAAGCCATTGATAAATCTATTTTCAAAATATTACATGATAATACATTTGAAATATTGAATTAGAAATACCTTTGTAAAATAATTCTTTGGAAAATAATTATACTTTGAAAACAATTTAAAATTAATACAGCGATTCGATAGAAAATATTAAGCAAGCTATTAAAACAAAACAATTAAGGCCACTTGAAACTTTGAAGGCCATCATGGGCCTACCCACTTGAGGGATGGATTCATTATCCAACTCCCTATCATATTTACAAAGTTCAAGCACCATTTTCTTTGTAAAACATTTTTCAGCTTGCCTTACTTACATATAATTTTCGCTGGAGTTTTAAATTTTGGAGACATGTTACGGCACTGAAATACACATTACACTTATATATATATATGATTATGTATGTATGAATATATATATATATATATGAGCTTCTGTCGCATTTCACATTCATGTTTGGTTCAGACCAAACTTCTGTCCCCCATACCTTTCATATACATTTATGTACCTAAATATTTTATGGAAGACATGATTTTCATATTGTTATAATTTTAACCATTAAAATGAAATCACGAATAAAATTTCCAATGACATACTTGTTTAATTAATTTTAAGCATGAAATAATGAAATGAATATATAAACTATTAATAATCACATGCAATCTTTATGTCACACATGAAATTTTCAATAGCATTTCATATGCATTCACTCTTTCTTGAATATATATATATATAGTTCATACAATATGCATATTTATTATCCACACACGATTAGTGAAACCTATATGCACATTATAACATTAATAAAAATAATAGTCATTACTAATATGAAATCCATGAGTTAATTATAATACAATGAATGTCGATGATGAGCATAATAGCATGGCTATGTATCTATGCAAATGTGACGCCCATGATATTGATAAAACTTGATGGTATGTAATATTTTTTTTTGAAACATGGAGATAATTGAAAAAAATTATAAACAACACAATACCATCCATATATACATATATGGACATGTACTGCCATGAAAAAAAAACATAATTAAAACACTAAAATCATACTTTAAAATAATGTTTTCACTCTTAATAAATTTTGTAGAAAAGTGTCCAAAAATAAAAATTATTATTTAGCTTCATATTGAAATTCACATATAAATATATATATATAAATATGTATATACCAATATACATGTATATATAAAAGTAGGTTTTGTTCTTATCAAAACATAACATAAAACACTCTTTTGAAAGTTTTAAAAGGGGGATTGAGAACAACTTGAGTATATAAAGATGCAAATGAAATAAAGGTTTTGTAAATTGAAGATAATTGAAAATAGTCCCTTACTATATTCTACCAAAATTTCAGAAGTGAAAAACATGCTGATTTTGAAAATGAAACCATAGATGAAATAAATTTCAATTGCACAATTATAATTTTTGAAGAAAATAAATTGGCCGAATAAATGTAAAGATCCCTTACCGTTTTTTTTACTGAGGAACCATTCCCTCTATGTGTGACAAGCACGCAGTGTCTTAAAATGGGCATGCATTCCACTCCCAAATGAAAACCAAGGTACTTCTTATATATTCATTTCTTAGTGTGCTTCATACGCAAGTATGAAAAATAAATAAATAAAATTATTTGCCTCACAAATTTAATATGAAATTTGAATTGATGGGAAATTGACACCGTTTGTCTTTTATTAGAAAATTGGTATGTCAATAATGAATTTTGGACAGAACTAGGCATTGACAAAACTATTTTAAGAATAAATAATATGATCCATATTCTTACGGCGTTAAGTGGAAACATATCATTTTCAGATCATAATACCGTTATATTAAAAAAATAAATTAATCGAAACAGAACAATATAATGATTTGAAAAAAAAATTATCACAACAATCATATAGTTTTCAGAAAACGACTTGAAACTGAATTGGTCAACAAATGAACAGATTATAGTAATCATAATCGAACGGAGAAGAAGAAAACAGACACACAAATAAATCAATAATAATTTTTTTTAAACAATGAATATATTTCCGGATCAAATACGGGCATACCGTTAAAGAAATTTAATACAAACAGATATGGAAGAATCAAGTGGATCAATAAAATACAGAAATCAAATCTGGAAATCGGATAAAATAGAACAAAACAATACTTTATCATTGATGCACAACCATACAATAAGATTAGAAAATCATTGAAACTGATAAACAAAGATAGAAAACATGTAATTAATATACTGAAAACAATGGAAACATGTATGTGATTATCCTAAAACAGTGAATAACGATTTAAATCAACGTCATAAAGGGATAAATTGAAGAATGCGACAACAACGGAAAGCAACACATCATATCCGATCAAGTAGATATTTTTTTTGGAATGATTCGTATAAAAAAGAATTTATTATTTAAAAATTAGTTCAATAGATAAGGATTCAGATGATTAAATAAAATATAAACCTACCTCCATGAACGTTAAAACCCTAACCGCAACTCAAAAATGACCGGAGACATCGGATTCTCACTCGATTTGAAAACACTGAATTCGATCGGTCCGCAACGGATCTCCCTCGAACTCAAATCCAAGATGAATCGTCGACCTGCATCTAGTACAGCTACTCCGCCTCGCCTCTCGTCTGGGCACCCAAGCTTGACGACGACTCTCAGGTGAACACCAGACGAACCCGGTGGCACCCCAAGCCTCGACATTGACTCCCTCTTCTCGCGAAACTGAAACCCTCGCAAAGCCTTGCAATACAGAAACTCACGAAACCCCCTAACCTCATCAATCCCGATTTGTTTCTTTTATACTTCTATTTTATTATTATTTCATTCGTCGTTTTAATTAAATCATTTAGTTTTCATTTTTTTAACTTCATTTCATTATTTTTCTTTAAAAATCCGTTATATATATATTATTATTATATTTTAAATAAAAAAATTATGATTATTATTTTGACAAATATTATTAATAATAACACATTAAAATTCAATATCTTTTTATTCTAATTAATAATATTGAATTATCATTTAACTAAAACAAAAACCAATAATTAATTAAATAATTCTTCTTTTACTAAAAATGGGATGTTACATTCTCCCCTCCTTAGATTAATTGCACCCTCGCAATTATTTCTTTGGACTTATGAAAATTATGAATTTTCCATCTTTAGAATTAATGTATTTCTAAGGGGTCATAACTGTTTAACGGAAACTCTATTCCGTAGATTTTATTTTCTTCAAAAGACAATGTCTAACCTCCAAAGTTGTCTAGACCGTGCCTCTGATACTAATTATAACGCCCCGAGCCCGCTCTTCCGGACTCGGTGCTTGAAAAATGCTGTGAATTGTTTTTTATTTTTTTTTTAAAAAAAATTACACAACACTTTAATGAAATGAGGATCTTTTACCGGTCTAGGTTCTGGAAGATTAGACATAAATTGCACTTATCGGGGCTGAAATAATAATAATAAAATTTTCCACTATGCTTCGGCGTGCTCTAACTCCATAAGCGATGAAATCTATGATAATCTCCTAAGATACCTGAAAATCATTTAAAAAAAGGGTGAGCATTAAATTGCCCAGTAAGGGTTTTTAAAGCCTTTGATAAATCTATTTTCAAAATATTACATGATAATACATTTGAAATATTGAATTAGAAATACCTTTGTAAAATAATTCTTTGGAAAATAATTATACTTTGAAAACAATTTAAAATTAATACAGTGATTCGATAGAAAATATTAAGCAAGCTCTTAAAACAAAACAACTAAGGCCACTTGAAACTTTGAAGGCTATCATGGGCTTACCCACCTGAGGGATGGATTCATTATCCAACTCCCTATCATATTTACAAAGTTCAAGCACCATTTTATTTATAAAACATTTTTCAGCTTGCCTTACTTACATATAATTTTCGCTGGAGTTTTAAATTTTGGAGACATGTTATGGCACTGAAATACACATTACACTTATATATATATATATGATAATGTATGTATGCATATATATATATATATATATATATATATGTACGAGCTTTTATCGCATTTCACATTCATGTTTGGTTCAGACCAAACTTCTGTCCCCCATACCTTTCATATACATTTATGTACCTAAACATTTTATGGAAGACATGATTTTCATATTGTTATAATTTTAACCATTAAAATGAAATCACGAATAAAATTTCCAATGACATACTTTTTTAATTAATTTTAAGCATGAAATAATGAAATGAATATATAAACTATTAATAATCACATGCAATCTTTATGTCACACATGAAATTTTCAATAGCATTTCATATGCATTCACTCTTTCTTGAATATATATATATATATATAGTTCATACAATATGCATATTTATTATCCACACACGATTAGTGAAACCTATGTGCACATTATAACATTAGTAAAAATAATAGTCATTACTAATATGAAATCCATGAGTTAATTATAATACAACGAATGTCGATGATGAGCATAATAGCATGGCTATGTATCTATGCAAATGTAACGCCCATGATATTGATAAAACTTGATGGTATGCAATATTTTTTTTTGAAACATGGAGATAATTGAAAAAAATTATAAACAACACAATACCATCCATATATACATATATGGACATGTACTGCCATGAAAAAAAACATAATTAAAACACTAAAATCATACTTTAAAATAATGTTTTCACTCTTAATAAATTTTGTAGAAAAGTGTCCAAAAATAAAAATTATTATTTAGCTTGATATTGAAATTCACATATAAATATATATATATAAATATGTTTATACCAATATACATGTATATATAAAAGTAGGTTTTTTTCATAACAAAACATAACATAAAACACTCTTTTGAAAGTTTTAAAAGGGGGATTGAGAACAACTTGAGTATATAAAGCTACAAATGAAATAAAGGTTTTGTAAATTGAAGATAATTGAAAATAGTCCCTTAATATATTCTACAAAAATTTCAGAAGTGAAAAACATGCTGATTTTGAAAAAGAAACCATAGATGAAATAAATTTCAATTGCACAATTATAATTTTTGAAGAAAATAAATTGACCGAATAAATGTAAAGATCCCTTACCGTTTTTTTTACTGAGGAACCATTCCCTCTATGTGCGACAAGCACGCAATGTCTTAAAATGGGCATGCATTCCCCTCCCAAATGAAAACCAAGGTACTTCTTATATAGTCATTTCTTAGTGTGCTTCATACGCAAGTATGAAAAATAAATAAATAAAATTATTTGCCTCACAAATTTAATATGAAATTTGAATTGATGGGAAATTGAAACCGTTTGTATTTTATTAGAAAATTGGTATGTCAATAATGAATTTTGGACAGAACTAGGCATTGAAAAAACTATTTTAAGAATAAATAATATGATCCATATTCTTACGGCGTTAAGTGGAAACATATCATTTTCAGATCATAATACCGTTATATTAAAAAAATCAATTAATCAAAACAGAACAATATACAGATTTGAAAAAAAAATTATCACAACAATCATATAGTTTTCCGAAAACGACTTGAAACTGAATTGGTCAACAAATAAACAAATTACAATAATCATAATCGAACGGAGAAGAAGAAAACAGACACAAAAATAAATCAATAATAATTTTTTTTAAACAATGAATATATTTCCGGATCAAATACGGACATACTGTTGAAGAAATTTAATACAAACAGATATGGAAGAATCAAGTGGATGAATAAAATATAGAAATCAAATCTGGAAATCGGATAAAATAGAACAAAACAATACTTTATCATTGATGCACAACCATACAATAAGATTAGAAAATCATTGAAATCGATAAACAAAGATAGAAAACATGTAATTAATATACTGAAAACAATGGAAACATGTATATGATTATCCTAAAACAGTGAATAACGATTTAAATCAATGTCATAAAGGGATAAATTGAAGAATGCGACAATAATGGAAAGTAACACATCATATCCGATCAAATAGATATATTTTTTTTTGGAATGATTCGTATAAAAAAGAATTTATTATTTAAAAATTAGTTCAATAGATAAGGATTCAGATGATTAAATAAAATAGAAACCTACCTCAATGAACGTTAAAACCCTAACCGCAACTCAAAAATGACCGGAGACATCGAATTCTAACTCGATTTGAAAACACTGACTTCGATCGGTCCACAACGGATCTCCCTCGAACTCCAATCCAAGATGAATCGTCGACCTACATCTATTACAGCTACTCCACCTCGCCTCTCGTCTGGGCACCCAAGCTTGACGACGACTCTCAGGTGAACACCAGACGAACCCGGCGGCACCCCAAGCCTCGGCATCGACTCCCTCTTCTCGCGAAACTTAAACCCTCGCAAAGCCTTGCGAAACAGAAACTCACGAAACCCCCTAACCTCATCAATCCCGATTTTTTTCTTTTATACTTCTATTTTATTGTTATTTCATTCTTCGTTTTAATTAAATCATTTCGTTTTCATTTTTTTAACTTCATTTCATTATTTTTCTTTAAAAATCCATTATATATATTATTATTATATTTTAAATAAAAAAATTATGATTATTATTTTGAAAAATATTATTAATAATAACACATCAAAATTAAATATCGTTTTATTCTAATTAATAATATTGAATTATCATTTAACTAAAACAAAAACCAATAATTAATTAAATAATTATTTTTTTTCTAAAAATGGGATGTTACAAAATATCTTCTTATATTGATGTTGCCTTTTTATATATATATTTAGTTACCTTTACCTAGAAGATGATATTTAGAGTACCTTTAGGTAGCTCTAAAATTCCACAATTCACCATTATGTAGCTTATATAAATTATTGAATTATATAATTATCTACCATAACATTATATATATTAATAAATACCTTTTAAAAACCTCTATTAATTCATGTAGGTGTATTTAATAAATAAAAACAAATTCCTTTTACATACAACCCTTTAGTGTCTTATTCAACTTTTAATCTTGCCTCCCCCATTTTATCGTATGTCTTTTGATTTTCTCATTCAACTAGCTATTGAATCAAATTTAATACTTGATATAGATAGTTTTTCATCACCCAAAAAACTTTTCAATTTTATTAATTATTATTAAATGATTCATCACAGATAATATGAAATCTCTCCATTTTATTATATAGCCTTTCATTACATTTTACAAACAGAGGATCTTTAAAGTCTAGTGTCTTGGAAATCAGGAATATAAAACATGAGAACAACATAAAAAATTCTTGTAAACCAATTTTAAGGCTTAATAATAGGTTAATCCTATGTACATTTACTACATCTCATATCCTAGAGATAGACATCAAAGGAAAGGGTGAGCAGAAGGCCCAGTAAGGGTAAACAAGGGAGTCAATATACTTGTGTTATCAATAAGAACTTGAATAAAAACATGAAGACATGAACAATAGAAGAATATGAATATCATAAATAAAAGAACGTGGAACATAACCTGAATATATGGCTACAAAATTTCATTTATACATTCATGAACATATCACCATGGTCCATCCCCAAGGTGTCATAAAAATTACCAAGGTTATTCACCAAGGTATCATGAAACTTGTCATCTCTAGAGATTAAATATTTACCCAATTCATTGGAGCCCTATCAGGGCACACACTTAATATGTATTTACTTAAATGTGAGCCACATAGATCATAATAAAACATTTCATAAATAACCCATAGTGAATAAAAGGAATGGGTTTCATTTCAAAATTGTGACGTTTTAAAAGCTCTTAAATATAAGATCATTATATCTTTTATAACCCTTGGAAAGGGAGTGAGGGATATATGTATTTTCTTTCCAGAATAAAATATATCATATTATATATTTTTGAACAACCATATTATCTAAATAGGTCTGGGTATTCAAATAAATAAACAAGGGAATTTCCTTAGAGAAAGAGATAGAAATTTTGAGGTGAAATTTCTGCAGCATAACGACTATATAACATGGTTTTAGAAAACATTGGAAAGAGAGGGTAAAAGAGTAAACCACTCATAAATTACATATAATAAAGTGTAAATATATAAAAACATGGAGATAAGAACATGGTATTGAAATTTTAATGACATACCACATGAAAAGAAACATGAAAAAAAGAGAAGACACAATTCCTTTTACGAGAAATTCGGCAGCCTAACTACGTCACTTAAAAATATAGAATACAAATTGATGAGAGAAGAAAGGGTCTCTCATCATTTGGACATAAAATAGACATTAATAAGAACATATAAGTACATACCCTAAACATAAAGAGATAGAAAATATAATACACATCACAAAGGGAGTCATGACTTAAAAGAAGGGTGAAATGATCGCATACCTTGAAGAGTAACTTTGAAAGCTTGAAGGTCGAGACCTTGGGAGGCCTGAGCGCACATTAGGAGGACTCCTTGGGAGGTAAAAATACCAGATCTTTGTTGGGGAGGATTTGTAAATGATATGAATTATGGAATGGATTTTTATTTATTGGAGAAGTGAGGAGACAAAGCATTAATTGCCAGTGAACACCTCATCGTTGGTATTGGAAAACCCATGGTCTTGACCATTGTATTTTCTCATCGTATTGGACAATTGGGACAATTCATACCTTATCTTACTATTCATAAGTCAACCAGGTTTATTTCATAATTATTACATCCTTAATGATGTCATTAAGAACCCAAAACTCAAAAACTATATTTTCACTATTCACCAAAAAAATCAACTCTCAGAAAAATCCTCAAAACTCACCTTAACCAAATATAGATTCTCTAATTTAAAAAATGAACTGCATTTTATGAAAATAATTTTCTATATATTTTTAATTTAATTTTTAAATAAAAACACTATTCATTTAAAATTCAACTATTTCAGAAAAATCCCAAAAATTCACCTTAACTTTATATCGATGCTATGATTTCTAAAATGAACTCCATTTTATGAAAATAAATTTTTAAATATTTTTAATTTAATTTTTAAATAAAAAAATCTATTCACCCGAAAAAACTAATACTTAACAAATAATTTCTGAAACAGTTATTTACTTATTTTATTTAATCAAATTACTTTATAAAGGTGCCTAAATTATATTAATACTTTCTTAAGTGAAGTTACTTAATCTATTTTGTAACAATACTAATCATAAGCATAAAATAACTATTCATAATTTACTATTCACTAAAAATTAAGTTGATATTATTAGACTCTAAATTTCATTCTGAACATAGTTGTAGAAGACCATTTTTTGAAAATCATTACACATTATTAATTATTTAAGGTTTACATAATTTTTTTAAATATCATTTTTCTGAAATTCGTCAATAATATGCATACTATATTTATAAGGACATTTAGAGATTCAAAGATTTCACCATAAGAAGAAATCAAAATTTTTAGTTAAATAAAATTATTACACAAGGTAGTTACGGTCTTATTACACAACCCTTTATAACACCAGCATAGGGCCTACGAGTAAGGTGTTCTAGGGTGATAGAATCTTGGGGAGGCTCAGCCAACATTCCATGTGTAGTGATTTTTATCATCTTGAACTTATCGCGAAGGTGATTCCGTTCCAGCTTCACACAATGATGTTCGGCTTGTGTTTGGTCTAGAGCAAAGGCCAAAGGTGCTACCTCCTTCCCGAGTTCTGTCAGATGGGCTTTGATCAGCCCGAGACTACTGGATGGGGCCATCGAATCTTCATTCTATATTAATTAATCAAGATCACTTGTATTTATAGATAATAATCGCAACATTTAGTTTCCAACGGTCATATTTTCCGACGGTCATATTGACCAATGGTCATATAACAGTAGAAACCCAATAGTCTTATTTTAATTATACTCATTTTATTAAATGGAATAGTTTATTTGAGTATAAAATAAAATAACACACAATGTTAGGAAGCAAAATTGATTCCAAATTTTGGGTCGTTACAATCTTCCCCCCTTAAGAAATTACATCCTCACAATTTTAAAATTGGGCTTGGAAATTTCATTGAAAGTCCCGCATCAGAAAAAGAGTCAGCAAAACTATTACACTAAAAGAAAGAAATGGAAGTACAAAGGTAACCCGAGTTAACCCATAGTTGGATTCCATGTATGAAAACATGGATATGGAATAAAAAACAAAGGGTCATGTTCTGATGGAGAGTGATAGAAAACATGATTATGAGAAAATTAACAACAAGAAGATCACAAACATAAGATGTGTAAAACAGTCTTTCATTACCCAGTAGGAAATGTAAACCAACAACATTTTTGTTTTGTGTTCCTTTTCATAATTTTGGGGAATTCATTTACTACATAGAATAAAAAAATAAGGAAATATACTTACCTTCATGTAGCGTTTCATCCCTTAATAAGTTTCCACCAAGACTAATATTTTTTCCAAAAAATGAGAATTCAAAAAGACTTGGTCTCATCAAAAGAACAAGAATCATTTTCTAGAGAATCACATAATCCACAATAGAATAACTATATTTTTCCATTTTCTTTAGTCATCAACTAAAACTAAAATGGTTAGTACAAGATAATATAATCCCCTAAAAGGATTATCCTTTATAAAATGAAATATGACTATTAATATCCAAAATTCAACAAAAGCACCCAAAGTTCTAGAAAGACCATTCAATACACAACCATCCTTAAAATTCATCAGAATAATCCAAACTAGGATTGGAACCCAAAACTCAAAAGGATTTAATCATATAGTCTACCCCAATAAATCTTAACATTTATCTCCAAATAACACCGACTACTATTAAAGTTTTATACTAAAGTGTAATTATCCTATTCACATATTCTCTATGCTAGGTCCATCATTTTCCAGAAATGACTCAAATCACCATATTTCCACAATAAATACATAAATTACTATAAAAAAATTCAACCATTCCTCCTAAATTTAAATCCTATAGTATTTTATTTCCCTTAGTCATATAGTACTCTAAAAGAGAAAACATCGTCCAAAACAACCTTTATCATTTAATCACCAAATTGTTTTCCTATACAAAGGATATCTATTTACTAAAACATAAGTTTCCAAAATCAACTTATTCTTGATCCATAAAATTTAGTAGGTGCATTAGTAAGTCTGAAGGGAATAAAAACAAACTCATATTGCCCATATCTTTATTGGAAGGATGTTTTTAGAATATCATCATTCTTCACCCTCAATTGATGATAACCAGAATGAGGATCAATCTTAGAGAAGAATTGAGCCCCACAAAGTTGGTCAAATAAGTCATCAATTCTTGAAAGAGAGTATTTTCTCTTCACTGTGATCCCCTTCAGTTCTCTATAATCAATGCATACCTGCATTGATCCATCCTTCTTGTTCACAAGGACTGGTGCTACCCAAGGAGACACACTTGGTCAGATAAACCTATTCTCCAATAGATCTTGGAGTTGTTTCTTTAATTCCTCTAGCTCAACATTTTCCATCCTATAGTTGGTCTTTGACATCAGAAGAGATCCATGTACGAGTTCAATGGAGAAATCTACCTCTCTTTCTTGGGGAGGTCCGAGTAACTCCCAATGAATTACATCAATGTATTCCGAGACGATGAAGACATTTTTTAAAAGAATACATCCTTAGTGAGAAAATTATTTCATTTATGAATCTTTTAACTAAAAAGGATTTTATGTCTTAAAATTTCATGCCTAGACAATTACATTTTTATATAATTCATTATAATGATTCATAAAAATCATACGATTAACAAAACATATCCTTCGGGAGAGTCATAACCCAGAGTGCAGCAAGTCCTGTTGTCATGTAACAGTTCCCGTTTGAGTCTAGCTCAATGCAGTGTTTTCGAGTTTTACATCTATGAACATCTGTGCCAGAGCCACATCAACCTTCTTGTATCCTGACAGGGATGTATTTTCTTGATAAACCACTTACTCAATACTCACAAAAATACCAGGAAGATTTCAAATATTTAAACTTTTCTATAGGGTTATTCCTAAAGTTTTAATATCCTAATTTCCATAAATAACATAAATATCCTTTGATACCAACTATGACATCCCTCCTTTTTATTACATAAAATTTCATTACATTTTATAAATAGAGGATCTTTAAAGTCTAGTGTCTTGGAAATCAGGAACATAATACATGATAACAACATAAAACATTCTTCTAAACCACTTTTAAGGCTTCATCATAGGTTAATCCTATGTACATTTACTGCATCTCGTATCCTGGAGACAAACATCCAAGGAAAGGGTGAGCAAAAGGCCTAGTATGGGTAAACAAGGGAGTCAATGTACTTGTGATATCAATAAGAACATGAATAAAAACATGAAGAAATGGGAAATGGAAGAATATGAGTATCATAAAGAAAAGAACATAGAACATAACTTGAATATGTGGATACAACATTTCATTTAGACATTCATGAACATATCACCAAGGTCCATCCCAAAGGTGTCATAAAAATTACCAAGGTTAGTCACCAAGGTATTGTGAAACTTGTCATCTCTTGGGATTAAATCTTTACCCAATGCATTAGAGAGCTATCAGGGTACACCCTTAATATGTCTTTAATTATATGTGATCCACATATATCATAATAAAAAATTTCATAAATAACCCATATAGAATAAAATTAATGGGTTTTATTTCAAAATTGTGGTGTTTTAAAAGCTCAAAAAATAAGATCAATATATCATTTATAACTGATGGAAAGGGAGTGAGGGTTATATGAATGTCCATTCCAGAATAAAATATATCTTATTTATATATTTATGAACACCCATAGAAAAAAAAATAGGTTTGGGTATTCACATAAATAAACAATGGAATTTATTTGGAGAAAGAGATATAAATTTTGAGGTGAAATTTCTACAACATAACGGCTATATAACATGGTTTTAGAAAACATTGGAATGAGAGGGTACAAAAGTAACCCACTCATAAATAAATTATAATAAAGTATAAATATATAAAAACATGGAGAGAAGAACATGGTATGTAAATTGGAATGACATACCACATGAAAAAGAAACATGAAAGAAAAGAGAAGACGCGATTCCTTTTACGAGAAATTCAGCAGCCTAACGGCGTCACTTTAAAATTCAGAAAACAAATTAATGAGAGAAAAAATGGTCTATAATCATTTGGAAATAAAATGGAAATTAATAAGAACATATAAGAACATACCCTCAACATAAGGAGATGGAAAATATAAGACACAACATAATGGAAGTCATGACTTAAAAGGAGGGTGAAAGGATCCCTTACCTTGAAGAGTAACTTTGAAAGATTGAAGGTCAGGACCTTAGGAGGCTTGAGGGAACCTTGGGAGAACTCTTTGGGAGGTAAATAGACCATAACTTCACTGGGGAGGTTTTGGAAATGAAATTAATGAGGGAATGTCTAGGTATTTATAGGAGAAGTGAGGGGATAAAGCATTAATATCCAAGGGACACTTCATCGGTGGTATTGGAGACACCATGGGATTTACCATGGTATTTTCCCATTGTATTGGCCACTTGGGACACCTCATACCTTATCATACTATTAATAAGTCGACCAGAATTATAGACTAATTATTACATCCTTAATGATGTCATTAAACACCCAAAACTCAAAAACTATATTTTTACTATTAACTGAAAATTCAACTTTCATAGAAAAATCCAAAAAACTCACCTTAACCAAATATTGATTCTCTGATTTCAAAAATTAACTCAATTTTATGAAAATAATTTTCTAAATATTTTTAATTTAATTAAAACAAACTGTATTCACTGAAAATTCAACTATTTCAGAAAAATCCCAAAAAATTCACCTTAACCAAATATCGATGCTCTGATTTCAAAAAATGAACTCCATTTTATGAAAATAATTTTCTAAATAATTTTAATTTAATTTTTAAATAAGAAACACTATTCAACCAAAAAAACTAATACTTAACCAATAACTTCTGAAACAGTTATTTATTTATTTTATGAATCACAATACTTAATCAAGGTGCCTAAATTATATTAATACTTTTTTAAGTGAAGTTACATAATCCATTTGGTACCATTACTAATCATAAACATAAAATCACTAATCATAATTTATTATTCACCAAAAATTCATTTGATCTTATTAGACACTAAATTTCATACTGAACACAACTATAGAAGACCATTTTTTGAAAATAATTACACATTATTTATTATTTAAGGTTTACGTATTTTTTTAATATCCTTTTTCCAAAATTCATCAATAATATTCATAATATATTTATCTGGACATTTTAAAATTCACAAACTTCACCATAAGAAGAAATCACAATTTTTATTTAAATCAAATGATTACACAAGGCAGTTATGGTCTCCTTACATAGCCCCTTATAACACAAGCATATGACCTAAAAGTAAGGTGTGCTAGGGTGATAGAAACTTGGGGTGGCTCGGCCAACATTTCTGGTGTAGTGATTTCTATCATCTTGAACTTCTTGTGAAGGAGATTCCATTCTAGCTTCACAAGATGAAGTTCTGCTTGGGTTTGGTCCAAAGCAATGCCAAAAGGTGCTACCTCCTTCCCGAGTTCCGTTATATGGGCTTCGATCGGCCAGAGACTACTAGATGGGGCCATCTAATCTTCTTTCTATATTAACTAATCAAGATCACTTGTATTTATAGAAAATAATCGAAACATTTAGTTTCCAACGATCATATTAACCAACGGTCATATTGACCAAGAGTCATATAACAATGGAAACCCAAAGGTCTTATTTTGATTATACTCAATTTATTAAATGAAATAGTTTTGTTGAGTTTAAAATAAAATAACACAAAAAATTAGGAAACAAAATTTATTCAAAATTTTAGGTCGTTACATATAATATTTAATTATTCACATGTTTGGAACTCAAATTCATTCAAGTCATTCTATTCTTCCACACATATCAACACATTTATTCATACAATGGAACCCATTTTTTAAAAAAATTAAACCATTTGGAATGATATATTAATAAAGGATATCATAAAATATGATTCATAATGTTAGGGGGTGATATTTCTAGCCACCACATACCTATTATAAAATGTGTTATATGTTTCAAACTATATCACATCTTTCAAATTATAATTGAATTGTAAAATAAGATATAAATGAAAAGTTTTTCATCCACTTAAAAAACACGAATTGGTTTATTGTGTTAACACAAGTAATGTTAATAATAAATTAATTTCATATCATATTAATATTCAAGATCTAATTTTAGGGATCCATATTTAGTAAAATAATTTTCTATGATTTTAAAAATTTACGAACTAAATATTTTTTTATAACTAAGGTGTTTTCCATGTAATAAATGGTTTTAATTAAAAGTAAAATTACTAAATTTTAGAAACATAATTTGATAAAATTTAATTCATTTTTGGATATCATCATATCAAAGATAAAAAAAGGTGAATTTTTGTGCTGTTTTTTGAAAACATTGATTTAATTGGTAAATAGTGAAAATATTAATTTTTATAAAAATAATCATTTCATAACACATTTTTAAAAGTGAACCATTATATTTTTGGTCGGTTATCTATATCATTTGGGATGTTTCTATAATATGTATTTTTATTTTTTTCAACATATCTTTTTGTGAATGTTTTTGTTGAACATTTGATAAAGAGTTCCTAAATCTATTTAGAATGTTCTTCTTATGAAGTGTTGGAGGACATGAAAGAAGTTTACTTGAAAATGATAGGAAACATTCATAATGTAAGATGAAGCTATTACATCCTAAAAGTTCCTAACATCATAATGAAAATCATGATCCAAGATGAAGTTTTTCATTTTTATACAATGAAAGATAAGTAAAGTAGTTTCGATAGATGAACCAAGGATGAAATTATCAGATTACGATTTTTAAGGTGATAAATTTTTAGCTAAAATTTTGATCTTTTATAATGTCACTAGTTGAACAATATATAATGTTACCATAATAATTTATGTATGATGTACTCACTAGAGAGTATAAATATGAAGCGGCAATAAACGATGACGTAGGGAAATCATAATATCATAAATAAGTATTTTTAATAGAATCCTTTTTTTGCTTCCAAAATGTTATTGTAAATTAAACTAAATGAGTTTAGTAGATTAAAGTATATGAGGAACTAGATAGAATGGGTGTACAACGATGAAGTTGTACAATGTGAGATTATTGATTTTGAATCATGGTGTGCATGTCTATATGAAGGAAATGGTTCATGTCAATATAAATAAGAACCATCGGTCTATGTTTTTTTTCCTGAAGAAAAATTCTTACATATATTTAAATTTATATCTAATTGAATAAGTTCATGTATCTTTGAATGAACAAGTGAAAGGAAGATCATCAAACAAAGAATGAGAAATATCACTAAGATGAAATACTGATATATGATTGTTATGTTAATAATTCTAAGATACATTTGATGATCCAATATGAGAAAAAAATTCACGATGTCATGATATACACAATTATTAAATTTTTTACCAATATGTGTTTTAGGACTTCATCATATATATATTTATAGGAAATTTATAATAAAAGATGTCCTTGGGAAGTAGTTAGACAAACATACCTTGAATGGAATTTTTATGATATTTAAAAAATATTATAACCCTCCAAAATCATTATAATTATAAGATTATCCTTCAATGTTTGTTTATATAGATATGATAAGGAAGTTTGAAGAACTTTATTATTATCATGTTTAAAGATGTTTGAAGATACAAATAAATAATTGAGTTTGTAATAAGATTCTAAAATACTATAGAAGGATAGATAAGAATAAAGTGAAAATTATATGATAAATTTTTTTGTTATTTGAGGTTTTCATGAGAAGTAAAATTAATTTTTGTTTCAACTTTTTCCTATGTGAGGGAACCTTTAGAAATATGATTCATGTAAAAATCATAAAAATATTGTTCACTCATATGAAAGAACTCATATGCTATATTTTTTCATGTAGATTGATTTTACAACTTATTTAGTTAATAAAGATTGGATACCGATTAGATTCACTGAATAGAGGAACTAAATTTAGTTATAGATCATAAATGTGAGTCAAAGACAAAAACTAGAGATACTAGACAAAAATTGTACGAATGAGAGTTTACAAAAATATTGTAAAAGAAATTTGTTTCTATTCAATTGATAAAAAGTAAATTAGGGGCATATTTTGTGGGGATAACTAGATGGAGTATACTAAACAAATTCAAAATGTGAACTAGATGGAGATAAAAGAGAGATAAAATCATATGGAATATTTTAGACAATATTTCTATGATCTTTTTCCAATGTTTCGTATACATGATTAGTCTTATAAACATAAGCAAAATTATATATCTAAAAAGATTTAGTAAAATATTTATTATCTGGTAGTTAAAGGAGTTTAATTGGAGTTGTATAATGTTTTACTCATTTCTTATAACGGTAGATTTACATGGATTGATGGGAGTCACTATAACAAAGTTTCAAGTCACCACATTGAGGTCAAACCTTGTAAATATTGTGTTCCATATTATTTATTATTATTTATTAAAACTTGTGAAATTATTATACAATGTTGATATGGATGGAAACGAAAACATGTTATATAAATTAATTTTAAGAAAATTGAAATTGTAAAAGATAACTATTGATTGAACACCCCATTATCAGTGGTTATAACAACCCTAAATAACTTCAAGTGATCTTAGAGATAAGGTTCCCCTCGTCATATCCTTATCATATAAAATCTCAACTTAGTGAAAAATAGAGGTATTCAATCCTTTGTTGTAAAAATTATCATGGCTGAAAAAATATGTTTCTAAAAAATATTAATTCACTTTCCCTCGAGGTAATTGATGTAGTAACATTCTAGTTTCCACCCATAAAGATATATGATCATATAAAATATAAGGATAGAATAAATATTGAGTTAGATGAGAAAACATTAAATTTTATTCTAATGTCTTTATTAGAAAATGTTTTTATATAGGTTAAGGGTCTTATTACAGGTAAGGAAACACGGGAAAAACTCATAAGTATCTTCAAGGTAAATATAAAAGTGAATTATGAAAAGATACAAATATGGAGATAAATACTGAGGATATTAGAATATGATACAATGAAACTAATATGAAGTGCTTATTTTGAGATAATAAAGTCCTTATAAAAATCAAAGGATTCATAGGTTCATTGGATGATTATACCATTTTTAAAAAACTTATGAGAAACATTCTTGACATGTATTATTCTAAAATTTGTTAATTATAAGATTGAGATGATTTATCTTGTGAATAATTATATATACATATTGTTTTATATGAGATAAGGAAATATCTATCTTTAAAAAAATTAAGGATGAAATTAATTTTTATGTTATTATATATAAGAAAATCCAAGATGTTGATAATTTTATATTTAAATTTAGTGATTTAAAAAATAATGATAATGATGATTTCAATGAAAAAATCTTATCTTATATCTTTATGAATTAGTGGAGAGATAGAGGAAAAAATATAGGTAAAATACCTATTAATTGTTTCTAGGGTATAATATTTTGGAATTTAATTATAAATTAATCTATAAATAATTTTAGAGAATATTAAGATGATTCTAAAGAAAACAATTAGTGGAAAATGTCGAGGAATATTTCTAAGGGAGATAAGAAATCCATATAATATAATTAAATTTTCATCGAGAAAAAGAATTATGTTTGGTAAGAATGTTGAGTATGACTCTAAAAAAATACCCCCATAAAATGGAAATACTGATAATTTATTTATACATTAAAGAAAATGTATAGAAAAAGAAAAATATTTTAACAATGAAAAATAAGAAGATATTGAACCCTATAGAGAATATCAGCAAAGATTAAAGATTATGGAATATCATGATAAAAAAGCTAATAAAATAAATCAAAATATTAAATAAATAAGGTGTGATGAAGAATATAGGAAAGAAATTTCTTCTTTAAAATGTATATGATTTCATAGAGGTTTTGAAGAACCTCAAACTGAATGTTTTAAAATTAGTGAAGATGGTGAATATCAAAGTAAAAAACATACTACTAGGGAAGATATGGTTTTTAAAAATCAGTATCTATTTTTTAAGGTTAAATAAACCCTAAGTAATATGATTAAAAAATTCAACAAGTATTCAATGGTATAGGCTGAAACATCTCATGTTGGTGAGAAAACTTTCCCTAATAGTTCATTAACATCATAACCCATAAACATAAAATTTCATATAATATTTATAACTCAGAATGTGTTTGAAAAATAATTGGATAACATGGATATAGAAAGCATTTTTAAAAATTATCAAATTAGTAAACGTTTAAAATAACCTCTTTAAGAAGGATCCCCCACATAAGGGATAAATTTACATATAAAGGTGTTACAAACCTCAAAAAAATTTCTACAGGGATATATCGTACTTCAAAAAATGATAATAATTCATCATATATTATTGTATTTTTGGAATATAGAGGAATAATGAATATTATTATTGGGAAAAAATTTATATCATAGGAAATATGCCTGAATTAAGGGGGATATATGGTGGAAGAAAATAAGAAAACATTCTTATGTTTTAGGAAGAAAGAATGTAAAAATAAATAAATTTTATAAGGTATATGATGAAATGAATATATGATTTTCTAGAGAAATTTTATGAAATATGTGACAAAAATAGTCACCTTATTGAATAATTTCTTTCAAATATTTTGGTAGAAGATTCATATGATAGAAAAGAAAAATTGGTTGAGAAGAAGAAAGTAGAGGAAATAAAATTTATTATTTCGACAACATTAAAATCTAGTAAAATGAATAAACCTAAGGTTCTTAATAATAATTATTCCTCACACATGATATGTCATATAATGATCATAACAGATATTGAGAAACTCAAAGTAGGGGAATTTACTTTCAGAAATTGTAGTTTCTTAAAAATAAGAGGAATATGAACTGCTGATATTGAGGATCAAAAACCAAAATAAAATAATGTTTTTATGTTGATTGTATCAAACAAGAAAAACTAACTTTTAGATAACTATATGATTATATTATGGATGTGATTATTAATTATTATTCTTGTGTCGTGAAATGATTGAAATGTGGTAAATTTTTACTATGGGAGAAATTACATGTGGAATATTTTTGGATTGGTGATCTTTTTACCTCATTTTTCTTAATTTCTAAGAATGAAAATTCATTTTGGAATCAAAGGATTGGGCATCTTGGATTGAAAATTGTGGGAAAAAATTCCAAAGTATATTCTATAATAAAATTAACACCACTAAAAAAGAAATAAGATGATGTTTAAACAATATTTCAGAGATGGATTATCATTATTTTAAGACATATGAATGTTAAAATCCAATCCATAAGACCACTTGATCTCATTTAAACATATCTTCGTGGGATGAGGATATATAAATCAATAAAAGATGATTTCTACTTTATTTCTTACATTGATGATTTCTTTTATAAGACTAACAAAATTTTAATGAAATATAAAATTGAGTTTGTATATAAGACTATAGGTTTCAAAAGGGATTGAGAAAGATATATGGGGGTTTATATATTGAATTTGAGATTTAACAACATAAAGTAATACATAATAAATGATTAAACATCCTATATAATGATTCCTGGAATCAAACATGAATACAAAACTCCAGATAATCCTAAAAAATATAAACTAGTGTAAAAAGAAAAAAAATTAGATGAAATCAGGAGATACATATTGGATGAATATAAAATTTCATTGATTATTTGGAGATAAGATTTTATAATTATTGTTCATGTAAAAAATATTTATTTATTTTTAGAATCTAATAGGCCTGCTTATGAAATGTAGAATAATAAAAAAATATAAGTAAAATACTTTAATGTTTTAGGGATTCCCTTCTCAATGATTAAAAAAATATAGATATTATAAATTTACATGAAAAATATGAGGAATGAATATTCATGGGATATTTATCCAATGTAAGAAGTTATAAATTTTGGAATAAAAATCTTAATTTTTTTTTTCAATTCTTATGGTACGAGAGTTGTTGAAAAAAATGTTATTGAATATGATGAGGAATATTTCTTTAAAGATTTAATATATAAATTTAATGAAAATAATTAAATTAAAAATAATTATAAGGTAAAAAATATTCAATATGATTCAGTTAAATATTGTGATGAAAAACATGATACCAGAAGAAAATAACAATATTTTCATACATAATAAAACTTTGGTTAAATACGAAAACACCATTTTAAATTATAAATATCCAATAACAAAGAGAATGAAACTATAATTAGAAAATTAGATATCTTTTATCAAATCAGTGGAATCACAATCAGTTCTAGAGTAATCTGAACTAAAAGTGTGGGTACAAGAAATAAATTAAGAGTGAGATTATATATAGGAAAATGAAACCTGGGAAATTGTTTCATAGTAATAGGAAATGGAAATATGAGAACATAATGGGTGATAATGAAGAAGATAAATAATCCAAGATAAATTTCAAAAAACAACACACAACTATTTTACAATGGTTAGTCACATGTGGAATGTGTTAATTTTGAAGAATATTTTTTCTTACTTTGAGACGTGAGACTATAATAATTGTTTTTGAAGTTCCTACACATCGTTGATAAAATGATTATCAAATGGATGATAATTTATCATTGTTAAATATAGAAATTATATAAGAATATTATATTGACTTACCTTTTGGGTTGAACTTTATATGGATGAAATGGTAGTGTATAATCCAAAGAAATACATATATATGTTGAAATAAGATCCCCGTGTATGGTACTCTAAATGTAAAAACTCCCTAAAATAGTAGAAAATTTCTAAGGGAAATGTTGATAGTAATCCTTATTTCAAGGAAAAAGAAATTTTAATATTATTTTAATTATTTATGTTAATGATATAATTTATGTAGGTGATTGGGATAATAATTATAAGGATTTTTCTAAAAAAATGAAGCAAAAAGTTAAAATATAAATACTCATAGATTTATCCATCATTATATGTTTTAAATTACAATATAAGGTAAGATATATATGTTTTTATTATAAGTTATGTATTTTAGGGAGTTTTTATAGATGTTTATCAAGGAGTATTCCAAATAATTTCCTACTCCAATTTATATTGTCCTGATGATGAGTATGTACTAATCTATAAAAAATTGTGAATCATAAAGACATCTAAAATTGGATGAAAATCAATCTATATATTTAAGAATCAAGGCCATACATTGTATATAATATGAAATTTTGTGAAAAATTTCATATTAATCCAAAGGAATCAATTTTTCCTTTATCAAAAATAATACTCAGGTTTGTTAATGGTACATGATCTTATTTCATATTTCATAAAAGAAATTGTGACATAAATTTTCATAGATTCACTAATATTGATTGGGCTATATATTATAATGATAGGAATTAAAAATCTAGAGGAAACTTGTTACTAGTAGAATGTCATGTGATCAGAAATAGTAAAAAAAAAATTCTAACTTTAAGCACATTAAAAGAAGAAAATGATTCCAACACCAATTCTTGTATGAAAATTTTATGGAAGAATATTCAGCTAAATGATTTGAGTGTAAATGTTTGAAAACCATTGAATATTTAGTTTAATAATCAAAGTTCCATTGATATATCAAAAACTCCTACAAAATAATAAATATAAAATCAAATTTATATCCAGTACCATTTAATAAAATAGAATATAAGTTATCGATATATCATTATTGAGTATTTTTTAACAATGTACCAAATTTCCAATGATTTCACTAAAGGTGTCATTGATAAAATATTTAGATAATTAATGATGAAATTATATGGTTAACCTCCAAAATATAATTCCTAATGTTTTTAAAGATGTAAATCATGATCATTTTAATTATTTTTTCAAAGGTTCGAAAAAGTGAAGGAATTTATAAATATATTTTTTAAATCTGAATACGACATTACCATAAAAAAGGGAGAGAAAAAGGGTTTGAGGGAGTTCATATTATCATGGAAAAAAATTATATTGTCATTGAGGGATTAAATTCATAAAAAACATTTATTTTTCTAGTATATTGGTTTTAGGACATTCACTATGAGAGAGGATCTGGTTTGATGAAAAGTTGATAAAAGTGTTCTTTTAAAAAATTGTGTTAAATGTTGGAAAAAAATCCTTAGGTTGAGATTACAGATCCTTTGGTAAGTTTTGGTAACATGTTTTTTATTATTTATAAACATATATTATTGTGAAATTTTTCATTGAACATATGAGAAAGATTTTCTGAAAATTTTAATAATGTTTTTCTTATGAATTGGTCGACGAGGTGAATGATGTTTTCTAAGACATGTTATGAAACCTTCCTATTGTTAGATATTGAAAGGTTGTTTTAAAATATCCTATCATCATAATGAAACCAATTATAAAATATGATGTTTTACACATTAATATTAATGTAGAGAAGTAAAATATTTTCACTAGACATATGAGGGATGAAGTTATTAGATAGAGATTTGAAAAACATTGATGTTTAAGATAAATTGTTAATGTTTAAGAATGTCACTGAGAGAAAAATGAATTTTTTTACTTGATGAATTAGAGATATTGTTACTGATAGTTGGTTTTCATAAATTCCTAACTAGGGAGTATAATTTTGAAGCATAAATATCATATGGTGTAGGGATTTCTTAAATATATATAGAATTATTTAGCGGTACATATCATTATATGTTTTAACAATTTTATCACAAAGTCAACAAAAAAGGTTCACTAGTCAAAATAAAATTAGGCATAGGGAAAAAAGGTGTAAAAAGTTGAAGATGTATGATGTATAATTCTTTATTTTATTTTAAGGACTTTTATTTTGTATTAAGGTAAAAAATTTAGTCCACCAGACATAGAACAACTAGATTGATTTTTTTTATAATACACGTTCATAAAGATATTTACAAAGATCATTGAACATATAGACAACAGTTTAATCAGAAAGAAATAAAAAGAAATTCATCAGGAAGATATGGAATTAAACCGTTGAAGATTAAATAATTATTTTGTAATGTTATGTGTATAATGATATATTTCATTGGATACATGAACATCTGATAATCATTCATGTTGTCATTAGATGTATGATTCAAAAAATATGGACTTTTTGGAGTTGTGAGAGTTCTTACGATGGGTATTTTCATGGATTTCTTTACGATGAATGTCATTGGAAAGACTTTAGATATATTTTACTAGAGAATTATTTAAATAAAAATACATACAATTATGTTTTTAGGATATTTTCATTAAACATTTTAATACCCCAAAAAAACAACAATGATAAGTTGAACCTTCAATATTTGTTTCTCTATCCTAGATAAAGAAGTTTGAAAAAGTGATATATTTTTGAGTTTAAGGAATTTTGAATTGATACGATTAGTGATAAATTTATAAGAAGATTATAAATCATTATAGATGTTTTAATAAGTATCCTATGAAATTGAGTTGAGAGGGAGGTTTAATGTTTCAGTTTTCTATTAGTGATATAATAAATTTTATTTCATTCCTTTTGTCCTATGAGTACACCTATATAAAGAGGGTGGATGTAAAACTCATACTGATACTATTCACCCATATAGAATAGATAATAATTAATTAAAAATTCGAGTAGTTTGAGTTTCCAAATGTGTTTTTTAAAGTAGAAAGGATATAATTAAGAATCATCTGATATAGGTACCATATATAGTTATATATCAGATACTTAAAAAAGGTATTGGTCAGATATACTGGATTGAGATTGTATCTGATAGATTTTTCAAATAGGTTATGAGGCTTAGTTGTTATTTTCATTTCACACAAATAATTTTATAGGTTCAGTTTTAGAAGAATGATGGACAAAGTATACGGGATGAAATCAGAAAGAAGACTTGATAGAGATACTGGATAGATAAAATCAGATGGGTGATTTCTAGATGATGATGTTGTGAGATATTTTTCAATATTCTTATACTGGGTTGACTCATAAATATATTAATAATTTTTTAATTTATGGGAGTTATTATAGTAATTCCAAATAGATATTTAAGGAGTTTAAAGAGAGTTGGCTGATATTATATTCACTTATTATAATAGTGGATTTCCATGGATTTATGGGAGTCACCATGGAAAGTATATATGTTCTCACATTAAGAATAAAAAATATAACTAATGTTTGCATTTTTTTATTTTATTATAATTTCATACTTTTCAGAATATTATAATCATTTAATGATTATAATAACTAAAACAAGTTTTCGAGGTTAATTTTAACATAATTAAAATTGTTAAAGATCACCACTGATTCCAACCCACATTATAAATAGTTCTCAATATTCTAATGAACATAAAATTAGAATGTAACCATAGATATATTTTAATGAATATGATATAAGTAATTCTACATGAATCAAAATTATACTTGATTATGGAACAAATTTCTTTTTAGTGTTAAGAACACATTAAAAAAACTATTTTTTTCATTTCGTGCTCTTATATTTAAATTAATTTCTGACAGTTATATAGATTTAATCTTTAATAATGCATTTCATATTTGTAATTAGTTCAAATATATTAATGAGGTAAATTTCATTATCTATATTGTGAATCGTAACCTCGGTAAAAATATATTCAACATAATAAATGTGTAAAAAAAGTTAATTATGGTAAAAATAGTTACAAGGTCATAAAAACTCATTATATTTCTTATTTGAGTATTTATTTTCTATTATAATAACCATATCTTCAAAATTTAGTTATTTTAGGGCCTCTTGACAATGGGTAATACACTTATAATAGTGAATAGTGAAGAATAATTACATGTGTGTATTTTATTCTCACTTCTTCACACCATTTTGAGCAGATTTTCTCCACCAATATCTCCCCAAATCCTTCCAAAAACCTCTAGCCCATTTTCTTGAGGTCACGCTCACATGAAATGAATAAATTGGAAGGCTTAAGATGTAATCAAAATGAGACTTTATAAAGAGTTATAATTTTCAACCGAGTTCTATAATATTATTTATTCCACTACCTCATCAAACCTATCATAACATTGATGATGTAATTACATTATTATATCTAATATATTTAAATGTTATTATATTTAGGGGAAAACACTTTTTCATATTCTTTTCCACTATATTAGAAATGAAATAATCACTCGGGCATACTAGTGGACTACCACCTCCATGAAGAGACGTGCTGTATTTTTTGTCACTAACTCACATGGATGGTTATTATTGTAGTGACTTGACATGAACCTAATAATACCAGAACCAGTATTTAGTAAAATTACATTATAATGATTATAACGAATCATATCCAGAATGACTACTTAGTTTAATAGTCTTTTCAATCTAGATACATACATTAGAAATGTTTTACAAATGAAAATGCAAATTATAAAATAATTTTTTTCATGGATAATACGTTTATTCTATATAGAGAATCCTTTCATATCATTCTCAACACACTTCATGGAATCATTTAGAATGGAAAAAATAAGTTTGATATCAAATTCTTAGTAAGGGTTATGTAAAGAAGAAGTAATAATGAATAAATAATCAAAATCATTATAGAAATGTAAATATCTAAAGACAAATGTCATGTAATCAATAAACTGAGAAGGATATCTATAAATAATATTAAAATATAATTAATTTAAAACATAGTAAATTTAAATAACTTTATATCATGATAAGAAAAGGTATAGTCATTATATTAAAGAAAATAACTGAAAACAAATGTCATTTAGTCTATCAACTGAAAATAAAGAGCATCCATAGATTTTGTATTACTGAAAATATAAAGGATTATAATAACCAAATATGAATGAAGGAAATTCTTAATTATTGGATTCTATGATCCATAGGTATATGATACAATTTTCACCAAGACCATACAAAAGACAATATAAAATATACTCAGTGAATACCCACTATGGCTTGCTAATTGACTCATCCCATGATATTACTGATTCATTGAAGGTATATCTATAACCATTCCCCACCTATGTTTTACATATAAGAATCATTCCTCATATATAAAATAACCTATTTAATTCACGAACAATCTACCTTATCAAATATCCACATTGATGAAAAGATACATATTTATCAATATTTCCCCAGGTGATGACATAAATGATATTTAAACACAATATGTAAAATTACTATACAGTTTAGGTTGTAATCATATCCATGAAAAATGAAATTTTGGGGAATTTTAACGTTCAATGATCACCAGAATGTGAATAATTAATGGGTAAGGTAATGATTTTTTTTCAAGGAATTGAATGTCAATACTATCCTTGGTAAAAATAATCACATTAAAGTAAGGGAAAAAATAAATATGTTATCAATATGACATATTCCAATTATATTAATCACAAGGGTTGTTGTTTTTTATAAATTAAAAGGTTTTTAAAAAACATTCTAGATGAAAATAACTATTAAACATTCCAAAGTTTCCCTTACCACTTTGAAGCATTTGAATTTTAAGCTCCATGAAGTAAGAACACTAATTAAAATATATAATATCATTATAATAAAGGAATATTCATGATATAATGTCTCAAATTAGATGTTTATACACCACACAAATAAAGGTAATTGTATGAAATGAAAAACATCTTAAAGAAGGGAAATTGTGTCAAAACTCCATTATCGCTTGAGTTAAATTTAAATGATAATCTCCATGAAAGTGAGATCCTGAAATAGATATGTAAATTAATATAAATTATATTATAAAAGTAATTATAAAACATTCATGGGTAGTATTTACATAGCACAACAAAATGAGTGGTGAATATGAAATATGTCTCGCAAAAAAAAGTGAGACTAAAAATCCTTTTACCATGTGTTTCCTTTTGGGTGAATGTACCTTAACCATGTCTAAAATGGTATTAGTAATGTTATTAACTTATAATATAACTATGATACAATTTATAATATAATTTATGATCTTATTATTATATCTTACTACCTTTTTGTTAATAATCATTCCTTATTTTGGGTATTTTGAGTATTAATCGCTTAGTATTTTGAGTTTTCCAACATGTTAATTTTGTTCCTATTTCATAGATAATTATTTAATTAACTAAATAATTTAAACAATTATTTAAATATTAAATAAATTCAATATATATATATTTATATAATTCTATAATTTTTGTATATATGAAATGAAATACACTATTCATGGAGACGGTCGGCCGTAAGAACACTTGAATATTGTTTCAATTTTATTATCTTATGGAATTAATGAAATTTAATATATATATATATATATATTATAATTATAGTATAATATTTATGTCATATATTTCACATATTTTTATTAAAATAATCCTTAATGAATTCCTTGAATGTACGAATAGATCACATCGCTTTGAGGAGGCGGTAGTCCACATGTCCGCAAATGATGTTAGCGTATTCCCAAAAATGGAAATCATGAAGGTTTGTGTTATATATAAAAAATTATAAAAGCATAAATACATGATAAATATTATACATATCATATATTAACTATAAAGTGATCATTATTTCCAACTTTTAAAGGTGGTAATATAAGAATGAATTACATAAGTTCATGAGGTGGTAATGCTCCCTATACACGAACACCGATTGAATATACTAAAGTATGGACGTGTGTAAAAGTTTTGGTCTTAAACATAACATAACCTGAACTAAGTATATTTTGGATACTTATGTTGTTATAAAAGAAAAATATAAGAATAATTTAAGTGGTTTGTAAAGATATAAAACCAAAGTTCTCATTCACAAAGGTTACCTCTTTTTTAGGTAACTCAATTTGGTTTTTACCCAAAGCCTTATTTGGTAGGATATACTAAAATATATAGGATTCTAGTATTAAGGGAGTTATTTTTGGAGATTATTTTAGCAGTTTATTGACGAAAAAATGGGTTTGAGAAGGGTGATGAAGTTGGAGGGGTGAGTGCACTTTTATAGTGGTGGAATGATATTTTTGTAAATATTAAAAGCTAAAATCCATTGAGAGGTATAAATTACATAATGTTACTATAATAATAAAAACCTTTGACAAAATAGAGTATATAGGGAAAATTTATCTAGAATAAGGCTTTTGGAAATGTGTCTATGTCATTTTGGACCTTAAGTTTACATTCTAGTCCCTTGTTATGATAAGTTTTCTCTTAATTAATGTAATAAATTTTAATTATTTGCAGTATTTTTTTTTGAAAAAACTAAGCTTAACATTATAGAAATTATAAATTATTCCAATTCCTAATATGTAATCATTTTTTCCAAATTATAATCACATAACTGTGATAAATTAATTTTAAATTAATCCTATAGGTGGGACAACAATACATGTTTCTAATATGAAAATTTTCAAAGGTTTACTAATATTTAATCTACAAAATTAAATATTAAAATGAATAAATTGGGATTAATTTTATTAATTTATATAAAATTTATCTAATACTAATTTTAATCCAATTCATTACATAATTTAACATAATAAATTATTTATATGAAAAATCTGTATTCAATTAAAATTCATTACATTTTTGCTATTCACCAAAAACATTAAGAAATAATGAAAAATAAAAAAAATTAAACCTAACATAATTTTTACATAAAAAAAAATTCAAAAATGAAGTTTTTTTAATATTAAATTTCAAATATTTAGTTTTAAAATAGGTTCTCTATTAGAAGGTGGGAATAATAATTTAGAAAATATATCTTTTTAGGCATAAAATGGGATTTGATCTAATCTTATACCTATCAAGTCTATTTTATTTATATCAGAATATTTTATTAAATATAAAATTTATTAATATCATATAGTAAGATTAATTAATTTAATTTACTCATATAAATTTATTTGGATGCATACATATTGTTTTTAAAAAATTATTTCCTTCGTATTCAACTGATTTTTGTATTCATTTCTAATTAATTGGTATCTAATGAATTTAACCATATGGTTTTACAAGTTATTTAATACAATGCGTAATATTTAATTTAATTTATTGTTTATATATTATTATATTAAACAATACTATTATAAAAATATATTTTTGATCCGAAAAAACATGGTCTTGTTTGTATCACAGGTCGTCATAGAAAGCTATTTTTCCATGTAACACAAGCTTTCATTGGTGTTCTGTGTAACAAAACATAAAATATATATCATGTTTAACAAATAACAAAATCCATGTTTCATGTAACATAAGATTAACTTTCTTATTTTTATAATGAAATATTTAAAAAAAAAAATTATTTTAAAAGGAAACTATAACAATGTATTGGGGTGTTTCATTCTACTAACCTTAATTAAATTTCAACCTCAAAATTTAAACTTCTTCTTGATAATAAATTGTCTGGTATTATAAAACACTTTTATCTAAATCATACATCATAAAATGGATAATGAAAAATCATCTTTATAAGAGTTAATATGATATACAATGTTCACTTGGAATAATATGTAACTAGTTTTAATAGGAGAACATTAGTGGAAAGTAAATATATGGACTTGGTGGGAAAACATAAATATTTATAGAGAGTGATATAGTTCATTTATAACAAATAAGGGAATGAACAATGGAAATTTTATGGCCTCAAGTCCATAAATCTATAATGATTTAAAACACCATTGGTTAGAAATAGTAATTATTATAAAATTTTATTTCATGGTCATTTTCTTAATGTTGAGTAATTAATTTATGACCTAAGAATATAAGATATTATATTTATATGATACATTTCTATAAAAAAATTCATCATATGTGTTTTCTTCAATAAATTTTCAATTAATCTCTTATTAAATGAAAGAAATATAAAAAAAATAACACTTTTTTATGAATCAATGAAAATTTACTTTTAACAGATTGTAAAATCCATAAAACAAGTCTTTATATGTATTTATAAATATTTTCTAGAACCAAAACTTTTAATTAATTAATATATAAACTTGAAAAATAATAATATTTATTTATCATTAATATTTATTCCACAAATTTGTTAACTTAAAATAATGGAACATTTAGCAGTACATCATATTAGATAGTCGTAGGCACAAAACCGTTGTTGTCATTGGTCATGGGTTCAGGACCCACTCCCTCTCTAGATGTGATGTGTTGTCTCCCTACAAGTGGGTTTCCCTTTTTTAATTTCCTATAATATAATAAAAAACAAATCCAAAATTATGATTGAAATACATGAAAACAAATTAATGAATAAATAACTTATTTACTAGGGTTTTTATTACAACCTATATTTTTTTAGAAGACTGATAATATTATTTTTATGTCACTAATAAATTTTATCAATACATTTAAAATTATGTCTATAAAATGAAAAATAATTATTAATAAAAAACATATTCCACTAAAACACATTAATTCCATAAATTTATCTGAAACCCACTTAAAATTATAATACCCACATTAAATAAAAACTAAAAAAAGATTTATAATTCTCAAAACCTATTATTAACCATAGTCTCTTAATACTATGATGTTACCCATAAATATTAAGTTAATGAAGACATGTGGGATTCTATGCTAATCCTAAAATTTTATATTAGGGCTATCTTCCATAATCTATTATATCTTAGTTATAGTTCCAAAAGACTCTTTATATTTCTAGTGATACAAAAAACAGTGACCATAACCCATTAATCCATGTTCCGATTTCTAATGTCAATACATTTTCATGATTATAAGGAATAAAATCATGAAGGAATAATTAGTTTAGAAGTATTGGTAGACTAGATACATTTACAAGTCTTGTATTACAAATGAATAAACAAATTACAACCTATTATTTTCATGGAAAATAAATTTATTCCATCAAAAATCTCCTATAATATCTTTCTTATTACACTTCATGGAATTATTGGGAAAAGAAACAAAATAAGTACAAGATCAAATGCTCTGTAAGGGTTATGTATAACAGAATAAATAACGAATCAATGAGAATAATCATTATGGAAAGGCAAATATCTGAACAAACATTCTTTGAAATCAATAATCTGAGAAGGAAGTGAATAAAAAATATTTCAATGTAAATAACTAAAAAAACATTCTATTTAAATTACTTGAATATTATAATAAAATAATATAAAATTAATATTGAAAGGTATATAACTAAAAACTCATTCCATTTCATCAATAAACTGGGAATAAAAAAAATCTATAGAATTTTTTCATAGTGAAAATATCAAGGATAATAATAATAAAATCGGAATTTCGGTAATTACTAATTATTAGTTTCAATGTTTCCTAAGTACATGATAACATTGCCATCAGGCCGTTTCAAAAGGTAGTTTAAAACATAATGGCTGAAAAGCCAACTAAGTCTAGCTAATTTACTTAACTCCCTAGGTAACAGATACATCAAGGGGATATCAATAACTAGGATCCAACCATGTCGTACCTATCTAAAGCATTCATCATATATCTAATAATCAATTTAGTTCACAACCAATGTGCCTTATCAAATATCCATATTGAGTAAATGATATAGATTCATCAACATTTCCCCAATTAATAAAATAATTGCAAGGTACAATATATGTTAAAATGGTATATAGTTTAAGAAATAATCATATCAATGAAAAATTATATTAATATTTTGGGTAATGTAAATACTCAATGATCAAGAGAAGGTGAATAATTACAGGGGAAATTAATGACAACAAAAATGATTCAAGGAAGTGAATGTCAACACTATACTTGGAAAAAATAATCATAATCCATCCATTAAAATGGTAACTATGTTAAAAATATGAAATATAACCATTATATTAATAATATGGTTCTTTTCATTGATGAATAAAAATATCTTTGAAAAACATTCTTTATGAACGAAAACTTTAAACATTCCAAAGTGTCTCATTACATTGGGAACCATTTGAATCACAAATCTGACGGAAAAATATAACTAATTGAAACATTGAATATAACTTCAATAAGTATATTCATTATATTACAAGTCAAAGCATAATTATATACAACTTATAAAATAAGATAGGTGTATAACATGACAAATGTCTTAGAGAATGACAATTACGACAAAAATCACTTTACACTTTCTTATCTTTGAAACCATAAAACCCATGAAGGAGTGATCATAAAATAGATATTTAAATTATAATAAATTAATGTATAATAAGTATTAAAAACATTCATGGGTAGAATATAAACCACAAAAAGTGGTGAATATGGAATATGTCTAATTAAAATAAATGTGAAACCAGAAATCTGGTTACATTGTATTTCATTTTGGTCGAACAACCTTTAACCTCTTGTATAATAGTTTCAAGAAAATTATTAACATATAAAATAACTATAATAAAATTTTTAATATCATATATGAAATTCTTATAATATCATATTACCCACTTGTTAATAAACTTTCATTGTTTTGACTATTTCGAGTGTTAATTGCCTAGTTTTTCGAGTATGTTTTGATGTGTAATTTTTTCCCTATTATGTTGATGCTTATTTAATTATATAAATAATTTAAAAAAGATGTAAATATTATATATATTCAATATATTTTTATTTATATTATTCCCTTATGTTTTGAGATAGGAAAGGAAGTATGTCGTTCATGTAGAGTGTAGACCATACGTACACATGAATATTGTTTCCATTTTCTTTTCATATTAAAAAGACTGAAAATTAAATGATATATATGTATATTATAATTATAGTATCACATTTAAATCATTTATGTCAAATATTTTTATAAAACCATGCTTAATACATTCCATGTAATGTGTGAATGAATCATGTCACTTTGAAGAGGCGGTAGTCCACACGTTCACAAACAGCGTTATCATATCATTCAAAATAGAAATAATGAAAAATGTGTTATATTAAAAAAAATAGAAGAATAAAAAAAATATAAATATTATATATATCATATATAAAAAATATGTACAATATTACTTCGATCCTTGAATGGTGGAAACGAAAGGATGAATGACATATGTTCATAAGCCAGTAGTCTGTCGTAGACACAACGGATGATTTCCTATCCCATTTGATAGATGTGTGTAATATTTTTGGACATAAAATTAACATAAAACATATAATTATATTTATAATATTAATCTTATTATATAATAAATATATAATAATTATTTAGCCGGTGGATAAATAAACAAAACAAAAGTTCTTGTTGAAGAACGTTACACATTTTTCAGGTAACTCTTTTTGAATTATACCAAATGAATTAATTGGTTGGAATTCCAAAGGATATGATTAACTTTTTCAGTTAGGGATGTTTGGAGATTATTATATCTATATTTGGACAAGCCAAATTTCATTATAGGTGTGAGGAAGTTGGAAGTTTGAGTTCCCTTTTATAGTGGAGGATGAGTATCCTTCTAGTAAATATAAAAGGAAAACACTATTGAAGGGTTTCCCTTGCATAATGCACCAAAAATAATAAAAAATGGATTTTATGGTTAAAATATCTTCATTAAATAGATTTTGGAGAAGTTTCTAGGTCATTGTTTCCATTATTTTTATGTTTTAGTCCCTTGTTAAGAATTTTTTTCTCTAAATTGATGTAATTAATTTTAATTTCATTTACTATTTTTTGGTAAAAAATGATTAAAATAATAGAAATTATATATTATTATTATTCAAAATATGGAATCTATTTTTAAAATTTCAATCACAGAAGTGGTATAAATTAATTTAAAATTAATCCCAGAGATGGGATGAAAAAATAGATGTTTAATGTGAAAATGTTAAAATTTTTAATAAGTTTTAATATCTAAATTCAATATAAAAATGACTAAAATTTCCTGAATTTTATTAATGTATATATAATTTATCTAATATTACTTTTAAAACACATAAAAATATTATTTATGTTTTTTACAATTTATATTAAAAATTAGTTTTCAATTATAATTCATAGTTTTTAACTATTCACGAAAAAATAAACCTCTAAAAAAATACCTGAATTTCACATTAATATAATTTGAAATTTATATTTATAAAATTGTGTTTAATTTTTTATATAAAATTTATTAAAGCTCCAAATTTTATATTTAATATTGGTCCCCCATTAAAAGGTGGAAAAATTTCCTTTAAAAAATATAGTTTTGATGCGTGAAATTTGATTTTATCATATGTTAAGCATATATAATATATCTTATTTTTCTAAAAAAATATAATTTAATATAAATTTTATTAATATTAAATAATATGTGCAATTAATTTAATTTATTATGATAAATTCCTTTGTATGTTTAAAAATTGTTTTTTTATTAAAACATAGACTTTATATTAAATTGGGTTTTATATTAATTTCAAATTAATTGGAAACTAATGAATTAAATCATATAATTTTATAAGTTAGTTTATAATATAAAAAACACAGAATATAAATAATATGTTATATCTTATTTTATTAAATAAAATTATTTTAATAATATATTATTATTTATTAAAACCCAGTATTACATGTAACACAATCACTCAAAGAAAGTCAATGTTGCATGTAATGTGAGATAACATCAGTGTTCCATGTAGAGAAAAATAAACATTATATTGTGTGTAATGAAATATAAACTAAATTTTACATGTAAAATAATCTTAAATTGGTGTTTCATATAAATAAAGCTAGAAAAAAATTAAATAAATTTTAAAAGGAAAATATCATAAATTCTTGGGGTGTTACATTATGATGTATATAATGATTTCATATATTATATTCATAGATTAATAATTATTAGATCTATATAATATATTTATTACATTATTACCATTCCTTCTATTGGAAGATGATAATGTTGCTCCTCTATTTGTGTGGACAACAACATATACAACCAAATTTGATAGGGTTTTTATGTACGCATTTCATAGACGGTAATAATTTTTTTTACATAAAAATAATAATTATTTCCAGATTAATAATATAGATATTATGGAATAATTTCACATTTTCCATGTTTAACATATCAATGTTTTTTTGAGATTATAAATGGAATGTCCACCAAACAAACAAGATAAACAAAATCTTTTTAGTAACTATATATGACAAGTTAATTAATTAAAAAAAGTTATTATGATAAGAGAATAAACATGAAAATGTTTCTTAATCAAGTAAATAATTAATATAAGATTATTATATTTGAGTTAAAGAACACATGTGGTGAGTCAGACTTAAGATAAAAGTATTTTCCTTAAACACTGTCTTTAAAAAGCATTGAATATTCTCTTTAGGAAAAAGTTTACCCCATATTTATATTTCTAAAAATTCTTGTATAATTTTATTATCACATTAAAATTAATAATTTAAGTAATTTGAAACTATATTTTACATTCCTTATAGTGGCCTAAACCTAATTAATTTAAAATTTTCAAGATGGGTTATTTCTGAAAAGGATTTAAAGGAATATTTGTTTAATATATAAAGAATTAAAAACATTTTCCACTAATTTTAACATTATTCTTTAATAATACTCCCATATAACCTTTCATGGTTTGGAAGATAATAGTTTCCCCATTTTTAATGAATTTTTCATTTTTAGAGTTTTTTATGGAAAAACAATGTTTTCCTTATTTTAATGTGAAGCTCAAAAGTGATTTTTCATATGTTTTAAATAGAATATATATTTTTTATTTTATAACATAAATTAAATATTCTATGTGTTTTATGTAGTTTATAGTCCTTTGAAATTTTGTATGAGTATCAGTTATCCTGATATCATTATTAATGGAATTACGTAATGATTTTTTTTCTCCATAGAATGATGTTTTAATTAATTGAGTAGGTTCGTCCAATTGTAAAGGATCGTGAATTGTCACATTTAAAATGATGACACAATATTCATAAATTAATTTTATATTAATATAATGTAGTATTTATAGAATTATTTTTACTCAACTTGGTAAGAAAAATGATTTAAGAATTTTTTATGACACTTTTAATTGTGAAATATATATATTTCAAAGATATTTTTTATGGGTACTCAATTTTTTTAAATAAACCAGCATGATTATGATTTTTTATCATTATTACCTATGAAATTTTTTATGAAAAACGTTTGGAAAAAAATTGATTTCATGAGTAAGTAAAATAATATTGGAGATCAAAGATTATTATATGAGGGGGAAAATTTCCTATAGATTTTTTTTTCAAATAGACTAATGGGTTGCTTTCCTATTTATATAAATTATTGATAATTTTTTAACATCCCGTCTTTTGAAACATTTTTCATAAGGAATAAGGATGAGTAGGAACTATAGACAGGTTTATCTCTCTATCACCACCGATCAATATTAAATGAAGCATACATTAATGAAACAAATGTTTAATTCTATGAATATTCTTAAAAAAAAGACAGTGAGTGTAATTTTTCTCTTTTAAAGTATTAACCTGATTTGTTAGAGTTTTTACTAATTAAAAAAAGAGATATAATATATTTTAACATATGGATTATAGATTCTTAATAAAACATTGGGGTATTCCAAGTTTCTTCACCTAATCTATGAATTTTCTTGAATTTGTTTTCGTAGAATAAATATGGTGAATGAAGGTGAAAGGTATTTGAAAGATAATATCTATCCAAATAAGAATCCTAGAATGGATTGAATAGGGGAAAATTAGTTTTTAGTTGTATTAAATTAGTTGACATGAACTACTAATGATGGGACACATTATTTAGAGAGACTAAATACTTTATAAAGGATTATCTATATAGTATATCATTTAATGAAATAACACCTTCTAAAATTTGGTAGAACCTTATACCATGTGATATCTGATGTATGGATTGAAATTATAGAAAGTACATTAAATGTTTTAGGATATTATGAAAATAAAAAAAATAAATATTTCCATTTATCATTTTGATGGTGTAGCTGACCAGTGGTTTTCATTAATTAAAAATACTATAGAGAAAGATGATATTGATTCCATGGAGTTGTTATAATTGAAATATCCTTTCCTTGAGAAGTATCTTACTAAGGATTTTCTTTATATTTTGGAATTATAATTATTGGAACTGAAATAAAAGGAAGAGAAATTTATTTCCTTGTATAAAGAAAATTGTATTAGTTTGACTAAGTGTAAAACAAATTTCATTTTAGAACATGATAGTAAAATTCATAGGTTTTAAATTGGTTTAAAAGTAATTTCAAAAATATATTTTTTCCTCTATTGAATTTAAAATCAATTATAATGTTGTGTGGTGTGATATGAAAAACTATATGATTTAAAAAAAAATTTTAATAAGTGTTCCCATTGGAAAATGATTTGGAATTCATTTTCAAAGAAAATATGATGGTAGGAGGAATAAATTTTCTTACTGTGATAAGTGTGGTAAGTGTAATAGTTGTACGTGTCTCATGAAATCTCGGAAGTATTTCCATTATGTCATGATGGGACATATAACTCATGACTGTAAGATAAAATGTAATGGGAATGGTCAGAACAGTAATGATAATCATGAATTAAGGTGTTATAATTTTAATGAGATGGGTTATTATGAAAATACATTCCTAGAGATAAACATAAATGATGGAAATGATCAAGTCCATAAGAAGAAGCACATGTAAAAGTCATTTGAGACTATCTTAGGAAATAAAGGACCATCTACTGAAGTGGTGGAATATACAATACTTTTTTACTCAGATTATTCAAATATATTTTTTCATTCAAGAACTACACATTATATTACATATGGGAAATTTTCTTGTGAAATAAAAATATCACCTCAAGAAACATATATAGAACAGTTTGTAAAAATTCATTGTGGGTCTTTTAATCAAACAAATATGTATAGTAATATTCATATGATTATGTATGAAATATTTTTTAGTAAAAAATTGTTTCCTTTTCCATAATTTTGTTTGATGTTATCCTAGGTATATATTTTCTTTTATTTTATCATGTAAAGATATATTTTAGAGCGAAGGAAGTTGTATAAAATATATCAAGTGAGTTTGAAGTTTTATAAATGAATGATTTCATACCTACATTAACATATACAATTTTTTTGAAAATTGTGTAAATATGGATGTGAGTATTATCATTCTAATAATGTTGAAATAAAGGAAACTATATAGATTTGTGGTGTTCAATTAGTAAATGAATATATGAACGAATTCCAGGATGATTTCCTTGTGTTACTCCCAATCGGGATTCTGAAATCACCTTTGACTTTGTTCTAGAAGCCTATCCAATTTTAAAAACTAATAACTAAATGGCAACATTTGAGTTAATGTATTTTTAAAATAAGTTATAAGAGTTACTTGGTAAGGATTTAATTCACCCAATCACTCCACCTTGGGGTTCTCCTATTTCATTTATTAAAAATAAGGATGGTTCCATGAGGCTTTGAATTGACTATATATAACTCAATCACCATTAAGAAATTGTATTTTTCACATAATATAGATGAATTACTTTATTATCATCAGGTATTATTTAATTTTTCAATGATTCATCCCATGTACAAATATCATCAGTTGAAATTGATGTTGGAAGACATTATGGGGCCGAAATTTTATTCTAGTTGTGACCATTATGAGTTTTTGGTTTTGCATTTTGGGGTGGAGAATGCACCCACTATATTTATTGATCTTGTGAATAGAGTACTATTTTTGTATTTAGATAAATTATTGGTTGTCTTCATTGCTAAAATTTTAGTTCACTGAAAAATTTATTTGGATCAGAATAAAAATCTTTTGATTACTATGATGTCAATAAAATAAATTACCAAGAAAGCTAGGAGATAGTAGAACTTGATCCTGAAGAAATCAAATAAAAATAAAACTAAAGTACAAGGCATCACGAAGTCACTCAAAAAAGATGAGAATAAACCTCACCACAATAATTCTCATGAACAAGACTATCATAGTAACCAGGCGACACAAATGACCAAAAGGAGGTGACCTTATTAATTTCCCTTTTCTCAAAGAGCATCTGCCACTTGATTAGATTCACGGTAAACATGAGTGACTTCAATGGAGAGCAAGCCAAGAAGCCGAAGACAATCAATCCATTCTAGTAGAATCCAACACGGCACATTCCTCGAATGCTCTTTCATAATTTTAACAGCAAAAAACGAATCTGATTCTACCAATAAATCATTCCAACCAAAATAGATGGCATACTTGATTACATCAATCGTAGCCAATAGCTCAGATTCAATGGAAAATTCATTGCCAATAAATTTAGAGAAGCAGCCTTGGACAATCCCCCGAGAGGTATGGAAAACACCACCACATCCAGAGGGCCCTGGAGTACGAGAGGTATCCCCATCAACATCAACATTTATCCACTATGGAAGAAGCAGAATCCAGCAGATGTATTTCACCATAAGTGAATACTTCATCCTGCCATTAAGACTAAGAGGTCTCAACAAAACCAGGTCAGAAATATCATTTCTCATATAGCCGGTTTGGATAGTGGAAGCCATGAAAATGGCACGATGCATTGCTAAGACACCACTGTGAAACTGCAGATGATTGTTTTTAAATAGCAGGTCATTTCTTGACTTCCAGATGAAGTTAATAACAGCCGCAGTTGCATCCAAGAGAATGGCATGAACTTGCTCACAGAAATTGGCCATGCCAATGGCCTACATTAAGTCATCAACTGAATAAAAATTTAGGATGCATTGAAAAATATTCTTTATGTAACACCAAAACTTTCTTGCAAAATTGAAAGAGAAAAAAAACATGGTAAATGGTTTCATCTACTTCTAAGCAGACATAGCCAACCGGGGCAAGAGACTGCCTAGTGCGTTGCAATAAGGACTGCCAGAGTAGCCTATTTTTCCATATTTTCCATAGAAGTAGAGAATGAAAAGGGGGAATAATGGGATTAATGAAGTCCATAACCCATCTGGGGGGGGGGGGGGGGTTATTGAGGCACCACAAAGAGACTTGTAGAATTTATTTTTGATAATGATTCCATTCAGATCTAGAGTCCACACAAGAACATCATAATCTATAAAACAATACCTCATAACTTCTATTCTCAGGTGGCTCAACAAAATTTCAGAAAGGTACGCATATGCACCAAAATCAGCAATCAATTTGAGCTTAAGAGATGCTGGAATGATAATCTCATCATAAATGGGTCGTGATAACTAAGTGGTGGTCCAACAATTCAGCTTGGACTGCTTATAAACCAATAATTTTGAATGATCCATAAGATCAGAATAGGCCTACTTAAGAGCAGTCTAGACAGAGGATCTCATATAGTTGACATACCCATTTTGCAGTTTTCTAATAAATCTAATTGTATGAAACTCCATAGAGGGATGGGTATTTGAAATAAGCTTCTAGACGAACTTTTTAATCATAGTTTCATTGATGATTCGAATGTCTTTAATACCCAATCCTCCCATTTGTGCTAGCTTAATACAATCTTTCCAAGAAACTGTAACCAATTTCTTCTCATTATTTGAGCCAGTCCATAAAAAGTTTCAAATTCTGCCACATAAATCTTTAATCAGTGATCTCGACCACTTATATAGAGAAAACGAATAAAAAAACATAGAGGTAATCACTAAGTTTACCATATTTATTCTCCCAGCTTGGGAAAAATGATTCCCTTTCTATCCTGATAGTTGATTGGTGATTCACAACGCAATATTTTCTAAGTGAGATATTTAAAATCTACCCCAAAAAAGAGGTACAACAAGGTATGTGAAAGGGAGAGAGACCCTTTTAACTCCCATATTCATCGCAGTTCTGTTTTTCCTTGATGTAGTAACTCCATCACTAAAATTCACATTGGACTTTCTCCAATTAATGACCTGACCTGCAACCTCTTCATAGTGAGATAAAATGCCTTTAATACATGAAATGGTATCATTTTTTGCCTTCCCAAAAAGAAGGATATCATCAGCATAAAGTAAGTGTGAAGGGGCACACAATTCCCTTCCAATTCTCATTTGTTGATACCATCCAAAATTAGCAAGATCAGTGAGGCACCAACTTAAATATTCTTCAGTAATAATAAACAACACACCAAAAAGAGGTTCACTCTCCCTAACACCTCTTGAGCATTGGAAAAAAACCTCTAGGAGATCCATTGACCAAAATAGAAAGTCTTTCACTGGATAAAATTGATCCACCGAGATCAAGAAACCTCTGTTAGAAGCCAAGAAACCTGCAAATGGTAAACAGAAAACTCCATCTTATAGTATAAAAAGCTTTTGAAATATCAATTTTAACAGCCATATTTCCATCCTTAACCATTCTTTTCATAGAATTCACACACTCAGAGGATGTAAATAGAGATAATTAGATGTTTCTCCCTCGTACAAACCCAAACTGATTCCCGGATATGAGTCATTTGGCAATTTCACTCAGCCGATGAGCCATAATTTTACTGATGACCATTGGTATTGTATTCCCAATGGCAAGAGGTTTGAAATCTTTAATGTCCAAGTCATTATCCTTTTTAGTAATTAATGCAATAAAATTTGAATTCATCCCAAAGGACATATAAGATATTCTAAAAAAATTCATTGATATCATTTGTAACATCTGTGTGCACAATATCCCAGTAGAACATAAAGAATTTATTAGTAAAGCCATCTGTATCTACCACACTATCAATGTTCAGAGAGAATAGGGAATCATGTATCTCCTTTGCACTAGGGATGTAAATAAGCCTCCTATTCTAGTCATATTCAATAGAGGGGTCAAAACAATGGATAATTTTATCAGAATTATCATTTCCAATATCCGAGTACATCTTCGCAAAGTAGTCTATCACAACATCAAAAATATCACTCTTTGAATAAAAAATCATCCCATCAATGCTAAGAGCATTAAGGCTCCTCCTGGACTTTTTTTTGTTAATGAAATGAATGATTCTTGAGTTCCTGTCTCCTTCCTTTAACCACATAACATTGAATTGATTCTGAACCAGATTCTCCTTAATGGCCAATAGTTTTTCCAGGCTTGAAGTAGCCTATATTTCCTCTGGAGAGGGAACCTCTTAGGATAGACCAGAGTCTTGAAGTTTTGATAGGATATTTTCAGCCTCTCTAATATCACTATCAAGAGAGGAGAAGGACTCCTTGCTCCATTTATTTATCCTGGCCTTAACTAGTTTCAGTTTACAAAAAAGAATGTGCAATGAGCTACCCATTTAGCTAGTTTTCCAAGTGCCTAAAACAATATCTATGCATCCAAGAATAACAAGACAAGCATTATTAAATTTGAATGGAAGTGGAGCTAACCTGACATTATTTTGAATGACCTCAAGAATTATAGGATTGTGATCCGAATGTAAATGTTGTAGGGTTCTCCCAACAACATCAATCGCCCTATTCTTATCATCCACTTGTAAAAATCATCTGTCCAGTCTACTTGCATGTCTCTCATTAATAATGTATCCACTCCATCTGTAATTAGAACTAGAAATGGGGACCTCAGAAAGGATACATTTTTCAATGCAAGATAAAAAATCTAAGGCCGAAACACGACAGATGTATTCAACAGTTTTTTCCTCCAGCCTCAGAACAATGTTAAAATCTCCAAGAAGAACCCAACTGCTCATCATACTCTCATAAATATCCTCTAAGCTTCTCCACAATGCTCATATTCTTGTGTAATGATTGAAGGCATAAAAAAATGTTTCCACAAGAGAAACATTATTATTGTAACATGAAAGAGTGACAGACTAAAAATCAGTTAAAATGGAAGTAAAAACAATACCGTTATGTTTCAGCACCCACAGAGATTCCAAATTACCAGTAAATTGATTTCTTGTAACTATGGAATATCCAATGGACGCCCATTTGAAGGATCTAGGATTCTCCAATTTCTTCCTTGGCTCTGCAATACCAACATGAACTAGCCAATTGGTCATAATAAGATTTCTAAGGGATCTGTTCATGGGAGGATTCTCAATCCCATGCCACTTCCAGAAGAGAATCTTCATTTTTTTGAACTGAGCCTAGTGCTAGGCACATCATAAATCTATTTAGCATCTTTATCAGAAGGAATAAATCTAGTACCATCAACATCATATGGTATTTGATCATCAAATTCTGGTCCAGTATCCTCCCCCATCGATTTTAGTAAGGAGAATCTATCGACCGAATCAGTTTGAAAATGCAACAGGCTAGCAGGTATTATTCAATTTTCAGCCTTAGAAGAATGGACTTGTGAGAAATCCCGCAGCTCAACAGGACCAGAAACAAGCTCTGCAACCTGGTCAGGGTTCATTCCAGGGACCGAATCATGGTATTGGGTCACCCGACGAACAACTCCAGGAACAGAATCAGGACCTTGATTAATAGGATAAGAAAGTTCTACATCATGTCTTTAAACAATCACAACATCAACATCAGTAAGATTAGGGACAATTCTAGGGATATCAGCCAGTTATGTATCCTAAAACTGTTTACCATCATCAGGTTCTGCATTTTCAGCAAACACTACAGCAACATTAGAATCTAAAGAAATACGAACATTATCTCCAGCTTTCAGTTCCCCCCTTCATTGTTCTTTGATCCAACCCCATTAGAAGGTACCATAATAGAAATTTCTGAGAATTTAGAAATGTGAATGCCAAGATGACCCATTTCAGTCTCCATAGAAAATGAACCAACCTTATAACTTGCCTTCACCCAATTTTCATCAACTTCCTTATAGTGATTATTGTTTATAGGGCTTCCATCAGCCCCCATCCCTCCTTTTCCAGAGGCCCTGGATGGATTATTAATATCTCCCTTATCATCAATGGGATTACCGCCAGCCTTGAATGCCATTACCTTGTTCTTGCAACTCTTATATTTTTCCTCATCATGCCCTCAACCCTTACAAAGATTTCTGGTTTTATTTTGATTTCTCTCCGAAAAGCTTGGGTAGTTAACACCACTTCCTCAACAAGAGTGGCAGCCATATCAACTTCAACTAAAATTCTTGCATAGTGTCCAATGGTAAGATTCTCAGTCTGTTTATCAAGACGAATGGTGTTTCCAACTGACGAGGCAATGTCCCAAATAATTTGAGGATGCCAATAGAGCCAATTCACATTACACACATGAATAAAAATTTGAGCAAATGTATTTTTCACAGTGTTGGGATCGAAATTCCGGTCCTATTCATGAATTCTAAGGAAACCCAGTTTGACAGGGACTGAGCCAAGACACCAGGCGCGATGCTTGAGCTCTTCTGATGAAAAAAATAATATAGTAGAATCCACATCCTATTACTGCATCCTCCAATAATGAATGCCCCAAATATCATCAATCCTCACCATGAGTTCACTAAACATCCATGGCTTCACCCCTTTTGGGATCACCACTCTTGCAATGATAGAGTATCTGCATATCCTAATCCATACCTCAATCAAATTCTGATTCGCAGAGACATGTGCAACACGCCCTTTTTGAATAATCCATCCCAAGGTCACAATTTCACAATTAAGAAACGAGGTATTTCCCACACCTTTAACAGCATCCGCAAGCTTTTATTTGATTTTTTCTCTCTTGACACATCAGGCTTTTTCTTTGCACAAAGGTTGGAGAGATTCTTAAGCCCAATGCAATCTGCAACCTTAGCATGACAATCATCTTTCTTTCATGATTCATCAATGAGAAAAGGTACGCTCGATCTAGGGTTCATGCTCCCTTTAGTTTCAAACTCTACCATCCTTCCAATATACTCTATAAAATAAGTTATATAGAAAATATAGAAAATGTTAGTTTTGGTTAAAAAATATTAATGTATTTAGAAATATTATTTCTAAATATGGTATAATTATTTATCCTTATATAACTAAAACGTTGAAAGAGGGTCCAATCATTTATAATTTCATGGATATTAGAATTTTTTTATTAGTGGGTTACTAAAAATAGAATACTATAAACATTACTATGTTAACTAAAAATGAGTAAAATTAATCAAGATAAAGGAGTCTGAGGAATGTTTTAAAGAGTTATAAAATATTATTTTTTTTAATTCATTAGTGTTAGAATTTCCACTATAAAATGATTATTTTTTCTTTAAAAATGATTCTTCTATGAAGGGACTTGGTTATTTCTGGATTCATGATAATAGAATAACTGTTTATTATTCACATCAATTGACACTACGTGGGAAGAGTAAACCTAAAAAAAATATTGGAATTGGAATCGTGGGTTTTTATTTAATAATTTGGAGTCTACTTTTATATGGGAAAAATATAAAATATATACTAGTTATATAAGTTTAAAGTATATATTCACTCAAATATATTTGAACACAAGGTAGTGAAGATACTTGTAAGTGATAAAGGGTAATAATTGAAAAATTCACTATCATCTAGGTAAACCAAACAAAGTTTATAGTTACTTTAACTAGAATGAACATGCATCATTAACTATGCTACTTTTGGAAGATAATCCATTGGATAATGATGTAATTAGCATTTTCAATGATATTTCCAATACAAAAAAAACCTAACATTTGGTTAAAGTGTCTTTGTAGTCATATTTTTAGACCAAATTTAGCATGCTCTAGATCAAGATCATGTTTTATATGAAAGACCATAGTTTGTAAAAAAGGATAAATTTCCTAAATTAAACATTAATAATGAAGGTGTCATATGATTTTAAATGCGGTTGTATGTACTATGTGATCCCCAGATGAATAACAAATTATTAAGTGAAGAACAAAGATCTCTACTTTTTTGTTTATATTGGAAAAATAATATTCATAGAGGCCTTTTAAAATATTACTATGGATAAGAACTGGAAAATGATATTGGTTATTTTACAATGAAATGATTTACTTGTCCACAGGAGAAACCTGGGGGATACCTAATGTAGGAGATGTTTCATATATTAGTATTTAATAAATATAAATGGTAAAATATATCCAAGGATCTCATGATTGGGTGACCAATGAAATATGAAGTTAATTACACTATTTGGTTAATTATTGAATGATTGACTAAATAATTTCATTTTCTCCCTATTCAGGACACTATGTATTTGTAATAAATTTCCAATCCGTATATTAAAAAGAAAATCATATAAAATTAATTTCCAATCACTATTATATATGACAATGATCAGTATTAATCTCCAAATATTTTTAACTGACTTTAAATATCATTAGGATGTAAATTAGATTTCATTACATCTTTTTATCCACAATAAGATGGATAGTAAAAGTGTCTAATTTAGACATTTCTGGATATTATTTGAACTTGATAATTAGATTAAATTGGATTTTTAGGCCAATATAAATATTTAGTTAAATTTTAATATAATAACATTCTTCATTTTATTATACATATAGAACCTTTTGTGGTATTATATGGAAAGAGGGGTTAAACTCTATCTTGTTAATATAAATTCAATAAGAGGATGTTGTTGAAACTTGAACTGGTAAATGAAATGGATTAGAAGACAAAGATGATTTAATAGTATATAAGGGTTTTTAGATAAATTAGAATATTTATATAGAAAATAGGAGGAATAACCATTCATTTAAGGTATGAGAACATGTATTTCTTAAAATATCTCCATGGAAATATTTTATGTGATTTTTTAAAAGGGAAATTATTGTCCAAATTTTAATAGACTATTAGAAATTGTGGAAATTGTGGGATCAGTTTCAAATTGATTATATTTTACTATTAATTTGACTTAGGTTCATGATTTGTGTCATATGTTTCTATTATGGAAATATATAACTCAGTCCTCTAATGTTTAGATCCTTGATGCGGAATATCTGGAAGAAAAAATAATTCTTATAAGGAGAGTCTAATATATATTATAGATCATATAGATTATGTGTGACAAAATAAGATAACTCAAATAGTATCCATATTATGGAGGAACCCCATGATCAATTATGCCACATGGGAACCTAAAATGCGTATGAGAGAAAAATATATATACCTATTTAAGTGACTAATAAAATAGTGAGGGAATAATTTATTTAAGGATGAAAAAATTTGACAACCCTATTAATTTTAATGACAAGTAAATAAAATTTGATATTAATATTAATTATTATTTTTTATACATTTATATTCAGTACATTAGTTTTATATAATTATTAAAATTCAAGAAAGAAATTGTTTTGTTCTCTATAAAGTATATTCAATTTATTATTTAAAAATAATATTTATAAACATTATAAAATTAATTTTATAAAATGGAATATAATTTTTATATCTTAACATCAAATTTATCTTAGGGTGAATTTTTGTGAATTTTCTAAAAATATTGATTTTTAGGAGAATGGTTAAAAATACAGTTTTTTATAAAAACATTAATTTTTTTTCAAGTGTTCAAAAAGTTATATTATTATTTTTGGATTGGTTTTAAATTTATATTAACATAATTTGATTAATTATTATCCATATATATTCACAATAATCAAAATTATTCTTTATTTTTCTTATAAATGCATTTTTTGAATAAAAAAACATTTTCCATTAAATTGTTTTCTCATTGAATTTTATGTTCTTATATTAAAATTAATTTATCCCAATTCTACAGATAGAATGTTGAAAAATTGGTTTTAAATTTATAAAAATTATATAATTTTTTTAATGATTTTAATTTCATGTATTTCATATGAAAAGAAACCTTGGTAAAAATGTGGTGATCAGGATAAAGGGGTAAAATAGGATAATTAAGGTTAAGATTTTGAGATAAGGTCACAAAATCTCTTATTAATTAATATTAGAAGAATGAATTAATACCATTATCACTGAACCTTATAAATTGAATTATTTATATTCCACATGACCATGATTATTATACTTATATAATTTAAATGTTAAGAATAATCACAAGTGTTCCACTCCTCCCACTTATAAAATGTTACATCCTCTACTCAATTATCTAGACCACTTGAGAACATTATCCTGACTAAGATCTACCAAAATCCATGTGGAACCCTCCTCCCCATGTCCTATAGGAACTTTTATGACAAAAATACCACCCTAGAATGTATAAGGTGTAAGGCAAATGAGGTTTTTAAAAGAAGGGGTATAACTCTTAACTTAGTTTTTTCATCTCAATTTCATCTTTAAAATATAAAAACATATCAAAAATTTGATAAAATAATTACATAATTATCTCCAATATTATAATAGTTATTATATTTATGGTAAAACCATTTTCACCTCATTTTCTATCCAATGGGAAATGAAATCATTGCTATTGGATACATGTAGACTACCACCACCATGAACTGACATGTTTAATTTTTCATAACCACCACACATGGATATTTATAATGATGGGTTTAATAAATAAATATGGTACTCCTAATGATATTATGATTATTCAAATATAATATATTACTTAAATTCTTACCGTTTTATATGTTGTAAAATGATAATATCACTCATGCGTAAGTGTGGAATAACACCACCATGGAGTGATGTGTTTCAATTTTCATGTATTACTCTCTATAATAGTTATAATATTATATTTAATGTATGAAAATTTTAATTATTTAATTATTAATATTTCAGAGATTATGTATGCATGAACACTTTGACCATTGTCAACCAAACAAAGTCATTTTGGGATTTTGAACTGAACATTCAGAAAACATAAGTATTGGATGTATTAATTATAAAATCTATATAATATATCGAAATAAATTAAATAAAATATATTATTATAATACCTCAATATTATTATGAAATATTATTATTTGAATAATTTGATAGTTTGCGTTGCATTCAACAATGAGTTTAAATGAACAATGTAACATTATTAAAATATTATGCTTCAATTAATTATTTGACATTATATAATCATTTTTAAATATTAATAATGAAATTAAAAAAATTAAAATAAATTCATGATTTAAATTTATGAAATTATTTTAAAATAAAAATGATGTTTTACTGAAAAATTATTTAAACAGTACAATGATATTTTTATAAATATATTAAATTAATACTTATTAGAAAATACTTTTATTGAAATTTAGATATTATTTAATTCATCAAATGTATTAAACATTCCAAAAATAATTCTCAATGCATTAGGTAATAAAAAATTCACTTTTATGCCAAAAAATCAGTTTTTCCAAAACATCAATTTTTTACATTTCTCACACATAATTTAAAATTATTTTTTACTATTTATATGGATGTAATTAGATAAAAATAAGAATATATTTATAATTATGAGGTTGAAAATTAGTAATAAGGCTCCTTTTATTTTTGGGCAATATGAATAGTGAGAACGGTAAAATTTGTCACATTGGTTAAGTGTATATTAGGTAAATGTAGGTTATATATAAGGGATAAGAACATAATTATTCTTCATACTTATTATTTTATAAATTTAATTCAACCATTAAAACATAAATTTTTAAATTGTGTTATTTAAAGGACAATTGCCTATGAAAATGACTTATATATTATTTAAACCAGAGGATGTGACAAATTTTCACTCAGTTTTAAATATAATTTTGTGTTCTAATGTGGAAAAAAATTAATTATTAATGAATATTAATAGTAATTTTATTTTTTATGAAATTATATTTATTTTCTTAATTTATTAATTAATATTTATAAATTTAAAAATTACCCTGCATACTTACACAATGTTGATGCTATAATTATTAAATTATAAGAAAATAAGAGATGATATTTAAAAATATTTAAAGTATGATAATTTGATATATTTAAAGTGATATTAAATTTATTTGATTAATATTACATGTTTAGGATATAATAAAATGGTTTTTTTTTATCAATTTGACTTATGTTCTTGATGTTTTACAAGTTAAGGAATGGAAAAGTATCAAAATTGAAAATAATGACATTTAGTGGTATGAATATTGAATTAAATTGTCTAAAAATCATAAAAATATTTAATTAAGACAAATGGGATAATATATTATATAAAATTTTATACTTTTTCAATTTATAATCTATTTTAAGAAATTTGGATCTAGAATAGTCTTATTATATTTTAATCATTAGACAAATTGAAAAAGTGCCCCTCACCTCAATTATAAAAGTGAACTTCCTCCTTCACTTAATTACACTAGCTTTATCCTTTTATCTTGAAAAAAGTTACCAAATTATTTCCTCCCCTTATCTTTACACATTATAATAGTGTTATCATTCTCAAAAGATAAACCCTAGATGCCTTTAAAAGAGATCTAAAAGTAACGTTTTAAAGAAGAGGTAATCGCTCTAACCGATCAATTTCTATTTCTACACATATTTAGATCTTATAAATATATAATAAATTAATAAAATAATAAATTAGACATCATAAATACTGTTAAATATTATTTTGGTTTGGAAAAAAACATTATATTCCCTCTTTCACATCAAATAAGAAGTTAATGTATCGCTCGTGCCAACTTATGGTATACCATCTCCACATAGTGAGACAATTAATTTTTCATAACCTTTATTATGGATGAGAATTATTATCATTCTAATATTTATATATTATATTTATGAAATAATTATTCTTTTGGGAAGACAATATCATGTATTCCTTCCTAAATTTAATCTTTTTTTAAACAATAACGCTATTTATAAATATGTATGGACTACTTTCCCCATGATGTGAGTTGATTTTTTTCATATATTTTTCATATGGATCGTAACAAGGATGAATATTGTTAATATATATAATATATATAAATAATAATGATTCTTCAATAGTGTATTATTATTTAAATTTCTTTGATTCTATCAAATGAAAAATAGAAAAACTTTCATGCATATGGGTAGCCTACCATCTCTATGAGTGATGTAATTTATTTTTCTATCTAAAATTTTTATTAAGGATAAAAAAATAGGTATATTAGTAATATATATTAAATTTATATAATAATTGACATTCTAAAATGGCGGGACAATGATTAATGTTTATAGAAGAGGACAACTGAATGAAAAAATCTTGGAAAATGAAATAGTCATCACCGGAAATAGTTATTTTAATAAACTATTATTGATAAATAGGAGATAAGACATTATAAATAAACTCTACATGGTATAAAATATATATGGTTATTGAAGATAAGTATAATAAATGAATATTTTTTATATAAGATGTTTGAACAAGAAGAAGGAAATGTGAGACTTGAGGTAAGAGTTTATTTCACAATCTCAACATTATTTGAGATTGTTAATATTTAAGTAGATTTTGGGTAAAATTTCTCTTCCATGTCCACGTTTTCTAAAACATGTTTCAATTTTTTTAATATTTATTGAAATCATTTTTACCCATGTTTTAATTTTTTAAAATTGTTTGAAATAAATATTTTTTTCATTTTATAACCGAGATTCTTTGTGAATTTTCCATAAAATTATGGAAGGAATGTTTTTAACTATAAGGCCCCAGCCTTAAACCTTACTTAATCTTGAGTTATTACAAGATTACACATTGAGGATCTTTTCGGGTTTAGAGTTTTAGAGAATTAGATCATAAAACATGCATTACATTCCACATATAAACAAAGTGGTTACATAAAGATAGTATTCTTCATTCCCATCAATGGAAACACATTTAAAATAAAACATGGATTATTTCTTGACACTTCCTTGAAACTATCATCATATCATGTACCTTTCCCTTGACCTGTGAAAAACATTTCAAAAAAAACTTGGGATGAGCATAAAAAGCTCAGTATGGGTTATAAAAGAAACATGGAAAGGAAACATGAGTTCATATATACATAAGAATGAAATCATACTTTACCCATAAAACATAGTCACTTTAACATACCTCATAAAATCATGAATAAATCATAGAAATCATAAGACATAAAGGTAACTTGAGGCATTCATAACATTCTTACATAGGGAGTAACCCTCTTGGTTACGTTTGGAATACACATCATAGTATATTCCCTAAAATCTCTTCGGAGAAACCTTAACGTTTCACTCCTTCGCGTTACCCAATGCATTGGAGAGATATAACGGGCTCACCCGCCCTTAGTTTATCACGGAACCACCCGTCTTCATAATAATGCCCAAGAACCATAACATAATCACATAAAACATGCATAAAGGAAACATAAAATTTCCACATTTCAATCACGAGATATCAATACAACACATTGATATAAAAAAATTATGAAAACCATTTTCAATACCAAAATAAAAGAAAAGTAGAATATGGTATTTATTTTTCTTTTAAAAAAAAGGTATGGCTTATAGAGGAAGCCGAAACTCAAATAACGGTCACAACGGCGGAGAAGTCATTGTCGCCGCATACGTACGACAAAAACATTCCCTTTTGTCGTTTAGTAAACGCTTCGTATAAAAAAGATTCCTTTTGAATAAATATAAAAGTCAAAGTGGTTTATACACCGTATAAAAGAAAGTTGTGTATAAAATAAAATATGCCTCAACGAAAGGAGATTGAGACGAAGTCCCATACCTCGTATCCGACTTGACCCGACCGTTCTTTAATCTCCTGAATAATAAACTTGAGTTAATCTCTACTTGATTATGAATCTTTTTCAAGTTCATTATTCCTTTTATACCATGTTATGAACATCATGTAATCAGTTAAGTTAATAATGTTCATTTTGTCGGTATTTGGTTCTTAAGTCAAAAATAGACTTCTTACACTTACATGTTGTTAATTTGGTCAAAGGTTCATTATATCCAGAATGGTATTCATGATTTAGATATCATATATGTCATATATATCCAGTACATACATGCATTTATAATATTACATAATCATTTAGAGGTAAGAAATGAAATGCACCGTTCATGGAGATGGTAAGCCGTACGTACGCATGAACGCTACTTTCATTTCTATTTCGTATTTTATAGAATGGAATCATAATGATATAAAGGTATATTATAATTCCAGTATAATATCATATATAATATCATAGTTCCATCCTTTATATGTCCCACATATGGTATTTAACAAATCAAATCACTTTGAGGGGGTGGTAGTCCGCACTTCCTAAAATGAAGATATCGTGTTTACCCATAATGGAAACCATAAAGGTATGCCCAAAATGAAAAAAACAGAAGCATAAGGAAAACATAAACATATTATATATAATATATAAAAATAGTGACATCATAATGGCCACCTTTTAAGTTGTTAAATGAGTATTGAACAATTATCGTTTCGGGAGGCAGAATTTCGCCATCCACGGAAACCGTATGTTCTTTAACAATTTGATGTAGTTGTGTGAGAGTGTAGCTCAAATAAATATTATAAAAACATCCTTGTCTATTTAAGATACTGGTGTTGTTACAAAATAAGTAAATAAAAAGAGTTTAGGGGGTTGGAGAAGCAAAATAAAACAAATGAACATGAGAGAATGAATTACCTTTAAAAGTGTAACTCCTTTTGATTTGAGCCTAAAGGCTTCCTTTGAAAGGATTCTGCCCAAATGGAATCCTCTAGGATGAGGAGAGGGATGTGGAGAGAGTAAATGGTCAGGGGTTTGCCGAGCCAAAGGCTTGAGTAGTGTGTGAAATGAGGTAGAGGTGAGGGCCTTTTATAAGAGGAGAGGAGGGGCACTTTTGGAAAGTAAAGAAATATTACATTATTTGAAAATGTGTTTCGGTTTTAAAAGGCCCCACATTGATATATGTCGTGTATAAGGTGATAAGGGTTCTAAATCCACACATCCAATAAGTTTTTGACATGTGTAGTTCATAGAGTTTACATTATCTTTCCATTTTATTTAAATCGTCAAATAATGATGTCATCGCTGCATCATTATTATGTCATAAATAATTAAATTTATTTAATGTCTAAAAATTATAAAAAAAATACTATGATATAGGAAATCGTTTTATCTTTCTAATGACTATTTATAATCAAAATGTGGACTTGTATAACCCCACTTAAAAATTGTTTTCGTAAAACATATTATGTTTGTGTCATTTTTACTTTAACATTTAATAAAAAGCTATTTATGTCATTTCCAAACCAAAGTGTCTTCATGGGGTCCCCAAGTTGAACCATGGCTTGTCTTGGTCGGCCATGACACAACCAATAAGGTTGGGACATGTGTCTAGGTCATTTCATTTTATTAAAGTATTATTTATACCTTAAACTACCCTAATTACCACTAATCGCGATTAAGAACTTAATAATGCAGTATTTTTCAATATTCATTAAAAAAATGAACATTGTCAGAAAAATACCAAAAATTCACACAAAGTAAATTTTGATGTCCCAATAATAAAGGATAAGTTTATTTTGACAAACATAGTTTATAAAATTGTCAAAATATAGATTCAAAAATGGTTTCCCATCAAAAGGCAGTAAAACAATCTTTTAAGAATATTAGTGTATTCCATGCATAAGATTGTATTTATTTTTATTTTAAGCCTCTATAACACTATCTCAATCATTAATAGACATAGATAAAAATATCTATTATTTATTACTTATTTGGTATGTTACATCCTTCCCCCCTTTAGAAAATTGCGTCCCCGCAATTTATTTACTTATCGAATAAATGGGGGTACTTATCCCTCATTGCATTTTCAGATTCCCATGTTGCCTCTTCAATCATGTGGTTTTTCCACAAAACCTTTACCTGGTGAATCACCTTATTCCGTAACACATTCTCCCTTTGGTCAAGAATCTGGACCGGTTGTTCCTCATCAGATAGGTTCTCTTCCAGCTGAACTACCTCTGGACTCAAAACATGAGATGGATCTGGCATATACTTTCTCAACATCGAAACGTGAAAAACATTGTGTACCTGAGATAAACTCGGAGGTAAAGCCACACGGTATGCAACAGATCCAACTCTCTCCATAATTTCGTATGGCCCAATGAACCTTGGACTCAACTTTCCTTTCTTACCAAATCTCATCACACTTTTCCAAGGAGAAACCTTGAGAAAAACATGATCACCTACCTCGAAAGATAGATCTTTCCTCCGGTTATCTGCATAACTCTTCTGCCTGCTCTGAGCTGTTCTCATGTGTTTCTATATCAGCTGAACTTTTTCTGCCATCTCTTCTACCAATTCTGGTCCCATCAACTTCCTTTCACCCACTTCATCCCAGAATGCTGGAGTGCAACACCGCTTCCCATATAATGCCTGAAATGGTGCCATCTGTATACTGGAATAAAAACTGTTATTATATGAAAACTCAACCAAAGAAATATGTTGGTCCCAAAATCCCTGATAATCCATAGAACAAGCTCGTAGCATATCCTCCAATGTCTGAATTGTTCGTTCTGACTGCCCATCTGATTGGGGATGAAAAGCTGTACTAAAATTTAATTCAGTACCCAACGACTTCTGATGGCCTTTCCAAAAGTTAGAAGTAAACCTGGGATCACGATCCGATACAATGGAGAGAGGAACTCCATGTAACCTGACTATTTCTTTAAGATACAAACGGGAAAGTTGATCAAGAGAGAAAGTATCTCGTATAGCAAGGAAATGAGCAGATTTGGTCAAGCGATCAACAATAACCTAGATTGCATGATTACCTCGAGATGTCTTCGGTAATCCAACAACAAAGTCGATGGATATATTCTCCCATTTCCACTCTGGCACTGGTAAAGGCTGAATCATCCCTTTCGGTAACTGCCGCTCTGCTTTAACCTGCTGACAAGTCAAACACTTCACAGTAAAATCAGCAATATCTCTTTTCATTCCATCCCACCAGTAACACTCCCACAGATCTCTATACATCTTAGTACTGCCCGGATGAACTGAAAACGGAGAACTATGAGCTTCACATAACAAATCTCTCTTCAACTATGAATCACAAGGCACGCACAATCTCTTCCCAAATCTCAAAACACAATCATTATCAATGTTGAATTCAGGCAACTTACCTTTCTGAACCAGCTCTACCCTTTTCTGCAACTCACTGTCTTGCTTCTGTGCTTGCTTGATTCTATCCGATAGAGATGATCTCACTGATACCTGAAACAAAACAGAAGGACTTCCTGCACCAAAAACTTCTTTGCCAAATTTCATCAAATCCTTGACCAAAGGATCACGTTCCAAACGCAACATTGTTAATGAAGCATTACTTTTTCGACTCAAAGCATCAGCCACTTTATTTGCTTTTCCCGGATGGTAATGAATTGTACAATCATAATCCTTGATTAATTCCAGCCATCTCCTTTGTCTCATGTTTAACTCTTTCTGAGTGAATATATACTTTAAACTTTTGTGATCGGTATATATTTCACACTTTACTCTATACAAATGATGCCTCCAAATTTTTAAAGAAAAAACAACAGCAGCTAATTCCAAATCATGTGTAGGGTAATTTACCTCATGAGTTTTCAACTGTCGTGAAGCATAAGCAATTACCTGATCATTCTGCATTAGGACGCAACCAAGTCCTTTCAATGAAGCATCACTGTATATAACAAACTCACCATTCCTGGAAGGTAGTGCCAAAACTGGAGCATTCACCAATCTTCTTTTCAATTCCTGAAAACAATCATCACATTCTTTTGTCCAGATAAACTTGACACCCTTCCGAGTTAGCTTAGTCATTGGACTAGATAACCGTGAAAAATTTCTAACAAACCTTTGGTAATAGCCCGCCAACCAAAGGAAGCTACGAATCTCGTTTACATTTGTGGGTCTTGGCCATTCTTCCACAACTTTTGTTTTTGCAGGATCAATAGTTATTCCATCTTTAGAAACAATGTGACCAAGGAAAGAAATTTTTTGCAACCAAAACTCACACTTGCTGAATTTCCCATACAGTTTCTTTTCTTTTAAGGTTTGCAAGATAACTCTTAAATGTTTTTCATTCTCCTCTTTACTTTAGAAAACACCAAAATATCATCAATGAAAACCACCACAAACTTATCCAAGAACTCATGGAAAATTCTATTCATTAATTTCATGAATACAGCAGGTGCATTGGTTATCCCAAAAGGCATTACTACAAATTCGCAATGGCCATATCTCTTAAGGAATGCGGTCTTCGGAATATCTGCCTCCTTTACCTTCAGCTGATGGTACCCCGATCTCAAGTCAATCTTTGAAAAAAACTGAGCTCCCTGGAGCTAATACAACTTGTTTTGATGGCCCGACATCTGCTGAAGTAGTTGCAAAGGATTTCACCACCCCTTTCTGCTTGTAGTCTAACTGCTTCCCATCACTCAAGCTCCTTGTCGGACACTCGTTTGCATAGTGACCCATCTCATTGCACTTATAACATTTCACTAACTGTAAATCAAATTTGTTCTTACCTTCACCTTGATCCTTTTCAGTGCAATCATGAGCCTTATGTCCCATCTTACCACATCGGTAGCACTTACCAGAATTCAGAAGACATTCCCCAACATGCCTCTTGCCACATTTATCACAAACTGGAAACTTAGTTCTCTTACCATCAGACTTTTTTGAAGAATTCTTACCTTTCTCATGCCACCTCGGTCTCTTCTTCTACTGGTTGTTATAGAAAACATGGTCATCAGCAAACTCCATTTCCACCTTCTCAGCACATCAAACAAGCTTTTCATAACTTTTAAACTCACGAGAAGCTAATGCCCTTCGGTATTTTGGCTTTAATCCTGAGTAAAAACGATTGATTTTACTATCAAGGTCCCAGATAAAATTTGGAGCATACCTTGCCAATCGAGTGAACCTTTCTTCATAGGCAGCCACTGAGTCTTCCTCTTGCCTCAATTCCAAGAATTGATTTTCCATCCTAAGTCGAATAGCCTTAGGAAAATACTTCTCAAAAAACATACCTTTGAATTCATCCCAGTCAAGAGCATCAATCTCATCGGCGTCCCTGATATTTTTAACCATAGACCACCACTGATCTGCTTCACCCTCCAAACGGTAAATAGCAAGACTAACCTTTTGATTGTCTGAACACCCCATGACATCAAAAATCTTCTCCAGTGCTTTAATCCACCATTCAGCTAGCACAGGGTCATATGATCCTCTGAATGATGGGGGATGTTGCCTCATGAAATGTTCCACCACTGACATGTTCCTCTGCGGTTGATCTGGCTGATCTCGTGCATGGATACCACCGCCATTTATCGCTTGAGTCAACTGCGTCGTTACTGCAACAAACTGTTCAGTTCCAATTCCGACCATTTCTGGATGCTGATTCGGAAGGTTATTCCCTTCTGTATGCCTTCCTAGCACTGCTTCCCTGTTTCCTCTGCGGAAAACCATTCTGAACAAACATGTCTTAGATGAAGCAACATGGTAATCTTTAAATGCTATATCATTTCGAAAAAAAAATATTTTTGGATAATCATTTAATAGAATTATAACTCCTAAAGTTATCTAAACCGACCTCTGATACCAACTATAAGGCCCCAGCCTTAAACCTTACTTAATCTTGAGTTATTACAAGATTACACATTGAGGATATTTTCGGGTTTAGAGTTTTAGATAATTAGATCATAAAACATGCATTACATTCCACATATAAACAATGTGGTTACATAAAGATAGTATTCTTAATTCCCATCAATGGAAACACATTTAAAATAAAACATGGATTATTTCTTGACACTTCCTTGACACTATCATCATATCATGTACCTTTCACTTGACCTGTGAAAAACATTTCAAAAAAACTTGGGATGAGCATAAAAAGCTCAGTATGGGTTATAAAAGAAACATGGAAAGGAAACATGAGTTCATATATACATAAGAATGAAATCATAATTTACCCATAAAACATAGGCACTTTAACATACCTCATAAAATCATGATTAAATCATAGAAATCATAAGACATAAAGGTAACTTGAGGCATTCATAACATTCTTACATAGGGAGTAACCCTCTTGGTTATGTTTGGAATACCCATCACAGTATATTCCCTAAAATCTCTTCGGAGAAACCTTAACGTTTCACTCCTTCGCGTTACCCAATGCATTGGAGAGCTATAACGGGCTCACCCGCCCTTAGTTTATCACGGAACCACCCGTCTTCATAATAATGCCCAAGAACCATAACATAATCACATAAAACATGCATAAAGGAAACATAAAATTTCCACATTTCAATCATGAGATATCAATACAACACATTGATATAAAAACATTATGAAAACCATTTTCAATACCAAAATAAAAGAAAAGTAGAATATGGTATTTATTTTTCTTTTAAAAAGAAGGTATGGCTTGTAGAGGAAGCCGAAACTCAAATAACGGTCACGACGACGGAGAAGTCGTTGTCGCCGCATACGTACGACAAAAACATTCCCTTTTGTCGTTTAGTAAACGCTTCGTATAAAAAAGATTCCTTTTGAATAAACGTAAAAGTCAAAGTGGTTTATACACCGTATAAAAGAAAGTTGTGTATAAAAAAAAATATGCCTCAACGAAAGGAGATTGAGACGAAGTCCCATACCTCGTATCCGACTTGACCCGACCGTTCTTTAATCTCCTGAATAATAAACTTGAGTTAATCTCTAATTTATTATGAATCTTTTTCAAGTTCATTATTCCTTTTATACCATGTTATGAACATCATGTAATCAGTTAAGTTAATAATGTTCATTTTGTCGGTATTTGGTTCTTAAGTCAAAAATATACTTCTTACACTTACATGTTGTTAATTTGGTCAAAGGTTCATTATATCCAGAATGGTATTCATGATGTAGATATCATATATGTCATATATATCCAGTACATACATGCATTTATAATATTACATAATCATTTAGAGGTAAGAAATGAAATGCACCGTTCATGGTGACGGTAAGCCGTACGTACGCATGAACGCTACTTTCATTTCTATTTCGTATTGTATAGAATGGAATCATAATGATATAAAGGTATATTATAATTCCAGTATAATATCATATATAATATCATAGTTCCATCCTTTATATGTCCCACATATGGTATTTAACGAATCAAATCACTTTGAGGGGGCGGTAGTCCGCACTTCCTAAAACGAAGATATCGTGTTTACCCATAATGGAAACCATAAAGGTATGCCCAAAATGAAAAAAACAGAAACTTAAGGAAAACATAAACAAATTATATATCATATATAAAAATAGTGACATCATAATGGCCACCTTTGAAGGTGTTAAATGAGTATTGAACAATCATCGTTTCGGGAGCCAGAATTTCGCCATCCACGGAAACCGTATGTTCTTTAACCATTTGATGTAGTTGTGTGAGAGTGTAGCTAAAATAAATATTATAAAAACATCCTTGTATATTTAAGATACTGGTTTTGTTACAAAATAAGTAAATAAAAAGAGTTTAGGGGGTTGGAGAAGCAAAATAAAACAAATGAACATGAGAGAATGAATTGCCTTTAAAAGTGTAACTCCTTTTGATTTGAGCCTAAAGGCTTCCTTTGAAAGGATTATGCCAAAAGTGAATCCTCTAGGATGAGGAGAGGGATGTGGAGAGAGTAAATGGGCCGGGGTTTTCCGAGACAAAGGCTTGAGTAGTGTGTGAAATGAGGTAGAGGTGGGGGCCTTTTATAAGAGGAGAGGAGGGGCACTTTTGGAAAGTAAAGAAATATTACATTATTTGAAAATGTGTTTCGGTTTTAAAAGGTCCCACATTGATATATGTCGTGGATAAGGTGATAAGGGTTCTAAATCCACCCATCCAATAAGTATTTGACATGTTTAGTTCATAGATTTTACATTATCTTTCCATTTTCTTTAAATCGTCAAATAATGATGTCATCGCTGCATCATTATTATGTCATAAATAATTAAATTTATTTAATGTCTAAAAATTATAAAACAAATACTATGATATATTAAATCTTTTTATCTTTCCAATGACTATTTATAATAAAACTTTGGACTTGTATAACCCCACTTAAAAATTGTTTTCGTAAAACATATTATGTTTGTGTCATTTTTACTTTAACATTTAATAAAAAGCTATTTATGTCATTTCCAAACCAAAGTGTCTCCATGGGGTCCCCAAGTTGACCCATGGCATGTATTGGTCGGCCATGACACAAATAATAAGGTTGGGACATGTGTCTAGGTCATTTCATTTTATTAAAGTATTATTTATACCTTAAACTACCCTAATTACCACTAATCACGATTAAGAACTTAATAAGTTACTATTCCCCAAAAAATTATTTTTATCCCATTGAACCACATTTTACTTCTTAATGAAAACCATGTATGTCGGATTTTCAAAATTCAATACACATTAGTGGTGAACTTTCATTTAACTGAAAAATCAGTTTGCTTGATTACCACTTAGTGGTTTCACTATTCATCAAAAATTGAAGTTTTTCAGAAAATTTCGAAAAATTTACCCTAAGCTATATTTGATATTACGAATTCAAAAATGAATTCTATTTTACAAAATTCAAATCATATAAGTCACATTAATTAATTTAATAATTAATTCCCGCTGCCAGAGCAAATAGCGTGTTTTTACAAAACAATAAGTATCAAAAGATTGACACCAGTTTAATTCTAATTTCAAAGTGAAATTGATTCTAATGACCACCATTGGATAAAATGGTAAAAATATATTCATATTAAACATTAAGAACAATTCAAAAGATAATATAATCATATAAATAAATTAGATTAAAAAGCAGTTTTGATGTAAAATGCAGTATTTTTCACTATTCATTAAAAAAATGAACATTGTCAGAAAAATACCAAAAATTCACACAAAGTAAATTTTGATGTCCCAATCATAAAGGATAAGTTTATTTTGACAAAAATAGTTTATAAAATTGTCAAAATATAGATTCAAAAATGGTTTTCCATCAAAAGGCAGTAAAACAATCTTTTAAGAATATTAGTGTATTCCATGCATAAGATTGTATTTATTTTCATTTTAAGCCTCTATAACACTATCTTAATCATTAATAGACATAGATAAAAATATCTATTATTCATTACTTATTTGGGATGTTACATTAACTTATAAAAAATTAGAGTATTTTCCCACATTTATAACACATTAAGGCATTAGATATTACGATAAATGATTAAATGGTTATTTTCAAATAAAATATTTTCCTTTATAGTTGGATGGATTTAAAAAATTATTTCAAAATGGAAAGGATTTTTTTGTCATGAAATTTTTCAAGTGATCTTTCAAAATTATTTTCCAGATTATATAACATTAATTATTATTTTTTCTGAATTACTTGGGGTATGATACGAGTATACCATAGTAATTATTCCTCTTGTAGTATTATGTTTATGATAGAATAATGTTTATGAATCAGGTTTATTATCACGGATTAAGCTGTGCTGAAATATATATGATACCCATTTCTATTCATGGTGTCTGATATGATTTATATTCTAGTGGAACACATATATGTGGTTTTAATGATATGATTTCTCGGACCTATATCTACATCCAATACATTTTAAAAATAATGATATCTCATGAGATAATGAATACTAGAATGTGAAGTGAACCTAGTACATTAATGGACCTTTTACTCCATGATAGTCATGGGAGTGAATCATTAATACTATGATAGTTTGGGTAGGGAACCAAATCCACTATGATAATATTTTAAAAGGGCCTTTAATACTATGAAAATTATTTAATATTATTATATGTATTCAAAAATTCTAGGTTTTATTCCAATATTACTCTCCAATAGCACATGTTACTTTATGATTTTGTTTCTTATGAACTTCCAATATTTATTCCATAGCTCATGTTAATGATCTTAGATATAAAGGTATAATTTCTAAATGTAATTCTCATGTTCATATACCCTTATGTTCATGTTATGATTAATATCCACCTTTTACCCTTATAGAGCATATGATCTCACCCTTTTCTTATTTTTCATTTCCCTGGGACATGAACAAAGTTATTATGTATGATGTGTCAAAATGATTCTAATTATGATGAAATTAGTTCCAGATGAAGTTGATATTTTTTGAACCTATTTCATATAATTTTATGTTTCCAATAGAACTATACATTTTCAATCCTAAATAAATTTCTTTTTGTATTTTAATGAATAATCATCTCAAATGATGTAATATCTATGTGTGAAAATCATGGGTTTCTAAAGTTGGTATCCTATGATAGGTTTAGTTATCCTTTGTTAACTAGGGTCAAAATTGTAAAGGAAATGTATCAATTTAGGATAAAATACTGAAGTAAAAATAATTATTATAAATGACCAATGTTAATACTATGGTTTTATTAAAGAAGGTGTTGTTATTTACAAATCATACAAATTATATCTCATAATTATGTTGTTTTATACTATGATTATTGTATCTCAAACTAGTATTTTTGGTTTTTTTCAATAGAAGAATCCTAAAGGAATCGTGTTAATTCTAAATGAAATGGAGAATCCAAATATTTTACTCTTGAGAAACAAATAGTACGGAAGATAGAATTCACAATCATTTTATCATATCATGAAACTTTATAAGGGTATGAATATTGCTGAGTTCTTAATTGATCAAAGGGAATTAAAATTAACTATTGAATCATTAATGAGACAACATTCACCTTCTTTTAGTGGATCTATTGTTCTACTAGTGGTTGATCAATGGATCAACACCATTGAAAAAATATTTTATATTCTTCAATGCCTGAAACATGAAAAGGTTTTTCTAGGTATTTATCATGTCAATGATAAGGAATACCAATGTTTACAGCTTATCAATAATACAAGTAATTACTAATAAATTGAATGCATTTAATGGGATGAGATTAAGGGGATATTCTGTAGCATGTATTTCCCTCATATTCTTTGTGGAAATATGGAGAAGAAATTTCATAAGTTAAATAAAGGATTAAGAATATATTGGGAACATTGAGGAGTATTTTACAAGAATTATAAGGTATTCCTCTGGTTTAATTATTAATCCTAAAGATAAAATTGATCAATTATTTAGTGTCATAAAACCAATTATCTAAAAGACATTATCTATATGATTCTTTAGTACCAACGAAGAATTGTTTTCATGTGATCTTAAGGTGGAGATGAATATTGGATTTACCCATCAATCTCATGGTTTGGAAATAAAAAATGGAATTAAAATTCAATTAAGAAATCTAATAAAATAAAATTATATTTACTTTATTACCAAATTTTGAAAGGAAATGTTGTAAAGACCCATAAAATTCAATGAAAAGTTTTTCTTAATTTTCTTTGGGATTTTACATGAATGCATTTTCTGACGGCACATGATTCTGAGGCCCGGTGTGCCCTGAATTTCTATCTGAAGTTTAGCTTGGGTACGTTCAGTGAACGAACGAGCTGGAATTTCTATCTTTTGAACCAGTGCTCGGAATCGAATTCTGAGGGCACCGATGGAATCGTAGCACCGGTAATTGCTTAGGAACGCCATTTCCGGAGTTGCGTTTACACGAGAGAAGTTTTTAATTTTTGTGGAAGGTAAAATAGAAATTATGCAACAATTTTTATTTTTACTTTATGTGGTTTTAGCTTTAGGTGGAAGTTGGGTAACTACCCAACTTCCCAAGGAAGTTTATGAGGGTGGTGGGGCCCACACAAACCCCACCCCTTCACATTCTTAAACCCCCTCAACTCACCATTATGGATGAAAACTTGTCATGAATTAATTATGTGGAATTAATTCAAACTCTTGAAATTAAAAAGTTTATGTTATGTTAATAAAACAAGAGATGAACTTATTTTATTTGTGGTTGGAACCTTGTTATGTTAAATTTGGGAGAAAAGCCAAGGATCTTGAGAACTTCTTTCTCTTCGACGAAGAACACAAAGATCGCAAAGAACACCAGATTCGTCAGAGGTCGACATCCACGACGCGACTTCCTCCATCCGCAAAGTCTCTTTCTACGACAAGTTATTTCCGCGACGAATCCTCGTACGATGAACCTCCGTCAAGCTACTCTCAAGGTAAGGGTTAATTTATTTATTTGTTCATGAATACTACCTTGTCGTTCTTCGTGAAAATACGACCAATTGCTATCGATTAACGAGAGGGGGCCGGAACACACAAACACGGACGACCCTCCACCCTTATCCATGTAATTGTTTCTAATGTGGTTAGAACGAGAATGGCGCGGTACCGTCACACCGCGCGGGATCGTGCAGCAAGTAATGCGCAGCACCGTCACGTCGTGCCATGAAATTGAACAAAGTCACGGCACCGTCGTGCCATGCCAGAGAACTGCAAAAACACCACGGCCAGAGCGGGGCCGCGACGGTTGGGTGCGGCGCCGTCGCGCCCCACCGGACGGATGAAGGCCGCGGCCGATATCGAGCCACGGCGGTGCATGGGATCCGGCGGCCGGAAGCGGGTCGCCGGTGATGGAGTAGGGAGGGGACCGGCCGTTTCCGGTCCCGTGGTAGAAGAAACCGGACGGCCGGGGCGGGCCGCCCGGGCAAGGGAAAGCCGGGGTTTCAAACCCCCAGCCGGCCAGCTAGCAGCCCCCATTAAGGGGGGCCGCGGTTACAAAACACGGGGGGCATCGCCCCCCCCCCCCCCCCCCCCCCCCCCGCCCCGAAAACCGAACGACCCGGCCGTTCGGCCGAGCCAGCTGGCACCGCGTGCAAGCGCTCCGGGCCGCCACGCCGTGCCGCGCCCATCCGGGCCGGGCCGCGCCCCGCCGGGCCGACCCCGGGGGTCTCAGGCCGGGTCGGTCCGGGCCCGAAACCCCCGTTTTCGGACCCTCTTCAGTCTTTTGCCTATATCATGGGCTACGGACCTCTGATCGACGCACCGTCAGTTGCGATGTGATCCTTGGATTGAGACGGTCATTTAGTTATATCGCCCTCAAGGCTTCAGAATATTTTGGGTTTGGCCGAGTTGGTTCATACACGAAACCAACTGGGGCCTCGGAGCGGAAACACTCATAACTTGAGCTCCGGACGTCTGATTGACGTGTCGTCGACTTTGTTGGATTTCTATTAATGAGAAGGGTCTTTTGGATTACTCCACCTGAGGTTTGGACACAAGTGGAGTATGATCGGGTTGGTTTTTCCTTAAAAACCAACTGGGCCCCTCGGACGAAAAAGCCAATAACTCTCAGACCGGGCGTCCGATTGACGCGCCGTCTACGACGTTGAGTTCCTGTTGACGATATGGAACTTTTGGATACATCAACTCTGGACTATGTGTCAGTTGATATATCAGCCTCTTGGCTCGTGGAGCGGACCCTCCCGAACGAGATTGCTATGTGCGGGAACCCTAGAGCTGGTTGTGTTTGTGACTGTGACGACGACGACGACTGTACAGAGATCCTCAGTGGATTTGACGGCGATGACTATAGCACTCAGAGATCCTACGTGGATCAGTGCTACCGATCCTCTGTGGGTCCGATCTTGTGTGGGTCAGCGCTCAGCGGTTCTGTGTGAGCCAACGCCTACAGATCCTGTGTGGGTCATTGCGGGGGTTAGTTACCTATCGATCCTTTGTGGGTCAGATCCTTTGTGGGTCATTGCGGGGGTTAGTGCCTATCGATCCTTTGTGGGTCCGACATCTTAGATGAATCAGTGGCAATATCGGATCACCTCTATCGTCATACGAAGAAGTATACCTATGTGAGCTTAATCCTGTTTGCTTTCCTTTGTGGATTGTGATGTGCTATCCTGTGTGGATTACATTTTGCTTTCCTGTGTGGACTGGGTTATACTTGGTTTCGGATGTTGGAGCCGAAGAAGAATGGTGGCTTAGGTATATGTATGGGAATATAACTAAGCAGTTTCGGATGTTACTTCGTGATTGTATCTCTCCTTTGTGCATTATCCTTTGTGGATTTTAGGAGACCTTAGGGGGTCTCGGGGTCCCTACTGAGTAGCTTATACTCACCCCTGCATGGGCTATGCCCGCACAACGTTGTGTTGGTTGCAGACGACGGACATCACTGTTCGTGGTTGAGGATTGCGGAGCAAGACGGTACCTGGAGGTGGACCATTGTGTGGAATGTACTCGGAGTGGCCAGCTGGACCCATGGAGCAGTGGAGGCTATCTGTACCCACCCTTCAGGTGGGATTACAAGTAGACAGCTCGGCGTTGCGGCTTTACTATTCAGTTGTTGTTTTCCTTTCCAGTTGTACTTTACATTCAGTTTGGGTTTGTATTCTAGCCCACTTAATTTTCCGCACTTACTGTAGTACTCAGTTTTTACTTAGTGTTTACTTCTACGACTTGCTTTCTCTGTGATGTTTGTTTACTTTACAAAGTCAATGCCTTCCCTTTTACCGGGAATTACGCCTTGGTGCTAGTCGCCAGTCCCTGGCCTATGGAAGGCGGGCTTGGGGTAGTCACGGCACGGGCCCGAAGATGGGTCGTGACAAATTGGTATCAGAGGAGTTTGGTTGTAACGCCCCGACCCCAGCTACCCAGAGTCAGTGCATTACTTAGTAACATTTTCATGATCACAAAAGATCAAGTCTCGAAAGATCGATTAGTTTAGTAGCCTTGGAAACACTAGATACATTCTTAAGTGTTACATTACATCATAAAGTGAAAAACTACAATAACATGGTCTTCATAGTCCACACTCATATCCCTTTCTGACTATCCCTGCAGGTCATTCATAAAATACTTCTTCACATCCTGGAAAATATTAAAACATTGAAAGGGGTGAGCTCAGATGCTCAGTAAGGATAACAATATTGTGGAAGCTTTCATAAATAAACATTAACATTTAAGGCAATGTATAACTAAAACAAAAGCCTTTTAAACATGGACTTCAACATAATATGGAAAAAGTAAAATGAGATAATGCCATTTACTTATTTACATGGATATTCTACTGGTCGAATAATCACTTGCAATATCAATAACCACTTTCATAACGATGGAATGCATAATGCCAGACTATCATAACCACGTAGCCAAGGCCTCGTGCCAAGACCACAAATAAGATTTTTTCAAGGCCTCGTGCCAAGACACTAGATTGTCTCATGAGACCTACCGATGTATCGAGGAGCTATAGCGGGCTCCACCCATCACTTATTAAGTCCAATGCATTCCTCATATGAATAGGTTTAAACATATCATAAACCATAACATGATCGTATCACATAAAACATTCATAAAGGAAACATAAAATTTCCAAATTTCAATCACAAGATATCAATACAACACATTGATATAATAAAAACGCTTTCAAAACCATTTTCAATACCAAAATAAAAGAAAGTTAAAACTTTGTATTTATTTTTCATTAAAAAAAGTGATGGCTTGTAGAGGAAGCCGAAACTCAAATAATGGTCACGGCGGCGGAGAAGTCGTTGTCGCTGCATAAGTATGGAAAGAAAAACATTCCCTTTTTGCCGTTTAGTAAAATGCTTCGTATAAAAATATTCCTTTTAAATAAACTTAAAAGTCAAAGGGTTTTATACACCGTATAAAGGAAAGTTTTGTATAAAACCAAATATGCCTCAATGAAAGGAGATTGAGATAAAGTCCTTACAAAGATCATTTTAAAATAAAATAGATCTATTATGTGTATTCACTATAAGTACACATAAATAAAGTACAAATACAAGATTGTACATAATAATATCATGACAAAATTTGAAAGTAGGAGATTAACCCAAAGAATGGTAATTGGGTTAAGAAGTTCCCTTACCTTGCATCCTGTCATGAATCGACCGTTCTTTAACCTCCTGAATAATAAACTAGATTTATTTCTATTTACTTAAGAAACTTTTTCATGTTCTTTATTCCTTTTATATCCCTAATGACCATGTTATGAACATTATGTAACTATTTATGTTTATAACGGTCATTTTGTCGATCTTAGGTACTTGAGTCAAAAATTAAATTCTTATAATTACAAGTTGTTCATGTGGTGATATATCCATTATATCCAGAATTATATTCATGATATAGATATCATATATCTCATTTATATCCAGTATATACATTCATTTATAATATTCCATAACGTTTAGAGGTAAGAAATGAAATGCACCGTTCATGGAGACGGTAAGCCGTACGTACGCATGAACGCTACTTTCATTTCTATTTCGTATTTAATGAAATAATAATGATATAAAGGTATATTATAATTCCAGTATAATATCATATATAATATCATTTACTCCATCCTTTATACATCCCACATATTGTATTAACGATTCAAATCACTTTGAGGGGGCGGTAGTCCGCACTTCCTAAAATGAAAATATCGCGTTTACCCATAATGGAAACAATAAAGGTATGTCATAAATGAGAAATAAAGAACCTTAAGTAAAACATAAACATATTATATATCATTTATAAATAGAGTGACATCTTAATGGCCACCTTTGAAGGTGTTTTATGAGTGTTGAACAATCATCGTTTCGTGAGGCAGGAATTCTCCATCCAAAAAAACTGTATGTTCTTTAACCATTAGATGTGGGTGTGTGTAAGTGTAGCTCAAATACTCATTATAACAACATACTAGTATATTGAGGATACTGTTTTTGTTACAAAAGAAAGGAATAAAAATAGTTTAGGGGTTTGGATAAGCAAAATAATACAAAATAACATAAGAGAAGACATTACCTTAAAATCGGGTAACTCTTTTGATTAGAGCCAAAGGCTTCCTTGGGAAGAATTCTGCCCAAAGTGAGGATTCTTGGAGTAAGGGAGGGAAGTTGGGAGAGTATTTGGGCAGAGGTTGGCCGAGCCAAAAGGCTTTGAAAGGGTGAGTAAGGTGGTAGTGGTGGAGGCCTTTTATAAGTGGAGAGGAGGGGCACTCTTGGAAAGTAATGAAATATTACTTTCTTATACAATGAGTTTCAGATTCTAAAGGTCCCACACATAAATAATTCGAGGATATGGTGATAAGGGTTAGAAATATACCCATCAAATAGGCTTTGTAAAAGTTTAAGCCTTGTATTTTACATTATCTTTTCATTTTATTTAAATCGTTAATTAATGAGGTAATCGCTGCATCATCATGGTGTCATAAATAATTTAATTTATTTAAAGTCTAAAAATTATTAAAAAATTATGATGATGTAGGGAATATTTTTATCTTTCTAATGAATATTTATTGTCAATAATATTACTTGTATAACCCCATTTAAAAATTATTTTAGTAAAACAGCTCTTGTTTGTGACCTTTTTATTTTATCATTTAATCAAAAGTTATTTATGTCCTTTTCCTACCAAAGTGGCTCCATTGGGTCCCCAAGTTGACCCATGGATTTTATTGCTCTACCATGAAACATCCCATAGTGGTTGGACAAGTGTAAAGGTCATTCCATATTTTTATAATACTATTTTTACCATAAATTTCACTAATTATCTTTAATCGCGATTAATTAAACTTAAAAGTTACTATTCACCAAAAATTATTTTAATCCCATTGAACCACATTTTACTTCTTAATGACAACCATGTATGTCGGATTCTTGAAAATAAAAACACAGAAGTGGTAAAATCTCATTTAAACGAAAAATCAGTTTTTATAAGTACCACTTAGTGGTTTCACTATTCATCAAAAATTGAAGTTTTTCAGAAAAATCCCAAAACTTCACCCTAAGCTATATTTGATATTCCGATTTCAAAAATGATGTCTATTTTACAAAATTCCAAACATTTAAGTTGCATTAATTAATTTTATAATTAATTCCCGCTGTCACAACAAATAGCGTGTTTTTAAGAAACAATTTATATCAAAAGATTGACAACTGTTCATGCCCAATTTTAATGTTAAATTAATTATAATGACCACCATTGGATAAAATGGTAAAAATATATTCTAATTATACTTTAAAACCACCCAATATTATAATTTATCACTATAAATGTTTTTCATTAAAAAAGTTGTTTTTAAGTATTTTTCACTATTCATAAAAAATTGGAAGTTTTCAGAAAATTACAAAAAATTCAACATAGGATAATTTAGATATTATGAATACAAAAATTAAGTCCATTTTGAAATATAAAATTTCTATAAATTTAAAAAGTGGTTATTACTATTCATAACGGCTACTTTGTTTATTTACGGTGTGTTAGAACTGGAAGTTGCGTACAATGCAAGATATTGCATTATTGAATGAGAAGCGTATCATGGAAGCTCGGGGTGTTACATTTTCCCCTCCTTCAATAAATTGCGTCCTCGCAATTTGATAATTTTCATCAAAAATAAAAGGTTTAAAATATAAAATACCTTTGTGGAAAACCCACATCGGAAATAAGGTTAATAAAATTTAGCCGTAATAAGAGGGAAAGGGAAATGAAAAAGTCACCACCCAATTATGAACTCAATTAGGAGAACATTGGTGGAAATTAGAGACATATAATTAGAGGAAAAACGTAAATATTTGTAGGGAGTGATTGAGGTCATCAATCACAAACAAGTGTCAAATTGAGGGCCTCAAATCCTTCAATCTATGTTGATTTAAAATATCATCAGTTCAACAAGACATAAGGTATTAGGATAACACATTTTTTTTGTTTTAATATCCCTTTAATAAAGTTTAAGAATTAATTTATTCATATAATAAGATATAGGTATATATATATATTTATTCTTGACAAGTAGAGTTTCAACCTTCAACTAATTTCTACCACAAACTCATGTTTCACTCAAAAAGATAATAGAACTCAAAAATAATATATTTATCCTAATTGTACAAGGTTAAAAATATTAACACATACCATTTAGATTACGAAAGCTATTTTGTAATAACCAGGGACTTCCTGTAGGATAGTGGTAGGTCATAAAGGCCTTTCACAATATGGTTGTGGGTTGGATTCCTACAGCTTTGTCCGAAGCGACGGGTTATCGCCCAACCTGAAGGTTTTCCTTTTTCTAAAACTATTATAATATTCCAAAAATAATATTCATAAATGTTTTAACCTTAAAAAATACTATCCAATGTTCAACTTAATCCATTCCAACCTTTATAGTTATCCAAAATACTTCTGTCCAACTCACAGTCCAAATTTTATGAGGAAGGTAAACATAATGAAGATCCCTATTTTTCCATGTAACAACACGTGAACACCTTCATCATGTATTCTTTTAAAACACTGAAACATCCTGAATTAACATGATCCCTCATTCCTTATAGAATACTAGATATACTTCTCCTGTCCAAAAATGTATACAAATCATCAATCAGTTTCAAGGAAAGAATATCCAACATAATTTATCCAAATCAATCATGTCTTATTCCAAAATCACTATCTCGGTATCAGAACCATATTATGGTTTATCTTTCTCTCAACCATATATTTTACAAATATTTAACCTACTGTGGAATCACTTTTCTTGGTTCCACACAATCTCAAGTCCTATATTAAATAGTACTGCAGTACAATCCTTATATACTCCATAATTATTATAACCAGTACATAATTGATACAACACTCAAATTACAAAATTCTTTAATAACAACATAAGAAATCTAATCATTCCTCCTCATCTGTGGTAGTATCATAACTTGATTATTATCCAATAACATAATTTGGGGCACACTCTGATGATTTGGACATTGGTTTGCGTAGTGTCCCCACTCCTTGTAGATGAAGCATTGTACATTTGAATCCTTTTTCTTACCCTTGTAGTCACGCACTTGGTGTCCTTTTTCTCCACACTTATAACAAACTCCCATTCCCTTCAAGAAAATTCCAAGGTGTTTCTTCCCACAGTTATCACATATTGGAAAATTCTTTTTTTCCCTCATCCCTTTATCCATCATTCTCTCTTCCATCCTTTTCTTCTCTTTCATCCCTTCAAATACATAAGACTCAGAGAATTCTCTACTTATCTTATTGACACATGATACTATATCTTCATATGTTGATAACACATGGGACACTATTTCCCTTCTAAACGTTGTCTTAATACCATGAAACATATGATCCTTCTTACTCTTTGGATCATACGTATTGATGGAGTTCACATTCCTTCTACTGGGCGCCATTTCTATACAATGCCATAAACTAGGTTAGTTTATGAATCGAAATACATAATAACAAACTTGAAAACACTTAACATAAATTGAACTATTTATGGATATAATCCATAATCATAAAAATGTTTTCTTTTAGGAAGTATATACTTATAACCCTTCATAGTGGTTTGTAAAGAAAATGTGAATTATCATAAGCATATCCCCCGGGAGTGTCGTAACCAAGAGTGCAGCAGGGCCCATTGTCGTGCACCAGTTCCTGTTCGAGTCTAGCACAATGGGTGTTTTCAGGTTTTTCCCCTAGGTACATCTATGCCAGAGCCGCCTCTACCTGCTCGTATCCAAACAGGGATGTATTGCTTGGAAAACTCACAACATCTATATAATACCAAAATTCTAGGAAGCTCTTTCTATACTAATCCTCAAAGACTATCTTTGGGCTATGTGCTCTAATCAGATTTTATCTAAATCTAGCTTCCAAGGTTAGTACTAAACTGCCTCTGATACCAACTGTAACGCCCTGAACCCAGCTACCTAGAGTCAGTGCATTACTTCGTAACATTGGAATGATCACAAAAGATCAAGACTCAAAAGACCGATTAGTTTAGTAGCCTTGGAAACACTAGATACATTCATAAGTGTTAAATTACATCATAAAGTGAAAAACTAAAATAACATGGTCATCATAGTCCACACTCATATCCCTTTCTGACTATCCCTACAGGTCATTCATAAAATACTTCTTCACATCCTGGAAAATATTAAAACATTGAAATGGGTGAGCTCAGATGCTCAGTAAGGATAACAATATTGCGGAAGCTTTCATAAATAAACATTAACATTTAAGGCAATGTATAACTAAAACAAAAACCTTTTAAACATGAACTTCAACATAATATGAAAAAAGTAAAATGAGATAATGCCATTTACTTATTCACATGGATATTCTACTGGTCGAATAATCACATGCAATATCAATAACCACTTTCATAACGATGGAATGCATAATGTCAGACTATCATAACCACGTAGCAAAGGCCTCGTGCCAAGACCACAAATAAGATTTTTTCAAGGCCTCGTTTCAATACACTATTTTGTCTCATGAGACCTACCGATGCATCGAGGAGCTATATCGGGCTCCACCCGTCACTTATTAAGTCCAATGCATTCCTCATATGAATAGGTTTAAACATATCATAAACCATAACATAATCGTATCACATAAAACATGCAGAAAGGAGACATAAAATTTCCACATTTCAATCACAAGATATCAATACAACACATTGATATAATAAAAATGCTTTCAAAACCATTTTAAATACCAAAATAAAATAAAGTTAAAACTTTGTATTTATTTTTCATTAAAAAAAGTGATGGCTTGTAGAGGAAGCCGAAACTAAAATAATGGTCATGGCGGCGTAGAAGTCGTTGTCACTGCATAAGTACGGAAAGAAAAACATTCCCTTTTTGTCGTTTAGTAAAACGCTTTGTATAAAAAGATTCATTTTAAATAAACGTAAAAGTCAAAGGGGTTTATACACCATATAAAGGAAAGTTGTGTATAAAACCAAATATGCCTCAATGAAAGGAGATTGAGACAAAGTCCTTACAAAGATAATTTTTAAAATAAAATAGATTTATTATGTGTATTCACTATAAGTACACATAAAGAAAGTACAAATACAAGATAGGACATAATAATATCATGACATAATTTGAAAGTAGGAGATTAACCCAATGAATGGTAATTGGGTTAAGAAGTTCCCTAACCTTGCATCCTGTCCTGAATTGACCGTTCTTTAACCTCCTGAATAATAAACTAGATTTAATTTCTATTTAATTAAGAACCTTTTTCATGTTATTTATTCCTTTTATATCCCTTATTACCATGTTATGAACATTATGTAATTATTTAAGTTTATAACGGTCATTTTGTCGATCTTAGGTACTTGAGTCAAAAATTAAATTCTTATAATTACAAGTTGTTCATGTGGTGATATATCCATTATATCCAGAATTATATTCATGATATAGATATCATATATCTCATATATATCCAGTTTATACATGCATTTATAATATTCCATAACGTTTAGAGGTAAGAAATGAAATGCACCGTTCATGGAGACGGTAAGCCGTACGTACGCATGAATGCAACTTTCATTTCTATTTCGTATTTAATTAAATCATAATGATATAAAGGTATATTATAATTACAGTATAATATCATATATAATATCATTTACTCCATCCTTTATACATCCTACATATTGTTTTAACGATTCAAATCACTTTGAGGGGGTGGTAGTCCGCACTTCCTAAAATGAAAATATCGCATTTACCCATAATGGAAACAATAAAGGTATGCCATAAATGAAAAATACAGAACCTTAAGTAAAACATAAACATATTATATATAATTTATAAATATAGTGACATCTTAATTACCTCCTTTGAAGGTGTTTTTTGAGTGTTGAACAATCATCGTTTCGTGAGGCAGAAATTCTCCATCCACAGAAACCGTATGTTCTTTAACCATTAGATGTAGGTGTGTGTATGTGTAGCTCGAATAATCATTATAACAACATCCTATTATATTGAGGATACTGGTGTTGTTACAAAATAAAGGAATAAATGAGTTTAGGGGTTTGGATAAGCAAAATAATACAAAATAACATAATAGAAGACATTACCTTAAAATCGGGTAACTCTTTTGATTTGAGCCAAAGGCTTCATTGGGAAGAATTATTCCCAAAGTGAGGCTTCTTGGAGTAAGGGAGGGAAGTTGGGAGAGTATTTGGGTAGAGTTTGGACGAGCCAAAAGGCTTTTAAAGGGTGAGTAAGGTGGCAGTGGTGGGTGCCTTTTATAAGTGGAGAGGATGGGCACTCTTTGGAAAGTAATGAAATATTACTTTATTATACAATGATTTTGGGATTATAAATGTCCCAAACTTCTATAATTCTAGGATAAGTTGATAATGGTTCGAAATATACCCATCCAATAGGCTTTGGACAAGTTTAAGCCTTGGATTGTACATTATATTTTCATTTTATTTAAATCGTTAATTAATGAGGTAATCGCTGCATCATCATGGTGTCATAAATAATTTAATTTATATAATGTCTAAAAATTATAAAAAAATTATGATGATGTAGGAAATCGTTTTATCTTTATAATGAATATTTATAGTCAATAATATGACTTGTATAACCCCATTTAAAAGTTGTTTTAGTAAAACAACTCTTGTTTGTGACCATTTTATTTTAACATTAAATAAAATGTTATTAATCACCTTTTCCTACCAAAGTGGCTCCATGGGGTCCCCAAGTTGACCCATGGATTTTCTTGGTCGGAAATGACACATCCAATAGTGGTTGGAAAAGTGTAAAGGTCATTCCATATTTTTATAATACTATTTTTACCATAAATTTCACTAATTACATTTAATCGCGACTAATTAAACTTAAAAGTTACTATTCACCAAAAAATATTTTAATCCCATTGAACCACATTTTACTTCTCAATGAAAACCATGTATGTCGGATTTTTGAAAATCAATACACAAAAGTGGTAAAATTTCATTTAAACGAAAAAATAGTTTTTTTAAGTACCACTTAGTGGTTTCACTATTCATCAAAAATTGATGTTTTTCAGAAAAATCCCAAAAATTCACCCTAAGCTATATTTGACATTCTGATTTCAAAAATGATGTCTATTTTACAAAATTCCAAACATATAAGTTGCATTAATTAATTTTATAATTAATTCTCGCTGTCACAACAAATAGCGTGTTTTTAAGAAACAATTTATATCAAAAGATTGACAATTGTTCATGCCCAATTTCAATGTTAAAATAATTCTAATGACCACCATTGGATAAAATGGTAAAAATATATTCTAATTATACTTTAAAACCACCAAATATTATAATTTATCACTATAAATTATTTTGGTTAAAAAAGTTGTTTTTAAGTATTTATCACTATTCATAAAAAATTGGAAGTTCTCAGAAAATTACAAAAAATTCAACATAGGCTAATTTCGATATTACGAATACAAAAATGAAGTCCATTTTGAAATATAAAATTTCTATAAATTTAAAAAGTGGTTATTACTATTCATAATGGCTACTTTGTTTAATTGCAGTGTGTTAGAACTCGAAGTTGCGTACAATGCAAGCTATTGCATTATTGAATGAGAAGCGTATCATGGAAGCTCGGGGTGTTACATCGGTTCTACCGGAGAACTTGGGACTCTGATCTTTTTCTATGTGAAGGAATATGGTTAAGAGTATTGGGTGTGGTTATCAGTCCAGGGAGTCCAGTGTTGGTACGACGGCCGACGTATCGATACACCACGACCCTGGCTTCTGATTTCCGACTTAATGCACAAAAACATTGATTGCATGTGTGTTTAATGTTTTCTATGTGATTACTCTATGTCAGCTCACCGGGTATACTGTTTGACCATGGCACACTTGTTTCTTTTTAGGATGACCCCACGACGGCAACCAGCTAGGGTTCTGAGAGTTGTGCGTGACGACAACTCACCGAGCGACGAGGCCTCGGTGCAGGGCCCTTTGACAGCTGAGGCACCAGCGGTACCTTTACCCGCCGAGCCACTGATGCTTCTAGCCCCAGCCGCTGACGATGCACGTCGCCTTAGTGCACTGCACGAGTTCCAACGCCAGTGACCGCCCAGGTTCCGTGGGGAGACGGACCCCCAGGCAGCCGAGGACTGGCTGGAGGCAGTTGTACGAGTTTTCCAGTTAGTGAGGACACCAAAAGACCTCATGGTGATCCTCGCAGCGAGCCTACTGCACGCGGCAACAGGCATATGGTGGAGCTTGATTCTCCAGGTGCACAATGAGGCATATCCCCTCTAGACGGACATTGAGAGCCTCTTCCACTCAGAGTTCATCCCAACCACCCTCCATGCAGTGTGCATCCAGGAGCTTCTACAACTGCGGTAGGGCAGCTTTACGTTCGCCCAGTACTCGGGGAGATTTACCGAACTATCGTGATACTCGACAGACATGGTACGAGACCCATTATTTTGGGCCCAGACCTTTGAGTAGGGATTGAGACATGAGATCAGGGCATCGCTGATCTCCCTCAGTATTCCGACTCAGGCAGGAGTACTGGAGCGAGCCCTTTTGATCGAGAACTTTCATGCTGAGCCTTCTTCAGCAGTGAGGCCTACCGCGGGGCGGTACGTAGTAGAGTCTTCTGCAGCAGGCAGTTGATGGATGACTCATGGTTCCAGGCAGACTAGACCCTCAGGTAGACGACCTCAGGACACTGGCTCAGCTGTGCGGGGCACACAGCGTGGGGCCAGTCTTTTGAGAGGAAAGTAGTGCTACTCATGCGGCGGGCAGGGCCACGTGGCTCGTGATTGACCGACCTGTCGTGCCGAGGGGCAGCAGACGGTTGAGGGACCACCGAGGTAGAGGTAGAGGGTCGACTGTGGCGGTCCATAGGGAGCAGGCGAACGAGGCAGAGGAGCAGGCCGAGCAGCAGGTGGTGGGCGACGCTTTGAGGCTCTACCACCACCACCACCAGGAGGTCCACCCCGACCACAGAGAGCTGGCAGGCAGAGACACGCACAACTCCAGGCATCGGAGGCCTACGACCATGGCGCACCCGAGATGATTCGAGGTACTATCTGTGTCTATTCCACCCTTTCTGCAGTTCTTATAGACACAGGATCGAGTCACTCTTTCATAGCCGCTGCCCTTGTTCGGAGCTCGGAGATTCCGACAGAGCCGTTGGATCGATCCTTACCGCTAGAGACTCCTACGAGAGAAGACTCGACGATTACGCACTGGTGCCGGTAGTGTGAGATTACTCTAGTAGGAGAGAGATTTGGCTGGGATCTTCTTGTAGCGGCGTCAAGGCCTTACGACGTCATCTTGGGCATGGGTTGGTTATCTACAGTCCATGCACAGATTGACTGTATTAGGCGCAAGGTGCGATGTGTACGCACCAATTGGAGCATGTTCACCTTCACCGGCGAGAAGGGATCCTTTGCAGCACAGGATGGACTCTCGCAGAGGAGAGGACAGCCCATCACTCATTAGTTGGCTAGTCTCATCCTAGGAGCAGTTGACGTGCAAAGTCCTGGTTTTGCTGCAGTGGTGGATCAGTATGCGGACGTCTTTTCCGACGACGTTCTAGGACTACCTCCTCGCAGAGAGGTAGACTTTTATATTGACTTGTACCCCGGGACAACCTCGATATCGACTCCAGAATATCGGATGGTCCCCGCCGAGCTTCGAGAGCTACGAGTACCGTTGGAGGACTTGCAGGGCAAGGGGTTCATTCGACCCAGTGTTTCACCCAGGGATTCCCCGATTTTGTTCGCCAAGAAGGCGGACGGGAGCTTGCAACATTGTGTCGACTATCGTCACCTGAACCAGGTGACAGTGAGGAACAAGTATCCGCTACCAAGGATTGATGACCTCTTCGATCAGCTCAAGGGAGCACGGTGGTTCTCAATGATAGACCTCAGGTCAGGCTATCATCAGCTTAGAGTTCGAGATGAGGACGTGCAGAAGACGGCCTTCAGGTGTCAGTATGGCCACTATGAGTTATTGGTTATGCCATTTAGTGTAACCAATGCTCCAGCAGTGTTCATGGCCCTCATGAACAGGATCTTTCAGCCATACCTCGATCGATTTGTAGTGGTCTTCATCGACGACATTTTGATTTACTAGACGACTGAGGAGGAGCAAGCCTACCAATTGCGGGTTGTGCTAGACACACTCTGAGAGCACCAGCTTTATGGAAAGCTCTCTAAGTGTCAGTTCTAGATACGCAAGGTCCAATTCTTGGGACACGTCATCTCTGAGGCAGGATTTGCGGTGGATCTTGCGAAGATCGAGGCAGTGCTATCTTGGGAGCCACCCAGGAGCGTGACGGAGGTGCGGAGTTTCTTGGGACTAGCTGGATACTACGAGAGATTTGTGCCAGACTTCTCCAGAGTTGCGGCACCACTCTCAGCTTTGAAAAAGAAGGGGAAACCCTTTGTGTGGTCAGACAGTTGTTGGTAGAGCTTCCAGGAGCTGAGACAGAGATTGAACAGCGCACCTATCTTGAGGTTTCCTGAGGAGGGATTAGGGTACGTAGTATACTTCAATGCATCAGGGACCAGACTCGGATGTGTCCTGATGCAGGAGCGGGCCGTGATCGCCTATGGATCACATCAGTTGAGGCCGCATGAGCAGAACTACGCTACCCATGACCTAGAGTTAGCAGCAGTGGTCTTCGCTCTGAAGACATGGCGACACTACCTGATGGGCAAGCGCTTTACAGTCTTTTCTGACCATCAGAGTCTTAGATACAGCTTCTCTCAGAAGGATCTGGATCTGAGATAGCGGCGATGGCTCGAGTTCCTCCAATACTATGACTTTGAGATAGTCTATAATCCTGGGAAGGGGAAAGTGGTAGTTGATTCTCTCAGCAGGAGGACATGCATTCAGCTACTTGAGGAGGAGACAAAGAAGATAGCCTCTTTGCAGATATCCTTCGTGGATAGAGATGAAGCATCCTTCCTTCAATCTCTCACAGTCACCCCTCCACTACGGCAGCGGGTCAGAGAGGCACATCGTGGGGACACTGACTGTGAGACGCGGTGTGCACAGATATCCTCAGGACAGGCACCTGATGGTTTCTCCTTTGTAGCAGAGCACGATGTCCTTTTCAGAGGACATAACTTGGTACCAGTTGCTTTACAGGAGGTGGTGCTGAGAGAGTTTCACACTTCTCCTTTGGCGGTACATCCTGGAGTGGTGAAGATGTACCAGGATCTCAAATGACAGCACTGGTGGCCAGGCATGAAGAAGGTTGTTGCGGAGTTCGTTTCTCGATGCCTCACCTACCAGCAGGTGAAGTCGGAGCACCAGGTACCAACAAGCTTGGTACAACCTTTGGAGGTACCAGAGTGGAAGTGGGACGACATATCTATGGACTTCATGACTGGACTTCCACGCACTTCCAGAGGTCACGACTCTATTTAGGTGATTGTCGACCGACTCACCAAGTCGGCACACTTCTTACCCATCATGGAGCAGGGCTCAGTGGAGAGCCTGGGAAGACTTTACATTCAGGAGATTGTGCGGATTCATGGTATGCCATCACCTATCGTCTCCAATCTAGATGCTCGCTTTACTTCCCGGCTTTGGAAGGGGTTGCAGGAGGCGTTCGGGACACAGCTACGTCTGAGCACATCCTTTCACCCTCAGACGGATGGTCAGATGGAGAGGACCATTCAGACTCTCGAGGACATGCTCCGCGCATGTGTCCTCAACTTTGATCGCAGTTGGGAGGACCACCTACCCTTGGTGGAGTTCACGTACAACAAAAACTACCACTCCACCATCGGGATGGCACCATATGAGGCGTTGTACGACTGACCTTGCCGATCTCCTTTGTGCTGGATAAACCCTAGGGAGTCAGCACTTGTGGGACCGGAGATGGTCCAGGCCACGACAGAGAAGGTCCAGGTCATCCAAGAGCGGATGAGGATAGCTCAGAGCCGACAGAAGTCTTATGCTGACAGGAGGCGGAGGCCACTAGAGTTTGAGGATGGAGACCATGTCTTCGTGCGTGTCTCACCTCAACGTGGATTATAGAGATTTGGCCGAGGCGGAAATTTGTCTCCACGCTTCATCGGACCGTTCATGGTCCTCAGTAGGATTGTCAAGGTAGCTTATCGCCTGGCTCTACCACCTTAGTTGCACCGGGTGCACGACGTCTTCCACGTATCTCAGCTGAGGAGATACGTACACGACTTGACGCATATCATTGACCATGGGGAGCTAGACGTTGATGATGGGGAGAGTTTTACGGAGGTCCCAGTGGAGATCAAAGATCGACAAGAGCGGGTCCTGTGTGGACGGTTGATTCCTCTAGTACACATCAGATGTCAGCACGAGAATCTCCAGGAGAGCACTTGGGAGCAGGAGGCTCAGATACATGCTCCGTACCCACATTTGTTTCCATAGATTATGATGTATCATTACAGGGACGTAAAGCCCTGAGGTGGGAGTAATGTAAAGACATATAAAAATCAAGGTTTTACAAGAACACAGTTTCTGACGGCACATGATTCCGAGGCCCGGTGTGCCCGGAATTTCTATCTGAAGTTTAGCTCGGGTACGTTCAATGAACGAACGAGCAGGAATTTCTAACTTTTGAACCGATGCTCGGAATCGAATTCCAAGGGCACCGATGGAACCGTAGCGCTGGTAATTTCTTAGGAACACCATTTCCAGAGTTGTGTTTACATGAGAGAAGTTTTTAATTTTTGTGCAAGGTAAAATAAAAATTATGCACCAATTTTTATTTTTACTTTAAGTGGTTTTAGCTTTGTGTGGAAGTTTGGTAATGTAACAGCCCAAGATTTTATAAAAAATATTCTTTTTAATTTTATTAATGTCTTTTTTTGTACGCTACACCAAAAGGATCTTGCACAACACGCATCCTTAACTTTCCTTGCATTACACGCAATCGCGACCTTCCTCGATAGCGTGTGTAATACGCAACACCGAGTTTCACTAAACAACGATGTGCTATTAAAATATTATTAAAACTAGCTGTTATGAATAGTAATTACCACTTTTTAAAATTCTGTAAATCTTATATTTCAAAATGAACTTCATTTTTGGATTCGGAGTATCGAATTTAGCCTAAGGTGAAATTTTGGTACATTTCGGATAACTTTCATATTCTGATGAATAGTGAAAATTACTAAATTATAATTAAAAAACAACTTTTTTAATCGAAATAATTAATAATGATAAATTATTAATTTGAGTAGTTTTAAAGTATATTTAGAATATATTTTTACAATTTAATACAATGTTGGTCATTGGATGTAATTTCACATTTAAACCAGACATAAACAAGTGTCAATCTTTTGATAGATATTGTTTCTTAAAAACACGCTATTTGTTTTAACAGCGGGATTTAATTATAAAATTAATTAATGCAACTTCTATGTTATGAATTTGGTAAAATAGAGTTTATTTTTGAATTCGGAATATGAAATATAGATTAGGATGAAATTTTGGCATTGTCCTGAAAAACATCAATTTTTGATGAATAGTGAAACCACTAAGTGGTTAAAAACTGAATTTTGCATAAAACTTAATTTTACCGCTTCTGTGAATGGAATTTCGAAAATCCAACAGACACGGTTAATATCAAGAACTAAAATGTGGTTCAATGAGATGAAAATAATTTTTGGTGAATAGTAATTTTTTACTTTTTTTTACCACGGTTAATAGTAAATAGGGTAACTAAGGGTAAATATGATATTATTATTACCCTAACACATGTCCTAATTCTATTGGACAAGTGTATTTCGACCAAAAAACAAACTTAGGAATAAAATATGACCATTTAGGCCCACTTGGGTTAGATTAGGACATTTATTATTAATTTATTTAAAGAAAGGTTAAAATAGTTAAAATCAAAGTTTAATAAGTAAATAATTTCTAATATGGGGTTATACATAAGATAAATTCGATTGTAAATATTCATTAGAAAGATAAAAAAATTTCCTACATAATGGTATTTTATTTGTAATTTTTAGACTTTAAATAATTTAATTTATATATGACACAATGATGATGCAGTAATTATCTTATTAATGAAATATTGACATAATTGATGTTATAAACACCACAATAAATGTAATTTAAGACTTTTTATGAATTACACTAATTTTCTAGGTTACTATGATATATTCGTGATGATTTAATCAACTTGGTTCGAACATATAATTCTGTTATGACTTTCACAAAAATCATATATCAAATAGTGTCAAAATTGACACAAAATAGTTTTTAAATCAAATATTATATTACTAATTGTTATTTTATTCCTAAAAATCTAAGGTTCGGCCAAATAACTTAGATAAGGATATATGTATTAATAATATACAATTTGGGGTTCGTTTGGCATGTTATAGTAAGTTTATTAACCATATAGTGAAAGAAAACAAAAAGACACGGTAAAAGTTAAATTATTTAACTTAGAGTTAAATCTAATTGATAAGGTTAAAATAAAACCCCAAACTTGTCTAAATCCTATTGGTTGATAGGATTGCGTCCCATCCCCACTTTAGCTTCGAAATAAGACCCTTTGGAACCATTATAAACCGATTTTGACTTTAATATAAAATAATATTTTGAGATATTCCTAAGGTGCCCCTCTCCTCCCCTATAAAAGGACACCTCCTCCCCCTCCTCCTCACACCAAATTGAGCACTCAAGCTCGGCTAACCCCTGCCAAAATCTCTTCTCCACTTCCCTATAAACATCCTAGAGGTTCTGGTCTTCCTCAAAGACCAATTCTAGTGCCCTAAGAGGAGGTCTCAAAGAGGCACTTCAAAGAAGAGGTAATTACCGTTACCAATTCTTTCATCTTTATTTCTTCTTCCACTTCTTCTTCTTAGGTTGTTTCATTATGAAGTAATAACATCAGTATCACTCATATAATGATATGTTATTATAAGTATGAAACAACCCTATTTCACCATCTATCCATCCTACGGAAAAAGAAATCACCGCGCGTGCGTACGTACGGAATACCGTCTCCACGCCGTGGTGTAATCTATTTTCCACCACCACCTTACATGGATGGGTATAATGGTTTAAAGAATAACTATACATAGTTATTACAACATCATATTGATTCTGATATATTGTATAATCCACTCCAATTCAGTTCAATATTTATGGAAATGATATCATCGCTCGTGCGTACGTACGGACTACCGTCTCCACGACGCGATGAGATTCATTCTCCATGTTAACCATTTAAGAATGATTATAATGTATATATAAGAAATAATAATGAAATATATGACATTATAAAACTACTGGATTTATATATATATATATACATATGTATGTCATCTACTTACTTCCATTTCAAGACAATAAGGAAAGGAAAACAGCGTTCATGCGTACGTACGGACTACCGTCTCCATGAACGGTGTTTTTCATTTTATTTATCTACCTATTATATATATATATATACTGAATATATATGATATATAAATCATATTTTATATTCTGGAAGTAAGTAAATCATGATATAAGTAATAATGATGTCAAGAACAACAAGTCAAAACACCTACGATAAATGAAACGATTTTACCCAAAACGCTTCTTTAACATGGAGTTTACAAAAGAACGGTTAATATAATGTCATAAGTGAACCATATATGATATCATTAAAATGAGTATGATTCTGTAATAAGTAAATAACATGATTTAAATCATTATACAGGAGGTTCGGACACTTACAAAGCAAGTCGGACCTAAGGTAAGGGAAATTTCACAATCTCATTTTTATCCGAGATTGTTTATTCGTATGTATTTACTGGGGTGTATTTTATCATCCACATCCATGTTCCCTCAATATGTAATATTATTTCCATCCACCTACAATTGTTTAAATCCAATTTTACCCTTCTATGAGTTTTTAGTAAAGGATATGAAAGGAACCTTTTGTCGTTTTTCATACGAGGTACTTTTTTTGACTTTTCCGACAAAAGTACGGGAAGAATGTTTTTTTTAACTTATACGGCAAGAATGGATTTTTAAAACAGTATTTCCAATAATCTTCCTCTATAAGTTTTCAAGTTTATTTTTAATCAACTTATTTTATTTTAAAGTTTTATGACATGTTATGAAAGGAAAAATGTTTTTTAAGAAGAAAGGATATTTTCCTCAAGAATGGAGTTCAAGTGTTTTATCAAAAATTATTTTCCATCTAAGATAATAAAGGGTTCTGTTTTTATCCCTATTATTACATTGATTTGACTATGTTGTGATGGAATTATGTTTATGAATTCCTTTATCTTATATGAATGGTTTTATGATGTCATGTTGTTTAAGAATCCCATTTTTATTACATGGGTTATGCAATGATGTATGATTTATGATTTTGTGGCACACATAAGAAAGGATTCATTAAGAGATGGGTGGGACCTATATCTCCCTCCAATGCATTGGGTAAAGATTTCATATCTCATGAGATAGACATGGCTGGAATGGTAGGTTATACCGGTTCAGTGAAACAGGACTGAAACGAGGATTACTCGATTCAGAAAGGGACTTTGTCCACTAAGATAGTCTTGGCAATGAGTCTTGACTAACAAGAAATGATTCTCTATGATTATGTGTGTATGCCACAATGAGTAATGTTTTAAGTAAGGGATTCATTTTCACTTTATGATTTATTCCATGTTAAGATATTATGATCTTTTTTGCAGGTTTTGATTTTCATAAAGATATGATATGATTTTTATTTCCTTTATTTGCCCTTGCTGAGCATTTGAGCTCACCCTTTTATGTTTTCTTTTCCCCAGGATATAAAGAAAGGTTTTTAGGTAAAAAAAAGGGGAAGATCTTTATGGGAGATATTGAAGATCTTTCACCACGATTAGAAGATTACGTTCCGAGTTTCCAAAGACACTAAACTATTACGATCCTTGTGTGTGTGTTTTTGTTATGTACTAAGTATTCCGCAAAAGTAATGTAATGTCCATGTACGTCAAGATACGGGTCTCTACAGTTGGTATCAGAGGCAAAGGAGGTAGGAATGTATCCGATCCTTGGGAACTCTCACATGTGAGCGTTGGACGAAGCATGGCTCTCCGCCCAAGGGCTTCATGAGGAAATGGCTGCCACTGGGGATGGTGGTGTGTCCCGCCCAGGGGGTGTAGCCGCCCATGGAGTACCCTGATAGGTATCAATTGTAGTCCACTGGATGTAATTCTAGACCGCTACAGTTGGTATCAGAGGAAAGGTTTAGTCAACCTTTGGAAACTAGAATGTGAGAACGTTAGTGAGATCCCTAGAGATATTTATAAGGTATGTCTAGGGATGTCCCTAAGGATAAGTATACGTATAGGATATAGTCCTAGAACTACGGTAACGATCTTAGAATTTAACCTAAGATGTTAGATATTGAGGGTGCTTCCCCTTTACTATGTTGTCTTCCCTAGCATGATTTCGCCTCTCACAAAATTCTTTTTGTGTTTTAGTTAATGGAGGGAACCAGAAGGAATTCGGTTAACATTGAACCCAATGGACAAATTGGTGACTATGAGCAAAAAAATTGTGTGATGCCTAGAGATAAAGATATTGTGATTATGCCGAATCAGTCATCGCGATATATTATTAAAAAGGTGAAATTTAGTGGTATGACTAATTCATCAAAGAAGAGGAAGATAAACTATTATGCATGTTCGCATGTTGAGGAGCATAAAGAAAGGAAGATTGAGATTTATAAAGAAGGGAAGAAGAACCTTGAGGAATACCTCAAATGGAGGGACCGATGTTATCTGTGTGGAGAAAAGGGTCATAGAGTGACAGATGGTTATGGAGTTCAATGTCTTATTTGTGGAGAACATGGGCATTACCCAACTCAATGCCCTGACCTAAAAAGATACTTCTAAATCAAGGAAGGACTTATTCCAGGGCAGTCATTGAAGTGGATGGACTGAAGTGTTTATGTATTGGTATTCAAGAATAATGTTGTTGAGGTACTTTTATGGTGTATTGGAATATTTATGTATTGGTCTAATGTGGTATTCGAAGTGATTGAGGTATTTTTGGAAAAAAGATGATATGCGCATAATGAAGGAAAAATGAGAAAATGAAATATTTGACAGTATTCATGAGCTCATGATTGATATAAGGACTAAGTGATATCATGGTTTGAGTATATAGAATTTTGAGGATTTTGGTATGTGGAAAGTGTTAACTTTTAACTGCACTCATGTTTTCACTAAGGTATTCAAGAGAATACGCGATTAAGGACTTTGAATGTTTGGAATGTGACCAACAAGACATATCTTATGATATGTGGGGATCAACGACAGTATTAAATCTCTGGTAATCGTTGTCACTATATTATGAGAGTGGACTGCAGTATTATGTATAAGCCTAAAGATTAGACTGGATTATGTTGGACATAAGTTAGTATTGTTTAAGGATAGAAGATTTTCGATATTATTGATGGGATGTTATAGTAACGTAGTTTTAGAAAAAGGACAACCTGCAGGACGGGCGACAGCCCATCGCTTCGGACAAGGCTGTAGGAATCGAACCCACAACCGAAGTGCGACTGGCCTTTATCGCTTACCACTGGCCTACAGGAAGTCCCTGTTTAGTAGAAACTAGTTTTACTATATTAAGAAGTATGATATATGAAGTATAAGTCCATTTTAGGAACCGTATATGATTAATCTCACTATAGATCGACTTATGTATATAATTTTTGCTAACCTTTTGTTTGAGATAGATGGAATGACCCGTCATTCTATCAAGTGATCTGTTAACACTTCACGAATAACAAATTCAACTTCATTTATGAAGTGGAAATTGTTCAAGGCACAAACAACAGTGAGATTGTACCAAAATCATGTAAGTATTTCTTTTAATTCATCGACTTTAGGGAAATGATCTTGAAAACCAAAAATGTTGTCCTAATGATCTTATACCTGATGAATCGGATGGTACCTTAGATCGTCACAAATTTATAGATTTGTGATTACTGGCTTTTCCATAGCCATGTTCTCTACCACTCTCCATCAGAACATGATGGTTAGATTTCTCTTCCATATCCATATTTTCACCTATGTGGAAACCCAGTGATTAGTTTATTTGGGTAACCGTTACGTTTCATACTTTTGTTTTTAAAGATTGGTTTTGATATTCCTTTTTACGATGTGGATTTCTATTAAAGAAACTTTCGAATAGTAAACCATTTAGAACCCCGACGAATTTCGAGGGCGAAATTCATTTTAAGGGGGGTAGAATGTAACAGCCCAAGATTTTATAAAAAATATTCTTTTTAATTTTATTAATGTCTTTTGTTGTACGCTACACCAAAAGGAGCTTGCACAACACGCATCCTTAACTTTCCTTGCATTACACGCAATCGCGACCTTCCTCGATAGCGTGTGTAATACGCAACACCGAGTTTCACTAAACAACGATGTGCTATTAAAATATTATTAAAACTAGCTGTTATGAATAGTAATTACCACTTTTTAAAATTCTGTAAATCTTATATTTCAAAATGAACTTCATTTTTGGATTCGGAGTATCGAATTTAGCCTAAGGTGAAATTTTGGTACATTTCGGATAACTTTCATATTCTGATGAATAGTGAAAATTACTAAATTATAATTAAAAAACAACTTTTTTAATCGAAATAATTAATAATGATAAATTATTAATTTGAGTAGTTTTAAAGTATATTTAGAATATATTTTTACAATTTAATACAATGTTGGTCATTGGATGTAATTTCACATTTAAACCAGACATAAACAAGTGTCAATCTTTTGATAGATATTGTTTCTTAAAAACACGCTATTTGTTTTAACAGCGGGATTTAATTATAAAATTAATTAATGCAACTTCTATGTTATGAATTTGGTAAAATAGACTTTATTTTTGAATTCGGAATATGAAATATAGATTAGGATGAAATTTTGGCATTGTTCTGAAAAACATCAATTTTTGATGAATAGTGAAACCACTAAGTGGTTAAAAACTGAATTTTGCATAAAACTTAATTTTACCGCTTCTGTGAATGGAATTTCGAAAATCCAACAGACACGGTTAATATCAAGAACTAAAATGTGGTTCAATGAGATGAAAATAATTTTTGGTGAATAGTAATTTTTTACTTTTTTTTACCACGGTTAATAGTAAATAGGGTAACTAAGGGTAAATATGATATTATTATTACCCTAACACATGTCCTAATTCTATTGGACAAGTGTATTTCGACCAAAAAACAAACTTAGGAATAAAATATGACCATTTAGGCCCACTTGGGTTAGATTAGGACATTTATTATTAATTTATTTAAAGAAAGGTTAAAATAGTTAAAATCAAAGTTTAATAAGTAAATCATTTTTAATATGGGGTTATACATAAGATAAATTCGATTGTAAATATTAATTAGAAAGCTAAAAAAATTTCCTACATAATGGTATTTTATTTGTAATTTTTAGACTTTAAATATTTTAATTTATATATGACACAATGATGATGCAGTAATTATCTTATTAATGAAATATTGACATAATTGATGTTATAAACACCAAAATAAATGTAATTTAAGACTTTTTATGAATTACACTAATTTTCTAGGTTACTATGATATATTAGTGATGATTTAATCGACTTGGTTCGAACATATAATTCTGTTATGACTTTCAAAAAAATCATATATCAAATAGTGTCAAAATTGACACAAAATAGTTTTTAAATCAAATATTATATTACTAATTGTTATTTTATTCCTAAAAATCTAAGGTTCGGCCAAATAACTTAGATAAGGATATATGTATTAATAATATACAATTTGGGGTTCGTTTGGCATGTTATAGTAAGTTTATTAACCATATAGTGAAAGAAAACAAAAAGACACGGTAAAAGTTAAATTATTTAACTTAGAGTTAAATCTAATTGATAAGGTTAAAATAAAACCCCAAACTTGTCTAAATACTATTGGTTGATAGGATTTCGACCCATCCCCACTTTAGCTTCGAAATAAGACCCTTTGGAACCATTATAAACCGATTTTGACTTTAATATAAAATAATATTTTGAGATATTCCTAAGGTGCCCCTCTCCTCCCCTATAAAAGGACACCTCCTCCCCCTCCTCCTCACACCAAATTGAGCACTCAAGCTCGGCCAACCCCTGCCAAAATCTCTTCTCCACTTCCCTAGAAACATCCTAGAGGTTCTGGTCTTCCTCAAAGACCAATTCTAGTTCCCTAAGAGGAGGTCTCAAAGAGGCACTTCAAAGAAGAGTTAATTACCGTTACCAATTCTTTCATCTTTATTTCTTCTTCCACTTCTTCTTCTTAGGTTGTTTCATTATGAAGTAATAACATCAGTATCACTAATATACTGATATGTTATTATAAGTATGAAACAACCCTATTTCACCATCTATCCATCCTACGGAAAAAGAAATCACCGCGCGTGCGTACGTACGGAATACCGTCTCCACGCCGTGGTGTAATCTATTTTCCACCACCACCTTACATGGATGGGTATAATGGTGTAAAGAATAACTATACATAGTTATTAAAACATCATATTGATTCTGATATATTGTATAATCCACTCCAATTCAGTTCAATATTTATGGAAATGATATCATCGCTCGTGCGTACGTACGGACTACCGTCTCCACGACGCGATGAGATTCATTCTCCATGTTAACCATTTAAGAATGATTATAATGTATATATAAGAAATAATAATGAAATATATGACATTATAAAGCTACTGGATTTATATATATATATACATATGTATGTCATCTACTTACTTCCATTTCAAGACAATAAGGAAAGGAAAACAGCGTTCATGCGTACGTACGGACTACCGTCTCCATGAACGGTGTTTTTCATTTTATTTATCTACCTATTATATATATATATATACTGAATATATATGATATATAAATCATATTTTATATTCTGGAAGTAAGTAAATCATGATATAAGTAATAATTATGTCAAGAACAACAAGTCAAAACACCTACGATAAATGAAACGATTTTACCCAAAACGCTTCTTTAACTTGGAGTTTACAAAAGAACGGTTAATATAATGTCATAAGTGAACCATATATGATATCATAACAATGAGTATGATTCTGTAATAAGTAAATAACATGATTTAAATCATTATACAGGAGGTTCGGACACTTACAAAGCAAGTCGGACCTAAGGTAAGGGAAATTTCACAATCTCATTTTTATCCGAGATTGTTTATTCGTATGTATTTACTGGGGTGTATTTTATCATCCACATCCATGTTCCCTCAATATGTAATATTATTTCCATCCACCTACAATTGTTTAAATCCAATTTTACCCTTCTATGAGTTTTTAGTAAAGGATATGAAAGGAACCTTTTGTCGTTTTTCATACGAGGTACTTTTTTTGACTTTTCCGACAAAAGTACGGGAAGAATGTTTTTTTTAACTTATACGGCAAGAATGGATTTTTAAAACAGTATTTCCAATAATCTTCCTCTATAAGTTTTCAAGTTTATTTTTAATCAACTTATTTTATTTTAAAGTTTTATGACATGTTATGAAAGGAAAAATGTTTTTTAAGAAGAAAGGATATTTTCCTCAAGAATGGAGTTCAAGTGTTTTATCAAAAATTATTTTCCATCTAAGATAATAAAGGGTTCTGTTTTTATCCCTATTATTACATTGATTTGACTATGTTGTGATGGAATTATGTTTATGAATTCCTTTATCTTATATGAATGGTTTTATGATGTCATGTTGTTTAAGAATCCCATTTTTATTACATGGGTTATGCAATGATGTATGATTTATGATTTTGTGGCACACATAAGAAAGGATTCATTAAGAGATGGGTGGGACCTATATCTCCCTCCAATGCATTGGGTAAAGATTTCATATCTCATGAGATAGACATGGCTGGAATGGTAGGTTATACCGGTTCAGTGAAACAGGACTGAAACGAGGATTACTCGATTCAGAAAGGGACTTTGTCCACTAAGATAGTCTTGGCAATGAGTCTTGACTAACAAGAAATGATTCTCTATGATTATGTGTGTATGCCACAATGAGTAATGTTTTAAGTAAGGGATTCATTTTCACTTCTATGATTTATTCCATGTTAAGATATTATGATCTTTTTTGCAGGTTTTGATTTTCATAAAGATATGATATGATTTTTATTTCCTTTATTTGCCCTTGCTGAGCATTTGAGCTCACCCTTTTATGTTTTCTTTTCCCCAGGATATAAAGAAAAGTTTTTAGGTAAAAAAAAGGGGAAGATCTTTATGGGAGATATTGAAGATCTTTCACCACGATTAGAAGATTACGTTCCGAGTTTCCAAAGACACTAAACTATTACGATCCTTGTGTGTGTGTTTTTGTTATGTACTAAGTATTCCGCAAAAGTAATGTAATGTCCATGTACGTCAAGATACGGGTCTCTACAGGTAACTACCCAACTTCCCAAGGGAGGTTATGAGGGTGGTGGGGCCCACACGAACCCCACCCCTTCACATTCCTAAACCCCCTCAACTCACCATTATGGATGAAAACTTGTCATGAATTAATTATGTGAAATTAATTCCAACTCTTGAAATTAAAAATTCTATGTTATGTTAATAAAATAAGAGATGAACATATTTTATTTGTGGTTAGAACCTTGTTGTGTGAAATTTGGGAGAAATGCCAAGGATCCGGAGAACTTCTTTCTCTTTGACGAAGAACACGAAGAACGCGAAGAACGCCGGATACCTCGGAGGTCGACATCCGCGATGCGACTTCCTCCTTCCGCGACGTCTCTTTCCGTGACTAGTTATTTCCGCGACGAATCATCATTCGACGAACCTCCGTTCAAGCTACACTCGAGGTAGGGGTTTATTTATTTATTTGTTCGTGAATAATACCTAGTCGTTCTTCGTGAAAATACGACCAATTGCTATCGATTAACGAGAGGGTTCCGGACCGCACAAACATGGCCGACCCTCCTCCCTTATCCATGTTATTGTTTCTAATGTTGTTGGAACGAGAATGGCGCAGTGCCGTCGCACCGCGCGGGATCGTGCAACATGTAATGTGCGGTGCCGTCGCGCCGCTCCGTGAAATTGAATCAAGTCGTGGCACTGTTTCTCCACGCCGAAGAACCGCAAAAACACTGCGGCCGGAGCGGGGCCGCGGCGTAGGGGTGCGGCACTGTCGCGCCGCACCAGACGAATGAAGGCCGCGGCGGAGCATGGGAACCGGTGGCTAGAAGCGGGCCGCAGGTGTCAGAGCAGGGAGGGGACCAGCCGTTGCCAGTCATGTGGTGGCAGAAACCGTCCGGCCGGGGTGGGCCGGCCGGGCAAGGGAAAGCCGAGGGTTCAAACCCCCGGCCGACCAGCTAGCGGCCCCCATTAAGGGGGGTCGTGGTTACAAAACGTGGGGGGAAGCGCCCCCCCCCCCCCCCTCGCAAATGGAATGGCTCGGCCGTTTGGCCGAGCCAGCTGGCGCCTTGCGCCAGCGCACTGGGCCGACCCAAGGGGTCTCGGGCCGGGTCGATCCGGGCCCGAAACCCCCGTTTTCGGAACCGCTTCGGTCGTTTTCCCATTTCTTGGGCTACGGACCTCCGATCGACACACCGTCAGTTGAGATGCGATCCTTGGATCAAGACGGTCGTTTCGGTATATCACACATAAGGTTTCGGAATACTTTGGGGTCGGCCGAGTTGGTTCATACACGAAACCAAACGGGCCCTCGGAGCGGAAATGCTCATAACTTGAGCTCCGGACGTCCGATTGGCATGGCATCAACTTTGTTGGATTCCTCTTAGTGAGACCGATCTTTTGGCTTACTCTGCCCGGGGTGTGGATGCAAGTGGAGTATGGTTAGGTTGGTTTTTCTTTAAAAACAAACCGGGCCCCTAGGACGAAAAAGCCAATAACTCTCAAACCGGGCGTCCGATTGACACGCCGTCTGCGACGTTGAGTTCCTATTGACGATACGGAACTTTTGGATACATAAACTCTGGACTATGTGTCAGTTGACGTATCAGACTCTCGGCTCATGGAGCAGACCCTCCTGAACGAGCTTGCTGTGTGCGGTAACCCTAGAGCTGGCTGCCTTTGCGACTGTGACGACGACGATGACTGTACAGAGATCCTCAGTGGATTCGACAGCGACGACTACAACACTCAGTGATCCTACGTGGATCAGTGCTACTGATCCTGTGTGGGTACGATCTTGTGTGGGTCAGCGCTCAGCGGTTCTGTGTGAGCCAGCTCCTACAGATCCTGTATTGGTCCGATCCTGTGTGGGTCTTTACGGAGGTTAGTTACCTATCGATCCTTTGTGGGTCAGATCCTTTGTGGGTCATTGCGGGGGTTAGTACCGATCGATCCTTTGTGGGTCCGATGGCTTAGATGAATCAGTGACAATATCTGATCATCTCTATCATCATACGAATAAGTAAACCTGTGTGAGCTGAATCCTATTTTCATTCCATTGTGGATTGTGTTGTGCTATCCTGTGTGGATTATGTTTTTCTTTCCTGTGTGGACTAGTTTATACTTGGGCTCAGATGTTGGAGCCAAACGAGAATGGTGTCTTAGGTATATGTATGGTTATATACTTAAGTAGTGTTGGATGTTACTTCCTGATTGTATCTCTCCTTTTTGGATTATCCGTTGTGAATTCTGGGAGACCTTCAGGGGTCTCGGGGTCCCTACTGAGTAGCTTATACTCACCCCTGCACGGGCTATGCCCGCACTACGTTGTGTTGGTTGCAGACGACGGAAAACGCTGATCGTGGTTGAGGCTTGCGGAGCAGAATGGTACCTGGAGGTGGACCACTGGGCGGAATGTACTCGGAGCGGCCGGCTGGACCTGAGGAGTAGTGGAGGCTATCTGTACCCACCCTTCAGGTGGGATTTCCAGTGGACAGCTCGGCATCACGGCTTTACTTTTCATTTGCTGTTTTCCCTTCCAGTTGTACTTTACTTTCAGTTTGGGTTTGTATTCTGGCCCACTTACTTTTCCGCACTTACTGTAGTACTCAGTTTTTAATTAGTGTTTACTTCTACTACTTGCTTGCTCTATGATGTTTGTTTACTTTACAAAGGCAATGCCTTCCCTTTTACCGGGAATTACGCCTTGGTGCTAGTCCCCAGCCCCTGGCCTATAGAAGGCGGGCTTGGGGTAGTCACGGCACGAGACCGAAGACAGGTCGTGACAAATGTGAAGGTAATCGAGATAAGGGGACTGGTAAATGTTTTAGGTGTGGATTGGATGGTCATTGGTAAATCGAATTCTAAAGTGATGGGAAAAACATAAATAATGATATAAATATATAAAAATATCTATAGAATGAACCACCAATTATCTAATGATAAAAATTCAAGTCAAATGGTAATAATTCCAATCAGTTAATGAATCTACAGGTTCTTGATGGTCATTATTAACTACTTATCAAGAACAATGACAAAGGGAAATATCATGTAATCATGTCTATTGGAGTGAATTTCCAGAATAACATGGTAAATTGTACACATATCATACAATCTAGAAATAATAATGTCTTAATTGATTATGGATACACCCAATATTTTATTTCTATATAATTTTATATGGGTATCACTATATCATCTCAATAATTAGATATCGAGTTAGGTATGGAAAATTTTAATTGTAAAATAGTTTCATCTGAAATTTATTCTTCTTCTTTGATTTAATTTTGTTAGAAAGTGATTTCTAAAAATATTTTTATTTTCCCTTTAGTAAAATTTTATGTGGTTATTTTCAAGTATTTTCTTTCTCTATATGTTCCCCATATTAATTATTGAGTAAGGGAAGTAACATTTTATATTATGAATGAGCCTACAAGAATTTTTCGATGAAATGTTGAATATGAACATCACAAGATAATTGATTATATATTGTGGGTATTAATTCATATAAGTTATGGGTTTATTCCATAGATGGTTGGGGGGAAAATAAAAAAGGAAAATATAATGATTTTATAACAGTTTTTTAGTCTTTCCAAAATAATTGTAGTTTCCTAAACCAAATCACGACTTTATGTTTTAAATATAACTCATATTAGGTGATATTCATATTTAAAAGATAACATATTGAATGGACCTTGTTAGTTTATAGGAGCTGATAAATAAATTATAAGAGAATATTGGTAAGGGATTCATATTTCCATGTTAATCTCTTAGGGGTGCACATGAATATTTTTAAGATGAAAAATGGGTCAAATCTCTTTTCATTGATTATTAAGGGTTTTGAAAAATTATAATAAAAAAGTATCCCATCCCCCATATTGATATATTACTTGATAAACTAAAGGGATATCAATTTTTTTCGAGAGTTTTCTTCATTTGGGATATCATCAATTGAATGTAAATATGGTGGATATACCTGAGATGGTATTCCATATAAGGTTTGACCACTATGAATTTCTTGTGACACATTTTGGTATTACTATTACTCCTCTATCCTAATGGATATTATGAATAGAGTCATTATATTCTACATTTATTATAATGTGTTAAACTTTATAAATGATATTCTTTTTTATTCAAATAATAATAGCATAATGGCCACTTAAGGATTATCATGAATACCCTAAGGGAGGAGAATATTTTTGAAATATTTTCTATGTATAAATTTGGGATTCATAAATTTTTATTTTTGGGTCATATAATATCAAGTGAGGGTATATCATTATATCATTTAAAGATATAAGTTTTTTAGATATGTCATATACTATCCTTGGTGACAGAAATTCTATGTTTTCATAGGATTACTAGATATTGTCAATATTTTTTGAAATATTTACCACAATGGTGTAATATACTCTCCAAGTTGAATTGGAAAGGAGTCAAGTTCATATAGATGGAGTAATGTGAAGAGAATTTCAAGGACTAGAAAATAATGTTGGATAGTGCACTATACCTTACAATACCGTATAGTAGAGAATGGTTTATGATTTATAGTAATGCAACAAAAAGTTATTAGACTGTGTTATCATGAAAAATGATATAGTGATAGCTTATTCCTCATGCCAATTGAATGTTAATGAGAAAAATTATCCAACCCATTATTTTGAGTTTTTTTAGACTCTATTTTTTCACACATGACATTGGAATATTCCTAAGGATATTTATAGTGTTTTGTGCTAAGATAGTATGTGATTTCGAGGCACGGTGAGCCCAAAATTAATTTTATAAAAATATTAAATATATTTATATCACATGTACATATATCTCCATTAAAAATTAAAATATAACATAAACAGAGTGATAAATTAGAAGATAATACCACATTTGAATCCAAAACATGGGGTTAACCATATGCGATATGTAAATATTGTTGGCGGAAGACGATTGAATGAGGCAACCATTGGTGGGTATATTTAATAAAAATAAATAAAAAAATATTTATTAGTTTTACTAAAAAAAATAAAATAAAAAAATTTATAAATACCATCTTATGAGGGATTGTCATGGGTTAGTCTGACAAACCTTTCTAGATCCAAGAGCATGACTAGAGAGTTCTTAATTAGTTGATTGAGATCAAATAATGACTGGTGATTAGATCGAGCTAAATAGAAAGGTAGCATATCACCTTCATTACTAATAGATTAATTGTTCACCAATGATCAATCCATAATCAAATTAAGACTCATCATTTTGGATTTCCTCTATTTTTATTAAAATATTGAGAATAATCAAAAAAAATTATTAGATTTTCATTTAAATGAAACTTCAAATGATCCCAAGTATTGAAATAAATTATTTGGTATTTTTATTTATTATATATGCCATTTTTCTCAAATAGGTTTCCCTACTATGAAATAGATGGAATAAACATCTTGGATAACAATGTTTATCACTTTTTTATTGGTTTTTTTCCCACCACTCATCACATTATTCATTAATGGACCATGTTGTCATGATTCGATAATTTCTGGGTGGGATCAAGTGTGATAGAACCACTAGATTTTTTTAGGTATCATGAACATCACACATAACGATATTTCAAGATGGATGGATAAAATCAGGGGATGGTGTCTTTTTAATAGAATAGTTCATTACTACATTTGCGGGTTTGTGATCAGAGGTGGTTCATGACCATATCAGTGATATTTTTTTCTTGGTTAACATGTGGTGAGGAAATGCACTGTAACGAGGTTAATTCCATAAAACGTCTATGTGTTGAGTGTAATGGTGGAGGATACTCAGCATTAATGTGGTGTTGTCCAGTAATGGATCTCTAACAATGTTGTTGGGAGTGGACGACATAGTGGATTTTAATATTACTGTTAATAATAATAGTAATGGTTAGGAGTTAATAAAATATAATGATGATATGTTATTATCATTATATTAAAGAAAAATAAGGATAGTGATGAAAAATTCATGTAGTTTCTACTTGGTAGTAATGAAATTGGCATGAGGAGATTTGAATTGAATTAGTTTTGAAATTTATTAGTGAAAATATTATTTAAAGAGAAGATTAGGGGAGGGTGTGGTGTGCCTAAGATGGGGTACTCATGAGGCCTTAAATGGATCTCGTCTATTTTATATTTTTATTCTTATATAAAATAATAATGATAATATAAAAATGAAACAAATACTAAAGATGAATCTAGGTGGCAAGAATAAAAAATAATAATAGGAATTATTATTATTATTATTATTTCGGGTAAAGAATTATTATTTGGAACATAAGACCTTTATGATATATCATATTTACCTGCCTTTAGTAAGAACATGACCACTACTTTGAGACAGTCATTAAATAACCAATGTTGGATATTTAATTCAGGATCATAGTGAAGTTCTATGGAATGATCAACAACAACAACAACAACAAAAATGCTAATATTAATAATAATAATATGGAATCTAGTACCTAAAATTTGATTTTCATATGAGGCTCGATTGATAAACCATCGATGACTTCACGATCCTAAAATTTAGGTGGATATTTTAATATCATTGTAGAGTATTAAATTTAGACTCGTGGCTTAGTCCCTCCAAATGACAATCGAGCATGATGTAGGGAAATTCCTTTTTTCATCGGGGGTCAAATTTAGGAAAGTAAATATCATATCCCGAGAATGTTTTGAGGAAGTTCTAAATTTGTTTCTACTATTTTCAATTCATGGCTATTTTCAGAGACATATAAGTTAAATTAAATTGTTTTCCCTTTGGAGCGATGATGAGCCTCATGTGTTTGTTAGTATTTTGGTTGAGGCAAGTCAGGTGGAACCCTTACTTGCTGTCTAGTACTATGTTGCTAGTTATCGGTGTGCTGCATGGGACATGACCAGGTATTAGAGTAGGAAAATACATTGTGTGTGTCTCATATATGTCTTTTACTCATTTATGAATCTTAAAACAGTCATATCTTGTTTTTCTGGACTCAGAATATAGACCATGAGTAGACTATACTATGATTTTTTCCATGTGGAACATGATGATAGCCTTTGTAGTGGCATTTGAGATACAATGTGATATGTTCTGATTGTTATTATTCTTTAGGTGTAACTTTATGAAGAAAGTGATTGGGAATGATCGTTAGGAATTTTAGATAGAGATGGTACTCAGATTTCATACTAGAATGTTGTTCTTTTATCCATTGAGATGATACTCCCCTATAGCATCAGGGTGAAGGTCCCCCATACATTTTGTGAAGATAGAGATGATACACCTTTACTATACCAAGGCACATGTCCTCTATCCATGAGGATGATACTCCCCTATCAATCTTTAGTGCTGGTCCAACCTAATTTTTATACATAAGAAAAGTGGAATACCTATATTGATATATAGAGTGAGTAATATACATTGAAATTGTATCATATTGATTGTGAGGCATAGTGGAGATGCATGGGTCCTCTACTTGGTTAATTCTAGACAAACATGTGAGATACTGTGCATCCACGACAGAGTTTCTAGAAATGATATTGAATCTTATCCTATATGGAATTTAAAATAAAGAACCCCTTATCTATCCTTCTGGTTTTATTGGCTTGAGAATATAAAAATAGACACACACATGAAAAGACACACACACACACACAACTATATTAATGTTGTTGGATTCATTTACTTGCCTACCATGGGTTAGAACATTGCATATTGTATGCCATAGGATTTATGTGATTAGGTTCTCATGGTTTGAGTAGGTTACTCTCTAGTTATATGGGGAAAAGACTCAAGATCTAGTTAATCTACACATCGTGTTCAGCCCCTTGTTTCTGCATAATATTACTCACTTGGTTTGGGTTGAGATATTTATGTTCACTATTTTACTTTTTTTTTGTCTATTCAAATTGTGTTTCTTCATTATCCACCTTCATCTTGCGAGGAATCCCACTGAGTGTGCATACACTCACCCATGTGTGGGATTTTCTCACGTGTCATTCATTATTCAGAATATGAATAGGTCATCGGTTATTATAGAGGATCTTAGGGATAGCCTTATACCATGTATGATGGTCATAAGACAGAGAATAAGAGTTAGGCTCTCTCAATACTTTTACTTTAATTTATAGATTTTTAGGTAGGGAAATCAGTATAGTTGGGCATGTTTTTTCCTTTTTTACATTCAATATTACACTATATTAATCTTGTACTCTCTAGAGGTTTTATATTCATGGTTTCCCCCTAGTATTTTACATATATTACTTATATTATTTTTAAAATTTTCATTAAAATGGATAAGTGTGTGCGTCTAAAGATACTTATGAAAAGACCTCCCCAAGTTAGTTATGCCATAAGTGATGGTTTGTAGCCCCTGGCCTGTAGAGGTGGGCTTGGGGTAGTTTTAACTTGGGCCCTGATATGTCGGGTTGTGACAGATTTAGTTGCGGTAATTGTTTCGTTAAAGATATGGTGTAATTATCTCTATAGAGAATGGTGAGATATATATACTGATCATGTATAAAGTATATTTTAACTCAAAAATAAGTAAATACGTTCTATAGAAGATGTTTCAAGTTGATTAAATATTATGACTAATCAATACTTAACTACCTTGGTAAAGAGAACAATGTGACTTATGATTTGAGCCAACATGATCATGATAGCTTCTCTATGATGAGGATTATAAAAGATATAATATTTATTTCTTTAAAAATGATTGATCTAGAAATATTTATTTAAGCGAGGAAATATTACTTGTCTCAGAATAATGTTCAAACAAGAATCCAATTGAATATAAAAGAGGCACAAAAAGAAGATGTAGAGATACAAAAGAAGGTGATAAATGTTCCTGAGTTAGACCTCGAATTGGAAGGGATAATAAGGTCCATCTACCAAGTATGTTCCCCACCCATAAAATATTTTAAAAAGAAGAAATTGGATGAGGCTCATAGGTCATAATTATATATTCATATTGGATGTACAATGATAGATAGAGCCCTCAATGAGTTTTTCTAGTGGGATGACAAGAAGAGAGATATTGAGAGTATGTTTATTAGTTATTGGTTTGTCAAAAAATTAAGGTCAAGAGAAATAATAATAATGTGATTTTAAAAAAATAACAATTATTTAATGGAAATGGGAAACCATAAACATATATTTTGTCCTCATAATCACCAACATTTAGAGTCCATAATTCTATATGGATAATAGTTAATCACCTTTTGCAGTAGATACATTTAATAGTAAATGTATACAATGTTACATTTTTTCCCTACTTACCTTCCTCAGATGGATGATAATTCTGAGAGGAACATTAAAAAATTATAGGACATGTTCAGAACTTGATCTATAGATTTCAATGGTGTTTGGGATCAACACCTTTATTTGGTATAATTTTCTAATAACAATAGAATTCAATTAAATTTTAATATGGATCCTTATGATGTCTGATAATGTATGAAGTGAAAAAATCCAACATGATAGAATTAAGTTATTGAAAAACATCTATTAGGACTGGATTTAGATTAGGAACTAACATAGAAGGTTATTTCTATTCAACAACATGTAAGAGTAGCTCGAGTCAAAAAAAGTTATGTTGATAATCATCGAAATGCTCTAGATTTTGAATTGGGTGACAAGGTATCATTATGAATATCTCTTTATAAGTGAGTGATGATATTTATAAATAAGGGTAAGCCAATACCTAGGTATATTTATACTTTTTAAATTTTCAATCGTATCAAGATGGTATCATATTGATTGGAACATACATACAATATCACTATAGTTCTTGATGTGTTCAAAGTATCTCTATTTAGGAAGTACATTCTTGATCCTTCACATCTAGTAAACAAATATTTCATACCATTAGATCAAAATATATCTTTTGATGGAAAAACTAGTATAGATTCTATGTCATAGAGTAAAACTTCTAAAAATTAAGACCACTTTGATGGTTAATGTTTCATGGAGACATCACCAATTTGAGGAAGCTACATGGGAAGCTAAGCATGCGATGAGGAAGATGCATCATCATATTTATTTATATAAATTATTAGTTTCAATGGGTAAATTCATTTATATGGGTAAAATGTAATACCTCATGATTTTTATATAATATTTCTCTTTAACTAATTTTGTTGCTTTCATTGCACACAACAACGAGTTTAAGCAATGAACGTAAAATTATAATAAAGTTACGTGTAAATTATCAATTAACCAACATATAAGAGTTTATGAATAAAAATAAACTAATTATTATAAATAGAAAATAAATTCATGATTTCAATAAAAAAATTATTTTAAAATAAAAGTGGTGTTTTTTTGAAAAATAATTGTTTTAAGAATTTAATGAATTTTATATTAATATATTAAATTAATCCCTATTGTAAAATGATATTAATTAAATGTATATATAATTAACTTGATAAAATTTTGTAATCATAAAAAAATATTCTACAAAGCACAGGATAATACTATATCCATTTTTATTCTGAAAAATTATATTTTTATAGAACGAAATTTTTTTATATTTTGTTTACTCAATTTGAAATTAATTTTATCCATTTATAGTTATTTAATTATATAAAATGAATTAAATAAACAGAATCAGTAGGATCAAATTTGAAAATTAGGCCCCTTTTTTATCAACATGGATAGTAACCATGGTAAAAATTATCACCTTGGTAAAGGGAAAATCAGGTTAATCAGGGATAAAAATACTTGATAAGGTTATAATTATACATATTAATTATTATTTGATGAATTAAATTAAAATTTTGAAACGTAATATTTGAAATTGAGTTATTTAATGGATATTTCCATGAAAATTACATTTAATTTATAAAAAAAGGTGACGAAATATCACCCTATTTGTTTTAAATGTCATTTATGTGTTCACATAAAGAAAAAAATTAGTTATTAATGAATTTTAATTTTAATTTTGTGATTAATAAAATTATTTTCATATTGGTAATTTATATATAATTTCTTTAATTAAAAAATTTCCTTAAATACTTAAACAATGCTACTATAGTAATTATTCAATTAACAGAAAATCAAATAAATTACATTAAAAATATTAAACTTAACATAACTGTTGATATTTGAGGTGATCCAAGAAAGATATGGATTAAAATGACATTTTTATTATATAATAAAATGGTTGTTTTAAATTTGAATTGTTGTATTGATGTTTTTAAATTAAAATTAATGAACAATATTAAAATTGACAATGGTAATATTTTATGCGATAAATATTTTATTATATTATTTGAAAATCAACTTGAATAAGTAGAAAGGGATAATATATGGTTGAAGATGTGATAAATTTTGAAATTATAGACCATTTTGAAGCATTTGGGTCTCTAATAGCCTTATTAAAATTTAATATTTTGAGATATTCCAATAGTTCCCCTCACCCCAATTATAAATAGACACTAATTCATTTAGTTCATTACACTACATTGGTCCTTATTTCTTTACCACCATCTGTAAAATTCATTTCTCCACTTTCCTAGATAAATTATAGAGGTTCTTAGATTCTATAAAAAAATCCTAGATACATTTAAAGGATATCTAAAGGATTTTTTTCGAAGAATATGTAATCACTCTAACTGATCATATCACTTTTGCATACGTACGACATAATGTATTCAGTAGCGATATAATTAATTTTTAATACCATGTTTTTTTTTAAATTATTTTTATATTTTTTATATATGGTATATATGATATAAATATACTTATAGAATTATAATACCATGTCTACCATCATATCATCCATATTTTTGTGAAATGATAACGTTGCTCATGCTTACATATGGACTACCATCATTATGGTGTCATTCATTTTTCATTTTCATTTAACATGGATTAAAATAAGGAAGGATTTTAATAATATATATAATATATATGAAATAATAATTAATTTTTGAAGGAGTATTATTATTTTTTATCATTTTATTCTATCATATAAAAATGCAAACAACATTCATGCATACATATGACAAACCATCACAATATACCTTATAATTAATTTTATTTATATATATATTTTAATGATTATAAATATGAAAATAATGAATTTATTTTATGTTAATACCATGATTAACATTATCAACATTTTGAGACCATGATCAATGTATAAGGGTTGGGACTACCAAAGTGAAACATGTTTGGAATAACGAGTAGTTTTCACATTGAATAGAGATTTTAATAAAAATTAATTAATTAATGGGTGTTAAGATATTATAAATAAGTCATAAATGGAATGATAGATATATTGTTATTTAAAATATGGTTGATAAAAATATATTTATTATATAGTATTATTGAACATGAACAATGAAAGTGATACAAGAGGTAAGAGTTTATTTTACCATCTCATCAATTTTCCATATTTTTTGGGTTTAAGCATCATTTGGGGAATATTTTTCTTTTATATAAATGTTTTATAAAAATGATTTCAAAAATTTTATTACTACTTTTTTAATCAATTTACCCATATTTATGTTTTTATAAAACGTTTTTAATGAAATTTTGTTTCTGTTTTATAAATGATGTTCATTTTGACTTTTTGAAATAAAAATAAAGAAGGAATTTTAACTTATAAAAGATTACCATATTTTACAATATTCATTAATAATTAATGAGTTTAATCATCAATTAAATGTTTACAAGGTTCTTTTAAAATAATATTTTTTTACAATTGTGAAACTAAAATTATGATTTCATAATAGAAAAAATATTTTCTTCATGAATTATTTAAAATAATATTAAAAAATACTTTTACATCTAAGATAACATTATTAATTGTTTCTTATATTTTAATGGTGATATGATATAGAGATAACATCATTATTCAATCTATTTTTGGTTTATTTTTATGAGGGCCTGATGTTTATGAAACCCATTTATTTTCCATCGGTTATGCTTTGATGAAATGTTTATGAATCCCATTTATTTTCATGGGTTCTGATATGATTTAGGTTTTTGTGGAAAACATGTTTATGGTTTTAATTATGTGATAGGTGGGACATATATCTCCAAAAAATATATTTAGTAAATAATGATATATCATGGGGTAAATTGAACTATAATGGGTAGTAAACCTAGTTTAGTAATGGATCATATCCATTATGATCATCTTGAGAGTAAACCTTGATTACTATGATGGTTTGGGGAGAGAACTAATTCAACTGGAATAGTCTTAGAATATAGCCTTCACTAATAAACAAATTATTTTCAATTCATTCTTGTATTACAAAATTACATTTTTCTAAATGTTACTTTATCATGAATGTTGTTAATTTATTAATAATGTATCATGGTATACCAAGATTTATTCCATAACTAAATATTATGAACCATTATATTCATGGTATAATTTTTTAATGTTATGTTCATGATTATATCCCCTTATGATTATGTTATGATTGACATATCTCTTGTTTTCCCTTACTGAGAATCTGATCTCACCCTTTTCTTATGTTTCCTTTCCATGGGATATAAATAAAGGTATTATTTATGATATTTGAAAGAAGGTTTATATATAAAAAGAAATAAATTGGAGATGAAGTAGATATTTTATGAACTATTTGTTTATTTTTTCAAGTTTTGAAAGGTACTATTCCTTTATAATCCTATGGCATGAATTTTTTTAATGTAAGGAATATACATCTAAGGGTTATAATGAACCTTTACTAGAAGAATATTGAAGGGTGGATAGTGGGAATAATTAAATCCATTTCGATGTTCACATTGAAATTTTCATGATGTAAATCTATTCTATGGTCTTTATTGAAGCTTCTAATCAACATATAACGATGATGGTGATCTTAGTCAGTTATGAATTCTACTTCTCATTTTTATGTGCTTGTTATGGTATCACATAGAGATTGGAGTTATGTACTTAGATTATCTAATTCTAATAAGGTAGTCTTCCATGGTTTGTTGGGGGATACATCAAAAATTTCATGGAGGAATCATAAATTAATTGAGGTAAAACAATATGAAGAACAAAAATAAATGAATAAAACGATTTATTATCATCCAAGGGTCTCAAATAACAAGGTTTTTAGGTATTATATACACATGGTGTAACAACATAAAATAGGTAAGAAAGATATGAGATAAATTAGATGAATTATTTTCTAACATCAAGGCATGAGTGTATTATCTCTCACCACTGGGGTTCATATAACTAGATCCATATCATACCATTCCCTTGTCATGGTGCACCATAAAAAAACAAAAGAGGAAAAAATATTTTTCAATTCCAAGAATTGGATGATGTTAGAGGGGTTTTCTCAAATTTGTAAGGCTTTCTAGGATAATAAATATATGGGTATTTCCTTGGTAGGGTGACTCATCATCTAAATTTTTTTAAAAAGATAATTAAATGGTGGATGGTGTGAAGAACATGAATTGAAAATATTGAGGATGTGATCAAAGAAGATATTGACATATTGGAGGAGAATTTTCAATCAAGTTGGGATAATGATATATTTGAGACTTTGGTTGAGAAGAAAATTTCTTCAGACATAAAATTATTGAAACTGAAAGAGTCTAAAGAGAAGAATATTGAAACTTTTCACTTAGTGATGGGGTTAGATAAAATTATTTCATCTCGGAATGTTCTAAAGAGAGAAATGTGGTTAAGAAATTGAACATTAAACTAGATGATGTGTCTTATAAAGAAGTGATTGAGGTGGATGGAAAGTTGATTTTGGATCACTTCATGGATTTTATGGTAAGTGACATCAACCAAAAAAATGGAATCCATCACAGGGTAGGTAAGGTGGAGGGATTTATGGATTTCATTCCAAGAGTTGTTAAAGACATAGATAATGCCTTGATAGAGGAATTAAAGAATGATAGGGAGATTAATGAGTTAGTATGCAGTATGAACTCTGAGATAGCTCATGGTCATTATAAATTTCCTTGATCATTTTATGTATTTTGTTGGGAAATTATTAATAACTAGGTGGGGGATATAGTGGGGGGATATTTTAATAGTGGAAAACTAAAGAGGATCATGTGTGTATCTAAGGTGGTTCCCATTCCAAAATAAAATTAACCCAACTCTCTCAATCAATACACTATTATTTACCAATGTAATTTTTACTATAAAATTAATTATTTCCAAATCAATAGAATTCCCAGTCATGTTATCTCTTGGCTAGTGTCGGTGGAGAAGTATCAGTTTATTAATGGGTGGAGAATTCAAGAAGTGATTGCTATAGACAAAGATATGGTAGGAGAAATCAATAAAAAAACCAATGGATAGAACATTATGGTTAATGTGGATATGGATAAAAGATAAAATCGGTTATAAAATGTCTTCTAGGATTTAGTTATGAGAGTGTTTGACTTCATAAAATGGGTTTGCGACATGTTCTTTAGATGAATTACATCTCCATGGATATGAATTTAACTAATGTAGAGAGTATTTAGCTTCTTCAAATGTTTTAGAGGTCTATTATTGGGTGATCCAATGTAACCCAACAATTGTATTCTTCAACATGATGGTATCTCAAGGAATAACATGTTTCACCTAAATGAGGCTTCAATAATACCTTTTAGAGAAAATTTGTGAATGATTTCATTTATCATCTTATATTTTCATATGATATGATTTTTTCATTAATGGAAAGCTTATATCTATTAGTGGATTCAATATGATAATGAAAGACATTTCTAAATATAGTTGTTAAAGGGTCCATTTAAAAAATAATCAGTTATATCTCTAAATACAATTTCAATTAGGAAAATCAGTATTCTTCATTATAGGTTGGGAATGGAGAGAAGGTACTTGAATATGGTTTAATTAAGAGAACCCACATCAAATGGAAGTATTAAAAAGAATCTATTTTATGAAATTAGTGGTTATATAGTGGGAATAATTTTAAATTTTAAATTTTTTTCTCCCATTTGGAGAAAGAATAATGTTGGTAAACAACATGTTATAATTTATACTGATATATGTCTTTTCAATAAAGAAGGTCCTAAAAGGATGTATTGAACGAAGTGAAAAAATATTAAATACTTGTATTTGTGATTCTAATAAAGACTGGATATTTAAATATGAATCAAGGAAGATAATTGTTAATATGATCAGTAAAGGTGAATCTAATCTAATAAATGTTTTGGATTCCATGAACTACATAAATGAAATATTGGTGTGAGAAATCACTAAATAGAGGACTTTGTTGGCCAATTTCATGAGAAAAGGTATGAAGATAGGTGGGATTAGTGAGAGGAAGGTTGAAAGGGACTCTATGTCCTGAAAACATACATGATAAAACATATGGAGATACTGGAATATGAAGTCATATGGTTTGTTGTTCATGGTGATTTTAGAAACTAGTATGATAATTAGGAATGGAAACCACTCTTCTTCTCCTTCTTCCCTACCCCATGTATATCTCTTAGGGAATTGATCATGTTACCAACCCTAGTTTGAGCCACCCTAGATCAGAAAAAAATAATCCATGATAGTATCATCAGGATAGAAGACCCCAATATATGTGTTTCTTCTAAATTAGAAGACATACACATCTACATGTAGGACTTCCAAGTGATGGTATGCAACAATCACATACACATGAGAGAGATGTAAAAACATGGTGTAGTGAAATTCTATTAAAGGTGTGTTTTTAGTATGAAGGTCAAAAAATCTGGAAAGGTTCACTGAAGAACATTTCCAATGGAAAGGTATATCCATGGCCTCATGATACACATACAACACAACTCCAAACCAGAAATCCTTTTGGCACTATTTCTTTAAAATCAATTTGGCAATTGGGATCCAAAACACTTTAGAATATGAACTGGGATTAAAGGTAGTTTACGATTATATCAATGAATTTATGACCAACTAGTTTCATGGAGTTGATAACCAGAGTGTGGATAGTAATGTCTACAGGATGTTCTTTTATATGGTGTTCTAGGACCTATGGGAGATGAGGAAAAGTCTGGTGAAGGGAAATTGATTTTGTCTCTTTTCTTTAAGGCATGTGTGAAATCTTATGTTATATAACTAGGGACTATAATCTAGGGTGGTTATTATTTGGTGATGCTCAAATTTTTTATAAACTGATCTAACAATGACATGGGGAGAAGTATCAGAGGGGACACATTCTGATGGGTTAAACGAATCCTATATTGTTCAGTGTTAAATTTGAATATTGATGGATCCTATATTTCTAGAATATTGAGGGGTGGGGTGTGGGGGAGTCTTGTAGAGAATTTTAGAGGATCATTGATAATGGGTTTCATTGCTTACTATGGTCTAGGATGCTCTTTGGGAGTAGAGATTATATCCATGAAAAAAGATGTTCTCTTTTCATGTTCTATAATATTAATCTATAAGAGGTGGAATCAGATTCAATCATGTTAATTGGTCTCCTATAGGGAAAAATGTACGTCTATGGGATAACATTTATTTTTTTAAAATGTTAAGAATGAGTTTGTGCGAGTTATTAATTTGAATATCACATGGATGGAATATAATTTTGATGTAGAATCCTTAGGTTGTAATGAAAATCCATGTGAAGGTGTTACTATTTATAATTTTAATGGATATTTACCCTCTGAATTTTTCATTATTATTAGGAAGATCCACTTGGGATCATCCATTTTCATCGTACATAAATATGGTTTTGTTTGTATATAATTTGGATAATAATAAAAACATGAATTTTGAGTGTAATGAATAATAATCTCAAAATAAATAAAATCCACGTATGAAATGTTTGGGTCTCTATAATTATTATATAGTAATAAACCAAAAAGAGTTTCTTGGGAAATTACATAATTATTATATGTCTATTATAATAGATTTAAAAAACATATGTGGAAGGTCATTCATGAGGGAAGAAAATTTTCATTATAATCACGTTTAAAATGTTTTAACAACTTTTTTATGACACTATTTAATCTATAAAATGTTTTTTCAAAATGTTTACATAGTTATATTATAATTCTCAAATTATTGTTTTACGTCATTTTAAACAATCATTGATATTTTTTATTGTGGTTTAAAAAGGTATTATTTCAATGTTTTCAATATGATTTATTTTTGAATCTGTGTGGGGGGAATGTTTTTTATTCTTTGTAGTATGAACATATTTTCCCACTATCAGTACCAATATTACTAAAGAATACTCTATAATTTTCTATGTTATTCTGAATATCATTTTATTTCCAATTCCTTGGGTTTGTTTTTATTATTTCTCAATGTTAAAGGATTTTATGCTAACTTTTACATGATTCTCAATAGTGTATCAATATCTGTATTAAAAAGGATATTTTATGGGTTATTAGGATGAAAATGAAATATTATATGTTTTAATGTACGTTATTGTCCATTTAAATTGTTTATGATCATGGGTGAGTCTAATATAGCCCTATAATGTATTGGGAAATGATTTTTATATCTGAAGAATTATGTTGGAATTAACTGAGATAGTTATTCCATTTATAAGGGTTCTTATAAGGGTTTTATAAATATATTCTCCCAATGAATATATTTTAATTTTATATAATTTCAAAAAAATGAAAATATTATAATTTATCAATGTAAGAAATTAATATTATTTTTAAGAATGTATATGATCCTTTTAAGGGAGAAAGTTAGATTTTTAATGAATTTTTTTCTCAGCTTCTCATAATTTTTAAGAATTCATCATGGTTACTTTTCGTCCTTAATTACTTCATATTTATTTTTTATGAAAAAAATTATACAATAAAGATTATTTCAAGAGTAATTAAATGAATATCTGAGGTCAATGTTTATTATCAAAAAGGGAAAAAAACTTAAGAATTTCACACTTTTACAAATGGGATAACATGATCCTTTCCTTTTATATCCTTTAATATGATGTTTGTTATCATCTAATGTTTTCAAAAGTTTTTATAGGGCTAACGATGAGTATGAACTATGAAATGTATATCTTTCTACTATGTTAGATCATTTTAAATGAAGAAAACGGGACATGAATAAAACAATAATTTTTTTTAAAATTATATTTTAATGAAAAAATTGATATTGAGATAAACATTCCACATTTTAATCTATAGGTTTGATATGTACTATTTTGAATCATTCCCTAAAACTCTTAACCAAAATTATTATAAGAATGTAAAAATGGGAAAACCTCAATATTAAACTCAGAACTATGGGTTATTAAAGGAATACCTCATTATAGTTATATTGTGAATACCCTTATAATGTTAACAATAAATCCATTTTATGTATTCTAAACAATAATTTTTATATTTTATGGATTTTTATTCACTATTATAGTTATAAGTAATTTTTTAATTGAATAAGTATATTTATATTCAAAATAAATAAATTTTTATGAGTTATATTGTTTTATTTAAAAGTTAAATTTCATAATTTGATAAATAAAATATAATAAAATGGAATTAATTTTAAAATTCATAATTTCAAAAATATTATAGGGATAATTTTTGGTATTTTTTGAAAAAATATTTTCTTTTCTGAAAGGAGAAAGATTATTTGTTAAAGGTATAATTATATTTATGTTATCATTATGATGTAAGATATATAATAAAATTAATTAAATTTTTTATTTAATAAAAAAGTAGTTTAATTTTAAAAATAATTAAATAAATAACCATAATGTGAATTTATGAATTTATTCATTAAATTTTGTAAAATTAGTTGAATTGTTTCCACAATAATTTTTATAGATTCTATTAATTATTCGAGCATCATGGAATATTAAATTTAGTTTATAGATAAATTTTTTGTCAAATAATCCTAATTTTTTAATTAGTTATCTATAATATTTATTTATGTAATTTCCCAGATAAGTGGTTTAGATAAGTATTAAAATAAACAACATTTTAACACTAAAATGGCCCTCTCCTAAAATATAAATACCCCTACTCTCTCCCCAAGGAAAAGAACATCTCATTTAATTTAGCTCAATCAAGACCTATCCTAATACCTCGCCAATATGCCTATAAATTCCATTAATCTTATTAACTCTCCAAAATGAAATCGTAGAGGAATTAAGGTGTAATCCCATAGAGGTTTTCCAAAGAAGAGGTATAACTCTTAAGTAAGTTCATTCATGTTAATATATTCTTATACATCATTTTAAGATATCAAAATAATTATTATAAAATAATATAATTATTTAATATATAACTCAATATTATTATATTTATGATACATCAATTTTTCATATCAAATATAATCCAATGGGAAATGAAAAACGTCACATGTTCGCACGTGTGGACTACCACCTCAAATATGTGATGTGTTTTTTTTCATGATTTCCTTATATGGATAGTTAAAATGATAGATCAAGTGAATATATAATATATTTTGGAAATAATTAAAATTCTATAACTATAATATATTACATAAATACATATCCTTTCATCCATTGTAAGATAATAACATCCCTCATGTGTACGTGTGGAATATCACCTCCGTGAAGTGATGTGATTAATTTTTCATATATTAATTTAATGTATGGTTATAAATTTTTATTTTATTTATAAAAGTTATAGTCATTTAATGATTTATATTCAATAGATAATAGATCCATAGCTCATTTGACTATAGTCATAATTCCAATTTTTTTTTGGATTATAAACTGAACATCCTCAAAACTCCAGACATAAACTTCACAAAATTAGAAACTATAAAATACATTATAATAAATGAAAGAAAATATATTATGATAATTTATTGAACTTGAAAAATAGTTTTAAACACGTTCCTAATTAAAATACGTTTAATATATAGGAGTTAAGGTACATACATTGACAGTTAGACTAAAGATAATTGATTTCTCATCTCAATTTGGTTTCTCATTGATTTAAGCTATTTTGAACACATGTTTTTTTAGTATTAAACTACCTTATGAATAATTATTATAATTCATTTCATGATGTTAAAATTTCATACAAATATATTTTATATTATATCCTTTAATATCTTTTTCACTCAAAATATATAAAACTTGAAAGGAAGTTTCATTATAACCTTGTTTCAAAAGTTTTAAAGATTCATTTAATCTAATTTTCATCCATATCAATGTTTTAAATGTGATTATAATTTTTTTCAAAAAAAATATATGTCATTTCATATTTTCCTTTTTATTATATCTCTTTATATTATTTCCCATGATAGGTTTTAACTTTCTCTATAATTTTTGGAAATAATATTTTCATTAATGTAAATTACCTAAACTGAATTTTTCCCTTTCATGAATATTATTATTTAAGTTTATTTCTATATATGTTTTCATAGGTTTTAAAATAATATTTTATTTCACATTCTTATATGAAAAGTTTTTAGTAGTTTTCAATGGAATAAGGTTTTTCTCTATATTATTACATAAAGACCGAAAGTGATTAAACATATTTGTTTAGAATGATATTTGGTGATTTTATATAATTGAAATGAAATTTTGTATATTTCTTATATATATTTTAGTCCTTCAAATTTGTTCATGATGAAGGGTGAGTTAGATATTGATCTATAATGTAATCAGCAATGATTTCGTTCTATGTGGAATATATATTGGAAATAATCTTTTAGGTTATTCTATATATTAGAGTACTTGTAATAGTAATTGTTAGAGGGATATTAAGATGAAGTCCCAAGTTACACATATGATGACTCTATGCTTTCAAATGAGTTTTCATTGAAGTTTTTTTATTTCATAATGTAAGCTAAGGATCTTGTGTTTAAAGAAATGCTTCCCCCCTTAACTGTTAAAATGTATTTGTTTTAAGGAAAATGTTTTCATAAGTACCCAGGTTTTAAAATAACAACACATTATTATTATTTAACCTTTAAACTGACTTATGATACATTTTACTAAAATACAAGGGAAGTAAGGCTTATATATTTAGTAGATATATAATTATTTTTATCTCTAGGTTTGTTATATTAATTTAATTTTCTTATGGGATTTAATTATTTCCAAAATGGTCTAATGTGTTTAATTAAATTTGTTATTCATCACAGAGTTTTAGGTACTGATTATACGTTTTCAAAATTTTTTATAAGGATTTATGATTATTATGAACTATTTATATTTCTATCTATCAACTATGTGTCTTTATCCTCAAATAAGTGAAACTGTTTCAAATAAAAACTGAGATTAAATTTATAAATCCTCTATTTATGGAAAAAATGGATTTTGAATAGAATATTCTATACTGTTTGGTAGTGGTTTGGTATATTATATATTTCCTCAATTATCAAAAAAACTAAACCTAGAAGATAATGGAAATTCAAAAAAAAATCCTAGTTATTAAACTCATAATTATGGATTTATTGGGGAACATTCTCTTAAATTTGGTATTTTTTATGTTATAGATACATTTATAGGTTAATATGTTATTAAAAATATATAAGTTCTAATATATGGATAAAATTATCATTAGAAACAATTTAGGATTTCAATATTGATTTATTTATTGTGTTTTTATTTTATAATGGTCTTATATAGAAGAAATGTTGTGAATAAAGTAGAAAGGAATAATTAGTATAATGTCATTCCAAATCAGTAACTAGGAATAATATTAATTATAACAGTGTAGTTTTTATCCAAGTTTACTTAGTTTACATATGAAATTAATGGTGGTACCCATGCTATAGAAAGAGTAAACTCTCTACATAGAAACATTTTTTTAGTAAAGAATCTCACGAAGAGACAACATCCATCATATGCTATATAATTATAACCAGTGGAATATGAATGATGGATCAATGATCTGTAAAATATTTTAAATGTTTTGGGTTAATTATAATATCAAAATGTAATTATTTCCATTTATTATTTTTAACGTTAATATTATCAATAGTTATAATTAGTTAAAAATAACATGGAATAAAGAAGTGATTGACATAATGGAGTGGATTGTACTTAAGAATCTTCTCCTAGATAATAAATTTTCCAATGGTTGTTCGACCTTTTATAGAATTTTTTTTTGGAATTGAAGAAAAAGAATGAAGACACTATTTCCACCTATAAGATAACTATACAGGATTATCCACGCATGTACCAAATATAATTGTGCTCCATGATAGTAAGATCATTATGTTTTTCTTATGCTTTAAACCATTTTTGTAATGTGATTTGGCCTATTTTAATTTAATTTCATTGATAAATCATTTTTTTTACTAAGATGTTTGAGATAAAGTTTTTTTATTTTACAACAAAAAATATAATAAGTTTCCATGTTTGAAGAGTTGGGAAATTATTTGTTAGAGACACATGAAGGTAAGAGGCTTATATTTTCCTCTGATGATATGTGTTTTAGGAATCATCCTAGAGTGTGTATTAAGAAAAATGTAAAGTTTTATCGATGCGATATACTCTGAAATTTGTCTCATGATTGAAAATAAATGAATATTTGAAATGATATAAAAAAATATAATAAAAAACATTATTTATATATTTATAATCAGATTGTCCATTATGAAGATTCATTTCTCGAGAAATAAAGGAATTATGAGAATGACTAAGAATATTTGAAGAAGTGTGTGGGAATTTCATTGATGAATACCTAGAGAAAAATAGGACCATAAAATGATCTGGTTAAAGGAAAAATACTAGTTTAAATAGATAATTCCAAATCCTTGTTTTATTCTACGTCTATACAATCTTTTATTTTTTGTAAATTTTCTTATAAAATGTAAATATCATCTTTAGAAAAAGAAAATGAAATTTTTCTGAAAAATCATGGTGGATGTTTTAAAGTTATAATAATTTATTTGAATCATCCTATTATTTTTTGGGGAATGGTTTTCCTATAGATATTTCAATGTTCCCCATAATTGAGATTGATTTTTTGTTGGGTATGGATTAGATTTAAATCAATCATGATATTATAAAATATAGAGTTAAAGACGTTTTTATTAAAGTCTTAGAGTGATTTTAAGTTTTTATAAACTAATATGTCCATACATATGATACACTATCAGAAAATCTAAAAAATTGATTAAAAATAGTAGTGCATGTCACCTTTCTAAAATTATAAAAAAGATGGAAGTTGTTTAGATAAGTGATGTTCCTATAGTGAATCAATATATAAAAGTATTTCCTGATGATTTTCCTTGTTTTATTCAAAAAACTGGGTTTAATTCATAATTGGATCAATTACATAATCTAATTTAATTTCAAAAACCACTTATTTATTGATTCCATTAGAATTATTGGAATTGAAATAGAAATTGTATGAGTTTATTGATTGGGGTTTTATTCATAGGAGAGATTCGCCATAGGGTGATACTATATTGCTTTTTATAAATAATTATAAATTCATGAGACTTTTAATTGATTATAGAGAACTAAATAACATCACTATTAAGAATACGTATTTGTTTCCTCAAATAGATTATCTGATTGATCAAATTTAGGGATCACCATATTTTTCAAATATAGATCACAAGTCAAGATATAATTGTTTTAATATAAATAAGTAATATATTATTAAAATGGAATTTCATAATAGGTATGGGAATTGTGAGTTTGTGTTTATTCTCTCTAGGGTGACTAATAAACCCCCTATATTCATAGATGTTATAAATTTAGTTTTTCATGTGTATTTTTTTAAATTTAGATTTATGTTTACTGATGAAATTATAGTATATTCTAAAAGATACTAAGATCATGAAAATAATCTAAGGATTTTTATATAGACCTTAAAAGATAAAATTTTATATGTAAACTTTTTTTAAATTTGAATTTTGGTTTCAAAAACTTTATTTTGTTGGGAATATTTTAAATAAATATGGTCTTATAGTTGATTATACGAAGAATACAGTCATGTAAGATAAGACAAGGCCTACAAATTTAATTGAGTTTCATAATATTTCTATATTGGGAAGTTATTACCGATAGTTTTTTGAAAAATTTTCCTTGTTATCGATCCCAATAACAATGTTAACTTAGAAGAGATTAAAATTAGTCTGAAAACAAATGGGATGAATGATTAAACAAATTCGATAGAAGATGAATTATTTTTCCTATTTTAAATATTTCATAAGAAATGGGGAGATTATTATTTATAGTGATTATTTATTAAATTTCCATGTTTGGGTTTTACTGTAGAATTATTAGGTAATTTCAAAGGCATCATGTCCACTAAAACAACAAAATTTGAGATATCCAATTCATGAACATCAGATGGTGGTAGTATTTTTTGATTTAAAATTTATGAGACAAAATTCCTATTGGGGTAATATGAAATATACTAACCATAAAATTTTAAATAATATATAAACTAAAGAATAATTTATAATTACATAAGGAACATAGTTGTAACTGAAAAAAGAGTATGATTACATGATTCACTAACACCTAAGTAAGTTAAACATGGTTTTTAATCCCTTAACCCAAAAAGATAATATAATATTCAGTATAATATATTTGAATCATAATCCTCGGAAAAATATTTATTTAATTATAAAGTATAAATATTTCACACATGGACTCCCTTTATTTTGGTTTAGGTTTTAGTGTAGTCATTTTTATCATATATAATTAGTAAGGATAAAAATAATAAAATACTTTACAAGAATGAACAAGACTGGTTAAGGATGAAACATTTCTTAAATATTAAATTTATCAATAATGTGTTATAATAATTTGATTGTGGTTGTGCATGAAGAGTAGTAAATTATTTAATATGTAAATTTTGAGTGTGGATTATAGATCCCCCTTTTTGATTAATATTATAATCATTAATAAGTATAGATAAATTCTGAAATATTATTTTGTGGAAGGAATGAAAGATGATATCACTAATTTTACAAAGAATAGTATTACAATAATATAATTTAAATATGAATTAAAACTACCAAAAGGGTTGATTCAACCTTTTAAAGCACCTTAATAGGAATGGGAGACCATATCCATAGTTTTTTTGGTGGGATTAAAAAATAGCTGTCAATGTAATACGATGACATACATTATTTTTGATCATTTAATTAAATAAATGTATTTTTTAAAAACAGATATACTATTCATTTTGATTAGTTCACTAGAAATTTTGTTAAATAGATAATTAGGATACATGGAGTAAATATGTATTTTATATCACATCGTGATCCTAGTTAAATATATCATATTAGGAGATTACTTTATAATTTAATGGGTACTAAGTTAAATTTCAATGAAACTATTTATCTACAATCAAAATAATTATGAGTCTGCATGATTTGGACATTGGAATATATTATTAGATATTACTCATTATATTACCATTAAATAGGGGAATAACATCTTTAATTATATGGATTTTATTATTACTACAGTTTGAATTCCTATAGACAGATGGTACCTTTTGATGCATTATAGGGAAGGTGGTGGCATACTCTATCATGTTTTTCTATTGATATTGAAAGAAAGTAATAGGTAGTATTGTTGTAGGAAAATATGATTGAAATGGTAAATATGATTCATTACTATATGAGTGTATTTTTTAGTAAAAAATAATTATATAGTTAACTATAGAAAAAATCTATTTTTGTAGTAAAGAGATCATGCATTTCTTAAAATATATCCACGAAAAGGTGTTATTAATATAATAAATAAAGGAAATTTAATTCCATGTTTAATTTTTTTAATGAAATTATATAGAAAATATTATAATTTTCTAACCTGGAAACCTTATCATTGACCTTATCTTAGGTACATAATATGTTTCATGTTTCATTGTTATAGAAATATATACATGATGGATCTCATGTTTTAAGCCACGATATAATTCAATTGTATAGAATTTTTTCTATGATGAAAATATCATGAAAATTATAAATCATATATATTATGTGATATATAATAAGGTAACATACTTGGATAATGTTTTATGGAGGAACCACATGATTGAGAAAGCATCAAGGGAACCTGAAAGTTTTATGATGAAACAAATTCCCCAGTCTATTTATGTAATGAAAAATTTTATTATAGAACAATTTCATTTAGGGGAAAAATGTGAAAATACATATATTTTTAATAATAAAATAATTTCACGAGTTATTAATATTCATGATTATATTTTATTGATTCATATTTAGTATAACAATTTTAGGTAATTCTTGAATAGAAAAAATTATAGTTTTTTCTTATAAAAATGTTCTAACAGAATTATATAGTTTTATTTAAAATTTTAATTTATTAATTTTCCAATTTTATTTAGATAAAATTGAATTAAATCTTCATTTCATCATAAAAAATTATCTTAGGTACAATTTTTGGATTTTTAAAACAAAGTTCATTCTTTAGAGAAAATGAAAATTCTGCTTTGATAGGTATATTTATTTTGGAGATACTATTATGATGTAATAGTTACATAAAAATCATGAAATATTTTCTTATAAAAATAATAAATTCATAGAGTATATTATTTTTTAAAAAACATTACTTTTAATTTTTAAATATTGTCATTAAATTATTTTTACCTTAATTAATGTTTTACTGAAAACATTATTTTTGGATTCCGGGATTTAAATAACGTGTTTTGAAGTTTACTTTAATTCCTGGAATGATTAAATATATTCATTAATAATATCTCTTAACAAATAATATTGTTTTGGGACTCTCTAATGAAATAAAAAAGGATAATGCAGTATTTAAAATGAGGTTTTCCAAAAAAGAAGTACAACTCTTAACAAAGTTATTTTATGTTTATTTCTTCTACTTAATAATTTAATCATATCAAAAAAAAATTATGATATAATAACATTAGAATATAAAATATATTATAATGTTATTATGTATAAAGTAAAACTCTTTTCATCTTGCTATCCTTATTATGTGAAATGAAAATATCACTCGTGCATTTGTGCGGGCTACAATATTTCTAAAGCAATGCATTTCATTTTTCATCACTTCTTTATATGGAAGGAAAAAATGAGGGATAAAATTTGTATATATGAAATTAATTATATAATTATGATCATATAGTTCTATTTTATTACTTACCTTCTTACCCTTTTATCCATTGTAAAATGGTTACATCTCTCATGTGTACGTGTGGACTGCCGTCTCTATGAAGTGATGTGATATGTTTCTCATATCTACCTATAACAGATGGATTTTAATTTGGATATATTCTATAAAAAATATAATTATGTCATTGTTTATATTCGAGAAGTTTTTGAATCATGAAACCTTTTTCCATTTTCAAACAACATATATTATTTGGATTATTAACATAACATCCGCATAATGCACAATATAAAATAAACCAAATTAATAACTATATTTGAAAATGATATTATAGAAATAAAATAAATAATGAATGGGTAATAATATTAAAAATGTTTTTAAAAAGGTAAAAAATTAATATATGTTTATTATAAAAGAGGTAAAAGCATACACCGGGATTCCAAATTGATGTAAATGATTTCACATTTCAAATTACTTTCTTTGTGACTTATGTTATTTTAATAACATATATTTATTTTTTTGGTGTATAAAATGAATTATGTATTAATTTTAAAATTAATTTCATGAAATTAATGGTTTTTAAAATATATATTTCATGTTTCATAATTAATATATTTTTTAGTCGAATGTAATCAAAATTGTAATGAATTTTCTTTAAAACCATATTTTACAAGTTTTAAAGCTTTAATTCGACTCTTTTTCCTCTATATCATTATTTAAAATATCATTCTAAATTATCTATGATTTTTTAAGTTAATTTTATATTAAAAAATCTCTTTATTATAAAATGTTTAAAATAAATATCTTTATTTTTTCCCATGATATAAGTTATAGATTTAATTATAAAGTGTGAAAAGAATGTTTTTAACATATAAGCGATGAATTAGATTACTCACCATCTTGATTGTTATTCTCTAATAAGAATCCTCACAAAGTATTCATTTTTTTGAAGAATATTTTATTTCTCATTCTTCTACAAATTATTATGAGTTCTTAAGGGAAAATGATATTTCTCTAAATTTTTTATGATGTAAAAAATGTGTCTATATATGAATTAAAAAGGATATTTTATGTTTATTTTATGATGTAAATGATATATTATATGAATTGTTTTTAAAGAAACCTACCCACATATCCTAGTACACTAATAATAGATCTAAATAATGTATGGATTAAAGGCGATTCCCATTCCTTGTGAGTTCATGACTAGAACCTGGAATCATAAAATACCATGAAGTAACGATCTTCCACAAAAAGTGGAATATAAATGATATAATTGTGTACTCTCGATCCTCCATAGAGAGAAAGTACCAAAAACCCAGCTGGTATATCAAAAACCAAAATAGTATATCATCAAGTACTTAGTTGTAAGAGAAAAATCCCAAGACAAATATAACAATACAAGAACCACGAAATCAATAATGTATAAACCAATTTTTTATTAAATATTTCTCCCTATATTATTTTTTTATCTTGTGTTGCATGCGACATTGTGTTAAAAAAAATTACAACATATAGTTAAAATATTATTATTCTAACAATTATATAACAAACTAGAAATTTAATTAGTAGTTATTAATATGAATAACTATATTTTGATTTATATTTATTTTTTAGTTCTTCGTAAATAAACCGTTAATTTTTAGTAAAGTCATTTTTTTCTTCAAAAATATATTTTTTTCAAAAGAAAATTTTATTGCATTCTATGAGAAAAAATATATAATTAATTTTGAATGATTTTGAAAATTTATTTGGAAAAATAAACATCATTTTTGAATTTTCTATTTCAAAATTATCTTAGGATGATTTTATTTGAATAATATAAAATGTTTAAAATTTTAATGAATAGTGAAAAATACATAATTATATATAAAAAATGTATTTTTCCAGAATTTACAAAGAAAAATTCAATTTTGGGTTAATTTTATAATATAATTAGTTCCATTTCACTATAAATAATCTTATTTTAGTGTTTTAAAAGATATTTTTACATGGATTTAGTATAAAACATTGTATACTTAATGAGATTTTTTTCAAACCAATTATCTCTGCAAATTTAGTTTTTAATATTAAAATAATTCTGTCACTTTAGTGTTTTTAATTTTTCAATATTTATTATATATTTGAAATCAATAGCTCTAAATTAATGAAATACAACCCTTTAGTTTTTTTCTTTATGAATAATAACCATAGTATTTTTTTATTGTGACGATTAAGTGTAAATTGGGTAATTAAGAGTAAAACAATAATAGGATAAGGATTTGAAAATCACCCAAAATTTGCACCGAATCTATTGGATGAGTATTTTTTGAACATAATCATCCACTAGTATAATTTATAAATTTTTAGAGCCACTTTTATTATATTAATACCATTATAGTATTTAATTAAATCAAAAGTTAATGATATTTTTTTAATAAGTATAAATTTTTTAATAAGGTGTTATTCAAAAGTTATGTTGAATAATAAATAATCATTCGAAATATAATATATTTTTCATCCTGATGATAATTTATTTTTAGTTTTTAGCTAATAAATAATTACCGTAAAAACTAACACAATAATGATTTAGTAATTAATAAATTAAGGGAAATATTTAATAATTGGTATTTAAACATTGAATATAAAAATAATGAATGATATTTTATGGTTATCAATGAATTATATAGATTAAAATTATATGTTTAGGGTATAATTTTTTTTTTTGAATTTTACTTATTCTCTCTTGGTGTTTAATGTCAAAGTGATGAATAATACCAAATTTAATGATAATGATATTTTATGGGAGTAATATTTTATTAAATTTGTTTAAAATCTGTAAAATATTAAATATCCCCAAATGAAATAATATATAATTTAAAATATTTTCCACTATTCATTTATGGTCCATTTGGAAGCATATTTATCTCATATGGTCATATTATATTTCAATATTTTGAGAAATTATAAATACACTATCTCCTCGCATTGTATATACCGACTATCACCACCCCACATCCTGACACCATACAAGACTTTAGGCTTTCCAAATAACTTCTAAACACTCTCCTTTGAACTCTATCCATGTCCAAGTACTTTTCGTCTCAATAAAGGACCAATTTCATGTCCCTCAAGGGGTCCTTTAGGGAGGTTATATTCAAGAGGAAACATTCACAAACTACCTCTTTTAATTTATTTTATTCATCTACAATATCCCCACCACATTCATACAAAAATTTTAACAACTATAGTTACATTATATATTATAAATTTATATTTATGAAATAATTATTTCCATATAACTATTTCTCTCATATCCTCTTATTCAAATAAAAGAAACCATTGTCAAAATTATGGATATTAACTTTCTCTATGGATTATAAGTTTTAATTTTCTTTTTTTACCTTCAAGGATGATCATAAAACTAATATTATGGTTGAATATTATTTTAATTAGTATATTGTAAATTACTTCACATTCTATTGAATATGGGATTTTTGTAATAATTAGGCTGTCTCAAGATCTATGGAGATTATTTCTTCCTGTGGATATCGACTCATTTGGTTATTGATCACTGCATTGATTAGAGGCGAATTGATTTACATAATTATATCATGCTCAGATTTGAGGATTTCAAGGTTATTTGAGATTATCAAAAACCAAAATATTTATTATTGGCTACTACAACCAACATATTTTTTCAATATTCAAAGTATTATCAGATGGGGAGATTTGATTAAAGGATAATATTGTTCATGTCAAACTGATGATGAAGTAGTATCAGAATGACTCTAATTTGGTAATCACTTAATTATTGATATATTTATCATTCCTAGGTGTTCCAAACCATGGAAAGTGCATGGAATTATTGTATGAAAATCTATGGTGTGGGGATTTTATGAATGTTGATGCATCTCACAGGGAAGAGGATTCTTCCACATCCTCTATCCCACAAAGGATATAAATTTGTGAGGTTTGGGATTTAGGTCAGTATATCTTAATCCAGAGACCTACATCTTCAAAATGGTATAAAAGTTTTAATCCAATATAGGTATGAAAATCATATATATAATTATGGGTCAAAATACTTGGCCATAATTGGTGGTTGTGGTACCTAAAGATCTTATATAATATTGCGCTTGTAACTAGAGTCCCCATTACACTTGATAATAAAACTGAGACATCTATCTTTAGACTCTATGAATTATTTTTAGTCAAGGTAAATTTAAGTTCCACTATGGTGGAGAAAATGTAGGTCTCCACAGATACTGATGAGTTTGAAATTAATGTTGAATATGAGAGACCTCCCAAATTAAATTCAAAATACAAAACAATTGGCCATGAATTAGTGATATGTAGAAGAGTGCTCTCCTTCTCATTCTTATTAGATAATGTCCATGAGGAAAGCCAGGACAGTATGAGGGATCTATAATAGTGGAATTATATTTATGCTGTTTTTTCTAAACTTGGTGGATTGTATGATTCCTCAATCTCACATGGAATCTTGTCTAGATTTAGGGAAGATGGTAGGGAAATTCCCCATCTTCATAATGAACACTTAGGTGATGGATAGTTCTATGATAAAAGGAATTCAATTTCCTTGGATAATTTGGTTCACCATAATTCTTTGAATGATAGGTCACTAGTACTTCTTGACAAGGGTCCTACATCAGCCTCTCCCTTACCCACATTTGGTAGTGCAGCTCCATAAATTCCACTCCTTGCTTGTGGTAATGTCATTAATATTATATGTGAGTAGTTTGAGAGTTCACCTTATAAGGAAATTTCAGATCATAGTGATGTTATAATTTGAGGGAAAACTATTTTTCAAACTAGTTAAGTGGATATTGGGGAAGGAATCCACCATGCATCACTTATTTGTTATTCTAAGAAGAAGATACAGTTTAATATTGTTGTTGATGAAATTTCATAGCATGGTGAATATAGAAATAATTCAATAGAGAATAGTTTGGGATAAAGTCTCCATGATTCTCAAAAATCACATATGGTGGAAAGATTATATCACCTTGATGACTAAGACATTTTATAAATTTATATATAAGATATGTCTATTGAATGCATCATGAATAAAAAATTGGCCTCAAGAAGTAGTAATAGTAATCAGGTGATCATTAATTCCCCATTTAAATTTAAATAGATGATGAAAACTGAATAAAATTCCTCTGTGGAAGAGGAATACTTACACAGGAAAACTATATGTCAATCAATCCCACTTAAAGCTACTCATCCAGCCAAAAAGGTTGATATTCCTTCTCTTGATAAATGTGTGAATAATCAGATGAATGTAAGAAAAATTATTATAATTGAAGATGATAAAATAACTCAATTAGGGAGGGATAAACCAAAATGGAAATGATCGTTGGTGATGTCATGGAGATAAGGGTATTTACTTAAATTTCGCAGTCGAAAGTGTGGTAGTGATGATTTAGTTACAGTATGATGGTGTATTCGTAATGTGACTACCAGGTCTTCATCTATGGATTCTATGAGACATCACACTCTAAAGGAGAAACATATCTAGGATAACTATTATGTACTACTCAATCATAGGGATTCATAGTTAGAGTAGGAATATGTTAATAATGGCTCTAATCATGATAATAGGGATAATACTGATTCTCTTGATTTTTTATTTTCTTTTATGGATGAGGGCTTGCATCATTATTTGACCACATCCATTCTTTATTTTTCTCGTTGTCATATTATTTTATAAATATTTAAGAGAGGTCTCGGAAACATCCTCAACATTTTAAAAACATCACATTCAAGAATTAATATATAAAAAATAATAATAAATAAAATGAAACAAATATGGGATGGTATAAAAAGGTAATTTTCTATGGGGTTTTATGATTTTAAAAATATACTTACATGTTTCTTGTTTATTTAATTATCCTATTTTTAATGCTCATACCACATTTTTTATTTTTTTTTCAAATGTTCAATAATGATTATAAACTATAGAAATTTCTATATTTCTAATATAGGGATTCATCTTAAAATAATTGAACCTATTTTGAATAACCAAGTGCTTAAAACTAAAAATATATATATTTTTTTTCAAAAAAAAACAGTTTTTATTAGAAATTTACAATTTAATTTTTAAGGTATTGATTTGTAATAGTTTTTCATAGCTTATAAAATTAGTAAACCTAAAATATCGTAGGAAAATTATAAAATTAAAACGTTTTTATTAAACTCGTAATAATGGAAAATTAAAAAATTATTCCTTATATATATAATTTAAAAATCATTTAAAAATTATATAAAATGTTATTTGGATTTTTATTTAATTTTAAACTGTCAAAAAGTAATTAAATATAATTCTTTAAAATTATTTATTAGTGTTTTTTTAGAAAAAGTTTGTAAATAATTATCTATAGTATTAATTTTTAACATTAAATACCAATAATATATATTTATTCATGAATAAATTTTAGATAAAGTGTTTTAAATAAACAACAAGAAAACCTATAATGTGTACAAACTATAATACAAAGAAAAATAAGAAATACTTTATAATAAAAATTTAATTTTTTGTAATTATTTATTTAAAAATTTAAAATTAAAGGCCTTATTAGAGAAATTTTTAATGCCATATCAAAAAAGAGTTTAGATAATTGATATGATTAATGGTTTATGTAACATAAAATATATATTATATTTATTTTCTAAAAGGTTTACATAATATAAATGATTTTTTATATGCTATATAAAATGTTCATATATAAATTAAATAACTTATATTTAAATAAATTCCCTATATTATGATATTTTGTTGGAGTTTAAATTATAAATAAATAAGAAGTGGTTATATTTAATTATTTATAAAGTTTCCATAATTTTTATTAAATAATAATGTGTTTATACTTGTTTTATTCTTCAACAGTTTTTAATGTTATCACATATCTAAATTTATAATATGTTTATATTTCTATTTTTTTCATGATGTTTATTCCTTGATATAAGATTATTATCTTGTTATTTCACATATTAATGAGTTTAAATTTGTTTAATGTAATTATTTAAATGATTAAATGCATGTTTAAGTAGTTGTATACGTGGTATAATAATTAATTTCATTTTCATGTACCTTGGCATTGGTTTATTTATGAGTTCTGACCTTTAATTTATAGGTTATGTAGAGACCCATAGCCTGACGTACATGGATATTACATTACATTTGCGGAATACTTAGTACATAACAAAAACACACACTAAAGGATCGTAATAGTTTAGTGTCTTTGGAAACTCGGAACGTAATCTTCAAATCGTGGTGAAAGTTCTTCAATATCTCCCATAAAGGTCATTCTTTTTTTTACCTAAAACCTTTCTTTATATCCTGGGGAAAAGAAAACATAAAAGGGTGAGCTCAAATGCTCAGTAAGGGTAAACAAAAGAAATATCAATCACATAATTTTCATAAGAACATAACTTTTTTGGAAATCTTAACCTGCAAAAGAGAGCATAATTTCATAACATGGGATAAATCATAGTAGTGAAATGAAATCATAACTTAAAACATTACTCATTGTGGCATACACACATAATCATAGAGAATCATTTCTTGTTAGTCAAGACTCATTGCCAAGACTATCTTAGTGGACAAAGTCCCTTTCTGAATCGAGTAATCCTCGTTTCAGTCCTGTTTCACTGAACCGGTATAACCTACCATTCCAGCCATGTCTATCTCATGAGATATAAAATCTTTACCCAATGCATTGGAGGGAGATATAGGTCCCACCCATCTCATAATGAAACCATTCTTATGTGTGCCACAAAATCATAAATCATACATCATTGCATAACCCATGTAATAAAAATGGGATTCTTAAACAACATGACATCATAAAACCATTCATATAAGATAAAGGAATTCATAAACATAATTCCATCACAACATAGTCAAATCAATGTAAAAATATGGATAGAAACAGAACCCTTTATTATCTTAGATGGAAAATAATTTTGATAAAACACTTGAAATGAATTCTTGAGGAAAATATCCTTTCTTCTTCAAAATCAATTTCTTTTCACAAAACATCATACAATTTTAAAAGAAAGAGATTTTATTAAAAATAGTCATGAAATATTTTGGAAGAAGGTTCATGAAAATTAGGCTTTATAAAACCGTAAAAATCCGTTCGTGCCGTATAAGTTAAAAAAACATTCTTCGTACTTTTGTCGGAAAAGTCAAAAAGTACCTCGTACGGAAAAACGACAAAAGATTCCTTTCATATTCTTTACTAAAAACTCACCTAAGGGTAAAATTGGATTTAAACTATTGCAAGTGGATGGAAACAATATTACATATTGAGGGAACATGGATGTGGATGATAAAATACACCCCAGTAAATACTTACGAATAAACAATCTCGAATAAAAATGAGATTGTGATATTTTCCCTTACCTTAGGTCCGACTTGCTTTGTAAGTGTCCGAACCTCCTGTATAATGATTTAAATCATGTTATTGACTTATTACAGAATCATATTCATTGTTATGATATCATATATGGTTCACTTATGACATTATATTACCCGTTCTTTTGTAAATTCCATGTTAAAGAAGCGTTTTGGGTAAAATCGTTTCATTTATCGTAGGTGTTTTGACTTGTTGTTCTTGACATCATTATTACTTATATCATGATTTACTTACTTCCAGAATATAAAATATGATTTATATATCATATATATTCAGTATATATATATATATAATAGGTAGATAAATAAAATGAAAAACACCGTTCATGGAGACGGTAGTCCGTACGTACGCATGAACGCTGTTTTCCTTTCCTTATTGTCTTGAAATGGAAGTAAGTAGATGACATACATATGTATATATATACATAAATCCAGTAGCTTTATAATGTCATATATTTCATTATTATTTCTTATATATACATTATAATCATTCTTAAATGGTTAACATGGAGAATGAATCTCATCGCGTCGTGGAGACGGTAGTCCGTACGTACGCACGAGCGATGATATCATTTCTATAAATATTGAATTGAATTGGAGTGGATTATACAATATATCAGAATAAATATGATGTTGTAATAACTATGTATAGTTATTCTTTACACCATTATACCCATCCATGTAAGGTGGCGGTGGAAAATAGATTACACCACGGCGTGGAGACGGTATTCCGTACGTACGCACGCGCGGTGATTTCTTTTTCCGTAGGATGGATAGATGGTGAAATAGGGTTGTTTCATACATATAATAACATATCAGTATATGAGTGATACTGATGTTATTACTTCATAATGAAACAACCTAAGAAGAAGAAGTGGAAGAAGAAATAAAGATGAAAGAATTGGTAACGGTAATTACCTCTTCTTTGAAGTGCCTCTTTGAGACCTCCTCTTAGGGCACTAGAATTGGTCTTTGAGGAATACCAGAACCTCTAGGATGTTGCTAGGGAAGTGGAGAAGAGATTTTGGCAGGGGTTCGCCGAGATTGAGTGCTCAAATTGGTGTGAGGAGGAGGGGGAGGAGGTGTCCTTTTATAAGGGAGGAGAGGGGCACCTTAGGAATATCTCAAAATATTATTTTATATTAAAGTCAAAATCGGTTTATAATGGTTCCAAAGGGTCTTATTTCGAAGATAAGGTGGGGAGGGGTCGAAATCCTATCAACCAATAGAATTTAGACAAGTTTAGGATATTATTTTAACCTTATCAATTAGATTTAACTCTAAGTTAAATAATTTAACTTTTACCATGTCTTTTTGTTTTCTTTCACTATATGGTTAATAAACTTACTATAACATGCCAAACGAACCCCAAATTGTTTATTATTAATACATATATCCTTATCTAAGTCATTTGGCCGAACCTTAGATTTTTAGTAATACAATAACAATTAATAATATAATATTTGATTTAAAAACTATTTTGTGTCAATTTTGACACTATTTGATATATGATTTTTGTGAAAGTCATAAAAGAATTAAATGTTCTAACCAAGTTGATTACATCAACATTAATATATCATAGTAACCTAGAAAATTAGTGGAATTCATAAAAAAATCTCAAATTACATTTATTTTGGTGTTTATAACATCAATTATGTCAATATTTCATTAATAAGATAATTACTGCATCATCGTTGTGTCATAAATAAATTAAATTATTTTATGTCTAAAAATTACAAATAAACTACCATCATGTAGGAAATCTTTTTAGCTTTCTAATGAATATTTACAATCGAATTTATCTTATGTATAACCCCATATTAAAAATGATTTACTTATTAAACTTTGATTTTAACTATTTTAACCTTTCTTTAAATAAATTAATAATAAATGTCCTAATCTAATCCAAGTGGGCCTAAATGGTCATATTTTATTCCTAAGTTTGTTTTTGGTCGAATTACACTTGTCCAATAGAATTAGGACATGTGTTAGGGTAATAGTAATATCATATTTACCCTTAGTTACCCTATTTACTATTAACCGCGGTAAAAAAAGTAAAAAGTTACTATTCACCAAAAAATTATTTTCATCTCATTGAACCACATTTTAGTCCTTGATATTAACCGTGTCTCTCGGATTTTCAAAATTCCATTCACAGAAGCGGTAAAATTAAGTTTTATGCAAAATTCAGTTTTTAACCTACCACTTAGTAGTTTCACTATTCATCAAAAATTGATGTTTTTCAGAACAATTCCAAAATTTCATCCCAAGCTATATTTCATATTCCGAATTCAAAAATGAAGTCTATTTTACCAAATTCATAACATAAAAGTTGCATTAATTAATTTTATAATTAAATCCCGATGTTAAAACAAATAGCGTGTTTTTAAGAAACAATATCTATCAAAAGATTGACACTTGTTTATGTCTAGTTTAAATGTGAAACTACATCCAATGACCAACATTGTATTAAATTGTAAAAATATATTCTAAATATACTTTAAAACCACTCAAATTAATGATTTATCACTATTAATTATTTCGAAAAAAAGTTGTTTTTAATTATAATTTAGTAATTTTCACTATTCATCAGAATATGAAAGTTATCCGAAAAGTACCAAAATTTCACCTTAGGCTAAATTCGATACTCCGAATCCAAGAATGAAGTTCATTTTGAAAAATAAGATTTACAGAATTTTAAAAAGTGGTTATTACTATTCATAACGGCTAGTTTTAATAATATTTTTATAGCATATCGTTGTTTAGTGAAACTCGGTATTGCGTACTACACACGCTATCGAGGAAGGTCGCGATTGCGTGTAATGCAAGTCAAGTCAAGGATGTGTGTTGTGCAAGCTCCTTTTGGTGTAGCGTATAACACAAGACATTAATAAAATTAAAAAGAATATTTTTTTATAAAATCTTGGGCTGTTACATTCTACCCCCCTTAAAATGAATTTCGCCCTCGAAATTCGTCGGGGTTATAAATGGTTTACTATTTGAAAGTTTCTTTAATAGAAACCCACATCGTAAAAGGGAATACCAAAACTTGGCTTTAAAAACTAAAGTATGAAATGTAACGATTACCCAAATAAACTAATCACTGGGTTTCCACATAGGTGAAAATATGGATATGGAAGAGAAATCTAACCATCATGTTCTGATGGAGAGTGGTAGAGAACATGGCTATGGAAAATCCAGTAATCACAAATCCATAAATTTGTGACGATCTAAGGTACCATCTAATTCATCAGGTATAAGATCACTAGGACAACATTTTTGGTTTTCAAGATCATTTCCCTAAAGTTGAAAATTTGAATTAGAATAAATACTTACTTTATTTTGATAAAATATCACTGTTGTTCGTGCCTTGAACAATTTCCACTTCATCTCTTAAATAAATGAAGTTGAATTTGTTATTCGTGAAGTGTTAGCAGATCATGTGATAGAATGACGGGTCATTCCATATGTCTCAAACAAAAGGTTAGCAAAAATTATATACATAAGTCGATATATAGTGAGATTAATCATATATGGTTCCTAAAATGGACTTATACTTCATATATCATACTGCTTAATATAATAAAACTAGTTTCTACTAAACAGGGACTTCCTGTAGGTCAGTGGTAGGCGATAAAGGCCAGTCGCACTTCGGTTGTGGGTTCGATTCCTACAGCCTTGTCCGAAGCGATGGGATGTCGCCCGTCCTGCAGGTTGTCCCTTTTTCTAAAACTACGTTACTATAACATCCCATCAATAATATCGAAAATCTTCTATCCTTAAACAATACTAACTTATGTCCAACATAATCCAGTCTAATCTTTAGGCTTATACATAATACTGCAGTCCACTCTCATAATATAGTGACATCGATTACCAGAGATTTAATACTGTCGTTGATCCCCACATATCATAAGATATGTCTTGTTGGTCACATTACAAACATTCAAAGTCCTTAATCGTGTATTCTCTTGAATACCTTAGTGAAAACATGAGTGCAGTTAAAAGTTAACACTTTCCACATACCAAAATCCTCAAAATTCTATATACTCAAACCATGATATCACTTAGTCCTTATATCAATCATGAGCACATGAATACTATCAAACATTTAATTTTCTCCTTATCCCTTCATTATGCGCATATCATCTACATTCCAAAAATATCTGAATAACCTTTCATGGATAGTGGTACCATTAATCATACACTTTCATAACTCAAGGAAAGACAACAGTGTAACAATCCTCAGATGTCTCTTTATTCCATAGTACCATGAGATTTCTTATACAACATTACACATGATAAACATGTAATCATTCCACAACATTCTTAAACCATTGACCGAGCTTCAACAATTCTTTCATCTCACATATCATTTGTAGTCTCTTCATCATCATCCACATAAATACTACCCATATGATCATACTGATTCTCTTCATGAGTCTTTCCCTTAGGGCATTTGTTTGCATAATGCCCATACATTCCACATTTAAAACACTTAACCATTTTTGATGTCGTAGCAATACCATTATCCTCATCCATGGTGTTAACCGACCCTTTTCCTTTGCACTTACTTGCTTTGTGTCCTTCTTTTCCACACCCAAAGCATCTTCCAGTTCCCTTGAAACATTCTCCTTGATGCCTCTTCCCACATGATTTACATAGGGGAAATTGAACTTTCTTTCCTCTATGATCATCATGAAACTCCATCTTTCTCTTATTAGCCGAGTCAGGAAACTTACCAAATTTTACTTTATTGATCATATTATGAGATTGCTGATTCGGCATAAGAATGATTTTTGGACATCCAAATCCCATTTCATTTGGTTTCTAATGAAGAATATCATTCCATTGTCCATCATATCCTCCATTATTGTGAATCATCTTGTTTCCAGCCATTTTCTAAAACCCAAATAGTGTTAGATGCAAAAATCATAATAAAGGGGGAGTAACTTAAATATCTATCATCTTTGGTTTAATCTAATATCGTTACCATATTTCTAGAACTATATCCTATACGTATACTTATCCTTAGGGGCATCCCTAGACATACCTTAGAAATATCTCTAGGGATCTTACTAACGTTTTCGCATCCTAGTTTCCAAAGGTTGACTAAACCTTTCCTCTGATACCAACTGTAGAGACCCATAGCCTGACGTACATGGATATTACATTACATTTGCGGAATACTTAGTACATAACAAAAACACACACTAAAGGATCGTAATAGTTTAGTGTCTTTGGAAACTCGGAACATAATCTTCAAATCGTGGTGAAAGTTCTTCAATATCTCCCATAAAGGTCATTCTTTTTTTTACCTAAAACCTTTCTTTATATCCTGGGGAAAAGAAAACATAAAAGGGTGAGCTCAAATGCTCAGTAAGGGTAAACAAAAGAAATATCAATCACATAATTTTCATAAGAACATAACTTTTTTGGAAATCTTAACCTGCAAAAGAGAGCATAATTTCATAACATGGGATAAATCATAGTAGTGAAATGAAATCATAACTTAAAACATTACTCATTGTGGCATACACACATAATCATAGAGAATCATTTCTTGTTAGTCAAGACTCATTGCCAAGACTATCTTAGTGGACAAAGTCCCTTTCTGAATCGAGTAATCCTCGTTTCAGTCCTGTTTCACTGAACCGGTATAACCTACCATTCCAGCCATGTCTATGTCATGAGATATAAAATCTTTACCCAATGCATTGGAGGGATATATAGGTCCCACCCATCTCATAATGAAACCATTCTTATGTGTGCCACAAAATCATAAATCATACATCATTGCATAACCCATGTAATAAAAATGGGATTCTTAAACAACATGACATCATAAAACCATTCATATAAGATAAAGGAATTCATAAACATAATTCCATCACAACATAGTCAAATCAATGTAAAAATATGGATAGAAACAGAACCCTTTATTATCTTAGATGGAAAATAATTTTGATAAAACACTTGAAATGAATTCTTGAGGAAAATATCCTTTCTTCTTCAAAATCAATTTCTTTTCACAAAACATCATACAATTTTAAAAGAAAGAGATTTTATTAAAAATAGTCATGAAATATTTTGGAGGAAGGTTCATGAAAATAAGGCTTTATAAAACCGTAAAAATCCGTTCGTGCCGTATAAGTTAAAAAAAACATTCTTCGTACTTTTGTCGGAAAAGTCAAAAAGTACCTCGTACGGAAAAACGACAAAAGATTCCTTTCATATTCTTTACTAAAAACTCACCTAAGGGTAAAATTGGATTTAAACTATTGCAAGTGGATGGAAACAATATTACATATTGAGGGAACATGGATGTGGATGATAAAATACACCCCAGTAAATACTTACGAATAAACAATCTCAAATAAAAATGAGATTGTGATATTTTCCCTTACCTTAGGTCCGACTTGCTTTGTAAGTGTCCGAACCTCCTGTATAATGATTTAAATCATGTTATTGACTTATTACAGAATCATATTCATTGTTATGATATCATATATGGTTCACTTATGACATTATATTACCCGTTCTTTTGTAAATTCCATGTTAAAGAAGCGTTTTGGGTAAAATCGTTTCATTTATCGTAGGTGTTTTGACTTGTTGTTCTTGACATCATTATTACTTATATCATGATTTACTTACTTCCAGAATATAAAATATGATTTATATATCATATATATTCAGTATATATATATATATATATATAATAGGTAGATAAATAAAATGAAAAACACCGTTCATGGAGACGGTAGTCCGTACGTACGCATGAACGTTGTTTTCCTTTCCTTATTGTCTTGAAATGGAAGTAAGTAGATGACATACATATGTATATATATACATAAATCCAGTAGCTTTATAATGTCATATATTTCATTATTATTTCTTATATATACATTATAATCATTCTTAAATGGTTAACATGGAGAATGAATCTCATCGCGTCGTGGAGACGGTAGTCCGTACGTACGCACGAGCGATGATATCATTTCTATAAATATTGAATTGAATTGGAGTGGATTATAAAATATATCAGAATAAATATGATGTTGTAATAACTATGTATAGTTATTCTTTACACCATTATACCCATCCATGTAAGGTGGCGGTGGAAAATAGATTACACCACGGCGTGGAGACGGTATTCCGTACGTACGCACGCGCGGTGATTTCTTTTTCCGTAGGATGGATAGATGGTGAAATAGGGTTGTTTCATACTTATAATAACATATCAGTATATGAGTGATACTGATGTTATTACTTCATAATGAAACAACCTAAGAAGAAGAAGTGGAAGAAGAAATAAAGATGAAAGAATTGGTAACGGTAATTACCTCTTCTTTGAAGTGCCTCTTTGAGACCTCCTCTTAGGGCACTAGAATTGGTCTTTGAGGAAGACCAGAACCTCTAGGATGTTGCTAGGGAAGTGGAGAAGAGATTTTGGCAGGGGTTGGCCGAGATTGAGTGCTCAAATTGGTGTGAGGAGGAGGGGGAGGAGGTGTCCTTTTATAAGGGAGGAGAGGGGCACCTTAGGAATATCTCAAAATATTATTTTATATTAAAGTAAAAATCGGTTTATAATGGTTCCAAAGGGTCTTATTTCGAAGATAAGGTGGGGAGGGGTCGAAATACTATCAACCAATAGAATTTAGACAAGTTTAGGATATTATTTTAACCTTATCAATTAGATTTAACTCTAAGTTAAATAATTTAACTTTTACCATGTCTTTTTGTTTTCTTTCACTATATGGTTAATAAACTTACTATAACATGCCAAACGAACCCCAAATTGTTTATTATTAATACATATATCCTTATCTAAGTCATTTGGCCGAACCTTAGATTTTTAGGAATACAATAACAATTAATAATATAATATTTGATTTAAAAACTATTTTGTGTCAATTTTGACACTATTTGATATATGATTTTTGTGAAAGTCATAAAAGAATTAAATGTTCGAACCAAGTTGATTAAATCAACATTAATATATCATAGTAACCTAGAAAATTAGTGGAATTCATAAAAAAATCTCAAATTACATTTATTTTGGTGTTTATAACATCAATTATGTCAATATTTCATTAATAAGATAATTACTGCATCATCGTTGTGTCATAAATAAATTAAATTATTTTATGTCTAAAAATTACAAATAAAATACCATCATGTAGGAAATCTTTGTATCTTTCTAATGAATATTTACAATCGAATTTATCTTATGTATAACCCCATATTAAAAATGATTTACTTATTAAACTTTGATTTTAACTATTTTAACCTTTCTTTAAATAAATTAATAATAAATGTCCTAATCTAATCCAAGTGGGCCTAAATGGTCATATTTTATTCCTAAGTTTGTTTTTGGTCGAATTACACTTGTCCAATAGAATTAGGACATGTGTTAGGGTAATAGTAATATCATATTTACCCTTAGTTACCCTATTTACTATTAACCGCGGTAAAAAAAGTAAAAAGTTACTATTCACCAAAAAATTATTTTCATCTCATTGAACCACATTTTAGTCCTTGATATTAACCGTGTCTCTCGGATTTTCAAAATTCCATTCACAGAAGCGGTAAAATTAAGTTTTATGCAAAATTCAGTTTTTAACCTACCACTTAGTAGTTTCACTATTCATCAAAAAATTGATGTTTTTCAGAACAATTCCAAAATTTCATCCCAAGCTATATTTCATATTCCAAATTCAAAAATGAAGTCTATTTTACCAAATTAATAACATAAAAGTTGCATTAATTAATTTTATAATTAAATCCCGATGTTAAAACAAATAGCGTGTTTTTAAGAAACAATATCTATCAAAAGATTGACACTTGTTTATGTCTAGTTTAAATGTGAAACTACATCCAATGACCAACATTGTATTAAATTGTAAAAATATATTCTAAATATACTTTAAAACCACTCAAATTAATGATTTATCACTATTAATTATTTCGAAAAAAAGTTGTTTTTAATTATAATTTAGTAATTTTCACTATTCATCAGAATATGAAAGTTATCCGAAAAGTACCAAAATTTCACCTTAGGCTAAATTCGATACTCCGAATCCAAGAATGAAGTTCATTTTGAAAAATAAGATTTACAGAATTTTAAAAAGTGGTTATTACTATTCATAACGGCTAGTTTTAATAATATTTTTATAGCATATCGTTGTTTAGTGAAACTCGGTATTGCGTACTACACACGCTATCGAGGAAGGTCGCGATTGCGTGTAATGCAAGTCAAGTCAAGGATGTGTGTTGTGCAAGCTCCTTTTGGTGTAGCGTAAAACACAAGACATTAATAAAATTAAAAAGAATATTTTTTTATAAAATCTTGGGCTGTTACAGGTTATATACGATTTTGATATATATATATCTTCGCAATATACTTATAATTAAATTGTGGTATCTCTTGAGTATTGAACCATGAGTAGTGGGATATATGGGTGGACGTCCCAATGTTCCGAGGGCTTATATTTTGTATAAAAATGTAGAAATTTTCTATCTATCCCACCATGTTTTTTTGGTATTTTTGTTTCATATGACTCTATGTATTTATATTGAAGAATTTTGTGTTCCTTTTTCATGTGAAAAATTAAGATATGTTCAAATATATTTGTCTCTTAATTTAGGTAAGTGACACACATTGTGAGTCTCATAAAGAGGTACACATCAATTGGGTTTGAACATATTTATTGTGTTGAATTAATAGTGATTTAAAAACCTTAGTTAAATTTTTTATGAAAATTAAATAGAATACTCGTGATAAGTAGGTGATATTATAAAACCCATTGAAACTAATAAGTTTTCAATTTCCTCAAAAGATAACACATGTTAGTAGGTCGATCATCCAAATGTGTAGGTTCTTCAAAACTAGGGTTCTATAGAGTATCTTGTGTAAGTAATATTTTAAATGTATAATTATAATAGTATGGTTACCAAATATACTTAGAGATTTAGGTTCCAATTTGTTGGAGAACTATAAGAGTTTTGATACAATATGCATAAAGTTGACATCATCTGTATAATGGATTGGATAAATATTTTCTCCTAAACTTTATAAGATTTATATATGATATTATTGAGATGATGTGAGACCTTAATTAATAAAAGGTGAGTGAAATGAAAAAATAAACACAATATTTATGGAAATAATGATCTCACCCAACTAATATATAAGATTTAAACTTAAAATGGATCATTATTTTACGAGGAAAACAATTAATAATGTTATTTATTAAATAAAATTAAAATATGATAATCATTTTATTAAAACATAAATTGTTGATAAAACTTTATCACCATAATTAAACATCACATTGAGATCAATATCAAAATGATTAATCTTAATAGAGGATACATCATAGACTAATACCATAATTGAATACTTGTTTATAATTTTTTTTGTTTTAGATTAATGTTTCCATTCATGTGATGGAGAAATAGGTTTCTATATAAAATAGATGGATGTGATTGATTAAGTTAATTTTATTGATGACAATAATACTGATGTGACAATGATGCAAGATGATGTGGATTGTATATTTTTGATAGAGTCAGGGATTATATAATATGAACCAACTAATGAACATGGTAGTCCTATGATATAGTGGGATGGTTTTTATACTACAGAAGGAAAAATATTTGTGATCCTAATGAGAGATCTAATTAGTTTCTAGTTAAAAGGAGAGAGAGTTTAGTTTAAAGATCATGGAAAGAGGGAATGACACATCAAGTCAACCTAATATTCTACACAATCTCTAATTATGAAGTGTTGGTGAATTATGTGTGAATAAATCTGAAGATGAATAAGTATAGAGGTGGTTTTGATTTTGTATAGTTGAGGAGAGTGATTAGAAGATAATTTATTAAGTTGAATGAGTTGTATGGGGTGAGTTAGGGGAAGTGGTTGGGGAAGGAATAGTATGTATAGATATTATTTAAAACTATGGTACATGTACTTCTTACAATGGAATTATTGACTCTAAAAATTACTACTTTCCCTTTCACAAAAACTATGAGAATCATTACAACTAGATAAATCATTTCAACAAACATTGGATAAAACCTTTGAGATTCAATATCATATGGTTACTTTCCCACAATAGGGTTTCCACTGAAACATGCCTACAATATTTAGGAATTCAGCTATACTCTAAGTGTAAAATCTATAATCTACATAGAGAAGATTCTAATCATATCTTCGTTTCTTGTGCCACTACTTCTGCTCTTTGGAACTAAATTTTTGACATTTTCTATTGCAGACTAATGATTCTTCACTCTCTCAAGTCCCAAGTAATGAAATGTGTAGAAATGGATGGCACCCGGAAAATTAAGAACCTTTTCCTTTTAGTGGTTGATGAACTCCACCATACGATATGGTATAATCAGAATGCTCTAATTCATAAAAATTACTCACCCAAGATAAATTATGGTAGAGTTCAGATCCTTACTGACATGCATTAAGCCTTTTTATTGCAAAAGGGGCACTGCTAATGAATTGTGCACGACATTGAAATCCTGAAGCGTATGGGGATAAGCAGTAACTACTATCATCCGCATCACACTATGGAGGTATTCTAGAGAGCCCCTCTACCTGGATGGATCAAAATCAATATTGATGGTGCCTCCAAGGGAAATCTGGGACCATGAGGTTGTGGTGTTGTCTTTTGGAATCCCTTTGGTCAGATTCTTGGTTGCTTCATGGGTAAATGGGCATTTCCACCTTCCTTGAAGCTGAAATGATGATCTTGATTCATGCAATTTCCTTCACCACGCACTTCGGTTGGAACAACATCTGGATTGAATGTGACATGACAACCATAATTCAAGATATTTGGAATGGAATAACCCATATTTCTTGGCTGATTAATACACATTGGATGTTGTGCACCCATTTTCCAATCAATCATAAATACATCATTACTCATTTTTATCGAGAAGCAAACATAACTATTGATGGCTTGGCCACCATGGGGATTACAGAAGAAATCACCTAGTCGAAGACCTCCCCGATGCTCTCTTCCCCCTTTATGATAATTATTATATAATGATCTCATACTTTAGACTCATGTAAATTTATTCTTTCAATAACATTTATTTATCTTTTCCAACAAAATTGTCTCATTATTATTTGTAGACTCATTAGTATACTCTACTATAATAGTAATATATAATATATATTATATGTATATGTAACAATAAATTACATAAAATCATAGTAATACTAATTTTATAATATTCAAACAACATTAGTAATAAATTTTTTAAATACATATATAAATTTATAATAATCAATTATAGGTATTGATGAATTATTACCAAATCAAACAGGAAACACAAACACCAAATGAACATAATCCAAGTCAGACTAAACGCTCCCTCCAAGTAGGATCTAAACCCTATATAGATAATTGTTTTTTGAAAAATAATTTGAAATTACATGACATCCAAATTCATAGATGACATATATATTCCAAGAATATTATTATTTATCTTTTAAATCAAACCAGAATAAATCATGGTTTTTCCTTTTTTAGCTGGTGTGCATCAACCATGAAAAAAGCCACCCCACTTCATCCTCCAACATTTAGAATTGATTCCAATATATTTTATTGTTATTCTACCCATATCTAAATAACATTATAATCTCCATTAATTACATTAATTACCATGCATGTTTCATGATTTATTTAAGTCCATCACACTTTCTTTCATGTTAATTATCCATTTCATTTCTATATGAAAATCACGACCAGTGCAATAAGATTTTTCCAACACTTTTTTAACACTATTAACCAAAATATTTCATCATGTTTTATTGAATATACTTCAAACCCTCTTAAATGAGTCATAAAACACACATTTTAAATAATCCCTTGATAAATTAGGGAAAAATTATAACACCCCTAGCTTCTACGGTATGCTTCTCTTTGAATAATGTGATAGCGTGTGTTGTACGCAACACCAAGTTCTAACACACTGTAACCAATCAAACTAGCCGTTATGAATAGTAATACCTACCTTTTGAAATTATATATATTTTATATTTCAAAATGGACTTCATTTTTGGATTCGGAATATCTAATTTAGCTTAAGATGAAATTTTGGTACTTTTCGGATAACTTTAATATTTTGATGAATAGTGAAAATTACTAAATTTTAATTAAAAACAATATTTTTAATCAAAATAATTAATAATGATAAATTATGAATTTTAGTGGTTTTAAAGTATATTTAGAATATATATTTACCATTTAATATAATGTTGGTCATTGGACATAATTTTACAATTAAACCGAACATAAACAGGTGTCAATCTTTTCATAGTTATTATCTCTTAAAAACACGCTTTTTGTTTTGACAGCAGGAATTAATTTTAAATTAATTTCTGCCACTTATATGTTTTGAATTTAGAAAAATGGATTCCATATTTGGAATCATGATGGCCAAATTTTTTAAATAGGTAACTTTTATTTTTAGTCATTTTGAATAATTACTGTGGTAAATATTTTATTTACCATGGTTAAGGGTAAATCTGGTAAATAAGGGTTAAAAACTAATATTATAACAATACTAAATTACCCTAAAACGTGTCCTATCTTTATGTTTTGATACATGGTCGACCATAGGAATCTTTGGGTCCATTTGGGGACCCCATGGTGCCAATTGTAGGTGATAGGGACACTTTTTTTTAATTAAGTTAAAATGAATACAAAAATGACACAAGCATATATCTTTTAGAAAAACAATTTTTACATAGGGTTATATATGTTGGATTTTATATTATAAATATTCATTAGAAAGATAAAACTATTTCATACATAATGATATTTTATTTATAATTTTTAGACATTGAATAATTTAATTCTTTTATGACACAATGATGATGTAGTAATTACTATAATAGTGAAAAATTAAAATAGTTGATATTATAAATACCCAAATAAATATAATATGAAACTTTTAATGAATTAAACTAATTTTATAGGATAATATGATATATTAGGATTGATTTAATTGACTTTTTTCTAAGTAATCAATCTGTTATGAGTTTCAAAAAAATCAACTATTGAATAGTGTCAAAATTGACTTAAAAGAGTTCTTAAAACAAATATTATATTATTAATTGATATTAAATTCCTAAAAATCTGATGTTCGTCCAAGAGACTTATATCATGATAGGTTAATCATTAATGGACCACTGGGGGGTCTCTTGGATGTATATAGTATGTTTATTAACCATATTATATAAAAATACAAAGAGACATTGTAAAAGTGAAACTAATTAATTTAGAGTTAGTACTTAAAGATATGGTTAATATAAGTACCCAAACCTGTATAAATTATATTGGTTGAGTTGTTTTAGACCTATACACACCTTAAAATTTAAATAATCATCTTTGGAGCCATTGGAAACTGAATATTAATTTATTATAAACTAATATCTCTAGCTTTTCCAAAGGTGCCCCTCACCCCTCTTATAAAAGGTCACACCTCCTTCTCATTTCATCACACCTTAAAAGCCTTTTGGTTCGACCAAACTCTGCCCAAATACTCTCCCACCTTCCCTCACTACAACCTAGGGGCCTTAGTTTGATCAGAAAGCCAACCTAAGGAGCCCTTTTTTATCAAATCAAAAGGATGAACCCGAAGAAGAGGTAATGATTTCACCACCCTTTTCCAAGTTCATTTCTTCTTCCACTTTTTCTTCCTTTGTTGTTACCATTATAAAATAATAACTCCAGTATCGTATATATACTGTGATGTTATTATAAATATGGTACAACCATATTCAGTATTCTATCCACCCTTTGAATAACATGTCACCATACGTGCGTACGTACGGCTTACCGTCTCCACGTCGCGGTGTAATTGTTATTCAATATAATATTATTTGGATGGGTATAATAATGATGTGTAACTCATGTAAATAATAAATATAACATTTTAATCATTCTGTATATATGATATACCATCCATTTATATATTATTTTAATATCAAAAGAATGATATTGTCGCTCGTGCGTACGTACGGACTACCGTCTCCACGAACGCGATGAGATTCATTCTCCATCGTAACCATTAAAGTATAATTATCATTTTATGATTTATAAATGATGTTTAAGGACTTGATGTAACACCCCAATCTTCTACGGTACGCTTCTCTTTGAATAATGCGATAGCGTGTGTTGTACGCAACACTGAGTTCTAACAACCAATCAAACTAGCCGTTATGAATAGTAATACTTACTTTTTAAAATTATATATATTTTATATTTCAAAATGGACTTCATTTTTGGATTCGGAATATCTAATTTAGCCTAAGGTGAAATTTTGGTACTTTTCGGATAACTTTCATATTTTGATGAATAGTGAAAATTACTAAATTTTAATTAAAAACAACTTTTTTAATCAAAATAATTAATAGTGATAAATTATGAATTTTAGTAGTTTTAAAGTATATTTAGAATATATTTTTACCATTTAATATAATGTTGGTCATTGGACATAATTTTACAATTAAACCAAACATAAACAAGTGTCAATCTTTTGATAGTTATTATCTCTTAAAACACCCTTTTTGTTTTGACAGCGGGAATTAATTTTAAATTAATTTCTGCCACTTCTGTGTTTAGAATTTAGGAAAATGGATTCCATATTTGGAATCAGTATGTTCAAATTGTGTAAATAGGTAACTTTTATTTTTAGACATTTTGAATAATTACTGCGGCAAATATTTTATTTACCATGGTTAAGGGTAAATCCAGTAAATAAGGGTTAAACAAATAATATTATAATAATACTAAAGTACCCTAAAACGTGTCTTAACCCTATTGGTTGATACATTGTCGACCATGGGAATCTTTGGGTCGATTTTGGGACCCCATGGATCCACTTGTAAGTGATAATGACACTTTATTTTAATTAAGTCAAAATGAATACAAAAATAACACAAGCATATATCTTTTAGAAAAACAATTTTTACATAGGGTTATATAAGTTGGATTTTAGATTATAAATATTAATTAGAAATCTAAAAAGCTTTCCTACATAATGATATTTTATTTATAATTTTTAGACATTAAATAATTTATTTTATTTATGACACAATGATGATGTAGTAATTACTATAATAGTGAAAAATTAAAATAATTGATATTATAAATACACAAAAAAATATAATATGAAACTTTTAATGAATTAAACTAATTTTCTAGGAAAATATGATATATTAGGATTTATGTAATTGACTTTGTTCGAAGTAATCAATCTGTTATGAGTTTCACAAAAATCAACTATTGAATAGTGTCAAAATTGACATAAAAGAGTTCTTAAAACAAATATTATATTATTAATTGATATTAAATTCCAAAAAATCTAAGGTTTGGCCAAGAGACTTATATTAGGATAGGTTCATCATTAATGGACCACTTGGGGGTCGCTTGGATGTATATAGTAAGTTTATTAACCATATTATATAAAAATACAAAGAGACATTGTAAAAGTGAAACTAATTAACTTAGAGTTAATACTTAAAGATAAGGTTAATATAAGTACCCAAACCTGTCTAAATTCTATTGGTTGAGTGGTTTTCGACCTATCCCCACCTTAGCCTTTGAATAGTCAACGTTGGAGCCATTGGAAACCGAATATGAATTTATTATAAATTAATATTTCTAGCTTTTCCAAAGGTGCCCCTCACCCCTCTTATAAAAGGGCACTCCTCCTTCTCATTTCTTCACACCTTAAAAGCCTTTTGGTTCGGCCAAACTCTGCCCAAATACTCTCCCAACTTCCCTCCCTACAACCTAGGGGCCTTAGTTTGATCATAAAGCCAACATAAGGATCCCTTTTGATCAAATCAAATGGAAGAACCCGAAGAAGAGGTAATGATTTCACCACCCTTTTCTAAGTTCCTTTCTTCTTCCACTTCTTCTTCCTTTGTTCTTACCATTATAAAATAATAACTCCAGTATCTCACATATACTGTGATGTTATTATAAATATGGTACAACCATATTCAGTATTCTATCCACCCTTTGAATAACATGTCACCATACGTGCGTACGTACGGCTTACCATCTCCACGTCGTGGTGTAATTGTTATTCAATATATTATTCTGTGGATGGGTATAATAATGATGTGTAACTGTAAATAATAAATATAACATGTTAGTGATTCTGTATATATGATATACCATCCATTTATATATTATTTTAATATCAAAAGAATGAAATCGTCGCTCGTGCGTACGTACGGACTACCGTCTCCACGAACGCGATGAGATTCATTCTCCATCGTATCCATTCAAGTATAATTATCATTTTATGATTTAAAAATGATGTTTAAGGACTTGATATCATTCTGGATATGAATAAGATACAACAAACATGGCTTATGTAACAAAACATATAAAAGAAAATGAGTAAGTTAACACCCGAAACGACGATAATTCTAAGATATTATTAACAAATCAATGTTAAAAGATCATATATGAAATCATATTAATATATATGATTCTTGTATAATTTAATAACAATTATTTCACCATTATACAGGAGGTTAACCTACCCCAACCAAGGAAAAGTACAAGGTAAGGGTTATTTCACAATCTCTTCATTATCCGAGGTTGTTTATACGTAATAATCTAATGGGATTTCTTTATCATCCACATCCATGTTTCTTCGAAATGTATTTCAAAACATATTTATTATTTACATGAATATGGGTTAAAGTCATTTATACCCTTGTTTGACTTTTTATAAAAGGTTTATAAAAGAATATTTCCGTCGTTTTCAAAACAAGGTCCTTTTTAACCTTTTCGACAGAATTAAGGTAAGAATGTTTTTTTAACTTATACGGCAGGTGCGGCTATTTTCCGCCGTTATAAAATCTTCAAAACTTCACTTACAAGATTATAAGAATATTTTCAAAGAAATTGTTTTATTTTATATGGATCTTAAATGATTTCAAAATAAAAATAGATATTTCTTTAAAAAGAATTTTGATTTCATCTATGTCAACATCCTTTGATTGATTTTACGCTTATTTGAATTTGATTTATTGTAATACAAAACTTCTATATTGTATTGAAGGTTTTGTGATATGTTTGACTGTGGATGTGATATTTTTATACCATTCATAGTTTATGGTGAAATTATTGACATTTCGTATGCTAGTTTTAATACGAATGTTTATGTTATGTTTAAACCTTTTCATATGGGAATGCATTGGACTTAGTAAGTGACGGGTGGAGCCCGCTATAGCTCCTCGATGCATCGGTAGGTCTCATGAGACAAACTAGTTTCTTGGCACAAGGCCTTGACAAAATATTATTTGTAGTCTTGGCACGAGGCCTTGACTATGCGGTTATGATAGTCTGGCATTATGCATTCCAACATTATGAAAGTGGTTATTGAGTTTTGCATGTGATTATTCGATTAGTAGAATATCCATGTGAATAAGTAAATGACATTATTTCATTTTATTTATGCCATACCATGTTGAATGTTCATGTTTGAAAGGCTTTTGTTTTAATTATACATTGCCTTAAAAGTTTATTCTTATTTATGAATGTTTCCGCTATATTGTTATCCTTACTGGGCATTTGAGCTCACCCCTTTTCTATGTTTTACTTTTCCCAGGATGTGAAGATGTAAGTTATGAATGACCTGCATGGATATTATAAGGGGATTATAGTGTGGACTGTGGAAACATTATGTTGTTGTAGTAGTTTTTCATTTTATGATGTAATGTAAAACTTATGAATATATCTAGTATTTCCAAGGCTACTAAACCAATCGGTCTTTCGAGATTTGATCTTTCTTGTGATCATGCCAATGTTATGTAATAATGCACCGACTCTGGGTAACTAGGGTCGGGGCGTTACAGTTGGTATCAGAGGAAGTTTAGTACAATCCTTGGAAGCTAGATTTAGATAAACTCTGATTAGAGCACGTAGACCTAAGATGAACTTTGAGGATTAGTATAAAAGAACTTCTGAAAATTTTGGTATTGTAGAGATTTTGTGAGTTTTCCGAGCAATACATCCCTGTCTGGATACGAGCAGGTAGAGGCGGCTCTGGCACAGATGTACCTAGGGGTAAAACCCGAAAACACCGCTTTGAGCTAGACTCGAATGGGAACTGGTGCACGACAACGGGCCTTGCTTCACTCTTGGTTACGACACTTCCGGGGGATATGCTTAGGATAATTCTCATTTTCTTTACAAACCATTATGAAGGGTTTATGAGTATATACATCCTCAAAGGAGACATTTTTATGGATTATATCCATAAATAGTTCAATTTATGTTAAGTTTTTTATAAGTATGGGATTATGTATTTTGATTCATAAACTGATCTAGTTTATGCCATTCTTTAGAAATGGCGCCTAGTGGAAGAAATGGAAACCGTATCAATGCACGCACTCCATGTAGGGATTTCCCTCCTGCTCAAGATAATTATAGTGGGGCTGGTGATGCAACTGGTGCCGATCAGCTAACCACCATACTGGGACAACTTACTCAGGTTATGAATAATAACCTTACCCGTATGGAGCACCCTGATCCGCAGTGTGGAGGATCAATGTTAGATTGATTCATGAGGCAACAACCACCAACTTTCAATGGGAGTACAAATCCCTTAGTAGCTGAGCAATGGATATTTTCCCTAGAGAAAATATTTCAGGCTTTGGGGAGTAATGAAAGGGAAAAGGTTATCATGGCAGTTTACCGCCTCACTGGAGATGCTGATCAATGGTGGTCATTGATTCAAAACATGAAGGAAGATGATGAAGTATCAAATATGGAATGGAGGGAGTTCAAAGATCTGTTTTTAGAAAAATACTTTCCTCGCGACCATCGAGCAGATATGGAAAGGCAATTTCTGAGTCTGAGACAAAAGGAGGATGATAATGTCACAAAGTATGAGGATAACTTTACAAGGATAGCGATGTATGCTGGAGATTATATTCGCAACCCAAGAAGTAAGATTGATTGTTTCTTTGATGGGTTAAATCCATTTCTCCGTCGATCATTAGTCTCACAATCCTTTTCATCGTACGAAGACATTGTCTCATGTGCTATCAAGACCGAAAAGGAATTCTCTAAGTCTTATGACTTTAAAGCAAAGCAAGAGAAGAAGAGACCTGCTGATCAATCTGGGAATGGAAATAAGGGGAAGAAGGGAAAGGTTGAATATCCATATTGTGGTAAATGCGGGAAGAAACATCCTAGTACTTGCTTGAAGGGAATGGGAGTCTGTTACAAGTGTGGTGAAAAATGCCACCAAGCTCATGATTGCAAGGGGAAGAAGGAAGCTACCAACGTTCAGTGCTACAATTGCAGGGAGATGGGGCATTATGCAAATGCATGTCCTAAGCGTCAGGAGAACTTACCTCAGAAAAGGCCAAGGGATCAAGGCCAGGCTTATGCTATCACTACTGTAGAGGTAGAAGCTCCAAAAGACGTGGTGGTAGGTAATTTAATGGTTTCCTCAAGTTTAGGAAATGCATTATTTGACTCTGGATCGTCACATTGTTTCATATCTTCCCAGTTTGCTAAGAAAATTAGATATTTCCAATTTGATTTAATAAGGGAGTTGTCAGTTAAAACTCCTAAGGGAAGTATCATTGCAACAAAGTTTTGTGAATCAGTCCCCATTAGAGCACATAAATTTTCTTTATCTGCTGATCTCATCGTCATACCTATGATTGAGTTTGACATAATCCTCGGTATGGACTGGCTTTCGGACTATGATGCGAAGATTTATTGTAAGAAAAAAGAGGTTACGATTCTTGATGATAATGATAAGGAACACCTTATTTTTAGAGCAGAATCTTCACCACCTAATTCTTATTTAGATCCACCCCCAGTAGCTCAACTTAATTCAATTATTGGGGAGGAAGAGAATGAAATAACTATCGATGAGGAAAGGAATATTCAAATAGAGGATGTACCTGTTGTGAAAGAATTTGTAGATGTATTTCCGGAAGATTTACCTAGACATCCTCCAGAACGAGAAGTTGAGTTTTCCATTGATTTGATTCCTGGATCAAGGCCTATATCGAAGACCCCTTATAGAATGGCCACTGTAGAGTTAGTTGAACTAAAGAAACAACTAGAGGAATTGAGTAATAAGGGATTTATTCTCCCTAGTGTTTCTCTATGGGGAGCCCCTGTTCTTTTTGTTAAAAAGACAGATGGATCTATGAGGTTATGTATCGACTACAGGGAGATCAATGCTATAACGATAAAGAACAAGTATCCCCTACCTCGTATTGATGATTTATTTGACCAACTGCATGGAGCTCAATACTTTTCAAAGATTGACCTTCGATCTGGATACCATCAGTTGTGTGTAAAGAAGGAAGACATTCCGAAGACAGCATTTCGAACCAGATACGGGCATTACGAGTTTACTGTAATTCCTTTTGGATTGACTAATGCACCCTCTGTATTCATGGATCTGACGAATAGGGTTTTCAAGGAGTATCTCGATGAATTTGTGGTGGTATTTATTGATGATATCTTGGTATACTCCAGAACCTACGAAGATCATGAAAATCGCTTGCGCATTATCTTGAAGACTCTGAGGAGGCAAGAATTATATGGGAAGTTTAGCAAGTGTGAATTCTGGCTTCAGGAGATTTCTTTTCTTGGCCATATTGTCTCTAAAGATGGAATCTCTGTTGATCTTTCTAAGACCAAGGCAATCCAAGAATGGCCAGCACCTACGAGTATAACTGAGGTACGTAGTTTTATTGGTTTGGCAGGTTATTATCGACGTTTCGTCCAGAATTTTGCCCGGTTGGCTAACCCATTAACGAAGCTCACACGTAAAGGGGTTAAATTTGTTTGGACAAAAGAGTGTGAAGAATGTTTTGAAGAACTGAAGAGAAGATTAGTCAATGCTCCTATATTGACTCTACCATCGGGGAATGATTGGTTCGTTATTTATAGTGATGCATCAAAGAAAGGACTTGGTTGTGTCCTTATGCAGAATGATAGAGTTATTGCCTATGCATCACGACAGTTGAAAATTCATGAACAAAACTATCCTACTCATGATCTCGAGTTAGCAGCTGTAATCTTTGCTTTGATGATATGGAGTCACTACCTCTATGGTGAAAAATGTGAGATTTATACAGATCACAAGAGTTTGAAGTATATTTTCTCACAAAAAGAACTCAACATGAGGCAAAGGAGATGAATTGAATTACTCAAGGATTATGATTGCACGATACACTACCACCCGGGGAAAGCAAACAATGTAGCAGATGCTTTGAGCAGAAAAGACCATGGAGTTTGGAACATGATGAGAATTGAAAGGGATCCAATTTTCATGGATCTAGTGAAGATGGACATGGGAATAACCAGGGAAGGTGAAACATCAATGCTTTTTCAAATGGTTGCCAAACCATCTTTACTAGAAAGTATTAAGAGTTCTCAGACCGATGATGAAGAATTACAAAAGAAGATTAATGCAGTGAATGATGGGAGATTGAGAGACTTTGTGTATGAAGATGGAATTTTGAAATTCGGGATAAGACTTTGTGTTCCCGATATACCTGATCTAAAAAGGGAATTTCTGGATGATGCTCATAGTTCCAATTTCTCTATACACCCTGGGAGTACCAAAATGTATAGAGATTTGAAGGAACATTTTTGGGGGGACAACATAAAGAGGGAGATTGCTGATTTTGTGTCAAGATGTATGGTTTGTCAACAAGTCAAAGCTGGAAGGCAACAGCCTGGAGGAGTCATGCAACCTCTTCCCATACCGGAGTGGAAATGGGACAATATTACGATGGACTTTGTCATGGGGCTACCAAAGACTCCTAGAAGGAACGATGCAATTTGGGTTATTGTTGATCGTCTTACCAAGTCAGCACATTTTCTTGCTATAAGAGAAGATCTACCCCTGGAACGTCTAACAAGACTATATATTAATGAGGTTGTGAGACTTCATCTGGTACCCTTATCGATTGTTTCTGATCGTGATCCCCATTTTACTTCAAGATTTTGGAAAAGTCTTCAGAAATCCCTGGATACTGAACTTCATTTGAGCACTGATTACCACCCTCAGACAGACGGACAATCAGAACGGACTATTCAGACCATAGAAGACATGTTGAGATCTTGCTCACTTGATTTTCAGGGTATGTGGGATCAATATTTACCACTGGTAGAATTTTCCTATAACAATAGCTTCCATTCGAGTATTCAGATGGCACCATATGAAGCGTTATACGGAAAGAGATGTCGTACACCAACCTGTTGGGATGACGTTGGTGAAAGAAAACTTGTAGGCCCAGAACTGGTGGAGGAAACGGTGGAAAAGGTGAAAGTAATCCAAAATCACATTAAAGCAGCTCAAAGTAGGCAGAAGAGCTATGCCTATAATCGAAGGAAGGATTTGGAATTTCAAGTCGGTGATCATGTTTTCCTGAAGGTATCTCCATGGAAGGGAGTCATACATTTTGGTAAGAAAGGTAAATTGAGTCCCAGGTACATCGGACCTTTCGAAATTCTAGAACGAATTGGGGTTGTAGCTTACCGATTGACAATGCCGCCAAGTCTCTCCAAAGTTCACGATGTGTTCCACGTATCTCTGTTGAGGAAATACATGCCTGATCCAACGCATGTACTCACCTATGAGGAATTAGAACTGGAACCCGATCTTTCCTATTGAGAAGAGCCCGTCAGGATTCTTGATACGAGAGAACAAGTACTGAGAAATCGGACGATGCGTCTGGTAAAGGTTTTGTGGAGAAACCATAAGATAGAAGAGGCAACGTGGGAACCCGAGGAACTTATGATGAAGAACCACCCGAGTCTTTTCTTGTGATAAGTATTCCAGAAATTTCGAGGACGAAATTATTTGAAGGAGGGGAGAATGTAACACCCCAAGCTTCTATGGTACGCTTCTCTTTGAATAATGCGATAGCGTGTGTTGTACGCAACACCGAGTTCTAACAACCAATCAAACTAGCCGTTATGAATAGTAATACCTACTTTTTAAAATTATATATATTTTATATTTCAAAATGGACTTCATTTTTGGATTCGGAATATCTAATTTAGCCTAAGGTGAAATTTTGGTACTTTTCGGATAACTTTCATATTTTGATGAATAGTGAAAATTACTAAATTTTAATTAAAAAGAACTTTTTTAATCAAAATAATTAATAGTGATAAATTATGAATTTTAGTAGTTTTAAAGTATATTTATAATATATTTTTACCATTTAATATAATGTTGGTCATTGGACATAATTTTACAATTAAAACAAACATAAACAAGTGTCAATCTTTTGATAGTTATTATCTCTTAAAACACGCTTTTTGTTTTGACAGCGGGAATTAATTTCAAATTAATTTCTGCCACTTCTGTGTTTTGAATTTAGGAAAATGGATTCCATATTTGGAATCAGGATTTTCAAATTGTGTAAATAGGTAACTTTTATTTTTAGACATTTTGAATAATTACTGCGGTAAATATTTTATTTACCATGGTTAAGGGTAAATCCGGTAAATAAGGGTTAAACAAATAATATTATAATAATACTAAATTACACTAAAACGTGTCTTAACCCTATTGGTTGAAACATGGTCGACCATGGGCATCTTTGGGTCGATTTTGGGACCCCATGGATCCACTTGTAAGTGATAATGACACTTTATTTTAATTAAGTCAAAATGAATACAAAAATGACACAAGCATATATCTTTTAGAAAAATAATTGTTACATAGGGTTATATAAGTTGGATTTTAGATTATAAATATTAAGTAGAAAGATAAAAGGATTTCCTACATAATGATATTTTATTTATAATTTTTAGACATTAAATAATTTATTTTAGTTATGACACAATGATGATGCAGTAATTACTGTAATAGTAAAAAATTAAAATAATTGATATTATAAATACCCAAAAAAATATAATATGAAACTTTTAATGAATTAAACTAATTTTCTAGGATAATATGATATATTAGGATTGATTTAATTGACTTTGTTCGAAGTAATCAATCTTTTATGAGTTTCAAAAAAATCAACTATTGAATAGTGTCAAAATTGACTTAAAAGAGTTCTTAAAACAAATATTATATTATTAATTGATATTAAATTCCTAAAAATCTAAGGTTCGGCCACGAGACTTATATAAGGTTAGGTTCATCATTAATGGACCACTTGGGGGTCTCTTGGATGTATATAGTAAGTTTATTAACCATATTATATAAAAATACAAAGAGACATTGTAAAAGTGAAACTAATTAACTTAGAGTTAATACTTAAAGATAAGGTTAATATAAGTACCCAAACCTGTCTAAATTCTATTGGTTGAGTGGTTTTCGACCTATCCCCACCTTAGCCTTTGAATAGTCAAATTTGGAGCCATTGGAAACCGAATATGATTTTATTATAAATTAATATTTCTAGCTTTTCCAAAGGTTCCCCTCACCCCTCTTATAAAAGGGCACTCCTCCTTCTCATTTCTTCACACCTTCAAAGCCTTTTGGTTCGGCAAAAATCTGACCAAATACTCTCCCAACTTCCCCCACTACAACCTAGGGGCCTTAGTTTGATCAGAAAGCCAACCTAAGGAGCCCTTTTGATCAAATCAAAAGGAAGAACCCGAAGAAGAGGTAATGATTTCACCACCCTTTTCTAAGTTCCTTTCTTCTTCCACTTCTTCTTCCTTTGTTCTTACCATTATAAAATAATAACTCCAGTATCTCACATATACTGTGATGTTATTATAAATATGGTACAACCATATTCAGTATTCTATCCACCCTTTGAATAACATGTCACCATACGTGCGTACGTACAGCTTACCGTCTCCACGTCGTGGTGTAATTGTTATTCAATATATTATTATGTGGATGGGTATAATAATGATGTGTAACTCATGTAAATAATAAATATAACATGTTAATGATTCTGTATATATGATATACCATCCATTTATATATTATTTTAATATCAAAAGAATGATATCGTCGCTCGTGCGTACATACGGACTACCATCTCCACGAACGCGATGAGATTCATTCTCCATCGTATCCATTCAAGTATAATTATCATTTTATGATTTAAAATTGATGTTTAAGGACTTGATATCATTCTGGATATGAATAAGATACAACAAACATGGCTTATGTAACAAAACATATAAAATAAAATGAGTAAGTTAACACCCGAAACGACGATATTTCTAAGATATTATTAACAAATCAATGTTAAAAGATCATATATGATATCATATTAATATATATGATTCTTGCATAATTTAATAACAATTATTTCACCATTATACAGGAGGTTAACCTACCCCAACCAAGGAAAAGTACAAGGTAAGGGTTATTTCACAATCTCTTCATTATCCGAGGTTGTTTATACGTAATAATCTACTGGGATTTCATTATCATCCACATCCATGTTTCTTCGAAATGTATTTCAAAACATATTTATTATTTACAAGAATATGGGTTAAAGTCATTTATACCCTTGTTTGACTTTTTATAAGAGGTTTATAAAGGAATCTTTCCGTCGTTTTCAAAACAAGGACCTTTTTAACCTTTTCGACAGAATTAAGGTAAGAATGTTTTTTTAACTTATACGGCGGGTGCGGCTATTTTCCGCCGTTATAAAATCTTCAAAACTTCCCTTACAAGCTTATAAGAATATTTTCAAAGAAAATGTTTTATTTTATATGGATCTTAAATGATTTCAAAATAAAACGAGATATTTCATTAAAAAGAATTTTGATTTCATCTATGTCAACATCCTTTGATGGATTTTACGCTTATTTGAAGTTGATTTATTGTAATACAAAACTTCTATATTGTATTGAAGGTTTTGTGATATGTTTGACTGTGGATGTGCTATTTTTATACCATTCATAGTTTATGGTGAAATTATTGACATTTCGTATGCTAGTTTTAATACGAATGTTTATGTTATGTTTAAACCTTTTCATATGGGAATGCATTGGACTTAGTAAGTGACGGGTGGAGCCCGCTATAGCTCCTCGATGCATCGGTAGGTCTCATGAGACAAACTAGTGTCTTGGCACAAGGCCTTGACAAAATCTTATTTGTAGTCTTGGCACGAGGCCTTGACTATGTGGTTATGATAGTCTGGCATTATGCATTCCAACATTATGAAAGTGGTTATTGATTTTTGCATGTGATTATTCGATTAGTAGAATATCCATGTGAATAAGTAAATGGAATTATTTCATTTTATTTATGCCATACCATGTTGAAAGATCATGTTTGAAAGGCTTTTGTTTTAATTATACATTGCCTTAAAAGTTTATTCTTATTTATAAAAGTTTCCGCTATATTGTTATCCTTACTGGGCATTTGAGCTCACCCCTTTTCTATGTTTTATTTTTCCCAGGATGTGAAGATGTAAGTTATGAATGACCTATAGGGATATTATGAGGGGATTATAGTGTGGACTGTGGAAAGATTATGTTGTTGTAGTAGTTTTTCATTTTATGATGTAATGTAAAACTTATGAATATAACTAGTATTTCCAAGGCTACTAAACAAATCGGTCTTTCGAGATTTGATCTTTCTTGTGATCATGCCAATGTTATGTAATAATGAACTGACTCTGGGTAACTAGGGTCGGGGAGTTACACTTGATATCAATCTGGATATGAATAATATACAACCTATCCTTTACATACATGTCTTACGTAACAAAAAATACAAAAGAAAACAAGTAAGTTAACACCCGAAACAACGATAATACTAAGATATTATTATAAAATCAATATTAAAAGATCATATATGATATAATATTAATGTATATGATTCTTTTATAATTTAATAACAATTATTTCACCATTATACAGGAGGTTAACCTACCCTAACCAAGGAAAAGTACAAGGTAAGGGTTATTTCACAATCTCTTCATTATCCGAGGTTGTTTATACGTAATAATCTACTGGGATATCTTTATCATCCACATCCATGTTTCTTCAAAATTTATTTCAAAACATTTTTATTATTTACAAGAATATGGGTTAAAGTCATTTATACCCTTTTTTGACTTTTTATAAGAGGAATCTTTCCGTCGTTTTCAAAACAAGGTCCTTTTTAACCTTTTCGACAGAAGTAAGGTAAGAATGTTTTTTTAACTTATACAGCGGGTGCGGTTATTTTCCACCGTTATAAAATCTTCAAAGCTTTCCTTACAAGCTTATAAGAATATTTTCAAGAAAATGTTTTATTTTATATGGCTCTTAAATGATTTCAAAAATACTAAGAGATATTTCTCTAAAAAGTGTTTTGATTTCATCTATGTCAACATCCTTTGATGGATTTTACGCTTATTTGAAGTTGATTTATTATGATACAAAACTTCTATATTGTATTGAAGGATTTGTGATATGTTTGACTGTGGATGTGCTATTTTTATACCATTCATAGTTTATGGTGAAATTATTGACATTTCGTATGCTAGTTTTAATACGAATGTTTATGTTATGTTTAAACCTTTTCATATGGGAATGCATTGGACTTAATATGTGACGGATGGAGCCCGCTATAGCTCCTCGATGCATCGGTAGGTCTCATGGGAAAAACTAGTGTCTTGGCACAAGGCCTTGACAAAATCTTATTTTTAGTTTTGGCACGAGGCCTTGGCTATGTGGTTATGATAGTCTGGCATTATGCATTCCAACATTATGAAATTGGTTATTGATATTGAATGTGATTATTCGATTAGTAGAATATCCATGTGAACAAGTAAATGGAATTATTTCATTTTACTTTTTCCATACTATGTTGAAGTTCAAGTTTAAATGGCTTTTGTTTTAGTAATGCATTGCCTTAAATGTTTATGCTTATTTTGAATGTTCCGCTATATTGTTATCCTTACTGGGCATTTGAGCTCACCCCATTTTCTATGTTTTATTTTTCCCAGGATGTGAAGAAGTAAGTTATGAATGACCTGCAGGGATATTATGAGGGGATAATAGTGTGGACTGTTGAGACATTATGTTGTTGTAGTAGTTTTTCATTTTATGATGTAATGTAAAACTTATGAATATATCTAGTGTTTCTAAGGATACTAAACCAATCGGTCTTTCGAGATTTGATCTTTCTTGTGATCATTCCAATGTTATGTAATAATGCACCGACTCTGGGTAACTAGGTTCGGGGCGTTACAGTTGGTATCAAAGGAATTTTAGTACAAACCTTGAAAGCTAGATTTAGATAAACTCTGATTTGAGCACGTAGACCTAAGATGAACTTTGAGGATTAGTATAGAAGAACTTCCTAGAATTCTGGTATTGTAGAGATTTTGTGAGTTTTCCGAGCAATAAATCCCTGTCTGGATACGACCAGGTAGAGGCGGCTCTGGCACAGATGTACCTAGGGGTAAAACCCGAAAACACTGCTTTGATCTAGACTCGAATGGGAACTGGTGCACGACAACGGGCCTTGCTGCACTCTTGGTTATGACACTCCCGGGGGATATGCTTAGGATAACTCTCATTTTCTTTACAAATCATTATGAAGGGTTTATGAGTATATACTTCCTCAAAGAAAACATTTTTATGATTATGGATTATATCGATAAATAGTTTAATTTATGTTAAGTGTTTTATAAGTATGGGATTATGTATTTTGATTCATAAACTGATCTAGTTTATTACATTGTTTAGAAATGGCACCTAGTGGAAGAAATTGAAACCGTATCAATGCACGCACTCCATGTAGGGATTGACCTCCTGCTCAAGATAATTATAGTGGGGCTGGTGATGCAACTGGTGCCGATCAGCTAATCACCATACTAGGACAACTTACTCAGGTTATGAATAATAACCTTACCCGTATAGAGCACCCTGATCCACAGCATGGAGGATCAATGTTAGATCGATTCATGAGGCAACAACCACCAATGTTCAATGGGAGTACAAATCCCTTAGTAGCCGAGCAATGGATAAATTCCCTAGAGAAAATAATTCAGGCTTTGGGGAGCAGTGAAAGGGAAAAAGTTATCATGGCAGTTTACCGCCTCACTGGAGATGCTGATCAATGGTGGTCATTGATTAAAAACATGAAGGAAAATGATGAAGTATCAAATATGGAATGGAGCGAGGTCAAAGATCTATTTTTAGAAAAATACTTTCCTCACGACCATCGAGCAGATATTGAAAGGCAATTTCTGAGTCTGAGACAAAAGGAGGATGAGAATGTCACAATGTATGAGGCTAACTTTACAAGGTTAGCGAGGTATGCTGGAGATTATATACATAACCCAAGAAGTAAGATTGATCATTTCTTTGATGGGTTAAAACCATTTCTTCGTCGAGCATTAGTCTCACAATCCTTTTCGTCGTACGAAGACATTGTCCCATGTGATATCAAGACCGAAAAGGAATTCTCTAAGTCTTATGACTTTAATGCAAAGAAAGAGAAGAAGAGACCTACTGATCAATCTGGGAATGGAAATAAGGGGAAGAAGGGAAAGGTTGAATATCCATCCTATGGTAAATGCGGGAAGAAACATCCTGGTACTTTCTTGAAGGGAATGGGAGTCTGTTACAAGTGTTGTGAAAAAGGCCACCATGCTCGTGATTGCAAGGGGAAGAAGGAAGCTACCAACGTTCAGTGCTATAATTGTAGGGAGATGGGGCATTATGAAAATGCATGTCCTAAGTGTCAGGAGAACTTACCTCAGAAAAGGCCAAGGGATCAAGGCCAGGCTTATGCTATCACTACTGCTGAGGTAGAAGCTCCGAAAGACGTGGTGGCAGGTAATTTAATGGTTTCCTCAAGTTTAGAAAATGCATTATTTGATTCTGGATCATCGCATTGTTTCATATCTTCCCAATTTGCTAAGAAAATTAGATATTTCCAATTTGATTTAATAAGGGAGTTGTCAGTTAAAACTCCTAATGGAAGTATCATTGCAACAAAGTTTTGTGAATCAGTCCCCATTAGAGCACATAAATGTTCTTTATCAGCTGCTCTCATCGTCATACCTATGATTGAGTTTGATATAATCCTCGGTATGGACTGGCTTTCGGACTATGATGCGAAGATTTATTGTAAGAAGAAAGAGGTAACGATTCTTGATGATAATGATAAGGAACACCTTATCTTTAGAGAAGAATCATCACCACCTAATTCTTATTTAGATCCACCCTCAATAGCTCAACTAAATTCAATTATTTTGGAGGAAGAGAATGAAATAACTGTCGGAAAGGAAAGGAAAGTTCAAATAGAGGATGTACCTGTTGTGAAAGAATTTGTAGATGTATTTCTAGAAGATTTACCTGGACATCCTCAAGAATGAGAAGTTGATATTTCCATTGATTTGATTCCTGGATCAAGGCCTATATCGAAGACCCCTTATAGAATGGCCACTGTAGAGTTAGTCGAACTAAAGAAACAACTAGAGGAGTTGAGTAATAAAGGATTTATTCGCCCTAGTGTTTCTCCATGGGGAGCCCCTGTTCTTTTTGTTAAAAAGAAAGATGGATCTATGAGTTTATGTATCGACTACAGGGAGATCAATGCTATAACGATAATGAACAAGTATCCCCTACCTCGCATTGATGATTTATTTGACCAACTGCATGGAGCTCAATACTTTTCAAAGATTGACCTTCGATCTGGATACCATCAGTTTTGTGTGAAGAAGGAAGACATTCCGAAGACATCATTTCGAACCAGGTACGGGCATTACGAGTTTATTGTAATGCCGTTTGGATTGACTAATGCACCCTTTGTATTCATGGATCTGATGAATAGAGTTTTCAAGGAGTATCTCGATGAATTTGTGGTGGTATTTATTGATGATATCTTGGTATACTCCAAAACCTACGAAGATCATGAAAATCACTTGCGCATTATCTTGAAGACTCTAAGGAGGCATGAATTATATGGGATGTTTAGCAAGTGTGAATTCTGGATTCATGAGATTTCATTTCTTGGCCATATTGTCTCTAAAGATGGAATCTCCGTTGATCCTTCTAAGACCAAGGCAATCCAAGAATGACCAACACCTACGAGTATAACTGAGGTACATAGTTTTATTGGTTTGGCAGGTTATTATCGACGTTTCGTCCAAAATTTTGCCCGATTGGCTAACCCATTAATGAAGCTCACACGTAAAGGGGTTAAATTTGTTTGGACAAAAGAGTGTGAAGAATGTTTCGAAGAACTGAAGAGAATATAAGTCAATGCTCCTATATTGACTCTACCATCAGGGAATGATGGGTTCGTTATTTATAGTGATTCATCAAAGAAAGGACTTGGTTGTGTCCTTATGCCGAATGATAGAGTTATTGCCTATGCATTACGACAGTTGAAAATTCATGAACAAAACTATCCCACTCATGATCTCGAGTTAGCAGCTGTGATCTTTTCTTTGAAGATATGGAGGCACTACCTCTATGGTGAAAAATGTGAGATTTATACTGATCACAAGAGTTTGAAGTATATTTTCTCACAAAAAGAACTCAACATGAGGCAAAGAAGATGCTTGAATTACTCAAGGATTATGATTGCACGATACACTACCACCTGGGGAAAGCAAACAAGGTGGCATATGCTTTGAGTAGAAAAGACCATGGAGTTTTGAACATGATGAGAATTTAAAGGGATCCAATTTTCATGGATCTAGTAAAGATGGACATGGGTATAACCAGGGAAGGTGAAAAATCAATTCTTTTTCAAATGGTTGCCAAACCATCTTTACTAGAAAGGATTAAGAGTTCTCAGACCGATGATGAAGAATTTCAAAAGAAGATTAAAGCTGTGAATGATGGGAGATTGAGAGACTTTGTGTATGAAGATGGAATTTTGAAATTCAGGAAGAGACTTTGTGTTCCCGATATACCTGATCTAAAAAGGGAATTGCTGGATGATGCTCATAGTTCCAATTTCTCTATACACCCTGGGAGCACCAAAATGTATAGAGATTTGAATTAACATTTTTGGTGGGACAACATGAAGAGGGAGATTGCTGATTTTGTGTCAAGATGTATGGTTTTTCAACAAGTGAAAGCTGGAAGGCAACAGCCTGGAGGAGTCACGCAACCTCTTCCCATACCAGAGTGGAAATGGGACAATATTACGATGGACTTTGTCATGGGGCTACCAAAGACTCCTAGAAGGAAGGATGCAATATGGGTTATTGTTGATCGTCTTACCAAGTCAGCACATTTTCTTGCTATAAGAGAAGATCTACCCCTAGAACGTCTAGCAAGACTATATATTAATGAAGTTGTGAGACTTCATGAAGTACCCCTATCGATCGTTTCTGATCGTGATCCCCGTTTTACTTCAAGATTTTGGAAAAGTCTTCAGAAATCCTTGGATACTGAACTTCATTTGAGCACTGCTTACCACCCTCAGACAGACGGACAATCAGAACGGACTATTCAGACCTTAGAAGACATGTTGAGATCTTTCTCACTTGACTTTCAGGGTATGTGGGATCAATATTTACCACTGGTAGAATTTTCCTATAATAATAGCTTCCATTCGAGTATTCAGATGGCACCATATGAAGCGTTATATGGAAAGAGATGTCGTACACCAACCTGTTGGGATGACGTTGGTGAAAGAAAACTTGTAGGCCCAGAACTGGTGGAGGAAACGGTGGAAAAGGTGAAAGTAATCCAAAATCACATCAAAGCAGCTCAAAGTAGGCAGAAGAGCTATGCCGATAATCGATGGAAGGATTTGGAATTTCAATTCGGTGATCATGTTTTACTGAAGGTATCTCCATGGAAGGGAGTCATATGTTTTGGTAAGAAAGGTAAATTTTGTCCCAGGTACATCGGACCTTTCAAAATTCTAGAACGAATTGGGGCTGTAGCTTACCGATTGGCAATGCCGCCAAGTCTCTCCAAAGTTCACGATGTGTTCCACGTATCTCTGTTGAGGAAATACATGCCTGACCCAACGCATGTACTCACCTATGAGGAATTAGAACTGGAACCCGATCTTTCCTATTGTGAAGTGCCCATAAGGATTCTTGATACGAGAGAACAAGTACTGAGAAACCGGACGACGTGTCTGTTAAAAGTTTTGTGGAGAAACCATAAGATGGAAGAGGCAACGTGGGAACCCGAGGAACTTATGATAAAGAACCACCCGAGTCTTTTCATGCGGTAGTATTATAGAAATTTCGAGGACGAAATTATTTGAAGGAGGGGAGAATGTAACACCCCAAGCTTCTACGGTACGCTTCTCTTTGAATAATGTGATAGCGTGTGTTGTACGCAACAACAAGTTCTAACACACCGTAACCAATCAAACTAGCCGTTATGAATAGTAATACCTACTTTTTGAAATTATATATATTTTATATTTCAAAATGGACTTCATTTTTGGATTCGGAATATCTAATTTAGCCTAAGATGAAATTTTTGTACTTTTCGGATAACTTTAATATTTTGATGAATAGTGAAAATTACTAAATTTTAATTAAAAACAACTTTTTTAATCAAAAAAATTAATAATGATAAATTATGAATTTTAGTGGTTTTAAAGTATACTTATAATATATTTTTACCATTTAATATAATGTTGGTCATTGGACATAATTTTAAAATTAAACCGAACATAAACAGGTGTCAATCTTTTGATAATTATTATCTCTTAAAAACACACTTTTTGTTTTGACAGCAGGAATTAATTTTAAATTAATTTATGCCACTTCTATGTTTTGAGTTTATAAAAATGGATTCCATATTTGGAATCAGGATGTCCAAATTGTGTAAATAGGTAACTTCTATTTTTAGACATTTTGAATAATTAGTGTGGTAAATATTTTATTTACCATGGTTAAGGGTAAATCTGGTAAATAAGGGTTAAAAAATAATATTATAATAAAACTAAATTACCCTAAAACGTGTCCTAGCCTTATTGGTTGATACATGTTCGACCATAGGCATCTTTTGGTCGATTTTGGGACCCCATGGGGCCACTTGTAGGTGATAGGGACACTTTTTTTAATTAAGTTAAAATGAATACAAAAATGACACAAGCATATATCGTTTAGAAAAACAATTTTTACATAGGGTTATATATGTTGGATTTTAGATTATAAATATTCTTTAGAAATATAAAAAGATTTCCTACATAATTATATTTTATTTATAATTTTTAGACATTGAATAATGTAATTTATTTATGACACAATGATGATGTAGTAATTACTATAATAGTGAAAAATTAAAATAGTTGATATTATAAATACGCAAATAAATATAATATTAAACTTTTAATGAATTAATATAATTTTCTAGGATACTATGATATATTAGGATTTATTTAATTGACTTTTTTCGAAGTAATAAATCTGTTATGAGTTTCAAAAAAATCAACTATTGAATAGTGTCAAAATTGACATAAAAGACTTCTTAAAACAAATATTATATTATTAATTGATATTAAATTCCTAAAAAATCTAATTTTCGGCCAAGAGACTTATATCATGATATTTTCATCATTAATGGACCACTTGGGGGTCTCTTGGATGTATATAGTAAGTTTATTAACCATATTATATAAAAATACAAAGAGAAATTGTAAAAGTGAAACTAATTAATTTAGAGTTAATACTTAAAGATAAGGTTAATATAAGTACCCAAACCTGTCTAAATTCTATTTGTTGAGTTGTTTTCGACCTATAAACACCTTAAAATTTAAATAATCATCTTTGGAGCCATTGGAAACCGAATATGAATTTATTATAAACTAATATCTCTAGCTTTTCCAAAGGTGCCCCTCACCCCTCTTATAAAAGGTCACACCTCCTTCTCATTTCATCACACCTTCAAAGCTTTTTGGATCGGACAAACACTGCCCAAATACTCTCCCAACTTCCCTCACTACAACCTAGGGGATTTAGTTTGATCAGAAAGCCAACCTAAGGAGCCCTTTTGATCAAATCAAAAGGAAGAACCCGAAGAAGAGGTAATGATTTCACCACCCTTTTCCATGTTCATTTCTTCTTCCACTTCTTCTTCCTTTGTTGAATACATTATAAAATAATAACTCCAGTATCATATATATACTGTGATGTTATTATAAATATGGTACAACAATATTCTGTATTCTATCCACCCTTTGAATAACATGTCACCATACGTGCGTACGTACGGCTTACCGTCTCCACGTCGTGGTGTAATTGTTATTCAATATAATATTATTTGGATGGATATAATAATGATGTGTAACTCATGTAAATAATAAATATAACATGTTAATGATTCTGTATATATTATATACCATCCATTTATATATTATTTTAATATCAAAAGAATGATATTGTCGCTCATGCGTACGTACGGACTACCGTCTCCACGAACGTGATGAGATTCATTCTCCATCGTAACCATTAAAGTATAATTATCATTTGATGATTTAAAAATGCTGTTTAAGGACTTGATATCATTCTGGATATGAATAATATACAACCTATCCTTTACATACATGTCTTACGTAACAAAACATACAAAAGAAAACAAGTAAGTTAACACCTGAAACAACGATAATACTAAGATATTATTATCAAATCAATATTAAAAGATCATATATGATATCATATTAATGTATATGATTCTTGTATAATTTAATAACAATTATTTCACCATTATACAGGAGGTTAACCTACCCCAACCAAGGAAAAGTACAAGGTAAGGGTTATTTCACAATCTCTTCATTATCTGAGGTTGTTTATACGTAATAATCTACTGGGATCTCTTTATCATCCACATCCATGTTTCTTCAAAATGTATTTAAAAACATTTTTATTATTTACAATAATATGGGTTAAAGTCATTTATACCCTTTTTGACTTTTTATAAGAGTAATCTTTCCGTCATTTTCAAAACAAGGCCCTTTTTAACCTTTTCGACAGAATTAAGGTAAGAATGTTTTTTTAACTTATACGGCGGGTGCGGTTATTTTCCGCCGTTATAAAATCTTCAAAGCATTCCTTACAAGCTTATAAGAATATTTTCAAGAAAATGTTTTATTTTATATGGCCCTTAAATGATTTCAAAAATAGAAATTGATATTTCTCTAAAAAGTGTTTTGATTTCATCTATGTCAACATCCTTTGATGGATTTTACGCTTATTTGAAGTTGATTTATTATGATACAAAACTTCTATATTGTATTGAAGGATTTGTGATATATTTGACTGTGGATGTGCAATTTTTATACCATTCATAGATTATGGTGAAATTATTGACATTTCGTATGCTAGTTTTAATACGAATGTTTATGTTATGTTTAAACCTTTTCATATGGGAATGCATTGGACTTAATATGTGACGGGTGGAGCCCGCTATATCTCCTTGATGAATCGGTAGGTCTCATGGGACAAACTAGTGTCTTGGCACAAGGCCTTGACAAAATATTATTTGTAGTCTTGGCACGAGGCATTGGCTATGTGGTTATGATAGTCTGGAATTATGCATTCCAACATTATGAAAGTGGTTATTGATATTGCATGTGATTATTCGATTAGTAGAATATCCATGTGAACAAGTAAATGGCATTATTTCATTTTACTTTTGCCATACTATGTTGAAGTTCAAGTTTAAAAGGCTTTTGTTTTAGTAATGCATTGCCTTAAATGTTTATGCTTATTTTGAATGTTCCGTTATATTGTTATCCTTACTGGGCATTTGAGCTCACCCCTTTTCTATGTTTTATTTTTCCCAGGATGTGAAGAAGTAAGTAATGAATGACCTGTAGGGATATTATGAGGGGATAATAGTGTGGACTGTGGAGACATTATGTTGTTGTAGTAGTTTTTCATTTTATGATGTAATGTAAAACTTATGAATATATATAGTGTTTCCAAGGCTACTAAACCAATCGGTCTTTCGAGATTTGATCTTTCTTGTGATCATCCCAATGTTATGTAATAATGCACCGACTCTAGGTAACTAGGGTCGGGGCGTTACAAAAATAAAAGATTCAGTTTTCAACCATAAAATATTAAGTTTTCCTACTTAACACACCCTAATGGGATACATATTTATTTAAAACATACATAAATAATGATAATAGTGTTAGTGTTAAATATAAATATAAATAAATATTTTAAATATAATCATATTATTGTGAATAATAATAATAATTAGAATTTTATGATAATATAAATAAATATAATAATGTAAAATTTTAATGAATGAATAATATATAAAATTAATTTAACAAAAATATATCATATAATTAATCAATTTAACATTATAATTAAAAAATACTTTAAAAAACTTAAATTAACTATAAAATATAGAAAATATATAAAAACTATGAAAAAGTTATATTAAACTAATTAAAATAAAAATTAAATTTTGTTAATTGTTAATGAAAAACATGTGTGTCAAATCCCCCAAACATAAAATTTCTCACTCATGGAAAAAATTAATCAAGGAGTAACATATTGATGCACTATTAGTCCTATCAAAACAATAAAATTACAAGTTTAAAATTCATATTATTATTTTACCCAAAAAATATCACACTTCGTTTAAACATTCATTTATTTATAAAAAAATTATCTTCCAATCGCATTTTTTCCCAAAAATATCCAAATCATGTTTAATTTTGACCAACCTCACAATCAGCAATAAACTAATGTTAGGTCCAATTTTGAAATACATGAATGGTTACCATATTCTTAGTATGAATTTCACATCTCTAATGTTTAGAAGTAAAATAATTTATTTATCTTGGAAACTTGATATTATGTTTAGATGATCTCTGAGGATGTGGTATGATGAGTATTATTATTTTAAATTTTAATGTGAAATTAGGGAAAAATATTAAGATACAATCATGATATGTCTCACTATGTGTCTCCCCTAAATCCTCACTCATACACACTAAACTTTATTTCTTATCACCAAGAAAATAAGGAAAACAATCCCTAAAACATACTTAATGGGATCAACCTCAGTGGAATTGATTATCAAGAGAATCATATGTGGAGTAATTATGTACTCCTATGAAATCAATATAAAAACCCATATAAAAAATACACCATCATCATATACTTGAAAAAACTAAATTTAAAATTGGTTGGATAAAACCCCTTGACACTTGAAGTAATTAGTTATCACTTTTGTAAGTATCCATCAGAGTGGGTGATGTCATTTAATTAAAAATGTACTCATATTTGGAACAAAAAATAATTTAAAATTACTATAGAAAAGTATTTTAGTAACATGGATGAATCTGTTATGAAAGAGAAAAACATAGAAAATGGTGAGATATTATTTATCCACATGTATTAAATAACTCAATATCCCTAAAAAATGAAACCATATGATATATTCCCCTTATAATTATATTGAATAATTTTCAATATAATACTAAAGATATGTATAGGAATAGATATAAGCTATTAGAATGACCTAATTAAGATTCCTTATGGATGGTAAGGTATATGTAATAGTGAATAAATGGGAGTATCTTAGTAGGAAAATGAGGGGATAAATTAAAAATTAAAATTATTATATCTTTTTAAATTACTTTAGTTTCGATGGAAAACATGAATATTTATATAATTTATATAATTCTACAAGAATTTATTAATAAAAAGACATGTTAAAAGAGGTAAAAAGTGTAAATAGTATTATTGACTATATAAATATAATTTTTTATAGAACGTATAAGTAAGAGTAAACGTAAATTTTCCAAAAACAAACATGTTTTTCAGTAATATATTCAAAATCCTATAATAATAACTACAATAATTTATCTTTGGATTATAACTGATCAAAAAATTTCATACAAGTAATAATGTTCTTAGCCTATGACCAATGAAAACAGTGGAATTCCATATGCTATGTCACACCATATATACTCAGTTGACATGTGGGATTTTAGATTAAAAATATGTCACCATTTTTAAATGTTGTTTTAGATGTAGAAATAAAGTGTGATGAAAAATGTAGCACTTGAATATTAATTACAGACATATTTAAATAATGTTTCCCCATTGTGTGATGCTCCAAAATTTATGTAACCATTAACATAAATAATTGCAGTAAACCTAATTATATCTTACCTTGAAAAAATTACCCAATCAATTAATCATATAGATGATAAAAATTTTCTTTATAAATTCAAATCTAAATTAGTGTCAAGAAAATAGTTTAAACTAAAATTATTACAATTTTACTACCTAAAAATAAAACAAAACAAAATTCAGTTAAATAAAAACAAACTAATAATGGACTAATTCCCATTAATTTACAAGTTTGTGTTTCCTTTATAGAATCAATAAAGTCACTCCACCAGGATCGAAAAGAAACATATATCATGTATCTAATTATACATTCTGTTTATTGTTACATGTATCCATTAAGAAATAATAATCCAACTTAAAAGAATTTAAGTAAACCTAATTTGAATTTGAATAGACTAAGTAATAGAAATTTTAATGCATAAAATTAATATGATTATCATGAAATTTGATTGAAAAATAAAAAGATATAATAAAACAAAAAACCAGCATAATATAAGTTGAAAATTTTGTTTTGAAAAAATCACCAAATATTGAAAATTTCAATGGATGGATTTAGTATGATAATTACGATAATCACCTCACTGATTGAAAATAACATTATAAATAACCTTACTAAAATACCATAATTATTTATTTATATCCAACTCTACCCATAATTATTTGTATAGATATGTTAACTAACTTTATTATTTTAGAACAGTAACCACTAACATAAAGAAATCAATTGGGTTCCAACTTAATATAGGCTCCATTGTTTCAGTGAATTCTCTTAAAAAATACCTTTTAAGAGAATTTTCCATGGATTTCAATATTTATAATGTTAATATGATTTTATGGGTATCAACTATATCTAATATTAAATGATTTTATAATAACTTAACTATTTTGAATTATTTAATTATGAAATATGTTCCCAAGTCAGAATGATCCTCAATAAAAGTTATGTTATGGAAACTTAAAATGATTTCTATTATTATGGAATCCATGGGATCATAGCTTGATTTTAATTCAACAAAATTTAAAAAATTATCCAAATAAATATCATATTTCAAGGTTCTCTTAGGATAATATATTTTTTATTGAATCATTGAATTTTATAATGAGTAATAACAAAAATTATCCAAGATTTAAAACCCTATCCATGTATAACATAAATTTAAAAGTGTATCATTACCAGAAGATGGAAAAGCCCATATCTTAAATCAAACACATGATAAAGATGAATAATTATAAAAATAAAAATTTCTTCTTATGTTATTCGTGGTTAGATGATTTATGTGAGTTATTTTTCATTAATATAAATGAAATAAACTCTTATTTACCTAACATGTAATATAGTTCATACATAGTGTTGATCTCTCTAGGAGGCCAGTAACTCATACTGCTTTTTTATTACCACTATTAAAATAATAACTATTAAAATAAAAAACAATATACTCATATAGTTATTATAGGGTTCTTTAATTAATGATATATATATATATATGACATAAAACATATATATAATTACTATGAAAAACACACCATGATGTTAGTGAGAAGATGTTTTAATTGTTACTAGTTCATGATGATGTTATCACTATTCCTGAAAAATGTATCTCAATATTACATCCTATGAAGATATCAACCATATAATTGTGCATCATTACATTTTAATTTTAATTACCCTAAACTTATCCTCTTCATGTGTGATAATCTCCCTCAAATCATCACTATAATGATATACCGATTATCTGTATACATCATTATGGTTAAATATAGGGGATTAGAAGTTAATGGGAAGTAGAGGAAAATAATAGAAATATAGTGGTGTTAATTTTAGAAAACATTTTATATCTACATATGAAATTCTCATTATAGAATATATAAGATAAATTATGAAAAAATTAAAAAACAAACCATATATACATTCCATCTAAAAATGATGATGTTAATTCCCTATTTGCAAGGAGATAGAAAATTATAGTTTGAAAACACAAAAGAGAAAACTAATAAAGAAGATAGAGATAGAAAGGGAGTAATATAAACTAAATAATATATATTAAACATCTGATGTAAAATTATAGCTTATAAAACACATATTTATCCCAAGAAATGATATCTACAATTTTGATCATTTAAAGGGGAGAGGATGTACACATTTACAGGAAAGAAAGGATGAATATTTTTATTCAATTCTATCATCTATAATTATTTTTTGGATCATTAAATCGATGAATGTTAGAAAATTTTATTCTATAAAGTTACCAGATAACTCTTTCATATCAACCCAATGAATATTAGCTCCATTTGACTTGTAATAAAAAATTTATGGCTAAATTATAAATGAAAATATTTTTTTACAGACAGACTATCCAATTTCAATGTATTAAATTTCCAATAATATTTTGACACTTTAATGGAATAATTTTAGAATAGGTATTATATAAATTTATTTCTTGATTTATTTCTCATATTCCATAAATAGGTCAGCCTCTTTGAAAGCATGTTGACATATTTATAGTTGAAATATTTATGATAATATTTCCATATTGAAATATTCATTTAATTTCCACACATTGAATTTAAATTAATTTTTTACCATGATATATTGAGTACCATATGCTTCTACAATCAGATATAACATATTAAATTGAGTATTTTAACAGTTCAAATAATTTCATTATAATCCACCAATTTATTTATATGTTATGTTGGAAAAAGTGGAGTAAGGTACCAGATGTTGAATCCAGATCATCATCAACTTCATAGATTAATTTCTACCTATAAACATTATATCATGAACACAGTTACGTAATGAAAAATTAAAATAATTAAGTTTATAATTCATCCAATTTTTTTTAAAGAAAAATTCATCGCAAATAATATTTATGAAATTAAAAATAATGTTGGCTTAAAAATGAACTACTATAATTTCCATTGAAATCACGAATACAACTGTTATTATATTAAAAAAGATAAAAAAAAAGATAATTACCCCTAAAATTGTAAATTGGGGGGGATTAAAACACACAATTAAATGATAAAACATATTAAATAATGAGTTTTATTAATTACGTGCTGGAAAGAGGCCAGCTTCAGGATATTGGATGCATTAGTTATTGCTTGGAGATGGTATGGACCTTGAGGTAATACGTAGCTAGATTTTACTATGTTTGGTATACTTTCCTGAATCATTATGCTTGTTTTTAGCTAAAGTTAGTTAGGCATTGGTGCCCTTTATATTTAGATATGTATTACCTACTTTGGATGCTTTTTTGGAGTTTAGTAGTAGTTACAAGTGATTATCATGCTGTTGTGTTTAATTCCACTACTGTTGTTTATATTTATTTCTTCTACTGTTTATTGACATTTAATGTGCTTCCGCTCAGCGGGTCTGGTTCGAGTCTGCTGAGTCATTTATTCCACTTCATCATTATTGTTATACATGGACTAGTACCATTATTATTATCTTCTGAGAGGTTATAGCCACCCCACTATACCTATAAGACCCTCACAACTAGTCGGTAGACTTTAGAGTTCAGGGAGGAGTGCCTAAGGTAGTAGCACCCAACCCGTTTAGCACTGTTCATGTGGCTATTCGGGTCCGGGTCATTACAAACACTGAACTTTACTCCATACATTCATCCCTATGATTATAGACACATAAACTACCAATTTCATATGTATCCTTATAAAAAAACCTCATCTCCACTCACACCAATAGATTATGAACTTCCATCACCTTGGAATAAACATAAAGGATCTTATTTTACTGACCTAACCACACTAAAATAATTGACCATTTCCTTCCATATCAAATTAATACCACACATTGATTTTCTCCATCATGTTAAACCCCATAATTTCACTCCAATTTATTCTCCACAATCTTTTCATTCTCTACTTTCTTAGAATGTTTTGTTAGATTATAAGAACTAACAAACTACTTATTAACTTGTCATATTTCTCTATTAATGTGGTTATATCTCCATTCATTGTTATCCCAAATAGAAAATATCACATCTAGGTCATAAACATTATCACATACTTCAAATAACTCAAATTTCTTTACTATATGGATAATAACTCTTACCAATATGTCAATTGAATTATAGGGGAAAAAACATCCCCAAAAAATGTTCATAAAATTGACTTCAAATTTCTTTAGATATGTCGAATCACCTATATATAACTATCCACAATATCATGTTACTCCATATAATAAAACCATCATTAGAGGAATCTTTTGCTACTCAATAATCTAGATTGGATGAAAGCTTATCCCCACTTCCACTAACCACATCTCCTTTTTATTTATTCAGAATATTAACCTTATACCTTAGTATGTTGTTTTACCATAAATCCCATAGACTAACTCTCCACACTACCACTACTATTAGGCCCAACCTCAGATGAGAATATATTAGTTCTTTTAACACCCTAACTTCATGTCCCCCATTATTCCAACATTATGTGTCATAACTAGAATCACAACAACTCTATTTCTCACATATTTATGGGTGTTATAATTCTATCTAAAATAAATAATAAAAAAATATTTCATTTTACCAGAAAAAATCATAAGTAACAGATACTATGTCATAAATGAGACCCATCCTATACCACTACCATATCAACAATACTCTACCCCCTTTGTAATAATCCCTAGATAAACTATATTTATACTTGGAATCAAAGATGCCCCCTATATACCTAGTTAGTTCCTTTGGTATATTTAATATACTAGGCTAAAGTAGCATAATAAAATACTAACACATACTATCACAACCCATCCTCGAGGCCCGTGTCGTGACTACCCCAAGCCCTCCTTCTATAGGCGAGGGGATGGAGACTAGCACCAAGGGATAATCCCTGATAAAAAGGGAGGGTATTGACTTTTAACTTGTAACTCATGCATTATGAACACAAGCAGTAGAAGAAACAATTACTAATATAGAAAAGAAAATTGTACTGAAAGTAAGTGGGCTAGTATACAAACCCAACAGAACAAAAAGTACAAGTACCAGTAAAAAGGAAAACAAAACCTGGATCATCCACTGGGGAATCCTACCTAAAGGGTAGGTACAGAACTCGAACAACTCGTCCCTGAAGTGTGTCCCATCTAGTACAGCTCCGAGCAACCTCTCATCTGTCACCCTCAGCATCGATCACTGCTGACCATCGTCTGCACAGAACACAACAAGGTGTGGGCGAACCCCATGTAGGGGTGAGTATAAAAACACATAGAAGGGGACCCCGAGATCCCCGAAGGTCTCCCAGAATCCACTAAAGATAAACCAAATAATTATGATACAATCACGAAGTAACAACCAAACCTACTTAGGTATATGCCCATACATATACCTAAGTTACCAATCATAGTCCGGCTCCATCTCTCGAGCCCAAACACAACCCAGTCCACAAAGGAAGTAAAGTCAGTCACAACGATGATATTGGTTGAAAGACATGACTCATCTCACACAGGTATACATCATTTGTAGAGTGATAGAGATGATCATATATAGACATTGATTCATCTAAGCTATCGGACCCACATAGGATTCAAGACGAGCTAAGCTATTAGACCCAAAAATGATCCAGGATCAGCTATTCTATTGGACCCACACAAGATCCAGAAATAGAATTCATAACTGTCGTACCCAGGGAGGATTCCAGTATAGAAGTCATCACTGCCAAACCAATGGAGGATTCTAGTACAGAAGTCATCACTATCGAACCCAGGGAGGATTCCGGTATAGAATTCATCACTTTCACACCCACAGAGGATTCCGGTACAGAAGTCATCACTATCAAACCCACAGAGGTTCCTGGTACAATATCGTCACAGTCGAAGCCACAAAGGATCCGGTCACCTCAGTCGCAACCAGCCCTAGGGATCCCGCACATAGCATGCTTGATATAGGGAGAGTCCGCTCCTCAAGCCAAGTGTCGATACATCAACTATCACGAAGTCCAGAGTTGATGTATCTCGTAGTTCCGTCTCATCATAAGGAACCCAATGCGACAGATGGTGTGTCAATCGAACGACCAGTCTGTAAGTTATTGGCATTTCCGTCCTAGGGGTCTGGTTGGTTTTTAGGATCAAAACCACCCGACCATACCCAAATGCGTCTAAACCACATGTGGTGTATGCCAAAATAATCATCTCGCTTCAATAATTTCATCACCGCAGACAGTTCATCGATCAGATACCCATAGCCCAAGATCCGGGCAGAAAGCTGTAAATGGCCATAGAAGGCCCGAGTCCGGTCCAACCCAGTCAGACTGACCTAGCCCGACCCAGTCCAAACTGGGGTCTGAACCGATGTGCGGGTGTGGCCCGACCCGAGTGGTGGGCCCAGCCCAAAGGTGTGGCCCAGCCCGAAGGCACGGCCCAACCCGAAGACGCGGCCTGACCTGATGGTGGCCTTGCACGTGGCGGCCCAGCTGAGGGGCGGCCCGGACATGGAAGCCCAGCCGGCCACACGTGGTAGGGTGTGCCTCCCCCTGGTTTGTCGAACTGAACAGGCGCATTGTGCCAATTCAGGGGCTACGGGACCTAGGTGGTCCCGCTGGTCCGGCTCCACGGCAGTAGGCCCGACCAGCCGCACCTATGGTGAGACAGCGTCGTGGTCCTCTTTCCCTCCACGCGGTGCGACTACACTGAACCACTACCGCCACAGCCTGACCTGGCTGCAGCCTTTGGCTACACCGTGCGGTGCGACGATGCTATGATTCTCCATCGGCCAGGACCCTTCTGGTCGCGGTTCCTCTCTGGTGTGGCAGGACGGCGCCTCACCCCTTTATCACGGCCCACCCTGTTCGTGGTTCCTCATCTCCGGTTTGGCGCGACGTGGAGGCGCCATGCCTCTTTTGTCCGACGCGGCCCTCCTGGCTGCGGTTCTTCTCTGACGCTATGCGTCAGCACCTCGCCCTTCCGGTTCCTCCTCTGTTATCAACCAATCAAGAACCAATCAGAGGGATGTGGGTCCGTGTTTGTTCATCCCACACCCTCTACATTAGGTGATAACAATTGGTCTACATCGAACCATATAAATGACGAGGAACGAAGATTAAATTTAATCAACAAAAACCCCTACCTTGATTCGATGAATGGTGGTTGACGATGGTGTCATTTCGTTGGCGACGGGGTGAGTCCAAGGAAGAAGTGTCGTCGATGTTCTTTGTGGGTAGCTCCTTTTCTTTTAGCTTGGTCAAGGATTGAGAACGATGTTCATCGTTATTTAGATATGGGGATCATTCTTTGTTGGGAGGATTTAATTCTTCCAAGAGTTCTCCCAAAGCTCCACCAAAGAGAAACACCAACTGAAATAAAATAATGTCTACTCTATTATTTAATTGTTTCCATGCATTCCAAAACGAATTTAAACCACTTCAAATTAATTAAATAATTGAAATTAATTAATTCTTAGGTGTGTTGGCAGCATAATGAGGGAAGGTGGAAAGGGAAGAGGCTCCAAAAATTTATGGGTAGTTACAAGATTTAAAGGGGGGTTAAGGGGGTTATATGCTCATGTGGGCCCCACCTTATAACATCCTCCCAAGGGATGTTATGTATGGGTGTCCCCACCACCGACCTCACATTGTAGGTTTTAACTAACCTTCAAATAAAAATATGCTAGACATATTTTTATTTAATTTATATAGAAAACCCAAAAAAATTAACATCCAGTCACGTCAGAACGCAACTACGGTAAAGGTCTCCTTAAGCGATTACTGGCGTTGTAAGTTCAACGGTGACCTCAGATTTCAATTCTGAGCACCAGTTCAAAAGATATAAAATCCCGCAAGTACGTTTGCTGAACGTACCTGAAAAATAATTCATAAATTGATTCTGGGCACACCGGGCCTCAGAATCAAGTGCCGTCAGAAACTGAGGACTCATAAAATTCCCATGTATTTAAAAAAAACTTTCCACAGATTTTATGGCTCTTTACATTCTATCCATATCAGGGATTTACATCCACGTAAGCTACAACTAACACTAAAGAAACAAATGGCAGTACTGAGCATGCATCTGAGCCTCCAACTCCCATGTGCTCTCCTGGAGGTTCCCATGCTGCCAGCGAACGCGAACTAGAGGAATCAACCATCCACGCAGGACCCGCTACTGTCGATCCTCAATCTCCACTGGAACCTCTATTAATGTCGCCCCATCATCGATGTCCAGCTCCCCCTGGTTGATGATGTGTGAAGGGTCATGCACATATATCCTCAGCTGAGATACGTGGAAGACGTCGTGCACCCGGTGCAACGGAGGTGGAAGATCCAAGAGGTAAGCCACCTCGCCTACCCTGCCGAAGACCTAGACAGGTCCAATGAATCATAGAGATAACATTCTGCTTCATCCAAATCTCCATAGACCTCGTCGAGGTGAAACACGTAAAAAGACATAGTCCCCATCCTCGAACTACAGCGGTATCTATCTCGTATCAGCATATGACTTATGCCTGCTCTACGTAGTCTTCATCCGCTCCTGGATGATCTGAACTTTCTCCGTCGTAGCCTGTACCATCTCTGGTTCTACAAGTGCTAACCCCCTGGGTCAATCCAGCACAGAGTTGATCTACAAGTTCAACTGTACAGTTACTTGTAAGGATCCATCCCGAAGGTGGAGTGGTAAATGTTGTTGTACGCAAACTCTACCAAGTGTAAGCGATCCTCCCAACTGCGACCGAAGTCGAGGACGCATGCACAGAGCATGTCCTTGAGAGTCTGAATGGTCCTCTCAGTCTGAACATCTTTCTGAGGATGGAATGCAGTGCTTAAGAGAAGCTAAGTACCAAAATCCTTCTACTACCCCTTCCATAGTCGGGAAGTGAAACGAGCATCTCGATCGGAGACGATCGTAAATGGCACACCATGAATCCATATGATCTCTTATATGTAGTGGTGTCCCAAGCTCTCTATTGAGCACTGATATCTGATCTGTAGGATGTGGGGTGACTAGGTGAGTCGGTCTACAATCACCCAGATAGAGTCGTGTCCTTTGGATGTACGTGGAAGTCCCGTCACGAAATCCATGGATATCCTGTCCCACTTCCACTCTAGTAACTCTAAGGGCTGAACCAAGCCTACTGGAAATTGGTGCTCTACCTTCACTTGCTAAAAAGTGAGGCATCGTGACACAAAATCTTCTACTTAATTCTTCATACTTGACCACTTGTGCTATCGTCAGAGGTATTGATACATCTTCACCACTCCTAGATGTACCGCTAAAGGAAATTGTGGAACTCCCTCAACACTTCCACCTAAAGTGCAACTGGTACCATGGTCCGTCCTCTAAAGAGAATGAAGTGCTCCCCAACTTCATAAAATCCATCAGGTTCCTTCCCTATGGATATCTGAGCACATGGAATCTCACAATAAACGTCCCCACGTTGTGCCTCCCTGAATCGCTGAAGAAGAGGAGGAGTGACTGTGAGGGACTACAGAATGGCTGGTCCATCCCGATCCACAAAGGAAATATGAAACACGACCAACTACTCCATCGCCTCTCCTAGCAGCTAAATGCCTGATCTCCTGCCAAGAGCATATGATACAACGTTCCCCTTCTCAGGATTATAGACTATCTCAAAGTCATAGTCCTGGAGGAACTCGAGCAATCATCATTGTCTCAGGTTCTAGTCCTTCTGCGAGAAGATGTACTTGAGACTCTGGTGGTCAGAGTAGACTGTAAAGTGTTTTCCCATCAGTTAGTGCCGCAACATCTTCATGACTAAGACCACTGCTGCTAACTCTAGGTCATGGGTAGCATAGTTCTGCACATGTTGTCTCAACTGCCGAGAACCATATGCGATCATTGCTTGCTCTTGCATCAGGACACACCCGAGTATGGTCCCTGATGTGTCGCAGTATACTACGTACCCAACGCCCTCCTCTGGTAGCCTCAAGATGGGCACACCGGTCAACCTCTGCCTCATCTTCTGAAAGCTTTGTTGGAATCTCTCTGACCACACGAAGGGTTGCCCATTTTCATCAAAGATGAAAGTAGTGCTGTAACTCTGGAGAAATATGGCACAAATCTCCGATAGTACCAAGCCAGTCCAAGAAAACTCAGAACCTCCATCACACTCCAGGGTGGCTCCCAAGAAAGTACTGCCACGATCTTCAATAGATCCACTGAAACTCCTTCTTCCGAGATGACGTGTCCCAAGATGTGAAACTCTCGAATCCAAAACTAGAACTTCGAGAGCTTACCATAAAGCTGGTGCTCTCGGAGTGTATCTGGTACTACCCGCAAATGGTAGGCATGCTCCTCATCAGTAGTCGAGTAAATCAGTATTTCATCGATGAAGACTACGACAAAATGATCAAGTTAAGGCTGGAAGATCCTCTTCATGAGACTCATGAACACTGCTGGAGCACTGGTTATTCCAAATGGTATAACCAAGAACTCGTAGCGGCCATACCGACACCTGAAGGCCGTATTATGCACATCATTATCTCGAACTCTGAGTTGATGATATCCTAAACTAAGGTCTATCTTCAAGAACCATTGCACTCCCTTGAGATGATCAAAGAGGACGTTAATCCTAGAGAGTGGGTACATGTTCTTCACGGTCACCTGATTGAGGCAATAGTAGTCAACACACAGTCGCAAGCTCCCATCCGCCTTCTTGGGGAAAAATTCGGGGATACTTAGGGTGAAACATTGGGTCAGATAAATACCTTCCCCTATAAGTCCTTAAGTTGTATGCACAGCTCACGATGCTCAGCGGACGCCATCTGATATATCGGAGTAGATATCAGTGTTGTCCTAGGATACATGTCAATATAGAAGTATACCTCTCTACAAGGAGTTATTCTTAGAACTTCGTAAGGGAAAACATCTGTTTACTGATCCACCACAATAGAAAAAATTAGACTCCACACATCAACCGCTCTAAAGATGAGACTAGCCAACTGATGTGTGATCGGCTTCCCCCTCTTCTGTGTAAGTCCATCTTGCGCTTCAAAGGCTCCCTTCTCACCAGTGAAGGTGAACCTTGTCCTATCCGTGTAGATACACCACAATATGCGCCTAATACAGTCAATCTGATCATGAATAGTGGATAACCAGTCCATACCCAAGATGACGTCGTAAGGACTCGATGATGCTATGAAAAGATTCTAGCCGAAGCTCTCGCCTCCTAGAGTAAGCTCACACTGCCGACAACAGTCCGTAATCATCGAGTCTACTCTTGTAGGAGTCTGTAGTCATAAGGATTGAGGTAACAGCTCTGTCGGAATCTTCGAGCTCCAAACGAGGGCAGTGTCAATAATAGAATGACTCACACATATGTCTATTAGTACTACAATAAGGGTGGAGTAGAAAGAGATAGTACCTAGAATCATCTTCGGTTTTCCGTGTTCGTAGGTTTCGACTACTTGGAGCTAATCCCACCTCTGTCTTCCAGCTCTATGTGGTCGGTTTGGACCTCCTAGTGGGTGTGGTGGTGGTAGGGCCTCAAAATATCATCCACCACCCGCTGCTCGGGCAGCTCCTCTGCCACGTCTGCGTGCTCCCGACGGACCAACACGGTGGAACCTATGCCTCTGCCTGGGAGGTCCCTCTACTATCTTCTGCTCAACTTCATGGCGGGTCAGGCAGTCCCAGGCCACGTGACCCTGCCTGCCACATGAATAGAACTGCCTGCTCCTCGTATAGCTAGCTCTGTCTTGTATGCCCCGCACAACCAAACCTGTATCATGGGGTCACCCACCTGATGGCCTGGTCCGCTTGGACTTCTGTAACATTTGTCTATTTCCGGCTGTAGAAGTCTCCACTACCTGTCGACCTGTGGTGGGTCTCGCTACTGGTGTCTGCTCAGTGAGAAAAATATCCACTACAAGGGCTCGCTCTTACACCCTCGCCTGCATCGGGATTCTGACGTGGATCATCGAAGCGCGGATCTCATGCCTGAGTCCCTGATCGAAGGTCCAGGAACTGAAACACGGGTCTCGTGCCATATCTGTGGAGTAGCTCTAGAGGTCGATGAACCTCACTGAGTACTGAGCTAATATCATGTTGCCTTGCTATAGATGAAGTAACTCCTGAATCTGCACTGCACGAATGGTGGCTAAAAGAAACTCTGAGCGAAAGAGACTCTCAAAGTCTGTCTAGAGTAATGATGGCTCGTCGTGCACCTGGAGCATCAGGCTCCACCATCTTCTTGTTTCTACATGCATGAGACTCGCAGAAAGGATAACCATGTGGTCGGCTGGTGTCCCTACCAATATGAAATCTCACACGACAGCCTCCATCCAATCCTCAGCTTCCTCTGGGTATGTCTCTCCCTGGAACCTGGGTGGCCTCTAGAGCTGGAACCCGTTTAACACACTTAAAAGGTGTGCACTCTCTGCTGCCGGAGTTTGGGGTATCGTTGGCTCAGCGGGTAGTGGTACCGCTGGTACCTCTGCTGGGATGGGGCTCTACACCGAGGCCTCATTGCTCGGTGGGCTACCAACTCGTACATAACTCGGAACCCTAGATGGATGACTTCATGGTGCCATCGTGAAAAGAAACTGGTGCTCCATGGTTAAATCAATATACTTGGTGATGTGACACAAATTATTCACGAAGAAAACATTTCAAATGAAACACACACACACAATTAGTGTTTTCGTGCACTGAGTTGGAAATTAGAAGTCAGAGTCCTGTTGTATGGATACATCGACCTCCGCACCAACACTGGTTACCCTAAACTAATAAAAATACCCAAAAAACTTAACACTATTTCCATTAAAAGAATCAGAGTGCATTTTCTGTAATAGAACCGACTCCTCTGATACCAATTTGTCACGACTTGTCCTCGGAGCCCATGCCGGGACTACCCCAAGCCCGCCTTCCATAGGCCAGGGGTTGAAAACTATCACCAAAGGCGAATCCTTGATAAAAGGGGAAGGAATTTCCTTTTAACCTATTAATCACATAGTCTAAACACAATCAGTAGAAGAAACATGTAATAATATAGAAAATAAAAGTTTGTTGAAAGTAATTGGGCCAGTATACAAACCCAACTGAACAACAAGTACATGTACAAGTAAAAAGGAAAACAGCTCATGGATCGTCCACCAGGGAATCCTACATAAATGGTAGGTACAGAACTCGAACAACAAATCCCTGATGTGCGTCCCGTATAGTCCAGCTCCGAGCATCCTCATGTCCATCACCCTCAGCCTCGATCACTTCTGACCATCGTCTGCACAGAACACAACAAGGTGCGGGCGAAGCCCGTACACGGGTGAGAATAAAAATACACAGTAGGGGACCCCAAGACCCCCAAAGGTCTCCCAAAATCCACTAAGGATAAAACATATAAGTAAGATACAATCACAAAGTAAAAAAAACCAAAATTACATAGGTATGTGCCCTTACATATACCTAAGTTACCAATCACAGTCCGACTCCATCTCTCGAGCCCATACCCAACCCAGTCCAAAAAGGAAGTAAATTCAATCACCACGATGATATTAGTTGAAAGACAAGAATCATCTCACACAGGTATACATCTTTTGTATTGTGATATAGATGATCAGATGTAGACACTGATTCGTCTATGCTGTCTAGCCGACATAGGATTCAGGACCAACTTAGCTGTCGGACCCACACTGGATCTAGGATCAGCTATTCTATTGGACCCACACAGGATCCAGAAATAGAAGTCAGAACTGACGAACCCACGGAGGATTCCGGTACATAAGTCATCAATGTCTAACCCATGGAGGATTCCGGTATAGATGTCATCACTGTCAAACCCATGGAGGATTCCGATACATAAGTCATCACTTTCGAACCCATGGAGGATTCTGGTACAGAAGTCATCACTGTCGAACCCATGGAGGATCCTGGTATAGTATCGTCGATGTCGAACCCACGAAGGATCCTGTCATCTTAGTCACAACCAGCCCTAGGGTTCCTGCACACATCATGATCAATTCCGAGAGTGTCCGCACCTCGATCCAAGTGTCAATACATCAACTATCATGAAGTCCTGTGTTGATGTATCTCGTAGTTTCGTCAAATCATAAAGAACCGAACACGAAAGAAGGTGCATCAATGAGACGCCCAATATGGCAGTTATTGAGATTTCTGTCCTAGTGGCCCAGTTGGGTTTTAGGATCAAACCAACCCGACTGTACCCCTACTCCATCCAAACCACTTGTGGAGTATGTCAAAGGAATATTCTCACTCCAAGAATTACATCGCCATAGATGGTTTGTCGATCAGACACACATAGCCCATGATGTGGACAGAAAGGTGTAAATGCCCATAGCGGGTCCGAGTCCGGGCCGACCCCGTCGGACTGACCCGGCCCGACCCGGTCCGAACCGGGGTCTGACCCGGTCCGCGGGTACAGCACGACCGGAGTGGTCGGCCAGGCCCGATGGTGTGGCCTGGCCCAAAGGTGCGACCCGACCCGAAGGCGTGACCCGACCCAAAGGTAGATCTGCCCGCGGCGGCCCGACCGAGGGGCGGCTCGGCCGTGTCAGCCCGAGCGAGGGGCGTCCCGGACATCGTGGCCCTGCCGGCAACGCAGAAGAGGGGGGTGACACCCCCCCCCCCCATTATGTCGAACAGAACTGGCGTGTTATGCAGGTTCAGGGGTTGCAGACCCTGATGGTCGCGCTGGTCCGGCACCACTCCGGTCGGCCCCACCAACCGCCACCGTGGTGTGATGGCGCCGCGGTCCTTATGCCCTCCACAAGGCACAAAAGTGCCTCTCCACCACTGTCGCCGCCCGACCTGGCCATGGCCTTCGATCCACCATGCGGCGCGCCGGTGCCGTCCTTCTCCATCCATCGCGGCCCTTCCGAGCGCGGTTCCTCTCCCATGCGGCGTGACGGCGTCGCACCCCTTTTCCGCAGCCCACCCTGGCAGGGGTTCCACTTCTCCGGTGCAGCGCGACGCGACAACGCCACACCTCTTTCGTCCTCCACGGCCATCCTGGCCATGGTTCTTCTCCAGTGTGGTGCATCGGTAGTGCGACCATCCGCTCCACCTCCGTCATCAACCATTCAAGAACCAATCGGAGGGACGTCAGGCCATGTTTATTCGGCCCGTGCCCTCTGCATTAGGTGATAACAATTGGCCTACGTCAAACCTTATAAATAACGAAGAACGCGGATTTAATTTTGTCAAGAAAAACCCCTACCATGATTCGATGATTTTTCTTTGACGACAGCGTCATTTCATTGACGTCGGGGTGAATCCGAGGAAGAAGTGTCGTTGACATTCTTCGCAGGTGGATCCTTCTCGGTTAGCTTGATCGAGGATCGAGAATGGTGTTCATCATTCTTCAGAGATGAGGAGCGTTCTTCACTGGGAGGATGTCATTCTTCCAAGAGTTCTCCCAAAGCTCCACCAAAGAAAAACACCAACCAAAATTAAATAATGGCTACTACATTATTTTATTGTTTCCATGCATTCCAAAAAGAATTCAGGCCATTTCAAATTAATTAATTAATTGGAATTAATTAATTCATTGGTGTTTTGGCACCATAATGAGGTAAGGTGGAAAGTGAAGAATCTCCAAAAATTTATTGGGAGTTCCAAACGTTAAAGGGGGGTTAGGGGGGTTTGATGCTCGTGTGGGACCCACCTTATAACATCCTCCCAAGGGAGGTTATGTGTGGTTGCCCCCCCCCACAAACCTCCCCTTGGAGGTTTTAACTACCCTTAAAATAAAAATATGCTAGACATATTTTTATTTAATTTATTTATAAACCCAAAAAAATTAACTTCCATTCACGTCCGAACGTAACTACGGTAAAGATCTCCTAAAGCAATTACCAGCATTGTGAGTTCAACGGTGCCCTCAGATTTCAATTCCGAGTACCATTTCAAAAAATATAAAATACCTCACTTATGTTTACTAAACGTACCTGAAAAAAACATCAAAAATTGATTCCGGGCACACCGGGCCTCGGAATCAAGTGCCATCAGAAACTGCGGACTCGTAAAATTTCCATGTATTTAAAAAAACATATTTCCACAGAATTTCCAAGTCTTTACACATACATTCATTACTAGTTCATTCTCCAAACTATATCATACCATAATTTCATTGATAACATTCTATAATGACCAGATCCCAATCAGATTCATGTTGATTTTGTAACATAATTGAGAGTGACACCCCAATGCCTCTATATGATAGGTAATGGGGTGTAAATAATTACCAATTTATAAAATATATTATATGGGAGGAATTAATATTTTTATAATATATAATTATCAATAAATATATTAAAAAATCACATATGGTATAATGAATAAAAATGAAACAAATATTCATGAGTTATCAACTAGAGAACAAAAAAACAAAAACTGATACGTTTATGGATAAAACCAAGAAGTTACTTCACTTAATAAAAGATAGGTCACAACATGCACAAACTAAGGATTCTGGAAACAAACCTAAAAAATGATCTTTTATGTTAAAGAAATATAATAATATATTTTGAATACATGTGTAATTAGTAGGATCCTGCTCCTACTAAACCTCTTTCATGTGAGTCAGTATAATAAAGCGTTAATGAATTACACATATGATTATAAATCAATTAACACAATAGTAAATAAAAATAACCATATCAATAGTAAGAAATCTCATCCAATTTTATATTCGAATCACCTCCAAAAACACTTCAACACCACTTCAAGATATCTATACATCCGATTGTGGTAGATCCAACCACAACTATAACCTACAACCTTAATAAGAACAATAAAAGTTATAAAATAATAGATAAATGACAACATAGTCTCAATGATTAAAACTAATCCTATCGAGGTAATATTACTTCCCACAAAATATTTCTTCACCAAATAATACCCCATCTATCCAACCATAATATAACCTACCCAAAATTGTAAACACATTTTCACAAAGTTAAAAAAGCATCAAATAACAATGTTTCACATAGATAACGATAAAAAGTAAACATAAGAACCTAAAAATAAAAAATTACATCCAAATATAATAACCAAAATAATTTACTCATTTATAACACCAACTTGTAACCCACAAAACATCCTCTTATCCTTGGGAAACAAGATAAACCCTCCACAACCAAACCCCATAAGTCAACTGGTTTCCACTTCCTCTTATTAAAAATATTATTCTTCTTCAAATAAAAACATGGAATAATAATAAAAATAATCATAATAATCTAACTATAAATATATACCACTATCAAAATATATAAAATAATTGGACACATAAATTATATAACATATATTAAAAATTTCTCTAATACCATTCCTCTTTATACTTCACTATTATAGGTATTTCAATTATCTCATCATTCTATTCCATTTAATTTCATATTTTAAAACTTATCACAAGTTCATGATTATATTTATTAATTTTCAAGAGGAAAAACCCATTAACCATCAAAAGATAATCCCACTTATAATAATTAAATCCATATACATAAAAATGAACATATAATACCCTATGTCAATAATGATTTTAAAATACAACTTTGAGGAAGAAATTTTAAATTGAAAATTGAGAACTAAATAATTCTTCATATTACTTTCACAACATATAGAACATCATCGCCTTATTAAACCATATACCAAACAAAATTATGTTGGAGAAAAAATTCTACCTTCTATTATACTACAGAAAAGAAATAAATAATAATTAGTGAAATTATAATTAAAGTACCTCATATTATAGGGTATCAACCACATAATGATTGTCCTTAAGAATTCATCGAGGATGTAAAATAAAATCAAATACAAATATAATGAATCCATAGGGTTGAGAAAAGTTCCACGAATAAAAATAAAATATAGGAAATGAAATAATATAAAATGAATTCTCTAGTGACTATATGATGGCTGATGAGAGTTTTAATACTTCATTGTATAGTCTGGAAAACCATGATCCTAAATCCTCAGTCTTAAAAATGACTACAAACCTCGTTAATCACTAATCATTTCACTTCCTTCAAATGACCTTTGAATATCTCCATGAAATCATGCATTTTAGAATGAATGTTTATTTGTAGATATTTACCTAAAAACTGAATCCTTTTGACAAAACTTCCCCAAGCCTCACTATTTTTTCAAATATCCATCAACAAGACCACTATATAATATTCTCTTGGGCACACCATAATTCCCCATGACATAAAATACTAGCTTTTCCACTATTCTTATTTTAGATAAGGAACTCAGGAAACCCATACTAGGAACATAATTTAAAAAGTGGTGTATATAATTCTATAAATATATACCACGATATCAACTAATTTCAAAATAATGAGAATGGATAAAACTAAACCAACATAGAGAAATAATATACTGAGAATACCAATAAACCAATCATGACTAATCCAAAAATCCACGAATTCATATTGGGATCCCCACTATAGAAATTTACTCTTTCTATGGGAAATAAATCACAAATTCATCCCCAAAACACTTCCGTACTACCCCATAAAACCTTCAACAATGTAGAAACTCAAAGTAACTTATTGGGGAAAATTTGAACTCTACACGTAATAACTATTAAATATTTTAAATACCCTCTAAACCCCCATTTTACTTATAAATTTGACCATTCTACTATATATATCATACACTATCTCATAATTAAGAATATGGATATATTTTAATATTTCTCATAATATTTATAACATAGATTTCATTAATCATTGTAATCACCTATAAAATTAGATCTTGAATTGAATTTATAGAATATAATTATAAGAACAATATATTTTTATATTAAGATCCCAAAATATAATGATTAATGTTAAATGAGAATATTACCATATTATAATAATAATTATATCCCACTACTTTATTAAATCAAATACTCATTATTATTATGCCATGATAATATAATTTTTGAATATTTTTATAAATATTTATCATGATTGTTTTACTTATATCATTTATTATGTTTTTATTTTTATAGATTTATATATTATTATTTTAATATTTAACATAAATCAATATGTTACAATTACCCATTTTTACATTTTCAATGAAAAAAAATGTTTCTTGGGCATTTCTCTACTCAAGTACTTTTATTATATATAGATTATCTTAAATGTTTTTGAATTAAAAATTATATTATATTGTTACTTGAAATATTTTGTGTACATATTATCTTATTTTCATCTTTTTTACTAAATTATATATATTATATTCATTGATAAAATGGTATATGAACTTGATTAAATGTTATTATCTTCCCTCTTAGATATATGTTTCCAAATACTTATGAAATTTTTTTTTAACTCATGCTATAATTGTTCATTTATTTTTTAAAAATGTATAAATTTTTTTGTGGCATTTATTTTATCAATTGTACTTCCTATTTCAAAATATTTTGTAAATATTGATGAAATTATTCTAACCATTGAATATATTATACCTTCTAAATATGTTACCCTGAAAATTTCATGAATGTTTTAAGTATTGGATTTTTTTTGGAAGTTCACATGTTAAATAAATAATCACATCACAAAAACTATTTTATTCAAGATAATATTTCTTTATATACCCTCTCATGTGTTCTGTAGGATATGTATTTTATATTCATTAAATGCTCCTGAAAAATATTTAGTTTTTCTAGCTCATGTTCTTTGTATTTTTAAAATTATATTCAAATCACCTTCACCTGTTTTTTTGAAAAAATAAATTCATCTTCCATAGAACATGTTCTTTTTAAAATTCTATATACACTCATTAATTTATTTTAAAAAATATCGTATATATAATTTTAATTTTAGTGGTCCAAAATATGATATAAGTTATATGCTATGTCATTTTTATGTTATTTGACATGCCCAAAATTGTTTTTATCAACATGTTCTTGAATGAAATATCAAATGTTTTTTGGATCCAACTTTTCTATAATTTTACTTCTTGAATGATCTTCGTCTTAACACATATTCCTTAATAAAGAGATTTTGTTCAATATACTCCATCTATATTATCATAATCTCAAACATATACTCTATGAATATATTATAAAGTTTGCATTAACATGTAAATACTTTGTTTCATCTGATAAGTTCCTAGATAACAAAAATACACATAATAAACATAATTAACACCTCATAAAACATATACTAAGAAATGTTCTCTTACATTTCATATATAGTCTATCCATTTGAAAAATTGTTTCATGAATTAATGTGAAATTTTCCATACATTATAAAATATTTTTTCCATTCTAAAATATATATTCATACAAAATATTATAATTTATGAACTCATCCAACCTTATCATAATAATCATTAAGTAAATATTTAGGATGCATGTTACTTGTTAAAAATCTCATGTTTTTGGATAACAAATGTATATTGTTTAGACTAAAATCACATATTATATAAATAATTTAAAAAATATTCCATGTATTTATGTCGAATTAAAATAAACTTCACATCAATAATCTATTAAATTATATTCTATTTACCACTATAAGATTTAATTATTTTTAAAAAGCATCATAAAAAAGTTCTATGAAACACACCAAACACGTTCAATATAGTTTATAACATCCTGCAATACTATTGTTTTGTCAACAAAATATATTCAATGATTTTTAATAAAACATCATTTTAATATTTATCATCATGTAATAGCCACATAATTAAATTATATAAAATCATTCAATATTCTATGAAACTGTGATATTTTTTGTAAAACATACTATATATGTTTTTTTTCTATTTTTAGACATTCAATGTGTTGTTTCTACTGGTGGTCTCTTATAATATATTAGTAATCATTAAAAATATTAATACATTTGTTCTTCAGTATATATCCTATATATGTAAAAATAAATATAGAAATATCATTAATAAATTCATATATATATATATATTATATTATATTTTTAATATCACTATTTAAAGAATTTTATATGTTTAGTTAAATATTTTAATCAAAATAACGCTCTCAAATGTATCCAAGCCTTTTTCAAAAATAATACCACCATAGAAAAGTTTATTTATGTGACTCATTTTAAGATTTTATATTATTGTTATTATAAATAAGGAATCTAATTCACAATTTTTATATAATTCAAAAAATATTGAGATGTTCCCATTACTAGTGTGTCAACAATATTATGGTTCTATTATTACTAATGTTGAGTATGAGCATGACCCATGACTTATGAAAAAATCAAATCACTCAGTAATAATATACATGTAATCACATTGAGTAAACAATACATATCAGAGATTCAGTATACTCTGATAGATCGAAACATTTATTGATTTAATTAAAACAACGATAAAAATGTATAAATTTTCCCATATTTTGAAGATTTAAAATACGGATAGGATTGATTTGTTACAAACAAAACATATTTAATGACCATCTTTGAAAATGATATTATAAAATAGAAAAAAATTTAATTTTACGATAAAGATTTTTATGTATATCATAAATTAGACCCATAAGTAAATGGAGAAATGAATAATTTCCAATTAGTAATACAGTAAATAAATATATGAGAAAAACTATATGGTATTTTTAATGTTTAGTGAATTCAACTTAAACATGCCCCATGTGTAACTTGTGTGAATATTTTCTATAGGTAAATGTATATTAGACAATACACACTAACCACACATCAAACTTATTATATACATGATGGTTATTAGTTTAGGATAAACACCATACCTTAAGTAATAGGAAGGTTATCATCAGAATACAAAAAATTAATGGAATAAAATAGAAGTATGACATTGAATGAAAGTATCATTTTCAATAATTAAAGTAGTTACTGCTGTAAGCATTGTCTAATAACCAAAATCAAATGATTGGGGTTTTGAAAAAAAAATCTAATAAGTATTTAATTAAACTCAACAAATTCCTTATGAGAATACACTTTTAACATAAAAAATATATGACATTAATACACTAAATGTTTATATTATATTATTGTTTAAAGAAAAATTTATTACTAATATTTTTACTTTATTGAGGAAATGAAAAAAGGCCTAATGTATTAATATTGTATGTAACTGTGTGTCTTCATGACATTATATATATTGACATTGATATATATATATATATATATTCTTAAACTCACATCATTTCAATTCCATGGTATTCAATAAATTTTTAGAAAATAACATATAATTTGTATATCTACATAATTTAATTGAAAATTTATTTTCTTGAGTTAACATTTTATGTACTAGCTCATTTGGGTCATGATCACAATGTATTATTAATTTTTTTTAGGAATTTGATTCCCCATTTGGCTAATTTATTTTCCAAACTATCATAATTTTTTAACCTATTTTATTTTTTATATCTCTTAATTTATAACACATATTATAGAAAAATTATTTATCTAATAATATCATGATTGTAGAAATTATAATCCTAAAAAACGAACATTCATGTCCTCAATATGTCATAAGAAGTTTAATTTTTTGTATTTTTCATGAAAATTCAATATTTATTTGTCATTATGTAATATATTAAGAATATTTGTAAATGAGAACTATTATGTAAATTACCAATCATAAAATCTAATAAAGTATTCATATCAATCATAATTGATAAAGAGTAACTGACAACATACAATTTATTATTTATAACTCATATTCAGGATGCTTTTAACTATAAAATAGTTTTCAATTTTTTTTATCAAATATGGATTTTTTCATATGTTATTTGTTTAAAAAAAATATAGTATGTTAAGTATTGAGAATTATCATTTTATGACATGATACTGAAAAAGAATTAAATTGTTTACTTGTATAGTTTCCAATATTATCATTCCTTAGACCCCTAATTTTAAAAAAAATATATTCTATTATTCCTTTGAATAATTTGATAACATAAATTATATTTTATTTCACTTTTATTGTATAAACAATTCCTCGAAATTATTAATAAATTTACTAAAATATGCATTATTCCCTCTCAATTATATATTTGTTGATATCCAAAACATCAAAAAAATTCACATCTCCTTGATTCTTATTGTTAATGTATCACAATTTAATGATTGTTTCTAAAACGAAATATAATAATAAGAAAAATATAATTTTTTATAAGAAAAATTTCATTTATAGAGGTGTATAATAGGTTACGGTAAAGATATTAAGAATTTATGTTTATAGATAATTACAATGATGAATAAAATAATTTTTATAGTGTTTTAGACACATTATACTAATACACTCTTTAATGTATCTCCACTTATCAAGAGGTGTTAATCACACTAAAAATTTATTTTTATATGGATAGAAGAAACTAATTAAAAATTGTTTATTATAATGAATTCATAACTAATACACACTTCCTTTTTTCCTTTTGGTGGTAAAACTAAATAAAATTACATATATTTTGGTGGACGTAGAATCTATAAAAATATTAAATCTGCTGGATAAGAAGAAAGTAAATATAAATTAGTTTAAAATTGATAGATAATATATAATAATAGTCAATATAAATATAACATAAATTTTAATAATTAATCTGGAACATTTATAGTAGCATGGAAAAACTATAATTTTTTTTAATAATATGCTAGTAGTAAAATAAATTAAGAAGCATAATAGTTGGTGATCAATATTGGTAATACATCGGTTATATGGTCGCATATTTATTATTTTATATAAAAAAACAAAAAATAGTATTCCTTAAAATTTTAATAGGTTTCCATATCATAGACTAAATTTTTTAATGTCCTATGATTTTCACAAATTCCATTTTCTATTAGAATTTTAAATGGTGATTACTGACCATTCCCTCAGTTCATTATATACTGAGGCTCTAATGTGGTTCTGAAAAACTACAAAACAAATAATTTGGTGAGTTAAAAAAATAATTATCTCATTTACCAACATTTTCTTGGAAATGATTCATATGCCCACCTCTTAGTATGAAATTCCATTCTGAACATTATCCTACAGTAGATCATGAAAAAATTTAGAATCCAACAAATACAATATTGATGGTATTGACACAATGATCTCTTAAATTCATTATATAATTTTTTCCCTATATATAGTTAAGATATATATGATTTTTTGAACTATATTAGAAATACATTGAATATGGTTATTATATATTGGACATTTTGTCATTAATTAATGTGTTCACTCTCTATAATGTCTCTTGATATTTTTTTACTCATACATTTTCTAAAATTAACATTCAATATAGGAATAATGGATGTATGATATTAAAATTGTGTTTAGAAAATACTTCTTATAGTATTAGATTCTATTATTGGCTCTTCATGTGACTCTTCATCTATATTGAAAGATTTCATAATTAACAGATTTATTTTCTAACATTAAAAAAAATGTAAATTTAAATAATCAATGTGGAAAGAATTTTTTAAATTTAATTTTTTTAAATATTGTCACAATTATATAGTGAAATTCTAAAAATGTTGAAACTAATGATCACGATACTCTATATGATTTTCCCTAATTGATATCATATTTTTTTGACACAAATATTGTTAATGGAGTATCCATTTAAAATATTGACATACTTCCTATATCGTATATCTATAACCTAATATTAAACATAAAGAGATATTTTATTTCTCATAAAATTCATCTTGAAATATAAAAAAACATAAACCAAACCCAAATACCATTATATTAAGATCTAATTTTTTTTAATTATCGGAATCAATATTATTTTATCTCACTAATCCAATAATATCTCAGGCTTTCATAATTATAATAAAATAAAATTCATTTTCTAAGATAAATATTAAATATAGTAAATCATGTATATAAAATTATAGATTAAATAAAATCACATAAAATCATTCACAAATAATAAAAAACATGTACAAATAAAATCATTCAAAATCAAGAATCCTCTACCAATTTATTTATATAAGAAACAAAGAATATATGGAACAATTATTACATATTTATAATTAATATTTGATTAAAAACCAAGAAATTATTTGGAAATAAATATCATAAAAAATATAAATATAAAAATAATCAGTATTGATCCTCTTGATCCCTAAATAATTCCATTTATTTAGCTTCAAACTTATATTATTTCTTAGATTTTGACTTATCTTTTCATTACCCATATAATTACATTATAATGAAAAGTTTCCAATTTTCAAGATAAAAATTTATATTTAAGTTGTTTCAATTTAACTTCAAAATCATGAGCTATCCACCTAAATAGTGAGGACAAATATACAAGTAGTCAGAATAAGAACATATATAAACATTGAAAACTATTCAGAAGTTTTAATGTTAAAAATTGAATAGTAAAATAATGAATATCTATTATTGATGATCAGGATTCTATAGCTAGTATTTTTTTTGTGATTGGAGGTAATTTGTTAGATAAATATTTATCATGTGTTATTCATGATTTCAAAAATAAAGGTATATGCGGAAAACATGGGATAAAATTTTCTTATTAGTAACAATGTATTCTTCTTATTAATCTAGTATTAAGGTGACTCCTTGCCTCAAATTCTTGATAAGAATATTTAACAAAAGTGTTGATCATTTTATATTTTATACCTTCTCATATTTTGAACATGATTTTTATTCCTTTTCATTGGAACTTTTAATTTTTTTTCTTCTTATCCTTAATCTCTTCAATTGGTTATCCTACTAATTTTACTTCTTTAGTGATTTCCCACTTATTAAATGGTTTAGAATATTGTTTTGATACTAAATTCTTATTTTTGATGATTTATATTCCTTACTAGATGACTCAGAATAACGTTGAAAATCCTATATTTTAATATGAGATTCCTTAGCCTATGCCTTAGAAATCTCATCAACAGATAATATATTTTTATATGGAAGGATTCTTAATTTTATTCCACTAATTATGGGATAAAGTACTTCTCTATTAGAAGCATGTTTGTAGTTTAGAAATTTCAAATATAAACTATATTTTACTTTAATTTTTAAAATTTCAAAAAATTTAGTTTTCATATTGAAACTAATTCATGGTAAATTCATATATCCTTCTGAATTTGGTGTATAAGATTATATAATATACCCATAGAAGTAATGTTATTTGAATTAAACTAATTGATATCATCCATTAAATTATTCATATTTCTGTAAAATTAATATTATGAAATGATTTTTATTGAACATTTAGATATATATTCATCTTCTTCGTGAAACTTCCCCTTTTAGGATTGGCGAGGATACCACTATATACCATTAAGTTAAAATAGGATAAAACGTTTTTATAAAATATCCTCAAGGTTCCTTATAGTATCTTCTTTAATTTTAGTCTCTAGAAAACCATATAAGATCATCAACATAATCCTTAATCCATCAATCTTAAAAAATTTTCATTCTACATTGCTATCATTTTCTATTATAGTGGACATTAATTGGTATCTTTACACTTTAATTTTCTAATAGTATGTAAAATAAATTTAATTATATATAAATAAACATGTCATATATTAGTAATCTGTTATCTCTCCCTTTATCAAAAGCTATAAAATTTATCTTCTTTATCATCATCCTTATAAAGGTTAAAGGATTCTTTAGAAAATAAATGTTAAACATATACATGTACTTCATATTCAAAATATCTTAGTCACCTAACAATATTTCTACTATGAGTTGAATAAATTTCCTTGGGAATTGATTTTGATCATTCAATTATAATTACATTATCCTTTAGAAACCATCTATTTATGTATTTCAATATACATTCTAAATTAAACAAATTTTGATGAATAAAACCCTTAAGAATAATCCAAATAATTTCCAATTAATCCATATCAAACATCTCAGTAACCCATTTTGATAGAACCTTTATGGAAACATTACATACCCCTAAAGTATTCAAATCGAAATACATCTTATTTATCAGTATATAATTGATTTATAATTTTCTCACTTCTTAATCAAAAACAAATTTTATATCAATTTGTCAAATACTTCATATAAATTACCAAATTTCACAATATGAAAAAATAAAAACATAGAACCTCTTAATAATATTATACTAATATTTCAACTAATTATTATTCATATATTTGACTTGTTATTATGACACCCTTTATGAAAAATAGATATTTTAGCAATACAATAAGAATATTTATTATATCAGATTGATTCTTAATTAGTAATTCAATATCATATTTATCATAATAATTTATAACCACAGTATTTGGAGATTCTTACTAAAATGAATCATGGTAATTTTAAGAACATTTTCTTTTCTCCTACCCCTAATAATTTATTAGAGAAAAATGAAAAATAAATAATAACAATCTACCAAATTTATTAATTAGTTAAAAATATAGAAATAGATCTGATTTAAGAGAGAACGAGTGAATGGGTAACCATAATTTGAAAAATTGATTTAGTCTATGCTACACATCTTCACAAGAGTATATAGCTACAAAATAACCATAATTAATGAAAATGAAAATGTAGAATAATAATAAATTTTTTATTCTTAATGAATGAAAAAAGATTCTTGCATTTGGATATTATTTTAGTTATATGATAGAATATAATGGAAACCTAGATTGCATACATGGGTAAGGTAGCATCATCAGTGGTTATGTATTACACATTATATCATAAGTATGAATTCGATAGGATATCATATTATGTATTTTTCTTTGAAACATATCTTCCATCTAATTTATTCTATTATTATTACTCAACCTAATATAGGAGCTAACACATACTATTATCTAAATTTATCAAACACTGTGAATCTATCACCATTATCCTTTGATTATATGATTTATGTTTGCATAAACTATTGAGGTTAAATTCAAGAAACATAGTCAATATAGGTAGTATTTTAATATTCAATGTTTTCCTATAAAAATACACATAATTGTTTCCCTTCTTAAGGATGATAATTCTAATATAGTTGAATATTAATTAATTCTTATGTATATATGCATAAAACAAGTCATATATAATAAATTTCCAGGATTCAACATAGAATAAATTCTACTCTGGTGTAGATAAATAATATAGTTCTTTATATTTTATATTTTCAAAATTTTATTCAAATTTTCCAAAAAAATTAATTTAAAAATATATCAATAATTTTAGATTTGTTTTGACTATATTGAATTTAGTTTAATATAAGGGATCAATGAAGATATTATCTAGTTTTATTCAATTAAAATAAACTCTAGATCGATATACCCTTTCTGTATGTGGTCTTCAATGAAATAAAACCTGAATTATTTGTTATTTGTCCATGAATTCTGAAGTGGATTCATGGAAATTGATATTAATGATGAATAATCACATTATATAGTATTAATATCATAATTAATAACAAAATATGAAATCGTTTTACTTTTCAAAAGTGTTTGGGCATAAGAAGTGGAGGATTTTATATTGTTTCCCTAAATAGTACAAATTAAAAAAAATTAATATTATTTGAACTCCAGGAAACTAGATTTTTTCTAAGGATCTAAAATATTACACTTTTACGTTTTCTATTAAAATTTTATCCTCCAATTTTGTATTCATAATTAATTCTAAATACAAAAAATGTTCCCATAGGGTAGAATAACATGGGATGGATTGCTCCTTTCAAATAGTTAATAATGCTTTTTACTTTTAACAAATGATTTTACATAGTATGCTCATGAAACCTAGAATACACACACACACACACACACACTATATATATATATATTAGTCTAGGATTGCTTTATATTAAGTATAATTTATTTCAAATAATTCATCTGAAAGACTTATTATCTACCTGGTTTCTAGATAAATGATCATATAATTCACATTATATTCTCGTTTGTTCACTAGTTATTTTATTTGTCTCCAATGAAAACCAATTTAATTATTATTTTGAATACATAATTTTATATAAGAAAATCTTATTTTATCTCTAATATATTATAGCGCACAAAAAGAAGTTCAGTTCTCCATTAAGCCTCATTTCAAACCAATTTTACATAAAATTCAAAAACACTTTACATTTATAATTACTAGATAATTTAATAATTGACTACATTCACATAAATAATAAATATAAAAATATAAATATGGTTACTATTAGTAATTTTTCTATAAATTGTCTTTATTAAAATGTTTGTATAATTGAATCTAATAAAGCCTTTCATATAAATACAAAGGGGCCTATTTTTTCCATAGCGTTCTTTACTAATATTGAAAATATTATAAGTATTTTTAAAATTATCACAGAATGTTGTTTATATTACATTTAAAATTTTTAAAATATATCCAGTGAGAAAAATATATATTTGATAAATTGAAATTATTATGAGAATCAATAATCTCTCAAATTCTTATTGCTTGAATAAAATACATGGGATGAAATGACTACATTTATTTAATTATTTATTATGTACTATATGCTTTATCAATGAATCTTGTCATTATTTACCACTATCTAAACTTAACAATCCAAATGATATTTTAAAATATATTTAGTTACAAGAACTTGCTTATTTTTTATATTAATTAATTCTCATTCCTTACAACTTGTGAAACAATTCACTTTATCTTATATTTTCAGGGCCCTTATTGGTTAGTTTAATGATTCTAAAACATCAATTTAAATAACTCGTGACATGAATATATAATTCCAAAAAATAAAAATCACTATATTCTACAATTAAATTAGTTAATTAAAATCTATAGTCTCATTTTCTAGAGGGTGAAGCATATGCATTTTCCATTTTCATGGTTGTTGAATCTAATACCACCCTCCATATGTTAAACACATCATTGAGTTTTTACCCATGATTAAATTATTTAATATTAAGATGTTAAAATTATGTTTCAATACATTATATAGAGAATGATTTTTATTGGGTATTTATCATCAAATGTAATGTGAAAAAAATCATTCAATAACAAGTTCCATTGTTTCTAAAATTATTTTCTGAAATATGAGTATATAATCAAATAATAAGTCTTCCATTGAACTTTCATCCAAATTCTCATTTTTTACAAAGAAGTTTTAATGGAAATTTTTTAAATACTATAAATTTTCCCCCTTTTGCTTCCTTTCTTTCAAAATCCCATATAACGCCTTCTTGATAATAGATCTTGGAATAATACAATAGTAAAAATAGAAAGTGTGTTTAATAAATTTTTCTCATAAATAATTTTCAAACAGATATTAAATAAATATTTTATTCACCATTTAATTTATTATATTGTTCCTCATTTCTGATAATCAAGTTTTCTTTTGAGTTCACGGTGATGAGAAATTTTTTGAGTAACGTTTCTATTTTTTTTAAAAGCCTCAAATTAAATCGCTTTTAAATTAATAATAAGATCTTTCTCATTCCACATGTAATTTTAGATGATAATGAACTCAATAAGTGCCTCACACCTTTAATCTAACATGAATACACTTGAAAATATTTCATTTTCATCCACTATGAAAATTTTTCAATTCATTTTTCTATGTCTTTTAATTATTGTCGACCTAAATATTTTTAATCTTATCTACTATTGTCATATACTTTTTTTCACATTCCTTATTATATTAAATTGATCCATCTACCTTTTCTACATAATATAAAGAATGTATAATTGATTCTTTTCAATATTCATTTTTGGAAACTATAGAAATATTTCGTTCTTAGTCAGATTTAGATGTAATCTAAAACTAATATACCCAAAACATTGACCCAATAAGATGAAATATAACTATTCATATAAGGCCCCGACCTTAAACATCTCTTAATATTGAATTAAATGAATAATTCACATTGAGGATATTTTCAGGTTTAGAGTTTTAGATAATTAGAAAATAACTACCACATCTCAAAAGATTACAAAGTAGACACTTCTACTAAGTTTCCATAGAATAAAAAAATCTCTTAAAAAAGAAACATGTCTAGTTCCATGTTTTATATATCATGACTTTCCCTTGATCACATCCTTGACCCTATTCCACATTAGGTCCTGTGAAAAACATTTTAAAAAAACTTGGGGTGAGCAGAAAGAGCTCAGTAAGGGATACACAAAGAATGAAAACTGTTAGTTTATCAAAACAACAAGTAAACCATGTATACTTTATCAAAGTAATACTTTTCACCTTTATTAATTAGAAAAAACTATTCACTGAATAAAAGATCATTACATACCCTTTTGTAACCAAAATATTACCATGAAACCCATAAAAATATCACATAACATATAAAGGTAACTTGGGACATAAACATACTTAAGTGGAATAACCATACAGTCGACTTCCACACATATCACTTAATGAAACAGCCATACGACCAACTTCCATACATACTTAATGGAATAACCATACGGATGACTTTCATACCCAATGAAATAGATGTTATAACGTAACCACCTGTCCTGGTATTCACGACACCACCCATCATATGGTTTATCACGTAACCACCCATCAAATGTCCAAGTACCAATATGAAATCATAAAACATAAAACCAATATAAAGGAATGATAACATTTCCACATTTCATTCACAATATATCATTTAAATATATTGACATAATAGAATCCTTTATAAAAACCATTTTCAATACCAAAATACATAAAAGAGTATATGGTTTTTATTTTATTTTAAAAACATTACGGCATATTGAGGAAGCCAAAGACCAAATAATACTAGCGGTGGCGGAAAATGTCGTTGTCACCGCGTACGTTCAAAGAAACATTCCTTGTTGTTGTTTAGTAAAACGATTCGTAGAAAAAGATTTCTTTTGTATAAAAGTAAAAGTCAAAGGGGTTTATACACCGTATAAAAGATAGTTGTGTATAAAATGAAATATGCCTCAATGAAAGGAGATTGAGACGAAGTCCCTTACCTCGGGTTTGACTTGACTCGATCGTTCTTTAACGTCCTGAATAATAAACTTGAGTTAATTTCTATTTGCTTAAGAACCTTTTTCATGTTTATTATTACTTTTATATCACTTATTTGTATGTTATAAACATTATGTAACCATTTAAGTTAATAATGTTTGTTTTGTCGATATTTGGTTTTTAAGTCGAAAGTGGACTTCTTACAATTACATGTTGTTCGTGTGGTCAAAGGTTCTTTATATCCAGAATGACATTCCTAATTTGGATATCATATATATCATACATATCTATCATATACATGTATTTATAATATCACATAATCATTTAGAGGTAATAAATTAAATGCACCGTTCATGGAGACAGTAAGCCGTACGTACGCATGAATGCTACTTTCAATTCTATGTCATATTAATAAAATTAAAACTAAATGAGAGGTAAGTATATTTAAATTCCAGAATTATATTAATCATTTATATGTAACATACATAATATATATCCATTATATATATGTAATTATAATAGTACATTACATTTGGGGATAAAAAATGAAATGCATCTTTCATGGAGACGGTAAGCCGTACGTACGCATGAACGCTACTTTAATTTATATCTCATAATTTAATGGGAAGAAATAATAATGATATAGAGGTATATTATAATTCCAGTATATCATCATATATAATAACTTTAAATTCATCTTTTATACATCCCACATATGGCATTAACGAATCAAATCACTTTGAGGGGGCGGTAGTCCGCACTTCCTAAAATGAAATTATCATGTTTACCCACAATGGAAACCATAAAGGTATACCAAAAATGAAAAATACAGAAGAATAAGGGAAACATAAACATAATATATATCATATATAAATATAGTGACATCTTAATGTCCACCATTAAAGGTGTTTAAAAGAAGATTGAACAATCATCGTTTCGTGAGGCAGAAATTCACCAACCACAGAAACAGTATGTTCTTTAACCATTAGATGTAGATGTGTGTAAGTGTAGATAGAATGATTATTATAAAAACATCCTAGTATATTGAATATACTGGTTTTGTTACAAAATAAATGAATAAAAAGTGTTTAGGGGTTGGAGAAGAAAAATAAAACAAAAGAACAATAGTGAACACATTACCTCAAAATCGGGTAACTCTCTTAGATTTGAGCTCAAAGGCTTCCTTGGGAAGAGTTCTGCCCAAAGTGAGGCTTAAAGGAGTAAGAGAGGGATGTGGAGAGACAAAATGGGCAGGGTTTGGCCGAGCCAAAGGCTTTGGATGTGTGGGTAAAGAGGTAGAGGTGGGGGCCTTTTATAAGAGGAGAGGAGGGTCACTCTTGGAAAGTAAAGAAGAGTTACTTTATTTTAAAATAAGATTCGGATTTAAGAGGTCCCACATTAATATAATTTGAGGGTAAGGTGATAAGGGTTCGAAATGTACCAATACAATAGGTTTTTGACATGTGTAGGTCATAGATGTTACATTATCATTTTATTTTATTTAAATCCTTTATTAATGAGGTAATCGCTGCAGCATCATGATGTCATAAATAATTTAATATATTTAATGTCTAAAAATTATAAAAAAATAACATGATGTATTAAATCTTTTTATCTTTCTAATGAATATTTATAGTAAAAAATATGACTTGTATAACCTCATGTAAAAATTGTTTTAGTAAAACATCTCATGTTTGTGTCATTTTTTACTATAACATTTAATAAAAAGTCATTTATGTCATTTCCAAACCAAAGTGGCTTCATGGGGTCCCCAAGTTGACCCATGTATTGTCTTGGTCGTCCATGCCACATCCAATGAGGGTAGGACATTTTTCAATCTCATCTCATTTTATTAAAACATTATTTTTACCTTAAACTACACTAATTACCTCTAATCGCGATTAAGAACTTAAAAGTTACTATTCACCAAAAATTATTTTAATCTTATTAAACCACATTTTACTTCTTAATGACAACCATGTTTGTTGGATTTTTGAAAATCAAATCACAGAAGTGACAAAGTTTCATTTAAACGAGAAATCAGTTTCTTTAACTACCACTTAATGGTTTCACTATTCATCAAAAATTGAAGTTTTTCAAAAAAATACCAAAACTTCACCCTAAGATATATTTGATATTCTGAATTCAAAATTTATTTCTAATTTAAAAAATTAAAATCATATAATTCACATTAATTAATTTTATAATTAATTCCCGCTGACATGACAAATAGCGTGTTTTTTATGAAACAATAAGTATCAAAAGATTGACACTAGTTTAAGTCCAATTTCAAAGTGAAATTGATTCCAATGACCACCATTGGATTAAATGTTAAAAATATATTCTAATTTCACTTTAAAACCAATTTAAATGATAATCTAATCGTATAAATAAATTAGATTAAAAAGCAGTTTTGATGTAAAATGTAGTATTTTTCACTATTCATTAAAAAATGAACATTGTCAGAAAAATACAAAAAATTCACACAATGTAAATTTTGATGTCCCAATCATAAAGAATAAGTTTATTTTGAAAAACATAGCTTATAAAATTGTCAAAAGATATATTTAAAAATGGTTTTCCATCAAAAGGCAGTAAAATAATCTTTTAAAAATATTTGTGTATTTCATGATTAAGAATGGATTTATTTTCATTTTAAGCCTCTAAAACACTATCTAATTCCTTAATAGGAATAGATAAAAATATCTATTATTCATTACTTACTTGGGATGTTACATTCTTCCCCCCTTTAGAAAATTGCACCCTCGCAATTTATTTACATATTGAATAAGTGGGGGTATTTATCCCTCATTGCATTTTCAGATTCCCATGTTGCCTCTTCAATCATATGGTTTTTCCACAAAACCATTACCTGATAAATCACCTTATTCCATAACACCTGCTCCCTGTGGTCAAAAATCTGGACTGGTTGTTCCTCATAAGATAGGTTCTCTTCCAGCTGAACTACCTCTGGACTCAAAAAATGAGATAGATCTGGCATATACTTTCTCAGCAATGAAACATGAAAACATTGTGTACCAGAGATAAACTCGGAGGTAATGCCACTCTGTATGCAACTGATCCAACTCTCTCCAGAATTTCATATGGTCCAATGAACCTTGGACTCAGCTTTCCTTTCTTACCAAATCGCATCACACTTTTCCATGGAGAAACCATGAGAAAAACATGATCACCTACCTCGAAAGATAGATCCTTCCTCCAGTTATCCGCATAACTCTTCTGCCTGCTCTGAGCTTTTCTCATGTGTTTCTGAGTCAACTGAACATTTTCTGCCATCTCTTCTACCAATTCTGGTCCCATCAGCTTCCTTTCACCCACTTCATCCCAAAATGCTAGAGTTCAACACTGATTCCCATATAATGCCTCAAATGGTGCCATCTGTATACTAGAAAGAAAACTGTTATTATAAGAAAACTCAACCAAAGAAAGATGTTGGTCCCAACTTCCCTGATAATCTATCGAACAAGCTCGTAGAATATCCTCCAAGGTCTGAATTGTTCATTCTGATTGCCCATTTGATTGCGGATGAAAAGATGTACTAAAATTTAATTCAGTACCCAACGACTTCTGAAGGCCTTTCCAAAAGTTAGATGTAATCCTGGGATCACGATCAGACACAATGGAGAGAGGAACTCCATGTAACATGACTATATATTTAAGATACAAATGGGAATGTTGATCTAGGGACAAAGTATCTTGTTTAGTAAGGAAATGATCAGATTTAGTCAAGCGATCAACAATAACCCATATTGCATTATTACCTCGATATGTCCTCGGTAATCCCACAACAAAGTCCATGGATATGTCTTCCCATTTCTAATCTAGCACTGGTAAAGGCTGAAGCATCCCTTTCGGTAACTGCCGCTCTGCTTTAACCTGCTGGCAAGTCAAACACTTCACAGTAAAATCAGAAATATCCCTTTTCATTCCATCCCACCAGTAATACTCCCTCAGATCTCTGTACATCTTAGTAATGCCGGGATAAACTGAAAATGGTGAACTATGAGCCTCACATAAAAACTCATTCTTCAACTGTGAATCACAAGGCACACATAATCTCTTCCCAAAACTCAAAACACAATCATTATCAATGTTGAATTCAGGCAACTTACCCTTCTGAACCAGCTCTACCTTTTGCTGCAACTCACTGTCTTCCCTCTGTGCTTGCTTAATTCTGTCTGATAGGGATGATCTCACTAATACCTGAAAAAAAATAGAAGAACTTCCTGCACCAACAACTTCTATACCAAATTTCATCAAATCAAAAACCAAAGGATCTCGTTCCAAATGTAGCATGGTTAATTAAGCATTAATTTTTCGACTCAAAGCATCATCCACTTTATTTGATTTTCCCGGATGGTAGTGAATTGTACAATCATAATCCTTGATTAATTCCAGCCATCTCCTGTGACTCATGTTCAGTTATTTCTTAGTGAATATATAATTTAAAATTTTGTGATCAGTATATATTTCACACTTTACTCCATACAAATGATGCCTCCATATTTTTAAAGCAAAAACAGCAGCAGCTAATTCCAAATCATCTGTAGGGTAATTTACCTCATGAGTTTTCAACTTACGTGAAGCATAAGCAATTACCTGATCATTCTGCATAAGGACACATCCAAGTCCCTTCAACAAAGCATCACTGTATATAAAAAACTAACCATTCCTGGAAGGAAGTGCCAAAACTGGAGCATTCACCAATCTTCTTTTCAACTCCTGAAAAGAATCATCACATTCTTTTGTCTAGATGAACTTAACACCCTTATGATTTAGCTTAGTCATTGGACTAGATAACCGTGAAAAATTTTCAACAAACCTTTGGTAGTAACCTGCCAATCCAAGAAAACTATGAATCTCAGTTACATTTGTGGGTCTTGGCCATTCTTCAACAACTTTTGTTTTAGCAGGATCAACAGTTATGCCATCTTTTAAAATAATGTGACCTAGGAAAGAAATTTGTTGTAACCAAAACTCACACTTGCTGAATTTTCTATATAGTTTCTTTTCTTTTAATGTTTGTAAGATAACCCTTAAATGACTTTCATGCTCCTATTTACTTTTAGAAAACACCAAAATATCATCAATGAAAACAACCACAAAATTATCCAAGAACTCATGAAAAATCCTATTCATAAGGTCCATGAATACAGCAGGTGAATTGGTTAACCCGAAAGGCATAAATACAAATTCATAATGGCCATATCTAGTATGGAACACAGTCTATAGAACATCTTCTACTTTTACTTTCAACTGATGGTACCCCAACCTCAAGTCAATCTTCGAAAAATACTGATCTCCCTAGAGCTGATCAAACAAATCATCGATATTAGGAAAAGGATACTTGTTCTTAACAGTAATATTATTCAAGGCTCTATAATCAATGCAAATTCTCATTGAGCCATCTTTCTTTTTAACAAACAAGACAGGAGAACCCCATGGTGATGTTCTAGGTCGAATGAAACCTTTATCTAATAACTCCTGCAATTGCTTCTTTAACTCTAAAAGTTCAACTTGAGAAATTCGATAAGGGGGTTTTGAAATTGGCTTAGAATCGGGAACTAACTCAATAGTAAATTCAACTTCCCGATCATGAATAATACTAGGAAACTCATCAGGAAAAACATCAAGATACTCATTTACCACTGGCACATCATTAATCTGAACAGTTCCTTTATTTTCAACAATATGTGCAAGGTAACATTCATTTCCATCTTTTACTAGTTTCTCAACTTCCTGATATGTTATCAAAATAAAGGGTTCATTCTTGTAGACAAAATGAAAATCTTTCTGAAAAGAAACCATTTTAGCTCTGCAATCAATCTTAGCATGATAAACAGAAATTAAATCCATGCCTAAAATAACATCAAACTCTAATAGAGGCAAAACAATAAGGTTTGCTGGTAGATTCATTCCACACACAAGGATAAGAAGGTTCTGATAATTCCTTTTTGTCTCAACGCTCCCTCCGGGTGTTTTTACCATAAGTTCAGGATTCATATCTTGAGATGGAATTTACAATTTACTAGAAAACTTCTCAGAAATGAAAGAGTGTGTAGACCCTGAATCAAACAAAACATTGGCATAATATGAACAAACAAATAGTGTACCTGATACCACTTCATTCGATGGCCCAACATCTGCTGAAGTTGTTGCAAAAGATTTCACCACCCCATTCTTCTTGTAGTCTGGATGCTTTCCCTCAATTGGGTTCTTCATTAGACACTCATTTGCATAATGACCCATTTCATTACACTTAAAACATCTTACTGCTGGCTTTTCATTGCCTGATTGATCATCCTCCTTATAGTTACGAGCAATATTACCAGACTTACCACACCGAAAGCACTTACCAGACTTGGATAAACATTCTCTAGGATGCATTTTACCACACTTCTCACAGGATGGATATTTGGTATTCTTACCTCCTTGCTTCTTTGAGGAATTCTTCCCCTTTTCCTGCCAACTGGACCTCTTATTCTGTTGTTTTTCATAGAACACCTGATCATCAGCAAACTCCATTTCCACCTTCTCTGCACATCGAACAAGTTTTTCATAACTTTTGAACTCACGAGAAGCTAAAGCCCTTCGATACTTTGTCTTTAACCCTGAGTAAGAACGGTTTATTTTACTATCAAGATATCATATGATGTTTGGAGCATAACTTGCCAATAGAGTGAACTTTGCTTCATAAGCAGCCACTGAATCATCCTCCTGCCTCAATTCTAGGAACTGTTTTTCCATCCTAAGATGAACCACCATAGGAAAATATTTCTCAAGAAACATACCTTTTAATTCGTCCCAGTGAATATCCTCAATCTCATCACTATCCCTGATATTTTTCACCATCAACCACCACTGATCAGCTTCACCTTCAAAACGGTAAATAGCAAGACTAACCTTTTGATGTTCTGAACACCCCATGACATCAAAAATCTTCTCCAGTGATTTAATCCACCCTTCATCTTGCACGAGGTCATATGATCCTCTGAATGATGGGGGATGTTGCCTCATGAAATGTTCCACCACTGACATGTTCCTCTACGGTTGATTTGGCTGATCTCGTGCATGGATACCACCACCATTTATAGCCTGAGTCAACTGTGCCATCACTGCAACAAACTGTTCAGTTTCGATTCCAACCATCTCAGGTTGCTGATTTGGAAGGTTGTCTTCCTCCTGATGTCGTCCCAACATAGTTGCATTGTTTCCTCTGCGGAAAACCATTCTAAACACAGAAATATCTTAGGCGAAGCAACATGGTAATCTTTAAATGCTATATCATTTCAGTCATACCATAAATTAACTTATAAGTTAACAATTTTATAACTCCTAAAGTTTTCTAAACCGACCTCTGATACCAACTATAAGGCCCCAGCCTTAAACATCTCTTAATATTGAATTAAATGAATAATTCACATTGAGGATCTTTTCAGGTTTAGAGTTTAAGATAATTTGAACATAACTACTACATCTCAAAAGATTACAAAGTAGACACTTTAACTAAGTTTCCATAGAATAAAAAAAACTCTTAAAAAAACATGTCTAGTTCCATGTTTTATATAGCATGACTTTCCCTTAATCCCATCATTGACGCTATTCCACAATAGGTCCTGTGCAAAACATTTCAAAAAAACTTGGGGTGTGCATAAAGAGCTCAGTAAGGGATACATAAAGAATGAAAACTATTAGTTTATAAAAATAACAAGTAAACCATGTATACATTATCAAAGTATACTTTTCATCTTTATGAAGTAGTAAAAACTCTTCACTGAAATAAAGATCATTACATACCATTTTGTAACCAAAATATTATCATAAAACCCATAAAAAGATCATATAACATATAAAGGTAACTTGGGATATAAACATACTTAAGTGGAATAACCATACGGTCGACTTCCACACATATCACTTAATGGAATAGCCATACCGCCAACTTCCATACATACTTAATGGAATAGTCATACGGCCGACTTCCATACCCAATGCATTGGAGGTTATAACGTAACCACCCATCCTGGTATTCACGGAACCACCCGTCATATGGTTTATCACGTAACCACCCGTCAAATGTCCAAGTACCAATATAAAATCATAAAACATAAAACCAATATAAATGAATGATGACATTTCCACATTTCAATCACAATATATCATATAAATATATTGAAATAATAGAATCCTTTATCAAAACCATTTTCAATACCAAAATACATAAATGCGTATATGGTATTTATTTTATTTTAAAAACATTACGGCTTTTTGAGGAAGCCAAAGACCAAATAATACTCACGGCGGTGGAAAAGGTCGTTGTCACTGCGTACGTTAAAAGAAACATTCCTTTTTGTCATTTAGTAAAATGCTTCGTAGAAAAAGATTCCTTTTTTATAAAAGTAAAGGCCAAAGGGGTTTATACACCATATAAAAGATAGTTGTGTATAAAACAAAATATTCCTCAATGAAAGGAGATTGAGACGAAGTCCCTTACCTTGGGTCCGACTTGACTCGATCGTTCTTTAACGTACTGAATAATAAACTTGAGTTAATTTCTATTTTCTTAAGAACCTTTTTCAAGTTCATTATTCCTTTTATATCACTTATTTCTATGTTATAAATATTATGTAACCATTTAAGTTAATAATGTTTGTTTTGTCGATATTTGGTTCTTAAGTCGAAAGTGGTCTTCTTACAATTACATGTTGTTCGTGTGGTCAAAGGTTCTTTATATCCAGACTGAAATTCATGATTTGGATATCATATATATCATATATATCTAGCATATACATGTATTTATAATATCACATAATCATTTAGAGGTAAGAAATGAAATGCACTGTTCATGGAGACGGTAAGCCGTACGTACGCATGAACACTACTTTCATTTCTATGTCATATTAATGGAATTAAAACTAAATGAGAGGTATGTATATTTTAATTCCAGAATTATATTAATCATTTATATGTAACATAAATCATCTATATCCATTATATAAATGTACTTGTAATAGTACATTACATTTGGGGATAAGAAATGAAATGCACCGTTCATGGAGACGGTAAGCCGTACGTACGCATGAATGCTACTTTCATTTCTATTTCATAATTTAATGGGAAGAAATAATAATGATATAGAGGTATATTATAATTCCAGTATAACATCATATATAATAACTTTAAATCCATCCTTTATACGTCCCACATATTGCATTAACGAATCAAATCACTTTGAGGGGGCGGTAGTCCGCACTTCCTAAAATGAAATTATCATGTTTACCCACAATGGAAACCATTAAGGTATACCACAAATGAAAAATACAGAAGCATAAGGGAAACATAAAAATAATATATATCATATATAAATAGATTGACATCTTAATGGCCACCATTAAATGTGTTTAAAAGTATATTGGACAATCATCATTTCGTGAGGCCGAAATTCGCCAACCACAGAAACAGTATGTTCTTTAACCATTAGATGTAGATGTGTGTAAGTTTAGCTCAAATGATTATTATAACAACATCCTAGTATATTGAAGATACTTTAGTTGTTACAAAATAAATGAATAAAAATAGTTTAGGGGGTTGGAGAAGCAAAATAAAACAAAAGATCACAAGTGAACACATTACCTCAAAATCGGGTAACTCTCTTAGATTTGAGCTCAAAAGCTTCCTTGGGAAAACTTATGCCCAAAGTTAGGCTTCAAGGAGTAATATAGGGATGTGGAGAGACAAAATGGGCAGGTTTTGGGCGAGCCAAAGGCTTTGGAAGTGTCAGTAAAGAGGTAGAGGTGGGGGCTTTTTATAAGTGGAGAGGAGGGGCACTGTTGGAAAGTAAAGAAAAGTTACTTTATTTTAAAATGAGATTAGGATTTAAGAGTTCCCACGTTGATATAATTTGAGGGTAATGTGATAGGGGTTCGAAATATACCCATCCAATAGGTTTTGGACATGTATAGGTCATAGATTTTACATTATCTTTTCATTTTATTTAAATCCTTTATTAATGAGGTAATCGCTGCAGCATCATGAGGTCATTAATAATTTAATATATTCAATGTATAAAAATTATAATACAAATATCATGATGTATGAAATCATTTTATCTTTCTAATGAATATTTATAGTCAAAAATCTGACTTGTATAACCCTATGTAAAAATTGTTTTAGTAAAATATCTCATGTTTGTGTCATTTTTACTTTAACATTTAATAAAAAGTTATTTATGTCATTTCCCAAACAAAGTGGCTCCATGGGGTCCCCAAGTTGACCCATGGATTGTCTTGGTCGGCCATGACACATAAAATGAGGGTAGGACATGTGTCAAGCTCATCTCATTTTATTAAAACATTATTTTTACCTTTAACTACACTAATTACCTCTAATCGCGATTAAGATCTTAAAAGTTACTATTCACCAAAAAATTATTTTAATCTCATTGAACCAAATTTTACATATTAATGACAACCATGTATGTCATATTTTTGAAAATCAAATCACAGAAGTGACAAAGTTTCATTTAAACAAAAAATCGGTTTCTTTAACTACCACTTAGTGGTTTCACTATTCATCAAAAATTGAAGTTTTTCAGAAAAATACCAAAACTTAACCCTAAGATATATTTGATATTATGAATTAAAAAATTATTTCTATTTTACAAAATTCAAATCATATAATTCACATTAATTAATTTAATAATTAATTCCCGCTGTCATGACAAATAGCGTATTTTTATGAAACAATAAGTTTCAAAAGATTGACACTAGTTTAAGTCCAATTTCAAAGTGAAATTGATTCCAATGACCACCATTGGATTAAATGGTAAAAATATATTCTAATTTCACTTTAAACCCAATTCAAATGATAATCTAATCATATAAATAAATTAGATTAAAAATCAGTTTTGATGTAAAATGCAGTATTTTTCACTATTCATTAAAAAATGAACATTGTCAGAAAAATACCAAAAATTCCCACAAAGTAAATTTTGATGCCCAATCATAAATAATAAGTTTAATTTGACAAACATAGCTTATAAAATTGTCAAAAGATAGATTTAAAAATTGTTTTCCATCAAAAGACAGTAAAACAATCTTTTAAAATTATTAGTGTATTCCATGCTTAAGATTGGATTTATTTTCATTTTAAGCGTCTAAAACACTATCTAATTCATTAATATGCATAGATAAAAATATCTATTATTCATTACTTACTTGGGATGTTACAATTCAACATTCAAATACATTACATAATTCATTATTAGTTCATCAAGGGTAACTAAAAACAAATTATCCTTAAATTAAACATGGTAAAAGTTGAACCATTATTCAAGATAATTAATTTATCATTATTAAATATAATATATAAACCCTCATCAAATAATTATGATATGGAAATTAATATATTCTGTTACATTTTAACATATAATACTTTAAAAATAATAAGATAATAATTAATCTAACATCATTGATTCCTAATACCTTCCTATATAATTATTTTATATTGTGATTATGGGTAAATCATATTTATTAAAATATTTGAATATGTATAGATGTCCAATCAAGTTCCTCGATCAACCATTTTCTTGGTAACATGTTTCCTTATTGAGACATCCAATTATTTTATCTTGATATTATTTTATAGTGGAGATTATTGAAACCAAATCTACTTTGGTTAATACTATATTAGTCATTTTTTCTTTAAATACCTAAATTTTTTTAATATATAATATTATGGGGAAATAAAAGAAAAAGATTTCGAAATTAAAGATTGGATATATCCCAACGATTTGGGATACATAAATGATAAATTATTGTAATATTTACCTCAAATCACATATCTAAATTATGTAACATGTAATATATTAACTTTATTTCTTTTTAGTGAAATATCTATATGATTAAATATTTTCCCCACTATAAGCAACCACATATAAAGATTTATTCTTCTTTAAAATGGAGGTATATTTTCATAATACTCTCAATTATTGTTGAATTTTTCTATATCCACATTTATATTTTAAACTTATACAGTAATCTTATTTATATATTCATGTTCAAAAGGTTTTATAGATGTATAAACATTTCCCAAACTTTTAAATACTCGAGTTATATTCTTATTTTTATCAACCACCTTCTTATAATTCTTTTAAATTTCCTAAAAAAATTAGTAACATTATTAATATCATCTTGGAACTTATAAAAAAATTTATTTAACTCTTGTACACCAGAAACATAAGAAAAATATTAATTACAATAATCATAATCATAATCAATAACCTTGTTTAAATTTTCTTTCAAGAAACAATTTATAGATTCCTTTTCATGAACAAAATAATAAATTAAATTAGAGACCCCATTAAAACTTTAGGAATTATTTATTTTCACATATACATTATTTTAAAATAATAATCTTTTTTTAAAATTTTACTATTTGATATTAAATATTTATATATTCTTTCTTATTAAATTTAATGAATTTAACATTTCAAGATTTAAAATTTCAGTCAGAGTTTTCCTAATTGCCTCTTCTTCTCTTATACCTTCAATTTTTTTCTTACCTAATACCTTATATATCTTTATATTGTCATGATAATTCCACAAAATAATTTTTTATTTATTCTAATTATTCATGCTCACTTTTCAATTCTTTAAAATAAAAAGATAAATAATAAATAATATAAGTATATTTAAAAGAAACATTTTTCTTTTTGATATCCTCCTCCTCTAATGGTTTCTTTAGCTCTACCTCAATATGAAAAAATATTCATAATATATTTTCAAGTATGTAATATTAAAAAACATTACTCTCATTAATGGTAAATTTCATAAGATTCAATTTATTCGGTAATGTTCATAGTACACTTTAAATTGTGGTTGAGATCTCTAGTGTTTCTCCTAGTATACTAAATCAATGGAAAATATCAGTAAAATTGCATCATATTTGATACACTGTGTCATTTTCAAACATATAGTATTCTTGATACTCATCTTGGTGCAATCCAATCTTTGTCTTTTGAAGGTATTCAATTCCATAATGAGTTATAAGTAATATCCACCTTATATTGTGATCTATCTTACATACTGATACATAGCAAAATAAATTATGAATAATATAACGTTAATAAATATTCTTGATCTTGTAATTGAAAAAAATAGTTAGCATCAAAATTACAAGTATGTGTGATAGGACATCCCATAGATAGTTCCTAGGGTTTTATTATTCATATATAGTTATTAATATCAATATTCTTAATATATTCCTCCATATGATCCAATAAGGATCTATAATCATTTCCATCTCTATATAGTGGATTGTATGGAATTAATCTATTATTAATTCCTTGAACAACCTTTAATGAAATATCTTTTCCATAAAATGTTTTTAATTATGGGATTTTGTTAGTTATGAACAGAATATATCTAAATTTTCCAAAATAGATGACACTAATTATTTTCCCTGAATGGTTTTAAAGATTGAGGTGGGGTGTGTGGGGGGGGGGGGGTGGGCTGTAAATAACTATTTTTAATAATTAATGAGAAAAAACCTAAAAGATATGAATTTAAGGATTTTTATAGTGGTTTAGAAACTATTTCCTAATTCACTCTTCCCAACATATGCACTTATTAAGATGTTTGGATCACAATGAGACATTAATTATAAAGGAGTCACAAAAAATTACAAGATGTCATTTATAATGGAAGAAAAAACAATGAACACTACCTTCTAGTTAAGTAGTAGAACCAAATAAAATGTAATACCCTTTATGGAGGTATAACTTGAACAATACCAAGTTTTCTTTAAAAACCAAAAACCAAGAATAATGAAATTCCCACCAATTAATGAATACAATGTAAAAAAGAATATAAATAAAACTAGAAATAAAATGATTACGTTTGAATATTTTAAAAGAACAATCATACAATAAAGTTTTTTTAAAAAAATTATATAGATATAAGGGGTTGGGAAGTGTTTTTATAGGTAATAGATATTGGTAACCCATTTGTTTTTCATGTCCCTTCATTATTCTTTTATTGGCATAAACAAAACATTGCCTTCCTTCCATCCATCCAATGGCCCAAAGGCCTTCAAAATTTTCATTATATGATAAGACCCCCTTTTAAAGGATGAAGGGGGTGGAAACCCAATGACATCATGGACATAGGACACTCACACTCGAATGATGAAAGAGTAAAAACCAGAATGACATCAGTGAACTCCTCCTCCCCAGCATGTGAACAAGAAGAAGGTTTTATAATTAATATTTTTGTTTTCTATGGTTTCCAAAAAAAATTCCAATTTAAGAATTATAAAATTATCATTTCCAATGTTATCATTTAATCTTTAATTTAGTATTAAATAATATTATTGAGAAACAATTAAATTAATCATTAGTCATGTTTATTAAAATCGTTATTACTTATCATTATATTTTTGTTTTCATACTGTCTACATATACTTCATAGTACAATAATAAATTTTATGATATCCTATGGTAGATTATGAAATGTTATTAACACACATATGCTTACAATATTATTTTTATTGATAAGACATTGGCTCAAATTCAATGCCTTTTAATGGTTATCTAAGTAGTGTTAGTGGAGTTAAATTTTTTCATGAAATGTCTTAACATGTAGTTGAATATTCGTCATTTCATGATTTGACTTATTTATTCTATTTTAACACATTTTCTATCTATGGTGACTCTTAAGAGTCGTTTTTCATTTCAAAATTTTTTTAGGTCATCATCAAATGTAGAAAAACTATTTTACAAACAAACCAAGGTTGACCTCGAACCGATCACCTGATTCGGACTGAGACAAGGCCCAAGACGCATTCCCACTCCCCCCAAGATGAAAAATAGTGTTGGGGAGTCAATTGAGTAATAAATAAAATTATTTTTTCCAATATAAATAAATAAAATAGTAGAATGAAAAGGAGCAGTCCAAATAAATAAATACAAATTACCAAATGAACATCATTTATACAAAAGCTAAAAATATAACCAATTGAACAACCAAACCAAAAATAATCCAGAAAACCACAATGTCACCATGTTACCCCAAGGGTTACTCTCAGATACCAAAATCAACCATCTCCTATGGTTATCAATACCATTCAACATCCTGCACTAAAAGGTAAAAACAAAATAAACTACAAGCATGGTTTTCAAAACAAATAGGCATGACGAGAAAATCTACTCTAAATGAAATTCCACTAAATAAAAGAATCGTAAAATTAAGGTTTGAAATAAAATATATAAAAATAGAATTTTTAATAAATTTTTCTCTTCAAAATCAAAAACTTTCCATTTAACTTTTACAATTTTAAACCATGTTCCTTTCCAAGAAACAGAAATTAACGATTTTGATGAAAAATATGTTTTTCATCAAAACTTTGATAAGTTAAGTGTACAAAATTTCCAAAATATCTTATATAATATTTTGAATACAAAATCATCACTTTTTAATAGGCTTTTACCATACAAGATATCAATAAAAATTAATACATAATAAAGGAAATGGAAATGTAAGAATGCTAAAGTACCAAATAAACCAATTATATAAATTATACGTCATAGAGACCTAAAAACTGAAGAAAACGGTAGAAACTATGAGAAATGTGGAATAATGTTGAACATAATGTACATTTTGATTAATCCTGAAGTCATGCCTCACCTAACAACATCATTTTTTACCCACACACCTGATCACACCCAACATAGTGTGACTGATCGGCACACTCATGTAGAAAACAAAATAAATCCCATAATATGGGAATCCTGCGAAAGGGAAATAATAAGATACTACATAAACTCTTCCCCAAAAAACCACTACCTGTGATAGGTTTCGATGTCAAGAGTAATGTTTGGGTGAGACAACAATGTGAAACAAGAAGACAATTAGAATCACATATATCATAAACAAGAAACTCACACAACAAGATACCCCTAAGCTCCCAAGGAACAATAATTTTATTTTAAAACATCCAATTATAAGGGATCCTTTCAGTGTAGGCCTCCCAAAACAATAAACATAATCAAGGAAATATAATTATTCAAGGAGAGTTTTTAAGATAACTCATTCCACAAAAGATCCAACAGAGCATCGAGAACCCCTCAATAAACAACTGATTTTCAAGGAACATGATCCCCCATTCTAGGTGAGATGGTGAGATACCTTACGAAAGTTCCACTATGTTACTTATTTGAAGAGACTACTTCTCTCAACACATTGTGTCCCCCCTGGTTCTTATCAGTAAATCTTCACAATGGGAGGCTGATGGACCAGAGTGGAACTATTACAGTTCACGATACATAGGGAAACCAGGGGCCCTTCTCTAAAACACTGACTCCCCATTCCTTCATTCTACGTCAAATGGTACTAGTGTTCACCCTAGATCACAATATAGGAAACTCAAGGGTCTCCCATTTTATATAGGTCATGCAGTCTGGGTCCAATCCTAGATCCATCAATTTTTAATGACTCACTTGCTCGTCTGGAAAGCCTGAGGTATCAGAGTTCCTATAGAAATTGATTTACTGACTTCAGAGATTCCAAAACATAATGTCTCTAAGGTTTCCATCCTTGAGCATAAGAAACAACCTAGAAAGATATCTGAGTTATATAGAGAATTTAAATTTCTTGTCTACATTCACATGGAACTAACCAGTAAGAACATATAGTATTTCTGGCACAAGAGTTCCTCTGTAACTCCAACCCAGGCATGAGACCAATTCATCACTATGAAGGTTACTCAATACCCCCATTCCTTTTTTGTTTATTTCATTTATTCGTGTTATGAATCCCATATTTGGGATTCCCTGTGGAGCGACTTCAATTCTTTTGATCATGATAATCTTCTTTCGATCGTAGGGGGGACTTCAATGTCGTCACTGATCTGGAGGAATGTAGGGGAAGATGTTTGTTTAACAGGAAGGCCAATCTCGTTTTTTCTCAATTCATGGTCGATAATAGTCACATGGATATTGGATTATCAGGAGACCACTTAATTTGGTGTAACATCTAGCGGCGTCCCCATAGGTCCTCGAGCCGATGGGATCGATGCGTGGCCAACATGTCCGCAATATCAGCTTACACAAATACTTTGGATACACACTGGGTGAATGGTCAGTCGGATCATTCCCCGATCATTATATAATTTTCATATAGTAAAGATCCTTATACCCATTTTCATTTTTATCATTACTGGATAAGAATCATGGGCTATAGTGATCTGGTTCGTGACTCTTGGGCCCCCCCTGTTCAGGGCCATACATGGTGCACTCTTTAGAACAAGATAAGTCGACTCAAGTAGAGTCTTCTATCATTGTCTAAGGATTTACCAGAATCTGATAAAGACCTCAAAGCAGAAATGAAGGATTATTATTATCCTAAATGGTGTCTCAAGGAGGATTGGAATGGCAGGCTATTTGAGGAGATTTCTAGTAAAAAAGAGATCCTCCCGGACATGTTGTTGAGGAAAGAATGCCTGGATATGGAGGTGGCTATGATCATGTTACTTAAAGATGGTGATAAGAACACTACATTCTCCCAAGCCTACATGTAGGTGAATAAAAGGTGGATAAAGATGAATATTGGGAAGGGGGATGGCGCCTTCATAGAAGATTGGGAGGTGGTAGGGGCTCTTTCTCACTCTCAATTCCGTGACATTCTTGGTTGTCCTAGAACCACCGTTCCTAATGGGTATATAAGGGGAGACATGTGGCTCCTCAAAAACCTCCACACTATCTCCTCATACTGTGACAACAATGTCTGAAGTGGTATTCCTCAAGAGAACATAATACATTAATCCATGATGTCTTTGAATCCTGAGAGTACGGTGGGTCCTAATAGCTTCCCTAGATGATTTTATAGGATTCATGGGACATCATGAAAGGGGATATATTTTTGGTAATCCAAGACTTCTTCGGGGGAGGGCCTCTACCTAGAGTTTCATCTGCAACAACAGTGGTTCTCATTCCCAAATAAAATTCTCCGACATCTATTGAGAATTTTCGCATGATCATCATGTGAAAAATTCCTTATAGAATCCTCGCAGGGATCATCAATGAAAGGTTTTCCATCCATTTTCACCTTGAGTGAGGATTCATAATCAATGCTCTAGAAGGTATGCGTCTCTCTCCATGGAATATTGATATCATTTTATGATGCTACAGTTCAGGCTATATGTTGATCTCATTCATGGGAAAAAGGTTTAACTTCATTAAAGAACATGCGGGCTTCTCCAAGGATATCCAATCTCACCAAGCATCTTTATCATCACTATGTAAGTTCTTAACTTCCTCATTTAATCCAACCATTCCAGAGATTCGATACTTCCCTTCCACAGAAGGATGCACTCCCCTTCTATTTCTCATATTATATTTACCGATAACTCCATTATTTTCATTAATGTATCCTGTAGTCCAACATACGGCCTGAACAGAGCATTGGATGCGTACTGTCATTTGAGTGGTCATATCATCAACAAGAGTAAGAGAAACTTTTATATCTCTAATACATTATCTAATAGGTGTATCATCAAAGTGGGTCTCATTTCGGGAATGCACAAAGGAAATCCTCCCATGCTGTACCTTGGATTCCCACTATCACCAATGCCCCTAAGTATTCATGATTTTGACTCCATTGTTTGTAAAATCATGAAGAGGGTTCTTAACTGGAGGAGCCATTTATTTTCCTTCAGAGGAAGGATCGCCATGGTGAGCAACGTTCCTTCGGCCAAACCGATTCACACCCTATGTACCATTAAAATCCCTAAGGGGGTTATCCGCAACTTGGACAAGATTTTTACTGTATTTAGTTGGGACCCCATGAATAAGGTAAGAAGGCACATGGTTTCCTGTCGTAAGATGGTGTGGCCAATCAATGAATGTGGTATTAGCATCTGAATTCTTAGTGATTCCCTTACCTGCAAGCATGAGAAAATGGACTGGGAAGTGCCGGAGAAGAGTACATTATGGGTAATGACCTTTCATGCATGTGACGTTGGGAATGTGGGTGTTAGGGATGAGAATGATTTCCCTCTTTGGAACATGATTATCCCCTGGTGAACTCCTTCAGACCTCACGCTCATTGGATCATCAGAATAGGGCACACCCCTTTTTAGCATGACAACTGGTGTGGGGAGGTAATTTGGTACCTGAGGTACCCTGTCACCAACATTTACTTAATAGAGTCCATCAAACATCGACCTTTAATTAGTGTTTTCCTTGACACGAACTAGAAGAATCTGTTTAACCTTATCGAGCTGACTATGGATCCCGATAAGTGTGTGTTCACCCCATATTCGTCTGGTGAATTCACAACCAAATAATACTGTCATGGGTCTGTCATGGTAGTAGTGGTGGATGTTTGGAGCGATGTACTGTGGGATACAGACATCCCCAAAAAATTGAACTTCCTTACTTGGAGAATCCACCGCAGAGCCATTCCTACTAATGAGAACATCAAAAGGTTTTGGGTGAGCATCTCCTCAAAAAGAATTTCTCATAAGCCATACAAGGAGGACCCCTCAGATCATTTGATCATTTAAAGTTATTAGGTGAACGAGGTGTGGACTTTTTTTGGGTGATTTCATTGGATTTTTTTTCAGCCATGGCATATCAATACTTCCATACCCCCTGGTTTCACAGCTCGGGTGACTAGGGCATGGAGAGAAGAGAACACACTCTGGTACTGCATGTAGAATGATTGTTCATGTTAAGTGTATGAAACGAGTACCTACATGAAGGGGTGGCCTCTTATTCCCGAAAGATCATTTTTCAAACTAAGATCATACTACTTGATATAGTCCATGTTCTCAGAACCTGGAGGAAGAATCCTACCCTTCAGTAGTTTCTTCCCACCCTGCATAATCCCCCTATGGCCCACTCTTCATCCTATAGAAATTGGGTTTTCTAGATCCACCATCGTCACGGTTTCAATCTCAACACCAACGGCACCTGTATTTTGGGAAACATGAGTCGCAGGGGTCTAATTCATGATTACAATGGCTTGGTCATTCGTTCCATCTTTATCCAGTTGGTTCAGGGTACATCTCTCCTTTCCAAGTCGAATACCATGCTCACATGACTCTATGTGTGCAGCCAAAGGTGTGTGGTTCTAGTGGAGGTGGAAACCAATTCCATTCTCATATCTAATGCTCTCCAAGGCCTCAGCAGTGCACCTTGGTCTATTGAGTATATCATCCGAAATTGTCGGGGTATCCTTGGCACCAACACCAATGTTTCCCATACCAGTTGAGTGGGAAATAAATCCACAGACTACCTTGCCTAATTTTTTTGTTCTAGATAAGAGGCTCTCCTCTTTCAAATCCCACAAATTCTGAAACCAATTTGGATAAACATTCTTATAGGGGATTCCCTAGGCCTTCACCACTTTAGACCACCATAGTTTTTTTCCTCAGCTACTTGTGTGGCTACTTGTGTGTTCCATTACTTATCTCTAAATACAAAATTTTCATTATTTTTGATCGGTAGGTGATAAAAGATTGAAAATAATGATTCCTAAATTCAATGGTATAATGAAATGGTAAACCTACCTCAAATCACATGCGCAACAACAATACCAACATGAAATGATTTTATGAAGATTCCAAGAGACAAGAAAATACTAGAGTAACCTTAAGAAGAAAAACCCACAAAATAAACTAAGGGATGTATGAAACCAAGATCCACTAGACCAAGGTAGAAGAAGAACTCAAGAGAATATTGAGTAATGTGGAAAAGGATGAAAGTCAAAATGAGGACACCTTGATTATTTATCCTCAAAACATGATAAAATCACCCTAGAAACTTCATAGAAGGGGGTGCGAGGCATGAGTAAGAAGGGGATTGCATCTCTGGGGCATCAAACCAAATGGGGGAAGAATATGGTGATTTTCTATTAAATATGAAAAGGTTATAAGGTTAAAATCACATTCGTAATGACTTAGACGGGTCACATGCTTTTCCAACATTGTTATCCAAACTGTGTGGCATCCATGGATCTATCTCTATCTTAGAAGGAAAAAATTCATCGTTAGACCACATGGTTTACCAAAATGTGTGAAAACTGTACGATCACCCCTATCCAAAAATGAAAATGGAGAGACAATTTCCTAAGAAATGGTGAACAATTTCCCCTAATCATATGCTACCTACTGTCAAGCCCAACAATCCCTATTTTCACCAAAAACATTTGGGGAAACTAAATAATAAACTCAAGACAAAAAATAAACAAAAGCCACAAAAAACCACAAGACATCGAAAACTTGAGTAAAAAAATAAAATCCCTAAGCGGATCCAAAACAAATGATGCAAATAAAAATACGGGTTGAAAATTCTTCCAACCATTATGATTTATTCCCCCATAAAGCCACAAAAATCCCTTGTTGATTGATTCAAGACAAAGGATTACTACAACCACATGATCCAACCTCAAAAAACCAAAAACACATCATCTCGCACTATAAAATACATACGAATCTTACCTAAAATGTACCATCAATAATAGAAATTGATGAAAAATAATTGAAATATAAAACATTACCTATACAATAATTCCTCAAGTAAAACAATTGGGAATACTTCTAAAAACCCAAAATTCACTTATATGTAAATAATTGGAACTAAGAACCCAAAAAACCCCTATGGGGCGAAGAAAATAATAGAGAATTAACTGGTTTACTAGTATGGGATGCCTAAACAGACTCTGCACCATTAAGAATCAACTAGAACCAACAAACTCTTCGATAAACCAAAACAATATCCACAGTGGGTCCCCCCACTATTTATAAACTAACCAACATAGACCCAACATCCCAAAAAAATAAGAGACCTACCACAAAAAAATGCAAAAATCTCCACACTGACCAAACCCCCACCACAAGGGGTCTTAATGAAACAAACTATAGATGAGAACAAGAAAAAACAAGAACAATACACAAGGATAACCACATAAGGACCTAAATGGGTAAATAAATCCTCAATTACTTTTAAAGAATAATGGGACCTTCCAAGACAAATAAAATAAAACAAAGAAAATTAAAAATTCCCCATCTCGACACTAAATACAAGGCTAGACCAAGGTCCCTCACACCCATGTGATTCGTAACTATACACAAGATTCACTTCAACTCTTATGGAGAGAGCCCCGATGTCATGAAGAAAACATTACCTCACAGTGAGAAGCTAATAATACTCGATCAGAACACCCACTTCTGGTGTCATGAGTGGCCACAAACCACCCAGTGTTAAGTAAATAAACATAACACACCCTGATACTCACTTCTCTCTGACAGGTCACCTTCAATATGATTTTGATATAGAGTAAAAACCCTCATGATCCTCATTTACTATACTGAGATATGATATGAACAATGTACCCACAGAATGCACCTCCATATAAAAAGGAAAACATTTCTAAATTACCCAATGAAGCACATTCATTAAAAAAGTTGTTCTCAAAAATTCTAAAACATCATATATTATATTATAAAAAAAATAAACCACCAAAAACACTACTATACATAACAACAACAATAACGAAGAAACACTTAGAAAGGGGAATTATAATGAGTCCAAAATATCATCCCAAACTTATAAATGGGATTGGTTATATTTTAAAGTGGTGGATTCTGATATAAATATATTATAAGAAATACATTGATATAACTCATGTATGTGACCTAGGAGTCCACATGTAAGGATGGTCTTCAGAGCAATCAGACATGATGGCATCTTATGACCAAGCCTTCCATATTGATGAGACATCATGATACTCTGCTTAGATGAACCAAAAATAGATCTAAAGGCCTTTTAATTCCATTAACAGCAAAAAAAACATTTGGAATATTTCCCATCTTGAAATTAGAATTAACTTTACTTATTCTAGACACTAGAGGATGGTTTTCAACCTCCTGAACTCCCAATATCATATCTTCAATCTGAACCACTTACCTCACCACACTAACAAAGGAGGTTAAACTGAAATCTGACACATTCGACTGCACATCAGGATGAAGCCCACTCCCAAAACGATAAGCCTTCAAGGATTTATCCAGAACACAATTCAAGAAAGAAATGAACTAGTTCCAAAAAATGACAAAGGAACTCCAACAATGACCCATCACCTTGCTATAGATAGCATGTCTCCATCCGCATCTTTATCCTCATTTTCTTAGAGAAATAATCTCAGATGAAATAAACCTTGAAGAAATCCCATATAATATTTTCTTAATGCTTGGTTCCATAGTATGACTTCCACCACATATAGGTTGGATCTTCTAGAATAAATTTTTTGAAATTCACCTTTCGATACTCATAAAACTTAAGGAAATTGAATTTTCTCTCAATTTTATGCATCCACTCATCTTAATAGAGAGAAACCCCTTTACTATAACATAAAGGAGGATTCAAATTTTAAAATGCATGAAGGAAGTCCTTAGGTTAATTAACTAGAGGGACCACTAATTTTGAACCACCCGTGGTTTCACCTTGAATATCCATCAAAACTTTTGGGGGCATACACGATGAATCATAATAAAAATTATCCCATTCAAAACCAATTCACCAACACATATTTTATGACATAAAACACGATATAAAAACACTTATTAACCACAATATAATGAACCAAACAACCTATGATTCTAAAAACATCCCAATTTTCCTCCTAAAATCATGAATGAAATGAAATAAACCCAGTGGTATGCATACTCACAAATTGTATTTTGTGGAGTCGCACACATGCACATTCCTTTTCAACCCTAGAAACTCATCAAAATATCCCAATATAATAACTTATCTTTCCATGTCACGATCCATCCACATTTTTACACATATCTATTTAGGTGGTCATTCATCAGAATATCAACGATCAACACAAAATATTCCCATTTTTTTGAATAAAAGTTCAACTAAATTTTCATATTCTCAATTTAAATCCCATTTCAATTTTTACATGGAATCCTAAGAGTCCTCTATTTTTTTTTTCCAAAAACCATTCCATTTCAAAAAAAAATTTCCCAAATTTCACAATACACCATTAAGAATACTACTAACCACTTAGTCAGAATTCATTTTCAAACACCATACATCAATCCATTTTATCCGGCTTAAAATAACATCCCATTGGTCTAATACAAAAATCCAATTCATCCCATTGAAAACATTTCCATTAGCTTAAAAAATATCAATACTTTAAAATCATTTTATTAAAAACTAATTTCTTCTCATTCAAAAAACATTTTCCAATAAAAAATTTCTCCTTCAAACAAAAAACCAATGGTTTTGATAAATAAAATTTAATCTTGGTAAACCATAACCTGATTTACCCAAAAACTTGATTATAAAAAGCTATTTTCTCATGATTTGTTCAAAATAAATCTGAAAAATAATTTTCCATCATCACAAAACCAAACCATCACAACTTTAAATATAGTTTTCAAAATTCAAAAATAAGGTTTTTAAGTATTATTTTCCAAATCAAGGGAGACACAAAAATATTGAGAAGGGGAAACTAATATCAATGGAAGACTTGGCTATATGGATGGTTGTTATATTCCAATCCTTCCACCATCATGGTGATTCTTCCTAGACCATGTCCTTGGATCCATAAGGATTTCAAGGATATGTGATATCATTGAGACCTTATCCAAACTCTCCTTTTCATTTCCAAATAACAAAACATCCCACAATAATGAAACAAACCAAGCCAAACCCGACTGGCCATGGAATCTCAAGGTTCATCCCAGAATGTGTTTTCTAGACACTCTCACAGACCTAAACCCAAATCTTCAATAGCCATAATCCATATAACTTGGCATCCAAAATTAAAACAAAACACTAAAATAAGGTTCATCTAAATAACAAACATGATCTGATACTATATTGTTACAAATCAACCTAGGTTGACCCCAAACCGGTCTCCCGAGCCTCCCCAAGACAAGGTTCGAGAGGAATTCTTGATCCCCCAATGCAAGAAACTTCTGTTTGAGAATCAATAGAGAAACCAAGGGAATAATTTATACCAATATAAATAAATAAAAAATTGAAAACTAACACATTCCACTAAATAAAAAACTTTTTAATTTCAAACTGAACATCATTTATATACAATATAAAAATACAAACAACTAAAAAAACACAAACTAAACCTAATGACCATAATGTCTCCATGTGGCTGTGATGGTCACTCCCTGATACAAAAACCAACCATCACCCAAGGCCATTGAAACCATTCCTTACCAAAAAAAAAATCTAAAAACATTAAATAACTATATGTGTGAGTATTAAAATGCAGTAGGAGTTCCCAAACTATTTACTCCCAATCCAATTTATTTAAGTAAAAGAAACATAAATTTCAGGTTTGAAATAAAATATATAATACAAGAACTTCCCACACATATTCCCCTTTAAAACCTAACTCGGACCATTTCCCTTTTTCGATTTAAAACATGAATAATTTCCGATAATCATACATTAATGTTTTGAGGTGAAAAAAGATTTTCTCATTAAAAAGGGGAGAGGTGAAGTATAAAACACTTCCTAAACGTTTTCTATAATCCTTGGAAACCAAACAAATCAATTTTTAAAAATATTACACAATACTATATAGAAACAACAATGATCACATGATAAGGGAAATAGAAAGATAATCATATAAGAGTAACCAATCATCCATGGATTTCAATGATCAGCCATAGACAAGTAAGTTCCAATGAACATGATAGAACCTAAGAGATCATGGGAATAATATAGAACATACTGTATATCTGGAATCATCCTAAAGGAATTACTCAAATGATGGCCTTAATTATCTCCCACATTCTTGATTGCACCCTACTTAGTCTGACCGATGGTCGCTCTCCCATAACAACAAAAATAAAAAAACACCTCTTATGGAACACTAGCTAGAGTAAATTCCTAAGCTATTTTACCGACTATTCGCAAAAAAATACTAGATATTCCAGGTTACCACATCATGTGTAATTTGTGGGGGGAGCCAACAATTCCAAACAAACAATTAATCAGATGTATATATATCATAAAAAAGAAACTGACACAACAAGTCACCCGGAGTCCCCCTAAGGATCAATCTATATCATTTAAACCATCCAATTAAATGGGATTCTCATTGAATGGGAATCCCACAAAAATCAAGATAACCTAGTTAATATAATTATACAAGGAGAGTTTTTAGAATTAGTCATTTCACAAAAGTTCCAAACTGCCATCAAGAACCCTTTAAGAAACCAACCTTTTTCAATGAACCAAATTCACTATTCAAAAAACGGTTCAAACATTACATTTGATATTTCAAAAAAAATTTGAAATATATATTTAAGAAATGAAACCACATTTTGATAACAAATTCTCTTTCATCAAAATGCCAAACAAGCCACACACCATTATCACGTGTCAAACAATTTTCAAGGAAGAAAACACACCCCACATTTGAGTCAAAACCATTTATAAATCCATTTAATAAATCCACACCATAATTGTAAATACAATAAAAATATTAACAAACCAATACATTATTTAATAAGCATATTCAACATGAGAAATCCAATTGGGAAATTTATCTCACACTTAGTGCACATCACATGACAAAATAATTCCATACGCTTCAAAACAATCAAGAAAATCACTTCAATGTTCATAACACAATTATTTATATAACCATACATCATTTATTAAGATATATACATGGTTTGAAAAGGGAGAATCATATAAATATTAAATTTAATGGGAATGTTTAAAGGGAAACCTACCTCAAATAACAATATCTTAAAGAACTCCAACCCAAAATGACTCCATGATGGTTCCAAGCACTATGAAAATTTAATAAAACACTACGAAGATAAAACACAAATATAAACCAATGGAAACATGAAACATATGTCCAAAATAAAAAGGTATAAGAAGAACTAAAGAGGAAATTGTGTAAGGTAAAAAACAAGAATGGATGGGATACCTTCATGATCGAGCCCTTACTGCTGAGGAACTCATATTATAATCTCCCTAAAAGGAGGTGGGAGGTTTGAGGAAGAATAGGAGAGGATTATAGGGTCATAAAAATTTAATAGGGTAAGAATATATATATTTTAGGTTAATTCATGAAGAGGTTATAAGATAAAAGTTTCATTTTTAATGACTTGGATAGGTCACATGGCTTGCCCACACATTTTTACAAATTATGTGGAACCCATTTGTACCTCACTGTCCAAGAGGAATAAAATACTTGTTTATCACATATAGTTTAGGAAACCGTGTGAAAACCATCTATTTTCCACTATCCAGAAATGGAATTGGTCCCATTTTTCATTGGATATGGAACACAATTTCCCCTAACTATGCACCAACCATGCACCACCTATTATGATGAAAAAAATTACCATTTAAAAACAAATATTTGATAAACTAATTATTAAACACATGGCCAAAAATAAACAAAGTACTATGTCAAAACAAAATCAAAGAATATTTGGAAGTCGAGAGGAAAACCGAGATCCAAATGTTAAGTTGGAAAAAAGGATGAAAATAAAATTTAGGGTGTGACACACTAGACTTCATGGATTAATTCTATGTTAGGAAAAACATATTAATACATTGGCTTCCAATATATAGGCCTTCCATGGATATTCATATTTTTAAAAATATTTTAGATTTTCCAGATATATATAGGGTTTTTATCTATCATTAACTTTTAAGAATATGAAAACATAATTGATTAAGGAGAAAGACAATTTTTAATGGCTAGGATTATAAAATAATCACAAATATATATTCAAATAACCAAAATAGTAAAAAAGTATTATAACACCAAATACACTACTATAGTTTAATTTTCTTTGTCTCTAATACACACTTCGTTGATGTTGGTTCTGTGTGATACTAGAACACAAATTCTTTTTCTTATTTCATTGGAAAAATATTCAATTGGAAGAGTGATATTATTTATTAAAGTACTAATATTGTATTTAATAAAATGTATAAACAAAAACGATAACCACAATAAAAGAGTTGAAAAATAATTGATATATATTTATATAAATAATGATATTATTGGATCATGGATCCAATTGGTTCATATGAATTATTAAGATTATATTGGAACCCCTGATCGATGGGGGTCATCAAACCTTTTTGTTATGTATAACAAATAATTTAGGTCAATAGGAATATTTATTTATGCATTGAGTTAGTAATTTATGATACCAAATCTATACACTTTGAGTATCCCTAAAACATAGAAACAAATGACTTGATATTTCATCAATCATCATTACCACATGCATACCATTCACAATATTAAAAATTAATTTGTTTATATATGTTTTAAATGTGAATATATATAGTTTTCTATGTGAAAATATAATTTTATAAAACACATTTCAAATTTTTTAATACAAAAAGTATTTTTAAATTACTTATTAATCAGTCATCAAACTATTCTAAAATGTGCAATTAATTTATTCTGTTTTTAATATAGGTCATACGGAATGTTTTTTATCATATAAGAATTATTTTTACCTAAATTATTTTCAATTTTAAGGAAAATGATTAATGATATAATGGAGATCAGAAGTGGTGTGGGATATTGTTATAGGATCTTACATATTTTTGAAAATATTACGAATTATTCAAAGAAATAAAAATAAAAAATAAATATTATCTATATGATTGATGCATAATTAACATAATATACCACTTAAACTATTTTCATCCTTTTATATTATATGATAATCTCACTTTATCATTACCGAGTAATAACATTACTCCGAGGTATTATAAATAACAAACATGTGAAAATAAATTTATTTTATTAATATAGGTTTGTTTGAAAAGAATAACATATTAAATCATCATAATAGTTACCTCTAATTTTTTTAATGATAAAAAATTAAAATCTATGAAGTATACTAAATTAAAATTGTTTTTTGGATATTTATAATATTAGGGGGAAATGGTTATTTTATATTAGTAAGTATCCAAAAAAAAATTTAAAATATTTTTGAGTCATTGATGTAGTGTTTAACCAATGAAATGTTTTTGGAATAAATTACATTAATGATTGTTTATGATATATTTATGAAATATTTTATTTATAATTTCACGGATGATTATTTTATATTAAGGAATAATAAGGATAAATTGTATATGAAACATTTTATTTGATGTATTTTGGAATAGAATAGCTCATCACACAATGTATAATTTAACACTACCATAATATGAAAGTGGTCATTGGACCAATTTTTCTATAAATTGTTATTTATGAAATTATTCCCCCATTCACCAATGTACTGAATTATGGGTACATTAGTGGAGGATCCAATGGGCCCCTGAGGTAGGATCCAGAACACTATAATCAATCTCATTTTTTAATTTTTACTGGTATAGTTTTATTATAATTCATTATTTATATATATTTTTATTATAGTTTAAATTTAACGATGAATTAGACTATTATATTATAATTTACTATGCATAAGATTTATGAATAGTGTAGGCATCTAATTAACCAAACATCATACTTTAATTATATATTTTGATATCATGGCCATGAATGATTACTTACATGAAATTAGCCTTGAGTATCTATAAATATCTATAATTTTACTACTAATTATTAAGGTGCCTAATTACTAAAGGAATAAAAGGTCATATTATAAGTTTTTATAAAAAGATCCATTGTATAGGTTTTATATCAAAGAGAGTGAGATATTAAATATATTGAATGAGGTTTTGGTGTGTGGGAAGAAAAATAATTAAGGTGGGGCAGTGTCGACCCTTCATATGGATTCTATGGTTTCTATATAGTTTCAGTAACAACCAATTAATGTGTGTTGAGAGAGATATAGTGGGGTAATGATGAGTGAGTGGGGAAACAGTGAAACTTTTTAGAAGGGGTGATATATATTAATAGAATATATAATGAAGAGGGGTTTAAGAAGGCATCGGGTAGCCTGACAAGGTGTGGAATGATGATGTCAAATAAAGCAGTGTTTCCAAAACCTAAAATGATTAATTGGAGATTAATTCCAAGAATTAAATTGGTAGTCAGTAATTTGGGGTGAGAAATGGATGAAACAATGATTATGGAAGTGGTATCTACTTCAGAATATGGATACTGGGTCAAACAAGATGTGAGGGATGACTAGGGATTATGATGGAGTAGATAATCTTATCAGATAGTGAAGGGTATGATTCCAACCATATAACTACATAAATCTAGTTGGAGTAGGTTTTGTGACAACCTTATGAATTATTTAGATAAAAATATGAACGTTATTATTCTTATTATAGAATTTTCTCTAATAGTATATATATATATATATATATATATTCCCAAATATTATTAAAATAGACATGAAAAAATAATTGACACATATATATTCACACACACATACACAAGTATTTTACCCCATATATATTCAAAAAATCATTCAAACTTTTTAAAAAATTAAAAAAAATAAATATTTCACCTCATGTTTTTAAATTCAATAATTTTATAGTTTATTTTAATCATTTCAACAAAAATATATAAATTGTGATATTTTTAATATAAGTACCCAGTCAAAAACATTAAAAATTGTAGAGTCTTTATAATAGAAATCACTTTCACACATACCCAGAGCTCTTTTAGATTAATATTTTTAGATAATTTGGACATAAATATAACATAACAAACTTATATATTATAATGGGGACACTTCTACTCATTTTCTATTCTCACAATAATATAAATCTTTTTAAACGAAATATCTTTTCTTTTTATGAATGATCTTCATAATATTTAACTTGACACATTAATATTTCTTACCCATCCTTAAAACATAAAAAAAGAATTATAATGTTGGATGAGCAAAAAAATAATAGTTATGTACATAAGAGTAATAAATATTTTGGCCTTGTGAAAATCATGAATAATCAATTAAATTAACCTTTACACATTTTTTATTGAGTGTATTAAATATATCATATCATCATGGAAATTATTTTCCCAAGTGAATCCTTTAAAACTAATAAAATATAAATTTGAACCCTTTTAAAAGTATAGATAATCATATTCATATCCTCAATTCACATGTATAAGAAATAATTGTATACTAGGTATATATATTATAGAAACTACCCTAGTTAATTACCTCCATATTTCATTTAAACACAAGGAAAATAACTCAATTCATTTGAGAGATATATTGGGATCACCCATTGTATAAGCTATATAGGGCCCACCCATTCATATAAGATGTATCAAGCTCTCCTATTTGTATAAGCTATATTGGGATCAACCATTCATATTATTGGTATTAGGCGGAACCACAATCATGTATAATTATCAAGAACTATATAATAAAAATCATTCTCACACATGTTACTTTTCATTATAAATCCATTGAAGAACTCTTTCTATCCTATATGAAAAACATAATCATTTATCGAAATCTTATTTCATTTTAAAAAATCCATTATCAAAACTAAAATACCAAAATGACTGGGAAAAAGGTTTTTCTTTAATGAAAAATGGATGCTTTTAAATTCACGGAATCATCAAATAATTTCAATGGAAATGGGAAAAACTATTTTCATTATATAAATTAAAACATGGCATTCCTTTTTCCTTTTTGGTAAAAAAATCCGAAGAAAATACTTAAAAGGATTCATTTTGAAATCCATTAGAAAAAGTAAAATTTGACAAACAAATATCCTTCTTAATTCATTAGTTTCAATATTATTATATAAATTAAATTATTTTAATAATATATACATTAAAGAAAATCATTTATAAAATTAATCATTAATTCATTAAAAATATGGTTTTGAAGTAAATTTTCCATTAACATGAGTATGAATATGTGAGTATGTGTTTATCATACAAAATAATAATCTTATGTTAATTTTAAACTATCTTAAGAAACGATTTAATATTTATTATACCATTTATATTATTTATTACCATTTTATATTTAATGACCTAATAAATGATGTTAAAATTGGTCATTTTGATGATATTCATCTCTAATGTCCAAAATGGCATCATTAGGTTGAATACGGATAATGAGTTCATTATTTAATAATATAAAAAATAATCATTAAATAATTTTCATTTTTATACGTTAATTATACAATTAAATCCAACTATGATAGATCGTTATAAAAATGGAACTTTGCTAAAATCATTGAGATGGTAGGCTATACGTACACATGATTAATATTTCTAATTTTCAGTGAACATGATGGAATGAAGGTAAATATTTTGTTATCATTATAGGGAAACAATACTATCATCAATATCATATAATATATTAAAATACACTTATATATTTATTCATACCAAAATTATCATACATAAATATTACATCTTATTAGAGGAATATTTATAACATAACATAATGATCCATTCCAAAATCGTGTATGTGTAGTGCCTTAGGAAACTTGGACACATAAAAAATAGTACATAATTGAGCTACATCTTCTCCGACTAAGTTCTTCATAACTAGAAACCTTCTCAATAATATCAATCATAATAACTTTTTCTATATCTTAGGGAATGGAAACATAATAAATGGAATGATCAAATGGATATTAAGAGTAAAAAAGTGAGATATCTATATAAAAAAGGAATTAAGGTACGAGAACATTATAATAACATACACTAAGAATAACAGGTATGTCACAGATTATAAACATGAGTCATGGAATAAATCAAGGTTGTTCATAAGATATGAATCTTAATAGAATCAAATATTATGATCCATGAGATCATAAAATTGGAATAAGACATTGATTTTTGGTATATACATAATTATTGAAATATTACGCCAAGGTAACCCACCGGGACATTCATAACATGTTAGGCTTGGGATATACAACCATTTAATTGATCTAGGCTTGGGGTAACCTCCAATATACCATTTTTTGATCATGGGATAACCTCCCTCGTACCCTATGCTGGTATTGGGATAAACTACCATGTAGCCATTGAACTTATATAAAATTAATAATTACCCTTTTCATTGGAGGGAGACAGAGTACCCAACCATATTAGTCATAACATACATTCCATCCTTAGTTACAGCATTACCGCTTTCATTGGTTATAACGTAACCACCATCAAAAAATAAAAATAATACATGTTAGTTCCAAAATATTATAAAAACTCCCTCATATCATAACCTAGAAAAAGAAATAGATTTTATAAGAATTACATCATTCCATTACCCATGGAAAAATAAGTAGGTATCATGAACATTTTATCATGGTATAACCCATTGAATGAAATGTGTTTCATAAACAAATTTTCATCATAAACCTAAAACATTAATAGAAAAAATAAGAATGGAATCCTTGAATAATATCCCATGTAAATCCTAATTAACTTCAATTGATTTCATCTTATGAGGAAAATAATTTTTAAAATACACATGAAACATTTCTTTATGAAAATAAATTTTATTTAAAAATAACTTTTGAAAACATAAAAAATTATAAAATCATTTTTGAAATTATTTTCATAGAAAATAATAATTAAAACTTATAAAGGACAATTTTAAAACCATTTAAAACTTTTCATGAAAAAAATATCCATTCTAATTTTAAAATCAATAAAAATAAATTCATGTTTTTGAAAATTATTTTATCTGATAATATACTATGGAACTTATAATTAATTCTATAAAATAATTAGTTGGTCATTATGGTGGAAAACACCATTCATTCCGTATGGGTTAAAACAAAAAATCCTTTCATATTTTTGATAAAATTAAAATGAGCATTGTTTTGAAAATTACATGACTATTCCTTTCAAAAAATATTGTAAAAAGTAATACATGGGTAAAAGTTATATATAAAATAACTTTAATAATGATAAAATAAATTTGAAATCATTTTTAGAAATCATTGATATGGAAGGAAAATGGGTTTTGACTAATGAGAGAAATAAAAAATATTTATATGAGAAAAATTATTTTGAACTCTTGATTACATAAATACCGGAAAATTAATGTAAAACACATATTATCATAAACATTAGTGATTAATATTCATGTTATTCATTAATAAAATTTTCCTCTCAAATTTCATCCATGGTATGATCATCCTTATTAATATATCCATTAATCATAATACATTTACGATTATCATCCTGAACTCTCCTTCTAGGACATTGATTTAGAAAATTCCCATAATATCCACATTTAAAACATTCTTCCATTAATGTTTCCTTAGATAATCCATTATAATAATCCATTTCATTAAAATAATATCCATTTTCATCATTATTCATTTACAATGTTCCCTTATAATCCAATCATAAGTAACATTTTTATGTTATTAAGACTTTCCCAAGAGTTATTCCCACATTATCAATATATAGGAAACTGAATCTTCATTGCTACATGGTCTTCAGAACGAAAAATCTCAGTGAACTCTATTATTCTCTTCTTTCAAAATTCCACAAGTTTGTTGAGGTGAAATTTTGTTATAATTTATCATTATTACTGATTATGAATGATTCCAATATTCTTCAGTCCACTCATCATCCCATTTAGTTTCTCATCAACACATTTTCTATGGAAATCAATGTTAATTTAGTTCCCTGTCTCTAACAAAATATTTTGAAATATTCATAAAATCCAATTTCATTGGGTTATGTGGGAACCACATTTCGCAATGACCCGTAAATGAAATACATCCCAAAAATCATTGTGTGACTAAAAATATTCATTTCGGGAAACCGTATAATAATAACAAATAACTTGTGTGATGTATAAGTAATGACACATTATTTTTTATCTATGTGACCTTAGGTTTAACATAAATTATTTATGTCCATCCTCTAATCAAATCCTTCAAAATGTTCTATAAAGAGTTTGTAAATTTCAAAAGCATATCCATTGGTATTTTCAAACCTAGTGTGCAATAAGTCCCATTTTCAATGACTAGGTGATGATTGAGTCCAAAGAAAATCCAAAAAGTTATTGTTTGGAAAACAATCGGAAAATTTATTTCAAAAAAAATTGTAAAAATTCATACAAGGGTAAAAATTTAGGTAATAAATAATCTGGATAATGAAAAAAATGTTTTGAAAATAACTTTTGAAGTCATGGATATAGAAGAAAAATGGTCTTATATTGAAGAGAGAAATAATGAATATTTATCTTAATGATACATTTTTAATCTCTTTAGTAAATAAAGTGAGTAAAATTAAAAGGATACATGTTATCTCATCAAATAAACATAGTAGAATAAAATTTATGATTTTATTGGGAGATAAATCCTAATATTTTCTTATTCAAAGATTCAACATTAACAATATGAAGAAAATTATTAGATTTTATTATAAAACACATACCACATTGATAAATTTGAAAAATAATACCCCTCAAATAATATAAATAAATATAACCAAATATATCAAGATAATATTTAAAATTTTGAAATTACATGTCGATGGGTCTATATAAACACCTATGAAAAGAATAGTGTTTCATTACACAACTGATGTCTCAAATAAGGAAAGTTGAGACAAATATCTCTTACAACATTGATAAGGTTTTAGGTAATAACTATGGTGTTTTTCATATGTTTCTTGAATTTTTATTTTTTTTCCTATTACTTGGATCATGGTTACATGATCTATATAACGTTATACCTGATGTAAATATCTTATAGATTCATTATGTCACATCCATGATTATATTTTCATCAATTTTTCCTGTTCATTATCGAATCCTGATTTTTCACTTGAGTTCCATGTATGATGGGTTTAAATATTGAAGTGATATTATATTTATATTTGGTCCCAATGTTATTCTATACGTTCCACCATGATTTTTGGTTAAAAATGTAAGGTTTTGGGATTGATAGCAGGTGTCATACAATTTTCTCATGGTCAGTGGAAACCATGATATATGATGTAGGAATCCATGCATGCCTTAGGATGCTTCTATTTGAGGGAACACATCATACACATAGTTAGACAAAATTTGCGAACAAACCTGGCGAGGTACCTATATATTAATTTTTTTGATATACCTATTCCACCCTCTTAGGATTTTAACCCCAAAATACATTCCCTATTCCCCCAAGTTTGTCAAACCCTATGGGGTATCCTCTTTTATTATAAAGGCCTCCCATACTCTCAAATGGTGTGAATCTGTGGTTTTATTTATGTTTTAGGTGTAATTTATTAAGGTAATCTCCTCTCATATTCTCCCTCTTCATACTCCTTCCATTTTATTTTGTGTTCTTCTAATCCTATGGTCTCTAGGACATAGGGTTCATGTATCCCCTTGAATTATGTTGGAGATTTTTATTTTTTAAGGATTATCTTGGTTGATGTTGGATCTTAGATACTTTGAAAGGTTGTTTCTAGAGTGAATTTTTGAAGCACTATCATATTGAGGTAGGTTTCCCTTTTCACATGGAATTAAATTTAATAATCGTTGGTTTCATGATTTCCACACCTTACATACACACAAAATATTAATGTATGTTACTTGGTAAAAATGAATTATTTAGGGACTATAGATATATAAGTTAAATAATTTTACTTGTAAAAGAATATTAAAATATTTGTAATTTTTTGAACTTCTTCTAAAGAATGATAAATCTTAATTAAAACCTGTATTTTATTCTATTCATCCGAAATTAATCTTTTAAAAGAATATCAAAAAAATACTAAAATATAATTTTGAAATGATGATAATGAAAAATAATATTATTTTTAAAATAAAATTTATATTACTGTATAATAAAAATTTTCATTAAAAGTGTTCACATAGTGACAAAACAACTTATTAGAAAAATATTTTTTTTATGTGAAATATTGGATTTCTACTTATCTATTGTATAGAAAAAACAAAAGTTAAATGTTAACAATTTTATTGTATGTGTAACATATAAATTTAATTAAAATCATTCCTCAAATGTAAATTGTTTAATTTATTAAGGTAAAAAATGTTTGTGTGCATAAAATTAGTTTTTCTGAAAAAGATTTCCATTATTTTCAAATAAGTTTTATGTTCATTTCTAATGAATTGGTTATAAAACAATTAATTATAAATACATGTTTAATCCATATATTTTTATAATTTATATAATCTTATTCATAATCTCCATTCTAATGTCTTGGGGATTATTATCATATTCAAAAATAATATTTTATTTGTATGTCATGTTTATTTAAGACTCAGTGTTGCATAAAATGAATGAGAAACTATGTGTGGAATGTAACACAAGATAAAATATGTGTTCCATGTTATATAAGATAAAATCTATGTTACATGTGATGAAATGTATAAGAAATATTAATTTTTTTAATAAAATATTATACAAAATCCTGTGGTGTTAAATTATACACAACTTAAATAAATTACATCATCATAATTTGAACTTATACTTGTTAGAAAAAGGTTTAAATTTCAAAATAACTTTATAGGAATCCCAAATTGTAAAAATGGTTAATAAAACTTTCTCTTTAAAAGAGGGAATGAGATGTTCAAATTTCATCATGAATAACACATACTAGGCTTTCAAATAAGATATCATAGGTGGGAATTGAATATTTGGACTTAAACAAGCCTAATGTCCAAATAAAGTTGTAGATTGAATGATATCATAGAATATAATAAATTAAATGATAATATAAAAATAAAAAACCACAATACCAAAAACCAAATAGTTAGGAAAAAGGTCACTGATATCATCGTAATTGGTTGTAATATGATAAAATTTTATTTCAATATCATTTTCCTAATGTTGAATAATTTTCTTGAGAAGATATACATAATTGATTTAATTACATTTTATAAGCGAATTCTAATCATTTGAAGTGCCTTGATCAATTCCCACTTATGATTTACTCTAAGAAATGATGATTAATTTTTTAATCATGAAGCACTAACATATCACAAGATCCATTAAAGAATGATAAGTCATTCCTTATATATCTATTTATCATCATAAAAACAATTTTTCCCATGTTATCCAATTTTCGAAAGTCTTAATTTAGTGAAGTAATATATTACTATCTGAAACCTCATGCTATGTTAAAGAAAAACCATATAAAAAATGGTAAACCTTATGACCCTCCAAAAAATTGAAAATCCAAAACATTAGAATGAATTTCACTAAATCTCTGAAACAAGATTATAATTAACCCCCCAAACAATATGAAGTATATATTAATTATAACATACCAAACATGTCAATTCCTTCATCATGTATTCTATTAAAACAATATAATAATCTAAATTACCATAAATCATTATTTAAAACATACATGATTTTTTATTACTAAATTAAATCACATATTATTGGTTATGTTCCTTAAATACAAAAAATATATAAACTCAATAAATTATAGAAAAAACTAATTTTACAAAAAAGCATTAATCATATCCAAGGTAATCAGTATAATCCTCTTTAATTTATCCATATAAACAATATATTTATTCCAACATCGTTATCTCAACATTAGAAACATAGTAAGGCTTGCATTTCCCTTTATAATTTGTATTACATGAATATCACATTACCATTAAATCACATTTCTTGGTAATAGACACCATTAAACATATTTCAAATCCTTAATGAAAAATATATACCGAAAAATAATTATATATTTCATAACTCTTGAATTAAAATACATAAATACATTAATAATTCTCCTTAATCTTTAAATAATTAAATAGACGTCTTCATCTTATTCCTTAATATATATTTCCATTAATATTTCATTCACTATATCTTCATATTCAATAGTATAACCATTATTTATACCACATTGTAGTTTCATTTCATGAATATTCTCCCTGGAACAATGATTCATATAATTCCATTTTTTTTGAAATTTATAACATTCAATAATTTATGATGCCTTAGGTAAACCATTATTCTCATACCTTATATAACCTGAAATTTTAATTTTTCCTTAGTAATCATTTCATCTAAACCCTTATTATCTACACATATAATATATTCTAATTTCTTCATGACTTTCCATAGATTTATTCTTCCAACAGCGATGACATATAATAAACTGAATCTTTTTTACTCAATGGTCTCCACCATCCAAACTCTATCATTCTCTTCTTTGGTGAGTCCAAGAGTTGTTTGAGGTTGACATTTTTAATCATATATCATTATAAATGATTATGAATAATCATAATATCCTTCACTCTAGTCATAATTACATTTGGTTCCTCATCAACACATTGTATATTACACTCAATGTTAATGTAGTTCCTTTTGGTTACCAAAATTTACAAAAACCAAAAAGATCATTCTGAGTAACAATATTCATTGTGGGAAACCATATAATCATACAAAATCACTTTTAGTATGTCTCATTAGAGAAAACTACTTTTTAATCTATAAAACATTAGTTTTAACATTGTCCATTTAGGGTCATAATCTATTAAAATCCTCCATGATGTGTCATAAATATTTTTGGAATTCTCAAAGCACATCCCTTAAGAGTTTCAGAAAAGTTGTGTTATAAGGCCCATTATTATGATTTAAGTGGTGATCATGTATGGATTCATATTTCTTTTTAATATTTATTACCCTTAGATACCTTTGTGCGAGATCCATATGAACTTGTATTATCTAGAAATTGATTTATGTTTTGGAAACCACCCTCTACAGCATTTAAAAAATTATAGGGTATTTTATTATATGTTTAATAATCTTAGATTTATTCATATACATATCCCAAGAAATATGCTTATAAATATACCTTTGGATATCACTAATGTTTTCTAATCCTAGTTTCTAAATGTTCACTAATCCTTGATATGATATCGACATTAAATTACATAATGATTACATAACATAATGATCAATTCCAGAATCGTTTAGGTTTAGGGACTTTGAAAAAGTGGAAAAAAAACTAGTCTATAAGTGATGTATGTCATCTCCAAATAAGTCTTTCATAACTAGAATGATACATATAAAAATGATACATAATTAAATATTTCAGATCAAGTGGAAATAAATCAAAAGAAAGGGTGATCTCATATGCTCAGTATAGGTAACCAAGGGATATATCAATATAAAATTATCTTATGGGTATGCTAAGAAGATAATAAAAAATAAAAACTATATCCTTCATATAATAGATAATAAACATGAGGAATGTAATAAAAAGGGGTATATCATAAGGAAAGAATCATAAAGTAATAAAATAACAATATCAACGACAGATTATAATTGGTTTAAGACTTAGGTTTATAGCATACTCATAAACATAAAAAATATTATGTCAATTATACCCTACAAAAAATTAATAACATTTTAGGCTTGGATCGACCAACTGCCAACCTGTTCATGCATCAGATAAAATCTTGTGCACTATCTTCTACACTTTTAATAACATATAGGGTATTTATTTTTGGGATTGGGAATACCTCTTGTGTACCACTTGATCTTATATGAAATTAATAATTACCTAATTCATTATAGAGAGATATAGGTCACAATTGTCATAGTTATAATGCTACCACTAAAATTGGTTATAAAATAACAACCTTAATTGGTTATAACATTAACACCATCAAAAAATGAAAATAATACATGTGTATACAACTAGATTATAAAATATCCTTTACATAATATCCCATGAAAAGTTGTGTGTTTCATAATAATTACATCATACACTAACCCATATAAAATTAAGGGAGTTTTGTTAGAATGTTATCTTGGTATAACCCATCGAAAAAAACATGTTTCCTAAACATATTGAAAAAAAACCATTCATATAAAAAATAACAGTACCATTGTTGGATCATATCCCAAGTAAATCATTAATGACTTTAATGTATTTTATATTAAATGGGAAATGATTTTGAAAATGGAATATATAAATTTCTTTAGGAAAATAACATTTATTTAAAATTTTTTTGTAGAAGTAAAATATTCATAAATCATTTCAAAAATAAATCATGTTGAAAATAATATTTTAAACTTATAAAGTAGGATTTAAAAATAATTTAAAACAACTCTTGAAGAAAATATAATTTACCATTTTGAGAATAATTAAAAATTCATAAAATATTTGAAAAATAAATTTATTGGAAAATATACATTGAAACTTATATATGTATCTTTAATACAATTATTTGGTTATGATGGAGGAAAATAAATTTCATCCTATATGTGTTCAAGAAAACATTTCTTTCTCAATTTTGGTAAAATCCAAACATGGATTATTTGAAAAAAAAAGATGATTTCATTCAAAAAAAATATAAATAGTCAAATATGGGTAAAAATGTATTTAATGAATCAATTAGATAATATTAAAAGAATAAAACTTTTTTATAAAATATGGATATGGTAGAAAAGGGTTTTCGACTGAAGATTGAAATAAGGATGTTTTTTCCAAAAAAAACATTTAAACCATTACGTACATTAATAGATGAAAATAAAGGGAAACATGTAAGCTAATAAAATAAATAGAGCAAAATAAAATTAATGTGTTTATTGAGAGAGGGATGATACGATTTCATAATCATAAATTAAACGTAAAAAATACTGATAATAGGATGTGATTATATCATAAAATGCTTATCTCATTAGTAACCATAAATTGTAGTCCCCATGAAAGAATAAAATAAAATTAATCATAAATTATCTTTAGAATAAAAAATTCCTGAAATTGAATATAAATGGATTTATATATACACTTCATAAACGAATATCGGTTCATAATATAATATTTTTCTCAATGTAGGATAATTTAGACCAAAATCTCTTACCGTATTTGTAACTTATAAAACTTAGCATCATGATAGAGGGAGAGAGATCCTAAAATTGATTTTAAATCTATTTATTATTGGTATGAGGATCATAAAATAAATTCTGGGTAGTATACAAGCCACATACATGAAATAGGTGGTGAATATGAAATGTAGATCACATAAGTAAAATGTGAGCCTTAAATCCCTTACCATAAGTCATGAATCCCTTTGTACACGTTTGACCCACATATATAATAAATATAATATTATTAAAAATAAATTATACAACCATACATACAGAGAGACACACACACACTCACAAATATATATTACTACATATTATTTACAAATATCCTTTTATTACTTGTTTATTAACAATTTCATGTTAATTCTGTGATTCTTATAATATTACTTGTTTTGGTTTGGTGTCTTGATTTGATATTTTTGGTACTCATAGATTGACCATGTTAAAATAATATATATAATTTTTAGCATTATATAAATATCATATATACTCATTATATATGAATGTATATTAATCTATAAATGTTATATATAGAAAATAAAATACACTATTCATGGAGACGATATGATGTATTTAAGGATGAAAGTTGTTTACATTTGGATAATGGATGAAATGAAATAAAGATAAATAATATATTTAACCTTTAGAATATTTTTATGAAATATTTATCAAAAAAAAATTACTTTTTTTATTAAGTTCATTTTAATGTATATATGAAGAATGAATCACATTGCTTCATGAGATGACAATCCACCACAGGCACGAATGATGTAATTGAATTCCTACAGAATCAGAATTAAGATTTTTTATGTAATATAATGATTACATAAGAATAATAATATCATAAATATAATATATAAATAAAAACATATCATTATATTCTATAGTGATAGTTTGTGATGAAAAATAAATAACATTGGTTCACAAGGTTATAATCCAATATACACATGAATAATTATTTTGTAATCCATTTGATTGAATATGAGAAGTATTTAGTCTATATCATTAATATAAAACCATATAAGTTCATGTAATATACAAATGTTATTATACCATCATGTTTTAATTATAAATCAATGAGGAGGGTAATAAATAAAATAAAATACTCGATTAGGGACATTACCTCTTTTCTATACATATTATTTTGGTTTACACCAAAATGATTAATCGGTTGCATTTATGACTAAAATTCGTGTTATATGATGATATAATTAAATTAAGGAACTGATTATTTTTATATCTTGGAAGAAACAATGGGGTTTGAAGTGTGAAGTGGAGAGGAGAGCGTGTCGCCTTTTATAAGAGGTAATAGTGTCACACTTGTAATTATTGAAAATAAAAAGATGTATACATGTTTTTCACATTCTAGAAGGGTTAAAAATGGTTCAATAACAAATCATACAAGTGGTAATGTCTAAATATTCCAAATAATTTCCTTTTTGATAAGTTTATATCATATATTATGTCATGTCTTTTAGTTTAAACTTCAGTAAACCCAATTTTAATTTAACTATGGTAATTAGTTTTTACTGTTTTTACTATTAATTCCGATAAATAATTATGTATAAATTATTCTATAATATAAATTATGTTCATTCAAAAATATTTAATCCATTTTCTCACATTAAATTCACAAATATGGAAAACTTTAATTTAAAATCAATCTTAATGATGTGATGAGAAAGTAATTTTTTAAAGAGAAAATGTTCAACATTTTAAAAACTTTATGTAAAAAATGATTATAAAATTGACTTGAATTTATAAAATTTGATTAATAGGTATATAATTGGACTTATTTTACTTTAAATCACATATTAGAATATGATATTTTTTTTAAATTATTTAAAAAAAGAAATACCATAACAAAATAATGTATTTTTAACTGTTTACTGAAAAATCCTCTTTTCCTAAAATTATCAACAATATAATCCATGATTATTTTTAAAATTAATATTTAAAAATTAAGTGTATTTTTCTTTTTTTTTAATTTGGTGAAATTGATTTTAAAATAAGTTCATAGAAAGTGAGAAATAAATTTGAAGAAAATGGAAATTTTTAATCATAAAAATTGATTTTTTTGTTCTCTCATATATAGAAAAAACATATGATGAATGCTAAAAATTTTATTAAATATATCATATATAAATTTTATTAGAATAATTCACAAAATTTTATTTTTGAATTTATTTATGTAAAATATTTTTTTGTGCCTAAAAATAGATTTTCAACAAAGATTTCGGTAATTTTAAAATTCTTTATATTTTAATTCATAATTTATTTTTCATCAATGAATTCATTATATAGACATATTTAAAACATATATATTCAAAATTTAGTTAATTATATTTACTCCATTCAATAAAATGTCATTGATAAAGCTAAAATATTAAATAATGATATTTTAATAGTATGTCATGTTTTGTTTAAACTCATTGTTTCTTGTAATTCATGATAAACTCGGTGTTCTATATGAAAAAAATATAAATTCAGTGTTTCATTTTATGATAGCTAAAAAAGTGTCAAATTTAATGAAAATCATCAACCAAATTAAATTTATTTATTTTTTCACAAAATCTCATTTGGTTACAAATATAGTATCCAGTTAATGTGGTTATTCAAAAAAAATAACATCTGCTCGTGGAGGTGCTAATCCACACATACACATGAACACTATTATTATTATTTTTAAATGGATGTGAAAGTAATAAATTAGATGATATATTAAATTTATATAATAATAAATATGTCACAAATATCATATATATATATACCTTAAATCCATCATAACAACCATGTTTGTAAGGAAATGATGGAAAATAAATTATATAGGTTCATGATGTGGTAGTCCATCGTACACAACAACAATGGTTTAATTACAAATTTTATGGAATAGTAGATAGATATATTTTATTTCATTAAAATAAAAACATATTGGTATATGGAGTATAGTTATGCTAATATTTTAACAGTTATAAAGAATATTTTAAGGGATTAGAAGAATAACTAACCCAAAAATATTCTATTTGAAAATATACATCTTCTTCAGTCAACCTCCTTTAATAAACATAGATCTCTCAAATATGGTAATATTACCAAAATAGGATATATAAAACATTTGTAGGGATGTTATGAATTTATTTAGGGTGGTATTGAATTTTTTTTTCTCTAATGTGGTGAGGAAGATAAGAGATGTGGTTCCCTTTTATAAGTAAAGGGAGGGGGAACTCTTAGAATTACGTAAATTTTTAATTTAATTTATATTATTTTTTATTTAAAATATATCCAAATTGATATAATTATAATATAATATTATGATGATTCTATATAGTCTCATATAATATATTTTGGACATGTTTAGATGATGTTTTCACTCATTCCTATTTATTTTAACTTATATTTACCCTTTTAACAGTTACTATGATTTCAATGGTTTTTACTCATTAGTAGTTAAGATAATTACTATAAAAGAATAATTGAACCATAAATAGACCACGATTGATATTTCAAACCCTATAATTCCCTTAGATGAATATATGTTTTTATGAATTTTAAATCATTAAAAAAATATTTTAATTATAAAATATAATTAATGTCATTTTTTAGAAATACATGTAATATAATAATATGATATCTATATAACACATTTAAAATGGATGAATAATGAAATTTATTGTATTAAAAGTTTTATATAGTCTGTTTATAAAAATACAAGAAAATGTAAATAGGTTTAAATATCATATTACACTATATCTTTTAGTTTAACACATTTGTTAATCAATTTTAAACATAACCCCAGTAATAACATTTTCAATATTAAAGTGTATTAGTTTTAAATATATGGTGAAAATTAGATCATAAATTGAAAAAATATATATATATTTTGACCATTAACCATAATAATTTTCATATTTTAATTCATCATTGTTTTTTAAATAACAAATAAGATATTGATTAATACAATATATCATTGTTTTCATTTTGAATATATTTATTTAGTTTAATTTAAGGATACAAATATAGAAATTGTTTTAGAATATCAACCTTTAAAAACCTAATATATTATAATGATTTATAAAATTTATGTAATTCTAAAAATCATAAAAAAATATTATTTTTATAGTATTTATTAGTATGTAATTAATTTTTCTCCAGCTTGCAGAAGCACTATGTTGGCGTTACACAAGTACATAAGGTAAATAATTCATCAATTTAAATTAAAAATAAATTACCATGAAAAAATAATTTATATTTGAAATATTAATTTATGTGTGAGCATATGTGGTGTCTATTAATTTTAAGAAAGATTTAAAATATTAAAATCATATTGGTGACATTTTTGACTTTATACATTACATAAAATTATTTAATGGTCATAATAAAATATAAATGTTAAAAAATAATATTTTTTAAGATTTTGGATGATTATTAATCAAATATAATCATAAATGGTAATTAATGAATGATTTTGAAGGAATATCAATTCAAATCACTTTTGTTTTACACTAATTAAACTCTTTTACATTTACTGTGGTTATAAAAATTTATTATTACTTAGTATTCATTTTGACCAAAAATTAAGTTGTAATTATTAAACATTTTTATTTATTCTGATTCCAATTAAGGAATAAATTTTAAAAAACTCAATAAATAGAATTTTTATAAATTAATTAAAATTTTATCCTAGATAACATGATGAAACATGATTTTCTTGAATTTGTTTATGTTTAAAAATGGCTGTATAGAAAATGAAAGTATACTAATAATTATAACATAACTTATTGTATAATTATTAATAAAAATTAACTAATTAAATTTTTAAATATATTAAAAATATTACATAACATTCAATGTATCTAAAAATAAAAGACAATTTTCAATAAAAATCATTACTTTTTAGAAATTGTGGAAAAATCAATATTTTAAAAAAAATTCAAAAGAAAATCATCCATTGAAAATATTTAAATTATATATTTTAAAAACATCAATTAAATTTAATAAATATTATAAATATATAGAAGTAAATTGTGTCATTTTCGAATTCAAAAAAATAGAAAATATTTTTTGAATACAAATTATTTTTGAAGAATAAAAATAATTTACTAAAAAATGGGGAGATTAATTAATATGTAGTAATATATAAATTGATTTTGAGTATAGATTTTATATATTTATATATTTTAAAATTTTATTAATCCTATTTATACCAACAAATTTTATTGCTAGGTTATAACAATAACGTAAAAATATTAATATTTCATTGTACATTCAAGCTTGGTGTTGTGTGTTGAAAAAAATATTACTAGACCAAGATAATATATATTTCATTAATAAAATAAAAGTAAAATAAGAATTAATAAATAAGGAGGAGAGGAGTCTCGAAGTGTTAATGTATTGGAGACCAAAAGTATCTGATCTGAAAGGATTCACACCCTCAGATGGAAAAGATATCAGACCTGAAAAACAAGTGATCTAATCACCAAGGGATGCCTTGGAGGCAAGAACATCCCTAACCATATTTCCTTACCACCACATCTAAAAAACCATTATAAAATTATTCATGAGCCCTTTACACCAGATAATAGTGTACACAATAGAACATTGTATAGGTGAAAATCAAGAGTGCCACTGGAGATAGTGAGTGAGTGGATTTCAACTTCCCTAGGGTGGATATTTATATGTATACATAATATAAGGCTACTGGGAATTAATAGAGTCTCCCCGTAAATGGTGTCAACTCTTTCAATATATGATGAGAATTCCGAAACCACAAATCCCCATGTATGCCAATGAGCTCTCCCACCTCAGATGATACCCATATTACAGGAACCATCTATTTTGTGCTTCAGTCCCATGTGATGTGGGAACTAATAGATCCATCAACCATGAATGGAACTGGTAGCTCTATTAGGTGCTGGAATGATAAATATAATTATTCTCAAATAGGGGGACCAAAATACATACACAGGTTGACCAAATCAATTACAGTTCTCTTGAACTTGAAAATAATCCGTGTTATAGTGTCTGGGAGACCCTTGTGGTGAGCATCGTTCCATATTTTCCAGAGACAGCAACAGTTAACTAAGAGAATGAGAGAACATTATTTCTTCTGGGATCCAATTTTTTTGGATCCATGAGACAATTTATTGAGAAAGTGTTATTATAAATTTCACTTGATAACTGGGAAAGGGAGGTTTGAATGCTATCTCTAATAATACATAAATAGGTTTCCAAATAGGATAATGCTAGTGGGAATAGACAATATATACATGCCATAAAAAAATAATCTCCTTAAAATTATATAAATTTGAAGAGAAAATTGATAAAAAAAATGTGAATGATCTTGAGAAAGTTAATAACCACAAAATTGTAAATCAATGTGGTGTCAAAAGACCATTGATTCATAAAAAATCCAGGTAATAAGATAAATTATTTATTTCAAGATCTTTTTCATTGGGATTTATAATTTATTTAAAATATGGACAAAAAATGAGGAAATTTACATACTTGATATGTATTATTTTATCCATTAATCAATTTATTCTAAAATATCATCTTTTTATTCAAATGATTATTATTTAAGAGGGATTTTTCTTGTCTGAAGCACTAAAATAAACTTCTATAGAATCACATAATCCATAAAAGGATAACAAGATACCAATCATATATTTAAAATTATTTTAGAAAATGTTATCATAAGTTAATATAATTCTCAAAATGATTGAACTAATAAATGAATAAATAAAACATTAATATCTAAACAAAAATAATAACAACCAACATTGAACATAGATCATTAGATAATAAATGAATTTAAAATTCATCAAAATATTCCGGTCCTTATTTGAAAATAAAAAATAAAAAATATATAATCACATGTTCTTCTTCGATTAATTTAATATTTATCTATAATAATCATTAGTCACTAATAAATTAATAAAAATAAAATTGTACATTCCATATTCCTAAAATCTCTATGATACGGTAATGATTTTTAAAAAATATTCTAAATCATTATAAAACCACAATAAAATTCCATATTTTTCCATAATTTAATTCAACATTTACTACTAAAATAAAATCCTATAATATTTTTCATCCTTTTTTAAATTGTTTTCCCCACAATTATAATGATGTTATTTTTAAATAACATTAATCACTTAAACAATAGATAGCTTTTCAGTCCCATTATTTTCTATATGATAAAACACAAGTTACATAAATTAACTTAATCATTTTTATCAAATCATTTAATTTAAAATAATTTCATTCTGAAAAGGACTTCGTGTTGTCAAGTAGTAGGTGATTTACACCTGTCTCCCTTCAGTTGTGGGATCAACCCCAAATCCTTACTAGATGCAATAGGATGTCACTCAGCCTGTGAGATTTCCTTTTACTATATTAATATAATTCTTATAAAATTCCCAAAAATATATTTAACATCCTTAAAAATTACCTTAATAACAAAAATTCAAAGAATGTTTTATCCAAAAAGTTTATCTCATACTTTTTTTCATACAATCCCACAATTATTATATAATTCTTATGAAATAATCCATTATGTTAAACATTAGGGTTACATATATCTAAACCCAATTAAACATATCTAAAAGTATAATTAATCACCTCAAATAACATCACTAAAAACCTAAAATTGGATTTTGTAGCCTTCCAACTTATGATCATCCTTAAAATTAAAAATCCATGATGCTATCCATAACTATTAATTTAACATCATAGGAAGACTTATTAATATATAATGTTTTCAAAAATGAACCTATAATATCATCTTTCAGTTCTTAGTCATAAATATTATAATCTAGTGTAATTACACTATAATACATTTTATTTCACACCAAAACATCATTTATATTTTTATTTTTATTGAAATATACAATAAAAATTACATAATATACTCATATATTACAAAGTGGAAAAATCTACATAGTATCCATTTTTCTCACAGTAGAAACCATTTAAAATGAAATATGTTTTATTTCTATGAAAAATAACCGTGATTTTGAAATAGATTTATTATTTTTTCTTATACATAATTAAAATTATTGAATGACCTTTAAAAACAAGGTATGGGCACGAAACTCATAGTAACATATTTAAATGTAATAATTTAATTAGTTCAGTGAAAAATAAGAGATATCGTAAAATTATTAAATTCTACATGTGTTTATTTGAGTGTATAAAAAATATTATATTTACGTGGAAAACAAAATATTTTTTAAAATAATGTTTTAAATCCATAGAATGAAAATATAAACACCACTAGTAAATGTAGAGAATCATATTCGTAACAAGGGTTCACTTATGTCAGAAATAAATGAAACCTAATTAAGTCCACAAAATTAACCATCCTTGATAAATGCAGCCTTATTGTATTTTAATTCAAGGAACATTAAACAATTAATTGGTGATATATAATGGTCTAATCTATATTTTGTGATTTATTATGCTAACACTTTCATATAAGATGTGTCGGGATTGCCTATTCATGTAAGCTATACAGGGTTCACCCATTGTTATGTGATGTATCGAGATCATAAACTTTTATATGACATATTGTGATCACCTTTTATGATCAGAAACTTTCATATACTGTATGATAAATAAAATGTTTTTAATATATCATGTTTTCACTATAAATCCCTTGAAAACCCATTGTGAACCCATAAGAAAAACATTTTTAAATATTAAAATACTATTTCCATTTAAAAATAATTTTTCAAAACTGAAAAACCAATAAATATTGATAATGATTTTATTTGATGAATATATGGATTCTTTTAATGTAATAAAAACAATATATAATGGTTATGGATGTGGGATTTGTTTTTCATCATTTACATTAAAATAAAATATTCATTTTTCCTTTTTGTCAAAATGTTCTGTGTAAAATACATAAAAATAATCCTTTTGAAATACTTTTGAAAAATTAAAAATGATCAACAAAATAGTGTTTATAAATCTTTCATGTCCATATAAATAATTCAATAAAATAATTTTATGAATTTGGACATGGTTGATGAATATTAAAAAAATAAACCATTTAAACATTTAAAATGAGGGCTTTAATGAAATTTTTCCCTTACCAAAAGTCTAACTCATCCCATACATTCTTTGTAACATCCCACCCCTCTCCATTTTCATGATTCGAGGAGAAACTACTACTTGGACTTAAGAAACATCCTTGGGGCACCATAATCTTCTAATAATTGCTAAGGGCTTAAATACAATTTGGGGACAATTTTCCATTACATATGTAAACATCCCAACCAATCATTCCATAAAAAAATCACTTAATTATGCATGATAAAAATTTAAAACAACTCAATCTAATTAAATTGGTATAAAAAACTATAATAGATTTCCACATTAGAAGGAAACTAATATCAAAGTACAAATAGGAAGAAAAACCCATCAAAACCTAAGGAATCTAAAGACAAAACTCAACAGATCCAAAAAAAAATCCATGCTCCAAATCCACAATAAAACCCAATAATCATGATTCACTACTAAATAAGTGTGATAATTTACCTTTTATTGTGTCTCTATGAACAATATCTACAAAATAACTAAATAGAAAAAGTAGGGCTGATTAATGAAACTCATTAGGTTTTCCCCAAATTAATTCCTTACTCCTGCCACTAAGATTGAAAAACTTTTCAAATTTATACAAAAAAATTATACAAAAAAATTTAATAAAACAATTTTAAATAGAGTATCTAAAACCAAACAATTTCTAAACAAAATTGTTTTCCAAACCAATACCATATCTATGTAAGGAAACCAAGAATGTTTCCAATCAAATTCACAATCCAATTGGCATAATCAATTTCAATGAAACAATGAACACATTCATGCATAGGTGACATTTCTACACTCATGAGTGGTTTCTCATAGAATTACTATGTCATACAAAAGTAACCAATATCCCATGTTCCATTACACCTTTGGCACTGAGAACCAATTCATATTTCAACCAGGACTCCTAAAATGAAATATGAAGACACCAACACGTATTCCCAAAAACCATCCAATATAATCAATATAGAAACATTTAAATTAAAATATATTTTTATTAGAATTAATTTAAAAATCCATTCTCTATGAATTAAAATAAGCAACTATTTAAATATAAACATTTTAAATTTATTTATCAAATAATGTTTCACAAAATTTTAATAATTTCACAAAAATCCGCAAACCATCACTAAATATGGTTTCCAACATGAATTTTACAATAACCTCATAACCGAAATTATTCAATTTAAATGTTTTAAAATAATCTTTCATGTTCTAATAAGAGGATTAAATAATGAATCCACCGACCCTTATAATAACGGTTGAATTGAATAAAAACACAAAAACAACAACAAAAAGGGGGTGAAATATAAAAAACCCACATTATATTTATTCCCCTAACATCTACAAGGCAAAATCTAACCACCATTTGAATAAACAACCTTAAATCTATCAACAATAGATAATATCTAATAAACCAAGAGAGGGAAGAGATTAGATCAGCTAAAACTATGAAAACTATCAAAAAAGGAAACTTACCATTATGTTTGGGATTCAACATGCCATGAAAAGCCTTTATTTCGACTTCAGAATGATGTTGGAAGACTCCAAAACCTTTATAAGGAATGAATCCTGATATGGATCCAACATGTATAAAAAAATATGGGTTTATAGATAATCATGAACTAGATCCACATGTTTACGTTCTAGTTTTTAAATTGTGCATTGTTAGTTGCACGGTTAGACAAACCCTGTGCTAACAATGTTCTATAATATGTCTCAAGGATCACCTCGCAATGTAGGACCAAACAGTTTGACAAACCATGCATAACATGTTAAAATTCCCTATACCACACTTTTCATAATTTCTCATAGGTTTCCACATAGATTTTACAAACTATTTTCCTAACCATGTTCCTTCACTTTAGCCCCTGAATCAATGTTCACAGATTTCTGTAAGAGTTGGTTTATTTCCAAAAACCATACTCAAACCATCCACCTTAATAAATATCCCATAAAATATTCCAAAAGCCTTTCAAACCCTGCCAAACATCACCTAGCCACTTTACATACTTAAAATTAATATAAAAGGGACACCTAAATGAAACCAGGGGTGATAATTTATCTCCACCAATAACCATTCTATATCTAGAAGGCATGAAAACAATACTTTCTTGAAATTGTTAAGTCCAATTATTGAGCAGTTCCTTCTTCCATTATTGTGTCTCTTTCTAAATCCAAACACGTTCCCATAAAACGTTTACTAGACAATTGCCTTTACCACACAAGAATATATTTTATATCCACAATCTGTGCTAGAACATGAAATAATAAAGCATCCATCTCTAGCTAATCATGAACCAATCGAATCATATCATCTAGATTAGGATGATACCTTTCCAACTGAGAAACATGAAACCCATAATGCACAAAACTAAACTGTGGTGGAAAATCTAGCTATTATGGTAGCTCACCAACCTGTTCAAGTATTTAAAATGGGCCTATGTATCGAGGATATAACATTCCTTGATTCCTATAAATGATTACCTATATAACATGGAGATATCCTAAAAAACACATGATCACTACCCTCAAATGATAATGGTAGTCGATGATGATCCACATATGATGTTTGATGACTTTGAGCTATCTGTATCCCTTTACCAGTCAACTGAATCTTCTCTATTATCTCTTGGAAAAGACTCATCCCAATTAGTGATGTCTTACCTATTTCCACTGATCAAAGTGGATAATGACAGGGATTCCCATACAATTCTTCATAATGGTCCATATATGTCATTTCTTGATAACGTTTTTTCATTTTATAAATCCACTAAAATTATCTGTTACTCCCATGATCCATTGAAATCCATTACACAATCCCACAACATATCTTCTAATGTTTGTATATTTCTTTTAGATTTCCCATCCATTTGTGGATGATAAGAAACATTCCTTGTAAATTGAGTTCTAAGGGATTTCTGAAAGGATTTCCATAAATGTGACATAATCCCCATATCCTTATCTGAAAATATCCAAATTTGTACTCCATGTTTATTTACCACCTCTCATATATTGATTTTTGAGAATTCCTCCACCATATGGGAATCATGAATATAGATGAAATAATTTGACCATGTGAGGAAATCCAATATCACCCAAATGGAATTGTTTTTTCAAATAGTTAATGGGATACCTGTTACAAAATCCATGGATATTTTCCCCTATTTAAAAATACAAATTAGAGAAGAATGCAACATACCTACTTATCACTGATTATCATTATTAATGTCAAAAAAGTTATTCATATTGAAATAAACTCATTCCCATTCCTTCTCATACTGATCCACTCAAACATTTATTACAATTCCTTATAAATTTTCAATATTCTTGAATGGATAACCAATCTCTAATGGTGGTAATCTTAAAGAAGATATTCCTGAGAATCAATAGGTATGAAATTCTAATTTCTGAAGAACAAAACTAAACTCCAATGTAGCCTCCATCCCACAATGGTCTACCCACTATTTAGTTTTGAACATATCACAACTCATTTTGAATTGTAAGTCTTTGCATATTTAACCATCTCTATGAAATCAAGGATAAATGAAACTCGAAAGAAAATTTAGACTTCAACTCAGTCTTCAAATTCTAAGTTCATGTCATCTAGGACTGACATCAACTGACACTCATAGGATGTTTCCTTTCCCAACTGTGTATACAAGTTTCTACTTAATGCATCTGCCACCATATTTACTTTACATGTTGTATATATTAAGTAAATGTTGAAAATTTAGAGATAATTCACCCATCTTATTTTCCTCATATTCAACTCCCGTTCTGAGAAAATATGTTTCCAGTTATTATGAACCTTAAACACTATAAATTTCTCCCCAAATAGGTTATTACTCTATGTATTCAATTTATGGACTATGAAATATAACTCTAAATCATGTGTTGGGTATTTATTATCATGAAACCATAACTTACCTAGGTTATAAGAAACAAAATGACCTCCTTGTATGATAACACATCCCAACCCAGATCTCAATGCATCACAATACAACTTGTAATATTGTAATGATTATAGAAACAATAAGATTGGTGATGATTTAATGTGAACATTATGCTCTTGAAATGACTTCTGAAATTACTTATCACATTGTAATGTATCAACTTTCCTTGTTAAGGCAGTTATAGGTGAGGAATATTGTGAAAAATCATAAAAAAGAGTCGTTAATTACCAACCAATCTAAGAAAATAATGTTTCCCAAATGCATTTTTTGGAATTTTCTAATAGATAAAAACCACTATATTTCCTATGTCCAAAGAGGATACATTTTTAGTAATTATATTGCCAAGGAAACCAACATCTTGCATCAAAAAATTGAACATTGATTTTTTGTCTAACATGTGATGATCTATCAAGATTCCCAATCTAACAAATCAGGATTGACATACATAGACATAAAATTTCTTTTGCAGAATAATTAATTCATGACACAAATAGACAACCAATGATTTTATTAGTTTAATGTCTTTGGAAACTCATAACATCATCTTCTAACCTAGTGAATGATCTTAAATATATCCATTAAAGATCTTCCCCTTGTTTTTCCAACCTAACACCTTTATTTATATTCTGTGGAAAATAAAACATAAAAATGGAGTTGTCAAATCTATGTGGGGGTGAACATAGAGAACATAAAAACCATAAAATTTTGAAAATAAAACAAGAACATAATGTTTTAAGATAAGAATATGGAGTCATGAAATAAATATTGGAATCACATCAAGCACAGATAATAAAAGAACATTAACCATGATATAATAGCATTGAAATAAAAAATGAAATTGTGGAAAAATAATAAGCACATAATATTATTTCCATAGTGTTGATGCTCCTTTCGTTACAGAGTCTAAAGATCAACGAAGGGGAATATCTAAGCACAAATTGATTCATCCTTTGAAGAAAACATGAAAAATCGACAAAGGCATGAATAAGGCTTCAAAAGCACATAGATTGCGCAAGTTCCATCACTGTCGCACAAGTCCACTTGCGCGATGCCTAATGGTCGCGCAAGTGACTTGTGCGCCCTAAAGGATAACCGCCCTGGTCTTCTCTAGCCTATAAATAGACCCTGTGGGCCCCCCATTCGAAGAGGATTTTTTCCAGAAACTCAGATTTGAGCTCTCGGCGCCCTAGTCTCTTATCAAAGCTTATTAAACACTTATAAGGTAATTTCTTACCTAGAATGGAAGATCTAAAGAGGGGGAGGAAGGCCTAAGGGTTGAAACTCATCAACACTTGCGCACCTGAGTGGCCAGCCCTTAAGGGAAAAGGTCACACTTGCGTGCCGCCTTACTCCATCAACAGAACTTGCGTGCCCCTTTTCTAGAAGAACCTTAAGAGGACTCTAAATGATTTAATCAAGAGTCTCTCAAGTAATAACCTGCTGGTTAACCATCGCGCAAGTACACCATGTGTCATGTAGGCATACCTGCGTGACTAGGACTTGCGCGCCTATGCAGTACCTGCGCGCCTGCCAGGACTTGTGCGCCCATGCCTTTTTGGGTGCCCTTCTTGCCCATTTCACCCCTCTTATGCCATTACACATCTCCTATTCAAGATTCAATCTTCAAGACACTCTTCAAATCCATTTATGGAATGATTTCTTGATTTTTGATTCCTTATCTGAAAGTAACTCTGTAGAATATCTCTCAAAACCTAGTGATTTACACATATTTAAGTCACTAAAGATTGAGATTTCATTCATTCAACCACATCCTTTAAGATGAGATAACTCAATCAATTTGGACCTCTTTTTAAAGAGTAAGTCCCAGTCATAATTCTTAACATGGGAATCCTCCTTAGAAGTAAGCCCCAATTCTTAAAATTCCCAAATCTGGGCATCCTATTTAGGGGTAAGCCCCAGTCCCCAAATCTGGGAATCCCCCTCAGAAGTAAGCCCCAAAACTTAATTCCCTTAACCTGGGCCTCCATTTCAAGAATTATCCCTAGTTATAATCCCTTAACCTGGGCCTCCTTTTCAGGAATAATCCCTTGTCATAATCTCTTAACCTGGGCCTCCTTTTCAGGAGTAATCCGTAGTCTTAATTTCTCTTAACTAGTCCTAATTTACCTTTGATCTGGGATTCCTTTTCAGGAGTAAAACCCAATCATAAGTCTTCTCCTAATTTGGGCCTCCTTTTCAGGAGTAAGCCCCAAGTTAGATTATTCAAAATCTGCATGAAGCACATATACCTTTACAGACCCTGTTCCTAGATTTCTTCATTAAATTAAATCCTAACCTTCATTTATCTGGGTAGTCATACATACATAAGTCCCACATTATTTCTTTTGATTGCATATTTCATGGAACAATTGTCTGATTTTTTATCAATACCTCTTGTTTCTCACACCGAGCATGACTCACGTGAGCTTAGAGTGTAAAAGTAATTATGACATCCTTATTTGAGCCATTAATCATAAACATCATACTCCCTTACTCGAACTACGTGGGTTCTGATTCCTTTTATAAACAAAGGATACGTAGGTAGCTCATCTGTGGGTTCGATCCCAACTCTGAAATAATTCATGTCCTTCTGAATGACAATAAACTTCAAGTGCCCCACTGAGTGGCTTTAAAACCATTATGGTCATCATAATGACTAAGAGACTTTTAGGTATCAAAGGATACCATTGACTAAGAATCTATAACAAATATAGATGATTCTATATCAATGAAGAACCTCGAATACATATAAAAGATTCTATAAATTTCCTACATATCGGTCATTGATTGTTTGATCTAAAGGAAAACTCATTTTATATTTGGTAATGTAATAAGGATTCACGAACATAACATAAATCTATAAAGAGAGTCCCGGAGTAGACAATAATTCCCCTCAAAAAGGTTTGATGAGTCCGACCTCCCATCCTCTCGACCAATGCAACTTCCTAAGCCTCATCAGTCCATGAACGAATGAGCACCTACCTTTAGAAATTTGGTCTGAATGGATGTGAAATCATTGGATGTTTCCGGTTCTATGAACAAACCCATTAGAAACCGACCGGAATTTTTGAACCTCCCATCAAAAGTAGTTCATCCCCGGAATCCGAGGGAAACAAAAATGGTGAACCCGACGTGAATCCTTAACCAAGTTAAACTGATGTTTTAACTATTTTATTAGGCCCCTATTTAATACTCAATGAGAGGGCCAACAAAAACAATCATTGACATATGTGCTCATCCAAAAGATGTAGTGACTGAATTTATCTTGATTACGACTGTTATATCAAACATGCACTCTTTTTCCAAGATCTTCTGCATTTCTAGAATGGCTGCTCTCAAGTTCACACCTATGAATACTGCTGCTACAAATGCCACTGCTGCTACTCCTGATGGATCGTCGTCCGCTCTAAGGATGATATCACCTACTCAGCATCTTCAACGCTGGGTATCAAATGCACTGGTTAAGGAGTACCGTCAACACGGTATCATCTCGACTCTAGAGGCTGCCCGACAAGCCCTCCAAGTAAAAAACTCACATCGGTCGTCCGGACAATGATGACCAGTGATCAAGAAGCAGTCGGTGCTGACTACCGTCTCCAACTGTTTCGGGTCGTTATCCCCGGAACGCAATCACCATTCGCTCCCTTATTCTAGGGAGGTGAATGAGCAGGTCCCTCAGGGTCTTAATTCAAATAGACAGGAGTCCTTCGTAAGGTCTCCCACTAAAAATCACCGCCAAACTCGTGCGACAGTGCGCCCTCAACATGATGAGGGTACCGAATCTAGGCATTCGGCTCAGGTTTCTCGAACCCGAGCAAGAAAGAAGGACCACCAGAGGCGGAATCCGGTCAACAGTGAGCAGTTTCTCATCTCTGCCATCTACGAAGAAGTCCTCCAACCTAACTTGGTGGCAAGAAACGAGCAGGAACATACACCTGCCTGTTTTAATTCCGTTGTCCAGCAGAATCGTCTGGAAGCATCAAGCCAATCCCTCCAGGAAATTCCGGCGGAGTACTATAGGTAGGAACATACACCTGTTTATACATCATCAGCTAGTCAGCAGGCTCGTCTGACTACATATGATGGAACTCGTCAACCACTTTTGGCGAAGTGGAATCAGCAGGTACATACACCTGCTAGTATTTATCAAGCCTATCAATAGTCTCGCTTGGTAGAATTCGGATAAGTTAGTCAGAAAGCCCCGACAGCAAATAGAAGGCAGACTCAACTCTCTACCCCCACAGTTGAGTACTATCAGGATTCACTAACAGGAAAATGAGGAAAGGAGCAGGCACATACACCTACTCCTAGCCCGAAATGGATGTATATTCCCGTTCCGACAGCTGAAGTCACCAAGCATATTCTATCAATGGTGAAAGAGCATAAGCAAATCCCTGCTCATATTCTGGATGCCTGCCAGGATATTATAACAACTTCCGTGGAATCTTAGGGAAATACACATAAATCTATCCCTACAAGTGGTGTGACACATCAACAATTCACTCCGGAACAGACACACACATCTGTTCCAGTCCAAGAGGGTTGTGGGGAATACTCCCCCATATCATATGGACAACCAAGTCAGGCACATACACCTGATTTGAGTAGAGATCATCAGCCTATCCTGGCCATCTTTCTTGATCACGCATATACACCTACATAGAGCAGCCACTTTCGTCAACAAGTGGTTTCCAAGTCGAGTAAGAAGGCGTCTAAGAAAAAGACCCACCAAGCACAGTCAAGAGATCACGATCCAATCTGTAATAAGGCCTTACTCGATGTTGGAGTTCTTGAAGCCCTCAGACAATTATCTGTTGAAATTCAAGATTCTACTCCCTTATTTTCCAATACTAGGAACATTAATTCCGAAGGTCTTCAATAGACACTTCCCCATGAAGGCTTTCTTCATAACAATTCGGACGATCTCAAAGTTTCATCTTCAGATGAGAGCCACAGGAACCCTCTTTGTGGTCAGAAGACCAAGGAGCAAGAGATCTCATATTTTGCTGTAACTCATTATGGTGGTCCTCCCCATGATGATGAATTTCGCTATGAAAGTCCTCTCCGTATTAGTGATGCACATTGCCTGGAAAATGCTCTAGTGGACAATGTAGTGCCGAGAAATCCCTCTTATCTAGAGGCACATGCAAATGTGAAACTAGTCATGTATAAAGCTTTATCGCTAGCAGGTGAAATACTTTCTCAATCAGAAGATAGCCCAGGGTGTAGGTCATTCTACGAACCACCCCTAAGTCATGCATCTTCTAGTTTGATCAATGATTTCTCTACCAATCCTATTGAATCCAATGAAGCAACCAGGAAACACCAACTATGGTCAAATTAGGTAGAATAATCTTTATCAAATGATAAAGAGGAAATGCTGAACATTAGAATACAACTGACGAAAGGTGAAGTGCCAGTCATGTTTTGGCCTCTGGATGAATCTCAGTATAATATTCCAGAAATGTTGACGGAAGATGAAATTAATGATATTTGTCTCAACCTATGGAAAACTCTTTGTCAGTTAAAAAAGAAAGTATTATCTTATGATGAATATGAAAATCAACTTAAGATAATAGAAGGGTTAAAACGTCATATTTATTTGGTGTCTCTATCAGTATCTCGATATCCGAAGGCTGAAAAGCCGCAGAGAGCCCTTAAATGTTCTTGCCTTGGTGCACTAAGAAGATTGTATTAGTTAATTACCAATGCCCCATCTGGTATTCATGTCAGAGGATGGGGTGTTCATGGAGCATTGCATTTCACGGTGCTCTCCAGTCAGCAAAGCCCACCGAAAATGGTCTCATGCAATGTTATTTGCCATGGCCGGCCACAGTCAATGGGCTTTGTTTGTAATCAAAAGCTTTCCCAAGAACAGGCTTCAACTAGTACCTCTAAAAATCAAGAATATAGAGAAAACGTTGTTAAATTACTCTTGCATCAAGAAACCGAGAATATTAAACAGGCCTCTCGTTTATAGCAAGCACGTCACCATGTGACAGAAGTGTCAGAAATCATCCAACGGTCCTTTGAACCGGGTGATAAAAGCTGATATAGGTTAATGCAACAAACTAATTTCCGGACTAAGGTTCACAAGATCAGGAGGACTTTCAAAAAAAGTCTCAGACATAGCATGTCAACAACGACCCCAGCTTATCAGACTAGGGACTCTATTAAACCAACCCTCGGAATCAACAAAAAGGAATCAGGGAGTTGAGAGAGAATATCAGGAACAGCCCCAGTCTACTGGAATGGGGACTTTTTCAAATATCCAATCCCCTCTTCAGAGAAACTCGGTCTTTTCTCAATTGGGGATGAAACCTCAAGAGGAATGATGATCCAAATAATTAGGAGATTCCCTCCAAATTTTGGTTCATCAAGAAGTTCCTGAGGGATCGAATCAACAAAAGGCAATGTCTCCTCAAAGACATGAAAGAAGACAATATCACAGAAATGCTGATAGAAGGGATGCGATGAGTTATGCATCAATCGATGTCATCAATGCCGTTGTTTCTGATCCACCAGATGAGGCTCACTCAGGGGATTTAGATGAAGAGGTTCCTACTCAAGAAGATGTACACACTGACAAAAATGAAGAAGGTGTGCGTACACGAAGTCAAAGGATTACTAAGAACCTAGGTAATCCTTTTAGTAACCCACTTCCCCCTCTCCGAAAAGGATCCAACAAAGGGAAGGGAATGAACCAGGTTACATATCCTTTCTCTAGAGAAGGTCAATTTCTCTCACTAGAGCAACGTTTTGCACTATAGGAAGAAGAAATGAAGGAATTAAGAAGGTTGAATGCATAACTACATCAGAGTAGTCTTCTTCTAAAGAATGCTAGATTTAGTCAGCCAAAGGAATTTGTTGTAGCTAGAGAGATGGATCAATAATATCCTTCACTCTCAGTACACCCTCACAGGTCTAATCTTACGGGTCAAGTGCAACAACAGTTGGCAGTGCTACCATCAGTTGCAGCACCAATAGCCACATCTTTCCAAGCTCTAGTCATTGAACCTACCCAAGTCCAAGTTCAACCAGATGTTTCTCAAAAGTTAATAACTACTATTGAGTCATTAACATCTCGGTTAGAAACTATGGAAGGAAAACATGCACAAGTTCAACTAGAAAATAATGTTTACCCTAAATGGGTAGATTCAATTTCTCCTCCATCCATTTTTGGGAACCCTGTATTCCTTATTTTCAATGGATCAGGTGATCCTGAACAACATTTGATGCATTACGTGTCTTGTTACGATCCTATGATGGGAACTTCGGAGCAGCAAGAAGAAGTGAAACTCAGATGCTTCATGCGAACCTTGCACAGACCAGCTTTTGTTTGGTATACAAGCTTGCAATCCCAGACAATTACCATATGGGAGGATCTTCACCAAAAATTCCTCCTTCAGTTCAGCTCAACTTTTCCAAAGACAACAGTTTTTGATCTTACAAACTGTAAGAAAAGGAAGAATGAAGGAGTCTCTGATTTAATTTCTCGATGGAAGGGATTAACATATTCCTTATGTTTAGAACTCCCTCAAGAAGAATTGTTGCCAATATGTGTGGCAAATCTGTGTGACCAATTATGAACTCCATTAATCCTTGTGAAATACACAGGAGGGTTTTGAGACCTTACTTCAATCGCTCAGCAGATTGAAGATTCCCTTATACAGGCTAAGGCTAAATCTTGTGTAATTTCATCAGCTCCAGGAAGGAGAATGGGTAAAGAAGAAACTGCTACAGTTATGCTTAAACAAGCACCTGTACCTGTTTCTACTTCAAAACCTTCATCTTCTCGAAGGGCTCCAACTTCTGAGCACTAACAACAATGGCCTTTTCGTCCAGACGATCAAAAAAATCAAAGACGAAAACAATTTGAGGATATGAAGAGAAAAACATACTCTTTCTGAAATGAACAAGTTCCTTGTTATTCCATTTTGGCTCTGGAAAACAATTTGGTTCAATTGCCAATACCCAAGAGGCCAAACAAGAAAGGAGATGAAGACCGTCCTAATTATTGCCCTTTTCATCAAATGTTGAGGCATACCATCCAGGAGTGTTTCGTCTTCAAATACCTCCTGCAAAAGATGGTCGACTTGGTACAAGTCACATTGAAAGGCTCCTCAGCCTAGGTAGCATGTGTCACTGCTACAGTTCCAGAGGAGAAAAGTGAATGACAAGAAGTCAAAAGCAAAAATGCACAGAAGTATGATGATTAGATGGTAAGAAAGACAATCAATCGAACTCATTCTATTTTGCGAACACAATTAAAGAAACCAATTGTGTCTTCTTCCATGAATGTTGCGGTAAAACCCTCTTCATCAGAGGGAATGTCCTCAAAGAAACGACATGATTCAAATAAAGAAAAAGAATCAGAAGAAGATTAGTATGTGTCAAATCCTAAGTTATCATTGACTTTGGCAGAATTCATGCCATCTACTTCAAAGCCACGGGCACCGCCCCACCAAACGGCACAGCCTAAATAGGCTAATCATGCAGAGTCTTCATCAGACGAAGAGTTAATATTTTGTTCTGTTAATATGATTCAATTAACAGATCCATATGCCAGTCGATGTTTCAATTTAAATGAGCCTGAATTCTCTGTATCAAACAAAGGAATCAGAGGAAGTTCCAGGGGCTCAGTATACAGGGGGAGATGTAGATCTTCCAGAAGTCACTATTCCAATTCTACCTCGGCTAGAACTATGTACGCAGCAGAAACTCATGGTAGAGCCCTTCAGCGAGCTCAGCAAGAACAAGAAAGTTCTTCTACCAATAGCAAATTCAGTCCTGGCATAGTTATTTTGGAAGACCGGTTGAAGGTACCATCTTCTTCCTCTCAGCAAGTAAATGGATCTAATCGGTCTAATCTTCCAAAACCAGGAATATTTCCAACTCCTATCCCAATACAAGATACATCAACTTCCAAAGCATCTTCTTCCAAGGTACATGCTAAACCACATAATCCTATTGGGAAATGTAGACCACTCGATCAAAAGTATGATATATTGAAACACTTGGCCCAATTACCAGCCAAGTTATCAATTCTGTATGCTCTTAATCTGTCAACATATCTTCAGGAAGCACTCATCGAGGCTTTGTTAAGTCCTCAGGATTTTGAAACTGAAATTGTTGCAGCTGAAGTCTATCACATAGAGAATAATCCTGCAGAATTCCATGAAATAATATCCTTTACTGATGAAGATGAAGATGATGTTGTGTATGGACATATTAGACCATTGTACTTGTCTAGAAAGGTTAATGGCGTGGATGTTCGGAGAGCTTTCATTGACAATGGTTCAGGAGTCAACCTCATGCCCATTCGCACACTTCGTCGATTGGGCCTCACGGAATCTGATTTATCTCCTTCAACCATGATGCTACAGGGATATGATAAAAATAAAGAACAACCACTGGGTGAATTTACCCTCAGAACTCATTTTGTAGATCTTGTATCCAATTCAGATTACATGGTTGTTGATCAAGACTCAGCCTTCAACATCTTTCTTGGAAGACCATGGCTACATCAACATGCGGATATCCCTTCATCATACCATCAATGTCTCAAATATTGTTTCGATGGTCAAGTTGGGACATTGTATGGTGATAAGGCCCCATTCAAGACATGTGAGTCTCAATACATTGAGGCATAATTCTATCTCATGAAGCAAAGGGAGAAATCCATAACAAAGGATATTACCAAAGTTAATGCTCCATATGGTTTGGAAAAAATTCTAGTAAATCCATTTAAACATGTGAGTACAAATTATGTGTTGCCTATCAGTCAAATTGAAAAGATAGATCCAAATCAAAATACTCTTATGGAAAGATCCATAATGTCAATTACGACAATCGAGCCAGACAACATGGGAGAAATTGGTAATCTACCAAGCAGTGATGAGAGCACAAATGGTGACGTCTTCATTTCATCTTCTGAAATCCAACATGTCTATGCTTCTCCAATTAGGCTAGAAGAAGTTATAGTAACATTGGAGGTGAACAATGATGATTATTCACAATTCATCATCTTTTCTTTATTACCCAAAGAAGTCTATTCATCATCAATCGGGTCGGAAATAGAAGCTTCTTCTTCAAGATATGAAAATTTTGACATCTCTTCAGATCATGAGAATTCTACTTTATCATCTACTATGCAAGTAGAAACGGAAGAAATAACACATGATGAAGAAGAACAGTAAGATCTCAGAGATTCTCCTCCAGCATTTGAAGTGGGTATCTCCACCACTGTGGATGAACTCAGAGAAGTAAATCTGGGTACAAAAGGAGATCCACGCCCCACTTTAATCAGTGCAGCCATGACTCTTGAAGTGCAAGAGATATTTTATAAAGAAAAATAGAGATATATTTTCTTGGAAATATACAGAAATGCCCGGGCTTGATCCTAATGTTGGTACTCATCATTTGGGTTTACCAAAAGAACATCGAGGATTTAAGCAAGCCACGAAAAGAACACACCCAACTTATGCTTCCAAAATTGAAGCTGAAGTGGATAAGCTTATCAAAGCTAACTTTGTCAGAGAAGTTCAATATCCCAAATGGTTGCCTAATATTGTCCCTGTAAAGAAAAAGAACGGACAAATTCGAGTTTTCATCGATTTCATAGATCTTAATCGGCATTGTCCTAAAGATGATTTCCCAGTTCCAATTACAGAACTTCTAATTGATGAAACAGATGGATTTGACTCACGTTCCATCATGGATGTATATTCTGGATATAATAAGATCCGAATGGACCCAGAATACAAGGAATCTACAGCCTTTAGATCCCCTCAGGGTGTGTTTTGCTACCGGGTAATGCCCTTCGGCTTAAATAATACAGGTGAAACTTATCATCATGCCATGCATCATATCTTCAAACCCTTATTAGGGATGTTTGTTGAATGCTAGGTAGAAAATTTGGTAGTCAAATCCAAACAACGTTCTAATCACATGGCTGATCTGGAAGTCATATTCTGCAAGCTTCGACAACATAATTTGAAGATAAACCCCTTAAAATGTGCTTTTGGGGTAACCTCAGGAAAATTTCTCGGCTTTTTTGTATGCCATAATGGTATTGAAGTTGATCTTAAGAAGACAAAGTCAATCCTTGGAATGTCACCTCTTAAAAATTTGAATGAATTAAGAGGACTTCAAGGACACTTAGCCTATATTTGGCGTTTCATCGTCAATTTAGCAGGAAGAAGTTTACCCTTCACCAAATTGACGAAGAAGGGAGTCACATACCAGTGGACTGAATAATGTCAAGAAGCATTCGATATTCTCAAGAAATACCACTTGAGTCCACCAGTACTCATGCCACCTGTGGAAGGAATACCACTTATCCTCTATGTGACAGCTCTAGAGCGATCATTGGGCGCCTTTCTTGCTCAGAAGAATGATGCTGGGAATGAAAACAGTCTCTACTATCTCAGTCGAACCATTATTGAAGCAGAAACCCATTATTCAAGTATTGAGAAGTGTTTCCTGGAATTCATCTTTGCAGTTCAGATGTTGAGACACTACCTGCAACATCACGAGGTCCAATTGGTATCTCGCAATAACCTGCTCAAATTTATCCTATGTCATCCAATTCTTACAGGACGTCTGGCAAGGTGGGCAGTTATTTTTCCGCAATTCGACATTCAGTATGTGTCTCAAAAGGCGATAAAGGGTCAAGCTCGGGCTGATTTCCTAGATGAACACCCTTCAGTGGAAGACACATCTTCAGATATTGAACTCCCTGATGAGGAAGTCTTCTCTATTCAAGAAAGTCCTCAGGCATGGGAAATGTATTTTGATGGTGCTTCCAGAAGTCCAACAGGGAGGAAAATGGAAAATCCTAAATTCAAAAAAGTTGGCTTAGGAATTGTGCTCATTTCTCCAGAAAAGGCAGTGTTTCCTTATTCCTTATTTTTGTCGGAAGGTGGTACCAATAATGAAGTGGAATACTATGCTCTCATCTTAGGTTTGGAATTAGCACTTCAAGAACAAGTGAATCACTTAAAGTTGAAAGGTGATTCAGACCTGGTAATCAAACAAGTCAATGGGGATTATGCCATCAGAAAAGAAGAACTAATCCCTTTGTATGATTACGTCATAGAGTTAATGGTGGAATTCCCTTTGGAACCGACATTTTCTTATGTCCCAAGATCACAAAATGGTCAAGCTGATGCATTGGCTAATATATCCACAGCTCTGGAAGATCTAAATCGGGATGAGACAACCATCAGTGTTTCCCACCATCGTGCAATTTCACCTTATGTTCGAATCAGAACAGAGGAAATTAATGAAATTTCTCCCATTCCTGAACCGTATGGTCATACTATAGGATTTATTTAACCTATTAGGGAATACCTTCAAAATGGAACACTTCCACCAGATAGAGCTGAGAAAGAACAAATCCGGCGACGTGTGGTTAATTTTACTCTTAATGATAGCCCCTATCACCTAGAGAAAATCTCTTCAAACATGGTTTTAATGGAGTTCTCTTCAAAGTCATTGATGGTGAAGAGACAATGGATGTCATGAAAGAAGTGCATGCAGGAGTCTGTGGTGCCCACTAGTCTGGACATAGACTGTCTGATAAGTTTCGAAGGCTTGGATTCTTTTGGCCTTCAATGATACGAGATTTTTTCGATTTCACAAAGAAGTGTTATTCTTTCCAAGTACATGCAAACTTCATTCATCAACCTCCAGAGTTGCTTCATATAGCTAAATACTCATGGCCATTTTCCACATGGGGAATGGATGTGGTGGGACCTTACCCTTCGGCTATGGACAAGCAGTTTAAGTACATTCTTACTGCTACTGACTTCTTTTCCAAATGGGCAGAGGTAATACCTCTCAAAGAATCCAGTTCTAAATGTGTTGTTAGCTTCATCAAGTCTAACATCATTACCAGATTTGGTGTCCCTCATACCATATTGATAGACAATGGCACCAATTTCTGTTCATACGAGGTGATGAAGTTGTATCAAGAATATAACATCAAATCCAACCATTCATCTCGGTATCATGCAGCGGCCAACGGCCAGATAGAAGCCTTTAACAAGAGTCTTTTAAATATACTGTTAAAGATGGTAGATAAAGATAAGAGGTCATGGCTGGATAAACTCTTTAATGCTTTATGGGCTTATCGGACTACCACCCGCATTGCAACTCAGCCAACTCCATATTCATTTATATATGGAACGGAAGCCGTCTTGAACATTGAAGTTCAACTACCCTCGCTCAGAGTTTCCATTTGTGATCAATAATCTACAGATGAACAATATCAAAAGTGATTGAATGAATTGGAATGGTTAGATGAGAAAAGATTGTGCACTTTGCACCACTTGGAAGTCTATCAGAATCGAATAGCATGAGCTTTTAACAAAAAAGTTCGTCTTCGTTCATTCACTCAGGGAGAATTGGTATTAGTTCTTAGAAATCCAATGATACCAGGAAATAAACCTCCCAAGCTTGAGCCAAAATGGGAAGGACCTTATTCAATACATATGGTCTACTCCAACGGAGCTTATTCATTAATCTCAATGGATGGAGAACTCATCACTACTCCAACCAATGCCAGATTTTTGAAGAACTATTTTGTATAAACTGCAAAGTACCTCTTTCGTCCTTGTTATATGACGTTAAACTATACATTAACGGTCCATACATATGAACTTAAACTATTTGTATTAATTTCGTCCCACACGACGTTAAACTATGAAAAACAATTTCCCTAATTTGTTCTCACTACATGACATTAAACTGCAAAGTCCCTCTTTCGTCCTTGCTATATGACGTTAAACTATACAGCAACAGTCCATACATATGACCTTAAATTATTTGTATTAATTTCTTCCCACATGACGTTAAACTATGAAAAAGATCCCTAAATGGTCCTGTATGACCTTAAAATACATCAATGGTCCAGTATGGCCTTAAACACCATCATCAACTGTCCATGCATATGACCCTAAACTATTTGCGAGTCCCTTACGTCCAGCAAGACGTTAAACTGTGATGTCCTAACTACATGACACTAAACTATATAGAAGTCCCTTACATCTGGAAAGACATTAAACTACATAAGCATCAGTGGTCCTGTATGACCTTAAACTACACTTTTTTCCAGCATGACATTAAATTGCACCATCCACGGTCCATGCATATGTCCTTAAACTATTCGCACTTTCATCCAACATGAGGCTAAACTGTTGAAAAATCCCCAATGCGTCCAACATGACATTAAATGGTGTACTCTTTTTTCCTCACCGCATGACATTAAACTGCACAGTACACCTTTTTCCCAACATGACGTTGAACTCTATTTTCCCCATCATCCTAACTATATGACGCTAAACTGTACAGAAAGTCCATGATACATCCTACATGACATTAAACTGTATTTTTTCCCTGTTACATGACACTAAACTGTGCAGCACCAATAGTCCAAACTGCAAGACTTTAAACTTCATAGTCCCTTTATATGTCCTATATGAAATAAAACTATACATCATTAAGGTTGTTGTTACCTCTTATTTTTCACACCGAGTATGACTCACGCGATCTTAGAGCAAACCTCAACCATAACACTCTCTCTGGGATGCTAACCATGTGTAAGTCCTAACATTTTTTTAGGTCGTTGTCCCTAAGAACAACTTGATCACTAATTCATTCTTTAATTGAACTACGCGGACTTTGATCCTTTCCTTCTAGGCTGGTTACGTAGGCAACCTCCCAAGGTTCAAGCCCAAAACCAATATCTTCACATCAGTTCACCTCCATCTCATACGATGTTGATTCATGAAACCTCCCTAAGAATCAATATCTTTACACAGGTTCACTTTCGTCCTTGTTGTACGACGTTAAACTATACAACACTTTTTTTCAGTATGACAAAAAACTACAATATTCTTTGACACCATCACCTGAGAGGGAACCATTATTTACATTGATTTTTCAATCATGTTTCATTTCAAAGACTATGTGCATTCATGGAAATTCCCAAACCTTTTATCTTGGGTTAAACCATCATTGTACTAAATTCCCCTTTCACCCTTCACATGTACGAACCAAATTTGTACAAAGGGAAATTCTAGAACTACGTGTGATTGATTATCATCCTTATGGGATACGTAGGAACGTTCGAGTGTCCGTCGAATCTAGCCCCAAGTCATTGGGACTAACCCCAAATTCCACTTTCAGTCCCTTGGCTGAAAAGTCCCCATGAAAACACACACTGTGTATTTCTTACAATGGTCCAAGCTCTATGACCCTAAACTAAGATCTCTAATCCTTTTGTCCCACACGACGTTAAACTGTAGTTTAAGAACTACGTATGGCTTGATTCTCATCCTTATAGGATATGTAGTGAAGTCCAACATTTCAATTCAGGACCCGACTATAACATGATTATGGTTAGAATTGATCTGTGTATCTCTGTATACATTGAACAATACCCATCTTTATGTGTCATAATCCTAACCTTAAATATTTTAATATCCTCATAACCCTTTTCATGACTTCTAGTCACAAAAATGTCAAACTTCTGAGAGTTATTTTGCCTGACTATGCAGCACGTGCCCATAGGTGGCCTTGCATAAACAGTGAACATAACAGACTTGTTAGCCAAAAGATACTATTATTTGACTTTGCATCCAATTCCCTTAGGTGGCCCTACAAATTCAAACCCCCAACGGGTTTGTCGGATAGTGGTAACTTCATTTTTGGGAAGAATTCCTCTTTTGTCCTTATTTGTCTTAAATGACAGTATATAAGGATCCACAAAAATAGCCATCCTTAACATATGTGTCCCATATCCTTTTTTATGATCTGAAAAGTATTCAAGTCTGTAGTTTATATTCTCACTCCCTACGTTTGGGTCATACCTTTGTAGGAGTGATATCTATTCAGTTCTTAGATAATATTGTTTGGAAATATCTTCTCCATATTGAAGTACCTCTTTCCATATAGCAAACTCCATACTTTGGAAGATTTGAATCTCCGTAAACTTTCAATGGTTTTTAGCACTAGGAATGTAAATTTCTGAGTGTTCTTTTGCCTGAAATGCAGCACGTGCCCATAAGAGGCCTTGCATAAACAGTCTACATAATAGACTTGTTAGCTAAAAGATACTATTTTATTTAACTATGCAGCCAATGCCCTTAGGTGGCCCTGAATAATTCAACCCCCTAACGGGTTTGTTAAATAATGGTAACTTCATTCATGGATACTACTTCTTCTAATTCCTTTTAGGACTTTTTCATGTCATTCCTTAGATTCAAATATTATTAAGTCATAGCTTACATATTTTCCCTCATACATGAGTGGGTAATATGTTTTCAGATTAATTTCCAAGGAATTGAGTCAATTCTAATCTATTTCGTCAAATCTATTTCGACCTTAAACATTAGCCTTTTTATGTCTGACATGCATGAATTTAAACTGCCATATTTCTTGTTTTTCTTTTCACCTAAGAGTCAAATCCTCTTTTATCTCCGAATCCAACTCTCAAGGGGGACTTTTTTTGACGCTCCTTTCGTTATAGAGTCTAAAGATCGGAAAATGGGAATATCTGAGCTCAAATTGATTCATCCTTTGAAGAAAACATCAAAAATCGAAAAAGGCATGAACAAGGATTCAAAAGCACATAGGTTGTGCAAGTTCCATCACAGTCACACAAGTTCACTTGCGAGACGCCTAATGGCCGTGAAAGTGACTTGTGCGCCCTAATGGATAACCGCCCGGGTCTTCTCCAGGCTATAAATAGGCCTTGTGGCCCCCCCATTCGAGGAGGATTTATTCCAGAAACTCAGATTTGAGCTCCCGACGCCCTATTCTCTTCTCAATGCTTCTGAAACACTTATAAAGTACTTTATTATCTAGAACAGAAGATCTAAAGAGAGAGAGGAAGGCCTAAGTGTTGAAACTCATCAATACTTGCGTGCCTGAGTAGACAACCCTTAAGGGAAAAGGCCACACTTGTGCGCCGCCTTACTCCTTCAATAGAATAGTCACACCCCTTTTCTGGAAGAACCTCAAGAGGATTCTAATGGTTTTAATCAATATTCTCTCAGGTATTACCCTTCTGGTTAACCTTCTTGCAAGTACAACATGTGTCGCATAGGCATACCTGCGCGACCAGGACATGCGCGCCTACACAGTACCTGCGCGCCTTCCAGGACTTGCACGCCCCTGCCTTTTTGGATGCCCTTCTTGCCCATTTCACCACTCTTAAGACATTACACCTCTCCTATTCAATATTAAATCTTCAAGACACTCTCTAAATCCATTTATGGCTTGATTTCTTGATTTTGGATTCCTTATCTAAAAGGAACTCTGTAGAATATCTCTCAAAACCTTGTGATTTACACATCTTTTTGTCACTAAAGATTGAGATTTCATTCATTCAACATCATCCTTTAAGATGATAGAACTCAATCGATTTGGGCCTCATTGTCAGGAGTAAGTCCCATTCATAATTCTTAACTTGGGCATCCTATTTAGGAGTAAGCCCCAATTCTTATAATTCCCAAATCTGGGCATCCTCCTTAGGGGTAAGCCCTAGTCCCCAAATCTGGGCATCCTCCTTAAGAGTAAGAACCAAACCTTAATTCCCTTAACCTGGGCCTCCTTTTCAGGAATAATCCCCAGTCATAATCCCTTAACATGGGCCTCCTTTTCAGGAATAATCCCCAGTCGTAATCTCTTAACATGGGCCTCAATTTCAGTTGTAAGCCCCATTCTTAATTTCTCTTATCCAGTCCTAATTTACCTTTGATCTGGGGTTCCTTTTCAAGAGTAAAACCCAATCATAAGTCCTCTCCTAATTTGGGCCTCCTTTTCAGGAGTAAGCCCCTAAGTTAGAGTATTCAAAATCTCCATGAAGCACATATACCTTTATGGACCTTGATCCTGGATTTCTTCCTTAAAGTAAATCCTAACCTTCATTTCTCCGGGCAGTCATACATACATAAGTCCCACATTATTTCTTATGATTGCATCTTTCATGGCACAATTGTATGATTTTTTACAAATACCTCTTGTTTCTCACACCGAGCATGACTCACGTGAGCTTAGAGTGTAAAAGTAATTATGACATCCTTCTTTGAGCCATCAATCATAAACATCATACTCCCATACTCGAACTACATGGGTTCTGATTCCTTTTATAAACAAAGGATATGTAGGTAGCCCATCTGTGGGTTTGATCCCAACTCATAAATAATTCATGTCCTTCTGAATGACAATAAACATCAATTGCCCCACTGAGTGGCTTTAAAACTAGTATGGTCATCATAAGGACCAAGAGACTTTTACGTATCAAAGGATACCATTGACTATGAATCTCTAACAAATACAGATGATTCTCTATCAATGATGAACCTTGAATACATATAAAAGATTCTCTAAATTTCATACATATCGATCATTGATTGTCAGATCTAATGGAAAACTCATTTTATATTTTGTAATGTAATAAGGATTCACGAACATAACTTAAATCTATGAAGAGAGTCCCGGAGTAGACACTAATTCCCCTAAAAAAGGTGTGACGAGTCCGACCTCCCATCCTCTCGACCAATGCAAATTCTTAAGCCTCATCATTCCATGATCTAATGATCACCTACCTTTGGAAAGTAGGTCTGAATAGATATGGAATCATTGGATGTTTTCGGTTCTATGAACAAACCCATTAGAAACCGATCGGAATGTTTGAAACTCCCATCAAAAGGAGGTCAACCCCGAAATCCAAGGGAAACACATAGTATCCAAGGCATTGCTACCAATACGATCATAGTGGACAATGTCCATTACTGAACTGGGTTAACCTGTCCTTCCAGCCATGTATTACTGAACCAGATTTACTTTTCCTTCGAGTCATGTATATCTCATGAGATATAATTAATTACCCAATGCATTTGAGGGAGATATAGGTCCCACCCATCTCATAATGAAATCATTCTTACATGTTCCACAAAAAACACAAATCATTCATCATAACCTAACCCATTAAATAAAATGGGATTCTTAAACATCATGTCATCATAACATAATTTATATAAGATAAATAGACTAAATAAAAATAATTCCATCATAAAGACATTAAAATAAATGTATTTAAAGGTATATATTCATAACACTCAGCCATCTTATAAGGAAAATAATTTTGATAAAACACTTAAGATTAATTCTTGAGAAAAATATCCTTTCTTTAAAAAATTATATTTTCTCAAAATTCCATGAAATTCTAAAAAAAATAATTTGGTTGAAAATAAAAGTAAAATAGTGTAGTGTAAGTTTCATGGAAATAAGGCTTCATGAAAACTAAAAAATAAAATAATTCCATATATGTTAAGAAACATTATCTTCATGCTTCATCCGGAAAATTAAAAAAGGACCTCGTATGGTAAAAAAAAAGAAAGATTCCTTCCATACCATTTTGTAATGGTAAAAAATGGGTAAAATGAATCAAAAAATACATAAAAGAATAGTAAATATTTTATTAAAACATTTTAGGAAACATTGAAGTGGATGATAAATATAACCTCAGAAAATACTTATGTATAAACAATCTCAGATAGAAAAAGAGATTTCAAAATTATACATTACCATTTGATAATCTTCAAAAAAGTCCAAAACTACTATATAATGTTTTTATCCATATTATTAACTTGTATAAGAATAATACTAATATCTATTATATCATTAATCATTATTTTATGACTTTATATTACCTGTTTATTAACAATTCCATGTTAATGCAACATTTCGGGTAATATCGCTTTGTTTTCCAGACATGTTTGGACTTGTTATTCTTGAACATATTACTTAGATCATGATTTACAAACATCCAGAATGTGTAACATGATTTATTTATCATTTATATTTATAATATAAATATATAATTGATATATAAATGAAATTGAATACACCGTTCATGGAGACGGTAGGCCGTACGTACCCATAAACGTTGTTTCCATTTTCTTATCGTATTGAACGAAAGTAAGTGAATGACGTATATGTACATATATATATATATAATTAAAATAGAATTATTATGTAATATATTTTATAATTATTAATTATATATATATATGCATATATTATAAGCATTTTTGGATGGTTATAGTGGAGAATGAATCTCATCGCGTTGTGGAGATGGTAAGCCGTACGTACACACGAGCGATGATATCGTTCCATTAATGATTAATTAATATAGAGATGGACGGTATATTAAATATAAATATTCATAATCATGTAATATTAATTATTTATTCCTGTTATAATCATCATTATACACATCCCAATAATATAATATGGAATAACAAATTAAACCACGACGTGGAGACGGTAAGCCTTACATATACACACATGGTGATATTATTATTCATAAGATGGATAAAATGATGAATATTATTTTTCCATGATTATATTAATATCTCATTTCATTTATGATACTATATTTATTAATTTATTAGGGATGCAATATAGTGAGAAGAAGTAGAAGAAGAAAAGTACTTTGAAGAAGAGATAAAATGATTACATCTTCATAGGGTGTTACTTTTTGATTTGAACAAAATGGATTTTAGGATGGATATCATCCCAAATGTATTCCAATAGGATGAAGTTAGGTAGGTTGGGAGGATATATGTAACAGCCCGAGATTTTATGAAAAATATTCTTTTTTATTTTACTAATGTCTTGTGTTATACGCTACACCAAAAGGAGCTTTCACAACACGCATCCTTGACTTGCCTTGCATTACATGCAATCGCAACCTTCCTCGATAGCGTGTGTGGTACGTAATCCTGAGTTTCACTAAACAACGATATGCTATTAAAAATATTATTAAAACTAGCCGTTATGAATAGTAATAACCACTTTTTAAATTTTAGAAATTTTAACTCTCAAAATGGACTTCATTTTTGGATTCGGAGTATCGAATTTAGCCTAAGGTGAAATTTTGGTACTTTTCGGATAACTTTCATATTCTGATGAATAGTGAAAATTACTAAATTATAATTAAAAACAACTTTTTTAATTGAAATAATTAATAGTGATAAATCATTAATTTGAGTGGTTTTAAAGTATATTTAGAATATATTTTTACAATTTAATACAATGTTGGTCATTGGATGTAATTTCACATTTAAACTAGACATAAACAAGTGTCAATCTTTTGATAGATATTGTTTCTTAAAAACACGCTATTTGTTTTAACAGCGGGATTTAATTATAAAATTAATTAATTCAAATTTTATGTTATGAATTTGGTAAAATAGACTTCATTTTTGAATTCGGAATATGAAATATATCTTGGGATGAAATTTTGGCATTGTTCTGAAAAACATCTATTTTTGATGAATAGTGAAACTACTAAGTGGTAGGTTAAAAAACTGAATTTTGCATAAAACTTACTTTTACCGCTTCTGTGAATGGAATTTCGAAAATCCGAGAGACACGGTTAATATCAAGGACTAAAATGTGGTTCAATGAGATGAAAATAATTTTTTGGTGAATAGTAACTTTTTATTTTTTTACCACGGTTAATAGTAAATAGGGTAACTAAGGGTAAATATGATATTAATATTACCCTAACACATGTCCTAATTCTATTGGACAAGTGTAATTCGACCAAAAACAAACTTAGGAATAAAATATGACCATTTAGGCCCACTTGGATTAGATTAGGACATTTATTATTAATTTATTTAAAGAAGGGTTAAAATAGTTAAAATCAAAGTTTAATAAGTAAATAATTTTTAATATGGGGTTATACATAAGATAAATTCGACTATAAATATTCATTAGAAAGCTAAAAAGATTTCCTACATGATGGTATTTTATTTGTAATTTTTAGACATCAAATAATATAATTTATTTATGACACAAAGATGATGCAGTAATTATCTTATTAATGAAATATTGACATAATTGATAATATAAATACCAAAATAAATGTAATTTAAGACTTTTTATGAATTACACTAATTTTCTAGGTTACTATGATATATTATTGTTGATTTAATCAACTTGGTTCGAACATATAATTCTGTTATGACTTTCACAAAAATCATATATCAAATAGTGTCAAAATTGACACAAAATAGTTTTTAAATCAAATATTATATTATTAATTGTTATTTTATTCCTAAAAATCTAAGGTTCGGCCAAATGACTTAGATAAGGATATATGTATTAATAATATACAATTTGGGGTTCGTTTGGCATGTTATAGTAAGTTTATTAACCATATAGTGAAAGAAAACAAAAAGACACGGTAAAAGTTAAATTATTTAACTTAGAGTTAAATCTAATTGATAAGGTTAAAATAATACACTAAACTTGTCTAAATCCTATTGGTTGATAGGATTTCGACCCGTCCCCACTTTAGCTTCGAAATAAGACCCTTTGGAACCATTATAAACCGATTTTAACTTTAATATAAAATAATATTTTGAGGTATTCCTAAGGTGCCCCTCTCCTCCCTTATAAAAGGACACCTCCTCCCCTTCCTCCTCACACCAATTTGAGCACTCAAGCTCGGCCAACCCCTGCCAATTTATCCTATCCACTTCCCTAGCAACATCCTAGAGGTTCTGGTCTTCCTCCAAGGCCAATTTTAGTGCCCTAAGAGGAGGTCTCAAAGAGGCACTTCAAAGAAGAGGTAATTACCGTTACCAATTATTTCATCTTTATTTCTTCTTCCACTTCTTCTTCTTAGGTTGTTTCATTATGAAGTAATAACATCAGTATCACTCATATACTGATATGTTATTATAAGTATGAATCAACCCTATTTCACCATCTATCCATCCTACGGAAAAAGAAATCACCGCGCGTGCGTACGTACGGAATACCGTCTCCACGCCGTGGTGTCATCTATTTTCCACCACCACCTTACATGGATGGGTATAATGGTGTAAAGAATAACTATACATAGTTATTAAAACATCATATTTATTCTGATATATTGTATAATACACTCCAATTCAATTCAATATTTATAGAAATGATATCATCGCTCGTGCGTACGTACGGAATACCGTCTCCACGACGCGATGAGATTCATTCTCCATGTTAACCATTTAAGAATGATTATAATGTATATATAAGAAATAATAATGAAATATATGACATTATAAAGCTACTGGATTTATGTATATATATACATATGTATTTCATCTACTTACTTCCATTTCAAGACAATAAGGAAAGGAAAACAGCGTTCATGCGTACGTACGGACTACCGTCTCCATGAACGGTGTTTTTCATTTTATTTATCTACCTATTATATATATATATATACTGAATATATATGATATATAAATCATATTTTATATTCTGGAAGTAAGTAAATCATGATATAAGTAATAATGATGTCAAGAACAACAAGTCAAAACACCTACGATAAATGAAACGATTTTACCCAAAACGCTTCTTTAACATGGAATTTACAAAAGAACGGGTAATATAATGTCATAAGTGAACCATATATGATATCATAACAATGAATATGATTCTGTAATAAGTCAATAACATGATTTAAATCATTATACAGGAGGTTCGGACACTTACAAAGCAAGTCGGACCTAAGGTAAGGGAAATATCACAATCTCATTTTTATCCGAGATTGTTTATTCGTAAGTATTTACTGGGGTGTATTTTATCATCCACATCCATGTTTCATCAATATGTAATATTATTTCCATCCACCTACAATTGTTTAAATCCATTTTTACCCTTCGGTTAGTTTTTAGTAATATCTATGAAAGGAATCTTTTGTCATACGAGGTACTTTTTGACTTTTCCGACAAAAGTACGAAGAATGTTTTTTTTAACTTATACGGCACGAACAGATTTCTACTGTTTTATAAATCCTTATTTTCATGAAGCTTCCTCTAAAAGATTTCATGACTATTTTCAATAAAATCTCTTTCTTTTAAAATTGCATGATGTTTTGTGAAAAGAAATTGATTTTGAAGAAGAAAGGATATTTTCCTCAAGAATTCAATTCAAGTGTTTTATCAAAATTATTTTCCATATAAGATAATAAAGGGTTCTGTTTCTATCCATATTTTTACATTGATTTGACTATGTTGTGATGGAATTATGTTTATGAATTCCTTTATCTTATATGAATGGTTTTATGATGTCATGTTGTTTAAGAATCCCATTTTTATTACATGGGTTATGCAATGATGTATGATTTATGATTTTGTGGCACACATAAGAAAGGATTTATTAAGAGATGGGTGGGACCTATATCTCCCTCCAATGCATTGGGTAAAGATTTCATATCTCATGAGATAGACATGGCTGGAATGGTAGGTTATACCGGTTCAGTGAAACAGGACTGAAACGAGGATTACTCGATTCAGAAAGGGACTTTGTCCACTAAGATAGTCTTGGCAATGAGTCTTGACTAACAAGAAATGATTCTCTATGATTATGTGTGTATGCCACAATGAGTAATGTTTTATGTTATGATTTCATTTCACTACTATGATTTATCCCATGTTATGGAATCATGCTCTCTTTTGCAGGTTAAGATTTACAAAAATGTTATGTTCTTATGAAAATTATGTGATTGATATTTCCGTTGTTTACCCTTACTGAGCATTTGAGCTCACCCTTTTATGTTTTCTTTTCCCCAGGATATAAAGAAAGGTTTTAGGTAAAAAAAGGAAGATCTTTATGGGAGATGTTGAAGATCTTTCCCCACGATTAGAAGATTATACTCCGAGTTTCCAAAGACACTAAACTATTACGGTCCTTGTGTGTGTGTTTTTGTTATGTACTAAGTATTCCGCAAAAGTAATGTAATGTCCATGTACGTTAGGCTTCGGGTCATTACAGTTGGTATCAGAGGAAAGGTTTAGTCAACCTTTGGAAACTAGGACGCGAAAACATTAGTGAGATCCCTAGAGATATTTCTAAGGTATGTCTAGGGATGTCCCTAAGGTTAAGTATACGTATAAGTTATAGTACTAGAATTACACTAACGATCATAGAATTTAACCTAAGATGTTAGATATTAAGGGTACTCCCCCTTTAATATGTTGTTTTCCTTAGCATTATTTTGCCTCTCACACTATTCTTTTTGGGTTTTAGAATATGGCTGGAAACAAGATGATTCACGATAATGAAGGATATGATGGACAATGGAATGATATTCTTTATGAGCAACCAAATGAAATGGGATTTGGAAGTCCAAACATCATTATTATGCCGAATCAGCAATCTCACAACATGATCAATAAAGTAAAATTTGGTAAGTTTCCTGACTCGACTAATAAGAGAAAGATGGAGTTCCATGATGATCATAGAGGATAGAAAGTTCAATTTCCCCTATATAAATCATGTGGGAAGAGGCATCAAGGAGAATGTTTCAAAGGAACTGGAAGATGCTTTGGGTGTGGAAAAGAAGGACACAAAGCAAGTAAGTGCAAAGGAAAAGGTTCAGTTAACACCATGGATGAGGATAATGGTATTGCTACGACATCAAAAATGGTTAAGTGTTTTAAATGTGGAATGTATGGGCATTATGAAAACAAATGTCCTAAGGGAAAGACTCATGAAGAGAATCAGTATGGTCATATGGGTAGTATTTATGTGGATGATGATGAAGAGACTACAAATGATATGTGAGATGAAAGAATTGTTGAAGCTCGGTTAATGGTTTAAGAATGTAGTGGAATGATTACATGTTTATCATGTGTAATGTTGTATAAGTAATCTCATGGTACTATGGAATAAAGAGACATGTAAGGATTGTTACATTGTTGTCTGATTAATGTTACCAGTAACCATGAAAGGTTATTCAGATACTTTTGGAAAGTAGATGATAAGTGCATAATGAAAGGATAAGAAGATAATGAGATGTTTGATTGTATTCATGAGCTCATGATTGATATAAGGACTAAGTGATATCATGGTTTGAGTATATAGAATTTTGAGGATTTTGGTATGTGGAAAGTGTTAACTTTTAACTGCACTCATGTTTTCACTAAGGTATTCGAGAGAATACACGATTAAGGACTTTGAATGTTTGGAATGTGACCAACAAGACATATCTTATGATATGTGGGGATCAACGACAATATTAAATCTCTGGTAATCGATGTCACTATATTATGAGAGTGGACTGCAGTATTATGTATAAGCCTAAAGATTAGACTGGATTATGTTGGACATAAGTTAGTATAGAAGATTTTCGATATTATTGATGGGATGTTATAGTAACGTAGTTTTGGAAAAAGGGACAACCTGCAGGACGGGCGACAGCCCATCGCTTCGGACAAGGCTGTGGGAATCGAACCCACAACCGAAGTGCGACTGGCCTTTATCTCCTACCACTGGCCTACAGGAAGTCCCTATTTAGTATAAACTAGTTTTATTATATTAAGCAGTATGATATATGAAGTATAAGTCCATTTTAGGAACCATATATGATTAATCTCACTATAGAATGACTTATGTATATTTAATAACTTTTACTAACCTTTTTGTTTGAGACAGATGGAATGACCCGTCATTCTATCAGATGATCTGCTAACACTTCACGAATAACAAATTCAACTTCATTTATTTAAGAGATGAAGTAGAAATTGTTCAAGGCACGAAAAAAAGTGAGATTGTACCAAAATCAAGTAAGTATTTATTCTAAGCAAATTTTCAACTTTAGGGAAATGATCTTGAAAACCAAAAATGTTGTCCTAGTGATCTTATACCTGATGAATCAGATGGTACCTTATATCATCACAAATCTATGGATTTGTGATTACTGGCTTTTCCATAGCCATGTTCTCTACCACTCTCCATCAGAACATGATGGTTAGATTTCTCTTCCATATCCATATCTTCACCTATGTGGAAACCCAGTGATTAGTTAATTTGGGTAATCGTTACATTTCATACTTTAGTTTTTAAAGACATGTTTTGGTATTCCCTTTTACGATGTGGGTTTCTATTAAAGAATCTTTCGAATAGTAAACCATTTATAACCCCGACGAATTTCGAGGGCGAAATTCATTTTAAGGGGGGTAGAATGTAACAGCCCGAGATTTTATGAAAAATATTCTTTTTTATTTTACTAATGTCTTGTGTTATACGCTACACCAAAAGGAGCTTTCACAACACGCATCCTTGACTTGCCTTGCATTACACGCAATCGCAACCTTCCTCGATAGCGTGTGTGGTACGTAATCCTGAGTTTCACTAAACAACGATATGCTATTAAAAATATTATTAAAACTAGCCGTTATGAATAGTAATAACCACTTTTTAAATTTTAGAAATTTTAACTCTCAAAATGGACTTCATTTTTGGATTCGGAGTATCGAATTTAGCCTAAGGTGAAATTTTGGTACTTTTCGGATAACTTTCATATTCTGATGAATAGTGAAAATTACTAAATTATAATTAAAAACAACTTTTTTAATTGAAATAATTAATAGTGATAAATCATTAATTTGAGTGGTTTTAAAGTATATTTAGAATAGATTTTTACAATTTAATACAATGTTGGTCATTGGATGTAATTTCACATTTAAACTAGACATAAACAAGTGTCAATCTTTTGATAGATATTGTTTCTTAAAAACACGCTATTTGTTTTAACAGCGGGATTTAATTATAAAATTAATTAATGCAAATTTTATGTTATGAATTTGGTAAAATAGACTTCATTTTTGAATTCGGAATATGAAATATATCTTGGGATGAAATTTTGGCATTGTTCTGAAAAACATCTATTTTTGATGAATAGTGAAACTACTAAGTGGTAGGTTAAAAAACTGAATTTTGCATAAAACTTAATTTTACCGCTTCTGTGAATGGAATTTCGAAAATCCGAGAGACACGGTTAATATCAAGGACTAAAATGTGGTTCAATGAGATGAAAATAATTTTTTGGTGAATAGTAACTTTTTATTTTTTTACCACGGTTAATAGTAAATAGGGTAACTAAGGGTAAATATGATATTAATATTACCCTAACACATGTCCTAATTCTATTGGACAAGTGTAATTCGACCAAAAACAAACTTAGGAATAAAATATGACCATTTAGGCCCACTTGGATTAGATTAGGACATTTATTATTAATTTATTTAAAGAAGGGTTAAAATAGTTAAAATCAATGTTTAATAAGTAAATAATTTTTAATATGGGGTTATACATAAGATAAATTCGACTATAAATATTCATTAGAAAGCTAAAAAGATTTCCTACATGATGGTATTTTATTTGTAATTTTTAGACATCAAATAATATAATTTATTTATGACACAAAGATGATGCAGTAATTATCTTATTAATGAAATATTGACATAATTGATAATATAAATACCAAAATAAATGTAATTTAAGACTTTTTATGAATTACACTAATTTTCTAGGTTACTATGATATATTATTGTTGATTTAATCAACTTGGTTCGAACATATAATTCTTTTATGACTTTCACAAAAATCATATATCAAATAGTGTCAAAATTGACACAAAATAGTTTTTAAATCAAATATTATATTATTAATTGTTATTTTATTCCTAAAAATCTAAGGTTCGGCCAAATGACTTAGATAAGGATATATGTATTAATAATATACAATTTGGGGTTCGTTTGGCATGTTATAGTAAGTTTATTAACCATATAGTGAAAGAAAACAAAAAGACACGGTAAAAGTTAAATTATTTAACTTAGAGTTAAATCTAATTGATAAGGTTAAAATAATACCCTAAACTTGTCTAAATCCTATTGGTTGATAGGATTTCGACCCGTCCCCACTTTAGCTTCGAAATAAGACCCTTTGGAACCATTATAAACCGATTTTAACTTTAATATAAAATAATATTTTGAGGTATTCCTAAGGTGCCCCTCTCCTCCCTTATAAAAGGACACCTCCTCCCCTTCCTCCTCACACCAATTTGAGCACTCAAGCTCGGCCAACCACTGCCAATTTATCCTCTCCACTTCCCTAGAAACATCCTAGAGGTTCTGGTCTTCCTCCAAGACCAATTTTAGTGCCCTAAGAGGAGGTCTCAAAGAGGCACTTCAAAGAAGAGGTAATTACCGTTACCAATTCTTTCATCTTTATTTCTTCTTCCACTTCTTCTTCTTAGGTTGTTTCATTATGAAGTAATAACATCAGTATCACTCATATACTGATATGTTATTATAAGTATGAATCAACCCTATTTCACCATCTATCCATCCTACGGAAAAAGAAATCACCGCGCGTGCGTACGTACGGAATACCGTCTCCACGCCGTGGTGTCATCTATTTTCCACCACCACCTTACATGGATGGGTATAATGGTGTAAAGAATAACTATAAATAGTTATTAAAACATCATATTGATTCTGATATATTGTATAATACACTCCAATTCAATTCAATATTTATAGAAATGATATCATCGCTCGTGCGTACGTACGGAATACCGTCTCCACGACGCGATGAGATTCATTCTCCATGTTAACCATTTAAGAATGATTATAATGTATATATAAGAAATAATAATGAAATATATGACATTATAAAGCTACTGGATTTATGTATATATATACATATGTATTTCATCTACTTACTTCCATTTCAAGACAATAAGGAAAGGAAAACAGCGTTCATGCGTACGTACGGACTACCGTCTCCATGAACGGTGTTTTTCATTTTATTTATCTACCTATTATATATATATATATACTGAATATATATGATATATAAATCATATTTTATATTCTGGAAGTAAGTAAATCATGATATAAGTAATAATGATGTCAAGAACAACAAGTCAAAACACCTACGATAAATGAAACGATTTTACCCAAAACGCTTCTTTAACATGGAATTTACATAAGAACGGGTAATATAATGTCATAAGTGAACCATATATGATATCATAACAATGAATATGATTCTGTAATAAGTCAATAACATGATTTAAATCATTATACAGGAGGTTCGGACACTTACAAAGCAAGTCGGACCTAAGGTAAGGGAAATATCACAATCTCATTTTTATCCGAGATTGTTTATTCGTAAGTATTTACTGGGGTGTATTTTATCATCCACATCCATGTTTCATCAATATGTAATATTATTTCCATCCACCTACAATTGTTTAAATCCATTTTTACCCTTCGGTTAGTTTTTAGTAATATCTATGAAAGGAATCTTTTGTCATACGAGGTACTTTTTGACTTTTCCGACAAAAGTACGAAGAATGTTTTTTTTAACTTATACGGCACGAACAGATTTCTACTGTTTTATAAATCCTTATTTTCATGAAGCTTCCTCTAAAAGATTTCATGACTATTTTCAATAAAATCTCTTTCTTTTAAAATTGCATGATGTTTTGTGAAAAGAAATTGATTTTGAAGAAGAAAGGATATTTTCCTCAAGAATTCAATTCAAGTGTTTTATCAAAATTATTTTCCATATAAGATAATAAAGGGTTCTGTTTCTATCCATATTTTTACATTGATTTGACTATGTTGTGATGGAATTATGTTTATGAATTCCTTTATCTTATATGAATGGTTTTATGATGTCATGTTGTTTAAGAATCCCATTTTTATTACATGGGTTATGCAATGATGTATGATTTATGATTTTGTGGCACACATAAGAAAGGATTCATTAAGAGATGGGTGGGACCTATATCTCCCTCCAATGCATTGGGTAAAGATTTCATATCTCATGAGATAGACATGGCTGGAATGGTAGGTTATACCGGTTCAGTGAAACAGGACTGAAACAAGGATTACTCGATTCAGAAAGGGACTTTGTCCACTAAGATAGTCTTGGCAATGAGTCTTGACTAACAAGAAATGATTCTCTATGATTATGTGTGTATGCCACAATGAGTAATGTTTTAAGTTATGATTTCATTTCACTACTATGATTTATCCCATGTTATGGAATCATGCTCTCTTTTGCAGGTTAAGATATCCAAAAATGTTATGTTCTTATGAAAATTATGTGATTGATATTTCCTTTGTTTACCCTTACTGAGCATTTGAGCTCACCCTTTTATGTTTTCTTTTCCCCAGGATATAAAGAAAGGTTTTAGGTAAAAAAAAGGAAGATCTTTATGGGAGATGTTGAAGATCTTTCCCCACGATTAGAAGATTATACTCCGAGTTTCCAAAGACACTAAACTATTACGGTCCTTGTGTGTGTGTTTTTGTTATGTACTAAGTATTCCGCAAAAGTAATGTAATGTCCATGTACGTTAGGCTTCGGGTCATTACAATATATGGGCAGGGTTTTTTCCGAAAAAAATAGTCTTTAGAGGTGTGAGTTGAATTGAAAGGGAGATTCCCTTTTACAATAGAGATGGGGGAACATTAGTATAATCTTGAAATATTAATTTATTATAAATTGATTTTTGATTTCTAATAGGTCACAAATTATTTATTTCGAGGATATGATGATGATGGATCGAAATCCAATAAACCAATAGGTTTTATACATATTTATGTCAAAAAATTAACCATATAATATATATTTAATCCTTTGTAAAATAAGTTAACTGTCACCATGTCCTCTTATATTTGTATACATCATGGTAAATATCATTACTATAAAATTGAAAGAGAACCAAAAGTGGATAATTTTTGAAATTTTTATCACTATCCACATTATTTGTATTAATGTTTTATTTTTAATATTTTAATATCATTTAAAAAAATAGTATTTTTTTTAAATATACATTTTTCCAAATTTTGAAATAATTTCGTAATTGGTTTTTGTTAGTCATAAAAAAATATCCCTTCAATAAAATTGAATTAAATCATCACTAATATCCAAATTTCATCCAGAAAATTCATTTATGACATCACAATGTTCAAATAAAATTTATTTTAATATTTATAAATTTATTTATTTGAATCCTTCATTAGTTAGGTAATCACTACATCATAATCGTGTCATAAATAAATATATTAATATAATTTATAAAAATTATAAATAAAATATGACGATGTAGTAATTATTTTTGGCTTTATAGTTACTATTTATAAACATAGTAATTAGTAATATAACGTTATATGAAAATTAATTTATTTGAAATATATGTTTAGATTATAAATATATTAACTTAAATTAATTATCATAAAATGTCATTTTTACATCCATGTAGATCCATGGAGTACCAAAATTGACCCAAGAATATCAATCATGGGATATATCTAATCTAATAGGATTAGTACATGTGTTAGGGTAGTTTAATATTATTATAATGGTATTTTTTTACCCTTATTTACCAGATTTACCTTTCAACCATTGTAAATAAAATAATTACTCATGTTACTATTCACAATGTACAAAAAATAAAAGGTAAAAATTCAATCAATTTGGACCTTCTAATTCCAAATATTGAATATATTTTTCCAAGTTGGAAACACAATAGTTGTAGTAATTATTTTAAAATTAATTCTTGTTGTCGAAACCAAAAAGCAAGTTTTTTTAATAAGTAATAACCATCATAAGATTAACATGTGATTATGTCCAATTAAAAAGTGAAATTAATTTCAACAACCTGAATTTAAATAAATGATAAAAATATAATCCAATTACACTTTGAAACTAATAAAAAATGGAAATATAAAAATATAAATAAATTATAAAAAAGGTAGTTTCGAATTAAAATGCAGCATATTTCACTATTCATTGAAATTTGAATTTTGGCAGGAAAATACCAAACTATCAACAAAATTAAAATTTTATGTCCCTATTCCAAATAATAAGTATATTTTCTCAAATTTAACCTATAAAAATGTCAAAAACTATATTTAAAATTGGTTCTCCCTCAAAAGGTGGTAAAATTCAATTTTTTAAAATACATCTTTTATCTGAAAATTGATTTGTTTTCTCATACCGTGTTCTAGAAAATGTGTAAGATGAATTGTAATTTTTTATAAAATTTAAAATTTTGTTAATATTATTCATAATGGCTAGTTTATATAAAATTAAATAAAAATATTTTAATAATATATCATTGTTTAGAGAAACATGGTATTGTGTACAATGCAAGCTATCGAGGAAGGTCACTATTTTGTGTAACACAATCGAAGTCAATTTGGTATGTAGTTCAAGAATACGTTGGTGCATCATATAAAATAATCCAAACCTATTTTATTAATAAATTGAACAAAATTTTTACTCCGTGTTCCGTGAAATGAATTCTATCAAAAGAACTTCAAATTGTGTGTAAAACAAGAAATGTATAGTGTTTCATATAATGAAAGACAATACAATGTTTCATATAGAAAAATATAATCTTGGTGTAGCTTTCATCAGAAGACATAAAATAATTTAAAAGAATCTATCTCATAAAATATCATTGTGTTACATTCTACCCCACGGGAAATGAATTTCGCCCTCAAAATTCGCCATGGATATAAAAGGTTTTCTAGTTGAATGATTCCTTTATAGAAACCCACCTCATAAAAAATTAGTAAAACATCATTTGAAAAAGGAAAGTTAGAATCATAATGGTTACCCAAAGTATCTCATCACTTGGTTTCTACATAGGAGAAAATACGTGGGAAGTGAAAACATGGATATAAAAGAGAAATCCAACCATCAAGTCTGGATGGATAGTGATAGAGAACAAGGTTTGGAGAAAGTTAATTACCAAAAATCTATAAATTTGTGATGATTTAATGGACCATACGATTAATCCGATAAGATAGTTCTTGGATAACATTTTTGGATTCAAGATCATTTTTCCTAATGTTGGGGAATTTTTGCAAGAGGAGAAATAATTACTTGATTTAAGTATAATCTCTCCATTGGCCATTCCCTGAAAAATTTCTAATTAATCTCTTATTTAATGAAATTAAGTTTATTTTTTTATTCTTGTAGTGTTAAAAGATCATGATATAGAATGATGAGTCATTCGATCTATCTCAACAAAAAGAACAGCACTGGAAATCAAATAAGCCCAAGTCCACCTATAGTGAGATAACACATTAATATAACAAACTTCAACTAGAATATAACTTGTACCATCCATAAATGAATTGCATTACAATCCTTCCAACAAATGAAAATTTAAAACTTTATAAATAGGTGAACTCATTCGACATAACATTTATCTCCCATATCTTATAAGGTAGTTCTTGGTTGTCACATTCCAAACATTTGAATACCTTAATCAGGTATTCTCTTGAGTCATGGTAATAACTATAATTATCGTATATACTTATTGAAAAAAACCATGTTTCCTTATTACAGAACTTATTGGATATATTCCTTATATCCTAAAACGTTTTATACTTCATCCATTATGGCATATCCCACTTGTTAATAACTATATAATTAGTTCCCAAGAAAATAGCATCATCCAATTTACTTATTCAAATAAAATATATCTTTATCCAAAAATAATTATCTTAACATACATGATATATTAAGGGTTATCATTCCCTTAATAATGGATTCTCCAAATATATCACCTTACCCTTAAATCGATTTTCCCTCCTTAGATCTATTCAACACATCCTTTCCAAATCTTAATGAAACATATATACTGAAAACACATATATATTTCATGATTCATATAACATAATCATTGAATTCCAAAACGTACACACCTAAATCATCTATATTTATTTTTTAAATATCACTCCAAATCCATCATCTTCATATTTCCTAAAATATGAATCATGTATTAATGTTTCTCAACCTCAAGATTCCTAGGTTTAATGAATACAATTATAGAAGAACGTCACATACCTTTCACATGTCATTTACAATTTCTTTATCCATAATATAATGACCAATAATCATACCGTTATCATGATTCTCTTCCTAACATTTCAACATAGTAATCCAATATTCAAAATTCCCATAATATAAAAATCTAAAACATTCATTGGTTAACTATGTTCGATGTAGTTCTGGAAATTAACTAAGATTAGAAAAAAATTGTGAGAAATACATATTATAGATAAAAAACACATAAGTAAGTTAAATTACTTATAATATTTCAATATATTATATTTTTGGTTTTACACAAGGTTATTCATGATTATCACAAAAAAACCTATGTTTGTAACCTATACTTTACATATCCTTCTGAAATCCCTAGAACTATCCTTAGAAATATCTCTTGGGATATCACTAAATTTTTATCAAACTAATATCTGAAGGTTGAATATATCTTTTCTCTGAAACCAACCCTAACGAACCACACATGACATACATTGAAATTAGATTTCTTTTAGAAAAATACTTAATACACGACACAAATATACTCACAAAGACTACTTTAGTTTAGTGTCTTTAGAAACTCGAAACATCATCTTCTAACATGGTGAATGATTTTTAATATCTCCAATAAAGATCATCCTCTGTTTTTTTCCTATCTAAAACATCCCTTTTTATCCTATTGAACAGAAAACATAAAAAAGGTTATATCAGATGATCAGTAAGGTTAAACATGGAAAACATAAAATAGACCATAACGATTTGAACGTAAAAACATGAACATAGTGTTTAAACATAAAAATATTGAGTCATGAAATAAACTATGGTAGTATGTAACCCATAGATCGAAATGGAAAATTAACCATGATAGAATAGCATTGGAATAAAACAGGTAATTGTGGAAAACTAGTAAGGATATAACATTAATTCAATAGTATCCAAGGAATTTCTTCCAAGAACATCATAATGGAAAAATTCCATTACTGAACCGGGTTTACATGATGTTCGAGCCATGTATTACTGAACCAGATTTACATTTCCTTCAAGTCATGTATATCTAATGAGATATTAATCTTTACCAAATTTTTTGGAGGTATATATAGGTCCCACCAATCATAGAATGAAATCATTATTACATGTTCCATAATAACATAAACCATTAATCTTATCTTTACCCATGAAATAAAATGGGATTCTTAAACAACATTTCATCATAACATAACCTATATATGATAAATAGAAATAAAAAAACAATTCCATCATAAACACAATCAAGTAAAAGTATGAACATGGATAGAAACATAACCCTATGTCATCTTAGATGGAAAATAATTCTGATAAAAAACATGAGATTATTTCTTGAGGAAAATATCCTTTATTCTTTAAAAACATTTTCTTTTCTCGAAATGACACGCAATTTTAAAAGAAATGAAAATAATTGAAAAGAAAATTGAATTAGTGTGGAGGAACATTCATCTAAATACGGTTTCATGAAAATGTAAAAATCTATTCATGACATATATGTTAAAAAATATTCTCCCCATACTTTTTCTGGATAAGACAAAAAGGACCTCATATGGAAAACAAAAGAAATATTCCGTCCATACGATGTAGTAAAAGTATAAAATGGGTTAAAATGAATCTAAAAATACATAAAATAATATTAAAAATTTTATGAAATCATTTTAATGAAACAAGGACATGGATGATAAATATAACCCTAATAAATAATTATGTATACACAATCTTTGATTAAAAATAGATTGCAATATTATCCCATAACTTAGGAATGATACTCTGTGTATGAGTCCAAAAATCCTGTATAATTTTTAAACCATATTATTATCTTATATCTGAATCATTATAATGTTTATGATATCATATATGATTATTTTATAACGTTATATTACCCATTTACTAAAAATTCAAAGTTAATGCAAAATTTTGGGTAATATTGCTTTGTTTATCGTATATGTATTGACTTGTTATTCTTAATCACATTACTTAGATCATGGTTTACTTACAAAAATAATTTATAATAGGATATATATATATATATCATATATATTCATAATATAAATATATATATAATTGATAGATAAATTAAATTGAATACACCGTTCATGAGGACAGTAGTCCGTACACACGCATGACTGATGTTTCCTTTTTTTATTGTATTGAATGGATGTATGTGAATAAAATATTTGTGCACACACACACACACATACACACACACATATATATATTTTGAGTCGAATTATTATGTCATATATTTCATAAGTATGAATAATATATATATTTTTATAATTTTTCTTGCATGGTTAAAGTGGAGAATGAATCTCATCGTGTCATGGAGCTGGTAAACCGTACGTACGCATGAGCGACGATATCATTCCTTTAATGATTAAATGATATGGAACATGATGTAATATTAATTATAAAGAATAATAATCATGTAATATTCAGTAATTATGTCTATTATACTCATCACTATACTCATCCAAATAAAGTAATGTGGAATAACAAATTACACCTCGACATGGAGACGTGAAGCCATACATACACACACATTGTAATATTATAATTCATAGGATGGATAAAATTTTTAATATAATGGTACCATGATTATATTAACATATCATTATTTGTATTATTCTAGATTTATTACTTTTTATGGAAACAATATTGAGATAAGAAGTAGAAGAAGAAAAGAACTTTAAAAGAAGAGATAAAACGATTACCTATTCTTCGGGTGTTTTCTTTTGATTAGAACAAAATCACTCATTAGGATGGCTCTATGCCAAGAGTTATTCCTCTAGGATGAAGTGAGTGAGGTTTGCAGGAGGAATGGGCAGGTTTTGGCCGATAAAAGGCTTTTGTTGTGTGAATTAAAGGGAAAGGGAGGTTCCCTTTTATAAGAGAGATGAGAGGCACATTAGGAAAATATTGAAATATTAATTTATAATAAAATTTATTTCTATCTATAATAGCTCCAAAATGATTAATTTAGAGGATAAGGAGAGTATGGATTCAAATCCTTTCAACCAATAGGTGTTAGGCATGTTTTGGTCATAAAAGTAACCTTATCTTTTAGATTTAACCCTTTTCAAAATAAGTTAACTCTTACCATGTCCTATTAGATTTATATACTACATGGTAAATATCATTACTATAAAACGACAAGAAAACCTAATGTGTATCATTTGTGAAATTTCTATCAATATACAAGTTATTTGGATAATATTTATATTTTTTGGATTTTTATATCGTTTGTAAATAGTATTTGTTTTAAAAATAAATTTATGTCATTTTTTATAGTATTTAGTAAAAGATTTTTGTTAAAGTCAAAACAACATTATTCCTTTAAACCAAAGGAATTAATGCATCCCTAATATTTCAATGGAGTTCAGAAAATTTTGGAATGACATCAAAATATTCAAATTATTTTTTTAATATTTATAAATTAATTTATATGAATCTTTCATTAATGAGGAAATCACTAAATCATAATTGAATCATAAGTAAATATATTTATCTATTGTCTAAAAATTATAAATAAAATACAATAATGTAATAAATAGTTTTATCTTTTTAATTATTATTTATATACATAGATATATGGTATATAATCTTATATTAAAATCAATTTTGTTTAAAATATATGTTTAGGTTATATTTATCGTTAACCTAAATTAATTCTTATAATATTTCATTTTCACATCTTTATGGATCCATGGTGCCCCAAAATTGACCCGAGGATGCCCATGGTTGGACATATCTCACCCAATACGATTAAGACATGTGTTAATGTAGTTTAGTATTATTATAAAATTATTTTTTTACCCTTATTTACCATATCTATACTTTAACAATGGTAAATAAAATAATTAATGAAGTTACTATTCATTATGTCCAAAACAATAAAAGGTACATATTTATAAAATTTGGACCTTATGATCCCAAATATGGAATCAATGTTTCCAAATTCAGTACGTAATAGTTGGAGTAATTATTATAAAATTAATTCCCGTTGTCAAAATTAATAATTAGGTTTTTTAAGAAGTAATAATCATCAAAAGAATGACAGGTGGTTATGTCAAATTTTTAAATAAAATTACATCCAATGACCAAAATTGGAGTAAATTATAAATATATATTCTAATTAAACATTAAAACCAATTGAAATGTTAATATAACTATATAAATTAATTATATGAAAATTAAGTTTCAAATTAAAATGCATCATTTTCACTATTCATTAAAATTTGAATTTTATTAAAAAAATAAAAAAAATCAAAAAATAGTAAACTTCAATATCCCACTTACAATGAAGATGTTTATTTTATTCAAATTTAACTTATAAATGTTTCAAAACATGGTTTCAAATCTGTGCGCCATTAAAAGGTGGTAAAAATGCACTTTTTGAATAATACTTATTTTATCTAAAAATTGATTTTGTTCTCATATCTGGTTCTGAAAAATTTATATGATGAATGATAATTTTATTTAAAACTCAAAATATGGATAATACTATTCATACCAGCTAGTTTATATCCCCTTAAATAATAATATTTTATTAATATATCATTTTTTAGTGAAACTCGGTATCTCATACAATACAATATATCGAGGAAGGTCGCTCTTGTATTTAATTAAAGCCAAGTTAGTGTTGTCTATAATGAAATCTTCCTTTGGTGTTTCATATAACATAATCCAAGCATAGATCATTTATACATTGAAAAAAACCTATAATCAGTGTTGTGTGAAATAAATTCCATCAAAATAACATGAAATTGTGTGTAACCTAAGAATAGAAAAATGTTTCATATACTACTAGATAATTTGGTGTTGCGTATAGTGAAAAATAATCTTGGTGTAGTATTCAATAAAATATATCATGGAATTTAAAAGTATCTATCTCATAAAATCTTGGGGTGTTACATAGAACACTATTTCCAAGTGTTGATCATGCTCACCCATTTTCCATGAATACACAAAATCTGACACACACACACCATAAAAAATAGTCTATATAACCCTGATACATTTGATTCATCAATTTTATGAAAACCCCTAGTTTATTCTAAAGACTGAAAGGTATTACCACATATTTTTAATGGCCATATCTACTTTTACATAATGTCCTAAGAATATCCTCCTTCTAAACCCATAATTGGGGATTTCCTGAGCATAATTCAATACTAGGGGATGGATTCAAACTTTCTCCCGCCCAGTGTTCCACTGCCCCCGGAGGGCTTCCCCTCTTCTATGTGTGGTTCTCTAGCGATCGACATCAGCTCGGTTCGTCCCCCTCAGCCCTCTTTCAAGGATGCGCTTCTTCGTCCTCATCCAGGCATTGCACTGAACAAGGAGGGTTCGTCAGCCAATCCGATGCATTCCTTCTTAGAGGATGGATCCCCTGTTCTTATGATTTTGGTGGAGCCTTTCGTTGTGGTGTCTTTGGACCTTCAGTTGTTCTTGATAGCACATTTTGGTGCTGACAAACATCCCATTTATTTTTTCCAAGATTACATCTGGTGCTGGGGTCTGGATCTACCGCTGACAGTTTCTATTATGGATCGGAAGGCTTTTGGCATCATTCTGGCCTCTAGGGAAGACTTTGTGAAGGCTTGGTGCATGAGCTCGCATTCTGTGGGTCGTTGGAGGTTCTCCCTTTCAAGATAGTTGATGGACTCTCATTTGGTCGTGAATGCTCCAAGGCGGCGGTGTGGATCTCGCTTCTAGGGTTACCCCTCCCCCTCATGAATGGGTCCTTCCATAAGTCTATTGGGGATTCCATGGGGTTATTTTTGTGTGTGGATGAAAGGACCTCTCGCTTGGAAGAAGCATCGGTTGTGAGGATTTGCATGGAGATGGATATTTCTCGGACGCATCAGGACCATCTGTTGACCATGATCTAATGGATGATGGATCGTCATCAAATTCTGGTTTATCCAGCCTTTCCCAGGTTTTGAAATCTCTGCCACATTTCTGGTCATTCTTTACAGGTCTTCCGCAATGCTAGAAGGGAGGTTATTCCTAAGGAGTCATCGAGGCCTTCTCCTCAGCCTCCTCATTCACAGTTCCCTTCAGGCTCTAAGGAGTACGACCGGGGCAAAGGGATAGTTTCGGTCCCCTATGTCCAGTCTGTGAAAGCATCCTCTTCCACACATGTTTGTTTTGTTGCCAGTGCTACTTCCTCCTCTCGTGATCTCCTTCCAGTCCATCGAGGATGGGGAGGGGTTTCACGGGGTCAGGTTCCAGAGGATGGTCTTTCATCCATAGGGGTGTCTCCCAGAGTTTTTTCTTCATGACATTCTCTATCTGTGAAGAATTGGATTCTGGATTCCATTCGCATTTCAGAGATCATCATGGTTGTCGCAGGCCCATATTTTCATAAACTCACCAGGTCCTCTTTATCTAGGGAGCATCTCACTCTGGCCTAGTCTTCTCTTCTAGTGGTTTCCTCCCCTCTGTGTTCTCTAACTCCTCTTCCTCCTTCTTCCCCTTCCCGTTCTCCAACAGTGGCTCCAATGATGGATCTCATTTTGATGTAATGGAAGGACTTTGAATCTTCAGATGCTTCTCGCAAGTCTTGTTTTAATGGTGTGGTTTTTCCAGGGGTAATCTCTCCTCAAGGGCATGCATGCATGTGAACTTGTTCTCAATCTTATATAGTGTGTAGGTAGGTGTAACCATGCCTCTTCATGAAAAGATCCAGAAGTCTAGGGCCAAAGTTAGATGAGCTCAACTTAATTTCTAAAGTTCTTATATAGAACTCTCGAGGTTTAGGGGCCAGGGCAAAGTCCGATTTCATCTTTAATGAGTTTAATAGTAGTCAAGTTTCTATGGTATCAATTCTAGAGCCAAAATAGACTTCCAACAAGATTAATGAGTTTTATCAGTGGCTAATGGTTTGTGGATTTTTTCATGGGGATCCTCCTAAATATCATATAAGGATATTGTGGAAGGATCATGAGCTCATTGATCTTCAGAGTACATCAGATCTGTCCTGGACTACTGAAATTATAGTTGGGAATCATGCATTTTTTATTTTCCTTCATCTAAACCAAATGGAATGCCCAAGATAGAGAGGCTTTGTGGAGTGAGTTAGATGTTTTTAATCCCCATGATGTTCCTTGGATAGTTGGGGGAGATTTTAACATTATCGCAAGTCCTGAGGGGATGAAGGGGGGGGGGGTTTCCCAGAAATGCAAGTCATCCCTTTGTTTCATTCATGGCTAGTAACGGCCTGCTGGATGCGGTCTATGAGGGAAGTAGTTTCACATGGTGTAACAATCAGCAGGGAGGGAGTAGAACCTATTTCCACCTTGATTGGTTCCTGATGAATGATGCAGCTTTAACAATGTTCCTAGACTTCAAAGTTTCTCACCTGGTTCAATGTCTTTTCGACCATTCTCCACTTTGTATTTCTTTGGGAACACGGTCGTCAAGGGTGGATTATGTTTTGTTTTATAAATTATTGATGGAGGAACCAGGATTCCTTGATGTGGTTAGAGAAGCATGGGGTTTACATAACCAGGGGAATTCATGGATTTCTCTTCACAATAAGCTGAGATGGTTAAATATTCTTCTTCGATCCTAGAAAAAGAAGATACCGACTCGTGATCAGGACATGGTTGAAATAAGTTAAGTGGTGTAAGACATTGATGAGTTTCTGGAACAATAGTGGGATGATTTATTATTCAATTATCGTAGAGTTAAAAAATAATCTTACTGATAGCATTTTGAGGCTGGAGAGACTGGCCAGAGAGGGATCAATAATCAGATGGTTTCATTAGGGGGATCGAAACTCTGGATATTTTCATGCTGCATTAGAGAATGCCACCGGGTTTAGTAGCCTAATATTCGTAGAGAAGATGGATCCTACTCTAGTGATTGTGATGAGGTTGGGTCCATGATTAATGGGTCTATTAATTCTTTACAGGATGACCCCAATACAAATATGTAAGGGGGTATCCGCGTGGTAATTCTGAGCTTTTTGAGGGCATTATTAGATGTGTTTCTGTGAAATTTGAAGAGGTCTTGAGGAGGACTCTGGAGGAGATTGAAATTAATGAGGCGATTTGGTCTTTGAACCCAGAGAGTGCTCCAGGGCCTGATGGTTTTCCTGGTTCTTTTTATAGGGTTTCATGGGAATGTGTCAAAGGGGATCCTGTGAGAGCTATACACGACTTCTTTCATGGTGGGGATCTGCCACGAATTTCTTGTGCAACAAAGATTCTTCTTATTCATAAGGTGGATATGCCTCATTCAATTGATCATTATAGTCCTATTAGTATGTGTAACATACCATACAAGACTCTGGAAAACATTCTTAATAAGAGATTGTCATTTTATCTTGATTCTTAGATGGATTCAGAACAACATGGTTTCATTAAAGGGAGGTTAATTCAAGGCGTGATTGGTGTAGCCTAAGAAATGGTGAGTGGAATTAATAACAGTTCTTTTGGCGGAAATTTCGTGGTTATGTTAGATATGAGAAAGGATTATGATAGAGTGGAATGGGGTTTTGTTCTCAGGGTCTTGGCCTGCATGGGTTTCTCAACATGGACTACTGACTTTCTTTTCCGCTGCTTCAACTAGGCATTGATTTCTCTTTTGTTTATGTGCAAACAATTTCGGTTTTTCAAATATTTTCATGGTCTTAGGCAAGGGGGTCCGTTGTCTCCCACAATTTTCATTATCTCTCAAAATGTTTTTAGCGGTTTTATTAAGAAAGGTCTCAACACGGGGAAAGTTCTTCCTTATCATAACAGGGCTACAACAAGGGGATCTCGGATATGATGTTCACAGATGACACAATTATTTTTATTAGTGGCAGTAGTCGGTCAGTGCAGGGGTTGAATGAGCTTCTTGGGGAATATTGCAAGTGGAGTGGGCATGTGGTTAATAAAGAGAAAAAAACTTTTTACATTACCAAGAATGTATCTGAAAGCTGGGTGAGGGTTGTGGGGGCTATCTTGAGTTTAGAGAGAATTTCTTTTCCCACGGAATACCTTGGGGATCTGGTTAGTACTTTCCCCCTCAGGGTTTATCATTTTGATAAACTGATCAACAAGATCTCTGGACGCATATTTAATTGGAAAAATAGATTCTTATCCATTGGAGGTCGCATTACTTTAGTTAACATCGTCCTAATTTCCATTACCATGCACATTCTTTCAACTATGAATGTTCCCAAGAGTGTAACTTCAAATATGGATAATATTATCATGCCTTTCATTTGGGTTAGTCAAATGGAAGGTAGATATCATTGGGAATTGGGGAAATTTCTCGATAGACCTCTCTCAAATGGGGGTATCAAAATGAGGATTGTTTTCTCAACCATGTGGGGGATTCATGCAAATCTTGTGTGGGGGGCTATGGAAGGTCGTTCTCTTTGGGGCAGGACTATGCAGGACATTTACAGTCAGAATATGTGTGGCCATAGTTCGAGGCCATCTAGTATATGGAATTGGATTCACCCATACATGGAAATTTTGCACCCGCATTCTTGGTGGATAGTGGGTACAAGGAACATAAATTTTTCCTCCAAGACTAGGGGGTGGGTAGGCTATATTTCTTAGGCTGACCCACCATGGACATCACTTTTAGCGAGGCCAGCGATCATCCCAGGTTTATCCAGGCAATTATTGATGAGTAAAAGCGTGTTGCTTTTAATATCATTTGTGCTAGTTATGTTCCAGATAAACTTATATTCACAGTTTTGATGTCTGGTATTTTTTCCAAAAAAGAGTTTTCTCATATTACAAGGGACAATTCAATTGAAGATCATCGGGGGGGGGGGGGGGTAACATTGTGGTGTAAGGAGGTATCTTACAAATATAATTTCATGTTGTGGTGTGTGAGGAATAAATCTATCCCTGATGATGAGAATTTGAAGCAGATGTGTGTTCATATGGCTTCTAGATGTTTGTGTTGCAGGTCCCTGAACCAAGAAACAACAGGGCATTTATTTTATAACAGTTAATGGGCTACATGGATTTGGAAAAGTTTTGGGACCTTCTTTGGTTGGGTTGCATCTGAAAGGGAACAAGAAAGCTTCTTGTTCTTGTGGTTTAGAGGAGCGGGTTCTCAGAGGACAGAGATGAAGGCCATGACTGTAATCCTGATTGCTGGATACTGGACCATCTGGAAATCTAGGAATGATTCTCTACACAAAAACGGCTCGGGCTCCCATGTTAATAAAATTTTTAAAATGAATAATTCCATTCGTGATCTACTGCATTTGTGACCGGATTTCCATTCTTCTCCAACTGTGCATTCTTTAGTCCTGACTCTCGCAGTCGATAGTCAGCCAGGGATCTCTGGGCAGGGGTGATGGGTATGCTAGAATCCTCCAAGTCATGGTCTAAAACGCAATACTGATGGATCCATTAATCAGGGGGAGATGTGTGGGGGTGGGTTTGTAAGGGACCAAAGAGGTTCGGTTGTTACATCGTTTGCTGCCTTTTTTTGAGAGGAGATGTTCTACATGCATAGGATTTGGATATGGTTACCGGACTGAAGTTATGAAATCAAAGGCAGATAAATATTTAAATTGTGGAGATAGATTCCATGCTATTATTTAATTCACTAATAGTTAAGGGAAGTATTACTTGGCACATCTCTTATACTGTCTAAAATTCAATCTGCTCAGAGGTAATAATATTGAGGTTTCTCAAACATGGAGGGAGGGGAATATGGTTGCGTATTTTTTTGGCGTCTATGGAATAAGATAATCAGAGTATGTGTTCTTTCTTTTTCTTGGTTTCCTTTCCTAAGGAGGGGATGAAATATGTTTCCAGCAATGCTATGGGTTTGAATTACATTATGCCACCATGAGTTTCTTGTGTTTTCCTATGTACAATGGTTTTTCATAAATCAATAAAAATGATAGTTTTCAGTCAGTCAGTCAATATTAGGGAACCACTGAGCTCCGCTCAATTGATCAAATAGATCATCAACACATGGAAGTGGTTTCTCATTCTTAATCAAAACTTCATTATGCTTATGGTAATCCAAACATAGAAAAAGAGTTCCAACCACCTTTTTGGAAATCAAGATGTGTGCTTTCCATGGAGATATATTCAAATGAATGAACCCTTTTATTACCATCTATTCAAAATATAGTTTTTTCCTTCAATCCTATTTGTGTTTTCCAGTAAGTTGGACAGTAATTAAGACTTTTCCTAGGAAGGATATCAATTAAAAAAATTACTTCTCTTATGGGTGAAAATTCTGGGAAACATTCATGAAATGCATCTTGAGACTTTTTAACAACCACTGAAAAAATTTTATTCTCAATTTCATCCAACAATTCTAAATCCTATTATGAAAAATGGTATAGTATCATTCCAATAGATGGTGAAAAAAATCCCATGGAACCTATATTTATATTATGGTCACTTATATATATTCAATCGATGCTATCTTCATTCATAAAACTGAGCCTTAGGGTATAAAATTTTATGTAAGCCTTGGACATTTTCAATCAATCCATACCCGTGATTATATCATAAGTATCAATCTCAAGCACAAAGGATTCCCATATCATCTTGGTCCACTAACTATTATAGAACATTCTTTACACATAATGTCATGAAATTCTCTTTGACCAAAAGGATTTTTCATTTTCAATATAGATAGAATCATATCAACATTTACACTTAGAAAACCAAAAACATGATAAGAAATAAAATAATGTGATGAACCCTTATCAGACAAATATTTCATAAGGTTAGAATTTAGAAGAATCAGACATCATACATTCGATGGTCCAGATTGATCATACAAAATAACATTCTTATCCCAATATAACTTCTTAATAACTGTGCATTGATCTTCATAGCCCTATTGATATTTCCCTTATTGAGGAGTCAGGGAATTTTAATAATCCGAATTTCTTTCTTGGTTCTACTATTGAGAATTATTCTACTGCCCTCGACCAGTCAAAGAAACTTATGTCTGTGAAATCTAAGAAGTGTCCCATACACCTGATCTTGTAGTAATGTGATAGTAGCGTTGAAAGACGTCCCATATTGTTGCAATTGTAGAGTACTATAAGTTTTGTTTTACACTCTCACATAATGTGGTCAAGCGATCCACATTGGAAATATCCAGCTTTTCTCTTATGTATTGGAGGAAGATTTATTGAACAAATAATTTGATTCTGATCCATAATACAAAATTGGAAATAGGAGACACTCTTTATCTTTATATAAACATTAATGATCCCACCATTTCTTGAAGGTATAAACATGATCCCTCCACCCATATCTTCTAAGATATCCCTTTCATCCAATGTTTCTCAATTGACAATTTCTATATAATCTGTAATACCGACAATTGAATTCATCGAGAAAACCCTCTAGCTTACTAATTAAAAAAATGTGTGCCAACAAAGGAACACTAGTAGAAATATCAGATGAAAATATGACTAAATTTATAAATATTACCATGTAATCTTATCATAAGGATATCCTATTTAATGATGAATAAATCCACCATTCATACAATAATGAACATATGAGGATTGAATTTCTTGTTAATCAACTCTTCAAAATCATCACATGAACGACCCTGGTCTAATTTACCCTGAACGTCTAAATACCACCATTAGAATTAGATACCCTTCAATTATATATCACCATATTGAATTTCAGATCTATTGTTTTTAAAATTAAGTATAGGATTTGATTCATCATATTAAGCTTCACAAACTCCTTATCTATTTCCAAATGACCCCAAAAGATGGGTGGATTTTGATTTTGGAACTGAACAGAATGATCCAATTACATTGGTTCATCACCTCGATTAACTCTATTTGTATTTTGAAAATCATGGTCAATACTCTGAACCATCTATTTGTTCACCTGTGGTTTAGTTGAAAAAAAATTCTCAGCATCTTCCTCCATTTGGATTCTCTTATTCCTAGATGGTGATATTTTCTATAAACACAATAAAATACATGATGTTCACACTCTATAAACATAAGGATTAAAAATTTCAATTTCATCCACATCATATATCATAACATCGATTTTCAAAATTCAATATTTTCTCTATGAAATTTTTTTTTTAAATTTCACTGTGATTTTGAAAATCAAACCAGTTTTAAAATAACCTTTTTATGCCTTTTTGAAATCTAACATTTGAAAATAACTTTAACAATTTTCAAAAATAATTTTTTTTACAAAATCATATGTCACTACTGAAAATTAAATATTTAAAACCAGTGGGAAGTAATTTCAATGATGAATTTATTGCTAGTGTAATGGGCTAAACTAATGAAAAAATGATTCAAATTCTTATAAGCTTCTCCCAATTACTGAAGTACACAACTCCCTAGTAACATGATGTTCAACATAGAAGGTTTAGTTATGTATTTTTATGCTATATATTTCATGTTCTAAAAATGTTACTCAATTATACTAATCTAAAATTATAATATATTATACTAAATTTCATCTCAAAAAATGAGAAAATGTTAACCATGTCAAAGACCGAACAAGACTAGTACAACTTCCAAGTAAAATACTGAACAATATGATACCACTTTTCAAAATGAATAAAGGAAAAACCATGACTGCTACCATTTGTAACATCCCACCCCTCATCATTGGATTGATTCAAGGAAGAATTTTTAATTGGAATTAAGAGGCTCCCCCAAGGTTCCAATGGAAGGTAATAATTTCCATGGGATTCAATAAAATGAGTGGATGTTTTCCAATTCAAAAAAAAAACCGAAGCAAACAATCCATAACCAGAACCACCAAATGATGCTTGATTACAATGTAGAACAAGTCAATTTAATTTCATTGATATCAAAAACAAACTACAACAAAGTAACAAAGAGGAAGACAACTAATATCAATGAAGAACGTGGAAGAGAAAACCAAAAAAAACCAAGGAATCTCAAGATATAAATCCATAGCTCCAAACATGATCCATGATCCAAACCGATAATAAAGGCCATGTATCATGATGAACAACTAAATAAGTGTGATAATTTACCTTTTCTCAGCCCTTAATGAATAATATCTGCAAAATCAACAAATTGGAAAAAAGGGGTGAGTAATGAAACTCAGTAGGTTTTAACCAAAATACTTTAATACTAAATCCACAAAGAGAAAAGTTAAAAAAATTATACAAAATAATTAATCCAAAGAAATTAAACTAAAAAACATGAAACAGAGTATCAAATCACAAAAAATATTTCTAAAATAATTATAAATCAAACTCGTTGTTTATGTAAATAAACCAATAATGTTTTAAAAACATTAGAAAATATAATTCTCATAACCCATTTCAATCCATACATCCGCAAATGAATACCTAGGTGATAGTTCCATACTCATGAGTGGTATCTCATTGATCTAAAATGTCATCACAATGTAACCAATATCCCATGTTCCATTACACCTTTGGCACAAAGAACCATTTCATATTTCCATAAGGTCTCATAAAATCAATCATGAACACACACCACCAGGTATGCCAAAAAACCGTTCCAATATAATCATGAAAAATATGTTTTAATTAAACAGTATCTATTTGAAAAAAATAATTTCTGCCCATGAACAAAACCAAGAAAATATTTTAAAAACATTATTTTAAAATAAATTATTGAATCACATTTGAAAAAAACACCACAATTTTAAAAAAAAACTAGAGTCCATCCTTGAAGATTAGTTACACCATACTCTACAAAAATATTTCTCAACAAATTTTAATCAATATAAACAATTTTAAACTAAAAATTTAATTTATAATAACAAGAGTGGATAATGAATCTATATACCTTGGGAATTGTGGAAAAATGAAGAACGATAAGAAAACGCCAAGGAAAACTGGGATTGATATTTAATAAACCTCCTTAGATATCATCCAATAATGCCAAAAATTAATGATCTTACCATGATTTGGATCACCACATTATATATATCTATAGAGTAATAAATCTAAGAAACTTAGAGAGGTAATAAATTTTATTTAAGAAATACTATAGAAAACTACCACAAAAGGAGACTGACCAAGGGAATCATGCTCCAATACACCCTGAAAAGACATTAGATCAGATCCAGATCAATGAGAGAAGACTCTGCAACCTTTGGGGGGGATGAATTCCCATTTTAGTGGTTAAGTAGATGGAAAATGGGCCTTATAACTAATTTTAAACTAGATCCACTTTTATAGTGTCTAGTTTTTGAACTGTGCATGGTTATTCGCATGGTTAAGAAAACATTGAGATAACCATGTACATGTTTATATATCAAGTATAACCTTACTTTGTTGGCCTGAATTATTTGATAAATTTTTTACCTACTATACAAAATCCATCTGTCCCACTTCCCATTACTTCTCTTTCATTTACACACCATTTTACTAAATTGTGAACCTAACTACGTGCCATCCCATTAGTCACTAGCTCTCTTTTCATGATTTTCTATAGGAGTTTCAAGGTATTAAAAAAATAATTCTCAAACCATGAACCTTTAGAAAATCCCTAGAAACATTCCAGAAGTCTCCCGACCCCTCATAAACTTCACCTATTCAATTTATATACTTCAAAAGCATAAGGAACTACATGCTTACTAGAAATATAGGGTGAAACCTTTTACACCTTCATAAATAATAAACTTTTGTTAATTATTTACTTTTTAAAAAAACTATTTAATTTTTATAATTACATATATTTTATTTATTACTATGTTATATATAATTACTTTATAAGGTATGTTCACATAAAACATTTTGACAATATTGGACTCATATAACAAAAATGACATCGGTAGGTTGACAATGGTGAAATTGGTCATTGTTCAATAACATAATGAATAAAAATCACGAAATAATTATCAGTTTTATATATTAATTTTATATTTAAAAACAATAATGAATGATGTTTATGAAAAATGAACTATGTTACAATCATGGAGATGACATGTTGTATGTATGAACAAGTAATATTTTCATTTTTAATAAACATGAGAGAAATAAAGAAATTATTAATTTATAATTATGAAATTATGATTATATTAAAAATATCATATCATTTATTTAAATAGACTATATAGAAGCTTTATGATGTGGATATGAAAACAAATCACATTGCTTCACGGAGGTTGTAATCTCTAAGCACAGACGAATGATATTATCATTTTTCAATGGGTTGAAAGGTAAGAAATTATAGGATATATTTTATTTATAGGATAATAAATATTCCATCAATATAATTTATATAAATTAAATTCATAATTATAAACATTCGTGTGATTCAATGTTGGATAAAAAAATTACATTAGTTTGGGAGATGTAGTCCGACATACACACGAATGATTGTTTAGATTCCCATTTGATTGGAGAGGATACAATAATATGTTATTCATTTAAAATAATAACATATAACTATATTGAATATAATGATGTTATTAATTCATCATTTTAGGAATATTTTAAGGAGGTAATAGAATAAATAAAACTTAAACATTCGATTATAAGTTATATATCTTCTTTGGAATGCATCTGTTTCTCTACACGTTAATCCAAAAAGCCTAGTACTATGAAAATAATAATACCTATAGAGTGTTTGGATGGTTTTTAAGAATTTATTTATATATTTTTTGGCTAAACTAGACTGATCCAATAATAAAAGGAGGAGAGGACAAGTGATTCACTTTTATAAGAGATGAGAGGGAGAAATCTTGGAAGTACATATAGTATTAAATTAATAGAAATAAATTTTGATTAAAAATGGATCCAAAGTGATATAATTATAATACAATATGATTATTATTCAAAATTATCTCATCAAATAAAATTTGGATAATTTTATGTGATATATTAACTATTTTCTCTAAAGTTTATCCCCCATAATCTTTATTACAATTGTTGTGATATCAACATTGCTTTTCATTAGAGTACAATAAACATACAATACAAAATAATTTACCAATAAATAGAAAGTGGTTGATTTATTAAACCATATCTAATTTCATTGGGTGTATAAAACATTTTTATGGATATTAAATCAATTAATGAAATAATGTTAATTATAAAATACCATTGATGACACCTTTGGAACTACCTGAAACATTAAAATATAACATAGTTCTAAATGAAGTAAAAATATTCTAAAAAGACCTAAATTTTATTTTACGAAGGATATGGGATTTATATAATCATAAAATAAAATTTTGATAGGTCTAGATATCAAATCAGATCTTATCTTTTGGTTTAACCTCATAGTTAACAAATTTAAACGTTAACCATGGTAATGAAATTTTCAATATTAATGGTTTATAAATTTATATATCTGGTAAATATTTTCTCTAGAATAGCTAATAAAATAACTTCTAAACCATTTAACACCATAATTTTCTTGTTCGAATATATATTTTTATTATAAAAAAATAAAAAAAAAACATCTACATAAAATATCATTAATATCCTTTATGTGACTGTTTATCATGTTTGACATTATATATAAGAAGATAGTAATGTATTCTGAATATATTCCTTTAAAACAAGCCATAATATGTTGTATTGATCTAAAATTTTCCTTGGACCCTATATATCAATATAAAATTATTAACGTTAGTGTTTTAAAATTCATATACCTGATGTGTGTGCTACTTTCACAAGAATTGTGTCTGCGTTGCGTTAGAATTTAATGTAATTGATTGTTCAATAAAAATTAAAATAAATTAAAATGATAAATGAAAATTTATATTTCAAATATAATTTATAACTGAAAAAACGATTCTTTCATCTATTTTATAAAATATTATTAATATTAAAATCAATAGAGTGACATTTTTGACTTTATCATTAAATTAAAATATCATATGGATAAAATCATAGAGAAATCATAAAAGGCCATTGTTTAATATTTTGGATGATTATTGAAGAAATATACTTATCCAATGAAATTAATTAATGTGTATAAATGAATTCTAGGCCACATTACATTATTTTTGACCCCAATTAACCCATTTTACTTTTCCCATGATAAAACAATTTATTATGGTTATTAATATTAAAAAAAGTTAAGATGAATATATTATTCATTATTTATTTTGATGACACTGAAAATAGAATTTTTTTATCAAATGAAATTCATAGAATTGGACTAATATAATATAAAATATAATTAAAAAATGTGATGAAATGAGATTTTTAAAAAAATGTCTTTTTAAGTATAAAACATTTTTCATTCCAAATTCAAGAATAATATTAATTCTAATAATTTTATTATTATTTTTAATAAAAAATAACAGATTAAATTTTGAAACTAATCCATAATTTAATGTAACTTTGTATTCACTTTAAAATATAATAATGTTTTCATTAAAAATTATCAATTTTTATTATTTATTGAGAAATAAAATTTTTTTCTAGAGAATTCCCATAAATTCATCGCAAAATAATTTTGAAATGATTTATTAAAAAATTAAATTAATTTATTTAAATATTTTTTAAATAAAATTAATATTTAAAATATTTTCACACAAAAATAATAAAAAAAACTATTTTTCATGAAAAATATATTTTTAATGAATAAAAAGACTATATTAAAAAATTGAGTTACTATTTCCTTATAAATAATGAATAATGTTTTTATGAGTGAAAAATTAAACTATATATTTCATATTACGGTTAATTGTTTTCAAACTAGAAAATTAAATATCAAGGTTATAATAATAAAAATTATATCTAAATATTTGATGGTTTCATTATGCTCGGTGTTATGTGTTGTATATACTATCGAATATACTTTTATTTAAAAATATCAGGAAATTACATTTAATGGTATTGATAATTATCTTAGGTTTCATTTCTATAAATTTAAAGTGTTAAAAATTGAGATTGATGGATTCATAATCTAAAAAAATCCAGGGGAACCGTTTTATTCATTTACATGATTTGAATAAATTATATTATTCTATTGAGGGATTTAAAGTTCACAAGATGATAAAATTTAAGAAAACAAAATTACGTGAGTGTGTTTGTGGATGATTCAATGATTTTTACAATGATCGAAATACCAATATAGGTTTTAATGAAACCCATTATATCGATCATGATTATAATGACTATTAAAAGCTAATGAATAAAAATGTAATATCAATATAATGATGTTATTAGAAATTTAAAGAAATTAATTACCTATATATTATATTATGAGATGAGAAATGAATCTTTAAATTTTGTGATAAGAAATTTTATTAGACATGAAAATATGTTATGTTACAATTATAACAAAATTTTATCAATAAACTAGATTAGATATAGTGATGAAAAGAATAATGACGTTGTGATGATGCATAATTGAAACAAAATATATTTTCTAACACAAACATTGGTTTTGGTTGTTACACTCAAATTAACAAACAACACAAAAATATTAACATTTCTCTTTTATTATATATTATAATATGTAAGTGAACTCAATTTTTGGGTTCTATGAGAGGATTTTAATTATGACGATGTCCAATGAATTATTCTAATTGAATAAATAAATTCTTATTTAAACTTTTTTGACATTTCATTAACATTGTGAATGTTTTGATATTGTATATGATGGTGATTCATTTGGTGTGATGTTAAATTTATGATGTTAATGTTTTCCCATAGAATAGACTACCCTGGTGTAATGTATTTTTGTAACCGGATGTGTTGATACGAGTATGGATTAGTTGGAATGTAATGATACCCTAAAAATGTACTTGAATTAATGCATTTCCATTCTAGTATATGATGAGTTATTTGATGATTATAGTGTATTTGATATAATTATCTGTTATATTGAATCTCATTTTTTGTTATGGAATTATGTAACATAATATTTATTATATTACGCTATTATTTAAGATATGGGATAATTATTTACGACACGACCACCACTAGAGGTTTATTTTCATAGGTTTGAAATAACATCTGTTTAATGCGTGAAATACCTAGACATGAATTTAATATGTCCCCTCAACCAACCAATTTGGTAATAATATGACCATGGTTCACTAGGAGAATGTAAATTGTTAGGGATTTTGAATACGAACTGGGGATATTTAGTTTGTAGTGGACCTTTAATATTTTAATAAAAAATTTATATGATGTTTATTTTATATTTAGAGAGTGGTTCTTGTGAAAATATTGAGAATAAATTACTTTTTCAAGATGAATTTATATAAAATAAATTTCATATTTGTGATTTATATTTGATTTTATATAATAAATTACAAGTCTTTATGGATGATATAGTTCCCTAACAATTGTTCGACAAATATTATTATTTTTTATTAATGATTTTTAATGATGGGACTATATAATAGGATTTTATTTCATGTATTAATATATGTTCATAATATTAACTTGGTAGTTCATTATTTAACAATATAATATTGAGTTTATATATATACTAACCCTTAATTTTACATATACGGTAATAATATTGTGATACTCTTGGAGTAAGGCAGTGTTTGTTCATTAACCATGTCTGATAGTAAGATCATAGTGTTCAGTAGTAGTTGCAAAATTTTATTATTATGTTAAATGTATTAATCAGACATTTTTAAAAATATTAGATGATCATGAATTCGATAATTGTCTTGGTTTATTCTTTTTTATTTTCCATTAGCATCTTCAATTTTGTTTTCTTAAAGGAATATCATGTTATTTGAGTCTTAAATTTCTAGTAGATAATTATTAACCCATAATGTAACAAATGTGGGATTGTGGTGGTAATATCATTCACACCATTAATGTAGGGTGGGGAATTATCTATTATTGTTCATGTTAGATTAGAAATAGAAGCAATCAATTGAGATATCAGTTAGTGTTTGGTGGTAGAGACATTTGAGGTTTTTATTAGCTTGTAAATAACATGGGATACCATATTAGTTGTGTTGGATTCATTATGATATGACAAATAACATAGTATATAGCATAGAATCTGATAAATTCCAATTCTAGGACATGGAATTATATTTTGTACGACAATAATACTTAGAGTATTAATTTTTGGGTATAGTTTTGTTGGTATATTAAATTATAGTTATTTTGATATGATTTATTCTCATGATTTCTTTCAATATGATTTTTTTTTGGGATTTATTGTTGGGAAGTTCCAATAATATTCTATAAAATTATTTCTTTATTATTCTATAATCAAATTGGGGTTTATGTATTATTTTGAATATTATATTATATCGTGTGGAAAACATCAACATTAATCCATGAGTATATAATAATCGTCTCAACACCTATTGATGTTTCAATCATTATTTATCTTGAAGATGACATGGGATTTGATTAGGGACTCGATTACGAGGGTCAAACCTCACAAACCATTTTGAGTATTACACTCATAATAGTGTTTGGGGAAGATCTAGTTAGTGATATATTGCAATATTTTTTTGCTATTATATGTGATAGATAAGTGATCACATATTATTTACTTTCAATTTATTTATCTCTTTGAATACTCATTCATTATTATCATGTAAGAAATTTTATTTTATATTATTTTATGATGAAATACCCCTTTGTTTATTATTTTTACCCATTATTTCATCATGATATTTAATCCCTATTTAATTACCCAGTATTGAAATTATTTTTATGATCACAATATTCCAGGATATTTTGGGTCTAGATATTTCTAGATAGTGTGATAGTGAATGAGGAAGTTGATATTATGATGACTGATAAGATGTTTAATTTTTCTATTATTCATAGAACATTGGTGGATGACGATTATTTGAACTCAATATTTGAATATATTTATATAGAGACTGGATACCAAATTTTTCTTCTGAGAATTAAGTTTTAGCTTTTATGGTCGATATATTAATTTCCACATGTTTCATGGTGTGTATATAACATACAGTTTTATGTGATATTAATTTGTCTTTATATAGTGTCGTTCAGAATAATTTTTAGGATTCTTCTATGTTGGCTTGGGTTCCTACTGAATATCGTATGAAGGAATGGCATTAAAATTTATTTCAAGGAAAAAAATAAATGATATATACTGAGATCATTTTAGTTTGGAAATGGATTGAAATTTTCATTTCAACTATATTATTTCGATAACGATCAATTACATAGGAATGATGATTCTATTACAATTCCAATATCATGATATGTGGTAAAAACCAATTAGAAATAACAACCCACCTCTTGGATAGTTAGTGTAAAAATATAAACTTCTCTAGCATGAAGGATAGTTCATTCAAGGTTTTATTGTTATGGGTTCAAAAAAACATATTTTCATTATATTCAACCAAAATGGAAGTAATATGGACATAATTATCATTTTTATAGATGATAAGATTTTTCTCTTGATTAAACTATTAAATTTATATCTACTAATAGAGACTAATTTTAGACATGATTTGTTTCACCCTTGGTCGGTATTGGTTTCAAAATTAATTGTTGTATTTTAGTTTTAGGTAGATAATTTGTGGTGTTTGGGAAAAAAATAATTATTTCACATTATATTGTTCTAGGATTAGTACCTATTTAATTTTTTATTAAGGATATTGGGTATATGTGTGTGTCAAAGAATGGGAAACAAATTATGTATGGTGTTAGATGCTTTATTTAAGAAGCTTCCATGAGATAAAAATGATGAATAAATTATTATTATTTTTGATAATTTTTTTATTCAAATAGATGATGAAATTTAGTGGTGTGGTATTTTTCATCTATAGGTAATATATGGTTGTGAGTGATAGAGAAAAAAATTAATGGTATAGTAGATGTAGAATAATTATGGGTTTGGGGGTTAATAGTGGATTTATAAGGCTGTTATAGTGAAATTTTTATTTTTGACTTGTAATGATTTACAAAAACATTGTTTCTTATAGATTGGGGTTTATAATTTTCATAAATATAGTTGTAATGAATAGATGATGATGATGCTAGACTTTCACCTAGTTGATATAGGGAATGTAGCTTCTATGAGTTCATAATTGATGATTTCCATTTTATTATTGACTGATTATGTATATAATGAAATAAAAAATTGTATGTTAATACTCTATATAGGATTTCTCAGAAAAGAATGGAATGTATAACCGTCTCCCTTAGAATTGAATGGGAATATTTTTTGTGTTAAATAATAATTATTTTAAATAAATTCACACCTCAGTGGTCATAATCCAAGATATAATTATACTATTCTATTAGTTTTGGAAATGGAATTGAGTGGCTGAGTGAAAAAAAAACAAATATATCTTACTAGATTGAGTGATAACACATTCCATGAGTGGTTTAATAAAATAATTTAAAGAGGTTGTGAAAAAATAATTGAAGTGTTTTTATATGATTATTGTGCTAATAATATTTATAAGGAATTCATGTATTTGATATTAGTATATTGCATAAGTGTTGGAATGTTAGATATCATTATCTAATTTTCTAGTGAGCTCTTTTAATTGGGTTGATTGGGTTTTTATAAAAAATAACCTACATTACCTTAAATTAGATATCTTTATGAAAGATTCATTTGAGTGGATTTAATGATTATTTAGATTTAAATACAAATGATTCTAACCACAATTGCAATATTTTTAGATTTAATTGGTTTTATATTTACTACAATTAATGGATAATTTATCTAATTTAGTTTCTAAATTTAGATATAACTCAATAATAATGAATTTATATGAGAATCATAGGATGTGAAGAGTTCTAGGAATAATGAATTTGGATGTTGACATCCATTTTTCTCATAGGCTATGGTGGATGTTTGGAAACTTGTATATTATTATCAAGTTATATGGGTGACTTTCAAATCCTAGATCATGTTAAAAGATAATGGCTCAATTATAACTTATATCCTAAATGAAACAAGTACATTTCATATTATATCTATTATTTATTGATAAACATTCCTAAATCATCAAATGAGATGTCAGGGAATGTGATGAATTTCGAGGGGGGCACTATTGGATTTTGTTTCATAAAACCAAATTTTCTATACTATATAATAACAATCATTCATTATTTTGAATATTAATTAAACCCTTTTCAGATCATGATTGTTCTTCATCATAACAAAGTATGTGATAATATCATTAGAGTGGATTCCATAATGAAAGGTCATTGCAGTTTCTTTTCTATGATGAAAACCCAAAAGTGCTCCAACAAATATAGATAAATTCTATTATTTAGTAGGATTATATCATTTGAGGGGGAAATGATACATGTTATCAGGGGTGGATACTCATAGGAGTTTGAGGAACTATCTCATACTGTATTCCCTTGGTAATATCCAGTGTACGATATAATGGGATTGATACCTATAACAACCTAATAATTATATAAATAAACATTATATTATATTTTTGGAATAATTAAATAATTAATCAAATAGAAACATAAATACTTTACTATTCTATTGCCTTTAGAAACATGGAAACACAAACACAAGTACATAGGAGAGTTACATTATCTCCCACTAGGTTCATCCTATCTAGAAACCTTCTTAGACACATCACAATTAATACATATCTTCAATAAAATTGGAAGGAAACATAAAAGGGTAACCTTTTATGCATAGTTAGGGTACAAATGGGACAGATGTATAAATAAACATGAGAATAGGGGTATCAAAACTTGATAATGACACTATAAGATCATACCCAACATATCTTAAGATCAGAAACACAAATCATGGCATAAATCATGGTAGTTCATAAGACACAAATCATAAGGAAATAAAGATCATAATATATTAAATAATATCATAAGATTAATACATAGAATTGTGGATTACATAAACATGCAATATAATTCCCTATAAATAAAAAAAAGTGATATAACTTATCAAGGTACTTCATGGGAATCTACACCAACTAGGAGAAGCAATCTACCAACCCCCCTAAAATATTTTCTTGGTATTAGATCAAGATTCTCCAAATTCCCATAGTGGATCTGGTTTCCCTATGTTATAACATCATGTTGACAATACCTACTTTTTGGGACACACCACTATCCACAATCACAATACTCTAATTATAAGGGATCAGGTTTCCCCATCATCCTAAAGAGGATCAGTCTCATCAACTTGATTCAAATAATTATCTCATGAGATATAAATGTTTTTCTAATGCATTGGAGAGACATGTAGGTCTGACCCATCTCATTATAAAATCATTCAAACATGTTCCATAATATTATTAACACTTTATCATATTATGACCCACAAAAATAGATGGGTTTTATAAAAATAAAATCACATCCCTGGAAATGAAATGTGTATCATTAAAATTTTATCACTACATAACTGATAGAAAATAGATAACTTCCATAATCATTTCATGAAATCATAAATCCTGCAACAAGGAGGTATTCAAAAAGTATATAATCCATGTAATTGAAATTTATTCCTTAAGAATCACTTGATCAAAACATTAACCATTGATGATATAATATAAATAGAATATTTGGATAATTTCCCAAGAAATGAATGAGTAACGTTAACAAATGTCATATTATTTGGGAAATAACATTAATGATGCATTAAAAAAAATTATTGGGGGAAACAAATTATTCTTAAAATCAATTCTCTTTAAACCCTAAAACCTTTTGAACACCATTTTATTGAAAATAAACTCTAAATCATTAGAGGAAATCATTGAAAATAATTTGGGAACCCTTTTATTTGAAAAATATATAAAGAGAGGTTGAAAACTTTTTGAAAGCCATTTTCATTGATAACTTATAAAAGAAATGTGAAAAGGTTTTTGAAAACCATATCATTAAAAATTATTTTCAATTATTTATTATTTATTGAAAACATGTAAAATAATTTTTTAACAATTGTTTTTGAAAAACAATTTATTTATAAATTTCATTGAAAACATTTAAAGGAAGCATTGAAATCCATAATCCATTTTTTTAAAACATTTTAATTAAAATATGTTTAAATAAAATTAATTTATGGAATATTAAAAAAATTATTTAAATTATACTTTGAAACATACAATGAAAGCTTCAAGGAAATGACAGTCATGACAGTGGGTATGTCCTCACATGCTGAACATCCCCTTCTTACATTAAATGTTCATAAAAGTGTCTTTATCAGAAAATGACAATAATATTAATTATAAAACCATTTTTAAAAGGTAAAAAAGGGTAATAATTTCCATTAACGTAATAGAATAAAGAAATACAAATTTTTTATAATTTTTCTAAATAACATTTTCAGAGAACATAGATTTTTGACTGAAGGGAGAGGTAAATAAATATTTTCATAAAAACATGTTTGTAGGTATATTAATTAAAATAGTGTGAAAAATTGGTACAACTTCATAGATATCACACTCATACAAAGAGGTTATTGAAATTCCAAAGTTTTCTTGGGAGATATTTCATATTACTTCATCAATGGAAGCATAATCATAAACAATCTCCATTAATGATGATATTTTAGTAATAAAATGTAACCGTATTGGTAAAATTAATTCATAATGGAAAGAATAAAATTACCTGAATCTTAAAATATCATAAAAAATGAAATTAAAGATATAACATGTCATATTAATTATATACACCTCATATAATAATATAGGTTCATGACAAGATGTGTGTCTCAAAGCAGTAAAATTGTGACAAAGTTGCTTTACTGACTTGGTAAATTTTGAAAAATAACCTTTATGAAATAAATATCATTAAATAGATATTAAAATACCCATAAATAGAATTATAGTAATCATATAATACATCCATGAGAACTATACAAACCACATAAAATTAATGGGTGGTGAATAAACCATGTTTCCCATGGAAATAAAAAGTGTGATGAAATTCTCTTACCCTTTTGTCTTGACTCTCTTCAAAATAATTCAAAACTCCTATATAATATATATAATTTTATGATACATATATCATGAAACAATATTATTATATATTATACTATATGTGGTTATATGATGGCTTTATATTACCCGCTTATTAACATTTATGTGTTAATGTTTCACTTCAGGTAATATTCTCTTTGTTTTTCACATGTGTCTTAATTGGTTGTATCATTGGACTTTATTCTTATATAATTATTTAAATAATTTTAAATGTGATAAAAATATCATTCATATTAATGATATCTGTATTATAATAAGATATAAAATATAGATGTGTGATTAAGAAACACACCATTCATAGATATTACACATCGAACATACACATGAACGTTATTTATGTTTTGTTGTCGTATTGAATGAAATGATGAAAATGATATATATATATATATATATATATTTATATAATATCATTAGAATTTAATTTTTATTCATATATATCATATAATGTATCTAAACACAACCTTAATACATTCTATGAATAGTGTGAATGAATCACATCACTTTGAGGGGTAGTAACCCACACTTCCTCAAACGAAATTATCATATATACCTAGGATGAAAAGTGGAAAGGTATATTGTAAATAATAACTAAAGAAGTATAATGACATTAAAAATATCATATATATTATATATACATATAATCTCTATCATAATTTCCACCATGAGAGGAGGTAAATGAAAAATGAAAAAACGTCATTTCGTGAGGTGAAAGTTTTCTATACACGTAAACATAATGTTCGTTACCCATCAGATGTATTTGTGTTTATGTTTTGGTGAAAATGAATAAAAAACATAATGTTATATTTATTGCACTATTATAGTTAATAAATCATGGAATAAAAATGGTTGAGGGAGTAGAGAATGGAAAATATAAAAAAGAGCTTGAGGAAAGATGTTACCAGTTATTTAGGTAACTCATTTTGGTTTTCACCAAAGGGCTTCCTTGGAATTATTGATTCTAAAAGGGTTTCTTCAAGAAATAATTTTGGGATTTTGGAAGTATATTGGTTTATTAATTAACTTACCTAATAGGTTTTAGAGGTGTGAAGAAGTGGAGGAGGTAGCGACCTTCTATAGGAAAGGGAGGGGACACACATGGCAATTTTGAATAAAAAGTAAGGTTTAACCTTCTATTTACCTAATAGAATATTAATAAACCTAAAAAAACAAAAGAATAAAAGTATCCTGAAATTAATAAGGATATTAAATTGGTTTGGAAAAGTTTATTGTTCATTTATTCCCTTATGTTTAAGGTTTACTCCCATATTTAGAATAACTTTTCTTTAATTTATGTTATCAATTTTAATTACATTCACAAACATTTTTGGTAAAAAATAATTAAAACTTATTTGAGTTTAAAAATTATGCATATTATAAACATGGAATCCATTTTCTGAAATTCTAATCTCAAAATAAGAAGAATATAAGTTAAATTTAATCTCATACATGGGACAACAAAGATTGGTTTTAATTAAAAAACCTCCAAATTTTACTTTCATTTTATAGTGAACTTCGATGTGAAATTCAGTGAAATGACAACAATTGTGTTAAGTGATAAAAATTATATAATTATATTTATAAAAAATTAAAATTAAAATTATCCTTATAAATATATATGAGGAAAATAATTTTCGAATTAAATTTTAGTATATTAACTATTCAATAAAAAATGAATCCCCACAAAAAAAGACCAAAAATACTTAACATATTTTTTGATTCTCATTCAATGATTAAGTTTATTCAGTCATATATAATCTATAAAAGTTACAAAAATTGGATTTAAAGTAGGATATCAATTAAAATGTGGTACCTTAATAAAAATATAGTATATTATGCTTAAAATTGGGGTTCCTTTTATCTTAAGCCTATAAAATATATAGGATGAATATAAAAAAATACTTTATTTAATATATAATTTTAATATCACTCACTAATTAAAATTATCATAAATTATTAGGGTAAAATATCATTGTGGGAAAAAAATTAATAATATTTTCTTCTATATTCAATTAGGTTTCATATTCTTATATAATTCAGTTATAACCAAAGAATTAATTTTCTACATATTGAAAACATATATTTTCATAACTTAGTTAACCCTTTTCATAACTACCAATTTAATATATAGGTTATATTAAATAATATTTTAATAATATATATTTTTTTTATTCAGTCTATCATGTTACACAAGCCATCGAGGAAAGTCATTGTTGTGTGTAACATAAGCTATACTAAATTTTGGTGCAGAGAATGATAAACTTTTTGCTGTGTGTAGTGAAATATAAACATGGTTTTTTATATAATTCATGACAAACATATGAAATAAACTATTTTTAGTGTTTTTTGAAATTAATGTTTTCAAAAATATGAAATTAATTTAGAAAATTTTAATTAAAAAATATCAGGGTGTTACATTATATACACTTTAAAATGAATTTCACCCTTAAAAATCATTGGGATTATAAAATGATTAGTAATTAAAATATTCATTCATAGAAACCCACATCGTAAAAATGAATACTAAAATTTCCCTTAAAAATAAAATGTTGGATCCATAATAGTTACCCAAATAATGATATAACTAGGATTCCATATTGGAGAACAAAGTTTGGGAGTGAAGATTGCACATGGAGGAAAAGCATAAATATTTACAGGGATTGATTTAGGTCATAAATCATAAATGAGGTAATGATCAAAGAAAAATTAAGGGTCACAAAGTCATTAATCTTTGATGATTGAAAATTCCATTGGTTTAACAATAATTATGATATCTAGATAACACATTTTTTTGTTATCATCCTATATTTGAGTAATTATTTTATTAAATAAGAATAATATGAAATCTACTGACATGATTTGTTTTTATAATAAAAATTTAATTCTTTGGTTTTCCCTTTCTATATTTCAAATTAGTACATTAATTGATGAAATGTATGCATAGAAATTAACATTGATGCCTGAAGCACTAAAATACACATTTAGTATATCATAAGGTACATAGATGAATTAAAAGTATAATTGTTTATCTCAATATATCCTTAAAAATAAATACAGTTAATACAATATTTTTTAAGAATAAAAAGTAACAATACTATTTAATCATCATTATTTTTTCATCAAAAATTTTTATACATTTATCAGGACATCATGTAGGCCAATGGTAGGCATGAAACCCTTACCATCCTTCTGTCATGGGTTGAATACACCCAACCTTTCATCACTTTAATGGTTTTCACCTAAGATACATGATTTCATTTTCAAAAACCTCATTAATAAATTATCCAAAATAATTATGATGGATATCCTTGAAATTTGTTTAATCACTAAATATCCTTTTAACTAATGATTTTAATACAATCTTAGTACATAAATTCTTCCACTGATATTTAACAATAGATTTTCAGGATTGGTTATCTTTATAACCCTTGTGAAGGATAAAAATCCCAAACATTAGAATGAATTTATGATATAATATTAACATTGACTACCAAAATATGACACATCACCCATTGGGTGTCATATTCCAAAAATGTGAATACCCTCAAATAATATTCCCCAGAATAATGTTAATAACCTGAATTACCATAAATCCTTTCAGAAATATACATACATCTTTATTCAAATGTTTATTGGATACATTATTTAAATCCAAGATGTCGTATACATGATCCATGGTGACATAGAACACTTTGTTAATAATTTATTCTGGCGTAACCCACAACATCCAATTTACTTATTCATAACCATCATATCATTATCCAAACATCATTATTTTAATGTTTTCATTAATTAATGTTTATCTTACCCTAATAATAATTTCACCTTTATAGGTCTTCATCACTAGACTATTTGTATTTTTTAATCCTTAATGAAAAATTAATCTAAAAATACATGTATATTTAATGATTTATTTATCATAATAATTGAATTCCAAAACACAAATAATTTATTCATGAAACAATATTCTTATATCATTACCCAGGCTTAATGAACTTAATCACTAATTCCTCATTAATGGAATATGAAATATGAGCCATATTTTATGGTTCCTCAACCTTAATATATTCTTGCTTATTATTCTTGATATGTAAATACTGGAAGAAATTCAGATACCTTTCACATGTCATTTTTTGTCTCTTTATCTTTAGAATTATAACCAATACTTATACACCCTTTTTATGCTCTTTATGAGATTCCCAATTGAGAAATTTATTTTTATAATGCCTATAATTCCCACATAAGAAAAATAAAATGATAACCTGTTCCTTAGATTATTATCCATTGAATAAACCATAATTCATATTTTGATAAACACATATCATAGAAGAAAGCCACATAATCATGAAAAAAATTATTTGTAGGACGGCTAAACCATGACACCTAATTCTTTAATCTATGAATCCTTAGTTTTATAAAACTTTAATAAAATTCATCCTATGATTAATTCATTGATAATGGTTCATAAATAGTTTGTTAATTAAAAAAAACATCCCCTAGGAATGTCAAACTAGGTGTGCAACAAGACCTTTTGCGTCTTCCAGGTTACACCAATTCGGATCTGACACACCTTGTCCGAGTTATTACCCCAGATAAATCTATTCTAGATTCATATATACTTGTAGTATCCATACATTGTTTTATTTCTTGGAATCCACTAACTCACTCTGTTAACAATATTCTAGGACATGTTCTTAAATCTAAAATCATTCTTATACCTATCCTTATACATCCCTAGAAATATATTTGAAATAACCATAGGGATCTATTTAGGATTTATTATCATTGTTTCTAATGATTAAATAATCCTTTTTGCTAATAACAACTATAACAACCTAGTCTTAACATATATATACATTACATTAATTTTGAGTAATATATAATACATTAAACAAAATAATTCCAAAGACCATATTAGTATAGTGCCTTTGGAAACATGGAATCATAAAAACTGGTACATAAAAAAGCTAAATTATCTATCACTAGGTACTCATAACTAGAACACTTCTTAGACATGTCATACTTAATATATGTCATCAAAACCTAGGGAAGGAAACATAAAAAATGCGTGAGATCACCTGTCCAGTAAGTGTAATCAGTGGATACTTGTAAGCCTAAGCATGAGTATAGTGGTATGAGTACATAATCATTACATTATAAGTCTATACCATGTATATCATTAGATCAGAAACATGAATCTTAGAATAAATCATAGTAGTTCTTATAATATGAATCATAATTAATTAAATATCATAAGCCATAAAAGTGTATCATTGGATTAATTTATTGAAGTGTGGCATAGAAAAACATGTGATATAATTCTCTATAAGAAAATATTAATTTCTAGGACATATAATGGTACTTTCTGCAAAACCATAGATACTGTTTAGGACACACCACCATCCCTAGTCATGGTACATTCATTGTAAGGGATCGGGTTTCCCTATCATCCCATTGTGTATGAGGTTTCCCCATTTTCCAACATCATGGGGACTGCACCTACTAGGAAGCTAACACCGCCATCCGTAGTCAAAGTCCTTCCCTTTAAAGAGACCAAGCTTCCCTATATTTCTATATTAGATGAAGCATGTTAGCATGATTCACATAATTATCTCATGATATATAAATCATTACTCAACACATTAAATGGAGATATAAGCCCCACCCATCTCTTAATAAAAGCATTCATACATGCACCATAAGATAATAAAACATTCATCATATCATGAACCATAAAAATATAATGTTATGATTAACATAAAATCATAACCAATGAAATTAAATGGGTATCATTACCATTTCATCACATCATCACCAATGTAAAATAGATATGTATCACAGTCATTTTATCATTACATAACCCAAGAAAAGAAGCTGGATTCAAAAGCATATGACCTGTGTAATAGAAATAAGATTCATACTAATAACTCCATCAAAACATTAACCATTTAATAATTAATATTAATGTAACCATTTTATAATTTACCTAGAAATTAATAATTAATATTAATTAATGCCACATTAGATAGAAAAAAATTTAAAAATATCCTTTAAAAAAGGTTCTTGGGGAAAATATAATTTCTTTTTTGAAAATGGATCTTTAAGACCTAAATATTTTTGGGAAACCATTTTCTTGTAAATAAACTTGAACGATTATATAAGAAGCTGTGAATTTTGTTTTGAAATTTTTTTTATTTGAATACCTATAAAGAGAGCTTGCAAATGTCTTGAAAACTATTTTATTTGAAAAAATATAAACTAAAATTAAAAAAGTTATGAAATCCATATAATAGAAAATAATTTGAGAACATATTAATAGGGATTAAAAACGTTTATAATAAATTTTTAAACATTATATATTTATGAAATCCTTTTTACATTAAAATATCTTTGAAAACATTGAAATGAAGCATTGATAACCATAGTAAGTTATGAAAACATGTTTCCTTGAAAACCACATTAAAAAAATGAATTTACAGAATAAACAGAAATTAAATTTCATTAATAATTTTTAAGTTAAAATGGAATCCTTAATGATATAATGGTCATGACGACATTTATGTCCTTACATACCAAACATTCCCTTTTTACATTAAAAGTTCTAAAAAGTGACCTGATTAAAAAATGACAAGAATATTACTTATAAACAATTTTTTGAAATAATAAAACATGGGTAATTATGTACATTAATATCATAGGATAAAAGTAAAACAATTTATAAATCAATTTTATATATCATGGTTTTTACAGAAAACAAATTTAAAACTGAAAGGAGAGGTAAAGTCATATTTTCATAAAAAAAATTTCTTATGTGTATTAATAATAAAGAGTGTAAATAATTTACCATTACATATATATAACTTTAATATACAGAGGGTTAGAAACTTCCTGAGATTTTTTGTGGTACTAATCATAACATTTTATTAATTAATGCATAATCAGAAACAATTTGGATAAATAATGAGAATTTAGCAATAAACTCTTACCATTTTGGTAACATTAATTCATGATGGAAAGAATAATATTTCCTGAAGCTTAAAATATAATGAAAATATTATGATTTAGGATATAAAATTATAAGTTAAGTATAAAATACTCATATAATAATATTGGTGAAAGACATGGCATGTGTCTCAAAGAAGGAATGTTGAGACACTGTAACTTTACCGATTTGGTAACTTTTGAAACATAACCCTCATGAAAAAAATATCATCAAATGTATATGTAAATACCCATTAAATAAGTATAATAATCATATAATAAAAACATGGGATGTAAATTGACCCCACAAAAGGAATGGATGATGAATAAATCATGTATCTCATGAAAATAAAAAGTGAGATGAAATTCCCTTACCTTGTGTCTTGACTATCATCATACCCATTAAAACCCAATATATAATGAATATATGTTTATCATAATTATTTCATATAACAATATTATTTTATTTTACACCACCTAAAATTTTATTATTACATTTTATTACCTTTTTATTATCATTTCTATTTTAAGGTTTCACTTCGGTTAATATTCTCTTTGTCTATCACATGTGACTTAATTTGTTGAATATCAGGTCCTTATACATATATCATAATTAACAAAATTTAAATCATGATATAAATATAATTTATATTAATTATAGGTTTTTTATAATAATCTATATATTATAGAAGTTTGAGAATAAAATACACCATTCATAGAGATTGTAGGTCATATATACAGATGAACGTTGTTTCTGTTTTATTGTCATATGGAAATAAAGAGATATAAATATATATATATTTATATATATATATAATAACATTAAATTATATTTATTATGCCATATATATCATAAATATTCACTATATTCATCTTTAATACATTCCATGTAGTGTGTGAATGAATCACATTGCTTTTTGGGGACAGTAATCCACACTTCCTCAAATGAAATTATCGTATTTACACAGGTTGGAAAGTACAAAGGTATGTTCTATATAAAAAATATAGAAATATAAATACATTGTAAATATCATATATATCATATATATTTACATTTTCCATCATAATTTCCACAATTAGAGGCAATAACAGAAATATGAACAATCATCATTTTCTAATGTTGTAGTTTACAATACACATAATCAATATTTTAGTTACCATTTAGATGAAAGTGTGTGTTATTATAAGTAGAAAACATTGCATGAAAACATAAAAGTTTTTTAAGGATTCTGTTTATTTTTAAAATAATATAATAATAATAGTTGATGGAGTGGATAATGTAACATAAAATAAAAGAGCTTGAGGATGTATTTTACCTCTTTTTTGGGTAACATATTTTTTCTTCAATAAATGGATTCATATGATTGAGTTACTCCAAAACATAGGCTTCAAGTAGTAATTAAGGTTTGTTGGGAAGCATATTGAGAAGATATTCTCCAAACCTAATAGGTTTGATATGTGTGATGAAGAGGGACAGATGGTGGCTATTTATAGGGTAGGGAGGGGCTACACTTGGGATTTTTAAAACAAATTAGGTGTACCCACGTTATTACCTTAATAAAGTATCCCCAAACTAACAAAACAAAATAATGTAAGGTTTAGTGTTCAAATATATATAGAAAGGTTGTGTTGGATAAGTGTATAGGTCATTTAGATCCTCAAGATTATGGTTTAGTCTATTTTTAGGCTCAAATTTTCCTCAATTGATATAATTAATTTTAATTAATTTTACTAATATTTATGGAGAAAAACTAATTTTTACCATATTATACATTATATATTATTCTTATTAAAAAAATTGAATCCATTTTACAAAATTACAATCACAAAATTGGCATAAATTAATTTAAATTTACTCTTGAAGATGGGACGTCAAAGCGTGTTTTTAATGTAAAAACATCCAAAGGTTTACTATGTTTTTATGGTTAGTTTCAAGGTTAAACAGTGTCAAATAACAGAAATTTTATTAATTTATAGAAATATTATCTAAATAATCTTGATATAAAATTTAAATTATATTTTTCCTAAAAAATAAAATAGATGGAAAAGTAGTTTTGAAAAAAATGTCATTATATTTCACTATTAATTAAAAAATGAAACTTCACAGAAAGATATGATACATTTACCCAAACATAATTTTTTTATTTATATTTCAAATAATAATTTTATTTCCACAAATATAATCTATAAAATTTCCAAAAAATTGATTTAAAATTGGGTCAAAATTAAATTGTGATAAGATGCCTTAATAAAAATATAGTATTTTATAAAAAAAATTGGGTTTTTAACATAATCTTTTAAAATATATTAAATTATTATAAAAAATAATTGATTTAATATACATATATATATAACAAATTAATATCACATACTAACTGTAATTAATTTAATTTATTATGGTAAATCAACTTTGTGAGTACACAAATAACAATATTTTCTTTTATATTCCATCGGTTTTCTTATTAATTTATAATTGAATTTTAACTGATTAATGAATTTTATATTTATATAAACAACATATTTTCATAATCTAGTAAACCCTTTTAAAAAATACTAATTTAATGGCATCGTTATATTAAAAAAATATTTTAATAATAAATCATTAATTTTATTCGGTTTTGCGTGTTACCTAATCCATCCAGGAAAGTCATTTTTGTTTTTAACATTAGCTATTATTGGTGCTTCATCTAGAGAATGATAAAATATATGCTTCCTATAGTGAATGATTAAATTTTTTTAATCATATAAAGCAAGACAATAATATAAAATGAATTATTTTTAGTGCTGTGTGAAATGAATAATATCAAAAAGATTAAATTAATTGGAAAAAAATAATTCACAAAATCTCGGTGTGTTACATGATGCTCTAGTAGGAAATGAATAGTTATATGTGTCATTGGATGTTCCTATTTTCATATGTTTGTATTGATCTAGATACTTCATGATAATTTTTCATATCTATTATTAGTCACTTACATAGATGTATTGATGAAAAATATGACGACATATGTTCATTGTGGGGTAGGATGCATTGGGTGTGTCATGAGTAATATTTCATTGATGTATAACGTGATAATGGATTTGTGTCATCTTTTCATTAACGAATATTGATATCTCTATCCCTTGGATTGAAATTATATAGCTTAAAAAAATCAATGGCCATTGTTTTCTATAATAAATTTCAATTTTCTAGAATGTCATTGAATGAAACATTAAAAACATAGGTTGATGGAACTAACATAAAACCTACTTGAATAGAGGTATAACGATTAAGGGATTATATTACACAATATGAGTCGATATGATGTACTATTTTTTTTTTGGAATTAAATTTTTCTCTATGGGGGTATTGTCATGTTTATAGATTCTAATGACACTAACAAAGAGTCTTAGAGTGTCCCAAAATATGTGTATCGATAATATCAGTTAAACAATATATTATTATTTATTATCTGATAATTTTAATAAATATTATTCCCGTATGTGGTTTAATGATTATTCATATATACTTGATTGTATATATTCTATCATCAGTTATTCGGGAGAATTTTATGTGAGAGGAATATTAAAAAAATTATCTTCTATGTCTAAAATATAAATCTATTTACAAAATAATGTATTGATATTTATTTATGAAATAAATAGTCATTATTAGAGGATCAATAAATATTATAGGGGAATAGAAAACTGATATTTTGGACTCATTAGAAATATTATTTATTGAATATTAGTTAATTGGATAATATTTAAAGTAATTCAGAACATAAGAACATATAATAATAATAATAAAAACAATAGTAATTTTTTACATAGGATCCCATAAGGGATTAATTTAATATTTAATGTCACTTGTGAAAATACTTATTTTTAAACCCCCATGTAATTTAAAACAAAATATATTATTTCTATGTGAGATAAATATTTTGTACTAGACAATTAGTCTAGAGAATCCTTTCAAGCCCTAGAGAGATCTATTCTCCACTAAAGGGTTCCTCGAGCTCGGTTGGCCACATAGTCTGAAGTGCATCTTCCCAAATTCCATTTCCTGCTAACTAGTAGTGAGGTCCTAGGGTGTGTTTGTGGGGAAACCATACCCTCATCACCAGTGCATCAAAACAGATATAGAATAATCGATATTTTGAAAAAGTTGTAAAACATTCACAAAATAGATTACTGAACATGAGATAAACATCCAAGACATATATATACAATAATCCAAAATTAATATCATACAAATTTGATAATGGAAAATGTTATTTATCTAAAAAATATCCAAAATAGTTATGCATGGAAGATGTGATGTACATGTATAAAAATACCAGAAAGACAAAAAAATAGTCCTAATAACATCATGAGCCTCATCTTTATCTATTACTTCCCAACACCAAAGAAGAAATATAGATATTGTGGTAGAGAGATATCCCTTGTACAAACCTGAAATCATATAGTCACTTTGGGTAACTACTGGTTTCTCAAATAGGGTGTGAGATAAAACACCAGTGGGAAACCACCCAATGGTCTAATTTCACATACACAGTGAATATAAAATAATTAAAGTGTTTAAGAAACAATAAAAAATTTAAAGGATGAACATAAAAGTAAAAAATAAAAAATGTTATGAGTTTCCGTGGATAGTCGTCCTCTACTACTGATTCATACTAGGTGGAAAGTCACTAAATAATGATTCCTTCATGAATCAATTTATGATCAATTTATTTTAATTAATAAGTCTATAGACCTCGTGCATAATCTAAATCCCCCCATGTATTTATGTGATCATATATTCATAACCAAGACATCATTTTAATATAGGTCTCTAACCGAATGCAAGAATGTAATTTTTCATGATAGACACGTCATATAAATCATTTTATTAATTATTAAATTATGAACCAGACACAATCTGTGGCATCCCTAATTGGAAATCTTGGTATTACTCTAAGAATATCAGAAACCAAGCACCTTTTTGACCCATCCTATGTATTCCTCATGGTAATCTTGGTATCCATCTAAGAGTGGTATTACTTCATTACCACTTTATCCCCTCCTTTATGGTCCCCTAAAGGATACTGTGTATCACCTCTGGTGTATATGATAGACTACCCTTTGATCTCATCCTTAGAAATCTATATGATTCCATGTATCACTTGAGCATATAACAGTTATCCCCCATGATTCTATCCTTAGTAGTCCACTATGGAGTCCAAGTGTCACTCAAGCATATAATTGTCTACCCCTATGAGTCTGTATTTAATATTCCACTAATGATTCCACATGTGACTTAGTAATAAATATGTAATAATCCTAATGAGTCCATCTATGACATTAGTATATGATCCCTTATGTCACCTAATGAATTTATGAATAATGCATTCTACAACATGTAATCATACCAAGGGTCATCATCATACTAAATTGAATTCAAATTCACCATATAAGGTGGCCGAAGACATGAAGTTTCATAGATTTTCTAGTCACTAATTTAAATAATGTGGTAATTTCATTATAAAAAGGCAACTCATGTATAATCATTCTATTTCTTGTCATAGCATGGGGTCATGGTCATCCCATCCCCTTATGTTAATCCATAAAAATTAAAATTTACAATTAATATTATAATTAATTTAAACAATTCAAATTCCATATAAAGGGTAAATAGAAAACCTCATTTTTGTCCCAATTAAAAAAACACATAGTGGACCATTAAATTAACCTACACAAAAAATGGGCGGTTTTGGCTTAAGGTCCATAACCTATAATCATTCATTTAACGGACCCATTAATTACATAGGCTATTCCTATAAATTTAATTCAACGATAAACTCTATTTCAAGTATTCTGATTTGAAAATTGGACATGAGGACAAATGAAATATATATAAACACTTTTAAATTGATGGAAAATCACAATTCCACCTACCATAGGTCTTTAAGGGATTATATGTGTAATATAAGCTTCTGATTGGACCCAGATCAGGAGAAAATGGAATAACATATGAAGAAATTGAAAATAATGCATATTTTAGTGTACCTAAATAGAAAAACTGATACCAATAAGAATTACTAATGGAAAAAAAGAAAATATTATCTTACTGACATAGATCCAAAGAGTCTATAGATGCTTGAATCTGAGATAAAAAAAATAATAGAGTTAGAAACTCCCATTCAACCATCAATGGATATCTCAAGATCCAAGGGATTCTAATAGAATAATAATAGTTAACTAGGGTTGAAATAATAAATTAATTAGGGGAAAATGGAATATTTAAAAATTCCTCGGTCACACGGTTTGGCCGAATGGTTGGACAAACTATGCACCAACCATGAACCATTATCCACAAGATAGGTATATTTCAATGGTTTTCCTATGTTTTATGACTAACCATGTGAAATCCATATCTCATACCACTATCACGAAATATAGACATACCTATATAGACAGACACCATAAATTTTGGGGTTTTTCAAACGATGCCACCTCCTCCATTCCACTATCCATCCTCACATGGATAGATTTAACCGTGGGATATTCGCCCACATAGTTTCAACTAACCATGTTAAAAATTCGTATTCTTCACAAAAGATGGGTTTTAGGACCCGATCAAGACCCAGACACCCCATACTCATCTATAACAACAATGGGAAATCCATTTAGACCATAACTAATAATGTAAACAATTAATAGATGTAATGTAATAGATTCTATAACTCAGAAAATAGCTGAGTTCTTACAACCTTCCCCCTTAAAGTATTCCATCCATGAATTTCCTTCCAAGGTTGGTGGATAAAAAACAATGAACAAATATTTCCAGGATGACCACACATTGGCCCCCCATTCTCTGGTCTTTTCATGTTCACGCCCTTTCTTCCGTAGCACCCGTAATTTTGGAACAAACTAACCTCGAAGAACCATCATGATATAGTCCACAATATGTATATGATACTCTTCAAAAGATACTTCTAAATATAACGAAAATTCATTAAGAAGAAAATCATGGTATGGTTTTGAATTATAATAGACTAGTTATGGTATGTATAATATGTTATACGTGGAACAATAACTCTGAGGTAATTATAATTGATATTGCTTCGACTAGACTATCTCCAAAATCTCGAATAACCTGACATATCATGGAGAAATATTGTCCTATCTCCCGATCCACTTATTTTCTAACCTTAGTGAATCACATAAAAAGACCCAATCCTCATCCTCGAAATCTACTTGTTGTCTTCGGTGATCGATGTAATATTTATATTAGGATAGTTTAGTGTACATATTCTTTTGAATCAACTGAACCTACTATGTGGTCTCCGGAAAAAGGCAAGGTCTAAGCATATATACCTTTGCTTCCTCTATCAAACACATGGCTGATTAGCACAATATTCTATAAAAACCCTTATATGGCACCATCAGAGTTGTTTCTAGAAAGATACTATGGTAGGTGAATTTAAACAACGGTATATGCCTATCCTAGGAGCCCTCGAAATCAAGCATGCATGTCTACAACATGTCCTCAAGAACTTGTATCATGCTCTCTAACTTACCATCATCCTAGGGTAGGTATGATGTTCTCATGATCACTTGTGTATGTAATGCCTTCTATACCCCTTTCAATAACCATGGAGTAATATGAGAATACCTTTATGAAACGATAGTATGATGGACCTAGAGAAGTCATACTATCTCATGGTTATACAACCTTCCAAGCTCAACTACTAAAAATTATTCATGGATGTGTAGGAAATGATAACCCTTTTTGATCTTAGCCAAAATAACCCAAATGATATCATTTCTTCATGAAAACCACGATAACCTATCACAAAGTTCATCGAAACATCATTACACATTTTAAATAGGAATGTAATGATGATGTAAAATTATTTCTTGTTGCTGGTGTTCTGCTTATACTTATTTAACGGTGGAACATATCATGAAAAAACTTGTTGCATGTGTTTTTATACCGATCCTCTAGTATTAGAAGTGTAAATCCCAATAAATCATAGTGATTCCAAGATACATTTTTGAAGTAGAATCGTGAAATTTCAAATAAGGTCCTTGAAAATGCCTTATGAAACCCATCCATGACCATGTACTCAAGAAAATTTCATCCTCACCTACATTCTAACCTGGAGGAGGGTCCTCACCTACCACACTCTCCCATAAGACTAGGTTGTTAGAAGCTGATAACTACCTCATCCTAACTATTTATAGAAGGGTATAGGTCACTACTAAGGATGATAGAAATTTTTACCTTTAATATCATCCACCTCAAAGTGAATTATAGTGAATAAGGGCATAATCTTTAACTCTCTATTGGCCTACTAAACACCATGTATCTGAGTCCTCCTGCTTAGTGCGTTAGACACTACATTGCCTTTACCATGAATATGGGAGTCGAAATAATGTAGGTATTATAACCAAATTCTCTTCACCAGATTCATGTCATTCTTTTTGAATTTGTATTGGTGACTTTTTTGGTCCGTAAAAACCAGAAAATGCTATCCAAGTAAGTATTGAGCATATTTCATGAATAAATATATCTAACTCGATATTGTGTTTAATATAATTTATATCATGTGGCCCCAACTATTTGGACCCGAACTATATGAATATTTTTTAATTTATATGAAATATTCATATCTCGATACATGATAAATTCAATTATATAGTGTAACTCCAGAATGGCTCAATAAAAATAAGAATGAACACTAAATTCCATCAACCTTTCATATCTTGAAAGGACGAATCACATGAATTTGACCATAAACAATTCATGAACTTCTTAGTCAATCCCATAAGAGGTGATTCTAGGGTTGAGAAGTCCTGTATGAAATAATTGTAATAACCATCTATCCTCAATAAATGCTTAGATCAAAGAAGTTCTTAGGATTCTCCTGGGAAATAATAACCTTCACCTTCATTGGGTCAACTAATACACCTATCTCTATGTTTTTTTGATTCATGAAGTGAAAATGATCTATCCAAAAGTGAAAATTTGTGAGTATAACACATAGAATATTTTCTCATAGTTTAATAATACAGTCTCAAGATGTCTGGCATTGTCATATTGAGTGTGAGAATAAGGAAATATTTCATGAATTAATACCCTAATAAACAAATCTAGAAAAGGATGAAATACTCAGTTAATTGTTGAAATGAAAATTTTAGACACGTTCACAAGTCCAAAGGACTTATAAAATAATCATATAGACCATTCCTTCTATTAAAATCTTTACGAGGTATATTTGATGGTAAAAATCACACCTGATAATAATCAGATATCAAATAAATATTCAAGAATATCTAAGCACCTCGAAGCTAATCAAAATAGACATTTATCCATGATAGAGGATACTAATTCCTAATTGTTAGCTACTTTAATTTCTATGAATACACACATAACAAAAGTTTACCATCGTTATTTTTAAAATAAATTATAGGTAAACAACCAGAGAAGGGATGATTAAGATAAAACCATTTTCTTCTAAATCTTCTTGCTTCCTCTTGAGATTTTTCATTTCAGTAGTATATATCCTATATGGAGGAATGGATATCAGTGTATCTTTTTCCACTAGCACAATAGGGAACTATAACTCTCACAATGAAGTTTAACTAGATAAGTATTCTTGAAAACATCAATGAAATGATAAACCACTGGTGGGAAGTATACATGATTCATTCCCTAATCATCTAAATAAAAACTAGCAACCTCATATATCCTCCTACTCATCCCATGATTCTTGGGTCTGTCTCGTCTCACCTAAACATCCCATTCACCCTATTGTATATGCTCTCTACCCTCTTGTGATGTAAAGGTCACCCTTAGGTAATTGAAATAAATGAAATCCTGAAATTTAACCGACCATACCATCCCAAGAATAATTTAAAAGCCTATTATATTGATGAAAAAGAGGCCCCAAATGAAGTGACACCATCCAATCTCATGGGGGGAATCCCTAAACTAACATATCTCCTCTATTCTAATCCTTAATAGAGAATAAAACCATTATAATAACATCAAAACATTGAATTATGATCCCATTGATCCCCAAAAAAGATACAAATATAAGATGAGATAAGGTGGAAATCTCATCAACCAATAATTTTTAAAGAAGTTTTAATGTAATTTTGGACCTTATATTTTTTACTAACCCTTAGTTAACATATTATAATTTTGAATGAAGAAGAATGAAAACCATGGGTTGTCAGTGCATAATCTCAAAATTTATTAAAAGAGAAAAAAGTAGAATACAAGATGGGGATGGTATAAGAAACAAGTGAATATGAATTGCATCAAAATAAAGACACATCTAGAAATCAGGAGAATATTAATGGGAGTGGTGACAACCACCCCTGCCTCATAGATGTCGACATATCCTCCATGTCTTAGACTATTTCCATGTAACATCATACACATGAGGTTTGGAGTTTTCCTATGGTGGTAAGTGTCCCTTAAAATATTGAGGATCCAAAATATAGTTTTTCCTTGACCTCTATAGGATAAACAATTACATTTATTATGCCATCATCAGATCTGGAAATCCGAGAGTCATACGACCCATAGAAATTAGACTCCCTGGACATATGAAGGTCCTTAAGAAAAAACACACTTATTAAAGGGATATAGTGTAGGAAAAATTTAATAAAATATAACATTTTCTTTAACATAAATGAATCCATCACAAGGTTTTTGGAATATGGTGTGTTAGTGAACTCTATAACACGATTGGAAGAAGCAAGACCCCAGATCTCTGATTCCAACAAGGTCAACGTTATCCCCTTCACCGAATCCTGAACATCATCATAACAACCACGATCACTATGAACCACTTATATAAGATAGACTTAATATTTAATACTAACCTAGATAATTATTGTTTCCCATAAATTATTCAAATAATATATCTTTTAATATTTATAATATCAGTTAATTGATTGTTTCATTAATTTAATATTTACTAAACAATAATTGTATAATTATTTATAATAACTATTTATTCATTAAATATTGAAAATAAAATTTTATGACATAGATTAAAAATTTAATATTTCTGAAGAATATATATATAGTCATCAATATATTCTATTTATCCCCATATAAAAAATGTTATAATTATTAAATGTAAGAGTGTGACATTTTGTCACTACATTTGATTTTAATAATATTTTAGTCATTCTCATTGGCAAGTGTCCATTAATTTATTCAGTTTAAAAACATATTTTGTATGGTTTTATTTAAATCATATAATAAAATTTTTATCAAGTTATAGGGTAGGTTTGTAATATTTAAAATTTTATTTTTACCCTTAATTACCCAATTTACCCATAACCCTGTCAATAAAAACATCTGAAGTTACTATTCATATTTTCCAGAAACAAAAGGGAACTATTTACTAAAATTTTATCTTCTAACTCCAAATAAATATTCCAATATAAATATGTCAAAAAATAATTTAATAAAATTATTTTAAAAAGAATCTCATTGAAGGAATTAGAAAAATAAGTTTTTAAAGTGAAAATGTTAAAAAGACTGAAATGTTTTTAAATCAGAATACAATGTAAATTTGATTCCAAGGACCTAAATGCAATTAAATGAAAAAAATATAATTATCAATTAAAACCATTAAAAAATATAATTTCATACTATTATTAATTTTGATGAAAATTAAGTTTTCAATTAAAAATTTATTATCTTTCACTATTCTCCAAAATAATAAACTTATCGGAAAAACACCAAAAGTAATCCCAAGTGAAATTTTATTTCTCTTTTTTAAAGAAAAATATATATTCTTATAAAAATACTAAAAGTAAATAAAATTATATTTAAAATGAGTTCTATATTAAGTGTAGTTAAAATTACTTTTTAGGTAAGTGTGTGTTTTTACCCATAAAATTTGGTTTGTTCTTATCTTCTGATAGGAAATTATATTTGACAAATATTAAAAATATTTTATTGAATATATAACATAAATATTTAATTCGAATCATTAAATAATTGTAATCTACTTAATTTATTATTACAAAATGACGTTTTGAGCATTAAAATGAAAATATTTCCTTCATATTCAATTTATATATGTTTTCATTTCAAATTAATTTGATACCAATGAATTCATCATATAGACCATATTTTTCATAATGTTAGTAATAACTAGTCATAAAATATAATTAATCATCTAGTTTATATCTTATTATAGTAAATACTTATATTTTATTAATATACTATTTTTTGGTGAAACATGGCCTTGCTTGCAACACAATATATTAAAAGAAATTATAATTTTTTGTAAAACATTCTAAACATAGTGTGGTGTATATAAAAAAACAATAATAGTGTTTTATGTAGTGTAACATCAACATGATGATTCGTATAAATCAATAACAAATTTTTTATTTAATATAACACAAGATAAATTTCATGCAATGTGAAGCAGAAAAATATATCAAAAAGAATAAATTAAAATTTTAAATAATTCTTAAAATATTAGGGTGTTACTTTCAAATGCTTAAAATGAATTTTATCCTCAAAATAATCTATTTTATCAAAATTTTAACAGTTGAAAGTTTCTTCAATATAAATAGATACAGAAAAAATGAATACTAAAACTCCATTTAATAATGGAATGCTGGAAACATAATGGTTACCCAAAGTATCTTATTACTAGGTTTAGACATTTTAAAACATAGCTAGAAAGTGAAACCATGGACGTGGAAATCGAAATATAACTAACATATTTTAATGGAGAGTGATAGAGAACATGGGCAAGTAAAATTTATCAATCAGTAGTCCATAAATATTTGATGAAATAAGGGAACATATGATTAATTAGAGAATAAGGTACTTGGATAACATTTTTTCTTTAAATGTCCTTCCCTATAGTTGATCAATTTTCATAAGAAGAAACACTTAATTTTGTTTCATTAAATTTCATAATCATATCTCATCCTTTCCTTCCCCATTGATCAATTTCCACTTAATCTCATATTATATTAAGTGAAGGTTAATTTATCATTCCAAAAAAATTACTAGATCATGAAATCCATAGGATAATAGTTTACTGAACCTATCTTAACATTACAACAAAAGGTTAACACATGTTATCTAATATTCATAAGTCCTCATATGGTGACATAATATGTTAACCTCTAAAATATAATATAATTTTCAGAATCAACCATTCCAGAAATTTTTAACTGTATAACCCTTTGGAATGATTAAACTTCAAAAATTTAGAACTATGGTTACTAAATTTCACAAAATAATGTTATAATTGATCCCCCATATAATATATATTAACTCTTATTTTCCACATACCAGACATGTGAATAACATCATCATGTATACTTATAAAACAATATTGAATACACACATCATTCTTTATTAGTTATTTAACATCATTTAATACAAAAATCACTATTTGATTGATTTCTTCCTTATACCAATAAAATATATTATATTTCATTATTCTAGAATATATGTGGATAATAATAAAAAATTTCTCTAATAGATGAATAATAATATTTTCATAGGTTAAATTCATATAAAATCAAATACGAATCTCCGAAATATATAGAGAAGCATAATTATTTTATAATTATCATGGTTCAATTCTTTAATAATGATTGAATAATTTTTTCTTTTGTAATTTTTTCACAGAGGTTTTTCTGTCTTATCATCAACATTAGTCCTTGGATTGGGGAACTTGTTATAATAATGCCCAAACACTCTACAATTAAAACACTTAATTATAGGATTTTTTTGTGGTGAATTTTTAATATTCACTTCTTTCACTACCTTCTTCCAATCACTTCTTGATTCATCCACTTTATTAAATTCCTTTCCACAATTGTAAAATCATCTTTCTCTTTTGAATCATTCACCTGAGTACTTCTTTCCTCATTTTTTTCATATAGAATCTTGGAAAAATATTTCACCCTTTATGATTTCATGAGACTTAAACCTCATTTTCTTGTCAAAACAAGTGGAATAGTTAGAATATCCATGTTCAATTTCAACAATGACTTCACCATGAACAGATTCTTCATAGATACTAAAGTATATTATATCTAAGGCCTTTCAAAGACATGGGTTGATATGGAAAATAATCGGTCAATTTTTATTTCAGGGCTGATGATTAACCCTAAAGGTTATGTTTTAAGTCTTTTAAAATTATCATCATTTGTAAAATGTAATTCATCGTCGATTTTCCTATGATCATTGAATTTATTATCCATCTTTTTCTATAGAATACGAGGGTAGTACTTACTAAAACATATCCACATAAACACATCTTATTCCATAGAATCAATTTTTTCTTGTTCCTTAGTGTTCTTAATAACAGTCAACAACTATATAGATTTACCATGAAAAATACAAACAAATATAATTTCCTTTTCATGTTCATAACACTAAGGTATGTAAAATATCTTTACAGTATTTCCGATCCATTGTTCATAAACAACTTGATCAGAAGTCCGACTTGAAGAAGGTAAGAATTACCCCATGAAGGAATTAAAATAAAGCTTTCCATCCTTTTCTCATTTATAATAAAAACTTGATTCATTTCATGTGTGATTATAGAAATATGAGTTATCATTCCAAAAATTATAAATTTTCTTGTTCATGAGGGAAATAGTTTGATTTCTCATCACATTCAGTGTTAAAATTGTTACTTTGTGTTATAGCCATTGAATAAAAATATAAATCATATTTTGAGAAACAATTATCATATATTAAAATCACATAATCATGAATATATTACTTATTTTTTTCCTAAACCATTGAACATACATTTAAATTTATGGCTCCTTAGCTTTATCATTTGATAAATCCGTAGACATATCCTTAGAAAAATCCCTAGGGATCTCAATAAAGAATTATCAACATTGTTTACAAAGGCAGTCTAAACCAATACTATGATACCAAATATAAAAAACTATGATTTTAGTACATGGATATTGTATATTTTTATATGCATATTCTTTAAATTTTACAAAACACATGCTCAAGGACCATAATAGTTTAGTGCCTTTGGAAACATGGAGCATATTATTATAATTTGGTTAAATATATTCAGTATCTCTTGTAGTGATCTTCCCTATTAGTAATCATACATATAACCACCCATTATAATATTAGGAAAGGAAACATATGAAAGGGTATGATCATATTTTTATAAATGGAAAACCTAGAAGATATATAATTGTAACATGAACATAAGTGTATGAAAACATGAGAATAGAATTTTTAGATCATACCGTGCATATCTAAGATTATATACCAGAGTCATGGAAAAATATTTATCATTTGATAAGATATGGATCATAAGATAATCCAGGAACATGATCCATGAATGTATAATAATGGCACATGACACTGAATTTGGAATATACAATTAAGATTATAATATACTATGTCAATGATTACTACCATGAAATTGATAGTATGTTAGGATTATGTTAACTATACTACAACCTAAATTAGGATTGGTATGGACTCCATTTTAACTTCTATTTTTTGTATTATTATTACCTCCCATTTACCCTTTTATTGTGTGCTTAGTAGGGCCTCCCATGTACCCTTTTTTAGGACTATGATGACCTCTCATGTTCTCTATTATTGTGGGATTATTATAACCTCTTGTTTACCCTTTTGAGATCAGCGAACTTTTATCCTTACCCAATAAATTATAGGGATATATAGGTACCACACATCACATAATGAAAACCATACATATTTTTTCCAGAATAACATAAATCATTCATCCTATTAGAACCCATGAATAGAAATGGGTTTCATAAACATCGTTTAATCATAACATAACCCATGGAAAAGAAATGGGTTTCAAAAAAATCATTTCTTTGTTATCAAAAACTTTTCATAAGAAGAAGAATAATTGTATAATTGAATCATATCCCCAATAAAAAATAATTAACATCTAATAATTTTATCTTAGATGGAAATAATATTTAGAGATTTATTGAAAACAATTCTTGAAGAAAATATCCATTCTTCTTGAAATCATTTTCTTTTCTTAAAAAGACACACAATTTTAAAAGGAAAAATTTTCATTTAAAATAAATATGGAATAAAATAATGGAAAATTAAAATATTAATATTATCACAACAGACCATAATTCTATTAATTTCATATAGTTTAGAAAACATTCCTTCCGTAAGATTTCTAAAAAAGTCACAAAGTTCCTTGTTTAGAAAATGAAAAAAATCCTTTAAAACTATGTATTAAATTGAAAATTGAGGTAAAATATACTTTAAAAATATATAGTATAATAGTAATAGAATTTTTAAAAACATACTTAAAAAACATGGACATGGAAGATAAATATTCTCTTATAGAGACTTAAAATAAAAAATACCAAATATTGATGAGATTGTTAAATAAATAGTCATCAGTTTATAGTCAGTAGAAACATATTCCTTATGAAATAAAATAAATTATACATATATGAGAATTAAATAATCCTCTAGATATGTCTCTTAAAATTCATTTATGATCTATATATACCCCAAGTAAAAGAAATAAGTGTTGTGTAAGGCATGAGTCCCATAGAAATAAAAGTGAGAGAACAATATTTCACTAGTTTTATAACTTTATATTCAAGAACCCCATAAAATAATAACATAAATTAAATCATTTAAGATCATTAAATAATGTAAATTAATGATATTACATATCATAGTTTAGTATATACACCAAAAAAACCGAGTGGTGAATGTTGCTTGTATCATAGGAAAATAAAAAGTGAGATGAAATTTCCTTAACTTATATATTGACTCTCATCATATTCATAAAAATTACGTTTCAATAAATATATATTTGTATCTATTAAATTACCATACTATTACATCTAATACTATATATTATTATATTATGAATATATATTTCCCATTTATTAACAATTTTATGTTAATGTTATTCTTCATTAATATCTAGTTTGTTTTTCACATGTGTTTTAAATTTTTTATCCTTCATGAAATCACATAAATAATTATTTAATCATCTATAGATTTATAATAATGACAAAAATATCATATATATTTAGTATATATTTATTTTTGGTAGTTGATAAAATGTAATGGTAGAAAATAAAATACACTTTTTAGGGAGATTGTAGGTCATACATACACATGAACATTGTTTCAAATTTCTTGTCATATTTAAAGGAAGAAAATTATATGATATATTATCATTATTGAATCATTATTATAATATATATATATATATAAAATATTTTCCTATAATTCATCCTTAATACCAACCATATGAACTGTAGAAGAAAACAATCACATCGCATCTTGGAGATGGTCAGCTATATGTACATAAGAGAGACATTATCATTTACCAAAAGATTCAATTTTAAATAGTTAGATATGATATTTCAATTAAAGAAGAATCATTAGGTCATAAATATAATATATGTCATAAAAAAAGTATTTCTATCAAAATTTACACCATGAGAGGTGGTGAAGGGAAAATTAACAGTCAATGTTTCATGAGAGGCATTATCATTAACCAAATGATTCAATATTAAAAGGTAGAGATTATATTTTAATTAAGGTAGTATAATTATGTCATAAATATCTTATATATAATAAAAAATAGTTTTTCTATCATAATTTACACCATGAGAGGTGGTGAAGGAAAAATGTACAGTCACCGTTTTAGGAGACCATAGTTCGTCATTCACATTAATGGTATGTTCTTTACCAAATAGATGGCAGTGTGAGAAATTTTACATCAAATTATAAATAAAAAAACATATAATTTTTTTAATATAATGATTTTATTATAGAAACATGAAATAAAACTGATTTAGGGGGTTCAACAATAATATTAAAAAAATGTTCATAGACGAATTTTACCACTTCTCTGTGTATCTTCTTTTGATTTTCACAAATGGACTTCATTGGTTGGATTCATGACAAAAAATTTTTTTTAAAGGATAAATATAACGACAGTTTTAGTATATATGGGCATATATTTGAAGATCATAATTTCTTTATAGGTGAGAATAAAAGAAAAGGATATGTTTCCTTTTATAAGGCAGAGGCGGGGCACTTTTGGAAACTCTCAACAATATAAATTTATAATAAATTAAAACTCATCTTAAACACATAAAAAATTTCGTATATTATAATATAATATGAGATAAAGTTATTTTCGCATGAAATAATATATTTTAGATAAGTTGTTTTGTAATTTTAAACCTTATCTAATTTATTATCTCTTAGTTAACCTATTAGATATCTATTTGAACAATGTTTTCAAATTTAAGAGGATGTACTTTTTACACATAATGTTTCAATTGGTCCATAAATGGTAATTTTAGGATATTTTAGAGTATAATTAATTTTATTTGTAATAATTTATAATTTTAATGATTTTTATCTAATTTAATAAAAATATTTTTCCTAAAATATCATCAGTGTCAATTTGGATAGTATTCATTAAATTGACCTTAATAAAATCCATAAAACATGATAACATCATAAAAATTCATTTTAGAATCCCATAACTGTTAATATTAACACAAATAATTTGAGGATAAACATAATTAATTCAAAAATATATTTCTTTTAATATTTATAATGCCATTCAGTTGGTTGTTTCATTAATTGAAAGATAACTGAATAATCATTACATAATTATATACAATAATTATTTATTAAAAAAAAATTAAAAATAAAATACTAGGATATATATAAAACAATTATCTTTTTTAACAATATATATAGTTGAGCATATCTTCAATTTTTCTCCATATAAAAATTATTATACTGATTAAATGTGAGTGAGTGAAATGTTTTCACTCCTTTTGATTTTGAAAATATCAAATACATTTTTAGAGAATATTTCCATTAAATTCTTCAATTTAAAAAATTTTGTGTTAATGGTCTAATTCAATCATCCAAATAATTTTTTAATGTTTTGTAATAGTTTTCTAATTTTAACAATATTCCCTTAATGGTTGTAATAAAAATTATTAATGTATGAAATCATATTATCTATATTTAAAAGGGGAATTTTTTTAAAATACGAAGCTTATAATTTCAAATAGTGAATAAATTATTCAAAATTCAATACACAAAATTAGGTAAAATTATTTTAAAAATAATCCCATTTATGGAATTAGAAAACTTATTTTTAAATTATAAAAGTTGAAAATAATAAAATGTTTTTATTTCCAAATAAAATTTCAAATTGATTCATTGAACTAAATTTGAATAACTATTAAAACATAATTATACTTTATAACCTATAAAAATATAATTTAATACTATAATTTATTTAAATTAATGATCAATTTTCAGTTAAGAAAATCATATTTTCACTATTCATTGAGGCATGAAACTTATCAGAAAAAACCAAAATTTAAAACAAACTAAATATTGATATCTTTATATCAAATAATAAGTTTATAATATTTCTAGAAACACAAAAAATTTTGAAAAACAGAATTATAATGGGTTAGATATTAAATGGAAGTCAAATTACATTTTAGAAAAAGATTGGGTTTTAAGAATAAAATTTGGTTAGTTCTTATCTTATGATAATAAAACATAATGGATAAAAACATGATTGAATATATAACATATATATATATCATTAATATCGGTTACTAATTGATATTAATATAATTTATTAATAAAAAAAATTAGGAACATAAAAATAAAAAAAAATTCCTGCATATTCAATTGATATGTATTTTTATTTCTAATTAACTGGTGACTAATGAATTCCTCTTATAAACCATATATTTTCCTAAATTTAGCTAATAATGTTCATAAATATTAATTAATGAGCTAGGTTATATCTTATTATATTAAATAATAATATATTAATAATATATTGTTTTTCATTAATACTCGGTCTTGCGTGTAACCCAATCTACCAAAGAACTAGGCATTTTATGCAATACAAGACAAACATAGTGTTGTGTGTAATAAAATAAAATATAATTTATTCCTATATCACAACCTCAAATGGGTGTTGAATATAAATAAATAATAACATGGTTATGTTTTATAACACTAGCTTTATTCAATTTTGTGTGAATTAAAACAAATATTGAAAAGATTAAATTAATTTAAATGAAATATTTTAAAAATATAGGGGTGTCACAATTATAGTCTTCATTTACCAAGATTTCAAATAAATATATTTAATAAAAAAAATTCACGTCACAAAAATCATAAAATTTAAGGTTAAAACAAAAGAACTAAAATATAATTAAAGTTTCCCAATAGTATAAACATTAATACAATCATTAAGATAAAAGGATAATAAACATGCAATAAAAAATTGTGTAAACATTCAGAAATTGTTATGTTTATTATAAAATAACAAGGATTTGAATAATAATTTATTCAATTAATTCATTTAAAAAAATTAAATTTTTATTCCCATATGGAAATACAAATATGTTTCACAGATTAATTAAAACATAAGGAAGGAATAATAAGACACAATATTGTTAGTAAATAGAATATAACATAATGCCCAATAATATTCACCAATTTTTAGAAAATAGTTTCTTATAAAATATCAGTTTTATCCAATGAACAAACAAACTTTTTACATAATAAAATTCATCATGTTACCAATTGATTTGAATTAAAACACCTTGTGAATGATGGAAACATAGTAGAAAGTCTCTTTATTATTGCATGATACATAACTATCAACGACCAAACCTTATTTGATGAGGTGACAGTAACCATACATGTTGTTAACAATAATTTTTGTTCCCAATCCACCTTGGTAACGTTAATATTAGTATAAAGTTGTTATCTTGACCTATTTATACTCTATATTTCATTGCTTAATATATATTATTTCCATACCTACCATCCTAACTGACAGACCATCGCAAACTGAAACCTTTTGTAACATCCCTAACCCATACCATTTTCATATGCTGGAACATAATTCCACCGACATTACATGCAATCACATAAGGATGGAAATAAAATGTTATATTATAAATGATCAATGGCAGATGATTCACTATTTTGATAACATGTAACATTTATCTATAAATGAATTTTAAAAAATATAAAAACATGATGTATAAATAAACAAGTAAAAAATAATATTCATAAAATAATCATCTGATTAGAGTCAAAATATATAATAACTAATAAAAACATATAGAACAATATGAATAAGACTCAATGGAAGAACAAATATCTAAATTGGATTTCTAATGATACTGAGAAAACTACTTCCTCTATAATCTCATCTCCAACACTATAGACCAAAATTAGAATATGATCCCCCAGAATAAGAAGAAGTGTCCCCTTACATGCATCACAACAAACATAATTTAAATTAAGAACAAGTTTAAAATGTAGGCATGTGTATAAAATATTTGTAGGTAATTCACCAAAACACCTTAAACATGCCACTTAAGCATGAACATGTTAAATCACGTCTCGAAGTTTAAATTACAAGAGAAAAAAAGTCTAAAAATTATTTAATAATAACCTTTACAAATAACTAAAACAAAAAAAATTACATTTCATATAATCTAATTTTTACATGAAACCAACACCACAACTCATGCACCCCTTCCATGTTCACACAAACCTAATTTAAAAAAATAAATATAAATAAAGTGTCATCTAATCAATTCTTCTTTAATATACTAACTCACAAGTGGAAAATAATTCCACTTGAGCAAAGTTTCCACATAGTGTTACATACCAATGTTCCCAACCAAACTACTCTATTAGACAAGTATAAATCAATGCCACTCCATCTATAAGTATCATAAAAAAACACTTCTCCTACTCAATTAAATCCAATTCCTCATCTAATTAATATTATATTCAAATTCAAATCCAATGAGGCCCCATCCATATACATAAAATAATGTTCCCACATAAATGGAATTGGAAACCATGTATATACCAAAAAATTACAAAATTAAATATTTACGAACAGAAACCAATAATACTACCCTGACTATCTATCAATACCCACAACTGTGAATCACCATGCCGATTCGCTATAATTACCCATAACGCAACCACCAATTAGCGTGGATGCCTTTGATCTGAGGATAAATATTGGGCATTGAATCATTTAGATGATGGGATAATTTTATTTACTTTTGGGATATTGATATGGGAAGAACAATTATTGTGGATAAAAGACTAGTGTATGGCCGAAATGACTCAAAAAAGTAATGTGGTGTGGTTCTTTCATGTGGTTTCTTTGGTTTTGTTTTGAAAATAGTTTTAGATTGATTAGTTTTACATATATAGAAAGATTCCGATGATTATTAATGAGTATTAATGTGGTAAACATGTATGATGTGGTGGTTGTTAATTTTAGAAGAGAAATATATATGTGAATGGAGAAGTAATATGAATACATGTATTTTTATGTACTGAAAATTATTCCTAATGATGAATTGTAATCAACTCATTGAGTCATTTGAGTGGTAATAGACAATAACAGTTATGGTAGTTAATGATTATTAGTGGGTCACAAATGAAGTAATGGTGGTATTAGTCAGTTTTCATCGTGAATATGGTAGTTAACTCATGTAGTTGGATGGGGCTGGATTGACTTTATAAGGGGGATAATATGTCATCCATCTTATAGATGGATATTTGATATTTTTCATCAACATTTATATGGAAAATTAATTTACTATTAATGTCATACTTATTGAAAATTTATATTATGAATATGACTATGTTTATAATAAAAGCGGTGTCATGAATCGATCACCCAATTCAAACCAAAATTTTTTATTAAAATAAAAAGAAACAGTATAATAATGAGGTGTAAAAAGATTACACTATCAAGGAGTGAAGGATGATATAAGTCAAGAATAAGATAAGTGAACGTACAACCCAAAAAGAGGAAATTATATGAAATTCCAGGATAGAAACTATTCCTTGAAAAGTATAAGAAATCTGACATATCTGAAAATAAATAAAGAAGGTTTGACCATACCCATTCTAAAAATACTTCCTTGTTGTATGCTCAAAGAAATATTTATCACTCTCCTACATACATCTAACCTTCAGCATACACCATCAAGAAGAATCAGTCAGGCCAAAGAATCCATGCACAACTATTGCACGTGATATCTTTGCATCTAGTATCAGTGTGTAGCAATGGACCAAGGCCACCATTACATGTCTTAAGAAGATTAGTTTCCATTATTTTATTTATGAAAAATTATCATTGTTCTATAGTTCATCAATAATAAAATAGTCTAGAAATCTATGGGAACCTTCGCAATCTACATGTAGAGAATCAAACAAACCACAATATCCAATTGAAAAAGAATCATCCAAACCAATGGTTTCAGATAGTAGTAACAATGTGACCTGGAAAAATCCAAAAACAAGTGGCAAAAATGTATCCAACATCATAGAACAAGAAACATCAGAGCAGAAATACTCACAGATCTGGGAAGGCCGCATCAAGATATGAATGATAGAAAAGTGAAAATGGAACTCATTGTAATTTGAGCCCCAATACACCAAATATTATTACTCGTGTCATAAAATCCAGATTGATTCACGCATGACCAACTAAAAAATATCTTCCATGATGAGAACCTTTTATTATATGGGATTCAAGGAATAAAAAACATCAAATAACAAAACAAAACCAGGGAGCATAAAGAAATTCATAAAATTGAGGAAATCAAACCCATGGTATGTCTCTAATGTTGAAATTGGGATTCTTCTTGTATTCATCGATCATCCCTCTGAAAATATATTTTTCTAATTTCAAAATATGTTTTAGTTAAAAAATTATAATGGATATATTTTTATTGTGTTATTTTATCTTGTTCATTCATCTATTCACGAACATCGACAATCACAACATCATCTATTAAGTAGTAATCTCTTAACAGAGGATCATTGTACCTATCATATTCTTCCTCCCCATCAGAGATTGTAACAGGTTCAACTGAATGTTTTGGAATCACATAATCATTACAAGAGGCTTAAAGGAATCATGGGATTATTAATCTTTCAATATCATAATAATTTCTACATTTCTTAGTTTTTTGGGATTTCGGTTAATGAATCCATCCTCATTCACCAATGATTTTTTTTTCATTTCATAGCACTTAACATGAGATAATATTCCTCCATTCTATATTATGTATATGATTTTTCCAGAAGATAATCATCAGAGATGTCTCCTTATTCCTTGTCCCTTGTGTCATATGAATCTAGTTGATTCCCTTGATCTTCCTCCTTGGAAACAGGATGGAATTATACTATTAATATCAGGAACACTGTCCACAGAGCTTGACATTTCTTTAGTTACAAGTGGTTGTGTAATAATGATCACATTTTTCTTATTCACATTATTCTTTGGCCATTCATTGGAAATTCCAGATGGGACAATATTAGTCATGTGACTAATATTATCCCCATCATGTTACAAATTCTATTTTCCTTTTTTTAATCCATGTCGTTGTCATAACCATAGGACATGAATTTTTCTATCCACATATATTGGAGGCAAGTCCAAGGTTTGAGAAATGGTTATAGTAATCTAGAAACCTTTCATAAACTACCTCCTGAAAGAATCCATTTTTTTCATTTTGGATCCAAATGTGAGTTGGTATATCCTTAGACGAATCAACATACACACAAATTCTAGCAACATGAGTACTTGACAGAGTCCTCATGGACGAATCTAGTTTCAATGTATTACCAATGAGTTTTGAAATCAAAAAAACACATATTGTTTAAACAGATGCAATGGAAGCCTAGGAAATCCTACCTTGATTAGAATTATGAGAGATTTGGATAAGGGATCAAAATCTAGTGTCCATTTGAGAACATTTATAAAACAATACCCAAAATTATATGATTTTTTTCCAAGGTCAGTAATAGAAATTATTCGTGGAAAGGGAGAACACAACATTAGAGGAGTTATGGAGGATGATTTGAAACCCAAAAAACCCAATCACTTTAAGGGGTGATCTTATGAATTTAAATGAGCGACTACACTTAAATAATTTCCCATGAAGGAAAAAAATTAAAATTAATAGCAAGAAGGATTAACATATGTGTTTCTAAAGAGATTTCAAATTGACTATAGTGTCAAAAATTCATAGGGTTGACATGGATTTGAGAGTCTACAAAACAATTTAAGGAGGGTCTCGAGTTTGGCATTCTCTCAGTAACCACATTAGTGATGGATTAAATATTTGATGTAGGGTTACAGTTGCACTGAGTTGGGTGGACCATGTGTTCTATATCAAGATTCGGCCTCTCTATCCTTCATATATAATATGACTATTATGATTATATTTTTTAATAATATATTTTATAATATAAAAATATAACATAAATTTTGAAAAATAACAATATTTCCCCTAGAGTCCAAATTCAAAAAATAAAAAATAAATATTAGTTATTTTTTTGATATATATTTAGATAATGATATATTTATGCCAAAAAATGTTCTTTTACGACGTATTTTTGGATTTTGAAAATATTAGACCATGATATTACCATCGATATGTGTTTATAAAAATATAAGAAAACTTATTTATTTAATTTCTCATATAGAATATAATGGTACCATTCATTGAGGGATTTTAAGCATTTAATATGATAAAATTTCTTAAATATATTTTTTACATGGTTATGTACATGTGTAGTTTTATAATTTATAATAATATTATTGTATAGAAGGAGAGACGTTCCAGACCTATGATCATGAGAATAATTATAATTACTCAAATGATATATGAATTTGAATTTTATAGGGATGTAATTATATTATTCACAATGAAGAGAAACAATGAACCTTAAATTAGTATAATGAGTTGATAATTGAATATTTATTTTTGGAATTTTAGATGATTAACGTGGCTTCACATGAATAATTATTTTTTATTACTTTTAAACATCTCATATTAATAACATGGATGTAAAGTAGTGAAACTTTTATGTTTTATAAATTGATTATTTATAATTGTTGTGTGATATGGTTTAACCGACACTTTAGGCTCAATTATTGAGATATGATACAATAGAAAAAGATAAAATGTTTACAATTCTATCTTTTTTTACATTAAATAAAGGTAGTTACCCTATATTATAGTTCTATGATAGTTGGGGGAATTTATAATTTCAATCTAATTAAATATGATAGAGTAATAAAATTATGATTGACATTTATTTGACAGGTCATTAGCCTTTTGATATCTATTAATTACTATAGGATACTGTTATGAATTGTATTATTCCAATATTAATGATGTGAAAATGGTTCCCCCTATATTTTTTTACTTTAGTAGAGATTATTATTGTAATGGGATTTGTTTATATTTGGATGAACTATTTAACATGGTATATTATCAGAAGTCCTTATAAGAATGAGTGAATTAATATTGATGAAAATTATGAGCTGGGTTATGATTATTATTCAAGTTAAATGAAAATAGATTAAACTACAGTGTGGTTTTGGGAACTATATTTTTTACTTACCCATTATTATATTCAAATGTTATTTATATTGTTGGGAAATAAGTTACTATGTGACAAAAAATGGTAGTGTATATTCATGGGAGACCCAATATAAATTTGGCAATAATAAAAAATTTATGTCTATATTAGTATACCCTCATCACCCCACTAAATATCCCCAAGGTGTCATTGAAGATCCCGTATTGATTTAAGGACTTTGATGAGTGTTAGAGGTTGGAGATGTACATCATGAAGATAATTCAAAAAATGGATATTGATGAATGGATCACAATTGTAACATGGTTAATTTTACATTGAACATACCATAGGGTTAGAGGACTCTCAAAAACACCATTCCGTCCTAAGGTTTGTTGTCTGAATAACCTTCAAACAAGATACATGCTACAATTTATTTAATAAGGAAACTCATTTATGAGTCTTGAAGGTGAAATCATGTTATACCTATTGAAAACATGATCATGGAATATTTATTGTATTATTATCGTTGATTTAAACATAATTAAATAATGAAATATTTAAAGATATCTTTCTACATTTTTTACTACAAAAATTGTTTTTATTAGTCTAAAATAGATTGTGATGTTTTTAGTTGTAATACTGTTATAATTATTATTTTCATCCACAAATTCATACATCATGACCTGTATAAGGTGAAACACTGATAGAATATTGAGATGTCATATAAACTCTAGATTTAGGCTATAAGGAGTTTCACAATTTGTGTTTTAGATTTGGGGGTTAACTTTGAAAATTCTAATGGTGATAGTGGGTTTGATGCTTAGGTTTCCAGTTTTATGATTGAAAAACTAAGTACTGATTCCCCAAATAGAGAAAAAATGAAATAATGAGTTTATATCCTATGGTATGATAATTAAATATTTTTGAGGAATTAATTGAAAAAAAACAACTATAGAAAATATTATTTTTATAAGATAATAGAGGTGATCAGAATAAAGTACTGGGATTGACATAACATGGCGACTAATGAATAATGAGTATTTACCAAGGTATCACATGGGTATAATATTGAGTTAGGTTGTTGATTTTTAATATGAAGATATTTATAAAATAACCATATATAAATAGAGATATAATAAGTGATAAGAGCTTATTTTGGATCTGAAAGATGTCGAAATGAAAAATTGGTTCTTTGGAGACCTCCAAGCTATAGTGATACCTTATCTATAAATAAATGAATAGTCCAATATTTTAAATTGGGTGTGATAAAAAATATATTAATATATGAGATATCTAGAAATTCATTTTAGGATGATTTTAGATGAGATTTTGGAGAATAATAAGGGTATACAAATGATCTAAATTCTTGAACAACCTCGGATTGTAGGGAGAAAATATTTATCTACTTTTAGGCATTCATTATTAATTACAATATATGATATCACATGGAAATATAATTTATCCTTTAAATATTTAATTTTTATAATAATATAGGAATAAGCACTATGGGGACATAAAAATTATTCGTTAAGGATTATACACTTGAAAGTAAGAGTTGGAGAAACTTTTATTTTAACATGAACTATATGTGTTCTTTCTCATTCTATCTATCTTCATCAAATCATCATAATTTATGTCCAATAATAATAACCGATGACCATAATGAGTTTTTTTTTATATTTTTTGTTTTTTAATCACCATGAATTTACCCCATATCATTGGTGGAATACTCTCCCCGGAGCCTATAAGTTGGTAGGTAATTAGTTTAAAGTGGTTATGGGTAACAATATCTCCTTATATGAGTATGATTTTATATTTATGAATGATGAGATCAATATTAGATATGAAAAATGTAAATAACAATGGACTTCCAGTGTTCAATGTTATGTGATTCCAAATAGGGAAGGAAATTATAGTTTTGTATCTTCACTTTTTTGGATTGTACATTCTCAGCATCACCATGAATGGTGTACAACTTCACAATGTTTGGATAACCATAATGTATCATGATTAGAATAGTTTCAATGTCAATTTGAGAGATCCGAATTCATTACATTCATCCACATTAGGTGAAGAGTTCATTTGTGTCAAGGGATTAAAAGAAAAATCAAACATGGAAGAAACTTCATGATATACATGAGGAAGATAAAATGGTTAAGGAGTAATAGTTATAACCTGTAAGGCTCAATTTTAGGGTATCTTTATTAGAGTAATTTAATATAATGATTGTTTCATTAATTAATTTAAAAATTATCACGCTTGATTCAATTAATAGTTAAATTCTTAAAGATTACACCTTGGTAATGTAATTGATTAGAACGATATTATTTAAATTCAATATGAAGACTTATTCCCATGAGGGTCCTAAATGAGAGAATGGGATATTAATAAACTAAAGAATATTTTGATCTAATATTATATGAGGAGAGGTAAAACCTCAATAAAAAATATAAATCTAATAACGGTAAAATTTTTAAATATGTAAAACATTTGGCACATAAGATACTTATGTAGTTTCATGAGGATGAATTTGAAAATTAAGATGATTTAATAGGATTTGATTATTTCATGTAATTATTTTCAATATTCATTCAATCCATAAATAGTAAATATAAGGGTAAAAATATTTTTAATTATTTCAATCATAGAGATATGTGATATTTTAATATCTAGTTTCTCTTAGAAGACACATGATTATGAAGAATGTGATCAATTATAAAGATTATCATGAAGGAACATGATGGATAGAGATTTCAATGAAAGAAATTATATTGATGATAAAATAAAGGAAAATATAATGAATAAAAATAATTATCTATAAAACAATATGACACATCTTGTGATGAGTAAATCGAAAGATAGAAATTAGACTCAAAGGATGAAGGGGCTATGAATTTTATGAAAAAATCATTTCAGTATACATACCCTTAGAGTGACGATAAATGAGTGAGAAATGAATATGAAGAATAAGTTATGTGGAGACATGTAATGTTTTATAATTAAGGATTGATCACATTGAATTATTGAAGTATAATAAGAACATTTAGAGATAAAAGTATGTATCAAAACTATATAAATAATTGTTGAATTAATCTATTGATGAATAAAAATTCAATGACAGTATGTATATGCAAGTGGAATTCCCATGAAAGATGAGTGATCTAAAAAACGTTAGTTACATTGGAGATCAAATAATTTATTTTTCCAATAATTTATTTTTGTAAAAAATAATAATACAAATATATTTAAGTGATTTTGGTAGATATTGAAAAATAATTGAGGAGAAATCACCTTGTGCTTCAATGTATTGTTAACGAAGTTGGTGAATAATGAAAAATAGTTGAACATATTACTAAAGATTCTATAAAATAATTATATTGTCTAATAGTTCTATTAATTATCAATTTGGATAGTTATTTATAAAGAATAAGTTGTATTAGTAGTGTTACAAATTAGAAATATTTCCTCAAATCACCAACGAAAGAGAAAAAACACATTGTAAAATTAAATGGTGGTTTTAAAAATATCAAAAGAAATAATATGTCAGTGAAGAACAATAACATATATAAGTCTATGGTTATATAAAAGGTGTTGAAAAAATATACTATTCATGATAAATTTGAAAATAATTTGTCGATGTCAAATCAAAAGTCATTACAACGAATGGACTGTTAAAAATATACTGTTTTTATATTAATTTAATATTGAAGTAATATTATGAAACTAGAGAGTATAAAATAATAATATTCTATCTTATTTTATGTTGTATCACTTATTTTTTCCAATAGAGGATATTAATCAAGGGGATTTCACCTAATATTACTATATTCCAGTTGAGAAAATATCCAATTGAGAAGGTACACCTATATTACCCTTTCAATTATCATAAAGAAATATGTGGGAGGTGTGGTAAATCCAGATAAACCACCTCAAAGTATCTCAAAATGCCACTAAATCTACTAAATATGATAGTGAATTACAAATCATTTAAGTGATGTAAAAATGTAGAGAAAGTGATGTTGAATAATGTTTTTTATAAATCTAGAAAAGTATAGAACCATTGGATAATAGATAATGGTTATGTATCACACAAAATTGAAAATAATAACATCCTTAAAGATATAAAATAGTTTTATAGAGGTGAACCCACATTGAGAAACATTTATCACATAATTTTAGAATTGATAGATTCACTATATTTGAGGAATTATTTGAAATAAAAAGAATGTGTTATCATATGATTTTTTTGCAGCACTAGATCTGAATATAATAATGAATAATATGAGGCATGTCCAGGGAATAATAGAACATTTCATGGAAATAGTGGCCTTTACATTGCCTACTAACTTTTAGTATATAAATTTAATGACCAGACTTTAGATCACATGTCAAGAACCATGTTTTCCATGTAAGTAATCTTGATTTACTTTTGTAAAAATATACACAATGACTATCTATATTCTAAAATTTTTCTTACTCCAAGAAAATTTTGTCAGAACACTACACAAGATAATTATTTTTATGAAATGAATCATTAAAATTTTACTAGTAATGGATAATTATTATTTCATAAATATAAACAAGGACCCCTAGGAATGAACGATGATATAGATGATGAAGGAATATTTCAAGGATATACACTAAGTAAAAAGAGTTATAGGTGTAAAAATTTACAAGAGATGAATCCAATTGTTTTTTTATAAATGTGTTGGAAAAATTAAAACACATCCCCAATATCATTGTAAAATGAAAAAAAGGTTATGGAATATCTTTGTGAAAATTTGGAATAAACTATGTTTATTTTTCATTCTCATTTAGATTTTCAAAACACCAATGATGATTTTAAAAAATCCAGTAATGTGGAAAGCCTGTCAAAATAGGATACTATGTTCAAAAGTCTTAATAATAATGTTGGTATGGTTAATATTCAATGATAAAATGAAAAAGGTTTTCAATCCTTGTGGTATTATAAAAATTATAATCAGAATTACATTCTGTAATAAGATAAACAATATAGTATTGAATTTGGAATGAAACATGATGATTGGATAACAATAATAGAATATGAGTTGAGTCAAATTGAGAAGTAGGGAACTATGTAATTAGTTTCATGTCATAGGTAAAATAATATGACTGATATGATATGGGTTTTTATAAATAATCTCAATGATAAATGCGAAGTAACAAAAAAATCATATTCTTTATAAGGCATACAAAAAAATTTAGGTTATTGATTTTAATGGTATTTTTTCTTTTATTTCAAGGATTAATATTATACGAATGTTTCTTGATATTCTTCTCATTGGAATGTAATTTTTTATTAATGTATCTAAACGAAATATTTTTGATTAGTTAACTTGTGAATGTCGTTTACATTGAACATATTTAATGATTTATCCTTGAAGACGATAATTATTTAATTTAGAAGTAGAATGACATTTTATAAGGGCTCAAATAAGTTCCCAAATGATGATATTAAAATATTGAAATCGATTTCAAGATCATGAACTTAATGAATGCAATCATTAATTACATTATCTTTATCAATAGATATGAAAACAAATAACTTATTGTTATTGTGTTTGTTGATGATGTAATTTTTACTATAAAAATGCAGAATCGAATGAGAAAATTCATACACAATTGAGGATCATATTTTATATTTCAATAAATTGTGTGATCACATTATTTTTGTGATATATGATATGTAATCATCATTTTTTATCTTTATCTTACAAGATAAGTATTATTTAAAGCATTTGAAGAGATTTTCTCGAGAGGAATCAAGAGAAATATATACTTATAGAGAACTCAAAACCATGTTATTCATTGAAGAAGAGTGATTAAGTGTATATCAATAGAAGTTTTTCGTATTATTGGTTCCCTACTCTATTTAATGGAATTTAAACCTAAAATTTTATTTTATTTTACTATATGTGTAGGATTCTCAATAAATATTAAGGATTCATTTGTTCAATTGATGAATAATATATCTCACTATAGTAATGGTACTCTAGATTCCAATATGACGTGTCAAAATAAGTAACCATTTATCATTTTTTGGATGTATATATGGAAGGGAATTTTACTGACCATAAATCTACGTATTGGGGTGTACTCTTTTTTAGAGGATGATTCAATGCATGAAACATCAAAATAAATTGTTTATCACATTGCATAAATCATAACATGAATATATAGTTATATTTAAGTACATGAAAAAAAATGTACGGATGTATTTTGAACATAAATAAAAAAGGGTTTTTGTTTCATACATGTTGATGATTGTGAGTGATAATAAATGTGAAATTATTTTTTCTTAGAATACATAAAAATATTCATGTTCAATATATAATGATTTTAGTAACCCCTTTATGATGTTTAAGGTGGAATATAGTGAAACGTAGTAAGATTATGTTTCAAACAAGGATTGTGTCACCTATATCCTGCTAAATACCAAAAGGTTGGATCCCATATAGAAATTTAGAGTGTTGTTGTGTGGTAATTCTTAATGAAAATCACTAAAGGATTTCTTATCTATTTTCCTTTATTTATTACTGTTAATTTATTAATAATGTTAGAGAATGGGGTAGTATCCATTATTAAAAATATAAAGATACAATTTCTTTTTATAAGTTATATTTACTGAGGATTTGTGATTATTTGGTAGGTAAATATTTGAGGAAATCACATTATGTGTGTTAGTTATTACATACAAATAGAAATGTTGACATTAAAAAAATCCCATTGGGATATTGAAAATACCAGGATGATTTTGTGATGTAGATGGGTATTAAAAATTAGATAAGTAACCCCTAATTTGATTTGATAATATTTGAGTTTTGAGTTCATCCCAATTGAGACATGGTTGATATAAAATTGAATATATACCAAGGGATGGAGTATTCCCAAAAATATAATTTTATTATATGGTGTTCTATTTCAATTGAATTTACATTAGATACATAGTATGAATTTTTTCTGAAGGAATTAATTTATATGTTTTTAATGTTATTTCATGTTTTATATTATGGATAAATATTCATGGAAAATTTATAGTCTTATTGGTGATTAGTTGACTGAAAAATATTGGATAATTCTTGACAAATATATATTTATTCTATAGTTAGTAGAAAATTGGGGTTTTGAAATGTCTAAAATATATTTTGAAATTTGTATGTATAACAACCCCTACAATGTTTATTTTTTCTAGATAAACCATTACAACATCACTTGGATAAGGAAAATCATTGTAACACTCATGTATTTTAATATAACACTATGTTCAATAGAGTACACGACACACGAAAAAGAGTTTAAAAAATTTGACATAGAATTAATAAATTATTTACTTAAAAAATAACATTAAAAAAAACCATTAATTTTTTTTGGAATTAATAGGTTTAGCTAAAATTTAAACACTAACAATTATTAAAAAATAAATTGAATTGGAAATTACTTTATAAGCTTCAAAAATACTTTTCCTTAAAAAAATGTTTTTTATTAAATTTTATGAATATATAATAAATATAAATTCTAAAAAATATAAGCATATATATTTTAAAAAATTATTTTTTTAAATCAACGTGTCAATGTTATCTTAGAATTATTGTAATGATTTTTCTTCAAAGATTAATTTTTTAATCAATAGTGAAAAATATTGTTTTTATTGAAACTTGTATTGTTGTTTTAATCATTTAAAAAGTTAGATTTTTATATAAAATTATATAAAAGTCAAATTTGTTAAATTATTTTATTATTTATTAAATTGATGTAATTTGATTCAATTTTATACTGATGATTTATATAAATACTTTTTATTGTTCTGAAAATGTTTTGTTATGGAAAAATATTTTTTCATCGTATCTACATGTTTACTTTTAATTACATTATTCATCTAAAATGAATTGAATTTGAAAAAATGGATTTAAAAAATTTCATAATAATAATTAATAATCTTTAATAATTTAAAATTTAATTTTTAACTATTGAATATTAAAAATTGCAAAAAGTTTATTACCGAGGTTAATGTTATAATTGTATTACTAAGGGATTAAATAAAAACAATAATAGTTAAAATACCCAATGAACATTTATAAATAAATTTTTATGCCTATATTTAGACCCTATATCATCAAGGGTTTTTTAATGATCTATTTAGATAACCTCTTGTCCTATGTACAACATGGGTATGACATTTTCTTTTCAAACTTTACAAGTATGTCCTCTACCACACTTTTGTATAGTATCCTCCTCTTCTTTCATTAAATTATATAAACTGATTTTTCTATCATCCAATTACATTCCAAATTAATACCTTTATTCCATAAAAAATTAATAGGGTCTTTTTTTTCATTATAAATCTAATCTAGGGAGGATTTATGAATAAACATGAAGAGATGGTCAGAGAAAAAGGTATTTTTCATAAGTGAGCATCTTTTTTTTGTTTCTTCTTCCATATTATTTATATATTAATAAATAATGGTGATATAATTACATAATTATCTCATATAGACTAATATTTCACTATTTTAATGTAATAAATTAAATATCTCACCTCTTCCATAAAATGGGAAGCGAAACCCGCATACGAGTGTTTGGAGAACAACAACCTCATGTACTAATGTATATTATTTTAACTCATCACCACTCATGTATGTTTATGATGATGGATCTATTATTTATATATCATATTAATAAGATATTAATAATTATTTGAAATTATTATATTACAGACTTTCTTACTGTACTATCCTTTGAAAAATGATAATTTTGTTCCTGTGTACGACCAGTTACTTCCTTACGAAGCAATGTAATTCGTTTCATTCTTATTTCATCAAATGGAAGATATATTGATGTAAATTATAATAAATAATATTATATTTATGAAATAATGTTACTTATATAATTAAAATATATTAATTATCATTTTCCATCATGTTTTATGAAAAATTGTAATATTAATCATGCATATGTATGATTTTTCGCCATTATGACTGTAACATTTATCATTTATCATAACCATATTTCATGGTTGTTATTAAAACAATAATTTTCATATAAAAATAATAGTAATGTGATTATTATTAACATTATGGAGATTATGAAATAATAATACCATTGATCATATTCAATTTACAAATGTTATTTTGGACATACGATTTGAATATCCTAAAAAGGTCTAATGTGAAATTAATTTACTATGTAATTGAATATGGATTGATAAAAAGTAAAATAAAAATTATAATAAAATTTAAAATGTATTAAAAAATTATATAATGAACATTATTTTTTTATTCAGTATATATGTAAGACACCTGAATAATCTAGCTCGAGGTAAGGGTTTCATCTCAGAACATCCTTCTTTGAGATACATTTTATTATATAGACCTATATCTTTTATATAGTTTATATGATTCCGCATTACATATTGTATATTTAATACATAAAAATTAATGATATTTTATGTTAAAATACTTTTACATCATTTATTGAAGTTATGAGTCAGAAGTTACCAAAGGGGTACGGGTTTGTGTTTCAATATCTATTTAATCTGGAAATTTTAATCTTGAATTTATATTGTTGGAAAATTTTGATCATTTCCTAATAAATCAATTTAATTTTCTAGTCCTAAGGACATTTTAAAAAAATTCTTGTAATTATAAAATTTTCCACTAACTCTTATATAAAATATTTTGGAGAATATTCATATGAAAAGACTACCCCATTTTTTACTTTGGTTGAACATCCCTTTTCTTCCATGACTGAGTGTTCTAGAAAAAAAATTCAAGAATATTAATAAAAATATCTAAACGATTTATTAAAATAATTTATACCCATGTTTGAATTTTGATTTTTTTAATGAAATATTGTTTTCATTTTATGAAATAGAATAATTTTATCCTTCTTATAATAGTGCAAATGAATTTTTGATTAATTTATACAACATGTACATAATTACCCACCGTTATGACCATTTAATTTTTTAAAGATTTTTTACAATTTTACATTGTTATTTTTTAAAAAATTAGTTTTTATAATATTTTTTATTTTATTTTAAAGATTTGGTTTAAAAGTGAATATGGTGTTCTCATAAATAATTATTCCATGAAATATTTTTTTGAAATTTTCATAAAGGAAGAACAAATTATTTGTTTTAAATTACTTATAAATTATGTATATATATCCCCCACATGGATAACAATATTATTATCACTTTCTTTGATGGAGAAATAAATTTATTTTCTACATCTCTCAAATACCATCATTATGATATTTCATTTGATTATGATTTGAGAGAAGATTATGTAACTCATTGCAGTCCATGGGTAATTATAATTTTCATGACATATAATTTATTTAAAATTGTGTCAAACATAATAAAGAACATGTTCTAATGGGTAAACTCGTGTAATTATCTAATGAGTTGGGAAAAATATTTACTCTCATGAAGAATCATGTATACGATTAAGGTGTAAACCTAATCCACTCTGGGATTTTGTACGCCATGGGATACTATCTAGGATATTAACCTCCAATCATATTTATGTCATGTTATATGTTTATTCCACAATTACTTTGATTCCACGATCTTATGATACCATGTTCTATATGTTATTATCCCATATTAGTCACTCATGAGCCTTCCCATTAATAATGTCTGGTTATACATTTGACTAACATATCCTATCTTTTTATCATGTTATTCTCATACCAGGAATTTAGATTACCCTTTTTATCATTGAATTCTCAAGGTTATCCCTAGAATATATGGGACATAAAAGGAATTTATGATTCTATTATGAATAATTGTTAAATATATTTTGTTTAGATTCCCTATATGTTTTATGAATCATGTATTCTAAAGAGAGTAGTCATTTTATCCTTTTGTGGTATTAATAAAAATTTATGTTAAAAATTATGTAATAATATTTGTAAAAGGATAGGGTCACTATAGTTATTATTATAGGGTTATATAGTTATTTTTGGGGATTATGAATAGCACAATTTTTTTTTAAAAACCTAACATAAAATTATAATTATAGGTCAAAGTATTGTAAAATATCCAATAATTTTGGTTAAGTTTACAGAGATTTGTTTCCAAGCAATCATATCCCTTTTTTATACAAAAACATGATATCGATTTTGGAAATTTTATCCTATGTATAATAAATCCTAAAAGGGATCCGTATTCATTGAATCAATCAATATCTTCTATATAAAAATGTCCATTAATGTAAACTTGGTTTGAAACACCCATGGGATATGTTTTGGAAATTCACTAAATCTTTTCTATGAATCATGAATGACATTATTCAATTATAATAATGGATTCCCTATGGTTAAAATAATGTGCCCAAGGTTGAAAATACTATGGTTTATCATAAGATTAAAGGCACAAATACGTCTTTGGTGGGTTTATGTTATGGAAGTATAATATTATTAAGAATTTTTTGGGTGAAATTTATGTTAATATAACCATTGGGGTGAGTATGGGTTTTATAAAATAACATTATTTGGAGAATAATAACACTATATTTGGTGGGAATATGGTTAATGGTATTGGTAATATTTAAAGTTTAAACTATTCTTAATGTTATAATGATAATATTCAATTAATATTATTTGATTTTTCAGGAAAATAAACAGCATAGAAAACTATAGTCATTATATATGGATATAATTATTTTTGTTATTTTATGAGTTTTGAATCATATTTTTTTAATTTTTTAGTAATTATATAAATATAATTTTGAAAATTGAAAAAACATGTCATGTAAAAACTAAATGTATCTGAAAAGGCAGTGGGGCTTGATCCCACAACTAAATTGAGATAATAGTGTATCGCATACTAGTAGCCTATGTGATGTGATGGTTAGTATGGAATTTTTTACATAAATATTTAATAGATAATATTTAATTTTATTTTTCATAACATTTTATAAAATCAAATATTTTTCAATTTTTAGGATTTCACGTGATTAATGTTATCTTTGGAAATTATTTATTGGGTTGATGTATATTTATCCCTTAGGTATAACATGTGTTTTAACAAGTTATATTTTTTGTGAATTACATAATTAAGTTTTCTATAATTGATGATATATGGGATGTATGGTTGATTACTTATTGAAGGATTTTAGTTGAAATATGGGTTTTGTGAATAATATGAAGTTATATTCATTTTTAGAATTATATTACCTTTTTAATTCCATTTTGGTTTTTGGTTAACATTTAAACACATGGGAAAAAACATGATATCATTTTTTAGAATCATGTGATCAATTAGAATTTAATTTTAGTGATTTGGGCATAAAATATTCATCTTGAATACTCATAATTTGAGAGAAAAAAAATGAAAATATTGTTAATAATTGATTAAAGGACTAAATAATACTTTCTGAGTAATTATATTTTCTTATATTACTAATCTAGATGGTAAAAGGTTCCCTTGATAGTATGAAAAGATTATTGAAATAAATATGTTATACATTTGTGACAAATCGATGGTAACTTATCTCATGAAAAAGTATAACATCATATCATTAATGGATAATATACCAAAATACATGTTGTAACTTCTTTGAAATATTCTTCTTGTGATAAAACCAAGTTTCCTATTATTCGAGATGATCTTTCAATTCCCTTTCCCTCTTTTTACGAGAATATTTTATTAACCCTTTATTAATTGGGATTAAAAAACTGATTTTTGAATGGTAAAACCCTTGAATATTGAGAAAATGTCAACATTTAATGGAATATTTTTTCATGGGGGATACAATTTCTCACATTAATATTTTAATAGATCACTATGTTAAATAGGGTATACAACACACAATATTAAGTTTAAAAAACCATGATATACTTTTAAAATATTATAATTTAAACATGACTACTATAAATATTCCATAATATTTATCAGTGTAAATAAGAATAACCCTAGTGTACAAATTATATAATAATGATAATGAAAATATATTGTTATTGTCATTAAAGGATTCAAAAATACTTTTTTCTTAAAAAATTAATTTTATGGCTTTTTATGATCAAATTATTTGTTTTATTTTTATAATTTTGCAAATTATATTTTAAAAATAATAATTTCTTCTATAATAAACATGTTAAAACTATATTAGGATGAAATTTTTGGATTTTCCTAAAAAGTTTTATTGTTTAATGAATTGTGAAAAATATTGGATTTTCATGAAAACTACATTTATTTAAATCATTTAAAAAATTAAATATTGTAAAAAATGGTTTATTAGTATATATTTTTAAAATTATGATATTATTAATTATATTTATTTGATTGAAATCAATTTTATTTATTATTTTTTATTAAACCTATTTATACTTATGAAAACATTTTCTTTGTAAAAAACATTTTCAATCACATCTGAAGGGTTAATTTAAAATTATGTATTAATACTTATATAAAATGATAAGGTCAAATTGATTCAATTTTATTAATAAAATTAATAAATATTATATAATATTGGTAACATAATTTTCATTATAATGAATATTGGAAATAGTAGAAAATAATAATTACCATTGTAACGATTTAAATGAGTATTCGGGGGCCGATACTAAAATGATAAGAGTTAAAATGACCTTAAAAATTGTCTACATAATATTTTATAGAAATATTATTCCCTTGTAACCTATATGTTTATGGAAGGAGATATTTTTTGAACTCTATGGAATGTTTAAAACATGGGTATAACATTTCATTTCAAAAATTCCAAGTATGTACTCTCACCACCTATGAAAGGGAACCTCCTATACTCTCATTTAAGATCTTAAAAATATAACTATATTCATTAGTAATCACCAAAATTACTTCCCTAAATCACCCACATCTCCAATTGTTTTTTTATAAATTCAACCTTTATAGGATTTAGGTATAATTCTAAAGAGGTTTTCTGAATAATATCATTCGTTCTAAATTGAGAATATTTATTTTATTTATGCTTACAACTCCATCAAATATTAATCAATCATGATTAAATAATTCAGTATTTCCACTATAATAATATCTCATTATGATTATTTCATAACATTAATACATCTCCACTTCCATCAACTGGTAAACGAAACCATCATTTATGTGTATAACGAACTACCATCTCGCAGACTGTTGTAATTCAATTTCCATTCTCACCGCTCATAGATATTCATAATGTTAGATAATATAGTTTTATAGGTAATTTTAGGGAATATTAATCATTTTTAATGTTAATATATCATTTAATTTGTTACTTTACCATCTATTTAAAAATGAAAATGTCGTTCGTGTGTATGGTGGACTACCCCCACACCAAGCGATGTGATTTATTTTTTATTACGACATCACATTGATGCTATATGTGATATTAATATAATAAAGTGTATTATAATTACGAAATAATTATAAATTTTAAGGATAAAATAACAATTAAAATTTACATCATGATTTTTGAAAAATGAAAATGTTTCTCATGCGTGCGTACAACCTACTGTCTTTGGGATTATTACATATGTCATTTTTCATAACCATATTTCATGGATGGTTTTAAAAGTATAATTTATGAATAAAAATTATAATACTATCATTATTTTTATACATGATACTATGTAATAATAATTTATTTGACTTCATTCATCATACCAATGAGATTTTTGGATATATGAGCTTAATATTATAAAAAACATCCAACATGAAATTATTTTTCAGTGTAATTGAATATGAAATGTTAAAAAATATATTATAATGAATAATAAAACATTAAATGGTTATTATTATATTAAATTATTATATTAATTTTATTATATTAGATATATGAAATGCAAATGATGAATTGGGCTTCTAGATTGTGTATCAACTCAGAACATCCTTCATTGAGAGAAATGTAAAATTTTCACCAATTCCATTATTATGGTGTATATAATTATACATTATATATTTTATCATGAATATATCATATTTAATTATAGTTAATTTTTACTTTTTTAATTCAATAATTGGATTTATGATTCAAAATTTACTAAATCAGCAAGGTTTTATGTTTCAATCTCATTTTAATCAGGATTGTTTATGCTTAAATTTATCATGTTAAAAATTCATTGAAAATTTTATAATTAAACCATTTAATTATATTATCAAGTGTATATTAATTAAAATTTCAAGTGATAGTACAGTTTTACTCTCATTTTACAAAATATTTATGAAATATTGTTTTATGAAAAGATTACTTAATTTCTCTCTTCTATTGAAAATAAATTTTCATCCATATCCATGTTTTATAAAAAATATTTTTCATGAATAGTTTTAAAATTATTAAAATTATTTATGAACTAATGTTTCACCAATGTTTTAATTTTTTTAAAATTTTTAATGGAATTTTCTAGTCATTTTAGAATCTAGGGACTTTTTAACCATCTAAAAAAGTTTTTAGGGAATGTTTTTTTAACTTATAAATAAAAGTATATAATTATCTTCCATCAGACCAATAAATTATTTTAAAAATTTAAAATTTTATTTAAATGATATTTGAATATAAAATTATTTCTATAATATTTTTTATTTTGTTGACATTTTTAAGAAAATATTTTAAAGTGAACAGGGTATTTAAAATAATAAAGTTCCATATAATGTTTTAATGAAGTTTTCATTAATGATGAAAACCATTGATGATATGGATTGATTATATATTAGGTATATATTTATCACACATATATACCTTTATTATTATCCTTTACATAGATAGGGTAACCAATTTCTTATATTTATCTCTCAAATTAATTCCTTACAGAATTTAATTTGATTATGATATGTAAAAATATTTGGAAACCAATTTCATTACATGTGTAATTTTTATGTTTATTACTTATGAATGGTTCTATATTAATGAAAAAATTATCATGAACATGTTTTTATAGGCACACATAGATATAATTTTAATTCATCTTGCAATTATTTAGTCCCATTTAGAGTCATGCATTAAATTATGATGTAAACCAAATCGATTATAAGAATTTTTCTACTATGTGATATTGGAAATATTGTTAGACTTGACTCATGTTTATGTCGTTTTTTATGTTGATTCCTTATTTCCTATGACATAATAATATTATGATTATATGATCTTACAAAAACATTTTATTTATTTTATTCTATAATTTGATTCACTCATGAATCATCAATTTTGTAATATCACGTTATACTTTTGACTCAAATATCATGTATCCTTATTATGATATTATTGTAATGGGATTTTTATCTCACAAATTTTTTCTATACATTCTCATATAATCCAATAATGTTTTTCGAGATTGAGGGAATTTATAATATGATAATGAAAAATTAAACATAGATGTTTTGTTTTGTTTTACGTTTGTATTATAAACCTAGTATTACATGGTCACTAGGCATTTTCGATACCTATTTTGTTTTAATTTATATTTATTTTAGAAATAATTAAATAATATGTCTAAAGGATTATGTTTATATAATAACCAATATAATTTTTTTTATCATTATAATTTTTTCTAATAGGAAATTAGGAAGGAAAAAATATTTCCAATATTCTGGTTGATAATAGAAACACCAATAGTGATTGTTAGTGTAGTAACTTGGTATCGAAAATGAAAAATCAAAAATAAATTTGAGTTTAATTAAAAGGAATTAATTTTAAATACATTATTTTATATCCTATTGTGTGAGGAACAGATTCATATAGTAAATTAATTGATATAAAATGGTCACAACTCTTAGTTGTTTTAATTGACAGTTGAGGTGACCGTATTGAAGTATAAGAGTAATCAAAACATGGTGATCATGGATTAAAGAATTGATATTGAGGTAAACCAAGGGGATGATAATTATAATGAAAGTTGACATGTATTAAGATTAATTATATCAATAAATAATGTTAAAACACAATTATAGTCTATTTTTAACTCATTTGCAAAATAAAAAGCACCATAAATTAGAATTTTAACATTGAATATATGTATAAAAGATGATAAAAACAAAAATATTTATATATTTAGATTTTTAATTATTATATTGTTCTTATACATGTTTCAAAATGTTAGTTATATAACAAAAAAAGTTAAAAAGAGTTTTAACATAGATTAATCTATAACCTATGTTAAAAACTCATGTTTTAATATCAATTAATATATAAACAAAGTTAAAAACTAATGTTTTAACATCATTTAAATAGATATATAATATTAAAAGTAATATTTAAAATCATGAAAGCATGAAGTTTTACTTCGTCATAGTGTTACTATTCATTTTTTATTTTAAAACATAAAAATGTATTACATCACAGGAAAAAATCTATTATTTTGTCTATAAATGTATTATAGAGACCCCATCTTAATATACATGAATATTAAATATAATTTTATAAATATTAATTAAATTTAAAAAACAGATTCTTAATTACTAATTTTTTTTACTTCCATAAGAAACATGGAACATGATATTACAATCTATTAAAATGTATTCAATTTTTTCAAAAAAGAACTTCCCATTTTAAAATTTTCATTAACACACCCTACATAAAACCTTTTTTTTATAATTTGTTGAAGGTGAACATAATAAAAGGTGAGATGAGATTATTAGTAAGGGTAAACATAAGAGATATAATTCTATGATCATATGAAATTTTGAACAAAGAATAAGGGTATATGATAATTAACATAACATATTATGTTCATATATTACATGTCATAGAACAAAAATACGAGTCATGGAATAAATGTTGTATGCTTAAAATACATGAATCATAATTGTATCAACGAACGTGATCCACGAGAGTATAAAATTGGATTAAAACAAATATTTATGTAATAAAAATTAGATAATAATTTTTTTAACATGTATATATAGAAATAGGTTCATTAACTAAGTTACATATACGAAATAAGGCCCTCACATAAACTTATGGACATGAAATGAGGTCCATACATAACATTATGGACATGAAATATAGGTATACACATAACATTTTGAACATTTGATCTGTTTCATGCATGAAATTCTAAACATCTAATCAGTTTTGCTCATAAAATTGTGAATGTATAATTGGATTCACTCATGAAATTGTGATAATGTAATCTGGTTCATGCCTATATTTATGGGAATGGATGAAATACACATTCATAACATCATTGCAGTCAAGGTTCACTCTAATGACCATCATAACTGACAGGTTCCCTAACTAAATCATGTTTACTCTCTATTCTAGTGTGTTTTAACTCATGAGATACAAATATTTACCAAATATATTTGATAGAGATATAAGTCCCAACCATATTTGGTTATAACTTCCCAACCATTATTAGTTATAACATAACCATCATCACACAAAAAAAATCATACATTTTTATGAAATAGGATAATAAATAATTATCATATCATAACAATTGAAATGAAAAGTATTCTATAAATATTTCATTATATCATAACATATATAAGAGATATATGTTTCATAATCAATTCAACATTTCCTCATTTAATAATCCTTGAAAATAATTGTGTTTTATAGGAGTTATATCATGGTATAACCCATGGAACAATAATTATTTTCTTATGTAACTTATCATCATAAACATAAAACAATAAAATAAATAATAAAAATGGTATCATTAGAATATATACCTTATAACATACAGGTAACAATAATAGATGTCATATTATATGGAAAATAATTTTGAAATATCATTTAAAAGATTTTATAATGAAAATATCAATTCTAATATCAAAATTATATTTTAAAACAATAGTCATTTAAAAAACTACTTAAACAATAACATTGAGAACATATAAAACAAATCTCTAATGATATGATTGATTGTAATGACCAAAAATTATGTTAAGGATGTAAAATTTAAAATGAAGAATAATTTCATATTTTTCAGTAAAATATGAATGGGGATTGTTTGTAAATGACAAAAGATTCATTTAAAAAAAATTATAAAGTAAATCATTGTTAAAAAATATTTTCCAAAATTTATAAGATATTAATAAAATAAATGTTTTTATAGAGAACATGGTTTTTAGAGGAAACAATATTCTGGAATAATGATTAATTAGAGTTAGATTTCCATTAATTTATATTATTAATTATCTTAAGTGCCAACGAGTACAATATATTACAATTACATGAATATGTCATGAATAAACAAAGGGGAAGAAAAATCATGATAATTATTTAGTGATATGTAATGATATTTAAAAATTAAGGACTTTATATAAAATTCCTAATAAATGATGATATTGTATAATAAAATATTTATCCCTTTGGTAATATTGAATCATAAACCCAATAAAAAATAATACAAAACAAAACATGAAATACACTGAGAATGAACATATCCATGATATTACATATAAAATGGTCTGTATATAAAATTTATGAAAGATTATAGGTTAATAACATAAAATACATCTCAAATAAGGTAAATTGAGACCAAAACCCCTAACTGATTTTTTAACTTTTTAACTATAAACACAATGAAAGAGAGATCCTAAAATAGATACATAAAAAATATTCTCAAGAGATTAATCATAATATAAATTAATGGAAATATATAAAACACATAAAATAATTTATTGGTGAATATGATATGTGTCTCATGGCAGTAAAAAGTGAGATATAAATCTTATACATTATGTATAGACTTATATTTTACTCATTAAAATCTCCACATCTTCTGGTATCCTTCTAAGGTTTGCACTAAAATACTTCCAAGGATGATTTAATGCCAAAAATATGTCTTCTGGGAAGAGGGTAGGTAATTAAAGAAAGTTATTTTGTTACAATGTGGATCGACTAAAGTGGTTTGAAGGAATTCTCATGTGAGGATAGGGGGTTGCCTTTTAAAAGTGGGGATAGGTAATTATTCATATATATTTTTTAAAATAATTGAGTATTCCCAGGATTTTCATATGTAAAATGGGACATAAAAGGACTACTATATAACCTTGGATGTGGAATGGCGGAAATATGGACATAAGAGTGTTTGTAGAAAAGTTTAGGTTATTTGTATCCTTATCATTTTATTATAACCCATGATAAATACATTTTTACCATAAAAGTAATTTATTTTTAACCCATTAAATATTAATTATGTTAAAATTTTAATTTTAACTTATTATAAATTTTTAATTATTCAAATTCCAATTAAGGAATCCATTTTTTACATATTACATTCATATAAGTGTCAATATTTAATTTAATATTAATCCAATAGACGTGATGAGAAAACAAGTTTTTTAAAGAGAAAAAGTTCAAAAGTTAAAATTATTTTTATATAGAAAGTGGATATTAGATTGATTCAAATGACCTAAATTAAATTAACTGACAAAAAATTGATCTAATTTTATTTTAACACAATATCGTAAATAAATTTTAACATTATAAGTAGTTTAAAAAAGGTAATTTTAAATTAAAATTTATTTTTTTTCTACATTTTTCAGAAAATCAAACTTTTTAGAAAACACCCAAAATTTCACCATAAGATGATTTTGATATTCAAAAAAAAACTATTTTTTATATTAAACTATAAATTTTCCAAAATCGTAGAAAACTAGTTTTAATATATATACACCATAATCAGGCAACAAAACAATTTATTATAAAAAAGTAGTTTCATACTGTAGAATGAGACTTATTGTTATTGATTGTCTACTAATAATAATACAACTTTTATATATTTAATTTAAAATTTATAATCTATAATTTCTATTAAAATCATATACTAAAATAGGTTTTTTATATTATAGAGGTATAACAGAATGTTTTTCCCAGAAAATAGTTTTTTAGAAAAGGATTTCCTTTATTTTCAAATAGTTTTTATTTTCTTTTCTAACTAATTAACTACCAAATTATTAATTATATATAATTTTTTAAAACATATTTTAATAAATATTTCAGTCATATTCATACACAAAATTACAATGTCATGGTGATATCTATCATATTAAATTATAATATTTTACTTGTGTGACACATTTCATGTAAAATTGGTGTTGTATGTAATGCATGTTTAAATTGGTATTGTGTGTAACAAAATCCAAACATAGTTTTTTTTAGAACAATATAAACTCATTGTTACATGAAAATCATGAAAAAATCAGTGTTTTTGGTCACACAAAATATGGAAATGATCAAATTTATTTGATGAAAATATTTAAAAAAAATCACATAGTGTTATATTTTACCCCCTCCCAGTTAAATGAACTTATACCTTTAAATTATTCTTCTTCAACAACTTTTTATCATTTTAAAATTCCTTCAAAGAAACACACATCATTAAAATGGATAAAAAATCCCCTTGAAAAAATAGAAAGTGATGTATTATGGTAACATGGAATATCACATTATAGGTTTTCAAATAGGATAACATAATTTAGAAGTGGAAAATAAACATAGATGGAAAACATGACACCTAAAAACTAATGTATGGTGATATTGAATTTTTATAAAAAGAAAGTTAGTGATCTAGAGAAGGTTAATGGTAAAAAATCCATAAAACAAAGGGGTATGAAAATGGTAATTGATATTATCAAAATGATGAAAATATATCATTTTTGTATTTCATTATAATTTACAAAATTTTTATGAATTTTTATGATTATATATACTTATATGATTGTATCTAATTTCATAAATAAAATCCTACCCTTTGGTTGTGCCATGATCAATTTTCACCGCATATCATAATCCATTTTGTGAATGAAATTTTTTAATGCTTGAATCCCCAATGAAATATAAAATCCATAAATAATGAATATTAATTCTTCCCATTTCAAGTTTTATAAAAATGGTTAGCACTGGTTATCGAATATGAATTAATCAACATATGGAGAAATAATACATTATCAGTTAAAACCTCAAAAAAACTCAACAAAAAACATTTTATAAATAGTTAACATTATGAATGTTAAAAAATATTATAATAAAGAAATTGAGAAATAAGTTGACAAAATTTCTCAAAATTTGAGTAACATTGACCCCCAAAATATATTATAGAATCTTTTGATTTTCACATACCAAACATGTGAATACCATGATTTTAGTACTCTCAAAAAATGTGGTAATAACTTGAGTTACCATAAAAATTTATTGAAAACATGCAAGATTATTCATTCCATAATTAAAATAAAAAATACTTGATATGTTCCATAAATCCAAAACTAATATAAACTCCATCCATGAGTGGATAAAACACGTTCTCAATAAATCATTAATTTTTTCCATGGTAATCACTACTATCAAATTTACATTTTTCTTAACAAACATCTCATTATTTTAAAAAAGCTATTCTATCAACATCAGAAACATATTAAGGGTTACACTCAATTAATCATGTGTTTTCCATAAAATAAAACCTTTCCAATAAATCAATTTTCTTTTTTTTCTCTATCATTTACCATACTCATTAAAATCTATAACAAAAAACATATACTAAACAATCTCTATATATTTCATACTTCTACTATCCCTTTACAAAAGTACATAAATAGTATCATTTTTTTCTCAAAGCAACAACTAGTATTCATCATCATATCCCTTAATACAAATTTAAATGCATATTTTATTTACAATATCTTCTTCATCAACTATAAGAAATTTACTCATATAACCTTTCTGGTTCTCTTCCCAATCCTTCCCTGTTGGAAAAAAATTCACATAATTCCCAAACTCCTTTAATGTGAAACATTGAATCATAGGTGGTGAATTAGTTTTAATTCTCTTTAACTTTATTGAATTAATTGGCCCAATAATTAAAATTTCAGTCATGGGATTTATGATATTCTAGTCCACATTTATATCACCTTTCAATTCTTTTCAAGAAATTACCTTGATGATTCTTCTATCATTTATGGAATATATGAAATTGAATATTTATTGATCAATGGTATCTATTTGACAATGTCTTAGGTAACCCTATAATTATATTCATTGGTGAGTAAGATAGTTTCTTAAGATTCATGTTATTAATCATGTTCTGTCATAACTGAATGGGCCAAAACACAATATAATTTACTCATGTCATCATTACATTTGGTTTCTCATCACCAAATTTTCAGCCACATTCAATTTTAACATAGTTCCTTATGGATATATCTATTAAATAAGACCATACATCATAGTGTGATAAATTTTAATCACAATGTAAAATCTCATCATCTAAATAATAATTTTTGATGTCTAAATCATGGCATCTTATTTTTAATATAAAACTCATTACATTAACTCTATGTCATTCATAATAATCATATATTTAATACTTTATGATAGATTGTAAGGATATTATGATTTCTCAACTCATATCCCTTAAGTGTGTCAAACAAGGTGTTCAATAAATCCTATTGGCATGTACCAGTTCCCAATTGATTCATGCTCAATACAGTGTTTTTGGTTTTGTTTCCACTAGTTATTGTTGTTCCATAGCCAAATCCCCTTGTATTATCTAGACCTTGATTTAATTTCTTAGTAATCAATCATTATATAATATACCAAAATTAAAATACATTTCCACATACTATAACTTATCTTTAGAGACATACCTAGACATATAATTAGAAATAACCATAGTTATCTTAACAATGTTGTTTCATCCTAGTTTATAGAGGTTGGTTAGAACTTTCGTTTGATTCTAACTATAGTGTCCTAGGAGTATCATATGGTAATATTACATATATTTAGATGAATATTCATAATATTTTCCAAACACGTTATTAAGGACCATTATAGTTTAGTTCCACTAGAAATATTGAACAAAAGAATCTAATTTGTTGAATGGTCATTAATGTTTCCCATATATATCATCACAGTTAGTTCTCTTTATAGAAATACCCTACATAAAAACTTTATTATTAAAATTTGGAATGGATACATAAGAAATAATTACATCAGATACTCAGTAATGAAAAACATAAAAGATATAAATATATGATCATATGTGATCATAAGACAAGAATAACTGTATAAGATAATTAACATAACATATGATGTTTTACCGAATATATCATAGATCATAAACAAGATTCATATACTAAATATTCATAGTTCACAGGACATAAATCCTTAGGGAATTATATTATAATATCTATAGTAGCATAACATTGGAATAAAACATATTTTTGTTGAAAACACACAATACTATAACATTATTAACATGTATAAATTGAAATAATTTCCATAATTATGTTATGGTCATTAAATAAACACTTTATATAATCTTATGGACATGAAAATAGCTCTACTGATAACATTATGTAAATTTAAGACAAGTCTACACATCACATTGTAAACATGTAATCAGGTTTAGGTACAACATAGTGAACATGTAATCAGGTTCACCCATAACATTGTGAACATGTAATTAGGTTCATTCATAAATGCTTGAAGGATTAATTAGGTTCACACCAAAAATTATAGTCATGAATGTAATGTCTATTCTTAACATTATATTTTTCAAGGATCACTCCCAAGACCATCATTACAGAGAGAGTCCCCTACAAAACGAGATTTACACTACATTCCAGTCTTGTGTATCTCATGACATATAAATCCTTACCAAATTCATTCGATGGAGAAATATATCCCCTTATATTTAGTCATAACATAACCACGAACTTTGGTAAAAACACAACAACTTTCACATAATTATAATTAGAAATATGCGTGCAATATGATCATAAAACATTCATCATATTATAATCTATGAAATGAAAAGGGTTTCATTAACATTTCATCACACCATAACATATGGAAAAGAGATATGATTCATAATCATTTATGTATTTCATCGTATAATAACTGGTGAATAGAAGTGGATTTCATAAGAGTTTGATCATTGTATAACCCATGGAAAAATGGGTTTTGTAAATATCAATCCGCAATAAATAAAAATCATTCATACAAATATTAAGAATAGTATAATTAGTTCATATCATCTTTAGAGTATAGGTAACAAAAAAATATAATATCATATATTGGAAATAAATTTTAATGATCATTTAAAAATATCTTGATGAAAATATCAATTCCTCTTTGAAAAATTATTTTCAAAACATAATCCTATTATATAAAAAATTAATTTAAAATTTATATGGAAAATTACAATGTATTATTCAATGAAACGATTTTTCATGATGTCAAAAAATTTAATTCATGTTGTTGACATGAAAACAAATATATCTTTCACATTTCTAGTAAAATATAAACTTTCATGTTTAGAAAATGATGTGAATAATACATTAAAACAATTTATAGAAAAAATGGGTAAAAATGTATTTTGAAAAAAAGTTTAGAGTAATAAAAGTATTTAAAAATCAAATTTTAGAAGACATGGTTTTGAATGAATAGAGAGTTTTTACTTAAGACAGAAATAATGTATCATTTTTTGAAAAATATTTACTTAATTTTATTACATACCAAATTGTGTATAACATGTAATATTATTGAAGATGTCATGAATAGTCGATGGAGATAAAAATTCATGAGATTTATTGAGATTTAAGACATGATATTTCAAAATTTGATAAATAATCATAAAAAATCATGATAAATAATGAGATTGAAACAAAAAAATCTTTACCACTTTGGTAACACTGAATCATGTTCCCCATGAAGAATCAATCAATCTAAAATATAAAATATCCTGAGGGTCATTAGATTTGTTATATTATATAAAAATGGGTTGAATGTGTACTTTGTGTTGGAATATAAGACCATAACAAAATGTAAGTCTCAAAGAAAGAAAATTGAGGCAAAAATATATTACATATTTGTTAAATATAGAATCATAAATCCTATGAAAGGGAGATCCTCAAATGAATATGTACACCCAAATAGTTTTAAAGAAATTCAAAATTATATAAATTAATGTGAAGAATATAAAACAAATAAAATAAATTGGTGGTGAATATGAAATGTGTAACATGGATGTAAAAAAAGTGAGACAAAAAACCATTACCTTAAGAATTGTATCCCATTATACATATTGAAACAACATCTTCTTTGGGTATCCTCCTTTAGTTTTCACTAAAATCTTTCATAGGATTGGTTTTTTACTAAAAAAATAATTATAGGATTAGGGGAGGAATGTTTGAATGTTATTTGGGAATACATTTTTCAAACCAATTTTTTTGAAGGTGTAAATATGGGAGGAGTGTGGGTGGCCTTTTATAAGTTGGGGAGAGTACACACACTATAGTTTTAAAAAGAATTGAGTTCTCCCACGTTTTTTATTTGTCACATGGTTCCAAAATTTTTCCTTATCAATCCCTAGACGTGTCATAGTGGAAATATTTTCATAAAATAGATTTAAGATGATTGTAATGGTTATTTTTACCCTAATCCTTTTTTATTAAACCTCATTAAACCCATTTTTACCTTAACCAGGGTAATTAATTTTTACTGAATTTACTATTCATATTGGTCAAAAATTAGGTTGATATTATTATAAATAATATATTATTCAGATTAAAATTTTAGAATTCATTCTTTTCAAATTTCTTTCATATACGTGTTAATATTTAGTATAAAATTAATCCTATATACATGAGGACAAATCATATTTTTAAAGAGAAAAATTACAAAGAACTAAAATGTTTTTGTATCAGAACTCAATATAAAATTAATTAAAATTACATAATGTGGATTAATTCATAAAAATATGAACAATTTTTACATTATAATATTTATAAATATAATTTTAAATTATGAATAATTTAAATGAAAAAGTCCATTTTGAATTAAAATCACACAATTCCCCCTATTCATTGAAAATTGAAACTTATAATAAAATTACTAAAATTTTACCCTAAGAAAATTATGAAATTATTATTTTAAGAAATAATTTTATTATATGAAATTCATTTTTTGAAAGTGGAGAATTTTATTTTTTAAATATTTTCACTATAAATTTGCGATAATACATTTTTTTAGAAAAATACTGTTTTAAGTGTAAAAATTGGTTTTATTATTATCCCATATCTTGAAAACACAGAATTTGAAATTTATATAGTTGAATGAATATATATATATATAATATAAATTTCAATAAAATATACACTAAAAAAGTTATTTTATTTTATTTAGTAAGAGCACCTTTGTTTCCAAAAAGAAATATTTTTTTTGAAAACGATTTCCCTTATTTTTAGATAGTTTTTCTTTTAATTTATAAATAATCTGCCTCCAAATAATTCATTATATATAAATATGAAAACAATATTTTTCTAGTTTTTTAGTCCTATTCACTCCCACCATTCTAATGAAAAGGTGATATGTATCATATTAAATAATAACATTTTAATTGTTTGACATATTTTGTTTAAACTTGATATTTTGTGTGACATAAGATAAAATTAATATTTTGTATAATAGAAGAAAATATAAGTGTTGTGTGTAAAATAAGATAAACATAGTGTTACTTATCACATATTACAATATTAGTGTTTTTTTCATATAAAATATTGAAATGTTCAAATTTAGTTTATGAAAGTAATTTCACACAATATCAGGATGTTATATTTAAATTTTCTATCATTCTAAATTCCCGACCTACTCTTGCATCATTCAAATTCTTCATCATTCCAATGAATCATTATTACATCAACTTTTAATGGTATTTGTAATATTATATAATTATTTTGTTTCTTTTATGACTATTTTCATTACAAATACTTATTTTTTGAAGATATGTTTTTTATGAAGATTATTTTTTAGATCAACTAGAAATTATAAGGATCCACATTATATTTATTAAAAATGGTTTAAAATTAAATATGATTTTCCATTAAAATGAATATAAATATTAATAAGTGATATTTATAATTTTAATAGACTATCTTTATTATAAAAATAAAACAAAGCATTGAGTGTATTTTATTTTAATCATTTGGTTTCATAAATTTTATTATTAATTATTTTTTTCATGGGGAGTTTTTATTCATATATTTTATAAAAAATATACAAAATTATTTATTGGTGATTTAGGAAATGATTTTAAATGTTACCAATATTTTTATGTGTATAAATAAAAAATTTAAAAAGCCTTCACATATGGTTGATTATATATATAAAAATTTGAGATAAAATGGAGATGTGGAGAACTAATATTAGTTGATTTTTGATTTTGTTGAGTTTGTGGATATATATTCCCCTTGATGATTATCTATATATAAATAAATAATGAGGCTCGTATTTCATGATTCTTGGTTTTAATGTGGAGGTTATTCTCATGGATAATTGACCTCACATTCTAGGATAATTTTGACTAGGAATTTGTGTAAAAAAAGGGTAAAAATTGAAATTGAATTATGGAAGCATTATGGCCTTGTAAAGTGAAAATTAATTGAGTTTTTGAGAATTATAATTATTTATTATATTCTGGAATTCAGGGCCATCTTCATACTAATTTATATATTCTCACTGAAAATAAAATATAAATTCTGGCAATTAGATCAAAATTTTGGTAAATGAAGGATTAACTTATTGATAACAAGTGTTGAAAACAAATAAATTTTACCATGATTCAATTATGAACTTTGTTACTGTTTATATCAAATTAAAAAAATCACTATCAAAATGAAATAAAAGAAACTATAAATTATAATATATTTTCAATTTTAAATTTTAAATTTTTATTGAACTCTAATTCATCCCCCTCTTGGTGTAAATATAATTTATCCTAGGCATAACAAACATTTTTTTGTTATTGACATAATAGTGGGCTGTTTATTGTATTATATCTTTTATGGATTTATGGTACTTTCTATTGGGATCTATTTTTTGAGAAACCTTTTTTATTTTGATATTACTTTTTATTATATATAATTTTTAATTTATAGAGATATATTTTAGGTAAGATTGGGAAAAAAATAATCTAAATTGATAATTTATATACAGTTCTGTCAAGATTATTTAATTTTTTAGATTCATGTATAGTAAATTACGAGGATTTGAAGAAAATATATTTCAAAAGCTATTATTTGATCTAGTTTACCCTTGGAAAGTATAGATTTCAGAGAATGTAACTATATATTCTTATTTTAGTTATTTTTTTACTATTAAAGTGTGTTCTTTACCTGGTTATTTATTATTTGAGGATGTTATACTAAGTATGTGGATATACTCAATCCTATATTTTCATTAAAATATTTTTTTGGTGAATGTGTTAAAAGAAATTGTTTATCTACCATGTTTGATAATAGGATATTGGAATTTGGGGCATGATTTATACTGAACTACGGATTTTTGGGTTTATAACAAGTTTTACATGATGTGGGTTACTGGTTTTATTTCATTGGTACTTAAAATATTTCATTTAAATAAAAGATTCATGCAGTATAGATTCTATATGAAAATTTTTTGTCACATATTATTTTTTGTTTATCATTTGCGGGTTATTAATTTTCATTAATAATATTATGCTACATTTTATAGAGGAAAATTACTTTAATTTTTGGGGTAAAAACGCTTAATAAAAACCACTAAATAATGATATATTTATTTTAGGTCTGGAGGGAACACTAATTATCAAAATTTACCTAGCAATGGAACTTAGTGGTGAAGGGTCATGAAAATTTTAAAATATATTTAGTGATTTTGTTTGAAATTATGTCCACCATATAAATATATGTGAAGTTAGTGGAAGTTGTTTTAAGGTTGCAATAAGGGTGGTAGTCTTAGAAGGGAGTTTATAAAGAGAAAACCTATTTTAAAATTTGTATATAGTAATTATTTATTTTATCCTATTATTTCAAGTAAACCAAGACACGTTGAATTTTATAACACTCATTATGGTTATGTATATCAAAATTTTAATATTCAACACACACAAATGAAATTTTTTTAATTGGTTCACCCATATATATTAATATCTCAATGAGTATGGATAGATCACTACCCATACATCCATTAATACTAGATCACACAAATCTTGTATAAGAGCTCTTTATGTTTTACCATCCAATTATTATTAAATTATTATAATGAAATATACACTTAGTGTGAACATATAACTAACATGTAAAATCTATGACCTTAAGAAGACTGTCTTCCTTAAAAATATCATTCAACCAACAATGATTAACTCTTTAAATTCATTCAATAATTTCTAATTTCTATATTTATTTATTTTTAGTTGTAGCTCGATAATATTTATTCTAGTTTTTGAGTATTATAAATATAATGTATAATAATTTTTTTTGGTACCAACTAATATGTAATAGAATTCTCAGATTCATCCTCCTTTAATAGTTTAAACAATTTCTACCCTTTGAGTGTGTTCTTAAACAATTCCAATGGTCTAATAATCCTAAAAAGTTTTATTATATTTTCAATGGATAGAATACACATCATTATATGTTTTTCTATATCATTAAACCGTAATGTATAAAATAGTAATTGATTTCAAAAACCCATTATTTTCTTTTTACCATGATAGAAACATTATCTCAACTAATATTAATAAATTTTTCATTATCCACTACTCCTCACATTTTAATATGACTATTTTATCACATTGAATGACAGATTGTTCCTGATATCCAACATTACAAAAGGATTCCTAAATATTTGAAAATTATTTAATACACATAGCCTTAATTTATTGGTAACCTAAAAAGTATGTAATATTTATATAAATATATTATCTCAATTTATAATTGAAATATAATTTGGTCAATATAAATTAATTTTAATAAAACTAATAAATTAATTTATTATATAAAAGTTCCTAATATGATAACCAATGATCCTATAACTAAAAAGAATTAGTTTTTGTCATCCCTTGTGATGTAAATACTAGAATCAAATTTCATATGGATAATCCTAAATCACATAAGGTATTTTTAAAATCATATAAATCATCTTTGGTTGAAATGTAATGTCTATGTTATAAAAAATTATTGAAGGAGATAAGAAAAACTCTTATAAATATCAAATTAAATAAGTATTAATTGTGCCAAATAAACAACACAACTACACAATATACCATGAAATGATAAAATATCAAATAATATTTTTCAAAAATCATAAACACACACAAACATATATTCCAAGAAAGTATCACAATGTTTATAGTTGATATCCCTTTTATGGATGAGAAGATATATTAGAAAATATTAAAAATAATAATAACCTGACAGTATTAATCTCAATTAGTTTCAACATATCCATATATCATTATAATAAACATCTTTTACAACTGGAAAAAATACAACCTTGGCCATGAGGCCCCTTTCTATCCCTAGATTATGGAAACTATAGTTTATACATATATGGAATGTATATTTGTTGGGTAGGAGGATAATATAATAATTATATAGTTACCAATTGAACTCAAATAACTATAAAAATTCTATATTGTATTCATATTTTATGTTAAAAATTTAATAATAAAATTTTAAAAAATAAAATTTTAAGGTCAAAAATATTAAATAATCCATTGAGATAACCACTACATCAACTCATGGGCTCACCCAGAAATTAATGTATCAAATCTTTTTCTAGTGCAAATCAGGAAGTACATTCAAACTATAAATTCTCAAAATCATAGATTAAAATAAAATTATATCATTGAAATAAATTTCATTCTTAACATGAGGTGATTAGGCCTTATTAATATGAAATAACCTCTTGATGGAGATTCTATGGGGGAATAAATTCACTGGAAAACCACTCAAGAAACACCCATATTAAATTTCCTCACACCTATAGATAGAACTCCTCAATTATTTAACTATTATGATACATATCATAAAAAACTATAACATATATTGGGTTATATCAACCATACCATCCATAATGAATAGATGTTCACACTACATAAGGCACATTGAAGAACTCATGAATATAGTTTGGGCATCTAATAGTGAAAAAAGATAATACCTCAATATTATTTTTGGGGCATGTGAAGTAAAAAAAATTATAAAAAATTCATATCATCAAAATTTGAAGATAATAAAAATTATAAACATGTGTTCATTATAGGGAAATTATACTGTATAAGCTTGTAGGAAGTGGTAAATAAATTAAGAATCCTATAATAAACCATATTATACATCATCCTCTCAAACTAACCCTTTAATAATTTTATGGGGGATTAATTAATATTTCATCCTTTTCATTTATTTCATAAATATAAAAAAAGTTTAAATATATGAGAAAAACTCACCAGAAAGGTATTTTTTAAAAATTTGGGGATGAATCATTTTTATAATTCATAAAATAAAGGACCTCATTCTTTACGTGTATAGGAAAACATATTACTTATGTTTTAGGCCAAGAGGCACAAATTCTTAATAGAATCCCAACCCAGATGGATCTTGTACGGCCAAAGGCACCTATGGTCTATAGTATCATACCTATATTCACAATTACAAGCCCAATGTCAATTCAATACCCCCTGATATATCTGGTCCTCTCCTAGCATGAATTGTCCGAATTGACCAATCTTGCCAATATTAATCCAATATTGGATCATCTCATGAACTAGAGTGAGAAAAAACACTATCAAATCAACTGTCGGCCCAAAGAACCACCCCAATGTTCTCAACAACATCTTAAATCTTTTTTCCATCTTCCATTACATCGTCATCAACAACCACACTGAGTGACACCGACCATAAAATCCATGACCTCCCAATTGTTTCCTACGTGTAATCACAATGGAGGAAATAAAAATCCCCTAAAATACGGGTAAAATTGAATTATAGATGAGGTATTATCCTCATAAAAACAGTATTTATTTTCCATTATCGAATAACTGGTTTTTATGTACTATCTGCATGATGTTTGTATCAGTTATCCTCAAATCCAAGTAGGGGCCCCAATAAAGAACATAGAATTAGTGAAATTCCAAATCAAGTAAATGTCTTTGAATCACCATTTTCATAATATTAAATTTTTTCCATGTCTTGTGGGATATGAGCATGAACTAGCTCACCAGGGTAGAAAGTTTGTACCAACTAGGTGTACCACTCGACTCTCACCCCTAAGGGAAAATGCATGTATGTGTTACCATGGACTCCTAGTGGGGTCCATGACCAATAATGGATCACAACTCCTGTTACCTAGTTATGAAATGACCTTGAATCATCCTATTCATAATAAATACATTGTTTGGGTCTCGTATGATATGATCCTACACAATTAAACTTTGGTATTAAAATGGAACCATCCAGGTGTACCACTTCACTAATGACCCAGGGGTAGTAAGATACGATTTATCATATATTTTTTGAATTACTATATCATACCACAGTATTGACCCTAATTTAAAAAGCTATGTGATCATAATAAATTATTTCACTAAATCATTATCCTAATAAATTAAAAAATATTTCATTTTACTTCTATTTTTAGGTGTTTATGATTTTTGGTTTTTTTAAACCAAATTGTTGTATATATGCACTGGATTCACTATTGGATAAATTTCATCTGGTTCCAAGACTCAATATTTAGGAAATATATGAACACATAAAAGAATTAGTATAATGTTTTGGTGTCACATTCTAGTGATGTAATTGACTATCCATATGAAGAGTATCTATTTAAATCTAAACTATTGAATAGATTGAAATTAAACCAACCGAAACATATATTACTGGGATTTAGAGTCATCTTCAAAAAATGGGAGTTGAAAATAAAAAATAAACAGGATAATTACATTAGTATCGATGATCATTACTAAATGTTATAGATAGATCAAGATTCCATTGAGAATCAAAATGTTTATAAAGAGAATAAAATGGAAAATTATTTATTGAAAAAAGGAAGGAGGTCCTCCTAATTCTAATGACTATTAGAGGGTAACCAAAATGTATCATTTTTAATAAAATCTTGATGTGACATAATTAAAATTTCTATGAAACATATGGTTATGGGAATCCACTGGATTCTTAATGAATCTTTCCTTGGATTTCTAGAGGATTGATGATATATCTAAGCAACTACATATATCACCAATCTCCCATTGAGCCACCACTAGAGTTTTGATGGGCACAATATTATATCCCTCTAAAACACTAATTCCATATATAGCCTTTTCATGACTTTATATAGATAAATTATAATTTTATTTCCCCCTAAAATAAGATGAAAACACATATAAGATAATATAATATTAATATTGTCTATATTTGTTTTAAAGTGGGGTTCATTATAATATAAATAAAAATAATTTTTCATGCTCAACAAGATTTATTCCATTCTTCTATAACCCCACTAAATTTCATACATTAACATATAAATAATAATCTGTAAGGGAATATCTAAAAGATAATATTTAGTATCTATATATCCCTCAGTTCCCAAATAAACCTAATAAATGTACCATAATACTACTATATATATATATATCATTTGATTCTAGGATAGAACTAACAAGAAGAACTATAATTCCATAATTACCTCTAATGTTTCACTATATGAGAGTATAATAAAGAAATAATGTATACATTTCCACTAACATTTATCACACTTAAACATGATATATCTATACACGGTAATACTAATAATTTTTTATTAGTCACTTCACTTTCTTGAATCATCAATCATTTATAAAGATTTAAAATAGAATCATTAAAATTCCAATTTTGGTACTCCACAAAGTCATGTAATATTTATATTAAATCAATGGTTTAAAGAAATATCAACCAAATAAAAAATATATCTCAAAAAAACAATTCATTATAACTAAATCCCTAAACATGGAATATTTTTCTGCACTTTATTTACGTCCTTTCAGTAGGGAATTTCCCCTCACACTCATTACATCAAATAATGAATCTACTATCAAACTAATTTAATCATTATTATTACATCCACATAATAATTTTCCATATTCATATAACATCCCATAACAAGGAATGTTTATACTCAAACACAAGGGGTCTAAATGACTATATTGTTATTCAGTTCCCATTCATATGATATTAATGTTTAGACTATGACCCTGACCATTTTACAATGATTTTTTTTATCATATAATGGTTTCAAATATTTCCAAAAAATAAGTTTTTCAAAAAAATCAAAACAATCCATATTTAATGAAATCATACACTTATCAAGAAACATATTTACTTATTTAAATAGAAAATTCATAAGAATATATAAACACACAATTTTAGATATAAGGCTATAATTTGTGTAATTTCATAGATAACATGAACATTTGAAACATTTGAAGAATAAAAGAATAATAAGAATAGTTTTTTTAGGAAATATGAACTAATACATGTAAAAATAATACAAAAAAATTTATTTAATTATTTTATGGAAATATCTATGACGCATAAGAATCCAACTAATCATTATAATCCTAAATTTCATTGAATTTAATGTAAAAGGAAAGTGTGAGTTGAAAAGGAATATATGGTTATGAGCCAACATTATAGTGTATCATGAAATATTCATTTATAAAACACGTGTTAGTCAATGAAATTAACATAACCATGAAAATGATCAGAAAAGATTATGAAATGTATGAAATGATGGATTTTCAATGGAAAATATATAATCATCTTAAAATAAAATTATTTGTGATGTAACATTAATTATCTTTTATCATGACCTCCTCCCTACAAAGTGTACCCCTCCTATGCCGACAATGTGAGAAGAGATGTAATGACCCATGGGTCCTGCCTCTAGTAGGCCCCATGTTGTGAGTATCACCGAGGGTTTGTAAACAGACAAATTGGAGGTGTTACCCTATAATAGAAGACATGTACAAGAGAGAGATAAGACAAACACTAACTAACTCATTATCGAACTATAACAAATGAAATGGAAAGCTATAAGTACCAAAAATAACCCTAAAAGGTATCAACTATGAAGCCCGAACAGCTCCTGTAACCCCAATATTTTAGTAAATAAACACCCTCTAACATTCTCCATGTGACCTAAAAATAGTTTATATATATGTAGGTTCAGTATAACACTATAATCTATTGTATCCTCCCTAGAACCTCCTATGAAAAATTACTGAAAGCTTGCTAATGAACATCGAAAACAAGTGAAACTAACTCATCGCCTAAAAAAGTATAATTTGTTTCAAGCCTCCCCATGGATACTCTCACCAAGTATCAGATACAATAATATATAATATAATAACGAACATCAAGGGTACCCCACTACCACTTCCCCAACTATATTCCACTTTTCCCCAATGTCTCATGTCATGAGAATCTCTCTTCAAAAAGGTTTGCCCTAAGACACTTGTGAGAAACACCACAACATGCACCTCGTGCAACAAAACCACCACATCCACATAACCAAATTAGCCACATAGTTTTCAGGAGACACCAAAGATCAAATAATGTGTATCATACATCGATTATTATACCTTAAGCGATTAAATCCCATACACCGAGTAATGATCCTCAAGCCATCACAACCTATACATGTTACACCTATAGTAGTCCATAGGAAACTATATCCCGAATATATGTGTGTGAATAACCACAAGACATTAAATACCTCTACACACATATATGGGGAATAAAAACCATCATGCTTACTAACACAAGTAACTACCAAGAGAATAGTACAAGACCAAAGGGTGAAGTTAGCCATCCTTCATCCTATCAGGATGTTGGGAAAAACACCCCACATGGCTCTGAATCCTCGAGGTGTTAGTTTCCTTAACTGATATGGTGAAGTAACATATAGAAAAACTGAATATAGAGAATATAATATAGCTCACAACCACAATATGGGAATAAAATAGTATTATACTCAAATGTAGCTAATGTTTCTCATACTCCATGTTGTCACTTCTATGTCTAAGTATCCTATAAGCACCCAACCATTTAATGAGTTACATAGGACTACAATATCTATTTTTATCAATATAAATTTTCTTTAACTAATTACTTTATAATTAATTAACCCTTTAAATTTTCAAATTATATTCCATTTTCATCACAAAAATATTCCATTCCATCTATGCAAAACCAAACCGAGTCCACAGCTTCTCAAAAACATAACTTCAGCATCGCATCCTAGAAAGTTCCAACCCCATTGGTTAACATAATTTTTTAAAGAATTTATTAACATCATTATCACTGTTTCAAAATCCCTAGTATTCATGAAAATCATTATAGGCTACCAAACCCAAGATTATTAACACGATTAGTAGATGAACTACTCCTCGAGTCATTTATACTTATTGCTGAAGCATAGGCCCATCCAACCTCGACAAGCTAAAAACAGAATGAACATGGAATACCCCACACATGTTCTTCTTTTTTAAAGGATGGTAAGAAAGACCATATACCTCAAGAAATGGTAAAATTAACGCATATAAAAAAATATTAGATTCAGCAACAATCACTTTCATATCAGTGTGTATGCCCAGATTCAACCTGTTACTTTATCCCATGTGTCCTCCCCGACACCCACATGCATAAACCGATGATTCTTTCCACACTTAGAAACCACTAAAACAACCTTAACATGGAATCTATAACCCTAGATACAATAGCATCCCTCTAATCTCATCCATCCGAGGATCACACCACAACACAATCAACTGGAAACCAACAACATAGAAACTGGGATCTTATCCCTTGACATGGCATTCAGCCTTCAAACACAAAGAGCACTAAAAACTACAAAACATATGGATCTTGGGATTTGAAATCAATAAGATAACGAAAAACCCTTTAAGGAATTATCTTTATCAAGAAAATAGTCCATTATTCCATATTGAACTAACTGATTCAATTTAAACACACATAACTGCTTTGATTTGATTTACCACCAAGCACAGTATCAACAATGAGATTCATTAATCATGCATCTCTACCTTTAAAAAATTAATTTATAATTAATCCCAAAATTGTGTTCTTTAACAATTTCCATAAATAAATACATTCTAAATTAGAAAATAATATATAAAACATGATCTAGAAAATCAAGAGGCAATAACATTGCTAAGAAATTGATGCCAATTATTTAATCCAGTTAAACTATTTATTACGTGAATTTCATTATGATCCAGCGGCTATAACATGCATACGCTGTGACTTCATGTAAAAGAACAGAGAAGCCATGAATCACCTACCTAAAAAGGATTCCAATTTTCTTTGGATGAGAATGACAAAAACAATGGATCATGATCACCTATCCTGCAACTAATGCATCCACCTGAGGACGTCGTGACACTACTGCATCAACCGAAACCCAAAAAAGGTCAACTAAAAACATGGTGGTCACATGACATAACATGTAAATAATAATAGGAGGAAATATATTGAGTATCCCTAATGAATAGAGGTATATCATACCTTATATCAATGGTGGATCGATAGTTCCTGGTTCCATCATGATAGGTGGTGCACTTACATTAGAAAGAACTCTAGTGAAACACAATCCAAGGTCCACACTGAAATAACACAACTACTTGGGAAATAAATGGCTGGGGTATACTATAACAAGTAAAATAATAAGTAAGAACAAGGAAAAATGTATCTCAGCCTTTTGAAAATCTAATTGGATCAGCAGTTTAGATAGAGTTTTGATTTTCCATTAAAGGAAGATCTTGAAATGACTTCGCAATTAGACTGAGAAAAGTCACCCTAACACTTAGCAAAATTACGATAGGATCTATTAGCCTTGATTCATCCTTAATTTAATTAAGAAAGTCTTTGAATGCATTCTATATCAAAAAAACCTCTAGTGTGATAAACTATAGAAAGCTGAAAATAATGTTCACCAACTGATCAAGAAGAACTATAACACTTACCAAAAGTTGACCTAATGATAAATGACCTACTAACATATGGAATACCCACATTACCTACCAATAGATGACATATCGATATATGACCTACCAACATGACCTACCAATATGAATTATTGACAGATGACTTATTGACATGACATAAAAATAGATGACCTACCGATATGACATACTGATAGACAACCTAACGGCAAGAAAAACAACCATTAAGAAATACCGATTGGACTTGATAATAGATGACATACCAACAATTCCTAATGACGGGAACTAATAATAATTATCCCATCAACATGACCTACCAATAGATGAACTACATACAGGACCTACTGATAGACGACATACTGATTACACATATCACAAAACTAGAAACATAGTTCACAGAACAAGAAATTTGAAAAAGTGTTGGTAATATGTCATCATGACATCCCAAAACACTTCAAACACCAGATTTCAGATTAGAAATGGAAAATAGAGGTCTGGTACATAACATTAGAGACCTATCAAAACATTCTCGTCCTTGAGAATCCAAAAACAACATAATGAGGAAATAGTAAAATGGGTCCTAACAACCACCCTATGGGAAACGTCTCATGACTGTCTCTACCAAAAGAGCTCAATTGGTTCATCATAGGAACAAAAAAACCACAGTAAAAATACGTCTAGATCTTATCCCCTGTCTTAAGGAAGATACCTCTCATAAGAGTTCAAGACACAAAATGAAAAAACATAAAGCCATCTCATAAATAAGAATGGTCTACAACCACAAAATAAATAGTGTTACATGAAAAGAGGTAAGCATAATAAACCAAGGGTACTGAGCATGTAAGTGAGACTCCTTTTCCCTGGTACTCTCTTCCATTCCATCTTTCCACTATAAGACAAAAATAAGGGTACAACATGCCCACCCAACAGCTTCTCCTTTTGTTATTAGATCTATATATCCCACATCTGAAAGGTCTCATCGTCATCAACATCTCTCACACCCATATCGATGACATGAGAGTCATCATGATGATAATGATACAGCTGAGACACATGAAAGAAATCATGTATCCTTTTCATCATCTGGGGATGTTCTACCTGATACACCACGGAACAGACAAGATCCAACATATAAAAAACTAAAAACAACTAGGGGGAAAGCTTTCTTCCATGACCAAACCATCACTACACATGATGGTGAGTCACCTTAGAAAAAAATGTGATCCCAACAGTTGATCACAAAGGCCTATTAATATTTATAGTATAGGATTTTATGATGATAGTCTGCTGCCTTCATCCCCTCACAAATCACTTGATCCATCATGATCAAATTTTGTACTTGTTTCAGCCAAAGAAATTTTGACTCTCCATCCCATATCCAGTAGAATGTTCAACGGAAAGGTGGACTATACAAGTCTTAAAAAGGCACCATAATGATGGTTAATTAGAAATGATTATTGCAGGAACACTCTACCAAAGGTATGTTCCTCATCTATAAACCTCTAAAATAAGGGAAACAGGAGTGCACCATGTCTTTAACAGTCTTGATAGTAAGATCTGTCTGACAGTTTGTCTGCAGATGAAAACTAGTGTCATGGGATAGCTGAGAACCAAAATCACACTGGAGACCTCTCCACAGTGTAGAGGTAAAATGAGGATCTCTATCAAAAAATGATCATTGTAGGGTCTATGTGGAGGTTCAACACCTCCTCAAGATATTTCATCGACAAAAATCAAGTGAGCTCAAATCCTAGATTTCTATGAAGTGGGATGATTTCGTCCAAATATCCACAAGTAAACAAATATAATAAGAGTCTCTATGAATTCATGGTAAATCAGTAAAAAAACCCATCTAGAGTTCCTCCCACTTCATCTGAGTAACATCTAACAGTTGGAGTAACCAACCAGGAACATAGTACTCGACCTTCACCTTCTGGAAAACAAAACATCGAGACACAAACATTGTAACTACTTTCTTTATCACGGGCCACCAAAAATGACACCTCAACACTTAGTACATCCTTTTCAATCCAATATAATCTACTAAGGGTGAACTATGGAACCCTCTGAGTACCATCGCACACATCACTAGAGGAAAAAAAGCCTCCCTCTGAACAACACCAAGAGTTGTTCGTTTTCAAACCATCCATTAGGGGCCTCAACATAAACAATTCAGTCTCTCCATTCCTCTACCTCACGATCCCCCATTTGGGAATCTTCCACCTACTTCACCAAATATGAATTCACCATCTTATGAAAGAAAAAATATCTTCCCCCCACATCACCCATATCATGATATTATGTTTATTTTTATTCCATTACTCTCTATAAACCACCAAATTCATGAACTGCATCACAACATGACTTCCTGCATAGTACAACAGATAAAAATTCTTTTTTACCAAGAGTATATGATATTTTGTAGAAATAATCCTATAAGAACACCATCTACTGACTCTATCACATTTTCAAGTCACGCTTGGAGAAAACATACCTTAGGATTTTATGATCGTTGAAGACCACAAAATGATCTATAATGAGGTAATGTCTCCAAAACATCATGTAAAACACCACTACTACCAACTCAAGATCACGGGTGGAAAATTTATGTTCATGTGTAGATAACATCTGAGACCCATAAGAAATTAATGATATCTACTGCATCATATCACATACAAAACCCAAATGGAAAGCAACACAAAAAACCTCAAAGTAATCTCCTTCTACTAGAATACAAAGAGTTGGAGCATAGAAAAACTTCTCTTTAAGATACTATAATGATGGATGACAATGATAAAAGGAAAAAAATCATGATTATTTATTATCAACACTTTTATAGGAGTCACAATATGAGAGAAATCATCTATGATCCAACTTTGAAAGAATACACGACCAAGGAAACATTGCACCTCCCCCACTATATTGGGGTATTTACAAGAAAAAACACATCTACCATCGAAGAATCCATTGCTACTTCCTACTGAGATGCACATTTCACATGAAATGTATTTCTCAATAGAAAAACTCACATTTTGACAACTTCCCAAATAGTTTTTATCAATAAGGAACTACAAAATTGGAATGCAGATTCTTTGCAAGCCCCTCATCAGACATAGAGTACACAAGGATTCTATCATTGAGGACCACCATAAACATATCTAGGAACTTATAAAACACACCTTTCATCAATCCCATGAACACTTCTAGAGAATTATTCACACCGAACAACATCACAATGAACTCGTAATACACTTTACAACAATGGAAAATGGTCTTCATCCTCCACAAACATCTGATGATATCCTGACCACAAGGTGATATTTAAGAACCAAATATAACCCTTGAGTTGATCAGAAAAATCATCAATCCAATGAAGAGGATTGCGGTTCTTCACAATAATTTGGTTCAAGTGAGTAAAATCGACAAAAAAATATAAACAATCGTCTTCTTTGTTCACAAACAAAACTACTACGCCCAATAGTGAAACACTCAGATGAAAAAACCACACTTTAATAGACCATCGAGCTTTATACGTAGCCCCAATAACCCAGAAGCCATCATCCTATATGGATACATCGAGTTAGGAGATGTGTGTGGCTGTAGATCGATCCCGAACTCGATCCCTCATCGAGGGGGTAATGATATAAACTCATCTAGAAAGAAATTAGGGTACTCTTCTATGACCATAGGAAACATCAACTACTGAACCATTGATGAAATCAACATCATCTTAGACATCATGTATGATAAGTATGAAAGACACATCTGACCCATTAGAGGGTATCTCTCACCAAAAAACTCTACTGGCTCTCCATCATTATCAAAGAACATTCCTTCTTTAAGAAGAAATCCATGATAGATTATTATTAATACAACCAATCCATAATGAGGATGAAATCATATGGTTTTATCTATGAACACTGGATATCTCCCCAAGAGAGGTTTTATACCAGAACTAGCTCACTGTTACTACATACTTCATGCAATTCAACTCTACCTTCAACTGGAATAGTCAATGAAAAGTGTACTGGAAGCCTCTATACCTCAAGTCCCAAGGCTTGGAAAAGTGTAAGTGATATGAAGGAGTGCATCACTGATAAATAAAAAATGAATACAACCAAGTAGAAAAAATGAAAAGGGTACCCAGAATGATGTATTTCTCACACATCACTAGTAATGATAAAGAATGAAGCTTACTAAGACATACTCTATGACCCATCTGACCATACGAACGATTACCACCATTGTAGTGCTCTTCTCTTTGAGGACGAGGAGAATCCTAGGGATGTCTTCTATCTACCCCCATCAACTCTATTGTGATTTAAAGATTGTGTAACATCCTTTAGCTACCTTGTGTGGAACTACCTCAATGGAGGATCCTAAAGAGGAACACCTGACACATTATGACTGCTCAAAAACGTTGGGAACTCTCACTTATGATGTACTCATCATCCAAAATAAAAACAAGTACATTATCCCTTGGAATAAATATTAGAGATGTTGCCCTAGGAGAAATAAGATAGTGAGGGCTGGGACCCACCCACGTCCGAACAAAAACTCTTATTCACTAAAAACTAGGAACCCCAGACCACAGCTCTCCTTCCAGAGGAGTACTTACGACTCCCCTCTCATGATGATGTAGTTCTAGCTACCTTCCTCTTGATGACATATTATTTTTATACCACCTCATGATAGATCGTCAACAAATATAAGGCAACCTGGCACAAGGTCTCTAGACCGAAAGCCACCTCGAAATGCCTCACCCAATCATCCTCATCTAGAAACCTGTTTGAAGTATATCACAGAAGGTTCTTGAAATGGATTACAAACATTCATATATTGGACTTTCCCTATAAAAGGGTAAAAAACTCATAACCACTGACCACCTTCATGGTCGACGAAAGAAGCTTGACTCTGAACTGGGGTGGGACCTCGTCCCATGAGACCGCCAACTCCATGTGATCCCTATAGAATAAGAACCACAATTTTTCACTACCCCATGCATCATCTTCACAACCAACATAGCCCATTGCTCCTTCTAATAACAAATTGAAAAGAATGCTATATTAACCACTTCCAACCAATCTTCTATTATTGCATCTAAAATGGAGACCTCATACTAAATCATAATATTCAACTAAAACCCTAAGTGTGTCATCCTCCAAGATTCATCGTCGTCATCCTCTACTCTATGGAGATCATCTAGAATAGCCTTATGAACATCTTACTCATGAACATGATAAAGATTTTTACCTAGAACCATACCTACAAATAAAAAAATCGTTAGATCTCCTAATCCAAAAATATTGAAGGCATAACCTTAATTAATTGTTTATTTATTTATTTTAGTTTAACTATTCCCCAGGTCTACCCATTCAAACACATGTGCAATGAATAATGATGCATGATAATTTTCTATGTCTCCACCATACAACAAGTACCACCTTAGTTAGTAGCCACTACAAACACATGTGGCACGTAATTATGGTGTGTAAGTGTGGCATGAAAGTTTGGCGCACAAGTATGGAGCACAAGTCAGATTTCAAGATCATCCTATAAAAATATGACTAAGGAATGAATGTGGCATGCAATTCTAAAATTGGAGCGCAAGTGTGGCTCGCAAATGTGGTGCGCAAATGTGGAGAGCAAGTCCTCAAAATGCCTATAAATAGATGTATACCCTCCACATTTATTAACGACCTCAACACTTAGAGAAAATTTAAGCACTGATCACGCAAGTGGGAGTGCCGGACCAAGTTCAGTGTGCGCGCAAGTGTGGTGCGCAAGTGTGAGGGGAAAGTATGATGTGCAAGTGTACTGCACAAGTGTCTCGTACAAGTGTTTTGCGCAAGTGTTCTGCACAAGTGTACCACGCCACCGCGCTGGTGTGCCACAAAAGCTATGTGGAATGCATGTTTGGTGCGCTAGTGTGGCACGTAAGTGTGGCATGGAAGTTGGTTTTTTTACAATGAAGGCAGAGGCTGTGCACTAGTTAAAGGGGCACACAAGTCACCCTAGGGTTGAGTGAAAGTTAGAAATTTCCCAGAACATCTGTGGTAAAGCAATATTCATCAGTGGATGAAATTTGGACTTCAACAGATCATCTAAATACAATAGAGGATGCATTCATTAATGATTCTAAAGATACCTACAGGTCAATAAACTGTGAGTGTATCTTCTGAAGAAGAAATGAGCTCACTTCAGTTGAGAGAGCAGTGAGTTCTAAAATTATGAGTGGTTGTAAACCTGGAGGGACAGTGAGTCCACTTCTAACTTGTAAACAGCAGTGCCCTTATAGTGGAATTGTTACATTGGCACACTGCTGGTGTATGCTTCTTGTACGTAGCCCAATGATGGTGAACCAAGTTAGAATCCTGGTGTCATGTGCTTTCATTAAGTTTTATTCATACTCTGCATCGGGAAGGAGAGAGAAGAGGGCTTTGTCTAATAGTAAAACAAGATCAAAAGGGGTAGTTGTTTTAATCTATCATACCCTGATTCACCTCCCCCCCTCTCAGGGTATCTAGCCTAGTGGACCTAACATTTGGTATCAATGCCAAAGGTTGATGTTAGTGTTTCTCTCTCAAATGGAGGTCACTAAGCATAAAGGGATTCAAATCTTCAACAAGAACGATTTTCAGATATGGAAGAATTAGATGCAACACTACTTCTGATCTTTAAGAATGGATGTGTTTATAGAAGTAATGCATGGTATCAAAACTGATATTAATAGCTATACCTTATCAGAAGATGAGCTAAGAGATTTGGATGTTGATGAAAAAATGAATTAATTTTTTGGAAGGAGCACTATCCAATGCTATATATACCATGGGGATGTCATGAAAAACATCAAATTCTATGTGGGAAAAGTTGTTGAACATATATGAAGTAGATACAAAGGTCAGAGAAGTGAAGTTTCAAGTATTATGGAACAAGTATGAAGATATAATAATGAACCCAAATGAGTTTTTTGATGGATTCTTTGATAGGGTAAATGTTGTTTTGGAAGATATGAGAGGTTTGGGAGAAGTCATTGAAGACATAAAGATTGTAAATTGCATCTTGAGGAACCATCCACCACGGTTAAATCAGAAGGTTTCAATACTAGAAGATAAAGATCCTAAGGAGCTAACATTGTACAATTTTCACAGTACCTTGGTTGCATATGAAATGTGAAATGATGATAACGATGTTTTGGAAGATTAGAAATCTAAAAAAGTGGCATTCAAGGTCATGAAGAAGCTCACCATTGAAGATTATTAGGAATAAGGAGAGACAGATACGATGATGTCATTCCCCTCCTCAAGCCTTCAAAGAGGAAAAGGAATGTTTAATGGGAAACTTCTACTGGCCTATTTTCGATGTGGAATGGTTGGTCATCTTGCAGCAAGGTTTCTTAAAAAGTTCCAAGGAGATGATGATGTCGACGATGTCGAAATTCCCAATAGGAAGTCATCCTCATATGGGAAAGGCAATAAATAGTTCAAGAGAAATTTCTTTTAGAAGAAAAATCTTCTTTCAAAAGAATGCGACAGTTCGGATGAGTCTGAGAATGAGGAGTTTGAAGAGATTGGGAACTGGAAAGATCATGGAGAAAATGCAATGGTGGCAGTTGTCAGTAGTTCTCAGGAGAAGAATGAAAAAAAAAGGTGATGATAAAGAAAAAGAAGTTAAAGGAAGAATAGATGTGGAAGCTGATATAGAGGCTTCTCTTGAGGAGATAGATGTTTGGAGAGCCAAAACCAAGAGAGATAACATGGTTTTTCATGATGCCAAACCCTATATGCAACAATAGGAAGAAGAGAAGTCTGAGTTGATGGAATATATTGAGAAAGTCAAGTCATCAACACCAGAGAACTCAGAATCAGTTATTGAGAATAAAATCACAATTGAAAAAGAAAAAAGGGCGATTGATGGATTAAAAACAAAAGGAAAGATCACGCCAAGAGTATCGAAGAGCTTGAAGTAGAAGTTTTCAGTCTGGGGAGAAAAGTTAAAGCCCAGGAAGAACATTTGATTCCCAAAAAAATCTTTGGAAAGAAGGTTATTCTGATGACTAACAAGATGAAAGATGAGCCTAGTAGTTCGGCATGAAAGAAGAAGCAATTGAGCTTAGACATTAAGGAGGATTCAGAGCTTGATCAGAAACAAAAATATATGAAATTTGAAGTCATACCACAAGAACCCATCCCAATATTGAAGGTTGATTTGGGAACAAAACAGATTCATAATATTCAGAGATCCCAAGGAGAAACTCGTAGTGAAAAAGTAAAATGTAGGAATGCACCTTATATCAGGTGTTATTGTTGTAGAAAGATGGGACATTCACAGTATGTGTGTTCTATAGCCAAGAGATATCGAAGGGAACAAGAAAAAAGGCGGCATACAAAAAGAGAACGATTCTACAGAACATATTTCGAAGGACTCTATTTTTGGTGAGGAGTATTTGGGAACATGGATAGGTACTGCACTTCGACCATACAGAGGAATGTGCCAATGTAGATTCAAAATGTTCGAAAGCAGTAGATCAATTAACCAATATGTCAGTTAAAAATAAAAAATAGATTTGCAGCTTTGGAAGATGAAGCTGGTCCGTCATACTATGAGAATGAACAGAAGTCTCAATCCATGCTAAGTGTGAAGGAAAAAATATGGACCAAAAAGAAGAAGGATGAGAAGTTCGTGGTGGCAGAAATTTCCCTTAAAGCATCAGATCGCTCTGGTGTGTGGATCCTTAATAGTGGTTGCACATATAACATGACATGTAATAAGGATCTTGTTAAAGGTGTAAAATATGATAAAGAAGAAATTTAACGTTTAGAAATGATGGACTGAAGATTTTTTGCACAGTAAAGGCCAAGTATGGGGGAAAAGAGATAAGATGTGCTGATATATTAGTAGTAGAAGGCCTCTGTCACAATTTTCTCAGCGAAAGTCAACTATGTCCCTCAAGACATTCTATAAGTTTTACTAAGAAGATGTGTGTCATCAAATGAAGATACATGATAGTAGTTCTATAGGGAAAAATAACAAAGGGAAATCTATACCTGGTAAGTGGAGAAGAAGAAATGTATTTTCTGTCCAGAGAGGAAGAGAACAAGTTGTGGAATAAACGACTTGGTCAACTTTTCCAACCATCCCTGGAATATTTGGTGAAGTCTGATGCATCAAGAGACCTCCCTAAGCAATCATGTGATCATACTCACATGTGTGTTGCATGCCAACAAGGGAATATTATCATAATGACATATAAGTCAAAGGAAAATAAGTCAACAAGAGTTCTCGAATTGGTGCATGCTGATGTTTGTGGTCCTATCACACCAAGAGAAATTGACTAAAAGAGGTACTATGTTCTTTTCATTGATGAATATAGTAGAATGGAATGGGAATTTGTTTTTTCCTATATGTCGGATAAATTTAGCTGCTTAAAATAGTACCAGAGGGAGTGTAAAATGATGCTTAGACAGAAAATTTTGAGGCTTTGTACTGACAATGGTACGGAATTCACAAACTATCAGGTGGAAGGCTATCTCAAGAAACATGGGATAAGGCATAAATATTCCTCAGTGAAAACTCTTCAACAGAATGGAGTGGTTGAAAGGAGAAATAAAATCATTAATAACATGGCCAGAACGATGCTCATTGAAAAAGAACTACCAGATAAATTTTGGAAGGAAGCAATTTTGACATCAGTCTATATTTTTAACAAGGATTTGTTGTGTCTGAAGGAAGGTAAGACTCCATATGATATGTGGTAAGGAAGGAAGCCAACCATGAAATAAATTCAAATATTTGGAAGTAAGTGATTTATCCTTAATAAGGAAAAACATAGGAAATATGAGTCATGAAGTGATGAAGTGATATTCTGTGGCTACATAGGAAAATGTAAGGAATATAAATGCTTTAACAAAAGGCTGGGAAAAGTTGTTGAGAGAAATGATTCCACTATAGTAGAGATTGAGGAGATCATTCAACAGTGCATTGAATAGTTTCTTGATGAGATTGATAAGGAAGAAAGAAACGCAGGGGGAGAAGAAGTGGATGATGTTGATTCAGAAGAAGATTCTAATGATTAGCATGAAGAATTAAAATCTGTATCTGCACAAAAGGAAAAAAGTGGAGCTGAAATTGATAGGTCAAATATCATTGGTGATCAGTCAGCTCCAGTTCAGGAAAGAAGAATGAAATCACTACGGAATACATCTTTACTATCACAGATTGAGTCGAAATGCTTCGCTGATGCGGCTAAGGATGGAAACCAAATGCAGGCAATGAATGAAGAGCTAGATTAGATTGAGAAGAATCAGACGTGGGAGATTATTTTGAGGAAAGCAGATAAGAATGTCATCGGGACTAAATGGATCTATCACAACAAAATTAATGAAGATGTCATAGTGATTCGGAACAAAGCACGACTATTGTGAAATGGGTACTCTCAGATAGAGGGAATAGATGTTGATGAGACATTTTCACCAGTTGTGAGACTAGGGAGAATCAGATTATTTTTATTCATAACAGTGCAAAGAAAGTTCGAAGTGTTCCAGATGGACATCAAATCTGCATTTCTGAATGGGTTTCTGGAAGAAGAGGTTTACATTGAGTATCCATATGGTTTTCTCATTCTTGAAGATGAGAATAAAGTTTTTCGATTGAAGAAACCACTATATGGGTCGAAAAAAGAACCAAAGATCCTGGTACTCAATGCTGGATCAGTATTTGAAGAAGCTTTCCTTTCAGCATGGTGGATTTGATTACAATCTATACTTCAAAAACAATAGTAATCAAAAGATTATGGTGATGGTTTTTGTCGATAACATAATATTTTGTGGATCAGATGAAGCACAGTGAATACTGTTTTTTGAATTCATGAAAAGTGAGTCAGAAATGTCCATGATTGGTGAGCTGACATTTTTCCTTAGTTTACAAGTGACACATGGATGTAATGGCACATTCATTTCACAATCCAAATACGCCATTAAGATTCTGAAAAGGTTTGGAATGGATAATTCCAATGAGATGAAGACTCTGGTTGCTACACATATGAAATTATCAAAATATGACAGTGGTAGGGTAGTTAATATCACTAAATATAGGAATAGTATCAGTAGTTTACTATACCTAACAGTAACAAGACCTGATATTGTTTTAGCCAATGCCAAGTAACACGTTACCAAAGCAATCCAAAGGAAAGCCACATGCTCGCAGTAAAAAGAATACATTGGTATATCAAAGGCACCGTGGATTTCAGTCTAATGTGTAATGAAAAATATCACCCATAGTTATTGGAATATACAGATGCAGATTGGGATGGATCTGTAGATGATAGAAAATCAATGTTAGGAGGTGCATTATATCATGGTATATTGTTTATTTCTTGGCTAAGAAAGAAGCATGATTTCATTTCTCTGAGCACTACAGAGGTTGAGTACATTATGACCACTCATGAATGCACACTGTTATTGTGGATGAAGCTGCAGCTTGAAGATATGGGAGTTGAAGTCAAGTCTCTAATCGAAATTCAGCGTGATAACTAAACTGCTATCAATCTTAGGAAAAATCTAGTTCACCACTAAAAGACAAAGCACCTTGAGATAAAATATCATTTCATCAAGGAGAAGGTGGATCAAGGTCTTCTGAATTTGGAGTATGTTCCTACAAAGATACAAGTTGCAAATATTCTGACAAAGGCCTTACCCAAAGAAGCTTTTGAGAGGCATCGACAGGCTCTAGGAATCCAAAAGTGTGGATGTGGGACCATTCCCCTCTCCCTGGGGTATGGTGTGTTTTTACCTTATGTTCTGATATGTGTTATTACCTTACTTTTGACTACAATGGATTTCCCTTTGGGTTCATTGACGAAGGGGAAGAAAATGTGAGAAAATGTGATTGTTCAAGGGGGAAAATGTCATAGTCAAGACATGAGGAGATGCTGAAAGGTGGATAAATGAAATAGGGGGAGCAATGAGATAGGGGGAGAGAATAAATTCAGATGATGGTAGACGTGATCGATCAAAGAATAGATATCACGACAGCTGAGGATCTTGATAAAAGTAAAAATTTGAATTGGTATCAGGTTGGTATCGATAGTGGATTCAGAAACGAAGTGACTCATAGATGAACTTTTCATGAAACTCTTGTTTCTCATGTCGAGCATTTCTCATATGGTCTTAGAGTATGTGTTGAGTAAAACTTTTATCACTAAGTATATTGCAAGAGGCGAATGGTGGATGAAAATGAATAAAGCCTTAATGAGGTATCAAAGAATGGAGAATTGTTTTGAGAAGGTTTTTCAACAAATCCAAAGGAGGATATTGTTGGTAAAAAATCCCTCAAGGTATCATTGATGAATTTTTGAGATGATTGTGTTTGTTGAAAATTTAGGACTCCTTGTTGTGTTTGTTGACAAATAGAGTCTCAATGACTCAAACTGTTGACAAAGGGGGTTCTCATGGAGAATGGGGAAAAGTGTTTTTGGCAAAGGGAGTTGTGATCTTGTGTTAAGGAAGATTCTAATGTTGTACACTAGGAATTTTTCAAATTCATAACATCAAAAATTTGGAAAAGGAAAAGCGGCGTGTAAGTCCAAAAGTGGCATGCAAGTGTTGGGCGCAAGTATGGCGCGCAAATGTGGCGCACAATTGTGGTGCACAAGTAGGGTGAAAAAGTAATATTTCAAGATCATCCTATCAAAATACAATAAAGGAAAGAAAGTGGCACACATGTCAAAAATTGGTGCGCAAGTTATCACACAAATGTGGCGTGCAAGTCCTCAAAATGCCTAAAAATAGACATCTACCCTCCTCATTTCGTAATGAGCTCAACACTTAAAGAAAATATGATCTCTTATCACGTAAGTGGGAGTGTCGCGCCATGTTAAATGTGCTCGCTATTGGGGTGCGCAAGTGTGCAGTGAAAGTGTGACGTGCAAGTGTACCACGCAAGTGTCCCGCACAAGTGATCTATGCAAGTTTTCCGCACAAGTGTACCGCGCAACCGCGCAGGTGTGTCGCACAAGCTGTTTGGTGTGCAAGTTTGGCGTGCTAGTGTGGCATGTAAGTGTGGCACGCAAGTTGTTTATTCCACAATGAAGGCAGAGGTTTTTCACTAGTGAAAGGGGCACACAATTCACACTAGGGTTGCGTGAAGGTTTGAAATTTCCCAGAACATCTTTGGTAAAGTGGTATTCATTAGTGGATGAAATTTAGTGTTCAACAGAGAATCTACATATAGTGGATGATGCATTCATTAGTGATATGAAGAGACCTATAGGTCTATAATCTTTGAGTGTATCATCTAAAGAAGCAGTGATATCACTTCAGTTGAGAGAGTAGTGATTTCTCAAATTGTGAGTGGTTGTAAACTAGGAGGGATAGTGAGTCCACTTCGAACTTGTAAACAGCAATGCACTTATAGTTGAATTGGTACATCGGCACACTGCCGGTGTATGCTCCTTGGAAGTAGTCCAGTGAGGGTGAACCAAGTGAAAATCATGGTGTCTTGTGCATGCTTTATGTTTTATCAATACTCTTCATCGGGAAGGAGAGAGAAGAGGGTTTTGTCTAACAGAAAAACAAGATCAAAATGGGAAGTTGTTTAAATCTGTCATACCCTGATTCACCCCCCTCTTAGGGTATCTAGCCTAGTGGACCTAACAATACCTGTGTCTCAGCAGGTCTCATGTGTTTATAAGGCTTACGAAACTTTACTAACATGGTTTCCCCTCCAACCCATGCAAACTCACTTGTGCCTAACTACAAACTCCATCATATCCATCAACCAGAACAATAATATCACTCTTTCATGACCACCACCACCAAATTTGTACCCCTCCTAGGCTAAAAATGTGAGTAGAGATAAAATGACTCCCGAGTCACGCCTCTAGCAGGCCTCGAATTGGGTACTAGAACCGAAGGAATAGTAAACACACAAATGGGAGGCATTACCCTCTATGATGACACTTGTGAAGGTGAGATACAGGGAAAAAACCAAAGAACTACTTCTCAGACTATGACAACTAAAAGAAAAAACTGTAAGTATAAAAAGATTGTAAAATGATGGTGACCACAAAGCCTGAACAAATCCTGCAACCCCATGATTGTAGTAACCATACCAATCTCTAAATTCCTCCAAGTGACGTGAAAGAATTTTTATATATACATAGGGTAATTATAAAAATATACTCAGCAATATCCTCCCTGGAGACCCTCGTGAAAAATTAATGAAAGCATGTTTAAGAATAGTGAACAACAAGTGAGACTAACTCATCACATAAATGGTATACTATGTTCCAAGCCTCACCATGGATACTCTCACCAATTATCACATTAAATATTATATAATATAATAAGGAATATCAATGGAATCCTGCTACTACTTCCCCCTTAGTACACTTCTTTTCCCCCAATGTCTAATATCCTGAGTATGTCTCTCTGAAAAGGCATTCCCACAAACACCTAGGCGACGCACCATGACATGTACCTCATGCAACAAACCAGCATGTCCATGTAACCAAAGTATCCATGTAGTTTTTTAAAGCCACCTAATTTTGTGTAGCATGTATCATTCATCAGGTATTATACCTCAATCCATTATAACCCATACATTGAGTAGGGATCCTTATGCTATCACAACCTAAACATGTTACACTAACAGTAGCCCATAGGAAACCATATCTAAAATATATATGTGTGAATAAACACAATGCATTAATTCCCTCTACATACATATTTTGATAATGCTACATTCCAAGACTACCAGCACAAGTAATTAACAAGGGAAGAGAGAAGGGATAAATGTGGTAGTCAACCATCCATCATCCAATTATGTTGTTGGGGAAAACACCCCCAGGGCTCAGAATCCCCAAGGTTCCAGCTTCCCTAATAGGTAGGGTGGAGTAGTGTATAGAAACAATAAAAGTACAAAATATAATATAGATCACAACCACACTATGGGCATAACCTAGTCTAACATTGAACCGCAACTAACATCTCTCTTACTCATGGTTTCCACTGCTATGTCTAGGTATCCTATAAGCTCCATTTAAGGAGATAAATTGGATTATATTATCCCTTTTATCTATTTAACACTAATTTAACAAATTATATAACAATTAATTAACTTTTAACATTTTTCACATTACATTATATTAACATCACAATAATGTTCCATGTTGTTCATGCATAACCAAACCGAGTCAATGGCTTCTCAAAATATAGCCTCAGCATTTCACCCCAACAAGATCAAACCCCATGGGTTAAAATAATTAATTTAATCATTTATTAATAGAATTATCACTTTTCCATAATCCCAGGTATTCTAGAAAAACATTCTATTCTTACAAACATAAGTGTCTCAACATAATGAGAAGATGAACCAACAATCATGTCTTTTCCACATATTTCAGGATTGTAGGGACATCCATCCATGAGAAACAAAACATGGAAATAACGTGGAATACCCCACACATATTCACCTCTTTTTGAAGGAGGATAATAAAGAACAACATCCTCAAGTATTGGGGAAAATAAAACATACCAACATACATAAAATTCAACAATAACCACTTTTATATCAACGAGTTAGCCCCGCTTCAACCCATTTCATCATCTCTGGTGTCCTCACCAACACCCACATACATAAACTGATGCATCTCACCACTCTTAGAGTCAACTTATTTCACCACCACTAAATATATATACTCCCCATAGACCACAACATCCCTCCAGGATCAACCATCCTAGGCTCACACCAAAATTAAAGTAGAAAGAAGCAAGGAATATTTCAACCAGTCTATGGGCCCAAAACAAGGCATTTAGCATTCACACACAACAAGAACTCACATCTACAAATCATAAGGCTCTTGGACTTTAAAATACAGATGGAAACTTATAACTCTTAAAGGATTTATCTTTATCGCACAACCGGTCCTTTATTCCATATTCAATTAACCGATTTAATTTAAACATGCATAACTACATCCAATTGATTTATCACCATGTAAAACAACAACAACCAGATTCCTTAAGCATGTCTATTTATCTTTATATGATTAATTTCCAATTAATACCAAATTTATGTTCATTTCCAATTTTCATCAATAATGGCATGTATTATAAGAAAATCATAGAAATCACATGATCTAGATAATAAAGAGGTAGAAACATCACCATGTAATTGATACAAATTCATTAATACAATTAAAGTATTTGTTATGTTAATTTAATATTGATCTTTTGGATAAAACATCAAAACTCTATGAATACATTTAAAATAATATAAAAACCATGAATCCTAATCCTAAAAAGGTTTTTGGTGTTCTTTATAGGAGAACAACTTACATAATGCATCACGATCACCTCTCATGCAATGACAACATCCTCAAGAGGATGTCGTGGAACAACTGCATAAACTAACACCCATGAAAGGTCCATTAGAAAAATGAAGATAAAATTCCATAAAATGGAAATTATCATAGGAGGAACCCGATCGAGGAACCTAGATGGACAAATGTATGAAACACCTTTTAGCGAAGAAATATCGAAACTTCCTAGATGCACCTAGACATGGGGTACGAATGCAGTAGGATGAAATCTTGGGAAACATGATGCAAGGTCCACACCCAAATACAAAAAATCCATTGGAAATAATGTTCTAGGGAATCCCATACCAAGGAAAACAAGAATAGTGAACTAGGAGGAATGTATCTTAACCTTTTGAAAATATAAATAGAGAAGCAGTTTCGATACAGTTTAGATTTTCCATTAAAGGCATGTCTCATCAAGACTACGTGGTTTGAGCCAATAAGTCACTTTGACCACTGAGAAAAATAATATATGAGTTATGGGATTTAAATCGGTCCAAAATACCTAAAAAATGTTTTTAATGCATTTTACATAAAAGAAAACATCAAATAGATCAAAATATTGGATGTTGGAAACACATTTAACCAATAGATCTAGAAATAATGTAGCACCTACCGAAAGATGTCCTACCGACAGATGACCTATTGAAAGTGTACCTACCAAAAGGACATATTGATATACAATGTTGCGAAAAAAGAGATACCGAAAAGACCTATCGATAGAGGACCTACTGATAGATGACTAACCAACTGGACCTACTGATAGAACATGTACCATTAGGAAATACTGAAAGAACCAATCGATTAAAAAACATCCTACAGGGCCTACCAATAGACGGATTAACAATTACACTATTCACAAAACTGGTGACTCTATTCATAGAACTATAATTTTGGAAACCTGTTTGGAATAAGTCACGTTGACCTCCCAAAACACCCCAAACACCAGATTTCATCACAGGATTGTACATGAGTTGTCCAAGGCATTAATTCATTATAGAACATAAGGAATTATTGGAGGAGTAATGCATGATAACTAGACATCATCCACATTTTTTCATAAGACATCGTATTGAAAGTTTCCTTCCAATTTCATGATGTTATAAAAATTTAGTAAAAAACATCCCATAAAAATGATGACAACCAATTTCATGATATAATAATGTGATCCCTTGTCATGGATACCCACCAATATTAGATTACGATAAACATATACCGTCTATAATATTTTTATTTATGTAATATTAGAAAATTCATTTTATGGATATATAGTTATATGGTCACCTTTCATATAAATTTGTCAATATAGAACTTAATTCATGAATGAATTGACAAACATGATATCAAAACATAAAATAATAAACATATGTGATAAATTATCAACTTATACATATGAAAATGGAATTAATGAGATGATTTTATAGATATTATCAATGAAAGGATGATAATACAGGAAAGAAAAGAGAATGGTGAAATCATGTTTTAAATGATTCTTGTGGAAGGATTATCATTAAGATTATGTGTAATTCCTTGATGATAAATACATTGATGGAAACTTTCTCTACATGATTGTATCAAAATTTTGAAATGATTATAATAAGGTAACAATAAACATTTTATAGATAAATCCACTGTAAAATTAGCAATATGTAACACATATATTTTATTTTACATAGGGTTATTAAATTATATAAGAATGAATTCCTTCTATAAGTAGTATTAATAAAAAGGTTCACTTTCCTCAAAATAATTTTTATATTGATACATGTTACATTAATGGTTGAACTAGAAATATCATTGATTAAAATAAATATATTCTGTAACACCCTAACCCTATAACCCCAAATTCGGTGCATTATTTTAATACATTGACATGATTAGAAGGAATCATGTCACGAAAGACCGATCAGTTTTGCAGACTTGGAAAATAGTTCACATACATGAACGAAACATTACACATTAAAAAATGAATCACAACAGAATTGATCCATTTATAACTGCATTAATCCCCTAGCTTAACCATGATTATCAAACACAATACACTTCTTAGGATCCTGGTAAAATAAAACATAATAAAGGGGTGAGCTGAGATGCTCAATTTGTATAACTATATAGCCGAAACATTCATAAATAAGCTTAAAATTTTAAGTCAATGTATAAGAATAAAACAAAATCCTTTTAAAATTAAACATCATTATATGGAAAAGATAAATCCAATAATTACATTTAATTATTCAATGGGTATTTAACTAGTTGAATAATCACAAGTAATATCAATAGCTAATTTCATAATGATGGAATGCATAATGCCAGACATCATAACCACATAGTCAAGGCCTTGTGCCAAGAAAAAATTATGATTTTGTCAATTCCTTGTACCAAGACACTAGTTTTTCTCATGAACATACCAATGCATCGAGGAGCTATAGTAGGCTCCACCCATCACCAATTAATTCCAATACATTCCTCATATGAAAATGGTGAAACCTAACATTAAAATTCGTATTAAAACTAACATATGAATTGTAAATACTTTAACCATAAACCATGAATGGTATACAAATAACACATCCACAATAAAACATATCACAAAACCTTCAATACATTATGGACGATTTTTATCCTAATATATCAACTTAAAAAAACTTTAAAATCCATCGAAGGATGATGACATAGATGAAATGAAAACTATTTGATAGAAATACTTCTTTTTATTTTGAAACCATTTAAAAGAAAACATTTATTTTTGAAATATTATTATAAACATATAAGGGGATATTAAAAGGTGTTATAATGGCTGAAAATAGGTGCACCCATCTTAAAAGTTAAAAAACATTCTTAACTTAATTTTTTCGAAATGGTCATAATGTACCTTATTTGGCAAACGAATAAAAGATTCCTTTCAAATAATATAATGTAAAATAAGGGTATAAATGAATTTGAACCATATTCTAGTAAAAATATTTTGAAATATATTTTTATGAAAACACGGATGTGGATGATAAAGAGGTCCCAGTAGATACTTATGTAAAAACAGCCTCGGATAATACAGAGATTGTGAAATTAACCCTTACCTTGCACTTTCCTTTGGTCGAGGGTACGTTTAACCTCCTATATAATGACCATAGTATGCTATTAAATTATTCTAGAACCATATTAATATTTATTATATCATACATGAAACATTTATGAAATTATACTACCCATTTAACAATGATTTCCATGTTAAATTAACATTTCGTGTAATAATCAATTTTGTTATCGTACATGTTTTAACTGGTTATTCATGATTGTATCATTTAGATAATGATTTAAATACTTCTAGAATTTAAAACATGATTTATATATCATATATATTTAGAATATAAATATGTTTAATAGATTGATATATGAAAAGGAAAACACCATTTATGGAGATGGTAGACCGTACGTACGCATAAATGATGTTTCTTTTTTTCATATCGTTTTGAACGAAGTAAGTGAATAAGATATATGTAAGTACATGAATACATATATATATATATATATATATATATATATATCTAGTATAATTATTATTTCATAAATTACATTCTTATTAATAATCTATATTTTTATAATCATCGTTGAATGGTGACCGTGGAAATGAATCACATCGTGTGTGAGGAGACAGTAATCCGTACATACACACGAGAAATAATATCAATATATTGATAGTGAAATTTTAATTAATTGGATGGTATATCATATATAAAGAATCATTAACATGTTATATTTATTATTTACATCATTTAATCTCAATATTATACCCATCTAAATAACGTAGTATTTGAATAACAAACTATACCACGACGTTGAGGCGGTAATCCATACATACGCACTTATGGTGACATGTCATTAATAGGTGGATAGAATAATGAATATGATTGTACCATATTTATAATAACATCACATAATGTATAAGGTACTGGTTTTATTATTTTGGTATGATAATAACAAAGAAAGTGGAAGTGGAAGAAAAGAAAAACATGAAAGAGGGTGGTGAAATTATTACCTCTTCTTCGGGTGTTTCCTTTTGAGTTGATCAAAAGGGCTCCTTAGGATGTATTTCTGATCCAATTAATGACTATAGGTTGATTTGAGGGAAATTGGGAGAATATTTGGGTAGGTCTTTGCTGATAAAAAGTTCTTTCGAGGTGTGAATTTGAGAGAATGGGGAGTGCCCTTTTATAAGAGTGCTGAGGGCCACTTTAGGAAAAATATTAATTATTATTATATTAGTCAGTCATATTCGGTTTATAATGGCTCCAAATGAATTTATTTCGAGTCTAAGGTTGTTATGGGTCGTAATCCTCTCAACCAATAGGTTTTAGACAAGTATAGGTTACAATATTAACCTTATATTTTATATTTAAATCTAAGTTAAATAGTTTAACTTTTACCATGTATTCTTGTATTATTATAATAATTGGTTAATAAAATTACTATAAAATGCCAAAAGAAACCAAAGTGGTTCATTAATGAAATAAATATCATTATACAAGTCGTTTTTTTAAACCTTAGATTTGTAGGAATTCAGTATCGATTTATAATATAATATTTATTTCAAAAACTCTTTTATGTTAATTTTGACAATATTTGGTATTTTGTTTTTGTTAGTCATAAAAATATGGTTTCTTAGAAAAAAATTCATTTAATCAAACAAAACATGTCATACTATCATATAAAATTATTATAATTCATTAAAAGTCTCAAATTACATTTATTTGGAAATTTCTAATATCAATTATTTTAATATTTTATTAATAAGGTAATTAATGCATCATCATTATGTCATAAAAAATTAATTATTTAATGTATAAAAATTATAAACAAAATACCATTATGTATGAAACATTTTTAGATTTATAATGAATATTTATATTTGAATTTATCTTATCTATAACCCCATATTAAAAATGATTTAGTTTGGAAAACATGAATGTAACACTTTTAACTCTTCTTTAAATTAAATAACAATAAATGTCCTAATCTAATACAACTGTAAAAAAGGATCATATGTTATTCCTAAGGATTTTTTGGTCTAAATACACTAATCCAATAGTATTAGGACATGTTTTAGGGTAATTATATTATAATTTTTACCTTTAATTACCCTTTTTACTTTTAACAGTGGTAAATAAAATTTAAATGATTCTATTCACCACAAATTATTTTCATCTTATTGAACCACATTTTACTTATTAATTTTAATTTTGTCTCTCAAATTTTGGAAATTGACTCACTGAAGCGGTAAAATTATGTTTTATGCAAATTTTCAAATGGTCCTAGAAGTTTGGAAAAAGACGGTAAAAAGTTCAATAAAGCTTTATATATCTAAACTTATTATAAAATGACTAAAATGAATTAAATTGAACATATATATGTATTATTTATTTATTTGTTCCTAAAATAACTTAAAATGAAATATCTAATTACTTAAATAAAAAGTCTAATTTAAACAATAACGTAGTGTTTTTCATTATTCATCAAAAAATTAATGTTTTCTGAAAAATACCAAAAATTTAACCTAAGCTAATATTGATATTATGGATTCATAAATGAATTATATTTTACCAAATTAAAAACAAAGAAGTTGGATTTATTAATTTAAAATTAATTCCAGTTGTCAAAACCAAAAGGCAGTTTTTTTTAAAAAAAAGTAAAAATTATCACAAGATTGACATGTGTTTATGTCTAGTTTAAATGTAAAAATACAAATAATGACAAATTTTGTATTAAATTATAAATATATAATCTAATTATACTTTCAAACCATGAAAATTTATAATTTATGACTATAAATTATTTTTATTAGAGAAGTTCTTTTTAGTTAAAATGTTGTATTTTTAACTATTCACCCATATATGAAAGTTATTAAAAAAACAATAAAAAGTTATCGAAATTAAATTTTTATGTCCCTTTCTAAATAAGAATCTTATTTTGTCAAATTTAATATATAAAATTGTCAAATATTGGATTTAAAAAGGCTTCTCTATTAAAAGGCATTAAAATTGTATTTTCTGAAAAATACTTAATCTGAAAAATGGAATTTTTTCTTATATTATGGATAAAAAGAACTTAATATGGATATTAAAATTATATGGTGTATATAACATTCAAAATGTAGTTAATACAATCTATAAATTATTTTTTAATGACTAGTTTGGTATGTTGTGTTGTGCTCCTACTCAGTGTTTCTTGTAGCGGAAGCTATTGAATTACTTTGATGATATAACATACAATGAAATCATGGGGGGTTACATTCTCCCATCCTTCTATAAGTTGAGACCTCAGAATTTGAAATTGTTCTTCCAAAATAAATTGTTAAAAATAGAAAAATACCTTTCTGGGAAACCCATATATGAAATTGGGTTAATAAAATTTAGTCTTAATAAGAAGGAAGGGGAAATGAAAAGGTCACCACGAAATTATGATCTTGATTAGGAGAACATTGGTGGAAATTAGAGACACAAAATTGGTGAAAAAATTTAAATATTTATAGGGAGTGATTGAGGTCATCAATCACAAAAATGTATAAAATTGAGGGCCCTAAAGCCATCAATCATTGATGATTTAAATTATCATTGGTTCAAGAAAACATAAGGAATTAGGATAACATATTTTTGGTTTTAATATATCGTCCCTAAAGTTTAAGAATTAATTTATTCATAGAATAAAAGGAAAAAAATATACTTTACAAGTGGAGTTTAATCCGTTAGCTAATTTCAACCACAAAATCATCTTTCACTCCGAAAGAAAATAGAATTCGAAAATATTCTATTTATCCAAATCGTATATGGTACAAAAAAATAAAGAACTTATAATTCACATGTTAGACAACTTAAAAAGCTACATTATACAAACCAGGACATCACGTATTCCAGAGATAGGTGATCCACCCTTGTCATCCATCAGTTTCCGGTTCAAGTCTCGCGGCCTTTTTAGACGTGACAGGTTTTTACCAAACCTCCGAGTTGTCTTTTTTATGAAAATTCAAAAATAATCTCAAGAAATGATTTAACCATAAGAATAGTATCCAATGTCAAACATAATCAATTACAACCTTTAAACTTATCCAACATACGTATTTCTAAACTCACATTCAAAAATTTATAAAGAAGGTAAAGATAATGAAGATCCTTTTCACCATGTAATAACATCTGAACACCATCATCATGTATTTACTTAAAACATTGTAACACCCTGAATTACCATAAAAATTATTGATTACATTCATGATCCCTTATTCTTTATAGAATGATGGATATAATCCTTCTGTCCAAAAATGTTGTAAACTCCAAAAATGATGGAATATCCAAATAATTAATCAATTTCAAAGTAGTGAAGAATATACAATTTAATTTATCCAAATCAATCAAATATTATTCCAGAATCACTACCTCAGTATCAGAACCATATTATTGTTTATCTTTCTCTCAACCATATCTTTTCCAAAAAAATTAACCTGCTATTGAGTCACTTTTTTTCTTCCACACAATCTCAAGTCCATAATGATATAGTACTACAGTACTATCCTTATATACTCTATAATTATTATAACATGTACATCATTAATACAATACTCAAATGGACTATAATTTAATAAAAAAAATAAGAAATATATTCATTTCTCTTCATCTAACTTAGTATCATAACTTTATTATTATCTAATAGCAACATTTGGGGTATACTCTGATGATTTGGACATTGATTCGCATAGTGTCACAACTCTTTGCAGATGAATCATTGTACATTTGAAATATTTTTCTAACCCTTCCAGTCACGTAATTGGTTTCCTTTTTCTCCATACATATAAAAGACTCACATTTTCATCAAGAATTTACCTAGGTGATTCTTTTCAAAATTATCACATATGGGAAAATACTTCTTTCTCCTCTTCCCTTTATCCATCTTTCTCTCTACCATCCTTTTCTACTCTTTCTTCCATCAAATCCATAGGACAAATAAAATTCATTACATATCTTATTAAGACATTATATTATTTCTTCATATGATGAGAATATGTGGGAGACTATTTCCCTTTTAAATTTTGGCTTAATACCATGAAAGATATGATCCTTCTTAATCTTTCGATAATATGTATTGCTGGAGTTCTCATTCCTTATACCACGATCTATTTCTAAACAATGGAATACACTAGGTTAGTTGATGAATCGCTATTCAAAATTCAAAACTTGTAAAATACCTAACGTTAATTGAAAATATTATGCATATAACCTATAATCCTCAAATGTTTTCTTTGAGGATGTATTTAATACTTAATCCTTCATAATGTCTTGTAATGAGAATGTTCATTCTGCTAAGAATATCCCCCAGGAGTGTCATAACCAAGAGTGTAGCAAGGCCAGTTTTCATGTACTAGGATACCACATGTCAAACATGAAATTCCATGTCGGATTTTTCACTCCTAGGTACATCTGTGCCAGAGTTGCCTCCACCTGCTTGTATCTGAATAGGGATGTATTTTTGAGAAAATATAAAAAATCTATACATTACCAAAATACTAGGAACTTCTTCTATACTAATCCTCAATGTCTATCTTCGGGTAATTTTATCTAATCAGAGTTTATCTAAATCTATTTCCAAGGTTTTTGTTAAACTTCTTCCAATACCAACTATAATGCCCTGACCCCAGAAGCCTAGAGTCAGTGCATTTTTTTAATACATTTGCATGATTACAAGGAATCATGCAGCGAAAGACTGATCGGTTTAGCAGTATGGGAAAATAGATTATATACATGAATGCTACATTACACATTAGAAAATGAAACACAACATAAATTATCCATTTATAATACCATTAATCCCCTAGCTTAACCCTGATTTTCAATCATAATACACTTCTAGGAATCCTGGGAAAATAAAACATTAGAAAGGGGTGAGCTCAAATGCTCAGTAAGGATAACAATATTTCCGAAACATTATTAAATAAGCATAAACATATAAGGCAATGTATATGACTAAAAAAAGCCTTTTAATATTAAACATCATCAAAATATGGCAATGATAAATCAAATAATATTGTTTACTTTTTCACATGGATATTATAGTAGTCGAATAATCACATGTAATATAAATAGCCAATTTTATAATGATGGAATGCATAATTCCAGACTTCATAGCCACATAGTCAAGGAATTGTGCAAAGACTACAAATTATATTTTTTCAAGGTCTTGTGCCATGACACTAGTTTGTCTCATGAGACCTACCGATGCAACTCGGAGCTATAGCAGGCTCCAACCATCACATACTAAGTCTAATACATTACTCATATGAAAAGGATGAAGCATAACTTTAATATTTGTATTAAAGCTAGCATACAAATTGTCAATACATTATCCATAAACCATGAATGGTATAAAAATAACACGTCCACATTCAAACATATCACATAAACTTCAATAAAATATGGAATATTTTTATCTTAATAAATCAAATTCAAAAAAGTTTAAAATCCATCTAAGGATGTTGACATAGATGAAATGAAAACTATTGGAAATAAATATTCCTTTCTATTTTGTAACCATTTAGAAGAAAAATTTTATTTTGTAAACATTATTATAATCTTGTAAGGGAAACTTAGAAGGTGTTATGATGGTTAAAAATATCCACACGCACAGTAGAAGATAAAAAATCATTCTTTTCTGAATTTTTTCGAAATGGTCATAAAGTACCTTGTTTGGAAAATGATGAAAAGATTCCTTTCAAAACAAATAAAGTCAAATATGGGTATAAATAAATTTGAACTATAGTATAGTAAATAGTAAAAATGTTTTGAAATACATTTTTAAGAAAACATGGATGTGGATGATAAAGATGTCCCAGTAAATACCTATATAAAAACAAACTCGGATAATAAAGAGATTGTGAAATTAACCCTTTCCTTGCACATTACTTTGGTCGAGGATACTTTTATCCTGCTGTATAATGACCGTAGTATCTTATAAAATTACAATAGAATTATATTCATATTTATTATATCATATATGATTCACTTATGACATTATACTACCCATTTAATAATGATTTCCATGTTAAATTAACATTTCGGGTAATAATCTCTTTCTTTATCATACATGTTTTAACTTGTTATTCAAAATCTTATCATTTAGATCATGATTTATATAATTCTAGAATATGAAAATAAACTATATATCATATATATTTATAATATAAATAAGTATAATATATAGATATATGAAATGGAAATCAACATTTATTGAGACTGTAGGCTATAGGTATGCATAAACATTGTTTCTGTTTTCATATCATATTGAACGGAAGTAAGTGAATAAGATATATTTAAGTACATACATAAATATATACATACATACAAATATATATATATATATACAGTATAATTATTATTTCTTACATTAAATTCATATTAATAATATATATTTTTCTAATCATCGTTGAATGGTGAACGTGGAAATGAATCTTATCGCGTCGTGGAGATGGTAATCCATACGTACGCGCGAATGACAATATCATTATATTGATGGTGAAATTGTATGTAATTGGATGTTATATCGTGTATAAAGAATCATAAAAATGTTATATTTATTATTTACATTAGTTATACTCATTATTATACCCATCCAAATAACATAGGGTTTGAATAACAAACTACACCACGCCGTGGAGACGGTAAGCCATACATATGCACGTATGATGACATGTCATTCATAAGATGGATATAATAATGAATATTATTGTACCATATTAAAAATAACATCATAGAATTTATAAGGTACTGGATTTATTATTTTGGTATGGGAATAAAAAAGAATAACGAAGTGGTAGAAGAGAAGAATGTGAAAAAGGGTGGTGAAATTATTACGTCATCATCGAGTGTTTCCTTTTGAGTTTTTCAAAATGGATCCTTAGGTTGGATTTCTGATCAAAGTAAGGAATCTATGTTGATATAAAAGAAATTGGGAGGATATTTGGGCAGGGTTGGTACATCCAAATGGATTTGGAGGTGTAAATTTGAGAGAAGGGGGAGTTCCCTTTTATAAGAGGGGTGGTGGTCTCTTTAGGAACACTACGGGAAAAATGAGCAATTGCGACGGGTTATTTGCGACGGGATTTATTCCCGTCGCAAATAGTCATGTTAAAAACTTATTTGCGACGGGGGTATTTCCCCGTCGCAAATAAGGAGGCTTTTGCGATGGGACTGCTTTCCCCGTCGCAAATAGTTTTCCCGCGATTTGGCGCGCATCGCGGGAAACTATTTGCGACGGGGAAAGCAATCCCGTCGCAAATAACCGGCGGCGGTAAAAGGTATTTGCGACGAGAATATCCCCCCGTCGCAAATACTATGTCGGCAGGGGTTATTTGCGACGGGTCCCGTCGCAAATAACTAATTACCGGTTGACCGTAATAAATGTTGGCTAAGGTATTTGCGACGGTACCCATCGCAAATTATACTATTTGCGACGGGAATCCCGTCGCAAATGGGCCCGTCGCAAATAATCTAACCTATAAATACCCCCATCCGTTTTTTTCATTTCATTCTCATTCCTTATCTTCTCCTTCTCTGAAAATTATATTTCTAGAGTTGAGTTTTTCTCCAGTTTAATTTTTTTCTCCGGAGCTGATATTAAAGTTTTGAAGAACGATCAGAACAGATCAATTTTCAAGGTATTTATCTTCATTTTAATTTTTTATTTATTTTTAATTTTTTATTAGTTTCAATTATTATTAATTAGTTGTAATTTAATTATGTTTACATTGTTTTATTATTTAATAAATTTAAATTATTAGTATTGTTTGGTAATTAGGAATAATTAGTAATAATTTTTAATAATTAAGAATAAATATTAATAATTAGTAATAAATATCAATAATTAAGAATAAGAACATTATTACTTTATTAGTTTATTTTATTATTAATATTAAAATAATATAATTTTTTATATATATACAATTCTTTTTTCATCTGTGTGTTTGCTGTCTTCACATGTATTATTTGTATGTGGAGATAGAAAACGCACAGATGAAAGAAGAATTGTATATAAATTAGAAAATTATATTATTTTAATATTAATAATAAAATATATTAATAATGTTATTATTTATAATTGTTGGTAATTATTTCTAATTATTGATAATTATTCATTTAATTACTAATAATTAGAAACAATTATCAATAATTATCAATAATTAAGAATAATTAGTAATAATTAGTAATAATTACCAATAATTAGTATTAATTACCTATAATTAGTATTAATTACCTATAATTAGTATTAATTACCTATAATTAGTATTAATTACCTATAATTAGTATTAATTACCTATAATTAGTATTAATTACCAATAATTAGTATTAATTACCAATAATTAGTTTTAATTACCAATAATTAGTATTAATTACCAATAATTAGTATTAATTACCAATAATTAGTAATAATTAGGAATAATTAACAATAATTAGTAATAATTAGTAATAATTAGGAATAATTAGTATTAATTAGGAATAATTACTATTAATTACCAATAATTAGTATTAATTACCAATAATTAGTATTAATTACCAATAATTAGTATTAATTACCAATAATTAGTATTAATTACCAATAATTAGTATTAATTACCAATAATTAGTATTAATTACCAATAATTAGTATTAATTACCAATAATTAGTATTAATTACCAATAATTAGTATTAATTATTAATAATTACCAATAATTATCAATATTTAGTAATAATTAACAATAATTGCCAATAATTACCAATAATTAGTAATAATTACCAATAATTAGTAATAATTACGAATAATTATCAATAATTAATAATAATTAGCAATAATTAGTAATAATTAGCAATAATTACGAATAATTAGCAATAATTAGTAATAATTAGCAATAATTAGTAATAATTAGAAATAATTAGTAATAATTAGAAATAATTAGTAATAATTAGAAATAATTAGTAATAATTAGAAATAATTAGTAATAATTAGAAATAATTAGTAATAATTAGAAATAATTAGTAATAATTAGAAATAATTAGTAATAATTAGAAATAATTAGTAATAATTAGTAATAATTAGGAATAATTAGTAATAATTAGGAATAATTAACAATAATTAGTAATAATTAACAATAATTAGGAATAATTAGGATTAATTATGAATAATTAGTATTAATTAGGAATAATTAGTAATAATTACCAATAATTAGTAATAATGATTATTAATTACCAATAATGATTATTAATTACCAATAATTAGTATTAATTACCAATAATTAGTATTAATTACCAATAATTAGTATTAATTACCAATAATTAGTATTAATTACCAATAATTAGTATTAATTAATAAATAATTAGTATTAATTACTAATAATTAGTATTAATTAACAATAATTGTCAATAATTAAAAATAAATGTCAATAATTAACAATAATTACCAATAATTAACAATAATTAGTAATAATTAACAATAATTAGCAATAATTACTAATAATTAGCAATAATTAGTAATAATTATCAATAATTAGTAATAATTAGCAATAATTAGCAATAATTAGCAATAATTGGTAATAATTAGCAATAATTAGGAATAATTAGCAATAATTAGCAATAATTAGCAATAATTAGCAATAATTAGCAATAATTAGCAATAATTAGCAATAATTAGAAATAATTAGCAATAATTAGCAATAATTATCAATAATTAGAAATAATTAGTAATAATTAGCAATAATTAGCAATAATTAGCAATAATTAGCAATAATTAGCAATAATTAGGAATAATTAGCAATAATTAGGAATAATTAGCAATAATTAGCAATAATTAGCAATAATTAGTAATAATTAGCAATAATTAGTATTAATTTGCAATAATTAGTATTAATTAGCAATAATTAGTATTAATTAGCAATAATTAGTATTAATTAGCAATAATTAGTATTAATTAGTAATAATTGCCAATAATTAGCAATAATTGTCAACAATTAACAATATTTAGTAATAATTACCAATAATTGCCAATAATTAACAATAATTAGTAATAATTAACAATAATTAGTAATAATTACCAATAATTATCAATAATTACCAATAATTATCAATAATTAGTAATAATTATCAATAATTAGTAATAATTAGCAATAATTAGTAACAATTAGGAATAATTAGTAACAATTAGAAATAATTAGTAACAGTTAGAAATAATTAGTAATAATTAGTAATAATTAGTAATAATTAGTAATAATTAGGAATAATTAGTAATAATTAGGAATAATTAGTAATAATTAGGAATAATTAGTATTAATTAGGAATAATTAGTAATAATTACCAATAATTAGTAATAATGATTATTAATTACCAATAATTAGTATTAATTACCAATAATCACCAATAATTACCAATAATCACCAATAATTACCAATAATCACCAATAATTACCAATAATCACCAATAATTACCAATAATCACCAATAATTACCAATAATGACCAATATTTTCCAATTATGACCAATAATTACCAATAATTACCAATATTTTCCAATAATTATCAATATTTACTAATAATTACCAATATTTACCAATAATTAGGAATAACTACCAATATTTTGGAATAATTACCAATAATTTGGAATAATTACCAATAATTTGGAATAATTACCAATAATTTGGAATAATTACCAATAATTTGAAATACTTACCAATAATTTGGAATAATTACCTTATTACATTATTTGTATATCTTATTATTAATATTAAAATAATATAATTTTCTATATTATATACAATTCTCTTTTCTTCTATGTTTTTTCTGTCTCCACATGTAATATTGGCATTCTTTTTCAAAATTATCAACCTACTCGCCAATGGAGAGGTGAAAGTGAATGCCAATATTACATGTGGAGACAGAATGTGAAACACACAGATGAAAGGAGAATTGTATATAATATAGAAAATTATATTATTTTAATATTAATAATAAAATATACTAATAATGTAATGATGTTATTATTATATAATTAATATTTATGAAAAAAATTATATTAGTATTATTAAAAAAATAAAAAATCAATATAATATTAAAATTATCAATATTTGTAACAGGTTTTGCTTTATTCTCAATATATTCAATCCTTTCTTGTGTTTTTTCTAACAAATTATTCAAAACCAGTAATGCTTTTATATTTTATAGAAAAATATGGAACAACGAGGTCGTCAATAGTCATTATTAGATGACCGCATATGGATAAATCAACGTAGAAATCCAAATGGTTCTGGTTTAAATCCAGTATATATAGAGGGTGTGGAGAGTTTTTTATCATTTGCGGCATCAAATCCAGAATTTGTTTCAGAAGGAAAGTTAAAATGCCCTTGTAGAAAATGTGCATTGAGAATGTTTGACACGTTTGACAAAGTGGGGGAACATCTCTTGCGTTTTGGTTTTCAAGAAGATTATGTTTTTTGGTATCAACACGGTGAACGCAGTTCCAGAGCAGGTGATACCTACTTGATTCCGGATCCATCCCAGTTTCAAGATTTAGTACATGATGTTGCAGGTTCATCTGTTCAACATACAGAAACTCCGGCTGATATAGCTTCAAATCCTGAGTTGGGACCGTCTGAATTTTATGAGTTGTTGAAGTCTACTGAGGATGCATTATATCCTGGCTGCAAGATGAGCAAATTAGAAGTAGTTGCAAAATTTATGGCTATCAAATCAGATAACGGAATGTCAAACACATGTTTTGACCAGATATTTTCTTTGCTGAAAACACTGTTACCCGAAGGAAATGTTTTACCTGCAAATTACTATGAAAGTAAGAGGTTGGTTCGAAATTTGGGACTTACTTGTCAGAAGATTCATGCATGTTCAAATGACTGCATTTTATATTCAGGGGAAAATGAGTCGTTGGATAGTTGTCCCACTTGTGGGCAACTGAGATATAAAGAAGGACAACATGGGAAGTCTGGTTTGATTCCAGTAAAACAGTTGATATATTTTCCGCTTACATCCAGACTTCAGCGTTTATTCATGTCTAAGAATACAGCGACAATGATGTCATGGCATAAAGAGAATATTCCAACCGATAAAAGCTTTAATCATCCAGCCGATGGTGATTCATGGAAACATTTTGATAGAGTGCATCCATCATTTGCTTTAGAAGCTAGAAATGTTCGACTGGGCCTTTCCACTGATGGTTTCTGTCCGTTTGGATCTTATGGTAGTCAATATTCATGTTGGCCTATTTTTTTAACTCCGTATAATTTACCTCCATGGATGTTGATGAAGGAGCCATATATCTTTTTGACTTTACTAATTCCAGGACATCCGAAGAAAAATATTGATGTTTATTTGAAGCCATTGATTGATGAATTAAATTTATTGTGGAGTACTGGTGTCAGTACATATGATGTTGCAACGAAACAGAATTTCATACTGAGAACAGCATTGATGTGGACAATAAGTGACTTCCCGGCTTATGGGATGTTATCTGGCTGGAGTACACATGGTCAGAAATCATGTCCTTACTGTATGGGAGAGAACAAAGCATTTATGCTCATTCATGGAAAGAAACCTTGTTATTTTGACTGTCATCGCAGATTTCTTCCAGCTGATCATCCTTTTCGCAGAAACAGATCTCATTTCAGAAAAGGAACAACTGAAAGGAATGGACCTCCAAAAATGCTATCAGGTTCGGAGTTAAAATCGGTTGTATTTTCATTACCTCCCATCACTTTTGGTCCCACAATAAACCAACAGAAAATTTCTGGTTTTGGGAAAGAACACAATTGGATTAAACATAGCATATTTTGGGATTTGCCATATTGGTCTGATGTATTGGTCTGACACATGTTAGATGTCATGCATATTGAGAAGAACTGTTTTGATAATTTGTTTCATACAGTTTTGGATACGCCAGGAAAGAGAAAAGACAATGTCAATGCACGTTTAGATCTTGCCCAAATTTGCAGGCGTCCAGAATTGGAACTATTTGAGAATTTCAGAACAGAAAGGATACTGAAACCAAAAGCAGCTTATACACTGTCTAAAGAAAACCGTTTATTATTTTGTCAGTGGATTGCAGATTTGAGACTTCCAGATGGTTCTGCTTCCAATTTGGGTAGATGTGTAAAGAATGGTCATATTACTGGATTGAAAAGTCATGATTGTCATGTTATAATGGAGAGACTTCTACCCATTGGATTAAGAGGTCTGTTGAATTCTGTGATTTGGGATTCCATAACAGACATGTATCATTTTTTTCGGGAAATTTGTGCGGCTACGACAGATTATGATGCTCTAGGCAAACTTGAAAAAGATGTTGTTGTAATTATATGTAAACTGGAAAAAATATTTCCGCCTTCTTTCTTCGACTCAATGGAACATTTGATGTTACATTTTCCATATGAAGCCAAATGTGGAGGTCCGGTACAGTTTCGATGGATGTACCCATTTGAAAGATGCATGCAAAAATTGAAAAGAAAAGTACGCAACAAAGCATCTGTTGAAGGATCTATTTCAGAAGCTTATTTGCAAGAGGAAATATCTTTTTTATGCTCCCATTATTTTGAATCTGAGTATCCTTCAAAACACAACCGAATGGGACGGAATGAGAGGAATATTGATGAAATCGACAATCAATTATCTGTTTTCAACCAGTCAGAGCTTGGTTTTGGTGGAGTTTCTGAACGCTGGCTTTCAGATGATGAACATCATAGAGCTCATACGTATGTTCTGCTCAACTGTGAAGAGATGACATCAGTTGTACTGTAAGTGTTTATATCACTTATTCTATCATTTATGTTACATTAAATAACTTTGGTTTTTATAGGTTGTATGATAATCATATCAAGAAACAAATTCCACAAATTACAGCAGCTGCTCTCGAAGAACGGCGACTGAAAAATTTCTCTCAGTGGTTTCAAAAACTGGTAACATAAATTCTTTATCATTTAGCAACTCATTAAATGTGTAGTTTACTATATTGATAATTATTTCACAAATCTTCAGGTGTCTCGACATGCTGATAAAATTGACAAACGGTTGTGTGTATTGAGTAACCCACCTTCCAAACTTGTTAAAACTTATAATGCATATGTGGTGAATGGATTACGATTCCACACACATGCATATGGGGAATCGAAAAAAACAATGAACAGTGGAGTTAGCTTGAGAGGATCTCATAATCGAGAAAATGAAGTTGACTTTTATGGCATACTTGATGAAATCATTGAACTCTGTTATCTTGGACAACTTTACATAACCATGTTCAAATGTCGGTGGTTGGATACAGAGAGAGGCGTGCGTGTTCATCCGACTCATGGAATCATCGATATTAAATGTAAAAGTGTTCTCGCAGTAAATGAACCATTCGTATTGGCTCAACAGGCATATCAAGTTTATTATGCAAAGTACTGTGCAACATCAAGAGACTTGACTGATTGGTGGAGTGTAATAAAAATCAAAATTCGAGACAATCAGTTTAGTCAAAGTGAATGTGCTTTCACTGATGTGCAAAGAATTGAAGTTTTTCAAGAGAGTACTCAAAATCAATCTTTTTTACAAAGAGATATGAGTATAGATGACGACACCCCACATTTAAGAGTCGGTGATGACGATGATGTTAATGATGTCACACATGAATTTGAAATGGTAAGAGATGAAGCAACTGCAACTCGAATGGATATCGATGATGTTGAGGAGGAATATGAAGATGACATTGACATATATGAAGATGATGATGAAGATGAACACTTATAGAATTCCTTGGTATTTATATACAATCATAATATGTATATATGTATATATAATAGTAATTATCAATTATTTGCTAATATTAACATTTTCTGTTTCAGATGGACGAGGCCACATTTCGTGAGTTGGCGGAGGCTGACCTGCCTTTCGATGCGGATGAGTTGCTGGCAGATGACCCTCAGCCTGCAGGCGCTCCAGGGAGTACGCGGAGGGGGTGCGGTCTTGCACGATTGATGATTCCTGACCCCGTCCCCGAGCGACGTCCACGTCTTGGGTTTGATCCGCGCACCCGGATGTGTGATAACCTGTGTAATAACCTGTGAATTTGACTAAGATTTCATTAACCTATTCACATAATAAATGTTTATTATTTTTTCAGTTTTTTGCATATAGCAGTCGGACAGGGCAGTGCTATTTTGCGCAACTATTTCTCTCAGCCGTGGACCACATGGGAGCAGATTCCCATTGATGTGCAGCAGGCCATGTTCGGCCATTGGTTGGTACGTACGTAAATAAATAATTTTTATTTTGAAAATTATTTCATTTCTAACTTGATATTTTGATTTATTTGTAGGGTTTATGGTATCCGATCGAGGATACCATGCGTGACGCCATCCACGAGGCATGGGAGATGGCCATGCGTGATCACCTTCGTCAGTTTTTGCACAATTTAAGAAAAGCTGCGATGAAGAAAGCAGGAGTGTCAGATTTTGATGAGTCATGTAGAGCACACCGACCAGAGTACATTTCATCCCATGTATGGGATGGATTATGTGCGCACTGGTTTAGTGGTTCCTTTCAGAGGAGATCATCAGTGGGGAGGCAGAATCGGGGGAGGCAGGAGGTGACTCATCGAGTTGGGAGTCGTTCTTTCAGTACTCATAGACAACATCTGGTACGTACATTATTTATAAATATTTTATATAACTATAAATATTAACAGTTTATTTTTTATTCTTATAGGCTGTCGAGCACCCCGATATTACAGAGTACGACGTATATCGGAGGATGTATAGTGATCCTGCTACTGGGGAGCTCAGAGGTGATCGTCAGCATCACATCGTGGTCAGTATTATTTGTTTTCAAGTTTAAAAATTAACTGCATATAATATATTCACAATTTTAATTTTAAATTGCAACTATAGGAGTCATATGAGGCCGCAGCGGCACAGGCCCGGCCTGAGAGTCAGGCCGAGTCATCAGATCAGACCACTGCCCGTCAGTTTGATGAGACGGCATGGATGCAGGCCACCCAGTATGCCTTCGAGAAGGGCCGGGTAGTTGGTATCGGCTCTCGACTGACTCCCGGAGATTATTATGGCAGTGCTGTGATGTCGGCATCCAGCTCGAGGGGAGCTCGTGCATCTTCTTCTACACAGTATGAGGAGCAGTTGCGATCTCAGACTGCACAGATAGAGAGTCTCCGACAGGAGCAGGAGCAGATGCGTCAGCAGCATGAGGAGGAGCGTCGACGCCAGCAGCAGCTGTACGAGGAGCAGACGAGTCGGTGGCAGCAGCAGCATCAGGAGCAGATGGAGTACATGCGCCGACTCACTCATGCTTTAGGGATGGAGTTTCCTCCACCACCATCTGCAGATCCCCCACCTCCCCCCTCCCCCCTCCTACAGATTAGAGTTTGTATTTCTGTTATAAAATTTGTGAAATCAAAATATTTTTTTTCTATTCGTAGTTTCTGTCTCATTATAAAATATTAATAATATTATATTTTTAAATAACAATATTAATATGAATAATAATAATATTTATATTTTATAATATTAAATTTTATATATATATTAAAATTTTATTTATATAATAAAATTTTATATATATATTAAAATTTTATAATATTATAATTTAATTATTTTTTTGTAATACTTGAATTATTTTAATATTTGAATGTAAAATAATTCACTTATTTTTATATTAATTAAAATAACTTATTAATATTTTTTTTATTTATGAATTATAATTGTAATATTATTATATTAATTAAATTATTTATTAATATTCTGTTTTTTTTATTTTTGAATTATAATTATACTATTATTATAGTAATTAAAATAATTTATTATTTTCATTTGTAAATTATAATTCTATTATTATATTAATTAAAATAATTTATTAATAATTTATTTTTTTTATTTTTTTATAGTATTTGCGACGGGATACTGTGCCCGTCGCAAATACTAGTATTATTAATTGTTTTTTATTTTTTTTAAAAGAGTATTTGCGACGGGACCCGTCGCAAATACTAGTATTATTAATTTTTTTTATTTTTTTAAAAAAGAGTTTTTGCGACGGAACCGTCGCAAAAACTGTTTAAAAAGTTTTTTACAAAAATACGGAATACTATTTGCGACGGGGAGAATGCCCGTCGCAAAAATAGGCTTTAGCGACGGGCCCGTCGCAAATAAGTTAAGTTGCGACGGCGTTTTCAGCAACGGGCTATTTGGGACGGGACCCCGTCGCAAATGGCTATTTGCGACGGGATCCCGTCGCAAATAGCCCGTCACAAATACCTGCTTTTCTAGTAGTGGAAAACATTAATTATTATTTTATTATTCAATAATATTCGGTTTATAATTGCTCCAAATGAATTTATTTGGAGACTTAGGTGGTTATGGGTTGAAATCATCACAACCAATAATTTTTATACAAGTTTAGGTTACAATATTAACCTTATATTTTAGATTTATCTCTTAGTTAAATAGTTTAACTCTTTCCATGTATTATTGTATTATTTTAATAAATGGTTAATAAATTTACAATAAAATTCCAAGAAACCTATAGTGGTTATTTAATGACATACCTATCATTATATATGTCCTTTAGCTGATCCTTAGATTTTTAGGAATACTATATACATTAATAATATAATATTTATTTAAATACTCTTTAAGTCTATTTTGACACAATTTTGATTTTTGTTTTAGTTAAAGTAATAACATTAGGATTAATTACAAAAAATCCATTGAATCAAACAAAACATTTCCTTTATACTAGAAAATTATTGGAATTCGTCAAAAGCCTCAAATTAAATTTATTTGGATATTTATAATATCAATTATTTTAATATTTTATTAATAAGGTAATTGATGCATTATCATTATGTCATAAATAAATTTAATTATTTAATGTCTAAAAATAATAAATAAAATACCATTATGTAGGAAATCTGTTTATCTTTCTAATGAATATTTATAGTCGAATTTATCTTAAGTATAACCCAATATTCAAAATGATTTAGTTAGAAAAACATGAATTTAACACTTTTAACTATTATTTAAATTAAATAATAATAAATGTCCTAATCTAATAAAAGTGTAAAAGAGGATCATATTTAATTAATAAGGTTGTTTTTAGTAAAAATACACTTATCCAATAGAATTAGGACATGTGTTATAGTAATTATATTATCATTTTTACCATTAATTACCCTATTTTCTTTTAACCATGGTAAATAAAAGTTAAAAGTCACTATTCAAAAAAATTATTTTCATCTTATTAAACCACATTTTACTTATTGATGTTAATAGTGTCTCTTTAATTTTTAAAATTTAACTCACAGAAGAAGTAAAATTATGTTTTATGCAAATTTTCAAATGCTCTTAGAAGGTGGGTAAATAACGGTAAAAATTTCAATAAAATTTACATATCTAAAATTATTATAAATTGAATCCAATTAATTACATTGAATATATAGAGTTATTATGTATCTATTTTTACCTATAATGAGTTAATATAAAAAAAATAGTTACTTAAATAAAAAGTCAGTTTTAAAAAATAAAATATTGTTTTTCACTATTTATAAAAAATTGAATGTTTTCGAAAAAATACGAAAACATCACCCTAAGATAATTTGGATATTCTGAATTAAAAAGTGAAGTCTATATTACCAAATTAAAAACATATACTTTTCCTTAATTAATTTAAAATTAATTACCATTTTGATAAAAAAAAAGCTGGTTAAAAAAAAGTAAAAACTATCAAAAGATTGACATGTGATTATGTCAAATTTAGATGTGAAATTACTTATAATGACCAACATTGTATAAAATGATAAAAAAAATTTAATTATACTTAAAAAACATTAAAATTTCTGAATGATCACTATAAATTATTTTCATTAAAAAAGATGTTTTCAGATAAAATTTTGTATTTTTCACTTTTCACCCAAATATGAAAGTTATCAGAAAAACACAAAAAATTTATAAAAACTAAATTTTTTGTCCTGATTCTAAAGAAGAAGATTATTTGGTCAAATTGAATATATAAAAGTGTCAAATATTGGATTTAAAATGGTTCACTATTAAAAGGTGGTAAAATTGCATGTTCTGAAAAATACATCCTTTATTTGAAAAATTGAATTTGTTCTTATATGATGGCTATGAAAAAAATAATATAGATGTTAAAATTATATGGAGTATATAACATTCAAAATGAAGTTAATAATATTCATAACATATTTTTTAAAATCTATTTTGGTAAGTTGTGGTGTGCTCGAACTCTCTGTGGCTTGTAAGAGAAGTGATTGAATTACTTTGAAGATATAACGTACTATGAAATCTTGGGGTTTCACATGTTATATAATTAATTTATTTAATACACACAATACAAAAAATAAATTACATATTAAATGTTTTAAAAAAATGTGTTACTAGAATTGGAAGGACATATTATTATAACATTATAGATTTATCAAACGGTTTAACAGAAGGGTCTCGGAAAGAATGACGAACAATAATTTGAATAAATAGTACTATATTTTATTTTTAAGCATAAATATGTATCAAATTAAAATTAATTTTTTTTATAAAAATAATATAGAGAGTGTTAAGGAGAAAACATTTACCATAGTTAAGGGATTCGTTAAACATTAAAGAGAACCCTTGAATAATTAAGTGATCCATATATGAGAATTGAGAGATAAAATGATAAGAAAACCACTTTTAAATAAATAAGAGGGAATATTTATGGGTGTACATAATTTTATTTATTTAAAAAAATTAATTATTAATTAACAATGGTTTGGTGAAACTGGTGAATATAAGTAAGTAAGTAATGTTTTTAGAAAAAAGATCACCCATAGATTCTAACAAGATATTTTCTCTAAAAAAACATAATGTTTGATCTAAAAAGCTAGTTTTATTGGAATTTAATCATTTCAAAAACTAAATGGAATATTTTGAATATTTTATACAACATGTGTAATAAAAATATTTTTCAATAGAAAAAAATAGATTTTATAATTTTAGATTCTTTGTATTATTGGGAGGAAGAAAAACATGGTGAAGAATAATCTGCATAAAAATTATTATATTTATGTAGGTATTTAAATAATAATATAAATTATTATAGCACAATATATTCATATTTTATACAATATTTCAATATTCATCCCAAAAATCATTTATTTCCAACTATTATAAAACATTCACCACTACCTAATTTTGATGTAAAAATTGAAAAGTATACATCCATTTTAAAAAACAATATTCTAAAAATTATAAATTTAATTTTTAAATAAAATATAAATAATTCATAAAATATTTTTTCAATGTATACTACTTTTTATATATATTAAAAATAATTAATATTGTATTATAAAATGAATATTGATTAACATATGTATTAGATGCTATAAATATTAAAATTTAATTAAATATTAAATTTATCATTTTCAATAGTAAATTATTATATATATGTTATCATTATAATGAACACATCAATATCCTTATTACTATAATATATATTTTATAAAGTAAATATATTGATTTGTGGAATTTAATTGTGAAATAAAATTCAAAATGTATTTTAAAATATCATGCATTTAGTACATGTGATTTTATAAAATAAAATTGAGAAACAGTTATTTTTATAATATATATGAAAAAATTTTAATATAATTAATGGAATAATAAAAATTATTTCTTAATATTAAATAATCCCTTTCAATATTTTCTATGTTTAACATATATAATAACTTAGTCATTATATTACTATAACATGGGAGAAATAACATCCAGGATAGAGTTGGATAATGGTTTTATCCCAGTGACTATTGAACTCCCACCATTGGATAAGAACTACTACCTATATTTTAAAAACAATTGGTTGTGTGATTTAACCATTTATAAGAAAACAATTAGGATTACCAATATAACAAAACTATAACTTTAAATAATAAATAATAAAATAATTTCATTCAACCAAAAATATAGAATAAAATATAAAATTGTTAAAAAAATAAGAAATTTAAATGTTTTTAGTTGGTTAGTCAAAGGATGAGTCAATATGAGGTCACCCATTGGATTGACCAAAAATTCCAAAAAATGACAATTTAACCAAATAATAAATTATACTATATATATAATATATTTATAGCCTCAACATTAGGAACTAGAACGTATCTATTTATTTTCATATTTAAAATATACTATAAACCATTGTGTTTCATCCAATGCCTAGATCTTATAAATGTAAGACAACAAATACATTGAGAGCATATGTGCCAGGTGTGAGAATAAATTACACAGTATGAGGTTATAACTCAACCCTAAATCATTAGTATAATTCCATGGTGTATATGTTTTAAATTTTATTAATATATATATTTATACTAACAAAATGCACATAATAATAGATAAATAAAAACAATCTATCCCAAACATTTATAGATGAACTTATAGTCTAAGGAAACCATATATAAACAAATCATCATTATGATATATTTATGAATTAAACCCCAATATAAAATATTCCCAATCTTATATTAGAGGGAAATTATCGGATAGAAATCAAATATAGTGTATATTTGATTTAATTGAGCCATATGAATTTGAAAATAAATCTCAAGTGTCATGCTCTGCAAGCATAAAATCACTAGAAATCATCTATAGACACACCCTAAATAAATTTCCTTATGATTATTGATACAATTTCTTATGGGTAAAACAAGATTGGAATAGCGGCATGCCACAAATTCTATATCAATATACCACTTGAGAGTCCTTACCATATGTAACATAGATAATATAATTACAATTCACTCCAAACCTGAATATTTATATAATGGGAAAATAAATATCATATATCAATAACATATATAATGCATGAAAATTTACAATAATAAATTCAAATCATTATGAAACCATAATCATATGAGGACACAACAAATCATATTGAAAACTTCATATCACTAAATTTATATAGCATCAAAAAGTTCGAAACAATAAATAAATTAGGATACACGTACAAACCCACATAATATATATGACCATCAAAATATTCCCATTATCAATTTAGGATTTCCTAATAAATATTTTTTTATATTCCAATATTTTATTAAACATGTAAAAATATATATCTTAATCACATGAGAACACATCACTAGAATCATAAAATTTATCCAATAGTTAGTTAACTACCATTAAAATTCACTATAATGCTAATTTTGGATAAAAAAAATTATTTATATACTCTAATTTCACAAGTCATCATCTTATTAAATATCAAGGGTGAAATATGAATTCCCATGATATGTGTAGGAGATCAAAAATGTTTTTAAAAAACCATCAAAAAATTCTTGTTAATTTCTAAATTAATATGATCCCCGGTTGAGGTAGATGCATTTTATTCCCTAGCATGACACTCATATAACCAACATAATCCAAAAATAAACAAATGAATAAATTATGTTTATCTATCATGGCCCCTAATTCGTGTATTCATGATGCACCAAATTCATATTTTTTTGAAACCTGGTATATTATATAAGAGGGGTGAGTAGGACTGATCTACATGAAACATGGTCCCCTGGTCAATAGCTTCAATCACTTTTAACAATATTTGCTAATTAATATTTTGGGGATATTTTTTATAAAACTGTTTTTTGAAATATAATTACACTAAAAAATGAAAATATAATATAATGATGAAATTCAATTAATGAAATGTGTATGTGTAGATAACATCATAAGAATATATTTCACATTCCATAAAAATATTTTTTTTATTAAATAATTACCTTTCTCAATTATCAGTAATCCAAAATTTATAAGCTTTTATGAGAACATTTTTTCAATCACAGAAAAATATATAAATTCTTATTATATTATATTATCAATAAACTATTATATTACATTAAATGAAAATTTCTATAGTGAAATTATTATCCATGTTTCCAAAAATTGAAGCCACATATTTGTGTTAGAATCCGTTGATTTTTCAAACTAGTTATCTAGATTATCTTTATTTTAATCATTAAATACAATATAAAATTATTTTATTTTTTTCAAAATTTTAGGTAGAATTTTTATTTATTTTAATTTTATTATATTTTAATTTTCTAATTTTAATATAGGATTTATTATTTTTTATTACTAATTTTTTAATTCCTTTAATTTCTTTTCTTGTTTAATCTAATTAATTTTAGTTTGGATTTATATTTACCAAATTTGTTCTCTTGATTTTTTTTCTAATTCAATAATTACTCTTTTTTCTTATAGTTTATTTTTATAAGTAATCTTATTTTCATTTTCATTTTTTTTACATTTTGTAGGGATATTCATTCATATTTCATAAATTTTGTATTTTATATTAAATTCCATTTTTATTATTATTTTTTAATTGAATGTTCTTGAATTCCTATGTTATTTTAATTTTCTCTTCTCCTCTTTTTCTATTTCAATTTATTTATCACCCATAGTGGCCCAAATAAAAAGAAATTAAAGAGGAGGTAAATTATAAAATTAAATTTACATATACATTATAGATATTTAAATTAAAAATTAATATAAAATAAAATATGAAATATAAATTTTCATTTATGATTTATAAAATGATTATGAAAAATGTTAAAAATAAATTAATTTTAAATTTTAAAATTAAAAGAACTGTTATTTTAATATAAATATTAAAAAAGTGTAACTATTACATTTTAAAAAAGTATTCAATTGATTAAAAATTAAAATAAATAAATTTTTAGATTAAAAAAATAAAACAATTTAAATCAAATATTTATAGATGAAAATGAATATAGAAAAACGTGAAAATATTAAATCTATGAAAATGACTATAAATTAAAATTGTATAAAGATCTAAATATCATGAAAATATTTTTATATTTTTTTATAGTAAAAAATAATGAAAATTTAGATAACTTATGATAATAATCACTATGTAGAATTAATTAAATCTAAAATTTAATTTTATTTCAATGAATTATAATAGAAATGTTATATGTTTTTTTTAATATTAAGCTTTATTCTTTATATTTGGCTTGATATTACATTTTCCATATTGACCGATGTGAGTTTCTACCACATGGTGAGTTTTTAGTCTGACATAACATTATTTTGGTAATGAAAACAAGTTAATTAGTGTTCAATATTTTTATTATTTCATAGACATTATGCTTTACATGTTAAACTATGTTCTTTGTGTCAAGATGTGGACTGAGTAAATGATATTGAGCATTCCCAAACGTAAATTCTATTGTGATTAAATGCATGATGGATGGTTTTTATTTAATATTACAATTTTGATTATTTATAATTTTGATGGTATTATATATGAAAAAATATTACGTGTGGGCATTTTAATTCTTATTTGATTATGTGGTACTAAAAAGGTTCATTTTATCCACCTAGTTTAGCAAAAATAGGTAGTACAGATTTGTGAGAAATGATCCTTGTTATTTCACCAAGTAATTTAGAATTTAAACTAATCACTATATTTATTCATATTAATAGAAATTTATACTTTCAATATAACTAAAAGATAAAAATAAGAATCTAACAGAAGATTATAAATTTTGAAGTGTCAATAATGGGCCAGGATAATAATTTAATTTCAGAGATAAAAATTGTTTTGGAATTTCATATAATTTATTATCCACTTAGTATATCTAATAATTTTTTATAATTGAAGGTTATTATTATATTGATGTTATATATTTTTATTGAAACTGGTTTTTTAATTATTTTGGTTCTATAATAATAATTATGTTAAGTATTTTTCAAAGATTTTATGCCAAAATTTATTAAAATAGGTTGAATATAGTGACCAAGACGTCCTATTCTGAATAGATTGAATATTCTCCCCACTAGTAAAATGTCTATTAGGTTATTATATCTTCTAAATTTGGTCATCTGTGACATCACATATAAATATTTCTATCATCCTTATTGGTATCATTCCCCAGTATTGTAATAATTTTCTATTAATATGGGATTTCATTTGTAATTATTTTACTTAATAGTGAGAAATATTAGGGTTTATTTAAAAAATAAGTCACCACTTGACCTAGAGTAGGAAAGCTAGATAAAATGACATATATAATCAATATATCTTCCAATAACAGCATAGATCCAATATAAGTTCACACTAAGTCTCAAATTCCAATTCATTCAAGTCAAAAAGTCCATTCCATTATCCAAATTTGACTCAATAATCATTATAATAGGATTCACACAAGAGAATAATTGAGATATAAATTATTCCAATTCATATAAGGAATTATAAGACCAATGATCTATGAAAAAATAGTTAATCATATCCTTAAAATATTATCATGATATAATAACATCAATAATTACATGGATTGAGCCTTGGTGAACCATGTATATATATGTGGATAGATTATTTAAGTAAGTTACATAGTAAAGTATAATGGGATCATAAGAGATTTTTTGATAATAATATTGTTTTAATTATCATTTAATTGAAAAAAATGAAAAGTCAATATTCGTAAAACTATATACTATCATTACTTATGATGTGTTGAGAAAGTATTTTATGACCATTACTATATGTTTTCAAAATCCCTGAAAGATGAGGGAGACCTTGAATTCATATATGGTAATGAGTTAAAATTAGTAATAGAAGCATAAAAAATATCAAAGACCATGTTATGGAATTTTTCTCATTAAAGAATAAAATTAGTTACCTAGTTTAATTCTTTATTCTTTGAACTTTAACGAAAAAGTATGTAAGTGGTCAATATAACTAATGGATAATGATTAGTGGATTAGGATCCAAAGGATTATTTAAAACATGCAAGAGTATAATTTATAGTGGCCGAAAGACTTTACATTAATAAAATAAAGTGTGCATAATGTTATCTCTTTGACGCACATAATTAAAGAATAATTTAAGCTATTAATAAGAGGATATATAATTTTTCATTATGTTAAACTCATCTAGTTCATGTACTTCTAGGTGAACATTATCCATACTATAAATGTCCAAATGATTATTCCATTCTCTCATATAACACATCAATGAAAACCATTACAAAAGATAATTTCTTCAGTAATAATTGTGGAAATTATAAAACAATTTAACCCAAACTAGTTAAATAATATTAAATGTTTTAGTTCGATTGAAGTAGGATATTTTCAAACACTCAATATAAACCTGGGTCCTCTGAGAATCCCTAAAAAACTACCTTTGAACCTAAATGAAAATAATATGTTAAAGGGTGTTAACAAAAATATCAACCATGATATTGTAAATTACAAAGATATAATGAAAAAAGAACACAAAATGTATTCCCTTAAATAAATAGTAATTCATTAAAATTTGGAAGAAATTATAGCATAATTCGTGTGGACCACTCAATTAAGACTTAATATGCAAGATTTAACAACATAACAAATTTCATATTCTATTCATACGAGGGAAAAATAAATTTTTCAAATATCATCACACATTATAAAACACAAATAGGGAACACTACTGGGTAAAATAGGGTTTAAACGTAGATAAGAGGCAAAGGTTATATTATTCCACATTGGTATAGAAAAAAAAGATCGAAAAATCCCTAATTTTCAACCAACTAAAGTGACATACACAACTATTAATGAGCATGATCATACAATATAAAGGATAATAAAGTTGGAGAAAATGTAAAGTAAAATTAAATAAACATGGATTAATCTAAAAAATTGAGAAAAGTAAATGGAAATATAATACCCCATGATTTTTTGATAATTTCTCAAAACAATATATTTCCTTAATAGATTTTAATACACACTAGCATGAGTATAAATGAACATAAATGTAGTATATCATTATAACATATCCATTAATATGGTTTATTGAATAGTAATTAACATTTTTTAACATATATGTATAATATATTTAGGTAAATATTGAATATGTATAAATAATCTCTCATTTTTTAGTAATATAATTATAGGTTTTAAAAATACATTTTTACCCAAAAATGTATTTTATTTATTTGGTAATCAAATTATATAATATATTTCATCAGAATTTGGAGAATTAATTTGAAAAATGGAACATAATTCTTGAAACAATCTTGTTAAAATTACTATAGAGTTATTTTTTGATAATTTTCTAAAAATATTTTTTTCTAATGAATAGTGAAAATACTAATTTTTATTGAAATACATCTTTCCTTCTAAATCATTTATAAAGTTTATGTTTATTTAAAAATATTTCTGAAGTAAAATTAGTTTGATTATATTATTTTTAATCAAATTAATGGAATTTAAATTGATTTTAGTTTTGATTTTAATATAAATCTGTTTTAATCACGAGAAAACATTTTTCTGGAAAACTAAAATTTACCACTTTGTGGGTTTAATTTTAAATTAAATTATACAATTTATTGGTATTGAATCCTGAAAATTGGATTCCATATTTTGAATATGTTGGTTCAAATTTTTTAGAGGTGATATTTTTATCATTATAAATAGTATCTTTGGTAAAACATTATCACATTTGTAATGCAAAAAGTAGTGAAATAGTGTTAAAACAATGTGATAAGGTCTTATTATCATTCCAAAAAATCAAATTATTTATTTTTATGGGATAAACCTTATATATCCATAAAATTTAAAATATATGAAATATTCCTTTCATTGTTATTTGATAATATTATTGGTATTATTTTTTCAATATAAAATTCTAAAATGTCACACTATTTACATTATTATCTCTAAATGCTTTTATTTAAGGATTAAAATGGTATAGGTTTGGTTCTAAAAGATTATTTGAAAAATAGAATAATTTTTTATCTTATTTAATTATTTTATATTTTTAGTAATGAAATAATTTCTTTAAAAGCCTAGTTAACCCGACCACAGTGCCTGTGAAATTATAATAAAAACCATATAAATGATTGTGAAAAATCTAAAAGTAATATTTTTTGGATGAGTTATAATTCCCCATGAATTTTTTATATGCTTAAAATAAATTATTGATGGTTTAAATGTTTATATTTCAATAAAATGTCTATAATAGTGTGTTTAATGTAAAATTAATTAAATAATGTCTAATATGGAATTAATAATATTTTATAAAAAATTACATTATTTAATTAATTAAAAACCATTAAAATATTTAATGTTTACAAATACTAATAGAAATTTTAAAAAATGTAATCCCTGGGAAATTCATGTGAATTGTTTTAAAATATAAATAAATATATTACTCTTTAAAATTGAACAATTTGTAACAGTCATTGAGGTTAAAATGATTTAATGAATTGGTTAAACAAAAACTAAAGGCCTGAAATTAAACAAAAACCTTTCTAAATTTCATTGGATGAAGATATTTATAAAATAAAATCATAGATTTCAAATTCATTTCAATTTGAATAATTATACATTAGAAATAAATTATATATAATAAATTATTTTAAGTAATTTCATGTGTGTAATTTACCCCACATATAAAAGGATACCCATTCCCTAATTTTGTTACAATAATTTCAACCATGTATCTTAACAAATAACTATTAAATTGTGCTCTCCACATCAATATCCATGAATTATTTGTGATGGTATTCCCAAAATACAATTTAAAGGGTCCATAAGAGAAGTTCTAACAACTATATATATATATGATACTCATATAATTTTTGAATTTATGATAATGATGGAACCATGATCAATGTACAAGGACCAGAACTAAAGAACTAAAATTTTTCTGAAAAATGAAACAGTTTACACTTAAAAATAAGATTTTTAAAAAGGAATTATTAAAAAACCTTATATTGAAATGTTTTAAAGGGATCATATGAGATATTATATGTATGCACATGAATCTAGTATAGTGTAATTATAAATATAATTTTTTTATAATTGAGGTTATGGAACTTTCAAATCATGTATAAATTGAGTATGGACTTATGTTATAATCTATTTTGTATCATTATTATTTACGATCTTATTTCCAATAATGTAATTTTATATCCTAAATATCAAGGATCTAATATATTTTCATCTATTTTGACTAATTCTAGAGATTATGTTTTTTCTTTTCAATCTTCTCTATTTTATAACTTAGAATTCCAAAAGAAATTTTTTATGAAGTATCTATATTACATTACTTTTCAGCAGAAAAATCCTTTATTCAATTTCAATATTTTCAAATAAAATTACAGAGTTTTTTAATATTCTATTCTTAGTTTTTAAATTTATTTGTACATGTGAATGATATTTTAAAAATGGTTTAAAATAAATATTTCTTTTTTTAAAATGAGTAATTTTTTAATTTTAAATGAAAATGTAAATGGAGGAGTGTTTTTCTAACATACATGACATGAAAATCCTTCCCTACTATTATGATCACTTAATTATTTTAATATTCAATTATATGTTTTCCATGTTTAATTTAAGGGAAAATATTATCAATAATAATTTTTAGAATATTTTATTTTAAAAAAGTTATATAAAACAAAATGTCATTGTTCTAAAGAAATGTTCAATGCAATAGTTTAAGGGAATTTATCTCTAATACGAGATCATTTGATTTTACTTATTATTTACTGGGGATATGATTCAATGTTACCATCCTTATTATTTCTCTATAATTTTATCATTATTTTAATTAGTTTTTTATAAAAAAATATTATTTCCAATGGTTTATGTTATGATAGAAAGAAAAAATGTTTATTGAACTGCGTTCAAAACACCGAGAGGAACCAACCTATTTGGATTGGTTTATGGTAAACCAGGCCATCTTCATGGGGAATTGGAACATCGTTCATTTGGGGAAATTAAGAAAATGAATCTCAATTTAGTGTATGATGGATAGGAATGTTTATTTCAATTTAAGACATTGGAATAAATCGGGAATGATATATATGAAAAAACAAGTATTTACAAGGAAAAAACAAAAAATTGGCATAACCAAATTATTGCACGATGTACTTTCAATACAGGGAACGATGTTTTTATATTTAATAAATGAATAAAACTACTCCAATGAATCTTGATGTCACAATGGTCTAGTCCATTTAAGGTCATCCTTTTTTCCTTATAGAACAATTTAAATTCAAAGAGATGGGGAACCACCGTTCAATGTCAATGGTCAAAGATTAAATTTCATTCAAGAACCATTCCATAAAGGACGTTTCATCAACCTCTAGTTCCACTTAGTATTAAAAGATTCAATATTCCATCAATAATTGAAGCACTGACTGGGAGGAAACCCATGGTAGGATGGTTTTTAGATATGTTATATTAGGATAGCCACCCAACAGTTTCTTATTGTGTTTTGTTTACTGTGTTTTTACTTTTTACCTATAGTATGTCAAGCTCTACTAAATCCTCTATCATCCTCGACTATCTAGTTCAGCCACATTTCCTAGGAAATATTGTTCTCTAGAATGCTATATCTTATCAAAACCAGCAACTTCCATGACTGATGATTCCTTTCTTACCACATCTCCTCCATGCTCACACAACTACACCTAAAGTGATCAACCTGCTTAAATGACCATGTTCACCCAAGGATAGTGCCTCTAGTAGGATAAAGAAGAAATGGAGCCACTGAGATGATGGTACCCATGAGTATTTTCCATGTCCACATTTTCCCATATGTAATTTTATCGCATCATCGTTACCATGTCCTTTTCATGTTTTTTATTTTTCATTTCATTACATGTTCAAAACTGTTATGTATATCCTACACAATATGAAGAAAACTCATATCTCAGTTTCTCATTTTACATTTCATCCATTATTCTGATATTCAAACTGAATTTACTTATGAACTGATATTTCTTATCCAGTTTAGGAATTTCTTTTTATAACAATTTGTATTTACAATTTCATGAAATGATATCTTCCACAATCCCCATGGAATACCATGCACTCCAGGGATCTCTCAATTCCATTTAATTTCTATTCTATCCTCCAAAATTATATTTCCAAATCCTCTCACACAAAAATGAAAAACTAGTCAAGATTTTTTGCACTAATAGTATTGAAACTATCTCATTTTAATGGTGGGAGTGTTTCTCATGTTTCACTTATGACTCACATAAATGTTTCATTTTTTTCACTAGTATATGAGACAGTTTTCAAACAACAAGCATGAATTAAAACTAAAAAACACTATGCCTTTGTAATTAAAGAATGATTTATGTTGAAAAGTGTTAATAACCATCTTTGAAGTATGATTAGAATTTTTTGGGATGATTTCTATCTTTTTAGGATTAATTAAAATTTAAAACATTGGAATTAGGATTAATTAACCCATTAATTAAGGTTTATTCCCTTTGTGATTTCCTATTTCTTATTGAATCCCATTACACATGAGGAATCATGGCCTATGATTGAATTTTATTTTCTATGCATATTTATTAAGAGAAAAATATGGCATGTAGACCTACTAAAACATTCACTCATATCATATCAAAATAATAAATAAATTTCTATAGAATTAGAATGATTTGGGAACTCGTTGATAGCCACTTCCTTGAGTCCCAGTTGATATAATTCGTTTGTTCATCCCATAGATTCTAGGATTGACCTATTAAAATTAAGCTTTTTGAAGCCTTTTCCATTCATACCAATCTCTTTATACTATGCTTAAAGATTAACTTTGATCACTTGTGGAGGAGGCATTCATACTGTAACTCCCCGACCCCAGAAGCCCAGAGTCGGTGCATTATTACGTATCATTGGCATGATCACAAAAGATCATGTCTCAAAAGAACGATTAGTATAGTAGCCTTGGAAGTAATAGATACATTCATAAGGTTTACATTAAAACGAAAAATGGAAAACTACAACAACATTTTTTCCATAGACAACATTGAGATCCCATAGACTATCCATGCAGCTCAGTCATAACATACTTCTTCGTATCCTGGGAAAAATAAAACATAGAAAGGGGTGAGCTCAAAAGCTCATTAAGGATAATAATATAGCGGAAACTTTCATAAATTAGCAAAAACATTTAAGTCAATGTATAAGACTAAAACAAAAACCTTTTAAACTTTAAGTTCAGCATAATATGGAAAAGATAAAATCAAATAATTCCAATTACTTATTCACATAGATATTATACTAGTCGAATAATCACATGAAATATCAATAGCCACTTTCATAATGATGGAATGAATACTGCCAGACTTTTATAACCATATTGTCAAGTCCTTTTTCCAAGACTACAAATATGATTTTATCATGGAATTGTGCGAAGACACTAGTTTGGCTCATGAGACCTACCGATGTATCAAGGAGCTATAGCAGGCTCCACCCGTCACTTATTAAGTCCCCTGCATTCACAAATTAAATGGTTTAAATATAACATAAACATTAATATTAAAAAAAGCATACGAACTTTCAATACATTATCTATAAACCATGAATGGTATAAAAATAAAACATCCATAGTCAAAAAAATCACAAAAACTTCAATACAATATTTAATATTTGTTTCAACTACCAACATGTTTAAAATCCATCAAAGGATGTTGATATAGATGAAAATGATCAGTAATATGCATCGAGAGAAAAACCCATTTTTCATGAAAAACATATAAAATTAAAAAACATTTAAAAATAATATATTTAAAGACATTTTTGAATCAACGTGTCCCATACAACTTTGAATCTTTTGAAAGGAATTAACATTTTTAAAACATTCATGTTCATATAAATAAATCCTTAAAACCCATTTTGAAAACATGGACATTGATGAGAATGATTTAGAAGAATAAATATTTAAAACATTTAAAATGATGTTTTAGTTAAATAGTACCTTAAACTAATCAATTTGAAATGTCTTTTATGTAACATGGACATTGATAATAGACATGTCCCAGAATATACTTACACATAAACAATCTTAGAGTATAATGAGATTGAGGATTTAATACATAACTTGTAATTTTCCTTGTTCGAGGGTAGGTTAACCTCCTATATAATGGTGAAATAATTTTTATTAAATTATAAAATAATTATATACATTAATACGATATCATATATGATCTTTTAATATTTCATTGTCAACAACATTTTAGTATTATCGTCAAATCGGGTGTTAACTGATTCATTTTCATTTATATGATTTGTTACGTAAGTAATGTTTCTTATGGAAATATGTATATTATTAATATTCAGAATGATATTAAGTATTTAATAATTATTTTTAATCATCTATTGAAAATTATTCTTGAATGGATTACGAAGGGGAATGAATCTCATCGTGTTCGTGGAGACGGTAATCCATACGTACGCACGAGCGACAATATCATTCTTTTGATATGAAAATAATATATAATTGGATGGTATATCATATATACAGAATAATTATCATGTTCTATTTTTTATTTACATCAATTACACATAATTATTATACCCATTAAAATAATAATGTATTGAATAACAATTACACCACGACGTGGAGACGGTAAGCCATACATACACATGTATAATGACATGTCATTAAAAGGATGGATAGAATAATGAATTGGGTTGTAATATATTTATAATAACATCACAGTATATAGAAGATACTATATTTATTATTAAATAATAGAAACAACAATGAAAAAGGAATTGGAATAAGAAAAGAACTTGAAAGAGGTGATGAAATATTTACCTCTTCCTCGGGTTCTTCCTTTTGATTTGATGAAAAGGTATCCTTAGGTTGGATTTATGACTAAAGTAAGGCCTCTAGGATGAACGGAGGACATATTATAGGGTATTTGGTCAGGGGTATTCCAATCCAAATGGCATTTAAGGTGTGAATTTTAGAGAAGGGGGAGTGCCGTTTTATAAGAGGTGTGAGGGGCACCTTAGGAAAAACTAGATATATTATTTTGTAATAAAATAATTTTCTATTTCTAATGGCTCCTAAATGAATTATATATAGTATAAGGTGGGTATGTGTCTGAAAACACTCAACCCATAGGTTTTATATAGGTTTGGGTCACTATATTAACCTTATCTTTTAGATTTAACTCTTAGTTATATAGTTTGACATTTACCATGTCTCTTTGTATTTTTATATTATATGGTTAATTAACAAACTATATAATTTCAGAAGAACCCCAAGATGTTATTTAATGATAAAACTCTCATAATATAAGTATTTTTTCTGAGCCTTAGATTTTTTGAAATATAATATCGATTAATAATATAATATTAGTTTTAAAAACTCTTTTATGTCAATTTTGACACTATTTTGTGTATTGTTTTTTCTAAAATAATAACATCATTATTACATGGAACAAAATTCATATAACCAACCCTCACAAGTAATATTAACCAATAAAATTAATTTAATTCATAAAAAGTCTCAAATTACATTTATTTGGATATTGATAATATCAATTTTGTTAAACTTTCATTAATTATGTAATTTCTGCATCATCATTGTGTCATAAATAAATTTAATTATTTAATGTCTAAAAATTATAAATAAAATACCATTATGTAAGAAATATTTTTATCTTTCTAATGAATAATTATAGTCGAATTTATCTTATATATAACCTTATATTAAAAATGGTTTAGTTATTAAACTTTGATTTATCACTTTTAACACTTCTTTGAATAAAATAATAATAAATGTCCTAATCTAATCCCAGTAGACCTAAAGGATCAAATTTTATTCCTAAGTTTGTTTTTGTCCTAATTACACTTATCCAATATAATTAAGACTTGTGTTAGGGTAGTAATAATATCATTTTATCCTTTAGTTACCCTATTTACTTTTAATCGTGGTAAATAAGAGTCAAAAGTTATTATTCACCAAAAATTATTTTTATATTATTGAACCACATTTTACTTACTGATATCAACATTGTCTCTAGTATTTTTGAAATTCAATTCATAGAATCTGTAAAATTATGTTTTATTCAAATTTGCAAATTCTCCTAGGAGGTGGGTAAAAGACGGTAAATAGTTCGATAAAATTTTATATATCTAAACATATTATAAAATGAATACAGTGAATTATGTTGAACATTTATATGTATTATGTATCTATTTTTACCTAAAATAAAATAAAATAAAATAACTAATTATTTAAATAAAAAGTCGATTTTGACCAATAATCCAGTGTTTTAATAATTCATCAAAAATTGAGTGTTTTCAGAAACATACCAAAAATTCAATCTAAGCATATTTTGATATTAAGAATTAAAAAAAGAAGTCTATTTACCAAATTAAAAAAATATAAATTTAATTTATTAATTTATAATTAATTCCCATGGTCAACACCAAAAAAATATTTTTATGAAATAATAACTACAAAAAGATTGACACTTGTTTATATCCAATTTTAATGTGAAATTACTTCAAATGACCAAAATTGGATTAAATGGTAAAAATATAATTTAATTATACTTCCAAACCATTCAAATGTGTATTTGAACACTATAACTAATTTTTATTAAAAAATTTGTTTCTAGATAAAATTTAGTATTTTTACCTATTCACCCAAATTTGAAAGTTATCAGAAAAACACAAAAAATTTATCAAAACTAATTTTTTATGTCGTGATTCTAAATAAAAAGTTTCTTTTGTCAAATTTAATATATAAAAGTTTCAAATATTGTATTTGAAAAGGGATTACCATTAAAATACGGTAAAATTTCATTTAAAAAACAATACTTCTTTTATCTGAAAAAACGAATTTGTTATTATATTATGTCTAATAAGCTCATAATATGGATTCTAAAATTATAATGATTATATAAAATTCATAATTCAGTTAATACTATTCATAAACATTTTTGAATGACTAGTTTGTTATGTTAGGGTGCGCTTAAACTCAGTGTTGCGTGTAGTGCAAGTTATTGAATTACATTGAAGAAATAACATACTATAAAATCTTGGGGTTTTATATTCTCCCCTCCTTAAATAAATTCAAACCTCACAATTTGAAAAAAAAATTCGAAAATAAAAGGTTAAAAATATAAAAATACCTTTGTGGATAACTAATATCGGAAATTGGGTTAATAAAATTTAGTCTTAATAGGAGACAAAGGGAAATGAAAATGTCACCACCAAATTATGATCTCGATTAGGAAAAAATTAGTTGCAATTAGAGACACATAATTGGAAGAAAAATGTAAATATTTATTGGGACTGATTGAGGTCATCAATCACAAACAAGTGTAAAATTGAGGGCCTCAAAGCCACCAATCTATGATGATTTAAAATATCATCGGTTCAACAAAACATAAGGTATTAGGTTAATTCATTTTTTGTTTTAAGATCCTTAACTAAAGTTTATGAATTAATTTCTTCATATAATAAGAGAAAAAATATACTTGACAAGTAGAGTTCCATCCTTTAACTAATTTCTACCACAAACTCATCTTTCACTATAAATGATAATAGAACATAATAAGTCTCTATTTATCTTAATCGTATATGGTTCAAAAAAATTAATTTATAATTCATTTGTCAGACCAATTAAAAAAATACATTATACCATCCAGGACATCACGTTGGCCAGTGGTAGGTGATACACCCTTGTCGACCTTCAGTTGTGGGTTCAAGTCTCTCGACCTTTCTGGATGCGACTAGTTGTCGGCTGTCCTTCGGGTTGTCCATTTATAAAAAATCCAAAAAAAACAAATAATATTACGAAATGATTTTACCTTAACAATAGAATCCAATGTAAAACTTAATACATTCAATACTTTACACTTATCTAAAATACTTCTTTCCAAACTCACGGTCCAAAATTTATAAAGATGTAAAACACAATGAAGATCCTTTTTACGACGTATTAACATGTGAATACCATCATCATGTATTCTTTAAAATATGGTAATACCTAGAATTACCCTAAAACATTATTGATTACATTGATGCCCCCATATTCCCTATAGAATATTTTATATATTCTTTATATCCAAAAATTTTGAATACTCCAATACTGATGAAATAAACAAACCATTAATCAGTTCCAAGGTAGTCAATAATATCCAATAGAATTTATCCAAATCAACCATCTCTTATTCCAAAATCAATACCTCAGTATCATGACCATATTAAAGTTTTTTCTTTCCTTTAACCTTATATTTTCCAAGAAGTTTAACTTTCCATTGACTCACTTTTCTTGGTTCTATTAATCTCAAGCCATTAAAGAAATAGTACTAAATTACAATCCTTATATAATTTATAATTTTTATAACATGTAAATCAATAATACAATACTCAAATGACACAATAAATTAATAACAACATAAGAACTCTTAATCATTCATCTTCATCTTCGGTAGTATCATAACTTGATTATTATCAAATAGAAGCATTTGGGGTAAAATATTATAATTTGGACATTGTTTCATTTAGTGTCCCAACTCCTTGCAGGTGAAGCATTATACATTTGAAACATTTTTCTCACCCTTGAAATCACATACTTGAGGTCCTTTTACTCCACACTTATAACAAACTCCCATTACATTGAAGCATTTACCATGGAGATTCTTTATACAGTTGTCACATAAGGAAAAATATTTCTTTCCCTTATTCCCTTTATCCATATTTCTCTCTACCATCTTTTTCTTCTCTCACTTCCCTTCAAATCCATAGAAATCTGAAAATTCTTTACTTATCTTATTAAGACATGATACTTTTTCTTCATATGATGATAATACGTGGGAGATTATTTCCTTTCTAAATGTTTTTATAAAACTATGAAAGATATGATCCTTCTTACTCTTTGGATCATGCATATTGTTGGAAGTCTCATTCCATATATTGGGAGCCATTTCTAAACAATGGCACAAACTAGATTAGTTTATGAATTGAAATACATAATTCCAAACATGTAAAATAGAAAACATAAATTGAGCAGTTTATGGATATAATCCATAATCATAAAAAAAATTTCCTTGAGAATGTATATACTCATAAACCGTTAATAATGGTTGGTAAAGAAATGATAATTATTCTAAGCATATCCCCTAAGAGTTTCGTAACCAAGAGTGAAGCAAGGCCCGTTTTCGTGCACCAGTTCCCATTTGAGTCTCGCTCAAAGCGATGTTTTCAGGTTTTACCCCAAGGTACATCTTTTCCAGACCCGCCTCTACCTGCTCGTATCAAGATTGGGAAGAATTTCTTAGAAAACATAAAAAATCTCTACATTACCAAAATTATACGATGTTCTTATATACTAATCCTCAAATTCTATCTTAGGGTTATGTTCTCTAATCAGAGTTTACCTAAATCTAGTTTTCAAGGTTTGTACTAAACTTCTTCTGATACCAACTGTAACGCCCTCACCCATGAAGCCCTGAGTCGGTGCATTATTACATATAATTGACATGATCACAAAATATCAACTCTCTAAAGGACAATTAGTTTAGTAGCCTTATAAGAACTAGATACATTCATAAGGTTTACATTACATTGTAAAATAGAAAACTACAACGACATTGTTTCCATAGACAACTCTGAGATCCCATAGACTATCCATGTAGGTCAGTCATAATATACTTCTTCTCATCGTGATAAAAATAAAACATAGAAAGGGGTGAGCTCAAATTCTTAGTAAGGATAATAATATAGCGTAAACCTTCATAAATAAGCATAAACATTTCAGGCAATGTATAAGACTAAAACAAAATCCTTTTAAAATTGATCTTCAACATAATATGGAAAAGATAAAATCAAAAAATTCCATTTACTTATTCACATGGATATTCTACTGGTTGAATAATCACATGCAATATAAATATACACTTTCATAATGATGGAATGAATAATTCCATAATTTCATAACCACATTGTCAAGGCCTTGTGCCAAGACTAAAAATAAGAATTTTACAATTCCTTGTGCCAAACCCCAGTTTGTCTCATGAGACCTACCGATGCATCGAGGAGCTATAGTGGGCTTCACCCATCACATACTAAGTCCAATTAATTCCGCATATGAAAAGGTTTAATCATAACATAAACATTTGTATTAAAACTAGCATAAAAAATGTCAATACTCTATCCATAAACCATGAATGGTATAAAAATAACACATCCATAGTCAGACATATCAGAAAACCTTCAATAAAATATGGAATATTTGTATCAACATACAACCAGTTTAAAATCCATCAAAGGATTTCGATATAGATGAAAATGATAGGTAAAATTCATTGAAAGAAATACCGATTTTTCATGAAAATAATTAAAAGTCATCCAATTTTAAAGAGAATACATTTACAGACATTTTTGAATCAAAGTGTCCCATACCACTTTGATTCTTTTGAAAGGAATTAACATTTTAAAAACATTCATGTCCATATAAATAAATCCTTAAAACCTGTAGAGACCTGAATCATGATGTACATAGACATTACATTTCTTTTTAGGAATACTTAATACATAACAAAAATAGACACACAAGGACAGAAATAGTTTAGTGTCTTTGGAATCTTTAAACGTAATCTTCTAATCGTTGTGAATGATCTTCAAAATCTCCCATTGAGATCTCACACTTTTTGTTTACTTACCTAAAACATTTCTTTTAATCTTGGGGGAAAAGAAAACATAAAAAGGATGAGCTCAAATGCTCAGTAATGGTAAGCATGGATAAAATAAAACATACCACATACATTTGAACTTAAAAACATGAACATAATGTTTAAACATCAAAATCTTGAGCAACACCATAAAACATGGATGTATATAAGGCATAGATCATAATGGAACATAAATCATGATAAAATAGCATGGGAATAAAACATGTAATTTTGGAAACCATTCAGCACTTGTTATGATTTCCATAGTAGCCAATGCATTGCTGCCAAGACCATCTTAGTGGTCAACGTCCCTTTCTGAATCGAGTTCACACCTCGTTCCAGTCCTGTATTAATGAAACGGTTTAACTTGTTGTTCCAGACATGTCTATCTCATGAGATATAAATCTTTACCCAATGCATTGGAGGGAGATATAGGTCCCACCCATCTCATAATGAAATCATTCTTACCTGTGCCAAAAAATAAACATACATCATTCATAATAAGCCAACGAATAAAATGGGGTTCATAAACATCATCCCATCATCACATAATCCGTATAAAAGAAATGGATATCATTTCATAATAAGAAAAGTGAAACCATGTAAATAATAGAGACATTACACTTGAGACATACACATATGAAATAATGTCATCTTAGATGGAAAATGGTTTTGATAAAACACTTGAAATGAATTCTTGAGAAAAATATCATTTCTTCTTCAAAATCATTTTCTTTTCACAAAATTCCATGAAATTTTATAATAAAAGATATTTTGTTGAAAATATTCATGAAATATTTTTGAGTAAGCTTCATGAAAATAAGGATTTATAAAACCGTAACAATCCTTTCATGTTGTATATGTTAAAAAAACATTCTCCTCGTACTTTTGTCAGAAAAGTAAAAAAGTACCTCGTATGGAAAAAAAAAGAAAGATTCATTACATACCATGTAGTAAAAGTCAAAAATGGGTAAAAAGGATATTAAAAATACATAAGTACACTTTTAGAAAACGTGGACATGGATGATAACAATAACCCCAGTAAATACTTACGTATAAGCAATATCAGATAAAAAATGAGATTTGAAAAATTATCCCTTACCTTATGTCCAATTTATTCCGTATGTGTCTGTGACTCCTGTATAGTGGGTTTAAACATATTATTAACTTGTAACAGAATCATAATAATAATTATTATATCATATATGATTCACTTACGACTTTATATTACCCATTCTTTTGTAAATTTCTTGTTAAAGCAACGTTTTGGGTAAAATCATTTCATTTATCATCCGTGTTTTGAATATGATTAATTAGATAATGGTTACATAATTCCATAATATAAAACATGATTTATATATAATATATATTCATAATATACATATATATAATAGATCAATAAATGAAAAGAAATACACCATTCATGGAGATTATAGGCCGTACGTATGCATGAACGCTGTTTTCGTTTCCTTATTTAATTGAATGAAATTAATTAGATGACATACATATATATACATAAATACAGTAGCATTATTATGTCATATATTTCAGGATTACTTATTATATATACATTATAATCATTCTTTAATGGTTAACATGGAGAGTGAATCTCGTCGCGTCGTGGAGACGGTAGTCCGTACGTATGCACGAGCAATGATATCATTCCCATATTAATTAAATCGAATTGGAGTGAATGATCTAATATCATAGAATTAGTATGATGTTATAATAATAATATGTATTTATTATTTACACCATTATACCCAACCAAGTAAGGTGGTGGTGGAAAAACAGATTACACCACGGCGTGGAGACGGTATTCCGTACGTACGCATGCGTGGGGATTTCGTTTTCTGTAGGATGGATAGAAGGTGAAAGGGGGTTGCTTCATATTTATAATAAAATATCAGTATAGTAGTGATACTAATGTTATTACAATATAATTAAACAACTAAATAATATGAGGTAGAAGAAGAAATAAATTTGAAAGAATCAGTAATGGATACTACCTCTTCTTCGATATGCCTCTTTGAAACCTCCTCTTAGGGCACTAAGATTGGGTTTTGAAGTAGACCAGGACCTATATGATGTTTCTAGGGAATTATATAGATAAATTGGAAGAGGTTTTACGATCTTGAAGGCTCAATGTGGTGTGAGGAGGAGAGGGAGGAGGTGCCATTTTATAAGGGAGGAGAGGGGCACCTTTGGAATCCTTAAAAATATTAGTTTAATATTAATTCAAACCCCAAATATAAACATCCAAAAATTACCCAATTAGAATATTAGATGATATAGGGTTTTAATCTCATCAACCAATAAAATTTATACATGTTATGATCTTATTAAAAACCTTATCATTTTGATTTATTTTTATTTAATCTATTTAAGTTAATTTGTGGTAATAAAATTCTAAATTTTAAATTGTTATAAATAATCACTTATGTGTTGTTAATATTACATAATTGGATACTTTATGAAATTTTAGACTATATAAATTTCCATTTATAATTTTTAAATATTTTTTGGATTTTTAAACAATTTAATAATATGTTATTTCTATAAAATAACAATAGGGTCAATTTTGACAGTATTCATTTATATGAATTTAAATAAAATCTAAATAGAAGATATATTCAAACTAAAATTTTTAATAGATTTATAACATGTCAATGATGTCTAGAAAATTCGTGGAGAACATTAAATAGTTCATATCATATTTATTTTAATATTTTTAAAACCAATTATTTGGTATATTGCTTAATAAAATAATTAGTACAACATTATTGTATAATTATTTAATATACTTATTTGTTGAATAAAAATTAAAAATAAAATCCTTTGATGAATATAAATATCTAATATTTTATAATAATAATTGTACTCTAATTTATCATCTTAAAATAACAATATTTAAATTGTTATATTTATTAAATTATGAAGGTGACAACTTTGGCATCATTTAAACTAAAATAATATAAGTGTCATAATCGTTTTAATAAGGCTCTAAATGGTAAAATATTCTACCATTGATTGATTATGGTTTATCTTTATATAACCAATAAGTTTGTTTCAGGTTTTTGTGCATTTCATGGTCACTATTATTTTAATAAAAACTATATTCTTGATTTTTCACTAGATAAACAATTTCTGCATCACTATTGTGTCACAATTAATGATAATTATTTAATCCCTAAAAATTACAAATAAATTCATATGATGTAGATAATTTTATTAGATTTCTGGAGACTATTCAGGTTCTAATATTCATTATGTTTATCACTAAAGTAAAATTATTATACTTATAAGATTTAAGAAAGTGACATGTTGTCAGTTTCTTTGGTTTTAATAATAATTAAATTATTTTTCATAGAACAATGTCCATTAAATTAATCTAATCCGACCCTTAGGTGATATGGGTCAACTTATAGTCATCCAATAGGATTTTTACAAGTGTTAGGGTAATTTTATAATCTTATTTTTACCCTTAATTACCTGATTTACCTTTAACTATAGTAAATAAAAAATTTCGTAGTAACTATTCATAATATCAAAAAAAACGTTACCTATTAACATCATTTGGATCCAATGATTACAAATATGGAATCCATTTTTTCAAATTCAATACACAGAAATTGAAAAAATTAAATTAATATTAATCCCGTTGTCGAATGAAAATGTGTTTTTGTTTAAAACATTCCAAAAGATTGAATTGATTTAACCTACGACTTGAATATAAAATCAATGCTAATGACATACATTATATTAAATGGTAAAAATTAATTCTATTTATACTTTAAAACCATTCAATATTTTAATTTATCCATATAAATTATTATGATGAAAAAAGTTGTTTTTAATTAAAATATAGCGTGTTTTTACTATTCATTAAAATATGAAAGTTATCAGAATAATAAGAATAATTTATCCAAGGTAAAATTTTATATCCTGATTCCAAAGAATAATTTTATTTTGTAAAATTGAACTATAAACATGTTAAAACTAGATTTAATATGGGTGTGCCATCAAAAGGCGGCAAAACTGCATTTTTTTGAAAAAATACTTATTTTACCCGAAAAATTTATTTTGTTCTCATTCCATGTTCTAGAAAATTTTTAAGATGAATAATAATGTTATAAAATTCAAACTTTAGTTAATACTATTCATAACAACTAGTTTATATAACATATCGTTGTTTAGTGAAACTCGGTATTGCGTACAACACATGCTATCGTTGAAGGTCGTGATTGCGTGTAATGCAATCCATGTTAGGGATGCGTGTACTGCAAGATCCTTTTGGTGTAGCGTAAAACACAAGACATAAATAAAAATAAAAAGAATATTTTTCATAAAATATCAGGGTGTTACATTCTACCCCCCTTAAAATGGATTTCGCCCTCGAAATTCGTCGGGGTTATAAATGGTTTACTAATCGAAAGTTTCTTTAATGGAAACCCACATCGTAAAATGAAATACCAAAACATAAATTTAAAAACTAAAGTATGAAACGTAATGGTTACCCAAATTAACTAATCACTGGGCCTACACATAGGAGAACATAGATGAAAAAATATGGATTTGGAAGAGAAATCTAACCATCATGTTCTGATGGAGAGTGGTAGAGAACATGGCTTTGAAAAAGCCAACAATCAGAAAACCATAAATTTGTGATGATCTCAGGTGCCATCTGATTCATTGGATATAAGAGCACTAAGACAACATTTTTGGTTTTCAATATCATATCCTTAAAGTTGAAAAAATTGAATTACAAGAAATACATTCATGATTTTGGTACAATCTCACTATTGTTCGTGCTTTGAACAATTTACACTTCATCTCTTAAAGAAATGAAGTTGATTTTGTTATTTGTGAAGTGTTAACAGGTCATGTGATATAATGATGGGTCATTCCATCTGTTTCAAACAAAAGGTTAGCAAAAGTTATCAAATATACTTAAGTCCATCTATGCTGAGTTTAATCTTATATGATTCCAAAAATGAACTTATACTTCATCTATCATGTCGCTTAATAAAATAAAACTAGTTTCTACTAACCATGGACTTCTTGTAGACCATTGGTAGGTGATAAAGGCCAGTCGCACTTCGGTTGTGGGTTCGATTCCCACAGCCTTGTCTGACGCAATGGGTTGTCGCCCGTCTTGTAGGTTTTCCTTTTTCTAAAACTACATTACTATAACAACCCATCAATAATATAGAAAAACGTTCTATCCTTAAACAATACTATCTTATGTATAACATTATCCATTCCAATATTTAGGCTTATCTAAAATACTTTGGTCCAAGATCATAGTATAAAGAAAAAAATTACTAGAAAGGTTATATTCCAAGAATGTGAATACAAGTATTTATCTCACATATATCATAAGATATATCTTGTTGGTTGCATTCCAAACACATGAATACCTTAATCATGTATTCTTTCGAAACATGAATTACCATAGAACCTTAGTGAAAACATGAGTGCTGTCAGAAGTAAAATCTTTCCACATACCAAAATCCCAAAAAATCTATATAATCAAACCATAATATCACTTAGTCCTTATATCAGTCATGAGCTCATGAATACAATCAAATATCTCATTATCTTCTTATCCCTTCATTATATGCATATCATCTACTTTCTGAATAACCATCCATGGTTACCGGTACCATTCAACATATAATTTCAAATACTTTAGGAAAAACAATAGTGTAACAATCCTTATATGATTCTTAATTCCATAGGACCATACATTATTCTTTATAAACATACAATAATTCCACTAACTTCTTAAAAAACTGACTAAGCTTCATCATTTCTTTCATGTCATATTTCATTTGTAGTCTCTTCATCATAATCCACGTAAATACTACTCATATGACCATGCAGATTCTCTTCATGATGTTTTCCCTTAGGGAATTGGTTTGAATAATTCCCATACATTCCACATTTAAAACATCTAATCATTATTGATGTCATAGTAATACCATTATCCTTGTCCATGGTGTTAACTAAACTTTTTCCTTTGCACTTACTGGCTTTGTGTCATTCATTTCCAAACCTAAAGTATCTTCCAGTTCCTTTGAAACAATCTCCCCGACGCCTCTTCCCACATGATTTACATGAGGGAAATTGAACGTCCTTTCCTCTATGATCATCGTGAAACTCCATCATTCTCTTATTATCTGAGTCGGGAAACATACCAATGTTGAGATTATTGATCATATTATGAGATTCCTGATTAGGCATAATAACGATGTTTGGACTTCCAAATCCTGTTTCATTTGGTTTCTTCTAAAGAATATCATTCCATTGTCCACCATATCCTAAATTATCGTGAATGTTCCTATTTCCATCCATTTTCTAAAACCCAAAAAGAATAGTGTGAGAGGAAAAAATCATGCTAGGGAAAACAACATAGTAAAGGGGGAGTACCCACAATATCTAACATGTTAGGTTAAATTCTAAGATCATTACCGTAGTTCTAAGACTATATCCTATACGTATACTTATCGTTTGGGACATCCCTAAACATACATTAGAAATATCTCTAGGGATCTCACTAAAGTTTTCGCATCCTAGTTTCCAATGGTTAACTAAACCTTTCCTCTGATACCAACTGTAGAGAACCAAAACATGGCGTACATAGACATTACATTTATTTTTCGGAATACTTAATATAGAATAAAAACAGACACACAAGAACCGTAATAGTTTAGTGTCTTTGGAAACATGGAACGTAATCTTCTAATCGTGGTGAAAGATCTTCAACATCTCCCATAAAGATATTACAATTTTTGTTTCCTTACCTAAAACCTTTCTTTTCATCCTGGGGGAAAAGAAAACATAAAAACGGTGAGCTCAAATGCTCAGTAAGGGTAATCATGGATAAAATAAAACATACCATATACATTTGAACTTAAAAACAGGAACATAATGTTTAATGATCAAAATCTTGAGAAACGACATAAAACACGGACGTACATAAGGAATAGATCACAATGGAACATAAATCATGATAAAATAGCATGGGAATAAAAAATGTAATTGTGGTAACCATTCAGTACTTGTTATGATTTCCATAGTAGCCAAGGCATTGCTGCCAAGACAATCTTAGTGGACAAAGTCCCTTTCTGAATCGAGTTCACTCCTCGTTCCAGTCCTGTATTACTGAACTGGTTTAACTTGTCGTTCCAGAAATGTCTATCTCATGAGATATAAATCTTTACCCAATGCATTGGAGGGAGATATAGGTCCCACCCACCTCATAATGAAATCATTTTTACTTGTGCCACAAAATAAACATACATCATTCAGAATAACCCAACCAATAAAATGGGTTTCATAAACATCATCCCATCATCACATAATCCATATAAAAGAAATGGATATCATTTAATAATAACAAAAGTGAAACCATGTAAATCATTGAGACATTACACTTGAAACATACACATATGAAATAATTTAATCTTAGATGGAAAATTGTTTTGATAACACAGTTGAAAAGAATTCTTGAGGAAAATATCCTTTCTTCTTTAAAATCATTTTATTTTCACAAAATTCCATGAAATTTTAAAATAAAAGATATTTTGTTGAAAATATTCATGAAATATTTTGGAGGAATCTTCCTGAAAATAAGGCTTTATAAAACCATAAAAATCATTTCATGTCGTATAAGTTAAAAAAACATTCTCCTCATACTTTTGTCGGAAAAGTCAAAAAGGACCTCATATGGAAAAAAAGATTCCTTACATAACTTGTAGTAAAAGTAAAAAATGGGTAAAAAGGACATTAAACATAGATAAGGAAACTTTTATAAAACAGGGACCTGGATGATAACAATAACCCCAGTAAATACTTACGTATAAGCAATCTTGGAGAAAAATGGGATTTGCAAAATTATCCCTTACCTTATGTCAAATTTCTTCCATATGTGACTGTGACTCTTGTATAGTGGGTTTAAACATATTATTAACTTGTAACAGAACCATAATAATATTTATGATATCATATATGACTCACTTACGACTTTAGATTACCCGTTCTTTTGTAATTTTTTGTTAAAGCAGCGTTTTGGGTAAAATCATTTCATTTATCGTACCTATTTTGAACATGATTACTTAGATCATGATTAATTAATTCCATAATATAAAACATGATTTATATTTAATATATATTCAGAATATACATATATATAATAGATCAATAAATGGAAAGAAATACACCGTTCATGGAGACGGTAGGCCGTAGGTACACATGAACGATGTTTTCGTTTCCTTATTGAATTGAATGAAATTAAGAAGATGACATACATATATATATATACATAAATCTAGTAGAATTATTATGTCATATATTTCATGATTAATTATTATATATACTTTATAATCATTCTTGAATGGTTAACATGGATAGTGAATCTCATCGCGTCGTGGAGACGGTAGTCCGTACGTACGCACGAGCGATCATATCAGTCCCATATTTATTGAATCGAATTTGAGTGAATGATCTAATTTCTGAGAATCACTATTAAGTTATAATAATCATATTTATTTATTCTTTACACCATTATACCAATCCAAGTAAGGTGGTGGTGGAAAAATAGATTACACCATGGCGTGGAGACTGTATTCCCTACATACGCACGCGTGGTGATTTCATTTTCCGTAGGATGAATAGAAGGTGAAATGGGGTTGTTTCAAATTTATAATAACATATCAATATATTAGTGATACTTATGTTATTACAATATAATGAAACAACTAAATAATAGGAGGTATAAGAATAAATAAATTTGAAAGAATCGGTAACAGATATTACCTCTTCTTCGATATGCCTATTTGAAACCTCCTCTTAGGGCACTAAGATTTGTTTTTGAAGTATACCAGGACCTATAGGATGTTATTAGGGAAGTGTAGAAGATAAATTGGCAGGGTTTGGCCGAGATTGAAGGCTCAATGTGGTGTGAGGAGGAGAGGGAGGAGGTTCCCATTTATAAGGGAAGAGAGGGGCACCTTTGGAATCCTAAAAAATATTAGTTTAATATAAATTCAAACCCCACATAAAAACTTCTAATAATGACTCAATTAGAAATTTAGATGAGATAGGGTTTTAATCTCATTAAAAATCAAATTTAGATATGTTGTGATCTTATTTTAAACCTTATCAGTTTGATTTATCCTTATTTAATATATTTAAGTTTATTTGTGGTAATAAAATTCTAAATTTTAAATGGTTATAAATAATCACATCTGTGTTGTTAATTTTTCATAATTGGATACTTTATTACATTTTAGACTATTTAAATTTCAATTTATAATTTTTAAATATTTTTGTGATTTTTAAACAATTTAATAATATGTTACTTTTTTAAAATAACAATAGTGTCAATTTAGACACTATTCATTGATTTGAATTTAAATAAAATCTAAACAAACGATATATTCGAAATGAAATATTTAATAGATTCCTAACATGTCAAAGTTTTCTAGAAAATTTGTGGATCACATTAAATAGTTCATATAATTTATTTTAATATTTTTAAAACCATTTATTTGGTATATCTCTTAATAAAATAATTAGTACCACATTTTTGTATAATTATTTAATATACACATTTTGGTATAAAAATTAAAAATAAAATCCTTTTATGAATATAAATATCAAATCTTTTATAATAATAATTTTTCTCTAATTTATCATCTTAAAATAACAATATTTAAATTATTATATTTATTAAATTATGAAGGTGACAACTTTGGCATCATTTAATATAAAATAATATAAGTGTCATAATCGCATTTATAAGGCTCCAAATGGTCAAATATTTGACCATTGTATGTTTATGGTTTACATTTACATGACAAATAAGTTTTGTTCATGGGTTTGTGCATTTTATGGTCACTATTAGTTTAATAAAAACTATATTCTTCATTTTTCACTAGATAAACAATTTCTGCATCACTATTGTGTCACGATGAATGATAAATATTTAATCCCTAAAAATTAAAAATAAATTTATATGATGTAGATAATTATATTTTCTTTCTGGAGACTATTCATGTTCGAAGTGTCATTAAGTTTATCACTAAATTAAAATTATTATACTTATAAGATTTAAGAAAGTGACATGTTGTCACTTTCATTGGTTTTCAAAATAATTGAATTATTTTCAGGGAAAAAAGTCCATTAAATGAATCTAATACAACCCTTAGGTGATATGGGTCGACTTTTAGTCATCCAATATGTTTTTTCCAAGTGTTAGGGTAATTTCATAATGTTATTTTTACCCTTAATTACCCGATTTACCTTTAACTATAGTAAATAAAAAATTACCGTAGTTACTATTCATAATAAAAAAAATAAAAGCAACCTATTAACATAATTTGGACCCACTAAATCCAAATATTTAATCCATTTTTTCAAATTCAATACACAGAAGTTGTATAAATTAAATTTAAATTAATCCCATTGTCGAATGAAAAAGAGTTTTTGTTTAAAACATTGCAAAAGATTGAATTGATTTAACCTACGAATTCAATGTAAAATCAATGATAATGACATAAATTATATTAAATGGTAAAAAAATATTCTATTTATACTTTAAAACCATTCAATATTATAATTTTTACATATAAATTATTATGATAAAAAAAATTTGTTTTTAATTAAAATATAGCGTGTTTTTACTATTCATTAAAATATGAAAGTTATCAGAATAATATGAAAAATTTATCTAAGGTAAAATTTTATATCCTGATTCCAAATAATTATTTTATTTTGTAAAATTGAACTTATAAACATGTCAAAAACCAGATTTAATGTGGGTGTGCCATCAAAAGGCTGCAAAACTGCATTTTTTTTAAAAATACTTATTTTACCCAAAAAAATTATTTTGTTCTCATACAATGTTCTAGAAAATATTTAAGATGAATAATAATGTTATAAATTAAAAATGTAGTTGATACTATTCATAACAGCTAGTTTATATAACATATCATTGTTTAATGAATCTTGGTATTACGTACAACACACGCTATCGTGGAAGGACAGATTGCGTGTAATGCAAGCCAAGTCAGGGATGGGTGTAGTGAAAGCTCATTTTGGTGTAGCGTACAACAGAATACATCAATAAAATTAAAAAGAATATTTTTCATAAAATCTCAGGGTGTTACAAAACCCATTTTGAAAACATGGACATTAATGAGAAATATTTAGAAGAATAAATATTTAAAACATTTAAAATAGTGTTTTAGTTAATGATTACCATATTATAATCATTTTTAAATGTCTTTTATGAAACATGGATATGGATAATAAGCATGTCCCAGAAAATACTTACACATAAACAATCTCGGATAATAATAAGATTGAGGAATTAGCCCTTGCATTTTACTTTTCCTACGTAAAGGTTAGGTTAAACTTTTGTATAATGGTAAAATAATTGTTATTAAATTATAAATGAATCATATACATTAATATGATATCATATATTATCTTTTAATATTTCTTTGTTAATAATAATTTAGTATTATGATCATTTCGAGTGGCAACTGATACTTTTTCCTTTATTTGTATTATCACGTAATTAATATTAGTTACATATAAGAAGTATCTTATTAATATTTAGAATTATATTTAGTATTTAAACATTATTTTTATTCATCTAATGAAAATTATTCTTGAATGGATTACGAAGGGGAATGAATCTAAACACGTTCATGGAGACTGTAATTCGTACGTACATACGAGCGAAAATATATATTTTTTGATATTAAAATATTATATAATTGTATGGTATATCATTTAAACAGAATAATTACCATGTTATATTTATTATTTACATTAATTAGTTATCATTATTATACACATCCAAATAATAATGTATTGAATAACAATTACACCACGACGTGGAGACAGTAAGCCGTACGTACGCACGTATGGTGACATGTCATTCAAATAATGGATAGAATAATGAATATTATTGTACAATAATTATAATAAAATTCATTATATAGAAGATAATAGAGTTATTATTTTTATAATGTAAACAACAAAGAAATAGGAAGTGGAAGAAGAAAAGAACTTGAAAGAGGTGATGAAATATTTACCTCCTTTTCGGGTTCTTTTTTTATATTTGATCAAAAGGGCTCGTTAGGTTGGATTTCTGACTATATTAAGGCCTCTAGGATGAAATGAGGACAGATGATAGGGGATTTGGGTAGGGGTTGTCCGAGCCAAATGGAATTGATGGTTTGAATTAGAGAGAAGGGGGAGTGTCGTTTTATAAGAGGGGTGAGGGGCACCTTAGGAAAATCTATAAATATTCTTTTGTTATAAAATCATTTTCGGTTTATAATGGCTCTAAAATGAATTATTTAAATGATAAGGTGAGGTTGAGGCGAAAAACACTCAACTAATATGTTTTAGATAGGTTTGGGTCACTATATTAATCTTATCTTTTAGATTTAACTCTTAGTTAGATAGTTTGACATTTACCATGTCTCTTTGTATTTTTATATTATATGGTTAATAAAATAACTATATACTTTAAAGAGAACCCCAAGTGGTTCATTAATGATACACCTATCATTATATAAGTCTTTTATCCGAACCTTATATTTTGAGAAATATAATATCAATTAATAATATAATATTTGATTTAAAAACTTTTTTATGTCAATTTTGACACTATTTGTTATTTTGATTTTTCTAAATTAATAAAAGAATTATTACTTCTAAAACAATCATCTATCCAACCCTATCATGTCATATTAACCTATAAAATTAGTTTAATTCATAAAAAGTCTCAAATTAAATTTATTGGGATATTTATAATATCAATTATTTTAATATTTCATTAATTAGGTAATTACTGCATTATCATTGTGTCATAAATAAATTTAATTATTTAATGTCTAAAAATTATAAATAAAATATCATTATGTATGAAATAGTTTTATATTTTTAATTAATATTTATAGTCAAACTTATCTTATGTATAACCCTATATTAAAAATGGTTTAATTATTAAACTTTTATTTTAACACTTTTAACTCTTCTTTGAATTAAATAATAACAAATGTCCTAATCTAATCCATGTGAACCTAAATGATCATATTTTATTACTAAGGTTTTATTGGTCGAATTATACTTATACAACATAATTAAGACATGTTTTAGGTTAATAATAATATAATGTTTACCTTTAATTACCCTATTTACTTTTAACCGTGGTAAATAAATGTCAAAAGATAATATTCAGAAAAAATTATTTTTGTCTAATTGAACCAAATTTTTCTTACTGATATCAACCGTGTCTCTTTGATGTTTGAAATTAATTTCAAAAAAGTAGTAAAATTATGTTTTATTCAAATTTACAAAAGCTCATAAGAGATTGGTAAAAGATGGTAAATAGTTCGATAAAGTTTTATATATCTAATCATATTATAAAATGACTGCAATGAATTATGTTGAACATATATATGTATTTTGTATCAATTTTGACATAAAATAATTTAAAATAAAATAACTAATTATTTAAATAAAAAATCGGTTTTTACAAATAATGCAATGTTTTTCACTATTCATCAAAAATTGAATGTTTTCAGAAACATACCAAAAATTCACCATATGATTATTTTGATATTAAGAATTCAAAAATGAAGTCCATTTTACCAAATTAAAAACATATTAATTTTATTTATTTATTCAAAATTAATTCCTGTTGTCAAAACTAAAAAGTGTATTTTAAGGAAATAATAACTACTAAAAGATTGACACTTGTTTATGTCAAATTTCAAAGTGAAATTACTTCCAATGACCAACATTGGATTAAATGGTAAAAAAATAATTTAATTATACTTCCAAACCATTCAAATGTATAGTTGAACACTATAAATTATTTTGATTAAAATAGTTGTTTTTAGTTAAAATTTAGTTTTTTTCACTTGTCACCCAAATATGAAAGTTATCATAAAAACAAATTTTTTTTATCAAAACTAAATTCTTATATCCCGATTATAAATAAAAAGTTTATTTTTTCAAATTTAAAATATAAAAGTTTCGAATATTTTATTTAAAAAGGGTTTTCCATTAAAGGTGGTAAAATTTCATTTTAAATGAAAACATCTTTTATATAAAAAAATGATTTCATTCTTATATTATGTCAAAGAAAATCATAATTTCGATTCAAAAATTATAAGGATTATATGATATTCAAAATTCAGTTAATACTATTCATAACAGTTTTTGAATAGTAAGTTTGGTAAGTCATAGTGCGCTTGAACTCAGTGTTGCGTGTAGTGCAAGTTATTGAATTAGATTGAAGAAATAATGTATTATGAAATCTTCGGGTGTTACAAATAAAGCATGGGATGATTAAAATTTCAAAGATGTATATTTCACTTTTATGATAGAAAGGTTGTGATCAATACACCATTTATTACATTCCATTCGAATTTTGTTCCTTTGTAAAATACCAAAATAAAATAAAGATAAAAATGGACTGGGTTGCAGACTAGGAAGATTAAAAATCACCATTTTCTAGACCGATGAAACCATCAAAGGATTATATGTGGTTAGGTGATGGTTTTGAGATCTATCCTTGGAAACAAATTCAAAACAAGATATACAAAATAAAAATAAAAATACAAAGGAAGGAGAGGAAGTGAACAAAATTATTTATCATTTACACAATTTCTATACATTTGGATCCATCTCGAATTGATAAAGTATATATTTGACTGACCAGATGTTGGAATGACATCAAACATTCTCAAAAATCATTCTTCATGGTACCATAGAGCTTAATCTCATTTTTTAGCATGATTTACACATTTCCCTACCTACCCAAAATCACAGAGTCAACATAATCCAAATATCTTATGCCCTAAAGATTGATTTTACACTTGTCTTTACACAATAGAAACGATAGAACTAGTGAATCCATATGGCTAGCAATATGTACTCAGGGTACAATCACAACTCTACTTCCATTTGCACACTATGTAATGAGATAAATTTTGAGGTAAATTAAAATTGGACATATAACTTATGGAATATTTGAATGATTGTAATTAAAGAGAGATAATTTGTTTTAAAATTTGAACTAGGAGGCATGAATGACTTTCCCTAGAAGATTTATTCTATAAATTTAGATTTCTTTATATGCACCTAATTTAATTGCATTGACATAATGTATATTTATTTCATTATAAATTTATTGTCAGTCTTGAAATCAGTGTTGATGCATATTCTTGAGGATAAGAAAATTGTTCAAGTGTGGGGGATTTTATAAGCAAAATTCATATATTCACTTTTTCGTCATTTATCCATTTCTATCATTAAAATATGTGACAGTTAACGTGGTCTGTATATATATTTTTAGATATATAGGAATCACTAGTTTTCAATAATGAAAATGTAGAAAAAGTGAAAAACCAATCAAGTACACATCATGATTCCACCATACACATCATGTACTCGAATATGACAACATGATTCCATGTTGTGAATCTAATCTTGGACAATCCACTAGAAAAATCCACTACACATCAGGACTGAATCGTACATGATATGATGACCAATCAATGCCTTGGGAAAGAAATCTATAAGGAATTCATGAAAAGAAGAATGAAAATCGGGTACATGTAGTTAAAAATTATTACAGTTCAAGTACATTGTCAAACCCTATTATGCACAGTACTTGCATACCATAGTAAAGATCTGCAATAAAATAACACAGATCAAGGTTACACATTGTGTACCACAGGTACATATTTTTACCAAATTCACCCATTAAGAAGAGTCATGGAAAATCATTGGATACACTTCCAGATGATCTTATCTTCTTCCTCTAAGTCCATTGCGAAATCATTCAATCTTTTTTCGTCTCAAACTCTCAAATCCTTCACATTTGGTGATTTTTTTAATGAAAGATCTGTGGAGCTTCCATTCTTCAAAAAAATAAATTTCCATTGTCACATTTGGATTTTAGTTCTATTTCTCCTTCCAAAGTATGTTCTCTTAATAAATTTGATTCAATTCGTGCATATCTATTTCAATTCCTCTCAACCCTCTTACATGATCTTGATTCCATTTAGGGTTATTGATATATCAAATATGTCATCTATAATTTATTTAATTACATTATAAACCACCATGATAAGTTAAATCCGTATGGGTAGGGATCAAGTGATGTATCTTAATAATTTAAATTCACTTTTGTGAGTTAAACTTGCAAAGTCAAATTGAATTAGTAATTAGGATATTAATTCCAGGTGTATCCAATTTGTGAAAAAATTCTAGACCATGGGACAATCAAACAGATTCCCCCATCCTAATTAGAGTAGAATGAGCTATGAACACTAGCTTAGGAATAATTATGCCTTTGAAGAGAAACGTAATGCACTTAGACTATTTCTATTTATAGAAAACAGAATAGCTACTTCCTAGGTAGAGCTAGGAGATTAAGACCAAAGTAAACTGGGGACACCCACATTCATTTTAGACTAAGTCATATGATATTTCCAAGGTTATATGTAGAGGAAATTTTTCACCCAGATACTCAAAATGATCCTAATCAGTCATTTATTAATTGAACTCATCCCAATTATAAATCATACAAAAATTCCCAAAAAAGTACTTCTAGAAAGATCTATTTTTTAAAAATTGAAAATTGAATAATGCAAGACAAAATCAAAAGTCTCATTTTGGATTCAACCCCACACTACCACTACACTATACCCTTATAGTTAGTGAACGTTTTGGGAAAAAATATAAAATATAAATTTTATCCATGCCGGAGGAAGTAATGACCCAACTACTCAAGAGGCTATCAAGGGTTCCTGAGTACAATGGGTGATATGGGACATGAACAAAATATGAAGTATGGAGGCATGAAATTCCTCTCAAGAGGATGAATTTTCCTCTGGTAGATATGACTTTTTTCTGGAAAACATATGCATATCCACCAGGGAATATTTTGCATAGTGAAACAAGAGTTTCCATAGGACACTGACCCTCCATCTTCGATGGATGAGGATGGTTATGTTGATTCAGACCAATCTAATAAAGAGTTTGTTCTGTGAAAGGAGGGTGACTGAGCATGAAATGGTCATATCAAGTAACAATTTCATGAGATAGGGATAAAGGTGTTACCTTAAACATTTGTAAGGTGGTTTCTTTATCAGGTCTGACCCATTCATAGGGAAGGGACATTTGTTGTGTATATTAATTTCTTGCAATGGGTAAATTATTATGATGGTAGGAATCATGTCATACATAGTTTTCTGGAGGTTTCATTCATTTCATGATCCCATTCATGCATATGGGTGGGGATGTTTTGTCTTGTATACAAGGTCATTAATGTGGATAAGAATATTATGGAAATTCTTATGAAGATTTATTTCATGAAAATGAACATGGGGGAAAAATTATTTCTTATTTCTAGAAGTTTTCCATTTATGTCTGACCCATACACCATGAAGGGAATATTTGGATTTGGTATGGTGGATGACCGACACTAGGAGTAATGTCCTGTCAGATGAGGGCATCGTGAAAGTGCCATGTAGTTTAGCATTGTACAATTAAGATAGTGGTAGCATAATTTAATGACATATTCCAAGAACGTGGTGTAGGTGTTACAATGGGGGTGACTAGTGCATATTCTACAACCAAGATTGAATGAGGACCTAAGGGGACCTACATCATACAACACACTCTCAAGGGGAACTCAAGCCATGGGGCCATAAAGATGAATAAATTACGACTATGCCCAAATAAAAAATGTATGAATGTTTATACATATCCTATATGTGTGGGACTTATGAAATACATAGTTCTTGAGAAATACACCTATATAAGTTTAGACCATATGTAAGGATAGGAGGCTGTGGCTGGACCAGGATGTAGAATTCAGGCATCACTGTGTATTCTGTGTTGACAAGAATCAAGTTGTACGTAGTTTTTAAGGAACCATATAGTTTAACGTCATACGGTAAGGATATTTTATGTGGATGTTTAATGTCATGTGATGAGAAACATTTCAATGAAATTTATCAACCTAGAGCTAGGACATCTTTCAATAGGAATAAGGAATAAAATAAAGACTAATTAAGCCATGATGTTCTAACATGATCTGGATGTGATGTAAAGACAAAGGATAAACCATGATCCCGAGGATTCATGGATTATGAGGAATGATACAGGGCATGGAAGCCTTTGGGTCATATAGTGGTTGGAATAACCTCTTATACGGAATAATTTTACCTTGGTTGATAATCCTTTTCTGCGGATAACGTATCCAGAGACATCGAGTCATATTATTCATTATCAAACAAAGGTGTCCTCAGGACACTGACATTCGATTTCTAATGGTTGTAGGAGGATTTTGAATATCTAAAATTACCCATGTCACAAATTCTAGTAGAAGGAAAAGTTGTGTATATATACACAAGAATCATAAAGACCATAATTTTCCATGAAGTATAAATCACCCAATATATATTGGTCTCATACACAGTGGGATTTTTATTTCATGGACTATCCTAGATGTGGAATCAAAATGTGAAACATTCTGTAAAAAATGTATTTTTTCATAGAACATGTGGTCATTTTTTTGTTTTTCTCTGGGACTGGGATTAGGATTCAAGGCCTTGGCATCAATACATATCTCTTAGAAATGATAATCTATCCACACGTAGTTCTTAATGTACAATGAAGATAAATGTCACGCAGTAAAGACATTGGGTTTTCTTTTTATGAACTGACACAAGGACCATGGAAACCCCACTACAGATTTATATGCCTTAATCTTGTAGAGAATCCCATGAAAAAACTCATAATCCCTTATGATTTCTTCTCAATGTGGGATAGAAGGGGTAGAACATGTCTATTCTAACAAAATTAGGTGACATAAAAAGTATAGGGGTATTTCATTATATGGTGGCTGGTCTTAGGATGTAGGATCTATATGAAACTATGTATTCCATAAAAATTAGGATCAATCTATACGGAGTTCATAGAAATTTCCCTGTGAAGATCTAGTTCATACACATAGGGCATTTTGTGATCCTTTGTTGCAGCTGAACTAGGATGTAGAATCCAGGAATCAATACATATCTTACATGTATAGGAATCAAGTCACTCATTATTTTAAATAGGATCTCTCCCTACATAGGTTATGTCCATACACAAGAAGGGGGTCATTTTATTTTTCTGGTGGTCCTATAAATAGGGCATGTTTAGTAAACCACTACATTTACATGTCTTGTAAGTAGGGAGTGGGTATTATTGGCATTTCACAATTGGGCCTCAAGCATAGGATATAGACATCATTATGTATCCCATAGAATGAGAATAAAGACACACATTTTTTTATACGAACACTCCCTGCATAGGTCAACCACATACATAGGGATGGGAATTTTTTAACTTCTAAGGTGGCTAGACAAGGATGTGATATCTTGGTGTAACTATGTATCCTGTACGAATAAGAATCAAGGTGTATGTTGTTCTCAAAGTTCCCATCATTAGTCCAACCCATGTATAGGGTAAGGGAGGTATTTTTAACCATTATTTTGGGGTGGAGGTACTATGATGTAACATCTTGGAATCATAATGTATCTTGAATGAATAGTAATCAAGACGCATGTTTTTATTGAAGAAGAGTCTTCTTATGTGGATCTAGCTGTCACATAGGAGCAGGGGATTTTCTATTTTCTCCCACAAAGATATGGTTCATGTGTGGGAAATTTTTGATTGATTTAATGACGACTATGTTGTTTAATGTCATAAAACAAGGAGGATTTATCTTTTAGTTTAATTTAATCCGATCTAGATGTTGACAACATAGTTTAATGTCATATTTACGGGAAAACATACAAGTAGTTTATTTTCATGTAGTGAGTACTTTAGCAAGTCAATTTAATGTTTGGTGGTTAAGAAAATTATCACACGTTATAAAGAGAAGGGTAATAATTTATCATCCCATTTAACTCCATGCGATTAGGATGATTTCCATTTAGTTTATCAAGTTGTGATTAAGATGAACTAGCTTGTAGTTTCATGAAATATGTTTTATAAATGTTTCATTGATGGGAGATTTAGTGAGCCGCCCATCCATTGAAATAAATGAATAAAATCTATTGGGGTATAAATTATGTATGGAATATGGTCCCTCCCAATTTGGATCCAACTTTGGATGTTTCATTCCATATATCATTAGAATCATGAGAGATAACACCATTTATCATTTGAGGAAAGACCAAAGGAAAACCTTCTAGTTAAAGGCTTGAGAAACCATATATTGATAAATCTATAGATGATATAATATATGATGTCTCTTTTCATCATGTTTCTCTAGTTCATCTAGCCATTTCTGGGATTTCTCATCAATGGATAATTTTTCACATATGGAAAAATGAAGTGAGGGAAATTGAACTTTTATGGGTAGGACCACCTCTATCCCATATATAAATGAGTATTAGGTTTCTTGAGTGGTGGTGTAGTTCATGGTCTAGTAGACCCATAATGTATTGAGAATTTTGTCTGACAATGATTTATTATCCTTATTTACCATATATTTCAGTATATTGGATAGGGTTTTATTGAAGACCTCTATCTATGCATCAGATGCTGCATGATAGCCAACTGAATGGTTAGTATTGACACCATACTCATGGTATAATTTCTCTAAATTAGTAAAACATAAATTGGTGTTTTTTTCCAATATCATGGTGTGAGGGATACCGAATCAGGTGATGATGTTGGCTTCCAAAAAATTCACAATGTTTCTTTCCTTGACCTATTTAAGCGGTATGGACTCTTACCATTTGGAAAATAATTCGATTATTGTGAGTCATATAACTCTGGGGGGTGGTATATTAAATTAGAATTAACATGGAAGTAATGACACTTCTTGGTTAATCTAGTGTAGTCCTAAATAAGAGTGGGCCATTAGTATCCCAACATTCAAATTTGATAGGAAATATTTGATCCTTATTGGTGATATTCAAAATCTCCCACATGAACATCCATCATGATGGTGAAAGTCTATTATTCATGAATGTATCCAATAAGGACCCCATAAAGACCTCATTTATAGATTTCTTTTTGTTGATTACTGTTTTCTTTGTGAAAAAATTTAATTCTTCATCTTGAGATCTATTCTCTTGTAGATTTATCTGGTGTGATCTATGCATTTTCGAGTCGTCCACATGGATATCATCCATTAAGTGGTTAGACCATATGGTTTTGATATAGGGATAATCCCATCGATCTACTCCATGTTGGCCTTAATGAATGGTGAGACCATCCACTAGTACACGGTGCTGATAACTGTTTCATCCCAATCGAGATCAATGAGAGTTGAGGTAGCATATTACTATGTATTTTCTCATTTATTTTACGATCATGGGACATGATTCATTGTTAGTTTTTGAATGGAATTTTTCTATTAGTCTTGGACATGGTCTAGTATAGGTATCTATTTGTCCTTTTCGATAAAAATATCATTGTTAAATTACATGATGAAAAGTTTCGAATCACATTTTATCTTCATGAGGTTTACTTGTAATTGATGTTTTTGATCTATCCCAAATATGAGATCCTAGTATTCGATTTTATTATCTATGCACCCCTCGATAGTAGATAATATATGTTAGGACAACATTTTCATGGGATATGAGTATGACTCCTGGACCAACATTGTTGATACTAGGGTATTCCATACATTTCCCTTCTAGGATTCTAGATGCACCATCTAAATGAATCTCCCAGATCCACAGGTCTTCTTTAGCAGAAAAAACCTCTTCTTCAGGTAGTTCAACATAAAATGAAGTCATATCTGCTTAGGGGTTCTCTTCCATAATATATTATAATTCCTTAACTTTGACCGATTATGGAGGCACAAATTAGATGTAGAACTATTTTAGGATGACTTTACACCATGGCAGAAATCCGGTCAGCATTGGACAGCTGAGAATGCACATGATCATTTTTCTATGAGGGATCAAATGAACATTGTGATGGTACAGGAAGTGCCTCACATTTTGAAATTCAATTATCAGCATCAACTAATTCAATTCATTAATGAGTATTGATTCTCAATATTAATCATGGTTTGACTGAGATAGTAGAGGTTTTCCTCTCTATCAGTATCATTCTTCTTTGATAGGAAGGAGACGATGAATAACTTTAGGGAATTCACATATAAAACGTGTTGTTTTACTTCAACAGGAGACATTATCCCTGGATGAATAAAGAGATATTTCATGAGAATGTCAAATGGATCCTAACAGTCATTATTCCATTGATATTCATACCCTTTTTTCATCAAACAGGTAAAGGGGAAAAATATCCTTCAAGTTCGGAATTGAAGTGTTTAATTTACACCATGTATCCTTCATTTCCTCTCAACATGGTGATATTTCAAGGTGGTTACAGACCAAGGATTTCCTCTATATCTTCAATGCTGACTTTTATTCCCTGATGGGGTATGATGATGCTTAGGAACTACACCAAATTAATTCTCAAAGAACATTTTATGTGGTTCATTTACAGATAGTGTCACCAAAATTTTTCCAATATTATTTCATGATCTAACTGGTTGTATGAGCATTGTCACAATTTAATTACATTTTCATAAACATATAATTTCAAAAACATTCTTAGTAAGGTTTTGATGATGTGATGCAATACATGTTGACATGTGGTACTGACATTATTCAAATTTAAGGGAATCACCAATAGAAAAATAATCCATAGGGGGACCTAAATGTGGTTCCTTATTCATCTTATTAATACATTCATATTTAGTTTTATCTATAATAACAATCCATGAAAGAGAGAGCTAGAAATTTGGAAGTTGCATCGATCAACAATTCTATGAATTAGACTAGGAAATCATATATCAGACAGTTCCAATTGGGATATATAAAAATGATGCAAACACTAATTTACAAGTTCTTTTTTTTGGTAGGGACCATATTGTCCATCTATATGGTATATTTTACCTCCATAATGAAATTTAATCTGATGAGATTATCAACTTCAGCCTTTATCATGTAATTGTGTATTAGTTGCATCCTTATAGATAAGTTCTTATCGCCCCAATGATCTTCTAGAAAGCCCATGTGGTGATTGGAAACATTTAGATCAAGGCCTATCATTTCAGTGTAGTTCCAAGAAAATTAATATTGATTTTTCTTTGGGAAAAGGGTATATACCTCTTAATATTTGAAATTATAGGATTCACAAATCAGTGTGGGTCATGGATCTCCCATCGTTCCACGATTTATTTTCAAAAGCTTTTTAATGGTGGTAGATATTCCTTCATCAAATACTAGAGGTGAATTCTTAAGGTCTTATTCATCTTCCCATTCAACCTATTCTTCTTCTACATATTGTTTTTATGGAGTCACAATTCTTTAGATGAGATCTCTAATGTTAGGATGATATTTATAATGGTATAATTCAGATGCTGAAGTGATTTCTTATGATCCGATTGATGGTATGGAATTCACTATAGAGGATGGATTGAGGGACATGGGACTATATTCTTCTTCTTCTACCATAGATGGTGAGTTACGGGTTTCTTAGATCACTGAGGATGGATTGATGGATTTTTTATTCCAACATTCATAATTCTGTTGAGGGTCAACAGATTTTTCAATACTTTTATACTTGTTGTCCTTGATTGAAATCATAAGGACTGTTGAATACACATCTACATTATGATTCACACAACCAACCTAGTTGATGGGTAGCATGTATTCTACACTGATCTATTTTAAGAGGTCAGTTGGGAAAATATCAAAACCATTTGGTGTGGTGAGCCAATCAATACCATCAACTGAGGGTCACTTTATTTTTTTCCTTATAAATTCATACATTGATTTAATGTTACACATATGATTCAAATAGGGTCTTACCAATATAAAACATACCATTTTTTAATTAGTGAAACATATTATGAAATAATGGTATGATGAGGGAAACAATTAATTCTGATTCAAAAAAGTGTTTACTAGTTGGATATTGAAGGTCAAGTTTTTCTATACCACTATAAATCTTGCGATGACCACGAGGTCTCCAAACTGAGTTTTTGTATGATTTGGCCTAATAGCTTCTTATAATTATTTATAACCTAATCGGTTCTGGGAAAAGAGTGTCATGTTATCCTCATTACAGCCCAACTAGTGAAGTGTTAACACTGATATGAGACTGACTCTAGATCCATTGTTAATGAATACATTATTGAACATCAATACCATTTATCACGCTGGACACATATAAAGGTTTGGTGTATCTCTATATAATGGTTTCTTCATCTTGATCCATAGAGGAGATAACTTCTTGGAATTATATAGGTTTTCTCTCTTTTTGATAGACTTCAGTAGATGAAACTTCATTTTCAAAATATTCTGGTATTAGAAAAGCTTCTATGAGTTCTTCCCAGAGGTCATTTGACATATTCCAAGCATCAAAGATTAATAGCTTGACTAGGATTGAGGATAGATGTTTTAGAATACCACACTTATAGTCTAAAGGCCGAAACTTCCTAGAACATATATGATCTTTCATAGGTTCGTTAGAAGATTAATAATTGGATGTAAATGTATTGGCCCCCAAAATATGATTTAGTGATGATTCCATTATTTAAGGGATGAATAGTGTAAGTGAGTCTACATGATGAGGGAGGATAGAATCCTACTTATCATTTGATGTTTATTCTAGAATAATCAGGTCATAGTGGCTTTGGGAAGGTGCAAGGGAGATTTTACCATTCCTTATGGTTTTGGTGAAGGGATCTCCCCGGAGATTCCATAACATTGATGGATTGTGAAGGGGTTAATCTATGAGTCTTTCTGGTATCATGGTTGTTTCTGTCATGATATACAAGGTTTCTATGACCACTTCCTTCAACACCCTAATTGGTTATAGGGAACATTGGTTCATAACCACAATCATCATCAAAGAAGGGTTCCATTTAGTAAAAAATATTAATTGAGTTGAAGATCATCACTTCATCTAATGATGAATGTTCTAGATTTACCGCTTATGATGACTCCATTAGGTGGCCTGGTGCCAGTGAATTTATATCCAATAGAATAAAATCTAAGATTTTCAATGTTGACTTTGTCTTTAACATGAGTTTATCTTCTTCAACAAGTTTCTTGCCTTTTAGGTCAAACTGCTTCTTAGACTACCAACTTTTAATGGGTTATGGGGATTAGGACATTAGATGTGTTTCCCTAGTAGCTATTGGGGGTATAGTTGGTTTCCTAAATAATTCGTGGTGTATACCATGTTCTCGGTTGACTGCTTTCTGATTCATCCAACAATCAAAATTCTAATCCATTCTATTAAAATCTTCTTTCAACTACTCCCCTTCACCAGGGTTGGTGGTAGAAACATATCCCACCTATGCTAGTGGTGATCTCAGTTTACCTTCCCTGAATATTACATTATTTATAAGAGTCCATTTAAGATGAAATATTCTTAAATGGCGTGTCCATATATATTTTGAAAGGGAAATAATTTTCTCAGTCATCGATACTGATTTATTCAACTGTTTTTATCTCTATTATATGTAGTAAATTGTAATTCATAGTGGATATAAAACAGCCATGATATTTATCATCTCATAATGTCTGTGTTTTTTATTCCTTAATTCCATGAACTGTTTTCTTCTAGGTCCCCTCCACTCATCTTGTTGAGGTGGAAGCTATTGTTGGAACCTAGGGAGCCTTGTTTGATATGGTGTAGTCCACAGAGCGTGAGCATGTGCAGTGGTACCTTAAGCATAACAGACACTGCTTTATCTTTTCCCATTATTTTTCCCATGACTAGTGGGGATACCCAATACTTTAGTTTAGTATGATGTAATGATAATTCTATTAGTTGGGTAATTTTAGAGAAATCTAGAAACCCACATGTATATTTTACTGGGATGAGTTATGTTATCTCATGATTGAGGTTATCGAAAAACATAGTAATCATCTCATCCTTGGGGAGTGACTAGTTCAAAGAGACGTCCACCCCTATCTATATGGTAATGACGTATAAGACAATGTTATTATCCATATTCTTGCAGTTTATGAGGTCTTTATCAGTTGTATTTATAGGTGTTGAGTTAAACTAGAAAATGAACTTTCACGGGAGATCCTCCCATCTTATTAATGGCTGAGTTGGAGAACTGGTGTACCATATGAAGTTTGAACCTTGTAGAGTTCATACAAGGAATATGAGTTTCACTACATCCAGTTGCATTGGGGTTTCTATCACAGTATCATAATAATGTGAATAATGCATTAGATGTTGTTCCAGTTCAACTGAGACATTGAATATTGGTAGGGTTCCTAAAATTTGGTGGTGGCGGAGTATTACTCACCTAGTCAGGTAAGGTCAATGTTTCAGTTGTACCAGATTATTTCATTCTTCATTGTATTCAAATTGAGATTCAAATTAATTGACAACATTAATATTCCCTTGTTGTTTATCATGTTCATCCCAAGCAGGAAGATGTTTATCAAGGGTAATATTTGACGTACCGACTCCACTGGTACTCGAGGAGTATGTTCAATCAGGGTAATCATTATAGGATTTACCAACACCTATTCCATTTGTTTTCTAAATGGGTGGAAATATAGATATCCATCTTTGAATGAGTCTAGGCCGGTTGATGGACTAGGCATCATGTCGTGGGGATGTCCTGACCTTGATTTATTTTATGAGAAAAAATTATTCTAGTTGAGGTACACACCATAGTAATTGAGCATTGATTCACTTCAACTCTTTAAATTATTCCTCCTTCCAAGAAAATATTTCCACAAGTGTACGGGGTTCATTTTTAGTAGGAGGAGGCAAAGGGTCATGCAAGTCCTCGGTTTTTTTCTTCCCTTAATTAGGGATTTTTTGAGGAGGTGGTATAGGATGGATCTTAGGAATTATAAAATTTAGGGCAGTCTAATAGTTCTGATTATGCTCACCATCATTCTAAGTGTGGATTGGATTCAATATATAACAATCCTCTCCTTTCTATTCTTCAATTGCATCATTTTCATTTCAGTTTGTTCTATTGAATTATAAATTGTTCACTAATGAAAAACACATTGTGGGTGGTGTACATAATGCTAAATGGTAGGGTAGTTCGGGTCCCATATTGGATCTTATCAAGATATTTCATGATCTTCATTGGGATTTTTAGTAAATGGTTACTCAAATGTAACCTCTATACAAACATTCTCCATGCCTACCTTCTAGAGGGAATGAGTCACAAGAAGGGATTAAATGTGAGACGTTTCTATTTTTCATCCTCTCTAATCAGGAAGAGAATAATTTTTTATGGTTGGGTTGTTGTGGTAAAAATAGTTTGTATTTTCGTTCCCTTTGGGGGATATTTGTGTTAAAATTTCCAATAACCCTGCATGACGGTTTTGATCTTGTACTATGGTTGTCACCACTACTATCACCGCTTTCTTTATCATGTGCATTCCCATTTGAGTATGACCCAAATATGGCATTAGATCTACACATGTACTATTTGTTTTTGAGGGCATTATAGATGCTTGGTGATTAGATTCTCTTAAGTGGGAGGCCTGAAAAATATTCTCAGTCAAATTGTTCATGAGTCTTTCAATGGATTTCTCTTGTTTCCTTAATGCTTTTGAGACTTACTCAATGTAGGTTCTTATAGATTATGGAACCGATATATAATAGGGATTTCATTTGATAGTCATTTTAGGATAATGGCATTACATGATGATATTTTTAGAGGGTCTATTGAATAAAAGGTGGGGTAAAATGATAATCCCCCTCCTCCCCCAACCCAAGATATGGACACCAGATGAGGTTTCACTAAAAAATGACTCAAATTATATTGCCCATGTAGGAAAGTAAGTTGATGAAATTTCTCCGGCCTCTATGATTGTAGTCTCCATGTAGACCAAATGAATTCTAGTTCAGTTTGATGATTAAGCTCTCCTAATATTTTTACATGGTCTGCATACACATCAAAGGGATTTTTTTTCCTTTAACAAGAGGAGAGTCATCCAGAGATTGAGTTAAATGTTATGTATGTATTCTTCAAAAAATTATAATGATATGTAAATCATAAGAGTGGATTTGGGTCAAAATATGATTTTTATGTCTTCCTTAGTGTTTTGACCTAAGGATAAGCATTTAGGGGTATAAAAAAATTGTGTGAAAAGAATCATCAATCATCTATTATGGAAGATAGTCTGACATGACTCTATTTTTTTCGGCCTAATCCATGTCATTATCCATTAGGGGTAATTTGATTTACCTTGAAGGGACTATGAATTTCATCCCTTCTACGTTATGAATGGGGTACCACAGTAAAATGGCCCCAGTGGGAAATTTCATAGAGTTAGGTATTTTTACAATTGGTACTATGAGGATATGATTACCTTGGATGGTCTCTAATGGGTTTGTTTTTTGATCCAAAAACACCCAATGGCTCTACTATCCATGATTCATGGAACTGCCTTCCAAAGGTAGGTGCTCATTGGTTGATGATTTGGAAAATGATACTTTAAGAATCCATTGGTCGATAGGATGAGAGTTTGGACTCACCCCACATTTCATGGGGAATTATTTCCTATTTTGGGACTCTATTATAGATTTATGCCATGTTCATATGTTTTTGAATCATAAAATCATTCCCATAGAGTGTATCAATTGGATACCCCTAGTTCTCAAGATCATCATGGATATACATGGATTTGATTATATAGAAAAAAATTGGATAATGACATGAAATAAGGCACTTTGAAGTTTATCATCTTCCAGGTGGGATGGAAGGTGGTTTCATTTTGGGATCAGACCCATAATATGGGATTCCAACATATCCACAAGAGAGGAATCATAGCCCACATAGTTTTTTTAGCTCGAGGTTTGGACCTGGTAGGTGGCCAATTTGTTGGGAGTGTAGTTGGGGTGGACCCATTTAAAAGGGTACCCCTTTTAAGAGCGGGCCTTCAAGAAGCCTTCCTATGTATCCTTTTTTGAACACAAATCATATTTATCATAGTTCATGATGTGTTGAGGCTTACATATGGAAGCTAACCATTTGAGGGGACATGATAGGGTGAACTCTTTTGGAAGGGAACCCCATTGTGATCCGGCCTTCAAGCAGGCATCCTACATTTCATGGTTTGAGAATGAATTAGATTTCTCATAGTTCAGGTTTGGTTGGGGATTACTCATGGAAGCATCACATTTGAGGGGACATGACTGGGTAGACCCTTTTTGAAGGGTACCACTTTGAGCTCGAGCCTTCAAACATGAGTCCTACATATCCTAGTTTGATCAGGAAACACAATTACCGTAGTTCATTTTGGGTATGGGGTGTGTGGATTTCGTAATCATCAGAAGTATCCAATACCACGTGATTCATACAAGGTGTGGGAAAAAAAGGATGTGAGTGATTTAAGAAACCACACACTTTCTATCTCACTGATGGATGAGGATGGGGCTATAGTGGAAGAATCCATGGTGACAGTAGGAAATGGTGTAGAGCGATGAACCCTTCAATGTGGGATGACATTGGAAGTCATGCAGCTCAGGTTTACGAATATTAGGGTATTAACTTAGTGGGAGTTACCTGGAATGTGTTCTGGGAAAGGGTAGGAATGTTGTTCCTCATTAAAAGGATAGGGGAGCATGATTCCTTTGACTATTCACCATTCCTCATTGATTGGAAAAGAAATTGATAACGCTTAATCCCTAGAATGGGGTGGTTCACATCATCATCCTATGGTAGGAATTCAGGTTACCATGGAAATGCACACTTATAAACACCCCAAGAGTCTAAACCATTATGGGGAAAACCTTTGTGAATCCACTTATCATTGGTATATAGACTCATAGGGGCGTGCTGATGCACCTAATGATCTAATCATATGCGTTTGATGGTTTTGGGGGAGGCATTGGCCAGATTCTGGTGGACTACTTCTTGGAGGACATAACGAGGAATGGACAGTAATAGAGGGATGAAATTAGATCTAGAGGGAAAGACAGTTGATGATACCCCATTCTGTGTACTTTTTTCTTATGTGGGATGGGGGGGACCTACATACCATGTTGCTATTCGGGTAGGGGGTCGTCCTCATACAGAATCATTATGCGATAATGGGAATGGATGGTCACATACCAATGTTGTGTGCAGTCATATAGGTAATCCTCTATGCCCCTTCCAGTTCCATTTGTGTACTGATGTTGTACACAATGTGTGGTTTGATCCACGTAGCAATGCACTATGTGGAGTGCCATACTAAAGGAGGGTCCAGTAACCCTTGGATTATGGGGAGTACAGATGTGAGGAATTTATGGTTCATGATGACACCAATTAGTTTCACAATTGACCCATTATCAATATGTTCCTTATTTTTATGGTTTTTGTTTGGGTATTTTTACGGGAACATGATTTGTGGTTTTCACTTTGTCGATAATTAGAAACCAAAGTCGGAATCATCTCCGAGTTCTGTTTTCCAACATTTAGGGTCTCATTCATGGTTTCTTCATCTGTCAACATATAAAATACTGAAGTGCTAATTTTATAGAGATTTGGGAAATCATATCTGTGGGAATGCAACATCATTTAAGGAATCCCTTGATGATATATCTCAACCTGTTGGAGACTCAGTTAACCGGTCTTTGTAGATACTGTAGTTCGTGCATCAAGCTTTGTGGAACCGTGTCATCATTCTTCTTTCATTAAATGCTGAGTTTGCGAGATCATATCCGGATTGACATTGAGCAGTTGATTCTACTAATGATGTGGTTTTGTGGCTTCCTAGGTTCACTGGACATCACCTCGTGGGCTAGTGCTTCATGGTTCATTCAACATACTAGTGGTTCAGTGTCCATTAATGTCGCGAACCTTTCCCAATGATGGTATGTGGGATACTTAAAATTCTTCAAAAAAATTTGACTTTTTCATGTTTCTTCCCAAATTTTTAGTTCAATTAACATCCATTTTCCTTGATGGGATTATAGGAATTCAAGTTTAATTATATAAGGTGCTTGTGGGAGTATTGAAATCCTTTTAGACAGTCTTCAGGACCCTGGAAATTCCCGATCAAGAATGGGGTCTGTTTAGAATGAAAGGGAAGCTATTCTTATGTAGAGGAAGTCCTAAACTACAGTGGTTTGCGGTAGAATAGATAGGTACGGTAGGTTGGGACCACACATATTTATAGGGGACTAGGTCATTTGTCTTTTACAGTTTCTCATTGTGAAAAGTTCTCTCGACCTCTTCATAGCTTTCAATGCATCCGCATACCGGTACTTTTTTGAAATTTGTGCTAGTGAATAACCCTATACGTTTCATGAACCAAACTCATCACAGTTTCTTCTACCCATGAAATTTTTTTGGGGTTTTCAAACTGCATTGTGGAATTAAAAACTAAATTCTGAACATCTATATAGGATAACGCTATGTGGTTTACATGTTCCACACATCAAACATAAACTGGGGAACATAACATTAAGTGTTATTTAACCGAACATAAACTCTTAACCATCATTAATTTAATATAATCATTGTGAGTCCTCAGTTCATGGTTTCATCCTTTTTCAAACCCCTACTTTTCTAGCCAATACTCCATAGGCCAGCTCCTTATGGGACTTTCACATACCACATCTATAAGTGCTGTATGGATTCCATGTATTGTCAATATGGAGAAAATGGTCTCGGCGTACTATTAGTTCATAAGAATTTGTTTCTGCATACCATTATTGATGCAGTATGTAGAGCCCCATGAAGACCCATTTTTTTAAAGTCTATTGGTTAATTGTTTGGACCTTATCCAATTTTTTTATCATTTGACTAAATTTTTGTGGGCTTTTGGATCTTTCTGTCCAGGCTACAATGGATCTTACATAGGCCATGAAAAATTTGACAATGACGAGGGAATCCATGATTTAGGACACTATTGACCATCTTATATCTTATATTGTTCCTTGAGATAGCTTTATAAATGTTCAATTTACATCAGGTCTTTTAGATTACCCATTATCTGTGTACTTTCCACTTAATGGATTTGGCCATTCTGATAACGTTCCATTGCCATTGGCTGACCCTAATAATCCTTTCATTCTCCTAGAAGCACCCCAAGGTCAGGATCGAGACAAAATTTCATCATAAGTGGTAGTCATAGCCAATTCTATTAAAAATAATTTTTTAATATTAGAAGGATGTATGTGGACTCAGGGAAATCATAGTTGTCACATCACTTCCTTGAGACCAGTCACACGGGTGTACCCGTCCATTATCAACCATTCCAATGAAAACCCTAATGTTGGGTAGAGAACCAAATGGGACCTGCGTTCTGGAGAATGCTTCTCCAAAAAATGGTCTTGTGAATTTTGGGAACACCCAACTTGATTAGAGCCCCCTGATAAGTTTTAAACGGTGAACTTATATCAGACAGCTTGGGTTTCCCTATTCCGATTTTTCTCTCCGGGGGATATAATCACCGAACAAATCACCTACTAGTGTTCAAGCACCAATACCTTACATTTTTCATATGGATAGGTGTGGATCAGCTTATGGGACATGAACTATCTTAGAGGGATCCCAATTCTTGAAAATATGTTTGAGGAATTTCTTCTAGTTGTTACTACTTGGGGCAATACAAATCATGTGTCCTCATTGACAAGGATCCTACGGGTCATCCAGAGGGATTACATGATCACCCCTACAGGATCACTCTCAAATCCCATAGGAGGATTAGATAGGGTCATTTTTTCTAGTGAACGATCTTATGCTGAGGGCCCACCATAGGTAAAATCATCCAACCTGTTAGTCTCAACAAACACCAGGGTCATATTGCGCCACCCTAAAAGTTGGATTATATACTACCTTGGGATATGAGATTCGTCTGTGCATTCCACCTATACTTAGATTAGAATGTTTAATTTCAATGTTTTTTAGGGGATGGATATTCCCATCCCATGACGTATATACCGAGGTAAGGTCTTACACTCTGATGATGGTTGCTATGCTAGTGGAGGTTCAACCAATTCATATGGAAACTCCTTCTTTTTCCTGTCTTTATGAACAATTTGGGAAGATTCGGGAAGGTAAACACCGACATCATCTTAGCAGTCTGTTTTAATTTTATTATTTCTTAATATAAGATCACTACCCTTGCTAGGAATATTGACACACTCTTAGGGATACATTCTTCTACTATTAATCGCGGCTTCTTAACATCTCCACAGTTCATCCTTTGACTTTAAGCGTTATTTATGAGGTCTGGATGCTAAATGAGGATTCCCGCTTCTCATTTGCATCATATCTTACACCTCATGGGTCACTAAGGGGTGAATGATTCAGTTCATCATAGGAGTAATCATACATTATCATGCTTCATGATGGGATGCTCACTGCTCACCTAGATCGAGTGGCCATTTTTCAGACGTAACTTCCTTACTAATTCTCCAGAAAATTTGGGTGCCTTCAATAGAATATTCTTATTATTGTCTTTTAGTTATGTGGATAATCCCATCACATAATTCGTTGTTATATAGGGCTTATAACTATGTGACAAGGTTCCACTACGGATATTATCATTCCCAATATGATAATATCCTATTTTATATCATTGGACTATGCCCAAATGTGGGTGGAATGATACCTAGATGGGGTGTTGGGTATACCAATTTGACAGGCCCAAAATCCATTAACATTATTCTACCCCGTCCTGACCCCAATGCTCATTCCATCTATACAAATTCATGTGGTTACTATGATAGCTATACCTTCTAATACTATTAATGTGGTGAGAATACGCTAGATACACCATGAAATATGATGGTAAGGGGCATCATCTGCATGGCCTGTCTTGGAAGTGATTTATTTAGACTAATCCTATCTTGTGGATACCATTCACATCCCAAAGGAGGATGGACATAGTAGAGTGTATCTGGATATCCTGGAAGCAATGGCCAGTCCCCCGTGTCCGGTTCTAGGGGCAAACCATATGAGAGGAGGGAGATCCCTCTTGCGTGGGTAACCTATCTTAGGTCCCTTCCTACATCCATGATGATGATTCTCGCCTATAAACCTACTGTAGTTCGGGGGAACAGGACCTTGATGCCACGAATATGCATCATGTGGTGCAAAATAGGTGTGGATTTAGTTGTGCACCCTTTCCAGGGGAACACCTCGACTAGCTGTACTGATGAGACATACAACTTCTGGACGATATTTTCCAAACTGGGTTTCAGTGGCTATGATTGTCGAAATATACACTTTCTCATTTACTAAATTTTTATTGCCATGTAATAACTTAGTTATTTTGGGGATAAAATTTATAGATTCAAAACCACCCATCACCAGGTAATGACATTCTGAGTTTTTTTGGAAGAACTCGATCACATGATGGCTAAGGAGTCAAAGGATCATGATTTGGTGGTCACACAAAAAGAGGATACGTGATAATTCAAAGCTTGTGTGGCAAGGTTTAAGGCCCAACTGGCCTCTATGGGTGCCAATTATAAAGCTATCTAGAATAAATGGTAGGACCTCAAGGAAATTAGAGAATGTATATGTCCGATGGACTAATCTGAAGTGGATGAGAGAGCTATTTTAGAGAAAACAGTTGAGGGATTGTGTCAGTCACATTCCATTTTTCTAGAAATGGATAGCCGAGCCCCACTGTAATTTTGAAAATTATAATGTACTGGATTTTTATTGATACAATGGAGGGACTTAGAACTGGGGATGTTCATCCATTTTTTAACATATTTGAACCATTTATTCTCTCCATCGCTCCTTTTCCTTTTCCTACCATGCCAATTAATTACAACTAACTATATAAACATTCTTTAGATCAGGTATTAATTGTAAACTGTGATTCCAAACCTGTAGGTTGAAATAATCGAATCAAGATATAATTTTTTCCTAAGCCACAAGACTCACTGAACGTAGTTCGGCTATTACTGGGGTAATATAGAAAACCTCCTGATCTTTGGTGTCTTTTTCCATTTTACCCAAATTTTATCCTAAGTCTATTTAGTACGGGATTAGCAGGTATAACTTGACATTTTCGTAGGCATCCCTTTGAAGGTTTTAAAACTATAAATATTTATGTCTCATTAGAGTATTTGATAGCTCTACATTTTTTTTCATAAACCATATAAGGTATAGGTTTTGAAAGATAATACTCTAATTTTATCCAGGTGTTCCCTTTGTGGGTTTTCACTTTTTAAAGTGTTGAATTTTTTTCATTGGTGGTTTACATTCTTTATAATAAAAATAATTACTGATGTTTGAGGTTGAATAGTTTTGAACAAACTTGGACGCAAAAAAGCCCCAAATTGGGATTCATCAGCCAGGAAGGTCCAAATAATATCAGACATTAATGATGGAATTTTCATGACCCAAACATTGTGAGTTTTGGATGTATATGAGGCTTGAGATCTATTTTGCGGAGGTGGGTTATGACCCTTCTGGGGAAGAAATTTCCATTGGATGATTTCCATTTTTTAGGAAACATATATAGTGTAATCAGGCATGATGTTCATAGTTAGAAAAACGTGTTCATATGACATTGTACTTCCCCCTCCGATGGACTGGGAGATTTATAAAAATTTGAATTTGTATTGAGGATAGAGACCATAGTGGGTGGCATAGATGACGGATGATGTCTAAATGTATTTGGAGAATTTGTATCATCTTCGAATGGGAAACCTCCCCACATGAATTTTACTTGTGTAAGGGAGAGATGGGGAATGATATAGTTTAACATCTTCCATCCGGACACTTGAAACCTTTTATTGGAGGTCATTTTACCCAAACCATGTGGGAGTAACTCGTTCATAAGTTCAATTCAAAATTCTATTCATATCTAGGAATTTAAAAATGGAAACACAAGTAATTTATAATACAAAGGGTTTCTGAATATGGGGAGTGAGAAGGTACTGAAATGTCATGCGGTTGTATGGAAATTTGGAAGGACTCTCTTGGGGACGAAATTCCTTTGATTGACGACCATTTTGTAGGTGACATATGCCGTGCCAGTAGCTCTTCATATGTATAATAAAAAAATGTGTACACCTAGAACATGACTTCTATCTCAGATGGCCTTGAAGAATTAGGGATATTGGGACCTTTATAGATACAAAATATTAATTATTGAAGAGGGTGCACCGAAAAATGAAAGGGGGAATTTCCTTAGCTAAACATTACCAGGAAAAATAGAAATATATGGTGGAATTTTTATTTTCATTTGGGGATCAACTTCGTGCATAGGGATGGGGAATCTCTATTTTGTAGAATCCTAAGGAGAGATCATAGGTGGATCATGCCAGCATGTTCTGATATATCTAAGATGTGGGTAAGAATTCTATCGTGTTCCATGACATCATGGGTTATTGAATTAGGAGGGAAGTGATAAGGCATGGTATATGTTAGGGATTCTGATGTAGGATATAAATATCATGAGGATGAATTTTCCTTTGGCTAATGTCTATTTTGTAGTCCACATATACAGAGACACTAGGGAATGGTGTGTATACTCAAACAAAGGTGTCTGCAAGACCCTGGCCATCCATCTCCGATGTCTATGGAGGATTATGGGGATTCAAGATTACTCAAAGCACATAGTTCGATGTATGGATTTAGTGTATCCAGATACATTAGAAATGTCTGAGATGTGATTCACTTATGTGATCAAGTGATACCCTATATAGATCTGGCTCATTCATAGGGTAAGGTATACGTCCCATTTTTTGAGTATCGTGTAGTTTAACATCATATAGCTAGGGATTCGGTTTCATTACATTGAACAGATTTATAACATGCCTTTTAGGGTCATGCTTCTAGGACCAAACTCCTAGACTGATTTTCCATGATGTTATGGTGGATCTCTTGATGGGGTCTCTAAGATCTAGTGAGCTATGTTCGGTGTGAGAAACAAGGGATTATGAGTATTTTGGTCCCCACTTAATAATGTAATAACCAATGGCAGGGGAATTCAATGATTAGATAAATGCTACGCAGTTTAATTTCATGCATCTAGGATGAAATACAACATAATCCATCATCATGTGGGGTGTATGTAGGGTAAATATGATGAGAAAAATCGGAATCACACTCCCCATTAATTTTCCTTGTAGATATGGATTTTCAGGGGATTCTCTACTTTAATTCAATTGGTGCTAGAGAAGGGTAAATTTCTATAATTTAAACAGACTATTCAGAATTGTAGAATTCGGATTCTCAACATATATTTGTTGGGGAAACCAAGTTATACAGGATTCCCAAAGAACATTCCCTATAGATGTTTTTCCCTTACATGTGAATGGAAGGTATTTTTTTATAGTACATCGAGATAAGTTAAGAATCTAAGCACTTCCATTATGCGGTGTAGTTTAGTTTTGTGCAATAGGGTCACTTCTGGCCCTGCAATTTTTCATCATGCAGTAAGGACTGTAGTAATGTAGTTTACTATCGTGTTGTAGAGAATTTTTTTTCCAAAGAGTAGAAATAACTTTGAGTTAATTGTTGTTGGTATATTCTATTATTCATTAGACATAAATGATGATAGAAGGTGTTAAAAATAGTCCCGAGGGTACTGTAATTAGTAGGATTTACATTGGGTTTGGAAGCCATTGGGTGTACGTGGGTAGGAAAAGACTCTCTTAAGAATGAGTATTCCCATGGTTGGGGGATGTTATGTAGGTCACATTTGCAGAGACACCATGACATGATATACATAGTCAAAAAATGTGTTTATTGGACACTGGCCTTCTATCCTTGATGTCCATGAATGTTTATAGAGGTCCAATCATTCCCATAGTATGGAGTTCTACAAATGGTAATTATTTTCCTAAGAACATAAGAATGATCCAGACTGTGATTACCCATGAACTACTGAATATTATACATAGATCTAACTCATATGTAGGGGAAGATTGGTCTTTTGACTCTTTTTGAGTGTCATAATTCAAACATGGATGTTCTATCATATCATTAAATTTTTTGTGTATGAAAATATGGGCATGTTCAAGATTTCTTAACACTGATAATCGAGAAGAACATGACTCTTCTAGAACCTTATTGTTTAATTTCATGAAGTTATTAACTTTTATTGATTCCCACATGCAATTATGATCTATGCATAGGGGAAGGAGAATTTTTCTATGTGGATGGACCATGATGGAGGATTTAGGTGTCACTATGTACCCTACAAGGATAGGAATCAAGCCATACATAATTCTAAATGTTTCCTATAGATGTGTGCACCATGTGTAGGGAAATGAGAGGGAATGATTCTTTAATTGGTGACTGTGCTGGGATAAAGGATCCAGTCATCACTACATATCCTTCAAGGACATGAATCAATCCATACATAGTATTAAATATTCCTGGTACTGATCTGACATGGATATAGGATTGGAGGGAAATTTGGTTTCATTTACTATAGGTGTCAAGTCTATCGTATTCCCCTAGGGTTATTTTATGTAAGGGAATCCTTACCATCTATCCTAAACTCATGTGAGTCATACTCGATGTGAGAAAAAAAGGAAAGTATATGATTTTTCTCATAATATGGTGTGATATAGGATACTGTAGTTTCATATTTTTCATATGGTGTTATGAACATTATCAAGGGTCCAAGTGTCACTATGTATCCCATCGAAGAATGAAAATAAAGTCGTACATAGTTCATTGGAAACAGTTCAATTTAATGTATTGTGGTAAGGATAGAATCCATATAGTTTAATGTCATGTGGTTATGAGAATATTAACCCTAATGTTTATTGTCATGTGATTATAATGATTTATGCTATGTGGTATAACATCTTTCATGTAAGACACAATGATGTGTAGTTTAGGGTCATATAGGGAGGGCATAAGTGGATGTATTTATGTGATGTACTTATTTAGAAACCTTTTATTAGTGGGATTTGTGAGGAGATATTCATCCATTGATATCAAGGCATATGCTCCATTAGAGTGGATTATATGTTTGAGGCATGGTTCCTCCCACGTTGGCCCAAGATTTGGGGGTTTCTTCCTAAGTATCATTGAGGTTCTAAGGACCAACACTATCTATCCTTTGAATAAATAAAGAAAAAGATCCTTTTTTGAAGGATTTTTTTATACAATTTTGGTAGACTTCAAAAGGTGAAAATTATGAAGCAATTTCTCATCCTTTTACTCCAACTCATCAAACCATTTCCTGGATTGCTCATCCATGGGAAGTTGATCGCAAATACCAATTTAGAACAATCGAAATTAAATATCGATGGAAAAACCCCCCTCTTCCCCATATACTAATAAGCATGGGGTTTCTTAGGTAGTAGTGTTGTTTGTGGTCTGATAATACCATAAAGCATAAAGGATCTTGTCTGGCCCTAATTTATTATCCATTTTTATAATCTTCTAGATTATATTGGGAATAGTCTTTTTAAACCCTCAATCTTCCCTTTGGCTTTTATATGGTAGGATGAAAAATGGTTGACTTTGATTCCATACTCCTTGTATAACTTTTCTAACTCAGAAATGTAGAAGTTGGTGGCATTGTCTGTTAGTATTGAATGAGGGAAACCATATCTAGTAATGATGTTTGATTTCATTATGTTAAAAATTATTTTTTCCCTAACCTCTTTATGGTGTACGGCTTCGGCCCATATGGAGAATAATTTGGTTGTTGTGAAAATGAACATGAATAGTTTGGATGTGGTGGGAGGATATGGTCCCACAACATCCTTCCCACATAAGACAAATGTCCAGGAGTACATAGTTGTGTGAATTTTCTCTAGGGGTTAGTGAATTCAATTTTCATGAACTTGGTAATAATGACACCTATTTGTGAATGTGGAATAATCTTGTATCATAGTGGGACATAGATTTCAAACCTTGGAATTTGAAGGGAGATCATGGCTCCGGATTAATGTTCTCCACAAGATCTAGCATGAAATTCTTCCATGATGGTAAGCATATCATCTACATCGATGCAGTTGTGAAGGACCCCATAAAGGCCTTGTTTGTAGACAAAATTTTATTGATTTGAACCATTGTAGAGGACAAAATTGACTGCCCGCCTCTGGATCTATTCTCTACCAGCCCTATCTGATGGGAGTTCCCCCCTCTAGAGGTAATTTTCAATAGGAGTCATCCAGCTAGTGGTGTGACCATAAGACTCAGAAATAGGGATAATCTTTTCGATTTCATCCATATTGCACTTAATAAATGGTAAGACCATCCGATAGTGGTAATTGCTGATGAATGTTTCATCTCTGTCTTGATCATCTAGGGATGTGGCTGCATTTTCCAATGCATCAACTTGAGAATTTTGTGATCCGGGGACATAATTCTGTGTTCGTTCTGATGGGTATTCTTCCATTAGTTCATGAATATTTCTCATCAAAGTTAATAATACTTCTTTCTTAATTGGATATTTACCATTAACCTTCTTGATGACTATATCTGAAGCACCTTTTCTCTATATGTGATTGGATCAGGCATGAAGTGCCAGCTCCAAGCATGCAATGAGGGCCTTGTATTTTGCTTCATTTTTTGTGCACCCCTATGATAACAGGATTGAGTGAGGAAAGATGTTATTTTTTGGGATTTGAGTATGAAACCCATCCCTAATTTTTGGAGCATCTATTGGTCTAAACTTCTCCCTATCAGGCTTCTCAAAGCTCCATCAAAGTACATTTCCCATTCTTTGGGGCCGTCTTGGGCAAAGAATACATTCTCATCTAGAAGTTTATAATCCAATGGGGTCAATTATTCTGAGGGGTTATATGATAAAAATTCTGCTACTTCCAATCCTTTGATGTCTTTTCGGGTAATGTATCAAATACCAAGCTATTGTAGGATGACTGCCCAACGTGACAGGAATCAAGTTAGAATAGGTCGTTTAAGGATATACTTGAGTGGGTTGCAGTGGTAGACTATATGGAACTTATAATGATGTAGTTAATTCCTAAATTTTTGAACCAAAGAGATTATGGCTAGGTAGTTCTTTTCTTTTCTAGAATATTGAGTCTCAGTATTGACCATTGTTTGACTGATGTAATAGATACTGTTCTCACTACAGCTATAATTCTTCTGTGTGAGGAAAGTTCATAATAAATGTTCCAAGGCTGTTACATAAAAAATTAGTGGTCTCCCCTCAATGGATAAAATCATCACTAGTGGTCCTACGAGATATATTTTTTGATTATGGAATGATTCTTGACAATTATTATCCCACTAATATGCGCCCCCTTTCTCCATTAACCAAGTGAGCGGAAAAAATTTACCTAAAAAGATGGCTATAAAGTGCCATATGTAGGACCCGTTGACCTATAATTTCGTTGAAGTCATTCAATGATTAAAATTTATAATCCTAATAACTACTGTATATGTGGAAAGAAGGGTCGAACCCAGAGGGAAGGCAATTATGGTCACTATTTTTCTAAAAACCTTCTAAAACTCCACTATTTCCTGTAGTAGAGTGAATTTTCTATTTTTCTCTTTTTATATTTTTTAATATTATTTATTAAGCAGTGAAGCAATAGAAGACTACAGATCTTGAATCAATACTATGTTAAAGCAAGGAACATTTGATAACAACGGGGAACAAAGATATAAAAGCACTGACAAATGAACAATCTTTTTAAATGCGTGGGAAAAAATATCAATTCTAATAGTTCTAAAATCAATTCAATTAACATAAAAGATATCACAGAGTGCCCCCAAAAGAGTATGAATTATCTTCCTCCCCACGAGTTAAGTCACACTAGTCAATCTATTCTATAGTTTTCCACTCTAAAAATATATCTACTAAATACATTTTTAATGTAACAATAGGAGAAACTCATTGAAAGTTCTGATGTCTTAATAATTTATTATCTTTTGAAAAATGTATTCACAATCAATCTCACCAATTTATTTGGAAATTATGAAATTAAAATTTGCCCAAACAATGCAATTGAATGAACTCAGTATCGATCTCTCCAATCAATGTTGAATACATCTAATGATGAAGTGAAAGGAACATTTAAAGATAACCAGTGGAACTTGAAATTATCCCTAAACTAAAAGATTTTTTATAGAATCATCTCAATTACATATACTTAAACAGTTCAATTAAAAAGGATAATAATTGAAAGAAAATAGAGGAAGGAAACTCCCTTTGCTTTCATGAATTGTTGTTGTTCCTGGACTCCTACAGCTCCAGGAAGTTATTCCAGAGTCACCATATGCACTACCTCTATTCTGAACTTGATCTATCAATGTGTTCAATGAATTTTTGTCTAATGAATGTGTTCATGCTGTCAAAATCTGCATGGAACCATTCGGTTTACTGACTTGAGTTCATCTTTCACTGTTGCACTGTACCCTTGCGATTTTTTCATGACTGGCACATCACACTAGTTTCTCCTTCGTAACTAACTCCCACAGAGTTAGTTGTATTCACCTAGATGATTTTAAGGACTAGTTGTGGACCAGCACATGTTTCCATCTCCAATGGGAACTTATACAACTAAAACAGAATAAATTCTTTAAATTAAGAACAAATTAAAATAATATTTATTTTTTGATGTCTAATGTTATAATACTTACTTAAAAGTGATTTAACTTCAAGTAATAAATACTTTAGATAATAGATATTATTCTATATTAGATACTTTTAATTAAATTAATTATTCAAAATTATATTGATATTATGGTTTCTAAATGGATATAATTTAAATTAAATAACTTATTATGTTTATTAGTTTAATGAGTTAATGATTTTAAACTGGAACATTAAATTACAATAAAACTTTATAAGAACATTAAATAATTAAATATTTTATAAATTAAACATAATTAATTATCTTATTAATTTTTTCTAATTATAATTAGTATATTAATTAAAAAGTTAGATTGTTATATTTATTAATATATTTAAATTCATTAGTCAGTTTATTTTCAATAATAAGAATTAATATTTTATTTTTAAATATATATTCTTATAACCAGATTATTTTTAAGTTTATATAATTTTAATTGTTAGTTATTTATTTGATAATTTATATTTTTTAATTGTTTTAATCATTTTAATAGATTAGGTTTTCACCCCCGAAATCTCGACGCACATGGGGGTGCTCCTTAATCCCAAAGAACATGAGTCACTCCTCCTCATCCCAGCTTCAAGCAGCGGTTGGCTCCTAATCCTTAACATTTATTATAGGCGGTTCTCCCTAGCACCGAATCGATTCTTCACATAGTGGCAAGGTACCGGATCAGAATCATCCCCTGCAGTGTGGTGGTTCAAATCCTTCAGACCCGAGAGCTCCTCCTCATCCTTAGAAAGAAACAGTGAGGCCCAGCATCGGTCTTCCAGATACAACACGATGACAAACCCCCTATTAAGTGATGGATTCCATAGGCCTACCTCAGCTTGGCATATGTAGTTATCAAGTCTGGCTTGGCTTCATCAGCACATGGGTGGACTCAAACTACAACATTGGCAGTTAGAAGTTTAAATTTGTGAAAAATAGTGGGTGAATTTATATATATATAAAAGATTTTCTCCTTTGAGTCTGGTCCACGATTTCGAATTGCAAATTTTTTCTGATATGATTGTTTTGTCAAGAAAATGATGTGAACAGAGTGCTGAAAAAGGGAATCAGTGTTATGCGGCTATACATTGAAGGAAACAAATCGTCACATGAGATGTTATAGTGGAAAGGGAAATGGTGCGAGGTGAGTTGCAGTGTAGGTGCACCGAAAACAGTCTTTCAGTCGAATAAAAGGGTGAGAACCGGTTAGACAGTAGAAAGGAAATGACGGTGGAACCATCACTTGGGGTATGGTTGTTGGAAAAAATACAGTCATGATTAGTAAGAGGAAGGAATTCATCTGGGGAGCGGATCAGTTGAAGGCGCCTAATGGTGGTGTGTAGGGGAGAGCACATGGTCACCGTTAGTATAAAAATAAAACTAGAGAAGCAATTGAGTGGGGGTAACGGGTAGAAAGAATAATAAAAGGGTCACCCATACTCAAAACAAAATCTCACCATTAGAAAAAAAGAGGTGACCGATAGAGAAAAAAATAAATGGTCACTGATAAGTATAAAAGTAAAACCTCGCCATTGTGTACACATAAAAGGGTCACCATTAGAATTAAAGGTTACCAATACAAATAAAATTAGAGGCTCACCATTAGAAAAAAGATAAATAACTAATGGTGAACTTCAAAAATTTAAAACGCGTGAATTGAACTTAAAATTAAATGTTATGTAAAATAAATAAAAATATTGAAAATATTTATTTAAAAAATGATAAACACCATTAATTAAAGAATTATTTTTGTTAAAATCTAGACTTTAAAGCCACAACTAAATTTATAAATGTATATCGCTTAAATTAAAAATTGGATATTTGATAAACTAAATTGATAAATGAATTAAATTAAATTTACTATATAATTAATTACAAGGTAGGCAATGAGTGAAAAGGTTAGCATCGGTGACCTAATAGGTCACCGATAGCTCTAATCTACCTCACTGGTAGAAAAAAACAATATTTAATGAATTAATAATTAAAATGCATACATAATATTAAATTTTATATTTTTTAAAAATATTTATCAATTAATTAAACCACTATTCGAATACATAAAACTAAAAGCGAACTATATTATTAAATTTGAACTAAAATTATTAACTTAATTAGTTAGCAGGATGATTAGACAAATTATTTAACATTGTTAACCTATTTTAAGGAAATTAAATTAGAAGATAAAATATTAAAATACTTAATAGGTTAATTAAATATAATTAAAATGATTAAATAATTGTTTTATAAAAAATGATAGTTTATTAAAATGTCAAGCAGATTAAAATAAACCAAACTAATTATGAAATTAGTAAATTAGAAAAGTAAAGTAAGAATAAAATTATTATTTGAATTCTGAAAATACATAATAAATTATAAAAATTGTTTTATTAACAAATTTAATTATAAAAAAATACAAATGTACAATTATTTAGCATAAATTGATTAAATAAATAATTAAATCATTACAAATTAGGAAAAACTTTGTGGAAAAACTATGAAAAAATAGAGTCGCATCACCCGTTCCCTTGAAGGCCCATCAATTAGGTGAGGTTGTGAGGTAGGGATATGCCAATGATGGATTATTTATTCTTAGGGTTGTCTTCAATTCTGCGATGGCGTATGAAAAATACAAGGAATTTCCTAGATTTGACGCCAATAGAACACTTTTGGGGATTCATCTTTAAATCATGTTGTCACAATTCACAGAAAAATGTTTCTTGACAGTCAGGTGGTTTGAGTGATGTCTTGATTTAACCACCTATTAATTTACAGAACAGTTGGAAAAAATTACTAGGAAGGTCTTCAAAATGTGATGCATGATATCTTAATATGTATTGGATGGATTTTTTAGACTGAAGGGTATCACCTTATAGAAGAACACTCATTGGGGTCCCAAAAAGAAGTGGATTCTTCATCTCATTAGGCCATTTGGATATGGTTGTGTCAAGAATAACCATCCATGAAAGAGAGGGCCTCATATTTAGTGGTCACATCGATCAACAATTCCGTGATCAGGACTAAGAAATCAACTTTCATGAAGTGCCAATTGAGGTCACTGAAATCATTGAAGACTCTAATCTATCCATTAATCATTTTGACAGTGTTTATGTTTTCCATACATATTGGATATTTTATTTAGAGACACAATCATGACATGCATGGACATTACATTTCTTTTGTATAATACATAATACATGACGCAAATAGACACCCAAATACTGTATTAGTTTTTTACATTTGGAAACTCAAAACATAATATTCTAATCATGGTGAAATATATCTTCAACATCTCACATAAAGATCTATCCCTTTTGTTTTCCTACCTAAAACCTTTTGTTATTTCCATGGGAAAAGAAAACATTAAAAATGGTTATCTCAAATGCAGAGTGAGGGTAAACAAGGATAACATACATCAAACCATAAAAAATCGAACCTAAAAACATGAACATAAGGATTAAACATCAAAATCTTGAGTCATAAAATAAATATTGTAAGTACATAAGGCATAGATCATAAAGTAACATTAATCATTGTAAAATAGGCTGGGAATAAAAAATGGAATTGTGGAAAATCATTAGTAACATAATCTGATTTCTATAAGGGCTAAGGCATTGCTTCCAAGACCATCATAGTGGATAAAGTCCATTACTGAATCGGGTTTAACTACTGTTCCAACCATGAATTACTGAACCATATTTACTTGTCATTCTGGTCATGTCTATCTCATGAGATATAAATATTTACCCAATGTATTAGAGGGATATATAGGTCTCACCCATATCATAATGAAATCATTTTTACATGTTCCACAAAAATATAAATCACTCATCATATCATAACCCATGTAATAAAATTGGATTCTTAAACATCATTCCAACATAACATAATCTATATAAGATAAATGGACTTCATAAAAATAATTCCATCATAAAAATAATCAAATCAAATTAATAAGAGGGATAGAAACATAACCCTCTGTCATCTTAGATGTAAAATAAATTTGATAAAACCCTTGGAATAAATTCCATAGGAAAATATCTGTTCGTCTTCAAAAACATTTTCTTTTCAAAAAAAAAGTTCATTTTTAAAATAAAATAAATAAGTTTAATATAAAAATGAAATACTTTAGAGGAAGAATCATGGAAATACGACCTTAAAGAGACGTAAAAATCCATTTATGCAGTATAAGTTAAAAAGAATATTCTCATCATACTTTTGTCAGAAAAGTCAAAAAGTACCTCATATGGTAAACAAAATAAAGATTCCATCCATACCGTGTAGTAAAATTAAAAAATGGGTCAAATTGACCTCAAAATACTTATGAGAATAATAAATATTTTATGAATTGTTTTTAGAAAACATTAACATGGATGATAAATATACCTCCATTAAATACTTATGTATAAAAAACCTCATATAAAAATGAGATTGCAAAAGTATCCATTACCTTAGGTCTAATTTCATCCATATATGTCTAAAACTCTTGTATATTGGGTTTAAACGTATTATTATCTTGTAACGGAATGATCATAATATTTATGAATTCATATATGATTCACTTCTGACTTTATATTACCCATTTATATGTCAATTCCATGTTAAAGCAACGTTTTAGGTAATAATCGTTTTATTTATCATACATGTTTGGACTTGTTATTCTTGATATTATTATATAGATAATTATTTCATTACATATAGAATGTAAACAATTATTTATATATCATATATCTTCATTATATAAATATATATAAAAATCGATAAATGGAATTGAATACACCGTTCATGGGGACGGTAGGTCATACATACATATGAACGCTATTTTCATTTCCTTATTAAATTTTATTGAAGTAAAAAAATGACATATATATATATATCCAGTATAATTATTATGTCATATATTTCATGGAGGTTTATTATATATACATTATAATCATTCTTGAATGGTTAACATGATGAATGGATCTCATCGCGTTGTGGAGACTGTAAGTCATACGTATGCACGAGCGACGATATCGTTCCCATAGTTTTTGTACGGTATTGATGTAAATGGTTTATAATATCTCAGAATTAGTATCATGTTATAATAACCATATATATTTATTATTTCAACCATTATACTCATCCATGTAAGGTGGAGGGGAAAAACAGATTACACCAGGACGTGGAGACAGTAATCTATACGTACGCACATGCGATGATTTTGCTTTTCCATGGATGGATAGAAAGTGAAATACGGTTGTTTAATATTTACAATAACAACTTATTATATGAGTTATAATTTTGTTATTACTTTATACTGAAAAAAATAATGAATTGGATGTAGAAGAAGAAATAAATTTGACAGAATCTGTATAACGGATTACCTCTTCATTGACGTGCCTCCTATAAATTTCCTCTTCGGACACTAGAGTTGGTATTTTGATAATAAAAGTACCTATAAAATGTAAGTAGTGAAGTATAGAAGAGAAATTATCCAGGGTTTTAAGATCATGAAGGCTCAAAATGGAGTTAAGATGAGTGGGAGGACGTGCCCATTTATAAGAGAGGAGAGGGTCACTTTAGGAAACTCTAAAAATAATAATTTATTATATATTTAATTTCTAATTCAAATTTCCCAAAATTAATTTTAATTGAAGATAGGATGATTTTATTTCGAATAACCATCAAAAAATATGTTTTCGAAATGTTTCGAATAAATTTGTTATCCTAGTTTTTTTGGTTTTACCCTTATTTAACCCTTTTTAATCTTAAGGTGATACCATGTTATTTACACATTGTGGGTTACTGTAATTAGCATATCATGTACAAGAACCCCAAAAAAAGTTATTTATGATATATTGGGACTTATATCAATCATTTGGATTGATATTATATTTTTATGAATTTAATATCATTTCATAAACAATTTTATGTTTTAAGTTAGGAATTGTGTCAATTGTGGACACAATTCATACTAGACATTTTAATAATTCATACACCCCCGATTACTATAAGAATAAAGAATTAACACAATGATAATATTTCAATATCATCTATATAATTCATGTATGACATCCCATAAACACAATTTTAATTTTTTTAATATTTAAGTATTCATTTATTTGAATCTTTTATTAAAGAGGTAATCACTACATAATAATTGTGTCGTAAATAAATATATTTATCTAATGTATAAAAATTAGAAATAAAATTTCATGATGAAGGAAATAATATTAGATTTCGAATGACTATTTATATATATAGAGATCAGTTTTAGAATCCTATATTAAAATTCATTTAATAAAAGATATATCTTTAGCTTATAATAATCGTTAGCTTAAATTAATAATTATAAAATGTCATTTTCACATCCATGGGAATCCAAGGGTCCGAAAATCGACCCGAGAATGAAATATCTGGAAATATATCATCCAATAAGAATAGGACATGTGTTAGGGTAGTTTAATATTATTGTACTATTCTTTTTTACCCTTATTAAATATATTTACCCTTTAACCATGTTAAATAAAATAATTACTAAAGTTATTATTCATAATGTCAAAAAATAATAGTATCCAATTAACATAATTTTGACCTAATGATTATAAATATGGAATCTATTTTCAAAAATTAAAAACAAAAAAGTTGTAGTAGTTAATATAAAATCAATCCCGATATTGAGAAAACGAGATTTAAAAGTTAAAATATTATGAAACATTGAAATATTTTCAACTATTAATTTAATGTAAAATTAATGATAATGACATACATTATATTATATTGTAAAAATATATAAAATTTATACTTTAAAACCATTATATATTATAATTTCACCATATAAATTATCTGGATGAAAAAAAAATCTTTTAATTAAAATTTTCAAATTTTTACTATTAATCAAAATATGAATGTTATCAGCAAAATATCAAAATTTTATCCCAATTTAATTTTTGTAACTTGATTACATATAAGAAGTTTCTTTTTTTCAATTTGATCCTAAAAACATGTCAAAAACTAGATTTTAAATGGGTGTGCCTTCAAAAGGTGGTAAAACTGCATTTTTTTAAAAACACCTCCTTTACCTGAAAAATATATTTTTTTATCGTATGATGTTCTTTAAAATTTTTAAGAAGAGTGTTATAGTTATATAAAATTTAAAATTTGGTTAATAATATTCATAATGGTTTTTTATATCCAATTAAATAATAATATGTTTACAATATATCATTGTTTAGTGAAATTCAATATCGCGTACAACGCAAGCTATCGAGGAAGGTCGTTCTTGCGAGTAACACAAGACAAGTCAGTATTTCTAGTAGTGAAAGCTTCCTTGGGTGTTTTTTATAATGTAATCTAATATTAGTTTATTCATACATTGAAAATAATCTGTACACAGTGTTGTGTGAAATGAATTCTATCAAAGGAACTTAAAATTGTGTACAAAACAAGCCCATATTAGTTTTTCATATACTATAGGATTATACGGTGTTACGTATAGTGCAAGTTAATATTGTTGTAGCGTAAAACACAAGGCATTGAAAAAATTAAAAAGAATCATTCTCATAAAATTTGTGGGTGTTACATTTTAGTTCCCTAATGATATTAGATTTTATTAGTTTTTCAACTTCACCCTCTATTCTGACATCATGTGTCGGGTGGGACCTTTTGGATTCCTACTTATAGCCTTGGTGGTCTTTCGAAAGACCCATATAATGAGTGGTGACATTATGATAGAGGCCTGACATTTTTGTGCAATTCTAGGAAAACACATCTTGATTTTTCATTAGGAAGGAGGTATATGCCTATATCTCCTCTAAAGGCATAGAGAAACTATTCAAAGTGGGTCGTGGGTCGTCTTCGGTGCCCAGGACTATCTCCCTAAGTTCATTTATTATGGTGAAGATTACTTATTAGAATGTGGAAGGGAATCTTTGAGGTTTAATACTTTATCATCATCATCATAATCATCTTATTCCTCTTATGATAGATAGAGGATTCTCAAGATGAACTCTCTATCATTGGGATAGAAATCACAACTCAGATCTATGAAAACAAAACCACTCCTTTTTTTTCCGACTGACAAGAGGGAATTACATGAAGAGGATGAAATTTCATTTCTTTATTTTGGTGACAGGATGTCATCTTATTCCTTAGTTAGTAAGTCAATAACCATCTAGGGTATGAAGGACGGGATGATATAAATTTTTTTTGGACTTCCCTGTCATCATAGGGGTCAGTGCGCTTGTCAGTGTCTTTGACTTGGCGATCATAATAGAATTCTTTTAGATGAATGAGTCTTTATGTAACCATGAATATTTTTACTCAACCTGGTTAATAGGTAATTCATACTCTTCCCCAAAGATGTTTAAATGGATCAATGAGAGCCATGTCCAATCCATTTTCATCTGTAACCTAATCGACGTCTTTAACCGAAGACTTCTTCTATATTGGTTTATTGAATACTATATCGATGATAATCGACAAAAATGATTCAAATTGAGATTTATCATCATGTAATATCATTTTTTTCCATTGACCTAATATTCGATGCATTGTTGGTATGATGAGGGAATCATAACTTGCTGATGCAGTAATGGACTTCCCAACAAGACGTTGAATATCATACTTTTTTGCACTATGAGAATCTCATAATCAGAAATGAGGTCACTGAGCCTAGTTTTAAGCTTGATTTTTTCCAAAAAATTCTTTTTTTCATTTTTCATATCCCAACATATTTATGGTGAAGGGTGTCAAACATTCCTTATTGTAGCCTAACTGATGAAGTGTTTGTACTGGGAGGTTATTGAATCCCTAATCATTGTCGATGGAGATTCTCCAAACATCAATGGCATCTACCTTGCTAGACACATTTAAGGGGTTGACTATCCCTTTAATGATTATGTCTTCATCTAGATATTTTAAGGTGATGGATGTGTGGTATTATTATGGATTGGTCTCCATCCCATATTTCTTCTCTAAAGGTCGGTGCTTCTTGATGTGGGGATGCTATTTCATGGGCACTTTGGGGGTTAGATCTTTGGAAGTAGGTTGTACGACATTTATGACATGATTTGACGGTGCTATTATTGTTTTTGAGTTTGTCCAAATTGGTCTACATATATGCCTATGGCTATTAGACATCTATTCTTCATCCGAAATATACTCTAAGATGATTGGGCTCAGATTCATTCCGGTGGTGCAGAGAAACTTTTCTGTTCCTGTTGTGTCTGCCAAAGGGTTCTTCTATGAGATTCTGCAACATTAAGGGTTTGATTTAATGCATGGCTGAGAATTTGGATACTTCCACAATCATGCCTTTTGGTAAACCCTCATCCTATATGGAATCATCCCCCAGATCTCTAGTCGTATGTGTGGAATTCAGGTTTGAGGTCATTATCTCCATCAAACATGGGGTTAATAAAGCAAATGTAATTAATGGAGGTGAAGATTAGTTCTTGATCAAAAATGATTCCGTCTGAATGTCTTCTTCTTATGGTGTCATTTTGTGGGGTGATTCCCATTATCCCATATGGCAAGGTGTGGTCTGTTCCATCAAGTGTACTGGAATGATGTCTGAATGTGTCAGGACCAGATTTCAATATGGTGTCGGCTCATCTTTTTTCTCCTTCATTCTGCCCTTCTGGCCCTAAGAGTCACGTGGGGCTAAGGATAAAGGCTATGTTTCATTAAGAGCTATTAGGGGAATGATAGGTTTCATCAAATGTGCCTCAAGGATTCCATGACCCCGGTTGACTATTTTCGGAGTCCTCCAACAATCATAATTTTCTCCTTTTCTTTAGGGAAATTTTTCCATTCTTCTTCATCTCTTGGCTCTATGGTGGAGATATACACCACTTGTGTTGGGGGCAGACCAAACATGACTTGTCCAAAATCCCCCATCTATTGCAATAGATCCTGGAAGATGAATCACTACTTGATGGTGTGCCCTAGAATCTAGTGATAGTGGAAATAATTAGGATGGCTATTAAGACTGAATTCATCATCTCAATTTTTCTTTGGTAGTTAGATCTAGTTGCAATTCATGGCAGCTATGAAGAGGCCGTGGACATATTCATCATGGAATGAGTAGAATTTATTTCCTCATTCCTCAAAATAATTTCTTTTTGCACCCCTTCACTCATCTTGTCTATGTGGTGGTTGTTGTTGGCATACAGGGGGTCCTACATGGTTTGGAGGATGCCTCACAACTAGAGCTGGTGCTGGGGGTGGATTAGGAGTGATAGAAACAACTTCCCCTTTTCCCATTCTTTTCACTATAGTTGATGGGGCCACCAGGGACTTGAGATTTCTCTGCTGTAAAGAGTCTTCTATCCATTGAGAAATAGTAGAGAAATCATGTAACCAACCTGTGTACTTCACGGGGATGACCAGTGTTCACAATTCATCATAAAGATTATTGATGCACATATCAAGGATTTCATCCTTGGGGAGAGGTTTGTTTAGGGAGTAAGCAAGTAATTTCCATCTACCGATGAATTATAAAACTCTTTCATTATATCATTGTATTTAGTTCATGAGGTCACTAACTGTCATATTAAGAAATTTTGAACTGAACTGGTAGGGAAACTACCAATGATGGTCCTACCAGAAAATTATTGAGTTATCTTTCAAGCTAGTATAACACACGAAGGCTAAGCCCTGTAGAGTTTGCATGAAGCACCTGAGTTTCACTGCTTCTTGTTTCTCCAGGGTTCCCATTGTGGTGTAATAGTAAGAGGAATAGTTTATTAGGTTTTATTTCAGGTCTCCAGAACCATTGATCACTAGGAATACGGGGTTCCCAATGATTGGAGGTGGAGGAACATTCCTCCCCCAATCAGGGTATGGTTTGTGCTCTGGTTGAATCAGAGTGTGCCTCCCTTCAATTACTTCAAGTCTAGCTGTCATTTTCATGATCGTATTCAAGATCCCTTGATACTTATATTTTCAGACATGATATTGGGATGGTGCAGTAGGGGAAAATATGGATTCAACGGCACCACTGGATTGTGGGGCAGATACCCACCTAGGGGTATCCTTTATGGGTATTCCTAAATGCATTCTAGCTTCTTCCCCAATGTAGTGACGTCTTAACATCCATACATGGTTGGTTTCAAGTAGATTTATGGCCACGATGTTGCATTGTATGGGCATTCAATCATAGTATCATTTACTGAGATGACTTCCTATGGTAGGGACACATATTCTTGGAGCACATTTTAATGTTCTGCCTATGAAACACATCTGGAAAGATATATCCCTCAACGCAGGTCATAAATAATTCACCTGGGATCTTTCATTTCCTCCTCCTACTTGGTGAATCTTTTTTTGAGCATCAGGGACACATTTTGGATGGGAGGAGGTGGTGGTTCATAGATGAACAGTGGTTAATTTTTCTATATGTTGGTGATTCATGAGGGAGGGAGTAATGTGTTTGGTTAGGGGAGCCCAAATTTAGGATTACTATTTGGTTTCCAATGTGCAGACTATCGGTCTTGGTGTGGGTTTCCTCAAGGAAGGAACCATGTTCACTTACATTCTCTCCATTCTTAACGTTTCTTGTGAGATCATTGGGGCTAACGTTCACCATGTTCATTGATTTCTACCTCATTGTGGGTGGTATATTTAGTGTTGAATGGTATGATATCTTTTTACACTTTTTTTTGGACTTTCACCATCAATTTTGTGGTATCCTTCATATTTATTGGTGAAGATCGACTTATAGGGAGCCCTGATATAACCTCATGATATGCCTTCATCTCACATGGTATGAATCATGAGATGGCTAGAGCAGGTAGACTCTATAATTATTATTCTTCCTAGATGGGAGAAGATAGACGTTCACTGTGTGATAACTCGAGTTAAAAATCACCCCCGGCCTACATGTTGGTGTTTCTCCCATTCCTCTATTGATGCACTATTGAATATATTTTTTGATCTTATGGGGGAATTTTGACTAAAAATGCATCTATCCCTATGGTTTGGGTCTATTCTCACATTATGGTGGTATCCATCGCTATTTCCACCTTTTTTATTTAACTCACTCCCATATAAGTGTGAGTCAAGTATGGTGATGGATCTATGTGGGATTTATCTACTATTGAGGACATGAGGATTGCTTGTTAGTATGATCCACTGAGGGGGGAATCTTTTTATATGTTCTCGGCTTCTTTGATGGGAATATTTTTGATGGCTTCATCTCCTCGGGACTAATGCAATTGAGAGTTACTCTGGGAATATTTTTGTAGAGTATTCCAACATTACTGAGATGGGATTTCATTTGATTTCTTCATTTGAGTAATCACATTGCAATATTACATTTTCAATGAGGTCTAATATATATGGGGTATGAGGTGATGTGTAGAGATCCATGTTCTCCCCATCCTTGAATGTAAAAACCAAAATGGGAATAACTAAAGACACATCACAACTTGTGATTTGCATGCATGAAAGCTAGTTCAAGGTTGTTCTTCCACCTTTTGGATTATGGCTACAAAGCATATGAGAGGGATTCCATGTCAATTAGATAGTGGATCTCTCTTAATATGTTTACATGGTATGCATACCAATCATAAGGAAATAAAAAAAATTTAGCTAGAGAATAGTCATAAATGATATTGTGGAAAATGTTATGCATACATTCATCAGACAACTCCCTTGATATGTCGAAGTTAGAAGTGGTCATGGGACAATACATCACTAGGGTGTTATATTTAGCTATTTGTATCCACATGAGCAACATATCATTCTATTGTTCTTTAGGGGACTCCTCTTTTTAATATGCCAAGATTAACTTATTCTTAATAATTTCATTCCAAGCTGTAGGGATGGTAGGACCCTCCAAGATATGTGAGTAGTGCGAGGGTAGAACAGAAGATTAGCACGACCCTAGACCAACCTCAGTTTGAGAAAGTATATCACTCATCATAGGTAGGGTTTTTGACATGCATGACTCCATTTTTTTGAGTTCCTCAACATAAGAGGGCTTTCTCACATTTTTTACGACAAAGGGGAGGACCTTCATCCATATGTGAATTGTGATTGTGGGGAGTAACATCACAAATGGTTCTATTGTAGAGAGGGCTACCATTTAATCATGATTATCAAATGTGGGAAATGTCCATACGATGTATACCCTAGGGAGGACATTTAGGGTGGGATGAAGTGAGTGGATTCCCCTTCTGGATTCTGGATGTCACTGAGGGGAGAACCTTCTCGATGACTTCATTGATTGAGAGGACTGCCATTATAGCTTGATATAGGGATTTAGGTAGAATTCAGGTAGCATACATCCTATAGAGGGCATTTAAGATGTACTACAATGAGGGGATGGCCTTCTACATGCTTAATGTTGCTATGGGGAGGAACTTCTCAACAACTAACATTGCGGGGAGGGACATCACAATAGATGCCAATATATTGTGGTCGATTGTCAGGACTCAACATTCGACTATAAACAGAATCATATCTATATCATATACCATGGAGAGTACCATCAGAGAAGATGACATCAAGGCAATGACCTTATTTATGTTTGATATTCTTGTCAATGGGAGGGCTACCCTTACACACATTAGAAGATAGGCTCCCATGATCAATAATTACAAGCCCAAGGAGTATGTACCTATGGGTGCTCTGGGGAGGACCCTCGAAGATGGTGGTAGCGACATTGCAGTTAGGGACTTCATAACTGCTACTACCTCTTTTATAATTTTGTAATAGAGTAACATGGTCATGAGACTTTATAGATATATGCTCTTGGGCGGAAAAAACACTAGCTTCAATCATTGAAGGATCATGTATGTGCTCTTCATTTTCTAGTTTCTCTCGATGCATTTCATTATTGGTCTCTCTTTGGTGGGTAACCGAGGACGTCTATCTTGGTAACAAACGTCATATACTAGTCCCTATCTTTTAGTTTCCAATGATTCTATAGGGATATTCTGATAGAAATCATTAGATTTGGCTGGGATATATGCCTTCCCTAGAGTGGCCACAAATTGGACCGACATCACCCAGATGGAAGGGTTATTTGTTTTCCTAGGATCATAGAATATTTTTTTCAACCATCTTGGATGGGAGTATGGATGTATAACCATTCTGATGTGATAAATTTATTTTGTGGGTAAGTCATTCAATTTGAGGAAATTGGGTCGTGGCCATGGTTTCTCTCCTTTGCTGCTAATAAAATAATATCTTGACATGTCTAAAAGATATAGTATTGAATTGAAATTTGATATTCCATTATTTGTAAGATGTTCTGAGTTATATCTTTGGTTGGAATGGGTATGAAGGCCCATTCCGATGTTAGAGCAGGAGTTTGTTTTTTCTCTGATCCTCTATAGGTTTCCAGCAGATACTGGTTGTTCTGCTTTGCTGGGACATAAGAATGAATCTTCCACAATATTTCCTCTCTAGTTTCCACTATAATTGAACATTGGACATCATATTTATGAGCAGGAAGTTTCATTTGCTCACATTCCACTTCATTTTCATCACGGACTTTATATACATCCATATAAATTTTACTCTACTCATATTTTCTTCTAGCCCTATTTAGATGGTAGGGTTGATATGTATATGTAGGTATTTTTATACTGTGTAGCTAGTCAATGTCCAATATGGATTCATTAATTATCTATCATGAGTTGATTTATAATTAAAAAATAAATTTCTACTCTCTCTGCACAGTGGAATCAGTGAGCACTGGCAAGGATGTGGGTGTGGACGTATTATGCCACACTATTTCTTTGTTGGGATAGAGTTGAGGGAGAAGAGTTGTATAATTGCCCTTTTAATTCCAACACATTTTCATGGTGGAGTTCATCCTAGATAATCAGGGTGATTTCTTATTCTTGATTGCATGTAATCCACCCTCAGTAGGCGGCACGAGGTTCCCATGTATTATGGACTTCAGCAAGTGCCCATGCATAAGATCCTCTTCAGAGTGAGGATACATGGTATCTCAATGTTGTAGGAGACTTCCTCTAGTAGGGTCTTGTGATTAGGAACCTTGTGAAGCTGAGATGAAGTCTTAAACATCAACTTCATCTACCTCCCTAAGATAATTTATGTACTTGTTGTGACGTTCTGGGGACAGGCTCCCAAAACAGTTCGATAAAACTACTAAGGCCGCCTTGTGTTGGGGTTCGAGCTATAATTGTGGAGGTGGTTGGCAAGATTTTCCATATTAGAGGGAAATTATTATGCCCTCCTCAGTTGGGAGAGTAGGATTTCAGTGGTATTATTTAATCTGGACATTGGATACCAAATCTTGATGACGCTGGGTTGGAGAGGGGTCCTTCTCTTCATTGGGGCCTCGACTGCCTGTGGGATTGCTGAGAAGCAAGTCAGTATTGGCTTTTTAGATTCCATTTGGAAAATATATTGCTATGGGAGAACCTTCAATACTTATATGACATATAAAGACAACAAAATCCTATAAAATTAGCATATCTTGAAAATGTGCATATTTGAAAATTTAGCTTGGCCCATATACCCAAATGTTTTGTTAGGTGAAGGGGCTTTAGTGGGGTAAAACCACCACCTTGGTTGAGCATTAAAATTAGGTTCAACTTTTTTTTTGTCTTAAGGTGAAGCATTTATGGGTGGATGAAATGGTTCAACCAGAATCATCACTCTTTTGCTATGGTAGAGAGTTTCACAACTCTATATTTGTTTCGGCCAATCCGCATTTTTATCATATAGGTGGAATTGTATTAACCCTAAGGGTAATGTGGAGATTATCCCTTTCAAATTATTAAGGATGTGTCATAGCCAAATGGTTCCAATAGGAGACTTCATAGAGTTATGTATTTGTGGAATTGGTCGACCAAGGATATGATTTCATCCAACGGTGACAAACGTATTTGTTCTTAGAGCCAGAAAACACCGAACTGACCTGGTATCCATGATTCATTGACCAATATTGTAAAGGTAGGTTCTTGTTGGATGATAATTTGGCCAATGATACTTTAGGACTCCATGGTCTTAGAGGATTAGTGTTTGGGCTCATAAAACATCTTGGGGGAATTATTTTTTATTGTGGGACTCTCTTATAGATTTAATCGATGGTCATATGTCCCGAAATCGTAGTTTCAGTATCAAAGTGTGTATCAACATGCTACCTATGGTCATTAAGATCATCATGGGTATATGTATATATGATTCTATGAAGGAAAGGTTTTATAATACCTTGAAATATGGTTTTCTAGAGTTTATCATCATCTAAGAGCGATGAAAGGTGGTTTTTTATTGGGATCAGACCCATAAGATGTGCTTTCAACATTCCTCAAGATTGGAATCAGAGCCCATGTAGTTCAGTTAGATCAAGGGTTGGACTAGGGAGGAGGGCTATTTATTGGGGCTGTAATTTGGGTGAAACCATTTTTAAGGGGATCCCTTTTGATCTCAATACATTAAGCATGCATCCAACATATCATAGTTTGAATAGGAATTATAGTTCACATATTTTAGGATGGGTTGGGGATTATGAAAGTTTTCTACCAATTTTGTGGGACATGACTGAGTGGGTCCTTTTTGGAAGGGCATCCCTTTGAGCTCGGGCCTTCGAGTAGGCATCCTACATATCATGGTTTGAGCAGGAATTAGTGTTCTCATAGTTTGGGGTGGGTGAGGGATTATGCATGAAAACATCCCGTTTGAGGGGGCATGATTGGCTGGACCCTTTTGTAAGGGCACCCCTTTGAACATGGGCCTTCAATCAGGCATCCTACATATCCTAGATTGAATAAGAATTGGAGTTATCATATTTAGTTTTGGGATTGGGTTGTGTGGATGTTTCAATCATCACAAGTCTCCAAGCCCACATTATTCATACCTGTTGTGAGAAACAAGAGGATGTGAGCGATAAACCACACAACTTCTCTCCTGCTGATGGAACATGTCGAGCCAATGATGGAAAAAACTGAGGCGATAAAGTGAGAGGGAAAGAAGTAATGGACCCTTTAATGTGGGATGACATTGTATGTAATGAGCCTTGGCTCTCATAATATTAGGGATATACCTCAGTGGGAGTGCCTTGAAATGTGTTTTCAAAAAGGGGAGGAATGTCGTTCCTCATCGAAATGATAATTGTGCATAATATTTTTGACTGATCACTATTCCTCATTGATTGGAAAATAATGTGATCACCCATAATACCTAGAAAAAAGTGGACCACAACAGTATCCAGGGGTTTGACTCTGGGTTTCCTTGGGAATGTAGACTTCAAAACATCCTGGGAGTCTGAACCATTGTGGGGATAGAGTTTGTGACTCTGCTTACCATGAGTATGTAGACTCATAAGGGTTCACTGATGCGCCTGATGATCTGATCATATGGGTTTGGTGGATTTGGAGGAGGATTTGGCCTGATGTCATTGGACTGGATTGTGGAGGAACTATGGAGGACTAGACAGTAATTGATGGGAGAGATTAGATCCCGTGGGAATGACACCTGAAGAAGCCACTATACAAGTACTATTTTCCCATGCGGTATGGGCGGAGCCCCGCATCCCATTTTGTTATTTGGGTATGGGGTTCGTTTGTATACCAAATTTGTATGCGTGTTTGGACCGCCATGTACTGAAGTGGTATGCATTACTATATGCGATCTTCTCTTCCGCTTCGGGTTCCATCTGTGTACTGATGTAATATGTGGCATGGGGTTCGATCTGAATAGTGATGAAATATATGGAGTGTCAAACTAAAGGAGGGTCCTAGAACCTATGGTTCAATAAAAGTTTATACATGTTTAATTTATGGTTCAATATGACACCAATTATGTTCATGCTTAACCCATTATTATTAGGTTCCTTATTTTTATAGTTCACGTCTTGTTATACCTACGAGAACGTGATTCACAGTTTTCACTTTATTGATGAATCAAAATAAAAGTTGCAATCCCCTCCGAATTCTTTCATCCAACATCTAGGGTATCCTTCATGATTTCTTTGTCTATCGCATTCTCAATTCATTTTGTTCACTTTTATAGATCATTGGGAATATCATATCTGTGGGCATGCAACACCATTTTCAGAAGCCCGTGAATACATACCTCAACACACAGGAGACTAATTCAATCTGTGTTTGTGGAGGCTTTGGTTCACGCATCAATGTTCGTTTAACCATGCCATCATTCTTTGTTTATGAAATTATGAGTTCATGAGATGGTATAGGTGTGACCATTGTGTGTTTGATTCCACTAAAAATGTGGTTTTTGACTTCCTGGGTTTGTTGGTCGTCGCCCTATGGGCCAGTGCCTCGTGGGTCATCACGTGTACCAGTGGATCGATATTAATGTGTGCTTTGAACCCTACGCAGTGATGGTATGCAGGTCATTTAATCTTCTTTGAAAAATTTTATTTATTCATGTTTCTTATCAAATTTTCTATTATATTTATATCCATTTTCCTTGCTGGGATTGTAGGAATGGTTGCATACTTATGTAAAGTCATTGTGGGTGTTTTTACACCCCTTTTCAAAATTTTCAAGCCCCTACACTTGAATAATTTTATTTTCACTACAAACATGTATTTTTGTTCTTGCACTAGGTTATCCTCTACATGATATTCCTCAATTGGACATTTCATGAAGATTTGGTCACATGTTGTGGTAATAGTAGGGGTTTTATTTAGATGTGAATAGCACATAGGTGGATCAAAATATGATCATAGAACCATGACATTTCTAGTTTGAGAAAGGATATTTCTTGTTATAGATAGGGTTTCTGACATGCTTTACCCTATACATCCATGAAGCTTAGTGTATAAGTGATTTATTGCATTTTATTTAGCACGAGGATGACCATACTTCTAGAAGTGAACTTTATTATAGGGATGACCTTTGCAGTTGATGCTAAAATGGAAAGGATTAACATCATAATTTGTTCTCCAACTCCCAAGATAATTTTTTTATCAATAACATTGGGAATACCCTCGTGGAAGATGATAGAAAGCGGATGACCATCTTATTGTACTCAGAAATCACTGTTTGGAGGACCTTCACAGCTAATGATATCATGGTGAGGACTAACATCACTGATTGATGATCAACTGTAAAAAGAATATATGCAGTTTATACCCTAGGGGGGACCATCAAGTTGAATGACAGTGAGGGGAGGGTCTTCTCCCCATTTGATCTTCCGAACATGAGGAGGTATACAATGACACTCACTAAGAGATAAGATATTATGGTTGATCATTTTTTTCATATGAATGCTATGAGGAGGAACTTCAGAGCATCCAATAGAAATATTGTATGGTGGGCCTTTGAAAATACTACTGTCACATCCCTAATTTGGTAATAGATTAACATGACCTTGAACCACTAGAGATAATTTTTTGATGGAATAAAAAACTCTAGATTTCACTAGAGCAGGACCATGAATATTCTCTTCATTTTCTAGCTAACTTTCGCATGATTTATTTTTAGGTACTCTCTTACTGGAAACTAGGGATTCTTCTTGTTGTTAAAAACCATCATACACAGGCACATTTACATGTAACTACCATGGTTCTTCTAGGATACGCTAGTGAGCATCATGAGTTCTGATAGTGATATATAATAGCCCTGGAGTGGCCACGGTGGTGGAACACTATCTCTCAGTTGGAACGAGCATTTTTCCCCAATCATGTTCTCTACTTACTGGGTAATATGGATGACAAACCTCATAGATGGGAGTAGGGTTGTATATTAGCTCCGGAGTGAACACTATATTTTTTGTAACATTTACCCCACTTGGGGAGGTGAGATTATTATTCGGTATACATTCTATTACAATAGATGTGATTATATCATAACAAGTCTAAAGAATATGGTTAGGAATTTATATATTACCCTCCATAATTTCCAATATGTATTGAGATACCCCATAATCTGGAATAGGAATAAATTCCCATTTCAATATAAGAGCAAGAATATGTGATTTCTCTAGTCCTCCAGGTTCTATAAGCGTATACTAATAGTTCTTCTGTTTGGGTGATGATGAGCGATTCTACCGTTAGTTTAAAGTTGGGATATGTCATCTTTTTTTTCTATTATAATCATATCTTACTTGTGGGATTCATATTTAGGAGAAGGGATTTGCATCTTCTCATTTGAGATAGAATTTGTTTGATGGTCTTGGTGTGCATCTATATGAATTTTCATTTTCTTGTATTTGAGTTCCAACATATTTGAATGATGGAATTCATATTCATGAGAATAGATTTACGTCTGCATGTTTGCTGCTATATATTTTTGATGGGAATGATATGAATATGTAAGAATATAAATCATCTTTTATTTGAGTTCCATCAAATTTTACAGATTAGATTCATATTAATTGGCCGCAATTTTAATCTATATGTATTTGGTTTCCCCTGTATTTGATTTATGGGATTCATATGCATACACTAGAATTAAACTCTACCTGTATTTGAATTCCATCATATTTTACTGATGGGATTCACATTCATGGGTTGGAATTTGACATTACCTATATTTTTTCAATTATATTTGAATAATGGGATTCATATTTTTGAGAAGTTATTTTCATATTCTCATTAATTGACCTATTTGGATGTTGGGCTTCATAGGTGGCAACAAGAATTATTACCTATTCATAGCTAGTTTCCGTCCTATTTTTTGATGGGCTTCATATGCATTGGATGATTTTTTCCTGTACCTATAATTTTTCTCTATATTTTTATGGTGGGACTGGTGAGCATTAGAGAGAATTTGTACTAGCTCATTGTTTTCCACTATATATACATGGTGGTATCCATAATAGGGAGCATGAATATAATTTTTCATGTAATAGTTGGCCATATTTATATAGAATACTTCTTCCTCATGAATGAGGGTGATAAACTATTCCTGATAGTCTGATCGTCCCCCCCGAAATCCTTCCTGATGGACATGGGTCTGTTGGACTCTGTATGATCCCAATGATGTGATATCCTTTTTAGAGTGAGGATATCAAGCTTTATAGTGCTGGAGCCAATGATTTCCAATAGGGGCCATTGGGTGGTACCCCTATGATATTGGGATGAAATCATTGGTGAAGAATTTATTAGCCTCTATTCGGTAAGGGAGGAACTCTTTTTCATGTTTTTGGGATAGGATCGTGAAATGGTTGGAGATATTCAATAGAGCCACGTTGTTCTAGGTTGTTTACCATCATCGGTTGGATGAATGATTGGGATTCATGGCCTAGAGTGCCTGCCATAATACATTCAGGGTAGGTAGAGTACCAATTTAGTGGTACTCCATTATTAGCGCATTTGGAACCCATCATTGAAGACACTAGGGGGTTGAAAGAGTCCTCTACATCATTCAGGAAATAGCTGCCTATAGAGTTTCTGACAAGAATTTCTGAAAAAAATCAATCGAGATTCCATTGTATTAAAGAAAGCTCTATGAATTTCCTATAATACATGAGATAGGTACAGATAACAAAACCCCATCAATGTATCTTCTCTTGATCACATATATAATTGATGGTCTAATCCGGACCTTCTCCATTATAGATGAAGAAGGGGTATTATGTAGGGTAACACTGCCACCTTGGTTGAGGATTCACTTTGGGTACACCATTTTTTTATCCCAAAGACCGAAAAATGTACCAATGGATTATAACCCAATTATTTAGTTACTGGAGTCTTTTCACATCAATTTCACCATTTTTGATTCACTCTAAAGAGTTAGTCCAAGATTTGGAGTGAAATGGTCTGAAGGGTACTAGAATCTATATACATTTTATATTGTGAAGGTGGTTCCAAAGTTAAGTTGCTTACATCAGTTTAATATTTTACTTTAACTAAAGGCATTTTTGTTTCCCGAACGGTTGATTTTAGGGCATTTAATGGTGTGGATTTTAATACATTAGATACTAGGTTTCAAGAAGTCTGTAGTGGGTTTTTTGTGGAGCTAGAAACATCCAATGACTCTTATATCCATGATTCATGGACATATATTCCAAAGTCATATGCTTATTGGGTAACATGGCCATTAAAACTTAAGAATTCACATTGGTTGATATGATGGAAAATTAGGCTCATCAAACCCTTTTTGGTGGAACTAGTGACAATTTTGGGACTCACTTATAGATTTAAGTCATATTCCTATGTTCATGAATACATGGTTTATTCCTAATAACGTGTTCACAGATTATCCTTAGGCTATGAATAACCTTCATAATGAATTGGTTTGAAATCATCTATTTGTATCTGAAGTTCCCCCACAATGTGGAAAAGTTTATGTATCCGTGTATTTCTATCGATGAAACCCTTTTATGGAAAAATTAGGTATTAATTGATGATTCACTAATGTATTGATCTTTTAAAGACACCTGGTATGGTGATTTATAGTTTACCTCCATTTAGGGGGACAATAACCATTGTGATGTTGGGATCAAACCCATAGAATGGGCTTCCTACATGCCCTTCTGAGATTAATCATAACCCATGTTTTTTGGTGTCTCTTAAGTTGACGTATCACCTTTTAAGGCCATGTGAGAACGACTCGAACATGTAGTTTAACATCAAATGACAAGGACATTCAAGTGAATGGTTTTCTAGTCATGGATGGTGTGCGACATACACTAAGGTAGCACAATATATCATGAGGATATGTGGTCCCCTAGGAAAATATGTCCCAGCTTGGGATATGGAACAAAGAACATCATGGTGTATCTGAGATTTGGATTTATATCTATAGGAGGATTTCTATGTATACCAGTTATTTAGGAATCAATGCCATCATAGTTCAGTTTAACTGGATCTTACAACTTAGAGGATACCCGTCAAAGGGGGAATGATTGGGGCTTATACTTAGAGGCCACCCATTTGATAGGGATGATTGGGGCTTACACCTAATAGGAGGCCCATATTGATTGATGTTGGGGATTAAATATATAGAGACGGCTCATGTGGTTTATTTTGGGATCATGCTAATTTCATGATCATCACCCCCCTATAAGACTACATAAGTCATCCATAATGTGAGAAACAAGAGGAAGTACTAGATCTGATGACTGCACATCCCATTTTATCCACTAATGGATGGCACTTGAGCCCAAACGGGGGGCTATAGGGGGATTTTAGTGTGCCAATTTCCTATATTGTTTTGATATCTAGGATAGTTATCTTTGGGGATCTTTCTGGATATGTCATGGAATGAGGTGGAGAGGAGAAAGAGAACCACCTACCACAAGAAATGATGGGGTCTTACCTCAGAAAGAGTACCCTATGATCATTCCTGGTAGAGATTGGAATTTTCAACACTGTCCCTCATAAAAGGGAAAGGCCATCAACTACATTGAATCCTTATAATGCTGAGGTTCACAAGGGTTTCCTGATGTTGGTACCCACGTTACCACAAGACTATAATCTTTGGGGGTGGAATTATGAGGGTCCTCTTCTCGGAAAAGATTACCCACATGAATCAACTAACCATGGGAATGTAAACTCAAAAGGGAATGATGATGTGCATGATAATTTTATCATAAATTTTCAATGGCTTTGGAAGAGGCCTTGCCCTATTTCAGTTGGACTACTTTATAGGTGGACATCATAAGAACTGATGATACGACGAAAGGGAGTGATTGGAGCCTAAGGGTGGAAGGCTATATGATACCATATGACACATAGCATTTTATTACCAAAAATAAGTTTCTATCTATATATCAGGGTGATTTTTAGGTAAGGGGGATGTCTACAAAGCATTGTGGTATCAATACATAATTTTATTCCACATAGAACATTGCTATGTGGGCCCTGGTTCCATCTGTGTAGTATAGTTCTATATAAGATTGAGTTCCTCCTGTGTAATGATTTGATACATAGGGTAGGTTTCAACTTGATTAACTTTTTTTATGTAGGATGCCTAGTTGAGATGTTTACATTGGTTCTATTCTTCACATGAAGTATTCTGGCCATGGATGTGGATTTCATAGACTTCCAATTGATTTATTTTATCCATATAAATGATATGAGGTGGGTTTTAACTTTGGGAAATCATCAATGTAGTCTATATTTTACAGATATATTGATCTCTATGTCAATATCTATATCTTTTGATATGTCATTCCCCTATTAATTATCCTTTTATTTATTTATTGATAATCAGAGAAAATGGATAGCGGTATAGATAGTCATCTGCCATGAGGCTGCAAGCCCTAATTTGTAGGATCCCACATGAGACAATTGGCCCATAGATGACTTATTCAATGAGGGAACATTGTCATCATTTGAGGTGGCAAATCACTACCTAATTACCACGAACAACTTCATTTCATTATTGGGGATCTGAGAGTAACAACTTTTCCACAAACCATTTTAGTTCATGAATGAGCATCATTTCATGGATGGCCATCAGCGCATTCATCTCGCAGAGAATGTATGTTTTGTTTGCAGAATATGGTGTCACTATATCCATACTGCAAACTATTTAGTTCATGGGAATGTTTCTAAATGGATTCCCATGTGGAGAAGTGATCCATAAAAGATTTATGTTATGCGGAATATTTTCATCCTTTTCAATTTTTTCTCCTTTAAAAACTTTTCCCTTCTATATTCCTTCAACATGTAAAATTAGATGAGGCGTAACCTATAACTATATCATTCTATTTTTGGATGCATCCCATTACCTTGTTCCATGTATCACTAAAGATAAAAAATCCATCTACGCTACTGGGTTGTGTGTGCACTTGATAACTAACCAACCTTCTATTTTGTTACTTGAAAAATTATTCACATTATACTATCCAATAGAACTGACCCCCCTTCCAAGTCAACTTAGTTAATGTATTATATAGTTTTGAACAATATGTCAAAAAAATAGTAAGATCCATCCAACCAAAGAAAAACATAGTTCTCAGTCACTATTGGTAGAATTGGCCATATATCAATAACTTTTATCCTTCAAGGATTTAATGATATACCATCTCTTGAGATTATATGATCATAGAATGTAGCTTTTTATTTCCAAAATTCAAAAATCATGAATTTGGAATACAAATTATCCTTCCTCAGGGTCTTCAATATAATTCTCATGTGATTTTCATCATCGTTATTACTCTTGGAGTATATAATATTATTGTTTATAATTATACACATATAGTTCTTGGTAATATCTAAAGACTCTTTTAATGAGATCCAAAATGTTATAGAATCACTATAAATTCATTGTTTCCATACATCATATAAGGAATATCTTAGGAATGTCTTCACCTTTGCCCACAATTGATAGTATATAGAAAATGACCTTATTTTCAATGATTTTATATCCATGAAACTGATAAAAAATTTCAATATGAGACATATGATACTTATTCATGCCTGCGATCTTGTTATATTCTTGATAATCATGGTAATAATGAACCTACTAATATTTATTCTTAACAAAAATAATCAGTGCACCCAATCGAAAAGAACTCATGAGTATGAATCCCTTTTCAAGATTCTATTAGCATCTCCTATTTAATTATTATAAGAAAATAAAGTTATTATATAAGGAGTACATTAAATAGGTATATATCTAGGTGTGAGTTATACTAAATAACTAACTTCATGATTTAGATGAAGAATAGATATGTTTTTAGGAAATATGTAATAATATTCCCTAAAAAGGAATATCATATATTTTTAGTCTCTCCCCAACCATTTGAGATAATTACCACCTAGGAATAGAGAAAAGAATCATAAAATGAATTAAATTTCCCTCAGAGGTTCATATCCATCCTTACCCCAAGATAATATTTTAAGTTGATTTAGAATATCAAATTTGATTTCATTATTCTATAAATATATAAGGTACAATTATAAATATAGCTAACTAGTCCTCTAAAGAACATAAAATTACATTAAAAGAGGAATAATATAATTTTCATAGTTAAAATTCTTATAAAATTTAACATGACATCCCTCACTCTGGAGTGGAGGAAAATTGTTCCTTAACCATCATGATCTACATCTATGATTGAAAAAACATGATCACTTCTTTGGCCTAGGAGTTAACCATTGGATAAGAGAATTTTCTGGGATAATTCTCATGTTCACCAAACATAATACATTGAATTTTTAGTGTTACCTTAAGATGATTTTAATTTTTCTCCACTAAACACTACATTTTTTGTTGAATATTAGTTGCATTATATAATTTAATTCTACAAATAAAACATATTATTTTTCTTTTGAGAAATTTCCCTATGTTTTTCATCCCACATTCATGAAATAAAAGAAGTTGTATAGTCATCCCTCTAGGGTCTCTATCAATTGACCTCCCATGGAACTCAAATTTTCTCTTATTAGGTGTGTTAGAAAAATCAACCAATTTTAGTTTTTTATCATATATTGAAATAACTAGTTAGGAATAATCTCAATGGTTTTAATTCATTCTCCAATAACATTTAGTTTCTTAGGAGAACTATCGTTACATTGAACATCACATTAAATGTAAACCTGATTCTTCCTAGTTCAATTCATTGATGAAAAAAACATTGTGCGAGTAAAAAACGTAAATAATTAGTGCAAAAAATCATATAATTATGAAAATCATTCTTATGACTTACCAAATTATGAAACCTTGTTTGAACCTATGATACTTTAATTATATCTCATATCTCTATGGAAGATTATCTATTATTATTTGTTCTATCCTATCATTCATCATAATGGTTTATAAATGGAGTGTTAATGATCCAAAGAATATCCCATAGGAGTCTATATCCTAGTGTGTAGTCTTTGTCCCAGTCATCATGCACAAATAAAGATTTATTTAATAACTAATCTTATCCTTTACTTTTTTACCCCTAGGTGCATTTGTGTAATAACTATTTCCACATTCCCATATATATATGGACATATTTTCTTGGAAAACCACAACCCTTTATTTAACCTAACTAAACATGTTATCCTATACATAGGATTATCCTAACGGTTCTCTCTAAATTTTTCTAATCAAATTCCCCATAAAAAACTGAAAGATTTTCTGATACCAACTAAGGTAACTCAAGTATATCATATATCAATATTATATTATTTTTTATGAATATTCAATACTTTTCACAATAATACATTCATGTGGTCCAAAAAGGTTTAATGAATTTGGAGACAAGATACATAATCAAATAATTTCATAAATGATATTCCTAATCTCCCAAAATGTTCTTATATTATAGTACCCTTATTATAATTTTTTTACTTAATACCTTTTTTGTAACCTGGGGAAAATGGAAACATAAGAAAGGGAGATCTAAAATTATTAGTAAGGGTAAACATAAGTTATAATAATCCATGATAAAAATTGAGGATAATCATTATAGAATGACCATAACATTATAATTTTATATCTAATCAATCAAATATCTTTAACCATAAATCAAGACAAATGATTTCTTCACCAGAAAATACATAATTCATAAGAGTCTGAAATCATCAAAAATTAATCATGATACATGAGAAAGTATCTTAAGAATAACATAAAAGTATTAGAATATACATAAGAATATAAAATCATTTCATTAGTCAATGATCTCTATTATAACTAACTTGGTGTACTATGTTCAATCCTCGTTCCATCATTTACTTAGTCAAGGTTCACTCCTATGACTATTGTAGTCGACAAAGATCCTTACTGAACTGGGTTACCTCCCTATTCCAATCCATATTATCTCATGATTGATCATTAATTACCCAGTTCTATAAAGGGATATGTAATTCTAGTCCCATCCTACAGATATTGAAATCTATAAACATTTATAACACATGATCAAAAAAATTAATCACATCATCATAGCATAACCCATGGAAAATAAATGGGGTTTATAAACATTTAATCATCACTTAATTATCCCATGGGAAAGAAATGTGTTCCCATGAATAAACCTAAAATAATTAAAATAATAATCCTTATTAAGAAGTAGAGTCGATTTTATAATAATAAAATATCACCAATGCATCATAAAAATCCTTAAAGGATGTTTTCATAGAATAAAAATAACTAAAAAAATCTAATTTAAACATTTCATTGAAAATACAGAAAATAACATTTTCTTTCAGATCATTAAAAAATAAAAAATCCAAGAATATTATGAAAATTATTTTCCTCAAAAATATACTTAGAAACATTTAATGTAATATTTAAAGAAAAAAATATCTTTGATAGTGGGAAAATATGTTCATACTATATACATTAAAAGAAAATATTCTTTTTACACTTTTGTAAAATTTTGAAAAATGAATCTCCCAAAAAAATTAAAAATGATTCAATTTAAACCATTGAAAAATAAATTAAATGTTATGAAAATTAAAATTTTCAAATCATTCAAATTATATTCAAAATAATTCATAAATCAATTTTCAAGATAATGAATATGAATTAAAAACAAATTCGACAAGAGAGGAAATATAGAATACTTTTAAAAAAATTATGGATCATTTTATGTACCAAGGAGAAGAAAATGTGAATATAATTGAAAATTATGGGAATAAATAAGGGATAATAAAATAAAAATGGTTTAATGTATTTTATATATATATTTATATAATTTCCCTCAATAAAAATTATTATAAATAATCCAAAAAAGAGAAATGATTGTACCGTAAACCCTTATGTTAGGACTGACCTTGCATTATATGTGTTAAAACCTCCTATATAATCATTATATATTTATTTTTAATCTATAATATAATAATACTAATATATATTACTATATATAATTTTCTATTTACTTCAAATTATCCCTTTATTGACAATTATTGATTAAAATATTTATTTGGGAGAAAACGTGTTTGTTTTCCACGCACGTTTTAGCGTTATGGTTCTAATTATTAAACCGTGGTTATGGGTTCATCATATAAAAAATCATAAAAATGAAATAAATATAATATTTATTCACTTTATATTATTTTATTACCATTCAAAAAAAGTTTTGGTGATAAATTAATTACAATAATTTTCAAAGATAGTAGTCCATACGTATACATAAGTGATATTTCTAGTTTTTGATGGATCGACTAGAATAAAGGTAAATAATAATTCAACTATAAAAAATTATTATTATATCATATATATCATACATATTCATTATATTTATCCTTATTAATATTGATTCAATGTTTAAATGAAAAACGAATCCTATCGTTTCGTGGAGGTGTTAGCCAACATGTATACATGAGTAACATTATCGTTTGAGGATAGATGATAAGGTAAGTAGGTAGATAAGATATTATATTTACATAAGAATATTTATTTCATAAATATAATATAAAATCATTAAATCGATCATAATAACCAACTATTAAACAAGGTTATGGATAATTAAATGCATTTCTGCATAGAGATGGTTGTCTATACATATGCACGAGCGAAGACTTCATTTCCTATTAGAAGAGAGAGGATTTGAAAAATGGTGATAAAATAATCCTAATAATATCTCAATATATGTATTATACTGTATTAATTATTTTATTATAGATACAACATATTTATAGTAAGGATAAGAAGAAATAAAATTTTAAAGATTCTCGTAAGATCATTACTACTTATTTGAGACACATCCTTTGGATTACATGTTATGACTTAAAATAATGGTCTTAGGGTAAGAATAGAAGATAAATAATGAAGTTATAGAGTATTGTAAAGCTTTTTGTTAGCTATTTTTTTATGGTTCTCAATGTTTCTGAATAAAGTACGATAAGAGGTACCATTATATAAGTGAGGGGAGGGACACACATGGAATTAATTAAAAGATATAAATAATATAAAGACATTTTTTCATTTGGAGAAAAATGAAAAATAATTATAATTGAAGATAATAGAAGGTATAAACATATACCAAAAATAATACTGTACAATTCTATGTGTCATTTTCACGATATATTTTACTCTAAACCCCTAGTAAACCTGTTTTATCCCTATCAGGTGTAACATATATTTTCTACTTTTTCTAGTCATATTCAGAAAAAAATATGTTAATCAAATTAAATTATATTAAGTATTAAAATGAAAAAATATTAAAAAATTTTATAATATTCAAAATTTATAAGGGATGTAAATGCATTTTAAAATAATTGTGAAAATGGAATAAAAAGGTATTTTAGAAAAATGTATTTTTAAGAATAAAACTAAATTTATTCTTATTATTTTACTAGTAAAAACCATTATATCAATTGTAATGCCCCGACCCTAGTTACCTAGAGTCGGTGCATTATTACATAACATTGGCATGATCACAAGAAAGATCAAATCTCGAAAGACCGATTGGTTTAGTAGCCTTGGAAATACTAGATATATTAATAAGTTTTACATTACATCATAAAATGAAAAACTACTACAACAACATAATGTTTCCACAGTCCACACTATAATCCCCTCATAATATCCCTGCAGGTCATTCATAACTTACATCTTCACATCCTGGGAAAAATAAAACATAGAAAAGGGGTGAGCTCAAATGCCCAGTAAGGATAACAATATAGCGGAAACTTTCATAAATAAGAATAAACTTTTAAGGAAATGTATAACTAAAACAAAAGCCTTTCAAACATGAACTTTCAACATGGTATGACATAAATAAAATGAAATAATGCCATTTACTTATTCACATGGATATTCTACTAATCGAATAATCACATGCAAAAATCAATAACCACTTTCATAATGTTGGAATGCATAATGCCAGACTATCATAACCACATAGTCAAGGCCTCGTGCCAAGACTAAAAATAAGATTTTGTCAAGGCCTTGTGCCAAGACACTAGTTTTTCTCATGAGACCTACCGATGCATCGAGGAGCTATAGCGGGCTCCACCCGTCACTTACTAAGTCCAATGCATTCCCATATGAAAAGGTTTAAACATAACATAAACATTCGTATTAAAACTAGCATACGAAATGTCAATAATTTCACCATAAACTATGAATGGTATAAAAATAGCACATCCACAGTCAAACATATCACAAAACCTTCAATACAATATAGAAGTTTTGTATTACAATAAATCAACTTCAAATAAGCGTAAAATCCATCAAAGGATGTTGACATAGATGAAATCAAAATTCTTTTTAAAGAAATATCTCTTTTTATTTTGAAATCATTTAAGATCCATATAAAATAAAACATTTTCTTTGAAAATATTCTTATAAGCTTGTAAGGGAAGTTTTGAAGATTTTATAACGGCGGAAAAGAGCCGCACCCGCCGTATAAGTTAAAAAAAACATTCTTACCTTAATTCGGTCGAAAAGGTTAAAAAGACCTTGTTTTGAAGACGATGGAAAGATTCCTTTATAAACCTCTTATAAAAAGTCAAACAAGGGTATAAATGACTTTAACCCATATTATTGTAAATAATAAATATGTTTTGAAATACATTTCGAAGAAACATGGATGTGGATGATAAAGAAATCCCAGTAGATTATTACGTGTAAACAACCTCGGATAATGAAGAGATTGTGAAATAAACCTTACCTTGTACTTTTCCTTGGTTGGGGTAGGTTAACCTCCTGTATAATGGTGAAATAATTGTTATTAAATTATACAAGAATCATATACATTAATATGATATCATATATGATCTTTTAATATTGATTTGATAATAATATCTTAGTATTATCATTATATCGGGTGTTAACTTACATGTTTTATTTTATATGTTTTGTTACGTAAGACATGTTTGTAAAGGATAGGTTGTATATTATTCATATCCAGAATGATATCAAGTCCTTAAACATCATTTTTAAATCATCAAATGATAATTATACTTGAATGGATACGATGGAGAATGAATCTCATCGCGTTCGTGGAGACGGTAGTCCGTACGTACGCACGAGCGACAATATCATTCTTTTGATATTAAAATAATATATAAATGGATGGTATATCATATATACAGAATCATTAACATGTTATATTTATTATTTACATGAGTTACACATCATTATTATACCCATCCAAATAATAATATATTGAATAACAATTACACCACGACGTGGAGACGGTAAGCCGTACGTACGCAGGTATGGTGACATGTTATTCAAAGGGTGGATAGAATAATGAATATGGTTGTACCATATTTATAATAACATCACAGTATATGTAAGATACTGGAGTTATTATTTTAGAATGGTAAGAACAACGAAAGAGGATGTGGAAGAAGAAATGAACTTGGAGAAGGGTGGTGAAATCATTACCTCTTCTTCGGGTTCTTCCTTTTGATTTGATCAAAAGGACTCCTTAGGTTGGCTTTCTGATCAAACTAAGGCCTCTAGGTTGTAGTGAGGGATGTTGGGAGAGTATTTGGGCAGAGTTTGGCCGAACCAAAAGGCTTTTAAGGTGTGAAGAAATGAGAAGGAGGAGTGCCCTTTTATAAGAGGGGTGAGGGGCACCTTTGGAAAAGCTAGAAATATTAATTTATAATAAATTCATATTCGGTTTACAATGGCTCCAAAGTTGACTATTTAAAGGCTAAGGTGGGGATAGGTCGAAAAACACTCAACCAATAGAATTTAGACAGGTTTGGGTACTTATATTAACCTTATCTTTAAGTATTAACTCTAAGTTAATTAGTTTCACTTTTACAATGTCTCTTTGTATTTTTATATAATATGGTTAATAAACTTACTATATACATCCAAGCGACCTCCAAGTGGTCCATTAATGATGAACCTATCCTGATATAAGTCTCTTGGCCGAACCTTAGATTTTTAGGAATTTAATATCAATTAATAATATAATATTTGTTTTAAGAACTCTTTTATGTCAATTTTGACACTATTCAATAGTTGATTTTAGTGAAACTCATAACAGATTGATTACTTAGAAAAAAGTCAATTAAATCAATCCTAATATATCATATTATCCTATAAAATTAGTTTAATTCATTAAAAGTTTCATATTATATTTTTTTGGGTATTTATAATATCAATTATTTTAATTTTTCACTATTATAGTAATTACTGCATCATCATTGTGTCATAAATAAAATAAAATATTTAATGTCTATAAATTATAAATAAAATATAATTATGTAGGAAATCATTTTATATTTCTAATTAATATTTATAATATAAAATAAAACTTAGATAACCCTATGTAACAATTGTTTTGCTAAAATATATATGCTTGTGTCATTTTTGAATTCATTTTGACTTAATTAAAATAAAGTGTCATTATCACTTACAAGTGGATCCATGGGGTCCCAAAATCGACCCAAAGATTCCCATGGTCGACCATGTATCAACCAATAGGGTTAAGACACGTTTTAGGGTAATTTAGTATTATTATAATATTATTTTTTAACCCTTATTTACCGGATTTACCCTTAACCATGGTAAATAAAATATTTACCGCAGTAATTATTCAAAATGTCTAAAAATAAAAGTTACCTATTTACACAATTTGAACATCCTGATTCCAAATATGGAATCCATTTTCCTAAATTCTAAACACAGAAGTGGCAGAAATTAATTTAAAATTAATTCCCGCTGTCAAAACAAAAAGCGTGTTTTAAGAGATAATAACTATCAAAAGATTGACACTTGTTTATGTTTGGTTTAATTGTAAAATTATGTCCAATGACCAACATTATATTAAATGGTAAAAATATATTCTAAATATACTTTAAAACTACTAAAATTCATAATTTATCACTATTAATTATTTTGATTAAAAAAGTTGTTTTTAATTAAAATTTAGTAATTTTCACTATTCATCAAAATATGAAAGTTATCTGAAAAGTACCAAAATTTCACCTTAGGCTAAATTAGATATTCCGAATCCAAAAATGAAGTCCATTTTGAAATATAAAATATATATAATTTTAAAAAGTAGGTATTACTATTCATCATGGCTAGTTTGATTGGTTGTTAGAACTCGGTGTTGCGTACAACACACGCTATCACATTATTCAAAGAGAAGCGTACCGTAGAAGCTTGGGGTGTTACATTCTCCCCTCCTTCAAATAATTTCTTCCTCGAAATTTCTGGAATACTTATCACATGAAAAGACTCGGGTGGTTCTTCATCATAAGTTCCTCGGGTTCCCACGTTGCCTCTTCCATCTTATGGTTTCTCCACAAAACTTTTACCAGACGCGTCGTCCTGTTTCTCAGTACTTGTTCTCTCGTATCAAGAATCCTGACAGGCTCTTCGCAATAGGAAAGATCGGGTTCCAGTTCTAATTCCTCATAGGTGAGTACATGCGTTGGATCAGGCATGTATTTCCTCAACAGAGATACGTGGAACACATCGTGAACTTTGGAGAGACTTGGCGGCATTGCCAATCGGTAAGCTACAACCCCAATTCGTTCTAGAATTTCGAAAGGTCCGATGTACCTGGGAATCAATTTACCTTTCTTACCAAAACGTATGACTCCCTTCCATGGAGATACCTTCAGGAAAACATGATCACCGACTTGAAATTCCAAATCCTTCCTTCGATTATCGACATAGCTCTTCTGCCTACTTTGAGCTGCTTTGATGTGATTTTGGATTACTTTCACCTTTTCCACCATTTCCTCCACCAGTTCTGGGCCTACAAGTTTTCTTTCACCAACTTCATCCCAATAGGTTGGTGTGCGACATCTCTTTCCGTATAACGCTTCATATGGTGCCATCTGAATACTCGAATGGAAGCTATTGTTATAGGAAAATTCTACCAGTGGTAAATATTGAACCCACATACCCTGAAAATCAAGTGAGCAAGATCTCAACATGCCTTCTAAGGTCTGAATAGTCCATTCTGATTGTCCGTCTGTCTGAGGGTGGTAAGCAGTGCTCAAATGAAGTTCAGTATCCAGGGATTTCTGAAGACTTTTCCAAAATCTTGAAGTAAAACGGGGATCATGATCAGAAACAGTCGATAAGGGTACCCCATGAAGTCTCACAACTTCATTAATATATAGTCTTTCTAGACGTTCCAGGGGTAGATCTTCTCTTATAGAAAGAAAATGTGCTGACTTGGTAAGATGATCAATAATAACCCAAATTGCATCGTTCCTTCTAGGAGTATTTGGTAGCCCCATGACAAAGTCCATCGTAATATTGTCCCATTTCCACTCCGGTATGGGAAGAGGTTGCATGACTCCTCCAGGCTATTGCCTTCCAGCTTTGACTTGTTGACAAACCATACATCTTGACACAAAATCAGCAATCTCCCTCTTCATGTTGTCCCACCAAAAACGTTCCTTCAAATCTCTATACATTTTGGTGCTCCCAGGGTGTATAGAGAAATTGGAACTATGAGCATCATCCAGCAATTCCATTTTTATATCAGGTATATCGGGAACACAAAGTCTCTTCCCGAATTTCAAAATTCCATCTTCATACACAATGTCTCTCAATCTCCCATCATTCACAACTTTAATCTTCTTTTGGAATTCTTCATCATCGGTCTGAGAACTCTTAATACTTTCTAGTAAAGATGGTTTGGAAACCATTTGAAAAAGCATTGATGTTCCACCTTCCCTGGTTATTCCCATGTCCATCTTCACTAGACCCATGAAAATTGGAGCCCTTTCAATTCTCATCATGTTCCAAACTCCATGGTCTTTTCTGCTCAAAGCATCTGCTACTTTGTTTGCTTTCCCCGGGTGGTAGTGTATCGTGCAATCATAATCCTTGAGTAATTCAAGCCATCTCCTTTGCCTCATGTTGAGTTCTTTTTGTGAGAAAATTTACTTCAAACTCTTGTGATCAGTATAAATCTCACATTTTTCACCATAGAGGTAGTGCCTCCATATATTCAAAGCAAAGATTACAGCTGCTAACTCGAGATCATGAGTAGGATAGTTTTGTTCATGAATTTTCAATTGTCGTGATGCATAGGCAATAACTCTATCATTCTGCATAAGGACACAACCAAGTCCTTTCATTGATGCATCACTATAAATAACGAACCCATCATTCCCCGATGGTAGAGTCAATATAGGAGCATTGACTAATCTTCTCTTCAGTTCTTCAAAACATTCTTCACACTCTTTTTTCCAAACAAATTTAACCCCTTTACGTGTGAGCTTCGTTAATGGGTTAGCCAATCGGGCAAAATTCTGGACGAAATGTCGATAATAACCTGCCAAACCAATAAAACTACGTACCTCAGTTATACTCGTAGGTGCTGGCCATTCTTGGATTGCCTTGGTCTTAGAAGGATCAACAGAGATTCCATCTTTAGAGACAATATGGCCAAGAAAAGAAATCTCCTGAAGCCAGAATTCACACTTGCTAAACTTCCCATATAATTCATGCCTCCTCATAGTCTTCAAGATAATGCGCAAGTGATTTTCATGATCTTCGTTGGTTTTGGAGTATACCAAGATATAATCAATAAATACCACCACAAATTCATCGAGATACTCCTTTAAAACTCTATTCATCAGATCCATGAATACAGAGGGTGCATTAGTCAATCCAAAAGGCATTACAGTAAACTCGTAATGCCCGTACCTGGTTCGAAATGCTGTCTTCAGAATGTCTTCCTTCTTTACACACAACTGATGGTATCCAGATCAAAGGTCAATCTTTGAAAAGTATTGAGCTCCATGCAGTTGGTCAAATAAATCATCAATACGAGGTAGGTGATACTTGTTCTTTATCGTTATAGCATTGATCTCCCTGTAGTCGATACATAACCTCATAGATCCATATTTCTTTTTAACAAAAAGAATAGGGGCTCCCCATGGAGAAACACTAGGGTGAATAAATCCCTTATTACTCAATTCCTCTAGTTGTTTCTTTAGTTCGACTAACTCTACAGTGGCCATTCTATAAGGGGTCTTCGATATAGGCCTTGATCCAGGAATCAAATCAATGGAAAACTCAACTTCTCGTTCTGGAGGACGTCCAGGTAAATCTTCCGGAAATACATCTACAAATTCTTTCACAACAGGTACATCCTCTATTTGAACATTCCTTTCCTCATCGACAGTTATTTCATTCTCTTCCTCCCCAATAATTGAATTATGTTGAGCTGCTGGGGGTGGATCTAAATAAGAATTAGGTGGTGACGATTCTGCTCTAAAAATAAGGTGTTCCTTATCATTATCATCAAGAATCGTAACCTCTTTCTTCTTACAATAAATCTTCGCATCATAGTCCGAAATCCAGTCCATACCGAGGATTATATCAAACTCAATCATAGGTATGGCGATGAGATCAGCAGATAAAGAAAATTTATGTGCTCTAATGGGGACTGATTCACAAAACTTTTTTACAATGATACTTCCCTTAGGAGTTTTAACTGACAACTCCCTTATTAAATCAAATTGGAAATATCTAATTTTCTTAGAAAACTGGGAAGATATGAAACAATGCGACGATCCAGAGTCAAATAATGCATTTTCTAAACTTGAGGAAACCATTAAATTACCTGCCACCACGTCTTTTGGAGCTTCTACCTCTGCAGTAGTGATAGCATAAGCCTGGCCTTGATCCCTTGGCCTTTTCTGAGGTAAGTTCTCCTGATGCTTAGGAAATGCATTTTCATAATTCCCCATCTCCCTGCAATTGTAGCACTGAACTTTGGTATCTTCCTTCTTCCCCTTGCAATCATGAGCTTGGTGGCCTTTTTCACCACACTTGTAACAGACTCTCATTCCTTTCAAGCAAGTACCAGGATGTTTCTTCCCGCATTTACCACAAGATGGATATTCAACCTTTCCCTTATTCCCCTTATTTCCATTCCCAGATTGATCAGCAGGTCTCTTCTTCTCTTTCTTTGCTTTAAAGTCACAAGACTTAGAGAATTCCTTTTCGGTCTTGATAGAACATGAGACAATGTCTTCGTACGATGAAAAGGACTGTGAGACTAATGCTCAACGGAGAAATGGTTTTAACCCATCAAAGAAACGATCAATCTTACTTCTTGGGTTGCGAATATAATCTCCAGCATACCTCGCTAACCTTGTAAAGTTAGCCTCATACTTTGTGACATTATCATCCACCTTTTGTCTCAGACTCAGAAATTGCCTTTCCATATCTGCTCGATGGTCGCGAGGAAAGTATTTTTCTAAAAACAGATCTTTGAACTCCCTCCATTCCATATTTGATACTTCATCATCTTCCTTCATGTTTTGAATCAATGACCACCATTGATCAGCATCTCCAGTGAGGCGGTAAACTGCCAGGATAACCTTTTCCCTTTCATTACTCCCCAAAGCCTGAAATATTTTCTATAGGGAAAATATCCATTGCTCAGCTACTAAGGGATTTGTACTCCCATTGAAAGTTGGTGGTTGTTGCCTCATGAATCGATCTAACATTGATCCTACACGCTGCGGATCAGGGTGCTCCATACGGGTAAGGTTATTATTCATAACCTGAGTAAGTTGTCCCAGTATGGTGATTAGCTGATCGGCACCAGTTGCATCACCAGCCCCACTATAATTATCTTGAGCAGGAGGGGAATCTCTACATGGAGTGCGTGCATTGATACAGTTTCCATTTCTTCCACTAGGCTCCATTTCTAAACAATGGCATAAACTAGATTAGTTTATGAATCAAAATACATAATCCCATACTTATAAAACAATTAACATAAATTGAACTATTTATGGATATAATCCATAAAAATGTCTCCTTTGAGGATGTATATACTCATAAACCCTTCATAATGGTTTGTAAAGAAAATGAGAATTATCCTAAGCATATCCCCTGGGAGTGTCGTAACCAAGAGTGCAGCAAGGCCCGTTGTCGTGCACCAGTTCCCGTTCGAGTCTAGCTCAAAGCGGTGTTTTCGGGTTTTACCCCTAGGTACATCTGTGCCAGAGCCGCCTCTACCTGCTCGTATCCAGACAGGGATGTATTGCTCGGAAAACTCACAAAATCTCTACAATACCAAAATTCTCGAAAGTTCTTTTATACTAATCCTCAAAGTTCATCTTAGGTCTACATGCTCTAATCGGAGTTTATCTAAATCTAGCTTCCAAGGTTTGTACTAAACTTCCTCTGATACCAACTGTAACACCGCGACCCTAGTTACCCAGAGTCGGTGCATTAGTACATAACATTGGCATGATCACAAGAAAGATCAAATCTCGAAATACCGATTGGTTTAGTAGCCTTGGAAATACTAGATATATTCATAAGTTTTACATTACATCATAAAATGAAAAACTACTATAACAACATAATGTTTCCACAGTCCACACTATAATCCCCTCATAATATCCCTGCAGGTCATTCATAACTTACATCTTCACATCCTGGGAAAAATAAAACATAGAAAAGGGGTGAGCTCAAATGCCCAGTAAGTATAACAATATAGCGGAAACTCTCATAAATAAGAATAAACTTTTAAAGCAATGTATAACTAAAACAAAAGCCTTTCAAACATGAACTTTCAACATGGTATGGCATAAATAAAATGAAATAATGCCATTTACTTATTCACATGTATATTCTACTAATCGAATAATCACATGCAAAAATCAATAACCACTTTCATAATGTTGGAATGCATAATGCCAGACTATCATAACCACATAGTCAAGGCCTCGTGCCAAGACTACAAATAAGATTTTGTCAAGGCCTTGTGCCAAGACACTAGTTTGTCTCATGAGACCTACCGATGCATCGAGGAGCTATAGCGGGCTCCACCCGTCACTTACTAAGTCCAATGCATTCCCATATGAAAAGGTTTAAACATAACATAAACATTCGTATTAAAACTAGCATACGAAATGTCAATAATTTCACCATATACTATGAATGGTATAATAATAGCACATCCACATTCAAACATATCACAAAACCTTCAATACAATATAGAAGTTTTGTATTACAATAAATCAACTTCAAATAAGCGTAAAATCCATCAAAGGATGTTGACATAGATGAAATCAAAATTCTTTTTAAAGAAATATCTCTTTTTATTTTGAAATCATTTAAGATCCATATAAAATAAAACATTTTCTTTGAAAATATTCTTATAAGCTTGTAAGGGAAGTTTTGAAGATTTTATAACGGCGGAAAATAGTCGCACCCTCCGTATAAGTTAAAAAAAACATTCTTACCTTAATTCTGTCGAAAAGGTTAAAAAGAACTTGTTTTGAAAACGATGGAAAGATTCCTTTATAAACCTCTTATAAAAAGTCAAACAAGGGTATAAATGACTTTAACCCATATTCTTGTAAATAATAAATATGTTTTGAAATACATTTCGAAGAAACATGGATGTGGATGATAAAGAAATCCCAGTAGATTATTACGTGTAAACAACCTCGGATAATGAAGAGATTGTGAAATAAACCTTACCTTGTACTTTTCCTTGGTTGGGGTAGGTTAACCTCCTGTATAATGGTGAAATAATTGTTATTAAATTATACAAGAATCGTATACATTAATATGATATCATATATGATCTTTTAATATTGATTTGATAATAATATCTTAGTATTATCATTATATCAGGTGTTAACTTACTTGTTTTCTTTTATATGTTTTGTTACGTAAGACAAGTTTGTAAAGGATAGGTTGTATATTATTCATATCCAGAATGATATCAAGTCCTTAAACATCATTTTTAAATCATCAAATGATAATTATACTTTAATGGATACGATGGAGAATGAATCTCATCACGTTCGTGGAGACGGTAGTCCGTACGTACGCACGAGCGACAATATCATTCTTTTGATATTAAAATAATATATAAATGGATGTTATATCATATATACAGAATCATTAACATGTTATATTTATTATTTACATGAGTTACACATCATTATTATACCCATCCAAATAATAATATATTGAATAACAATTACACCACGACGTGGAGACGGTAAGCCGTACGTACGCAGGTATGGTGACATGTTATTCAAAGGGTGGATAGAATAATGAATATGGTTGTACCATATTTATAATAACATCACAGTATATGTAAGATACTAGAGTTATTATTTTATAATGGTAAGAACAAAGAAAGAGGAAGTGGAAGAAGAAATGAACTTGGAGAAGGGTGGTGAAATCATTACCTCTTCTTCGGGTTCTTCTTTTTGATTTGATCAAAAGGACTCCGTACGTTGGCTTTCTGATCAAACTAAAGCCTCTAGGTTGTAGTAAGGGATGTTGGGAGAGTATTTGGGCAGAGGTTTGCCGAACCAAAAGGCTTTGAAGGTGTGAATAAATGAGAAGGAGGAGTTCCCTTTTATAAGAGGGGTGAGGGGCACCTTTGGAAAAGCTAGAAATATTAATTTATAATAAATTCATATTCGGTTTCCAATGGCTCCAAAGTTGACTATTCAAAGGCTAAGTTGGGGATAGGTCGAAAACCACTCAACCAATAGAATTTAGACAGGTTTGGGTACTTATATTAACCTTGTCTTTAAGTATTAACTCTAAGTTAATTAGTTTCACTTTTACAATGTCTCTTTGTATTTTTATATAATATGGTTAATAAACTTACTATATACATCCAAGAGACCCCCAAGTGGTCCATTAATGATGAAACTATCCTGATATAAGTCTCTTGGCCGAGCCTTATATTTTTAGGAATTTAATATCAATTAATAATATAATATTTGTTTTAAGAACTCTTTTATGTCAATTTTGACACTATTCAATAGTTGATTTTTGTGAAACTCATAACAGATTGATTACTTCGAAACAAGTCAATTAAATCAATCCTCATATATCATATTATCCTAGAAAATTATTTTAATTCATTAAAAGTTTCATATTATATTTTTTTGGGTATTTATAATATCAATTCTTTTAATTTTTCACTATTATAGTAATTACTGCATCATCATTGTGTCATAAATAAAATAAATTATTTAATGTCTAAAAATTATAAATAAAATATAATTATGTAGGAAAGCGTTTTACCTTTCTAATGAATATTTATAATCTAAAATCCAACTTATATAACCCTATGTAACAATTGTTTTTTTAAAAGATATATGCTTGTGTCATTTTTGTATTCATTTTGACTTAATTAAAATAAAGTGTCATTATCACTTACAAGTGGATCCATGGGGTCCCAAAATCGACCCAAAGATGCCCATGGTCGACCATGTATCAACCAATAGGGTTAAGACATGTTTTAGGGTAATTTAGTATTATTATAATATTATTTTGTTAACCCTTATTTACCGGATTTACCCTTAACCATGGTAAATAAAATATTTACCGCAGTAATTATTCAAAATGTCTAAAAATAAAAGTTACCTATTTACACAATTTGAACATCCTGATTCCAAATATGGAATCCATTTTCCTAAATTCTAAACACAGAAGTGGAAGAAATTAATTTAAAATTAATTCCCGCTGTCAAAACAAAAAGCGTGTTTTAAGAGATAATAACTATCAAAAGATTGACACTTGTTTATGTTTGGTTTAATTGTAAAATTATGTCCAATGACCAACATTATATTAAATGGTAAAAATATATTCTAAATATAATTTAAAACAACTAAAATTCATAATTTATCACTATTAATTATTTTGATTGAAAAAGTTGTTTTTAATTAAAATTTAGTAATTTTCACTATTCATCAAAATATGAAAGTTATCTGAAAAGTACCAAAATTTCACCTTAGGCTAAATTAGATATTCCGAATCAAAAAATGAAGTCCATTTTGAAATATAAAATATATATAATTTTAAAAAGTAGGTATTACTATTCATCACGGCTAGTTTGATTGGTTGTTAGAACTCGGTGTTGCGTACAACACACGCTATCGCATTATTCAAAGAGAAGCGTACCGTAGAAGCTTGGGGTGTTACATCAATGATCGAATATTTTTTCGGAATATATTATCTATAATATTAATTAAAATAATACATTAATAGATATTAATTTAATTTATTTGGATAAAAACACATTATCTGTATAATTGTTTTATAAAAAAAACAACTTTTTTACATTAAAATGATTTCTTTTTAATTTATAATAAATTTAAGACCAAAAAAATAATTTTATGAATACGAAAAAAATATTTTTTAATAAAGTATTCATTACTATTCATACTCAAAAATTCAATGTCTAGGTGATAACTGCAGCACCTTGAGATTTTAGGATATATTTCACTTTAAATAAAAAAATTGCATCCATAACTTGCAATAAATAGAACCTTGAGTATAAATTAACCATAATATGGTATAAAATTATAACCAATAAATTAATGTTATGGTATGAATTTGAATAACCTTATTTTTAATTTTTCTAAAATATATCATTATATGCTTTATTAATAATTTTCATCAAAAAAGGTTTTTATTGTTTATTGTGGGAAACGATTATTGTTAATTTATACTACTTTTAGAAATTATATTTCATATAAAGGATATAATTTTTTAAATTAGGATATAAAAACTATATTAGAATTAATTTGAAATAATTTTTTGGAAAATTTAATTTTTCAGTGAATAGTTTAAAATACTAATTTTTATGGTAAACTATATTTTCCATTCAAGTACTTACAAAGTAATGTTATAAATTGGATTAGTTTTAAAAATTATTAGTTTATTTTTATTAATCATAATCTAATAATTTTTATTGTAATGTATGTAATAATTGAAATTTGTATAAAATCATTTTTATAGAAAATCATTTTTCATTAGGTTTCATGGGATTAATTTTAAATTAATTTATTTGAATTTTTTTAATTTAATTTTATAAAAAATTAATATGTGAAATTAAGATGATTAAATTTGGAAACAATTTCACTTTTACAATTTTTATTATGAATATAATTCTTGGTAAATATTTCTCCCCACAGTATGGGTTAAAAGCGTAAAACTGTGTTACCACTTTTGGATAAAAGCTTTAAAATTTCTCTAAAAATTTCACTTACCGTATTGGATGAGTTTATTTCACAAATTATCATAAAATCATCTAAAATATGGAATCATGGATCCAATTTTATATTAAAATTAACTTTATACAATTTTAAGAAAATAATAAAAACAAAATGTCACTTTCTTGACTTTTATATGTCTATTATTTTTTCAGAAGGATAAAAAGAGGATATGTTTGGTTTTAAATTTTTAATTGAAAATTAATTAATTTTTTATCATGATGATTTATTTTTAATTTTTAGCTATATTATGATTACCTAAAATGATTTCTCAAGGATAAAAAGATATTTATACAGTTAATCGGTGAATAAAATAAATGTTTTTTTTAAAATATTTAATGTAACAAAATTTGGTTTAATTAAACTCTTAATAAAATTTACCCATAATTATAAAATAATATTTATATTTTATAATATAATATTTTAATTTCTTTTTTATCAATAAGACATTAATTTCAATTGAAATAAATAGTCCCAAAAATGACATTAATGATATTTTATAATGAAGGATAATTTATTAAATTATTTAAAATTTATAAAAAATAATAAATTCAACCAATTGAATTTTATAAGATTTAAAATATCAATCATGGTCCATTTATGGGTCATCATTTTTTTATGGTAACATTTATGACCCTTAATGTGTAAAAAACATTGACATTACAAAAATAGTGAAAAGGTATAATGGGGGGGGGGATAAAACCTAGAAATAAGGGTTAATACATCACAAAAACGTGCGTAAATGTTATTGGATAAGAATTTTACGAATTATATTCATCTTATATTATATAAATATATCAATTTTTAAGAACTTTAAAATGAAAAATTAATTTATATTAATTGAATAATTTAAGTGATTCTAAGAGTGCCCCTCCCCTCACTTATAAAAGGTCACCTATTCTCCTTAGTTGATCACAAAATTTCAACATTCAATATTATGACATTTATACCATGATAACTTAATATATTCCTTATCCACATATTATAGCTTCATGTATTTCAAAAATACCACCCCTTTAAGGATTAAGGTGTAAGCCAAAAGTGGTTTCTCAAGGATGAGGTATAACTCTTAACAGAGTGTTATCAATTTTATTTCTTCTTATATGCCCTATAAATCCTTGTATTCAATTATAGAATGACTAATTATGTATATTTAGTATACTTGTGTTTTATTATTATGATTTAAACTCCATTATCCAACTTATTTCTATCTTACAGAATGCAAAAACATCACTCATGTGTTTGTAAGACTTACCATCTTCATGTAATGATGTCAATAATTTTTCATAACAACATTAAATAGGTGGTTATAATGATGGATTTAATAAATATACATGATATTAAGAATATTATTATGATTCTATAATGTTTAATTATTTTTTACATTTCTTTCATCAAAAAGTTATATCAATGTCCATATCCACATACGACTTACTATCTCCATTAACAGTGAAATTCCTTGTTCTATATTTATATTTTATTGATGAATATATATATATATATATAATAAATATATATAATATTTATACCATGGTTAAAATTAAAAACACGATGAAACCCTGATCAATGTATAAGAATTGGAACTAGATAACCAAAACGTCCATGAAAAATGAAAATTTTATCACCTCTAAATGAAGATTTTAACAAACAATTATTAAAAGATGTGTGTCAAAATGTTATAAGTGGATAATATATGATATTATAAGTATTTAATTGATTATTTTATATAATTATAAAAAATTTAAATTGAGTTTGGATTTCATTCTAAGGATGTTGATATTGAGGTAAGGGATTATTTTTTACAATCACATCATTAATTAGGATAATTTATAATTAAGTATATCTTAAAATAATTATATGATATTTGTATCTTAAAACCAATTTTTTTTATTCTTTTTTTAATTCTATAAATGAAATTTTTCATTTCAATTTCACATCTTAAGTATTCAAGATACATAAATATTGTTTTTATGGAAATCCAACAATGTTTTTATTTCTTTTGGTACTTAATTTCTTATAAGTCCATATTTTATTAAAAAAAAATTCAATAGTATTTTTACTATTATCTATGATTGATTTAATTAATTTTTTCCATGTTTTAATTTTTATAAATTTTTTTAAAGTAAACCTTCTTGTCATTTACCAAATAGGGTACTATTTACTGATAGTGAAAAAAAATCATTTTTAATGTATAGCTCTAAAATAATGATTTTCCACCATCATGACTAATATTTAATTTGTTGTGTCATTTATAATTTTACAAGATCATTTTCAAATAATTATTTCCATTAATATTTTGTAAATTTCTAAATTTTAAATAAGTTATGGGTCAGAGTATCTCAAGAGGGTGGTGAATTAAGTACCAATTAAAAATTTATATTTAAATGGATTAATTTAAAATTGCCCAATTAATATAAGATAGACTAGTCATTTTTTAAAAATGATCATTATAAGTTCAAATGTTTGAAAATGTTTCTTAAATATTGATTAGTTCTTAGATAAGAAATATAAAATATTAAATAGTCATCTTAAATCTATTTAATAAATTAAAAACTTAAAAAAATACTACATAATATTAATTATAAAATGATTAGTTCTTTAGGGTTAAAAAATTTGTTTTAAAAGTTGAAAATATAGATAAAAAAGACAAAGTGGTATTTGAAAGAATAAGTTCAATCTAAATATGAAACATAGTTGACTCCACTTGGTGATCACATTCTATTACGAAATTTATATAAAAGAGACAAGTCGATCCAAAACATAGATTATGGATTACAACAGTTTACAACTTTTTAGGTCATACCAAACCTCTTCCAAAACAATATATGAGAGTAAAAACAAACATTCCACACAAGGACCTCTACTAATGTTGTCCATGAGAGTATAGGTAAATTATATAGGAATATGTAAGTTATATTCTAGTTCATCACATGAGACAATGTGTCTATATAAAACAGAGTATATCCCACACAGCTCAATAATTAAAAATAAATAAATAGAATTGACCAATATTAGAGTATAGAATTTAGAAATGCTCTGTCTGTTAATGTGAATCTTGTGAATCACGACTTAATTTTTAGTAAATATCATGGAATGTTATCTAGAACTATATAGAAAAATAGAGTGTCACAGAATCATGTTCTTGACTAGAGGAAGGGGGTTAATGTGTAGAAGTTTTAGGTTCTTCAGTTGAGTGTTTGTCTGGATGAAAAAGTTCATATCTTCAGCTCTACGTGAATGTTTAGTAAGCACGAGATCTCAACTTTATATATGAATACTTCACACATCTGTTGTATATTTTTCCTGAGGGAGTATACTTTTATTCTTAACAACACTTGTAGAGAGAATTACCAATGTGAATTAGGATATTCTCTATCCTCATAAAACAGTAAGGAATCCTCTACAATGCATGATGAAGCTATAATTTTCACATATTATATACTGTATTTCAATGTTTTAAATCCCAAAAAGTGTTATTTTATAGGCAAATGTAACATTTTTATGTTTTAGTGGTATTTTGAGCTCAAATGCAAAAATGGCTTAAATTTGGTGTTTAACTGTTTTATTGGTCTTCTGTATTTTGGACATATAATTTTACAAACTGAACCAAATTGTGAAATTTTTTTTTTAAAGGGTTCCTTATATCATGAGACAAGTTTAATCCTTCTCGAGTCCCAGCTCAATCAATCATTTGGAGGCTCAAAACCAGCTCACAATCTGGACCTCGAAAACGGTGTGCAGATTTGGATAGTTTTAATGATGAGATTTTATCTCAAAGCTGACTGATCCAATGGAGCTGATCTTCAACAAGGATCTGGAAGACGAATTAATTAACATCTTTCATTAAGGAGTCAACATCTGAAGCGGCTGGTGTCAAGGAATTAAATGCATGGTAAGCTGGAGTTGTGGAAGACAAAGAGTCACATGGACAGATTTAATTGTCCGCACAAAAATAGTAATAACACCATAATACGTAGACCAATCTCGATGCAATTTTCTGGAGGGACGCAGAAGAAGATAAGGAACAATGTTTAAGAAGGGAACATTTACCAATTCGGTCATTTAATTGGCCTAAATGTTTGTGAAATCCACAGGACAGAATTTGAGAGAGAATTCTTCTCCCATTTTCTCTATAAATATGTATATCTTCTCTCTTTTACAAGGATATCCATTTTCAAGGGGCAAGGTTGAGTATTTTTATTGTAATAGTTACTTTTAGTTTTAATATATATTAGTTTAGATTTTCTCTTCATACCACCTTTCTTACATTTATTTTATTTTATGTATTCTCTCTCCGTAATTCCCTTCCCAACTCCACTAAAAATGGAGAACTAACCTCAGCACTTGTTCGAGGGAGGGAATGGTGATTTTATTGAGTTATTGTACTTTAATTTATAATCCCTTTATTCAATTCTAAGATTTTTGGTGGTGGTTTAATCGATTATGGTGAGCGGTCTCCCCATTTTCTCTACCACTAATATCTTCTTCTCGTTTTTAAATTTTCCTTCCCTTCGCTATTTGTGTTGTGCATACGGTGGAGTATGACATGAGTAGTGATAGTCAGAAAAGAGGTATCTGTGCTGACATTAGGAAGAGCATTACCCCATATGCAGAGGTCTCTGTATGGGGTGATGACATTTCAAATGAGAAGGTGAGGTGTGATAGGTCTTGATCACCTCATTGAATTGAATTATGGGATTCTTTTTAAACAATGATATTAACCACCATGACCTCCTAAGAACAACTGCCTTCTTTCTTTATTCTAACATCATTATGTATTTCATTTAATTATTATATATTATATTTATATTTTATGTATTTTATATTATTTCCCCCCAATAATATTAGTATTACATTTTTATATTAGTTATATTATAAATAGTGACAATAGAAAAATAGTGCGTGTGAGCGGCCTCCTTGTGATCGACCCTAGGGTGTGCCACTAGGGTGCATTTTTAGGTAAATAAGAATTTAACTGAATTGTGGTTTGTGACAAACCACTCTCATCAATTTGTCGCCGTTGCTGGGGAGGTTGCCTAAGTTTTTTTTGATTTGTTTTTACATTTTCTAGTCTTTTTAACAAGTAATTGTTTGTTTAAAAAAACCCAAAAAATGGATTTTCACAGTGACTACTCCTACTTTTGGCCTGATTGTCAACAATATGGGGAGCCTGGTCATGATGTTTTTTTAAAATTTCAACAAGATACTCTTGATATGCAACAAAATAATTTGGTGATTCAACAAAATATTCACGAAGTTATCAGACAAATGGGAATTATTTCCAATGAGTTAAAAGAATTGAAAGAATTAAAAGCTCAAAAAGATTCTCAAGAAATGGAAAATGACATCCCAACAATTTTTGATATTGATGAACCTTGTTTTGATGTGTTGAAACCTGATATTGAATCATCTCATTCAAATTTTAAGGAAGAAATTTTTAATGATTCTCCAACAAATGTTTCTTTTGGAAATGAAAGCCCTTTTGAAAAACATTGGGATGAATTTGTTGAAAATAAAATTTCATTTGAAGACACTATTTTTGAAATTGATAATTTAGAAATATTTTATGAAAATTTGGATAAAAATGAAGAGAAACATGAGCCATTCCTTTTTGAAGAACATATGGAAGAACCAGAGCTGCTTCCCACATTCAATGACACTATTTTTGACTCGGAGAAAGAGCTAGAACCTGAGAATCCACAGGGATATGTCTCAAATTTAGATCCTTACTTTCCTAATAATTCTAATAATAATTGTCTACGTGCTTCTACCTATTCCTATTTAGTTCATGTTTCTTTTGAGTGGATAAATTTTTTAGATGATGAGGATTTCAAGGATGAAATTTAGGAAAGGATGGTGTGCCCTTTTCAACAACTAGTGAAGGCTTTTTTGTGAAGATAATATCTTGGGAGGTTTATTTTACGTTTTGTTCCCGCTTCCACTATATCATAAAAACAAAAATTTCATGGAGGGGAAGCTGAAGAAATCTATTTTTGGGAGCTTCTACAAGATGTGTGAGATGAAGAAGATTGGAGAGATTTAATTTTGGTGGTTTCTGAGCAAGAAACCTCATCCACCATCAGATTGGGGTTAAACTACTACAACTGCTGGATTAGGGGCAGTAAAAACCTAGCACAAGCTTAGGGGGTCAAACCAAGCATTATCCCCTTTCTTCTATTTCCCTTACTCTTTATTTTTATTTATTTTTCTCATATTTTCTTTATTTCATGTATTTTAGGTCATGTGGCAGTATCTAGGAGCTTAACCCGAGGCCGCCACTATAAAATAAAGTCAGTTTGTATCTTTCCTTCCTTTTATTTTTCTTCCCTTATCATTATTTTGTTGAGATGCAATGGGGGTAGTGAAATCTAGGTGTGGGGGGAGTGTTAACCTAATTAGATGTTTTGTGTTCTTTATTTTTATATTTATTTTTAATCTTTTTATGATCCTTGAGCTTCAATGAATATTCTAATCATTTTTCATACACCAATTGATTTCGAGATGATTGAAATCATTTTTAAAGAAATGGATTTTAAATGATTGTTGATGTGAAATTTTTTCCATGAAATGGATTTTTAAGAATTTTTATGAGTTTGACCAAATTTTGAAATCCATCCACATGATACACTGACTAAATAGATTTTTCCTGTCCTGTGTGGTATTCTGAACCATGTTGAAATATTCTTTCTAATACCCACACTTTCTTGAGAGAAGCTTGGATTTTGTGTGAGAACAATACCTTGTGATTTTTCTCTTTCAAAGCTTTGTATTTCATGGAATGTTTTTGATATGATTGAGGCATTTGTTTGGATAGCCATATTTTATCTTGAGACCTACCTTTACATCTATCCTTCGTTAGCCCTTAGATGCCCTGAATTGCCTTATAGGTTTAAGCCACACTACAAGCCGATTTTTCATTACCTACCCGTACTATTGGTATTTTTGCGTGGATATTTCAAGTTTGAGTTTGGGGGAAGGGCCTTTCATGTGCGTTATTTTGGATGTGTTTCATTTGTCGGTGATGTGATGTGTGTGTCAACATTTTGGGCAGTGGATGATAATGATCAAATTGGGCATGGGTAATCCTTTCATTGTGCTTTATTTTTTCATCTGGTTCTACTTCAAAAAAAAGAAAAAATGGAGATGAGCTTGAATTTATCATTGTATTCAATTTTTCATCTCATTATACATGAAAAAAAATCAAAAAAAAATAAATTTGTGGCTTTCTCGAGCTTTAAAAAAAATGAAAAACAAATGAAAAAAAGGAGAACACGGATGAAATAATTCATTGTATTCATTTCCTAGCTCACGTCCCATGTCATAAAAAAGGGGAGGTGTTGTGTATCGCATTTTTAAATGGGATTGAGTGAGGTTCATCCTATGTTTTCACTTGATTATTCATGCATTGTGCTTAAGAGTCCAACCTCCTCTTTCTAGCCTTACTTTTTCAATCATTTTCCAACCAACCCTAAGCCACAGAATTCACCTAGAAAAAGCCCTCATGATTAAATTAATATTCATGTTTCGCGCTGTGGAGAGATGAGAATTGTCACAAGCCTATGGTGATACATTCACTTTCCAAGTGTGAGCGTAACTCCAGATACAATTTCTCTTGAGTGAAGAGTGACACAGATTCCAAGGTGAGGTAGGTTGTGATTGGGCCATGGATGGATTTATGAGGTTGAACAAATTAAAATGTGAGGAATGAAAATGATTGGTAATTGTTTTTCATAGAGGATACAGGATGGAATTTCATTTTGGGTGAGATCATTGATGTTTTCTCATTATTGATTTTTGTGTAAATTTTGATTTGAATATATGATGATTGCCTGGGAGTGAAATGTTTAAGTGTGGGGGATTGATGAAGCTATAATTTTCACATATTATATACTATATTTCAATTTTTTAAATCCCACCAAAGTGTCATTTTATAGGCAATTGTCACATTTTTATGTTTTAGTGGTATTTTGAGCTCAAATGCAAAAATGTCTTAAATTTGGTGTTTAACTGTTTTATTTGTCTTCTGTATTTTGTCCATATAATTTTACACATAGAACCAAATTGTGAAATTATTTTTTTATGGGTTTCCATATATCATGGTACGAGTTTAATCCTTCTGGAGTCCCAGCTCAATCAATCATTTGGAGGCTCAAAACAGGCTCACAATCCGTACATCAAAAACTGTGTGCAGATTTGGAAGGTTTTAATGCTGAACTTTTATCTCAAAGCTGACCGATCCAATGGAACTGATATTCAACATGGATATGGAAGAGGTATTAATGAACATCATTCATTAAGTAGTACATGTCTGAATCGGATGGTGTCAATGAATTAAATGAATGGTAAGTTGAAGTTGTGGAAGACAAAGAGTCACATGGACAGATTTAATTGTCCACACAAAAACAGTAATTACACCATAATACCTAGACCAATCTGGCTTCCATTTTGTGGAGGGACGCGGAAGAAGATAAGGGACAAGTTTTCAGAAGGGAACATTTACCAATTCGGTCATTTAATGGGCCTAAATGTCTGTGCATTCCGGAGGACAGAATTTGAGAGAGAATTCTTCTCTAATTTTCTCTATAAATATGTATCTCTTCTCTCTTTTACAAGGATAGCCATTTTCAAGGGGCCAGGTTGAGTATTTTTATTGTAATAGTTTCTTTTAGTTTTAATATATATTAGTTTATCTTTTCACTTCATACCACCTTTCTTACATTTATTTTATTTTATGTATTCTCTCTCCGTAAGTCCCTTCTCAACTCCACTAAAAATGGAGAACTAACCTCGGCACTTGTTCGAGGGAGGTAATTGTGAGTTGATTGAGTTATTGTACTTTAATTTATAATCCCTTTATTCAATTCTAAGATTTTTGGTGGTGTTTGAATCGATTATGGTGAGTGGTCGCCCCATTTTCTCTACCACCAATATCTTCTTCTCGTTTATAAATTTTTCTTCCCTTTGCTATTTGTGTTGTGCATACGGTGGAGTATTACATGAGTAGTGATGGTCAGAAAAGAGGTATCTGTGCTGACTTTAGGAATAGAATTACCCCATATTCAGAGGTCTTTTTATGGGGTGATGACATTTCAAATGAGAAGGTGAGGTGTGATAGGTCTTGATCACCTCATTGAATTGAATTTTGAGATTCTTTTTAAACAATGATATCAAACACCATGACCTCCTATGAACAACTGCCTTCTTTTTTTATTCTAACTTCATTATGTATTTCATTTCATTATTATATATTATATTTATATTTTATGCATTTTATATTATTTACCCCCTATAATATTATTATTACATTTTTATATTAGTTATATTATAAATAGTGAAAATATAAAAATAGTGCGTGTGAGCGGCCTCCTTGTGATCGACCCTAGGGTCTTCCACTATGGTGCATTATTAGGTAAACAAGAATTTAATTGAATTGTGGTTCGTGACAAACCACTCTCATCAATTTGGAGCTGTTTCCGGGGAGGTTGCCTAATTTTTTTTGATTTGTTTTTACATTTTCTAGTCTTCTTAACCACTCATTTTTTGTTTTAAGAAAAACCAAAAAAATGGATTTTCACAGTGACTACACCAATGTTCGGCCTGATTGTCAACAATATGAGGAGCCTGGTCATGATGTTTTTTTAAAATTTCAACAAGATACTCTTGAAATGCAACAAAATAATTTGGTGATTCAACAAAATATTCATGAAGTTATCAGACAAATGGGAATTATTTCCAATGAGTTAGAATTGAATGAACTGAAAGCTCAAAAAGATTCTCAAGAAATAGAAAATGACATCCCACCAATTTTTGATATTGATGAACCTTGTGTTGATGTGTTGAAACCTGATATTGAATCATCTCTTTCACATTTTAAGGAAGAAATTTTTAATGATTCACCAACAGATGTGTCTTTTGGAAATGAAAGCCCTTTTGAAAAACATTGGGATGAATTTGTTGAAAATGAAATTTCATTTGAAGACACTATTTTTGAAATTGATAATTTAGAAATATTTTATGAATCTTTGGATAAAAAGGAAGAGAAACATGATCCATTAGTTTTTGAAGAACATATGAAAGAACCAGAGATGCTTCCCACATTTAGTGCCACTATATTTGACTCAGAGAAAGAGCTGGAACCTGAGAATCCACAGGGAGATGTTTCAAATATAGATCCTTACTTTCCTAATAATTCTAATAATAATTGTCTACATGCTTCTACCTATTTCGATTTAGTTCATGTTTCTTTTGAGTGGACTGATTTTTCAGATGATGAGGATTTCAAGGATGAAATTGAGGAAAGGATGGTGTGCCCGTTTCAACAACCAGTGGATGCTTTTTGTGAAGATAATGTCTTGGGGGGTTTATTTTATGTTTTTTTTCCGCTTCCACTATATCATAAAAACATAAAAGTCATGGAGGGGAAGCTTAAGAAGTCCATTTTTGGGAGCTTCTACAAGATGTATGAGCTGAAGAAGATTGGAGAGATTTCATTTTGGTAGTTTCTGAGCAAGAAACCTCATCCACCATGAGATTGGGGTTAAACTACTGCAACTGCTGGATTAGGGGCAGTAAAAACCTAGCACCCGCTTGGGGGGTCAAACCAAGCATTATCCCCTTTCTTCTATTTCCCTTACTCATTATTTTTATTTATTTTTCTCATATTTTCTTTATTTCATGTCTTTTAGGTCATGTGGCAGTATCTAGGAGCTTAACACGAGGCTGCCACTATTAAATATAGTCGGGTTGTATCTTTCCTTCCTTTTATTTTTCGGCCCTTATCATTCTTTTTTGAGCTACAATGGGGGTAGTGAAATCTAGGTGTGGGGGGAGTTTCAACCTACTTACATGTTTTTTGTTCTTTATTTTTATTTTTATTTTTCATCTTTTTATGATCCTTGAGCTTCAATGAATATTCTAATCATTTTTCACACACCAATTGATTTTGAGATGATTGAAATCATTTTTGAAGAAATGGATTTTAAATTATTATTGATGTGAAACTTTTTCCTTGAAATGGATTTTTAAGCTTTTTTTGAGTTTGACCAAATTTTGAAATCCATCCCCATAAAACACTGACTGAATAGATTTTTCCTGTCCTGTAAGGTATTCTGAACCACTTTGAAATATTCTTTCTAATACCCACACATTCTTGAGAGGAGCTTGGATTTTGTGTGAGAACCAGAACTTGTGATTTTTCTCTTTCAAAGATTTGGATTTCATGGAATGTTTTTGATATGATTGAGGCATTTGTTTGGCTAGCCATATTTTATCTTGAGACCTACCTTTACATCTATCCTTCGTCATCCCTTAGATGCTATGAATTTCCTTATAGGTTTAAGCCACATTATAAGCCGATTTTTCATTGCCTACCCGTACTCTTGGTATTTGTTCTTGGATATTTCAAGTTTGAGTGTGGGGAAAGGGCCTTTCATGTGCGTTATTTGGGATGTGTTTCATTTGTGGGTGATGTGATGTGTGTGTCAACATTTTGGGCAGTGGATGATAATGATCAAATTGGGTATGGGTAATCCTTTCATTGTGATTTATTATTTCATCTGGTTCTCCTTCAAAAAAAAAATAAAAAATTAGAAAAAATGGAGATGAGCTTGAATTTATCATTGTATTAAATTTTTCATCTCATTCTCCATGAAAAAAAAATCAAAAAAAAAATAAAGGTGTGCCTTTCTAGAGCATTAAAAAATGAAAATCGAATGAAAAAAAGGAGAACTTGGATGAAAAAATTCATTGGATTCATTTCCTTGATCATTTCCCATGTCATAAAAAAGGTGCGGTGTTGTGTATCACATTTTTAAATGGGATTGAGTGAGGTTCATCCTGTGTTTTCACTTGATTATTCATGCATTGTGCTTAAGAGTCCAACCTCCTCTTTCTAGCCTTAAATTTTCAATCATTTTCCCACCAACCCTAAGCCACAGAATTCACCTAGAAAAAGTCCTCATGATTAAATTCATTTTCATGTTTCATGCTGTGGAGAGATGATAATTGTCACAAGCCTATGGCGATACATTCACTTTCCAAGTATGAGCGTAACTCCAGATACAATTTCTCTTGAGTGAAGAGTGACACAAATACCAAGGTGAGGTAGGTTGTGATTGGGCCATGGATGGATTTATGAGGTTGGACAAATTAAAATGTGAGGAATGAAAATGATTGGTAATTGTTTTTCATATAGGAGACATGATGGAATTTCATTTTGGGAGAGATCATTTATGTCTTCTCATTATTGATTTCTGTGTGAATTTTGATTTGAATATATGATGATTGCCTGGGAGTGCAATTTTTAAGTGTGGGGGAATGATGAAGCTATAATTTTCACATATTATATACTGTATTTCAATGTTTTAAATCCCACCAAAGTGTTATTTTATAGTAAATTCTCACATTTTTATGTTTTAGTGGTATTTTGAGCTCAAATGCAAAAATGGATTAAATTTGGTGTTTAACTATTTTATTTGTCTTCTGTATTTTGGCCATATAATTGTACACACTAAACCAAATTGTGAAATTATTTTTTTTATTTGTTTACATATATCATGGGACAAGTTTAATCCTTCTGGAGTCCCAGCTCAATCAATCATTTGGAGGCTCAAAACCAGCTCACAATCCGGACCTCAAAAACTATGTGCAGATTTGGATGGTTTTAATGCTGAGCTTTTATCTCAAATTTGAGTAATCCAATGGAGATGGTATTCAACAAGGATCTGGAAGAGGAATTAATGAACATCTTTCATTAAGGAGTCCACGTCTGAATCGGCTGGTGTCAAGTAATTAAATGCACTGTAATTTGGAGTTGTGGAACACAAAGAGTCACATTGATAGATTTAATTGTCCGCACAACAACAGTAATAACACCATAATACGTAGACCAATCTGGATTCCATTTTGTGGAGGGACGAGGAAGAAGATAAGGAACAAGTTTCAAGAAGGTAAAATTTACCAATTTGGTCATTTAATGGGCCTAAATGTCTGTGCAATCCGTAGGACAGAATTTGAGAGAGAATTCTTCTCCCATTTTCTCTATAAATATGTATCTCTTCTCTATTTTACAAGGATATCCATTTTCAAGGGGCAAGGTTGAGTATTTTTATTGTAATAGTTACTTTTAGTTTTAATATATATTATTTTAGCTTTTATCTTCATACCACCTTTCTTACATTTATTTTATTTTATGTATTCTCTCTCCGTAATTCCCTTCTCAACTCCACTAAAAATGGAGAACTAACCTCGGTGCTTGTTCGAGGGAGGGAATGGTGAGTTGATTGAGTTATTGTACATTAATTTATAATCCCTTTATTAAATTCTATGATTTTTGGTGGTGGTTGAATCGATTATGGTGAGCGGTCGCCCTATTTTCTCTACCACCAATATCTTCTTCTCGTTTATAAATTTTCGTTCCCTTCGCTATTTGTGTTGTGCATACGGTGGAGTATGACATGAGTAGTGATGGTCAGAAAAGAGGTATCCATGATGAATTTAGGAAGAGCATTACCCCATATGAAGAGGTCTCTGTATGGGGTGATGATATTTCAAATGAGAAGGTGAGGTGTGATAGGTCTTGATCACCTCCTTGAATTGAATTTTGAGATTCTTTTTAAACAATGATATCAACCACCATGACCTCCTAAGAACAACTGCCTTCTTTCTTTATTCTAACTTCATTATGTATTTCATTTCATTATTATATATTATATTTATATTTTATGTATTTTATATTATTTCGCCCCAATAATATTAGTATTACATTTTTATATTAGTTATATTATAAATAGTGACAATAGAAAAATAGTTAGTGTGAGAGGCCTCCTTGTGATCGACCCTAGGGTGTGCCACTATGGTGCATTATTAGGTAAATAATAATTTAATTGAATTGTGGTTCGCGAAAAACCACTGTCATGAATTTGGGGCTGTTGTCGGGGAGGTTGCCTACATTTTTTTTGATTTGTTTTTATATTTTCTAGTCTTTTTAACCACTAATTTTTTGTTTTAAAAAAAACAAAAAAATGGATTTTCACAGTGAATACTCCTATGTTTGGCCTGATTGTCAACAATATGAGGAGCCTGGTCATAATGTTTTTTTAAAATTTCAACAACATACTCTTGAAATGCAACAGAATAATTTGGTGATTCAACAAAATATTCACGATGTTATCAGACAAATGGGAATTATTTCCAATGAGTTAAAAGAATTGAAAGAACTGAAAGCTCAAAAATATTCTCAAGAAATGTAAAATGACATCCCACCAATTTTTTATATTGATGTGTTGAAACCTGATATTGAATCATCTCTTTCACATTTTAAGGAAGAAAATTTTAATGATTCACCAACAGATGTGACTTTTAGAAATGAAATCCCTTTTGAAAAAACATTGGGATGTATTTTTTGAAAATGAAATTTCATTTGAAGACACTATTTTTGAAATTGATAATTTTGAAAGATTTTATGAATCGTTGGATAAAAAGGAAGAGAAACATGAGCCATTCCTTTTTGAAGAACATATGGAAGAACCAGAGCTGCTTCCCACATTTAGTGACACTATTTTTGACTCGGAGAAAGAGCTGGAACCTGAGAATCCACAGGGAGATGTCTCAAATTTAGATCCCTACTTTCCTGATAATTCTAATAATAATTGTCTACGTTCTTCTACCTGTTCCAATTTAGTTCATGTTTCTTTTTAGTGGACTGATTTTTCAGATGATGAGGATTTCAAGGATGCAATTGAGGAAAGGATGGTGTGCCCGTTTCAACAACCAGTGGGGACTTTTTGTGAAGATAATGTCTTGGGAGGTTTATTTTACGTTTTTCTCCCGCTACCACTATATCATAAAAACATAAAAGTCATGGAGGGGAAGCTGAAGAAGTCTATTTTTTTGAGCTTCTACAATATGTGTGAGCTGAATAAGATTAGAGAGATTTAATTTTGGTGGTTTCTGAGCAAGAAACCTCATCCACCAACAGAGTGGGGTTAAACGACTGCAACTAATGGATTAGGGGCATTAAAAACCAAGAACCCACTTGGGGGGTCAAACCAAGCATTATCCCCTTTCTTCTATTTCCCTTACTCTTTATTTTTCTTTATTTTTCTCATATTTTCTTTATTTCATGTCTTTTAGGTCATGTGGCAGTATCTAGGAGCTTAACTCGAGGCCGCCACTATAAAATAAAGTTAGGTTGTATCTTTACTTCCTTTTATTTTTCTTCCCTTATCATTATTTTGTTGAGCTGCAATGGGGGTAGTGAAATCTAGGTGTGGGGGGACTGTCAACCTAATTAGATGTTTTGTGTTCTTTATTTTTATTTTTATTTTTCTTCTTTTTATGATCCTTGAGCTTCAATGAATATTCTAATCATTTTTCACACACCAATTGATTTTGATATGATTGAAATCATTTTTGAAGAAATGGATTTTAAATGATTGTTGATGTGAAACTTTTTCCTTGAAATGGATTTTTATGCATTTTTATGATTTTGACCAATTTTTGAAATCCATCCCCATGAAACACTGACTAAATAGATTTTTCCTGTCCTACGAGGTATTCTGAACCACTTTGAAATATTCTTTCTAATACCCACACTTTCTTGAGAGAAGCTTGGATTTTGTGTGAGAACCAGAACTTGTGATTTTTCTCTTCCAAAGCTTTGGATTTCATGGAATGTTTTTGATATGATTGAGGCATTTGTTTGGATAGCCATATTTTTTCTTCAGACCTACCTTTACTTCTATCGTTCGTTAGCCCTTAGATTCCATGAATTGCCTTATAGGTTTAAGCAACATTACCAGCCTATTTTTCATTACCTACCCATACTCTTGGTATTTTTGTATGGATATTTCATGTTTGAGTGTGGGGGAAGGGTCTTTCGTGTGCGTTATTTGGGATGTGTTTCATTTGTGGGTGATGGGATGTGTGTGTCAACATTTTGGGCAGTGGATGATAATGATCAAATTGGGCATGGGTAATCCTTTCATTGTGCTTTATTGTTTCATCTGGGTCTCCTTCAAAAAAAAAAAAATTAGAAAAAATGGAGATGAGATTGAATTTATCATTGTATTCAATTTTTCATCTCATTCTCCATGAAAAAAAATAAAAAAAATAAAGTTGTGCCTTTCTGGAGAATTAAAAAAAATGAAAAACAAATGAAAAAAAGGTGAACATAGATGAAATAATTCATTGGATTCATTTCCTAGCTCATGTCTCATGTCATAAAAAGGTGTGGTGTTGTGTATCACATTTTTTGAGGGGATTGATTGAGGTTCATCCTGTGTTTTCACTTGATTATTCATGCATTGTGCTTAAGAGTCCAACCTCCTCTTTCTAGCCTTAATTTTTCAATCATTTTCCCACCAACCATAAGCCACAGAATTCTCCTAGAAAAAGTCCTCATGATTAAATTCATTTTCATGTTTCGCGTTGTGGGGAGATGAGAATTGTCACAAGCCTATGGTGATACATTCACTTTCCAAGTATGAGCGTAACTCCAGATACAATTTCTCTTGAGTGAAGAGTGACACAAATTCCAAGGTGAGGTTGGTTATGATTGGGACATGGATGGATTTATGAGGTTGGAAAAATTAAAATGTGAGGAATGAAAATGAATGGTAATTTTTTTTCATAGAGGAGACATGATGGAATTTCATTTTGGGAGAGATCATTTATGTTTTCTCATTATTGATTTTTGTGTGAATTTTGATTTGTATATATGATGATTGCCCGAGAGTGCAATGTTTAAGTGTGGGGGAATGATTAATCTATAATTTTCACATATTATATACTGTATTTCAATTTTTTAAATCCCACCAAAGTGTTATTTTAGAGGCAATTGTCACATTTTTATGTTTTAGTGGTATTTTGAGGTCAAATGCAAAAATGGCTTAAATTTGGTGTTTAACTGTTTTATTTGTCTTCTGTATTTTGGCCATATAATTTTACACACTGAACAAAATTGTGAAATTATTTTTTTATAGGTTTCCATATATCATTGAACGAGTTTAATACTTCTGGAGTCCCAGCTCAATCAATCATTTGGAGGCTCAAAACTATCTCACAATCCGAACCTCCAAAATTGTTTGCAGCTTTGGAAGGTTTTAATGATGAGATTTTATCTCGAAGATGAACAATCCAATGGAGCTGATATTTCACAAGGATCTGGAAGAGGAATTAGTGAAAATCTTTCATTAAGGAGTCCACGTCTGAATCGTCTGGTGTCAAGGAATTAAATGCATGGGAAGTTGGAGTTGTGGAAGATGAAGAGTCACATGGACAGATTTAATTGTCCGCACCAAAACAGTAATAAAATCATAATACGTGGACCAATCTGACTGAAATTTTGTGGAGGGACGCGGAAGATGATAAGGAACATGTTTCAATATGGGAACAGGTACCAATTCAGTCATTTAATGGGCCTCATTGTCTGTGAAATCCGTAGGACAGAATTTGAGCGATAATTCTTCTCCCATTTTCTCTATAAATATGCATCTCTTCTCTCTTTGACAAGGATACCCATTTTCAAGGGGAAATGTTGATTATTTTTATTGTAATAGTTACTTTTAGTCTTAATATATATTAGTTTAGCTTTTATCTTCATACCACATTTCTTACATTTATTTTATTTTATGTATTCTCTCTCCGTAATTCCCTTCTCAACTCCACGAAAAATGGAGAACTAACCTCGGTGCTTGTTTGAGGGAGGGAATGGTGAGTTGATTGAGTTATTGTACTTTAATTTATAATACCTTTATTCAATTCTAATATTTTTTGTGGTGGTTAAATCGATTATGGTGAGCGGTCACCCCATTTTCACTACCACCAATATCTTCTTCTCGTTTATAAATTTTCTATTCCCTTCGCTATTTGTGTTGTGCGTACGGTGGAGTATGACATGAGTAGTGATGGTCAGAAAAGAGGTATCCGAGCTGAATTTAGGAAGAGAATTACCCCATATTTAGAGGTCTCGATATGGGGTGATGACATTTGAAATGAGAAGGTGAGGTGTGATAGGTCTTGATCACCTTATTGAATTGAATTTTGAGATTCTTTTTAAACAATGATATCAACCACCATGACCTCCTAAGAACAACTTCCTTCTTTCTTTATTCTAACTTCATTCTATATGGCATTTCATTATTATATATTATATTTATATTTTATGCATTTTATATTATTTCTCCCCAATAATATTAGTATTAAATTTTTATATTAGTTATATTATAAATAGTGAAAATAGAAAAATAGTGTGTGTGATCGGCCTCCTTGTGATCGACCCTAGGGTGTGCCACTATGGTGCATTTTTAGGTAAATAAGAATTTAATTTAATTGTGGTTCACAATAAACCACTCTAATCAATTCATTCTCTAAAACATTTCAGATATAATAATTAAAATAAAATTCTTCATTAACTTCAAAAATATAGCTGTTATACAAAATTTAAATTTAAAAGTTTATATTATGTAAAAATGGCGGTGGCTCAGTATGGTGAAATCTAATGCTAAAGGCATCTTGATCTAATGATGTGTCATATTGGTAGTATAGAACTAGAGGTATCTGAGGCTTATCCAACATTACACTTCACTGGTTATGTATCCTCTAACTATAGGTAATGATGGCAGTGTCTCACACTTTTCCAAATTTTTGTTTTGGGGGTCTGTGGATGATAGTGTCTTCACTGGAATTATGTCAATGAAGGTATATTGTCTAATGGTGTATTTAACTTAGCGATATTTCAATGCTGACGATGATTCATTGAAAACAATGACTCATATGAAACGTTGTCTCAAACTTTGTCAAAATTTACTATTTATGGTGACTTGTCTGATGATGTGATATCATTCCAGCGAGTCAGGTTTAAATTGTATTAATATCAATGGTGACTTGTACTTTTGAGTTTCCATCACTTATATCAGATTATAAAATACTTATAGAAAAACATGAAATTCATTAATATCATTATAATTATGATTTTCTTATCATTAAAATATGATGGTCAATATTCTCCTCCTTTTTGATGACCAAAAATCATGACATCAATTGTATCGCAAATATAAAACATGATATCAAAGGTATGATCAAGAATATAAAGTTTGAATTTTCTTTAAAAATATCTATATATGGTATCAAAAATAAATAAGAAGAAAAAAAATATAATTAATAAGTATTAGATGGAAAATCAGATTAAAAATAGATTGTATCAAATGTAAACTGGTAAAAATAAAAGTTAAAGGAAACATAGAAATATCAAATTCTAGAGTCTTCCCCAAAATTTTAGTATTATCTAAAAGGTAAAAATTAAAATATTAAAACAGTAAAGGTAGTTAGAAAATATAATGAATAGAGAAATATGCTTGATGTATGTTGGTCAGATGTAATTCATAAAGAAGGAACCCATATGTTATTAAAAAACATCAATCCCATAAAAACATAAAAATTAATTTCAAAAAAATCTTCAATGAAGGTAAGAGGATCCAGTGGTTCATTTCCTTTAACAATGGATTTCTCAGAATTAGATGTAAAAGAATTAGAAGGTGTTGGGGAAAAGTCATTGGAAATCAAGTTGGATGTACATTTATATCTCAAATATGTTCTTATACAAAATTAACTTGCAAAAGCATTCTCAATACTTGAGTGGGAGGCATAAGGAATGGCTAGAATACGTAAGGCAGTGGTTTTAGAGGATATTTAGCAACTCTTGTTCTAAGAGATAATTGAGGAGTAATAGGAATGGATTCTAAAACAAAACCAGCTTGACCATAAACCTAAAGAAAGGTATTCATCAGATTAATACCATCCAATATAACTTGGCTAACTATTTCTATCACACTAAATAAATCACCCATCTCCTCCATAAACTGACTCAATAATGGATTCATTTCATTCAGGTGTCTGACTTCTACCATGAAATCCTATGTAACTGGTGGCACATGCAAATTATTATCTAAAAAAACTAAGTTTTCATTGATTGAATGCTTTGTACAAATCATGAAGTGTTATTATTATATAGCTTTTTTAATTTTATCTCATTCAGTATCCATACATTTAGCATATTTTCTAATCATCATATGATATTTCTCAATTACATTCTTAATCTTCCTCAGAATTTCTAAATGGATAACAGGTTCTCCACTAGATGGTCCACTGGACATAACAACAACTTCATCTCTAAGAATTATTACGATCTGATCGATATCAATAGTAGGAGGTATTGTGGATGTATCTGAAGAGGTATCTTCCATTCTTTTAATAATACCTTCTTGAGAGGTATAAATGGTGGGTTTAAAATCTGTAATAAAAAAATTTACATATTTAACATAATCATGTTTTCTCTTATTTTATATATCAATTTATTATATGTGGTGCATCATCATAGGTTGTTTGTGTTGAGTTGCCAACTCAAACAATATTGGGAATCATTTTCTCTAAGAATGTTTAGAAGAGAAGACTGAATTCTCAACAGCTTATTGAAGTATAAAATTATATTTTTATTAAAGGAATTATAGTCAGTTATTATGAATATATCAGCTAGAATAGAAGAGGGAGCTGGAGTAGCATGTTAATGAGAAAGAAGTATTACATAGGTAAACATTTCTAATAGACCAAAAATATCAACTTGTGTTATCAAATATACCATACAATATCCTTCAATTCAAATATTTGTTCTACCATCTGTTGGTGAAAACCTTGCAACTTTGAATTTACCCCATTATTCTATCATAGGATCAACTCATTGATGTCATGTCTCAACAAAAGTAGGTAAAAATGAAACAGTAACTACAAGTATTGTTACAATTTAATCCATCTTAACATGATGGGAAGAAATAGTATATTTACTAACACCAGGTACCTCATCCATTTGAACATACTATTTATGAGAAATTGAGCTCTTTACATAAGATTTATAACTTAAAAAATGTTTAACTTTTGTATGACTACCCACTTAAAGTTCATCAGTATCCAAAACATCCACCTTTATATAACTTCCTTTCTTAGAATAAAGCATATTATTTTTATCTTGCTCAACCAAATTTTGTTCTCCATTAGCTATAACACCCATATTCTAAACTACTGTAGAGTCAAATACTGTCTGAACAGTGGTAACAGATCTTCCCTCAGCTATATCAACTACTAGAACATCATGAAAGATCTCTAAAGATAGAGATTTCTACACTCATCAATATCATCTTTGGAATTAATCTCAGATTACACTTCTGTAGTCAAATATAATTTCTCAAAAGATTTACTTTGTGAGGGAAGAATATCTAGAGGCATCTTAACATCTTTCCTTATAAATCTTGTAGGTGAAACACTATGTTTAGAATCATCAATATCATTATAATCACTTCTATGAACATTATTATCATCTCAATTTTAATTTTCATTTTCCTATTCCTCATCCACATTATCATCCTATTTTTTGTTATTAATTTTTTTATGAAATTTAGAATTGAACCAATCCAAAAACCTTAGTTTCCACATTATATATTTTAACAAGTTTTTCACTTTCTAGAAGTCTCCTAGGTGGAAAAAGAGATTGATATTTTATCGGTGGGGATTTGTCTAACATGTTTGGATCACTACCTTCATAAAAAGATGGTTCTTTTTTAACTTATTCTTTCACATTACCTATTCTTATTTATTAGAGTACTCTACAACCTCATTAGTCACAAGACAGGGATCAACAAAATCCCTTGGTCTGGTAGGATGATTCAGTGGGTTAATCTTAACATATAATTTTTCAGTATCTCCAACCCATTTTTCTTCTAGGGGTTCCAACTAATTTTCATTCTTGTACATGTTTATTATAAAAAATAGAAACTACCATAGTATATATCTATTTACTCATTCTAAAAAACTAGGAATTTTACCTTTAACATTGCAGAATCATCTTTTGATAGATCAAAAATTTATATCTTGAAGTTGGATTTATCATCACACAAATATTGAACACGATATACCTACACAGATATAAATCTGACCTCATTTCATAAGACATATAATTTACACATCATGGTATCTCAAGGTAAAAAATTTACCTTTCCTAGGGTAGAGCATGTGTTGTGTGAAATTGAACAACAACATACACTTTCCATAAAACTTTTAGGAAACATGTATTCTTGTTAACTAATTACCAGTTATTTCTATAAGAGAATATTCATATAAAAATAAGTCAATGTCCTTAGGGAAATATCATTTATATTCATCATAAATTTCATCATAAGGTACACCCAAGCACTCAGTTAAATGTTTTGAATTAAAGAAAAAATTTCTACCACTTACATTTTCTCTCATCTAGTATTATTAGTCATTATTAAATCCAAACTCGACATACTGATAGAAATGGTGCACCAAACTAGGATATATGGGTATTTCATTTTAGGTATTGCAATCAACCCATTCTTGGTTCAGTACCACTTTCATCACAATACACTTATTAGATAACAACAACTATGCTTCTACTTATCTTTCTACTACTACAACTCTATATTCCTGATTGAGGTTAAATGGTGGAAATGGAGAAGGAAAACTCAGATATTTCTTGGGCATCTCAGTTGATCGAGACTCAACTAGATACAACTTAGAAAGTATCTTCATCCTTGTCATGGTAATTACTTTGTTCTAATCGGTCGAAGACTACAATAAATGTTCCAAGTTTTAAAATTTTGGATAAGTTAGGTAGCTTGAGGCTCGAGATTATTGTAATGGGATCTTGGTGTGTTGGAAATATTTATATATTCATTTTTGAATGATTTGGGTTTTAGGTATATGAATGTTATAAATAATAAAAAAAATTAAATTTAAATTCGAGAAAGCATATATATTGGGTTATGAAATTAAACTCTAAAAATATAATACTGTTCGTTACATAAACATATAATAAAAAATTTGAAATGATATGAGACAATCAACCACATGTAAATCCAAATGGTTAGTCAACCAATGGTGTTTCAAACAATGGTTTGTAACCCAATGGTGTGTCACCAAAAAATTAAACATAAAAAAATTATTTATTTCTAATTCATGTATCATATAGGTTATTATCTCTGAATTCAAGGGATTAGTAAATATATTAGCTTACTATTTTTATATGCCAAGAACCTCAAGAGTGAAATCAGAATTTTGAAAATCATCGCTCAAAGGGTGATGTCTTATATCAATGCGAATTGTCCTATAAGGTGATACACACTTCTTGGAAATTTTAATAGCATGTATGTTATCACATATTATTGGGACATGTTGGAATTGATATACATAATCTAGGTGGGCCTATTTCCTCCTCAAAATTTGTATACAATAACTTCCAACAGCTATGTATTCAGCTTCAAGAGTTAATAATGCTACATAACATTTCTTCTTACTACACCATGAAACCAAATACTTTCCAAAAAGGGACATTTTATAGAGGATAGTTTTATATATATATTTTATCCACAAAAATCAGATTCAGAATAACTCACTAGATCAAATTATTTTCCTCTATTGTAAAACAATCCAAAAACTGGTTGTATACTTGAGTTATTTAAAAATGATTTTAACAATAACCATGTGTGAAACTTTTGGGGTTTCATGAAAACTAGCACAAATATACACACTAAACATTATATCTAGTCAACTAATAAACAATTAGATAAGACTTCCAACTATTCCTTTGTTACTAGTTTGATCAACTACATTACCAACATCATCACGATCCAATTTATAGGCAGTACTCATAGAAGTATTAATAATTTTAGTGATATTGATGTTAAAACATTTTAAACGATCAGTAGTATATTTAGTTTGATTCCAAATAATTCCTTGATTATTTTAAATGATTATAAAACCAAGAAATATTTTTTGAGTTAACCCATTAAACTCATTTCAAATTTATTTTTCATCATTTTATAAAAATAAGTATAGTGATTCTTTTTTGAAGATCCAAAAATAATATCATCATCATAGATTTGAACTATTAAAACACCTTTGGAATTTTGTTTTATAAAAAATTATGGTTAGATATTCCATTTGAAAATCATTTTGAAATAATAATGTTTCTTTGCCTATCATACCAAGCTCAAGGATCCTATGTTAAACCAAACAAGGCTATTATTGATTTAAAAAGATGAGTTTTGAAATGAGTATTATGAAAACTATGGGGTTATCTTGGAAAACATCATTAATTATAAAACCATTCATGAATTCACTATATACATACATTTGATTATGATTGAAATATATATAATCTATACATGTACGAAATATAATTATGGACTAAAGTTTGACTATATGTATAATGGTTTCCTCATAGTTTATTCCTCCCTCTTGACTATATCCTTGTGTAACAAGTCTATCCTTATTTCTAAAAATTGTCCCTAACACATTAACCATATTTATAGACAAACAGTCAGTTCCAATAGTCAAGTATTCCTTGGTTACATCTATAAATTCCCTAATTTTTTTCTTTCAAAATGATTCAATTATTATTACAAGGATATTAACCCTAATTAATCATTAATTACATCATTATTGTTCTTAGGGGTAATTTGAGATAATAAATATTTATGTTTAACCTAATTAATTAAAGAAGATCTAGTTCATGTACCTAAATTTAATTATCCCAAAACATCATCTAGAGGACAGTACTTAATGGTTTAAATCATAGATGAAATATATGGAATTATCAGTTCAGTTTCTATAGATTCAGGTTCAGAGAGTTCTATAAATTCATTAGAAATGGATGATTTTTAACTAGTTGAAGATATAGTCTATGGGTTTAGAATTTATATTCAGGGAAAAAAATATCATCCTCAATGTTTTCAAGACATGTCTTAGGTTCATGTGGATCAGTTTCATGAAATTTTATATGGAATGATTCTTTGAATGTTTTGGTATTATTTTTGAAAACTGTATAGGTTTTTCTTGATATTTAATAACCAAGAAAAATTCCCTCATCAATTTTGAAATAATTCTTTTCCAAATTATCCTTAGTGTTTAGAATAATGACTTTTAAACCAAAAACATAAAAATAATTACCCATTAGTTTCTAATTATTCAAAAAATCATAAGGGGACTTTTTAAGGATCTTCTTAATCAAGGATCTATCGATAATATAGAAAGTTATATTGACTAATTATTCCCATAAAAACATAGGAATATATTACTCATTCAATATGGTTCAATCTATATCATGTAAAGTCCTATTTACCCTCTCTATAAATCAAATCTACATAGGGGTCCTAGGAGTAGAGAAGATATGAGTTCATCCATTTTGTGAGAAAAAAAATAAAATTCTTGATTTTCATACTCATGGTCATGGTCACTTATTGAGGTCATAATCCTATGTCTACTACGATTTTTAAAAAACATAGCCAAATATGTAAAGTGATAGAAAGATTAACTTTTAGGATATTGATTGTATACCGATGTATACCTAGATAGATCATCTATATAAATATAAGCATATTTCTTACCATTAAGAATTAAAAATCGAGAAAATCCAAACAAATATATTTGAACCAACTCAAGAGGTTTAGAAGTTGACCATTCTTTAATTAAAAAAGAAACATTGGGATATTTTCTTTTTTTGATTTGGTTTACAGTCTTTATCAGTTGGAAACTAAATATTAGACTGATCCCCAATTAACCATTTCCTAGAAAAATTCCTATGTGGGAGGATGCTGAAATGGCCTAGTCTCATATTCCAAAAAAAATATTATTGGTTTAAATCACATAATATTGAAACATTTTGTGAAACTAATGAATTAAAATAAACAACATAAACATTATAATTTCTTAAGTTAGTAAAAATTAATGAATTTATTGAATCGTAAACATTTCATGCATCATTTTCAAACAGAACATAAAAACCATCATCACATAAATGATAAACACTAATCATGTTATATTTTAAACCATTAACATACAATAATTTAGAAATTAAAACTGAATTATTATTACTTATTTATCCTAATAGGATGGGTTTTCCCTTATTTTAACAATGGTAACATGGCCACAATCAACCTTAATAATGCTATTAAATCATGAATAATCTCATTTCATATGTCGTGAATATTCATTTTCCATCTAATACAAAGCTATACTTTATTTCTAAATGAAATTTTCCTCTAATACATGTTTTAAACAAGAAATTATTTTGTTTCCCAAATATTTTAAGGTCTAAGAATGTTAGAAATAAAATCTTTGGGAACTAACATTTTTTAATGGGTTTCATATAAATAGATTGTATAATTTTAGAGATAAATAATTTATTATACCCCTTTGAAAATAGCTTTTAGAAGAAATTAAATACCATGAGTTAGGAATCAATGTACGAATTGGTATTTTCCTCTGTCTAAGTTAATATCATTTTTTTAGTAAAATATTAAGGTGAAAATTGTATAACGAAAATTTGAGTAAGATTTCCTCTTCTTTTTGTAAAATTTTATAGGATTTTCATTAATTAATAATTTGATAGTTGAGTTAAATATTTTGATTATATGGTTAAGAATTTTTTCTTTTTCATATAAGAATTTAGATTTTCAATTTTATGTTAGATCATTATATCTATTGAGAATCTTGTACTTGTCCTTTAGTAAATTAATGTTATCTTCTAGAATGTATAAATCCTCATAAAATTCGTCATTTGAAATATTTTAATCATTATTATGTTTATTGTCAAAATAATAAAAATTATGAATAAACAGAATATTAGATATATTAGGTAAAGTAGGTACCTCATTGAAATTATTCATGAAAGACATGTTTGTACAATCAGGTGTCTCCTCATGTGAAGAGTTTTAATTACTAGAGATATCCTTAACCATTTGGTTTGTCTAATCGGACCATTAAAACTGAATAAGTTATGTCAAATGCTTGATCTATGGGGTTTAAAGGGGGTTGGGATCAACACCTTCCTTTTAATGTATTTTCTAACAGTGATAGATTTCCCTCATGTTTTCAGATAGATCCTTATGAATCCCTCTATAGTATGTCGATCTAGTGGAAGAAATTTTAAATAAGGATATAGTTATTCAACATCACATAAGGAAGCTCAGAGTCGAAAAAATGTTATGTTAAAAATAAATGGAAATATATAGAGTTTGAAGATGTTTAAAATGTATCACTACATATATCACCATAGAATAAGGTTATGATAATTGGAAATAAGTGTGAGCTAATACCTTGGTATATTGGTCCCTTCAAAATTCATGATCATATCGAGACGGTAACTTATCGATTGGCGCTTCCACCAAATTTATCTAAAGTTCATGATGTGTTCTATGTATATCACATAAGGATGTAGATACATAATCATAAAAATGTACTGAACTTTTAGGTTAAACCACTAGAAAATGATCTCCCTTATGAGGAACAACCACTATAGATTCTGGATTATATAGATAAAGTGCTAGTAAACAAGACCACTCATGTGGTAAATGTTTTACAAAAAAAATTATGGAAGATATTTGGGTACCAAAGAATGTAATAAAATAAGAATATCCTTATTTTTTGTATTAGAGTGACAAAATTTGGCGGGTGAAATTTATTTTATGTAGTGTAGAATATAACACCCTGATATCTTATGATAAAGGACTCTATAAAAAATTATTTCATCAACATATTAAAATACAAGAAATAACATATAAAAATGAACTATAATATGATATACTATTATAACATATTTTTTAATTTGGCTGTATGATTAGTAATAACCATATTTTAAAAAATAATTTTATTAAACTCATTATATGCCATAAATATAAATTTTCTTTAAAAATAATTTTCATTTCTTTTTGTGAGTAAATATTATAATTTATTTCTACAACTTTTTTAATTTTTTTATAGAAATCATATAATTTTTAAAATAATAATTTCAAAACTATATTTGAATAAATTTCTGTGAATTTTTTGAAATGTTTTATTTTTTGATGAATAGTGAAAATATCAATTTTTATTGAAATATGTCATTTCTTTTTATGTAATTATAAAGTCACATTCTATATTGAATAATTAATAAAATATAACTTCTTAATTTGGGTTAGAAATAATCTAACAATTTTTTTTAATGAACATTAAAATTGAATTTTTTTAAAAACATGTTAATACATGAAATACATTTTTCAAGAAAATCACATTTCTTTTCATTTCATGGGTTTATTTTTAAATTAAAATATACAACTTATTTTAAAAAATTTCAATGAAATTTATTCAAAATTTGAAATATATATGAAAAAATTCCCTAAATAGGCATATTTTAATTACTTTTCATTGTGAATAAAATCCATGATAAATATTTTTTACCTCGATAAGTGTAAAATAAGTAAAACATTGTTAAATCATTTGGACAAGGCATTAAAATTTCTAAAAAAATTAAATTAATCCGATTATGTATATATTTTTTAGAAAAATATCATCTAATTATAAAAAATTTGGCCACTTCGTTCCTTTTTTATTTGATATTAATCATTGTAACATTTTAAGTAATGAATAATAACAAAAAATAACTCTTTTGACTTTTTTATATCTATTTTTTTAATAAGGATGAAAAAGGTTATGTTATGATTTAAATATTAAAATGAAATATAAGTTATATTTTTATCATGGTGATTTTTTATATTTTTATTATTTTTGTAATTATATTAAATAATTACACAATATCGATATAATTATTTATTTAATTAATAGGGAAATAAATTAAATGATTTTTAAAATATTTTATGTAATATATTTTGGGTGAATTATTGTGTTATCATTTTTTTAGATAAATATTATATAATATTAATGTTTTAAAATATTATATTTGATTTATATTTTTATCTTGATGTCATTAATGTTAAATTAAATGAATACTTCCAAAATGATATGAATGATATTTTATGTGTTAATTTTCCTTTTATGGTGACATTCATGACCCTCAAAGAGAAAAAAACATTGATATTATGGTAATTGTAAAAAGGGTTAATGAGAGGTAAAAACTAATAGAGAAGGGATAAAATATAACCTAAACTTTTATAAATATTTGTAGATAGTATTATTTCTAATTATATTATTCTTATATTTTAAATATATCAGTTTCGGGCCACTTGATTATGAAAATTAATTCACATTAATTGCATAATTTATGTAATTCAAAGAGTTCCCCTCCCCTCACTTATAAAATAAAACATCTTATCCTCTCATACTCACACATTTTTAGCATTATAAATTTTCTAATACATACAATAATATATTACTATATTCCTTCAACACAACCAATATATTTTGTTCTTTCTAAAATACCACCCCTTCCTAGAATAACGTGTCATCCAAAAGAGGTTCATCAATTAAGAGGTATAAAACTTAAATGATCATCTTTAATTTTTATTCTTCTTATAACCCCTTTAGATCCATGTAATCCATTATAAAATAACCACTTAAATATATTAAATTTACTTAATTCTTATTATGATGATTGAATAAACATTATCCACCTTATGATTATCCTATGGAAAGAAAAACATATCTCATGCGTACATACATCATACCATCTCCAGGTAGTGATGTAATTCATTTTTCATCACCAATTTACTAGGATGGTTATAAATATATATTTAATAAATACATACGTTATTTATGATATTATTACTATTCCTTAAAGGTGAATTATTATTTATATTTCATTAATTAAAAAGTGAAAATATCATTAATGAGTACATACGACCTACTGTCTCCATGAACAATGTAATTCATTTTTCTATATCTAAATTTTATGGGTGAATATATATATATATATATATAAGAAATATATATTATCTTTATATCATTTTTAAGATTATATATATTATTAAATCATGATCAATGTAAAAGGATCGAAAATACAGAACCAAAAATTTCTTGAAAAACAAAAAACTTTTCACCTGGAAATGATGATTTTATAAATAATTATTGAAAAAAGGGTGTCTAAATGTTATAATTTGATCATATATATGGTATTATATGTATTTACTTGATTCTAGAATATAATTATAATAAATTTGTATTTATTATAAAATAGTTTAGGGAACTTTAGATGGAAGTCGAGCTTGAGGTAGGGGTTTATTTTATAATCATAGAATTTTTCAAAATAGTTTATATTTAAGTATACAATGGTAGAATAATATGATATTTATATATTTACAAAATATATTTTCTTATACTGTGAAGATTTTCATAAATTGTATGTTTTTCTTATATTTACGTCTCTTAGGTACTCAAGATACTGAAATAATATTTTAAGGATAATTGGTCTTGTTTTTATTTTATTCAAGAATTTTTTATTCTATATCAATATTTTATTTAAAAACTTTTCAATAATGATTTTATGATTATTAAAATATTTATTAAATTAAATTTATCCGTGTTTAATTTATATAAAAATGTTTAAAAGAAATATTATATTAATTTCCCCAATGAGGCTTCTTTTTTCAAAGGCATGGACATAATATATTTTCTAACGTGCATCACATGAGAATTTTCAAATAATCATGAAAATATTTTCTATTAATATTAATTCAAAATTTTATAATATTATTTTATATAAAAACATGATAATTTCAGAATAAAATTTCCTTTCATGTAATGTCTTATAAAAAACATTCACTTTTTTTATTGGGTTTCAATGACCGTTATGTATCATAAACGTTGATAATATAGCTGTTGAATAGAGATAACATGATTGATATAAATTTATGGTTATTAAAAATAATCCTGTAGACACCGATAAAGGTGAGGATAGCCTCTTCTAGTAGACTTGGGTCATATGAAGCTCATTTTTCTAGGTTCATAAATGAGGTAGTGTCACTGGGATTTTCTCTTGACCAATACCAAGTAGAGATTCAACATGTAAATCATAAATGGAATCGTCTATGGGAGAAGTTAAAGATAATAGAGATTCAAACCCGGGAGATGTTATCTATTCCTACCCAAGAGTCTATCACCTTTTCACACCTTACCCTTAGGTCGTATGTGGGTGTTATAATGGTTTATGTAAGAAGTTATTAGTTACTATTTGTGTAATCCATTTTAATAAATAAAATTATTATCCCATCAATTCGTTTATGAGAATGGTATTTCTTAAAAAATGATGGATTTGAGAAATTAACTCTTCAGGTAAAAATCGTACTTTTGGGAAATACAAAAATTATTATGTTAAGATAAGTTTATTATTAGTAATATTATAAAAAAAATATTATAAATAATTATTATATTATTTCTTTATATATAAATGATTATGTAATCAGTTTGATAAAAGTTATATATTTTTTACAATAAAATATAAAATATATTTTTAATGAATTTATTTTGTGGAATTAATTAATTATTTGAATAATTAATATATAAATAAATCATTATTATCAAATTAATTTGATGTATAATATATTATTATACAGATTTTATGAAGTCAAATGTAATTTTTATTAATGTTTGAAAACTGTTTATCTCAAAACCAATGAATTTTCAGTAAATCCTGTTTTCTCTTTTAAAAGATAAAATTCTCATTTTGATGAATTTATATAGATAAAATGAATATAATGTTTTTATAAAGACGTCAAAATGATCAAACAATGAGTTTTTCAATATTTTCTAAGACATTCGATTTGGTGAGTAAAAATTAAATATCGTAAATATAAAATATTTGGTTTATGGCATCATAATGACCCCAATATGAGGAAATAAGTACTATAATGGGAATTATAGGACCAAAATATTTTTTTACAATAAAATAATGTGATTTTATATTTTCTTTAATTAATTTATAATGGTTTAGTCAATCCTCGAAAATGAATAATATAGTTTATTATTTTAACTTCATTTATTTAATAATATGACTCACCTCCATATAAGGAAGTATAATATATAAATATGTTTGGAAATTGTCCTAATAAAATCATTTTTTCTATTCCAATTTGGAAAAAACCCTGGGAAAAATTATGGGACGGTTTTTGGTTTGAATATTTAATTATATATATAACAAAACCTCTATTTGTGAAATATTAAAGAATCGCCTCTCATTTCCTATATAAATCCACCAAAGATCCCAATTTTATTAACTAAAAATATTTTTATAATGTCCCTAAAATTCCCTACTATCTCTATAATCCTCCTATGGCGCCCAAGCTCTCAATAATACCCTCTTTAAGCTCTTAAAGTCACACACTCAAGTAAGGAATTCTTTCCTTTCTCATTTTTCACCATGTTCCTTAATGTTGTAATACCATTTTACCTTCAATTAAAAATGTTGGGGTATGATTTTCAACCTCCACGATACATAGCTACATATGTTTTAAATGATGACATGCCACTTTATCTATCATTATTTCCTTCTTTGGGCACCCATTATTGTACTAATATTCCGTAAGTGATTTCTCTCAACTAATTTCTATTCAAGTATTTATCCCATATGATGAATTTAAGATACATATAATTTGTTTGAATATTATGTTTCATAAACCCATTAATGTAAATTTCATCTTTAAATTATGAGGTACCCCTTTCTCTCTCATCAATAAAACTTATTAATTTCCATATGACAATGTTATGCGGCTAAAATTGCACCACAGTTTTCCAAACAAAAATATTCATATAGTGAATACCATACGAATTTCTCTATCAAGGGAATTCATCTTTATGCTCATATAATTATTTAATAGTACTTAAATTTATGCATTACTCATTCTTTAATCGTGGATTAACTAATGATGTTGAATTATTCCATGTTATATGATCCATGTGGCACAGTTATGCATGAAATGAAGTGATTATAAAGGTTGCGCCCGGATAGCAATTCGATGCATTTGGTAATGTTTATCATCATGATACACCATGATAAATGAGGGTTCACTCAAGCTAAATTATTAAAAATTAGGTTTTAATCATTCTATTTAATGTGTAATGAGGGTTTACTCATGCTAACCCACTTGCGATGATCCTTGGCTCATGCGAATATAATGTTTTATGTCATTGCCACATATCCATGTTATGATAATAATTCTATATCATGAATTTGTGTTCATGTTTCTATTATGATCAATTAATAATCATATTTAATAACATGAACTGTATTTTTATATTTATTCCTTTTTTTTCTCCATTATTGGGCTTTATAGCTCACCTTTTTCTTATGTACTTCCTCAGGTTATCTCATTCAATACTAGGTACGAAGGAATGTTGTGGTCATGAAAAATAATTTTTCAATAAATATCATATATTCTATGTCTTAAGTTCTCATTTATTATTAATAATCCCCATGTAAACTAGTCCTATTTAACTTTTTGGGTTCATTAAGTGCATGTTTATATTGTAAATCATGTTTAAGTGTGTAGTAAAGAGAATGGTTTTGATAGTTGTTATCAAATGATAGGTTTAGTTATTTTGGGGATTAGGTTTATAAACTCTTGATAATACATTAGGGATCATACTGAGTAGAATAAAATAATTCCTAAATATTCATGAGGATAGAGTAAGTGGATTATAATGAAAATACACCCATGTCTGGATGTGAACATGTAGAGGTGGCTCTGTTATAGATGTATATATTTGTTAAAATAGAAAATACTACTTTGATCTAGACTAGAACAAGAACTGGTGCACAACATTGGGCCTGGTAGTAATATTGGTTGTACACTCAGGGGGGATATTCTTTATAAAATTCATATGTTTAGTATGAAAAATTATTAATGAAATAAAAATATTCCCCTATGAATATATGTTGGGATGTAGGTAAAGGATAACATAGATTGAATCCTATAAATTCATAAGTTAAGGAAACCAATTTAATTTATATGTTATCCCACTTTGTCATTGGATTCACCTTATGTGTTTAATATTTTAAAATAATTACTTCTAATTTACCATGTATTTAAGACAATGGACAGTAATAGGGGGACTTAGGCTAATAACTGATGTGAAGATCAATGCGATGAATGTTCTAATGAGATTTTCAATCTAATAAGGGTGGAAATCACAAAATTCACCATGATACTCTATTATTAACTATTGTGTTGAATAGAAACATGGGCAAGAGTAACGTCCAACACCTCTAAGATAGAACAAGCTACAATTGAGAGCTTAATGAGACAAAGACCTCCTACTTTAAATGGATCATCGGATTCCACAATCATCAAAAAATGGATCAACTCCATGGAGAAGATAATCTCCATCCACCAATGTTCCGAAAAACTGAAGGTTCATCTAGAAGCTTATCATATGGTGGATGAAGCTAATCAATGGTGTACATTGATAAATAAATATGAAGACCAGGGAAGATATTGAGGACTTGTAATGGAAGGATTTTTAGAGAATATTTTTCAAAAATGTTTTTCCTCACACCCTCCAAATAATGATGGAAATGAAATTTCATTCCCTTAAAAAAAGACAATGAATACATTAAAGCGTACAAGGAAAAATTAACAAGGATTACATGATACAGTTCCAGATTTTTCATTACCCCTGAATGCAGGGTTGAATGCTTCTTTGGTGGGTTAAAACCTAGCCTATAAAAATCTTTAGAGATTCGGGACAATAAGAGAAATGATGATATCTTATGATGATCCACCAAATTTGAAATTAAGATTAGATAATATTAGGGTTATCATGGGGATAATAAGTGGAATGTGGAATTTAATTCTTGTGGTCCGATGGATGAATCCAATAGTGTCATGGCATTCTATCACCCCACTTTCCAAAGGATGGAAAAGAATAACCCAATAATCTTCCTAAAGGGGATGAATAAATGCATTAGGTGTGGATGAGAAGGGAAAATGGACATTATTTTCCAACAAGAAAATCCAACTACTGTGGTAGTGGAGTTGAACGCTCTATTTGACCATCAATGCATTGTTCATTTCTACAACTTCAAAGAACCATGATGCTTTGCAAAACTAGTCCCTAGGTCAGGGGTTTTCAGAGGAAACCAAAAAACTCCAAGGTAGTAAGGATGAGCCTTTTCAATCATTTCCATTGAAGAAAATGCCTACAAATAAGTGGTGATATGTACTCTATTAATTAATTAAAGGATAGAAAACATAATTTTTGATTCTGGATCAACACATTCTATTTTATACCAAAAGTTGAATAGAACAATACATACACCACCAACACTCTTGCAATTATAGAAGTCTGTGAGAATGGAAAATGGGGAAATTATTTCATCCCATGAATATAACTCCCCCTATCATAATTTTGGATTGAACTTTCTAGAAAAACTCATCATACTCCATCTGGTGGTATTTGATGCAGTTATTGTCATGGATTGGATTTCCTTATATAGATCAACTATAAATTGTCGTAAGAGGAAAATCATTCTCCATATGGTGAATTGACCCATGATTCTATACCAGTGCAATGAGGAGGATGAATCTCTTTTAGATAAATCATCTCAAGGATGGATATTAATTCCCTATGATCATGCGTATCTGGATCGGATGATTTATTCTAAGGAAGTAATCTTCCCCAAAAACATTCCTATTGTGAGGGAATTCACTGATATGTTTCCTAAGTAATTTCTTGGTCTTCCTCCTAAAAGAGATGTTGAATTCTAGATTAATATCACACCTAGGGAATTTATAATATCCAATACAACATATATAATATTTGTTGTGTAGTGTGAGGATCTTAATAAAAACGTCATAAGAATCTAGATAAAGGGTTCACATGCCCAAGAGCTTCACTATGGGGTTCACTAGTCCTCTTTGTCACATTGAAGGATAGGTAAATACACCTTTGAATTGATTATCAAGAGCTCAATTAAATCATGATAATATACAAGAATCGTTTTCCATGAATTATTGACTTGTTTTATCAAATACATGGAGTACAATACTTCTTTGATGGTGATCTTTGGTCGAGATGTTACCAAGTATGGGTGAAGAATGAGGATATCCCCAATACTGCTTTTCATACAATGTAAAGGCACAATGAACACGTAGTAATTCATTTGGGACTCACAAATGATCCAGCAATCTTCATTGTCTTGATGGATAGAGTCTTTAGAGATTACCTATGAAACCTTTGGTAGTATTTATATATAATATTCTAATATACTTCAAAACAAAGGAGGAGAAACATTAGATTTTTTGCATTATACTGGAGACCTTGTGAAAGAATATTCTCAATGAATAGTACAACAAGTGTGAGTTCTATTTTAAGTAATCATTGTTTTTGGGTTATATAATCCCATGAAATAGGATATATAAGGATTCCTCCATGAAAAATGTGATCGAGGGATGGCTGAGTACATCCTCTATGAGGGTTATACATAGCTTCCTTGGGTTTTCTTGATATTATCACGGATTTTTGAGAAATTTATCATGATTTTCAAACACTCATTCCATGATAACTTATAAGGGAGTCCTGTTTTATTGGACTGATGAATTTGAAGAGATTTTAAAGGAGTTGAAAATGAGGCTTATCACTACACTCGTGATCACAAAACCCGCAAGTGCAGATATTTTCGTGGAAATCATTGATTCTTCGAAGAAGGTATTGGGTTATGTGTTGATGAAAAATAAAAAATTCATTGCATATTATTCAAGGAAATTTAATTTTCATGTTAGGAACTATACAACACATGAACTAGAGTGGATGAATTAATCGTCTCTTCTAAAATTTGGAAGTATTACCTCTTTTCGGAGAAGTGTGAAATATATATGGATCACAAAATCCATAGGTATATATTCACATAGAAAGAGTTTAATATGATCTAATGAAGATGGTTAGATATGATCAATTACTATGAATGATCAATCCATTACCACTATGGGAAAAATAACAAGGTGGTGGATTCTCTATATCGAAATGACACAATTAATCATTATTGATTAGAATTGAAAAAGGATCCAATCTTATTATATTTGATTAAGATGTTAATAGGAATCATAAATAAGGGGACATCATTAATTATTTCCCAAATTATTTTTCAACCATATATTTTGGAAAGGTTAAAGGATTCTCAAAAGGATGATGTGGGAAATCAGAAGAAAGTAGAAACTATCATAAAAGGGAAATTATAATATTTAAATGATATTGAAGAAGGAATTGTCAGATTTGGGTTTATACTGTGTGTTCCATGAAATATGGAGTTAAAGAAAGAACTTTTTGATGATGCACATAGTTTGAATTTATGAATTCACCAAAGAAACACAATGATATATCAAGATCTACATGATAATTATTGGTGCAAAAACATGAAGGTGGATATCACTGAGTATACATCATAGTGCATAGTATGTGTGAAAGAGAAGGATGAAAGGTAGAAGTCAAAGGAGATGAGGAAAAAATTACCTATACCAACAAGGAAATGGGAAACATTACCATGAAATTTTTCACTGGACTTCAAAAGACATCTAATGGAAACAATACTATCTAGGTTTTTATGGATCATCTTACAAATACTGCACACATCATTACAATTCAAGAGAAATTCTCATTCGATAAATCGGCATGAATATACGTCAGAGAAGTGGTAAGGTTTCATGGGGAACCAATATTGATTATTTCCAATTGAGATCTAATAGTCACCTCTATGTTTTGGAAGAGTATCTAATATATTCCGAATAGTGAACTGAACATAAATACATCTTATCATCCTCAAACTGCTGGCCAATCTGAGCAGACTATCTAAATACTCAAGGACAGGTTGAGATCTTGTTTAATGGACATCAAAAGTGTTTTGGATCAATATCTTCCACTGGTTGATTTCTCATACATAAATAGTTACCACTCATGAATCTAAATGGATCCTTATGAAGACCATTATCAAAATAGGTGTTAAACGCCAAAATGTTTGGATGATGTTGGGGAGAAATAACTTCTTGTTCTAGAAATGGTCGAAGAAATGGTGGAGAAGGTTAAGGACATCCAAAAACACGTTAAATATACTCAGAGTGGATTAATGTTCCCTAGGTAAAATAATCAACAAAACCTATAGTTTGATGTTAGATACATTGCATTCCACCACATATCACATTGGAAGAGAGTTGTGAGATTTTAAAAAAAGGGAAAGATTGGGCCAATGTATATCGAACCTTTTGAGATCCTTGATCACACTAGAACAATGGCCTATGACTAACACTCACATAGAACATATTTCAATTACATGATATATTCCATATATCAATCTTGAGGAAATATATACCTATACTATCACATTTACTCAAACTAGAGGTTGTATTATTGGATAATGACCTATCATATGAAGATAAGATGGTGAAGATCAAAGATCGTAGGTAAGAAGTTCCATGAAATAAATAAATTCCCCACATCACTGTAATGTGGAGAAACTAAATGTTTGAAGAAGTAATGAGGTAACTAGAGGAACTGATGTGGCAGAGTGACACTCACATGTTTTAGTGTGGGAAAATAAAATTTCTAGGGTGAAATTTCATAAGGGGGAATTTTGTAATGAACACATACTTTTTGCATAAAATCCCCTTTATGATAATGTATTATAGAAAAAACATAAAATTTTTATATTGGGATTAAATGACTATTATGTATCATTACCATTGATAATATATCTATTGAACAATGATGACACGACTGATATAAATTTTACGGTTCTTAAAAAGAATCATTTTGACATAGACAAAGGAGAGTATGGACTCATCCAGTAGAATCAGTCCATAAAAAGCTCATTTTTCAATGATTAGAAATGATGTATCATCAATGGGATTCTAACTTGACTAATACCAAGACTAAAATTATAATTTTAATCTTGAAAAAAAAATCGCATATGGAAGAAGTTCATGTTAACATAGATTACCACTTGGGCGATTTTATCTGAGTAGCCGCAAGAGTCTATCACAATTACACACATTACCCATAGGCCATATGAAATTGTTATAAGGGATTTGGTAATAAATTATTAGTTTCTTATTCTATAATTCATTTCAATAAATAAATTTTTTATTCCATCAATTCCTTTATGATAATAGTCTTTCTTTAAAAAAATGATGAGTCTGATAATTGACTTTTTAGGAAAAAATTGTATCTTTGTGGAATATATACAGTATTATATTAAACTATGGTTTTTATTAAAAATGGTTTTATAAAAATCATATAAATGATGATTATATCATTTCCTTATCATTAAATTATTCAGTAATCAGTTTGATAAGAGTTATATTTTTTATACAATAAAACATGAAATGTATTATTAAAAAAATTATTTTAAGGAATTAATAAATTTTTAATTAATTAATATTTTAATAAAATATTATTATCAAATTAGTATTATGAATAATAAATTATTAGATAATTTTTATGAAGTCAAATTTAATTTTTATTTATGTTTGTAAACTCTTTCTGTCAAAACACATGAATTTTCAATAAATGTCAGTTTCCTTATTAAAAGTTAAAATTCCAATAATTAATAAATTATTAATATAAAATGAATATTATTTTTCGAATAAGTATTTTGAAATTATCCAAAATTTGATGTTTTATAATTTTCTGAGACATTAATTTGTTTGAGTAAAAATTAAATACCTAATAAATAATATATGGGTTTTATGACATCATAATGTCCCCAAAATGAGGGAATCAATACAATAATCAGAATTATAGGCCCAATATATATTTTTAAATTAAACTAATGTGTTTTTATATATTTTACTTATTTTATAAAGCCTTAGGGAACCCTCTAAAATCTATAAAATACTTTATGCTTTTAAATTCATTTCATTAATAATGTGACTCACCTCCACATAAGTAAGGAAAATATTTTAACATTTTCAACCTTTTTCATTATAAAATAATGTTTAAAAATCTACTTTGGAAAAAAACATGGGAAAAACCATGAGAAGATTTGTGTTTTTAATAATTAATTATATAGATTTCAAAACCTATGTTTGTGAAATATTAAAGAATTCTCATCTCATTTCCAATATAAACCTGTCAAATATCCCACTTATATTATCTCAAAATAATTTTATCACATCCCTAATATACCCTCATATCTCTTTAATTCTTCTTAAGAATCCCCAATCTCTCAAGAATCCCATATTTATGATCTTAAAGTCACACACTCAAGTAAGGGACTCATTCTTTTCTCATTTTTATATAGGTTTATTTATGTTGTAATACTATTTTACATTAAATTATAAATTATAGGTTAGAATTTCTCACACCCCAAAAATACCTCATTCCTTATGTATTTTATGATGATATACCACTTTCTCTCTCATTAGTGCCTTCCGTTTACTCCAGTTACTATAACAAATTTTTTAAGGGATTTATCTCTACTTATATCTATTCATGTATTTATCTCATATTATGGATCTAAATTCCATTTAATTTATTGGGATATTATGTTACATGATCCCATTAAATTCTATTTCATGTTTAAATGATGGTGGTCCCCATTCACTCTCATCATGAAAACATATGAACTTTTATATGATGAAGTTATGGTACTGAAATTCCACTGCGATTTTTCATTCCAAAATCATCATATAGTGAATATCATAACCATTTATCTATCATGGGTATTCATATTTATAATTTATAAATATCAATGGTAATTACATGTATATATTAGAAATTCCATAATCATGGAAAAACGTATGATGTTGAATGATTCCTTGTTATATTTTCCATGTATCACACTTATGCATGATGTGAAATTTTTATGAAGGGTGCACCCAGATAGTGGTCCAATGCATTGGTTAATGTTTACTTTAAAGATAATCCATGTGAAATAATGGTTTAATCATGCTAATTCATGTGAAATCAGGTTTTATTCATTATATGTTTTTTTGAAACTAGTGTTTACTCATTATAATCCATGTACACTGAGCCTTAGCTCATACTAATATAATGTTGTATGTTGTTGCCACATTTCAATGTGATGATAATTATGCTATATCATGCCTTTATGTTAATGATTATATTATTATTCATTGATATTACTATTGCCTAAAATTTATTTTATTCTTTATGTTATGACTTTTTTAGTCCTTTATTTGGATTTATTTATCACTATTTTATAATTTATGTCCTTATGTTATCAAATGCAATGCTATGTATGAAGGAATGTTGAGTTCATGTAAAAGAGGTTTTCTATAAAGATTTTTTATTTTATGCCATAAGTTGTCATGTAATTTTCCTAAGTAAGAAATAAACCATGCCTCTTGATCTTTTGGGTTTTATTATGTTCAAGAATTTGTAATAAATCATCTTTATTTGTGTAATAAAGAGCAGGGTTGTTATAATTTCAAACAAAATTATTTCCTTTATATTTTTTAAATTTTAATAAAGAATGATTGTGATTTCAAAATGAAAATAGTATTTTCCTAAAAAATCATTTAGTGATATTTTAAAAGTGTTTTAGGATATATCAAACTCATTTTATGGATATTATTATTTAATAAGTTTATAATATAATTAATAAATCCAAATGATTTATTTGGATGGTTTATGAATATTTATACTCAGGGTAGTATTGAAATTATATGTATTATTTCTCTAATATGGAAAGTAATTAATTAAAAGGAATGTTTATTAAGTTATATTTATTATTTATATGATGAATGCATTGGAAAAGGTATGTGATGGGTGGGGGCCAAAATTACATATCCCATTTATGCATTGATAGGTATCATGGGACAAAATAGGTTGGGTATTTGGCTGAGTCCTTACCCATTCATGTAAGATGTCTTGGCATGAGGCCTTGTTGGAATGTTTATGACTTTCAACATTATGCATTATATTATTATGAAATAAATTAATGAGGTACATATAATTATTTTTAAAAAAAAGTCATCCATGGATAAGTTTCAATCTCATGTGATTTTTTATAAACCATTATTTGATCATCATAATTACAATGATGTTATTCATGCCTTATTTATAATATGGTAGATACCATTATATGAATTCCCTTTCTAATTATATAAGCTCGCTACTTTATTATGTTTCGTTTCCCCATGATATTATGAATTGTGTTACGATTTATTTGTAAGGATATTATATAGGGAATAATTAAGTTCTCAAATAAAATATGGGGTTGTATTTTATGTTTTCAAATATCACGTGATATTCAAATATGTATTTAGTTTACTAATACTACTAAACTATTCGGGCCTCTGGGATGTGATCACTTGTATCTAGTATAGATGTAATAAAGTATTAATTTACTCTTTGATTTTAGGGTAGAGGTATTCAAAATAATCATCACATTAAATAACAATATTTCTATAGTATATCATGGATCATTTAAACTTGGTATTACATATTTATCAAACTATCAAAGATATCAAATATTTTTAAAGAGAAATATATCGTAAAATTTTGGGGGTGTTATAGTTTTATAGCTTTCTCCACAAGCACACCAAATAATAATTTGATAAAAAATAATTTATTATTAATAATATTTAAGAATAAAAAAATTCTTAGTAAATAATTTTGTTAATCAATTAGAAAATAAATAAAAATATTTTATGTACAAAAATGGTTTGAAAATTTTACTTTCCTGTAAAAGTAGATTTTATTTATATATATATACATTGAAATTTCATTTAAATTATGAATTTATAAATTTTAAAAAATTTAATTATTTAAAATGAATATAATTATTTTTTTCTACATATTAATTTTTTCCTAAATTAATGATTTTATATTATTTTAAAATAATTTTTTTAGGTGGATAGCTAAAAAATACTGATTTTGTCAATACCATCACTTTTAAAAAATTATCACAATACAAGAATGGAATTGAATGTTTTGAAAATAATTTATATATGAAAATATATTTATAAATTAAAATAAATCAATTATTCCTACTATATTGAATTTTGAAAACCATTTTTTATCAATTTGGAAACATAAGTAATATTTTTTCTTTAAAAACTATTTTTGTTTTCTTATATTAAAAATTCGATTTCATTACTTGTATGAATTAAATATATAAAAATATATTAAAAAATTTAGATCAATATGATAATTTTATTTACTAATTTCAATTTCATTTCTGAGTATAAAATTAAGATTATTAATATTATATTTAATGAATATTATAATTGTAAAATTATTCTTTTGAAAGTAGTATTCTATTAATATATTTCAATTTATATATATTCAAATAAATCAAAAACATTTAAATTTTTTTAATAGAATTATGAGACCAATATATAAATATATTATCACTCATTCTAATGGAAATCAGTAGTAAATAATATTAATAATTATTAAAGGTAAAAACAACATTTCACTATAAATATTGTTTTTATATATTAAATATTTTAATTTAAAATATAATTTTTATTATTTAGAATTTGAATATGATTTAATAGAGGATAAATTTAGTTTCATAATTCCCAAATTAGTTAATCGGGGTTATTTAATATTTTTATTAAAACATATATTAATTACTTATAAACTAGATAACTAGGTAAAAATGAAAATGGTAAAATGGTAAAACCTATTAGTAAATGAGTTACAAAATGTTAAAAATAGATGTTAAAAATAGAGGTATATGATTTATAAACCATATAACAACCCAAAATCCATTATTTATCAATTTTGGATCCTTTGACACCTATATAATGTAATTCTATTATTAAAAAATAATGGGTGTTCACAAAAGTTCACTTTTGTTCAGTTATAAATGAAGAAAAACTACGAAACAAACTATCACAGCTATTCATTATAATTTATTTCTAAAACTAATGTATTTTTCTCTACTAGAATCCACTTTTATATTTTAAATCCTCTAGTCCAGTTTATTTCTCATAATCTAATCATTTCCAAGTATACATTCAATAGAATATGTAACGTCCCAACATGAGTATTACTTAACACTTCTAACTTTCTTCTTAAATTATTTGGTATAAGCCTACCCTATAAATAGTGACATTATAAAAAAATTATCATTAATATACATTGGTGTTATTATATTAATGGAAATACTATTATTTATTCCATTTCACCAAGTTAGAGAAACAAAAAATGCCCATTGTGAATTTGTATAGACTACCACCTCCAAAAAGCGATGTGTTCTGTTTTCATCACTATCTCAATTCACTAGTTATATGATGGGATTTAAGAATAAATTTTACATATTATTTAATGATTATTTTTCAGAGACAAATGAATATCCACTAACATTTCATATAATTAGTTAGGAAATGAAAATGTTAAGCATGTGTTTTGCAGAACATGCCTTTATGAATTAATATTTTCAATTCCCCATATTGATTTTAGATATTTATAAAAACCCATTAAAATATAACCCAAAACATTTAAATTTTTTAATAATGTCATTGTAATTATATTATAACAAAACAATTTCAAAATAAATGATTTCTTAACCATACTAACCCATCGAATTATGGTATGTTTATGTCTGGGTTAGTGTAGATGGCTATATGAATAATTCTATAAAACCCTATGATGAATGAATATTATAATTAAAGTTCTAATTTTATAATAATTTAATAATTTAATAATTATTTTATTATGGTTTGGGAAATTTAATATTAAATATTTGACATATTATTAACATTTCATTTTCGATAGTGAGAAATATTGAAATAAGATGAAATTGATAAAATTTAAATGCAACAAAACTAAAATAATGGAATGAGATAAATGATTTATAAATAAATATAAATTATCTGTTAAAATACCTTAAATGATCTTATAATGACGTATTATTTGAGAATAATGGAGAACGAAACTACTATTATGAAACTCGTTCAAAATAATCAAAATTGATCACACATGATATTGATAATTAAAAAAACATACTAATATACATGTAGAAAATTATTTTAAATTATTTATTTTTAAAAAAATATATTAATATGTTTTTGAAAAAAGTTATTAATATTTTTTATGTTTACTATTCAAGAAGTTAGGCACATGAAAAGAGAGAATTAGGACCAAGGTAACGATGTTTTATCTCAATTTTTTTTCTTTAAAAAATGTTTTGTTTATGCACATAATTTAATTTAAATGGAGTCTATAATTACAAATTGATATATTATATAATTAATTATATATTATTAAGGTTATTTTAATTCCAATTTAAATCTCTATCTTTCTAGGGGTTTTTATTAGAATATTTCCTAAGACAAAGGATATTGATAACTTAAAACTCCTTTATTTGAGTTATAATGTTTCATATTGAAAAAAATTATTATATTAATCATTTTTCTATAAAAATATTTTATATTTAAATTTACTCTTCCATTTATTGAAAATGAAATTTTGGATTCAAATATCTCAATTTGATCAATTTTTTCAGATAAATTCACGACATTGTTAAAAATAATTCTCTTTCTCTTTAATGATGATTTTTTTACAATATCATAACATCCCACCAATGATCTAATTTTTATTTGGAAACCTAATTATGTGTAATCTCATGTGGAATTAATTTTAAATTCCTATTATTCTAAAAATAATTTTTTTATTTAGCCTTTTTACGAAGCAAGTTTTCAACAAAGTAATTTTATAACATTTTAAAAGTTTTCCATCCATTAAAAATCAAAAGATTTGTATTTCAATTATCATTATATTTATAAATATTTTAGTTATTTTCATTTATTTATTATTAGAGATTGTTTTTAAAATAAATTATTTTTATATAATTTAGTTTATATTTTAGAAAATGAATTTTCTATTTAATTTCAACTTCTTCTTTTATAGAATATGAAAAAATGTTTAAAAATATATATTATGGTTTATCTCGTCATATCAGCATTATGATTCTTGAAGTGTCATTTGAATATTTTAATCATATATATATATTAATGTCTTGATTTTTTTTAAATTTAAATGAAATATGTTTATATTTTTCAAAATTAAAATTAAAATTTTTGAGGAATTGTGGAATTTAAAAACTGAATTTTAATGGTCTGCGTTTTTATGAAATAATTATTAATTATTTTTTTTATGAACCTTTATTATATAATTTTTTTTCTGAAATTACTTTTTATTTTAATGAAAAATATTTAAGAAATTTATCATACTCAAAGTATTGAAAAATGTATTTTTTATCCTCTTTTTCAAATTGATTTATCTATTAATTTAAAAAATAAATTTATTTATCTATGTTTATATCCATTGATTTTAAATTAATTAGAATGGGGATATGTTTTTATACCATAGTAATTTTTTTGGATGAATTATGAAATATAATATGTATTTTTATATGAAACCCATATCATTTCCATAAATTATTTATGTTATGATTGATATAGGGTTGATTTTTTTTCAAAAATAACACATATATATGGATGATTTATAGGTGAGTTCCTATATATCCCCAAAATTATTGGGTTAAGGATATATATCTCATAATATATTAATTTTAATCTTGGATATTTTTGTAAACAAAATGAATCACAAACATTTTTTTTCACAAAAGGATGTGTGGGAAATTTGTTGGTTCACAATAGGAACCATGAGAATTCTTTTACTCACAAAATGATTTATATACATTTTATGTATTCTCTTCTTAATGTGTTGTCTTAATTTTTTAAATTACCAATGATTATATGTTTTCCAATGTTTTTTTGTTATTCTTTGCTTTAAGGGAATGTTATATTTCTAAGTCACATGCCATTGATTATCCTCCATGGATTTTGTTAATTATCTCATGATTCAGAAAAATTTTCTTATAGTATGTGTTTTTTCTTTTGATATTTTGTGACTTATATAATTATTTGTGAAAAATTCTTATTGTTCCATGTTCTTTCAAATAATAAATTTATCCTATTCCCATGATTTATAATATACTTATGATCTAACCATTGATGTAATATTGATAAGTTTTTTCTTTCTAATCTTAAGAACTCACCATTTTATTATGATTCTTTTCCCTAGGTTATACATATTAGTATAACCTGTTGGAAGTCTAGAATATAGTCTAGATGAGTTCTACTATGGGTAAATATTCACATATATTGTGCAATAAATTACTTATGAATATAGTCATAAAAATAAATTAATCCAAAATGTTTTTCATGTTATGTGATATTATTGTGACATGTTATATTAATGTGATGTTTGTGTAAGTTTATCTTTGATCATATCACTTGGTGTCAAATTTAATTTATAAAATCATATGTTCTAATAAGAGACCTCGGAGTACAATTCTATGATTCCTCATCCACAAACCAAAATAAATAAATGATATTATTTTTTTGGAGTTTCATTGAGAAAACATGAAAAATCGTGAAAATTTTAAATCATTTCAAGATTATAAAATTTACTATAAAATCATGTTCTTATTTTATAGTATTCAAAGCATTAAATTAAAACTCATTGAAGCAATAAAAACCCTTGTGAAATCATAAAACCTTACGTCATTCATATTATCTACTTATATATTTTTTTATATTAAAATAAGATAAATATAGTTAATTCTAGTATCATAAGAACTCATGAAGGCTCACTTCCAATACCATATAATATAGTGTTCTAGAATAATTTCTTCTTCACCATATATTTTATCTCATGAGATAACAAAATATTACAAAATTGATTATAATTGTTTTATAATTATTGACCCATTAATCATTCTATACAATGTATGGGTACCATAATTTGAGTAACATGTTAGTATCAATAATTTTTCATCATCAGACACACTGAAAATTCACTTTACTATCCTTAGGAATAAAATTTTAAAATGAATTCATAGAAGAAAATATATTTATATAAATGGTTGTTTTAATAATGAAAACCGAGAGAAATAATGTTTTGAAGATAAAAAATAATTTCTGATACATAATAATATTTTTAATTGGAAATAAAACAAAAAATAAAACAAGATGAATTTCAGGGGTTGTATGAGCCTTTGATGGAAATACAAGAGAAAATATTTCATGAAAACAAATAATTAAAAATTAAAGATAAGTTATTGGATAAAATTAAATGAAATAAAACCCTCACATTAATAAATAAAACAAATTAGGTTACTACTTGAAATTTATTTCTCAATTATAAACCCCTTTGAACTAACTCTATCTCTCTCACTATATTTAAAAAACTATACACTGAGGAAAATAATATATTTTTGGTGAAGTGAATTTATAAGAACATAGATTGGCGATAACCTAGAGATAGAGAGTATGGTCATCAAAATACAAAAATAAATTTCTTAAACAATAAAAATTATTACAAATAAATTTTTTTATAGAAAATTTAACATGAAATAGATATAAAAAAGTGTGTTCTCACATCCCTCATCTGTTTAGACTAGGATAATTAATTAAAGATTACTTATAGTTATGTCAAAATAATATTTTTCTTTAGTTATTTTATTATATCGTACTATAACACAATACAATGTTTACAAATTATCTAAAAGAAACATTGTTATAAATTCATGGGCACATGTAAAAAACTCTCTATTCTCCAATGATATCACCCAATGTGGTCTTTATGTTCATCCTATTTCATATTCTATAAAACATTGACGTGTAACATTCATGGAGAAATAGATATTTATACTTATGATATATGTTTAAAAATTTCACTAATGTATGTGGATATAATAATTTTTTTATTTAATGTGATAACTATAGACTAATATTTTATCTCATTCTTATCATTTTACAAACATTTAGTTATCCATGCTTCAAAATATCTTCATTTATCTCCAAAGATAATGTTTCCCTTGACATGAAATATATATATTACATATATAATACAAAAAACAAACAAACACACATATATGACCTACCAAAATCCTATAAAGTATCATGTAATCTGTAGAAGATGACACCTTTAAATAGAATTTATTTTGGAACATGTGTGTTGTTTAAAACCATGAAAAAAATCTTTATAATATGTGTCCCACATCCGTTTTTTCACTCATATTCACATATATTCATGTTTTAGGTTGTTGAATAACCCTAAAATGAAAACTATTTATCCTAAATATTTGGAGTGTCACCATGTCTCCCCACATGAAGCTTCTTTGCTACTCAAGCATCATCTTGATATTTCTTTACTATGACCATTCTAGTGTAGACTCTACCCTAACGGTGATCTTCCCATTGATGCTTTGTGGTAGCCATGGTTGAGGATGGATACTAACTAATGTATTCCAGATATACCTCCTTCAACTGGCTAGGGCTACCCCCATTTGTTTTTATCAAAATATACCATGCATAGATTCACATGGACAGATTTAGTTTATAAAAATTACAATATTTGAACATATATAGAAATACATAGTATAATTTAAAGGTTTCATAATATATCTAAAATATATACATTTTAATTCAAAACATGAGTTCTTCATTTTAATATAATTTCATCATAATTTAAGAAAATGAAATATAAAATTTCAAAAAATCAAGATTCTTTTAAGTGGTTAGAAAACACTGACACAAGAATTAAATTTTTTAAAACCAACTTATAATTTAATTAACTACTTTATAAAAACTCATATCTACCATGATAAAATTATTATAAAAATAAACATTTAATTTAATTATCACAAATATCTAAAAAATTATTTAAGAGATTCTTTGTAAACATAAAACATATAATCATATATTTTATCTCAATGAAACTATAACGATTCCCTCAAATGACGGCCTTCTTGATAAAATAAAACATACACTCGATGGTCATATCTTCTTTCTCTAAATACCCATGCATTTTATCCTCTTGATTCAGTAGAAAAATGATTCCTATATGTTCATTTAACTGTATCATTTCCATAATCATCTTCATTGGATCTATCTCTATATTCGATCATGGTGATGAATTCTTAATCATTTCATTTTATTATTTACTTTTATTTGTTTTCCCACTATTATTGTATATATGATATTTCTATTTCTATTTTAATAATATTATTTACATATTTTATGTAATGATAATTTTTTTTCTATCATGTAATGATATAATTATAAATTAATATAGAGATATTACATGTCTAAACCTAGGATATTTCATTATTTCAATAAAATGTATTTCAATTTGTTTAAGTAATGAATAAAGATAATCAAAAATAATTTATTTAAATGAAATTCATACTAAAATCTAAGGGTGTTACATCTTGCCTTGTTAAATAAATTCTACCCTTTTAGATTTAATTTATTATAATTAATAACAAAAAAGACTACAACCTTTATATATATAAAAGTTTAACCAATATTTGGTATTTTACATCACTAATATTCATTCCTACAAAGGAATATAATATTCTATAAATATTAATTCAAAATTAGTTTTTATATAGAACATTTCTATAAAATAATAATAATTGTATCTTAGTATCTCCCAATTCCCATTGTTTCTTCGTCTATGAAGAGTGTGGGTCCATGATGTGAAAGAATGTTTTATGGAATTTTCAAAATCACGACTACCTTCATCAAAATACAACTTGTAAAATTTTGGTTAAATTTATTAAAATTGTTATTTACATTTTAAATGTATCATTTTAGAAATATAATTTCTAAAATATCAGAATGAAGCATATTTTCTTAAAATTCTCTGATAAAACCATATTTATTTTTTTTAAATATTATCTTTCAATAATATTTTCAATTTTTCTAAAAATAAAAAATAACTAAATACTTATAAACATCTCAGAGTAAACCATTTTTTCTAGATAATGGAAAAAAATTATGTGATTTATAATACTTTCATAGAGTGAAATAGTTGAAGAAACCATGTTTATATATCCCTTTTAACACACTGATATTTAAAAGAACACTTGGTTCAATATCTTACAAAACACCAAAATTAAACAAATGATTAAATACTATTTAATGATGATAGTTACCACCTAGACCTTGGAATATAGGGAATGATTGATATTAACTAAATTATAAAAACATAGTTTACACAGGGTTTTTAATTTAATTCATTGGTTACCAATTAATTATAAATAAAAATGAAAACCAATTGAACATAAAGGATATATTTTTATAAAAAAACTAATTCTATGCCCACAATGGCATTTTATCATTATAAATTAAATTAATAACTATTAGGTAAAGACGTTAATAAAATATATATGTTATATATTGAATATTAATTTTAAAAAAATCATCCAATATGTTTGATAGGCTTAAGATAAGAAATAAATACAATTTAAGTATAAAATGCTATATTGTTTTTTTAAATATAATTTTTCCTTCATTTAATATAACACCCATTTTAAAAATTAATTTGTACAATAATTTTTTTGGAAAAATAAATTTTTCTTTTGAAATAGAAATATAAAAATTAGGATTGGTTGATTTTTTGTAATTTTTTTGAGAAGTTAAATTATGAATATTTGAAAATACAAGATTTTAATTTAAATCTGATATTTAGATTAATTTATTATTATAGTTAAATTATATTTAAAATTTGTTTTAAAGTATAATTAGTTAAATTATATATTAATAAATATAATATATTTACATATAATCAATTTTACATTGAAATTGTATATAATAACATTTCAAACAGGTGAATTGTTTTACATTAAAACCCTACTTTCCCATTGTGTATGCGATATAAAATTTAAATATAAAATTTTCAATTCTATGAATTCGATTTGGAAAAATGGATTCTATATTTATAATCATAATGGTTAAATTACCTTCTATTCTCGTTTTAATTATTATACATTGAAAATTTAACATGGTAAAAATAATAATTTACCACAATATTGGTAAAATAATGAAACTGTTAGAAATTAAAAGGTAAAGGCCTAAAATAACAAAAAATCACAATGTTTAATAGATTGTTGAGGTATATATTGAGCCTAAAAATACTTTTAAAAACTAATTATAATCCAAATTCATGTAAATTAATTACATCTCAATGTGGTTGGATTTAAATTTAAAATAATCACTATTTAATCACACAAAACCAAAACTCGCGTATAAATTCCACCCCTCACCACCCCATTTCTACTAAAAATAATTTAACCTCCTAAAATATATAAAAAAAATTATAATATTAAATATAAATACTTAGATGTTTTGTTATCCAAATACAATTTATATGGTCTTTAGGGGATTCATTAAGGCGGTGATATTCAAGAGGTATTTTTCTCAAAGAACCTCTCTTTAATTTATTTTCTTCTTATAACTAATCATCACCTAATTCATCCATAAAAGAATGATAATTCTAGAATCAAGTAAATACTAGAGTTTTATGTCTGTAATGGAATATATCATATCCATTTCAATTATCATCACCACTTTTTCAATGAAAAAAACCATTGTCCAAATTATGGCAGTTTTCCTTCTCCGTGAATAATGATTTTGATCATTTTCTATTACTTCCTTCATGGATAATCATAAAATTATAATTATAGTTAAATAATATTTTATTATTTATATTATAACTTATTTAATGTTATGGAACTAATATATACCCAAAATATTAAATAAAAGGTAAAATATCATGGTGTTCAGAAAAACTACCAAAATAAATGAAACATTTATCATTAAAATTTTATCAAATGGATATCCTTATACAAAAAATAAAAATGATATATGAAAAAATTTATAATTCTATTAATGATTTAATAATATTTCATTCCACTTCTTGAGTGATAATCTGATTTTTCAAGAACATCCATAATTATGCACAAATGAGCTTATCATGAAACCATGAAAGGAATGCACACAAAATAATGAAAATAATGAGATATTATTAATGAATTGGTGGTAATATGTTTTTAAATTATCATATAAGGTGTTATAAATTTGAATATAGTTCTCTTATGAATTAATAACATTATTTTAACCATTATAAAAGAGGTTATAGTGGGAAACACTAAAGATAAGCATGAGGTATGGGATTCTCATCTCACTATTACTTCTATGAGATTTATACCTTATTCACCAATTATTTTTCATATGTAGTGTATATAAATCCCTTGATATATCATATCATGAATATCATTCTCTTTAATGTATTAAATTTTTAATTTAACAATTATTAATTTTTTTGAGGCGTACAATTCGACTGATTTCAAAGTGGTAAGGTATTTCTTAATACCATTTTCATTCATTGGGTTAAACATATAATTAATTTATTTTTCATTCCATGATTATGTGTGAAATTAGTTTATATTTTGTTATGTTTTATTTATTGTTTTTATATTAATTTATAGATAATTCACATAATTTATTTATTTTTATTAATGATATAGTCTTTACATGGGACTTCTTCACAATTTCCTTTCATTGAAGAATATTTTAATATTATGCACCTAATTTATTTCTTATGTTGTATAAAATACAGCTTTTAATTATTTTTGATCATCATTGATTAAAAAATTCATTTCAATTAAAAATCCATATTTCTTATGTCATAGTTATGATCATATCCTATATTGTATATAATTTTTATATAGGGTGTTCATATTGAGAGAGATTTATTAAACTGGGGGAATATTGTTAAATCCATATCTTTTACACAATATATATACTTGTTGAAAACAAATATAGATTCATAAATTAAATTTATTAATTAATATATAATTAATTATTTGGACATAAGATAATGGGTGTGAACCATATACCGAAAACTATAATGAACCATACCTTAGATACATTGTTATTACTTTAGAATTAAAGAATATTTATTACAAGATATAACAGAACCATGATAGGCACATATATGTATAGTGTATTTAGAACCTGGTAAACATAAATAACTGGTTCATAAATCATCTACATTATCTCCCATTTATTTCTTCATTTCCAGAGTCCCTTTTGGAATATCCTACTTAATACCCTTCTTCCTGACCTGGGGAAAATAAAACATACAAAGGGTGATCTCAAATGCTCAGTAAGGGAAAAAAGTTAATATCAATCATATTATATTCATAAGAACATGACATTTTGAAAATCTTATTCTGCAAAAGAGATCATAATATCATGACCAGGGATAATTCATAGTAGTGTAATATAATCCCAATAATCATAACATAATACATAAAACTTTTTGGAATACACACATAATCATAAAAAAGAATTTCATATTAGTCAAGACTCATTTCCAAAACCATCATTATGGACGTAGTTCTTTTCTGAACCGAGATCATTCCTCGTTCTAGTCCTATATCATTGAACCAGATTAACTTTGTCATTCCATCCAAGTCTATCTCATGAGATATAAATGTTTACCCAATGCATTAGAGGGAGATATAAGTCCCAGCCATCTCATAATGAAATGATTCTTATGTGTGCCATAAAATCATAAATCAAACATCATAGCATAATCTATGTAATAAAATTGGGATTATTAAACATCAGGCCATCATACGATAATACATATAAGAAAATGGACTTTATAAAAATAATTCCATCATAATATAATCAAATAAATTTAATAATAGGTATAGAAACCTAAACCTATATCATCTTAGATGGAAAATATTCTTGATAAAACACTTGAACTCAGTTCTTGAGTAAAATATCCTTTCTTCTTGAAACTAATTTTCTTTTCTCAAAATGACATAAAATTTTAGAAGAAATTTATTTTTGTTGATAATAATCATGAAATATTTCATAGGAAGCTTCCTCGAAATAAGGATTTAATAAACTGTAAAAATCCATTCATTCTGTATAAGAAAACATTCTCCTCATACTTTTGTCGGAAAAGTCAAAAAGTACCTCGTATGGTAATCAAATGAAATATTCATTACAGACCATGTAGTAAAAGTAAAAAATTGGTAAAAATAACATTAAAAAAACATGAAAACATTTTTATAAAACATGGACATTGATGATAAATATAACCCTAGTAAATACTTATGATTAAACAATCTCGGATAAAAACAAGATTGGAATTATTATCCCTTACCTTATGTCCAATTTCTTCCATTCGTGTTTGAACCTCCTATATAATGATTTAAAAAATTAACTTGACTTATTCATGAATTATAGTCATTTTTAAGATATCAAATATGATTCAATTACGACTTTATATTACCCGTTCATTTGTCAATTCCATGATAATGCAGCGTTTTGGGTAAAATCGTTTCATTTGGCGTACGAGTTTTGAATTCTAATTATTCATATGATTACTTAGATCATGATTAATTACATAAAAAATTTAAAACATGATTTATATATAATATATATTCCGAATATATAATATATATAATAGATCTATAAATGGAATGAAATACACCGTTCATGGGGACGGTAGGCCGTACGTACGCATGAACATTGTTTTCGTTTCCTTATTAAATTTAATGGAAGTAAGTAAATAACATATAAATAAATCTAGTATCATTATTATGTCATATATTTAATTATTATTTATTATATATACTTTATAATCATTTTGGAATGGTTAACATGGAGAATGAACCTCATCACGTTGTGGAGACGGTAATCCTTACGTACGCACGAGTGATGTTATCATTACCATACGTATCGAATGTAAATAGAGTGGATGATATAATATCACATAATTTGAATAATGTTATAATAAAAATTGATAGTTATTATTTCCACCATTATAACCATCCAAGTATGGTGGTGGTGGAAAACAGATTACACCAGAGTGTAGAGACGGTATTCCGTACGTACGCACGCGCGATGATTTCGTTTGTCGTATGAAGGATAGAAGGTGAAATAGGTTTGTTTCATATTTATATTAACATATCAATATATTAGTTATACTTATGTTATTAATTTATAATTAAAAAACTATAGAAGAGTAATTATAAGAGGAAATAAATTTGAAAGAATCGGTAAAGGATATTACCTCTTATTCAACGTGTCTCATCAAAACATCCTCTTAAAGCACTAAAGATGGTCTTTGAAGAAAACCAGAAACTCTAGTATGTTTATAGGGAAGTGGATAAGATAAATGGACCAGTATTGGTTGATCATGAAGGCTATAAATGTTTGAAAGTGGAGAGGGAGGAGGTGTCCTTTTATAAAAGAAGAGAATGGCACTTTTGGAATCCTCAAAAACATTGATTAATAATAAATTCATACCCCACATATAAACCTCCATAAATGACTCAATTCGAATTTTAGATGAGCTAGGCTTGTAATATAATCATATAATAAAATTTAGACTTGTTTTTATTTTATTTTAAACACTATTATTTTGATTTATCCTTATTTAATCTATTTAATTATATTTGTGATAATAAGATTCTAAATTCTAAATTGTTATAAATACTTACTTATGTGTTGTGAATTGTTCATAATTGGATAATTTGTTACATTATAGACCATATAAATTTCAATTTATAATTTCTAAATATTTTTGTGATTTTTATACAATTTAATAATATGTTATTTTTATAAAATATCAATAGTTTCAATTTTGACACTATTCAATTATTTGAATTTAAATAAAATCTTCACTGATGATATGGTCGAAAAAAAATATTTAATAGATTTATAACATGTTATATTCATATATAAAATTCGTGTATCACATTAATTAGTTCATATAATATTTATTTTAATATTGTTAAAACCATTTATTTGATATTACAATGAATAAAATAATTTCTACCTCACTATTGTGTCACCATTAATGGTCATTATATAATACCTAAAAATTAAAAATAATTTTACATGATGTAGATAAATTTATTAGATTTATGGTGAATATTTATTTTCCATTTTTATGAAGTTTATCACTAAATTAAAATTATTGTACATATAAGATATAAGAGAGTGACATGTTGTCACTTTCTTTGGTTTTAATAATAATTACATCATTTTCATGGTAAAAAGTCTATGAAATAAATCTATTCCGAAAAATAGGTGATATGGGTATACTTTTATTAATCCAATAGAATTTTGGATGGTGTTAATGTTATTTTAAAATATTATTTGTACCCATATTTACCTGATTTACCTTTAATTGTAGTAAATAAAATTTACCATAGTTACTCTTCATAATGTCTAAAAATAAAAAGTAGCCTATTAAGAGAATATAGACCTACTGATTCCAAATATGGGATTCATTTTTCCAAATTCAAAACATATAAGTTGCAGTATTTAATTTAAAATTAATCCTACTGTGGAGAAAATGGGCTTTAGAAGTTAAAAAATTGCAAAATATGGTAAAGTTTTTACCTATGAATTCAATTTAAAATTAATAATACTGAATTAATTTAAATTAAATGGTAAAATTATATTATATTTATAATTTAAAATCATTCAATATTTTAATTTAACTATAAAAATTATCTAGATGAAAAAAGATGTTTTTAACTAAAATTTAGCATATTTTTACTATTCATCAAACTATGGAAGTTAACAGAAAAATATTAAAAATTAATCCACTGTGAATTTTTCGATACATATTGAAATGAATAATTATAATTTTTCAAATTTAACTCATAAACGTCTCAAAAACTAGATCGAAAGTAGGTGCGCCATCAAAAGGCGGCAAAATTACATTTTTTTAAAAATACTTATTTTACCCGAAATTGTTTTTTGTTCTCATACCATGTACTAGATAATGTGTAAGGTGAATTATAATGTTATAAATTCAAAACGTGGTTAATAATATTCACAACAGCTAGTTCATAATAATTTTATAATAATATATCATTATTTAGTGAAACACGTTATTGCGTACAACACATGCTATTGAGGAAGGTCACTCTTGTATGTAACACAAGCCATGAATAGTGTTGCATATACTACAAGCTAATATGGTGTTTTTAATAGAGAAATATAATCTAGGTGTAGCGTACAACACAATACATCAATGAAATTAAAAAGAATATTTCTCATAAAATCTCGGGGTGTTACATTCCACCCCCCTTAAAATGAATTTTGTCGTCGAAATTTGTCAGGGTTATAAATCGTTTACTACTTGAAAGTTTATTTCATAAAATCACACATTGTAAAAAGGAATACTAAAACAAAATTTTAAAAACTAATGTATGAAACGTAAGGGTTCCCAAAATTAACTCATAACTGGGGTTCCACATATGAGAACATATATGAAAATATGGATATAGGAGAGAAATATAACCATCGTGTTCGGATGGAGAGGGGTAGAGAACATGGATTTGAAAATTCCAACAATCACAAATTCATAAATTTGTGATGATCTAAGGTACCATCTAATATAATACGATATGAGGGTACTAGGACAACGTTTTTGGTTTTCAAGATCATTTCCCTAAAGTTGATGAAATTTTTCATAAGGATAAATACTCACTTCATTTCAGTGTAACATCATCGTTAGTCATTTCATGAACAATTTCCACTTCATCTATTATGTAAATAAACGAAGTTGAATTTTTCCTTCATGAAATGTTAGCAAATCATGCGATATAATGATAGGTTATTCCACCTATCTCAAAAATTTATCAAACATTATTAAATATAAATAAGTCCATATTTGGTGAGATTAACCGAATATGATTCCAAAAATGGAATTATACTTCAACTATCACACTTCTTAATAAAATAAAATTAACTTCTACAAACCACGACTTCTTGTAGGACAGTGGCAGATGATAAATGCATGTCAAACTTTGGTTGTGGGTCCGATTCGTGCAACCTTGTCCGACGTGACGGGTTGTCGCCAATCATATAGGTTGTCCTTTTTATAAAACAATAATATCTTAATATCAAAAATTTCATTCCATAAAGTATACTATCTGATGTGCAACTTAATCCATTACAATATTTAGGCTTATCGAAAATACTTGTGTCCAAACTCACAGTATAAAGAAAATGATTGACAGAGAGGTTATCTACCAAGAATGTAAATACCATCATTTATCCCCCATATATCATAAGATATATCTTGTTGGTCACATTGAAAACATGTGAATACCTTAATCATGTATTCTATTGAAACATGAATTACCATATAACAATAGTGAAAACACAAATGTTGTCAAAAGTTAACTCCTTCCACATACCAAAATCCCAAAAAATCTATATACTCAAACAATGATATCACTTTTTTCTTATAATAGTCATGAGATCATTAATAATATCAAACATCTCATTATATTTTTATCCCTTCATTATTCGCATATGATCTACTTTCCAAAAATATCCGAATAACATTTCATGGTTACCAATACCATTCAACAAATACATTCAAATACTTTAGGAAAACAATAGTGTAACAATCCATAGAAGTTTCATTATTCCATAGTACCATTAAATTTCCAATACAACATTACTCTTGATAAACATACAATCATTCCACTACCTTCTTAAACCATTGAACGAGCATCATCATTTTATTCCTCAACACTTCTTTCATCTAATATATCATTTGTAGTCTCTTCATCATCATCAATATAAATACTACTCATTCGACCATGATGATTCTATTCATGAGATTTTCCCTTAGGCAATTGGTTTGCATAATGCTCGTACATTCCACATTTAAAAAATTTAACCACTATTGATATCTTAGAAATTCCATTATCCTTGTCCATGGTGTTAACTGATCCTTTTCCTTTGAAATTATTGGATTTGTGTCCTTCTTTTCCACACCCAAATCATCTTCCATTTCCTTCGAAATATTCTCCCTGATGCCTCTTACCATATTATTTACATAATGGAAATTGAACTTTATTTCCTCTATAATCATCATGAAATTCCATATTTCTCTTGTTAGATGAGTTAGGAAACTTTCCAAAGCTGAGATTATTGATAATATTATGAGATTTCTGATTATGCACTATAACGATATTTAGACTTACAAATCCCGTTTCATTTGGTTTCCCATGAAGAATATCATTCCATTGCCCATCATATCCTCCATTATCATGAATATTCGTATTACCAACCATTTTATAATACCCAAAAATAATAATGTGAGAGGATAAAATCATACTAGAAAACAATATAATCAAGGGGATCACATTTAATCTCTAACATCTAGTGTTTAATCCTTCGTTATTCATGATTGTTATAACAATTCTATGACTACAACCAATACGTATACATAACCTTAGGGACATCCTTAGACATACCATAAAAATATCTCTAGGGATATCACTAAATTTTTTGAATCCTAGTTTCCAATGGTTAACTAAACCATTCCTCTAATACCAACTATAATGACCCATACATTACATATATTGTTATTACATCATTATTGAAGCATATTTATTACAACATATAATAGAACCATGATATGATTGTATAGGTATAATGGCTTTAGAAACTGGGAAACATAAAAAACCGGTTCATAAATTACAACATAATCCATATAAGATAAAGGACTTCAAAAGAATAATTCCATAATACCATGATCAAATAAATGTAATAATAGGGATAGAAACCTAACCCTATATCATCATAGATGGAAATTAATTTTGATAAAACACTTGAACTCAGTTTTTGAGGAAAATATAATTTTTTCTTTAAATTCACTTTCTTTTCTCAAAAAGACATTCAATTTTAAAAGAAATGAATTTTTGTTGAAAATAATCATGAAATATTGCATAATAAGATTCATGGAAATAAGGAGATATTAAACCGTAAAAATCCATTCATGCCGTATAAAAAATACAATCCCCTCGTACTTTTTCTGGAAAAGTCAAAAAACACCTTGTATGGTAATAAAAAGAAATATTCTTTACAAACAATGTAGTAAAAGTCAAAAATTGGTAAAAAGGGCTTTAAAAAACATAAAAACATTTTTATAACACATGGACATGGATGATAAATATAACCCCAGTAAATAATTAGTATTAAACAATCTCAGATAAGAACGAGATTGGAATAATTATCCCTTACCTTAAGTCCAATTTCTTATGTTCCTGTCTGATCCTCCTATATAATGATTTATATAATGTCATTGACTTATTAAAAAATTATAGTCATTGTTATGATATCATATATGATTAAATTACAACTTTATATCACCCATTCATTTGTCAATTCAATGTTAAAGCAACATTTTGTGTAAAATCGTTTCATTTGTCATACATGTTTTGACATCTAAATGTTCATATGATTACTTAGATCCTGATTACATACTTCCAAAATGTAAAACATGATTTATATATAATATATATTCATAATATATAATATATATAATAGATTGATAAGTGGAATGACATACACCGTTCATGGAGACGGTAGGTCGTACGTACGCATGAACACTATTTTTGTTTCCTTATTAAATGGAATGGAAGTATGTAAATAACATATACATAAATAAAGTATCATTATTATGTCATATATTTGATGCTTATTTATTATATATACTTTATAATCATTTTTTAATGGTAAACATGGAGAATGAATCTTATCGCGTCGTGGAGACAGTAATTCATACGTACGCACGAGCAATGATATCATTCCCATAATTATTGAATGGAAATTGAGTGGATGATATAATAATTAATAATCAAAATCAAGTTATAATAAGTATATATAGTAATTATTTCCACCATTATACCCATCCAAGTAATGTGGTGGGGGAAAACAGAGTACACCATAGCATGGAGATGGTATTCCGTACATACGCACGCGCGATGATTTCATTTTTCATAGGATGGATAAAGGTGAAATTGGGTTGTTTCATATTTATAATAACATATAAGTATATTAGTTATACTTATGTTATTAATTTATATTGAAACAACTAATTAAGATGAATTAGAATAAGAAATTAATTTGAATGAATAGGTAAAGGATATTACATCTTCTTTGACGCGCCTCTTACAAACCACCTCTTAGAGCACTAAATATGGTCTTTGAAGAGCACCAGGACCTCTAGTATGTTTCTAGGGAAGTGGATAAGAGAAATGAATAGGGTTTGGCAGAGCATTAAAGCTCAAAATGTTGTGAAGAGGAGATGGGGGAGGTTCCCTTTTATAAGAGAAGAGAGAGGCACTTTTGGAATCCTCAATACAATTAATTAATAATATAATTCATACCCCACTTAAAAATCTCAAAAAATGACAGAATTAGAAGATGATATGATACATGGTTGTAATCTCATCAACCAATAAAATTTAGATTTGTTTTTATTTTACTTTAAACCCTATCAATTTTATTTATCCTTATTTAATCTATTTAATTTTATTTGTGGTAAAAACATTCTAAATTCTAAATTTTTATAAATACCAACTTATGTTTTGGGAATTGTCCATAATTGGATACATTATGAAATTTTATACCATATAAATTTGAATTTATAATTTTTATTTGTTTTTTGTTATTTTTAAACAATTTAATAATATTTTATTTTTATAAAATATCAGTCGTGTCAATTTTGACACTATTCAATTATTTGAATTTAAATAAACTCCACACATTAGATATGTTCAAATAAAAATCTTTAATAGATTCCCAAAATGTCATATTCATCTATAAAATTAGTTTATCACATTAATTAGTTCATATAATATTTATTTTAATATTTTTAAACCATTTATTTTATATTTCAATCTATAAAATAATTTCTACATCACTATTGTGTCACCATTGATGATAATTATTTTATCCCTAAAAATTATAAATAAATTAAAATGATGTACATATATTTGTTATATTTATGGTGAATATTTATGATTGATGATTTATGATGTTTATCACTAAAATATAATTATTACCCTTATAAGATATAAGAGAGTGATGTGTTGTCACTTTGAATGGTTTTAATAATAATTACATCCTTTTCATGGTCAAAAGTCCATGAAATGAATCTATTCCAACCCTTAGGTGATATGGGTAGTATTTTATTTATCCAATATAATTTTTTCAGGAGTTAGGGTAACTTTATAACATTAGTTTTACCCTTAATTACATGTTTTACCTTTAACTGTACTAAATAAAATTTACCATAGTTACAATTCATAATGTATAAAAATAAAAAGAATCCTATTAAAATAATTTAGACCTAATTATTCCAAATATGGAATCCATTTTTCCAAATTCAAAACATATAATTTACAATATTTAATTTCAAATAAATCCCGCTATTGAGAAAATGAGTTTTAAAAGATAAAACATTGCAAAAGATTTCAATGTTTTGACATACGAATTCAATGTAAAATTAATGATAATGACATACATTATATTAAATGTTAAAAAATTATTCTATTTAAAATTAAAAACCATTAAATATTTTAATTTAAACATAAAAAATATCTTTATGAAAAAAGATGTTTTTAATTAAAATTTAGCATATTTTTACTATTCATCAAAATATGAACGTTAACAGAAAAATATTCCAAAATTATAGAAAGTAAATTTTTAGATAAATATTTCAATTAATAAGTTTATTTTGTGAAATTGAACTCATAAATGTGTCAAAAAATATATTTAATGTTGGTGTGCCATCAAAATGCGACAAAACTGCTTTTTTGAAAAAATACATATTTTACCCGAAACATTTATTTTACTCTCATACCATGTTCTAGATAATGTTTAAGATGAATTATAATGTTATAAAATTTAACATGTGGTTAATACTATTCATAGTAGATAGTTCATTATAATTTTATAAAAATATATCATTGTTTAGTGAAACTCTGTATTGCGTACAACACATGATATTGAGGAAGGTATCTCTTGTATACAATCCAAAACAAGAATAGTGTTGCGTATACTACAATCTAATACGGTTTTGAATATAGAGCAAGATAATCTTGGTGTAGCATACAAAAAAAATCAAATAAATTAAAAATTATATTTTTCATAAAATCTCGGGGTTTTACAAAACCCCCTCGATGCATAGGTTGTCCCATGACAAGAATAACGTAGCCAAATTTAATGGAGGTTTATCCAAAAATATTAAACTATCTTATAAAAGGTCATAAAGATAAAGTTATTATGTTCCTAGGAATAATTATATCCTATAATTAATCATTTCATTAGAAATTCCAATATTTAAATCCATGATATTTTCACTATGATATTATCCATGGACTCAAATTGTCTAAAAGTTATTTATTAAATGACATGTATATTTAGTTATTTTACCCTACCACATTGATTATTTATTTTTGGTAGGATCCAATATATAAAACTATTATTGGGAATTTTATCTCACCCTTTTATTTTTTCTATTATACCCATGTTATGCAATTGAAAAATGTGAATGAGCTCAAGGATGAAAATTAATTTCCTTTGTTATATTTTATGTTCAATTATCAAATGTAATTAGGCTAAAATATATGTATCTTATTATTCAATACTACTAAAATGATTAGTCTTTTGAAATTTGAATCATGTATCTATGAAAATGTAATAAATTATGAAACTAGATCCTAACTAATGGGGTACGGGTTGTTATGGTTGGTATCATAGGAAATTTAGTTGATACCACGAGATCTATATTTAGAAAAACATAGATTATGGAATATAACCATATGAGTGACTTTTAGTATTATTATATACATATGATATCATACTATATACATTTTAATGACAATAGAAAACCTAGGTTAAAACTATGGATTTATATATTGAAAATACTTAATGCTTTATACACCCTAATTTTGTTTTCAAAACTATATCACTCGGATTAGTGTTTCCCACACCAGGCTTTTGATTTGACAAAAGGACATAACTAGAAAGAACTGGGTCAATAATTAATGTGATAAATAATGTTTTTATGATCAACCAAATGGTATAATGATTGGAAAGAATAATATTGTAATTATAATATATGATTAACAATATTCACCTTAACCCATTCTCATACTCAATGATGATGATAAGTATAGAGTCTGTTGAGTGATCAAGTGGTGGAAAACATATAGGAAAAGATGATTTAGTTTCCTATATGATGAAAATATTAGAATTAAATCTAAGCGGAGTATTTTAGAGGGACGATAAGATATCGTGGTTGTGTGAAATAAAGACACAAAGAATGTAATTTTTGAGAAATTAAAAGTTTTTAATAATGGTCTTCTTAAGGTATAATCAATGGTTGAATGTTTTAAATATAGAAAATAAAGGAATTATGTAAATAAATTTACATGGGGGAAAAATAATGAGGAGAATCATCATGGTTATAAAATTAATAGTTATAGTTATAATGATAAAGAGACTACAAATGATATGTTAATGGAAAGAGGTATTATGAAATAAGATTTAGGAGCATAATTAATGGTTTAATAATAAAGTAGAATGATTAAAGTTTTTGTTTTTTTGGTTTTAAGAACCTTTTAATCAATTACTCTCTTATTATATGAATCATTATTTATATAAGGATTGTACTATAATAGTTCTACTTTAAGGATATGGATGTTTGTGATGAATACTATTGGTAATAAAGAGAAGTTATTCAATTGAAAGAAGATATTTTGTAAAACACTTTAGTTGGGTATAATAACTGTAACTCCCTGAGATTTTATGATAATTTTTTTTATATCTCATGTTATACGCACAACCAAAGGAATCTTTCATAGCACACAATACGGACTTGGCTTGCATTACACGCAATCACGACCTTCCTCGATAGCGTGTGTAGTACGCAATACCAGTTTTCACTAAACAACGATATATTATTATGAACTAGCCATTATGAATAGTATTAACTACAAATTGAATTTTATTATTCGTCTTACACATTTTCTTGAACATGGTAAGAGAACGAAATAAATATTTCGGGTAAAATAAGTATTTTTCAAAAAATGCAGTTTTGCCGCCTTTTGATGGAGCACCCACATTAAATCTAGTTTTTGACATGTTTAGAAGTTAAATTTGACAAAATAAAATTCTAATTATGAATCAGGGTATAAAAATTTACTTTGGATAAACTTTTGATATTTTTCTGATAAATTTCATATTTTGATGAATAGTAAAAATACGCTAATTTTTAATTAAAAACAAATTTTTTCATTGAGATAATTTATATGGTTAAATTATAATATTGAATGGTTTTAAAGTATGAATAGAATATATTTTTACCATCTAATTTAATTTATGTCATTATCATTAATTTCACATTGAATTCATAGGTAAAAACATTTCAATCTTTGGTAATGTTTTAACTTCTAAAACCAGTTTTCTTAACAATGGGATTTATTATAAATTAATTAATGCAACTTATATGTTTTTAATTTTGAAAAATGTATTCCATATTAGGAATCAGTGGGTCCAAATTATGTTAATAGGCTACTCTTTATTTTTGGGCATTATGAATAGTAACTACGGTAAATTTTATTTACCATAGCTAAAGGTAAATCTGGTAATTAAGGGTAAATATAAGATTATAAAATTACCCTAACACCTTCCAAAATCGTATTGGATGACTAATAGTCGACCCATATCACCTAAGGGTCGGATTAGATTCATTTAATGGACTTTTTTCCATGAAAATAATTTAATTATTATTAAAACCAAAGAATGTGACAACATGTCACTTTCTTAAATATTATAAGTATAATAATTTGAACAATGTGATAAACTTAATGTAACATCAAACATGAATAGTCTATAGAAAGATAATACAATTACCTACATCATAGGAATTTATTTAAAATTTTAGGTATTAAATAGTTATCATTAATTATGACACAATAGTGATGTTGAGATTATTTTATTAATTAAAATATCAAATAAATGGTTTCAAAAAAATTAAAATAAATATTATATGAACTATTTACTATGCTACACTAATTTTCAAGATACATATGACATTTTATGAATCTATTAAATCATTTAGTTCGAACATATCTTCTGTACATATTTTATTTAAATTCATATAAATGAATAGTGTCAAAATGGTCACTATTGTTATTTTATAAAAATAACATATTATAAAATTGTTTAAAAATCACAAAAATATTTAAAAATTATCAATTAAAATTTATATTTTCTACAATTTCATAAAGTGTCAAATTACGGAAAATTCTCAACACATATGAAATTATTTATAATAATTTAAAATTTAGAATATTATTACCACAAATAAAATTAAATTGATAAATAAGGATAAATCAAGTCGATAATGTTTAAAATAAATTCCTAACTTGTTTAAATTTTATTGGTTGATTCGATTACAACCCTATCTCATCTAATCTTTGGATATGAGTCATTTTGGAAGTTTTTATGTGGGGTTGGGATTTAATATAAACTAATATTTCTTATATTTCCAAAGGTGCCCCTCTCCTCCCTTATAAAAGGGCACCTCCGACCTCTCCTTCTAACACCAATTTGAGCCTTCAAGCTCGTCCAATCCCTACCCATTTCATGTACCCACATTACTAGAAACATCTTCGAGGTCCCGGTCTTCTTCAAAGACGAATTTTAGTGCCCTTAGAGGAGGTCTCAAAGAGGTGTTTCAAAGAAGAGGTAATGTCCGTTAGCGATTCTTTCAACTTTATTTCTTCTTTCACTTATTCTTATTTAGTTGATTCATTATGAATTAATAACATCATTATCACTAATATAATTATATGTTATTATAAGTATAAAACAACCCTATTTCACCATCCATCCATCCTACGGAAAACGAAATCACCGCGCGTGCGTACGTACGGAATAGTGTCTCCACGCCGTGGTGTAATCTATTTTCAACCACCACCTTAACTGGATGTGTATAATGGTTAAAATAAATAACTATATATGATTATTTTAAATTGTTATTGATTATGAAATAGTATACATACACTCCAATACAATTCCACAATCATGGGAACGATATCATCACACGTGCGTACGTACGGAATACCGTCTCCACGATGTGATGTGATTCGTTCTACATGATATTCATTGAATAATGATTCTATAAATTAATTTAATGAATAAATATGATATATAGTACACTTATATCATTCTTTAAATGATGTATCTAAAACCTAATGAAAATAATAAGAATTTATTCGACAAAACACACATAAGAACAAAAAGTAATAAACACCCGAATAACAAGTAGTAGGGAAATACTACTAATAAGAAGCTAAGAATATGACCATATATGATATAATTACAATATGTATGATTTGGTAATAAGTCAATAACCTTATTTAAATCATTATACAGGAGGTTCGGACACTTACGAAGTGAATCAGACCTAAGGTAAGGGAAAATATCACAATCTCATTTTTTATCCGAGATTGTTTATACTTTGGAATTTACTGAGGTGTATTTTATCATCCACATCCATGTTTCATCAACATGTAATAGTATTTCCATCCACCTACAATTGTTTAAATCCAATTTTACCCTTCGTTGAGTTTTTATTAAAATATATGAAAGGAATCTTTTGTCGTTTTTCGTACGAGGTACTTTTTGACTTTTCTGAAAAAAAGTACAAGAAGAATGTTTTTTTAACTTACACTACATGAATGTATTTTTGAAACATTATTTCCAAGAAGCATCCTTTTCATGTTTTAATGTTTATTTTTAATCAAATTCTTTTACTTTATAATTGTATGACATTTTAAGAAAGGAAAGTGTTTTTGAAGTAGAAATGATATTTTCCTCAAGAATGGAATTCAAGTGTTTTACCAAAATTAATTTCCATCTAAGATAATAAAGTGTTCAGTTTCTATCCCTATTATTACATTGATTTGATTATGTTGTGATGGAATTATTTTTATGAGTACCTTTATCTTATATGAATTGTTTTATGTTTTCATGATGTTTAAGAATCCCATTTTTATTATATGGGTTATGCTATGATGTATGGTTTATGATTTTATGGCACACATAAGAATGGTATCATTATGAGATGGGTGGGACCTATATCTCCCTCTAATACATTGGGTAAAGATTTTATATCTCATGAGATAGACATGGCTGGAACGGCAGGATAAACCGGTTAAGTGAAATAGGACTGAAACGAGGAATGAACTCGGTTCAGAAATGGACTTTGTCCACTAAGATAGTCTTGACAATGAGTATTGAGTAATAAGAAATAATTCTATATGATTATGTGGGTATGCCACAAAGCTTCCTGTTTTAAGTTATGATTATTGTTATTACATTTCACTACCATGATTTATCCCATGTTATGAAATTATGATCTCTTTTGTAGGGTAAGATTTACAAAATGTTATGTTCTTATGAATATGATGTGATTGATATTTATTTTTATACCCTTACTGAGCATTTAAGCTCACCCTTTTGTATGTTTTCTTTCCCCTGGTTAGGAAGAATGTTATTAAGTATTATATTCCAAAAGGGACTATAGATATGATGAAATAAATGGGAGACAGTGTAGACGCTTTATGAACCAGTTGTTTATATTTCCCAGTTTCTAAAGACACTATACCTATATGGTCCTTTAATGGTTTTGTTATATGTTGTAACATGTATTCTTTAATTTTGAAGTATTAACCATGTATGTAAAGTATGGGTCGCTATAGTGGGTATCAGAGGAAGGTATAGTCAACCATTGGAAACTAGGATGTGAAAGCCTTAGTAAGAAACCTAATGATATGTCTATGCATAGAACACAATCTTAGTGTTTTAGAAATGGCCATGAACAACCTTTCATAAGACCTTAAGTGTAAAATTTTATTCTGGATTATGTGGTTTTCCTATTATAATTAGTGTTGCTCACACTATTTTTCTTGGTTTTAGTCAATGGCTGGATCCCGAAGAAACTGTGTTAATGCGGAATGCGACGGGAAATGAAATGATTTTCCCCCAGAGCAACCAAACGTTATGGGAGCTGGAATGAAAAATCTTTTAGCCATGCTCACACAACTTTCTCAAATTATGAATCATGCATGACTTCCAAATAAGCAAAGGAAGGAGAAAAATTCTGTCGAATCCTTCATGAGGTAGCATCCACCTTCATTCAACGGGTCTTCTGATCCATTAGTGGTTGAACAATGGATCAGTACCACTAAAAAATTATTTTTAGTTCATCAATGTTCTGAACATGAAAAATTCATCTTAGCAGTGTATCGTTTGGAAGGATATGCTGATCAATGGTGGAATCCTATTAAGAATAAGAGGGAAAGGGATGAAATTGAGTCCATGGAATGGGGCGAGTTCAAGAACTTATTTTTCAATAAGTACTTCCCTCGTATTCTCCGAACAATGATCGAGAAAGAGTTTCTTGAACTGAAGAAAAAATATGATGAATCTGTTGGTACCTATGAAGCAAATTTTACAAGACTTGCAAGGCACGCTTCTGGTATTATAATCCAACCGGAGAGTAAGATCGATCGATTCTTTAGTTTCTTAAAACCAAGTCTTCAAAGGGCCTTAGCCATAAGGGACTTCAATAGCTACGAGGAAATCGTTCGATCTGCTCTCAATGTTGGGATGGAGATTGGAGTAACCCATCTATCATATGGGTTTGATAAGAATAGGAAAATGGAATTCAAAGGAAAATCTAAAGAGCACACTAAAAAAAAGATGAGCTTTCCCTTATGCTCAAAGTGTGGAAAGAAACATAGAGGGAGTTGTCTTAATGGGACATGTAAATGTTTCAAATGTGGAAAGGAAGGTCATTGGGCATTTTAATGCCGCAATGATAGGAAGAAGATGTCTAATGATGGAAACAAATGAAGGGATACACAGAATGAACCTACTACACTTCAATGTTACAAGTGCAAGGAAATGGGTCATTATTCCAATCAATGCCCAAATCCAAGGGTTGATGATGATGGTTGATGTCATCAAACTCTTAAGTCTAAAGACAAAGGAATGTCACATGCAATTTCTATCAGTGATGTGGAGTACGACAACGATGTGGTAAAAGGTACACATACCATCCACTCTAAAGTATCAAATGTTATATTTGATTCTGGATCCACCCACTCTTTTATTTCTTAAGAATTTTCTAAGTGTATTGCCGTATTACCTCAAAAATTAGATGTTGAGTTAGCTGTGACAACTCCTAATGGCACAACAGTCGCATCAAAAGTTTACCATTCTTCTCAGATTGATGTTTGTGGGAAAGTGCTTCCTGCAAATCTTGTGATCCTTCCTATAGTGGAATTTGATGTGATTCATGGCATGGATTGGCATTCTTTATATGGAGCTCATATCAATTTCCAATGAAGGGAAGTCACATTTCATATTCCAGATCAATCTATGATCTTCTATCGATGCAAGGATGAACATAACCTTCCAGTGGAAATATCATCTATCTTATGGGTCTTGATTCCACTAAATGAAGGTTATTTATCTAAAATGGTTGGAGAGAAACTCAAGATTAATGATATTCCCATTGTACGAGAATTTGACGATGTCTTTCTGGAGGAATTGCCAAGACTTTCACCAAATCGTGAAGTTGAGTTTTCAATAAAACTCGTACCAGGTTCTTTGACTATTTCAAAGACACATTATAGAATGTCCCCAATTGAGTTGCATGAATTGAAGAAGCAACTCCAAGAGAATCTTGATAAAGTATTCATACGCCCTAGTGCGTCACCTTGGGGAGAACCTGTTCTATTTGTTATGAAGAAATATGGATCAATGAGAGTCTTCATTGATTATCGAGAACTTAACAAGATCACTATCAAGAACAAATATCATCTCCCACTCATTGATGACCTATTTGACCAACTATGCCGAGCTCAATACTTTTCCAAGATTGATCTTCGTTCAGGGTATCATCAATTAAGGGTCAAAAGGGAGGATATACCAAATACGGCTTTCCATACAAGGTATGGACACTATGAATTTATAATGATGCCATTTGATCTTACTAATGCCCCTACTATCTTCATGGATCTGATGAATAGGGTATTTAGAGACTATCTTGATCAGTTTGTGGTAGTCTTTATAGATGATATTCTTCTCTATTCAAAGATCAATGAAGAACTCGAATATCACATTAGAATTATATTAAAGACCCTCATAAAGGAGAATCATTATGAAAAATTTACCAAGTGTGAATTTTGGCTTCAAAAAGTTGCATTTTTGGGTCACATAATCTCAAAAGAGGTGATATCTGTGGATCCAACAAAAACAGAGGTTATCGAAAGATGGTTGAGACCAACAACAGTAACTGAGATCTGATGTTTTCTTGGTTTGGCTGGATATTATCGGCGTTTTGTGAATTATTTTTCACGATTATCTAATCCACTCACCAGGTTGACTCGGAATGGAGTTAAGATTGTTTGGATGGAGGTATGTGAAGATAATTTCAAGGAGTTGAAAAGAAGGTTATCCAGTGCACATGTGCTCACACTGCCTTGTAGTGGAGAAAGGTTTGTGATCTACAGTGATGTATCCAAGAAGGGATTGGGGTGTGTTATTATGCAAAATGATATAGTGGTAGCTTATGCCTCACGACAGTTGAAAATCCATGATCAAAATTACCCAACTCATGATTTTGAGTTAGCTGCGGTAATATTTGCATTAAAGATTTGGAGGCATTATAATTATGGAGAATGGTGTGACATTTATACTGATCATAAAAGTTTATAGTATATTTTCACACAAAATGAGCTGAATATTTTCCAAAGAATATGGTTAGAGCTAATTAAAGATTTCGACTGCTCAATTCATTACCAACCTGGGAAAGAAAACAACGTGGCAGATGCATTATGTCGACAAGACCATACTAGTTTATCCATGATGAGGATCACAAAAGATCCAATATTTATGGATTTAAAAAGGATGGATCTTGGAATTTTAATGTAAGGGGAGAAATATTATCTTTATCAAATGAATGTTCAACCATCTATACATGTGAAGAATAAAGAGGCACAGAAAGAAGATGTCGAGTTACAAAAGAAGATAAGAAATGTTCCTGAATTCAACCTTGATTGTGATGGGGTAATAATGTCCAAGAATCGGGTTTGTGTTCCTCCCATCCCTAAATTAAATAAGGGGCTTCTGGATGAGGCTCATAGTTCATCATTCTCTATTTATCCTAGAAGCACGAAGATGTATAGGGACCTAAAAGAGTACTTCTGGTGGGATGGCATGAAAAGAGATGTTGCTGAATATGTCTCTCGATGCATGGTTTGTCAGAAAGTTAAAGATGAGAGACAGAAGCCTAAGGGGATGTTAGAACCATTACCCATACCAGAATGGAAATGGGAAAAAATCACTATGGACTTTGTCAATGGACTTCCTAAAACATAAAATGTCAATAATGCTATCTGGGTCATCGTTGATCATCTTACAAAGTCTGCACACTTTATTGCTATTAGAAAGGATTTCTCTCTAGATCAGCTTGCTAGGATATATGTCAAGGAAGTGGTAATATTGCATGGAGTACCACTTTCTATTATATCTAATTGGGATCCGAGGTTTACCTCAAAGTTCTGGTGAAGTCTTCAGCATACTCTAGATACAGAGTTAAGTTTCAGCACTTCTTATCATCCTCAGACAGACGGTTAGTGTGAGAGGACAATTCAAACACTAGAAGATATGTTGAGAGCATGATCTATAGATTTCAATGGGGTTGGGATCAACACCTACATTTGGTGGAATTTTCTTATAATAATAGCTTTCATTCTAGTATTCAGATGTCTCCTTATGAAGCTCTCTATGGAACAAAATGCAGGACTCCAACTTGCTGGGATGAAGTTGGGGAAAGAAAGCTATTAGGACCTGATCTTGTTGATGAAATGGCAGAAAATGTCAGATCTATTCAACAACACATAAGAGCAGCTCAGAGTCGACAAAAAAGTTATGCCGACAACCGAAGAAAAGACATAGAGTTTGAAGTTGGTGATAAAGTGTTCTTACGAATATATCCCTGGAAGAGGGTCTTGAGATTTGGAAAGAAGGGAAAGTTGAGCCCTAGATATATCGGTCCTTTTGAAATTCTAGATCATGTTGGGAAGGTAGCTTACCAATTGGTGCTTCCACCGAATCTCTCTCAAGTTCACGATGTGTTCCATGTATCTCTCCTGAGAAAGTGCATACCTGATCCTTCACATGTACTCAGCTCAGAAGTTGTACCGCTGAAGCAAGATCTTTCTTATGAAGAACAAACGATAGAGATTCGGGATCATAGCAAAAAATTCCTACGAAAGAAGAACACTCTCTTGGTGAAAGTTTTATGGAGGAACCACCAATTAGAAGAAGCTACATGGGAACTTGAGGATATGATGAGGGAGAGGTATCCTCATCTTTTTGTAATGAAGTGACGAATTTTGAGGGCGAAATTCATTTTATGGGGGGTAGAATGTGACACCCTAAGATTTTATGATAATTTTTTTTATGTCTCATGTTATACGCAGCACCAAAGGAATCTTTCACAGCACACAATACTGACTTGGCTTGCTTTACACGCAATCACGACCTTCCTCGATAGCGTGTGTAGTACGCAATACCGGGTTTCACAAAAAATGATATAGTATTATGAACTAGCCGTTATATATAGTATTAACTACATTTTGAATTTTATTATTCATCTTACACATTTTATAGAACATGGTAAGAGAACAAAATAAAATATTCGGGTAAAATATGTATTTTTCAAAAAATGCAGTTTTGCCACCGTTTGATGGCACACCCACATTAAATATATTTTTTGACATGTTTATAAGTTCAATTTGAAAAAATAAAATTCTTCTTTTGAATCAGGGTATAAAAATTTACTTTGGATAAATTTTTGATAATTTTCTGATAACTTTCATATTTTGAGGAATAGTAAAAATATGCTAATTTTTAATTAAAAACAACTTTTTTCATTGAGAAACTTTATTTGGTAAAATTATAATATTGAATGGTTTTAAAGTATAAATATAATATATTTTTACCATTTAATATAATGTATGTCATTAGCATTAATTTCACATTGAATTCATAGGTAAAAACATTTCAATCTTTGGCAATGTGTTAACTTCAAAAACCAGTTTTCTTAACAATGGGATTTATTTTAAATTAATTACTGCAACTTATATGTTTTTAATTTTGAAAAAGGGATTCCTTATTCGGAATAAGTGGGTCCATATTATGTTAATAGGCTAATTTTTATTTTTGGGCATTATGAATAGTAACTACGGTAAATTTTATTTACCATAGTTAAAGGTAAATTGGGTAATTAAGGGTAAATATAAGATTATAAAATTACCCTAACACCTTCCAAAATCCTATTGGATGACTAAAAGTAGTCCTATATCACCTAAGGGTCAGATTATATTAATTTAATGGACTTTTGTTCATGAAAATTATTTAATTATTATTAAAACCAAAGAATGTGACAATATGTCACTTTCTTAAATCTTATAACTATATTAATTTTAATTTTGTGATAATCTTAATGAAACATCAAACATGAATAGTCTCCAGGAATATAATACAAATATATAAATCATAGGAATTTATTTATAATTTTTAGGGATTATATAATTATCATTAATTATGACACAATAGTGATGTTGAGATTATTTTATTAATTAAAATATCAAATAAATGGTTTTAAAAATATTAAAATAAATTTTATATGAACTATTTATTGTTCTCCACTACTTTTATATATTCATATGACATTTTATGAATCTATTAATTCTTTTAGTTCGAACATATCTTCTGTATATATTTTATTTAAATTAAAATAAATGAATAGTGTCAAAATTAAAAATATTGTTATTTTATAAAAATAACATATTATAAAATTGTTTAAAAATCACAAAGATATTTAAAATTTATAAATTAAAATTTATATGGTCTAAAATTTCATAAAGTGTCAAATTATTGAAAATTCACAACACATATGTAATTATTTATAATAATTTAAAATTTAGAATATTATTACCACAAATAAAATTAAATTGATAAATAAGGATAAATCAAGTTGATAATGTTTAAAATAAATTCCTAACTTGTCTAAATTTTATTGGTTGATGATATTACAACCATATCTCATCTAATATTCAGATATGAGTCATTTTTGAAGTTTTTATGTGGGGTTGGGATTTAATATTAATATTTCTTATATTTCTAAAGGTGCCCCTCTCCTCCCTTATAAAAGGGCACCACCTACCTATGCTTCTCAAACAAATTTGAGCCTTCAATCTCAGCCAATCCCTGACCATTTCACTTCCCCACTTCCCTATAAACATCATAGAGGTCCTGGTCTACTTCAAAGACCAATTGTAGTGCCCTAAGAGGAGGTCTCAAAGAGGCGCTTCAAAGAAGAGGTAATGTCCGTTACCGATTCTTTCAACTTTATTTCTTCTTCCACTTCTTTTTATTTAGTTGTTTCATTGTTAATTAATAACATCAGTATAAATCATATACTGATATGTTATTATAATTTTGAAACAACCCTATTTCACCATCTATCCATCCTACGGAAAACGAAATCACCGTGCGTGCGTACGTACGGAATACCGTCTCCATGCCGTGGTGTAATATATTTTCCACCACCACCTTACTTAGATGGGTATAATGGTTAAAATAAATAACTATATATGATTATTTTAAAGTTATATTTGTTATGAAACAGTATACATATACTCCAATACAATTCCACGATCATGGGAATGATATCATCGCTCGTGCGTACGTACGGAATACCGTCTCCACGATGTGATGCAATTCGTTCTACATGATCTTCATTGCATAATGATTAAATAAATGAATTTAATGAATGAATATGATATATAGTACAATAATACTATTCAGGAAATGATGTATCTATAACCTAAAGAGAAGAATAAGAATTTATTCGATAAAACACGGATAAGAACAAAAAGTAATAAACACCCGAATAACAAGTAGTAGTGAAATTTTACTAATAAGAAGCAAATAATATGACCATATATGATATCATAACAATACGTATGATTCTGGAATAAGTCAATAACATTATTTAAATCATTATACAGGAGGTTCGGACACTTACGAAGTGAATCAGACCTAATGTAAGGGAAAATCTCACAATCTCATTTTTTATCCGAGATTGTTTATACTTTGGAATTTACTGGGGTGTATTTTATCATCCACATCCATGTTTCCTCAATATTTAATATTATTTACATCAAACAACAATTGTTTAAATCCAATTTTACCCTTCGGTGAGTTTTTAGTAAAATATAAGAGAGGAATCTTTTGTCGTTTTTTGTACGAGGTACTTTTGGACTTTTCCGAAAAAAGTACGAGAAGAATGTTTTTTTAAATTATACGGCATGAATGGATTTTTAAAACATTATTTCCAAGAAGCTTACTTTACATGTTTTCAAGTTTATTTTTAATCAACTTCTTTTAGTTTATAATTTTATGACATGTTAAGAAAGGAAAAGTGTTTTTGAAGTAGAAAGGATATTTTCCTCAAGAACGGAGTTCAAGCGTTTTATCAAAATTAATTTCCATCTAAGATAATAAAGGGTTCTGTTTCTATCCCTATTATTACATTGATTTCATTATGTTGTGATGGAATTATTTTTATGAATTCCTTTATCTTATATGAATTGTTTTATGATTTCATGATGTTTAAGAATCCCATTTTTATTACATGGGTTATGCTATGATGTATGGTTTATGATTTTGTTCCACACATAAGAATGGTATCATTATGAGATGGGTGGGACCTATATCTCCCAAAAATGAATTGGGTAATGATTTTATATCTCATGAGAAAGACATGGCTGTAACCAAAAGGACAAACTGGTTTAGTGAAACAGGACTGAAATGAGGAATGAACTCGGTTCAGAAATGGGCTTTTTCCACTAAGATAGTCTTGACAATGAGTCTTGACTAATAAAAAATGATTCTATATGATTATGTGTGTATGCCAAAAAGCATCATGTTTTAATTTATGATTTTTGTTATTACATTTCACTTCCATGATTTATCCCATGTTCTGAAATTATGATCACTTTTGGAGGGTAAGATTTCCAAAATATTATGTTCTTATGAATATGATGTGATTGATATTTCTTTTGTTTACCCTTACTGAGCATTTGAGCTTACCCTTTTGTATGATTTCTTTCCCGAGGTCATTAATAAGGTTATTAAGTAAGATATGCCAAAAGGGACTATAGATATGATGAAATAAATGGGATACAGTGTAGATGCTTTATGAACCAGTTGTTTATGTTTCCCAGTTTCTAAAGACACTATACCTATAAGGTCCATTCATGGTTTTGTTATATGTTGTAATAAGTATGCTTCAATTTTGAAGTATTAACCATGTATGTAAAGTATGGTTCACTATAATAACAATAATACATTTATGATGTTGAGATAATAAAAATATATATATTTATGGGATATTATTGGTGATTATAAAAGTGGGTATTGATTTGATGGTTTAAGTAATCTTTGTTGTATTTAATACATGTTTGGATTTATGGAATATATTCAAAAACCTGAGGTATTATTTTTGGAAGAATGATTATTTTAATTAAGGTTTTAAGGTGATCAAGGTATTCATATATCTGGTGGGAGAAATTAATATTTATATGATGTTTTTTGGGGAATCTATTTCTATGAAGATTTTGGAAATTTAGTGACCTTCCATCAAAAGTTTTTGTCATCGAATTTGGACAAGAACATTTTAGATGAGACTTAACATTAACTACTCATGAAATTGATGAACTTTAACTGTTGAAAATATTATTTGAGGTTAAACTATGATTTATCATATTTGATAAAATATGATAACAATTTTTATATTGGTAATTATTTAATGGTTGAAGGAATGACTTATGGATCTTTTGATAAATGTGTTTTAGGCATAAAAATTCACCTTAAATATCTATATCTTAGTATAATAAAAGATTTAGAGATATATTGAAGAAAAATAAACGGATATTATTGTTCTTATGAAATAAAAATGTATCAATTATTTATATTCTTTTATAGTTATAAATGTTCCTCAACTTTAGGAATAATGTTACTGAAACAAAAATGTCCTCATATTATTATCTTTCTTAATGATATCAATGAATTTTTTCACACCCCTGGTTTTTGTATTTGCGGTTTTTAACTTTATGATTTCCATATTCTATATTAGTACCCATAAATAACATGTTAGTTATATTTATATTCCATATCCATGTTTACACTTCGCTCTAATTTTATCCCATTCAAAATACAAATTTGGTTGGCACCTTCGCATTTCCCTTTCCATATTATTAATGGGATGTTTTATTAAACTTATTTACAATGTAGGTTTCCAATATAGGAATTTTTTAATATAAAAATTTAATTTTAAAATTTAAATTTCAAATTTATAGGACAAAATTTATTGAAGGAGGGTAGATGGTAACACCTTGAGATTTTAAAATAACACTTGGTTCAATGTCTTATAGAACATTGATCTTAAACAAAGGATTATTTATTATTTAATTATGATTTTTATCACTTCGACATTAGAATAGTATGAATGAATGATATTAACTAAATTATGAAAATATATTTTAATCTTTTTTATAAAATTAATTAATTAGATAAACAATAATTAGAAATACATATTAAAATTGATTGAATGTAAAGGATGTGTTTTTATGAAGAAAACAATTTCATTCCCACAACGACATTTAATGTTAAAAAATTAAATTAATCAATATTAGTAGATTATATTAGTGAAATAAATTTTTTATACATTGAATCAAATTTTTTAAAATTTAATAAATATCTTTTATAGTATAAAGGAATGAAATAAATTCAATTTTGAGCATAAAAGCTATATTTTTCTAAAAGGTAAATTTTCAATCTTTTAATGCTTCATATAGTTTGAAACTAAATTTGGACATTTTTATAATTTATTTTAAAAATAATATTCATTTGGGAACAAGTAATATCAAAATTATATCATGGTGAATTTTTGATAAGTTTCTAAGAAGATTCATTTTTTGGTTAATAGTGAAAAATACTGGATTTTAATTGAAAATAGTTTCTTGTATAACTTATTTATATAATTAAAGTATATTTTAATTATATTTAAAACTATAATTAGTTATATTATTGATTAATAAATTCAATTTAGTTCATTATAATCAATTTCAAATTGAATATTTATATAAAAACATTTCAATATTTTGAATGTTTCCACATTATAAATCCTCTTTCATACTACATCTGTGAGATAAATATTAAATATAAATTTTCAAATTATTTGAATTTGATTTTATCAAATGGATTAAATATTTTTAATCTGAAGTAAAAAGTTAATTTATACGGTCATTTTCATTCTTAGGAATCAAAAATTTATCGCGATTAAAATAATGATTTACTTTGGTATAGGTAAAATAATGAAATTGGTTATGTTAATTGGTAAAGTCTTAAAATACATAAAAATCCTAAATTTAAGGGTTGTCTGTAGTATTTATTAATCCTAAACTTTATTTAAAAAATTAATCATCATCCTAATTCGTGGAATGTAATTCCTTCTAAATGTTGTTAGCTTAAAATATAAAATAGTCATTATTTAATCAATTAAAACTACCCCTCCTCAAGTATAAATAAATCCCCTCACCAAACCATTTATCTAAAAAACCCTTGAATCCCTTAAAATATCTAAAGAAACTATAATATTAACTATGCATACATAAGAATTCTTCAGGTGTCACCGAAAGACCATTTCCAAGGTCATTAAGGGATCTTTCATGGAGGTGATATTCAAGAGGTAATTTTCTAAAAGCACCTCTATTAATTTCATTTATTATTCTACATTATCCTCACCTACTTCATAAATAAATGAAATTTAAGACCATAATAAATTATATATAGGAGTTGTATGTTTCTAATGGAATATATTGTATCCATTTCAATCCACATCTTCTCTTATTTAAGGAAATGAAACCATTGTATAAATTATTATTGTTTAGCTTATCAATGTATAATTTTTTTATATTCTATTAAATCCTTCATGGTTGGTCATAATAATATAATTCATATTAAATAATCTTTCAATTGGTATATTATAACATATTATATTTCCTATAACTATTATATTCTCATAATATTAAATAAAATTAAAACGATCTCATCGTGTTTGGAAAACCTGCTAAAATAAACTAAAAATTCATCATTAACATTTAAAAAAATGAATCATCCTTATAAATAAAGAAAAATTATATATTGTACCATTTTAACATATTTAATTTCATTAATACTATTTAATTCCACTTCTATTTTTTAATCCCATTTTACAAGAACGTCTATAAGTATACAAAAATGAATCGATCATGAAACCATGAAACGAACACACACAAAATAATTAAAATAAATAAATATTATTAATTAATCGGTTGTAAGATGTTATAGAATTATCATATAATGTATTATAAATCTTAATATTCTTCTTTAATGAATTAATAACATTCTTTAAACTGTTATATAAGAGCTTAAATTACGCACCTCTAAAGGAAAGCATGAGGTTAGGGTTTCTCATCTCATTTTACTTCAATGTCATTTATACATTATTCACTACTTCTTTGTTATGTGTTATATATATATAATACAATTATAAAACCATATAACAAATCTAATTATCTTCATTGTATTAATTATTATTTTATAGGGAATACAATTTGACTGATAAAATATTGGTAAGTGATTTCATAACTCAATTTTCATTAATTGGGTTAATAATCTAATTCACCGATTATGCAATGCTATTGTTATGTGTGAGATGAATTTTTATTATATTATGTTGTATTTCATCTTTTTCATATGAATTAATGGTTAATACAGATAATAGATTAATATATATAATGATATGATCTTTCTATGTGACTTCATCTCAATTTCACTTCATTGAGTCATGTTTTAATATTATTAACCTAAATTGCTTCTATGGTGTAATTCGGCCTTTTAATTGATGATAATCACTCATTGAAAATTTCAGTTGTTTTAAATATTTATATTTCTTGTATCATCGATATGATCATTTCCTAAGCTGTATACCATTTTTATATTCCGTTTTTAATTTGAAAGGGATTACATTTACTGTGTAATTAAAGTTAAATTGACATCTTTTACTCAATATAGATACTTTTTGATAGGGAATATTGATTCATGAATTAAATAAATTATTTGAAAAATAATTTGTTGTTTGGACATGAATTAATGGGTGGAGACCATATATAGAAAATCCCATTGATGTATCGGTAGTCACATGAGAATAATCATGTGGTTAAATTAAATTGGTGTTTCCCCATAAAGATTATAATGTCTTATAAAAGGTCCTGAAAGTACAAGTATTATATACACAGTAAACATGACATCCACTAAATAAGCATTTCATTAATAATTCCATTATTTCTAACCATGAGATTTTTATTAGGTTATTCTCCATGGATTCAGATTGTGAAGAATTTGTTGATTAAATGGAATGTGTGTTCAATTATTTTACCTTAACATATTGGTTATGAATTTTTGATAACTTCTTCTATATATATCTTATTGGGAATAAGATTTCACCTTTTATTTATTCTCTTTTCCAAGTTTATGAGCCTTAAATGTTTTAATTATTTCAAGGATGAGAAATACCATCCTATAATATGTTTTATTTTTAATCTAAAAATTTAATAAGGGTACCATGTGTTGTACTAGTTCTTCAAGACTACTAAAGTCATCATTACTTTGGGATTTTAATCTTGTATCTATGAAAATGTAATTATGTAATGTATTGACTCATTACTATTAGGGTTGGGGTAATTAAATCCCTTGTATATAAATATAATAGATTTGGGCTCATATAATTTGATATGAAAATGATGTATGATATATACAGATTCCATTATGTTGAAGAGGTGTTTGATTTATTATATAATTTTTTATATGGAGAGTTTCACATTTTAATGGGTTTCAAATTTGTTTCATCATGAGTTAGAAATAATCATTACAAGTTAGTAATCAGGAAAGGAAAAGTATATTGTGCGTAAAATCCAACCTTCTGTCTTGAAATCAATATTTAATCACTGAATATCAAAAAAATCATTTAAAGTACCCATAACATGATAAATTTTATTTATCAAAGAATAATTAATCTTTTCCTTAGTTATTATTACATGTTTTTTAAACATAAAAAAAATAAAGATAATTATTATATAAATTATAATAAATAACTTAAAATAAAATTATCCTTTAACATAACATTATAATAATATCTCTTATTCACAATAAAAACAATAAAACCCTATAAAGTCAATAGAATCCTTCCTTAGATCACCAGGAATCTTTAAAATAATATTTTCAAATGGTCATTGATAATATAATGAACCATTCTGGTCCACCCATTATAATGACACCAAGGTTGTCCGATGACATGGCTTGAGGATAATTCTTGAATATCGTAGGTTGAAAACAAGTTCCAAGGCATCATATGATACTTGAGGGTGGGATGATTTAATAAGTGAAATTATACAAGGAATCATATATGGTGTGTCCATACATTGGACACTCACACAATGAAAAAATGAGAAATTTTAAAAAGGAAATAAACCAAATGAACTATAAATAGAACAAACATCCAACTCAATAAAAAATAAGACACATGTAAAAAAGATCCAATTGTAAAAAAGTAATATGAGTTCGCTGGTATAACTATGAAGATAATAAAAACTATAATACTCAAATAAATATCTATGTTACTCTATGTAACCATTCATCATCAAGACCACTTTTATCCTTCCATGAGTGATCAGAATAAAAAATCTAAACCTCCATAAAATCCACCTACTCTATAGATATCAAGCTATATAAGTAGGGTGTGATCATAAACAACCCATTGGTCTTTCAAAAAAGATTACATGCTTTATTTTTTCAAAATAGTACACAAATACTATTATGAAATATAGTTATTTAAAATATATTTTTATTCATTAACATAAATACACACCATATATATATTTTAAATACATTTCCAAAACCCAATCATTATTAAGAGACATGGAAACATTCTTTAGATTAGTTATTTTAAAATTACCTTCGAAAAACCCATTTTAAAAACATATCTTGTAAACTACTTAAGTATGATCCCAAATAATAATAAAGAATAAATTAACTAAATAATTAAAAATATATAGTGTATAATCAAACTTGTGTAAGAGTATTAACGAATTATATAGAGCTAAATAAGAAAATGAATAAACAAATGAACTAAATAAGAAGGAATGTTAAATGGTATATGATCATGGGTAGTTCTCAAACCTCCCATGAGATAATCTTATATATACTCGAGTGTAATATTCTATTTAAGTATCAAAATATCCCTTGTCTATAACCAATCAGATACTCTCACATAGCCTCATCAGTGGTACACGTCCTCAGTCTTCAATACTATAGGGGATATATTAAACACACACTAGTAATACAATATAAGGAAATTAATGTCCTTGAAAAACCTCAACCCACCCTCACTCACTATACTAATTAAATTTCTCATTATATATCGTAGAATGAAATCAACAATAATCATATCCTCCACAAAAAAACATTCCAATCATAGATTAATGGGGATTTAGGAATGGGTTTCATGCATTATGAAATAAAACAAATTTCCATAATGTTACATCTAAGCATTGAATTTTAAAATTATAAGGGTTTTTTTTCATAAATATCCATGATAAACCATTTCCAAAACAACAACATTTTATGTCTCCTTTCTAAGAGACAAACGTGCCTTTGGTTGAAAAACATTATTTATGTATACAGTAATATATGAATATATATTGGTGTATATATATGTGTATATATATTTATAAATATATGCATGTATTTACAAATAAATAAATATGTAAATATATATAGACCTTATTTAAAAACTAATTTGAAATCATCTCACATTTGGAAGAACATATGAACTAATGAGAAAGCCATACAATAAGATCTATAAAGCATATAATAACCATAAATCTATAAGGAACACCATAATTAAATAATTATAAAATTACCACAAACATATATAATCAATAAGCAATATAAAAACAATTCAAAACACACAGATAAGTCCATTTGAAACATATTCTCAAGAAAAAACCCTAAATAGCAATAATAATGTTAAACATCATGACTCAAATCCCAACATCCCATGGTATCCCATGTTTTTTAATGAGAGGTGGTGATCGAGAACATGCTGAAAACCTACCTCCTATTCTTTGACGATTCGATCAATAATCTAAAACCAATTTAATATTAAATTCGAAATTTTGTAACCTGTAACATCTAAAAAATCATAGGTTCTGATACCACACTTTTAAAACATTCTAGGTCTCCCCTAATTTTGGAACAAAAGATACCTTGTAAAATTACTTGCGTGGTGTTTCTGATTCCTGTGGGATGACAATACGATATAAGGTATTAGATAATACTCATTGGGAATGATTTCCCCAAGATAAATAATATTTTACAAGTGATAGAATTATACTGATAATAAGAAATTTGTAATGGATTTTATTTTTCATATATTTTTTTAGATATTGTATGGATTATATTTGAAACTATGAGCTGAGGTGAAGCCTGACTCTAAGGCCTAGTGTGCCTGGAATAAATGTTTTAAATATATAAAATATATTAAATAACACGCATGTTAAATCTTCTATAAAAAGTGTAATAAATTCTAAATGGGTGGCCCATATCAGAAATTAGAGGGCAATGTTGTATTCAAAGAATATGTTTACCTTAGGCCTGGTATAACCTTTGTCGATGTAGTGATTTTTTGGAATAGAAATCACAAGTGTAAAATAAAGAAAATAATTAATTAAAATAATTTTATATATCTATTGATGCAACAACCATATTTCCTTCGTTAAAGACAAGCTTATGGTAAATTTTTAAGGATAACTGGATAACCCTATAAATTAATTAGATCCACAAGATCCATTAGAGGATTTAAAATTGGTGAAAAAATATCATATCAATGATTGATGAACGATGTGAGATGGAATCATAGGATCTCACAAACGATTATGAGACAACTCTATTATTCATCAAAGATTAATCCATATCGATGTAAGGCATTCTTTTATTATATTTATTTCTTTTTTATTATTTCCATAAAGAACATGAATCAATAAACAAACATTTAGATTCATATATTGTCTGTATTATTAGATGGGTAAGTTTTTTTAATGATTTGGGGGAATCAATTTGAGATTAATTGTTATCCATTATTCTTTTCATTGAAATGACAATGAATCACTGTTGACACAAGTATCGATCGAGCTTCATTCCTCATGATGTTTCTTTCAATTTTCTCCCCTGATTTATCATTCCTCATGAGAATTAATCATTGGCCCATTTTTCAACATATTCCAAGGAAATATTTTTTTTCAACCCTTTCTTGGTGAAATGATACAATAGTGTAGCTTTGGGCTTGGAACAACATAATTGTGGTGTGATGACAGAAGTGGAAATAGATTGGACTATGTATACACCTGATTATCATGTTCTTTGTAATGAAATGAATAATTAAATTCACTGGTTTTTTCAAATGGATTTCATGGTTGGGTATAGATGATTCGATGATGAAAAGGCCCCAAAGACACTCTTTTATTCAGGCATGATATGTGGATAGATTTGTGGCTAGACTAGTAGAGAATATATATAGAATCTAGATATGGATTTCTAGAAAATAATTATCAAAATAGTGTGTACTATAGAGCTACCCGCCACGTAAAAACCATGTAGTGTTTTCTAGGGTTTCGAGGGGGAGTAAATTATCAAAAGAATGTCCCCTTGTCACAAGACATTTGGTACACCATTGATAGCTCAGAGTGCCCCTCGAATTGTATACGGACACAAGGTGCAGTACACAGGATAGGGCACATCAAGAACTCCTATATGGACATGGGAAAGCATGGAATACATTGGGAATGTCATGTACATCCACATGGGAAGGAGTACATGGAAAACCACACACTGTGTAATTTTACAAAGACATAGTCACGAACACAGACACAAGCCGTTTACATGGGAAGGTCCATATGTAAAAGAGATGGGGCATGTACCCCTAGTACACACTATGTACTCCATTGAGGTTGGGTCATATACTATGTACTCTATATCTTGAACAAGTTTATTTAGAGTGTGTTCCCCATATTCATTCTCTATGGGTTAGTATAGAATCAGTTCTCACATAATTTATGGAGATCCCTTCAGAATGACTTCATGAATAGAGTTGTTAGAATCCGTATGTGAGTCCCAAAGTGAGATCCACTATTAATATTCGTGCCCTTGGTTTAGTTCTTGGTATCATCATGAACAATACTATATAATCTCTAATCCTCCACATAACAGGTTATTCTATATTGAGCTATTGTTATACCCCATGGCCTTGGGTGTGATCCTCATCTGTGTGTCATATCCCTTTAGACATCCACTGTAAATTTCCAATGATGAGGCATGAAAAGAACTACCTCTTGGATGGATGTCATCAGTGCTATAAAAATTGTGGTGTGGGTTCTCCTAGACATGTTCTAATTGGAAATTTAGAGTTTGGATCCTAGGATGGAATTGTGGTGGTAACCTTAACTTGAACCATGTGTCCTTATTGAGCATATGTGGATATACTATTTATATGTTCTATAGAATTATTCCTATATAGAGATGAAAATTATTCATATGTTGTATGATTTTTGGTTTAGGAGTGTCCCATTGGGTATTTTTATACTCACCCCTTCATGGGGTCCTCCCACATGTGTATATTCTTGTACGGATGATCAACATTTTGATAGAGTCCTTGAGGGGCAAGGACCAAGAAGTGCTTGGTGAGACCAGACAAACAAAGGTATGTTCCTGTGGTATATTGATAGCAATCTCCATATTTACTTTTAGCTTGCACATGTTTTTAGAAAATGTGGGATCTTGTATTGGGCCCTTTTAAAATTCCTTTACTTCCTATCACACTGTGGTAATTGGATTATATTTATTAATTCATTGGTTCATTCTATTTTTTAACATTTAGCCATTGTTTAGGATTGGATATGTGTGCATATGTATTGGTACATAGGCTGAGACCTCCCATGTTAGTAATATGCCAACTCTATGCTATCTCGAACCCCTGGCACGTGGAGGAAGGATTTGAGAGTGTTAATATTGTTTAGGTGACAATGTTATGATTTTTGAGTTCCTATTTTAGGGCAGGGACTCCAGTATTAGTGTGGTGGTAGATGTACCCATACACCAAGACACTGGTCACCAATGTTTCAACTCGGAACATGATGACACTAGTTACAGGGAAACCAATGGTACACGTATCATATAATAATGGGTAGTAGTTTCCATGACATTTAAATGTAAGATCTTTTGATATAATCATTGACCACTGTCCATCTTTTTTACTTTTAGGATACCTTTGCGATGTATGACTGAAAGTATCCAAAATTAGGAGATTATAGAAGATTCCCTCAGTGATGAGTCATTAATAAAGGGAGTAGTTTTAGATATGTTACCTCAAGGTGATATACTAGCTATACGACCAGATGTAGCATAATATGGTACCCACATTACTAGGAGACGAGGTAAAAAAGATGAATTCACTTCATGAGTTTCTATGGAATAGACACATTAGGTTATGATTTGGGCCATACATATTGGTGATTGGGGTTTCTCTTGTGGTGGTGACGTGAGTATTTAATCTATCAAGTACACCATTATAACATAGGGTGGTGTTGGCAGCAATCCCAATCCAAGGATCATTATGACGATGGTGGGTGTTAGTGACCAAGTCGATTGACAAGGTGATTGTGTCATGGTTAGAGTTATAGTGCCTTTTCAGAGAGGATTTATCTCCAACTACACCATGGGATGTCTATTACCATGATATTTTATAGCTTCAGTAGGGTACCATGATAGAAGATAAGTATTCCTTACGGCTTACCAAAATATCCAGTTACATGAAAAATATGGTTTGGGACTAGTTATAGAAGGACTAGACCATCAAAAAAGGGATTCATAGAGATATCAAGTCCAGTTTTATACCTCTTTTCATTTCGACCTAAGATATGTTGCTGGAGTTAGCTTAGGCTTTGGAGAGTTTCAATGCTGACAAGATGCAATCAAGGGTTTCCAGAACATGGCCCACATAAATAAAGATATCAAAAGTATGGAGAATGTTTTCCTCTAATCGACCTCGATGTGCAATACATTTCAAGATGAGTTCTCAGATTAATATTATTTCGTTCAGGGCTCACAATATGGGTCTATTCAACGAAGTGTGAGGCAGTGCTACTCATGTAATGGTGGGGGATATCTTACACGAGCTTATATTACTATACATACAACTGAAAAAGATATTATGGATGAACCAATAAGGTATATATAGTGGTAGTATATTATTGGTCCATAAGGTAGAGGATGTGGTAGATGAGATGGTAGGGTATCTCGAAGTGGCAGATGCTTCGACCTGTTACAACTACAACCCCCAGGTGGTTCAAACTGGACTCACGAAGATAGAATATATGGGTGGGAATATGTACTGGTGGTTGAGGATTACGAACCAGAGGCTAAATGGATGATATGTGGTATGATATATTTATTTTATTCTTTGTATATATTATTGATATACATAGGTTATGTTCACCCCTTTATTTCCATATATCTGGTTCTAGAATTAGAGATTACAGTTGAGCTCCTGGCTTGACCCTTATATAAGGACCCATCCTTCAAACATTACATAATCTTGAATTAAATGGATAATTCACTTTGAGGATATTTTCATGTTTATTGTTTATAGAATTAGGCCATATATATTACATTATATCTCAAAAATTACAAATTAGTAACTTCTAGTCACTTTAAATTTTTTCATAAAATAAAAATTCTTGAAAAAAATAGTTGTGTCTAGTTCTATGTTTTAGACAGAATCAGTTTTCCTTTATCCCATCCTTGACCCTATTCATATTTATTTCCTTTGAAAAATATTTCAAAACATGGGATGATAAAAAAAATGAACAATAAGGGTTATAAAATAATGATAGAAACTATTATTCCATTAATACATACCAAGCATAATCTCATACCTCATGAAATCATCAGTTTTATTAATAACACATAGAAATAATAAATCATAAAGGTAACTTGTGGAATTTATATCATAATTACATTGTAGTTATCAAAACTACATAGAGAGTTACATTGGAATATCCATCATAATATATTCCCTAAATCTCATAGGTGAAACATTACTGTTTACCTATGTTATGTTACCCAATGCATTGGAGAGCTATCTCGAGCCCAACGACCCTACGTTTATCACAGAACCACCCTTATATGTACATAATGCCCAAAAACCATAAAATATTCATAACACATAAAACAAAAATAAATGATAGATAAAAGTTACACATCATCACAAATCCATTATAAAATAAAATTCAATACTAAAATACATAAAAAAAGTATATGGTATTTATTTTCCTTTTAAATACATTAACGGTAGTTAAGGAAGCCATACATCAAATAAAAATCACGGTGGAAGAAAATGTCATTGTCACTACTTAAGTTAAAAAGTAAATTTCTTTTTTTAGTAAAACACCTCATAGGAAAAAATTCCCATTGAATGAAATGAATTGTCCAAGGTGATAATATACCATATAAAATAATGTCATGTATAAATCAAAATATGCCTCAATGAAATGAGATTGAGACAAAGTCCCTTACAAAGATCACTTTGTAATTAAAATAGATCAGTTATGTGTATTCACTATAAGAAAATTGAAGTAAGTATAAATACATGATAAGATATAACAATTCCTTTCTAACATAATAAAATAAATACAAAAACAAGAAATTTAAGATCAACCCAACGAATTGAAATTTGTTTTAGAAACTCCCTTACCTCGTGTCCGAAGTGACCTGTTCCTTCATTAATCTCCATTATAAAAAATAAATTTAATTTCTACTTTCTTCAGAAACTTTTTCAGGTTTATTTTTCCTTTTATATCACTTGTTACCACGTTATAAACATTACATAGTCATTTATGTTAATACTGGTGTTTTTTTTGATATTTGGAACTTGAGACAAAAATGAACTTCTTATGATTACAAGTTATCCATGCGGTCAAAAGTGCATTATATCAAGAATGATTATAATTATTTTGATATCATATATATCATATATATCTATTATATATATTTATTTATAATATTACATAATATTTGGAGATAGTAAATGAATTTGCACAGTTCATTGAGACGGTAAGCCATACGTACACATGACTGCTACTTTCATTTCTATTTCATATTTTAATAGAATGAAAACAAAATGATACATAGTTATATTATAATTCCAACATAATATCATATATAATTTTATTAACTTCATCCTTTATATGTTCAATGTATGGCATGAACGATTCATATCTCTTTGAGCAGGCAGTAGTCTGCACTTCCCCAAATCAAATTATCGTATTAACCCACTATGGAAACCATAAATGTATTATATAAATTAAAAATAAATAATCATGGATACAATATTAATATAATATATATCACATATAAATACAGTTCCATCTTAATGTCCACCATGAAAGGCAGTAGGAGATAATTGTACAATCATAGTTTTGTAAGGCGTTACATTGCCATCCCCAGAAATAGTATTCTCTTTACCCATTAGATTGAGGTGTGTGTAAGTTTAGTACTAATCCATTTCATAAAAAACCTAGTATATTTAGGATACTGGTTTTTTTATAAAATAAAGTACTAAAAAGAGTTTATGGGGTTGGATAAGTAAAATGATAGAAAATAATGCATGGGAAGGCATTAGATTTAAATCAGGTAACTCTTTTTGGTTTGAACCAAAATTATTTTTTAAAGTTCCTCCTTATTCCAAAGTGAAGGCTACTATGAGGAAGAGAGGGATATAGATTTCTTAATTGGTTACTGTTTTGGACACGAAAAGGGTCTTGATAGGTGTGAGTAATGGGATAGAGGTTAGGGATTTTATAAGGGGGAGGAGGGTCTCTTTAAAAATGTCTGAAAATATTATTTTATTATATAATGATTTTTTAGTTACTAAAGGTGAAAAAGTTATTAAAGATTACGATAATATTACACTTGTTTGAATTAAAATCATCCAATAATAAGTGTGTGGTTCTTGGATTTTTTTTAATCTTTATAATCATATTTATTTAAATCATTCATTAATGAGGTAAACACTGCATCATTATTGTGTCACAAATAATTATATTTATTTGATGTCTCAAAATTTTTAAAAAATACCAAGATTTAGGAAATATATTTATCTTTGAATTGAATATTTATATTCAAAGATATAACACATATAATCAAATGTAAAAAATTGATTTACTAAATGATATATGTTTAAGGGATTTTTGTCATTACATTAAATCATTTAATATAAAGTGTCATTGTCACAATTAAGTGGATCCATGGGGTCCCACAATCGACCCAAGGATTACCATGGTTATAGAGGTATCAACCAGTAGGATTAGGATACATGTTAGGGAAATTTAACATTATTATAATATTTTTTTTACCTTAAATCACCCTATTTACCTTTAACTGAGGTAAATAAAAGTCAAAATTTACTATTCAACAAAACTTATTTTCATCTTATTGATCAAAATTTGATATACTAATAACAACCATGTATTTTATATTTTCTAAATTCAATTCATAGAAGTGGTAAAATGTCATTTAAATGAAAATGTCTGATTTTTAACAACTACTTAGTGTTTTCATTATTCATAAAAAAATTGATGGTTTATAGAAAAATACCAAAAATACAGCCTAAGATATATTGGATATTTTAATTTCAAAAATTATGTCTATTTTAACAAATTAAATACATATATGTTGAATTATTTAATTTAAGATTAATTACCATTGTCAAAACAAAAAGCATGTTTTTAAGAAAAAATAACTTTTAAAAGATTGACATTTGTTTATGTCCAGATTCAAAGTGAAATAACATACGATGACCAAAATTGGATTATATGGTAAAAATATAATATAATTAAACTTTAAAACCAATTATAAATATAATAAAACCATTAAATAAAATATATTAAATGGAATTATTGAATTAAAATATAGTATTTTTCACGGTTCATAAAAAATTGAATTTTATCAAAAAAAAATACCAAAACATTACCCAAAGAAAATTTTGATGTCATGATTCTAAATAAGAAATTTACATTGTCAAATATAACATATAAAAGAGAAACAAAACTAGATTTAATGAAGGTTCTCAATAAAAAGTCAGTAAATCGTCATTTTAATGACTTTTAGAGTATTTATGCTTAAAATGAGATTAATTAGAATTTTAAGCCACTAACTTTTATTATATAAATGTAAAAACAATTAAAAAATATTTATATTCATATTTTTCTTAGTTATGTTCATTCCCACCAAGAAAACAGCTAGGCCTTGACTACCATTTAAAATAATATTATATTATTATTTCTCAGTGTGACTCAACATTGTGTGCAATATTAGACTTTAGAGAAATCCATTGTTGTGTGTCTAGTTAGACACAAAATATAGAATCCCCTTTAAAAGTAAAATTAATATTTAATTGACTAATTTTAATAAATATGAAAATGCATCAGTCATTATTTACCTTGGATGTTACATCATTCCCCCCTATTTGAAATTGAACCCTCCAAATTTTTTTCCACTTATCAAATAAGTGGAGGTATTTATCCCTCATATCATTTTAATATTCCCATGATTCCTCTTCAATGATATGGGTTTTCTACAAGGCCTTTACTTGATGAATTACATTATTCTGTTACACTTTCTCCCTTATATCAAGAATCTAGTCTGGTTGTTCCACATAAGAGATATTTTCATCCAACTGAACTACCTCTTGCCTCAAAACATGAGGTGAATTCGGCATATACATTCTCAATATTGAAACATGAAAAACATTGTATACATAGGATAAACATGGAGGTAAAGCCACTATGTTTTCATCTGATTTATCTTTATCCAAGATTTCATAAGGTTCAATGAACATCAAACTAAATTTTACCTTATTACCAAAACAAATCACACTTTTCAATGGATAAACATTGAGAAATACATGATCACCTACCTCGAATGAAAGATCCTTCATTCGGTTATACAAAAAACTTTTCTACATGTTCTGAGCTGTTCTCATGTGATTCTGAATCAAAAAAACATTTTTATCATCTCTTCTACCAATTCTAGTCCCATCAAATTCCTTTCACCTACTTTATCACAAAAAGTTGGAGTTCGACACCGCTTTCCATATAATGCCTCAAATGGAGCCATCTGTATACTAGAATGAAAACTGATATTATAAGAAAACTCATCCATAGAAATATGTTTGTACCAAATTCCCTAGTAATCCTTTGAGTAAGCACGTAACATATCCTCAAATGTCTGAATTGTTCATTCTGACTACCCATCATTTTAAGGATGAAAAGCTGTACAAAAAATTAATTCAGTACCAAACTCCTTCTAAAGGTCTTTCAAAAAGTTAGAAGTGAATCTCGGATCACGATAAGATACAATGGAGAGAGGAACACTATATAACCTGATTATATCATTAACAAACAATCAAGAATGTTTATCTAGAGATAGATTATCTTGAATTAGAAGGAAATGGGAAGATTTGGTCAATCGATCAACAATAACTTATATAACATTGTTACCTCAAGATGTCTTCGGTAATCCCAAAACGAGGTCCGTCAATATATTTTACCATTTCCACTCTGGCATCGGTAAAGGCTAAAGAATACCTTTTGGAAACTTCTGATCTTCTTTAACCTTCTGTTAAGTCATATACTTCAAAGTAAAATCAGTAATATCTCTTTTCATTCTATCCCACTAGTAATACTCTAGAAGATATTTGTACATCTTAGTACTGCCAGGATGAACTAAAAATAGAGAACTATGAGTTTCACATAACAAACTCATTCTTCAACTGTGAATCACAGAGAACACATAATCTATTACTAATCCTCAAAACAAAATCATTATCAACATTAAAATCAACAATAACACCCTTCTAAAACAAATATACCTTTTTCTACAACTCATTGCCTTCCTTATATGCTTTATCAATACTGTCTGATAGAGATGATTTCAATGACACCTATAAAAACATAGAAATTTACAACACCAAAAAAATTCTATGCCAAAGTTCACCAAGACCTTAATCAAAGGATCTTTTTCGAATCATAACATGGTTAACGTAGCATTAATTGTTCGACTCAAAACATCAGCCACTTTATTCTCTTTTCCTTGATGGTATTTAATCGTGCAATCATAATCCTTGATTAATTACAACTATCTCCACGGTATAATGTTCAATTATTATTGAGTGAATATATACTTAAAATTTTTTTCATGGTATATATATCACATTTTACTCCATAGAAATGATGCCTCCAAATTTTTAAACCAAAAACAACAGTAGCTAATTCCAAATCTTGCGTAGGGTAATTTAACTCATGAGGCTTCAACTGACATGAATTTTAAGCAATTACCCGATCATTCTGCATAATCACACATCTAAGTCCTTTCAATACAGCTTCATTGTAGATAAAAAACTCACCATTTTTGTATGGCTGTAACAAAATAGGAGTATTCACCAATATTATATTCAATTACTGAAAATAATCATCACATTCTTTTGTCCAAATGAACTTAACACCTTTTGAGTTAACATAGTCATTAATCTAGATAACCATCAAATTGTTTCAAAAAACCTCCACTAATAACCTATCAAACCAAGAAAACTATTGATATTAGTTATATTTATGTTTCTTTGACATTCTTCAACAACTTTTGTTTTAGCAGGATCAACAGTTATGCAAATGTTTTAAACAATGTGACCAAGGAATAAAATTTTTTGTAACCAAAACTCAAACTCGCTGAATTTCCCATTCATTTTATTTCCATTTAAGGCTTCAAAAACAACCAAAAATTTAGGGACAAAATTATGAAAAAATAAATTAATGAAAAAAAAAATACATTTAATGTTTGAGTGTGATAATTATTGTAACACCCCAAGAAGTTTGATACATAAAATATTGACCGGTACTATCCATATCAATTAGGCATATGCTTCTTTTCAAAAGCCTACCCAATTAAAACTTCAACATTAAGAACTATTTTCATGATGTTGAATAATGATAGGGGACCTTATAGGATGTTTCTAGTGTTTTGTGTGGGTGAGGGTAAAGAAAACAGAAAGAAAATGTGTCCAAATGTTGGTATAACCATTAGATTGATATGTGGCCCTAGTGGGTAATAGAATATGGTCTGTTGTGATAGAAACTGTGGTATTACAAGAGAAATGTGTGGAAGATGACCAGGTTCAAGGCCTGGGGAGGTCAATTCCTGAAACATTTTATCAAATATAATACCCAACTAGTAGTGTATAAGAGCTTACTATGTTTGATATTTTTGGTCTACATCGTTTTAATTATCGTTTGGTGGTGGGTAGTGTAACACACTATATAAAAAATGAGATTTAAAAGAACATATGGAACTACCCCTATCAATAAGATGAACCCTTATTTTTGACAACCTACCTAATTATAATACTATAGTTAAGTATGTCTAGCCTTATATGGTGTCAAGATGGGTAGCCCCATTTGAAGTTCATTGAGGTGTGTGTGAGTGAGGACAAAAAAGACTAAAAGAACACATATTGGCTGGCAGGGATAGTCATTAGTATGATAAGTGAATCTGATGGTTAATATCCTATAACACAAGGGGAAGTAAACTATGGTTTTACCAGAGACCAATGGGGTTAGATTACTTGTTTTAAGGCCCAATGAGTTCGCGTCATTACAAATACTAATTGATGTGACCTAAATTTAACTATTCATAAAACAATATTAATGTAAAATACCAATCCACCTATATAGAAAATATATTTTTTTGTTTAGAGCTTTAAAATTGAATGAAAACAAATTTCATATCAAAAATCACATATATTTAGTTCAAATGGACTTTTTTTCCATTTGTACAAATACTTAAAATCATAATGTTTCTTCACTCCTAGATAAAAGCTTATAATTAGGAACATTATATTTTAATCACCCCTACTTATCATTATGATCTAGGAAAAACATTTGAAAACATGAGGTACAAAATGATCAATAAGGGGATTTAAAAGATGAGAAAACCTAATAGGTCATTAAAAAACCTAAATTCTATTGAAAAAAGTGTTTATTTTAAATAGAAGAAAATTTAGGATTATTGAAAGATTTATTTTAATCATAAATCAAATTTATTCCTCAAAAGGTTTCATAAACATGTATAATGAAATGAAACCATTGAACAAATAGGCTATATGCATGGATTTAAACCGAAAGTGGAAGTCCCATATTAGTTGAGTGATTTTCCATAAGTTAAGTCCTAGACCAATAGTTTTACAAAACCATTAGTAATGAATGATCGTTATGGGAAATGTAATAAGAAAAAACTATAAAAACATTAGAGCCAAACTGTTGGTTTATGTAACCTATTAAAACATTATAGCATTGTATTATGATCTCAAGACCTTCATGTTATATCCCAATGATGTTACCAATATGGTACAACATTTTTTAGGTTTATATATTCAAGTGTATATATATATATATAGGAATAATTTATTAATTTTTTATTATTCATTGTGATTATTATTATTTCACATATTTTTTTATATAAATATATTCAAATTTAAATTGATACATATATGTTTCTTAAATATGATTTACATATTCATAAATATATATTTACACTTAATATATAATAAATTTTGTGAATATAATTATATAAAATTATTAAAAATTAATATAAATTAATAATTTTATAATGAGTATTTTATATTATACAGTGAAAAAAGTTTCTTATAAAAAGATTAATAAATTAATTAATACCTTATGAAATGTTAAAATGAGTTTTTGAACCTCAAACAACCATAACATTACATCAAGGTGTCCATTTTATCTCTATGAGATACAAAATTTAAGAATTAAAAAAATCAAATGTTATTTTGTCTAGGAGTTATAGTCCCTATTTTTTAGGTCAAAAGGACTTCATAACCATTGATTTAGAAAGGATACCATACGTTTTGAAAATGTGACAAAATATCATATTTGATTAGAAGATTTATCTTATCTTATTTAGAGAGATTGAATTTATTTCTAGGGATTATTTTCATATTGATATTATGGTGTCCAGAATATATTATTTTCGTGTTTCATTATTAATTATAATTAAATATATGTGTGTATATATATATACATATATTGGAATATATTTATATGTAACAATTTAATTTTATATGTAAATATTTAAAAACATTTACATATAAAATATATTTATAAATATATAAACCATATGAAATTAAAAAATTATTATCGTTTCATGTAAAATAAATATTTATATATATTAAAATAATTATATAATGAAATATATATATACATATATATATAATGATAGGTGTTTTTAACCAACTTATTTATATGTCCACTACCCAATACTAATTAACAAATTATTAATTAATATGAATTTGTTTAAAAAAAATTATAATTTTTTTCACTAAATATATTTTATTTTGTTTGTAAATTCTTATTTTGTAATATAAAAATAAAATTTAAGAAAATATATTATATATATCAACATCAATATAACTATATATTAAAATATGTGTAACAATAATAATAATTATTGTTATAAATATATATATATATATATACATATATATAAACATTTAAGACAATGAATGGGAGTGGTATTGGTTTAGAATATAAGATGGAGTTCTTGGGAACAAAAAGTGTTAGAATTTTGTTAATAAGATACATAAAATGGTGATCTTATTAGTAAATGTGGCCAAAACCATACATATTCCCATAGTTTTGTCAAAAATTGTTCTAGGACCATTTTCAAAAAATCAATTTCCAGCAAAATGAAATGAATTTTTGAGGTTTTTTGGGAAAGGATGAAAATTTAAAATCATTAAAAGATAAGAAACATTTCAATAAAATATATTTCTTTATTTATACATAATACAATTTTTTATTTTTTAAAATAAATTTTAGGTCATGTGAGAACCTATAGAAAAGTGTACTATCGAACCAAAGCATTCAATAAAAATTGAACAACCATAATCCAACCACAAGACCCCAATATACAAAATATATTTAAAAATTCAAAAATATGAGCAAGAAAAAAATAAAACCAATGCCACCCTATCAAGATGAATGATGCATGTACCAATTATTGAAAGAGATCCACATCTACTAACTTATATTAAGAACAATTCAAACACATCAATACTCCGCGAACCACAACAAAACCATCATCATAACATTTATCTCTGCTAAACATCAGATGTTACATTAAACACCCATGTATTATTTATGGGAGAAAAACTAACCAAGACCAAACATTATAGTATATTATCAACCCAAAAATTATAAAAAACATTGAAATAATTCATTATCATCATGGATGATGCACCTAATAAATCTTTCTAGACTAGATAAAACTAAGAAGAATAAGAAAAGTCATTAGAATCCTAAAGGAATCGGCGAAGTCTACCAAGTTTGATCCTCCTGGCACACCATCGAAAACTCAAAGAGTGAATATTAAGCCACCTATAAAACAACTATTATACTAGCCATAGAGAGCAGAAGAACAAGATACATGAGTTATAATGATCTAGTGTTTTCATACATAGTTATTACATCTTAATAGATGAATATTCAATACATTTGACAAATACAAGCCTGACATCCATAAAGCTTTATTGTCTTTGGAGACTAGTAACACAATATTACTATTTGATGAAATATATTAAACATATTCATGAAATATCTTCACATTTATTACACTTTATATACATACACTACATCAACCATTGTAGGTAAAGGAAACATAAAGGTGAGCATAGATGCTCATTAAAGGAAAACATGGTATATATCAATCGATGATTATATAAAAGTATAATATAATCATAAGGGTGTGATATTATAAATATAATTTTAAAAATTATATACCAAATCATCCATGTAACAAAAGAATAATTCATGAAATAAAATATTATTATTTAAAAATACTTGATCCATATGTGTAAAAAATAATTATAAATAAATCATGAACTAGAAGTTCATGTAATATAAGTGTGGCACAATCAAAAATATATAAATGATTATTTATGTGAATATTTACATACACAGCAATCAAATTATAATGAATTATTCATCAACACCAATTTCCCATTTTATAATAGATTTGACTATACGATTGAATTAATGTATGTAGTTCCTCAATTTCAAGAGGTGGTGAATTTTAAGTTTAAAAACATTAATTTTTTATCCTTAAGAGAACTATGTTTAACAATGATAAATTAGGTAAATTTTCAAATAACCTTTATGTTCTTAATTATTAAATAAACTTTCTCAGGGTCCACAAATGTGAATCCCAAAAAGAAACCTAAGAACAATTTTCTTAAATGAAGATTCTACCTTAAAGGATATAGAATCTTATTTATTAGAGAAATTAATGTACATTAAAGAATAAGAATATTATAAATTCTTAATTTATCAAAATACAGTTGAAATAAGACATGATATAAAAACAGTTAACAGGATGGAAATCATTTATCCCAAAGAGTTTGGTATCCAAAAACCATATATAAAGGTCCCTTGATTTATACTTTTATGAAATTCTATCTTACCCACAGTAGGGTAATACCTCAATATTAATATTGGAATTTGTGTTTCCATCCCCACAATACATTGATATTTAAGGTAGTCAACACCTCATACTTTCTATCCCTAGAATCCCTCGATTGTACTCAGAAACAATCGGAGTCGCACAAAGCAAGCTGAACAATATGTTCTGGGATGGTTTAACATGTTCATGAAACTCACAAAGCACGAGAGACTTTCTCCCTATATAAATCACTTAACACCATCAAAACATGTAATCTCTAGGTTTTTTGAATGATATTGAGCTACTTCAAATGATCTCTTATTTATAAGAAAAACATCAACAGTTGGATCCTTCTGTAAATGGTCATATTTTTCCTTGAATTTTAGGGGGACCTTTACAATTGCCACTCAACCAATGGTTAGTTAAAATAAAATTGTATGAAATAAATTTTATATAAAAAATCATGTGTAAAAAAATGAAGTAATTTATGAAAATAATATACACCCATATCTAAGAGAAAATGAGGGGACAAAACAAAAACAATTTACATGGTTCACTACTAATGGCAAGACTAATAAGAATATAACAACAATGTGTTAGTCATACCTAAATCAAATATGATTAACTAGTTATTGTGGAATACTAGTGATTAGACACATTAACTTAATATTAGGAATAATGATAATACATGAATTTTAAAGAGATAACACTTCTTCCCTCAGAACACATCTACTGTCTCCCTTATCTCATTGACTAGGGTGAAGCCTATAAAGACCCGTAAAAATCAAGGTAATTTTTTTTCTTAATTTTCATTGGGATTTTAAAAGAACGCAGTTTCTAACGGCACCTGATTCCGAGGCCCGGTGTGCCCAGAATTTTAATCCGAAGTTTACCTCGGGTAAGTTTAGTGAACAAACGAGCGTGTTATTTCTAACTTTTGAACCGGTGCTCGGAATCAAATTCTGAGGGCACTGATGAATTTGCAGCGCCGATATTTTTTTAGGAACACCTTTTTCGGAGTTGCGTTTTCATGGGAGGATTTGTTAAAAATTTGTGGAAGTTAAAACAAAAATCGAGTTACAATTTTTATTTCATTTAATAGTTTTATCCATTGAGTGAAAGTTGGGGTAACCACCCAACTTCCCATGGGAGGTTATGAGAGTGGTGGGGCCCACACGAACACCACCCCTTCATCTTCTCTAACCTTCCATAACCCTCCATTTAATAATTCAAGTTGAGTTAATTAATAGAATGGATTAATTCAACTTTTGAATTTCAAATGCTTAAGTTATGTTAACAAAATAAGTAAAGGGTTTTTTTTTATTTTGGTTGGAACTTGTTGAGTTGGGAGGATTTGGGAGAAAAAGGGAAATCTCTTGATGTTCTTACTCCTCGGAAAAAAATGCGAAGAATGCGAAGAATGCTGGATCCTCGGAGATCGACGACGCGACGCTGACGAATCATTTCTCCACAACGCGAATCTCTTCTTCCAAGACGTCTTCTTCCGCGATGGTTATTTCCACGACGAACCCTCGCTCAACGAATTCGATGAGGTAGGGTTTTTAAGAATTTCTATTTCGTGATTACTTCCGTCGCTTTCTTCCTTCCAATTTGAACCGCCTGTTATCTCAATAATGGGAGGAGGTTAGACCGCACAAACACAATAGACCCTCCTCCCCATTGTTGGTTGATTTATGTTGCTGCTTGTGTAAGGCGGCGCGGTGCCGAAGCACCGCGCGGGAAATGTTAAAGGAAGGGCGGAGAAGCGCAGCGCCTTTGCGCCGCACCGTTGGAAACAAACTAATCTGCGGCACCATCGCGCCGCGCCAAAGAACCTCGATGGAACCTCGAAGACACCGCGGCCGTAGAGGGGCGATGTCAGAGGGGCGCGGTGTCGTCCCGCAGCGCTGGACGGACCAGGCTGCGGCTGAGGCCGCGGAGGAGCAAGGACTGGCGGCCGGTTCCGGGCCGCCTGCATTAGAGCAGGGGGACCGGCCCGTGCCGGTCCCATGGCGGCAGTAGCCGGCCGGCCGGAGCGGGCATGCCAGTCAGGGGGAAATCGAAGGGTCTGTAACCCCCGGTTGGCCAGAAAAGCGGCCCCCATGTGGGTCTGCTGTTACAACAAGCGGGGGGAAGCACCCCCCCCCCCCCCGTGCCTCTTCGCTCGGCTGAAACGACCGAGCCACCTGGCTGGCGCCAGCGGGCCGGGCCGGGCTGCCCCAGCCAAGCCAGGCCGCGCCCAAGTGGGCTGGACCCGGACCTTGGATGGTTCGACCCAGTTCGGGCTGACCTAGAGGGTATCGGACCGGGCCCGAACCCCCTAATACCAGACCTCTCACGGTCCTTTGCCCATAACATGGGATGGGGACCTCTGATCGATGCACCGTTAGCTGCGATGTGATCCTTGGATCGATACAGTCTTTTCAGTATATTACACTCATAGTTTCGGAGAACTTTGGGTTCGGCCGGGTTGGTTCGTACATGAAACCAACCGGAACCTCAGAGAGGAAACGCTTATAACTTGAGCTCCGGACATCCGATTGATGTGTCGTCAACTTTGTTGGATTCCTTTTAGTGAGACAAACCTTTTGGAATAATCCCCTCAAGGTTTGGACATAGGTGGAGTACAGTCGGGTTGGTTTTGACATAAAAACCAACCAGACCCCTAGGATGAAAAAGCCAATAACTCTCAAACCGGGTGTCTGATTGACGCACCGTCTATGAAATTGAGTTCCTGTTGACAATACTAAACTTTTGGATACATCAACTCCGGACTATGTTTCAATTGATGTATCAGCCCCTCGGCTCGTGGAGCGGACCCTCCCGAACGAGAGTGCTGTGTGCGGGAACCCTAGAGCTGGCTACGACTGCGACTGCAACGACGATGACGACTGTACAGAAATCCTTCGTGGATTCGACGGCGACGACTACAGCACTCAGCGATCCTACGTGGATTAGTTCTACCGATCTTGTGTGGGTCAGCGCTCAGCAGTCCTGTGTGGGCCAGCGCCTACAGATCCTATTTGGGTCCGATCCTGTGTTGGTCATTGCGATGGTTAGTTACCTATCAATCCATTGTCAGTCATTGCAGGGGTTAGTACCTAACGAACCAGTGTGGGTCTGATGGCTTAGATGAATCAGTGGAAATATCTGATCATCACTATCGTCTTACGAGGAAGTATACATGTATGAGCTGAATCTTGACTTTCAATCCTTATCTTCGGTAAGTTTGACTTGATATCCTATGTGGATTACGTTTTTCTTTCTTGTGTGGAATGTGTTGTGTTTTCTTCTGTGGACTGGGTTGTACTTGGGATCAGATGTTGTAGCTGAACGAGAATTGATGACTTAGGTATATGTATGGGAATATACCTAAGAAGTGTCGGATGTTACTTCATGTTTGTATCTTTCCTTTGTGGATTATCCTTTGTGTATTCTGGGTGACCATCGGGGTATTGGGGTCCCTACTGAGTATCTTATACTCACCCCTTCATGGGCTATTCCCACACTACGTTGTGTTGGTTGTAGACGACGGATATCGCTGATCGTGGTTGAGGCTTGCAGAGCAGTCGGTACCTGGAGGTGGACCCCATGGAGGGGCATACTTAGAGCGGACGACTTGACCCAAGGAGCTGTGGAGTCCATCTGTACCCACCCTTCTGTTGGGACATCTAGTGGACGGCTCGAGGCTACGGATTTACTTTTCAGTTGTTGTACTCCCTTTTTCAGTTGTACTTTACTTTCAGCTTGGGTTTGTATTCTGGACCACTTACTTTTCCGCACTCACTATTGTACCCAGTTTTTTCTTAGTGTTTACTTGTGCTTGCTTGCTCTATGGTGATTGTTTACTTTACAAAGGCAATGCCTTCCCTTTTTAATGGGAATTACGCCTTGGTGCTAGTCACCAGCCCCTAGCCTATGGAAGGTGGGCTTGGGGTAGTCATGGCACGGGCCCCGAGGACAGGTCGTGACAAATTGGTATCAGAGGTGTTCGATACTACCACAAAATCGAGGACTCTGATCTTTTTCTATGTGAAGAAATAGTGTTAAGAGTATTGAGTGTGGTTATCAGTCCATGGAGTCCAGTGTCGGTGCGACGGCTGACGTATCCGTACACCAGGCCCCTGACTTCTGCTTTCCGACATAATGCATGAAAACATAGATTTCTTGTGTGTTTCAAGTTTTCTTTGTGATTAATTTCTGTCAGCTCACTAGGTATACTGTTTGACCGTGGCGCACCTGTTTCTTTTCAGGTATCCCCATGACAGCAGCCAGCTAGGGTTCCAAGAGTTGTGGGTGATGACAGCCCACCGAGCGACGAGGCCTCGGTTCATGGCCCTTTGACAGTAGAGGCACCTGCGGTACCGCTACCCGCCGAGCCACCGATGCTACTAGCCGCTGACGATGCATGTCGCCTGAGTGCACTGCACGGGTTTCAGCATCAGCGACCGCCAAGGTTCCGCGGGGAGACAGACCCTCAGGAAGCCGGGGATTGGATGGAGGCAGTTGTACAATTTTTTGTGTTAGTGAGGACACCATAAGACCTCATGGTTATCCTCGCAGCGAGCCTACAACACGCGGTAGGAGGCAGATGGTAGAGCTTGATGCTCTAGGTGCACGGCGAGACATCTCTTCTCTGGACGGACTTTGAGAGCCTTTTCCGCTCGGAGTTCGTCCCAGCCACCATCCGTGCGGTGCACATCCAAGAGATTCTACAGCTGTGGAAGGGAATCTTGACGGTCGCCCAGTACTCGGTGATATTTACTGATCTCTCGCGCTATTCGACGGACATGGTACGAGACCCATTCATCCGGGCCCGGACCTTCGAGCAAGAATTGAGGCTGGAGATCAAGGCATCGCTGGTATCCCTCAACATTCTGACACAGGCAGGGGTACTGGAGCGAGGATATCCTATGTATAGCTCATTCCACTATACTATTAGATTATAGTGCTGGATAACATGTTTGCACTCCATACTTGATAGTTCACCGTATTTGGTGACTATTCTAGACCACCACGTCGTAGCCTTGAACCGATGGTATAACTAACTCCAATCTGTCACCATGAGTGGACACCATTGAGTTATCGACGAACAAGGTTTGATGTACATATACTCTTCTATATAGTGAAGCTCGTCCACTCATCCACTGATGATACATTTCATCATTATTGTGGGGACCACTCATATTGAGTTACAGGGATGGGATTAACGACAAATTATTTACCCAGTCCACAAAACAAATGGTACGTATATATATTGGCCATCCTCCATTCATTATAAATGATCAAACAATCATAGAGGGTATTATAAGAGCTTGTTGGGAAGTCCTAACCCCACTATTATACTAGAGAACTAAGGTTCCCAAAAGCTTCTGAAAGACCTTATCGAAGAGCCATATATTTCAGTCGAGATTAAGGAACCAAAAATGAAACTTGTTGATATCCTTAACTGCAAAACTACTATGAGTTGTTAGAGAACTGTTGAAGTAGATCAGTTATAGTACGTATTAAGGATCCCACCCCAAGCACGCAAGGTGAAGCATAAGCAGCAACTCTTTTTGAACCCAATTCTAAAACAAGATCATGATCATGGTTTGATTTATAATCCAATATGAACTGAATTTCATCCCATTCAACCCTATCTAGAAAAAAAAAGAGTAGCTTACATAAAGCAAATATAATCCTTTTCTTTTATATTAGCCATTGATTCCATTCCCTTGAACCCTCATTCATCTGTCATCGTCTAACAAGACCATGAAAGGAATTTATATCTAGAGTACCATTCTCTGAGCTGAGGGTTAATATCATACCTTCATTATTGTTTGAATAGAATTTATATCTAGAATATCGTGTAATGTTGGCAAATACACTCTTCTATATTGTGTTAGTTAATTCAGAATAACTAGTTGTTCTGAGATCACTAGAAATATTATAATCGAGTGGCCTTGAGCATATATATATTGGCCACCGAGGATATCCTAGATAGAGGTCCTATTGATCATTAATCCAGTCTCTACTTGTCTATGTACTAATGAAATTGTGTCGGTAATGGTGTTTTAGCACCGTCCCCTACCAGCGTATGCGATACTCACTTAGGATACTTCTAGAAATTGATTTGTGAATCTATATTCCAATGAAATATTTGGTATAATATATGTAGTACATATCATTCATCTAAAAACTCCATATGTAGAATGTCTTCTTATCATGCAACATTCTAGAAAGTAGTATTTCGTCAACATATGGTACTAGAAGGAGAAAAATTCTCCCCAAGTACTCCATTTCACAATATCTTGGTATATAAAATGATCAATGCAATTTTGCATAAACCCTTGTCACCTAATAGAATTTGAGGTACCACTGATAAGAAGAATCGTCCATATACCGACTTCATTACCCTACACATCGATGCACTCCTTCGAGAAGATTCCATGCCTTAACCTTATATTATAAGAATATCATAAATGATAACTTTTAGCTTCTGAGTGATAACAATCAATGATGTAAAACCATTCAAAATCATCCAAATTATCATCAGTTGAAACCTATCCCCTACACCCTTTTCTATCACCCTATTGGCTACTATAGAATGAAATGGAGTGTATAGATGGACAGATTGCTAAAAACACAAAAGCAATTTAGTCTATAAATATATATTAGTACCAGAGTTATAGAGGGACAATCCTGTGATGCTCTTCTACTAGTAGTTCATTGATCCTGTTAATAGTAGGAAATTGGGACTAGTAATGTGATGGTCAATAGGTGGTGGTAGTGCGCTGGAAATGAATAGATACACCATATTCCCCATGATCCTATCAGGTTGGTTGGTGGGGTTTGGGTGCGATGAGTGGTATTGTTCAAGCCAGTATACCAGCAACACTAGTCATGTTAGTGTACTGGGCACTGGGAATGGTGGGATGGGTAGATATGGGATCAACTTAAGCTGATTTAAAGAAACATAGCGTGTTTGGGTTGGTTGGGATGAAATTGGTAGTTGTAACCCACTAGGCCGATAGGTGCAATGTTGGATTCTCAATTCAACCCACACCAATTTCTACTTGTGTCATCTTCTCGATTGATCATTTGATGGGTAGTGTGAAACCTAGCATGAGAGCAGTGGAAGTGAGACTGGTCATAGAAACCAAAAATAGCTGAAATGGCAGTGCAAAACGAGTTGGGTGATAACAATCATTCATTACTGGTATATGGGAATAATGGAGCATGAGGAGATAGAATGACTATGGCAGACAGGGTTGAAAATATAGGAAGCTGGGATAATCAAGTGGCTATGAGATGGGTCATATACACATTCTATGACTGCTCGTATATATCAATCCAAATATGTTGTTCAACATTTTCGTGGTTGATGTCAGACCCTTGCCTTTGATAGTGGTGTTTCCTGAATCTAGCCCAGGCTTATGTGGAGCATAAGGACCATTTTTCTAGTTGTAGCGTAGGTGGTACACTAAAGTTATGATACTATATATGTATATTTGCATTCATATACATGATACTAGACATGTGTTAGTATGGTCAGGGGTCATGTGATTGTCAGAGCACCTAACGGGACTAAAAGACAATTAATCCTATGTTACTCGTGTTGTGGGGGGATTAAAATTTTCATCTATGCTAAATGAGCCAATAGTGAGGCTAGTGATGGAATGAACTGATGGATGGTGAATGAAATGATCCTTGTGATATATTCATGGGACTAGTGTATGGGTATGAGCTAAGTGGAATGGTAAATATTAGAGTTGATTACTGAACACTCGTTGCAAAACTAGATAATTCAGATGAGAAACGAAGTCTGGTATACCACTTGCTCATGTAAAACTATATAAGACTAGGTTGATACCTCAAGCACTTGCGGAAAATATATATAAGTACCATCATCACTCTGACCTGCTGCTTATGTGATTGGATGATTGCTGAAACTCCACACACCCCACTTGGATTGATCTCCTACAGGTGTGATAGAGTTGGCCTTGTAGTACTAGTGGTAACCATACACCTACATGTCCATATTGACTAGGGGTCGATTCCAAAGGAATCTTTCATCCTGTCATCAAGGGGGTGGTTTAACTAGTCATGTGACCCTCATAAATGGAGTGGTTGGTGTGTATGAGTCTCCCATCATTAACCCTCGATGCTATATAGGCACAATACTGAGTTTACTATCTCGCGATATTTGAATCAAGATCTCGCACCTCATGGACCATGGGGGTCTGACCATTTCTATCCAGGAACTGGTCATGCACGTTCTGTAGGCAGCATAGAGGGAAGGAAATTGGAAATGTTTCAATCTCTTGATGTTGTGGTGTTGAGGGTGCTGGAAAAATCGATGCTCCTAGAGTGGTTCTAATATCACAATTATGTTGATCATTTGACCCTATATTCCCCGCTTGAACTCGAATGGATAGCTTGACTATTAGAATATAATGGTGGGGATGAAATCATAGTGTCCAACTAGGACCCATGGATGAAGGACGTTTCCTAGACACTCATATCCATCCATTGTCATTGCTCATTGAAAAGAGAGTAACCCCAACCTCCTAGTACTTATATATATTGTCAGTAGTTGAAAGAAATCTTTTCTTTGACTGGCATCACTATCGGAACTCCAACTCAATAATTGTTCTTGTTAGATACAACGACATCAGAAAACAGTGAATTCAATGCCACCCAAACCTCCTCCATTTTGAATTGGCATCGTTTCCATTGGCAATGCATCAACCACCGTAGGCTGCCCCGAGCTAGCATTAGAGGAGAATTGTTATTCAATTGCATGTTTCATATAGTTGTTAATGAATTGGTTTATGAATTGAAAAATGGCATAACATTGTTGTTGGATTCAAAACTCCATTGACCGAGTGAAAAACATAATATTCTATCTTAGGAATAAATAAATGAGAGATTCTGCTGGAGTGACTATGCTTTCCTAATTTACTATTGACATATTTTTCACATATGATGTCAAAATTTTCATCAAACACCAAGCCACTCAAATGTGCATTGACTTGCCTTGAATTAGCCATATCTATATCCGTAGACCCCAAAACACATGGTCACTCTGAAACATCAACAAACTCAATCACCCATGTGGAACACATCCACCAAAACCATCATCTTAATAGTAAAATCGTGGTATTTAATTTTAGGTAGAGTATATCCTAGTTAGTATCAACATGAGGGACCATTTGGGGTTTTTGTTCATCGATATCACCAGTTTTATCCTCACCCCGAACCAAACGAATTGAACAAGTGGATATTGATTTCCCGGTGCTCTAGGATACTATCATTTTACGTGGGTATAATCAATCCATGTACTCTTATATATTGTCTATTGGTAGACCATTATAGGTACCACTATAGACACCTTTTTGGTGCCTATTATGGCTCTATATTGGTCCAACTATTTTATACCAAGATGTGACAACTATGGTCTACTACATATATTATACTGAGGGTTTCATTCCTCTCCTTTTCCCCCAGTAGTTCAGGTACCTTGGTAGACATACCAGGGGAATGGTGTTGGCTATCTTATTGAATGACCAATACATTCGAGACCATCCATGCAACAATTTCTTGTCACATGGCCTTTGGAAACCCCTAGAGTCATGCAATCGAACATCGTTGAATGGAAAACCCTTCAGGCCTATTATTCGAGTGGCAATGAAGGGTTTGAAAGTTGGACTTCTAAAAGGCCAATGGAAACATTGCAATCACCTTTTCCATATCATGTTTTCCATCTCTCTTCTGACCTTCCCCACTCCATTTCCATCATAATAATAAGACCACTATAGGTACCACTATTGGTAAAGAACGACCTATAGTTGTTTCTATAGTGGTCCGACCTTGATTCCTTTCATGAACACTCAATCCACTACAAAACTATGAGCATTTGAACACATGCTAATCCAAATTGAGAATGAAATGGAGAGATAGACCACCCATTTTCATATGCTGATTAGTGTGGAGAACCAATCATGAAAGGGCCAATTATCTGAATGAAGATACGGGGTTGCAATATGTTGAGAACATGATGATGCATTTTCAATATAATCTTGAAACCACCATCCTCCCAACCAAACTCATGGTGATCCAACCAACTTCCTGGCATGATTCCCATAGTTTGAAATGACCGAAATGTCCAAATAGACAATTCCTACATCGACTGGTCTGAACCGACTTTCGAGCCCTCCACCAATTCCTTTACACCTGCAGCACACCTATTATTTCCATTGAGTATCTCTATTTGATTTTAGGTCTCTTTGAATATAGTTTGTGGTTGTATAATGATGATATGAGATATGGGCCCAGGTTTTCCCTGGACCCATTCCTTGGTCTAACCAATCTCCAATGGGGTACATACCGGGATATCCCGACTACGGTTTCCTAGGCGATCAATGGGATACTTCACGCATCACATGTACTCACTAGGATACTTCAGGTATCCCAGGTACTCACTGTGGTACTTCAGGTATCCCAGGTAATCACTGGGCTACTTCACGTATCCTAGGGACTCACTAGGATACTTCACCTATCCCAGGTTCCCATTGGGATACTTCACATATTCCAGGTCAAACACAGTAAAGAGAAGGTGAGTCTTCTAGCCAAGGACATCTTGGTATTTGGAGGGCCTAGTTAGTTAACACCTATACAAGAAATAAACATTCCTCTATATTGAGAAATTGAGCTTCCTTATCGTCCTCATTGGAGTATTGGATGAATTATCCCACGACCTCCAGTTCAATTATGAGCTACCACTGACTGCACTGAATGAGTAGCGATAGCACTAGTTCATTTTAACTCCATCATTTCTATTGAAAATAACCGGCCATTCATTACATTCCCATATGTCACATATCATGATTCTAGCCATGAAAAAACTAGCGAGGGCACCCCAATAGATTCTGGGTAGATGGATTGTAGATACTAGATCTAGTGGCATAGGATTTGATACTGCTAGTGGTTCAATACAAATAACCTAGACTCCACCTATAAATGGATCCTCTATTTCATTCAACATGGGAGTGAACACCAACAAATCCATTCCCTAAACCCACTTTCAATACGCAGGTAGAGTGAGACGATATTTCCAAATGCCCAAGAACCAAGTAAGACTATCCAATTATAGAACCCTGAATAGGGTCAAAAAATAACTAATGGAATTCATTTTTCTATCCACTCCAATACCTTATTAACATTGAAAAATAAATTCAACCAATTCCCTTTCAACTATCAGGTTATTGGGAGAATCACGACGGTAGTATACTATATGTGTTTCTTCTCATATGGTCAATTGGATTCCTTTCATTTTTTATTTCCAATATCATCATGAATTTCATAATGTCAAAATATATCTTACAACTTATGGAATGAGGTGGTTGAACTATAACAGCAGTTAGACCAAGCATCAATGTTCCACTGGCTGTCATTCAGTACATTTCCCATTGGTTCACTTGGGGTCTAGGAAAGACGTTTTGTGCTAGATTATTTTTCAATGTTAATATGGTATTGGAGTGGATAGAAAAATGAATTCCATTAGTTATTTTTTGACCCTATTCAGGGTTCTATAATTGGATAGTCTGACTCGGTTCTTGGGCATTTGGAAATATCGTCTCACTCTTCCCACGTATTAAAAGTGGGGTTAGGGAATGGATTTGTTAGTGTTCACTCCCATGTTGAATGAAATGGAGGATCCATTTATAGGTGGAGTCTAGGGTATTTGTACTGAACCACTAGAAGCATCAAATCCTATGCCACTAGATCTAGTATCTACAATCCATCTACCCAGAATCTATTGGGGTGCCCTCGCTAGTTTTTTCGTGGCTAGCATCGTGATATGTGACATTTGGGAATAGAATGAATGGCCTGTTATTTTCAATAGAAATGAGGGAGTTAAAATGAACTATGGTTATCGCTACTCATTCGGTACAGTCAGTGGTAGATCATAATTGAACTGGAGGTCGGGGGACAATTCATCCAATACTCCAATGAGGATGATAAGGAAGCTCAATTTCTCAATATAGAGGCATGTTTATTTCATGTATAGGTGTTAACTAACCAGGCCCTCCAAATACCAAGATGTCCTTGGCTAGAAGACTCACCTGGTCTTTTCTATGTTTGACCTGGCATATGTGAAGTATCCTAGTGGGAACCTGGGATAGGTGATGTATCCTAGTGAGTCCCTAGGATACGTGAAGTAGCCCAGTGAGTACCTGGGATACCTGAAGTATCCCAGTGAGTACCTGGGATACCTGAAGTATCCTAGTGAGTACATGTGATGCGTGAAGTATCCCAGTGATCGCCTAGGCAACCGTAGTTGGGATATCCCAGTATATACCCCATTGGAGATTGGTCAGACCCAGGAATGTGTCCAGGGAAAACCTGGGCCCATATCTCATATCATCATTATAAAACCAAAAACTATATTCAAATAGACCTAAAATCAAATAGACTTACTCAATTGAAATAGTAGGTGTGCTGCAGGTGTAAAGGAATTGGTGGAGGGCTCGAAATTCGGTTCAGACCAGTCGATGTTGGAAAAGGCTATTTAGACATTTCGGTCATTTTAAACTATGGGAATCATTCCAGGAAGTTGGTGGGATCACCATGAGTTTGGTCGGGAGGATGGTGGTTTCGAGATCCTGTTGAAAATGCATCATCATGTTCTCGGCATATTGCAACCACGTTTCTTCATTCAGATAATTCGCCCTTTCATGATTGGTTCTCCTCACTACTCAGCATATGAAAATGGCTGGTCTACCTCTCCATTTAATTCTAAATTTGGACTAGCATGTGTTCAACTTCTCATAGTTTTGTAGTGGATTCAGTGTTCATGAAAGTAATTTTGGTCGGACCACTATAGAAAAAACTATAGATAGTTCCTTACCAATAGTGGTACCTATAGTGGTCTTATTGTTATGATGGAAATGGAGTGGAGAAGGTCGGAAGAGAGATTAAAAAAAATGATATGGAAAAGGTGATTGTGATGTTTCCATTGGCCTTTTAGAAGTCCAAATTTCCAACCCTTTATCGCCACTCGAATAATAGTCCTGAAGGGTTTTCCATTCAACGATGTTCGATTGCATGACTCTGGGGGTTTCCAAAGGCCATGTGAAAAGAAATTTTTGCATGGATGGTCTCGAATGTATTGGTCACTCAATAAGATAGCCACCACTATTCCGCTGGTATGTCCACCAAGGTACCTGAACCACTGGGGGAAAAGGAGAGGAGTGAAACCCTCAGTATAATATATGTAGTAGACCATAGTTGTCACATCTTGGTATAAAATAGTTTGACCAATATAGAGCCACAATAGGCACTAAAAAAGGTGTCTATAGTGGTTCCTATAATGGTCTACTAATAGACAATATATAAGAGTACATGGCTAGATTATACCAACGTATAATGATAGTATCCTAGAGCACCGGGAACTCAATATCCCCTTGTTCAATTAGTTTGGTTAGGGGTAAGGATAAAACCGGTGATATCGATGAACAAAAACCCCAAAGGGTCCCTCATGTTGATACTAACCAGGACATACTCTACCAAAAAGGAAATACCACGATTTTACTATTACGATGATGGTTTTGGTGGATATGTTCCACATGGGTGATTGAGCTTGTTGATGTTTCAGAGTGACCATGTGTTTTGGGGTCTGTGGATATAGATATGTCTAATTCAAGGCAAGTCAATGCACATTCGAGTGGCTTGGTGTTTGATGAAAATTCTGACATCATGTGTGAAAAATATCTCAATAGTAAATTAGGAAAGCATAGTCACTCCAGCAGAATCTCTCATTTTTCTATTCCAAATATAGAATATTATGTTTTTCACTCGGTCAATGGAGTTTTGAATCCAACAACAATGTTATGCCATTTTTCAATTCATAAATCAATTCATTAACAACTATATGAAACATGAAATTGAATAACAATTCTCCTCTAATGCTAGCTTGGGGCAGCCTAAGGTGGTTGATGCATTGACAGTGGAAACGATGCCAATTCAAAATGGAGGAGGTTTGGGTGGCATTGAATTCACTGTTTTCGGATGTCGTTGTATCTAACAAGAACAATTATTGAGTTGGAGTTCCGATAGTGATGCCAGTCAAAGAAAAGATGTCTTTCAACTACTAACAATATATATAAGTACTAGGAGGTTGGGGTTACTCTATTTTAAATAAGCAACAACAATGGATGGATATGAGTGTCTAGGAATCATCCTTCATCCATGGGTCCTAGTTGGCCACTATGATTTCATCCCCACCCTTATATTCTATTAGTCAAGCTATCCATTTGAGTTCAAGCGGGGAATCCAGGGTCAAACGATCAACATAATTGTGATAGTTGCACCACTCTAGGAGCATCGATTTTTCCATCACCATCAACACCACAACAACAAGAGATTGAAGCATTCCCAATTTCCTTCCCTCTATGCTGCCTACAGAACATGCATGACCAGTTCCTGGTTAGAAATGGTCAGACCCCCATGGTCCATGAGGTGCGATATCTTGATTCAAAGATCGCGAGATAGTAAACTCGGTATTGTGCCTATATGGCATTGAGGGTTAATGATGGGAGACTCATGCACACCAACCACTCCATTTATGATGGTCACATGACTAGTTAAACCCCCCCCCCTTGTTGACAGGATGAATGATTCCTTTGGAATCGACCCCTAGTCAATATGGCCATGTAGGTGTATGGTTACCGCTAGTACTATAAGGCCAACTCAATCACACCTGTAGGAGATCAATCCAAGTTGGGCGTGTAGAGTTTCAACAATTATCCAATCACATAAGCATCAGGTCAGAGTGACAATGGTACTTATATATAATTTTCGCATGTGCTTGAGCTATCAACCTATTATTATATAGTTTTACATGAGCAAGGGGTATAACAGACTTCGTTTCTCATCTGACTTATCTAGTTTTGCAACGAGTGTTCAGTACTCGACTCTAATATTCCCCATTACACATAGCTCATACCCATACATTAGTCCCATGAATATATCACAAGGATCATTTCATTCGCCATCCATCAGTTCCTTCCATCACTAGCCTCACTATTGGCCCATTTAGAATAGATGAAATTTTTAATCCCCCCACAACACGAGTATAGTAGGATTAATTGTCTTGTAGTCCCGTTAGGTGCTCTTACAATCACATGACCCCTGCCCATACTTACACTTGTCTAGTATCTTGTTTATGATTGACAATATACATATATATTATCATAACATATGTGTACCACCTACGCTACAACTAGAAAAATGGTCCTTATGCTCCACATAGTCCTGGGCTAGATTCAGGAAACACCACTATCAAAGGCAGGGGTCTGACATCAACCACGAAAATGTTGAGAGACATATTTGGATTGATATATGCGAGCTATCTCAGAATGTGTATAGGACCCATCTCATAGCCACTTGATTATCCCAGCCGCCTATATTTTCAACACTATCTTCCATAGTCATTCGAGCTCCTCGTGCTCCATTATTACCATATACTATTAATGAATGGCCGTTATCACCCAACTCGTATTGCACTGCCATTTCAGCTATTTTCGGTTTCTATGACCAGTCTCACTTCCACTCCTGTCATGATAGGTTTCACACTACCCATCAAATGATCAATCAAGAAGATGTCACAAGGAGAAACAGCAGTGGGTTGAATTGAGAATCCAACATTGCACATATCGGCCTAGTGGGTGACAACTACCAATCTCATCCCAACCATCCCAAACACACTATGGTTCTTTAATGTATATTATGTTGATCCCATATCTACCCATCCCACCCTTCCAAGGGCCCAGTACACAAACATGACTAGTGTTGTTGGTATACTGGCTTGAACAATACCACTCATCGCACCCAAACCCCACCAACCAACCTGATAGGATCATGGGGAAGATGGTGTATCTATTCATTTCCATCGCACTACCACCACCTATTGACCATCACATTACTAGTCCCAATTTCCTACTATTAACGGGATCACCAAACTACTAGTAGAAGAGCATCACTAGAATGTCCCTCTATAAATATGGTACTAATATATATTTATAGACTAAATTGCTTTTGTGCTTTTAGCTATTTGTCCATCTATACACTCCCTTTCATTATATAGTAGCCAATAGGGTGATAGAAATGGGTATAGGGGATAGGTTTCAACTGATGCTAATTTGGATGATTCTGAATGGTTTTACATCATTGAGTGTTATCACTCAGAATATAAAAGCTATCATGTATGATATTCTTATAATATAAGTTTAGGGCATGTAATATTCTTGAAGGAGTGCATCGATTTGTTGGTTAATGAAGTCGATATATGGACGATTCTTTTTGTCAGTGGTACCTCGAATTCTATTAGGTGACAAGGGTTTATGGAAAATTGTGTTTGTAGAGACCCGTATCTTGACGTACATGGACATTACATTACTTTTGCGGAATACTTAGTACATAACAAAAACACACACACAAGGATCGTAATAGTTTAGTGTCTTTGGAAACTCGGAACGTAATCTTCTAATCGTGGTGAAAGATCTTCAATATCTCCCATAAAGATCTTCCCCTTTTTTTACCTAAAAACCTTTCTTTATATCCTGGGGAAAAGAAAACATAAAAGGGTGAGCTCAAATGCTCAGCAAGGGCAAATAAAGGAAATAAAAATCATATCATATCTTTATGAAAATCAAAACCTGCAAAAAAGATCATAATATCTTAACATGGAATAAATCATAGAAGTGAAAATGAATCCCTTACTTAAAACATTACTCATTGTGGCATACACACATAATCATAGAGAATCATTTCTTGTTAGTCAAGACTCATTGCCAAGACTATCTTAGTGGACAAAGTCCCTTTCTGAATCGAGTAATCCTCGTTTCAGTCCTGTTTCACTGAACCGGTATAACCTACCATTCCAGCCATGTCTATCTCATGAGATATGAAATCTTTACCCAATGCATTGGAGGGAGATATAGGTCCCACCCATCTCTTAATGAATCCTTTCTTATGTGTGCCACAAAATCATAAATCATACATCATTGCATAACCCATGTAATAAAAATGGGATTCTTAAACAACATGACATAATAAAACCATTCATATAAGATAAAGGAATTCATAAACATAATTCCATCACAACATAGTCAAATCAATGTAATAATAGGGATAAAAACAGAATCTTAGATGGAAAATAATTTTTGATAAAACACTTGAAATGAATTCTTGAGGAAAATATCCTTTCTTCTTCAAAATCAATTTCTTTTCACAAAACATCATGCAATTTTAAAAGAAAGAGATTTTATTAAAAATAGTCATGAAATCTTTTGGAATAAGCTTCATGAAAATAAGGCTTTATAAAACCGTAAAAATCCGTTCATGTCGTTTATGTTAAAAAAAACATTCTTCGTACTTTTGTCGGAAAAGTCAAAAAGTACCTCGTATGAAAAAGCGACAAAAGATTCCTTTCATATTCTTTACAAAAAACTCACCGAAGAGTAAAATTGGATTTAAACTATTGTAAGTGGATGGAAACAATATTACATATTGAAGGAACATGGATGTGGATGATAAAATACACCCCAGTAAATACTTACGAATAAACAATCTCGGATAAAAATGAGATTGTGATATTTCCCTTACCTTAGGTCCGACTTGCTTTGTAAGTGTCCGAACCTCCTGTATAATGATTTAAATCATGTTATTTACTTATTACAGAATCATACTCATTGTTATGATATCATATATGGTTCACTTATGACATTATATTAACCGTTCTTTTGTAAACTCCATGTTAAAGAAGCGTTTTGGGTAAAATCGTTTCATTTATCGTAGGTGTTTTGACTTGTTGTTCTTGACATCATTATTACTTATATCATGATTTACTTACTTCCAGAATATAAAATATGATTTATATATCATATATATTCAGTATATATATATATAATAGGTAGATAAATAAAATGAAAAACACCGTTCATGGAGACGGTAGTCCGTACGTACGCATGAACGCTGTTTTCCTTTCCTTATTGTCTTGAAATGGAAGTAAGTAGATGACATACATAAGTATATATATATATAAATCCAGTAGCTTTATAATGTCATATATTTCATTATTATTTCTTATATATACATTATAATCATTCTTAAATGGTTAACATGGAGAATGAATCTCATCGCGTCGTGGAGACGGTAGTCCGTACGTACGCACGAGCGATGATATCATTTCTATAAATATTGAATTGAATTGGAGTGGATTATACAATATATCAGAATAAATATGATGTTGTAATAACTATGTATAGTTATTCTTTACACCATTATACCCATCCATGTAAGGTGGTGGTGGAAAATAGATTACACCACGGCGTGGAGACGGTATTCCATACGTACGCACGCGCGGTGATTTCTTTTTCCGTAGGATGGATAGATGGTGAAATAGGGTTGTTTCATACTTATAATAACATATCAGTATATGAGTGATACTGATGTTATTACTTCATAATGAAACAACCTAAGAAGAAGAAGTGGAAGAAGAAATAAAGATGAAAGAATTGGTAACGGTAATTACCTCTTCTTTGAAGTGCCTCTTTGAGACCTCCTCTTAGGGCACTAAAATTGGTCTTTGAAGAAGACCAGAACCTCTAGGATGTTTCTAGGGAAGTGGAGAGGAGAAATAGGCAGGGGTTGGCCGAGCTTGAGTGCTCAAATTGGTGTGAGGAGGAGGGGGAGGAGGTGTCCTTTTATAGGGGAGGAGAGGGGCACCTTAGGAATATCTCAAAATATTATTTTATATTAAAGTCAAAATCGGTTTATAATGGTTCCAAAGGGTCTTATTTCGAAGCTAAAGTGGGGATGGGTCGAAAGCCTATCAACCAATAGGATTTAGACAAGTTTGGGGTTTTATTTTAACCTTATCAATTAGATTTAACTCTAAGTTAAATAATTTAACTTTTACCGTGTCTTTTTGTTTTCTTTCACTATATGGTTAATAAACTTACTATAACATGCCAAACGAACCCCAAATTGTATATTATTAATACATATATCCTTATCTAAGTTATTTGGCCGAACCTTAGATTTTTAGGAATAAAATAACAATTAGTAATATAATATTTGATTTAAAAACTATTTTGTGTCAATTTTGACACTATTTGATATATGATTTTTGTGAAAGTCATAACAGAATTATATGTTCCAACCAAGTTGATTAAATCATCACTAATATATCATAGTAACCTAGAAAATTAGTTTAATTCATAAAAAGTCTTAAATTACATTTATTTTGGTATTTATATTATCAATTATGTCAATATTTCATTAATAAGATAATTACTGCATCATCTTTGTGTCATAAAGAAATTATATTATTTGATGTCTAAAAATTACAAATAAAATACCATCATGTAGGAAATCTTTTTAGATTTCTAATGAATATTTATAGTCTAATTTATCTTATGTATAACCCCATATTAAAAATGATTTACTTATTAAACTTTGATTTTAACTATTTTAACCCTTCTTTAAATAAATTAATAATAAATGTCCTAATCTAATCCAAGTGGGCCTAAATGGTCATATTTTATTCCTAAGTTTGTTTTTGGTCGAATTACACTTGTCCAATAGAATTAGGACATGTGTTAGGGTAATATTAATATCATATTTACCCTTAGTTACCCTATTTACTATTAACCGCGGTAAAAAAAGTAAAAAGTTACTATTCACCAAAAATTATTTTCATCTCATTGAACCACATTTTAGTCCTTGATATTAACCGTGTCTCTCGGATTTTCGAAATTCCATTCACAGAAGCGGTAAAATTAAGTTTTATGCAAAATTCAGTTTTTAACCTACCACTTAGTGGTTTCACTATTCATCAAAAATTGATGTTTTTCAGAACAATGCCAAAATTTCATCCCAAGCTATATTTCATATTCCGAATTCAAAAATGAAGTCTATTTTACCAAATTCATAACATAAAAGTTGCATTAATTAATTTTATAATTAAATCCCGCTGTTAAAACAAATAGCGTGTTTTTAAGAAACAATATCTATCAAAAGATTGACACTTGTTTATGTCTAGTTTAAATGTGAAATTACATCCAATGACCAACATTGTATTAAATTGTAAAAATATATTCTAAATATACTTTAAAACCACTCAAATTAATGATTTATCACTATTAATTATTTCGATTAAAAAAGTTGTTTTTAATTATAATTTAGTAATTTTCACTATTCATCAGAATATGAAAGTTATCCGAAAAGTACCAAAATTTCACCTTAGGCTAAATTCGATACTCCGAATCCAAAAATAAAGTTCATTTTGAAAAATAAGATTTACTGGATTTCAAAAAGTGGTTATTACTATTCATAACGGCTAGTTTTAATAATATTTTTATAGCATATCGTTGTTTAGTGAAACTCGGTATTGCGTACTACACACGCTATCGAGGAAGGTCGCGATTGCGTGTAATGCAAGACAAGTCAAGGATGTGTGTTGTGCAAGCTCCTTTTGGTGTAGCGTACAACACAAGACATTAATAAAATTAAAAAGAATATTTTTTTATAAAATCTTGGGCTGTTACATTCTACCCCCCTTAAAATGAATTTCGCCCTCGAAATTCGTCGGGGTTATAAATGGTTTACTATTTGAAAGTTTCTTTAATAGAAACCCACATCGTAAAAGGGAATACCAAAACTTGGCTTTTAAAAACTAAAGTATGAAATGTAACGATTACCCAAATAAACTAATCACTGGGTTTCCACATAGGTGAAAATATGGATATGGAAGAGAAATCTAACCATCATGTTCTGATGGAGAGTGGTAGAGAACATGGCTATGGAAAATCCAGTAATCACAAATCCATAGATTTGTGATGATATAAGGTACCATCTGATTCATCAGGTATAAGATCACTAGGACAACATTTTTGGTTTTCAATATCATTTACCTAAAGTTGAAAATTTGCTTAGAATAAATACTTACTTTATTTTGGTACAATCTCACTTTTGTTCGTGCCTTGAACAATTTCTACTTCATCTCTTAAATAAATGAAGTTGAATTTGTGAAGTGTTAGCAGATTATGTGATAGAATGATGGGTCATTCCATCTGTCTCAAACAAAAGGTTAGAAAAAGTTATTAAATATACATAAGTCATTCTATAGTGAGATTAATCACATATGGTTCCTAAAATGGACTTATACTTCATATATCATACTGCTTAATATAATAACACTAGTTTCTACTAAACAGGGACTTCCTGTAGGTCAGTGGTAGGCGATAAAGGCCAGTCGCACTTCGGTTGTGGGTTCGATTCCTACAGCCTTGTCCGAAGCGATGGGTTGTCGCCCGTCCTGCAGGTTGTCCTTTTTCTAAAACTACGTTACTATAACATCCCATCAATAATATTGAAAATCTTCTATCCTTAAACAATACTAACTTATGTCCAACATAATCCAGTCTAATCTTACATAATACTGCAGTCCACTCTCATAATATAGTGACAACGAGTACCAGAGATTTAATACTGTCGTTGATCCCCACATATCATAAGATATGTCTTGTTGGTCACATTCCAAACATTCAAAGTCCTTAATCGTGTATTCTCTTGAATACCTTAGTGAAAACATGAGTGCAGTTAAAAGTTAACACTTTCCACATACCAAAATCCTCAAAATTCTATATACTCAAACCATGATATCACTTAGTCCTTATATCAATCATGAGCTCATGAATACTGTTAAACAATTAATTTTCTCATTTTCCCTTCATTATGCGCATAATATCTCAATCACTTTGAATACCACATTAGACCAATACATAAATATTCCAATACTCCATGATAAAACATTATTTTGGAATCCCATTACATAAACACTTAATCATTCCACCACATCATTGTCATATTCAACATCGCCAATAGTGATCGCATGTGACTTCCCTTTGTCCTTTGCCTTAAGTGGTTGCTCATGTTGATCATCACTAACCCTTGGATTAGGGCAATTATTAGCATAATGCCCCATTTCTTTGCACTTGAAGCATTGAAGTGTTGGTAGTGCGTTCTCTGTAGTGTTTGCTTTATTCACATCATTAGAAAACCTTTTTCCATTACTTCGACACTCAGCTGCTCGATGACCTTCTTTTCCACACTTAAAACATTTTCTAGTCCCTTTAAGACAATCTCCACCATGCTTCTTTCCACACTTTGTGCATAAGGAAACATTCATCTTCTTTTCACCATTATTCTGGGATTTCTCCTTGAACTCCATCTTTCGTTTCTTGTCAAAACCATGAGATGGATATGTAACACCAACTTCCATTTCTACCTTGATAGCACAACGCACAATTTCTTCATAGCTACTGAAGTCTCTTATAGCTAATGCCCTTCGAAGACTTGGTTTTAAGCCACTGAAAAATCGATCAACTTTACTTTCAGGTTGGATGATAATTCCAGAAGCATACCTTGCAAGTCTTGTAAAATTTGCTTCATAGGTACCAACAGATTCATCATCCCTTTGCTTCAGTTCAAGAAACTCTTTCTCCATCTTTGTTCGAAGAATACGAGGGAAGTACTTACTGAAAAACAAGTTCTTGAACTCGTCCCATTCCATGGACTCAATTTCATCTCTTGGCCTTGTATTCTTGATAAGATTCCACCATTGATCAGCTTCACCTTCCAAACGATATACTGCTAAGATGACTTTATCATGTTCAGAACATTGAAGAACTGAAAATATCTTTTCAGTAGTACTAATCCATTGTTCAGCAACTAATGGATCAGTAGACCCACTGAAAGAAGGTGGACGTTGCCTCATGAAGGACTCAATAGAATATTGTTCCCTTCTCTGCTCATTTGGAAGTCCAGAATGATTCATAGCTTGTGTAAGTATAGCAATAAGATTTTGCACTCCATCTCCCATAACATTTGTTTGTTCAGGAGGGCAATCGTTGCATTGTCCATTGCATTGATCAACACGGTTCCTTCAGGTTCCAGCCATCGTCTAAAACCCATAAAGAATAGTGTGAGAGGCAAAAATCATGCTAGGGAAAACAACATAATAAAGGGGGAGTACCTTCAATATCCAACATCTTAGGTTTAATTCTATGATCGTTAGCGTAATTCTATTACTATAACCTATACGTATACTTATCCCTAGGGACATCCCTAGACATACCTTAGAAATATCTCTAGGGATCTCACTAACGTTTTCGCATCCTAGTTTCCAAAGGTTGACTAAACCTTTCCTCTGATACCAACTGTAGAGACCCGTATCTTGACGTACATGGACATTACATTACTTTTGCGGAATACTTAGTACATAACAAAAACACACACACAAGGATCGTAATAGTTTAGTGTCTTTGGAAACTCGGAACGTAATCTTCTAATCGTGGTGAAAGATCTTCAATATCTCCCATAAAGATCTTCCCCTTTTTTTACCTAAAAACCTTTCTTTATATCCTGGGGAAAAGAAAACATAAAAGGGTGAGCTCAAATGCTCAGCAAGGGCAAATAAAGGAAATAAAAATCATATCATATCTTTATGAAAATCAAAACCTGCAAAAAAGATCATAATATCTTAACATGGAATAAATCATAGAAGTGAAAATGAATCCCTTACTTAAAACATTACTCATTGTGGCATACACACATAATCATAGAGAATCATTTCTTGTTAGTCAAGACTCATTGCCAAGACTATCTTAGTGGACAAAGTCCCTTTCTGAATCGAGTAATCCTCGTTTCAGTCCTGTTTCACTGAACCGGTATAACCTACCATTCCAGCCATGTCTATCTCATGAGATATGAAATCTTTACCCAATGCATTGGAGGGAGATATAGGTCCCACCCATCTCTTAATGAATCCTTTCTTATGTGTGCCACAAAATCATAAATCATACATCATTGCATAACCCATGTAATAAAAATGGGATTCTTAAACAACATGACATCATAAAACCATTCATATAAGATAAAGGAATTCATAAACATAATTCCATCACAACATAGTCAAATCAATGTAATAATAGGGATAAAAACAGAATCTTAGATGGAAAATAATTTTTGATAAAACACTTGAAATGAATTCTTGAGGAAAATATCCTTTCTTCTTCAAAATCAATTTCTTTTCACAAAACATCATGCAATTTTAAAAGAAATAGATTTTATTAAAAATAGTCATGAAATATTTTGGAGTAAGCTTCATGAAAATAAGGCTTTATAAAACCGTAAAAATCCGTTCATGTCGTTTAAGTTAAAAAAAACATTCTTCGTACTTTTGTCGGAAAAGTCAAAAAGTACCTCGTATGAAAAAGCGACAAAAGATTCCTTTCATATTCTTTACAAAAAACTCACCGAAGAGTAAAATTGGATTTAAACTATTGTAAGTGGATGGAAACAATATTACATATTGAAGGAACATGGATGTGGATGATAAAATACACCCCAGTAAATACTTACGAATAAACAATCTTGGATAAAAATGAGATTGTGATATTTCCCTTACCTTAGGTCCGACTTGCTTTGTAAGTGTCCGAACCTCCTGTATAATGATTTAAATCATGTTATTTACTTATTACAGAATCATACTCATTGTTATGATATCATATATGGTTCACTTATGACATTATATTAACCGTTCTTTTGTAAACTCCATGTTAAAGAAGCGTTTTGGGTAAAATCGTTTCATTTATCGTAGGTGTTTTGACTTGTTGTTCTTGACATCATTATTACTTATATCATGATTTACTTACTTCCAGAATATAAAATATGATTTATATATCATATATATTCAGTATATATATATATATATAATAGGTAGATAAATAAAATGAAAAACACCGTTCATGGAGACGGTAGTCCGTACGTACGCATGAACGCTGTTTTCCTTTCCTTATTGTCTTGAAATGGAAGTAAGTAGATGACATACATATGTATATATATATATAAATCCAGTAGCTTTATAATGTCATATATTTCATTATTATTTCTTATATATACATTATAATCATACTTAAATGGTTAACATGGAGAATGAATCTCATCGCGTCGTGGAGACGGTAGTCCGTACGTACGCACGAGCGATGATATCATTTCTATAAATATTGAATTGAATTGGAGTGGATTATACAATATATCAGAATAAATATGATGTTGTAATAACTATGTATAGTTATTCTTTACACCATTATACTCATCCATGTAAGGTGGTGGTGGAAAATAGATTACACCACGGCGTGGAGACGGTATTCCGTACGTACGCACGCGCGGTGATTTCTTTTTCCGTAGGATGGATAGATGGTGAAATAGGGTTGTTTCATACTTATAATAACATATCAGTATATGAGTGATACTGATGTTATTACTTCATAATGAAACAACCTAAGAAGAAGAAGTGGAAGAAGAAATAAAGATGAAAGAATTGGTAACGGTAATTACCTCTTCTTTGAAGTGCCTCTTTGAGACCTCCTCTTAGGGCACTAAAATTGGTCTTTGAAGAAGACCAGAACCTCTAGGATGTTTCTAGGGAAGTGGAGAGGAGAAATTGGCAGGGTTTGGCCGAGCTTGAGTGCTCAAATTGGTGTGAGGAGGAGGGGGAGGAGGTGTCCTTTTATAGGGGAGGAGAGGGGCACCTTAGGAATATCTCAAAATATTATTTTATATTAAAGTCAAAATCGGTTTATAATGGTTCCAAAGTGTCTTATTTCGAAGCTAAAGTGGGTATGGGTCGAAATCCTATCAACCAATAGGATTTAGACAAGTTTGGGGTTTTATTTTAACCTTATCAATTAGATTTAACTCTAAGTTAAATAATTTAACTTTTACCGTGTCTTTTTGTTTTCTTTCACTATATGGTTAATAAACTTACTATAACATGCCAAACGAACCCCAAATTGTATATTATTAATACATATATCCTTATCTAAGTTATTTGGCCGAACCTTAGATTTTTAGGAATAAAATAACAATTAGTAATATAATATTTGATTTAAAAACTATTTTGTGTCAATTTTGACACTATTTGATATATGATTTTTGTGAAAGTCATAACAGAATTATATGTTCGAACCAAGTTGATTAAATCATCACTAATATATCATAGTAACCTATAAAATTAGTGTAATTCATAAAAAGTCTTAAATTACATTTATTTTGGTATTTATATTATCAATTATGTCAATATTTCATTAATAAGATAATTACTGCATCATCTTTGTGTCATAAATAAATTATATTATTTGATGTCTAAAAATTACAAATAAAATACCATCATGTAGGAAATCGTTTTAGCTTTCTAATGAATATTTATAGTCTAATTTATCTTATGTATAACCCCATATTAAAAATGATTTACTTATTAAACTTTGATTTTAACTATTTTAACCCTTCTTTAAATAAATTAATAATAAATGTCCTAATCTAATCCAAGTGGGCCTAAATGGTCATATTTTATTCCTAAGTTTGTTTTTGGTCGAATTACACTTGTCCAATAGAATTAGGACATGTGTTAGGGTAATATTAATATCATATTTACCCTTAGTTACCCTATTTACTATTAACCGCGGTAAAAAAAGTAAAAAGTTACTATTCACCAAAAATTATTTTCATCTCATTGAACCACATTTTAGTCCTTGATATTAACTGTGTCTCTCGGATTTTCGAAATTCCATTCACAGAAGCGGTAAAATTAAGTTTTATGCAAAATTCAGTTTTTAACCTACCACTTAGTGGTTTCACTATTCATCAAAAATTGATGTTTTTCAGAACAATGCCAAAATTTCATCCCAAGCTATATTTCATATTCCGAATTCAAAAATGAAGTCTATTTTACCAAATTCATAACATAAAAGTTGCATTAATTAATTTTATAATTAAATCCCGCTGTTAAAACAAATAGCGTGTTTTTAAGAAACAATATCTATCAAAAGATTGACACTTGTTTATGTCTAGTTTAAATGTGAAATTACATCCAATGACCAACATTGTATTAAATTGTAAAAATATATTCTAAATATACTTTAAAACCACTCAAATTAATGATTTATCACTATTAATTATTTCGATTAAAAAAGTTGTTTTTAATTATAATTTAGTAATTTTCACTATTCATCAGAATATGAAAGTTATCCGAAAAGTACCAAAATTTCACCTTAGGCTAAATTCGATACTCCGAATCCAAAAATAAAGTTCATTTTGAAAAATAAGATTTACTGGATTTCAAAAAGTGGTTATTACTATTCATAACGGCTAGTTTTAATAATATTTTTATAGCATATCGTTGTTTAGTGAAACTCGGTATTGCGTACTACACATGCTATCGAGGAAGGTCGCGATTGCGTGTAATGCAAGACAAGTCAAGGATGTGTGTTGTGCAAGCTCCTTTTGGTGTAGCGTACAACACAAGACATTAATAAAATTAAAAAGAATATTTTTTTATAAAATCTTGGGCTGTTACAGTGTTGATCATTTTATATACCAAAATATTGTGAAATGAAGTACTTGGGGAGAATGTTTCTCCTTATAGTACCATATGTTGATGAAATACTACTTTCTAGAATGTTGCATGATAAGAATACATTCTACATATGGAGTTTTTATTTGAATGATATGTACTACATATATTATACCGAATATTTCATTGGAATGTTGATTCACAAATCAATTTCGAGAAGTATCCTAAGTGAGCATCGCATGCGCCGGTAGGGGATGGTGCTAAAACACCATTACCTACACAATTTCATTAGTATAAAGACAAGTAGCGACTGGATTAATGATCAATAGGACCTCTATCTAGGATATCCTTGATGGCCAATATATATAAGTTCAAGCCCACTCGATTATAAGATTTCTAGTGATCTCAGAACAACCAGTTATTCCGAATTAACTAACACAATATATAAGAGTGTATTTGTCAACATTACATGATATTCTAGATATAAATTCCATTCAAACAAGAATGAAGGTATGATATTAACCCTCAGCTCAGAGAATGGTACTCTAGATGTAAATTCCTTTCATGGTCTTGTTAGACGATGACAGATGAATGAGGGTTCAAGGGAATGGAATCAATGGATAATATGAAAGAAAAGGATTATATTTTCCTTGTGTACGCTACTCTTTCTATTTTTCCAGATAAGGTTGAATGGGATGAAATTCAGTTCATCTTTGATTATAAATCAAATCATGATCATGAGCTTGTTTTAGAATTGGGTTCAAAAATAGTTGCTGTTTCTGCTTCACCTTGCATGCTTAGGGTGGGATCCTTAATACATACTATAACTGATCTACTTCAACAGTTATCTAACAACTCTTAGTAGTTTTGTAGTTAAGGATATCAGCAAGTTTCATTTTTGGTTCCTTAAACTTGACTGAAATATATGGCTCTTTGATTAGGACTTTCAAAAACTTTTGGGAACTTTAGTACTATAGTATAATAGTGGGGTTAGGACTTCCCAACAGGCTTTTATAATACCCTCTATGATTGTTCGATCATTTCTAATGAATGGAGGATGGCCAATATATATAAGTACCATTTGTTTTGTGGACTGGTGAAATAATTTGTCGTTAATCCTATCCCTGTAACTCAATATTAGTGGTCCCCTCTATAGTCAATTTGGAATCCTTTCAATATTTCTAAATTAATTCTACTTTAGCATCAGTCACTACTAGAAAGAAAATCTCTAAAAAAGACTGTGCCAAATGCGTCAGAATATGAAAATCCAATGAAGTATGTCCAAACATATTTTTTACCTATAGTGGTACCCCTAAGACTATAGGAAAACAATATTTGGTTTTTCATTATACACTGCCTTTTCACCTATGATTTCCACTTTTAGTTATAGAATGGGTCACTAATTCACTCTCACAGGTTTCATGTGAGGGAAAAATGGAAACCTCCACTAGGACAATCCCAGATTTTGGCCAATCGCAAACTCTGATCTTCGGTTTTTGAGGATTAACCTGAAAATAACATGCTTAGCTACAGGCTTTTGAACCAGGTCATCTATAAACATATTTCATGCTAGCATCATATTCGTATTTCAACTAGATACAGAAATTGATGGAATTAGATTTAGAGAAAAAGAGTCCCTAAAATAGGTAAGATCATCCCCATTTATTCTTTCTAACAACACAATTAGTGGTTGACTATCTTTATTGGATGTGAAATAGAACATCAAGTGTTGTTTTAATAGTGGGGAGTATTATTAACGGAGTATTTGGTTTCCTAGAAGTACATGATCAATTTCGTACAGCTGTAGGGAATAAAGATGATATTTGCCTACATCTTTGATCTTCTTCTTACTTTTGGGGACGGGGAACCAAGTGAATAAGAATGTATCTTTGATCGGAAGGGGACTCGTTCTAGAAAATAAATAAAACGACCTAGAAGTAAAAGTAAAGAGCTTCAACTATACAGCCTTGGAACTCTTCATAATAGACAATTTTATTAAGATCATTGTTATCATAAGTTTTTCTCTCACACCCTTAATTACCTTAAGTGGAGCCTACTTCTCTGTATCCTAGTTTTTATACCCCATGAAATATGATTAAAGACTAATTCCACTCATATGAGAAAAACTAAACTCCCTAAAAATTGGTATTTTTTACTTCTAGGTGTGACAACCTTTGATCAGTTTGATTGTCCAGTTATAATGGAACATGACATTTAGTCAAATTTCTACTATATCCAACAAATAAACTTTTGATCATTCGAGATATAAGATCCCTTGTTGAAGAAAATGGGATGCTAGGTATATAAGCAGAAGAAAGCAAGTAGCCCTCTCTTTGGAAGCAGTTCAGCACAAAAGGGGGTCTATTTATTTTAGAGTGATAACTTTTACATTTTATTGAGGGGTTAAAAAAATAATGTAAATACTGATAGAATTTAAATTCACTCTACATATAGTTCTACGATAATCCATGTATAGCAGCTTTTGATATCCCCTCACTTAATGCTTTGCTCTATGATTTGGTAAATAATTTCATCCCTGAACCATTTTCAGTGACATTGATCTATCTCAGCCCATATTATATGCACACTATTTACTCATCCTCCAATAAAAGAAAATATTCTTTTCCAAAATAGGCCATATATAATCTTTTTTGTCCTTTCATCCCAGAGTCATCCATAACGGGTTTTTGATTTCCTTGGCCTCTTTCGCTGTTGGATCTCTCCTCAACCATCTACGTGCTAGGATTTATAAGAACTGTGTTATTTATACTGAAAGGCTTCACTAGAGGATATCAGGTTCTTGTTAGTGTGATTGAAATTGGTATAAATAGTTGATACTAATATATTTTGAGAGAGTGGATTTCGCCCCTTCCTGAGTCACGAGACCTATAAACCAGCCACATTAAATACCTATAATTTTATCTATTCCACCATCCATTTGGTTCACATATCAAATCAATTATAACGGAAATATGCTAAGAAGAATCACCCAAAAAAACATCTTTGAGGTGGAGCACCATGAACAATCGCAATTAGTCCAAGAGCAACATATAGTGAAACAAGTAATGGAAATGATATTCCAACATCTCTTCCATCAACATCCAATAGTGAAAAATAAAGAGTTTGAGTCCTAAAACTAGTAAATCAACCTTTTCTCTGAAAAACACAACATCCATTTTCTTTATTGACCTAAAGTATTTGATTAGATCAGTTTAATGATCCAATTCCCAAAACCAAATGTGGATTGTACTCTACTTCTATAGTTCTCGATTGCTATATTTTAGATAAAATAATTACCCTCGACCCCCACACCAATATACCTAGGTAGAGAGGATGATCAGAAAAACATCTAAAAATTGATAGTACCAAGATTCCATTTCAAATCCAATGTGATGCGCCCTACTGAACTACCCTATAAACTGGTAATAAAAACAGATTCTCGAGTATAGTTTACCAATGATCACATGAAACCCATGACACCTATTTTATAATGAAAAAATTGAAACATATATACTATCTGCAATGAGAAGTATCTATGTTCATATTCCAACCCTTGAAACCCATTGAAAATTATTTCCCATGAAATAGTAGCAAGTAAATCAAAATCAGATTGATGTTACCTACTATTCTATAGATCTCGATTAGCCCAAGTGATTGATTCTCCATACAGTGGTGGAATCAGGGTATTCAACATTGGAATCCCCAAGTATTGAAATGTATTATTCCTTGGGGTGGACATTTAAATCTTACCTCTTACATTGGCACCAATGAAGAATGACAAGATTTCTAAAAGAGATAAAGAATAAACATAAAATCTGAGATGATGAAAAAAAGAGACATATCTTAGTCCATTACTATTTGAAACAGTAGATAAGGGGTCCCCCACTTCAGGCAGATCGAACCCCCCACCAATTCCAGGCACTCCAGCCTTACATGAATAAAGAAGTTGATGATTGTGTGCCTCCCCATTATTCCCAATATGAGGCGTTCACGATACACAATACACTACTATAAGTTTTCCTCAACACCTTTGGGTATTGGAAGGTACCACCTTTCTATTCGCACACCCAAAATATATATAAGTATCTGTCCATGAGGCCCAATCACATGTTGGCAACCAGGTCAAATAATGTAAGTACACTCGGGCGACTTGCCGAACATCAATCGTTATTCTTCTAGAAATTACATACACTATTCATATTCTGTGGTACTCTTATATATGGTTATCATAATGACCATATCCTAGTTACCCAGAGTTGGTCCATTATGAAATAAAATTATCATGATCAAAAAAGATCAAGTCCTGAAAGATTTATTAGTTTAGTTTCCAAGGATGTACTTGATATATACATAAGTTTTACATTACATTATAAAATAAAAAAACACTATTTTGTTCCATTAACCACACTCTTATAACCCATCCTGTCACTACAGGTCAATCATAATATACTACATCACATCCTAGGAAAGATAAAACATAATAAAGGGGTGATCTTAGATGCTCAACAATGATAAAAATATTTCGGATACTATCATAAATTAGTATAAATATTTAATAAAATGTATAAGATTAAAACAAAATAATTTTAAACAAAAATTTAATTATAATATGGAAAATATAAATTAAATAATACCATTGACTTATTTACATGGATATTCTACATGTTAAATAATCACATTTAATATCAATAACTAATTTCATAATGATGAAATGCATAATGTCGGACATCATAACCAAATATTCAAGGCCTCATGCCAAGAATACAAATAAATATATTGTAAAATCCTTCTTCCTATACAATAGTATGTCTTATGAGACATACCAATATGTCAAGGGGTTATAGCGGGCCCGCCCGTCATTTATTATGTCCAATTCCTTCCACATATGAGAAGGCAGAAACCTAATCTAATCATTTGTATTAAAACTATGAAACTAAATGTCAATACATTATCCACAAACCATGAATGGTATATAAATAACACATCCACAGTCAAACCAAAAATCATTCAACACAATATTGGAGATTTTTTTATAATAAATAAACCTCAATAAAGAATAATATAAAAATATGGATATTCAAATATATGAAGAAAATCCGTAAAACTGTTTGAGATAAGTATCCCCTTTTTCACTAAAACAATAACAAGTTGTACTATTTTAAAAAAAATGTTGTTTAAAAAGATTTTTGAATCAAAGTGTCCCATAACACTCTAAATCATTTGAATGGTATTTTATTTTTAAAACATTAATGTCTGATGTGGCATTGAAAAAAATCTTTTTTTTCACATCTAACCAATTAATTATTATTGATTTACATAATTATTATTACACATTTTTCTAAATAACTTCAAATTTTCATTTTTAGAAGAAAATCATTTATTTAGTCAATTTTTTAATTAATTTTTTTTATCCTATAACTAATTAATTAATATATCACTTTAAGTTTATAGGCTAATAACTTTTTTATTAGTTTGGTGATTTTTGTTTGTATTTTTTATAATTAAACATTAATTAATTGATTGATTAATTTTTGTTTTTCCTATAAATAATGGAGTATTAATTTATCATTTATTGTATTGATTATTTATTAATTAAAATAAAAAAATTAGATGACTTTTAACAATTATTTAATAATAAATTTATGATTATAAACTCAATAGGTTTATTACTTCTTATTAATTTAATTTCATTTATTTTCATAATTGTTTAACAAAAAAATAAATTGTTGTCTTCTGTAATTAAATTAATTTGTTAAAGTTTTATTTTTAATTTAATGATGTTTTCATGTTTATTTAATTTATATATTTCTTAATCACTTTAAATAATTTTGGTTGCATTCAATTTATGTTTTTTATAGTTCCCAATATTAGTTTAATATTTTGAAGTTAAAAATAATAAAATAAAAATGTTATTTGTTTCTTTATTGTTATTTATGTTTTTATGTTATATTTATTTGTTATAATTTATTTTAATTTCTAATAATTTATCTATTATGAATTTCAGTTTATGTTTTTAATGTGCTTTTAAGTGATTTTATTTTTTGGGTAAGAGCGGTGCCACTGGTTTACTCCCCAGTCATGCTATATGTTTGCGATACAGTGGTACTTTTTCCCCTTGACAGCGGTACACTAACTTGTGCACTGATGCCACCGTAAACCTCCCTCACAGTTCCCATTCAAACCAGTGTTACTGTAAACCTTCCTCATGGTCTCACCATTCTATTAAGGGGCCACCCTCTACCACAATATCCTCCCACCCCATAACTCTTGCAATATAGTAATCCATGCCATCACAACCTCATGCACTACATCTACCTTGAGATTGTTTTCATGCCAACCAGTTTCACTCCTCCCCTTCACGGTGCCATCCAACTATTGTTCCACCATTTTCCTCATGCACCGTGTATTCTTCCACTGTTCTCACTTCCATTGAAACCACACATTAAATGAAACCATTGTTTCTTCCCATATAATCACAATAACTACAATAAAAAATGAGGAAACACATTTACAAACCCAAATATGAACCTAAATCACTATTTATAAAACATGAAATCCAGTTTTTTTATGTTGAAGACAACCGATACCTGACCCAAAATCTTGAAACTGACCTTCCAATTTCGTAGAGAGGATGAGATGGGACTTTGAAGACCACCTATACCACCGATGCTGATTGAAGGAGTTGAAGGAGGTGAAGCCATGGAGAATGTTGTCGCCATGCTGAGAATCCAGAAGGATCCACCACCAATGTCGTTGCTGGGAATACCTAAAGCCTCCATGGATAAATTGCACTCTCATTATAGTGGTATGGGTAATCACCGATGCTGGAAGAGACAACTTTTCCAAATTTACAACCATTGTAGATCTGGACCGAAGTCGCTTGAGGAATCATATTTTTTGTTTAGGAGAGTCATCCAAACTCGAGTCGGTGATCCGTGCTGAAGAGAGGAGGATCCAAGATTGGACGAACCAGATGATGCTCGAGTTGGTGTCCCATGAGTAGGAGGACCGACATCGCTTCACTTTGTTGATGAGAGGAAGACCTATGCGTGATGTTGTTGGAAGATAATGACTTCACTTCCAATGCTAAGGATTCACTACAGTTGATCCTTTGAGAGGAAGAGAAACCCTCCTCCCCTGGTGTTACACTGAAAATGGAGGCAGAGAAGACATTAAATAAATTAAAATATAATAAATAATAATAATAGATATAGAAAAAAATAAAACTAATATATTGAAACTAAAATATTAATGATAAAAATATTAATAAATTTAATATAAATAAATTTAATAGTTGAATGAAAATAATAATTATAATTATAATAATTTATAAATAAGACAATTATAAATTATAATAACTATATACAATTTTATAAATAAAAATAATAAAAATAAAACTATTTATTATGATAAACTTAAATTATAATCTAAAAAAATTAATATTCAAAAACTAAATATTAATATTGTTAATTTAATAATTTTCAAAATAAAAAACATTTAATATAATCTAATTATTAATTAATCACCTTTATAATTAAATAAATATGAATAATAACATGTAACAAGATTAAATAAAATAATTTAGTTACTAAATATAATAATAAATAATAGTTATTAATTAAAATTGAATAACATTTAAGCATTCTTTAATGAAGCTTTTATTTATTTATAAAAAGTTAAAATTAAATCATTGAATCATTTATTTACTTTTTTGTTCTAACTATTTAGGTTCACACAGGAGCATGAAAAACCTCTAAATAGATTCAACTAACTCGTCATAAGTTAGTTGGAAGGGAAAAGATGGTCCGACGTGTGGTGCACCAAAAAACACATGTGTGCGGTGAAAAATGAAAGAACAAGATTATGTTAGTGGAAGGTTGTAGTGACATGCAACATATGAAAGGAAGTTTCAAAGGTGAAATCCATTCATGAAGAGGGAGACTCTCATTCTGATTCCATGGATCATATTTCGAGAGTGAATACTTCCAGGGGAAACAATGGAGTTGAGCTGGAGACTAAGGAGCCTGAAGGCAGAGCATCACTTAGGGAGTTATTCCTCCCCATTTCTTTAATTATGGTACTCTGTTTTGGGTTTTTCTCAATGTTATATTTCATTTTGAACATTTTTTTGATTTTCTAGCTTGGGAGATATTATTCTTGTTTTGTATATCCGTTAAATCTATAACATTCTCTTTGTAGACATCTGATTTGATTGGAATCATCACTTTTGATGAAAATGAAATTATTCACACCTTTTTATGTAAAAAGTCATAGCTCCAATATCAATTTTCTAGATTAATCTTGATCATCATATTGTTGAAGCGTTAATGTCACTACAGTTGGAGTATTATAGAGATTTTTATTTCAATTGTATTATTTTTTAAATTTTTAATAGTCAATGATCTTTGGATTAGATAACTCTAAAATTTATACCTTTGTTTGATGTATCTTATGGCGAGGAAGATATATCAACCTATTTCAAAGGTGTTATTAATTTAATTTTAGTATAGAGTTATCCTTTTATCAATTATGTTTAGAATTCGACAAAAAATAGTTGTTCTTATCTCCTTTGTCTTTGTAGCTATGTATTAGTTACTATTTTCTTTTTGATATTAGTGTGTATTATATGTTTTTTCTCTTTGTCAATATTGTTTTCGTTACTGATTGATAAAAGAAATTTACAAAAAAATTAAAATGTAATAAATATAAAAAATGTTCACTATCTCCACTACTGTCAACAGTGGAGTTAATCTTGAATAAAACCATAGATTTCCCACCTATCATCCCTTAGGTTCGACCCTGCACACCTGTGCTAGTATAGGAGTTATAAAAAATATTTTAGGGTCATGATGACCTTTGAACACATCAATTTATATATAAATAAATCCTTACACCGTTTTTTAAAAATAAGGAAATTAATGAGAATGATTTATTAGAATAAATCATTAAATCATTTAAAATGATATTTTAGTTAAAGATATCCTAACCAATTGAGATAAGACTGAGTAAAACTTATTGAGGAATAAAATTAATCAAAACATTATAATATCATGAGAATAAAGGGATTTGTTATTTAATATTTGAAAGGACAGTATATACACCATAAATATGTGAATTGACATATAACAACAAAGAAGTCTCAATAGAATGTAAATTGATACGAAATCCATTATAAAGACAATATCCTTAGATTAAAGATAAATCAATGAAATAATTATGTGTGAAAAATATAAATAAACTCAATATTATTAGATATTTATTGTATATCAATCATAGGACATCCACACATATTCTTGTAAAAACAACACCAATGACTAGGATGTTTAACTCAATGAATTGAAATTGAGTTAAGATTAATCTTATCATGTTTATATCAAGGAATTGAGAATTTATCAATGGATTTATTATGTGTATCAAATGTATATCCAAAAAAATATGAGTGTAAATTTTGACATTTATAAATAAATTGTGATTTCACACATAATCATGAATTAAAATAATAAATGAAGTGTGTGTAAAACCCATTGAGTGGAAATTGAAATTAGAAATTCCATTAATGATTTGGAAATGTTTGAAATATACACCCCATGAAATAAGGATCATACCCTAAAGATATTTATTCACATATATTAATGTATATTTCAAGAAGAATACAATCATGGGAAGTACATACACCACACAAAAGGAAATAGTGTCAAATATAGCATGAATCTCACTAGAATAAAAAGTGAGATGAAAAACCTCTTACCTTGTACGTTTCCTTATTTTATGGTACATTAACTTTCTGTATAATAGTTAAATAATTTTTGTTAAATTATACAAGAACCACATACATAAATATAATATCAAATATGATCCTCTAATATTCTTTGGTTAATAATATTTCAGAATTATTATTATTTTGGGTGATAAGTGATTCATTTTCCTTTATATATTTTGATATGTAAGTCTTGTTTGTTTTGGATAGGACGTATTTTATTCATATATAGAATTATATTATGTTCTTAAACATTATTTATATTCATAAAATGAATATTATTCTTGAAGGGTTACAATGGTGAACGAAATCTCATCATGTCGTGGAGAAGGTAAGTCGTACATACGCATGAGCGACAACATCATTCTATTAGTGTTGAAATCATATGTAATTTTATGGTATATTATATATAAAGAATAACCAACATTTTATATATATTATTTACATAAATTATGATGATTATTATAAATATCCAAATAATTAAGTGTTGAATAACAAACTATACCACGATGTAGAGACGGTAAGCCATGCGTATGCACCTATGGTGACATTGTCATTCCTAGTATGGATAAAATAATTAATATATTTATAACATATTTATAATAACATAAATATATTTAGAATTTAATGTATTTATTATTTTGTTATGGAAAAAATAATGAAAGAGCAAGTGGAAGAAGAAATGAACATTGAAAGATGTGATGAAATAATTATCTTTTCATTAGTTGTTTCCTTTTGACTTGAACAAACGGGAACCTTATGCTCCATTTCTGGTAAAATTATCAATTCTAGGATTATGTTATGGTAGTTGGGAGGATATTTGTGTATGGGTTGGACCATCCAAATGGATTTGGAGGTGTGAATTTTAGAGAAGGGGGAGTACCCTTTTTTAAGAGTTGTGAGGGGAACTTTAGGAAGAGCTTGAAATATTATTTTATTATAAAATATGTTTCAATTTCTAATAGCTCCAATAAAATTATTTGGAGGATAAGGTGGTTATGGGTTGAGAAACGCTTAACCAATAGGTTTTAGACTTGTTTATGTTAGCATATTAACCTTATATTTCAGGATTTACTCTTATTTAAATAGTTTAACTTTTACCATGTCTTCTTGTTTCTTACACTATATTGTCAATAAACTACCAATAGAGCCTCGAGTGGGTAATTAATGATCATTATATAAGTCCTTTTTCATAAATTTATATTTTTTGAAATATTATATTGTTTAATAAAATATTATTTATTTTAAGAACATAAGTATATAAATTTTGACACTATTTAGTATGTAGTTTTTGTGAACGTCATAAAAATATAAATGTGTCAAAAAAATACATTGAATCAATCCTAACATGTCATATTAAACTATAAATTTCATTTATGTCATCGAAACATTATATTTACACTTATTTTAATATTTATAATATCAATTAGTTTAATCGTTCATTAATAAGGTAATCAATGCATCATAAGTTCGTCATAAAAAATTTAATTATTTAGTGTATAATAATTATAAATAAAATACTATTATGTAGGAAATAATTTTATATTTCTAATGAATATTTACAATAAAATATATCTTATGTTTATCCCTATATTAAAAATGTATTTGTGATTAAAATTAGAATTAACGCATTTATCCTATATTTAAATAAAATATAATAAATGTTATAATCTAATCCAAGTGGATAAAAAGGATCATATTTTTTTTCTAAGGTTTAATTTTGTAAATATACACTTATCTAATAGAACTAGGACATGTGTTAGGGGAATTATAATATCATTTTTACCTTTAATTACACAATTTACTTTTAACCGTGTAAATAAAATTCCAATATTACCATTCACCAAATATTATTTTCGTCCAATTGGCCCATATTTTACATAATAAAGTAAACCATGTCTCTTATATTTTATAAATTAAATTTATAGAAGCAGTAAAATTATTTTTTATAAAAATTTGCAATTGTTCTCAAAAGGTGGGAAAAAGACAGTAAAAATCTCAATAAAATTTTATATATCTAATATAATTAAAAAATGACTTCAACGAATTATATTTGACTAATTTAGGTATTTAGTATTTATTTAACTTTTAAATAAATTTAAATTTTAAAAATAATTATTTAAATTAAAATTCGGTGTTAAATAATAAAGGAGTGTTTTTAACTATTCATCAAAAATTGAATGTTTTTAGAAAAATACCAAATATTTACCCTTAGAAAAATTAGATATTCTCAAACCAAAAATGAAGTTCATTTTGAAAATTAAATTTATAAAATTTCAAAAAGTTGGAATTACTATTCGTATCTACTTTGTTAACAACTAGTTTGATTTGTCGTGGTGTTCTAGAACTTGATGTTGTGTAAAACAAAAGCTATTTTATTATTCAAAGAGATGGGTACTATGGAAACAGGGGCAATAGATTCTTCCCTTCTTAAAATACATTCTTACTTGAAATTAAATCATTGATACAAAACTATGTGTTTGACATTTCAAAACATCTTTGTTCAAATCCCACATCGGAAAAAGAGCCAACAAAACTATAACATTAAAAGAAACAAAGAGAAGTACAATGGTCACCCAAGATAACCCATATTAGGGTTCCAATTAGAACAACATGTATATGGAGGAGGAAGAAAAACATATTTTTCAGATGGAGAGTGATAGAAAACAAGGTCAGTATAAAGTTAACTAATAGAAAACCATAAACGTTTTAGGGGTCAAACGGTCTTTGAATGCCTAGTAGGAAGAGTAAATAGGCAATGTTTTTGTTTTAAGTTTCATTTAATAATATTAAGGAATTTATTTATGGTATTTACTAAGAACATGAAATGATATGCTTAATTTTCAAGTAGAGTTTCATCCTTTAATAAATTTCTACCATTAACTTATTTTTCTCCAAATGATGAGTATTCAAGATGAATTATCCACACCTAATATTCTAGAATCAACTTTTAGAAAATCAAATATTCCAAAAAAGATGAAGTATATATTTCCCTAGACTTTAGATATTAACCAAAACAAAAATTATTAGTAAAATATCAAATGACCCCCAAAATGGATAATATTTTATACAAAGAAATTGTACACATAATTTCCAAAAATTAAACAAATAATACCCAAATTTCAACAAAGAGAATTCAATAAAAAATTTTCCTTAAAATTATTCAGAATAATCCTAACTAAGTTTGAAACCCAAAATCTCGAAGGATTTGATCACATAGTCCTCCATGATAAATCTTAAAATTTATCACCAAATAAAATCCACTACAATTAAGGTAACATACTTAAAAGTAATTAACATAACCACATATTCTCTATGATAGGTTAATCATTTCCATAAATAACCTAAATCAATATAAGTCCACAATAAAAATATAGATTCTTCTAAAATAAAAATATACCATTACTCATCAAATGAAATCCAATTGTATTCTATTTTCCTTAAGAATATAGTGTTCCCTAAAGAATGAAGGACTTCCAAAATAAAATGTATCACTTAATCCCGAAATCATTTTTCTATACTAAGGATATCCATTTGATAAATCAGAAGTTCCCAAAATCAACATATTATTAGTCTATGCAATCATTTAACTAAAGATTATTAATCATACTAACCATGGACATCATGTAATCAAGTGGTAGGTGATAAATCCTAGTCACACTTTGGTTATGGGTTCGATTCTAGAAGCTTTGTCCGACACGACGGGTTGTCAGATAGTCTGTGTGTTTTCCTTTTTAAAAAATAATATAATTTTATTAAATTCAAACAAATGAGCTAAATTACTCAAAAATATCAATAACTTATTTTGACCACAAATATTATCTCATACCCCGCATTTTCATCCAAGAAGTAAAAACCTGTAATTGCCTCATATTAAAGGATCATATCTACCCAAATGTTTCTATATAAATATATCCAAAAAATAAAATATCTCTCTTCCTCAAATAAAATTTTCACATAAAAAACATCATGGTTACACATACAAGAGAAAAGTATTCCAAATTAATCTCATCAACACAGAGCATTAATAATTTTAAACACTTCACCATCAATTTATTTCCACACTGGTTGTTCCTTGACATAGAGGTTATCATATAGAACATTTCATTGAATCAAGTAATTACCAAGTCCCCTACATTTATTAAAAATGACTTTAAATGAATTCTTAGGTTTATTTTTATTTTCATCCATAATACTATTTATTTTTCATGGAAATTCTTTACTTTATGTCCTTATTTACCATAGATAAAGAATTTATTTGTACCCTTAAGACACTTTCCTAGGTGAATCCTTCCACATTGACTGTATGATGGAAATTGAGCATTCATTTCTCCATGGTCTCCACTACTGGAGCTCTTATCATTCTCAACATTTCTCATCTTTTTTGAGTTCTGGAGATGGTTTATTTATATGTTGTTGATTATATTTTTTTTGAATACTAATTCGACCTGAACAAGATATATTTTATGCCTATCAACATTCAATTTCATTTCTCATTTCCACCACTATTCCCACCTTGTAAATAATTTCACTAATACTATGATTTCTTTGGAATCCAGCCATTGACTAAAACCAGAAAGCATGGTGTGATTAAAAATAGTTATAAAAATCATTTATAGAAAATATTAACACCTTATTTTCCTTCTAAAACACCATAGAATTAACCAAGTTTACTTATTCTCATCTTATAATAAAATCCTTCAAATATATTTGTAATGAAAATATGAATTATTCTAAGAATAGCCACTAGGAGTGTCACACTAGGTGCGCAATAATTCTCATTGTCTTGTACCAAGATACCCCAGGTCAAGCATGAAACTCCTTGTTAGATTATTGACAACTAGGTATATCCATGATTGAACCAAGTCCCCGTGTAGTATCTATATGGGGATAAATTTCATGAAAAACTCAAAAAATTACAACATTAATAAAATTCTATAATGTTATACTATTCTAATCCTCAAAGTCTATCTAAGGGAAATGTTCTATAATAAGTGTTTTTCAAAATTTATTTCCCAAGGATTGTAATAAAAATTATTTAATACCAATTGTAACTCCCCTACCGTAGTTTCCCATAGTTGGTGCATTATTATAGAACATTGGTTTGATAACAAGATATCATGTTCTGAATGTCTGATCAGTTTAGTTTCCTTGTAAGTACTAGATACATTCATACGTTTTACATTACATTATGAATGAAAAAAAACAACAATGTGTCTCCATTGAACACACTCATATAACTTAGCCTATACCTATAGGTACGTCATAATATACTTCCTCAGATCATGGGAAGGATAAATCATAAGAAAGGGGTGACTCAGATACTCCGTAAGGATAAAAATATAGTGGTATCTATCATAAATAAGAAAAAGCATTTAAGGCAATTTATAAGACTAAAACAAGAGAATTTTAAACAACAATTTCAGCATAATATGGGAAAGATAAATCAAATAATTTCATTTACTTATTCACATGGATATTATTCTAGTCAAATAATCACATGTAATAGTAATATCTTATTTCATAATGGTGGAATACATAATGATGTACATCACAACCACATTGTCGAGGCATCGTTCCAAGACTAAAAAAAATATTGTAAAGGACATGTGCCAAGACACTAATTTGTCTCATGAGACCTATCGATGCATCAAAGGGCTATAGAAGGCCCCACCTATCACATACTAAGTATAATTAATTCCTTATAGGGAATGGCTGAAACATAATCTATACATTTGTATTAAAACTAGCATACAAAATGACAATACATTAACCAGAAACCCTGGATGGAAAAAAATAGCACACCCATAGTCAAACATTACTTATTCTATATAATATGGAAGACTGTACTATAATAAATCAACCTCAATAAAGAATAAAATACAATGAAGGATTTTGAAATAGATAAAAATAATCACTATAACATTTTGAGGGAAATATCCCCTTTTTCTTGAAAACATTTAAAAGTCCCACTATTTATCGAATAAGTTTTTTTAAAAGATATTTTTTAAAAAAAAGTATCCCATACCACTTTGATTATTTAAAAAGGAATTTTAATAATAATATATGCATGTACATATAAATAAATCCTTAAAATAATTGAAAAACTGGACATTAATGAGAATGGTTTAGAAGAATAAGTCACTAAATCATTTAAAATGATATTTTAGTTAAATAATTACAAACAAAATAAGAGAAGCTTGAATACAAATAATTTAGGAATAACATTAATCAAAATAATATAATATCATTAGAATAAAGGAATTCATTATTTAATATGTCAATGGACAATATATACACCATATAAAAGTGAATTGGCATATAACAACAAAGAAGTCTCAATGGAATGTAAATTGAGAATAAATCCCTTTTAAATACTGTATTCATAGATTAATGATAAATCAATGAAATAAGTATTTGTGAAATATATATATACACTCAATTATATTTTATAATCTGTTTAAATTTATAAGACGACATTCACACATATTCTTGTAAAAACAAAACCATTGACATGGATGTTTAACTCAACGAATGGAAATTGAGTTAAGATTACTCTTGTCAAGTTCGTATAAATGACTTGAGAATTTATCAATGGCGTGATTATGTGTACAAAAAGTATATCCACACAATGGGGAGTGGAAATTACAAAGTTAATAAACATATAGTGACATCACACATAATATTGGATTAAAATCATCAATGATGTATGCGTAAAACCCAATGAGTCAAATTTAAAATTTAAAATTACCATTCTGATTTGGTAAATTATGAATCATACACCCATGAAATAAGTATCATACAATTAATATGTTAATGAACATAAATTAATGTATATTACACCAATAATACATTCATGGGTAGTACATACACCATAGAAAAGGAAATAGTGGTAAATATAACATGAATCTCACGGGAATAAAAAGTGCGATGAAACCCTCCTTACATTGTACATTTCCTTAGTAGATGGTATGTTAAACTCTATTATAATAATTATATAATTGTTATTAAATTATAAAATAACCACATATATAAATATGATATCAAATATGATCCTCAAATATTATTGTCTTATTAATATTTTAAAAGATTCATTGTTTTGGGTGGTAGCTGATTCGTTTCCATTATATGTTTTGTTATGTAAGTATTGTTTTTTATCAGTAGGATTTATTTTATTCATATCCAGAATGATATTATTTCCTTAGAAATTATTTTTTAATCATCAAATGAAAATTATTCTTTAATGGTTATGATTTGGAATGAAATCTCATCGCGTCGTGGAGACGGTAAGTCGTATGTACGCACGGGCGACAATATCATTATATTGGTTGTTAAATCGTATGTACTATAATGTTATATTAAATATATACAGAATAATTAACATGATATATCTATTATTTACATCAATTATACTCATTATTATACCCATCCAAATAATGATATGTTGAATAAAAAACTACACCACGACGCGGATACGGTAAGCCATACGTACGCACGTATGGTGACTTTGTCATTCATACGATGGATAAAATATTGAATATTATTGAAAAATATATATATAATAAAATTAAAGTATTTATAAGGTACTATATTTTTTATTTTGGTATAGAAACATCAATGAAATAGGAAGTGGAAGAAGAAAAGAACTTTGAAAGAGGTGATGAAATAATTTCCTCTTCTTCGAGTGATTCTTTTTGATTTGAACCAACAGGATCCTTAGGTTGGATTTATGATCAATGTAAGAAATCTAGGTTTTTAAGTGAGGTTATTTGGGAGGATATTTGAGTAGGTTTGTCTGACCCAAATGGCTTTGGAGTTGTGAATTTTATTGAATGGGAAGTACCCTTTTTATAAGAGAGGTTAGGGGAACTTTAGGGAGAAATAGAAATATTATTTTATTATAAATTAATTTTCGGTTTATAATAGCTCCAAAAGAATTTATTTAGAGTATAATGTGGGGATGGGTTGAAAAACTCTCATAAAATTGGTTTTAGGAAAGTTTATGTCATCATATTAACCTTATCTTTTAGATTTATCTCTGTGTTAAATAGTTTAATTTTTACCATGTCTTTGTTTATTCATACACTATATTTTTAATAAACAAACTATAAACATCAAAGAGAACCTCTAGGGGTTCATTAATGACATATCTATCATTATATAAGTCCATCGGCCGAACAATATATTTTTATAAATATTATATCACTTAATAAAACAGTATCTATTTTAAAACTCATTTATGTCAATTTTGACACAATTTAGTATTTGGATTTGTGATTGTCCTAAAAATATTATTTATTAGATTTAATTAAATTTAATCAACCCTAAATGTCGTAATATCATTGAAAATTCATTAATGGCACCAATAGTTTCAATTAACATTTATTTTATTATTTTTAATATCAATTTATTAATCTTTCATTAATAAGGTAATTACTTCTTCATCATTGTGTCATAAATAAATTTTGTTATTTAATGCCTAAAAATCAAAAATAAAATACTATGATGTCTAAAATATTAGTTTATTTTAATGAATATTTATAGTCGAATTTATCTTATGTATAACCCTATATTAAAAATGGTATGTTATTAAAATTAGAATTTAACACTTTTATATATTCTTTAATTAAAATATAATAAATTTCATAATCTCATCCATGTGTATAAAAAAGGATCATATTTTTGTCCTAAGGTATATTTTGGTCAAAATAAAATTTTCGAATAGAATAAAGACATGTGTTTGGGTAATTATAATATAATTTTTACATTTATTTTCCCAATTAACTATTAACCGTCTAAATAAAATTCAAAAGTTATTATTCACCAAAAATTATGTTCATCATATTAAACCACAAGTTACTTAGTGATGTAAAGTGTGTCTCTTAGATTTTTGAAATTCAATTCATAGAAGTGGTAAATTTATGTTTTAAAATTTTTTTTAATTGTGGATAGAAGGTGGGTAAAAGACAGTAAAAAGAACAATAAAATTTTAAATATATATATATTATTATAAAATAACTATAATGAAATAAATTGAACTAATTTATGTATTATGTATGTATCTTGACCTTATAAAAAAAATTAAAAATTAAAAAAATAACTATTTAAATAAAAAGTCAGTTTTAAATAATAACTCAATGTTTTTCACAATTCATCAAAAATTAAATGTTTTTAAAAAATACAACAAATTCACATTAAGATAAATTTGATATTCCAAATCCTAAAAATAAATTTCTTTTGGAAAAATAAAATCTATAAAATTTCGAAAAGTGTTTATTAGTATTCATAACTAATTTTTAAACGGTTAGTTTGATTGGTCATGGTTTGGAAGAACTCAAAGTTTCATATAACGCAAGATAATGTTTTATTCAAATAGAAGAGTACTATGGATACATGGGGTGTTTTAGTTATTGAAGAGTGCCTGATCTGTTGTTTCTTGGAAACCACCAATTGGTGGAACATGATAGAGTGATCGATGATTGATTGGCCCTTGTACGACCACCTGATATACAATATCACCAGTATAGTTTCTAATTATAGAGTGTTTCCTGTCGTGCTAAAACTAATATTTTTAACTCCAAGAGGTTGGGTGGACCTCTATTCTGCTTCCCTTGGGACCGCCTTCCAATAGGGTCCAATCATGCTTCCAGCCATAGCAGAATAAGGAAGCAAAGAAATAAAGAAAAAAAATACTTCTCCCATATCTGAACACCCCTTCACCTTGCTATGCTACCTCCACCATATGGGACCCCTACCAATTCCAAATGACACTTCTGCATACTGGATAGGAACCTACATAGTGAAGTGGGTACTGAAAGCACAAGCCCTTGAATTTACATCAGTTGGAGTAGAAGGAATTCTGATCCAATTCTAATGTGCCACATCTCAACAACACCGGGACCACAAAAAACCTCACATGTGATTCGGTCATGTGATTTGGCCATGTGATTCAACCATGTTAAATGGAATACAAAATTACATTAATGAATCACACATTCAGTCCAACTATCCTTGACCAAGACCTCATACTGATCAATTTCCACTCGGAAAAATAGAACTACCGATCACAGAACCCAATCGACACTACCGACAAAAGGAAATTCCAGAGTAGGATGACCTTCCGACCCTATAGGTTCAAGATTGAGTTGTCCATACCCAAAATTTCTGACCCATCCATTGCGGCTACCTTTTCTGTTTCACCTGGACGTGCCCCAGTAAAAGGTATGGCCATCCTTCTAATCTATCACTCCCAGATGTTGTAGCCCAGTACTCTACTCTAAAAGAATATATAGACATAATACATAAGAATATGATTGTAATGTCATTTCCCACTTCTTTACACATCCACATTCACATTGTTCGTTCACTCCATCCCATACAAAACTTTTCTCCCCTAGTCATTTTCATGTCCTAACAAGGATACAAAATTCATGTATCATAGTAAATGGCCATTACATACCTATGTAGCTAGGTATCATCCTATATCAATGTCACAAACCACACCATCCAATGATGTTATCAAGTGGGTGGTGGGACCATGATAATAGATATCAACCTCCCTCTCGATCTTTGATCATGGAGGGAGTGAATATATTAGATAAGAAACTAGAGCCAATGATAACACAATCAATTGAAACCAGTACTCTATCTATATAGTTTGTTGAATTACTACCTGAATGGAAGACTTGATTTCAATAGAATATAATGTCCTTATCAACCGCCCTTTCATCCCCATCTATTAGAATATGTGTCAAAAAAAGCATGATCCAATCATGGTCCGGTCATATTCTACTACATATATTATACACATATAAGGATAAAAAATAGTTTCCAATATAAAGCCCTCTAACTTCCCTAACATTGTTTATTATATTTTTTATACCACATATACTTCCATAAAAATCCATCATCCTCTTATATGGTGAACTATGAGACTCACCAAGATCATATTGTTATACATGTATCATGATAGATGATTATGAATAAACGTGATATATTTATCTCCAACCATGATCCGATTTTGTTACTCGTAATAACAAAATTTTATATCTCTTTCAGTGTTTACATGATTTCACCTAGTTCCATCAATCGAAAAAAACAAAAAATCCTTGTGTGAGAAACAAATATCATTGTGGAAAGCCACAAAATCACGAATAAAAATTTATAGATTGTCAAAATCATGAAATACACTTTTGAATATATCAAATTTAATGATTAACCTAGGTCATTCGTGGTAATTATTAAAATCCATTATGATTGTACATAAAGAGTTAGTGAATTTCCAAATCATATCGGTTAAGAATGTTATACTTGGTGAAAACATGCCCTATTTTTGTTCACTCTCTGATGACTAGGTCTTGTTTCATCCGTCGTTTGCTAAGTTATTACCCATAGGTGAATTTGTGTATGAATAATACACAATAATATTATCTAGATTTTGAATAATTTGTTTTGAAACAATTTTCTCTATCCATCACCATAATTATTTTAAATATAACTATATGTTGACTCATCCTTAGTAACATCCTTATAAATATCCTTATACACATATTTAGAGATATCCCAAGGGATCTTAATAATTTTTTCTCATAATGCTTTATAAAGGTTAAGTAAGAATTTATTCTAATACCAACTATAACAACTAAGGCATTTCACACATAAATATTATTTTTTTTTAAATTAATATTCAATTCATTTCTCAAAATACATTCCGAAGGATCGTAAATGTTTAGTTAAATTGGATACCAGTTAAACAATCTTCTTATTTCTTGAAATAAGTTTAACAAATCCCATAATTATCTTTTCCTTTACTGTTTTTCCAAGAAATACAAAACATAAAACATTCTCCATGACAAGAGGAACATAAACTTAAGAAAGGGTGATCCTAGATGCTCACTAAGGGTAAACATGGAAGTTATCCGTAAATTATGATATATAAAACAAAATAGGAGAATAAGGAAATGATTCTTTAAATATAAGTTTAGTTTTTTATAACCAATATCTCCATTTTCCAAAGAATAATATCTGGAATTAAAATTATAATTTAAAAATACATGAACCATAATAGTTAAAAATCATCAAAAAAAAGTATGAACCAGAATTTCATTTCATATAACTATGGAACCATAATAAGAATAAAAACCATTTAATTTGTGATGTATAACATCTAAGACCATAAAATCAAAATTGATCATGAATAGAAACCTCATTCCCATTTTATAATTGATTATGAATCATCACCTCTTTCCAATAGTGGATAAAAAATTAAGGTTTTTTCTTATATAGCATCAATCATAACATTATTATTATCATTACTATCTCATTAGTTACCAAAAATTACCTAATTAGTTGTCGGGAGATGTAGATCCAACACATAATATAATCAATACATTTCTATTCCAAAAGATCATAAATCATCCATAATATCATAACCCATTAAAATTAAATGGGTTTCATAAATATTTCATCATGGTTTAACCTATGGGAAAGAGACATGTTTCATTGACATATCATTATAACATATCAAATGAAAAATAAATTAGTTTTATAAAAATATTAAGATTATAATCATAAACCATCTGGATAAATTGATGGGGATATTATTGTGGTTCAGTAACTCGATAAGTAAGGATGGAATAAGGTATGTCTTGAAATTGATTCCACAAATGTGATTCTTGATATCGGAACAGGTGTGTTGTATCTCTCTTGGAACCTTAACAATCATTAGGCCAGATACATGGATCTTATCTTCTCTAAAGATCATATTGTCACTCATGTTTATAGAGTAGAAAACTCATTGGCAGATGGTCTGGAATAGAAATGTGTGAATGGTGCTGATTATCCCTGGGATGATCATGTGCCAATGGATATCCTTCCCATTTTATGGAGGAATCAATGTAATATTTCAAATTTAAGAAATTTTCAAGTTTTATTTTTTCTAATAAAGAGGTATTTCTTTTCTGGTAAATATCTCAATTTATTAAGAAAACCATCTTTAAAAAGGATAAGGATGGTATCATTCGATCATATCCCAAGTAATTCCTTTGCAACAAAGAAGGTCGCTACCATTAATGAATAAAAATTCTATAAATCTCATTAAAATTTCATTGGTAAAATATCCATTCCATTTTGAGTTCACTTCATTAAAATAATAAAATTTTCCAAATTTTAAGGGAAATATTTTATTTGGAAGGAAAATTTAAAATATTTAATAAAATATTAAAATAATTGAGTGCCCAGGATTGTGGAAAATTATATTCTTGTCATACATGCTAAAACCAATATTACTTTCACATTTTCTATAAAAAATCTAAAGTAGATATTTCATAAAATGATAAGAAGATTCTATTTAATCCATTTTATAGAATATAAAACATTTGTAAACATTTATTTAGATAATAACTGTATAATAAAAAAATATTTATTTATAACATTTTTAGAAAACATGAACATTGAAGATAAACTAGTTTTGACCAAAAAGGGAAATAAATTCATTTTACTTAAAAATATCTTTTGGATTATTTAGTTTATAAAGTGAATAAAATGAAACGGAAATAGTTTTATCTAGGAATATATATATTTTTGATTTTTTTAAAATTTTTTGCGGTATATATAACAATATTTCATCATAAAATACTTAATCATAATCTATCTCGATAAATATTGAGACAGTAATACAAAACCTTTTACCACATTGGTATCGTTTTGGATTGTAAGAAGCATGAACATATTAAAATTAAATGGATATTAATATACCAAAATTTTATAATAATAATAATAATAAAATTCATTCTAGGCCAATATATACACAACATAAAATAAACAACTAGGGAAAGTGGCATGTGTCACATGGAAATAAAAATTAGAGGAAAAATCTATTTCTTTAAATATTGAATTCCTTCATACATCTTCCAACCAAATATATAATAAATTTAATTTTAATATTAATGTACTCAATTAATGTACTTATATATTTATTACCAAATATGATTTAATTATTTCCATTTATTACCTATTTATTAACAATTCTTTATTAAAATCATGTTTTGGGTAAAAACTACTTCATTTTTTATGTATATTTTTGGTGGGTATTTTTATTCCTCTTTAATTTATCATGTTTAAATAATAAAAATAATATTAATCATTATATAAATATAATATATATTAACTATATATTTATTTATAGTAATCCATTAATGTTTGATGCAGAAAATGAATTACACTATTCATGGAGACAGTATATCATATGTACGAATGAATACTGTTTTCATTTCATAGAAAGATGAACTGAAATAAAGTTAAATAAAATATTAATTTTAAAGAGTGATTTATTGTCATATTTATCAAATATTTTCATTAAAAATAACCTCAGATCCTACCATGTAATTGTTATGTGAAGAAAGAACCACATTGGTTTGCGAGGCGGTATTTCGTCGTACACATGAGGGATATTATCATATTCCCAATGAATTGAATGTAGGAATGTGTATGCGATATTGTAATTATATAAGTAAAATTATGTCATAAATATTATATAAATATATTAAATATGTAATTATATCCATATTTTATAGGTGGTGATGGAAAACAAATTACATGGGTTTGTGAGGCTGAAGTCCACCGTACATAATCAGTAATTTTGGTTTCCCACATGATGGAAGCAAAGATAGATGTAGGTAATTAAATTAACATAATAACATATAATTATATGGAAAATAAATATTTTATTATATCATCACATTTGAATAATAATTGAATGTATTATAGAAGAAATAATAATAAAATGCGTTGTTACAGACTCCACCACTCCTTCACAGTGACCCTATAAGTTTTTAAATAAATTCTTATTCAGAGGGATTTATAATAAAAAAATAACTCTACGAATTGTATAAGGTATTATGTAATGAAGTTTTTATTTATTGGGACAAAAAATGGCTTTTCTAAGTTTGATGAGGAGATGAAAGTGGGTGGCATTTTATAAGTGGGGGAAAGGACACACATGGAATATTTGAAAATAAAAATGTGTACCCAATTTATAAACATGCATATAGGATTAAAAATGTCTTGTTATAGAAATTTTTATGATATAATGTCTAAATGTGGCCATAAAAATAGTTTTGGAGATGTATCTAGGTTATTTTACCCCTATGTAGTCAATTTAACATCCATTTATTCTCGTTTTAACTTTAACTGTAATGATTAATATTAACTATTTTTACTATTCATTCTCACCATAATTTAACTTGAAATTATTATATAGTTTTTATTATTTTTATTAAAATATTAAATTCGTTTTTTTAAATTCCATTCACAAAATTTGGAATATTTAACTTAAAATAACCACTAGATGCCGTGAAAAAAGCAGTTTTCCAAAGATAAAATTTTCATAAGTATAAATGTTTCAATATTATAACTCAATGTAAAATCGATTATTTCTTCCAAATTTTTACTAATAAAAAAATTATTTAACTAATTTTATTTTTATCACATTATTAAAACAAAACAGAGATCACAAATATTTTAAATTAAATGCGTTTTTAATAAAAATCATCATTTATTACTATTCACTAACAGATTAATATTTTCATAAAATTGTAAAAGACCTCACTAAAAAATTATTTTAACATGTCTATTTAAAAAAATTTAATTATTTTTAAAATAAATTTACTAAAATTGGAAAAAATTTATTTTATTTATTTTCCACAAAATACAATAATTTTTTAAGAAAATAGTATTTTCAAAATATATAAATACATTACAAATAATTAATTAATTTTTTTCAATATGATTGATTTATATAAAACCATTATAAGTTATATATAAAACATGTTGATTCCAATTCATACCACCATGTTTAATAGTTAGGTTATAATTATCATGTTTAAGTAAAAATATTAATATAATATCATGGTCCTTTAAAACCTACTGTTGCGTGTAACACAAACTATCGAAGGAACTCAATTTATTCAAAAAATATATTTCATAAAATATTGGATTGTTATATTTTAAGGTGTTTTAGGATTAATGAAAGACATGAATGAAATATTATGAATTTATTTATTGGAATTTTAGTATTCCACCAAATTTATTGATGTGAATTCCATGTCGTAACCCCAATATGGATTTATCCATTATATTACAATCATGAATTCCATGACCAGTCACTCCAGTTTCATATGAAACAATTGAAAAAAATATAACGTTCAATACAATATCCTATGTTCATCATAATTTCCTTGGATATGGAATTCATTGGTTCATCCCTTTAGATTCCAATCAATGCCTACCCCAAAATGAATGGACAACATTCCTTAGATTGACAAAAACAATTAAAAGTATAATTCCAAGGGTGGATTCCATATATTACACTCAGTAACCATGATATAGTCATTATGGGTTTATAAAAATAAGTTTTCATTAAGAAAATATATAAATAATTCCATGATACCTCCATGGATTAAAAAAAGGTACATTGTTTAGTAAATTATAGACCAGTTCCATGGAATCCTTGATATTTTTAATTCATAGAAACATTGGATACATGCCTCAGGTCCCCTGACCAACTAAAAGGGTACATGATGAGAGACATCCCACATAGTCAAAAGCCTGTATGGTTATCTAGGTATTACATGGGGTTCTTGAGCCCAACTAGGTTTCCTATATTTATGCTCCACAATTTTTTATATATTGACATTAACATTCTTATGATCATATATAATCTTCTTTACATATTAAATAACCTACTATATTTTTTATATTATTTTTTTAAAAAATTCTATATTAGTTGTATATTGATTACTGTTATTTAATTTTATAATATTATTATCTAATTTATAGATATTTGTGAAAAATATCAATCTATTCGTCCTAAATATCATGAATTTATTTCATCATTAGTGGTATTTTTATCATTCACTTGGTTAGTGAGTAGTTTTTAAAAAATATTATCATAAAAAGTATCAATATTATCTTTTTTTTAATTTCATTCACATTCAATTGCTAAGAATTTTATATATTTATATTTCTATAAATTCTCATTGTAAGAACCTTTTAGATTTTGGGATTTCTTATAATGTAATTTTCTAGGTTTTTCCTCTTCATCATCACTATATTATTTATTTTATTATTTTAGTCAGATTCCTTTGAAATACTTAATAACTCCACACCTAATTTTTTTAAAGGGATATTACCCTTGTATTTTTATTTCCTTATTTTCACTTTTATTGAGATATAGGACATAACCTAATCATATTTACATGCATAACTACCCTATAATCTAATCTAAAAGATACATCAAAAAAACTTTTGTAATTCACAAGATTTGCTGATTTAAAGGATATCTCATTTTCAACCCTTCCCTAATTATTGTAAATATCATATTATATTACCTCAAAAGATATTAATATTCTATGTATGTAATCAAGAGGAATAAAACATAGATATTTATCTTCAAAATCTAAAAAAATTGGATCAATCGTGTCTAATAGGATATTAAATATCTTTTATACTGCTATAGAGTCTTCTAACATCTCACAATAGCCTCTAATTATGATCACAAATTCATTTTCCATTTTGAAAAAAGATTTATATCGCCCCATCAGCCCACATCTGGAATTTTTTATATTTTGACATCTAAATAAATATATTTTCCCATTGTACATTGGTATATTATTCATATATATTTAATTTTTATACAAAATTCTATTTAATATTTGATTATTGTAAATTTCATAAATCCAATCTATGAAATAGAAGACAAAATAGCATTATAACCATGTTTATCATAATATGGATTCTTCTAATATAACATTTTCCTAAAAACAACATGAACATAGGGTTTGAATCCCTTGGATGTATCTTCCAACACATTGAAAATATTAAATAACTAATAATGTAACATTTTTCCCATCTATATATGATAATCATTCCCATAAAACAATGGAATCCCCTTAATTTTCCCCAAATACAAATTATCCATCATAGAGAAATTAAACAAATGGCTATATCATTAACTAGAGAGAAAAATAAAAACACTCAAAATGTGAGATAGTTAATCAAAATATAATGAAATGGTGCTTGGATACCACTTTCGAAAATACCTATAGATTCTAAGGTAGATCGCTACGTGGGCTGTGAATAATTTATTTTAATTAATGTTTTTCTCTTTTCAAATAGTATTTTCCATCCGTTAAGGTGATTTATGATTTTTTAGACACACACCAATAGAATGAATTCAATTATTTACAAGGATAACCTCCCTAAAAGAGTGGGATACTCCTTGATGCGATATAGATTCCTCTCAAATCACACTACCATATAAAATCAACATTTAAATAAAAGATATGAAGGTTTATCCTTGAATGGGAATTACACGTCTCTCTACAATGCTTTATTTTTCCTTATGGTTAATTTAGTCCCCAACATTTTAATGTTTCGAATAATAGATAATAACTAAATTGTATTCAATTAAATAGACATTTATTGATTTTTTTGAGTGTGTTGATTTCTCATACACATTATCTTCTTGCACAATATCACGATTCCTCTTCAGTTTTCTTGCACAACATAATATGTCGTAGACTCTTCTACGTTATATATCCTTATTGTGAATGATCTTATAAAAAATAGGTACCAACAACAATAACATTTTTCACTACTTTTTTTATATCTCATTATATTGATATTCCCTTTGAAGTATTATTTATTTATTATTTTATTCATATATGTATTAAATTCTTGAATCAATACTCATTTTTATTTTTATTGATTATATATCAAAATAATATAAGAAATATTGTTTGAATTTGAATTTAAAAATTAAAATTCAAACTATTAACTTATTATTAAATGTATCTCAACTTCTTAATCTCTTAAAATTTAATCCTTGTTATTTTCAAAATATGACCAATTCTATTTTATTTAATATATGTAACACCCCTATATTTTATAAAAAATATATTTTATAATATATATAATTTATTCGATTGCTTGTGTTATATGAAACACTGAGTTTAAACAAACAGTGATATATTACTAATATATTATTACGTGACCATTATAACATAGTTGTTAAATTGGATGGTATAAACACTATTAACTACATAATTATATATATAAATTGATAAAACTCAATATAAACTAATTTATTAATTCATATGAAATAAATATTCAGTTTTTAGAAATGTTATATTAAGGTCAAAAAATTTATTTCCTTCAAAATGATTCTTATTTATTTTTTTGGATAATATTATATATAATTTATTAAAATTTCAAAAAATTGATTTCCAAAAATTAATTAAATTTTATAATTAATTAGATCAAAAATAACTTAAGAGATTTTTTTTTTAAATCTATGAAAATAATGATTTCACAGTGAATACATTAAAATGCTGTTTTTTAATGAAAATTGTATTTTTATTTCTGAAAATTAAAACATATTCTTTTAATTTTAATATTTATTATGATTAAAATTTATATTATTATATTTTATATAATATAATTATGTCTAAAATAATAAATTTTTATGTTTGGATTTACAATAAAAATATTTTTATAGGTAACAAGAAATATTCCGAAGAAATTATTATTGTGTGCACAATGTGTTTTTATCTAAAAAAATAAACTAATCACTTAAAGTATATTATTTTCCTTAAATTTATATAATATATTCTAAGTAATTTTTCTAAATAATCACCGAATATTTTTCTAGGTATGGGATAATAATTAATCCAGTTTTATAAATAAAAACTGCATTTCCCTAAAAATCGATATTCATTCCATTTCCTATACTTATTTCAAAATTAATTTATGATACTTATATTTATTATATTTGATAAAATGTATAGAATATTTTGAATTATCATGTTCAAATATGGTAAATTGAAGACTTTTATTTTTGGGGAACATGAATAGTAAATATGGTAACATTTTTCACATTGGTAAAGGGTATATCCGAGTTAAAACTAAGATATAAGGACATATTTATTAATCCAATTTTTTATGTTATGAATTTAGTTCCACCATTATCACCATAGTATCAAAATTTAGTTAAATAATGGAATATTATTAATGAAAATTATTTATATAATATGTAAAACAAAGAAAGTTATAAAATGTTATATCTTCTGCGTCCATATTGGAAATAATCCTGTTATAAATGAATATATGTATACATTTTTATACTAATGAAATTATTTTCATGGTATATATTTTTTTAATATTTTTTTTTTGAAATTTTATAATGACCTTAAATTCTAGTTCAATGCAAATAGGATATTTATTGAATTATATGAAAAAATAAATGATTTAAAATATATTTAAAGAGATATAATATTAATATTTCACTGTGTAATTTTTTTTAAATCTATGTGATATAATAGAGATTTTTTAAGTTATATATTTTAGTTTTCCCATTGTTTGTATGTATTTAAGGTTAAATTACATGAATAGAGTTAAAAATAAAATTACTATTATTTTTAATAAATAATATTTAATTAAATAAAATAAAAATATAAAATATTTTATCCATAAAAAATACTATTATATTTTATTAAATTTCATCCAATGTCCATTTATGGGTCATTTTTAGTACCACTATTAACCCTTCAGCGGTTTAAAACATGAATATTAATGTAACTATGAAAAGGGTTTGTGATGGCTTAAAAAAATGATAAGGGTAAAAATGTAATCCAAACTCTTATTTTTTATTATTATTGTATTTATTCAACTCATAATCATCATATATTCCAATATTATCAATTTGGTACTATTTTTACAACAATATAAATTTATATTAATTTAATATTTTAAGAAATTCGAAGAGTTCCCCTCCCTTATATTATTAAATAGAACCCCTCCTTTCTCATATTTATACCACATTAAGCATTATATATGTCCCAAAAATGGAAACAACACATAACAAAATTATATTGGTTCTGGTCATCCTAAAAGACAAACATTGGAGCTCTTAAGAGGAGACATAATGGAGTTATTTCAAAGAAGATGTAATAGCCTTAAACAATCAGTTACTTTTTAATTATTATTTTATCACCTCTAAATAAATTATATTATATATATGTAATAAATTATTTATCCTAAAAAATAGAAATTTTATTATGATTATGAACCCCAAATTATACACCCACATTCCATAAAATGGGAAGTGAAAATATCGCTTGTGTGTATATACGACTTATTGTCTCCATATAGCGATACAATTCATTTATCATCACAATATTTTATATATTTATTATGATGGATTTAAAATTTATATATGATAATTATGAAACAAATATACTTCTATAATTATAAAAACAAAAATACCTTCAAAAAAAGTAATATATTGGAAATCGATAACATCTATCATGCGTATGTGTGGACTACCATCTCAACGAAGTGCCATGATTCGTTTTTCATTTTTTACGTCTATTGTAATAAGAACTGATTTTATGAATATATATGATATAAAAATTATTATTGAAAATATATTTATTATTTACCTTTATTTCATTCCATTAATCAAAAATGGAACAAACATTCATGCTTACATACGACCTACTGTCTTCATGAACTATGTAACTCATTTTCATATCTCAATATTTTATGAATGACTCTTAACATGTATAAAATAAATAAATATTATATTTATATTTTAAATATTATTTTTTATATAATGGATCCATGATCAAAATAAAATCACAAAAACCACTAAACCAGAACATATATGAAAGATGGAGAGGATACCTCCTAGAAGAGTGATTTTATTAAAAAATTATAAACAAACTGGTGATAAAGGTTTTATGTATATAATATATGGTATGTTATATATTATTATTTTATTTAATGGATAAATAATAAATATATAATTATTATATAGAAGAATCCAATGCATATTGGGGAATTCAGACATAATGTAAGAGATTTTCGTCTCTCTTTTAGTTTCACCTGACACATTCCATATTCACAACTTGCATATTTTTTGTGATATATATACATATCATTATTATATTTTATGATTAATATCATTTCATTTATGTTATATTTATATCCATGTATCATTATTTCCTTCATGTAATTAAAATTCAGATGAAAATAATGTGGTAAGGGTTTTATGTTGTAATATCATCATTTATCAGGATTGCTAATGATAACATTTCTAATGATGAAAAATTGTCATCTAAATCTCAAGAAACATATTAATTTTATTATACACTGTATAATTCTTGAAAATGAAGGTTTTCCTTTCATTATAATCACTTTAATTTATAATGAGGCCAAAAAAAAGTTTTTAAGTAAAATTAACGTTATTTTTTTTCTAAAAAGCCAATTATCTTCCATATCTGTGTTTTCTAAAAATGTTTTAAAGATGGTTTTGATAATTATTATATTATTTTGTTTAAATAATATTTTACCAATGTTTTAATTTTTCCAAATGGTTCATACGTAATATTCTATTTTTTTGGAATGCGACACCTTTTGAATTTTTTATAGAAGTGTAAAAAGAATGTTTTCTTTCAGCTTATACAACATGCATGGAATCATCCAATATCATAACAACTCAATGACTTAATATTTCTATAAAAATTACAATTATTATTTTCAAATAATATTTCTTCATAATATTATTGTAATTGTTTGATATTAAGGAAGTAATATCAAATGGGAAAGGTTATTTTATACAAGAAAGCTTTATTAATATTTTAAAGGTATATCTAATCATTAATGATAAAAACCCAATATATAACATAGATTTATTAAAGATAAGATCCGAGGATATTGTAGTTATTCTCTCAATATACTGTTTTTATGACTATACTTCTATGAAACATGTTCCTTTTCCACGAGTTGTAATATGATGCAAGGATGAAATGTGTTTGAAAAATGATTATTTTCCATAGGTTATACTGTGATAAAAAAATTTATGAAACCTATTTATTTTCCATAGGTTTTGATATAACATAATTTTTATAAAACTATAATATTTTCAAGTGATTAGATATGCTTAATCTTTCAAGATATTTTGGCACACATATGTATGTTTTTCATTATGTGATGGGGGTTATGTTATAACCAAGGATGAGGGTTACATTATGACCAAGAATGGTGATCAATTTATAACCAAGCAATTTTGGTACCAATATCTCATTATAATTCATTAGGAAAATATTGATATCTCATGAGATAAAAAAGCCTATAATGAAGAGTTCCCACAATTTAGAAAAGGAGTTTGTTGACTATGATAGTCATGGGAGTGAACCATGACACTACGATGGTTTAGGGAGTGAACCAAATCAACTATGATTGACTTAGGAGTGATCCTTGACTAACATTATGGTCTTTTATAGTAAACCAAATACACTATGATAGTCTAGGAAATTAGTGTTTACTACACAGGAAATGAATTATATGCTTATGTGTATTCCATAATTCTTTACCTTATTGAGATGTTATGCTTTCTTGGTTAATGTTATTTGATTCCTTTATTATTAATTTATTATGAACTTCTATTATTTATTCCATGACTCAAGACTATTATATATGATATTCAGTGTATGATTTCTCAAATTCCATTCTCATATTTTCATACACTTATAATCAAGTTACGATCATGTGTTCATTTATATATCCCTTGTTTGACCTTGCTGAGAATCTGATATAATTATTTCTTATGTTTCATTTCCCCATGTTATGGATAATTAAACTAAGTATGGTTTGTGAAATAAGGGTGCTAGGTATAAAGAACATAGTGGGAGAAGGAATAGTTCTTTTATGTACTAGTCGTTTATATGTCCACATTTTTTTAAGGCATTATAATTATAAAATTCTTGACTAGATCATTATTTTATACAAAGAAAATAAATATACTAATATGTGATATTGATCAGTTTCATGAGGTCTTAATGGGATATGCGATGCTAGGTTTCCCCTCACCGCCTTCTTCTTCTCCATGATTCCCTATAGGTCTATCTTCCCATCGGCAATCCTCTCAGCGCGCTTCATATGTGGTTTATCCCAATGGTAGTGTCCTACGGATTCGTTGTCATCCTCGATGTACAGCATCGTCACTTGGCCTCCATCACACTCTAGCATTTGGTTTTGGATAGGGTTTCACAAGGCAACATCATATGGACCAGGGTATAACTTTCAGATGTAGCGATTTGGGGGTGTTGTTGCTTTTAGCGATGTCTTAGAGTGTTTTTGGTAGATCTAACCTTCAGGGGCGGTTCTGAAAGCGGCAACAGGGATTGTTTCTTGGCTCCTAAAGGTTTTTGTTCGTTGAGGTGATGATTTCGCTCATGTTAGTGGTTCTGATTTAGTGGTTTGGCGATGGATTGGGTCGTACTTTGGGTGACATTTTTATTTCCGATTATTTGTGTTTTTAATAATTTGGTGTGTGGTGATGAAGGAGATGGTTTTATGGTTTTTGGTTCTGCTGGGTTTCTTTCTTGGTGCTTTCAGCAAGGATGAAGGTTTTTTTTGTTTCCTGTTCTGGATCGATTCTGTGAGAGTTTCATATGGTGGTTTGTTTGGTTCTGTTTGAATCTGTGATGTTGTTTATTTTCTGGTGGTCTGATACAGGAGGTCGGGTGAGGATGCGTCGATTTTTGTTAGTGAGAGTACCTTCTCCCAGGTCATCTCTATGACCATGACAATGACTATGATGGTGGATTTTTGTGTGTTGACGACGACGATGATGGCCTTCCTCATCAGCGACGATGGATTCCGATTGGCCGAAGGTGACGAGCCGTTGATATCGATGATGGCGGTGATGTGAGTATGGTACGACAGTGTTAGTGATGGAACGATAAGGCTAGTGATGTGATGATGGCGGCCTGATGGCGTGGCTTTCCTCGATGAAGGGTTTCTCGGGCGGCTCTTTTTTCCTGTTTTTTGAGGTTTTAAAATTCAAAATTTTAATTTTAAATTTGAATTTGACTTGGTTTGAATCATGTAAGCAGGTGACTATGTGTGGTTCCCACTCACCCAAAATTGGTATTCTAAAATTAAAAAAAAGGATTGTGGCTAATATGCGATATATATGTATGAAAAATCTGGGTTTCTATAATCTATATGTGATACAACATTTACAAGTAGCTAAATTTATAATCATTTCTATTCCTTCATGGAACAAATTTCTTCTCACAAAAAATCCTTTTCTTTTTTCAATAATGAACACCATTTTTTGATTTTAAAAAAATGACCCAATAGCTTTGGTATCATCTAGAATGTTAATTTTCATCAGAGAGTTAATTATGGAATTATTTATTTTTCTCAAATTGTTTTGGCTAGTTTATATACGATATGAAGTCCATGTACACTATTAGGTGAATATGGTTCTTGTTTTTGTCAAAATATTTGAATTTTCCCAATATTTTACCTTTTATAGCTTCATTACATGTTTTATTAGACCTAATGAAGTCTCTATTAAATATAAAATACCTTTAAAAAATTAATCATTAAGTTCATAAACCCTATAACGTATTAACTACACCTTATAAAGGTTCCCTATAAATTTTAGTGTACCTTAAAAAGTTATATTAAACCATATGGAGTTCAAATGTATCTTATAAAGGTACCTTGGGATAATTATTATACCCTAAAAAGACTTCAGTGCACTATATAATGTTTTAATCCACCCTATTAAGGCACCCAACAATGCTTCTATTCCTAATCATTTCCCAAAAAAATTACCATATGATGATCAGGGATTATACCCTATGAAATTTAAATTTTACCCTTTGATGTTAAAAGGATTATTAAATAGGAACATACTCATAATTATGTATGAAAATAATTAATTTATCTCAAAAAAAATACCTTCATGATTTATCATATTTACTTTAACAACCTTTATCTCACCCTATATATCTCATTTTAGGTTATTTTGAACATACTTTATGTATTGAAGAAAAATATTATAAAATAATATCCCCTTCAACCATAACTAAAAAAACCTTTCTTTATAATTTATATATTGTAGAAGAGATTATTGAATTAAAAATCACAATATCTTCTTCATTTTCCTCAAATAATCTATTCTGAATACATCATTATCCCATACATTCTCAAAACAAATTTGGTCTCAACCCCCTAAACGAAATAAATATTTATATAAGAGTCCATGGGAACATGTATATTCAACTATAATTCCATGATTGGATAAAATATCCCTATATTAAAAATTTTGTGTCATGATGTTTGAACCTCCCACTTTTTCATTAGGTATTATTTTTTATCTTGATACTCGGATGAAATAATTTCACCTCTTCCACACGTGTCCATGACCGACAAAGAGACATTATAATAACTATGTGTGGATTTAATTTCATTGTAGGACATGTTGTGATACTCATAATCTATATTTTTTTCTCAACTATAAATACCATTGGTTTTACATTAGATGCTTAGTATCTGACTCATTCATGTAATATTTCATATGAAACTCTAAAACTAGAATAAAGCCACCAATTTCACTACTCGCATGAAATTGATCATCTAAGATAACCAATAAGAACAACATGTTAGTTGATTCCAATTATCACATGATATTTACTGATTTATTTATCACCTACCTTAGTCTTGACCACAAATTCCATCAATTTCACGCTCCCCTCCAATCATATGGTTTTAATTATTTCTATGTATTTTCACCTAGTACTTTTCTCTTATATGACATGGATTTTATAAGAACTATGTGTGGATTAATTCTTGTTATCATATGATACATATAAATTTCCAAAAATATATATATTTTACACAACCAAAAATCATCAACCATTTACACTCATTTAATAAGTTTTATAATAGTCTAAAATTGGTGACCTCTAAACATAAGTCATTAGATCACTTTTGACTACCCTATTCCCATATTCCCACACCATTATTTTGTGTTTGAATGAACATAAACCATTCATGACTATATGTAATGAGAAAACATGATTTGAAAAGCACACCTATTCATGGAAATGAATTTTGTGTCTTCATATTTTTTTACTACTATCAAGGGGCATGATATATCCTATAGAGAAGGTATTCTGAACCCATATTCTCCCAAAAATGTAGTCCGTGAAATTTTTATTTAAATATAGTAAGGGATCATCCTTGTCATTTTTTTCCTTTTATTATTTTCTAATCTAAATGATTAATGTTATGATTTAAATCACCTCATTCACTGTTAAATGGTTTTGGAGAACTTTTTTATCTCAAGCCCTTTTTGGGTTGTCACACTCTATATCGAATAAGGCTGAGCATCATGAACAAAATTGTGTTCCCATGCCATTGATGTTTTTTTTATTAGAAATGGGATTTCCATTAATGTTGATTCATAAAACCATTGATACATGGAATATCTCACCCTTTGGTTATATATATTTGACATTTAACTGAATCCACAATTTCAGTCTATGTTTTGTGACCTAAAACCGAAAACAATCATGATACAAGAACTATGACCTTAAACTATGTGAACCTTTCATTGGGGAAATGAAAATTAGTAATAACGGGCATCCATTAACTTTAGATAAATCATTCCCTTACTTCCAAGAAGACTACCTCGTCATTTTGGTCAAATCTATGCTACCTTAAACCCCAAATATTATTCTGAGAGCACCTAAACCATAAGATATATATATCCCCATTTATGATATATTTTATATTATATTCAGGATTATATTTATATAACATGACTATTTCCATTCCCATTATATAAAGACAATCTCCCCCTTTATTCAAAGCTATATGACCTAAACCCTAGTCATTATTGGTCCATGTTTCACGACCATAATCTGCAACCTTAAATTATTGAAATTGAATGGCTCATAAACTATTAATGAAAGAGGCATAAATTCTTGATAGGATGAAAAATCATAAAAATCATCCAGAGAGAGAGTCTATTCACTACTCACTAGGTTATTCCCTGTTATGGTTTTAAAAAATTGTGAGGGTGAAAAATCGAAAAAGAATATAGCTTATAAGAAAAAATATATAGTTATATAAATATAAAAGCTATGTTTGTTGAACCCATTAGTTTAGAAAAAAATATAAACAAAACATTATTTAATATCTTCTAGGAATATGCTTAAAAATATTTATGTTATATCCCCTTACCCTAATAATATCATTGATACATGGTCACATAAACATCAAGGGTACTCATAACATTCTTTAAAAACATTTATTCATAAATATTATGCAATAATTAATCTTCCAAGTCTTTAAAAACATTTCATGGATATTAGTAACAAACCTCTTATGCTCCATTGGAATCCCATTCTTAACATTGATATTTGTACAACTGTATTAAAAACTTCTAAACCAAGGAATAATTTATCCTAAGGAGTAGTTCCTTAAACTATGGATACTATGAATACATTACAGTGGAACCCATTATTAGAATTTAGTTAATGAAAATATTATATATACATATCCCTTCACATTATTTTGAGATTCAAATATCTTGAGTTATGAATTATACATTCTATAATCTAATTATGAATATAATTTTCAGTGCCCTCAATGTTACACATTTTTCATCATAAAAATTCATTTAGTAATAATATAAAATCATATTTTAATTCTATTTATATCCTGAGAAATATGATCCTAAAGTATTTTCACATATCAATGAGGTCATTTATTCTTTAATTTAGTTCTTTATTCATGTTAGGAATGTTTTTCCCATTGCTCTGTATACCATATCACCGTTTGTTAATGGTTATATGACATTATTATTTAGTCACAATTTTCGTATAGGATTAGAAAAAATAAACCCCGACAAATATTAGTCAAAGTACAATGAATATAAACTTCATGAAGCCCAATTAAGATACCTATATTATTGGTGTCTATGTTCAATTCAGGTAGGGTAAACTATTACCTTTATGTTGGAAATATTTAATTATATTTTAGTTCAAAACCATTTTTAAATAAACACAAACTATAATGGTCAAACATATAATATTGTATATTACCAAAGGAATGAGATATAGTTCTCTCAAGGGTGAAAAATTTTAATGGGAATCCTAAGAAAATGTCATGTAACTAATCATTAGACTATCACCTTTCATATATTTTAATTTTTTTATCATATAAAAATAAAAAAATTACAAATTATTTAAAGTTCACAACTATTTAATGGAGGATTAAGTATAATCCATGATAATACCTAAAAATCACACAATTTATGGATTAAGAAAGATATAGGGTTACAATGAAAATATATAAAGGCTTATAGGGGCCAAAAAATTGTATAAAAACAATATATTTGATGAACCTAAAATTTTCTATGAGTAAGGATCCAGGAAGAAAACATGTTTCATATGTCTGTGAGTTAACCTTAGCATAGAATGATGGTACATATGCTACCTTTTCCACATCTCTTATATTCATCTATGTTCACACACTGTGGATAAAACCAAATTCTATAGACCTTCACCTTATAGACTCACATTTGATTATGGTGATGATATATATAATACAATATATGGCCCTCCTATACCCCTTCAAAGGCACATGTATCAGATATAATGGTTTGATATATATATTATTTTTTTCTCAATAATTCAAAGATTATGATTTATATTACCCATACCCATTCAATGTTCATATTGATTCATTATCAGGATATTACTATTCATAAGTTTCATTGATTATCATGGATTGATGATAATCATGAAACAATGAATATAAAATCGTCAAAGAAAAAAATAATTATTTTTATTCATTAAAATTGAAAGATAGAATCCCCAAATTAGTGTATCCCTTTATCTATCAAAAAATGGGGATCATACACAAGATTTATCCTTCAAATTAATAAATATACCAATAAACCTAGGATATAATATGAATGGTTGAGTAATAAAAATAACCCAATTATTGATGGGAACATTCAATTGATTATTATAGACTTTATCACTTGGAATATTTAGCCTCATCTAATTGAAATGTTACAATGATCAATACAACCAAATTTTGATTCCACTACCTTTGGGTTTCACATATGACTATTATGTTAGAAATATGTCCTATTATTTTTCCCATGTAAGCCTCACATTACTCTATGTCTATGGTAATATTGGCTACCTAGTCCCATAATTGTGATTCCTCTGAATTGTTTTCTGTTATCTCATGGCTCACTTATTTCATATATTCTACCTAGAGGTTTGTTCACACTACAAAATTATGATTCATTTCATGAATCACCAAATAACACTCTAATAACCATTATTTGATGAAAAATATAGTAAAATTATCCGAATTTCTATGTAAATATCCACAAAACATTAATAATTAAAAAAACATTTCTTTCTCCCCATCATTGTAATTGGATATAATGTTATCAGAGAATGAATGTTTTTCCATTCTATTTTATAGGTCATTATATTAATAGTTTTAAATATGGAACTAGATAATACTTAATCCTCTAAAATTGGGAGGTAATTTGATATGAGGTTAACTATTGGAAAATGTTATGAAACCGATGAAGATTCTGTTAGGATTTGGTTTAATATTTCCATGTTAATAAGATCCTATTCTATAGGAATCTCTTTGTAAGAGTTGTTATAAATATTTTAGGGCACAAATCCTTCTATATATTTTATTTCACCATATTCATTTTGAAAATTTTAGATTAAAATGACACATTAAATTGTATATATATATCTAAAAGATTTGGTATATAGAATATTTATTTCAAAAATATATTCTATTTCCTATAGGACCCCTCCTTTAGCATAAAAGGGTGGTTTATATTTTAAAAGTGTAAATCCTCTCAAATCTACACAAATGTAATTATTGATCCTTGATCGATAATAATATAGTGACATGATGATTCTATCATTAGCTAGTATTAGAGTGATGAGAGTGATAATATCAATTTTTATTAACATCAACTAGATTTGACACATGATCACCAGGTGATACACGAAACACACTATATAGAAGAGACATAGGATCACATCCCATATGAACCAAATTGGTTCTGGAAACTGGGTGGAATGTATGGTACATAGATGGAAACATTTTTTACTCTCATAGTGGGAACATTATCATGGAATGTTATTTTGTATGAATGGTCACTTGCAGAGCCATTGATATCAACTATGAGCATTCTGATATGATCCTCATAAGTGGTAAAAATGAACTATTAATGGAATCAATTTATGTGATCTTTAAATTTGAAATATATATTTATTGAATATATTACAATTATTTCTATTATTTTTGTTATGTGAGTGAATTGGGGACCCAAAACTATGTTCCATAAGATTTAACTACTATGGTGTAATACTATCATATGATGTTGATGCTATATTTGTTTATAGTTAATATTAGGGGTCTCAAACCATTAAAATTATCCCAACACTTAATAAATCCCACTCGTGGTTGGTATAAAGAGATTCACTATTATCATTGATGCTAGATGTATAACCATCAAAATATATTTTTCCTTAACCCAGCATGTGAATCTTTGGCTGGTAGAATCCACCTACTAAGGAATACCATATGAAGGACCACAAACTAAATTTCATTGCTCATATATAACAAGGTTTGGAATCCTAGGTTGTTAGGATGTTTTCATGAATGGATTCGTAAATATTCTATGACACATTGGCTTACTTGCTTGGAAAACTCATTTCCCTTTATTCCATGTGTTTTGATCCATATGGCCATTTAAATAGATTAATCCAAGTGTCAAAGGGAATATATAGCTATTTGAAAAAATATAATATTTAAAAAATTCAAAAAACATTAATAAATACATTTCTATTAAATGAGTGAAATCAAAATTATCCCAAATGTTACTAATAAATAAAAATATATCATATATTTCACCCGGAATATGGAGTCCCTCAATCTTAAGAATTTATCAATGACTTATACACAATTATCTATTCAGTAGATGAAATGTGTTAGTTTTTACAAAACATTAGCTAACCAACACTCAGACTCGGTTAGGGTGATGGTGGGTTGAGAATTTAGAGTTCCAAATTGCCCTGTATATATTTGTAGCTCTTAACCAATCTTCAAAAGTTGCGTAACTGTAGTTTTCGCACTGAGTCTATGAATACTCATTATATAAATTTCATATCGGTAAATGTAAATATTGGTCACTCAATCCCTTCCACTGACATAGTGTAAAATATTTACTGATTATTGAGTAGACAATGGGTTCTTCATTTACAATTTATAGATAATGGAATTGGTTGTATGATGCATCATTGTTATCATAATTAATGATCATACCATCTTGGGATATTTTTTCCTATATGATACTGTGAAGTTATAAGATACATACAGTTGAAAGGTAAATGTTTATTCCATGTATTATCTTATCGGTCCGAAGGATAGACCCTTATAAAGGAAGACCATCTATGTATATGTAGTTTATTGAAGACTATATAAGGAGGACTGTAAGTACATGATGAAGTGGCATGATGGGATATTTTCAACTAGTATCATTATAATTATCTATATAATTTATTATTGAATCAATAATCTCATTAGAAACATTATTTACATATCCATACATTTTCCAGAAAATTGAATTTGACATTTTTTTAATAAAATAGAATCATAAATGAAAGGGTGTATACGGGTTAAATCTGAAGATTACTTGGGTGAAAACTAAATAAAGGAAAAATATTTCCCATGTAACATCACACCGGTCATTTCTAAAGGATCTTTCTCCAATTTTCTTCCTTTTGTCACGTCACCGAAGTGGAGGAGTTATGTGAATCTTCATTGTTCATCTCACCATCACTCTAAGGGAAAATTGTATAAATATTGTTTTTAATTTATCTTTATTAGTTCATATGACTTGAGAATAAATTGAGTGTGAAGATTTTAATTTAACTCAGTTGATAAGGAGGAATTAAAATGAAGTGATCTCCCACAATTTTTATATGATATTGTGTCCTATTCCAAGATAGAAACTACCACCATTTGTGTGTGCTGACACATGTTATCCCTAACAACTAACTCTCATGATTCATAGAACAACCATATAAGATTACATAGTTTCCCAACCAATACATGAGGCTGTACATTGATTAACCATTTATTTGAAGATAACATTTACCCTAGAATTAGATCTATGCTATTACAATCAATTCCACTTCAAGGGGGGTAGAATTTATTGGTGCTTTCTTTTATGAGGGAGGGAGTCCTTGGTTGGGAAGAGAAAATTAGTTGATAAAATATCAATCAATGGAACCCAATTACGTTCATTCTATCATGTTATCTAATTTAAATTTTTTATATCATTTTACAATTTCCCTTTACATGTATCCTCATATAGATGTTCATTAATCAAATTCCATGCACAACGTGTAATCTTAAAATAATTTCCATTCCATTACCCTTATTATACACCCATTTCCATTGAATGAGATGATCATAAATATATATTTTAAATGTAATTACCTTAAGTATTGAATGACATAGTCTCTTATAGTCTTTAAATAGACCCCATGGCTCCCATTTTTACAAAAAAGAGAGAAGGATGAGTGACCTAGATGATCTATTAAGACCCTATACACACTATGTCCTACCAACCAATTGAGGTGATTTATGATGTAACCCTATGAAAATAACCATAATTTATGTAAAAAGAGTTTTGTAACGGTTTAAAAATTATATCCTTCATAAGAGACCTCTTTCACCTATTCCTATTAAATTTTAGAGTATTACTCTCTATCAAATGATACACTAGGGTACTATATCCCCAAGTTAGACATGAAGAACTATACTTTGGAGTATCTCTTTCTATACCTTCATACTAGAGAAAACTATCACCCATTCCATTATATAAGGAAAAATATTACCATAACCCCATACTATTGGGAACTATTTCCTTGGCCACTATCCTATGGAAATAATTCTTCAATATATTCACACCAGGGAATAACTTCACCCTATCATATATCTAGGATGAATGTTCACCCTCCTATCTATAATGGGTCAACGCATCATCCCAACCCAATCTAGGGTGAACCATCACCCAAAAATCAATCTAGGGTGAAAATTATGTCTGTTCATAATCTAGAGTGCTGATTTTCTTCTCTCATAGAAGTGTGTTCCCTCATCATAGTCTATTTTTTAGGAATCGTCCTCACCCAAGAACAATCCCATAGATCCACCACTATCTAGGTATCCATACCATGTTCCTACGCTTTGAGGTATCTTTCACCGTATCCTAAGATATATGATTGGTCAATTCAAATTAATACATGACCAATCGATAAAGTATACCTTTGATTATGTGTTCATACTATTTTTCTGTTCTAAGATGATAAGACCATCTGTGAAATTGTGATCATTTATTCCCTTAATAATGAGGGTTCTTGCAATGAAAATACTAATAAAACATCCTCTATAATTATTTTCTCATCTTGTCTATCCATGTATCATGTTGAACTCTATGGTTCACTGAATGATCCTTGTATATATGTTCATCCTCATTAGATGTAAACCAATACCCCTTACCCTTAATTTCCTCATCACAATGATTCATTAATGACATAGAGATACTGATATGGGTTATAATTTGATATAAGCCCAAAAATTACCATCATCTTATCCAACCATTAAGATAAAACAAAAAGATCAGTTATGTGTATGCCCTAATCAATCCCCTTTTACATCTCTTTTTATGAAATATGCATCCTTACAACATAATGTAAAATTTAATCGGTTGATCTTGATATATGACCATAAAATGTGAAATAGAACTATATTATCAGTGATTCTGGTTAACCATGACATGTAGGATTACCAATTGAGGTTCATTCTCAATAATTTAGAACATATATTGGGTCCCCTATTAGGTGTAAGATAATATCAATCCTTATTAGGCCATATTACTTATAAATATCATCTCAAATTAGTAATATTTAATATATAATCAATCCACAATGGACCATATTCCATATGAGTCTAACTATTACCACTCCTTATTAGTTACAAAGAGACATGATGACTTTAAAGGGTACAATTATGTGTAAGTCCCACAATAACAATTTTCAGTCCCCTTTTTGTCGTATAGTTATAGCTCAATCACTATAATTTATTTCTATAAATTATATTTTATATGTTGTTAACCTAATTTGAATAGGTCTTATATAGATAAAATTAAATGCAACATCATTTTTTCATGGTTTCACAACCTTAAATGGCACCACATTAGTCCTAGTAAATTGACCATCAAAGGTATAACATGTATTGTTAAGTGGCACCAAGCATAACAGATACTGATTCCATTTAAATGGATTAAAAAAATCTCATCTCTATAACCCAATCAAAACATCATAACAACATCCATCTCCATATATGATGATAAATTCTAGTACCCCAAATTTATTGTAAATAAACCACAACATCACTAACTAAGAATATAAATATGAAAAACCTCTAATACATACCAACTTTCCTATTGTTTCATTGTTTAAATTGATATCATGAATGCTTTTAACCACTCTCACGCTAGAATTTGGTAAATTTTAATGAATATATTTTAAATACTTAAGAGATTCATAGAGTAGTAATTAATTCTCTTATAAAGGGATCGATGAGTTCATCCTTGGCTCCACACTACTAATGTATAAACAAAAGTGTCACTGGTATAGTTCTAAAGACCACCTACCTTATAAAATCGGCCCCAAACTAACTCAAAATGCATGAGCATTCTATCTCATCAGAAGCATAGATGGTGAAGTACAAATAGAGAAATAAGTCACTTTTTACCACCCCAAGTTCTTAATACAAGATTATAATTAAATAAGTCAATGTATTCCACAACAATTGCCACATGATACAACCAATATAAAAAACAATAACAAATTAATAAGTCATTATTAATAAAAATATAATAAATATTAAGATTGTAAAAAATTAAATATTATTACCTTTTAAAAGGAAAATAATAATTATTTTTTTAAAATTGAATAAGGTTATTTTGAATAAAATTTATTTTCATTAAATAATATATTTTATTATTAAAAATAAATTTAAAAAAATTAAAAATTAAATCTCATAAATTAAATTTCCTTCTTTACTTCTTCACAAAAAATAATTTTAGGAAAAAATTGTGTATATTTTTTCTAAAATAATCTATTTATTAAAGAAAAATAAAAAATATAGATATATTTAATACCAGCCCTATTATTAGAATCAGTTTTTTAATCTTTAGTGATGTAAAAAATATATTTTTAAATTAAAGTTTATAATTTAAAACTATTATGTTAATTTAAAAGCCAAGAAATTTCATTTTAGATAATAAAGTAATATTTTATGGAAACAATTTTCCCCAATCTATTTAGTTAGGTTTGAACATGGGGAAAAATAGGTTATAAACTTATTTCACTTTAAAAAAACTCTTATTCCATAAATAATAATATTTTTAATATAATAATAATCAATATAATTGATAATTTCGAAAAATAAGTAATCATAATTTTTAAAAATTCACTTTTCTAAAAATAATATTCTTTCATGTTACATACACTAACATTAACAATAATTTCCCTACAATTAGGGATTATAAATGACAAAATGACTATTATTTTTTAGATAATAATTTAAATAATATTTAATATTTCCAATTTCATTTTATTTATAATATTTAGATTATATGCATTAATACTTACTACTACGATAACAAAAAATCATTATTTTAATTTTATTGTTTTATTAATATCAAAGATATTTATCGAATATATTAAACTATGGTATTTCAAAAGGTTAATATAATATAATTTATAAAAACATAAATAATTATATCATCACACATTTAATTAGTAATCAATTATAATAAATATTAACATTTTCTAATGGTCAAAATGTCATTTTTCTATAAAATATTTTATCTACACATTGTATGTTATAATATAATATTTTATTTTAATATGTTTTGAAATTTAATTTGATTAAATACAATGAAAAGTTTCTGACATTAAATGAAATTTTGGTTAAATGGACTATGATGTATTTTTTATGAGACAAAAAATTAATTAGGTAAAAACGTGTTACATTGTTAAAAATTAAAACAATAAAATGAAACAACATAATGTTAAAAACCCTATAGAATGTTTAAATGTAGTCTGGAAGTCATTGGTTGAGTCATTATAAACCCAAATACATCCAAAAATCAATTATTTCAAATCATTTGATCTGTTTACCATTGAATAATGTAATGGGATTAGGAAAATATAAACAGTGTTTCTGAAAGACCATTTTTCCTCTATTATAAAAGGGGGTCACTTAATCCATTTAAAAATGAAGATAATATTATAATTTTCGTTCAAATATTCCAAAATATCATATCCTATAGTTATCTAAGAAAATATTGATCCCATTTTCGGACTATGTTATCCTAGGCGCTTCTATTCCATGGAGTTTTCCATTAAAATATCAATTCCCCAATGTAATTATTATCGCATTATTATGTTTACATCCTTAATATTACCCTTAATAATATCTTATAATGATAGAAATATAATTAAATTGATATTATAATTTTAATCATATATTATCATATTAATTTAATTATTATTATTTATTCATCTCTATGAATTATGGAAAACAAAAGTGTCGTGAGTGCATTGCATGGAAAACATCCTCCACATAGCAACAAATTCAATTATTTTAACACCATCATACATGGTTGATAATAAGGATGAAAATTATGAATAAATATGATGTATATAATATAAATGTTGTTCTATAATAACTAATTATCATTTGTGTTTTTTCTATTTCATTCATTGAAATGTCGAAACAAAAATTGTGTGTACGTGAATACTATCACATCCACATAAAATGAGTTTCATTTATAATCAACACCCATAATGACTGGAAATAAAATAATTATATAAAAATTATTATGTATATAATACTATTAATATTTTTATTTTAAACTATTTCTTCATCGTTTCTACTATGGAAAACATATATGAGTAATTATGAAATATTGACTGAATAATATGAAGTAACCAACATAGGCAATAAAATAACATATTATATAAATAGAATATGACTATAGATAGAAAAAAATATATTAAAAATAGAATTATAAGGATCATAATAAGTTATCAAATAAAAATAAATTTATTATTTAGGAAGATAAGCATGTTTGTAAATTGAATCTAGGACAAGGTAAAGGTTTTTCTTTTTATTTTCTTTCTTTGTGACTAGTGTCATATTTATGCACATATATTATTTTTTGATATGTGTGTACAAAAATTTTAATATATTTTATATTGAATAAATTTTATTTTATTTTATATTAATGTATATTTATAGTTTGAAATATCAAGGGTTTCTATTCTATCAGATACTAAAGCAGTATAATTTCTCATCTCAAATTCCACTGTTTGAGAAATGTTTGATATTATGCATATAATTTCATTAATGTTGGGTATATAATGCCTATGTGAGATATGATATCATATATTATAATTTAATCATGTAATTATATGATTAATTACAATCAATATCATTAAAATTGGTTTTATGAATGTATTACTCAAGACCCAAGGGTCTTCATGGTCTGAATTCTGATTCTTCGAGGCTTGTTACATGTTATACACTATTTTACCATTTTACTGTGTATTAAAAAACAATGGATATATTTTTATTATACTCATTTTATTTTATTATATTTACTATTAAAACCACATTCTTTTATCAAAGTGGCTATTGATAGATTTTTCTCCGTAATAGAAAGGATTTTTGGTGAATCAGATATTTTTCATTGATATATAATGTTTCATCATGAAAATTATTATTTAAAGGGTAGGTTATAACACCATTAAATTTTATTATATGTCATTTTGTGATCATTTGGTTTAAAATGATATTTTAATACAATGAATGTTTTATTATGAATTTTACAATGTGGGTTTTGAAGAAAGGTAATTTCAAATATTAAAAATTCGCATTATGTAATCAAATGTTTTGGATCCACATTTCCTAAAGAAAATATTACTTTATTTTGAAAAATTTATTATTAGATATTATTTTAAAATTAATGTTTTCCAATGAGTTTTTTCTTCACCTTTTGATAAATACTTTTCAAATTGACCCGTAACATATTTTTTTATGCTAATGATAGAAATGTTTTTTAAAAGCGTTTTTATGTTTTCAATTCCAATCCCCTACCAATGTTGAATTGTTTTTTTTCTATAATAGTATTTATGTTTCATTATTATCCACTATTAAATACATATATGTTATAGTTTAAGGGAGATGTACTCATGATACCAAAAAATATGATTTATTATTCTTTTTTGGGTGGTATCTTTTGATCATTCTTTTGAAAATATTTTTTTCATCCATGTCAACATGCTTATAGTTTTATTCTGTAACAATGGGGATATGTTCTTTTTAAACCATAAAAATTGTAATTATGTATGGATTATGATCTTGTTATTACATTATTTACATAGCTGTATAACTATTTATTTATATACAGTGAACATAAAATTTTACATAATTCAGAATGGATGATAATCATATAGAAATAATGTCAATATATTGACATAGGGATTTTTTTGGAATACCGTATATAATTATTAATATATGGATGATTATTTTGAAATTGAGTAATTATTATTTGAGTATCCAACTACTTTTTCTAAAGTTAGTTTGATCATGTTATCCCACTTATTATCATAGGGAGAAGTATTGAAATTCTAGATGATTATTGATGAGCTAATATAGATTGCTAGTGTATTGATATTCCTTATTATTCATTATATAGGTATCCATGTTTTTATTTAGTAATTGGTTCCTTATGGAATAGTAAGAAAAGTAATTTTTTACTCATATGGTGAATGAATAAGACATAATCAACTGATATGTAGGGACTAATATTATACATACCCTTGATGCATCAACAAGTCGCATAAGAAAAAATAGTCTAGGTTTTGGTTTCTACCACATCCAATAGAAATACATTGTTTTTGTATAAGGCCTTGATAATAGGATTTTTTGATAGTTGTCCAGATTACAAGTAAAGAATTTTTGTGTAAGGTCTTGAAATCATGTTATTTATTTAGTTCATTATTCATTTCATCAAGATGATATTAGTATTATTAATATCCATGATTTTATTTATTATCAGGGATATAGCTTTCTTAGTTTCATGTTGATTTTGGATTCATATTTCTTACTTATTACTACCATAAAATTTAAGCCATGTTTATTCTGGTATTAATTCATTTGTGTGTTATACCTTATTAGTCATTTGAGATAACCCCTTTTAAGGTTTCCATTCTCGATGATATGAAGAAATGTAGTACAAGTGACATATTTAGAAATACACATATGGATGGATTTTTGGGATATTTTAAAGACTAATTATGGATTAAGTAGTTTATTATACAGTGGAAAAATTCATTATTTATATAGAGAACGTGGGATTTATTATATTATGTTATGTCCTAATTGTTCAATGGTCTAAACCTGAAAATAACCTTTAAATGAAATATATTCAATAATAATCATTGATTCTATATTTAAGGATAGTTTTTTCCATGATTTTACAGATAACATCAATGAAGTATGTAAATCATGTGTTCATGACCATCATAACCATGAGTGTAGGTTTGGGGAATCATAGTTGTTATAAAATGAAATGTTTATACAACTTTAGAGGCTTTGAGGATAATTTAATAGTTGATGAGTTAATATTTTTCACAATTTCAATTTTATAGATTAAACATTCATATAGCATATGATTTAATTATTAGGTAAAAATTCACATTTTATTTTTCTATTTGGATGAGATAACATTAGTGAATACCCTAAGAATATGTCCAAGTGTTAGAAAATTGTAACGCCCCGACCCCAGTTACCTAGAGTTGGTGCATTATTGCATAACATTGGCATGATCACAAAGATCAAGTCTCGAAAGACCGATTAATTTAGTAGCCTTGGAAACACTAGATACATTTCTTTAATGTTACATTACATCATAAAGTAAAAAATCACAATAAAATAGTCTCAATAGTCCACACTTCTATCCCCATCAGACTATCCCTGTAGGTCAGTCATAAAATATTTCTTCACATCCTGGGAAAAATTAAACATTGAAAGGGGTGAGCTTAGATTCTCAATATGGGTAACTATATAGCGGAAGCTTTCATAAATAAACATAAACATTTAAGGCAATGTATAACTAAAAAAAGCCTTTTAAACTTGAACTTCAGCATAATATGGAAAAAATAAAATGAAATAATGTCATTTACTTATTCACATGGACATTCTACTAGTCGAATAATCACATGCAATATCAATAACCACTTTCATAATCATGAAATTCATAATGCCAGACTATCATAACCACGTAGCCAAGGCCTTGTGCCAATACTACAAATAATATTTTGTCAAGGCCTCGTGCCAAGACATTAGTTTGTCTCATGAGACCTACAGATGCATCAAGGAGCTATAGCAGGCTCCACCCGTTACTTATTAAGTCCAATGCATTCCTCATATGAACAGGTTTAATCATACCATAAACCATAACATAATCGTATCACATAAAACATGAATAAAAGAAACATATCATTTCCACATTTCAATCACAAGATATCAAAACAACACATTTATATAATAAAAAACTCTTTCAAAACCATTTTCATTACAAAAATAAAAGAAAATTAAAACTTGGTATTTATTTTTCATTTTAAAAAAAGTTATGCCTTGTAGAGGAAGCTGAAACTCAAATAATGATCACGGCGGCGGAGAAGTCATTGTCGCCGCATACGTATGACAATAAAAAAATTCCTTTTTGTCATTTAGTAAAACGCTTCATATAAAAAGATTCGTTTTGAATAAACGTAAAAGTCAAAGGGGTTAATACACCGTATAAATGAAATTTGTGTATAAAACAAAATATGCCTCAATGAATGGAGATTGAGACATAGTCCCTTAAAAAGATAAATTTTTTAAATAAAATAGATCTATGATGATTATTCACTATAAGTAAACATAATGAAAGTAAAAATAAAATATAGGACATAATAATATCATGACATAATTTGAAAGTAGGAGATTAACCCAAAGAATAGAAATTGGGTTAAGAAGTTCCCTTACCACGTGTCCGACTTGACTCGACCACTCTATAACCTCATGAATAATAAACTAGAGTTAATCTATACTTTCTTAAAGAACCTTTTTCAAGTTAATTATCCCTTTTATATCACTTATTACAATTTTGTGAAAAATATGTAGTCATTTATGTTAATAACGGTCTTTTTTTCGATCATTGGTTCTTGAGTCAACAACAAAATTATTATAATTAAAATTTGTACATGTGGTGAAATATCCATTATATATAGAGTTATATTCATGATTTATATATCATATACATCATATATATCCAGTATATAAATTCATTTATAATATTACATAACATTTAGAGGTAATAAATGAAATGCACTGTTCATGGAGACTGTAAGTCGTACGTACGCATGAACGCTACTTTCATTTCTATTTAGTATTTAATAGAATGAAGTAATAATTATATAAAGGTATAATATACTTCCAGTATAATATAATGTATAATACCATTTACTCCATCCTTTATACATCCCACATATGGCATTAACGATTCAAATCACTTTGAGGGGGCGGTATTCCGCACTTCCTAAAATGAAAATAGCGCATTTACCCATAATGAAAACCATAAAGGTATGACATAAATAAAAAATACAGAAACTTAATAATAACATAAACATATTATATATCATATATAAATATAGTGACATCTTAATGGCCACCTTTGAAGGTGTTATATGAGTGTTGAACAATCATCGTTTCGTGAGGCAGAAATTCACCATCCGCAGAAACAGTCTGTTCTTTATCCATTAAATGTTGGTGTTTGTAATTTTAGCTCAAATACTTCTTATAACAAAATCCTAGTATATTTAAGATACTGTTGTTGTTACAAAATAATGTAACAAAAAGAGTTTAAGGGGTTAGAGAAGCAAAAAATAACACAAAATAACATAAGAGAAGACATTACCTTAAAACGGGTAACTCTTTTTTGATTTGAGCCAAAGGCTTCCTTGGGAAAACTTCTGCCCAATGTGAGGCTTCTAGGAGTAATAGAGGGAAGTTGAAAGAGTATTTGGGCAGAGGTTGGCCGAGCTAAAAGGCTTTGATGGTGTGAATAAGGTGGTAGTGGTGGGTGACTTTTATAAGAGGAGAGGAGGGGCACTCTTGGAAAGTCATGAAATGTTACTTTATTATATAATGAGTTTCGGATTTTAAAGGCCTCAAACTTATATAGTTCGAGGATAAGGTGATAAGAGTTCGAAATATACTCATCCAATAGGTTTTTTAAAAGTTTATGTCTTAGATTTTACATTATAGTTTTATTTTATTTAAATCGTTAATTAATGAGGTAATCGCTGCATCATCATGGTGTCATAAATAATTTAATTTATTTAAGGACTAAAAATTATAAAACAATTATCATGATGTAGGAAATATTTTTATCTTTCTAATTAATATTTATAGTAAAACATATGACTTGTATAACCCCATTTAATTTTTTTTAGTAAAACAACTCATGTTTGTAACATTTTTATTTTTACATTAAATAAAAAGTTTTTAATGTCATTTTCCTACCAAAGGGGCTCCATGGGGTCCCCAAGTTGACACATGGGTTTTCTTGGTCGTCCATGACTCATACAACAGGGGTAGGACAAGTGTAAATGTATTTTCATATTTTTATAATATCATTTTTACCTTAAATTTTACTAATTACATTTAATTGTGATTAAATAAACATAAAAGTTACTATTCACCAAAAAATTATTTCAATCCCATTTAACCACATTTTACATCCTAATTAAAACCATGTATGTCTTATTTTTGATAATAAAATCATAGAAGTGGCAATGTTTCATTTAAATGAAAAATCAGTTTTTTAACTACCACTTAGTGGTTTCACTATTCATCAAAAATTGATGTTTTTCAGAACAATGCCAAAATATCACCCTAAGAAATAATTTATATTCCGAATTCAAAAATGATTTCTAATTTACAAAATTCCAAACATATACGTTGCATTAATTAATATTATAACTAATTCCCGCTGTCACAATAAATATCATTTTTTTATGAAACAATATATATCAAACTATTGACAATTATTTATGTCCAATTTCAAAGTGAAATTAATTATAATGAACACCATTGGATAAAATGGTAAAAATATATTCTAATTATACTTTAAAACCACTCAATTGTATAATGTATCACTATAAATTATTTTGATTAAAAAATTTGTTTTAAGTATTTTTCACTATTCATAATAAAATGGAAGTTCTCAGAAAATTAAAAAAAATTCAACTTAGGATAATTTCGATATTACGACTATAAAAATGAAGTCCATTTTGAAATATAAAATTTCTATAATTTTAAAAAGTGGTTATTACTATTCATAACGGCTACTTTGATTAGTCGCGTTGTGTTAGAACTCGAAATTGCGTATAATGCAAGCTATTTCATTATTGAAAGAGAGGCGTATCGTGGAAGATCTGGGTGTTACATTCTCCCCTCCTACAATAAATTGCATCGTCACAATTTGAAAATTTTCTTTGAAAATAAAAGGTTGAAAATAGAAAATACCTTTGTGGAAAACCCACATCGGAAATCGTTTGAATAAAAATATAACTTTAAAAGAAATAAAGAGAAGTACAAAGGTCACCCGAGATAGCCCATACTAGGATTCTAGGAAAATATGAATATGGAGGAAAAACAAACCATCAAGGTCTGATGGAGAGTTGTATAAAACAGGATTAGGAGAAAGTTAACTACAAGAAAATCAAAAACATGTGATTGGTTAAACGGTTATTTATTCTACACTTGGAAAAGTTAACTGACAATATTTTTGGTTTTAAGTTACCTTTCATAAAGTTGAGGAATTTATATAGGAGATTTACTAAGAACGTAAGGAAATATACTTACATGTCATGCAGACTTTAATACTTTATTAAATTTTTACCACAAACCCATCATTCACTCCAAAAGGTAATAGAACATAAAATATTCTATTTATCATAATTGTATAAGGTTCCAAATATTTACACATAGAATTTAGATTAGGAAAACAATTTTTTAATAACCAGGGACTTCCTGTAGGCTAGTGGTACTTTATAAAGGCATGTCGCACTATGGTTGTGGGTTCGATTTCTACAGCTTTGTCAGGCGTGATGGGTTATCCCCCAACCTACATGTTGTCCTTTTTCATAAAACAATAGTATTAGAATATTCCAAAAATAATATTCTGAAATGTTTTAACCTTAAACAATACTATCCAAGTTCGACTTAATCCATTCCAACCTTTATAGTAATCCAAAATACCTCTGTCTAGACTTTCTCTAAAAGGTATCTAAATTCCAAAATCGATTGTATCATCAGATTCCTCAAACAAGGTAAAGTTTCTTTTCTTGTCACATAAAAGAATATGATTACCTTAATCATATTAAAACCTTAATGAAAACAACAAGTACTTCAGTACAATCCTTATATATATCACATTATTCTTATAAATAGAATATAATCCTTGAGTCCAAAAGCACTAATACATTAATTATTCCACTTCAACTGTAGTAACAACATAAGAGTGTCCTTGATCCCTTGGCCTTTTCTGAGGTATGTTTTTTCTAATGATTAGGACATTCATTTTCATAATGCCCCATTTCCCTACAGTTGTAGCATTCAATATTCATAGCCTCTTTCTTTCCTTTGCAACCACGAGCCTAGTAACCATTTTCTCACATTTATAACAAACTCCCATTCCTTTTAGCCAAGCACCGGGGTGATTCTTCCCACAATTATCACATAATGGAAAATCCTTCTTTCAATTTTTCTTTTTATCTGTCTCTTGTTCCACCGTTCACTTCTTATCTTGCTTTACTTCGTTCTCATAAGACATAGAGAATTCTTTTTCTGTCTAGATAGCACACGAGACAATATCTTCATATGATGGGAAGGATTTTGATACTAAAGCTCAACAGAGAAATGGTTTTAACCCATAAAAGAAAAAATCAATCTTACTTCTTGGGTTACATATATAATCTACAACATACCTCGTTAACCATGTAAATTTGGCCTCATAATTTGAGACATTCTCATCCGGATTTTGTCTCAGACTCAGAAATTGACTTTCCATATCTTCTCGATGATCATGAGGAAAGTATTTTTCTAAGAAAATATCATTGAACTCTCTCCATTCCATGCATGATACTTATTCATCTTCATTTGTATTTTGAATCAATGACCACCATTGATTAGCATCTATAGTGAGGCGGTAAACTTCCATGACAAACTTCTCCCTTTCTCTACTCCCTAAGGCATGGAATATTTTCTCTAAGGAGTTTTTCCATTTCTCGACTGCTAATGGATTTGTACCCCTATTAAATGTTGGCGGTTGTTTCCTCATGAGGCGGTCTAACATTGATCCTCCACGTTGCGGATCAGGGTTCCCCATACGAGTAAGGTTATTATTCAAAACCTGAGTGAGTTGTCTGAGTATGGTAATAAGTTGATCAGCACCAGTTGTATCTCCAGATCCACAATAATTATCTTGAACAGGAGGGAAATCCCTACACAGAGTGCGTGGATTGATACGGTTTCCATTCATTCCACTAGGCGCCATTTCAAAACAATGGCATAAACTAGATTAGTTTATGAATCAAAATACATTATTCCATACTTTTAAAATACTAAACATAAATTGAACTATTTCTGGATATAATCCATAATCATAAAAAAATTCTTTGAAGAAGTATATACTCATAACCGTTCATAGTGGTTTGTAAAGAAAATGAGAATTATCCTAAGCATAACCCCTGGGAGTGTCGTAAGCAAGAGTGCAGCAAGGCCTATTGTCATGCACCAGTTCCCATTCGAGTCTAGATCAAAGTTGTGTTTTCTAGTTTTACACCTAGGTACATCTGTTCTAGATCCACCTCTACCTGTTTGTATCCAGACAGGGATGTATTGCTCGGAAAAGTAACAAAATCTCTATAATACCAAAATTCTTGGAGGTTCTTCTATTCTAATCCTCAAAGTCCATCTTTGGGATATGTTCTCTAATCAGAGTTTATCTAAATCTAGCTTCCAAGGTTAGTACCAAACTGCCTCTGATACCAACAGTAACACCCCGACCCCAGTTACCCAGAGTCGGTGCATTATTGAGTAACATTGTCATGATCACAAAGATCATGTCTCGAAATACTAATTAGTTTAGTAGCCTTGGAAACACTAGATACATTCATAAATGTTACATTACATCATAAAGTGAAAAATCACAATAACATAGTCTCAGTAGTCCACACTTCTATCCCCTTCAGACTATCCCTGTAGGTCAGTCATAACATATTTCTTCACATCCTGGGAAAAATAAAACATTGAAAGGGGTGAGCTCAGATTCTCAGTAAGGGTAACTATATATGGAAGCTTTCATAAATAAACATAAACATTTAAGGAAATGTATAACTAAAACAAAAGCCTTTTAAACATGAACTTCAACATAATATGGAAAAAATAAAATGAAATAATTCCATTTACTTATTCACATGGATATTCTACTAGTCGAATAATCATATACAATATCAATAATGTAACGCCCCGACCCTAGTTACCCAGAGTCGGTGCATTATTACATAACATTGGCATGATCACAAGAAAGATCAAATCTCGAAAGACCGATTGGTTTAGTATCCTTGGAAATACTAGATATATTCATAAGTTTTACATTACATCATAAAATGAAAAACTACTACAGCAAAATAATGTTTCCACAGTCCACACTATAATCCCCTCATAATATCCCTGCAGGTCATTCATAACTTACATCTTCACATCCTGTGAAAAATAAAACATAGAAAAGGGGTGAGCTCAAATGCCTAGTAAGGATAACAATATAGCGGAAACTTTCATAAATAAGAATAAACTTTTAAGGCAATGTATAACTAAAACAAAACCTTTCAAACATGAACTTTCAACATGGTATGACATAAATAAAATGAAATAATGCCATTTACTTATTCACATGGATATTCTACAAATCAAATAATCACATGCAAAAATCAATAACCACTTTCATAATGTTGGAATGCATAATGCCAGACTATCATAACCACATATTCAAGGCCTCGTGCCAAGACTACAAATAAGATTTTGTCAAGGACTTGTGCCAAGACACTAGTTTGTCTCATGAGACCTACCGATGCATCGAGGAGCTATAGCGGGCTCCACCCGTCACTTACTAAGTCCAATGCATTCCCATATGAAAAGGTTTAAACATAACATAAACATTCGTATTAAAACTAGCATACGAAATGTCAATAATTTCACCATAAACTATGAATGGTATAAAAATAGCACATCCACAGTCAAACATATCACAAAAACTTCAATACAATATAGAAGTTTTGTATTACAATAAATCAACTTCAAATAAGCGTAAAATCCATCAAAGGATGTTGACATAGATGAAATCAAAATTCTTTTTAAAGAAATATCTCTTTTTATTTTGAAATCATTTAAGATCCATATAAAATAAAACATTTTCTTTGAAAATATTCTTATAAGCTTGTAAGGGAAGTTTTTATGATTTTATAACGGCGGAAAATAGCCACACCCGCCATATAAGTTAAAAAAAACATTCTTACCTTAATTCTGTCGAAAAGGTTAAAAAGACCTTGTTTTGAAAACGATGGAAATATTCCTTTATAAACCTCTTATAAAAAGTCAAACAAGGGTATAAATGACTTTAACCAGTATTCTTGTAAATAATAAATATGTTTTGAAATACATTTCGAAGAAACATGGATGTGGATGATAAACAAATCCCAGTAGATTATTACGTGTAAACAACCTCGGATAATAAAGAGATTGTGAAATAAACCTTACCTTGTACTTTTCCTTGGTTGGGGTAGGTTAACCTCCTGTATAATGGTGAAATAATTGTTATTAAATTATACAAGAATCATATACATTAATATGATATCATATATGATCTTTTAATATTGATTTGATAATAATATCTTAGTATTATCATTATATCGGGTGTTAACTTACTTGTTTTCTTTTATATGTTTTGTTACGTAAGACATGTTTGTAAAGGATAGGTTGTATATTATTCATATCCAGAATTATATCAAGTCCTTAAACATCATTTTTAAATCATCAAATGATAATTATACTTGAATGGATACGATGGAGAATGAATCTCATCGCGTTCGTGGAGACGGTAGTCCGTACGTACGCACGAGCGACAATATCATTCTTTTGATATTAAAATAATATATAAATGGATGGTATATCATATATACAGAATCATTAACATGTTATATTTATTATTTACATGAGTTACACATCATTATTATACCCATCCAAATAATAATATATTGAATAACAATTACACCACGACGTGGAGACGGTAAGCCGTACGTACGCATGTATGGTGACATGTTATTCAAAGGGTGGATAGAATACTGAATATGGTTGTACCATATTTATAATAACATCACAGTATATGTAAGATACTGGATTTATTATTTTAGAATGGTAAGAACAAAGAAAGAGGAATTGGAAGAAGAAATGAACTTGGAGAAGGGTGGTGAAATCATTACCTCTTCTTCGGGTTCTTCCTTTTGATTTGATCAAAAGGACTCCATAGGTTGGCTTTCTGATCAAACTAAGGCCTCTAGGTTGTAGTGAGGGATGTTGTGAGAGTATTTGGGCAGAGTTTGGCCGAACCAAAATTCTTTGAAGGTGTGAAGAAATGAGAAGGAGGAGTGCCCTTTTATAAGAGGGGTGAGGGGAACCTTTGGAAAAGCTAGAACTATTAATTTATAATAAATTCATATTCGGTTTCCAATGGCTCCAAAGTTGACTATTCAAAGGCTAAGGTGGGGATAGGTCGAAAACCACTCAACCAATAGAATTTAGACAGGTTTGGGTACTTATATTAACCTTATCTTTAAGTATTAACTCTAAGTTAATTAGTTTCACTTTTACAATGTCTCTTTGTATTTTTATATAACATGGTTAATAAACTTACTATATACATCCAAGAGACCCCCAAGTGGTCCATTAATGATGAACCTATCCTGATATAAGTCTCTTGGCCGAACCTTAGATTTTTAGGAATTTAATATCAATTAATAATATAATATTTGTTTTAAGAACTCTTTTATGTCAATTTTGACACTATTCAATAGTTGATTTTTGTGAAACTCATAACAGATTGATTACTTCGAAAAAAGTCAATTAAATCAATACTAATATATCATATTATCCTAGAAAATTATTTTAATTCCTTAAAAGTTTCATATTATATTTGTTTGGGTATTTATAATATCAATTATTTTAATTTTTCACTATTATAGTAATTACTGCATCATCATTGTGTCATAAATAAAATAAATTATTTAATGTCTAAAAATTATAAATAAAATATCATTATGTAGGAAATCTTTTTATCTTTCTAAATAATATTTATAATCTGAAATAAAACTTATATAACCCTATGTAACAATTGTTTTGCTAAAAGATATATGTTTGTGTCATTTTTGTATTCATTTTGACTTAATTAAAATAAAGTGTCATTATCACTTACAAGTGGATCCATGGGGTCCCAAAATCGACCCAAAGATGCCCATGGTCGACCATGTATTAACCAATAGGGTTAAGTCACGTTTTAGGGTAATTTAGTATTATTATAATATTATTGTTTTAACCCTTATTTACCGGATTTACCCTTAACCATGGTAAATAAAATATTTACCGCAGTAATTATTCAAAATGTCTAAATATAAAAGTTAGCTATTTACACAATTTGAACATCCTGATTCCAAATATGGAATCCATTTTCCTAAATTCTAAACACAGAAGTGGCAGAAATTAATTTAAAATTAATTCCCGCTGTCACAACAAAAAGCGTGTTTTAAGAGATAATAACTATCAAAAGATTGACACTTGTTTATGTTTGGTTTAATTGTAAAATTATGTCCAATGACCAACATTATATTAAATGGTAAAAATATATTCTAAATATACTTTAAAACTACTAAAATTCATAATTTATCACTATTAATTATTTTGATTAAAAAAGTTGTTTTTAATTAAAATTTAGTAATTTTCACTATTCATCAAAATATGAAAGTTATCCGAAAAGTACCAAAATTTCACCTTAGGCTAAATTAGATATTCCGAATCCAAAAATGAAGTCCATTTTGAAATATAAAATATATATAATTTTAAAAAGTAGGTATTACTATTCATAACGGCTAGTTTGATTGGTTGTTAGAACTCGGTGTTGCGTACAACACACGCTATCACATTATTCAAAGAGAAGCTTACCGTAGAAGCTTGGGGTGTTACAAATAACCACTTTCATAATGATGAAATGCATAATGCCAGACTATCATAACCACGTACCCAAGGCCTCGTGCCAATAATACAAATAAGATTTTGTCAAGGCCTTGTGCCAGGACACTAGTTTGTCTCATGAGACCTTCTGATGCATCGAGGAGCAATAGCGGGCTCCACCTGTCACTTATTAAGTCCAATGCATTCCTCATATGAACAGGTTTAAACATATCATAAACCATAACATAATCGTATCACATAAAACATGCATAAAGGAAACATATCATTTCCACATTTCAATCACAAGATATCAATACAACACATTTATATAATAAAAAACACTTTCAAAACCATTTTCAATACCAAAATAATAGAAAAGTAAAACTTCGTATTTATTTTTCATTTTAAAAAAATTTATGCCTTATAGAGGAAGCATAAACTCAAATAATGGTCACGGTGGCAGAGAAGTCGTTGTTGCCACATACGTACGACAAGAAAAACAATCATTTTTGTCATTTAGTAAAACTTTTCATATAAAAAGATTCTTTTTGAATAAATTTAAAAGTCAAAGGGATTTATACACCGTATAAAAGAAATTTGTGTATAAAAAAATATGCGTCAATGAATGGAGATAGAGATGAAGTCCCTTAAAAAGATCGTTTTTTAAATAAAATAGATCTATTATGTATATTCACTATAATTACACATAATGAATGTAAAAATAAAAGATAGGACATAATAATATCATGATATAATTTGAAAGTAGGAGATTGACCCAAAGAATGGAAATTGGATTAAGATGTTCACTTACCTCGTGTCCGAATTGACTCGACCGATATTTAACTTCCTGAATAATAAACTAGATCTAATCAATACTTTCTTAAGAACCTTTTTCATATTTATTATCCCTTTTATATCACTTATTACAACGTTACGAAAATTATGTAGTCATTTAAGTTAATAATGGTCGTTTTGTCGATCTTTGGTACTTGAGTCAACAATAAAATTCTTATAATTACAATTTGTTTATGTGTTGAAATATCCATTATATCCAGAATAATATTCCAGATGTAGATATCATATACATCATATATATCCAGTATATACATTCATTTATAATATTACCGAACATTTAGAGGAAATAAATGAAATGCACCGTTCATGGAGACGGTAAGCAGTACGTACGCATTAACGCTACTTTCATTTCTATTTCATATTTAATTGATTGAAATAATAATTATATAAAGGTATAATATAATTCCAGTATAATATAATGTATAATACCATTTACTCTATCCTTTATACATCCCACATATGGCATTAACGATTCAAATCACTTTGAGGTGGCGGTAGACCGCACATCCTAAAATGAAAATATCGCGTTTACCCATAATGGAAACCATACAGGTATGAAATAAATGAAAAATAAAGAAGCTTAAGAATACCATAAACATATTATATGTCATATATAAATATAGTGACATCTTAATGGCCACCTTTGAAGGTGTTATATGAGTTTTGAACAATCATCGTTTCGTGAGGCAAAAATTCACCTTCCACAGAAACAGTACGTTCTTTAACCATTAGATGTAGGTGTGTGTAAGTTTAGCTGTAATAATTCTTATAACAACATCCTAGTATATTAAATATACTGGTTTTGTTACAAAATAAAGGAATAAAAATAGTTTGAGGGGTTGGAAAATCAAAATAAAACAAAATAACATAAGAGAAGACATTACCTTAAAATCGGGTAACTCTTTTTTTATTTGAGCCAAAGGCTTCCTTGGGAAGAATTATTCCCAAAGTGAGGATTCTAGGAGTAATATAGGTAAGTTGATAGAGTTTTTGGGTAGAGGTTGGCTGAGCCAAAAGGCTTTGAAGGTGTGAGTAAGGTGGTAGTGGTGGGGGCCTTTTATAAGAGGAGAGGAGGGACACTCTTGTAAATTCATGAAATGTTACATTATTATATAATAAGTTTCAGATATTAAAGGTCCCACACTTATATATTTCGAGCATAAGGTGATAAGGGTTCGAAATATACTCATACAATAGGTTTTTGACAAGTGTAAGTCTTAGAAATTACATTATCCTTTTATTTTATTTAAATCATTAATTAATGATGTAATCGTTGCATGATCATAATTTCATAAATAATTTAATTTATTTAATGTATAAAAATTATAAAAAACTTATCATTTTGTATTAAATCTTTTTATCTTTCTATTTAATTTTTATAGTCAAAAATATGACCTGTATAACCCCATTTAAAAATTGTTTTAGTAAAACAACTCATGTTTGTGACATTTTTATTTTAACATTAAATAAAAGGGTTTTAATGTCATTTTCCTACCAATGTGGCTCCATGGGGACCCCAAGTTGACCCATGGATTTTCTTGGTCATCCATGACTCATCCAATATGGTTAGGACAAGTATAAATGTATTTTCATATTTTTATAATATCATTTTTACCTTAAATTTCACTAATTACCTTTAATCACGATTAATTAAACATAAATGTTACTATTCACCAAAAAATTATTTTAATCCCATTGAACCACATTTTACTTCTTAATTAAAACCATGTATATCTAATTTTTTAAAATCAAATCATAGAAGTGGTAATGTTTCATTTAAACGAAAAATCAGTTTTTTAACTATAACTTAGTTGGTTCACTATTCATCAAATATTGATGTTTTTCAGAACAATGCCAAAATGTCACCCTAAGATATAATTGAAATTCCAAATTAAAAAATTATGTCTATTTTAAAAAATTCAAAATATATAAGTTGAATTAATTAATATTATAACTAATTTCTGTTGTCACAACAAATTGCGTGTTTTTAAGAAACAATATATATCAAAAGATTGACAATTGTTTATGTCTAATTTCAAAGTGAAATTATTTCTAATGAACACCATTGGATAAAATTGTAAAAATATATTCTAATTATACTTTAAAACCACTCAATTGTATAATTTATCACTATAAATTATTTTGATTAAAAAGTTGTTTTAAGTATTTTTCAATATTCATTAAAAAATGGAAGTTCTCAGAAAATTGCAAAGAATTCAACTTAAGATAATTTTGATATTACGAATACAAAAATGAAGTCCATTTTGAAATATAAAATTTCTATAATTTTAAAAAGTTGGTATTACTATTCATAACGGCTACTTTGATTAGTCACGGTGTGTTAGAACTCGAACTTGCGTACAATGCAAGATAATGCATTATTGAAAGAGAGGAATATCGTGGAAGCTCGGGGTGTTACAAAAATATACTGATGTTTTGAAAAAAATAGATTATGTGATTTTTCAAAATAATATATCACTATTTAGATAACAGAAAGTGGATGTGGTTGTGGCTCAAATTCACCTTGGGGTAATCACCATAAAAAGGTTGGTTGAGCATTAAATCAATCATCACTCTGATTCATGATGAGTGGACCTAATACTATACACCTAAAAGAACACTCTCCAAGTACATTATTTGGTTAGATAAATTCTCTTTACAAACCATTTTATAGGATTTATGAATAATGTTAACAAATTATTTTTGAGAAAATAATATAAAAATGACTATTTATACCCAATGATTGTACATAAATAGTCATAGGTTTATTTGAAAAGTGTCATATGATAAATAAAATGGTTCTATATGGGAAAACAATATTTATATAAATATTTTTATACTCGTGTAATTGAATATAATCATAACTATTTTGGTCTTAGTATTTATTTGAAATTGGTTCATGAAAATTATATTGATAATGTTTTTTTCTTAGAATCAACTATGTCCCATATCAGAAAAAGGGAATATACATCAAAGGTAGAGAATATATTAAAATTACATTATGATGGAATATTTGACTTTTCTAGTCAAAAATAACTTAGCGAGATAAATATTTTAATAATTCTGATAAATTTATCTTTCTAAATTAGTGATGTCATATTTATCAATGACATAATGGTGAATTAATAAATTTTATAGGATTATGTGAAACATATAAGGATTATTCCAAGGTAGTATTACTTTAAAGGTATGAAAATATTTTTTTAGATGGCATTAATAACTTTTGAAATTGATTTTATGGAAAGTTTATATATCCAGGGATAACTATCGGTGAACACATGATTGATGATTGGAAAACTCTTAAAAATAATATACACATTATGTTGAGATAATAAAGGGTGGTTTTATTTTGGATTCCTTCTACCATGATTAATATATAGAAGGAAATATGAAAAGTAGAACGAATGACCTCAATTAAAAGACATAGGAAAGTTAACAATATAATAAATAATTAGAATATGATATTAAATAATACATAATATATTAAAATAATAATAATAATAATATTTCTAATAATTTATCTAATAACTATAACTTTATTATTCCTGAAGTTGTGTGTGTGTGTATAATGATTCTGCAATATGGTAATGTTTTCCTTCACAATTTCCCTTCATTGAGATAAGTAATGTATTTTTGAACCAATTTTAATTTTCAAGGTTTCTATACTTTAAATTTGAGATATTTTTTTATTTAATCACATTAATTTAACGTTATATTAATATACTTTTATTTTTTTAATACTCAATGGTTTTTATTCCGAATGTTACAAAAAAAGATATGGTTTTCATCACAAATTCATCTCATTGATACATTTTTCATATTATGCACCTAATTTAACATATGTGGTTTATATAATGATGTTTTGGAAAATCATTTAAATAATTATATTTTAATCATGGTATTTTAATATCAATTACAATACATATCATTTAATGGGGTTTTATTAATGTATTTTATAAACCACTGGGGTTTTCTTGGTGTCAATTTTCATTATATGATATATGTTACTTATTATGAACCTTGTTTCCTTCATATGGTGTATCCACTTAAAGTAGATATATTTTTATCACAATCATTTCATTTCATTGGTTTTACTGTAAGGATGAATTTTTTCATATGGGTTACATGTCCTTTTCTTTTTTGGTTTAAATAATTTTTAAGGACATACTTATGTACCCCTCTTGACCACATGTGTTTTGGAGGTGTTTTGGGGCTCATTCAGATCTCCAAACATTTTTTTCTACATTTTTTTAACATACATTTTTCACATTACCAACATGTGGTTAAAACAAACATGTGATGGGAGGTAGTAGCTTCCACATGATTTTAGAAACCATGAGGTAGATGTCTCATGACTGTAAAAGATGTGTGAAATGTTTTAGGTTTTTAGAGATAGGTTTCACCCAATTAAGGCATAGTTTGTTAGATTGTACAGGGTAACCATGTGAATTCCCATCAAAGGTAGTGAACTACACATAGTTTCGGCAAGGTTTGGAAAACTATGTTGTTAAACAATGTGAGCCAACTAGGTGTGTTTTTTTAAAAAAAATAATTAAATTAAAATTTTAATTTTAAACATATTTTGGGTTTTACTTAAATGGAAATCCACTCTATATGGAGCTCTCCACTTTGGTGCCTATGTTAGTGATCAATATTTACACTCCATCTATCCTCCATTTTGAATGTGGTTTTCTCATCGGATCCATATCATTATTTCCTACATTCCTTTTAAGTCATATTCGATTCTTCTAAAAATAGATTGTGCTATTTTATTTTAGTCTCATATGCCCTAATATCTCATTCATCATTCATTATTCCAAAATATCCTAAAACAATATGAATGAATACTTGATACTAGATTCTCTCTCTCCTACTATGCCGAGGTAAGTGGTCTATACATTCTTTCCTCTTTTTGGGTTCTTCATAGGCATTCATCATTTTCACCACCCATAAGACTTTTTAGTGTGACCCAATTTTTGTGTATGATACTCTTAGTAGGCATAATAAGACCTAGTTAGGAAGCCCATAGGTTCTATTCAGGTGTTTTTACACCTGTTTCCCATTTAGAGGTCTCCCATGGGGGTCCCCTTATTGAATTAACATGTTTATATCTGTTTATACCACCCAAGGGGTTTGTACTTGTTATTGTCTAGTTAGAGGAATCTCTTTGATGCTTTAATAGGTTTTAATATCTAATAAGAGAGGTACTTTTTCTTTTCTTAGGGATATCTTATAATGCCATGATTATTGTGGATTTTATTGTATTGTTAAATGGATGATATGAGTGGGTATACATATATGAATTGATTAATGGAATGTTAAATTACTAATATGGGTGGGTATTCCCTTATGAATGGTTATTAGGTAAATGAATGCATGAGTGGGTATACTCATGCATTGTACTAGATTATGTGAGTGGGTGTACTCACAATGGTTTAATTGTTTTTTAATACATTGAATGAATTAATTAAATGGTTTGATAAAAGTCATAGAATTCTCTCCATGGGTTTGGAAGTCTGTAGAGGATTCCTTTGGTTTACACGGCACCTTGGGTTATGATTCCATGGGATTCCTCAAGCCTTAAAACCTCAACCAGTTCCTAGTACGAGTATCCACTTGGATGACCATGGGGCTCTATGTAAATTCCATGGATGAGTTCCTTGGATCTAGGACTTTGTGGTTTAGATTTATTACATGTATTTTCTTGAACACGACACCTTTGATCAAGCCATTTAGGTCTACCCCTAACTCTACAACATGGCTATGGGATTCTACACTTCTTTATACAACATGTATTTGGGTTAATTAGTATAGATGGATGTTTGACATGGGTGTGTGTTTTAATTAACTTTTTTATATATACCTTTGTTTGGAGTTGACTTTATTGCATGTATCCTCAAGGGGCTGTTTGGTTTTATATATGATAGTGCACTTATTCCATGGGCATAAACACTTACTTTACTGATTTGTTTACAGTTTCCTGAACTTTTCTATTCTTTTTCGTGTTGTATATACCTAGGGTGGTTACATAATGGGAAGTTTATTTGATACTCTATTTGGTCCTCCTAGGTGACCCAAACAGATTATATGTTTGTTGGTGATGGTAGGGGAAAGTCCCTTGGTATAGGTTATTGACGGTGGCTTTGGAACAGGGGATTATAGGAATAATATTAGTCCTGCGATGCTGCTGGGAATATTTGGCCTTTTGATCATTTTGGATTCTTGTATTTATTTCCATGAATTAGTTTTGAGGGTTTCTCTATACATGAATCATATGCCTCATTTTTATGTGAGACACTTTTGGTCATTGATATGTATTACTATCTTGTCTTACATTCATTTGGCTAATTTTTATTTTTCTACTCCTACTTCTTATGTATGACATTCATTATGATACTCGTGTAATGGGAGAATAGTCTACCCATTGACTCACCTAGGCCCTCACTACTAGTCGACAGCATCTGATATTTGGGGATATGATCATGAGGCCATGTAGTCATACATGATTTGGACATCAGGGGGTGGAAGTCAGATCTGGGAAATTACAAAGTAGTATCAAAGGAGTTATCTTTTCTCATTCGACTTATTATTTGGAGATAGTAGAAATGGATATGAAAGACATGGGGTTTGGTAATATGTTGTGACATGGAGTATCTACCCTATGTATAAGAAAAATCCAGATTACCTCGAAAGGAAATTCTTTTTATGGATTTTGAATATTAAAGTTATATTGATTTCACAATTTGGTGACAGACATGATTTATGATGTTACTAACGATGTGATTGTGGGTCATATTTCTGTTTCAACCCAATAATATGAGGGTTTTCCATTTCATGCATCATATATGCTCTTGTTATGATTTACATTCCATTAATTATTCCATATCATTTAGGAATCATTACCTATTGAATGATGTTGTGACAATTGTTGGGATAGTTGTACCTGTTGTTGTGATAGTCTTGGTGTAATGGATAGAGGAGAGACGCCACCATTCAATAAATACGTAGAATGTTACATTATAGACTAGGGAATGAAGCACTAATTAAATTTTGATGTTAAAATGAACTTGATATATCACTATATTTAATTGGTCTCACATTTTGGTTCATGAGGTGTTGTGGGTCCTCGGGAATTGTAACATGATGGATCATCGATTAAACAATTTAATAAAGTGTATATTAATAGAAATAAAAGAAAATGGAAAATTGATACCTGACCTGAACCCAGCTCCAGAGTGTGTAAGAGGTATGGTTTCTAGTGGGTTGATGATAGTTCTTTATACAGTATTAGTTTTAGAAGTATGATATGGGTTTGACTTGGTTTCTAAGATGGTTTTGACATTTATTATTCTTTTTAGCTGTGTGCACTGGCATTTTTCTATCCTGGGGCATGTGTTTGGAATTGTAGAGACATTCCACAATGAAGAACTCTAGCAGTACATCATTAGGAAGGTGATGAAAATACATCAAAGGTAGTAGGCCATGTGCTACAGATTGATCCTCCTTCAGTTCTAGTTGAGGCACCAGAGTCCATTCTAGAAACAGGTGCTGATTCACAATTCTGCTAAGTAGTATTTCGATATAGGGAAACTGTCTAGGGAGAACCAAAGCTAGCAATGTCTATGGATAAGCTAACATGGGTGTTCTAGAAGTGACATCCTCCCATGTTTTCAAGGGATGAAATTCTGTAGGCTACAGAGCTGTGGCTGTAGACAATGGTAGCATTTTTTGAGCATATGGAGACACATCCTATGTGGAGGATCATGTTCATGACTTACATGCTACGTAGAATTACAAGGTTCTGGTGAAATGTTTTAAACTGGGATGATGGGCTATGAATAATGGGTTATACTACTTTCCCAACCCTCTTCTATTACTCATTTACCCCACAATTCTTTTAACATAGTGGGAATGTGGGTTCATGTGTTTGTAGCAAGGCACAATGATGGCTATGAAATAATTAACACGCTTTATAGGGATGCATCAGTTTTTACCGATGTATCTTAGTTATGAGCTATTGAGGGAGAGACACTTCCATCAAGGTCTCAGAAATTCTATCAAATCTCAGGTAAACGTGTTCAGGTTCAATTCTATCATAGATATTATGAATCATTCACTAGTCATAAACTAGAAACTGATAAATTCTGGTGGTAAATAAGATGTATGTGTTGTTTCTCGACCCATTGGATCAACATATTTTGACTGGATGTTCCATTTCGAGGACTCCACGAGGTTCAGGCTAGTAATGTTTTGGGTGAAATTAGTTTGGTGTACTTATATCAATATGGTAGGTTGTGCCACTTGAAGATTTAGTGTGACCATGGCCCAATCAAGTGCGGAGAATGCTGCTGGATGGGGCACATTCCGTAGTTTTGTAGGACTTTCCATCCAACTGTTAGTTGTAGGGTGTTAGGACTGATGTTGGGGTTAGGAGTAGGTTTATCAACCCCACGTATTTCTAGGAGATATATATGTTTAGTTATGTGGGGATAGGGATGTGTTGGTCATGGAAGTTGTAGTTAGACACTTATTACTGAGATATAGAAGGGTGGATAAGCTTAGGGTAGCTAGGTAGTGTTATAGGGTGGTGGTACATTCCAGAATTCTGTTATGAAACAAACCCAACAAGAGTCGGATCCCATATCTTATACGGTGAGAGGTACGATCATATTAGCTTATACTACTACTTATACTCTTTTTGGTATTGGTGCTTTCCATAGTTTCTATCTTCACCATTGGTTAAAATCCTCAAGCCTTTTGTTTTCCTTTCTAATGGTGTTATGATTCTATAAACAACATTAGGAGTAAGAATTTATGATGTGTTCCAGTGTATGTAGTTTACCATTATGGTTGGTGGGTGTCAGTTTATTTGGGATCGTTATATCCTCAGGAAGGAAGGGTTTTACATCATCCTTAGGTTGGAAAAGTTGGAATCTTATCGAGTATATATTGACTTAAATCACTGAAGGGTGACTTTTACATCACCAGAGTATGATGCTTTCATTCACAAGGATGAATGGGATGTTTATAAAAGATGAGTTGGATCAGATCATCGTACACTTGGTAGGATGATAGTTCAAATTTCTAGTTTTTTTTTCAAGTTGATCAGGGAGTGAGTTAGGCGGACTTCCCTCTTGTGGTTGAGCACTTTAGGTACGTCTTTCTTGATGACTTATATGGCTTACATCTTGTGGGATAGGTGGATTTCTCCATCGAGCTAGCGGCAGGAGATGCATCTATATCCATTCTTCCTTAAATGATAGTTACAATGGATTTGTATAAGCTCAAGAGGCGGATATAGGATTTGGAAGTGAATGGGATTTGTTATAACCAATACTTCTCCATGGGGGTTAGCTAGTCATTTTCTCAAAAAATATGGATGGCACCCTTGGGCTATGCATGGACTATCAAAAACTGAACAAGTAGAAAAAAAACACTAGTACCCCTTACCATGGATAAATGACCAGTTTGATCAGATTTGAGGAGATTGAGTGTTCTCAAAGATTTATTTGAGTTTAGAATATCACCATGCACGTTTTTGACCTAAAAACATACCTCATACAACCTCTCGTAGCAGGTATGGGTTATTCAAGTATCTGGTTATGTTGATAGGTATCATGAATGCACCAAAATATTTCATGGAACTCTTGAACCTAGTGTTCAACCCTTATTTGGACTCATTCCAACCAACATGAGATTGTTTTGAATACAGTATGAGAGGATCAATTATATGATAATCTCATGAAGATTCACTTTTGGATGGATCAGATTTACAAACTATGTCACATATTCTCAAAGACATGATTATCATTGGACCCATAGAAGGTGAGAGTAGATGTTTCTGGGGAACAACCTAATAAATTTTATGACATATCATGTTTATTGAGACTTTTTGGATACTATATATGGTTTATACAGGACATATAATGCTTAGAAACACCATTAACGAGATTGAATAAAAATAGAGTGATGTTTGTGTGCTAAGAGTATTGTGAGACAAACTTTCAAGAGTTGAAAGGTACATTGACATCATCACCAGTTTTGATACTTCCAGAGTAAAGAAAGAGTTACACTACGTAGTGTGATGCATCAGGTATTGGGTTGGGACTGGTATTGATGCATGGTGAAATATTTTTGGAATACGGGTCTTAGTAGATGAGGCCTAATGATATATATTACCCTATGAACGATTTCAAGATAGCTTCATTTGTTCACATATTGTGCTATAGTATTCACCATTTACTAGGAGAGAGTTTTGTGGTGTACACGAACCACAAAAGCCTCAACTACATCTTTATGAAGTGATATTTTAATCAGAGGAAGTGAAGGTCGGTGGAGTACCTATAGTCCATCTACTTTGAGCTTTCATATATGTTTGTTAAAGAAAATTCAGTGGCCAATTAAATTAGTAGGAGAACATATATACATGCACTGTTGGTGTCCAATAATTAGCAGCTTCTTATGGAGTTGTTCTATGAGATACACCAGGAGGTGCATTCCAGGATGGTGCATTCATATCTATCAATGTTAGCTAAGACATAAACTATATAAGAAAGGATTAGGATGGTGAAGCTATCATATTTTAAAGTACTAGTTCTATGAGAGTGTGTGGTAGGTGAAAAAAATACTACTAGTTAGATAGTAAGAGATGATGAGATTATTTGTATCCAGCCATGTTTTTGAATTCTAATTAATATATACAAGGAGTTGACGAGGGAGTTTCATGATTTAGCATCGGCAGTACATCACATAGTCACCAATATGTACCGTGACATGCTCTTTTAGTACTAGTGGCTACGTATTAAACGATATGTAGCTAGTTTTTATGAGGTGTTCCAACTATCAGTAGGTAAAAAAAGAACATCAGTGACTAGCTTGTCATTTATATAAGTTACCTATCCTAGAGTCGAAATGGGATGATGTAATGATGGGTTTGTGACTGGGTTACCAAGGTCACCTCATGAAAATGATATTGTGTGGGTTGCTATGGATAAGATTATGAAGGAAAGTCATTTGTTTCCAATGAAGGATACATTTAGTGTTGATGAGATATGAAGGTTGTATATTGGATAGGTGGTATTAATACCTTGGGTCTTGCACACTATCATTTCAGATTGGGATTTCAGTTTAACATTTAGTTTATCCCAATATTTTGAGTGTGATATGGGTACATATGTGCTTCTGAGAAAAATATATCACCCTCAGATGGATGGACAATTGTGACAACCTGAATCTTGACGTACATGGACATTACATTACTTTTTCGGAATACTTAATACATAGAAAAAACAGACACACAAGGACCGTAATAGTTTAGTGTCTTTGGAAACTCAGAATATAAACATATAATCCTGTTGAAAGATCTTCAACATCTCCCATATCAATCTTCCCCTTTTGTTTTCTTACCTAAAACCTTTCTTTGTATACTGGGGAAAAGAAAACATATAAAGGGTGAGTTCAAATGCTCAGTAAGGGTAATCATGGATAAAATAAAACAAATCATATACATTTGAACTTAAAAACATGAATATAATGTTTAAACATCAAAAGCTTGAGCAATGAAATAAAACAAGGAAGTATGTAAGGAATATATCATAATGAAACATTAAGCATGATAAAATAGCATGGCAGTAAAATAGGTAATTTTGGCAACCATTCAGTACATGTCATGATTTCCATAGTAGCCAAGGCATTGCTGCCAAGACCATCTTAGTGGACACAGTCCCTTTCCGAATCGAGTTCACTCCTCATTTCAGTACTGTAACACTGAGCTAGATTAACATACCATTCCAGCCATGTCTATATCATGAGATATAAATCATTACCCAATGCATTAGAGGGATATATGGGTCCCACCCATCTCATAATAAAATCATTCTTACTTGTGCCACAAAATAAACATACATTATTCATAATAACCCAACGAATAAAATGGGTTTCATAAAAATCATACCATCATCACATAATTCATATAAAATAATAGAGATCATTTCATAATATGAAAAGTGAAACCATTTAAATCATAGAGACATGATACTTGAAACATACACATATGAAATAACTTCATCTTAGATGAAAAATGGTTTTGATAAAACACTTGAAATGAATTCTTGAAGAAAATATCCTTTCATCTTCAAAATCATTTTCTTTTCACCAAATGACATAAAATTTTAAAAGAAAAGGATATTTTTGAAAATAGTCATGAAATATTTTAGAGGAAGCTTTATTAAAATAAGTCTTTACAAAACTGTAAAAATCTGTTCGTGCCGTATAAGTTAAAAAAACATTATTCTCGTACTTTTACAGGAAAAGTCAAAAAGTACCTCGTAAAAGAAAGATTCCATACATACCATGTACTAATAGTCAAAAATTGGTAAAAAGGACATTAAACATAAATGAATCCATTTTTAGGAAACATGGACGTGGATGAGAACAATAACCCTAGTAAATACTTACGAATAAACAATCTCGGATTAGAATGAAATTGGAAAAGTTATCCCTTACCTTAGGTCTGATAAGCTTTGTACGTGTCCAACCCTCCTACATTATGATTTAAATAATGTCATTGACTTATTAAAGAATCATATTCATTGTTATGATATCATATATGGTTCACTTAGGACTTTATATTACCCGTTCTTTTGTAAATTCAATGTTAATGTAGCATTTTGGGTAAAATCGTTTCATTTATCGTACATCTTTCAACTTGTTGTTCTTGATATTATTACTTATATAATGATTTACAAAATTCCATAATGAAAAATATGATTTATATATAATATATATTCAGCATATACATATATATATGATAGATCGATAAATGGAATGAAATACACCGTTCATGGAGACCGTAAGTCGTACGCACGCATGAACGCTGTTTTCGTTTCCTTATTGAATTGAATGAAACTAAATAGTTGACATACATGTATATATAAATAAATATAGTAGAATTATTATTTCATATATTTCATTACTATTCATTATATAAACTTTATGATCATTCATGTATGGTTAACATGGAGAATGAATATCATCGCATCGTGGAGACGATAGTCCGTACGTACGCACAAGCGATGATATCGTTTCCATAATTATTGAATTGAATTAGAGTGTATGATAAAATAAATCAGAATTAGTATGATGTTATAATAACTATGTATAGTTATTATTTACACCATTATACCCATCCATGTAAGGTGTTGGTGGAAAAACAGATTACACCATGGCGTGGAGACGGTATTCCGCACGTACGCACGCATGGTGATTTTGTTTTCTGTAGGATGGATAGAAGGTGAAATAGGGTTGTTTCATATTTATAATAACATATAAGTATATGAGGGATAATGAAGTTATTACTTCATAATGAAACAACTAAAGAAGAGGGAGTAGAAGAAGAATGGAACTTGAAGAAAACTGTAGAAGGTATTACCTCTTTCTTGAAATGCCTCCTTCAAACTTTCTCTTAGGGCACTAGAGTTGGTATTTTGAGAAGACCAGTACCTCTAGTGTGTTTAAATGGAAGTGGGGAAGTGAAATGGTCAGGGGTTGGCCGAGCTTGAAGGCTCAAATTGGTGTGAGGAGGAGAGGGAGGAGGTTCCCTTTTATAAGGGAAGAGAGTGGCACCTTTGGAATCCTCAAAAATATTACTTTAATATAAATTTAAACCCCAAATAAATACCTCCAAAAATGACTCAATTTGAAGATTATATGAGATAGGGTTGTAATCTCATCAACCAATAAAATTTATACATGTAGGGAATTCATTTTAAACATTATCAACTTGATTTATCATTATAGAATCTATTAAATTTTATTTGTGGTAATACGATTCTAAATTTTAAATTGATATAAATAATTACTTATGTGCTGTGAATTATCTAAAATTAGATATTTATGAAATTTTAGACTACATAAATTTAAGTTTATAATTTTTAAATATTTTTGTGATTTTTAAAGAATTTAATAATATGTTATTTTTATAAAATAACAATAGTGTAAATTTTGACACTATTCATTTATTTGAATTTAAATTAAATCCACACAAAGGATATATTCAAACTAAAATATTTAATAGGTTCTTAACATGTCACAATAATCTATAAAATTATTGGAGTACATTAAATAGTTCATATAATATTTATTTTCATATTTTTAAAACCATTTATTTGGTATATCTCTTAATAAAATAATTAGTACATTATTTTTGTATAATTATTTAATTTACTTATTTGTTGGATAAAAATTAAAAATACAATCTGCTGATGAAGATAAGTATCAATGATTTTATAATAATAATTTTCCTCAAATTTATCATCTTAAAATAACAACATGTAAATTGTTATCTTCATTAAATTATGAAGGTGACAACTTTGGAATCATTTAAAATAAAATATTATAAGTGTCATAATCGCCTTAATAAGAATACAAATGGTCAAAAATTTTGCCAGTGGATATAGAGGTTTATATATACACTACGAATATTTTTTGTGCAGATTTTATGGCCTTTTGACATGTATTACTATTTCAATAAAAACTATATTATTGATTTTTCGCTAAATAAATAATTTCTGCATCATTAATGTATAAGATAATAAGGTAAATAATAAATCTTAAAAATTACAAATAAATTACCATGATAAAGAAAAAAAATTATCTTTCAAATGAGTATTTATAACCGAATTAATATTCTGTATAAACTTATATTAAAAATACCTTATTTATTAATGTTGAGTGAGACATATTTCACTTTCCCTTAAATAAATTAAACTAAAGGTATTAATCACCTCCAAGTGGGTTCTAATGGATTTCGTTTCGACCCAAATATGACTTAGGATGCAATATAATCATCTAATTGTATTAATACAAGTATTATTATAATTTTATAATATTATATTTACCTTTAATTACCCAATTTACCTTTTATTATGGTAAATAAAATTTACCGTTGTTACTATTCATAAAGCCCAAAAATAAAAATTAGTCTATTAATATAATTTGGACCCACTGATTCCAAATATGGAATCCATTGTTTCATATTCAATAAACCGATGTTCCAGAAATTAAATTAAAATTAATCTCGTTGTCGAAAGAAAACATGGTTTTGTTTAAAACATTGCAAAAGATTGAGTTTATTTATCCTACGAATTCAATTTAAAATCATTGCTAATGACATAAATTATATTAAATGATAAAAATATATTCTATTTTTACTTTAAAACCATTCAATATTATAATTTAACCACATAAGTTATTATGATGAAAAAAGTTGTTTTTAATTAAAATATAGCGTGTTTTTACTATGCATTAAAATATTAAAGTTATCAGAATAATATGAACAATTTACCCAAAGTAAATTTTTATTTCCTTATTCCAAAGAAGAATTTTATTTTGTCAATTTGAACTGATAAAAATGTCAAAACATAGATTTAAATTGGGTGCGCCATCAAAAGGCGGCAATACTGCATTTTTTTAAAAATACTTATTTTACCCGAAAAAATTATTTTGTTTTATACCATGTTCTAGAAAATGTGTAAGATGAATAATAATGTTATAAAATTCAAAATTTAGTTAATACTATTCATAACGGCTAGTTCATAATAATATTATAACCATATATTGTTGTTTAGTAAAACCCGGTATTGCGTACAACACATGCTATCGAGGAAGGTCGTGATTGCGTGTAATGCAAGACAAGTCAGGGTTGCGTGTATTAGAAGACATATTTGTTGTTTTTTATAATAGAATACAACCATATTTAATTTATAAATTGAATATATATATATATACACTCAATGTTGCGTAGAATGACTATTATAAAACGAACTTGAGATTGTGTGTAACAAAATCTAAGAATAGTGTTTCATATACTTCAAGATAATAAAGTGTGGCATATAGCACAAGATAATATTTTTGCATCATAAAACACATGACATCAAATAAATTAAAAAGAATACTTATCATAAAATATCGGGTTGTTACATTCTACCCCCCTTAAAATGAATTTCGCCCTCAAAATTTGTCGGGGTTATACATGGTTTTCTAATTGGAATTTTCTATTATTGCAACACACATCGTAAAATGAAATACCAAAACTTAACTTTAAAAAACTAATGTATGAAACATAATGGTTACCCAAATAAACTCATCATTGGGTTTCCACATAGATGAATATTGGTGAAAATATAGATATGTTAGAGAAATATAACCATCATGTTCTGATAGAGAGTGGTGGAGTACATGGCTATTAAAAAGCCAACAATCACAAAGAAGATCATGTGATAGAATGATGGGTCATTCCATCTGTTTCAAACAAAAGGTTATCAAAAGTTATTAAATATACATAAGTCGATTAATCGTATATGGTTCCTAAAATGGACTTATACATCATATCACATACCACTTAAAAAAATTAAAACTAATTTATACTAACCAGGGACATCCTATAGGCCAGTGGTAGGCAATAAAGGCCTATCGTACATCATTTGTGGGTTCGATTTCCACAGCCTTGTTCGACGCGATGGGTTGTCTCCCATCCTATAGGTTGTCCTTTTTCTAAAACTACATTACTATAACATCCCATCAATAATATCGAAAAATGTTCTATCCTTAAACAATACTAACTTATGCCCAACATAATACATTCCACTCTTTTGGCTTATCTAAAATACTTCGATCCAAGCTCATAGTATAAAGAAAACAATTACTAGAATGGTTATCTACCAAGAATGTGAATACAAGTATTTATCTCACATATATCATAAGATATATCTTGTTGGTTGTATTCCGAACACATGAATAACTTAGTCATATATTCTCTTGAAACAGAAATTACCATAGATACTTAGTGAAAACTTGAATACTGTCAGAAGGTAACTCTTTCCTCATACCAAAATCACAAAAATATATATAATCCAACCATAATATCACATAGTCCTTATATCATTCATGAGCTCATGAATATAATAAAACATCTCATTATCTTCTTATCCATTCATTATGCACATATCATCTACTTTCCAAAAATATCTGAATAACCTTCCATGGTTACCATTACCATTAAACATATACTTCCAAATACTTTAGGAAAAATAATAGTGTAAAAATCTTTAGATGATTCTTTATTCCATAGTACCAGACATTATTCTTTATAAACATACAATCATTCAACTAACTTCTTAAACCACTGACTGAGCTTCATCATTTCTTTCATCTCATATTTCATTTGTAGACTCATCATCATCATCCAGATAAATACTACTCATATGACCATGATGATTCTCTTCATGAGATTTTCCCTTAGGGCATTGGTTTGCATAATCCCAATAAATTCCACATTTAAAACATCTAATCATTGTTGATTTCATAGCAATACCATTATCCTTTTCCATGGTGTTAACTGATCCTTTTCCTTTTCACTTACTGGATTTGTGTCTTTCTTTTCCACACCCAAAGCATCTTCCTTCTCCTTTTAAACAATCTCCCCAATGCCTCTTCCCACATGATTTTAATCAAGGAAATTGAACTTTCCTTTCTCGGTGGTCATCATGAAACTCCATCTTTCTCTTATAATCGGAGTCGGGAAACTTACCAAAGTTGAGATTATTGATCATATTATGAGATTTATGATTAGGAAGAATAACGATGATTGCACTTACAAATCCCATTTCATTTGGTTGCTCATGAATAATATCATTCCATTGTCCATCATATCCTCCATTATCAGGAATCTTCCTGTTTCCAGCCATTTTCTAAAACCCAAAAAGAATAGTGTGAGAGGAAAAAATCATGCTAGGGAAAACAACATAGTAAAGGGGGAGTACCCTCAATATCTAACATCTTATGTTAAATTCTAATATCGTTACCGTAGTTCTATGACTATATCCTATATGTATACTTATCCTTAGGGACATCCCTAGACATAACATAGAAATATCTCTAGGGATCTCACTAATGTTTTCACATCCTAGTTTCCAAAGGTTGACTAAACCTTTCCTATGATACCAACTGTAGAGACCCGAAGCTTGACGTATATGGACATTACATTACTTTTGCGGAATACTTAATACATAACAAAAACAGACCCATAAGGATTGTAATAGTTTAGTGTCTTTGGAAACTCGGAATATAAAAATCTAATCCTGTTGAAAGATCTTCAACATCTCCCATATCGATCTTCCCCTTTTGTTTTCATACCTAAAACATTTCTTTATATCCTGGGGAAAAGAAAACATATAATTGTTGAGATCAAATGCTCAATAAGGGTATTCATGGATAAAATAAAACAAATCATATACATTTGAACTTAAAAGCATGAACATAATGTTTAAACATCAAAAGCTTGAGAAATGACATAAAACATGGAAGTACGTAAGGAATAGATCATAATGAAATATTAGGCATGATAAAATAGCATGGGAGTAAAACATGTAATTATGGAAACCATTCAGCACATTTCATGATTTACATAGTAGCCAAGGCATTGCTGCCAAGACCATCTTAGTGGACAATGTCCCTTTCCGAATCGAGTTCACTCCTCGTTTCAGTCCTGTAACACTGAACCAGATTAACTTACCATTCCAACCATGTCTATCTCATGAGATAAAACTATTTACCCAATGCATTGATGGGAGATATAGGTGCCACCCATCTCATAATGAAATCATTCTTACATGGGCCACAAAATAAACATACATTATTCATAATTACCCAACGAATAAAATGGGTTTCATAAACATCATCCCATCATCACATAATCTATATAAAAAATGGATATCATTTCATAATAGGAAAAGTGATTCCATGTAAATCATAGAGACATGATACTTGAAACATACACATCTGAAATAATGTCATCTTAGATGAAAAATGGTTTTGATAAAACACTTGAAATGAATTCTTGAGGAAAATATACTTTCTTCCTCAAAATCATTTTCCTTTCACCAAATGTCCTGAAATTTTAAAAGAAAAGGATTTTTTTGAAAATAGTCATGATATCTTTTGGAGGAAGCTTTATAAAAATTAGGCTTTACAAAACCATAAAAATCCGTTCGTGTCGTGCAAGTTAATAAAACATTATTCACGTACTTTTACTGGAAAGGTCAAAAAGTACCTCGTAAAAGAAAGATTCCATACATACCAAGTAGTAAAAGTCAAAAATGGTTAAAAAGAACATTAAAAATACATGAAACCATTTTTAGGAAACATGGACATGGATGAGAACTATAACCCCAGTAAATACTTACAAATAAACAATCTCGGATAAGAACGAGATTGGAAAAGTTATCCCTTACATTAGGTCCGATAAGCATTGTATGTGTCCAAAACTCCTGTATAATGATTTCAACAATTTCATTGACTTATTACAGAATCATATTCATTGTTATGATATCATATATGGTTCACTTATGACTTTATATTACCCGTTCTTTTGTAAATTCCATGTTAAAGCAACATTTTGGGTAAAATCGTTTCATTTATCGTACATGTTTCGACTTGTTGTTCTTGATATTATGACTTATATACTGATTTACAAAATTCCAGAATGTAAAACATGATTATTATATAATATATATTCAGCATATACATATAATATGATAGATCGATAAATGGAATGAAATACACCGTTCATGGAGACGGTAGGCCGTACGTATGCATGAACGCTGTTTTCGTTTCCTTATTTAATTGAATGAAACTAAATAGATGACATACATATATATATATAGACATAAATATACTAGAATTATTATTTCATATATTTCATTATTATTCATTATATAATCTTTATGATCATTCATGTATGGTTAACATGGAGATTGAATCTCATCACGTCGTGGAGACGGTAGTCCGTCCGTACGCACAAGCGATGATATCGTTTCCATAATTATTGAATTGAATTGGAGTGGATGATACAATATATCAGAATAAGTATGATGTTATAATTAATATGTATAGTTATTAATTACACCATTATACCAATCCATGTAAGGTGTTGGTGGAAAAACAGATTACACCACGGTAGGGAGACGATATTCTGTACGTACGCACGAGTGGTGATTTTGTTTTCCGTAGGATGGATAGAAGGTGAAATAGGTTTGTTTCATATTTATAATAACATATAAGTATGTGAGGGATACTGATGTTATTACTTCATAATGAAATAACTAAAGAATATGGAGTAGAAGGAGAATGGAACCTGAAGAAAACGGTAGAAGGTATTACCTCTTTCTCGAAGTGCCTCCATTAAAATTTCTCTTAGGGCACTAGAGTTGGTCTATTGATAAGACTAGTACCTATAGTAGGTTTATAAGGAAGTGGGGAAGTGAAATGGGCAGGGGTTTTCCGAGATTGAAGGCTCAAATTGTTGTGAGGAGGAGAGGCTGGAGGTTCCCTTTTATAAGGGAGGAGAGGGGCACCTTTGGAATCCTCAAAAATATTAGTTTAATATAAATTTAAACCCCACATAAAAACGTACAAAAATGACTCAATTCTAGGATTAAATGATATAGGGTTGTAATCTCATAAACCAATAAAATTTAGACATGTAGGGAATTTATTTTAAACATTATCAACTTGATTTATCCTTATTTAATCTATTAAATTTTATTTGTGGTAATAAGATTCTAAATTTTAAATTGTTATAAATAATTACTTATCTGCTGTGAATTATCCAAAATTAGATAATTTATGACATTGTGGACTATATAAATTTCAATATATAATTTTTAAATATTTTTGTGATTTTTAACAAATTTAATAATATGTTATTTTTATAAAATAACAATAGTGTCAATTTTGACACTATTCATTTATTTGAATTTAAATTAAATACACACAAAGGATATATTCAACCGAAAATATTTAATAGGTTCCTAAAATGTCATAGTAATCTAGAAAATTATTAGAGTACATTAAATAGTTCATATAATATTTATTTTAATATTTTTAAAACCATTTATTTTGTATATCTCTTAATAAAATAATTAGTACAACATTTTCGTATAATTATTTAATTTACTTATTTGTTCCATAAAATTTAAAAAAAATCAATTGAGGAAGATAAATATAAACTAATTTATGATAACAATTTTACTCAAATTTATCATCATAAAATTACAACATGTAAATTGTTATCTTTATTAAATTATGAAGGTGACAACATTGGAATCATTTAAAATAAAATATTATAAGTGTCATAATCGCCTTAATAAGGATCTAAATGGTCATAAATTCGGCCAGTGGATGATTAAGGTTTATATGTACACTAATAATAAGTTTTTTTCCGATTTTTGGGCTTTTTTACATGTATTACGATTTCAATAAAAACTATATTATTGATTTTTCACAAAATAAATAATTTCTGCATCACTAATGTATAAGATAATAAGGTAATTAAATAAATATTAAAAATTACAAATAAATTACCATGATAAATAAAAACATTTTATCTTTCAAATGAAAATTTATAACCTAATTTTTATTCTTTATAAACTTATATTAATAATACTTTATTTATTAAAGTTGAGTGAGACATATTTCACTTTCCTTTAAATAAAATAAACTAAAGGTCTTAATCACCTCCATGTGGGTTATAATGGATTCCATTTCGACCCAAATATGACTTAAGAGGAAATATAATCATCCAATTGTATTAAGACAAGTATTAGGATAATTTTATAATGTTATATTTACCCTTAATTACCCAATTTACCTTTTACTATGGTAAATAAAATTTACCATTGTTACTATTCATAAAGCCCAAAAATAAAAAGTAGTCTATTAATAGAATTTGGATCCACTGATTCCAAATATGGAATCCATTTTTCTAAATTCAATACAAAGATGTTGTAGAAATTAAATTGAAATTAATCCCGTTGTCGAAAGAGAATGGGTTTTTGTTTAAAACATTAGAAAATTTGAATTTATTTATCCTACAAATTCAATGTAAAATCAATGATAATGTCATAAATTATATTAAATGATAAAAATATATTATATTTATACTTTAAAACCATTCAATATTATAATTTAACCACATAAGTTATTATGATGAAAAAAGTTGTTTTTAATTGAAATATAGCGTGCTTTTACTATTCATTAAAATATGAAAGTTATTAGAATAATATGAACAATTTATCCAAAGTAAATTTTTATTTCCTGATTCCAAAGAAGATTTTTTTTGTCAAATTGAACTTATAAACATGTCAAAAAATTGATTTAAAGTGGGTGCGCCATCAAAAGGCGGCAAAACTGCATTTTTTGAAAAATACTTATTTTACACGAAACATTTATGTTGTTCTTATACCATGTTATAGAAAATGTGTAAGATGAATAATAATGTTATAAAATTCAAAATTTAGTTAATACTATTCATAACGGCTAGTTCATAATAATCTTATTACCATATATTGTTGTTTAGTAAACCCCGGTATTGCGTACAACACAAGCTATCGAGGAAGGTCGTGATTGCTTGTAATGCAAGCCAAGTCAGAGTTGCGTGTTGTGCAAGAATTCTTTGTTCTTTTGTATAATATAATCCAACCATATTTCATTTATACATTTAATATATATATATACACTCAATTTTGCGTTGAATGGCTATTATAAAACGAACTTGAGATTGTGTGTAACACAATATATGAATAGTGTTGCATATACATCAAGCTAATACAGTGTGGCGTATAGCACAAGATAATCTTGTTTTAGCACAAAACACATGACATAAAATTAATTAAAAAGAATACTAATCATAAAATATCAGGTTGTTACAACAATCATAGTGTACGATACATGATTTAGAGGACATTAACTGAGAAAACGTCTTGGATTTTGGGGTTTTTCGAGATTCAAGAGACTCTGGATAGTTTCCTATCAATTACAATTACCTCAGAATTACAGATCTATGCACGAAATCTTCTGGGTATCTCAATTGCAACATTATCATTCGGAACCATGTCACATTTGTTCATCCGGAGTAGGTTGAGATTCATGTTGATGCATCCTTAGATGAGCATCAGATTCATATCACTAATAGTAGCACAAAGGTTCTCTGAGTTCGATTAGTTCCTCTAGTACATGTGTTATAGTACCACAACCATTTAAATGGAAATACTTTGGAGATAGATGTCGACGTAATCACTCAGTGGCTATAATTATTCTATGAAGAATCTTGACCACCCTTTAGAGAGATAAATACATGGAGTAATTACTATATGGTGTGATTATTATAAGAACATGGGTTCTTGTACAAGGTACTGATTCTTTTCCTTTCCTTTTAATTTTTGAATGGATTTATGTATGCACCACATTCGATAAAGTTTGTTCTGGAGGTGTCTGGGATTTTTTGGAGTTTGGAACTACGTTTTGGGATGATAATGGCCCAATAAATGGTTCCCGCTTGGCCTACGCATGGTTAAAGTAACTGTTTAAAGGGAGGTAATAGATTTTGAATGATTTGAGAAACTATACGGTAGAGGCCTCATGACCGTGAGATATGTCTAAAAAGATGTAGGTTTTTACAATTAGTTCTTACATGGTTACCGCATGGTTAGTCAGAATGTGCATGGTAATAGTGCGAAGTTCCCTTTGGAGGTAGTGAGTTGTGCAATGTGGTCACATGGTTTGGTAAAATGTGCTAGTAAACGGTGTGAGAACACTGTGCGAGTTTTTTAAAAAATACGTAAACTGAAAATTAAAATTTCATTTTAAAACCTTTTTGGGTTTTCTGTCAAAAGATAACCCCCTCTTTATAATGATTTCCCCTTTGGTTCCTAAGGTAGATATAAATCCCTACTCTTTGTACGACCTCTGTTTCAAACGATGTTTTTCTCATCAAATCCGTATCAATAAGGCCTATAGTCCTTTTGAGCCATATTCGATTCTTCTAGCAATAAATCATGATATTTTATTTTAGGCTCATATTCCCTCATATCATATTATTTATACATTCATTAGATCACTCCCAAACTAGGAAGAATCATGACATGATACAAGAGAAGCTCTCTACTACTGAGAATAGGTAGATGGTGTATACTTTCTTTCGTCTTTTCTGGTGCTTCTTGAGCGTTCAACTATTTTCCACTTGTCGAACATTTCGGTGCAACCCCATTATTGACTAAGCTACTATTTATAGCTATAGAAAGACCTTGTAAGGATTCACTTTGGTTCTGTTTATGTGTTTTGACACCTGTTGCGTGTTTTGAGGTCACCTGTGGGGTGCGACTTAAGGAATTTACATGTTTATGCCTATTTAAACAACCCTATGGGTGTGATGTTGTTATCAAATAGTTAGAATAATCCCAGAAATAACTTAAAGGGTTTTAATTTCTTAATAAGAGATGTACTTCCATATTTTATTAGTGATATCCTATTATTCCATGCTTATTGTTGATTATTTGATATTGTTAAATGAGAGATATGGGTGGGTTTACCTATATGAATTGATTAATTGAAAGTTATATGGTGAATATGGGAGCGTAGGCCCATATTAATGGAGATTGGTTAAATGATTTCATTAGTGGGTATAATCAAGCCTTAAACTAGATTATGTGAGTGGGAATACTTACATGTGTTTAATTATTTATTTTTAATACACTGAATGAATTAATTGAATTGTTGACAAATTCCATAGTCTACTATGGGAGGGTCTCGAACAAGGATGTGGAAAACTTGGGTTGAATATGACCCTTGGTTATTGATTCAATGGGGTTCCTTGGGCCTTGTTACCATATATATCCTATTTTATTAGACTCTAATTGGACATGTCGGTACATTTTCTTTTAAGACTTCAACTATTTCCTAGAATGAGATTTCACTGGGATGCCAATGGGTCTCGATGTGGATGACATGGACCAGTTCCTTTGATCCGGCCCTTCATGGTCTAGATTTACTACATTGATTCCCTCGTACATGACACCTTTGATCCAACCCTTGATGTATACCATTCACTATATAGGGCATCCCTAGGATTCAACACTTATTTATACAACATGGATTTGGGTTACTTAGCATGGATCGATGAATGGCATGGTTATGTGTTTTGTTTACCTAGTTTATAGCTGACTTATTAAAAGATAACTCCACTAAATGTATCCCTAAAGGGATATTTGGATTTACATATAGCAGAGGACTTATGGGATATTCATTCACAATTAGTTTACTACTTCGTTAAAACATTCTAGAACTTGTTATCTACTCTTATAGTGGTATAGACCCTTAGTTATTTCCTCTATGGATGTTTATCTCACACCATGTTTGGGGTCTGTGAATACCTAAATAGATTATATGGTTGCATGTAATGATAGGGTAAAGTGCCCTATTATAGGTTATATACTATGTCTTTAGAGCATGAGAGCCTAGAACTAATCTGAGGCATGAGATACTACTAGTATTTTTTTTTGCCTTTTTTTCATTGTGGATACTTGTATTGTATTTCCATGTACTCCTTTGGATTCCTTCTCTATATATTTATCATCTACATCATTTTGTATGTGAGACACATGGTCATTAATATGTATTCTTGTATTATCTTACTTTCGCTTGACTATTTTTTTTTCAGTTCTGCTTCTTCTTATGTTTGAATTCCACTGTGATACTTTGGTAATAAAGGCATTGTCTTCCCACTGACTCACCTAGGTCCTTATTTCTAGTCAGAAGCCTATATAGTTTGGGGAGATACGCTTGAGGGAATGTGGAAAACTAGGGTTGGGACACTTTAGGGAGGCAGAGGGGACCAGTATGTTACATTTACATTTCATATGAAGGTCTCATATTGAAGTGGCTATTTATAAACTTTTTTCCTAGTAGTATGTTTTTTTGACTCAAATCATATTCATTGAGTAATAATATTTTATCATGAACATTATAATTCAATTATTTTATTCTCCTATAATAATATTATATTATATGCTATTTTGGGATTTTATTTAATATAATAATGATTCATTATAAATATATTTTTTACTCTTTTTAAAATTTTGGTTTTCCACAAAGGTACTATCAAGTATTAAAAAAATTATTTTCCTAATCAAAAGTCTTGGATCCAAATTTCCTTAAAATTTTTTTTTCATTTTTAGGGATACATTTGAGGATATTATATTATAATTATAGGTTTTCAATAACAATTCACTTAACCATTTGAAAGATACATTTGGAGGTGAACCATAACGTCCCATTTTACGACAAGGATAAAAAAATTCTAAATGATATTGTATGTTTTCACATCCGTTTCACTTTTAAATTTTAAATGTTTTTTCCATAATAGGATTCAAATTTCATGGTGTGCTCTATAATATATCTCTGTGTGTGTGTGTTTGTTTGTTTGTGTTATTATTTGGGTGAAATAAACTCTTGATACTAAATGAAATAATTCATGATCCCTTCTTGGGTAGTATCAATTGTGTAATCTTTTGTGAGGATGTTTTTAATATATATCAACATCCTTCCAGGTTTTATTTGTTACACTAAGGATATTATAATTTGAAACCATCCACCTTCATCTAATGAATTAATTCTGAAAGTTTTATACTACTATTGAATTTTTGATATAACAATTTCTCAATATCGTGTGAACATAAGATTATATATAATTTAGTTTGGATAATGTTCACCTTAAAAGAATATTATTATTTCAAAATGAGTAAAATTATTGGATTCCCATATAGTTTTATTCAAATATAGATCATTTATTTGACATTAACTATGTATTGCTTGAATAACAACATTATTTCTCATGATTGGTTATGCTCATGTTTTCTTTTTTATTGAAATTGGGGTACTTGTTGACATTAAATATTATTATTGATTATCTAATTATACTGATCATGAACTTATATTTTTTATTCTTAATCATATAGATAGAAAAAATTTATTTAGTAAGTTATTACTTAGGTAAAGGTAAGAAATTATTTCTTACTCTAATGGTGAGGGAATTTTACTTAATCAACTATTGGTTGTGGCCTAAAATTATATATCCACTTAATTCATCAATAGGTCTAGTGAGGCAGAACATGTTGGTTTTTTGTTAATCATTAAATCAATCATCAATTTCATGTTTAATGATGGGAATTAATACTACATACCTGGAGAGACACTCTTGGGGGATATTATTTTGCTAATAAGGTTCTATTTATAAACCATTATGATGTATTTATGAATGTTGTTAACTAGATAATTTATAGATCATAATATAAAATTTAAAATGGGTACCTAGGGATTAACCAATGTGTGTCATAATTTGATCAAAAAATTATCATATTTTAAATAAAATAGTGCCATAAGGGTAGTCATATTAAAATTGATGTTTTCATATTTGTTTTTTTTAATATTATCATCACCATTTGGGTTTTATTATTTTATTTTAAATTGGATCTAGAAATTGATTTTGAGAAAGGTATGTGCCAAGAAATAACTATGTATTATATCCTAATAATAGAAAAAATTTAAATGGTTTAGAATATTATTACATGTTTTTTTTGATGGAAATGGTGAGTTACTTAGTCTTACGTTGGTTAGTGATATTGATATTTTATAAATATTTATACTCTTAGCTATATAAATTATTGAAGTGATATATTTCATTGATATTTAGGTGTATTTTAAAATTTAAGAGGATTTTTTTGAAACATATAAATGTTATTCATCAATATTTGTTTCTCAAACAGTATGGAAATATATGTTTAATGGTATTAATATCCTTGAAAAAAGGATTTTATGAAATAGTTTGATTTTTTTTGGGATAACTGTTTGAGAACACATCATTGAGGTATGGATAAATATTAATTTCAATATGGACATGATTTTGAGATAAAAAATGTTTGATTTTTTAGAATAAGTATGATAAATAGTAATTTTTAACCACAGTGATTTATAATGGTTTCATGATATTTTTGGAATCTATCATCTCATTTGTGGGTTTATGATAAATGGTGACTAAATGTGTGGACATATAAACTAGTGGTTAGTAAAATTTAAGGGTAAAATATTGATTTACTATTTAGAGGAATATAAAAACCCTTTTTGGTAGAATGTATAAGAGATTCAAAATTGATTTTGTTAAAGGAATGTTATTGATAGTATATAATTAGTGTATAAACATACATATGTATATAATTATAGGAATTAATAATTTTTTTAAGAAGGGAAAAGTTGGATTTTGATATAATATATTTCAATAATTATTAAGATTAGAATATTTTAAAGATTTTCATGGTATATTTCGATCTCTATTTTATGTATTATGTTAACAAGTATGAGAGATCCCATCTGAATGTAATGTAGGTTGAACCAATAATTATATATGGTAAACACATAGTTATATAAGATTAATTGAGTATAATACTAGTTCAGTTATAAGAACTATAGGCTAACATTATAGTGTTATAAAGTGATACTAATTGAGGTTAAATATTTTAGTGGTTTTTTCTAATTCCCTAATAATTATCTACACTCATGTTAACTCCCTTGGATTTATTAATTGACAAATCGATAAGGAACCATGTTAATAACAGATTACATGGAACATGTATAAAATTTATAAAATAAAATCCTAACAGTCAAATGGATGGAGTGAAAAATATTATTATTATTCCATACCAACTATTAATAATTATAATTAAATATTTTAAAATTGTTGAAAACAAAAACTCACCAACAAATAGAATGAAAAAATTTAATTTAAATTAGGGTGACCAATATTATGAAATAAATTTGTTTCAACCATCTACACTTCCAAAATGTATGAAGAATAACCCATGTAAATGTTGGCAATGATCTCAAAATTGTTTTTTCTATCGAAAATGATGAAATGGACAAACTAAGAGTTTGTTTAACCAGATGGAAGTCAGGTATTTACTAGTAATACCTAATATATTAAGGTTGGAAACTAATTAAAAAATATTATTTCATTATTATATATATGTTAAATAACCATGAATAATTCTATTAGTAAGTGATAATCCAAATTGCAAGGATAAAATTTATTTAAGGGGGGAGGATAATATAACTCCCAGAGATCTTAATATATCTTTACCATTAAATAAGTCCATTTGTTGCATAAATTATGTCACTTACTGCAAGTAGTGTTAAAAAACTATAATTATAATAAAACATTATTAATAAATCTATAATAAAAACTAATATGGAAAAACATTAATAGTCCTGCCAATAGAAGGAAAATAATTATTATGAGTTAAATTGAAAAACATTATTTTCAATAAAAGTAATTTTCTTTATATGATATATTCTTTTTTAAAATTATAAATTCTTAATTTGATAATTTAGATTTTATATGGTTAAATTCATTCATGATTTTCTGAAAACTAAATTATCTTAGGATGTATTTTTTCTTGTTTTTTTATAAAATAATCTATTTTTAGGTGAATATTAAAATACATCTGATTTTTCAAATTTTATCAGTTTTATATAATTGAATTATTTATAAAAAAATTATATTAAAAATAAATATATATAAGTAGAATAAATCATATTAAATTAATATTAAAATTTAATAAAAGCCATGAATATAATTTTATAAAATCATGAAATATTTAAGGAAAACTATTTTTCCTCTATTTCATTAATTTTTTCTGAACCCAGGGAAAATAATTATACATTTTTTCAATTTTAAATAAATATTATATTAAAAATAATAAGATTTTTAATATAATTATATTCAATAACATTGATAAATGTTTCCTATGAAAAAGAGTTATGGTAAAAAAATACACCTTAAAAATGGATTTTATAAATTATATATATTAAAGTTATGGTTACATTTTATACACATAGAGTGTTAATATAATAAAAATATTATTATTTTTCTAATAAAAATTTTAATATTATTGAATATGGAAAATTTAGATTTTAGATATAAAATTTATATTATTAGGATTAATTCTAATTAATATGAAAATGGTGAAAAAATAACATTTAACTTATATTATTATTATTATTATATTGAAAATTATAACAAATAAATAAAATAAAAATAATTTAAACTATTTATTTAATATGATTTATAAACACTTTAAAAAATAAATTTACACTCATTTTATTAATAATAATTAAAATATATGATTAAGAATCCATAATGGTCAAAATATCATTTTTACTACTAAAACAGTTTTTGACACATTATTTATTTTTGTTTAAAAGTTAAATATATAATATTAATAAATTATGGGTTTTTAAATAGAGTTAAAAAAATTCAATGAATTTTTTTTATTAGTGAATATATATTTTAAGTAAAATATATAATCAATTACATATAAACTAGTTTCTTAATTTAAAATTAAAAGTGTTAAACATAAAAACGTAATGGTAAAATCCCTATAACGGGTTTAAAACATGTGTGGAAAGAATATTTTGATTCTTTATCAACACAAGTTAACCAAAAACTACATTATAAAAAAAAATTGATCCATTGAACCTAGAATAGTTTCATGGAATTCTAAAATATAATGTGTGTTTCCAAAAGATCCATTTTCCCTTCATTTATGATGGTGGTACTAACCCCCTTTAAGACATAGAAATATTATTATAATTATACTTTAAAATATTCCATAAAAATTTCTCATATAATTCCCACACATTTTCTGAATCCCCTAGTTAGACTAAGTTATCCTAATACCGTTGATTCCACAAATTGGTTTAAGGAATGTCAAGACTCCAACATAAGTATTAGGTCCTTACATTTATATACTTAATATAAATCATGAAAACAACTTAAATACATAAAAATATAATGAAATAATTATCATAATTACACTTATATGTCATTATTTCAAGTGAAGACCAACTATTTATTTATCTCTATATGTTAAAAAGAACCAATGAATCGTTAGTTCATTACACAAACTACCACTAACATCTTTTGTTTTTAACACCTCCATTAATATATGATAAAATAGATGTTTATAATGAATAAATATCATTATAATAATATATATATGATTATTAAATATAAAATTATTATTTACCTTTTTTAAAATATTTTTTTGAAATGGAAACATTAATCATGCATACGTGAGAACTATCCCCTCCACGAGAAATGAATTATATTTTTCATCACCACCCATCATGGTTGTATTTAAAAATAAATTTATTATATAAAATTTATTTCTAGAAAAATATTAATATTATTGATATTATGAAACTATTTTACACTTCTTTTGAAATTTATCATCATACATGAGGTCTTATTGACAAAATAACCACAATTAATCGATATAGGCGCATAAAATTTTTAATAAAAAATTAGAATATGGTAATAAATGGTACATATTAAATTAATTGTATATTAATTAGTTTCATAATAATTGATCTGATAAACTTAACATGATTATTTATGATTTTAAACAAGTATGTAGAATGAATCTAGTAAATGTTATGGGTTCATATCTCAATTTCCCTTCATTGATGAAATTATTTTATTTATGAATTAGTTTTCATTTGGATATGGATACAATGATAATTTGAAATATTGTATCATGAATGAATTTTATTTCATTGAACATCAATATAAATTTCTTGTTATAACTACCTAGATTTTCTGATCCAAAATATACCAATGTAATAAGGGGTTCTTTCATAAATTGTTGTCATTGAGAAATGCCAGATATTATGAACATAAATTTAGCTATGTGGTGTATATACTACCTATTCGATATATAATATCATGAATTTTATATTAATCATATAATTTTATGATTAATTAAAATCCATTCTTTTAGGGTGTTTGATTAAATTATTACTCAAGAAAAAGGGGTTTCTTTGTCCTATTTCTGATTCTTTGAGACATATTACACATTATGATTCATATTTCTATTGTACGGTGTATTCACTACCCATGGATATGTTTTCATCAAACAAATTGTATTTAATTTTATTTACCATCCAAATTTTTTTCATTGTTTATGTTGTTATTTATATATTTTTCCCCAATATTAAGGATTTATTGTGACAAAAATTATTATATCCCAAGATTTTAAAATAAGTATATTTTGATCAATATCATATATGGTATGAAACACAGAGCTTAAACAGACCATGAAATACTATTAATTTATTATAACCAATATAACCTAGTCATTGAATTGACAAGTATACCTATGATTTACCAAAATTTTAAAAATATATTTAAAATTTATAATAAAAAAAATTGGTTGATTGTTTATAAAAAATTAAGAATTCAATTTTTATTAAGGCATTGTATCCTTAAAAAATATGTTTTCTTCAAAAATGGTTTTTATTGAATATTTTAGAAAATATTATAATTAATTTTAGAAATTTTTAAAAAATTTATTTTATTAAAATTATATCATTTTCTTAATTATAATATCAAAATATTTTTATGGTGAAAATTGTATTTTTTTTAAAAGAGTGATTTTAAATTAATAGTTAAAATAGTTATTTTTATGGAAAACTGTATTTTCTTATGTGGTCAAATTCTTCATTGAATTAGTTTTATAATTTCATTATTAACTTTTGATTATAAACAATAAAATTTAATTATTTTGAATGAATTTTATAATTGACCTTAGAATATACCCATTTTTTAATGTAAAAAGTCATTTGTTTTAAAAACCATTTTTCATAGTGTTCTTACAGTTTTTTTAAATATAGTTCTACCACATATATTTTAAAAATATTTTAAATGGCTTCCATATTTTGAATCATTAGGTATGTAATTTTTAAATATTTAACTTTTATTTTTAGCCATTATGAATAATAACAATAGTAATTTTTGTTACAATAGTAGAAGATAAATCATGTAGTTAAGGGTTGAAAATAATATTATTAGTTCAATAAGATGTTCCAAACACTTAACATAATTTTATTTTATGATTAAATTCCATCCATACTCTCCCAATATTCAGATATATGACATTTTTATTCCATTTGGATGTTATTATAAACTTCATTTTATGATTAAACTTCATCCATATATATAATAATTTTTAAATAAATAATATTTTATTTATTATATAATGAATATTATGGAATGATAAAATAATAATTATGTTCTTTTAATAATTAATGTTGAAAACTGAAAATGTTATTCATACTTACGTAAGAGCTACCATCTTCATGATTTCAGAATAGTTCATTTTTAATAATGATATCAGATTATTGGTTTTAAAATTATAATTTCTTTATAAAGATTAAATTTATATAATTATTAATATTCTAGATTAAATGGAATAATAACCCATTTGATGATAGTCGACCTACCTAATTCATTTTGGACTTATGACCTGAATATAATCCAAAATTCTAATGTAATCACAAAAAGTTAAGTAAATGATTATAACATTGTAATAGGTGAAGTAAATGAAATAATTAAAAAACTATGACCCTGTAAGACCATTTATAATGAATTTAATTATTAATTTTTTATGATTACGTGGAATCAAATACGGATGGAGCGATATGTTGAGCAGTTTTAGAAAACTAGATTATATACTAGATACCCATATTAAATTTTGAAATAGAAAAAAAAACTATTGTACATAATAAGGAATAATAAACTGCATCCTTGAAACCCATTCCAATAATTTAATTTCATATCCTGAGGAAAGTAAAAAAACTATTAGTGATCTCAAATTCTCCATAAGTGTATATACATCAAAAGTAGTGATGAATCAATGAGCATAATCAACATGATAAGGTAAAAAACATAAACACATTCAATTTAATCAATATTATAGGAATAAAATAAATCCCAAGATAATGTAAAACAAAAAATATAATAGATTATAATAATAAAAATACTGAATTATAAATTAATGAAATGATTAATTATTTGGAATTTATGTTTCCAAGGTACATGGATCTATTACCATCAAGATATTTCACAAGATAATTTATAACATACTGCTTAAACACTAGTTTCGTTTTTCCAATCATAAATCTGTTATGAAGACTCTTCCAACTAAAATTTTAGACACACTGGTTACAAGTGCAAAACTTTTCTCCAACTGAATTTTTCCTATGATAATATCGATGCGACAAGGGTAATACATTAAATAGTCCACAACCCGTCTCTTGTACGTATAATCCTTTCCTCATATATCAAATAATAAATTTAATTATTAACCAAATTTTTCTTATCATATAATACCCATACTGAGTAAATAATATGGATTTATCTATAATTACTCAGTGGAGGATAAGTTACCATAATGGTTGTTGATGTCGATGAATGAAAATACAATTTAAATCATTCTTGGGAAAATTAATCAATAATAATTCCAAAGTGTCTAATACAACTTTGAAACTTATGAGTCATAAGCCTAATGAATGAATAACATTAAAATAAATGTTTTAAATACCGTAAATATGAAATAAATCATGATATAATAAAACAAATTGGTATGTAGATACACCACAAAAAAGAAGTTAGTGGTGAAAACTGGGTATGCCTCACAGAAATAAAAGCGATACAAAAATTCATTTCCATGAGTCTAACATGTTAAATGTCTCTTTATCTTTATAAATAATAAATTTATATTAATTAATTACTTACTTAAACTCAATTTAAAATTTTTATCATTATTATTATTTTACTTATTACAATGTTTTAATCAAATGCTTAAACAATTATTTTTTTGACGGGTGTTTTGACCATATTTGGATAATGTGTAAAAATGGCTTTGTATGTCATCTTATGGTGAAAGGGGTCATTTTATAAACATATCTAAAATAATATTAATGAAATTATTATCATATTATCCAAAAAAATTATACTTTTAAAACCAATCGTGAATGATGGTCATGAAAAATGAACCAACATTACAATTATGGAGACCAAAGGCTTTACGTGCGCATGAGTAACATTACCATTTTTCAGTGATTAACATTTAAAGAAGGTAAGTGACATTATAAATTTTTGAAATGATAAATATATCATACATACCATACTAGTTAATCATATATACTTATATATATAATTCTTGTGATTTAAAATGAATCGTATCGTGTCTGGGAGGCCACAATCTATAAATCCATGACCGAAATTATCACTTTTTTTGTGTGAAAAGGGTTGTATTGAAAATTATATATTATATTTATAAAATATTAATTATTCCATGAATATCAAATATATTTAATTAATTTTAAATATTTTTAAATAAATCCATAGTATATATGTTCTATGTATAGTGTTAATTAATCACATCACTTTGAGGAGGCGGTTTTCCACACTACCACAAACGATGTTATCGTGTTCCCAAAAAATGGAGTGCATAATGGAATATGTTAATAAAGAATTAAATAAGAATAAATACACAATTAATATAATATATATTCTATAGAATTAATGATTTCATCATAATTCCCATCCATGAGAGGTGGTATATGGAAAAACATCGTTTTGAGAGCAATAGATCACCGTTCACATAAACTGTAAGTCCACTACCCATTAGATGTAAGTTTGAGTAATTATATGTAGAAACCACATAATAATAATATATAATCATATTTAGGATACTATGGTTATTATTTAATCATGGAATAATAATATATTAGGTGATGGATAATGAAAATAAAATACGGAACATGAAGAAAGATGTTACTTCTTATTTCAGTAAATCCTTTTGGTTTTCAACAAATGTATTACTTAGATGGAATTATGCCAAAGGATCAGATTATTTTTTTATGGAAGGTATGAATGGATATTATTTTATTAAAATTTTTCCAAACCGAAGTGCTTGATAGGTGTGAATAATTAAAAGGGGTGAGTTCCATTTTATAGTTGATGAGGAGTGGAATTCTTGTTATTTTTTTCAAAAAGTTAATTCTACCATTGTATTTACTAAGAAACATGGCTACAGTAATGGTAAAAATATTATAAAATGGATTATATGGAATAAATATGGACATAAAATGGATTTTGTACACGTTTTGAAGTCATTGTGGGACTTAAGTGTGAGGATTAGTCCCTTTTTAAGCTAATTTTTCTCTGACTCGCTATAATTAATTTTAATCACATTCACCAATATTTTGGTAAAAAATTGGGTTTAAATTTTTATACATCAGACATTAATATTTATTCATAATTTTTTTAACTCTATATAATTACACATTAAGCTGTACATCATATTGGCCAGTGGTAGTCTTGAAACCCTTATTGTAATTCAGTCATGGGTTGAAGTCTCATTACATTTCTAGACTTGATGGGTTATCACCCATACTATAGGGTTTTCTTTTTAAATCTTTATTAATATAATTTACAAAATAAATATGATGGAAATCCATTAAATTTAAACATTAAATAACATTTTTACCATGGTTTTTAATACATCTTCAATACATGAATACATCATCTATTATTTCTACGTAATTACTATATTTGTTTAGAGATTATCCTTTTGTGGAGGAAATTTCCTAAATCCAAAAAATATAGTGTCAGTAACAGTGATCATAGTGAGAAATTTATATAATAATTTATAGGATATTTAAACCCTTACATATTATCATTAGTAAAAAACACCATAGGGTTATCATAGGTTAATCAATTTTATTATCTATTCAAATACTTCAAAATTTATTGTAAATAAAATGGGATTTATCCTAAGAATATCGACCACAAGTTTTCAACCAAGTCCACAGTAAGCCCTATTTTCATGTACCATGTTACGCTCTAGCTATGCCTGATACACCATTTATGAGTTTTTACTTCTAGTTATATCTGTTCTAGAACTATTTTGAATTGGAATATCTAGATAAGGATATATATATATATATATATAACATAATATATATATATATAAACAAAAACATTATTAGGATGTCATATACTAATCCTAAAAGTATATCTTAGTGTTATATTCCCTAATCTATGTATTCCTAAATATAGTTACCAAGGTTGCTAGTAAAGTTCTTCTAATATCTACTATGACACTTCAACCATAGAAGCATGGAGTTAGTGTATTAATGTCTTTAGTTTTAATGTCTAGAAGGAGTGAAACCTGATGGACCGATCATTTTTGAAACTTTACGAAATCAAATTACAATAAGGATTCCCATATTATATTGGGAAATAGAAAATAATACATAATACATAATACATAAAAATGACTATTAAAATGAATCCTTGAAACGTATTCCAGGAATTAATTTTAATATACTAGAGAAAGAAAAAAATAAGGGTGAGATAAAATGACCTTTAAGTGTATGTATATAAGAAGTAGTAATGAATCAATGGGTATAATCAACACAGAAAAGAAAGTAATTTAAACACATTCCATTCAATCAATAGAATGAGAATGAAATGAATTCATTGATAATTTCAAAGCAAAAATAATTATAAATAATAGTAATAATAACAAATTAATTCTCAATAATGTAAATTCTTAATTATTGTATGATATGATTCTTAGGTACATGGAACTATTACTCTCAAGAATATTCATTATATGCATCAAAACATACAAGTTACAAACAAGTTTGGTTTGTAAAACCTTAACTCTACTGTAAATTATATTCACAATATAGTTTAAAACATACTGGATAAAAAGGAAAGGTGTTTTTCCAACTGATTTTATCCCATGAGACCACTGATTCATCAATGGGATTACTTAAAATAGTCCCAAAACCATGTATTTTATGTCCAAATATTTCTTCGTATATCAAATAATCGATTTTGGTAATAAAAAAATGTACCTTATTAGAACATATCAATATTTAAATAATAGTAAGTATGTATCAAAAATTAATTAGTGTAGGACAAGAAACAGAAAGGTCTATTGTAATTGATTAATGAAAATACCATAGAAATATCAATGATATTATTCTTAAGGAAAATAAAATTTAAACATTCCAAAGTGTCCCATAACACTTTTAAACATTTGAATCAATATACTAAAATACTAATAAAATATAATAAAATTTATAAATAGAATAAAGATAAAATACTTTGATATATAATATAAAAACAATGGGTTGTAGATACACCACACAAAATAATTATGTGCTGAGAATAGTGTATACCTCATGGAAATAAAAGTGAGACAAGAATCTATTACCTTGAGACTGAATTTTTATGTGTCTTTATATTCATAAAAATAAAATTATGCTAATTAGTTACATGATTCAAAAACGTTTTCATATTTCTCATCAATTTTATTTCACTTGTTACAATGTTGTAAACAACTACTTAATCAATTCAGTTTATGTAGGGTGTTTTGACCATGTTTGGATTATGTGTGAAAAATTACTTGGTAGATCCTATTATGGTCAAAGAGATCATTATATAAAAAATTACAGAATAATAATCATATTTATACTTAAATTATACATTTAATATTGATCATGAAATATGGTGTTTAAAATCTAACCAATTTTACAATCATGGAGACGGTAGGTCGTACGTACACATGAGTAACATTACCATTTTCCAGTGATCATTATAAAAAGAAGGTATATAACATTATATATTTATAGAATGATAATTATATTATAAATACCTTGTTATATAATCAAATGTACTTATATATTTAAATCTTTTGAATTAAAAGTAATCACATCATATTAGTGAGGTGGTTGTCTACACTTCTATGACCAACGTTATCACGTATTAGTGTGTGAAAAGGGTAATAAAGAAAATTATTTAGTATATTTCAATAAATTTAATTATTTAATTAATAAAATATATATTTATTTTATTTTACATGTTTTTATTTTAAAATATACCTTATATGTTTAATGTATTTTGTGAACCAATCACAACGCTTTGATGAGGCGGTATTCCACATTTCCATAAACGATGTTATCGTATTCCAACAAAATAGAGTGCTTAAATGTATATGATAATAAAGAATTAACACTAAATAAATAATTTATAAATATAATAAATATAATATATAAATATTTGTTCTATAATAATTCCCAACCATTAGAGGTGGTAAAGTAAAAACGAATGACAATGTTCTCTGTGGTGGTATTTCACTGTACATATAAATGGTAAGTCTGTTACCCATTAGATGGAAGTGTGTGTCAGTGTAGGTATAACTATTAGAATAAAAAAATATCCCCCTATTTAGGATATTGATATTATTATTTAATAATGTAATAATAACAATTAATGTGATGGATAATGAAAATAAAACAAAAGAGCTTGAGTAAGGATGCTACCTCATCTTTGGGTAACTCTTCTTGGTTATCGCAGAAGGGACTCCTTGAATGTATTTATGCTGACGATGAGGATTCAATGGTTTGGGGAAGTATTCTGGGATCTTAGTGGAGTATATTTTTGGAAAAAAACATATTCAGAGGTGTAAATATTTAGGAGCAGTGAGTTCCTTTTTATATTGGAGGAGGAGTGTGATTCATATAAATTTTGGAAATGAGAATTCCACGCATGTGTTAACTATGAACATTGGTTCCCATAATGGTATAATTAATATGAAATTGAGGATATGGTAAAAAAAATTTATGAAAGGGATTTTGTAAAAGTTTATAGGTAATTTTGGGCGTTCTGTTTAAGGATTAGTCCCTTGTTAAGCTAATATTTCACATAGTCAATGTAAATAATTTTAATCGCCATAACTAATATTTTGGTTAAAAACTAAGTTACGCATTTTAAAAATTATAAATCATGATTCATAAAAATATTTTATCATTTTTTTCAAATTAAAAACCCAGAATTGGCATAAATTAATTTATAATTGATTGTGTAGATTGGACAGTAATGAGGGGTTTAAAAGAAAAAACATTAAAATGATTACTACATTTTTATATCTATTTTCAAATATTAATTCTCTATAATCACATAAATTGTATTAATTGATATATAATTGATATAATTTTACATTAAAAGTAACTTTATAAATTATTTATCCTTATAAATAAAATATATTAAAAGGATATTTTGAATTAAAATTCAGTATTTTTCACTATTCATCAAAAAATGAATCTTCTGAAAAATACCCATTATTGACCCTGAGATATTTTTTTATTAAAATTTTAAAAATAATGATTATTGTAAAATAAAAAAATTATAAAAATTCAATAATTTAGATTTAAAATAGTTTCCAGATTGAAAGGTAGTAAAATTTTCCATTGAAGAATATAGGGTTTTCAACATAACATAGGGTTTTCTCTTATAAAATGATTATAAAATATATTGGATGAATATAAAAATATTTTATTGGATATAATATATATTCTCATAATTTAGTGAATATGGTTCCTAATATACAAATTAATGAATATGTTATATCTTAATATATGAAATACAAATATTTTAAATTGATATTGTTGTTCACTAAAACTAAGTCATGCTTGTAATTAATGTCATTAAAGAAACTTGTTGTTGAGTGTGATTTATGATTAATCATAAGTGCATTCATTTCAAGCTATATCATGGATTAATTATTTATAATATTAAATATATTATAAAGTCTTGGGATATTATATTCTGTAATGCACTTGGTGTTATGTGTGATACACGATATCAAATAAAATTTTATTACATTAGAATTTTGGGGTGTCACAATGATAAACTTGAAAAATGTTATCAATAATATAAATAACTAACATAAATTTATTATTTGTGATGATAAATATTCTTGGTGATGAGAATGTATCATTGAAAGGTAAATTCTATAGAAAATACACTTTTAAAGTTTCTTATAGAACACTTATTTATGAAATCCATATTTTTAAATTATTATATGAATTTATTTATATGAGAAAAATAAGAAAATATCTATTTTATGAATATTTCTATTTTTTTCAACTATTTTAAAAAGTATTATTTTTTTATGAATTTTTTGAATTTTTATATAAAATAGAAATTTTGTTGTTCTATTTAAACGTATGTGGACACAATGACTTTTCTTGACACTGTAACTCTTATTTGAATACTGAATTATGTTATATGACTTCTTATTTTCTGTTAATAAAAACCCAGTTTCCCTAATTTTGTGTGATTTATCATTTTAGAATGGTGATTTAAAATGAAATTGTATTTCGATATCCAAAAGTGTTTTTCATATTATCTAAAAAAAGTTTTCAAAATGTTTTATGGTGTTTAATTCATGATGTGGTACTTTAGAATTATATATGAGAAATGTGTGAGCCCAATAAAACTTATGTGATGGGTTGATCACTATTATATTTAAAAGGTGAGATCGATATATATTATATGAATTATGATTCCTATTCTAACTCTCTAATTCATTAGTTAAATGGGTAATGTTAGCTGACGTGGTTTCTCCTATGTGATTATGGGAATTTTCCATGATATTTTTTATAAGTATAACTATGATGTCTATTTCAAGTGTAACGACGATGGTTACTCTAACAATAAACATGATATCTATTTCAATTTTAACTATTATTGTTTCTCTATATATAATTTTAATGGATATTATATGTGTAAATATGATGGTTACTCTAATTATAACCATGATGGTTATTCCATGTGTAACAATGAGGGTTACTCCACACGTAGTGGTGATCTGAAAATGAAGACTAAATTTTCCCATTTGATTTCACTATTTTTTCAATAGGGTATATAGTTATATTAAGATTTATAAAAGGAAAGCAATGAACTTATTTGTAAAATAAAAAAATATGATACATCATAAGTATGGAAATCATTTCATTGAGAAAATGATTTCATGGCATTTAGAAGATTACAAAGATAAATTTAGGAATATTATTTTGCCTTCAATATTTTTTATGAAATTATCTATGATAAAATTTGGCCATAGATATTAATTTTTTGTGTAATAAAATGTTTATTTGGAGAAAAAATATTATTTTCAAAAAGGATAATTTTATAAGTATTCCGGGAATACTTTTTTTCCTTTTTGCATTCATTACTAAATATTTTGTTGTGATACACAATTTTTTTTTCATACGATGAGTATGTACACGGATGAGGTCATGATGAATATTTTGATTATGTTTCCTGAAAACATGTTTTCTTATGTTTTATTTAGGGAGAAAATGGAAACTGAATAGAAGTATCCACTTTGTGATGTATGCGGTTGTTATATAAGTTATATGACATAAATTTCTAAAACTCTAAACCAAAATTATCTTTATGAATATAAGACAGTAAATTCTAGTTTAAACACCATATATTATATAATGTTTAATGTAATACCCTTAAAATCAGTAAATAATTTTTGAATGTTAAAGGGATTATTCCAAGACCATGCAAAGAGAAAACCTGTTATTCTATTGAATGGTGTGAACAACATGGTCTGTTAAAAAATAATAAGAATTTAAATATCACGTGGGAGAGGTTTTCCTAAACATGTTGAATAATAATCAAATGGATACTCAGATCATAGATATGAGGGTACCATTATGTTCAAGATTGTAGGTTTACCCAAAGTGTGACATAAGAATAGTCGGTGCATGCCTCTAGTATGAAAACCCAAAAATGGAAAAACGTTAAATAAAATAATTAAATAATTTTTTTTTATTTTTTAAATCATTACAACTCAAGAACGATGACTCAGATTGAAAATATGAGACCACCATTGAGCTTGTGGGGGTTGATTTCTGTAGAAAGTTCCTAACATTGGTCGGTGCTGGTCAACAATGGAACACGGTTTTTTGATGTAAATAAAATATTTGAATAAAATTATTTTATTTTCAAATCCTTATAACTCATAAATGGTAACTAGGATTGGAAATCCTAGAGTACTTTTGGGTGTGTGAGTGTGTTATTCTGTTAGGAGGAACCAAACATTTACTAGTGCGAGCTGGCTGTGAAAGATGGTTCTTGGGACATAACCTAAATAAAATAATATAAATTAAAGTTATTGTATTTCAAAATCCTCATAACTCAAAAATGGTAACTTGGATTAATAATTCGATACCACCATTGAGTTTGAAGTGAGTTTTTCTCCTTAATATATACTTAACCTCAATTGGCACAGTTTAAGGGAAAAGTTTATTTTCATACTTATTTAATGATAATTTAAATAAACATGTGAGTGGGTTTTTATAACATTTGAACAAGTTCTTGAATCAAAAATTCGAGGCCACCATTGAAATCAGAATGCACATATTCGCCAAGAAAAGACCAAAAATCGACCTGCAAGAGTCGACTTGAAATGATTGTTTTCAGACATTTCAGAAGAAAAATTAAATAACATAAAATCTTATTTTATTAGTTTTCATCACAGTTACAACGTGGCACGTCATCAATATGGTGTAGTGATGAGGAGACACTAAATATAATTAATGAACTTATTTAATGGGTTAGTGTAATGAAGATACAATGTATTTGTAACATAATGGTGTTACCTCCTTTAATGTTTTATCCAGGGGTACGTCATTGACATGGGAGAAACACTATAAATATCATTGGATGATCACTGCTGATGAACGAAGAACAATGAGTAACAATCACCAATGATTTTGAGCACTTCCCCGTCATCTTTGAGTGATCCCTCCATAGACGTTAGATCGAGCACTTCCATAGACAGATCACCATCCACAAAAAATACACCCTTTGATCGAACATTCTCTCTAGGTTGGGGTTGTTATTTTAATTATGTATGTCCTCCTTCATGGATTTAAATGAAAAATGTGGGTAATCCATGAACATGTTGACATACAGTTTGATCATTCTTGCAGGTGGTTCTTAAAAATTGGATGATTTGGGGGAAATGAGATTATGATTTTATATCATTATTGATCCTTATAACAAGAGAGGATTAATGTTTTGATGAATGACGGCCAATGTTTGTTCCTCTAATTTGTGTATGTAAGTTTCCTCATCTCTTTAACCATGTACATTCTTCATTCTTCGTAGGGATATAAATGAATGATCACCATTCCTTCACTGTATGGCTTAATTATCATATAACACAGATTGTAGATAGAAATGGAATGAAGGTAGTGCGACGGTGATGATGGGAGTGGAATCAAAGCGGCGCAAGATATAACTTCAATTGATAAAATTCTGGTAAAATGGACTTCCAAGAAGTTACAAGCCCACAACAGTGTCAATGGAAGCCCGAGAGATCCATAACAACATCAAAATTTTAAAACAAAACATCATTGTGAGTCCAGTGGCCCGCAGAAAAACCCCATTGCACACTGGGGCCGACAGTAACTGTGGCGGGGGTGGTACACCACGGAGGAGAATCTTTACCATAGTAGAATGTGGCAGAAGCAATGATATAAGTGACCATGCAGTTATCTAAAAAACATTTATCGCAACCTAGGTCGCAGTGTTGACTCAGTCCCACGGCTCAAAGCTGCGAGTATACTGATCTGGAGGCCGACTACAACCGGCATTGTTTTTTGAAGTGGGGTGTGGTGTCAACTACTATGTCCCAGGTGAGTGCCACTGGACTGCACCCATGTAGGCTGTGGAAAATATGGCAGGTCATTCTTTCAGCCTAGATAGTTTGAGGTAGGCCCAACAGGCCGGGTAGGGTCGGTCCGACCGGGTCGGGCCGGACCCAAACCCACCCGACCCTCTTTTCGCTCAAACATCCATTACCCTAAAACTGATAATCCTTTTGACAATTAGTTTGTGTTGTTGGGACTCTTGCGATGAGATAATCCTTTTTAGATATTCTAATTTAGTCTGTGTGAAATTTTGTATACATCCTAATGTTTTGAGTTGGAGGTCCTTCTGGAACAAGCACACTTGAGCAGGAATCATCATGTTTCTTAATTATTAGACTCCATATGTCATGGGAGAAGGGTTGTTTACTTTATTTATCCTCCTTTGTGGGTGTCACTCCACTAAAGTAATATGTTAAGTGTTCTTATAGATGTTTTTAAGGTAGATTAGTCACTCCCATGTGGGAAAAGGGAGAATGTCCTCTATCCAAGGATATTGTAATCCCCTTTAAGAATATATCATGAGTCCTCCAACTCTAACATACATGGAGAAAATGATAACCTAATGTGGAGGGTGAGGTTCCTCTATGATAGGATTCAGTACGACCCTACTATTCTGTGGCATGGGTTTTCCATACATGATCGTATAGAGTTGGTACTCCCCTACCAGGTAGGGTGTGGGCCTTCTATGATATGAGTCGGTACTCCCCTATAGTTACAGGGTGCAACTACTCCGAACATGAACTAATAGAGTCGGTACTCCCCTATCGTACCAAGGAATGGGTGCTCTATTCACTAAGTAGTACACCCCTACCAGGTAAGGTGCATGCCCTCATCAAAGTCAAATCTCCCTTGGATGTCAGACACCGTAACGAGAAGCTGGTCCATCCACTTGATGAAAAAAATTCCTATATAGGAGCTATTGATCCCTCAATGGAATAATGTGTGGGACACTTCTAATAGAAGTCATAGATGTTTCACAAGTTGGTTAGGAGATGGGATCCCTCTTTTGTGTACAATGGTGAGGGAAGGCCTCTCCACTTTGTTTTCCATAGTATTTCGTTGGGCAGAAGAAAACGATGATTGAACCTCCGATGATGGTCACTGATGTTGGACCTAGTAGAATGTTCCTAATGGAGGACGTTCTCTTGGATGTACCATTTTAAATGGTAGAGTTTTTCCCTATGGAGTGTACCTCTCAGACGAGTGCCATCGAGGTGGGATGAGCTCGTCAACTGTGATCTCTTAGATTGATTTTTACCTCTCAAACCCACGATGAGATTCCTGATGCTAGATATTTGGTTGAATAGTTATGATTCTTAGTGTCTGAAATTATTATATCTAGATTTTTTTGGTATATTTATTGGAATATACATATTTCAAGATGATTTTTCTTTTTCTTGTGGGTTTTCCCTTGTGATTTTCCTTAGTGGTTTCAGGGTATCCTATTGTGTATTATTTTAATCACCCATGCATGGTATTTGACATCACCTGTCATGTCTTTTTAACATAATTGATGCTTTGAAAAGTCCATGGAGGACTAGGACAAGGTGGTTCTCAGTGGGATTAGACAGCCGTGATGTACTCCTTGGTCTACTAGCACCTACACACCACCTATATTTCAAGTAGTGTTATCGAAGAACAAGCTTCATGGTATTAGATTTTTACATATGTTCTATATTTATTTTTGGTGGTCTTGTATTCTAGCCCATTTTTCCACCATGTACATTAATTTTCATTGTACTTTGGTTGTGTAATACTTAGTGGATTTCAGGCATAGCATCCTCGACCTTTTACTTTCCAGTACATTTGGATTGGAGTTGTGTTCTTGTGTATAGGTACTTAGGGAAATTCCTCTCATTTGAAGGATATACCTTCTCGATGCTATTCTTCATCCACTGGCCTATTAGAGGCAGGTTTTTGGTAGTCAAGACATGAGCCCTGGGGGACATGTTTTGAAAGAGTTGTCTCAGATGAGGTCATCTATACCTTATAACTGTAGTGTTGCGATCTTGGTTTGGGTTGCATAATAATAATTTTATGATGTTTCGAGTTTGTCTCTTTGGCCTGAAGTTTTATTGTTGTTATGCTGGATGACATATCCATACACTGGGACTCTGATAACCTTATTTTTGACTAGGTTCATTAGAAAATTGTTTAATGGGAAATAAATGGTACATGCATCATATAGGACTGGATTATTTGTTCCATGTACTTTTTGAGTAATCTCTCCATATATACTATAATAACAGTGGTAAATCTTGATCTGTTTTAGAATGCCTCCATGAAGACATCCATATAGGATTATTCAGTGTGATTGTGATGATGATCTGCCCCATGATGAGGCTTCAGTGAAAGTCACTTGTTCTGAGGATTTTCCCTCGGGTGGTCTACCGGCGGTGCCGCCAACCGCAGAGCAGCACGTTTTACTGGTCATTCAGGATAAAGATGAACATAGGTTGAGTGACATACATATGTCCCAAGGGTATAGACCTTGAAAATACCTGGGTGATCTACACCCCCATGTAGTAGATGACTAGATTAATTCGGTCACTCATGTTTTCAACTTTGAGAGGACACATCCTAATCATATGTTGGTCTTAGATGCTATCCTTATTCAGGGCTCAGTGGGATGATGATGGATCTTCATAATATAGTGGCATAATGAGGTGACACTCACTTGGGAGGAGTTCTAACATATATATAAGAAGTCTATTACCCAGCCACTCTAAGGTCAATATGTATCCAATAGATTTTGTAACTTATATACAGGGGCAAGAGAGTGGATGATTTTTTATAGAGTTTACTAATTTGTCGCCATAATCCCTGGACATGGTAGTAGACATATTTTTTAGAGCTCGGACATTTGAGCATGGCTTATGCCCAGAGATGTGTGACTTGGTGGTTTCACTTAATATTCTCACCTATGCTGGTATTCTGGAGAAAGCCTAGGGGGGTCTATAGTTTTAGGGCCATGGAATCGAGGGATGTGACCCATAGTAGAGGTCATGAGGAAGAGGAATCTGTAGGAGCTGGTAGATGATATGTTATGGGATCAAAAAATAGGAGTTATACCCATGCACGATCTCAAATGAATGGGACGATGGCACAATTTCAGAATCGTGGGACAAATCAATCCCATGAGAGGAGGAGTTATGCTTGAAATGGGTAGGGGGATCTCGCTAGATATTTCCTGACCAACTGTGCTGCTGATAATGAGCCAGCTAATGAGCCACCTTCGTAGAGACAATTATTGGAGCAAGGAGTTATAAAAGATAGCTAGTGAGGAGTAGGAGCTATACGGTCTATAGGTATTCCACTCAAGGATCAAAGAGCATGAGGAAATTTGCACTAAAACCTCATGCAGACATTAGTATTGAGTCGTTTGAGGTACAGGATACCACTGAGAAGGTATAGGTCGTCTGAGAGAGGATGAATAATGTATAGATCTAACAAAAGTCAAACACAGATCGTCGATGGATACCCATTGAGTTTGAAGATGGGGACACATATTCCAATGGGTCTCTCCTCGATGAGGGATATAGAGATTTGGTCGGGCCGTCATTCGTGGAGTACTAGATGGAGATAAATGATTTTCCAAAGAGGATCCTTCTTGGTTGTTCGATTCCTCTCGTGCATGTTTTTTTGCAGCATGGGGATCTCTAGAAGAGCACATTGGAGAGAAAGGATTAGATATGTTCTCATTACCCCCTTTCATTTTATTAGCTATTTTTTTGGATTACGAGGATGTAAATCCCAAAAGGGGGGAGTGATGTAATAATTTTTAACTCCATGAATATTTCATTTCAAATGTTAAATCAGATAATTCTGAGACTATTTGTTGAGACGATATGCGATTCCATGGCCTAGTGTCCTCGGATGTTTCCGTCAAAAAAATGTTATGTTTTTAAATAGCACAAATAAATGTTTTTATAAAAATAATGGAATAACTCTCAAACATATTCCCCAATTATAAATTCAAGGGATCCATTACATTATTTATGATAGGTTTACTCTATGTGCAAATTAATTTTAGTCACTGTGGGCCTCTACTGAGAAAACCCGATTATGGAATAGCCATAAATAAAATAATTAAATAAATCTATTTTGTTTTTAAAATCCTTATAACTCATGAATGGTAACTCGTATATAAAATCTGATACCACTATTGAGCTCGTGAGGGTACGATTTCATTAGGTAGAGAATAATTTTTTGTCGACACATTTCAATAGTGGAAAGTAGTTTTTAGCTATAAATAAAATATTATAATAAGGTTATGTTATTTTAAAAACTGAATAACTCATCAATGGTTACTTGGATAGGAAATCCAAGAGTATTGTTGAGTTCTAGTAGGTATGATTCCCTTAGGCAGATCCTAACATCAGCTGGCGTATGCCAGTTTTGAATGTTGGTTTTTGGGATGTATCTATAAATAATATAATTTAAATAAAAATTATTTTATTTTTGAATACTCATATATCACAAATGGTAACTCGGATTAAAAATCAGACACCACCGTTGAGTTTGAAATGAGATTTTCTCCTAAACCAGGACATAACCTCAACCAACATGGTTTGAGGGAAAACGATAATTTTTGACCTATTTTAAAGTACATTTAAATAAACGTTCATGTGTTTTTTTATTTTTCAACTAATTCTGATATTGAAAATATGATGGCACCATTGAAGTCAGAATATTCATATTCTCCATGAAAATACCTAACATTGACAAGTGAGGGTCGACTGGAAAATAGAGTTTTCATACCTTTCGGAAGAAAAATAAAATATATTAAAAAATTATTTTCTTTGTTTTCATCACTGTTAAGTTGTGGCACGTTAGCACTAAGATGTATATATGAGGTGACCATGAATCTCATTAATGATCCTTATTAATTAATTATTGCAATGATTCTGTAACACAGTAGTAATGAAATGGTATTCCATCCATTAATTTTTAAATCAAGGGGGTGTGTCATTGATGTGGGAGAAATGGTCTGAATCTGTGGATGAATGCTGTTGTAGAACGAAAAACAATGAGAAATTATTTCCAATTATGTTGATCACTCCCCCTCCTCCTTCGGAGATCCAGCATTCATCGTCGGATCGAGCACGTATGCAAAGGGATTTCCATCAGTGAAAAATCCACCCTTTGATGAAACATACTCTCCCGGTAGGGTTTATTATTTAAATTATTCCTTTCCACGTTCATGTATTTAAACGGAGAACACAGATTGAACCACAAATAGTTTTTACCATGGTTTAATCGTTCTTTCGGGAGGTTCTTAACTACGGGATGATTTGGGGGACCTGAGTTTTTTTTTTGTTAATGATCCTTATAATGGGAACATATTAATACCATGATGATTGGTGGTGGAGGTTCATTCCTCGAATTGTTTTTGGGATTTTTCCTCTCCTCTTTATGCCCACACATTATTCCATCTTCGTAGGGATATTAACGAATGACTATTGTGCATTCAACTTGTGCTGTAGTGATCTGATATACCATATCGAAAACAGACATGGTGCGAAGGTAGTGCAATGATGACGATGGTGGGTGGATCTAAGTGGCATGTGAGATACCATTATTGAAGTGATTTTCAGTGGAAGAGACCGAAAAATAATTTATGATAACACAAAAGTGAAGAGGGTGGCTGTAAGTATCCATAAAACTTCTGAATTTGAAAATAGTCCACTAAAGTGAGTCTGATGTCCTGTAAAAACCTGCATGGTGTGTCGCTGATGCCGCAAGAGCCATATCCATGAGGCTTCCCACGCAGAGAAGTTTTCAGCCTTAGATGAGGTGTTTAAATAGTTTTTTTGCTCAAATACATTTGTGTACTAATCTGGAGACCGTTAACAGATGGTCGTAATTCACAAAGGGGGGAATAGTGGCAGTTATCATGTCCCTGGGAATTTCCACCTACCCGCTCCAATGTGGGCAGGGCTAAAGCCGGTGGGCCTAGCCCAACCAGGTTGGTAGAGGGCCAGGTCAAACCCAAATCAGGTCATTGGACATAGGTTTTGTCATGTTTCATAGTCCTGGGTTTGTTTGGTAGGTCTCGGGTTAGGTCGGTCCGACCAGGTAAGACCAGACCCAATCCTAACCGACCCTTTTTCCACTCAATCGTCCATAACTCTAAAACATATCATCTATTTGACAAGACGTCTATTGAATAGGGACCATTGATAAGAGATGATCCTTTTAATATACTCTATGTGAGTCTATATGAATGTTGGATGATGGCCTAATGGATTAAGGTAATGTTCTGAACTTGTACAAGAACATTTTAATGGGAATCACCATGTTTCGTAAAGATTTGACTCCCCTGGATGTGGGAGTAGGTTTTTTTTACTTTTGGTATCTTCGTCCAGGTGTGTCACTCCCCTGAAGGACTACGTTGTGGGTTCCTAGAGATGTTAATGAAGTTAGAGTATGTAATCCCCTATGGGACCAGGGAGCTGGTCCTATATCTATTGAGTTGGTACTCCCTTATAGGACTAGGGGGCTAGTCCTCCACCCCTAACATACAAAGACTCAGAACTCCCCTACTGGGTATAGTGTATGTCCTCTATGATAGGATTTAGAACACCCCTTCCAGGTAGGGTGTGGTTCGTCGATGATAGGAGTTCGTACACCCCTGTGGTTCAAGGGTGTGGGTCCTCTTGGATAGGAGTCAGTACTCCCATGTGGTTCTTGGTTGAGGGTCCTCCACACATGAACTAACAAATTCTGTACTCCCCTATAATACCAGGGCGTGGGTCCTCCAGTCACCGAGTAGTACTTTTCTAGCTAGTAGGGTGCTGGTCCTGAATTAGATTTTGAGGTCCCTCGACTATCGGACATAGTATCAAGTATAGGTCCCATCCACTTGATGAAAATTATTCCAATATATTTGATAGTTCTTCCTCGACGGACTAAGTTGCAGGACATTAATTACACGATAAATAGTGTTTTCACAAAATATCTATTAGTAGGGTACTATATTCCATGTATAGTGGTGAGGGTAGGCCACTCCACTTGGGTTTACTTATTCTTGAGTTGGGAACAAGACAATGATGACTGAACCTATGGTGTTGGGCAATGATGATGGACCTAGTAAAATGTTCCCAATGGAGAACATTCTCTTAGGAATACCATTTGGAATGGTAGAGTTGTTCCCAATGGATTGTACCTCTCTGACAAGTGCCATCAAGGAAGGTTGATCTTGTCATGTGTGATCACTTGGGTTCATATATTACCTCTCAAACCTATGATGATAATCATGATGTTAGATATCAGGTTGGAACTTTATGTTTCCTAGTTTATGAAATTAGTATATCTAGATGTTCAAGGAATATGTATGAGAATATACCTAAGTCGATATTACTATTATTTTATTATGGATTTTTGCTTATGCTTTACATTTTATGTTTCATGGTGTCCTACTAAGTATTGATTTACTCACCCCTTCCTGGGATTTGCACACAAATGACATGTCTTGTGCAGAGGATTGACACTTTAAAAAGTCTATGGAGGACCAGGACCATGTGGTGGTTGGTAAGATCATACAGATGAGGCATAATCCTACAACAATTGGTAGCTACCACCACTTACCCTACAGGTAGGGTTATCAATGAAAAAGCTTCTAGGACATGGCGTTTTATTTGTGTTTTATATTTATTTTTGTGGGTTTCTATACTGTCCTTGTTTTCCATCTGGTACATTACATTTCATTGCACTATGGTTTTGTTATACATAGTTTCTTGCGTGCATATATTCCTTTTTCCTTTTACATTCCAGTACATGTGTCTTGGATTTGTGTGTGTGTGTACATGTACTTTAAAAAATCCCTCCCATTTATGGGATATTCCTACTTGGTGCTACACACCAACCCCTGGCCTATCAGAAGAGGGATTCAGGTATTTGTGGTCTAAAGATTTATTTCCTTTTTATGTAAATCATTAATGTTTTTTGGTGATACAAAATTATAATTTTTTTTCATACGATGAGTAGGTACAAGGATGAGGTTATGAAGAAAATTTTGAAATTTTTTCCCGAAAACATGTTTTTTTAAGTTTTATTTTGGGGGAAAATGGAAACTAGATAAATGTGTCAAAATTGTGATATATGGGTTTATTATATATGTGATAAGACATAAACCTCTAAAACTGTAAACATAAATGATCATTATAAATGTAAGAATGTGAATTCTAGTATAAACCCCCAAGATTATATAATGTCTAATGCAACATCATTTCACAATAATCTTCATTGAGTTATAATGTTTTATCACGAAACGTTTCTACCATTAATTGTATATATAACCCTAATAATTTATTATATATTATTTTATAATCAAATTTAGGAAAATGATGTTTTAATAAGAATAATATTCTATAACTACTTTTAAAATGTGGGGTTTCCAAAAATGAAATTTCAAGTATTATAAATGTCACATTAATATTCAAATGTTTTGGATCGACATTTCCTAAATAAAATATATTTTAATTTTATATCATTTATTATTGGATATTACATAAAATTATGTTACTTAATTATTTTTTACTTCCCCTTTAGAAAAATATTCTTGGAAGTAGATTGTAACTTGCACTTTTTCATTAATGATAACGATGTTTTCTAAAATCCTTATTATGTTTTCACATCCATTAACTTTTCTATTTTCTAAATGATTTACCAAATATATTTTATGATTCATGATTTATCCTCATATATATATATTAGGGAAATGAACTATCAATACCAAAAAATCTGAGTCATGATCCTTTATTGGGTGGTATAATTCAATCATTTTTAGTGAGGTTGTTCTTCATCTATGTCAAAATCCTTATGGGTTTTTGTTTTTACACAATGTTATCTACTTTAAAAACCTTCCACCTTCTTTATGTGGGTTTACTATTATCATGATATTTTATTATTGTCTTATATGTAAAACCATTTCCCTCTTCGTTGCGAACATCAAATTTTACTTAATTTAGGTTTGATTAATTTCACTTAGAAGGAATGTTATTATATTAACATGGGGAAAATATTTGGATACCATATGATGTTATTAAAATACGGAATATTATTTTCATATTGACTAATTATTGTTTGAATATCCAATATATTTCTCAAGAGGTTTTATGATCATGTTATCCATTTTATTGAAGTTTGGTGTAATACTAAAATTGTAAATTATTATTTACTACTAATAAAGTTTTAAAATATATTGATATAATATATTCATTTTTATATGGATGGATATGTTTTATTCAATAAGCAGTTCCTTTTGAAATTGTAAGAAAATTTAGATTGGATCTTATGTTGTATGGATTGGACATAATCAAGTAATCTATGGGTCCTGACACCATATATCCCCTGGATGTATCCATAGGTCTCATAAGAAAATAATATTTTTGTTTTGGTGTATTATATGTCCAATAATAGAACAATTTATTAACCCAAGGCCTTGAACATAGGATGTAGACATTTTTGTCGCAATAACAAGTAATGTGTCTTGGTACAATGTCTTGATAACCGATTTTTGATGTCTTACATTATTCAGTCCATAAATATGAATCAGTATTATTGATAACCATATTTCCATTTTTTATCACAGATATGTCACTCTAAATTTTAGGATTATTATGGATTCATGTATTTTAGATTTTCTTTCTATAATATTTATTCAGTGTTTATTACAGTGTTTATTCAGTTGAATGTTTTCTATTATTGAGCATTTTAGAGAACACAATTTTCTGTTTTCAATCCCTTGTTTATGGATAAAAGTATTACAGATGAAATTTTTATAAGGATAAAAAAATGTGTGATTTTGTTGAAGATGATGAATAATCCTTATTCATTATGTAGATTTTTATACAACGTATTATAATTCTATGTCATTCAAAGAAAATATAATTTATTACTTTATAGTGTGTCCTAATTCTATAAATATATATACCTGAAATGAATCTTCAGATATAAAATAGTGAATATTTATTTTTTATTTTTTATTTAATTATATTTATATCAATGATTCTATACATAGTATCAATGAGATCATTTAATGTACGTGTTTACGGTCATCAAATCAAGGAGTATATGATTGGGGCATCAAAACATTCAAGAATCATTTTTTAGAATTTAATAAAGAGGAGTTTGAAATTTTATTTTAGTAATAAAATTTCCTTATAATGGTATGTGAAATTGAAATAGAACTAATGTAAAATGAAGTTATAAAAAAAATATTGACATTGAAAAATAATCCCTTATAAACATCATAGGTTTTTAATTAATGAAAAAAAGAAAGGGAATCTTACCTGTATGCATATCCCTATAAAACATTGGGGTAATGAATAATAAATTATATGAAGGAATATTTTTATAAGTTAGTAGAAAAAAGTGTGAGATAAATTCCAAAAATATTATAATGTTTATTGAGTTATTTTGACATCATTATGATGTCATAAAATATATGGTACATATAAAATCAGTTTTTTTACTATTGACCAAAAAATAAATTTCATTAATAATATTTTAAAAATCAATCGATGATATTTTCAAAAACTTGATTCTAAAATAAGCACATTTTTTGAAATTAAATTTTTTAAATAAATAAATTTAATGTAAAAAAATTATATAAAAATAAAGGTTTTGAAAAATTACTTTTTAAATGGTTTATTAAAAGATTTAACGTTTAAATATTTTGATTTATATAATTTTCAATAATATTTTATGCTAAAAAAATATTTATAGTAATTTATTTTATACATAATAAATATTAATTATTTAGTATTTAAAGGTAACAGGGTATAGTGGATGTTTTAGGGGAGGCCTAATTTCTTTTCATCATCATTAATAGGTAAATCCAGAGAACTAAATGAAAAAACCCTGAAATTTTATAGAGCGGATCATGAAATTTTAATTTATTCAAAATTAATAAAATAATTACCTCAAATTTTATAATACACTTTATCAATTATCATTGAATCCTTTAATACAATTTTTTTATTAAAGAGTATTCATGTGGGGATTAATGTAGAGATATCCACATATGCTCTTGGAATATTTTAATGATGGTGTGGAATTTCATTGTGATAAGGTAATCGTATTCATTTATTTACACCGTTCATAATTTGTCAGGATAATTTTTCTTATTTTATATTATTCTTGATAGGTAGGAAGGAAAGAAGAATCTCTCTATGGATTGAGATAATTATAGAGATCATATTCATTATAAAAATAACTCCAAAATTGAAATATGATATATTTTTATTTATAAAAATATAGTTTTAAACAATAGATAATTTGATATAATAACTTATAAATGTATTTAATATAAATGTTACCCCATGTGGGATAATAAAAATAATAGTATTATTACTATAACATGTAATATTTTAACAAAATATAATAAATAAATTTTTTTAAAAAAAATAACTCAAGTTATTAATTTATAATTTTTGAGTTATTATGTGTTTTGATGAGGTAAGAAATTGTTGACTAATAGGGTTGCAAAACAAGTTATAAAATCATTTTGTGGAATTTTATGTTTGAATAGAATATGGGAAAATATGGATTTTTATATATAAAGGTTGTGACCATGTGGGAAGCTAATGAAAACATGCCTGTATAATATGAACATGAATACGATGTTCTTTTGTAAAATATCATTCGTGTAAAAAGTGCACATCCATTGATGATTTTTCATGAGGGTCATACTGTTTTTGGAGTTGTGGTGGTTGAATATCATGAAACCTTAAATGCCTTGGGAAGTTTCTTTAACATTTTTAGTCAAGTGGTAGGGATGGTATATATATCGGAAATTGAAAATCATAAAGAATGGCACAATGGGATAATCTTATGTGATGGATGTTATGTGGTGGTATATATAATAATTTGGTTATTAATGTATTTATCACAGTTATCTTACATTATAAGTATCCGTTAACCGCATTATGAGAACAGATAGAAAAACATTAATTTAATATTTTTGATGTGGAATTCTTGAATGTTAGATATTATTTCACAAAGAAATTATATTATGAAGTGTGAATATGATGAAGGTTGCCAACGTTGTATATGGAGGTTTATTATATATATATATATATATTTTTTAGGGGTTAGTTTATAATGAAACTAGAATGAAGTTAGTTCTCACTGAACCTTGCATGAAGCCATATCAGTAAGGACTTATGTAAATGAAAATACATTAAAATGTATTGTGAAAAAATCATAGTACCATGAATAATAAAACACGAAACATATTTATAGATTGTGAAGAATGTTTTGTATCTATAAAGAAATTTTTTGGAGGATAAGTATGTGAAGGGATCCACAAGATGGGATATTGTGTAAAGGTAAGTTTCTGAAGAAGAACTATTCAAAATAGAGTTTCACATAAAGAATATTATATATGGTAAATATAATTTCTTATTAATGATCAATGGTGAGTTTTATGTCACACCCATATTATCCTGGAAAAATTAAAATCTAATACATATCATTATATGAATATTCTAGATAAAAACTTCATTCACTTTATTTAATATTGTTTTATATTCTCAGGTGTGAAAGGTTTTAAACCTAGTGTCGCATTGTGTCTTCTCCAAACATTGTAAAATATAGCATGATTTTTGTTATTTTGATAAATTTTAACATTTAATTTGTATTATCCTTGGATTAAACTAGTTTGAATATAATTAGTTAATATTATTTTATTTTTAAATATTTTCAAGTCATAATATATTTCTATGAGACTAAATTGATAAGAGTATTTTTTACTATAAATCATGATTAATGGTGGATTATTGCAAGCTATTATACCCTAATTCACACTATGCCATGGTATTTATCAATGTTGGGGTTACAATTGGTATCAATAATAATGTTTAAAGTGAGTATAATTCGCATTCTATGTATTTTATGGTAGTAAATAATCACAAATGGAATATGATCTTTAATGGATACAAATTTTAGCTTCAGAAGAATTAGAAATAGAACTACTAACATTCTTTAAGAACGGTTGTGTATACCATCTCTATTCATGATATTTCATTCAAAGTGAATAATTTCCAGAAGGGTACCGTGGATAATTTGATTTTGAATCTACAAGGATCAATGTTTTAGGGGTAGCCTTATCCCATACAATCTATACAAATGTGATATTATGTAAATCTGTACATGTCATGTGGGAAAAATGATCAACATTTATAAATCTGGTTCAAAAGAATTAGAATATAAACATTAGGTTATTAGGATCAAATATGATGATATTAGGGTGGACACAAATAAATCATTTGACTTTTATTTTATCAGGTCAGTGTGATTATGGGGGATATTGGCGGTCTTAGAGATTTTTTCGATGATATAATGATCATTAGGCACATATTGAGAAATGTTCCACTATTATTTTAATATAAATTTCCCTAAACATGATTATAATGTTAAAACTTATATTATGTTGGGTATTTTAGGTAATAATAATGTCACATATATGATGAAAAGTGATGATAACTGGGTTATAGAAATAGAAAATCTAATGGAGGTGAAATGCAAGGCCTTGAAGAATGTAAAAACCCGAGCCATATCAGCACCAAGTAAGTGGTTACATTATTACATTGGAACTGTATATAAATTTTCACATCCCCAATAACAAAAAGTTTAATAGTATTGGTAAACTAGATACATACTTGATTTTCACACAAAAAAGGAAATAAAAATAAAATACAGCAATTTTTTTTTATAATTCCATTATTAAACATTCCATATTCATGAATGTCTATCATAAAACAATTTACGATATGAGAGGAAAAATAAAACATAATAAATGGGTACACTCCGATACTCATAAATGGTAAGTGTAAAAAAAATATTTGATTCATAAATATATATAATCAATATGTATTGTAATATAATAGAAATAAATTCTATTTAATTAATAAACTAATCTTAATATGGATGAAATAAATGATGGTCAAATAAATCAATATAAAAAATAACATGTGATTAAAACATATACATGGATAGTAAAACTAATTGAATAATTGCACATAAATTGATAATTCATCTTATAATGAGGGAATAAATAATTCCTATCATATTGAACATTGGAAGTACCTTTCTTAAATTGTTTAAATCTATGGGAAGAAACCTATCTAATTTGGCCAACTTATTTCTCTCAAGAGACCTGTTAATTAATTTTGTGGATATTTATAACTGGTACCACCCATCAATTACTAATTATAATTCATTTCTCATATAATAGGTGGTAAAGATAATCAAAATAGATATTTATATTGAAAACTAACATAAAAATCATAATACTAACCAGAATCAAATAAACCTAATCCTAACCCATCTGGAGTAATATGGTAAATTATAATATAATCATATATACTTCAATAAGAAGATCATAAACCTCTTAAATAAATAATTTGTATGATATGAATACAATAGATCCCCACTGGATCATACTGATAATAAAGGGCTGATTTTGTGGATGAATAAAAATACCATAATAATAATATTAACTTTTTTGAGAAAAATAAAATTTTATTTTTTAATTTATTTAAAACTAGAAGTTGAAAAAAAAATTAAATTATTTTTCTCTGAAAATACCATTTCAAAAATTTAAATTAATACTAAAAAATATTGAGTGGTCATGAAATTAGGAAACTACATACATTCAGAGTACATTTAAATAAATGTTCCTTTCACATTTTTGGTGAAATCCAAACATGAATTATTGGAAAATGACTTCATGATTAATTTAAAAAAAATTAAAATCAAAAAATTTGTAAATATTTATTTAATAAATCATAGGGATAATTTTAATTTTTTAGGAAACATGGTTTTGGATAAAATTATTTTTGATAGAAAATAGAGATAATGTTGTCTTTTAAAAAAACATTTTCTAAATAATTGTAAGTACCAAAGAGTATAAAAATGGTAATAATACTTGATATATTAATGAATATATTTAAGAGATTAATATGTATTCATTTTAAGATAGAAATTCCATAAAATTCTCCCAAGGGAGACAAAAACATAAACAATCCCAAGTACTGATTTGATTAGGAAATAAACCATTTCCACATTGTTAAATCATGAATCATAAACCCAATAAAATAGATAACATAAAATGAATCTTTTAAAAACATAAAGATAAATATATTCAGGATATAACATATCAAAGGGGTTGTATAGACACTATATAAAGGATATAAGTGGTGAATATAAAACATGTCTTATAGAAGTAAAAGTGAGATGAGAATGCACATACCTCATGCTTGACATCCTTAAAATTTTTATAATCCTTTTTTATAAAAAAAATATGTTTATTAAAAATCTAATAAAAAATATAATCCTATATATAATACAATATAATATTTACTTATATTTTTTTAAGACAAATTTCTTACTAATTCCTTATTAAAATAAATATTTCATCCAATAGATGTTTTAATTTTCTTGTGTGTTTTAGTTCAATAATTTAAGTACTTTTACTTTGATCATGGGTTTAGAATATACATAATTTTTACCGTGATATAAATATCATATAGGTCACTATATAGGTATTTATAGAAATTTAGAAATGTTAAAGATAAAGATAAATAAATTACACCATTTATTGATATGATTGGATGTATGTATTCATAAACCCCTAATAAAAGATCATTCTTTAACAGATCTAAAAAATCCCATTTTAGCATTAAAAAACATTTATTATCAAAGCATGGTTAAATGCTTCAAACTTTTTTCAGCACTAATAAAGCACTGTTAATGGCCCCCTTTAACAACACTAAGAAGAACTATTAAAGACTCCACGAATAAAGGGTATATAATATTTTTCTCACACCCCACCCGCCCACCCATTTTTCAGTTCATTGGATTATCCTAGCCTCATGCGTGCACCCATACCTCCAACATGTTTTGAAGCTAAAACCTCCAATTTATACATCCAGCACCTTTACCACTACCCTATATTGTTTTTTACATTTTATGATATATCTATATATTTTTTCATATTTTACCACATTTCATTATACATATATTTCTATATATATTTCTATATTAATAAATATATTTTATATTTAAATATGGTTATTTTATAGATTTATAAAATTTATTTTTATGTGTGAATATATAAAAACATTGCATATATTATTATATATTTGATTACAAATAAAACATCATTTTCCAAAAAAGATAAAATTTAAAATCCATAAAATCAATATGAATGTATGTCTGAGGAATAAATTTAGTTCCTTCTGAAAAAGAAAAAAAATACCCCCATAAATGAGGTTTAAAATCCGTTAAAATCTAAAAAAATGGTGTATCCCAACTAAAAACTCGGTTTTGGAGGCCTTATGGGCCTTTCTAGCTAGGAAAAAAATTACAAGGGTTACCTGTGGTCATGAAGTCATTGATCTCATCACAGGATTTGATTTGATATGTTGTAGATCCCAAATGGATACCCGAATCAAAATTTATTTCCATTTGATGTTTGAGTTACGTTTTCAACTTATTTGAGATTTTTTATTATTTTTTGACATTTTTTTATTTTTAAATTGATATTAAATAACTATTACTCAATAATAATAAAAAAATTATTAATTGAAACAAATTTTTGTTATTTTATAATCCATTTTCACTAAATATCTTGTATTTTAATTTTAAATGACTATTTACCTAATACAAAACATAATTCTAAAAATGTAGATTATAATTTTATCAATATAGATATATTTATATATTATTTTTAATGATTTTTTTATTATACTTTTATCAGTTCCTGAAAAAAAGAACTTTTGGGGGCCCCCCTTAACGTCTCTTTTTTAGCACTTTTAAAATTCCCCTTTTATATCGCAAAACAATTTCTCTTGAAGAACTAATTTAATAGCTATTCTTTTAGCACTAATAAAGGGTGTCATTAACAGTGTTTTTATCTAGCGTTGTTAAAACCGTAGGGATGGATGCACCCCATTTTTAGTTGTGAATGTTGATTAAATTTTTCTTTATGTATGGAATATAACACAAATAAATATAAAATCACCTTTAAAAAATAATTTTTATGTCTTGTAAATCTTTTTTATTAATCAAACGCATCCTTATTACAATTAATGTAATAATAAAATAAAAAACATTTCACATTATTATGTTGATTCTATAATACAGACGTATGTATTAGCACATTTATCCTTTTATAATAGATTACAATGTAAGATGTTATATGTGAAATTATATTCACCAAAGTATTTTTAAATCATAAATTTGACATATATTCATTAACTTTTTCATTACTACCTTTCATTCAAAGAATTAGATAAAAATAAATCTTATCACTTAATGAGGTATTTTTCACCCATACATACGAGTGATTTTATTTTATCCCCATTGTGAGGAAAGTAAGAAGGTATATGTGATAAAATAATTCTATATGTATAATAACAACATAAATATAATATATATATGTTAAATCCAACATTATGTTCATTCATGAAAGTTGTTGACAGAATTGGAGAAGGATATCGGTTATACCATTCACATAATACCATCTAATTATATAGAGGATAGTGGTGTTATTATGTTACCATAGAAAAATATGATTCAATTGAAGTTGAATAATAAATAAAACAAAAATTCAAATTAAATTTTTTTGCTATTCTTATAATTAATTTTATTGGTTTATACCTAAAGCCTTCTGAGAATGGATTTTTGATGAAACCACCACCTTTAGGAAATTTTTATGTCATTAATAAAGGGATACGGGTTGGTTATTAAAAAATAAAATGTTTTTGAAAATATAAAAAAGAGTGGATAGGGGGGTCACCCTTTATAAGTGGCAGAGAAGAGACAATTGGTATTTATGGAAAATTGGATACCCATCGTTTTCTCTTTCCACAAGCCATGAAAAATAAATAATTCTCATAAAATAGAGGTTATAATTTGTAAATATGTCCATAAAATGGGTTTGGATAATTTTAAAATAATTTCAGCCTTTATTGTCCATGTTTAATACTTGGTAAACCCATTTTTTACCTTTTGTAATATTATTAATTTCTAATATTGTTGTTATTCATTAAGGTAAAAATTAAAGGTGATATTATTAGATAATATAAATTATTTTGATTCCCAATATTAAATACATTTTAAAAATATTAATACAAAATAATATAGTATAGTTAAATTTTAAATTATACCACAGACGTGATGTAAAAGCGGTTTTCCAAAGGAAAGATTATTATATGTTTTTTAATGATTTAATTATAAAATTCAATATGAAATTCATTATAATGACCTAAAATATTTAATTTATATTAAATTTTTAAAAAATTTACTTTAAAAGAAATTATAAATATAATATTTGTAAATAATTAAAATTAAAATGAAGTTTTCAAAAAAAAATTATTATTTATCAAAAAAAAATTATATTTTACAAAAATTATATAAAATTCACCATCAAATTTATTTTTATATGTATATTTCTATTATTATGTTCGTTTTACCAAATAATTCATAAATGTTTTAAAAAATAATTTTAAATTATGTCTGAAAAACATGACTGAACTGCCTTTTTGAGAAAAATATGATTTTTTAGAAAAAATTAATTTTTCTTTAAAGTGATTCTTATTTTATTTATAATAAATTAAAATACAATTAATTTGTTTTATATGTGTGTAAACCACATATTTTTTATTATTTAGTCAGCTCTATCCATACCCACCAATTTGATGGCTATTTTTAATGGTCATATTTTAAATATATGTTATTAGTGTATCAAATTTCATTTTTTAAGAAAGAAAGATTATATTAATGGAGAATATCAGTAGTCTTACATAAAAATATCTAAGAAGGGAAATTTTCTAGCCATATTTGGTTGACATCGAAGGGGCCTGAGGCCGCCAGCTGATGGGACACATTGTTTTCTTCCCTTTTGGTAATGGAGAAGGTGCAACAAGAGAAGGGTTGGCACAACCAGTGGATCCTTCTGACAATAAAGCCAAAGGCCTAGAGTCCGACATCATCATGGTTAATAGCATTGATAACCAAAATGCAGTCAGACTCGATGATGTTATTAGCCCATCCACGTTCCACGACGAGCATCATTCTTGCCAAAATGGCATAGGCCTCAACAACTACAGGTTACCATAAGGCATGAGGTGGTTCATATTTTGCTGCAATGATCTGCCCCAGTTGATTTAGAGCCAGGAGGCCGAGAGAAACAGGCCCATCTTTGGGGAGAGAAGTGTCCACGTTAAGCTTAAGACTCCCTTCCTATGGGGTGGTCCAGTGAGGGGAATAGGAAGGGGAAATGCCTGGCATAAAGTGTCATTTACGGTCATTCCATATCACAATCCATGAAGTTGATCGTTCAATCCAGGACTCGGGAGGTTGATGAACATGGTGGAAAACCAAATCATTACACCGAACCCAGATGATCCAGGCCAGGGTGTAACAAGAGCTTTCATCAGACGATGAAAGAGAGGAACACCATCACATCAGAAGACCGGGGAGGTCAGAAGCAATGTCCAATGAAGCATCTGAAGCCGAGTCCCATTTATTCCAAATTTCCATGGCTCCCGTGCAGTGAAAGATGGTGTACCAAGGGGTTTCAGGAATATTCGAGAAAAAAGGGCAGGATTCAGCAATAGCCATATGTTGGTAAACATGGAGGCTCATGGTAGAGAGGGTACCCGTGCACACCTGCCACCAAAACTGAAAACTTTTGGGGGGAAGTTGAGCTTCCAAAGGGCTTTCCTTGGTCCCTCATCTCAGTCACGAGAGTGAATTCCAAGAGCCAGTCTGTACCCAGATCTAACCATGAACTCGCCTGAAGAATCATTGGTCCAAAAACGTTGGTCGGGGCCGGCATCAGGGACCCATGGGATGCTCAAAATAATTTTTTGGTATATTTCATGAAGCCATTCCTGGATCTTTTCCACACACCATCACAAGCCCTTGTCTGAAAAGAGGAAGTTGACAGTGGCAACTTTAAGACCTGGTTGAGCGGGGGATTTGGCCCGCACACCACCTTATCGAAAAGCCATGGATCGGTCCAGATGTTGACAGATGAGCGATTTCCAATCCTCCAGCCCCATCCTTTTTTCAGGAGATTTTGGGCCCCGCAAATACTTCTCCATAGGAAGTTAGGGTGGGGGCCAAGAAAGGAGCCATGGAAGTCCGTCTGGGGAAAGTAATTGGCATGAAGTACCCGCACACATAAAGATGATGGACGGTTAAGAAGACGCCATCCTTTCTTGACCAACAGTGCATCATTGAATAGTATAAAATTCTTTGAATCCCATCCCTCCCTCCGACATGGGTTTGCAGAGTTTCTCCCATGCCAATCAGTGGGGTCGATTTATGCCATCATTTTTCACCCACCTGAAGTTGGTAGTAACTGAATGGATCAGGTTGACGATGGCCGTCGGGAGCTTAAACATCGACATAAAGTAGCTGGGGATAGACTAAATAACACTTTAATGAGGGTTCATTTCCAGCTTTGGAGATGTTTTTTGGGGTCCAGCTTTGAATTGTTTTCTCAATCATGTCCACCAGAGCTGCAAAGATTTATTTTTTTGGACCGGCGAATCACTGTAGGTAGTTCGAGATACTTATGGTTTTTATCGACCAAATGGATGCATGTAGACGCACAAATCCCATCTCACTTGGCAGAAGGAACCCCTGCGCTGAATGAGATTTCAGATTTCCCGTGGCTAACAGAATATCCAGACGCTCGCTCATATTGCTGGATCGCTTGGCTGATCACCCGACATTCATTAACCGAGGATCTAGAGAAAAGGATGTAGTCTTCAAAAAAGAAGAGATGTGACACTTGTGGGATCTCACGGCAGAACTTTTCACCATGAATAGACTTAGAGGATGCATCCCTGAAAATAAGGTTATAGAAAGCATCAGCCACCAAAATAAAGAGAAAAGGGGAGAGAGGGTCTCCCTAGAAGAGGCCTCGGGTTGGGGTGAATCCTCTGGTGAGCTCCCCAATGTCCTTTATTCCGAAGGAGACGGTCGTGATGCAGTACATGACAATTTCTGTCCATTTAGTTCAGAAGCCCATTATCAGCATCACAACTATAAGGAACTTCTATTCCACATTATCATAGGATTTGGTCATATCCAGTTTCCAGGCCATGGTTCCTCTTTTCACAGTGGAGCGTGTTTTCATAGAGTGGAAAACTTCTTGGTCCACGATTTCATTATCTGTAATCAGCCGTTTGGCCACAAAGGCACTATGGATTTAAGTGATAATATTAGGAAGCCAAGGACACAGCCGATTGACAGGGATTTTTTAGAAGATATTATATGAAACATTGCAGAGGCTAATAGGTCTAAAATTATTGATCTCCTAAGGTTTCTTGATTTTGGGGATGAGGACGAGGACCATTTCTTTAATGGCGAAAATGCTTGTATTCTCCACCCAGATGTTTTTTATCATTTTTCAGATGTCGCGACTGATGATGTGCCTGTATTTTTTAAAAAATGGGGCATGAAAACCATCCAGTCCCGGGGCTTTTGTGGGGTGGATATTCTTCAAATCCAGGTGTATCTCATCATTCATCTATCAAATTTAATTTAAAACATGTTTTTCATGCATTAAAAGATTACAAAAAGACTAAATTAATTTTAAATTAAATATATCATAATGTTTTAGGGGGTTATATTCTATTATATGATTAGTTTTTTGTGATATATATTCTATAAAACATGATGTATCTCAATTAAAATTTGGGGTTGTTACATTCTACCACGGAAAATAAATTACATCCTCATAATTAAATCTTGTTCTCGATAATTAATAGGTAGTCATTTAAACATACTATTCACGAAAACCCAAAAATATAAAAGGGTTAATAAAATATACCCTTGATTATAGAGGAATTATTGTGTGAAGGTTGTCTAGAATAACACATTACAAGGTTTCCAAGTAGGAAACAATTTGTATGAGTGGGTGGTATATATGATAGATCAAATTAAAGTTAATGATTAATAAAAATTTAAGTAAATTAAAACTATAAGTCCATGATGATTTAAATGTTCATATGATTCATTGAATATGAACGTACTAGGTTAAATTTTATGTTTTAAGATCCCTTTCTTAGAATTGAGGAATTATATAACCATTATGATTGTGAACACTAGAAAATATATATACAATTTTAATCATTTTGTTATGATTTCATCAATTCCCACATTAATTATTACTATAGAAAATTAATATAAATTATTATTTTCTATGCCTAAACTAATAATATTAATATTTAATATATCATTATCTCGATAAATGAATGATAAATCATTCCTCATGTCTCTAGATATTTTACTAAGGAATCATTTTTAGAAAAGGTAATCCAATAATTTCAATTTTCATCTTATTACATTCTATATATAAATAACCATAAGGTTATTCATAAATATGTATGACTAAATTTCAAAGGAAGGTTAGTAAATGAGCGTTAGAATCATAGTAAAATAAAATGTCTATTAATGTAACAATATAACAAAGTTCATACCTTGATCACCATAAAGCCTTAATGAAATAGGCCATTCTTCAAAAAATAAATACTTAATTTTTCAATTATACTCCATAAATCCAAACATACAGTAAAAAAATAAACCATAAAATAAATAACCAATTTCTTGGTTACCAATAATATCCATTAAACATATCTTTATAATTATTAACTCAACATTGAACCCATAATAAGGTAAGGCATACCTCAATCATGTGTTTTCCAAAGAGATTAACGTTCCACTAAATCACTTTTCACAATCATCGATACCATTCATTAAATACTATAAAAAATATAAAGATAAATTATTATAGTAAAATACATATACATTTAAAAATCCTTATAACCACAATATCATTGATTAAAATAATCCTATAATATAATTATTACATCGAATAATAGGAACATTATTTATTCTCATTCATCTATAGTAATTGCATTATCTTACCTTGATTCCTTATCTTCTTCTGAGGTATATTCCCTTGATTCATGGGTAATTCATTTATGTAGTTCCCCATATCATTAAAACTAAACCATTAAATATGAGAAAATTATTTATTTCCAATGAAATTTTGAACATGGGTGGATTTATCTTATTAATTTTATCAACCTATTATTACTTTTAATAATGTACTGGGGTTTTTCATTCCACAACTATCACATTGGGGGAATTACTTCTTTCCCTTCTTCCATTTACCTATATTATTCACTTACTTTAATTATATTGGTTTCCTTTAAAGATATAATACATAGAGAATTATCTCTCAATCATTATAACATCTTATATTATGTCTCCATGTTATAAGAATGTTTGGGACAATAGATTCCTTCGAAGAAGTAACTTCAGACCATTAAAGAAAAATTCAATCTTTCTCTTTGAATTAAATACATTGTCTGTATTTCTCCTTGATAACCATTCGATTTTGAATTCAGAATTAGAAACATCTTTATCGTTATCTATATTTATATTCCATAATTGTTTCTCTATATCAAGTTATTGGTTGTGAGGAAAATACTTTTCCAAGAAGAGTACCCCAATATACTTACATTCCATGGATTATTTTTCTTCATCATCTGTGCTGCGTTGAATCAATTACCCCCATTAATCTGTATCTCTTGAGAGATGATAAATTTCTATGAAAACAATCTCTCTTTCATTGCTTCCCGAAATGATGAATACCTTATCTATAAAACTAGTCTATTAATCAACTAGAAATGGATTTGTATTTTTATTGAATGATGGGGGTTGGGGATGCATAAAGCAGTCTAACACTATTACACGATGTTATGGATTAACTTGATGCTCCATATAAATTTTTTATTACTCATTAAATAAGATATCTTGCTTAACATGGATGTAATTTGATCATTTCAAGTTGTATGTCTAGATCTAATTTCATTTTTTCAATCCCTACATAGGGTATGTGAATTGATGTGGTTTGCATTCCTTTTCTAGGAACTATTTCTAAAAAATAAAATATAGTAGATTAGATAAAAATATTATGAAACATAATGTATAATCCCAAAACTAGTGAAACACTTAACGTAAATTGAAAAGTGTATACATGGCTAATCTTATAATAACCAAAATTCATTATTTGGAAATGTCTCTAAATCACATTTTTTTTCAAAAACTTCATAATGGTATGTAAATAAAATATAAATTATCCTCTCAATTTACCTGGTATCATCACACTAGGTGCATAATAAGGAACATTTTGATGTACTTGTTAATGATAAAGTTAATCTGGACATTCAATTTTTTTGACTCAATACCCCAAGGTATATAAATTCTAGAACCAAATCCATTTTTAATATAAAGATTGGGATGCATTTCTAGGAAAACCCACATATTCTAAACCATTACAAAAAATAGTATATTCTTCTATAGGTACCCTCAATGCCTATCTTAGTTTCATCTTTCCTAATCTATTGTTCAAAAATCTAGTTCCCCGTGTTTTTAATAAACTTATTTGATACCAACTATAAAGACATTGATAGTAGTAATCTAGATCCAATTTCTACTTTATTGCATTGGAATTAGAAACAAGGTATCTTATCCCGAATGACCAATTTTTTTATAGTAGATAAATATATGAATTTTAAAAACATTTAATAACATAAAAAACAACAAGTTTTTTCTCTTATAATTCCATTATTCCTCTTTGTGCATCTCTTTATATAAATAAAAGAAATACTGGTATCATGGAAAATATAAAATATACAAAATTGGTGAGATCATATTTTGAATAAGGGTAACTATAAAATGAACATTATCTTGATTAAATAATAATTATAAATAAATAAATGACCTCACAATGTGGTGATTCATAATACCAGATATCTGAGTCATAATATAAATACCTTTCAAATAAAAATTTAAATATATGTATATAAACCTGTCTTATTTGGCTAATTTATTTGACTCATGAGACATGTTGATGCATTGAAGAGATATCAATAAACATACCCCACTCATCACAGAAAAAGTCCAATTATTACCACATATTAATGTGATGAAAAGTAATCATCATTAAAATTTTTATTGAAAAACTAATATACAGAATTTCAATACAGAACCCAATAAAAAAAGGTAATCATAAATCAATCGAAAGTAAAATGTGGAACTGTAATAAAAGTGTACATGCTAGGTCAAATTTCTCTTAAAATATAAAACTAAATAATAATGATTATATCAATATAATATAACCACATTGAATAATAATTACATAAATGGGTTTATTCATTAATTAATAGAAATAGGGAAATTTTTTTATTAAAACATTTATTAGAAAAAAAATATTTTTACTTTGAAAACATTTTTAAAACATAATGTTCAAATTATGTTTTAAAAATAATATTAATTTAAAATAAAATTTTAAAATTATAACAAATGATTTTAAACATTTAATGGTCATGATGGTATGAAATTATGTATATGCTGAGTGTGTTACAACAAAGATTCTTTTCACATTTTTGGAAAATTCTATATAGGCATTGTTAGGAAAATTTTATTAACATCCATTATAATTTATTTATAAAAAGAACAAAATGGGAAAAAATTATTTAATAAATCATTTTTATATTGTTAAATAAATTTTTGGAAACATTTTTAGAAAACATGGTTGTTGATAAAATCATTTTTGATTGAAAATAAAAATAATGTTTCCTTTTTTAAAAACATGTTCTCAATAAATTTAAGTATTAAAGAGAGGTGAAATGGTAATAATTCATTATAAGTTTATGAAAAGCTATAAAATATGAAAATAAATTTATTTTAAGTTAGGAATACCAGATAATTCTCTAAGGGGAGACATAAACATAAATAATTGTGAATAAGGATTAGATTGGGAAATAAAGCCTTACCACATTGGTAACATCTGAATCGTAATCCCCATAAAAGGAGTAACATTACAAAAATATCAAGATACCATTAATATAAATTATATCATGATAGAAAAAATAAAATACCTACTTTAAACACTATGAATATAAAATAATTGGTCAATATTGCATTTGTCTCATAGAAGTAAATGCGAGATGGGAAAACCATTACATTGGGTTTGACTTCCATTGTACATCTCCAAAACTCATTCGTAATAAATATAATATTATTATAAATCTATTATTGAACAATAACCGTATATTTAATAAGATATATTATTTAATTTAAGTCTTTTATGGTTAGTTTATTAACAATTCTTTTTTATAATCAATATTTTGGGTGATAATTGTTAAGTTTTTCAGTTATGTTTTGGTTTGATAATTTCAATTATTTTACATTGATCATGGAATCATCATCTCTATAATTTTATCCTTGATTAAAAAATTATATATTTGATATATATATATTTAGGGTAATATATAAAAATTATAGATAGAAAATGGATTACACTACTCATAGATATGGTAGTTTGTATATACGCATAAACGTAGTTTCCATTTTTCTTGACGGATTTCCAAAATAAAAAAACTTATTTAACCTTTACAAAATAATAATTATATCATATATATTATTAATATTGATCATATATATCCTTATTACCATCTATGTAAAAATAAAATGAAAATAATTTCACATCATGACGTGGAGGCGGTAGTCCACATGTACGCTTGTGTGACTTTATGTTCCTTTAACATGATTTTAGATGTGATATGATAATTATTGAATTATGGTTAGATAAAAAATAACACATAAATTCAATCATAAACAATTCTTAATTTCTTGAAAATCATAAGATAAAAATGCATCACATTGCTTCACGGGGTGAAAATCTACCGTATACATAGGCGATGTTATTATATCCCCTAAGAAATTGGTAAAATGAATTTGTATCTGATATAATAATTACTGAAGTATATTAATGTCATATATATCATATAAATATATTATATCCATCATTATTTCTATATTTTAAAGGTGGTTATGGATATGGAGATGGATATAGATTATGACATTACCATAATAAAAAATAAATATATAGTTGATAATGGTGTTATTATATTATAATAGTTAATGATGATATGAAAGAGGTGGAATAAGAAATAAAACAAATACATGTTATGAATTTTACATCTTCCTCCTAAAAATATTTTATTTTTATAACTAAAGGCATCATAGATTGGATTTATGATCAATACAAGGAATCTATGATATTTTTGAAGTACTAATAAAGGGATATGCATAGGTCGTGGAAAAAAAAGTGGTTTGTAATTGTAAATAGGATATGAGAGGGGTGGACTTTAATAAGTTGTTTTGAGGACAAACTTGCTATTTTTGAAAAGAAAAGGTGATACCCACGTTTTTATAATTCCAAAAGAAACTAAAATGGGTCATTATGAAATATTACAAGAGATGAAGTCAAAATATGCCGATATAATGGGTGTTTTAAAAGTTTTATGTCATTTGTAAACGTTATATTTTTATTTTGAATCCCCATTATAAACCCATTTTTACCATAACAATGGTAATGAATTTTTAATTTTATCGATATTCATTACAGTAAAAAATTATTTTGACCAGAATATATAATATAAATTATTCTTATTCTATATATGGACTCCATTTTAAAAAAATTCAATTCATATAAGTGGTAGAATTCAACATTAAATTATAGCACAGACACGATGAAAGATCAATTTTCAAACGAGATAATTCTAATAATCATGAAATTGTTTAATACATAAATTCAATATGAAATTACTAAAATTGAACTAAATCAGTTAAATTGTAATATAATAAAAAAATTAATTTAAAACTAATTTAAAATATATTTTATCATTTTTAATAATTTAAACAAAAATGTAGTTTTCAATAAAAATCAGAATTTTTCACTTTTCATCAAAATATTAATATTTTTATAAAATTATAAAAAATTCACCCAATAAGGAATTTGATACTTATATTTCAAAAAGAGATATTAGTTTTAAATTAAATTGTTTAAATTTGTAAAAATAGTTTTAAATTATGTGTGTAATGTTCGGATAAACCACATCACTGAAAGATATAGTTTTTTAGAAAACATGTATTCTTCATTCAGATCATTCTTATCGTATATATAATCAATATATAACCATTTAATTTATTTAACATATATATAAATCATTTATTTTTCATCATTTATTTATTATATTTCATACCCTCCAATTAAATAGTTTTGTTATTAGGGAAATGTTTTAAAAATATTTTAATTGAGTATCACATTTATTTTAAACTTAGTGTTTTGTGAATCACAATATATAAAATGGATTGATTTTTTTTAAAGAAATATACCTCAAAGTCTAGAGGTTTCACATTATCTTTAATCTTGGTTTTATGTGTCATAAAGCCTAACGACCATGATTTATTGCTTTTATACTACCGGGGTGTTAGAAAAAGGTCACTAATGAAGATGATCAAAAATAACGATATTTTTATAAATTAATATCAATAATTTCATTAAATTTGAAAATGATAATATTTAAATTCAATAGGAAACTTTATATGATGTTATTTTTATTGATAAATGTTTTTTATCATGAATTAAAGTCCCCAAATTAGTTTCAATATTATGATGTTCCAAAAAATTAATCCCTAACTTGTTTGAAAGGTAGGAAGACTACTATACAAATTTTTTTTAAGAATAACTATTTTTAGAATAGGAATATAGATCACAAGTGAAATACGTATTTTTTCATTAGAAATACCGTAATAATAAAAAATATGTTTTCATATATAGTCTAAATAACTCTCAAATAAATAACTATAAGAATGATAATGAAGAAAATGTAGAAAGGAGAGTAGTTCTCCAGGGAGAACTGAAATATTTCATTGAAGAGAAACATGTTTAAAGGTAAAAAATCATACAAAGTAGTTGTTTATGATTCTATACTCTACATACAATATTTTAAAGAGGATAATTTTGAGTTGAGATTAGATATTGTAAACATCATATTCGAAAAACTAGAAAACATAGTGATGGTTATTGAGTGAAAGCATATGATTGAAAAGATGCCTGGGGTTATTAGCAGTTTTATTAACACAATGGATGAATAATTGAATAGTATCAAAGTTCATGAGGAATAATTGATTATATTATTCTTTAAACTAGAAGAATATTAGATATTATTGACTCCATATATGAACTCAAAAAAATCTAATAGAATAGGGGTTAGAAAATGTGAAATATATGTTTAGAAGACCAATAAGGAAGTTAGAAGATTTTAAATAAAATAAATATACAATTATTAGTGACAAAGTTCATATGTGGCTTGATCAAAAATATTAGGTAGTACAAACTCATTCTTAAACATAATCCCCCACTCTAAAATCGATGTTGATTTAGGTATGGATCGAAAAGAAAATATGTAGATAACCTAAAAAAATCATTTCCATAGTATAGAAAGAATATAATTGATGAAATATTAGGTATTCAAGAAGAGATTAATATTTGATGAATTCTTTTTATGTTCACTATTTTATCAAATTAATGATTTGGACTTGTTTTTAGGTATTTATCATTGACTATGTAGAGAAATTTGCATAAGAATATCAAAAGGGGTCGTAACACCATTATATTTTTTGTTTTTTAAATGAATGTAATCTTTTAAAACATTTCATTGCAAAAATCCTTGAGTTTATATTGTTTTACAAGAAACACTGAGTTTATCTTGAATTGAAAGAAACACCGAGTGTATCATCTAATACATGGTACACTCAGTTTGAATGAAACATGACATATTAAATAAATATTATTATCTAATATAGTAGTTATTACCTAGGAATTAGAATGGTCGGTATGAACTTGATTAAATAAATTAGGAAAATATAGTTTACATATTTATTTATAAAAAGAATACTGGATGACCAATTAATTAGAAATGAAAATGAAAATATTTTTTAAATAAAATGGAATATTTTTTAGGAAAATTTATTATGTGAAAATGTATGTTTTACATGAATAAATTAAAGTAAATAAATTATTTTTAATTAAATGAATACAATATATAAATTAAATTCAATCTAATATTTTATATTGATCTTATGTGTTTTATATAAAAGATATTAGAAAAAATTCAATTTAATACATAAAAATTGTTTTGTTACAAAAATATAGTTTTCTCACTTTTGCGCACATATTTTAAAAAAAATATTATAATTTTTGGAAAATTATTTTAATTAATAAATTTCATTTTTTAGAATCATTATATCAATCATATATTATGGTGGATTTTTGGGATTATTCTAAAAAGATTCACTTTTTGATGAATAATTAAAAATATGGAATTTTAATTAGAAACTACATTTTCAGCTAAATTTTTTATAAAGTAAAATTTGGTTATAAATTGATTTTAAATTAAATTTATATCATCCATATATCCATTAATCCAATTTAGGTCATTTGACACAATTCCATATTGAAATGAAATATGAAAATCTGTAAATAATTTAACATTTTCTATTTCAAAACATGGTTTATCATCAAATTTGTGGGATTAATTATAAAATAAATTTTTACACATATGAAAATGGAATTTGGAAATTATTTTTCAAAATTTTTAATAAGAATAATATATTTTGTATTATAAATTCAACTTTTTTGACCAAAATGAAAAGTGAAAATAAAAAATTAATTACCACGATTAAGGGAAAATAGGTTTACAGTGAATATAAAACTAAAACAATAATGAAAAAATTTCCAAAAAAATGGAATACAAAATTCATGTGATAAAATTAATCACACCTTTTTCTTTTAAAAAAATTACAATTGTGAAAATCTTCACACTTATAAAATGCCACTGCTCTCATCTCATCATCACACAATTAAATACTTTGAGTTTGAAAAACCCATATCCAAATAAATATCCAACTTTAATAATATCATCTTATTAGTCTTAGTTTGAGAATAAATCTAACCTAATAAGGATTTTTGGGAAAACTTAAGGAGGTTACCCGGAGAGGAGGTAATTTTCTTCAATAAATTATTTTATTTTATTTTTTCCTCCCCCTCAACAAATTTTTATTATACAATTATGAAATTAGAACCTTAGTACCTTAAATGTACTGATATGTTTTTTCATTATGTTCTTAACCAAAAACACATTCATTTAAATAAAATGGGTATCAAAATCATCATTCATGTGTACTATGGAATACCGCCACATGAACTGATGCAATTAATTTTTCTATTACCACCTCTCACAGTTGGGTACGATAATGGATTCGAAGAATATATATTATATTGAAAACATAATTATAACTATATATTAAATATATCATAAATAATGTTTTCTTACATTCCATTCCATATGGGTTTAATAATGTATCTCATGTGTTAGATAGACTATTGCCTCACAAAGAAATGTGATTCCTTTTTAACAAATGGTTTACATGGAAGATAATATGGATAATATTATGTGATATAAAAGAAATTAATATGATATTAATGACATATTTATCATTATTAAAAATAAAATATCATTTTGTTTCTATAATTTTCAATCAATGAAAGGTTAAAACATCGGCCTTGTACGTTTGGACTACCACCTTGATAAAGCGATGAGACTCCCTCTTCATCCCCACACCACATAGATGATTTGTATAATTATAAGTAAATAAATAATATTATATTTATGATATTATGGTCATTATATGAATTTAATATATAACTTACCAACATTTCATATTGATTATTAAAAAAATGGAAACATTACTCATGTGTACATTCGACCAACCCTCACCATGATCACAACATAATTATTTTCTAAAAAACAAACATTAATGATTTGTTATATAGGTATAATTATTTAATAAATATTACAATTAAGTCACGATTTTTAATATATATTTTATGGATCCATGATCAAAGCAATAGGACAAAAAATTAAAAATCAATACATATAGAAAAAAACAATGTGGTAATTTTACAGAATGTGACTTTAAAATGGAATTGTTAATAAAAAGGTATTAAATGGTCATAAGAAAATCATATATGGTATGATATATATAAGTATGGTTCCTTAAAATTTTCATAATAAACTTATATTTAGTATTCATAAGGTTTTATGGAGTGTGGAATAAGTCAATACTTATTTTAAGGGAATGTCATATACCTTTTTCTTTTTTATGAGACAAATTCCATATTCACATCATTTTTCATTAATGAGGTGTATATAGATTCCATGATTTATGATTATTATAATTAAATAGTTTTTTGACATATCCCCTTTATTATCTCTATTTCATGGGGTTTATAGTTCAAATGTTACCAAATCGGTAATGAATTTTTATCTAAATTTTCGTTATTTAATACATATGATTATATTATACCACTATCTCATTGAAAAAGGTTTATATATAGACCCTTTAACATGTAATATCATGAATTAATATTATATCATTATATTTTAATTTTTTTAATTACATTCCTTCATGGGGATTACATTTCAATGTTACTAATGTAGTAAATATTTTATATTACAATCTCATCATTTATCAAAATTTCTTGTGATCATGTTTCATTTGTTAAAATTTTATAATCCATATGTCAAGAAACTCATGAATTATTTTCCCGTGATTTTATTTTATGAGATTAAAATTTTCTCCTTCATGTTCCTATCTCTATGTAATGAATAGTTAAAGAATAATGTTTTTAATAAAAAAATCATTTTCGACAAAATATATTTTTCTTCCAAAAACATGTTTTCTAAAAATGTTTTCAAAAATATTTTAATCATTATTATCATGGTTTATTAATTAAATTCTCTTATATTTTACTTTTTAAAAATTATTTGAAATGAATATTCATTTCCTTTTAAAAATTAATTCCTTTTTGGTTTTTAATGAAAATGTTAAAGGAATCACTATTTTAATATTTACGACAGGAAGATAATTCTCAACAGTCATGACCATATTTTTCATTGAATCTTTTTTTATGTTTATAATTTAATTTTCAAATAAATGTATTTTCAAAATTATTTATGTTTTAAAATTATTTTTTTCTAAATAGGAAATGAAGATTTCCTCATGAAATTCTGTTAAATTATTTTTAACTTTTCCTTAGTATGTCTTAAAATCTATTTTAACAGAAATGGATTTCAAAAATATTTTATGAATATGCAGTTTTAAAAATTATTTTTGAATAAAAATCATTTTCCTTGAGAAATGGTCTATGTTATTGTTTATACCAGTAGGTGGAGGGAGAAGACGTGTGATGCCCGACGGTTGATTAAAGAAGGCTGGGTTCTTCTTAATCACTCATATCACGTGCACGGTTTTCATTTCGAAACACCCAATAGTTCTATATCCAATAATATGTGGACCTGCTTTCCAATGGCAGGCGTTCTCTGGGTGATTCAGCCAGCGATGCTTAAGAACTCACATTGGTTGAGAGGATAGGAAGTCGGGCTAATCACACCCTTTTGGGGGAATTATTGCCTGTTCCGGGACTCTCTTATAGATTTAAGACGTATTCATATGTTCAAGAATCTTTTGTTTATACCCAAGAATTGTATCCATAGATTAATCCTGGTTGGAAATGGTTAGCTGAAAACAGGGATTTAGAATCCTTTATGCCCGAGGATTACCATCCCTCATTGGATTAATGACTCCAAGGAATTTGGACACATTGAGATGGAACTGGTTTGAAGCCTCACAACAAGGCTCTCTGGAGTTTATTGTTATCAACGAGGGACGGTTAATGACTTGAGCATTTGGATTGAACCAGTGATATGGGCTTCATACGTATCCTCGTGAGAGGAATCAGAATCCATGTAGTTCGGTGCCACGTGACGAGACACATCACCTTTTATGGTCGTGCGATAAGGACCTATTCGTACAGTTTAACGTCATGTGGCAAGGACTTTCGGGTGAGATATGCCCGGTCAATGTAGGTACTAGACTTATGCTGAAGAGGCCTAGAAGACCCAAGGGAAGTTATTTCTTGGGAATAGACGCGGTCCTGCTGGGGTCATGAGGAAATGGTCTGAAAGTGATGGATGTGTATCAAACAAGGATATCGGGCTTGCAGCTTAGGGAGGTTTCCTACATATCATGGACGGTCAGGAATCAAAGTCCACATAGTTTTAGGAGATTAAGGCTTACACGTGAGAGCAGCCTATTGTTGGGATTGAATCTCAGGGAGGCTTCCTAAATACCATGCTTAGGAGACATGGATCATAACCCACTTAGTTCATTCTGAGGGAATAATTGGGACATACACATTGTTAGTGGCCCGAATTGGGATTGAACCTCAAGGAGGCGTCCTACGTACCCTGCTTAGGAGACAGGGATCAAAACCCACGTAGTTCGTTCTGAGGGCATGACTGGAACTTACACATGGTTAATGGCCCAAATTTTGATTGAACCTCGAGTAGGCATCCTACGTACCCTGCTTAGGAGACATGGATAAAAACACACATAGTTGGTTTTGAGGTTCATCGTTGTACGGACGCCGTAACCATCAGAAATCTATAAGCCCACGTGAGTCATGCTCGGTGTGAGAAACAAGAGAATGAAACAGACCTGGAAAGCCTCACACATTCTCCCTACCAAGGGAAGGGGTGCAAGACTAAGAGTGGAGGAGAAGTCCAAGACCACTGGACTCTTCTTCTTACTGATGTTGGAGGAATGTATAAGTCGTGTAGCCGAACAATAAACCTTTCATGATGAAAGGGGAAGGGCCATTGGATTTTGGTGAGGATGGTGTGGGGCTTACTCTAAGAGGGATTCCCGACCACTCCCAGAAGAGGGGAGAAGTAGTCACCGCTGGTTCTTGTCAAAAGGAAACGCGAGTGGGGTCCCTCAATCTTGGAAAGTGGAGAGGAAGAAAGGGGACTCCTAGGCTCAGACCCTACACTACCATGGGAATGTGAACCTAGTAATGCTTCAGGGACCCACTCAAGGGATGGGGCAACCCCTTTTCTCTCACCCACCAAGGGTATGGGAACTCAAAGTGGCGCGCTGATGCACCTGAAGGTTTCATCATATGGGTCCGGTGGATTCAGTTGAGGCCTTAGCTCAGGGTCGATGAATAGGCCAACGAAGGTATTGGGAAATATCAGGTCAGATTGGAAGGGTTCTATCTGGATCATGGAACAGGAACACCAAAGGAGTTGGGAGGATGCATGAGTTCATGAGGAACGACACCCTTCGTGTAGGGGGGTGCTACGCAGCTGGAGAGGCCATCCGCATACCAGGGTGTTATGCAGAATGATAGGTATCTCGCGTACTAGGGTGGTATGTGACTCTAGGTTTGGACCGCATTCCAGGTTAGTGTGCGGTGGAGTCCGCGCGAGCTGCGGCGGCTAGGGGAGACATCGGTCGGGGGTTCACCGGTCAGGGCTTCACCCACGTAGGAGGGTGCTACGTGGCGCGTCAGATTGAAAAAGGGGCATAAACTCCCAAGTCTGCGGGGAGTACATTTTCGGAGGGGCCATGGTTCATGGTTTTGTTTATGTTCGCAGTTCTCCAATTTTTTATGCATTTTTTGGTTCTTTATTAATTTATTTCCAGTTTCATACATGTTCTAGTTCATGAATTGGAACTTCGTTGTTCACGAAATCCAAATCCCCTTCCTCTGGAATCCTTCCACTTCATTCAGATCTCTCCTTCTTCTCCCCCATGATGTCCTTTTATAGAGTGGGGAAAGAGATGTATCTATGGTTATGCGACCCATTTTGCGGAGTCCCATGACTGAAATCCATGTTTACAGATGACTTGGTTAATCCAAAACTCATGGGGGGCATTAAATGCACCTCAACCACGAACCAAACCGGTTCATGGGGTGCTTTACGGCTATATAGGGCTCCGTGTCCGTTCTGCGAATGGAAATGTATGCGGTTTGGGTCGGTTCGTGCATCTCACTGCTGGGCGGTTCGTGATGGAGGACTAGCCTAGCGCCCATCCTATTTTGTGCCCGTGGAGCAGTTCCTGCCTCCATTTCACGAATGACTTTGGTCTGCTGATGGGGCAGCTCACTAAACCGGTCGCGTACCATCAATGTTGGACTGGTATGCGGACCGGTTGGTCCTTCTCCAATCTTGAGTATTCTCCACATTTTTTTCCATCTCATTCAGTGAAATTGTGTCGACTCCATTCTCAAATTAATGGGATTCCCTTTCTCCTTTGCATATTTTTCAGGACCCTACAAATGCCCCCCATCAGAATGGTGTCCGATCGGAAAGAATAGGAGGCTATTCCGATGTAGAGTGGTCCTGAAACATTGATAGTTTGACGTAGAGGAGTGGAACTAGTAGGGAACCATGCTTATAAATAAGGGGGCCCTTTCCCTTGTCTTTTACTAAATTCTTTGGTAAAACAGAGCTCTTGCTTTGTCTTCACATTCCCACTCCTTCGCGAAACTCCTCATCCGCGAAGCTGCTTCTGTTTCCACAAACTGTTCCTCGTTCGCGCTTGCCTTCACTCATGGACCAATCTCCCAGCCGTGAACGAAAACCATTAATCAATTAAAAAGTAAGTAATGATGGGCCGTTTAGGAAATAACTATGCGGTTTTAGATGGTCTACAGACTGGAAGTCTTCGAGACTTTGAAAATATTTAATGTTTTCTGAACATTAAAAATTAAAATTCAGAATTGGGATTCTTCGCTGTAGCCTGGTTCTTGGCTTTCTAGCCAATGCTCCGCAGGCCATAGCATCACGGACATCTTCCGCGTAGGGCTATTTCGTGACCTTCAGTTGTCGCAAACCATCTTTTGAAGCCCTTCAGATTTTGTCATGGAGGCTCCTTAGATTCCTTTCCTATATACATGGTTTTTTGTCCCAAATGTATTATTTTGGATGAACCATCAATCTGGTTTTCATGATGCATGGAGAAAATATGGTTCCTCCTCGACCTTCGATTATGCCTAATGGTGAGACCCTTCCGATTGGTGATCAACGCAAAAAAGAAGTGGCCAATACCATTCAGGATGGAGTCTGCCACACTCTATTGTACCCCCTCCTTGCAAACATACTATCTGAGTCACAGTGGGAGTACCCCTTTTCCAATATCCTTCCTGCCTACGAGTTCGATTTATTGTCTGATACACCGATTCCAGTGCCATCTCTCGACAACACTCCTGTAGCATTGATATTTACCAGTACTATCCCTCGAGATGTGATAACCATGAGAGGGTGGCCTACCCAAAGGGATACAGGTGCTGGGTCTATGATGAATCACCTTCCTATTTCCCTGACAGGAGAACGACGTCAGTAGGATGGGGTAATTCACCGTTACCGAAGCATTTCTTGCAATGCTATGGTAAAGCACCTACGTGGCTGGTCAGCGGGCCGGGACCTCCGGCCTGGAGGTGCATTTAAGTCGTTAGATTAGGGGTGGCCCTTCATGGTTCACTAGAGTTGTGCAAAGTTTTAAGCGAAATTACGACCCTTGGGTCTATATGAATCTTCCTAGGTGTCCCATACCTATACCCAACGGCCCCACGCCCTTGCCAAGCAGCTTATGAGCCGTTGGAGTACAGATACCAACACATTCCATTTGGTCCATGGGGAGGTGGGTATATGTTTTTTGGGATTTCTTACAGAGTTTAGGGGTCCCAATTGTTGGAGGCATGTATGATGAATTCTTGTATCCCCCTTCTGTGGGGGATAATGAAGAGAGGACTCCTCCCTTGGTGAAGTAACTCATGGTCCTAGCCTGGGAATATTCGAAGGATATATCTCTGATACAGATTGTCCCATATCATGGATGGATCAAATATTTTTCTAGAGAGAGAAAGTCCATGGGTCTTCTACACAGGCCCACTACCTATCCTTCGTGTGAGTCTCGAAGGCAATAGGGTAGCTCTTGGCAGATCCTAGAGGAAGACCAGTTCGACAGTTGGGGCTGGGAACTTGTGCCAGACGTTGATCGATTGCTCCGTCTGGCGGCATTTCTGGCCATGTTATTGAGTGGTTGGCTATTTCCCATACGCAATACCGGTGGTGTGTGGGTCTCTACTTTTGTTTTGGTAGCACAGCTGGCCACCAGCAATGTCATCAATATGGCCATCCCAGTACTGGCTAGGATTTATCTGTTTCTTTGCAATATTACATGGGGAGTCGGCCAAACCGGGTAGCCAGCCCTTCTCAAATCCTATGGGGATAGTTGGGAGCGCATATTAAGAATTTATATATTTGCATCAATCCTTTTTAGATTCTGGGTACCGTATTCCGGTCGTATTTACAATTGACCAGTGGGGTTATTCCCGAGGAGTGGGTAGCGCAAGAGAAAGATGGAAAACGAATGGATCAGACTATCTGTCTTCTATCGAGACGGATCTAGAGCTACAATCATTTCAATTTTTGATTATATCCCTCCACGATCGTCAAGATCACGAATTCTATATCAGAGGAATTCATTAAGCATGGCTGCTTCTTTTCCCTCCAAGAGGGTATTTTTGTGGCTTGTATCGGTGGGGAACTAATCTGTGATCGGTATGCACCTTTCCCATTCGGATGTCAATTTGGCTGCGTCCAGGCGCAGTGTCCTCCTGGTCTCAAAATAACCCACAGGAACCACCATCTGTTGGTGGCCAGACAATTGTGGTTAATGTTCACCCGGGAGGACACTCATTGCAATGTTATGACCCCTGTGCTTGCAGACTCTATGTATTTATTATCGAAAAGCTATGCTGGCTCATGGGTGAAATCGTACCCAAATGGTCAGTTAGGTCTATGGGTTCCCACTATCTCGAGTCCAATTCCATCGAAGGGGAAGTGGAAGTTAAAGGGGGATAGTTCTCTAATTGGGTCGGGAAAGTTTCTCTGAATCCCTGTTGGTCCCGTGCTTCTGATGAAGGTTTTAACAGATAGAGGTGTCTCCTCTCATGCCCTCGAATCTGACCAGAGATATTTGTTCATTCCTGCTGATGCTGCCTTCCGGACGGCCTGGGTCTAATGGGATGAATTCAAAGGCTAGTTATCCTTTCGTAGCCAGCACCCCCATTTTTTGTTGCAGCATCTCCACGAATTAGAAGTGGCTTTCTACAAACTGTGCTACATATCTATTCATGTTGACATCCTTTACGATGTGGCCACAGAAAGGGTCAATTGGAATCTCCGGGACCTCTAGGCATACGTTCATGCATGCCAGGGTTATGCGGTGTTAACTCACCGAGTCCAGGCCATGCTGTGATTGGTGACTGATGATGAGGAGGAAGAGAGCGATCACACTTCATGGGGCGATGATTCCGCTGGTTCCCCTACTGCATCTGAGGCAAAGGAATTTCTCCCCTTCCTATGAGGTCCCACCCACACATAGACTCTGAGAGTTCTAGAGTGGCAATGAGGCCTAGAAAACAACCACGATTATTGGCACCTCCACCAGACCCTTTCGCTGCCCGACCCTCTCATGTTGATCACCCCGGCTAGCTGCTCCTGTTACCGCTACATTTCCAGACACATGGAGGATTTGGGATAACTTGAGGGCCAGTGGCTCATATGAAGAGGTTTGGACGTTGCTTCAAACGAGCTCTCTTGAGCTTCGAGGTATTGGGACTATCTTTTCCCCACCTCACTTACTGTTGGTAGTTGATCTGGACGAAATAATCACCTCATTGAAGGAAATGGACAGATATGGGCCTTCACTCTAAAATTGGATTTACGGGTCTAATCGGGTGTCCACGATGATAAAGAATCCAGAATTATCTGATCCCAAAGAAAAGGTTTTCCTGGTCGTCCATCCCAGCCTTCTTCCTTATTTACTGTGAATGTTCTAATGTTTTCTTCCTTCTATGTAGGGTGCCGAGGAATCCCATGGAGCAATTCCTTCCCCATAGTATACTCCCTGGGGTTCCGCAGCAGGAGAACGCGTGCTTTGACTATGGGGGTCATTGAGGAGGGGTCTCCTGGTGTAGTTGAGCACATGGAAGAAACCATTGTGGATCCGACTAGGTTCTTTCCTCCTCCTACTCCTCCAAACCTTCCGAGTGGAGAATTGTCCCCTGGTTAGATTCAGAGGCGTCGGCAGGCATCCCGGTTATCCTAACGGCTTAAAAAAGTAAAAATGGTTAATCATGATACCTGTTTCCCTGATTACCAACTCATATGTTCTGATTCTGCCAGTTATTAACTATTTTGGTGCTATATGCAGGGACAATCAGTGACATGGCTGTGGCTGCCCACATGGTCCTACCTTCCGCCCCTTTATTATCTGAGGGTCCACCTGCGGCCATACCTGACTGTGATGAGATGGCAGGCCCCGCTGAAGGGGATAGTGGTACGGACGCTTTCCTTCTATCTTCAATGACCGGGGATATGTTATATGATGAGGAGTGGGAAGATGAGACCCCCGTTAATCACACAACCTTTATAGTTGTGGGGGATGATGGGACTCTCGTGATTATCGAGGAGGCCTCAAATCCGACGGCGACAGCTGCCTCGGACCCGATGGACCCCATGGTGATGGAGGAAGAGCCTGTTATCAGGCCAGTTTTTGAGAACCTAGAGGGGGCCATCGTCATGTTTACCTAGGGAGTAGTTTTCCTGAGCTTGATCTCCGTAGATGATCACATGGAGACTGCTTTGGGAGTTTCTGGCCTTGGGTGTGGCCTTAGGTCATGGGAACCTCTGGGGGTTTCCAAGACTCCATTACCCATTGAAGATGTAGTGTCTTCCTCGACTGGCAGTGGCGGCATAGAACATGAGGGTAACGACTCCTTGATGATCGGGGGTAAGCTTCTCAATTTATTGACACTAATTACATTCACTTCCCATTTATTATTAGGAATACTTATCTGTCTTATCAGATTTTGGGCTTTAGGACCACAACCTTCAGCGCTGGAAAATATGACCTTGGACGCAATCATGCTCATGACCACAACTACCGGGGGAAATGTTTCCGCAACGTCGGAGCTTGCGCTTGAAGCCGTATCAGGCCCCTCCATAGTGATGTTTATCCCAGAATTTATATCTTCTTCTAGGAGTGACTCCAAGCCTGATCAACGTGTCCTTTTCAGTCTTCGACATGCTCACCAAAGGGAATGGGAGAAAATATGGAAGCTAATTTCTTAGATGCGGTTGGCCGAGATGCCGACTAAATTGTCGAAACAGTGTGATATGTTTATGCTTCTGGGATTCGAAGGTTTTTAATACAATGGAATTTATGATATAGTCAAGCAGGTCATCTCTGACCATGAGAGGCGTGGCGGTTTTGAATCTTGTCATTCTGTTGCTCAGTTTGAAGCCTAGCTTTCCGTGACTCGAAAATTTTTCCTAAAAGAAGCTCATAATCATGTCGGGGTAGTCCGGAGACATCCGGGAGAAGTCTTTGAGCAGCGTTCTCGACTGGAGGTGCTGAAGAGTGACATATAGCGGCTGAAACAGGAGGTGTCCAATGCCACAGACATAATTGAAGAAGGGGATTGGCATATGGAGGAGGGGATGAGGGTGAGTTTAAAGGCGGCATAGGAGGCAGAAGCACTGTAGGCTGATGTGGAAGCTGAGACGACTTCGCTGCAGAATCTCTGTCATGTGATCGAGGATTCTCATCAGCTCCTAATACAACTTTGTGAATCTATTGAATGTCTCTTGTAATAACCTTTCACTACTAGAGGAGGATCCGATCGTGGAAGCCCTTCTCATCATCTATATTATGGAACAAAAAGATTTTTCTCCTTATCACTCTTTTAGAAATTATTCCACATGGTCTCTATATATAATAATTCAATGAACATAGAATAAATAGAGTTCAGGATAATAGATAAAATATAAATGAGCTCTAATATTTGTCTGGACCATGGGATCCAGCAAGCATAATTTGACTATTGCTAGGATTTTATTGAAAACCCCCACAATATTTTTTTTCTTTTTCGTCAACACCCTAATTTTTTCTGGGTAGATTTAGTGTAGACCAAGAAGGTATATCCCGACATTTTCATAGGTCACCCTTTTTGGGTTTTCGTCCTAACAGGCTTTGCCTCTCTTTTTCAGAGCGGTTTTAAAGTCCCGCTGACAAGACTACCATTACTGATGTTCTAGGTCAGACTGTTTGACCAGATATAGTGGGGCAAGGTCCCTGACAAGGTTTGGTTGATTAAATGATATCTCAATACCTTTCAGACAAACATGGGGGGAAAATTTTAGATTTTAACAACATTTCGGGCATGTCACATGGCATGAGAGCTATGTCGGCATGCAAAGGTAGGAAAATCATCGCCTAAGGAATACATGACTTTGTTATATGGGCCATGGGTGATCAATATATAGATCCGTTGAGGGCATGGTATGAATATTCATGTAAATGTGTCCTTAATTCAATGAATGTCCATTTTTGATGGCCTGAGGACATCATGGATGTCCGGAGTATGGAAACCACCATGGGTGGCTTTGAGAATCACAAAAATCACCAGGGTGTCTCAGAAAGGGGTATGTGATGTCTGAAAGGGTTTGGGAACATTTGTACTGATCAGGAGTGGGGATGAAGGGTCCCTGAATTATGAATTTAGCTATTGTGAAGGATGGATAGAGCTTGACAGAGTTTAATGTCATGCAGCTGGGACATTCCTTAAAATGGAATAGCTTTTTCTGGTTCTCGGTAATCTCGTCAGGAACATTCCACCATATTCAATCAGGGTTGTGAAAGTGGTTGGAAAACTACAGCTCAAAGGGTTTTTGAATCTTGATATGGACATGGGAGCTCATAGGCCAAGAGGCGTACGGAGAGAAGCATTGCCTAAGGAAATATGGCCTTTGGTAGATGGTCCAGGGGCGATCAATATGGAGGGCCGCTGAGGGCATGGTATGAATAGTCATGAAAATGTGTCCATAGGTCAATGATTGTATTCTCCCGACATCCAAGAAACTTCAAGGAAGTTGAGCTTTGGGGCCACTAGGGGCGGCTTACAACAGTTCAACTCTTTCTGAGTACAGAGTATGGTTTATGAAAAAATGGTGCCTGAATACGGGACAAACATCTAGGCTGAACTTCTCGGGAATGGGTGAAGTCATCCCTTCTCACGCATGTGTGAGATGGTGGTTTATGCAGGTCTAGCCTATGCACAAAGGGACATAGGTAAGCCTACATTCCTGACTGAACCCATAACAGGTTTGACCATGCAATTTATCGTCATGTGGAAAGGGTGAAGGGAATTTTAATTTTCGTGCAGTTTAACGTCATGCGGTAAGGAAAACTTCCATCTAGTTTAACATGTGTGGTAAATATGAGGATAATTATTAAATATATTGTACAGTTTAACATTGTTTAGTGTGGACATGGGGTATTTTTCAATCTGAAAAAATCTTGTAGTTGGAGGCATTTACCCGGATGTTTAATGCTTGGTCTTTTCAGCTTCATACAAGTGGAAAAGACATGTTCCGTATAGTTTTAATCGTCATGCGGTAAGGACATAGTTGAAAATTTCACTCTTGATTAGAATGTAATTGGGTTTGAATATCTTGGCATGTCCAAGTCCTAGAGAGGGGTTGATGGTGTAAACCATGGTTCCAGGGCTTCTTGAATCAGGAGAGATGATATCGGGGCTATGAGGCCGGTAAGCATACGAGGCTAGGAAGAGAATCTCCTAAGGAAATCTGACCATTGGTAGACTGGCCAGGGTCTATCAATATGCAGGGCCGATGAGGGCATGATATTCATAGTCGTGAAATAGTTTCCACAGGTCGATGACTTTCCACTTTCGATGGCCATTAATGATTATGATGATCCATGATTGTCTGGGCCACAAAGTATGTCATTTGGTATGGAAATATCTGGACATGTTGGGGATGTTCGTCCTTGGTTGCTGTTAAAACCTGCAGAGTTTACTGTGCTGATTTATCATTCATGTCTGGTGTACCTTTACACCATGAAGTTTAACATCGTGCGGTAAGGATGAAGTACTCTTAGTTTAACGATCATAGAGTTTGGACCATTGGGTGACTATTTCTACAATCACCTCGAGGGAAATTGAGTTAGGATGCTCTAGTATACTCTGAACAAGTGTGAGGGAATGAGGGTGTAAACTGTAAATCTGGGGTTTCTTAGATCAGGAGATATGATATGGGGGCTCTGAGGCCAGTAAGCGTACAGAGCTAGGAAGAACATTTCCTGAGGAAATCATTCCTTTGGAAGATGGGCTAAGGGATATCAATATGCAGAGCCTCTAAGGGCATGGTATGCATAGTCATACAAAGGTGTCCATGGTTCGATGACTTTCCACTTTTGATGGACATGGATGATTATGAAAATTCGAGATTACTCATAGCATAGAGTTTGGTATATGGGGAAAATAGTGTCCAAGCATACAAGAAACATCCTCACCGCAATTGGTCGTTGAGTCAATGTAGCCCAACCCTGGCTTGACGTTTGTAGATGCAGATCGTCATGTGAACCACATGTGGATACATAGGCTAACCAGGTAGGGATACCCTAGAAATGTTTTGATGTGAGAGTGGAATGAACTTGTAAACCACAGATCCATATATTTTTGTATCGGGAGATATGATACGGGGGCTCTGAGGTTGATAAGCGTATAGATATAGGAAGAGTATCACCTGAGGAAATATTTCTGTTGGTATAGGGGCCAGGGGATACCAATATGAAGAGACGATGAGGTCATGGTATGCATTTTAATACAAAGGTGTCCATGGGTCACTAACATTCCACATCCAATGGCGATGGGTGGTTATGAAGATCTGCAATTATCTGGGTCGTGGAGTCTGATTTATGGAGAGGATGCATCCAAATGCACAAGCAGTATTCCCATCCCATTTTTCTGTATATCTTGGGTGGGTCATGATGAAGTGAATTCAGTTTAACATCATGCGGTGAGGACAAAGTCCATGCAATTTTAACGTCGTGCGGTGAGGACAAAGTCCGTGTAGTTTTAAAGTCGTGCGGTGAGGATGAAGCCCGTGCAGTTTTAATGTCGTACGGTGAGGACGAAGATGAACCGACATGAAAAGGGAATTCCATGTATTTTAACGTCACTCGTTAAAGACTAGTGGTATATATACCTTTGTTTTCTTTTGTAGGTGGATGGGTTAGGAGATAAGATCTTGACATCTCTACGTATCCAACATGGGTAGGAATCAAGCCACACATAGTTATTTTGGGGAATACACCCCGTGAAGGTCTGGTCAGTATGGGGGAAAGGGGAAATTTTTTTCTTATCCATGAAGTTTAACGTCGTGCGATAAGGAATATGTATAACCCCCATGCATGTCTGGTCCTCACACCGGGGAAAGGGGTAATTTTAGCTTCATTTGCGGTGGCTGGGCTAGGGTGTGGAATTCTGGCATCACTACGTGTCCTGCGATAGTAGGAATCAAGCCGTAAATAGTTCATTAGATGATAATACACCCCATGAAGGTCTGGTCCTTATACGGTGGAAAAGGGAATTTTTAATCTTCATTCGGGGGTGGCTGGGCCAGGATGTGGAATTATGGCCTCAATACGTATCCCGCGCGGGTAGGAATCAAGCCATACATAGTTCTCTAAAATCCATGTAGTTTTGGTTCACGTAAAGGGACCCAGACAGAATTCCTAATCCCACATGAGTAATACTCGTTGTGAGAAACAAGTAATGGTAGAGGTCCCAGTTGCGTAACGTGTGAATAGGAATGCTAAGAGGGAGGTGATTAAGATGGTGGTTGGACCCGGTCATGGGGTCCGGGTGTCACTAAATATCCTGTGCGGACAGGAATCATGATACACATTGTTCTTTGAAATAGGTACATATCGGGCAGGGTTGGTCCGTACAAGGTAGAAGAGGGCATTTTTTTATTTCAAATGGGTGTGGATGGGCCAGGACGTGGGATCCTGGCGTCGCTCTGTATCCTGCAATGGAGGAAATACAACCATATGAAGTTCTCTGAAATGGATACACCCCACGCAGGGTTGGTCCATACATGGAGGAAATGACACTTTTAACATTATTTGGGGATGTTTGGTCTGGGATATAGAATCCTGGCATCACTATGTATCCTTTACAGGGCATGAATCAAGCCATATGTAGTTCTCTGAATTATGGGTAGTTTAATGTCAAGCAGTGATGAAGAAATACTCGTAGTTTCGGGTTATAGATTTTGTACCATAGGCTCTTGGCAGTTTAACATCCTACACCTCAGATGATAGGTGCTTGGCAATTTAATGTCCTGCAGCTTGGACGAAAACTTATTTTTTTACGCGAAATACTTCTTTAGAAATCTGCATTTGTAGGAGTGGTAGTGAACTGCCTGTCCATAAAAATCAAGGAATATGCTCCATTGGAGTAGACCATGTGTATAAAAAATGGTCCCTCCCACTTGGGCTCTAGCTTTGTAGGTTTCATTCCAGGTATCATTGGGGTCCGGAGGACCAGCACCAATTCTCCTTTCAAGAAGGACCGAAGACGAACCTTTTTGTTGAAGGCTCATGCGATCTAGTTCTGATATACATCCAGATGGTGAAAAGTGTGAAACCGCTTCTCATCTAGCTTTTCCAATTCACCTATCCATTTTTATGATTTCTCATCATTGGAAAACTGATCACAAATGGAAACACAGAGTGAAGGAAATTGGAGCTCAATGGGCAGGACCGCTTCTGTTCAGTATACTAATGAGTGCGGAGTAGCCCGAGTAGCAGTGCAAATTGTGGTTCGATAAGCCTACAATTAATAAAGGAGTTTATCTTTCCATTATTCCGTTTCTTTGTCCACCATTTTCTAGATAATTTTGGACAGGGTCTTGTTGAAAGCTTCTATTTGTCCGTTGGCCGCTGCGTGGTAGCGGTATGAGTGGTCAGCCTTGATACCAAATTCTTGGTACAGTTTCTCCAATTTAGCAGAGCAGAAGTTGGAGCCGTTATCCATCAGTATGGAATGAGGGACACCAAATCTGGTGATGATATTGGCTTCCACAGAGCAGACAATGTTTCTTTCCCTGACTTCCTTGAGGGGTATATATTCTGCCCATTTTGAAAAGAAGTCAGTGGTTGTGAGGATATACATAAGTTGTTTGGTTGTGGTGGGATAATATGGTCCCATTACGTCCATTCCCCAGATGAAAAATTTCCAGGTGTACTTGTCCTGATTAAGTAACTCTGGGGGTTAGTGAATTAAGATGGAATGAATTTAGAAGGAGTGTAACTTTACAGTAAAGTGCTCGCAATCTCATGCCATGGTGGGACATTAGTACTAAAGCCTTCGAACCTGATGGGAAAGCTTAGACCCCGAATGATGTTACCCACATACTCTAGCATGTACTTCATTTATGATAGCAGCATTTTCTTCTGCATCAATGCATCTGAGGAGGACTCCATTGAGGCCACATTTGTAGAGGACCTCTTGCTGAACCGTGCCACCATATAGGACAAAGGTGATTACCCTTCTCCGTATTTTCTCTTGTTCTTCCATTTCTGATGCATGTTTTCCACATTGAAGGTAGTTCTCAATGGGGGGAATCTAGCCGATGGTAGGAGCATATGGCTCAAGGACAGGGCTGACATCATTGATTTCTTCCATCTTAGACTGAACAAATGTCATGACTATTTGGCGATGAGAAATACTGATAATTGTTTTGTCCCATTCTGGGTCATCTAGGGTTGTGGTCACATAAGATAATGCATCATCCTGGTCATTCTGAGACCGGGGAATATAGGTCAATGTTGGTTCGGTGGATAATTCCACTATTAACCCTCATATATGGTCTAATAGGGGAATCAGATCCTCCTTTTTGATAGCATAGTCACCATTGACTAGTTTAATGACCAGTTCTGATCCACCTTTTACCTTATAGTGTTGTACTTGTTCCTGGAGTGTGAGCTCCAGGCCTGCAATGAAAGCTTGATACTCCACCTCATTGTTCGTACATCTTTCTGACAGGAGGAAGAAAAATGGCAGGACTGCCTTTTCCGGGGACATGAGTATGATCCCCAAACCCACCTTGTTAAATTTGGGTTCCTCAATCCTCTTCCCTATCGGGCTTCGAGATGCGCCGTCGAAGTACATTTTCCTTGTTGGGAACTCCTATTGAACCGAGAAGATATCTTCATGAGGTAACGTGATGTCCATTGTAGTCGTCTCTATTGAGGGGTGTTCTGCCAGAAAATATGCTAATTCATGGCTTTTGATGGCTTTTGGAGGCACAAATTAGATGTCACACTGTTGCAGGATGACTACCCATCGGGATAGGTGCCCGGTCAGCATCTGGCCGCTGAGGATGTACTTGAGCGGGTTTCTATACGAGACCAAATAGACTTCATGATGCTGTATATAATGTCTCAATTATTTAAATGCGAAGAACAAGGCCAAACAACTCTTCTTGAGGTTTTAGAATCGAGGTTTCAGCATCGATCATGGTTCAGCTGATGTAATAGAGACTGTTTTCCTTGTCGACGTCATTTTTCTGTCCGAGGAAGGCTCCCAGAGACCACTCTATGTCCATCACATATAGGATAAGAGGACATCCTTCAACCGAGGGCATGAGTACTGGTGGGAAAAAGTGGTACTTCTTTAGGCTGTCGAATGCCTCTTCGAAATCATCTTTCCATTGGGATGTATCCCGCTTTTTCATTAACCTGGTGAAGGAAAAACATTTTCCTGCCATGTTGTCTATGAACCGCCTAATATAGGATAGGTGTCCTTGTAATCCTCTCAACTCGGTGAGATTGCGGGGAGGTGGTAAACCGAGGATAGGATTTGTCTTTTTAGGGTCGACATCGATGCCACGATGAGGTATGACGAAGCCAAGAAATTTCCCTGAGGTGACCCCAAATGCGCATTTCAAGGGGTTCATCATCAGGCTCTGTTTTCAAAGTTTGTTGAATACAATTTCAAGGTCTCACAGGTGATCTGATCACTTTCTGGACTTGACCACCAAGTCATCCACACAACATTCGACAAATCTCCCCAAAAATGGTTTAAAGATACGATTCATGGAGCGTTGATATGTAGCTCTAGTGTTCTTGAGACCAAATGGCATGACCCTATTATAGAATACTCCTTGAGGGGCCCTAAAGACAGTGGCTTCTTCATCTTATCGATCCATCCTGATGTGATTATACCCAGAAAAAATGTCCCAGAATTAGAGAGCCTCATACCCAGTCGTTGCGTGGATTAATAACTCAATGATTGAGACAGAGAAATCATATTTCAGGAAATGCCGATTGAGATCTCTTATATCAATGAAAATGTGGATTTTTCATTTATTTTTCTTGACGGGGACAATGTTGGCCAGCCAGACGGGGTATTAGACCTCTCGAATGAAGCCTGGTTTAATAAGCTTATCTACTTCAGCCTCTATTTTGGTAGCATGTGTGGGGTGCATCCTTTTGGCGGCTTGTTTATAGCACGGTGGTCTTCTAGAAGACTTAAGTGGTGTGTCACCACTTCAGGATTGAGTCCCATCATTTTTGTGTAATTCCAGGCAAACAAATCTCGATGTTGCCTCAGGAAAGAGGTATATACCTCATGATCATCGGTAGACATGGCTGTACTAATGATAGTGGGCCTTGGGTCTTCCTCAGTACCCAGGATTATTTCCCTGAGCTCGTCCACAGTGGTGGAGATACCTTCCTCAAATGCGGGAGGTGCATCCCTGATATTTTCCTCCTCTTCTTACCCCAAATCTTCATCTTCTTGATCTGATGGGGGAAGAGTTCTCAGCAAGGGATCTTAGTATTCCAGAGGCGAGGCATTGTGGGTGTCCTCACTCATGTAATCAGTCCCAAATTGGTGGTTATCTATCATTTCTGCATTTTCACGCTCGACCGTTATGGATGAAGTCATGAGGACAGCTGAGTACATGTCCATACTTGAACTCCTGCTCTCAACATGGCTGATTGGTAGTACGTAGTCTCTGCCAAGCTTCTTGATGGGGTCATTAGTAACCATTTCCAGACCATTTGGTGTAGGGATCCAGTTGGTACCATCGACCTAAGGCTTCTTCTTCTTTGGCTCATAAAACTCGGCGTTAATGTAGTGTGACTCAGAGAGATGGAAAGGGTTCTTGTCACCGTGCAATGTTCCACCTCTCCATTGAAGAAATACTTAATACACTGGTGGTAGGATGAAGGAACGACCATGAGCTTATGGAGCCATTTCCTTCCCAGCAGGGCATTGAATTTTGTGTTCTGCCGAACCACCTGGAATCTCGAGTAAGCCTCAAGGTCTCAAAAATGGGGTTTTATCTTGATTTGTCCCATTAGCTTATGTTCAGTCTTGTCGTAACCTAACAGAGTTTTGGATGAGGATATCAGGACATCCTTGCTGTAGTCCAACTTATGGAGTGTCCATAGGGGAAAGAGGTTTACTCCCGAGCCATTTTCAGTAAAGAATTTTGCGATCTCAACCTCATTTATTGTACCAGAAACATATAGCGGTTTGATATGTCCTTGCATGATGGAATCTTCATCCTGATCAGTGAAGGAAATCACCACATCGCATTCAGTCGGGCTAGTCTCTGTCCGGAAAATCCCGGTGGTGGCTACCTCAGCTTGAAACTCCTAGGGGATGAGAAAGTCTCCTACAAGCACCTCCCCGAGATCTGATAACAAAATCAAGGCATCCAGTATTGAAAGTTTGGTTAGTACTGACCCCAGCTGCTTAAAGATATCATATTTCTACTCCAGGGACCGACACTTCACCGTTGGCGGATAGAGTTTTAGCAGACACTTTGGGAGCTAGAGTGTGTGACGAGGAGGGATCAGCCACATGGTTGGATGTTGACGGTGATCCCACGTTCTGGGGACTCGGCCCAACCGGTCTTTTTGTGCGTACTAAGAGGCTAGACACTTGTTCGCACTCTGATGGGTACCACAGAATGACGAGGCCAGAGTGGCTACTTGTGGAGGTGGAGGGATATTATTTCTCCTGCTGAGTTTGTTGAAGGGATCTCCCACGAGTTTCCATGATATTAACGGTTTGGGCCGGGGTAAAACCTTAGGGGTGGTTTCGGCCGCGACTGTGCCTCCCCTGGTATCCCCTGCTTCTATGATTCTTCCTCCCGGCTCCTCGTGTGGGGAACTCGGGCTCGTAACCATACCTTTCGTCAGGGAATGATTCCATTAGATGAACGACATTGATGGAACCAAATATTAGCTCCCCATCCAATGACAGGTCCACCTGGTTGGTTGTCCGTGATAGTGCTGTTGTTTGGGTCGGTGCCTGTGGCGCCATGTTTGGGGGCATAAAATCTGACAGTATCAGGGAAAAATTATGCCTCGTTATAGACTGCTCCTCTTGCACTTGTATCCTCCCTTTTCGATTACGCCTAGATGATCGGCTAATGGAGGTTTGTGAGATCGATATTATCAGTTGTGTAGCATCAGGGGCTGTTGGCGGCAACACTGGCTAATGTAGTTGAGCTCAGTGTATGCCCTGAGCTCAATTGATAATCTTCCAAGTCATCCAACCATTAAATATATGCCCCTTCTTACTGGTGACATCATGCCACCCCTCCCCTTTTTCAGAGTCAGTGGTATAAATATATGTTACACGTGTTGGGGGTGGTCCCAGCACGACCTACCCAGAGAATACCTTCCTTTTCAAGAGGTCTTTGATGACGGAGAATTCCCAAATATTGTGCCCCAACATTCGATGGTAGAGATAATAATCTGGCCTATCGTCGTGGCTGACTTCTTCGGTCATCCTTGGCTCTGGGAGGTGGAGCAAATTGCAATTCATGGCGGCGATGAAGTAGCAGCGGACTTGGTCCTCTCATAACGAGTATACTTTATGTCTTCATTCCTCAAACTAGTTTCACTTTGATCCTCACTAAACGTCCCCCCTTGGGCGGAGGTGGCCGCTGATATACAGGGGTGACTTGGCGATTTGGTGGAGGCCTAAGAGGTGGAGCAGGTGCAGGGGCTGGCTTGAGCCTGATAGAGGATGCTTCAACTCTAACTTCTCTTTTTGAAGAAGCCTATGAGGCTTTTACGGACATCAGATTAGTCTGCTGCAAGGAGTTTTCAATTCATTGGGCAATGGTAGAGAGATTGCGGAAGCCGGTGGTTCACTCCACTGGTATGAGCGGTGTTCGCAGCTCATCAAGAAGGTTATCGATGTATATGGAAAGCATCTCATCTTGGGGCATTGGCCTATTCAGAGAGTAGGTCAGACTCTTCCCATAAGGAGATGAAATCTGAGACCCACTCGTTCTGCCTCTGTTTGCAATTCATGAGGTCATTGACCATTGTTTTAGGAAGCGTTGAGCTGTAGTGGAACAGGAACTGCTGCCGAAGGTCTTCCCAGCATTTTATTGACTGAGCTGGAAGATTCATATACTAGATGAAGGAAGATCCTTGAAAGGTCCCCAAGAAGCATCTAAGTTTCACTACTTCTTGTTGTTCCAGAGTTCCCATCATAGGGTCCCAATAAGACACGTAGTGCCTCAAATGGTGTTCCGAATCACCTGATCCATTGATAATAGGGAATACAGGGCTCCCAAAATTGGGTGGAGGAGGCGTTTTGCTCACCCAATCTCGGTAGGGTTTTCTCTCTGGCAGTACCAGAGCACGTCGACCTTCTATTACTTCCAATCGTGATGTCAGTGCCTCGATGGTGTAGGCATGACCCTGGTTTACATCCTGTGGGGCCTGGTCTTGGGCAGGTGTAGCCCGAGGCATTTCTTGAGGATCTGGCGCGGCCGGCACCAAGGGTTCATATTCCATTTTTGGTGCCTTCATAGGGTTCATACGTACTCTATCTGGTTGCTTCCTAAGGGTAAGGTAGTCTTGGTAATCATCTGAATCCATGTTCAGGTAGTTGGACAGACCGGGCGCAGCATTGGGCTGTAGCCCTGACCGTGCTTCGTTTTCCAGGGAAAACCTCGGTCTTTGAGGTTCACATTCTTGGAGTGAAAGGTGTGGTTATTCTTGGGATGTGCTTTCAAAAAGAAGGTTCCTCTAGAGCAGCTCGACATTAAGTCACCTCAATTCTTTCATTTCCTCTTCCTGTCAAGTGAATCTTTCTTCGAGTGTAAGTGGCTTGTTTTTATCGAGAGAAAGAGGCGGGTTAAGGCTAACTGGTCCTTTGTTCTTATCCTTGTTGGGGGATATTAGGGTAGGTGGAGTGGGGTTAGCTGGAGGGGTGACCATATTTAGGGTGGCCCTCTGGTTCTGGGTGTGCACACCTGATGGTTCGTTGTGAATCACAGCCTGACCAAAACCGTCGTCTCCCGATCCATTCGAATTTTCATAATCTTTGGTGTCACCCATGGGTTTGGCCTCTATGTAGTTGATGGATGCATATCACGGGTTGGAGGAGATGTAATCTTCCGAATAGGAATTGGATCTCCCGTGCCTTTTAGTGGTCTTCCCTTTCCTGTCTTGGGATAGCTTTCGAACTCCTTGACGAAAGGTGATGCAAAGTGTTCTTTGATGCGGCCTTATGGTACGCCTCCCTCTTGAAGGGGATGATGATTCAAAGGACGTGATAGGGCAGGAACTTCCTCTTCTGAATATCCTCCCTAGATTAGAGAATACTGATTCTCATGGGGGATTTTTTTGTTGAGGTGGTAAAAATTCCCCCAACCCTGAGGGATGGGGTTGGCTCTGTTCCTTGGATGTTGAGTCTCTTCCAATTTTTATTGGTCTTACGGGGGCATTTGTTGTTAAAAATTCCCCCAGACCTGCATGCTGGGGTTGAACCTAGACTGCGGTAGTCGCTTCTACTATCTCTACCTGTCAGATCTTGCGTGCCCCCATTCGAGGGTGAACTAGATTTGATGTCGAGTTCACCTGTGAATCAATCCCCTCTGAGGAGTCAAGTAATGACCGCAGATTAGCCTCTTTTAGGTGAGAGTCATGTTGTATGTTTTCAGTGGCATGTTTGAGGAGTTCCTGAAGGGCTTGTTCCCGTTAGGTCTGACTCTTCTGGGACTTACCCAAGGCTTGTGTCTGTTGGGTGTGTCACCTTTCCTGAACAGGGACCCCACTTGATTTCTGCCTTGACGTAATGACGTAGCAAGAAAATATGCCGAACGGGTTCTTATGGGCGGGGAGCAGAGTGAATTTCATTGATCAATGTTCTCCCCATCCTCTGATATGGAATCCCGTCAGAGCGTCACCAATGAGGCGGTGCAACTGGTGCAATGCACGGAGGTAGGCTATCTCAATGTTTCCTTTAAACCTCTCAGGTCGTGGTTGTCGTGCCGAAGGAAGAGCTTCTAGTTCGATGTGACATATGAGGTCTCCTATTGTTTTAACATGGTCTTCAAACCCATCGTAGGGTAGGAAGCTTGATTTCAGCTAGTGGAGGGTTGTCCATATATTGGAGTAGATGTCATCCACACATTCTTCTAGAAACTTTTTGGATATGTCGAATTGAGAGGTGGTCATGGGAGAAAACATAACTGGTATGTCGTCTCTAGACAATAGTTTCCTTGGGTGAAACATGCCGGCATACTCCTCCGATAGGGATAACTCTACATGGTCAGCCCAACTAAGACACTCACCATTGGTGTGGTAAGAGGTAGTGGGGCTGGTAGGTGTTGAATTATCATATAGGCGATTCCAAGTTGGTTCAGAAGATGAACGTGGTCCCATACCATCTCCTTATTGAAGAAGGGTGTCGTTGGCGACTAGCTCGAAATCTGACATGCTTGATGTCGTCCTTCTGAGTGCCTCAGTGTATGAGTGCTTTTCTGTGCTTGATTCGGTGGGGGGAGGACATACCTGTCGATATGATATGTCACTATGGGGAGGACCTTCGCAATAACAGCCAGGATGGTGAAAATGACCATCATGGTTTGACGTTGGATGTGTATCATGGGGAGGACCTTATAGACACATTGTGACAAGGGGAGGACCTTCTTGTTTCTTGGGGGCCATTGCGGGGAGGAACTTGGCAACGGGGACCGTGGTGCCGAGTACTACCATCACAGCTATCGTGATGGTGATGAATACCATCATAGCTACGGCAGGTAGAATTTCAGTGGGGTACACCCTGGGGAGGACCTTTAGAATGTACTTCAACGAGGAGAGGTCCTTCTCGTTGATTGATGTCTCTATGGGGAGGACCTCCGCTATCAGAGTGGTGAGGACTACTATTGTGATCTGAAGCATGGATGAACAGAGTGTGGTTGTAATGTAACCCTTGGGGAGGAACTTTAGGACAGGCCACGACAAAGGGAGGGCCTTCTTATTATGATGAGATGTCACTGTGGGGATGGCCTTGGCTGTTGTGACTATGAAAGAAAGGACCACTATCATTATCTATAGTCCCACCACACTGAGAGTGTTTGCAGCGTATACCCCAGGGAGGACCTTCAGGGTGGACCACAACAAGTGGAGGTCCTTCTTTCTTCTCGGTATTCTAGTTATGTGGAGGGATTCTGTGATTCACATCAAAAGAGAAGCTCTCGTGATCGATCATTATATTCCCATAGGGGAGGCCCCATGGGTGCTCTGGGGAGGACCTTCAGAGATGCTTGTAGAAACATTGCGGGGAGGACCTTCACAACTTCTACTGCCACTCCCATAATATGTCAATGGGTGGGCAGGGTTATAAGCCTTCGATATTTGCTTAGAGGCATTGGGAACCCCGGCTTCAAGTAGATTAGAGTCATGAAACCACACTTTATTTTCTGGATGCCTTCAATGCATTCGGGGCGCTTTCTTGCGGGTAACGGGGACCATCTACTGTTGATAACGACCTTCAACATTGGGTCCCTTTATAATTAGGTCACGTGATTCTGTTGGGATATTCTAAAGAACAACTTTAATTTATCAGGGATATATGCCTTCTCTGGAGCATCCACCATGATGAATGGGTGTCCCCCAGTTGGAACGAGTGATGCTGCTCAATCTAGTTGCCCTTATATTGCGAAATATGGCCGAAGACCCTCCTGGGAAAAAAGCAGGGATGTAGATCTGCTCTGAGGAAACTACCAAATTTCTTATATGAGTCGACTTAATTTGGGAGACATGATCACAGGCCTGAGTCCTTGCTATTGCCATTGATGCAATTACATTCTGGAAAGTCTACAAGATATGATCTGGGATCGATACCTGCTCCTCTATCATTGCTTGGATATGAAGAGAGATATATTTGGCTAGAACGGGTATGAAGGCCCATTCTAATATCTGAGTAGGAATATCCTGCTCTGGTCCTTCGGTGGTCAGTAGGTACTGATAATTATCCGGTGTCGGGGAAGGTGAACGAGTCTGCCTCTATGCTAGGATATATCATATTGTCTCTCTGTTTTCCGCCACATCTGGATGGTGGACATTACATATATTCGCAGGGAGCTGGCCCTCCATATGTTGGTTCCGCACCATATCAATTCGGTGGCCTTTTTTGGCAGGGAGAAGTGCCCGCCTATTAATTTTCGCCACATCTGGATGGCGGCCATTGTTGATCGCCACCACATAGGGATGGTAGATGTCCAAAGCATCTGCTAAGAGCTTGTCCTACAGGAACTGGGTTGCCACCACATCTGGTTGGTGGGCTTCAAGACCCTAGGCATGGAGAGGTTCATGTCTGGTAGGTGTCATCCTATGTGAGTGACAGGCTTGATTGAGCTCAACGGTGATGCGTGCCTGCTCATATGATGCTGCCATATCCAGATGGTGGGCTTTGGAGGAGCGGACAAGAGTATGTTCCTCCTCACAATACGTCTCTGTGACTGAGCAACAGAGCTCCTCCTCGGAGACAAGGGTGATGAACTTACCCTGGTTTTAAATTTAGCACCCTCGTCATGCGGTCCGAGGGGCTGGAGTTCGAGGAGCATGGGCCTGAATCCTAAGGGAGACATCCTCCTTAGTGTGAGGATATTGAGTCGCGGCGTAACTGAGACGAAGTCTTCTGGTACGGGCCCTGGATAGGAACCCCCGTTCAGCGGAGATAAATTCCTCCGTGTCGACCTCATATGCCTCCCAAAGATAAAGGAGGTACGTGTTGTCTCGTTTTAGGGATAGACTCCCGAAACTGTTTAAGACAGAAATAGGAGCCGTCTGGATCTACCTTCGCAGCCGCTACTGGGAATGCGACCGGCGGGTCTTGGTGGATTGGAGGGCATGCATGACCGCCTACACCATCAGGAGTGTACTGTTCAAGTGGTACTCTCGGTTCAATGCATTCGAGACCTAGCATTGAAGACACTGAGTAGGTGACAAGGTCCTTCGTTGGTGAGGGTGTCTAGTCATTACGTTGCTTGAATAACGCGCCTGTGAGTTCCTTCGTGATGCCATTGGATTGATGAGAGTTCTGATTGGTACCTATAAAATATTTTAACAAATAAAAATATAAAAACCATCTATGCAGCATCTCATGATCCGATGCGTAATTAATGACCTCGCTTGGACCTCCTTGTGAGTATAAGGGTGCACAAAGTTGGATTAGGTTAAATATGTCATGCTTGGTTAAAGATTCACGTCGGGTTTACCATTTTTGTTTTTACTGGTGGGGGGAGAGAGACGTGTGATGCCTGACATTTTATTAGAGAAGGTTGGGTTCTGCTTATTCACTCATATTAGGTGCATAGTTTTCATTTCAAAATGCACAACGGTTGCACACCCAACGATATGTGGACCTGCTTTCCAAAGGTAGGCGTTCGCTGGGTGATTCAGACAACGATACTTAATAACTCACATTGGTTGAGAGGACGGGAAGTTGGGATCATTACACCTTTTTGGGTTGAATTATTCCCTGTTCCAGGTCTCTCTTATATATTTAAGACGTATTCAATTGTACGTGAATCATTGGTTTATACCAAAGTATAGTATCCACATATTACTCCTGGTTAGCAATGGTCAGCTGAACGCAGGGATTCATAATCATTTAGGATCGGGGGTTACCATCCCTCATTGGATTAATGACTTTGAGAAATTTGGACTCATTGAGATGACACTTGTTTGAAGCCTCACAACTGGGAACTCTGGAGTCTATTGTCATCCATTGGGGATAGATAACGACTTGAGTGATTGGATCGAACTCGTGATACGGGCTTCTTACGTATCCTCATGAAAGGAATCATAATCCACTTAGTTTGGTGCCACTTTACGGGACCCATCAACTTTGAAGGTCGTGCGACAAGGACCCAACTGTATAGTTTAACATCTTATGGAAAGGACTTCCGGGTGAGAGATGTCTGATCAAAGTTGGTGAGGGACTTACGCTGAAGCGGCCCGGAAGACCCAAGGGATATAATTTCCTGGGCCCAGACTCGGTCCTGCTGGGGTCACGAGGACATGGTCTAAAAGTGATGGATGTGTATCAGACATAGATATTGGGCATGCCCCTCAGGGAGGTTCCCTACATAGCCTGGTTGGTTGTGGATCAAAGTTCATGTAGTTCTGGGAGATTAGGGATTACATGTGAGAGTTTCCTGTTGTTGGGATTGAACCTCAGGGAGGCTTCCTACGAACCCTGCTTAGGAGGCAGGGTTCAAAACCCACGTAGTTCATTCTAAGTGAATTGTCAGGACTTACACATGGATAGTGGCCTGAATTGGGATTGAACCTCGAGGAGGCATCCTACGTACCATGCTTAGGAGATAGGGATCAAAACACACGTATTTCATTTTGAGGATCATCGTTGTGCGGATGTAGTAACCATCACAAATCTCTAGGCCCAAATGAGTCATGCTCGGTGTGAGAAACAAGATAATGAAATAGACTTGGATATCCTTGTACATTCTCCCTACCGAGGGAATGGGAGGAAGACGACGAGTGGAGGAGAAGGCCGGGACCACTTGAATCTCCTTCTCCTAGATGTTGGAGGAAGGTAGAAGTCAAAAATCGGAGTAATAAAACTTCCATGATGGGAGGGGAAGAGCCATTGGCCTCCGGCGGGGTTGGTGTGGAGCTTACTATAAGAGGGATGGCCTTCAAAAGGAAACGCGAGCGGGGTCCCTCAATCATGGCAAGTGGAGAGGCAGAAAGGGGACTACTGGGCTCGGACCCTGCACTACCATGGGAATGTGATCCTATGAAATATTTTAGAACCTACTCAAGGGTTGGGGAAACCCCTTTTCCCTCACATTCCATGGGTATGTGAAGTCAAAGTGGTGCACTAATGCACCTGATGGTTTCATCATACGGGACTGGTGGCATTGATTGAGGCCATGGCTTGGGGACGATAAATAGGCCAATGAAGGGATTTGGAAGGATCAGGTCATATTGGAAGGGTTATATCTAGCTCGGGGAACTAAAACACCAAAGGAGATGGCAGGACGCATTAGTGGATGAGGAGCAACACAATTCATGTAGAGGGGTGCTACGCGGCTAGAGGGGCCATCTGTGTACCAGGGTTCTACACGGACTGATCGGAATCCCGCGTAGCAGGGTGGTGCGTGGCTCCAGGTTCGGTCTGTGTACAAGGTTGGTGCATGGTTGAGTCCGGACGAGCAACGACATCTAGGGGCGACACTGGTCGAGGGTTATCCTATTAGGGCTTCGCCCGTGTAGGAGGGTGTTATGCGGTGTATCATATATAAGCAGGGGAATAAACACCCTGGTCCACTGGGAGTACATCCACAGAGGGGCCATGGCTCACAGTTTTTTTAAGTTCACAGTTCGCCAATTAGTTATACGTATTTCATTTCCTTATTAATTATTTTCCAGTTTCAAACCTGTTCTGGTTCATGAATTAGATATTCACTCTTTTCGGAATCCAAAGCTCATTCCTTCAGAATCCTTCTACCTCAATATGATCTCCCTTCTTCTCCCCTCGATGACCTTTTATAGAGGGTGGAAAGAGATGTATATGTGGTAATGTGGTGCCTTTTGTGGAGGCCCATGACCGAAACCCCGGTTTACGGATGACTTGGTCAATCCGAAACTCACAGGGGGCATTGAATGAACCTCACCCACGAACAAAATTAGTTAAGGTGGTGCTTTGTGGCCATGCATGGCCCCGCCTCTGTTCCACGAATGACAGGGTATGCGGTCTTGGCCGGTTGGCACGTCTCGCGGCGAGGGCGGATCATGATGGCGGACCGGCCTGGTGCCCTTCCTGCTTCACACCCGCAGAAGAGTTCCCACCTCTCTTTTGCGAACAACGTTGGTCTGTAGAGGGGGCGGCTCACCGAACCGGCCACTTACCAGCAATGTTGGACCGGTACGCAGACCGTTTGGCCCTTTACCAATCTTGATTATTCTCCAAATGTTCGTCCAATTCTTTGAAGGAAATTGGGTAGAATCCGTTCTCAAATTAACTGTATTCCCATTCTCTATTGCGGATTTTTCAAGAACCTACAGTTATATTTCATAATAATTCTCTATATAAGATGACATACTTTAGTGTTACTAATCAGTTATATGGGTTATGATCGAAGGATTCCATTCTTATAATTTCTCTAAGCGGTTTATGTTTATGATGAAAAAATAATTAAGAAACCTATTTCTCATCCATGGTTTCTACCATTATATAATTCTTATGAAATCATCTTATTTTTTTTATATTGGTTATGATATGATGAAATTATTATGAAACCAATTTATTTTCTACATATTATGATAAAATGAAATGTTTATGAAACCAATTACATTTCATGGTTTATGGTATAATTAATGGTTCAGGATATTATGGATCACATTTGTATAATTTTAATTATGTGATAGGTGGGATCTATATCTCCTTATACTTAATTGGGTAATGATAAATATTCTATGATCATAGAGGATATATAGGTTGTTAGACTATACCAAAAAACGAGGGTCGACGGGTGCGCATCCCAATCCAAAAAATAGGTTACACGGGTGGTTAATACAATCCTAATGTAAATACATGCCTGGTTAGACAAAGACTATCATTTTATGAATGTCTTGGTGGGTATCCACAACTCAATATTTTCTATTCTAATGTGTATTCTTTAATTTTATGTCTTATTCCCATTATATGATCTCATGTACCATGTTCTTTTATTTTCTTATGATTATTCTTATAAACTAAAAATATTTATGACTTGACTCACGATTCATATATTTGATATTCATGGAATGGTTTTCAATAGTTATTCTCATATTATAATACCGATATGTTCATTTTATTCTTACATAAATCCCTTTTTTACATTTACATAGTGTCTGATATCACCATTTCTTTTGTTTCTATTTTCAAAGTTATGAAGAAAGGTATTATATTGGGCATGTATATGAAGAGTAGTTAACATGATTATCATTATGGGATACATTGAAGATATTTCACAATATTAACTTATTTTCTAACTAGTATACAAATATAGTAATCTATTATGGTCATTAGGTTGTGTTTATGAAATCTATTGAATATTAATATAAAAAATTGTAATATACATGGATGACATTCTTCAGTCTCTATAGTTGGTATTAAAGGAAATGCTTAGTTAACATTTGGAAACTAGGATAAGAAATATTTTCATATATACCATAGGAAATTTATAAGTATATTTCTAGGGATGTATCTAAAAATAGGTTTAAGGATGATTAAATAAATAATAAAATTTCATGGATATTTGGTAAAGGATAGAGCTCATTGTTTCCATGAAATTACATCTCTTTATGGATAAAACAAGTGGATGTGTATCTAGAACAGAGGTACCTAGAGGTAGAAAATCCTAAATTAAATATTTATATGCACTCAATCATCACCCAGTGTATTAAAAGATGCATTTCTTCACACCTAGGTTTAAGCACATAAAGAATATGCTTTGAATTTTTTTAAAAAAAGTTTAAAAAATGTCATAAAGGATTTAAATAGTTGATGAATATAAATAAACTATTTATAAATATAATGTTTCATATATTAATAACATGGTATCATGATTTATACATAATATAAATGATTTTTTTATGATTATGTTGTTTTCTTCTAGGATTAGTGTTTCTCACACTATGATTTTTGGTTTTAATCAATTAATAGAACCAGAATAAATTGTGTTTACATTAAAGGTGATTGAAAATTTTCTAATTAGAAGCCAAGTGGGATTATAACTAGAGTGAATGAAATTGTGATTATTCATAATATTTTATCACATACCATGATTAACAATATGCACCTTAACCATCTCTCAGACTCCCCAAAGAATAAAAGGATGGAGTTCACTGAGAGTTTGAGTTGTGGGGACCATGGTGGAATGAATATTCGATTTCTTATATGTTATGAATATGGGAGTAAATAATCAAGGTAATTTTTTATAGGAATTTGATGATATTTTATTTTTAGAAAAGAAGTCCACATCCTTGTAACTGTCCAAGAAAAATGAAACTTTTGGTCAAAATAATTGATGGGAAAATTGTTCTCCCTGAGTTATCATTGACATAAAAATGTTTTTAATCTTAAAATTATGGGAATTAGTCAAATCAATGTCCTAAGAGGGAATCTCATGAAGAAAATCCAAGAGATTATAATAGTAATGTTTATATTGCAACTAATATAGAAACTACAAATGAAACATGAAATGAAAGAAGTTTTAAAGAATAAGACTAAAATTACTCCTTAATGATTTGAATTATGTATTGGAATTAAACAATAATGTAATATAAATGAAGAAATATTTATTTATTTTTTAGTATAATATTTTCAATAAGGATGTGAAATAATGTTTTTAATAGTACTATTGACCTAAAAAGTCATTTAATAGAAAGTTAATATCATAGGTTAAACGCATGAATAAGGGAAGATAGCCCCTAATATGTTACACATGTCAAGATAATGATGTTGGAAAAAAGAGATGTGAGATATGAATTAAAAATTTGATATTATTTATGATATCAGAACTGAAAAAGGATTTGTGAGATAGATGTCGTTGTTATCGTTGATGGAGTTTAATAAATTATTAAATTTATGGAATTTATATAATAATATATGGTTATATTCAAGAAATGAGAAAGCATGCATGTTATCCGCAAGGATTTATTCATTACCATGCATTAGGAGAATATATGACCAAAGTATTCAAATATTTAAAAAGTGGCCATTAATATCTAGTTAATGATGTTTAGTAGATTAATTATTATTTAATTGTTTATATTTTGGGGCCTTTATTATCATTTTTTAGATTTTAATGTTTTGTATGGGTCATATGTTTAACCATTTATGAAGTGGATTAAGATAAAACTCGTTTTAGGTTTAGATATTAAGGTATTACATCATCATATGGATATTTATCCACATTGGATAACCATTTTAACACATTTTTAACTAGTTATAGAAGGAATGTCTTATCATTATTTTATAGATTTTATTTTTTGCAGAAGGCATGAAAAAGTAAACTATTAGACTAAAAGATGAATTGAAAATTGATTATGGAAAAACAATGGTTGTAAATTTGAATATGAAATAAAAATAGTATAGGTACATTTTCATATCCTCTCAGACAATATGGAAAAAGTAATTCCATAACATTAGAAAAAGTTCTTGAAATAAAATTAGACATGTTATTGTCATTTTTGATGTTATCAATTATATTTTCATGATTCTTTGGATTATGCATTTGTGGTTTTTAACATTTTCCTGGCCTTGTTCCATGTCAATCTCCATCAGTATTTTGGTGTTAGTTTCATATTCGATGTATGTTTTTTCACGTCCCACCTATGTTCACCTATTTAAAAATCTTGTAAGTTTTATTCTACATGATTTTAATAAATTCCATTCTATTTTTTAAGATGATATTTTATTTACCCTTTTTACAATGTGGGTTTATAGGAATTACTTTTCACATGTTAATCCTTTGATAACTAAGATGAATTTCAGGGATGGAACTTATTTTAATAGGGTTAGAATGTAACATCCTTTGATGTTGTGTATTATTTTTTTACTCAATATAATATTGAAAATGTATTTTTTAAAATAAAAACTGAATTTATCAAGTGTTACAAAATACATTGAGTTTAGCTTTTGTTTTATGCACCACTGAGTGTATCATTCGATACACACTGCATAGAGATTTAAAAAAATGTGACATATAATTAAAATATTATTATTTAATATGACTTTTTTACCTAGCTATTAGAATGGAAGGTGTGGATATTATTAACTAAATTATGAATATATGGTTTAACATGTATTTATAAGGAATTATTTTGTGACTAATTAATTATGAATGAAAATAAAATCCTTTTTATAATAAAAGGATGTATTTTTCTCATAACTAATTTTATGCACACATGTTTTCTTGACAAATTATATTTATAAGAAAAATTTGTTAATTATATTAATGAAATTTTTATTATATATATATATATAATATAATGTTTGATAATAATTTTATAGAACTTTTAGACAATATATTAGAATAAATAAAATTGTATGTTTCAAACATTATTTTTTCAGAAAAAGAGTTCTATCACATTTTTCACACTTATTTTAATCCAAATTTATGGAAAAATTAGAAATATTATTTTAAAAAATAAATTGTATTTTTAAAATCATTATATCAATATAATCTTATGGTAAATATTTGATTTGTTTTTCAAAAGTTTCATTATTTATGATTATTGAAAAATACAGAATTTTAATTAAAAGATGAATTTTTTATAACATTATTTAGAAATATCAAATAAATATTAAATTTAATTTTATGTAAAATTAGTTTAGTTATGCATCTATTAATCCAATTTATTTAATTATAAAAAATTCAAAATTGAAATTTTATATAATTTTTTTTACTTTTGATTATGTTTTCTTTGAAAATTGGATTTCTCATAGCAAAGGTGAGATTAATTTTAAATTAAAAAATTACACATATATGAATGAAAATTTTAAAAAATGAATTAAATATTAGAAATAAAATAATTTAAATTTTTTAATAAGTTAAACATAATTTCTGACCCAAATGAATAGCGAATACAGAAAAAAAACATCATGGTTAAGGTAAAATTGGGTTTTCCGAGGAGATAAACTAAATGGATAACTATATAAATTGCCTAAAAATATATATTTTATGGAAATATTTAGACTCTAATGTGAAATTATCTATAATAGTTCATTTTTATCCCTGTTTCATATGAAAACAATTTGGGTACAACATTATCTTTACAAATAATTACTTTTGTGCCACTTAACTCATGTATAAAAGTCCACCAATCTTCTATCATATTCACAACTTCAAACTATTCATGGTTCATATATTTACTAAAATAATCACATAAAAATTACATCATACCATCATATAATATTTTTTTGGAGGAAATCCATCCTAGGAAGTCTTGCGCTAAAAAAACAATGGTGGTTTCTGGATGTAGTTGTAACGTTCTTCAATGAGCACTTTTTTATATAATCTTCCAATACATTCGATTATTATTATAACATGATGATATAATAACCTATGTATCATCAATTTAGTCCTTGTTTACATCAATTTAATTACCTAAAACCATCTTCAATTCTATCAAATGGGTTAGAATATCATTGTTCATGTGTACGACATACTACCACCTCCCGAATCGATATCATTTGTTTCATTATCACCTCTCATGGATGGGTATGATGATTAATATAAAATATATATATATGAAATTTATAAATTAATTATAACTAATTATCCATTATATCATATATAAATTTTAAAATGTCTATTCCATGGTGGATATGATAACATCACTCGTGTGCACAGCAGACTACCTCATTGCGAAGTGATTTGATTCATTTTTCACTAATGATTTACATCAATGATAACATGGATAAATATATGTGATATAAATTAAACAAATGCAATATTGTTGACTAATTTATCATTACTAAAAGATAATATATCATTTTATTTCTCACCTTCCCACTCATTTAATGATGGTAACATCGTCTGTGTATGTGTGGACTACCACCATGACAAAGTGATGTGACTCTCTCTTCATCACCACATCACATTAATGATATGTATAAGAATAGTTAAATAAATTATATTGTAATTTTCATATTTTTATAATGTTATAATTATACTATATTCCTTCCCTTATTTCCATAATGATCATTAAAAATTGGAAATGTTTCTCATGCGTACGTACGACTTACTGTCTACATGATCATAATGTACTTCATTTTAAAAAAAAAATTATATTTAGCTATTGGTATTAAAAGTATAACTTGGTTATTAATATTATAATACTATATTTTTTATTATTCCATAGGTGATTTAACCTTGATAAAAGTAATAGGACTACAAGTAACAAATCAAGACATGTATGAAAAACAAAGCGGTAATTACTCAAAAAATGAATTAATTATAGAATTATTAGTCAATGGAAAATAAAGGGAAATTATTAAATCATATATGGTATTATTTATATAATTATGTTTCATTAATTTATGTGTAATAGTCATAAATTTACTATATAGTATGATTTAATGAGTGCAATGGATGTCAAGACATATGGTATGAGATTTTTGTCGGACTTTTATTTTCTATGAGACAAAATAAATATATGCCAAAGGTTTTTTTAATTTGGATTATATATTCAAAATTCATGTGTTTTTTATAATTATACTTAAAATTATTTTTATTTACATTTCCATTTTTAATATCTCAATTTCATGGGCTTCACGATTCAAATGTTTCCAAATCGATAAGTAATTTTTGTCTCAATTTGCATTATTTGAGACATATGATTTTATTATATAGAAATATACTTGACCATGGTATATCTAAATACAATATAACAGGTAACATCATGATACTATTTATACGCATGTTATTTTAAATTTCATGTAATGATATTTTTTTGTGGATATTATGTTTACGCGTTTAGAAAGTGGTAATGATTTTCTATTACAATGTCATCATTTATTGGGATTGTTTATAATCATGATTCTAATTATAAAATTTTATGGTACATCTATCATGAAACTAAATAATTTTATTCATCTCTTGTTTTGTCATCAAAATAAATTTTCTTCTTCATTTTCTACTCTTTATGTACTCAATAGTTCAAAAATAATGTTCATATTTGCGGATGAAAAAAATTATTCTTCTAAAACAATGTTAGCTACTTTTTTTGAAAAATTATATTAAAATTATTCTGATTATTTATTTATTAAATTTCTACAAGGTTTTAATTTTTACAACAAAAAATTAATAAATTATTCATTTTTTTTCATCAAATAACGTTTGACCTTTATTTTGAAAATAATATTTTCTTAACCTATACGACAAAAATATAATTTCCCACCATCATGAAATTTATTTGATTTAAACAATAATTTATATGTTTTGATGTTTATTATCTAAGAAAATTATTTCCAAAATGTTTTATGATTTTAAAATTTATTTTTAATGTTGAAAGGATATTTTCTACTTGAAATGTTTTAAATAATTTTTAAATCATCCATTATAAGTTTTCAAAGTAATTTTCAAATAAGGGGATTTAAAAAATATTTTATGATTTTATGTTTTAAAAATTAATTTCCAATGAAAAATATATTTTTTCAATAAATTTTCAAAGTGATTATTCAAAATCATTATCCTTTTTTGATGAAATACTTTTATGTACCATATGGTTTACTGAAGTTATGATCCATAGATACTATTATTATTATTTATCGGAACAGGTTATGTTTTAAAATAAATGGTATTTATGAAACCCATTTCTCTTCCTCTAGTTGTACCACATTAGAATTATTTTTAAAACCTCTAATTTTTCCATGGTCTATAATATAATGAAATTAAAAAATTATTATGGTACCCACTTCTTTTATTTTGAATATAATAAGATGAAATTTATAAGAAAATAATTTGATTTAATGCATTAGGATATGATTACTGTTTTATGCTCCAATGGATCACATCTAAATGATTTTCATTATGTGATGTGTCTGACCTATATATCTATCCAATGTAATGGATAATGATAAATGTTCTATGAGCTCATAGGGTACATGGGTGTTTAGAACATGTTTGAAAAGTATTGTAAATTGGTTGATATCCCACAACCAAAAAATGGGGTACATGTGTAGCTAGCCTTAGACCAATTCAGGTACAATGGTGGTTATCCAAGTAAAAACATGTTATTAATGTCTTGTTTGTATCCTTCAGATAAGATTTTCAATGCTTTAGTGTATGCCAAAATTTTATTTCTTATTCCAATGTTATGATCTAAAGGATCATGTTCATTGATTTACTTATGTTTAAAGTATTATAAACTAACAATATTTATGTTATGACTCTATATTATGATATTTGATATATAGGTCATGGTTTTCAATTGTTATTCTTATGATTTTATACACTTAGGTTCATGTTATGTTTACATATCTCCCATATTTACCCTTATAGAGCATATATGCACACCCATTTTTTTGTTTCCATTCCCTAGCTTATGAAGAACGGTTATAAGTAGGGTATGTGAATGAAAATTACTTAATGTGATGATCATTATTGGTGACATTAACTATCCTCTATCAAATTAAAAGGTTGTGTTCCTAGTATCTAATAAAATTATACTACTGCAGTCAATAGACATGTTTTTTTGTAATGTATTGATTATTCATATAAAATTTTGTATTATACATGTATTATAATCTTGTTAATATATAGTGTTCTAATAAAGTAGCTCACTAAATCCTAGAAAGGCTAAAAATGAAAATAAATATTTCATCTCTGAAAGATAATGTTAGTATGTAATATTCATAATATAATCAAGTGTGATAGGAATCATTTATTGAAAAAAAATTGGATTGTAATGAATATATTTGGTAAGGAAATGGTTTTAGAGATTACCCTCATAGTATTGAATCAAATTAATATATAGATCCTATAAAGTTGGTATACTTCACATATGATAAAAATTAAGGATCTTGTAATATGAATTACGTATGAAGATAAGATTTTATAAAATATGGTAATGGGGAAGGATTAAACAATATTGGGTTAGAAAAATAAAATTTTGGGGGTAAATAAAGGAGTTGACAAAATTTCATGGTTTTTGAAGGATTAATTCACAAGTATCTATCTGTGAATCAAATATGTGGATCAGGGTATAAAATTAACATTAAAAATAATAAATGTATCATGAAGGGAAAAAAGGTGTAGCTATAATATAAGGAATGTTCATGAAGGATAATATCATTCTTTTTAGTGGAGAATATGATATTTGCTTAATCCCAAAGGATGAATAAAATATATTATTTCATAAATATTATAGATCCAACAATACTCAGAATATCTTTTTAAAATTGACGATGCTCATGATATACCTAAAATATAAAATGATCTTAAAAATATATAAGTGATGTTTTTAAAAAGGGATGATTATTTGAAATGTGTAATATTAAAAGGATCATAAATCTATAAGGATTCTATAATTTGTTCAAGTTTATGTGTGTGGGCCTATATAACATAGATATATTAATGGGGAGATATATTATATCATTTTCATTAAAGATTGTAAATGGATGGAATGGTTTGTAGTTATCACTCACAATTTTAAGGTGTTTAGTTATATTAATTAGTATTATAAGAATGTTTAAATTATTCATGGCTATAAAATTTTTAAATAATATACTAATAATGGTGTAATATTTACAAATAGTCAGGTGGAATACTGTCTCAAGAACCATAGGATAAGGCTATATGTATTAGTAATGAGACCACGTTAATAAAATATTATAGTCTAGAGAAAAAGATAGATCATAAATAATATCACAAGAAGGATTATTATTTATAAATAACAATAAGTGATTTTTTTCAATTAATAAATCCCGAAATTGGTCTTTATTTCTAATAGATTATTGTTGGGTCCATGGGAAGAAAAGACCTAATAAGTGATGTGGTATGAAGAAATGAAAATGTTGAATTTCATCTGAATCATGATGTTAGTGTTTTATTATAAATTAGATGAAACATATAATGTTTCAATATCATGGATATAAATGTATTTTTTGGATAGCATAGAAATATAAATGAATATAAATTTTAAAATAATTTTCTAGGAAATTTTGTTGAGAGAAATTATTTCACTATAGTAGATAATGAAAAAAATATTTAGTAATTTTGTGGACCAATTATAGATGCATGTGATAAGGATGTGTGAATTTAAAGGGGATCACATGATTATAATTATAATTAAGGGTAATATAATATTTATGAGAATAATGAATTTAGACTAGAAATAACACAAAAATCAATGATGAGAGTAGAAATTGATGGGCATAATATCATAGGTGGATAGACAAAAAAATATTACAATTAAGATAATTAAGACAATAAATAATATCACAATTATCCAAATAATATAAAATACTGTGATGAATAAACTACAAAAGAATACAACCATTTTAAATTAGTGTATGATGAGTGTAAACAAATTGAAATAAGTCTAACATGATACATCTCTTCAAGACTGACAGATATGAACATCATAGGGAACAAATAATCTTTCCATAACATATTTAATGAATATTGATTGTGTATTTTAAACAATTAATATATCATGTGTATGTGGTGTAGATCTCCAAAATTCTAGTGTACAAATTTATATTTGGTAATGTGTATGACATGCATCACCATACATGTAAAGAATTATAATGTCCTGAGACACTACTATATATTTAATATTTTAAATAAATTCAATATATAGCTTGTAATTCATGAAACACCACATTATATTACGTTACACATAAGAGAGTTATTCATAAATATCTTGTATTACATGTAATAGAGACCTTCCTCAATAGCTTGCGTCATACGCATGACTGAGTTTCACCAAACAACGATATATTATGAAAAAACATTTATTTAACATAATATTATATTATATATCCATTATGTTAGTTTTTCTGAATATTATTAAATAAATTATGAAAATTTAGGTGTTATATAAATATAAAATGAATTCATTGGTTTCCAATTAACTAAAAATGAAAATAACAACCAATTTCTTATTAAAAGAAATACTATTATATTTATGATCCTGAAAGAGTTCTTCCTTAATAAAAATAAATAAATATAATAAATAAATTATTTTAATGAAATATATATTTCATATATTAAAGAAAATATTTTTATATTTATCTATTTGGTTTTATATACATAATATTAGAACATAACCAATTTTATACATAAAAACTTATATTTTTATAAAGGAAATTTCCAATTTTTAATAGAGAAACCATTTTAAATTCTAATTTTTACAGCTGAGTTGATTTAATATTTCAAAATAAACATCATCATTGAAATATGATCTTAATAATTAGGTTATGGTTAATTTTTTATTTTTTTTGAAACTTCTCATTTTTTTTAATGAATAGTAAAAAAATACACAAATTTAATTCAAAAATGATTTTTCATCTAATTTGTTTTTATGGATAAATTGTAATTTTAATTGGTTTAATGTTTAATTGGGTCCCATTTTTATAAATTAATTCATTTAATTTCATTTTAATCAACTTCAATTTGAAATACATTATAAAAACATAAGGAACTTTCATATGTTTTTACTTTGAAACCCCGCATTTTCATCCAGCCTATGGGATGAAATTTAAATTAATTGCTATCAATTATAGTATTGGAATTTAGAATAATTTATTAATTAATTGGAATCATAATAATTTATCATTTATAATAATACCAATTTTATTCGAACAAAAATATTAGTGAAATTAATTACAATTAATTAAACAATTTAAGGTAAAATTTAGCTAAATAATGAATGAACCATTATATTAGGGGGAAAAGGACCTATTTACTTTTCCAAAACTAGTTTTATGGTACTAACTCTAACATTAAACATAAATTGTTTATTTGGGTTTGTTTTTAGGACTTTTTTATAGGTAAGAACTTGTGTACACCAAACTTGTTTCTCAAAATCCCAAGTGAGTCATTTTCTTTCAGTGTAAAAGGCCTTCATATCTTCACATTCCTAAAACATATCAAAACAATTATTTCAGGAAAATATATTCCCATAAATATTCAAAAAATTCTTAACATATACCTTGATGCCTTTATTTGGTCAGAAATTCTTTCCAAGGAAGCCTTTTGGAACAAACCATAAGTTGTTATCCAATTAAGAGATAACATATTCTCTTATGCTTTTTAATTTTATTACCTTTCTCAAACCCTTATATCATAATATTAAATTATTATATAATAAATTAGTATCTTAAATATAGTAGTATTTTTATGAAAATAATTATACCTAAACATATTCACATTTCCATCTAATGGTTAGTGAACATATTGATTCTGTGTACGACGAACTACTGCCTCATGAAACAATGATTGTTTATTCTTCACATACCACCTATCACGGTAGAAATTATGGTGGAAAATATGTATATACATGATATATATTATGTTTATTATGTTTTTATACCTTTCTATTCATTTTATTACACTTACCGTTAATAAATTTTATTTTTATGTTAATATGATAACATCATTTGAGGATGTGTGGACAACCGCCCCTTGAAGCTTTGTGATTCGCTCACACTAAACATGAAACTTTTAAAGTATTGTTTTAATTAAAAATATGTAACATAAAAACCTTCTATATTATATTAATGACATAATTAACTTTCATAAAATATACTATATATATATATATATATATCATTTTCATTATTATTATTCACACCCTTAAGATGTGATAACATCATTCGTGAACATGATGACTACCACCTCCCCGACATGATGTGATTCTTTATTCATAATAATAATTCTATATATAAGTACATATGATTATATAATATGGTATTTTTGATATATTTATCATTCTGTAATGATATGGTGTTACTTTACATTATTCCATAATGATCATTGAATGATGGGAATGCTACACATCTGTACGTACAACCAACTGAATCCATGATCGTAATTTCATTAATTTTCATAAGCATATATAATGATTAATTTTAAAAATATAACAGATTTATAAATATATTAATTTTTTTTCATTATTATACTGGAGATTTTATATAATTACCCCCTTTTCTATATTTGACCTACGAAAGTAATTTTTGACACATAAACTGAATTTTGTCAAAACACCCGATTTAAACATAGTTATTTAAGTACTTGTATAAAAAATAATAATAACTAAAAGAAAATTAATTATAGAAACGAAAAGTTTTCACAATAATGTATTAAATTAACACAATTTAATTATATTAGATGTTAATGGACATTCACCTGAAATAAACCTCAAGGTAAGGGATTTAGGTCTTACTTTTCTTTCTGTAAGGCAGTATTTATTATTGGGATACTAATTTATTATATATTGTGTAAATACTGCAACATTGAAATATAATATCTTTAATTAAATTATATTCATGTTATATAAATGTTTTAATAATTGATTAAAACCTTTCAGTTTTCCAATTAATTTTTACCACATTGGGAAGGGATTTCGTCTCAATTTACATTCCATTGAGAGTTATTTGTTATTATGCACCTATTATATTTTATATAATGAATATACTACCATTTATCATTTTATATAATGAATATCATTACTTGAATGATATTATAACTTTTTTTAATTTCATTCTTTTCTGATTCTTATGATTTAAAATGTTTTAAATTGGTATGAGACACTTTGGAATAATTGACCATAATTTTCCATAGGAATTTACTTAGTAGATCTTTTTAAAATATTTTCATTCATAAATGACAACAACCCTTTATTTTATTCCACTTGTGTTATTCTGTTTTGATAGAATATTTAATCTTACTACTGATGGATTATGATTTATATTTAAAAGGGTAGTATTCACTTTCACATCCATGATTCACTTTAGTCCCCTTGAAATATTCAATTTCCAATGATCATTTAACATTGAATTTCCCCGAAATTTCCATATTAGTTCGCATAGATATGATTATTTCTTAAAAAATATACCATTTTTCATACATTTCATACTTTGATAGTTATTTTATTATTTAGGGAAATATTCATAAACATGTATCCTTTATTCAATATAGATATTGTATAAGGAACTTTTTTTTATTTAAATACTTCAAACATGAAATATATAGGTAGTTGAGCGGTTGATGAAAGTAATAGTGGTTATAGACTAGTTAGTTAAGGAATTATAGACTGAGGAATGGTTAATTAAATCACCTCGATGCATTGGTAGTCTCATGGGGTGAATTAGTCCTGCAAATTAGTAAAGTGTAAAATACCTGTTGACGGTATAGGTATAATGTGCGTGGGAAACATGAAATAAAAAAAATATGAATTTCCCTCTTTTATCTTAAATTATTATTAATCAATGATATTTTTCATCAACATATCTATGAATATATTTTTTTTAATTTAATTTATTAAATGGAATATGTTTTATTTTCAAGCATTGCTAAATTTATTTTTACGTATCAATTTATTTGAATGGAATTTGATTCCATTTATTACCTTATTGTATTGTTTATGCACTTCTAGTTAGTTTATTTTTTACATGGCAGGTGTGTTCAAATATTTTATTTTATATATTGTCTTTTCTTATTTATTCTTTATTAGTTACACTATACTTTAACCTTACTAAGAATTTTATCTAACTATTATTATTTTTTACCTAGGAATAAAAGAAGAGTACTAAAAAATATATGAATGGATTTATTAGAGGGAATAGAGTTATCCAAGAAGATATTAATTTATAATGAATGAAAACAAATATGTTATAATTAATTTATTCTATTTTAATACAAGACTCGTCTATATATATTGATACCATGACTAGTAAAATATTCGGTATGGAAGGACTTGATTCCGTTGTAATCATACCAATGTAATTAGTATTAGATGCCATATCTGAGCTATATGGGGTTAGGTGGATAAATTTGGTATCAGAGAATGTTTAGAAGAATCATTGGGAACTATATTTAGGAAAACATAGGTTATATAACATAACCTTATTGTATAAATTGAAGATAATTATATAAGAACATCATAGAATTTTGTTAAGGTACAGTTTATGTGGAGATTCCTGGAAATAAATCCTTGTATAGATACTGGAAGTTTATGTGGTTTTAGTAAAGATGTACATTGGAGTAATAACTATTAAAATGTGTTCTAAGCCTGAGTATAGGTAAACTGGTACATGACAACGAGCCTTACTTCACACCTAGTCTGACACTCGTGGGGGACATGCATAGGATAATTCAATTTTTATTTTCAAACTATTATAATGGTTTAAATAGATAATTATAATAAAAAACATCGGTTAGACCAATGGTGTTTTAGATTTATGTTAATGTTTCATGATTTTGAAATACAATAATGGATATTATGGATATACTCTAGACCAAGTAAGGACCAATGTGAAAATGGATGAAGTATTTATGTATTGTGTTTGAATTGAAAACGTTAGTTAAAAAAAATATTTAGTGAGTAACAAAAATTCAAGGATTTCCATCATCGTTATTTCAGAAATTATATTAATTAAGTTTTACAAAATGAAAAACTATAAGATGGGTGAAAACAATCAAATCCAGTAAGGCCGCAGGTCTTGAACCCATGACCAAATGATGATAAGGGTTTTAAATCACCCAATAAAATATGAAATGTCCGGGTTAATTTTTCATTGATTTTATTTTAAAAATTTAATTAATAAATGTCTATGATGAACCAATAGTATATGTTTTTTAGGATTAGAGATTGATATATTAACCATATTGGTTTTGAATTATAGTTATAGAAAAATAGTTTGACATTCTAATATTTTATGGTCCCTAATATCATTTAAAGGTATATATTGTATAGTCATCCATTAAAAAGTTTTATTGGTAATTAATTTATAGGAGTAATGGTTTGAATTAGAATTTGATTAAAGACCAACCAAATGAAAGAATTTTTTATATGATATTGAAACCTATAAATTAATAATATTTTAATATATTCTAATGTAGTAAAATAATTACCCAAAATAAGGATAAATAATTTGAAATAACATGTCTACATAATAGCTTAATTTCTATTGAAATAATGTTCTTACGAGTCATCAATGATTTGTGGCTTTGAGGGCCTCAACCTTCTATTGATCATTCTCTTATTTTTTATTGATGAACTCATTCACTCCATATATATATACATTTAATCTTTTACTCAAAGTATATATTTTCACATTCCGCTAATGTTCTCCATTGTAGAAACCTAGTAACATTATTATGAATTTGACCTTTGTACTTCCCATTCTCTCTTTTTAGTGGATGTATTAGGAAACCTCTTTAAAATGTGGGATTTTAACATATTGAATATCAAACAATATATTATGAAGAACTTTTTTAAATTTCAAGGGTGCAATTTAATTATGGTGGGGAGGATGTAACACCTCAAAATTCTGAAGTACAACTCTTTATTTGATGGCTTATATTACTTACATCCCTAGGCAGGTGAGGTAATATAATACCCTAAGAAAATCCTATATATATAATATTTTTATTAAATTCAATATATAGATTATACTAAACCATGCAACAAGTTATATTGTGTTACATGCAGGAGTGGCCTCCCTCGATAGCTTGTGTTACACGCAAGAAGAAAACTTCCTCTATAGCATTCATTATATGCAAGACCAAGTCTCACCCAAAAACGTTATATTATTAAAATTTTATTATTTAATTTAATATTATATAACCTTCATATAATGTTATTAGTTATAAATAGTATTAAATAAATTATAAATATTAAAAGATTTTTTAATGATAAAAATAATTCATTTTTTTCTAATTAAATACAAATGAAAATAAGAACCATTTGGATATAAAAAGAAATATTATTATATTTATACTTCGAAAATAATTTGTCTTAAAAAATAATTAATTACAATTATTGAATGATTATAATGAAATAAATATCATATATATTTAATCAGATGTTTTATATATTCATCTATAAAGTTATAGAGTCGTAAGATAAGAACAAACCTTATTTTACACAAAAAACACCATTTTTTATAAAGGAAATATTATGATCTTTTAATGGAGAACCTATTGAGCAAGGATTGTTTTCAACAAACCCAATATTTTTTAAGAGGATATTGTTGAGAAAAATACTCTATCTCTTTATGATGATTTTGATGTTCACAAATACCCTTATTTGTAATTTTAATGATTTTCCATTTAGTATATTTTAGGAAATTAATATTATTTATTTCTCTATTTTGAAATAATATTTAAGCATTTTAATCCACATGGGATATTTGGAAAAGTTTTTGGAAATAGTTTTAAAATATTAGCATTTTCTGGAAATTCAGTTAATGCATTATGTTTTCGAAATTAAATTTAATGTGTACAAGAAAAACTCTTCATACCATACGTTTCATGAAATATTTTTTATTTCTCTATTTTGGAATAATTCTTAAGAAATTTAATCTGTGTGGAATATTTGGAAAAGTGTTTAGAAATTATTTTAACATATTAGCATGTTTAGGAAATAGTGATCATGCTCTACATGTTCAAAACAAACATTAGTGTGTTCTAGAAACACTATTCATACCCTACATTGAGGAGCGTATCGAAAGGACAAAATATGTCATATATAGTATATCAGCAAAGTATGGCTATGAAACCATATGTTATCAGAAAATTATGGAAGAATAACCATATGTTTGGAAGGAACCTTATGTTCGGTATATCAAATAAGTATCTAAGAAGAACCATATGTTTGGAAGGAACCTTACATCCAGGATATTAGAAAATATTAGAAGAATAACCCTCCGTTAGTATGGAACATGAAGTTTGTTTCTCAAATGTATGGTTCACCAACCTTACTTTTGTAAACAACCTTACGTAGGATCATGTACCATTATATACCATATGTTTTAATGTTGAAGAGAAATGTATGGTATATGAACCTTACGTTGTGAACATTACATTGTGAACCTTATGTAAAGAGAGTGTATGCTATGCAGTTCAACCCTATGTTTGGTGTCAGAAATATAAAATATGACTTTATTGAGCAACGGTCTTTATGAAGATTATTAGGATGATTTCAATCCTTATTAAAAGAAGAATTTTAAAGAACATATTTAACTGATTTAAAGCCGTTTATTTTTGACTCAAAGGATAAATTTAAGATGATATTTTAAAGATGAATATTAAGGTGAGTTACAACTGCTCTGTTTTTCAATTATTTGAATATCGTGATTCTAAAGGTGACTTTTGGGGATCTAAATTTATAAAGGAAAACACTCATATTTATTCTATTTATTCGTGTTATTTTGTATTACAGAGCAAGCAGAGAATCTTAAAAAAGAAGAAAAATATATTTAACGAGCTCTTCAGTTCATTATGACTACAGTTTTATAGAGATATACGAGTCACACAGATATGCTACTACTGTGATCTATCGAACTCTGTTTTCTGAAGAAGAAACACATTGACGATTTATTGTTTCTATATTGAAGATATATTATGAATTCATTTTTGTTTGTGTTTCATAATTTATTTCAATATATATTGCATTTGGATCAGCTCAGAACTACTTCTACTTGAAGATCGTTCTTTCTATATAAGATGATCAATTGACTGGCGTTTTCATACTTTTTCAACTACGAAGAAAAAAAAATTATTTTCAATCAAATAAACTTTTTATTTTGATTAATTTTCTTCTCATACTAAGCTATGTATTCGGTTCTATGTATGAACCAGACGGATTTATTATTATGCTTACCTTATAAAGGTGTCAACTGCCTGCACTCGGTTGTGGACGGTCTGTTGATAAGAGAAGTAGATAGCGAAAATCACTAAGCTCGCTGAGTAGATTGTTGGGGGAGTGGAATAGTGTCCTTTTATTCCCTGAACCACTGTACATCGTTGAGTACTTTAATTATTTTATTTTTTGCTGTATAAACAATCTGAAAAATATAAAAGGATTAAATTTTCATCATCATGATTTGTGAAGAATTTGAAAAAGGCTCAATCCCCCCCCCCTCTTTTGTGTATTTGGTATAACTCGATGCAACAATTGGTATCAAAGGTGGTTCATTTGGTAAAGCTATAACAAGATGACTATTTTTGGATTATACATAGAAAAATGTCGGATACACAAGAGGGTATGTAAATGGTTCAACCTCCGTACTTCTACTGTGATAATTATTGATACTGGAAATCAATGTTGATCATCTACTTAATGAACCTTGGATACAAAGTCTTCTAAAAAAATTCCAACTCCCTATGAGATTCCAGAAATACCTGAATCATGGATTGATGATATTGAATAATAGTAAGGCATAAAATCAAAATCTATGAATGATATAATATGTTGTCGTAGACCAGATGAATTCAAAAGTGTATCCCAGTGCATAACGGCTTATGAAATGAGGCAGAATATACTAGTTTCCTATAAAGGAATTAAAGTTGTCAAACAAATGAGGTATGCCATTACTAAATTGAAATTTTATAGATTCATAATGTTTGAAGGAGAAAGAATCACTTTGATGAATGGAAAGAATATAGGAATGGTTAATAATATCACTTTCTTGGGTGTGCCTAACAAACAAGAGGATTAGGCCCTGAATGTTCTAAGATTACTACAACCTAGGTGGATTGGAATTTCGGCTACTATTATGAAATCATCACCGGTTAAAAATATTACCATGAGATATTTAATTGGAACACTTATGATTTATAAATCTGAGATGGAAGATGTAGAAAGTGAGCCTAATGAAATGATCAAGAGGGAAAATACTACTTTGAATGTAACATCCCAATTGAAGAGAAGTATATGAATAATGAAATTGAAATGAAATCAAAGAGTTCTAATTAATCAAATTTAGATACCGGACAAGCTCATATAGCTAGAATGTTCAGTAAATTCTATATAATGAAGAAGGGATTTAAAAAATCCTTCAAAATGATGAAAAATAACTAAAGGATGTCAGATGCTATGAATGAAAAAATATGGGTCACATTAGACATGACTATCCGCAATTAAAAGTAGAAAATAAAAAAAAATTCAAAAAAATGATCATGATAGAAAATATAAAATAGAAATGAAAGCCTCTTGGGGTGTTTTTGATGACTCCAATAGCTCATCAAAGGCTGACTCAAAAAAGGAAGAATCAAATTAAAAAGCAAATATGTTCTTTATGGTAGAAGCTGATGAGGTACAATCTTATTACTCCTCTAATTCAAATTCTAGTTCTAGATGTTAAAATAAAAAACTTTCAGCCTACTGTAATATTCTGGAAGAAATATGACTCCTAATTTAAGAAACATAAATCACTGAAAAATATTCATACTGCTGTTTTAAGAGAAAGAGACACTCTTCTAAAATAACATCATGAGTTAATTGAAAAATATAACTCATCAAACACAAACACTACATATAATGAAAATGAAAAGAAAACACTACAAACTGAATTAGAAACATATAAAAGTTATGCTCTCAATTTTACAAAAGTAGAAAATACACTAAATGAAATTCCTGGAATGAATGTGATTAAAATGGAAGGATATGGAATATATTGTAATGGTGATAAACCAAAACTATATAAGATTCATTTTTTCCCAAGTACAAATGGTAAAATTTTCAACTACTATGGAACAAAAGGTCACATATATAGAAGCTGTTATTTAAGGAAACCAGATATATGTGTGATTAGGAAAGCCTTTTTAGTAAGCAGTTTATATGATTTTATTGATTATAAGAAAACAATGAATGTCTGGATTCCCAGATCATTTATACCTAACACTACTAGACCCAATAAAATATGGGTACCAAAACAAACCTTTGTTTAAATGCCTTTGTAGGAAGGTCATAGAAGAAGAAAAAATAATATATGGTATATGGACAACGGATGCTCTAGGAAAATTAGTGGAAACTCATAAAATTTCAGAACACTAACTCAAAATGATGGAGGATTAGTCACATTACGTGACAATTCCAAAATTAAAATAATTGGCATTAGAACTGTTGGATATCTAGAAGAAGTCGCAATCAATAAAGTACTCTATGTACTAGGATTGAAACAAAACGTAATAAGTATATGTCAACTCTTTGATGATGGATATTTTCTTGATTTTTCTTACATATGCAGTTATGTTTTTAAAGATAAATTTCTCAAATTTAGATCATCTAGTACTGATAATGTTTACACCCTGGACATAAATTCCACATGTAAACAAAAAGTAAAATTCTAATATTCTAAGATAAATGTATCTTGGATATAGCATAGAAGACTTTGATATTTAAATTTATATTCTTCACATATTTTATCGTAGAAACAATTAGTTTCTAATTTTCTTAGTCTCAAATTTGAATGTGATATATTCTGTAAGTCATGTCAAATTAGAAAGCAGCATAAATCATCATTCAAATATGTTAACAAAATTTCTACATATATCCCCCTAAAACTTATCCATATGGATTTGTTTGGGCCTTCGAAAATATCAAGATTGAATGGTAAATTTTTTATATATGTTTTAGTTAATGACTATTCTATATTTACTTTGATTTTTTAATAAAATATAAAAATGAATATTTTACTATAGTTGAATGTTTTTCCAATGATGTTCAAAATGAAAAAGGTTTTAAAATAATTTCATTAAGAAGTGATCATGGTGGAGATTTTGAGTATCTGGAATTTAATTTCATTTCCTCAAATATGGGTATTAAACACACCTTATCTTGTACCAAGAACACCTCAACAAAATGGAATTGTTGAAATAGGAAATAGGGTGATTAAAGAAATGGTTGGGACTATTTTAATTGAATACATTATTCCTACCTATTATTGGGACGAATATGTAATCACAAAATGCTATATAATGAATATAGTTTTAATCAGAACAATTTTTAAAATAAAACCCTATAAACTATGGAATAATAGAAAACATAAAGTAAATTACTTTAATGTTTTTGGATTTATGGTTTATAACTAAAATACAAAGGACAATCGCGGTATGTTTGATCCAAAATCTGATGAAGGCATTTTCTTTGGATATTATGCTAGAACCTTGGATTATAAAGTTTTTAATAAAAACTTAAGGATTGTTGAAGAATTATTTCATGTGAAATTTGATGAATCTAATCCCTTTGAGAAAAAGAAAGACCAAATTGATGTATTTGACTCCAATGAGAACATGTGACTAGATAAATGGATATATGATTTTGAAAGAAAATACATATAAAAGTCAGTCTAATTCAACAGAACATGAAATTGATGAACATAACAGTGTACTACATATACAATCTAGAACCCTAAAATATCACCCTTAGAAACTCTTATAAGAGACATATACACTGGAATAAAAACTAGAATAAATGTTAGAAATTTTGTTTAATTTTATACCTTTATATCCCAATTAGAACCTAAGACATTAGAATAATACATAGTTGATGAAATTTATATGATAGTAATGAGAGAAGAAATAAACTGGTTCAGAAGAAATGAATTTTTTAAATTAGTTTAAAGACCTTAGAACTATCCTATTACAGAAACTAAATAAGTTTTTAGAAATAAAAAATAAAATCAAGGAATAATAAATAGAAATAAATTATGACTAGTAGCTAAAGGCTATAATATAGAAGAAGGTATAGATTATGATGAGACATTGTCACCTGTAGCTTGATTTGAATCAATTAGAATCCTTTTATCCTATACATCTTATAAGAATGTTAAATTATTTCATAGGGATGATATGTCTTCCTTTTGAAATGGTTACTTATAGGAGGAAGTTTATGTTGTGCAACATCTTGGTTTTGAAACTTCAAAAAAACCCAATTTTTTTTCAAACATACTAATGCTCTTAATGTCCTTAATGAAGAACCTAGAGCTTAGTATGAAAGATTAAGCTCTTTTCATTTAAAAAATTATTTTACTGTTGGGATGGATGATCCAACATTATTTAAGAAAAATATTAACTCTAATACTTTATTGGTTCAAATTTATTATGATGATGTAATTTTTGGTTCAACAAATGAAAATATGTTTCAAGAGTTTTGAAATTTAATGCAAAACTAATTTGAAATGAGTATGATGGGTGAATTATGTTTATTTTTAGGACATCAAATTTAAAAAACAGATTTTGTAAATGTTTTAAATCAAAGATAATATGTTACTGATTTACTTATGAAATTTTCACTTGAAAACAATAAGACATGTACAACTCCTATGTGTACTGATATAAAACATGATCTGGATGAAACTGGAAAATCTATTGGAAACATGTTATAAAGAGTTATGATTGGTAGTTTATTATATCTTAATACTATCAGACCTGATATATTGTATTTAGTATGTATTTGTGCAAGATTTCAATCCAATCCTAAAGAATATCACATATGTTCTTTTAAAAGAATTTTTAAATATTTAAAAGGAACTATTTTTCAATATATTTTCTATCAAGAAACTTCTTATTTTAATTTAATTTCATATTCAGATGATGACTTTGGATTTTGTAGGTTAGATAGAAAAAACACATTAGGTACTTGTCACTTTTTTGAAAAACATTTAGTGTCATGGTCTAGTAAGAAACAACATTCAGTTTCCATGTCAACAGCCGAGGAAGAATATGTATCTGCAAGTAGTTTTTGTGCACAAGTATTTTGAATAAAAAACACTCTTATGGAATCTGGACTAAATTTTAATAAAAAAATTGTTTTTTGTTATACTTCAAGTGCTTTAAATATTTCAAAAACCCCTATTAAACATTCTAGAACTAAGCATATTAGTATCCGACATCACTTACTAATTGATCATGTTCAAAAAAGGATATATTATTAGAATTTGTATGAAATGAAATTCAATTAGCTAATATTTTTACTAAATCACATCCAACTATAAGGTTTGACTTTATTAAGGAGGAGTAAGGTTTAATTATTTTTAAATAAATTTTTAATTTTAAATTAATCATTTTAATTCTAAATTTAAATGTATCTATTATTACATTTTTAATAATAATTTAAAAAACATAGTTAGTTCAAATTCAAAATTTTTCCGAATAAGTTTTTTCTTTTAAATAATGTGATAATTACTATATGAAAAATGACAAGGTAATAAAGGATGTTAGAAACTATTTCCAATTCCATACCTGTTCATTTTCTCAAAACCATTCGAATCACTAAATAACCCTAACTTTATTCTTCATCCATAGACTAAAACATTGAAACCCAAAACCTTCAAGCCTTCATCAAATTAAAAAATAAATGGACATGATAACGAGAATTGAGGAAGGAGAAGCTAGTAATGTCAAGCATCAGAGAACGAATGGTAGAAAGATTCTACAGGGAAAATTAATTGATCTTGAATGGTTGTATCAAATAGATCTAATGTTGTTGCATGCCCTTGCATTTCAAAATATCGAGAAGAAAATAAATGGATAAAATATAAATTATCTATATGTGGTAGAGCTTCATCACTTTTTCAAATCTATTTAGTTCAGTCTTGGGGAATAGAGGACACCTTATGTGAAAAAATTGAAGATCATGATTTATCAATCTCATATGTGGAAATAACTAGGATCTTAAAATTCCCTCATAAGGGAGTTTATCAATTCAATTTAATGAATATTGGAGATAATGAACATAAGTCAGAGGACATTATGTCATTTTTAATTGGTTCTACAAGAATAAGAAAAATGTTAGTGATGGATCTGGAACATGATTAGAATTTTTTTTATAATTTTGTGCAAACATGGATTACACCTAGGATGTCAGAGATGGAGAATATTCTGTTTCACACAATGTATTTAATGTTTTTTCTTATGAGTGACATATAGTTAAATATTCCAAGATATATGGTAAGATAGCTCAATTACTACTACTATCCAAAGGAAAGAATGACCTTATATACATATTGGAGATTCATTTCCAAAATTATTGTTTAAGTCTAATATGGTGAGATTAATAGATACCAATGTTAAATGACATCACAGAAATATCATCACTGCTAGAACTATAAGTAAGAATTGATTCTTCTATATAACTGTGTAAGGAACATTTATGCATTTTGGAGCCGAGGAAGACCCAGAATCGGCTCACGGGGAGAGACCTGGTAAATCCAAAGAAGGCATGTTAGAATCTCGAGTAAGTGTAACCTTAAGAAAACTACGATTTGACACCGCTGATATACCTGTAGAGGAGGAGAGTCAATAAGGCCATCACAGGAGAAGGCATAGAGTGGCTCAAGCTAGCGAGGAATCTGGTCAAACAAATATTATTATAGTTGAACCTCTTATAAGCTGTAAATTTATTATAGAATCTACAGTATATGAAATTTCCCTACCAATATTTTCTAAGATTGAGGTCACTCCTCATGTAGAAAAATAAATTGTGCATCCAATTGTTGAAATGCCTAGAGAAGTTTAAGTGCCTAGATCTGAAACTGTACAACATACTAAAATTGATCAAGAGGGATTAGCTCTAGAGGAACATATATTTGAGGAACATGTTTGAGAGGATCTAATATTTGAATAAATCAATGAAGAAGATGCTCAGAAAGAGCAAGAACCTAACCCATCAGAGAACCATTCATAAATTTAAACTGAAATTATTGGTGAAGATTTTCTTGTGGATGATTCAGTAAAGGAAGCAAAGGAAAAATCAGAGTTGAATCCAGTATAGGGGAATGATGAAGGGATTTTGGCTGCTGAATCCCTACTTCTAGCTTTGATAAATCCAGTGGAAGCTCAAACTGAGAATAAAGCACAAGGTTCCTCCAATTCTGAGAATGATCATATGGTGGAGTTAATCCCCAAATTTTATAACAATGATTAAGCTAAAAATGAATATTTGAGAAGAGTATTAGAAAAGGATAGACAAATGTTTCATAACTTGAAAGAATGTTCATTTTATAAAAATGAATGTCGAACTTTTTAAGAAGGAAATGTTAGATGATATTGGAAAACTAAAATTTGAAATGGTAATGAAGTCAGATTTGGTAGATTTTAGAATTTTCATAGAGTGTCAATTTTCAACTATCAGGGACAGTCAAGAATGTACCTCAGGTGCATCTCCGAATCTGATAATGAGATTTTAGGCCATTACAGCAATAATGTGCCCTATGAATAACAGATTGTAGGACTTACAATGTAACATTTCTCTATTATATGTTCTAATGGATAATCTAATGTATATTGTTGACTAGCTTAACTCAGTTGAACTAGAGATTTGTGTTTTTTTGAATAGATTCACAGAGAAACTCAATCAGTTTATAGATAAAGAAGAGTATGTACATGAGTTTTTCAGAGTCAATTTCATTGAAGACATCCTTCTAACTCAGGAAAGTAAGGGATCTCATTGTCTAGTTAGGTGATGGGAAAATGAAAATGTTGTAACTGTAGATGTAAGAGCTCAAGGAATTTATTGAGAGGCACTGATACCCATTTATCAATCCTTTTTATCCCAACGTTGATTCTCATTTTCCATAGTGTATATGTAATTATATTTTCAATAAAATATATTTTCATCCCATGTTTCTTTGTTATTAATTTGTTTTGGTGTACTACCTATGTTAGAATTCCAATAATCTAGATTCAGATATTCATAAATAGTTTATCATAACATTTACATAAGTTCAATGCTATATTAAAATGTGTTTTATTCATTTTTCTATCATTCTTTCTTATATCAAAAAAGGGGGGAGAAATATGGATAAACAAAACATCTTTTTTGGGAGAAATAGGGATAAACACAACTCACAAAATTCATTATTTATAATGAAGGAGATATTATTTAACTTCATAAGGGGGAGAATATAAAAATTAAGAAATTATTTTGTGGTAATAAAATATTGTTTTTATATTTCAAAACATCTATATTATATGCAAATAATTTTGTAAGATAATTTCATTTGTTTTTTAATGGGGATTATGGTCACCAAAAAGTGGGAGATGTTGAAAAAGTGTTGTTTTCAATAATACATTTTTTTTATTAAGGGGAGATCATTTATAACAATACTCAATCTCTTTATTATGATTTTGATGTTCACAAATACCCTTATTTGTTATTATAATGATTTTACTTTGAGTATATTTTAGAAAATTATATTTATTTATTTCCCTATTTTGGAATAATATTTAAGCATTTTAATCTGCGTGAAATATTTGAAAAGGTATTTGGAAATATTTTTAACATATTAGCATGTTTTGGAAGTATTTTCCAGGCTCTACATGTTCATAAATAATATTAACATGTTTTGGAAACACTATTAATACCCTACGTTGAGGAGCATAGAGAAAGGATGAGATCTGTCATTTACAGGATATCAAAAAAGAATAGTTAAGAAAACATACATTATTAGAAAAGGTTGGTTAAGAAACCATACATTATAAAAAATGTATGGAAGAAGAACCATATGTTTGGAAGGACACTTACGTTCGGGATATCATAATTGTATGGATGTAAAACCCTACGTTATTATGGAACGTCATGTTTGTTTCTGAAAAGTATGGTTCACCAACCTTACTTTTGTAAACAACCTTACATTGGATCATGTACTATACTTTTAGAAGCTGATAAAAGTATGGATTATATACTGTACATTTTAAGGATGAAGATAAAAGTATGGTTTATGAATCTTTCGTTGTGAACCTTATGTTCAGATAATGTATGTTATTGAGTTCCACCCTACGTTTGGCATCAGAAATTAAAAATACGACTTTATTGAGAGATGATCTTTATGCAAATTATTAGCACGATTTAATGATGGATTAATAGACTGATTTTGAAGCATGTATTTGATTCATTCAATGCCATTTATATTTGATTCAATGGATCAATTTAAGAGGATCTTTTCATTCTGAATATTACGGAGAGATATGACTGCTTTGTTTTTCATGTATTTGAATATCGTGATTCTAAAGGTGACATTTGTGGATTTAAATTTATAAAGGAAAATCCACATCTTTATTTTATATATGTGTGTTATTTTTTTACAGAGAAAAAATCGTATCATAAAGAGAAGAAAAATATATTTCATAATCTCTTGTGTTCTTCACGACTACAATTTTATAGAGATATACGAGTCACACAAATATGTTGTTACCATGATCTATCAAACTCTATTTTCTGAAGAAGAAACACGTTGAAGATTCATCATTTCTACATTGAATATCTATGGTTAATTCATTGAGGTCAAAGATTTTGAATATATTTTTATATCTATTGCATCCAGATTGGATTAGAACTACTTCTACCTGAATATCATCCTTTTTGAAGATGATGATCTATTGACTGTCGGTTGCGTGTTGTTGCAACTGTGAAGAACAACTGTAAATTATTTTCAAACAAATAATATTTTTATTTTGAGTTATTTGATTCTCATACTAGACTATGTATCCAGTTCTGTGTATAAACTAAAAGGCTTTGTTTTTAGCCTTACCTTGTAAAGGTGTCTACTTCTTGCACTCAGTTGTGGATGGTATGTTGATAAGATGACCAGATAGTGAAAATCACGATGCTCGTGGAGTAGTATGTTGGTGGAGAGGACTAGGGGCCTTATGTTCCCCAAACCACTATAAATTCTAGAGTTTATTAATTGTCTATTTTCCACTATATAAACAATCTGATAAAGATAAAAGTACATTCATTTTCATCATCACGATTTGTGAAGAAAGGAAAAACGAACAATTAACCCCCTCACGTGGGTATTTGGTATAACCCGATCCAACAGAACCCACATAAAATTTTAATTTTCAAACATTTATTAATAAAATTTTTCAAAATTAAAATTATATTTTATATCAAAATATAATAATTAGGTTAGAGTGATTTGATTATATTTTTCGGAAACATTTTATTTTTAATGAGGATTTAAAAATAGTGAAATTTAATTCAAAAATATTTTTTATTATAATATATTTATTTATACATTAATTGGAATTAAAGATTAAATGGATATTATTTTTATTATTTAATACAACGTTTTTAATTTTAATCCACAACAATTTGAAATTTACTATAAAAACATAGCGATCTTTCATATGTTTTAACATTAAAAACCAGTATTTTCTTCCAGCCAATGGGATTAAATTTAAATTAATTTCAACCACTTATATTATTTGAAATTGGAAGAATGGATTCTAGAATTTAAATAATAATAATTTTTATTTTATAATAATAACAACTTTATTTTTGACCAAAATTATTAGTGAATGTAATTAAAGTTAGTTACAATTATAACGATAAAATTAAGCTTAATAAAGGACTGAACCATTAACTTAGGGGCCAAAATGACCTAGAAACTTGTAAAATAATTACTATATTGTTATAATTCAGCCATTAACCTTATATTATAATTTGTTTTGGATTTTTATGACGTTTTTTAGTTAATAACATGTGTAGAACTATCTTATTTCCAAAAACTCCAAGTGAGTCAATTTCCTTCCCTATAAAAGGCCACCAACTCTACTCATTCCTCACACATCTAAAACAACTTAGGTATGACCCATATATGCCAATTTATCTTTCCAACATCCATAAACCTAACCTCGAATCATTTTTTTGCAATAATCAATCCAAGGAATCCTTTTGGTACAATCCTAAATAAGTTACCCAGTTAAGAGGTAAAACATTCTCTCAATCTTTTTAAATTTAATTCCATTATCCAAAACCTTATATCATATTATGTCATTATTATGTTGTAAAAACATTATCCTTAATATAATTTTATTTTTTAATGTGATTTTTTTCTACCAACACATATAAACACTTCAACTTAATTGATAATTTACACATTGATTCTGTGTACGATGAACTACTACCTCACTGAACAATGATTGTTCATTTTTTCCTTACCACCTATAATAGTGGACATTATGATAGTAATTATTCATATATATGATATATATGATATATATTATTTACATATACTTATTTTATCCCTTTTTTACTCATACCCTTAATACATTCCATTTTATAGTAATACAATAACATCATTTGGGGAAGTGTGGACAACCACCCCCTCGAAGAGTCGTGATTCGTTCACAATAAACATGGAACATATGAAAGATGGTTTTAATTAAATGTTTTTTAAATAAGAAAACATATATTACATCAATCACATAATTAAAATTTTTGTAATATATATATATATATATATATCATTTTCATTGTTAAAGTTTCACATAATTAAAAAGTCACAACGTCATTCTTTGACATGTGGACTACCACTTCCTCAACATGATATGATTCCTTTTTTCCCCACAATAATTCAATATATACGAATATATAATTAAATGAAATGGTATTTTTGAAATAATGATCATTATAGAATTATATGGTGTTACTTATAGACTTTTCATAACAATCATTGAAAATTTGGAATGTTATTCATGCGTACTTACAACCTACATTCTCGATGATAGTAACATTTGTTCATTTTTCATAACCATATTTAATAATGGCTTCTCAAAGTATAATTTAAATATAAAATTTTAATTATTTCACTATTATTATACTATATATGTCATATAATGACCCCTTTGTCTATATTTGACCTACAAAAAATTGTTTTTAACACATTAAATAATTTTTTCAAAACACCAAATGGAAACTTAAGTGTTTAAGTAGTTCTATACAACATAGTAATAAGTAGAATAAAGGTAAATATAAAAAATGAAAAACATTCTCAATAAATTATAAACTTAAAATATTTTTTTATATAGTGATTTAAAGGATGTTCACCAGAAACGAATCTCAAGGTAAGGGATTCTTGTCTTAATTTTCATTCTATGAGACATAATTATTTATTTTATAACGAATTTTTTATATTTGGTGTATATACTTCCACATTGATAAATAATATCATGAATTCAATTATATTCATGGTATTTAAATATTTTATTTTATTATTATCACCTTAGGATTTTCAAATTATTTTGTTACCATATTGGTAAGGTAATTCATCTAAATTTACATTCAACTACGATATAGTTATTGTTATGCACCTAGATTGTTTATATTGAGGATATAGTAAAATTTTTGATGATATATAATTAATCTCATTACTCATGATATTATAAAATTCATTTAATTGTATTCCTTGATGAGTCTTATTTTTTAAAATGTATGAATGTTATATGATACACTTTGGAATATTTAAATATTATTTTCATCAAGAATGTATTTAAATTATATTTTTATAATGTTTCTATTATTAAATAAAAAAACCGTTTATTTTATTCTACATTGGGTATATTTTATTTATAAAATAATTAATATTACAATGGATGCATTATGATTGATTCATTAAGGATAATATTCACATTCACTTCCTAAATTACTTTTTATCACCTTTAAATATTCAATTTATTATGATAAATTGACATCAAAATTTACCCTAAATATCCTTATAATTTCTCATGGATATTATTGTTTCCTAACCCATATACCATTTTTCATACGGTCTTTACTTTTAATGTTATTTTATTATTTTGAGAAATATTTATAATCTTGTATCCTTTATTAAATATAGATATTTTATAAGGTACCTTCATTATTTAAATGATTTGGAATAAAAATATATAGGTTGTGGACTGGTTAATGCATGGACTATGGGTTATATATTTGTTAATTAAAGATCTAAAGGGTTGAAACTAGTTAATCAAATCCCCTCGATGCATTAGAAGTTTCATTGGATGAATATTTTCATAAATTAGAAAAGTTTTAACTACCACTTGATAGTAAAGGTAGCATTTGTCTATGAAACATGGAATCCAAAAATTAAAAATTTCCCTAATTTAATTTCCATTATTATTCATCCATGAGATTTGGTACCGAAATATATATGGATACATTTAATTTTTAGTTCCATGATTAAATGGAACAAGTTGTAGTTTATTACCTTGCCATATTTATTTTTCATCATCTACTTATTTGAATGGAATTTGTTTCCATTCATTACCTTGCTATATTTTTATGAACCTTCATTAACATTATTGATTATATAGGATGTGTGTTTAGTTATTTACCTTATCATATTGACTATTCTTATTTAATAATTATTTATTCTATTATACATTATCCTTAGTAAGCACTTGAGCTCATCCATATTATGTTACTTTCACCAAGAATCCATGAAGACTACTATAGATGATATGCAGAGATTTACTTGATTGATTAGAGTTATCATAGAAGTTATTTATTTTGAAATAAGAAATAAAATTACTTTTAAATGGTGTTTTATTTTTTAATATAAGACTCAGTTATATTTCTGGTTTTCGAAGAATACTAAAAACATTTACTTCAGGGATTGATTCCCTATAATCATGACTAAGTAATTAGTAATTGACACAAAAAATGGTTTATCAGGGGTCAGGTATCTACATGTGGTACTCTTCTAATTAAGTCATTTATATCAATAATATATTTATTCATGGGGATTATTTAGATTCATTCTGGTTATTTTTTGTCATAATAGTTCAAATGAGATTTAAAGTTTTCTAGATGAATGTAAAGTTTTCTTTTATAAATAGATTACATGAATAAGAAGTATAAAATATTTATCCAAAATGTTTTCCTATTACCGAAGATGAAAAATTATGTTTTATATAAATTATAAAATGTTTGGATTAAATATAATAAATGATAATTTTATTCTTTCCTTAACAATTTCTATAAAAGTTTGGGTTTGCAACACTATGGAGTTGTTAATAATATCTACATCAAGTAAGATATTTCTAAAAGGTTGAAGTGTTCTAGTATATGTTGGTGATATTATCATATGTAGATAAAATGAATAAATATTAAAAAGGTTTGAGTTCTAAATTTCAATGTTAAGAGAAATAATATTTTTCCTTGTCTTATAAATGGTATAAGGGATGAATGAAACTTTCATCTCTTAATTTCAATATGTCATGGGGGTTATGAAATTTTTTTAGTAATTTATTTCATCTTAGGAAAAATAAAATATTCTACACATATCTATTTTTAATGGGATGATAATGGAAAATTGGTCAAAATAACAAAATAAGATAATATCATTGGGAACAGGTCACACATAACAATGAAATGACCTTATATTGTGTTTACCACTTCTTATGTTGTAAGGTAAAAAAGTAATCCATTGTAAATCCACATTATAAACATAAAACGTATACAAAATTATTTCAATGGTGTGAATGATTTCATGTTACTTTACAATGCTTCACAAGAACAAGAGCTTTTGGGATTTACAAATACCGATTATTATAATTTAATAGATGATATAAAGTCAACATTCGGTGGTGCATCAAATCCTAGAGTGTTGTGAAGTTCATTTATTATAAAGAAACTCAAATTCATTTCACTAAGAAATACATATTTTAGACCTCTTATGAAAACTCATTATTTCATGAAACTACAATGGATAAAGTAAAAAATTAAATATATCTCTATAAAAATGAAGTATCTAATCAAAATAAACAAAGAACATTCATTTTTTTTAAATTACTAATAAAAATTTCATCCATCTGATTGGGAAAAATCATGTTGAAACCAATTATCACGTTATAAATGATAAATTTCCAAATAGGTTATTGAATTTAGAGTACATTCTTACAAAACATTAAGTTGTAGGTATCATGAAGAAGGTAATATCCAAGGAATAAATTATTAGGTATCAATGGGATTTTAGAATCCAATTAACCATCACACAAAGATAGGACTATATATACAGCCCACACTCCCCATGATATGGTTTTCCCTATATAAAGATAAATATTCATTTCCATATTATAGACCAAAAAGGAGGGACCTTTTTGTTCATTGAAAAAGTTTGTGAAATATTATTCCTAAAAGGGAGAGTGATTTGACGAACTGCTAAGGGAATGGGTAAAATAGATAAATTTGGGGGTATTCAATGTTAAATTAGGTACAAAAATTATATTGTGATAGTAGTTAAATATGAAGATATTGATATTTTTATTCTATTGACTATATTTCGCACAACGAATAACCTTTGGGTTTATGATATAATGGGGTTTCCATGTAAAACATAATATGTTGATTCAATAAAAAAATAAAACCATTAATGAATTTTTTAATTTACTATTTTTTCACTCAAATGAAGGATCATATGGGAATAAATTACCTATTAAGTGAGTATTTCAATGATATATAGAGATTATAATGGGAAAATGGCGTTTTAAGAAGAAAGTATGCCAAAAATTCGATATACTGATTGTAGGTTCCTGAAGTCTTGTCAGTAAATCCAAAGTGGGGATTGTTGGGAAAACAATTATAATGTTAATTTATAGTTTTTCTATTGTTTTAATTTTTTGAAAATATATGGTTGAAAATTCAATTCATTAGAAATTGGAGTTGTTTATTTTTTCTATAAAAGAACGGAAAAAATTGGATTTTCATGTATAAAGAATGTAACCACGTAGGGTGTTCATGGAATTCTATTCAGGTAGTAGATATATGACTAAAAATCAGTCACATGATTTTTATGTCACATAGAAATTAAGTGACCATAATATATTTTCAATAAAAGGGAGAATGTTTGTAGAGCTGAGCGGTTACAATTTGTGAAACTCTAGAGGAATTACATAATGAGAACATAGTTGTACTTAATCAGAAGTGATGGTATTTAAACTCTTAAGGGAAAATAAAAATAGATTTTATGAATGGTCTAAACTATAGAAATGTGATTTTGTGAAGGGATTAATAGATGTTTTTTATCATAATATTTATTTATTTTTTACTGTATTAGGGTCATCAAATCAATTCATTGTAACTAAGAGTGAATGTATCATAGAAGATTATCATTGGATAATTACACTATGTTGGAAAGAAGTTCATGATGTATGTGGAAAATTCATAATGAATTATGAAGGAGGATTGTGAGGTAGTACATGAAGGAGTAGTAAAATAATGTCGTATTCATTGGGTATATTTTGTAAGGAACAATTCAAAAACCAATTCAATAGAGACCTTGAGGGATGCTAGCTTACATAGTACTATCATAAAGAAGATAATATCATGAGATACTATACGCGGAGAATTTTACCACAATGTGAAAAAAATGAATCATGTTGTGTAGAGTGATAAGAAATTTTATAATGATGGAAAAGTATTCTCAAAGGTACAACACACAAAAGGAATCGCACATACTAATAATGTACAAAAATAAAATTGAATATAGTAAAGAGGATTTCATCTTAAAGATGAAAGATTAACTTCATGTCATGACCATGTTAATGTGATCCAATTCAAAGAGGATACTGATCCTTTTATGATTATTCTGGAGGAGTGGCATGTTAACTTTAGTTGAAATAGAAATGAGTTCTAATGTGTGAAGTGTTTTAAACAATTAATGATATTGAGTCCACTGTGAGAATTACAAATTGATGTGATATTTAACTATTTATTCACATTGGCACACTATCCTTATATTCTATTTATATTATCCTGATCTTGGTTAACTAAGTAAAAAAGTGTTTTACTTTTTCATGTCTTTAGTTTCATCATATAATGTTGTGTTATAAAATAAATAATTGTGTGTTTTTAATGATGAAACAATATCATGAAATTTGATTGTATTATTTTTTCATACATTGATTCACCCCCTCAAGTTAGTCTAGTAACATTTCGGTCTAATAGATCAAATATTTATCTATGTTATATTAAATTAATATACCTTTTTCCTCAGCATATTAACTCTTTCCATTTATCCTTCCATGGAATTTATCAATCCCTGAATAAAAATAAAATATTTATTCATTTAAATAAATAATATTATCAATTTGATAAAATATATAAATATTATCTTCACCAAACCCATAAATAATAATTCAATTTAATATTAATGTCACTAAATAAATATTTACGTTAACTTATTCACTAAACTGGTGAATAAATCATTATTTATTTATTATCTTATAAATAAATATCTATTTAATATCTAATCAATTTTTTTAAAACTAGCTAAATTCGTATCACATATTTTAAAATTGAATATCTTGTGATTGAATTTATATGAAAAAAATTCAAATGAATATAAAAAATTAATAATGGAAATTCATTTATTCATAAAAAATATTCAATAGAATTTAGTGAGATTTTACTTACACATATTGTGAGACCCTATAGGCCCATTACTCAATGGAATTATGTGAAAAAAATCTATATTCCAAGATCAGTGTCTAAAAACACATTAATAATCCCATAAAGAAAGTAGATTATTTAGAGACCACTATATCCACCCTATAAATGTACCTACAATATATAACCTGGTTATATAAAGATAAATGATCTTGTGTAATGATAAATTATGACATCACCCAAAATTATTGATTTTCCATCCGTTTCCTTTCTAAAATGAACAGATCTATAAACTTCAATGGCCATAAATTGTTCTTAGATAGTTCCACTTATATCAAAGAGAAATTTTTTTCTAAATTCATTAATAAGGATGGAAAAAATAATTTCGTGACATATTCTATTAATTATATATCACTTATGACAAACCCAATGTTTTTTACCTCATTAAGAGAATATATATTCATAATTATTTATCCATACGTAAAATTTTATGATTTATGATACACAATTATAATAATATAAATTTTTAAACTAATACAATGCTCATGTACATAATTTTCTATGGGAACATAAAATATAGGTAATTACTATCAGAGGTCATATCCTCTTGAACACCCTTATTTGATATCACTATGCTCAAATTTTATTAAAGGTATCAGTGTCTTAAAATCTTATAAAACCTAATATCCAAACATCAGTTTTCCTAAAAAATTGATGTATCCAATTTATATGAATTATTTTATAAAATTGTTATAAAATTTATAGGTTCTCATTATAATAAGGATCTATTACACCCCTTTGATATGATGAATATTCTAAAGAGGTTATCAAATTTATTATATATATAAGAAAAATATTTATTATATAAAATATTTATTTATATTATGTCAATCCAAAGTATAAAGAGAGTTTGTTCTTGGAATCTAAGACCTATTGAATATCACATCCACTATAGCCAACTACGAATACATCCTAACTCATTTTATCTTACATTATATTAATGCTTCTTCGAGGTAATAGATAAAATGTATTTATTTTCTAGGTTTTTATCTACATAAAATATGCTTGATATATTGACACTTCTCTAGGAAACAATATAATATGTGATATTTATAATTAGTTTCATTTTTTCCTTTTATCCTATATTTGAAATAATATCTATTTATATATTTATATGATTATCATAATATAAATTATGATAATAATTTACTAGTTTTTTTACAAATCCATGATCTATAAAAATCATTGTGTATTTAATATACTTGTTATGAAGCCTAAAAATCAATAATAAAATTGGTTTATCTTAATATGTACACCACAATCCTTAATAATATTTTATTTCCAATTTACTAATCATAGCTATGAAATTAGAGAAAAATTATCTATGGGAGATATATTTTTATGATCACTTGATTACTAGTATTCTAATATCTCTATGAACTAGAAACTTACCCTTCATATATTCATAAGTACTGTTAGACTATTTTGAATATTACCTAATACAATTATCCTTCTACAGTTAGATTTTTTACAACTAAGAATTATCCATAAGAAATATTAAATTTTCTATACATATAATGGAAATCATGAAAGATCATATTCTTGAAGCATATATATTTTAAATCATGATTTTAATCTCTTTTTGTGTTGTGACACATTATCATGGAGAAATTTATTCCCTACGACATAAGAAACAATTCATTCTTTAATATTTCCACCCAATATTATTCATTTGATATTTAATTATTATAAAATGACTAAATCTATAAAACCCAATAGAGTAGCCTGAATAGATATTATTCCCTATAACTCGGGTTGACACATTAAGTAATTATTGTATAAAAATCATTATAACATTGTTTAACTAGATAAAATAATAATATATATTTTATATATGATACCAATATATTTTACTTGGAAAATTATGGTACTCCCACTAACTACATGAAAGAACATGGATTATATTGATTATTAATAAAACCAAAGTATCTTATTGGTTTATAAAAATAAATATTCTATGATTTTAAGTAGTTTAGTAACCCATTAATACAGTTGTATAAATTTCACACCTTAATGGTTTTATCTAGTGTCAAAAACACTTTTTTCTCTATTATATAGAAAATGTTAACATGATTTAAAATAATTAAATTTGTATTAAAATCCAATTGAAATATTTTATAACTATATATGTTATCTTTTAAAAAAATAATTTTGATTGAAATATTTCCTAAAATTTTGTATAACTGAATTTTTAATAGTCTATTCCAAGACGTCACTTGAAGACATTAACAAAAAATCATGCCTCATAATTACAAACATCACCATCCATATTGGTTCAAAGCAAGGTAAATACCATGATAGGGTGGGATGAATCATGGAGTTCCATTATTTTTATATATACACAATCCAATGATGTTTTTTTGACTACTATAAAGAACAACCTATCTCTCCTCATTTATATGAAGCAATAAAGAACAAAAAAAAGGAACATAATAGTTTTACATGGATAACAAAAAAATAAAATCAAATTATTATACAATGTTAACGATCTAATTTATTAAAATTATAACTATTGTTATTTTACATTTTTAAGTGACCACACTAAAATTATAGTATTACAAACCTCACAAGGATAGAAAGATTATTTCACTCAAACATTTTTAAAACTCACACCTCCTCTAAGTACTTTATACTTAATTATTTATAAGAAAAATTTAATATCACACCAACATTAATGTATTTATCCACATCAATTTCTTCCACTCATATAACTCTATATAATTATAGTGATAAACAACCCAAGAACTTATTCCTCTACCCCCTTCACCTGTTTCCAATGCACATGGCCTGTAATTACCTCTTATTTTTATTACTTTCAAGCACACTCTAGAATTTGTTATTTTTATATTCTTACACATATTTTGTTATTATATTTTTACTAAATAAAAAAATATAATCAATAATATTTTGAAAATATATGTCTCTTCCTATTTTATTCTAAAACATAATCATTCATTTGAGTGGAAATTCTTCTATTTAAGGGATTTCCACTCTTGAATTTCAGTTCTTATCATCTTAACTGATAAAATATTGAAATATCACATTTCAAATTCCTCCTTTGATAAGTGAAAAACATTCAACGAATACCCTTCTTAGAATTTCATTCATGATAACTCATATTTTAACATCATATTATCCTACTAATGGATAATATTTTTGAATCTAAAATTCCGATGAGTTGAAATCACTCTGACATATCCATCATCCCCATGGTGTCGTCCAGTTCACCTTTAAGTAAAATACAAATCAAACATACTTGTTCTAAACCCAATGAATATTTAAACATCATATCTAAAATCCCAATGCTCAATTAGAATTAGACCAAAACTGGGGTTCTCTTGAAACATTGTTTTACTATTGACACATTAATCCCCCACAAAAATACCACATACACATAATTTGTGTCCCGATTTTCCATTTGGAATAAAAACCCAAAATATAAAATATCATATTAGGGTATACCAATTATTCTTATTTTGATTTGACATATCAAATTAATAACCCAATAACCTCAACTAGATTCTTGCATATGATCGTTACACAATAACCAATAGGCCTTTAGTGAGCCTCTACATATCTCATAGGAACATAAAAAAATCATCATGTTGTTATCAATTTTATGGTCATAATCCTGTAGTGGTTTTTACCATCCTATCCCAAATCCATTTAACTAGAACATGAATTATATAATTCATGACTTGGTATTCCTTATTTTCCATATTAAAATTACCAATGTGAAGTGCAAAGCTCCAGGGTTTTGTGTAAAACTTGTGTCTCTTTTCTGAACACCATAATCATGGTTCATTTATCCAAAAACATGATGATTATTCACTTGCAACTTTAGTGAGGTTAAGAATATTAAACATACCTCATATACCTCCTATAAATATAAAATATATTATGGTACTTTTCTACATTTCAACACAACACAGATATACCACGGAATGGAAATAATCCTATGGTGTTGTACCTAGATTATAGATAAAATATCCTAAAACTTGTTCCCAAAATCCTTAAAGACCATTTTATCTACTAATAAGACTATTGGGAATAATTTAACGACTTTTAAATTACAAATAACCCCAAAAATACTTCAAGTATTTGTTAATAATCCTGTATAAGTATTTTGACAACTCCATTATAGAATTTATAAAATGCTTTCATTTTTTCGGAACCATTAAATCTAACTAGAGGCTTAAATTAAAAATCATTCTTTAAATCAGTGTATTAGTGATTCATTAATTAGAATCTCTAAGCCCAACTAATTCAGGATCAGTGTGAGAAACAAGAGTCAATGAAAGTTTTTCCATGAAAACACTTCTATGACTTCCATGCTCATTAATTTCTCTAAACCAAATTATTCTTCCTTAATAATAATTCATGTACCCCTATTCAGAACACTAACCTACAATTTTTCTCCATTATTAAATTATAAATGACATTATCAAAGAAATTTAATAAAATGTTGAAAACATACCCTAGAATATCCTAAATAATTAAACATCTTCTCCCTCTATGTCAATGAACCCCAAGAGAACTTCTTTAATATTTTAGAAACTAGAGTTAATTTTTTTATAAATTAATACTTGAGAAATACCAATCACAAAAGTAAATTAAAAATATAATGAGGGAGTGGAAATATTATTTTCGAAAATTATAGTTTGAGGGACGAAGTAGGCATGTATGTAATAATACATGTGTATAAATATCAATTTATGGTGGTTCCTTTATTATGATATCCACTACAAAATATTAGTTTTAAACATATTCAAAATTAATAATTCCTTGCTCGAATTCCTCCTTTCTGAAATACTATATTTTCTATATTTTCGTCATCTTTTATTGGTTGATGATATTTCTAATAATATTGATAATAATCCACTTTCTAACAAGATAAAAATAGTATATTTCTCACAAACTCAAACATCCTCAACCAATTAATTCATATATATGATTTCAGTACATGATTGAGCAGATGTGATGTAGTTAGCCTATATAGTTGTAAAAAAATAGTTTTTCTTCTAACATAGCCATGGAATGAAAGAAGTTATATGAATAAAATCATTTCATAAAGTTAAATTCTGATCATAGTTTATCCTACCAAATATAAATCAGTGTATCCAAACAAAAATTACTATGATGTTTTATGATATGAAAACTTAAAATACACTATGATATTAACATAAAAATGTATTATTTTCAATAATATAATATGGCTTTCATTGAAAAACATTGTTACCATATGGATTAAAATGAATTAAAATAATGTATTGACTTTTTTACTATAAAGTATTATATAATTTAAATCAATTAATAGTACATTTTGACATTTACTTCCTTTGCACCACCATTTTTTGATAACTTTAACCATGTACATTAATTATTTTTGATGTATTTCAAAATTATACTGTAAATATCTTGAGATCCAATTTGAAATATTATTATTTTTAAATTAATGTTCCAGACCTTCTCTATGTCACTTGTAAATAAAATAAAATTGTTTACTCACCAATCATAGTCATCTCAAAATTGCACTTCATATATTCAAAAATAAAATTGAATTATGATTCATCAAATCCTCAAATAATTATTTCATAAATATATATTAGAATAAAAAATATTTAGTCATTATTTATCTTGATATAGAGGTTATGATAATCTCATACTCATTGTAATCCAAGAATTTTCATCTATTGATCAAGCCTATAATTCATTCTCTTGTAACATTATTTAGCCTTTATAACAACTTTTTTTCTAATAAAAAACATTTCTCTCATATTTATCCTTAAGGAAAATATCCATTTTCTCTCTATATACTTACTAATAAATAAATAAATTATGTTATGTATGTTTGATTTCCATTACATAGACCATGAACCACCCATTCCCGAATATATCCAAGAATAGTTGAATGGTTTCTAACTAGGTGATGATAGAAAAATTCAAATAAACATCAATGAATTTGAACTAAGAATACAGTTATTACATGATTAATTAGTAATTATAATATACATTTCATTGATCATCAAGTTTATTATGGATCACCCACTTGGGTTTGATAACATTATATTTCCATCCTTAGATCATTTTACCTTGTGTCATTATTCTCACTATATTCATATTCTTCATGAAATTCTTTAACCCAATTTTCTACCATGGAAAACACATCAAAATAATTAGGATCCACATGGGCTAAAATAGAGTTTTTTTATTCTTAATTCTACAATTCTTTAATGGATCTATCTAATCATTAATATATTTTATTCATTTATTACAACCGTCATTCTTATATTTCTTATATCTACTGATCCTTCTTTATCATCCTCATAATTGATTCCATATTATAATTATACATGATCCCCATGTTCTCTCCATGGGATTCTTACATTAACACATAATTCTTATGATATTTCATCAATATTTTACTATAAAATAATCAATATTTTATGAAATAAACTATGTATCTACAAAATATATATTGAATATTTTTATAGTAATTGTATTATTGTGTTTCGGATGAATATCCAATGAAATGACCTCTATCACCATGATATTAAAACTAGTGGTTATTATTATTATTGAGAATGATGTTTTTACTTTGTATGACTCGAAATTATTTAAATGATGGATTCTTTCTGTACCACATCATAGAGGGTGTCATTGAAAAGTTTAATTTGAGTCTATGAAAAAATATCAGATTATGTAGATGTGATTAAAAACCCTTTTGTAAGGATCTCAATTAAAGACAATGTAAAACATGTGATAAGTTACAGAAATCAATAGCTTCTATAAATTAGGAGAACCTTTGCCTAAATATCATATACTACATCTTCATCTCCATATGTTTTTGATGAAGGCCTCCAATATAGAAAAAACATTTCAACTCTATGGTCTATCCATTAGCCGAAAAAATCTCTAATCACATGATAGGGGTTCATCTTTCTTCCATGATGTGCAACAATCATGGCAAGAAAATGAAAAATAAGAAGAAAGATATGGGTCTTGGGTAATGTTTGGCCAAGCGTGAGTATCTCAATCCACACACACACCCACACTATCATTTGATAATCGTTATTTTTATGACACATGATGATTCTTGAAAGGTGTAGTATACATTAACTCATGTGTTTAAACACATGTATACATTACATGGAATGTCTATGCATCATATTAATTTACTCTATATACATTTCATATAGGTTTGAAATGATTAAATTAAATGATATCTGATATGGGTGAATACTTCAGGTGTCCAGATCACACGAAATAATATACCAAATGCACGAAAATCATAATTTCATTGCATTATAATCTTTATCCCATAAATATATCATATATATATAAGGTGTGGTCATATATCATTATATCACCCACTTAATCTATCTTAATCTCAACCAATGAGAGGTATATTCTCTTTTATTCACTTCCCCTATATTATAAATAAATTTTCTCTTATTTTATGATTCTTGTAGACTTGTAGAACTTAACTAAATTCCCTGATTTATATACTTTTCTCACAATTATTAATTTTTGAAAAATGACTTTAACAAAAAAAATATCTATGCACATAAAATCATTTCCCAAATTTTTTACATTCCTTAATTTAAGGATATTAATCCCTTTTTCATTTCATAATTAAAAAGGGTATTATTTTTTCATATTTTATGTCAGTGATAAGATAAATCTCTCCCTTTATATGGTATATTCATCCAATATCCAAAATAAATACTTGTACATGATCCATTTATCTCAAATAATTCTTGATTAAATTTTCTTTTTTAGTATTTCATTTCTTGGATTATATCCACTACTTCCCTTTATTTGGTGTTAAGTTATATTGTTATATATTTAAATATATTGAATTATCCTCAACATATAAATCTATTTTTTTTGAGTGTTCACACTTCTTTATAAAACATATAACTATAAATATGTATTTTTATAATTCGATGGAATATATCACTTTGTATCCTTAATGGTTAATTCTTTAATTTGTTTTGAAAACAATCAAATAAAAAATATGCACTATAAAAATACCAAACATAAACAATTTTTTTCATTTTTTAGTTTATATTGATCCTTAATGTTAATTTTATGCATGGAAAAAACATATTATTTTTGACCAATATTTACCCAAATAAGAACTATGAATTCATGGTGCATTTTTTGGTTTCTTCACTATTACAGATATGGTATTTTAGTTCTTGTGAGCTTTAACCAAAATAAAGTTTTATTTAAGGTGTGGGTTATTTTGGGTATACATCTACTACAAATGATTTTTTTTCAATTTATCCCCAAAATATAAGTACCATTATATTTTATCAATTAAACATCTGGGAAAGTTATTAATTATTATATTGAATCCCCATGAACCATCTTAAACAATTTACATCATGTGCACTATAACATATAAATTTGGTACCTAGAGTTAGCATAACATGTTGATAATCATGATTTCATCAAATCATTATGAATTAATTTTCATGTTCATCAATTATTTTTGACATGACCAGTCACTAAATCATCTAATCCAGTTATTATCTCCAGATAATATTTAACTTTATGTTTATATTTTTGAGTTTTCAATATTTTTTATTTAATTCCTTCAATATCATCCTTAATATTAGACATTTCCCCTTATTATTATTCTATGTGCAGTTGTACTATCAAACAACTCCATTTCATTTATTTTATTTTTCCCTCTATACATCATTCTCTTATAAATTATATTCAAAATCAACTTCTAAGTTAGCACTTCTCTCAACTATAATGCCTTTATAATATCCATATTATAGTTATGGAATATCTATGACAACCAAAAAAACATCCTTGATTGGGTATTTTTAGTAAAAAATTTCCTCCAATCAATTTATTATAATCAATCATATTCTTTTGAAATAAACATTTTCATCAGGAAAAGTTTATACTAAGAAATCCTTCTCCCTCTCACACTTATAAAATATTACTTATGGGTTATTCATGTTCATTATCATTTTTTAATTTATTTATGAACTTTATGGTGAGATACCAAGTCTAAATCAAGAAATATAGATATTTAAATTAAATTTTAAACTTATAAATTTAAGGCTTCGGGATAGTAAAGACTGCTCTTATTCAACTTATCAATCCTTAAGGTCTTCATATATTGTATGATTATTTATTTTTTTGAACACCTCTTCTTATTAATTGTCATTTTTTAACTCGATATTATTTTTCATTATATTTTATGAAATAAGACTTATATAGAGACTATTTAACATCACATTCTTATGATATTTGTCTTCAAGAACATATACCTTTATTTTACAATGTGAGGGTAATATTATAAATTATTTTGTTATGATTTAGAAATTTTATCAAGTTTAACTTAGTGAAAAAACATAATCTATAATAATGTTAGTCTAACTGAATAATAAATTGACAATATAATTTTGTAATTCTATCATATCATTGTACATATAGCATATAGTCATCCATCTAGCCTCGTGTACCTTGGAATCACATTCCAAAATGATCAGATGTTTTTTCTAAATTGGATGTGAGGATTTATATATCATCAACATATGTAAATAACAATATATAATCTAATACATAACAAATTGACTCCTTTTGTGTTGATATAAATTACCATTTAATATTTTTTATAATTATCCTCTATCTATTATAGATAAAATCATATTTATTGAATCCATGTAAGTACCAATTACCAAATATTAGAAATAATACTATATTTAAATTGATTTATTAATTAATGTTATTATCATGAAAAATTATAAGCCCCTAATGGTGGATGACAATTTTTATTACATAAAAATAGAGAACCACTTAAAAATCCTTAGATTTGATACCTATTGTTAGTCCCAAGAAAGGTAAATACCCTTGGGGGATGAGAGTGCATCTGGCTATGCCATTGTTTTTCATTTGACCGTCACAAAACATATTATTCCATTATTATACCAAAACATATTTATCACATATTTAATATAAAGTGATAAAGCCAAAAATTATTGGGACTCAATAGTGTGACCTGGTTTCACCAAATTGATATAATATATGGAGAAAAAAATGAAAATGTTATTATATATAGAAACAAAATTCGACTTATTTTGCATTTAATAGTGCTCACACCAACCATCTAGGATTATAAATCATACAAGGATAGAGTAATCAGCACTCTCATTCACTTGATGAAATCGATGTTCCTCCAAGTGTTTCAATTTTATTTATTAATCAACTAAAGGTTGAAGTACAAAATCAAGGATTAATTTCAATATATCAATTTTATCGAGGTGAATAACTCCATATACTTCCTTCATGGAAAACCTGTGTAAATTTATTTGTTTTCTTCTTAACTTGTTTCTACCAAACTCACCCTTCAATTACCTCATGCATTCTCTGTTTTCCCAAACAAATCCTTATTCTCTATTTAATCCCCATATATTCTTCTTACCTTTTGAGGACATTCCATGGTCATATCATTCTTTTTTATGAAATAAATTTCATGTATTTTTTCTCTAAAACTGTAATATTACATTTGAGTTAATAGTATTTTAATAAGGGTAAATATTATCAATGATTTATATATTAACACATTTAAACTATAAATTATATAAATATATTATCTTTTATTTTTATTGATAAGTGGGAATATTTATCAATTAAAATCCTTTTAATATCAATTCAATATCACATATATTCAAAATTCGTATCATCATTAGATAATCCTAATGATGGATACATATTTAAATATTTTGATTCAACTATCTCTAGAAAATAATGAAATGTTCATCACCACCATGGGATTTTACAGTTCTCATAAAATATATATTCCTTTTGAAATTCTGAGCACCACACCCACCAGAAATTTCACCTATATATCTAAAACCCAGATACTTCATATTAAAAAGACCATAGAATAGAGGCTTTCTTGTAAAATAGTTCATTTCATACCTCATGAGTCCCCCATAACATCAAAAACGCCCATATCAAGCCTATTTATTTCTAATAAGGATTTAGAAGAATAGCCATAGATTCCACAATTGTATGGCCTCCTATAGTTTTCTATTTTATTTTGATATCCCAAATAGATACATCCAACACCTCTATAAAACATAATTACATAATCCTACCATGATGGAAAAATATGCATATAATGAGTCTCCCCATTAACCTTAGGTACTTTTGAAAATAAATACGGTTTCCTCCATGGTGTTTTCACTATTGGAATTCTATTTTTACCAACATATGATAATGTATTCCAAATTGACCATGACTTCTACAAAATTTAATTTAAGTTCCCCTATTTTCCCCAGGGAAATTCCTAGTGCCCAATTATGAGAGATATGCTGAAATTAAAACCATTGGTAGTTTTTAATCAGTACAACCGTTATTCCTATTAAAAATTATAACTAATTTTTCATTTCTGATTAAAAAATGTAAACACGGTACACATGATCTAAATAATTATCTTATATACAGAGGGACCTTTCCGCCTTCACCTCACAACCCAAAACCACCATGGAAGGGTACCAATCAAATATGAAGAATATATTTTACTTACATATAAAAATCCATTAAGAAAATTAAATAATATAATAATAATTATAAGAGGAATTGAACTATTTTTTAAATAAACTCAACCCCATGAATCTTTCAAGGAATTTATTCTAAAAATCTATATCCAATTTATTCTTAAATATGAACCTATGAGCTCTACATTATTTAAAAACTTAATAAATCCATGTATTTAATCAATCATATTATTTATAAGTAATTATTTTGTTGATTTATAGACAACATTGTTTTATAAATGATTTTAAAAAAATATAAATTGAGAATGAAATAGTCATGCTTTAACTAAATTGTGTTTCCATGCATTACATAGTTCTATTTATAATATATTGTTTAAAATTCGAGAATATGAATTTTATAAAAATGAATTATTTTTTGGATCTATCTTTTTTAATTTTTATTTGGGTTTTTTGTGCATTTATCTATTAAAGTTGATTTTGGTAGTGAATAGTGAAAATTATGGTTTTTACATAAATACAATAACGTTTTTAACAAAATCATGATGTAAGAATTATTTAAATATTAAAAACAACCATTTATATACCAAATATATGTTTTAGGAGTAAAATAAAAATTTTAGGAACTTTATTTTGGATTTTGAACACATGATTTATGTTTTGAAACATAAGTTATATTTTAAACAATTTTTAAACAATTTTTGTATATTTATATCTATTAGGGTGGTTATAAAATTAACTTTGATTTTAGAATAGTCAAAGTTTCAAATAAAATTATTTTGTTTTATTATAATCTAATTAAATTATTTGTAGTCAATAATTTGAATAATTTTATTGAAAAATCATCTTTATGAAAAAATATATATTTATATAATAATTTTTTCATACATTCTAATTTCATATATTTAAAGTAATTTATACCGATATTATAAATATAATATAATAAAAATTATTTTATATTTGGAATCATAAATGAAGAATTTTTTTATTAGTATATTTTTACTTATGGTTAAATAAATAAATTACTAAGGTAAAAAGTAATGTTATCTTAAAAAGGATAAATGGGTTAAAGGTGTGAAACTAATTAATAATAAAATACATATATAAAAAGCTGATTTAGATGTATTTGTATATGTTAATTTTGAAATTATGTTATCTTATATTTTATATTAGGTTTCCATTTTTCTACTTTACAATGAACTAAACTTTATATTATTTAAAAACATTGAATAATTACAATAGTTCTACTTCCATCACTAATAAAAATGAACCTATCATCCTCACTTATTCACATGTTTTTATCACTCAAGTTCAAACAATATCTACCCAAATCACATCCCAAATCTATTACCTACATCTTAGAGGAATGTTTATTATAAAAAATATATTCTTGAAGTCTTATGATGTAATCCATTTGATATTGTCTAAGGAATAGGTATAAGTCCTGACCAAACTCCTTAATGTTTATTTATTATGATACCTCATAAAAAATTATAAAAATTATAGAATAGATAAATTATTATATTATATATGATTAAATTTTATTATGTTTATGTAGTAACTATTTTATTTTTTCTTTATAACATATAGTTAATGGAAAGACATGTCCTTAATTCAAAATAAGAACAACATAACCAGATTTAATACTGACCCCCAAAATGAATTCAATATTTCTGATAAATTAATCTCCCTCCTCAAATTTAAGGACAACATAATGAAAAAATAATAATTTAAAGATAATTGGCTCAATGATGGTGACATGAACACCAAATTTTACAACTCTCGTCATCTGACGGATTGGAGTGCGTGGAATATTTCCTAAATTGAAATACACTATTGAATTCTTCTGGCAGGCTCCTTCTCCCGGCTGGATTAAAGTCAATGTTTACGGTGCCTCAAAAGGAAACCCGAAATCTTCAGAATACGGAGGTGTTTTTAGAGACCATCTTGATCAGATTCTCGGATGTTTCTATGGAAGTGGAAGCATTGCTTCTGCTCTAGAGGCCGAAATATAGAGTATCATCCATGCCATATCTTTTGAAAAACGTTTCAACTGGAACTACATCTGGATTGAGAGAGACTCTTCTACCATTATTCTACCCATCTGGAAGGGTGAGAATCACGGACCCTTTTCTCTCACCCCCCGACTGATTAATTACCTCAACTCGCTCAACAGTCTCAACAACATTGCTACACACACCTTCTTTGAAGGAAACAAGATCACCGATAGTCTCACCAATATAGGACTCTCTCATGAGATCACTTGGAGGAATGATATCCCTCATGATCAGATCCCATTTTTAATTAGAGACTCTAGAAAATTGCCCTTTTTTCATTTAATGTAACTTGTTTGCTACTTTTTTTGAATAAAATTTAGGGTTCTGGTCTTTTTACCAAAACTCATCTTCTTAAAAAAGGAAACATTTCTCATGCATACGTGTGGACTACCACCTCTATGAAGCTATGTTTTTCGTTTTCCATCGCCACCTTACATGGATGGTTATAAATATGGAATTAATCAATAAATAATATAGTTATAAAATTTTAATTATTCTATAAATATTATTTATTAACTCTCTTATCACCCTTCCATCTGCTGAAATTTGATAATGTCGCTCAAGCTTATACGTGGACAACCACCTCCACAAAGTGATGTGATTTGTATTTCATTTCCACCATGCATGGATAGTAATAGTGATGGATTTAATGTATAAATATGAAAATTATAAGATTAATTTCATTCTTTAATAGAAAACACTGGTATACTTTATTTTATTTTCATATTTTAGAAAAAAAGAAAACAATTTTCAAGAGTATGTATGAACTAATATCTACATGAAATTATGAGATTAATTTTTCATGACCTCCTCACATGGTTGGTTTTAAAATTTTATTCCATATATAAATATAATAATTATAGAATTTATAATATTAAGAAATCATGATACATTAAATATAGTCAACTTATAAAGGTTGTTTTAAAAATAAAAAACCAAACAACCACAAAATTGTTTTTGAAAACTTATCTAATTTAGTATTTAAATTAAATATTTTAATAAATGAAATAAAATAAATAATTATAAATCAATTTACATGAAAAAAAATTATAAATAAATTAAATAAAAATATTATTTCATTATTCATTAATTAGATAAGGTGTAATGATTATTGATATTTAAGGCAATGGATTGTATTTAAAACCATATTTAAATGTATTCCATTAAAATCATATCACTCCATATCCATGTTATTTTAAATGTATAAATACTATTTTAATTTATAATTAAAAAAATTAAAGGTTATTTCCAACTATTCTTGGATTTCATTAGACATTTTTATAAATTAATCATTTCAATGTTTTCTATATGGGTTATTTTTTACTTTTTAAAAAAAATTAAAAGGATTTTTTATAACATATAAGACTTGGACACCTTTTTCTAACATCATATACCATATTTATTATCGAAATATATCTTAAATTTTAAAATATATTTTATGAAAGATTTTAATAACACTCCTATTAGATATTTCAGTTCATAATAGTTTTTAAAATGGAATGTATGATTCAATTAATTTTTTATTGAAAAATTTAAAAGTGTTCTTGTTTATGTGATTAAATTATATTTCAAGTGTTTAATTACAAAAAAGTGAAACCCAAAATATTTTTTGTTCATAATATGGTACATTATCAACATAGATGATTAAATATTAACATAATTTAGCTCATGGAAATGTTTAATCCCAATATAGATCTCTAATAAATTAGGTAATTATTTAGTCTTTGAAAGGGAACATGAGGGAGATTACTGAGTATGTTACTTCTATGGATTTATCTTTCTTGATTTATTCAAAAATTTGTTAATGATATGGGAACATAGGTTATGAATGAGTATATCTAATATACCAACTTTATTATTTCTACGGGGGTATATAAAAATATGTTTATTTCATGTGGAATGAAAATATTGTGAACTTATAAAGGTGGATTTTTTCTTTTGAAATGAACTTTTTCATGAGTTATCATTTTCTTAAATATTCTAAGAAGTTTGTAATAAAATTTATAATTGGTTTTATAAGTTCTTTTATAAATATATTGATTTTAACATGTGTAAATAGTTAATTTATGTGATCCATGTTTTATTTTCTAATAATGTAATCATTATCATGAGATTTCATGTTTTCACTCGATTAATAGGTTTCCATTATTTTTATGTCCCTTAATGAAATTTTTATACTCATCATATAATTTCAAATGTTTTTCATGGGATCTATGGACAAGTAAAATAATAAAAGTCAAACTTTGCATTTTTAACTCATCATAAATGAAGTAAAAGTGTCTAGAATAAAATAAGGGTTTAACATAAAGAAGACTTTTTTTGGAAAATTAAACAATGTATATAAGTGTAAAAATGTGAAATATCATAAAATAGAATAATTATAAACCCTTTCAATTAAAATTATATTTACGGATTATTAATTTAATAGGATTTTATAGATTATATCGGAGAAATGTTTAAATAAATTTAGGGGTCATGTGGATATTAAAAAAAACTCATAATAGATCCATATGTATGGTTACATTATAATGTATTGTATTTTTGGGATTCTAATTTTTCATAATTTAATCCATTCATGTTTAAAATTGTTTTCTATATATGAATCACAGAAGTTGGGGTAATAAGGAATCAAGAGGATAAAAATCATTTTTAATAAAAGAAACTTTAATTTTTCGAACTTTGTGGTTTTTATTAGTGTTAAACGAGTTGATGTAGGATATTAATACTGGAACCCATAAAAGATAAAAACTGATTTATATATAGAGGAACATATTTAAAGTATAGTATTTAATGAAACAACAACCCCTATAATTTAATGGTTTTTAAATCTTTTGAAATATGATGTACGAAGTTTGAATAAATTCATTAGATAAGCTATTTTAAGTCTTTATATATAAAAAAATAAAAAATATATTTTTATTTGTTATGGATATGGTAAATTCAATCGATGGAGGTCTCTGATTAAGAATATTAATGTAAATGAAGAGATTGACACTGTGGAGTTTATTGTCTTCAAATATAATTTTTATCATAATTATTTTCCTAAATTTCCTAAATATAGAATAAAAATTTATTTTTATAGTTTAAGAATTGGGGAGAAGACTTTTTTAATTCTTTTGATGATAATTTTAACAAACCGAACATGTATTCAACATATTCTATTCTAGACTCTAAGAGTAAAACTGGTAGATTTTATGTAGTTTAGAAACAATGTTTGAAAGGATCTTTGGAATATCATGAATTGAAAATATATTAGAAATTTTTTGATGTGATGAGAAAGTTGACATTGATTTTTTTAAACATACATACCTCATGACATCGTATGTAATATTAAGTTTATATCGAATGAAATTGAGAAGTAATCATATAAGTATTCATTATGTAACCCCCACATGTTTAAAATGTGTTAAAATAATTTTTAATGAATGTTTGAATGTATTAAGAGATTTTTACTAATTTGGTAAGATAATTTATTTGGCTTGTGACTACATGTAAAATATTTCTCATCAGACTATTATTTGGAAAAAAATACACACATACATGTCAGAGGATTTAATAGAAATGATTTGATTCAATACAATAATGAATGTATAAGGTTATCTACTGAAAAAGGTAATCATCAAGAAAAAAAGGGTTAAAAAATTATTTTTCTACTACTACAACATTTGTTGTACCCTCAAACTAATTGTCCATAGTTACCAGACTTATCTTTTAGATTATTCCAATTTATTATTTTATTTGAGATATATACATTATTTTATTTATCTGAAATTAATAATTAGAATTGAAGTACCTTATAATTAAAAAATTAAAAAATTATAGTAAAAAATCATGGGTATTTTATAAGGAAAGAATAATATATATTATATCCTTGTTATTATATTAGGAACGGTTTTCCAAAAAACCCCATTTTATTTTCCGTTTCAAAGTTTGAGGTTATTTTTTTGGGAATTGGGTTTTTTATAATTATAAGATAGATTACAATTCTAATTATGTTATTTTTTAAAATGAGTTTCAATTTTTTTATAATAATGTCTTTTTACATTTTATAACATTTCAAGAGGATGAGAAACTGTTTAAATATAAGAGTGAAAATTATCTTCCACATAATGTTAAAAAGAAAGAACAATTCAAATTAACGATGTTTAAGATGAAAATACACATCTAGTTGTATTACCAGATGATTTTCTTAGTTCTATTCCAAATTAAGAATTTGAATTTATTATTTAATTAGTTTCAGATTCTAATATTATTTCAAAAACTCCGTATTGAATGTCTCTAATAGATATATTTTTTATTCAAAAATAATCTAGAATATTTTATTGTTAATGGTTTTATTTATCCCAACATATCACCTTAGGGTGACATTGATTTTTAAAAAATGATATTTCCAAGATACTATACATTGGTTATAGTGTACTCAATAAAATCACTATTATGAACATGTATATGTTTTTATATATCTATTACTTATTTCTTACCCAAGAGCCTCAGCCTAGTTGGTGAGGACCCGCTAGGTGCATCAAAGAGACCCAAGATCAAATCCGGGTGGAGGAATATTTCCCGATTAATGTAGTCATGTTGTACTAGCACTGTAGCAGGAACTGTTCGAGACTATAACAGCCGGAACTATTCATCCATCTGGGCTTTCGGGCCCCCGGTTTGTTCCTCGTGTCCTGCAAAGATTTCGGTCCACCTAAGGACTTCAGGTCAGTTGATTCTCAAGGCCTACATGCCACCTTAAGGCCTTCGGTCCAGCCCAACACATTTAGGCCACGTGAATGCAGGCCCCAAACACACTACAAAAAAGGAGCAGCCCCATAAGAAGATTTAAAGTAGGTGAACTCATCGGAGCAGAGCCAAATGGATTGTCAGAATGATAGAGTATGGTAATGCCATCGGTATCGGCCTGTGCTTGCACGGGAAGCCTAGCCAGACAGTCATGAGAAGGTTGAGAGATACTATCAAAATGCATATTTTGGGGAGGGGAAGTTCCTAGTAGATATTCTGGTTGAATTCCCGAAGACCTTTGGGTCATGTAATCACCTAAGCCTATGGGCCATGTAATCTCTAATCCTACGGGCCTTGTAAGGGTTCCCCCCCCATCCCTTGAAAGTGGGGTTATCAGAAATCAATAAAAAATAAGTCCATCAGGCCATTCAGGTTATTATTTATTTGATTACCTACATAGTAGTCTATATTATTCAATGATTAATATTATGTCTGTGTATTTCAAATTGATTTTTAAGGGGGAAGAAATTACGTTAACAGTGTTTCAAACTAGATATAGACATTATGAGTTTTTTATTATTAATTTGTGTTGATGGATGCACCCATTATATTTATAGATCATATGAATTCTTTTTTCCATAATTTTTTGGATAAATTTTTAATTATTTTCATTGATTGAATACAATTTTATTTTATAGATTAGACATGATAAAATAAAGGCCAGTGGGAATGCTTTTAACTTTGTTAGTTCCTAATAGAAAATGGGAGAATATATCTATGAATTTAATAATGGTATAACTAAAAACATCTTATAGTAATAATATAATTGGGTTTATTAATGATTTAATTAATATATCATAAAATTTTCTTCCTGTTGAAGATAATATATATTTGAATCATTTTAATATTATATATTCTAAAGATATTGTTATATTACTTGGATTTCCACTCTCTATTATATATAAAAATTATCACAAATTTACCTTTAATTTTTATAATAAAAATTAAATATCCTTTTTTTAAATAAAATTTTAGGACATCTTTTCATCCTTAATTCAATATATACTTATAGAGAATGATTCGGAATTTGAAATATGTGCTTCGATAATTTTCATTAGATTACCAGGGAAGTTGGGATCAATATCCTTTAATAGTAAAATGTTCTTATAATTAAATTTTCATTCAGTTATTCATATGTTTCTTCTTTTTTAATAACATGGATATTGGTTTATAACTCTATAATTTTTGGACAAAGTCAATGATATGAATTTTTTAAGAGAATAATTTGTTAAAGAAACGGTTTAGAGGATAAATATTATTCAACAAAATATGATGGGAGATGAGAGTATTTAAAAGATTTATATAGATAGAAAGAGGAAAAACATTCATTTGTTGTAGAAGATCATGTATTCATAAAATATCCCTATGGAATAATGTAATATATTTTGGTAAAAATGGAATATTAAGTCATTGGATTACGATACAATAGAAAATTCTGAAAAAGTGAGATAGATTTTTTATTGAGTTTTCATACCTATAATTTAAAATTAGATATATTCTATGTTTCACATTTCATTGTTAATGAAATATTCACCTGATTCAGATCATGTTTTATTCCCTGAAATTGTATAGTTGGAAAAAAAATATTTCCTATAAAGAAAATACAATTTATATTTTTATCACAAAATTTATGTATTTTGGAATAATTTAATTCTCTAGGTTAGGGTTTTATGGAATAATAACATGACTGATAAAGCTATATGTGAATCAAAAAACTATGTGGTAATTTTACACTCACTTGTTTAAGAGATTAAAAAAATTGAGAGGACACAGTTTTTTGTAAAGTGTGGATGTGGTGTGAGATCCTTTTTGATCCCAATAAAAAATCAATATTTTCATTTATTGGTAATAATTTCATCTATTCATATTCATTAATTTTTTATGAATAATTATATTTAAAAGTTTTAATTGAGAATGAAATAATTATTAATTTACAAATATTATTTCGTTGTATTAAATAGTTTTATTTAAAAGTTAAATTTATAAATGTTATAATATTAATTTAGTAAAAGGAATTAATTTTTTGACTCATAATATAAAATTTATATTATAGTGATATTGTTTTGTATTTTTCCTAGGTAATATATTTTTTAGGGTGAATAGTTAACAATACTATTTTTACAAATCACCATAACATTTATGACCTGATCACGATGTATGATAGATATAAAAATTAATAATACATTTTTATTAATAAAATATGTGTTTTAGGGGTAAAAAAAATGTTTTAAACATAATATTTTGAATTTGGGAACCCATGATTGTCTTTTTTGAACTTATGTTATAATATAATCTAATTAAAAATATTTTTTTATCATTGATTTTAATAGTGTGGTCAGAAGATTACATTCTATTTTGGAACGAAAAAAGTTCCATATAACTTTACTATATTTAATCATACTAAAAATTAAATAATTTTAATCTATAATTGGAATAATTTTAGTGTAACATCATTTTATCTAAAAATTTGTATTTTTTTAAGAATTTTTTTTTAATTTTCATACATATATTGAAAATAAATTATTAAAAAAAATCAATATTTAATATAATAAAAGTTATTCCTCATTTTGAATTAATATGATAAAATTAGGATATATTCCCCCATTTAATTGTGGTCGTATAAATAAATATCCATGATAAAATGGTATGTTATCTCAGTATATGAAAAAGGGTTAAAAATGTTTAAACTATGAGATAAAGAATAAAATATATATTAAAATTATTTAAATTTGATTGGTTGAGGAGAATTAAACCCTAAATCTTCTTATTTTATAAATTTATTTTCCTGAGTGTAATTTTCACATAAAATAGGCTTTATGATATTTTAAATGTTGAATAATTATAAGAGCATCACTCCCCTCAATAAAAAAAGGAAACATCTTCTCCTCCCTTACTTATGAACATTGAGAACTGATAATTGACCCATATCATCAAAAATGACATACCAAATATCCTTACCATCTAATAGAGGTCTAATATTTCTAAATATATCCATCCTTAAAGTCTAAAAGTGAAATCCAAATGAGGTTATCTAATGTGTATGGATAATCCCTAACAATTCTATTTCATGTTTATTTCTTCTTCTACCCATTATAATAATTTATAACAGTTATAAGATTATTATTTTTACTATATTAATTTTATTTTTATTATGTTAATATTAAAACCATTTTCTATACCTTTTCCATCATAGGATAAATAGAAACATTGCTCATGAAATCATGTTCACTACAACCTCTACAAAGCGGTGTGTTTCATTTTTATTAATAAATGGTTGTTTATATATTATAAGTGGATAATATATGATATAAAATATATATAAATTATTATTTTATTGAGTTATAATAAATTTAAAAAAATTATTTAGGTTGTTAAATCACATGGTAATAAATTCTAACTTGAGGAAATGGATTAATGTTTTAGTCTCATTTTAATAAGGATTATTTATGATTATATTTGAATTAACATAAATTATATGATCCTTATCAAATAAAACCAATTTAATATATTATACTATGATTATTGATTTAATTTTAATCTAATATTACCATTTTACTCTATTTGGAACTCAAAATTATGGATAAAATGTTTTCTAGAAAAAACATACATTATTTCCACTTTGTTTGGGAATCATTTTTTCTTCCATATTCATGTTTTCAAAAATGTTTTCAATAATTTTTTTTATAATACCCAATTATCTATTATATTCATTTTTACCAATTTTTTAATTTTTAAAACAATGTTTAAAAGGACCCTTTTGACCTTTTTCAAAATGTACTATTTTTGACTTTTTAGAAAATTATTAAAATAATGTTTCATTTTAACATAGAAACATTAATATAATTGAAAACTATCATGAACACTAAATTTTTTAAATATTAATATTTTTACCCTCTTTTATCACATTATATTCTTCCTCCATGGCTCTGTGGTCATTTTTAGAGGTGATGATCTTAGGTTGCACCACTCTAGACCTCTATGTTATGGTATCTCTTATCTAGTCAATAAAATTATTGAATTATATTTAATAACATCCTGTAACCCCCCAAGCATTCATGGTAAGTTTCCCTTTGAATAATGCAATAGCTTGTATTTTAGGAAACTCTGAGATTCTAACACATCACGACCAATCGAACAAGCCATTTTGAATAGTAATGAAAACCTTTTGAAATATTATAAATTTTATCTTTCAAAATGGTATTCATTTTTGGATTCGGAATATTGCAATTATCATAGGGTGAATTTTTGGTATTTGTCTAAAAACTTTCAATTTTTGATGAATAGTGAAAAACACTAAGTTATTGTTTAAAACTGACTTTTTATTTAAATAAATATTTATTTTTTTTAAAATTTACTTTAGGTAAAAATAGATATATAATAATTATAAAAGTAAAATATAATTAATTGGAGTCATTTTATAATTAGTTTAGATATATAAAAATTTTATTGAACTTTTTACCATGTTATACACACCTCCTAGGAGAATTTGAAAATTTTCAAAAAAAACCTAATTTTACAGATTATGTGATTTTAATTTCAAAAATCCTAGATACATGGTTAATATCAGCATGCAAAATGTGGTTTAATAAAAAAATTGTGAATGGTAACTTTTCACTTTTATTTACCACAGTTAAAAGTAAATAGTGTATTTAAGGGTAAAATGATATTATTATTACCGTAACATATGTCTTAATTCTATTGTATAAATATAATTAGACCAAAACAACCTTCATAAAAAAATATGAACCTCTTTGGTCTACTGGGATTACATTAAGACATTTATTATTATATTATTTAAAGAAGAGTTAAAAGAGTTAAAATCAATGTTTAATAACTAAACCATTTTTAATATAGAGTTATACATAAGATAAATTCTACAGTAAAAATCCACTATAAATTTAAAAATATTTCCTACATAATGGTATTTTTTTTTATAATTTTTACAAATTAAATAATTAAATTCATTTAGGACATAATTATGATGCAGTAATTACCTTATTAATCGAAGATTAAAATAATTTATTTTATAAATATCCAAATAAATCTAATTTTAGACTTTTAATTAATTCCACTAATTTTCGTGGTTAATATGGCATGATAGGTTTGAATAAATGAATTTTTTTCGAATTAAAAACATTGTTATGAATTAAAAATCCAAAATATAAAATAGTGTCAAAATTGACATAAAAGAGTTTTCAAAACAAATATTTTATTATTAATTGATATTTTATTCCTAAAAATATAATTTTTGGACAAAGGGCTTAAATAATATTATATATTTCATCAATCAAACACTTAAGGTTATCATGTAATTTTATATTAATTTTTCCTCTATACTATCCTCCCTTCATCCTAGAGGCCTTACTTTAGTCAGAAAGCCAACCTAAGGATCCCTTTTTATCAAATCAAAAGGAAGAACCAGAAGAAGAGGTAAATATTTCCTTACCTATTTCATGTTTTTTTCATCTTCCACTTCCTATTTCATTGGTTCTTCAATTAAATAATAATAACTCCAGTATCTTCTATATACTGTGATGTTATTATAAAAATGTTACAACCATATTAATTATTCAATACATCCTATAAATGAAAAAGACACCATACGTGCATACGTACAGATTACTGTCTCTACGTTGTTGTGTAGTTTGTTATTCAAACACTTCATCATTTGGATGGGTATAATAATGAGTATAAATGATTTAAATAATAAATATAACATGATAATGATTCTGTATATAATATAGAACATCTAACTATATATGATTTTAATATCAAATGAATGGTATTGTCTCTCCTGTGTATGTACGGATTATCTTCTCCACGAACGCGATGAGATTCATTCCCCATCGTAATCATTCAAGAATAATTTTCATTTTATGATTACTAATAATGTATACCAACATAATATCATTATGTATATGAATCAAATACATTCTATCAAAAAATAATATGGCTTACGTAACCAAACATATAAAGGAAAACGAATGAGTTAACACCAGAAACAATGATACTACTAAAATATCATTAACAAAAGAATATTAGAAGACCATATATGATATCATATTAATTTATATATTTCTTGTATAATTTAATAGAAAATATTTAACTATTATACATGAGGTTAACATACCCTCGACGAAGGAAAATTACAACTTAAGGGTTAGTTTCACAATATCTTTATTATATGTGGTTGTTTCAAAAAAAGTATCTACTGGGACCTCTTTATCATCCACGTTGGCGTTTTCTTAAAAAATGTATTTCAAAACATTTTTCATATTCACTAGACTATGTGTTAAAGTCATTTATACCCTTAGTTGAACTTATATGTTTTTAAAGGAATCTTTCTGTCATTTTCCAAACAAGGTACTTTATGACCTTTTCGACAAAATTAAGTTAAGAATTTTTTTTAACTTATATGATGGGAGCAGATATTTTACACCATTATAAAAATGTTGAATCTTCCCTAACAATCTATTAAGAAAATCTTCAAAATAAATGATACCTTTTATCATTAAACGACTTATAAATGTTTTCAGAATTGAAAGAGATATTTCTCTAATAATGTATTTCGTTTATTTATGTCAATATTCATTGATGGATTTTAAGCTTATTAGATGTTGATTTATTATGATAAAAAACATTCATCTTGTATTGAAGGTTTTTTTATATGTTTGACTGTGGATGTGTAATTTTTACACCATTCAAGGTTTATGGAAAATGTATTGACATTTCATATGCAAGTTTAATATGAATGTTTATGTTATGTTTAAACCTTTTTATATGATGAATGCATTGGACTTAGAAAGTGTTGGGTGGATCCCACTATTGCTTCTCGATGCAGCGGTAGGTCTAATGAGACAAACTACTGTCTTGGCAAATGGCTTTGAAAAAATCTTATTTTTTGTCTTGTCAAAAGGCCTTGACAATGTGGTTATGAAGTCTGGCATTATGCATTCCACCAATATAAAAGTGGCTATTGATATAACATGTGATTATTCTACTAGTAGAATATCCATGTGGATATATAAATGGAATTATTTGATTTTATCTTTACCAAATTATTCTGATGTTCAAGTTTAAAATGATTTTGTTTTAATAATACATTACATTAAATGTTTATTCTTATTTATGAATGTTTCCACTATACTGTTATCCTTACTGAGCATCTGAGATCACCCCTTTCTATGTTTTATTTTTCCCAGGATACGAAAAGGTATATTATGAATGACCTACAGGGATATTCTAAGGGATATGAGTGTGGCCTATAGAGACTGTGTTGTTTTAGTTTTTCATTTTATAATGTAATGTTAAACATATGAATGTATCTAGTATTTCCAAGTCTACTAAACTAATTGGTCTTTCGAGACTTGATCTTTTGTGATCATGCCAATGTTTTGTAATAATGCACCGACTCCATGTAATTAGAGTCGGGTCGTTACAAATCCATCGATGATAATTATAATTTATGGGGGATATTATCCAATGACACCATATTATACTTTATATACATGTGTGTGATTTATGATTATGATGATAATATGTGTATGAAACTCATTTATTGTCCCGATGTTCTTCTATGATGAAATTATGAAATGATTAAATGTTTATAAAACTCATTTTTTTGCATGAATTTTGATATGAGGAATATTTTATGATATTTTGTACACTTAATAGTGGATTTTAATTATGTGGTTGGTGTGAATGAAATTTTTTATACCTCTAATCCATTGGGTAATAATGGATATCTCATGAGATAATAAGAAATATAATGGGGTTGATCCTAGTTTAGTATGGGACTATGTCCACTATGATAGTGTTTAGAGTGAACCCTGACTAAGGATATGATTGAATGAAAAATTAAATTGATCTACTATGACTGTTTTATAAGAAAATCATGACTAAGGAAATTTTTTTTTTGCTAATGTGTATTCCACAGTCTTATTTCGCATACCAATTTTATTGTCTCATGGAACTTGTTCTATTATTCGATTCTGATTCACATTTTATGTACATCCATTTTGTATGGAATGAATCAGGTTTAAGATCAATGATTTTATTGGTGTGATTATCAAATGATAAGCTCATGTACAAATTCCCTTATTCTCATGTTATGATTAAATGATTACTGGAATTTATCTCGTATACCATTACAAAGTATCTAAGCTTTGATTTTATTATATTTCCTTTCCCCATGTTAGAAAGAATTGATTTAATTATGTCATGTCTAATAAGTGTGCGAGTTGTGATGTACTATGTTTGAGATGATGTATGTCATTTATAGAGAAGTTTTTTATGTATCCATGTATCCAAATACACAAAACTAATATGGTTCTAGTGTTGATAGTATTGTTGTATAATGAATTTATATCTAATAAGATAAAATATCTATATACTAAAATCATGGTCCACTATACAAAATACATATAATAAAATAATAATTGATTATTTGGTATATCATTATTCTTTAATAATATCTAATGATATCTATATCCTATGTTAGTTTTTGAGAACTTAGTTACTCGATAATGATGTGATAATTCACAATATATCATTATAACATAAATTTATTGGTTGATTAGTTTCTATATATGGACCACTAAAAAAATGAAACCATGAGATTTTTTAATATAAATATTAAATGTGATAGGTAAAACAATCTATTAAATTAATAAGTATGTGTATGAATAAACAGATTATGATATATATATATATATATATATATATATATATATATAATTTATTCATTCTTATGAAGAGGTATCTATATTTTTTAAAAAAATACATTTTATTAAAGCAATATCTATATTATTATGAAAAGATTATTTATTATTTCATGTTCATTATTGTTTTATATAAATTCAGAATAAGATCAAATATACTAATAAAAATGATATTTTCCAATAAAAATGGCTTTCAAAAAAATGTATTATTTTATTTAAATTTTAAATTTTTAAATTTTCAAACTAGAATATAAAAAATTTGGAATAATTTTTAGATTCACCATGAATATTTTATCCTAATATATTTTTTGGGATTTTTCTAGAAATATTAATTTTCAGGTGAATTGTTAAAACATAGTTTTATGAACGCCTTCTCATTTACGAAATTTTCATAAAATAAATGTATCTTAAATATTGATAAAAATATTTGGAATAGTAATTATGTTTGTAATATATTGAAATACAAACTTTAGAATACTACTATAAATCTATTAAACGGGTATTTAAATTTTTGAAACATAAATAATATTTTTTGTCTTGTAAAAATTGTTTGGGGTATTTTTATAATTTAGTATTCACAGGTTATAATTAAACTATTTTTCTTTTAAATTAATATAAATCTTATTTTAATTAGTACGAAAAAATCACATTCATATAAATAAACAAACTGGATAGTATTATCCTAAAAATAATTTTTATACTTTAAAATACACTTTCTATAAAATAAGTGGTTTTGTGTGATTCTGCATTAATTTTAAAATTTAATTTCTATAATCTGATAATTTTTATTTAATAAAATTATATTATATTTTAAATGAAAAATTTAAACAATATTTCTGTATTCTAATTTCAAATGTTTTCATTAAAATTAATTTTTGAGGGAAAATTGGAGTTACCATAGTAAGGGTATATCAGGATCGAATGGATATATCCTAGTGAAAAAAGATAAAACATTTTAATAATTTGTGTTATAATGGACAGTTGAGGGAGGATAAATGTTACCCCATCCTCCACTCCACTATTGTTCATTTTTGAGATTTTTTACTTTAATAATGTAATGGTATTATTATAAAGTAAGGGGTATTTAAGAAACATCCATTCTCACCACTTATAAAAATGTATTTCCAATACCCCTTCAATACACTCCAAATTTTAGATTTTATCCTAAAACCCTACACTTCTTCAATATTCTTTAATCTATATTCACTTACATAAGCTTCTAGAAAAAATAAATTAGCATAGGCCCCCAATTTCCCTAAAATAGACAATGGAAAACCCATATGTTATGGACAAGTTCAGATCATTTTTGAGGAAAAAATGATAAAATGTAGGGGTTTTTCATCTCAATTTTATTTCATTGAGATATTATTTTTATTTACTGCTTTTAAAAAAATTTAGTGTGTGTATCAGACATTTATTTATTTTTTTAACATTTAGAAAATTGAGTTTATTTAAAAATCCTTCTCATGTCCTACCATTAATGTATTTTCAAATCAAAAAATTACAATGTTGTAAGGGTTCTCTTTAACTAAAACCCCTTTCATTGAGTTATTATGTTTCATTTAGAATTTTTTACTTATATTATTTTTTCATCATAGTTATTCTTTTATGTTCAATTTTTTCTCTCTCTCGATAAAATGACCTTTTAAATTCGAATATCATACCATACATAATTTCTACCTCAAAAAGTTTATCATTGTTGAAAATATTTCTCATCCTTTTAATGAAAAATTAACCTCCTTGTCAAAAATTTCCCTTACAGAAAATATTCTCTTTTATAATTAGAAATATAATTATTAATTATCTCATATGAGCATTGTATTTACCTTAAAATATTTTTTAAATGTTTTTAATATCATTTTATAACGTGGGATACCAATAATTGTTTTTTAAATCAACAAAAGGCATCCAGCAAAAAACCCTAATTGATTTCTGGTAACACATTATGTTTATTTTCTACACTTTTTAAATATCTTATTATCACACACTTATTAAATATAATGATTATGTATTACTTAAATATATAACTAGTTTAATATAACATTATTTTTTTTGTTAATAAATGTTTTAAATTCCATTAAAAATGCCCAAGTTTATGTTAACCTCACTTTGGAAAATTTTTCGATTTCTTATTCCATTAAACATGTCTCATATATAAATTTGTTTCACAATGAATAGATTTTTAAACACATAATTAATTTATATATAACTCTCATTTTTTTTGTATGGTTAAATGGAAAATAACAATCCTTTTCATTCATTATCCATTTCATTAATTAGTATTTTCTTATACATTAAGATTTTATTATAAAGATGTTGATAGTGAAAAATGTGTTATATGCTCTTTTCCGCATATTTCATGATTTTGTCCTCACTTAGGCAACAGATGGAGATTTTTACTAGAAAATAATATTTATTATGGAAGAAGGAATATATTGGTTTTATATGTGATACAAAAAATTTGACACACAACGGTATATTGTTCCCTCACAAACAATTCCAATATAATGGTTTAGTAGGGAGAAAATCTCTATAAATGTAGGTGGTTGATTGGGAATGAGAGGAAGGGTTTTATGTATTTTGATGAAAAACATCCCCAACCCAGCTAGAAAAATTCATATTGAATCTCTACATTTATCATGGGGGCTAGTGATGGTAAAATAGGTAACATACCAAATCAAAAACACTAAATCATAACAATGACACTGAGACGGGGTACATGGGAAAAGCCTCAATGGTATGGAGTAGTAGGTTAGCCTAGGGATTTTTCATAGGTAGCCTAATGTGAACCAACCCTACACACCAACAGGCTAGCACATGCCCTACCAGTGTATCCGAGAAGGCACATCAACCCCTACCTGAGGAACATATTCACTTTTTCCTTGAATGTCTTAGATAGTGCATCCACCCCATTTAGAGGCACATACAATGGGTAACCACACCTGGTACATTTGTTGAAAAACAAATTCAACTAGGGTCCAATATTTAAAAATAAATAGGACCTTGGGGATCATGATTTCTAAGACTGAAATGGATAAGCCCTCTAAGATCTTATCAGACAACCCCATCACCCATGTACTAAAAAATATAACAGGAAACTATCCAAAATGAAGGAGGGGAGGGATTAAAGGAAAATAGTGAGATAAAATTCCCTCCAAAGTATAAAAAATATAAAAACTGAACAACGTCCCATTTTCCCCCTGGATGACCAGCAATTGCATGAAGGTCCTTCCATAAAACTGGGACATGGTCAAGAACCTTCTAGGGAAACCTGATGAGACCATTTTTGTGTAGAGTAAGGCCTCACCCATGTGTTTATTCCTAGTGGTCCATCCCCCAAGGACCCTCCATCTCATCTAGGTCCACCCCCACATGAAGAACCTCTATCTCCCCCATGGTCACCATGTATCAATCACCTTCTTCTTGCAAAACCTTGACCTACGTGAGACACTTTATGAGACCTTTCCAAATCCATTAATGAAATGGATCCCCTTTATTTTGATATACTTTATGAGGGTGACCAAGTTGATTCATCCACCTAAGACTCCTAACATTCATATCTATAGTGACAACAACACCATCATATCCCTCATTTAGTTATACATTCATTTGTTCAAAGGTGTCTTGCTCTTGTATTACTCAACGGGTAAGGTACATATGGTGAATGTAGTTTTCCACTAACCTGGTCAAAAGTAATATGACCTTGGGTATAGTTTTAGGGAATTATCAATCTCAAACACTAGGTCTAGGACCATTTCTTTCCCTATTCGTCTCTATAACCATGGACCTCTAGTTCCCGATTGGTAGGGAGACGATCTTGCTTGCTTTTCAATTTAAGTTTTAATTTTTTTTCTCCACTACTCATTGGAACCATGGTTAGGGAATCCATACTCAAGTAATCCCATATCCTTTCTTATAGGGAACTATATATATGAGTTTGATGTGACTATCCTGGATACAAAAAAAAAGATACACTATGGGAACAAAATATCCATTTCTTCTTCACCCATTATCAATCCGTCATCCACTTGTGGATGAAGGATATTGTGTGAATTTCCTGATAAAACTTTTCCCTTTCATCTAACATTAAAGTATGAATGACATGGTATTAGAGGTTATCTATGATTTTGACAGCCATATTATCATTTTCATGTCATTGTAGATAATCTTTTTCTGGATCATCCACTTTTCTTACCAGGGTACCTCCATAGGCATGGGTCCTCGAATCCATGTTTCAAACCCCAAAGGGTATCCTAAAATATGGTGTAATCCATGAAATTATTCCTTAATTTTATCAAATTTTCACATTCTCTTATGATACAAATATGCATAGGGCCTATATAGAAATGGTTCCTCATAAATGAACTATATAGGCTTTGATTCCCCCACCAAATTGGAATTGTTGGAAGCCTCCCTGTGGTCTGAACCCAACACAAAAAAATCCATATTAATCTTATATTGGCCTTATTACTACTAGTTTCAAATCCAAATAATGATAAAATATCCCATCCATGTCACATGGGATTCTTAATAATATGCCCCACCCTCACCCTTGAAATTGAACCTTCAACTTATACAGCCTTCTTAGATGACATCAAAATACATGGTTTGGTCCTTGTAACATGACATTAAAAGGTAATATGTTTCATGTTAAGAGCCATATAATTGTATTGGTTCTTATTCATTTCACAAGGATACATAGGAAGCCAATTTCATGGGATTGATCTAGAAATCAAAGAAACTCCAGTCTCCCTATATGATAATAAACTCCATAGCACCCCATTGTGTAGCTTCAATCCATTATGGTAATAATAAGAAATATTAAATATATGTAATCTTCTCAAAAATGGTATCATTAATTGTGAACCTCATATACATACAGATATATCCATTGATGAATAACCTCATTTACATATAGATGATTATAAATTCAATGAATCCTAATAATTGATTGTTTATTCAAGAGAGACTTATGGATACTTGGGAATTAATTAAGGATTAAAAATAAATCATAAATATATAAGAGAGTCTCATTGTTGGTAAAAAATACCCCTAAATGGGAGTTATTATCCCAACCTCCCATCCTCTCAACCAATGTCATTCCCTATGTTTTGTTGGACTATTTCTCAACAACCACCAGATTATGGATAACATGTTTGTAAAACATCTCAAATATGGGGCCAATTTGGTGTTTCTGCATCAATAAACAGAACCCATTATAATTGGTTTTAAATTGGTTATTTCAACATGAATAACTGTGCAATATTCACACCCCCAATCAAGCATACATGTGTTATGGTCTATTTTGAGAAATGGAAACCAACTTGTTTATCATTAGTTTATCCTGATTATGCTTTTTTATAGTTTATTTATTTCATGTGGTAAAATAGTGAATATATATAACAAGAGTTCATGGGTGAGACCAAAATTAGTTAACAATATAATGAATTGGGTAATGTTTTAATCTCATAGGATACCATGTGGGGTGCATGGGTTATCATCCTATTCACACAATATTATGTGATATGTGGGTCTGAAATTATATATCCATTTAATACATTGGGTAAATATTTATATATCGGACGATATGAAATTTTTGGGATTAGGGAGTGAATCTAATGCTCTTCTATACTTTTTCCACTTTGAGATAATGAAATTGGGAGTGAATTTTGAATTATGATAATGAAGTCATGTATTATGTAGTGGTCAAAATCATATGATACTAGGATGCTTTGATATATGTATCTTTATGCTAAAACCTAATACAACGATTCTTGGATTATGTTCCATGTTTCAGTGTAATTTAATTATATATTTTCTTTTCATGTTACTTATTTATATTCTCATACCAATATATTTGTCTAATACCACTTATTATTTTTTATTATTATCACTTATGCTTACACTTACTAAGAATTTGATCTCACCCCTTATTATATTTCCATTTCCCAAGGAAATAAATAAGATTAATAAATTTGGTATTTTTAATGATAGTCTTCTATAGAGATTTTATGGGCATTTTTTAAGACTTACATTATTTTAACAAATTATTATTACCGTAAAATTAATTTCCATAGGATAAGAATGGCATGGGTTATTTTTAGGTTAAAATTCAGGCATTTCCTAATTATACCAATGAAACTACACCTCTTGATATTTGGTTTTTATTAATTAAGTAATTTTACATTTAAAATAACATAATATTATATCATTAAGTTATGGATCTCTAATGTTGGTATCTATGTAGGGTCTAGTTATTTTTTGAGATGATGATAAGATAATGTTAGACAAAGCCTTAAGGATATGTCTAAGTATATGACAACATAATGGAATTTTGGTACTGTATTGAGTGTGTAGTTTTCCATGAAATTACATATATGCATGGATATTGGAAGTGGATGCATGAACTGGAATAAATATACCTTTTGGTAAAAGCCCCATAACACCTTTTGGATAATAAATCAACTGATACCTCATGTGTGAAAAAGATACCAAACTACACACTTGAATAGACACTCTATGTGGATAAAAATTGTTTAATCATATTCTCTTCATGAAGCATAATAAAGGATATATTTCATGCATAATTTCTCGTATTAGGTTAAATAATATGAGAAAAATAAACTTACAGGAACCTAGGTTGAATCAAGAATGATATATGTGGAAATAATAATGATATAACTAGAACTGAAATAATGGTAGGTTAACATTATAGTATATAATGTAGAGAATAATAAGGTAATGGTTTCCTCATGGTGTTTAGGATAAAAATATTAGTTTTTTAATTGTTTATCACTAATGTTAACCCCTTTTAGTTTATATAATGATTGGAAATAGATGGAACCATGGGTGTGGGGGAACATGCGATGATTATCTCAAAAATCTTCCCATCCTAAGAGAGTAGGAGTGATAAACCATGTGATTATTCGCAAACAGCTATAATAATGTATGATTAAATATGATAATATATTTGAAGTCCCAAGAACTACCAAAAAAATAATGCAATGATTATCATGGAATTTCATGTGATAAGGATAAAGATTTAATGAAAATTTAATTCCATACATGTCTAAAATATGGATAGAAACATGGGGAAAAGTCCATTAAAGGGATGTGAAGATGATATAATTTTAAGATGAAGTTAATAAAACACAAATGTATAACATAAAATGAGAAGCTAAAAAAATAAATTTACTGAATTTATATACGTTGGGAATTATGGAAATTGATTCCCCATTCTAAGGGATTTGAAGGAAAATATGATCCAACAACAACTTATAATGTGGGAATACAAAAAATCATATACAAAAATTAATATTGAAGTAGAATGTGTTTTTCAGCCTAGATTTTAATATTTATTATGTTATGTATGTTTAAAATAATTATATATTTAATTAAAAACCCTTTTTTGTGGTACAATTCCAATTTTCATAGTATAATAATATTTTTCATTGCTTATGGAAAGTTACTTCTTATTGAATTACCACTTTTTCCCTTACTATGAGTTTATTAGGAATGGATTATATCTTTTTTCAAATGGCACATATAAAATAGTATAGAGGGAAATAGAAATTCATCACATAAATCCATCCATGAATAAAAGCCAATTTATTTTTAATTAGGATATCCCTATAGAAACTACACCATTTATATGAGTATTATGATTACGAGGATGCAATTTATCGATTGGTAGATAATTTAATGACATAATATTCCACTATATATTAACCTTATTTAATTATTATGTCTTATAAATTGATCCGTGTTAAAAATGGAAATAATAAAAAAACATGAAACATGTTATAAATATTCAATATTACTATTAATAATAAATAATGAATTAGCTATTATGAATATGTTTCATCCAATTTAGATATATATATATATACATATTTCATTATTATTTTTTATAATGTATATTTTTATATACTAAATATTTAATAAAAAATATAAATATATGTCATTTGAAATGATGTTCTATTAATTTTAGTTTCATTAGTGCTTTATAGAAATTAATAATAATTATTATTGGTTTGGAAAAATTATTTTCCTATAAAAATTGTCGTCATTATATATTATGATTTTATTTAAAAGATAAATTTATAAATTTTAGACCATATTTTTTAAAAATAGAATTCATGTTTAGATTCTTCATGAAAATATTATCATAAGATAATTAGTTTGTGATTTTTGTGGAATGATTGAATTTTTTGTGAATTGTACCAATCACTATTTTATGAATACAACACATTTTATATAACTACCATAAAATAAATTTATCTTATATATTTCTAAAAATATTTTCACAACCAATTATATATGTATCATATAAAATAATAAAATTTAAAATAATATAATAAATCTATAAAATTCAAATCTATTATTTTTTAACTAAAGTAATATTTTATTCTAATACAAACACTTTTGGTATTTTTTTTATAATTAAGTATTTTTAAGGTATAATTAAATTTATATTACTTTTAAATTCATATAAATATTATTTGAATTAAAAATAAACAAATATAGTCTGTATAAGTCAACAATATTGATAATTTTATTCTAAATAGGATTTTTATTCATAAAAATACACTCCCTCAAAAAATGGGTATTTATGTGATTGAGTTATATTTGTAAAATTAAATTTCCACACCCTCTTAATTTTTATCTGATAAAAATTTATTATATTTTGATATCATCATTTTAAGATTTTTTTAAGTGCAATTTCAATTTTTTACACTAAAATATGTTCCTAATTTTAAAATTTGAGTATACACACTAAGGGTAAATATGAGTTAATAGGGTTTAACATAATCCAAAATGATAAAAAGTGTTAAAATAGGCATGATAATTGATGGTTTAGGGATTCAGGGACTTACCCTACCGCCCATACTCAATAATTGTTCCTTTTTTAGCCTTAATCCATTAGTAATTTAATGAAATTATTGTAAAGGGTGTTTACAAAAATAACATTCTCACCACTTATATAAGAGGACTTCCACCACCCCTTAAAGGAACTCCATAATATCAATTTCCTCTTGAAACCCTAGCCTTCCGTCTTCTCCTAGAATCGTCCCTAAATTTTATAATCTTATATATATATATATAAGTAATTGATAAAATATATCTATTTTTGTGGGATACTATATGGAAACTCAATGTTTTCAACTTTTTTAGAGTGTGTTTGAGAAAATCATGATATGGTAAGGGGTTTGGAATCTCAATTTTGTTTATATGTGATATGATTCATATTCACCACTTTTTGTTCTTTGTGATGTATATATTGAACATGGATTTTTTTTTCATATAATTTGGGATTTCTAGTCTATTTAAAAATTTATCTCATATTTTACCTTCAATAGATTTTAAATTCAAAATATAATGATATTTTAAGAAATTTGTTTCAATCAGACAACCATTCATTTATTTATTATGTTTCATATTAAACATTCATATTATAAACTTGGTTCAATTAAATCTACTATTTTATATTTATCTTATTTTTCTCTCTATAGAAAATTACATTTATATTAAAACATCATACCTTCATTAATTTCATCTTTAAAAAATTATATCATTTTTGAGAATATTTCCCACCCTATTTAAAAAAGACACTCCACCTCGACTATAATTTCCCATCCTACTAATTTTCTCTTTTTATAATGGAAACCTAATAATCTGTTATCTCATGAGACTAAATATTTTCATTCTTCTATTTTCAAAATATATTTTATTATCCATTTATAATTTTTAATTTCAATAAAGGTGTTTTAAAACCTGAAATGGGATACCCCAAAAACTCTGACATTACTCTTCTGTTACACATTATGTTTATTTTTCTCTATTTTTATCGAACTTAGTAATGTGTAATTATTCAATATTTTGTATATATTTTTCTTATATATATACTTAATTTTCTATAAATTTATTTATTTGGGTTAACATATTTTTTCTATGTTCCATTTTAAATTATCACTATTAAATGGAACTAAATTAAATAAATTTTTGATTTATTATTTCATGAAAAGTGTCACCTTAATAAAAATATATCACTATTAATATATTTTTATAAATCTGAATATTTTATGGCGAATACACCTGGTTCAATATTGGATTAATGGAAACTAATAATTTCTTTCCTTCCATAAATGTTACTTTTATCATTTTAAAAATAATTACACATCTGGTTCATTTTATAACCCCGTAATCCTAGATTAAAAATGGGGGTTCAAAACCCATTGGGCGTAGGTATTGTAGAAGTACTGTAGTTGTACTGTAGCATCGGTAGTACTGTAGATCGGTGGGTACTGTAGCGGAGGGAGGGAACTGTAGCAGCGGCGGTACTATGCAGGTACTGTAGCAGCCGGGTCACTATTCATAGAATGTAAATTGGACAAACAAATTGGGCATACGAGCTATGTAATGGAATAAAAACCAATGGGCCTTCGAGCTATGTAATGGGTCTCCCTCTACCCAGTTAAAAGAGGTTGTTGATTTGCTTTAACAATAAATTGAGGCTTTGGCCCTAACCATTTTAAAAAAATATTATTAAACCAATATTTTTATCTTGAGTTTTGTCTTGATTATGAACTCGGTAAGGATTATTTTCCTCATCTAGATAAATTATACATGTTCATTATATTATGTGATGGGTGGTAAAATAAATATATATCAATTGAATTATTTGCATAATTTTTTCGTCATAGGAGATACCATGTATGTTTGATGAGCGGTAAGCATAAGAACACATTGTTATGTGATGGATGGGATTAGAATTATACTTCCGACCAATTAGTTGGATAAATCTTTACTTATCATGATATATTATGTATGGGGTTTGGGAGTGATCCTAATTCACAATGAAACTATTTACACTATTTTATGATGGTTATATGAGTGGACATTGAATTATTCTAATGTCACGATGTATTATATTGTGTTCACAATCATATGATAAAAAGATCCATTGATATTAGTTTCATTAATTTAAATACTTAAGAAATTATTCATATATTATTATCCATTTCAAATTTCTTATAAATTCAATATTTTATATCCATGTACCCTCGCTGAATCAAAATTCCAATCTTGATCCCATCCCTCAACCATCACCATTGATACCACCCTTTCATTACCCTCTCACCCAAAGGTACAAATCTTGGTCCAAAAATGGGGAAACATGTATAAAAAACAATGAATCCCACCACCAACATACCATGGGATAGTGAATAAAACTGAGAGTATATTAATCACACACGTGAGAGTAATTAACCTATATATAAGTTTAATGAGTAATAGATAAGTGAGAAGAGCCACCAACCGAAACAATGCACAAATAGATTATCCATTCATAAAAAAATATAATGGAATACATAAAATAAAAGTATGGCTATATATTACTAGAATTAAATACTTGATAGAGATCTAGAATCCCCAAAACTCCAAAAAACACCACAAATGGCTTTATGCATGCGAATCCAATTAACACCGATATTTGGATTTTCTGGAAAAAGGAAATCTCGATGGACTTGCTTACTACTGATGACCAATCCATCACGACCAAAGTGGAAATTATAAATGACTTATTTTTTTCCTCTTTCATATATGGGAGTTGTGATTCCCACAAAAGTGTCACTTTATGGTAGGGTCTCCACTCTTTTGACCAAGGTACCTCTCCCTGGTTTGTTGGTGGCGATTTTAATGTCATTGCTGATCTGGATGAGAAGAGGGGGAGAGGTCCCTTCCCTCAGAAGTGGAGCTTAGAGTTTGTGCAATTCATGGCTATAAAGGGTCTCTCTTACATGGGTTACTCCAGGTACCACTTCACATGGTGAAACAACAAAAGAGGAGGATGAAGATCTTGGAGCAGACTCGATAGGTGCTTGGCTAATATTCATGCCATCTCCGCCTACCCCAATGCTTAGGTAACACATCTTACCTGTAGTGTTTCTGATCACTCTCCCCTACTGCATTCCCTGTCCTCAAGACATGATATCAATAACTCCTTAAAATTCTCTCACCTATGGACTCTCATAGAAGGCTATAATCAAGTGGTCACAAGCTCGTGGGGGTCTCTTAAATCAGGCCACCTGTGGATCGGGTGGCACAAAAAACTGAGACACCTAAGGAAATACACATTAGTCTGGTTTAATCAGGTTCCCCCAACTGACAAGGATACAGATGAGCTCTTGAATGAGGTTGAACAGCTTGAATCTAGTCTTCAAAATGGCTAGAATGACCAGGTATTTGAGGATTTTTCTAGGAAGAAAGACAGCTTGGTGGAAGCTCTCCTGACACAAGATTGCCTTGCCCGTGAGCAATAAAGGATCCAATGGCTTTGAGAGGGGGATAAAAACTTTGCCTATTTCCATGATTTCATTAAGGAGAAGCGTCGTCATCTCAAACCCAACCTGAGATAGGAGGATGGCTCATACACTGATGACAGGGATGTGGTTGGTGGGTTGGACTTCTCTTATTTTAAGGATTTTCTTGTAGGCATTAACCCTATTATGCCAGAGGGATATCCAAGTGGTAGGGCCCCTTTCCTCGATGTGATCCCCACTCAAGTATCCAATCAAGATAATGTGTCTTTTGAAGCAATCCCGAATCAGAAGGTGATCCATGAGGCTATGATGAGCCTTAACATCGAGAGTGCTCTATGGTTGGACGGCTTTCCAGGGTCTTGAGTCATGGTCTGTTGTTCAGCCTGATGTTTTCCTAGCCATCAAGGATTTAATTCGAGGTGGCATCCTTCCTCGTGTGGCCAGTGAAACTACACTGTTTATTATTCCTAAGATTAGAGACCCATATTCACTGAACCATTATAGTCGAATCATCCTGTGCAACTTCTCATATAAAATCATTTCCTGTATCATCAACAAAAGGTTGTCTCACTTTCTTCCCCAATGGATTTCCTTGGAGCAGCATGGCTTCATGAAAGTCATGTCTATCCAAGGCGCTATAACTTTGTCCTAGGAGTTGATCTCGGACATTAACATCAAATCTCATGGTTCGAATATGGCCATCAAATTGGACATGAGCAAGGCCTATTCTATAATTGAATGGAGCTTCATCAATAAAGTGTTCACAAGTATGGGATTTTCTCCCCAGGCCACTGACATTATCTTTAGATGTTTTAGCTCTTCATGGCTAGATATATTTTTTATGAGAAAGACTCATGGTTTTTTCAAGGACACCCGAGGTCTCAGGAAGGGGGGACCCTCTATCCCCTACCATCTTCATTATTTCCCAAGATGTGCTTAGTAATCTATTTAACAGGAGCAGGAACCAAGGGAAGATTCTTCCATATCAGAGTCCTACACTCCCCTCCAGTATGAATCACCTCATGTTTGCGGGTGACACCTTGGTTTTCTTGAATAAAACCATAAGATAATTCTGAAGATTCATTAAGGTGATGGAGGAATATTGTCATTGGAGTGTTCAACTCAGCAACCACTTTAAGAGTAACTTTTCATGTCCAATAAGTGCGAGGCAAGGTGCGTGGTCACCATAGAGAACAGTCTGGATATGCAAAGGGGTTTCTTTCCTCTTCATTACCTTGGTGCACATATTTTCCCTCAATGACTCCACATCCATGACTTTTATCACATTGTGCATAGAATTACAAGAAGAATACTAAATTGGAAGAACTGATTTCTTTCCTTCGGAGGAAGGATTACTCTCATCAATAGCATGCAGTCTTCTATTCCTGTTCACGAGATGGCATCCATCAAAGTTCCTAAGGGATTCATTACCTCCATTGATAGGATTCTTGCTGGGTTTCTCTGGGATACCCCCTCTGAAGGGAAACGTCACTGGGACTCTTGGAGGAGAATGACCCAACCAATCTGGGATGGAGGTATCGATGTCAGAATCCTTTTTGACACAATTCAGTGCATGCATGAAAAACTGGCTTGGGAGGCTTTAGATGGTAGGTCCTTGTGGGGCTGGGTAATGTGCCCTTGATGCAGTGATGCTCTTGCTCTTGGGTACCGTTACAGCTGTCCCCTCTGGTCTATGATTGCTGCTTTCCTTCCCTCCCTCCTGCCCCTGTCACATTGGGTCATAGGTAAAGGGGATATCATGTTTGGAAATATAATTTGGATGGCTCAAGGCATGGATTTCCTGGCTGTACAACCCCTCAAATTTCTTTTAGGGAGGAAAGAAGTTTCCCAAATTATATCTGGGCGGTGTTGAACCAACACCAGTAGGAAACCTATGAGAGTATTGAGTTGAATATGGAGCCTGACCGGTGTGTTTTCTCTCATTCAGCTTCAGGGATTTTTTCCGCCAAATAGTTTCATAAAACCTTGAAATCCCATGACAATATAGACCCATGGCATGAGACCATTTGGTGAAATAAAGTTCCCTCCAAGTATAATTTCATCTCCTGGTGCATCCGGAACTATGCAGTGCCGACTAATTAAAATATCAAAAAGCGTGGAATCCCTACTGTGTCCAGATGTATGTGCTACTATGCTAAGGAGGAGAGCTCTTTCCACCTTTTCTTTGAAGGGGAATGGGAACATTCGGTGTATAGATTCTTTGGAGGTATCACTGCTTATAATGGGAAGTCACATTTTGAAGATACCTTCTTGGTTCAATGGTTCTAGGGATCGCTGGAACAGAGCTCGAAGAGAAAGGCTTGAGTTGCTGTCTTAACTGCCGGATTTTGGTGCATCTGGCAAGCACGGAATAAGGCCAGGCACAAAGGAGCTTTCTTGTCTGGGAGATCCATTATTATCAGATCTCGAAGTCTTCTCATTGACTTCCTCAGGTTGAACAACCAGCTGTAACAGTCTCCCATTCTTTGTCCTCTTCAACAAAACTTAATGGGTGTCGTTGTTTCTCTCAGTGCTAGTGCAGGTCGTTGGGTATGCTGGAGGCCTCCTTCCACGGGTATCAAGCAGAACAATGATGGTTCCTTCCGTCAAGGCACCATGTGGGGTGGAGGGGTGGCCCGTGACTATAGGGGATCTTCCATCTTGTTGTTTACATCACAATATGGGTGCGGACACTCTCTTTAGGGTGAGGCTTTAGCTATGCTTTCCGGTCTCATGCTGTGTTGCCACCATAATATTCTCATCAGTGAAGTAGAGACAGATTGCATGGCCCTCTTCAACGCTCTTCATGGTACTGGTAATACCCCTGGTCTATCTCATATGCTATCAGAAAATTAAAAGGCCTCCTGAAAAGTAATACCAAAGTGGCTCACACTTGGTGCGAGGGTAACAATGTGGCTGATCATCCTGCCTCCATTGCGTCCCACAGTTCTGTATTTTTGGGCCTCGATTATAGGAGCACTCTCAAGGATGGGAGAGAGGAACTTTTTATAGGGGATGCCCTTGGCTTAGATTATTTCATACCCCCATTATCGTGTTTTCCTTTTCTCCCATTGGTTTCAGACTACTTTTGTTTTCCTTGTCTATTATAAATAAATAATTTTGAGATGAGAAATAAATAGGGTGATAATAACATGTATATCTAATAGTATCCTCCCAGAAAAATATCATTCAAAACATGAAATAAATATATTATATCTTGGTAAATAAATTCATTAATTTAACCAATCAGTTAAATAGGTAAAATTAGTTCTCACCCTCACCATGGAAAACTTACTAAATAAGTCATATAAAATAAAATATAACATATCAATGGATATATATATAGGTACTTCACTTTAAATTCATAATTGTTTTTTCACTCTAATTACACAAAAAATATTTCCTATTATCATTACTTCTTTAATTCATCCTAACCCTCCATTACAACACTCTATATAGGATGAAATAACAACATCACCACTTGTAAATAGTAACCATGTTTATTCCAAAAATCCATTATAGCCTCTATAAATGCATTATACCTCAATACAACACAACCCATGAAAGTCTACAATGGGAATAAAAAACCACCTTCTTTGAATACATTAATTTGTTATTCCCCAATCAATTACATAATATACAAAAATGTTTTGTAAAAAACAAGAACCATAACATCCTTGGTAGGAACACATACTATAACACAGGACAGTATAGCTCGTGATAAACCTACCCATCTGTATCTAGAGAGGGGGAGATAAGTTAGTTATATATTCCATCATTATGCATTATATTAGGTAAAAAACCCCCTAAATCAATTATGTGTTTGTTTCACTATTGATGTGGGTGGGGTAGCATATGAAATCAAAACATAAAAATATTTCATGAACTTCCACAGTAAGGGAAAAAACATATCCTTAGACTCATGTACAAATAATGTCACATTGGGTCCCATACTTGAACTACTAATGTCTACATAACAAACCTGAATACACACTTCATTATCATTATTAATTAATTAATTATGCATTAATTAGTTGTTTTTATTTTCATTTCCAAGATAAACATGTAGATTTCAAAATCCAAATGTCGATGAAACTATTAGTTCCATGTTATATTCTGAATTATTTCATTACAAATTGTGAATACCATGAATCTATCCCATTAATTTATTTTCTCAATTAGCAATATATAATCATCTTGGTAAACAATTACATATCATATGATGCCTCTTAATAAATGAACATGTTGTAAATAACATAAAACTATGTCATGAAGTTTGAGATTAATCAAGTAAACATCACTTGACAATATTACCATCAAGAAAGAATCACGAAATCATCATGAAAAATTAATAAAACATCAAGAAATAATAAAGAAATAATAAAGAAATAATTAAATAATAATCAATAATGTTTTATTATATCAAGATAAAATCCCTTCTTTGGACGTATCCATGACTTCTCAGTGTCCCAAACCATATCATATAGTGTAAAATAATCTATTTTAAAATCATTAACATTGACCATCACTAAATATATGCCTTCCCATACATTGCTTATCAAAGAAATCATCAGTCAAAAAACCCTTTCCCTCCAATCCATTTCTCATAATATATCCCCAACCATATCATGGATATCAAAAAAGTCAAGGAAGTATATACATCTATGGAGAAAAAATAAATTTCATACTATTATTCACAGTCCAGAGATGGTATTAAGGCCACAGAATTAAGGCATCTAGCTTCATGAAACATGAACCAATCCTTTTCATCCTTTAAATATTAATATTTAAAAAATTACCATTTAATTACATTTTAAATAAACCACTTTATTTGTAATAGGTTATCAAAATAAGGAAACACTAATGTATTATTAATCCATTACAAAAAATAAAATAAAAAGATACTAAATCATTTATTCCACATTTAACAGATCTAATATGAGAAGAAATCACATTTCTTATTCCCATTTTATTAATTTTAACATCACATGACTTTATTTTTTTTATCATTTTAGGAATCTAACCATACTAAAAAAATGGTTATGACCTTGAATAAATAAAAATACACAATAAAAATAACAAAAAATATCACCAATGAAAATATAGTGAACATAAGTTCACACCCAATCCATTCCTTTAATTATCTACAAGAATTATTAATTATATTAATCATGTTATAATCCCTATTTTAATACCATAGATACTAGAAATATGAATTAATTATTATAGTAATACATAAGTAGTTAACACTAAAACTTGTGATTCTTAGTTTGATTTTTTTCAATTTATAGATTATATATGCTTAAACATTTAGGTTATGATATTCAATTGAATCTCTAATACAATTCTAGAATTATAAAAAAATAATTATTATATGGAATGAATTTAATTATAATGAATAACATAGAAAGAGTTTGTAGTAATTTATTTACAATTTCTATTATATTGAATAATTATTCAATATGTGATTCCCACTCAAGATTATTTCATTATTAAGCTAAATCACCCTAATTTAGAAAATGATATAATTCATTTTTAATTTACACATTCACATTTATTATGTTCACAAAATGAGCATTATAAAATTTAAAATGGACGAAATTCCCAAATATGGGTATTATTTCCCCAAAAATCAAATTATGATAAAGTTATACCTAAATACATGTATCGTGTAAACCCCCACGAGAAATGTTATCACATAACTAGAAGAGGATCATGTAGATGTTCACACAAATAACATAGCCTATAGAAGGCCCTGAGAAGTCCCTTCGACATGTCTCTCTACTCATGAAAAGATGCCTCCGAAAATCATAGATCACGTGGAAGCATCCAGATATAATACCCCAGGTCACTTGAATTTTAAACCGGTGGATGCCCAACAATCCATATAAAAATTCTTCAAAAATTGGGGGGAAATATAAAAATTGTGGGTACCACTTTTTTTCATAAAACCCATTCGACACATCACCAATGGTAAGAGTGATTTCCCTTTTCAACTCTTAAGAAAACATGGAAAAACCCCAAGGCTTTTTCAAAAATCAAAGGAAATAAAAATGGGAGAAACCAGGCACCTCTTGCTACCATAAACATCATGTTACAGGTCCATGGGGATGTATAAGATGCTGAAATCACCCAGTGACATGTCCACCTAATCTCATGAAAGCCTGCAGAAATGTCATTCGCACCACACAAAGGGTCTAAGACATGTCCCTATGACCTCTCACTGGCCCTTCTGGATCTATAAGGAAAAATTAGATGGATTTGTCCCAGAAAGAATCACGCATATCCACATTACATTTCATTGGTTTCATGATGCATCATTAAAATAAAGAGTCATTCATTTGACAACACTCATATATTCTCTTGAGAATCCAAAAATTTGTAAAATAAACAAATTAAATAAAAGAGGGACATGATGGGAACCTCTTGTGGTCAAAACACTCTTTTGAAAATCCATGTTGTCCACAATGAGGTACTGAAAATCCATTAATTATGATAGATATATTTTAAAAAGATCCCCTAAAAGGACATCCTTGTCTTGGAAAAGGGTCAAAAAAAGATTCCTAATATCATGGGAAGGCCTTCTAACATGTATCCTGACGTCGCGAAGGATCATGGATGTGTTATCTAGTAAATATTAAAGTCCCTTCGCTATTCCATATGATTCACCCTGATTCACTTATTTGGATATAATCCAATAAAGGACGAATTGAAATGACTGATCTCATAGTCATTAAAAATCCTGCAACACCCATAGAATGGATTATGATGGGAACTCATGAAACACATGATGTCAAACCCCTCCACCGATTATAGCCTATATTAGCATGATGCACGTTAAAAAATGTGGAGAATGACAAAGATGGAGAGTCCTATAAATCCCCAACCCTATAATGAAAATTTTAATGCTAAGATTTACACAGATAAATGTTTCCATGGAATCTCACAGTATTGCACCCATACACAAGAGAGGATTTCTCATAGCGACTGATCATGCAACCGAAAAATATTCTCATTAGGTAAGATCTGATGAACAACTAGATAGATCATGCAACATGCATAAGAACATAGTGTGATAATTCATAGATCATGTTAAGGAATTATGTTGTGTCATGTGAAGAAAATCATGCATATCTGGTAAATCATGTGAGTCATAAACAAGTCAAATACTGAAAAAATCTTTGGAATTTTCAATAAATGGTATGAAAAAAGTCAAAAATATTAGATATGTATGAAAAGTACATATGTTCTGATCTTCATGTGTATCATGTGAACAACCTGGGATATGTGACAACACTATGACATGTCTCCCAGATCTCACGATTCTCCATTATTATATTATTTGTATCATGTCTATCCATTAAAACATATAAAATCAAGTCACATGTTTCTCAATAGTCATGCCACCCAAATCTCTGGAATCCCTCTAATCTTACGAGTCAATCTATGCAGTGTTATTCAGACAAGTTTCTTGACTCATATAAGTTCATAATCCCATGTTAGATTGGTGTTGTGATAGCTCATGGGCATCTCAAATGGCTCTCCTTCCACCCTATTGGTATTCTAGGAAGATCTCTCAATGACCTCCAAACAGGTCAACCACGATCATTAATCACCCCTTAAACAAGTAAAATTGTCTATCAAAACAACCTCCATGTTTTTCAACCAACATTCATGAGGACATTTAGGAATGCCAGCTGGATCATATACCTCCCTCTAGGCACGTCATCCAGGATCATGTGATGGAATTCAAGATGAGGTAGTAAGATCTCATGATTTCTTTAAGAAAATTCATACTTGATCATGTCACTTCCTTCAAAACATCCCATCCAGGATATGAAACATCTGTATCACAAGACAACTAAATCAAATAATTAACTGTGTACATGTCCAAAATATAACCATACATGTGAATACATCCTTTAATATTTTAGGATAGATGATCAGGGCATCTTAGGAAGACAGTTGAGAAAGTCCGGTAGACAACTAATCTAGGTTAGAAGGTCATTCTAGGACTCAATTTCCATATCCATACACAGCATGTAAGCCCCAACCAAAATTCCATCAATTTTTTGTAATCCCTAACCAGAGGAACATTGATGAATTTGATTCCTTCAAAAACCAGGACATGTTGGATTGCTATCTGAGGCTCGAGATCAATTTTAACCACACAAAGGGATCTCTATGAACATTAATCTTAAATTTTCATGTAATAAGACTAATTATTTTTCATCCCATGTTTCCTACATCAAGCATTGATAATGTGGGATTAGGGAGTTGAAATGATCTTATCATTCTTAAAGGGGAACCGTATTGTGTAATCTCTGATTAAAAGCATAATATCATACCCCCTCTATACAAGTGAAACTTCAGTGTGTATGCCCTAACTAGTTGAACTATGTTGTCTCTAATTCCCATCATAAAAAGGATATGTAGGATGTTTTCATAAGGTCCAATCTCAAATATGATTCCACATTAGTGTACATCCCCTCATGTCCTTGACATTTAAATAAACAAAAACCAATCATTCTCATGGGATGATTAGTTTACCTCATCGATGTGTGGACAGAGTGGTCAACTAAACTATGCCGAATCTGATTCCTTTAAAAACTAGGGTACATTTGACGCCCTCATAATGCCGAAGATCTATATTAAAGATCCCAAGAGAGGTGAAATTAAATAATCCCTGAATCTATACGTACATATAGTGATTAATTATTATTCATTGTTTCTCACATATAGAAAATATCACATGATATTATGGACATATGATGGACACCTCATTCGCATCATGAATCTCCACCATCATGGCCAGTCACTTCATGTATGACCTAACGAGTGGCATGATATAAATATCCCCCACTTAAGAGCATCTACCATTGTTGTGATCCATATGGTGTGATTAAACTATAGTAACTAGGATTCTTAATCTAACCAAAAGACACATTTGATATATACCAAATAATTGAGCTCAAATATCTAGTGTCAGAGTTCCTATATATATATATCATTTCTAGATGATGTTAAACAGGATTGGGTTAACCAACTATGTTTATTCTGATTGAAATAATAAATTGTAAATGTAGGACACCATATAATGGCACAATCCCATCATCGGAATACTAACCCCATCCATGCATGGTAGAAAATTCTAAATCACTTGGTTATGTGGCTTCATCATATAAAAAATTGTTCTTTACTAGGAAATGGATAAGGAACATTATATATATATACAGATGAATTTACTATTGATATCCATATCTCGTATATTTGAAATGCATTAACCAATTATAATTTTTTTAGGTCAATCGTTCCCATATTAGTATTAGTAAGAGTGTGGTATACATATCTTAAATCTATATGAGAGTCCCAGAGTATGTAAAAAATCCCCCCAATTTTTTGTGATGCGGCTGACCTCCCATCCTTTAAACCAATGCAAGTACCTAAGAATCATTTGGTCTGAACCCACTATTTAAACCCTACTTTGCAAAGTAGGTCTGTAACAAGTTTTCGATGATGGAATTGTTGGGATATTTTATTAATATTGACAATGGTGACCCGAAAATATTTATTGTGAATGAAATGTACCCCTCACAATAAAGCATTGTGCCAATATAAATTCACCTAAATAATGTTTATCGATCATCTATTTTACATATATTTAATAGAGAAATAGATATGAATTTCTCTATTACAATATTTTACTTGGTTATTATCTATCTGGAAATTTTTTGGCACACTATATTCAAAATCATGGTGATTCCGGCCTGAAAATATCCAATAACAGAATGATTAGTTAATCATCTTTATAGCCACATTGTTTGACATATCCAATACAAATAAAAGATAATAATCCTGAAATAATTATTATAGTTGGTCCTCTATAACTGATGTTCCAATGAAATATGTCCCTCCTCGATCTGATAATTCCACATGGGAAGAATTGGAATCTCATGAAGAAAAGGAAAATTATGTAAACCATGCATATCTGATTGAAAATTCATCAGGACAACAATATTGAACTATTCAGTGATCGTGTTGCTTGTTGTTAGCATGACTAAATATAGATCTCTCATCAATAAAATAACAATATGAGATAAGGATGTCATCCGGTGAATGGTCCCACAATTCAATTGTGGTTACTACCCTCATGGGTAACATACTGATATCACCTTCCCAATAACCTCAACATCAAGTTTCAAACACAATCGTCTGAGATTACCATAAAAATGGTAAAATCCCAACCCTCAAAGATTCATGTGAGGGTCTCTGATTACTCATGTTGATGAGTCTTCATCATGTAGCAATAGATGAAGTTTATCTAGTGGCCCCGGTTTCCACAACCAACTCCTTCATGTTCTTATCTCTGGAGCAATAAAATAACCACATTCAATTTTCAATGAATGTGGACCAGGTATTCAAATACATCTCACATCTAGTTCCAGATCCATAAATGATGGATACATTAAACCTTCTTATCTAGTATCATCCCACTGATAGCCATTAGTCGCCTAATGAGGGTACAACCTAACACACTGCATCCTTTGTTTCCAATGAAAGGGAAAAAAATGAATACACATCCTGAAAAGGAATCTCTGAATATATAAAAATCAGGGTCATAAACGACTCCAACTAATGATGTCATATAAGATGTTTTGGTAGTAACCAGTATGAATGATCAAATCCCTAATCACTCGAAACAAATATGTGGTTATATCCCTATAGAAGGAATTAGGGAAGTATGTATCCCTAACCCAATGCATGAATCCCATCATCACATTCTAGTGGAACAAAGAGTAAAAAATTGGCGGCATAGCCTAACTTCAATTGAATATATATTTGAATACATTTTTGAGATGGGGAATGTGCAAGAATATATTCTTATACACACATTTATAAAAATACAATACATCATAGACAAAAATGAAGAACCGCGATGGAATATTATAGTATTGGTGTCGAAACAGGTAGAATAAAAAATTCTTACATCTATAGCGACGGAAAATCAACACTCCAAGGAGTATTAACAAGTATTTTCTACAGAGAAAGTACACGTTCTTTCCCTCATCCAATAGTATTGTTGATGTTTTTCGATTAAGGTAGAGACACCAAACCGGGATCATATTCCACTTCCAATTGTGGATCACTAGGTGATAGGTTCACATGCCTAAAGAAAAGGGAACATTCCTATATAAAAATTCTATTGGCATACTACAAAGGTCCATAATCTGGATTATATCCATGTTCTGGCCAGAGCTCACAAACTGAGATCGGAATATGACTGGGGATAGGTTCATATTCTTATCAAAGAAGAAGAAATTCATAATCTGAAGTAAAAATATTGGGATCAAATCCTCATTTTCTCTGGTGATCACCATAGGATAATGGAACATTCCTTGACATATGTTCATTCCATGTTAGTGAATATGCTTGGAATACTCCAATGGATCATTAAATCCCAGCATATATTCTAATTTTCATCATCTAATGATTGCACCAGCATCTTTATGAGGAGATAAAGGATGAACCTCATATTACATCTCATATTCTATAGGACCTTCGGCATTTTTGTTTGATAAATCCATATTCAAACTACGCTCATATTATTGTTCTATTTGGGGCACACCAAGTGATGGTGGGACATTCCTTAAGGCATGATTGTATTCTTTCCACAAAATACTGGTGACGTATTCCAAAGGCTCGGGATCGGGTTCACACTCATGTTATGATTTTGGATCACCAAGTGAGAGTGATATATTCCCTATGATAATATCACACTCTTATTAATAATGAGGAATCTCATTGGCATATTCTATCACCTTCTCGGTTTTGGGATTAAACCCCAGAAGCACCATCCAATTATTAAAATGTTATGGTAACCATCATACCGCAGGATGATATCCCTACATAATTCCAAAAGCCATGTCATAATATTCCAGCCACAACATATAACATACCCATATTCCTAATATTTTATATTCCAATTTCCTTGAGGTTGTTCCAGAACCATTCTAAAAAATGTCTATCGACACTTCAAATAAAGATGAAAAAAATTATTACCATGATTTTCCTCCTCGTGGTCATCTAAGGATGGATCGTAGGGTATCCACTCCTGACATACACTATGGTAAAAATCCACACTGTTATATCTCTCCCAGAAAAGGAAATATTCCCCTAGCTCATATTCCTACATATATGGAGGTGAACAAAACTCAAACGCCTTTATGTAGAGTGGTTCTCAAAACATTATGGCCAACCAAAAATAGTTCCTCTATTAAATTAAAAAATTACTCCACTCTATTTTTTTTTCCAGACCCCATGAACCATATTATGTTTTCTTATTGGATGGAGGAATGTATGTTTGATTAAAAGGAGGTCAACATTGACATATGAAGTGAGTTACTTGGAACAAACCACCCCATAATGTTTTGGACCCTCTCTACATCTGATTATGAGTTTACATAATAGATATAAAAGGATTTAAATACTTTTCTACACCAAAATACTTGGGATACTCATAAAAATCTAAAGACTATACACCTCCCCTATCCAGGAAATGTGAATAAACATCATAAAATCAATACACTCCATCTTCTTCTAGATATGGATGACATTTCCATGGTCTAGAACCCATGAGGGGAGGAGAATAACAAATTCCTATGTAGTTTTTGTCACCACAAAGCAATAATCCTCCTCCAAACGATTTATAGAGCATCAACGAATGTGTGTGTCCTATGATAGGGAAAACATGGAGCGTCACCCTTCAATATGTCCCTAAAATGTAAGAAGAATTTAAATATGGAATTCTGTAATGTCATAACATATAGAGAAATCAAATTATTAGGTAACTCATGAATTCATTTGTATCTACAATTGAATTCACACACTTTAGCAATGCCCATACATCACAAATAGAGGGAGAGGATAATTTTTAGACCTTTGAATAGTGCCCCTCAATGAAATAAGAATGAATTTCAATCACCAAAGATGAATTTTTGATCATCTAGAAAAATTCCCTTTTAGAATGATTATCAACATGGGATTACATCTCACCCTATTTCTATGCAATCTTAGCTGCACTGCATCAAATGGGATAAAACAGCAGCTACCGTAGCATCAATCATGGAGTGAAATCAGCCCCCAGGTTGAGTGAATATCTACCACTACCTCCCCCCTATATCATCAATTCTTAATAGTATTCAGGAAATATCTGTAATAGCTATAATAAAAATCTCATCCCATTGGGTTCAGAGGATTTATAGATCAATCATGCTCTTTAGGATCATTATCCTCTGAGTGATGCCCATGGAAAAAAACTTTATTCTATATCAACCCTATCCCACTTGAATTGAAGAATTTTTATCCCAATGTCTATCCCAGGAGTCATTAGATAAACTACTGGAATCATTGGATCCTTAAAAAACGGATCAATCAACTCCAATTGTGTCCCCAAATAACCCCCAACCTATAGGGTTGGGGGAATTTTCATAATCATTATCACCATAGAGAGAATAATTATTCTCCAAGTTGGGAGGTAAAAAATTATAATTGAGATCGCATCTATTTCTCCAACTACAATAAAAATCTCTTCTATTTGGGGCCCATTCAGAAAACATGACCAAAAACTCCCAAAAATTCATTATTCATAGACCAATATGGGAGGAGCATAAGGGGAAGGAGATGAAAGATTGTCATGTTTGCAATCCAAAATTGCTTAATATATCCATGGATTCATGTAGCAACCCTGATAAAGGAAATGAAGAATCATCATGTTGCATCGAATGTAATGGGACAACCACTATTGACAAATATTACTCAATAAATATCATCACTATCAATATAATAGATATGGTGAGTCAAGAAAAATTTAATTAGGCTCCAATATATAAAATCTTCCCCAAGAGGAGGTCAATATGGATGCATCAATTGAGACTACACACTGTTTAAACCGAAGAAGGCTATTAAATATAAAACCTCTAAATATCGAGTTTCCACCACTCCAGTATAAAACTACCAAATAAAATTGTAATGGTGTGTATTTATCCCAGTCACATCCTAAAAGAGTTGAGGTACCTCTCTTAGAGGAACAGTTGTAATAATAAGAGAGTGAGATACAAAATCTCAAACAGCTCAACAAGTAGCTACTTAGGGTAAATACTCCTTCTACGTATTTTCATTATACCTAGAAAAATATTCCTCCCCCTAGAAGATGCAATATAATATAAAGAGGGGAATTTGAGAGTTAGGATATCTTTGAATTTAGGAAATCGGTCTGCATAAATGAAGAAGTCAGAAATGATCATGAATTCCCTCCATTGTGACTACAACCACTTCTTATCTTGGGTGATAATTATGTATTAGGAAGATTCATGAATTAGTTGGAGATGAAGGTGGGTCCACCTCATCAACCCCAACCCACTTCATGTAGATGGGAGGTGGTTGAGATTGTAGTACCAACATAGATTCTTAATGTCATCGAGTCATTGAATATGAAAATATAAGTCATGGAAGGATGATTTTCCCTTGTGAATCCTAAGAGGTTGTCATATCCTGAATAGGTGGATAAAAATCTTCCCCCACCCAATTTTGGAATGCCTATCTTCTTTACCTTTGATTGTTTATGAGACCATGAGAAACATATCACACATTTTGTCTCCCGATGCGGGCCGATGATGGGCCCTAGAGATCAATAAGTGGTGAAAACGATGAGGTATTTTATGTAGTCTCTAATTAGGAAAATAAAAATTGGAACAATAGTTTTTGAATGAGATCTGTTGTTGGGTGGGAAGACCTACATCATCAATTCATTTATCAATTAGTATCTAGATTCATAAAAAATCCCAACCTAGAAAAATAAAAACAATCTAAAAATGAGAGGTTTTCTGGTTTCATATCCAGATTAAATGTTTTAAACTATTCACTAATTATCCATATCTCATAGGACAAATTGATGGAACTCTATGATGAGAATCTACAGGATGATTTCAAGATGCCTCTCATCCCAAGGAAGTATCTCGGGGGTTTCGTGATTTTAAAAAAATGGAGGAGTATCTTTATGAATCATTTCTGAAAACCCAATCCAAATATCAACTAATGATCTCAGCACATGGGGAGAGTCTATAAAAGTAAAAGTAGTATTTTTATTATCAGGATAGTTGAAGTGCCCATCCAAGATCCTAGGTAGGTCAAGAATTTCATGACACCTCTTATTGAGTGGTATTAACAACATAATCTACATCATCCAGAATAACAAAGATACCAGGGTCTCCTTTGATTTTAGGAATGGATGAATAAAGTATAGTCCTTATAAAATGAACAATTCCCTTATTATTTCCTTGTATCCATGATGATAATCTGCTCAATCTTCCACATCACAGAAACAATAATTAGGATGAACTCATTGATTGACATAACTAAATCCCTTTCCCTATATGGATGGGTTATAATATCTTTGACTACTTCTTATTCAATGGTTACATTTTAGGTATAGATGATTCCATATGTGTGGTGTTAGATAACTCTTCAGAGTAGGTGGTCTGCATAACCACTTCCTAGTCATAAGTAGATGATTATTGGTAGAAATTTCATACCAGGAATAATTTGAATTTTTTACAAATCGATGACTCCTAAAATAGTTGACTAAGCCCATTCCACCTAGAGACATTACTACACATACCCATAATAGATCCACCACCCAGGATGGTGAAATTATATATGCCTCCCAAAATTGGGAGTGACATCTGGAAGCAAGATGAAATTAAATAGGAGGAGTGATATTCTTCTCTAATGCAATATCTAACTCTTGAATATTTATTCCTTGTATCATATGCAACACGAGTACCGCCCCAAAAAATATAACCTTCATGATATGAAGAAGTAATTTTTCATTATTTCATTATTAATCACTTGGAATACCCCTTTTATGATCATGCATATTCCTCTAAGTATTCATTTCTGGCACATTATTAGGGAAAGGGTGGCCTCATGCTCTAGAACCGTGGATACAATGGATAACATGGGTGTGGTTAGACCAAATATTTAATTCATGTCCCTAAATAGGAAATATATATAGCTGGGACTTTTGATAATGTTCTCCAAGAGTCTAAAAAGAGTTATGATGGTGTCCTATATCCATCTAGAAGTTTAATATGCCTTTATTTCATACATTAATTCCTAGCAGGGGTGAGAAAGTTAGATCAACCAAGGTAATAGGGATGGTTGGTGACACCTCCACCATGGGAAGAATATTCTCTCTTTACCTTTTTAAAAGAACAATTCATATCATCCATGAATTCCTCAGATCCTATGATACATGGAAATTAGCATCCCCACATTGGGAAGCACAACCCGTTAGCAGAAAATCATAACCTTCAAAAACAGCCGTAAATTTTTACCACAAATATCTCAATCTTAGATGCACTCTATTATTCAAAATAACTTAGGAAGGAGCTATTTAAAACCCTATAGAGCCCAATGCAGTATAAGATAAATGTTACTATAGTTGATGTTTATTGAGTGGGGAAATGCCATCATAATTCCATGTTTTTATATCATTGACTATGTGGGATTAAGATGTGGTCATACAAGGGCACATCAAGCCCCTATTTGTTTACAGAAGACTCAATAATGTTGATATAAAAAGGTCTCAAACTAATAATTTTTTTGGGTTCCACTAAATCATAGTTCAAACCCTCTGACATTTTGGATAAATATAATGTGATCTATCTACAACATAGAAAACCATTCAAGGAAATAATAAGCATAATCCCAGACCCCTTATGAAGATCAAAATCAAAGGTGAGTTTGGGATCTCACATCTTATACTGAGTTTATGGTTATCCACCAAGAATACTCATACAATTCCCAACATAGAATGCCCTGATTCCATATCCATGTGGATATACCTTCCAAATACTATCAATGTTGCAAATTCCCCATTCATGGAATGGTTGTAAGACTACATGGTGACAGTTCCCATTTGAAACATGTAGAACCACTTATATTGAATTAGGTTTATATAAAATGGAGGAAAAAGAACTATCGTAAGATGATGATATGTTGGTAAATTCCCTCAACAGCTTGGGGAGCACCCCTATAAATCCATGGTGTATGATCGATAGTGAATATGTGTTCTCTATAATTCTAGTCGACATGATAGACATGAATATAGATGTTGAAGCTCCTCCAATCCCCGGTGAATGTGTAAAAAACAATCAAATCCATCATCTATCAATAATGACTCATATAATGGGGGATGATGAGGTACCTTTTCATGGCCTCTCTCTCATTAATAGTGACAGAGAATCCCCCAGATCACAATATTTTTTTTCAACTTTTATCCACATACATAGAGTTAGATGAATATGAGTATGCCCTAAATAATTCTCCACCCCTATTTGAAGAAGGTGTCTCCACCACCATTGATGATCTCAGGCAGGTGAATCTGGGATCATAATAATAACCACAACCTAAACTGATTAGTACCATCATGCCCCTCAAAGTGACTGTGAGTTATATTTAATTTTGGAAATATCCCTGATATGTCTTCACTTATAACTATATAGAAATATCCATACTAAATCCAGATGTGGATATGCACCATGTTTTATTACCCAATGAGAATCGAGGCCTCATGCAGGAAGTTAGGAGAATGAACCCCTCTAATTCCACTAATGTATTGGTGGAAGTTAACAAATTGATCAAAGGAAACATTTCTGATAACTTATATACCCAATATTCCACTAGAACATTGTCTATTTCAAATAAAATAATAGGCATATTAGGATGTATATGAATTATAGATACCATAATTACCACTTTCCAAAAAACAATTTCTCATTTTCAATCAAACAAATCTTGATCGTTGAAAATGTTGGCTTTGAAGGAATTTCTTTCAAAAATGGGTATTTAGAGTACAATAAGCTAATTATGGACCCTACCAATCAAGAATTCACTACCTTCATAGAAACATAGGGGATCTATTTATATTAGGTAATTCCCTTTGGCTTAAATAATTATGGTTCCACTTATCAAAACAAAATGAATCATATCTTTAACCCATTCATTTAATAAATAGATGAATGTTATGCAATCAACCTGGTGGTAAAATCCCGGCCCCTATGTGATAACTTCATGGATCACTTAATAGAATTCAGTAAGATACAAAACCTTTTTTTGATGATTAATTAATATTAATGTAACTTCGAGGTAACATTAGGTAAGTTCCTTGTCATTTTCGTATGCAGCCATGGAATTTAGGTTGACCCAGAAATGACAAGTGCTATTTTAAAAGTGTCACCCCCATAAAATATCAAAGAATTGAGGGGGATATATGGGATCATCACCTAATTTTATAATTTTGTAGGCAAAATGGTTAGAAAAACTCTCCCCTTCACTAGGATAATGAAGTAGGGAGTCCCCTATCAATGGGAAGATGACTGTTAAAAAGCCTTTGAAAGTATCAAGTATTCATTACATTAACCACTGGTTCTAATGCCTCCATTGGAAGGAAGTCCACTCATATTATATGTGGATTCCATGGAATGGTCATTGGGAACCCTCCTTGCATAGAAAAATTATACAAGGAGTGAAAAAAGCCCATATTACCTTACCCAAACAATGCATGGTACTACGTCCTGATACTCTGATGTGGATAAGAACATCCTTTCACTCATCATCGTCATGAAAAAATTTGGGGAATTACTTGTAACACCAAAAAGTCCATCTAGTATCTTGCATTGGTCTATTTTTTATATCCATGGTTGTTGTATTTTATGTGGGTGCTTGGCTAGATTGGAGATCATTCTACAGTAATATGAAATTTATTTTGTATCATTGAAATATGTGAAAGGAAAACCCCTAGATGATTTCTTCACATCACATCCGGCCTCAGAGAATACACCAGAGGACATCAACATTCAATATGAGTAGTTTTTCTTTTCCCATGAAACTCCCTTAACATGGGAGATGTATTTTTATGGAGCCTCCTATAGTCCTATCAGAAAAAGGTTGAAAACCCCAAGACTCAATTAGGTTAGATTAGAGATTTTGTTTTTTTCTCCTGACATAGATGATTTCCCTTCCATTTCACACAATCTGAAGGATTCATTTATAATGAGGCTGAACATAAATACCCCATCATTTTTGTGTAAGGCCCAAGCCTTAAACATTACATAATCATGATTTAAATCAAGAATTCACATTGAGGTTATTTTTAGGTTTAGAGTTTCAGATAATTAGGTCATAACTATTACATTACATCTCAAAAGATTACAAATTAGACACTTCTACTATATCCAATTGCTTTTCACAATAATTAAACTCCTTAAATAAATCAAGAATTTTTTTCCAGATATAAATCATCATGATATATTTCATTACATTACCCTTCCTTTTACCCTGTGAAAAACATTTCAAAAACATGGGATTATCATAAAAATCTCCGTAAGGGTAATAAAACAAGGATAGAAAATATTAGTGCATCAATACAAAGAAATAAATGAAATCATACATTTCAATCATAGACATAAGCTCTTAGGATACCTCACAAAATCATAAGATTTATGAATAACACAAAGAAACCATAAATCATAAAGGTAACTTTTGGAATACGTAACATACTTCCATTGTAGCTCTCATATCTATATAGGGAGTTACATTTGTAATAACCATCGCAGTATATTCCCCAAATCTCATAGGTGAAACATTAACGTTTAGCTACTTCACGTAACCTAATGCAATGGAGAGCTATCTCGGGCTCCAACACCCTATGTTTACCATGAAACTACGCTTATATGTAAACAAGGACCAAAAACCATAACATATTTACAACACATAAATAAAGAATAATTGAAAGAAAAAATTTCTAAATTTCAATCACAATATATCATTTCAAGATATTGACATAACCAAGGCTTTATCAAACAATTTTCAAAACCATTTCAAAAATTTAAAAACTAATTTTTGAATAAATGGGTCTCATACCACTTTGAAGCTTTTGAAATAAATATTAATTTCAAAACATTCAGGTCCATATAAATAAATAATTAAAAAACTTTTATAAAATGGAAATTAATATGAATGAATTAGAATAATAATTCTTTATAACATTTAAAATGATCTTTTAGTTAAAGAGTTCCTAACGAAATGAGAGATGATTAAATAAAATTAATTGATAAATAAAATTAATCAAATCATAATATATAATGACAACAAGGAGATTCATGTTATAATATGTCAAAGGCACCATATAAAGTTGAATTGGTGTATAACAACAAATAAGTATCAATGGAATGTAAATTGAAACATAGTGCCTTGCTAAGACCATATCCTTAGATTAAGGAAAACTCAACGACATAATTATGTGTGAATAATAAGAATAAACCCAATATAAGTGGATTTTAAGTGTATCAAATCATAGGAAATTCACACATATTAATATCGTGACATAATCAAGAAGTATAACTTTAACCCAAATAATTGAAAATGGGTTAAGAAGTTATCTTATAGAAAGTCGACAGCCTAACAACATTGATTTAAAAATGAGTTGATGGGATGGAAAAGGATCTATCGTCACAAGGAAATAAAATTTACAAAAATATGGATATAAAAGAAAATATCCTAACATAATAAAATGAAAATATAAAAGACATAAAATAAAATAAGTATTTGATTAGAAAAGGAGAGTGAAAGGTTCCCTTACAGATTTGGTAACATAAGAAACATACACCACATGAAAGAAGGATCATACAATAAAGATGTATATAGACATAAATTAAAGTATATTACACAATTATTATAATCATCGGCAGTAAATACACCAAAACAATGAAATAGTGTCAAATATATCATGAATCTCACATGAATAAAATGTGAGATGAATCCTCCTTACCTCAAGTCTGACTTGTCTTGTATGTTCCTTTTTCATCTGGAATAATAACCTTAAGTTATCATATACATTTTTAAGAACCTTTTTCATATTTATTATTCCTTTTATATCAATTATTATCATTTTATGAAAATTGCATAATTATTTCATTTAATATCGATCGGTTTGTCAATATTGGGTACTTGAGTAGAAAATGAACTTGTTATAATTACAAATTGTCTATCTGGTAAAAATTCCATTATCTCTAGAATGATATTAAATATTTAGATATTATATATATCATATATATATAAATTATATATATGTATTTGTAGTAGTACATAACATTTGGTGATAAGAAATGAAATGCACCATTCATGGAGACGGTAAGTCGTACGTACGCATGAACACTACTTTCTTTTCTATTTATTATTTAATGGAATGAAAACATAGTGATAAATAGGTATATTATTATTTAATTATAATATCATATTTTATATATGTTTTATAATTTCATTAAAACCATCATTTATTTGTTTCACGTATGGCACAAACGAGTCATATCACCTTGCGGGGGTGGAAGTACACACTTCCTCAAATAAAATTATAGCATTTACCCATTATAGAAATCATAAATTTATGCTATAAATGAATAATAAAGAAGAATACAGAAAATATATATATAACATATATCACATATAAATACATTTCCATCATAATGGCCTCCATGAGAGGCAGTATGAGATAATTGAAAAATCGTCATTTCGTGAGGCAGTAGTTCGCAGTCAACAGAAACAGTATGTTCGAAATCTATTAGATGGAGGTTTGTGTAAGTGTAGTTTGAATACATATCATAAAAAAAGATATTATATTGGGTATACTGGTGATTTTGTTTAAAAAAAGAACAATAAGAGCATAAGTAGTGAAGAAGTAAAATATAAAGAAGAGAACTTGAGGGAAGAAGTTACCTTTAAATCGGGTAACTCCCTTTAGTTAGAACCAAAAGGATTTCTTGAAGTGCCTTATGCATAAGGTAATTCTTCTCGGAGGAATATAGTGATCGTGGGATCTTATTTAGGAATATTTTTGATGCGAAAAAGGGATTGAGTGGTGTGTTTAACCGTCTAGAGATGATGGGCTTTTATAAGGGACATGAGAGGCTCTTTAGGGATGTTTGAAACTATTATTTTATTATAAAACAATTTTTGGTTTAAACGGGTCCCAAACATATATAATTAGAAGATAAGGTGCATATATGTTGAAATAAAATTATCTAATTATAATTGGACAGGCTTTGGAGATTATTTTAATCCTTATCTTTCTTATTAAACCATTTGTTAACTTATTTACCTTTTACCATGCCCACTTATATATTCATACTCTGTGGTAAATATATTTACTATAAATTTCCAAGAGACCCAAAATAGATCATTAATGTCATTTATAACATCATATATTTCATTTGGATGAATTTTTTATTTTTTAGGACTATTTTATAATTTAATAAAATATTGATTGATTTAAGAACTCTTTTATGTAAATTTTAATACTATTCATATCATGACTTTTATAATCTTCCAAACCAACTTGATTATTTATAAAACCCATTATTAATTAAAATATAACAAGTCATCCTAATATATAAAATTCATATATGACATAAAAAAGATCAAAATAAATTTATTTTAATACTTATAATATCATTTCTTTCAATCCATTATTAATGAAGCAATTACTACATCGTCGTTGTGTCATAATTAGATTTAATTATATAATGTATAAAAATAATAAATAAAATAAAATGAAGTGGAAAATATTTTTATATTTTGAAATAATATTTATTGTCCAAGATATCACTTATATAAAATAAGTTTAGTAAAAGTGTTAATGAAATTTTGATATTATTATAATGTTATTTTTACCATGAATTACCATATTTACCTTTAACCGCGGTAAATAAAACTAACATATACTATTCACCGAAATTTTTTTTCATCTTATTGAACCAAATATTACTTAATAATGATAACCATTTTTGTCAGATTTTTTAAGTTCAATTCACATAGGGGGTAAAATTTTGGTTAAATGAAAAAGTATGTTTTTAACTACTATTTAGTGTTATTTCACTATTCATAAAAATTGACTATTTTCAGAAAAATAACAAAATATCACCCAAATCTATTTTTGATATTCGGAATTAAAAAATTATGTATATTTGAACAAATTCAAAACAGAAATGTTTCATTAATTAATATAAAATTAATTTCTATTACCAAAACTAGAAAGCATGTTTTTAAAAATAATTATTATCAAAAGATTGACATTTGTTTATGTCCAATTTCAAAGTGAAATTACTTAAAATGACAAAAATTTGATTATAAGGAAAAAATATAATCCAATTGCACTTTAAATCCAATAAATAGAACAATATAATTATATTAATAAATTATACTAATATTTATTCTTGAAATAAAATGCAGTATTTTTCAGTATTCCTTAAAAATGAACATAATAAGAAAAATACCAAAATTTCATCCTAATTAAATTTTTATGGTTCAATTATAAAGAAGAAATTTATTTTTTCAAAAATGAAATATAAAATTAACAAATACTATATTTATAAAGGGTTTTCCATCAAATGTAGGTAAAAAATATTTTTAAAAAATATTAAAAAAATTCAATACATAAAACTGGAATCAGTCTTATTTTAAGCCTATAAAATTTAAAGGATAAAAGTAAAAACAATTAACAAAATTTTTTAATCATATTGTAGTTAGTTCTGATCATTCCTACCAATATAATATCTAGGCATTAACTATCATTTTAAATAATAATATTATTATATTATGTTTCGGTATAACTCAATGTTGCGCGAAACATATGATTTCATAGAAACTTGTTGTTGCGTGTTGAGTACGCTATCAGACATATCATCCCATTTAAAATTAAATTAATTTTTAATTCACAAATATTAATAAATATGAAACAGTATTATTCTATTAATACCTGGGTGATTACATGCTTCCCCCCTTTTTGGAATTGCATCATTGCAATTTTAAAATTGTGTTCGGAAACATCATTAAAAGTCCCACATTAGAAAAAGAGTGAATAGAAATACCACATTAAAAGAAATAAATAGAATTACGAAGGTCACCTGAGATAACCCATACTAGGATTCCATGTAGGAAAAAATGTATACGGAAGAAAAACAAACCATAAAGTTGTGTTTGAAAGTGATAGAAAACATGATAATAATAATGTTTTTCAATAGAAAACCACAAACATCTGATAGGTTAATCGGTTACTAATTCCCTAGTAGGACAAGTAAATGGACAATTTTTTTGTTTTATTTTTACTTTCTAATGATAGTGATTTTATTTTTGAGATTTTCTAATATAATAGGGAAATATTATTACTTTTCTAGTAGAGTATCATCCTTTAATCAATTCTCTACCACAAACTAATATTTACTCCAAACAATGAGTATTCAAGATGACTTGGTCACATATGAAGTTCTAGAATCAAATTCTAGGGAGTCACATAATACAAAAAAGAACTATATATTTTCCATGTCTTTATACTTTAACCAAAACCAACATGGTTATTACAAGATCAGATAATCCCCAAAAAGGACAATCCTTTATAAAAATAAAATCTACTATTAATTTCCAAAATTGAAAAAAATACCCAAAGATCAATAAATACAATTAAATAAACAATTTTCCTTAAAATCCTTTAATATAATCCAAACTAAGATTGAACTCCAAAACCTAGAATAATTTAATCAAATAATCTTCTATATTAAATCTTATCATTTATATCTAAATAACATCGACTACTCTTAAAGTCTCATACTAATGTGTAATTAACATAATAACATATTATATATTATAGGTTAATCATTTCAATAAATAAATCAACTCACCATATGTCCAAAATAAATTCATAGATTCTTAAAAAAGAAAATTCAACCGTTAAACCTCAAATGAAATCCAATAGTTTTCTATTTTCTTTATGCATATAGCTTCCAAAAAAATAACGTCTTAAAAAATAACCTTTATCACGTAATCACCAAATAATTTTCCAATACTAAGGATATCTATTTGATAAAACATAAGTTCCCATAATAAAATCAATCTTTATCCATAAAATCATTTAACTAAAAAAATAATTCATACTATCTGGGGACTTCATGTAGTCTAGTGGTAGGTGATGCACCCTTTTCACCCTTCGGTTGTGGGTTCAATATCTACGGCCTTGTCGGATGTGATGGGTTGTCACCCATCTTATGGGTTTTCTGTTTTAAAATACTCAAAAATAACCCAAAAAATATTTAACATCAATGGTTTTATTAAACCTCTCATTTCATTCCCAACTCATCAAGACCACAACATCATAATTCATGAAGTATAATATATATATTTTTTCAATTTTTTTATTTCCCCCCAATATGATAAAATAAAACTATACCCAAAAGAGAGAACATCATACCTTAATCATGGTGTCTACTTGGTTTCATCGCCATCTTTCTCACATAGGTAGAACACCCAATAATTATAAGAATGATTTAGATATACTTCAAAATAATTAGCCTCCTTCATCAAAATACACCTTGAAAAACTTGGGTCATATGGGTGGTTGCAGAAATAATGTTTTGGGGAATAATCATGTATGAAAACTAATTTAAACACATCTAATAAAACATTATTTTTATAAAATAGGTATACTGAGTGTGTGTTGAAACCATAAATTAATGTTCCTTTTAAAATAACATAATTATGTTCTGAGAGACTATATTTTAAAAGAATATATAAATAGGTTTTGCAAGGGTCTCCCTCCTCAGCACCTTTTTGAAAACCAGAATATGCTTTAAAATCATGTGATGAGGTAAAATGTTTAAAAATTACTTTATAATATTTATCATTATTGATAAAATGATAATATTGATAAAATAGGATTTTATTAAATACATCCCATGATAAAAAATTGTATAGAGGTATATTGGAGGTGTTTGATATCTTAAAAAACTTCTTACATTTTAGTTGTATGCTAGAAAAATATTCACAATAATTCAAACCTGACTTTGCAATAATTATTGAAAGAATGAAATTTGGAATAGATAGGAATGTCATTTTATATCCTCCTAATTCAATTTGTAATAGGCATTCCATGATCATAAAAGTTACAAAATAAGGACTTATCTTAAAGAGCAGTCATAAAGAGTAACCATGTGTCTAACAAAATCTCATAATCCCTTAAGTAGTCTAAACCAACCTTCGATACTAACTATAAGGCCCCAGATATAAACATAACATAATAATGAGTTTTTTAAGGAATTCACATTGAGGATATTTTTAGGATAAGAGTTTTAGAGAATTAGTCCATAAGGATTACATTACATCTCAAAAGATTACAAATTAGACACTTCTACTCTATTCAATTTTTTCACAATAATAAAACTATTTAAAGAAATCAATAATTCTTTTGATATAAATCTTTTTTTATATCTTCCATACCATTAATCTTACTTATACCCTATGAAAAACATTTCAAAGACATTCATTGAGCATAAAAATCATAGTAAGGGTTATAAAATAAGGAAAAAAACATTAGTGACTAAATACAAACAAATCAATGCAATCATAATTTTAAATCATTAATATAATATCTAAAAATACCTCACATAGTAGTAAGATTTATGAATAACAAAAATAAATCATAAATTATAAAGATAACTTGTGGAGAACATAACATAGTTACATTGTAAATTTCATACCTACATAGGGAGTTACATTTGGAATATCCATCACAGTGTATTCCCAAAATCTCTTAGGAGAAATATTAACGTTTACCTCTGTCACATTACCCAATGCATTGGAGAGCTATCTCAGAATCACCTGCCCTAGGTTTATCATGGTTCCACCCATATATGTAAACAATGCCCAATAACCATAACATATTCATAACACATAAAACAAGAATAAAGAAAGATAAGATTTCCACATTACAATCACAATATATCATTTAAATATTTTGACATAATCAATGCTTTATCAAACCATTTTCAAAACCATTTAAAACATTTAATAATGATTTTTTTGAATCAAAGTGTCAAATATAAATTTAAAAAATCTGAAATTAATTTAATTTGAAAACATTCATGTCCCTATAAATAAACACTTAGAACCTTTTTTAAAAACATGGACATGTTTTTGAAAGATTTAGTAGAATAAATATTTAAAACATTTAATATGATATTTTAGTTAAAGAGTTATTAACCAAATGGGAGAAGCTTGATTACAAATATTTGAGAAATAAAATAAATCAAAGATTATAATGTCATGATAATAACAAGATTTTTTATATAATATGTCAAAATGCAGTATATACACCATATAAAAGTGAATTGGTGCATAACAACAAATAAGTCTCAATAGAATGAAAACTGAAACAATGTACCTTTTAAAGATCACATCATTATATTAAGGACCAATAAATGACATAATTATGTGTGAGAAATAATAATACACACAATATAAGTGGATATTATGTATAAAACAATCATAGGTCATTCACAGATATTCATAGAATAAAATAATATAGAAGTAGAAGTTTAACCCCAAGAATTGATATTAGGTTAAGAAGTCCTCTTACATAAATTCTACTGCCTAACAGTGTCGGTTTAAAAATGAATGGATGAGAAAGAAATGGATATATTATCACACGAACATAAAATGTACATAAATAAGGATATAGAGGATCATATTCCAACATAATAAAATGAAAATTTAAAATTCAAAACATAAAAGAATCTTTGATTAAAAGAGGGGAGTGAAAGGTTTCCCTTACCGATTTCATAACATAAAAAACTTAGACCACATGAAAGAAGGATCATACAATGAAGATGTAAATACCCATAAATTAATTGATATTACAAAATGAATATAATCATGGGATGTACATAAACCATAAAAAAGGAAATAGTGGACAATATATCATGAATCAGACAGGAATAAAAAGTGAGTTGAAAACCTCTTACCATATGTCTGACATGTCTCGTATGTTCCTTTTTCATCCTGAATAATAAACATAAGTTAACAAATAATTTAATAAGAACCTTTTTAAAGTTTATATTTCCTTTAAAATAACTTATTACCACCTTATAAAAACTACATAATTATTTAAGTTAATATCTGTTAGTTTGTCGATATTGTGTACTTGAGTCGAAAATTAACTTATTATAATTACAAATTGTCCAAGTGAAAAAACGTCCATTATCTCCAGAATGATATTCAGAATTTATATTTCATATATATCATATATATAGAGTATCTATATTTATTTATAGTTGTACATAAAATTTGGAGACATTAAATAAAATGCACCGTTCATGGAGACGGAAAGCCGTACATACGCATGAACGCTACTTTCATTTCTATTTCATATTTAATAGAATGAAATAATTATGATACATAATTATATTATTATTCCAGTATAATATAATATTTTATATATGTTCTATATTTTAATTAATACCATCTATTATATATTCTACGTATGGAACAAATGAGTCATCTCATTTTGAAGGGGCGGTAGTCCGTACTTTCCCAAATGAAATCATCATATTTACCCATAATGAAACCCATAAAGGTATTTAAAAAATGAAAAATAAATAAGCATGGAGACAATACAAATTTAATATATATCGATTATAAATATGTTTCCAACATAATTTCAACCAAGAGAGGTGGTATGAGATAATTGGACAATCATCATTTCGTGTGATAGTAGTTCACCATCCATAGAATCAATATGTTCTAAATCCATTATATGGAGGTGTGCGTCAGTTTAGTTAGAATAATTCTCCTAAAAACAACCTACTATATTGAGGATACTGGTGTTTTTCTGTAAATAAAGAATAATAAGAGCATAGGTAGTGAAGAAGTAAAATAACAGTATAGAACTTGAGAGAAGCCATTACTTTAAAATCGGGTAACTCCTTTTGGTTTGAACCAATGGGCATTCGTGAAGTGCCTTCTGCCAAAGATAAGTATTATAGGAGGTATAGAGGGAACTTGGGAGATTATTTGGGTAAAAGGTGGATTATTCAAGGGTATCAAGTGATGTTTTTAATTTGTGAGTGGTGATGGACTTTCATTAGGGAGAGGAGGGGCTCTTTTTGAATGATTGAAAATATTCTTTTATTATAAAATAATTTTCGGTTTCCAAAGCCCCAAAACATATTTAATTAGATGATAAGGTTCATATAAGTTGAAAATAAAATATAAAATAATAATTTTACAGGTTTTAGATGTTTTTACAATCATTATCTTTCTTATTTAACCCTTTGTTAACTTACTTAACTTTTACCATGTACTATTATATATTATACTATATGTAAACATGTTTATTATAAATTGAAAAAAACCCAAAATGGATCATTACTGAAATTTCTGACAATATATATGTCATTTGGACGAATTTTATATTTTTAGAAATATTTTATAATTTAATAAAATATTGATTGATTTAAAAACATTTTATATCAATTGTTATACTTTTCTTATCATGTCTTTTTAAAAAATCCAATACAACATTATTTTTTCGAAAACACATCATCAATTATAATATATCAAGTCTTTATAAATTATTAAATTCGTGGATGGCAAAAAAAGCTTTAAAATAAATTTATTTTAATATTTATAATATAATTTATTTGATTCCTTTATTAATGAATCAATTACTTCATCACTATTATGTCATAATTATTATTTTTATTTAATGTCTATAAATTATAATTAAAACACCATGATGTATGAAATATTTATATCTTTCTAACGAATATTTATAGTTAGAGTGATCACTTCTATAGCCCCATATAAAAATTATTTTAGTAAAAAGACTCATGTTTATGATATTTTTATATTTACTTTAAAAAAGTTATTAATGTCATTATCTTAAATAAGTGGCTTTCAGAGGCCAAAAGTCTCACCCATGTATTGTATTGGTGAGCCATTACTCATCCAAAAAGTTTTAGACAATTGTTAAGGCAATTTTATATTATTATATTATTTTTACCTTGAATTGCCCTTTTTACCTTTAATCGCGGTAAATAAATATCAAAAGTTATTATTCACCAAAATATATTTCTATGTTATTGAACCAGATTTTACATACTAATGAAAACCATGTATATAATATTTTTTAAATTAAATTCACAGAAGTGGTAAAAATTTTGTTTAAATGAAAAATATTGTTTTTAACTACTATAGAGTGTTTTTCACAATTCATCAAAAATTGATTGTTTTTAGAAAAATACCAAATAATCACCAAAATTTAATTTTGATATTCAGAATTCAAAAATTATGTATATTTAAAAAAATTAGAAACAAATATGTTTCATTAATTAATATAAAATTAATTTCCATTGTCAGAACTATAAAGCATGTTTTTACAAAATAATAACTATCAAAATATTGACACTTGTTTATATCCTATTTCAAAGTGAAATTACTTCCAATGAACAAAATTTTATTAAGTTGTAAAATTATAATTCAATTACACTTTAAAACCAATAAAAATAACAATCTAACTATATAAATAATTTAGATTAAAAGAGAGTTTTGAATTAAAATGCAGTATTTTCACTATTTATTAAAAAATGAACATTATTAGAAAAATACCAAAATTTCATCTAATGTAAATTTTGATGTTTCAATTATAAATAAGAATTTTATTTTCTCAAATAGAACATTTATCAAATAATAAAACTACATTTAAAAAGGGTTCTCCATCAAAAGGTGATAAAATGTCTTTTTATGAATATTATAGTTTTTCATCCATTAAATTGTATGAATTCTTATTTTAATCCTCTAAAATTTATTGGATAAAAGTAAAAACATTTGACAAACATGTTTAATCATATTTGAGTTAGTTTTGTTCTTTCCTTCTAATAAACTAGCTTGGCATTAACTACCATTTAAAATTATAATATTATTATTCTATTTTTCGGTATAACTCATAGTTTTGTGCAACGTAAGATTTCAAAGAAACATGTTGTTTTGTGTTGACTACGCTATCGGACATAGCATTCCCTTTAAAATAAAATTAATTTATATTTCAAAAATATTAATAAATATGAAAATGTATTATTATATAACTACATGGGTTGTTACATTAGGATTGAACTATCCCTCAATAACAAATAGCCTACCTGAGTATCATAAAGGGGTATGGAGTTATTGATAAATAAATTAAATGGTGAATATATGATAAAAAGTAAGAACAATCCTACATCATTGGATATGTCAGGGTATTAATGGAGTATTTCCCTTTTGATTCCACATTTCATTATTTTTCTCAATCACAGAATGCTAGCATTAACACATTGGCTAATGTGGCCATAGTCATCACTGACCTTGATCAGGGGGATGAAATCATTCATATCACGCACCAAAAAATAGTCTCATCAGTCATAATCCATGATATGGGAGAAATATATTAGGTTAACACCTCCCCATATTGCAATGATCTGAAATCCACCATTGGATCGATGGGGACTATAATCAGTTATCTCCCAAATGGGACTCTCATGAGAGATAGAGCTGGATGGGAATTGATTTTGCATCATGAAATAAACATTACCATTTAGAGTAGTCCAAATGAGAAAAACAACTTTTACAAGTTTTCCTTCAATGGAATCCTCCTCAGATGAATAGAAAAAAGAGAGATTCTCTCCATCACCAAAGAATTCCATGTAGGATCCTGTAGCACTCACAATTCTTGGACAAAAATCTCTGACCAAATCAGGAGGCTATATTACTACCAAAAATCCCAAGATACTAGACTACGTGAAATTCAATAATAAATTACATGTATTCTATATCCTTATAAATTTAATCTATTATACACTAGAATTTCTATATTCAACTCAATATTCCTAGCCATTTTTTGTTTTGGTAAAGGACAATGTGTGGCCATATCTACCTACAACTTCTATAAAATTCAAGTATATCCTTATAGTAAATGAATTATATTAAATTTTGTACGAGGAAATACAAATCAAATATTTCATGAATAAAAACATCATAAACTTCTTAAATTTTCATATCATCACCATGTTTAGAGTCCCTCAAATAATATTTATAGACATCCCTGACTTCTATTATATAGAGTTGAAGAACCTATACCAGGAGTGGAACATCATGTCCAATCAGTAATCTCACTATTATGTAAAAAATAATGGAAAGATAAAGGCCTTTAATAAGACTCAATAAAATATACTCTAGAACATGGTGAACAAGGATAATACATAATGTCCATCCAAGATCCTCCATGACTTATGGGCCTACCATACCACAAACCATACTATTACAGAAGAAACATTATACTCATTGGTTCTTGAGATTGATGTAGTGTTACCATAGAATTCAAAATTCCTTCACTATGGATATCTATTTGTGGACAACAAAGATATGACAATAAATCAAAAAAGCGGCCGGATAACTTGTAATAGATTGATGAGAACATGTTTTGTACATTACACAACATAGCATTCTATCAAAATCAGATCACAAGGGCCTTTAATAAGAAGTTTTTCCTCCATTTATTCCCCCATAGTTAATTGGAATTGGCTCTCTAGACCCTGATGATACAAAGAAAGAGGAATCTAAATCTAGAATTCAAATGGGAAGGGCCTTACAACATACATAAGGACTACCCAAAAAGATCACACTCAGTCTCCAGGATGGATGGGGATTATGTCAAACCCCTATCATGTTGAGGTTTCTCAAGAGATACATTTCATATTAATAATTAAATGTACCCTTATTCAGGATTCATGACATCAACTACACAAGATATTTCTTGCATTAAGACATTAAACCATATAAAATCTCATCTTCTTAATAGTGGAAATCAAACTACATGGAATTGGATAACTAGACATGTACTGATTCTAACCACTGTAGGATATGTAATGACACCTAAGCCTCTTGACATAAGCCCAACCACATTTATTTTTGTCTTTCACATCAGGTTATACTCAAACTTCTTTCATGATGCTAAACTAGATAGTTGACATACTCAATGCATGATGTTAAATTTCATGGATCCCCTAATAGTTCATCATCATTTACCTATAATGGCCAATGACTTTATTTCATGATATTAAACTACATGGCCGATGTCCTTATAGTGTGAAATGAATCTATAGAGGTTACTAAAATAATGTGTGGATTGATTCTCATTTTCAATTAGATACATAGGCATTTTTTGATCCTATATAATGTTATATCCTTTTGATGGTGGATAATGTCGTTATCCTATCCTTAATCACCTATGAATTTGGATAAGAAACCTCAACATTCCACGTTTCTTACACTGAGTATAAATCATTTTATATAAAGAATTTTAGTTATCAATTTCCCATATGAACAAGGAATAAGGGCTCATGATACGTTCATTATTGTCCTAAAAGAAATATCTTAAAATGAATTCCATGAGTCCTCACTACCTGACGTTTAGATGCAAGGTTGATGGACCTTTTATAGAAAAAAATATTGTTATTTATTCTAGACCTCACCCAAGAGGACCATTATTGTTGGTCATTATCTCCCACCACACCTCAATTTATGAAATACATGTGGCTTGATTCATGACATCACATGATACATAGTGATGCCTGAATCTCCAACCCCATGTCATGTCATGGAAACAAAACATAAACAAATTCCCCCTTCCCTTCATACATTACTTACATACATGGTAAGATATTGATTCATGAACTATGTGTAGCTTGATACATATTACCAAAGGTTATGTAGTGATGCCTAAATTTGAATCCATGGGTTCATCTTCATTACCACTTTTCACTATAAGAGGCCTAACTCCTTTCTACATGACATTAAACAGCATGGTTCTTCTATAACTATGTGTTTCTTGATTCTAGTCATCACCGGACAAATAGTGACACCTAAAATCTCCAATCACAGACCCAACTATAAGAATAAAAAAATACTACCTCTGCATATGGGTCATACATATATAGAGAGTTTCTCATTAAATAATAATTTTTGGCTTGATTTTTGTCATAACCTGATATGTAGTGATGCCAGGATCATCAATCTTGGGCCCAACTACAAAAAAAACAATAACCTCAACTAAAAATATGTTGATCCAATCAAGACCATTTTTCCTATATTTGAATCAGATATTTGAGGGGATACTTGGGAATTCAATAAATATTTCATAAGCATTCACATTGGCCCGCACATACTTAAAACATGATGGTAAACTATAAGTAATATATCCTAGTTAAATGACATTAAAACTTCATTAAAAATATGTCCTCTCTACATGACATTAAATTTTAAGTAAAATTTCCTTACTGGATGTCGTTAAACTACAAAGATCCAAGTTCATAATTTCTACCAGATGTAAAAACCATGCCAACCATAATCCATTATCAACCCCTGTTTTTGGACCATAAGAGACTTAACCTAGTAAGCCGGAGTATGAAGTGATTCTACCATTTTCTAATCACTTCAATCCATATACCATACTTCATGTATCCAAAAACTCATGTTTCCACATACCTTTCATGGACATTGTAAAAGAAAAAATATCTATTGGATTGACCATGTTATAGATGCATAATTTCTTAGCCCCTACCAATTAGATATATGTTACTTCAATAAAAATGGATTTTTAATGCTTGTGAAAAATTTGTTTCCTTGGAGAAAATCACTACCTGAGGCAGTTCTCGGTTATCCAAAATAATATTGTCCCATTTGATTAATCACGACCTTAGAACTTCAAGCCGGGATTTACTTCATTGTCACCTCTCATTTAGAATGATTTTGGGGTATTCTTAACCCCGGGTATCCTAATTTTCCCCATGTGTAACCTACCCCATATTAGGTCTACATGAATAATGACCTTAAATTGTCTTCATTATGGTCAAATATGTATAAACTTAAACTCTAGCCTATAATGGTCCAAATCATAATGCCTTAAACTGCTAGAAAAAGAAATAAAAAACTTGTCATGTTAAAACCCATGAAAGTGAATCCTGATTAAACGTCAAGCATTTTCTTGCTCAAATATTCACCTAAAGAGTTTATGAAGATTATAGGACACAAATAAATATATTATAATGCTCATATAGTCAAATTTTTTCCACTAATAAAAGTCTAGTTATACTCACTGAACCCCCTTGTCTCATAAAAGTTATATTCATGGATTATTACATCTCCTTGATGTGAAAACGTGTTCATCAGGTAGTGAAAAAAACTTTAATGTGTTTGAACCATTATAGAGTAATACACATTTCATAAACAACCACTGTGCCATCTAAATATAAATCAATCCCAACCTCTCCACTGCATATTGATAAAGGGTAATTTCTCTTCTGAACAAAATTTTAGATCCCATGAAGACCCCCATTAAATCTAGGAGTTATCATCCTAACTAGGTGGAATAGTAGAGGGTCGTACGATCATAAATGATTTAATTGTACCCACCATTTCACACTCAATATTGGATTAAATATTACTAGACAATGATTTACAATTTTCAAAAGAAAACTATTCAACAATATTCGACATCATTGAAATTACATCACTTTATATTTTACCCTTTCCTAAAGAAGAAGTGAGACACACCATTCCCAAACCTTTTTGTGTCCCAAAACTAATGACTTAAAATTACAGGGAATAGTGTATGGGCTTTATAATGTATGATCTAGATTTCCCATGCATGCCAGAACCCTTCTTGAATAGCTTTTGATAGATTTCAAACATCATTTATTAGACATTTGAGACTTCAAAAACCTATTATTTTACTTGAAAATGAGTGGGAATAACTTTTTATGACCTTTTTATCAATTCATTAAAGTATTAGACCTACCAGTAATTGTTTTTCTCTTTTTATATGAAATTACTTCAAATCCTCATGAGCCCTAGTGACACCACAACAAAACTCAGAACCTTATTGTATCATTGTTAATCAGGGCTATGTACTCCCCATTCCATTATCAATTGATTCAATATACTTGGTATTTGATTTTCACAACTCTCATTCCTACTATTCATGTGGAATTAGCTTCCCTAGTATTTCTTCCTCAACCAATATTTCCCCCATTAAATTTCCCTTGACACATGGAAATGAGTGGAGACACCTCAATCTAAAAATGATAAAGATGCATAAGTGATTTGACCAACCGAATGGCTTCTCCAAATTTTTGTAAGAAACGATATCTAATCCTCATAGGCCTCTAAAACATCATGGAAGGACACAACACCCTAGGCTGTTTTGGGTAATTCCATGCATGTTTTCACTTTCTTCATTGATCATCTATCAAGTCCTCTTAGTAATAATTTAAATAGCATGGCATACAAAGGGCCGAGACAAAAGACCCTAAAATACTATGATAGAATGTCTCAAATAAAATAACCAAAAAAATAGTAATATAAGGAATAATATAAAGAAATTAAACAACAAACCAACAATGATTTGGTATATAGGAACGAAAAATATTGAAAGGCCCACCATATAGCCTTGGAAAAATTAAAGCAACACTCGCTAATCCTATCATATTTAAAAAACTATATATAACTATACCTTTGGGACATATATTCTACCCAAATTATACTTATGAAAAATAATAATGCTCAAAATAATTGGAATAGATACATCGGTAAGGAATATTGTTTTAGTGTCCATTCATGATCACTTCATGGGAATAATTTGTTATGATTTAAAAATTAAAATCTAGACATTAAAGTTTAATTGTTATTAAGAAATAGATGGTTATAATTGAATTTTAATATAACATCATATCAATTTATATTCATTCACAACAAGAATGAATAAATAAAACTGGACAACAATATATAGATATTAGAAAATCCATTCATTCATAACGTACAAGTGGCGGAATCTCAATATATCATTGCTTATCTCATCAATATACAATCTATGAAAAGTTGAAAAATTACAACTCCATCACAACATGTTCTTAGTCGACTCCTTGAGTTATACAATATATTGGTGTTGTTAATCAATAGATTCAGTTTATGCCTCCACAACCTGTTGTGAATCCTCCGACTGACAAATAGTTTCAATATTGTATTTCTCCGATACATCAAGGAGTATATACTACTCAAATATGGTATTCCATATCATTTGAAGTTCACGTTTGAACTTGAATAGTGATGATTGAATATAAATAATTTCGAACATAAGATGGTTTCTTTCAACATTTTCAACATTGACTACATACCAGTGAGATGTTGCCTCCATCAAATGATTGGAAGATTAATTTATGGATTTGTCCGTGTTCTTATTCACTAGAGAGGAATACTAGGTATCTACCACATTCTATTCAAGATACATATTCTACTCTATTAGAGATACCACTAACAACACCTAGGGATGAAGGGTGTAATAGTCAAAATCACCATATCCATGGGTGGGAAACACAAATCGAAGATGACCCAATCGGTCCGTCTCCTCATCCAATAGGGCTTCTTAGACAAAATTATAGATCTCTTTCCACATTAGTCACCTCATTGACTAATAATGTGATGTAGAATCAATGCTATGATAAATGTTTATCATGGTGATAAGAGTATATTCCATGACCTTTTCATCAATAAAAAGAGTCATGCTTAGTCATTGATGATGAGAGAATAGATATAACCTCTGTACTGGTTAAACCAGTCTTAATAACCCACATGATATTAGAGACTAGAGACTCTGAATAGTACGATGAAAGCACTAAAACAAGGGGAGCAAGGGTTTATCAACCACATGATAAATAATATGGTATCACATGGTAATCAATAGATATGAAGGATTCCCAAAACATACCTTTATTAGTTTTGTAAATAGAGACATTAACTACCCATACCCCGTCCTCAGATGAAGATATGATAGCTTCCTATGATGAGTGGTTTTGTGGAACATATCATTATTTTCCCAAAGAGATGTTTCACTCACCACCTTGATATTTTTATGAACAAAAGTTTATACCAGGCGACATGACACAAATAATAAAAGTGTATATTATTAAGAAGTATTCACCATCTAAAAAATCAATTCCACAAATGAGTACAAGTAAGTATAATATGTACCAATGATAGTATCCTCTAATAGCACATCCACCCATACTGGATCATGTGGTATGATCACTGGGATGTCTGTAATCGGAAACATGCACGATTAATCCATTAACTCGAGCATCCCCACATCTTGATTGGATGTGCCCAAAAGAAAAGGGTCCTCTAAAGTGACCAAATGCTTGCACACTTCCTCAATGGTGGATACATTCTCTTTGAAGAGAGATCAGTAGGGACCTATTCATTTTTGAAAAAATAGAATATTTTTCAATAATAATCCAAGGTAATAGAATAGTCAAAAACTACATAATGTTGACGATTTTGGAGGAGAATACAATGACAATACATATAACATAATTTTCCTACTCCCGTCCATGGAAGGCTCTACTAAAGGTGCTGAAGATGAATCCATTTCTCTTGAATTTGAAATTTTCAACCTCATTTGGGCCTATTGACATAGGAACCCCTCATCATCAGTCCCCTAGTCACTACAAAATTCATCTCTTATATCAGTACCATGGGATGAATAATCATGGGATTGCAGGATTGGTTGATGATATATATCCTCCCACTACATTAAAAAAGGATTTCAATTTGGTTCTAATGGGACAATGAACCATTACGAATACTGATGAGTTAAGGATTACCACTTATTCAGTAATAGGATATCCATATTTGTTCATAAAAATTTGATGGGTACCTCAAAGAACCATTTTTTATACCAAAATGTAATAAAATATCTGGCCCTTGACACTTTCCAAAGCTACGTCAAGGGCTCTAAGCAGTGTTGTAACCACATTGCATTAATCACCATTAATTTCAATTATGAAACCCATTATATAAGATTTTTTAAGTATTTAATGTATATGAGTTATGTTTGAGAGTGTTTTGATAACTTTTAGATAGTTTTTTGGATTTTATAATGGTGCACACTTTGGGAAAACCATGAAACACCAACATGAAACTATGCACAATGTGATAGGGGATAAAGGGATGACACATGAGCAGTGCCCAATTTTCATAATCCCTATAGATACAAAGGAAAGTACATTATTTTTGTTATAGTCGGATTGGTAATGGTTGGTTCATGATTTGAAAACTATGGGATATAACTTTTTAAGAATCATCCTTGATGTAGTGGTGGATGCACTAATATAGAATAGTTTTCCTAATTGTGTGACTAAACATGCACAAGTTAATATTTAAATCCTAAAATTGTAGATCTTAAACGTTTTTATCTCTAAATCCCTTCATTTTTTATATGTGGTCCTATCTCAATATTCTCTCTTCCCAAAGGCTAAAGAATATTCTCCCATCAATATGAAGGATATTTTAAGGAATATCATTTTTTTTGAAGCCAAATTCTTGTGGTAAGAGATCGTTCAGAGTTTTCATAGTGTTTTTCCTTAGATCTACTTATCCATCTCTCTATGATTCTTAGATATACATTTGTTGATGGTGTATATATGGTTCTGTATTAAAAAGATGTTTATGTTTTTTGATTTTTTGATGATAGGGGAAGAGATAAAGGGCTAGGTTTGGTGTATCAACCCAGTTTCATTGGAATTTGATTTTCACTTATCATTTTAACAAAATTATTAAGGTTGCTGAATTCAGTCTGAATTACACTTGCTAGAACCAATTTTCATAGTTTAAAATTGATTAAATTAATTGAAATTTATTGTAAATATGTTGTTTAATGTATGATATAAAACATTTTTAGTGATGGTTTATTGATTGTTATGAAATTGTAGATTTGTAGTGAAATTTTCTTTGATAAATTATTTGAATGTTTTGATTTTTAAATATTTTCGTAGTTTAATTTATGGAAAAAAGGGTATAATTTTTTTATTTAAATGGTTTTCAAATTTTAATTTATCTCTATTGGAATGTTTTTGGAATGATGGTATTAGAATGGTTTTTGGTCATACTTGGAGGTGTGTGATCATATTGGATTATGAGTCTTGGAAGAAAGATGACCACGTGATCGGTGCCAATTATGTAATGGAAGAAGGTATTCAATCACCTTGTGATGACTTGGTAGATCAATGAGAAACTTCTCCTATGTATGGAACTATAATAAAGAAGAATTGATCTGTAGATGTGTATATTTTCAGATTGTAATGAGACATGAAAAATGTAATTTTTGAAATGGTTTGATAAAAATGATTGGTTACGTTACTTGGAACCTTTTATTATTTTGATATAATTATTTTACATTGTAACTACTTATATTTAGTTATAAATTTATTTTAGAAACTATTTTATATAAAATATTTTAGATAAATGCGATAACATGTTCATCCAAGTAGAATGAGTAGTGATGTAATTCGGTAAAATCAACTGAGTTTCATTACTCACCCATGATTTGGACATTTTTTTATTTTTCATATGTTGTTTATAAAGATATGGGTAAAGGTAATGTATCCCACCTCTTTAGCAGTACTTCAAGATAATTTGGCTGTTTTGTGTATTTTTATCATTGAGAATGTTCAGAGATTGGAGTTTTCATTGGTGTCCCTGGGTTTTTTTCTTCCCAAATATGCTTTGATATTACAGTGTTCAGCTGTAGTACATGGTTTTATTTTTTATTTCAACATAAAAGTTTTTATTTTAGTTTTTCTTCATTGATATCATGAATCATGTAGGGGGTTCTTTGGTTATGGATTTTTTGGTGTGTTATATTACTTTAAAAGGTAAATTCATCCCATGATTGTAAAAAAACACATTGGAAATTATTTCCAATATTTTTCATCATTGGAATGTAACTAATGACCAACTAATATCCTACCACATTCTAAAGGAGGTGAGGATAGGAAAGACATTACAAGTTGTATCATCTTGGTAATTTCTAATTCCTTGTGGAATAATTGGTATTAGTTTTTCTGGGTCTTTGAAATGGTATTGGTTGTGAGTATTCTAGTTTAATTTATTATAGTTTATTCGATATGTTGAGTTTATAGAAAGGAGTTGGGTTGTCAGGAATTGAAATGTTGCGCATAAATAATAATAAATAAACTTCTTATGATGAACATCAAGTAACCATTGTGTGGGAGTACATAAGTGTTTTAGAGACCCATATTGGATTTTAAATCACGTTTTCAAGGGTCTAGCCAATGGGACAATCATGAAATGCATTATAGAAAAATATTCCCACTAAGAGTGGATATATAATTTTTAATCATGATTTATTATTTCTAACAAAAATTTTGATTTTTGAAAAATTTTCGAGTTATTTTAAAATGATATATTTTCAAACAACAATAAAATTATATTTTTAAATTTGTTTGATTTTGAAAATCATGGAGAAAATTTAAAAAATTGCCGAATATAAAAAATATTGATTATGGAATGTGTTTTTCTTTTGTGTTATAATTTGAAATGTAATGACTTTAGTAAATAGAATGTGATACTTAGAGTGTTTTTTATGTTTTAATAAAATAAAAACTAATAGGCATCATATGAATCAATAGAAATAATGTATTAAGAATGTGGTTGCATACGATCCACTGGTTAACCAAGAAATGGTTTAGAGTATAGTCCACGACTTTGATGCTATGTATACGGGGAACCATAGGCATGATCCAAGGAAAATGGATCATTCCGACCAAATTTAGAAGTAGCATCCAACCATATTTTAGGGTGATTTAGAACCAAAAAAGGTAGTGGTGTGGCTGAATAGGATGAATAGTATCATTAATTTAATTGGTACACCAGTAGAGGACAATGTCAAGATGGTGACTTATATACTAGAAGATCATACATGTCGATGGTGTGATTTAGTTTTTTAGGATAAATTAGACAACACCCTTGCATGGGATAATTTTTAGGTGTTTTTATAACAAAAAAACCTATCATCATAAATTTAGAAATAAAATAATGATGGACTTGTTCATTTTGGAGTAGGAAAATCCCTCTATCATGGAGTATGTGGCTAAATTTATGAAGTTTTTCAAGCCTTCCGCCAAGTTTGTAGCCAGTGCAACCTTGAAGGCACACATCTTTTAATCGGTGATGATGCATGATAATCTCATGAAGACTAATGTTATCTATATTATGGATTTTATAGATATTGTAAATAGAGTAATGGTAGATAAAAGTGACTTATTTGGAGATATGGTAGGAGTTATTATGTTGATACCTACATGAAATAGTGGTAACTATATTACTGGGAGTAAGAGGAAGAGGGACACATTTTTCCAAGGTGGAATGATGAATTAAAATTTGATGGATGGATCAGTGAATCTTCATTCAAGACCCACAACTATATTGGGGTCTTTCTAATGTGGTTCTTTTGAAAAAATAAAATAAGAGTATATAAAATCACCAAGAGAATTAAAAAATTTCAAAAAAATGGGGCATCGACAATGATATTGTCCTAGTGCTCTAAGGTCGGGTGTTTGAGTCACATAATCGGTGTCGTGAGCATCAAATTCCTCGATGGGGTGAAGATATATGAATCAATATCATTAGTAAAATAGAGATAGCCATGTTATTTCTAGGAATACCTTGACTCCTCAGCAAGGGTAATCTTAATAAGAAAATAAAGTACAATGTTCATCAAGTTGGTAATTAAATTGAGCTAAGAAGGTTATTGTGGATGATCAGCCTGGACCATATATAGTGAGAGGTATGATTATTTTTAATTCTACCACCATGAAATAATTTTATTTATGTTGGTGCACTTTATTCATTTATTGCTTCTCATTCTGTTGATAATCTATTTTCAGAAGTTTACATTATTCCTTTTATGAAAAAACATCAAATAACTCATGATTAAAGAGATTGTCTTCACATTATGACTAGAGAATGTTCTATAAAAATTGACAGAGGATAGTTTATAGGGTATTTAATATAGATGTAGAAATATTTATATCATATAATATTGGGTATGGATTGGTTACAAAATTCATGGCTTGCATCGACTGTTATAACAGTAAGGTCACTTTTACAATTGAAGATTGCATCAGGCTTTTCTTTTCAAGAGACCAGATTTTAAATCCAGGTGTAATGGGATTGTTGGATGAAACAGTTGGAAATATCTCATTCCAATTGGCCATATTATTTTTAGCATTGATAGACAATATCGAGAAGAAAAAGTTTACAATATTGGTAGACCAGTTTCCAGATGAGTTTTCCAAAAATATACAAGGGTTTCCACCTATTAGAGAAGTTGACTTAAGGTAGGTCTCCTTCGAGGGCCCATTATTATTTACCTTTCATCTTACTATATGAAAATATATAATTAATGTGATATAAAGTGTGACTAGAAGTGCTGGACTGAAAAGGGTTCATTTGGCCATACACATCTCTCTGGGAATCACCAATCTTGATTGTGAAAAAAGGAAGATATAAATATATAGATGTGTGTGGATTATTATAAGCTTAACCATGTCATGATTAGTAACTGGTACAAACTTCTATACAATGGTGATCTGTTCCAATGATTAAGAGGAGCTTAATAGTACCTTTATATTGACATGTGATCAGGATATCACCAATTACGAGTTTAGAAGGAAGATGTTTCGAAGAAATCATTGAGACTAAGATATTTCCATTATGAATATCTGGTGATTCAGTTCAGTCAAGCGAATGTGCCAATAATAATTATGGAATCATGGAATAATACATTTTAAAGATATTTGGATTCATTCCTTGTGGTGTTTTTGGATGATGTATTGGTGTATTCAAGGACAATGCTTGATCATGGGAAATACTTCGCGATAGTGTTGGGAATCTTTATAGATCATCATTTCTATTCCAAATAATTAATGTATGATTTTTGGATACACGATCTATGTTTCATTCTCCATGAAATCCTTGAAAACGGTTTTTATTTGAATCCAGAAAAGATAAAGGTGGTTGTATCTTAATAACTGCCAAAGAAACTCTTAGAGATATGTAGTTTCCTCAAATGTGATAGTTATTATTGATGAATTTTTCATCATTTTTCATGAATATAATCACCTATTATATCATAGAAAAGAAGTAAGGTTTCATTTCAATAAATTGGGGAATGTCATAAATCCTTTTAAGAGATTAATGTTCCCCTTACATCAACATTAATCTAGATTTTTCTAGAATTAGGATAAGGGTACATGGTATATTTTTATTCCACAGAATATAGTTTGGGGTGTGTTATCATGCATACATATAATGTTGTTGCATATAGATAAATTAATTTAGGAGGTCTTTAGAATAAATACCCACCATGTGATTTGGATTTAGCCTCCAGAGTCTATAATTTGAAGACGTGGAATTATTATATCGTGTATGGGTAATTTCTTGAGTTTATGAATCATAATAGCTTAAAACATATATTCTCAAAAACATTATTTAAACATGAGAAAAGAATATGTGTGTATTATCTCAAAATGTTTGGCTCTTACTTGATGTATACACTGGGTTAAGGTAATTCTATGGATGATTCATTAAGTAGTAAGTCATTTTCTTTATTGGAAATGAGGGTTTAGATTGGTGGGAGTTGATGTTTGTTCTAACTGACATATAATTGGAATGTGAAGACTGAGGTGATGTTGATGCCTTATTTTTTATTTATTTTGTTTCATATTTGGTAAAAATTGTTTAATAGGGACAAACATCTGATATAGAATGTGTGTCTATGTGGTCAAAACTCAATGATACGGAGAACATTAAGGGATGGAATCATGATAAGATTTTAGTGTTGTGGTTTAGAAATCAAGTTCTTGTACCATGGTATTTGTAGGAACAACTTCATCATTCCTACCATCATTTGTTATGGGGTTTTCATCATGGGAAACAAAATATATATAATGGGTTGAAAGAAAAGTTTTGGTTTCTTGTATGAAAAGTAATGTGGATGAGTATGTTTCAAGATGAATAACATATCAGAAATGTAGGGATGAATAGTCATGATAATTAGGTATGTTGAAGTATTTGTATATCCCTATGTGGAAATTGGAGCAGATAGCCATGGATTTTTTAACAGGTCTCCCAAGAACTATTTGGAAACACGTTGGCATATGGGTGATAGTGGATCATCTCACAAAGTTAGTTTATTGAATCCCTATTTGTGAATATAATACGTTGTAAAACATGTAAAATATCTATATCTATGAAGTGGTAAATAGGAATGGCATTCAAGTTTCGATAGTTTCATATATATATTTGATGTTTACCTCTTGTTTCTGGAAATCCAAATGAAAATACATTGGAAAATAGTTGACTATGATTACATGGTATCATCCTTAGATGGATGAGAAATATAAAAGGATGGTACAAATAGTGGATGACATATTGCTATATTATTTAATGGTTTTTGGTGGCTCATGGGAAGATCATATACCGTTAGTGGAGTTTTTATATAACAAAAATTATCATGCATTAATATAAATGGATTAATTAAAAGAATTCAATGTTTTGTATTTTCATTATCCACTTTTTGTGTGTAAATAGGTGTAATTTCACTAGTTGGGGTGATTATGGTCCTTGAGAAAATAGAGATTGGTCAGTAAATGGATAAAAATGAAATAGGGTCATTAGAAATCATATGCGGATCATTGAATAATATAGTTTTTACTCATGATGAGTTATCATGTGTTCTTGGGGATCTCTATAAGGCTCAGAAATCACTGTTTTGGTAATTATGGAATGTTATATCCTAGGTATATAATACCATTTAAGCTATTGGAATGGGTTTGTGGGGGTGGAATATCTATTTTCATTTCCACCATTCTTCAATGTACTGTATAATTTATTTCAGGTATCTTAGTTGAAAAATTACCATATTTATCATGATCATTTGATTCTATGGAATCATGTTGAACTATAGTTGGATGCTATGTTGTTACATACCTCGGTGTGGATTCTGGATAGGCAAGATAAAGTGTTCCAGGAAAAACGATTTTTTTTTGTTCAGGATTTCTAGTAGCATGGCCTGATTCAGGAAGAAACATTTGAATGGGAGAATTAAATGAAGGATAAATGGCCATAGCTATTTTAGAACAGTGATATTTTTCTATGTTCTTTGGATAGAATGGCTAATGGTGTGGATAATTTAGCACCCCCTATTTCATGTATGAAACCATTTCTTTTTTACTTTTATGTATGTAATGTATATAGGTGGAGTTTGGGATAGATTGCAGAAATTTTTGAGTGTTTTTATAGATTTTATAAACGGTCACTATTGGTTCATAATATTAGAAAATTGTGAAACACCTATAGGAAACAATGCACAATGACAGAGGGGTTAAAGGAAAGGCAAACATGCAGTGAACAATATGTCCAAACAATGCGCCTACCTAGGAGAAACCATAATTTTTGAGATAGTGGGATTTGAAATGGATAGCGCATGGTATGAAAACTATGTGATCCAACTATGTGAGGTTCATCCTTGAAGTAAGGTCTAGTGCATGGTTAGAGCATGGTTTGCCTAACTATGTGACTATTCATGCATGGGTTAAAAGTGAGATCCTAAAATTGTTGAACTCACGTATTTTGATCTCTAACTCTATCAATTATTTTCCTAAAATAACCTTGATTGATATTATATCCTCCCAATGTTTATAGAAGCCTCTACCATCAATTTAAAGGAGATACAAAGGTTTATATTGAGGTTTTGAATATATATTCTTGCGGTATGTGATAGTCCGTGGTTCCTATTAGTGGTTTTGCATAGATCTCCTTCTAAATCTCTCTTGGTTTGTTAAATTATGTCTGTTATAGGTATAACAAATTTTTTAGATTCTAAATATTTCTATTTTGGGATTTTTTATGATAAGGGAAGAGATATAAGGTGTTTTTTTTGTAATTTTAACATAGTTTAATTGGTTTTTGAGTGTCGTTTATCATGTTTTCAAAATTCATGAGGTAGGTGCATGCATTTGTTTCTCTTCTAACTTGAACTAATTGTTTATGTTTCCAATTTAATTAAATTGATTATAAAATTGTTGTTCAAAGCATGATAGAATCCATCTTTAGTGATGGTTTGTGCATTTGTGTGAAATTGTGGATTTTTTAAAAAGTCCTTGAATAAATGATTTTAAATTTGTTTCTTATTCTGATTTTTGGGAAAATGGTTTTCAAAAAATTATTTTTATTGAAATAGAATTATAATTTATATGGATTTATATTGTAATTTTTTTAATGATTGTACTGGAATGGTGTTTGGGCCTATATAGTGGTGTGTGTTCATATTACATTAAGAGGCTTCGTGGAAATAGGGCATTGTGATTGTAACACCCCAACATTACATATTATGTACTTCTTCAAAACAATTCAATAACTTGAACTACACGTAACACCGAGTTCAAGTGCACCATGACTTACCAAACACGCCGTTAAAAAGAGGTTATGAATAGTATTAACAAAATTTTTAACCTTATATAATCCTTATAATTCTATAATCCATATTATGAGTTGCTAAGACATAATGTATGAACAAAATCCTTTTTTTCAGATAAAAGAAGTATTTTTTAAAAATGCACTTTTACCAACATTAATAGTGAACCATTTTTAAATCCAATATTTTAAACTATAATATATTCAATTTTACTAATGAAATTTATTCTTTAGAACGGGGAAATAAAAAAAGTACAATGTAACACCCCAAAATTCCACGATATGCTTCTCTTTGAATAGTACAGTAGCGTCTGTCGAACGCAACTTCGAGTTCTAACACACCACAACCAATCAAACTAGCCATTATGATTAGTAATACCTAATTTTTTAAATTTTATAAATCTTATCTCTCAAAATGGACTTCATTTTTGGATTTGGAATATCTAATTTATCCTAGGGTGAAATTTTGGAACTTTTCGGATAACATTTATATTTTGATGAATAGTGAAAATTACTAAATTTTGATTAAAAACAACTTTTTTATACGAAATAATTTATAATGATAAATTACGAATTTTAGTGGTTTTAAAGTATATTTAGAAAATATTTTTACCATTTAATACATTCTTGGTAATTTTATATAATTTTACAATTAAACCGGAATAAACAAGTGTCAATCTTTTGATAGTTATTATCTCTTAAAAACACGCTTTTTGTTTTAACAACGGGAATTAATTTTAAATTAATTTCTGCCACTTCTGTGTTTTGAATTTGGAAAAATGGATTCCATATTTGGAATCAGGATGTTCAAATTGTGTAAATATGTAACTTTTATTTTTAGACATTTTGAATAATTACATCGATAAATATTTTGTTTACAATGGATAAAGGGTAAATCCGTTAAATAAGGGTTAAAAAAATAATATTATAATAATAAAAAATTACCCTAAAACATGTACTAACCTTATTTTTTGATACATTTCCAACCATGGGAATCTTTGAGTCGATTTTGAGACCCCATGGAGCCACTTGTAAGTGATAGGGACACTTTATTTTAATTAAGTTAAAATGAATACAAAAATGACACAAGCATATATCGTTTAGAAAAACATTTTTTTAAATAGGGTTATATATGTCAGAATTTTGACTATAAATATTCATTATAAAGATAAGAAGATTTCCTACTTAAGGATATATTATTTTTAATTTTTAGACATTAAATAAGTTAATTTATTTATGACACAATGAGGATGTAGTAATAACCATAATAGTAAAAAATTAAAATAATTGATATTATAAATACCCAAATAAATATAATTGGAGACTTTAATTGCATTAAAATAACTTTACCTGTTAATATGATATATTAGGACTGATTTAATTGGATTTTTTAGAAATAATAATTCTGTTATGAGTTTCAAAAGAAATCAATTATTGAATAGTGTCAAAATTGACATAAAAGAGTTTTTAAAACAAATATTATATTATTAATTGATATTAAATTCCTAAAAATTTATGGTTCAGCCAAGAGACTTATATCATGATAGGTGTATCATTAATGGACCACTTGGGGGTTTATTGGATGTATATAGTATGTTTATTAACCATATAATATAAAAATACAAGGAGACATTATAAAAGTGAAACAAATTAACTAAGAGTTAATACTTAAATATAGGGATAATATAATGACCCAAACCTGTCTAAATTCTATTTGTTGAGTGGTTTCCGACCTATCCCAACCTTAAAATTTTAATAATACAATTTTGAGCCATTAGAAACTGAATATTAATTTATTATAAAATAATATTTCTAACTTTTCAAAAGGTGCCCCTCACCCCTCTTATAAAAGCGCACTCCCCCTTCTAATTACTTCACAACTTCAAAGCCTTTTGGTTCGTCCAAAACCTACCCAAATACTCTCTAAACTTCCCTCAATACAACCTATAGTCCTTAGTTTGATCAGAAATCCAACCTATGGATCCCGTTTTATCAAATCAAATGGAAGAACCCGAAGAAGAAGTAATGTTTTCACCACCCTTTTTCCAATTCATTTCATCTTCAACTTTTTCTTTATTTGTAATTCCCATTCTAAAATAATGAATCCAGTATCTACTATATACTGTAATATTATTATAAATATGGTACATCTATATTCTGTATTCTATCCATCCTTTGAATGACATGTCACCATACGTGCGTACGTACGACATACCGTCTCTACGTCGTGGTGTAATTGTTATTCAATATATTATTATTTGGATGGGTATAATAATGATGTGTAATTCATGTAAATAATAAATATAACATGATAATTATTCTTTATATATGATATATCATCCAATTATATATTATATTAATATCAAAAGATTGATATTTTTGCTCATGCGTACGTACGGATTACAGTCTCCATGACGCGATGAGATTCATTTCCAAGTTCACCATTCATCGACAATTATAAAAATATATATTACTAATAAGTATGTAATAAATGACATAATAATGCTACTGGAAATATATATATTTATATATATAAGAATTTATGAACTTACATATATCTTATTCAATACTATGTAAAAACGGAAACGACGTTTATGCGTACGTACAGACTACAGTCTCCATACGTGGTGTTTGCCATTTCATATATACATCTATTATAAATTTTTATATTGTAAATATATATGATAAATAAATCATGTTTTATATTCTGTATGTATTTAAATCATCATCTATGTGATACAATCAATAGTAACAAGTTAAAACACGTACGATAAAGAAGGCGATTATTACCTGAAATATTAATATAATATGGAAATTATTTTTAAATGGGTAGTATAAGGTCATAAATGAATAATTTATGATATCCTAAATATTAATATGGTTCTGTTATAATTTAATAACATACTATAGTCTTCATACAAGAGGATAATCTTACCCTAGACTAAAGGAAAGTGCAAGGTAAGGGGTTTTCATCTCACTCCTTATTCCCGTGAGATTCATGCCATTTGCCACTATTACCTTTTGTGTGGTGTATGTACTGCCCATAATTATATTCTTTGTGTAATAAACTTTAATTTATGTGTATTTACATATTCATTGTATGATACCTCTTTCACAGGTTGTATGTTTCGTATGTTACCAAACTGATAAGGGTTAATTTCACAATATCTTTATTATCTGAGGTTGTTTTTACATAAGTATCTACTAGGACATATTTATTATCCATGTACATGTTTTATGAAAGAGTTTTCAAAGGGATTATTTTAAGGGACTTTTTACTAAAACATCATTTCAAATGTTTAAAATATTTATTCTTCTAAATATTTCTCATTAATTTCCATGTCTTCAAAATGGTTTTTAAGGATTTATTTATATGGACATGAATGTTTTTAAAATGTTAATTCCTTTCAAAAGTTTCAAAGTGGTATGGGACAATTTGATTCAAAAATGTCTTTAAATGGCTACTTTTCTAAATTGTGTGTCTTTTAAATGTTTTCATGAAAAAGGGGTATTTCTCTCAAAGAGTTTTACAAATCAATCTCATCTATGTCAAAATTATTTAATGGATTTCAAACTTGTTTTGAAGTTGATTTATCATGATACAAATCTTCCATATTGTGTTGAAGGTTTTGTGATATATTTGACTGTGGATATGTTATTTTTATAACATTCATGGTTTATGGGTAAAGTATTGAAATTTCTCATGCTAGTTTTAATACAAAATTTTTAGGTTATATTTCATCCTCTTCTTATGATGAATGTGTTGGACTAGTATGTTCCGGGTTGGGGACCGGTAAAAGTAAGCCCTCTGGGTTGGTGTCCGGTTAATAGAGGCACTCCAGGATGGTGTCTGGTTATTAGAGGCACTCAGGGTTGGTGTTCGGTTATTAGATGCACTCCAGGTTGGGTTCCGTTTATAGTTATCCCCCAGGCCTTGGCACGAGGCCTTGATAAAGAAATTAAAGTTCAACATTATGCATTCCATCATTATGAAAGTGGTTATTGATATTTCATGTGATTATTTGATTAGTAGAATATCCATGTGAAAAATTAAATGTCTTTATTTCATTCTATTTTTTCCATACTATGTTGAAGATTAAGTTTAAAAGGCATTTGTTTTAGTTATACACTGCCTTAAATGTTTATGCTTATTTATGAAAGTTTCCACTGTATTTCTTACCCATACGGAGCGTTTGAGCTCACCCCTTTCTATGTATTATTTTTTCCCAGGATTCCAAGAAGTATATTGTGATTGATTAGAAGGTTTAAGACAAGGGAATAATGGCATTCATAAAATATTATTTATGTTTCTTTGTATGTTATAAAATGTAATGTTACATTCAGGTATGTACTCTATTTTCCAAGACTGCTAAACTAATCGGTCCTTTGGGACTTGATTCCTTGTAATCATGCCAATGTATTAAAATAATGCACCGACTCTGGGTAACTGGGGTCGGGGCGTTACAGTTGGTATCAGAGGAAGTTTAGAAATAACCTTGGAAACTAGATTTAGATAAAATCTGATTAGAGCACATAGCCCTAATATAGACTTTGAGGATTAGTATAGAAGAACATCCTAGAATTTTGGTATTGTAGATATTTTGTGAGTTTTCCGAGCAATACATCCTTGTCTGGATACATGAAGGTAGAGGCGGCTCTGGCACATATGTACCTAGAGGTAAACCCCGAAAACACCGCTTTAAGATAGACTCAAATGGGAACTAGTGCATGACAACGGGCCTTGCTGCACTCTTGGTTATGACACTCCCGAGGGATATGCTTAGGATAATTCCCATTCTCTTTACAAACCATTATGAAGGGCTCATGAGTATATACTTACTCAAATAATTTTTTTATTATTATTATGGATTATATCCATTAACTGTTCAATTTTCATTAGGTATTTTACATGTTTGGAATTATTCATTGCAATTCATAAACTAACCTAGTTTATGCTATTTTATAGAAATGGCACCCAGTAGAAGGAATGTGAACTCCAGTAATACGTATGATCGAAAGAGTCAGAAGGATCGTATCTTTCATGGTATTAAGCCATCATTTAGAAGGGAAATAGTCTCCCACATATTATCATCATATGAAGAAATAGTATCATGTGTGGATAATATAAATAAAGAGTTTACTGAGTCCTATGGATTTTAAGGGAAGCAAGATAAGAAAGGATGGAAGAGAGAAATATGGATAAAAGTAAGAGGGAAAAGAAGAATTTCCCCATATGTGATTACTGTGGGAACAAACACCCTAGAACTTGCCTGAAAGGAATGAGAGTTTGTTATATGTTTGTAGTAAAAGGGAACCATGTACGTGACTACAAGGGTAAGAAAATGGTTTCAAATGTACAATGCTTCATTTGCAAGGAGTTTGGACACTACGTGAATCAATCATCAGACTATGCCGCAAATGATGCTATAGGATAACAATCAAGTTATGATACTACCACAGATGAAGAGTATTGATTAGAGTTCTTATGTTGAATATTCCAATTGAGTGTTGTATCAGCAATGTACTTGTTATAATAATTATGGAGTATATAAGGATTGTACTACAGTACTATTTCATTAAGGATTTGAGATTTTATGGTACTAAGAAAAGTGACTCTACAACAAGTTAAACATTTTGGAAATTACAAGGTTGAAGGAAAGATAAACCTTAATATGATCCTAATATTGAGGTACTTATTTTGGAATAAGATATGATTCATTTGGGTAAATTATATTGGATATTCTTGAATGCCTTGAAACCGATTAATGATTTTTATATTCCATAATTTCTGGAGTTTACAACATTTTTGGATGGATTAAGTATATCCATCATTCTATATGGAATAAGGGGGCATGAATGTAATCAATAAGGATTATGGTAATTTAGGTTGTTTCAGTGTTTTAAAATAATAAATGATTAAGGTATTCATATTCTATTACAGGGTAAAAAGGATCTACAATATGTTTACCTTCCTTATAAATGTTGGACTGTGAGTTTGGAAAGAAGTATTTTGGATAATTCTAGTTTGAGATTAATTCTGGATTTCCATAAAAGGATAACCCAGAGGTCGGGCAGCAACCCGTCGCGACCGGCAAGGCCGCGAGACTTGAACCTGAACCGAAGGGCGAGAAGGGTGTATCACCTACCACTAGCCCATGAGAAGTCCTGGATTAAATAATGTAGTTTATTTTAAGAATGTCTAGTAGATGAATTATAAATTCATTTTTTAATCCCAAATGAATAGGATAAATATAATATTTTTTTATGTTCTATTATCTTTTAGACTAATATATGATTTTGTGGAAAAATTAGTTAAAATATTGAACTCTACTTTTAACGTATATATTTTTCTTCTCCTATTATTCTATGAAGAAATTAATTCATATACTTTATTGAAGGGATCTTAAAACCAAAAATGTGTCATCCTAATACCTTATTTTTTGTTAAACCGATGTTATTTTAAATTTTCATAGATTAGTGAATTTAAGGACCTCAATTTTAAAATTGTTTAAGATGGATGACCTCAATCACCACCTATAAATATTTAAATTTTTCCTCCAATTATATGTCTATAATTTCAACCAATTTTCTCTTAATCGAGATCATAATTTGGTGGTGACCCTTTCATTTCTCTTTTTCTCTTATTAAGACTAAATATTATTAACCAAATTTCCGATGTAGGTTTTCCCACAATGATAATTTCTATTTTGATCCTTTATTTTTGAAGAAGAATATAAAAATTGCGAGGACGCAATTTATTGAAGGAGGGAAGAATGTAACACCCCAAGACTTCATAGTATGTACTTCTTCAAAACAATTCAATAACTTGCACTACACGTAACACCGAGTTCAAGCGCACCATGACTTACCAAACACGTCGTTCAAAAGAGGTTATGAATAGTATTAACTAAATTTTGAACCTTATATAATCCTTATAATTCTAGAATCCATATTATGAGTTTTTTAGACATAATGAAAGAACAAATTCCTTTTTTTCAGATAAAAGATGTATTTTTCAAAAATGCACTTTTACCAACATTAATAGTGAACCCTTTTTAAATCCAATATTTTAAACTTTTATATATTAAATTTGACTAAATAAATTTATTCTTTAGAATGGGGATATAAAACAAATTTACAATGTAACACCCCAAGCTTCCACGGTATGTTTCACTTGGAATAATACAGTAGCATGTGTTGTACGCAACTTCGAGTTCTAACACACCCCAACCAATCAAACTAGCTTTTATGAATAGTAATACCTAATTTTTACAATTTTATAAATCTTATCTTTCAAAATGGACTTCATTTTTGGATTTGGAAGATCGAATTTAGCCTAGGGTGAATTTTTGGAACTTTTCGGATAACATTTATATTTTGATGAATAGTGAAAATTACTAAATTTTAATTAAAAACAACTTTTTTAATCGAAATAATTTATAATGATAAATTATAAATTTGAGGGGTTTTAAAGTATAATTAGAATATATTTTTACCATTTAATACAATGTTGGTCATTATACATAATTTTACAATTAAACCAGACAAAAACAAGAGTTAATCTTTTGATAATTATTATCTCTTAAAAACACGGTTTTTGTTTTAACAACGGGAATTAATTTTAAATTAATTTCTGCCACTTCTTCATTTTAAATTTGGAAAAATTGATTCCATATTTTGAATCAGGATGTTCAAATTGTGTAAATAGGTAAATTTTATTTTTAGACATTTTGAATAATTATTTCGGTAAATATTTTGTTTACCGTGGTTAAAGGGTAAATCCGGTAAATAAGGGTTAAAATAATAATATTATAATAATAAACAATTATCCTAAAACGTGTCCTAACCTTATTGGTTGATACATTTCTGACCATGGTCATCTTTGGGTCGATTTTGGGACCCCATGGAGCCACTTGTAAGAGATAGGGACACTTTATTTTAATGAAGTTAAAATGAATACAAAAATTACACAAGCATATATCTTTTAGAAAAAAAAATTTTACGTAGGGTTATATAAGTCGGAATTTCGACTATAAATATTAATTAGAAATATAAAACACGTTAATACATATTTATATATTATTTATAATTTTTAGACATTAAATAAGTTAATTTATTTATGACACAATGATGATTCAGTAATTACCATAATAGTAAAAAATTAAAATAATTGATATTGTAAATACCCAAATAAATATAATTGGAGACTTTTATTGGATTAAACTAATTTTATATATTAATATGACATATTAGGATTGATATAATTGGATTTTTGCGAAATAATAATTCGGTTATGAGTTTAAAAAAAATCCATTATTGAACAGTGTCAAAATTGACATAAAAGAGATTTTAAAACACATATTATATTATTAATTGAAATTAAATTCTTAAAAATCTAAGGTTCAGACAAAAGACTTATATCATGATAGGTGTATCATTAATGGACCACTTGGGGGTTTCTTGGATGTATATAGCATGTTTATTAACCATATAATATAAAAATACAAAGAGACATTGTAAAAGTGATACTAATTAACTAAGAGTTAATACTTAATGATAAAGTTAATATAATTACCCAAACCTGTCTAAATTCTATTGTATGTGTGGATTTCAGCCTATCCTGACCTTAACCTATAAATAATATAATTTTGAGCCATTATAAACCTAATATGAATTTATTATTAAATAATAATTCTAGCTTTTCCAAAGGTGCCCGTCACCCCTCTTTTAAAAGGGAACTCCCCCTTTTCATTACTTCACACCTTCAAAGCATTTTGGATCGTCCAAACCCTACCCAAATATTCTCTCAACTTCCCTCAATACAACATAGAGGCCTTATTTTGATCATAAAGCCAACCTAAGGAGCCCTTTTGATCAAATCAAAAGGAAGAACCTGAAGAAGAGGTAGTGTTTTCACCACCCTTTTCAAATTCATTTCTTCTTCAACTTCTTATTTCTATGTTTTTCCGATTCTAAAATAATTAATCCAGTATATCCTATATACTGTAATATTATTATAAATATTGTACAATCATATTCAGTATTTTATCCATCTTTTGAATGACATGTCACCATACGTGCATACATACGGCTTACCGTCTCCACGCTGTGGTGTAATTGTTATTCAATATATTATTATTTGGATGGGTATAATAATGATGTGTAATTAATGAAAATAATAAATATAACATGATAATGATTCTGTATATATGATATATCATCCAGTTATATATTATATTAATATCAAAAGAATGATATTTTCGCTCATACGTACGTACGGATTACAGTCTCCACAATGCGATAAGATTCATTTCCAAGATCAACATTCATCGATGATTATAAAAATATATATTTCTAATAAGTATGTAATATATGACATAATAATGATACTGGAAATATATATATTAGTATATATAAATATTTATGTACTTACGTATATCTTATTCAATACTATGTAAAAACAGAAACATCGTTTATGCATACGTACGGACTACAGTCTCCATAAGCGGTGTTTTCCATTTCATATATACATCTATTATAAATTTCTATATTTTAAATATATATGATAAATATATCATGTATTATATTTTGGAAGTATTTAAATCATGATCTATGTGACACAATCAAGAGTAACAAGTTAAAACACATATGATAAAGAAAGCGATTATTACATGAAATATTAATATAACATGGAAATTATTATTAAATGGGTAGTATAAAGTCATAAATGAATAATGTATGATATCATAAATATTAATATGGTTCTGTTATAATTTAATAACATACTATAGTCTTCATAGAAGTGGAGAAACTTACCCTCTACTAAAGGAAAGTGCAAGGTAAGGGGTTTTCATCTCACTTCTTATTCCCGTGAGATTCATGCCATATTGCAACTATTACCTTTTGTGTGGTGTGTGTACTGCCCATAATTATATTATTAGTGTAATACACTTTAATTTATGTGTATTTACATATTCATTGTATGATACCTCTTTCATGGGCTGTATGTTTCGAATGTTACCAAACTGGTAAGGGTTAATTTCACAATCTCTTTATTATCTGAGGTTGTTTTACATAAGTATCTACTGGGACATATTTATTATCCCTATACATGTTTTATGAAAGAGTTTTCAAAGGTATTATTTTAAGGGAATTTTTACTAAAAAATAATTTCAAATGTTTTAAATATTTATTCTTCTAAATATTTCTCATTAATGTCCATGTCTTCAAAATGGGTTTTAAGGATGTATTTATATGGACATGAATGTTTTTAAAATGACAATTCCTTTCAAAAGTTTGAAAGTGGTATGGGACACTTTGATTAAAAAATTTCTTTAAATGTATTCTTTTTTAAATTGTGTGACTTTTAAATGTTTTCATGAAAAAGGGGTATTTCTCTCAAAGAGTTTTACATATCAATCTCATCTATGTAAAAATTATTTAATGGATTTTAAACTTGTTTTGATGTTGATTTATCATGATAGAAATCTTCCATATTGTGTTGAAGGATTTGTGATATATTTGACTATGGATGTGTTATTTTCATACCATTCATAGTTTATGGGTAAAGTATTGACATTTCTCATGATATTTTTAATACAACTTTTTATGTTATATTTCATACTATTATTAAGATTAATGTGTTCGACAAGTATGTTCTGGGTTGGGGACTGGTAAAAGTAAGCCCTCCAGGTTGGTCTCCGGTTATTAGAGGCACTCCGGTTTGGTCTTCGGTTATTATAGGCACTCCGGGTTGGTGTCCGGTTATTAGAGGCACTCCGAGTTGGTTTCCGGTTATTAGATGCACTCCGAGTTGGGTTCCGGTTATAGTTATCCCGTAGGCCTTGGCAAGAGGCCTTGAAAAAGAAATTAAATTTCATCATTATTCATTCTATCATTATGAAAGTGGTTATTGATACTTCATGTTATTATTCGATTAGTAGAATATCCATGTGAATAAGTAAATGGCATTATTTCATTTTATTTTTTACATTCTATGTTTAAGTATAAGTTTAAAAGACTTTTGTTTTAGTTATACATTGCCTTAAATGTTTATGCTTATTTATGAAAGTTTCTGCTGTATTTCTTACCCTTACAGAGCGTTTGAGCTCACCCCTTTCAATGTTTTATTTTTTCCCAGGATTCCAAGAAGTATATTTTGATTGATAATAAGGGTTAAGACAAGGTAATAATGGCATTCATAAAGGATTATTTATGTTGTTTTGTATGTTATGAAGTGTGATGTAACATTCATGTTTGTAATCAATTTTCCAAGACTGCTAAACTAATCGGTCCTTTGGGACTTGATTCCTTGTAATCATGCCAATGTATTAAAATAATGCACTGACTCTGGGTAACTGGGGTCGGGGAATTATAGTGATTAGTGCCAATGGTTTAATGTTACTTGGTATTTAATTACCTTGGAATGACATTATAGATCAATGAGTAAAAACTCTTGGTAATGGATCTACAATTATGAATCTTGAATGTGTAGATGTGTGCATTTTTTGGATTGTTATAATATATTCCAAAGGGAATTCATGAAATGGATTGAGAATATTGTTTGGTTTCTTTATTTTGGAACTTTTTATTGTTTTTAGAATATTATTTTACTATAGTACTTGTTTATATTTAGTTACACAGTGATTCTGTAAATTTTTATATATAAAATGTCATATATACATGTGATAATATGTTTTATCATATTGGCATGTGTGGGGAAGTCCTTTGGTAAAATCTATTTAATTTCATTTCCCACCCATTATTTGGAACATTATTTATTTTATAATTTTTTTTACTAATCCATGAGAAAATATAATGTATCACATAAATTTTAAATTACATTGTGATACATGGGATGATTTGTTGAGGTGGATCATAGAGCATGTATGGAGGTTATAGTTTTTATTGGTGTACTTGAGTTTTTTCGTCCATCATATACATTGATGTTGTAGTCTTCCATTGTTGTACTTTGTTTTAGTCTCATTTTAATATCAATGGTATGATTTGAGTTGTATTTTATTGATATCATGCATCCTGTAGTGTGTTATTTTGTTATGGCTTGTTTGGGTTGTTTTTTTTTTGCAACGCCCCGACCCTAGAAGCTCAAAGTTGGTTCATTATTTTAATACATTATCATAAATACAAGGAATAAATTCTCTAAGGACCGATTTGTTTAGAAGTCTTGGAAAATATATTACATATATGAACATTACATTACATAAAACACACAATCAATAATCCTTTGAGAACTCCATTATTCCCCTAAAATAACCCTGCATAATAATCATAATACACTTCTTGGCATCCTAGGAAAACAAAATATAAGAATGTGTTCATCTCAGATACTCAGTAAGGATAAAAAATATAGCGAAATCTATCATAAATAATCATAAACATTTTTTCCAAGGTATAAAATTGAAACACAAGCCATTTAAAAATAAACATTAAAATAATAAGGAAATGTTAATTCAAATATTTCAATTTACTTATACACATGGATATTCTAGTAGTCTTATAATAACATGTAATATTAATAACTAATCTCATAATGATGGAATACTTAATGTCGTACATCTTAACCAAAATGTCAATGCCTTGTGCCAAGACCCTAAATATATACTTTTTCATGGCATTTTTCCAAGACACTAGTTTGTATAATGAGACCTACCGATGCATTGAGGGGTTATAATGGACCATACTCATCACATACTAAGTCCAATTCATTCCTCATATGAAAATTTTGAAACATACCATAAATTTTTTTATTAAAACATTCATACTAAAGGTTAATACATTAACCATAAACCATGAATGGTATAAAAATAGCACATCCAGCATCAGAAATATCATAACTCATTCAATGAAATATGGATAATTAAATTATAATAAATCAACCTTGATCATGAATAATATCCAATATAGGATGGTAACATAGATGAAAATGATCAGTAGAACTCTTTTATAGATATATCCCTTTTTGTGAAATCATTTAAAACTGACATATTAATAAAGGAAGTCACTTAAAATAGATTATTTAATAAAATTTTCCCATACCACTGTAAAACATTTGAATGAAATTAACATTTTAGAGAAATCATGTCCATATAATTCAATACTTTTTTTTCATTTTCAAAATACCACATTTGGGTGAGTGGGAACCTCGCAAAGACCAGATACCTAATTTGAACATCACCTGCTTACACGATTGAATACAAATGGCCACATTCAAATTTTAAAATTCAAATTTTAAAATTGAAAACATAAAAACGCGGGAAAATCGAGCCACCCGAGAAACCCTAAATCGAGTTAAGCCACGTCACTGGTTCTCCATCCTCACATCGTCGGCCTTATAATTCTACCATTTTCGCCGTCTTTCCCTCATCACATCACCACCATCATCGACATCAATGAATCATCACCATCGTCCAATTGGAATCCATCATCGTCATTGAGGAAAGCCATCGTCGTCGTCATCGACCCACATAAACCCTCCATCAACGTCTTTGTCATGGTCACCGCCCCTCCAGAGATGGATAAAGAGAAAACAGTTCCTTTTCGATGAAAATTGAAGTGTCCTCACCATTAACCTCTCGAATCAGACTGGAAGAACAATGACCCATCCTCAAAAATCATCACCCGCTCCACAAGAAAAATATACAACATCCCAAAATCAAACAGGACCAAACAAACCACCAGATGAAACCATTACAAAATATCAATGATCAAAAACCTCCAGGAGCCAAGAAACAAGCCCTGCCGCTGCCTTCAGAACCAAACCCGATGACTAGATCTACCAAAAGCACTCTCAGACATCGCAAAAAGAAACGACACCCCCAAATCGCTGCATCTGAAACCCGCACCCTGGTCTGCATCATGCTGTATTGAGAAACCCTAGTCGAAACCTCAGGCTAGAGTGGGATGAAGACAAGTGACAATCCTGATACTGAGGATGAAAACGAGTCTGTGGGACACCGCCAATGGGAGAAACCACATCGAAAGCATCCTGAGAGGATTGCCAATGAATAATATTTCCTAGTAAATACTTACACATAAACAATCTCAGATAACAATGTGATTGAGGAATTAACCATTACCTTGTACTTTCCATTAGTCAAGGGTAAATTTAACCTCTTCTATAATGACCATAGTATGTTATTAAATTATAAACAAACAATAGTAATATTTATGATATCATATATGATTCATTTATTTCTTTATACTTCCCATTTAATAACAATTTCCATGTTAAAATAACATTTCGGGTAATAATCACTTTTTTATCATCTGTGTTTTAACTTGTTATTATTGATCGTATCACATAGAATATGATTTAAATAAATACAAAATTTAAAATATGATATATATATATATGATATATATTCATAATTTATATATGTATAATAGATTGATATATGAAATGAAATCACCATTCATGTAGACGGTACTCTTTACGTACGCATGAACGTTGTTTCCATTTTCTTATCGTATAGTATGGCAGTAAGTAAAAAATATATATTTGTCAATATTTATAATTATATATTATTCCTGTATCAATATTATTCATATACCTCATTATTAATGAATATATACATACTTAGAAAAATTCTTTAAGGGTGGTCATTGAAGATGAATCTCATCGCGTCATGGAGATGGCATGTCGTACTTACACATAAGCGACAATAACATTCTATTAATGGTGAAACGGTGTTTAATTGGATGTTATGTTATATATAATGAATCATTAACATGTTATATTTATATCAATTATACTCATTATTATACCCTCCAAAATAATGAAGTGTTTAATAACAAACTACACCAAAACGTGGTGACTGTAAGCCGTGCGTACACACGTATGGTAACATTGTCATTCATAGGATGGATATAATAATAAATATAGTTGTAAAAAATCATAGTATATATAAGTTACTGGAGTTATTATTTTGGTAAGTAAACAATATATAATGAGGAAGTTGAAGTGGAAAAGAACTTTGAATGTAGTGAAGAATTATATATCTCTTCTTCGAGTGATTCCTTTTCATTAGAACAAAAGGGATCCATTGGTTGAATTTATGATCAAATTAAGGCCTCTAATTATAAATTAGTGTATTTGGAGGATATTTTACAATGTTTTGGTAGATCCAAATTTATTTGGAGGTGTTATTTTATGATAAGGGGAAGTACCCTTTAATAAGAGCGGTGAAAGGCACTTTAGAAAAAGCTTCAAATATTATTTTATTATAAAATCATGTATGGTTTATAATAGCTCCAAATGGATTTAAATCAATTATAATGCTGGTATGGATTGTAATCGTCTAAATAAATCTGTTTTAGAGATGTTTAGGTCACTATATTACCCATATCTTTTAGATTTAACCCTTAGTTAAATAGTTTAACGCTTACCATGTCCCCTTGTATTGTTACAATATATGGTTAATAAACATATAAATAATATTCCAAGAGAACCTCAAGTGGGTAATTAATGACATATATAATTTTATTTAAGTCCTTTTTCAAACCCATTTATTTTTAGTACTATTATATAATTTAATAAAATTACATTTGTTTTAAAAACTCATTTATGTCAATTTTAACACTATTTAGTATTTGGTTTTTGTGAAAATCATAAAAATTGGATTTATTTGAAACAAATACATTTAATTAACCCTAACATGTCTAATTCAACTTGAGAATTAATGGATGGAATCAAAAGTTTCAAATTACATTTATTTTAATATATATAATATCAAATATTTTAATCATTAATTAATAAGTTAATTACTTCATCATCATTGTGTCAAAAATAAATTTAATTATTTATAGTCTAAAAATTACAAATAAAATACCATGATGTAGTAAATATTTTTATATTTTTATTTAATATTTATAGTCGAATTTATCTTATGTATTACCCAATATTTAAAAATGTTTTGTTATTAAACTCTGAATTCACAACTTTTAACACTTCTTTAAATAAAATATAATGAATATACTAATCTAACTAAAATTGATCAAAAAGGATCTTATTTTGATTTTACAGAGTATTTTGGCATAACATCACCTATCTGATATAATTAGGACATTTTTCCGGATGGGATTATATTATTATAGATTTATTTCTATCTTTAATTACCCTATTTACTTTTAATTGTAGTATATAAAATTTAAAAGTTCATATTCACCAAAAATTATTTCATCCAATTGAAACAAATTTTACTTAGAGTTTTCAACTGTATCTCTCCGAGTTTTGAAATTCAATTCACAAAAGCAGTAAAATTACGTTTTATGGAAATTTTCAAATGTTCCTATAAGGGGGGTAAAGGACGTTAAAAGTTCAATAAAATTATATATATATATATATATATTCTAATTATAAAATGACTTAAATGAATTAAATTGGACTAATATAGTTATAATTAATATATTATTACTCTAGGAAAAATTTAAATTAAAAGATTACTTAAAAATGTATGTTTTTGTGTAGTATGCATTATTTGACACTATTCATCAAAATTGAATGTTTTCAGAAAAATTCCAAAACTTCCACCTAATATAATTTTGATATTCCAAATTAAAAATTGAATAATATTTTACCAAATTCATTTTTTTGAGTGTCTAAATTTAATTTTATTATTGTTCACAAAAGGACATAAAAATGTAGTTCTTTTAAGAAAAAAGGTTTTCTAAATATATAACTATTTTAAAAAACCACTTAAATTCCCATATAAATATGTTTTATTTAAGTGAAAAAGTATATATAAAATTTAAATTTTATTTTTTACTATTCATATTATAATATTTAATTGATAAATAAATATACTTGTTTAAATAACTAATATGTTGTTTGGTAATAACTCAATCTTGCATATAACGCTAGCCAACTCGGTGTTGCATGAAATATAAGCTATTTACTTTAAAGATAATCCTACTATGAAATCATGGGGTGTTACATTATCCCTTTAATAAATAAATTACGTCATCACAAATTGAAATTATTCTTCAAAAGTAAAAGGTTTAAAATAGAGAATACATTTGTTGAAACCCCACATCTGAAATAGGGTTAATAAAATTTAGTCTTAATCAGAGGGAAATGGAAAGGAAAAAGTAACCACCAAATTATGATTTTGAATAAGAGAACATTGTTTTCAGTCAGAGAAACATATTGGCAGAAAAATGTAAATATTTACTTGGAGTGATTAAGGTCATCAATCCCAAACAAGTGAACAATAAATGGAAATTGTGGTCCTTAAAGCCTTGAATCTATGCTGATTTAAAATATCACCGGTATAACAATACATAAGGTATTAGGATAAAAAAAATTTAAGACCCTTCCCTAAAGATTACGAATTAATTTCTTCATTGAATAAGAATAAATATACTTGACAAGTAGGGTTCCATCTATTAACAAATTTATACTAAAAAACTCATCTTTCACACCAAAAGATAATAGAACAAAAAAGTGTTATATTTATCCTAATAATATAGGGTTTGAAAAAATAAATGTATAATTCATATGTTATAACATTTAAAATACTATATTATACAAACCAGGACACTACATAGGCGAGTGGTATCGGATGCACCTTTTTCACCCATCAGTTGTGTGTTCAAGTCTCATGGACTTTCCAGACACGATGGGTTGTCGTCCGACCTCTGGGTTGTCCTTTTTATAAAAATAAAAAAAAGTCTTAAGAAGTATTTAATACTTAAACAATAGTATCCAACATTAAACTTAATCCATTCCATCCTTTAGAGTTATTCAAAATACTTTTTTGAAAACTCAAAATACAAAATTAATAAGGATAATCACATAACATACATGTGAATACCATAATTGTGTATTCTCATAAGACATGGTAATAATCTGAATTACTAGAAAACCATATTTTAATAGGTATGTACTTCATTATTCCTTCTGTAAAACATATAATACTACATATACTCCTTAAATCCAAAATTGTTGTAATCTCCAACAATGATGGAATAAAAAACCATTAATTAGTTCCAAGGAAGTCAATAATAACCCATATACATTATCTAACTCAATTATATCTTGTTACAATATCATTACCTTAGACTCATGTCTATTTTAAGGTTTATATTTCTCTTAACCATGTATTTTTCAAAAAAATTAACCTATTATTGACTCACTTTTCAGGGTTCCACACAATCTCAAATCCTTAATAAAATAGTCCGGCAGTACAATCCGTATATACTATATAATACTTATAATTTTTGCATCATTAATACAATAATCATATTAATCAATTATTTAATAACAACATAATGAAATTAATCATTCATTTTCATATGTGGTAGTATAATAACTTGACTATTATCTAATTGCATCACTCTGGGTATACTTTGATGACTGGAAAAATTAATTCACATAGTGTCATAAATCCTTGCAGTTGAAGCATTGTACATTTGAATCCATTTTCTTATCCTAGAAACATTGAAAATGGTGTCCTTTTTCCACACTTATAACAAAATCTAATTCCCTTCAATAATTTACCAAGGTGATTATTTCCACAGTTATCACATGTGGGAAAATACTTCTTTCCCTTATTCCCTTTATCTATATTTTTATTGTCCAACCTCTTCTTCTATTTATTCACTTCAATTCCATAGGGCTCAGGGAATTCATTACTTATCTTATTAACAAATGATACTATTTCATCATATGATGTGAATTCTTGGGAGACTATATCCATTTTAGATGTTGGATTAAGACTATGAATGATATGATCCTTAGTACTCTTTGGATCATGAGTATTGGTGTAGTTCTTATTCCTTCTACTGGGTGCCATTTCTAAATAATAAAATATACTAGATTATATCATATCATAATTTATAATCCATAAAATTGAAAAAATGTCACAATTAATTGAATATTTTCACACATTTTGTATCATAATAATTAAAATGGTTTATTCGGAGAAATATATACTCATAAATCATTCATAACAATTTATAATGAAATTGTGAATTATACTATTCATATCTATCGAGAGTGTCAAACTAGGGGCACACTAAGGCCTCTTGTCATGTACATGGATACCCCAGGTCAAGCCCGAAACTCCATGTCAGAGTTTTTACTCCTAGGTACATCAATTCAAGAGCCACATCAACTTTTAGTAACCGTAAATAGATGTATTTCATATAAAAACCACATAATATCCACATTAACCATATTTTTGGATATACTTATATTCAAATAGAAAAATTCGATCTTAGGGTAATGTTCTCTGATCAATGTTTCTCTAAATATATTTTCCATGGTTATTGTTAAACATCCTCTGATACCAAATGTAATACCCCAACCCCAGAAGCTCAAAGCTAGAGAATTATTTTAATACATTGGAATGATTAAAAGTAATCAATTCCCGAAGGGCCGATCAGATTAGCAGTCTTGTAAAATAGATTACATATATGAACAATACATCAAATAAAACACAACATCAATAATACTTCAAGAAATCCATTGTTCCCCTAACACAACCCTACATAAAAATCATAATACACTTCTTGGAATCATGGGAATATAAAACCGAAGAAAGGGGTGAGCTTAGATGCTCTGTAAAGATAAACAATATAGTGGAAGATATAATAAATAATCCTAAACTTTTATGGCATGGTATAAAATTGAAACATAAGCCCTTTGAACCTAAACTTCTTCATAATAAGGAAATGTCAAATCAAATAATTCCATCTACTTATTTGAATAAATATTCTACTAGTCGAATAATCACATGTAACATTAAATAATCTCATAATGAGGGAATTCATAATGCCTGAAAACATAACCACAAAGTCACGGCCTCATGCCAATACCCTAAATATAAATTTCGTCATGGCCTTTTATCAAGAAACTAGATTTTTTCATTAGACTTACTGATGCTTCTAGGGGCTATAGTGGGCCCTTCCCGTCACTTGCTAATTCTAATGCATTCCTCATATGAAAATTTTGAAACATAACAAAAAATTTCATATTAAAACTTGAATAGAAAATTTGATGAGTATAAGAATAGACCATAAATGGTATAACAATATAACATACACCGTCAAACATATAATAACTTATTCAATAAAATTTAAATGATTTCATTATAATAAATCAAACTCAATCAAAAAAAATATCCAGTAAAGGATGATGACATAATTGAAAATAATCAATAAAACTATTTGAAAGAAATATCCATTTTTGTCAAATCAATTAAAAGTCACTAATTTATAAAGGAAGTAATTTAAAAGATATTTTTGATTCAAATATTCTCATAACAATTTGAAAATATTGAAAGGAATTAACATTTTTAAAATTAATGACCATAAAAATAAATCCTTAAAATCATTTTTAAAATATGGACATTAATTAAAAATATTTAGAAAAATAAATCATTAAAACATTTGAAATGCTGATATTGATAAAGATTCCATTACAAAAAACCGTAAATCATTCCTTTTGAATACATTTTTATGAAACATGGATATTGATAATAAATATATCTTAGTAAATACCAACACATAAACAATCTCCGATAATAATGAGATTAATGAATTAACCCTAACCTTGAAATTTCCTTATGTTGAGGGTGTGTTTAACCCCCTATATAATTACCATAGTATGTTAATAAATTAAAATAGAACCATATTAATATTAATTATGTCATATATGATTAATTTATTACTTTATACTACCCATTTAATAATAATTACCTTGATAAAGTAACATTTTGGGTAATAATCGCCTTCTTTATCGTACGCGTTTTAACTTTTTATTGTTGATCTATCAATTAGATCATGATTTACATACTTACATAATATAAAACATTATTTTTATATCATATATATTCAGATTATAAATATATATAATAGACAGATATATGTAATGGACACACCATTCTTGGAGACGACAGTCTGTTCACATGGATGAACATTGTTTCCATTTTCTTATCGTATAGTACAGAAGTAAGTAATTGATATATATTTATCTACATAAATATATTTTATTTCATTATAAATATTATTCATATACCTCATAATTAATCAATATATATACATATATATACATATATATATATTATTTAAGAGTGACCGTTGAAGATAAATCTCATCGCGTCGTCGAGACGATAAACCTTACGTACGCACCTGCAATAATGTAATTCTATTGATGTTGAAATGGTGTTAAATTGGATGTTATATTATATATACATAATCATTAACATGTTATATTAATTATTTACATCAATTATACTCATTATTATACCCAACCAAATAATGAAGTGTTGAATAACTAACTACACCACAACATGGAGACGATAAGTCGTACGTACACACGTATGGTGACATCGTCATTCATAAGATGGATAGAATAATTAATATGGTTTTAAATTATTTATAATAACATAAAAGTATGTATAGCCTAGTGTATTAATTATTTTGGCATGTAAACAATAAAAAATAGGTGGTGGAAGAAGAAAATAACTTTACAAGAGGTGATGATATAAATATGGATTCTTCGGGTTCTTTCTTTTTATTTGAACAAAAGGGCTCTTTAGGTTGGCTTTTAGATCAACGTAACACCTCTGGGTTGATTTTAGGGTATTTTGGAGGATAATTTATCAGGTTTTGGACGAAAAAATAGATTTGGAGGTTTAAATTTAAGAGAAGGGGAAGTACCATTTTATAAGAGAGGTGAGGGGAAATTAAGGAAAAACTTGAAATATTATTTTATTATAAAATCATTTTTTGTTTAAAATAGATCCAAATGAATTTATTTAGAGTATAATGTTGGGATGGATCTAAATCCTCTCATCAAATAGGTTTTATACTAGTGTGGGTCACCATATTAATCTTATCTTTTAGATTAAACGCTTAGTTAAATAGTTTAACTCTTACCATGTCCCCTTGTATTGTTACACTATATCGTTAATAAACGTACAATAAAAATGCAATTGAACCTCAATTGGTTCATTAATTATATATCTAAAAATATTTAAGTCCTTTGGAAGATCCTTATATTTGTATGAATATTATGTAATTTAATAAAATAGTATTTGTTTTAAAAACTCATTTATGTCAATTTTACACTATTTAGTATTTGGTTTATCTGAAAGTCATAAGAATATGATTTCTTCTATCTAAATAAATTTAATTAACCATAAAATGTCTTATTAACCAATAAAATTCATGGATGGTATAAAATGTTTCAATTTACATTTATTTTATTATTTAAAATATCAATTATTTTAATCATTCATTAATATGGTCATTACTACATCATCATTGTGTCATTAATAAAATTAATAATTTAATGACAAAAAATTATAAATAAAATAACATGATTTAGTAAATAATTTTATCCATTTAATTTATATTTATAATTTAATTTATCTTATTTATGACCCTATATTAAAAATGGTTTTGTTATTAAAGTTTGAATTTATGAATTTTAACACTTCTGTAAATAAAAGATAAAAAATATCCTAATCTATCCCAAATTGATAAAAAAGGATCTCATTTTTGTACTAAGATTTATTTTTTTTGAAAATAACTTATCCAATATAATTAGGACAAGTGTTGGGATAATTTTATATTATTATAGTTTTATTTCTACATTTAATTACCCTATTTACTTTTAACCGGGGTAAATAAAATTCTAAACTTTCTATTCACCAAAAAATATTATCATGTTGAACTACATTTTACATACTGATGTCAACTGTGTCTATTAATGTTTTGAAAGTCAATTCACAGAAGCAGTAAAATTACGTTTTATGCAAATTTGAAAACATTCCTAGAAGGTGGGTAAAAGAAGTTAAAAAGTTCAATAATGTTTTATATATCTAATTTAATTAAAAACTAAATCTAATGAATTAAATTGGACTAATCCATGTATTAATTTTCTATTTTCACTTTAAAATAAATTGAAATTTAAAAATTTATTTAAATAAAGAATTCTATTTTTATGTACAATGTTGTATTTTTCAATATTCATATAAATTGAATGTTTTCAAAAAAATATATAAAATATTCAGCCTAAGATAATTTAGATATTCCAAATTAAAAAATTAAGTCTATTTTATCAAATTAAATTTTTAATAGTGTCTAAAATCAATTTTTTTAGTGTTCCAAAAAGTACATAAAAAGTATTTCTTTTAAGAAAATAATTTTTCTGAATATATAACTATTTTAACAAAACATACACATTCCATTATAAATATGTCTTATTTATGTGAAGAATTTATAAATAACATTAAAATTTTATTTTTAACTATTCATATTAGAATAAGTAATTGATAAATAATTGCACCGATAAAATAACTAATGTATTGTTTCGTTGAAACTCAATCTTGTGTATAACACAATTCAAGTCGGTGTTGCATGCAATATAAGATATTTAGATATAAGATAATCGTACTAGGAAATATTGTGGTGTTACATTTATAATTTTCAAAGGGATAATCATCCCCCAACTGTAAATGAATCCATTATCATTTATTTCTATCATTGGGCATCTTGATAATGTTTTTTAAGTCCAAGTAATATCCTACAACCATGTCAAGACAACAGGAATGGGTAGGATGTTACATTATGGTAGTATTTGGAAGGAATACCTAGAGGGTAGATGATGTGAGAAAAAGTTTCTAAATGTAACCTTGATTAGCACATTTTTTTCCTATAGCTCAGCCTCTGTGTTCTACATCTTCTATGCCATTTGCTTTCGAGATGAGACTAAAAATAATAATCCCAACACGGTTTCACCCTCTAGAACCACATGTTTTATAGTCACATCCATGAAATCCTTTATTGGAAAAGAAGATGATGGAAAATGCCATATTTCCTTACAAGGTTCTTTATGAGTTGTTGGTCCTTTTGGACCTCATTTCATTCCAATCCAAGTACTTTTCTAAATATCTATTTGTAATTGGGATGCCACTCTTAAATTTTTTTATAATTTCTTTTTGGAATATTAGTGAATCCATAAATCATCATTGTTATGATATAAACCAATTTCTGTATCCTGGGAAATAAGGTCTATCTCAACCCACATCTCCTCCCAGATGAATATCATCCAGTATTAGTGAGCCACCATTAGATGATCCTCATATCATACATAAAATGAACAAGGACATATCTACTAAACACATAGTTACATATGGATAAACCAGAATGGTGAATTCAATTTATAGAGGAGATATCTGTCAATATGGGTTGAAATGATTTTCTATCAAACTGGCATCATATAAGACTATTCCTCATGAATGGACTCACTTTTAAGAAACATATCACTCGGTTGCATTGTATCATAGTTTCTGAGTTACAATTAGTCATAGAGTATCATATAATCCTTGATATCCTTGTCCTTTAGGGTAAAATTTCTTACCCCACTGATTAATTTTAGGTAAGGTTTTAAGAGAACATAGATGATAATTTGTCTATTTACATATACAAATCCAACTAGATGAGATCCTATCCAATCCCACATTACATGGAAGGGGTCCATGATTCTATAAGGGGATTTACCTTATAAATATGTGACAAAAGATGATAAATTTTGGAAAGAATAGGGACGACTTTACTGATACTCTCCATTATCCATAGAGGTCTCCATTATCAAGTGGAAACTTTAACTCATCATTTTCAGGTCATTTTATGTGACTACTCACTCTGTTACATGGTGACGAAACCAGCAATTTGGATAACCCGATAATCATCGAGGAAAAATTGCCAGCCCCATTCTTGAAATTTCCCTTCCTTAGTCATAGGTAAATAATCACCTGGTGCACCCTAGGAGTCCATTGTTAGAAAACCTTCAACTTCACAACTTTTTCCTCAGAGTGGGATTTCTGCATGAAGAATCCTCCCCAAATCATGAAATAGATATCCTATCTAGGAGTTGGATCCTTCCTTAGGGATATTTCAGCTAGCCTGATCATTTCGTGAGATAGAGGAGTCCTGGATATGTCATGACAGGTAGAACGTGGGAGAAAAAATCATCATAAATCCAATATAATATAGGTTAACCACATATCCTATCCACAAAATAGAGGTTTATCCCTCCTCACCATGCATGAGGTGGAATGTGTGCATGTATGTAATCGAATGACTAATTAGTCTTGAAGTAAGACCTCTATTATAGTAAGAAAAGATAGGTGATTACTAGATAGACTTTTACATACCTAATTTATTTTTCTACTCAAACAATTAAGAAGTAATTTATTGTACCAAGAAGGTCCAACCAGAGACCATTTCATAGCAGCCTCCTGATTATAATCCCTTGTTGGGAACCCCCCAAACATCTGGTAGGACGGGGATTTCTACATTATTGAACAATACATATGCACATATAAATCATTCATGTGATTGTTCATGTCAAAACCTGTGGTAATATATGTAATTATAAACCCTTCTTCATAGTCTCCTTTGGCAACAATGTATCTTCAATTAGAGATGTGCGCCTAAAATTAGTTATGGGTTTTTTTAAAACCAATATTATTGTATGAATGAAGATCACGGTGAACTAATGAGAGTGTAATTGGTAAGAAAAAACCCAAAAATATGTAGAGATTATGAATGGGTATAGACCCCCAAGTTTCTCTCCCCACAACATTATCAAAATCAGCTGATGTGACCCAATGTGAAAGTGACCAGTAGGATCCATTTTCTCTATAATAGAATTGGGATTGACCATAACTGCTTTCACCTCCCTCCTCAAAGTCTTACGAGAGACTTTACAAGAGTTGAAATCCTTCTGAAACAATTAAGTGGAAAATGATAGATAGAAAAAATAAAATTGTGTCCAAACAAACGCATAAAACTAGCATTATCATCTGAATTGCATGAATTGGCAAGTAATTCAAGAATCACATAATGGAATCACTAATATTATAACTCCCAATGATATTTAATACCGTGTAAACCCACAACGAACTGAAAATGATGAATAACCCCTAAGAAAATCATGATAGTTTGACTATGAAATGGACACTCAATGCACTATATAGTCAATGGATCATGGGAGAAAGCCTAAATATCTCACAAAACCCATGAGACAATAGTGTTCCCATTGTAAAAGCTTTAAAAATTACTAATCATAAGCTAGTGGATTTGTTCAAGTGGGAACCTTGAAAAATAAGTTCTTGTGATGTAGATCACATGAAAATAGTCTCATGGTAATGTATCGTGGAAGTTTCTTGCTGGAAGATCTTATGAAGGGATTAAGAAATATAAGAAGGGTGAGAAATCTCAAGAGAAATGATTAGTCACTGAATGAATCCGCATATGCTCCCCTATTTATTGGACATTCTATAGAATAAAAACCATAAACCAAAAAACCAAGAGTCGCCCTAAACATCGATTGGAAACAACACTACAACCTTAGTGAGTCATTTGCATTCCTCTTAACCGATCTCTTGTCCTTGCATATGACACTATGGTGGGGGAGGAGTGATTTATTGATGTCGATGAATGCATCATCAGAAAATTAAAAATGGAATAAATACATGAACATGTGTATTATTTTCCTTACAAAGAAAATGATGATGAAGGTGGCCCTGGTTATGTGGATTGTGGGAACCCCCATGAGAGACACAATCGCATGAACAACAGATGGTAATAGAGGTTGTCATGCATAGTGCATAGCCTATGGAAGGCCCTATAAAGTCCATTGGATAAAACATTCTAGTCTTGTGAATCCTCACAGAAAATATCTACTCGTGTAGAAGTAACTAGATAATCTCACCCTATATCATGTTTCATGTTAACTGGTAGAAGACTCATGAACCATCCACAAATAAATGGAACTTTAGAGGAATATAAACATATATGGAAGCATATTTGGATTGTAAGACTCACTCAACTCAAAACCGATGGTGATAGTGATTTAACTTAAAAAATATCAAGAAAAATCTTTAAACCCCTTGACATTGTAAAAAAATGGAAATATAAATGGGACAATGAGGGGTTATTATAGTAATAAATATTATATGGTGCACCCATGTGGATTAGAAAGAATCCACAAGCACCAAATGACATTTCTTATTCATCTCATGAAGGTCCCCTAGCATGTAATACTCATAAGTGAAATGGCCTCAGACATGTCGAGACAACCACATGATCCCCCTATTAGATACATAATGAATATATATTTAAATTGTCCATGAAATGATCATGCATCTCCATAATAACTTTTATTGGTTGCATGTCACAGCAGTAAGAGAACGAGTGATTGTCTTTGAAAAAACTCACTAAACCTCGTGATATAACCAACATTTGTAAAAAAAATAAAAATATATAAAAGAGGTACATGAAGAGATCATCTCATGGTCATAAAAATCTCAACACACACCTAGTATGTCTATAGGGTGGTCTCACAAAACTGTTAAGCATGACGACATGATTTTATAAAGGCTCCTTAGAAAACCATCCTACTCTTATGAAATGGTCTATAAATCCACTTATGTTCATGTGAATGCGTTCTAATAGGAATCCTAAATCCATGAAGCAACTTGGACTTGGAATATGGACAATATTAAAATTCATTGTAATTTCCAAATGATACGAAAATACCCCCTTAATTGGAAATGATCCAATAAATGAGGTGATAATTAAATGATCTCATTCTCACTGAAAATCATGTGATTCCCCCAGAATGAATTACAGTGGGAACTCTAAAAACACAAGACATTGGATCCCTCATAGAAGTTTAGTATGGATTTGCATGATACCTACCGGACAATGAAATGAATAATCATGGTGGTGAGGACTCTAAATCCTGTACCCCTGCATGAAAAATTCACTCCTAGACGTTAAAATGATTGAATATTCCTTGGAACCTTAAACCAGAGCACCCATGCAACTGAAAATATTTCTCAAAGTTTCTAATATTGTGATTATAAAATGAACCAATCCAGTAAGATGTGAGGAATAATATGAGCAATCACATAGCTTGCATAAGCACATTTTATGATCACTCAAATATCACTCGAAGGACTTATTGTGGGTCCTGTGAAGAACATCCATCATATCTTCTAAATCACATGATACATAAAATGTTTTTAACATTGAACAAATATAATATATTTTTAATAAAATTATGGAAGAATAAATAATATATTGGATACTTATGTAAAGTATATATGAATTGATCCTAATGCACTTCACGTGAACCACCTAGGACATGTGAATGAACTGGAACATGTCTCTCAGATCTCTTGAAACTCTTTTGGTATACTATTTGGATAATGTGAATTCCACTGTAAATGTCATAGTATGTTACATGGTTCCCCAAATGGATTCCACCAAAGTCACTTAATTCCCATAAAACATTCTTTCTTAAACATATGTTTTCCTTAATTCATGTATAAAACCCATATGATGGAACAAACACATGTTAGATGAGTCTCACGATATAATCTGGGCCGGTCAACTAGCTCTTATGATACCCTCAAGGAACGCCTGCAAGATCACTCAATGACATCCATACTTTTCATCTTATATCACGTTCAACCCTCTAAAAATGTCACATTGACACTCAAAATTCCATCTAAGTGTGTCAACATGATTTCACAATGACACCATGGAATGTTAGCTAGATCATGTGACACACTCTAGGAATGTTAAACTAGATCATGCAATGCCTTCCAAGATCAAGAATCCAGGTCTTTCCATGTCCTCAGAATAAGTATGACTTGATCATACGATGACCATCAAAACATGTTTCCCATGATATGAAATTTATCTATGACAAGACAACTAGATCATAAGATTTTATTTGGACATTTATAAAATATAACCAACCATGTTTATACGTCCTTCAACATGTTATGCCAAATGATCTAGGAATGGGTAGAGGACAATAAATAATGTGAACAAGAATACCATGATAGGTCAATCAGGAATCACAAGACATGATAAACCTATACATACTCAGTGTGTAACCCCTGATCAAAATGTAAACATCGGTGCATAAGACCAAATCAATGGAGCTACAGAGAGTCTATTTCCTACCATGACAAGGATACGTAGGATTCCACTATGAAGATTGAGCTCTATATTAACCAAAAATGGTATGTCCTAGAACATATGTCCCATATTCACAACTAATGATACTTATGATTTTCCATACCTTTATCTACATAGATCCAGACTAATGTCTTCTTATGATGTTACAATTATAATATCATTAATACTGGGATCCCATAATGTGTAATCCCTGATCAGTGGCATAAAACGACATGACCTCAATATAAGGGAATCATTAGGGTGTATGTTAAGAATGGATGAACTATGAGGACTCTTATTCCTACCATAATTATTATACATAGAATTCCTTCCTAAGAACAAAGATCAAATATGAATCCACTTTAATGTATGACCACTCATGTCCACAACATTTCATCCATCAGGACCAAATCATTCCCATGGGATAATCATTTTACCTCATCCATCGATGGACTGAGAATTAAATTGAACTATAATGACTCTAATTCCAACTATACTAGTATATGTATAACTTCTTATTAAGGCCCGAGATATATAATTAACACACCAAGGGGGGTCCATTATATATTCCCCATATCCATATTTAGTGAGATTGACTAATTGGTATCCCATGTCTCTCACAACGACGATATCTATTGAGAACATAAGGGGTTATGATGGTAACCTCATTCAAATCATGAATATATACCACCCAGGATAATCTCAACATGTAATCCCCATTGAGTGGAATCATATAATTATCCACCAATTGAAGAAATATACCCTAATTCCAGTCCCAATGGCAATATTCAACAATGATAACAAAAATTATTACTATCAAGAGAATACATATGATATATCCCCAAGAATCGGTCTCAAAAATATTTATCTTGAGTGCCCATACATATGTTCTATCCACATGACATCAAACTTAATGGGTTTAACAAACTACATGGTTTTTTATTCCTATAATAAATGGGATACATGAGATTCCTCATAATGGATCAATCCCATCCTATAAATATTAGCTGCATCCCGGTATGAAATCAAATTGATAAGTTCCTGGTTATACGGATTTTGTATATAAAGAGATATTAATTAGCATAAAACATATAAAGAACCATTGATGCATACTGATGGACTCACTAATGAGATCCCCTTCTTCCACATATAAAATCAGTTAGTGTATGATCATTTTTTTAGTTTTAATAGATATCATACTGGGATTAAGAAGATATTCCTAACAATATATTTAATATATAATAGTTCCCTAGAGTAGGTAAAAATTTCCCCCAACAAGGTGTGATGATCTCGACCTCCCATCCCCTCGACTAATGTGAGTCCCTAAGCAGCAATGGTTCTGAAACCCCAATCGACATCATTCATTTGTAAAGAATATATATACCCAGCCATGGATGAGGTAACCATTGATATTTTTATTATGAATGATACTAGTGACCTGGAATTAATTATTGTGAAAGAAATGAACCCCTCAAAATCAATCATCAGCCCAAACCAAAATCACCTCAATAATGGTTCCAAGTAATTTATTTTTTATATAAACACAAATAAATAATGTAAAATTAACACATTACCTTACATGATTGATATATTATCATTCTTCTAGAAAGAGTGGTTAATTGGGAAGCACACACTAATGAAGGAAACCCTACAAAAATTAAATAAAACACCACTTGATATAAAACACATCAAGAACAATTAGGTATAAATAAATTTAGAACCCAAAATTGAGGTGAATAATCCAAAATAACTTATATATAGAAGGATACCAAGGGGAATTAAGAGGGGAGTAAAATAAGGAGTAACATGTTCCATGAAACGTTGATTCAGATGAATTGAGGTGTTCAGTCTCTTCATGAAATAACTTGTAGTTGATGTCATTCATGTGGATGGTTTTGCATTTAAGAGAGGGATGTAAAACATAAAATAAGTGAGATCAAGCCCTCTATTTATAGAGGAATCCTGAAATTCTTCACCATGGCAGAAAAAACTCCCAAAACTCATGTGATGCCTTCAGTCAATGTTTGATCCAATGTTCAAGGTATGTAAATCTTACAGATTTCACACCATAAATACTATTATCAACCCATTTCAACCACAAAGATGACATGAACTATAATGTAGTGTAGTAACCTATGGTGGTTTAACTACTTCACACCCATCACTATAGTAGGGTGAGCTCTAAACATCATATTTCTAATTACAAGACTTGCCAAGAACCATCCAAACTTACCTCCCTTAATATAGAATCTCAAAATATTTTCCCTGTAATTGTTTTTCATAGGATTAAAATTATGAAAAAATAGTTATATAAGGGTTAAACATACTATTACACACACCATGATGTAATCTAACTACAAATGGCTAAAACCATGACTAAACATCAAACAACCAAGTACAAAATGGCCTACCTTATGCCAAAGACTAGAAGAGATCTTCAAAATAATCAACACCACACCTACCACAACAATATGATGGCCCCTGTAAAATTAGAAAAAAAAGCTTGTTAACATCTAGAAATTTACTGATCTTACTTGTGTAAAATATGATCCTCGAGAAAAAAAAATAATATATGTTATAAATATCATACCATATATTACATATTTTTCTCATATTTAATGTTACAAATTAAATATTTTACTATTTCCAATGGTCAATAACTATTCTAATGGTCATTTACTATTACAATATTTAGTTACTATTATAACAGTAATATACTAATTATAAATTCTATAAATAGATATTTTTTTTAGATATTTCATTTAGACAGTTTTCTCTTAGTATTCTCTATACCTTTTTTAAAAAATTCCAACCAGATTTATATTATTTTAAATTTCATTGTATTCCCTATATGTGTGATATTCTAGGATAATTTCATTAACCATAACCTCAAATCTTAATTTAGTTTTTTAAATTTTAATTTACCATCATAATATTTTGAAATTTGAGGTGTTTTTCCTTCATATGTCATGTTCTTTAATGATGAAAACAATTGTGTTTGTCATATTATGTGTTCCCTTCAATTATTTATGGTAAAATTTTAATTAATTTAATTAACAATTTTTAACTAAAAATGTATTTAATAATTTGAATAAAAATTATTAAATAGTCATGACTACATATTCAAATCTATAAAAAATGGAATTCATATAACATATATATATATAATTTATGGAATACAAATCTCAAAAAAATTAACATTGAAAATCATGGGTGTCACACTATTTCCTTATATAATGACATATTAAATTATTCTAAATCATTATAGATCTAAAAAAATTGATCCAATCCCAAATAACAATATGGGATGGTAGAGTTTATCCCTTAATTATGATATTGCCTCTTGACACAAATTTACAACCTCACAAGAAACCACTTCAACAACAAGTGTTCACCCATAATTTGACCGTGATTATCCCTTAAATTATGGAAGAAAACATATATCATTCAAAAACCACAAGCAATGTTCCACTACATTTTACAAAATTTTATGGAGGGGGGAATTATGTGTGAAGTGAATATAAAAAAATGATTATGAGAGGAGAAGAGAATGGCTTCCATATCCCACTTATTTCTCTAATAATAGACCTCATAGATAAAAATAAATATAAAATATATGTATTAAAAACTCCACATTAAATGGAATAATGGATTCTCACACTAGATTCACTAAAAATGGGATATCCCTATATTTTTATGGAAATCGGGAGGCATAAGTGGATAGAACACGAATAAAAAACTAATAAAAAATAAACAGAACATTGAATTCTTGAACTATCTTTAGAGGTTTAACCCCTTGGTATGGTTATTAACTTGTTCCATTATTCCATATAAAATATAAAAAAATCATAATTAGGTTTTGGGTCTCATACATGTAGTCTTTTAGTCTTCATTTTGATCTTATTTAGTGGAAGAGAAAATTTTTAAGAGACCTACCTTTAAGATTAATACTTTGGAACCCATGGATATTTGGTCCCATGGGATCTCACCTACATTTATCTTCTATGTATGCTAGAACATTCTATATTTAATTCCCCCTTTCAAGATTTTGATATAAATTTTGGTATATAGATTCAATGTTCGTCCAGAGATCATTCATTTTGACATGAATCAACCCTCTAGGTCCTCTCCAAAGATGGATATGAGAGGAGTGTGTCTCTCAAAGCCATCCGTCAATAAGACAGGGGCTAGAAACCTTCACTAATATGGAATAACCATAAATGGAAGTTCTTAGATATAAATTATATGAAAAATTATGAATTACACCGTAAAAGATATTTCCAAAAAACTAAAATAAATATAAATTAATAACTAAACTCTATAACAACAAATGCATGAATAATATATATATAATTCCATTCATCATGGTTAATCTCGATTGGTAACTAAGTAAATATGATAGCATAAAATTATGAAATTGATGTGCACAAGGGGTAACCATCTCATCAAAGTAGGTAAAACTAAGAATATATTTCACATGCTACCATATGTCAAGGACTCTTGGGGTGGGTCCATCAATAATTACCACCACTATTGAGTACCACCATGTACTGTTGATCTTTAGATCAAGAAAAATATATCCAAACCCGTGATTATTAAATTCAAATTTGATTTGGGAATATACTATAAATATACAATACATGTGGGAACAAGGCTTGTGCATAGGTCAGTATAAATATACATAGAAGGTTTCCCCAAATTATTCAATGCAAGATAAAATTACTAGTCATCTCAAAATCCACAACCCAATAGAGGTATATGAAACTAGACACATAAGGAAAAACCAAGATTCTCTTTACAAGAAAAAACATAGGTAAATATGAAAGTCTATTTCCATCATAGTTCATCTGAACTCTTTGAAGACTCATGTTATATAAGAATAAGGGGTCACATAGTTTTGTGAAATATATGATGTCTCATATTTCTACATCTAAGATACATGTCACACTTCAATGGTGGTCAATGGTAAGAGGGTGAGTCCTAAAACCAAAAGAAGTCTAGGTCCTTATAGAATGAGTTTTTGAGGAGCCTAATAAAATTATAGAATATTTATCATCCAAACTATCTAGTTTCAATCTATTCTCACACATCAACTCTAGTATTATAGAGTCAAAGTGAAATAGCACAGAGTAATATACTTGGATCACCATAGCTTACTCATGCTGATACATAACATTGGAAAATAATATAAATCACAAAAAGCATTGAAAACATAGTGTGCAAAAACTACATTACATATACAATTACCACATTATCCACTATAAGCAAATTTTATTGGAGATCCATGCCTCACTATAAGACACCACATAAAGGGGATTACTAACCACTATATACTACATATTCCTATGTGTGTGTAGTTTCCAAAATTCAAGAGGTTTACCGATTATATAATTGGAGGACACATTCATTGTCTCTGTTATAGGGTTACCTAGTCGACTATATAGATTTATGGTTCATACCATGGAGATATATATCATCCAAGCGGGTTACCAACCCCATGGATTCTTTAATTATTAACCCAAAAACATCATCATAGGCTCTACAAATTTTTGGACTCAATCAACTCATGAAAACAAATATAAACACTATATGGTGAGGATTTGAATGCCATAAAATTTTGTACGAAAAAATGTATAAAATTGACTACTCATATAGCCATAACTAAAAATGGTACATTAATTTATAAGGAAAAAATAAATATGTCCTATAAAATGAGGTTAACATAAAGTAAAATGAGTATATTTCACTCCTAAAGAGTTGGTCGTGTATTCTATAACAAAAATCCATATTTATTTTATATAATCTGTGTTTATTTATTTTTACAAGAATGAGATAAATCAAAAGTTTTTATGCATGTATAATAAGCACAAACCATGCTATCCTGCCAGTAATACATGAATTGTACAGTGATAAAAGTAATGTATACTCCCACCATCTCTATCTAGAATATATGAAGAGTACACACAAAAGTTAATAGTTCCACATTACATGACATGGGTCCCTTATTCACATGATGTGTGATATTAAAAATCACATGAAACCCTAGGATCTCTAACACAACGTCACATGGATATATTTTGGTATGACATGTCTTGAGAGATTAATTACCACATGAATACTATCAACGATGATACACACCGATTTTGAAGAGAAGCAGAATTCTATGTAGCCATGAAAAATCCAGAGTCCAAAAATACTTATTTTTTTAATGAATGAAACCTCCATATTCATCTGCAACTATTCCATAATTTTTGACCAAGTCCTTTTTCCTAGTAATTTCTATCATGTGGTGAATTCCACTCATTCCTCTATATTTAACAGTGCCTATACTATTGAGGAAATATATTTCCCTTGGAATATTTTTTGCACCTCATCGATGCTATTTCCAACCAGGAATCAAATTATGGTATGTTTCTATCCAACCATTCATTGATCATTTCCCAAATCCATTATGTCAAAACATTTGTACTTTGAATATCAAGGGATTATTAATTTATAATAATGGAAAAATATATAAATAAACCAAAGTCTGGATAATATGGGTGAAGAATCAAAAAATAAAGGTCATTGGAAAAGTATGACCCCCCCAAAACTGGATTCATAATTTTGTTCATTAGAGAATATTTAGAGAAGAGAACAAATAGAAAAAAAAAATTAGGGATTAGTTATCTCATTGTCTATATCTATGTTCATTCATTAATAATTTTTCATCGTCATAGATCATGATATGTTCTTAAATCCCATGAAAACATTTAATAATAATAATAATTTTATTATTATTTTGAAACATAAATGACCCATGAATAATAAGACAACAAAGAAACCAAATAAAAAAGTCAAGAAATATAAAATATACATTGAATTTTAAAATTATTATTAATTATATAACTTTTAAAGGATGAAAAAACACTAAAAGAATTTTTTTAGTTCCAATTAATAACAGAATGATATATGAATGAAATAAATAAAAAAAGTAACAAAAAGTAATCATTCAAAAATTATTATTTTTTAAATTATTAGAATATTCATGAAACCATTATTATATTTGTTGAATTCATATTCGACATTATCAATTTCTTATTAAATTTCATATTATTCATTAATAAATCTAACTATATTAATGAGAATAATAATTACCCAAATAAATATTATTTTAATTTCAAAAAAATAAATATCAATTATTCATACTATAATCAAATAAAACTTTATGTAATTATTTTTAATTTAAAATAATGAGTGTATAAACATATTCTGAGATAAAAAAATTGACAAACATTTAATTTTAATGAATTCGTAATTTTATATCTCATTATTTCTATAAGATTTTTTTTGGTTTGATTGTGAGTGGAGAAGAATCAAAGTAACTATAATGTGAGGTGAAGAAATATTACAATGTTATTACATTGATGGTGCATATCCATAACTTCAATATTTGTACCTTTGTCCTTGTTCATTTTTTAAACCACCACATTATATAATGTGGAGAAATATATTTATTATTGTTCAAAGAGATATGACTTCCTTAAAGTAGTTATTCCATGAATGGAAAAGAGAAAAGAGGTAAGGAATATATTTATAAATTTTGAATTATTGACTGAATTATATGGCATGGGAAGGTTAATTTAATTACCTAAACTACCATTATAAATATTCAAATTAACTAACACCATGAATAAAAGCTTTTAATTAATGTTCATGAACTATCCATAAAAATGTATACCAAAATAAATTCTAAATTTCCATGTCATCACTATGGGAAATTAAATTTACATATCACTATGGAATGACATATCTCACTAATAAGGGAAATAATATTTATATTTTTAACTAGATGTCACGTGATCGAAAATAAATACTTATAATACATAGCCCTGATGTTGGAGGTATTATTATAAAAATTATATCACAGCTAAGAAAATATCCCCATATTTGGCACAACAAATGTTGAAACCATGGTTATTGGATCTTGTGTTTGATGGTGTGTTGTGTTTTTCAAATATTTTCAGGGTTGATATTGGTTTTTGTAGTAATATGTTTCTAGGTAACAGAAATATTTCCATGTGGTAGGTTTTTGATGCCTGTATAGTAGGTCTATATATCACATGGTTATTGAATGGAAGGTGTTTGTGGTTAGTATATCACATTGATGATTAAATATTGTGTATGGGGTGTAAAAAGAGGGTTTCATGAAGGGATAAACATGTAGCTGTAACGCCCCGACCCCAGCTACCCAGAGCCGGTGCATTACTTCGTAACATTGGTATGATCACAAAAGATCATGTCTCGAAAGACCGATTAGTTTAGTAGCCTTGGAAACACTAGATACATTCATAAATGTTACATTACATCACAAAGTGAAAAACTATAATAACATAGTCTCCGTAGTCCACACTTCTATCCTCTTTGGACTATCCCTGCAGGTCATTCATAAAATACTTCTTCACATCCTGGAAAATATTAAAACATTGAAAGGGGTGAGCTCAGATGCTCAGTAAGGTTAGCAATATAGCAGAAGCTTTCATAAATAAACATTAACATTTAAGGCAATGTATAACTAAAACAAAAGCCTTTTAAACTTGAAATTCAACATAATATGGCAAAAGTAAAATGAGATAATTCCATTCACTTCTTCACATGGATATTCTACTGGTCGAATAATCACATGCAATATCAATAACCACTTTCATAATGAGGGAATGTATAATGCCAGACATTCTGAAACATTTTGTCAAGGCCTCGACCAAGACGTCTAAAATGATTAAGGCCTCGGCCAAAACCATAAATCAAATTGGGAAAGGTCCTCGGCCAATTCCACGTCTAGTTGTCTCATGAGACCTACCGATGCATCGAGGAGCTATAGCGGGCTCCACCCGTCACTTATTAAGTCCAATGCATTCCTCATATGAATAGGTTTAAACATATCATAAACCATAACATAATCGTATCACATAAAACATGCATAAAGGAAACATAACATTTCCACATTTCAATCACAAGATATCAATACAACACTTTGATATAATAAAAACGCTTTCAAAACCATTTTCAATAACAAAATAAAAGAAAAGTATAACATGGTATTTATTTTTCATTAAAAAAAAGTATAGCTTGTAGAGGAAGCCGAAACTCAAATAATGGTCACGGTGGCGGAGAGGTCGTTGTCACCACATATGTATGGAATGAAAAACATTCCCTTTTTGTCGTTTAGTAAAACGCTTCGTATAAAAATATTCTTTTTGAATAAACGTAAAAGTAAAAGGGGTTTATACACCGTATAAATGAAATTTGTGTATAAAACCAAATATGCCTCAATGAAAGGAGATTGAGACGAAGTCCTTAAAAAGATCATTTTTAAAATAAAATAGATATATTATGTGTATTCACTATAGGTACACATAAAGAAAGTAAAAATACAAAATAAGACATAATAATATCATGACATAATTTGAAAGTAGGAGATTAACCGAAAGAATGGGAGTTGGGTTAAGAAATTCCCTTACCTTGCGTCTTGTCCTGACTCGACCGTTCTTTATCCTCCTGAATAATAAACTAGAGTTAATTTATATTTACTTAAGAACATTTTTTCATGTTCATTATTCCTTTTATATCCCTTGTTACCATGTTATGAACATTATGTAATTATTTAAGTTAATAACGGTCATTTTGTCGATCTTTGGTATTTGAGTCAAAAATAAACTTCCTATAATTACAAGTTGTTCATGTGGTGAAATATCCATTATATCCAGAATTATATTCATGATGTAGATATCATATATATGATATATATCCAGTATATACATTCATTCATAATGTCATGTAACATTTAGAGGTAAGAAATGAAATGCACCGTTCATGGAGAGGGTAAGCCGTACGTACGCATGAACGCTACTTTCATTTATATTTCGTATCTAATGGAATGAAATCATAATTATATAAATGTATAATATAATTACAGTATAATATAGTGTATAATACCATTTACTCCATCCTTTATACATCCCACATATGGCATTAACGATTCAAATCACTTTGAGGGGGCGGTAGTCCACACTTCCTAAAATGAAATTATCGCGTTTACCCATAATGGAAATCATAAAGTATGTCATAAATGAGAAATAAAGAAGAATAAGTAATACATAAACATATTATATATCATATATAAATATATTGACATCTTAATGGCCACCTTTGAAGGTGTTATATGAGTGTTGAACAATCATCGTTTCGTGAGGCAGAAATTCGCCATCCACAGAAACAGTATGTTCTTTAACCATTAGATGTAGGTGTGTGTAATTGTAGCTCTAATCCTTCTTATAACAACATCCTTGTATATTTCGGATACTGGTGTTGTTACAAAAGAAATGAATAAAAAGATTTTATGGGGTTGGAGAAGAAAAATAAAACAAAACAACATTAGAGAAGACATTATCTCAAAATCGGGTAACTCTTTTTGATTTGAGCCAAAGGATTCCTTGGGATGAGTTATGCCCAAATTGAGGCTTCTAGGAGTAAGGGAGGGAAGTTTTGTGAGTATTTGGGTAGAGGTTGGCTGAGCCAAATGGCTTGAAAGTGTAAATGAGGTGGGAGAGGTGGGGGCCTTTTATAAGTGGAGAGGAGGGGCTCTTTTGGAAAGATTGAAAAGTCACTTTATTATAAAATGAGTTTCGGATTTTAGAGGTCCCACACTTATATAATTCGAGTATACGATGATAAGGGTTCTAAATATACTCATCCAATAGGTTTTTGACAAGAGTACACTTTGGATTTTACATTATCTTTCCATTTTATTTAAATCGTTAAATAATGAGGTCATCGTTGCATCATCATGATGTCATAAATAATTTAATATATTTGATGTCTAAAAATTATAAATAAAATACTATGATGTAGGAAATCTTTTTATCTTTCTAATGAATATTTATAATCAAAATTTGGACTTGTGTAACCCCACTTAAAAACTGTTTTAGTAAAACAACTCATGTTTGTGTCAATTTAATTTTGACATTAAATAAATATATATTAATGTCATTTTCCAACCAAAGTGGCTCCATGGGGTCCCCAAGTTGACCCATGGGTTTTCTTGGTCGGCCATGACTCATCCAATAGGAGTAGTACAAGTGTCAAGCTCATCTCATATTATTAAAACATTATTTTTACCTTAAACTACACTAATTACCTCTAATCGCGATTAAGAACTTAAAAGTTTCTATTCACCAAAAAATTATTTTAATCTCATTGAACCACATTTTACTTCTTAATGACAACCATGTATGTCAGATTTTTGAAAATCAAATCACAGAAGTGGTAATATTTCATTTAAATGAAAAATCAGTTATTTAACTACCACTTAGTGGTTTCACTATTCATCAAAAATTGATGTTTTTCAGAACAATGCCAAAATTTCACCCTAAGCTATAATTGATATTCCTATTTCAAAAATGATTTCTATTTTATAAAATTCCAAAAATATAAGTTTCATTAATTTATTTTATAATTAATTCCCGCTGTCACAACAAATTTCGTGTTTTTAAGAAACAATTCATATCAAAAGATTGGCAATTGTTTATGTACAATTTCAATGTTAAATTAATTCTAATGACCACCATTGGATAAAATGGTAAAAATATATTCTAATTATACTTTAAAACCACTCAATAGTATAACTTATCACTATAAATTATTTTTATTAAAAAAGTTGTTTTAAGTATTTTTCACAACTCATAAAAAATTGTAAGTTCTCAGAAAATTACAAAAAATTCAACTTAGGATAATTTTGATATTACGAATACAAAAATGAAGTCCATATTGAAATATAATATTTCAATAATTTTAAAAGGTGGTTATTACTATTCATAACGGCTACTTTGATTAGTCGGGGTGCGTTAGAACTCGAAGTTGCGTACAATGAAAGCTATTGCATTATTGAATGAGAAGCGTATCGTGGAAGCCCGGGGTGTTACATTCACCCCTCCTTCAATAAATTGCGTCCTCGCAATTTGAATTTTTTTGAAAATAAAATGTTGAAAAGAGAAATACCTTTGAGGAAAACCCTCATCGGAGATAAGGTTAATAAATATATAACATTAAAAGAAAGCAAGATAAGTACAAAGTTCACCCGATATAGCCCATTATAGGATTCTATGAAAATATGGATATGGAGAAGAAACAAACCATCAAGGTCTGATGGAGAGTTATAGAAAATAGGATTAGGAGATAGTTTAACCACAAGAAAATCACAAACTTGTGATTGGTTAAACAGTCATTGAATCCACAGTTGGAAAAGTTAACCGAAAACATTTTTGTTTTAAGTTACCTTTTATAATGTTGAGGAATTTATTTAGGAGATTTACTAAGAACGTAAGGGAATATACATACTTGTTATGTATACTTTCATTCGTTAATAAATTTTTACCACAAACCCAACTTTTACTCCAAATGGTAACGGAACTCAAAAATATTCTATTTATCCTAATTGTATAAGGTTCCAAATGTTAACACATACCATTTAGATTAGTAAAATTATTTTGTAATAACCAGGGACTTCCTGTAGGCTAGTGGTAGGAAATAAAGGCCTGTCACACTATGATTGTGGGTTCGATTCCTGCAGCTTTGTCCGACGCGACGGGTTATTCCCCACCCTGCAGGTTGTCCTTTTCCTAAAACTATAGTATTATAATATTCCAAAAATAATCTTCAGAAATTCTTTAACATTAAACAATACTATCCATGGTTAAACTTACTACATTCCAACCTTAATAGTTATCCAAAATACCTCCGTCCAGACTTTCTCTAAAAGGTCTCTAAATTCCAAAATCAATTGTAACATAAGATTCCCCAAACAAAGAAAAGTTTCACATATTGTAACATACTAAAAATATGATTACCTTAATCATATTAAAACCTTACGGAAATCAAAAAGTACTGCAGTACAATCTTTATATATATCACATTATTCTTATAACCAGAATATAATCCTTGAGTCCAAAAGCACCAATACATTAATTATTCCGCTTCAACTGTAGTCACAGCATAAGATTGGCCTTGAAACCTTGGCCTTTTCTGAGGTAAGTTTCCTTGACGCTTAGGACATTCATTTGCATAATGCCCCATTTCCCAACAATTGTAGCATTCAACTTTGACAGCCTCTTTCTTTCCCTTGCAATCACGAGCCTAGTGACCATTTTCTCCACATTTATAACAAACTCTCATTCCTTTTAGGCACGTACCAGGGTGATTCTTCCCACAATTATCACATAATGGAAAATCCTTCTTTCCCTTTTTCCCTTTATCTGTATCTTGTTCCCCCGTTCTCTTCTTCTCTTGCTTTACTTTGTTGTCATAAGACATAGAGAATTCCTTTTCTGTCTTGATAGCACATGAGACAATATCTTCGTATGATGAGAAGGATTGTGATACTAAAGATCAACGGAGAAATGGTTTTAACCCATCAAAGAAACGATCAATCTTACTCCTTGGGTTACGTATATAATCGGCAGCATGCCTCGCGAACCTTGTAAAGTTAGCCTCATACTTTGCGACATTCTCATCCTCCTTCTGCCTCAGACTCAGAAATTGCCTTTCCATATCTGCTCGACGGTCATGAGGAATGTATTTTTCTAAGAAAATCTCTTTGAACTCCCTCCATTCCATATTCGATACGTCATCATCTTCCTTTTTGTTCTGAATCAGCGACCACCCCTGATCGGCATCTCCAGTGAGGTGGTAAACTGCCATGCCAACCTTCTCCCTTTCACTACTCCCTAAGGCATGGAATATTTTCTCTAAGGAATTTATCCATTGCTCAGCTACTATAGGATTTGTACTCCCATTGAAGGTTGGTGGTTGTTGCCTCATGAAACGGTCTAGCATTGATCCTCCACGTTGCGGATCAGGGTGCTCCATACGAGTAAGGTTATTATTCATAACCTGAGTGAGTTGTCCCGGTATGGTAATAATTTGATCAGCACCATTTGTATCTCCAAATCCACAATAATTATCTTGAGCAGGGGGGAAATCCGTACACGGAGTGCGTGCATTGATACGGTTTCCATTCCTTCCACTAGGCGCCATTTCTAAACAATGGCATAAACTAGATTAGTTTATGAATCAAAATACATAATTCCATACTTGTAAAATTCTTAACATAAATTGAACTATTTATGGATATAATCCATAATCATAAAAAGGTTTAATTTGAGGAAGTATATACTCATAACCGTTTATAGTGGTTTGTAAAGAAAATGGGAATTATCCTAAGCATATCCCCCGAGAGTGTCGTACCCAAGAGTGCAGCAAGGCCCGTTGTCGTGCACCAGTTCCCGCTCGAGTCTAGCTCAAAGCGGTGTTTTCGGGTTTTACCCCTAGGTACATCTGTGTCAAAGCCGCCTCTACCTGCTCGTATCCAGACAGGGATGTATTGCTCGGAAAACTCACAAAATCTCTATAATACAAAAATTTTAGGAAGTTCTTCTATACTAATCCTCAAAGTCTATCTTCGGGCTATGTGCTGTAATCATATTTTATCTAAATCTAGCTTCCAATTTTAGTACTAAACTTCCTCTGATACCAACTGTAATGCCCCGACCCCAGCTACCCAGAGCCAGTTCATTACTTCGTAACATTGGCATGATCACAAAAGATCAAGTCTCGAAAGACCGATTAGTTTAGTAGCCTTGGAAACACTAGATACATTCATAAATGTTACATTACATCACAAAGTGAAAAACTATAATAACATAGTCTCCATAGTCCACACTTCTATCCTCTTCAGACTATCCCTGCAGGTCCTTCATAAAATACTTCTTTACATCCTGGAAAATATTAAAACATTGAAATGGGTGAGCTCAGATGCTCAGTAAGGTTAACAATATAGCAGAAGCTTTCATAAATAAACATTAACATTTAAGGCAATGTATAAATAAAACAAAAGCCTTTTAAACTTGAACTTCAACATAATATGGCAAAAGTAAAATGAGATAATGCCATTCACTTCTTCACATGGATATTCTACTGGTCGAATAATCACATGGAATATCAATAACCACTTTCATAAGGAGGGAATGTATAATGCCAGACATTCTGAAACATTTTGTCAAGGCCTCGGTCACGATGTCTAAAATGATTAAGGCCTCGGCCAAAACCATAAATCAAATTGGGAAAGGGCCTCGACCAATTCCACGTCTAGTTGTCTCATGAGACCTACCGATGCATCGAGGAGCTATAGAGGGCTCCACCCGTCACTTATTAAGTCCAATTCATTCCTCATATGAATAGGTTTTAACATATCATAAACCATAACATAATCCTATCACATAAAACATGCATAAAGGAAACATAACATTTCCACATTTTAATCACAAGATATCAATACAACACATTTATATAATAAAAACTCTTTCAAAACCATTTTCAATACCAAAATAAAAGAAAAGTATAACATGGTATTTATTTTTCATTAAAAAAAAGTATGGCTTGTAGAGGAAGCCAAAACTCAAATAATGGTCACGGCGGCGGAGAGGTCGTTGTCACCGCATATGTACGGAAATAAAAACATTCCCTTTTTGTCGTTTAGTAAAACGCTTCATATAAAAATATTCCTTTTGAATATATGTAAAAGTCAAAGGGGTTTATACACCGTATAAAAGAAATTTGTGTATAAAACCAAATATGCCTCAATGAAAGAAGATTGAGACGAAGTCCTTACAAAGATCATTTTTAAAATAAAATAGATATATTATGTGTATTCACTATAGGTACACATAAAGAAAGTAAAAATACAAAATAAGACATAATAATATCATGACATAATTTGAAAGTAGGATATTAACCCACAGAATGGGAGTTGGGTTAAGAAATTCCCTTACCTTGCGTCTTGTCCTGACTCGACCGTTCTTTAACCTCCTGAATAATAAACTAGAGTTAATTTATATTTACTTAAGAACCTTTTTTCATGTTCATTATTCCTTTTATATCCCTTATTACCATGTTATGAACATTATGTAATTATTTTAGTTAATAACGGTCGTTTTGTCGATCTTTGGTACTTGAGTCAAAAATAAAATTCCTATAATTACAAGTTGTTCATGTGGTGAAATATCCATTATATCTAGAATTATATTCATTATGTAGATATCATATATATGATATATATCCAGTATATACATTCATTCATAATGTCACGTAACATTTAGAGGTAGGAAATTAAATGCACCATTCATGGAGACGGTAAGCCGTACGTACGCATGAATGCTACTTTCATTTCTATTTAGTATCCAATGGAATGAAATAATTATGATAAAAATGTATAATATAATTCCAGTATAATATAGTGTATAATACCATTTACTCCACCCTTTATACATCCCACATATGGCATTAACAATTCAAATCACTTTGAGGGGGCGGTAGTCCGCACTTCCTAAAATGAAATTATCGCGTTTACCCATAATGGAAATCATAAATTATGCCGTAAATGAGAAATACAGAAGCATAAGTAATAAATAAACATATTATATATCATATATAAATATATTGACATCTTAATGGCCACCTTTGAAGGAGTTATATGAGTGTTGAACAATCATCGTTTCGTGAGGCAGAAATTCACCATCCACAGAAACAGTATGTTCTTTAACCATTAGATGTAGGTGTGTGTAAGTGTAGCTCGAATCCTTCTTATAAAAACATCCTAGTATATTGAGGATACTGGTGTTGTTACAAATGAAATGAATAAAAAGAGTTTAGGGGGTTGGAGAATAAAAATAAAACAAAACAACATTAGAGAAGACATTACCTCAAAATCGGTTAACTCTTTTTGATTTGAGCCAAAGGCTTCCCTGGGAAGGGTTATTCCCAAATTCAGGCTTCTAGGAGTAAGGTAGGGAAGTTGGGAGAGTATTTTATCAGAGTTTGGCCGAGCGAAATGGCTTGAAAGTTTAAATGAGGTGGGATAGGTGGGGGCCTTTTATAAGTGGAGAGGAGGGGCTCTTTTGGAAAGATTGAAAAGTCACTTTATTATAAAATGATTTTCGGATTTTAGTGGTACCACACTTATATAATTCGAGGATAAGAAGATAAGGGTTCTCAATCAACTCATCCAATAGGTTTTTGACAAGTGTACGCTTTGGAGTTTACATTATCTTTCCATTTTATTTAAATCGTTAAATAATGAGGTCATCACTGCATCATCATGATGTCATAAATAATTTAATTTATTTAATGTCTAAAAATTATAAATAAATTACTATGATGTAGTAAATCTTATTATCTTTCTAATTAATATTTATAATCAAAATTTGGACTTGTGTAACCCCACTTAAAAACTGTTTTAGTAAAACAACTCATGTTTGTGTCAATTTAATTTTAACATTAAATAAATATATATTAATGTCATTTTCCAACAAAAGTGGCTCCATGGTATCCCCAAGTTGACCCATGGGTTGTCCCGGTCGGCCATGACTCATCCAATAGGAGTAGGACAAGTGTCAAGCTCATCTCATATTAATAAAACATTATTTTTACCTTAAACTACACTAATTACCTCTAATCGCGATTAAGAACTTAAAAGTTTAAATTCACCAAAAAATTATTTTAATCTCAATGAACCACATTTTAATTCTTAATGACAACCATGAATGTCAGATTTTTGAAAATCAAATCACAGAAGTGGTAATATTTCATTTAAACGATAAATCAGTTATTTAACTACCACTTAGTGGTTTCACTATTCATCAAAAATTGAAGTTTTTCAGAACAATTCCAAAATTTCACCCTAAGCTATAATTGATATTCCTATTTCAAAAATGATGTCTATTTTACAAAATTACAAAAATATAAGTTTCATTAATTTATTTTATAATTTATTCCCGCTGTCACAACAAATAGCATGTTTTTAAGAAACAATTTATATCAAAATATTGGCAATTGTTTATGTCCAATTTCAATGTTAAATTAATTCTAATGACCACCATTGGATAAAATGGTAAAAATATATTCTAATTTTACTTTAAAACCACTCAATAGTATAACTTATCACTATAAATTATTTTGATTAAAAAAGTTGTTTTAAGTATTTTTCACAACTCATAAAAAATTGTAAGTTCTCAGAAAATTACAAAAAATTCAACTTAGGATAATTTTGATATTACGAATACAAAAATGAAGTCCATATTGAAATATAAGATTTCAATAATTTAAAAAGTGGTTATTACTTTTCATAACGGCTACTTTGATTAGTCGCGGTGCATTAGAACTCGAAGTTGCGTACAATGCAAGCTATTGCATTATTAAATGAGAAGCGTATCGTGGAAGCTCGGGGTGTTACATAGCGATTATACAGACCATGGAGGTCATTAGTGGTTTTAAATTATTGATTTTGTGAAACCTAAATAGTGGATTGGTTTCAAAAGTTATTTGGAGGGGTGTTTCACAATAATATTGGTGCTCAAAAATACTTTGGACGATAGGTTCTTATGAATACCCACATTATATTCGTTTTTATGGGAGAGAAAAAGACTTAATAAGAAATATGAGTGATTAATAAATCACATGATAGAGATATTATGATGGAATTAGGTGATATTTAGTGTAAAAAATGGAATTATGTAGAGATAGAGACCATGAACATAAAATACATATAAGTTTCCTGAATGGTCATTTTGAGAGGATTATGTATAGAGTTTTATATTAGTGGAATTAAGGAAGTGTGTATGATTTGTGTGGTTGATAATGCATAGAAGAGTCTTGTGTGGGATGTCTGCGATGAAGTAATGTGCATAGGTGGCTCACATGATCGGTGTGTGGTGGATTGTAGATGGTGTGGCCAACGACTGATGGATAGTAATTCACACAATCTGTGCACACAAGTTTGTGTGAATTAAATTTTCTCATGTTTTGTTTTCTACTGGGTATTATAGAGAATAATAAGTAAATTTTAGATTCCTACTGAAGCTATTATGATTAAAATAAAATATAAAATTTGTGTTCATTTAGATGCAGCCTTCAAGTCATTAAATTGATGAAGGATTCATCTAATATAGTTAAATATGGGGATCAATGTTGGTGATAAATGGGAGGAATTTTTTCCTCTAGATTCTTTTTAGATTTTGGGATAAAATAATAGAATAACCATTAATAAAAAAATTTAATCCATAAAATTTACTAAATCTTAATGGATTCTGGTATGACCAACACAATATCGATATATACTCATTAGAGTAGCTTTTATCTAAAAAATGTATTAAATAATATTTTTTTTAATTTATTAATATGTTTTTGGGGAATAGTTATTACAAGATAATATGTTTATGGTTCCCTGCCAGTTTGGAGAAAAGATACATTTAGAAATGGAAAGCGTTAACACCCCGCTTCAACCCTACCTTCTTAGGAAATCCATGGGTACACGAAATTATATTAGATCCATAGGTTTTGGGGTTTAATTTATCTTTTTGAATAATTTTATATGGAATTTAGTTAATTTAAAATGTATTTCAAACTTTGATGGGAAAATATTTCAGATTTCGAAAAACAAGAAGTGATCATATGTTAAATCTCTTAAAAAAAGATTATTTTTTCATCATTCATAGTATTGAAATCAGTGATATGATGAGACTGTGTATAATTGAATATGATTGAATATTTATTGATGAAAATTCCATAGATTGATATGATCTTACATGAGACCTATTAGATTATATATATATACAAATATATTTTATGTGTTTGTGATGACCAAAACATGTTCCAAGGAAATATGGAAGAAATTGACCAATAATTATGGAGGTTACAAGAAAATGAAGGGTCCTAAGTTAAAATTGTATCACAATAGGTTTGATGATCTAAAAATTTATCATAATAAAATTTCTATACTTTCTTCAAACAAATATTTATAGTTTGGGAGTGATTTGTCAAAATTAATATATAATTATGGATATATACATTGTAAATAAAATCTTATTATTACTACAATCTTAGTATAATCTAAATGTGTAAGCTCTCATAGAAGATGATTTGCAAATGCTATCTCTTAATATTTTGTAGAGAAGCATGTTGAATTATTAAACACGAGTTAAGCTAAAAGGAACATATAGTCACCTAAATAAAGATATTACCTTTATGGAAATGGAAAACCATAACTTTTTCAATGGAGGTGATGATAAAGAAGATATTGATGATAAATTTCTGTATTTTTTTTGTTAGAGAATTCAAAAGAGGAAACAGAGGATTTGAAGGAAATATAAATATTTCATATTTTTGAATTGGTATGTTTGGGACAATAGTGGAAATGTTAATAGGAAAACATTTTGATGATAAAAGTGAATTAGATATCACGAAAATCTTTCTAGGAGGATCCCTTTAAAAGGTGACTTCAAATTGGAAAAACATCAGAAAAGAAACATCAAGAGGAATATCGTGGTATGAAATTGGATGATTATAGAGGATATTTCATGGATGAAGTGGAAAAATAGTTTATGGTTGGAGTTTATGGTTCCATGATGACTACATTTGAATGTATGAACCTATGATGGAAGAATACCACCAACTATAAGGTGTAATGTATCTCAAAAAATAACATCAGGGTTCACTCAAAGAACTCAATCTTCAAAGGAAGAAACATTTGAAGGTTAATAGTATACAAAAATAATCCTATGGATATTTCGATTAACATGAAGTAGAAATTGACCAAATATAGGAATACTTAAATGATTAGTTCTAACATCAATTAAATCCTAACAACATTTTGGATTTCAATCTAAATAATTTAGAATTGAATAAATTGATCTATGAAATTAATTATTGTTTTCAAGAGATGATGATGATGTTAGAATTCCTGTAAGATGAATTTGTTTCCCTGAGAAAAAAATTATATTTTTAATTGAAATAATTCAATTCCTAGAAGAATCAACACTTTGTCTACTTCACATAAAGATAACTGCTTTAAATATTCAATCTAGGATCTAAAGTTTTCAATAACATTCTAAATGAAAAAATACCCAGATTGATAGCTAAAAAGTGAAATCAATTATTTTTCTATAGTATTAAAATAAAAACAATAAAAATTTAGAAAAAGAAATAAGAGCATAGGTGACACTGGTGTAAAATACAAAACATCAAATATTTAAAAAATTAGGGAAGATAATAATGAAAATCACAGCGAAGAAAATAATCCTTAATCCTTGATGGTTAATTGAATATTTCCAAAAGGTTTTATGAATGTTAGGGATGTATCGAGGAATGAAAGAGAGATGATGTTTACTATTTTGAAATATCAATTATATGGATTTCATAGCTATATAAAGTAACAATGTGAAGATGAAAGAATCCATTTGAATGAGGGATTCAATTGATATTTAAAAATGTAGAGTTAAAAAATAATATTCATCACATAAAAAAAATACATTTCATAGATATTTACATAGGTTTATTGAAATTGGGAATAAAACCATATATTACATTTGTTTGAAGTAGTGGATATTACCACCTTGGGAGTGTGAGTACGGTAAATTTTACAGAACTAAAAAGGTTTTATTCAAAAAATAATTAATCTAGATTAAAATATATATAAATATTACTATACTACAAGTGTCAAAGAGAAAGAGGAGAAACCATATAATGAATATACTTAACCTGGGATCACATATATGGAGGAGAAAGAGAAATATAATTCTAACCTGTCATAGATTTTAATCAAACTTATAAAGAACATTAGAACATTGATTTATGATAGTGTGGTGAAATGCTAGATTGAAAGAAATAAGAACATCAAATTGAATGTGGAATGAAGAGTTGATTTAATAGTGTCTTTTGTAAGTGAAAGTGCTTTTAAAATTAATGGATTCAAAAATTCCAAATCAACAATCAATGAGTTTTATAAGAGAAAGTGATCTTTGTGGATCTACTACATCATACGTTTCTAAGTGTGAGTCAACTCTTTTACTTGCAACATGAGGTTACCTTAATCTAAAAGGGATTATGAATAAAATGAAACACCAATAAATTGTTAATGAATTTTTTAAGGTAAAATAATATTCTTTACAATGTGGATATCAAAGAAAAAACTATATCCAAAAAATTGATGAAAAGAAAAAAAATTAATAGGAGTGTGGGATATGTTCATCAACAAATAATGGAGAATTTATCAATGCGAAAGGTGTGTATAGATATTCCAAATATGAAATGATGTCACGAAAAAATGTGATGTTTGTATACATAGAAAGATGGACCAAAATCCTTATCGACTAAAGAACAAGATGAAATTAATTTTTACTGATCTAGTCCACATTTCCAGGTGTGGTCCCATTAATATATTTAAAACATATAAATATAGATATTTAATTATTTTCATTGATGAATATAGTAGTTTGTAATGTTAAATGTTTCTAAAAAAGAAAGAGAAAATCCATGTGGTATGTCAAGTGATATATAATAATAAAGGAAAATAAAATTTTCAATACCATTAATATAATATGATTAGATTAGGTAACACAATACACATCCATTTAATTTTAAAAATACATTGATAAACATGGAATTAAACATGGTTTTTCTTTTGTGATAAATCCACAACAAAATAGAGTTATTGACTAGTGGAATTATAATTTGAATAATATAATTAAAACAATTCAAATTTAATGTAGAATCACTCATCAATATTATAAGGTCACATTGTATGTTGTTGTGTTCACAAAAAATAGGTGGTTCTTTACCAAAGGGATGAAAAGAAAAACATATTAAATGTGGAATGTACGGAATCAAAATCTCAAGTTTTTTGGTCTTTATAACCATGTTCCATATCCAGAACAAATAAAACAATTTTTGAATATATGTAAATGAAGCTAATGATGGATTGTTTCTAGGTTACTCAATAATGAGTAAGGCTATAGACTCATTAATATGTGGTAAAATAAAATTATGGAATATAATAATATAATAGTTATTGAAGATAAATATGTGAATTACTCAAGAAACACAAACTCAAATTTTTTCTATGATGAGAAAGAGAATAAAATGTAAATCATATAAATAATAAATATTCCAATGTTTTGAAAATGATGATGAATCTAATTTCACATAATAAGAAGATAATTTTCCAAAATTATTCAATCCAATTGATTATATGAGGAATATAAACCAAAATTTGGTCCATCTAACATTATTAGGGATCAATATATTCTAACTCAGACAAGGATAATGAATATTCTAAGTCATGTGGATTTATTGTCAATGATAGACCCATACTTATTCAAATAATCAATAAAAGATAAATTAGGGGCTAGATACATGAGTGATGAATTAGATCAAATTGATTAAATCTATATTTCGAATCTTATTGAAAGGCCATAGTATCAAAGAGTGATTATTGCATAGTGGATATTCAAGAAAAACATTGATGGGCTTTAAAATATACTAAAAACATGGAATTTTTTGTATATAAAGGATATTATAAAATTGAAGGTGTTGATGAAGATGAAATATTTTCCCTCATGGATTTAATGGAGTCAATCAGACAATTCTTGGGTATGAAAATTCAATGAGGATACAAAGTCAATTTGATTGATATAAAAATAACATTCTTTAATGGATCTCTCTATATAAATGTTTATATTGAACAACTAGAAAGTTTACATATTTGAAATGATGAATCAAATTTTTATAGATCAAAGACTTATCTTTATGGTCTTATGTATATGAACCACAAGTAGGTTGTTAATAAATAGATTCATATTTGAAGAAGATTAAATTATAAAGTAAATTTTTAACCATAACCTATATGTGAATATATCCATGGAAGACTAGTTTATAGAGATCATGTATGTAGATGATACCATCATTTGTATAATAAAATATAAATCTATTGAATATTTTTCTATTGACATTAAATAATAATTTTAAATTTCCATGATTTTTGAGCTAACAAAATATTTTGGTTTATGGGTGATAGAAAAGGTGGAATACACATTAATATATTATGTAAAATAATCAATTGAAATTATGAGAAATATTAACACTCATGACTTGAACCCAATGCCATATTTTATTGTAGATGGAAAAAGTATTTGCAAGAATGAGGATGGAAAAAATATGAATCAAACCTTGTACAAGAAGATAATTTGTACCATGATATATTTTAATAAAATATGTCCCAATATTGTCTTTGAATCAAGACAAATGGAATATTTCCAAGGTAATATAATGGAATAAAAACAAACCATGGTAAAAAATAATGTGTTACATCTAAGGTACTCTCAAATTTTTTGTTCTCTTTTTGGTATTAAATTTTCATGAATTAATCAACATTTTCCTACACTAAATTGTATAGTGATATACTGGATTTAAAATCCATGTTTAGTGGTTCATTATTTTTTTGTTATAAATGTGTCATTTTATTCAGTATGAATTATTAATGAAATTCCCTATTTACAAAAAAGTAACATATATCAGATTAAATAAAGCATCCACTCGACTTTTATGATTGAAGAAACATCTGGATGTTATTGTTGAGGACTTAAAAAAACTGATGATGATTTTCTATGATAACAATATTTATTTCAATATCATGAAAATTATTTTAAAATACCACCATACCAAACATATTAATATTAGGTATAAATTAATTAAACAAAATGTGGTGCAAGGAATCGTAATAGAGGAACAAGTTTGAACTAATGACCAAGAAGTGGAAATCATCGATAATTCACTGGTTACACCAACTTTTTGAGACAATGGTTGAACCATAGTTTTCAATCAAAAAATTAATATAGAGGAGGAGTGGATACTTCCACTCTCATTATTGTATATATATTTTCACATGTTTCATTTTATTGGATGGTTATATCTGTAACAACTCAAACTGTTATAAATAAAATTTCTAATATGATTTATTTAAATTTCTTATTATGTAACATTTTTATAGAAAACACATGCGCTTGTTTTGTTTTTTTATATCATATCAAATTTAAATAAACAATCATAATCCTTACTATTGATAAACTTTTCATTTAACAATTCTCACATGGTTAGTATAATTATAGGGGTTTAACCAATCCAATTGACATAGAAAAAGGATGTGAGGGCATCAAATAGTAGAATCATACCCTATGCAACTAATTTATCAGTGTTTTTGTGGGATGTAGTATCATTATGATTTTAATTTTACTATGTCCATGCTGAGATGTAGGAACTTTATCATGAACGAATCCATTTATATCATAATTTGAAGCTCTTAGAGATCACAACACAAAACATGTACGTTGAACAACCCCGATGAAAGTGTCAACATCACACACCTTATTCTTAGGGAAATTTCATGTGTATTAAAGTTATATGAATCAATAACCGAGAAATATAACTACGGACATTATTTTTTATATAAAAATTAATATATTCTCATCTAATTATTGTTAAATTATAAATGTTTTTTATTTAAATATAATAAAACACTAGTATTATTTTTGGGTAATATTAGAATTTAATGATGGAATTTATTTAATGAATAAAAGTATTTTTGAAATAAATAATATTTAACAATAATTATATTATTAAATAATATTTATTAAATAAAGTTGATCATATGATTTTTATGACGTCAAATTTATTTTTTATAAGGCTTTGAAAAATGTTGTTATAACAAAAAAGCTTCATTTTCAAAAAATGTCTGTTATTATTATAAAAACAAAAAGTCAAATATTTAAAAAATATTTTAGATAAAATTAATATTATTTTTGGGAATATGAATGTATAAATTATACATCGGGGTATTTGTCATAATTTTTTAAGATATTTGAATTTTTGAGTAAAATTTATGTACCGTATAGATATACATTGTGTATTATGACATGGTAATGACCCAGAAGTGATTTAAAAAATACTATAAATGTGTTACATGACCAAATAAATATTATACCATTAAAATGACATGGTTTAACTTTTATTTGGTTAATTTTATATATCCATTCTGAATCCTCTAAAACCATTTATTTATTTATGGTTTGAAAATCATTTCTTTAAGAGTATAATTCACATCCAAAAAATAAGGGTATTATTTTATTCATTTAGGCCCTTAAAATTGTAAAATAATGATATACACTGCCATTTTTACCAAAACCATGGACAAAATCCACGTTTTGTTTTTTATTTTTGGTTATTGAATTATATAAAGGCCTAAACCTAAGTTTGAGAGATAATAAAGAATTCCCCTATCATTTCCTATATAAACCCACCCGATACCCATTTTCTCTTCCCTAAAAACCATTTTATCATAATATTATTCTTCCCTCCCATCTCTATAATCCGCCAATGTTTCCCCAATTTTCTCAAGTAGATCATCACAAGCATTTGGGGTCATATACTTATGTATGGGGTCGTTAATTCTCTTCTTTATTCAAGTTTCTTTATTATCTAATACATTTTACTTTCAAACTGCTAATGTTGAGATATTTATTTACATGTTAACATTAATTCGCATTTTTTCCCAATTATTAGACACCCTATTCCATTTCATTAACCCATTTTATAAATTTTTATGTGATGTCATTTTGCTGCTAATGTTTCACAGTGATTTTTCATGAGAAACTATAACGACCCAAACTTTTTAATAATTTTTATTTAATAATTTTGTGTGTTATTTTATATTATACCCAACAAAACTATTTCATTTGATGAAATATGTATAATTAAAAATTAGATCGTTGTGTTTCTACTGTTATATGACCATTGGTCAATATGACCTTTGGAAACTAAAAGATATGATTATTTTCTATAAATACAAGTGATCTTGGTTAATTAATAAAGAAAGAAGATTCGATGGTTTTATCTAGTAGTCTCGGGCCGATCGAATCCCATCAGACAAAACATGGGAAAGAGGTAGCACCCCTGGGCATTTCTCTGGACAAAACCCAAGCTGAACATCATTGTGTGAAGTTGGAAAATAATCGCCTTCGGGAGAAGTTCAAGATAATAAAAATTACCACTCATGCAAAGTTGGCCAAGATTCCCCAATATTCCATCACCTTAGCACACCATACACTTAGTTACTATGCTAGTGTTATAAGGGGATATGTAACAAGACATTAGCATCATTGTGTAACCCTTTCAGATAAATAAAATTGTGATTTCTTCTTATAGTGAAGTTTGTGAATTTTCAAATGTCTGGATAAACATAGGATGTATATTATTAATGTAATCTGAAAAAATTATATTTTAAAATATTTATGTAATCCATAAATAATTAAAAATATGTAATAATTTGCAATAAATGGTCTTCTACAGATGTGTTTGGTAAGAAATTTAGAATCTAATAATATCAACATAATTTTTGGTGAATAGTAAATTATGAATAGTGATTTTACCCTTATGAATACTAATGTGACCAAATAAATTAATTAACCTCACATAATAAAGTATTATTATATGTTAGGCACCTTGATTTGGTAATGTGATTCAATAAAATAAGAAAATAAGTATTTCAGATATTATTAGTTAAGTATTAGTTTCTTTTGGGTGAATAGTGTTTTTATTTAAAAATTAAATAAAAATTATTTAGAAATTTTTTTTCATAAAATGGAGTTCATTTTTGAAATTAGAGCATCGATATTTGATTAAGGTGAATTTTTCGTATTTTTCTGAAATAGTTGAATTTTCAGTGAATAGTGTTTTTATTTAAAAATTAAATTTGAAATATATAGAATTTTTTTTATAAATTAGAGTTCATTTTTTGAATTTACAGCATCGATATTAGGTTATGGTGATTTTTTTGTATTTTTCTGAAAAAGTTGAATTTTCGGTGAATTGTGAAATTATAGTTTTGAGTTTAAAGTTTTTAATGACATCATTAAGAATGTAATAATTATGAAATCATTCTGTTCGACTTACAAATAGTATTATAAGGTATGAGGTGTCCCAAGTGTCCAATACCATGGGTAAATACCATGGGCAAGCCCATGGTTTTTCCAATACCACTGATGAGCTGTCTTTGGTAATTAATGCTTCGTTCCCTCAATTTTCCTATAAATACCAATACATTCCCTCATTCATTTCATTTCCAAATATCCCAAATGAAATTCTGGTCTCTTTACCTTCCACAGGGTCCTCCCAAGATACCCTCAAGCCTCCCAAGGTCCCGACCATCATGATTTCGAAGTTACTCTTCAAGGTAACGGAATCTTTCACCCTCCTATTTTTAGCCATGACTTCCTTTATGTTGTGTCTTCTAGTTTCCATCTCTTTTTGTTGAGGGTATGTTCTTATATGTTTTTATTACTGTACATTTCATTTATAATTTTTGAGAGACCCTTTCCGCTCTCAAAAAATTGTGTTAATAATTTTTAAGTGACGCCATTTGGATGTCTAATTTCTCGTAAAAGAAATTGCATCTTCTCTTATCTTTCATGTTTCCTTTTTAGGTTTTATGTCAATTAAATTGCCATACCATGATCTTATTATGTACCTATACTGTATTATTAATTATTTATGAGTGTGTTACCCCTGTCCCCTCTCTTTTCAATGTTTTTTAAAACCATGTTTTATAGTCGTTTTGCTGTAGAAATTTCACTACAAAAGTTTTATCACTTTCTATCCAGAAATTCTCTTTTTTTATGTGAATTCCTAGATCATTTTAGTTTATCTGGGTGTTCATAAATATATTATTATGATATATATGATTCTATAATTGACATACATATAACCCTCACTCCCTTTCGATCTGTTATAAATGACATAATGATCTTATTTTTTAAGGACTTTTAAGACATCGGGATCTTGAAATAAAACCCATTTCTTTTACTCACCATGGGTTATTTATGAAATGTTTGATGATGATATATGTGGCTCACATTAAATTAATGACAAATTAAGGGTTCTCCATGATGTCGCTCCAATGCATTGGGTAATGAATTATTCTCTAGAGATAACAAGTTTCACGATACATTGGTGAATAACCTTGGTAATGTTTATGACACCTTGGGGATAGACCTTTGTGATATATTCATGAATGTATAAATGAAACGTGGTATCCACATATTTAAGTTATGTTCCATGTTCTTTTAATTATGATATTCCTATACTTCCATTTCACAAGACTTTATTTTTTTATTCATGTTTTTATTGATATCACAAGTAAACGGATTCCCTTGTTTATCCCTTACTGGGCCTTCTTCTCACCCTTTCCTTTGATGTATGTCTCCAGGATATGAGGTGTCATAATTTTACATAGGATGAACCTATGATGAAGCCTTAAAAATGGTTTAGTAGAATTTTTTATGTTGTTTTCATTTATTTTGTTCCAGATTTCCAAGACACTAGACTTTAAAGATCCTCTGTTTGGAAAATTTAATGAAAATTTATATAATAAAAATGTGGGATTCCATAGTTGGTATCAAAGGATAGTTTAGTTATTAATAGAAATTTGGCTATGAAAATGTTAAGAAGAACCTTATAGAAAATTTTAAACATAAGAAAACTTCCTGGTATTTTTGTGAGTATAGAGTCAGTGGTTTATCAAACAAATACATCTCTATCTGGATATGAGTAGGTAGAGGCCGCTCTGGAACAAATGTACATAGGGACAAAACATGGAAACACCGCTTTGAGCTATAATTGAATGGGAACTGGTGCATGACAATGGGCCTTTCTTCCCTCTTGGTTACGACACTCCCGGGGGATCTGTTTGGTTAATCACAAGATTTTTATGAATCATTGTGAAGGAATTATAGAGAAATGTAATTATCTAAACATGATGTTTTATGACTTAAAATTCTTTAAAGTTAAAAGATTTGTAAATTAAATAAGTTTCTCATTAAGGATTTATTCTTTTAGAAAATGTCGGGCAATATGAGGAATAGTGAAAATGGTGAACGCAATGGACCATGCGCTGAATGCCTTCCAATGGAAGCTAGAATGGAAAAATTCATGCGAATGATGAACCAACTGACTCATGTTATGGGAAATAACTTGAATCAAGCTGAGATTTCAATCTCACTATGAAGGGAACAACATTATGTCAAGTCCGTTATGCGTCAATTACCACCAAACATCAGTTGATCAACTGACCCATTGATTGATGAATAGTGGATCGACTCTATAGAGAATATCTTTTTTGTGCTACATTGTTCAGAGCAAGAAATGGTCACCCTGGGTGTCTATCGCTTTGAGGGAGAAGCTGATCAATGATGGGAATTGATGAAAAACATGTGGAAAAGAGTGGATGTTGATGCTATGGAGTGGGAAGAGTTCAGAGGGGTCTTTTTCTATAAGTATTTCCCTCATTCCATGAGAAGAGGAATGGAGAAGGATTTTATCGAGCTGAAGAAGAAGAATAAGAATGAATCTATGGGAAGCTACAAAATGAAATTCACAAGGTTTTCACGATATACATCTAGCTTTTTCAGGGTTCAAAATGGTATGGTTGATAGATTATTCGGTGGACTGAGACCACATCTGCAGAAGAATCTAGCCAACCGAGACTATGATAACTATGAAGAGATCGTGCAGAGTGGGATGAATGTCGAACTAGAGTTTGGTGAGACATAGTAGTCTCATAAATAAAACAACAAGAAGAGATCGTTGAAGCCAATCATAGGGAGGAGCTTCAATCAAGGAAGTGGAGGAAAGTAAGTAAAACTTCCCACAGGTAATAAATGTGGGATGAAGTATTCGAGGAACAACCTGCTCGGGAGTGGTATGTGCTACAAGTTTGGTAGAGATGGACACATTTCGAGGAATTGTCATGGTGAGGTGAAACCTCAACTTCCAAACACAAACAACAACGGGAATATGGTGCAGACCCTACCTGATGTCCAGTGCTTCAATTGTGGACAATGTGGGCACTTTTTCAATCATTGTCCAAATTTGAGGGTAGTGTAGGGGAACCACTATCAGCCTATGAAAAGGCCAAGGGATCAAGATCATTCTTTTTATATCACAAAAACTGAAGTTGATGCTCTGAATGATGTAGTAGAAAGTACTCTTGTTTTCCTCTCAATGATAGAATGTACATTGTTTGATTCTGGTTCTATGCATTCCTTTATTTCCTCCAATTTTGAAGATAATTTAGATTCGACCCCTGATTTTCTAAAAGTAGAGTTATCATTCAAGACTCATGGTGGGACTATCCAAACAGCATCAGTGTTTAGAAACTCTAGTATTTAATTAGTGAGAACAGTCTTATCACAAATCTAGTAGTCATTCCCATGCTGGAATTCAACAGTATACTAGGGGTGTACTGGCTCTCGATGTATAATGTTAAGATCAATTGAAGAAGAAAAGAAATATCAGTGGTATTGAATGGTAAACATATAGTTATCTCCCAGGGAGAGATATCTCAACCTGATCTTTATTTAGAAGAAACCCCTATATTCTTCTCTATAGAGTTGATCAGTGAAGAAGATGGAGGAGATTAGAGTTTAAGGATATAAAATGTCCCCATCGTCGAGGAATACATTGATCTATTTTCTGAGTTTCCTGGACATCCCCCTAAAATATAGGTAGAGTTCTATATTGATCTCATACCTAGATATCATCCAAAATCAATGACCCCTATAGGATGGAAAACGTGGAGCTATAGGAATTAAAGAAACAACTCCAAGATCTTTTGGTGAAGGCGTCTATTCGACCATGTGTGTCTCCTTGGGGAGTACCAGTTCTCTTTGTGAAGAAGAAGGATGGATCAATGTGGCTATGTCTTGATTATAGAGAGATGAATGGGATTACAGTGAAGAACAAATACCCTCTTCCATGAATTGATGACTTATTTGACCAACTTCGTGGGTCTCAATTATTCTCTATGATTGATCTTCGATCTGGTTATCATCAATTGAGTGTGAAGAAAGAATATATTCTAAAAACTAACTTCTGATCAAGATATGGGCATTATGAGTTTGTTGTTATGCCCTTAGGACTGACTAATGCACATACTATTTTTATGGATATGATTAATAGATTCATTATGGAATACCTTGATAACATTTTGGTAGTTTTTATTGATGATATTCTGATATATTCCAAAATACGGGAGGAGCAAGAGAATCATTTAAGGGTTATATTTCAAATTCTGTGGAAGGAGAGGATTTTCGAAAAGTTCAGAATATGTGAATTTTAGTTACAACATGTTGCTTTCATTGGGCACATTGTAACCAATGAAGGAACCATAGTTGACCCTGCAAAGACAAAATTTTTAGAGGTGTAGCCTCCGCCTACAACAATAACATAGATTCAAAGTTTCGTTGGACTGGTAGGATATTATAGGAAGTTTTTGAAAAACATTTCATGACTTTCTAAACCATTAACAAAGTTAAATTGAAAAGGGGTCATGTTCCTATAGACAAAATAGCATGAGGAAAGTTTCTAAGAGCTGAAGTAGAGATTGGTTAATGTAATAGTGTTAAATATTCCCTCAAGTGGAGAAGGATTCATTATTTTAAGCGATTAATCTCTCAAAGGGCTTGGGTGAGACCTCATGATAAATGAAAAAGTCATTACTTATGCATCTTAACAGTTGAAGATTCATGAGCAGAACTATCCCACGCATGATCTGGAGTTGGCTGCAGTTGTTTTTCCTCTGATGATATGGAGACACTATCTCTATGGAGATAAATGAGATATATACACAGACCATCAAAGTTTGAAGTATATTTTTACACAAATGTAATTGAACACTAGACAAAGAAGATGGTTGGATCTTCTCAAAGACTATCATTGTTCAATTCATTATCACCCCGGATGAGAAAACAAAGTTTTTGATGAATTAATTAAGAAAGAACCAGTTGCTCTTTCTATGATGTGGATTCAATGAGATCCTTTGCTCAATAACCTAGTAAAGCTGGACATGGGAATTATAAAAGAAGGTACATCATCAACCCTAACCCAAATGATTTCTCAACCATCTTTATAAGAGAAGATCAAGAAATATCATAAAGAAGATCCTTTGTTATAGAAGATGTTTGAAACTATGAAGGATGGGATGTTTCTTGAGTACAGTATTGATCATGAAGGTGTACAAAAATTTTGTACAAGACTATGTATTCCACATATTTAGAAAATAAAGAAGGAGTTGATGGATTAAACCCAGAGTTCCACATTCTCTATACATTCTGGAATCACAAAAATGTATAGGGACCATCGTGATTATTTTTGGTGGGATAATATGAAAAGGGAGATTGCTGACTACACTTCAAGGGGCCTAGTTTGTCAGTAAGTGAAGGTAGAGTGACAACTTCCTAAATGGGTATTGCAACCACTACCCATACTAGCATGGAAAAGGGACAATATCACTATGGACATCATCACTAGTCTATTGAGAACTTCAAAAGGAAACAATGTGATATGGGTTATTCTAGACCGTCTCACCAAGACTGCCCATTTTATCCTCATTCGGGAAGATTTTTCCCTTGATCAGCATGCCAGGATTTTCATGAAGGAGGTGGTAAGGTTTCATGGAGTTCCACTTTCTATCATATCTGATAGTGATCCAAGGATCACTTCAAAATTCTCGATAAGTCTTCAACATGCATTGTGCACTAAATTGAATTTCAGTACGTCCTATCACCCCCAAAATGATGTCTAATCTGAAAAGACTATTCAAACACTCTAGGACATGATGAGAACATGCTCAATGGAATTTAATGGTGGATGGGATCAACATAACCCGTTAATTGAGTTATCTTAAAATATATATTCTACTCGATCATTCAAATGGAACCCTGTGAATCTCTATATGGGAAGATATGTAGAATGTCTACTTGTTGGGATGAAGCTGGTGAGAGAAGACTTCTTGGTCTTGATCTTATCCAAGAGATGACTGTAAAAGATCATTCTATCCAGCAACACATTAAGGCTACTCAGATTCGGCAAAGGGGCTCTGCAGACAACTGTCGAAGAGACATGGATTTTGATGTCAGTGACAAGGTCTTTCTTCGAATATCACCTTGGAAGAGATTCATGAGGTTTGGGAAGAAAGGAAATCCCAACCCTAAGTATATTAGCCCCTATTAAATCCTTGATCGTGTAGAAGTAGTGGCATATTAGCTTTCACCCCTTCCAAATCTTGCACAAGTTCATGATGACTTCCACGTATCCCTCTTGAAAAAGTACATACCTGACCCTTCACATGTACTAAACCCAGAGGTGGTACAAATGGAACATGGCCTCTCTTATGAGGAGCATCCAGTGAAGATCATGGATCATAGAGACAAGGTCCTAGACAACAAGACTACCCACCATGTTAAGGTGTTACGAAATAACCAAAAATTTAAAGAACCCACATGGGAACCAGAGAAGTCTATGAGGAAGAAATACCCACATATTTTCCTTTCTGAGGGTACGAGTTAAAAATTTTCGGGATAAAATTTCTTATGGAGGGAAGAATGTAACAACCCGAACATTTTAATAATTATTGTTTCCTAATTCTCTGTGTTATTTTATTTTATACCCAAAAAAATTATTTCATTTGATGAAATGAGTATAATTAAAATGAGACTGTTGGGTTTCGACTATTATAAGAAAGTTGGAAACTAAATGTTGCGATTATTGTCTATCAATACAAGTTATCTTAGTTAGTTAATACAGAAAGAAGATTTGATGGCCTCATCTAGTAGTATCGGGCTGATCGTAGCCCATCTGACGGAACTTGGGAAGGAGGTATCACCACTGGGGTTTTCTCTGGAGAAAACCCATGATAAAAATCATCGTGTGAATCTAGAATATAATCTCTTTTTAGAGAAGTTCAAGATGATAGAAATTACCACTCAGGAAATGTTGGATGATCCACCCCAAGATTTTATCACCTAAGCACACCTTACACTTAGGTCCTATGCTGGTGTAATAAGGGGCTATGTAAATAGACCTTAGCTACTTTGTGTAACACTTTGAGGTAAATAAAATTGTGATTTCTTCTTATGGTGACGTTTTTGAATTGTCAAATGTTCGGATGGTCATAGGATATATTTTATTAATGAATTCTGAAAAAAAGGATATTTTAGAATATTTATGTAAACCTTAAATAATTAATAATGTGTAATGATTTTCAAAAAAATTTCTTCTTCAATTGTGTTCGGTGAGAAATTTATTTTCTAATAGGATCAAATTAATTTTTGATGAATAGTAACTTATGAATAGTTATTTTACACTTATGAATAGTATTGTGACCAAATGGATTAAGTTATCTCACTTAAGAAAGTATTATTATATTTTAGACACCTTGATTATGTAATGTGATTCAATAAAATAAGTAAATAACTGTTTCAGACGTTATTAGATAAGTATTTGTTTTCATTCGAGTGAATAGTTTTTTTTATTGAAAAATTAAATTAATCATATATAGAAAATTATTTTCATAAAATGGTGTTCATTTTAAAAATCAGAGAATCTATATTTGGTTTAGGTGAATTTTTGGGATTTTTTTGAAAGAGTTGAATTTACCATGAATAGTGTTTTTATATGAATATTAAATTATAAATATTCAGAAAATTATTTTTATAAAATGGAGTTCATTTTTGAATTCAGAGCATCGATATTAGGTTAAGGTGATTTTTTAGGATTAATCTGAAAAATTTGATTTTTCAGTGAATAGTGAAATTACATTTTGGAGTTTCATGTGTTTAATGACATCGTTAAGGATGTAATAATCATGTAATCGTTATTTTAGACATATTAATAGTAAGATAAGGTATTAGGTGACCCAAGTGGAAAATACCATGGCCCAATACGATGAGAAAGCCCGTGGTTTTTCCAATACCACTGATGAGGCGTCCCTTGGAAATTAAGGCTTTGTTCCCTCACTTCTCTTATAAATACCAAGACATTCCATCATTAATTTCATTTCCAAATCCCCCCAACAACGTTTAGGTCTATTTACCTCCCATGGAGTCCTCCCAAGGTTCTCTCAAGCCTCCCATGTTCCCATCCTTCAATCATTCAGAATGTTTTTCTGTAGAGGAAACATGGAAACTATAATGGGACGGCGGCAGGAGGAAGACAACCATCCAAATCCGTAACCTGAGATGGTCAGAATCGAATCTAAATAGTCTGTTGCAATGATGGCACAATTGAATTAGGCTATAAATAGCGGTGGTGTCCATTCACGAGATTAGCCAGATCAACCATAGAGGAACATGCCAGTAGTAGAGCATTTCATGATGTAACATCCCCCATCATTCAGAGGATCATCTGACCCTTTTTTAGTATAAGGGAGGATTAAAGAACTGGAGAAAAATTTTAATGTCATGGGGTGTTCATTACACCAAAAGGATTGCCTTTCTGATTACTGTTCTGAAGGTGAAGTTGATCAGTGGTGGTCGATGGTGAAAAATATCTGGGATAGTGAGGATATTGATGCTCTTGATTGGGATGATTTCATAGGTATGTTCCTTGAGAAATAATTTCTTAAGGATGGTCTACCTATTATGGAAAAATAATTCCTAGAATTGAGGAAGGAGGATGACTTAGTGGATGCTTATAAAGCAAAGTTCACTCGACTGGCAAGGAATGCCCCAAATTTCATCCATGATATTGATTGTAAAATAAATCAATTTTACTCAGGACTAAAGCCGTGATATGGAAGAGCACTAGCCTCTCGTGAGTTCAAAAGTTTTTAAAAACTTGTTCGATATGTGGAGAAGGAGGAAATGGAGTTTGTCGATGATCATGTGTTCTTTAAAAAACAATATAATAAGAGGTCCAATTGGCAGATAAAGGGAATGAATATATCAAAGATGCTTGGAGGTAAGAAAACTAACTAACCATATGTTGAGAAGTGTGGAAAAAAATCATCCTGCAGAATGTTTATCAAAGTCTGGAAAGTACTTCCGGTGTGTTAAGTCTTGTCATATTTCTCGTAACTGTAAGGATGATGATCAATCAGGTAATGAAAATCCATCGGTAATATGTTTTAAGTGTAATGAAATGGTTCATTATGAAAATGAGTGTCTAGAAAAGAACTCAATAGAGGGAAAGATATCGGACTACAAGAATAAAGGGGTGGGGAAATACTTTGAAACTACTTCAGCAGATGTTGGGCCATCGAATGAAGTAGTATCAGGTAAACTGTTTGTTTGTTTAGATTGTGCCAATGTGATGTTTGATTCAAGGTCTACACATTCGTTCATTTCTAAGAAGTTTTCTAGTAAAATGGGGATTCCATCTCAATATATGAATCCTGAACTTATGGTAAAAACACCATGGTGAAACGTTGAGACAAAAAGAAATTATAAGAACCTTATTGTCTTTGTGTGAGGAAATAATCTACCTGCAAACCATATTGTTATTCCTCTAGTAGAATTTGATGTTATTTTTGGAATGGATTGGATGTATTTTTATCATGCTATGATTGAATACAGAGATAAATAGGTTTCTTATCTGAAATATTCTCAGTTTGTATACAAGAATAAACCCTTACTTTTGATAATATATCAGTTAGATGAGAAACTAGTAAAAGATGAAAATGAATGTTATTGTTCATATATTGATGAAAATAAAGGAAGTGTTGAGATTAATGATGTGCCTATGGAAAATGAGTACCTTGATGTTTTTCCTCATGATTTGTATGGTATTACACCTAATCGAGAAGTTGAATTTACTATTGACTTAGTTCCTGATGCTAAACCAATTTCAAAACCGCCTTATCGAATGGCTCAAATTGAACTTTTAGAGTTAAACAATAAATTTTAGGAGTTATTAGATAAAGGATTCATTCGACCAGCACATCACTATGGGGTGCTCCAGTCTTATTTGTAAAAAAAGATAGTTCAATGAGGCTTTTCATTGATTATAGAGAATTGAATAAAATCACTATCGAGAACATGTATCCTTTTCCTTATATCGATGATTTTTTTATCAACTCCAGGGTGCTCAATATTTTTCAAAGATCGATCTGCAGTCGTGGTACCATCAGTTGAAAGTAAAGGAAGCATACATTCCAAAGACCGCGTTTCATACTAGAAATGTTCATTATGAATTTTTAGTTATGCATTTTTGGTTAACTAATGCACCTATTGTATTCATGGATCTTATGAATAGAAATTTCTGTGAGTTCATGGATATGTTTTTGGTTGTGTTCATTGATGATATTTTGGTTTTTTATAAAAGTAAATAAGAGAATGAAAGTCATTTAAGGGTTGTCTTGCAAACCCTAAATGAAAATAAATTGAATGGGAAATTCAGCAAGTGTGTTCTTTGGTTACAAAAAAATATCATATATGGGTAACATTGCATCAAAAAATGGAATAACTCTTGAACATGCTAAAACAAATATTGTTGAAGAATGGCCAAGACCCACAAATATAACCTAGATCTATATTTTTCTTGGTTTGGAAGGTTATTACTGGAGTTTTGTTAATAATTTTTCACGGTTATATAGTCCAATGACTAAATTAAATCAAAAGGACGGTATGTTCATCTGGAAAAAAGAATGTGATGATTGCTTTCACAAATTGAAAAGAATATTGCTTAATGCCCCAGTTTTGGAACTACCTTCTAGAAATTGTGAGTTTGTTATTTACAGTTATGATTCGTTGAAAGGACTTGGATGTTTCCTTATGCAGAATGATCTGGTAATTACTTAATATTCACAAAAATTTAAACCCCATGAGTTAAATTACCCTACAAGTGATTTGGAATTAACTACAGTTGTTTTTTCTTTAAAAATTTAGAGGCATCTTTTGTATGGAGTAATGTGTGAAATATATACTGATCCCAAAAGATTGAATTATATATTCCCTAAAAAATAATTAAAATGAGATAGAGGATATGGCTAGAATTAATCAAGGATTATGATTCCATGATTCATTACAATCCAAGAAAATAAAATAAAGTGGCTAATTCTTTGGGTCGAAAAAGTAATGCTTCATTTACCATGATACATTTGGAATGAGATCCTTTTTTTTTATTAGATGGACTTTAGCATAGATGTTTTCAGTTGTTTTTTTAGGTGTCAGTCGAATCATCCCTCTTAGAAAGAATTAATAAAACGCAAAAGGAAGACAATGAGTTGCAGAAAAAACTACATTTGGTTTAGAAGGGTATGTTTTTGGAATTTAACATTGATAATGATTGTGTTTTGTGCTTTTGGAAAAGATTAAGCATGCCTTGTGATTCATTGTTGTAGAATGATTTGTTATGTGAAGCTCATAGTTCCCCATTTTTAATTCAGCCTGGCAGTACATAGATGAATAGAGATCTTTGGGAGTATTAATGGTGGGAGTAATGAAAAGAGATATTATAGATTTTTCTATGAAGTGCTTGACTTGTTAGCAGGTTAAAGCAGAGAAACAGTTACCGAAAGGGATGCTTCAGTCTTTACTGGTGCTAGAGTGGAAATGGGAAAATCTATCCATAGACTTCATTGTGGGATTACAAAAGTCTTCTAGAGGTAACAATGCAATCTGGGTTATTGTTAATCTATTGACTAAATATGCTCATTTCTTTCCTATTCGAGATACTTTGTCTCTAGATCAACTTTCGCAATTGTATTTTAAAGGGATAGTCAGGTTCCGTGGTCTTCCCCACTCCATTGCATCTGATTGTGATCTCAGGTTTACTTCTATCTTTTGGAAAGGCCTTCAGAAGTAATTAGGTACTGAATTAAATTTTAGTACAGCTTTACATCATCGATCAGATGGGAAGTCAGAATGAAAAACTCAGACCATAGAGGATATTCTATGAGCTTGTACACTGGATTACCAGGGATGTTGGGACCAACATATTTCTTTGGTTAAATTTCTATATTATAACACTTTTCATTCTTGTATACAGATGGCTCTATATGAGGCATTATATAGAAAGAGTTGTCAAACTCCAGCTTTTTGGGATGAAGTAGGTGAAAGAAAGCCGATGGGACCAGAATTGGTGGAAGAGATGGCATAAAAAGTTCAGTTGATTTAGAAGAATATGAGAAAAGCTGAGAGCAGGCAGAAAATCTATGCGGATAACCAGAGGAAGTATCAATCTTTCGAGGTAGGTGATCATGTCTTTCTCAATGTTTATCCATGGAAAAGTGTGATACGTTTTGTTAAGAAGTGAATGATGAGTCCAAGGTTCATTGGAACTTATGAAATCTTGGAGAATGTTGGAGAAGTTGCATACGGAGTGGCTTTACCCCTAATTTTATCTCAGGTAAACAATGTTTTTCATGTTTCAATGTTGAGAAAGTATATTCCAAATCCATCTCATGTTTTTAGCCCAGAGGTAGTGTAGTTGGAAGAGAATATCCCTTATGGGGAACAACCAGTCCATATTCTTGACCATAGAGAGCAAGTGTTACAGAATAAGGTAATTTTTCATGTAAAGTTTTTGTGGAAAAACAATATGGTTGAAGAGGCAACATGGGAATCTGAAAATATGATCAGGGATAAATACCCCCACTTATTAAATAAGTGAAAAAAATTGTGAGGACGCAATTCCTAAAAGGGGGGGGGGAGGATGTAACATCCCCAGTAAATAATGAATAATACATTTGAATTTTTATTAATATTTTTAAATTAAATATTTATTTTACTTTAAAGGGGATGATATGTTCTTAGCATACCCAATAAGCAACATCGGGTTTCTTTGAAATATTACGTTGCCCACTAATAATATAATATTTTTATTTTAAATGATAGTTAACTCCAAGACATTGTATCTGTGGGAATGAATAGAACTAAATATAATATGATTATACATTTTTGTTAAATGTTTTACATTTATCCAATAAATTTTAGAGGCATAAAATGTGAATGAATCAAATTTTAAGCATAACTTTCTTTAAATGGTTGACTTAAAACCTTTTAATGAAGAACCCAGTTTAAATATAGTTTGTTTCACTCTTATATGTTTTATTTGACAACATAAAATTCTTTTTTATAATTGGGAAATCAAAATTTAATTTGGATAAAAATTTGGTATTTTTCTGATAAAATTCCTTTTTTTATGAATAATAAAAAATACTTTATTTTAATTCAAAGGTTCCTTTTTATCTAATTTTATTATATTGATAGATTTTATTCTTAATTGGTTTTAAAGTTAAATTAGAATATATTTTTACCATTTCATCTAATGTTGGTCATTGGAAGTAATTTCATTTCGAAATTGGACATAAACAAGTGTCCATCTCTTTATAGTTATTATTTCTTAAAAACACGCTATTTGTTTTAAAACCGGGAATTAATTTTAAATTAATTTCTACCACTTCTGTGTTTTGAATTTAAAAAAATGGATTCCATATTTGGAATCAGTAGTTCCAAATTGTGTAAATAGGTATCTTTTATTTTTATTCATTTTAAATATTTACTTCATTAAATATTTTATTTACCATGATTAAAGGGTAAATATAATAAATAAGGGTAAAATGTAATATTATAATAATATTAAATTACCCTAACATATGTCATAATCCTATTTGATGATACATATCCGACCATGGGCATCCTTGGGTCGAATTTGGGACCTCGTGGATCCACAGGGGAGTAATAATGAAACTTTATATTAATTAATTTAATGTAAAGACAAAAATGACATAAACATATATCTTTTAGTGAGTCAATTTTTACATGGGGTTATATAAGATCTCTTTTCGACTATAAATATTTTTTGGAAAGATAAAATGATTTCCTACATCATAATATTTTTTTATAGTTTTTTGACATAAAAATTATTAAATTATTTATGACACATTATGATTCAATATTTACTTCATTAATAAATGATTTAAATAACTAAGTTTATAAATAATTAAACAATATCAAAAACCAGTCCAATTATTATTTTATTATTTTATGTTGACCACGACTAATCTTACTTTTGATTTTAACTGATATTTTACCTTTTGAAACTAAAGATGAGGTTATAATAAAATAATTGTTTCAAACATTCCTAAAGAGCCCCTCCTCTCCCTTATAAAAATACCTCACTTCTAACACATTTCTCACACTTTTCAAGCTTTTTTATTGTCCAAATTCTACTCTAATAATCTCTCAAGATCCCTCTCTTAATCCTAGAAGCCTTACATTAGGCAGAAACCACCTGAAGAAACTCATTGGGTTCAAACCAATGGGAGTTACTCAAATTAAAGGCAACATCTCCTCTAAAGTTCTGTTATATTATTTTACTTATCCAACCCTATAAACTCATTTTATTCCATTATTTTGTAACAAAAAAAGCATGTTCAATATACAAGTATGTTTTTATGAGATGGATTAGAACAACACATTCACACACCTCCATCTAATGGGTAAAGGACATACTGTTTCTGTAGATGACAAACTAAAGCCTCATAAAATGATGATTGTTATATTATCTCCTACCACCTCTCATTGTGGAAATTCATATAGAACTATCTATATATATGATATATATTGAGTTTATGTTTCCTTTATGCTTCTTTATTTTTTATTTGTTGCATACTTTTCTGGTTTACATTATGGTTAAACACGATAATTTCATTTCAGGAAGTGCGGACTACCGCCCCCTTAAAGTGATATGATTCGTTCATACCATAAGTGGTACGTATAAAGGATAGAGTTAATGATATTATATATTATACTACTCTAGAATTATTATATAACTATGTATCATTATGTTTTAATTCCATTAAAATATGAAATAGAAATTAAAGTATCGTTCATGCATACGTACGACTTACCATCTCAATGAACAGTGCATTTCATTTCATACCTCAAAATGTTATGTACTATTATAAATACATGTATATAGTGGATATATATGATATATATGATATCTAAATCATGAATATAATTCTGGATATATGGAACGTTTGACCACATGATCAACATGCAAAAATAAGAGGTCTATTTTTAACTCAATTACCAAATATTGAAAGGACGACTATTATTAACTAAAATGATTGCCTAATATTTATAACATGGTAATAAGTGATATAAAAAGAATTATTAACTTGAAAAAGGTTCTTAATAAAGTATAAATTAAAATTGAATTTTTATTCTGGAAATTAAATAATGAACAGGTCAAGTCAGACACTAGGTAAGGGAACTTCTTAACCCAATTCCCACTCTTTTGGTTGATCTTATCTTTCTAATTTCTATCGTTCTTTAATTTACAAACAAATTTCTTTATACGGTGTATAAAACATTTTTAATTTTATTCAAAAATAATCTCTTCTCTATGAATAGCTTTACTAAATGAAAAGAATACGTTTCTTTTTAACGTACGTGATGAAAACGACCATTCCACCGCCCCTAGTATTATTTGATCTTGGGCTTCCTTAACAAGCTGTAAAGTTTTCAAAAAGTCAATAAATACCAAATACTATTTTACACATTTTTGTATTAAAAATGGTTTTGGAAATGGATTTATTATTTCAATGTCTTGAAATAGATTCATGTGATTGTAAATGAAATGTTATTTGTGAAATCTTGTATTTTCAATACTTTATGTGTTATGATTTTATTTTATGGGTGGTTACGTGATAAAGCAAATGATGAGTGGTACTGTGATAAACTAGGAAACGGGGTTAAGTTATAACCTCCAATTCATTGGGTATGGAAGTCCACTGTATGGCTATTCCATTTAGTGATATCTGTGGAAGTTGACTGTATGTTTATTCCATTTAAGTATGTTTATGTCTCAAGTCACCTTTATATATTATGTGTTCTTTGTATGGGTTTTATGGTAATCTGTTGGATACAGAAGGGTATGAAATGATCTTTTATTCATTGAAGAGTATGTACTACTTTATAGAGGTGAAAAGTATTACTTATGATAAAGTATTCATGGTTTACTTGTTGTTTTGAGAAACTAATAGTATTCCATCTTCGTGTATCCCTTACTGAGCTTTTTTTTCGCATCCCAAGTTTTTGAAATGTTTTTCACATGACTTATGGTAGAATAGTGTTAGGACCGATAGGGACCTATATACCCTGAGAGGGGGGGTGAATGATGGTATGGATATTCTTTTATAAATTCTTCCTTCCCCACTAGATCATGACATCTTTATTACAAGGGTCACTTTGTTTGCACTTGTGTGTCTATTATGACCACTTCTTTTATTCTTTATCTAATGATGATGATTTGAATGTAATGTTGTGATGCAATAAGGTAGAAACAAAGATTTTTACTTTTTCACCCTCATTGGGTTATGTCCAAGGAGCATACAACGGCGATATGCCACTGTACCAAATCCACTAAGGCTCACTACCAATATAGTTTGGGCTAGATCACTTCTATGCCCAGGCTCACTACATTTACAAAGATTAGTATCATCTCACTGCTTTTACAAGGGTCACTCCTTGTTTCTCTTTCACCGGCTCACTTCCAGTAGAAAGGATTACCTTCTTCCTCTTCCTTTTCTCACTACACTTATAAGGGATCCACTCATTGTTTATAGAAATGTAGGTCTATTCATTTTCATGAATGAATGCATCGTCAATTGTTGATATGTTCTATGTTGAAGTCCAACATTCATCCACAGATGAATACCACTTTTCCTTTGAACACAAGACAATTCCTTTGGAGAATCCTTCGCAAAGCACCCTACTTCGCGAGGCTCCCAATTTCTTGATGCTCAAACAAGCCTTCGTGAAGCTCCTTACCTTTTCGCGAAGCACTCTTGCGAAGAACCCTCGCGATGCTCAAGTCATTGCGGAGAAAATTCCCTCGCGAAGCTCACTGAGCCAATGCAAAGCTTGCAACTTTTTCCGAGCTAGATTAGCCACCGTGAAACTCTTCATTCGTAAAGCACACTGCCTTCACAAACTACCTTCACAAACAAAGAGAAAAATATTTTCTCTGAAAATTATCTCATTCTCTCTACTTCATTTGAAGGGGTCGATGCCTATTTATAGGTGATTCTACCAACCCTCGAACCATCCGCGTGAAGTCAACGCCAAGTCATCCGAAATCACAAAGCTCTGACGATTCTACTGAATTATTATCAATATCGTGAAGCACAATAGTAATTTTTCGATCTCGGTGCTTGACTTAATCGTGGAGCATCACCGTCAATCTCTTCACGCCCTCACCACGATGCTCCCTCACAAATCCCTTCACCGTCGTGATGCACTTCAATAGCTGCCATTTGTGAAGCCTGACATAATCGCGAAGAACACCATCAACATTATTATTGTCTTCTCAAAATTTAATCCATGAAGCCTATCTTCACGAAACTCAGGCATTTTCCATATTTAAATATGATCTTCAAGGATATCCTATTTTCGTGATGCTCACCAACCCCCAAATTTTGGACCCCAAAAATTTGGAAAACACTGGGAAACAGAGCCACCTTGTACTGCTCTTTTGTACCACCTCCTGATCGTCCATTCATTTGTCATGGTTCTTTGCCAACATGGATTGTCAACAACTTATCTGGAACTCGAAAATTCACCATGGAAACCTGCTTTGTCAACAAACACAATCAACCCAAAAATGCCAGAATGTTACCTTGAGGGATTTTTTCCAACAAATAGGATCGAGGATCGGATCATGGAAAATTCGTGTTGTTTGAAACATCAAACTAGACATGATTCTGTTTTTTCAAAGAGTTTATATTTTGTGGAAAATTAGAAACTGAGTAGAAGTGTATACTTTTTCATCTTTTGAGATGTAATAGTTATGTCCTAATTCTAGAAAACATTAAACCTAAAAATATCCTCAATGTAAATTATTTATTTAATTAAATATGACATAATGTTTTAAGGCCGAGTCCTTTTAAAGTGGTGGGTACGAATTTGATAATTGTAAACTCTTAAGAGGTGTGAGGATTATAAATGGTGAGGGGTGGTATTTATAGGGGAGGATATAGATGTTTTTTAATTATTTTATTCATTAGTTTTTTATTTTGGGTCAAGATAGGAAATTATGATGATTCCATGAATAAATACACTAAATAGAGAAGAATAGTTTGATATTATGGATCATATATTAGTGAGGACTCAAGGAATTATTTATTTGACATATATTCTACATATAATTTAAATTTATGTATTTTACTATGCAACAAAAATAATCAATTTTGGAAAAATCAAAACAATTAAACTGATACATTTGTTGACATTTATAATTAAAAATGACATCATTTAATTAAAATAATTTTCAAAATAATAGAAATTAAAATTTAAATGCAAACACGACTTACACAAAAAAATATGGAATTTAATATTACAATTGTTTTTATGACACTTTAAAAACTCATTTATGTCTTATAAAATTATCACATAATCATATAAAACTAAATAATAATTGATGAATATATTTTATGAAATAATTTTATTTTAAATTCATAAATTAATTATAAAATTGTAAATCAAAATTTATGTTTCAATAGAATTATCACAATTAATTTATTGTGTTTAAACATTTTTTCATTATTTTAAGATATAAATATTCCATAAATTCATTTATAAGATACCAAAATATTAATTATACTTTCATATGTGAGGTTATTATTCTAACTGACATAATATTATTCCAAAGTTCACCTCACTATTCATGAAAAATTAAACATATCAGAAAAATACAAAAGAATAAACCAAAGTAAATTTTGATACAATGATTTCAAAAACAATGTTTATCTTCTAAATTATAATTTAAAAGTTTCACAATTTATATTTAAAATGAGTTCTCCATTAAAAGGTCTTAAAATGAATTTAGAAAAATGTGCACTTTTTATATGTAAAATTTTATTTATTCTTATTTTATCTCTCTAAAAATAGTTTGGATGAATGTGAAAATATTTGATTGAATATAGAACATATAAATTTCAATAATATGTTCAAAAATATTTTTAAATTTAATATATTTATAAAAAATTTATGTTTTGGAATTAAAATAGTTTTTTTAAAAATGCATCATTTATGTTTAATTGGTTTTTAAATATAATAAATTGGTAACCAATATATTAAATTTATAAACATGAGTAATATTTATTTTCATAATTAACATTATATCATTTATCCCTACTATTACCAAAACATAAGAGATAACTGTAATGATTAATTATTTTTATTTAATCTTTTTTAATCTCTTAAGTTATCTATGAAAAATGATAAGAAAAGGGTATACTATAAATTCTCAGGTGTGTTACATTCTCCCATCCTTTAAAAAATTGAATCATCAAAATTTGAAAATTTAAATACAAATCATTGGTTAATACAAGAAAATTAATTTGTGGGAATCCCACATCAGAAATAGAGTAAATAAAATATCATCTTAAAAAGAGGGAAAATGGGAAAGAGAAGGTCACCAAAAAACTAGGATTTTAGGTCGGAAATCATTAGTGGAAAAAATAACATTGAAATTGAATGGGAATATAACTACCAAATTCCTATGAATATTGATAGAAATTATGGTCATTATAATGTTAACCATAACAAAACCATATATCTATGATTGGTTAAAATACCATTGATTTCATAAAAGGAATATTAAATAAAAAAATTGTGTTCCAAAATATTTTTATGAATGTTGAGAGATCCATTTAATATTCGGATAAAAACATGAAAAAATAAAATTACTTGATTATTTTCCAAGTTATAATCACAATATTAACATTTATTTGTGCCTTGATCTAAATTCTCTTCAGCTATTAAATCCAAAAATAAATGTCAAAAATGAATTTTTTATGCCCTAAGAAGTTTTAATGAATCATATAGTTCATAAGTTATTACTAAAACTATTATATGTCTAGTCAATCAAAGGAGTTTATAATATGCTATAAATGAATAATATTTCCAAATGTTTAATTTGATCCATTCCACAAGAGGCTAATCATTAGACTCATCTATAACATGGCTATCCACATTTAATGACAAATATAGAAGGAAGGTCACAATGTTTCACAAGTAAACAAAATATAAGATTCTCCAAAGAATGTATATATTAAACCCACATTAAAATTGTTTAACACATTAATCACTTTTAAAACGTTATAAAACATGAATTCTCGAAAGAGTAAAAACTCTAGTTGACCTTAAATCAAAATATCCAATAATTCCTTCATAAAAGAAACCATGATATCACTAACCACCTTCATGGTCAACTATACTATCCCATAAATATCTATTTAATATAATATCAATATAAAAAATATATTTAGGGTTATATTTCCGGAGTCAATTTTTATCATGATGATCTACATACAATATAATCACTTTTCTTTATTATTTGTGTTATTCATCACATACATTGAGTTCCATAAAAAGAAGTACTAAAATATTGTTCTATTATATCTCAGGATTACTATAACCAAATAATTATTTATAAAATAGTAAAATAACATAATTATTTAATCCAAACACAAGAATATTAATAATTATTCTTCATTAATTCTTATAGAACAAGCTTGACTATGATCCATTCTCCTCTTTTTGTTTATATTGTATTGATGATTCAGATAAGAATTTATGTAGTGTCCTATCTCCATAAAGATGAATCTCTGAACAGAGGAATTTTTTTCACTTTCTGTATAATCATGATCATGGTGTCCTCTTTCTCTACACATTAATCATAGTCTTTTTACTCTTAATCCTATACCAAGGAGTGGGAAAATCAACTTTACCTTTCTCCTTTTATCTATATTTTTTCCATAATTCTTCTTCTTCTATAACATCTAATTAATTTCATAAAAAATATACAATTCTCTCATTATCTTGTATAAAAATGATATTATTTCCACATATGATGAGAATATTTAAGAGACATCTTCCCTTTTAAATACTGAATTAAATCTATTGATGAAAGGATAATTCATAATCTTTATATTATCTAAATGGATGTGGTTCCCATTATTTCCATTATGAACTATTTCTAACAATGAAAAACCCTAGATTAGATAATTAAATTAAAAAAAAATAATGTATAATCACAACACAAGTGAAGGGTGGATTAAATCATTGGAGAAAAATTAATTATGTTATGGGGTGTTCATTACACCAAAAGGATAGTCTTTCTGTTTACCGTTTTGAAGGTGAAGCTGATCAGTGGTGGTCGATTGTGAAAAATATCAAGGATAGTGATGAGATTGATGCTCTTGATTGTGATGAATTCATAGGTATGTTCCTTGAGAAAACTTTTCCTAAGGTGGTTTGACATAGTATGGAAATATTATTCCTATAATTGAGGCAGGGGGATGACTCAGTGGCTGCTTATTAAGCAAAGTTCAGTCGACCGGCAAGGTATGCACCAAATTTCATCTGAGATATTGATAGTAATATAAATCAATTTTACTTGGGACTGAAGCCGTGAGATCGAAGAACATTAGCCTCTCGTGAGTTCAAAAGTTATAAAAACCTTGTTCGATATACGGAGGAGGTGGAAATGGAGTTTTTTGATGATCAGGTGTTATTTGACAAACAACAGAATAAGAGGTCAAGTTGGAAGATAAAGGGAAAGAATATATCAAAGATGCCTGGAGGTAAGAAAACTAACTATCCATATTTTGAGAAGTATGGAAAAAAAACATCCTGTAGAATGTTTATCGAAGTCTGGAAAGTACTTCAGGTGTGGTAGGCTTTGTAATATTTCTCATAACTGTAAGGATGATGATCAAGAAGGAAATGAAAAGCCACCGGTAAGATGTTTTAAGTGTAATGAAATGGGTCATTATGAAAATGAGTTTCTAGTAAGGAACTCAACTAAGGGAAAGATTCCAGAATATGAGAAGAAAGGTGTGGGTAAATCATTTGCCACTACTTCAGCAGATGTTGGTCTATCGAATGAAGTAGTATCAGGTAAACTGTTTGTTTGTTCAGATTATGCCAATGTGTTGGCTGATTCAGGGTTTACACATTCGTTCATTTATGTGAAGTTTTCTAGTAAATAGTCAATTCCATACCAAGATATGAATCCAGAACTTATGGTAAAAACACCATGGGGAAATGTTGAGACAAAAAGAAATAATAAGAACCTTATTGTACTTCTGTGTGGAAAGAATCTACCTGCAAACCATATAGGTTTTCCAATCATAGAATTTGTTGTTATTTTGGGCATGGATTTGGTGTCTATTTATCATTATAAGACTGAATACATAGATAAAGATGTTTATTTTTTGAAATATTTTTAGTTTGTATACCAGAATAAACCCTTACATTTGATAATATATCAGGAAGCTGAGAAACTAGTAAATGATCGAAACGAATTTTACCGTGAACATATTGTTGAAAATAAAGGAAGTGTTGAGATTAATGATGTGCATATGGAAAATGAGTTCCTTGATGTTTTCCCCATGATTTTCTTAGTATTACACCTGATCGGGAAGCTGAATATATTGTTGACATAGATCCTGATGCTAAACCAATTTTAAAACCCCCTTATCAAATGGCTCCAATTGAACATTTAGAGTTAAAGAAGCAATTATAGGGGTTATTAGATAAAGGATTCATTGATCTAGCATATAACCATGGGGTTCTCCTATCTTATTTGTAAAAAAATATGCTTCAATGAGACTTGTCATTGATTATAGAGCATTGAATAAAATCAATATTAAGAAAAAGTAACATTTGCCTCATATTGATGATTTGTTTGATCAACTCCAGGGAGATGAGTATTTTTTGAAGATTGATCTACGGTCAGGGTACCATCAGTTGAAAGTAAAGGAAGCAGACATTCCTAAGAATGTGTTTCGTCCTAGATATAGACATTATGAATTTGTAGTTATGCCTTTTGGGTTAACTAATGCACCTGTTGTATTCATGGATCTTATGAATATATTTTTCCGTGAGTTCTTGGATATGTTTGTGGTTATGTTCATTGATGATATTTTGGTTTTTTATCAATGTAAAGAGGAGCTTGAAAGTCATTTAAGGGTTGTAATGAAATCCTTAAAAGAAAATAAACTGTATGGGAAATTAAGCAAGTGTGTGTTTTGGTTACAGAAAATTTCATTTCTGGGTCACATTTCATCAACAAATGGCATAACTTTTGATCCCACTAAAACAAAAGTTGTTGATGAATGTCCAAGACCCAAAAATATAACCAAGATCCATATTTTTCTTGGTTTGGAAGGTTATTATCGGAGGTTTGTTATGAAGTTTTCAAGGTTATCTAGTCCAATGACTAAATTAACTCGAAAGGGTGTTATGTTCATCTGAAAAAAATAATATGATGATTGTTTTCAAGAATTTAAAAGAAGATTAGTGGATGCTCTAGTTTTGGCACTACCTTCTAGAAACGAAGAGTTTGTTTTTTACAGTGATGCTTCATTTAAAGGACATTGTTGTTTCCTTATGCAGAATGATCAGGTAATTGCTTATGATTCACAATAATTGAAACCTCATGAGTTAAATTACCCTACACATGATTTGGAATTAGCTGCTATTGTTTTTTCTTTAAAAATTTAGAGGCATCTTTTGTATGGAGTAATGTGTGAAATATATACTGATCCCAAATGTTTGAAGTATTATTTCAATAAAAAATAATTGAAAATGAGTCAAATTAGATGGCTATAATTAATCAAATATTATGACGGCATGATTTAATACCATGCAAGAAAAGAAAATAAAGTGGTTTATGCTTTGTGTCAAAAAAGTAATGCTTCATTAACTATGTTACGTTTGGAACGAGATCCTTTGGTTTTTGATTTTATGATCTCTGGAATAGAAGTTGTCGGTTGTTTTTTTTCAGGTGTCAGTGGAATCATCCCTCTCAGAAAGAATTAACCAAGCACAAAAGGAAGACATTGAGTTGTAGAAATTGGTTGAGTTGGTTCAGAAGGGTATGTTTCTTGAATTTAACATTGATAATGATTGTGTTTTGAGGTCTAGGAAATGATTAAGTGTGCCTTGTGATTCCCAGCTGTAGAATGAGTTGTTATGTGAAGCTCATAGTTCCCCATTTTCAGTTCATCATGGCAGTACTAAGATGAATAGAGATCATAAAGAGTATTACTGGTGGGGTGGAATGAAAAGAGATATTATAGATTTTACTAAGAAGTATTTGACTTGTCATCAGGTTAGAGAAGAGTAGTAGTTGCCAAAAGGGATGTTTCAGTCATTACCGGTTCCAGAGTGGAAATGGGAATATATATCCATAGACGTCGTTGTGGGATTAACAAAAACATCTCGAGGTAATAATGAAATCTGGGTTATTGTTGATCTATTGACTAAATCATCTTATTACCTTCCTATTTGAGATAATTTGTCTCTAGATTAACTCTCTCAGTCGTATGTTAAAGGTATATTTAGGTTGCATTGTCTTCCCCCTCCATTGTATCTGATCGTGATCCCAGGTTTACTTCTAGCTTTGGAAAGACCTTCAGAAGTCATTAGGTAATGAATTAAATTTTAATACAACTTTTCATCCTCAATCAGATGGGCAGTTAGAACGAACGATTATGATATGTGAGGATATTCTACGAGCTTATTCACTAGTTTACCATGGAAGTTGGGACCAACATATTTCTTTGGTTGAATTTTCATATAATTATAGTTTTCATTCTTGTATACAGATAGCTCCATATGAGGAAATATATGGAAAGCATTGTCAAAATCCATCTTTTTTAGATGATGTTGGTGAATGAAAGCTGATGGGACAAGAATTGGTTGAAGAGATGTCATGAAAAGGTTAGTTGATTCATTAGAACATGAGAACAGCTCAGAGCAAGCAGAAAATCTATTTGGATAACCGGAGGAAAGATCTATCTTTAGAGGTAGGTGATCATTTGTTTCTCAAAGTTTATCCATGGAAAAGTGTGATGCGTTTTGGTAAGAAGGGAATGTTGAGTCCAAGGTTCATTGGACCTAATGAAATACTGGAGAAAGTTGGAGAAGTTGCGTATAGAGTGGCTTTACCACCACGTTTATCTCAGGTACATAATGTTTTCCTATTTCAATGTTGAGAAAATATACTCCAGATCCATCTCATGTTTTGATCCCATTGGTAGTTCAGTTGGAAGAGAATATCTCTTATGGGGAACAACCAGTCGATATTATTGACCATAGAGAGCATGTGTTGTTGAATAAAATAACCTTTTAGGTAATGGTTTTCTGGAAAAACCATATCATTGAAGAGGAATCATGGGAATATGAAAATATTATGAGGGATAAATACCCCCACTTATTTTATAATTGACTAAAAATTGCAAGGATGCAATTCCTAAAAGGGGGGGGGGGTGATGTAAAATTCCCAGTAAATAAATAATAATACATTTCAATGTTTATTAATATTTGTTAATTAAATATTTATTTTACTTTTAAGGGGATGCTATGTTCAATAGCGTAACAAATACGCAACATTAGGTTTCTTTGAAATCTCACGTTGCACACTAATAATAAAATATTATTATTTTAAAAGGTAGTTAATGCCTATCCATTGTATTAGTGGGAATTAATAGAACTAAATACAATATGATTATACATGTTTGTTAAATATTTTACATTTATCCAATAAATGAAAGAGGCTTAAAATGTGAATGAATCTAATTTTAAGCATAAATTTCATTAAAGGGTCGTTTTACCACCTTTTAATGGAGAACCCTCATTAAATATATTTTTTGTCACACTTATATTTTATAATTTAAAAAATAAAATTCTTTTTTATAATAGGGACATCAAAATTTTCTTTGGATTAAATTTTGGTATTTTTCTGAAAAAATTCATTTTTTATGAATAATGAAAAATACTATAATTTAATTCAAAAGTGCATTTTCATCTAATTTATTTATATGGCTAGATTATCTTTTCAATTGTTTTTAAAGTGAAATTATAATATATTTTTACCATTACGTATAATTTTGGTCATTGGAAGTAATTTAATTTTGAAATTGGACATAAACAAGTGTCAATATTTTGATTATTATTATTTCTTAAAAACACGCTATTTGTTTTAGCAATGGGAATTAATTTTAAATTAATTTCTGCCACTTCTGTGTTTTGAATTTGAAAAAATGGATTCCATATTTGGAATTTGTAGGTCTAAAATTTTTAAATAGGTATTTTTTATTTTTAGACATTTTAAATATTTACTTCAGTAAATATTTTATTTACCATGATTAAAAGGATAAATATAATAAATAAGGGTAAAATATAATATTATAATAATAATAAATAACCCTACCATATGTCATAATCCTATTTGATGATACATATCCGACCATGGTCATCCTTGGGTCAATGTTGGGACCCCATGGATCCACATGGGAGAATCAATGACACTTTATATTAATTAATTTAAAGTAAAGACAAAAATGACAAAAACATATATCTGTTATTGAATCAATTTTTACATTGGATTATATAAGTTATCATTTCGACTATAAATTATTTTTGGAAATATAATATTATTAACTACATCATAATATTTTTTTTATAATTTTTGGACATCAAATTTATTAAATTATTTACGACACAATAATGATTCAATATTTACTTCATTAATAAATGATTTAAATAAATAATATTTTAAATATTAAACAAAATACCCAAAACCTATCCAATCTTTATTAAATTATCTTATTTCGACCATGAGTCATCTTAACTTTGATTTTAACTAATTTTTGTCCTTTTGAAACTGAAGATGAGGTTATAATTATATAATTGTTTCAAACTTTCCTAAAGAGCCCCTCCTCTCCCTTATAAAAATCCCTCACTTCTAACTCATTACTCACACTTTTGAAGCCTTTTTCATGTCCAAAATCTACTCTAATAATCTCTCAAGATCCCTCTCATCAACCTAGAATCCTTAACATATGCAGAAATCACCTAAAGAAACCCATTTGGTTCTAACCAAGGGGAGTTACCCAAATTAAAGGCAATGTCTCCTCCTAAGTTCTTTTATTTTATTTTACTTATCCAACCCCATAAACTCTTTTTATTACATTATTTTGTAACAAAAAAAGTATCATAAATATAATAGGATGTTGTTATAAGAATTATTCGAACTACATTTACACACACCTCCATCTAATGGGTAAAGAATATATTGTTTCTGTAGATGGCAAACTAAAGCCTCATGAAACGATGATTATTTAGTTGTCTCCTACCACCGCTCATGGTGGCCATTAAGATGGAACCATATATATATATGATATATATTAAATTTATTTTTCCTTTATGCTTCCGTATTTTTCATTTATTGAATACCTTTATGCTTTCCATTATGGGTATACGTGATAATATTATTTGAGGAAGTGCGGACAACTGCCCCCTCAAAGTGATATGAATCATTCATTCCATACTTGGTAGGTATAAAGGATAGAGTTATTGATATTATATATTATACTATACTAGAATTATTATATAACTATGTGTCATTATGTTTAAATTCGAATAAAATATGAAATAGAAATTAAACTAGCGTTCATGTGTACGTACGACTTACCGTCTCCATGAATGGTGCATTTCACTTCATACCTCGAAATTTTATGTACAATTATAAATACATGTATATACTGTATATATATGATATATATGATATCTAAATCATGAATATAATTTTGGATATAATTAACTTTTTACCACATGAACAACATGTAATTATAAGAAGTCTATTTTTGACTCAAGTACCAAATATTGACAGAATGACTATTATTAACATAAATGATTACCTAATGTTTATGACATGGTAATATGTGATATAAAAAGAATTATTAACTCGAAAAAGTTTCTTAAGAAAGTATAAATTAACATGAATTATTTATTCTGGAAATGAAAGAAAAAACAGGTCAAGCCAAACACAAGGTAATGTAACTTCTTAAACCAATTCCCATTCATTGGGTTGATCTTATTTTTGTTATTTATCTCATTGTTTAATTTACACAAAACATTATTTTATTTTGTGTATAAAACCTTTTTAATTTTATTAAAAAATAATATATTCTCTATGAATCATTTTAGTAAAAGAAAAAAATATGTTTCTTTTTAACATACACGATGACATCGACCTTTCCACCACCACGATTATTATTTGATATTTAGATTCCTTAACAAGACGTAATGTTTTTAAAAGATAAATAAATACCAAATAATATTTTACATATTTTGGTATTGAAAATAGTTTTTGAAATGGATTGATTATTTCAATGTCTTGAAATGAATTATTGTGATTGCAATTGAAATTTTATTAGTGAAATGTATGTATTTTCAATACATTATGCGTTATCATTTTATTTTATGGGTTGTTACATGATAGACCAAGTGATGGGTGGCGTTGTGATAAACCAGGATAGGGGGTTACTTTATAACCTCAAATTCATTGGGTATGGAAGTCGGCTGAATGGTTATTCTATTTAGTGATATGTGTGGAAGTTGACCATATGGTTATTCCATTTAAGTATATTTATGTTCCATGTTACCTTTATATATTATGTGTTCATTGTATGGGTTTTATGGAAATATGTTGGTTATAAAAGGGTAAGAAATTATCTTTTATTCATTTAATAGTATGTACTACTTTATAATGGTCAAAAGTATTACTTGTGATAAAGTATTCATGGTTTACTTGTTGTTTTGAGAAACTAACAGGTTTACTTCTTTGTGTACCCCTTACTGAGCTTTTTGTGCTCATCCCATGTTTTTGAATTTTTTTCACAGGACATAAGGTAGAATAGGTTCAAGGACGGGATCATGGAAAAGTTATGTTGTATGAAACATGGAACTAGACAGGACTCTTTTTTTCAATGAGTTTATATTTTGTGGAAAAAAATGGAAACTCAGTAGAAGTGTCTACTTTTTCATGTTTTGAGAAGTAACAGTTGTGTCCTAATTCTCTAAAATATTAAACCTGATAATATCCTCAATGTTTATTATTCATTTAATTCAATATCATGTAATGTTTTAAGACCGTGTCCTTATAAAGAGTATTGGGTAAGAATTTTAAAATAGTAAACTCTTAAGAGGTGTGAGGATTATAGATGGTGAGGGGATGTATTTATAGTGGAGGAGAGAGGTGTTTTTTGATTATTTTATTAATTATTTTATTATTTTTGGTCAAGATAAGAAATTATGATGATTCCATGAATAAATAAATTAAATAGAGAAGAATGTTTTGATATTATGGTGCATAAAATTGTGATGACTCAAGGAATAATGTATTTGACATATATTGTATATATTCATTAAATTAAGGTATTTTACTATTAAACAAAAATAATCAATTTTGGAAAAATCAAAACAATTAAACTGATACATTTTTTGGCATGTTTAATTTAAAAATTACATCACTTAATGAAAGTAATTTTCTAAATAAGAGAAATTAAATATTTAAATAAAATCTTGATTTACACAAAAAAATATGGAATTTAATATTACAACTATTTTTATGACTCTTTAGAAAACTCATTTAAGTCTCATAAAATTATCATATAATCTTAAGAAAATAAATAATAATTTATGAATATATTTTATGAATTAATTTTCTTTCAAATTTATAAATTAATTATAAAATTTTAAATAAAAACTTAAGTTTCAAAAGAATTCATACACTTAATTTATTTTGTTTAAAAATTTATTTACATATTTTAGGATATAAATATTCCATAATTTCATTTATAAGATAACCAAATATTAATTATACTTTCATATGTGAGGTTATTATTCTAACTGACACAATATTATTCCAAAGGTCACCTCACTATTCATAAAAAATTAAACATATTAGAAATATACAAAACAATAAACCAAAGTAAATTTTGAGACAATGATTTCAAAAAAAAAATATATGTTGTAAAATATAATTTTTAAAAGTGTGATAATTTATATTTAAAAGTAGTTCTCCATTAAATGGTTATAAATATGCATTTAGAAAAAATGTACCTTTTTTATATGTAAAATTTTATTTATTCTTATTTTATCTCTCTAAAAATAGTTTGGATGAAGCTGAAAATATTTGATTGTATATACAACATATAAATATCAATAATACATTGATATTTTTTAAATTTAATATATTTATAAAATAATTTATTTTGGGAACTAAAATAGGTTTATTAAAAATACAACATTTATGTTTAATTTGTTTTCGATTATAATAAATTGGTAACCAATTAATTAATTTTATAAACATTAGTAATATATATTTTCATAATTATCATAATATCATTTATCTATACTATTACCAACACAGAAAAGATAACTATAATGATTAATTACATTTATTTAATAGTTTTTTAATATCTTTAGTTATCAATGAAAATGATTAAAAAAGGGTATACCGTAAATTCTCAGGTTTGTTACATTCTCCCCTACATTAAAAAATTGAAACATCACAATTTTAAATTTTAAATATAAATCATTGGTTAATACATAGAAATTTATTTGTGGGAATCCCACATTAGAAATAGGGTAAATATAATATCCTCTTAAAAAGATGTAAAATGGAAAAGGGAAGGTCACCACAAAACTAGGATTTTAGGTTGGAAATCATTAGTGGAAAGAAATAACTTGGAAATGGAAGGGGAATCTAACTACCACATTCTTATGGATAGAGATATAAAGTATGATCATTATAATGTTAACCATAAAAAACCATATATCTATGATTGGTTAAAATACTATTGATTTCATAAAAGGAATAGTAAACAAAAAAAATTTTGTGTTCCAAAATATTTTTCCTAATGCTGAGAGATCCATTTAATATTTGGATAAGAACATGATAAAATAAATTTACTTGATTAATTTACATGTCATAAATATAATCTTAACATTTATTTGTCCATCGATCTATTTTCTCTTCAGCTATTAAATGAAAAATGAATTTTAAAGATGAATGTTTTATGCCTGAATAAGTTTTAATGAATCATATAGTCCATAAGTTATTACTAAAACAATTATGTATTAATAAAAAAAGGAATTTATAATATGATATGAATTAATAATATTTTACAATGTGTAATTTGATCCATTCCACAATTAGATAATCATTAGACTCGTCTATAACATGTCTATCCACAATTAATGAAACATTTAGAAGGAAGGTCACAACATTTCACAAGTAAACATAATATAAGATTCTAGAAAGAATGTATATATTAAACACACGTTAAAAATATTTGAACATTAACCTGTTTTAAAATGTTATAAAACATGAATTCTTCAAAGAGTAAAAAGTCTAGTTATCCTTAAATCAAAATATCTAATAATTTATTCCTAAAAGAAACCATCCTATCACTAACCACCTTCAGGGTCAACTATAATATCCCATAAATATATATTTAATATTATATCAACATACATCATATATTTAGGGTTAGATTTCCCATTTCAATCATTTTCATGAATATCTAAATAAAACCGAATCACTTTTCTTTATTTTTTGTGCTATTCATGACATACATCCAATTCTATATAAATAAGTACTACAATATTGTTTTATTGTATCTCATGATTTTTATAAGAAAATAATTATTTATGAAATAGTCAAATAACATAATTATTGAATCCAAACACTAGAATATTAATAATTATTCTTCATCTATTTTTGTATAACAAGCATGACTATGATCCATTATCCTCCTTTTGTTTATGTTGTTTTTATGCTTCTGATAATGATTTTTGTAGTGTCCCATCTCAGTAAAGATGAATCCCTGAAAATAATAATATTTTCACCTTTTCGTACAATCATAATCATGGTGTCTTCTTTCTCTACACATTAATCATACTCCTTTTTCCTATTAATCATATACTACGGTGTGGGAAGAAAACTTTACCTTCTTCATTTTATCTATATTTTTTCCATCATTCTTCTTCTTATGTAACACCGCTTTTATTTCATAAAAAATATACAATTCTCTCTTTATCATGTTTAAAAATGATATTATTTCCACATATGATGAGAATATTTAAGAAACTACTTCCCTTGGAAATACTGGATTAAATATATTACTAAAATGATCATTCTTAATCTTTATATTATTTGAATTGATGTGGTTCCCATTATTTCCATTATGAACAGTTTCTAAAAACCAAATACAATAGATTATATAATTAAATTAGTAAAATGTATAATCCCAACCCAAGTTAAATAAAAATCATAAATTGAAAATTTCAGGTGTAGAAAATTTCATCATCATAAAAATGGTATCTTTGGGGATATATTTACTAATAAATACTTTATAATGGTTTGTAATGAAAATGTGAATTGGCATAATCATATCCCCTAATAGTGTCAAACCACAAGTTTATTAAGGAATATTTCTATGTTCCAAGTTACACCGAGTTTGTCCTGACACGCCATGTCTGTGTTTTTACCCCTAGGTATAAATGTTCTAGAACAACATCCACTTGTAGTGTCCAGAAATTAATTTATTTCTTAGAATAATGATATATTCTCTACCTTATAAAAATTCAAGGATGTTCTTCTATTCTTATCTTCAATGTCTATCCTCATCTTATGTTCCCTAATATATGTTTAATAAATCTATTTTCTTTGGTTTCTACTAAACATTCACTAATTCCAACATTACAGACCTCTACCCCAATTACCCATTATCGGTGACTTACTTGTTTGTGTTGGTATAATACACAAGGGATTCGCATCCCGAAACACCAGTTTGTTTAGTTGATATGGAAAGCCAAGATATATAATAATTATTAAATTAAAACATGGAAGGGAAAACAACAAATAAACCCCATTGGATACATCCATAAACTCATAGATTATCCTTATAATTTTATCATAATATACATCCTTTCATCCTATAGAAATATAAAACATAATGAAATGTGATATCAGATGCTCAGTAAGGGTAGGAAATATAGCAACAGATACGACAATAAATATAAAAAATAAAGCATGGTCAATAACTAAAAACAGATTACATTAAAATAAAATAGTAATCAAAATATTGTAGGATTAATATATAACTACATAATTATATATAAATAATAACATGAAAAAAAAATTTCACCATATATATTCGTCTAGTAGAATAATCACATGGAATATCAATTAATGTCATCATAATGAGGGAATTTATATTATTATAAATCATAAACACACCACCATGTCCTTGGAGAAGAGTTCTATATAAATTGATAAGGTATTGGCCAAAACCTAGTCCAATTTGTCTCATGAGACATACCGATGTATCGAGAAGCTATAACTAGACCCACCAATTACTTACTATGTCCAATGCATTCCTCCTAAGAAGAATAATAAATTTAGAAAAATATATTTAAATAAAAGTGTCTCATACCAAATTTATATATTTTAATAATAACCATAGATAAAAATAATCTAAATAAGTCATTTATAAACTTATACAAGAAATAACCTTTTACATTGTAAAGATCTGATCTTTTGGAAAATAATTTCTCATTTTTTTTAAAAATAAGTTATAAAAATTTAAACCTAAGAAAATAAAAAATATGGAAAATAGAAATTTTTATGGGGAATTAATGATTTCCAACTGAAGTGAAAACATGTAAAAATTGTTTTTAAGAAACATTAGAAATAAGCCATTTCAATGTATTTTGAGGGAAAATATAAAATATTTTTTAATTAATAAAAAGAATAAATAGTATTCATAAAACTAGAAAATCGATAGAATAGTTTATTATGATAATAATAATTTTTTGGAAAAATATAGGTGTCTTAAAATAAATTATTGATTGTACATTAAAATGATTAAGATATTTGAAATATTCCTTTAATCGGGCTTTCATATTAGGGGGAATTAAAAAGGGAACCATGTAAGGAATGTATTTCCACTAATAAGAAATATTTAATAATCCAAATATATATTTTTGAAAAATAAAATAAATATTGATAATAATTATAAAAATATAATGAAATATAATATTTTGTTGAAGAGAGGGAGAAGGCGTAAACCGAATGAAAATTGATGGTTCAGGGAGAATCCTTTACCACATTTAAAGTAGTCAAACAGTATGCCCTATAAAATTAATAATAATAAAATGTAATATTTATAACATGAAGATAAATAGATTCATAATATTATACATAAATTTGAAGTTTACATACACCACACAGAAGAAATAGTGTTGCATAATGCATATCTCACAAAAATAAATGTGAGATGTGAAAACCCTTACCTTATGTCTAGATGTTCCCTTCACTTGATCATAATTTCTGGAATAATAAAATGAAATACATTAATTAATTAATTAATTAACATTTATACAGGTAAATTCTTTTAATAATTTTATCATTTTCCTTAATAGAATTATTTATGAGTTATAAAATATAATTTTATCACTCGGGAGTATTTCCTTCAATTTTTTTCATGATCAGTTTCATTGTATATATATATTGAAATCAAAAAATGAGAATATAAGATTAGAATTAAAATTATATATTAATAAATAAATTAAATAATTTTAAACTGTTATAAATTTCATTCAGTTATATGTGATGAGGATTAATAGTTAGATAATAAATTAGTGACAACTATTTAGATTATTTTTGGCGTTCTGTGATTATCACACCCTAGTTTTATGTTATGAATACATATTATGTATATATACTAGTAAAATAATCTTAAATAAGTTTTAATTCCTATATTATAGTCTTTATTCACTATCAAAATGGTCTTATGACCAATTTTGAGGGAAGAATTGAAAAATAAAAACACGTCGTCCACAAAAGAGGTAAATGGGAACCTCCTGAACGATTTTTTATTTTTGGAATAAAAATGGGAAGAGGAGAAGATCCTTGATGGTATATTTTACGTTTCCATAATAAAATTATATTATATATAATATTCAAGAGTAAACATGAATTTTTTGAATGATTATGTGATGGAAAAATAAGAAAATAATTGAAATTGAAAGAAATTGAAAGAGAAGGATGAAGGGTTTTAACTCTTGAATTATTCTCCTTGTGAACCTCCTTAAGGTGATTGGTATTGGAGTTTTTGTGTTACCAAAGGCTCCTAGATTCATGGAAGAGACTTGGTTATAGTATTAGGTAGTAATTTGGCAAGATTAAATGCTTAATATGTGTGATAAGAAGAGTTGGTGATGGGTTGTATTTATTGTATAGGAGAGGGGGTTTTTTTATTTTATTCATTAGTTTATTATTTTGGGTCAAAACAAGAAATATGATATTATTCAATGGCTAAGTACAATGAATATTGAAGTATATTTCAAGACAATGGCTCTTATATCTATGATGACTAAATGAATAGTGTGATTACCATCTAATGTATGTATACTATAAATTACAATATTTTACTATACAAAAAATTCAAATATTTTAGAAAAATCCAAAAAATTAACCATAACCACTATTGGAAAGGTAGATTTTTAAAAATAACACCATATTATATAAAATAATTTTATAAATATGTGAAATTTAATTTTTAAAGAAAATCATCATCTAATCAAAAAATACTTATTTTAATATTATAACTGTAATTATGACACATTGAAAAATTTATCAAGTTGTCCTAAAATTATATTATAATAATAGGAAAAAAACATTTAATTTATGAATTTATTTTATGAAAATAATATTATATTAATTCATTAAATTAATTATAAAATTTTAAATAATCATGTATGTTTCCAGAAAATACAAACACTTAATTTATTATTATTAAAATATTTATTTACTTATTTTATTATATCAATATTCCATATTTTCATTTATAATATACTTACTTTTTCCATTCTTTAATATGTGATGTTACTTTTTTAGAGGCCACATTACTATTCATAACGATAAAAATATTATCCAAATGTTACATTACTATTCATCGAAATCAATCTTATATGAAAAATACAAAAATTTAACCTATGAAAATTTTGATATTAAAATTTCAAGGATAATGTTCATATTTTCAAACATAATTAATCAAAGTGCCCAATTTAATATTTAAAACATTTTTCCATTAAAAGGTGGTAAATCTATGTTTAGTGAAATATATCCTTTTTATTTGTAAAAATATATTTTTTCTTATCTTATCTCTCTAAAAGTAATTTGAATGAATGTAAAAAACAATTATATAATATATAATATATAAATTTCAATAATAACAGTTAAAAAATTAATACAATTTATTTATATAAAATTTTATTTTGAGAATAAAAATAGTTTTTTAAAAATACATCATTTATGTTCAATTAGATTAATTCATAATTAATTGGAAACTAATTAATTAATTTTATAACCAATTTTTATCTATATTTTTATAATTCAGTAAATCTCATTCAATAATCCCTTTAACAACATCTAAGATATTTCTAAAATAGTTAAAAATATATATATAATATTTTGTTAAGCTTATAATATATCAAATAATATAAATTAATGAAAAGATATATAGTAAAATATTTGGGTGTTACACCTTGGGAAAATCCAAAGGGTTATGGCTTGGAGTGTCCCATAATTGAAGGGCCACTAACCCAAATCCCATATATCTCCATGTTGTAGACTCCCATACTACAATGTTGAGATCTTCACCAGCCCAACTCCTACACTATGTCATAGATCACCTTATGTTGACATAAATAAGTATCTAAGAAACTATGGAATGGTCTCCATAACATTAGTGTTGTCATTCATCGGTAGCATAACCTTGTCCTAATGATGTCTAATGTGATATTGTTAACTACAAGGATGATAAGTGATATAGTGTAGCCTCTTTGGATACATTGTACCATATTACTATATTTTTAATCTTTCTGAAAAAATAATCAAACCACCTAAAAGAAAATTTTAATCAATGGTAATGAGAAGAAAATGATGAAAATATGTAAAAATGTTTAATGTAATTAAAATAACATCTAAAATGAGGTCATAGTGTTAGAGACAGTGGTGGGTGAATGAGGCCATATCTTAGAGTGGAATGAGAGGATAATGACCTTGTGGAAGGGGCTTAGATATGGAAAAAACATTGGTAAATGATGATTAGAGGTATTTTTGAAAAATGGAATCAACACATCTTGTTATTACCAGTTGTTTGAAAATATGTGATATAGTTTAAGTTGATGGTCTAGAAAGGGGTAGATTTATGAAGAGTAGAGAATACAGAGTGGGCTTAGGTAGTCCAATATGTAGTTCATGATAGGAAAACATAGTAGAGATGTTGGATATGGATAGAAATTGTTTTAATTTTAGTGAATGAATATATTTAGGGTTTTGAAAATATGGAGGTGATTAGGGTTTCATTCAATGATTTTTAATTAGTCAGGATCAGATGAATGTATCATTACTATATGTTGAGTTAAGTGGAGAACTATTAGTGGTCAGAGACCTAGTGGTGGGATAAAAAATAATATCTCTATGATGTTTTTGATGGTGTATCCTAACTTAGAATGGAAACCTAGAATATCCCATGGCAATGTATAAATGGGTGGGTGAATCACAATAACCTAACCTATCACAACGGTGGGAGGGCTATCCAATTATCCTCCACTTAAGTAGCTTGAGATTCCAAGATCCCTTCCTCATGGGATAGTTACTCCACATATATTATAATATAATTTTGTTTAAATGTATTATCTAGTATATTGGTTAATTTATCTTTGGAAAAAATTTCCCCTTCAAGGGTTCCTATAGATCCACACACCCAATTCCACTTCCCTCATATGGGTAGATGTTCTCCATAAGAGTGGACTTTCCCATAACACATAGGGATATGTATCATTCCTTGAGGGTTACCACATGGACTATTAAAAAATTCTTAATAAATTATCATATTTTTTCATGACTAATGGGATAAGACATGTGATAATTCAATACAAATTGTTTGAACATATAATGTGACTTTTTAATACCATTCCCCATTAAAGACCCTTTATATTTTTTTCATAATTTTTTGTTATTTTTATTTGTAAGCTTGATCAATGGATTCATTTGTCTTTTTAGGAGAATTCTTATGGTATGGTACACAGTTGATGAAATTGTTGGGAGAGTGCAAGTAACTCACATAGAATGTGTCCACTATAAAATAAATGGGGTCATGTACTCCCATGACCACGTTTTTCAAAAAATTCATGGGCCCCCATATAACCAACAGGACTAGAAACCCCTCTCAAATGAAAAACATGTAAACCATCATTGAATTTTGAACATACTTAATCGATGTGATTTCCCTTGATTGAGTTTAATCCCAATACTTGGGAGTTGTAATACATCATGTGGCATACGAACAATGGTGAATCAAGAGGCCCCCACTTAGAAGTTAAAAAATATTATTTGGCATCTAAAGAAACTATGTATATTGGATTCTATAGGTCTAGTGATTCTATGGACACCTGAAGTTCCTTATCATATATAACCTTTATGGTGTTGAGATGTGTTATTATGATTTCACTACTACATTAATAGTTTAAAACCATGAATCATATCTTGGTTTTAATTTGTTTTATACCATAACATTAGCTATTGATTTTTCTTTTTGTTTACACCTCCATTATTATATTATGTACACCCTTCTGGGTAAATTAAAAATCAAAGCTATATAAGAATTCATACCAAAAAATTTATGTATTATATATAGATAATGGAATATATGAGGGTGATCATTAAGGATGTGCCAATTACAGAGTTGGTTGTTGTTATGTTCAATGATTATGAAAATAATTGGTGTTTTTTTATTTTAATTGATGTGTGGAGGATTTTCTCTTTAAATTTATTTATAAATATTTCAAGTTGGGATATTGTACTTATATACTTTACATTATTTATTGTGTTTTCATTTTTCATACTATTATGGATTTTTTTAATTTTCCACATGTATATTTGTATATTATTAGTAATCATGTCAAGAATATCATTTTTATATTATTGTTAGGAGAAATATGGTTGTGAGTTGAATTTTTTTCTAGACACTCTCGTGTAATTTATATTCCTTATTAGTGATAATAATTATCCCTTAGATTGTTAAGGATATAATTTGGTTAGTACATTCAACATAACTATTGGCCTTGGTTGGGTCTTGATGGGGAATGTCATTAAATATATTGTTCCCCAAGAGAATGATCAACCTACCAAATATCACATTAATTCATATCTCAAACCAAAATCATTGGGATCTAAATATCAATTAAAGTAGGTAAATAACACTTAAAACTTACAATCATTTTTTAATTGAGAATAAAAAATTGGAAAATCCTAATATTTAATAATTTTAAAGAATCCAAACTACCCATATTTAATTCATACACATGATGGTTTTGATTTTTTATAATATAACTACAGAAAAATATATTAATTGATATATGATCATAAAATTTTATAGAACATAAATAATCAATGTTCATCCTAGAGTTATAAAAAATATTAATCAATATATTTGATTAAAAAAGGAGAAAATAATGTTTTATAAAAGCCCCCAAAGTATTTGAAATTGTTATTCTATAATATTTAATGGGGAATATGGTGAAATTTATCACTGGAAATTTTATACCTTAATTAATGAATATTCATCTTAGTTAACAACAATTGTATTAGTTTTCAATTTTAAATAAAATCATAGTTTTAATATCACCATGAATATTTATTCACATTTTTCACAATTTCATTAAATAATTACAATGTATCCAAATACCAAGATCCAATGATCAAAATTGAAGGATCCAATAATAATAAAAATAATCATATGTAAAACCATATATTATTTCATTATAAAACATCAAACTCAGTGATCTTTTATATTAAATGAAATTATAGAATTATGTATTAAGATAAAAAATGTTTGGATTTACATGAAAAAAGTCGAGAATGGATCTCATATCTATTACTGGAAAATACTTGGCATGTTTATATTACCTAATAGATGGCAGAGGGAAGAGATAGAGAAGAATAAACATTCTCTCATAATAATAGCTTTGTATATGAAAATATTGGAATTTTTAAATATGTACTTTCTCGATAAAATATTCAATATATTGAATTTCGGGGGTGTGAATCCTAGTATCATAGAAAATAAATATTTATCTTTATAGATTTAATCTAATTAAAATAGTTTAATGGTTAAATTATTTATTATTTAAAATACAAGGTGACATAAAAAGTATTGCGTAGTTACATAATAAGTATCACATATAAATATAATATTTTATAAATAAACCATTAATGGTAATAAAATATAAGGCCATTAAGGTGTCACTATATTAGTATACACATGAATTGGAAATTATACACATGGTTTTATCCATATTTTCATCAAATAGGTTTATGATTCTATAATTTATCATGTTATAATAATTTATTTTTAATCTATAATTCATTCATGTGTGCCTCAAATAACATGAGGGTGTAATGATATTTAACCCATTAGTGAATATTATCTAAGTTAATCATGATTCATAATCCTCGTGGAAGGTAATGTGTTTTGATAATATATTCTGAACATTGATAGTTGGAGAACAAGTGGAGATTCATTGTTTACTCATGAGAAAACAAACTGATTTGTGTTTAGTATTAAATCACTAAATATATCAAATAGAATTTTACATTCAATGAAAATGGTATACTTAGGGTGTGTATCTCAAAAAAATACCCATTATATGAGGTTTAAAATAAACATTAAATGTGAATCATCATACTATTATACATTTATTATGATAGACTTCAAGAAAATATATTCATGGGGTGGTTGGTTATATTCCTCGTAATGTGTTATGTTTTTCTTAAACATTATGTGATTTGGCCACCTATATAACACATATAACATTCATTTCTTTGATGAGAATGGAAAATAAGATGTAAGGTCATACATAGTTAAATTACATGTGATGTTATAAACTACTTATATGACTGATAAAATATATATTAACAAGGATGAAAACTTGAAATGTATTTACCGTTGTTGATCAATCATTTCTTAGAAAATTAAAAATTATTATGTAGAACTATATATGATTTATTTGGTTCATTTATTATTGTCATAGTTTATTTTTTAATAAAATATATTATATTATTATCCAAGAATAATTTGATGTATTTTTTGTAAATATTTATTAAGATATTGTTTATAATATAAATTATTCCAAATATCATTGTATCATGAGTAATACTAATGTTTTTTCTAGAGGTGGAACTTATCTTATGATTATGATTTTGGAATTAATATTCCATTTCAATTATATGGATCACTATAATGTTAAAAAAAGAGTTATATTAATAAATATTAATTTTTTATAATTTTTTAATAAAATATGACATATTTATTTGATATCTTATCAAAAATAATTTGTAGAGGATATTCAAAAACAAATTAGGTATAATATTTCTCTTGTTATTATATAAGATATATAATAGAGTAAAATATGTATGATTTTTTGTATCCTTTATTTATTTAGGGATGAAAAATGATATTACAAGCACTAATTGGAATATTTTGACATTAATAATTTGACTAAATCTATATAAAATATATCATGGATATAAAATATGCTTATATAATTAGTATAAAAATAGAAATTTGATATAGAGTGATGTGTATATAAATTTTTGTTGTAGAAATAAATTGACGAATATAATTATTAACACTATTTTTGTGATATTGAGGTATAATAAATTTCTCCATGACACTTCTACAATAATGTTATAAAATGATGAACTTATTATTTTTGATATTTCTCAAATATCCCAATGAATGTTTATTTGTTACATTGTAAAATTTTATAATTAATACCATGTGTTACAAGTATTTTATTGTTTTATAATTTCTAAAATACTAAATGAATTAATATTAGAATCTAATGGATTCCTATATTAATGTGGTTTGTCATGTTGAGATTGAATTCATGTTTGGTATATCTTATAGTTTACGATATCCTTAGTTCTATTTCTCTTTAATATTATATTATATATGCTGATAAAGTAAATTAAAAATCATTCCATCAAGTATTTTTTGTGATTTAAACATTCTATGTATACCTATAAAGCCAAAATTAATATTTTTTGTCCTTATAAATTTTTTTCATGCAAATTAAGTAATGTTCAACTTAATTAATCATATGTTATGTTATTTATTTTTGGTTTCAAAATCTATGTTTACAATTTTAAACTTCAAATAATATATTTTTTGTCATTCAATTATTAAGGTTATCTATTAAATTTTTTTAATATTTCTTTAAAAAAATATAATTATCCAAAACATATATGACATAAAAAACATGATTCTCTATCTAAATAGTTATATAATGAGATAAAATATGAATCATGCTCAAAACATCACAGATTATAGATCATGTTACACTAATTGATATGAAGCATGGGGTAATAATCTTATTAAGAGAATATTTAATAATAGTGTTTATTAAATAATTTTTTTAAAACATGATACTCAATAAATAAATTTCCTCTATTGAAGAAATAAATGAAATTAAAATAAAATTCAATTTCATTGAAATCTATATTATATTTTTTTGATTAACATATTTATTGGTGTTATACCACAATAAGTGTTCTTCATAATGAATAAATACAAAATGTGTACAAATAACTTACTTTTTTAGAAATAAAATTATCTAATTCTAACTCATGGGTATTATATACTTATTAAACATAAAAAAACGTACATGTTTCTATACAAACCAAAATAAAAAAAATAACACTCAAAACAAAATGTAGATATATATATATTAGCAGTTTAGAATGATTTGTTTCATTATAATTTTAATATATGATATATGCATACATAGTGAATTAATTTAAAAATATAAACACTTTTATTATGTTATAATGAAATCATCCCAAACAACCTAAGAGAGGGTTTATTACTATGTGAGATTTATCTATTCATGTATAAATGGATCTGGTTCTATCAAAGGAAAGAACAATACAAATCTATCCCTAATAACTAATCATCCAAAAAATATATGTATTGGAAATTAAATACATGATCATAATGATTTTACCTGGTTATACAAAAAGGGTTACTCTAAGGTTTATACATTAATGTTGAGTTGATATACAAGGGGAACTAATATGTACTATTTAAATTATAATAATTTTTAGATGCGATCACTACTGATATATGGTTCCCTCCAACAATTTAAATCATTATGAACTACAATGATATAAGCATTATAATAAATATTAACAAAAAGGTTAAACAAAATGATAACACTAATATTATTGAACACCATTCAGTGGGGGTCCTTCCATTTGTGCTTTAATATTCATAGATGAAATTTGATAATCAATATTATTCTCTATATGGGAACTTATATTTTTTTGAAGTATCAATTCCTCCTTTTTCTGAAGATTTATTATTTTAAAATATATAATTTTCTTTTTCATATATTTAAAATATTTAATTTTAAATTGATATAACATAAAATGATGTATGTAATCCCAATATTGGACAAATACTTCTCTGATTACAAGTGAATGTAATACACCCTTAAGAGATCATTAACCTTGAATTTCCTGATCATCCCAAAGCATTAATTTTTTAATTCACCTATCCAATAGAACATAAACATGGACCTTAATTAGTTAGTGATTTCTATATCTACCCTATACTCCTTAAACTGTGACATAATTAATTTAACTTCATGACAAATATGACTAATTTGAAATTTAAAACTACTTACATCATGAATCATCACTGCATAATCATATTTTCCATGAACAATTCATCAATTATTACAAACACCATAGCATTATGACTTTTATCATATTTATAGTACAATCCATAAAATTATCAAAAATGATTCATTCCACCATTATATAACAATACTATATAATCCAATTTAGTTACTCATACACATATGCCTCCATGACCTCCTATATATATATATATGTTTTACCCCATGGAACATTGGGATCTTGTAATTTAATATTATATGATTAGAAACATAGTTCATATAAACAAAATGTTTCATGTACATACTCCTGTGTGATTATATCAGCAACACTATAGAAATGGAATAACCAACCTATATGTCCATGTTTTGATTTTCCTCAAGGATACCACTATGAAATAAAAAATTAAAATATTTTCAAAATTAAATTTTACAGAGAAATTGTTTTTTAGATCTGCATAATCTTTCCCCAATCATAGTAATCTCCACTACATTCTAGTCAGTACCACTATGTTGTTTGCTGATATACTTTAAAAAATGACACATTTAAATCATTCCGCATATTTTATACCATAATATAGGTCACTAATTAATAAATATAATACATTAACAATGTACCTTTTAACTACATTTATAAAAAAACACCACATCACTTCCAAACATTACGTCTAAAATCCAATATTATCTAATAATTATAATGTCTTATATCAAATACATCCCTAGTTCGAACATTAACCTCCATTGGGTTTGTAGAAACCCAAATAATAATTCAAGACCATCAATACATTATTAAAGAATAAATAATAATAACACATTCTATAATTATAAGTCTTTCTGATTAATTATTAATGTCGAAAAAAAGATATCAAGAGAAAAATATATGATTACAATACATTCCACTTTTTATTGAAATTTTAGACAACATATAACTCTAATTTCATTATTTATATTGAACTCATTATATCTTGTCATCATTGATTTTTATATCCCCTATATTTTATACCAATCATTTTCATAAAATTCAAATCCCACGTGATATGATGGTTCTTATATAATACAACATCTGTGGAACTAGTTATTATCCCCTATGATCAAGGCAATGATTTCTTAATTTATATGAATTTCAATAATTACTCATGGACATAGAACCGATGAGAAATTTATTATGAAGCAACAGTTTCAAGGTTCATTAGTAAATTTTAACTGAGATAACTGATGTTTTAACCTAGTTAGGCTTTTAGATGTGTTTAAATACCAATATTTTGTAAATTATTTTCAAAGGATACAGTGGCCTATGTTTTTTGGTAAATTAATGAAGTGATAGAAGAGTATAAAACATAAATATTAGATTGTTTTTTATAAATATTTAATAAATCTCATAAAACCATTATTTATAAATATAGATGTTTATTGTCTTTGGAGACACCACACATAATCATCATATTTTATTAAATATATTCAACAAATACTTTGAGTTTCTTCTCATATATTACACTTCTTATAAGTAACCTACTTAAAACTTTTGTTCCTAACCTAGGGAAAAGGAAACATAAGAAAGACTGATATTAGATGTATTGTAAGGGTAATGATAGGATATATCATTTAAATGATAATAAGGGAAAATAAAATAATTATAATGGTGTTATAACATCATCATAGATTTTAAATTTCATATGAAATCAATAAAAGATCATCAATCACATATCATATAATAACAGTGGTTCAAAAAAATTACATAATCCATAGGAGTGTAGTATAATAAATAATAATTCATGATCTATGATAATATATCATAATAAAAATAAATAGTTTTCTTTCACACACATAATCATACAAAGAAAATCATATATAAAGGATGAATTTCAAGACTATCATAGTGGAAGAAGTCCCATAGTGTGTTGGGTTCAATGAAATAAATATTTTTATTCTTTTAATGGGTTTAATACCCATATAATATTAATTTATGTAATGATTTCACTCAATATTCCATCCTAACCATATTCATGGTTGATGCTAAAGAATATGATACTAGACAATGTCCCTTAATGAACAGGGTTTACTTCCCATTATTTTTCTTATTATCCCATTAGATATGATTATTTTATCCAATTAATTTAAGGAATATATAATTATGGTCCCAAACATCACATAATGAAAATAATAAAAAAAATCGAAAATTTCATAAAACAATTTTAAATTGATCATATCATATCCCATTGTAACAAAATAGGTTTCATAAAAATTTCCTCATTTCATAATATCATAACATATGAAAAATAATTGGGTTTCATAAATATTTAATCCTAATTTTATTAACCTGTGAGAATAAAATTAGAATCATTTAATCATCCCCAAACCATTTTCATAATAATACATCTAGATATAAAATTGGATAGTTTCATAATATTAGTTTCATAGTGAATTGTAAAAAACTTTAGTTGAATTTTACATAGATGAAAAATAAATCGAAAAGAGAATTTGAAAATTTATTTGAAAAATATGAAGTTTTTATATTTTAGTATATACTAAAAAATAAAAATATTATTATATTTATAAAAATATTTTCCAAGAGAATATCTATTGAAACTTGAAATGTAATTTTTAAATCGAAGAAATTTTATGATAATGGGAAAATATATTCAAGCAATAAATTTTAAAAAAATATCCTTTAAAATATTTTATACAAAGACAAGGATAAATAGTTGGAAACAATTTGAAAAAGTAAATTATTAAACCATTGAAAGGAAAATAAAATTTGGCTGAACATTACATTAAATGACCATTTTATCATTGAAAATAGCATTATTCAAAACATTTTAAAAAATAGGGATATTGAAGAAAACATTTCTTGACAAATGATGAAATAAGATCATTTTTTCATAAAAAATATTTTGTAATCATTATATGTACAAAATATAGTCATATGGTTCTATTACTTTTATATTCCATGAAAAACAAGAGGAGAATAAAATATTTTTTAAAGGATAATATCCTTGTAATTTCCCAAAATAGATATTTACCATAGGCAACTATGAAATGAAATGTGATTGGGATATAAACCCTTAACAAAATCCCTATGTTACTTTAAAAATATTCAAACATCTAATATTATAAATATATATTTATTATAAATCCATTTCAGTATAATATTAATACATAAATTACTATTTTCCATTCTTTTATAATTTCTAATTATCCCATTTTTCAATGTATTCATTAAAATGGACATTCAGTTGAAAACCAACCTATTTTTCATCTAGGATTCCGTTCAATGGTTCCATTAATTGATCTTAGATCAAGTTCTCATAATATAAAATATTTTAATGATGTAATAATTATCATATTTACTCCTTATATAAACATCTATAAACATTCATATAAAGTGGTGATCAAAAATTAATTACATCACTTTATGGAGGTGGTAGTCCACACATACATGTGGGTGATGTTTTCATATTTCAGAAGATTAAAAAAATAATAGAAAATAATATTATTTTATCCTAAATATAATTTATACTCATCAAATATATCCTTATTACCATCCATGTAAATAATAAATTAAAATTAATCACATCACTACATGGAGGCCATGGCTCACTAGTGCGCATGAGAGACATTATTATTCTCCAATAGATTGAAAAAAGATATGAATGGGATATAAAATTGACATAAAATATTCTAATTTAATTTATTATTATTCATACATCATTCTAGTAGGTTAATAGAACATTTATAAGATGTTTAGGGAGAACGAAAGATGAAATATACCAGTAAGAACATATACATATTTTTTGGGTATCCTCCTTATAAGAGAACCTTTTTGATTATTGTATTGGCTTCACGGGAATAAAAAAACATAAATTTCATGTATTACCAAATAATATGAGTATTTAAACTTATAAGGGTTGAGATAAATGGATAATGTTTCATGGATTGAATAAGAGAGGAGGTTCCCTTTTAAAAGTAAGGTGGGTTTAAAACATGTAATTAATTGAATCATTATTATATTATATATGTTTTAATCTAGTCAAGTGCCACAAAAATTACTTATAATTGAATCTAGTGAGGATATTTTAGAAATATAACCAATAAAAAAATCAAATTAAATCTTATTTTTGTGATATTTTAAACCATTTCCTATAGGTTAATCCTACTTTTAACCCATTTAATCATTAATATAGGAACAATATTTTTACCAGGACAAACATTCATTATAGTAAAACCTTAAGTGGATCTTATTAAATTTTACTAATTATTATTACTGAAAATATTTAATTTATTTTCAAATATTTAATGTTTAAAAATTCATTATATTCATTTCAAAATTAGTGCAAAAAATGGAATTAAAATCATTTCTATAAAAAAGGAATTTTAAGTATACAATTTAAATTATTCTTATTATTTTCCCTATAAAAAATATTATATGAAAATAAAAATATATTAATTAATATATTATCTAAATAATATTATATAATTATTCATCAATGTTTATAAATTTAAATAATTAAGATTAAAACACATTTCAAAAATAAATATTTCATAGAAAAATGCGACATTGTTACTTTTAGAAATTATTACTTATATATCAATTGGGTACAAATCCCACAATGAGTCCTATATCAATGTTTTTATAATGAATGTGTTTTTTGAAAAATATGGATGATTGTGAATGATACTGGATGGTTTCTATCAAAGTAGGTGTTTAAAGTGGTGTGGTTTCCAAGTGTTTTCCTTTTTTGGGGCCTCAATATCAATAGTTTCTTTTGGAATAGAAAGGTTTTTTTAAAAGGAAGTACATAGAATGGTATTTCCATGAACATTGTGTGGGTCATAAATTTTGGTACATGTAATGTAGAACCCCATATGAGGAATGGTTCATGAGATGGCCAGAAGTTCACAACGTGGTTCACGGTGATGGCATGCGGTATGCAGAAGGAATGTGGTACGTAAAAGGATTGAGTTACATGGGATGGATCTTCATTCATGAAAATGGGATGGTGATTTCTGAAACCAATATGGGTGTCAGTAGTGAAACGGTGACGGTGATTTTGGTCACTGCGTAGGAAGAATGAAGGTATGCAGACCGCATAGGGAAAAAAGTTTGTGAATGGTGCAGTACGTATTGATGGTGGTACAACATTAAATAATTGGGTAATAAAGGATTATGAGAGTTTTTGGAACTATTTTACTGTATAAGGATCTATAATCCCATCATTAAAAAAATTTAATTCCATTAGAGAAAATAATCACTCTGAGAATTCGACGAAGTCTGAAGAAAGTTCGTGAGGGGGAATTCGGTGAAGTGGTCCACGCGGAAGCAATTATGCTGCAGGTTTTTAGGAGAACTATATCCCATAATGTAAATGGTAGATAAAGGATGAAGGGATTTCACACAGAGGAGGAATATCCAGTACATGGATGAGGGAATGTAGAACTTGAATTAGGGGTAGTTCACAGAGGAGGAGCGGTCCATGAAATATGGAGTTTGTGGAAGAGGGAAGTTCAGCATGTGGAGGCGGTATGGGGAGTTTCTAAATAGTAGCATAAGTGGAGTAAATATTTGGAATAGTTGTTACATATATAATAATTTCATCTTATCATGTGGGGAAGAAAGGTGGTATGTGGTGGAAGCTATGCGGTTCACAGAGGACTCAAGGATGCATGGAAAATCTCTTGAATAGTTCATCACAACAATTTCTGCTAACCAAATAGTAAGTGAAATAGTGTATTTCATCAAAGATAGATATATGGACATAAATATATCATCCACCTATAGTTTATTGTACATGATTTCTTTCCAATTAAGATACCTACATGTCTATAAACTGTGATTGGATCTCTTCCAAGAGCATTGAGCGAAGGAAGAGGAAGACATTGTTCCTTCCCACAGGCAGTGAGCCAGAGGAAGAGACATAAGGAGTGATCCATGGGAATGAAGTCATAAGACCCTAAACCATGTTAATGAGGTGATCTTGTTCATATAATATCATGCCCTAACCTTGTAATAGTCATCGAGCATTAGTGTATTAAGTATATCGTCACATCACCATTGTATGCTCCTTGGACGTAACACATTGAGGGTTAACCATGTAAATTTTTGTGTAATGTGAATGTTTTAATTTATATTCACACATTACAATGTTATAATGAGAGAAGTGTGTTTTAATGATGAAATAAGATCCAAAGGGGTAGTATTTTGAAGTTCTCATAACCAGATTCACACCCTCTCATGGTATTTGACATAATATACTTAACTATGTCTAAAAAATTTAAATAAAATAAATTATTTTCATTATTTTGAAAAAAAATATTTTTCATAATTTATTTATTATTATTCATACCCATAAATCCAATATATAGGTGATAAATATGAAATTTAATAATAATATTTTATTATTAAATCATTATTCTTTTAGACTAGATGTTTCATGAACAAATGTATATCAATGAAATAAAATTTACTTGATGAAAAATATGACATAATTTATCAAGGTATTTAATTTTAACCCTTAAATTAATTTATCCCCTAACATTTCATCACTCTAATATAGAAATCATTGTCTAATTGTACTTCATCACATCATCGGGTTCCCTTGTACCTTTCTGAAATTTATGGGATTTTCAAAAAACATTGACCATGACAGTGATCTTATTTTTCATCACATTATATATTCAATATATAGTATTTTTTAGTTGTTCCTTGTATGAGAAATTATGATCCCATGGCACAACCTCTGAACTGAGATCATGTAAAGGATCATGTACATATTTCCTCAACAGATTTACCTGGAACACATCCTGAATATGAGAGAGAATTGTTAGATGCACCCAGAATTAAAAAAACATCTCAACATGGTCAAGAATTTTTATAGTAAATAAATAACCAGTAGTTAGCTAGATGTTAATTACAAATATGATAACCTTCTTCTAAGGATATATTCTTATTAATACATTATCACTAACTTCATACTCTAGACATCACATATGATTGAAAGTATAAATTTTATTTTAACTCTGAGCTACCATGATGTGATATTGAATGTCTTTAAAAATCTCTACCATTTCCAAAAATATCAAAAGTATCAATATCTTTTATTCTGCAAATTTATCTAAGAACATTAGAGTTCACCAATTTTTACAACATTTGGATTCATTGGGATTAAATTGAATACTCTAGGAAATGAATTTTCTTTATGAAAAATGAATGATATAAAGGTATTGATCAAAAAAAATAATTAAATATATTGAAAATTAGCTAAAAATATCATATAAGGTATGAATATTTACCTCTAACTGACCATATTTCCGTGGATTATATAAAATTCTAATTTTTAACTTTGTATTCAAATCATTTTTAACACTTATAAGAGACATTAAGGTAAACCCTGGATCCTGATTAGATATAATAGAATATGTCACTTGATAAAACCTTACCACTTACTTAATTTATACACTTCAAAACAAATAAAGGTAGATATATTATCTCTTTGAAATGAACTTTTTTGAATTTATAAGTCGACCAAAAAAATAATAATATTATGACCATAATATTTTTTTAGGAGTATACTGTTTAAATAAAGGGTGATGTTTTCCTATATATATTCTGGTATGGGCAATATTTGTAACTAAAATAAGAATTATGTATCCCAACATTAACATTATGAAATAATAGTCATATAGATATATATTCTATAATATCTATTTTCATGTTCCCCCACAAGAAATACTCTTCCACTTATCCATATAACTTCATACATCCATGATTATTTTAATCAGATTCAATGGCTGATACTTGGAACATGAGCCTCATCCGAGCTGGTGGGGACTCTTCAAGTGCATCCACAAGTCCCAAGATCAAATATAGGTGGACAAATATTTCCAAGTTACTGTAGTAATACTGTAGTAGGTACTATAGTATTTATTGTAGTGGGTACTATAGGAATTATTGTAGATGTAGGGACTATTAACCTATAGGCTACATGTTTGGTCCTCAAGTCCTTTTAGGCCTTAAAGCCACCCATGCCTTTAGGTTAGTAAGGCTTTCTGATACCAAAAGGCCTTCGGGCCACCTCAAGATCATTGAGACACATCAAGGACTTCATGGCACATGTTGTGTAGATAGAAACTATATAGATACAACATGGAACAAGATCCAAAGGAGGATCTAGAGGAAGAAAATTAACAAGAGCATAGCTATCAGATTTTGTAGATTGAGAGGGTGTAAAAAGTGCACTTTGTAAAATTCATGTGCATCTCTACATATTCATACTAGATTCACATCCATTAAAAAGTAGAGATATGATCATGATGTAGACACTAGGGAGGGTATGTTCTAATTATCCATACTATGGGAAGAATTCCTCTAAGACCATAGGGTTATGAGATATCATGAAGCCTTTGGGTTCTGTAAGGGCCCCCCTACAACCCTCAAAAGAGATATTATAAAAAATTAATAATCATTGTAGGACATCGGGATTTTCTGGTAGGTAGTAATACTTTATTGTGTGAATTTTAGTATATTTTCATAATAATTTACTTTAGAATGTTTTACCAAAGGAAACCCATAACATCTCCCTCATATATAATGAGATAAGAGCATTCTTTCCCAACTGAGGTGGTTATTTTGGTTTCTTTCCAATGACACATATGAACTCACATTTTTTGATTGGATGAGAGTTTGGGGTTATAAAAACCTATTGGGGGGAAATATTACCCACTATAGAACTCTCTTATAGACTAAATAAATGTATTTTAACCTCTCTTTGGTCATAGTATGGGAATAGTTACCTGAAAAATATGATCAGGTGTTTAAAATCACCAAGATGTATCTTAATTCATACATGAGAGAATTATATCAATAACACCGTCTATATGTTTTATAGGTTCTCTATCTTTCTACCATTTATTACATAGATATTATGTTTTAGAATATGTAATTATTTTAAATTCTTATGAATGGGTACCCTTTTGTTATTCACCATATTTACTAGTGGTTGGTGTTTTGGAATTGGGATTTATTCCCCATCTGTGTAGATGGCCCATAACCCTTATTAATGAACTTATTTGTAAAGCTAGAAACTTTATTTGGACCGGCTCGATTCATGAAAGGAAAATCATCACCATTGCATGGAAACAATGTGTGAGATCAGTGAACATGGGTGGACTAGGTGTCAAAGACATACGATTATTCAATGAAACTGTGATTAGTAAGTTCACAAGGAATTTAATCTCAAAATCAGATGACTCCATGTAATTTCTTAAAAACCAATTTGTTCAAAAACTCTCCACTAGGTATTCTTACTATCTTTATTCTTCTATTTGGCCTACTTTAGAGTAGGACAATGATGAGTTGATGGTCTGTTCGAAATGGATTGTTTCCAAACACTCCATTATTAATTTCTGTACTATTCCTTGGTTGTCTCATCCCATATGTGATGACATTGTCATACCTCCTCCCTTAAAGGATTTAACATTTTTTAATTTTCATAATACCTCATTAAGTAGAGGCTTTATTCCTAGTAATATTGGCATTGAAATTTGAAGACACTCTTATAGTGATTGTAAAACTTTGGTTTGGATGAAGAATTTGAATGGAATGTTCACCACAAAGGAATACTACAGGACTCTCTGTGGTGTTTCCTTGGATCCTCCGGTGTGGGTAAAAGAATATTATAAGCCCTTTATCCCCCCAGCTTTTTCGTTGCCCATTTGGAAAATCTGGGAATAGTGGCTTCCATTATAGGCCCTACTGCGGAGATCTGGAATGCATCTGGCTATGACCTACTTATTCTGCATGGAGGTCAATTAAACAGTCTCTCATATCTTTGTCTCCGACAGATTTAGTTGAAAATTATGGGATTATGTGTAGGAAGCATTCTATTATTGTCTACCTGATGGTTTTGTTGAGGAGTTGTGCATTCCACCTGCAAAACCAAGTGCAACGAGTAGGTTTATGGTCATCTCTTGGCAGCTGCGGCTAGATTGATGGCTTTCTTATGTAATGCAAGAAATTCATGGATATTTAACAGCATTTCCCCCTCGGTTCATGCTGGTATATTGCATATTAATCATGTGGTATGTACTACTTCTATAATTCCCACAGGAACCATGTGGAAGGATGTTTATGAACTTGTATTGTTGAGATCCCATGGTGTTATTGGCAGGGAAGGAAACCACTGATGATGAAACATGTTCGATGGATCTCATATATCTCTAGATGGCTGAAGGTTAATGTTTATGCAGTGGATTCTGGCACACCGGGTCCCTCCAGATGTCGTGGAGTCTTCTGCACTCATAGAGGTTTTGTTAAAGGATGTTTCTACTACTTCATTGGAAGTGGGTTTGCAATTGAAGTGGAGCTCTAGGTGATTATAAATGTAATGAGATATTCTATACACTATGGCTATCATGACCTATGGATTGAGTTTGACTCGTCTATTATAGTTCAGATTCTTAGAGATCAGTCATGGAACATGCCATGGAAGATGTCGTCAGCATGGGTTGAATGTCTATGACTTGCAGAGTCGCATTCACTTTATGTTTTACATGTATATAATGAGTCCAATCAAGATGCAGATTCTCTCTCCAAGAGGGGAATTTCATAGGTGAGTTCTAGTTGGTCGTTTGTCTTACCTAGGTTCTATAATAGACTTTTTCAGGCTGATTATCATGGTGAGATTTATACTCACCTTTTTAGACCGTCTCATTGAACTGCAAATTATACTCTTTACTTTTTATTTGATTTTATAGGGAGCATGATTATCTGCCTCCTGATCTTTTTCGTATCCTATGAAATCAAGAATAAAAATCATGTAGTTTATTATTTTCTTGTTTTGTAAAAGATGTAAAAAGAGTTTGTTTGGGTGGGACATATTAATATAAATTTTACATGAGATATTTAATCATTAATATGTTCTTATGAAGGATTATAGGATTTAATAGGTCTTATATATAAATTGAGGCCCATATTAGGGGCATTAGAATCATGATAATGGCATAATCATCATCCAACTATAATCCCACATGAGTCATTCTTTATGTCATAAATAATAGATTCTTGGATACCATAAAATATTTTGGAGAGTGTATTGTTGAATTTTGTGAGGATTATATACTAAGGTCACCCTATTAGTTGAGTATGAATTAAACACTGAAATAGCCCTACTATTTGATAGGGTCATACATAATGAGGCTCCCATAATGATAGACATGGGACTACACACTGAGGTAACCTTCATTTATATTTGGCACTTACAGACAGAGGTCACCCTAATTTTTGAGTAGTGATTCCATAATGAGGTCACCCTTATGTTTGAGTGGGTATTGTGCAATGAGGTCACCCTGATGTTTGGGTGAGTCTTACACATTCTTGTCTCCCTTATGTTTGATTAAGAATTAAATACTGAAGTCACATTGATGTTTTGGCGGGGATTAAAAACTGAGGTAATAATAATTCTTGAGAGGAAATAAGACACCAATGACACCCTAAAGTCTGATAATGGATTGCACACTAAGGTCACCCTGATTCTAAAAAACTCCAATAGAGAATTTGAATTCATAATTTTTATCTAGTGAATTTTGATAATGGTTTAATAAACATGCCACATACATTATGGAGAATATTCCCTTACATAGTTATCATTATAATAATTTTAGTTAGAAGGATTCATAATTAGGATGGAATCCAAAATTTTGTATATAATAAAAATCAGACACCTTGTATTTCATATTCTTGACCCATTGATGTGCAAGGAACGTTGATTTCATGTGAATGAATTTATACCCCAGTGTTTAGGAAAGCTATGGACTTAAAAAAGGTGTATTCCCTAGTTTAGATGAATATTTATACTGTTGTAATCACCATAGATCTCTAAAAATATGTGTTTCATGCTTGGTGTGAGAAAAAAAGGCAAAATAATATCATACATGCCTTAATTGATACATGACTGAATTTTTGTGGGGTTTACATGGTGAGGATTCTCTAATAAATATGTGATTAAATTTCACATGAAGAATGTGGATCCATGAGAAAATTGTTATGGGATTTAATACTTAATGATATGATGCATGGTATTCATGCCATATGTGATGGGGTGGTGGGGATCAACCCTAACAATTCTTCTAAGGTATTGGGATTATAATAGGAATCAGCTTCCTCATTTTTCATTTACTGTGTGACATACTAATGGGTAAATAGACTCAATTGATTTCATAAGGATCATATCCCTATATATTGGATGTCATGGATGATATTAAAGGGCTATGACATTTATGAGTTATGAATGAATTATGAACACATGTGTGAAACCCTTAGGAGTAATGTGGTCATGCGATTGTCACAGGGACATGCACTCTATGTGAAGATAGGGTAATTTTAGGCACTACATGACATTTTCTGAGTGATGTTGTTCAAATTATTCATATATTATCTTGCAAACATACGAGAAAATGGGGTCCACACAATCATGTAAATAGGCAGGGGTTGTGAAATCAAATGTACATTTCATGTAACCAAGAGTACATCTCTTAATTTTATGCTCATCATATGATCATGGAAAAGTCATTTAATAACAGGAATGCGATTTATCCTATGATGATTCATTGAATAACTCATTATAATTTAATTTTATATTTTAGTGATCACTGTATTTGATTAAAATAAATATTCTTTTAATCACATGATACATTCACTTTGGGAAACACTATCTGGTTCTCCCCTCCTATCCCCCTTTATATGTTATCTATTTTCTATTTATCAAGGTGATTTTTATAGGATTCACGACCCCTATATTTATGTCGTGTCATGTTATAGAGAATCCACATAGCTCAACTTAAGTAATTTGAAGAACCATACATGTAATCCATTGATGTATCATTAAATTCATGTAACTGAGTCTCACGTCATCTGTGAGATCTTACACCTTATCATTTGTTAAAAATATATCATGAGAAGGTTTCATTAATGTAATACATTCCTAGATTTATTGCACATCTTTTTTATCAGGTGGTTACCACATGTCTTAATATGGAATCAAATGAATAACAATGATCACATAATCCCCCTTCCATGGTTTTCCATGATCATAATATTCCCTTATAATTCAGTCATCACACAACATATTTATTTGAAATGGTCAATCCTAGACCATAAGATGACATGGAAAACATTTTAGGGACTATCGATATTCCTGGTTGAGCCATCATGTTGGATTGGTAGGGAGTATATTGCATGACATTATATGAATCACTTGATTAGTCATAGGTCGTGTGACCACATCAGAGTTTTTTTGTGGATAACTACCTTTTCATGCCATGTCAGAAGACCTATATATAGGTGCTCTCATACCCTTATATAATGGGATATCCACCCTTAGGAGAATATGAGCATGTGAAGACCTAATATTCATGTGGTCATCATGTTATTCAAATGGACATCACATGATGAAATTATAGTCCTATTATTACCATATTCCTTGTACCCATGAAATTATTTGGGTTGTATGAAGGGAAATGAAGTATCTTTCATTATAATTAAATGAATATATAAGGGATCAAGATTAAGATGCATGGATAGTGTCATGTAATTCCAATAACATGAAAATGATACATGACCATGGGTGATCTCACGAGAGGCCCAACATGTCTAAGGGAGCATGGCTAGACCATACCTAAAATGTTGTGTATGATTGTTCGATGAATTATTTTACATTCTAACGATTTTCCATTCCCACATCCATAATAATTATTTTCTTCTATCGATAGTCAATTTGAAAGGGGGCACATGATCTTGGGAATTTTTCTATGTTTGTATGATCAAATGTGAATGAGGCTATCATATTGTAACGCCCCGAGCCCAGCTACCCAGAGTCGGTGCATTACTTCGTAACATTGGCATGATCACAAAAGATCAAGTCTCGAAACACCGATTAGTTTAGTAGCCTTGGAAACACTAGATACATTCATAAATCTTACATTACATCATAAAGTGAAAAACTAATAACAAAGTCTTCATAGTCCACACTCATATCCTCTTCTGACTATCCCTACAGGTCATTCATAAAATACTTCTTCACATCCTGGAAAATATTAAAACATTGAAAGGGGTGAGCTCAGATGCTCAGTAAGGATAACAATATTGCGGAAGCTTTCATAAATAAACATAAAAATTTAAGGCAATGTATAACTAAAACAAAAGCCTTTTAAACTTGAACATCAACATAATATGGAAAAGGTAAAATGAGAATAATTCCATTTACTTCTTTACATGGATATTATACTGGTCGATTAATCACATACAATATCAATAACCACTTTCATAATGATGGAATGCATAATTCCAGACTATCATAACCACATAGCCAAGGCCTCGTGCCAAGACTACAAAAAAGATTTTGTCAAGGCCTTGTGCTAAGACACTAGTTTGTCTCATGAGACCTGCCGATGCATCGAGGAGCTATAGCAGGCTCCACCCGTCACTTATTAAGTCCAATGCATTCCTCATATGAATAGTATTAAACATATCATAAACCATAACATAATCGTATCACATAAAACATGCATAAAGGAAACATAACATTTCCACATTTCAATCACAAGATATCAATACAACACATTGATATAATAAAAATGCTTTCAAAACCATTTTCAATACCAAAATAAAAGAAAGTTAAAACTTTGTATTTATTTTTCAATAAAAAAATAATGGCTTGTAGAGGAAGCCGAATCTCAAATAATGGTCACGGCGGCAGAGAAGTCATTGTCGCCGCATAAGTACGGAAAGAAAAACATTTTCTTTTTGTCGTTTAGTAAAACGCTTCGTATTAAAAATATTCCTTTTTAATAAACATAAAAGTCAAAGGGGTTTATACACCGTATAAAAGAAAGTTGTGTATAAAGCCAAATATGCCTCAATGAAAGGAGATTGAGACGAAGTCCTTAAAAAGATCATTTTTAAAATAAAATAGATCTATTATGTGTATTCAATATAAGTAAACATAAGGAAAGTACAAATACAAGATAGGACATAATAATATCATGACATAATTTAAAAGTAGGAGATTAACCCAAAGAATGGATGTTGGGTTAAGAAGTTCCCTTACCTCGTGTCTGACTTGACTCAACCATTCTTTAACCTCCTGAATAATAAACTAGAGTTAATATATACCTTATTAAGAACCATTTTCAATTTCATTATCCTTATTATATCACTTATTACAATGATATGAACATTATGTAATTATTTAAGTTAATAACGGTTGTTTTGTCGATCTTTGGTACTTGAGTCAACAATAAACATCTTATAATTACAAGTTGTTTATGTGGTAGAATATCCATTATCTCCAGAATTATATTCATGATTTAGATGTCATATATATCTTATATATCCAGTATATACATTCATTTATAATATTACGTAACATTTAGAGGTAAGAAATGAAATGCACCGTTCATGGAGACGGTAATCCGTACGTACGCATGAACGCTACTTTCATTTCAATTTAATATTTAATGGAACAAAATCATAATGATATAAATGTATAATATAATTCCAGTATAATATAGTGTATAGTTCCATTTACTCCATCCTTTATACATCCCACATATGGCATTAACGATTCAAATCACTTTGAGGGGGTGGTAGTCCGGACTTCCTAAAATGAAATTATCGCGTTTTACCCATAATGGAAATCATAAAGTATGCCATAAATGATAAATACAGAAGCATAAGTAAAACATAAACATATTATATATCATATATAAAAATAGTGATATCTTAATGTCCACCTTTGAAGGTGTTATATGAGTGTTGAACAATCATCGTTTCGTGAGGCAGAAATTCGCCATCCACAGAAACCGTATGTTCTTTAACCATTAGATGTAGGTGTGTGTATGTGTAGCTCGAATCCTTCTTATAACAACATCCTAGTATATTGAGGATTCTGTTTTTGTTACAAAAGAAATGAATAAAAAGATTTTATGGGGTTGGAGAAGAAAAATAAAACAAAACACCATTAGAGAAGACATTACCTCAAAATTGGGTAACTCTTTTTTATTTGAGCCAAAGGCTTCCTTGGGAAGCGTTCTGCCCAAAGTGAGGCTTCTAGGAGTAATAGGGGGATGTTGGGAGAGTATTTGGGCAGATATTGGACGAGCCAAATGGCTTTAAAGTGTAAATGAGGTGGGAGAGGTGGGGGCCGTTTATAAGTGGAGAGGAGGGGCACTTTTGGAAAGATTGAAATGTTACATTATTTCACAATGCTTTTCGGATTATAAAGGTCCCAAAATTATATAATTCGAGGATAAGGTGATAAGGTTTCCAAATATCCTCATCCAATAGGCTTTGGACAAGTGTAAGCCTTGGATTTTGCATTATCTTCTCATTTTATTTAAATCGTTAAATAATGAGGTCATCACTGCATCATAATGATGTCATAAATAATTTAACTTATTTATTGTCTAAAATTTATAAAACAAAATACTATGATGTAGGAAATCTTTTTAGCTTTCTAATGAATATTTATAGTCAAAATTGGGACTTGTTTAACCACACTTAAAAACTGTTTTAGTAAAATAACTCATGTTTGTGTCAATTTAATTTTAACATTAAATAAATATATATTAATGTCATTTTCCAACTAAAGTGGCTCCATGGGGTCCCCAAGTTAACCCATGGGTTGTCTTCGTCGGCCATGACTCATCCAATAGGAGTAGGATAAGTGTCATGCTCATCTCATATTATTAAAACATTATTTTTACCTTAAACTACACTAATTACCTCTAATCGCGATTAAGAACTTAAAAGTTACTATTCACCAAAAAATTATTTTGATCTCATTGAACCACATTTTACTTATTAATGACAACCATGTATGTCAGATTTTTGAAAATCAAATCACAGAAGTGGTAATATTTCATTTAAACAAAAAAATCAGTTATTTAACTACCACTTAGTGGTTTCACTATTCATCAAAAATTGAAGTTTTTCAGAACAATGCCGAAATTTCACCCTAAGCTATAATTGATATTCCGAATTCTAAAATGATGTCTATTTTACAAAATTCCAAACATATAAGTTGAATTAATTAATTTTATAATTAATTCCCTCTGTTACAACAAATAGCGTGTTTTTAAGAAACAATTTATATCAAAAGATTGGCAATTGTTTATGTCCAATTTCAATGTTAAATTAATTCTATTGACCACCTTTGGATAAAATGGTAAAAATATATTCTAATTATACTTTAAAAACACTAAATAGTATAATTTATCACTATAAATTATTTTGATTAAAAAATTTGTTTTTAAGTAATTTTCACTATTCATAAAAATTTTGAAGTTCTTAGAAAAATACCAAAAATTCAACATAGGCTAATTTCAATATTCCGAATCCTAAAATGAAGTCCATTTTTATAAATAAAATTTATAAAATTTCAAAAAGTAGGTATTACTATTCACAACGGCTAGTTTAATTAGTTGTGGTGTGTGTTAGAGCTCGAGGTTGCGTACAATGCAAGCTATTGCATTATTGAATGAGAAGCGTATCGTGGAAGCTCGGGGTGTTACATTCTCCCCTCCTTCAATAAATTGCGTCCTCGCAATTTGAAATTTTTCTTTGAAAATAATAGGTTGAAAAGAGAAAATACCTTTGTGGAAAACCCACATCGGAAATAAGATTAATAAAATTTAGCCTTAATAAGAGGGAAAGGGAAATGAAAAAGTCACCACCCAATTATGATCTCGATTAGGAGAACATTGGTGGAAATTAGAGACATATAATTGGAGGAAAAACGTAAATATTTGTAGGGAGTGATTGAGGTCATCAATCACAATCAACTGTCAAATTGAGGGCCTCAAAGCCTTCAATCTATATTGATTTAAAATATCATCAGTTCCACAAGACATAAGGTATTAGGATAACACAATTTTTTGTTTTAATATCCCTTTAATAAAGTTTAAGAATTAATTTATTCACTGAATAAGAGATAGGTATAAATATATTTATGGTTGACAATTAGAGTTTCAAACTTCAACTCATCTTTCACTCAAAAAGATAATAAAACTCAAAAATATTATACTTATCCTAATTGTATAAGGTTCCAAATGTTAACACATAACATTTAGATTAGTAAAATTATTTTGTAATAACCCGGGACATCCTGTAGGCTAGTGGTATGAAATAAAGGCATGTCGCACTATGATTGTGGGTTCGATTCCTGCAGCTTTGTCCGACGCGACGGGTTATGCCCCACCCTGCAGGTTGTCCTTTTCCTAAAACTATAGTATCATAATATTCCAAAAATAATCTTCATAAATTTTTTAACCTTAAACAATACTATCCAAAGATTAACTTAATCCACTCCAACCTTTATAGTTATCCAAAATACCTCTGTCAAGACTTTCTCTAAAAGGTCTCTTAATTCCAAAATCAATTTATCAGATTCCCCAAACAAAGTAAAGTTTCTCTTATTGCCACATACTAAAAATATAATTACCTTCATCATATTAAAACCTTACTGAAATCAACAAGTACTGTAGTACAATCCTTATATATATAGCACATTATTCTAATAACCAGAATATAATCCATGAGTCCAAAAGCACCAACACATTAGTTATTATGCTTCAACTGTAGTAATAGCATAAGATTGTCCTTGATCCCTTGGCCTTTTCTGAGCTAATTTTCCCTGATGCTTAGGACCTTCATTTGCATAATGACCCATTTCTCTACAATTGTAGAATTCAACTTTGATAGCCTCTTTCTTTCCCTTGCAATCACGATCCTGGTGACCCTTTTCTCCACATTTATAACAAACTCCCATTCCTTTTAGGCAAGTACCAGGGTGATTCTTCCCACAATTATCACATAATGGAAAATCCGTCTTTCCCTTTTTCCCTTTATCTGTCTCTTGTTCCACCGTTCTCTTCTTCTCTTGCTTTACTTTGTTGTCATAAGACTAAGAGAATTCCTTTTCTATCTTGATAGCACACGAGACAATATCTTCGTATGATGAGAAGGATTGTGATACCAAAGCTCGATGGAGAAATGGTTTTAACCCATCAAAGAAATGATCAATAATACTCCTTGGGTTACGTATATAATCGGTAGCATGCCTCGCTAACCTTGTAAAGTTAGCCTCATACTTTGCGACATTATCATCCTCCTTCTGCCTCAGACTCAGAAATTGCCTTTCCATATCTGCTCAATGGTCACGAGGAAAGTATTTTTCTAAGAAAAGCTCTTTGAACTCCCTCCATTCCATATTCGATACGTCATCATCTTCCTTTGTGTTTTGAATCAGCAACCACCACTGATCGGCATCTCCAGTGAGGCGGTAAACTGCCATGACAACCTTCTCCCTTTCGCTACTCCCCAAGGCATGGAATATTTTCTCTAAGGAGTTTATCCATTGCTCAGCTACTAACGGATTTGTACCCCCATTGAAGGTTGGTGGTTGTTGCCTCATGAAATGGTCTAGCATTGATCCTCCATGTTGCGGATCAGGGTGCTCCATATGAGTAAGTTTATTATTCATAACCTGAGTAAGTTGTCCCAGTATGGTGATTAGCTGATCGGCACCAGTTGCATCACCAGCCCCACTATAATTATCTTGAGCAGGAGGGCAATCCCTACATGGAGTGCGTGCATTGATACGGTTTCCATTTCTTCCACTAGGCGCCATTTCTAAACAATTTCATAAACTAGATTAGTTTATGAAATAAAATACATAATTCCATATTTGTAAAATACTTTACATAAATTGATCTATTTATGGATATAATCCATAATCATAAAAAGAAATGTTTCCTTTGAGGAAGTATATACTCATAACCCTTCATAGTGGTTTGTAAAGAAAATGAGAATTATCCTAAATATATCCCTCGGGAGTGTCGTAACCAAGAGTACAGCAAGTCCCGTTGTCGTGCACCAGTTCCCATTCGAGTCTAGCTCAAAGCGGTGTTTTCGGGTTTTACCCCTAGGTACATCTGTGCCAGAGTCGCCTCTACCTGCTCGTATCCAGACAGGGATGTATTGCTCGGAAAACTCACAAAATCTCTACAATAACAAAATTCTAGGAAGTTCTTCTATACTAATCCTCAAAGTATATCTTTGGGATATGTGCTCTAATCAGAGTTTATCTAAATCTAGCTTCCAAGGTTAGTACTAAACTGCCTCTGATACCAACTGTAACGCCCCGAGCCCAGCTACCCAGAGTCGGTGCATTACTTCGTAACATTGGCATGATCACAAAAGATCAAGTCTCGAAAGACCGATTAGTTTAGTAGCCTTGGAAACACTAGATACATTCATAAATCTTACATTACATCATAAAGTGAAAAACTAATAACAAAGTCTTCATAGTCCACACTCATATCCTTTTCTGACTATCCCTGCAGGTCATTCATAAAATACTTCTTCACATCCTGGAAAATAATAAAACATTGAAAGGGGTGAGCTCAGATGCTCAGTAAGGATAACAATATTGCGGAAGCTTTCATAAATAAACATAAAAATTTAAGGCAATGAATAACTAAAACAAAAGCCTTTTAAACTTGAACATCAACATAATATGGAAAAGGTAAAATGAGAATAATTCCATTTACTTCTTTACATGGATATTCTACTGGTCGAATAATCACATACAATATCAATAACCACTTTCATAATGATGGAATGCATAATGCCAGACTATCATAACCACATAGCCAAGGCCTCGTGCCAAGACTACAAATAAGATTTTGTCAAGGCCTTGTGCCAAGACACTAGTTTGTCTCATGAGACCTGCCGATGCATCGAGGAGCTATAGCAGGCTCCACCCGTCACTTATTAAGTCCAATGCATTCCTCATATGAATAGGTTTAAACATATCATAAACCATAACATAATCGTATCACATAAAACATGCATAAAGGAAACATAACATTTCCACATTTCAATCACAAGATATCAATACAACACATTGATATAATAAAAATGCTTTCAAAACCATTTTCAATACCAAAATAAAAGAAAGTTAAAACTTTGTATTTATTTTTCATTAAAAAAATGATGGCTTGTAGAGGAAGCCGAATCTCAAATAATGGTCACGGCGGAGGAGAAGTCATTGTCGCCGCATAAGTACGGAAAGAAAAAAATTTCCTTTTGTCGTTTAGTAAAACGCTTCGTATAAAAAATATTCCTTTTGAATAAACATAAAAGTCAAAGGGGTTTATACACCGTATAAATGAAAGTTGTGTATAAAGCCAAATATGCCTCAATGAAAGGAGATTGAGACGAAGTCCTTAAAAAGATCATTTTTAAAATAAAATAGATCTATTATTTGTATTCAATATAAGTACACATAAGGAAAGTACAAATACAAGATAGGACATAATAATATCATGACATAATTTGAAAGTAGGAGATTAACCCAATGAATGGAAGTTGGGTTAAGAAGTTCCCTTACCTCGTGTCTGACTTGACTGAACTGTTCTTTAACCTCCTGAATAATAAACTAGAGTTAATATATACCTTATTAAGAACCATTTTCAATTTCATTATCCTTATTATATCACTTATTACAATGATATGAACATTATGTAATTATTTAAGTTAACAACGGTTGTTTTGTCGATCTTTGGTACTTTAGTCAACAATAAACTTCTTATAATTACAAGTTGTTTATGTGGTAGAATATCCATTATCTCCAGAATTATATTCATGATTTAGATGTCATATATATCTTATATATCCAGTATATACATTCATTTATAATATTACGTAACATTTAGAGGTAAGAAATGAAATGCACCGTCCATGGAGACGGTAAGCCGTACGTACGCATGAACGCTACTTTCATTTCAATTTAATATTTAATGGAACAAAATCATAATGATATAAATGTATAATATAATTCCAGTATAATATAGTGTATATTACCATTTACTCCATCCTTTATACATCCCACATATGGCATTAACGATTCAAATCACTTTGAGGGGGCGGTAGTCCGCACTTCCTAAAATGAAATTATCGCGTTTTACCCATAATGGAAATCATAAAGTATGCCATAAATGATAAATACATAAGCATAAGTAAAACATAAACATATTATATATCATATATAAAAATAGTGACATCTTAATGGCCACCTTTGAAGGTGTTATATGAGTGTTGAACAATCATCGTTTCGTGAGGCAAAAATTCGACATCCACAGAAACAGTATGTTCTTTAACCATTAGATGTAGGTGTGTGTAAGTGTAGCTCGAATCCTTCTTATAACAACATCCTAGTATATTGAGGATACTGGTGTTGTTACAAAAGAAATGAATAAAAAGAGTTTAGTGGGTTGGAGAAGAAAAATAAAACAAAACAACATTAGAGAAGACATTACCTCAAAATCGGGTAACTCTTTTTGATTTGAGCCAAAGGCTTCCTTGGGAAGACTTTTGCCCAAAGTGAGGCTTCTAGGAGTAATAGGGGGATGTTGGGAGAGTATTTTTTCAGAGATTGTCCGGCAAAATGGCTTGAAAGTGTAAATGATGTGGGAGAGGTGGGGGCCTTTTATAAGTGGAGAGGAGGGGAACTTTTGGAAAGATTGAAATGTTACATTATTTCACAATGCTTTTCGGATTCTAAAGGTCCCAAACTTATATAATTCGAGGCTAATGTGATAAGGTTTCTAAATCTCCTCATTCAATAGGCTTTGGACAAGTGTAAGCCTTGGATTTTGCATTATCTTCTCATTTTATTTAAATCGTTAAATATTGAGGTCATCACGGCATCATAATGATGTCATAAATAATTTAATTTATTTATTGTCTAAAAATTATAAAAAAATACTATGATGTAGTAAATACTTTTAGATTTCTAATGAATATTTATAGTCAAAATTTGTACTTGTTTAACCCCACTTAAAAACTGTTTTAGTAAAATAACTCATGTTTGTGTCAATTTCATTTTAACATTAAATAAATATATATTAATGTCATTTTCCAACTAAAGTGGCTCCATGGGGTCCCCAAGTTGACCCATGGGTTGTCTTGGTCGGCCATGACTCATCCAATTGGAGTAGGACAAGTGTCATGCTCATCTCATATTATTAAAACATTATTTTTACCTTAAACTACACTAATTACCTCTAATCGCGATTAAGAACTTAAAAGTTACTATTCACCAAAAAATTATTTTGATCTCATTGAACCACATTTTACTTCTTAATGACAACCATGTATGTCGGATTTTTGAAAATCAAATCACAGAAGTGGTAATATTTCATATAAACAAAAAAATCAGTTATTTAACTACCACTTAGTGGTTTCACTATTCATCAAAAATTGAAGTTTTTCAGAACAATGCCAAAATTTCACCCTAAGCTATAATTGATATTCCGAATTCAAAAATGATGTCTATTTTACAAAATTACAAAAATATAAGTTGCATTAATTAATTTTATAATTAATTCCCACTGTTACAACAAATAGCGTGTTTTTACGAAACAATTTATATCAAAAGATTGGCAATTGTTTATGTCCAATTTCAATGTTAAATTAATTCTAATGACCAACTTTGGATAAAATGGTAAAAATATATTCTAATTATACTTTAAAACCAGTAAATAGTATAATTTATCACTATAAATTATTTTGATTAAAAAAGTTGTTTTTAAGTAATTTTCACTATTCATAAAAATTTAGAAGTTCTCAGAAAAATACCAAAAATTTAACATAGGCTAATTTCAATATTCCGAATCCTAAAATGAAGTCCATTTTGATAAATAAAATTTATAAAATTTCAAAAAGTAGGTATTACTATTCACAACGGCTAGTTTAATTAGTTGTGGTGTGTGTTAGAGCTCGAGGTTGCGTACAATGCAAGCTATTGCATTATTGAATGAGAAGCGTATCGTGGAAGCTCGGGGTGTTACACACATGACCAAGGGTTAATGTGATCAAGAATGAACATGGACTAAGGATTAATGTCTTTTGGTTTTCATTTCATCTCATGAATGAGTCATGTAACCCCATCCACAATAAGGTTTCATGATATTGAATTTTCAAGAGGGTTTTACATGATGTTCATATCATCATGTGATCGCATAAGGATACATGATGGACTCTCAAATAGAATTATCTTTTTTATCATATATATAAAAAAGTACATGAATCTCAACTCCTCAATCCCACAACACACATGATCGGATTATCTATTATTTTCACGTGATTTAATCTAGTGTGACATGGATTTTAATATGAATTCATGAACATATCATGCATGTGGTAAAAAGAAGAACATTTATATACTTGAGGTTTTTTATTATTTGTGATAAAAATTCTAATATTCAAAGGAATAAAAACCTAGCACTATGAGGTAAAAGAATGTGATTTTTGATTTCATTTACCAATCGTTATATATTCCCATGTTTGAGAAAAATGAATAGTTTCATTTTTTATTGTATTTTTATTATTATTATTATTTGTAAATGAATAATGAAAACAATAATAATATTCCTTTAGATTTTTCAAAATGGCACACAAACCACAAAACATCATTTGAACATGCCATTACGCATTATTATCCACTGAAGACACATCATAGGTGTACTTCAATGAAACATTTATGTGATGCATTTTTTTGGGTGCCAAAAAAATCACACCGTCGATTGCATTCATTAAAATGAGAAAATTTGATTTTAAGGTAAATATATAACACTTTTCCAAATATTTGAGTGATGAAGAACTCCTTCTGGGTATCACCCACTGATGGATATTACTAAAAACATGATAATATATGTGGGTGTTCCAGTCCAATTGAATTCATCTATTTTAATGTAGTAACATTGATACATATGGTACACATAGAGGGAGAGAGGGAGTGATCTATCTTTTACCTAGTCCACAACCTTAGTGGGAAAATATTAACTGTTGCTAGGGCCATATGGTGGGTCCCACATGTTTTTTGTTTTGTTATTTATTTCCCTTCATTTCTCCAAATATTTTTTTAAGGAATTCCTTGTAGGGAAGGAATTTGATTCTTATTAGGCCTCCCATTATAGGTTTTATTCCAAACAAGTTTCATATCTCTTTTATATTATATATATATATATTATATGATTAATGTTTCATAGATCACATGAAGTGTGCGTCCACGAAATGATTCATCCTATACTAATACCACACATTTCATGCTTCTAGCATTTTAACTATTGGGTATTTTAAAATTGGTAGTCTAACGTCTTGCACACCGAATTGTTGAGGGTGTAATTTTCTAGGATAAACAACTTGGTCGCTATGTTGATAGGCTTGAAGGTTATATAGCGTGAACCAAATATAATTTAATATTCTTACCTCATGGAGTAGATTGTGATGTTTGGGTATTCATGTAGGGTTTTGGAACCACATATCATCATATGGGTTATTAAGGATGGATATCCATGATGGTTTAAAACACTATTTATCCATACTAATATCATCAAAGATGAATATCCATGAAAAAATTTGGCATTAAAAATCCTTTCTAAAATCATGACGGATGAATATTCAAAAAGGATTCTAGAACCCTGCATCCTTACAAAATATTGAGTATGGTATATGGTGATTCTATGTCATGGATTTCAAATCCACATGGCATGTTTGATTATGGGATGTGTAAATCATACCTTAATATCTTTGAAACAAGGATGTGGAAATGGTATAGACACACTAGGGATGATCCACAACAAATTTAGGATCCAAGTACTATTGTGATGTTTCTAAGGCTCACAAGTATTTGATGTCCTTTCTTCTAAGGAGAATATTCCACAAGTTGATCGGTCAAGGCCCCTTTTGATTGTTAATATTATTGGATTAAATGTATGTTAATGAAAAGGGTTCTCCACACCATTTAAGGTATTGTCGAAATTTTTTGAAGATTCAAACACTTTTATAGTAAAGTATATAATAGAAAGCGGACTATCCAAGGAGGGTTCTAGATCCTTGGGGGTAATTCAAAAATTACCTATAGATGAATGACTTAAATTTATGTTCATGAGGCCCATTCCTCACATAACATGGTTTAGGATCACAAGATGATGACCCCAAAAATGTTCATGTTGGAGGTATAAAATTTTTAATTGATTTATTGGTACAATGCACATTGAACTAACATTGAGGATGTTGAATAAAATTTAATAGATTTGTTGTGGGACTTGTAAATTATAATCCAAAAATATATGAGTCAAAGGAGTGGATACTGATGGGTAACGTTTGACCAATAATATTGGTTGATACCATCATTGAACATAGCTATAAAAATATATCATTGGTTTAATGGGGACCATTCTTTTGGGATCATAACATCCCCTAGGTCACAAGCTCAAATTTATTGTGTTATTCACCATAAAATCCTATTGGGGTCCCTTTGGATAAGCTAGACACTATTTCTAGAATACTATATGGTTTAACGAATGGGAATGAATCAAGGTTATGGTGTGCATAGAGATGTGTATAGAATCAAGGAATTGATGGGTGTCAATCCATATATGAAAGAGATGGATTAGGTTTATGGATAATTAAATACTCTATAAGTTTTTGAAAACCCTATATGTTTTTTCGCCACATATTGAACATGTTATTGCAATCAGGGGACCTGATAAATCTTTACATATAACTCTTAATTTTCCAAAGGGCTCCATATATCATGGATAATCCCCTAATGGGGTTATTAATGTACCCCCATGAGTGTTTTTTCTTTTATTTAGTGTTCTATGAAGGTCATAAACTCATTAAATGAAAAGAATAGTCATTGAAGACTTGATTTTTCCTCAAAACCCTCACTATAGATTTTCATCCTTCCATATTTCTATTATTTCACAAGCATTTTATTGTCTTGTGATCTATACCATCAAAAGATAGACATTATGGTCAAACCATTTTGGCCAATGTGCAAGAATTTTGAGGTTATGATGGATAAACACAGTGTTAGGGGTGTTTCCAACATCCTAATTAGAATTCCTTAGGTATGTGGTACTCAAACAACATTTTGAATAAGGGATGAAGATGATGTAAATCATGGCTCAAGGTTCCCGAATCATGACTAATGGTACGAAATAGAAACGTTGAGGATTGTCACAAATAATGATGGGGTAATAAGTTCATTGTAATATTATAAAAGACCACAATAAATACAGTCCCTTTTTAAAAGGATAATACACACTTGGTTGATAAGAAAATAGATCAATTATAGGATCAATTTGTGTACATGCAAAGCCAGATATGGGGTCCCTTGAACATGGGTGTTATTTTATAATGGCCATGGATTATTCCTAGTAATCTAAGATACTCTAGACATAAATTTGTATTTAGGGGTTGATATGATCAAAAATATTGTAAAACAAACCCAAGCATTGGTTGACCATGGTTAGAATCATATGGGCCATTTATAAAGAGTGATAATGGGTAATGGTATGTTCAGTTGAACATCATAAAATAGATATGCACTTTCTATTTTGTTTAATGTGACCCAACTAGGATGTAATTGCCTTGATGTTTAATGTTGTGTGACTAAAACATAATTTTATTTAGTTTAAATTCATGTGCAAAATATATTGTGAACCGATGTGAAATCTTGTATTATATCATTAGATACACCCTACACTGTAATTTGGAATTCAAATACGGGGGGAATTTTCATCTTGGAGTTGGTCGATGGGTCGATCACCATATGTTGGGCGTAAAATTTCTCAATATCAGAATCATGTAAAGTAAATCCATAAATATAACATGCTCATGCATATGGAAAATTAGATTTTATAACGCATCCATTATTAACATGAATAATGAATTATAGGTTGAGCTAATTTCAAATAAATCCCTCTTTGTAGATCTAGATCGTACGTATATATTGAGAGGATATTTTCTTATTAGAGAATGTGCTTGAGCCTATGGAGGATAATCATACAATCATTATATATACAATATGGCTAGTGATTAATCCATACATATTTCTCTAATGGATCTATAAATAGATACCACAGATGTATATGGATAAGGTAGTTTTAATAATGTTTTATACAATATTTTTGGGTCCACTACCATGTGGTATTGCACATTCACGTGGGGGAATAAAATTAGATCGTGCCTTAGTGAAAGACTAATAGAGAGGGAAATTATGAAAATCTATGTTCAATAAAAAAGTTAAAAGGAACATTTTATGTTTTTAAGATTGTTTCTTGGCCTATGATGAGGGGAATGAGGAGGTAAAACATATGATGTATGTATTAGATTCATGTCATATATAATTCTAGAAAATATTTGGGTCACCTACATGGATCTAACTTGTATGCAGAGGATATGAGAATGTTTATAATTGAATGAAAAGTCTCCCACTATAAATTTGGTGAATTATATCGAACTGTCGACAATATCATTATGGTGAAGATCACTCACAATGGGATATGTTTTCATTGATGGAGGAATCTTTGTAGTGTTGGGGATAAACAATGTTGAAAACAATTAATATAGAACTTGCACCCGGGAAGGTCATGATAGTAAAACACTTGAGACTAATTCCAAGATAATATATATTGGTGTAACTACATATCATGATGTGTCTTGAATCATTCTACACATTGTTCTCATAATGAAGGTTTCTCTATATATATCAGGCTCATGTGCAAGGAAAATGGAATTATTATTTTAACTATTTTTGTTGGACCTATGATAAGGGCGCCTAGGTGACACTATATATCTTTTAATGTTAAGAATAAATCCACATGTAGTAATTTTAGTGAGAAATCCATGAACAGGTCTAAACCATACACAAGGATAGGGAAATGTTTTACATTTTGGCTTAGCCTATGATTTGAGACATGGTGACACTATGTATCCTGTACGGACATAAATCAAGCGAAACATAGTTCTTATATTGTTGTCAGTATGTGGATTTAAATCTTATATAGGGAGGTTATTTTTATTTTTCTCATATATAATGGTCATGTACAAGTTATTTCCATTTAATAGATTTCCTATGTTACAATAGAAGGAAACATGATATAGATGTCGTCTCAATTCTAAGATTATAGTGAGAGTAAATCATTTTCCTATATGGTCATTGGATAAAAATAAGTATGATATAGTATCCCCTACACTAGAAACCATTTATATAGATTTTACTCATACGTATTAAGGTACGAAGGTCCATAAAGGTAATGACATGTTTTGTGTTTTAAGTTCTTGCGACAAGGACTACTATGCAGTTTGAGGTCATGCAACGAGGACTTGGGGTGTCACATTGTTTAACATCATGTGACCATGATGTATTTAGTTTAGTTTAATGTAATGTGGTGAGGATATTTTTTATATTATTTTAATTTTATGTTTTAAGGATGTATGTTTCCTAAATATTATGGTTATGTGATGAGGACCATGTTGTGGTGCAATTTAGAGAGTTTTTGTAAGGAATTACTCATATCAAGGCATTTATAAAGCGTGTTTCTTGAACAACCTTACAATGGTGTGGTTTTTATGAATTCACCATCCATATATCATAGACAATGATTATTATCCATTATAATAGTACTAATGTATGATGTAATCCCTTCCGTTTTGGTTTATATAATTTGGGGTTTCTTCCCTGGAACCATCATTGTTTTGATAACCAACACCAATTATCCTGAGATGATGAAGAAGAGCAAGACACATTTTTTGATGGCTTGTGAAATATAATTATGAAGGACTTCAAGGATATGAAATTTATAAAATCTTTTTCCAACAAGTCATTCTAATTCACACATCCACTATTGGGACTATTCATCTTTTAAAAGATGTCCATAAGTACTAATTTTTAGTGGGTTGAGATGGAATTCTATCTATAATAATTCCTATGTTCCATAATCAATCGATTATGGGGTCACATTCATGGAACTATGGGTTATGTTATTGAAGGAAAATAAAGCTTCAAAGATCATATCATGCAATGAATTATTGTATTTTTACACCATTTTCTATAGTATATTTGATAGTGTCTTATTAAAGAACCACATCTATCCATTTTCTAATACATGATAGTGAGATGAATAATTGGACATGATGTAATACTGATGATAGATATTCATCAACACCTAAAAATAGAATTTACTACTATTTTCCATCATTATTACATGAGTAACACCAAAATATGGTCATAGTATTTCACTTCAAGAAGTTGGTGATGCTATTTTTTTCTAAATGTCTTGAGGGGTGTGAGATTTTCTAATTTTGAAAATAAAAAAAACTGTATGTAGTTAAATTTTTGTTTTTGTATAGGATATATATCCCCAAGAAATATATTCCACAAAAGGAACATGGAAGGGAATATTTAGTCATTTTTAGAAACTATTGGGGCAAATAGATATCATCTTCTTGTATGTTACATGTGTTGAAGTTCATGGTGAACTCTAAGACATTCAATATCATTTCCTTCAAGAAGTAATAAATCCTCCAAATTTTGTCTAAGAGCCACTTTATAGTCATTTGAGGGACACATGATCATATAAGGACATACATCATTATATTGAGGGTATCCACTCATAAAATTTATCTATGGAGGACTCTATCAAAGAATCATTTATTGAGGGATTTATATTCATTTAGCTCATTCTAAAGGGTGTTGTTCCAAATGAAATTTCGACTCTATTCATTTTTAGATTGATTTGGATGGGGGGATCCATAATAGAGGTAATATATTATGGGGATCATCTATACCATACCAGATATTATCATATCATTCCTCAAGGAATAATTGACATTGTTGATTCACACAATGTCATATAATGTTATTGTTTATATCAACATTTTGGGTGAGATTTATAAGACTAAAGTTTCCTTTTCAATATAATATAGGATTTTGGAAACATTTTCCAGTGGATCTGAATGGGAATTATGTGATTAAAGTAAATGATGAGTGTTGGTCTGATAGAGAATTATTCAATAAGTCCCATCACAGAACAAATTAGGTGTATCAATTTCCCCTTCTCAATGGTTCATTCACAATTATTCTATTTGACACCTAACTCTGAGTCACCTTCAACATTCATATAAGATATTTTCAACTACAAGGCTACATCCAATTTTTAATATGGGATTCATATTCAACCTCATTATTAGTGTATACATCAGATTGAAAATATTATGGAAGGATTTCATTAACCAGGTAATAAAATATAATCACTAGAACAACATGATGAGACTTCATGTTATCAATTTTATTTTTAGTTTTTCTTCAGGAGGCCTCATCAAAACTCTTATCCACCATTTAGGGGTTTATGTGAATATAAGACCTCTTATTTTTAGATGTTTAGTGTCCATTGTTGTGTTTTTTGGGTTAGGACGTTTGGTAAATAAATTAGTTCTCTCTTTCCCTTTGACTTCCTTTTATGGGGTGAATTGTTTATTTTATAGTTATAGTATAAACACCCATTAGATCATACAACTAGTTATTATAGAGAATATAAGAGTACATTTCAGGGAGTCAATATGGGACAATAAGTGGACTTTGAGATAATGTAAGTAATTCCTCATCATTTTCACTATGTATATGGGTGAGATGAAGTTCTACATAATATCTATCATTGTATTATACATACAATATGTACTATTTTTCCTCCATGTATAATTTTTTCATGTCAAGAGTGAACCAAGAAATCACTCAATTAGGGACATGTATAAAATGAGTGGCCTCCCTTCATCTAGGAATTATTTAATGCTTTAGGTTCTCCAAATATATATGGATGTCCCCATCCCACTAAAAAGAAACTCCGTTTTTCATAATCTGGTGAAAGAGAGACATCTTCCAGGATAGACTGGATATAAAATACATGATATAATAGAGGAATCCATGGATCCCTATCAAATCATTGATATTTCAAAAAGTTATCATTTATTTAATAAAAACATTATTTATAGAGACATCCTCATTGCCATGGTGGTGAACCATAAATCGCATGAATTTTCTTATTGTTACTTAGTAAACACACATTACAGGGGTCATCATAAAACTATGATGCCATAATTTGATAAACATTGTTTAAAGATAGTGAGATGATCACAGTGCTATTATGATTTAATCACCAGGTTGTGAAAATTGAATTTTTTTGATTCTCCCCCATGAAGGTTTTAATGACATGCCTCGTTGAACATTTATATGTTTTTCCATTATTCTTTGAAATGATTGAATGAATTGGTAATATAATATCCCTTTTGGGGTTATAAAATCAGTAGATTACTCATCTTTAGAGTTCATATGGAAATTATTATACCCCTATTTCAAAAGATTTCTGTCAGGGAATGTTCACCTCTTGTGTTATTGTTCTCCATAATCTCATTGTTTCCCTACATTCCCACATGCCTAAGGTGGGATGCTTTCATCACTTTCTAAAAAATTACTGCTCCTTGATTGAAATATAAAAATGAGATGTCATTCGTTTCTTCCATGGATTCCTCCATCGAATGAATTTCATATTTTGGGTCTCCCTCATAGATTTGACTCACAGTTTGTGAAGCTCATTCAAAATTCCATCTATTTATGGGAGGTTGGTAAATTATGTTTCTTCTATCTTGAAATTCTAATCGATATTGTCAATGGAAAAATATTTGGTTAATAGAGTAGTCACATTGACCATCATTAGCATGTCTTGACATAGGATCACTAGAAAATATATAAACTTCCTCTTAAGAGGGCTTCTCAGGGGATCAGATCTAAAGGATTCCTATGGATATCAGAGGGTATCTTATTCTATAGGCATGTATTTGTCGGTTTTCCTCAAGTATACCTTGTTTAACTTGAGGTAGGATATGAGTCTAATGTATTTTTAGAGAATAGGAGAGGGTGATTAATCAGGATTACCAATGGGGGGAAATAGAGAGGTGCGCCATAATGAGGGGGACACCCAGACTATTTATTGAATGGATGGATCAAAACTCCCAATGAGATAAGACCCATTATAATGAGTCTCATCAAGAGAAAGTATCTCACAACAATAGTTGTTCTAGACACCATGGGGGGTAGATCAGATTGGTAGACCCGAAGGAAGGAGACACCATGATTTTTCATTGGATGGGATTTTACCTTGTTCAAGCTTCCTATATACCGTATTTAGAATATGTGGATCAAAAAACATGTAGTTTATAGGTGTGATTCTATGGGTTTTACACATGGTTAGATAACCTTCGTTAGAGGATCAATCATGGTTGCAAAAATATATGACCTGTGGGGATTATGCTTGTTTAGATTCCCAAGTTCCACTGAGAGAAGTGATGGGGTGAATTGGGATTATGTGTTGAGTGGGTCCAGAAGGATAGCATGATCTCATAAGGATACGATTGAGGTGACTGATGAAGTGTTGGAGTGGGATAGAAGAAATGGATGGAGTATTTAGGATAATGGGCTTGACCCTCATAGAGGCTTTCTATGTACTTTTTTTAAAATGATATGGATCAAAGTCCATGTATTTAAAAATGGGGAAATGATACACCTAAGAAGGTGGCCCATGAGAGTGGAGAATAGAAATGGAGATCGGAATGAAGTGTATCATGTAGAATGGGGAATGATCATCTAGATAACTGGAGACATGAGGGAATGACTATGATGGGAGTGAATGAGGGGATTGATTCTCAGGGAGGCTTCAAATGTACCCTATCCAGAATGCATTGATCAATGTCCACATAGTTCGTAAGAAGCATTAGGTATTAAAAATTAATACATCCACTCACATTATATGGAATTTGAAACACTGTATCTCAAATGGATGGATATTGGTCAATGTGATTTGAATTTTAAGATCTTACTAAGACGTGGATGTCTAGAGTAAAATGAGGATCGATGATTGATGATGTGGGTGATGGAGGGTAGATCAAAAATCCACAAGGGGTTGGATCCAGTGAAATGTATCCCATAATAGTATGATGTAACATCATGAGGTTATATCTATTAGACGGAGCACCTAGTTATACCATTTGTTGGGATTGAACCACTTGGAGGCTTCCCACATACCATTATTAGGATAAAAGGATCAAAACATGCATAGTTTATAATGGGGGGAATGTGACTTACTCTATGTGGGATGACCAGATGAAAAAGGTTTTCGTAGTCACTACTAACCTCTAATCCAACATGATTCATTCTTGGTGTAATGAAAAAGATGAATAAATAGACCAAACAATCGCATCGTGAAAGATTCATTAGAGAGAGGTTGTGGGGATTACATGTAGGATCATTCTGAGTAGGATGAAGTTCTATATGATGAGGAATTGATTCCATAGAAGGAAGAGTTTGTCCCTATAAGTCATACAAATGGGATCCAATCAAGGGGAGGTGTTTGGGATTATGTGAATACTTCACGAGGTGTACACAGAGACAAATCCAAAAGAGATAGGGGTTAATATCTTAATATGAAAGAAGTAGTAGCCTCACGATGACCATCCCTCTCTATTTATATGTAGAGGGTGAAATCCTTTTTCACTCATAAATAGTGACAACCCAAGATGTACACTTATATATAGATCATAGTTTAATGTTGTGTGTCATGGATGTGGGCACTTGTTAGTTTAACATAATGTTACTTAGATGTGGTAGACTCACTTCCCACCCATTGGACATATATAACTAGCACCCATCAACACTTGGTGGGGGGGTGGAGGAACCATCAATTAATGTAGGTGGGAGTGTGGAGGATTGGTCACTCACTATGTCCATGATAGCAAACTTCTTCCAAAAATAAATGGTAATTAACATACCTATGTGAAAAAATAAGATGTTAGTCCATAAAATAGAATAAACCTAATGATTGACCAAGAATTCACAATGTAAAAGGATGGAGGGATTCATGGTGGAGGATCTCGGTAAGTTGGGATTCTCACTGAGAGAGTCTACACAAAGCTCTTATGAATTTGAAATTACTAGAGATTTTTGAAGGTATGAGATTCATAAATCATAGGGACCTTGAATTAGCATGGAGTTCGTGCTCAGTGGAAGAGTGATTTGTGAAGGAATAATTCCCCATAAATCCTTCAGTAATCCAAATGGTATACTTTCTCTATGAAAGGTGCAGGGCTTCAAGAATGGCACCCAACCATAAGTTGGGTCATTTTGGAAGAAGAAGGAGAAGGTATTGTGATGTTCTAGTACCTTTGATGATCTATATTAGTTTTGTATAGTGGTGCTAAAGAGATTAACAATTTGGGATATTTTAAGTTTAAAGGTAAGGGTAACATCCCCTTTTTGGTGGGAGGGGTGAGACAACTATTTATATGTAGTGGTGGAAAGAAATTCTTAGAGGCGCTTCATGAAGGAAGCTAGCCATCATAAAAGGTGGTGACTCTATCGAAATCACAGAGTCATATGTCAAAGATGATTGCATGATCACATAGGGATTTAGACTCATGGGTGTAACATCACATTATATTGAGAGGCCATGGTACCAATCCTCTTTGAGAAGGGGCTTCACAAAACACATTTCAATGAAGGATTTTGGGATTTTTGAGCATAGATCCCATCCTGATCATCCACAGTGCTTCTCTACCTAACCTAGGGCATGTATTTTAGTGCTAATGAATTTTCCTATCTTAAAGAGAGTTGAAGATAAAATAGGGTAATATTTTGAGTTTATTCCATTGAAAGTTAGGCTATCGGGAATATGGGTCAGGATTGAGGTGTGATATGCACGCAGGTGCAAGGATATCACGATTATCGATGGAGATAAGGCTTCTACGAAGAACATTTTACTCTATATCTAAAAATAGTGAATGAGGGGCCCATTATCTATGTTTAATATCTGAGAACCCTTCATCCGATCTCTATTTTACAAAGCTATTTCACCCCCTGAGAACTCATCTCTGCAAACCGGGGTCCTCAAACCTTTTCTCGATGAACTTTGTTTAGTGTATTAGGGCATCATGATCCAAAAATGTTTCATGACTTAAGTATAGTATGGAAAGGCTTCGTGAACAAGTTCACTACAAACACCCATCATGAGTGGTCTCTATGAACAAGATTTGATATATGCAATAATTCCTAGATCTGACGGTCACTCAAGAAGATTCATTGGAGGTCATTATAGATGCTTCATGGAGAGAGGAAATGTGTAACAATATAATGACAAAAATGTAAATCCATAACCATTGAAACCAAAAACATTCACTATAATTGTTTCTTAGAAGACTAGAAGGTCTACTCCCTCTAAAATAGCATTTTATTGTTTGGATTATGTCTAAGAGATGGTGTATTTATCCAACCGACTAGTAGAGACGAATCAACTTAATTATTGAGGGACACACTGTGGTAGTACCAGTGGCATATAGCTACTGAAGACCACATCTGGAAGGATCATTCCCCAATCATAGTGAAATGTCTCTACAACCATACCAATGATGATGATGGGAGGGCATTGGTGGATGATGTATCTCCACTACAATACAATACAATCATAATGGTGGGCATAAGAAACCTAGATAGGGGTGGACCAATGACTGGGACTTGGACATGGTGGAAAATTCACAGATGAATGGGACTAGGCATGCAGGGTTTGTTCATCCTTTAAAAATTTCAGAGAATAGTTGAGGCGGGTATGCCTCAATGAAGAATATTGGGATTCCTAGTTCCAAGTTTACCAATAAAAGGATATCATACCCCGAACATATGAGTATGTGGTCATTAAATAAACTCATTCCATTCCCATAACAGTGATGTTGATATTAGACTATGGGAACTTCAACATATTTATGGAATAAAAATCAAATGATCCATGTATGAAATGTTCCTTCTAGTAGAGAATGAAAGGGTGGATCATTAGAAGATTCCACTTCTGGAAAACACACATCTCGATATGGTTATGGGCACTGATACAGATAAAAAATGATAATGGATTTTTTTAAGTTGTGATTTCTATATTTCTTTAACATCCCATTCGAGGATATTATTGATGGGGTAAATATGGAAAGGAATCTACCAAAAAGACTTCATACTTATCTAATAGGGGAATAATAATGCAAAGAGTGATCTTACTATCCTATACTAGAGGATAGCTAGTGGATGCTATGGAGGTTCTGCTTCTAGAATGAGTCTCAACCAATAGTTAAGTTGGTCGGATTTATAGTGGCAATTATATGTTGGTTGATTTTTACAGGGAGAGATTCACACATTGGAATGAGGCTGAGCACATTTATCATCAGGGTGATGCTGGAAATAGGAAAGAGCATCAATCTTGGTGTCTCGAGGTTGGTGAATTTATATAAGGTTCTCCTGCATGTCAGTGAGGGGAATAATATATTGCATGTGTGCATGAAAATTTAGATTCTATATAGCTAGTGTCATCACACATGGGTGGAAATTAATACAAAATAAAATGTCTCATACTGATACAAACATTCGAACATCAATTATATTCAACATAGAGTATTTTTTATTCAATACGGTTTTGAAGGACATGTAATGAAGGGTAAGGAATGTAGAAAAATTCACCATTCACCCATTCCTTCTTTTGAAAGGGGTGGAAACTGATAATGTAATTGGGAATGAAGAGAACAGATCATATATGCTATTACTCTAATTGGAGTGTTAGTTGTGAGGGTGTACTCTGAACCAATCAGAAAACCATACATCCCACAAAATTTTTCGAGGTACTTCAGGTTCTTATAAGGCCTGACACTAAATATATATCTTAAAGAATGACATGAAAAACATTAATGGGTGATGAGGAAGAGTTGGATCATGTTCACATGCAATGACAAAAATATGAGGAATGAGATAATTCCATCCTCTGATGCATATGGGATGGTTTATGATTACGAGAAGATATGGGATGTTACCTACCTAAGAGAGATGGTAATGTAGTAGGCCATTAAATCTAGTGGGAGAGTGGTCCCTCCACCTCTGGGATGAGGTTTAACAATTGAAAGGGAGCTCTATAGGGGTCAGTCTGGTGATCATTATGAAGATGGAGACACTACAACGAGGATGACTATTCATGAACCTGCATCAACCGAAGATGAAAGAGAAGGATAAAAAACACCAGGTCCCATACTCCCAGATTAGTAGAATCAGGTGGAAGGAGATCTTCTGAGGGGGTTCAATAGGTTGCCTAATCATGGTCCCAGGAATCAACTTCATCTTGTTTAAATATTTGAGAATTTTGTTTATCCTATGTCTTTAGAAACCGAGGACATCATCAAATACTTCTTCAACACATGATGTCTTTTATATCGTCTAAATAGGAATAAAATGGAACTTTTCAAGATTGACTATGGTAATGTAATATTTTTCATGTATCAAGTATAAGGGACACAATATGTGGAAGAGTTGGAGGATTTAGTGCATTCTCGAGGCCCTATGTATCCAATGATAGATCAAGAGTAGTTGCTACTAGACCTGAATTATCTTTCAATCATATCAATAGATGAGATGGTGAAGCTATATCTGTTTTATAATGAATTATATTGATCATGGGAAGAATATTCCAAGGATGGTATCCCCCATTGGATGGTTAGGTCATGGCCTCAAAGGAAGACTCTTTTGAGGAAGCAGAGATCACAACCTCGATGTAAAACCCTTTAGAGGGTTTCACTAAATCTCTAGAAGTATGATTTAAAAAATTCCACTACTATATATCATTTATCATTGTTTATCTATATTCCTTGAATGAAATTTATACATTAGAATCTTGCACAAGAGACCCTAACTCCTGGTGATGGAGGTGTAGTAATAGGAAAAGAGTGTAAAGACCTCCACCCTAGTTTCCCAAACCATGTTCCTTAATTCTTTACATCGATAATATTACAGGTAATAACATCCCAAATGAATAAATATAATTGTATCATTTATAGACTATATTCATACATCACATATACCTTAAAATATGAAAAGAGAAACAATATAGAGCTTCCATTCGGAACATCCATAACATATAGATTATTTGTTCCATTCATTCATAATAATATTTATCTTCTCATCCAGAGTAAAAAATAAAATATAAGGAAGGAGTGAGATTACATTAAATTTATGTTTATGTATAATAAAATATGTTATCATAAACATAAACATTACGGATGGTGAATAACTAAAATACACATGTCTTTAAAAAAATAAAAATAAATCCATCTATCTAGTTATAAGTGAATGAAACTGAACCACGAATATTATACTAGTGGAAATAATAACAGGTATTTTCAATTAATATTTCTATAATGATGGAATACATAATAAAATACATGTAAAACATATTATCATGACCTAAACCAAGACATCTGAAAATACTAGAGTAAGGCCTCGGCCAAAACCCAATTATGTTTTGTCTCATTAAACCTACTGATTCATTGAGGGGATATATAAGGAACCAGTTTTTACATTTTATATCCAATTAATTCCTCAAATGAATGTTGCTAAACATAAAAATCATGAACATATGAAATAACTTTATCCAATCTGTAGATATAATCACATATCATTATATGTTTTATGGTGAATGGTATCAAGATAGCATTTGAGAGTCCAACTAATCATTAAAAATTTAATAAAATATGGTAGATGATAATAATAAGATGTTTATCCCTATAAAAACTAACATTAAATAGGGGTTTCCAAATAGATGAAAATTCCTTAATAAAATCCTTGACGAATTTGTGAGAGTAATACACTTAAACATTGAAAAGAAGATATATTTTTAAAAAATAATTTCATAGATCAAAAAATTAACTAATATAATTTTACAGGATAAATTTAGTGGTTTTATAAAAATAATCGTGTCTAGAAATACATTATTGATTAAACTTGAAAATATGTAAGAAATCAGTAAGTTCCATTGAAACAGGCTTGTTTATCGTAAAGAATTGAGAAGGGGGCCCATTTAAAAATTGAATTATCCACAAAATAAAAATGAAATGATCAAAATATAGGATTTTAGAACATATAATATGTAATTATAAGGATTATATAAATTATGTGAAGATTTAAATTTGTTTATAGAGGAAAAATGTACAACCCGGATGAAAATGGAGGTTTAGGATGAAAACCCTTACCTTATGATCGAATGAGTTCTGCACATGACCTGAATGTCCTAGATAATCATATTAAATATAATAATTAATTAACTAAGAACCTTATATACAAATATTTGATTCAAAATTGTATTATTTTGTTCATTTATGTCCTTATTGATAATTTATATGATTTAAATCTTTTGTTCCACAATATTCATTTCCTTGAGTTCATGTATGATTTGCCTGATTATATGTAATGGATTTCATGTAAAATGTGTATAATTCTATAGAATTGAAATTTTATATTATCAGTTAAAATACATAATTTTATTTCGTGTTATTTTTTATTTTTTATTTCATATATAATGATAAATCATTAGATAACTTATTAATGATGATCGTTTAGCCTAATTTTAGTGGCTTTTTATCACAATGAACTAATTTTGTTCTATTATTTAATATCATGTAAATAAAAAGGTTCTAGGACCATTAATAAGATATAATAAATACTTTATAATCGGTTTCAACCATAAAAATGGAATCATTACCATCCTTTATGTATAAATTGAAGAACGAAGGTTCATCGTCCACAATGGTTGTAAATCGGCACATCCTAGATGATGATTTTGATTTTAAAATAAAATAAAGAGTAAACTGATTGATGATGAATATTCTATTAACATGATATCATTACTGTATATGGACTATAATGGGGTTGTTATGATCACATTCATAGTGTATGTGATGAGGTAATATTAAAAGAAAATAAATTGAAATGAAATTGAATAAAATATGAAGAGAATATATGTAATGAATTAGCCTCATTGAGAACCTCATTAAGGGAAAGGGGTTTTGCCTTTTTGAAATAAAAAGAGATCATAGACATGGGGAAAGAATAGGGGTGGGGATTTTGGAATAACATTGAAAAGATTCAAGTCTTATTGGAATGAGTATAAGAGGGGGTGAGGGTGGTTTTTACATTGTTGGAGAGGGGTGATTTTTGAATATATTATTCATTGTTTTTAATTTAGCTCAAAAATATAAATAGTTTTTGAATAATAATAGATTATATTTAATTAATGAAGGTATGTTAGAAATAATGGTTCTTACATCAGTGATGACTCAAAGAATAGTGTATTTAGATTATAATGTATTTATACTTTAAATTGTCATATTGTACCACTCACTAAAAATTCAATTAATTCAGAAAAATAACAAAAAATCACTCTAACCATTTTTTGATGTTTATAATTAAAACCTGAAATCCATTTTATGAAAATAATTATCTATCATTATTATTATATGAACAATACTACGAGTAGTGGTCAGCCTTCTTTGGTACATAGTTAATGGATTTTGGATCCCTTTCTAGATTGGGCCATCATTCCCTACAGAGCTAACTACTTGGGCTGATTGGATATTAACTTAGGGTGGTTCCAATGGTGAGGCGACACTATGTGGTAACATGGAAAATACCATCGAGGTGAGATAAAGTGATGAAGATCAACATCATGGTATGAATCCCATCCCATATAACATGATTCCATATGAGGATGCTACTAAATAATTCATGGATGCATTTATAGCGTATGATATTGCTAATTTGGAGGATTTGGAAGAGACTGATTTTGATGTGGCCGATGAAAATTGGTCCACCCAACCATGAGCATTGAATTTGATCAAAAACATAATAAAAACCACTCTAGAATCGCAATTGATACACAGAATGGGATAACATCACCAATGGATGCACAGTAAATGTGCTAGAGGGAAGGACCCAAATGGTCTACACATGATGATTCTAGATTATCTCGCCGAGAATTTGCACGAAATCGGTCATCATCTTGATTTTTCGTGTCATCAGGATAAGAATATCAGCATTTAGAATCTTTAAGATGATTAATGGGAGATCCATTGTATTGAAAGCATGATTAATGATCATTCCTAGTTTTCTACCACTCAATCAGAAATCTTCACTCAATTTAGGGTTCAGTTGATGGAAGATCAATAGAAGCTAAGATATATATTCCATCAAGTGGTTCATCTCTGAAATGATTAGGATGGGATGCAGATTAGGGATGATGAGCTACGTTTGAAAGAACATGAAGAGGAAATGGATCTCAGGTTGTGACAGTGGATCATACAATCCACACAGTAGAGGATGGAGGAGATGAGGCAATTCATTGAAGGGGAGGATTAATATGGGATGTGTTTTTCCAAACTCATGAAACATACATTCTTGTTTTCTTTATTTGAAATTTTCACATGAAAAAATTATTTTTTGGTTTAATTATCACACATCAATCATATTGATAAAACTACAAATGAATCATCCATAATATCATATGGGTAATTCATAGTGTAAGAAACATGGGTCGATCAAACAATCATTCACATTGTATGAGAGTGTCAGATAATCCATTAAAAACGGTTGTCTAATGTTCTGGAATAACAGCCTAGAGTATTCCGGATTAGAGAGGTTTTGGATAGAGAATATGGGTCTCAAAACAACCATTTTTCTTCTCAGTACATAATTTATTGAAATAATATTATAACACTAACAGAATTGGAATCAATTAATAAAATGGTGAATAAAAAGTTTGAATCACATTGCCCAAAATACAAAGCACGGGCAGGACGGAATGTCGGTACAATTCATGTTCAAAAGATATCATTTGTATGGATATCATGAAATGGGAAAAAATAATTTTCAACTATTTAACATGTTTAAAACATGGATCCTAACTTGAAATGTATTCTAATACCTTCTAGAAGGTTTCCCTAGGATGGTAGTGAGTTGATCAAGCATACAAAGACCATTAGGGGGTCCCATCAGACATGAAAGAGGAAGAGGATCTAAAGGAGGGAAACAAGGATTTTATGGTGGACTGATGGAATGTTGAAAACGATTCCAACAATCTCCAAATTATTCAATTATAGTTTAGATAACATTTGGGAAGGTGCATTGGTCAAAACAAAGATCAAACCCATTCTCTAGGAAGGACCTCTCAAGGAAGGGTTTAGGACTCTTTTATGTTTTACATCAAGAAAATGAGGAAGATGATCACGTATTTTAACCTCATATGTTGAGGTTGAGGTTTTTAATAGAATAACAACATTTGAAAATACTTGTCTTATAATTAAATGCCACGTGATAGGGACATTTCTCATAGTATTAGGTCGTATGACCTGGACTCAGGGAATTTTCATTCTTAGTAATTATGTGGTTTGAAGGAATGGAAACCTATGTGAATGAGAAAAAATTGGCCTTAAAAGCACACAATTATTAAAAAAAGGTGAAATAAAGGCACATGTGATATGAAAAGGGGATAAATGATAAAAAAATCTCTTAGTTTAAGGTCATAGAGTTTGGATCAGGTAAAATAGTTTAAAGTCATGTTGCATAGAAAAATGGAAAATTGTTTAGTCTTTGGGTATTCATACAAGATGTATGAGATAAAACCCAACATTATTAGTTCTATGTAGGCTCAAAGATTTCACACACTCCTTGAGATGAATAAAATTATGTTTATGGTCACATTTCATGGACCATAAATGATGCTAAAATGTCCAAAAAGGTTAATATACCTATAGGTCGACCAAAAGACTAGAAGTCTGGGCATTCCTCTAGATCCTATTGGGATAGGAATCAAGTCTTATATAGTAATATAACACAACATGGTGGGAGATCAATATTTATTGGCGAAATCCTCTATAGCAAAGAAACTGAAGCATCCCACATTATTTACAGGGCATCTGAAATATGTTTAGGACAAGTCCGTAGATTAAAGACATGTATTGAATAAATTAACTCTTAGTTTATGGTCATAGATAATCATCCTAAGGAATCTTATATTAAATGTGTATGTGTATTGTGGTTTTAAACTCTATGTGAGTGAGGAAATGGGAGGTCCAATTCAAAATATCCTATGAGAGTTCTACATACAGCTTAAATCCATATCACAAGGACTTGAGAGCCTTAGTTTAAACTCATAATGGTCATACCATGGGAGAAGCGATCCAATAAGAATAGGAATAATGTGGTTGAATATCAATACTGACATGAATGTGAACAAATAAGCTCACACACACCACATATCTATTCCTAAGGTACCTCACATAGGGTCTAAAGTCATGTTTCTTAGACAAAATCATAGTTTAAGGTCGTGGAGTTCTTAATTGAATTACCCTATCTGAAAGAAAGGAAATATTATTGTTGGGACCATAGGAAAAGTGTTTGGGAATCACTACATATTGCATAAATGTGGGAATCAATCCATGTGTAGCTCTTGAGAATCCATATGCTTTAATGTCATGTAGTAAAGACAATGATGAATGATCATGAAATGGAATGTCTATTGTGGATGGACCCCGAATTGTTGATCTGGGAATCACTATGTATCACCTGAGGATGAGAATCAATCCACATGTTGTTCTTGAGATGAAGTATCCCTATTATAGTCTAATCCATACATAGAGATAATCATTTTTATACATTTTTAGTGGCTAGACTAGGACAAAAATCCTACAAGTTCTTACATATTTTATGTGGGTAGAAATGAAGACATACATAGTTATTGATTGGTAGCATGGTAGATGACCAGTTCCAAAGGTGATGTCCTCTCAGGCAAGAACACCACAGTGTTGTGTTTTTTTTCTTCGTTTAGAAAAGAAGATGATGATATGGCTTAAGATCGTGTGACAGGACTGATCCATGAATTTTGACATCATGTGTTAAGGATGATGGTTTGGGGAGATGTATACCTGAGGGGATGCATAGGGAATAGAACAATAACAAAATTTTTAAAAGGGATCTTAAGGCCCACACCACCCTATTCACTCCCAAGAGAACCACATATAATCGCTTAGTTTATGGTTTTAGAGTTTATACCATACAGACTCATAGTTTTATGTCATAGATTTTGGACAAAGGATTGTGAATATCCTCAACATGGGTTCAAACCCTACCAAGACTCATAATACCATGTGAGTCATTCTCAAAGTGGTAAATAAGGTGATGTGCCAAGATTTCTCTATCACACATAGAAACATACAAAATTGGTGGGGAAATTCCTCGATGAGATTGTGACGATGATACCAAAATTTCCACTGAACAATCACATATGAATGAGGGGTAACACCAAGGATTCTAGAGTTTCACTAAAACACAAGGGGTAGAAATGAGTTAAATCAAGGCATCTGAGATCCGTATCATGAAAGGGGAGACTGATGAGTTGGGAATAGTATAGACTAAATTTAAAACATAGAATCAAAAACTACACTAGTCTGGGATGATGCATGAAAATGAGGAATTAACTTTTGACCATGTTTCAAACACAGAACCCACTATTTTTTCTTGAGATCCACTTGGGAACATTCCCATGATGGGAGGTTAAAAAATGAGTCATGAGACCAACACCATTAGGGGGTCCATCTGGATGTGAAATATGATGGGAATATGATCCCAAAAACACTCAATATGTGGACATTAGTTAGAGAAATGCCTACATGGAACTCAATACATTAAGACTTATACCCCATCACAGCAGATAATTTCAATGATAGGACCCAAAGTCACTAATGAAAAACCTCTAGTATCCCAAATATTTTATGTTCATATTTTTTAGACCGTGGGATCATAGTTTAAGGTAATAGAATTGTACAATAACTTACCAGTTTAATGTCGTGTTCATGGTGCAAATTAACACACTTTAATATCTTTCATTAAAGACAAATTGTTATGCATTTTATTGACCTAAATCAAGAACATATGGGCGAGAGAAGTTTCATAGATCTAAAAGTGGGTGGAAAAAAACATAACCTAACTAGAATGAGGTCAAAAGATCCACATCACTACTTACACACCCAAAGGGAAACTTAGGACAAGTGGAAAAATGGTTCTCGATCCTCTAGTTGGGATGGAAGATAAAAGGTATAGGATTATCTATGTAACCCAAGGAAATTAGAATCTATCCATATATAGTTATTAACAATATAATGATTGAAGACTGATTTGATGGAAAATGTACTCTCATGTGAGAACACTGATGCTACACAATTTGGCATCATATAGATAAGAATAGTGGGAAGACATATCAATCCAAAAATACATATAGTCAAAGAATGTATAATCCAATGTGAATGAGGTCGAGGAGGATCATACAACAATATAGTCTCATCAGGAGATTCACACAAATTTTATAGTCATGTTGTATAGACTATGAGGCGGAGTAAAAAACATTTGGTGGCATTACCTGACATGAATGAGGCCAAAGCAACCAAATACCATAATAAATATTCCATAGAAGAACCTCAAAATAGTCAAAAGACATAAGTCTTGGGATATGAGGTGGGTATCCATGAAAGGGGACATGTATAGTGCAATAGAAAAAATCTAACATGAATGAGGACCAATGGAGTCCCACATTTCATGATAAATTATGAATGAAACAACTCACATAGTTTAAATTCATGAGGCTTTGACTTGGGTTAATAGTTTAACATCATGTACTTGGGATGTTGGATACATACCATTAAGGTCATACAAATGGGTGGATTTGTGTGGTGATGTTTAAAATCATCCTACTAAGATACTGAAAATCTTGTTTAACATTATATGATAATGATTGGGGTTGTCACAGTATATCATCATACAACTAGGATGATGCAGCACAATTTAACATCATGTGACAAGGATGAGTCTATGTAGTTTAACATCATGTGATAAGGATGGATCCATACTATTTAATATCTTGCTGAAAGGAAAAGTTTGTATAATATAATTTTGTGCAGTATGGATGATTATGTTTCATACAGTTTAAGTTAATGATGTATGGTTGAAATATCTCCATATTAAGTACCATTTGAGGAACTTAGCATTAGTCCAAGGAGTGATGTGATCTCCATTCAAGGCTACCGAATAATACAAACCTATTTGATAGACATTATGAATTATATAAGTCCCTTCCCTTTTGGGCTACAACATAGGTGTTTTCATACAAGGTATCATATGCGTCTGTAGCGCTAGTATTGTATCACCCTGGAGAAAATAACAAAGGAGAACCATCTTTTTGAATGCTCTGCCTATCTTTTTATGGTTCTGCTCAAGATTATGCAAGTATCATAATTTATTCTCTTTGAGGGGTTATAGTTTATCGATATAGAACTCTATTACTTTTTATTATGTGTATAGATCATAAAAATAGTGCGGAGTTATGGAATCTAAATATTAATGGGTAGGACTACCTCTGTTCTCTATACTAGGGAATATGGACTCTCCTTAGTGGAATTGTGAGTTATTTTCCGACAATCACATGGAGCATTGGGGGGGAATTTCTGATAATTTTTTTTATTCTAACCCACCATTTTCTTCAATATATCAAAGTGAATTTTATTTAATTCTTTGATCATTCCATTATCCTGTTCCTGGTAGTGAGAAGTATGGTTGAACTAGATTTTATACTTTTCATACATTTTATTCATCTCAACTACATGGAAGATGGTTCCACTATAAGTGAGAATTGCAAGAGGTACTCCAGAAAAATGGATTATGTGGAAGATTATGAATTCAACATCTGAAAAAGGCATGCATTCCTTAAGATGAATCACCTCTTACCACATATAAAAGAAATATATTGATGTTATTATGAAGTAGTACTATCAAGATGTTGCTGGTGGATATCATCCCAAGACATTGAGTCCCAAGACTACAATGGTCTAAGAGTACATGGTATTATGAAATGGATATTTCTAATGCTATATGAAGTTCAAATGAATCTAACACACATGGAATCTATTTTTAAACGTGATATAGTCATGGACCACAACAGTCCAAATGTTTCCCACTCTTCGAATCTTGTGAGAAAAATTCAACCCAACCAGATGAGATCGACAAAAATAGGCATCAAATTACTACATAACATACGTAATATCATATCCTTGAATATAGTGGTAGATAATTACATCAAAACCATCTTTTTATCGAGTCTTCTTGAGGTTGCACCTTCCATGGAGGGTGAACATATATACACGATGACATCACTCACATTCGAATCTATCATATGGGAGAATTTGTTCTAAAGAAACTAATTGAAATAATTCTTCCAATGAAAGGAGTTTTCGGTTACTGGGCTATATGGAAGCCCAGATATGGAATCACCATTATTTGGGTGATTTACCCACATGATTTCATTGTTGTCTGAATTGACAAGGGTGGTTAATCATGGATTCCCTTCATGGAGGAATAGATCAGCCTATTCAAGATCTACCATAGAAGAGCATAGACAATCCAGTGTATCAAATCAACCATTCTATGGCCAGGGATCATGATACACCTCTATATGAGATATGAAATAGACAATTAGATTGCGAGCATTCTCGCAAGAGAGAACAAGCCTTAGATTCATCACTGTGTAGTCACCATTGAACTTCATGATGACTTAATTAACATATCCCTTAACTTGAACGTTCGAAACTTCAAACTCCTGATCTATCTCAAGACTAGTGATGAGATACTTATACTCCGTCTCATTGTTGGTGATACCTTCAGATAGTAGAAAAAATATAGTGCAAGGAAACCTGGTTGGGTGTCATAATGACAATCCCTTGACCAACTCTGTTGATCCTTGGATCATGAAGAAATCATAACGTTAGGATCTAGGAGGCTCTATCATAATTCATCCACCAACATGGCATAGCCTGCTCTACTAAGTGAATAGCATCATTGCAGAAATTGATATCCAGAGGAATTTCATAGGGGCCAGATGATAAATTAGAAACTTCTTGACACTTTATCGCCTTATGTTAAACAAATATGATGTCAAACAACTGATGTGTCATAAACCAACATTCTAGATAGCCTATCAACATTGGAGAGTTCAAAATGTTCTTTAACGGATCAACACAGGACACCAGCTATATGTCATGATGATGAAAATAATACCACAACATCTGAACTGTGAAAACTAAACTAAGGAAACACTTTCCTATGGGTGAATATAGAGACTCTATTTCGAGGATCAAGTTACTGAAATATTAAAAAAATTCTATATCATTTCTTTGTTCTCCTAATTTATGGAGGATCCATGAATTAATTTTACTTAATGTACATACAGTACCAATGGACTCCCTAAGATGATTGGCATCAAACAGGATGGTAAATAAGGTTCTACATAATATCCTTAAACATGTAACGACGCTCTTCATCCCACTGGAAGAGAAAACCTTTCATTATAAATTGTAAAATGGGTTACACATGATGACTAGATTCAAAATAATTCAACGATCTTATGCTAAGTGGATATGAAGGCCACAAATCTCACAAAGTTCACTCAGGGTGGGCTTCATGTTTATGAATTTGATCTATTTGGGTTTATATCGATGCCACTATATCTATTAATGAAACCATGTAACATTCTTGAGGTCAAATTAAATTAACATTCCCATGGGTTCATCTACAGCTTCCCGGATAAAAGGAAGATGATCACTTTACAAATATCTATAATATGGCCTTGAATCATGTTTTATTTAACCACTAAATCATCCACAAATAATTCCACTAGTGTCCCCTAGACCAGCATGATTATGTGGTGAATTGAAATTGATAAGTAGACCCTGTATTCTTTAGACCAAAAGGCCTCACATGATAGAATAAGTTTCCTTAATGTGCCTATAAGGTGGTAAACTCCTGTTAGTTATGGGAAATTCATATAAGGTAGTACCTAGAATACATCCATGAATGATATATCATGAAACCCAATTGTGGGATCGATCATCATCTCCATCAGTGGTAGGAGAAAATCATCCTTCAAAAAACGGTGTTTTAGATTCTAGAAGTAGATAAAGACTCTGATTTTTTCAATGTTCTTCCTAAAAAGATGACGTTGGGTAGACAGTTTGTTCCCTGAATATCCTTGATTAATTTTTCCTTGATAATCTTGTCAACTTTGGAATCGACCTTGGCACTATGAAATGAGTGCATCTTCCTGGGTTCCAACTTGAAATTACTATGGCTTACAAGGATACCAAGAAAGTTGAAGATTACTTTAGGGTCCAGACCTGACATCTCATCATAGCTTCAGTAAAACACATCACGATGATACTTCAAGATGTCCACATACAAATGTTGTTCCTCTATAGGAATGGATTCATTGATCAACATTGGCCTATGATCATCCTCGGTAATATGGTACACTTTTAAAAATTCATTAACAATTATAGAGAACCCTTTCGTGAATGTAGGAAGTGCATCCTCCAAAACATCTTTACCATATTAGGTAGGAGGATCATCGAGAGAAGGTGATTCCTCTAGACTGATTAATACTAGAAGAATAATAGTGTTAGCCAGAGTGGCGACATAATCATTATCCGGAGACTCTTTAACTATGTAAACATTAGTCATAAAGAGTGTCTAGATGATTCCATCAAGCCTCTATCAAATGGTCCCATTCAAGATTTTAAAGAAGCAACGATGGGTCATTTTTTAATGGTTAAACCTAGATCAGTGGTACACAAAAGTCTAATAGAGATTTGTCACCTTGGGGAGAACATCTCAATACCTCACATGAGTAAGGGGTTATAGTATTACCTAATCCTAACTTGTATAGGAATATGAGGTAATCATCCAAATTTCCTTGAACCAATTGACAAGGAACCCTTTCATCTCAAACATGATAATGAAATTCCCCCAATTCAGAATCATAGATTCCAACTGGTGAAGTTATATGATAAATGAATTATCGAAGTCTGTCTACAGTCGTTTGTGATAAAGGTGTGCTCTTCCTCATTAGTTTGCACATTCTTCTCCTTTATCTGGAAGTAAGAATAATTTTTATAGTGATATTCACATGAGGTAATGATAGAATAATCACCTTGATGAATTCGTACACAACCATCAAGGGAGTACATGAGGAACTAGTGATAGGAGGAGGGAACTACTCCATGGTGATGAAGCTAAGGCATACCCATCAATGTGTGGTAACGAGTTTCCGATGATACAAGCATGACCTCATTTTATTATATTATACTGGTGAATTGGGTCTTCAAATGGATCCATCCAGACAGTCTCTATAAAGTCCTTTCTTAACCCTGGATCTTCAGGTCAACTGGTACAAATATGATTTAGGGATTCCTAGCAAGCATAGTATATGTTTTTGGAAGAGATTTATCACATCTCTTATAATATAATAAGGGCCTCAATGATCATGTTTTTTTCAGGAATTCTGGTGAGGTTCTTCAACACATCATGCTTCCTCTCTTTGCACACATTAATTCCAACAAGGGGGACTCTCTTCAGGGAGAAACTCGATGGAAAATATTGGCAGAACCACATGTTTATGGCTCATGCTGGAAACATTCTACGGATCATAATATCGTCCCATAATCACCACATGTTTAATGTTGGCTGACAGAGACACTATTGAATGTGTCCATCCATGATATTACCATGAATGTTCTGGATGGTCAATGATCACGGTCAATGGTTGTGGCGGATATGTTATAGAGACCTAAAAGGACTAATCCTACTATGTTCTACACAACCCATACTATATGGTATCATTGGCATGTACTACTTGGTATAGAGCATTAAACCAATCATTCTGGTGAATTTACCATCCTCATTTTCTTCTTTGATTATGTTAACAGGGGACACTTAGAGGGATCTCATGATAATCCTCATCTTCTATGAGTATTTTTGGATCAGCCAATTCATTTGTATTCATAGATGTATACTCATAATCATCCTTAGGAGAGTCTTCTTCTACAGGATGGATACTGGTTGTGACACCCATGTCTAGAGGTATAAGGTCATCAAGCATACTATATTCCTTTGGCACCATCTGGGGACTTTTATTTACCATATGCCATCATGGAATTATCTTATGAAATGTTGAGGGTTGAGAGGTGGTTGTAGAAGAAATAGCTAGATAAGGGTGACTAGATTCTTGAGGTTCTTAATGGTCTAGACGTGTGCATATGAATTCATGTTTGAGAGAATCTTACTTATGAATTTAATAGTCATCATACTTATGAGTCTCATGGCTAGAGACTTTCGTCCATTCCCCAGAACCTTCACCATCACTATCAATCTCAATTGAGATATTTTCTATCTATATTGGGAGATTTCCCAACATGATCACACCAATATCTATTTGATCTGAGATCGACTCCTTGAAAACCTAGAACTGCTTGATGGTATGTAAAATAAAATTTTGGTAATGAAATTATTCATGGTGATCAGTGAGTTTGGGTACCTAAGTATTTCATTATTTAGGAAACTTAAGCTATACTTGATCTAGAGTTCCATGGAAATAATTAGGAACTGTGGCCTCTAGGAAGAAATAGGTCTAGTTTCTCCTATCTGGTGTAGGAATCCTAAGATCTACATTATGGATTGAAGTAAAGATTGATGAGGGATAGATCTACATTCATTCCTTTTGGTGGTGGTGCCAACTGACGAGGTACCTTCCAATTCTTAGGGTGGTGTGGCGGAGCATAGTTAGGTTTCTTTCCTCGATAAGGTATTGTTTGGAGAGTCTCTTCAAGAAATAACTCTAGCAACTCTGGAGACACAACCTATACTCTAACATACATTTTTGTCTTAGAACCTCTTCTTGTAGGGGATAGAAGAAAAAAATTATTTTCCTACTTGGCTTGATGCAAGGATTCCTATAGGTATTGAAACTTGTTGAAAAAAATTCAATAATCCATCTAGGATGTTCTAATTAATGATGGTGGGGTCCAATTAATCTTTGATATTCCCTAGTCACTTTCCAACAACTGCTCTTGAGTTAGTTTCATGTTAAGAGAGTATCTGAGGGCTTTTTACGAGGAGATAAAATCTATAACATGATTTTTTGGGTTTTTATTTCACTTAATATGGTCAAAAAGACTCATCAGACACATGGTATAACTGAACTAATAGTGAAAAATCCAATGATGATCTTATCAGCCATTGATGGACCCTATGGTTATCTAACTGTGCCAAACATATGAAAAAACATGTAATGTATGAATGAAAAATTGGAGCATGGATACATCATGCTACTCTAGGATTACCAACATCAGTTTACAACTCGAGATGAAGTGGGTGAGATGCTGCAATGGGTCTCCCATATTGTTATGGGTGACATGGTTGGATTCCCAAAATCCATGGGTGCTCCCATGTCATCCACAATGTTCGATAGACATTTTATCCATATGGGATAACCACTTTTTTTGTTTCCAAATCATTAGGTCGAGTAGTATGAGTAGATATCGCATATTATTATTTAGTGTTCCTATCTAACTCTATATTCCTAACCAATAAGACATTGATAGGATCATCAATTTGGTATGCAGGTCTGACAGATCACATGATGATATACATAGTTTCTAACGGAGCAGATTTTGAGATGTCTTGATCCAGTTATCCGGGGGGGTTCTCACACTATTCATGAAAATTTAACAACTCATAAAATACCTAATTTTCATAGGATCTAGCTTCAACAATGTTTGGCTGCACAAGATCATCAAGATCAAGTGGTGGAAACTCCCCAAGAAGGATCTTTGGTTTCCTCGGCTGAGCCAGTAGATAAGATCATGATCATATTGGGGATTAACATAATACAAAAATCATTCAAGATTAATATCCATTATTGACTGATGTTGATAAAAAATATAATATCATAATTTAGTGGTTCCAGAATAATTTGATGACTTCTACGAGACATCTAGAGGTTCGACGGTCTAGTGTGATCTTTTAACCTTGTCAACATTCCGGAAAAGATACAATGAGGAGGAGGTTTCTTCTATTCCCATGTTTTTTCACTTATGGTGATAGATAATGCCTACTGGGTCCATGATATGTTATGCTACCCTACTAGGCAGATCCTCATCATGATCCATTGCACTGATCTCCCCATCCTTGGGAAGTATGAACTCAATCATAATAACCATAAAAACACCTAGAATATCCTCTATGATTCAATGTAAATAATTATTCCTATTTATGTGATGCAATGGAGAGGGGAATAATTCCCCCATCCATAGATTTTCACATGTGGGGATGAATCTGAAATGATTCTATGGAGCACTGTGAATCTTAGAATGCATTGGCATTGAAGGATTTTGTGGAAACCAGGTGATGTAGGATGCTCCACCACCGGGAGTGTTGTTAACTCTAATATTCAGCATTACCAGCATGTTTCATTAAAGTGATCATGACACATCAGTTACAACAATGGATGATTGCAGATGTAAAAATGTGTCGGCCAAATGATCCAGTGAAATAAGATGACTTCTTACTTAATACGGGTCTCAATAATATTGAATTTTGAAACTATATTTGGTAGAAATATTCCCGACAGTAGGTGAGTAGAGAGAGTGTCCCACAAGCTTCAATGCTCCATGGTGAGACTAGAATCTTGACTTCCACTTTCATTGATCGATGTTTGTTGAAAAGCCATAAATGTCACATATGTAGGCCACTATTGTGGGGGAACATCCATTGAAGATACTGTATCATGAGATGATGGACCACTTAATTCTAAATCATCTCTCAAAGGTGGTGTCTAGAACATCATCAAACCCCTTTAGGATGGGGTACTAACCACTGCTTCATGTGGGATGGAAGCGACAATCATCTAAGGGTCCATCAGGTACTTGGTGTCTATCATATACCAAAACTATTTTTCATGGTACTTTGTAGAGTCATAGAATGAATCTAGTGATGATAGATACTTTTTCATGATGAGAGCTTTAAACGAATCCAAATATTCATCCACCTACATATATCTATGAAGAGATTTTGAGATATAGTGGATCTCACCATCTGGGATGATAAGATTCACCCACAAGTCTCATGACCCATCCTATGATTTATAGGAGAGAAGGAAGTTTCCATCATTAGGTCCCATTCATCTTCAAGATCATAAAGTTGAATTAAATTCAATACCACTAAGCACTTTGTAGAGTTATTACTTCAGCAGCAATGATTTATCCTTCTACCCCTGGATAGTTTTTCATTGTAGGGAACTTCATTGGAATGAGGGGGAACTTCATGATAATTGTAGATTGTGTTCAGAGGACTGATAATATTTTGAGATGAGGTGTGAGGGGAACCTAGGAATATGTTAAATGGGATATTGGGAGGGCCTCCTTACTAGACACTGGACACACATGCCAGCATTAGTTTTGAGGACATGGGGAGGGCCATTATATCTGTTGTCTCTAGAGTGGGGAGATCTTATACTCTAGTTGTGGGTGGAGTGAGGTGGACCTTCAGGCCGATGGTTATTAATAGAGTAAGGAGGACTTATGTTTTGGTCTTATAGGACATGGGGAAAAGCTCCATGTCAAGTTTTAGTGTGGTGGGGAGGACATCTTCTTTTATGGGTTGAGTTGTGAAATGGGACATCACCCAGATCGTGTTTAACATGGGGAATTCCTCCATGTTGATCAATAACAGAATGGAGAATAAAATCATATAGATCATTCATTAAGTGGTGGTGACATCCACGATGGTTGTTCCTATAGTAGGGATATCCTCCACTATAGTTAGGGATAACACGAGGTGGGTCATCACCTCATTGGTCAGAGATGTGGGAGGACCTCTATATCATGATACATATGCATGAGGAGGACCTAAGTACTGGACATTGACGAGGTGGGGAATATCTTGTACTTTGATTGATATTGGGAACATGGATATAACCTCCATGTTGGGTGAAAAAAGTGGGTAGGACATTCACTATAGCTGGTGACTTCACAGGGAGGCCTTCATGCGGAGTCTCATTATCACATACTAACCAATAACATCTTCTAGGGATGCTGACATCTGAGAGTGTAAACCCAACTCATCTATAATGGAGTTGAGGGCTTGATCTGAACTGTCTTTTGAGGGGTCATTGCCCTATAGTAGTAGGTAATTGGTGAAGTGCATGGGGGTGGAAAGAGACACATTATTTGTTTAAGACTATCCACCCTGACAAGAATATCCTAATTCTAGAGCACAACAATTGATTTGGGAGAGTCCAATTGGGGCCAAAAGAATAGGGGAATGGTCCACTAATTACCAATCCTAGTGAAATGGGTGATGGAAGCATTGATACAACCTTGTGGGATCCCTCCTTGGTAGAACCTGGTTCATAGTTATTTCTGAGACTACATGGACATCCACTAACTCCAGAGTATGGGGGTGAGTTGAAGGAGTGATTTGGGTACAGACACCCAAAGTGGTTCATTATAGGACTAGGGAATAGTGTCTCCCTTTGCAGCCCTTAGGGGAGGTTGTGATTGAAAGGCCAAAAAGATTCTCTGTCTCGGTGAGATGTGTACCTTTTGGGAATGAACTCATCTTTCTTGTATCAACATATAAGGGTGTTGATAAACATCGTATAGATGATTTTAGTGGGTGATATGGGGAATGAGAACCTAAAATCTGATGAATTTGTGGACATTGTAGAGGAGGCGGGGTCAAATGGGACTTCCTCATCAACATTCCTCATACCCATTTGTTGGTTGGGACTAGGTGAACAATATCCTATAGCTTTTGTCATCCAAAGTAGGAATATTCAAATAATATTATGAATACAAGGATATAAATTCCCAATTCCCCAATGTTGTACAATGTCGCATAGTGGGATAAGAAGACCCATACTAACAATTACATAGACAAAGATAAGAAATGTTCAACTACACTAATTGCTGGTGAGTTTTATATCAGGCCAACTATTTACTTAGCAGGCCCTAGTACCATATATATGGATATTATAACATGTTTATCCATTCAAATAAGGAATTGAATTATACTAATCACCACATATAGAAGAATAGTTTCATGTCAAGTTCACCATTTTTTTTCAAATGCATTCTCTTAGGGAATGTTCTCCTCACGTGTTATTTTTTGCTGGCATCACATTTTTTTCACCACAATCCCACTTTTCAAAGGTGGGATACATTCATCACATTCTTGGAGTTTTCTGCTCCATGGTCAAAATGAGATTATGTGATGTAGGGTTTTCATACTATGGATTGACATTGGAATTCATCACATAGTCTGAGTCCCCCTAATAGATCCATGTCAGAGTTCAGGAAACTCATTCCTGATGCCATATCATTGTAGACACCGATTTATTACGTTTCTTTTATCTAAGCATTTCAAGGGGTATTGGAAGGGAAGAAACCATTAGCTAGGATAGTATTAACAATGATCATAGTGGAATATCTTGACATTGGAACATTGGAACACTTGTATTCATCATCATAAGATGGATTCTCAAGGGTCTGATACCCAAGGCTTCTGGTAAAAATCACAAGGTATCTTATACTAGAGGAATTTCTTTAGAGTTTTTCCTCTTTCAGCCTATATTTAACATGAGATAACATATGAGTTTAATGTCTTGTGAAGAAGGTGAGAGGGGGACTAATCATGAAACCCTTAGGGGAAAACCAGATAAGTTGACCCAAATGAGGAGAAAACCTAGAATGATCATCGAATTGATGCATTAGAATGACCAATTATAGAAGAGTCTAGTTGGAGTGTCTCTTAAAAAGAATGTTTTAGACCATTAAGGTTGATATGGAAACCCTATATGGAGGATCAGAGTGGTGAATCCCAATTATGGGTACACAAAGGATTACCAGTGGCTATGATTGAACCTCATGGGTGCTTCTTACATACCATATTTATAAGACCCAGACCAAAACCCATGTAGTTTGGAGCGGTGATGGTGAAATGATTAAATATGGTTATCTTCCCTTCAAATGTGTATCGGTCTTGGTTGGATCAATATAAGACGTATGGGGATTATACATGGTTATCTTCCTTAATGACACTAAGACCAACGATGTTGTGAATAGGTCTTATGCAATGAAATGACACAAATAGATTTCATAATCTTAAGTGGATACAAGTGCGGTGATGGATGACGTGTTAGAGAGGGATTTAAGAAATGTAATGAGTATGAGAGATAATGGGATAAAACCTCTTGGAGTTTTCTTACAACCTATTTATAAAACTGATATCATAGTCCACATAGTAAAAAAAGGTGTAATGAGAAACCTAAGAAGGGGGCCCGTGATAGTAAAGAATATAGATGGGGACCCAATGTATGTGTAACCTTTTTGGTGGTTCATGATCCTATTGAGACATGGATAAATTATTGAAAACCTATGATGGTAGTGAATTGTAGTCTTGAACGTCATAGAGTATTAATATGTTCCCATTTTTAGATGACCGTGATCAAATTCTATATAGTTTAGAGGATGCTTCGTGGCTTATTCACTGAGAATACCAATCACATTCTGATGATTACACATTGGAGGGGCCCAAATTGATGGATATTGGGGAATATGGTTTTAATTTCTTGTTCTTACTAGGATGTGGTGGACTAGAGTAAAATCACGGTTGATAATTGATGATGTGGGTGGTGGAAGATTGGTCCGAATACCCCCATGGGGTTGGATCCGGTGGGATGTGTCCCATAAAGGGAAATGTAACATCATTAGGGTACATACCTAGTAGGAAGAACATGGGTTTACCATTTTTTGGGATTTAACCTCATGAAGGATTCCTTAATATCTTTTTTAGATGATATGGATCAAACCCACCATAGTTTAGAATAGGGGAAATGGGGATTACTATATGAGGGATTCCCATAAGGATAAGGACGTCACAGTAAATAGTAACATCTCTCCCCATTTGAGTCATGCTTACTGTGTGAAATAAGATGGTGTAGAAGAACAGATGATCACATCACAAGAGATCCATCCGCACGATATAGTGTTGGGATTATGTGTAGGAAGTAAACGAGGAGGATGATGTTATTTGTGATGACTATCTCATTCGATAGAAGTAATATATTGTTCCATGACATTCATACAATGGGAATACTATCATAGGAGGTTTCAGGGCTTATTTAAAGACTGCTTGATGCAAACATGGAAAAATATACTAAAGATAGAGGGACGAAGATCTAAAGATGTGAGAAGTAGTATCATCTTGATGACCCTACACTTTTTGTTCATGTGAAGTGGTTTTCATTATATGTTACTAAGAAATGGTGACATATTGGGATTTCTATGCATGGAGAGATAATAGTGTAACTTCATGTTTCGAGGATGTGGATTGTTGTTAGATTAATTTCTTGTAGCTCGAATGTAGAGGAATAACTCCTCAACCCTTGTACATGAATAAATGGTGCCCATTAAACCTTGGGGGAGTGAAGGCGCCATCAATTCTAGAAGTTGGTAGTGTGTTGGTCTAGTCACTCATGTTGTCCATGTTAGTTTCCCTAATCCAAAAAGATATGTGGATTATTGAAACTATGCCATAAAGAATGTTGTAATCCCATAAAATAAAAGAAATCTTGCGATGGACCAAGAAATCACAATGTGAAGGCATGAAGGGCCACATAAAGAGGGCCTAATGAATTATGGAACCTCAATGAGAGATGCGTCATGAACCTCTAATGCTTCGTAGAGAACCGAAGCATCATGAAGGAATTGGTGTTGTGAAGAATGCAGACCCTTCCCTATCATGGACTCAATGATTGAGGAGGTGTTCTTCATTAATTTTTACTGATCAATGATTCCTCAAGTAACCCAAAGGGTCTTCTTCCTCCATGAAAGTCATAGTCCTCCATGAAAGGCATCCCTACATTAGGTAGGGGAATTTAGCGACAAGGGGAAGGGGTCCTGTGAGGATCCAGTACCATGGATGGTCCATTTGTTTTATTGATCAAAATTCTTTAAAACATCATTATTTTGGAGTTCTGAAGTCTAATGTTTAGGGTAAACATACCTCATAGGGTGGTGAACCAACTATTTGATGGTAATTGGAGTCTCAATGCTTTGAGGAGCACAGTGAAGGAAGAGGGCCTTCGTGAAAGGTGGTGACTATGTCAGACTCACTGAGTCATCCATCAAAGTTGTTCACATAGCCGTTGATAACATTAAATAGATGGAAGCGACATCACATTCCATTTCATGGTCATGATACTGATGGGCTCTGTTAAGAGGCTTCGTGAAAAAATAATTTTTGATGGATTTTTGATTCCTTAGGCTTGGATCCCATCCTGAATGATCATGGTTCTTGTAACGAACAAAAATCCAGTCAATGAAATTCTGTTTTTCTATTTATTTTATGTATAATTTATCATATAACACTACATAGATTAAAAATGCAATCTTTATAAATGAACAATTATAGAAATAAGAGGTATTTGTAGATGATAGGTCACATATACTACCACGACCCATTCTCGAGGCCCGTGCTGTGACTACCCCAAGCCCGCCTTCCATAGGCTAGGGGCTAGCGACTAGCACCAAAGGTGTAAATCCCAATAAAATGGGAAGCCATTGCCTTAATGAAATGAAAGAACACACAAATAGAGTACAAGAAAAATATGCACTAAGTAAAGAAGTAAAACAAACGTGCTGGAAGTACGAGGGGCTGGAAATACAATCCCAAAAGAAAGATACAACTACAACTGAAAGTACTGTACAACTCAAAGGACAATAGCTGAAAGGTGACAAGCAGCTCCTGGATCGTCCTATGGGTTCCTACCTGAAGGGTAGGTACAGATGTCCTCCTTAGTACTCCACATTTGTCCATCTCCTCTGGGTACCGACTCGTCATGATATCCACCTCGGGGTACCGACTCGTCGTGAGATCCACCTCCGGGTACTGTCCAGCTCTACAAGCCTCAACCACGATCATTGATGTTCGTCGTCTTCAATAAACACAATGAGGTGCGGGCAAAGCCCGTGTAGGGGTGAGTATACAATACTCAATAGGGACCCCGAGGCCCTCTAGGTCTCACTAAATCCAAAAATGATAATCACAAAGAAGGTTCTCAACAGATAACCCTTACATAAGAATAAGCCCATACTTATAACTAAGTTACCAAGTAACCCATCTTAGCCACGAGGTATCACAAAAATATGAAGTCGATGGAAAAAAACTACTTAGGTATATGCCCATACATGTACGTAAGTTATCTAGTAACCCATCTCAATCATGAGGAAAACACAAAGGTCATTGACTCAGTTCAAACCAGGATTTTCATTATCGAAACCGCAACTACAGAACAGCTCAGTCTCTGACGAGTACAGTGATCCTGTCATGACTCCGAGGTACTGCTCACTAACCTATGACTGCTGAGGTACTCTTCCTATCGAGTACCATGGGTCTCCCACCTCACAAAGTAGTGCTCCTACCCCATGGGTCTACTACCTCACACAGTAGTGCTCCCCCTCATAGCCTACAGAGGTACTCCTCCTATCGAGTACTACGGGTATGTCACCAAAACACAGTAGTGCTCCCCACCGTGGGTCTGCCACCCAAACACAATATTGCTCCCCGCTGGGCTATACAAGTCACTCCGACTCGAATCAGACAAGCGGTCTTCAAGTCTCAGCCTGCTACACGGTCTCCGTACTTCGTACGCTCATCTCAGGGAGGGTCCACTCCACGAGCAACATGTTGATACTACAAGTATCACAATGTCCCAGAAATAAGTATCTCAAAGGACTGCCTCATCATAGGGGTCTCGACGCAACAGACGGCTCGTCAATCGGATGCCCAGTCTGTGAGTTATTAGCCTTTTCGTCCTAGGTGCCCGGTTGGTTTCATGTATGAACCAACCTGACCGTATATCAATTGTAACCCGAACCCAGATAGGGTCTACTCATAGGTACAGGTTTCTCAATTTGATCTCCAACGCCACTGACGGTTCGTCAAACGGACGTTCGGTCTGAAAGTTATCAGCTTTTCCTTTTCAGGGGCCCGGTTGGATTTCAGGTACAATCCAGCTTGGCCATACTCCAACTGCGTCCAAACCTAGAGCGGAGTAATCCAAAAGGTCTGTATCACTAAGAGGAATCAAACAAAGTCGAAGGCATGTCAATCGGACGTCCGGAGCTCATGTTATAGGCGTTTCCACTCCTAGGGCCCGGTTGGTTTTGTGTTCGAACCTACCTGGCCGTAGCCAAAGTTCTCGAAAACCTTGAGTGTAATATATCGAAACGACCATCTCGATCCAAGGATCCCATCACAACTGACGGTGCATCGATCAGAGGTCTGCATCCCATGTTATGGGCATTTGAACAAAATTGCATGAGAATAGGGGGTTCGAGCCTGGTCCGATCCCCCTGGGTTGGCCCAAACCGGGTCGACCCGAACCGGGTCTGGGGCCGTCCCATTGGGGTGCGGCCCGGCCCAGCCGGAATGGCCTCGCCCATCCGGCGCAGCCCGGCCCGGCGCGAGGGTCCGGCCCAGCGTGGGCGGCCCGGCCCGGCACAGGAGGTCCTGCCTGGCATGGCCGGTCCGGCTGGCACGGCCGGTGGGCCTGGCACGGGCGTGGCTAGCGAGGATCGGGGGGTTACAACCCCCTGGTTGAATGAAACTGGTGTGGGTTAATACCGCGACACCCAATCCGGAACAGCTTCTGTCGTTCCGGTTTTTTATTCCGCATTCGCGGCTCAGCTGCGACATTTTTCTCCAGCGGCGCGCCGGCATGACGTGCCGCCACTGCCCTCTGCGGACCACCGGACACTCTCCAGTGGTCCGTTTTTCCTGCCTTCTTCGCCAAGGGTCCTTCCGGGACCATCTCTTCACTGCGACGGCTTCCAAACGTCATTGGAGTCCCGTCTCAGCATCGCCCTAAATCCATGCACCAACAATAATCTGCGGAGGGTTGTCGGGCCGTGTTAGTTCGGCCCGCGCCCTCCGCATTAGGTGTTATCTAATGGCAAGATTTAAACAGGATTTTATAATGAATAAACATTCAATTTTACTTAAATAATGTTGAATCAAATCATTCAACAACCTCTTAAATTAGTTGTAGCATACCAATGTTCCCATCCCGCAATTTTAAATAAAACATTCATGGATCAAATCAATGTTGAGTTATTCCGTGTTCTTTATTTAGAAGGAAACAACCATGGGAAATAATATCATTCTCAAATAATCCCATACCTCGAAATTGACGTCGCACGTCGTCAAGTCATGGAAGTCAAACGTCGTGAGGGTGGTTCGTTGATGGCGTTGGCGAGCGTCCAAGAAAAGGATGTCGTCTCACACCGGCTGCAGAGAAGGGAGATATTGGCACGTCATCTCTCTTTGGTGCTCCAGTGTTCTTCGCGTTCTTCAACGAGGATGAACGTTCTTCAAGACTAGAGCCCTCCTCTCCAAAAGAACCCCACAAAATGATTCCAACCAAAAAAAAACAAGACCTTGTATTATTTTATTCACACACACACATGGCAACATTAATTTGAAAACTCAAATTGAATTCACAAATTAATTAATGTGCGTTGTCCAATTAATGAGGCATTTTATTAGCATGTAAATTAATGTGGAGGAGTTGCAAACTAATTTGTAGAGGGAAAATTAATGGGGTGTTGGTTAAAATTGAAAGAGATGGGGGAACGTGTGGGCCCCGCCCCAACTTCCTTGCATCTTCCTTTTCCACAACGCTTAACCATCAGTAAAGAATAAAATAAATTGTAAAACAATTTTATTTTTATTCCTAACATTTTTAACAACACCTCCCAAGTAGACACAACTCTAGGAAATGTCTTCCTATGCAAAAATCGGCGATGCGGTTTCATTGGTGCCTTCAGATTTCGATTCTGAGCACTGGTTCAAAAGATAGAAAAACCCGCTCGTTCGTTCATGGAACATACCCGAGCTAATCTTCGGAATTGATTTAGGGCACACCAGGACTCAGAATCAGGTGCCATCAGAAACTGCGGACTCGTAAAATTCCAAAGAAATTACGAAAAAAAAGTTCATTAAAATTTTCGGGTCCTTACATTACTCCCACAATAGGGCTTTACGTCCCCTTAAAGCTATAACACAAACTAGGGAAACAAAAGTGGTACTGAGCATGTACTGATCCATTTGCTCCCATTTCTCTCCTGGAGGTTCTCAAGCTACCAATGAAAGTGCACCCGAGGAATCGACCATCCACATCGGACCCGCTCATGTCTATCCTTGATCTCCACTGGAACCTCCATGCATGACGCCCTATCATCGACGTCCAACTCCATGGGGTCGATGATGTGTGAAGGATCATGCACGTATCTTCTCTTCTAAAGTACGTGGATGATATCAAGCACCCGGTAAAACTGAGGTGGGAAGGTCAAGTGGGAAACCACCTCGCCTACCCTGCTGAGGACCTAGAAAGGTCTGTTGAACCTCGGAGATAACATGATGCCTTGACCACATCTCCGTAAACCTCGTCAAGGTGAGACCCGTATAAGGACGTGGTCGCCATACTCAAACTCAAGAGGCCTCAATTTCCCGATTAGAACAGAAACTCAAAACTCAAGTTTCCACGTGGGTAAGGTTGACTGACTCAAGAGTGATTGACCACACCCTCCTGTGCATGAGTTCATCCTGTGCGGCCTGGGGTTTCCTTTTCGCCAACCCAGGAAAACCCATCCCAACATTGTAGATTAACCACAAAATTTTTTTACCTAATACAGTCAATCTGTGTATGAACTATGGATCCAATCCATATTCAGACCAACGTCATAAGGTCTCAACGCTGCCACCAAGAGATCCCAACCGAAACTCTCACCACGAGGGCCAGATCACACTGTCGTCGTAAGTGTGATTATCAAGTCTCCTCCCAATGTTTTATACATATGTTAGGGTCAAGTCTACGACTTTGCGGAAACTCTAGGTCTGGGAAAAGATTCGTGGAAGGAAGGAATGATTCGTATCAACGTATGTTACTACGATAGGTAGTAGTTGACACAGAATTTCCCTAGAATAATTTTTAGAGCCATTGAGTCACACTCCTTGATCGCATGCAGCCACACTCTACCTCTGCCCTCCATCTCCCTGAGCCTGGCAGGGACAACTAAGGCGGTTGGTTGTAACATGTTAAAATGTACACAACCTCATGCTACTCTCCTAGCTCTGCATCCACATCTGCTGCTTCACAGACTCATCTCTCCTTAATGCTTCCTCTTCTTGAAACATTTTACACGCCCGATTCTCCGAGACTGGTGCCAGTTTCGTGCTTTCCCACTGCTAACATTCACTGACTGCATCCATTCAGCAAAAGAATTCTCGACCACAAAGGTTCTTTCTAGCACCCTAGCATAAGTAGGAATGCATAGAGAAAAGGTGTTGCTTGGATGTCTGAGCCCTGAAGCACAGATCACATCATATTCATAAAGTAACATGAATGGTTTGGTACACCCTGATGAATTCTCATCTACCGACATGTCATCCTACTGAAGCTGTATAAGCTCTAGAAAACTCTTAGCCACTTCCTCAAGCCAGTCCTCAGCCGCCTATGAGTCGGGATCACCTCGGAAAATGAGGGTATCTGATGTTGGAACATGTGTAAGGCAGCAATTCTACACGTGTCACCTACCGGTACCGCTGGTTGTAAATGCTGACCAACAGGTAGTGATGTATAGCTGGCATACTACCCGAAGGAACTATCTCAGGAATCAGTCCACATACTGAAGCCTCATCACTATGCGGACCATCCTCATGGTCACTCACTGGAAAACACTAGTATCCATGTACACCATCCACTCTACTGATGTCTTAGATAGGTGAAAAACTCTAGCAATTGTCTCCAGCCAGTCCTATGCTCTCTGGGAATCTGCCTCACCTCGTAACCTCGGAGGCCTCTACTGATGGAACTCATGCGACGCGCTCTGCCGGCATACACCGTCTGCTAGTATGGCAAGTGGCATCTGCTATCCAATAGGTGGTGGTCCTACGGGTACACCACCAGAGGGTGCCAATACAATAAAATGGCCCCACACCGGAGCATCATCGCTTGGTGGGCCGTCATCGTGCACTATCCCAGAACTCCAACTGACTGTCCGCGTGGAGACATCCTGAACAGATGCAACACGGTCAACGATTTATACATGGTGAGCTGAACTTGTTTGAGCTGACTTTAAAACTCTTAGAAACATACATGCAATCAGTTTTTTCGCACACAAAGTTGGAAATCAGTATTCAGGGTCCGGGTGTATGGATACGTCGGCCGCCGCACCATCATTGGACTCCCTGATCTAAAGACCACACTCGGTACCCTTAACACTATTGTTTCACATAAAGGAAAGATCAGAGTCTTGTGTTCTGTGGTAGAACCGACTCCCCTGATACCAATTTGTCACGACCTGTCCTCGGGGCCCATTCCATGACTACCCCAATCCCACCTTCCATAGGCCAGGGGCTGGTGACTAGCACCAAAGGCGTAAATCCCAATAAAAAGGGATGGCATTGCCTTTACCAAATGAAATCACACACAAATAGAGTATAAGAAGAAGCTACACTAAGTAAAGCAGTGAAAAATATGTGCTGGAAGTACGAGGGGCCGGAAATACAAGCCCAAAAGAAAGATACAGCTACAACTGAAAGTAAAGTACAACTGAAAGGACAACAGCTGAAAGGTGACAAGAAGCTTCTGGATCATCCTTTTAGTTCCTACCTGAAGGGTAGGTACAGATGTCCTCCTCAGCACTCCACATCTGTCCGTCTCCTATGGGTACCGACTCGCCGTGAGATCCACCTCCGGGTACCGACTCGTCGTGAGATCCACCTCCGGGTACCGACTCGTCGTGAGATCCACCTCCGGGTACCGTCCTGCTCTACAAGCCTAAACCACGATCAGTGATTTCCGTCATCTACAACCAACACAATGAGGTGTGGGAAAATCCAGTGCAGGTGTGAGTATACGATACTCGGTAGGGACCCCGAGACCCTTAACGTCTCACTAAATCCAACAAGGATAATCACAAATAATGTTTTCAACAGATAACCCTTACTTAGGTATAAGCCCATACTTATACCTAAGTTACCAAGTAACCCATATCAGCCACGAGGTATCACACATATATGAAGTCGATGGATAACCACTACTTAGGTATGTGCACATACATATACGTATGTTATATAGTAACCCATCTCAATCATGAGGAAAACACAAATGTCATTGACTTAGCTCAAACCAGGATTTTCATTATCGAAACCACACCTGCTAAAGAGCTCTGTCTCTAACGAGTTACAGTGATCCTGTCACGACTCCGAGGTACTGCTCACTAACCTAGGACTGCTGAGGTACTCCTCCTGTTGAGTACAGCGGGTCTTCCACCTCACAAAGTAGTTCTCCTCCTCCATGGGTCTTCCACCTCACACATTAGCGCTCCCCCTCATATCCTACAGAGGTACTCCTCTTATCGAGTACCGCAGGTCTTCCACCCAAACACAGTAGTGCTCCCCGTTGTGGGTCTTCCACCCAAACACAGTAGTGCTCCCCATTGCGCTATACAAGTCACTCCGACTCGAATAGGACAAGCAATCTTCAGGTCTCAGCAAACTACACGGTCTCTGTACTCCGTACGTTTGTCTCCGGGAGGGTCCGCTTCACGAGCTACAGGTCGACACACCAAGTATCACAAATTCCCACAAATAAGTATCTCAAAGGACCGCCTCGTAATAGGGGTCTCAACGCAAAAGACGACGTGTCAATCGGACGCCCGGTCTGTGAGTTATTAGCCTTTTCGTCCCAGGGGACCGGTTGGTTTCGTGTACGAACCAACCCGACTGTATGTCAGCTGCACCCCAAACCCACATAGGTTTTACTCATAGGGACCATTTTCTCAATGTGATCATCAATGCCACTGACGGTTCGTCAAACTGGCATTTGGTCTGGAAGTTATTAGCTTTTCTATTCAAGGGGCCCGGTTGGATGTTGGGTACAATCCAGCCTAGCCATACTCCAACTGCATCCAAACCTTTAGCAGAGTAATCCAAAAGGTCTGTTTCACTAAGCGGAATCCAAAAATGTCGACGGAATGTCAATCGGACATCCGGAGATCAAGTTATAGGCATTTCCGCTCAGAGGGCCCGATTGGTTTCTTGTTCGAACCAACCCGACCATACAGAAAGTTCTCCGAAACCTTATGTTTAATATACCAAAATGTCCGACTCGATCCAAGGATCCCATCACCACTAATGGAGCATCGATCAGAGGTTCTTAGCCCAGGTTATGGGTGTTTGAATGAAACTACCCAAGAATAGGTGGTTCGGGCCCGGTCCGACCCGGCCCGATAACTACTGGGTCGGCCCGAACTGGGTCGACCTGACCCGGTTCCGAGTCCGGCTCATTGGGGAACGACCCGTCCTGGATGGCACGACTCGGCCCAGCCGGCGCGGCCCGGTCCAGCCGGCGCGGCCCTGTCCAGCCGGCACGACCCGTCCCGGTGTGGGGGTCCGGCCCAGTACGGGCAGGCCAGCCCGGCATGGGTAGTCCTGCCCGGCGCGAGCGCGGCCTGCGTGGCCAGCGAGGAGCGGGGGGTTACAACCCCCCAGTTCAATGAAATCGACGCGACTTAATGCTGCGCCACCCAATCCGGAATGGCTTCTGTCGTTCCGGTTTTTCCTTCGCCGCCACAGCTCAGCTGCGGCGGTTTGCTCCGGCGGTGCGCCACCGCCGCCGGTCTCCGGCGCTACCACGCCAGCGTGGCGCATTGCTGCCACCCTCTGCGGACCAATAGATGCGCTTCGGTGGTCCGTTTCTCCTGCCGTCTTCACCAGTAGTCCTTCCGGTACCTTCTCTTCACTACGACTTCTTCCAAATGTCGTTGCGGTTCCGTCTCACAATCACCGTAAATCCGCGCACCAACAACAATCGACGGAGGGTTGTCGAGCCGTGTTAGTATGGCTCGAGCCCTCCGCGTTAGGTGTTGTCAAATGGAAATATTTAAATAGGATTTTATAATGAATAAACATTCAATTTTACTTAAATAATGTTGAATCAAATCATTCCACAACCTCTTAAATGAGTTGTAGCATAGAAATGTTCCAATCCCACAATTTTAAATAAAACATTCACAGATCAACTCAATGTTGAGTTGTTCCATTTTCTTTGTTTAGAATGAAACAACCATGGGAAATAATATCATTCTCAAATAATCTCCCACCTCAAAATTGACGTCGCACGTCATCGAGTTGTGGATGTCGAACGTCGTGAGGGTGGTTCGTTGACGCCGTTGGCGAGCGTCCAAGAAAAGGATGCCTTCACACACCAGCTACATAGAAGGGAGAGATCGACACGTCGTCTCTCCTTGGTGCTCCGGCGTTCTTCGCATTCTTCAACGAGGATGAACCTTCTTCAAGACTCAATCCCTCCTCTCCAAAAGAACCCCACACAACGATTCAACCAAAAATAAAATAAGAACTTGTCTTATTTTTTTCACACACACACATGCCAACATTAATTTTAAAACTCAAATTGAATTCATGAATTAATTAACGTGCGTTGTCTAATTAATGAGGTGTTTTATTGGCATGTAAATTAATGTGGAGGATTGTCAAACTAAGTGATAGTGGGGAAATTAATGTGATGTTGGGGAAAATTGAAGGAGGTGGGGGCTCGTGTGGGCCCCGCCCCAACTTCCATGCATCTTCGTTTTCCACAACGCTTAACCATCTGTAAATAAATAAAATAAATTATAAAAAAATTTATTTTTATTCCCCACATTTTTAACATCTCCTCCCAAGAAAACGTAACTCCAGGAAAAGTCTTTCTAAGAAAAAACTGGCACTGCGGTTTCATCGGTGCGCTCAGATTTCGATTCCGAGCACTGGTTCAAAAGAGATAAAAACCGGCTCATTCGTTCACTGAACATACCCTAGCTAATCTTCAAAAATTTATTTCAGGCACACCAGGCCTTGGATTCAGGTTCCGTCAGAAACCGCGGACTCATAAAATTCCAAAGAAATTAAGAAAATCAATTTGCTTGAAATTTTCGGGTCTTTACATATACTTGGGAAATAGTGACTTTCCCTTAGGAATAGTAATATTACCCTTATAAATACTAAATCAACTTAATGAATAGTAATCTCATCTATGAAAGTATAAATAAAATTCAGAAATCTCATTAGTGAATGTATAATATAATTATATCATAGTAAAATTAAGTGAATATTTTCTAAAAAATATTTATTTATTTGTATTTTAATAAGTCATAAACATTTAATTGTAGTTTTATAATTAATAAAATTTAATAAAATAATACTTTTCCAAAGAAGAATTCAAACATAATTTTTTTTATTATTCTCTTTTGATAATTTTATGAGACCTTAGTTAATTTTGGATAGTGTTGTAAAATCAGTTTTAAATTGAAAATCATTATTTTTCAAGTAAATAATTATTTTATTTAAAAATAAAATTTCACATATTTGGAAGATTATTTTGATAAAATTGGGTCCAATTTTTAATTATAAATATCAAAAAAAATTTACATTAATTTTTTGGATTTTTCTGAAATACATGAATTTTTATTGAATTGTAAAATACAGTAATTAACAGTATAAAGACATTATAAGAAAAATACACTATTCGAGGAGTCATGGATGATGTAATAACCCTTGTTTAGAACTAAAATCCACTCATTACTAGTGAAAATAATCAATACTATTGGTTTTATTGAGCGATATAATATATTAATGAATAGAATAATGTGAAATTACCCCTCTCCACTACTATAATAACCACCCCACCCCCTTTTATCGTGACTCCTATAATACCTGAATCATTCCAAAGATATTCTCAAATCCTCTTAAATATTCTCTCCAAACATCCAAGGCATCTTGGACATTTGAAAAAACCAAAACCCCTTCCCTTAATGAGGTTTTGAAGGAGGTTAATTTAAAAGGTAAATCCTCTTCTTATTTCATTTATTTTCATTTCAATTTATTTTATTTTGGTATATCTCCTCACATACTCTATCTAAATGATCACTAAAATTATAGTATCATATATATACTACAATGATATCATGTAAATGGATGATCCATCAACAGTCTCCTCACAAACACTCTCTCCCTCTCTCTATCTCTCTTATTTTAAAAATGAAATCACTATCCAGGAAGTGCCGATTTACAATTTTCATGCGTGAAATACATTAATTGTTAAAATTATCCACCAATTATGGTCATGATACAATTATTATGATTTAACCATATTATAAAATATCTATTATTTAATGTTCTTGAACCATTATATATTAATGATAATAAAACAAGAACAAACCTACTTCATTGTGATCGAAAAAATACTAAAATTATCATTAGTATGTTATCTAATAATATATCCTTATTTATAGAAAAAATAATGAATAACAACAATTAAAGTTCCTGTTTTTTATTGATAACATTAAATTACAATTAATTATAATTATAACCATTTTACATGATCTCCACTATTTATAATCTGGTGAACCAGTCATTAAATCAGGGAAATGAACACTCCTGACCGACATAAATCAATCTTATAATTTTTCAATAAAGACATAAATGAACATAATAGAACTATAGTGAAACAAATATATTAAGATAAGGTTCGAAATTAATTAATTAATTGATTTAATTTTATTATCCAGGATGGTGAGGTCAAGTGAAGAACACATTCAGATATAAGGTAAGGGTTTTCTACACAAACCTCCATTTTCATTTGGGTTACTCTTTTTATCTCCTTACCCCAATTAAATTGATAATTAATATTATTATTATGTACTCCCCATAAGTTCATTGTAATGATTTTAAATAAATGTACCAATAAAAATCTTTTTTTATTTAATGGGTAAGTATATTTTTTAAAAGTATCATTCTCAAATTCATTCATATAAAAAAGGCTGATTCAAGGGAACATCTTGAATTATATCCAATTTTTATATGCACTATATAATCTATTCTAATCCGCTATTATTATTATTATAAAATCAATAGTTATGTTTTTAAAAGATATCTTATTTCACTTATGGACAGACACAAATAGTTTTTTCAAAATAAGAATTCTTTGCAAAGTAAAAGAGTATTTCTCTCAAAATTACTTAATGATTTTATAAGACTATTTTCATCTAATACAACACACTTATTGATTTTTATATTTAATAGGGATTAATCTTTTATGATATAATATAACATGTTTTATTAAATAGATTATGATCATTTTGACTTTGGATGTGCTATCTTGATATCATTCACCATAATACTAAGAATGGTTAATAATTTTGTTTATATATTTGAAGAATTTATTTACATTGCATATGTATATGATGTTTATGTTTAACTGCATTCATATGAAGAAGGATTTGGAATTGGTATGTGATGGTTGGGCCACTCTATTTCTCCATGATGTAGTGTATGGTCTCATGAGATGAAATTGAATTAGGTTTTAGTCAAGGCTTTACAATAGTATTTTTAGAAGAATTGGTCGAGGCCTTGAAAATATGTTTCATATGTCCAAACATATGCATTCCTTCATCATGAAACTAATAATTTATAGTCTATGTGGTTATTGGACTAATATAGTATCCATCATTATGTTTTATAGTGGAATTATTTATTCATATTTTATTCCATTAATATTATGATACAGTTTATTGTTTAATGGAATGTGTACATTTATTTATTCACCAAGCCTTGTTATTTATTATTACAATATATTACTTACCCTTACTGAGCATTTTTGATCACCCCATTCTTATTTTTTGTTTTTATCCATGTTGAAAATAAGTATATTTTGAATGGCTTGTATGGATAATCTATATATTTATGTGATGTTGATATGTTTTATTTCATTTCTTGTTGTAATGTAACATATATTTATGTATTTTTTTTTAATGTAACTAAACAATTCATTCCTTAAGGATAAAACTTATTTATTTTATATGCCAATGTATTAAAATAAATCACCAGCTCTAGGAAACAGGGGTTGGGGTGTTATAGTTTTTATACCATGAATTTTAGTATAAATCTTGGTAACAATACATAAAAAACATAAATTAGGGAAGAAAACCCTAATATAGAATTTGAGGATAGGTATAAAAAAACACAGAATTTTAGTAAGGTACAGATTAGTTTGATCATTATAGTAAATAATTCCCTATATAGATACTACTATTGGATGTGGTTCCGGTATAAATGTACCTATGATTTAAAACTCCAACAAGGTGTTCTTGGATTGACTTGGGGTAACTTGGAACATTAAAATGATCCTTACTGTTCACGTAGTATGACACTCTAAGGGGATATGCTTATATACATTGCATTTTTTTTATAAAAATATGATGGATTTAAATGTAAATATTCATTAAAGTAATAGTGCTTATGATTATATGATTATACAAGCATAAAATTTTAATATAGGTTATGTTTTTTTGATAATTCAACATTATAAATATGATTCATAATAGAAGTTATTATATGAAATTATATAAAAACATATCCTATTGGAAGGAATAGAAACCTCATGAATGCGTGAATCACATGTAGGAATTTCCCACCTATGAATGATAATGATGTTTGTTCTAGAGCCATGACTGTTGCTGAAAAACTTATAACTATTTAGTATAACTGACTCATGTTATGATCAATAACCTTACCTGTAAAGAGAATCTTGATTCACAATGTGGATGAGCAATGTTACCCCACTTTATGTGAAAAAACCTCGATTATTCAATGGGACTACAAAAAAATTTGTAGTTGAGTAGTGGATAAGTTCTTTTGAGAGGATATTTATCACTTTGCGATATATTGAATGAGAGATGGTTTTCATCGTAGTTTATCACGCATCAGGTGATGTAGATCAGTGGTGGTCATTAATTCAAAATAGGATATTAGAGGAAGAAATATAATGATTGTAATGGAGGGAATTTAAGGAATTATTCTTATTATAATATATTCCTTGGGAACAACATGTAGATATTGAGAGGCCGTTCTTGAGTTTGAAACAAAAAGAGGACGAAAACACTACGAAGAATGAATCCAACATTACAAGATAGGAATGTCATCCCATAAACAACATACATAATTCTAAGAGCAAGTTTGATCGATTATTTTATTATTTAAAATCATTCCTAAAAATGGAACTTTTTTCCCAATCATTATCATCATACAATGATATATTCTTATGTTTTATCAAGATAGAGAAATAATTCTTTATGTCACTTCAATGTAAGGGAAAACAATTGATGAATAGGGTGTCAAAGGAAATAATTGATAAAGGTAAGAATAAAATAGAGATTTTTCAAAAATGTGATAATTTGGGAAGAATCACCACACAACCTACTTAAAAGTTAAAGGAAGTCTTTAAAAATATGGAGAAAGAGGCCACCTATCTCAATATTTCAAGGGTAATAAATAACATACCATTGTTCAATGACACAATTTTAAATAGATTAGACATTATTCTAATGCTTCTCTAGATAAACTATGAAATATTTACTAAAGAAGGCCAAGGGGGAAATGATAATATTATAGGATCAACAATGCTATGGTTGATGTTACTAATGATGTGGTGGTAGGTATATTAATTGTTTTCTCCAATATAGCCAATGAATTATTTGATTCTAGATCATTGAATTCATTTATATCTTCCCAGTTTCCCAAGAAAATAATACATTTCTAATATGATTTAATAAAGGAGTGTTTAGTCAAAACTGATAAGGGAATATCATTGCCACAAATATGTGTTCATCAGTCCATCTTATGACCCATATGCATGCGTTATTCACTGAACATATCATCATAATGATGATTGACTTTGACATAATTCTTGGTATAAACTGGATTTTAGGTTATGATGTGAAAATATATTTCCTGGTGAAGGAATTTACAATGTTTGATAATTATGTACATTACTTATATTTATAGAAAAAACTATGTTATTAGATTCTATCTAGACCAGCCCCCAGTATCTATACTGTTGAAATTCTTGGGGTGGAAGATAAAACAATATCTACGAGTGAGGAATGAAATCTTCTAGTTGGGGATGTAACTATGTATTCCCAAGGGATTTACCAAGACATCCTCTAGATCAAGAAATTGAGTTTTCTATTTATTTAATTCCTAGTTCAATGCCAATATCAAATTCACCTTATAGAATGGGAAATTTGGAATTAGTAGAGCGTACGGATCAATAATGGGAATTGAATGAAAAGGGATTTATTCACCCTATTTTTTCACAATGGGGAGATCATGTTCATTATATTAAGAATAATTATGGAACTATAAGGCTATGCATTTACCATAAATAAATAAATGATATTACGATAAAGAAAAAGTATCATCTTCCTTGCATTGATGATTTATTTGATCATGTTTATAGAACCCAATATTTTTCAATGAATGACCATCAATCTGGATACCATCAGTTTCATGTAATGAATGAATATATTCTGAAGATAGCATTTCGATCTAGATATGGAAATTATGAGATACAATAATGCCTTTTAGACTGACTAAATCACCCTCAATTTTCATGGATCTAATTAATAGAGTTTTCAAGGAATATCTTGTTGAATTTGTTGTGGTATTCATTTATGGTATCTTGGAATACTCCAAAATTTATGAAGACATGAGAATCACATTCATATTATTCTAAAGTCTCTTAAAATAAATGAGTTATATGGTATGTTTAGAAATTTTGAATTCTATATTTAAACAGTATATTTTCTTGTATATATTTCTTCTATGGATGGAATCATTGTGGATCCTGCAATGAAATAGGTGGTTAGTGAAAATACTACATCGAAAAACATAACTGAGGTATGTAGATTTATTAGTTTTCTATTTTATTATCAGTATTTAATATTGAAATTCACCTAATTAGATAACCTTTTAACCAAACTTACTCATAAAGGGGAGAAGTTTGTAAGAAAAAAATAATTTGAAGAATGTTTTGAAGAATTTAATAAAAGGTTAGTAAATGCTCAAATATTGAGTCTACTAAAACGAATTGATGGATTTTTTAATAATAGAGACAAATCAATGAATGAAATTGGATGTTTTATTATGTAGAATGATTGAGTTATTCCCTATCCATCAAGGAAGATAAAAATTCCAAAAACAGAACTACCTAACTCCTGATCTTGAGTTAGCAGCTCTATTATTTTATATGAAGATTTGAAGAAATTATCTCTATTGTGAAATATGGGTGAAATATGTAGACACAAGATCTTGAAATATATATTCTAATATAAAGAACTCAACTTGAGGTAAAGGATATGGATCAAGATGATCAAGGATTATGATTGTTCCATAAAATACCATCTGTGGAAGGAAAATAAGGCAACATATACATTAAGAATTAAGGACAGTGGAGTGATGAATAAAATGAGGGATGAAAAGTACCCTATGTAAATGGTTATAATAAGTATGGATAAAGAAATTATTATGTGCGGTGAATCATCACTACTTTTTTAAATTGTTTCCAAACCATTAATGCTAGAAATGATTAAATGTTTTCAATCTAATGATGAGAATTATCCCAATAAAATCCATTTTGTGAATGATGGAATGTGAGAATACATCGTGTATGTGGATAGAAATATGAAATCTGGGAGGAGGATATGTGTTACCTCTATCCAAAATCTAAAAAGAGAGTAATTAAATGATTCCCATGGATAAAATTTCACTATACACCCTGGTAAAACTATGATGTATATTAGAATGAAGTATGATTTCTGGTGGGACAACATGATGCATGAAATTGAAAATTATGTATCATGATGATTATTCATTCAACTGGTGAAGGATAAAATACATCATCCTAGGGGGGTCGTGCAACCTCTTCCCATTATTATATAGAAATAGGATGACATTACTTTGGATTTTTCAATTGATTACCCAAAACTCAATGAAAAAATGATGCAATATGGATAATTGTTATCGAAATTACCAAATCTGCACATTTTCTGACTATATGGGTGGATTTACAAATAGAAAACCTTGCAAGAATCTATATTAATAATGTTTTAAGACTTCATGGAGAATCTATCTTAATTTTTCATCATCGTGATCTATAATTTACCTCAAAAGTTTGGAAAAAAATTCATAATTCTTTGGATACTGAGATTCATTTGTGTACTTTTTATGACCCTCAAACTAATGGGCTATAAGAATGGGAGATCAAAACATTAAAAGAAATTTTGATATCATGGTAACATTATTATCAAGGCATGTGGGATAATTATTTACCTTTGGAAGAGTTTTACTACAATGATAGTTTACGTTATAGTATTAAAACAACACCATATGAAGCATCATATGGAAAGAGATGTCATACACCAACTTGTTGGGATAAGTTAGTGAAAAAATGCTGTTAGGCCCAAATATTGATAAAGAAAAAATAGCTAAGTTAAAGACTATTCAATCCTATTTCAAAGCAGCTCAAAGTAGAAAAAAAAAACGTACACTGGTAATCGATGGAATGATTTTTAATTTCATGTGGGAGATCACATTTTCTTGAAATTATGTCCATAGAAGGGTGTTAAAATATTTGTGAATCAATGGAATTTTATTGTAATGTACATATGTCTATTTGAAGTTATATTGAGAGTTGGTGTTGTTACTTATCGTCTAAGAATTCCACCTAGACATTCTAAAGTGCACAATGTAGTCTACATATTATTGTTGAGAAATTACATGCTAGACACAACACATGTACTCACATCTAATGGAATCAAATTGGAACCTGATTTATCTTACTGTGATGTGATTATATGGATTACGGACACTAAATAACATATTATGAGGAATTAGAAAACTTTGATAGTAAAGTTACTTTGGAGAAATCATAAAATTGAAGAAGTGATATGGGATGTTGAGGAGATTATGATGACGAACTACCCAAATCATTTTGTGTGGGGACATTTCGGAAATTTCATGAATGGATTTCTTTTAGAGAGGAGATTGTCATTACCCAAAATTACAACTATGAAATTCCCATTATTATGTTTGTTTTATATTGTATGAATAAAATAATACCACATATATAAAATAATACTAGATTTATAAATTAATAATAAAATAAATAAGATGTATTTCTAGACAACAAAAAACTTATAATGATGAAATAGTAACCTTCCCTTAAGAATAGTAATATCACCCTTATTAATAGTAAATTTGCATAATAAATAGAAAACTCACCGATGAATGTATAAAACATTTATGCATCTTTTTTTGTAATAGTATGATCTAATTACATCATAGTAAATGTAGGTTAATATTTTAAATAAATATATTTAAGTGTTTGTGTTTTTATAAGTCATATATATTTATTTACAATTTTTTAATTAATAAAATTATTTAAATGAAATGTTAGTTTCATAAAATGGATTCACAGATCAATATTTTTACGTCTTGTTATTTTAGGACAATTTTTGGAGACCTTAGTTAATTTTTTAAACTGTTGTAAACATAGTTTTAAATTTAAAAATAAATATATTTCATGTAAATAATAATTTTATATAAAAAATAAAATTTCGCCAAATAATATAATTATTTGGATAAAATGGAGACCTTTTTATTTGTACATGATGAAAATAGGTAGGGTTAATGTTTTCAATTTTTATGATATACTTGAATTTTTAGTAAATAGTAAATACTATAATTTACAGTATAAATACATTATAAGCTTAATCCACTATTTCTGGAGTCACTTCTTATGCAAGAACCCTATTTTAGAAAACACATGAACTTATCACTATGTTTATTCCCAGGAATCAGGACTATAGGTTTTCTTCAGAAAAATAATAAATTACTGAATAGAATAATGATAAATTTCCCTTTTCATCCAATATAAATACCACCCTTAGCCCCATCTTCTCATTTCCCCTATAATCATTGAATCTTATCGATGTTCTTAAAAAATACTCTTGAATAATATCACCCCACATATTGTATCTCTTGATCATGCCAATAGTAAGGACCCGGAATTTCCAAGTAATTGTTTTTAAATATATGGGAATTTTATGAGTTGGTTAAAATTGACAATGCGTGATTCTGAGGCCCGGTGTGCCCAGAATGAATTTTTAAACTTTTTCATGGGTACGTTCATTAAACGTGCAAGTGGGTTTTTGTAAAATTTTAACCGTTTCTTAGAATTGAATTCTGAGGGCACTGTTGAACTCGCAGTGCCGATATTCTCTTAAGGGGACCATGACCTTGACCGTAGTGGGTCGAGAGTGAAAGATATTTTTTGTGCTTTTCATGAAAGAATTAAATAAAATAAAAATATCTACATTTTTTATTTTAGAAACCCCTCAAAAAGGTTGATGGTGGAAGGGACCACCCAAACCTAAACCTTCCATGAGAATGCTAAGAGGTGGGGACTACCTGAGCTAACCCCCATTTTAAATTTAGAATTGGGGACCTCCCGAACCCCTCTAATGAGAGAAATCCTCTCAACTCCTCCAACTTAAATTATGGCAATTAAATGAGATAATTTATGGGGCCAATGCAGAACATTAATTATGCAAACATTTTTGTTCCAACTTAATTTATTTTGATAAAAATAAATTAACAAGGTGGATATTTCACATTTTGGAGGAATTGGAAGAGGAGAATTATTATAGGATTATTCTCTCCAATGAAGAATGTGTTCTCCAATGAATAACGCCTTCCCCAATGAAGAATGATCTCACAAATGAGGAATGTCTCTAACAAAAATGAATAGAAAATCATGGAAACACCGACATCACAAACGTCCGTCTATCCCCAATGAAATCGTCTATATCCTCATGACCTCCGTCAACAAATATCCGAGGTAGGGTTTTTACTATGTGTTATTATGGATTCCCATGTTCTTCCCATCAAAACAAAAAATGTGAATCTACTCTCTTAAAATTTGATCTGTGGATGATTTATTATTCTGCAGGTTTGGGAATAATCATTATCGTGGGTAGTGGAGTTTGACGTTCATCATTCAAGGTTTTTGTTGAGCCTCTTTCTACCGCTCTAACGGGGAGGTTGCGGGCCAAACAAACATGGATCGACCACTGTGTCGTTCTTTATTATTGGTGTGTTTTTTGCGATGGAATAAGACATCCTTGTGCAATGATGACAAATGAAGAATGGTCGGCTGAACCGGTAGCCAGCGAGGGAGCGGCGAACGACTACATCATGCGGAGAGGACGGCTGGCCATCCAGCTAGCCGTAGTGGACCGCAGCCACCCCGCCAGACTGCAACCTTTGTGTTTCCTCGCGGCCTCCCCGCCGCCTCACACCGCGCCGCGACCCCTGCCTCCTCGCGGCCCCCATGGCCTCTGCGGCCTTCGCATCCCTCGCGGCCCCTAGGACCTCCGCCGCCCCGTGGACTCCACCGCCCTGTGGCCTCCGCCGCCTCCGTGCCACCTCACGGCCCTCACAACCTACCATTCCGCCCAGAGAGGGCAGGGTCGGGTCATCTAGTAGGCCGGACCCGAACCCACAGGTTGAAACAGGCCGACCCAAACCGGGTCGGGCTGGGTCGGTCCAACCGGGCCGGACCGAACCCAAACCAGTTTCGACCCTATAGTCTCTTTTGGCCATAACTTTTGCAACGGGCATATGTTAAACAAACTGTCAGCAGCATTGGAAACCTTAGAGTGAGAAGGTACCTTTGGTATACCAAACGTGATATTTGGATAATGTTGGGATTCAGTCGGGTTGGATTGAACACGAATCCAACTGGGCCATCGGGACTAAAAGTCTAATATAAAGCAGATCGGGCGTCCGATTGACGTATTGTATGTTGCATTGTGATCCCTATGACATGGAGGAACTTTGGGATACATTCTCTTGGGACTTCATGGATGTTGGAGTATCAAACAGTGGATTGAGGAGCAGACACTTATGGAGACAAGCAAGATTAGTGCGGGAACCCTGTAGCTGGCTAGGATGATGTACCAAAGATGTACTAGGATCCTTTGTGAGTCTAACGATGCACATGAGATGTACTAGGATCATGTGTGGGTCTGATGATGTACTGGAGATGTACTAGGTTCATGTGTGGGTCTGACGACGTACTAAATATGTACTAGGATCCTGTGTGGGTCTGATGACGTACTGAAGATGTACTAGGATCTTGTGTGGGTATGACGATGTATTGGAGATGTACAAGGATCTTGTGTGGGTCTGACGATGAACTAGAGATGTACTAGGATCTTTTGTGGGAGTGGCGATGTACTGGAGATGTAATGGGATCTTGTGTGGGTCTAACGACATACCGGAGAAGTACAAGGATCCTGTGTGGGACTGAGGACATACTAGAGATGTACTAGGATTCTGTTTGTCCCTGATGACATACGAAAGATGTACTATAATCATGTGTGGGTTTGACGACGTCCCAGACATGTACTAGGATCTGGAGTGGGTCTGACGATGTACTAGAGATGTACTAGGATCCTGTGTGTGTCTGACAACGTACTTGAGATTTACAAGGATCATGTGTGGGTATGACGATGTACTAGAGAAGTACTAGGATCCTGTATGTGTATGATAACATACTAGATATGTACTAGGACATTGTATGGGTCTAGTGATGTATTACGATCATTTGTGGGTCTGATTATGATTTAGGTTCCTTCGTGGGTCTACCGCTTAACATATTAAGATGAATTAGTAGTTACATATAATCATCGCTACTACTATACCTAATGATATACATGGTGAGAGGTGAGTCTGTACATGTTTGGTACTTACCTTCATTGTATTTCTTCCTTTGTGGAACAGATCAGCTTTGGCCTATTGAGTTGGGCCTTGTGTTTCCTCAAGTTTGATATGGGTTTATATGATAACTTAGGTATATGTATGAGAATATGCCATATTAGGGTTGACAACTATTTTCATGATTTTTGGTTTATCCTTTGTCAATTTTGAGAGACCATGAGGGTCTCGAGGTCACTATTGAGTATCGTTATACTCACCCCTACATGGGCTATGCCGCCTCCTTGTTTTGTTGGGTGCAGACGATGAACAATAGTGACTGGGGACGAGAGTACCAGGACTGGAGGTGGCTTAAAGTTGGACATTAGATGAGGCATACCGCAAAGATGACTCATTGAGAGAAGTACCTTCCCTTTAGGTAGGATCCTTTGCGGGTGTTCACAAGATTTGTTTCAGTTTACTAGAACTTTTAGTTTCTTGTACTTTCCAGTTGGGCTTGTTTTTTGGACATTTTTTCATACTGTACTCACTCTGTTTACTATTTAGTTTACTTGAGTTCGTATCTTTTTGTGTGCTTGGTTACGTGTGTTTACAAGATATAAAGGCAATGCCTTCCCAGTTTTAGGGAATACACCTCCAGTCCTAGTTTCCAGTCAGTAGCCTATGTAAGTCAGTCATGGGGTAGTCACGGCATGGGCCCCGAGGGACAGGTCGTGACGAATTGGTATCAGAGGGGTCGGTTCTACCGTAGAACATAAGACATTGATCTTTTTAATGGTAATAGTGTTAAATTTATTGAGTGTTATTATCAGTTTAAGGAATCCAATGTTGATGGGGCGGCCGATAAATCCATACAACAAGACCCTGACTCCTGATATCTTACTCAGTGCCCAAAAAAAGTGACTGCATGTGTGTTTTGAAATGTTTTCTTATGTCTTCTTGAGTCATCTCACCAGGTAAAACTAAATGAATATGGTTCACATATTCCCTTTCAGGAAACCGTTTTGTAGAAATCTAGCTAGGATTCCTGAGAGAGTACACGATGACGGCCCACTGAGTGAAAAGGCTCTGGTGTAGGGCCGTCTTACTATTTCGGCACCTTCGGGTGGTGTACCAGCACCACCACCACCTGTTGGGCAGCAGATAACACCAGCCGCACTGGAAGATGGTGCACAATGACTATGCGCATAGCACACATTTCAGCAGTAGAGGCCTCCAAGGATTCGAGATGAGATAGTTTTCTATGTAGTTAAGGTCTGGTTGGAGGCGGTTGCTAGAGTTTTCCACCTAGTTGAGACACCATTAGAGCATATGGTGATCATAAATACTATCCTTTTAAGTGAGTGACCATGAGGATGGTCCTCATAGTGACGAGGCTTCAGTTCGTGGACCCTTACTCGAGATTACACCTTTGGGTAGTGTGTCAGATATATCACTGCATGTTGGTCAACACTTACAACCGGTGGTACCAGTAGAGGAAATATATAGGCAAAGTGCCTTACGTGAGTTTCAGCATCAGACACCCCTCAGGTTCTGAGGAAATCCCAACTCATAGGCGGCGGAGGAATGCCTTTAGGAGGTGGTTGATAGTTCTCTAGAGCTTCTACAGCTTCGGTAGGATGACATGTCGGTAGCTGAGTATTCATCAAGGCGTACCAACCTTTCCTAGAACTCAATTAATAAGATATTATCAGTGTTTCATTGCTCAAAATTCTGAGTGAGCTGTGTTTAAGGACATTTGATGTAGCATTAGTCCTCTACGCATTCCTACTTTTGTTAGGGTGCTAGGGAGATCCTTTGGGGTTGAATTTTCTTTGGTTGAGCGGATATAGCTAGTGAATGTTAGTAGTTGGAAAGGTGCACACTGGTGCCAATCTCAGAGACTTGGCCGTGTAAGATGTTTCGGTAAGGGGATGTGACAGGGAAAGATGTATCTATAGGGTAGTAGATGTGGAATCATAGCTAGGAGAGCAGCATGAGGTGGTGTACATTTCAACATGTCACAACCACCCCCTATTGGTGGACCCCACCATGCTCAGAGAGCTGGAGGACAGGGGAAGAGAGTAGCTACATGCGGTCAAGGAGTGTGACCTAGGGGCTCTACGAATGATTCGAGGTACGGGCTGTGTCTAAAAATACATTCAATATCAATAGAAATAGGTACCAATCATTCCTTCCTTCCAATAATCATGTCCAAAACCTAGAGTTTCTGGTTAAACCATTGAAATGTCCCTCACATCCAGAGATAGCTTTGGGAGGAGACTCGACAATCACAGATACGCCGATGGTGTTGTCTAACCCTTAAGGTGAGAGTTTCGGTTGGAACCACTTGGTGGCTGCGTCGAGGCCTTACGACATTAGTTTGTGTATGGACTGGACATCCAGAGTTTATTCTCATATTTTCTGTATTAGGAAAAAAGGTTGTGGTTCACCTACAACATTAGAGTGGTGTTTTCCTTGGTCGGAGAAAAAGGAAATTGGGGCAGCACAGGATAAACTCATGCATAGGAGTTTTGAGTTTTCAGTTCCAAACAAGAGTGGAAAAGCATGAGGACATCATTTCAAAAGATGTTTCCAGGAATATCTCCCTGAACGGAGAGGGATGTCTTCTTTAGCAAGGTAGTACCGGAGATTTGTATGTGACTTCTCCAGGGTAGAGACACCATTATCTTCATTGAAAAATAAGGGGCAACCCTTCTTTTAGTTGGAGAGATTCCATCAGAGTTTTCAAGAGATGAGGCATAGGCTGACTAATACACCCATATTGAGGTTACCAGAGGAGTTCATAGATTATTTCGTGTACTGAGATGCATCATGGACCGGGCTCGGATGTGTCTAGATGTAGGAGCAAGCATTGATCGCATATGGTTCTATACAGCTGATACAGAACGAGCAGAACTACGCTACCCAAAACCTGGAGTTAGCAGTAGTGGTCTTCACCTTGAATATGTCGTGACATTACTTGATAAAAAGAATTTTACAGTCTAATCAGATCACAAGTTTCTCAGGTATATCTTCTCTCATATGGACCTGAAACCGTGATATCGACATTGGTTTGAGTTCCTCGAGGACTATGACTTCAGGATAGTCTATACTCTTGTGAAGGGGAACATTGTATCTTATGAACGCAACAAGTGATCTGGTATAAATATGCTAGGTAAGGAGACAGAGCAGTTTTCCGCTTTTCAGATATCCATTGTGGATCAGGATGGAGTATATTTTCTTCAGTCTCTTACAACCACTCCCCCACTTCTTCGGAGAGTCAGGGAGGCACAACATGGGGACGCTGGCTGTGAGGCTCGATGTGCTCAGATATCCAAAGGATAGGCACCTGATGGATTTTATAATGTTGGGGAGCACGCCATCCTATTCAGAGGGTATACAATTGTACCAGTGTCTTTTTGGGAGGAAGTGTTGAGGGAGTTTCACACATCCCCTCTAGCAGTACATCCTTGTGTGGCGTAGATGTACCAGGATTTTCGATGACAACACTAGTGGCCGAGAATGAAGAAAATAGTATCAGAGTTTGTTTCTCGGTACCTCACTTGTCAGCAAGTGAAGGTGGAGCATCTGGTACCAGCTAGCTTGTATCAACCATTAGAGGTACCATAGATGATGTGGGATGACATATACTTGGTCTTCGTGACATGAATTCCACATACATCCAAAATTCATGACTCTATCTGGGTGATCGTCGACCGACTCACCAAGTCACCCCACTTCCTACCAATCATATGGAAGGGTAAATTAGAGAGATTGGGACACCACTATGTGTCGGAGAATGTGTGGACACATGGATTACCCTCAACAATTGTCTCCAATCGTGATACACATTTCACTTCCTATCTATAGAAGGGGTTGCATGATGCTTTCGAGATGCATCTTCATTTGGGAACCGCCTTCGATACTCATACGGATGGCTAGACTGAGTAGACCATTCAAACACTAGAGGAAATGTTGTGTGCTTGTGTCTTCAACTTCGGTTGTAGCTCGGAGGATCATTTTCCATTGGTGGAGTTTTTTACAAAAACATCAATCATTCCGGCATTGGGATGCCTGATTTTGTGGTGTTGTACGGGAGACCTTGCAGATCACCATTGTGTTAGACTAACCCAGGTGAGTCAGAACTAGTGGTACAAGTGATGGTACATGCTACCACAGAGAAGGTTCAAATCATCCAGGATCAGATGAAGACTGCATATAGCTGGCCGAAGTCTTATACTGACAGGAGACGTAGACCTCTAGTGTTCGAAGATGTTGACCACATATTTCTGTGGGTCTCACCTCGATGAGGTTTTCATAGATTTGGCCGTGGTGGAAAGTTATCGTTGAGGTTCATTGGACCCTTTCTGGTTCTCAGTATAGTTGGTGAGGTGGCATATCACCTAGAAAATTCCCCTCAGTTGCACCAGGAGCACGAAGTCTTGCACGTATCCCAGTTGAGGCGATACGCGCACAAACCTTCTTACATCATCATACATGGTGAGTTAGATGTCGATGATGGGGTGACAATATGGAGGATACATTAGAGATTTAGGATAAATATGAGCAGCTCCTTCGTGGGTGGTCAATACCTCTACTTCGCGTTCGCTGGCAGCACGGGAACCTCTAGGAGAGCACATGGGAGTGGGAGGCTAAGATACGTGCTCAGTACCCCCACTTATTTTCTTAATTTTTTGATGTGGATTTTGGGGAAGAAAATCCATGAGGTGTGGAGAATGTAATGACATGGAATTTCCATGTATTTTTTTTAAAATATATAGGAATTTTACGAGTCCATAAAAATTAAAGGCAAGTGATTATAAGCTTGGAGTGCCCAGAATGAATTTTAGATCTTTTTTTCAAGTACGTTCAGCAAACCTATGAGCGGGGTTTTCTAACATTTGAACTAGTGCTTATAATTGAAATATGAGGGCACCATTGAACTCAAACCACCATTATTTGCTTAATGGTACCTTCACCTCGACTGTAGTGGGTCAAGGGTGAATGATATTCTTGTGCTTTTCATGAAAGAAATTAATAAAATAAAAATTTCTAACATTTTTATTTTAGAAACCCCTCAACATGGGTTATGGTGGTAGGGACAACCTAAGCCTAAAACTCTTAGGTGAATGTTAAGAGGTGGAGACCACATGAGCTAGCCCCCATTTTGAATTTAACGGTGGGGACCACCCGAACCCCTAAAATGAGAGAAAACCACTCAACTCCTCCAACTTTAATTATTCCAATTAAATGAGCTAATTAATGGTGTCAATGCAGTACATTAATTATTTCAATATTTTTTTGCCAACTTAATTTATTTTGATAAACATAAATTAACAAGTTGGCTTTTTCACATTTTGGTGGAATTGGGAGAGGAGAACTATTGGAGGATTATTCCCTCAAACAAATAACACGTTCTCTAACAAAAAATGCGCTCCCCAACAAAGAATTCTCTCACCAACGAGGAACGTCTTCAATGAAAACGAACCGAAAATCAAGGAAACATCGACATCACTGATGTCCGTCAATCCCCAATGAAATCATCTCTTTCCTCGCGACCTCAATCAACAAATCTCTGAGGCAGGGTTTTTATTTTGTGTGATTATATATTCTCATGTTCTTCCCTTCTAAAAAAACACGGATCAAATCTCTAACTAGTTGATCCATAGATTATTGCTTTTTCTATGGGTTTGGGAATAATCATTTTCGTGTGTTGTAGAGTTTGATGTTCTTCATTCAAAGGTTTTTGTTGAGCCGCTTACTACCACTCTAATGAAGAGGGTGCGGGAAAAAAAACATGGCCCGACCCCTCTATCGTTATTCATTTTTAGTGTGTTCTTTGTGATCGAAGAAGACAACTTTGTTCCATGGTGAGGAACGAAGAGCGGTCGGCTGAATTGGCCGCCATCGAAGGCGCTGCGCATGACCGCACCACACTGAGAGGATGGCTGGCCATCCGACCAGCCACGACAGAAAGTCGCACCGTGGCCACACGACCGGACCGTGGCATCCACCCCACCTCACGGCCACCACGCTTCCTCGCGGCCCCCCTTCCTCATCATACCTCCCCGCAGCCCCCACGGTCTTTGAGGCTAATGCGGCCCTCATGGCTCTTGCGGCCTCTATGGCCATCGCAGCCCCTGCGGCCCCCGCAACCTCCGTGAACCCCATGGCCTCCACCGACTAGTGGCCTCCATGCTTCTACACGACCCACGTGGCCTGTCATGCCTCCCAGAGTGGGCCGGGGTGGGTCGACCCAAACCAGGATCACCTAGGCCGAGTCGGGCCGGGTCGGACCGGACCTAGACCATCTATAACCCTATACTCACGTTTGGACATAACTTTGGCATCGAGCATCTGTTTTATGAACTATCAGTGGTGCTGGAATCCATGGATAGATATGGTACCTTTGGTATACCCCACTTGATATTTGGATAAAGTTTGGATATGGTCGAGTTGGATCGAGAATGAATCCAACTGGGCCATGGGACTAAAAGGCTAATAACTTGTAGACTGGGCATCCGATTGACGCACCGTCTATAGCATTGAGACCCCTATTATGTGGTGGAACACTGGGATACATATTCATGGGACTTCGTGGAAGATAAAATATAAACTAGTTTCTTGAGGAGTGGACCCTCCCAAAGACAAGCAAGCTTAGTGCTGGAACCCTGTAGCTGGTTGTGACGACATACCGGAGATGTACTAGGATCCTGTGTGGGTCTGATGATGCAATAGAGATGTACTAGGATCATGTGTGGGTATGATGATGTATTGGAGATCTACTAGGATCATGTGTGGGTCTGACGACATACTATAGATGTACTAGGATACTGTGTGGGTCTAATGACATACTAGAGGCATACTAGGATCCAGTGTTGGTCTGACGACGTACTGGAGATGGACTAGGATCTTTTGTGGGTCTAACGACATACCAGAGATGTACTAGGATAATTTGTGTGTCTGACAACATACTGGAGATGTACTCGGATCCGGTGTGGGTCTGACAACGTACTAGAGATGTACTAGGATCCTGTGTGAGTCTGAGGACATACTAATGATGTACTAGAATCCTATATGGGTATGATGATGTATTGAAGATGTACTAGGATCTTGTGTGGGTCGGACAATGTACCAGAGATATACTGGAATTCTGTATGGGTCCAAAGATGTACTAAATATGTACTAGGATCTTATGTGGGTTTGACGATGTACTGTAAATGATCTAGGATCCTGGGTGGGTCTGACGACGTATTGGAGATGTACTAGGATTCTGTGTGGGTTTGAAAATGTACTAGAGATGTACTAGGACCCTGTGTGGGTCTGGAAATGTACTACTATACTTTGTGGGTCTAATAATGATTTAGGATCCTTCGTGGGTCTACTTCTTAACATAGTAAGATTAATTAGTAATTATATCTAATCACATTTACTATTGTACTTGAAGATATACCTTGTGTGAGCTGAGTCCATACATGTTTGGTACTTACCTTCATGGTATTTCTTCCTTTGTGGAACGTATGAGCATTGAGATAATGAGTTGGGGATTCTGGTTCCTCGTGTTTGAGATGGGTTTACTTGATAATTTAGGTATATGTGTGGGAATATACCTAAGTAGGGTTGAAAGTTGTTTTCATGATTTTTTGTTTATCTTTTGTGGATTTTGAAAGACCATGAGTGTCTTAGGGTCCCTATAGAGTATCATTATACTCACCCCTACATGGGATTCGCCCACACATTATTGTGTTTTGTGTAAAAGAAGGCCAACGCTGACTGAGGATGAGAGTATCAGGACTGGAGGTAATTAAGAGGTGGACATTAGATCCGGCGTACCGTAGAGACGATCGATCGAGATATGTACCTACCCTTCAGGTAGGATCCTTCGAGGGTGTGCACATGAGCTTTTTCAGTTTACTTGTACATTCATTTTCTTGTACTTTCTCATTGGGTTTGTATTCAGGACCATTTTTCTTACTGTACTAACTCTTTTAATAATTCAGTTTACTTGATTTCATATTTTGTTGTGTTCTTGGTTGCGTGTGTTTACAAGTTATAAAGGCAATACCTTACCAGTTTTAGGGAATATGCCTTCGGTGCTAGTTGTCAGCCCCTACCCATTGGAATACGGTCTTGAGGTAGTCACGACATGGGCCTCAGGAGATGGGTCATGACACCAATATACGAAAACCCCTTCCCTATGGGAGGGTATAAAGGAGTTTAATTCTAGAGGTATATCCTTTTCCTATTTCAGTTAATTTCATTTCAATTTATTTTATTTTGTTATTCTCCCCTCAACTCTTTCGTCCAAATGATCATGATGAATCCAGTATCATCTATATACTGTAATGATGTCATGTTAATGGATTATTCATCAACAATATCCTTACTCTCTCTCTTTTATTTGAAACATGAAATCATTTCCTGAGATGTACTGATTTACGACCTTCATGGGAGAGAATATTTTGTTCTTAAATTTATATTTCAGGGCTGGTTGTGATAAAAAAAATTTTTTGGTTGAACGATATTATAAAATATTTATTATATCTCATGTATGGTTTTTGAACGACTATATAAAATTTATATTAAATAGTATAACAAAACTAGTTCATAGTGATTGAAAACACGCTAAAATTATCAATAACGTATTAACTAATGAATCATCCTAATTTATTTAAAAATAATAACTCATAAAAAAATTAATCTTATGGATTTGTATTCATAACATGAAGTTATAAATTTGGGGAATTATAACCATTTTAAATAAAATACATTTCATATAATGAAGCGAACCAATCATCAAATCCATGAAATGAAGACTATAAATGATGGAATTCAATTATATAACAATCGTTATGTAAATAAATGAACATAATAAAAATATATAGAATCAAATATATAAATATAATGGTCTAAATTATTTAATTACTATATTTAGTTTTATTATCTAGGATGTTACAATAATGTGTAGAACACATTCAGACAGAAGGTATGGGTTTTAAACCCGAACCTCTATTTTCTATTGAGTTACTCTTTTTCTCTCATTACCACCGTTAAATTAATAATTATTGTTATTTACTCATCATCAATTATGTGTGAATTATCTATATATATACTAATAATAAAACTTCTTTAATTTATGGGGAGTTATTTGTTTTAAAAGGAACTTTCCCAAAAATTTTCTGATAAAGAAGTCTGATTCAAAGGAACCTTTCAAATTCCTTCATATTTCCAAGAACACTGTAATTTTTGTTATAAGAAACCATTATTATTCTAAAATAACTCATTTTATTATGAGAAAATTTTTTTCACTTTTTTCCTTATATAATTATTTTTTCCAAACAATCTCTTCTTTACAATGTAAAATTATATTTTTCTCAAAATTACTCAGTGATTTTACAAGAGTATTCTCATGTAATTCCACACAGAATTTGATAATTATGTTTAATGAGGGTTAATATTTTATGATATCATCAACCATTTTTTATTAAATGTATTATTTTAAGCTTGGATATTGATGTGATATCTTGACACCATTCACCATGCTTCTAATAATGGTTAATAATCATGTTTACAGATTGGGGAAAGTTATTTATATTTATTATGTATATGATTTTAATATTTAATGTCATTTATATGAGGAATTAATTTGACATAGCATGTGATAGGTGTGGCTCACTATTTCCCACTGATGCATCGTCATGTCTCAGGAGACCAAAACGAACTGGGTTTTGGATGAGGCCTTACCCAAGTATTTTCAGACAGCCTGGTCGAGACCTTGACAATATGGTTCAGATGTCTAAAATTATGCATTCCCTAAAATTGATACATGTAATTTATAGGCAATATGATTATTTTTTTAGTATAGTATCCATTTTTAGGTTTTATTGTGGAATTATTTATTTAAATTTTATTCCTTCAATATTATGATCAAGGTTATGTTTTAATGTAATGCACACATTTATTTACTGACTATGCATTATTACTTATTATTCTATTTTATTACATACCCATACCATGCATATAACATCACCACATTCTTATTTTTTATTTTTTTCCCAGGATGGGAAGAAGTATATTATGACTTACGTTTAGGGATAATCTATAGGTTTATTTGAATGTGATATGTTGTATTTCAGTTAATGTCTTAATGTAACAAATATTTATGTATCTAGTTTTTCCATTATAAGAAAACAATTAGTTCCATTACGATAAAAATTCCTTATTTACATGAAAATGTAATAAAATAAGACAGTGGATCTAGGTAGCTAGGATCATATTATTACAGTGCTTCTACACATATTCTGGGGAATATATGTTATCACAAAAATACTAAAATACCCATCCATAAAGGAAAGGATTTGTAATCCCATAATTGTTCTGATTATTTTTTCAGTTATCAGTGAATGGAAATAATCATTTTCGTTGTTTCAGTTAAGGTATTTTAATTTGATATAGACCCTATTCTTTTTATTCTTTTTATTTACAAGAATAATGTTGACAAGAAACATTTGGTACTGCACCTCTCAGATAATTTTGGATTCTAAAAATTTGTAAGCATCATATTCTACCTTGGTAGAATGATAGGGATGAATTCCCTTGGATTCCTACATTAATCCTCAATGCTCATCCAGTAATTCCAAAGTATGAGTAGTTACATTACTGTCTTTATTTGGAATCTCTATATAATTCCATGTGAACACATATCGATGTGGCATTAGTTAATAAATTTAAACCTCATTCTCATTTATATTCATTGTATAACTGGTCAGTATAGGCCATATATCCTCTTATGTTGCTATATTTGCTTGTCTAATATCATCTATGGTGGTAGAGATTCCTTCCGTGAAAGTTGGATGGGAATCTCATAGGTTATCCATATAATCTTCCATCACTAATTCATCAAAAATATCCTCATTTATGGTATCAAATATGTCGGTATTAATTTCGTTAATGGTGGAGGAGAGTGTGGAGACCCAATCTTGTCATACATGGATGTTACACCAGTTTTGTGGAATATATAATACTTAACAAAAACAGACAACCAAGGACTATAAAAGTTTAGTTTCTTTGGAAACATGGAACAAAATCTTCTAATCATGGTTAAAGATCATAAACATCTCCCATAATGTTTTTCCATTTTTTTTCTTACCTGAAACCTTTATTTATATCCTAGGTAAATGAAAACATAAAAAGGCTGAGCTCAAATGCTCAGAAAGGGTAAAAATGGACAACATCAAACAATCCATAAACATTTGAATGTAAAAACATGGACATAAAACATGAGTAATGACATAAATCTTGGAAATACATAAGGCATAGATCAAAAAAGAATACTAATCATGATAAAATATAATGGCAATAAAACATGTAATTTTGGAAAACCATTAAGCACATGATTGATTTCCATAGTAGTTACGGCATTACTGCCAAGACCATCAGAGTGGACAAAGTCCATTACTGAACCTAGTTTAACAGTCATTCTAGCCCTGTATTACTGAAACCTATTTTAATTTTCATTCCATCCGTGTTTATCTCATGAGATATAAATCGTTACCCAATGCATTGGAGGGACATATAGGTCCCACCCATCTCATAATGAAATTAATTTTCATGTACCACAACATAAACATAAATCATTCATCATAACCCAATGAATAATATGGTTTTCATAAACATCATCCCATCAAAACATAATCCATATAAATGAAATGGATATCATTTAATCATAAGAAAAATCAAACCAGGTAAATAGATATATTATACTTGAAACAAAAACATAATAAATAATGTCATCTTAGATGGAAAATGGTTTTGTTAAAACACTCGAAATGAATTCTTGAGGAAAATATCCTTTCTTCTACAAAATAACATTCATTTCTCAGAATTACGTTCGATTTTAAAAGAAAAGGATTTTGTTGAGAATAATCATGGAATCTTGTAGAGAAATCTACATGGAAATAAGGTGTTATGAAACTATAAAAATCCGTTCATTCTATATAAGTTAAAAAAACATTATCCTCATATTTTTTTCTATAAAAGTAAAAAAGTACCTTGTATTGATAACAAAAGAAAGATTCCTTCCATAATGTGGTAAAAGTCAAGAAGGGTAAAAATTAATTTAAACATACATGGAATAATAGTAAACATTTTATCAAAAAAAAATTAGAAAAAAAGGACATGGATGATAAACATAACCCCGGTAAATACTTACGTTTAAATAATCTTGGATAAGAATGTGATTGGAATAATTATCCCTTACCTTAGGTACAATTTCTTATGTTCATGTACAAACATATTTTATAATGATTTAAATAATGTAATCAAATTATTCATGAATTATAGTCATTTTGATGATAACATATATGATTCAATAACGACTTTATATTACCCGTTCATTTGTCATTTCCAAGTTAAAGCATCGGTTTGGGTTAAATCTTTTCATTTGTCATACGTGCTTTGAATTCCAATTATTCATATGATTACATAGATCATGATTAATTAATTCAATAATTTGAAACACTATTTATATATAATATATGTTAAGAATATATAATATATATAATAGATCGATAAATGGAATGAAATACACCGTTCTTTGAGATGGAAGGTCGAACGTACGCGTAAACGATGTTTTCGTTCCCTTATAAAATTGAATGGAAGTAAGTAAATAAAATATACATAAATCCTATATCATTATTATGCCATATATTTCATTATTATTTATTATATATACTTTATAATCATTTTGGAATGGTTAACCTGGAGAATGAATCTCATCGCGTCATGGAGACGGTAATCCGTACGTACGCACGAGCTACGATATCATTCAGAAAATTATTGAATGGAATTGGAGTGGATGATATAATATATCATTATTATAATAATGTTATAATAATCATATATAGTTATTATTTCCACTATTATACTAATCCATGTAGGTTGGTGGTGGAAAAATAGATTACACCACAGCGTGGAGACGATATTCAGTATGTACGCACGTGCGATGATTTCATTTTTCGTAGGATGGAAAGAAGGTGAAATAGGTTTTTTTCATATTTATAATAACATATTAGTATATTATTTATACTTTTGTTATTAATTTATTATGAAATAACTAAATAATATTAAGTAGATGAAGAAATAAATTTGGAAGAATCGATAAAGGATATTACCTCTTCTTCGACGCGCCTCTTCTAATCCTCCTCTTAGAACGCAAAAGATAGTATTTGATGAAAACCAGGACCTATAGTATGTTTCTAGGGAAGTGTATATGTGAAATGGAGAGGGTTTTTCTAGGAATGAAGGCTCAAAATTTTGTGAAGAGTAGAGTGAGGAGGTTCCCCTTTATAAGAGAAGAGAGGGACACTTTTGTAATCTTCAAATATTTTAATTAATAATTAATTCCTACCCCAAATAAAAGACAAAAAAAATGACTAAAATAGAATCTGAGATGATATAGGGTGGTAATATAATCAACCAATAAAATTTATACTTGTTTTTAGTTTATTTTAAACCCCATAACTTTGATTTATCCTTATTTAATCTATTTAATTTTATTTGTGGTAATAAGAATCTAAATTCTAAATTGTTATAAATACATACTTATGTGTTGTTAATTGTCCATAATTTGATACATTATGACATTTTAGACAATATATATTTAAATTTATAATTTTTAAATATTTTTTTTGATTTTTAAACAATTTAATAATATGTTTTTTTATGAAATATTAATAGTGTCAATTTTGATACTATTCAATTATTTGAATTTCAATAAAATCCACACAGAAGATATGTTTGAACCAAAATATTTAATAGATTCCTCACATATCATAATCATCTATTAAATTCTTGGATCACATTAATTAGTTCATATAATATTTTTTTAATATTGTTTTTAAAAATTATTTGATATTTCAATCAATAAAATAATTTCTACTTCACTATTGTGTCACCATTAATGATAATTATATAATCTGTAAAAATTATAAATAAATTCACATGATGTATATACATATATTACCTTTATGATGACTATTTAGTTAGGAATGTTTATTAATTTTATCACTAAATTAAAATTATTACACTTATAAGATATAAGAGAGTGACATACTGTCACTTTCTTTGGTTTTAATAATAATTACATATTTTTCATGGTCAAAAGTCCATGAAATGAATCTATTCCGACCCTTAGGTGATATGGGTCGACTTCTATTAATCCAATATAATTTTGGTAGGTGTTAGGGTAATTTTATAATATTATTTTTTCCCATAATAACCTGACTTACCTTTAAATGTAGTAAATAAAATTTGTCGTAGTTACTATTCATAATGTCTAAAAATAGAAATTAGCCTATAAAAATAATATGGACCTACTGATTCCAAATATGGAATCCATTTTTCCAAATTAAAAAACCAGAAGTTTCAGGATTTAATTTAAAATTAATCCCGCTATTGAGAAAATAGGATTTAAAAGTTAAAACATTACGAATGATTTTAATGTTTTTACCTAGGAATTCAATGTAAAATTAATGATAATGACATACATTATATGACATAGGAAAAATATATTATATTTATACTTTAAACCTATTCAATATTATAATTTAACCATATACATTATCAACATGAAAAAATAAGTTTTTAATTAAAATTTTGCGTATTTTTACTATTCATCAAAATATGAAAGTTAATAGAAAAATATTAAAAAATAATCCAATGTAAATTTTTAGATACTTATTTAAATTAATTAGTTTATATTGTCACATTTAACCCATAAACATGTCAAAAACTAGATTTAAAGTGGGTGTGCCATCAAAAGGCGACAAAACTGCATTTTTTAAAAAATACTTATTATACCTGAAAATTTTATTTTGTTCTCATACCATGTTCTCAATAATCTGTAAGATGAGTGATAATGTTATCAAATTCAAAATGTGGTTAATACTATTCATAACGGCTATTTCATAATAATTTTATAATAATATATAATTGTTTAGTGAAACTCGATATTGCATACAACACATGTTGTTGAGGAAGGTCGCTTTTGCATGCAACACAAGCAAAGAATATTGTTGCTTATACTAAAAGTTAATATGGTGTTTCATATAGCGCAAGATAATAATTGTGTAGAGTACAAAACAAGACATCAAATAAATTAAAATGAATATTTCTCAAAAAAGCATAGGGTGTTACATTCTACCCACCTTAAAATGAAATCCACCCTCAAAATTCATCGGGGTTATAGATCCATTACTACATGAAAGTTTATTTCATAGAAACACACATTTTAAAAATTAATACTCAAAATTAATTTTAAAAACTAATGTATAAAACATAATGGTTACCCAAATTAACTCATCAATGGGATTCCACATAAGAGAACATGGGTAAAAAGATGGATATAGAAGATAAATATAACCGTCAAGTTCAGTTGGAGAGTGGTAGAGAACATGGATATAAAAAATAAAAAAATCACAAATTCATATATTTGAGATGATCTAAGGTACCATCTAATTCATCGGATATGAGGGTACTAGGACAACGTTTTTAGTTTTCAAGATCATTTCCCTAATGTTGATGAATTTTTGTATAACGATAAATACTTACTTCATTTCAGTGTAATATCATCATTGGTCATTCCATGAACAATTTCCACATCATTTCTTATTTAATGAAAGGAAGTTGAATTTTCCCTTCTTGAAATGTTAGCAGATCATGCGATAGAATGATAGGTTATTTCATCTGTCTCAAAAATATAGAAAAAGTTATTAAATATATATAAGTCCATCTATGTTGAGATTAATCGTATATGATTCTAAAAATGGACTTCTACTTCAACTATCATACCGATTAGTAAAATAAAATTAATTTCTACTAACCAGAGGCTTCTTGTAGGCTAGTGGTAGGCAATAATTGCCTGCCGCACTTCAGTTGTGGGTTCGATTCCTGCATCCATGTCCAACATGATGGGTTGTTTCCAGTCCTACAGGTTTTCCTTTTTCTAAAAATATACTATCATAATAACAGAAATTTATAGCCTTAAACAAAAATATCTGATTTCCAACTTAATCAATTCCAATATTTAGGCTTATCCAAAATACATGTGTCCAAACTCATAGTATAATGAAAAATCGTGATAGAGAGGTCATCAACAAAGCATGTAAATACCATCCTTTATCCCCCATATATCATAAGATATATCTTGTTGGTCTCATTCCCAACATGTGAATACCTAAATCATGTATTTCTCTTGAAACATGAATTACCATAGAACCTTAGTAAAAACACGAATGCGGTCAAAATTTACATCATTCCACATACCAATATCCCAAAACAAATCTATATACTCAAAGAATGATATCACTATGTTCTTATAACGGTCATGAGCTCATTAATGCTATCAAACATCTGGGAGTTATTGGGAGCACTCCCACTGGGCTAGGGTTTCTGCCGCCCTCTTACTCCAGCACTACAGACTCCAGATTCTCTTTTCGGCTCCCTCTCGCGATTCTATGGTATGCTCTCTCTATCCGTCGGACCAGCCAGCATCACCCACTCTACGCTTCATTCTGATTCACCCTTGTGCATGCACTCCGACATCCTGCATTGTTGATCCGTCCTTGATCCCGCAGGCAACGTTGACCCCAATCATTCTCAACAGCATGAATCCCAACGTTCATCCCCAAGAATCTTCCATGACAGTGATTTTGCTGCTGACCAAGCCTCTACTTGATCCCTCCACTGTGAGGCCTATGTTGTCGTGTGCCCTTAGTTCCCCATATCATGTGTGTGTGTGAGCAATGTCTCCCATGGAAGCGATGTTGTGTTCTCTTTCCCTTGTTCGGTGTTCATATTGATCCAGTTTCGATCACAATTATGATTTGTACTCTAGGTCCCCCTTTTCTATATCTGTATAGATCTTCTTTCTTTATTCTATGCTACTTCGATGCTAGGTCAGCTCTTCTAATTTCCATGATATTCTTTTGGGGTCAATGTGGGAATTCGTAGTGTGGGATGCACGTAGGATCTTTCATTAAAACCAAAGGTTATATTTGGGACCAGTTTGTATCTACTACGAATGTCGAGTGTTTCAGCACCTCGATGGATTTTCATTTCCTTGGATCCCTTTGATATTTCATCATTCTCTATCGCGTACGACCCCATTTTGGTTGGTTTCGATTGATTTCATGATTCATTGGATTGTGCAGGTGGTCATGGTGATGATTTAACTTTCGAGTGTTCTTCTATTGGTTTTGTGTTTTGAGGTGTTTTTTGGGTGGATCTGGTCCTAGACAAGCTTCATTCCCCATCCCATCAATGTTTTGTGTTGTCATGTTGGTTCTCACTTTTCCATAAATTGATTTTGGTTATTTTTTCTTGTTTCTCTTTTGGGAGGTGTTTCTCTTTTGGGAGGGTCTGGACAAGGGTGTGGTTCCAAACCCGACCCGCATATTGTTCTCATTGCTTGTTCGTTTCTCACTAAGACAAAAAGTGACCTATATGAATATAAAAACAAAGTTTCTGTCAAATAATTTTAAACATATCATTATCTATGTATCCCTTCATTATGCACATATCATATACTTTCCAAAAATATCTAAATAACCTTTCATGGTTACCGGTACCATTCAACATATACTTTCTAATACTTAAGGAAAAAAAATAGTGTAATATTCTTTATATGTTTCTTTATTCTATAGTACCATTAAATTACCTATATAGAATTACTCTAGATAAACATAAAATCATTCCACTACATTCTTAAACCATTGACCGAGCTTCATCATTTTATTCCTTAACACTTTTTTCATCTCATATATCATTTGTAGTCTCTTCATCATCATCAATATAAATACTACTCATATGACCATTCTGATTCTCTTCATGAGATTTTACCTTAGGTAATTGGTTTGCATAATGCTCGTACATTGCACATTTAAAACATTTAACCCTTGTTGATTTCTTAGTATTACCATTATCCTGGTCCATGGTGTTAACTGATCATTTTCCTTTGCAATTACTGGATTTGTGTCCTTCTTTTCCACACCCAAAGAATCTTCCATTTCCTTTTAAACATTCTCCCTGATGCCTCTTACCATATGATTTACATGATATAAATTGAGCTTTGTTTCCTCTATGATCATCATGAAACTCCATATTTATCTTATTAGCGGAGTTAGGAAAATTACCAATGAAGAGATTATTGGTCATTTTATGAGATTGCTGATTAGGCATAATAACGATGTTTGGACTTCCAAATCCCATTTCGTTTGGTTTCCCTTGAAGAATATCATTCCATTTTCAATCAAAAATTCCATTATTGTGAGTCTTACTATTTCCAGCCATTTTCTAATACCCAAAATGAATAGTGTGAGAGGCAAAAATATTACTAGGAAAACAACATAATCAAGGGTAGTAATTTCAATATCTAACATCTTAGGATTTATCCTAGGTTATTCATGATCATTATTATAATTCTAGGACTGTATCCTATACTTATTCTTATCCATAGCGACATCCCTATACATACATTAGAAATATCTATAGGGATCTCAATAATGTTTTTGCGTCCGAGTTTCCAAAAGATAACTAAACCTTTTCTCTGAAACCAATTATAGATACTGAATCATGACATACATGGACGTTACACTTCTTTTTTGGAATACTTAATACATAACAAAAATAGACACCCAAGGACTATAATAGTTTAGTCACTTTGGAAACTCGGAAAAAAATATTCTAATCATGGTTAAAGATCATCAACATCTCCTATAAAGTTCTTCCCTTCATTTTTCTTACCAAAAAAATTTATTTATATCTTGGGGAAAAGAAAACATAAAAAGGGTAGGAAAAAATACACAATAAGGGTAAACAAGGAGAACATCAAACAATCTATAAATATTTGAACGTAAAAACATTAACATAAAACACGTGTAATGACATAAATCTTGAAAGTATATAAGTCATAGATCATAAATTTATATTAATCATGATAAAATATTCGTGGAATAAAACATGTAATTGTGGAAAACCATTAAGCACATGATATGATTTCAATAGTAGCTAAGTAATTACTGCCAAGACCATCATAGTGGACAAAGTCCATTACTGAACCGGGTTTACCAGCCGTTCCAGCCCTGTATTACGGAACCAGATTTTAATTTCCATTACAGCCATGATTATCTCATGAGATATAAATCTTTACCCAATGAATTGGAGGGAGATATAGGTCCCACACATCTCATAATGAAAACATTATTTCGTGTTCCACAACATAAACATAAATCATTCATCATAACCTAAAGAATAATTTGGATTTCATAAACATCATCCCATCATAAAATAATATATATATAAAACAAATGGATATCATTTGATAAAAAGAAAAATAAAACCATGTAAATAGAGAAATTATACTTGAAACATAAACATACTAAATAATGTCATCATAGATGGAAAATTGTTTTGATAAACCACTTGAAATTAATTCTTTAAGAAAATATCTTTTCTTCTTCAAAATCATTTTCTTTTCTCAAAATTATTTTCAATTTTAAAAGAAAAGAATTTTGTTGAAAATAATCATGAAAATATGTAGAGGATGCTTCATGGAAATAAGGCTTTATGAAACTAAAAAAATCTGTTCATGCTGTATAAGTTAAAAGAATATTATCCTCATACTTTTTCCGGAATAGTCTAAAAGTACCTTGTATGGTAAACAAAAGAAAGATTCCTTCCATAATGTGGTAAAAGTACAAAAAGGGTAAAAATGATTTTAAACAAACATGTAATAATAGAAAACATTTTATGAAAACATTTTGCGAAAACATGGACATGGATGATAAACCTGACCCCAGTAAATACTTACGATTAAACGATCTCAGATAAGAATGAGATCAGAATAATTATCCCTTACCTTAGGTCCAATTTCTTCCGTTCCTGTTCGAACCACCTATATAATGATTTAAATAATTTCATTGAATTAATCATGAATTAGATTCAATTTTATGATATCATATATGATTAAATTATGACTTTATATTACCTGTTCATTTGTCAATTCCATGTTAAAGCAGCGTGTTGGGTAAAATCGTTTCATTTGTCGTACGTGTTTTGACTTCTAATTATTCATATGATTACATAGATGAGTATTACATACTTACAGAATGTAAAACATGATTTATATAAAATATATATTCAAAATATTATATATTTATATTTATATAATAGATCGATAAATGGAATGAAATACACCGTTCATGGTGACGACATGCGTTACGTATGCATGAATGCTGTTTTCGTTTCCTTATTAAATTGAATGGAAGTATGTAAATAAAATATACATAAATAAAGTATCATTATTATGTTATATATTTCATTATTATTTATTATATATACTTTATAATCATTTTTTAATGGTTAACATGGAGAATGAATCTCATCGCGTCGTGGAGATGGTAATCCGTACATACGTAGGAGCAATGATATCATTCCCATAATGAATGAATGGAATTAGGATGGATGATATAATATATCATAATTAGAATCATGTTTTAATAAGCATATATAGTTATTATTTCTACCATTATACCCATCCATTTAAGGTGGTGGTGGAAAAACAGATTACACCACAGCGTGGAGATGGTATTATGTACGTACACACGCGCGGTGATTTCATTTTTTATAGGATGGATAGAAGGTGAAATAGGGTTGTTTCATATTTATAATTACATATACGTATATTATTTATACTTATTTTATTAATTTATAATGAAACAACTAATTAATAGGAAATAGATGAAGAAATAAATTTGAAAGGATCGGTAAAGAATATGATCTCGTCTTCGACGTGCCTCTTCTAAACATTCTCTTAGAGAACTAAAGATGGTATTTTAAGAAATCCAGGACCTCTAGTATGTTTCTAGGAAAGTGGATTAGATAAATGGATAGGTTTTTTCCTAGCATGAATGCTCAAAATGTTGTGAAGAGGAGAGGGAGGAGGTTCCCTTTTATAAGAGAAGAGAGGGACACTTTTGGAATCCTCAAAAATATTAATTAATTATAAATTCGGACCCCACTTAAAAACCTAAAAAATGACTGAATTCTAAGATGAGATGATATAGGGTTTTAATCTCATCAATCAATAAAATTCATACTTGTTTCTATTTTATTTTAAACCCTGTCATTTTGGTTTATCCTTATTTGATCTGTTTAATTTTATTTGTGGTAATAAGATTATAAATTACAAATTGTTATAAATACTTACTTATGTGTTGTGAATTTTCCATAATTGGATTATTTATTCCATTTGAGACCAATTTAATTTCAATTTATAATTTTTAAATATTTTTGTGATTTTTAAACAATTTAATAATATGTTATTTTTATAAAATATCAGAATAGTCAATTTTGATAGAATTCAATTATTTGAATTTAAATAAAATCCACACAAGAAGATATGTTCGAGAAAAAATATTTAATAGATTTTTAACATGTCATATTCATATATAAAATTCATGGATGACATTAATTAGATAAGATAATATTTATTTTAATATTTTTAAAACCATTTATTTGATATTTCAATCAATAAAATAATTCCTACATCAATATTATGTCATAATTAATAACAATTATTTAATCCCTAAAAATTCTAAATAATTAAAATGATTTATATACTTTTATTATATTTCTATTGACTATTTATGTTTGATGTTTTATGACGTTTATAACTAAATTAAATTTATTAAACTTATAAGATATAAGAGAGTGACATGTTGTCACTTGCTTTGGTTTTAATAATAATTACATCCTTTTCATGGTCAAAAGTCCATGAAATGAATATTTTATGACCCTTATGTGATATGGGTATACTTATATTAATCCAATTTAATTTTAGCAGGTGTTAGTGTAATTTTATAATATTATTTTTACCCTTAATTGCATGATTTACCATTAACTATAGAAAGTAAAATTTATCGTAGTTACTATTCATAATGTCTAAAAATTTAAAGTAGCCTGTTAACATAATTTGTACCTAATGATTCCAAATATGGAATCCATTTTTCGATATTCAGAACACATAAGTTTATGTATTTAATTTAAAATTAATCCCAATGTTGAGAAAATGGGATTTAAAAGTTAAAACATTGCAAAAGATTATAATGTTTTTACCTATGAATTTAATGTAAAATTCATGATAATGACTTACATTATATTAAATGGTAAAACTATATTCTATTTATATTTTGAAACCATTAATTATTATAATTTATCCATATAAATTATCCTAATGAAAAAAGATATTTTTAATTAAAATTTAGCATATTTTACTATTCATTAAAATATGAAAGTTAACAGAAAAATCATAGAAAATTATCTTAAGTAAATTTTTAAATACTTATTGCAATGAATAAATTTATTTTGTCAAATTGAACTCATAAAAGTTTCAAACTATATTTAAAGTGGGTGCGCAATCAAAAGGCGTCAAAGCTGCATTTTTTTTAAAAAATACATATTTTACCCGAAAAAAAATATTTTATTCTCATACCATGTTCTAGATAATGTGTAAGATGAATAATAATGTTATAAAATAAAAAATATGGTTAATAATAATCATAATGGCTAGTTCATAATATTTTTATAATAGTATATCATTGTTTAGTAAAACTCGGTATTGTGTACAACACATGCTCTTGAGGAAGGCCGCTCTTGAGTGCAACACAAGCCATAAATAGTGTTACGTATAATAAAAGCTAATACGGTGTTGCGTATAACACAAGCTAATATTGGTGTAGCATAAAACACAAGACATCAAAGAAATTAAAAAAAATATTTCTCATAAAATCTCAGGGTGTTACAGAGAAGAAATTAGAATAATCATTAACATACAAAGCTTTTAGAGGCATCATTGGGGAATTTCCAGGTTTTGTTAATGGTGCAGAGGAATTGGATGATCCCAATATAGAATTAGTTTGGATATACTTTGATGATACAACATTATCATGATGAATTTATATTTTATAAACATGGGATGCTGAATTTTTCAGTTTGCAATGGCCATTTGGGATTAGATGTACTACATTTATCAGCTTTACAGATAGTACATTGTCACTACGAAGAAAACTCCAAGGGCAAGCAGTAGTAGTTCCCAAAAATTTAGGAATGAAATCCTACATGTCTCCTGTTTCCATTGGATATTATCCTTTTATATTAAATAAACCCTCCTGGAATTCTCAGATTCATATGAGTAAAACGGAAGTTATAATCATATATCATGCCTACCATTCCATTGAGGGTGTATTTAAAACATTGGTGGAATGTTAAGGGAACTGTTGTGTTTCCATGAAGCCAAATTATTCCATGTAATAAATTTTATGTGATTTCATGAAGGATAAAATTGAACTCAACATTATTAATGAGGTCCCTAAATTGGTTCCTAAGTATAATCATTTCCAATAGATTTTTCAAATTCTTATCATAGCCGTGAATGGTTAGCTACATTGGTGACTAGTCATACTCACTATATAAAAATCATAGGAAGGTCCATTCTGATATTAGATTGACCAAAATTCCATTTTTTGAATATATATCATCATATATCCATAGTATCAAGATTTACTGAAACATATAAGGATCTGGTATGTCCCGGAATACATTCTCAAAATTCATTATCTATGAATTAAATGATGGAATGACATTATACTAAAATAGTTTATTCTTCATAAACCATAGTTCTGGGGAATTTTATCTCAAGATTAAGGGGAATCCAAAGGGACTTAATTAATGTCTCAGAGTGATATTTTTAATGATTGTGAACATCTAGGATTTAGATCTTGGATCGGGTAGTTTCATACTATTTTGAAATTTTATACTTTTTCACGAGAGTACTGCAATTCCCATGGTGGGGGTTCTCCTTGGTATGTGTCTTATAAGATAAATTTCCAAAGGTAAACGAGCATGATACTATTTTTCTCAAGCAACCAAACTTGAGTATAGTCTCATGTAACCAAACTTGCTTATTCTTGACAGTAGTATCGTGCAACCAAACTTTCATTGTTTCTAACTATGTTACCAACTTCATCTACTTTATTTATAAACACTAACTTGGTGCCTATGGTTAATATGTATTTAGGCCTATCAACAAGTTTCCAAACTTTTTTCCTTTCAAAATAATTATGTTCTTCTTGCATATACATCACCCAAGATCCATCATTGATAGCATCATTAATTTTATTAGGTTCATGTTGTGACAAGAATTCTTGATGTATAACATGACATCTAAGAGAATATATAGTTTTGGTTCCTCTATCTAGATCTCAAAATATATCATATAAGGGATGTTTATTATGGGTTTTAGTTGGTCGGGAAAATATAGGACTTGTTATATTAGGTTCTCTAATAGGTTTGGATTCATTATGACTTGAATCTGTATAATTTAATAAACTAAAAGTTTTTACGGATTCCATTACTGCACAGTTGGAGGATTTAGTATCGATGTCCAGATTTTACATATCATCCTCAAGATTCTCTATAGAGGTCTTAGGCTCACATGGATCTGTCTCGTCAAACATGACATGGATAGTTTCCTCCATAAATTTAGTTCTTTTGTTAAACACTCCCTAGGATTTACAAGAGTCTGAAGATCCTATAAAAATTCATTCTTATTGGATGCATATTTTCTAAATTTTTCATAAAGTTAAAGATATAAACTTTTCAAACAAATACTTTGAAGTAGATTACTTTGGGTCCTCTATTTTTTCCATTGCTCATATAGATTTATTTTTAATAATATTTCTAATCAATACCCTATTAATAATATTTCATGATTTATTTACAGCTTCAACCCAAAAATAAATAGGTAAGTCATATTCACTAAGGAAGGTTCTAGAAATTTCTTGTGAATTCATATTTCTTATTTCGACAAATCCATTTTGTTGTGGTGTTATAGGGGAAAAAATTATGATTATCATATTTTTGTGAGAAAAAGAATTCAATACCTTTATTTTCAAAATCTATTCCATGGTAACTTCTTAGAGATTTAATTCTAATTCCACTAAGGTTTTCTATAGTTTTAACATATTTGGTGAAAGGAGATAAGGCTTTAATTTTGTGATTCAAGAATAAGGTCCAAGTATATCTAGAAAATTCATCTAATAGAACATACACATAGTTCATCCCATTTAAACGAGAACCTCTAGATGGTCCAAACAAATATATGTGAACCAATTCGAGATGTTGAGAAGCTGAAACATCTTTCCAAGGATTGAAAGAAATTTTTTGTTTCTTTCTATTTTAACAAGGATTACACAATTTACCATTTAGAAACACTATTTTGTGTATATAGTTATCGTTATCTTATCTTTTTATAGTTATCATTTTGAAGCAGTGAATATTGCAGTTTCCTATCCTTTAATGCCAAAGACAAGGCTTTTGTGAAATACACTTAAAGATGAAGCATTGTGAGAATGTGAAGAATCTATGTTAACAAAATATACATTTTCATTTCTTAATGCCGAAAATACTAATTTATTTTTAGAATTAAAAACATTACAAGAATCATTTTCACATTTAACATGAAATAAATCATCACATTGTTGTGAAATACTAAGCAGATTATATTTTAGTTCATCAATAAAAAGTACATTGAAAATTAAAACTCAGTTAGAGTTTCCAATTAGGCCAAGGAAAATGATTTTTCCTTTAGCATTGTCACCAAATGTGACATGTATAGTATAAATATTTATTATATTTTTTAAGTATGAATAGTATCCTATTATGTTACATTAACTCCCAATGTCCATGTACCATAAGATTTTACTGGATCTCTTTAAAAACATTTCCTCATATGTGTTTGTCTTGAAAGACATATTGGATGTGTTATGTTGTTTATAATGTGAAGACTCTGAGTCCTGTGAACTATCCTCAAAAGAACTCCTTGTTTCATTTATTTCCTTTCTATACATTCTATATTTTTTGGAAAATTCTTTTTATACTAGAACATGGGAGTGTCTTCCTTTACATGTACGTTTAAATTACATTCATAACATAATATTTCATCAAACATTGAATTTCTTTTCAAATATTTCTTCCATCTCCCCTTTTGATCATATCATCCTTTAAATTTAGGGTTTTTTAAAAATTTCATCCTTTTGTAAAATTTCATAAACCTTCTCGGTAATTGGGCCATATCCTCATCACTGTTAGGTGATGATTGTTCACTACTTCAACTTTTTATATAGGCTTTCAGTTTCTCTTTTTCATTGTGTTTAGAGGTAAGGATCTTAAAATCCACAAATTTTCATTTGGGTTCATCCTCTTCTTACATGTTGAATTTCATCTCTTCTTCATACATCATTTGTTTCCCAAGGAATTATTTTATAGGTAATTTTATGATGTCACGTGATTCTATAATAGAGACAGATGTTCATCTCCATATATCAGGTAGACATCTGAGAATCCTCATGATTTGCTCTTAGGTAGTAACTTGTCTTCCAAGAGAAATCATTATGTTGACAATTTTGTTGAACCTGAGATACATGTCAGAAATAGGCTCATTAGGATTAATTTTAATGATATAATATTTAATAGTATAAGTATTAAGACTCATTTCTTTAACCCTATATGTTCCTTCATGTGAGATAAACAAAGTATCCCATATTTCATGGGTATTATTACATGCAGATATTCTATTAAATTATTCATCTCCAAAGGCACATTATAGGGAATCCATGGATTTGCAATTATTTTTATAAGATGTCTTAGTTGTTTGATCCCATGTAATTATATTAGTAGTAGTAATCTTATACTCACCTAAAATAAAATACAAGTTATAAAAACCTATACTTTATATATGCCTTTTCATTTTAATTTTCCATAGTGCATAATTGGTCCATTAACAAATGGTGGTCTATTTGTGGAAGAACCTTCGAGTATATTATCTATAATAGGGAAATAAGTTTAAAGGGTTGGAAATTTAGAATTAATAAAAATTTATATATCATTAGAGTACAACTAAAATCACAGGTGAATGGATTTTTAAAACTAAGCCTCAACAAAAATAAAATCCTCTAATACAAAATGTTGGTCAGATTATAGTACTCAAGAGGGGTGGGGTGAATTGAGTATCTATGAAAATTTCTTTTAAAAAGGATCTCTTAAAAATATTCCACAATAAAATTGAATGTAGCCCAATTAATCAAGGTAATAAGATTATAATAGTTGGATTGATCGAATAAATTCTCAGAAGACTGATTAATTCTTAGTACCATCAATGTGATTTATTGATAATTTTTTGAAACTGGACTAATCAGGAAAAATATTTGTAACTCTTATCCAAGACTTACTATTAATGTAAAATCTAGTGATTTCTGAAGGATACTGTAATGTAGAGAAAAACTAAATTGAATGAAACAACAGATTAGACATGTTGATCACTCTCAAGATGATACCTAATCCACTCCACTTCATGATCTCCTTCCCCCATGAAGTTTATATTAATAAACCAGATCCACACCCTGGATAGAGGTAAACAAAAGTTCACAAGACTATCCATGTCACCTGGCCACTTACAATGTTGTTTGTGGGTATAAACTACCAGGTCAGAAAAGGACCTCTTCCATAGTTATCCATGGGAGTAAACAGATTTAAGAAGATACGAGATGAAGGATATATTGTATCCTATATTTTAATATACCAGATACTGTTTGTTTTAATACGGACAAACACAGACTGTTCAAAAGCTAAGAATAATACAAAATAAGGGAATGTTGAATAAAAATGGTTATAAGTACTCTGATTGTTATTCTATGTATCTGTGGACATGTAGGATAATGTAGAGGAAAATATCGAGTCATCTTTTAAAAATAGTGTATTTCAAGTCTGGTGCTCGTGTTTCTAGTTTGATGTTGTTGGATGTCTAGCTCGCGTTCTTCTTAGAGTCGGTACTATAAAGTTTATTGGATAAAATATATGGTAGTATATCCTTCAGGAATCAAGAAGGCTTTGTGTGTTATTCAGTTTTATATTATTTCATATTTCAATTCATTTTTCAAACACTCACTCCTCTTCCTTCTGTTACAATTCCATGCTTTCTTTTTTGTTATGGAGTGCATGTGTTGGAGCCGACATAATTCATGTATGCTATACCTCATACCTCGTACTGTTGGGTGACATGTCTATAAAGAAAAATTCATTATGTCAGTTTCTTTAAATGACTCATATATGACCATTACAAATTAAATTGAAAACGAAAAAATAGATTCAAAAATGGCTTCACCATATAAATTGAAACAGTATCACTTTGAAACGGTGTCACCACAAAATGATTTTTTCTACTTTGACTTCGAGCAGTGAGACAATGATTATGATGAAATTTCATTAATATCAGGAACCAGTAGCACATATGAGGTGTTAGGATCATGTGGTATGTTCCTTTTCCAAACTTTGAACGATGTATTGGTAATTGTAGCAATGAACTAGTATCATAGACTTCATGAGATATAAAATTTGGTACGATGTCTGGGTCATGATGTCTATGACATGGTGTCTGGGTCACAATGATTAGGTCATAGTGTCTGCGTCACGGTGTCTGGGTCATGGTGTCTTGGTCATGGTGTCTGGGTCACGGTGTCCGAGTCACAGTGTCTGGTCTTTTTCTGAAAAATAAAATCAGTGGCAGACATAAAGTTTCTCAGACATACCCAAATATCATTAAATATTTTGAAGCAGTAATATTCATAGAATTATTTAGACGTAATCATTATTAAAAAACATTATAGAAAAAACTATATATAGTTTACCATAATCAAACATGATTTATACGAACCAAGATAATGGAATGATTATTTAAATCATAGGGAAACCAACCATATCAAAAAATTATTTTAGAGAGATTAAATAGGTTTAGCAGGATTAGAGATCATTAAAAAATGATTAAAACATGAGTTTTCCAACTGTAACCATTTAAGTATTCATTTCCAACTTCATTACATATTAATTCAACTTGTAAATCACACCTTAACAAACCCAGTTAAGGAAAAACATCCCACATTATGGTTTAATTCAACAAATTAATCTTCATATTGTTATCCCTCTTAAACATTAATTTCTACATGGATAAATGATCATTTCAACAACATATGTACCCCTTAAACCCACTAAGATATCTTGAACTTATCACCAGGACATAAGTAAACATATACATTCACCATGAAAAATTGATAGGTTATTGAACACAAATAGGACATGAATACTCTTATGGTGTAGACCCATAGAACCTACTAGATAATAGGGATTAAATAATATGATGAAATAAATGAATTGAAAATAAAATTATAAATATAAATTGGTCAAGTCCCCCATAATTTAAAAACATATTGGAAAACAATGTTAAAATAAAACTACACAAATTATAATTTTAAAATTTTTTCTATCAACTTATCAGTGCATGAATTTTTTGTTTCTAGAAACTGGCCATGTTAACTATTTAGAAAAAGTTTAGGTTACCTAATTACTCACACACAAATTTTAAAACATATTTGATTAAAATGAGAAAAAACAATAAAAATATATTCGAAATTTGGCCAATATTGATTTTTTTATTAAGTAATTTCATACAATTAAGAAACTTCTAAATACTAAAGGAAATTTAATAAACATTAAAGCATATAAAAAATATACATCATTGAAACTAATTTTTAGAAGTATTAATAAAAATATTAATTGAAAAAAATAAATGATTCCCAATGGTTTGAGCACAAATATATTTTTTGAAGAACTAATCATAATATTATAGATATATTTCATCAAATCAAATAATAATGTTAGAATAGTTTAATATGAAAAAAATATTATTACATTTTTTATTAATGATTAGATGAATCATATTGTAAAAAATATAAGTTGAATCAATATGTTAATTTTTTTTCTGAGAAATAGAAATAGAAATGAAATAATATTACATAACATAAAAAATTTGTTCCAATTTTGTGACAAAATTAAAATGGAAGTGAAATTAAATCACATATATTTTTTGTTACTCTAATATCAAAAGTATTTTCATATACATAACCTTAAATCCCAAAGAGTAAAAAAATGTAATTAATTCATGTAATTATCATGACCTAAAATTATGTAGAATTAATTCATATTGTTATTTTTTTTGATTTACTACGTGTTACTATTCCATGATTTTTCTATGAATAAGAAAAAACTATTTTGAAAATACATGTATGGAAAGATGTTTCTGAATTCCATGTATAAATACATTAATAAAATATACATATAAACTAAGAACCAAAATTATAATGTATAAATATTTTAAAATGTAGGATTAATATATTTTAATTAATGATTTATCAATGATATCTAACAACCTTATAAAGTTTATTTAAGTCATATGGTATACATCAAAAATATAGATATGTGTGTGTGTGTGATAAAGGAAATATAATTTTTAAATTAAATAATTTCAAAAAACCATGCATCAAACCTACATAATTTAAATAAACTTCTTTTTCCAAGATAAATAACATAGAGAATAGAAGAGAAATGGTGCACGTTATGAAATATTTATAATATTTCACCATTCCATTTTAATGGGATCCTACAGATAGTATAATGAAATGATGTAACATTAAATTTAATCTAATTTATATGAATTTAAAAAACATATAATTCTATGATAAAAACTAAAGTACATGTTTGAAGTGAATTAATAATTTAAATAATCTTATAATTAAATTTGATGAAAAATATTGAAATTTAAAATCATATTTGTAATAAAAATTAAATATTGAAAATTAGTTAAATATTCAGAAAAAAATTATATTAATTAATGAATATTTATTAGAATAATTGCATTAGCCAACACATGTGGTCAATATAAATATTTCATAAATATAGACATGTGAAAAAATATAGTAATTAATTCCTATGGAAATTTAAATAAAAATTGAAGAAGTATCGTATCAAGTATTAAAATAAATTTTATGCATGGAGAGACTGTAACTAAATTTTTTAATTGATTTATAGAATCAAAATTTATCACTATAATACATGCATAGGCTTATAGTATCAATGATATATATTCCAATAGAAATGAAAATATGAAATGAATATCAGTTATTTAAGGATGTACATATTTGAAAAAAAAGAAACAAAAAATTTGACTGGGAATACAATGGCATAAAATTAACCTTCTTATATTGATAAAAATAAAGTATATCTTTATCATAGATGACTGATTTGATGCTTTCAATTATTTATTTAAAATAAATGAAATAAACTAATAATAAAGACTAAAAAAATATGTAGATTTAAAAAAACAAACATTAAGATAATTTTTTTAATAGAGAGAACCAAACCATATCTTTGCAAAAAATGATCCCCACCATTAATCAATTTGAATTGAACTACACATTAATACTATCAGTTAGTTGACAATAATTAAGCCGGAGTACAATGTCACTCAAAACTCATAAATCTATAATGGAATATTAAAATATTAATGTTTCAATTTTTATTGATTAAAAAATTAAGAAATATAAATTGATCAAAAAAAAATAATTCACTATAGATTTAGTTTACTCATGATACATTACTATGGAAACCTATCCAAATATTATGTCCCCAATTTTGAGAGTATAACTATATAAAATTTCAATGAAATAAAAATAAATTAAATAAAAATATGAAATAAAAAAATTCATTGAAATTATAGAATTAAAAATTTATTGATTAATGAATAGAAAATAACTAGATCATAATGGTTTTTCATATACTCATTCATTCACATATGCAACCACTACACAACTAGTTATATGTAATAATTTTTTAATCTGTATGCTTCCATGAACCATTTTTCCACTGATTGACACACATTAAAATATTAATATACAAAGATAATATACAGTTAACAAACATAATATTGAATAATTAATAAAAAAACAAAACATTGAGAACCTCTAATCAATTTCATTTGTTTATAAATAAATAATCAGGAATTAGAATTGGATTTTAAAATAATAATGACGATCCATTGGTTTTTATGATGTTATATATATAATCATCATTTTTTGATGTTATGTTAGTGTTAAATTAAAAATAAATATGCTAATGAATTTACATATTTATGTATTTTAGAAATGTAATTGTTGTGAAAAATAAGAAAATCTATATGAAGTGGGATTTAGTTTTTGTCGAATAAAAAATGCATTATAAACTGTAAAGTACACACAATGTGGTCGATTACTAAACTTTCATTATTAAATAAAGCCATATTTAATTCATATTGATTCCATATTTTAATGAAGTTCCTAATTTTAAACTATATGAAATTTATAAGTAGAAATATTAGTTATAATTTGAAACAAATTGTGAATTATAAAAATAGTTAATACTATAAAAATATATTCAATGTAGAACATGATGGAATGGAGAAATAATGAAATGTAATATATAAATATTATCATCAAAGAAAATAAGAAATATTTCTTTGAAACAAAAATAAAATGAAGTTTAATATATAAATATTTATTTCATAATATATATATATAATTAATGTTTTTATAATAAATAATTTATGCATAATCTATATAAATAATATGAAAAGTGATAGAGGGTTATAATACCCACATAAATTAGAGGGAAATGTATATAATTATACAACTTAAGAAAAAAAATTATGAAATATAGATATCTAATATTACTATACTGATTCATTGAAATAAAATAGTTAGTAGAGGGAAAACTCATGTATACATAGAGAAATATCATTTTTCTTCTATATTCTGGTATTGGGATTGGGAGAAAAAGTGTTCAATTTAACTATGATGGGGTTCTTTATCTGTAATTTGACCACTAACATTACGAATGTTTAATTAAGAAGAATGTTCTAAGTAATCATATTTTTAAATTGGGGTTTAAATAAATAATATTGGGAGATTTCCTTTTTCGTTTCATAATAGGGTATATTTGGATAGGAGTAAGAGAATATTTCATTGAAACTATGGATTAATGAGTGAAAATTGAAAAACTAGGTTAAAATGGCTAAACATATTGAAACGTATATAGAGGCAAGGCTGCCAGAATGATAAATTTGATGGGAGGTCCATCAGAAGAGTAGGAGTGGATATGATATGTGTTATAGATCAGAGAGTGAATTCGATAAGGTCGACCTGTGTTTAAAGAGATGTGAGAGGTGGGAAGACCGCATTATAACAACATTTATATGGTGGTGGGGAGGTTGTGTCAATGTGTCAAGGGTGGGGAGGTGTCTTGGCCTAGTCAATGGTGTCAGATTGTTAGAGGGAGATATTGGGAGGTAGGGATCAATGGTAAATAATAGAACCATGGGTGGAAGGGAACCAAAAAAAGTGGATAACGTTCAATGATGAGGGCTTGATGTTATTTCAATTGTTTTAGTAAAAACATGTATCATATTATTTATCGGCACAATTTTCATAAATTGTGACAATATATGCATGGAAATAGATTATTTGGATGGCTGTGTATGCAGAAAAGTATCAACAAGGCCTGAAGTCTGAGGTTATTATCATGTATTACTCTATATATCTCTATAAAATAATTTCCATATATTTGGGAATAATTGAAAAATTATTGAAAACCCTGCTGATTATCGCTTATCGACCGTTCAATGTTTTGATGCTCTGCTAATGTGTATAGCAGCACTCAGGTCGAATCCTCGGTGATGATACTCTTTTAATAGTCGAAAGTTTTTAGTTCATTATATATTTATGGGGGGGGATGGTTTGAAGAGCTTAAATGAAGTGATTAATGATTGGTGTTTAATTTAACAATTTTATAATGATTGGGGTGGGTTCATTTTTAGGGAGTTACGCTTTTGATATCCTGGAACATTGCTTCATGTTGAATTTATATTAACACTCAATTCACAAGATAACGTTGATTGGAATTCTTAAGTGTTAAGGCTTTAATCCAAGACTTAACATTTATTAGGGTTCTAATATAAATTAGATCTTGTTGATGGTAGTTTATTTATGGTTCTAATAATCCTTGGAAACCACACGTTAAACAAATCATGTCATTAATCCATGACATTCTTACTTTAACATACAAAAAGTTTATTTAAAGAATATTCATTGAGAAAATGATCTAAATCACAAAACATCCCCAAATTATAACTCACCTAATGATAGATTTACTCATCCATTGTTTTGGTTAATAATATGATTTTAATTTTTATGATTAAGAATTATAAATACAATAAAAAAGGATAAAACAATAGCTCTGCGTCGAACACACACACACAAAGAGTGAAGGGAACTAAACACTAACATAGATTGAATGAGAAATCATAATAAGGGAATTGGATTCAACAACATTTAAAATATTTTAAGACCACTAATATTATTTAACCGAAGGTGGATGATAATAATATATGAAGAATAAGAAACATGCATTAAAATAGAATCACAAAAACCAAGACTAACAAGATTACAAACGAAGAACAACACAAAAGTGAAACGAAACAAAGAGAGGAGGAAGGGTATCTCAAGTGAAAACATGAGTATGGATGATCCTCCCAAGCCCATGTAAAGGTTTTTTCATTCCAATATGTGATCCTCTATTCTGAAATGGAAACTCCTTTGAAAGAATGGAGGTAGATAAATGTATATCCCAAGGAAGTGGACTTTTTGTATTCCCGATCTATCCCTCCACTTAGATTGATGATTTGGACATCCAGACAGTAGAATATCGAGATATCTCTTTCTGAAAAAGATGTAGACATTAAATTTGGCCGACTAATCTAAAAATATTGATTCATTTGAACTTAGGGAACCGATGTTATAGTGGTTTTATTAAATAATGATAATCTGTCCATTTCAATCCATACGTTTTAGAAGACTGAAATGTGAATGGGTTTATCACTAGGAAGATGCCTTCAAATATGAACACATTATTGAAAATAGTCAGCAGAATATACCTCCTATTTCACACTAAAAAATCTCATCTTTATTGGATTATTACAACATTATATATTTCATGAATACTATACTAGTTTTATTTCACGTCCAGAATTGTTGGATGAGTTTAAATGAACCATTTGGTCCCCTTGTCTTTAGAGTTGGACCTAGAAATTTTTATCCAAGACTCCTTACATTAACCCCAGATTTTGGGAGGAGAATAATGTAATTTATAAATCCTGGTTTCAACAATCAATTAAATCTTCATGAATGGGCCAGTTTCATCATAGATTTTGTGGGTCTTCTTGTGTGGTACATATGACCATTCTAATAGAAAGATGAGATAATGATTATTAATAATGATATATTGGAAATTGAGTAAGAAATCATAAAAAACAATAACCAAAGAATTTTTATTAGTAGGTTGAGAGTTATAAATAATATTGTAAACTGACTCAATTGTACTACTTCAAAAAATGCTCAAAAATTATAAATAGTTTTAAAGCATTAATATATCACAAAATTTAAGCACATTTCATATAAAATTAGTTAATGGAGTATATAATAATTCATGAGACTATTAATAACATCAAATACCCCACACATAGTCTTGTTCATATCCTCATGTGCATCAAATATAAAAACATGACAAAAACCATTTTCACTCACCAACAAATATTAAAATTTTGTTTTCCCCAATCAGAGAGGTTTAGACAATATCACTCATCCATGTTGAATTCCACCACAAGTTGTTATAGAAACAATTTTCCAAAAATAATTCATTTTTTTCATGCTCAAATTTAGAAATGGAAAATGGTGGCACATAAAACATACTTTTCTCAAGACTATAAAATTAATTTCGGAAGCTTCACTCATTCACCAACCAAAAGTGAAAATCATATTGTTTGAAATAGCCCTCACCTTACAATCCCTATCCAATGTACACAAGAATGAAGAGGTATTTTAAAGGGCTTTTTCTATGGCTATGGGATGGTTGGAATATAATGTCCAAGAGATAGAAGAAGAGGGGGAAAACAGCAACACGGAAAAAGAAATGCCCATTTTTTTAAAAGAGACATGAATGGAAATGGAAACACATATTTACAAGGGAAGGATAATGTGAAATAAGACAAAAAATTGGATGTAAATATGAAGTAAATGAGAAGATGAAATATTTACAAAACCCAAAACTTATCCCAATGACATAAGAATATAATGAAATTGTATTTTTACTTTTTTTTTTCTCTTTTTTCAAAATTTGAACTTGAAACAGATCCCACACTAATATCCCAACCCATGATTGATCTCCTCATGGCACTAATTGTAACAGTTATAACATGATCAAAGGCTAACAAATAGTGATTTTTGACATGAACATGACACAACACAGTTTTTTTTTGAGTTTTTTTCTTTTTTTAAATTAATTATTTTGAACACTAGTCATTAAAATTTGAACAATATCTCATAAGAAAATATACATTCCCAAAACACACTAAAGGATAACCTATCCCCCACACTAAAATATATTCTTTCCCTCAATCAGATGATAACTCGTTAAAAATAAATAAAAGGGAACCCAAACAATGAAATCCACTCCCCCAAATGTAAATTTCAAAAAAAAATGCAATGAAAATCTATGTTGAAAATTCCTGGGATATGATATTTGGCTTGTAAAGTGGGTATAAAATAAAAGGTTTTCCTGGGCATGAAGGGGATTTCAAATGGAGGATTAATGTAAGGGAAATGGGAGGTTATTTATCTATTGGGATTCTCATGTTGTTTAGCTCTACGGTCCGTAAACTCAAGAGTCAATATGGGGGTGAATAAAAGACACTCATTTTGAAAAGATGGCCATAGGTGGCCTTGGCATGAAAAATAATTTTTTCCTCACATTTTGGGAAAATCATTTTACAATAAAAAAATGATCATTCAAAATTCATTGGTTTTGTCCCAATATTATTTATCTAAATTTTTCAAGAAGCCACAAAATTTTTGAGACGAAACCATGTATTTTGACTCCCAAAAATGGTTGGAAAAATTTTGAAAATTAAAAGGTGGGTAAGTATGAATCTTGTTTTTTCAATTGTTTAATTTTTTTGTTTTTTTATTTTAAATTACACACCCACAACAAATAGAAAGGGTAGTTAAAAAATGTGATGAGGAAATTGGTAAAAAATAAAAAGATAATGAGGGAGGAAGAGGAAGAAAGAAATAGAGATAGGGGGAGAGAGAAGAGGAGTTAAAGGGAAACAGGTTCCCCCATGTTTGGATTCGGTACATTGCCATCTATATCTAGTGGTGGGTCAACTACAAAAGTTTGGGATCTGATGGAAGTCTATGTGGTTCAAGGATTGTATGTCCTCTCATCGCGATGCTTTAACCGATGTCCTTTAACCATAAATTTGCTTTTGGAAAAGCAGTTATGGACATTCACTACACCAAATGGGTAAACATTAGTAATAAGAAAATGGCCTTCCCAATGAGAATTAAGCTAACCTAGGTGGTTTTGAAATCAAGAATTTAAGATAATTACCTTTCCACATTCAATAAATACCTTTCATAGGAAGTGTTTATCAAGGAGTACCTTCTCCTTTTCTTTGCAGATATTATAATTCTCTTAAGAATCAAGTTAAAGCTCCTCCAATTCATACAATTGTAATAATCTATCTTCACCAAATTTTTCACTATCAAAATTATATGTTTTTATAGCCCCAAACGACTTATGATGGATTTCAACTGGTAAATGACATGCTTTACCAAAAACTGGCCTAAAAGGAGACATCCCAATGGGTGTTTTATTGGCAGTCCAATAAGCCCAAGGTGTTTCACCAAGTCTTTCAGGCTAGTCTTTTCTGGTGGGATTTACAATTCTCCCAAGAACTAATTTCACTTCATTATTTGAAATTTTATCCATGCCATTTGTTTTGGGGTGATATGCAGTTGCAGTTTTATGTACAGCCCCATTCTTTTTCAAAAGATATTTCATGGTTCTATTACAAAAAATTGGTTCCTAAGTAACTTATCAAGGCATCTGGTGTGCCAAACCGGTGGAAGATGTGTTTCTTTAAAAACTCACTAACAATATGTGAATAATCCTTTCTAGTGGGTTTGGACTCGACCCAACTAAAAACATAATCAACCGCAATAATAATCTATGTGAATCCACTGGATGGGGGGAACGGTCCAATGAAATCAATGCCCCACACATCAACATTCTCACAGAATATTAAAGGCTTTTGGGGAATTTTAGTTATTTTTGAAATTGTGCTAAACTTTTGGAAAGTGGTACATTATTGATAAAACTCAAGTGAGTCCCTAAAGAGTTATGGCTAGAAGAATCCAGAGTCTAGGACCTTTCGGGTGGTCCTTTTTTGTCCAAAATGGCCACCACCAGGCATTGAGTGACAATATTCTAAGATGAAAAAATGTTCTATTTCATCAACACATCTTTTACATACCATATCTACCCTAGTTTTCCAAAGATTATTTTCTTTCCAAAAATTGTATTTTGAATCACATTTCAAATTCATTCTTTGTTATTTTGAAAAAGGTTCATGAAAAACACCAGAAACCAAGTAATTTACAATTGGGGCATACCATGGTATTTTTGGAGTGAGAGATGAAAGGTGCTCAGTCGGAAATTTTTTATCAATTGTTTCAGAATGAGAATAATTAGAAATTATACTCAGGTGATCAGTCACATGGTTTTCTTCTCTTATTATATCTATTATTTCATGGTAAAACTCTTGGAGCATTAGGGTCCATTAAATTAGCCTTGATTTGGAATCAATTTTCTTGAGTATGAACTTTATAACAGAATGTTCTGTAATGAGGATGATTTTGGAACCTATGATAAAGGGGTGGAATTTATCTATGGCAAAATCCACTGCTAAAAGTTTATTTTCAGTTACAGAGTATTGAGATTGTGTTTCATCCAATGTTTTTGAGGCATAATATATGACATGAAGAATTATTTCTCTTCCTTGACAAAGAAATCCCCAAGGGCTCTATCAAAAGGATCACATATCAACTCAAAGGGTAAAGACCAATCGAGGGGGTAGATTATTAGGTAAGATGTAATAGAAATTTGGAGATCAACCAAGGATCTCTTGCAAACCTTGTTGAAATGGAAAGTGACATCATTTGGGAGAAACAGACTGAGGGGGGGGGGCTACTGATGATAGGGATGAATCACTGATAGAAAACAGCATGACCGAGGAATGAACGGATGGCTCAAACAGAAGTGGGATCAATAAGTGATTGGATCACATTAATTTTCGTAGGATCAACTTCAATACCAAATTTTGAAACTATATTCCCAAGAACAATTCCATTTGCAACCATGAAGTGAAATTTTTCAAAATTTAACACAAGGTTACACTTGAAACACTTTTGAAGGACTAGAGAGGGTGAATTCATGTTCGATTCAAGTGACTCACCATAAATTGTAAATTTGTTCAGGAATACTTCAATGAAGTGTTCAATGAATTCAGAAAAGATACTCATAATACACCTCTGAAAACTTAGAGGAGAATTTCAAAGGCCAAAAAGCATTCTCATATATGCATATATTTCAAAGGGGTAAGTGAAAGTATTCTTTTATTGGTCCTTAGGTGCGATTGTGATTTGGAAGTAGCTGGTGTATCCATCAAGAAAGAAATAGTGCGACTTTCCAGCTAATCTTTATAGAATTTAATAAATTATTGGAAGAGGGTAGTGATATATTTGTGTTTCAACATTCAATTTTTGGTAGTCGATGCACACATGCCATTTGTTTTTCATTCGAGTTGTGACTACTTGTCCATATTCATTTGTGAAAACAGTTATACAACCATTTTTAGGCACAAATTGAATTGGACTAACCCATTCACTATTCGAAATTGGGTAGATAATACATTCTTGAATAATCTTGGTGATCCCTTCTCTAAATACCTCATGTATGAGTGGATTGAGTCTTCTTTTTGGTTTTAAAATTAGTTTGGATGATTCCGCAAGATGGATATGATGCATGCAAAGAGCACGGTTGATTCATGGTATATCGTCTAGTGTCCATCCTAAGTCCTTTTTGTTTTCCTATAACACTTGAAATTGTTTGGACACCTTAGTTTTTGTAAGTGAAGAATAGATAAGGACATGATAATAGTGATCATGGATGATTACATCATGAGATATGTCATGAATACTATACTGATTTTATATCACATCCAGAATGGTGGGCTGATTTTAAAGGAATCATTTGGGACCTTGTCTTTAGAGTTGTACCTTGAAATTTCTATCCAATACTCCTTACATTGTCCCCTGAAATTTGGAGGAGAATAAATGAATTTGGACTTCATGATGGAGCCCAAAAATTAAATCTTCATGGTTGGGCTAGTTTCTTCACAGATTCTGTTGGTCTTCTTGTGTAGTCAATATGACCATTCAAATAGAAGAATGGGACAATAATTCCTTCTAATGATATGTGTGAAATTTAATAAGGAATCATAAAAAATATTAACCACACAAATTGGATCAGTAGGGTGTGTGTTATAAATAAAACAGTAAACATACTCAATTAGACGACTTCTAAAAATGCTAAAAAATTATACATAGTATTAAAACATTAATATTTCAAACCAATTATGCACATTTCATATAAAATCCGTAAATAGAGTATATAATAATTCATTAAACTATTAATAACATCAAATAGTCTAAGATACATTGGTCCCTTTGATATCCTTGATCGCATGAGAGTGGTTGAATATCAATTAACACTACAACACAACTTATCTTTTGTATATGATGCGTTCTATGTATTCCTATTGAAGTTGTATATACCATACCCCTCACATGTTTTTAATCCAAAGGTGGTATTTTTTGGTAATGATAATTTATATGAGGAGTATCCGGTAAATATCATAGATTATAGAGATAGTGTTCTAAAAAATAATAGAAGACACCTGGTATAAGTGCTCTGGAGAAACCACATGTTTGAAGAAGTAATGTGGTAACTAGAGGTGGCGATGAAGAAGATGTACCATAAAATATTTTAGTGTATGAAAATAAATTGTAAGGTTAAATTTACTAAGGGCATGATTATTGTATCAACTAGATGTTTTATAGATAATATTCCCTTCATGATTGAATTTAATGGCCAGTTATATATTATGGTTAAAGAAAACCTATACACTTATTTTTTCTATTTGAATATTATAACTTTTTCAATTTAAATAACTACAAAGGATCACTAAAATAGATAATATAGTCACTAAATATTGGTCATATGATCCGTATAAATATAGTGTTTTGGTACATTAAATTTACATATACAAATGAAGTGATATCCTCAAATAGTAGGATTGTGCCCTATTAAACCCATTTTTTAGAGATTCTAAAGGAGGTAGAATCACTAGGATTATCCCTAGACAAATCCCAAGCTAAGTTCCCTTATCTGAATCATGAAATTACTATTTATAGGAGATGTTCAAGCTCATCGAGATCATGACCCAAACCGTGTATGCTGAACCACCCCATGAAAATCTCACAATAATGCACCATACCATCATGGTGGTTACTAGTGTAATAAAGTGATATGTATCATATCCCAAATAATATAACTATGTATGTTCTAATTTCAAAATAATAATGTTTCTATTTACTTATTATTGTTGATACTTTGTAAATATTTTTTATTTTGATATAATAAAAAAATTGTATTTCTCTATAATATGAAATATTAATTATCAACTTCCATTGTGATGTATTCATAAATATTAAAAATTAGTGATATATTGATAAAATTATATAATTATATAATATTAATTAAATATTAAATATAATATAATATTTTTTAAGTCAAATATAATTTTAATAAATATTTTAAAACTTTAATTGCTGCAAAAACCAATATTTACCAATAAATGTCAAGTCATTATTAAAAATTTGAAATTAAAATATTTATAATTTTTTTTTGATAAAATAAATATTTATTTTTATCAGAAATACAAATATTCAATGGTGAATATTTAATAATTTTATGATACAATAAATATTTTATGTAAAAATTAAATATGTCATAAAATTATGTTTTTCTTATGACAACATAAAATCCAAAGAGCGACGTAATATGTAACATCCCAAGTAAATAAAGAAATAATACATTTTCATTTTTATTAATATTTGTAAATTAAATATTAATTTTACTTTAATGGGGTTTCTATGTTTGATAGTGTACCCAATACCCAACGACGAGCTTCTTTGAAATCATACGTTGCACACTAAAAATATAATATTATTATTTTAAATGGTAGTTAACGCCGAGACATTTTATTGGTGGGAATGAACATAACTAACTACAATATTATTATAAATGTTTTTAAATGATTTCAAATTTATCCAATAAAAGTTATAAGCTTAAAATGTGAATGAATCTAATTTTAAGCATAAATACTCTAATATTCTTTATGAGGTCGATTTGCCGGCTTTTGATGGAGAACCCTCTTTAAATATATTTTTTCTCAGTTTTATATGTTCTATTTGACAAAATAAATTTATTTTTTTATTCAGGACATCAAAATATACTTTGGGTAATTTTTTGGTATTTTTCTGATAAAATTCATTTTTTATGAATAGTAAAAAAATATTGTATTTTAATTCAAAAGTGGATTTTAATATAATTTACTTATATAGTTAGATTATCTATTTAATTTGTTTTAATGTGTAATTTGACTATATTTTTACCAATTAATCTAATTTTGGTCGGTTGAATTAATTTCACTGTGAAATTGGACATAAATAAGTGTCAATCTTTTAATAGTTACTATTTCTTCAAAACACACTATTTATTTTGACAATGAGAATTAATTGTAAATTAAATAATGAAAATTCTATGATTAGAATTTGGTAAAATAGACATAATTTTTTAATTCAAAATATCAAATATATCATTGGCTTAAGTTTTGGTATTTTTCTGAAAAACTTCAATTTTTGATGAATAGTGAAACCACTTAGTAGTAGTTACAAAACCGACTTTTTCATTTAAATAAAAGTTTACTGCTTCTGTAAATTTTTTTCGAAAAACTGACATACATGTTTGTAATTATTATGTAAAATTTTGTTCAATAAGATGAAAATAATTTTTTATGAATAGTAACTTTTGATTTTTATTTACCCTGGTTAAAGATAAATAGGGTAGTTTGAGGTAAAAAGAATATTATAATAATAAAAAATAACCTTTTCACTTGTCATAACCTTATTTTGTGAGTCATGGACGACCATGTTCATCATTGGGTCAATTTGGGGACCCCATGGAGCCACTTAGGAGTGATAATGACAATTTATTTAAATTAACTTAAATTGAAGACAAAAATGACATAAACAAATATCTTTTAGTAAATTAATATTTACAAGGGGTAATATAAGTTATCATTTCGACTATAAATATTATTTGGAAATAACAATAGATTTCCTACAACATGGTATTTATTATATAATTTTTAAAAATAAAACAAATTAAATTATTTATGACACAATAATGATGTAATGTTTGCCTCATTAATAAATGATTTAAATAAATAAGGTTATAAATATTAAAATATCATCCAAAACCTGTCCAATTATTATTGGATGAATTTATTTCTACCATGAGTTATCTTATCACTGACATTAATTAGTTTTCGACATTTAGAAACGAAATTTAATTATATAATAAAATAATATTTTCACAATTTCATAAAGAGCCCCTCCCCCCTTATAAATAGCCCTCACTTCTAACTCCTTCCTCACACCTCTCAATCCCCCTTGGCCCCCTACCCATATAATCTCTCAAGACCCCTATCTTCTATTTATAAGCCTTACCTTAAGAATAAGTCTCTTCTAGAATTCCTTTTGATCCAAACCAAAGGGAGTTACCCAAATTAAAGGTAATAGTTTATCTTAACATCTTTTTCATTTATTTTACTTCTACAACCCCTAAACTCTTTTTAACCATTTATTTATTAACAAAAACAATATCCTCAAAATACATGGATGTTGTTATGAGAATTATTCGAACTACACTTACTCAAGCCTCTATTTAATGGGTGAAGAACATATTGTTTCTATGGATGGAAAACTAACGCCTCATGAAATGATGATTGTTCGATTATATCCTACCGCCTCACATGGTGGCCATTAATATGGAACAATATTTATATATGATATATATTTTGTTTATATTTTCATTATGCTTATGTATTTTCAATTTATAGTATACCTTTATGGTTCCATTATGGGTAAATGTGATAATTTCATTTGAGGATGTGCAGACGACTGCCCCTTCAAAGTGATATGACTCGTTAATGAAATTTATGGGATATATAAAGGATGGTGTTAATGATATTATATATGATATTATACTAGAATTATAATATATCTTTTTATCATATTCTTTTAATTCTAATAAAATATAAAATAGAAATTAAAGTATAATTTATGTGTACGTACGACATACTGTCTCTATGAATGATGCATTTAATTTATTATCTCCAAATGTTTTCTATTATTATAAATACAATTATATACTGGGTAATATGATATATATTATATCTAAATCATTAATATCATTTTGGATATATTGGACTATTGACCACATGTAAAACTAGTAAATATAAGGTCTTCATTTTTACTGAAGTTCCAAATATCGACAAAATGACCGTTTTTAACTTAAATGATTACATATTGTTCATAATGTGAAAATAAGTCATTTAAAATGAATAATAAACTTGAAAAGGGTTATTAAAAAATTATAAATCAACTTTAGTTTATTATTTAAGAGATTAAAGAACGAAAGGGTCAAGTCAAACACAATGTAAGGGAACTTCTTAACCCAATTCCCTTTCTTTTTGGATGATCTTATCTTTATTATTTATGTCATTCTTTGATTATGTGTGAAGTGAATATTCATGTCTTATCATGTATTTATACTTAATTTGTGTGTGATTATAGTGAATTCACATAATAGATCTGTTTTATTAACCAAAATGATCTTTGTAAGGGACTTCGTCTCAATCTCCTTTCATTAAGGCATATTTTGTTTTAATACATGAAATTCTTTTATATGCTATATAAACACCTCTGAAATTTCATTTCATTCAAAGAGAAATATTTTTTTTGAGGCATTTTACAAAATGACGAAAAAGGAACGTTTCTTTTTAATATAAGCGGTGACAACTACCTTTGTGCCGCAGCGAGTATTATTTGATCATTGGTTTCCTTAACTAGCTGTAGTGCTTTTTTAATGGAAAATAATTAAGATATACCCTTTTTATGTATTTTGCTATTTAAAATGTTTTTGAGAAAGAATGGATTGTTTCCATATGTTGAAATTTTATATTTTGATTGAAATATGGGAATAATATCTTTCTTTTATGCTTGTTTTATGTGTTATTGTTCTTTGGCATTGTTTATGTATATGGGTGGTTCTGAGATATACCAAGGGTGGGTGAGCTCGATATAGCTCTCCAAAGCATTGGGTAACGTGACATAGGTAAATGTGAATGTTTCTACTAAGTGATTTTGAGAATATACTATGATGGGTATTCCAAATATAACTCCCTATGTAGATGTGATAGCTACAATGTAAGTATGATATGGATGCCACAAGTTATATTTATGATTTATGTTTTCTATGAGTGATTCAAAAATCTTATGATTTCATGAGGTATGTTATAGAGCTTATGTTATGTATGTATTTATGAACTAATGTTTTCATTCTTTGTTTTATAACCCTTGCTGAGATTTTTATGCTCAACCCAAGTTTTGATAAGTTTTTCACAGGACCTAAGATGAATAGGGTCATGGATTTGGATCAACGAAAACTCATCCTGTCTAAAACATAGAACTGTACATGACACTTTTTTTAAGAGTTTTTGTTTTATAAAAAAACTAAAATATCTGAGTCGAAGTGTCTACATTGAAATTTTTGAGATGTAATGTAATATTTACATCCTAACTCTAAAACATTCTAAAACTAAAAATATCCTCAATGTGAATTATTCATTTAATTCAGGATTATGTCATGTTTTATGGCCGTGTCCTTATAGTTGGTATCAAAGGTCGGTTTGGAGAACATTATGAGTTCGAATACAGTTAAATTAATATCCATAATTTATTTTTAGTATATGTTTTGATTTAAATGATATAGAATTTACATATTTCCATGTTGCTTTACCTAAGATATTTCTATGTTCAGAATGGTTTTCTGTAGAGGAGACAAGGCAACTATGTTGGGACGACATCAAGTGGAAGACAACCTTCCACATCAGTAACCTGAGATCGTCAGAATCAGAACTAAATAGTTTGCTGCAGTGATGTAACAGTTGACTCAGGCTATAAATGGTTGTGGTATCCATGAACGAGATCAATAAGATCAACAACATAGGAACATGTCCGTAGTGGGGCATTTCTTGAGGCAACATCCCCCATCATTCATATGATCATCTGACCCTGTGCTAGCATAATGGAGGATTAAAGAGCTGGAGAAATTTTTTGTTGTGATGGGGTGTTTAGAACATCAAAAGGATAGTCTTACTGTTTACCATTTTGAAGTTGAAGCTAATCAGTGGTGGTCGATGATGAAAAATATCGGAGATAGTGAAGAGATTGATGCTCGTGATTGGGATGAATTCAAAGGTATGATTCTTGAGAAATATTTTTCTAAGGTGGATCGTTATAGGATAGGAAAAAATCCTATAATTGAGGTAGGAGGATGACTAAATGGATTTTTATAAAGTAAAATTCAATCGACTGGCAAGGTATGATCCAAATTTCATAAAAGATCTTGATGGTAAAATCAATTGTTTTTACTCAGGATTAAACCCAAAGTATCGAAGGGCATAGATTCTCGTGAGTTCAAAAGATATGAAAATCATCTTCATTGTGAGGAGAAGGGGAAATGGAGTTTTCTGATGATTAGGTGTTCTTTGACAAACAATAGAATAAGAGGTCGAGGTGCTAGTAAAAGGGGAATAAATCTTCAAAAAATTCTAATGGTAAGAAACATAAGATTTCAGTTTGTGAAAATTGTGGTAGAAAGTGTGCTGAGGAATGAATTTTGAATTCAGGGAAGTGCTACTGATGTGGTAAAATGGGACATAATGATCGTAATTTCATTGAAAAAGATCAAGGTAATGGTATGTAAAATATGATTTATAGTTAGTAAAATGTTTTAAGTGGAATAAAATGGGTCATTATGCGAATTACTGTCCAACGAAGAACTCATCTAAGGGAATGCAGCTAGGCTACAAGAAGAAAGGGGTGGTGAAATCCTTTGCCACTACTTCAACATAAGTTGGGCCATCGAATGAAGTAGTATCAGGTACACTCTTTGTTTTTTAAAATGATGCCAATGTGTTGTTTGATTGAGGGTCTACACACTCATTTATTTCTGAGTTGTTTTCTAGTAAATTAGGAATTTCATCTCAAGATATGAATACCAAACATATGGTAAAAACACCTAGGGGAAATATAGAGAAAAAAAAGAAAACATAAGAACCTTCTCGTCCTTGTGTGCGTAAAGAATCTACATTTATTCATTATTGTTTTTCCTCTATTAGAGTTTGACGTTATTTTGGGTATAGATTGGATTTCTATTTATCATGCTAAGATTGAATGCAGAGCTAAAGAGGTTTCTTTTCAGAAATATTTTTAGTTTGTGTACAAGAATTAACCCTTTCTTTTTATAACATATCAAGAAGCTAAGAAACTAGTAAAATATGGACATGAATGTTACCTTGAACATATTATTGAAAATAAAGGATGTGTGGAGATTGATGATGTTCCAGAGGTAAATGAGTAGTTTGATGTTTTCCCTGCTGAGTTTCCTGGTATTATACCCGGTGGGGAAGTTGAATTTACTATTGACTTAGTTCTTGACACTAAGGCAATTTCAAATCCCCCTTATCAAATGGCTCAAATTTAACTTTTAGAGTTAAAAGAGAAATTTGAGTAGATATTAACTAAAGGTTTCATTCATTCCGGAACATCACCATGGTGTGCTCCTATTTTATTTGTTAAAAAGAAAGATGGTTCAATGTGACTTTGCATTGATTATAGAGAATTGAATAACATCACTGTTATGAACATGTATCCTTTGCCTTATATCGATGATTTGTTTGATCATCTTTTGGGAGCTCAGCATTTATCAAAGATTTATTTGAGGTCGGGGTACCATCACTTGAAAGTAAAGTAGGCAGATATAATGAAGACCACACTTTGTACTAGATATGGTAATTATGGATTTTTGGTTATGCCTTTTTGTTTAACCAATTCACCTACTGTATTCATGGATTTAATGAATATAATTTTCCATGAGTTCTAGGATAATTTTGTGGTTGTGTTCATTGATTATATTTTGGTATATTCTAAAAGTAAATAAGATCATGAAAGTAATTTTTGGGGTGTCTTGCAAGCCTTAAAATAAATAAATTGAATGGGAAATTTAGAAAGATTGAGTTTGGTTAAGAAAAAATTCATTCCTTGGTCAGATTGTTTCCAAAAATTGAATACCTATTGATCTTGCTGAAAACATGTTGCTGAAGAATGGCCAAGACCCACAAATATAACTGAGATCTATAATTTTCATGGTTTGGTAGGTTAGGACAAGAGGTTTGTTGATAAGTTTTCATGATTATCTAGACCATTAACTAAGTTAACTCGAAAAGGTGTTAAATTCATTTGGAAAAAAAGAGTGTAATTATTGTTTTCAGGAATTGAAGAGAAGATTGGTGAATGCTCCAGTTTTGGCACTGCCTTCTAGAAAAGGTGAGTTTGTTATTCATAGTGATTCTTCATTGAAAGGACTTGGTTGAGTCTTTATGAAGAATGATCAGGTAATTGATTATGTTTCACTTCATTTGAAACCTCATGAGTTAAATCACCCTACACTTGATTTGGAATTAGCTGATGTTTCTTTTGCTTTAAAATTTTGGTGGCATCATTTGTATGGATTAAATTGTGAAATATATACTGACCAAAAAAGTTTAAAGGATATATATTCATTCAGAATGAATTGAACATGCGATAAAAGGGATGACTGGAATTAATCAAGGCTTATGATTTCATGATCCTTTACCATCTGGGAAAAGAAAATAAAGTGGTTGATTCTTTGAGTTGGAAAATTAATTCTACATTAACCATGTTATGTTTGGAAAAAGATATTTTGGTTTTTGATTTGATGAAATTTTTCACAGATTTTGTTGGTATAGGAAATTCTTCTGTTTTGTTTCACGTATCAGTGAAATCATCTCTATTAGAAAGAATTATGCAAGCGCAGATAGAAGTCAGTGAGTTACATAAAAATTTAGAGTTGGTTAAGAAGGGTATGTTTTCTTATTTTGGTGTTGATATTGAATGTGTTTTGAGGATTGGTAAAATATTATGTGTGAATTGTGATTGATAGTTGAATAATGAGTTGTTATGTGAAGCTCATAGTTCCTCGTTTTTAGTTCATCTTGGCAGTACAAAGATATATATAGATCTTCGAAAGTATTACTTGTGGGATGGAATGGTAATAGATATGGCTGATTTTACTGTGAAGGGTTTGAATTGTCCGAAAGTTAATGCAGAGTGAAAGTTAGAAAAAGGGATGCTACAGTATTTACCGGTGCCAGAGTGGAAATGGGAAAATATATCCCTCGAATTCGTTGTGAGTATAAAAAAGACATCACGATGTAGTAATGCAATCTGGGTTATTATAGATCGATTGACTAAATCTACTCATTTCCCTTGTATTTAAGGTACTTTGTCTCTATATCATCTTTCTCATTTGTATGTTATAGAGATAATCAAGTTTCAGGGAGTTTCCCTCTGCATTGAATCTGATTGTGATCCCAGTTTTAGTTCTAACTTTTGGAAAGGCCTTCATAAGTCGTTGGGTACTGAATTAAATTTTAGTACATCTTTTTATCCTCAATCTGATGGGTAGTCAGAAAGAACAATTCAGACCATGGGAGATATGCTATGTGTTTTTTAATTGGATTACCAGGTATGTTAGGACCAATATCTTTCATTGGTTGAATTTTCATATAATAACAGTTTTCATTCTACTATACAGATGGATCCATTTGAGGCATTATATGGAATTCATTGTCGAACACCAGCTTTTTGGGATGAAGTTGGTGAAAGGAAGCTGATGGGACAATAATTGGTAGAAGAGATGGCAGAAAAGGATCAGTCGATTCAGAAGAACAAGAGAACAACTCAGAGTAGATAGAAATGTTAGGCGGATAACTAGAGGAAGGATCTCTTTTTTATGGTAGGTGATCATGTCTTTCTCAAAGTTTCTCCAGGGAAAAGTGTGTTGAATTTTGGTAAGAATTGAATGTTGAGTCTGAGGTTCATTAGACCTTATGAAATCCTAGAGAAAATTTGATCAGTTGTTTATAGAGTGGATTTACCTCCAAGTTTATCCCACTTAGACAGTGTTTGTCATGTTTGGATGTTGAGAAAGTATATAGCAGATCCATCCCATGTTTTGAGCCTAGAGGTAGTTCAATTAGAAGAGAATCTCTATTATATAGAACAACCTGTTCAGATTCTTGACCATTGAGAGCAAGTGTTGTGGAATAACGTAATTTACCAGGTAAAGGTTTTGTGGAATAACCATATGGTTGAAGAGGCAATGTGGAAATTTTAAAATTCTATGAGGGATAAATACCCCCATTTATTTGATAAGTGAATAAAAATTGTGAGGACGCAATTTCCATAAGGGGGTAGGATGTAACGTCCAAAGTAAATAATGAAATAATACATTTTAATTTTTATTATTATTTGTAAATTAAATATTAATTTTACATTAAAGGGGTTTTTGTGTTCAACGGTGTACCTGATACACAATAACAAGTTTCTTTGAAATCATATGTTGCACATGAACAATATAATATTATTAATTTAAATAGTAGTTAACGCCTAGCTATTGTATTGGTAGGAATGAACAAAACTAACCAAAATATTATTATATGTGTTTATTAAATGTTTTTATATTTATCCAATAAATGTTAAAGGCTTAAAATGTGAATTAATCTAATTTTAAGTATAAATACTCTAATATTTTTCAAAAGGTCAATTTACCACCTTTTGATGGAGAACCCTCTTTTAATATATTTTTGGTCACTTTTATATGTTCTATTTGAAAAAATAAAAAACTTTTTTATATTTGGGACATAAAAATTTACATTGGGTAAATTTTTGGTATTTTTCTGATAAAATAAATTTTTTATGAATAGTGAAAAATACTATATTTTAATTCAAAAGTGCCTTTTAATAAAATTTATTTATATGGTTATATTAAATTTTAATTGGTTTCAAAGTTTATTTAGGTTATATTTTTACCAATTAATCCATTTTTGGTCATTGGAATTAATTTCACAATGGAATTAGACATAAACAAATGTAAATCTTTTGATAGTTACTGTTTCTTAAAAGCACACTATTTGTTTTGACAATAAGAATTAATTTTATATTAAAATATGATACTTCTAGGTTTTTAATTTGGTAAAATATAAATCATTTTTGAATTCAAAATATCAATTATTTCTTAGGCTGGTGTTTTTGTATTTTTCAGAAGATCTTCAATTTTTGATGAATAGTGAAACCACTTAGTAGTAGTTAAAAAACTGACCTTTTCATTTAAATGAAATTTTACCACTTTTGTGAATTGAATTTCAAAAATTCTATATACATGGTTTTTATTAGTAAGTAAAATGTGGTTCAATAAGATGAAAATAATTTTTGGTGAATAGTAATTTTTGAGTTTTATTTACCGCGGTTAAAGTTAAAGAGGGTAATTCAAGGTAAAAACAATATTATAATAATTAAAAATTACATTAAATCTTGTTATAACCTTACTGGATGAGTCATGTATGACCATGGGCATCCACGCGTAACTTTTGGGGCCCCATGGATCCACTTAAGGTTGATAATGACACTTTATTTTAATTATGTTAATGTAACGACAAAAATGACATAAACGTATATGTTTTAGTAAATTAATTTTTCGATGGGGTTATATAAGTTATTTGTTTGACTATAAATATTCTTTGTAAATATAAACATATTTCCTACATCATTGTATTTGGTTTAAAATTTTTAGACATCAGATAAATTAAATTATTTATGAAACAATAATGATGTAGTGTGTACCTCATTAATTTATTATTTAAATAAATAAGATTTTATATATTAAAATAACTTAAAAAACCGATCCAATTCATATTGGATGAATTTATTTTGACCATGAGTCAACTTATCTTGGATATTAATTTGTTTTAGACCTTTATAAACCGAATATAATTATATAATAAAACAATATTTTCACACTTTCCTAAAGAGCCCCTCCTCCCCCTTATAAAAATCCCTCACTTCAAATGCATTACTCACACCTCTCAAACCCCTTGTCTCATATAGACTCTACCCAAATAATCTCTCAAGATCCCTATATTACACCTATAATCCTTAATCTATGCATAAGTCACTTTAAGAATCCCTTTTGGTCCAAACCAAAGGGAGTTACCCATATTAAAAGTAACAGTTTATCATAACTTCTTTTATTTTATTTTACATCTCCAACCCCTAAATATTTTTATTCCTTTAATTTATAACAAAATAAGTATACTAAATATACTAGGATGTTTTTATGATAATTATTCGAACTAAACTTAAACACACCTCTATCTAACGGGTGAAGATCATACTGTTTCTAGGGATGGAAAACTAACACCTCACGAAACGATGACTATTCGATTATCTCATACCGCCTCTCATGGTGGAAATTTAAATGGAAATGTATTTATATATGATAAATATTATGTTTATTTTTTTTATTCTTATGTATTTTCAATTTATATCATACCATTATGGTTTCCATTATGGGTAAATGCGATAATTTAATTTGTGGATGTACAGACTACCACCCCCTCAAAGTGATATGACTCGTTAATGCCATGTGTGGGATGAATAAAGGATGGATTTAATGATATTATATATGATATTATAATTTAATTGTAATATACCTAAGTATCATTATCTTTTAATTCCATTATAATTTTAAATATAAATGAAAGTAGCGTTCACGCATACGTACAACTTACCGTCTTCATGAACTGTGCATTTCATTTATTATCTCCAAATGTTATGTACGATTATAAATAAATGTAATTAATGTATATATTTGGTATATATGATATCCAATTCATGAATAAAATTCTATATATAATGGAATATTGACCACATGGACTACATGTAAATATATGGCGTTCATTTTTGACTCAAGTACAAAATATCGACAAAACGACTGTTATTAACATAAATGATTACATAATATTTATAACATGGTATTAAGTTATATAAAAGAAATTATAATCTTGTAAAGGGTTCTAAAGAAATTAAAAATTAACATTATTTTATTATTAAAAAGATTAAAGAACGAACGAGTTAAGTAATACATGAGGTAAGGGAACTTCTTAACCCAATTCCCATTCATTTGTTTGATCTTATCTTTCTTATTTAAGTCATTATTTGATTATGTGAGAAATGAATTTTTATGTGTTATCATGTATTTATACTTTCTTTACGTGGTCTTATAGTGAATAAAAATAATTGATCTAATTTATTTACAAAAATGATCTTTGTAAGGGACTTCGTCTCAATCTCTTTTCATTGAGGCATATTTTGTTTTAATACACCACATTCTTTTATACATTGTATAAACACCTTTGAATGTTAACTTCATTCAATTCGAATCTTTTTCTATTAGGCGTTATAATAAATGACAAAAAAAGGACATTTCTTTTTAATGTAAGCAGTGACAACAACCTTTTCACCGCGATGAGTATTATTTTATCTTTGGCTTCCCTAACAAGATGTAGTGTTTTTTTAAATGAAAACAAATAATATATACCCTTTTTGCATATTTTAGTATGGAAAATGGTTTTGAGAAAGAATCGATTATTTGAATATCTTGAAATGAAATATTTGTGATTGAAATGTGGAAATGTTATCTTTTTGTTATGCTTGTTTTATGTGTTCTGGTTCTTGGGAATTGCTAACATATATGGGTGGGTTTCATGATAAACTTATGTCAGGTGAGCTCGAGATAGCTCTCGAATGCCTTGGGTAACGTGATAGTGGTAAACTTGAATGTTTATTCTAATAGATTTAGGGAATATACTTTGATGGGAATTTGAAATGTAACTCCCTACGTAGCTGTGATAGCTACAATGTATGTATGATATGTATGCCACAAGTTACCTTTATGATTTATGTTTTCTATGTGTGATTCATAAATCATTTGATTTCATGAGGTATGTTAAAAAGATTATGTTATGTATTTATTGATGAATTAGTGTTTTTTATCATTGTTTTATAACCGTTAATATAGAGACCTAGCCTTTTCTTTCATTACTATTACATCATTTCAATGATAAACAACATAATAGTATTACACATAGAGGATCCATAGGTTTAGTGTCTTGGGAAAACTAGGACCATGCATGACAAATACAACATCAACAGTAAACATTTATTTAACTTCTTCTTTACTAGATTATTAGTGTCACATTTCCTCTCCTTAGTACATGTAGCCACCTGAGGATATACATCAAAAGGGGTGAGCTAGAAGCCCAGTAAGAGGATATATAAGAACAATATATCATGGGGTGAGCATAGTCATGACATAGGCAAAGAATCATGAACATGACAGGAGCATAAATAATAGACTTTAAATGTGGAAATGCATAAAAAATGAAACATCATGCCTTAGTGGTTAACTACCACACATAATTTTGAACAAATCTAGCATCATGTTCACACATAATTTCACATTTACTCAGGAGATTCATCACTTTACCCAATGCATTGGAGCGCTGTATAATTCTGGGCGCGCCCGTCACATTTAAACATTCATATTGCGCTATATAATTCCTGGCGCACCTGTCACATCATAACATTATCATTATCATTCATGCCACATATAACACATATAAAAGATGTACATAAATAAACCATGGAATGGAATGGGTTTCATCTCATCATAAAATATTCATAAGCTTTGGGTTCCCAAAATAAAGAGGGAACAACGTACTTGATACAGGAACCATCAACCTTGAATGACAGGTAAAAGCTGAGATCTTGAAAGAAGAGTTCTTTTGGAAATAATTTTGATGGACATAAAAAACCAGTGACAAACATGTATATCCAAGAAATGTAAAGTAAATGATGAACAAATGATCTTTGAGGAGTAACCACATCAAAAATGGAGTGAAAGAGGGAGAACCCAAAGGAAGAAAATTAGGTTCAAGATTTCCCCTTACCTTGTACTCGAATGCCTCCTTCTATTTAATTTCCTATATAATGACATTATATTCATTAATTAGAAATTCCAGATACTTATATACATTAATAGGGTTCATTCTGGTTTCATTATTTCATATTATGTTCCTTTGGATGACTTATAGAGTTTAAAAACATTGTTCGGGGATGTTCATTTTTATGGTTTTCTTGAGCGGTCCACTTGTATTCTTAAATTGATGTTTGGGTAGATCATGGGTAAACATCCAGAACTAATATTACATGTTATTAATGATATTAAAGAAGCTTGAATGATTTTATAATGAGTTATAATAGATCCATGTGGATGAATCATTAGATAATAATTAAATGAAGATTATTTGGGTTAGTTTGAGCGGTTTTTGGATCACAACGAACTTGATTTAAATTTTCACTTAGTAATATGGCCATAGGTTAGTTCCAGAACATAAAATAGAACATAATACATATAACATATTCAGTTTCAACCATAAACATGGTTTCATTACAAGATTGAAGGTAGAAATGGAAGAAGAGAACATGTCGCTTTTGAAGGTGATAAATTTAACACCTCATGAACAACGTTCTCTTTAATAAAATAAAAGGAAGAGGGAAAGGGTGTGGGGAGATATAATATACCATTAGAATCAAAAGATTACAGTATATGTATATTACTGGAGTTACAAAATAATTTTGATGAATATAGGTGGGGAGAGATCAATAAAGGAACTTGAACTTGAAAGGAAATTAAAGGAGAAGAGGGAGGAAAATTACCTCTTGAATCCTTCACTTGAGAACCTCCTTAAGGGCCTAATATTGGTCTTTTGATCAGAACAAAAGCTCTTGGACGTGGGGAAGGGGATACAGGATATGATTGGGAAGAGATTAGACAATGCATGAAGCTTGATAGGTGTGGTTTGGCAAGAGAAGGGGGAGGGCTTATTTATACATGAGGAGGGAGGTGTTTTTGGCATAAAATATTAAATAAAATAATATATCAAGAGTTAGACTTGTAATAGTAGTTTTTTGACATCCTAAATCATATATAAATATAATATAATTAGTTTTTGGCTTTAAATATTCTTTATAATTCTAATTCATTAATTTATCAAAAGGAAAGAGAAAGAAAGAGAAAAAGACACTTTAAGAAATCACCTTTTGACTTTAGGATTTGGAAAGATCTTTTTAGGTTTGAGAATTGGATTTATTGTATTTAAAGGAACAATTTATGAAATTTAATAGGTTTTGGCCGAAACTAAAGTTCTAGAATGTTTATTTCATCATTACATCATTAATGATGCAATTTAGTGTACACCGATTATGCGAAACACTGTATTTTTTTACTATTCACCTAAAAATTGAAGTATTTCAGAATAAACCCAAATATTTACCCCTACCATTTTTCAACGTGAATAATCTAAAAATTATGTCCATTTTTCAAAATTAATTTTCCAAATATAATTAATTTAATGTTTAACTAAAATCATAATTTACTTAAAAAACAGTTTTTAAGATTAAAACTGATTTTGTAGTTCTTTCATAAATTACGTAGGGTATTATAAAATTATCTAAAAACTATTATACATTGATTCAGTACTTTATGAATACATTTCAGGTAAATAAATATTATATTAAATTATTTAATTAATTATAATTAATTATTTTGACTTTATAAAATACCAAAAATGTTTACTAAGGTCAAATTATCACTTTCTATGATGTCTAAATATTATTTTATTATTCATAGGTAATGTTACTCTTATTTACTATAAGGTTCATATTACTATTCATAAGTGTAGGTTACTATTCATAAGGGTATAAAATTATTCACCAAAAAATTATTTTTGTTTCATTAGACTCCAAAAACTATCTTGAACACAACCGTGTATGTGGGATTTTTAAAATTCCAAACATAGGGGTGAAAAAATCACGTTTAAAGGTCACTTATCACATAGTAGTTCATTACATAGTGTTTTTATGACATAAATATAAGAAGGTAATTTTCCATTGAAATAATTTGGGTTGTTACATTCTTCCCCCCTCAAGAAATTTCGCCCCCAAAATTTCATTTTACACAAACAGGTGAGGGTACTTCTCCTTCATTGCCTCTTCTGGTTCCCTCAAACTTATGGTGTCTCCACAATACTTTGACAAGGCGGGTTGTCTTTTTCATAGAAACTTATCACTTCGGTCCATATTTTTTACCGGCTGCTCCTCATAGGAGAGATCATCTTCTAACTGTACCACCTCTGAGTTTAGTACATGTGAGGGGTCTGGAATGTACTTCCTCAGTAGTGATACATGAAACACATCATGAACTTGAGCCATATTCGGTGGAAGTGCCAGACGATAGGCCACGACTCCTATACGATCAAGGATCTCAAAAGGGCCAATGTACATTGGGCTTAACTTACCTTTCTTCCCAAATCTCATGACTCTATTCCATGGTGATATTCGAAGGAAGACTTTATCTCCAACGTCGAACTCCATTTCCCTTCGACGGTTGTCAGCATAGCTGTTTTTCCGACTTTGAGCAGCTTTGATATGTTTCTGGATGACTTGAACCTTCTCTATCATCTCTTGAACAAGATCGGGACCAAGTAGATTTCGTTCTCCAACTTCATCCCAATAGGTTGGAGTTCTACATCGCTTCCCATAAAGAGCTTCATACGGAGCCATCTGAATACTCGAGTGTAAGCTATTGTTGTATGAGAACTCAACCAATGGGAGATGCTGATCCCAACCACCTTTGAATTCAAGAGAGCATGCTCTTAACATATCTTCATGCGTCTTGTTGGTCGGAGTGGATACTCATGAGGGGGTGAATTGAGATCCAATTAAAATTTCTGTTAAAAAAAATTTCTATTAAAATCCCCCAATTTCAAAAACAAATTAAACTGTAGTGAATTTATACAGATTATAAAGATTCAGTTAGTTTCTCAAAGATTGATCAGTTCTCAGTTAACTTAATCTTATGATTAAATTAACTTTTGAAACTAACTTACTGGTTTACAATAAATATAAACACTTGCGAGTTTAACTATCAAAGCAGCTTTGAAAATAAATTATATTTCAAAGTAATAGCAGCGGAATATGAAATCAATATATATATAGTATGGATATAAACTTTAACTAAAGACACAGAGGAGTTAACCAAGAGGTTCAGTCTCAAGCTGAGACTTAGTCCTCTCAAAAGTTTGTATAAAGATGATCCACACCCTGGATCGGGGTTTAACAGTTTACAACTGTCCAGGTCAAAGACCTCTAGCACTGTTATTCGTGGGAAACAAAACAACAACAACCAGCTGTCCAGGTCACACACATCCTCTACCACTATCCACAGTGGGCAATGAAGTATAAAAAGGATTGCTGAGGATTTACAGATCCTCCAGTTAAAGTACAGGAGCCAGTGTGTGTTTAATATAGCAGATAACACACACTACTCAAAATGTAGAATAAATGAATCACAGAGCAGAGAAGTAGAGTTTAGAAATGGCTCTGGTGATTTCAGTGTAGCTCTGGACTCTTTTGGATTTTATCAGAAGTAATTCTGAGTCCTCTTCTCATTTTTGTTTGAGAAGCAGAGTGTAGTAGGCTTCAGGATCATAGGTAGTGAGATGTAGTCTATGAAGTTCTTCAATGTTCTTTTGTATGCATAGAACTCTTCTTGAGTATGCTTGATTGTGTATGAGGTTCTGTGTAATCTCTTGATGTGTATCTTCTGTTCTACTTGGTTCCTCCTCCTCTTCCTTCGTTGTATTTCTCGTGTGTTCTCTTCAAATATCTTTCTTCTTCAGTTCTTTGTTTCTTCTCTTATTTCCTTTCCAGCAGTAGTGTCTTTTTATATCACGTGCTTCGGAAGACAGAAAAGGTTTCCTTTTCGCAGGTACGAGGTACAGTTTCCTGACATCCGACAACCTTTATTAATTAATTGACAGAGCATTAAAATATACCTGATATGACTATTGGTTAGATTAAATAAAGATAAAGATAAAGAAATTCAAACAGTTGTTTGTGACTATCGATGAGTTCAAGTGATCAGTAGGTCATCAGCATCGGTGGCTAGACATCGGTGTGTCCCGACCGGTGACTCGGATTGATCGACATCAGTGTGTCAGATTGATCAGCATCGGTGAGTTATATTGATCAGCATCGTTGAGTCATATTGATCGGTGACTCATTTTGATCAGCATCAGTGAGTCATATTGATCAGCATCGGTGACTCAGATTGATCAACATCGGTGAGTTATATTGATCAGCATCGGTGAGTCATATTGATCGGTGACTCATTTTGATCAGCATCGGTGTGTCATATTGATCAGCATCGGTGACCCAGATTGATCAGCATCGGTGAGTTATATTGATCAGCATCGGTGAGTCATATTGATCGGTGCGACCGTTGTCCTCTGATATTGGATCAGTGTGACCGTTGTCCTGATATTGGATCGGTGCGACCGTTGTCCTCTGATATTGGATTTGTGGGACCGTTGTCCTGATATCGGATCGGTGCGACCGTTTTCCTGATATTGGATCGGTGTGATTGTTGTCCTCTGATATTGGATCGGTGCGACCGTTGTGTTGATATTGGATCCAGAAGACTTCCACAAAACTTGTAAATCAATAAACGCATAGATAAAAACATGATAGCAGATTCACTAATAGATTGAGATTAAGTTTATGAGAAATCCAACCATATTAAGTAAGAATGATTTGTGATTATTAAAACAACAATCATAGGAATGAATTCAAAAATCTTCCAGAGGGCTCAACAATCTCCCCCTTTCTGATAATCACAAATCTAAAAAAAATCAATAATAAAAACATAATGAGATATAAATCTACCCCTGAAAATAAATCACCCTCATAGATATTAAACTCCCCCTTAGATATTAAACCCCCCCTTAGATATTGATCTCCCCCATATATATATATCCTTCTCCCCCATATATATATATCCTTCTACCCCATATATATATCCTTCTCCCCCATATATATAGCCTTCTCCCCCTTTGTGATAATCAAAAAGAAGGGAAAAGATACAAATAAGAGAGTAAAAAAAAGAAGGCAGCATAGAGAATAGAGAGCGAAAAAAATATTTTATAAAGTACAGAAGATTATAAGCAACACATAGTCCACCCGATCAAAAACAATACATAACTATTTCTGTGGATACAAAGGGGATTTGCCTTTGTCTTTGGGATCAATAGAGGGTAAGTTAGAGGACTTGGAGGCAGGCCATTTTGGGCGAATCTGAAGAGGTGGGAGGACAACTCTGGCAGGAGTAAGAGAAGGTGCCACAGAGGTTTGGTGAGTATCAGCAGCAGTTGGTTGAGAAGATGTCTGAGGAACTGGCTGTAGTTGAGAGAGTGCCTGAGCAACAGAGAGCTGATTTGGAGCTACATCAGAGGCAGGAAGAGGGTCAGTAGTAGGAAGAAAAATGGCAGTGGCTTGGGCATTCAGATAAGGCTTCAAAAGATTTATGAAATTCTGAATAACTTCTGCACCATACTGCATAGACTTTTCGAAATCATCTTTGTTCTCCATGAACTGTGCTAAAGTAGGAGTAAAGTCTTGAAACTGACAAACTTGAGCCTTGAAAGCTTGAGTGACTGGAGGTAGTTTTAGATTCTCTGCCAACACCTTGAAATTTGTGGCCATCTCATGCTTGGTATAAATCTTTGAAAAGTAATGATCAACCATTTCCTTGATCTCTTTCAGAGCCTGTTTGGCATCTGCTGATTATACGGTTTCCATTTCATGACTGTGATCACAGTGCTCTTTCATTTTCTTTAAATACTCCAGATCAAGAACTTGTCTAACAGCTGCTAACTCATCATGTACAACCTCCCTTAGAGCCTGTAGCTCATAGGTAGTGATTTTGGTTACTTGGCAGTACTGGCATTGATAACTATTTGAGTTATCTCAGCTTTCAAACGTCTCAAATCAGACTTGTTGAGATGTTCAATTAAATTCCTCAACACTTCCATCATACTAGAGATGGTTGATCTAAATTTTCTTGATAAAGATACTAATCTAGTGTGGAGATCCTTCATAGTCTGGTTCAAAAAGGCTATGTGCCTGCCAATAAGCTCACCAGTATTGGCCAGGTCTGGCTTCACAGCATTCGATACTCTTTATGAGAAATCTTCCAACGATGCTTCAGAAACTTGTAGAGACACTTGAGTAAGGGTATTTGAAATTTCTTCTCTAACTGTATCTCTCACAGCAGCTAGCAATTCAGTATTAAACATATTAAAATTAGCTTGAGGGATTGCAGAAACAGGCAGATGAACATCTGTAGTATCAACAACAGGAGCAGATCTTTCTTCACTTGGGAGGCTCTTCTTCATAACTGCAGTAGATTCTGACATTTCCTCTTCTTCTTTAGAATAGTCTAAGCCCAAAACAGCAAAACCAGGGTAGTCATCCCAAACAGCAGCACACAAGGTATATTTCGGTTTCTCATAGCTTGTTGTTCCACTAATTTCTGGTGATTCTCTCTTGCTAGTGGCATCTATTCCTGGTACTGTTTGATGTGTTTCCGTTGGAGGTACAACAAGACCATCTACAGGTCGGTTAACACCATCATCACCATTATCAACACTTTGTTGTGGTTCTATTGAAGGTTCAGCCAGACCATCTATTGGTCGGTTATCACCATCATCATCATCATCATCACCATCATCATCACCATCACCATCATCATCACCATCACCTTGCTCATTATCACTCTTCTCAGAGTCTTCACTGGTAGAAACTTCAGTGTCAGTATCATCTTCATCACCAAGAATTGGTTCAGATTCAGGTAAGGCCAAAGGTGGACTAACAGGTCCAAAATCTATTCTTTTCTTTGGACTCACTGTATCAGGATCACTCCTATCATCAGGAGGTGACACACTTCCATATTCTGTCTCACCTTCTTCCATTCTTTGACCTTAGGTAGCTTTATTTCTTTCATCCTCTTCCTCATCATCAGAATAAACTGGTTCCTCATTTGCTTTCAAACCAGGGTCTCTCAAACCCTTAGGCCTCTTTCCATGATCTGTGGGATTGTAGGCTTCATACAGCTTGTCTTCATCAGCAACCCAACAATTCTTCCATGGATTCCAATTGATTTTCATCCTCTTACAGATCTCTTTGTTGAGACAGAAAGGATGATCTGTTTCAGCTACTTCATCATCTTCATCAAAACATTCTTGATTCTTGAGCATGGTAGAGATCATCTTGGAGTAAAATAAGGCAGTGGCTTTCTTGGACGGTTTTACCATTCCAGCTATGTGCACCATCACATATCTACACAAATTGATCTTCTCATGGTATTTCAGTAGAAACAACAGAAAAACTTTCTGATATTTTACAGCAGCAAAATCCCCTCTCCTAGGGCAAAGTTGGTGCTGAATAAACTTGAAAAGAAGTATGCATTCACCATCCAACTCTGAGGATGTGATTATCCTCGATTTTTTGTTTCCAGTCAGAGGCTCTAGAGCTAATTCATAAGAGAAGTAATCAGTGATTGGAGGAATATTCCCAGCATAATCCTCATACCGACCCTCATGGGGTACATTTATGCACTCTGCCCACTGTTTAGATGAAAAGGATATTTTCTTTCCTTTCACTTCAGACGACATCCGGGCAGCCTCCACACCATCTAGAGTGATTTTCAGATTCATATAAAACTCATGTACCTGCTTCGGGTAGTCTACTCATGAGTTTCCTGAAAACCAGTCTGTCCATCCTTGCGATTCAAGAACTTGCAGCAACAGTGACTTACTTGATAAAAGGTAGGTGGAACTGACTTCTCTTTCTACAGAAACAATCCGAGTTTCTAGGTTTGGATTTATTGATCGTTGAGAGGTACTACTCGACTCGCCTCGAGCACACTTTGGAGGTACAGGACTGTCTGATCCTTTGCTCGGTCTCTTTTGCTTAGCCATTCGATGATTTTGCGGAAAGCCAGAGTTCGAAGGTTCGTGGTTGAGGAGAAGAGAAGTTGAAGGGTTCTACGGGAAATGAAAGGTCAAAGGTTTAGGGAATAGAAATAGCTGCGTATCATTTATTTTATCATTTAGGGTTCCCATAAAAAGGATAAAAGAAATTAATTAATTAATTACGACATAATAAAAATTAATACAGAAAATCAGTTTGACAGACCGGTGTGACAGATGGGTTTCACTGATCGGTTTCACAGATCAGTTTCACAGATCAGTTTCACAGATCGGTTTCACAGATCGGTTTCACAGATCAGTTTCACAGATCGGTTTCAGAGATCAGTTTCATAGATCGGTTTCAAAGATCAGTTTCACAGATCAGTTTCACAGATCGGTTTCACAGATCAGTTTCACAGATCGATCATACACAGCTCCCGTTTAATAAACTTCATTCTTTCACAGCATAAAGGATTTGTAAAGATATCATCTAATTGATGTTCAGAGTCAATAAATTTTAGAGAGATATCACCTTTCTGATAATGATCTCTTAGAAAATGATGTCTTACATCAATGTGCTTAGTCCTAGAGTGAGACACAGGGTTCTTAGATATGTTAATTGCACTAGTATTGTCACAGTTAATTGAAACATGTTTAAAATCAAATCCATAGTCCAATAAAGTGTGTTTCATCCACAGAATCTGTGCACAGCAACTACCAGCAGCGATGTATTCTGCTTCAGCAGTAGATAATGCAACTGAGTTCTGTTTCGTACTACACCATGATACTAGCGATTTTCCAAGTAAGTGACATGTTCTAGATGTGCTTTTACTATCTAACTTGCATCCAGCGAAGTCAGCATCTGAATAACTAGTTAGGTCAAAAGACTGTCCTTTTGGATAAAAAAACCTAAATTTGCAGTATACTTAAGATATTTAAAAATCCTTTTAACATCCAGTAAATGTGACTCTTTTGGATTAGCATGAAATCTAGCACACATACACACACTAAACATAATATTTGGTCGACTAGCAGTAAGATAAAGTAATCTCCCAATCATACCTCTGTAATTTGTTTGATCAACTGGTTTCCCTGTTTCATCAACATCCAATTTGCAGGTAGTACTCATGGGTATATCACTTCCCTTAATACTATCCAAACCAAAACGTTTTAACAAATCCTTAGTATATTTACTTTGATTTAGAATAATGACATCTTTAGTTTGAAAGATTTGAAATCCAAGAAAGTACTTAAGATGTCCCATTAAGCTCATTTCAAATTCATTTTGCATAACCTTTGAAAAATCAGTACATAAAGAATTTTTAGTAGATCCAAACATAATATCATCAAAATAGATTTGTACTATTAAGACATCTTTTGAAAACCTTTTTATAAATAGAGTGGGATCAGCTATTCCTTTTTTAAATCATTTTGAAATAATAAAGTTTGAAAGTCTTTCATACCAAGATCTTGGAGCTTGTTTTAAACCATATAAGGCTTTAGAAAGTTTAAAAACATGATTTTGAAAATGAGGATTTGTGAAACCAGGTGGTTGTTCTACAAAAACATCTTCAACAATAAAACCATTTAAAAAAGAACTTTTCACATCCATTTGATATAACTTGAAATTCAGATGTGATGCATAAGCAAGTAAGATCCTAATTGCCTCTAATCTAGCTACAGGTGCAACGGTTTCCTCATAGTCAATTCCTTCTTCTTGATTGAAACCTTGTGAAACTAGCCTAGCTTTGTTTCTAATGATGTTTCCAGATTCATCTACTTTGTTTCTAGACACCCATTTTGTGCCTATGATTATAGTGTCCTTAGGTCTTTCTACTAATTTCCAGACTTTGTTTCTTTCAAATTGATTTAGTTCTTCTTGCATAGCTATTAGCCAAAATTCATCATTGATGGCATCATTGATGTTCGTAGGTTCTAGCTGTGATAAGAAGGTTTGATGTTCAACCTGATTTCTAAGAGAAGCTCTAGTCTATGTCCCTATATCAAGATCTCCTACAACAGCATCTAAGGGATGATTTCTTAGAATCCTAGTTGATCTAGAAAAGGTAAGACTCGAGATTTCAGGTTCATCTACAGGTTGAGGTTCAACAGAAGAAGGGTCTAGAGAATTTCCAGAGCTGAATGTTTTAACATCAGGTCCACTGTTTTTATCATTAAGGTTCAAACCAGAGAGATCATCTTCAAGATTTTCAAGAGAGGTCTTAGGTTCATGTTGATCAGTTTCATCAAAATTAATATGAACAGATTCTTCCTCACATTTGGTTCTTTTATTGAAAACTCTATAGGCTTTACTAGAAGTAGAGTAACCTAGGAAAATTCCTTCATCATTCTTGGATGCAAACTTGTCAAGATTATCTTTAGTATTAAGAATAAAGACCTTGCATCCAAAAACGTTGAAGTAGTTAACTTTAGGTTTCCTATGGTTCCATAACTCATAAGGGGTCCTCTTAAGAACAGGTCTAATTAAGACTCTATTAATAACATAGCAAGCGGTATTGACAGCTTCAACCCATAAATAAATAGGTAGGTCATACTCATTGAGCATAGTCCTAGCAATTTCTTGCAGGGTTCTATTCCTTCTTTCTACTACACCATTCTGTTGAGGTGTCCTAGGGGCAGAGAAATTGTGACTATAGCCACTGTCTGAGCAGTAAGATTCAAACTCATGATTTTCAAATTCACGGCCATGATCACTTCTCAGGGTCTTAATCTTAAGTCCACTAAGGTTCTCTACAGACTTGGAATATTTAACAAAGTAAGAACAAGCTTCACTTTTATGAGCTAGAAAATATACCCAAGTATATCTAGAAAAGTCATCTACAAGAACATAGACATAGTGCTTCCCATTTAAACTAGAAACTCTAGAAGGTCCAAATAAATACATGTGAACCAACTCGAGAGGTTGAGAAGTTGACACTTCTTTCTTTGATTTGGAAGAAACTTTATGTTTCTTTTCCTTTTGACAGAGATTACAAATTTTGTCTGCTGGAAATTCAAGTTTGGGTAGGTCTCTTACTAAGTTCTTCCTAGAAAGTTTTCTAAGTGAATGCACATTGCAGTGTACTAATCTTTTGTGCCAAAGCCAAGACTCTTTTTGAAAAGCATTTAAATAAGTAATGTTTTGTTTAGCCAAGGAATTTAAGTTGACAGCATAAACATTCTCATTTCTTAAAGCAGAAAACACTAAAGCATTTTTAGAATTAAAAACATTGCAGGAATCATTTTTGAATTTATCATAAAACCCATCATCACATAACTGAGAGATACTTAATAAATTGTATTTAAGGCCGTCAACAAATAAGACATTAGAAATCAATATTGAGTTAGTGTTACCGATATGGCCTAATCCAATGATTTTCCCATTAGAATTGTCACCAAAGGTAACAAAACCTCCATCAACTCTGACTAAGCTTTTAAAGCATGAAAATTCTCCTGACATATGTCTTGAACATCCACTGTCCAAGTACCAGGTCTTTCTACAGGAGCTCTATAAGCAGGTTTCCTACAAAACAGATTTAAACTGGAAATGATTTTGGTACCCAGATTTTCTTGGGTCTAGACAGGTTAGCCAATAATACTCTAGGTACCCATATTTGTCTAATGGGTCTTATATAATTTGTAGAATCATCATTCATTGAAAGATAAACCTTATTAGATCCATAACTATGAATATAACTGGTTGAGGCATATGAAGTTCCAGAGCTAGTTACATTCTTTCCAGATTTAGGAATAAATCTATTCTTGGTCAACTTTCTCTGTCCAGGTTTGTAACCTATTCCAGTAGTGTATTTTGGTGCAACTTTTTTTCCTAACATTTTAGTTATAGTTTCCTTACCATTGGTAAATTTCTCTAAATCCATTCTGAGTTTCTCATTAGATAATTTCAATTCAGTGTTCTCCTTTAACAGTTGAGCATTTTTCTCTTCTTCAATAGTGAGTTCAGTTTTAACTGTAGTGGTGAGAGCATGCTGTTTCTTTAATGATTTGTATTTATCCTTAAGTTCATTGCATGTCTCTTCTAACATATCACAATATTCAAACAATTCATATTTAGTCATGTTATCACATTCAGAATCATCTCCAGAATAATATGAATTAGAAGCATGAGTTTCTGAAGTTACCTCAGAAGTGTTTGTCATAAAACACATGTTTGCCTTATTTCTGTGTTCTGTTTCAGAAACATCAGATTCACTAGAACTGTCCTCAGAAGCACTCCAAGTAGCCTTCATGGCCTTTTTAAACTTATTGTCCTTGTATTCATACTTCTTCCTGTATTTCAGCTCTGGACAGTCAGCTTTTATATGTCCTTTCCTTTTACACTTATAACAGACAACTTCATCTGATTTATCATATTTCTTCCTGTACTTTTTCCAATGTCCCTTGTGATCATACTTACCTTTTTAGTTTGACTTTCTGAAACACTTCTTCTTCCTATAAAACTTTTTAAATCTTCTGGAAATGTGATCCATCTCAGCATCACTGTCAGAGTCACTCTCACTGTCTTCACAGCTAGAGCTTTCGTTTATAGATTGAAGTGTTTCCTTGTCCTTGTTCTTTGAGTTTGTAGTTTTGAATGAAACAGAATTACATCTAGGTTCATCGTCTTCTTCTTTATTCACCTTGAGTTCCTCTTCATACATCATCAGTTTTCCAATTAGTTCTTTGACTGGCAGTTCTCCAATGTCACACGATTCTCTAATGGAGACAGAGGTTCCTCTCCATCTTTTAGGTAGACATCTCAAAATTCTCATGATTTGTTCCTTTACTGGAACATCCTTTCCCAGAGAGGTCATTGTGTTGTCAATTTCATTTAACCTGAGATACATATCAGAAATGGGTTCATCAGGCCTCATTTTAAAATTATCATACTTAATAGTATAGGTATTCAATCTCATCTCCTTAACATTTTTTGTTCCTTCATGAGAAACAACTATGGTATCCCAAATTTCATATGCAGTTTTACAAGCAGAAATTCTATTAAATTTTTCATCTCTTAGAGCACTGTACAGGGAATTCATAGCTTTACAATTATTATTGTAAGCAGTCTTTGTAGGTTCATCCCAAGTAGATCTAGCAGTAATGGTAATTTTATATTCAGATTCAATAGCAGTCCAAATATCAAAGCCTATGCTTTCAAGATGAATTTTCATTTTGAGTTTCCACTGAGCATAGTTGTTTCCATTGAAAAAAGGTGTCCAGTTAGTAGCAGCACCCTCAAGTCTGTTATCCATGATATCACAAAAATAATTTTAAAGAGATTAAAATTTAGAAATAACAGAAATTTTAGGAAAATTAAAATACAACTAAAATAACAGTTGAAAAACAGAGTACTTTAGAAAATATTTTCAACCCTCTGATACCAAATGTTGGTCGGAGTGGATACTCAAGAGGGGGGGTGAATTGAGATCCAATTAAAATTTCTGTTAAAAAAAATTTCTATTAAAATCCCCCAATTTCAAAAACAAATTAAACTTTAGTGAATCTATACAGATTATAAAGATTCAATTAGTTTCTCGAAGATTGATTAGTTCTCAGTTACTTAATCTTATGATTAAATTAACTTTTGAAAATAACATACTGGTTTACAATAAATATAAACACTTGCGAGTTTAACTATCAAAGCAGCTTTGAAAATAAATTATATTTCAATGTTATAGTAGCAGAATATGAAATCAATATATATATAGTATGGATATAAACATTAAATAAAGACACAGAGGAGTTAACCAAGAGGTTCAGTCTCAAGCCGAGACATAGTCCTCTCAAAAGTTTATATAAAGATGATCTACACCCTGGATCGGGGTTCAACAGTTTACAACTGTCCAGGTCCAAGACCTCTACCACTGTTATTCGTGGGAAACAAAACAACAGCAACCAGCTGTCCAGGTCACACACGACCTCTACCACTATCCACAGTGTGCAATGAAGTATAAAAAGGATTTCTGAGGATTTACAGATCCTCCAGTTAAAGTACAGGAGCTAGTGTGTGTTTAATATAGCAGATAACACACACTGCTCAAAATGTAGAATAAATGAATCACAGAGCAGAGAAGTAGTGTTTAGAAAAGGATCTGGTGATTTCAGTGTAGCTCTGGACTCTTTTGGATTTGATAAGAAGTAATTCCGAGTCCTCTTCTCGTATTTGTTTGAGTAGAAGAGTGTATTAGGCTTCCGGTTCATAGGCAGTGAGATGTAGTCGATGAAGTTATTCAATGTTCTCTTGTATGCACTGAACTCTTCTTGACTAGGCTTGATTGTGTATGAGGTTCTGTGTAATCTCTTGATGTGTATCTTCTGTTCTACTTGGTTCTTCCTCCTCTTCCTTCGTTGTATTTCTCGTGTGTTCTCTTCTAATATCTTTCTTCTTCAGTTCTTTGTTTCTTCTCTTATTTCCTTTCCTGCAGCAGAGTCTTCTTATATCACGTGCTTCGGAAGACAAAAAAGGTTTCCTTTTCGCAGGTACGGGGTACGGTTTCCTGACATGCGACAACCTTTATTAATTAATTGACAGAGCATTAAAATATACCTGATATGACTGTTGGTTAGATTAAATAAAGACAAAGATAAAGAAATTCAAACAGTTGTTTGTGACTATTGATGAGTTCATGTGATCGGTAGGTCATCAGCATCGGTGGCTAGACATCGGTGTTCCCTGACTGGTGACTCGGATTGATCGGCATCGGTGCATCAGATTGATCAGCATCGGTGAGTTATATTGATCAGCATCGGTGAGTCATATTGATCGGTGACTCATTTTTATCAGCATCGGTGAGTCATATTGATCAGCATCGGTGACTCAGATTGATCAACATCGATGAGTTATATTGATCAGCATCAGTGATTCATATTGATCAGTGACTCATTTTGATCAGCATCGGTGAGTCATATTGATCAGCATCGGTGACTCAGATTGATCAGCATCGGTGAGTTATATTGATCAGCATCGGTGAGTCATATTGATCGGTGCGACCGTTGTCCTCTGATATTGGATCGGTGCGACCGTTGTCCTGATATTGGATCAGTGCGACCATTGTCCTCTAATATTGGATCGGTGCGACTGTTGTCCTGATATTGGATCGGTGCGATCGTTGTCCTGATATTGGATCGGTGCGACCGTTGTCCTCTGATATTGGATCGGTGCGACCGTTGTCCTGATATTGGATCCAGAAGACTTCCACAAAACTTGTAAATCAATAAACACATAGATAAAAACATGATAGCAGATTCACTAATAGATTGATATTAAGTTTATGAGAAATCCAACCAGATTAAGTAAGAATGATTTGTGATTATTAAAACAACTATCATAGGAATGAATTCAACAATCTTCTAGAGGGCTCAACTTTTCTGAATTGTCCTTTCAGATTGGCCATCAGTTTGGGGGTGATAGGCAGAGCTGAAATTTAATTCAGTACTCAAAGCATGTTGAAGGCTCCTCCAGAACTTAGATGTGAACCTTGGATCACAGTCAGAGACAATAGAAAGTGTAACACCATGCAATCTCACTACTTCCTTCACATATATCCCTGCATGTTGTTCAAGTGAGAGTTCTTCCCGAATAGCGATAAAATGGGCAGTCTTGGTGAGTCGATCAACCACAACCCATATCACATTATTTCCCTTTTACGTCTTCGTGAGACCCATGACAAAGTCCATAGTAACATTTTCCATTTTCCACATGGGTATAGGAAATGGCTGCATCATACCTTTGGACTTTTTCCGCTCAGCTTTAACCTGCTGACATACCAAGCACATTGATATAAATTCCTCAATCTTTTTCTTCATGTTATCCCCCCAGAAGTTCTCTCAGAGATCACGATACATCTTGGTACTTCTAGGATGGATAGAGAAAGTTGAGATATGTGCATTATCCAATAGCTTCTTCTTTATCCCGGGTGATGAAGGCAGACAAATCCTCATTCCAAACCGAATCACATCATCATCATCGATATGGAACTCTTGCAGCTTCCCTTCCTTTACTGCATTCACCCTCTTTTGTATCTCCCCATCATCCCTTTGTGCTTCCTTAATCTAATCTTGGATGGATGGTTGCGCAATCATTTGGGCAAGGTAGGATGTATCCCCTTACCATATGATTTCCAAATCCATTCTTTGCATATCCAAAAAGATAGGGTCTTTCTCAATCCTCCAAATGGATAGAGTAGCATGTTCCTTTCTACATAGAGCATAAGCTGCCTTGTTCACCTTCCCAGGATGGTAGCGAATAGAGCAATCGTAATCCTTGATTAGCTCTAACCATCTCCTTTTATGCATGTTGATCTCCTTTTGTGTTAATATATACTTTAGGCTCTTGTGGTCAGTGTATATGTCACACTTTTCACCATAAAGGTAGTGCCGCCAGATTTTCAAGGAAACAATCACGGCTGCCAGCTCTAGATCATGCGTTGGGTAGTTCTGCTCATAGATCTTCAACTGTCGTGAGGCGTAGGCTATAACATTATCATTTTGCATGAGTACACAACCCAAGCCTTTCTTTGATGCATCACTATATATCACAAAACTTTCTCCACTTTTTGGTAGTGTGAGTACAGGTGCAGTGATCAACCTTCTCTTTATCTCTTTGAAACTTCCTTCACATTCTTCCGTCCATACAAACTTTACCCCTTTCCTTGTTAACTTAGTTAGCGGGCTTGACAATCGTGAGAAGTTTCTCACAAAACGTCGGTAGTACCCAGCTAATCCACGAAATCTACGAATTTCTGTGACACTAGAGGGTCTGGGCCATTCCACAATTGCCTTTGTCTTTGAAGGGTCCACAAAAATTCCCTTTCTTGTGATCACATGTCCCAAGAACGTGACTTCATTCATCCAAAAGTCACACTTGCTGAACTTGGCGTACAACTTCTCCTTTCTCAATGTCACCAACACAAGTCTTAAATGTTCTTCATGTTCCTCCTCTATATTGGAGTAGATGAGAATATCATTAATAAACACTACCAAAAATTTGTCGAGGTAATGTCTAAAGACTCTATTCATTAAATCCATGAAGATTGCAGGGGCATTAGTATGTCCTAAGGGCATCACCAAAAACTCATAGTGCCTATAACATGTACGGAAGGCAGTCTTCTGAATCTCTTCCTTCATCACCTTTACTTGATGATATCCAGAACGAAGATCCACCTTTGAGAAGTATTGAGCTCCTATTAACTGGTCAAACAAGTCATCAATCCTTGGAAGAGGATACTTTTTTTTATGGTGATATTGTTGAGTTCCCGATAATCGATACACAACCTCATGGTTCTATCCTTCTTCTTTACAAAGATCACTGGTGCACCCCAAGGTGATACACTAGGGCGTATGAACCCTTTGTCCAAATGCTCTTGCAGTTGCTTTTTTTACTCCTCCAATTCGATAGGAGCCATCCTATAGGGACACTTCAAGATAGGAGTAGCTCTGGGTATGAGTTCAATTGAGAACTCTACCGCACGATCCGGGGGAATTCCGGGTAACTCTTCAGGAAATACATCACTGTATTCCCTCACGATGGGAATTTACTCAAGGTTTGAACTTTCCTTCAACTCAACCATTTGGGCGAGGTATGCTTCTTCATAGGGAATCAACACCCACGCCATTGAAGGATTTTTCAAAGGATAATCATGAACTTCCTTGAATTTTTAGAGGATCATGGGATGGTTCAGAATATGAAAATATATTTCATTTTCCCGACAGTTGTTATGTGCTCTATATAACGAGAGCCAATCCATTCCCATTATTGCGTCGAATTCCACCAAGGGAAGTATTACGAGATTTTCTGGAAGAATCTCCCCACATACGTCAACATGAGAAGAATCAAAAACTTGGGTTGCAATGATTGCACCACTTGGTGTTTTTACAGATATCTCTACTTCAAGGTTTCGGGGCTTGAATTCTATATTTCTATCAAACTTGCAAGATATAAAGGAATGTGTAGAACCAGAATCAAATAAGACTTTTGCCATTATTGAGTGAATAGGAAGTGTACCTTGCAAGACATCATTATCATGTTCCACCTCCGCAGTAGTGATGGCATAAGCCTTCCCTTGTTCCTTTTTCATTGGTGGTTGTTGGCGCAGATTACCCTCGAGAGCTCTAGGTTTAGTGCACTTGTTTGAATAGTACCCTAGCTCCCTACAGTTGTAGCATTGAAACACGAGTGCTTCTCTCTTTCATCGGCTACATTATCCTTCCTTTTTCATTTCTTTTTGACACTTGTGAGCTTGGTGTCCTTCCTTCCCACACTTAAAGCATTTCACCGTACCTTTGAGGCAGTTCCCATGGTGCAACTTCCCAGATTTTTGGCATGTGGGTCTATTTTTCTTCCTACCATTTTCACTAGATCCACCATCTTGAAATTCCATCTTTCTTTTCTTGTCACCATAGCCATGGGACCATTCTACAAACTCCATCTCCACTTTGAGAGAACACCGAACAACTTCTTCATAACTCCCAAGGTCTCGAATTGCAAGATCCTTTCGAAGATGTGGTTTTAATCCACTAAAGAATCTATCAATTTTTCTATCATTATTGATAACAAAACCCAAATCACACTTTGAGAGCCTTGTGAAATTTGCTTCATAGGTTGTGACATATTCTCCTTAATTTTTCTTGAGCTCTATGAATTCTCTATCCTTCTTCGTGCGAAGAGTTCGTGGGAAGTACTTGTTAAGAAACATTATCTTAAAGTCTTTCCATTCCATATCTTCAATTTCATCCCTTGGCTTGGTGTTCTTAATCAAAGCCCACCATTGATCAGCTTCTCCATCTAGACGATAAACGACTAGATTCACCTTCTCTGTCTCGGAACAGTGAAGAATAGAAAAGATCTTCTCTATGGAGTTTCCGCACTGTTCTACAACTAGTGGATCAGAAGATACACAAAACATCGGTGGTCGTTGCCGCATAAAACATTCGATAGCTAGTTTCTCCCTCTTTGGTGAAGGAGGATGTTCCCCATTATTATGGTGATTATTCATAACCTAAGATATTTGGGTAACCATCGCCATGAAGTTTTGAACTCCACCTCCAAAATCATTGGGGATGTCTTTTGGGAAATTGTTGCATTGGCCCTCACAAGAGTTGTTGGCCTGATTTCTCCTGGTTCCCACCATTTTCTAAAATAGAAAAGGTTAGAACAAAACATAAGTAAACAAGTAATGAATAACTTATTAATTTAAAAAATTAAACCAAAACCACAAAATATGTGATCCCTAGGAAAATATTATTGTGTTCATATTTGTACTTATTCTTATGCTAGTGGTTTTCTCTTGGGTTTACTAATCCTAATTGCAAAATTAACTAAACCTTTCCTCTGATACCAACTATAGAGACCCAGCCTTTTCTTTCATTACTATTACATCATTTCAAAGATAAAAATAATAATAGTATTACACATAGAGGATCCATAGGTTTAGTGTCTTGGGAAAACTAAGACCATGCATGACAAATACAACATCAACCATAGACATTTATTTAAATTCTTCTTTACTAGCTTCTTAGTGGAACTTGTCCTATCCTTAGTACATGTAGCCACCTGAGGATATACATCAAAATGGGTGAGCTAGAAGCCCAGTAAGAGGATAGATAAGAACAATATATCATGGGGTGAGCATAGTCCTGACATAGGCAAAGAATCATGAACATGAGAGGAGCATAAATAATAGACTTGAAATGTGGCAATGCATAAAAAATGAGACATCATGACTTAATTGTTAACTACCACACATACTTGTGAACAAAGATAGAATCATGTTCACACATCATTTCACATTTACACATGAGATTCATCACTTTACCCAATGCATTGGAGCGCTGTATAATTCCGGGCGCACCCGTCACATTTAAACATTCATATTGCGTTATATAATTCTGGGCGCACCTGTCACATCATAACATTATCATTATCATTCTTGCCACATAGAACAAATATCAAACATGTACATAAAGAACCCATGTAATGGAATGGGTTTCATCTCATAATAACATATTCATAAGCTTTGGGTTCCCAAAATAAAGAGGGAACAACATACTTGATACAAGAACCATCAACCCTGAATGAGAGGTAAAAGGTGAGATCTTGAAAAAGAGTTCTTTTGGAAAACATATTGATGGACATAAAAACCAGTGACAAACATTTATATCCCAAAAAAGTAAAGGAAATGATGAAAAAATGATTTTTGAGGAGTAACCACATAAATAATGGTGTGAAAGAGGGAGAACCTGAAGGAAGAAAATTGGGTTCGAGATTTCCCCTTACCTTGTACTCGAATGCCTCATTCTCTTTAATGTCCTGTATAATGACATTATATTCATTGATTAGAAATTGCAGAACCTTTTATACATTAATAGGGTTCATTATGGTTTCATTATTTCATATTATGTTCCTTTGGATGACTTATATATTTTAAAAACATTGATCATGGATGTTCGTTTTAATGGTTTTCTTGAGCGGTCCACTTGTATTCTTAAATTGATGTTTGGGTAGATCATGGGTAAACATAAAGAACTGATATTACATGTTATTAATGATATTACAGAAGCTTGAATTATTTTATAATGAGTTATAATATATCCATGTGGATGAATCATTAGATAATAATTAAATGACGATTATTTGGGTTAGTTTGAGCAGTTTTTGGATCACAACGAACTTGTTTTAACTTTTCACTTAGTAATATGGCCATAGGTTATTTCAAGAACTTAAAATAGAACATAATACATATAAAATATTCTGTTTCAACCATAAAAATGGATTCATTACCAGATTTAAGGTAGAAATGGAAGAAGAGAACATGTCGTTTTTGAAGGCGATAAATTTAACACCTCATGAACAACGTTCTCATTAATAAAATAAATGGAAGAGGGAAAGGTTGTGGGGTGATATAATATACCATTAGAATCATAAGATTACAGTATATGTATAATACGGGAGTTAAAAAATAATTTGGATGAATATAGGTGGGAGAGAGATCAAGAAAGGAACTTGAACTTGAAAGGAAATTAAAGGAGAAGATGGAGGAAAATTACCTCTTGAATCCTTCACTTGAGAACCTCCTTAAGGGCCTAAGCATGGTCTTTTGATGAGACCAGAAGATCTTGGATGTGGGGAAGGGGATAGGGGAGATTATTGGGCAGATCTTGGACAATTATTGAAGCTTGAGAGGTGCGGTTTGGCAAGAGAAGGGGGGAGGGATTATTTATACATCAGGAGGGAGGTGTTTTTGGCATAAAATATTAAATAAAATAATATATCAAGAGTTAGACTTGTAATAGTAGTTTTTTGACATCCTAAATCATATATAAATATAATATATTTATTTTTAGGCTTTAAATATTTTTTATAATTCGATCTCATTTATTTATTATAAGGAAAGAGAAAGAAAGAGAAAAAGACACTTTAAGAAATCACCTTTTGACTTTAGGCTTTGGAAAGTTCTTTTTAAGTTTGAGAATTGGATTAATTATATTTCGAGGAAAAATTTATCAAATTTAATAGGTTTTGGCCGAAACTAAAGTTCTATAATGTTTATTTCATCATTACATCATTAATGATGCAATTTAGTGTACACCGATTATGCGAAAAACTGTATTTTTTTACTATTCACTCGAAAATTGAAGTATTTCAGAATAAACCCAAAAATTTAACCCTACCATTTTTTGACTTGTAGAATCCCAAAATGATGTCAATTTTTCAAAAATAATTTTCTAAATAGTATTAATGTAATGTTTAACTAAAATCATCATTTATTTAAAAAAAAGTTTTCAAGATTAAAACTGATATTGTAGTTCTTTCATAAATTATGTAGGGTCTTATAAAATTATCTAAAAACTATTAGACATTGATTAAGTACTTTATGAATACATTTCAGGGAAATAAATATTCTTTTAAATTAAATAATTAATTATAATTAATTATTTTGACTTTATACAATACCAAAAATGTTTACTAATGTCAAATTATCACTTTCTAGGATGTGTAAATATTATTTTATTATCCATAGGTAATGTTACTATTATTTACTAAAAGGGTCATATTACTATTCATAAGGGTAGGTTACTATTCACCAAAAAATTATTTTTGATTCCTTAGACTCCAAAAACTATCTTGAACACAACCGTGTGTGTTGGATTTTTATAATTCCAAACATAGGGGTGACAAAATTATGTTTAAAGGTCACTTATCACATAGTAGTTCAATAAATAGTGTTTTTATGACATAAATATAAGAAGGAAATTTTCCATTGAAATACATTGGGTTGTTACACTTTCTAAGCTTTTTATGCTCATCCCATGTTTTAAATTTTGTTTTTAACAGGACCAAAAGATGAATAGGGTCAGGGATGGGATCAGGGGAAAGTCATTCTATCTAAAACATGGAACTGGAAATGACACATTTTAAGAGTTTTTATATTATGAATAATATGGAAACAAATTAAAAGGGTCTACTTTGAAATTTTTGAGATGTGATGTGATAGTTTTGGCATAACACTTTAAAACTCTAAACCTGAAAAGATCATGTTTGTGAATTATTAATTTAATTCAATATTGTGTAATATTTTAAAGCTCGGTCCTTATATAATAAATATTATTGAAGTTGTAAATTAATAGATATATATTTACCCATTCAAATAAAATGTTTTTTGTTGTTTTATTAATTTTATAATTTTGTTATGAATCCTCCAAAACCAATATTATATTTTCATGTTTTAAAATCAATTCTTTATAAACATGACACACTTTCATAACACCAAGGGTCTTATTTTATTATGTTAAGATGATGGAATTATTAAATTAATAAAACCACTTCTCTTTGGATGAATCCATGGGTAAAATAGATTTTGTGGTTTTTTGTTTATATTAATTTATTTTACAGAGATCCCAAACCAATATTTAGGAAATAATATGAACTCTGCTATCCCTTCCTATATAAACCCACCTAATCCTACATTCATCTTCACTCTAAATCCTATGATAATATCCTCACTCCTACCTATCCTCTCTAGAATCCTCCCAATGTTATCAATATCTCTTCATAATCTCCTACAAATATTTTCAAATCACCCTCTCAATATAAGGGACTTACTTCTCTTCCTTTCAATTAAAGAGACATCATTATATTTATACATATGAATCTCACTTGATAGGTTTTTATGAAATTATAAACATCCCACTATTATAAAATTGATATTCAATTAACAAGACATCATGTATCCACTCTCATTATAATATTTACCTATGTCATTATTATGTAGATATTTTGTGAGAGATCCTCTCCTTCTCCTCTTTATTTGAGTACATTCTAAATTTTATTACATTTGTTATCCAACTCTTAATGTTGAGAGATCTTTTCTTAAAATCACTATGAATACCATTTTGACATAAAAATATTATATACCCATTTAAACCTCATTAAATCATCTTAATAAAATTAATGTACTATCATTATGCTACCGAAACATAATGTCGATTTTTCATACCAAAAAATTGTGTCATAAATATCGATCCTCATTTCTACTCAATGATTCACCTATATATACATATAATTAATTTATTTTTCACATCTTGGTATAAAACCCACAGTATTTGATCATTACGTTAAAATTTATTAATGATATTCTTATGTTGTATGATCTATCTTGAACACTTATTCATGTACATGATATAAATGTGACGAGTGCACCTGAAATTTTACATATCTCAAATACATTAGGTAATGTTTTAGTCTCTGTAAACATCATGTATAAGACTAATAAGTGAACTTAATCCATTATGGAATTTGTTTCAACCATGTTATGAGGTCTTTGAGTTTAACCTTTACCTATATTTATGATTCATTGTTTGATGTTATTTTCAAATTTCTATGTTTCTATAATGTTATCATGATATATATGCCTCATTGTTTATATGTATGTTCCTCCCCCTTTTTTCATCGCATATAAATTTATATTATCTAACATTTAATTTTTTTCTTCATTATTTTAAATTTTTTATCCCCTTACTAGGATTTATATATCACCCCTTCTGTATGTGTGTCCCCACGTTATTCAATACACCTTTAAGAATAGTGGGAGATTTTGATCAGGCTAAGGATGGTTTCAATAATACTAATGTACTGCCTATATTATATTGTTTTGTAATGTACATAATTTCAAAAATATACAAGGATTATCAATCATATATATTTTAATATGTTTATTCTAATGTAATAAATCATGAATTTATGTGTAATAAATAAAAAGAGTTTCAAAAGATAATTAATGGAATTATGAATTGAACAATATCTCAATAAAAATAATGTTTCACCCCAAGGTGAAGTACGATGTAATATGAATCCCATATTAGTACACACATGGGTTTTTTATTCAATTCATGTAACTAAATTGGTGATATTTTATACATATTATTTGAAAAATGAGTAGAGCCAGGTTTGTTCTCCATTTATAAATCAACTACATGATTCTGAGAAAGACAAGGAAATTATTTAAATAAACACATCAAAAAATTCCCAAATGGTAGTAATATATTATATTTTTTGTTTCTCCCCAAATATTTTAGATAAATACCCATCACGAGAATATAGTATTACCAGTATAGTGAAATTAATTTCTATTGGAATTTTAAATGCTTCCTCACACTAAAATATAATAATAGGTTTATTCAAAAAATAAAATAAAATTTACTTATTTTAAAAATATATGTAGTATATATAGAGAGAGATCAAATGAACTCCCAAAATCACATAAAATTACACAAAATTATGAACAATAATGTTTTCATTGGGTGAATTCATTCAAATATTAACTTGACATCCATAAATTGTGAGTAAAGGGTAGGTGTTCTTTAAAATCGCAATCCACATTACTAATAAAAATACTATATGACCTTACTTGTTCTAGAAGATAACCATTGAATTAGGACATTAAATTTTATAAATTTTACGTTATCCACATACAATACATTGATGAAATACTTGTCACCTTGGGATGTACTTTATTTCCCTCTATTGATCCCTTTAATTTACTCAGAAATTAATTTCTTTATTCCCATATTTCTCAATAATAATACATATTCCATTTCCATTGATACATTTCCCCATGTGAATCGTCCATTATTTACACATAATAAATTGAGTACTCTTTTATATATGGTATTTATCATCTTAACATCCAATAAAATACAATTCTCTCTTATTATGTGTGTCAAGAAACTCACCCATGTTGATGATGGTAGTCATATATCAAGATATTTGGTTATTGATAATGAAAAGGTATCAAATATAGGATACCTTATCATTTGATTTCTTATGAGGTTTTATTTTCAATTCTCATCACATTCAGGTTTTAAAAAATATGATATGGTTCCTTAAATTGAATAAAACAAAAAAAAAATCAGTGTTCGTATATAATATAATTATTAGATTAAATAATAAAATTATTATGAAAATCAGTATTATGTTGTCTAAAATTATGAGACATTTTATCCCATGATACTTTATGTTCATATCATATTCATATAGCTGTCATTTGTTTTCCTCTGTATTTTCCTCTTATTTATACCAAATAAAAATGGTTCATAATGAGAATATGAATTTATCAAATCATATGAACTATTAGTGTCTAGCCATGTGTGCCGAAATGGTTCTGCTCATTGTGCACCATGTATTTTTTTAATTTGATACTCAAGCATGATTTATACGGTGTTTAACCATTGATAATCTATTCTGTTATTGAATTCAAAATCTAGTATCTATAATGGGATTTCAATGCTAGGAAACAATATAATATCATATTTAGAAACACATCATGATGATATTCCATTCATAGAATTATCCCATGAATTTTTACCAAAGTTCTCCAATAATAATCTCCAAAACAACTAAACCCTTATGTATGACCAATTTAAGTGACCTAATCATTTAATATATAAATATTAATTACTTTATATTAAATTTAAACATACATCATAGAAATAAGTTCCATATAATTATAATTGTTTATTGAATTTGGAGGCTAGATATATATTCATATTAATTTTTGAAAGTTCATTAACATCTACCACAACATTCATCTCACATTTTACAATTATTTGATATATTATAAATAAATCCATCCTTCATAACAAGGGGAAATAAAAAATAAGAAAGGGTGAGCTTAGTTTCCTCATAAAGGTAAATATTAGACATATTAATTATTGATCCCAAGTTATCATAAGATTTGAATACAAGTATGAAAACATGATCAAAATTTATTTAATTCATACCAAATTAGTCAAAATACTCCATCTTTAATATTGTCATAAATATTTTTCATAATAGATGAAAATATTTAAAAAACTATGAGATCTTTAATAATCATCCATAACCCAATGGAAGTTATCATAATCATTAGACATAAACATGTTATATATACAGAATAATATAAAATCATTTCTTTAGTCAAGGATAACTTCTAAAACAATCATTGTGAATTGGGTTCACTCTCTATACCATCATTTCCTTATTCATTGTTTACTCCTAATAATATCATATTAGATAGAGTTCGTCCCTGAAAATGGTTCACACCCCATTACAATCTATATTATTTCATGAGATATTGATCCATATAATATTTTGTGAAGTCTAATTTAATTATAGGACCATATGATGTATAAAAAAATAAATAAATATATAATCCACAATATAATAATAAAATTTTTCACATCATAAAATCGTAATTCAAAGAAAATAAATAGTATTTATAAAAATATCATGATAAAACAATCACAATATATCTTGGTAAATGAAGTGTGTGGTATAATAACATTAATCATTATCTCATCCTTTATTATTTAATACCTAAGAATGAAATAAATTTAATGAAGTGGTCTTAATAACATAATCATAATATTACATCAAAAAATAGGATAGTTGCATAATAAAATATCCCCAGTGGAGTATAAGATAAGTTAAAGGATATTTTCATTGATGAAAAAAACATTAAAAGTATATTCTAATGTCTCTTTGAAAACAAGGAAAGTATTGTTTTCGTTCAATAACTATATAATCATAAAACTACAATAATATTATGAAAAATATTTTCTTCTAAAATTACCATGGAATCTTATGAAGGAACATTTAAACAAAAGAATTATCATTATAGTGGAAAAATTCATTCATTCCATATACGTTATAAGAGAATAATCTTTTCACAATTATGTAAAAATTTAATAATGGTTCATTTGGAGAAAATTAAAAATACTAATTTTTAGAAAATAATTATAGATTCCATGTTAGTGAAAATGGTCATTTTTTAAAACATTTCACATATCTTCATAATCTTTCATAAGTCGATTTAGGATCATGGACAAGGAATAAAATGTTTATCGACCAAAGAAGAAATATGGTGTGAATTACATAAACATATTTTATCCACAGAAAATGGTACTATTACATGAAAATTCTAGTAATAAAAATCTAAGAATAAAATAAATGGACATTATATAATTATAACCTTATAACTACCCTCAATGGAAATCTAGCAATGAAAATCCTAAAAAATAAATGTGAACCCTTAACTCATGTCCCATTCCATTAAATGAATTCATAAACCCATTATAATGTTTATATATTTATTATACATCTATTTCATAACCACATTCATATATAAAATTCCATGTATCATTCAATTATAGTTTCTTATGACCCTTTTATTAAAAAATCTACATTAAAATGAACATTCTGGTAAAAACTAATCTATTTTCTATGAATGTTTTAGTTTAATGGTTTTGGTACATCCACCATGGTCAAGGATTAATAATCAGAATAATATTAATATTTCAATTGTTATTAAGTATTATATATATTCATTATATACAATATTATAACTATTAATATAATTTTCTGATTAAAAATTACCTACATCACCCTGTGGAGATAGTAGTTTGTACATAAGAACAAGTGATGACTCCATTTTTTGATGGATGAAATGAAATATTTATAAATAATTATTCCAATTTATAAAATCATAATAATAACATATATATCATAGATATTAATTAACTAATTCTTTTAGACCATCCGTGTAAATAAGAAATGAAAATAGATTACCATTGTTTCAAGGAGGGAGCAGTCTATACAAATGCATGAGTTGAGTTATCATTTACGAACAGATGAGAAAAAGATAGATGATTTCTTTTATATTAACATAAAAATTTATAAGTCTATTAATGATATATAAAATGTCATATTATGATTGGTATTTAATAATCATTTGAGTTTTTAGAAGTAATAAACATGAAAAGGATAATAAAAAATATATATATCTTATTCAGGTATCCCCCATTGAAGAGAACCTAAAGGATTCTTGGATGGGTATTTTGGGATGAATAGAACCTCAGGGTTTGGGATAAGTATAATGAACCAGGATTTTCAAAAAATATATATTACTTATTTTTATATGAACATTCATTACATCAAACAAACAAATTCCTTAAGATTGTAATAGTTTAGAGCCTTTAGAAACATTGAAACATATATAACTAGTCCATAAGTGAGCTACATTATCTCCCAGTATAATCTTCATAACTAGATCCCTTATTAAATATATCATAATAAATACATTTCTTCATAACATGTTAGAAATAAACATAATAAATAGTGAGATCACATGCGTAGTAATGGTAAAAAAGGGAGATACGTAATGATAAAATGATCATAAGGGTGTGAGAACATGATTATAAAATTTTAAAACCAAACCATATATAACAAAGATCATAATCATTAGTCATGGAATAAATTTTGAAAGTCAATAATATATGAAAAATAATTCAATTAATTAAAATTACACCTGAAATCCAAACATATTTATAAGACATTGATTTATGGAATTTACATTAGAATAAAAATCAGTTTACTTATTAGTCAAGAATCAATGAAAAAGCCATCATAGTGGAATAGGTTCACTGACGAAAGTTTAAAATTATTGATGGTTCACTTCCAAGACCATCATAGTGGAAAATTCCTTTACAGAACTAGTTTCACACACTACTACATTCATGTATATCTCATGAGATATAAATCATTACCTAATACAATTAATGGATATATAGGTCCCACACATATCATAATGAAAACCATATTTATATGTTCTACAAGATAATAAAAAATCATAATATCATAAAATATAAATGTAATGGGTTTCATAGTCATTTTATCATATAATAACATATAGAAATGACATAGATTTCATAATCATTTAATTATTTCATTATAGAATAACACCTGAAAAAAGAAGCGGGTTTTATAATAATTTTACCATGTTATAACACGTGGAAGAGAAATGGGTTTGATAAACATCATGTAATGATAAATATAAACTATTTCGAGAAATAATAATAAATATAACCATTGATCAAATCACTTATATGGTGTAGGTGACATAAACAGATGTCCTCTTATATGGAAAATTATATTTATCGATCAAATGAAACATTTCGTGTGGAAAATATCTTTTCTTAATTGAAAAAAAACATTTTAAAAAATAAAAAACATTGAAATTTTTTTTATTGAAAATAAAATTTGAAATTATATATTAATATTCAAATTAATAAAACTTATGATGATGAGATTTTTCATTAATTTCATACATGTTTAAAAAAAGATCCCTAACACTTTTTTAGTAAAATCAATATAGGAATTGTCTAGAAATTGACATGAATATTAATTTTTTTTAAAATAATATATTAATGAATTGGTAAAATTTTGATTTTCAAATCATTGGATAATACTAATAAATTTTTAAAACATTTTTAGAAAACATTATTTTGGAAGAAAATGTATTTTTCGACCGAATAGAGAAAAAGTCATATTTTATTAAAAATAATGTCTCAATTATTTTATGTATACAAATGTGGAAATATTCTACTATTTCATGATAATATAAAGATAAAACTAAGGATAAAAAAATTATGAGTTATATTAAAATATTGGTTATAATAGTTTATCATTGAAAACATAATCTTAAACAATCCTGAAAAGCGATGAGATTACAACTCAAAATCATAACCACTTTGGTAACATTGAATCAAAATCCCCATGAAGGAATAAATTAAAAAGTCAATTAAAATATCATGAGGATAAATACGTTTATTATATTATTTTTTAGATGGTTATTATTTACACATAATTAAATAATATAGGTTCATAACATTAAAGACGTCTCAAAGAAGGAAAATTGGGGCAAAAATCTTATACCGGATGTCTTGAATTCTTTTAATCATGTTCAACCCACTTGTATAATAACTATAAGTATATTATAAAAATATTAATGAACCATTTTTATATATATCTTAACAAATATGATTTATATATTATCATTTATTACCTATTTATTTATAATTCAATGATATAAACACATTTCAGAAAATAACTTCTTTATTCATGTATGTTTCGTTTTTTCTATTTTTATTTACATTGATCTGGGTTAGATGATCTCAATAATTCTATAAATTATTTTAAATACTATATATATTAATGATATATGTATTTATATTGATATGTCAAAAATAGTTATATGAAATGAAATACACCATTCATCGATACGGTAGGTCATACATATACATGAATGTTTTTTCTACTTTCTATAATTATTAAAATAAATAAACATAATTGATATATTATCGAAATAAAATAATTATATGTAATATATATTACATATTTTCTTTATTTCCATTCTTATTACCTTACATTTTATTCATGAATGATTCACAACACTATGTAAGGCGATAGTCTCCCGTATAAGCAAATAATGTTATTGTATTCCCAGAGAATAGAAAGTAAGAAGGAACATGTAATATCATAAGTCTATGAGAAAAATAATATGATCATTATCATATATAAATTCTTAATATATAATTATTTTAATCACTGGGAGGATGTAAAAGAGAAATGAATTACTTTTGTTTGTAAGGTGGTACTTCGTTGTACACATAAATGCTGATTTTTAACCAATTTGATAGAAGATGTGATAGATGTAGGTAATTAAATTAACATAATAAAATATAATCATATATTAGATAATATTATTTTTATATTATCATTTTATAATAATAATATAAATTTGTTAAGGAATAAATTAAAAAAAGTGCTCGATGAAGAACATTACCTCTTCCATGGGTAACCACCTTCGGTTTTCCCCAAAAGCCTTCCAGGGTTGAATTTCTATAAAAAAATATGAATTATAGGATAATAGAAGGTAGTTTGGAAGTTATTTTGTATCTAATTTACAATCCAAAATGGTTTTATAGTTTTATATGAAATGATATGGTGTGCGCATTTATAAGTGGGGTAGAGGAAAAACTATGTATTTTTAAAAATAATTTTGTTCATACACATTTTTCATATTTTAAACGGGTGTAAAATAGTCCATTATAGAAAAAAAAATTTATAATGGTATAACTATGTCAATAAAAATATTTTTGAAAATTTTTATAGTTCATTTTAATCATTATCCATTATGCTAACCAATCGTAAACCCATTTTTACCTTAATAGTGGTAATGAGTTTATATGTTTTTCACTATTCATTGTGGTAAATAAAAAGTTGAATTTATTTTATAATATAAAATATGTTTCAAAAAATATAAAATCCATGTTTAAAAATTCAATAAAAAATAAATGGAATATTTTAATTTAAAATTATGTCTATAAATGAAATGAAAAATCATGTTTTCAAAGAGAAAAATGTATAAATTTATGAAGTGTATTTATATCAAAATTGAATATAAAATTGACTAAATTGATCTAAATTGTGTTAATATAAATATAATTTTACTATTTTTAGTTTAAAACTAATTTAAAATTTAGTATAATACCATAAAGAATTTAAATGGAAAGACTATTTTCAATTAAAAATAATTATTTTCCACTACTCATCAAAAACTGAATATTTTCCGAAAAATAAAAAAGATTTACTCTTGATTTAAAAAGGTGTGTTTATTTTATCAAATTTAATTTCTCAAATTATTTAATATTACTTTTTTTAATTTCTATTAATCTAAATAAAATATTTTTTATAAAACATTCTTTTCAAAACATATAAATACATTATAGAAAATTTTGTAATTTTGTTTATCAGTATGTTTCCTTTATAAGAAACCATTATACAAAATAATTGAGAAAATTTTAATACTATTATAAAATTTTCTAATTCATATGGATAGGTTATAATGGTTTCATTTCAATAATAAAATGAAAATTATATCATGGTTTTGATAATACTACGAGTCATGTGTAATGCATGTTAACCTAGTGTTGTGATTAGAGAATGATTAAATTGGTGTTGACTATAAACAAATATCTCTAATAAATTTAATTATTCAAAAAATAATATTTCATAATGGACATAATGTTACATTATACCGCCAATAAAATGAATATTCCCATCAAAATTTGTTATTTTGATAAAATCAAATGAGGATACTTTTGCATCATCATTTCCTGAGGCTCCAATATAGGTTCTTAAAAATTGTGGTATCTCTATAAAACATTTAAATCATGAGTGTTCATCTTTAACATAACATCATTTGTATGATCTATAATCACCATTGATTTTTTTTTCATAATGATAATGCTCCAGCAGTAGGACATATGAGTTTAGTACATGTGGAAAATATGGTAATTATTTCTTTAGGAGAGATCTATAGAACACATTATGTAATTGAGAGGGGATTTCTAGAAGCTCCAACTTATAGGATACCATCCTAATATGATCAAAATTTCCAATGGGACTTATATAAATCGGGCTCAATTTAACTTTATTTCTAAATCTCAAAACCTAATTCCATAGTGAAATTATTTGAAACACCTTATCTCCAATATAAAATTATTGACCATTCTAATGACTATCAGTATATGTTTTCTACTAAATCTGAGCTTCCATGATGTGATTCTAAATAGATCTAGCATTCCCTTCCAATTATTCATCTATCATTTGTATTAATATATTTATTTTTCAAAATTTATTTCAGCACATTGGAGCTCTACACTTTTTTCCATAAAAGGATTCATAAGGAGACATATTATCACATTATTGATATATATTATTTTAGACATGAACAAATAGATAATACTATTGATACCAACCACCTTTGAGATCAAAATAATAAGATCTCAAAATATCCTCATGGTTTTTCATTTAATCATAGACTAATCATCATTCTATGGATGATTAATAGAGATGAGACTAAAACCATTACCATGATTTTGAAAAATACTTATCTAGAACAATGAGGTAAAGCTCAGATCCTGACTATACACAATAGAATATGGTAATCCATAAATCCTTACTACTTCCATAATATTTATCATACAAATATGATATATATATAAGTATTATGCGATAAATATTACATGTGCAAACATACTAAGGTGATCTACTACAACCCACATAACATTATTCCCTTCAAACATTTTTGGGTGTTCAATGGCAAAGACCATAGTGATGTTTTCCCATTTCCTATCTAGTATGGGAAATTGATGTAACATCCATTTGGACATTTATCTCTCATATATAACATGATGACATAAAAACAATAAAGATTCAAAATCAGTTATATATCTATTCACGTCATTCCAATAATGTACTCTTTCAGATATCTATATATCTACATACTTTTATTGTTAAATTGAAAAGGTTGAACTATGAGATTTCACTAAAAACCGTTCGTCAAATCTAGTATAAAAGGAACATATACATGGTTCCTAAAACATATCATTCAGAAAAGATCATTATTAAACTCAAAAACATTTCTATCCTTCCTTTAGAGCTCTTTATCTTTCTTCGACGTGGCTTTGATATTCACTTGGATAGATGGTTGAACATTCGATAAAGAAATATAAATTTTTCCCCTTCTTTCTTGATTTTCGGATCCATCCATTACAAATCCACAAATATTGGAAATTTTATACTCCTCATCATTATTAAGTTCTAGAGATAACATTTTTAATGGTTTTTATGTTAATTTGAATTATTTTGACCCAACCAATTTAATATTTTGAGATGGATAACATTTATTTGGATTTTTGGGTTGTTTTGAGCATGAATTAAAAAATTTCACAATTCTAGAATATTTAATATTTTCAATATCTATTTTTGTATTTTGTATATCATTTTATTTATTGATCCAAATTGATTTATTTGTTTTATTAGACATACTATGTTAATGGTACACATCCTTTCCCACTAGGTGATGTACTGATGTAGCCTTCTTGAGGTCCAATAAATTAGTCTTCTTGGAAAGTTGTTCCCGCCAACATAATGGATTACAACTCCTTTAATTAGGTATAAATCAATATAAATTTGTCCAAAAATACATTATTCCCAATGCATTTGAAATAGTAATACACGAAACCAATTTATGATGAGTTTCAAGGAAAAAGTATTTCATTAGGTCAGTCTTTGATTAAGTCAAACTAAAGTAAGATAAAGGACCCCTCTATGGAGAAATTGTTTTCTTTAGTAAAAAAATCATATCTTTTTTACCATATCCCAAAGAATCTGAAAATTTTAGTGTCAATAGAGGATAATATTTATATAAACTATTTATAGGATTTTCAATGTAGATTATTCCCAGAAGGTGGATAAAAATGATCCATATTTGGGGGTAGATTCTAGATAGCAAATTTCCTTCCCTCATACCATTTTTTCCTTCTTCTTACCATTATAGGGATGTTTGGCTAGAGAGTTATAGATAAAGGTTAAAACAATGATATTTATGAATATTATGTGCATCCATTCTATAATAATGATGTTTGGGGATGCTCAGGTTATGGGAGGTTAAGCACTCAGTGGTTTTGGATGGTGATAACCGAAAAATAATCTCTTCAATGATTCAAATTTTATGTGTAATATCATTTTAATTTATCATGAATTTTTTTAAAATTTTTATTTTATTTTTTTTATTGAATATTATTTAATCTTGTTTATATTTTTATTACTTTAGAATCTGTAATGTAAGATAATTGATTTAACTATTTAATTTTTTCGCTGAGGTCATACTGTTAAACATAGTGATTTCAATTAGGATTGATTTCATGGTTGACTCCATGTAATTGAATCATTACAATAAGAGGGTAAATAATCATAATTAGGTAATAATGTGATATCCACAAAAACTAGGGCATTTATCTAGATGTTTTTGGGATGGAATATAAACAATAAATTTAGAAATATTTTTAAACAAGGGAGTGGGGAGTGTATAAGAGGTTTGAGTTTATCCAATCTATTGTTTTGATTTTTATTTGAAAAAAAAAACTTTATTTCATGTAAAGATTATTTTTTATCTTGAATATTGATGAAAATTAGTTTAGATTTATTTTCTATATTATAAATTTCAATAAAATCTCCATATTTTTCCTCTTACGAAGGAAAATATAATAAAAGTGATAGTTCTTCCACTCAAATAACAACCTCCTCGAGGGACAATTCAATGACTAATATGTTAAATTTCCCCTGAGGAATTTTTATTTATTTTGTAAAAAAAATGTCTCTCCTTAATTTTTTCCCATTTTTGAGGGGATTTCCTGAGTTTTTTTTCAAAAACAAATTTGTTCATAACTCGAATTTCAAACCCAAACATGTTACCATTGGATTATTAAATTCATAGAACATTTCACTCTAGGGTTGGTGCTCCTAAAAATAAATATATGCCATGTTTTGAATATTCTACTAACTAACGTATATGGAACTTTTTTGAAACTAGAACTCCATTGGATTTTGAAGATAACCATAAAGGAACTGGATTCATACTGAGATGAAAATGAAGAAAATCCCATGGGATATCCTGATGCACCTGCAGGGTTTGAAATTAAATATGGTTTGATTCACCAACATCCAAAATATAATGTGTTACTGGGTCGTGATCCACATAATAAGCTTCAATATTTATTTATCATTGTGTCCAAATATAATATTAAAGAGTTTAAGAAAATAAAATTAAATTTAGCTAACTTCTTTTAGCGTTATAAGAAGTTTTCAAATAATTGTTTTTTTATTCACAATAATCATTGACTATAGATTTGAATTAATTAAATAAAATTTTCTTTTAAATATTTTTCCTACATCTATAACTACATACATTTTATAATAGATTTAGGGAATTAAGAAAACACTTGTTGAAACATTGCATCAATACTGGGATCATTTCAAAAGACACAAGTTTAGTTATCCACACCATCAAATTAGTGACCAAATAATAATCCAATATTTTTATGATTTATTGTGTCTTACTAATATCAGATTCAATGATTTTGTAGTAGGAGTGGATTTACTTGAAAAAATACTAACTGTATTTGGGACATTAATTGCAATAATTTCCCAAACAAATCTCCTCAATTTTCAACAAGAGGCCTTTTCCATTTGAAATCGACCATATAATTACCCAAAACTAGTCCCAAAAATACTTTTTTATAAGGAAACTATCAAATTTTACCACCATGGTGAGGTTGATGATGTTGAGAAACAATCGACCAACACCATCAAAAACTATTGATACATTTCCAATGAAAGTATATTGTGGAATTTCCCCTTCCAATGATCATTTTATTGACAAATGAACACAAATGAAATACTCTTTTGAAAACCAAAATTATTTTACTTATACAAACATTATATCAAGCCAAAAAACTGTTTCACACCCACCAAAATTTAAATCTATGCAATAAAAACCACTCTAATGAATGATTTCGATATCCCGAACAAACTTGAATCATTTTACAAGGACAATCATGAAATTATAAACCATGATATTTCAATTGGAAATCCAATGCTCTTTTGGGAAGAAAAAAATCAGATTTCCCATCCCACCGAAAATCTCAAAGTGAATCATTTAAGAACCAATGAGGCAAAAACAATAGGCAATGTGACATCTATAATAATTTTCAAGACAATAGTATGACATAATGAATACCACGATGATTCAAATGGTTAATGTTTAAACTAATGATATTTCCATGAAAAATAAATTGGATGGTGGATTAACCATATAAACTCAAGTGAAATAGATAGATAATGTGATGTTAAATGTGAGTAAAACTGAACATAAGAGTGGCATATTATTGAATAGCCCTAAAACTGAGAAACCATATCCTTCCTTGGAAATTATTTATTTGAATACCACCCTTAATGGAAATAATGGAAATTTTTAATTTGATTTTAGTGGGAATAAAAATCCAAGGGAATAAATTTTGATTGAATAAAAAATGATATATTGGAAGGGTAGGTATAGTCATTTTGTTTCTCAAAGTAGTGCTCAGAATATCCCATTAACATTCCAACCACCAGTAACTTATCCTAGGTGTGAATCACCAGTGAGGTCGGGTGTTAAAGTAGTTGGATATGTAGGTTTTGGGGAATTTTATGAAATTTAATTTCAACATACTTTTGTTAGATGTTGTGAAACAAATCCTAACGTGTCAAAAGTTTCTGATTGAGATATCTACCAACAAGAAAATTCAACGGCAGGGAAAAGTTCAACCTTGGGAAGAATGTTTCACCCATGATTTAACATGGTTTTCATATCAAATTTAAAAACACAATAATCATTTCCATTTCATTCATTGTTAGGTAATGTGAATTCAAGGATTTTATTCTTTATTAATGAGCTTCCATCAATGTTATTCAAAATTATCTTTACTCATCCCTCAAATTTGGAGAATTAATACCTTCTGTAATTATCATTGAACTTGCCAACTGAAATAGAAACAAGCCTACATGGAGTTATAGAGGATGTTCTTATTCAGGTGAGAGAGATGATATTTTCTTTGGATTTATTTTTCTCTTTTATGGAAGATAATCGATTTAGTACTCATTAACCTCTCATTCAAGGGAGATCGTTTATTAAAAATGAATAGGTAATAACCAATGATCCAAATGAACCCATTCACTATTATTTGGAGGAAGTGTTGTTCATTTAAATATTTTCAATCCATAAAACACCTTGTTTAAGATCATTCACCTCCCCAACTAAACTTGAATGATTTATTTAAACTAATATGTTCCCAGATTTTCCTTATGATTAAAAACCAACTACTGATTTAAAATATGTAATTTTTTTTATTGTTGAATATTAATAAAATGATGTTAAAAAGAATATTTTGATGTGTATTGGAATTTGGAGACCTATTTACAAGAGTTTATTTATATTAGGATTGATGGATGTTTCATTATGGAATGCCATGAAACTACTTGGGGTCTCCCTAGAGAAGTTCCCACTTTTTCATTGAAACAAATACTAATAACATGGAATGTGATAATCATGATAAATGTTATTTAAAATATAGAGCTTCAATAAATAATTAAACATGTGAGCAGTTTCCTTTGGTAAATGAAAATAACCCACCTGATTTAGAGTTGAAACCACTCCTACCTCCTCCAATGGCCCGAAGGCCTTCAATTTTTATTGATTTTTGATAATCCAGCTTTTAAGGGGTGAGGTGGAACCCTTACAAGTCCCGTAGGCGTAAGTATTACACGGCCCGTAGGCCATAGAATAATTGCATTTCCCATATGCTTTAAACATTACATACAACCTAAACGAACATGACAACCAACTATAATGAGTCCTTAAAACCCATGAAAAATATATTGGATGTACTCTATCTAATTTAACTATATCTATTGCCTCAGTGTATATACATAGAATTTTTTTGAAGAAATTGATGAACCAGTGAGACAATTTAATGGTTATTGAACCTTACACTTTTAGAGGTTCTTAGGAAGGAATACACCACCATGTTGGCTACTTGAATTAATTTTACCATATTTGATATTCAATGTGTGAGTGCAGTCCATGTTGTTCCTAAAAGGAATATTTATAATCTGAAAGAATGAATTTAGTGAGACTTTACTTATTTGGATTCCAAATAAATGGATAATGTTCATCAATTATAGGAAACTCAATTTTATTACAAGGAATTAAAGAATCCGATTTTTATTCTGTGATCAGGTACATGAATGTCTGGATTAAAATAGCGACTATTGTGTTCTTGATGGATTTTCTAGTTATTTACAAATTAAAATTTCACAAGAAGATGAAGAGAAAACAAATCTAACGTTATCCTTTAAAAGATTTTATTATATAAGTTTTCCTAATCAGTTTGTGTAATGATCTGGTAACTTTTCAAAAGTGTTTGATATGAATTTCCTCCAAATTTCATGGGACATTCATAGAGGTTATTAAGGATTAATTCACTTTTTATGGCTCAACATTTTAAAGTAGTTTTAAAATTTTGGCTGATTTTATTGAAACAAGAAGTTATTAGAATATTTTCATTTTTTACATAAATTTCTTTTTCATGGTGGGCATGGGGGTTGTTATTGGTCATGTTATGTCTTTAGATGGAATTCAAGTAGATCAATCCAATTTTGAGTTCATTTATTTCTTTCTGTGCCCCAAAATATTGAGTGATGTGAGATATTTCCTTTATCAAAAATGTTTTTATAGATGATTCTTAACGTATTTTAGTAAGTTTTCACTTCTATTGTCTAAATTTCTCTAAAAGACACCCCTATATTATTGAATAATAATTTTAAATATGCCTTTGGAATATTAAATGAAAAATTATTACTGCACCCATTGTTCAACTACCCAAATGAGAATTTAACATTGAATTCATGACTGATGGATCTAACATTTCACTTGGGGAAGTGTTGAGTCAAAGGTTAGAAAAGAAATGTCATTTTATTTACTATTTCTATTGAAATTTAGATAGTTATCAATAAAAATACTCATCAATAGAGAAGGAACTGTTAGATATTTTCTTTTCTGTAGACATATTTTGATGTCATCTATTGGGATCCATAGTGATTGTTTTCACACTTCATTTTATAATCAATTTTTTATTAATAAACATGATGTTAAACCTTGACTTTTGTGATGGATCTTGATATTACATGAGTTTTATATTAAAATAAAGGATAATAAAGGATGTTATCACATTTTTATGGTCATTTGAGAATGGTACTATCTGTTATTAATGGGAAACATTGTATTTGTCCACTAATTAATGAAAGCATTCACAATAAAGGGTTCTTGGATTGAAAATAATAATGAATAACTAGTATTTTCTTATCATATGAATTATTTTTCTATATTTGAAACTCCCAATTTGTTTTCTAAGAGAAAAATTCTAAACATGTGAGTTATTCAAGGAATTTAATTTTAGATAATCATTACTTGTGTAATGTTGGTAGTAATTAAATGATTAAGAGAAGCATTTAAAATTATGAATTTCAATCTAAGCAAGATTCCTATCACACGTTGAACTATTAAAGATAATTTGTCCTCTAATATCTATAATAAAACTCCTTTCTGGTTTTTAATGAACATTAATTTGTAAATATGCTTTTTTAAATTTTTAGAACCCATAAGAATTGTCAATTTTAGGGCAGCATTGCCAAAAGGTATGAGATTCCATAGTAACCACTGTTTTTGTGACTTATTTTATGTATTGGGTTTTAATATCATGGCATCGTTTAAAAATTCTTATGGATATTTTTATATATTACATTATATTGATTATGTCTCAGTGAGGGTAGAGTCTATTAGAAGAAGATGTTATGATGAAAGAATTAAGTCTAAGTTTGTGAAATGTTTTTTTTTCAAATCTGTATTTCCAATGTTTCTGATTAATGATCAAGGAAAATGAATTTTTAATAGGAAATTGGTATCAGTTTTGAAGAAATATGATGTTTTCGATAGAGAATCAACACCCTATCACTCATAAAAAATCAATGGCTTAGTTTTCCAATTGATGAATCAAACACATTCTAGACAAAATAGTGAACTCAAATATAATGGATTGGAATTTTAGAATTTATATAGAAATTTGGGCCTATAGAACTATATTAAAACCCCCAATTAGAGTGTCTATTTTTATTTTAGTCTATGGAAAGTCTTCATAAAATCCTGATGATTTAGAGGAAAAATATATTTGGGCTATTAAAACATGAAACATGGATATGTTTTTATTAGAATGGAACGAAAATTTTGTTTTCAAGAGGTGGAGGGGTTATAATAATTCTTATGAAATCTTAATGCTATACAAAAAAAGAACCAATGAATTTCATAATTGGGTGATTCTCAAAAAATCGTTAATGAAGAAGAACAAGTGATTATGATTGATTCCCCATTGATGTTGGTCCCGTGTATATTTCATTTCGAATGGTATGTTCAATTAATTTTTACTCTTGTTTTTTACTTTTAGTGAAATCCAAATAAATGAACCAGACAATGGGATACCATTCATAGCCAATGGAAAACTGTTGAAGCTATTTGAAGATAATTTTCAAGATCCTCTAGGGGAGTAGATCCAACTTCATGAAGCTGAATACAATTAATGATAGGTTGTGTGTTTCTTTATAATTTATTTTTTTTTCTTCCCATAATTTCATAAAATTAATTCTCAAATAAAATTATTTCACAATGATAAAATTTTACAAAATAAATATTATAAGGAGTATCCAGCTGGGTAGATAATGATTTTTTGTTATTTATATTTTAGTTTATTTTAGTTTTTCTTTCAATTGTTTGTGTGTTTATTTTCATTTCTTAATTCTCAAATTTTTCCTTTTTTATTTTTTTTGTTAAAACATTTGTGAGATTAAATGATAATATTTGGGACTTTTAAAGCTCATGATAATTAATAAACCAATTGATCCCTTGAAACTAAAAAATTAATTTTGGAAATGGTTTTGTTTCAAGTACAATATTTAAAAACATTCATGAAAGGACATGATTTTTGAATCTTATACCACATATCACTTTATTTATCTTTGCAATTTTTTTCCTGTGAGGATTATGAACCCATTTTAATATTTCTCCACATTATCCTAATTTATTTAGATAACCAATCCATACTTGTTCGAACTAAAACATGATGTCTTACAATAAAAACATAGGGGTTGAGGTACTAGTGAATTAAATTTTTAAGGAATTTATTTGGAATAAAAAATACCCCATTTAATGATAATCCTATTTAATCTAGCCTTCCATTCACATTTTCTCTTTCTTTATCCCCCGGTATCTATATAAATTTAGATAGGATATCCACATTTTAAATGAATTTTCCTTTTTCTAACCATCTCTAGAAGTAGAAATTCATGATCTTGTTGAACATAAGTGAATGTGTAGTGGGCAGGATGAATTCTGGTGTGATACCTAATTTTATGTTTCATTAAATAAATATTTTATATTTTTTGAAATGTTTTTCTGGATGGAAAATATTTTACTAATATCTATTCCCATATAGATCTATCAAATGAAATAGAGCCCTGCGTGTGTGGAGATCTCAGTGGAAAAAATATGTCCCCAATATGCGGATTTCCAAAAAAAACATAGAGAATAAAAATGTAAGTTTAGAGGCTAAAATATTGATGTAATGGGATCGAAAATATATTCTCAAAGACTCTTATATCAAATTATCATTATAGGAGTTTAAGGAGGAGACCACATAAGAGTAAAAATTAGAAATATGCATTTTTTTTCTTCTAAATGAGCCAAAGCCTCCTTATTCTGCCGCATAATTATGGACTCTAAAAACCCACCAACCTTAACCCATATGAAATACTTCAAAATGATTCTTGATAATATCATATTATTGTTTATCATTTGTTGAATATGTAGAAATTTGTCAAGCCTTTTGGTTATTCCTTCATGAGTTTGGATGACAAAATCCTTGTTGAAAATATATATTTTTGTGTTGAGAGAAAATGTATATAAGGTATGTACATTGTGTTCATGGGAGGTGAAAATAAGTGGAAATGGATTGAATGAGATGAATTTATAACATGATATATATATATATATATATTATTAGACATGATTTATTTTATTTCTTGGTGATTAACTGGTGAACTTAATTGTTATATTTGTCGAAATTACATTGATTTTATTTTAATGATAATTTGTCCTGGTGTCCAAGTGCTAAGTTTGATGTAATTGATTGAGATAATATGTCAAAAGTTTTTCTTGTCCTTTGAAATGATTTAAACCGAACCAGTTTACTATTTTTATCTAGATAACATTGGTTTTTTATTTTAGTAATGTTTTGAGGTTGAAATTGAAAATTCCACAATACTGGAATTATAATTATTTTCAACATATTAGTTATTTTTTGAATTTTTTTCTATATTGATATGAATTTTTTAAGTCATAATATGTTCATGGGTCACATCTTTTCCAACTAGTTTAAGAATTTATTCAATAGTCTAGAGGCCTAATAAAACTAATCTTTGTTGAAAGTCATTCTGCATAGAATAATGGACCCCACCTCATTATAGGATATATAACGCTTGATAAATGCGTCCAATTTTTTTTACAATTGGAAATTAAATAGGACACAAGTATTCATGTTCATGATGAGTTCCATGAAATAATAATCTCATTAGGTCCATCTTTGATCGATTCAAACTTGTATAATCAGAAGGGTCCCTCTGTAGATAAACAATTTCCTTTTGTAATAAATTTATATCATTTTTACCAAATTTAAAAATAATCTGAAAATATAATGGTTGATATAGGATATAAAATTAAACTACTCTTTAGAATATTCTATTGGATGATTCATCAAGAAATGTTGATAATAATGAGAAAAAGAAGGGAGAGATTCTGGTTAATAGAATTTCAATCACCCCTCACCTTTGAATTTCCATCTCCTAATCATTCCAAAAGTGGATGTTTTGATAGAGAAAGATAAATCTTGAGAAATATACATTGATGAATATTTTATGCTTCCATACTAGAATAGATAAAATGGGGGTTGAACATGTGATGGGAGGTTAAGAACTAAGTTTTTATGGATGATGACAACCCACAGACACTCTATTCTGAGTTGTGATCTTCCATTGTAATATATTTTCAATTTCTATAAAACATATATATATATATATATTAAATTTGTTGTCTTATTTCATGAATAAATGTTTAAATAGTTTTTTTATTGTTTTTCAATCTCATAATTAAAATAATGTATTTCACTATTTTTCTTTCTTCGTTGAGGTCTCTCAGTTGAGCATGATGATTTAAAATAGGTTTTATTGCTTATAGGTATTCAAGGAATTTAATCACTTCTATATGAGGGTAAAATAATATTGATTTATAGATATGATATCCATCAAAACAATGGTATTTTTCTATAGATTTAATGGTGCTAATTGAGATACTAAATTGTGAAATATTTTTAAATAAGGAATTGGGGAGTATTCAAGAGGCATGGGGTTGTCTACACCTCCTATTTTAATTCTAATTTCTACCACATTTTACATTCCATCAGTTTTATATACTTCGCTTGATTTTTTTACAATAGAATATATTTATATTATTTATTATATCTTTTAATCTAATCATAATGTATTTCTTCTTTCCAAAATAAACAAAACAAAATTGACAGTGTTGAAACTCAAATTACAAATTCCTCAATAGACAATCTGAAAACTGTTATATTGAATTTCTCTAGGGGATGAATGTCATTATTAATATTTTCATTGGAAAACCCTAATATCAATAAACAATTATGAAACTTTCTATTTAATTCATATATCAACTTGTTCACTTTCCCATGGTGGTAATATATTGAGTCGTTATAATCTTTAATCATATGTAACCATTTTCTTGGGATCATATTCAACTCCTTATGTATGAAAATATAATACAAAATTTTATGATTGGTATATATATCACACTTTTATCCATAAAGATAATTCATCCATATATTTATTGAAAATTTACCAATGTTAACTCCAAATCATGAGTGGGGGTAATATTTCCCATGAACCCTCAATTTATTTGTTGCATAATCTATAATTATCTCGCATTGTTTTACAAGAATGCATCCCAAAACAATATTGGATGCATTAATATTTATTTAAAACCCTTCTCCAAAACAATATAATGTAATGAACAATGTGCTAACAAATCATCTATTCTGTTCCCAGCCAACTTCTTCAAGATCGTCTTTCCAAAGTAACTTGGATCCCATTAATGTTAACTTCTTCATAAGATTATATAGTCATGAGATATTCCCCAAAAGGAATTGATAATATATAGATAAACCAAGAAAACTACAGACCTATATCATGTTGGTAGGTCTAGTATAACAATAATTAGACTTCATTGTTGATGGATCTGCCGATATACCCTCTCATGAGATTAAATAACCCAAAATGAACACTTTTTAAGGGAATGTTCACACAATTTAAATATTTGTAAATTTTCCCTTCCTTAGAGTATTTTGTAAAATTCTCAATTTATTTTCATTCTCTTCCTTTATCTTTAAATAGTTAATAATATCATCAATAAATACTACCAGTAACTAATCAAGTAAATCTATAAATACTCTATTCAGTATATCCCTGATGATAATAGGCGAATTAGTATGACTAAATTAAATCACTGCAAATTCGCAGTGTCTATACAGTGTATAGAATGTTGTATTGGGTATATACTCCTTCTTGGCCCCCAATTGACTATATATATTGGAGGTCAATATTTCAAAATAATTGTGCTCCATGCAATTGAGAAAAAATGTCAATAATATGGGGAAGATTATACATGTGCTTTATCGTGATATTCTTCAACTACTAGTATTTTATTATGATTCTCATAGAACCATATTTATTTTTAACAATATTTATTGGTAAACACCATATTTATATACTTTTCTAAATGAATCTCTCTTCAAGGTTCTCCTTCAGTTTCTTAATCAATTCCTACAACTCAATCGAGGTAATTCTATAAGGAGACTTTGAAATTGGAGTGAATTCATGTATGATTTATATTGAAAAATAAATTTCAAGATTTAGTTGAATACTAGTACACAATTGCAGAAAAACAATAACAAATACCCACACGAAATGTGTATCATTAATGTCATGTTTCTTCCTTACCATTTGAGATAAACACCCCTTGTGAATCAGAATTAACACTCATACAATGGATGTGATCTCGATCAGAATTTCATATGTATCATTACATTGAAACATTATCATAGGATATTTTGTAATATATAATATGTCTTCCATTAATTTATAATTGATTTTGGGATTATAAATAAAAATACAATCCATGTGAAATATAACATCAAATTCAACTAGTGGAATAATTAAAAGATGTTTACAAAGAACACTCATTCCAATATAAACCGAAGAGGAATCAAAGACCTGAAATGTGATTATCGTACCATTACAGGGTTTCAATAATAATTATACATTTAATTATTTGGTTAAAAATATTGACACCCTTATAAAATTCATTATATGTGATTTAATGGGTATACTCAGAGTCAAAGAAATCATTAAATGTTCTAGATTGGATGACATGTGTACCTCCCACCACAGTGTTATCACAACCCTCGTCAGAAATAGTGATAACATGAGATTTTACTTTGTCTCCTATCTTAAGATGATTCAAACATTAATGATTTTAATTAAAACATTCACTTAGTAACAAATAATCATAGTTCCTATACTCATTGAATTTGAAACACTATAGTGTTGGTGGTTCATTTTGTATCGTTTTTTCCATATTCACATCTATATCTAACTTATTCCCGTGACTTTGGTAATCAATTCAACCATGAACATCCCTTACACACTTAATTAATTTACGAGTCACGTTACGATAATTCCCTCTATGATGCTTCCCAAACATTGGGTACAAATTAATTCTCGTATTTATCCCACCAAGGTTCTTAAATTTCATATTGAATTATATTGTTATCTTCTTATCGAACCAATGATATTAATATATAACTCCAACCTCCATTTAATCATTTATAGAACATCGATAGATATATTCATAGATACTGATGTTGCTTTCGGGAAACACAATTTAAAAACCCGGTTTTCTACCAAAGAAGAATAGATTAACTTCACTTTTAGGTGGTATGATAAATCTATAATGACATAATGAAAGTCATGTAAAATTTACCTCATTGGTACCAACATATTCTTTATCCTTATTATTTATCTCAAGGAGTACCTAATCAATATTTTTAAGGAGAATATGAGGAATGTAATTATTGAAAAATATGTTCATGAACATGTACCGATCCATGGAGTAAATTTCATCATGTTTCCTCATATTATTGATAAGAGTTCACCATTATTGGACTTCACATTCCAAATAGTAGAATGAAAAAATTCATTTTCCATGTTTTGAAAACTAAGGAATCAAAAAAATATTATCTATAATACTGATTGATTTAAAAAAATTGTAGATCAATGAATCCACTAAAGGAATGATGTAATTCCCTCAAGTAAGATTCAATAGAATGTTTTGTATCCTTTATTAATTTGGAATCCATTTTTGTTTAATTTGTTGAGAATGTTTCATGAGTATAATAATATTATTTTTCTATATATATTCGATAATCATTGGATATCTTAGAGGGAAATCATTACACTATCTTTTACACTCATCATTAACATGGTTCACTCAGGGTCCATCCATGGACAAAAGCCCAACATTACAATTTACAAATGAATAGTCATGATGGGGAACCACATAATCATAAAATATCACACATAGAATTAAGAATTCATTAATAATTATTTAATCTATTGAAACTGAGTTTTATCATATGTAATTAAAGTTTATCATCTATTTAAATCATTCACGGTGGGTTTTAATGAGTTTTTGAATTTCCAAAGAATATCTTTAGGCTGTTTCAAAACATGTGTGCTGAAATCCCTATTATTATAAACCAGGTAATGATTAAGTCCAAATAAATGTTCCATTTTTGGAGTTATTACCCATAAGTAACTCTATATCGGATCTATATCTGATTATAGTATGTAGTCACAAATGAAATTTCTTGCAAACCACTCTCCCAAAAAATTACCAACATTCTGTGTAATTTTCCACACCTTATCTCATCCATAGACTTATCCGTAGAAATTTCCTTACTAATATCACTATGGAATTCTCATACTAATCTCTAAATTTTAACTAATCATATCCAATTATAGAAAAAATAATGGCCCATTATTTTCATACATTGAAATTATACATCCTTCTCTGAACATTGATTACATAACCCCAATAGATTCCTAAGTTCTATAAGTGTTTAGTGCAATTGGAAACATGAAAACATAAAACCTGATATATAAGTTATAAATATCATCTCAAAATATGATATTCCTAACTAGTACCATTATTATACATAGAATAGGTAAAACGTTTCTTCTAAACATTGGTAATGAAAATATAAAGAAAGGTATCCTTAGATTCCCTATATGGGTAAACAATAGAGATGCGTAAGTATAACAGGAACATAAGTTTATGAGATAATGAGAATAGAATTTGAAAACTATAACATGGATATCAAATATCTTAATATTGATTTATAGAATAAATATTGGCAGTTTATTATCCATGGATCATAATGGAATAAAATAACATGAGCCCTGATATCCTAACATTGTCATAAGACATAGATTTTTGTGAATACACATAGGCATATAAAATATTTTTCTTATTCATCTAGGCTCATTTTTAAGGATATCATAGAACAATGGTTTCACTCCCTAAACCATCATATAAGTAAATTGTCAGTCATAAGACCACCATGATGGAGAATGTACATTATTGAACTAGGTTCACTCCCCATTCCTATCATTTGTATCTCATGATATATAAATAGTTATCCAATGAATTAGAGGGAGATATATTACATATCCATCAAATAATGAAAACCATGTATATGTGTTCCAAAATGTCATAAAACATTCATCATATAATAACAAAAGAAAATAAATGTGTTTTATAATAATTTAGTCATATAAAATCCATCATAAAAGAGACAGGTTTAATAATAATTTTATTATTGTGTCATAGAATAACCTATGAAAAAATCATAATGTTTTATAATAATTTTATAATTTTATAACACATAGAAGAATACAAGTTTTCCCAAAAAACATGAAATCATAAATATTGACCATTAAAAGTATGATTACGAATGGAATAGTTAGATCATATCCCCCGTAAGTCAAATGTAACATAAAAAAATTTCATCATAGATGGAAACAATTTTGATCAATCATTTTCAACATTTATTGTGGAAAATTAAATTTCCATGGTGAAAACACATTTTTCAGAATAAAACATTTTGAATTATTTTTTTTTTGAAAATAATGTTGAAAACTTATATATGATAATTAAAATAAAATAGTGGTCTTTATTATGGAAATCATCATTCATGTCGTACATGTTACAACAATGATTCATTTCACATTTTTAATAAAAGACAAATGTCAATTGTTTAAAAAATATCATTAATATTAATTTTAAAACATTTTTGTAAAGACTAAAACATGGTTATAATGCTTTTTAAAAATAAAAGAAGAATAATAAAATATTTTTCAAAACATTTTGAGAAAATATGGTTTTGGAAAAAATGGATATATAACAAGGGATAGAAATCAATTTGAATTTTTTTAAAATCATTTTATCAAATATTTTAACTTCCTAATTGTAAAAAAATAGATATATTACAATAAAATATCATGAATGACTAAAGTAGAATAAAATTCATGAGTTCCTTGAGGGAGGGATCAAATTATGTTTTCATAAGAAACATTCATAAACAATCCTGATAAATGATTAGAATGAAACATAAAATAATCACCTGCTAAATCATAATCCCCATGATGTAATAAAAAATATAATGTAAAATATCATGAGAAAAAAAATCATGATATTAAAATTTTAAATTGTTGTATATACACATAATGAAGGAATATATGTTAATAACATAACAGACATCACATAGATGGAAAGCTGAGAAAAAAATCAACAACATTAAGACTTGACATCCTTCGTACATGTTCAAACAAAATTTAAAATAAATATATGTTCATTATAATTATATTTATTGAAAAAATGTATATATATCATTCTATATATGAATTAATTTTGACCTTGTATTATATATTTACAAAAACATACATGCTAATGTAATGTTTTGAGAAATAATTGCTTTTCCTTTCATGTAAGTTTTATTTATTTATTTAGTACTCTTACATTTATTATGGATACATCATATTTATAATTATAAAAATTAAATAAAAATCATATATATTTAGTATATATGTATTTATAGTGAGCTTTTAATGATATTTATAACAAATAAAATACAATTTTCATTGAGATGGTAGGTTATACATAAACATGAATTTTATTTCCATTTTACCTACATATTGATTCAAATAATGGTATCTGATATATTATCATTAAATAATATTTTTCATGTCATATATAAAACATATTTTTATTAACCAGGTCTTTATTACCTTCCATTTAAATCATGAAGGAATCACATCACATTTTGAAGAGGTATTCCTCTTTACACACGAACAACATTGTCATATTACCATAGAATTGAAAGTAAGAATACCCATGTGATATCATGATTATATAAGAATAATAATATCCAAAATATCACATATAATCAAAAAATACATCATTATCTCCAATTTTGATTTGTGATATGGGGAAAATGAATAATGTCAGTTCGTGAGATGGTAGTATTTCATACACATGAATGATGATTTCATAACCCATTTGATCAAAGAGAAGATGGTTGTAATTCATTACCTTAACATAATAAGATATTTCTATATTTAACATACTAATTTTTTTATATCATCATGATATAATAATAATTATTGCATTTTAAGAAAGAAATAAAATAAAATATATCGATGAAGAATGGAACCTCTTCATTGGATAACATCCTTATGTTTACACCAAAGCCTACAAAGGATGGATTTCTGTACATAATAATGCTTATAGGATGGTACGAGTGAGTTTATGAAGATATTTATGGTTGGAATGGAATAACCAAAAAAATTATGTTTTAAATAAGAGGTAATATGTGGTGGGGTTTTATAATTGGGGGAGAGGACACACTTGTATTTTTTATAATAATTAAGTGCTCCCACAGTTTTCCCATGCTAAAAGGGTCCAAAATTTTCCATTATCGAAAATGTTATTTTTAATGGTAGACCTATGGATATAAATTATTTTTTATTCAAATTTATGTGTTTTTTACACTTATCTTTTATTTTTGACCCTTAGTAAACACATTTATTCACATTAACAATGGTAATCAATTTATAATGGTTTCACTATTAATTAGTGTAAAAAAGTATATTTAACCATATTAGATATTATAAATTATTCTTATTTTAAAAAAGGAGTCCATTTTTAATAATTTCAACCACTTAATTGGATAATTTTAAATTAAAATTAATCTCGGAGATGTGATAAGAAAGTGGGTTTGCAAAGTGAAAAATGATAAACAAATTGAAATGATTTAATATAAAAATTCATTATAAAATTGATTAAATCAACCTTAATTGGATTAATAGATATATAGGTTAACTAAATTTTATTTATTTCCAATTATAAAAATTATATAACATGATAAATTATTTAAATTAAAATCCAATATTCAATTAAAATTCATTATTTATCATTATTAAGGAAAAAAGTAGTCTTTATAGAAAAATTACCAAATAGTACCCTAATATAATTTTTACATGATAATTTAAAAATATTTTTTTATTTTATTAAAGAAATTATGAAGAAGTGTAAATAATTAATGTTAATAATGTTTAAAAAAATAAATATTAATCATTTTTAAGAAAATGGTTGTTTTGAAACATATATAGACATTACAGAAAAATAAGCACCTTTTCTTAAAATGATACCTTTATATAAAACCATTATAAATAATATTTTAAAATTAAATATTTCTAATAATTTGGATATTTTTAATTGCTAGGTTATTATAATAACGTTTGAATAATAATATTAATAGTATATCATTTTTTTGTAAGAACATTGTGTATTGTGTAACATAAACTAACCAATATCCATATACTGAAATATTAACATGGTGTTTCATGTAACACAAGATATAAAAGTAATTTAGTTATTCGAAACAATAATAATTCATAAAATATCTAGGTGTTAGGTTTGGGATATTGGGAGAGTATCTGATCTTAGCTTGTTTGAGATAAACCTCTCTAGTGGTGCGTAGAAGATTAGAGATGTGGTGTCATTTTAGTAGTTGGATATGCGGAATACAAGTAAATACTAGAAACATTATTATATAATATATATAATACTCTGGTTAAATGGATCCAAATTGAAAATGATTGCAATATAAAAATTAAAAATTATAAATGAGATAAATCATTAAAATTAATGCATGTTTTTATGATATTTAAAAACATATCTCTTAAGTTAATCCCTATTTAAACCCTTTTAACCCTTACATTGGTAACACTTTTTTTAGCAACGTAACTATTCATTATAGAAAAAAAATGGTTGACCTTGTTACATTATATAATTTTGTCAAACCCAATTATGATTTCCATTTTACAAGAATAAATTTCTGTAAGTTATATAAATTCATTTTAAAATAATCACATAAAATTAAATGAAAACCATTTTAAGAAAAAATTCATTTTTATATAGAAAACTCAATTTTATTATTTTCCTATTACTAGAAAACCCCATTTCATGAATATTAAAATATTTCATTAGATATATTATCTAGAAATATACATAAAAAATTTCATAAATAGTGAATAATTTTATATAATAATATAAAAATAAAAATTATATAAAAAATAGTTTATTAGAAAAAAATCATTGTTTTTACTATTAAATGAAGTAATTATCATACTTATCTAATTAAAACCAATGAATTCCTATTATACTTTGGCAAAATAATAATAATTTATAATTCATTTTGTATTATTCATGAATTTCAATACAACAACTAGGTGTTAATTAAAATATTAAATAATAATATATTAATAGTTTATCATGGTCTGTTTATACTTTTTACTGTATATAATGAACTCAATCAATGAAAAAAAATTATTTAACAGAAATATATCCTAAAATATTAGGTAATTACATATTTCTAATGAATAATTCACCTCAACTTTTTTATTTCATATCCAAAAAATTTCTATCCCAGACCATATTCTAATATGTGATGAAATCTCAACTCTTACCTGTATTATACACAAAATCATAATTATGAGTACCTTGAATATACTGCAAGATTAAATTTATTCTTGTAAGATATAATTAATTTTATTACTCTAAAATTGATAATCAAAAAAATTATATTAAAAATCCTAGGTCCTATTGTTATCAAATATATTTTTCTCCCAATCATTTTCTTGTATTATTTTGGAACAACAACTCTTCTATTTTATGTATTTATAATTTTTGTGTAATATTTATTATTAATGAGACAAATATTCTCTCGTGAATTTTTTTCTTCTTCAACTATCCATTTATGTTTTTTCCTATAAAATAACGTTATTTTTCTTCCTCTAATTCACTTAATTCCTTAGAAAAAAATGCAAGATCCCCTATATTCGATATCTCATACTCCAATTTCATCAATATTGAAAATTAATGATCTAGTTTTATATTTATTTTAATGAATCTTATAACATTGAAATAGAAGTGTCATATAAAATTATACTCATTTTATATAATCACATAGTAATGGTGATAAATAGAAAATATTATTAATTTTAACTTCCACAAGAAAAATAGAGCATACAAAGCTTGGGGTTCCGTCATTAATCTGTATATGGATATTATCAACCTATATATGTTTAACAATTTATCATAGATTTGGAAATTAAATTAAATTTGGTATAAATATCCACATTGACATATATTTAAAAATTCCATCATCATGTCCATTTAGAAAACATCAAATCTGCTGGGTCGGAGAAAACACCCCAAGGAGGGAATGATGGCAAGAGGGGGGGTGAATTGCCTTTTAAAAAAAAAGATTAAACAAATTAAAAATCAAAGTTGAAATGCAGCGGAAATAAAGGAGGCAATCACACAAGAAATTGATAACGGAGTTCGGCCAAAACCCGGCCTACGTCTCCGCTCCCAACTGAACCGTTGAGAGATTCCTACCGCTTGCTTTTCAATGGTTTTAGCAAGAAACCCACTAGGCTTTGAGGTAGCACTAGGACCTATTACAGCTTGCTTTTTGTGGTTTAGCAAGAACCCACTTGCTTTTAATGGTTTAGCAAGAACCCACTAGTCTTTTTACGGGTGAAGACTAGCTCACCGAGACACAAGCCTTTTAAAGGAAAAGCTTGAGAAAGCCTCTTCACACCTTAGTGGTGGTGTGAGAACCCAAAGAAAGAGGGGATGAGAAAAGGGTTGGGGTTTGTAGGCACAAACCCAATTTTAAAGCTCAAAATAAATAAAACAATAAAACCCGTATTTGGGAAGACTTGGGCGCCAAAGGTTGAATGGAGTTGAAGACGTGCACTCCCAAGCTTCTTGAGTGGAGCTCCTTGGATGTGGAAGTTGTTGGAGCTATTGAGGTTCCTTTGAAGGAAGTCGCCGGAGGTGCGCCAAATGATGAACAACGTGTCCGTGGGCTTCCGTATAGTTCCGGTAATGTTCCTTAGGCTTCCGGGGGATCAAGGTCCTTTATTTATAGAGGGGGAACCCTCATATGGCCGTTGGAGGCCTTTGGAGCCGTTGGAAAGGCTTTCGGAGCCGTTGGGAGGCAAGTGGAGCAGCCTGGTCAAAGCCCCAACGGCTAGTTTGACTGGCTCCACCGGCTGGCCGGTACAGTCCCACCGGCTGGCCGGTGCTTGAGGAAATTGGGAGATTTCGAGACTTGGCTCCACCGGCTGACCGGTGGATGGGCCACCGGTTGGCCGGTGCCTTGGATGTTGAGAAGGAGGTTGGTCCAGGCCCCACCGGTCGACCGGTGGAGGAGCCACCGGCTGGCCGGTGGAAAGACAGTAGGTCTCACTATTTGTGCTGGGTGCCACAGGTCGACCGGTGACAGAGCCACCGGTCGACCGGTGGCAAGACAGTAGCTTGCACTTGTGTCTGGGTGCCACCGGCTGGCCGGTGGTCAAGCCACCGGCTGGCCGGTGGTCAAGCCACCGGCTGACCGGTGGACTGAATTTCAGTCCACTTGATGTCCATTCTTGGGCCAACTTCTTGGCAACCTTGTGCCTTTCAATCAAAAACACTTCAAACAATGTTAGACACATATAAAAGTGATTGTGATCATGAAAATCAAAGAGTGTGGGGTACAACAATCTCCCCCTATTTTGATGATCACAATCACTTATCTAAGCAATGTAAAAACTTAAATGAAAGGCATGCTTTAAAAGATAAATTGGAGATAAATGCTAAGCAAGATCAAAAAGGTTTCTCCCCCAATCAATCAAGAAATTTCTCCCCCTTTGTGATTATCAAAATAGAATGGGGCATAAAACTTGATTGAGGGAAGATTGAAAAAACAAGAGATGGGGATTTGAAATGAAAATTGAATAACAGTTTGAATTGAAAGTTTTGAATCAAAATTGAGATGAAAAATCTGAATTGAAAGTTTTGAATCAAAAACCAATTTGAAATTTGAAATTTGAATTTTGGATACCAAATGTTGAAATTGGAAGTTGGAATCGAAAATTTTGAAATTGAGTTTGAAATGAAAAATTTTGAAAACACAAAAAAGCTTAAAAGATCTTAACTCCCCCTAAATAAAAACAATAAATCACCGGGGAGAGGTGTTTGAAACCGAAACAATTTTAGGCCCGGAGAGACTCGCTAGAAGGGATTTTTCAATCCATACTTGTCTCATGGCGGGTCTTCTCCTATAAAATTCGTCGGAATAGAAAATAGACTTGGGTTGGCCGTACCGGGCATTTTTACAATTACACTCATAAATGAGGTGCCCGGGTTTTTTACAATAATTGCAAAATTTATAACTAGAGCTCCCCCTTACAAAAACAGTGGGTGCATGGGAGGAGGAAGCTATATTGGTGTAGCCAAGTCCATTGGTGGTTCTAGATATTCGTTGGGAACCTAGGAGATTGTTCAAGTTTTGTTCCCCATTGGTGAATTTGGCTAGGGTCTCCCTTAGGTCTTTGATGGTTGATTCCATGGAATCAACATTTGGAAAATTTTGGATTTTTAGGGACATCTCCTCCTTCTCTTTGAGAAGTTGGTCTTTTTCGGAGGAAAGCTTTTTGAAATTCTTTTTCAAAGCGACAAATTTTGATGAAAGCTCATGAAAACCATTTTCTAATTGATCTCTAGCATGTGAGAGTTCTTCATAAGAAAGATGATTTAAAGAATTGGAATTTGAAGAACAAGAGGAGGAGAAATCGGAAGAAGTTACCTCATGGAATGCCATTAGGCATTTTGTACCTTGGTCGCTTGAGGAGGAGGAGGAGGATGATGAAGAGGAGGTGTCACTCCATGTTGCCTTGAGGACCTTCTTCTTTCCTTTTTCCTTTGGCGTGGCCCGTTTCTTGTTGAGTGGGCAATCGGGCTTGTAATGACCCTTTTCGCCGCACCCGTAACATTTCACCTTGGGCTCGGATTTTTCTGTGGGTTCTTGCTTTCGGTGCTTGCGGGATTTCTTCTTCTTGTGCTTCTTCATAAACTTGTGCATTTGGCGGGCGAGATACTCCATTTCCGAGTCGCCGCTTGATGATGAGGAAGAGGATGAGGAGGAGCTTACTTCCTTTTGTACCTTGAGGGCGATGTTCTTTGGAGTTTTGATTGGTGTGCCCTCCTTTTGAGCTTGCCTCCTCATCGTGATCTCGTACGTCATTAGGGATCCGATGAGCTCCTCTACCGGCATATTTTTGACGTCCTTAGCTTCTTGGATCGCCGTCACTTTAGGTGCCCATGAGCTCGGAAGGACCCATAGGATCTTTTTCACCATAGTTTCTGCAGAAATGTCATCTCCAAGAGATTTTCTACCATTGCACACGTCAGTAAATCTAGTAAACATTTCAGAAATAGATTCATTTGGGTGCATGGAAAAAGATTCAAAGTCCTGACGGTACATGTCCAATCGAGTATCCTTTACTTTGTTGGTCCCCTCATGGGTAACCTCCAAAAGTTTCCAGATTTCATGTGCGGAGGTGCATGTAGACACTCGATTGAACTCATTTCTATCTAAGCCGCAATGGAGAGCGTTCATGGCTTTGCCATCAAGCTCAAAATTCTTAATATCGGCGGGGGTCCATTTGGATTCATCGGGGGAAGACAAAGTATAACCATGCATGACAATTTTATATATGGGATAACCTATGCTTCTAAGGAAAGTAGTCATGCGGGTTTTCCAATAATTATAGTCGGTCCCATCAAAAAATGGAGCCCGACCCAAAGAGTAGCCCTCGGGGGCGAAAGAGGTAGATGCCATCAAAAAAAAGATCTTAACTTTGAAACCGGGTTAAGGAATTACTCAAAGGTCCCTTTGATACCAATTGTAGGGTCAGAAGAAAACGGGGAAAAGATGGCAAGAGGGGGGTGAATTGCCTTTAAAAAAAAAGATTAAACAAATTAAAAATCAAAGTTGAAATGCAGCGGAAATAAAGGAGGCAATCACACAAGAAATTGATAACGGAGTTCGGCCAAAACCCGACCTACGTCTCCGCTCCCAACTCAACCGTTGAGAGATTCCTACCGCTTGCTTTTCAATGGTTTTAGCAAGAAACCCACTAGGCTTTGAGGTAGCACTAGGACCTATTACAGCTTGCTTTTTGTGGTTTAGCAAGAACCCACTTGCTTTTAATGGTTTAGCAAGAACCCACTAGTCTTTTTACGGGTGAAGACTAGCTCACCGAGACACAAGCCTTTTAAAGGAAAAGCTTGAGAAAACCTCTTCACACCTTAGTGGTGGTGTGAGAACCCAAAGAAAGAGGGGATGAGAAAAGGGTTGGGGTTTGTAGGCACAAACCCAATTTTAAAGCTCAAAATAAATAAAACAATAAAACCCGTATTTGGGAAGACTTGGGCGCCAAAGGTTGAATGGAGTTGAAGACGTGCACTCCCAAGCTTCTTGAGTGGAGCTCCTTGGATGTGGAAGTTGTTGGAGCTATTGAGGTTCCTTTGAAGGAAGTCGCCGGAGGTACGCCAAATGATGAACAACGTGTCCGTGGGCTTCCGTATAGTTCCGGTAATGTTCCTTAGGCTTCCGGGGGATCAAGGTCCTTTATTTATAGAGGGGGAACCCTCATATGGCTGTTGGAGGCCTTTGGAGCCGTTGGAAAGGCTTTCGGAGCCGTTGGGAGGCAAGTGGAGCAGCCTGGTCAAAGCCCCAACGGCTAGTTTGACTGGCTCCACCGGCTGGCCGGTACAGTCCCACCGGCTGGCCGGTGCTTGAGGAAATTGGGAGATTTCGAGACTTGGCTCCACCGGCTGACCGGTGGATGGGCCACCGGTTGGCCGGTGCCTTGGATGTTGAGAAGGAGGTTGGTCCAGGCCCCACCGGTCGACCGGTGGAGGAGCCACCGGCTGGCCGGTGGAAAGACAGTAGGTCTCACTATTTGTGCTGGGTGCCACAGGTCGACCGGTGACAGAGCCACCGGTCGACCGGTGGCAAGACAGTAGCTTGCACTTGTGTCTGGGTGCCACCGGCTGGCCGGTGGTCAAGCCACCGGCTGACCGGTGGACTGAATTTCAGTCCACTTGATGTCCATTCTTGGGCCAACTTCTTGGCAACCTTGTGCCTTTCAATCAAAAACACTTCAAACAATGTTAGACACATATAAAAGTGATTGTGATCATGAAAATCAAAGAGTGTGGGGTACAACAAAATCGTCGTTACAGTACAATGTCATGGAAGAGTCATACTTACTCAAGTCTTACCATTAGTACTAATGTTTCATCTATGATTATATATTGAAATTGAGTAAAAGGATTACATTTTAATATTTCATTGAAAATGATTAAATTTACATACACTTCATACTTATTTTCAAAAACACCTTTTATTCTAATTACAATGTTGTTATCCAGTATTCTTAATAGATTGCATATTATATTTTTCCAATTTGTTCAGACTCTATATTCACATCGATGTCCATGAATTTTTTTTTGAAATATTTTAAAATAACTATTTGTTTGAGGATAATAATGTGGGGATTTATATTTGGCATTATGGGAACATTAGTATAAACCTTGGTACCTATATTTATGAAAACACTGATTATAGAACATATCCCTATCATAGAATATGAGGATATGTCTATTTGGATTATAATTTCTTACGGATTTTTTAATGTTTTGATTTTTTGGTTTTACAAGAAAATACATACCTATGTGGATATTGAAAATTGGATGTGGCTATAACCCAAATTGTATAAAGACATAATATATATATATATATATCATATTTTTAAGTAAACATTCATTAAATTACACAAACACTAGAGGATTATAAATGAATAATAACTTTTGGAACATGGAACCTTAAACAACTGGTTCATAAAATTTCTATATGATCTCAAAAATATTTCTTCATAATGGGAATCCTTTTTGACACAACATTCATAGTTCTGTTCTTTATATCCCGGTGAATGGAAACCTAAGAAAATAGTGATCTCAAATGCTTGGTAAGGTTAAAAATTGGGAGATATCAATTATAAAAGGACAATAAGGTAATTAGAAAAAAAAATTAACATTTTAAAATTTAAACCCACTATTTCAATTATCATAGACGTAAGTCATTAAATAAATCATAATATCCCATTATAAAAGTAATCTCAATGAATAATGATCCATGATTGAATAACATTGGAATATGACACTGAATTATAGAATACACATAAGCATAGATAATCATTTAATTAGTAGCCATGGATATTTTCAATGTCAATCATAGTGTAATGGGTTTATTCCCAAAACCATCCTTGTATACAAGGTTCACACCCAAGGCTATCATGGGTGATATAGCCCCTTACTCAGATGGGTTCACTCCCCATTATGGTTATGTTTATTACATGAGATATCATTACATTACAAATTTATCAAAGGGAGATGTCGGTCCCACCAATCACATAAGGAAAACTGTAAATTATTCTTCGAGAAGATCATAAATCAATCATCATATCATGAACCTTGAATGTAAACGGGTTTCATAAATATTATATCATAACATAACCATTGAACAAGAAATAGGTTTCATAAAACTAATTTGATAACAAAAATAAATCATCTAGTGAAATAATAATAATGGTATACATGGATAAGATTCATAATAAATCAAAATTAACATCAACAAATATCACCTTGGATGGAAAACTATTTTGAATGATCACCTGGAATAATTATTCCGAAAAATTACCATTCTATTTTGAAAAAACATTTTTAATGTTTCGCACTTATAAAAGAAAAAAAATATTTTAAAATAACCTAGTAAAATTAAATTGTAATCATAAAATAATTGAGGTTTCATGATAGTTTAAAAATACAATAATGTTGTATATGTTAAAAAACTCCTTCTGTATTTTCATTGGAAAAGTCACAAATAACCTCATTCTGAAAACATCCAAAATATTTCATTGAAAAAAATTTATTAAAAAGTTATAATTATGTAAAAATTAATTCAAAGACTATAGGAGGATATTAAAAAATTTCAAGACATATTTAGAAAAAATGTACATTGAATTGAAATGTTACCTACTAGGGATTTACACATAAATAATGCTAAATAATGATGGGATTGTTAATTAAACACTTACCTCATGTTTTTCCCTTTCCTTATTCACATTCAGTTGTACTATATAATAAATGTTTATTTATTATATATATATATTTTGTAACTGTATATATATCATACAATTTATGATTTATTTATAATATCTTATCACATGTTTATTAATAATTTATTATTAAAATCGCTATTCTGTGTGATAATTCTTGCATTTTCCAAGAATGTTTTGGATCGGTATTCATAGTCTATATTCTTTGATCATGGTCCTTTCATATAAAATTTATTAATAATTTTATAAATATAATATAAATTTATTATATAAATATTTACACTCATTATTAATAAGTGGACACATAAATATAATTTACACAGTTTAGGGAGAAGGTAGGTTGTACATACACAAGAGCTGTGTTTCAATTTTTCAACTAATGGAATTAAATAAAAGTAAATAATACATCAACTATAAATAAGAAATATTATATCTTATATATCATATATATTCATCAAATTCATCGTGTTGACCATCCATGTGAGATATAAATGAAAACTGAATCACATCAAATCATGGATATGGTAGTGCATACACACACAAGAGAGATGTTATCATTTCCAAAAATATTGGATGATAATATGGTTGATAATATTACAATTTAATAATTATATGTGGGTCATAAATATAATTTATAAATATAAAAACTATAATAATAACCATATATAAAATTTCATGGTGAAAATTTAATTATATCGCTGCTTGGAGACTGTAGGACATATGTAGGCATGAGCAATACTTTCACTACTGGTTTTATGGGTATAAGGGAGTATAATGGTGTTTCCATATTGAATAAAATATTATATAATATTATGTATACTTTAGTAGTTATTTAATGATAAATATCATAGATTTAGCGGAGTTAATTGATAGTTGAAAAGGAAAGTTATAGGATAGAATGATTTTCTCTTCATTAAAAGGTCTCTTTTATATCACCTCTAAAGGGCTCTAGGGCTGGCAATTTGGGAATAAAAGTATCCAAACTCGACCTTAAACATTAAATAATCTTGTAGGTTCCATTAAAAATCATTTATTTACATTCCCAAATATCATTTTAGTTTAGAGTTTTATAAAATTTTGACATAATTCATATATATCAACGAAAAACCATACAATGTGGGTACAACTAAAACAAAGTCTATTTTTTAATAATAATATTTTTTTATTAAAAACCTGAAATTTTTTCATGAAAATTCTTCACAACATTCATCTTAGCTTCACCTATTCTCTTACCCATTATGAATCCTTTTGAATTTTTTTTTAAAATATGGGTTGAACAAAAATAGTTCAGTAAGGTATATAAAAGTAGTATAAAAACCATTAGTATATGAATACATATAAACATATTAAAGCATTTTCACAAAGACATACATCTCACCTAATGTGTTCCAGATAGTTACTTTTGAAGACATGAGATTTACATAAGACATAGAAAATAAAATTAATACTACAAAATTTACGTAAATAATTACTTAATTAATATTATAACCATCATGGATATCATATGATTTGTAACCCTTATAGAAATCTCAAAATATATACCTCACACCTACCTTATAATATAACCCCCACAACTACCTTATAGTGTAACCATCAGTTGTACACTTGGATTAACAATATGGTTGAACTCTAATATATACATAACCAATTATTTGGAGGGATATATAGGTCCCATCCATTATTATAAACAATTCCATGGAACCAAAAATTTAGTCATAAAACATGCATAAATTCATAAAAACAATTACTTTGAATTTTGTAAAATAGAAATTTAAAAGATGATTTTTAAAGGAAAGCCCATTACAAATATCATATATTTGATGTGATAATTGATAAAAAATGGAATATGTATATACAATATAAATAAACCTATTAAAACATAAGATAATCAAAATTAATTACACAAATATTTCATAATACTGCATAATTAATGATGTATAAGTATATCCTAAAGAATTGAAATTGGGTTAACAATTCAATCACATCATACTCATATATCCTAAAATGTGTAAAACGTGTTTTATAATCGTTCTAAAAGTGTTATTAATATATTATATAACCACATTAATATTTATAATTTCTTATATTATATTATCATAACATCTTTCAACCCATAAATTAATGACATTTTGTTATTTTCATTGGTTCAAGGGCATTCATTTCATTGTTTCCAATGTTGGTTTATAATGGATTTTATTATAAAAATTGAAAAAAACTCAATTATTGAAATTAAATATTATTAATTAACATACATAATACTTAATGTACCTATGTATCCTTTCAGATATGTGTTATGAGTATGAATCATTAGATAAAACATAAGTGATGAACCTTAGTTTATTTTGGTGAATTATGATAATTACGAACTAGATATTTTTATTAATTAATATTATATAAAAAAATGGGTCCATGACATAATATAACATATAATTCACATAATAAAATATTATTTTACAATTTTAATTTTTTTATTACTAGCATTGAATGTGGTATTAAAAATTGAAAACACATCGTCCATGATGTTGGTAAATCAACACATCCAAGAAAATGTTTTTATTTATAGAATAAAAGGCAGAGAAGAATAAATATGATGATGAGTTTTTACATATTTAGGATAAACATATATTATATATAATATTATATTATTTTCATTCCACTTTGGTAAGGGGAGGTGAAAAGAGTATAAGAACACGAAAAAAATTTAAAAAATTGAAAGAGGATTTTTACATCTTGAATCCTCCTCCTTTAGAACATCCTTAAGGTATTTCCTTTTCACAATTTGGAAATACCATCTGGTCTTGGAAAATAATAATAGTATTGAGAAGGTAATGGGAGAAAAAATTTCGGATACAAGGTTTTGAGGTTTGAGGATAGGAGGTGGTTATGGTTGGAAATTACAGTAGAGGATAGGAGTGTTTTCTCATTATTATACTAATTTCTTTATTAATTTGGCTCTAGAATATGAATAGAAAGAAATATATAATTAAATATTTTAAAACATTTAATGGTAGTTTGTGATTATAGTGCTTATATCATTCATGACTCAATTAATATTGTATTTAGCTTATAATGTATATATACCGTAAAGTATCATTTATCACGATTCACCGAAAAATCATGTATTTTAGAAAAATCCCAAACATTCACCCCAAATATTTTTCAACATGTAGAATTTAGAAATTAACTAAATTTTTAGAAACTAATTTTATATATATAAGAAAAATTATTTTCAATAAAAATCTTAATTTATAAAGAAAATAGAAATTTCAAAATTTCAACTAATTTTATAACTCATTGTAAAATTAATTAAAGTCTTGCTAAATTATCTTATAATTGTATGGTAGTAAAATAATAATTTTTGAATGTATTTAAATAAAATTAGTTTTATTTTATATCATTTAATTATTTATAAAATTGAAATTAAATACGTGTGACTTATAAAAATACCTACAATTAATTTATCATTTCTAAAAAATTATTTACTTATTCAGTGACATAAATATATCATGATTACACTTATAAGATACAAAAATTATATATAAACTCTCATAGGTGAAGTTAATATTATATTTTCCAAATTACTATAATTAATGTTCATGTTACTATTACATCAATATAAATTCCTTAAATTCTTATAAAATTATAAAATTATAACCAATTTAAATATTTAATTGAAGAATGAAAAAAATAATTTTATTAGAATGTAGGTTGTCACATTTACCCCACCATTTGGAAATTCTTTTCTTGAAATTTTTATTCACTTATTAAACAATTAAATAAAATTTCCCCTCATGGAATTTCCTTATTCCCTTCCTGCTTCATCAATCATGTTGTTTCTACACAAAACCATAACCTGGTGGATTACCTTTTTTAGCAACACATTCTCTCTATTATCAAGAATATGATTAGGGTTCACATTATAAGAAATGGATTCTTCTTGTTGAACTAGTTTTAGGATAAAAACATGATATGAATGTGGAATATACTTTCTCAACATCAAAACATGAACATGATTTTGTACCTGACCTAAAATAAAAAGAAAACTTACTCGGTAGGCGACTAGTCCAACATTCCACAGAATTTAATAAGGTCCAACATACAATGTACATAAATTTACATTCTTAACCAAATGAAAAACTCTTTTCTAGGGTGATATTATAATTTAAATATGATCACCTACCACAAAAGAGAAGTCTATCCTCCAGAAGATGCATATATTTTTTTATTACTCTAAGATATCCTCATGTGTTGCTGGATTATCATTAATTTCTCATCAATATTTCCAAATTTTATGGTCCCATCATCTTCCATTCCCTGATTTAATCCCAAAAAGTGGGAGTTCCACATCACTTTGAAAATAATTCCTTAAAAGGTTCCATATTTATACTGGAATGAAATATATTATTATAATAAATCTCAACTAACGAAAGATGTTGATCCCAACATTCTTTGTAGTCCATTGAACAAGCTCAAATCATATCATCCACTGTCAAAATTGTTCTACCAATCTATCCATGCTATTTATGATGAATAGTAATGGTGAAATCTATTTTGTTCGCAATGACTTCTGATGTCCTTTCCAAAAGATAGAAGTGAACCCGAGATCTGTGTTAGATACAATGCAAAGAAGAAATCAATGTAACCTAACAATATCTTTAAGGTACATTCGAAAAACTGGATCCAATGACATGATGACTATATTAGGAAAGAAATGTCTAGATTTAGTACGTTGATGAACAATAAACAAAATATAATTATTACCTAGATATGTATTTGGTATTCCCACCATAGATTCCATGAATATATTTTCACATTTCTACTCTAGCACTGGGAAAGGCTAAAGTATCCCCTTTTATAGTAATCATTCTGATATAACTATGTTTCATGTCCCAAATTTCATAGTAAAATTTGAAATATCTCTTTTCATTCCATCCCAATAGTAATACTTTGGAAGGTACATGTACTTATTAGTACTACCAAGATGAACTGAAAATATAGAACTATAAGATTCATTTAACAACTATTTCTTCAACTGTGAATCAGAAGTCACCCATATCTTTTTAGATATCTTCAAAACACCATATTTAGTAATGTTAATTTCTCAAAACATACCCTTTTTAACCATTATAAACTTTTTATGTAACTCAGGGTCTCCCTTCCATGATTTCTTAATTTTATCTCATAGAGACGGCTAAAGTAACCCTTAAAACAAAATAGAGGAATTTCCTTCACCAAATACTTTCAAGGAAAATTTCACCAAATAATTAATCAAGTGGTCTTATTTCAAATGTAACATGGTTAATGATACATGATGTTATCAACCCAAGTAATTAATCACTTTTTTAGTTTTTTAGGATGTTAATTGATAATGTAATTATAATTCTTTATCAGTTCAATCCATATTCTTTGCCTCTTGTTTAATTCCTTATGAATAAATATATACTTCATAATTTTATATTCAGTATATATTTCACCTTTTTCTCCATAAAATGATTCCTCCAAAATTTCTGAGAGAAAACTATAGCTTCTAATTCTCAGTCATGTGTGGGATAATTTAACTCATGGGGTTTTAGTTATCTTCAAGCCTAAAAAATTACCTATTTATTCTGTATCAGAACAAAACTGTGTCCCTTCATTGAAGCATCACTAAAGATAACAAATTCACCATTTCTAGAGTTCAGACCCAAAATTGGAGCATTCAACAATCTCTTCTTTACTTCCTAAAAACAAACATGACATTTTCTTTTCCAAATAAAGATAACACATTTTCATGTTAACATATCTAGTGGGATAGATAACAGTGAAGTATTCTTAAAAAAACATTGGTAATAAGAAACAAATCCATCAAAAATATGAATTTCTGCAACATTTATATGTATTATCCATTCATAAAATACTTTTTTGCTATGATCAATTATTACTCCATATTTATTTACAATGTTCCCAAGAAAGATATGATCTTGAATACAAAAAATCACATTTTATAAAATTTCTTCATAACATATTTTTTTTATGGTTTGGAATAAAATACCTAAATGGTTTTAATGATCATCATAAATTTTTTAAAATGAAGAAAAAACCATTAACAAAATGAACATAAATATTATCAATGTATTCATGGAATATTCTATTTATAAGAACTATGAATACAATAAGAAATTTTTTTAAACCAAATGCCATAAAAAATTATAATTCTCATATCTGGTACAAAATTCCATTTTAAATATGTCATCCTCCTTAACCTTGATCTGATGATACCCAGATCTAAAGTCAATCTTGGAAAAATTCAAATCTCCCAGAATTTGATCAAATAATTCATTGATATAAGGAAAAATATACATATTAATAACAATAATAATATTCAAAGATATATATTCTATTTAATTCCCTATGTAACTATCATTATTTTAAATGTAAAATATTTGAGAACCTCTTGATGATGTGCTAGGTTGAATGATTCCTTAAACAAAAAAAATCCTACAACAGCTTTTACAATTAAATAAGTTTCACTCGATCCCATCGATAAGGGGTTTTTGAAAATGAATTATCATCAGTAATCACATGAATAATAAATTTATCTTCCTTATATGGTATAACACTAGTTATGTCATTAGGAAAAATATCCAGGTATTCAATTAGCATTGTAAAATCATTAATCTCAACAATTACCTCATTTTACATAATATAAACAACATAACACTCATTTAATTAGTTTTATTGTATATCAGCTTCATGATATGTTAACAATTGTATGGGTTTATTCTTGTATAAAAATCAAAACACTTCCTAAAAATCATCTTCTTTATACCTACAATCAATATTATCATGACAAATATAAATCCAATACAATCCAAAAATGACATCAATATTACTAAGGAAAAAACAAAAAGGTTTTCAGGTAATTTATTTCCATAGAAAACAACAAAAAGATTATTGTAATGCCTTCATTCAATAATAATTTCCCTGAGTGTTTTAATCATAATTTCGAGTCTCATTTCTTGGGGTGAAATTATCAAATTACACGAAAATTTGTCAAAAATAAAAAGAACGTGTAGACCATAAATCTATCAATAAATTATATAAATATTAGTAAAAAAAGCACCTAAAACCACATCATTGAATGGCCCAAAATCTACTGACATAGTTTTAATATATATCACAACATCTTTCTTCTTATAATATGGTTTCTTTCCGTCATTCAAATATTTCGTTGGGCATGTATTTTCATAATGATCCATCTCACCACATTTAACACAACTTATAATTTTTAATATTATAATTATTTTTAATATATTATTCATTACAATCTCGGCCATATGTCCAAACATACAATATCCAAAATAATTCATAGTTTTGTTAAGGCATTCCCTAGGGAAATATTTCCTATATTTTTCACAATCTAAAAACAATACCTCCTTAACATCATATTTCTTTGATTGATTCTAACCCATATTTAGCCATATTGACTCCTTCATCCACTTCTTGTTAGAGTAAACAAAGTCTTCATAAAAATAAATTTCTATTGTCTCAGCATATTAGATGATTTTCTTATAACATTTGAATTTATGGGAGGTCAATTTAATTCAATATCTTGGCTAAAATCATTAGATAAAATGATTTATTTTTCTATAAAGATCCCAAAATGATTTGAAGTGTACCTTTACTATCAGGGCTATTTTTTATACATATCCACTAAATACTCCTCCTTTTTGCAATTCAAGGTATTTTCAATCGTATGTCAAACCATCTTAGGTAAATATTTCTCAAGGAATATATTTTTAAATTAATCCAATTACTAGGCATCAGTCTTATTAGTATCCTTGATATTGTTGAACAATGACCACCACTTTTCAGATTAACATTAATGAAGATGAATGTAAATACTAACAATTTTATAATATAAATGCCCAATAACATTGAATATCTTTTCAATGGAATTAACCCATCCTTCTGCCACCACTTAGAGAGAATATTCATAGACTTCATAATGGTGTTCCCTCAAGAAAAGTTCCACTATAATGTTATTCCATAATAGTAGCTCTGGTTATTATACTGCATGGAAAATACTATTATTTATAGACTATGAAAACATAGACATTATTGTCACTATCTATTTGGTTCCAATTCCCATCAATCTGGGTTTCAGATTCAGAATGATATCATCCTCTCAGTGCCTTACTTCTTTAGCTTCTCTGTTTCTTCTGTAGAAAACCATTTTAAACAAACATATATTATATAAAGAAAAATTTTAATCTTTCCATTCTACATTATTTCAATAAAAAATAAAGTAAAAATCATTTATATAATTCTATTAATGTAATCTAAACACCTAAATTCTTCTAAATAGTGTTATGATGCCAACTATAAAGAACTGACCATAAACATTGCATAATCTAGAAAACTCATTTAAAATTCACTTCTTTATATTCCAATAGATATTTTTGTTTTATATTTTTAAATAATATTAGCATAATTAATACATATCAAACCAAAATAATACAAAGTTTGTAAAACTAAAAAAATATACATTTTTTCAGAATGCTAATTGTTTTAATAAATATATGAAATAGTTTCTTGAAATGTCTTCACAAAATTTATATTGGACTCTCCATTTCTCATACCCAAACATAAAACCTATTAATTTTTTTTAAATGTAGGATGAGAACAAAAATCTCATTTTGGGATATAAAATCTGTAGAGAATCTTTTTGTACATTAATACTTAAACATATGAAATAATTATCACAAAGATAGAATTCTCACCCAATAAGTATCATATAGTTACATTGTGATGACATGATATTTTTGTAAAACATATAAAACATAAAAATACCATAAAAGTAACATGGTTAACTACTTAAGTAATGTTATTTCAATTTTTTCTATCATATGATTTGTAACCCTCACAACTACCTTAATCCTCATGACTACCTTATGGTGTAACTGTAACAGTTACACATGGAATAACCACTCCATTGATCTAAAATATAAACACAATGAATTCATTGGTGGGAGATATAGGTCCCAAACATCATCATCAAAAATTACCAAAAACCATAAAAAATCATAAAACATAAATAATTTCATAAAAACTCTACTTTTGAATTTTATAAAATTTAAATTTAGAATAAGATTTTAAAAGGAATTTCTCTTACATATATCATATATTTGAAGTGATAATTGATAATAATAATTAAATAAGTGCATAAACTATAAATCCATAAAATAAAAAATTATATATAACAAATTAAGTTTAAAAATAATTCTTAGTATAACATACATAATGATGTTGAAGGATAACCCAAAGCATGGAAATTGGGTTATGAATTCCCTTTCCTAGGATTTGTATCACATAAAACGTGTTCAAAACTCCTATATAATGGTTAAAATAATGATATTCATATATTAAATAAAAATATTAATCATTATAATTACACATATTATATTATTACAACACTTTTCAAACCATTTATTAATAATATTTTGTTATTTTCAATGTTTCAGTGGCATTAATTTCATGGTTTCCTTGGTTGGTTTATTATGGATTTACTTATCGAAATAAAGAAAAACTAAAAAATTGAAATTCAATGTTATTAATGAACTTATATAATATTAAATTCTATTATATATCATTTTTTTGTATTGTATGAGTATTAATCATTAGATAAAACATTAGCGATGAACCTCAATTTATTTTTGTGAATTTTGATCATTACTAACCAATTTTGTTTTATCATTTAGTATTATTCATAAACACTTCACATAGAACATTATAAAATAATATTTATCCATATTAATGTTTTTATGATTACACATGAAGGAGGTAACTGAAATTGAAAACACAACATCCACGATGTCGGTAAATCTACTCATAAGGGTATTTGTATTTATTATAATAAAATAAAAATAATTGAAAATAAAATAAGTGAAAATGAAAGAGGATTTTTACCTCTTGTATCCTCCTCCATGAGAACCTCCTTATGGCCCTTGGTTTTGGCATTTTGGTGAGATCAAAAGGTCATACATGTGGGGAAGATTCTTTGGAATGGAATGAGACAATAATTACTCAAGATACAAGTATTTGAGGTTTGTGGAGAAGACGTGGTGAGAGGTAGTAATTATAATAGAGGAGAGGGGTGTTTTCTCATTATTAAGTTCATTAATTTATTAAATTGTCTCAAGACTATGAATAGTTTGAGTAATATCATAAAATATATTAAAATAATTAGTGGAGTCTATAGATTATGGTTATTACATCATTCATTACTATAGGAATATTTTATTTTTCTTAAATACCGATGTACCGTAAATTGCTTTATTTCACAATTCATCAAAAATTCATGCATTTCAGAAAAATAAAAAAATTACACCCCCATTTTTTGACATGTTGAATAAAAAATGAACTCTATTTTATGAAAATAATTATCTGAATATGAGAAATATAATTTTAATTAAAAAATAATTTATTCAAAAAATACAAATTTTAAAATTATAACAAATTTTATAACACTTTGAAAATTTAAATAAATCCTCATAAAATTATATTATAATAACAATACGAAAAAATAATAATATATGAATATATTTTATGAAAATAAATTTTCAGTTCAATCATTATATTTTTTATGAAATTATAATTAAATATTTAAGACTTAGGACAATACCAACACTCAATCTATCATTTACAAAACATTTATTTTCTTATTCCATAATATAAATATATCATGATTACACTTATTAGATAAAAAATTTATTTGGACTCTAATAAGAGAGTTTAATATTATATTAGCCAAATTAATATTCTTAATGGTCATGTCACTATTCCATCCAAATAAATTCCATAATTTCAATAATCATATCGTATTTCATTATACATTTATAAATAATTTAACTATTAAATTATATAAAGAAAAAAATTATAAGTACCAGAACAGTTACAAAAAGATCCTCTATAATGTTATTATGTAATTTTAGAAAACAAATTGGTATAATATATGCGATATACAAGGCTACCTATGCTGAAAATTAGTGTGGGGGAGAAGTACTTTTAGAATTAAGGTGGGGGAACATTATGAATTTAAAAAATGATTAAATTATAATAAACTCGTTATCAATATTTATACCTTCAAATGGTTGTTTATTTGAATATAAGATCATTTAGGGTTGTAATATCATCAAACAATTTATTTTAGACAACTATTGGATTAATTTTAAACCTTATCATATTGATTAACCCATAGTTACATATTTTAATTTTAATTAGGGTAACATCATTTTAAACATTTTCGATTTGATTTATATCATTTTCGAAAATATTATAATAAAATTTTACTATTTAATTATTTTTATGATATTTAAATAATTTAATAAAATATTATATTGATAAAATATAATTATTATAAAATTTTGACACTATTAATTACTTTAGCATTAATAACATCAATAAATCACTTGGAAATTGATAAAATTATTTTCAAACATAAAAAATTGAAATATTCATTTATAAAATTCATGGATCACCTTATGTTTATCAAATTATAAAACTTTTAATATTTTTAATATAGATCATTTGAATTTTCGATTAATGTAATCATTACTACATCATTTTTGTGTTAGTGTTTAAGGAAATTATTTAATTCAAAAAAATAATAAATAATTAAAATCCGGAATATATATTCATTGGGAATAAATATTATATAAATATATATTCATAACTGAGTTTTCCCTATGTGAACTCATAAATGATATTATAAACTAACATAAAGTTATTTTTTTCACTTTTGTTGGATTAAATAATATATAAATCATTTTCATGGGAACATTTATTTTAAATAACTAAATTTTGAACACTATTTAATGAGGATAGTATTTAATTTATCCATTAAAAATTTGCCTAAATATATTTGACCATATCACATATTTTCACCCTAAATTTACCTGATTTACCCTTTATCGAGGTGATAAATTTTACAATAGTTACTATTAATATTGATAAAAAATAAAAGGGGATTAATTAAAAAAATTTGATCCTACTAATTATAAATATGTAATTGACCTTATCTAATATAATTAATATTAAACGATAAAAATAAATTTTAATGTAAGTGCGCAAAATGTGAATAATAACTTTTAAAGAAAAATAAATTTTTAAGAATAAGACAATATTTATTCTCATCATGTGCATAGAAAAATGATTTAATTATTTGTAATGAATTTTATCAACTTAATTGTACATTAATAACATTAAAATTATTAAAAAAATATTTATTAATTTAATATATTGATATAAAATAATTTCACCAACCAAATAATATCAAAAAAAATATTAATTTTATTTTAAAATATTTTTGTTTTAATTTATAATCAAAAATTTATTTTACAAATGTATATACATAATATTTTTTTAATTTAGTTATTACATTTAATTCATGAAAATGTAAAGGCTAGGTTATAAGAGAGACATAATATTTTAATAATGTTACACGGTTCGATTAAACTAGTTATTGTGGGAAACACTATATATTGTAAAATAAAACTATATAAAGATAAATATTTCATAAACATATCAAGGTGTTACATTATACTCCAATTGAAATGAATTTTTTCTTCAAAATTTAGTAGTTATACACAAATATATGATGATACCACTTCTTCATCATGTCTTTAGGTTCCCATGTAGCTTCTTCAAATGGGAGGTTTCACCTAAAAACGTTAACAATGTGAGTGGTCTTGATTCATTAAAAATTGTCTCTAGGATCCATAATCTCAATAGATAATTCATTATATGAAATATTATGAAAAATTGGGTTTTTAAATGATTTTAGTACATGTTAACAATTATTTACATACTTTTTGAGGGATGATACATTCTAGAAATCATGAATTTGAGAGAGATCTAGTAGAAGGGTCTATTGAAAAGATATCATCCAAATGTGATAAGACATTTTAAAAAGGACCAATATAACATCATATTAGCATTATCTTATTAACAAATATCATATCTCTCTTCCAGGTAGATATTTGTAGTAAAACATTTTCACCCACTTGATGTTATTGATCTTTTTGATAGGTGTCATCATAAAGATTTGTCAACTCTGAGATTCTCTTATATGTTTTTGAATGTAACTAACCTTCTAGATCAAATCCTAAACGATATCATGTTCCAATAATAGTATTTATAAATTTTTTTTTAATATGTTGGTGTTGTTCACTTCATATTATAGTGGTCAACATGAGTATCCATCTAAATGATGAAGTGGAAGCTATTAATGTAGGAAGATTATACTAAAGGTATGTTTTGATCACAACCACCTTTTAAATAAATATATAAATCTATAAGAATTTTTTTAAGAGTTTTAATGGATATCTCAAACTAAACATTTTTATTGGAATGCTAATAAGATCTAAAATGAAACCATGTATTGGGAGATTACTAAGGACTTCACAAGAACAACACTGTAAAAAACTAGATCCCAACCATTTATAATAGAAAGTGTTATTTCATGATTTCATACTACTTTATTAATATTTATATTCTAAAAAGCTAAATAAGAGATAAACATTCATTAATATTAATAAAGTGTTCTAACTTCACATATAGATCGACTATAACCCATATATCAGTATGTCCTTTAGATTCTTTGCAGATTCCAATGACCAAATTTGTGGTGATTTCCCCATTTCTGTTTTGGTGTGATTAATGGTTGTAACATCCAATTATATATAATTTCTCAGTAATAAAATTATTCAAATCCAAGAACCAAGAAACATACTCTGCAATATCAGTCATCATTCTATCAAACCAGAAATACACATTAAAGTGTCTATATATTATTTTTACATCTAGTATGAATAGAGAATGATGAACTATGCGACTCATCCAATTCCCCATTCTTCAAATCTTGTATGGGTGAGAAATATAAATGGTTCATTATCTATATTATTCCATCACAGTCATTATTGATCTCATGAACATTTATCACCTTTTTTCACATCTATATTCAATTCCTCTATTGAATTCTCTTGGAAATATGTTTTAACATTCATTTCACTAATATAATATTCCCCCTTTCCATTAACATTTATAGATAAATCCATTATAAATACATAAATAATGGATCATTTTTTACCCTCATCATAGAAAATATTACATGATCCATTTGGATCAATTTATCTTCCACCATGATTGATTTCCAAAGGTGGATGATTATTGATCATTCATAATCATTAATCATATCCAATAAATATTATTCAGTGCATATGCATATTCTTTCAAGTGAAAATACACTATAAACATTTATGAAAAGTATATATGTCACATGTTTCTCTATAGATATAATTAATCCATATCATTAATGAGAATATAACCTAATCTAACTCTAAACCAAGATATGTGTAATTTTGATCCCAGACCTTTAATTTGAATGAGGCATAAGATATCACCGTTACTTTTTGATGACAGCACATCCAAGTCCCATATAGGATTCATTGCTATAGATCCCAAACAAGTCTCTACTACATGGTAGCATGAGTATAGGTTCATTGTCCAAACTACTTTTCAACTCCGTGAAATCTCCTCAAATTCATCAATATATATTAAATTTACTCATTTTAGAGTGAAATTGGTGATTAGATTAGACAATCATGATAAATAGGTTACAAAACATTACTAATATCAACCCTAACCAAGAAAAATATGGATTCTGATCACCATGGTTAGTATAGTCCATATTCTGATAACTTCTGTCTTTGAATGATCTATTTTTATACCCATACATGAGATTATATGACCCAAAAATGAAACATTATAAATAAAAAATTCACTCCTAGTAAATTATTCATAATGACTCTCCTTCAATAGGGTCTTCTACATGATACTCAATTGAATATCCTGATTTTCCTTTCTATTTCAACACATAATAATATAATCTATAAATACTAAAAAATATGATCATGATAGTCTCTAAATACTCTATAAAATAAGTCATTTAAGATATCAAGGCTATTTAAAAGACAGAAAGGAATCACTGTAGATCCATAGTTTCCATATCATTTATGGAATGTTGTTTTGGTTATATCCTCTTTAATATACATCAATTGATTATATCTTGATGGATGGTAATTTTTTGAAAATTATTGATCTCCATGTATTTGATCCCATAAATAATAAATATAGGGAATATGATACTTCTTATTAATTATGATTTTTTATGCCCGTGATAATTAAAGAAAAGATACATCAACCTATTTTTATTTTTAAATAATAGAACTCTCTCAATCAATAGTGATGCAATAGGGATAAAAATCAATTACCAATATTTTCTTATAATTTTTTATTTAATTCCTATAACTAAATTGGGGATATCATATATAGTGTATTCAAACTAGGTATAACACCAGGTATGAGTTCAATTGAAAACACAAAATAACTATTAGTTTGAAGACCTTGTAACTATTTTTTTAATACCTAAATAAAACCACTTTAAAATAAGTGTATCCTTACTATTGATTTTCTCCCCATCCTTCTGAGATAGATTGTGTTTCTGTTTAGGAATTAATACCCATGAGTTAGAAAAAATTTCCATTGGATACTAATCTTAATCCTTACATGGATAAATTATTATAATTTTATTCAAAATATGAAATATGACTATCCATTCTAAAAAATTAATATTGTATCCAAATAGTGAAATCCAATCCATGTTAATAATCACAGAGAATTAAACTAAATGGTCAAAAATAATATTTTAATGAATCACTTTCCCAAAAACATCAATCAGAGAGGAACTATAAATATGAGACACAACTATTGTTCCATTATAATCTTTTATAGATAACACAATATCTAATGGTGAAGTTTATTCTATTATACCCTTATAAAATTATTTAAAATTAAAATATTAGATGAATCTGTAATCAAATATGAAATATGTTATTCTATATTGGATGATAATTTTACCATTCACCACATTATCCTTGTAACCCACTTCAAAATTCCAGATTACATATTATTTACCTTTAGATTTAGGATCAATAAATACTTTCTAATGATCATAAAAAAAATTAGATCCAAGAACTTATACGCATAATCCCCATACTCCTTTCATTTGTAGAATTTGGGAGTGGGTGGTGTAATCTATGGATCTTTTTTCCTTTTTAATTATTAGCTAATATGTTCTCATAACTGTGTTATTTTATTTCACGATGACCTTCCTTTTCAAAGATGAATCATTTACCATCCCCCTGAAGAAAATTTTTACCATATTTCATTCCACACTTACAGAAAAAAATGAATGATCATCTTATTTTATCCTTGTTTTTTAGAAATTAATTTAAATCCAATTATAATTTTATAACAAAACCATGATATTGAAGAAAACTCTGATTTCCATCACCACCTTGAGAACACATCATACAATTTCTCTATAAGTAAAAAAGTATTTATAGCTAATTCCTTTTGGATACTACAGTTTTGAGACACATAAGAATCACTCAATTTTACATTTTGGTATAATAATTAAACAATAGGCATGCCTTTAATGCAATGTAAAATTTTTCTCATAACTGAAAATGGAATCATCATACTTTTTATTTATCTTAAGAAATTTATTTTCTATATTTTTATGTAAAATATGAGTTATTTACCTACTGTATACATCCCCTTAAACTCATATCATTACATGGATTCAATTTATTCATTTTCCCATAATCTTGATAATATTCCACTATTTAGAAGCTTCTCCTTTAGACAACCCACATCCAAAAAAACATTCTCAAGGCCTGGGAATTAGAGAATATAAATTAATTTCTTAATGGTTTTGATCGATCGTTGACCCACTTGTTGATCAGAAGATCCACCAGAAGAATTGAGATTTTTCCTCATGAATGATTCAATAGTATTATATTCTATCATTTGATCATTTTTAAATTTAGTATGATTCATATCCTTATGAAGTTGTGTGAGCAGAATAGAAATATTATACATCAAATATCCCATAACATGAACATTCGTTGGAGGAAAATCATTAGATTGTATCTCACATTCATCATTAATGTTATTCCTTTGGGTTCCAACAATTCACTATGAAAACCGTAGTGTAAGAAATATTAACCATAGTGTAAAACCATATAATCATGAAAAATCATTTATTTGATGAATAAATTTTGGAAAATTATTTTTTGATAGCGTATTTTCATACAATGAAATTTATGATCATTATAAAAAAAAATTATTTTACGAAATATGTTAATTATTCCTGTTGTACTATCATATTAGTCTCCAACGATTAAATATAACAATCCTACCATACAAACTTCAATGAAACAATATTTTCATATATAGACATTAAATCAATTTAGATGAGTGTTAATTACATCACTCAACCACATGCTGAATTATTGTATTATTTTCGTTCCTTTGAAAACATAGAAACATAAAAAATTGGTTAACAAAATATCTATATCTCCCTGTTATTTCATCATAAATATCACTATTTTTTATCATATAATACTTAAAATTATTCTTCATGTCCACGGGAATGTAATCATACGAAAAGTGTGAGCTAATATACTTAATGGGGGTAAACATGGTAGATATAAATCATAAATAACAAAAAGTGAATAAGAACATGAACATAATATTTGGAAACTTAAACCTTTAATAACAAATATCACAATCGTGAGTCGTTGAATAAATCTTGTTTTTTCTTAAGACATAATCCTTAAGGAAACATGAGCTATGAGAGAATAAAAATGTCCTGTGATATAGAATTATGACATTAATATAAGCATAGAAAATATAAAAATTTACAGTCTAGGAATTTTTAGAGGACTATCATAGTGAAATGGGTTCAGTCCGTAAACAATATTAGAAGCCAAGGTTTACTCTCAATACAATCGTAGTGGATAATATTCCCAATGAAACTAGGTTCACACCTCATTAAATTCATATTTATCACATGAGATATTGTTTTTTAAACAATGAGTTGGAGGTAGATATAAGTCCCACCAATAACATAATTAAAATCATTCACATGTTTTCCATATGGACATAAATTATTCATCATATCAGAACCCATTAAAATAAATTGGTTTCATAAACATTTTAACATAGCATAACACATAAAAAATGAAAATGTTTCATAAAAATATTTTTATCGTAAAAATAAAACATAAATAGAAATAATATGAATGATATAAATGGTTAATATCCCCAATAAACCATTAGTTACATCAAAATATTTCATATTTTATTGAAAAATGTTGTTTGAAATATCCCATGGAATAACTTCTGAGAAAAATAACATTTCCATTTTGAAATAACTTTTTATAAAACAAGTGAACTTATTAATGAAAACATTTTATTTTAAAAAAAATTGAAATTAAAATGGATGATTCAAATAATTGAGGTATCAGGAAAGAATATAATTTTCTCATTCTATATAACTTAAAAAATTTACTTTCAATATTTTATTCAAAAAAGAAAAAAAGAACCTCCTTTTTGAAATATTCAAATATTCATTTCAAAAAAGTTGTTAATAGAAAAACAAGTTTGAAATTTAATTTAACATTAATTTTACAATATTAAATAAATTTTTGAAAACCTTTTTATAATATACAGATATGTAAGATAAATATTCCCAAGTGAGGACATAAATACCTAAATAATGATGAATGTGAGATAAACCCTAACCTCAAGTCTCAAAATTTATGGTCCATGTTAAAATATAATATATAAAAAATATGGATTTATTATACATATAATTTATAAATATATATCAATAAAATCTTTTATCATTTACTTATAACATATTATCACCTGTTTATTAATAATTTATTATTTAAATCACTCTTCTAGGTAAAAACTGCTTTGTTTTTCAACCATGTTTCAGTTCGGTAGTCTTAGTCCTTATCCATTAATCATAGACCCATAATCTTGAAAAAATTAAAAAATTATATTTAAAATATATATAATATTTATATATAAATATTTATAATCATTCAAAAAAATTAGATATTGAAAAATAAATTACATCATTCATAGAGACGGTAGGCCATATATATACTTGAACACAATTTCCATTTTTTGACTAATGGAATGAATGAAAGTTAAATATTTATAAATTTTTTTAGAATAATTAATATATCATATATGAAAAAAACAATCCCAAAATTAATCCTTATTACCATCCATTTAAAATATAAATGAAAAATGAATCACATCACAATAGGTAGATGATTGTCCATATGCAAGAATAAGAGACATTACCAATTCCCAAAATATTGGATGATAATAAGGAAAAAAATAATATTACCATTTAATAAGTATAAATGGTTCATAAATATTATATATAAATTTAAAATCCATCATAATACCCATCTATAAAATATATTGATGAAAAATTAATTATATCACTACATGGAGATTGTATGATGTGCATACACATTACTGATACGTTAACATTTAGTTTGATGTGAAAGAGGGAGTATAATATGTTTTGTATAATAATAATAAATTTTTTTCTATGTTATTAATACTTATGTTTTAATTTTATGACAAATATAATAGATTTAGTTGTGGTAATGTATAGTATAAAAATAATTCAATTCATTATAGAGATTACAACTTCATTAATATAACTCATTTTGATCTACTATAAATGGATCTATGGTTGGCCTCCAAGGAGGAAAAACACATATAAAACTTTTATAGGGATGATTATAATATCAATTCATAGAGAATGGTTATGATATAAATCTCCATGTTGTGTAAATAATCACGGGAGGATATGTCCCCTTATAATTGAGGTGAGGTGAACTTAGGAAATAGCTCAATTGATTTAATTATTATACATTAAAAATCAAGAAACATGCCTTAAAATGGTTTTGGCTCTATTTTAAGGCGGTATAAGGTTGTAATATAATAAAATAATAGATTTTAGGAAAGTATTGGAGGAATTTTAAACCATATAAAATTTCTTAAACTATAGTTAAACTATTTAGATTTTACGCATGGTAATGATTTTTTCATTTTTAAAAGATTAATTTACAAATAATGTGAAAATTGGAAAATAACTAGAAAATTTATAGAATTCTAGAACACATAATTATAATATTATTAATTTAATTTCTTTTTATTATTTCTAAATAATTTAATAAAATTATGTTTTTATAAAATAAAATTATATTATCTTTTTCACTATTCAATACATTAAATTTAATGACATGAATAAAACACTTATAATTCTAAAAAAACATACTTTCAAAATCCCAAAAATGTAATTTGAATAAATAAAATCGATGGATTCTTTTATTTATCTCAATTTATACTACTTTTAATATTATTATTATCAATTATTTTATTTTCCATTAATTGAATTATTACTACATCAATGTTTTGTATGTATTTAAGGTAAATAGTTAATTCTTAATAAATATAAATAAATTAAAATGATAAATATTATCTCATTAGAAGTAGAAATACTATTATTATTCATTCACAACAATATGTGTGTCTATGTGAACACATAATTGGTATTTAAAACTATGAGTTGCATTTTGTAACACTCACTAGTTTAAATAATATATATGTTATATTAAAATAGAAGTGGCCATTAACTTACTCAATTAGTAACCTTATATATAATCAAAATAATATAAATCATTAATTAATAAATAAGATTAATAATTATTTCTTTATAACTTAGTTTTGACTTATATTAACTTGATTTACCCTTTACCAAGGTTATAAATTTTAACATGCTTACTATTCATATTAAACGATGAAGAAAAGATATTAATTTGAGAATTTTATCAGCTTAATTATATATATTTAATTAATATTTATAATTTAATACATATAAAATTAATATATTAATTTTAGAGTATATGCACAAAATCTGATATAAATTCATTTTTTGGAAAGAGATGTTTTTAAGATTAAAACTATATTTCTTCTTATCCTATGATTAGAAAAATATTTTTTGAATGTATAAAAAACATTACGAAGTAAATAGTATATAAAAATAATTAATATAATTCAATAACATATATTAATTTTATATATTTTTATAAAATTAATTTTATGTATGAATTATTTTTTATTTCATTAAACCATAACATGTATTTTTAATTATTTTTTAAATTTAATTTGAATCTTGAATTTATTTTATTATTATATAGACTATATATTTTTCAAATTTTAGTTACTAATAGTCACACCCACCATTCGAATAGTTAAACAATAATTGACACATAATACTTTAATAATGTTACGTGGTTCATTTAAACTCATTGTTTCTTGTAAGATAATCTATCCAAGGAATAAAAATGTAAATAGAAATTCTTCACAAAAAAATATATATTTGTTGAAAAATTACATATGGGTAACAAATCTGAATGGGGAAGTGTGTTATTTCCATTGTTATTGGGGCACAATCAGTTGGCATAATACTTCATATTTGGGTAGACACTCCATGTAGATATAATTTGGTTAAATCACATATTATTTACATAAAATTATGAAATATTTTAAGAAATCATTATGATTTGAAGATATACGAAATAATACTAAGCTTACTATTATGAGGATAGGTATCCCTAAATTTATAATTTATTTTATGTATTTCACTAGATCTATAATTTTATGCTATGATTACTAATGTTTTGAGTGAATCTGGTGAATTTAATTATATTGAAACGAAACCTAAAGAAAGTAATTAACAATTTCTCGATAATAGTAATCATTATAGGGTGTTCTCCCCTGATAAAACGAACTTGACTAGTATTGGAGATGAGATTGTTTTAACTAAATTAAGATAATTGAATCATTTTATGACCAATAAACAATATTATATGGAACAACCTATTAATTCAAAACATAATTCTTTAACATTGTAATACTTTATAGAGCATAATAATCCATCCATTAACGGAGTCACCAATCCAATAATAGCTAAAAAGTGTAATAATACATTTTGAAAGATTTTTGTGGATTTGAGAAGTAATGAAACTGTGAGGGTTATTAATTTTTTATATTTATAAATGATTATTTTAATCTATGGTGGTCATTGATTCAAAATAAAAAGGAGGAGGAAATATAGATAATATAATTAAATAATATTAAAGACATATTTCTCATAAAATAATTTCCTACTGATAAATAATAAAATATGGAATGTAAATCTTCCAATAAATGGAATAAGTGAGATTAAAATATTAATGAGTATGAGGAAAAATTTATAATATTAGAAAGTGATCCTATGGAATACATACATAATCTAAAAATTTGGATTTAACTTCAATTTAACTGGAATATTCTAGGACTCCAAAAGGAAATAGTCTCTCAAACATTTTTATAATAAGATGATATGGTACAATGTTTCATCTGAATAGAGAGATAATTATCCATGTAATATTATTTCAATGTAAATCAAGAGAAGTGAAGGGATATTGAGAACCAAGAAAAAATAAGTAGGGAGTTGGAAAATAGGGGAATAATTAATGTTCACACATATGATAATTGCGAAAAGAAACTCTCTTCTACTTACTAGAAGGAAAAGGGTGTTTCATTAATGTGTGGAGGGAAATCCCATTAGTAAAGTTAAAAAAAGGTAAAGGATGAATCTAAAGATTTATAGTGTTTCAACTATAAGGACAAGAAGTACAATGAAAATAAATACATCAATACTCAAGGTAATTTAGATTATAAAAGGATAGGTGAGAAACTCAAATCATATGAAATCACAATATGTGAAATTAAAATCCATTAAGTTGGAATAATTATGCCCTCGTGGTTTATCTAATTACAGATCTACACAAAATTCAATATATTTAATTTATATTTATTCATACCGTGACATTTTGAGGAAGGAATTGTTAAAAAATAGACCTACTAAGGATCTGGTTATAATATATACAATGGTTTCTGTTACATTGAACACTTATTCCCTACTTCTAAGCATAGTTTTATACAAATTTTTTTATTTTAAATAATATTTATTTTTTTGGATTAATAATATTTTTGGTGAATTATTATACAAAACATAAAATAATTTATTATAAACTAATGGTATTATAATTTAAGTGTTAAGTAGAGATTCATTTATATTGGTGTTATGATCGATGTTTTTGGAATTAAGTTATTACTTCTTAGCAATAAGTTTTATTCACATTGAGAATAATATTAACATTTTATATTAATGTTTTTATGTTGGGGGAAGAACCTTTCCTTCTTTTTTGGATCTTAAATTCCATTAATGGTTTATTTTCGTGCTTCATGAATGAAAATTAAACACCGTTATCATTTGAATATGGTTTGAAATTAGGTTAAAACTAATTTTAAAACACAAAAGAAATTATGAAATTTCATTTATGGATATTAATATATAAATTAATTATATTTTATCATATTGTATGGAAAAATAAATCAATAACTCTAGGAAATTCATCATGAAAAATAAAAAATATTATTCTTCTAATAATTTCCGATGAATTTATTATCTTCTAACCCATCACAGATTTATTGTTTTTTGGTAATAAAATTTTACATATCTATGTTCTCAATCACTAAATTAAGGAAATTTTGTTTTATATTTTTCTTATTTGAATATATTTTCACTGACCACTAATGTTATCCATATCTTAGCCTGAATGTCCCGAAGGCCTTATTGTTTATTTTATTATAGATAATCGACCTTTTAAGGGTTCAAGGGGAACCCGTACATGTCATGTAGGCCCAATGCACAAGGCCTGACATACCCGTAATACATGACCCGAAAGCCCAGAGGCATACCTTGCCAAATACATGACCCGTAGGCCCAGCCCACTTGAACTGCCCCTCCCCATCTTTCTTCGTCATTGATCACCGAGCTCCCCACCTTGAATTGCTGATCGACTATCATTTTCCCATACAATGTTGCATGGTGCCTGGTCCCGATGGCGGCTGCCATTCCCTCCCATTCATCCAATCCGGTTAGCTCTGCATCTGGTGGTTGTTACTCCTGTTACTCTGATCCTCTTCTATGTTATCCATATCTTTGAATCCGATTATGAGTTATTTTGGGTAACCCTTAAAGAGACTGTGATATATTCTAAAAATATTATTTCAATGTGATTGTTATAAAATAGTGAAAAAATGGGTTGTCTTAATAGTAATAACTAAATTATGACAAATATTTATAGAGGTTTTATATAATTATAATCTTTTTATTAATTCATAATAAATATGCACATAATTTTTTTCAAGATGCTTTATTCTTAAGAAATATGTATTCTTATAAAATTGTATTTATTTTATTTTTTCATGTAAATTAATATTAATTTAGACACTTATTAATTTTTAATTAAATTAATATAAATTTCGAAATCATAATTTTTATATTTTATTTTTTTAAATTTCTAGGATCTGTTTGAAAATAGATTTTTTTATTGAAGAGTAAAACATACCAATTTTCTTAAAGATATAATTTGTATTCATTAGAAAAATAATTAAACCGTGAAATTAATTTTTCTATTTTATATTATGTTATCATAAGTATCATTTAATTATAAATAATATAAATAATTATATTTTATTAAGAATTATAATTGATTTATTTGTAAGTTCATTTTTTGGCATAAAACACAATTTTCAAAAAACGTTTTTTATATAGAAAATATAATTTTATCTTCACAAATTATATAAATAACTAATAATTTATTATTTTAATTAAATTTAAATAATATTTATTACTTAAAATATTTTAATTCTGATATAATAGTTTATTCAATTCAATGAATGAATGTAAATTCAGTTTTATACATAAAAAATATTTTTCTTACAACGGTTTTCATTTATTTTTTCACACATATTTTAAATTAAATGTATCATGCTTATAGAATTTGAATATTTTAAAATTTATTCCATATTTTTAATAATAATTATTAATGTTATTTAGTAGTATCAATTTAAATTTATGTCATAATGAATTTTTTAATCAGTCAAATGTTTTTAATATAGTCATGGTTAAAACGAGTTTATAGGGGGTTCAACTAAGAAATAAGAGTAGTAATGATAAAAAAAATAAAATTATTTTTTTGAATATATTATGAACTTATATCATCCTAAATTTGAATTATTTTCCATTTTGATCTACTATCACAAGAATGTGACCTTATATTAATTAAATCTTTTAAGTAATTCTATGTGTGTCTTTATCATTACTTACAAAAGGGAACCTCCTCTTATCTCTTATTCTTAATTATTTTGAAATCTAAATTATAAAAATAATTCCAAAAACCATTTCTAGATTCATTTCCTTCGTTCTTGAGAATCTAATCTTCTTTTAAGTCAATTCCAAAAAGGCATTAAGTGTAAGCCAAATGTGGTCATTCAAAGAAGAGGTAATCTTATTTATCGAATCTTTTAAAGACTATTTATTAATATAATTATTATAATTATACATTATATACTAATATAATGAATAAAACTTCATAAATGTTCTTATATGTTATTATAATTATGGGGAAAACATTTCCCCCTCATTTCCAACAAATGGGAGTTAAAAGTATTACTTGTGCGTACGTGTGGACTACAGGATCCACATAGAGATATGATTCATTTTACATAACCATAATTAGTGGTTGGTTATTAAGGTGTATTTAATAGTTATATATTATATTTATGACATAATTATCATTCTAGAACTTTAATATCTTATTTATCTTCTCACATTCCCAACCATTGGTAAATGATAATGTCCCTCTTGCGCACGTGTGGACAACAAACTCTACAAAGCTATGTGATATGTTTTGATCTTTTTTACATGGATATTAATAAAGATATATTTAATTAAAATATATAATATTTATTTTATAATAAATATTATTGAATAAATAATTATTATTTACATTTATTTATTTCCATCAATATAAATATTGAAACATCACTTATGCCCATGTATAGACTACTATCTCCATAAGTGATAGAATTAAATTTTCATAATTGATTTATATAAATAGATATAAACTTTAATATAGATAGAAAATATATAACTAATTTATTTGAATAATATTGAACAATGATCAATATTAAATGACCATAACCATCGAACTGAGATATATATGAAAAACGAAGCAGTTAACACTTTAAATGATCATGATGATTAGATATTGTAAATGAATGGGTGATAAAATGTTTGACGTAAACCATTAATGGAATTATAATCATGAATATGGTTCTATTATTGAATTATAAGATAATTATTTTATTTTATAAAAGGTTTAAAACACTAATGAATAAATTCAGACTTAAGGTAAGAGTTTATTTCAAAATATCATCCATATTCAGGATTATTTATGTATAAGAATCAATTTAATGAATTTTATAATATTTATTTCATATAAACCTAAATACATTATCTAATATCAATATTTTTTAAATAAATTAAAAGATTTATTTTCATTTTCCCTTATCTAATTAAGTAAAAATCAAAATAATGTATATAAGGAAAAAAATTGTTTTGTTATTATGTTGGAAAACGTATTATTTAATGTCAATAGTTACTTTAAAACATATATAATAATTTTTTAACAATTTTAAAATGATTTATCAATATCATTTTTCCCCATTTAAATTTTTTTCTAAAAATTCTTAAAATAAATCTTGTTATCCTTTTTCGAATGAGGTAATTTTATATAGGTTTGAAATAAATAATGGTTTATACATTTTACACAATAAAGTTCCCCAATAAACATGAATATGATTTTTAATTAATATTCACATATAGGTTTACATGTTTATTTTAAATTAAATTTATTTATAATATACTTCAAATTTTCAGATTTTAAATATTTCTAAAAAAGGGGTTTTCTTCAAAACAAATGTTATAGTTATATTTTATAAGTATTTCAATTTATGTAAACATCCATTAATAAATCATGGGATTTACTAGTGTTATTATTTAATAAAACCATCCTCCATATTTGAAATGACTCAATTGTTTCTATGTACTACTTTGAAATATATTAATTAGTATTTTCATAGTAAAATGTATTGTCATTGCGGGATTCTGGGACCCATGGACCCTTGATTTTGACATATTAGGATTATTAAATATATAATATCATGATAAAGAAATTAATATGAAACAGTGAAATAAATCCTGAATGGAGTCACATGGGAGAAAATAGAGACTATCATTAAATCCATGATGTAGTTTTTAACCTTTGTGACAAATGATTTTTGTCAACCATGGTATTTAATTTAGAGTTTAATTTCTATATAATGATAGATAAAATAAATGAATAAATTGATTACATGGTTTATTGTACAATTAGTGACTATATCAAGCATATAATATATTAATACATTCTTATGATAATCTAAATCCTTATTCATATAACCCTAGAGAATTTGGGGAGAGTCATTGAAGTGGGAATCTTCTATTGTACTACAAGTTGTTGGTGGATTTGGTGATGATTAAAATGAATTCATTAATGGTCTCACATGAGATAACATATTTTTTGTTGTAGTTATTATATATCTCCAATGATAATTATTTAGAATCATTCATTATCATTAATCAACCCAATATCGATGTTGGATGTTTTTTTGGACTAATCATATTATTTATTTCTCCATAATGAATGAAAATTAAATCATTAAGAAATTAATTAATTTGTATTTTTTATAAATTATGGATGAATATTTACTATTCATATAACTAGGAATATTTGATTTATTTTATCATTACTCATTGATCGATTTCTCAATAAAATAATGGAGGCCAACCTGAACTATGTCCAATTTAAAGATACTTATTTTTTGGTTATATTCATTCTTTATTCATAAAAGGTTCTCTATCGTCATTTTATTTGGATGATTTATTGAATATACCTAAGAACCGATCATTATGTGTTAAATATTTGAAAAATATATATAATTTCCACAATTATAGATTGATGATTGAAGTTGAAATAGAGTCTTCAGGACAATGGTGTAATATTGGTGTCTGATCCCTGGAGGTCACTTTATGGGTATGTGAATCTAGATAATGTGGTGTGATTATAAGACATTTTAATCCAATGGTTAGAATGAATTAATCCATTGGAAATGATGATGGCTAGGTCAAACACTCATTTTAATTTTATGATTGATTTTAGGATTAGAGAGGAGGAGGATGTGATATAGGAGGATATGCAAGATGAACCATAATTTCTTGAAAGTCCCAATTGGCAGGACATGTAGTTTAAAAGAACACATTCCCTAATGACCCCCTTCTATAGAGACTGGGGATTATTCATAACGATAAGTATAACATGGGTTTTGGACTTAACCATGTGTTTTTATGTGAAATTGGTGACTCGACAAGTACAATTGGGTACACCATCATGGAAATGTCTAACATATACAGTCACAACAGTGTATATATGTACAGGCTAGAGTTAAAGTATGGGGAAATGTTAGGACGCGAAATAGTTGGAAGCAATATTTACCCACTAATACATATTATGTACGCCTTTTCAAATTATATTAGGTTCATTGTTTCCATAAATAAAATATTAATATTATTTTGGGTGCATTCCCATATTCCATCCCTACTAGGGTGCAATGTGGTATATTTTCTGAAGTATTGGATGATAAATCCCCTTGGGGATATTTTTGGATAGAGTCGGGTATCCCTCTATGAATCCTATTGTGTAATCCTCTATCACTTGTCCATGTTTGGTTAGTTTTACATTTATGACATCTAGGGAATGTAATCCCTTTCTTATAGGGTTATTACATACAGGGTTAGGTATTCCACATGGGCCTTAGGTGTGATATCATAACGATGTTTTTAAATATTGTTAGTTCTAATTTATACTTCTTCATGGAAATACATAATGAGGGAAATCTCTCGAATGATGTCCATCAACTTATCTTGAACTGGAGAGTGAGTTACCTCGAATAGGTGTGACCTTTGGACCTCGTGATGAATGATAGGTTGTAGTGAGGGTGTTAATATAGATTGGGGTATTTTTAATCATTGATGATATCAATGTTATTTTTTTATTCCCATTTATATTGGTTTTGAGTTGACTATCTCTGATTCTATTTTTGGATATTTCAAGTTTTCATTATGGTAAAGTATATAAACACCACTATATGGGATATTACTACATTTTCATGTCTTATATAGATTATAAACATTTTAAAAGATTCTTAACAGGACCAAGATAAGTATAAACTTATATCCACATGAAGAATCAAAAATAATTATAGGAATTTCATCTCAAAAGAGTCCCCTTTGTTAGTAAGTATGACTATTTCATAGTTATGGTGCACTTATATTTATGAATTTTCATTACCATACCCTTTTTTTTACTCTAGTGTCAGATTATTATTATTTCATTAATATATGATATTATTTCTCTATCTTTTACACACTATACTAGTGTATAGTGATGAGTGTGTGTGTATAGGAACATTAAGTTAAATAAACCCATTTTTGTAATATTTCTTCTTCATCCCATATTCTATTGGAGGTGTGATTGGGGTATCACACTCAACATATGACCTATTAGGTGGTCACATGTTGGTTGGGTTGTGATAGAGTTGTATTAGTGTGTGTTATCTTTGGGATGGAGTTTGAATATTTTCTAGAAATATGGATTGTATTGGTGACTTGGAAAATAATGTCGAGGTGTCTCATATAGGTGTCATAGAGCATAGAACCACATGATTGTGGAGAAACTGATGTATCCAATCACCAATAATTTTATAACATACTTGTTGACATGATAATTATAGGCACTAGTTCTAGAAAATACTTTTATACATGCATCTTATATGAATGAGTTGTGGTTTCCACTTCCTTCTTGAATCATCTCACCAGTCATGATCTTTATAACTAAAATTTTTCTTTTTTATAACAATATCCATCCAAAAAATCGAGGGATAATATTCTGCAAAGGGATTATGATAATAATATTTCCCACGATGAGTATTCTATTTGGTGTCATATACAAGAGGTTGTTCCATTGTGTGGTTTGCTGATTTTAATATTGACCATTCCGTAGGTAATTTTTTTCATAGTATAGGTGGCTGGTGTTCATAGGATGATAAATCTACACGAGTGACAATGAAATTGAAGACTCAGATTTTAGTGTAAGTCAGACCCCCAGATAACATAGGACTATCTTGAGGCTATATATAGAGTCTTTCGCCTTGTAAAGAAACCTCCCAACAAGTTAGTGTACCAAATAATGAGCCTTATCATTATACTGGTACGTTAACGGTGGAGCATTATTATGAAAAAAAAGTCAAGGATACCCTTTCTTGAGAATATTCTCTATGCCTCTTTATTGGGGTGCTTTATCAACTGGCATTGCAGACGGTATGTGTCCATGAGATTCTGGAGCTCCAGTCGGTAAAAATTATTGTTATAGAGTAAAAATAATATTTTACTAACCTATCATGTTTTTATATGGATGTAGTTCATTGTGGGTACTTTCAATCAAATATCTATGAATGTGGAATTCACTATGATATTTTGGCTGTATTAGTATCTCATTGCATCCCTTACAACACTTATTTGGTGAAGCATTCCTTCATTGTAGATTACTTCCAAGTTGATTAGATTTTGATCATTTCTTCTAGAAGTGGAAATAATGGATAATATATTTCAGTAGCTGGTATTCGATGATATAAATAGGGATATATGTGTGCATTACATTTATGGAGATAGTCCTTGGACAAAGGCTTATCTGGTACAAGATCTCAATAAGTATATATCCAGTGGAGGGAGAGGTGGGTGTGGTAAGGTCATGTGGGATTTCATGAACTTCTATGTATAAGATAGTGAGTTATATGATCGGATCCTTTGGTATATGAAGAAACATGATTAGGGTAGTCCATAAGGTTGTGTACTTGGTATGGGATTTGGGAGAGCAGCGAGAGGTGGCCAATGTTTTAAAATATATCTAACACAACCCCCAGGTGCTCCATTCCAGTGTTAGGGATATGGTGGTCGGGCCTGGGAAACTATAGGTATTGGAGGATTAAAAACTATAGGCCATAAGTATGATTCGAGTTATATCTATTTTTGGTCTAAATTATTTTTTGTTTTACTAGAATCAGGAACTTGAAACTCCTTTCATATTGCGTCCCTTTTTCAAGACATTAATATTCCATTGGATAATTTGGCTTGACAATAGTGTTAAGAGATTCTTACTAGGAGATATAAAATGATCATACAATTATTCTGATAATGTGGCCTATCCCTTTTAGGAGATTTCATCATATATTATCTTTTAATATATGCAATTAAGAATCATTATTTCATTATAAGTGTGAATTAGCTCTCAGATGTCCAAGAACTGATTGACTATTTTTGAGAGGGGTTATGATGCCTCCAATTTGATGGGATGTGATTCAACTTCATTAGTAAAAATGAATATTCAGTGTATAAGTATGGTTTCATAGATAAGAGGATATTATAAATTTCTAATCTGTTTTTTAGTATAATCGCGGGAGTAGTATATACTAATGGATTTTAGTTTTCCATTGTGCTGTAGGATCATGAGGAAATATTCCCTAAGGATGTATTGATCTTGCCTCCCCATTGATGGATAATTTACTACAAATACATTCTCATGGAGACTACATTGATATTTGTCGAGTATATCTAATAACCCTCATAGATTCATTAATAATAAGGGTGTTGTTATAATATTTTCATAGGAATGTTATTGTTAAATCCATCATGTCCCCTAGGTAGACCCAGTATTGTTCAACAAGATGGAAGATGAGATCTTGGGGTCATGTATAGATAATAATTTCCTAAATCAAGTTGCTACCATGAACAATTATATACTTATGAGTATATATTACCTCTTCGATCATTTGAAATTATAAAAGTGGTTTTTAATTATTAGCCTCATGTCAGGTTATCATCAGCATTATGTCCAAGAGAAAGATATAAAAAAGATTTCATTCTGATGATACTATAGTCACTATGATAACTTTTTGATTTCATTTGGCATGATGAATACCCATTTAGTTCTCATGGGACCCATGAACTAGATCATTCATCCCTAATTATATTGATTAATAGTAGTCTTCATCGATCAAATCCTCATGTAATCAGTGATAGAGGAGGAGAACATGAGACATTTAAGGATGGCTTTAGGCATACTCTAAAAGAACTATCATTATAGGAATCTATCAATGTGTTAGAAATAGATTCAAATGATCCAATTCCTTGAACACTTCATCTTAGAGGAGGTAGTGTAAATGGAACCAACAAATGTTTAGGCAGTTCTATCTTGGGATCCACCAAATAGAATTATCTAGGTGAAGAGTTTATTTTGTGTTGGTAGTATATTATCATAGATTAATTCCTAATTTATCTAGTATCACAAAACTCCAATATTATTTCACTGAAAGGGTATGAATTTCATGTCAGTGTAGAAATTATATTATTCTTTTTTGGAGTTGGTGAAGAGGTTGGTTGCAATCCCCATCTTTAGACTTCTAACAGAGGGTGTAGAGTATTTTGTGTCCAGAAATTTATTTTGATCTAGGAATGGATATTTTATAATGTAGAGGAATGAAATAATTTCTTATGGGTATTAGTAGATGGTATTTCATAGGCGTAATTATGTGACCCACTAATGAGATATAAAAGATTTATTATTCAACCAGAGATGTTTCAATGGTATCCTATATAAGATAGATTCATCATATACTATCAACTTTGGAGTCTCATGTATTTATATACATATAACAATCGTAACATGATATATAGTTGATCAATAGAGTTTTTATAAGAATATGATTTTGAGATAGTTTATAGTAATCAGAAATGGAATGAGCTTGAAAATGAACATAAAAGGAAATCTCATTCACAGTTTTTGAGAAATGCAATAGTGAGGTTGACATATTTTCATTTGCCTCCTATAAATTAGTATGGATTATTGTATCCCTCATTCATGGTTATGAATCAAAAACTTATACTCAATATTAAGGAATTTTAGAGTGGATATATCAACTATGAGATATTTCATGAAATGATATCCATATGGCATGCCTCAAAAGAATATCATGAATGTGTGAAGAACGTCATCATTTTTTTAGAGGGGTGATGGTATCATTAATTCTATAAGAGGAGGTGTTGAGGGTGTTTTATATACCCCCATGGTTTTCCATATGGGTTTGTAAAATTTGTTTGAGGGCCATCAACATCAATTTTTTCTGGAGTTTAATGAATATGGGTATTATTGAGTTTATATCTTGATGCCTAATATTCTAGCAGGTGAAGGCCAGTCACTAGGTTCCATCGGGTTTGGACCAAACCCTTATGGTTCTAGAATGTAATTGGTATGGCGTATTCATGGAATTTATGACAAGAGTTCCATAATGATATAGATTTCATGATTGTAACATGGTGATTGTCGACTGGATCACTAAGTTAATTCAATTTCTATACATATGATTTTAATTCTGATAGAGGGTTTGGGATTAACATATATATGAATTATATAGTTTGAATTTAAGGATTCTTATTTATGACTGTTTCCAAAAATGATGATTGCTTTAAATCTGGACTACGGAGAGGTTTACCAGACTCCTTTGTGAATTAGTTATGGTTGAGCATCCCATTCTCCCCCCAAAATGGTGTCTATAAAGAGTATATGATTGGTCTAATAGAGTTAATTCTTAAATATTTCATGTTAGAATATTTCCATTGATTCTCAGATCATACACACTTTGAGAAGATTTTATATCACAGCCACTACCACTCCACCATCAATACAATCCCATTTTAGGACATTTAATTGAGACCCTATGGTCATAGATCTGTTGGGGTGATCTATTGATACATCACTTATAGGATAAGAGTTAGTGAGATCTATGATAATGATGTTACATATCTTCTAAGTCAAAATGTGTATTGTGCATAACTTTCTAAAGTCTTCCGAGGATCGATGACAAAGGCCATTGGAAGTTCAATGAAGAAGAAAATTTGTTCCACAAGTTTTCACCTTAGAAATGATTATAAATATTTTACCTAGGTTACAATTTATCTCTATTATTGATATACCCTTTTTAAATAATTTTCTGGTTTAGTGAGGTTGTATACTTCCTAACAATACACTTATAGTTCAAAAAAGTGCATGTTGTCTTCCACATGATTTGGTTGTGGATGTATGTTCACAGTCCATCACACATTATCAAATGGGAAGAGATGAACATTGAGTATGGGGATTCCTGCAATGATTATTTGGTAGAGGATTAGGATTAGAAGGAGGAGGTCGTTAATGGGAGAGTTGTTCCATTTGTTCTTATTTAATAGTAGGATGGGAGCCTCTAGGACAGGTCCTGGGAGTAAGAGTACTATAAGATGGATCAGTATCCTCACCAATTTGAGTAGGGTTTAGTTTTTAATGATGAAATTAAATTAGTTTGATATAATTTAATAACTTTTATCCTCTATAAAAATTTGGACTATTTTAAGGAATATTTTCACACATAGGCATAGAGTGTGGGTGGGATTCTAGGATGTATATAGCCTCAGTTTTGATATATTATTAATATTAAAAATATTATTTAATGTGTTCACATTTAAGGCATATTAATTAAAAAATTCCAAAATGATGTCTTATATGGTACAATTATAACAATCATTAAATATGTAATTTTTTTTAATCCTAGGTATGATATCAGTTTGATGATTTTGATCTTTTTAGTAGAGTACAGTCCCTAGTATATGTTAGCTAAAATTAGTAAATAATGTTTATTTTATTTAATTTATATTTAATTTATAAATATTATAAAACACTATATTAATATACTTCTATTAAAATATATTGGGTTATCTACATAACCTAAGAGAATTGGAGGAGATCCACAATAGGTATAATCTATGGGTGTGATCATGGACATTGGTAGAGAAATTGATGAATGCAATAAATTAATCAAATGGTCTCTCATGTGAGAATGTATTCATCAAATGAGTTCATTTATCTCACCACCAAAAAAATGATGAATCATTATTTATTAATTATCATTCCAATATTGAGGTAGTAAATTTATTTCATTGGATTAATCATGTTTATAAATTATACTTGATGAATTTTAATTAATTATATAATAAATTAATTCATGGATAACATTTATGGATTATGGAACATTATTTAAAATTCCAATAAATATAATAATTTAAATATGTTAGCCTTCATCAATCATCAATTTTTTAATCAATTTAAAATTTCACAACAAAAAATGTCTTATTTTTGTTTCCGCACTTTTGTGTTTCATTCTTTTCTCTGTTTGTTCTTTAATCGTTGATCACCCTTATTTTGTTTGACCAACGATTCAAATATAACTAGGAAATGATCATTATTTTATTACTATTTTATGCAATAGATACTTGTTTGGGTTTATATTTTATATTTTGGCCATGATATAGGTTGTATGATGGTAGTAGAAGATCAATTTCAGATCAATAATAATTATTTCATAGGTTTGGGAGGTTGGATGATGGTGTGTGATGAGAGGTGATTCTAGACCAATGGTGGGCAAAAAACGAACCACTGATGATGATATAGTTTAGGTTAATCATATATTCAAGTATTATGGTATATTTTATTGTTAGAGGAAAGGAGTATGTGAAATTAGGTGAAGTGTTTGAAGGACAATGCTTATTGTAAAATCATGATCTAAACTGCATGTAGTTTAAAACAAAACACACCCTGTGGACCCCCTAATTTAGCAGATATATGAATGGAGATAAGTACCACAGGGAAATTTGACCTATCTATACATTGTGTGACATGAAGATGACAGCACGACATATACCCTTGGGTATATGAAAAAATACAGGACCATTGTACATGGGAATGACCTGAGTTTATAGTAATCAGCCAAACTACACAGATATAGACACAACATGACCTAAAATAGTTAGACATTCATTATACCCTGTAGTACACATTGTGTAACCATTTCAATTGATATTGTGGCCCTTATTTACATTAATCTAGAATCAATATCAATTTGTGTGTGTTCCCTCGATACATCTCTAAGAGGTTACAATGTTGTATCCCATCCTTAGCAAAGGATGAACAATCACATTTATGATTTAGTTAAAGATAGATCTAGGCATCCCTTAATGTGGCATGGGATGTGATCCCAAATAAATCATCCCAGTGTTGGGTTAGGTATCCCATTTTATATATTCATGGTGCTTAATACCCTTCATTGTAGTTTATTCCATACAGGGTTAGGTTTCCTCCATATGCCCTATGTGTGTTACCCTCCATGTGTATCGACATCTTGTTAGTTCCATTTTGTACTTATTCATGGAATGACCCAATGAGTGAAACCTTGAAAATGAGTTCCATTTACATATCACTAACAAAAAATTATTTTTCCTATATTGGATTTTCATTTATATCATGATAATAGACCTAAGATTGTAGTGAAGGCATGGACTCTCTTTGAGACTTTGTGTCTATCATAAGCATATCAAGGAAATTTTTTATTCAATTTTCTTACTATTTTGAGCATACTATATATGATGATTTGTTTAGTGATGTTACGGTGCCCTATCAAGAATGTTTATACTCGTGAAAGTATTGGATATGGCTGCATGAGTCATGTATTATGTAGAAGAAATGACATTTGATGGAGTACTAAGAGGAGTAGTAAGAGATTGAACATAGTTGTGCTAGATGGACTATAGATAATTCTTGGAGCTTAATATCATCCAAAATACCATTTGATTTATAGTTTGGACTATTACAATAGTTATTCTCATGTTTTAATTGTACATTTTATTTACCATATTATTTTAAACACTTTACTGTGTTTTTAGTTGTTCTGATTGAATATACAGTATCAATTTCATATATTTTACGAATTATACTATCACATAGAAATGTTTTCATGTATAAAAGTAATTTAAGAGATGAAATACCATGTATGTAACATTCCTACATAGTTCTTGTATCTATCCCCTATATTATTGAAGTTAGCCTTGGGGGGGGGGGCACACTCAGTATACTACCAACTATTTCAGCCATGGTTAGTCTACTAATGTTACTCTAGATGGATTATTATCATGATGTCATATTTTTTTCAATGAAATAATATAGTAATTTAATATTCTTTTTTCTGTATATATATATAGATAAATTATTTACTTTTCAGACTATTCATACGATTAATGCATTAGAAATTACATGTGATGGGAGGGTCTAGTTAGATCCCCATGATGCATCATTATGTCTCATGAGACAAACTAGTTAAGGAATTTTGCATACACCTTAGCTAAATTTGTATGGTTTCATAGATCAAGGCCTTGATGGTAAGATTTTTATGTGTGAAATTATGTTTTTTATCACTATGAGACACTTTTATTCATGTGATTATTTTTTAGTTATGTCATCCATTGATTTGGTCACCTTTTATAATATCTGTAATATGGAATTTTTTGTTATTGTTTATCTCTTCCATATTTTATTTCGTTATTTATTATATGATGCTTTTGATGTATAATATACCATACTAAGCATCATAGATCACCTATTATTATTTTTTCCAATCTTTAGGATTCAATTTAGTGATTTATGAACTATTTTAAGGATTTTTAGAAATGCCAATGAAGTTCTCACAAGAATATTTATGTTGTATTTCATGTTTTCATATATAATGTGAGAATAATTTATGTACCATGGATCCCAATAATACAAAATTATTCGATCCTTTGGTATTTTATACTTTATATTTTTTTAAATTTAGAAAAATAACCACAAGCTCTCGGCTAATGGATTTTTGGATTTACTCTCCCTACTCATTGTAAGTTGATGATTGACATATAGTGAAAAATATATTTTCATGATAATAATCAACTATAGAAAGAAATATGATTACATATTAAGGATAAAACCTAATTTTTTTTAATCTTAACATTATTTTCAACATTTTATATTAAGGATAAGTGTCAAATATACAAGTTAAAGAACCATATATTAATCGATGACGTGGGTTTTTTTTCCTATGAAAGATAAAATTAGAAAAACGTCTACACTGATTCACCACTCTCAAAGTAGTCATATAATCTATTAGCACTATATATGGGTGTTATATAACAAGGATCCATATGCTAGACTCTACAAGTGAGTTGACTTAATGATAAACATAGATCTATGAATATTCGACGACTGCTAATATTTAATGTAAAACAATTATATGGAAGAAAATAAAGATGCTTCCTTATTTGATTCACATGGGATTAATGGTTTTTATGTTGATATATTTAGTATTCCACCTATTCAAAGTGGTAATAATACTACCTTCAAGAATAAGTCAAATGTTGAAATAAATGTAAAAATAATTAGATTTATTCTTATGCCACTTTTATAAATTTATTTTACTATGATAAAAGATCTACAACCTAATAAGAAAGTCTGTGATACATAAGAAAGAATATATGAAGGGAATTTAAAAGTGAAAGAGTCAAAGTTGAAAATATAGAGAATAATGTATAATGGCATATATATGGCTGGTGGTAAATCATTGATGAGTACATAACTATAGTTAAAGAAATTCTGGTTGACCTTAGAGTTTTTATTGAAAATTTAGATGATCGGGTTTTTTTAAAGAACACCATATGGAATTTACCAACCAAATTTGATCCTAAAATTTAATATTTTGGATATATGGAAAACCATTACCTTTATGAGATTCATAATATCCTCATTTTCTATTAGATGAAAACTATAACATCTTTTATAAAGAAAAATTAATGTAATATGATCTTTGAGTTAGTGAGAATGTTGGGGAAAAAACCAAATCCAAAATTTTCTAGTGAATTATATTATTAATATGGGAAAAATAAATATCTATTGGAAAAAATATCTCATTTATCAATAAATATTAGAATTATTAAATTCAATCATAATATTTAACATCCCTTAATGTTTTTTAATTTTTGCGTTCTTCGACTTTTTATGTAAATTTTCAAAATAAAAAGAATCTTGGATATGAATATGTTGATAATGATAAAGATCCTATGAATAATAATTAGTGGTAGAGATTTAATTCTAAAAAATATATTCTAAGTTATATAATAATATTCCATGAATAAAAATTAAACATATAATAAGAAAAAGAAGAGTATGAAGACTCTTCATCTTTAATTAAATATAATGATAAATGGAATGTCATGTTCAAAAAAGTTATTGAACGTATAGAGTAGGAACTGACCACCCAAATAAGTGAATAGGGTGGTGGTAAAGAGGAAAATATGGAGCACATGTTCGTATATAAGTTATAAGCATGATTTTAGAAAAAAACTGAATAAAGCGTTCTAAACATAAAGAATATTGATTCTAATAAGATTTAAACAAATTAAGAGTTTCTTAAGAATGAAACTGACCTAATTGGAGAAGGATCATGGTTTTGACATAAAAACGGTGAGATCATACAATATCATACAATAAAAATTCAATTATTTTGAGATCTATCAATAAAATTATTTTATTAAATATAAATATTAAACCATATACACCCTTCATAAACGTTTTGTGGTTGAAAGTAAAAAAAATTGTTATGGAAATGGGATGAAACATTATACATGATCAAAATCCTCAAAATTCAATTTATGGAGATGTTTTTTGATGTAATATTAATATCCAATATATGTTCTTGTTAAGAACTGAAATAAAAAAGACTACCTATGAGTTATTCCACTATAAAAGAACAACTATAAAATACATTAAATTCTTTTTATTTTCATATTATATAAATGTTAAGAACAATATTTTTGGAAGGATAGAATAAATGGTAAAAGAATAAATATTTTTCAGTGTATATTTACAAAAGATATAGTTAAAAATGATTGATTGAAACCCATCATATGTTAAAAATGATCATTTATAAAAATAATAAAAAAATAATTATAAATTATATGTTCTTGTTAATCTTATGAAAAACATACTAGTGATGGAATCATGCAAAATTTTGAAAAACTGACTAGCGAAAAAGAACTAACTATGATGTTTATGGTTGCTAATTAATCTATATGTAACTAGAGATAAATTAGAGATTAAAAATAAGGGGGTAGATTCTATTATCCCAATTAGGATAAATACCTTGAGGGGGAGAATCACGGTATGGTAGATAAAAAACCTGCCACTTTGGATCCTGTTTTGTTTCTAATAGAACACTCTTCTCTATTCTTCCCATATAAAAAATGGAATAAAAATAAAATAATGCACAAGAAAAAATGAATTTTACATTGTTCACCATCAATGGGTTATGTATAAAAAATACAATGACAATTCACTTGTATATGAAATCAACTAAGGCTCACTTCAAAATTACATGGCTCAGGCTATATCCTTTCTATAACCAAGATCCCTGCCATTAAAATATTTATAGAATTATTAAAAATTCCCAAGGGTCACTCTATATGTATCTTTATCTGGATCACATCTATTGTAAAGAATTACCATTTTCTTATTCCTCTGGACTCTTCTATTTGATGGGATTCACTGACAGTTTGTAGACATGTAGGTCCCTTCATTGTCATTAATGAATGCATCCTCCACTGTACATTAATTCTCTATTGAAGTGCCATTTTTACCCATAGATGAAATCGACTTTTCCACGAATTGTTACATAGAAAAATATTATTTCAAGAAAATTTTTTCCCTTCCCAAACAATATGATCCTTCCATGAACTATGCTACACTGTGCAGCTCATTTGATTCGTTGATCACCTCTTCTATAGATTTCCTTCAAATCCACCACTCTGTACCAATTATGTATACTCTCTATGCAAACCACCTATATGTAAATCCTCTATGTACCACCTCTACTTATGCAAAATGATTTTTCTCCCACATACACTTTTTCTCCATGGGGGACATATTCTTTTTTCCTGGACCATATTTTTACTGTGGACTATCACCTCTTCCGTAAATTATCACCCTTTCACATACACTTTTTCCTTTTAGGCATCAGATCCCTAAAAAACCCCTTAGTGTACTTTTCTTATGAACACCTTCAGCATTCACAAAACCCTCGTCACGAACCTCTTCTTCTATACAGAATCCCCATGAACTCATTTTAGTATTAGTTGAATTTCTTCTTTGAGTAAAGATGTTGTCTAATACAAATTATCTTCCATAATAGAGGTATTAGCGAAACTCATAGAGGAAAATAGACCTGAAAAATATGGTATTTTGTTTTACATATATTCTATATGTGTTACAACCTTCACCATGTACAGTGCTTCTATGCGAACTATTTTTCCTATGCAGTCATTATAGTTCCTTTGATCCTCCGCGGAGGCTGATCTCATCCGCAAAACAATATCTTCATGGCTCTACAAATCACCACCTCGCTTCTAAAAATTATGATCCATCCCACATACTACAAGCCTTCCATGAACTTTTTGTCTTATGTGGACCACGATCCTTCATGTGAACCATTTTCCCTTTGTGATTCACGTAATGTGCTTCTCATTCCATATAACATTGTTATGCTGAGATCTTCTCTTTTATGATTTTCATCCTCATTATGTGTACCTATTATGTAGTCTTTGAACTGTGCTTTGTGGTCTATGTAAAATTCACTCCTATATAGAAATCCTTCCATTTCCAGAAATAAACTCCAAATTTTGAGGCCCAAAAATTTGGAAAACATTAGGAAATAACACAATCATAAAAAACTACTTCGGAGACATCACCAAGCTCATTCACAATCATCTTAATTTTTTTATAAACACAATCACACCCAAAAACACCTAGATGTCATCTCAAGGGATTTCTTCTCCACAATCCCCCAAATTGGGTTTGTCGACAACTCTTCAAATTTTGATACCTCGTTAAAAGTTCTTTCACTATCTACCATCATTCACTTCTTGAGATTAAGATAGCGATCGAGGATTTACTAAACACGAAATCAAATCTCACATGATCTATTATCATCATGAAATGAAAAGAGTATAATTCAATGTTCATCAATGAATCACTTCATTCAATTCTAACACCACTCATATGCTTTTATCGCCAACCCCATCATGAACTACAACTTTCATAATATATGTCTGTTTATCAATATCTAATATAATCGTTGGATTGAATAACCCCCCCTGAAATAATTTATACCCCTTAATAGATTATCCCTAGGTCTTGATTCAGACATTTTATCCCCATTAATCACCACAATACACATTTATCCCCCGTTTGCAATGAACCAGAAGGTAACTTCCTTATGTTCTTCCATAAATAATTTTACATTGATTATCACATCATGGAAAAATAAACCATACATCGAGTAGAGGGGGTCCTAAATCTATTCTTTTTCAAGTTCATGGAGCTGAAAGAACTCCCTGAGGTAGTCAATGACATTCAAATGATTCTTTAGGTAAGGACCTTATCAAATTATATAAAACTTATTGTTATATAGACACATATTCTAGCTTCATAAGAGCTTGCTCCACCTTCTTCTTTATAAAATGATATTCGATATCAATTTTATTTTCCATTGAGTGATGGACTTTATTTTTTCTAAGATATCTAGAATGTGAATCGTAATAATGGATCCTGATTGGAGACATCACATGAACTCACATATCATCAAGCTGATGCTTTATCCACTATAGTTTCATGCATGACTAAGATGCTTCCAAAAACTCATCTTCTGCAGTGCTCAATGAAATTCAATATTTTATTCTTTATTTACAAATAAATGCATAATCCACCATGAAAGAATGCACCACCTGATGTTGATTTTCTATCATCTGCTGATTTGGCTCAAACTGTATCTATATATCCCAATATCTATTGGTAAGATTTTGGAAGGGCTAAATCCACCATGTCCTTTATATACTTAGGTATTTTTTCCCTTAAATAAATTGTATTTCCATCGGATTTCATTGAAACCATGATTCTTTACATATGGAAAAAAATATATGATCATGTCGCTATTATGTACAACATGAATCTAATGATTTTCCATGATTTTATGACAATAACCACTTTGTTCCGTTGTTTGGAAATTTCCCACAACTTCCACCATAACATATTCCTTATGATCCTTATAGTCCTCCAACTCTTATTCCTCATATTTTTCTAAACATTCATCTTCATTTAAATGTATTTTCTTATTTTTAAATAAATTTCTCTATGTAATTCTCTTAACTTTCACATTGGGTGAACAATTCTTCTGGGGAATTTCATCATATCCTTGCTCATCATATCCAAACATCAAAGGAAATTTTTCTACAACATGTTCAATATTTATAAATCAAAATCATGCAAGTGGATGTTTACATTTAAACATTCATCTTCATCTTTGAATATTTGAAGAGATAAATGACATGACATAATCCCTATTTTATTCTTCCTAACTATCTTCAATTGAGTGTTTATTTATGGCCTTCAATGCCTCTTCTTTGGACTTCCCATTTTCTACAACATCATTACCATCATTTACTATTTTATATACAACAATTGTACTATTCATATTCTTTAATATCATCTCCTTCTTATCTTTTTATACCAATACAGAAACATTCATATTAAAATAAGGTGTAATTTTTCTCAAGATAATCTGGAAAATTATTATATCCTCAATAATTTCTTCTAGACAATGAATTTCTTCCACGACAACATTCACCTGATCAATTAATGTTTCAAAAGACTCATTATGGTGCATTATGAGGTCCTAAAATTTTTTCTATAGAACCGAAGCTTTGCATCTAGTACATTTGAGTAAACCTCATAAATGTTTGGAAACATTTTCCATATAGCATGTGATTTTTTACATGACATCACATTCATATATATTTATTTGGATATGGAACCCCCGAAAATATTAGTCCATTTTGCATGAGTATCCAATTCACATCAATCGGCTTCTGATAAAGCACCATTGTTGATATTGGATAATATTCAATGCATATTTATTATAAATACATTCATTCCTAATGATCGATTGTACTAATACATCAGATTATTCCAAAATTGAATATTGATCCCATCATAGATCGAAATCAATTTATGATTGACAAAATCCAATTATTCTATTGATAGTGATCCATCAACTTTTAACCTTTCTTTTTTATACCAATTTTTATCCCATTTAGGTAAAATACACTAATGGGGGGTCTGAATAATTGTATTGAATATAAAACAACCAACCCCTCAGATCATATTTGTTCCTTAAAAAACAATATTATATATTATTCCCATCAAAATATATGCACAGAACTAAAATCATTTCTGATAAAAAGTGATTATTAGTTCATTCAACCTTACAGGGCTATGTCCAAGGAGAATACAATAAAAATGCACCGATGTACCAAATACACTAAGGCTTACTTCCAAATTACATGTTTCATTCTAGATCAATTCTATTCACAGGCTCACATCTACTACACGATTTAAAGTCTAGTAACTACATTCCTGTGGGTCACAACCATTGTCTCTTTCTCTAGCTCACTGGGGGTGGAAAGGATTACCATCTTCCTATTCATTTTTCACCACACTTAGATGGGATCCACTCAGAGTTTAGAGACTTGTATGTCCATTAATTTCATCTAAGGAATGATTCATCCACTGTATATAGATAGTTTGTTGAATTAACTTTTTCACCTGTAGATGAAATCAACTTTTCTACATATTTTTAGTTATCGAAAATTTCTTTCTCAAACAATTTAATTTCATTCATGAACAATACTCTTCCCCTATGAATTACACTTCACCCCATTATATGTATTCTTTATGGGCCACCATGTTCAAGAATAGCCTTAACTTCCTCTAACACATATTGCATCATAATACCACATCTGTTATCCACCTCAATTTACCATCTATATGTACCGCCTTGTATTATGCTGACCGCTTCTCCCCACAATCCTCTTCTTCTTTCATGAACTGTTATCTCCTCCACTGAACTCTTCTAATTCTGAAAATCATCATACTTATATAGACTGTAACCTCTTCTATGAACCATCTCCATTGTGTAGATACACTTCCTTTGTGAGATTCAGATCCCCAAAAACCCTTCTCCATCTATTCCCATGAACTCCTTCTCCTTTTATAGAATCCTCCCCACAAACCACATCACCTTCATGGAATCCCTATAAACTCTTTTAGACATTACAGAATTTCTTCTTGAAGTGAATATATTTTCTAATAAAAAATTTATTTCAATAATTTTGGTTATATTGGTTCTTTTTATATGAAAATATATACACAAAATCCATTAATCCATTTTAATTAAATATACACTGAGGTATAGCTTCACCACATATTATGCTCGTCCACGAACCATTTTTTAATTTATGGTCCACGTAGTGCCATTTTTCCTCTATAGTGGTCATTATCTTCAATGAAAAACAAATCAATTTTTGGCTCAAAAAATTACCACCTAACTTTCATAAATGATGATTCATCTCGCGTACCAAAATCATTCTATGAACTTCGTTCATTCCATGAACTGGAAGCCTTCCCAAAAACCATTTTTTCTACAAGGTCCATTTACTGTGTTTCGTGGTCTATATAGCTCTTTTATGTGTATATCATACCTTTTCTGATTTTCATAACCATTATGTTTACATCCTATTTAGTCCAAAAACAATACTTTGCAGTCTAAAAACAATTCACTCATATTTGGAAGTCCTTCTTAATCGAAGAACAAACGCTTGATTTGTAGGTTAAAAACCTTTGAAAACACTGGGATGTTGAAACACCTTAAATACCATCTTTGGAAACATTAACCATACTCATTCACGGTCATCTGGCTTTGTCAAAAAAACAAAATCACACCCAAAAAATATGCAGATGTTGTCTTGAGGAATTTTTTCCCAATAGAGATATCAAAGTATTAGGAGGCGTGATTACTTTGAGAATATTAATTACCAATGATATACACTTTTATAGACATGATGATATATGGGAATAGAAAACCAAAATGATAAATGTTTATATGTTCTACCTCATACTATTATTAAGGCAGATGAGCATAAAGAGTGAATTGTTAAGATTGTAAAATAGATTAGTAAAAACGAGAAGAAAAATAGTTTATATCTTTTACTTAAATCCTAAAAAATGGCTTTTCCATCAACTGGGTCTTTAGAATCAAGCTGTAAAAAAGGAGAAGTGATAACAAATAAATAAAGACTAGTTTTAAATGGTTAATTTAAATTAGATGTAGTGAAATTTGAGGAGACCTTTTCACCAATTTAATATATTGAGACCATTGGGATAATATAGGCTTTATATCATAAAAACCCAAAAAAATAAATAAAATGTATGTAAAATCTACATTCATTAATGGTGATATAAATGAGTATGTTTTCACCGAACAATGTAAGGTTTTTATTCCTAAAAATGGATAATGTATTATATGTAGGTGTAAATAGGCCTTAAATGGGTGGAAGATAACCACAATATTTTAGTATTCCAATCCCATTGGATTTTTAGGGAGTTATACTTACATTTTAAGCATGTATATTAGATATTACAATACATTGATTATTTTCATTTAACTAATAATTATTTACCAAGTGTTAAAAAAATTCATATATGTTAGAATAAAATTTCGTTAAAAGAAATATACAGAGATGATCATGATATACACTGAAAGAATACATTACATGATGTATTAAGATAATGGGATGATTTCAGATATCATAACAGAAGTAATGAGATGAAACAGAGCTTTAAGTACTAGAATTTGTAAATTATCATCATATATAATGTCTAGTATGTGAATCCATTAAAAATAATTTATGTATCCCCTAAAAACAAAATACAAGGAGAAACAAAAAATTTCACAATGTAACACATAAGTTACACCATGAATCATGGTAAAAATATTTGATTTTTTCTTGTTTTGATGTAACATTCAATAGAAGACTCATTTATGGCATAGAATGGATTGAAACATTAGAATTGAATGAGAATATATTTAGTAATCTATTAAAGATATATGTATTTTTGAGTGAAATTCAATCAAGACAACCTAGAGATAAATAAATAGTGTCTTGTCCTTATATAATCTAGAATTATTTGGATACTAGAGTTTCGGTGGAGCTTTTGTGTTTAATATTCCTCCCCCAATTTTGAATCTATGTTATTTATTTACTATTTATTCTTGTTTTCTAATTAGGTCATACTACCTTATTAATATAATGAGGGGTATTTCCCTTGTTTTAATGAATTATTTTGAAAAATGTGTAAGGATTCATAATTTTTTATCTATTTTTCATTCTTTTTGGGTTGTTGTAATAAAACAATTTTAATTCCAATCTATTTATTTTTCTTTAAACATGATTAATTTTAATGAATATAGATTTCCAATTCATTACTTATGAAACTAATTACCAAAAAACATTTAATTAACATGGGAATGTATAGGGTAATTACATTTAAAAATACTATCAAGAAAACGTCGATTGAATAGTTATATAAAGTACATAACCTTTAAAAATGGAGATGTTGTATTAAAGAGTGGGTACAATGACCATTTGATCTCCCTCATCTCAACTTTTTCACCAATCTTGAATAAACCAAATTAATCTCTAAAATATATTCCTTATCCCTAAATCTCGAAAACCATAACACATCATTCCAAAACATTAATCATAAACTGATTTTATTTTCTTTCTGCAGTCACATTCTACTAAACATATTTCCCATCCTGTTCTCTTTTACTTCATTTTAAAGAAATCAATAAATATTTTTACATGAAATTTTAAAAAATAATATTCACTATATATTTGTGTTCAATCATGAACTTATCGATTACTATTTTTTTTCTTTTTATCAATTTTTTTTAGTATTTTTTAAATAATTTGATTTTTTTAGCCCCATGAAAAACTACGGATTCCCTCTGTGTTGAAATAATTTTCCCCCATTTTGGGGATAGTTGTAAATTATTATTTTTAAATATTTGGTTATTTTTTATTAAATTTCGATTATTCCCATTAATGTTTTACTATTACTCTTACATATTACAAATCATTTAATGTGTGATTAATCCACTCAAGAAAAGGTAAAATATATCCTCATGTATGATCCTGAGATAGAAAAAAACATAACTGCAGTAGGAATTAAACCATGATAAATGAGGATAATAACCCTCAGAAAATAAGTATAACCACAAAAAATTAGACTGAAACTGAGATTACTTGGGCCACTGATAACTAAAAATCATTTCATGATCAAACACCCAACATCTAGATGATCTCGAACACTGTGAATTTCACTAGAACATTTCATGAAATTTTGAACACTCACATGGGCTGATTTATCAAACTATGAATCATATTATAATTCTATAATGTCTCATGTACTATGATAAGTATTAAACTATTTATTTTTTCATATATATATATATAATAAGGTCATGAATGGATTCAGAGCATACGAGCACATTCAATCACTATGTTTGATGAGTTAGAAAGAAACTTTTTCACTCACATATTCCCCCTTCAATGTCCATGGATATCCGGGTAAAAATAATTAATTTTAAACTGTTTGAATACGTGTCACTATTATTATATTTATAATATTTCAATGAAATGACGGTTAAATTCCTTCATCATGGATTAGAGCTCTTGATGCAAATCCAAAATTTTTATAATGTCTTCTCATAGGGTAACTGGTCAATATTTGATGTCTTCATTAGGGAAGCTCTAATAAATAATATTCCCAAGGAGAGATAAAATATACTGGTTGAAATGTAATGTAATATATTACTATATTAAGTTATAGAGATAAAATGAAAAATAATCCACATGGTGAATAAAAATGAGTGGATTATGGAATAAATGGAAGATCTCACAATGAATATGGATACCATGATGGGCTAGAAACAACAACCCCAAGGTATGTGCAATAAAGAATCTAATTATATTTATTAAAATACATATAATAATATTTAGTGTTTTCGTCCAGAGAAAAATGGTAGTGTAATTAGTAGAGGGTGATGGGTTTTTAAATGTATCAAGAAGAATAACAAAAAAATCCGTCTATATACACTATTGAAGACCTTGTCGACATTTATTACTACAACTATAATTTTCATCAGGGACATTTCGACATAATAGAATAATTATGTATTTACAATAATGGAGTTGAAGGATGACTAGTCATATCAGATTATTAATCATTGAAACATTCAATTCAAAATAGGGTAAATTTTGAAGCCTCATTAATAGATTCTAATAAGAGTATTGTGAGGATCCCCCGAAGAGAACCCCCATATAGATTTGAAATTTATAATTCTTAAAAGAGTAAAAGAAATAGAAAATTATCCCAAACCAGGTATAGAGTAAGAAAATAAGGAGATATCTGGTACAAAATATAAAAAATAATAACCAATATAGTATAAATAAGGGATACTATATCCATAATAGCCATCATAAGGTAAAATTAGTTTTTCTAGTGAACATGTAATCTTCAACATTCACCGAGTGAAAAATAATTATGATATAAAATATAATAATTGGATAGTAGTATATAGGATAAATAAAATTGAATATTATTTGGACATTGAAGAAGCACATGAGGTGGTTATTTTAATACAAGAGGATAATCAATGTAAATGTTCAAAATTGAAGAAAGGGAAACTCAGTGACCATACAACTAAAGGTGGATGAGAGAAGGATGCTACAAAATTTTAAAAGGGACAATAGAAATATATAGTACGTGAATTTCAATTTAGTTTTTTAGTATTAATGAATAAAAGTGGACAGGTCTAATGGACATTGAGAATGTTCTACCATCAGAAAACATTAATATTTTTTCATGATATGGATAGTTGTCCACTTATGTGGATAGGTCACATATGAGACTATTTATATATCCCTACCAAGTAAAAAACATTTTAATCAACTATCACACTAGATAAATAGTTATGTTTAAGTCAGTAATGTTAAAAACTCAATTTTTGGAGTCAACTCTAGTTTTTAGGATTTCTAATTTTGATTTCTATTTTGAGGTTCATCCACACCCTCCCCAAAATATATATTAATTTTACTCAATAATGGGATGTAATTTTACTTGTTTTTTAAATTCAATAATGAAATTATTTTTATATTGATTAAAAAAAATTAATTTGTTGTTATATAATATTCATGATGTAAAAACCATAATTACATGATATAATAATTCATGAAGTATTTCATGTTCACAGTGTCTATTGGTGCTAGGAAACCAGTGAACCTATAACTAAAAGTTTAATTAAAAGTGTAGTAAGATTTTAAATTCATGATTTTTACATTTATATTCTAAACATTCTTTTTTTAAAATATTATAACTACCAATTTCATGTCATGACCTGATACATTCTTTAATCAACTTAACTATAATACATAATCTATTTAGGATTCATTATATTCCACATTTTAAAATTCCATTTCAATGAATTTGAGTGGAAAAAAATATTTTAAAATTATTAATTAACATAACATATGGGTTTTGAGTTGATAAATCATGATTTAGGGGAATATGTTTATTTTTTATAAAAGATAATTTTCTATGATTTTCCAAACCATGAATTTATGATATTTTTATTAAGTGGTTTTATTATTTTTCATAATTCCCATGTGTGATTTCCCAAAACATTCATATCATTCTCAAGACATCATATAAGATTTTATTTTTCATACATTGAATAGGATATGTCTTGTGATATGTGTCCATGTTCTCATCAAGAGCGTTCTTGGAATATTATTAATGTAATGGTAATACAATGTCACTTTTAATATAATTTATGAATTTATTATTTAAAAATATATCCTTAGACCACCTTAAATTAATTTTCCCATTTCGTGAATAATCTATGGATGTAATTTTTGGAAAAGAGCCACATTTCAAATATATTATAACTTTCCTACCCCATTCTCAATGCGTTGAATGATTTAAAAATAATAGGTTTGGGGGAATCACATTCCATGTTGGATGGGGATATAATTTTGTGAGGGGTCATTTCAAGGATATATTCCAGGTAATTATGGCAGACACCATTTTATCATTCATTGTACACTATTATTTAACTCTATTGTGAAAAAAATATGTATATATATATAAATGAGTTGTGTCTTAATTTTCAATCTAATATCATTTTGATTATATATGGTTATGTGGTGGATTTTATATTATTATTAATATTAAATTTCGAAAAAAATAACATAAAATCAATAAAGGTTGAATCATTCATTTTATATAATTTTATCATGTTCCCACTTAAGAATTTTTGAATTATATGATGACATATTATTCACTAACAGAGTTTTTAATTGATCATATATTTTGAAATCATTAACTATACATTATATTTGAACCTCCCTTTTGATATTTATTTTTTCTTTTTCATTACCCACCTACCTTAACAAGAAATCACATATAAAACTTATTAAAAATTACTCATTACTAACTATTATTTCTTCCTTTATGTGTTAAAGATAATAGATTCCTTGTAAGATTATGGTAAGTGAAGTAATCTTTTTGTATGAGAGAAATTTCATATTAATTTGTTACCTTGATGATGAGTGGAAACTTTAAAGTGATGTAAATTACAGGTGTTATTCACATTGATAATAAATAGAAAAATAAAAAATGAATATTGAAAAGTAATAGTTATTTCTATATAGGCAAATTAATGTACTCAGTTGGTTTGTTTCTTTAAATATTTAAGAGTTCAAGAAATTTTCCTATTTGAAGATCGAACATTTAATTTAAAATTTCATTATCTAATTTTATATATATTTCTTTTAAAAATGATAATTTATGAAGGCAATGTAGTATGTGAGAATTAATCCTTGATGAAATGTCTTAATTCATGATTCCCGTTATATGATACTCACATTTCCTGCATGACTATTTGATTTTAAAATACATTGATTCATTTCATTTAATAGAACATTTTCCCAAGGGTTTTAATTTTTTTCATCTATGGAAGGATTAAACATTTAGTTAAAAATAATCAAATTGAAAAAACATAGTCAATATTTCATCTAAAATAAAACATTCCATGTCATAGGATGACCATGATATGCTTTGAGGGATTGAAACTAAAGAAAAAAAGCTAAAATTGAGATTCATGGGATGAAAAATAAATATTAACTTCAGAAATATTATTCAAGGAATGAAACCAAAATAATTAGTGATATAATAACATAAAAATCAATAAAAAGAGTATATCCCACAACTTCAATGGAGTTACACATAATTCATGTCCTGATTCATGGTGAAAATAACCACTTGTGGCCATATTTGACGTAACTTTATACAAAAGAACCATGTGTGACTCGAAATGACTTGAAAATTTTGAATTTGACCTGGAAAACTTTACAACACAATAAAGATGCATTTATGGGTGAATTAAATCAAACCTAAAAACCATCATGACCTATAAATAGAGGCACACGATACTTCTTATAGGTTTTGATTTAGTGACCAATGATTATGGAAAGGTATTTTGTTATAGAGTCATCAACAAATTAGTACTCTTTATCTTTTCTTCATATATATATATTTATTTATTTATTTTCAACATCCCTGTTACTCTATCGTTACTTGAATAATGTTTAATTCAGTAATTATGTTCTGTGATTTAGATATAAGGGGAAGGTGAATTAGTTAATATTCTATATTTCATTTATGTTGGTTTGCTACAATAAAACAAATTTAATTATGATCTATATTTTTTTATCATGAAAATCGGGATAAAATCTCAAAATTTGATTCTAAGATTGTAGAAATAATTTGGCTAAATTATTTTATGACCCTTTAATAGTCAAGAGTAATTAGGTTTAAATATTGTATTGAGGAAAACATGATTCAAATATTCTCTCATATTGACTCAAAACCAAATGTTGATCTAATTGAATTAGTTTCTAAAATCCAATTTCAGCTAAACCCTAAATATATAAAACAGTAGCACAGATTTTAAACTTGATAATCATAACCCTATTTTATTTTCATTCTTTTCTATCTTTCTACAAAATGACTTTTAAAACATTTTCTCTTTAACTTATTTTTTAATTTATTACATTAATGTGTTTTTATTTAAAATTCCGAAAAACATATTCCATTATCTCCATGGGTAGGAACAGGAAGTTAATACTTACTATATATTAATATTATTTCAATTTTTTAATTTTTTATATATATTTATATTTTTTAGCCTTATATAACACTAATGATTCTCTATTGGTTGGTTATATGTAACACCCCAACCATCCATGCTACGCTTCTCTTTTAAAAATATAATAGCTTGTGTTGTACGTAACTTCGAGTTCTAACACATCACAACCAATCAAACAAGATGTTTTGAATAGTAATACCCACTTTTTGAAATTTTATAAATTTTATCTTTCAATATGGACTTCATTTGTTGATTCGGAATATCAAAATTATCTTAGGGTAAATATTTTGTATTTTTTAGAAAAATTACAATTTTTGATGAATAGTGAAAAACACGTTATTGTATAATACCAACTTTTTATTTAAATAATTGTTTATTTTATTTAAATTCATTTTAGGTCAAAATATATACATAATACTTATATTAGTTCAATGTAATTAATTGGAGTCATTTTATAATATTTTTAGATATATAAAGTTTTATTGAACTTTTTATCGTCTTTTACCCACCTCCTTGGAGAATTTGCAAATTTGTATAAAATAAAATTTTATTACTTTTGTGAATTAAATTTCGAAAATCCGAGAGACATGGATGGTATCAATTAGTAAAATTTGGTTCAATAAGATGAAAATAATTTTTGGTGAATAGTAACTTTTGACTTTTGTTTAACGCGGTTAAAGATAAATAGGGTAATTCAAAGTAATAATAAGATTATAATAATATACAATTACCAAAACAATTATATTAACCTTATTGGATGATTCATTTCTGACCTTGGTCATCCTTGGGTAGATTTTGGGACCCCATACAACCACTTGAGAGTGATAATGACACTTTATATTAATTAATTTATTTTAAAGACCAAAATGACATAAAAACTATCTTTTAGTTAATTTTTTTACATTGGGTTATATAAGTTATCATTTAGACTATAAATATGAATTATAAATATTAAACATTTTCGTACATAGTTTTATTTTATTTATAAATTTTAGACATTAAATAATTTAATTTTTTATGACATAATGATGATACAGTAATTACCTTATTAATGTAAAATTAAAATAATTGATATTATAAATATACAAATAAATTTATTCAGAGACTTTTGATGAATTCCACCAATTTTATAGATTTATATGACATGTTAGGGTTGATTCAATGAATTGGTTTTCAAGTAATCATGCTTTTATGACTTCCCAAAAAATCAATTACTAAATATTGAAAAATAGACATAAATGAGTTTTTAAAAAAGGTATAATACTATTAAATGATATAATAGTAATAAAAATATATGGTTCATCAAAAATACATAAATAATAATCCATATGTAATTAATTAACCACTTGGGGTTCACTTGATATTTTATTGTATGTTTATTAACCATATAATATAAAAATACAAGGAGACATGGTAAATGATAAATTATTTAACCAAGAGTTATATCTAAATGATAAGGTTAATATGATAACATAAACTTGTATAAAACCTATTGGATGAGATGATCTCGACCCATAACATCCTTATCATTGAAATAAATCAAGTTAGAGCTTTTATAAAAGGAATAGGATTATATATTAGAATAATATTTCATGTATTTCCTAAGGTTCCACTCACCGCTCTTATAAAAAAGCACATCCCATTCTCCAAAATTCACATCTCCAAAGCCATTTGGCTCAGCCAACCCCTACCCAACTATCTTCCCCAATTCCATCACTTCGACCTAGTGGCCTTAGTTTGATCAAAAAGCCATCCTATGGTTCCCTTTTGATCAAATCAAAAGGAAGAACCCGAAGAAGAGGTAAATATTTCATCACCTCTTTCAAGTTCTTTTCTTCTTCCACTTCGTGGTTGTTTATTGATTTCATTCTAACAAATTAATTCCAGTATATATTATATACTTTTATGTATTTATAAAAATGGTACCACTATATTCAATATTCTATCCATCCTATGACTGACATGTCACCATATGTGTGTAGGTACGGATTACCATCTCCATGTCATGGTGTAGTTATTATTCAATACATTATTATTTGGATGGAAAGAATAATGATGTATAATTTATGTAATTAATAAATATAAAATGTTAATAATTCTTTATATATGATATACCATCCATTTAAAAATTATTTTAATATCAAAATAATGATATTGTCGCTCATGCGTACACACGGATTACCATCTCCACAAACACGATGAGATTCTTTCCCAATCATAATAATTCATGAATAATTTTCATTTGATGATTAAAAATAATATTTAAATAACATTATATCATTGTGGATATGAATCAAATACATCCCATCCATAACAAACACAACTTACACAGCAAAACTTATAAAAGAAAGTGAATCAGTTGACACTCGAAACGATGTTAATAATGATATATTATTAACAAACCAATATTAGAAGATCATATATGACATCAATTTTTTTTTGTTTTTTGTATAATTTAATAACAATTATTTAACTATTATAAAAGAGGTTAATTTACCCTCAACCCTAGAAAATTACAAGTTAAGGGTGAATTCTATAATCTATTCAATATCTGAGGTTGTTTTTATGTAATTATCGATTGGTACCTCATTATCATCCACATCCATGTTTCTTAAAGAAATGTATTTCAAAACATTTTTACTATTAACTCGAATATGGATTAATGAAATTTTTATGTTTGGTTGAATTTTTTAAAAAATTTATAGAGGAATCTTTCTGTAATTTTCCAAACAAGGTACTTTATGACCTTTTCGACAAAATTATGGAAAGAATGTCTTTTTTTAACTTATATAGTAGGTGCAGCTATTTTACGCCATTATAACACCTTCGAATCATCCCTTAAAAGCTTATAAGAATAATTCCAAAATAAATGTTTTCTTTTTAATTTTTTCCAAATAGAAAGTGGTATTTCTTTCAAATAGTTTTCAATTCATCTATATCAACAACCTTTGACAGATTTTACACTTGTTTGAAGTTGATTTATAATGATACAAATCTTTAATATTGTCTTGATGGTTTTGTGATATTTTTGACAGTGGATGTGTTATTTTTATACCATTCATGGATTACGGATAATGTATTGACATTCATATATTAGTTTTAATATAAATATTTATGTTATGTTTAAGCTTTTTAATATGTGGAATGCATATGACATTGTAAGTGACGGTTGGAGCCCGCTATAGCTCCTCGATGCATCGGTAGGTATCATGAGACAAACTACTTTCTTGGCACAAGGAATTGAGAAAATATTATTTGTATTCTTGGCACAATGCCTTGACTATGTGGTTATTATAGTCTAGCATTATGCGTTCCATCATTATGAATTTGGTTATTGATATTGCATCTGATTATTTGACTAGTAGAATATCCTTGTGAATAACTAAAATGAATTATTTTGATTTATATTTTCCATATTATAATGATATTTAAGTTTAAAAGGATATTTTTTTAGTCTTATACATTACCTTAAATGTTTATGACTATTTATGAATGTTTCCGCTATATTGTTAACCATACTGAGCATCTGAGCTCACCCCTTTCTATGTATTGTTTTTCGTAGGATGTGAAAAAGTATTTTATGGTTGACCTATAGGGATAGTCTAAGGAAATATGTATTTTCAAAAGAGATAAAATGTTGTTGATGTTTTTATTTCATGATGTAATGTAAAACTTATGAGTGTATCTAGTACTTTATAGGTTACTAAACTAATCGGTCTTTCGGGAAATTATTCCTTATATAATTCCAATGTTAGGAAATAATACACCAACTCTGGGTAACTTTGGTTAGGGTGTTACAATTGGTAGTAGAGGAAGTTTAGTACAAACCTTGGAAACTAGATTTAGATGAACTCTGATTAGAGCACATTACCCTAAGATAGTATTTGAGGATTAGTATAGAAGAACATCCTAGAATTTTGGTATTATAGAGATTTTGTGTATTTTTCAAGCAATACATCCCTGTACAGATTTGAGTAGGTAGAGGCGGCTCTGGCACAAATGTACCTAGGAGTGAAATCTCCGAAATAGATTTTTGGGATTGACCCAAGGTATCCTGGTGCATGACAATGGGCCTTGTTGCTCTTTTGGTTACAACACTCCCGGGGGATATTCTTAGGATAATTCACATTTTCATTACAAAATATTATGAATTATATATGAGTATATACATCCTAAAAGAATACATTTTTATAATTATGCATTATATCCATAAACTATTCAATTTATGCTAAGTGTTTTATAGGTTTGGTATTATGTATTGAGATTCATACACTAATGTAGTGTATTCCATTATTTAGAAATTTAACCTAGTGGATAGAACAAAAACAATATCAAAGAACGTAATCCATGTAGGGATTTCACTCCTACTGAAGATAATTATAGTGGAGCTGGTGATGCAACTGGTGCTGATCACTTTATCACTATACTTGGACTACTCACTCAGGTTATGAATGATAACCTTACCCAAATGAAGCACCCTGATCCACAACACAAAGGTTCAATGTTAGACTGCTTCACGAGGAAACAACCACCAATGTTCAATGGGACTAAAAATCCATTTGCAGATGAGCAATGGATATGTTCCTTAGATAAAATATTTCATGCTTTGGGGAGTAGCGGAAGGTAAAAAATTATCATGGTATTTTATTGCCTCATGGGAGATGCAGATCAATGGTGGTCATCGATTCAAAATAAAAAGCAATATGATATAGTATAAAATATGTAATGGAGTCAGTTTAAAGAGATCTTCTTAGAAAAAAGTTTTCTTCAAGACCATTGAGCGGGTTTGGAAAGACAATTTCTGAGTCTGATCCAAAAGTAGGATGATAATGTCCCACATTATGAGGCTAACATTACATGGTTAGCAAGGAATGAAGTAAATTTTATACATTACCCATAGAGTAAGAATGATCGATTATTAGATGGGTTAAAACCACTTCTCCATCGATCTTTAGTCTCATTATCCTTCTCGTCATATGAAGATATAGTATAATGTGCTTTCAAGACAGAAATTGAATTCACTATGCCTTATAACTTTAAAGAAAAGCATGAGAAAAAGAGATCTTCTGAACACTATGGAAATGGAAATAAGGGGAAGAAAGGAACAATTTAATATTCATCCTGTAGTAAATGTGTGAAGAAACACATTGGCAATTTTCGGAAGGGAATGGGAGACTATTATAAGTGTGGTGAAAAAGGCCACTATGCTCATTATTTCAAGGGGAAGAAAGAGGCTATCAATTTTGAATGATACAATTGTAGAAAAAGGGGGAATATGCAAATGAATATTCTATGCGTTGGGGAAACTTACATCAGAAAATTCCAAGGGAGAAAGGCTAACTTATGCGATCACTAATGTTGATGTTGAAGCTCTGAAAGACTTGGTTGTAGGTAATTTAATGGTTTCCTCACATTGATCTAATGCTTTATTTGATTCTGGATCATCACATTGTTTCATATCTTCCCAGTTTTCTATGAAAATTAGATATTTCCAATATTATTTAATAACAGATTTGTCCATCAAAACTCCAAAGGGATGTATCATTGTAAAAATGTTTTGTCCATCGATTCCCATTAAGGAAAATAAATGTTATATATATACTAATTTCATCATCATACCCATGATTGAATTTGATATAATCCTCGGTATGGATTGGCTTTCAGACCATGATGCGAAAATTTATTGTAATAACGCCGGTTTTCTAAAAACCGACGCGAATAGTATGTGCGAGGAATTTATGGCGTCGGTTTTACAAAAAACCGACGCCAAAAACAAATATCCGATGATGTTTTGCGTCGGCTTTGAAGAAACCGACGCCGATAATAACAATAAACATATTTTCGGTGTGGGTTTTTAATAAAACTGACGCGGAAAATAATTTTAAAAAAAAATTCGTCGTCGGTTTTTATTTTCGTCATCAATTTTTTCCAAAACCGATGCCGAAACTAATAAAAAATTTAGTGTCAGTTTTCATGAAAACCGACGCAAAAAACAAGAAAAAAAATTATCGGCGTCGGTTTTTTTCCAAAACCGACGCCGAAACTAAAAAAAAATTATGGGTCGGTTTTTAGGAAAACCGACGCGGAAAATAATTATAAAAAAAATTATCGGTGTCGGTTATCATGAAAATCGACGCCAAAAATAAAAAAATTAAAAACTCACGTCGGTTTTTTAAAAAACCGATGCCATAAAATATATTTTCCGCGTCGGTTATTTTGAAAACCGATGCTGAAATGTTTTTTTTTAATTTTCGGTGTCGGTTTTCTTTAAAACTGACGCGAAAATCCTTTTAAAATTATTCGGGGTCTGAAACCCTCATTTTGTTCGATCGTCGAAATCGACTTCGGCTACAGGGCTTTGGACTCCCGATGACCTTCGAACCTAATTTTCGATCTTGGATGGCCATTGTTGAAGGTTTTGTGCCGTTTTCACGATTTCCGGTATGTGTTCTTCCTCTTTATCTCTTATTTCATCTCCTATTGTTTATTTCTTCTTCAAGAACCCTATTTTGCGCGATTTTCTTTATTGGTTAGATTTTAGTTGTAGTTTATCATTATTTTTGGTTTGTATTATCATTACTGGTATAGATTTTATAGTGTTTGTTTTTCGAAGTCATTATACCGGTCACAGTTTGGATTTAACATCTCCATTCGGGTTGAACTACAAATTTTTTGTTTGTATTATCATTATTTCAGTTTAAAATGATGTTTCATTACATTATGAAGTACTATATTTTTAATTCCATTTCCATATTAATTAATTATTCTTCAAGAAAATAATTTTATTGTGTTATTTATTGTTGAACTTAGTGTGGTTTGGTTGTAGTTTGTCTTGTTTTTCTGTATCTATATTTATCATTTAGGTCATGTTGTGTTATCTGGGATTAACATGTGAATATTTTATTTCATCGGTGACTTTGAATTAACTATGATTGAAGTTATAAAATTACATTACACCCATTTTGATTGATATCTTACATTTTAAAACAACCAATTATATTTTTTTACTTTTAATAAAGAGTTGAGATTTATAAATAATTTATACATATTTCCATGTACAGCCACATTTCACTTATTTCTTTCTTTAAATTAATGTACACATCAATATTTTAGACACATGAAACATCGAAATATGAAACTATGTAAAATGAACTAATAAATTTTAAAAGAATGATATTATAATTAAATTATAATATCAATATAACACACATGTATATAATATGAAAATAAACTGCTTACTCTATTTGTAAACGTGATTCATATCTGATGCCTTTTATCTGATTATCAATAGTTTTTATGGAATATGTTTTTGTTTACAATTTATCTGATAGATATTTAATTGTTTATATGTTTTAATATATTCATCAATTATATTGTGATATCATGTATTAATGGATCATAATTGGATTTATTTACGAAGAACTACTAGTGAATATGAAAAAGGAGTTTATAATTTTTTGTAATTTGCTAAATGACATATTCTAAATATTGATTTCATTTTCTGTCCATGTGTGAAGTGTGTAAATATGAGAAAGTTAAACTCCAGATAAATCAAGGATCATCTCATTTGTTATGGTTTTAGCCTTAATTATACACGTTGGATCTTGCATGGTGAAAGAACTAAGAATTCAACATCCAATGTTGATGACGATATTCATAATGAGGCAGAGGATTGTATTAAAGAATTAATTCATGATTTAGGTGTTGAAACCATCAAAAAAACACCAACTTTTGAATGATTGAATGGAGATTCTGAGAAACCATTATTCCCAGGTTGCAGTAAATATACAGTGTTATCAGCAGTTTTGAGATTAGTTAACTTAAAAGAATAAAATGGGTGGAGTGATAAATGTTTCTCCAGTTTACTTGAGCTTTTAAAAGATATACTTACAGAAGGCAATGGAATTTCAGATTCTAATTATGAGGCGAAGAAAATATTATGCCCAATGGGATTGTGGTATAAAAAGATACATGCTTTCCCCAATGATTGTGTACTATATAGGAAAGAAAATGAACATTTATCAAGTTGTACTACATGTGGGACATCGTTCCATAAGATGATTGAGAAAGCCAACTCAGATTCATTCTCAGGTGATGTCATGTAACCTTATGAAAAATCAATTTTTTTACTTTCCAATGATATCATCCAATATTTTTTGCATACAATTTCGATAATTCAATTCTGATTTATGTTTAGGTACCAGAATCAAAACTCCAGATAAAGCAATTTGGTACCTTCCAATAATTCCTCATTTGAAGCGTCTATTTGCTAATTCAATTGATGAAAAAAGGTTAAGATGGAATTTAGATGAGTGTATCTCTGATGGTAACTTACGTCATCCTGCCAATTCACCATAGTGAAAGAGTTTTGATAAACAATTTCATGATTTTGGAAGTGAAGTTAGAAATCTCAGAATGGGATTCTGTAATGATGGAATGAATCCATATCGGAGCCTCAGTAGCCAACATAGTTCATGGCCTATTTTGTTGGTACTTTACAACTTGTCTCCACATCTATGTATGAAGAAAAAATATGTTATGATGAGCTTGATGATTTCTGGACCAAAACAGCCGGGAAATGATATTGATGTGTATCATACACCATTGATTGATGATTTAAAACTACTATGGGAGGAAGGTGTTAAAGATTTCAATGCATACAAGAAAAAGTATTTTCTTTTGCGTGCTATGATAATGTTCACTATAAACGACTTTCCTGCATATGGAAAATTATCTGGATATAGTGTTAAGAGGCATAAAGCATGTCCAATTTGTGAAGAACAAACTTCAGATTATCAATTTCAGAATGTTAGAAAGACAGTGTACATAACACATCGAATATTTTTGCGAATTGATCATCCTTATCGTAGATTGAAAAAAGAATTTAACAGTTTACTAGAATACAACCTCCCCCCTCAACCATTGTCAGCTGTAGAATATTATGACAGAGTGAAAGATATTGATTCGACATTTGGAAAGAGAAAAAGTTTTGGTTTACGAAAACATATCTGGAAGAAGTAGTCAATTTTTTCTAACTACCTTATTATAGATTTTTAGAGATAAAACATAACATTGATGTTATGCATGTTGAGAAAAACATATGTGAAAGTTCGATTGGAACTTTGTTAGACATAAAAGGAAAGACAAAAGATGGATTACATGCTAGATTGGACTTGATATTAATTAGAATATGTTTGGAGTTAGCTCTTGCTATGAAAGGAAACAGAACATATTTACCTTCGGCTTGTCACACATTAAGAAAGATTGAAAAGATGAATTTTTGTCAGTGTCTTCATGGTATTAAAGTACACAGTGGTTTTTCTTCAAATGTGAATAATTTTGTGTCATTGAAGGATTGTAAATTAGTAGGTATGAAATCACCTGATTGCCATGTGTTGGTGCAACAAATTCTACGAGTAGCAGTGCGTGGTATATTACCGAAAGCTGTCAGAAATAAAATCATCAGGTTATGTAATTTCATTAAATACATTTGTAGCAAAGTCGTTGATCCAAATTTGTTAGATGTTTTTTAGAATGAAGAAACTCTTATTCTTTGTCATCTAGAAATATATTTCCCACCCACATTATTTAATATAATGGTTCGTCTATTGATTTATTTGGTGCGTGAGATAAGAATATGTGGGCCTGTTTATTTAATATGGATGTATCCTTTTGAAATATATGTGAAAATTTTGAAAGGATATGTTAAAACTCTTTATCGACCAGAGGCCTCTATTGTTCAAAAATATGTATCAGAAGAGGTGATTGATTTCTGTACTGATTATTTGAATGAGGTGGAGCATATTGGTCTCCCGGTATTTCAACATATGATAGTTGATAGAGAAGGTAGAGGTGTTCGAGGCTTAAAGGTAAAGTTCATTCCACGTGATGAAGTGATGCAAGCACATTTATACATTTTGAACAACACAGATGAGGTTCAACCGTATATATCCTCACATATTGCTGAAATAAAGTTACAATATCAGAAAAGAAATGAAAAGTGGTTGATGATCGAGCAAAAGAAGACATTTGTTTCATGTTTTAAAGAGAAAGTCACCCCAGATATATCTGTATTAGAAATATTGAAGTGGTTATCAGGGGACCATCTCTTAATGTGATCACTTGGTCTGGTTTTGATATCAATGGCTACACATTTTACACAAAAAACCTGGATGACAAGAGTACAGTTCAGAATAGTGGTGTGATGGTATTCACTGAAGCAGTGCATTTTTCGAGTGCCAAAGATAAAAACCCAATTTCGGCATCAACGCCATATTTTGGAGTTATTTAAGACATATGGGAAATTGATTATATTAAATTTCGAGTCACTGTTTTTAGTGTAATTCGGTTGATAGTAATAGTGGCGTGAAACATGATGAATATGGGTTTAAACTGGTTAATTTGAAAAGATTTAATCACAATGAGGAACCATTTATCATGGAGACACATGCAAAACAAGTATTTTATGTCATTGATGCGTCGAATGATCAGTGGTCAGATGTTTTGCAAGGGAAAAGATACCATTTGGGTGATGAGGATGATTCTGATGATGCTAGTGATTTACCTGAGCCTTATTCATCTATTACGCAATTTTCAGATGATTACAATGAATATAAGACAGACATAGTGCATGCAGTACGTACCGATCATGATGAAGGCATGTGTAAAACCACTAAATTAATCTCCTAATTTTTCTGGTAAATATTTATATTTTGTGTCAATTTTTAAAACTTACAAATGCATGCCACTATTTTTACATATTTATTTTTATCTTCCTTGTATCTAATTATTCAGTTTTCTAATGATATAAAGGTACACAAAATTTTATTACACTTTCTAGTACCAATGTCAGATACAGATAGAGAGGAGAAGTTACCGAGGTATATCTATTTTGAAATATTATTAAATATTTAGTAATATACATATTTAATGAAATAAAACTGTTAATTTACAAAAAAAAATTTGTAGGACTACTGATGTGTCCTCGGCGGAGGAGACTTCTCCAGTTACTACTCAAAAATCAAGTTCTCTAATTGGTAGATGTGGTATTACACGTTTACGAAAACTATCACTTTCTTGTGATGATAACAAACCACACATCCGTTTTGATGATAATAATAATGCAGCTGGCCCAAATGCAGTTCAGTTTGTCAGTTATATAGCGATGCAGAGCCGTTGTAGGATTAGTATTTTATATCCTGACTGGAAGTCAGTGGACAGGACGGAAAACAAAACAGCTTTGGGAGGCCGTGACAGTAAAATATCTTTATTTATTTATTTTATCTCATTTTTTTAATATTATATAGTACAAATGACATATTTAATTTTTTCAATTACAGATGACATTCAATTTTGAGGAAATAAAAGAAATTAGGAAAAGACATCTCTCTTTAGCGGTGGTTTGATGGAGAGATTTTAAAACCAAACTGACAAAAAATTATGTTTTAGGAAAGAGAAGGTTTGAAAGCCCATGGCTTAAGTACTTACATATTGATGAAGAAACATGGAAGCGATTTTTTTATAGTCTTCAGGAAGAGAAATTTCAGGTATTGTAATTGTTTTATATTTTAAAATTAATGTAATATTTTCCTTATTACATAGTAGTTTATTTCTATGTAATAGGCCTCCAGAAGATCTCATCAGGAGATCCAGTTGAAAAACGTATACCCTCATACTTTATCATGTGGAGGGTAATCGTATTTGGAACATAAAATTATTGAAGAAAATTTAGAAGCATTAAGAGCTCGATCAAGTAGTGGTTCAGAAGAGGTCCAGTATGGTCCTCCATCTCCTCCCACTCGCCATGAGAAATTGAAATGAGCAAGAAGAAAAAAATGAACAATATCTTACAGAAGAAGCTCATCAAGTGGCTGATAGAAATGTTAGTAAATATTATTTATTTGTTAACAATTTTCCTTTTTTATAATTTAAAAACACTAATATATCTTTTTTATTTTTCATTTCAGGATGAACTTCAGGAGTAAGAGACAAAGGGCTCTTTTATCCCCGAGGGTAGGATAGATATCCTGGCCACTGCTTTGGGAAAGGAAAAACACCCCGGCCGTGTTCGAGGATATCAGGAGGGTGTTAGTATTCGGAAGGTTTTTGGTAAGAGTAAGCAATCAAGAGACCTAGAAATCGAATCCTTAAAAGAAGAGTTGCATAATATGAAACGGTCTATGGGTGATCAAATTCAAGCAGCAGTACAGAAGGCTTTATTAGATCACATGGCAAGACAGTCACAGTTTTCTCAGCCTTCCAAGGTATATTATTTACCTGTCATCAATTTTTCTTTTTTATAAATTATAAACACTGATATAACTTTTTCATTTTTCAACATTCTCATCCTACTCACTCGGACTACCCTGCCTCATATGCTTACCCAGCCCCGTCTGGGTAGCCTTCCGAGGTATATTATTTACTTTTCATAAATATTTCTATTTTATAAATTATAAACACTAATATAACTTTTTCAATTTTCAACATTCTCAGTCTACTCACCCAGACTACCCTGCCCCATCTGCTTACCATGCCCCGTCTGCACAACCTTTTGAGGTATATTATTTTATTTAATTTTTAATCAATTTTTCTATGTTATAAATTTTAAACAATAATATACCCTTTTCATTTTTCTGCCTTCTCAGCCTGCTCACCCAGACTACCCTACCCCACCTGCTAACTTTGAGCCTCCACCTCCTCCCTCGGATCAAGCCTTATATTGTGAGTTGTTTGCGGGAGATCCTCATGTACATATTGTTGCGTTAGGACGGGTGTATTTTTTGGGGGACTCGGTACATCATCAGCCTATGTAGATGGGTTAGGTTAGAGTATCAGTACTTATTATTATAGATCCTACTGCTCTACTACCATTTCCTACTGTGGAGATCACCATTTTTGTGGAAAGTATGTGACATTTTTTACTTTGGACAACTTCCATTATTCGTTATATTTCACATGAGGTATGTGTTTTTTTAAATATTAATTACAAATGATTCCAAATTACTTATAATTTATTCTGAAATTTAACTTATAGGATTATCTGAAAGCAAAAGAAACTGTACAAATGCTACAAAATATTCAGGAACAGTCGGTTGTAGATACTTCTGATATATCTTATGGGTTGAAAATATTATCTGAGTCCTCTTCTTCCTTGAATTTTATCTATGAGTCTCAGATGACGCCCGATATATGTGGAAGAAATTATAAATTTAGAATACTGAAAGAAGATATCATGAATTTAGATAATTTTGAAGAGATCAGGATGAATGTGGTGTAGTTTTTTTCCATGTAATTAAATTGACGTTTGAATTGCTATTTATTTAATACAAGATTGTTATGGAATTGACTAACTATATTTTATTTTTAAATTAGGTATCTACACAGCATTCTTTTACAAAATGAAACTACCAGAATTTACAGTTTTATAGATCCATAATACATTTCTTTGGAAGTCAAACAGGTGAAGAATGATGAAAGAGTTCAATATATATCTGAGAGATTATCACAAACAGAGATTCAGTGTTGGTTTTTTCCATTTCATTATAAGTAAGAACGTTAACATAATTTTGAACTAATGATCATTATAATTTCATTAATTGTGAACTTTTTGTATTATAGTGGGAATTGGATGTTAGGCGTATTTTTCCCAAAAGAATGAACCTTATATTGGTTTTGCTCTTTATTAGGAAAAGTGCGTAAACCATTTTCCAACGTTTTAAACAGGTAAGTTGTTTTTTATTTTTATAAGTTTTTTATGTTTAATTTTAATTGTTTACACAAGTTTTATTAGTTCTTATATAAAAAAATGCAGTTCATGGAAACATTTTACAAAGGAAATGAAACCAACGAAAATCAAATATGTGGACGTACAGTTAATTAGTTTTTATATTTTTGTTATATATTGGTTTTTATTATTAGTTAAATGTTTTATAACTGCAGTTTCATCGTCAAAATGGAAATTTTGAATGTGGTTATTATATTCTACGATTCATGTATGAGATAATCACAACTGGGGAAACTACTGACTTTCATAAGGTTAGTTGTATTAATTTTTTTATATATTTTCTGCCACTTTTTTCTATTTATTAATTTTATATCATTCAATATTATTGTAGCCATTCAATGATTCACAATCTTATTCCCAATATTATATGATTCATATTCAATCTACTTTTGCAAACTTTTTGTTAAGTCTGCTTAAGATTTGAGTTATGTATATTGATTATGATTTGATGTATGTATATTCTAATATTTCAGGTACGTGTATTTTAATTCTACTTTACTTTGAGTTCTCTCAAGTGCCTCTATAATAATACTGTTTGATTGTTTTTGTATACTGTGTTTTTTTTCAGGGGTTTCAATTATTTTGGAAGTGAAATTGTAATTATTTTATAAAAGATATTATTTATAACGTCGGTTATTTTCAAAACCGACGCCGAAAGTTTTTTTTGAAAAAAATGACTTATGGCATCGGATTTATCTAAAACTGATGCCGAAAAACCGATTTTCAGTGTCGGTTTTCTATAAAACCGATGCCGAAAAGCCTGTCGACTCCATTTTGGGCGTCGGTTTTATAAAAAAATGACGTCGAAAACCGAGTCCACTGGATTTTCGGTGTCAGTTTTATAGAAAACCGATGCCGAAACTCACAAGCAAATTATTTATGGCGTCAGTTTAAAAAAAACGACGTGAAAACTCTATTTTAAACGTCTCCTTTATAGACGTCTATTTATAACCAACGTAAAAAATCAATAAAAACCGACGTTAATAATTTTTTTGCACAAGTGTAAATCCACCACCAATAGCTCAACTAAATTCAATTATTGGGGAGGAAGAGAATGAAATAAATATGGGTGAGGAAATGAATATTAAAATAGGGGATATACGTATTGTGCAATAATCTGTTGATGTGTTTCCAGAGTATTTACATGGACATCCTCTAGAAGGAGAAATTGAGTTTTCAATTAACTTAATTCCTGGTTCAAGTACCTTATCGAAGAGCCCTTATAGAATGGTCACTGTGTAATTAGTGGAGCTAAAGAAACAACTAGAGGATTTGAGTAATAAAGGATTTATTCTACCGAGTGTTTCACCATGGGGATCCACTATTCTTTTTGTAAAAAAGAAAGATGGATCTATGAGGTTGTGCATTGACTACAGGGAGATCAATGCTATAGAAATAAAGGACAAGTATCCCCAACACCAAATTAATGATTTATTCGAACAACTTCATGGAGCTCAATATTTTTCAAATATTGACCTACGATCTGGATATCATTAGTTTTGTTTGATGAAGAAAGACATTCCAAAGATAGAATTTCAAACAAGGTATGGGCATTACAAGTTTACAGTAATGCCTTTTGGGATGGCTAATGCACCCTCTATTTTTTGGGATCTAATCAAATGAGTTATCAAGGAATATATTGATGAATTTTTGTGGTATTTATTGACGATATCTTGGTATACTCTAAAAGCTACAAAGATCATGAAAATCACATGAAAATTATCCTAACAACGATTACAAGAAATTAATCATATGATAAGTTTAGCAAGTGTGAATTATGGCATAAGGAGATTTCTTTTCATGGTCATATTGTCTCTAAGGATGAAATATTTGTTTATCCTTTTAGACATTGGTATTCCAGGAATGGCTAGCACCAACGAGTATAACTGAGGTACACAGTTTTATTGGATCAGCAGGTTATTATCGTCGATTCGTCAAGAATTTTTCCCGATTGGGAAACCCATTAACCAAGCTCACACGTAAATTGGTTAAATTTGTTTTGAGAAAATATTGTGATGTATGTTTTGAATAATTGAAGAGAAGATTATTCAATGATTATATCCTGACTCTACCATCGGATAATGATGGGTTTGTTATTTATATTTTGTTTAAAGGTTGGGGCTAAATCCTCAATTTATTATTAAAGCAAAGACCTCTTTAGACTGGGTAGAGTGTGACCCATAACATTGCCTGATGACCCAAGGCCAAGTGGCCTGCATACAAGTCTAGAAAGCCCATTTTTTTTGCCCAAAGGACCCCTCGGTGAATAGTACTGGTACAATACCCGTGCTGCTACAGTACCTGCTACAATACCGTCGTAGCTACAGTACCCGCAACAGTCCCTCCGCCACTACAGTTTTGTCGTTGCTACATCCCACCGCTGCTACAGTACGGATACAGTGCCCCACTTCAGTGCTCCTATAGTTCCCTCCTAGAGTACCACCATCGCTACAGTACCTGAAAAATGTGAGGTTTATACAGTTCACAATAGATTGGTGTATATTTTCTCACAAAAAGAATTCACCATGAGGTAAAGTAAATGGCTTGAACTACTCATGGATTATGATTTCTCTATACACTATCACCCGGGAAAGGAAAATAAAGTGGAAGATGCTTTGAGTAGAAAGGATCATGGTGTTTTGTACAAGATCAGAGTTGAAAGAGACCCTATTTTCATGAATCTAAAAATAATGGATATGGGAATAATAATAGAAGGTGGAACCTCAACACTTATTCAAATGGATTCCAAACCGTCATTAGTAGAAAGGATAAAAAGTTATTAGACTGATAATGGGGAGTTTCACAAGAATGTTAAAGTTGAGAATGATGGGATATTGAGTGACTTTGTATGTGAAGATGGAATTTTGAAGTTTTGGAAGAGACTTTGTGCTCCTGACATGCCAGAACTAAAAATAGAATGTTTGGATGATGGTCATAGCTCCAATTTATCTATACACCCTAGTAACACCAAGATGCATAGTGATTTGAAGCAACATTTTTTGTGGGACAACATGAAGAGAGAGAATGCAGATTTTTTGTCGAGATGTATGGTTTGTTAACAGGTGAAAGATGGAAGACAACATCCAAGATGAGTCATGCAACCTCTTCCCATACCCGAGTGGAAATGGGATTATATTATGATGGAATTTTTCATGGGACTACCAAATAATCCTAGAACGAATGATGAAATATGGTTCATTGTTGATCGTCTTACCAATTCAACACATTTTCTTACTATAAGTGATGATTTTCCACTTGAATATTCAACAATACTATATATTGATGAAGCTTTAAGACTTCATGGAGTACCCTTATCGATTGTTTCTGATTGTGATCCCAATTTTACATCAAGATTCGGAAAAAGTCTTCAGAAATCCATAGATACTGAACGTCACTTGAGAAATGCACACAACCCTCAAACTGATGGATAATCAGAATAGACTATTAAAATCATAGAAGACATGTTGAGATCTCACTCACTTGACATTTAAGGTATGTGGGATCAATATTTACCTCTGGTAGAATTTTCCTATAATAATAGATTCCATTCAAGTATTCAGATGGCACCATATGAAGCGTTGTATGGAAAGAGATGTTGCACACCAATTTTTTAGGATGATGTTGGTGACAGAAAACTCATAGGCCAATAACATATTGAAGAAATAATGGAATAGGTTAAGGTTATCCAAACCCACATCAAATTAGCTCAAAGTAGGTAAAGGAGAAATGTCGAGAACAAAAGGAAGGATTTGTAATTTCAGATAGGAGATCATGTACTCTTGAAGGAATCCTCATTGGAGGGAGTAATAAGTTTTCATAAGAAGGGTAAACTAAGTTCCAGGTACATCAGACATTTTGAAATTCTAGAACAAATTGGGTTTGTAGCTTACCATTTGGAAATGTTGCCAAGTATCTCTAAATTTCATGATGTGTTCCACGTATCACTTTTGAAAAAATACATTCCTGACCCAATGCATGTACTCACCTATGAAGAAATAGAACTGGGACTCGATCTGTCTAATTGGGAGGAGACTATCAAAATTATGTATACTAGAGAACACGTGATGAGAAACCAGTCGACTCATCCGGTAAAATTTCTATATATAAACTATAAGATGGAATAGGTGACATGGGATCACGAGGAACATATGATGAAGAACCACCCGAGTATCTTTGTTTAGTAATACTATAAGAATTTTGAAGTTGAAATTATTTGATGTTGGGATGTATGTAACACCCCAACCTTACATGATACACTTCTCTTTGAATAATACAATAGATTATGTTGTACGCAACTTCGAGTTCTAACACACCACAACTAATCAAACTAGCTGTTATGAATAGTAATAACCACTTATTAATATTTTATAAATTTTACCTTTCAAAATTTAATTCTTGTTTGGATTCAGAATATCAAAATTATCTTAGGGTGAATTTTTGGTATTTTTCTGAAAATGTTCATTTTTTGATGAATAGTGAAAAACACTGAGTTTGTTTAAAATAGACTATTTATTTAAATGATTATCTATTGTTTTTTAAATTTATTTTAGGTAAAAATGGATACATAATACCTATATATGTTCAATGTAATTCATTAGAGTACTTTTATAATATGTTTAGATATATAAAATTTTAATGATCTTTTTACCCTCTTTTACCCACATCATAGGAGCATTTGCAAATTTTCATAAAACATAACTTTACCACATCATTGAATTGAATTTAAAAAAAATCTAAGAGACATGGATGATATTAGTAAGAAAGATGTGGATTAATAAGATAAAAATAATTTGTGGTGAATAGTAACTTTTGACTTTTATTTACCATGGTAAAAGTTAAATAGGGTAATTCCAGGTAATAATAAAATTATAATAATATAAAATTATCTTAACAGTTGTCCAAAAATTATTGGATGATTCATAGCCGACCATGGGCATCCATGGGTAGATTATGGGACCACATGGAGGCACTTCAGAGTGATAATTACACTTTATATTAATTAATTTAATGTAATGGAAAAAATGACATAAACACATATCTTTCAGTAAAACAATTCTTGCATAGGGTTATGTAAGTGATGTTTTCAAATAAAAATATTCATTATAAATCTAAAACGATTTCCTATAGAATGGTTTTTTATTTATAATTTTTAGACATTAAATAATTAATGTTATTTATGACACAATGATGATGAATTAATAACCATATTAATGGAAAATTAAAATAATTGATATTATAAATATCTAAATAAATTTAGTTTGAGTCTTTTGAGGAATCCCATTAATTTTCTATGTGAATATCACTTGTTAGGGATGATTCAATGAATTTATATCAAAGTAATCATGTTGTTATGACTTCCATAAAAATCAATTACCAAATAGCAACAAAAATGAAAAAAATGATTTTTTAAAACAAATATTATATTATTAAATGATATAATAGTCCTAAAAATATATTTTTCATCCAAAGGACATAAATTATAATTTATATGTCATTAATGAACCACTTGGGGTTCTCTTGGAATTTTATAGTAAGTTTATTAACCATATAATATAAAAATACAAGGAGACATGGTAAATGTTAAAATAATTAAGTAATAGTTATTTATAAATGATAAGGTTAATATGGTAACCAAAACTTGTCAAAATTCTATTGTGTGAGAGGATTTAGACCCATACCCACCATATGTTCAAAATAAATCCTTTTTGAGATTTTAGAAACTGAATATTATTTTATATTAAAATAATATTTCATGTATTTCCTAAGGTTCCCCTCACCCCTCTTATAAAAATGCACTTCCCCTTCTCCAAATTTCACACCTCCAAAGACAGTTGGCTCTGCCAAACCCAACACAAATATCCTCCAAAATTCCTTCACTTAATTCTAGAGGTCGTAGTTTGATTTGAATTCCAACTAAGGATCCCTTTTGATCAAATCAAAAAGAAGAACCTGAAAAAGATGTACATATTTCATCACCTATTTCAAGCTCTTTTCTTCTTCAACTTCTTCTTTCATTGTTGTTTCCATTAGAAAATAATTACTCCAGTATCTTCTATATACATTGATGTAATTATAGAAAATTTACAACTATATTCATTACTCTATCCATCATATGAATTACATGTCACCATATGTGCGTATGTACAGCTTACCATCTCAACGTCATGGTGTAGTTGTTATTCAATACATTATTATTTTGATGGGTATAATAATGATGTATAATTGATGTATATAATAAAAGTAACATGTTAATTATTCTTTATATTTCATATACCATCCATTTACATACTATTTTAATAACAAAATAATGATATTGTCTCTTGTGGGTATGTATGGATTAAGATCTCCATGAACACGGTGAGATTCATTCCCCATCGTAATCATTCAAGATTAAACTTGTTTGAAGTTGATTTCAAACTTGTTTGAAGATTTTTATTATGATAAAAATCTTCCATATTTTATTTAAGGTTTTGTGATATGTTTGACTATGGATGTGTTATTTTTATAGAATTCATGGTTTTTGGATAATGTATTGACATTTAGTATGTTAGTTTTTATATGATGGTTTATGTTATGTTTAAACCTTTTCATATGAGAAATGAATTGGACTTAGTATGTTATGGTTGGATCTCGTTATAACTATTAGATGCATCGGTAGGTCTCATGAGACAAACTAGTTTCTTGGAACAAGGGCTTGACAAAATCTTATTCGTAGTCTTGGCACAAGGCCTTGACTATGTGGTTATGAAGTCTGGCATTATGCATTCCATCATTATGAATTTGGTTATTGGTATTTCATGTTATTATTTGACTAGTAGAATACCTATTTGAATAATTAAATGACATTAGTTTGATTAATATTTTCCATATAATAAATAATTTTATTTTTAAAAGTCATTTGTTTTAGTTTTATACATTGCCTTAAATTTTTATGCTTATATATGAATGTTTCTGCCATATTTTTATCCTTACTGAGAATCTGAGCTCCCCCATTTCTATGGTTTATTTTTTCCAGGATGTGAAGAATTATTTTATGGGTGACCTGCAGGGATAGTCTAACGATATAAGTGTGTTCAAATGGGACAACATGTTTTTGATGTTTTTATTTCATGATGTAATGTAAAACTTATGAATGTATCTAGTACATATAAGGCTGTTAAACTAATCGGTCTTTTGGGACATGATTCTTTATATCATGCCAATGTTATGAAATAATGCAATGAATCTGGGTAACTAGGTTTTAGGCATTACATTATAGGACCTAAAGTTTTCAATGTTAAAATATATAGAATAAATTATGTGAATGTGATGTCAATATGTACTCCTATTTTTATAGTATATTTTGATTTACTCAATTTTTAAGTGGTAAAAAGTGTATCTATATGAGATGTTTATCTATAGAAATGAAACTAAATTTTGAAATTCTACTGTTGGATATGATGTCATATTTTCAAGTACTATAAATCATAAGTTGTGATGATCATGTGTATTTAACTAAATAGTGTACCCCATGTAATTAATAATGAATTTTGAAGTTTAGTGATTCAATTAGATTTATAATCTTTTGGAAACTGGGAATAATAGATAAAGTTTGTGACTAAGACATAAGGTGAATCCTAAATAATATATAAAAATAACTAGTAGTATAATTTTTGTAATAGCCTCTAGACCTAAAATTATTTTTACTACAATATTATAGTCTATATTTTAGATTGATCTCATTGAACCAAATTTGTTAGTACCCAAGATAGTCTAAGATATATGAAGGACACAATGTGTTTTCACATACTATACAAAACCAGTTCATGTCTTACTCTATAATGATTTATTAATTCTTATATGGTTGGATATTGTGTAATAGGTAGTCCACATCAGGTGGGGCATTATTTCTTAATGAAATAGATATTTCAAAATAAAAAAAATCAATGCTCAGTGTAATTTTGTATGGCTAAATATGAATACATATAACAAACTAATGATTTTAATATAAATGATTTGTAAGAATATTTATTTAGGATATTTGAGAGTTGAATTGAAGTATCCAATGTTCATTTCGTGTCATAATACCTATTTAACAGATATTTCTATAAATCCAGTTCAACGCTCTGTATATTGGAAAATTGACCATAGATATCATTTTGTTAATAAAATTTTTTAAATTGGAGATGTTATACCTGACTTCATGGATACTAAGAAACATGTTGTGGATTTTTTATGAAAGAAATAACAAAGGGGAAGTTTTAGGACTGCAGATTGAAAGTTCATGTTTATCCTTCCCACCTTCCCAAATAGTATTTAAAATACCTTCAACCCTTGGAATTTTTATTTTTTTAAAATGATAATAATTATTGACATAACATTTGATCAATTAGGAAAACATTAGAATTTAAAAATGTTTTTTAAAATGATGGAGGGTTAATTTATGTAACTTGGCCTCAAATTTATGACCCCATGGGATGGTATTTCTTAAAATATGTTACCCTATCCAGAATTATGGTTCATGATACTTCTCATTTAAAAATTGACTTGATTTAATGATTCTTAAGATAATTGGAGAGTTAAAAATATATCTATGTTAATGTGGATGAGTTGAATGTTTTTTAGAAAAAAATACAAAATGGGGAGCTTAAATGAACTTGGAATAGTTTATGATTTTATTCTTTTTTTGAATCCTTGTTAAGACTAATTTTTCAATACTGGGGTGTTTTTCGACTAAATACATTTTTTTTTTGACTTTTCTAGATTAGCCCATATTATTATAGATTTTTCTATGTGTGTTTCAGGGGAATCTAGAATCATCTTATTGGATGTAAACTGTTTACATATGTTAATTCTAATATAGGCCCGGCGTATATACTAACTGATCTAACAATGGAAATGTGTCATGTATATGATGATGTAGAGAAGTAAATTATTTTTCAAGGACACAAAAAAGGATAACTGAGCAATGTTGTGATAAGTTTTTATCATGTAAGATATTTGGGGATTAAAAATGAAATTTAGCTAAAAAAGACCAAATAAGTGAATTATCATATTGAGATAATGCTAAGGTAAATTGAGATATATGGGTAATCACATTAGATATTTGAGATGGGTGAGAAATCCAAAAGAAAGAAAGACAGTGTAAGAATATTATTATTATGAATTTTATTGTAATATCTTCCATCTTGAAAAATTATGTTTTCTCAATATTATACTTGGGAATAAATTAAATTATATGGTGCTCATGCTGACACTCAGTGTTAAAAAAATTCATTCACTGTACATAATTATTATTTTATTTTCATATCATGGTTAAACATATAATGAATATGAGATGTATTTTAGTGATTATGAATTTAATTATCCAATTTTACTGAATTTTTTAGATAATAATGTGATGTTGTTTTACTGCTCATATGTTCCTAAAATAACATTCAATAAGTTAATTATTTTATATTGAGTTTGTTTTATTTTTTGAGAAATTTTATCATTTTTTATTACGAGAATAATTTTGATGAAGGAATTTCTATAATGGTATAGAAATTTAAATGGTCTTTGATGTGGGATAAAAAAAGTGTAATATTAAAAAATTAATGATTTTGCCTATATATCGATGTAGTTTTCTCTTTTAGATAAGAATATGAAGATAAATTTTTAATTTTCATGAGAATTTGATGGTAAGAAACCCCTGTGACAATTTTTAATGAATTATCGGAAGATTGTTTTAGGAAGATAGAAATAGAAATATACTCATCGAAATGTTCATTCTAAGGATTGTCACATATAATTATATATCAATTTTGTTATATTAAAAATTTGTGTATAATTAATTTACCATATTTCCAATTATGTTTATTCTCAAAAGTTATGAATAATAATGATAAAACAAAATATGTCAGGATGTGTAGGTGGTGAGTAGGAGTAGCTAAAACCATAATGGTTAGAATCTAAAAATATGGCTGCACTCGAGCTTACAACCTTGAGGGTTGAGTAAGATGATGAAACCTCTAAGGGTAGGAAGTGACGAGAACTATACTTACTATGATCAAATGTTGTTTTTTAGAATGTGAAAATATATAGGTTTCTACATCCAATTGGATAGTGAGAATGATCCTAACATATTATCTATGTAAAATGGAAATTAAAGTGTTCAATATCCTTAATTTTGACTCATTGTAAAATATAGTATACTAAGTATGTCCAAAAAGATGTTTTGTGATCATAGAAGAGGGATGCTATGAAACTGTATATGAATGGTGGTTACTCCCTACCCAATATAAGTTCATGAATAACTTATAAAAGCAAAATATTTAGATATGAAAATAATTATCATCAAAAGTGAGTATGATTAACCATTTTTATTTAACAATGTTAAAAAATTTGTGTTCCTTGATCATTTTCTTATCTTTATTATAAAGCATGGTTGATATTTAATTATACAAGTGTGGGTATATGTTCTGAACCAGTCACATGGGATATTTCTAATGAAAGAAGAAATTTTAAAACTGAAAAGTCTATACTTATTTTCCATTATTTTATTTATAAAATCCATTTAAATGAACATTATTTGTCGTTATTATCCTTATAAATATTTAACCATAGCCTTTTAGGATCACGAAACAGCCACGTTTAAATGTATCTTAGTACTATTTCCCTACCACATGATTCCCTTGGGATTGTGTAGTTCTCAAAACATATTTCAAAATTCATAATGGTCATCTCATAAATCATGAATCAAAGTATAATATAGATTATTTTTTCATTGTTGGGAGAACATTTGAGAGACTTTGATAAAAACAAGGATTAATCACAAATTGGTACCTAGATTCTATCATTTTTTTTATTATTAAAAATATATAATATATGGTAATTGAGGGAATATTTCCTAGTCTCAAGATATCTTTGAGGGGAATACAGTTAAACATTTTTATTATTGAGTTTATTCAGAGGCTTCCCATATTGAAAATATAATGGGTGTTAATAGTTTTTTTGCAGTAGGGGATTTTTTCCATAGATTTATAATATATTTTTAAAAGATCATAAGGCCCCAATGCTCTCTGCTACTCAAGGATCCACCCTTTTTAATTATTTATACTTTTGTAAAATCATTCAATAATTTTATGGAAAACTATATTTTTTTTCAATTAACACTCCCAAAATATGAAGATTCACCTTGAAATTATCTCTAATGTAAGTGACATCAATACAGGGAAGTCTTGGTCATAAAAAAGGAAACATGATTCATGGCATATATTATTCTTGTATGATTTGAAATGATGAAAAAATGAACTATAACACTACTAAGAATGAGTTTTTATATGTTATATATACACTTGAAAGGTTTAGGGATTACTTTATTGGGTTTAAATTCAAAGTTCTCAATAATAACTATGACATGAAATTTTTTTATCCATTAAATAGTATAATACTATACTAATTTTTTATATCCTATTGAAGAAACAATTTGATTTTGAGATAATGGATAAGAAATGTGTTGAAAATGTATTTGAAAATCACATTTCAAGGATATTTAATATAACAAACAATATTATAGGATAAATAAATTAATATTTTCTGGAATATAAACTACATGTTATCTAACCACAATAATCTTTTTGGTTTGAATTTTTTTTAATTTTCATATAATTGGGTAGCATAATTATTCATCATAAAAAAAGAACAAAATTTATTACATACCTCAACTATTATCTTTTGGATAATCCATTACTATTTAAAAGGTGTTCTGCTGGATTTATTTGGGTGTGTATTGATTAAATTTTATACTATGACACTTCATTTAATTTGATATGACATGATTAAAATCGATTGATTACACAATTACCTATGGTAAAATTCACATTATCATAAAATATAACCCAATTATAGAAGGTTATATCAAATCCCCAAATACTAATCATGATTCAAAATCTCAACCATTTTTTATGAGAAGTTATATGATATGTAAAACAATATCCATGTTATTCATTTATATATATAATTTCATTAATCATTTGGAACATGGAAATATCTGATACCACAATCAGTTCTCTATGATTAATATTACACATATTCAAGTTATAGAAGTTGTAAATAAACCCATGACCTATGATATCTATGTAATTGAAGAAATGAAATTTATAAACAAAAACGAAGAAAAACTTTTGTTGTTTATAGTGATGATGTTTGTAACTCTTATATTTAAACTCATGTTTGATTAAGATACCTACGTAGTTTTGAGAAGACTATTTATTCCATGGTGTATCAATGGATTGATTATAATCATTGAAATCTAGGGTAGGATTCCCATTTTTTCATTGTATTCCATTACCTTGGGTAAAATAATAATAAATAATAAGTGATAATTTATGGAGAATCGGTAGATGGAATGAAACACAATCTCAATGGATTTTATGGTTTATATAAACATATGGAAACTACAAATTCATTACTCAATTTACTCAAACGTTTTATCACAGTTGATTACATCAAATAGTATATAAATTCTCTGTAAATGTTTGACAATAATTCATTTAATACTGAATTGTCTTATATATTTGTCCCATTCATTACATCATATAAAACATTAAAATCATTGATAACCATTGTGGAATATTACTCGAAAATTAACATTTAACATTCATCTACCTAAATAAATAATTGAAATTCCACGTAATCATACATTATGATTCGATATTTACTCAATACATATCCATATCACTTAATGTGATTTTCCAAGGACGATGCATGATATATATATCATACCATATGACATCCACTAACCAAAGGCATATCATATGTCTTGGATTTATGAATTTCATCCTATATGAGATGATCATATCATATAATACAATATATACCACAACTTCATGTGACATACATTATATTTAATTGAAATAATTAAAATAAATATCCCATAACATCCCCCATTAAATTCCACTAACAATATTATAAACGGTTCGAAACAATAACAAGATCCATTATTATTAACCCCCCACACACTAATACTTTTCCCTTATAATAATACCCTAGAACCATATCTATATTAAACTTCAGATTCACTAATATGTTTTGAGTTAATTATTCCTAGTAGGTAGTATTCCTTCAACCACTACCAATCTCATAGAAAATCATGTTCATACATTAGTGGTATAAAGTATACAATGAAGTTAATTTGAAATATGTATTAATTTTATAATTCATATAAATAAATTATATAAATAAAAAAAATTATGGAATTTTTTATGGGTATTGAACGGCGTAGCACTAAAAAGACAATAACTACTTGAATCCATGATCAAAATCCATTCAAATGGAAATTATATCATATCCATTGATGGAAACAACATTTTCATCAACAGAATACTCAAAAATATGAATCAAGGAAAAAGTTATGACAAGAAATGTTCCAAATACAACAATATTATGGGTAATATACTGTAGGAACATCCAGTATGGGAATATTACAAGACATTTTCTCAAGGAACCTCTATTATAGTTAATGAAATTACCATGTGTACATAGTGCAAGCATTCCCAAGAGTATCATTTGTCCCGATTTCCAAAACTATTCAAATCCAATGTACTAATAATGTATCGAGTAAATATAGACAATATCCATAACATATTTACTACTTTTATATATAATACCACATATATGTATCAGAATATTACCAAAAAAAATTTATATGTAACATCATTTATTATCTATGGTAGCTGTGTAAATGGTTCTTTAAAAAAATTCAAAAGTTTTCATCAATAACAATGTGTTTGGACAATAAAAAAAAATATAAATAATGATAACTAGAGTATTACATTAAAATAAATCCAATGCTACAAAATTTTCCATGTAAAACTATGAGGCATAAACAGTGGCATAACGAATAAAAAACATAATCACATATCATGGAACCCACATTTTAATAAAAATAAAATGGTACTTAAATAGATTATTTGAAAAATATTATTTAGAGAAGTATCATTATAAATTTTGGATACCCTCTACTATATGTGACTGCTTTAATTTCCCTTTAAAAAGTATTCGCTATGTGGAGAGGTTACCTATTAAATAATGTGCTAAAAAATACCTATAATAGTGACCAACCCCCAAAAATCCCAAAGATAGTTTTTGTTACTAATTACATTGTCATGATTAAAAGGAATAAAATCTCAAGGGAATGGGAGTTTAGTAGTCTTTGAAAACAAGATACCTAAATGAGTCTTATATTAAAAATGTATACACTAATTACAACTTAATGTTTTTATTCTTTATAAGTAAAAGAGTTCAAGGATAACTCTATTCCTATAATTAAATACCTATATATAATTTATAGTATGCTTCTTGGAGCCATGAGGATGGAAAGATAATAATGGAGAGATAAAATATTGAATATGGGTAATGTATAGTTGACGAAATAATGAATCAATTAGAATAATACTTATAACATGGTAAATAACTGAAAACACATTCCATATAATAAATATATGGAAAAGGACCTACATGAATAATATGTAAAGGTAATAACTTGAAACACATGCTATTTAAGTAACTAGATAATGAAAAGTCAATATGTAAATGTAATAAACAAAAACACATTCCATTTATTCAATTAACAAAGAAGAAATGTATCCATAGGTAAGTTGACAAAAAACTTCATGGAGTGGCACATGAAAATCCATACAGTAAAGACCAATAACAAGATGGTTTTTTTACCATAATACTTAGTCAGAGTCAAATCCCATAACTATTTATTAAAATATAAGAAAAGTTCAGAAAACAAGCAACAAAGAACCAAAAAAACAACATACCATCAAAGTCCAACCCATCACCACCTCCATGAACAAATGATTCTTCTATAATCACTGATTCCCATTCTGACCTTTCACATTTCATGAGGACCTTGACATACTTCTCCCTAAGATTCAATCGTTCCAAAGAAATGAGTTCATTAGTTGTTTTCATACCTTTATTAAAAGATCTATTGGGAATCACCTTTGGCAGGTAAGAGTAGTCCTTCCTTGGATGTCTTCACGATGATGAAATCATATCCTTTTGGCTCCCAATCAATATCTTCATCCCTCCATGAACAACAGCACTATATGAGGGTCTGATGATGCCGCCCCAATTTTATTTGTCACTATTAGATAAATCCCCCCCCCCATTTTCTAAGAATCTTCATATTCGGATAAGGTTAAAATCTAGACTGTTGCATCAATGAGTTATAAAAAGTTCAGGCTCCACCAGACATTTTTTCTAAAACATTCATCAAATCAAAATAAATAATATGACTTATCATATATCTAAATTGGATAAAGAATACATAATTATTAATATTTCCCAAAAAAAATATCAAATATCATTCAAATTAGAAACCATGTGTAAAATGGTATATGTTTCAATAAATAGTAATATCCATAATAAATTAAGTATATAATTTAGGTAAATTCAATGTTTAATAATGAGAGGTGATAAAATACTCTAAGGGGACAAAAAAATAAATCTTGGAAGTGAGTTATAATAATACCCATTTAAAAATAAATCATAAACCACCCATAAGAATAGTATGTTTTGTATCAATACAACATATCCCCAGTAGAGTAAAATAGAGGTTATTTGATGATAATTAATGGAACTATTATGAATGGATCCTAAAAATATTCTTGAGGAAAATATATTTTTGTTTTCAAAAACATTTTGAAAAAAAATTTCTTCGAAAATAAATTTGGAAATAATTCTCTTTAAAATGTAACCTTTTATACATATAAAAAAACACAAGGAAATGATGGTGATTAAAACCATAATTTCCACACAAGGTATAATAATAACCCTTTTTTAAGGTAAATTGATTTTAAAAATACCTTGTATGGAGAGCGATAAAAATAATTCGTTGAAAACATTGGTAGAAATAAAAAAAGATAAAAATGTATTTACCAAATAATTTTCAAATAATTTTTTAAAACATTTTCATAAAACATGTTTCTTAAAAGAATGTAGGTTATCTAACTAAATATATAAATGAAGTCGGGTTTTCTTAAAAATAATTAAAACAAATTGAATTCCAAATAGTGGAAATATGGTATTAATACATGAAATAGTTATAGAATTAATAGAGGATAAGAACATTAATGGTTTTATTTAACTATAGTAATATAATTTCCTCAAATGGGAACACCATTGAGGGATCACTAAATTTATTGTTTAGGGATATAATATTTAAACATTCCAAAGTGTACCATACCACTTTAAAACATTTTAATCATAAATATCATGAAGGTTTAATATTAAATAAAAGTCTTAAATACCATAAATATAAATGAATTAATGATATAATATTTAACAATCGGTAGTAGATATAATACACAATAGATGTATGTGGTGAACATGATATTTATCTCATATTTATAAACAGTGAGATGAGAATCCCTTACCATGATTGTTCTTTCGAGTGAACGTCCTTAAACTTACTGTATAATAAGAATTTTCTAATTTTATACATTATTGATAACTATTTTCATTTTATCGTTAAATTTATTTTAATTTTTACTATTTTTATAACACTACATAAACAAATATGTTTACATTGGGTATTTTAAAAACAATTCGGTTTATATGTCAAAAATGTGTTTAGTAGGTCACATATGGTAAATGGGGTCATCATAAAAAATATCCAAAATAATAACCAAGAAATTGTTATCATATTTATACAATAAATATAATTTTGAATTAAATCCTTATATTAAGTTATGAAAATTGAATCAATGTTATGATCATGGAGACTATAGGTCATATGTATGAAAAAGTAATGTTCTCGTTTTTCAGTGATCGTTATAGAAAGAAGGTAACTAACACCATATCATTCCAGAATGATCATTATATCCTAAATACAATGTTATTTAATCATATTTATATATATAAATATATATAATTATTGTGATGTAAAAGGAATCACATCGAGTCAAGTAGGTGGTTGTCCATATAACCTCGAACAACATTATCACTTTCTTTTTGTCTGAAAGGATAATAAATAAAACGATATATATAATATATTTATATAAAGGTAATTATTTCATGAATATAGCATACATATTTTTTATTTCAATGATATTTAATTAAAACTCTCATTTTTATGTTCCATATTTATTGTTAATGAATCACATCACTTTGAGGGCCGGTAGTCCACACTTACTCAGAGGATGTTGTTATATTAACAAAAAATGGAATGTATTAAAGGTCTTTGATATAAATGGATTAAATAAGTAAAAATATGTAATAAATATCATATATATCATATATATACATAGTGTTCATCATAATGTCCTCAATGATAGGTGGTTAGGTAAAAATGAACTATCGTCGTTTCGTGAGGTAGTAATTCGCTATAGATAGAAACAATATGTTTATTACCCTTTAAAATGAAGTTTCTATAATTTTAGGTAGGAAAAGTTACATAAACACATACTATTATATATTGGATACTAGTTCAGTTAAATAGTAATGGATTAAGATGTGATGAGTTGTTGGATAATGGAAAAAAATTCAAAAATCTTGAGAGAAGATGTTACCTCTTAATCAGGTAACTACTTTTGGTTTATACATAAAATCTTCCTTGGAAGATTTTTTTCTAATATTGATGATTAACTATTGAGGGGAGGGATATTATAATGATTAATGGTCAGATCGTGGTAGAACCCATGTGTTTTGATAGGAGTGAGGAATAGGTAGATGTGGTGGCCTTCCATAGAGAAGGAAAAGAACTCAGTTGGAATTTTTGAAAACAAGTGAGGTGTAAACATGTTGTTGCCTATGAAATGTCATTAAAAACAAAAACAAAACAATAATTTATGTTTATGGACGAATTATGACCATGAAATATGTGTTGTAAATGTTTCTAGGACATTTGGGTCCCTATGATAAAGGTTTAGTCCTTTATTATGCTTAAGTTTCCATTAATAATTGTAATTAATTTTAAATACATTCACTAATATTATCGGTCAAAACAAAGATTGTATTATTATAAATCATAAATTATGATTATTTCAAATATGAAATATATTTTTAAAAATTCAAATCATAGAATTGTTAGAAATTTATTTAAATTTAATCTCACAGATAAGACAACATTACATGTTTGTAATGTAAAAATGTGTGAAACATTTCTCTATTTTTATAATAAATTTCATTATGAAATTGATTAAAATGGAAGATATTGTATTAATTTATAAAAATATTTATATTTAATATTTTTAAAAAAATTAAATGTATATTTTAACGTTGTAGATAAATTATATGAGAAAGTATATTTGAACTAAAATTACATATCTTTAATTATTATTCAAAATTTTATATGTTTCAGAAAAATATAATAAATTTAGCCAAGAATAATTATTATGTTTATATTTCATAAATGAAGTTTAGTTTTACATATTAAATATGTTGAAGTGTTAAAATTCATATTTAAAATGGGTTCACTATTAAAAGGATGTAAAACTTCCTTTATAAAAATATTAGTTCTTATTTGTAAAATATGTTTTTCTCTTATCTTATGAATATAAAACATAGAGGATGAATATAAAAAACATTTGATTTAATATATAACACATATATTTCATTAAAATAATTCACTAATTTAATTAATTATTGTTGTTAAGCAAAACTCATTTAAAGCATAAAAGTAATAATATTTGTTTTTATATCCTATTGGTTATTATTTTAATTTTAATTAATTGGTACCCCATTAATTAGTTTTATATTTATATGAACCATATAGTTTAATAAGTTATTTTATATTATTCATAACCGCTAACATAATGTCTTTTATATCGTAATATATAAAATAATAATATCTTAATAATACATTGTTACTTGGTGATACTCGGTCATGTGTGTAAAGCAAGGTATCAATGAAAGTATCTCTTGCATGTAATGCAATATATATTGGTGTTGTGTGCATTAAAATATATAGAATATATTTTAAAAACTAAATAAGTTATAATGTATCTAGATATTATATCACTTTACTCATTTGGTGTTGCTTGTTATACACACTATCAAATACAAAGTTCTTACATAAGATTATCGGGGTGTCAAACATAAGTTAGAAAAAAGTGGATTCCACAAAAATTAATATTAGAAAATACCATTTAAGATGAAAATGGGGATTTGGATATATTATTATGAAAAAATATATATATTTTAAAAATAAACAATGATTTGACCATAAATTCCATAAGTCTTGTCTCCCATAACAACATGAGGGAAACAAATTCAAAATCAATATATTTTCTAATCCTAGATAAAAGAAAATGTATATAATGAGTTCTCTATATCAGAATATTACAAAAATGAAGGTGATGGTTCCCATTTAATAGAGTTTTTATAAATGATCTTCAAAATTAGTTATGTGATGATCTAGATAAGAATGGAGTGATACACAATGGAGAATTAGAATATGCTAATTGAGTATTACAAATACGGTCTATCCATAAATTTAAAATCACAAATCCAAGGTATTTAGTGGTATCTAGATACTCGATAAATACATTAGATACCACTAGATACTCGATAAATCTCCACCGTGCATTTGATGCCACATCACCACCAACTCCCAACACATTTCTTACTTTACAACCATTCACTACATAAAAACCCTCATTCATCCATGTTATTCATTTTAATTGATAAACCAATGGAATTTGAAAAAATTACAATTTCATAGAGTTAAGGTTCATTATACAAGGATCATTAATAATTACATGAATATGAGACTAATTATTGTTTACTTGGTCAATGTATACTATTGTTAAAGGAAAAAAATATAGAGTAAACAATTAAAACCAATCCTTTAGTATCTTTAAGAAACCCAAAAGACACTCTTATATGATGAATAGTTCTAGAAAATGTGGAATGATATATTCACTGATGAAGTGATTATTGTTTTTGGCTACATGGATCATACTATGACTTACTATATAGTTAAAATATTTATCAAGGAGAAAAATATCCCTAGATTATGTAATTAAGGGAACAAATATTTTCTATATAACATAGACTAAATTAATTTTATGACTATTCTTTGGTTGTTCTAAATATAGATATGAATATTATAATTTTAAAAAAGGAGGAATGGAAAAAAATCAATAGAGGATCATGATCAATCGAATGAAAAGTTATGAACACAATTATACTAGAGAATTAATTCTCACCATTAAAATATGAAGACAATTTAATAATTTTTTATATTACTGGTTATTATTAGATAACCACATAGGACTTAACTCAACCCAACATTTCAAAAAATGAATCGATGAATAAGAAAATGGATACCTTGTTTGTAATTTCACTCAATATAATAAGAATTGTGGCACATAGATACTTAACTGCGTGTGTTCATCACACATAATTAGAAATATAATATTATTGATGAATGTAAATATAAATTTAGATGATATTTTTTTTGAAATTATGGAGTTTTAAAAATCAATGTTAGTTGTAAGATGAGCCTAGGTGGAGAAGAATTAAATAATATCAATGTAGACTTTGTGCATGGGAATCAAAATAATATATTATATGTTATTCAATGTTTTGACTCATAAATCAATGTTTTATTCAATTACATTGATGGATTAATCAAATGAAAAATTAGAGATGTATTAATACAAAATAGGATAACCAAAGAAAAAAATCAAATGGAAAACAAAGAAAGATCAATTTTCCTTATCAAAAATTGTAAAATTGTGAATGGAATAGATTTTATAGGCATATATATCAATAATTCATGTAAAATATTTAAAACACTAAGGTGATGACATATATTATGAATCTGAATTGGGAATGGGAAAATATATGTGACTCACACATTTTAGTTAATATAGTCTGAAATAACTACATGTCAAATAAGATGATATCTTTACTTTTTATATTTGGTCCATATTAATTTGTGTGGTCCTATAATGTATATGAAATAAATTGAAGTTATTTCATCTTAATTATGAATGATTATATTAGTATGATATGAATAGTGTTTTCAAGAGAAATAATGATTTGATAGACTATATAAAAAGATATAGAAGGAGGATAGAAAAAACAAAAAGGGTGAAACAATTCTTATGACCAGGAAATGATACAAAGTAAAGTTCCATTGAAGTTGATAACTGCATCGAGAAAAAACTAAGCAATAATGATATTTTATTAATATAGAATAGATTGAAAAATAATGTCTTTGAACAGAGAAACTGCATGAAAATTCATATGATGAACACATTAATTATTAAGAGTATAATTTAAAAACACTATAGAAAGGTGAATTGAATATAGTTGGGATCTTAAAAATTGGGGTTTGTTAAGTCATGGTGAAAATATAACACCCCATAAGATTTTTCATGAGATAGAGAAAATTATAAAACATATTATTATTCATAGAAATAAGTTATTCTTTAGAATAATAATGGTACCCATTATAAAAATTGTGATCCTGTTGATGTAGGTGATTTTAAATATTATTTAACCCAGGGTAAAACATATAAATTATTTTAAAAATCTCATAAAATTATTTCTATAAGAATTGATTTCAAAAAAATTGAGAAGAATTTCAGACATAAATAATGATATTAAAATCAAAATAAAAAATTGAGAAAATTAAGATTATCATGAAACAATTTAGGGGGAACATAAAAGAACAACATGTGAGACTCTAATATTGAATCAAAATAAGAATCATCAATTAATGTAAGACAATTCTTGAATAAAATGACAAATTTGGCAACTAAAAATGAAGAGTCTAACATCATTCATGAAAAAATTATCCTGAAACAAACTCAGTGTGTGAGCGGCCTAAAAAGTCTATTTTATTATCAGAGGAGTAACCTATTTCATATAAATAAGTGGAAATTGCTTAATCAAAATTTATGATAAAAAATTAGATTAATAAATCATTTAATAATAAAACATCGGATCTTTTGAACAGTGAAATTTATCACACCATTATTGGAATAGAAATAATGTTAATGAATAAAATATCATACCATGGGATTTTGACTTTTAATAATGAACGGTTGGTTAGATAAATTATTTATGTGTCAAAATCGATATTAAGGGGTAATTTTAACTCGTAGAATGGATTGAATAAATATGATTGTTCATGGTGGGGGAAAATTAAATATCACTCAAGGTATATTAAATGGATATAAACATGAAATTTTTAAATTTATTATTCAAAGATGAAATCTATATTAAATACCTGTTGTTATTCAAAATTATAATGATGAAAATAATGTGTATTTTTTATATAGAAATTAATATAGATTAATGTAATTAGTATAAGCCTGGGATTATCAATTAAATTCACTCTTAAGGAAATTAGAGTTCAAGAGAGGTGTGTTTAATTCTAATATTAATAGTAAAAAATCAAAATAAGAAAAATTATTTATCCCCTACTATGTTGATAACACTATATTTTTCAAAGATAAATAGATTTGTTGAATATGTTTCAATCTTGGTATGGGCTATATTTTGAAATATCCATGACTGGTGAACATATATTGATTTATGGGCTACTAGTGAATCAAAACGATGAGAAAACATTTATCTCGTAGAATAATAATGATATATAATAGATCGAAAATATTGATATGAATGATTAGAAACTAGTTTACATAGTAATAAAAATTTTTAATAAACATTGGAATCCTAAAGATTGAAAATTTATTTATCCAATGGATTTATTATTATGGATAAAACGTTTTTTATATTTGATGGAAAAGAGAACAGATATTGTTTATTAAATTTTCTTTGTTATAAGGTTTAAAATAAATAAAAAATAAGACAATATTGAAGATAATAAAATTAGTATGAGGAATTTTAAAGGTAATCCTGATTATTCAATCACATATTCTGTATAAAGAGTAAACAATTTGGTGTTATACTCAACTATAGGTTAGGTTGTGATATTTTAAATGGATAATTCATACGTATTTGATTTTTTCATTAGAATCATGTGTGTTAGTTGGGATAGATAAAAATAGGAAATTAATTCACTAAAATATATTTATCTAATTATATCTCAATGATTATGACTTACACCCAAATTATTTAAAATAAGAAACATTTTTATGATCTTAGTACAAATATAAAGGATCCAATTGGGATATATTTTCCAAATAATTATAGTTGAAATTAAAATGAATATATTGAATAATTTATAAATAAATGAAATTTATATTTGAAAAGACATAAATATTTATAAAGTAACACAATATGTATTCAAAGTGAATCATATTAGAATTAATCAAAAATTGGAAAATATTTTTACAAATTAAAAGGACACACAATTATTTTAGAATCATATATCAAATAATAGTATTTTATCTCCATTTAAGTCTTGAAAATTTTTGTAAATTACCAACTCTGATTTATCAATTAATTTATATCATATATTCACATTATTTATAATTTTTTAACATACTATTTTAAAGGAAAATGGATAGAAATAATAAAATCGATGTAATATATTCAATAAAAATGACCAAAGACCAGTAGTAACATAGAACATTTTGAATATCACATTAAAATGGAGAAATTAAATATTTATGCGGAGTTATTTAAAATATATATTATTATTAACATCAATTTTTTATAATCACATTTATTATTTTCATCCAATCATTTTTAAAGATGTTGAAACAGTTTAAATAGAGAGATCATTCTAGAACCTTTTTTTTCACTGACCATGGATCATGTAAACATGGAGTAATGTATAAGGATTAATATTGAAATAGTAGATTATTACAGATATTGTGTGTTTCCAATGAAAAATTTGGAATCTTGATAAAATGAGAAACCAATTCAGGAATTACCAAAAGTATAAAGTTGGATAAATTTCAAAACTAGTTTGACCAAAAGAGGTGAATGATTAAATAAGATTTAAAAGTTGTTTTGTTCATAAATATGTACTAAATAAAGAAATATATCATTCATAAAGATGTTATATGTTTTTAGGAGTCTTGGATTTGATTTATTGTACAATTAAAAACCATATTGTAAATTTTTTTTGGAATCTATAATTACAGTGGGAAAATTCATTTTCCTAGTAAAATAACTACTAAAACATGATTGGAAAATATTACGTCAGGATTATTTTTTTTATGTTTAAAAGTATAATAACTGATTTCAGGGTTTTAATTATGACTTGTGTATTCCTGAAAAAATGATCCCACGACATAGAAGGAGTTTGATCAATTTAATATAACCTGAGGACTATGTTATAATTATTTAAATTGAAATCTTAATGATAATTTTTAAAATAGGAGTGTTTGATTATAAATTTTGATTTTTATGTTATTGTGTAATTAAAAAAATATTTTATATAAAACCATAAATTATGTTGTAATTATGTTCATTATTTCCTAGTGTTATTACATTATGAATTTCTCAAAATTTGAAGGTTTTAATTTCTTTATATAGAACAACTATTTAGATGTAATTAATAGAGAGATGTTATAATTGGAATACATTTTAATATAATGGCTTTTATTATTACCAAATTTATTATAAACAACAATAATTTATATATTTTATTATTTTTAACATATAATATGATTTTTAAACTATTATAAAATTTTACATTACCACTATATATAGTTATTATGACTAATAAAAGGGTGAAATGTGTCATAATTAGTAAGACACATTTGTTGAAGAGATAAATGGTTGTTTTAAAATAGTTATTATTATATATGGGAGACTGTAATAGTGTGAAGAGAAAAAGACAATGTAACTTCTATTATTCAAGGATTCTGAGGATTTTTTATGTTATAGTTGAAGAACATAAATGACATTATAATATTTGGTTATATTCTTAGAGAATGATACAAATAATATATCATTTATTGGCTTTTTGTATTTATTTTTTTGATTCATTAATTTTACTAACCAATTTTATATATTCTTTTCATCCCTATCTTAAAATAGATAGTGAATATATTAGAGAAAGTAGTGGTATGTGGATTCATTTGTGATCCCTTATTAAATCTTTTAATGACTATATAATGAGCTAGACATTTCTTAGTATCTTTTTTCAAAAATGGTGAATTTTCCATGAATATATTTCTTTACAGTTTAATCATGTAGAAAATACTCATACCTCTTTACTTTGCATTGAAAGTTTGATTTTTTGAATAATTTCATTATGTTGAAAGGTTTTGACAGTTATTTTTAAGAAAAAAATATTATCTATATAATGAAGAAATTTTTTCACTCAAATTCACCCTCTCTTAAGATTATTTTTATGCTACGGTTATAACTTTATATAACCATATTTTATGAATATAATTTTTATGAAAACAATAACATAAAAATCATAATTTTTAATTGATATAGAACAAGACCAAATTTAATTTACATGGTTGAAATCCATATCATGTAAACTCTTATTTTAAGTGTTTTTTATACCGAGTTGGTGATATCAAGACCTAGACTGGGTTTAAACAAGATAAACCAGATATAACTCTCCATTTTTAACCATGAGAATATTCTATAATGCATCATTGAATATAGAACAAATACAACAATATTTTTTAAATATTACAGTATACATATTTAGAACATATATAATTTTACTATAAATAAAAAATTAAAACATTAAATATTATTGATAGTAAAATAAATTAAATTATAAAATCATGATTGATGTATTATATACAACACGAAAGAAACCATATAATTATTCTTGGTATTTTATTTATTATAATCTAAATTTGAGTTAATTCTTTTGAGTATCATGGAAGATAAAGTTGAAATGAATATTTAAATATGATTAATGTTAAGATGGTATTATTTTAAAATATAGGTGTTGATTATTTTGAGATACAACCTATCCATAAACGGATAAAATGAAATATTAATATATTGATATCAAAAATATAAAAGAAATATTTATTAAAGGATTTGGTTTATAGAATAATCAATTATTTCTGTTACATTTACACATAGATGATTTTGGAGTTAAGGAATTGGTTAATACTCTGAGTTATGGTATTTTTTGTTGGAAAAGGGAAACAATTGAGGATCACATGCATTAATACATTTATATTCAAAGGAACTATATTTTAACATAGAAGTGAACAATTCTAGGTAATTCCATTTGTAAGTGAACTACCCATCTTATATTTTACATGATTAAAAATGAAACTCAATCACAACCAACATAAGAGATTACGGATGAATATAGAAAATAATTTGGTAGTGAAAGCAAGGGGAGTATTGGGCATGACTAGGGTAGAGCCACAATCTAGGGATATATAATAGTGATTGTTTTTATAGTGAGGCATCTATATTGAAATAAAATGATACCCATAGATCATGTAGGGTAATTAATCATCACAAATCCATTTTAGTTTACAATGTTATAATTTCTCGATATGTTGGAATTATTCATCATTTAATTGGGAACTTGCATTGAACAAAGTCACATAAAATTATTCTTTCTAATCATGTCCCATATAGAGGGTACATAGAGAGTTTAATTTTTACTCATGTGGATTATTTAACATAAGAAACATTCAATGTAGTGTTAACATGAAGTAAAAGGGTCACCCATATAGTATTTTGAATCTGTGGAAAAAAATAATGAAATGGAATATTTTTTGTATTTTATAATATTACTATATTATAAAAGGTTTAGATTGAGATGATTTATTATGATATATAGTATATGATATAGGATCACTCTATGATGGTTGGTATGGAAATATAGTACATGATGCATGAAGCATGTGAAGATAATATAATGCATGATCTATTTGATATATAAATTTTTCATGTAAAAGATGGAGATTGCATAAATGAGATGAAAACAAGATGTGGAATGTTTTTTAGAATCAGAAGATAATTTAAATAACCCTAACCTTGTATCCTAGAGTCATTTTCTAATTTATTACATTATAACTAGATGCAAGGAAAATCATCCTAAAGGACTAAATATTTTTGTAGTCTGCAAAACTAGATACATCAATATCATAGAACAATTGAAAACTAAAAATAAAAATGTTATTTTCTATGAGTAAACTATTATTCCAATTGGAATATATTCGAATATCATTCATAATACACATACTATAATCTCATAAAGATAAAACATTATAAAGGGTTGGTCATAGATGACCAGTAAGTGTATGTGTACAATAGAATATGTCATGAATACAAATCAAATAATTAGTATGTATATGTAAATATATGAAAAATTCAGGTCATTTAATCAATAACACTATCATGAAGATTAATATTTCATGATTAATTGATGAGAAATAATTCCATGAAAATAATCACATTATCTTGAAAGACATTTATGGACATCATATCTCACAAAATAATAACATAAAAATCATTAACTAATCTTATAATGGGGGAATTCATAATTGTATTCATTATAAACATATCATCAAGGCCTGATGATAAGAAATATTATATAAATGGGTAATGAATAATGGAAATACACAATCTATGTTTCCTCAAAGGACCTGTTTATTCATCGAGGGGCTATAACGAGCCCTGCCTATTACATAATAAGTCCAATGAATTTCTCATATTAAATTGAATAATATAATCTGTTTAAAAATTTATCATGATAAATAATCATTCAAAATAATAAAAAAAATTTCAATAAATAATCATATTTATAAACCATCTACAGTAATAGGAATAATGGTATCAAAATAGTACATCCTTAGTCAAAAATGTCATAAACCATATAAATAAACAGTGATGATGGTACCATTACAAAAAAATCCGTAGTACATCATAACTTTAATTTTGATTTTCTTTGTGATTTATTAATAGGAATACCTAAAAAATTCCTTGAAAATATTATTAATGAAAATAAAATTTTCAAATTTATAATCACTATATAAACCACAAGTTCCCAAAATACTGGGAAAAATTATTCATAGAAAATAATCATTGAAAATTTTAATGTAATATTAAAATAAATGATCTTCTATGATAGTGGTTAATTATATACAATCCATATATGGTAAAAAAACATTCCATATAAATTATTGTAAAAATTATTAAAGGTAGCTCATTATGAAAATGACTAGAAGATTCCATTCAAAAAATATTTTAAAAAATTGAACATGTCTAAAAATGGATTTAATTAATCCCTGAAAGTCTACTATATAAATTCTTGAAAATATTTTTAGAAAATATGGACATGGATGAAAAATGATTATTGACCAACAGATAAATATAGTAATATCTTCTCAAAAAAATTACTCAATTATTTTAACACCCAATAGAGGAAAATAGTACAACTACTTGATTAGTTCATGAATAAATATAATAGAAGAAAATATATTGGGATTAAGTTATAAATACAAATTATTTCTCTAATGAATACCTCAACACAAATAATCCCTAATAGAAATTATATTATGAAATAAACCTTTACCACTTTGTTAAATCGTGAATGGTAGGCCCCATGAATGAAATAAAAATAAATGAAAATTTAGTTACAATGAATATAATGATATTATTAATATAAAATATAAAATGGGAACTATATATACCACACAAAATTATTATGATGTGCATATGGCATATATCTCCTAGAAGTAGAAGGGAGATGAAAATCCCTCACTTTATATCCAAATTCTTTCAAATGTGTTCAGAAAACCTACATAATAAATATAGATTTATTATAGGTATATTATATAAAAAGACTTATATGTAGTAAACATGATATTATTTACTTATATTCTTTTATAACCCTTTTACTAAATATTAATTGTTAAAATAATTGTTTCGGGTAATAACTCACCGAAAAAAGTGATGGTTAGCGGCAGTTTATTCACTGCTGTTTTAGGATCCACTGAAAAATGAATCCAGTAAAACAATATTGTATTATAGTTGTTTTATAAAATTATTGTGATATATTTTTTATGTTTTAAATTTTTAGTGGTTTTAATTAAACCCCATATAAATGTTTTATAATACCATCATCCCTCCCCCTCCCCTTCTCCATCTATTCGACCCCAACCCCTTCCCCCCACCACAACTCCCACAAACACATCATCTCCTCTCTCAAGTGGTGACCCTATGCTCGTGACCCCCTTTTCTCTGCCCCTCCACCATTCCTCTCAAAATAGGAAACCCCGAGCCCGCAGCCCCGAGCCTGAGACCCATGACCCTCATGACCCCCACCTCAATCTAACAATTACCCCTATGACCACCCCTTCCCCCCTCCATCGGCCTCTCTGTCTGACTCACAAGATAAGTGAATCCCCACCCAGGCAACCTCCCATACCCCATCCCGGTTCCCCTATAAGAAAGTGACACGGACCCCCCCCCCCCCCCCCCTGAGGTCCCTCTACCCAGCTTCGATCTCATCCTCGATGGAAATACTGACCCCCTAAAGGATGAATTATCCTCCCCATAATTTTATTATTTAACAGAATTAGATGTAAAATCATGGGTGATAAAAATAATATAGAATTTTCTTTTTATTAATAACACAGTAATTATATATGTAATTTTGGTTTATAATGTGTTATTTTTATTTTTCAATTAGTTGTTCAGAGTTATAATAATCATTTTCTTTGGTTTTGTTGAATTAAATTAAAAATAATAATTTCATTAATGATTTATTTTTGTTATGGAAACTATATCTTTCATAAATTCATCACTTAAATTTTATATTAATAAATTAAACATCATTTAATAGACGTTAGTGCCTTATAATTTAGACATAAATATAATTGAGGATATTTTCGTACTTATGACAAATTGGTTGTATGATTTTGGGGTAAAAAGGGTTTCATCACCAACCCAGGATAATTATCTAAGGATAAAGACCTTGAAAATGAGATATTCGACCATTTTTAAATTTATCAGAATGCTTCATGTTTTATGAATATGTGAGGAATCATTTAGTTTGATAAAATTTATCGAATAGTGATATAATAGTTAGGGTTAAGTATTAAAACGAATATAATCAATTTTTCATTATGTTAATTGGGACATTTAACATATTTTCATAGATTTTATTTTAACTAACATTCTTTTTATTAAAACTATGTATAGTGTGAAACTTGTTTTATGTTTTGTCAAATGTATAATTTTTATCCTTTTATTTTAATATCACAATATACATTATTCAAATTTATTTTAACATCATGTTCTTTATGATTTTCTTAAATCGATGGAACATCTGATGTGATGTTATGTGAAAAAAGATGATATACATAATTTATGGAACAATGTCAGGTCACACTAGACAAATTTAATAGAATATAGTCATATAGATTTAAATATTTTGGGTATGTATGACATATCATGATATTCAAATAAAGTATTCATTGAATTCCTTTTTAAGGGATACTCTTGGACGTAGTTAGATGGTGGGAAATTTTTCAAAAATTGATCAATGTAGTAAATTTTTTAGTGTAAGGAAACCTCCTTAGTTATAACAGAAGTGTAGAATAAAAAAATATCTATTATTTGATTCATCTCATTTATATATTTTTCTGATAGACAATAATTTATTTTATTCAAATTTTTATACTAGATTTTTAGTATGAGAATGTTAATTATTTTATTCATCCCAATTTCCATTATATTTTTTTATGAAAGTGTACATGATGATGTTTGGTGATATTTAATTTTTATTTTACTTTTTTTATTAAACATTTTTATTTTTATATTTGAATGAACTGGTAGAATACAATCCAATACATATAGATATAAGATTGATTAATATACCTTGAAACACACCTCGATATGCCAAGGTGTTTGGAGAAATGTTTAGATTATGAAATTTCTATTATGTTAGTGGATGTTAGAATTAAATGACAATATACTAATTGTTATATCTATTGATCGTTGAATAGAAATAAAGTATATGATATTTTTATATTGAACGAGTTTCCTTAATAATATATATGTCAGATTTGGAAATGTGTATCATGTGTTATGGAATGTCAAAACAATGAGAATACTATCAAAGAAATACAAAGTGACATGTCATAGTATAATTCAGTTTGAAATTTGTTAAATTGATGATTTTTTATTGTAGAATACAATGTATATACTTTTAATAGTTTAAAAGAATCTTCAATTGATCCTAAGGAAGTTTATATTTCGTAGAAGATTAATGAAATAAAAATTATTTATATGAATTAGTTTAAGATTTACAAGAAAAAATTTATGGAGGGTGTGCCACGTATAAAAGTTTTGTTTTCTATATAAGTTGTATCATATAATGTGTCTCTATAGAATTACTGAAGAAGAAGGGAACATGATTGTAGAGTTACTTCATGATTATTTTAGTGACACTAATATCCATAAATCGTTATATTATTTGAATAACGTTATCAACAAACATGGACATGATTATACAAAGATACATTAATTCCTTAATGATTGAACATTTTAATAGGGAGAAGATTTTGATAAAGAACAATTTGAAATATTTCTTAAAAGTATATGGAACTAAATAAACAATAGTGATAGTAAAAATCAATGATAAAACATGAATAAATATAAGAACAAAAATCTTATAGTGGTAGTTTGTTACTTTTCTCTAAATCCACACTTTTAATGGTTATTCAGCTCGTCTAAGACTAAAAATGACATAAAGTGGCATGATAAATATAGTTTTGATGCCATTACGATAGATCCAAAAGATTCAACATCATAGAAAATGTTTGATTCCCCATATCAATCATTTTATTTATCTCCTAGTAATATATTTTTGGGATTGGATTCTCAGGGTATTGACCCTTTGCGTAATTTAAGTACAAATTATTGAAATTATCCAGTTATTTCTATCCACTATAATCTACCACCATGGATGTGTATGAGTGATAATTCATTCATTATTTCCATGATTCATTCTAAAATAAATGCATGGAAATGACATTTTTGTATACCTTCAACCTATATTTAATGAAATTTGAAAATTGTTGGATGATGGAATGGAAATATATAATGCACCAATGAGACAACAACACAAAATGCATGTTGCATTAATATAGATAATGAGAGAATCACCAAGTCTAGAAAATTTATATTCTTTAAACACTCATACTGGATTGGATTTTCCTGTTTTTAATTTTGATTTTGAACCTTAACAATAACCTCATATTTTAAAATGGTGTTTTAGGTTTCATAATGGATTTCTTTATGCATCACTAGGATTCAGGCTAAAGAATACACCATTAAATGGATATATTGAAATGAGAAAGTCACTAAAGGTGTTACCTAGCTCATAAATATTATGAAAATTAATGAATTGAATAAAAGAATTTCGAAAATATAATCTCATTAAATAGGGGGGTGGGAAAATGGTAATAGGTAAAATATCTAAAGAATATGGAACATAAAAATACAAGAGATGGGGTATGTTTTTTAAACATCCTTATTATGTTTTTAATTTGATACCTCATAATATTTTTTTAGGGAATTTTGATAAGAACATTGGTAACAATGTAATTTTTATAATTCTTAATGAGGAGGGTAAATTTAATGATTTCCATAATTCTTGTAAGTATTTGGAGTGAATGAATATAAATGATGGTTTGTGGGAAAATGAAAACATATAGTATCCTTCAGCTATTTTGAAAATGAAAAATAATGAGGAAGATGTATTCCTTTGAACATTAGAGAATGTAAAGGTTCTAAATAGGTATTTACATTACATGTCATGGTGTATACAATTAAAATCTAGAAATTTACATGGTATGAAAATTTATGACTCACATATTTCGTTTGAGTAGTTGTTGTCATTGGTTTTTCATAATAATTTACCTAAAAACGTAACTGTGATTTTAGTTTATTTTTGTACATTTTACAGAGAGTTTTTTGAAAAACACTAAATCCTACAGATCTTGATAAAAATCTAGATACTATTTTTTTGACACAATATCATTTGAAGATGTTATATCCCCTTCATTTGTCACAGTCATGATTTAATTAATTTTTCATTTGGTTGAAAATCTAAACATTGTGGACCAATACACTATTTATGGATGTTTCCAATTGATAGGTACATTGATATATATATATATATATATATGATTTTCATCGGTGAATTCGGTTTTATAAATTCATTGGATAAATGTTTTAATATATTTCTCATTTATTATCATTAGGTACTTAGCTCCTTAAAAATCATATTTAAAAAAAATCTCAACTAGAAGGATATATTGGTGACAGTTACATATATAAATAGTTATTTACCTTCGATTCTAGGTATTTGGATACGATTCATACGAAATTTAATCATGTTGGAGGTGCTTATAATATCTCCACTAGTTCTTGATCTGAGAATCAGACATCAAAATTTCTAAATATAAGATAACCAATTGTAAAGGAGCCATGTTTTATACAAACTAACTTTGAGTTGTTACAAGAACATAGATTTTTTCCACTCAATATTTTTATTTAAAATCAATTTATTGAATAATTTTGATAGCAATAAATGAGGCGACTAAGGGTTCGAGCATGAAATGTACTGTAATTAAGAAAAAATGTTATTTGGGATCTTGTCAAATGTTCACCATGCCATATAAGTATGTACTCATATTCATATTATTTATGTGTAGATGTTTTTTTATGTTAACTATAATATCATATATATATTTTGGTCTAGATAATTAAGGTTAAAAATTGAGCTGAAATATCAAATGATTTGAATATTTCAACTTGATATCCTATATGGTTGGATAAGAAATTCGATTCCTATAATATTCCTGGCATTAAGTTTCATAAAATATAAAGTGAAGATGACTTGAAAACTAAAAATAGTGGTTTATTTACATTTACATAGGTGGGATACAATGGGGAGATGATTGATATAATTGAATTAAACTATAATGTAAATTTGTTACTTATATTATTCAAATTCAAGTGGGTCAAAATTAACCCGGTATAATGAAATATTCTTTGCGTTTTACTTTTCAAAACATCCCTATATTGATGGATACCAGTGAGAGTGTAGAACATGATCTATTTATAATAGCTTCGCAAGAGAAGATGTTTTAATATGAGGATGATGAAATAAATAATGGTTGGAGAGTTTTTATACACTTAATGTAGTGACAATTATATGATATGGGTGATGAAGATTAATCAGTGTTTTTGGTAGTGAACCTTATAAAAAAAATTGATATTTTCCTCAAGACAATATCGAAATGGTAGAATATTGTGGCCTTAAAAACAAATGTTTTTCCACATCTTTTTAATTAATTTTTATTAATTTTACTTAATAATATGTGCATTTTTTACTATTTATTAACTATTCTATATTATTGTTAAAAAAATTATCAATTTATCAATTTTAAAATTAATTGTGTATAATAAGCTTTAAAACAATTAATTTTTACCTTACTTTAATTTTATACTATAATTACATTAAATTTAGTTTGGTGATTTTTGTATGCATTTTTAATAAAATTAAAATTAATTAATTAATTAATTATTCTTTTTCTTATTTATATTGTAGCCTAATTTTTGTATTTTATGTTTTAGATATCAATTAATTTATGCAGCATAATGTAAATATTAGCTGTTTTATTATAATTCATTATTTAAAATAAAAGATTATAACACTAGTTCATCTGTTAAGTATTTTTTTAAAGTCATTAATTAACATAATTCTTTAATAATATAATAATTATTTGTCTACATTAAATTAATTTAAATTAATACATTTACTATTATAAATAATTAAACATTGTTTTATAATTATTTTAATTTTATACTAACTTTTCATAATTTATTTGTTTCTGAATTTAATTTTTAGTATAGTTACAATTTTAGTATAGTTTAAATGGTTTTACTATTTTATTAAATTTTGTGACTTATTTAAACTTTCATTTGTTTTAATGAATAATTATTTTAATTTTATTATTTTTTCAGTTTTTTTAGTTTTAATTTATTTTTATCTGTTTATTTTGCAGGTTTACGGTGGCACCATAAACTCTTGACATAGTCTCACCATTTTAGTTCTAAATAGTGTCTCCTCACACTGATTCACTCAGGGTATTTCTTAACACCGATCTCAACCACTTCAACCATTTCCTCATAATTTCACGATCTCACTGTATTTCATCCACCAATTCCTTGTGCACTGTATCATTATGGTTTCACCCAAACTAGTTCCTCAACCCACTACCACCCTCTTTTCTTCGTCCAATTGGAATCGCTTCTCCTTCTAAAGAATTCAAATTCATCGCAGGACCAAAATAAACCCTATCACAACACTTTTTCAGATTGGAGAAGTCACCAACCACATTCACATGGAAGAGGGTTTTTACTATGGATCTGCAATTGTAAAAATGAGCTGCATCTCATGGATATGCATACAACTTGGAAACCAATATCTTAAAAACAGAGGGACAAGAGAAGTGTGATTCCCACACAGGAGTCGAACAGGATGAAAAAGATGACGCTGTTGTAGATATGGACACCATCGACAACGTCGGAATGAAAAAAGAAAGGGTCGTTACTCTATAGATGAACTGGAATCGAGCTGATGTCAACACCGCACTAGTGTTGAAGAGTAGTTTCCTCTTCTGCACTGATGTGCGAAGTTTTTACAGCTATTTAAGATATATAAACCATTGATTCTCCGTTCCAGTTTGAGGGAGAATGGTAAGTAGATCTGGAGCCACTGTGATTCGCCACAGAGCCAAGTACGATCTGATGTGTTGTGCCACCATGGAAGCGTAGGAGGAGTCGATCGCCGATGGAGTGTAGGATCCAGGAGCTGGCGACGGTACTCGGAGAAGGAACTCCAGACGAAACCCCCCCTTTCAGTGCACTGGAGAAGAAGATGGGGGAATAAATTAAAATATCTAAAAAATTATAATAATACATTAGAATTTTATAATTATATTATATAAAAATTATAAAATAAATAAGTCAATACGTTATAAAATAAAATATAAATAACTCATACGAATATATTAAATTATATCATAAATAATAATAATTTATAAATTAAAATATAAATTATTTAATATAAATATTTTAACACTTTAATTTCAATTCAATTTCAATAGAATAAATAAAATAATATAATTAATTAAGTAAATAATATTAATCAAATTTAAGAATTCTGTTCAATTATACTAACTATACGTTAATAATAATAACAATAATTTTTTAATTTAATTAATTATAATAAATTAAATACTTAATAATTTTACCTATTATAAGATTTAATAATAAATTAATAATCATAATAACAATATTTAATAATAATTATCAATTAATATTTTTATTAATTAATATCAGTTAACTTTTTAACAAGTGATATAACGTTAAACATAAAAAAACTATTTTTCATTTTTTTCATTTTCATTAATTTATTCTTCTATTCTAACTAAGGAGGTTAATTCGAGAGATGAGAATATGTCCAGATTAGCTTAAAGAACACACTCGGAGTTAGTTACATGAGATTTACTAGCACGACGTGCTAGTCAGAAAAAAACACACGTGTGCGGTAATTAAGTGAAGGACTTTTTGGAGTCAGTGGAAGAGAACGGTGACATACAGAAGATGACGGAGGATATTAAAACTGAGTTGCAACAGAATTTTGGGGGATCATTCACATTCCACCATCACATCCATCTGAGATAAGATTCAGGGACTCTCATTCTGATTTCACATCACACGATTTGAGAGCAGAACTCCTGAGAGACACCAAGTGCAATAATGGAGAACTGGAGTCGCATAAGAGCAAGTAGAAGTACACGATCTTCAGCTTAAAAGGGATGAACATTCTTCCTCTTCTTTTTAATGTGTTACTCAGTATTTCTGCTGTTAAATTGAATATGATATTTGAATAACTTGTGTGATCAGATGTTTTGTCTTTTTACTGGTTTATATTTTCTTTTTCTTCATATTAATTCTTGTAATGAGAATCTGATTCTTTCGGCGAGATTGAATCTTGTTCACAAATATTGAATTGAACCCACGACTTTTTTAACTTAATCTCAAATTCATTGATATTTTTGTGAGATTGATCATCATCTATATCTATCAAACATCCCATTCAATTTATTATATTCAAAAACTTTTGGTGAGAACGATTTATGTTGATATCTTTTAATCATTTTGTTGTCTGTGTTTATATGAAGTGACAAACTTCAGAAAGATACATTGCAGTGTGTTATTCTTCTTATGAGGAATAATTTACCAGGCATTTTAAGGTGCTAATTCAATAATATGAAGAATACACTTGTAAATCCATAGATTTAAAATCACTTTTGCAATTATTTTGATCAATCCTCATCACTACTGTTCTATTGCATCTCTATTATTACATTATATTTTCCTTATTTTGGATTATATTTTGTTTAATAAATAGTAAATCTTCATAGAATTTTCATTATGGCTTAATAATGAAAATAAAATGTTACAAAAAGTAAAAATTGTTCACTCCCTACACTATTGACAATAGTGGAAATTATTTTTGTATAAAACCTTAGATCACTCACCAGCTTTCTATGTGGATTGAACCTACACCCAAGTGCTACTATATGTTATTAAATGTAATTTTGAGGGTCATGACAACCTCCAGACACATCAAAATTTGGCACCGTTGGCAGGGAAGGTACATTTTGGGTGTTGTATGATTTAGAAAATTTAAATAAAATAAATAAATAAATATAAAAAATCATATTTAAAAAAATAATATGCTAAAAAACATTGAATATTTACTTCTTTTGTTTTCTGTTTAAAATTTTCATGACTTCGAGTGTTTTTTAATATGCACATTTAAAAAAAGGATGAATTTGGACCACAATGTGTGTGTTGTGGATGTTGTGGGCACACTGTCTGGCAATGTGTCGATAGCCTACCCCAAAATATTGATTACTTTGAAGAAAATAAAAAATATGAGTCTAGTCTTTACACCCTAGCTAAAATTGACCTAATTGATTCTAAATTAGATATTAGGGTGGAACTATTGAACACTTCGTTAACTAAAACCCATGAAATTTAATTTAGAAATTCTCAAGAGAAAGATAAAATAATGAAAAGAATATAAAACATTCGCTTGGATTTATAATAAATGGTTAAAAACAAGAATAATTTGATGAAAATGAAAAAGAAAATGTTTATAAAATATTTGAAAATCAAATTGAAGAATAGAGTGACTGTGAAACTGCACAAAAAATACTTTTATTTTGAAAAATATGATTCTATTAAACTAAATCTGGAAATAACCAGCTCATTTAATCAAGATAATGACATTGAATATTCCAAAATGAATGTTAATGATGTTGAGTAGGAAAATTTGGAAGATGAATTAAAATGAATTGAAAAATATTGGCTAGTCCTTTACATCATTGTTTCTTTTGAGAAAAATCACAGTTTTAAAATTTTTTTTAGAATGAAGTCACTCGGGATGAAGATATACTAGAAAATGAAAATTTGAGGGTTAACAACTCTTCACCCAACTTTTCTGTTGTTATAAAAAATGAGTCTGAACTTTATATTGGGTATATTCTAGAGGAGAACATTAAACTGGATAACGTGGAATCTGAAATCATTGAACTTGAACTGAACAATTCTATTCCATGTTTTGAAACTCCAAACCCATCTATTTTTGAAGTGATGTTGGATGATTTAGAGGATGAGGGAATGATGTTTAATGAATTATTAAATTAAGAGCTTTCATCTCTATGTTCTAAGATTGATTGTTTGATTGAAAATGATTGTATTGAAATTTGAAACAATGATGTTATACATGGGGGTAAATTTTTAAATTTGAACAATCTAGAAATTAAATTTATTGAAGATGAATTAAACATTACTCCTCATGATTTGATGTTTTTGGAACACACAACTGTCCTTGTTTTAGGAATTGAGCCATTTTAATTTGAACATGAAAATGTGGTTAGGCACACTCTTAAATTATGAAGAATTTATTTTTTATAAGTAGTAGATGTTGAGTGTTAATTCACTGATGAGGAACTTTTATAAGATATTTACAACATTTTTAAACCTGAATCAGCTGCAAGTCAAATAAAATATTTTCCATGTCTATCACGGACATCCTTAACTATGAAGGGTGTTGAGCCTTCGTGTGATACTGTTAATAGTTTAGAGGGGGAATCACACTTGAGTACCATTTTACATGAATCTTTTTAGCACTTTAATGAATACCCTTTTGAACCTACTAATCTAAACTTAACCATTTTCACCGTTGAATTTGAAGCTTTTAAAGTGGAAGTTAAGAGAGATAACATCTAGGACGTTGTTTTTCCCTTTGAAGCACCTAATACATTGCTTCCTCTTCAGAAAAATGTTAATTTTCTCAAATATGAAACAATTCTAGAAGTTGAAAGAACCATGTTTATAACTATAAATGGGTGTTTCTAATGGGTTAATTCCTGCTATGAGAGTTTAGTTTCAGTTGTGTTAAGTCTTTATGCCCAAATAATTCAAATTTCTGTTAAAAACAAATGTTCCAATCACATGTGGTGGTTCCTATTAAGGAATCCACATCCACCTAGTGATTAATATTAGTTTCTAGGTGAGTCCAGGTGGGGACTATAAATATAGCGTTGAATGGGAGGCAACCCATGGTTTTTTTTGTGTTAATAAATAAGTAATTTTAATTAAATAAAGGATAACTGAAGGCTTTAAATTAAGTGCTTCATGGGAGTCAACCCACGTTCTTTCTTTTGTTTTATTTTTTCTTTTTTTTCTTAATTTACTATGAATAAATTTCTACTTCATTATTCTCTATCTATGTTGGATTATTGTTCTTGATTTACATGCTCTATGTTTTTAGGATGTTGCAGCTGTGTTAAAAAAGAGTGGAATTCCCACATTGAAGGCTTAATGGAAAAAATCATATGATAGGTAAGTAACTTAATATTAATTTCTATTTCATTATTCTTCCCCTTATGACTGTAAAAAAAATTGTTGCATATTTTTCATGAAAAATTTTGTTGTATACGTCGTTGATTTTTTAAAAAAATTATCTGCTTGTATTAGAAAATTCTGCTACATGTGCACTGGAAATTCTGCTTCATGTCATGCTATGGAAAAAAATTCTTTATATGTTTAAAATTCTTCTCCTATTAGAAGGGTTTCTACTGCATGTCATGTTGTTTTTAAAAAAAATTCATGTGGATGTAACTGAAATTTGATTTCATAAATAATATTAAAATAATAAACTACTTTAAATTATGTGTGGGGGTACAGGCTTACTGTTGTGTTTTTGTTGAATCTACTTGTATCTTTGTGGTGTTTTAACATTCATTTTTATGATCTTTTGAACATATTATTAAACTCAATATGTTAAAATGCTTATGACTAATATATTATGCACCAACAAACTACATGATATTTCTTGAAGTGAAGTAAAAATATGTGTCATTGGTCATAAATATTAATGTTTGTACTGGCTAATGAACTTGTTGATAAGTTATTCATTGTGGCGATCATATTTACGAACTCCAAGGAGACCCTTTATACATTTAAGAAATCTACTTAATAGAAAATATATTTTTAAAAATAATTTTTTAATTGTTATTCTTCACTTTAGAAGTCAACTTTGGGGACAAAGTTTGGTTTAATGTGTGGGGGAGGGGGTCAACTCTTGACTGTGCCGAACTGTGATTAATTGAAATCCCATCAATTCCAACTACTCCTTCAATATTTTTTTAAACAATGGGTAAAATATTTCAAAAATATTTATTAATTTTAGGATTTACTCTGCTCTTAAATGATTCTTTCCTAAGAATAGTTCCTTTTGGTAGTTAAGAACTCCTTCGAAACATTAATTAATGTGGGTGGATGATTGCTTGTTAAATTACCTAGTGATATGATGAATGTTTTGTTTAGGGATTTTTTTCTGAGTGTGATATAGGTTACCTGTTAGTGAAATATTGATAATATCCCTTCGAACTTACTGTTTGATCTTGATTCTAGTTGAAAAACATTTTTATTATTTATAAAATTAATCATCTTAATGAGACAATGCAAATGGTTTCTATAGAAATCTGTTGAAAATGGTGTAATTTGGGCATCTGGGATCCCATGGTTATTCTATGAGACCCTAGATGCTGGGTGCATTTTTGTTTAATATAATCCCTCGGTATACCTTGAATAAGTGCATTGCACAGTGCGTATCACATGACACATGTCTTGGGAAAAATTAAATAAAGTGTCTAGGGTCAAAAATGAGTTCATTAAGGTGAGGGGAATGATGAACTCCAAATAAAGAATGGGTAAACTATTTTACATGGCAGTCATTTAGGTAGAATCATTTAGGTGATTCACAAAAAAATATTTAGTTTTAGAACCATAGTGATGAGTAAAAATACAATGTTATTTTGGTTATGTTTTTAATTCCACTTATAATCTACCTCTTTTCAACCTCAGAATTTGGACTTCTGTATGGATTGATGTTAGTCAATAAGTAGTACCACATATGAGGCATGACATCTTCATTTCTTAGTGATTCATAGTTATCTTCATTACCCTCTGAGTATTTGTTCTCGGTGAGCCTAAATTTGAACAATTCATTTTATAAGCCTATTGACATTTTTGAAGTCCACTGTTGAAAGCTCAACACATGTTACATTTTGAGCAATATAATAAAAACATTTTTCAATTTCTAAAAGACAGTAAAACATGGTATTGTTTGAGGACAAACAATGGTTAAGTATGGGGTAATTTGATGTGGCCATAAAAACACATGTTTTCCACATCTTTTTAATTAATTTTTATAAATTCTAATTAATAATTAGTGCATTTTTTTACTATATATTAACACTTATGTATTTTTATTAATAAATTTATCAATTTATAATTTTTTATAATTAATTGTCTATTATAAGGTTTAAAACAGTTAATTTTTTTACTTTAATTTTATAGTATAGTTATTTTTTATTTAGTTTGGTGATTTTTGAATGAATTTTAAATAAATTTAAAATAAATAAATTAATTAATTCTACTTTTGTACATAAATATTAGAGCCTAATTTTATTATTTTTTGTTTTAGATACCGATTAATTTATGTATCATAATCTAAATATTAGGTATTTTATAAAAATTCATTAATTAAAATAAAAGATTATAACCTTACTTAATCCATAAATCTTTTTAATAAAATTTCATTAATTAACATAATTGTTTAATAATATAATAACTATCTGTATATCTTAATTTAATTTAATTTGATACAGTTACTATTATAAATAACTAAACATTATTTTATAATTGTTTGAATTTTATATTATCTTTTCATAATTTAATTATTTCGAAATCTAATTTTTAATATAGTTACAATATAATTATGTTTAAATGGTTTTAATATTTTATTAATGTTTTTGACTTATTTAAACATTCATTAGATTTAATTAATAATTATTTATTATTTATTATTTTTTACAGTTTTTAATTGAGTTTCAATTTATTTTTCTCTGTTTAGCTTGCAGGTTTACGGTGGCACCGTAACCTCTGGACATGGTCTCACTGTTTTAGTTCTAAATGGTGTCTCCTTACACAGATTCAATCATGGTGTTTCTTCACACCGGTACCAACCCCCTACTCCCATCTCCTCTTGATTTCACGATCTCACCATATTTCTTCCACTGATTCCTTATGCACCATAACCTTATGGTTTCAACCAAACGAGTGCCTCAACCCCCAGCCTCCCTTTTTTCTTCTTCCAATTGGCATCTCTTCTCTTTATCAAGAACACAAATTCGTAGTAGGACCAAAATCAACCATATCACATTTCTTTTTCAGATTGGAGAAGGTGCAGCTCTACTACGATCTCTCACTGCTGTTGGGTTAAGGAGGAGACCGAACTAAGCCCTGGTGTCCCCTATTGTTGTGTTGCGGTGAAGAAATGGAGCCTCCAACCACATTCACAGGGATGAGGGTTTTTACTGCGGATCTGGAATTGTATCAATGAGTCGCGTCACCTAGATGTACATACAACCTGGAATCTAGCATCTTAAAAAAAGAGGGAGAAGATAAGTGTGTTTCCCCCACAAGAGTCGAACAACAAGAAAAATGATGACGTCGTTGGGGATCTGGAAGCCGTCAACAACATAGAAATGAACCAAATCAAGAGTCATCCTTGTGTAGATGAACAAGAACCGAGCTGAGGCTAACACCACACTGGTGTTGAAGAGTAGTTTACTCTTCCACGCTGATGTGCGAAGTTCTTGCAGCTACTTATGATCTGTGAACCACTGATTCTCCTCCCTAGTCCAAGGGAGAAGGGGAAGCGGATCTGGAACCACCATGATTCATTGTTGAACCTAGGATGATCTGTTGTGCTACGCCGCCTTGCAAGAAGAGGAGGAGTTGATCGCCAATGGTGTGCAGTATGTAGGAGCCACAGGCACTAATTGGAGAAGTCGCCATAGACGAAACCCCCCTTTCAGTGCACTGTAGAAAAATATGGGTGGGGGAATAAATTAAAATATATAAAAATATATAATAAAACATCAAAATTTAACAATTATAATATATAAAAATAATAAAATAAATAAGTAAATAAGTTAAAAAATAAAATATAATATAGATAATAAGATTTTATTAAATTATATCATAAACAATAATAATAAATAAATAAAATTATTAATTAATTAATAGAAATATTTTTACACTTTAATTTCAATTCAATTTCAACAGAATAAATAAAATAATTAAATTAATCAACTAATTATTATTAATATAATTTATGATTACTATAAATTTATACTAAATAAATGTTAATAATACTAACACTAATTGTATAATATAATTAATAATAATAAATTAAATAATTGATAATTTTACCTATTATAAGATTTAATAATAATAATAATAATAATAATAATAATAATAATAATAATAATTGCTAATAATTATCAATTAATATTTTTATTAATTAACGTCAGTTATCATTTTAACAAGTGAAATTACATTAAACTAAAAAAATAACTATTTTATTATTTGTATTTTAATTAATTTATTTTTCTGTTCTATCTTTGTAGGTTCATTCAAGAGATGGTAATATACCCTGATTTGCTTAACTAACTCCCTCGGAATTAGTTACGTGTGAAAAACTAACATGACGTGCTAGTCACAAAAAAACGCACGCGTGCAATCCTTAAGTGAAGGAATTTTTGGAGTCTGTGGAAGCAGGCGGTGAAATGTATTAGAGGAAAGAGGATATAAAATTAGAGTTGGAACATAATTTGGAGGGATCATTCACATTCCACGATGGCATCCATCTGAGAGCAGATTCGAGGACTCTCATTTTTATTTCACGCCACACGATTTGATAACGAAACTCCCAAGAGACACCAAGTGAAATACTGAAGAACTGGATTCGCATTGAATAAAGCAGTAGTAAAAGATCTTCATCTTCAAAAGGAGGAACCATCTTCCTCTGATTTTTAATTTTTTACTCTATATTGATGTGGTTAAATTGAATATGTTTTTAGAATAACTTGTGTGATCGTGTGTTTTGACTTTTACTAGATTATATTTTCTTTTTCTTCATTTTAATTCTCTCAATGAGAATCTTATTTTTTCAGTGAGATTGAATCTAGTTCTAAAATATTGAATTGAACCCACACATTTTTCAACTTAATCATAAACTCAATGATCTTTCAGTGAGATCGATCTTCATTGCTGTCTATTAAACATCCAATTCAATTTAACATCTTCAGAAACTTTTGGTGAGAAAGATTTTTGTTGATATCTTTTAATCATTATGCTGGTTGTAAGTATTTGAAGTGGAGAACATCAAAAAATTATAGTGAAGTGTGTTATTCTTCTAGCGAGGTAGAATTAACCAGGAATCTAAGGTGAAAATTCAATTAGATGAAGAATACTCTTTTAAATCAGTAGAATTCAAATCTCCTGAGTAATCATTTTGATCAATCCTAAGCACTCATATTCCATTGCATCTCTACTAATACCTTCACATTTGCTTATTTTGGTTTAAATTTATTTTATGAAATAGTAAATCATCAGAAATTATTCATTACTACTTAATAACATAAATAAAAAATTACAAAAAGTAATAAAGTTTCACTCCCTCCAATATTGACAGCAATGAAGTTTAATAAAACCTTAGATCACACACATGCCTTAAATGTGGATAGACCCTGCACCATTATTCTAGTATAGGTTATTAAATGTAATTTTGAGGGTTGTGATGACCTCCAGCCACATCATAGAACTTGTAAGAGAGGGTTAAATTGAAGGACCAGTCACAATGGAAGTTTATAACAATGAAGATAATAAAGATGAAGATAATTAAATGTATGAATTGGTAATGAAATCAAATTGCGTTTTCTTATTGATAAATTTTCATAAATATATACATTTTTATTGTTTTTATTTTTCTATTTTGTAAAAATATTTTAGTTTTTCATTTTTATATTTTTAGTATACATTAACCCTTTAAAATGCAGGAATACCGAGGAAACAAAATTAGGATTCAAACCAGTCAATATAAAGAGCATCCCACCTCTACCATCATCTTTTATGGATCAAAGGGATTTTATATTAGGTGATTTTATTAGAGAGTCAGCTATTTACCTAGATTTATTTAGTATACCACCACTTGATTCCCCTTTGGTAATGGAAAAGTTTTTCACCCCTTCATCAATGAAATAAATTCGGGTTACCATTATTGGTATGTATATAATTTTCAAAAAAACGTCATATTTTATTAATTTTTTAATTCATTTTTCAAATAGATCAATACATCCATAGATGAGATACAAATATGAACATAGAAGATGTATGGGTCCTGAAGTACTTCAAGATTATTTTTCAATTTGATGAGTTTGGGGTGCCTACTAATGGCGAAATATAAATATATGGGCAGATAAATGGTCATCACTCTTGAGAGATGATGATCTTTCCTATTAGTTATAAATATTGGGGGCATATTCCTATAGCTTCTAGAAATGAGGTCTTTGATACTAAAGTAATGGTAATATTAATTTAATATTCCTTTATAACTATTTTCAAATTCATATGTATATTTTTTAATATACTTTTAAATTGTTATGTCTTTTATCAATAGTTGTTTATTCAATTTTATGTCCATGACGCTGTTTCACCCCCACAGGCATTTCAAAGAAAACATAAAATATCAATAAAAAACTGTATTGAAACAATTAAATAGAAAACACGCATTTCGATTAATAATGATTGAATCTTATTCCAGATTTATTTATAGTTGATTCCTACATAACAAAAATAAATTAATGATCATTATCCACAAATTTTAAAATAATATTACCTTGTTTTATTGGTTTTGACTCGGCAAAAAATTATGAAAGATAAAAACTCAATTAAAAACAAGTGTTAGTGGGTCAAAAAATTGTCATGACGTCATATTACATTGATGTCAAGGGCCATTACTATAGGTTTAATTATGAAATATAAGAACCAATGACATTTCATTTTGAAGGATGATTTTCCCATTATTTCTATAAACACCTTTTTAGTCTTTTAAAACATTAAAACATGTGGGGAACAGTCAAAACATGAAAAAAAATGTTATATTGTTCTAAATTCAAAGGGCAGTGACCATATATTTATTTTGAGATATTGTAACTGATGGCACATCATTCTGAATGATAGTTTTCTCATTATGGCCATAAATGGGTTTCAGTGTCTTAAAACACTAAAAAGTGTGTAGAACTATAAAACCTAGAAAAAAAATAAAATATATTGTCAGGAAATCAATGTAAAACAACTTTATATTTTATTTTTAAATGGATGAACCGACAATACATCCTTTCGAATGACATTTTTCCCATTCAGGTTCAAAAGGAGTTTTAGTGTTTCAAAACATAAAACATCTTAGAAATGGTCAAAACTAATAAAATGGTTTTGGTTTTCCCTGTAATCATAGGAATACCACCGTATATTTAATTTTAAAATGTAAGAACTAAAGGCTAGTAATTTGGAATAACGGTTTGTCTGTTATGGAAATAAATGCGTTTTTAGGGTTTTGAAACACTAAAACGTCCATGAAATAGTCAACCCCAATCAAACGATGTCATATTGACCTAATATCAAGGTAAAACAACAATATATTTTATTTTTAAATTTATGAACTTATGAAATATCATTCCAAATGATAGTTTTCCCGTTATGGTCATAAATATATTTTTAGTGTTTTAAAAAACTAAAATATTCATAAAATGGTTAACCAAAAAAACAACATCGTATTGTTGTAAAATAAAGGTAAAATTATTATAGATTTTTTTTCAAAATATAGGAATCAACAGTGTGTCATCATCTTGATTGATGGGTTTCACATTTTAACCGTAAATGCGGTTTTACTGTTTGAAACACTAAAACATCTATGAAATGGTCAATACATATAAAACAAAGTTGGATTTCCCTGATATCACGGTAGAATGGTAGCATAGTTTTTTTTTGACATGTAATCAAAGGAAGCATTTCAATCTTAAATGTGGTGTGATCATAATTACTCAATATAACAACAACGTATAGTCATACAATCATGGGAAACCTTTAGTATATTTATTTTTGAACTTTTGGTACTAACGACACCTAATTATGAATTAAAGTTATCTTGTTATGGACACAAATGGATTTTTTCTATTTTAAAATACTAAAACATGTGTGGAACATTCAAAATTATGAAAAAGATTTCATATTTTTTTAAAATCAGAGTAAAAAAACCTTAGGAATAATTTTAATTTCATTTGAACTAAAGTAATATTATTTGAGAAGATGGTTTTCATGTTATGGCTACAAATACATTTTTAGTGATATAAAACACTAAAACATGTGTGGATGTTCAAAACATGGAAAAATCCCATCATATTTATGTGAAATCATTGTACATTCACCATATATTTAATTTTAAAATTTTTTAATTGAAGAAATGCCATTCTGAATGATGGTTTTCCAATTATAGTTTTAAATGATTTTAGTGTCTTAAAAAATCAAATCATGCGTAGAATGGTCAATACTAAGAAAAAAACATCATATTTCCCAAAAAGGGTACAACCATTGTAGACTTAATTGTAAAATATAGGATCTGACAACATCTCATTCCCATGTATGGGTTGTCTGTTATGTCCATAAATTCATTTTTAGTGTTTTAAAACACTAAAACATGCATGTAATGGTCATAAATATAAAATTACATCATATAGTACCAAAATCATGTGAAAAATACTATATATTTTATAAGGAAATTTATTAATCAATGACAGGTCATTCAAGATTATAGTTCATTTATGATGTCTGTAAACACTTTTTTAGGTTTTTAGAATGCTAAAACATGCGTGGAATGGTCATAACCATAGAAAACAACCATATATTGATGATAAATCCTGGAAAACTATCGTTTAGTTTTTTTAAAATATAATACATTCTATGATATAAAATATTTTAATGTTTTATTATTAAATAAATAACAAGGATACCACACATCACATTAAAAATAAATTTGAAAATTTACATATCCATTTTCAATTTTAAGATTTAATATTATTTTAAATAAAAAAAATTATGTTTTGAAAGTTGTTTAAATTTATTTTATTTGTTATATTTTAAAATTAATTCTATTTGATTAGAAAAATAAAAAAATTTCTATGCCGAATTTTGAATATATTCTATGTCTTTCCCATTTCAAATTTTTTTCCAAAATGTTCTACATTACATTGTAGGTGGAACATGCTGGTAGTAGGAAAGAGTTTCACCATTACAATATATTCCAATTTTTATAAGGAATTTATAATAGATCTTTGTTTCCACAGTATTCTAATTTTTTACCAATTATTTTTCTATATTTTTGATTTATTATGTTTAGTTTTATTTTTTTGTGTCTTTATTTGTTACATATGATGAGATAATGTTACAGGTTTTAGTTGATGAGATGATGTGGAGGAAGACAGATACAATGTACATCATTTCATGGATGTATATTCAAAATAGGATATTGTTGGAAATATTATATATATATATATATTGATTATTGAGGTCTTTTTTGATGTATGGATTGACAGAGACATAGGTTATGATGATCATGACTATTTGAATGACATTGGATGCATGTTTTCTGTTTGTTCATTGAACTGGAAACACCAAATAGTTTTGAATCTAAAGGGATCTTATTTCTAAAGGAAGTTTCTCATTAGGGATTTTGGTCAATGATTCCTAAGAACTCACATTGGTCGAGGGGAAGGGAGGTCAATCTCATCACACCATTCTGGGGGTAACATTTCTTACTCTAGAACACTCTTATAGATTTAAAAAATGTTCATGTATCCTTTATTGATAGCCAAGTATGATGTGAGTTATTCGTGAGTTAACATCAAATTATTAGAATATATAGATCCTTGAATTATTTTTATGTTTACGAGTTTCTTCATAAATGGAGATATATGTATGTAGTTATGGTTATCGATTTATGGTATCCTCCTCTAAACTACATAGAGATTATTTGGTCATTATTTTGATAATGCGGATTTCCTAGACACTTAGTGGGGATCTCTAGAGTATATCATAATCCATAAATATGGGTGTTGATTTGATATGGAGATTGAACACATACAAGGGCCTCCTATATATACTTTCAAAATAAATCAAAGCCCACATATTTCAATACTGATTAATGTAACACATCATACCTTTTATGGTCATGTGATCATGACCCAACCATATAGTTTATCTTTATGTGGAAATCACGTCTAGGTGGAAGATTCCAAGTCAACTTTTTGTGAGGAACTTATTATCAAGCATCCTAGGGAACTTGGGATGAATATGGGTTCCCATTTAGAATTATATCCTGTCTAAAATATGGTATAAAGATAATAGGGATAAATTTATATGGTCGAGTTTGGACCCTAAGGGGTCTTCTTATATATCCCATTTGGATGGGAATCAAATCCCACTTATCTCAGTTGGTATATTATGGGAGTATGACCATTTGATAAGACTATGTTAGGGATTTTTCCTAAAAATGATTCCCTGTAAAATGAATATGAGGGATGTATCAACTCAGGATGGTAAAAAGGTTGCAACTTAATCTTATGGAGGATGCTCGGATTAAATGGATTATGATTGGGGTTTACTCTTAAGGCAGAGGATTATCTTGGATCTCAGGCCCTAAGTGGGAATCATACATATCATGATTATAATCCGAGTTCTCATAGTTCAATAGATTGGGTGGATCTTGTGTGTTTCATGTCCACCATTATCCTCTATGTCTATGTGATGCTTTCTCGATGAGAGAAATAATATAAAGTAGAATATTCAGAAATCCACACAATCTGATTTTCTCCACTAGTGGACACGGAGAAAAATCCCAATGGGTTAGGGACAGGGAATTGAATGATCATTCCTCATCTTCCCCCACTTCTACTAATGGGAGAGTTTGGGGCTATGGTGGAAGATTCTGAGGGTACATCACTTCGCTCTAATAACTTTACATTAAAATAGGTCGAGGGTATGTATAAAGAGTAATGAATGTAGTATGAGAGAGTAGAGAGGGATTAGGTTCTCATCCTATCTCTAGACTAGTGGAAAGGAGGAAAATATAAGAAATATTAAAACCTCTTACAAGAAATCAGTGGGGATTACACTAGAATTAATTCCTTGAAATTGGTTCGGTTGGGTCATACTCCTAAAGAGGTTGACCATTGAGCTTTGGTTGAGGATTACTAATAAAGAGAATACTCATTGATCATTGGTTAGGGATTAAACCTAAGGATGATTCCCAATGAGCTTTGGTTGGATATTCATCCTAAGGAGGATTACAATTGATCTTTCTTTGGGGATTACTCTTATAGAAAATTCCATTAATCCCCCAACCCCAAAATACTAGAGCCAGTGCATTAATTTGTTACATTTTCTTGATTACTGGGTATCAAATCCAAAATAAAAGTTCAATTTAGCAGTCTTAAAAATCTAGGTTACATACAGGATACCCATAACAAAATTGAAAGTAAGAAATAAAAATATGATACAGGATAAAATTAAATAAATTTTATCCATTAATTCTTATTCAAATATTTATTCTTCATAACCTGGAGAAAGAAAACATAATAAGGGTGGTCCCAATTTCTTATTATGGGTATGTAAAGAGGAAGATATAATTTATAACTAGGAATAAATTATCATGTTATGAAAAATAACAAAGAACACATTCCTTTCAAAAAACTACATAAGTAAATATAAATTTTTGAAGGATAGAATCTATTAACCCATTCCATTTAATCAATGAAGTGAAAATTAAATGCATCCATTGATGTGTAGACAAAACATCTCGAGGATAAATAATCCTTAAATTAATAAAAAAGGAAACTTATAATTATAATATATCATGATTCCTAGGAACATGGTACCTTTACCATTAATATATAGTTTAAAATATTTGTCCAAATAATTCGTCCCTTGAGACTACCAATGCATCGACAGGCTTGCATTAACTGGTCCCCAACCCGTAGGGATTTCCGTAACCTATCCATAACCCCAATATTATATATCCAATGATTTAATTATATATCAATTGAATTATGTGCCTTATAAAATATACCTATTTTATAAATAATAACACTTTATCAATAATATCTTAGAAGAGGATAAGTAACAACTAGGGTTGTTGACATTAAAACATTCTTGAGGAAAAATAATCTTTAAGAATTTCAATGTGACTGATACCACTTTAAAACATTTAAATAATAAGTCACCGTGAATTAAATGAAATTTATAATATCATTAGAATATTGAGATTCATGATGAAAAGGTGTAAAATTACATCACATAATGCATATAATAGTGAATTGGTGCATAACAAAAATAAGCCTCAATGAAATTTACAATGAGATGAAATCCCTTACCTTATTCTTTATTTAGTTTTTTGGTCATTATCATCATGTATAGTGTTTTAAAATAAGTTACCATGTTATACTAGAACCATTAACATTATTATAATATCCTTTATTAACATATTAATTTTTTTCCTATTTGTAAACACTCTTTCATTATTTTAGCAATTTTGGGTGTTAATTGTCGAGTTTTTTCAATTATGTTATGACTTGTTACTTTTTCCCTCTTATTTATAAGAACATTATTTCACCATCTAAATATTTGAAAACCTTAATTTATTATTTTATATATTTAGTACATATGTATTAATAATTGTCCATAATTTTTGGAGTTAATAAATGAAATGCATTGTTCATGGGGATGGTGGGACATACGTACGCATGAACACTACATTCATTCCTTTTTCATATGAATAGAATGAAATATAAATGAAAAATATGCATATTATAATTTCAGTATCATATATATGTTATATATGTTATATATATTTATTAAAATCATCATTAATATTTTCCATGTATAGTGTGAATGAACCATATTGCTTCGAGGGGGTGGTAGTCCACACTTCTTCAAATAATATTAACTTATTAACAAAAAATAGGAATTATTAACGATATGTGTTATAAAAGGATTAACAAAGTATATTGACACCAAAAATATCATATATATGATATATAAATAGATTATCCATCATAATGGCCACCATTATAGGTGGTAAATACGAAATGAACAATCATCATTTTGTTAGGTGGTAGTTCACCTTACACGGAAATAGTATGTTCGTTTCCCATTAGATGGAAGTGTGTGTAATTATTGCTAAAGAAATTATAATAAAAACATACTAGTAAATTTTGGATATTATTGTTATTCTAAAGTCATGAAATAATATTATTTTAGGTATTGGAGAATGGAAATGAAACTAAAATCATCAAAACATTTGTCACCTCTTACATGTAACTACTTTTGGTTTGTACCAAAAGTTGTTCTTGGAATGATATATTCCTAAATAAAGGCTTATATGTAGTGGGTATGTATTTTGGGAGACTAATTTTAATGAATTTGGATGAGAAATGTGGTTTGGGAGGTGTGAGGAAGTGTTATAGTGATAGCCTTTTTTATAGTGGAGGGGGAGTAGCGCTATTGTAAATACCAAAAGGTGTTCATTAATGGGTGATCTACCATTCCTAATGTTACATTAAAATTGAAAAATAAAGGATTAAATAAGAATAATTGTTTATAAAAACCAAAAACATAATAAAATATGTTCATTTTTAAAATTTGGTTCTTTATGATCTAAGATTCCCAAATTTTATCATTTTGGTTTTCATTAAAGCATATTATTTTCCAACCTATGTAATTTAACCATTAATAGAAACATAAAGTGATATTTATTAGAGAATATATAGAAATGGAATTATTAATATTATATATAATTTATAAAATAAATATCTCAGTTTTTTGGAAATTAATTTTAAATCATGTGCATGTGACATGCTAAAACACTACTTAAACTCGTATTGTGGTAACAATGTATTTACAATATATGGGTCAATATTTTAATTATAAAAAGTTAAATTGGTCAATTAATACACTATATTTCAAATTTATTTACACTAAAATTCCATTTCATAATATATGATTTTTATTAATTTTCAATCATTTATTAAAATTTCATTTATTGTAAAATAACAATAATATCAATTTTTACAATATTTATTTAATTTTAATTTTAACATTTCAATATATTATTGGAATTCAAATATATTATTTTTTTATATTTTTAACGTGATATATTATTCTAAAAAATAAAAATATAATAATTCATTAAATTTAGTACACTTTTAATATTTGTTGTATCCTTTATTTTAGTTAATTATTATCAAAATAATCACTATGTTGGTGTTTCATAAACCTTATAAGAAAATAAAACACTTATATAAGTTAATGTTAAATAATTATGATAATAATAAAATAATTATCGTTAAAAGGGATATTTATAACCTAAAATATGAAGTTTTTAACATATCTCAATGTTTTATAAATGATAAATGTAAGTAAAGTTTCCATTTTTTTACTTAACCATTTAGAAAGGGTCCTTCCATTTAATAATATCCCAATAATAAATTAAATTATAAAAATTGGTTATTTGGTCGAAATATTGTCATTCAATGGATTTTTTTACAATTTTCAAGGTCACTTTGGTCCCGTATATTAATATTAGGTCCATTATTTTTCTAAATGTTGCCTTTATCACCGTAATTAATTTTAAAAACGTTCACTTGTTTTTTAGTGAAATAATATGTAGATATTATTAGAAAAAAAAATTTATCTATTAAAACCATTTAATTCCATTTTCACATTTAAAATCATAGAAGAGTGAAAATTAATATAAACACTAATCTTGTAAACATGGTGAGAAAAAATGTTTTTAAAGTAGAAACGGTAAAATGTTCAATAAGTTTTTTTATCCAATTTCAATATAAAAATTATAGAAAGGAAATAATGTATATTAATATATGAATAATTGAAATTTTTTAAACTTTAAAACCAAATTTAAAATATAATTTAACAGTGATAATTATTAAAACAAAAATTCCATTTATAATTAAAATGTAGTATTTTTCACTATTCATCAAAAAAAGAAACTACTTAGAAAAATAACAAAAAGGCACCATATTCTAATTTATAAATTATGAATTAAACAATTAAATCTATTTTGAAAAATATAATTTATAAAATTGTCTAAAATTCATTTTAAAAATCGTACGCCATTAAAAATAAGTATACCTAATCATTATTGCAATGCAAGCTAACTGAGTGTGGTGTGTTGCAAAAGATTAAAATGGGTTTTTGTATAAATAGAGAAAAAATTAATATTTATTCAAACATAAAAGTATTATAATTTCATTGGGTGTTAAATTCATCCCACCTTAATTAAATTTTTTTCCTCTCAATTCAAACATAATTTTAGTAATTACGGAATTGAAATTTGCAAATAGTATTGTTGAAACAACCACAGAGTTAATAAGGTTAATAACACATCTTATTAATAAGTGATAAATTAAATTAAAATAGTCATGTAACTAGTTTCCATTGAATGGATACATTTTTTGGAAATGTAATGAAAGATATTGATTAAAAATATAATGATCTATTTCAGATGGAGAGTGTCAAATAACATAGTTAAGAGAAATTTAACAATCATAAATCCCTAAATCAATGATTATATAAGGGCTACTAGACTCATTGGAAATGAATGTAATAGGCATATAATTTGGGTTTCAGGATCATTTTTTCATGTAGCTGAGAAATTCATTCCCCTTTTAAGAATACATGTAAATATACTTAGTTGGTATGTTTCTATATGCTCAATATTATATTTTGTTATTTCTATGAACTATTTCTATATCATATCATAGAACATGATTCACCGCATAGTAGTGTAATATATCAATATCTAAGACTATATTAAAAGTTTAACTATATCTATTTCAAAATTGGTAAGCCATTATAAATGATTATGATCTGACACATTAGAAATGTGGTCACCAGATTTCCAAAATGAACTTATCATTATCCTTTAATCAACATGAAGCATATAAAAGTTTTCACATTCCAAATATTTGAATAAATTAATTATATATATTATTAAAATACTATAATAACATGAATTAGCATAAAAAATATTGGAAACATGCAGTCCTCTTTATTCTCTATATACGACCCATGTTATTATATATATATAATAAATCAAAAGTGGTGTAAACTCCATCAGTGATACCATATGCCACATGTCAACAATCCATTAATAGGTTCTAATTACTCATCACTAATCCCAATCAATTGTTTCATTATCATTATCTAAAAATTAGAAACATATTAATGGTTTTTCCCTCAATCATGTGTTTTCTGAAAATTTTATCATTTTACGTAAGAACGTTTGTAGATACCATTCACCATAAGATCTAAAATCCTTAACAAAAAATATTGCAGTATAATCATCATATATTAAATAATTCATATAACTAGTAGATCATTGATAAAACATAAAAATTACATAATTCAAGAATATTCATACTAATAATTCTTCTTCATATGTGCATGTCGCATAACTTGAACATTATCCAACAATATTATGAGGGGTATATACCATTAATGCTTGAGAAAATTAGGTTCATAGTCTCACATCTCCTTGTAGTTGATGAATTGTAATTTGGGAACATTTTTCTTACACATTCAATAAAATAAAAGCAGTAATTTCATTCTATAGTTGTAGTAAACAATCATTCCTTTTATGAAATTACAAGGGTGTTTTGTTCGAGAATTATCACATACAGGAAAGTACTTTTTTCCATTCTAACCTTCATCTATATGTTTCTCTTTCATCATGTTCTTTTCTTTCTTCGGTTCAAAACCATTGCACTTGGATTATTCTTTACATATTTCATTTTTAAATGATACTCTTTCCTTATATGTTGAAAACATAAGGTAAAATACATCCCTTCAAAATGTGTTCTTATGAAAATTAGATATATGATCTTTCTTACTCTTTGGATAACTTTAATTGGTGGAGTTCTCATTCCTTATACAAGGTTCTATTTCTAATATTGGAATATATTGGATTAAATCATAATGTAATTTATAATTCCAAATATATTATATCACGTAACATTAATTTATGCATTGTGAATCCTAGAATCATAAAAATTGGTTACTTTGGGGAAATCATTAGTTTAAAATACTTCATAATAGTATGTAAAGAAAATGTGATCTATACTAAGCATATCCCCAAGAGTTTCAACCTAGTTGCGTAGGAAGGCCCATTTTTATGTACTCGGTTACCTGGATTCATGAACAAAACACCTTGTCAGAGTTTTTAATCTTAGTTACATCTGTGCTAGAACCATATCAACTTGTGGTATACATATGGGTATAAATATTTATGAATACCAACATAATCATTACCTTAAAAAAATTATATGGTGTTCCTGTATACATATCCTAAATCTCTAACTTAGGGTTTCTCTCCCAAAACTATTTTTCCTAAATCTAGTTTCTACGGATGTTTCTAAACTTCCTCTGATAACAACTGTAATTCCACATCCCCATAAGCATGGACCTAGTGAAATTCTTTATTCCATTTGCTTGATTACCAGGAATCAAATCCCTAGGAAATATTAGTTTAGTAGTATTTTAAAGCCATATTACATAATTGATACCTATAATACATTATGAAATAGGAAATGAAAATATGATAAATAATAAAATTAAATAAACTTAATCATTGAATGTTTATTATAATATTTATTCTTCATAACCTGTGGAAAGTAAACATAATAAACGTGAGCTCAAATGCTCTATAAGGGTATGTAAAGAGGAAGTAATAAAAATCAATAGGAATAAATTAACATGCCAAGGTAAATATTTGATAACACATGGAATTAAAATAACTAGATAATTAAATATCAATATAGAAAGGACAAAAGATAAAAACACATTTCATTTAAGCATTTAACTAAAAATTAAACGAATCCATAGATATACTGATGAAAATCACATGGGTAAATAATAACTGAACTCTGAATAAAGGAAATATTTAATTATTGGACTTCTTTTTTCCCATAACAATTATTTTTTATAATAAAGAGATATTTTAATCTATTTTAACAACTAATGTTTCTCATGAGACTACTGAAACATTGAGGGGCTTGAATTAACCGGTCCCCGACCTCTAGGGCTTGCCTTAAATATTCCTCAAACCATGTATTTCATGTCCAAATTATTCCTCGTATATAAATTAAATAATGTACCTTATAAAATATATATATTTAATAAATAGTATGGATTTATCAGTAATACCTTATAGGAGGATATGTAGCGACAAGGGTTGTTGAAATTAAAGAATTCTCGAGGAAAAATAATCATTAAACATTCTAATGTGTCACATAACACATTGAAAATTTTAATTAATACTTCCCAATGAATTAAATTAAAAATATTATATCCTGAGAATAATAATATTATTTATATAACATTACAATGTATAGAAAAAATCATATAAAGGTGAATTTGTATATAACAAAAATATGCCTCCATGGAATATAAATTTAGGCAAAATTACATACCGTAAAAATTCTATTATTATGAGGTCTTTATCCTCTTGAATAGTGTTACAAAATACGTTAATAAATAATTCAAAAAATATATTCATTCTTATAATATCATTTATTAAGTTATTACAATATTTTTTAGTTGTTTTTAAATACTCTTTTTTTATTTAAACTATTTCGGGAGTTCATTGCCTAGTTTTATCAAGTATGATTTGACTAGTTACATGTTTTTCATATTTTAGGGATTATGATTTAATCATATATAGAATTTAAATCATGACTTATTTATCTTATATATTTAGAACATAGGTTTTTATAATTATCAATCATGTTTAGAGATAATAAATGAATTGCATCGTTCATTGAGATGGTAGTCCATACATATACACGAATCATACTTTCATTCCTTTATTATATTAAAATAAATAATAATAATGGATACATATTTTTATTAAAAATTAAGTATAATATAAATGTTATATATGTTACTTATTGTTACTGAAATCATCTATAATATGTTTCATGTATAACGGGAATGAATCAAATCGCTTTGAGGTGAGGTACTCTATAATTCCTCAAACGATGTAATCGTATTAACGTAAAATGATAAGTAAAAAAGGTATGTGGTCTAAATGTATTAATGAAGTGTAGTGACATAAAAAATATAACATATATCATAAATTATTTCCATTATAGTGGACACTATGAGAAGTGGTAAATGAAAAATGAACAATCATTATTTCGTGAGATAGTAGTTCAACGTACATAGAGACAGTTTGTTCACAACCCATTTGATGGAAGAGTGTGTAAGTGTGGGTATAACCGTTAGAATAAAAACAACATAGTATATTAAGGAAACTAGTGTTGTAAAATAACAATGAAATAATATAATTTGAGTTTTTGGATAATGGAAATAAAACAAAAAATCTTAAGGAAGTTTGTTACCTCTTATGGGATACTACATTTGGTTTATACAAAAAGGATTACATGCAAGGATATATACAAATATTTTGGCATCTATTTCAAGGTTAGATAGATTTGGAGACTATGTGGGAATATTTTGGATGATACAATGTAGATTTAGTTGTGTGCGGAGGGATATAGTGCTTTCTTTTTCATTATGGAGGGGGAGTGGAACCCATGTAAATACAAAAAGGTATTCATTAATGGGAGGTATACCTTACCTAAATTCCCTAAAAATTTGAAAAATAATGGATTAAATAGTAATGTTTTTATGTTAAAACTTAAATTATAAAACAATATGTGTATTTTTAACAATTTGGTTCCTTAACATCTATAATTCACAAATTTTACCATTCAGGTTTCTATTAAAATATCTAGTTTTCAAACCTATTTAGTTTAACCATTATTAATAAAAATGTGATTTTTTTTAGAAAATAAATATACATTGACCTAATAATACGATATTTAATTAATAAAAAATACCTAATTTTTGGAAATTAATTTTAAATAATGTGCTCGTGACATGCTAATACACTACCTAAACTCAGACCGCGTTAACAACATTTTCAAAATATATGGATCAATATTTTAATTATAAAATGTTATATTAGTACATTAATAGAAAATTTTTAAAATTTGTTTACACTAAATAGTCAATTGGATGAATATAGTATTTTTACTAATTTTTAATCATTTAATAAAATATCTTTTATTGTAAAATAACAACAATATAAATTATGAAATTATTTGTTTTAATTTTAATTTCAAAATGTCAATATAATATTTTAATTAAAATATATCTAGTATAAAGATGTGTAACATTAAATATGTATCTAAATAAATAAATAAATAAAATAATTCAATCAATTCAATTCACTTTTTGTATTTATAGTATCATTTATTTTAGTTAATTATTAAATACATAATGAGTACATTGTCGTTTCATAAACATTTTATGTAACTATACCATATCTAAAATTATTGATAAATTCTTATGATAAAAATAACATATTGATATTTAAAAATGATATGTATAACATAATATATGATGTTTTGTACATATCATAATTTTTTCTAAATATTAAAGGTAAGGAAGTTTCCCTTTTTTCCCTTTTTTCCTTTCTCAACCCTGTATATAGGGAAATTCCATTTAATAATATCCCAATAAACTATAAAATTTGAAAAAAATTTGTTTTTGGTCAATTTTTTGGAATCTAATGTATTTTGGACAAGTTTACATGTAATTTTTGTTCTTATTATTATGGTTTAGTCCCTTTGTAAGGAAAATCATACCTCAATCACTGTGATTAATTTAATCAAATTCACTAATGTTTATGGTCAAATTTTAATTTTATATTATTAAATAAAAAATAGTGTAATTATTTTAATTATTTATGTACATTTTTCATAATTTAAATAACATAATTGGAAAATTAAAGAATAACGCTAATCTTGCAGATGTGGCAAGAAAACGGATTTTAATGTATATTTTTTAAAAATTTCAATAACGTTCTATATAAAATTTCCTTTTGAAAATGATTAAAATGAACTGCATTTGATTAATAGAATAATAATTGATCTATTTATACTTCAAACGCCACTTTAAAATATAATTTAACATAAATTATTATTTAAATGAAAAAGTTGTTATTAGTTAAAATCCAATATTTTTCACTATTAATCAAAAAATGTAACTTCTCATAAAAATACAGAAAAATCACTATAAGTGAATTTTTTAATTTAATAATAATCAAATGAGGGTTATTTTGACATATTAAATTTTTAGAAATTTAAAAAATAAATTTTTGAACTTTTACGCTATTATAATGTTGTAAAACCCAATTTTTCTTGTAACACAGCCTAACTAAATGTTGTGTGTAACATAATATTAAAATAGTTATTCATATTGTTGAAATCAAAAGTAGAGATGAAGAAGATAAAGAGGTCATGCTCTAGGGATGCCTCATGACGCCCTTTTCTGGAGCCCCCTGGCCCCACTCCTGTCGCGGAGCAAGGAGGCAAGAGGTGTCGTGAACGAATTTGACGTTTGCGAGCCCACCATGGAGCAAGGATGTGGGACGCCCCACAAACCCCTTTGACGTTCGCGAGCCCTCTATGGAGCATGGAGGCCGGATTCCCCACGAACCCCTTTGGTATTCACGAGTCTGCCACTGAGCAAGGAGGTGGGAGGATCCGCGAATGAATTTGACGTTCGCAACGCGCCGCAGAGCACACCCTGTCTTTGCAAAAATTGAGCTCTGCTTTGTGGCACCTCTTGCCTATAAATAAAGGGATCCCCTCAAGCCTAGACAATGTACAATCCGACCATTCACATTCTTGGCTCTCAAATCGTGAAGCACTTCTTGCTCTGGGAACCATGATTTCCTCAAGGTACTTCGGCTTTGTGAAGTGCTTCCCCCTTTGCATTAGTTGAACCCCTCTTCTAAGAGGGATGCCTTTCACGAAGCCCACAGGCCTTCTCGAAGGAAGGAGATCCCCATGGGAAATAATGTTGTCACGAAGCATTTATGGTTCATAAAACACCCTCCAAACACATGCGACCCACATGATAAGGTAGGGTAACTGTGTTAGAGTCGGTGTCCTGAGAACCAACTGTTTATACTTTTATTACATGAACATAAACATATTTTTTATTGTTCATTATTCTGCATGACTATAATATATTAATGTCTTGGAATATTTGTTGCATTAATAAGGTCACGGAAGATCCCCACTATGATGAGAAATTTGAAATGCTATAACATTATTCTAAAATCGATTTCTATGGTTGGATGACTTACTATGATATGACACATAGTATATAGACTATCATGTGTGAGTACTCATAAGAAGAGGAGACTCTCTCTCATTGAGTTCCCACTTGGTAATCTCTAATATGGGATATTATGAGAACAGTCCCACCAGTAGTAATTCCACATTTCTTGGTGTCATCGGACACTATTATCTACGAGTGTGTGTAATGGTCATTAGACTAGAAGATTATCATTAACTCAAGTCATGACTCGTGCACTTAGATTTGTTGATGAAAACCGTCACAAAGACGGTTGGCGGGAAGTAGGGTACTTTGGGTGTGTCATGAATGTCATGTTGTTAATGGATAACTCGAGGATGAATTTGTCCCTTCCATATTTATGGAATTAGATATCTTGGGCCCTTTGATTGAAATAGAATTTTCACCCAAACTCCATGCCCATGGTGTCATGATGATTTTATTTCGGTAAGTTAAAGAATGATGAACCAAGCATATAGGTTTATGACACTTCCATGAAACCTTTTGGATAAGATCTTGAGACAATAGGATTAAATTACACAGTAATCATTTGTATGAGGTGACACATCAATGCGGCGTCAAATTCTTTCTCTTGGGTTCCTTGACCCATTGCTAAACCGTAATTTTGGACTTTAGTCAAACCCGCCTAATGCCAACTAGAAAGAGGACTAGAAGGTCACACACTAAGTTTATCCAAGTATCTCAAGTAGAATAAAGATTATTACCATTTGTGGTTTAATAATTATTCAATAAATCCTAACCTGTTTTAATGCAAGAGGATGAATAAAAAGAAAACAAGATATACACATCATGTACATTTAATGTAGACAATGTATAATTTTCATTTTTCAAAGGAAATGAAAAACGAGTACACGCCATGTAATAATGAGTACACGCCATGTAGTTTTTCAAGTCAGGATTTTTAGGAAATAATATCATCTTATTAAATGATATTTATTATAATCAGCCTAGGCATTTGTTAAGGAATTAATGATTCAACATGATTTTTTCAATAATAGTTAATGAAATAAATAAAACGCATAACGTGTTTATTTATTTTCATAACTCTATAACCTCAAACCCGATTATAAATATACTCACAGACCTAAAAATATTCACTAATCATTGTGAACAACATTTCTAGAGAATTTTCTCAAGGACAAAAGAACTCCATCCTCCAAGAACACTCTCAAGACCGAGAGAGATCCCCATCCATCGGATCTAGGCAATATAAGGCGGACAACGCAAGAAAAGGATTCTCCATGCTATCACCCCGAGATTCCTTTGGCGATGCCCAGAGATATGTGGTGCACGTGAGGATCACAACTAGAAGAAGTCTACACTTGGATTCTATGGCGCAATGAAGAATCACATCATAACGTGGTCAGAAATATAAATGGATAAAGAATGTCATAAAAGGTACTTCTTATCAATTAATTAAATTAATTATAATCTACCTGTGATGATCCTCTTTTTTGGTTCGAGGACTATTCTTCTTCTTTGTCTATTTCTGTGATTTGATCTATGGAGTCTAGCGTTTATCATCGTATTGATCCTGGATTGATCATTGCTAATTATAAAAAGTCAAGTGGGAACATCCACCGATGAGCTTTTGCTACACCTGAGACCTTCAAGTGGTATCAGAGCGGTCACAACATTTATTATAGTTATTTAATTTTCATTTATAATTTATGAATTTATATTTGATTCATTTCAAGATAAATGATTCTATAAAACTCAATGAAATAGATCTATTCTACATCCTTCATTTCTCAATTCACATCACAGAAATTAATTTTTAATTTTAATTTTGATTAAAATAAAAATGTGGAACTCAACTGGAGAAGCCGCTCATTCTATCTATACAACATAGGAATACACGGCGTGTAGCGAATCCACACACCATGTACTTGTGTTCAATGAACCAGTACTTGTCCACAAAACCACGCAAAGTAAATTGTGCATACATATGTTTTTCAATTCACCGTGTTGACCAGAACTGAACGGCGCGTGGAAACCGGAATACATGACGTGTATGTTGAATCAACACACCGTGTAGTCTGATCCGGCCCAGGTGAAACTGTGTATAAGGAGAAGTCGTGTAACTGTTTACATGGGATTTCTAGGCATGTAACCATGTAACAAGTAAGTAAATTCTGTTCTAGATTAATCTACATGCAGTGTACTCCAAAATTTACATTGTCTAGAAAACATGCCAAAGCCACCATTGTGTACTTTGGATTAAGGGAGAAAACAAATACACACAGTGTACTTTCTAGAAATGGAATTTCACTAGGTTTCCTCTAAATTATAAATACCCATACAAGTAATATGGATGAGAAGAATCTCAAGAAAATTCATAAAGTAATTTAAGATAAAGAATTGATTAATTATAAGATCATAATTAATTAAATCCAACCCCGACTTATCATTAATAAAAAAATGATTAAAATAATTTGAATACTTAATATGTGTAAATGTCCTTGCATGCTATAGATGATCATGATCTAGGACAAAGACCCTTTTTGAGTGTATGGTTTCATTTATATTTATTTAATTTAAATTCATTGGCCTAGGAGCCTTCTTCCAATAAAATTTACAGCCTGCATGCCCATGGTTTATTTAATGTAAACCACATGTATTGGAGGATCTCCCATGCTAGATGAGATGGTTCAAATTCCGATTCTTAGGCGAAACAAACCCAAGAAGATACAAAGGAAGACATGTTGGAGCTTCAAAACATGAACTATTAGGTTCAATGTGTTTTTTCCTAGGTCAGGGTTATCTTATCAAAACCGCTAGATAAGCTAATCAATATATTCTCATGGTCATTCCATTTAATTTTATGTTTTTCTAATTTCATGGATTATTTATTATGTATGTGTTTTCACAATCACATAGTATGAAATAAAAAATCATGCAAAAATGGAATAAAATAAAAACCGAACTATGCATAAACATTATTAGAACGTTGTTAATCACTTAAGCAAGCATCACTTAATATTAAAAAGCATGTGATAATTAGAAACTACGCATAATGGATTTAAATCCCTCAAATACCATATTAAGTCATACCAAGCCATATGTTACTTGATTAAGGGAAATACTCAATAAAAATATGTGTTTGACTAACCCTTTTTGGGATACTTACTTTTATAAAGGAAGATATTATGATTGTTTCGAGTTGACTTAAACATTTTACATCAAGAAAAGTATCCCATTCTAGAAATTTTATAAAATGGAGGCAAGGGTTGAGGATATCCAAGTTTGGATTTCAAGATTGGGGAGTCCACTTAGCAGTTCAAGGAACTGTATGGTGATAGCTGGAAAACAATTGACTACCTAAATACCTCTAAATAGCTTGACCAACCCTTGTTGAGTTTATGTGAAGGGGAATATGGATCCTTTCCACTATAATTTCATAGAATATAGGCATTCTAAGGTCATTGGTTGGGGCCATTGGGACATGATTAAACAGTGGGAGAATTTATAAATTCATTTATTATTTTTCATAAAACGTAATAAAAAAATTGATAAATATGCGCATTTAATTTGTAGAATCAATATGACAAACCCATCAACCACATTTTCCCTATGATCAATTCTGGATAATGATAATAACATTAAAAATAATATCTTTTAATAATGGTTTAGGATCCTTCAGTTTATCCTATGCCATGAACAAAATTTTTACGTGCTGGATTCCTCACTTCCTGATACGCCTGCCCATGGGACGAGTGATGAAGATTTCCTGGTCTATGATCAATATTTGGAGGATGCATTAGACATTCAATGTTTGATGTTGTCATCAATGTCTAGTGATATCATGAAGTCTCATGAAGACATGGATGCCTATATCATTCTCAGGAACCTCTGTGGTCTATACCAGGAGAGAGCTAGATAAGAAAGATTTGAGATATCCAAGGCTCTATTTCAGAGCAAGCTTGGAGAGGGTGCCCCCATTGGGCCTCACGTAGTCAAGCTCATTGAATACATTGAGGGATTGTAGGTTCTAGGGTTTAATATCCCCAAAGAACTGGGTACCAATCTCATTTTTCATTACTCCCCTAGATATTCTCTAACTATGTTTTAAATTTCAACATGAACAAAATTGAGAAGTCCTTATCAGATCTTCTTATACTCATTCACCAAGTGGACATTGATATGAAGTGTGAAAAGCATTATATCCTTATGGTGAATAAAAGGAAAGGGAAGTCACAAAGGTTTAAGACTAAAGATTCTTCAATTCCTTCCAAGAAAAAGAATATCCAAGGGGAGGCAAGAGAACATGAGGTTGTTTGTTTCGCATGTGGCAAGAAGAGTCACTGGAAGCAAAATTGCACCCAGCCAAGGAAGCCAGGGGATGCTTTAGGTGCATTTGTTATTGAATTCAATCTATATATTTCTACCAATTGGGAATTATATACTACTTATGGTGCTCAAATTTGTATCCATATACAAAAACCATGTAGATTCAGAAGGAATGACCGAGGTGAGGTGGATCTGTGAGCAGCCAATGGAGCCAGACTCACTGGTGTAGTTGTCGGAGACTACCCCTCACATAGCCTATTGGGATGGTATTGGTATTAAAAGGATGTTATTATGTACCCTTTTTTATCAAAACCATTATTTCAGTATCCAGTTTAGATACCGATGGATTCATCTTCATGATTTGAAATGACTGATTCTACTTTTATAAAGACAGCATTTTTTTGGTGGGGCACATATTTATAACGGCCTTTATGTGTTAGAATACACAAATCAAGTAATGGTAATCCATAAAAATGTTAATTCACATGACTCATACCACACCCAACTTTTGAATCACCAGCTAGGTCATGTCAATAAGTACTTTTTGACCAAATTACATCTAGATGGGTATTTAGATTCATTCAAACTAAAACTACATGGTGTATGTCATGCGTGAGTACATGTAAAAATGACCAAAGCCCAATTTAGTGGGAAAGGTGAAAGGGAAGAAGAGCTTCTAGAATAAGTTTTCATAGATTTGTGTGGACCATTTCCAATTGATGCAAGGGGTGGGTTATTGTACTTCATAACTTTTACTAATGATTTCAATAGATATGGATATATTAACTTACTAAGGTATAAGTCACATTCTTTTGATCGTTTCAAAGAATATGAGATTGAAGTTGAGAACCATCTTCGTAAAAATATTAAGAAACTCCACTAAGATAGATGAGTAGAATATCTTAATTAGGACCTCATTGATTTCTTACAAATGATTGGGATTCTATCTCAAATCACTCTTCCTTACATGCCTCAATGGAATGGTCTATGTGAAAGGAGGAACCGCACCCTGTTAGACATGGTGCTATCAATGATGAGTCATGTGAGTCTTCCATTATCCTTTTTGGGATATTCATTACAAATAGCAGCACTCATACTAAACCAAGTACCAACTAAATCGATAAATGGTATTCCATACGAGTTATGGAGGGGATGCAAAGCCATGTCATTGAATTTACATTTGTGGGGTAGAGAATCTTTTGTTAAGGCCTCTTCTGATAACAAACTTGCACCCCAAGGCACAAAGTGTACCATTATAGGATATCCCAATGAAATAAGGGTATATTACCTATACAACCCCTCGGATAATAATGTTACAGTGGAAAGACATATCATATTTCTTGATAGGGATCACATCTCCAAATGAGATAGTGGAAGCGATATAGACTTCGATGATGTTGATGTTCAAGATACATAGGAGTTGGTACAATAACATATTCCCCAAAGCCACATGGTAGAAAAATCTATTCCAGAGACCCAAGAACTACGTAGGAGCACGAGAGAGGTGAGAGAAACAAAACGATATGGTTTTCTTGTCACTGAGGATGGTGACTCATTATTTGTTGACAATGATGATCCTCTTACCAACATGGAAGTAGTTGATGGAATAGACGTTTCCAATTGATAAGAAGCCATGAATTCTAAAATAGATTCCATGTACCAAAACCAAGTCTGGATTTTGGTAGATCCTTCATTTGATGCAAAGCATGTTGGTAATAAATGGGTATTAAAGAAGAAAATAGACATGGAGGTACAAGTCCGCACCTATAAGAAAAGACTTGTTGCTAAATGTTTTAGAAAGTGTCATGGAATCGACAATGATGAAACCTTTTCATCAGTTGCGATGCTGAAAATCCATAAGAATTCTATTGGCCATTACCGCTTACAATGACTATGAAATTTGGAAAATGGATGTAAAAACCACATTCCTTAATGGGATTCTCTAGGAAGATGTATACATGACACAACCTGAAGAGTTTGTGACTCCGAAGGATTCCAACAAGGTATCAAACTTGCAGAAATCCATTTATGGATTAAAGCAAGAATCAAGGTCATGGAACATTCATTTTGATGAGGCCGTAACAGAATTTGGATTTGTTAAGAACGAATGTGATTCTTGTGTCTACAAAAGGATTAGAGGAAGTTCAGTCGTTTTCCTAATAGTATATACTGATGACATATTACTAACTGGAAAAGAAATACATATATTACAATCAGTTAAGGCATGGTTGGATAAATTCTTCACTATGAAAGACTTAAGTGAGGCAGCATATATTCTTGGGATCAAGATCCATTGTGATAGATCAAATAGAATGTTGGGGCTGATTCAAAGTACATACATTGACAAGATACTAAATAGATTTATTATAGAATAGTCCAAGAGGGGATTGTTGCCAGTATCAAATGGCATTCATCTTTCTAAGAAAATGTGTCCTCAAACACATGAGGAATGAATGAAAATGTCAAGGATCCCTTAAGCATCCTCGATTGGGTTAGTCATGTTTGATATGCTATGTACAAGTCTATATGTTTCTTACTCATTAAGTGTGGTAGGCATATATCAAGCTGACCTAGGAGACCGCCATTGGATGGTAGTCAAGACTATCCTTAAGTATCTGAGGCCTACTAAGGATATGTTCCTAGTTTATGGAGGAGATGGGGAAATAGTCATCAGAGGACACATAGATGCTAGTTTCCAAACAAATCAAAATGAAATGAAGTCGTAGACTTGATTCATCTTCAGTTTGAATAGAGGTTTAGTGAGCTCGATGAGCTTAAAGAAAGGTTTGGTCATAGATTCTACCGTAGAGTCTGAGTATATTGTAGCTTCTAAGGCATATAAAGAAGCATTATGGATGCAATGATTCGTCCAAGAGATGGATGCAGTACCTAGCTATAAAGATCCTATCACACTCTATTGTCATAATACTGCAATGGTGGAACTTGAAAAAGAGCCAAGGTCACATCAGTGGAAAAATCACATACTTTAGAAGTATCATCTCTTGAGGTATTTTTCTTATAGAGATGATGTTTTAGTGAGTATTATTTCCATGGAAAACTACTTAGGAGACACCTTGACTAAAGCTTTGACTAAGAAGAAACATGATCATCGTGTGAGGTCTAGCGGAATACAGGTCATAGGTAGTTGGCTCTAGTCCATGTGGGAGTTTGTTAGAGTTGGTTTCCTGAGAACCAACTATTTATACATTGATTCAATTAATGTACACTTATTATATATTGTTCATTTTTCTACATGAATATAATATAATAATGTCCTGGAATATATGTTGCATTAATATGGTCATGGAAGATCCCGCTATGATGATATCCTTGAAATTATATAAAAATATTCTTAAATAATGTTCTATGGTTGGATGACATACTATGATATGACACATAGTAAATACACTATCATGTGCGAGCCCTAATAAGAAGACGAGACTCTCTCTCATGGAGTTTTCACTTGGTAATCTACATGATGGGAGATTATGAGAACAGACTCTCTAGTAGTAATTCTTCAAGTCGTGGTGTCATCAGACATTTCTATATATGAGTTTTTGTAATGGTCTTTAGACTGGAAGATTATCATTAACTCATGGCCTGACTCGTGCACATAGATTTGCTGACGAAAACCATCACGAAGATAGTTGGTGGGAAGTAGGGTGCGTTGGGTGATTCATGAATGAAATGTTGTTAATGGATAAGTAGAGGAAGAATTTTTCCCTTCCAAATTTATGGAAGTATATATCTCAAGACGTTTTATTGAAATATAATTATCGCACAAATTCCATGGACATGGTGTCATGATGAGTTTATTTCTGGATGGCAAAGAATGAAAGATCATGCATATCGGTTTATGACACTTCCATGAAAACATGTTGATGAGATATTGAGACAAATTGATTATATTACACGGTAATAATTCGTATGAGGTGACACATAAATGTGGCATCAACTTCTTCTCTTGGGTGCCTTGACCCGTTGCTAGACAGTAATCTAGGACTTTAGGCATGTCTTCCTAATGCCAATGAGAAAGTGGCCTAGAGGGTCACACACTATGTGTATCCAAGTATCTCAAGTAGAATAATGATTATTCTCATATGTGGTTTAATAATTATTCAAGGAATCCTAAATCATTTTAATGTTGGAGGAAGAATAAAATGAAAAAAATATATACACGCTGTGTACATTGAATGTACACACCATGTAGTTTTCATTTTGGAAAGGAAATGAAAAACGAGTACATGATGTGTATTAATGATTACACACCATGTAGTTTTTCAAGTCGGGATTTTGAGGAAATAATATTTTTTTATTAAATGATATTTATTATTATCATCATGGGCGCACGTAAAGGGATTAATGATTCGACATGGGGTTTTTAATGAGAGTTAATGAAATAAATAAAATGTGTAATGTATTTATTTATTGTCATAACTATATAACCTCAAAACTGATTATAAATCTTGTCACAACCCCAACACTTTTCCTTAATCATTGTGCACAACAATTATGGAGAATTCTCTCAAGGCCGAAAAAAATCCTTCCTCAAAAAACACTCTCAAGACTAAGAGAGATCATCCTCTATCGGATTAAGGCGATCTAAGGCTGACAATGCAAGCAAAGGCTTATCCACGCTAGCACCTATAGATTCCTTTGGAAACATCTATAGCTACCTGGTGCACATGTAGATCACCACTAGAGGAAGTCTTCAAATGGTTTCTGTGATATAATGATGAATCACATAGGAACATGATCAGAAACATCAATAAAGAAAGAACTCCACCAAAGATACTTCTTTTTAATTAATTTAATTAATTATAATCAACCTGTGATGATCCTCCTTTGTGGTTCTGGGACTATTCTTCTATTTTATCTATTTCTGTGATTCGATCCGTGGAGCCTAGCATTTATCCTAGTATTGATCCCGGATTGGTCATTTCTAATGAAAAAAACTCAAATGGGAAAATCCACTCACAAGATTCCATTGTGCTCAGGACCTTCGCACTCTAATCTGTGAAGCACATTGCTTCACAACACCTTGATTCACAAGGCACTCGTGCTTCGCAACGATTTGCTTCACAAATCCCATTCCACTTCATAAAGATCCTCCCATATGAACCTATTCCATATCTCTCTCCTAGGTGACTGTAATTCATGAAGCACATCCCTTCACAAAGCCCCTCCACTTCATGGCGCAACAGAGCTTCAGAATTCTTCTACTTATGAACCCCTTTCCCCTGATACTCCTTTTACTGCGCGCCCCGTCATGTTTGCATAAAGCAGTTTCAAAGTCCCTTGGATGATACTTCCCATTGAATTGTTTCCCCTCATGCCTCTTTGCATATTCATGCTAACAGCTATTGATTCATTTCATAGCCACACTAACGTGGACCCCCAATGGGATAACCTATCGACACCCCCCAGTCATGGCGTTGCATGTCCGTTCTTTTCACCAAGGTGCAGACGGTACCAGTTATGTATTTCCTTGGGGTGCGGAGAAAACCCACCTCATCCGAGCTGTAGGACATTAAACTGTGAATAACCTCCTTCCTCAGCATGTGACGTTAAAATATGACCTCACCTTATGCATCATACGTGAGGCATCCCAGCTCGGACATTCATTATGCCCTCCCGACTCAATGAGATTGAAATCATCCTCACATGGAATGAGATCTTCTTTACTAATGCGGAACCTATCTGTGGGGAAGGGAATCCACCCTGGTGTAAGACCCTATATTTCCATGTAGGAGATAGAATTCATGTTTCTCCTTTCTTCAGTACTAAATCCGTCTCCCGCTGGGCATTGCCACCATTGGGACTCCAACCTGGAGTAAGTCCCAATCTCTATCTCCTTGGGCTGTAAACCACGCGTAAGACCCTATTTTCTCTTTGGGCTACCAACCATGCGTATCCCCATTCCAATTCCCACGGATTCACCTTTCACGACATGATCATCATGTCTCTATTGCATCTTATTTCTCACACCGAGCATAACTCACATTATCTTAGAGTATGCATCGACCATGACATCCTCTCTGGGCTGCCTAGAGTGTACGCCCCACAGCCATCATGAACTACGAGGACATTGATCCTTTCCAAGGCATGGTATTTAAGAAGCCTCCAAGAAGATCAAGCCCACCATCCATTAGTCTCTACCACCTTCACTTTAGTTCACCAATACCCTTCCTGAACTGCGAGAACTTTGATCCTTGCCAAGGAATGTTTCATAGGAAGGCTCTATGAGGTTTAATCCCACCATCTATTTGTCCCAACCACCTTCAAATGGGTTCAAAAACACCCATCATGAACTACGTGGACTTTGGTCCTTTCCAAGGAAAGGTGCGTAGAAAGCCTTATCAATGTTCAAGCCCACAATCCATCTATTCTGACCCACTTCATGTCGGTTCACTTCATCCCGCATGACGCTAAACTGCATTCTCCCTATCCTGAACTACATGGACTTTTATCCTTTCCAAGGCAAGGAACCTAGGACACCTCCTTGAGGTTCATACCCAACAACCATTAGACCCCAGGTCCTCCATGTCGGTCCACCGACACCCATCCCTCAGGAAATTCATGGTTTTGATCCTTTTCTCCTAGATAAGGTACATAGGAAGCCTCCCTGAGGTTCGACCCCATCCAGCGGTATGCCGTTGTGACCCCAACTAGTGGTAATCAATTGTGATCCCATCTAGTGGTAAGACATTGTGACCCAATGTAGTGGTTAGCCATTGATGTCCCCAATAATCGGAAAGTCATCCTCAAATGTACTATGTGGACTTTGATTCCCTACCACAAAGGATACATAGGAATCCTTCTTGAGGTTCATGCCCATCACTCATGTCTCATCCTGATATCTCCCTCAAGTCTATGTGTTTCAGGAAGGTCATGACCTAACCTAGAGGTTCTCTTTCCTCCAGATCCTATACACATATCCATTCTCATGGGTCGCTTCTTTCGGTGTCCCAACCGCCCTACCGAACTACGTGGACTTAGATTACCTGCCATGAGGATATTTAGGAAGTCTCTTATAAACTCAATCACAACATTACCATCATCCTCGCTATGGTTCCATCCCATTCACCATTAACTTCATTAAAAAACTCCCTAATCCATATTGATTCTTAAATGGGCTGCCACATCCCGGTGAGTTCATGAAACCTCGCCCCCCTATATCAGTGTATCCTACAGGGTTTACGCTCAATTGATCCACTCTAGTCAGTGTTTTGATCTATCCAATCCATCTCTGCTATACATTAAACTTGCGGCATACCCTGTGATAAACATAGGAAGATAAGGAAAACCTCTGAGATATTCCTAATGAATACGATTACTCACATCTGACGTGGGATTCCTCGGGTTTCGCACCATCGAGAAGCCCTATAATAAGGGACCAAATACATACGCGCCAGTGTTCCAGCGTCCTGACATGCCAGTGATGTCCAACATGACTACTCCCTTGACTGAAGGTTGCTTATTTGACATGACCCCTTGGAATGTCCAGACAGAAGAAGCGTAATTAACCGGCATCCATGAAGAAATGGCACTGGGAAGAGTTTCATGATCAACATCTTAAATCTATAAGGGAGACCCAGACTAGGTGAAGAGTTTCGAGGAGGAATCCATAGAAGGTTGAACCGACATCTCATCACCCGATTTCGATCAAGGAGGATATTTCATGGAACATGGAATGGATGTTTCCCGCCTTTGGAATGTGGGAATGCTGGGCAACAAATAGCACTGCCATCCCCCCAAATGAGACGGAACCACACGCTCCGGTGAAAGCATCAGAAACAGAAGTGGTGAACCCGACATGAAGATGGTCAGAACCAATGGAGAATATTAGTATTCGTCACATCAGTGGATTAGCATGTCACTGGATCCAGTTATCCAGTTCTGGGTCTAGCCAAAGAAATAGTGGGCCTGGCGTGAAACTCACAAGAAGTTTGGGAAGTAGAACGTTGGCCATTCTGATTTGCGGTGTTGTTAGCGTGAACCCCTCTTACCGGTCAAGGAAGACGGGATGGCATTGGGTCACTGGTCAAAGACTTATTTTTTCTTTCAGCACTGATGAGTTAATCTCTCGACTTTTAGGAATCAAGTTGTTATACCTGGAACTCGATCACCGCCCACCCACCGACGTAGGGGCAGGGGTAGTACCAGCATGGAAAACCCTCATGGCTCTACCTCTTCTATGATGGTCTCAATGGACATCACCATGGGGAGCCCATGCCCCTATCTCCCCATCATAGGTTGTTTAGAGGAGTGTGATCAATGACCTCATACATCGGTACGAGGAGGAGGGGATCATCCCTACGAGCGATATGGCCCACATGGATTTAGAGGCGCCTGTGCCTCCTAATCAATGTTTCCCCTAAGGGTCACGCAGCAAACCATTGATCCCCACTCCAACATATAATAATTTCTAGAGACTGAACACAGAAGGTTTCGATGACTCCATGCCATATGCCAATGAGGTAAGGGATGTTCGAGCCAGCCCGGTCAGAGACCCATTCCAGGGACTCCCAGTGAGGGCTCCCACCAAGACATGTCAGCACCGGCACCCAGTCTTACTGGCCGAGGAGCACATAAGCCATGTACCTGTACAACAATCTCTGGTCCATCTAACATGAAGTCATAATCGGGTGCAAGCTGAACAGGACGTCTTCTAAGGGGCATCAATGTCAGCGAATATTATGGCCCGAGCCACTAACAACGCATATCACCAGCTCTACGCATACACTGAGAAGGGGAATTTATATTCCCAACCTGGATCGAGGCCCCAACTACCCCACGGGAAGTCTGGATCGTCTCTCTTGGTCACCGGCACAGGCACTGGCCGTCGTAGACCAACCCGCAGTGAGGCCACCCAGTACGGAGGTCCTCCCCATACCACATCCATGGAGAACACAGATCTTCACGGCTTCCAAGCTCAGCATGGAGGTCTGCCCCATGGAACCTTCAATATAAATGACTGTCCTCCACACGGTGGTGATGCTTAGTATATAAGTATCTCCCATTCCCACTACACTGGATATGGATTCATTCCTCCCGCCACAGACCATTGGTATGGAGATGATGCACATCAGGATGCTATCCAACATGGGGACCCTCCTTGTGTCCACGTAGAAGTTTGTGAAGGCCCTCCTCACCCCAGCAATCAGAGGAGTGTGGGACGACTTCACTTCACCAGTGCTTAGCATGGAGGTCCTCCCCATGCTCCTACCAGTTCTAGCGGATTTCATGCCCACTCTAGCACTTCCCACAGAGGTCCTCCCTATGATCCCTTTGATATTTTTCCAGGTTCTCCTCGCACCCCGTCTTACTCAAGTGGAAACCCTCTCCGCCCCAGTACCAATAAGGCCAACGAACCTCCCCATGTCAGGAATCTACTCTATCCCGAAGAACCATCTAGGGGCAGGAAGGCGGGTTGTCGCCGCTATAAGAAGAATTCTGGGAAGGTTCGAACAAAGATCAAACCAGTCCACTTCTGAGACTCTAAAGCAGAGTACAACTCAGCGTAGGATCCCTCCCCTTGCTCCTACATTTCAAGGTCTGGGGTAGGAATGAGGCACATTATCCTAATACTCCTGGAAAGTGAAGTTCACCAGATTACCGCCTCCCTCTGTAGTTGTATTCTAGAGGAAGTGAATTTGGAAACCCAATAGGTTATAGTTGTGCAATCAACACCGTCATCACCAGAAGCACTCTCTACCTTGACTAGAGATCATGGAGAGATGTTCTGGGGGCCAATGGTGGGAGAGCAGTAGCATGGACCATCACCAGTAGCCCCAACCCCTACACCAGGAACTGCGGCCATCAACCCATCCTACTACGATGTGGTGGCTATGTTTTTGCACACATCAGAGGAAAAACCAAGATGTAGAGGTTTGTTAGCTAGCTTTCCATACTCTCCATCGGCCAGACTATTGTCCCAACGGTCTGATTCGGTACTGCTAACAGTTCCTCAGTTGCCTTCATTTGATGAGTGGGGTAATGAAGGGCCATAACCTGAATTTGAGCCAAGGAGGTTATGGAATATCCTCACAGTACACCACTTCCCTGAGGTGTTTTGGGCCGTGATAGCACCAAATTTTTACACTCCGGAATCCCTCACCTTAGAGGAAGTTGAGTGTTTCCATCAAACCCTCGGGGTGACAAATTTTTTTCCTCATTATCAGCGAGTGGTTTATCCCAGGATCCAAGCATATTTTGAGGACATTGGAAAGAAATAACATTTTGTTAATTTGGCCGCAATCCCTGTGGGCCAGCGCCTTGAGTCACCAGAACATTGTAGAACCCTCCAACATCAATGTGTTCAGAGTTTTAAGGAACTCCATAAGATTATCAAGGAGGTTTTCCACTATGTGCAAATCTGTGGTTAGGGGTAGTATGTTGCCCTCCTCTTCAGTACTATCCGGTGGTAGCCTAACCTGCCATGTGAAATCAAAGACTTGCCCCCTAGGTAGAGTCATTTTCAACATGTCTAAACTAGAAGAAGAGAAAAATGAATTAGAGATCAATGATGGCGACCTCCCCCCTGAGGGCGTACCACCACTATTGGATCCATCTGGAATGGTTACTCGCCAACAGAGAAACCTGTTGGGTCTCCATGTGCCCACTATGGAAATAGTCCTTAGTTGAAATCACAGTAAGGTTAAGAATCATCTCGGAGACACAAAAACTCCGACCCATCACCATTAGTGCAGAAAATGGAGGAAGAAAAAAAAGCTGCATTGTGTCAGAAACATGCCGGAAAAAAAAATTCAATGACCTCCTGGCTAAACATGCTGTATATTGACACCAGGACTATGGTAATCATATACTAGGGAAATAGGGATAGTAACAACATCCCCTCATTGAGGGGGCTCCAGGTGACCCTGACCATCCTGCCCCCGTGGATAGGATTGAAGCTGGAACTTATGTTAAGAGGGTGCGGTATGTCTCAGCTAATTGTCTGGAATAGTGCAACAATCCAAGGGACCCAGCTCCAGCTCCCCCAACAGCCCCACGGGTCATTCCACCAGCCACTCCATGATTCGCTGGGCCTACTTACCATGTTGAAGAACCTGCGAACGCACTTGTGGTCAGGGATCCCCATCAAGACAGGGACCCCTATCCTGATGATCTAATGGCAGCCCTCATTTCCCACCTTGATGTGTTGGAAACAAAAAAGGTGGAACTCCTACCTGATGGAAAGCCATATCCAGTGTGGTTAGATGATATTCCAGCACCCCCGGGTTTCTGAAATCCCACCTTCTCCTCCATTAATGGGACGGGTGACCACCTTCAGCATCTGGTTCACTTTATTTCGAGGTGTGGGACTATATTAGGGACTCTAGCACAGCAAGAGGCTTCCAGGATCAGGTGTTTTGTATAGACATTAGAAGGTCCTACTTTCATCTGGTACAACCATCTCTCCATAGGGTCGATAGTGGGATGGGAGGATCTTCGCCGGCAGTTTTTGAACCAGTTCAACTCCAAAACGTGGAAGACAAGTAGCACAATTCTCTTTAAGTGAAAACAGAGGCCTGATGATCTTGTTCCGGAATTTATCACCTGGTGGAAAGGGATTAAAAACTCCCTTGACATGCCACTGACTTAGAATAAATTACTGATGATGTGCGTTGGAAATTTTAAGACCGAATTGGTTCCCTCTCAAATCACTTAGAACTACCCTAGAGGATTTTGAGACTTCTCTGATAAGGCCCAACGCCTAGAGGAAGCCATGCAACAGGCCAACCAAGCATGTTCATTGCCCCCATCAATTCATACGAGGAGGTCCGTCAAAGCTGAGCCTGACGCGGTGGACCAAATATATGCCCCTAGACAATTGGAATTATTACCAGTGGAGCCCCCTCAATAGCCTCACAGAGGACCACCAACACAGGCACAACATCCAGACTAGCAGTGGCCGCCTCAGAATTGGTAGGCTCCCCTGCGTAATGCGCAGCCACTACTCATGTGGGATAATCAGGCTCTCCCTCCTCGACAGGCTCCTCTAGATCCTCAATAGGGAAAAGCTCCAAGGCTCCCCTTTCTGGATAGAAAAATTGAAACTACTCGCTCACTGAGAATCAGGTTCTGGCTATTTCTGAAGCTCTGTGGAATAAGGTATTGTGCGTTTTCTTGAGTGTAGAAGGCCAGAAGAGATGAACCCCACTCATCAACCCAACTACAGTCCTTATCACCAGATCATGGGTCACACCCTCAAGTAGTGTTATGTGTTCAAATACTATCTTCAAGACCAAGTCGATAACAATACATTTAGACTGGGCCCATCCCCAGCGCAGGTAGTATGCGTCTTTGTGAGGCCGAACAATAGCAGTGATAGAAAGGGCGAGTGGCATCTAGTTTCTAGTAACGGATCTCAGAAATATGATGACTGGATGTATCACAAAACAGTCGCATTTGCCCATGGCATTATTCGGGAATGACTGAATAATCCAGAGCCTTCATGAAGCTGTAGCCATTACTTCTGCATCGTTGTCTCAACCATCCTCTACCCATAAAATCAAACACCATTGACGCAAGGGAAAGAACATTCCCCTACTGATGCCATCATAAACTATTACTTTTAGGGACATAATTCCCCCATAGATGGTGATTCCTCCCAGAATACATCAAGTAGTGTACAACCCCTCATTTGAATTACAGGGTTATGCTTCGGTTAACACCGTGATGTTGGTAAACCCCGATATGAATCTCGACGATGGGGAGCGCTAGGCGGATCTCCCCAACATCCCTATCTAACGCCAACGTCGGCAGAGTCATGTCTATATAAGATACCATGGAACATTAGTTGGAACTTCCAGCTAATTCCTGAATTCCATTGAGTCATGACAGCAGGCACAACACAGAGCTCATCATGCACAGCCTCTTCATCTGGTGTTATCAAACCCACCTCCACTGCTGTTTGTGCTACTAGACTAGGTAGAGTCACCCAAACCACATCGTAATTATCCACGCTCCACTGCGGACCAGTCTCAGCCAGCTGGCCCCCATCCGATAGTCCCTCAGCATGCTTCGACTAGAGAGAAGCAGGACATTCACACCACCAATCCATCTCCATTCCAAAAGGTAGGGCCAGCCCAGCCTCCTGTCATAGAGAGACCTCCTGTAATCAGAACCCCACGCATGGCATGGAAATATGATGTGCTTAAGAATCTTGCCAGTATTCTAGCAGGGCTCTCTATGCTTGAGGCCCTTCACCTATCACCATACATGTATGAGGCCCTCACTGAGGCTTCAGGAATCCCCCTCCAGTTTTAGAAGGAGGAAGCAGTGTAAATTCCTTTCAGGTTGAGGTAATAGAGAATGCTGAATGTCCGACAATCATATCATTCTCATGAGAATATGAATGTTCTTTTATACAGGGGCACATTCACCCCTTATATATCACCAACCAGTTCAATGGCGTGGACGTTCACCACTACAATTTCGACACAGGATCTATGATAAACCTTATCCCAACACGAAAATTACTGAAACTGGGGTTGTTTGAGGATGATCTGACTCCCGCTGAACTAAAAATCCAAGGTTATGACAGGACAGAGTATACCCCCGATCGACAAGAATTTTTTTGAAAACCCAGTTTGGTGGCCTAGTTTCCTGCACTGAGTTTATGGTTGTCTCCTAGGACACAGCGTACAATGCATTGATGGGCAGGTCATGGATCAATCTGCACACTGTGGTACCCTCATAGTATCACCAGTGGCTCATGTATTCCCTCCATGGTCGATTGGGCTTACTCAAAGGTGGCACATCTCCTTTTTCCTCTTGTGAAGCCCACTATCTAGATGTCGACTATTAGAAGAGCAAGGACAAACAGATCGAGTCCAAGGAAGGTGAGACTGCTACGGTTGCAACTGACCCCTGGGTATGTCTAAATGATGCCTACATCATTCCAATCCATAGATTGGAGGGCACAAACCCCTATATGGGGTAATGTTTTGTTGTCTCTGAGAAAAGAGGGAACTATGTTCCCAGATCCAAGTGGCATTAGAATATCACCTCGTATTCTTATACGAATTAGAAACTAGTGATCCTTTAACCCCATACTCCCAAAAGGTATCGGGATGTCTGCCCCATGGCAATGGTGGTACATCATACTTTCTTTTTTCGCCAGGTTGGGATAAGCCAGATCAAGCTGACGTGCCACTATAGTTTTTATATTATCAAGTGTGGCCCCTTGGTCTGAAGACCAGATGGGATCGGGTTGACATCCTTTATATCTATGGTTTCGACAGTACTAGAATCTTTTGATGCAGTGACCACTACCACTCTGGCTGGCACCAACCTCTCCTCTAGATATTTCAACTTAGAGAAATATCCTCCTGTCAGGGATCCCTTCTCCATAAGTGAATAAGATGACTTAGAGGATGCTCCCTCTCCCTTTGAAGAGGACATTTATTCCATGGTCGATGAATAGATACAGGTAAACCTCGGTAGCATGGTAGACCTGAGGCCTACATTAATCAGTGAAGTCATGTCCTTTGAGGAGGAACAATAGTACATAGACTTCCTGAAACAACACAGTGATGTGTTCACCTGAAGCTATGATGAGATGTTAGGACAAGATACTCATCTAGCCATCCACAGTCTTTGTCTCATGACTAATCATCGTGGGTTCATGAATCCCCTCAATAAGATGCACCCTTCTCACTCTGCCATGGTTGAGGTCAAATTTGAATAGTTTATCAGATCCAATTACATTAAGAAGGTCAAGTACCCCAAATGGATTGCACAAATTGTGCCAGCCAGGAAAAAGAATAGATAGATAAGGGTCTGCATCGACCTACGAGACCTCAACTATCAATGCTCGAACGATGATTTTCCCCTTCAAGTGATATAGTTCTGATTGACGCTAGTGTTGGGTTCTAAGCTCTTTGCTTCAGGGACAGGTCTTCCGGATATAATCTGATCTGGATGGCCCCTGAGGATGAGGATTCTACAGCCTTCAGGGGACCAAAAGGTACATTTTATTACCATGTCATTCCATTTGCCTTAAAGAATCCAGGTGCCACATATCAGTGGGTCATGCATAGGATATTCAAGCCAGTCCTCGGGAAAATGGTGGAATGTTACATGGATGATCTGGTGGTCAAATCTCACTAGCATCAGGACTATCTCAAGGCCCTGGAGAAAGTGTTATTTTTCCTCTGTTCTCGCCACCTTAAGATGAACCCACTGAAGTGTGCATTCGGGGTCACCTCTTGGAAGTTTATCAGATTCGTTGTCAGATACCAGGGCATTGAGATTAACCCAGAGAAGATCAAGTCCATCAGCCAGATGTCTCCCCCGAGAAAAAATCAGGATCATTGGGGCTTCCAAGGCCACTTGGCCTACATATTCTGATTAATTACAAATTTGTCTGGCATGTATAAGCCCTTTTCTCGGATCATGAAGAAAGGCACAGCCTACGAATGGGACGAAGAGTGCCTGACCGCGTTCGAGGAAATCAAGAAGTATCTGATTCAGCCTCCAGTCTCAATGCCACCTGTCTCCGAAAAATCACTGGTCCTTTATGTGACCACCATGGAATGATCTCTTGGCTCACTTCTCTCCCAGAAGAATAACGAGGGAACTGAAAATAGCATCTACTACCTATTCCGCATGATCCTCGATACGAATAATAGATACTCCCCCATCGAGAAATGCTATCGTGCACTCATATTCGTAGTGTATATGTTGAGACATTACCTACTGCACAACAAGGTACAAATGGTACCCGAGTAGACCTACTGAATTACATCTCGAGTCTTCCCATGCTGACAGGCTGACTAGCATAGTGGGTGGTGATCCTCTATTAGTTTAACCTCAGGTTCGTGTCTCAGAAGGATATCAAGGGGAATGCATTGGAAAATTTCCTCGCTGCCCATCCAACCCCTGTGGGCCAGTCTTTGGACATTAATTTTACAAATGAGGTAATCCACTCTGTAGATCATGTCACCCCGTGTTGGCAGATTCATTTTGATGGTGATTCCTAGAGCCCCACTGGAAAAAGACTCAATGACCCTAGACTCAATAGGGTGGGCATGGGTATCGTCTTCATTGCCCCAGCACAATACATTCTATCATATTCATTCATATTGTTAGAATGCTGCTCCAACAATGAGGTGGAGTATCAGGCTCTCATCAATAGCCTCAAACTAGCGCTTGAGATTGATGTGCCCCATCTGCATGGGAAAGGGGATTCTTAACTAGTCATCAAATAGATCAATGGTGACTATGTCGTCAGGAAGTCAGAGCTCGTACCATTTTTGGAAGGCACTCTCCAGCTAATGGCCCAGTTCCCTTCTCGGCCAGAGTTTACCCATGTCCCTCGGTCATAGATTGGTCGAGCAGATGGTTTGGCCAGCTTAGCTACATTACTTGCAATGCCCGAAATGGAGGACCTGATCATCCACATGGCACATCAGATAGTCTTGGCTCCCGTCATTCCAGATGATGATGACATCCCACAGGTAAGCCATCTTACTACCAACATATCCATGATAGGACCCCCAAGTCCCCCGGATTTAGTGATTAAAGTATCTCATGATTTGAGGATACCATTGGTTGAATACCTTCAACACAGTAATCTCCTGGTAGATTGGGAAGCGAAAAAGAGAATTCGATGTTGCATGCTATTATTTTCCCTCTACAGTCATCCCAGTCTTGAAACTATCCTCTACCAGCATGGGATCGATGATGTTCTCATCCATTGAATCCAAGGAGTTGATATTTCTTAGGTCATGCAGGAGGTTCTTGCTGGTTCCTGCGGTGCCCACCAGACTAGGCCGAAGCTGTCCCATCAGATCCAAAGACCGGGGAACTTTTGGTCCTCTATTATCAATGATTGCATTGAGTTATCCAAAATGTTTCATGCATGTCAAGATTATTCCAAATTTTTTCATCGGCCTCCAGAGCCTCTCCACACTACCATGCACTCTTTTCCCTTTTAATTCTAGGGACTAAATTTCATGGGACCATATCCTCCAGTGACGGCTCACCAATGTCAGTTCATCCTGACTGCTAAGGATTTATTTTCCAAGTGGGAAGAGGTAGTTCCACTCAAGGAGGTCAAGGATCATTCTATCATTGAATTCATAAGATATAATATAATCTACCAGTTTGGAGTCCCTCATGCCGTCCTCACTAATAAAGACACCAACTTCCCAGCAGCTGAGTTGAATAAGTTGTATAGAAAGTACAACATCTGTTCTAATCATACCTCCCACTATAACATGGAGTAAAATGGGAAGATTGAGTTGATCAAAAAGACCCTCTCTAACATTTTAAAAAAATTGTTGGTCCGAATAGGAAGAGTTGGTCAGAAAATCTCCCCAATGCCCTTCTGGGATTATCAGACGATGACTCGTAATTCCACACTGGTGACCCCATATTCCCTTATGTACAGAACTGAGGTCGTCTTACCTACTGATATTCAATTTCCTTCCTTATTCACAGTGGTCTATGATCAGCGGGCACTAGATAAAGTATCCGAAATTTGTCTGGCTGAGTTGGAAGAACTTGGTGAAAATAGGCTCTGTGCCCTGCACAATTTTGAAAGGCATCAGAATAAGATAGCTAGAGCCATCAACATGAAAGTTTGTCTCTACTCCTTCTTGCAAGGCGACTTGGTATTGGCCCTCCAGACACTGATGATACCTGGAAGGAAACCACCTAAGTTGGAGACCAAATGGGAAGGACCTTACATAATTCACAAGGATTTCCCCAATGGTGCATAGTCCCGGGTAACTAGGGATGGTGAATGTATAACTCCCCCTACAAATTCCAACTTCCTCAGTCAATACTTTTCCAAGTATATTTGGTCTTGCATGACCATAAACTGTCAGGTCCTACATGACCCAAAAGTGCTTGGTCCCACATGACCTTAAACTGTATCTGGATTTGCATGACCCTAAACTGTCAGGTCCTGCATGAACCTAAACTACTGGGTATCACAAAACCTTAAAATATATCGGGTCTTACATGACATTAAACTGTGAAACGTCCCGCAAGATGTTAAACTGTATGACATCCTGCAAGACGTTAAACTGCATCCCAGGAACTACGTAAGGATGGATTCCCATCCTTAGGGGATATGTAAGAATGCTTAGACGTTTCGTCTCAAGTCCATCCCCCAAACTCTTCTTCTCGACTATCCCTCTTTGGTATAGTTCCCTCAGAGGATCCCCAAATGGTGTATTATGGGTATCTCAAGCCCCGCTCATGTCAGATTTACGGAAATCACACCATGTGCTACCTCACTTTTCTTCTATTCTACCACTTCCTCACCGCATGATTCTAAAATGCAAGGTCTTCAAAAACTATGTAAAGCGTGATTATCATCCTCATGGTATACATAGGAACGCCCATACATTTCATCTTTTAGCCCAGCCCTAAAACACCAGAGTCTCTCCTTGGTTCAAAACATATGGTTCAGTGTAGGCTTTTGTCGCAATGAACATCGAGTTCGTCATAATCCCTCCATGCATCTGATTCGTCAAAGACATCCTCCTCTTTCAGCATCTTGTATGACATTAAACTACATCATCATCCGTCATGATGTAAAAAAATTCATCTTCGTACTGCATGACGTTAAACTACATCATCATCTTGCATGACATTAAACTGCATCATCATACAACATGACATAAAACTGTTCATCTTCATCCTTCATGACGTTAAACTACATCATCATCATGTATGACGTTAAACTTCATCATCGTATTTCATGACGTTAAACTACTCATTATTTTCCTTCATGACTTTAAACTGCATCATCATCCTACATGATGTTAAAATGTTCATCTTTGTCCTTCATTATGTTAAACTGCCTCATCGTCCTACATGACATTAAACTGCATCATCATCCTGCATAATGTAAAACTATTCATCTTCGTCCCGTATGACGTTAAACTACATCATCGTCCAGACTGACGATAAATTGCATCATCGTCCATCATGAAATTAAAATTCTCATTATCATCATGAATGACATTAAGGTACATCATCGTACTACATGACATTAAACTTTTCATCTTCCTCCCACATTACGTTAAACTGCATCCTCGTCCTGCATGAATTTAAACTTCATAATCGTCCTACATGATGTAAAACTGCTCATCATCGTCCGGCATGATATTAAATAGCATCATCGTCCTGCGTGATTTTAAACAGTGTCATCATCCATCATGAAGTTAAACTGCTCATTATCATTCCGCATGATAATAAACTACAAAACGATCTGAGCTCTATGACATTAATGTAAGATCACAACCATCCATATCACATGACATTAAACTGTATGATCCTTCCAAACTAAAGGATGTAAAACCACTCCTCACTTGTCCTGCATCATAATAAACTGCATGTTGCCTGGAACTTCCCATCCTTGGCATAGCCTCAAGTCCCTCGGCCTTTCGAGGCCCCTGGCCCAATTTCTCATCTATGATTTTATGATGTGGTGTGGAATTCGTGTCCACATTCACGTCAGGCAATGTTGGCCATGCCACACATCCCCCCTTTGAGACATCCCTCCATTTATCATCTTTTTTCATGAGCACCAACCATGTCCTACTTCATGATCCCCATCATTTGGGTTTTCGTTACATTATGTATCCAAACATTCACCGGAATGGCATGGATAATCGGCCCAAGGGCCCTCCTACTATTACAGGCTAACATCCTTGAGGATTTGGAGTGGAAAATTGATACATGTACCAAGTTTGTGAATATAGTCAATGGGTGACGCTAAATGTTTTTTCCTCGAATTCGGGTCACACAAGGGTGGATAATGTGTTGCGAACCAAGTCAATAGTTGTCCTCTATCCTAGTTTTCGTTTAGTTGTATTATATAATCACGATGATTCACCCTCATTGTCCCATGCATATGACATTAAAATATATATATATACGGTTTGAGCTCTATGTCCTTAAATTAAGATCACCATCATCCTCACTAAAAGATGTTAAAATGTAATCTTGCAACAAAATTCTATATGAGGCCCAATATTGGGGCCCTAGTCCATGTATGCACTTAGGATTGTATGGTGTGGTATGGGATTATGTGCTCATTTAATTTGGGTTACTCATCATGCAACACACCTCCCTTGTTTAGGGTATCTTACACATATGTGTCCTTGTTTCATGAGGGTGAACTACACATTACCCACTTCTAGAAATATGTGTGGCTTGATTCACATCCTCATGGGATATGTAGGACCACTCATAAGTCTTGACTTCAGGTGAAACATCATCTATTATAAATCTCTCTTTCACCTTGGCCCCTTGGCCTGTATTTTCCCAGGGAGAAGCGTATATGGTGTGGTATGTGATTATGTCCTCATTCACACATGGTTTTGTGACCGCCATTCCATGTACCCATTTTTCCTTATAGTTTCTATCCCCTTGTTCTATAATCATCTTTTCATATCATCCACTTTCTTCTTGATTCAATCGAACCTCTTCAATGATTCCCCAACGTGCCCAAGGATACATTGATTTAGCACCTTGAGTGTCATGTTCTGCCTTGACATGCTTTCATCCATATTTACAGGTTTTTTGTTCCCCTCCATTACGGCTTCCATCACCTTTCACATCCAAAGGGACCCCCAAATGGCAGGGATGCTCAGACCAAGGGCCCACCTACCATTTCTGGACAACATCATTAAGGGTTTCGAACAATGAATTAATACAATTCCAGGTTTGAAAATATGGGCAGTGGTCGATTCTTATTTGTTGTTCCCATTTTAGGTCACACGATATGGATGATGTGTTTCAAACATGGTCAACAATTACCCTTCATGGTCACGGCAACCCCATTAAGTTCAAATTGTCATTTACATGATTTACACCCTTGTACACTTCATCATGTCCATGTAGAACATCGAAACTCTAGGTACTATTCCTCAGTGTTCACCCACATATTAGGAGGAAAAAGCAGCGACAAGTCATTGTTTGGGGCTCTACACTAATTTCCCTTCGCCTATACTCCAAATATGTAAAATTCATTATCTGACCTTGTTTCCTACACCAAGTTTGACTCACGTAGGCTTAGGGACTGGGTTAATGTATGCTCCTATTTTGAAGAGTTTTGTTTCTCTTTGGTCCAATCTCTAAAGTCTCTATACTACGATCTTTTTATAATTCCTTTCTAAAGAACTAGGTAAGACTTGATTCCCATCCTCATGGGATACGTAGGAACACCTGGCCATCTTGTCTTCGGGTCCAACTCAATTGAGGGATTGTCTCTCCTAACCCATATCCTATATCCTTTTCTGGGCCCTCAGATCGATGATTCATTCTTGTAATCATGCGTGGTGTGATGTTGACCTCGTCCTCAATCACATTGGGAAAGCGTTATCACACCATGCACATTCCCTATTAAACCTCATCTCGTCTGTATATGTATGATCCATATGAATTTGAATTACGATTCCTAGTCCCACATGACTTGAAACTGTTGCATCTATCTTGCACGACATTAAAAAAGCATGGTTGGTCCAATCACATGACCTTAAACTATGAAAATATAGTCTTGGCCGCATGATGAAAAAACAGTGTAGCATTGTGCTGTCCTCACTCGAGGGGACATCATGTTTGGTATCAGTAACACGCCAAACCATTTTTCAATGCCTGCATATGGAATGATTCTTGTGTTGATGCCTAGATATTCTAACCTAGGGTAGTCACTTCACAAAAAAATCCATTCATCCAAACGGACAAACATGATATATCAAATACTGCTTCTTTTGGTGTAAGGGCTAGACCCACACAAACTCATTATCCCTAGAACCAGTATCCTACCATGCCAACCTTAGAACTCTGTGTGACAGGATCCCTATCCTCATGGGGTACGTAGTATTTCTATGTACCATGTCTCGGGCTCAGCCTAAATTTTATTTTTGGTTCCTTGACCTGAAACCTCCCCTAGGAATCGTATGGTGATTCAGACCCGGTCCTCACCACATCGGGTTTTGTAATTACATCACCATGTGTATACCATATGTGGTCCATGATCTATGACCATAAACTAAGACCACTCCACATCCTTTCCGCAAGACATTAAATTGCATGACATCTTCCATAACTACGTATGGCTTGATTCCCATCTTCATTGGATACATAGAAATGCCTAGGAATTTTTGTCTCTGGGTCCATCCCCAGGAATCTACAAATCATGTCCTTTCTTTTTCAGCCCCCTGGCACAATCTCATTTGGGAGCATGTGGTCTGTCGAGTACCTCTTAGGTTCTTATTCACGTTAGGATTTTAAAACGTTACACCATGTGCTTCCCATATCTTTTCCTAGCATGGTCTGAGTTCTATGACCCAAAGCTATGGTCTCTCTATGGGAACTGGACGGCACATTTGGCTATTTAGCCACCCCGACCAAAATACATTAAATCAATTCCCCTTTAATGGTTCACCCTAGGACATTATGTTGAAGGCATGTGACCCCAAGACCCTTGTCCTTGGGAAGGGACTTGACTCCCTCTACCTAATGCATCTCATTTTCATACTCATATGTGTTCTGACAAGGAGCCCAAAGTGTGGAATTTTCATGGGGACATAACCCTCATTCGGTGCCCATTCATCGTGAGCTCATTATTTGGATCCTCATACTCTTCCACATCCGAAGGGACCCCGTTCACGGCCTGGTCTCATGCCGCCTCGGCTCACCTACCGTCTCGGGCCAACTTCCATAAATACCTCGGACAACATTTGTGACAGGTCCTGTGTTTCAAATATGGTCAGTGGTTGACCCATATATTTTTGTCCCCATATCAGGATAACATGATATGGATGCAGTGTTTCAAACACGGTCAAAAGTTATCCCCTATCGTCACGCCACCATCATTGTGGTCCAGATCTTGAGCATCAAGATTTACATATTTCCACTTCCTTATGTTCAAGTGGAATTTTAACATACTTGGCATTACCCCGTGGCGCATCTAGGTGTGTCAAGCTGGGGGGTCGACATTATTGGGAAATCATTCAGCTAGTTTCACATCACCCCTGACATGTGCCTTCATGTGCTAGGAAATTACCATCACTACTCCTTGTTTCCCACATCGAGCATGACTCATGTGGGCTTGGTAGTTATAGTAGGATATGAAATGGCACATCCAAGCCAAGCATGACTTTATTCATCCCACATGAAATTAAACTTTTCTCTTAGAAAAATGTGCAGCTTGATTCCCATCCTAATGGTGTACATAGGAACATCCAAGAATCATGCCTTCGGCCCAACCTAATTTTCACTTTTGGACCCTTGACCTGAAGAGCTTCTTTCGGGGATGCGTGGTGTGATCCATACTCCATTTTCTCATTCACGTCGGGTTTATAGCCACCGCACCTCATACTCCCTACCTGGGATCTCTCCTTTCACTATTCATCCTATCGTATGACATTAAACTACACGAGTCCATATGTCTTCAATGCATGACACTAAACTGTGGTTCTACCGTAAACAAGTTCACGATGCCCTATATTAATCAGGAGATTAGTCAGTTTCCTCTCTAGAGAGGATTCTCTATACCAGTGTTGGTCTTTGACCTCACTGTTCCCCAAGGACTACGTTTAGCCTGATTCTTATCTTTATGGCATACGTAGCGACACCCAGGAATTTTGTCTTGGGCCCAGCCCTAGGGTCATTAACCCTTTTGGCCCCTCGGCCCTGATCATGGTCCACTCTATTTTACATTAATCTAGGAGCCTAAAGTCCATGTAACATGACTTTAAACTATTAACCATTTTCCATGAATTATTACCATTAATCCATGTGCATCATTATTACCGTATGACGTAAAACTATAGGTCCTTCCGGGTCCTCACTAGAGATATCATGTTCGGAAGTGTGTTTGACCCCTGATTAGACCTATTTACCCACCTAATGTGTTTCACCCATGGTGATGTAGTTTCAAGAGTGTTGGACTCCATTCGGACAACCCATCACTCCAACTCCACGCTTTTTATGCCCTACATTCAGACCCTCATCCTCTTTCACATCTAAGGGAACCACTTAACATTATTGATGCTCGGCTTATAGCTCACCTACTATTATGGGCCAATGTTCCAGAAGGAAAATAGATGCTATTTTGAGTTAGGTCCTGTGTTTTGAACATGGTCCGTGGTCGATCCTCATTTTTTATCCCCATTTCATGCAAACGTAATAAGGATACTATTTTTCAAACATGGATGTTAGTTAACCGTAATTTTCAAGCCACCCCCATAGTGTTCCGGATTTTAAGTATCGTGATACACATTTTACACACCCCCCTATTCATATTTATTCTAGTGCCCCTGGCGTTACCCCGTTCGTGCACAAGAGAACACTGGGAAAACAGTAATTCAACTGTTCTAAGAGATTCATTATCCAGTCAGGTCTTCCCCTTCTCTTATCAAATAGCCGGGTTGGTGTTTCATACCCTAGATGCCCGAAACATGGTCAACACTCTTATGTTCAGATGGAATAACTTAGTGATCATCCATTTTTTCTCACATTGGGCTCAACCCTCTAGAGCTTAGGGATTGATCACTGGGCGTTCCACGAATATAAAAGATGCGTGTACAACCAACACTTATAACAGTAATGATGCAGTCTATGACATCAAATAATCAATGCATGAAAGTATGTTATAGGGTTTGTAATATTTACAGCACCTAAGGGTCTATCCCTCCCATGAATGAATTAAGATCATCAAAATAAAGTTAAAGCTATGCCACCCTCTGGCTTGTAGAATCCAGGATTTTCTACCACTGGATTAGCTCTCATTCCTCCTTAGCAGTGATAGGGAACTATTGATCAACTGTAGTTTGGGCCCACTTCACGTCGGTCCGGATAATTGTCATTTCTTCAGAGGCTCACTTCATGCTCTCTTCGGCCTCTGCTAGCTGGGCCTTTAATCGCAATATAAGCTCAGATTGTTCATTTATGATGGATGAGTGCTCGTTCAACCGAATCTACAGCTGCTGGACCTCAATTTTAGCCTCCTGGAGCCTCTTGATGTTCACTACTTTCCTCCACTTCCAGCTCACACCAGGGCCATGGTCGAACTGCTGATTCTTCTCCGCCATATGATCTAGGATGATCTAGTGTGTACTCTCATCATCCACTCCCCCAGCACACAGTTCACGTAGTCACGAGCAAAGTCTATCCATCTCATCCAGCCATTGTGTTTGGGGGGTATCATCGATGAAGCGCCTAATCAGCTTCCACAATTGGCGATGGACTATTTTTCTATCCACTTCATCAGAGGTCATATCGTCCTACATGGAACAGTTGGTAGTCTCATATTAGGTGAATGCCCCCAAGAACACATCATCAGGTTCCACATCTAGCGTTTGATAGAGTATGGTGTGACCTGGGATATCTGATCGATCCTCGTCATCGGACCACACCTCAATAATATCAGGCTCATCCCTACTAACGGTCCCACAAATTATTGGGAGCACCGAAACTTGGTCAGTCTGGGTATCCTCCACCACGATCACCAGCATTCCTCTAGGAAAGATGCAGCCATAAGCCCCGACCAACCACTCTAGGGCAACCCACACCATTTGAAGAACTGTGTGCACCAATAAAGGGCTTGGATGTCAGTTGACATTTTCAATGAGAGACAATCCTAAATATGGTAGAGGATACTTAAATAAGTTGAATTCATGGTCTTGTTCTTGGGTTGACACCATTGGTACCCCGAGGCATGGCCCCTCGTATATGGTCGGAAGGTCTGAATGCTCTTGAGAAGCCACCTCATGTGTCATGGCCCTGCGGGATTCAGTAATCAATGCAGCCGCATATGAAGATCTTGAATGTCCCGCATCTATATCTATTTAGTGGTGACAACTGTTTATGTGTATGAGACATTTCTACATAGTTCATGTATTAGTAAGGAGTTCAGAATGACCTAGGAGTAGACCCTAAGGACGGTGCTTGGGATTTTACCTCAAGGGCCTCTGTAAATTCTTCAAGTTCCGAGTCTTGATCACCCACTTCACCCTCCCCCAATGGGCTCCATCTACAGGCCTCCTCCCCCCAGGAGGACTAGTCTTATTCTTCTGATAGAGGGAAACTCTCTCTCAGTTCAGTAGTTGATAACTGCAGAGGGGTCGTACGATCCAGCATCACATTGACGAGGTCTATTATTGGGCACGGGGCACCATGCGAATGCACAATGTACTCTATCTCTACAATTTATTATTCCTCCTCTGCATGGGACAACACATAGTCGGCCCTGATAGGGCATGTCCCTAAAAAATCCATCCTAAGATGGTTCAAGTGTTTCCACATCTCAAATGAACTGAGGAATTGCCGGTAGACTTCCCAGATGTCCCATGCATCTGAGATGATAGCGTTATTTTGCAGGTCTACATAGCGCAACAACCACCATGGAGCGTGGAATGATATCCTATGGGATCCTCTTAGTGTCCTCCCCTCTGGATAACACTATTCTTCTGGGACCACTGGGTCCGCTACCACTGTTGGATCCGCTGCCACTAACTCCCCCTCAATCATTGTGGGCATTTCCGCCACAGAAACCCTACCACCACGAGATGACTTTTCGCCTTCCATCCCCAGCTCTAAGGTTTAGAAGTCTCACCATCACTGAACCTAATGGTTGGATGCTTTAGAATTTCCCCCAGGTAGGCAGCCTCCCAGCTTTGGGCATACTTCTTTACCAACCCAAAAGCATCGGTAGGTGGTTCCAGTTCTTTCTGCATCTTCCCCTATTCCAGTGTGGGAATGAGCCACATCTACCTCATCAAACACAGGTGTTACTCATGGGGCACCCCTAGATAGACATATAGTGTCAGTCGCTGCATACACCGAAATTGCCGGTAAAATCGATGCGAGGTGTACGACTCGTATAGGGGTTCATGGTCCACCCTTACCACCATCACTCCACCTAGAAAAGCTTGTATATAGGATAGGAGCTATTTTGTTCCTTGTCTGACATCAGTAAAAGCAATCATTGGTAATTGAAATGGGTGAAAGTTGAATTCCTCCACCTTCCACAACTGGTTCAGTACCAACGGTGTGGTCAGGTTGGCCGTAAATCTTCCTGCAGCATTTAGGATTGATGGGAAAAAGTTCGATCCCAGAGGCGATATGGGGTTTGATTATTCGTAAACCCCCCTTAAAATGCACCGCTATCCACCCATACAAGAGGTGACATGGCACATATATCCTCTACGGCCTCTTCCCCTCATATAAATTCCACAACATCTGGTATAGCATGGAGAGCATCAGGATTCCGAGATTGACCAGCCTTCCTGTCGCCAGCATGGACGCCATGATGAATGTGTCGGGTCACACACCCATGTTTTTATCCCACACCGGTAGGATCCAACCATATATGAGAGCCATGATGAATGCCTCTAGCCTGACTATCGGCTGATGCTCAGTTCTAACAATAAATCCCCATGTTTTCCACTTGCTGTCCTCCAAGAGCAGCTAGTACGAGTGCTCCTTTCCCCATTGATCCCCCTTCGGGCATGATCAAGGCCTCACTGAAAACTGTTTCTATTTTGGAAAATTCTGAAATTTCTTGAACCACTTCCTGAAATGAAAATCCCTCACTACTACCTTATCCTCTCCAGGCACCAGACTCATCAAATTCATCACCAGTGGCGGCATATGATCTTGATACTCCAATGTTCCCATAAGAGGGAGGAATTCATTTTATAACGCCCCCAATATTGGGACCCCTGAGATCCGGTGCAAATCCCATAACCTGATGCCAACCTCCCCACGGTGCAAGTATATGTTATTCGTCCTCGATGACCACCCACTCAAAAATTCTGGCATCAGCTTCCTCGGTTGCTAAATGTGAAGTTGGGAGCCAAGCCGCCTCATATAGGCCCACTCTTGTCAGCTCTTCCCTGAACTCCTCACACGAGGCACCTACCCAGTAGGCCCGAGCCCAGTCATCTATGAAGTTGTCACCCTGGTGCAGGTCGCACTCATCAGACCATCCCTTCCTTAGGTTCCTCAAGGCTGCCTTCAAAATTGCCTGGTACAGAGGGGGGGACATCTACACCTGCAGTGCCTTCCCATCCACGTTGTTCAGGTTGTTATAGTAGTTGTCAACATTTACGGGCATCCAGTCTTCCCTAGCGTGGTTGTCAACCACCCTTAACCATTAGTGCTGACATGGTGTACTCCAGAACTAGTAAGACTGCACGTCCCTACCTACTTCAGGAATTAATACATTATCCCTCATCTTGATTCCATACAAAGGCAGCCTCTTAGAATGTTTATAGTTCCTCTAGATCTCTGATAGTAGCTTCACCAACGAACCATGGTCAGAATGGCTCTGTATTATCTCCATTAAGCCCATGTAATTATTCATCTCCTCCCATCAAGTAGTGTCTTCAAAGACCCCCTAGCATCTTCTCACTGAGCCATTCAGTTTTGAATTTGTGTGATTTTTGAGTTTGGTTCGTGAAGCTCGTTCATGGAGTGCGTTCACAAAGAATATTAGTAGAACCCTTCCCCAGCTAGCCAATGTCGAGACGCAAATCACTCTAATGCAAAGTTGAAGACTTTTTTATGCACCACGAAGCAGAATCCCGGATTCGTGGAGAGAAATCACAGAGTACACTGGGAGCATTGCTAATCGAGAGCTCTAAAATCCAAATTCAGGGAGGAAATAAGGGAAAAAGGAAGGCCAGATCCCTTATTTATAGGAAACTACCATCAGTGCTTCGCGGTGCATCCCTACCGTGCTGAGCTTCATGGCGCTCTTATCCTACACATTGTATATCTGCCTCGACAGAGGTATTCACGAAACCACTTTGGTGACAACCAATGGATTTTGGATATTGACCCTCAGACTTTGACCCTTGATTTCTCTACGACATCATGTATGATGGGGTAATTTGATGACACCAAAAGTTGGGATTATGATGATCAAGAGTGTAGTCTTCAAGTATGCCTTGCTAAGACTTTTCTTGGAGCCCCCTGGCCCCACTCCCGTCATGGATAAATGAGGCGCGAGGCCCTGTGAAAGAATTTGACATTCACGAGCCCGCCATGGAGTAAATTGGTTGGATTCCCCACAAACCCCTTTAATGTTCATGATCCCACCATGGAGCAAGGAAGCGGGACACCCCATGATCCCATTTGACGTTCGTGAACCCGCCATGAAGAAAAGAGGTTGGTGGCTCCGCGAACAAATTTGAAGTTCATGATGTGCCACGAAGAAAACTTTCTCTTTGCACCTAGTGAGCTCTACTTCAAAACACCTCTTTCCAATAAATATGGGTCTCCCCTCGAGACTAGATGAAGGAATATCTGACCATTCACCTTCTCAGATCTCAAATCATGAAGCGCTTCTTGCTTTGTGAACCGTGAGTTCCTCAAGGTAATTTTTATTTGCGAAGTGCGTCCCCCTTTGAGTTAATTGAACCCCTCTTCCGAGATGGATGCCTTTCACGGAGCCCACGAGCCTTCATGATGGAAGAAGATACCCATGGGGACACGAGTCATCATGAAGCATTTATGCTTCACGAAACACCCTTTGAACACATGTGACCCACATGCTAAGGTAGGGTCACGGTGCTTCATGAAGTATATTGATTCACAACAACTTTCTTCGTATGGCACCATTGCTTCGCGAGGCATTGCATCACAAATCCATTTCCACTTCGTGTAGCTCCTACCATATGAACATATACCCTATCCCTATACTATGTGACTACACTTCTCGAATCACATCCCGTCACGAAGCCCCTCCACTTCATTGAGCACTACAGTATTACAAGGCTTCAACTTATAAACCAATTTCCCCTGAAACTCCTTTTCCCATGCACCCCTTCAGGTTTTCAGGAAGAAATTTCAAAGTCCCTTGGACGATACTGCCCATTGTTTTGCTTCACCTCATGCCTCTTCACATTGGTATGCTAACAACTATTTCTTTTTTCATAGCCACAGTAACATGGACCCCCAATGGGATCACCTCTAGACACCTCCAGTCATGGCCTTGCCTAACCCCTCTCATCACCAAGGTGTAGAGGGTAAAGGTTATGTATGACCTAGTAGGGCCGATTAAACCCACATCGTCCGACCTACAGGACGTTAAACTGCCAAGCACCATCGTCCTCAGTACATGATTTTAAATTGTAACCTCACCCCGTGCATCATACGTGAGGCACCCCAACACGGACATTCTTTACACTCGCCCGTCTCAACGGGTGTTAAATCTTCCCCACATGGAATGAGATCCTATTTGTTAAGGCAACGCCTATCTGTGCGGAAGGGAAACCACCCTGGTGTAAGCCACTTGCTTTTCTTTCAAGAGGGATTATCCCTAATCCACCTTTCTTCGGTACCAAATCCCTCTCCCTCTGGGCTTTGACACCATTGGGCCTCCATTCTGGAGTAAGTCCCAATCTCCATCTCCTTGGGCTGTGAACGACCCATAAGCCCTTTTTTCTTCCTTGGGTGGCCAACCACAATTAACCCCCATTCCACATCCCATGAACACACCTTTCTTGACATGATCATCAGGCCTCTAAAGCCTCTTGTTTCTCACATCGATCATGACTCACGTGAACTTAGAGTAAGCATCGACCATGACATCCTCTCCGAGCCACCTTGACTATAAGCACAACACCCATCATGAACTATGATAAATTTTATCTTTTCCAAGGAAAGGTACGTAGGATTCCTCCATGATGTTCAATCCCACCATACTTTGGTCCCAACCACCTTCATGTAGGTTCACCAACACCCATCATGAACTATGAGTACTTTGATCCTTTCCAAGTCAAGGTACGTAGGAAGCCTCCACAAGGTTCAAGCCTACTATCCATTGGTCCCAACCATCTTCACGTCGGTTCACCAACACCCATCATGAAGTAAGTGAAATTTGATCCTTGCCAAGGAAAGGTACGTAGGACGTTTTCCTGAGGATCAAGCCCACTATCCATTTGTTCAGACCCCCTTCACTTCGGTTCACTTCGTCCCACATGACGCTAAAAATAATTTTCCCCTTCCCGAACTACGTGGACTTTGATCCTTTCCAAGGAAAGGTACGTAGGAAACCTCCCCAAGGTTCAAACCCAACAACCATTGATCCCAGGTCGTCTTCATCATTCCACTAACCCCCATATCAGAGGAGCTACATGGGTTTGATCCTTGTCACCTAGATAAGGTACATAGGAAGCCTCCCTATTGTTCGACCCTATCTAGCGGTAAGCTGTTGTTACCCCATCCAGCGGTAATCCATTGCTACCCCATCCAGAGATAAGTCGTTGTGACCTCATGCAACAGTAAGCCAGTGAATTCCCCAATCGATGGAATGCCATCTTCAAATGAACTATGGGGACATTGATTCTCTGTCACGGGGAGACGTAGGTACCCTTCCTGAGGTTCAATCTCATCACTCATGTATCATCCTGATCTCACCCTTGAGAATATTTGTTTCGGGAAGGTCATGACCCAATCTAGAGGTTCTATTTCCTCTAGTTCCAATCCATGTATCCATTCTCACGGGTCACTTCCTCAGGTGTCCAAACCGCCCAACCGAACTACGCGGAATTTGATTCCCTAGCACAGGGATATGTAGGAAGTATCATCCATACTCCATCCCAACATTACTATCATCCTCATGGAGGTTCCATCCCATTCACCATTCACTTCATTCAAACACTCCATCAACCATCTTGATTCTTACCAGGGCTACCATATCCTGGTGAGGTCATGACAGCTCACCCCCCTTATATCAGTGTATCCTCTAGGGGTTACACTCTTCTGATCCAATCTAGTCAGTGTTCATATCAGTCTGATCTATCTCTGTTAGATGATAAACTTGCAACATACTGTCTGCTAAACATAGGAAGCTGAGGAAAACCACAGAGATATGCCTAGGGAATATGATTCCTTTCATCCAACATGGGATGCCTCAGAATTCCTATCCCCTGAGAATACCTATAATAAGGGACCAAATATATACGCACCAGTGTTCTAGCATCCAAACATGCCAGTGATGTCTAACGTGACTACTCCCCTGACTGAAGGTTGCAGCCCTGACTTAACCCCTAGGAATGTCCTGAATGAAGCATCGTAATTAACTGGCTTCCATGAATATATGGAACTAGGAAGAGTTTCACGAACAACGTCTAAAATCTATATGGGAGTCCCAGACTAGGTGACGAGTTTTGAGGAGGAATCCACGAAAGGATGAAATGACATCCCATCATCTCGTTTCAATCAAGGAGTAGATATTCAAGAACAAGGAATGGATTCCACCTACCTTTGGAAAGCAGGAATGTGGGGAAACAAACAGTGTCATCGTCCTCACAAACGAGATGGACGTGCGCGCCCCAACAAAATCATTAGAAACACATATAAAGGGAGAAAAAAATATTCGTACTAGGATGAAAAATATTGTAATTTATTGGGGTGTTACAATGACCTTTTATCCATGGATTGTTGTTACTTATAACGATGAAGCCCATTTGAGGTTTGGTTGGGTATTGCTCAAAAATAGGATTCCAATTTGAGTTTTGGTTGGAGATTAATCCTAAATAGAATTCCCATGCACCGGTTAGTGATTTTCACCATGTAAGATGACCTTGTAAAGGTTCAAACTAGAATAGGAGTCAGGTGATAAGGTTTTTAATGTTTCTCAATATGTTGATCAGCTCATGATAATAGAAGAATACCATAAGATAGTCTCAACTCATGACATGAGAAAAGCACCAAGAAGAGTATGATGACTCAAGGCATTTTAGGGATTGTGGTTGAGTATCTCAAATCATGGTATAATATGGGTGTACATTAATGCCGTATAACGCGCAACCTAAAATGTCCTCGAGATGGACCAAAAAGTTCATGACTCGACTATCAATTTTATATGAGGATCATTGATCATAATGAAGTGACCAACAAGCATTGTCGGGACCACAGCTCAAAAATGATCCCATATGGGGGGTATGGGGATGTAGCCCCATTCTATAGACCAATGGGTCTACCTAGTTGGATTTCACAGGTTCTTCTCCAAGGTGGGTTTCCAAAGTTGTTCACCCGGGTATGGCATACCAAGGTATAGGTCACCTTTGTGGGTCGCCCAGGTGTTGCACCCAGTTATGGGTCACCCAGGTATAGGAATCCTAGGTATAGGTCACCCGAGTGGGTCACCCACATGGTTAAACAACATGGCTTGACCAGGTAAGGGTTTCCCATGTATTGGTCTCCCAGTTGCATCGCCTAGGTGATTCGACAGGTATGGGTCACCCAAGAGGGTCTCTGAGGAGGTTCACCCAGAAATGGGTTTCCTAGGTATGGGTCACCCAGGTGCTAGGATGGGGACCATACACTAATAAGGGTATTCCATCGTAGTTCTCCTAATTAGGGATAAACTACAATGGTGAAGGATATGTTTGTCCAATTCCCTTCCCTTGGTTCATTATATGGGAGTTAGGTCATCATATTAAATTTTGGAGTAGAGGGGACTATATATAGAACCATAGGTGTGCCTGCATGAGTGGACGTATATGGAGGGGCCTTTTTGGAGTGGCCTGCATAGATGGGCCTCTAGAGATGGCGTGTGTAGATGGCCTGAGTGAATGGCCTACGCAGTGCCACAATTTAATTTATAACTTTTCCCTATATTCCAAGAGCTATAAATTATCATCTATGAGTCGATTCTGCCACTACATCACATAAAATCTTAGACATTGAAGAGATATAAGATTATAGATATGAATTATACAACAAATATTATTTAAAGAAGATCATAAATTGAATTTTAATTTTTTAACACCTTGATATCATTGATCTTTGAAATCCATAGCCTACACTTCTAGGGTGATTCTTTCCACTTATCAGTCATTACAGAGTATTAGTTTGAAACATTGAAATATGGTCTGCATCTTGTTTTGGAACAGATACACATATATACTCAAAACCAACATTTTTTTTCTAATTTAGGACATCGTGTATTTTATGGAAAATTGCATGAAACACATTCTGTGGTGTTAGAAAAATCCCCCTAAAATTAAGTCATTCATAATGAAAAATAATTAGGTTCTTTGTAAAATGTCAAGACCATTAAAACTTTCCAACATCATCTTGTTGGAAGTGGAGATATGTCAAGGGTGGAAAGATTATATAATTATTTCCCATTCTATGGAACACAGTGGGTAGAGTTCGACAATTCTTAGGGTCGTATGGACAACCCTACAAAATTTCTATCCTTTTATGTCATTTCCCTAATTTTTCTCTAATATCACTATGAATAGACATCATGGGTGAAACTTTTATTATTCTTACAATAGCCTTTTCTGTGTTTTCTCCCTAACTAATTTTTTTCCTTTTATAAATTTATCACTTGATATTTTTCCTAGACGATATAGAGTGTAGATATAGAGAGATAAGACTTGAATTTTATCTAGAAGAAACTTTGTGGATTATCAATATGGAGAGTACCATGCCTTTTTATATTGGATTTTTAATTGTGTGAAATATAAACTTATGAGGATAATGTTTTTGGTCAATTCGATTTGACAATGAGTTTTGAAAGAATGACCCAAATACGGCTTATGGGACAAGAATGTTTCCACATTCTTCATATATTCATTGGGGAATAGTTAGAAACATTTTTTTGTTCCCTTATCTAAAAAATGATATCATGGAATAATAGTGGAATCTCCTAATGATGAAGTAACCATTTACTGGAAAACCCATTTAATGGGATATTTTATGAAACGCTTACTAGGGTGCATATTGTATAGTCAATAGTGGAATTATTTGGCTGACAGGATCAGTTGTTTGTGGGAAATTTATGCTAATCCAACTGAGGAATATTTCAGCATATTTAAGAAAAGTAGTTATCAAAAATCACAATAATCTCTAACTAATTGTCTAATATTATTATTTGGATTTCTACAGAGCATGATTGGTGGTTTTTTCAAAGGTATTTTTCTAATAATGGAGGAAATATATTTACTGGTACTGATAATGAATGGGAAACTAATATAACATAAATTTAACTGAAGTGAGTGAGGGTACATTTAATTAGATGGTTGATTCTAGGGGAATGAAGCCTTTCTAAAATAAGGGAATTTATCGTGCATCACAATTCCATTCTTTTAAAATATTTAATCATGTAGTTTAACATCTTACATAGAGGAAATTTTCGTGCAGTTCACCATTTTATGACTACGAATATATTCTATGTAGTTTAAACTTATACAGTGAATACATTATGCTATAAAGTTTAAATACATATATTTAAGATATTGACCATGTAGTTTAATGTTATATGAATTGGACACTGTGCTATACAATTTAAAGTCGTATAACATGGAAAATATGCTATGTTGTTTAAAGGTGTACATGAAGAAAATTTGGGGGATAAAAGTTAAGGTCTTTATCTTTGATATAAGGGTAGATGATTCTCCCATTCCTAGTAGTTTTTATATAAATTTTTTACCATGTTCATGTGTCAAAGGAGATAGTTTCAAAATTTGATTTAGGGAGTCCCATATACAAATAGTTATATAGAACATGGGATTATGATGTTAGAGAATACATTGCTTGAGAAATTACTTTCTAGTTGGTTTACAAACAATTTTTAAGGATGTTTTATTCATGTCCAACTAGGGAACATACTACATAGAATATAGTGGAATCCTTTGGATGAAACAGTCCGAAATTTGTTTGCAACTTATGAAAAGATGACTATGAAGTATTACAATGTATTCAGAAAAAGAAGTCATTAAGAATTATAACAATCTATTGTAATAAACTAGTGGAGGTTTCTAGGGATTCAGATTTCCCTATGCACATATCTTTATTTATGTGAGTAAATTACCATAGAAAAAATGGGTATTTCAAGTTAAATGTTTTCTAGAATGGGTAAAAGAGGTTTTCCAAGAAGGTCTAACCAATGTTTGTGAATTATGGTTCACATAGTTTTATGCCATATGATTAGGAGCATAATATTATGAAAATGAAGAATGATATGTATCCATACTGTCCAAGTCAATTCCAGTATGATTTGAATAGATTATGGAAGGAATCACAAACCATGGTCTTGTGGAATCTCATATCCAGAGATAGGAATCAAAAAAAATATGCATGAGATGATAACTTGCCTCGAACTATGGGATCCATAATTTTTCATCAAATCTTATAGGGATATAAGATGCTTCTCTCAATGGTGATGTTACCACTATTTCTAAATACATGTTTTGTTGGTTGTTTAAGGCAAGGCTAACTGGGGTGCGTAATGCATAGTCATGAAGTGGCATACTTTGACTGACCAGCCAATTTTGTGGGATGTTCTATGAAAAGCCAATTGGGGAATTTTATAGTATAGTTTGGAAAATTATATATTAGGTACCATATATTATACCACCAGAATAAGAACAAATATTATGATGATATAAAAATTTTCATGATTAGGAGTACAACATGTGGATGGTATATCTCTTGGAATAAATCAACTATTTGGACTTCTATTTTCCATGAGTTGGGAGTCCCGTGTATAAATTTGACTCATATTTAGAGGAGAAATCTTTATTTCCTTGGTGGGGAATTTAATGAGGTGACCAAAAATAAATGATCTTGAATATATCTTTTTTGTATATACAAATGGGGGTATATTTATTTACTATATTTTTGGGAATAATACACAATCTCTAGGAATTAATATACATCTAAATGATTTTATAATGAATCCATTCAATGTTCTTTGGGTACCATGTAGTATATAGTCAAGTGGGAAGATCAATATCCATAAAGATTAATGTCATGTGGTATAAAAAAAGTGTCTTGAAATGAAGAGAAATAGAATATTGTGGTTATAATTTGGCATAGGGTTCAAGTGTCACTATATATTGTTTGTAGAAATAATACTGCCACACATAGTTCTAAAATAAATATCTTTCATCCTGATTTAATTTATGATAGAAAGTTAATGGGAGATTTTTATGTGAGTTTATCCGTAGGATGAGAACTCATATTGGGTATTCTCATGTATATCTAACTTGTACTGGGGGAATTGGTAGTATTTACCATATCATGTTGTGGTTGGGACCAAGATTGATGATCTGGGCATCACTAAATATCCTATAGGGCTGAGAATCATTCCACACAAACACGTAGTTTATCATTGTGCGGTGAAGACATGGTTGATTTAGATGGGAAATGGAATATTTCATTCAAACTATGAAATAATGATATATTGTCACTACATATCTTATTGGATCAAGAATCAATCTGTACATAGTTTTTATGGAGAACAACCAATTTTTTTCATGCGATAAGGACTTATGGAGTTTCTTTTATGGTATTGCATCCAGGACCATGGTAACTCCAATGTGAATTGATATGATATACTTATGAGTGAAATAACTTTTACCAAATGTCCTAATATCACATGAGCTATGCTTGGTGTGATAAAAAAATGATAGAAAAAATATTCAACAATGAAAAAAAATAAAACCATGTAATGGATAGGGGAATTTAGATTCCATGGTGTATAGTCTATGAGATATGATCCAGGAATCACTATGAATCTTATTTATCATAAGAATCCAGACATATGTTGTTCTTAAGATACCATGTAGTTTAACATCATTCGGTGAGGATAATTATGAACATATGCGAATGAACAAAAAGGTTTTCGCTGGGCCTGTGGATAGAAATATGGGAATCACTATATATATAATTGAATTGAGAAACATGGAACATGTAGATTTTCAATGGATCCTTATAAAATTATTATTTTTTATTAGGAGTAATGAATATTTCAAGTTTAATTACTATTGGACTTGATATTAAAGATATGGGTGTCACTTTGTATCTTTCTGGAGAAATAATCAATCCATATATATCTCTTGAAATTTTTCCTTGTGAATGTCTGACCCGTGTACAGGCAGGGGTATTTTTTTTATTATGATTGGATAATTGATTATAGATCTAGGTGTCACTACAAATCTTGCTAAATCAAGAAAGAAACCACATGTAGTTATTGATGATATTGTGCAGTTTGATGTCATGCGATTAGGACATTGGTTATATAGTTATTTTGTTACTATAAGGACCTAAAAATGTTCGGACTTGTATCTTTAAATAGGAACCATGTGACAATATGGAGTGGAAATGATGTTAGTGGGTATTATTCAAGGGAGCTACCCATCGTTTCTCCCCCAAGTCTAGCCAATAGGGAATCTCGACCTACTGAGGTGTTAGAGTGATGTGATTTGAACCTACATGTGATATGCATGCTCATTTTTAAGGGACCACATGTGATATCTCTACTAATGGTGTGTTGGTGGTCTCTTAACATCAAATGAAAGGACGTTAACCATGAAATTTAATGTCATGTGGTAAGGAAAATGGGTGTCTTGTAGTTTTAAGTCATACATATAGGACCATAGGTCATGTAGTTTATTATCATGAGACAAGGAAAATGGAGATATATTGTTTAACATCATGTAGATAGGAAGAATATGTTCTTATTACATGAAATATTACTTTCGGAACTTTCATTTTTTCATTTTTAATGATATCTCCATCCATTGAGATCATGGAATAATCTCTGTTAGAGTGAAACTTAGGTATGGAATAAGGTCTCTCCCACTTTAGATAATGAATTTGAGGCCTTTTCCTATTATCATTGGGGTCCAAAATACTAGTAATAAATTTTCATTATGGAATTAATGGAGGAAGACCTTCTTGTTGAAATATCACACCATATAATTCCGGTATACCTACATGTTGTGTAGGGTATGAAATATCTTTTCATCCAATAATTTCAATTCATCAATTCTTTTTTGGCACTACTCATCAATGGATAGTTGATCATAGAGGAAAACATGGAGTGGTGGAAACTAGACCTTAATGGGTAGGATTACTTATACTCTATATAACAATGAGTATGGGGCCATTTGTGTGGTAGTACAAGTCGTAGTCTAGTAAGTCCATCAGGGATACAAGATCTTGTGATGCCAATATTTCTTATCTTTATCCACTATTATTTAGAGTATGTTCAAAAGGGTTTTTTTAAGAATATATCTATCCATAAGACACTTTATGATAGTAGGATGAATGTTTAGATTTGATATTATACTCTTGATATATATTTTCCACCTCCTTAGTATTGAAATTTTCACCATTTTCCATCAATATGGTACAAGGGTCACCAAATATAGTAATGATGATGTATTTTATGAAGATGGAAATAATTTTATCCCCTACATGTTTGAGAGGTATTGCTTCAGCACATTTGGAGAAGGTATCAGTGGTAGTAATATTGTTCTTGAATTGCTTTTCCATGGATGGAGGGTACGACCCCACAACAGCCATACCCCATATGAAAAATGGCTATAATTTTTTGGATATATAAATAAACTCTGAGGGTTGGTAGTGATGTTGTCATGCACCTAGAAGTAATGAAACTTCTTGTTGAATTTTGTGCAATCTTGAGCCATTGAAGGATAAAACTATTCATGTTTTAGGATTTGACCAAAAATCCTATATCAATACCAGCGTGCACCAAGGGCTCCTACATGTAATTCTTCCATGATAGTCATAGTTTATTCCCCATACATACATATGGAATGTACTTAATTAGATACTCTATTCTAGAGGACCTTATGGTGATTTGGGCCATTGTAAATAGTGAATTTGACTGCTCATCAGAAGATTTTATGTCTCCCATCTGTGTCCATTGAGAGCACTCAAATATGTGGATATCCCATGATGGGTTGGATTCCTCCCATGGTTGGACCATATGGTATATATATGGTGAAGAATTCATTAATATACTATGTTTTGAATTGAAAAAAAAGGTGATACCATATGTTTATGGGAAATGATGTGTATTTCATCCCATTTTGGATCCTCCAAGGCTATGGCTACATTTTCCAATGCATCGGACTTGGTATTCTATGATAACGGGATGCGAGTCAATGTTGGCTCTGATGGGGATTCTTCCAATAACACATTTAAATAATCACATAGGGGAATAATCTTCCTTTTTTAAAAGCGTAATACCAATTTATCTGTTTGATTACAATCTCTGGGTCACCATTCACCTCCATTTGGTTCACTGATATTTCGATTTTCTATTCAAGTCCTAAAATGAGGGCCTGATATTACCCAAAATTATTGGTTCATCCTTTTGATAATAGAAATTATTATAACAAAACATCATTATTTTTGTAGATAAGAATAATATATAACCCCAAATTATAGAGCTTAGGGTCTTCCATTCTTTTCCTTGTTTAACTCATGGATGCACCATCCAATAGATTTCCCGTGTTTGGGGGCTGATTTTAATATAAAATATATCTTCATTAATAAGTTCAGTATTTAATGACGTCTCTTCTATAGATGGGTGATAAACAATAAAATCTTCCATGGTCTGACCATTCACTAATTTTTTATGCATGAACAATACAACCAAATGCTGTAAAATAACATTACACCATTTCAGATGTCTAGTAATCATAGGGAAACTGAGGGTAAATTCGAGTTGGTTATTATGAGAATCCAACTAGACTTTATTGGGATACATATAGTGCCTTAGCTTCTGAACCATAAATATTAATTCTAGGAATAATTTCTTGATATTTAAATAAAAAAAATATAGCATCACTCGTGTTTTTACTAATACTATAAAGGGTTTTTTATTCACCACGTCATTATTTTGTGAAAGGAAGTCGTCTAGTGATTGTTACAAGGAAGTCACATACAAAATGAGTGGATTTCATTATACAATTTTCATTAATAATTGTGTACCCAATAAATATTTCATTAGGTGATAAAATTATCCCAGATAGTTATCTTTCCATTGATATATGACCCCATCTATCACTAGTTTGGTTAAAGGAAAACACTTTCCTTTAAGTTTATATACAAAGAATCTGATGTAGGAAAATTTTCCGTGATGTCCTCTAACCTCTTTCAGTTTTCTATAAGATGAAATTCCATAGATATATTTGTTTTTCCCAGAATCAACATTGATTTCATGATGGAATACAACGTCGCTATCAAATTTACTCAAGGTTACATGTAATTATATTTAAATGGGTTCATCATTTGGATGTACTATCAATGATTGTTGAAGATGGCTTCTATGGAATGTAAGTGGTTAGAATGTTGTTCAGATTTTACCACAAAATCATCAGCATAGGATTTTACAAACATCCCAAAATGTTTTTGAAGATGCGGTGCATATCACCCTGGTATGTGGAACCATCATTATTTAGGAAAAATAGAAATACATGAAAACATAATACCCATTAGGGGACCCTAACAGAAGTGTATTCCTCATATTTTGGGTCATTACAAAATTGGTTGTATCTGATGTATCCATTCTTTATGTAGAGTCCTGATAAATAGTTATTGGGTCGATCAAGATATTTGTGATTATAACCAAGAAGTCATATTTTTTAGATTTTATATTTATAACTCTAAAGACAATGCAGACTCTGATTTTCCCATTTTTATTATTCATAAGGATAATATTTTCTATCCATTTTTTTATTATACCTCATTGATAAATTTAAACTTGATGAGATTGTCAACATCAACATTTATTTTGGAGGCATGAGTAGGATATGACCTTCTGGATACTTGTTTGTATCCTTGATGATCTTCTAGAAAACATATGTTATGGGTGGCCACCTTAGGACCAAGACGTGGAATCTCTATGTAGTTATAGGAAAAAAATCGTACTGTTTCATTTGAAAACTAATATATACCTCATATTTTATGGAAGTTATGTATCCACTAACCATTTTGTGTTATGGAACCTGTTTTTTACCTATAATTATCTTTGTGATATCCTCCAAAGTGGTGGAGATGTCTTCCTCAAATGTAGGATTTGTATCCCAAAGGTGGTTCCCTTCTCCTTCTTCCTATGGATTTACTTATTATTCCTCCTTCTAGGAGGTAGGTGATGAAGCAAGAATAACTAGGTCCGGTGATGAATGTTCATGTAGACATATTGAATATGAAGCAATCATTTCATGAAAAATCAATAAAATGTGGAGTTTTTGGAACTATGAATGGAATACGAGAGATTGAGAATAATCATCTCTATATTATTTCATTTTTGTGACAAATTATTCCACCATATCGGATAACGTATGTATTTTTAATAACTTGGATGGGGAATGAATACATTTCCACCAAGAATTTCATTACTACTCAAAAGGTTGACAACTTATCCAATGTTTTTATTTCATTTATCACGACTATAATTATAGAATACGCTGAATGAGTGAATGAATTCATGCCTACACATCGATTTGATTGATGGGAAGATCATAATCCACACTGAGATGCTCCATAGGGCTACCTGAGATCATCTCTAGAACATTTGCGGCATTGATCTGAGCACCATCATCAACTATGGACTGCCCCCCCCCTCCATTGTGGTAGAATGTTACGTTAATGTATTGTGACTGAGAAGATTTGAATGAGGACTTTTCACCATGAAATTTCCCAATTTTTCCTTTGATACAATATTTGAGACATTGGTGCTCTGATGAAGGAATGAACATATGATGATGTAGCCAAGGTCTTCCCAGCACGACATAGAAGGATGTCTCCTGCTGAACATCCTTGGAATTTGAGTAGAAAATGAGATCCCCAAACTGAGTTCTAATTGTGAAATCACAACAAGGATCTTTCTCATTATTGTAATAACCTTATAACAATAGATTGGAGGGATAAATGTGTGATTCATTGAGAACTAATTGGTGAAGTTAATGGATTGGAATTATGTTATCTTCTAATACATTTTTAATAAATATGCATTGGATATCATTTTAATTAATTCTGCATGATAGGTACAAGGACCTAACATCTCCTTGTACAACAACATCCTTATCTCAGTATATGAACAAGATGATCTCATAGAATTCTACGAGATCATTCTCTGACTGATATACTTGAGATGTTGTAAACTAGATCTCAAAATCCATATGGCTTGACTAGGACTCAATAATTGCTTCCCAGATATTCTTTTATAGACTCGGGGAATCAATGATTGATAACATATATAATACCTGGTCTAGTAGCTTCAAAAAAAAGATACTCCTAGTCCAAATGTTATCATTTCCAAACAAGGGGATTTTCTTTTCCATGTTCATTAGGACCAAGTGTTTTTGAAATAAATGGGAAATTCCATGGATTTTTAGTAGAAAGTGATTCCACTTTTAGTGGGCTAGGTTTCTTGGGTCTGCCTACACGCCGTGATGGATAGGTGATGTCATATCCTATAATAAATCTTCCAAGAAAACGTTGTTAGGCAAGATCATGTCACGCATAGAGTAATTCCCTTATTGTTAATTATATTTTCAAAGAGTTCTTCCACAAGTTTCATCCATGTAGTTGGTTCAAGTAGGGGTGTGGTTTAAGTAATGACATCTAGTATGACTGCATCTTCCTAGATACCTTTGGTACTGATTTCATCTAACCCCAGTTCCATATTCAAGTGTGGGGAATTGATGTTCATAATCATACTAATCTTTTTAGAAGAGAACAAATAAGATAATAACATTAAAAAAACCAAATATAATCTCCTCATCTAATGAATATTATGTATTATAGTTCATCTCTTTTAGTTCCATTTTGTCTGGCAGTTCCAGTACATTTGGTATTAATGCCATGAATTCCACTGAAGTAATGGAAAAATTAGCTATGGTGCATGTTCATATTCTTCTGTCTTCTTCTTAAACCTCTGAACATGTATCTTTTTTGAGGATTTGAATTGAGGTGACTAAGCTGTCGATAATGTTTTTTGTATTTTAGCAGAAGTGTCTTAACACATGGTTGGTTGTTTCAACTATGTTTCAATAATAGCAGGAGTCTTGTTGATCTTTTTCCTCACCATTCGGGCACCAAAATTCTATGCACTATTTCTCTTAACCGCTTGAAATTAAATTTATTCATATGGATTGGTTGTAGAATCATACAACACCTGATCTAGAGAATTTTTTATCTTCACTTGTCTGGAGTCCAACATCTTATTTTGGGGTTCTTTGAAGAAAAAACAATCATTCAGGTGGTGTCCCAACATTTTATGGAAGTGGAAATAGTTCTGTAGATCTTTATTTCCTTATTTTCCAAGATTCATGGGATTTTGACACCAAAACAGGTTGTTTTCCAATACAAATTTGACGTTGTTGTGGAAATTTTCATTTCAAATAGAATAGACTGTGTTTTCCATATTCGTAAATTGTTTCTACCTCTAATAGCTCTGATCATATTGATGGGTCATTACTATAAATGTTTGGGATGTTGAGTCATATGATATGTTTTGGGATTTCATGTAGGAGTGAGTATAGTGGCCTATTTAATTGTAACTTTAGAGGCCTCCACTTAACCTATTATTCTTCCCTAAGTAGATGTAATAACTCAAGACATTCATTTTTTCTCTGTATTACATTTTTCCACCTATTGATAATTTGAAAAAATATCATGAAACACTCATTTGTATTTCACATGGATCAATTTTGTGCTCAATTCATCATAAATTTTCACTACGCATATGGGGAAAAATATTCCTGGTGGTTGGTATGTTTATGGATTATTTCAATCCATTCCACTAAAAATGAAATCAAAGTCCCTTTCATTATCCTATTTTTTGTAGATCATGAGATTGAATTCTGTTTTCTTCTACATCATTAAGCTGAAATATAAAAGGAATTTTTGATTTAGGTCTTCAAATTTATTATTGTATCGAGACTAAATGATTTTTTACAACATGAATGTTGGTCCTTGTCGTAATTGGATGAAAAAACTGATCCTTACCACATCCTTCTATTCAGGGGGTACCAATCATGGTATCTTAGTGAGATATGAAATGCATCAAGTTCTTACTTTGATATTTTTATCCATTGAATATTGGAAATATGTGATTCATAATGATGGTAAATGGAAGATTTTTATCTACCCATTCAGGATAAGGATTATTTTCTAACAGTATTGGCACACATCATTTCTCCACAGCTTTGAATCAATCCGTTAGTGACTCCAAAATATTCATAATCATTCAAGGAATGTCTGACTGAGCCAGATCTTGAACGGGCATTGCATCTTGAGCCTGAATAGGTGTAGTGGCTAGTAGGAACACTAGTGGATGCACTACTAGTATATTCCATGGGTAACCAATATGGCGAGACCTATAAAGAGGTGCCTGACCCTACTCTGGTTCCACATTAAATTGTGGAAATTCATTGTCAATTGATGCAAGATTCAAATATATTAGTGTTTGCATCCTACTTTAACCATATATTCTAGGCCTAATTCGGAAATCCTGAAAAAGAACATTCTGTTTAGATGAGACAACTTGTAGTGTGGTATGATGATCATCTTATAGAACATACTTACCAGGAAGGCTACCATGGAGTAATTCTTCATTGAGAGTCTTCAATTATTTTATCACATCCTCTTGCTGAAAAAATAATTCCTCCAGCGAAAGGGTCTTGGCCACTCTGTGAGGGAGATGAGACATGATTTTTTCCATATCTTTTTCCCCATTGTGTTTCATTCAAGGCTGTAATGCTTCGTTATTCAATGTAGTTACCAAATTTATTGAAAGCCTCTAGTTTTAGGTACACACACCCCTTTCGTTTGTTTCGATGTGGATCATGACATGAACCAAAACATCCTCTTCAAACTCCTCTAAATCAGCCTTTTCTTATTCGGAATCTATAAGGTTGGTGTTGATAACATTTATTGATTGGAAATTCATAATATTAATTCTATTAATGTATTTGTGAGACTATCATCTTTGACACACTCCACAAGTCCTTATCCTCTCCTATTATGATTTAGTTGGAGCTATTTAGTTGATAGTAACCCGAAAAGAATCCCAATATAATTTAGTCGTGTATGTTCTAGGTGATGGAACCAGATCATGGGATAATAAGGACTAAGAGGGTCCATTCTTTAGTACTTTTCATAATCCGGAGAAGTATGATTCCTACAAAGGAGGTGGTTGTTGAGGTTAAAAATCTCACATACCTGAGGGATGGGGTTTATCCCGGTCTTCTTTCCCAACACATCATGTCTTGTTGGCTGACCATGAGGGTTGTGTTAAAAAATACCCCAACCATGAGGGGTGGGGTTTCTCTTAAACTTCCATGGATGATTACACCGTAGATTCTCTTCTAATTCTATGGATTTTTGTTCGAACATCATTTGGGTATGTCATATGGAACACACTTAAATCACCCATTTCAGAAGACTGTTGTTCTATTTATAAAATCTACATTCTATGATGATGAATTTACACAAAATGGGAGGCTTGATTGATATTCTCATATTCCAATGGAAAGGGTCTCTCAATATCTAGCTGTCTTCTGGCCTAACATCATTGAGATTTAGTGGGGGCTTGTTTTTGCTGAGCACGTCTATGGTTATGAACATATTTCATTTTCTAGAGCTGTCTTAGGCCTATGAAATTTCATGATACCAACATTTATTGGATTTTATGGTTGCATAGAGTGGTGAAATTTAATTATAAATGTTCACCCCCCTACAATGATATGAATAATTATTGGAGGATCTATGATTATTTTTTGTAACCTCATTATTTTGTCAAGGCATGTGTGGTGAAGGGCTCTTTACATCTTCACAATCAGGGGATTTCATGATTCCAGGAGTCTTTCCATGTCAATTTGGTATTGAAACCATTCTATTACCTTTTTGGGACTTTGATACTAATTGTAAAGAAATACATTTTCTTTCAAGTGATGAAGTGTTTTCTATATATTGAGTTGTATTTCATGCATACAAGCATCTGAAAAAACCTCAAGAATATTTTATTGAAGGGTTTCTAAAGGAAAAAACAAAACTAGTATTTCATATTTAGCCAATTGTTTTCTCTTCTTCATAATGTCTTCATCGGGGTTTTCTAGAGTTTATTTTATATGGTTCAACTATAGTGGAAACATTCCTATTAGTTTCTCATAAGTAGTGATATTAGTTGTTATTTTATATGTTATGTTAGAAGATAGGAAATCCAAAGGAGGTTCATAGAATGGCTATTTCTTGGTTTTATCTTCTAGTTGAGATTTTATTTCACCTACCAATGAAAAGTCATCAAACATGAATAACATTAATTTCTCATGTGCCTCGTGATAGTAGATATTTCTCATAACTACATTACATATTGGGGAAATCTATTAGAAACAAGAAATACTATTGTAGAGAGAATTTTTTTATAGAATGACATCATAGACTGGAATACCATAGTAGATTACAATAAGTGGAAGACCATCTTTCTCTAGGACTTCCAATCCACATAGAGTGATAACATATCTCTCATTAGGATATGAGCTATCGAGTTCAATTATTTTATAGACATGAATCAATCCCTCATGGTGAAGTGTCTGATGAGGACCTTAAAAATTGCATCTAATTCTCATAAAATATGGTAATGTAGGGTAGGATCATGAGGTTCCACGTATAAGTTTTGGAGGTATTTAATAACTCCATCATTAAGCAGAGTCAGATTTAAGATCAGATCTTCATTTTCCAACCATTTTTTATGAATATTCTACTTATATTCCTTTTTATAAGTGATTGGGGAAACTTTCTAGGAGAAGTTGTTATTATGGTAAGGTATAGATTCTTATATTAGAGTAGTAGTGGGTATTGGAAAATTTACACCATTTGATGTGGGTTTATGTCCCTGATTGAGTTGTCCGAATAATATGGATGATTTTTTCCCATGACCCTCCTAGATGAGAGTAGATGTTTTCAACTACTCTAGTGTGACATACTGATTAACCACTCTATTTGTTGGGATAGAGTTGTTTGTACATCCCGTGGGAACTAAATTCATTGTCGTTATCATATCCTAGAATTTTTTTGGATGTTGGAGTGGATTTTCATCTTCCCTTTTACAATTTACAGGACATTCTTTATGTCTTCAGGGACTAGAAAGGAATATATAACCATAATTTATCTATAGTAGGTGTATGTTCATATTTTTCCCCATTTTCCAACTTGTGGATACTGATATTACATGTGTGTGGGGATAGAGTGTTGTTTAGGGCCTCTGCTCATCATTTGGACACCCCGAATGACTTCTCCATGTGCTGCTAGATGAGGCTTGTGAAAGGTTGGCTGGGTGTGGGAAGGTGCATGTTCATTATCATGGTACACTGTGATATTTTTATGGAGGTATTACATGATTCTTTACAGATGAGTTTTCTACATGGATAAATGAAGATGGTGGGTTTATTTTCTCGGTCGCAATTTTCCATAAAATTGTGATGGTGGGATTCTTCAGATGAAGAATAGGTGTGAACTTCTTCTCTATAGACTGATTTTCATCTAGGGGAATATTCTGTGCCTGATTTCAAAATTAACTAGGTTATATATCCAAGGAAAACACCCGGATCATGTTGATGGTTCACCAGTAAATAGTTTTGATGGTGGAAATTTAAGGAAGGATATCATGAGAATGATTTTTGTGTCTTTTGGATGAGTCTCTATATGTCCTCTTGATCAACCCCCTAGGGAATGGGATGGATTGGATATCATGGTTTGGGGATATGCTCCCAAACCAGTTGAATATGGTGGTTGGAAGCATCTACATTATGTCACCTATCATCATTGGTCATATGATCAATGCGACTTCGTGAACTGGAGGGCTTGTTGGGAGGCCTCTAGGTTAGGGATTGTACCATTCTAGTAGTATTCCTACCCCAAAGTATTTGATTCATAGCATTGAAGACATTGGGATGGTGATGGCATCCTCCACAAGGAATAATATCTGGAATGGGTAGTAAACAAATTATTTGTTGGTGATAGCAGGAATAATTCTATAGGATTTAAGGGATATCTAATAGTCGGTGCCTAGATATATGATTAACATAAACAAGAAAACCATATAAAATTGGCATAACTTTTTAATTAACACATGATTGATTAATTATCTTTTTATACCCTTTATTATCAAGTGAAAGGTGATTGATAGATGTTTAATACATTGTTCTTGGTTTAGGATTCTTGTTGGGTTCACCATTTTTTCCCTCAGAATTCACGCCTCACCATGATTTCCTATTTATGAATGGTTTCCAATTGGTTTGTTCGTAAAAATGGTAACACCCAATGGTTATTAATCCAATGGGACCTATTTTCCAAATCCAAGTCCTCATTAGTGATTTTGAATAATGTGGATTAAGTAATCACATTGGTCGAGAGTATGATCTGTCGGGATCCCCACGTGATTCATGGTGGAATTATTGCCTACTCTGATACCCTCTTATAGATTTAGGAAATGTTCATGAATCCTTTAATTATACCTATTTATGATGCTTTCTCCTGGGTGTGCACATCCATCTGTCTGAGGACGAAGATGCTATATGGTTCCATGCATTCCTGCTTTCCAAAGGCAGGCGGCATCCGTCAGTTGTTCAGGGGCGTTTTCTCCTTGATAAAAATTTGGATGAGGGGATATTGGTTCCTCATTATTGGATTCCTCCTCAGAACTCATCACCTAGTCTGGGTATCCCTTATATATTAAGACATTGTTCGTGAAACTCTTCCCAGTGCTATATCTTCATAGACACTGGTTAATTACGCTGCTTCTATCAGGACATTCCAAAGGGTCTGGTCAGGGAAGTAACCTTCGGTCAGGGGAGTAGTCAAGCCGAACATGACTGGGGTGTCTGGACGTTGGAGCACTAGCGCGTTTGTCTTCTTTTACTTATCATAGGGCTCCTCATGGGTGCATAAGATTAAGGAATCCCCCGTCAAATGAATGGAACTATATGAAATAGGCATGTCATTGAGGTTTTCCTCAACTTCACATGTTTAAGATAGGGTATGCCGTGATTTTAACGTCCAGTGAATAGGGTTACACCAAAGGCGTATCTCCCAAGGATTTCCTCAGGAATCTCATGTTTAATACGTGGTAAGCCATAGGTTTAATGTCTTGAAGAGATATATTGAGAGTGGTCGGAATGTCCCATAGAGACGAATCAGATTGGTACATCCCTAAGAGGGTGCACCAGAAGTGTGTACCAGTTGAATGGATCAGAACACTCTATAAGAGCATACCAAGAATGGTGTGTCCCATAAAGGGAAGACGTCACACCATGAAGGTTGATCTGGATTCCATGAAGGGTGGATCATAAGGTGAATGGTCCCATCATAGGGGACACCATTGATAGGTGTTGAACCTCATGGAGGCCTCCTACATACCCTGTTTGGGAGACAAGGTTCAAACCCATGTAGTTCGAAAGGGGGATCAATGGAATTGGGGTGTGCACATAGGACATCGACTCGGAGACATGTTGGGGATTACACAAGGATAACAACCCATCGTAAGAAAGAGAATCTTGGTTGGATGGTTATGTATTTTTTGGGGATTATGCATGGGTACCTACTCGGGGGCTGTTAGGAGAAATGATGGGGTGAATGTCATGATCTCGCTGGGATGTGGCGGCCCAGGTGATAATCAGGATAGATGATGGAGAGTTGAATGAAGTGGAGGGGGGAATATGATGGTACTGTCATGAGGATGATGTTGATGTTGGGATTGATCCTCAAAGTGACTTCTTACATATCCCCTTGGTAGGGAATCAAAGTCTGCATAGTTCGTTGGGGGTTCCAACAGCTTACCACTGGTTGGGGTTCCAACAGCTTACTACTAGTTAGGGTTGACAATGTCTTACCACTGATTGGGGTTCCAACGGCTTACCATCGATTGGGGAACACAAAAACTTACTATCGATCAGGGTATAATGGATTACAACTTTTTAGGTTATAATGGATTACTGTTGTATGGGTCACAACGGCTTACACTGGATGGTTCACAATAGCTTACCGTTGGATGGGTCACAACGACTTACTGCAGGATCAGTCACAACGACTTACTGCTGGATGGATCACAATGGCTTTCCACATGATAAGGTTGACAATGACTTACTATTGATTGGGGTTCCAATGTCTTACCATCGATTGGGGAACATAATGTCTTACCGTCGATCTGGTTACAATGGCTTACAGTTGTTTAGGGTACAACAGATTACTGTTGGACGGGTAACAACAACCTACCTCTAAATGGGTCACAAATCGGCTTACCATTGGATGGGTCACAACTTCTAACCACTAGATGGGTTTGATCTTCCGGGATGCTTCCTACATACCCTTCTTTGGCAAGGATCAAACCCACGTAGTTCATATGGGATGGTGGGAACTGACGTAATGATGGTCGGGACCAATGGGTGTTGGGATTGAACATCGTAGAGGCTTCCTATGTACCCAACCTTGGAAAGGAAAAATGTCAACGTAGATTGAGATGGGTGACTTGGTGAACTGACATGAAGTGGTCTGGACCAAGTATGTTTTGGTATTGAACCTCATGGAAGCTTTCTATGTACCCTACCTTAGAAAGGATCAAAGTCCACATAGTTCAAGATAGGTGACTTGGTGAACTGACGTGAAGTGTCTAGGAGAAAGTAGGTGTTGGGATAGAGCCTTGTGGTGGATTCTTACATACCCTTCCTTGGCAAGGATCAAAGTCCACATAGTTCGGGATGGATTGGGGCTTACACTCTAGGGCGTCCCAAAGAGGATGTAATGGTCAATGCTTACTCTAAGCCCTTACGAGTCATGCTCAGTCTGAGAAACAAGGGTAAAAGTGACTTGATGATCACGTCATGAAAGGTACATCTCTGGGAAGTGGAGTGGGGCTTACATGTGGTTAGTGGCTCAAAGAGTAAACATCGGCTTACGAGTGGTTTTCAACCTAAGGAGATAAAGGTTGGGACTTACTCCAGGATGGAGGCCCAATGGTAACGAAGCCCAATGGGAGATGGATTTTTCATCGAAGAAGAAACGAGGAGCATAGGTACTACCTCTTGCAAGAATGGCTAAGGGCCTAAACCAAGATGGATTCCCTTCCCCATGGACAGGTGCCACCTCAGCAGAGATGATCTCATTCCATGCGAGGAAGATATCACCCCTGTTGAGACAAGAGGGCATAGAGAATTCCCGAGTCGGGGAACCCCACGTAGAGTGCACGTGGTGATGTAATAGTTTAACGTCATGTGATGAGGACGATGGCACTTGGCAGTTTGACATCCTGCAGCTTGGATGAGGTGGGTTTACTATGCACCCCTAGGACTAACATAACTTTCACCCTATACACCATGGTGAAGGGAAGGCACCGGCAACGCCGTGGTTAGGGTGTGTTGTGGAGTGATCTAATGAGGGGTCCACGTTAGAATGGCTGTGCGAAGAAGCAACAGTCATTATCCTGCCTATGAGAATAACCATGAGGTGAAGAAATGCAATGGGAAATTCTTCCCAAGGGAACTTCAAATAAATTTTTGCAAACCTAGAGGGTCCCACGGGTAAAGGAGTTGCAGAGAAATGGTGTCTATATGTAGAGGCCTTGTGATGATCTGGTGCTTCATATAGTGGAGGGGCTTCACGAAGGGGTGGGATTCATGAAGTGAAGTATCCAAGCCTAGTTGTTGGGTGTAGTTTCATATGTAGGGTGCTTCACAAAGTGTAATGTCATTCGCAGATCAATGCCTCGCAAATCAAGGGTGCCCTGCGAAGCTTAGTGTAGTGATGCAATGTACCTCGCGAAACACGGTGACCCTACCTTACCATGCGGATCACATGTGCATGAAGGTTACTTAATAAAGCACTAGTGCCCCGTGAAGACCCGAGTCCCCTTGTGGATCCATTTCCTTCATAGAGGCTTGTAGCCTCCATGAACGGAATCCCTCCTTGAAGAGGGGATGAGTTCCAACCAAGGGAGAGGAACTTTTAGATGCTGAAGTACATTGAAGAGCTCATGGTTCGTAGGGAAGTGATTTCTTCGTGATTTGGGAGAAAAGAATGTGAATGGAGGGAGGATATGTCCTTCGGGCTTGAGATGATCTTTGTATTTATTGGTAAGAGGTGCTGCGAATCAGAGCTCACTCGGTGGGAAGATATTGTTTTATCTACAGCGGGATCCTGAACGGAAAAGATGTTCACAGAGCTTCCTACCACCTTTCTCTGCTACTGGTTCATGAACATCAAAGGGGTCTGTAGAGAATCCTACCTCCTTGAAATGTGGCAGGTCCTAGAATGTCAAAGGGGTTCACAATGAATCCTCCCTCCTTGATTCATGGCGGGTTCGTGAAGTGGGAGCTCTATACTAGGCATGATTCCATGAGGGCTCCGTGAATGGTCTTTGTGAGGAAGCCCCTAATGATTTTTGTTTCATCTTGTTCATCCAAACTTTTGGTGTCAACAAATTCCCCACCCCCCCCCCCCCCGAATGGGAGCCGAGGAGAAAATGATATTCCATGTATGAGGGTACATTGCAAAAATTCCTTGGTCAATCGTGAAGATGATTCACGAAGGGGGCTTACGAGGCGGAAACTAAAAAACAGGTAGCAAATCCTGGACGCCACAAGCTAGATGGAGGAAGAGAAAAAACTTTCTTTTGATGGGGTCAACCCATCCATGGGAGGGATCAACCCTTAGGTGTTGTAATGATTACAAACCCATGAACATACTTTCATACTTTGATTTTTTTAAGCCAGATGCATGCTTGAGTTTCGTTATTTGTGTTGGTTTCACAGGCATCTGTTATAATTTTGAAATGCCCAGTGATCAATCCCTAAGCTCATGTGGGTCGATCCCAATGTGAGAAACAAGGGATGATCACCATGATATTTCATCTGAATATGAGAGTGGTGAACAAGTTTTGGGAATCCGGTGTTTGAACAACCAATCTGGATTTCTGGGAAGAAAAGGATGGAGCCCTATTGTAGGATGAGGACCTCATAAAAATCAACATTCCATCTTCCCAATATGCTCTAGTGCATGGGTGGGGTAACTCCAGGGGCGTTGGACTTAATCCGAACATAGGGGAATGAAAAGTGTTAATTATGATACCCAAAGTTTGGAACATTTTGAGGGTGGTGTGACAATGAAATATAATTTTTGACCTTGTTCGAAACACAGAATTCATATTGTATTAGCCTGATATATGGGTAACAGAAGAGGGCAGACCATTGACCATATTCAAAACATGGGGCCTGACTCAAAATATCATTAATTAGTCTTCCAGAATGTTGGCCCATGACAGTAGGTGAGCCATAGCCCAAGCATCCATACCGTTAGAGGTTTCTTCTAGATGTGAAGGAGGATGAGGGTCTGAATAAGGGGCACACAAAGATTGGAGTATGGAGTGATGGGTTGATCGAATGGACTCCAATACTCTTGAAATCCTACCTCCGTGGTGGAAACACATTAGGTGGGCATATATGTCTGATCAGGGATTAAACATACTTCCGAACAAGACCTCTCTAGTAAGGACTTGAAATGCTCTTTAGATTTACATTATGCCAAAAAGGATGGTGGACACATATTTTAACGTCGTACGGTGGGACGGGGAGTGAAAGGGAAGATCCGAGGAAGGGAGTATGTGGTGTGGTTACTATAAACCCAACGTGAATGAGGACATAAGGAGTCTGCAACACACCACGTATCTCTAGAAGAAGTTTTTTAGGTTAGGGGAACAAAGGTGAAAACTAGGCTGGAACCAAGACGGGTTGTCTTGGCATTCCTACGTATCCCATTAGGATGGAAATCAAGTCGCACATAGTTCTGAGAGTGCAGTTAAACATCACACATGATGATGAAAGGCATGTGTGGCATGGTTGCGCCAGTACACATCCTACCAAAACTAATACGCCCATGTGAGTCGTGCTCGATGTGAAAAACAAGGAGTAGTGATGGGACTTTCTTAACACAGGAAGGAACATGTTAGGGGAAATGGGATGTTCGGCGAATGACGTCCCAATGAGGATGTCCTACATAAATAACTCACCTAGAGACATGAAGGGGTAAAGCCAAGTATATTAGATTTCCTCTTGAACAAAAGGAAGTGGAAATGTGTTAATCATGATGCTCTAGATCTAGAACACAATGATGGTGGTGTGATGATAGGGGGTGTTTTTTGACTGTGTTCAAAACACATCATTGATATCACATTATCCTGATAAGGGGACAGACAGATGAGGGTCGACCACAGACCATGTTCGAAACATGGAAATTGTCGCAAATGTTGTCTGGGGTCTTCAGGGACATTGGCCCAATATGGAAGGCAAGCCAATGTGTCATGAGACCATGCCATAAAGGGGAAACCTTTGGACGTAGAATAAGATGGGGATCTAAATAACGGGCTCATGAAGCTTGGAAATGGAATGACGGGAATGTCCCGGTAAAAATTCCACACTTCGGGCTCTTTTTCAAAATGCATCCAAGTACATCCATAAGATGTATCATATGGAGTGAGGCAAGTCCCTCTCCAAGGAAAGGGGTCCTAGGGTCACATGCTCCCAACGTAATGTTAGTTGGATGGGCCATAAAGGGGGTCCGGATTTGATGGATTGTGTGCAGGGAGGAAATGTTTCCAAACATGACGTGCAGTTATCATTGGGAGATCTTATTTTAAGGTTATATAACTCAGACCATTGATTGTTAAGGAATGTTTGGGACACATGGTGAGGTAATTATGAATCATGACGTGAATGGGAACTTGGGGTTCTGATAACCATGTGTTACTTAGGGTGGTCTTTGGCCGAGGGACCGAAAATGAAAGTTAGGTTGGGATCAAGTTAAATTCCATGGGCATCCCTACATATCCCATGAGGATGTGAATCAATCCGGACCTATTTCTTGGGGTGGAACAGTAAGGTACCAGTTCCAGAGATAATAAGGTCATGCGGGTCAATCCCTTTCACCATAAGAAGCGGCATTTGATAGGTCTTGTTTGTCCATTAGGTTGAATGAGTGTTTTTTTGTGAGGTGATGGACCTAGAATAGAATGTTCAGGAATCGCCACAAGAGTCAATCATTAAAAACGAATTGACAAATGGTATGGTGTGCGGCCGATACAAAACACGATGTCCCCTTGAGTGAGGACACCACGACGCAGTGTCGTTTTTTGTCGTGCGACCAGGACGATAATTTCATAGTTTAGGGTCACGTGATGGGACCAGGGGACATTGCTTAACATCATATGTCTTATACATTTAGGAGTAATACACATGACGTGATAAATCATACCCGACATGAATGAGGATGAGGTCCACATCACACCATGTTTGATTCTAGGGGAAGGAGCCTCTGGCTGAGGGGCCATAAATGGTTAGATAATTGGGTGGGAGAGACTGGCTCTCAATTGATCTGGACCCACAAATGACATGTCCAGGAGTTCCTAAATATCCAAAAAATATGGTTATGAAGCCATACATAGTTCTTGAAGGACGAAGTATAAAGAGTTCATAGTTTAAGGTCTTAGATCTCGGACAATAGAGAAGTGGACCTCTTCCAAGTAGGCGCATAATTTTATCCAATCCCAAATCCCATATGAGTCAAACTCAGTGTGGGAAACAGGGGTAGAAGGGGTCATTGAAATATCAGGAATACACGTGAAGGGGAAATAATTTTGGATCCCCTAATGACACCTTGTTGTGGATTTGTTCTCCTAATGTGAAAATAAGCACTGACAGACAGTACCAAGAGTGTTAAAATTTTACTTAGACATGATGGGGTGGAAAATGATGTGAATCATGAGACCAAAATTTTGGTCTTAATGAGGTTTGTGTGGCGATTGGGATGACTATTAACCATGTTCGAAACACAGTATCCATATCGTGTGGGCGGAAATGGGAACAACTAGTGAGTGTCTACCGCGGACCGTATTCACAACATGGGACTTATATCAATTTGTTATTTGAAGTCCTCGAGGACATTGTACTGTAATTGAAGGAGAGCCCTTGGTCGAAGAATCCATGCCATTTTGGGGTCCCTTTAGATGTGAAAGGTAATGGAATCCCTAATGAAGGGGAATACGTAGCCTATAAGATGGGTGAGATCATGTGCAGGTAGAATCTGACACACTCGGTACGTGACTACAGTAATCTTGGTCACGTTTGAGAATCACTAAAGAAGGTCGAGGGACCCGAAATAAAGGTAGATGGCTCAAAAAGATGAGCACATGGAAAGGGAGTGAAGGTAGATTGGGATAGTGAGGTATGTTGCATGGTTGTTACAAACCCAACGTGAATGGGGACATAATCCTATACCACACCATATGTCCTTCTCCTGGAAGAATGTTGGCCAAGGGGCCAAGATGATAGGGGTTTTCTAAGAGATGGGGCTGGACCTGAAGACTAGACATTCAGGAATTCCTACATATCCCATAAGGATGGAAATCAAGACACACATAGTTCTAGAAAATTTCATGCAGTTTAACATCTTGTGGAAAGAACGTGGGACAACGGAATGGAGGGGCTGAATTATCATGCCTATGGAAAACAACACGGATATGATGATGATAGATGACATTTGTTGACCAAGTTCACAACACATTATCCATCTTTGCGTTACAGGTGTCTAGGGGAGAAAAATTCAGCGTTGGCCATTGAACACATTCACAACATGGGACATGTATAAATTTTTTGTTTCAAACCCTCAAGGGCATTGGCCCGAAGTGGTAGGAGGGCCCTTAGGGTGAGCACCTGTGTTGTTCGAGGGTCCATTGGATAAAAAAAACCTAAATTTTTGGGCAATGCCTCATGGAGATGTTTGTGGAATGGGAAAATAGCCCAACGTGAATAAGTATGCGATCCCATACAACATTGCACAATCATATATGAGAAATCGGGCCAAGGGGACGAAAGGGTCGTGGGACCCAAGACCGAGAATCTTGGACAACTGTAGCCATATGACCTCTCATGCGGTAATTTCCTTATCATATATCCTAGTACCATGGGAGAAATGATCAGTGTGGGAAACATGGAGTAGGACTAGGATCTCCAAATCATAAGGGTTTGATAGCCAGCATCACCCGATGGAGACCGAAGCTTAAAGACATAGCAGGGAATAATGAACCAATACACTCAATTTTCAGGACATATGGGGTGGTGAAAAGACCCATGATAGATTTTGACCATGTTTGAAACACAGTTTCTATATCTTGTGACCTGAAATGGGAAACAAAATGAGTGTTGACCACTGGTGATGTTCGAAACGCGGGACCTGTAACAATTTTTTGTTTGAAACCCTCAAGGACGTTAGCCTGAAATGGTAGGAGAGCTCTTGGGATGAGCATCCATGTCAGTCAGGGGTCCCTTTAGATTTAAAATATAATATATTCCCAAGCAAATGAGTGAGTGAAGCATAGATTTTCTCATGATTTTAAACATCAAGAAAGGCGGTGAAAGAGGTGAAAGTCTCCAGGGGTGGGATGTATGGCGGGTCACGACGAACTCTACGTGAATTGGGGAGGGAGCCGACACCACACCATGTGTCCTGACCTGAGGGGAGATACTAAAGTTTAGGCAGGTCCAACAGACGAAATTTTTGGGCATTCCTATGTATCCCATGAGGATGGGAATCAAGCCTGACGTAGTTCTTGACGGCCATGCAGTTTAGTGCCGTGGAGTGAGGACGTGGGCAAATAGAAGAACGACGAGGGGTCACTGGGTGAGATCATCATAATCCTAACATGAGTGGGGCCATGGAATCCTACAATACACCATTTAAGGATACTCTATGATAACTAAACCCAGGTGGGATAGTCGAATGAAAGAGTTTGGGACTGGACTCAAGACAAAACGTCTGAGTGTTCCAACATATCCCATACAGATAGGAATCAAGTCATACGTAGTTCATGGAGGCCATGTAGTTTAGCGTCGTGTGGTGAGGATGGTGAATAGTTTATGGTTGTGCAGGATTGTTCACAGTTTAACATTTTTCATGATGCATACAGTTTAATTTCATGCGGGACATAGTAGTTTAAGGTCATGCAGGACCCGAATACAGTTTATGGACAGGTGGGAACATGAATTTTAGGGTACTACAGGACCCAGTAGTTTAGGGTCATGCAAGACCAAGTAGTATAGGGTCATGTAGGACCCGAAAGATTAGGGTCATGCAGGACCAATCAGTTTAGGGTCATGCAGGACCCAACAGTTTAGGGTCATGTAGGAACAAGATGTTTAGGGACATGCAGGACCCGGCAGTTTAGAGTCATGCAAGACCAAGCAGTTTAGGGTCATGCAGGACATGAAAGTATAGCTTCATGCCTGACCAAGCCGTTTAGGGTCATGCAGGATGGGAAGTTTAGGGTCATAAATGACCAAGCAGTTAAGGGTCATGCAGGACCCGACATTTTAGGGTCATGAAAGACCAAGAAGATTATGGTCATGCAGGACCGAAATTTTAGGGTCCTGTAGGACCAAACAGTGTAGGTTCATATAGGACTCGACTATTAAAAGTCATGTAGGACCAATGGGTTTCATAAGAAAAGTATTTCTTAAAGATGTTCACATTGGTAGGAGGATTTATACGCTCACCATCAATGACCACTATAGACTATGCAACATTGGGGTAGACCTTGTAAACAACGTAAGGTCCTTAACATTTGGGCTCCAACATGGGTGGTTTCCTGCCATGTACCATTGGTGTCCTGAAGCCCAATACCAAGTCTTCCTGAAAAAAAGAGCAGAGGAAAACTTTCTTGTTGAAAGCTCTAGTCATCTTGTTATCATGCCTTTCCAAATTGTGCAGGGCATGGAGCATGTTCTTGTCAAACGCTTCTAAATCATCCAGACGAGTTTCATCTACTTTATCTGCCACCTACTAATCAAAGACAACTGTGTATAATGAAAGAATATGAATCTCAATGGGAATTACATACTATGTTTTGACACGAGGGAATATGGGGTCACCTGTGTGGAATTACGAGTCATCGTCTAATAAGCCCAGAGGGTATTGGGGAGCATATCTGGCCAACTCTTCTTGTTATGAACAACCATTTTCTGCAGAATATTAGAGAGGGACTTTTTGAATGCCTCGATCAACAAATTTTCTTGTGCGTTGTATTGGGAGGTATGGTTAGAACGGATGTTGTACATAGCGTACAATTTCTTTAGCTCAACCGCCAGGATGTTTGTGCCATTATCAACAAGGATAGTGAGAGGGACTCCAAATCAGTAAATACTGTTGGATCTCACAATGTCAACAATGGATTGGGACTTGATCTCCTTGAGTGGAACTACCTCTACCCACTTGGAGAATAAATCTATAGTGGTCAGGATGAACCTGCACTGGAGAGCTTTCGCCGATGGATATGGTCCCATGACATCAAGTCCCCATACTGCAAATGGCCAAGAGTACATGGTGTTGTAGAGAGGCTATAGTATACGATGCACAACATTGGCATGAATTTGGAATGCATGAAACCTTTTTGGTGGACACGATGCATTCATGGATCACGGAGGGACGAAAATATCCCAGTCACTGGATCTGGTGAGATAGTTTCAGCCTAGTCTGATGAGAACTGTAGGAACTAGCATGAAAATCATGCATGACCCGAGTAATCTCAACTCCTTGAATTCAATATTGGAGAACACCATCAAACTCATGCTTGTAGAGGATCTTCTCAAGACCAGGACCACTCTGGAGAGTAAACTGTAACGCGTGGCATCGGATTTTCTGGCACTCCGCCCGATATGCTCGGAGATTACTATGTTGAAGGTATCCAAAAAAGGGTACCCTCCAATTGGGAGTCACTTTAACCACTGCCTCTGGGGGACCTGGTGGTCTTGATGTGGAGGTTTCAGCAGTAAGGTGGATTACCTATGGGCTTTCATCATCACCTTGGATGACGGGAGCAATGAATCTCCGGTGCGCCACATGGATAATCAGGTCGTCTGGTTCCGTCTCTACAAGTGATGTAGCTTGGCTAGCTAGGGCGTCAGCTTCACCATTTAGAGATCGAGGTACATTAGTAACTTCTAGATGAGATGGGAATTAGGAAATTAGCTGAAGAGTGTGCTCCAACAATGGTATGAGCCCTGGATTTCACATGATATATTCACCGTTGATCTGCTTGATAACTAGTTTGGAGTCCCCTTTCAAATGAAAATGGGGAACGTCAATCTTGAGGGCCAACCCGAGGCCAGTAATGAGAGCCTGATACTCTAACTCATTGTTAGTTCATCCCTCTGACAACAAAAATGAATATGGAAGAGCAACTTTTTCTAGTGTAATGAAGAGGATACCCGGGCCTACTCTGTTGAGCTTGGGGTCATTGAGCCTTCTATCGGTGGGGCTCTGGGTAGCATGATATTAATGTTTTTTACAACATGGGATGGCCTAGTCTACCAATAGTATTGCCTCATCAGGAAAATCATGGTCTAGGGATTGGTCCGTAGGAGTTGGATGGGCAACAAGGATTTCTACCAATTCTTGTCCCTTGATAGACTTCTGAGGAACAAAACTGATGTCGAACTGCTTGAGGATTACCACCCACCGAGCTAGATTGCCGGTCAACATGGGGTTGTTCAAGATGTACATCATCATATCTACTCGTGACACTAGCTATACCTTATGCTGCTATAGGAAATGTCACAGTTTCTGTTCTGTGAGAACGAGTGAAAGGCATATTTTCTCAATATGGGAGTATCTGGTCGTCATATCGAGGAGCATTCAGCTGAGGTAGTAGAGAATATTCTCAGTTCCCTGATTGTTTTTCAGGGTGAGAAGGGTACTAATGGACTGTTCCAGGGTGGTCATGTAAAGAACTAGTGTTTTTTAGTAAATAGGTGGCATCAAGACCGAAGGTTAGAGTAGATATTACTTGATTTCCTGGAACACAGTCTGTCAGTCTTCATCCCACAGATAAACAGTGCATTTCTTCATGATCTGAGAAAAGGTCTTACCCTTGATAGCTAAATTTTCAATTAACCGACGTATGTAAGATAAGTGGCCTTGAAATCCACAATACTCCCATATATTTCTTGGGGTTACATCTAGCGGATGGCCTTGATCTTCTCTATGTTGATCTCAATGCCCCTATATCTGACAACGAAGCCGAGGACCTTGATAGAGGTGACCCCAAAGGCACACTTCAATGGGTTCATCTTTTGGTGGAAAAAATGGAGGAAGCTGAACACTTTCTCAAGGTCTGTGAGATTTTCCTGACACTGGCAAGATTTGACCTCCATATCTTCCACATAATATTCCACCAATGTCCCAATGATCACCTTAAATATGCGATGCATAGCCTGCTGATAGGTAGCGCATTGATTCTTTAGGCTGAATGGAATGACTTGGTAATATATAGTACCTTGTGGTGTGCTAAAGGCTATAAACTCCTCATCATTGGTGGCCATTTGGGTCGTGTTGGACCCTGAATACCCATAGATGAAGGAGATGTCCTAGAACCCAGCTTTAGCGTCAATCAAGAGTTCCATCATAGGAACTGGAAAATCATCCTTTGGGAAATGATGGTTGAGATTCTAGAAGTTGATGCAGACACTTATCTATCTATTCTTCTTCTTGACTGGAACGATGTTGGATATCCATTTGGGGTACTGAACCTCCTTAAAACAATTGGCTTTGATGAGCTTGTAAACATCTGCCTTGACCATGTCACAATGAGAAGGGTGCATCTTCTTGGGAGGTTTCTTGAACCTGTGATGATTTATCTGGAGACTGAGGTGGTGGAAAACTATATGATGATCTAGTCATAGAATCTGGTTGTAACTTTATTAGAACACATCACAGTGCTATTTATGGAATTCTATGTACTGCTGATTCTCCTTGGGGGAATGGTGGTACTGGTCAATGTGAGTCTTGGGTCCTCCTATCTAACGATGTTCACTTGTACCAATTAATCGTAGATTCCCTCTTCAAAGGTAGGGTGTGAATCCTCTAGATCATCTTCTTCACTTATGTAGTAGGGATCCCCAGTGGGGGAAGCATCCTCTAAGTTGGCAGCTCTTGATGAGAGGCCGATACCAGCCTGAGCGAAAGTGGACACTACATCGGGAGATTTTGGTGCTACTGAAACCAAAGCAATGAAGGCTGTCAATCCAATCCTATCTATACTTTGGCATAAGGGGCCACAATTCATGATATCAAAGCAATAGCGGTGCGTTGACTTGAGACAGTTAATTCTAACCCAGTGAAACATGCATGTATGACATATTTTTGTTAGCATGTGGCAGACATCCTGATACCTTATTGGAGTTAGTGGCTCAGGGATCACTAAGGCCTGATTCGTATAAGAATACTGAATGATCTCCCAATGCCACTTGGACTTAAGAATGTGTTCCTCCTTGTCCCAGAAAATATGAAGCATAGTCCAATGTCTGGGGTTTTAGCCTCTAATCGGTGGATTGGGAAGACGTAGGCATCATCAAGATCTGTCCATGGGTTGGTCGCAATAGAAACAAGCTCAACTTTGCTGGCCTAAATCTGTTTGTCTTTTCTCTTGTAATAGTCATCATCCAAATAGAGAGCTTCATAAGAGGAAAAGGTTGATGTGTCACATTGGATTACTCTTACTCGACCATTAAGGTAGTTCTTGAGGCACTGGTGATACAATGAGGGAACCACTGCAAGCAAGTGGAGCCATGGTCATCCCATCAACGCATTTTAGGTGGTGTCTTGGGAATCCACCATAAACTCGGTGTTGGAAACTAAATCACCTAACTATGTATTCAGTCAGATCATTCTGATCGAGGTCTAATCCATCCTGTTATAACCTTGGATTCTTAGGTTTGAGGGACTCAAATAATCCTCGGATAAACCCAGTTTTCACACTGTCTGAGTCAGGATTAGATTGATCCCAGAGCCTATGTTTTCCAGACTGCGGCGAACCTCCACACCATCTAACTTGATGGTGATGTATAGTGGACGAATGTGCCCATATATGGGATATCCTTCGTCCTTTACAGAGAACAAGATAATGGCCTGACATTCGACATTATCGACTGCCTCGGCGTGAATGGTCTCTACAGCTTCTATCTCATTCTCAAACTATTGGGGCTACTCAAATCCCTGGTGAGGGATTCACACATGTCTGCTGACAGGAGAAGGGAATCAAGGATGGAAATACTTGCTAGGATGATGGAATGATGTTTTAGAACATCATACTTATGTTCCAGGTGTGAAATTATGCTTACATGAGGTATCTCTTTGGTAAGAGGTATGGCAGGCCCTACCAGTTGGACCGACAGTAGACTGGTGCTGGGAATATCCCGATGCTCACTAGTCTAAGCATGTGGAGCGACTACCGCATGGAGGTGAGCTAACTATGGTTGGCCCGCAGTGGAGCACGGTTGATCACGGTGAGTTTCGGGTTGCTCTCCCTGATCGAGTAGCACAAACAGCGGCAAAGTAAGACCTAATGACACCAGATGAGAAGGTTGTGTGTGTTGAGCTCTAAACTGGGCCTATTTCCTATTTTAAGTAGCATGCACGACTTGGTTGGAAATAATGAACGAAGCACTCCAATGACCCATATTTTCACGGCTCTGTCATTGCTGACGATGGCTGGGGAATTTATGAGGATCTGTCTGGAACTCCTCATCATTATAAATTATGTAGGGGTTTACCAGATCGGTGGTATTAACTGAGGAATACACTTGACTATCACTTGAAGATTCATCCTCTACTGGGAAGATTCTGGGAGGAATCACCATCTCCAGGGGAATAAATTCACCAAGAGTCCAAGTTGACGATGGTATTGGTAGGGGACTCTATTTTCCATTGCACCACTGATGCTTGCTCCTCTAGGAGGATGACATTTGAGATGACGATGAAGAAGTAGTAGCTGCAGGTTATGAAGGCTCTGGCCAATTCAGGCGTTCATGGATAATAGCATGGGCATGGGTGATGTCTTACAAGCTATCCAACAATTATACTTTTGGGACCTATTGTTTGAAATATGATTCCACTCACCTTCAGTTTCACTACTGATATCGGGCCTTATGAAGATACATGCCACCTGTATCAGGGTTGGGACCAACCATACTATGTTGTTGTCGATCTGGTCTTGGAGACAGTGCTTGAACACATATCTCTATTTGAGGGTGTTCCCTAGGATCTGGTGATAAGGGCAGTTTTTGGGGTGATCTGTGAGGTTTGCCTCTTCTAGACTCTTTCACTCAGGAAAATGTATAATCCAATACTCCAAGGCACTAAAAACGTAACCGGGGACCTGAGCCTCATTGAATGAGTAGGACCCATTTCTTCTATCTGGGAAGGGGTCCCTTGGAGCCTGATTCTGATGAGGGGCTGGAGGAGCCTATCGAGGAGGTGGAGCCTAATTATCCGGACCTGGTGGAGGAGGTGCGTTGTGTGGGGGTGCTTTCCAATTTTGAGGTGGGCACTGGTGGGATGGAGGTTGCACCTGAGGTGGTTGGCCCCTGCGATGTTGCAGAGGTGGCCCCACTTGTAACAACTCCAGTTTCCTAGCGGCCTTTATTTGGGCCTCTGCGGTGGGTTCAGCTCTGGCGGACCTCCTCTTGGGGATTGTAGGAGGAAATTGACGTTCATGGATGGCTTATTGTAAGGGTTATTCAAATTTCTGAGCCTAATCCGTGAAGTCTCAGAATCCCCCAGGGTAGTTCTGGCTGATCCGATATGGGAGGAGTTCTATCTTAACATTCCCCACACACATCGTTGACAGTTTCTCCTAAGTCAATGGAATTTCAAGGGAATATGTAATCCCCTTCCAACAGGTGATAAAGTATGTGACATGCTCATCAGCCCTCTTCTTGAACATGAAGAGGTATATAGTTCATGTCTTCTAAGTGGTGGAACAGAACTGGTAGAGAGATTGTGTATGGAGGTTTTCCCTGCTAGCTACTGATCTGACGGGGATCTAGCTACAACAAATGAACATCTACCCCTCCAATGTTTGTACAAAACACCAATGTTTGGTGGCCTCTTGCTACATTGGGTTCTTTAACTTGGGCCCACACCATGAAATAAAGTGGGCCAGATACTTCGGTGGGTCACCTGTCCCATTAAAGGGGGAGAAGGTGGTATTTCCAAAACCCGGGGGTGTTGGAATATCATACACCCATGCCAGATATGGCTTTCCATCAGGCGGGAGTGCCACCTGTCACGTTTCCAACGCCTCATGGCTGGTGATGAGCGCAGCTATGGAATATTCTAGATAGGGATTTGTATCATGACAGGGATCCCTAACCACCATTGCATTGGTTGGTTATCCAACATGATAAGTGGGCCCAGTGGATAGTGGAGCGGCTGGCGGAATGACCTGTGGGGAAACTGGGAGAACCTGAGCTCAGTCCCGAGGGTTGTCACACCACATGGGTGGATTCAGTGAAACATATCATGCCCTATGGAATTTAGATCCATCCTCAACCATATCTGCAAGTGAATGATGATCAGGGTCACCAATAGGTACTTCACCAAGGGGATGTTGTGTTTACCCCTGCTGCCCCTGCTGAGGATCACTTTAGTCTGGCCATTGCTCTACATCGCATTCAGCCTAGAGGTCATCGACCATCTATTTTTTCTCTGTGAACTGTTGAGGCAGCGTGACGTTTTTAGTGTCTTCCTTCACCTTTTGCACTGATCTAGACAGATCGGAGGGTTTGGTGGCTCCGAGATACTCTTTACCCATACCATGATTCTGGCTAAGAACTAATTTTTTGGTGAGTATAGGAAGACCCAACATGTTCCTCTGTTGGCAAGTATACATTCGCATCGAATCCAATATCTTTAGCACGCCCTCATGGGGTAGGTCCCCATAAAGGAGATCCAACTCATTCTCCCTATCTGATAGGCTGGACATGTTGATCACGACTCTACCTGGGGGCATGACCTCGATATCACCGGGCAAGCTAGACTGCCGCTGGATAGGACTGACGAGAAGGTCAACGTACTGCCCCCAGCCCCGGATATGTTCCTGGGTAGAAGCCTCTTTGATTAACCAACAGAGCACATTAAATCTCAGGATGCATTTTTGTTTGAGGGCCCAATGGTGGCCTCGTGACTCTGGGTGCTGGGCCATGGGGAGTGCACCCAAATAAACTATACAAAATTGTTCACTAATATCCTTCAAATTCTCTTGGATATTAGGATAAGCCACTCACTAGTGATGAAGGAGAAAGTGCATCACCCAGAGTGATTAATGGAAACACTCGACATCCCTTTGGGTGAGGGATTCTGGCGCACAAAAATTTAAAAGTGCAACCAGCCAAAATATCTCAAGGAACTGATCCGCTACGAGGATATCCCGCAAGCTCCTCGACAATAATTTAGGGTCTGGCCCTTCATTGACCCACTCCTCAACCATAGGTGGCTGAGGAACTGATAACTCTAGTGAAGCAGACCGTGGGGATGGTAGGCTGGTCGGTGGAGAATATGGTGAGTGAGCTAACAAACCGCCATACCTGGGGCTATCCTCTGAAGAGTGTAGTGACTTAGCCACCACATCGCGGTAATATGGGATGATGACAAGGTTTTTTGGCACAATGAATGTATCCATTGGAGATGGGATATTATGTGGATATTCCTTGGTTGATCCCCAGAATAGCTCTCTATGATCTCTAGTCGTGGTAGAGAGTGCTTCTGGTGATGACGATGGCGACTGTGTTGTCGGGCCTTGAGGGATATTCTAGATTTTCATCTTCCTGGATGTACCTGCAGAGGGAGGTGGGAATACTATGGACCTTTAATTCTAGAAGTATGAGGCTTATGCGCCTTGTTCCCACCCTACCCTTGTCACAAAGGATATAGGAGGGCAATCCATCACATGGTCATACTCTGCCTCAGAATCTGAGAATCAGAGTGGTTTGATCTCGGTATGAATATTCTTGGCATTATTTTTATGGCAGTGATTACCCACCTTCCTGCCCCGAGAAGGCTCTTTGGGAAGGGTATATTTCCGGCACGAGGAGGACCTTCGGCCATTCTCGTGCTGGGGTGGAGATGATCTCTTCCTGAGTATGCCGGGATGCAAGGAGAACCGGGACCGATATCAATGGGGACATGAGGAGGACCTCCATGGGCAGTACTAAAGAGGTTAGGACCTCTACTAGAGCTGATTGGAGCATGGGTAGGACCTCCATGCTTGATTCCTCTCGCGACATTATTGTGAGGAGGGTCCTCATACTAGTTGAGCCGAACATGGGTTGGACCTTCGTGTTGGGCACTGGTCAAGTGAAGCTGGCCACCACTCCTCTAATTGCTAGGGTGAGGAGGACCTTCATTGGCCTCTCTAAGAACATGGGGAGGGCCCCATGGAAGAGATTGACCAGAGGTGTAATGTCCCCACACCAACGGTCTATGGCCGGAGGAATGACTCCATACCAAATGTAACGTGCATGGGAAAGGATTCTGTATTGAGTGTCACTACCACGGGGAGGACCCTCGTTTGAAATGAATGTAGCATGCGGTGGACCTCCATGCTGATCTTGGAAGTGGGGAGGACTTGAGTTCCCTATGGTGGCGGTATAGGGAGAAACTCTGTACTGGGTTTCGTTGTTGCGGGTTCATCCGCGGTGGCCACTACCAGTGATGGAGACCAATAGAGTCGATACAACCTTCCCATAGGTTAGTTGGGGCCTCGATCCAGGTTCGGTATATGAATATCGCAGCCCAGCATACATAGGGGGCTGATGATATGAGTCGGCGGTGGCTCGGGCCATAGTAGTTGCTGACGTCACCCTTTGGCGGGAATCCTCCTTGTCCTATGCCCAACGCTGGCATCACGTTAACCGGACTAGGGAAGGTGGTGCAAGCGCATGGATTACCTGCTCCTCGACTAGTGGTACCGGGTGGCAGTGCAGGAACAACCTAGTGGGAACCCTCCTCAGCATCCCCTAAAATGGGATCCTGGCCGGGCTAGCCCAGACATCCCCAACCTCATCAGCTTAGGGGAGGTATTCATCGAAGAATTCGAGTGAGAGTCTCCTGAAATGGTTGTAGGTTAGAGTGGGGAGCAATGGCTCCCTTTGCGGCCCTTGGGGGCAGCATTGGTGACGAGGCGCAAATGCATCTAGATCCTCGCACGCCATATCCTGAGTTAGGATAATCCTCTATTCATACAGGTGCATGTGGTCATTGATCACCCTCCATTGAATGAATTCAGATGGGGAGATGGGGAATGGGCACCCAAAATTGTTAAATTTTTTTATTTTCATTGAAACCATGGATCCATGCGGGGCTGCCACATTAGCATTTCCCCTGCCCCTACATCGGTGGATAGGTGGTGATCAAATTACTACATCAGCTTGGTTCCTGGAAAGAAGGGAGAGTAACCCATTAGTGCTGAAAGAAATGGAATCTACGACTAGTTCCCCAATGTCATTCCATCTTTCATGGATGGGAAGAGGGACACACGCTTTCAACGTCCTAGATCGGGATGTCTAACATTTTATCCAATCCAACATCTGGTGAGTTTCACACTTGCCCCACTTATTTCTTGGTGGGACTTGGCACTGGAAAACATGATCTGGTGAGACGCTAATCCACTGATGTCTCAAACTCTACTAATCTCCACATTGAGGAGAAGAGTTTTCCCATTGGTTTCACCTTTTCTATTTCTAGAGATTTCATCGGGGCATGTGCATCCATCTGTCTAGGGATGAAGACATTGTCTGTTTTCCCGCATTCCAGCTTTCTAAAGGTGGGCGTCATTCATTGCTGGTTTAGGGACATTTTCTCCTTGATCGAAATGGGATGATTGAATATAGGTTCCTACTTCATTTAATTCCTCCTCAAAACTCGTCACATAGTCCGGGTCTCCCTTATAGATTAAGACATTGTTCAGGAAACTCTACCCAGTGTCGTATCTTCATTCACACCGGTTAATTACGCTACTTTTGTCAGAAACTTACAAAGGGTCCAGTCACAACAGTAACCATCGGTCAGGGAGTAGTAACTTTGTACATCACTGGCGTGTCTGGATGCTAGAGCACTAGCTCATCTATCTTCATTCTCTTATCATAGGTCTCCTCGAGGATGTGGAAGCCTAAGGCATCCCATGTCAAATGTGGGAAATTATATGCCATAGGCATGTCTCTGAGGTTTTTCCCAACTTCTGAAAAAGAAAATTTACGTTCATATTTTTTTATCAAATAATGAGTATGTTTTTACTATTTTTCAATTATAAACCCCATGTATTTACATGTTTTATTAAAATAATTGGTAAATTTAATTTTACAATAAAAATTAGAAAAATTGTGAAAATTGCATAGTTCTATATTTTTGGACAGATTATTTACCATAAGGGTAATTTATCATTTCTTAGAAAATATAATTCTAAATTTAGTAATTATTTTTTAGAATCCTTATATTATTTTATTCATCTTTGTATTCAGGATGAGAAGTTGATTCTTCCATCTAATGGAATTAAAAAATCAATGAAGGTTATGATTTTTCTGGGCGGACAGTGTGAAACCCACCACCGTAATGGAACCACAAATCGGTTTAAACACATCTAATTGAGGTACGCCCACCTGGGATAACACGAGTATAGACATGGATTCTTATTCAACAAATTTGAGGGAGTTTTGAAGTCATTAAGGCTACCGTTGAATGTTATACTTTTGGAGGAACCTTCCTGGAAGCTGCATCCATAAAAATAATCCTCGAATTAAAAAATCATAAGTCTATAATTCCATTTCCAAATGAGCTGAAATCTAGACGGTGAATGACCAACACATTAATAAACATATTTTAAGAAGGGTTTGTCACGTGAATCGTCCATTTAATGGGTCCACAATGTGCAGACTGTCAGAGGACATAGTTTTTCATAAAAATGGAGGCCCTAGCCTCCTCAAATCATTAGATCGATACTCATAGCCAAGGAAGGATCCCATCGAGGAACGGGCCACTACTTCTCCTCTATTCCCCCCAAATTTCTTATTTTTATTTTATTTTAATTTTATTTTTGTTTTTATTTTAATTTAAATTTAAATTTAAATTTCTTTTAAATTAGTCCATGCATTTGTGTTTATCCATCCACTTTTCTTCATTTCTTTTTCTTTCTTTCTCTCTCTAACTCTCTATTCCTTAAACCACATCACAAAGTAATCCCATACTCTCGAAAATGAGAGGATAATCATGACACTTGGATCAGGGTGAGGTCAATGTTTTCATGAATTTTCTTCAAATATTAATTAACTTTGTGGTATATTTGAGTTTCATGCTTGGTCAAGGTGAATATCTCAGATTGGGTGATGGTCCCCAATGACATGAGACTCAAAGTACTTATATTATGGGAATGAATAGTGATTCAAACATGAGATTTCTTATTTGAATTATCAAACTAAATCAAACACACATTGGAAAATATTGATTGAATCTAAGACTGAACCCCAAAACCAAGTTCCTTCTTATTATATCATTCTATTTATATTTTCAGGATATTTTAAATTATCCTTTTACAAATGATTGTAAACAATTATCCCAAACTGAAAAAGATTTTAATTTAATTCATTAAATAATAAAATATATAAAAGAGATAGATTATGATAATTAGATAAAGTATGTGAACTACATTTAGAAGGATCCCCAAGAGAGATGACCCTGGTCAGCCACTATGCTACACTAGGAAAAATATAATTTTTTGTCCATGACCCACGAAAGGCATGTTTCAAAACTGGTGTCATTGCCAGAGAGCCAATTAGTTGTCCATTTACTTTTTCTGTTTTGATATCTTAGATAGATTTCATTTCTTTTTATATAATTAAAAAAACAAAAAAAATATTTCCATGATGAATTTAAATGATTATTATTCTACATGGATTGAAAATTACTCATAGGTGCCTCAACCACAACAAAAAAAAGATTTTAGAAGGGCTCAGGTGAAAGAACATAGAGGATGCATTGAACAACTGACGATAAAAGGTGAAAGATCATTTGACTATGTTCATGCATTAATTAGCAACCCAACCTTGAGCAGGATCAAGAACATGAGGTGGAAAATAAGGAAGACTTGCCTTCTGAGCCACAAGCGGGAGATCAAAAAATATTGGACGAGTTCATGATTAATTGTGACGAATTGCCTGATATACCCATACAATATAAAGAATAATATCCAGAACCACAAAAACAAGAAACCACCCAAGTGGTGGAATTTGAAGTTATGATAGGGGAGATTGACTACCTGCCTCCATCCTCAAAGAGTTTACTCTATGAGGCACTTACCATTGAGGCATAGATTGTAGTTGAACCAACTCATGGACTTGAACCATTATTTGACTCTATCTCTTCTATTTTTTAATCTGAATTATACATAACTCCTTGTGATTTTGATTATACAGAATTAGACAATCATTTTTATGCCTTGGATGAAGAAGATGAAGCTATATGTGCACCTACTAAGGATTATATGGAGCTCCCTGGACAAGATGGATATTTATTGAAGAAATAACATGAAGAAATTCTAGTGTATTTCCATAAGGATACCATGAAAAAAGATGCATACATTGATGGGGATGAATTTGATCTTAATACTTCATGTTTTAATTTTATTCAAATAGAATTACACTCTGAATTTCCCATTGACTATTTTTTTGATATAGCATACCTTGAGGAACCACTAGACAAAGATGAAGAGGATACACCAGTAGGAACCATGATAGAGGATGATTCATACTTCATCCCACCCCCACCATTTAGTCTATACCTCATTGAGAATGGGGAGGATATAGTGTACTATATCCATGGAACATCCCTCAAGATCAAGGATGAAGCACAAGTTAGAGAAATCCACATGTTGTGGTTGAAATCAAAAAAGCTTCATCCTCCCTCAGATTTTGGATAACAGCTGGTACTGACCTCTAGAGGTAGTAAATATTAAGGTCCCACTTGGAGGATTATACCAACATTTATCATTACATGCTTTTTATAAACATAGATTTAAATTTCATTTATTAGATGTAGTGTATCATACATCCCACTACCCCTATATTTTTTGAGCGTAAATGAAATGATCCTTATTCTTTATTGAGTTTTTTTTCTTTTATAGGTTCATAATTGTAGAAGGCATCCCCATACATTGAAGGGGAAGGACAATGTTTCCTAAAAAAGGAGTTCAATATTAGTTTTTTATCTTTCAAAATCTCCAAATTTTGGTCCAAAACATGTTTTGAGGATTAAAGATTAAATTACATACCCACACATGAATTCATGTTTTACTCGACTTATCTAGGATACATGTGTTTCTTAAGAACCCAGTGATTACAAGTTTTAAATTTCAATTTTTATATGATTAAATGATTTAAATTGAGAATTGAATTTATAAATATGAAGCACAGATATTGAAATGATGACTCATGATTTGAAGGAATTAATTAATTCATGAAAATGAAACTTCCCTACTATATTTCATGCTTTGAATTTCTGAAATTTATGTTAATTGATTTATTATTATTTGTCATTCCATTAGTGATTGTCCAGTGTTCTATTTCCCATTCTCGATAGGATTTCTAGACCAAGTACTTAATATTTATCTTGAGCATATTTCCTGAGTGATCTTGGGACATGTAACCGACCAGAACTTGTATTGAAAGTTGTCAAAGCTATGACTCTGAAAAAACACATTTCAAATTATTGAGGAATCCTTTGAAAAGCTAATTTTCTTTAAAATACCACCTTTACATCAATCTTTATTTTATCACATATAGTCCATGAATGACCTTTATAGGGATGATCCATGTTTCATTCCATTTTTATCCATTTCTACCATACTCTTGGTATTTGAAAAAAATTTTAAAGTTGAAGTGTGGGGTAAAGGGAATCATGGTGGATGGGATAATACACATTGTAAGGAAGAAGTGTGGGGGTGTTATTGTGGGAAATTTAAAAGGATGTGAAATCATTAATTATAATCTATTGTTTTCCCCACTTGAATTTTAAAAAATGAAAAAATTACAGAAAAGTTCCAAAAAATTTGAAAAATGGGATGTGAACAAAAAATCACAATTTTCTAGACCGACGATCTTCTGATCGTATGTGGTTAGGTGATGGATGTGAGGTTTGATCTAATAATAAAATTTTGAAAAATTAAAAAAACTTACAGAAATAAAAAAATAATATTCAATAGGGTGCACAAATCATTGATTATGCATAATTTGATCGTAACTGTTTCTTTGAGTTTTGGGAGTGGGTGTTGCTACGTTGATGGGGAAAATTTCATTACACTTTTAAATTTTATATCATGAATTTTACTTAAGAGATTAGTCTCCCCCTTGATCCTTAATTTATAAAATCATCAAATCCTACAAACCATAAGCCTCAGAGTAATTTGAACATTTATTGCATGTCCTCAAGATTTTATGTGTCTTTTGTCTTAACAAAGTGGATAAAGTAATTCATTTACAAGCCTTTGGATAAGGAGAATGTTCTCATGATATGACCAAAACTCTAATTGTATCATTAGACATTAGAGGAAAAAAATAAAAAGTGAGGTAAATCATGACATGACATGTTTAATAATAATGAATCAAGGAGCTTGAATGAATGAAAGGAGAAGTTCAATCAAATCTCAAAGGGGAAAATAAAAATACTTGAATTTTTTTTTCATTGAAAAATCAGAAATTAAATTGATATTTTATGCAGATTTTTGAAATTTTGATTTCAAATTTAATGTTTTTGATTATATTGAATTGAAATTTGAATATTGGTAACATTACTATCCTCTGATTTCTAGGTTGAGATTTTATGCTTGAGGAGAAGCAGGATTTAAGTGTGGTGGTATTTGACAGTGAAAATTTACGTGCATATTTTTTATCAAATAATGATGATTTTTACTGTTTTCAATGATAAACCCCATGTATTTACATGGTTTTTTAAATAATGGGTAATTTGAATTTTATAATAAAAAATAACAAAATTGAGAAAAGTGCATAATTCTGGATTTTTGGACAGATTTTTACCACAAGGGTATTTTTTTCATTTATTATACATTATATTCCAAATTTAGTGATTCTTTTTTTGTTAGAATCATGATTTTATTTCCTTCATCATTTTCTTCTAGACCATGAGCTGAATCGGACATCTAAAGGTCTTAACAAATCAATGAAGTTTAGGATCTTTCTAGGCAGACAACGTGTACCCCACAACCGTAAAGGAACCTCAACTCATCCTAAACACATATAATTGCGGTTATTCTACCTGGGATAGCACTAGGACAGATAGGGGCGGCTCTTCAACAATGTTGAGGGAGTGTTGAAGTCATTAAGGCTGCCATTGAATGTTATTCCTTTGGAGGAACCTTCTTGGAAGCTGCATCCAAAAAACGAATCCTCCAATAAAATATTCATAACCCCTTAATACCATTTCCAACTGAGCTGGAATTTGAATGTTGCATGAAAAACACATTTATGAACATCTTTGAAGAAGGCATCCATGTGTGAATTGGTCATTTAATGTGTCAGAAATGAAAAATCTTTCAGATGATAGAATTATGCCTATAAAAGGAGGCCCTTGCCTCCATCTCAAATCATTATCTCAACACCCATAGCCAAGGAGGGATCCCACCAGGGCATGGGCCACTGCTACTCCTCTATTCCCCCCTCATTTATTGTTTTTATTTTATTTTAATTTTAGTTCTATTTTAGTTATAATTTAAATAGTAATTACATTTTCTTTTAAATTAGTCCGTGCATTTTTTATTCTCCATCAACTTTTCTTCATTTTTTTATCTCCCTCTCTCTCTCTCTATTTCTCTCTTCCATCAACCACTCCACAAATTAATCTCAAACTCTCAGAAATTAGTGGCTAATAACGGGACTTGGCTCAGGGGGAGGTCAAGGTTTTTATGAATTTTCATTAATGGTTAATAAAGTTTGTGGTAGAATTGAGTAGCATGCTTGGGCGAGGCGAATGTCCCCAATTGGGTGACACTCCACAACTACATGCGACTCAAACTACTTCTATTCTGGAAAAGAATAGTGATTCAAACATGATATTTTATGATTTAATTATTAAAATAAATCAAACACAGATTCAAAAATATTGATTAAATCCAAGACTGAACCACAAAACCATGTTCTTTATTATTAACTCATTCTGTTTATATTTTCATGATAGTTTAAATTATCATTATAAGTATGATTGAAATTAATTATCCAAAACACAAAAAGATTGTAATTTATTTCATTAAATAATAAAATATAAAAAAGAGATAGATTAGTTGAATTAGATAATGTAAGTGAACTACATTGAGAAGGCCTCTCAAGATAGATGTCGCTGGTCACCACTATGCTGCACTAGGAAAAATATAACTATTTCTGTCCATAACCCATGACAAGAGTGCATCATATTCCCATGTTTAACACTGGGTATGCCGCTAGTTTAATGTCCAGCGGAGTCGGTTACACCAAAGGCGTATCTTCCATGGATTTCTTCAGGCATCTCAAGTTTAACACAGGTAGTCCGAAAGTTTAACGTCTTTCAAAGATATATTGAGAGTTATTAGTAAATCCCATGGAGACAGATCAAATTGGTACATCCCTATGAAGGATCAATAGAAGTTTTTACCAGGTGGATGGATCAGAACACTCTATAAGAGTAGACCCAAGATGGTGTGTCCCATAAAGGAATGATGTAATTCCGTGAAAGATGATCTGGACACCATGAAGGGAAGATCCTAAGGTGAAGGGTACTCTCATAGGGGACACTATTTATTGGGGTTGAACCTCTTGGAGGCCTCCTATGTACCCTGTCTAGGATACAAGGATCAAATCCATGTAGTTTGAAAGGAGGATGAATGGAATCAGGGTGTGCACATATGACATCGACCCAGATACATACTGGGGGTTATGCATGGATATGGGCCCATCGTAAGAGATAGAATATTGGTTGGATGGGTATGTATTGTGTGGGTATTATTCATGGTTAGATGTACAGGTTCTACAAGGATCACCGCTAGGGTGAATATCATGATCTCGCGGGGATGTGGCGGCCTAGGTGATAATTAGTATGGATGATGGAGAGTTGAATGAAGTAGAGTGGGAATGAGATGGGACCATAATGAATATGATGGTGATGTTGGGATTTATCCTCAAAGAGACTTCCTACATTTCCCTGTGGAATTGAATCAAAGTCTGTGTAGTATAGTGGGGGTTCCAACAGCTTACCACTGGTTGGGGTTCCAATGGCTTACCGCTGGTTGGGGTTGACAATGGCTTACTGGTGATTGGGGTTCTAATGACTTGTCATTGATTAGGGAACACAATGGCTTACTGTTAATTGGGATATAATGGACCACTGCTGGATGGATCAAAACAGATTACCACTGGATGGGTCAAAACGTATTACCACTAGATGGGTCACAACGGCTTACCGTTGGATGGGTCCCAACAGCTTACCATTGGATGGGTCATAATGGATTAACACTAGATCGGGTAGACAACAACTTATTGTGGATTATAATTCCAATGACATACTGTCGATTGGGAACACAACAACATATCGTTAATCAGGGTAGAACAACTTACCTTTTTTCAGAGTACAACTGCTTACCGCAAGATGGGTCATAACGGCTTATCGTTCAATGGGTCACAACGGCTTACCGCTGGATTGGTCACAACGGCTTACCACTAGATGGGTCGTAATGGATTAGTGTTGTATGGATCACAACAGCTTACTACTAAATGGGGTTGATTCTCATATAGGATTCCTATATACCATTCATTGGAAAGGATCAAACCCACATAGTTCAAATGGGATGGTGGAAACAGACATAAAGATGGTTGGGACCAATGGGTGTTGTTCTTGAACCTTGTGGAGCCTTCCTCCATACCCTGCATTGGCATGGAAAAATTCCACATAGTTCAGGATGGATGAATTGGTGAACTGATGTGAAGTGGCTAGGACCAAGTAGATGTTGGGCTTGAAATTCATGGAGGTTTCCTACATACCCTACCTGGGCAAGGATCAAAGTACATGTAGTTCAGGATGGGTGACTTGGTGAACCGATATGAAGTGTCTGAGACCAAGTGGGTATTGGTCTTGAACCTCTTGGATGCTCTCTACATACCCTTACATGGAATGTATCAAAGTCCACATAGTTTGGGATGGGTTGGGGCTTACACTCGAGGGTTTCCCAAAGAGGATGTCATGGTCAATGCTTAATCTTAGCCCACGTCATTCATGATTAGTGTGAGAAACAAGAGGCAACAGATACCAGATGATCACGTAGTGAAAGGTGAGTCCGTGGGAAGTGGGGTGGGTCTTATATGTGGTTAGAAGCCCAAAGAGCAAACAGGGGCTTATGCGTGGTTCTTAGGCCAAGGAGATGAAGGTTGGGACTCGCTCCCGAATGGAGGCCCAATGGTAAAAAATCCCAATGGGGGAGTAAATTGTCACTGAATAAGAAAGGAGGAGCAGACGAAGAAAGGAGGAGCATAGGTGATGCCTCTTTCAAGAAAGGCTAGGGGCTTAAACCAAGATGGTTTCCCTTCCCCATGGATAGGTTCCACCTCAACAAAGAGAATCTCATTCCATGTGATGAAGATTTCACTCCCATTGAGATGAGCGGGCGTAGATGACGTCCAATCTGGGGAACAAATCATTGAGTGCACGAGGTGAGGTCCCGGTTTAACTTCATGTGCTAAGGATGATGGTTTTTAGTAGTTTAATGTCCTAAAACTCAGATGATATGGCTTTACTCTACACCCCATGGACTTACATAACTGTCACCCTTTACACCATAGTTAAGGGAAGGCACCGGAAATGTCATGGTTATGGGGTGTCAATGAGGGATCTAATGGGGGTCCACCTTAGTGTGGCTATGTGAAAAAACAATAGCCATTAGTGTGCCTATGCTGAGAAGAATGATGCAAAGCAATACAATAGGAAGTTCCGCCTATGTGACCTTGAAATAACTTCATTAATGCCTAGAGGGTCGTACGAGAAAAGGAGTTATAGAGAAAAGGGGTCCATAGGGAGAAGCCTTGTGAAGCATTGGTGGTCCATGTAGTGAAGGGGCTTCATGAAGGGGTGGAATTTGTGAAGTGAATTATCCAGGCCTATTATTTGGGAGTAGGGGCATATAGATTGTGCTTCGGAAAGTGTAAGGGAATTCACAGAGAAATTCCTCGTGAAGCGAGTGTACCCCGCGAAGTGTAGTGTTGTGAAGTGATGTGCCTCATGTAGCACATTGACCCTACATTAGTATGTCGGTCACATGTGCATGAAGGGTACTTGGAAAAGCATAGGTGCCCCGAAAATACCCGAGTCCCTTGGGGATCCCCTCCCTTCGCAAACACCCATGGGTTCTACGAAGGGAATCCCTCCTCGAAGAGGGGAAGAATTCAAACCAAGGGAGAGGAACTTCGCGATACTAATGTAACCTGAAGATCTCATGGTTCATAGAGCATAGATTGATTCGAGATTTTGGATCTAGAAGGTGAAAGGTTGAAGTATCTGTCCTTTGGGAATGATGGGAGCCTGATATTTATAGGCAATAGGCACCACAGAGCAGATCTCGCTCGATGCGAAGATAGAGTTTGCTTCGCGGTGGGTTCGCAAACGTCAAAGTGGTTTGCAGAGCATCCCACCTCCTTGCTCCACAGTGGGTTTGTGAACGTCAAAGGGGTCTAAAAGGAATCTCTCCTCCTTGCTCCACAGTGGTTTCGTGAATGTCAAAGGGGTTCTCAGATCATCCCGCCTCCTTGCTCCACAGCGGGTTCACAAAGGGGGAGCTTGGCGCCGGACACCGGACCATGGTGGCTCCTAAAATGGCCTTCATTAGGGATCCCCTAATGCTTTCCATTTGTTCTTGTTCTTCCCAAATATTGGCATCAACAATACTCATGTATGATGTGGGTCATTTGAGAGTTAAAATTCCTTAATTAACATGTATAGATCTTATCATCATCTATATATATCAAGGGTTCTTCATCAATGGTGATATCTTTATGTATCTGAGGTTATCCATTTATTGTATCCTATTATGTACTACTTAGAGATTCTTTGGAAATTATTACAAATATTCTTGTTTTAAATCCACTTAATAGGGAACAATAGAGTATATCATCATACATGAATATGGGAGTTGTTATGATGTTAGGATATAACCCTTAAAAGGACCGCCTTCATATCCCTGTAAAAGGAAATATGACCCACATAGTTTAGTTTTTCGTAATGTGGCACATAATATCTTTTGTTTTTATGTGATAAGGACCCAAACATACAGTTTAGAGTCATGTGGAAATTACATTAAGGTAGATGATTCGTAGTCAATGTTTTTTGTGGGACATATCCTGAAAGAGACGAGGGAACATTGGAGGAATGTGGTTTCTGTGGTTGAATTAGACCCTGTTGGGAATATGGATTTGATATAACTGATATGACTTTGTATGATCGGATTTAGAATTCATGGAGCCTTCCAAAATATCCCATTTTTATGGAATCAAATCCCACATAGTTTGGTTGGTCTCGAAGGGGAGTATGGCCCTCTTATAGGATCATTTTGGGTAATACTACTAAAAATGATTCCATGGAAAGATAAAATGTGGGGTGTATAAAATCATGAAGTATTTTTTCAAGGTTTAATCCAAAAGATGATGCTAATATTTAGAGGATTATGATGAGGGCTTACTCATATTGAGGATGCCTATTTAGCTCAGGCACTAAGTGTGTGTCCCATATATAATGATTGTAATAATAATTAGATTTATCATAGTTCAATACAATGGGTAGATCGTTAGGGTGTCATGATCACCACTATCCTCTAATCCCATGTGAATCTTGATTAGTATTATAAACAAGAGGAATAAATGAAGTTGGTAAACCATGCAATCTTATTTTATCATCTAGTGGATGTGGTGAAAAATACCAAAGGGATTAGGATGTGGTGTTGTGTGTTACCACCTCCTATTCCATTTATTATACTGATGTAAGATGTCAAGGATATGTTGGAAAATATAGAGGATAAGGTACTTCCATCTCATCACATTACATTGGAACCTGTCCAATTTTTGGAAAATGAGGAGGGAAGGTATAAGGATGGTGGGGAGAGGGATTGGGTGCCCATCCCCTCTCTAACCCAATGGACAGGAGGTCGAGAGGTGAATGATTGAAACCTCATGCAAGAAAAATATTTGTATTACTCCAAGAGGCATTCCCTAACATTGGTTAATTTATGGATTACTCCTATGGAGGATTCCCATTGATATTTCTTTGGGGTTTACATCAATGGAGGTTGCTTTTTGAACCTTGGTAGGGTGTTAATTCTTAGGAGGATTACCATTGGGATTTGTTTGGGGCTTACTCCTATGGATAATTCCAATTGTGCTTTAGTTGGGGGCTTACTCTTAAGTAGGATTCCCATTGAGCTTTTGTTAAGGATTACTCATTATTAGGATGTCCATTTGAGGTTTGGTTGGGACTTAATCCTAAGGGGGACGTCTATTTCAGGTTTGGATGGAGATTACCCTTAAACACAATTCCCATATACTAGTTAAGGCGTACTCCAAAGGTAGATTCCCTTGTACTTGTTCAACCTAGCATAAGATTCAGATGATGTGGTTTTATTATTTTATCAATTGAAGTTTCTCAATGAATCCAAGAGGATAATATCATATAGTAACATTGGAAATGAGCAAAAAAGGGCATGTTGACTCATGTAATTTTAGAGAGAGTGGAAGAGTATCACAATTATTTGTATGCTCAGGGTGTATGTTAAGGTTGTATTGTAACGCCCCGACCCTAGTTACCCAAAGTTGGTGCATTATTACATAACATTGGCATGATCACAAAAGATCAAGTCTCGAATGGCCGATTAGTTTAGTAGCCTTGGACACACTAGATACATTCATAAGTCCTACATTACGTCATAAAGTGAAAAACTACAATAACATAGTCTCCATAGTTCACACTCATATCACCTAAGACAATCCCTTTAGGTCAGTTATAAAATACTTCATCACATCCTGGGAAAAATAAAACATAGAAAGAGGTGATCTCAGATGATCAGTAAGGATAACAATATAGCGAAAACATTCATAAATAAGTATAAACATTTAAGGCACGTATAACTAAAACAAAATCCTTTCAAACCTGAACATCAGAATAATATGGCATAAATAAAATGAAATAATTCTATTTACTCATTCACATGGATATTATACTAGTCGAATAATCATATGCAATATCAATAACCACTTTCATAATGATGAAATGCATAATGCCAGACTATAAAAACCACATAGTCAAGGCCATGTGCTAAGACTACAAATAAGGTTTTGTCAAGTCCTTGTGCCAAGAAACTAGTTTTTCTCAAGAGACCAACTGATACATCGAGGAGATATAGTGGGCTCCACCCGTCACTTACTAAGTCCAATGCATTCCCCATATGAACAAGATTAAACATAACATTAACATTCGTATTAAAACTAGCATAAAAATGTAAATACTTTATCAATAAACCATGAATGGTATAAAAATAACCCAACCAAAGTCAAACATATCACAAATCTTTCAATACAATATGGAAGTTTTGTATCATAATAAATCAACTTCAAATAATCTTAAAATCCATCAAAAGGATGTCGACATAGATGAAATAAAAACTATATAAGAGAAATATCTCTTTTTTTAAAGCATTTAAAAGTCACATAATTATAAAATAATGCATTTACTTTGAAAATATTCTTATAATCTTGTAATGGAAGCTTCAGAGATTTTATAACGGTAGAAAATACCTGCACTGGCCGTATAATTTAAAAAATACATTCTTACCTTAATTTTATCAAAAAGGTTAAAAAGGACCTTGTTTGGAAAACGAAGAAAAGATTCCTTTATAAACATTTTATAAAAATTCAAACAAGGGTATAAATGAATTTAACCCATAGTCTATAAAATAAGTAGAATGTTTTGAAATAAATTTTTATGAAACATGGATGTGGATGATAAAGAGGTACAGTAGATAATTATCTATTAACAACCTCGGATAATGAAGAGATTGTAGAATAAACCATTAACTTGTAATTTTCCTTGGTCAAGGATAGGTTAACCTATGGTATAATGGTGAAATAATTGTTATTTTATTATACAAGAATCATATACAATAATATGATATCATATATTATCTTTTAACATTGCTTTGTTAATAATATCATAGTATTATCGTCGTTTTAGTTATTAACAGATTCGTTTTCCTTTATATTGTTTCTTATGTGAGTCATATTTGTTATGGATGGGATGTATATTATTCATATCCATAATGATATCAAGTCTTTAAAAATTATTTTTAATCATCAAATGAAAAATAGTCTTGAATGGATATGATGGGGAATGAATCTCATCGCTATGTGGAGATGGTAATCTTTCCGTACGCACGAGAAACAATATCATTCTTTTGATATTAAAATAATATATAATAGGATGGTATATCAAATATACAGAATCATTATCATGTTATATTTATTATTTACATGAATTACGCATCATTATTATACCAATCCATATAATAATGTATTGAATAAAAATTACACCATGATGTGAAGACGGTAAGCCATACGTACGCACGTATAGTGTCATGTTATTCAAAGGATGGATAGAATAATGAATTTTGTTGTAACATATTTATAATAACATAACAGTATATATAAGATAATAGAGTTATTATTTTATAATTGAAACAACAGTGAAAAAGGAAGTTGAAGAAGAAAGAAACTTGAAAGAGGTGGTGAGATATTTACCTCTTCTTCGGGTTCTTCCTTTTTATTTGATCAAAAGGGTTCCTTATGTTGTCTTTATGACTAAAGTAAATCCTCTAAGATAAAGTGAGGAAAGTTGTGAGGATATTTGGGAAGTGGTTGATTGCATCAAAAGGATTTGAATGTGTGAATTAGAGAGAAGATGGAGTTCCCTTTTATAAGAGGGGTGAGGGGAACCTTAGGAATAGATAAAAATTTTATTTTATAATAAACTCATTTTCAATTTCTAAGGGCACGGAAATGGATTCTTTAAAGGCTAAGATGGGGATGGGTCGAACACCACTCAACCAATCGGGTTTATATAGGTTTGGGTCAGTATATAAACATTATCATTTAGATTTAACTCTTTGTTAAACAGTTTGACTTTTACCATGTCTCTTTGTATTTTTATATTATATGGTTAATAAACATACTATATACATACAATTGAACCCCAAATTGATCATTAATGATACACCTATCATTATATATGTCCTTTGGCTGAACCTTATATTTTTAGGTATATAATTTCAATTAATAATTTAATATTTATTTTAGAAACTCTTTTATGTCAATTTTTAAACTATTTGGTATTTTCTTTTTTCTAAATTCATAACAGCATTATTAATTAGAAAAAAATTCCTCCAAACAACCCTAATATGTCATATTAACCTAATAAATTTGTGAAATTCTTAAAAATTCTCAAATCACATTTATTTGGGTATGTAAAATCTCAATTATTTTCATATTTAATTAATAAGGTAATTACTGCATCACTATTGTGTCATAAATAAATTAAATTATCTAATGTATAAAAATTATAAATAAAATACCATTATGTAGGAAATATTTTTATATTTCCAATGAATATTTATAATAAAATTTATCTTATGTGTAACCATATATTAAAAACGTATTAGTTGTTAAACTTTGATTTTAACACTTTTAGCTCTTCTTTGAATTAAATATTAATAAATGTCCTAATCTAGTCCAAGTTGACCAAAGAGGTTCATATTTTTTTACTAAGGTTTTTTTGTCTAATTATAATTAGCCAATAGAATTAGGACATGTGTTAGGGTAATAATAAAATAATTTTTACCCTTAATTACCCTATTTACTTTTAATCGTGGTAAATAAAAGTAAAAAGTTAATATTCACCAAAAATTATTATTATCTTATTGAACCAAATTTTACTAATTGATATTAATCGTGTATCTTGAAATTTTAGAAATTCCACTCACAGAAGTTGTAAAATTATGTTTTATGTGAAGTTGAAAATTATCCTAGGAGGTGGGTAAAAGACGGTGAAAAGTTCAATAAATTATATATATATATATAATTATTCTAAACTAACTCTAATGAATTACATTGAAATTATATAGGTATTATGTATCTATTTTGACCGTAATTAAATTGGAATAAAATAAATAATTATTTTAATAAAAATTCGGTTTTTCACTATATCTCAGTGTTTTTCACTATTCATCAAAAATTGAATGTTTTCAGAAAAATACCAAAAATTCACCCTAAGATAATTTAGATATTCAAAATCCAATAATGAAGTCAATTTTTAAAAATAAAATTTATAAAATTTAAAAAAGTTGTTATTACTATTCATAACGGCTACATTGATTGGTTGTGGTGTGTGTTAGAACTTGAAGTTGTGTACAACACATGCTACTGTTTTATTCAAAGAGAAGCATACTGTGGAAGCCTTCAGTATTACATTCTCCCATCCTTCAAATAATTTTATCCCCAAAATTTCTAGATATTATTTCATAAAAAGACTCGGGTGGTTCTTCATCATAAGTTCCTCGGGTTCCCACGTTGCCTCTTCCATCTTATGGTTTCTCCATAGAACTTTTACCAGACGAGTCGTCCAGTTTCTCAGCACTTGTTCTCTTGTATCAAGAATCTTGATAGGCTCTTAGTAATAAGATAGTTCGGGTTCCAGTTCTAATTCCTCATAGGAGAGTACATGTGTTGGGTGAGGCATGTATTTTTTCAACAGTGATACATGGAACACATCATGATCTTTGGAGAGACATGGCGGCATTTCCAAATGGTAAGCTACAACCCCAATTCATTCAAGAATTTTGACAGGTCCTATGTACTTGGGACTTAATTTTCCCTTTTTACCAAAACGTATAACACCCTACCATGGATATACCTTCAAGAAAACATGATCTCCTACCTGAAATTCTGAATCCTTCCTTTGGTTATCAGCATAGATCTTCTACCTACTTTGAGCTACTTTGATGTGGTTTTGGATTACCTTCCCCTTTTCCATCGTTTCCTCCTCCAGTTCTAGGTCTACGAGTTTTCATTCACCAACATCATCCCAACAGGTTGGTGTGGGACATCTCTTTCCATAAAACGCTTCATATGGTGCCATCCGAATACATGAATGGAAGCTATTATTATAGGAAAAATCTACCAGAAGTAAATATTGATCCCACAGATCCTGAAAGTCAAGTGAGCAAGATTTCAACATGTCTTTTATGGTTTGAATTGTCTGTTATGATTTTCCATTAGTTTGGGGGTGGTAGGCAGTGCTCAAACGAAGCTCAGTTTCCAGGGCTTTCTGAATAATTTTCCAGAATCTTAACGTAAAACGTGGATCACGATCAGAAAAAATCGATAGGGGTACTCCATGAAGTCTCACTACTTCATTCATATATAGTCTTTCTAGATGTTCAAGTGGTCGATCTTCTCTTATAGCAATAAAATATGCTGACTTTGTAAGACGATCAATAATGACCCATATTGTATCGTTCCTTGTATGAGTCTTTGGTAGTCCCATGACAAAGTCCATCGTGATATTATCCCATTTTGACTCAGGTATGGGAAGAGGTTGCAATACTCCTCTAGGCTGTTGCCTTCTAGTTTTCACTTGTTGACAAACCATACATCTTGACACAAAATCAGCAATCTCCCTTTTCATTTTTCCCCCAAAAATGTTCCTTCAAATCTCTATACATCTTACCACTACCAGGGTGTATAGAGAAATTGATACTATGAGCATCATCCAACAAGTCCCTTTTTAGATCAGATATATCGGGAACACAAAGTCTCTTCACAAATTTAAAAATTCCATCAACATATACGAAGTCACTCAATCTCCCATCATTCACAGCATTAATCTTCTTTTTAAACTCTTCATCACCGGTCTGGGAACTCTATATCCTTTCTAATAAATATGGTTTGTAAACCATTTGAAAATGTATTGATGTTTAACCTTCCATGATGATTCCCATATCCATCTTTACTAGATCCATATATATAGGATCCCTTTAAAATCTCATTTGGTTCAAAAATCCCTGATCCTTTCTTCTCAAAGCATCTTCCACCTTATTTTCCTTCCTCAGGTGGTAGTGTATTGTGCAATCAAAATCCTTGAGTAGTTCAAGCCATCGAATTTGCCTCATGTTGAGTTCTTTCTGTGAGAAAAATATACTTCAAACTCTTGTGATTAGTATATATATCACATTTTTCACCGTAGAGATAATGACTCCATATCTTCAGAGAAATGATTACAACATCTAACTCAAGATCACGAGTAGGATATTTTATCTCATGAACTTTTAGTTGGCATGATGCATAGGAAATAACCCTATCATTCTGCATAAGAACACAACCAAGTCCTTTATTTGAAGTATCCCTATAAATAATAAACCCATTATTCCATGATGGTAGAGTCAATATAGGATAATTGACTAATCTTCTCTTCAGTTCTTCAAAATATTATTCACACTCTTTTTTTCAAACAAATTTAACCCCTTTTTATGTGATCTTGGTTAATGGGTGAGCCAATCGGGCAAAATTTTGGATGAAATGTCGATAATAACCTACCAAACTAATAAAATTGCGTACCATGGTAATACTCATTTGTGCTGGCCATTCTTGGATTGCTCTTGTCTTAGAAGGATCAATAGAGATTCCTTCCTTAGAGACAATATGGTCACGAAAAGAAATATCTTGAAGCTATAATTCACACTTGCAAAACATCCCATATAATTCATGTCTTATCAGAGTCTTCAGGATAATGGGCAAGTGATTTTCATGAACTTCGTATATTTTGGAGTATACCAAAATATCATCAATAAATACCACTAAAAATTCATCAAGATATTCCTTGAAATCTCTATTCATTAGATCCATGAAAATAGTGGGTGCATTAGTCAGCCCAAAAGGCATTACTGTAAACTCGTAATTCCCATACCTGGTTAGAAATGCTATTTTCGAAATGTCTTCCTTCTCCACACACAACTGATTATATCCAGATTGAAGGTCAATCATTGAAAAATATTGAGCTCCATGAAGTTGTTCGAATAAATCATCAATTCAAGGTAGGGGATACTTGTTCTTTATTGTTATAGCATTGATCTCCATGTAGTCAATGCACAACCTCATAGATCTATCTTTATTCCTAACAAAAAGAAAAAGGGCTCCCCATAGAGAAACACTAGGGATAATAAATATCTTATTACTCTATTCCACTAGTTGTTTATTTAGTTCCACTAATTCTATAGTTTCCATTCTATAAGGGGATTTCGATATGGGCCTTGAACTAGGGATTAAATCAATGGAAAACTCAATTTCTTGTTTTGGAGGATGTCCAGGTAAATCTTTTGGAAACACATCAACATATTCTCTCACAATAGGTACTTCCTATATTTTAACATTATTTTTCTCACCCATAGTCATTTCATTCTCTTGCTCCCCAATAATTGAATTTAGTTGAGCTACTAGGGGTGGATCTAGATAAGAATTAGGTGGTGACGATTCTTATCTAAAGATAAATTTTTCATTATCAACGTCATCAAAAATAGTAACCTCTTTCTTCTTAAAATAAATTTTTGCATCATGGTCCCAAATCCAATCCATACCAAGGATTATATCAAATTCAATCATGGGTAGGACTATGAGATCCTCAGAAAAAAAAACATTTATATGCCCTAATGGGAACGAATTCATAGAACTTTGTAGCAATGATAATTTCCTTAAGATTTATTACTAACAACTCCATTGTAAAATCAAATAGGAAATATCTAATTTTCTTATAAAACTGGGATGATATGAAATAATGTGATGATCCAGAATCAAATAAATTATTGGTTAAACTTGAGAAAAAGCATTAAATTACCTACCACCACATTATTCAGAGCTTCAACCTCAGCAGTATTGATCGCATAAGCTTGGCCTTGACCCCTTGTCCTTTTTTGATGTATGTTTCCCTGACGCTTAGGACATTCATTTGCATAGTGTCACATCTCCCTGCAATTGTATCATTTAAAATATGTAGCTTCTTTCTTCCCCTTGCAATCACGATCTTGGTGGCCTTTTTCACCACACCTATAACAGACTCTCATTCCCTATAATCTAGTACCATGGTGTTTCTTCCTACATTTACAATAGGATATATATTCAAATTTTCCCTTCTTACCCTTATTTCCATTTCAAGAGTGATCGGCAGATCTCTTCTTCTCTTGCTTTGCTTTAAAGTCATAAGACTTAGAGAATTATTTTTCTATCTTGATAGTATATGAAATAATATATTTTTATGACGAGATTGATTGTGAGACTAATGCTCGATGAAGAAATGGTGTTAACCCATCAATGAAACGATCAATCTTACTTCTTGGTTTACATATATAATCTGCAGCATGCCTCGCTATCCTTGTACAGTTAGACTCTTACTTTGCGACATTCACATCCTCCTTTTGCCTTAGACTCAGAAATTGCCTTTCCATATCTTCTCGACGGTCATGAGGAAAGTATTTTTCTATGAAAAGATCTTTATACTCCATCCATTCCATATTTGATACTTCATAATATTCCTTTTTGTTTTGAATAAATGACTACCATTGATCAGCATCTCCAATGAGGCAGTAAACTGCCTTGATAACTTTTTCTATTTCACTACTCCCCAAGGCCTGGAATATTTCTCTAAGGAATTTATCCATTTCTCAGCTAATAATGTATTTTTTCTCCCATTGAATGTTGGTGGTTGTTGCCTCATGAAGCGATCTAACATTGATCCTCCAGGCTGTGGATAAGGGTGATTTCTACGGGTAAGGTTATTATTCATAACCTGAGTGAGTAGTTCCAGAATGGTGGTAAGCTGATCAGCACCAACTGTATCACCAGCTCCACTATAATTATTTTTAACAGGAGGTAAATACCTACATGGAGTGCTTGAATTGATACAATTTCCATTCCTTCCACTAGGTTCCTTTTCTAAACAATGGCATAAACTAGATTAGTTTATGAATTGAAATACATAATTCGAAACTTGAAAAACACTTAACATAAATTGAATAGTTTATGAATATAATCCATAATCATAAAAATGTTTTTTGAGGAAGTATATAGTCATAAACCCTTCATAATTTTTTTAATGAAAATGATAATTATCCTAAGCATATCCCATAGGAGTGTCATAACCAAAGGTGAAGCAAGGCCCGTTGTCGTGCAACAATTCTCATTCGAGTATAGATCAAAGCAGTGTTTTCAGGTATTACCCCTAGGTACATCTATGCCAGAGCCACCTCTACCTGCTCATATCCAGACATGGATATATTTCTTGGAAAACTCACAAAATCTATACAATAACAAAATTCTAGGAAGTTCTTCTCTACTAATCTTAAAATTCCATCTTATGTCTATGTGCTCAAATAAGATTTTATATAAATATAGCTTCCAAGGTTTGTACAACATTTCCTCTAATACCAAATGTAATGCCCTGACACCAATTTCCTAGAGTTGGTGCATTATTACATAACATTGGCATGATCACAAAAGATCATGTCTCGAAAGACCGATTAGTTTAGTAGTCTTGGAAACACTAGATACATTCATAAGTCTTATATTACATAATAAGGTGAAAAACTACAACAACATAGTCTCAATATTCCACACTCATATCCCCTTAGACTATCCCTAATGGTCAGTCATAAAATACTTCTTCACGTCCTGAGAAAAATAAAACATAGAAAGGGGTGAGATCAAATGCTCAGTAAGGATATCAATATAGAAAAAACTTTAATAAATAAGCATAAACATTTAAGGAAATTTTTAACTAAAACAAAAGCCTTTCAAACATGAACTTCAGCATTATATGGAAAAAATAATGTGAAATAATTCCATTTACTTATTCACATGGATGTTCTACTAGTCAAATAATCATATGCAATATCAATAACCACTTTCACAATGATGGAATGCATAATGCCAGACGATCATATCCACATAGTCAAGGCCTTGTGCCAAGACTACAAATAATATTTTGTCTAGGCCATGTTCCTAGACACTAGTTTTTCTCATGAGACCTACGGATGGATGATGGAGCTATTGCGGGCTCCACCCATCACTTACTAAGTCCAATGCATTCCTCATATGAACAGGTTTAAACATAACATAAACATTTGTATTAAAACTAGCATAAAAATGTCAATACTTTATCCATAAAACATGAATGGTATAAAAATATCACATCCACATTCAAACATATCACAAAACCTTCAATAAAATATGGATGTTTTGTATCATAATAAATCAACATCAAATAAGTTTAAAATCTATCAAAAGATGTTGACATAGATGAAATCAAAACTATTTGAGAGAAATATCTCTTTTTTTAAATTATTTAAATGTCACATAATTATTAAAATAAAACATTTAATTTTAAAATATTCTTATAAGATTGTAAGGGAATTTTCGACGATTTTATAATGGTGGAAAATAGCTGTATCCGCGGTATAAGTTAAAAGAGACATTCTTACCTTAATTCTATCGAAAAGGTTAAAAAGGACCTTGTTTGGAAAATGACGGAAATATTCCTTTATAAACATCTTATAAAAATTCAAAAATGGGTATAAATGACTTTAACCCATAGTCTATAAAATAAGTATAATGTTTTGAAATACATTTTTAAGAAACATGGATGTGGATGATAAAGAGGTCCTAGTAGATAATTACGTATAAACAAAATCGAATAATGATGAGATTGTAGAATTAACCCTTACCTTGTACTTTTACATGGTCGAGGGTAGGTTAAAATTCTGTATAATGTTAAAATAATTGTTATTAAATAACAAAATAATCATGTACATTAATATGATATCTTATATTATCTTTTTACATTGCTTTGTTAATAATATCTTAGTATTATCGTCATTTCGGGTGTTAAAGGATTCGTTTTCCCTTATATTCTTTATTATGTGAGTCATATTATTTATGTATGGTATGTATCTTATTCATATCCAGAATTATATAATGTCTTAAAACATTATTTTTAATCATCAAATGAAAATTAGTCTTGAATGGATACGATGGGGAATGAATCTCATCGCTATGTGGAGATGATAATCTGTACGTACGCACGAGTGACGATATCATTATTCTGATATTAAAATAATATATAATTGGATGGTATATCATATATATAGAATAATTATAATATTATATTTATTATTTACATCAATTACACATCATTATTATACCCATCCAAATAATAATGTAATGAATAACAATTACAATGACGTGGAGACTGTAAGCAGTACGTACGCAGGTATGGTGACATGTTATTCAATTGATGGATATAAAAATGAATTTGGTTGTAACATATTTATAATAACATAACAGTATATATAAGATACTAGGGTTATTATTTTATAATGGAATCAATAATGAAAAAGGCAGTGTAAGAACAAAGGAACTCGAAAGAAGTGGTGAGATATTTACCTCTTCTTCAGGTTCATCCTTTTGATTTGATCAAAAGGGCTCCTTAAGTTGGATTTAAGACTAAAGGATGGCATCTAAGATGAAGTGAGGGAAGTTGAGAGGTTACTTGGGTAGGGTTTTCCTGATCCAAAAGGCTTTGAAGGTGTGAATTAGAGAGAAGAGGGAGTGCCCTTTTATAAGAGGGTTGAGGGGAACCTTAGGAAAAGCTAGAAATGTTATTTTATAATAAAATAATTTTCGGTTTCTAATGGATCCAAAATAGATTATTTAATGGATAAGGTGGTTATGGGTCGACAACCACTCAAAAAATAGGTTTTAGATTGGTTTGGGTCGCTATATTAACTTTATCTTTTAGATTTAACTCTGAGTTAAATAGTTTGAGATTTACCATGTGTCTTTGTATTTTTATATAATATGGTTAATAAACATACTATATATTTCCAAGAGATCCTAAAGTGGTTAATTAATGATACACCTATAATTATATAAGTCTTTTGTCCTAACCATATATTTTTAGGAATATAATATCAATTAAAAATATAATATTTTTTAAAAAAACGTTTTTATGTAAATTTTGACACTATTTGGTATTTTGTTTTTCCTAAATTCATAAAAGCATTATTACTTACAAAAAAATTCATCTAAACTACAATAATATGTTATATTAACCTATAAAATTAGTTTAATTCTTAAAAAGTCACAAATTACATTTATTTGGGTATTTAAAATATCATTTATTTTAATATTTCATTAATAAGGTAATTACTGCATCACTATTGTGTCATACATAAATTAAATTATTAATGTCTAAATATTATAAATAAAATAAAATTATGTTGGAAATATTTTTATCTTTATGATGAATATTTATAATCAAATTTATCTTATGTGTAACCATATATAAAAAATGTATTAGTTATTAAACTTTGATTTCAAATATTTTAACTCTTCTTTGTATTAAATAATAATAAATGTCCTAATCTAATCTAAGTGGACCAAAGAGGTTCATATTTTATTCCTAAGGATGTTTTTGTGGAATTATACTTATCCAATAGAATTAGGACAAGTTTTAGGGTAATAATAATATCATATTTACCCTTAATTACCCTATTTACTTTTAACTGTGGTAAATAATAGTAAAAAGTTTTTATTCAACAAAAAAAAAATTCTTATTAAACCACATTTTACTCCTTGATATTAACTGTGTCTCTCGGATTTTAGAAATTCCCTCACAGAAGCGGTAAAAGTAATTTTTATGTGAATTTGAAAATTCTCTTTGGAGGTGGGTAAAAGACGGTGAAAAGTTCAATAAAATATTTTTATATCTAAAATTATTCTAAACTGACACCAATTAATTACATTGAATTCATATAGGTATTATGTATCTATTTTTACATTATTTAAATTTTAATAAAATAAATAATTATTTAAAAAAAATTCGGTTTTAAACTATAACTCAGTGTTTTTCACTATTCATCAAAAATTGAAAGTTTTTAGAAAAATAACAACAAATCTACCTAAGCTAATTTCGATATATTCCAAATCCAAAAATGAATTACATTTTGAAAGATAAAAGTTATAAAATTTCAAAAAGTAGGTATTACTATTTATAACATCTACTTTGATTGGTTTTGTTGTGTGTTATAACTCGATGTTGCGTACAACACACGCTACTGTATTATTCAAAGAGAAGCGTACCGTGGAAGCTTGGGTGTTACATGTATAAGGTTAAAACAAAAATTCCCTGAAACCGACCAGAATATTTTGCAGCCCGCCTCTCAATTTTTCAAGGGGTCAATTATGGTAGTGAAGGGACCAAACTGGAGGAATTACACCACAACTTAACATTGATCCCAAGATGGTATGCAAGGGTGTAGCCTTTATGTTATAGATTATAAGGTTCGCCATGCTGGGTTACCTATGGGGGGTCACCCAGGTGGGTCACCCAGCTCGTTCGGCTAGGTATGGTTCGCCTAGGTATGGGTCACCCAGGTGGGTTTCATAAGTGGTTCTCATCGGTGGTTCACCCAGGTATGGGTTACCCAGGTATGGGTTACCCAGGTATGGGATGCATAGCTATGGGTCACCCAGGTGGGTCTCCTAGGTGGTTCAACTATGTATGGTTTGCATAACATGGGGTCGCTAAGTGGGTCACTCATGAACTAGAATGGGGGCCTCATCCTAGTGAGGGAGGACCTTGGTAGGTGTCCCAAGTATGGAAGTACTAAAAGGTAAAGGATCTATGTGGCTAGAGCCCTCTCCTTGGTTCTTTATCAAAGAGTTCAGTCATCGTCTGAAAACATATGGTGGAGGGGTCTAATAATAGACCCACAGGTGGGCTTGCATGAATGCACCTATGTAGAGAGGCATGTCTGGATGTTCCTATGTGTATAGGTCTATGCTAATGCGCTTACATATATTTCCTAATTGAATGGTCTCCATGGTGAGAAGTTTTCATTATAATATTTGTATATCTTTTGGGAGCTGTAAATTTTGATTCGTTAGGCTGTTTTGGACCCGCAGAAAGTAAAATCAATGATTTTAAGGAGAGATTTAAAAATTTTTATATGAAGAATACACAAATTCTCATCAAAATAAACTAGTAAATTAGATTTTGATTTTTCATCACCATTAAATTAACTTTATTTTAAATCAACAACCTAATCACGGAGGGAGGTTCTTTCCACATATCCCCCATTAATGAGTACTCTTTTGGAACATGGAAATACAGATTACAACTTCTTCTGCCATTGTGAAACATCCCTAATGAATCCTAATTTTTTTCAAATTGAGTAAATTATCAATTCTATGAAAAATTCCCTGGAACAAATTTTGTGGTGTAAATAGTATTACAGGAAGTGACAATGCCATATTTTGTGTATATGATTGTAACACCCCAAAAATAGAATCTCAGAGCCATTGCATTACTTTATTAGATTGGAATATATACAAGATTAAAATCCCAAAGGACCAAATAGTATAGTAGTTTTTGGGGAAATATGTAACATATATGATACCCATAATATATTAGGAAAACAAATAATCCTTATATAAGTAAAATAATTTCATCCTTGAAATCTTACTCAAATATTTCTTCTTTGTCGACTATGGAAATGAAAAAAATAATAGTGAGATCAAATTCATTGTAAGGGATATTGTTGGTCCAAAACATCGGAAGGGAGAAGGATAATATGAAAGTGTCGGATGCTGTGTCATGAAGACCTTTCACAGAGTGCAATGGCCCTATGAGCCCACTACGAAGCGAGGAGGTGGGATTCTCCACAAGCCGATTTGACGTTTGTGAGCCCACCGTGAAGCGAGGAGGAGGGATAATCCATGATCCCCTTTGATGTTCACGAGCCCATCATGAAGCCAGGAGGAGGGATGCTCCATGATCCCCTTTGATGTTCATGAAACTGCCGGGAAGCCAAAGGGAGGGATGCTTCACGATCCCCCTTGACGTTCACGAATCCACCACATAGTGGAATCCATCTTCACGCTGAATGAGCACTGCTCTGCGGCACCTCTTACCTATAAATACCGGCCTCCCCCCAGTCCCAAAGTAAAGATCATCCATCCTTTCCTCTTCCTGGCACTCAAATAACGAAGAACATTCAACTCTACGAAACATGAGCTTCTCAAGGTACTTTTGCTCCGTGATTTTCCTCCCCTTTTCCTTGTTTTCACCCCCTCTTTCAAGAGGGATGCCTTTTGGGAAGCCCACGGGCCTTTGAGAAGGAAGAAGATCTTCATGGGGACTCGGGTCATTGTGAAGCATTTATGCTTAACGAAGCACCCCCATGCACACATGACTCAAATGCTAAGGCTGAGTCATTGTGCTTCATGAAGCACATTTCTTCACAGGTCGTTGCTTCATGAGGCACCCATGATTCGTAGGGCTTTGCTTCGCGAACGCCCTTCCACTTCACGAAGCACCTCTTCTATATACCTATTCTCTGTGCTTAGGCTAGTCCACATAACTTCACGTAGCCCGCATGTTCACGAAGCCCTTCCATTTTATGGAGTACCAGAGCTCTACGAGGTCTCTACTCATAAACCCCTTTGCCCTGCAACTCCCCCTCCCGTGCAACCACCTAGGTTTGCACAAAGTAATTTCAAAGTCCCTTGCATGACACTCCTAGTTCCATTGATTCACCTCGTGCTTATTTTCATAAGAATGGTAATGTGGACCCCCAATTGATCCCTCCATAACACCCATATCCATGGCATTGTCTGTCCCCTCTCTTCACCAAGGTGTAGAGGGTACCAGTTAAGTATGTCCTAGGGGTACAGAGTGAACCCAACTTATCCGAGCTGCATGAAGTTAAATTTCCAAGCACCATCAACCTCAGCACATGATGTTAAACTGTGACATCCATCCATGCATCCTATCTGGGGAAATGGCAACCACTCTATTGTAATCCCCTAGATTTTCTTGCAGGAGGTAATACCCCTATTCCTCCCTTCTTTTCGGGTAACAAATGCGGAGTAAATAAGGTTTTCCTTATGACTTTTCCAATCCTTCTTGTTTTGAAAATCACAAACACCTAATCTATAAGGAAAATCTCTTTTATATGGAAAATTTATTTCATAAGGAAAATCGCTTTTATATGGAAAATTGCTTTCATAAGGAAAATCGCTTTTATAAGAAAAATTGCTTTTATAAAGAAAATTTATTTTATAAGGAAAATATCTTTTGTAAGAAAAATTATCACTATCATATTTTCATTATCTACATCCATATATTTCATAAGTATAAGATTCGGATTCATTTCTATATTCTTGGAATCGTTTGAAACTTTGATATGAAGAATTCTGTTTTAGGTTCCGAATTCTGGATGAGAACTGTAATGAATTTTCACTCCGAATTCCAGATGAGAACTGTAATGAAGTTTCACTCCGAATTCCAGATGATAACTGTAATGATGATTTATTCCGAATTCCAGATACGAACTCTGATAAAGTTCTACTCCGAATTCTGGATACGAATTCTCATTACGAATTCTGATGACGAATTCTCATTACGAATTCTGATGATGAATTCTCATTATGAATTCTGATGACGAATTCCCATTCTGAATTCTCATTCCGAATTCACCTATTAAACAGAATCTTATTATCTTTGTATTATACACTCCGAATTTATTTAGATTCCCAATATTATATTTTTTAGACTACGAACTTTCATTTTTCATACACTTTCATAATTTTTCTACTCTTTGACATTCTGTTTACACTCCGAACCATCACTCCGAACATTTGTGTTAAACTTAAAACGATGTCATACATTCTGTTACACTTGTTTTGTTATAAAACGATGTCGTCTATTCTGTAATAAACTAACCATTGGTTAATTAACACGTGTACAGGTCCCTCCGATTTTTAGGGAAAATATGACTGTTGGAAAGGAGGTCGACCTTGCCTATAAATAGGAGCTCATTTGAAAGAGCTGATAATAACTTCGTCGACATTGTTCACACATGTTATTGAAGTGATTTCTAGAGAGAGAGGCTCTTATTAACTCTCAAAGCTTCATGCGACTCCGAATGTTGGTGATTACATTTGAGGACTTCTGGGGATAGGAAGACAGAGGTGCCGACTACCTTGAAGTTCGAGGGCTTCCTTGCTGAGGAAGACAGAGGTTCCAACTACCTTGAAGTGGAGGGCTTGCAGAGATAGCAAGACAGATATTCCGATATTCGTATCGAGGGCTTACCCTGGTGTGGGTAAGATATACTTGCTTGAAAGTATAAATCAAGGGACCTTTATCCAAGGTAGTTGGATACCCTTCTATTTGGGTTAAAAGACTTTTATCTTGTTACTTGTAGTTTTACTACTTGTTTGTTTCCACTTCACATTGTATTGTAAGGAAAGTATAACATTCTTATACATCTTTACTTGTACTTTGATAATTTTAGATTCTATACGATTTAAGGTAGAATCTCATTTTGTAATATTTAGTTATGTTTCAATTTCCAGATCTAAATTTCCAGAACCTACTTTCGGAATCTCTTTCCAGTTTTAAGAAAGTTCATAGGACTTGAAGTTTATAACTTCATTCCTTTTTCCAAGATTTCAATTTGTGTTAGAGGTGTTGTGAATTTTCTTAGTTTATCTTTGTTAAACTTATCTCTTTCCTTTGCTTAAGGAAAACATAGTTATTCGTAAATAACTTTAAAGGTTCCAAAGGAATTTTTAAAGTATACAATTCACCCCCCCCCCCTCTTGTATATTGAGCATCTACATCATTATTTCGATCCTACAATTGGTATCAGAGTAGGTCTCTGAAATACCTATACTCACGTATAAGTTTTTCTTGCTCACTTTATTATTCCGAACTTTTCCATTCTGAACTTTGTCATTATGAACTTTCTCATTCCGAACTTTGTTATTATGAACTTTTTCTACTAACAAGTTTGCGTGCCGAAGGTTATTTTTAGTATGGCAGGAATTAATGTTGGTTCCATTGATAACCTAAATCCTACAAGAATACCAATATTTGATGGTAATTACTATGAATACTGGAGAGATCGAATGAAGACTTTTTTTATAAATATTGGAGTGGACAAATTTGTTATGCTTACTGGTGATTATAAAATTCCTGATAAGGAAGTTAGAACTTTCACTAACCAGTAAAAGCAAGAGTATCAACTCAATTATAAGGTATGCAATACCTTACTTTGTTCAATGAATAGAAGAATATATATCCAAATTTCTTCTTGTGAAGCAGCTAATTGTATCTGGAAGAAGTTAGAGGTTACACACTTTGGAACTTCTAAAGTGATTGAAACTAGGAGAGCTATGGTTAGAGCTGAATACCATGGCTTCAATTTTCCTTATGGTGAACCAATATGTAAAGTTCAATAGAGGGTTATGACTATTGTCAATAGTTTATAGTCTATGGGAGAGAAAGGGTTAGATGATGAAGCACTTGTGGATAAGATAATTGATATTATGCCCAATGAGTGGGAATCGAAAAGAACTACTATAGATGAGAACAGGAAGGTCACTCAAATTTCTCATGATGAGTTATTTGGAACTCTTCTCCAACATGAAACCAGAATGATGAGAGATGCAAATAATATCAAAAAGAAGAATGGAAATGGTACAATCGCTTTTACAACAACATCAAATCAAATGAAAGCTAAGACTCCTGAGAGAGTAACCAGAACCAAGTCTAAGAAATTCATTTTCCAATCAGAATCTAGTGAGAGTGAAGTCTCTGAAAATGAGGTAGAAAATCTTGCTCGAAGGATGAACAAGATAGATGGCAGAGAAATTTCCAATCCAAGTATAAGAAAAAGGACATGAAAGATAAGAAAGATGGAAAAGTTACTTGTTATGAGTGCAAGAGAGCTGGAAATATTAGACCAGATTTCCCTTTGCTCAAAAAGAAAGAAAGAAAATAAATGCATTCAGACAAGAACAGAAAGAAGTTTTATAAAGCCAAAGCTAAGAAAGTTCTGAAATCAAATGACACCTGGAGTGCCCGTGGTGGTGACTCTTCAGATGAATCTTATGATTATGAATCTTAATGACAGAATAATCTTGGTCTTATAGCCAGATTACCTATTGATAATCATTTTTTTATGGCTAAGGTACGAAATGTTGAATCATTGACCAATGTTTCTTTAAATTCTAATGATAGTAAGTATTATAACTCTTCATATTAAGAATCCTATTCTGATGAAGAAAATACTTTACCTACTTATGAATAAGTTTCTAGGTTTTTTGAACTTCTTGAGATTGAGAATTACAAACTCAATAAAAAACATGATAAGGCAAACTCTAGAAATTCTATTCTTACAAAAGAGATATCAGATCTTTCTAAAGATCTTGATAGGAAAAATGCTGATTTTGAAAGTATTTCAAAAAAATCTTGAGGAAGTATGTTCTGAGAATAACAAACTCTATAAAGAGCTAGTAAAAGTAATTTCTAAGAAAAATATTTTCAATCCTAACTCTAGTGATAAAACTAATGATTTTGAGGATAAAAACTTGGTTTTAAAACTCATGTCCAAAATCTTTTCCTTAAAGAAGTGTTTATCAAACTTTACCCATGGTAAGGAAAATTTTGATAAAATGTATTCTCAAATACGACCTTCAAGAGATAAATCCGGATTTGGTTATACCCATGCTAAACCAATTTTTAGTAACAATTATTTTTTTCCTCAAAGTGCCCCATTTTGTACCAAGTGTCAATGTGGTGGTCACTGGGCAAAGAATTGTTCCTTAAACAAAACCCAATCTCTAGGATTTCACAAAGCTTATTTCTCTAAGAAGTTATGGGTAACTAAAATTTTGTTATCTAGAAATCTCGGATCCAAACAAGTTTGGAGTCTGAAAGTCTAATTCTCTTCTTGATTTCAGGAAAATAAAGTGAGTACCAGCAACATTACATGGTACATGGATAGTGGATGTTCCCGGCACATGACTGGTAACAAAAGCTATTTTGAAAAAATTATCAAAACGAAAGGTGGAAAGGTAACTTTCAGAGATAATGCTAAGGGAGAGATTATTGGTATTGGTAATATTGTTCTTCTAGGTAAAACCTAGACCTCAAATGTTCTTTTTGTTAAGGGTCTTAAGCACAACCTCATTATCATAAGTCAGTTATGTGATGAAGGATACCTTGTGAATTTTAGGAATGATAAGTTCTTAGTTCACAATTCCAAGGAAGAATTTATTCTCTCAGCCAATAGGCAAAAGAATGTTTACACCTTAAATTTATAAGACCTTAGGAGCCATGATTTACCTTTCCTAAGTGCAATGGAAGATCATTCCTGGTTATTCCATAGAAGACTAGGTCACTATAACCTTAGAAACTTATGTAAACTATCTAAGAAGAAACTAGTTAAGGATCTACCGGAGATTAGATTTTATTCTTCTAAAGTTTGTGATCATTGTCAATATGGAAACCAACATAAATCTAGTTTTAAATCAATTTGTGAAGTCTCAAAAACTGATGCATTACAGTTAGTTCACATGGATCTTTTTGGTCCAACACAAACTGGATGTATTAGAAGCAAATACTATGTGTTTGTTCTAGTTGATGATTACACTAGATTTACTTGGGTTTATTTTCTAGCGAGGATGTTTGAAGCTTTTTCTAATTTCAAATGTTTTAGAGCTCAAGTTAAAAATGAGAAAAACCTTCCATTGAAAACTATTCATTGTGATCATGGAGAAGAATTTCAAAATTCTGATTTTGAAACTTTTTGTAGTAGAAAAGGTATTATTCACAATTTTTCAGCACCTAGAACTCCTCAACAAAATGGTGTAGTTGAGAGAAGAAATAGAATTATTCAAGAGATAACTAGAACCATGTTGAGTGAATATTCTATAACTATAAATTTCTGGGCTGAAGCTGTAAGTACTTCTTGCTATACTTTAAATCAAGATTTGATTAGACCTTTTCTTAATAAAACACCTTATGAATTATGGAATGGTAGAAAACCAAGACTATCCTACTTTAAGGTTTTTGGTTGCAAAGTATTCATTTTGAATACTAAATATAAACTACATAAATTCGCACCAAAATCTCATGAAGGAATTTTCATAGGTTATTCGACAACTTCTAAGGCTTAGAGAGTATTTAATAAAAATACTTGTACTGTTGAAGAAACAATACATGTAGAATTTGATGAGTCTGATCCTTTTGTTTTTAAACCATTCCGGCCTACATCCTCAAATGTGTTTTCTAAAACTGATTATCAAACTTTCATAGAAGATCCTTCTGATAAGGAAAATGTTCAAGAAGATAATTCCGAATCATTTACCCCAGAGGAATTTCTACCCTATGTTGATGAATAGGCTTTTCAAAACCCAAATCAGGTGTTTCTTAAGAATCATCCCAGTGATAGTATCATTGGTGATGTAAATCAACCTGTAAGGACTAGAAGTTCCTTAAGAAATAAAGTAGAACATCTAACATTTCTTTCCCAATTAGAACCAGAAAGCACTGATTAAGATTTAGGTGATGATGATTGGATCAAAGCCATGAAAGATGAACTAAATGAATTTGAAAGGAATAAAGTTTGGACATTGGTTAAAAGACCTAAGGAAACTTCTGTTATTGGAGTGAAATGGGTTTTCAGAAATAAATGTGATGAAAATGGAGCCATAGTTAGAAATAAAGCTATAATTTTTGCTAAAGGATATAATCAGCAAGAGGGAATAGACTATGAAGAAACCTATGCTCTAGTAGCTAGACTTGAATCTATCCGTATTCTACTTGCCTTTGCAGCATTTGTTTAATTTTAAACTTTTTCAAATGGATGTGAAATGTGCTTTTCTTAACGGTTATGTTCAAGAGGATATTTTTGTTGAACAACCTCTTGGCTTTGAAGATAAAAAACATCCTGATTATGTTTTTAGACTTACCAAAGCTCTGTATGGCCAAAAACAAGCCCCACGAGCATAGTATGATAGACTCACTAGATTTTTTTGCTTCAAAATAACTATGTTAAGGAAAATGCATATCCAACTCTTTTTATAAAGAAAGATAAGAGAAATGTTTTGATTGTTCAAATTTATGTTGATGACATCATATTTGGTTCAACTCAGCAATCTTTAACCAACTCTTTTGCAAATATAATGAAATCTGAGTTTGAAATGAGTATGATGGGTGAGTTAGACAATTTCCTTGGTTTTCAAATTTCTCAAAAACCAGAAGTAATCTATATATCTCAACATAAGTATATTAAAGATATTCTCAAAAATTATGGTTATGACAACACTAAGAGTATAAGTACTCCCATTGATACCTCAAACTCTTTAAGTCTTGATGAAGCTGGGAAACCAGTAGATCAAACATCTTTTAGAGGTATGATAGGATGTTTAATTTACTTAACAGCTAGTCGACCAGACATAATGTTCTCAGTATTCTTATGTGCAAGATATCAATCCAATCCTAAGGAATCTCACTTAAAGGCAGCAAAAATAATTTTTCGCTACCTTAAGGGAACCATGGATGTTGGATTATTTTATACTTCTAGAAATGATTTTGTTCTAAAAAGCTTTTATGATACTGACATTGGTGGATGTAGAATGGATAGAAAGAGTACATCCAGAACTTGTCATTTCTTAGGAGATTCATTAGTTTCTTGGTCCTACAAGAAGCAACATTCTGTAGCACTTTCCACTGCTGAAGCTAAATATGTAGCAGCTGGAAGTTGTTGTGCTCAAGTGTTGTGGATGCAACACACACTCACAGAATATGGCATAATTTTTACTAAAACTCAAGTTTTGTGTGATAACACAAGTGCCATTGCCTTAAGTAAGAACCCTGCACATCACTCTCGTGAAAAACACATAGATATTAGGCATCACTTTCTTAGGGATCACACACTAAAAGGATACATCATTCTTCAGTTTGTCGGAACGCAAGATCAACTTGCTGATGTTTTCACAAAATATTTGCCTTCTGATAGATTTGAATACATTTAATAGAAGTTAGGAATGATAACCGTAAGGTAATCTTTCTTAATTAACTTTCTGTTGAAAAAATCTCTTTATAGTAATAAACTCCTTTTCATAGGGGGAGTACATTTGATTGTTAGAGTAACTAAATTTTTCAAAGTTATTTTTTCAAACTTTTCGGAACTAAAATTCCGGAATGGAAATTTTCGGAACTGAAATTTTCATAATGGAAATTTTTGTATAGAAAAATTCTGGAATGGAAATTTTCGTATTGAAAACTTCCGGAATAGAAAATTTCGTACTGGTATTTCCATAACGAGATTTTCGTATCGAGACTTTCATAATGAGTTTTTCGCTTTCAAAATTTTCAAATGAAAGTTTCATGCTGAAAATCTTGTAATGTTTATTCGTTTTCTTTGTTGAGTTTTTCATAGTGATTTTTGCAATCTATGTCTTTTTTTAATAAAGATTTTTCATAGTTTTTTTGTTACCCATTACAAATAATCCTTCAATGCCAATCTGAAAGGTATGATTTCCTTAGTCAAGTTTTCGTAATCATACTTCACTTGCTGGTATTTTCTTATATTTTGTTTTTGGATTATAGTTTTCTTAAATATTTGTTTTAATAAAAACCTTAAAAGATCGGATTCAAGTTTTCTTGAGAATTGGTTTTCAACCGTCAGATCTAATCTCATCTTGTCAAAACCGTTTGATCAACCAAGGAAGTTGAACCATCTTCTCGTTGCCTATATAAAGGGGATCCCAAATTGTTGTCCCACATCAGTTTTCAAGCTCCAGCGTCCCGAAGCTCTGTCTATCTATTTTAAGGCCGTTCTGAACTTCAACAATCTCCATTCCAAACTTCTCAGAGGTCTTCAGATCTGAATGTCTGTGGGAGTAGATTCTCAAGAAATGTCTTCCTCTAAGACGATTTCGAAGTGGTTAGTATATAGAGAAAGGTTGGTTCATCCTGGTTTCTTCAACAAGTATGATTCTATTATATCAAAGAACATTAAGCTTAATGGATTGGAAGATGTTGTTGTGTCTAATCCTAGGAATCATGATGAAGTGTTTTCGGATTTTCTTGTAGAGTTCTATGAGATGGTTTCCTTCTATAAGGAAGATGGCAGGGAAAAATTATCGTTTAAGTCTTATGGAAAGACTTATAAGCTTTCTTATGCCAAGGCAGCAAGCTTGGTAGGGCTGAATAATGAAGGAGAAGCCAAGTTCATTTCTCATGTTTTGTAGGATTCAAAGGGAAGCTTCGACAAGGAAAAGGCCTTGGAAACTCTCAGACTGTCAGATGATAAGGCTCCGAAGATTGCTTCTCTGTCTACAAATTTCCGGAATCTAGAATTATGGGTACAAGGCCTTATCATACTGAGAAAGGGTGACAAAGATTGTCTGAAAAAGAGTGAAATTTATTTTCTAGATTTTATGATAAATCTGAGGAAGTTTTATCTGATGAAACACATTCTTATTACCCTTGAGAATGTTAAGAAAGGGAATCTGAGAGCTCAGATCATAATGTATCCAGCAATCATCTCGAAGTTAATAGTTCGGTGCCTTGAGTATTTCAAGGAGGCTTACAAGTCTAAGCCAAGAGTTTTCAAGATTATGTTGGTGAGTGATGGTACTCTCAAAATAATGGATGTAGCCTTCAACAAGAAGACTGGTCAGTTTGTTGATTTACCTGCTCAAGAAGAAACGGTTTCGAAAGTTGCTGAACCTGAATCCTCTAATCTAGTGAGGAAGAGAAAGTTGAAAGATGTTGAAGTTGAACCAGAGAATCCCAAATCTAAGGAAGTTCATTCTGCACCTCCTAAACTGAAGAAGAAGAAAGCCTACCCTGATGAGGTAGTTTCTAAGTGGAGGGAAATCAAAGAGAAGAGAGTGCAAGGGGAGCCTCAGTTTGGCTTGGATCCTGAGGAGGCTAAGGCCTTGAAGGAAAGAACAACAGATGAGCTAGAAAAACAAGTGACAGAAAAGAAGCTCAAGAAGAAGATGTCTGAAGCTGAGGTGGTTCAGACTTTATTAATGTTTATGGAGATGGCCTCTAGAAACAATCCTGTTCCGAGATCTTTTTCTTTGGAATATCTACTTGAGACTCCAGGAAGAAACTTTGTCGCTCCGGAAGAGGAAGTTGCTAATCATATTGAGGAAGTTGAGCAGATTGAGAAAGTAGAACAGCGGGAAGCAGTTGATGAATGTAGTGGTGAGACCGGAGATATTTTGAAGCAAGTAGATGATTATAAGGGGACACCGTCGGAACATTTGTCGCTCCGAACCTCAAGAGGTGAGTATTCTAAGTTAGTCACTCCAGGGAAGGATGAGGAGAAAGGAGAAGAAGTAGTATCTTATCATTCATAGGAATAAAAACTTCTACATGATATTGCTCAAATGGAGAATGTAGAGGATGGTGCTCAAAAAGTTGCTGATGATGAAGACAATGTTGTTCAAGTGTCTGACAGTGAAAAGAGAAATCTGGAGCAGGACTCCATTCTGAAAAGGGACAAGGGAAAACAACTTGTTGTTGATACCCCACGATCAGTGGTTGTAAAGAGAAGGGATGTTGGTAGTTCTTCAGAGAGAAAGCTTGAGCATATTTAAGAAGAAAATTCTCCAAGAAAAGTCTCGGATTTGGAGTCATCTTCGTTGGGGCATGACTTTGTTGTTTAGTCATTCAAGAAGTTGGTAGGTTCCATTCCGACCTTCTCTAGTATTTATTCAAGATGCCAGATGCTTCAACATGCTTTGAATCAGAAAACAAACTCTGTATCCATGGTTATGGGCAAATGTGTTGAGATAGAGACTCAGTTCAAAACTTTCTTTGTCAGCTATGAAGCCCACAAAAGATCTTGCAAGAGGATGAGTAGTTGGTCGAGGAAGACTATAGAAGAGATGAAGCTCTTTTTTGAATTCCAAGATAATGTTAAGGATGCCTTTGAGACAGAAGACCGAAAGATAAATGAACTTACTTAATCCTTTGAAGAAAAGTTGACAGATGAAAAGAATTTCGGGATTCAAGAAGTCAGATATCGGAATGGGAAGGTGAATTCCGTTGCTCAAAACTGGAAGTATGAAAGGGATCATCAGATTGAGTTTGAAGAAAATATTTTAAAGCACGAAAAAATCTTTAAGGATCAGGAAGAAAAGCTTCAGGCTCAGGAGGAAAAGCTTCAAGCCCAGGAAGAAAAGTTTGAAGCTCAAAATGCAAGAATTGTTGTGTTAGAGAAGCAAGCCGAGGAAGACCATAAAGACTTGAGGAAGATAAAGACTATTCATAAGGGTCTCAGGGCGAAGAAAAAAGATCCAAAATAGACAGATCCAATCTTTTGTTGTATCTAAACTTCTTTTTTGTTGAGCTTTTAAACTTAATGAAAATTGTGCTTGCTCGTTTCTTTTGTTGTTGCTACTAATTTTTTCAGGTACTTTGTTATATTTTCCATTCCCTCGAATTCTTTTTGAAAATCATAATGGGGGAGAAGGAAAAGAACCCTAATAAATGAGGAAAAATAATCTTAACAAAGGGTGAGAAATGAAAAAAAACTCTAATAGAGTTTATCTAAGGTGGGGTTTTTCATTAAAGAATACTTTCTTATTCTTAATGAAATATCATTCCGAAAATCTAGAATACGATCCTTAGAGTCTCAAATCCTAAGGGGGAGTTAGTCGTATTCATCAACATTCATAAGCAAAGGGAGATAAGCTTTAATGTTTTCCTTCTTCTTAGAATTTCATTTTTATAAGGATGTTTGTGCTTTCCAAAAAGGGGGAGATTATTGAGTCAATAAGGTTTTCCTTATTACTTTTCCATTCCTTCTTGTTTTGAATATAAAAAACACCATATCTATAAGGAAAATCGCTTTTATAATGAAAATTTCTTTCATAAGGAAAATCAATTTTATAAGGAAAATTGCTTTTATAAGGAAAATTGCTTTTATAAGGAAAATTGCCTTTATAAGGAAAATTGCTTTTATAAGGAAAATTGCTTTTGTAAGAAAAATTATCCTTGTCATATTTTCATTATCTACATCCATATATTTCTTAAGTATATGATTCAGATTCATTTCTATATTCTTGGAATCGTTTGAAACTTTGATATGAAGCATTCTGTTTTAGGTTCCGAATTCTGGATGAGAACTGTAATGAAGTTTCACTCCGAATTCCAGATGAGAACTGTAATGAAGTTTCACTCTGAATTCCAGATGAGAACTGTAATGAAGTTTTATTCTGAATTCTAGATACGAACTCTAATAAAGTTCTACTCCAAATTCTGGATACGAAATCTCATTACGAATTTTGATGACGAATTCTCATTACGAATTCTGATGATGAATTCTCATTACGAATTCTGATGACGAATTCTCATTCCGAATTCTCATTCCGAATTCACCTATTAAACAGAATCTGATTATCTTTGCTTTATACACTCTGAATTTATTTAGATTCCAAATATTATTTTTGTTAGACTCCGAACTTTCATTTTTCTTACACTTTCATAATTTTTCTACTCTTTGACATTCTGTTTACACTCTGATCCTTCACTCTGAACTTTTGTGTTAAACTTAAAATGATGTCGTACATTCTGTTACACTTGTTTTGTTATAAAACGATGTCGTCTATTCTGTTATAAACTAACTGCTTGTTAAGTTACACGTGTACAGGTCCCTCCAATTTTTAAGGAAAATATGACCGTTGGAAAGGAGGCCGACCTTGCCTATAAATAGGAGCTCATTTGAAAGAGATGATAAGAACTTCTTCGACATTGTTCACACATGTTGTTGAAGTGATTTCTAGAGAGAGAGGCTATTATTAACTCTCAAAGCTTCATGCGACTCTGAATGTTGGTGATTACATTCGAGGACTTACGGGGATAGGAAGACAGAGGTGCCGACTACCTTGAAGTTCTAGGGCTTCCTTACTGAGGAAAATAGATGTTCCAACTACCTTGAAGTTGAGGGCTTTCGGGGATATCAAGACAGAGATTCCGATATTCGTATCGAGGGCTTACCCTGGTGTGGGTATGACATACTTTCTTGAAAGTATAAATCAAGGTACCTTTATCCAAGGTTGTTAGATACCCGTCACTTTGGGTTAAAAGACTTATATCTTGTTACTTGTAGTAAAACTACTACTTGTTTGTTTTCGCTACACATTGTATTGTAAGGAAAGTATAACTTTCTTATACTTCTTTACTTGTACATTGATAAGTTTATATTCTATACGCTTTATGGTAGAATCTCATTTTGTAATCTTTAGTTAAGTTTCAATTTCCGGGTCCATATTTCTGGAACCTACTTTTGGAATCTCTTGCCAGTTTTAAACAAGTTCATAGGACTTGATGTTTATAACTTCATTCATTTTTCCAATTATTCATTTGGTGTTAGAGGTGTTATGAATTTGATTAGTTTAACTTTGTTAAACTTAGCTCTTTCCTTTGCTTAAGGAAAACATAGTTATTCGTAACTAACTTTAATGTTTCCAAAGGAATTTTTAAAGTATACAATTCACCCCCCCTCTTGTATATTGAGAATCTACATCATTATTTCGATCCTACAACAAATGCCAAAAAAGGGCATAGTGTGGAACGATACTCCTCCTTTCTTCAGTGCGAAGACCCTCTTCTGCTGGGCTTTGTCACCATCAGGCCTTCATCCTGGATTATGTCCCAACCTCTTCGGGATTCTAAACATGCATAACCCCATGTTCCCTCTTTGGGCTACGATCACGTGTAAGCCCCACTCTATTTCCCACGGACTCACCTTTCGCTACGTGATCATCAGGTCTTTGTTGGTTCTTGTTTCTCACACAGAGCATGACTCATATGGGATTAGAGAAATCCTCAACCATGACATCCTCTATGGGAATCCTAGTGTGTAATCCCCATGAAACCTCACTTGAACTACGAGGTCTTTGATCCTTGTCAAGGCAGGGTATGTAAAAAGCCTCCATTAGGTTCAAGCCCACCACCCGTTGGACCCCAGGTCCTCCTTCACATCAGTTCACCAACCCCACCTGAACTACGAGGTCTTTGATCATTGCCAAGGCTGGGTATGTAGGATGCCTCCACGGGGTTAAAGACCACCACCTGTTGGACCCCAGGTTTTCCTTCACGTCAGTTCACTGACCCACCCGATCTACATGGACTTTGATATGTGCCAAGGCAAGGAATGTAGGGAACCTCCCTGAGGTTCAATCCCACCACCCGTTTGTTCTGACCACCTTCATGTTGGTTCACCAAAACCTTGGGAATCCTAGAGTGTAAGAGCCACACCACTATTCCGAACTACTCAGACTTTGATCCATGCCATGGAATTGCACATAGGAAGCCTCTATGCGGTTAAATCCCAACACCCATTGGTCCCGACCACTTTCACATCGGTGCACCAATGCCCTCATCCCGAACTACGAGGACTTTTATCCATGCCAAGGAAAGGTATGTAGGAAGCCTCTCTAAAGGCCGAGACCACCACCTTGGTAGTTTTGAACATCTTCATGTTGGTTCACCAACACCTTGGGCAACCTAAAGGGTAAGCCCCACACCCAACCTGAACTACAATGCCTTTGATCCTTACTATGGTGAGGTACGTAGGATTCCTCCCTGATGTTAAAGCCCAACACATGGTCATTCCGACCATCTTCAAATTGGTTTTCCCACACCATCCATTTGGACCCCAGGTCCTTATTCACGTCGGTTCTCCCTCGTCTGGCATGACATTAAACTATAAACCACAAGTAGCGGTAAACCGTTGTGGCCCTAAATCAGTGGCAAGCTGCCATATCCTGATCAGTTGTAAGCCGATGTGTCCCCTATTCGACTGCATGCTGTTTTAATGCCATTCACGGGGACCCACATCTTTGGTCCATCCTAGTGGCGTCATACCAACCCGGGCTGCTAACGATGTGTAAGCCCCATTAACATCATCGGTTTTTTGTCTTATGTGTATACCCTAATTCAAGCTCATCACCCAACCTTTCCCTCAAGTATATGTGTCTCGGGAAGTTCATTCCCTAACCCATAGGTTCTATTTCCTCTAGGTCCCATCCACACGTCCGTTCTCACGGGCCGCCTCCTCAGGAGTCCCATCGTCCTCATGAACTACCTGGACTTTGATTCCATGCCATGGGGATAAGTAGGAAGTCTCCCTAAGACTCAAGCCTAACATTTCCATCTTCCTCACGACAGTTCAATCCCTTTCAACTCCCATTTCACTCAGCACCCCATCATCCATCTTGATTCTTACCTGGGTCACCACGTCCTTGTGAGGTCATGTTAACCCACCAACATCAGAGTGACCTCTAGGGGTTACACTCATCTGATCCAATCTAGTCAGTATTTTGATCAGTCTGATCTATCTCCATTGGACGTTAATCTTAAGGAATACCCCATGTTAAACATTGTAATCTGAGGAAAACCTCAGATACCTGACCATGGACTATGATTCCCCATGTTCAATGTGGGATGCTTCGGGCTTCTGCGCCCTCGAGAAGCCCAATAATAAGGGACAAAAGACAGGCGTGCCAGCGTCCTAGTGCCCAGACACGCCAGTGATGCCCAACGTGACTACTCCACAGACTAAAGGTTGTTGCCCTAAGCAGAACCCTTGGAATTGCTCGATAGAAGCAGTGTAATTAACTACTATCCATGATGATATGGTGGTAGGAAGAGTTTCACGAACAATGTCTTAAATCTATATGGGATAACAAGACTAGGTGACGAGTTCCGAGGAGGAATCCACAGATGGAAGAATCGACATACCATCATCCTGTTTCAAATAAGGAGTAAACATTCTTAAAAATGTGACGGATGCGGTCGCCTTGGGAAAGTGGTAATGCGGGGCAACAGCTGCGCATCCTCCACCAATGGATAAGTGTACCCTGATGAAACCGTCAGAAAAAATGTACTGCACAAGAAATAATGAATGGATGAGACTATGTCAATATGGAAAGGTAAATAAATAAAATCAAATTCCATTCAAATAACCAGAAAATAAATAATAAATATAGAAACTATAGAAACTGAAACACATTCCATTAATTCAATAAACTGAGAATGAAATGCATTAATAGATATATCAATGTAATAATGTCATGGTAAATAATGATAAATTTATATTCAATAAAAGGAATTATTAATTATTTTACATAATGCTTCCTAGTCCCATGGTACCTTCACCATCAAGATAAGACAATTTAAATTATTTTGATTTGGCTAACTGATTTGTCTCCAGATACTATCGTTTCCTCTAGAGGCATAAATTAACATGTCCCCAACCCATAGGTCATGTATTAAATGGTACCAAAACCATTTCTTCCATGTAAAAATAATTCCTAATATATATTTAATAATTGATATGAATCCATAAACAATGTTTCTTATCAAATTTCCATATTGAATAAATGAAACTGATTTATGAATAATTCACTATTTAATCATATAATCTTCGAAGTGAATATCATATACAAAACTAGAATACAGTTTACCAAATTACAATATTCATTGCATGAGAATACATATATTTAATATAAATATAATGTCTAAGAAAAATTATCATAATGAGGTGATTGTTCAAGATAAATTAAAAATAAAAAAAATGATATTGCCTGGTTAACATTTACCAATTGGCAATTTTCAGGCGAAACCCGTTCAGTGAGATAATTCAAATTAAAACATAAAATAAGAAGAATTATTATTGAATTGTTAAATTAAATAAAAAAGGGGTTGTATATACACCACAATATATAGAATAGGTGTATAGTAATAAATTAGTCTCAATAGAAGGTAAATTGAGACGAAAACACTTATATTTTGTCTGACATGTCATGTGTGTCGTTATATTCACGAATAAATACATATTTTAATTATTAAATTTTATGATAAGATTTATCATGTTTATTGTTAATTTTATTTCACAAATTACTATTTTTAAAACATAAACATAAATGGTAAATTTAATATCTGGTGTTTTGTCCATATTTGGTTTATGTATCAAAAATTACTTGGGTAGGTCCAATATGGTACAAGGTTCATTATATAAAGATATAAAAAATAATAAACATTGTATAAATATCATTTTTATATATAATTTATAATATTAAAACTAATCATGTAAAATGAAACATCATTATAATCATGAACATGGTAGGATGTTTGTACACATGAGTAACGTTTCCATTTTTCAGTAATTGTTATGGAAAGAAGGTATGTAATAAATATATATTTACATAATGATACATATATCATAAATAAACTGTTATTCAATCATATATATGAATATATAGGATTTTTATGATGTAAAAGGAATCACATTGTGTTGAGGAGTCGGTAGTCCACACTTCCACAAACGATGTAACCGTATATACAAAAATAGAAAACATGAAGTTATGTGTTATATAACAATTATATAAGTATAAATACAATATAAAAATCATAAAAATCATATATAAATAAAGTTAAATCATAATTATAACCAATTAGAGGTGGCAAATAAAAAAAATGACATCGTTTTTAAAGGAGGTAGTTCATAATACACATAAATGGTATGTTCATTACCCATTATATAAGTGTGTGTGTAAGTGTTAGTTGAAAAGGTAGATTAAAAAAATCTCAGTAATTTTGGGAAAATCAATTTTTTATGTAATAATTGAATAATAATATTTTAGTTGGTCGATAATGATAATAAAACCAAATATATTGATTAAGTATGTTACCTTTTCTTTGCCTACCTCCTTTTGTTTTGCACCAAAGGGATTCCTTATATTGATTTATTCCAAAGGAAATGATTCTTGGTTTTGGGGGTTTATTTTTTGATATTATTTTATTAAATTTTTGGGGAGACAAATGGATTTATAGGTGTGAATTAATGGGAGGGTTGAGGGCCTTTTTTATAGTGGAGGAGAGTGAAATTCTTGTAAATTTTGGAAAAAGCAATTCCACCCATGTTGTTTCCAGGAAAAATTGATCCCCTAATAGAACTGATTTTGTATAATTGTATATAGGTTCTAAATATTGACATAAATTGTATTTTTCAATACGTTATAGGTCATTTTGGGCCATAATATTAAGGTTTAGTCCCCTGATAATCTAAATTTCTTCTTATTTGGTTTAATAAATTTTTTATTTCTTTTACTAATATTTTTGGTAATAAATTAGTTTAACATATTATAAATTATAAATAATTATTATTTCAAATATGGAAATAATTATTCCAAATTCCAATCAAATTATTTATGTAAATTATAGTCAAATAAATCCCATAGATGGGATGAAAATACATATTTTTAAAGAAAAAACATTCAATCATTTGCTCTGTTTTTATCCAATTTCAATATGAAATTGGTTATAATGAATTAAATTGGGTAAATATTTAAAAAAATTCATCTTTTTAATATTTAAAACTAGTGAATGTTTCAATTTATCCTTATAGATATATTTGATGAAAAAATAGTTATGAATTAAAATACATAATTTTTTAATATTCATTAACACAATGAAACATCCTAGAAAAAATAGAAAAAATTCACCCTAAAATGATTTGTACATTTATATTTAAAAATTACGTTTATTTTTTCATATTAATTTCATAAAAGTGTTAAAATACAAATTTATTATAGATTTCTCATCAAAATAAGAAAAAGTTATGAAATAAAAAAATAGGTTTTTATGCAATTTGATTGAGTTTTTGTTATCTCATGCTTATAAAATATATTGGATGAAGGTAAGACAATTTATTGAATATATAATATATATTTCAATAATATCACCTAATAATTGGAAGTAATTTAATTTATTTGGATAAAATGACTTTGTGAGTATAAAAATATGTTTTTATAAAAAACATTCCAATTATAATAAATTGGTTCTTATATTACTTTCTATTTAATTTGAAACCAATGAATTGAAAAATATATTTTCATTAGTTAGTTAATAATATAAATAAGCATCAATCAAACATCTAGTTTGTATCATATTATATTAAATAATAATATTTTTAATAATATAATATTTTTCGGTAAAATGATGTCTTCTGTTTAACATAAGCTAACCTTGGTGTTCCATATATATAATGATACAAATTATGTTTTTTTTTTGTAAAAAAATATTATCCTTTTGTTTTATTTAAATAATATAGTAACAAAAATTTTATTTATTATAATATAAAAATAATTTAAAATCGTGGTGCAAAACATTTTTCCCAAGATAAATAAATTCTGCCCTCACATTTAAAAATTAATGAAGATAATAAAGGGATTAAGATTTAAAATTAAACTATCATTGAAAACATCACATCATGAATAGGGTTAATAAATAATATTACTAATAACAGATAAATTAAAGTACAATTTCCCGATAACTAGGTTATATAGTATGATAATAGGGGTGGGAAATGAGAACATTGATAGAGAAGAAATTTTTTTAAATCAAGTTCTGATATAGATATATAGAGAAAAAATTCCAGTGAATGTTGATTACCATAGATCGTTAAAACAGAATTTTGAAAAATATCATCTATATCATAAAAATGATGACTATTGGATAAAAAAATTTTAAGACAATTTTCCCTATATTTGAGGAATTATTTGAATCTATATTAATATAAGTAAATATGTGGTTCTGTACACACAATATTTTACTTTGGTTATGTCATGAGGTATTTTTACTTGATTTATTAGAATATGATGCATCATATGGTGAAGTAATACATTAAATTCCAAATTTTCATCCAAATATAATCTAAAAACTTTTCAAAAAAGGGAAACTATTCTAAAATATTATGATCCATCACTATAGAAGGTAGGTAACTAAATTTTCAAAATAAACATACCAAATAATTTGAAGCAGATATTAATTTCCACATACCAAACATGGTAGTATGGTAATAAGTTAAATTAACATAAACCCTTATTGAAAACATACATGATTTTTATTCCTTAAATATAATATATATTATTTGATATATTCCATAAATCCAAAAATGATATAAACTCCTTCAATGATAACATAATCTTTTTTTCAATAAATCATTACTCTCTTCCAATGTAGTTAGAAATTACCTAATTTATGTCATCCAAAAAATTTGTTAATTTTCCAAACATCATAGACTTATCATTAAGAACATATTAACAATTATGTTTCCCTCATTCATGTTTATTCAAAAAAATTATAATTTCCACTGAAAAACTTTTCTATGTACCATTCAACATGTGATACCAAATACTTAATAAAAAACTACTGCAGTAAAATCATCATATATTCCATAAATCGTATAACCATAACTCATTGATAAAATAAATCAACGAAATAATTATTGATTCCAAACATAATCAGATTAAGCATTCCTCTTTATCTCTACTAGTAGAATAATCTTGACAATGATCCATTATCATCTTTTGGGGTATATTCCTTTGATGCATAAGATATCAATTTTAATAATGTCAAATATCCTTGCAATATAAAAATTTCACCTTTGAATGTTCTTTCATTCCCTTATAATCCCGAATATGGTGGACTTTTTCTCCACACTTATAATGAACTCATATTCCATTGAGGTAGTACTGGGGTGTTTCTTTCCACAATTAACACATGAGGGAAACTAATTCCTTCCCTCCCCCCCTTTTATACATCTTTGGACCTATCATCCTATATTTTTATTGATTTCCTTCAAAACAATTGGACATGTATAATGATTTATCCATTTTATTATCCCATGATACCATGTCCTTATATGATGAGAATTCTGTGGATATTATTTCCCTTCTAAATATTTTCCTAGGCCACAAACGAAATGATCCTTGTAACTCTTTTGAACATGTACATTAGTGAGGTTCACATTCTTTTAAGTAGGATCCATTTATAAATAAATAAAAATACTGAATTAGTTCATATCATTATAAATCAAAATGCATAGTTCCAAACCTACTAAACTACTAATCATAAATTGAAATCATTATTCAAAACTAATATAATAATAATAAAAATTGTTTTGTGAGAGATAGATTTACTTTCAAATACATAATAATAGTTTGTAATGAAAATGAAAATTATCAAAGTTTTTTCTCCCTAGTAGTGTCAATGAAGTTGCACAGTACGACCTATTTTTGTAACACCTCGAGCTTCCACGATACGCCTCTCTTTCAATAATGCAATAGTTTTCATTGTACGCAGGTTTGAGTTCTAACACACCGAGACTAATCAAACTAGACGTTATGAACAGTAATACACACTTTTTAAAATTATAAAAATTTAATATTTCAAAATGGACTTCATTTTTTTATTCGTAATATCGAAATTATCCTAAGTTGAATTTTTTGTAATTTTATGAGAACTTCCATTTTTTATGAATAGTGAAAAATACTTAAAACAACTTATTTAATCAAAATAATTTATAGTGATAAATTATAAAATTTAGTGGTTTTAAAGTATAATTAGAATATATTTTTACCATTTTATCCAATGGTGTTCATTAGAATTAATTTCACTTTGAAATTGGACATAAACAATTGTCAATCTTTTGATATATATTGTTTCTTAAAAACACGCTATTTGTTGTGACAGCGAGAATTAGTTATAATATTACTTAATGGAACATATATTTTTGGAATTTTGTAAAATAGACATCATTTTTGAATTTAGAATATCTATTATATCTTAGGGTGAAATTTTGGCATTGTTCTGAAAAACTTCAATTTTTGATGAATAGTGAAACCACTAAGTGGTAGTTAAAAAACTGATTTTCCATTTAAATGAAATATTAACACTTCTGTGATTTGATTTTAAAAAATCTTACATACATGGTTGTAATTATGAAGTAAAATGTGGTTCAATGGGATTAAAATAATTTTTTGGTGAATAGTAACTTTTAAGTTTAATTAATCGCGATTAAAGGTAATCCGTGAAATTTAAGCTAAAAATGATATTATAAAAATATGAAAATACATTTACACTTGTCCTAACCCTATTGGATGAGTCATGGACGACCGCTAAAATCCATGGGACAACTTTGGGACCCCATGGAGCCACTTTGGTAGGAAAATGACATTAAAAACATTTTATTTAATGTTAAAATAAAAATGTCACAAACATGAGTTGTTTTACTAAAACAATTTTTAAATGGGGTTATACAAGTCATATTTTTTACTATAAATATTCATTAAAAATATAAAACTATTTCCGATATCATGATAATTGTTTTATAATTTTTATACATTACATAAATTAAATTATTTATGACACCATGATGATGGAGCGATTACCGCATTAATTAACAATTTAAATAAAATAAAATGATAATGTAAAATATAAGATATACACTTGACAAAAACCTATTGGATGAGTATATTTCGAACCCTTATCACCTTATACTCGAAATATATATGTTTTGGACCTTTAAAATCCGAAACTCATTATATAATAAAGTAACTTTTTATGACTTTCCAAGAGTGCCCCTCCTCTCCTCTTATAAAAGGCCCCCACCACTACCACCTTACTCACACCTTCAAAGCCTTTTGTCTCGGCCAAAATCTGCCCAAATACTCTCTAAACTTCACTATCTTACTCCTAGATGCCTCACTTTGGGCAGAACTCTTCCCAAGTAATCTTTTGGCTCAAATCAAAAAGAGTTACCCGATTTTAAGGTAATGTATTCTCTTATGTTATTTTGTTTTATTTTGCTTCTCCAACCCTCTAAACTATTTTTATTAATTTATTTTGTAACAACAACAGTATCCTAAATATACTGGGATGTTGTTATAAGACGGATTCTAGCTACACTTACACACACCTACATCTAATGGTTAAAGAACATACTATTTCTGTGGATGGAGAATTTCTGCCTCACGAAACGATGATTGTTCAACACTCATATAACACCTTCAAAGGTGGCCATTAAGATGTCACTATATTTATATATGATATATAATATGTTTATGTTTTAATTAAGATTCTGTATTTTTCATTTATTGCGTACCTTTATGGATTCCATTATGGGTAAACGCGATATTTTCATTTTAGGAATTGTGGACTATTGCCCCCTCAAAGTGATTTGAATCGTTAATGCCATATGTGGGATGTATAAAGGATGGAGTAAATGGTATTATACATTATATTATACTGGAATTATATTATACCATTATATAATTATAATTTCATTCCATTAAATATGAAATAGAAATGAAAGTAGCATTCATGCGTACGTACGGCTTACCGTCTCCATGAACGGTGCATTTCATTTCTTACATATAAATGTTATGTAATATTATAAATGAATGTATATACTGGATATATATGATACATATGATATCTAAATCATGATTATAATTTTGGAGATAATGTATATTCTACCACATAAACAACTTTTCATTATAAGAAGTTTATTGTTGACTCAAGTACCAAAGATCGACAAAACGACCGTTATTAACTTAGATGACTACATAATTTTCATAACATTGTAATAAGTGATATAAAAGGGATAATGAACTTGAAAAAGGTTCTTAAGCAAGTATATATTATCTCTTGTTTATTATTCAGGAGGTTAAAGAACGGTCGAGTCAAGTCGGACACAAGGTAAAGAAAATTCTTAACCCAATTTCTGTTCTTTGGGTTAATCTCCTACTTTCAAATTATGTCATGATATTATTATGTCATATCATGTATTTGTAATTTATTTATTTTTGTTTATATTGAATACACCTAATGGATCTATTTTATTTAAAAAATTATCTTTGTAAGGACTTCGTCTCAATCTCCATTCACTGAGGCATATTTTGTTTTAAACACAAATTTATTTTATACGGTGTATAAACCCCTTTGACTTTTACGTTTATTCAAAAGGAATCTTTTTATACTAATCATTTTACTAAACAACAAAAAGGAATGTTTTTCTTGTCGTATGTATGCGGCGACATTGACTTCTCCGACGTCGTGACCATTATTTGAGTTCTGGCTTCCTCAACAAGCCATAACTTTTTTTAAAATGAAAAATAAATACAAATTTTAATTTTTTTTATATTGGTATTGAAAATGGTTTTGAAAGTGTTTTTATTATATAAATGTGTTTTATTGATATCTTGTGATTGAAATATGGAAATGTTATGTTTCCATTATGCATATTCTATGTGATACGATTATGTTATGGTTTATGATATGTTTAAACCTATTCATATGAGGAATGCATTGGACCTAATAAGTGATGGGTGGAGCCCGCTATAGCCCCTGGATGAATCGACAGGTCTAATGAGACAAAATAGTGTCTTGGCACAAGGCCTTGACAAAATCTTGTGTGTGGTCCTGGCACGAGACCTTGGCTACGTGGTTATGATAGTCTGACATTATGCATTCCATCATTATGAAAGTGGTTATTGATATTGCATGTGATTATTCGACTAGTAGAATATTCATGTGAGTAAGTAAATGGCATTATTTAATTTTATTTTTGCCATATTATGCTGAAGTTCAAGTTTAAAAAGGTTTTTGTTCTAGTTATACATTGCCTTAAATGTTAATGTTTATTTGTGGAAGCTTCCACAATATTTTTATCTTTACTGAGCATCTGAGCTCACCCCTTTCGAAGTTTTAATATTTTCCAGGATGTGAAGAAGTATTTTATGAATGACATGCAGGGATATTCAGAAGAGGATATGAGTGTGAACTATGGAGACTTTGTTATTATAGTTTTTCACTTTATGATGTAATGTAACATTTATGAATGTATCTAGTGTTTCCAAGGCTACTAAACTAATCTGTCTTTCGAGACTTGATCTTTTGTGATCATGCCAATGTTACGCAATAATGCACCGACTCTGGGTAACTGGGGTTGGGGCGTTACAGTTGGTATCAGAGGAAGTTTAGTACTATCCTGGGAAGCTAGATTTAGATAAACTCTTATTAGAGCACATAACCCAAAGATAGACTTTCAAGATTAGTATAGAATAACTTCCTAGAATTTTGGTATTATAGAGAATTTGTGAGTTTTTCGAGCAATACATCCCTATCTGGATACGAGCAGGTAGAGGCGGCTCTGGAAGAGATGTACCTAGGGGTAAAACCCAAAAACACCACTTTGAGCTAGACTCGAATGGGAACTGGTGCACGACAACGGGCCTTACTGCACTCTTGGTTACGACACTCCCGGGGGATATTCTTAGGATAATTATCATTTTCTTTACAAACCATTATGAAGGGTTTATGAGTATATACTTCCTCAAAGAAAACATTTCCTTTTACGATTATGTATTATATCCATAAATAGTTAAATTTATGTTATGTGTTTTACAAATATGGAATTATGTATTTCGATTCATAAAATAATCTAGTTTATGACATTGTTTAGAAATGGCGCCTAGTCGGAGGAATGGAAACTGTATCAATGCACACACTCCGTGTAGGGATTTCCCTCCTACTCAAGATAATTATTGTGGAGGTGGAGATACAACTGATGCAGATCAACTTATTACCATACTTGTACAACTCACTCAGGTTATGAATAATAACCTTACACATATGGAGCACCCTGATCCGCAACGTGGAGGATCAATGTGAGACCGCTTCATGGGGCAACAACCACCAACATTTAATGGGGGTACAAATCCATTAGTATCTGAGAAATGGATAAACTCCTTAGAGAAAATACTCCACACCTTGGGGAGTGGTGAAAGGGAGAAGGTTATCATGGCAATTTACTGCCTCAGTAGAGATGTCGATCAATGGTGGTCATTTATTAAAAATACAAATAAAGATGAAGAAGTATCAAGTATGGAATGGAGAGATTTCAAAGAACATTTCATAGGAAAATACATTCCTCGTGACCATCAAGCAGATATGGAAAGGCAATTTCCGAGTCTAAGACAAAAGGAGGATGAGAATGTCGCAAAGTATGAGGCCACCATTACAAGGTTGGCGAGGTATGCTGCAGATTATATAGGTAACACAAGAAGTAAGATTTATCGTTTCATTGATGGGTTAAAACCATTTCTCCATCGAGCTTTAGTATCACAATTCTTCTCATCATACGAAGATATATTCTCGTGTGCTATCGAGATAGAAAAGGAATTCTCTAAGTCATATGAAAACAATGTAAAGCAAGAGAAGAAGAGAACGGTGGAACAAGAGACAGATAAAGGGAAAAAGGGAAAGTAGGATTTTCCATTATGTGAAAATTGTGGTAAGAATCATCTCGGTACTTGCCTGAAAGTAATGGGTGTTTGTTATAAATGTGGAGAAAAAGGTCACCAGGCTCGTGATTGCAAGGGAAAGAAAGAGGCTATCAATGTTGAATGCTACAATTGTAGGGAAATGGGGAATTATTCAAATGAATGTCCTACGCATCAGGAAAACTTGCCTCAGAAAAGTCCAAGGGATCATGGACAATCATATGTTGTTACTACAGTGGAAGTGGAATAATTAATGTATTGGTGCTTTTGGACTAAAGGATTATATTCTGGTTATAAGAATAATGTGATATATATAAGGATTGTACTGCAGTACTAGTTTTTTTCATTAAGGTTTTAATATGATGACGGTAATCATATTTTTAGTATGTGACAATAAGAGAAAATTTACTTTGTTTGGGGAATCTGATGTTACAATTGATTTTGGAATTTAGAGACCTTTTAGAAGGTCTGGACAGAGGTATTTTGGATTACTATATAGGTTGGAATGGATTAAGTTGAACCTTGGATAGTATTGTTTAAGGTTCAAACATTTCTGAAGATTATTTTTGGAATATTATAATACTATAGTTTTAGGAAAAGGACAACCTGCAGGTTGGGGGATAACCCGTCGCGTCGGAAAAAGCCTTAAGAATCGAACCCACAACCATAGTGCGACAGGCCTTTATTACCTACCACTAGTCTACAGGAAGTCCCTGGTTATTACAAAATATTTTTCTTAATCTAAATGCTATGTGTTAATATTTGGAACCTTATACAATTATGATAAATAGAATATTTTGAGTTCTATTACCTTTCGGAGTGAATGATGGGTTTGTGGTAAAAATTTAATAAAGAATGAAAGTCTGCATGACAAGTAAGTATATTTCCTTACGTTCTTAGTAAATCTACAAAATAAATTCCTCAACATTATGAAAGGTAAATTAAAACAAAAAATGTTTTCAGTTAACTTTCCCAATTGGGGAATCAATGACCGTTTAACCAATCACAAGTTTGTGATTTTCTTGTAGTTAACTTTCTCCTAATCCTGTTTTATACAACTCTCCATCAAACCTTGATGGTTTGTTTTTCCTCCATATCCATATTTTCATAGAATCCTAGTATGGGCTATCTCGGGTGACCTTTGTACTTCTCTTTATTTCTTTTAAAGTTATATTTTTATTAACCCTATTTCTGATGTGGGTTTTCCACAAAGGTATTTTCTATTTTTAACCTTCTATTTTCAAAGAAAAAATTCAAATTGCGAGGATTCAATTTCTTGAAGGTGGGGAGAATGTAACACCCCGAGCATCCACGATACGCCTCTCTTTCAATAATGCAATAGCTTGTATTGTACGCAAGTTTGAGTTCTAACACACCACGACTAATCAAAGTACCTGATATGAGTAGTAATACCCAATTTTTAAAATTATAGAAATTTTATATTTCAAAATGGACTTCATTTTTGTATTCATAATATTGAAATTATCCTATGTTGAATTTTTTGTAATTTTCTGAGAACATCCATTTTTTATGAATAGTGAAAAATAATTATTATAATTTTTTTAATCAAAATAATTTATAGTGATATATTATACAATTGAGTGGTTTTAAAGTATAATTAGAATATATTTTTACCATTTTATCCAATGGTGTTCATTAAAATTAATTTCACTTTGAAATTGGACATAAACAATTGTCAATCTTTTGATATATATTGTTTCTTAAAAACACGCTATTTGTTGTGACAACGGGAAATAGTTATAATATTAATTAATGAAACATATATGTTTGTAATTTTTTAAAATATACATCATTTTTAATTCGTAATATCAATTATATCTTAGGGTGAAATTTTGGAATTGTTCTGAAAAACTTTAATTTTTGATGAATAGTGAAACCACTAAGTGGTAGTTAAAAAACTGATTTTTCGTTTAAATGAAAAATTACCACTTATGTGATTTGATTTTCAAAAATCCGACATACATGGTTTTCATTTGGATGTAAAATGTGGTTCAATGGGATTAAAATATTTTTTTTGGTGAATAGTAACTTTTAAGTTTAATTAATCGCGATTAAAGGTAATTAGTGAAATTTATGGTAAAAATGATATTATAAAAATATGAAAATACATTTACACTTGTCCTAAACCTATTGGATGATTCATGGACTACCAATAAAATCCATGGGTCAACTTGGGGACCCCATGGAGCCACTTTGGTAGGAAAATGACATTAAAAACGTTTTATTTAATGTTAAAATAAAAATGTCACAAACATAAGTTGTTTTACTAAAACAATTTTTAAATGGGGTTATACAAGTCATATTTTTTACTATAAATATTAATTATAAAGATAAAAATATTTCCTACATCATGATAATTTTTTTATAATTTTTATACATTAAATATATTGAATTATTTATGACACCATGATGATGCAGCGATTACCTCATTAATTAACGATTTAAATAAAATAAAACGATAATGTAAACTATAAGACTTACACATGTCAAAAACCTATTATATGAGTATATTTAGAACCCTTAACACCTTCCCCTCTAAATATATAAGTTTGGGACCTTTAAAATCCGAAACGCATTATATAATAAAGTAACATTTCATGACTTTCCAAGAGTGCCCCTCCTCTCCTCTTATAAAAGGCCCCCACCACTACCATCTTACTCACACCATCAAAGCCTTTTGGCTCAGCCAAACTCTTCCCAAATAATCTCTCAACTTCCCTCTCTTACTCCTAAAAGCCTCACATTGGGCAGAACTCTTACCAAGGAAGCCTTTGGTTCAAATCAAAAAGAGTAACCCGATTTTAAGGTAATGTATTCTCTTATTTTATTTTGTATTATTTTGATTCTCTAACCCCCTAAACTCTTTTTATTGATTTATTTTGTAACTACACCAGTATACTAAATATACTAGGATGTTGTTATAAAAATGATTTGATCTACACTTACACACACCTACATATAATGGTTAAAGAACATTCTGTTTCTGTGGGTGGCGAATTTCTGCCTCAAAAAACGATGATTGTTCAACACTCATATAACACCTTCAAAGGTGTCCATTAAGATGTCACTATATTTATATATAATATATAATATTTTTATGTTTTACTTAATCTTCTGTATTTTTCATTTATTGCGTACCTTTATGGATTCCATTATGGGTAAACACGATATTTTCATTTTAGGAAGTGCAGACTACCGCCCCTCAAAGTGATTTGAATCGTTAATGCCATATGTGGGATGTATAAAGGATGGAGTAATGGTATTATACATTATATTATACTGGAATTATATTATACCATTATATAATTATAATTTCATTCCATTAAATATGAAATAGAAATTAAAGTAGCGTTCATGCGTACGCACGGCTTACCATCTCCATGAACGGTGCATTTCATTTCATACCTCTAAAAGTTATTTAATATTATAAATGAATTTATATACTGGATATATATGATATATATGATATCTACATCATGAATATAATTCTGGATATAATGGATATTCTACCACATAAAAAACTTCTAATTATAAGAAGTTTAATGTTGACTCAAGTACCAAAGATCGACAAAACGACCGTTATTAACTTAGATTACTACATAATTTTCATAACATTGTAATAAGTGATAAAAAAGGGATAATGAACTTTAAAAAGGTTCTTAAGCCAGTAGATATTAACTCTAGTTTATTTTTCAGGAGGTTAAAGAACGGTCGACTAAAGTCGGACACAAGGTAAGGGAAATTCTTAACCCAATTTCTGTTCTTTGGGTTAATCTCCTACTTTAAAATTATGTCATGATATTATTATGTCATATCTTGTATTTGTACTTTCTTTATGTTTATTTATAGTGAATACAAATAATAGATCTATTTTATTTAAAAAATGATCTTCGTAAGGACTTCATCTCAGTCTCCATTCAATAAGGCATATTTTTTTTAAACACAAATTTCTTTTATACGGTGTATAAACCCCTTTGACTTTTACATTTATACAAAAGAAACATTTTTATACAAAGCGTTTTACTAAACAACAAAAAAGAGTGTTTTTATTGTCATACGTATGCGGCGACAATGACTTCTCCGCCACCGAGACCATTATTTGAGTTCCGGCTTCGTCAACAAGCCATAACTTTTTTAAAAAATGAAAAATAAATAAATAGTTTTAATTTTCTTTTATTTTGGTATTGAAAATAGTTTTGAAAGTGTTTTTATTATATCAATGTGTTTTATTGATATCTTGTGATTGAAATGTGGAAATGGTATGTTTCCTTTATGCATGTTTTATGTGATACGATTATGTTATGGTTTATGATATGTTTAAACCTATTCATATGAGGAATGCATTGGACTTAATAAAAGACGGGTGGAGCCCGCTATTGCTCCTCGATGCATCGGCAGGTCCCACGAGACAAACTAGTGTCTTGGCACGAGGCCTTGACAAAATCTTATTTGTGTTCTTTGAACGAGGCCTTGGCTATGTGGTTATGATAGTTTTTCATTATGCATTTCATCATTATGAAAGTGGTTATTGATATTGCATGTGATTATTCGACTAGTAGAATATCCATGTGAGTAAGTAAATGGATTTATTTAATTTTATTTTTTCCATATTATGCTGAAGTTGAAGTTTAAAAAGGATTTTGTTTAGTTATGCATTGACTTAAATGTTAATGTTTATTTATTAAATATACCGCAATATTGTTATCCCTACCGAGCATCTGAGCTCACCCCTTTCAATGTTTTAATATTTTCCAGGATGTGAAGAAGTATTTTATAAATGACCTGCAGGGATAGTCCGAAGAGGATATGAGTCTGGACTATGGAGACTTTATTATTGTAGTTTTTCACTTTATGTTGTAATGTAACATTTATGAATTTATCTAGTGATTCCAAGGCTACTAAACTAAACGGTCTTTCGAGACATGATCTTTTGTGATCATGCCAATGTTATGCAATAATGCACCGACTCTGGGTAACTGGGGTCGGGACGTTACAATTTTAATGTACATAGTTTCACCGAGTAAGGCTTGACACACCTTGTCTATGTTTCTACCCCTATGTACATCTATTCATGGACTACAACCACTTTTACTATCCATCCAATGATGTATTTCTAGGAAGGACAACATAATCTATACATTACCAAAATTATGGGATATTGTTTTATTCCAAACATCAATTTATATCATAGGGTTATGTTCTCTAATCCTTTTTTTTCTAAATCTGGTATTTAAGGATGATGTTAAACCTTTATTGATACCAATTGTAATGCCCCATACCCAGAATCCTGGAGATTTTGAATTGAATTATTTCATTAGAATATATAAAAGATTAAAATCCCAAAGGAACGAATAGTTTATCAGTTTTGGAAAAATATATTATATACATGATACCCCTGATACATTTGTAAAATTAAAAAAAACATAGCATAAGTAAAAGAATAGCATCATGGAAAGCTCATTAAAATATTACATATTGATATCCTAGGGAAAGGAAACCAAATTAGGGTGACATCAAATGCCCGGTATGGGTATGTAGAACAGAATCAATAATGAATTGACAAGCCTAAGTCATCATTACAAGGTAAATAACTCACAACACATTCAATTCAAATAAAAAGATAAGGAATAATCAATATGTAAAGGTGATAAACCAAAACATATTCCCTTTAATATATAAACAAGTAATGAAATTCATCCATAGATATGTCAATAAAAAAACTCATGGATAATAACAATGAATAAATTCTCAATAAAAGAAAATTCTTCATTACTATATATCATGTTTTCTAGGATCATGATATATTTACCATAAAGATAAGACATTTTAAACTATTCTGATTTGGAAAACTGATTTGTCACATGAGACTACTGATCCATCGATGAGCTTTGATTAACAAGTCCCCAACCCATAGTACTTGCATTAAATAGTCCCCAATATGTTTATTTCATGTCCAAACCATTCTGAATATATCAGATTATTGATTTATATTCAAAAAAACAATTCCTTAAAATTTCGGTATTGACTAAAAGATAGGGATTTATCAATAAATCTACAGTTAATAAAATTACTTACAGGGTTTAACCATATGTAAAAATGGTATATGGTTTAAGAAATTATAATATCCATTGAATGAGAATATAGATATTTAATATAAATTTCTTGTACAATAATAATGACCATGAAGAGGAGATTCTTTGAGATTAAGTTAAAAGTCACCAAATAAAGTGATATTGAAAGGATCGCATTTACCATTTGGTAATTTCCAAGAAAAACACCATGGGTGAGATTATTAAATGTAAAAGAAATACCATAAAGAGTGAGTGAATTGTGATATTAAATTGCAAAGGGGTATTAAATACAACATAGTAATGTAAATAGGTGTATAGAAAAAAAAAATCTCAATGGAATATAAATTGAGATGCAACTCTTACCTTGAGACTGATTTATCCCAGGTGTCTTCATATTTTTCGATAATGAACTTATGTTAGTTATTTAACTTCTTTAGAACATTTTTCATGTTAATCATTAATTTAATTTCAATTGTTAAAATTTTGTAAAAATATACTTAGAGAGTCAGGTTTACATAATGTATTTTTACAATATTAATTTTATGTTCAATATCTCGATTTTTAAATGAAATACTATGTTTGGTAGTGTACATGATACGACACTTCGATCTTAAGAGAAAAAATAAATTTTATTATTTAAATGGTACTGTTGTAACATAGAAATTAGAACGACGAGAATGAAAAGTATTAAAAAATAACATAAATTTGGTTTACACATGTTTATATAATTATTTATTGGCTAAGAAATTAATTAGAAATGAAAATAAAAACTAATTTAATGTAAAGGATGTATTTTTCTAAAACAAACTATTTAAATTTGAACAACTATGTTTTATAATTAGATAATAAATCACTCTTTATGGATTTAATTAATATAATATATATTTAATATATTCAATAGGTTTTTTAAAATTAATCTTATATGTTTTTTAGACATGATATAAGAAAAAATTTAATTTTATTTATAAAATGAGTATTTTCTAAAAACATAGTTTTACCGCCTTTTGATGGTGAACCCATTTTAAATATAGTTTTTCATTTTTATTTTATAAATTCTATTTTTCAAAAAAAAGGATTCGTATAATAAAAATTACTTTGTTAGAATATTTGGAATTTTTGTGATAATATTCATTTTTAATGAATAGACAAAAACACTGCATTTTAATTAAATTTTTTTTTCATCTTATAAATTTATATTATTATATTATACTTTTAATTGGTTTAAAAGTACAATTAAATTATTTTTTAATCTTTTAAGCCAAATATGTGTCATTAGAATTATTTTGAAATTGAAATTTGATATAAAATCTTTGTGAACTTTTGAACATTTTTACTTTAACAGCATGTTACCTTGATCTGTCAATAGAATTAATTATATATTAATTTTAGCCACCTTTCTAAAAAGAATTTTGAAAAATTGACACACACAGTTTAATTAAGTATGAAAATTTTGGTCTAATAGGATAAACTAAATTTTTGTTCAATAATAATTTTAGTATTTTATTTACCATGGTTAATGTTAAATAAGGTAATTTAAAGAAAAAATAATATATTAATATTATAAAATTACAGTAATATTTTTCCTAATTTCATTTGGTGAGTGGATTTTGAAAAAAATCAACATTGGGAAATATTACAACCTTTCTAAGACACATGGGTATGAATAGGATATTTAATATATTTTATTTAAAGTTATGATAAAATTTTCATACTCATATTTTAATTTAGTAAATCATTTTTAATATAAGGTTATATAGACGATATATTCAGCTATAAATAGCCACATGAAATCTAAAATGTTTATCTATTTCCCTGTAACTTATTCATAAATTTTATACATTATATAATTAAATTTAATTGTAATGGAATAATGATGGAGTAATTTATTTATTAAAGGAAGAATAAAATAAATGATATTAATAATATTAAAATAAATATAATTTGAAATATTTTATGTCATACAATACTTTTTTGGATGAATTTGAAATTTTAGGGAAGAGATAAATTATTTTTATCTTAATGGGATGATGTTTTTATTATAATCATAAAAAGATAACTACATAATAGTGTCAAAATTAACATTTATAATATTTTAAAATAAATAATATTTTATTAAATGATAAAATGTTAATAAAAATATTTTTTCATCCAGTTGATAGGGTTAAGTCTAAATATTTTATTAATTACTCATTTTATGTCATTTGGAATATTTTTTTAATTATATTAACTCTCAAGGTTTAAAATAAATATTTTCACGATAAGATTTAATAATGGTTAAAATAAATAGATAAGGAATAAAAAAATAAAAAAACATATATAATTTTAATCGGATGAAGTTATTTCTACGCAATATAATAATATATAATTAATAATTTATTTTGGGGACATTTGGAATAGAAAATGATTTTATATTATTTTAATAATTTTAATAATTCCAAGAGGGTCGCTCCCCTATCCTATAAAAGGGAACTCATTTGTATCTATTATATACACATAAAAAACTTTTTTTATCCAATATCATACCAAAACCTTTATTATAATACCTACCGACATTCTATAGGCTTTAGTTTAGAAATAAAAACCTCCTTAGCAGTGTTAAGGTGTTAATCAAAGGTGTTAATCTAAAGGAATGGTAACGTTCTTAACTAATTATTCCTATTTTATTTCACCATCATCTTCATTAAAATTTCCTTAAGACATTATGAAATAATAAATGTAGCATCTTCAATATATTGGGATGTTATAATATTAATATTACCACCTAAATCAATCATTGATTCCCTCAAATGGGAAATGAATTAATTGTTTGTTCTTATGTCTGAATTATCACATCCCCGAACAGATATAATTTTTTCCATGAAAAACTCTTAAGACTGGTTATAATGATTGAATTAATGCCCATATTTGATATTAATTTCATATTTATCATTATAAGAGAAACATATATCAATTAAATTCGTTGTTTTGATGCACATAAACCTCCACGATGTGATGTTATTTGATTCCATTTGCCACACCACATTGATGATATATAAAAGTATATTTAAATGATTTTTATGATATTAATGGCATCCTAATCTTTATATAATGATAAAATTATACTTTACTTCTTTCCATAATGATCATTAAAAATGGAAATGATACTCATGCATACGTACGACTTATCATCTCCATTATTGCAACAAATTTAATTTTTCATAACCATATTTAATGGTTTGATTTAAAATTATAATTGATTTATAAAAGTGATTAATATTTAAAAAATATTATTTTGTGTATGATTTATTTATGATTATTTTGCCAATAGACATCATATCAAAATTATTTTGGTCTCAAGTACCAAATAATGTCAAAATGTCTGACATGAACTTAAATAATTAAGTAATTGCTATAACATGATAATAAGGGATATAAAAGGAATAGTAATCCTTAAAAAGGTTATAAATAAAATAAATAACTAACCAATGTTTATTATTCATGATGATAAATATTTTACACGATCATTCAATCGCAATGGTTATGGAATATTTATCGAAAACATCATTTTGAAGGTTTAAATGATTTTTTCTTCTAAATCAATATCATTAATAACCATGCTTTAAAAAAAATTGAAAGATTTAATTATATGGTAATTATTATGTTAACATATTGATTCAATTTTAAATTTTCAAATTTGTATGGGACACACTGACTCAATATACTTCTACTTTAAATGTTTTTATTTTGTTTTAAAAGTAAAACGATTTTTTTATTATATTGGAATGTGTTTTTAATATATACTTCATGAACCAAATTTATCTATTTTATTTCACATAAATATTTTGATGTTTACTTTATAGGTTGAAAATTTATTTTCCAAATATATTTTTTTTTCATTAATATGTGTATTACTTTTTAAAAATGAAATATGGTTTCAAATTGGAAATGTTATTATTCCATTATTTTTTATTTATGTGTTATGAATATGTTATGGTTTTGGTATTTTTTTTAAATGTGGTGGTTCTTCGATATATCGAGGTCAGGTGAGTCTGTGATATTTCTGCAATGAATAGGGTTATAATATGAAGTTAAATTGTATGTTTTATCTTAAGATGTTAAAGGAATATACAATAGTGGGTATTCCAAATGTTACCAGGATGGTTACTCCCTATGTAACCGTGAAAGCTAAAATGTTAGCGTGATATGAAATATATTCCCGAAGATAACTTTATGATTTATGTTTTTTATGAATTTTAGTGTAAACATATGATTTTATGAGGTAAACTAAATTGGTTATGTTATATGGGTGAAAATTATAACTTTTTCAAAATGTTTTCATGGGTTTATAAGTATTTAGGGACTAATGTTTTCTTTCTTAATTTTATATCATGTACTAATATTTTTTGTGATCATACCTTATTTTAAAATATGTTTCACATTTCCTATTATTTTTAATTCTAAATAGGATACCACAATGAAAGTATTGAAGATGTGTCCTGAAATGTAGTCATATTTAATATTTAAAGGGTTTCCATTGGTGTATAAAATTTATACTGAGTATAAGTGTCCACATATAATGTAGGTGACTAATTGGTAAGAGCTTTTAAAAATTAACAAATACTATTATGTGAAAATTTCCCCGAATCATAATTCTAGTTAAAAAACACTACAATAGTTTATGTTTGAGGTTGGTTCCTTATATTGTTGTCAAAAATTACTTTGGTAGGTCAACTATGGTCGAAGGGTTCTCAAATAAACATATCAAGAATAATTATTATCAAATAATTACCATAGTTATACAAATATTATGAATTTAAAACCAATAATGAAAGATGGTAATGAAAAATGAACAAATGTTACAGTCATAGTGATGGTAGGTCATATATACGCATGAGTAATATTCACATTTGACAGTGATCGGTATGGAATGAATTTAAGTAAAACTATATCTTTATATAATAATAATAATATCATTAATACCATTTTATATAATAATATATACTTATATATATATTTATGGGGATGTAAAAGGAATCTCATTATGTTGGGAAGGTGGTAGTCCACACTTCCACAAACGATGTATTCATATTTACACAGAACGAGAATCATGAAGGTATGAGTCATATAAAAATTAAATAAGTATAGGGAAATTATAAGTATCATATAATATATATATATATTATATATAATAGAGTTTCCATCATAATTCCCACCCATGAGATTTGGTAAAGGAAAAAAATGATATTGTTTTGTCAGGAGATAGTTCGCAGTACACATAAACGGTAACTTTGTTTCCCATTAAAAGAAATTGTTTATAATAGTGGGTCAAAAAAATAAAATAAATAAATATAAGTATATTTAGGAAACTTAGGTTACTATTTAATCATGTAATAATAACATTTTATGGGTTGGATAATGAAAATAAAAGAAAATAGCATGAGGAAGGATGTTACCTCTTCTTTGGGTAACTTCCCTCTGTTTTCACCAAAGGGATTAGTTTGATGTATTTATGCCCACAATGAGGATTATATGTAACACCCAGAGATTTTATGATAATAATTATTATTAATTTCATTGATGTCATTTGTTATATGCTTCACCAAGATTATCTTGCGCTATACGCAACACTGTATTAGCTTGTAGTATACGCAACACTATTCTTGGCTTGTGATGCACACAATTTCATGTTCATTAGAATAAATTTCATTTTTCCCAACAACATGTATATATTTTGATCAATGTATAACTGAACTATATTTTGAGTAAATTATACGCATCACTAAAGGAAGCTTCCCCTGCACGCAACTCTGACTTGGCTTGCATTACACGCAAGAGCGACCTTCCTCAATAGCATGTGTTGTACGCAATACCGAGTTTCACTAAAAATGATATATTTTTATAATATTATTATGAACAAGACATTATGAATATTATTGTCCGCATTTTTAATTTTATAACACTATAATTCATCTTACACGTTTTCTGGAATGAGGTATGAGAACAAAATCAATTTTTCGGATAAAAGAAGTATTTTTCAAAAAATGTAGTTTTCCACCTTTTGATGGCGCACCCATTTTAAATCTAATTTATTAAAAGTTTATAAGATCACTTTTACAAAATAAAATTCTTATTTTGAATCAGGATATAAAAATTTACATTGGATAAGGTTTTGTTATTTTTCTGACAACGTTCTTATTTTGATGAATAGTAAAAACACGCTAAATTTTACATAATAACAACTTTTTTCATCGAGATAATTTATTTTGTTAAATTATAAAACAAAATTGTTTTAAAGTATAAATAGAATATATTTTTACCATTTAATATAATTTATGTAATTATCATTAATTTTACTTTGAATTCATAGGTAAAAACATATTAATCTTTGACAAAGTTTTAACTTTTAAACCCCGTTTTCTTAACAACAAGATTAATTTTAAATTAATTACTGAAACATCTCTGTTTTGAATTTTGAAAAATGTATTCCATATTTAGATTCAGTGGTTCCAAATTATGTTAATAGGTTACTTTTAGTTTTTTGATATTATGAATAGTAACTACTGTAATTTTTATTTACTACAGTTAAAGGTAAATCTGGTAATTAAGGGTAAAAATAAGATTTATAAAATTACACTAAGACCTGAAAAAATTATACTTGATGAATACAATTCGACCCATATCACATAAGGGCTGAAATAGGTTCATTTCAAGGACTTTTGACCATGAAAATGATATAATTATTATTAAAACCAAAGAAAGTGACAACTTGTCACTCTCTTATATCTTATAAGTGTAATAATTTTAATTTAGTGATAAAACTCATAAAAATTTGAATATAAATAGTCTCCATATATCAAATAAAGTTATCTACATCATGCGAATTTATTTAGAATTTTTAGAGATTAAATAATTATAATTAATGATGACACAATAGTGATGTAGAAATTATTTTATTAATTGAAATAGCAAATAATTGGTTCTAAAAATGTTAAAATAAATATTATATGAACCAATTAGTGTTCTCCACAAATTATCTAGAAGAATATGAAATTTTTGGAGTCTATTAAATATATTTTTTTTAAATATATTTTTTGTGGATTTTATTTAAATTCAAATAAATGAATAGTGTCAAAATATACACTATTGTTATTTTATAAAAATAACATATTATAAAATTGATAAAAAATCAAAAAAATATTTAAAAATTATAAATTGAAATTTATATGGTCTAAAATATCATAAATTATCCAATTATGGACAATTCACAGAACATAAGTAATTATTTATAACAATTTAATATTTAGAATATTATTACCACAAATAAAATTAAATAGATTAAATAAGGAAAAATCAAGTTTATATGGTTTAAAATAAATTAAAAACATGTATAAATCGTATTTTATGATGATATTAAAATTATATCTCATCCAAGATTCTCATATGAGTCATTTTTTGAGGTTTTCATATGGGGTTTGAGTTTATTATAAATTAATATTTTAGAGGATTCCAAAAGTGCCCCTCTTCTCTCATATAAAAGGGAACCTCCTCCCTCTCCTCCTCACACAACATTTAGCCTTCAAGCTCGGCCAACCCCTGTCCACTTCTCTTCTCCACTTCCCTAGAAACATACTAGAGGTCCTGGTCTTCTTAAAATACCAACTTTAGTGCCCTAAGAGGAGGTTTAGGAGAGGCGCGTCGAAGAAGAGGTAATATCCTTTCCCGATTCTTTCAAATTCACTTCTTTTTCTACTTCTTCTTATTTTTTTGTTTCATAATATAGTAATAAAATCAGTATAAAAAATATAATGATTTGTTATTATAAATGTTAACTAATCCTATTTTACCTTCTATCCATCCTACCGAAAATGAAATCACCAGGCGTGCATACGTACGCAATACCGTCTCCACGCCGTGGTGTAATATGTTTTTCCGTCACCACATTACATGGATGGGTATAATGGTGTAAAAAATAACTATATATGGTTATTATAAAATTATAATAATTATTATATATTATATCATCCACTCTAATTCCATTCAATAATTATCGGAACGATATCATCGCTCGTGCGTACGTACGGATTACTGTCTCCACGACGCGATGAGATTCATTCTCCATGTTAACCATTCAAGAATAATTATAAAGTATATATAATAAATAATCATGAAATATATTAAATATTAATGATAATGGATTTATGTATATTTTATTTACTTACTTCCATTCAATTTAATAAGGAAACTAAAACAGCGTTCATGCGTACGTACGACCTACCGTCTCCATGAACGGTGTATTTCTTTCCATTTATCGATATATTATATATATGTATATTCTGAAAAAAAAATAGTATATATAAATCATGTTTGACATTATGGAAGTAAGTAATCATTATATAAGTAATCATATGAATAATTACAAGTCAATACATGGATGATAAATGAAACAATTTTACCCAAAATGCAGCTTTAACATGGAATTGATTAATGAACCGGTAATATAAAGTCTTAAGAGAATCATATATGATATCATAAATATTATTATGGTTATGTTACAAGTTAGTAATATGTTTAAACCCACTATATAGGAGTCTCGGACACATATGGAAGAAATTGGACATAAGGTAAGGGATAATTTTGCAATCTCATTTTTATCCAAGATTTGTTATAAGTATGTATTTAGAGGGGTTATATTTTTCATCCATGTCTATAAAATGTTTTTCATAAAGTGTTTAACATTATTCCATGTATGTTTAAATTCATGTTTACTGCTATTTGACTTTTACTTTGTCTTATGGAAGGAATCTTTCTTTTATTTACCATAGGTGGTACTTTTTGACTTTTCCGTTAAAAGTACGTGGTGAATTTTTTTTAACTTATACGACATGAATGGATTTTTACGGTTTCATTACACCTAATTTTCATAAAGCTTCTTCTACATTATTTGATGATTATTTTTAACAAAATCATTTTCTTTTAAAATTTCATGACATTTTTTGGAAAGAAAATTATTTTGTAGAATAAAAGTTATTTTCCTCAATAATTCATTTCAAGTGTTTTGTCAAAACTATTTTCCATCTAAGATGACATTATTTAGTATGATTACGTTTCAAGTATAATGTCTCTATTATTTACATGGTTTTATTCCTATTATGATGAAATGATATCCATTTTTTTTATATGGATTATGTTATTATGGGATGATGTTAATGAAACCCATTTTATTCTTTGGGTTATGATGAATGATTTAAGTTTATTTTGTGGCACAAGTAAAGACGATTTCATTATGAGATGGGTTGGACCTATATCTCCTTCCAATGCATCAGGTAAATATTTATATCTCATGATATAGACATGGCTGTAACGTCAAGTTAATCTGGTCCAGTAATATAGGGCTAGAATGGAAAGTAAACCCGGTTCACCAATGGACTTTGTCCACTATGATGGTCTTGGCAACAATGTCTTGGCTACTATTGAAATCATAACATGTGATTAATTGTTTTCCACAATAACATGTTTTATTCCCAATCTAGTTTTTCATGATTAATGTTCCTTTAGGATCTATGCCTTATGCACTGCCACGATTTATGTCATTACTCATGATTTTGATGTTTTATGTTCATGTTCATAGTTATAATGTTTTGGGAATATTTTATATTCCTCATGTTTACCCTTAATGAGCATTTGAGCTCACCCTTTTTATGTTTTATTTTTTCCAGGATACAAAGAAATGTTTTAGGTAAGAAACCCAAAGGAGAAGATATTTATTGGAGATGTTGAAGATCTTTCACCATGATTAGAAGATTATCTTTTGAGTTTCCAAAGACACTAAACTAATACGGTCTTTCGGTGTCTGTTTTTGTTATGTATTATGTATTCCGCAAAAGTAATGTAAGTCCATGTATGTCAATATTTGGGTCTCTATAGTTGGTATCATAGTGAAGGTTTAGTTAACCTTTGTAAACTAGGATGTGAAAACTTTAGTGAGATCCCGAGAGATATTTATAAGGTATGTCTAGGGATGTCTCTAATGTTAAGTATAAGTATAGGTTATAGTCTTATAATTATGGTAACAATATTAGATTTAAACCTAAGATATTATATATTGAAGGTACTCCCCCTTTGTTATGTTGTTCTTCTAGTGTGATTTTTCCTCACACACTATTCTTTTTTGGTTTTAGAAAATGGCTATAAGAAGGAACATTCATGTTAATGGAGAATATGATGGTCAATGGAATGATATTATTCATGGTAAAGAAAACGAAACATGATTTTGAAGGCAAAACATTGTTATTATTTCTAATCAAAAATATCATAATATGATCAATAATCTCAACTTTGCTAATATTCCTGACTCAACTAATAAGATAAAGATGGAGATTCATGATGATCATAGAGGAAAGAAAGTTCAATTTTCCTCAAATAAATAATGTGGGAAGAGACATCAAGGAGAATGTTTCAAAGGAACTGGAAGATTCTTTGGGTGTGTAAAAGGACACAAAGCCAGTAATTGCAAAATAAAGGGTTCATTTAACACTATGGAAAAGGGTAATGGTAGTCCTAAGACATAAAAAACAGTCAAATGTTTTAAATATGGAATGTTTGGGCATTAAGAAAATCAATTCCCTATGGGGAAATCTCATGAAGAGAATCAGCATGGTTGTAAGGGTAGTATTTATGTGGATGATTATGAATAGGATACAAATGATATGTGATATGAAATAAGTATTGGGGAATAAAATAATGAAGCACAGTCAATGATTTAAGATTGTAGTGGAATGATTTTATGTTTATCAAGAGTTATGCTATATAGGTAATTTAGTAGTACTAAGGAATAAGGAAACATATAAGGATTGTTCCACTATTGTTTTTCTTAATTATTTGAAAGTATATGTTGAATGGTACTGGTAATCCTTAAAGGATATTTAGATATTTTTGGGAAAGAAGATGATATGCGCGTATTGAATGGATATAGAGAAAATAATATGTTTGATAGTATTAATGATCTCTTGACTGATATAAGGACAAAGTGACCTCATGGATTGAGTATATAGAAATTTTGGGATTTTGGTATGTTGAAAGAGTAAAAATTTGAGAGCATTTATTTTTTCAATAAGGTTCTATGGTAATTCATGTAGCAAGAGAATACAAGATTAAGGTATTCAAATGTTTGGAATGTGACCAAAAAGACATATCTTATGGGGGATAAATGATGATATTCACATGCTTGGTTGATGACATTTCTAATAATCGTTTTCTTTATAATATTTGCTTGGATATAAGTATTTTGGATATTCATAAATATTTGAAATGGATTGTGTTGGACATAAGATAATATTGTTTAAGGATAGAACCTTTTTTCGATATTATTTCTAGAATGTTGTAATAGTATAGTTTTAGAAAAAGGCCAACCTCCAAGATGGGAGACAACCCATCTTGTTAGACAAGGTTGTGGGAATCAAACCCACAACTGAAGTGTAACGGGCCTTTATCGCCTACCACTAACCAATAGGAAGTCCCTGGTTAGTAGAAACTAGTTTTATTTTATTAAGCGTTACGATAGATGAAGTATAAGTCCATTTTTCAACCATATATGATTAATCTCACCATATGATGGACTTATGTATATATATTTTTCTGACCTTATGTTTGAGACAATTGGAATGACCTATCATTCTATCGCATGATTGGCTAATACTTCATGGAAGACAAATTCAACTTCATTTCTTTAAAAGATGATGTGGAAATTGTTCAATGCACAAACAATAGTGAGATTGTACCAAAATCAAGTAAGTATTTATTTTAATAAAACAATTCTTCAACATTAGGGAAATGGTCCTGAAATCCAAAAAATTTGTCCTAGTGCCCACATATATGATGAACCAGATGGTACCTTAGATCATTACAAATTTATGGCTTTGTGATTGTTGTCTTTTTCATATCCATGTTCTCTACCATTCATCATCCAAACATGATTCTTAGATTTCTCTTCCATATCCATATTTTCACCTATATTCTCATATGTATTAACCCAGTGATGAGTTACTTTGGGTATCCGTTATGTTTCTAACATTCCTGTTTAAAATGATGATTTAGTATTCTTTTTTACCACGTGGGTTTCTATGAAAGAAACATTAAAATATAAAACCATTTATAACCCCGATGAATTTCGAGGGCGAAATTCATTTTAAGGGGGTAGAATGTAACACACTGATAATTTATGAGAATTATTATTTTTAATTTCTTTGATGCCTTCTGTTGTACACTTCACCAATATTAGCTTGTGCTATACGCAACACAATATTAGCTTGTAGTATACCAAACACTATTCTTGGCTTGTGATGCACACAATTTCAAGTTCTTTCGAATAAAATTCATTTTAAACAACAACAAGTATATATTTTGATCAATGTATAACTGAACTATATTTTTAGTATGTTATACGCAACACCAAAGTAAGATTTCCCTATACGCAACCCTGACTTGGCTTGCATTACACGCAAGAGCGACCTTCTTCAATAACTTGTGTTGTACGCAATACCGAGTTTCACTATACAACAATATATTGTAATAATATTATTATGAACTAGTAATTATAAATATTATTGACAAAATTTTTAATTTTATAACATTATAATTCATCTTAAACATTTTCTGGAATCGGGTATGAAAAGAAAATCAATTTTTCCGATAAAAGAAGTAATTTCCAAAAAATACAGTTTTGCCGCCTTTTGATGGCGCACCAATTTTAAATCAACTCTCTGAAAAGTTTATAAGTTCAATTTTAAAAAATAAACTTCATCTTTAGAATAAAAATATAAAAATTTACATTGGATAATGTTTTGATATTTTTCTGACAACATTCTTATTTTGATGAATAGTAAAAACACACTAAATTTTACTTAAAACATCATTTTTCATCGAGATAATTTATATGGTTAAATTATAAAATTAAATTTTTATAAAGATTAAATAGTATATTTTATTTACCATTTAATATAATTTATTTCCTTACCATTAATTTAACATTGAATTCATAGGTAAAAACATTTCAATCTTTGACAATGTTTTAACTTTTAAAACCCATTTTCTTAACAACGAGATTACTTTTAAATTAATTACTGCAAATTATGTGTTTTTAATTTTTAAAAATGGATTCCATATTTAGATTCAGTGGGTACAAATAATGTTAAGAGGTTAATTTTATTTTTTTGATATTATGAATAGTAACAATGATAATTTTTATTTACTATAGTTAAAGGTAAATCTCGTAATTAAGGGTAAAAATAAGATTTATAAAATTACCCTAAGACCTGAAAAAATTCTATTGGATGAATAAAAGATGAACCATATCACTTAAGGGTCGTAATAGATTCATTTCATGGACTTTTGACCCTAAAATTGATATAATTATTATTAAAACCAATGAAAGCGACAACATGTCACTCTCTTATGTCTTATAAGTGCAATATTTTTAATTTGGTGGTAAAACTCATAAAAAATCAAATATAAATAGTATCCAGAAAGATAATAACAATATCTACATTATGATAATTTATTTATAATTTTTATGGATTAAATAATTATCATTAATGATGACACAATAGTGATGTAGAAATTATTTTATTGTTTGAAATATCAAATAAATAGTTTTAAAAATATTAAAATAAATATTATATGAAATAATTAATTTTCTAAAAAAACTTTCTAGAAGAATATGACATTCTAGGAGTCTATTAAACATTTTGTTTCAAATATATCCTCTGTTTATATTTTATTTAAATTCAAATAAATGAACAGTGTCAAAATTGACACTATAGTTATTTTATAAATATTACATATCATAAAATTGTTTAAAAATCACATATATATTTATAAATTACAAATTAAAATTTATATGGTCTAAGCTATCATAAATTATCAAATTATGGAATATTCACAACACATATAATATTATTTATAACAATTTAAAATTTAGAATATTTTTACCACAAATAAAATTAAATAGATTAAATAAGGACAAATAAAGTTGATAAGGTTTAAAATAAATTACAAAAATGTCTAACTCTTATTGGTTGATGAGATTACAACCCTATATCTTTTATTCTTCGGATTTGAGTCATTTTTGGAGGGTTTTTAAGTGGGTTTTTATTTTATTATATATTAATATTTTAGAGGTTTCCGAAAGTGCCCCTCTTCTCTCATATTAAAGGGCACCTCCTCCCTCCCCTCCTCACTGCACTTTGAGCCTTAAATCTCGACCAAACCCTGCCCATTTCTCTTATACACTTCTATATAAACATAATAGAGGTCTTGGACTTCTTCAAAGACAATATTTAGTGCCCTAAGAGGAGGTTTAGAAGAGGCGCGTCGAAGAAGCGGTAATATCCTTTACCAATTCATTCAAATTCATTTCTTCTTATACTTCTTCTTATTTTGTTGTTTCATAATAAAGTAATAAAATAAGTGTCACTAATATACTCATATGGTATTATAAATATTAACCAAACCTATTTCACCTTCTATCCGTCCTACAGAAAATGAAATCACCGTGTGTGCGTACGTACGGAATAACGTCTCCACGCCGTGGTGTAATCTATTTTCCCACCACCACTTTGCTTGGATGGGTATAATGGTGTAAATAATTACTATATATGGTTACTATAACTTGATACTAATTCTGAGATATTATATCATCCACTCTAATTCCATTCAATAATTATGAGAATGATATCATCACTCGTGCGTACGTACGGATTACCGTCTCCACGACGCGATGATATTCATTCCCCAAGTTAACCATTGAAGAATGATAATAAATTATATATATTAAATAATCATGAAATATATGAAATATTAATGATACTGGATTTATGTATATTTTATTTACTTACTTCCATTCAGTTTTATAAGGAAACGAAAACATCGTTCATGCGTACGTATGACATATCGTCTCCATGAATGGTGTATTTCTTTCCATTTATCGATCTATTATATATATGTTTATTCCTAAAATATATTATATATAAATCATGTTTTACATTTTGGAAGTATGTAATAATTATCTGAGTAATCATATGAATAATCACAAGTCAAAACAGGGATGATAAATGAAACGATTTTACCCAAAACGCTGCTTTAACATGGAATTGATTAATGAACGGGTAATATAAAGCATTAAGTGAATAATATATGATATCATAAATATTATTATGGTTATGTTACAAGTTAATAATATGTTTAAACCCACTATTTAAGAGTCGAGGACACATTCGGAAGAAATTGGACATAAGTTAAGGGATAATTTTGCAATCTCATTTTTATCCGAGATTGCTTATACCTAAGTATTTAATGAGGTTATATTATTCATACATGTCCATAAAATGATTTTCATATAGTTTTTAATATTCTTACATGTATGTTTAATGTCATTTTTATCCCTCTTTGACTTTTACGTTGTTTTATGGAAATAATCTTTCTTTTGTTTACCATACGTGGTACTTTTTGACTTTTCCGTTAAAAGTACGAGGAGAATATTGTTTGTAACTTATACGGGATGAATGGATTTTTATGGTTTCATAATGCCTAATTTTCATGAAGCTTCCCATACAAGATTTAATGATTATTTTCAACAAAATCCTTTTGTTATAAAATTGCATGACATTTTGTGAAAACAAAATGGTTTTGAAGAAAAAAGGGTATTTTTCTCAAGAATTCATTTCAAGTGTTTTGTTAAAACTATTTTCCATCTAAGATGTCATTATTTAGTATGATTATGTATCAAGTATAATTTCTCTATTATTTACATGGTTTGATTATTCTTATGATGAAATGATATCAATTTGTTTTATATGTTGTTGATGCTCCTTTCTATCACAGATTCTAATGAATGAAAAGGGAAATACCATAAACACAAAGTGATTCATCCTTTGAAGAAACATAAAAAATTGTCAAAGGCATGAACAAGGATTTGTTTAAAAATGGGCCATGCAAGTTTCATCATGGTCATGCAGGTATACCTATGCGCCACATATTGGGAACTCATGTGACCTGCGCGCCCTATTTTTTCGCCCAAGGTCTTCAGCAGCCTATAAATACCCCTTGTGGGCCCCCCATTTCAAGGACGGAAGAATCCCAAAAGTCAGATTTGAGCTCCCAGTGCCCCAGTATCCTCTTGAAGTCTTCCGAACACTTCTAAGGTAATTTATTACCTAATATGGAAGATCTAAAGAGTGGGAACAAGGCCTAAGTGTTGAAATTCACCAACACCTGTGCGCCTAAGTGTCTAACCCTTAAAGGAAATTGTCACACCTGCACGCCACCTTATCCATTCAACAGAACCTACGCACCAATATTTTGTAAGACTTTAGGGATAATACTAAGGGTTTGAGCTAAGTATATCCAAAGTATTACCCTATGGGTTGACCGGCGCACAGGCACACCTATGCCGCGCAGGTACACTTGTGTGACAAGGACCTACGTGCCCAAACAAAACCTACGCACCTGACTCTTTTTGGGTGCCCCTCCTTCATATTCATCTTTTGTTCTTTAAATACACCTCTCCTATTCAAGAATTTGCCTTCAAAACCCTCTTCAAATCCATTTTTGGCATGGTTCCTTTCTTTGTTTCCTTATTTGAAAGGAATTCATTGGAAAAACTATAAAAACCTAGTGATTTACATATCATTATGTCACTATGGTTGGAGATTTTAGTCATTCAACCTCATCCTTTAGGATGAGAAAATCTTTAATTTGGGAATCCTCCTTAGGAGTAAGCCCCATATCCCCTAACTTGGGCCTCCTTTTCAGGAGTAAGCCCCAGTCTTCAAATTACCATAATTTTTGGGCATCCTCTTTAGGAATAAGCCCCAAGTTCCCAAATTTAGGGCTTCCTATTTAAGAGTAAGCCCCAAGTCCCCTAAACTGGGCCTCCTTTTCAAGAGTAAGCCCCAGTCCATGTTCTCTTGACCTGGGCTTCCCTTTCATGAGTAAACCCCATTCCAAGATATTTTATATGGGTATCCTCCTCAGGAGTAAGCCCCATGTTCCAAATTCCCTTAACCTGTGCATCCTCCTTAGGAATAAGCCCCAGTTCTCAAGTCCCTTTAACCTGGGTCTCTATCTCAAGAATAAGCCCCAGTCATAATTTCTCTTAACCATTCTTAATTTACTTTTTATTTGGGATTCCTTGTCTGGAGTAAAACCCAATCATAAGTCCTCTCTAATTTTTGCATCCTTCTCAGGATTATGCCCTAAGTGAATTATCCAAATCTCCATAAAGAACATATACTTTTATGGACCTTGTTACTGGGTTTCTTCCCTGATGTAAATCCCAATCCTCATCTATCTGGGCAATCATACATACATAATCCCTACATTATTTCTCATGATTGCAACTTTTGTGGCACAATTTTTGGGTTTTACCAATACCTCTTGTTTCTCACACTGAGCATGACTCACATGAGCTTAGAGCGTAGAAGTAATTTAGACATATTTCTTTGACCCATAAACCATACATAAGCCACATACGTCTTTACTTGAACTATGTGGGTTCTGATTCCTTTTCTAAACAAGGATACACAGGTAGCCCATCTGTGGGTAAGATCCCAACTTCGAAATAATCTATGTCCTTCTGAACAACAATAAACTTGAAGTGCCCCACTGAGTGGCTTTAAAACTAGTTTGGTTATCATAATGTCCAAGATATCACTATACAATGTTTAGAAGGATACCATTGACTAACAATCTCTAAAAAATACTGATGATTCTGTATCGATGAAGAACCTCAAATACATATAAAAGACTCTCTAAATTTCATACATATTAATCATTTATTGTCAGATCTAAAGGAAAATATCGTCTTCATATTTGGGAACTTAATAAAGATTCACGAACATAAATTAAATCTACAAAGAGAGTCCCAGAGTAGATAATAATTCCCCCCAAAAAGGTGTGATGAGTCCGAACTCCCATCCTCTCGACCAATGAAAATTCATAAGCCTCATCTGTTCACAACTGATGAGCACCTACCTTTGAAATTTAGGTGCAATTGGATATAGAATCATTGTATGTTACCAATTCTACGAACAAAACCATTAGAAACCGATTGGAATGTTTGAACCTTAAACAAATGAGGTCATCCCCATTTACAGAGGGAAACAAAAAATGGTGAACCCGATGTGAATCCTTAACCAAGTAAAAATGATGTTTTACTTATTTGTTAGGCCCCTATTTAAACTCAATGAGAGGGCCAACAAAAGAATTAATAACATATGTTCTCATCCAAAAGATGTAGTGGCCGAAATTATCTTGATTATGTATGTTATATCAAACAGGCTCTCGTTTCCATGATCTGCTACGTCATAGAAATGGATTCTATAAAGTTTACACCTGTGAATACCTCTCATGTGAATACCTATGCTACTACTCCTACTGGATCTTCATCCACTTTGAGGATGACATCACCTACTCAGCCTCTTCAATGCTGGGTTTCAAACGCATTGGTTAAAGAATATCGTACAAATGGTACCATTCCGACTCTGGAGGCCGCTTGATAATCCCTCCAAGTCAATAATTCACTGTGGTTGTCCGGACAGCGACGACCAGTGATCAAGAAGTAGGTGGTTCCAACCACCGTCTCCAATAGTTTCAGGTCGTTATCTCCGTAACATAATCACCATTGCCTCACATATTATGAGGAGGTGAATGAGAAGGTCACTCAAGGCCTCTATTCAAGGATTCTGGAGTCCCACTTAAGGACTCCCACCATTAATCGTCGACAAACACGTGCGGTAGTGTGCCCTCAACATGATGATGGTGTCGTCTCCAGGCATTCATCTTAGGTTCCTCGAACCCGAGCAGACAAGACGAACCACCAGAGGCGACGACCGGTCAATAGTGAGTAGGTTCTTATCTCTTCCATTTCTGGAGAATTCCACCAACCTAACTTAGTGGAAAGCAATGAGTGGGAACACACAACCATACGTTTTAATTTCGCTGTCCAGCAGACTCGTCTGGCAGAAACACGCCATTGCCCCCGGGAAATTTAGGCGGAGTACTATAGGCAGGAACATACACCTATTTATAAATCATCAATTATTCAGCAGGCTTGTCTAACTACATATGATGAATCCCGCCAACCCAATCTATTGAGAACTGGTAAACAGGAACATACACCTGCTTACACTCATCAATCTTGCCAGCATCCTCGTCTTCTAGTATTGAAGGAAGTTCATCAATCACATTCTGAGGAGTGCAATCAACATGCACATACACCTGCTAGTATTGATCAATCCTACCAACAGTCTCGTTTGGTAGCACCCGGAGAAGTCAATTGGAAATCCGCAATGAAAAACAAGAGGCAGACTCAACTCTCTTCCCCCACACATGAGTACTGCCATAATTCACTGACAGGAAATGGAGGACATGAGAAGGCACATAAACCTACTCCAGACATGGAATGGATGTATATCCCCATTCTGGAAGCAGATTTCACCATGCATATTCTGTCAATGGTGAAAGAACAGAAGCAAATTCCTGCTCATATTCTGGAGGCCTGTCAGAATATTATAATAGCTTTAGCAGCATCACAGGGAAAGAAATGAAAATCTATCCCTACCAGTGGAGTGAAACATCAACATATCACTTTGGAACAAACACAAACCTCTATTCCAGTCCAAGAGGGTTATGGGTCATACTCCCCCATGTCTTACGGACAACCAAGTCAGGCACAAACACCTTATTTGAGTGGAGATAGTCAGCATAACCTGACTATTTCTACTGAGCAGGAACATAGACCAGCCCATAATAAGTACCATTTTCAATAAGTGGTTCCTAAAGTGAGTAAGAAGGCATATATGAAGAAGACATGTCCAACACAATCAAGAAATCATGATCCAATATATAATAAGCCCTTGCTTGATGCTGAAGTTCTTTAATCTCTCAGAAAATTATATGTTGGATTTCAAGATTATACTCTCTCATTCCCCAATAGTTGGAATATTAATTCTGAAGGTCTTCATTAGACACTTCTTCATGAAGGCTTACTTCATGACAGTTTGGTCGATCTCCAAGTCTCATCTTCAGATGAGAGCCACAAGAACCCTCTGTGTGGCCAGAAGACCAAGGAGCAAAATGATTCTTCTTTTACTATAACCCACCATGATGGTCCTCCCCATGATTATGAATTTAGCTATGAAATCCCTCTCCGCAGTAGTAATTCAAATTGCCTGAAAAATACTTCAAAGGACAATGTAGTAATGAGAAAGCCCTCTTATCATGAGGCACTTGCAAATGTGAAGCCAGTCATGTCTGATGCTTTACCAATATCAAGTGAAATACTTTCTTAATCAGAATATAGCCCGGGGTGTAGGTTATTCTCCAAACCACCCCTAGTTCGTTCATCTTCTAGTTTGATTAATTAATTCTCTACCAATAATATTGAATCTGATGAAGCAACAAGGAAGCACTAGCTCTAGTCTAATCAGTTAGAAGAATCTTCATCAAATGATAAAGAGGAAGTGCTGAATATGAAAAAACAACTGGAAAAAGTTGATGTGCCAGTCATGTTTTGGCCTTTGGTTGACTCTCATTATGAAATTCCAGAGATGTTGGCGGAAGATTTTATTCAAGATATTCATCTCAAAATGTGGAAAAATCTTTGTCAATTTAAAAATAAAATATTATCTTATGATGAATATGAAAATCATGTCAAGAGAATAAAAGGGTTAAAACGCCAAATTGATTTGGTCTCTCTCTAAATTTCTCGATATCCAAAGGCTAAAAAGCAGCAGAGAGCCTTTCAATGTTCATGCCTTGGCGCACTAAAAATATTGAATATGTTAACTACCAATTCCCCATCTGGTATTCATATCAGAGGATGGGGTTTTCATGGAGCACTGCATTTCACTGTACTCTACAGTCAACAAAGCCCGCCAAAAATTATCTCATGCAATGTTATTTCCTATGGATGGCCACAACCATTTGGCTTTGTTTGTAATCAAAGGATTTCTTAGGAACATGACTCAACTAGTTCTTTCCAAAGTCTGACATACAGAGAACAAGTTGTTGAATTACTTTTGCATCTGGAAAATGAGAATATTAAACAAGCCTATTGTTTAGATCGAGCACATCATTAGGTGATAGAAGTGTCAGAAATCATCCAGCGTTTATTTGAGCCAGGTGATTTGAGTGAATTTAGGTTGATGCATCCAGCCAATTTTGAGACTAAAGTCTGCAAGATCAGGAGAGATTTTAAGAAAGTCTCAGATGTAGCTGCTCAAGAACCACCCCAGCATTCCAAACTGGGGACTCTTAAAACCCAACCCTCATAATCAACAAATAGGATTCAAGGATTTGAGAAGAAATAGCAGGAACAACCCCAGTCCACCGAACTAGGGACTTTTAAAAATCCTTAATCTCTTTCTCAGAGAAATTCAGTCTTCTCTCGAATAGGGAAGAAGCCACAAGAGGAACACAGAGCCAAATTATCAGGAGATTCCCTCCAAGTTATTGTTGGTCAAGATGTTCCTGAGGGATCAAATCAACAAAAGGTAATGTCTCATCAAGGACATGGAAGAAGAAAATTTCACAGAAATGCTGATAGAAGGGATAAAATGTGTTATGCATCAATTAATTTCATCAATTCTATTGTTTCTGATCCCCCAGATGAGGTTCATTCAGAGGGATAAGATGATGAAGTTCCTGCTCAAGAAGGTTTACACACAGACACAAATGAAGAAGGTGTGCGTACATGAAACCAAAGGCTTACCCAAAATCCAGGTATCCCTTAAAGTAACAAGCATCCCCCTCTCTAAAAGGCATCCAACAAGGGGAAAGGAATGAATCAGGTGACATAACCTTCCTCTAGAGAAGGCCAATCAATCTCACTGGAGAAAAAATATTTGCACAACAGGAGGAAGAAATGAAGTAATTTAGGAGTTTGAATGATGAACTACTTCAAGGTAGTCTTCCTCTTAAGCATGCTGGAGTCAGTCAGCCAAGGGAATTTGTTGCAGCTACTGAGATGGATCAAGAGTATCCTCCTTTACTAGAACGCCATCACAGGTCTAGTACCATGGGTCAGGTGCAACAACAACCGGTGGTGTTATCATCCGTTTCTAGTACCAGCAACCACATCTTTCCAAACTCCATTTATTGCACTTGCTCAGGTCCATGCTCAACCGGATGTTTCTCAAAAGTTAATAACTACTATTGAGTCATTAACAACTCAGTTGGAAGCTATGGAGAGAAACAATTCTCAAATTCAATGATAAAAGAGAGCTTACCCTGAATGGGTTGATGCAATACCACCCCATCAAATTTTGCAAGTACCAAATTCCCAATCTTTAATGGTTCGGGAGACCCAGAGCAACACTTAACACATTTTATTTATCTTTGTGATCCTATTATGGGAACCCCTCAGCAAAAGGAATCAGTTAGGATCAGGTGTTTTGTACAGTCATTACAAGGGCCTGCTTTTGTCAGGTATACAAGCTTGCAATCCCAGTCAATTACCAGATGGGAGGATCTCTGTCAAAGATTACTTCTTCAATGTAGCTCAACGTTTCCAAATAAAATAGTTTTTTATCTTACATATGGAATGAAAATGGAGAATGAAGGGTTCCAGATTCCATTGCTCGCTGTAAGGGATTAACATATTCTCTAAGCTTAGCACTCCCTCAAGAAGAATTGTTGCCAATCTGTGTGGAAAATTTGCATGATGAGTTTCGCACACTGTCAATCCATGTGAAATACACAGGTGGGTTTCGAGACCTTACTTTGATCACTCAGCAGATTGAAGACTCTCTTATGAAGACTAAGGATAAAACTCGTGTAATTACATCAGCTCCAGGGAGGAGAATGGGTAGAGCAAGGACTGCTACAGTTACGCTTAAACAAGAACATGTACCTTCTTCCATATAAAAACCTTCATCTTTAGGAAGGGCTCCACCTCCTGAGCGTCAACAAAAGAGGTCGTTTCATCAAGATTGTCAAAGAGATCAAAGACAGAAACAATTTGAGGACTTGAAGAGCAATGTTTACTCATTCTGAAATGAATAGGTTCCTAGTTACTTCATTTCAGCTCTGGAAAAAAATTCGGTTCAATTTCCAAGGCCCAAAAGGCCGAACAAGGAGATGAAAACCATCCCAATTATTTCCCATTTCATCAAATGTAAGGACATCCCATTCAGAAGTGTTTTGTCTTCAATGACCTCCTGAAAAAAATGCTGGACTCGGGACAAGTCAAATTAAAATGTTCTTCAGCTCAGGTAGCATGTGTTACTGCTATATATCTAGATGTAGAAGGCGAGTGGCATGATTTAAAAAACAAAAATGCACAGAAATATGATGATTGGATGGTAAAAAAATGATCAACCGAACTCATTCCATTTTACGAATGCAATTGAAGAAACCAATTGCGCCTTCTACTATGAATGCCACAAGAAAACATCCTTCTTCAAAACAAAGATCCTCAAAGAAACAACATCATTCAAAGAAAGAAGAACAGTCAGAAGAAGATGAAATTATGTCAAATCCAAACTTGTCTTTGACTATGGAAGATTTAATTTTATCTACTTCAAAGCCACGAGCACCGCCCCACCAAACAGAACAACATAAATTGGCTAATCAGGGGGAGTCTTCATTATACAAAGAGTTGATCTTTGGTTCTGTTAATATGTTTCACTTAAAAGATTCTTATGCGAGTCACAGTTTTGATCTTCATGAACCTGAGCTCCCTGTATCAAACAGAGGAATTAGAGGGAGTTCCAGAGGTCTGGGATACATAGGAAGACTTGGATATCCCTAAGGCCACTATTCTAATTCTACCCCTTCTAGAACTGTATATGCAGCAGAAACTCGTGGAAGATCCCTTCAGCGAGCTCAAAAAGAACAAGAAAGTTCTTCCACACATGGAAGATTCAGTCCTGACACAATTATTCTGGGGGATCGGTTGGAGGTCACACCTTCTTCCTCTTAGCAAGAAAACAGAACTAGTCGGTCTAATCTTCCAAATCATGGAGTATTTCCAACTCCTACCCTGATACAAGAAGAAAATACTTCCAAAGCGTCAACTTCTAAGGCACCATCAAAACCACATGTTCTTGTTGGAAAACACAGTCCTTTCGATCCAAAATATGATGTCTTGACACATTTGGCCCATGTACCGGCCAAGATATCAATTTTGGATGCCTTGAATCTATCAAAGGATCTTCGGGAGGCACTCATCGATGCTTTGTAAAGTCCTCCAGAATTCGAAACTGAAATTGTTGCGGCTAAAGTCTACCATGTAGGGAATAATCTTGTAGAATTCCATGTAGTGATATATTTTACAGATGAAGATGAACATGATGTTGTGAATGGAAATATTAGACCTTTGTACTTAACTGGTAAGGTCAACGATGTAGAAATCCGAATAGCTTTCATTGATAATGGTTTAGGAGTCAACTTCATCCCCATTAGTACACTTTGTTGATTTGGCCTCACCGAATCTGATTTATCTCCTTCTACTATGATGTTGCTAGAATATGATAAAAATGAAAAAGAACCCCTAGGAGAGATCACACTAAGAAATCAGTTTTCAGTTCTTGTATCCAACTCAGATTTCATGGTTGTTTGACATGACACAGCCTTCAATATTTATCTTGGATGACTTTGTGTACATCAACATGCGGCTATCCCTTCATCATACCATCTATGTCTCAAATATTATTTCAATGGTCAAATTGGGACACTGTATGGTGCTAAATCCCCATTCAAAACATTTGAATCTCAATAAATTGAGGAGGAATTATATCACATGGAGGGTAAGGAGAAATAGACAACAAGGTAGGTTACCAAAATTAATGCCCCATATGGTTTTGAAAAGATTCCAGTAAACCCATTCACACATATGAGTACAGATTGTGTGTTGCCTATCAGTCAAATTGACAGGATAGTCCCAAATCCAAATACTCTTATTGAAACTTCCATAATGTCAATTACATCAATCATGCTAGACAACATGGGAGAAATTGGTGATTCACCAAGAAATGATGAAAGCTCAAATTGAGATGTCTTTATTTCAATCTGCTGAAATCCAGCAAGTCTATACTTTTACAACAAGGCCAGAAGAAATTATAGCAATGTCATAGGTAAATGATGATGTCGATTCTCAATTCATTATCTCCTATTTATTACCCAAGGAAGACCCTTCGTCATCAATAGGGTCAGAAATGGAAGCCTCTTCATCAAGATGTTCAAATTTTAACATCTCTTCTGATCATGTAAATTATTCTTCTTCATGTACTATTCTAGTAGAAATAGAAGAAATAAAAAATGTTGAAGAAGAAGAGGAAGATCTCAGGGATGCTCCTCCAGCTTTTGAAGAGGGTATCTCTACCACAGTGCATGAACTCAGACAAATAAATCTGGGTACAAAAGAAGATCCACGTCCCTCTTTAATTAGTGTGTCCATGAATATTGAAGAGCAGGAAATGTATATTTCATTTTTGAAGAAAAATGGAGATATATTTTCATGGATCTATACAGAAATTCTAGGGATTTATCCTGATGTTGATACTCATCATTTGGGTTTTCCAGAAGAATATCGAGGATTTAAGCAAGCCACAAGAAGAACACACCAAACTTAGGCTTCCAAAATTGAAGCTGAAGTGGATAAACTTATAAAAGCTAACATCATCAGAGAAGTTCAATATCGCATGTGGTTGGCTAATATTGTCCATGTGGAAAAGAAGAATGGAAAAATTAATGTTTTCATTGATTTCAGAGATCTTAATCGACATTGTCACATGGATGATTTTCATGTTCTGATCACAGAACTCTTAATTGATGCAACAACTAGTTATGAAGCACTTTCCTTCATGGATGGATATTCAGGGTATAATAAAATCTGAATGGATCTAGAATATGAAGAATATACATCCTTCAGAGCCCCTCAGGGTGTGTTTTTCTATCGAGTAATGTCCTTTATCCTGAAGAATGTAGGTTCAACTTATCATCGTGCCATGCATCATATCTTCAAACCCTTTTTAGGGAAGTTTGTTGAATTTTATGTGGAGGATTTTTTTGGTTAAATCCATGCAACATTATAATCATTTGGCTGATTTGGAAGTAATATTCCACAAACATCACCAACATAATTTGACGATCAACCCCTTAAAAATGTGCTTTTGGGATAACCTTAGGAAAATTTGTCGGCTTTATTGTACGCCGTCGTGGCATCAAAGTTGATCCTGAGAAGACAAAGTCTATCCTTGGAATTTCACCTCCTCAAAATTTAACGGAATTGAGAGGACTTCAAGGAAATTTATCCTATATTCGGCGTTTCATTGCAAATTTGGCAGGAAAAAGTTTACCCATCACCAAATTGATGAAGAAGGGAAGGACTTACCAGTGGACTAAGGAATGTCAAAAAGCATTCAATATTCTCAAGAAATATCTCTTGATTCCTCCGATATTAATGACACCTATTTAAGGAATACCACTTATTCTTTATGTGACATCTTTATATCAATCATTGGGTGCCTTCCTTGTCTAGAAGAATGATGTTGGGTATGAAAATAGCCTCTACTATCTTAGTCATACTATGCTTAACGCAGAAACCCAATTTTCAAGTAATGACAAGTGCTGCATAGAATTAATATTCATAGTTCATAAGTTGAGACACTACTTGAAGCATCATGAGGTCCAATTGGTATCTCGCAATAACCCGCTGAAATTTATCCTTAGCCATCCAATGCTTACCGGACGTCTGGAATGGTCGACAGTTATTTTGCAGCAATTTGATATCCAGTATGTGTCTCAAAAGGAAATAAAGGGCCATGATCTGGCTGATTTCCTTACTGAACACCCTTCAGTAGAATATACATCTTTAGTTATTGAACTTCCTGATGAAGAAGTCTTTTCTTATTCAAGATAATCATCAAAAATTGGATATGTACTTTGATGGTGCTTCCAGAAGTCCAACAGGGAAGAAAATGGAAGATCCTAAATTCAACAAAGTTGGGTTAGGAATTGTATTTATTTCCCTGGAAAAGGCAGTGCTACCCTTTTCCTTCTTATTATGGGAAGGTGGTACTAATAATGAATCATAATACCAAGCTCTAATCACAGGATTGGAGTTGGATCTTCAAGGGCATGTGATTCACTTAAAGGTGAAAAGTGATTCAGACTTGGTAATCAAACAAGTCAATGGGGATTATTCTATTAGAAAAGAAGAGTTATTCACTTTTTATGATTATGTTAGAGAGTTAATGGTGGAATTTCCTTCAGAAATGACATTGTTTTATGTCTCGCGATCACAAAATGCCCAAGATAATTCACTATCTAATATAGACACAAATCTGGAAGATCCAAATCGGGATGAGACAATCATTAGTATTGCCCACCGTTGTACAATTTCAACTTATGTTCAAACCATAATAGAGGAAATCAATGAAAGTAGTTCCATTTCAGAACCATAAGGTCATACTATAGGATGGATGACACCTATTAGGGAATACCTACAAAATGGAACACTCCCACCAGATAGAGCTGGGAAAGAGAAAATCCAGCGACTTGTGGTCAATTTTACTCTTTATGATAGCCCGGATCACATAGAGAATATTCTCTAGAAAAGAGGTTTTGATGTAAATCTCTTCTAATGCATTGATGTAGAAGAGACAATGGATGTCATGAAATAAGTCCATGCAGGAGTCTGTGGTGCCCATCAGTCTGGAAGTAGAATCTCTTATCAAATTCGAAGGCTTGGATACTTTTTTCCTTCAATGATAAAAGATTGTATTGATCTCATGAAGAAGTTTCATTCATGCCAAGTATGTGCCAACTTCATTCATCAACCCCCATAGTTGCTTCATTCAGCTAAATACTCATGGCCAATTGCCACATGGGGATTGGATATAGTGGGACCTTAACCTTCAGCTATATCCAAGCAGTTTAAGCATATTCTTACTACTAATGACTTATTTTCCAAATGGGAAGAGGAAATACCTCTCAATGAAGTTAGTTCTAAATATATTGTTAGCTTCATAAAGTCTAACATCATTACCAGATTTGGTGTCCCTCATACCATATTGACAGACAATGGCACCAACTTCTGTTCATCCAAGGTATGAAATTTGTATCAAGAATACAACATCAAATCCAATCATTCATCTCGGTATCATGCAGCAGACAATGACCAAATAGAAACCGTAAATAAGAATCTTTCAAATATACTGCAAAATATGGTGGATAAAGATAAGAAATCATGGCCTGATAAACTGTTTCATGCTTTATGGGCCTATCGAACCACAACTGGCACTGCAACGTGGTCAACTCCATATTCATTAGTATATGGAACAGAAGCAGTGTTGCCCATTGAGGTTCAATTACCCTCGCTCAGAGTAGCCATTTTTGATCAGGCATTTACAGATGAAAAATTTCAAAAGCGATTGGATAGATTGGAATGATTGGATGAAAAAAGATTCTACACCCTACACCACTTGGAGGTCTATCAGAATTGAATAGCACGAGCTTTCAACAAAAAAGTTCTTCTTCGTTCATTCATTCAAGGAGAATTGGTATTGGTTCTCAGAACTCCAATGATACCTGAAAAGAAACCTCCTAAGCTTGAGCCAAAAATGGGGAGGACCTTACTCAATACATAATGTGTACTCCAATGGAGATTGCTCTTTAATCTCAATGCATGGAGAACTCATCACTACTCCAACCAATGCCAGATTTCTGAAGAAGTATTTTGTATAACAAAAATACATCATTTTGGTATATGCATATGACCTTAAACTATTTTCACCATCATCCAACATGAAGTTAAATGGTGTCATCATCCTACATGACATTAATCTGTAAAAGTCACTCTTTAGTCCAACAAGATGTTAAAGTGTATTTGACGTCCAACATGACGTTAAACTGTACATCTTCTCATCCAACATGATGTTAAACTATGTTGTCCTTACTGCAAGACTTTAAACTGCACAATCCCATATATGTCCAACATGACGTTAAATTGTGACGTCCTAGCTACATGACGCCAAACTATACAGAAGTCCCATAAGTATAGAAATACGTTAAATGGAATAACCACTGGTCTATGAATATGAACTTAAAATATTCACACTATTATCCAAGATGACGTTAAACTCTATTGTTGCCTATTACGTCCTAGCTACATGACGCTAAACTGTACAACCCCCCAATGTCCAACATGACGTTAAACTATGAAAAAGTCCCCAATACATCCTACATGACGTTAAACCGTGTCCTCATTGTCCTCACTGCAAGACATTAAACTGCATAGCCATATGTTCAAGCTACATGACGCTAAATTGTACAACACCCGCCCTTTCTATATGACATTAAACTATACATCCCCTCTTTTTTTCCTTACTGTATGACATTAAACTGCACAATCCCCCATTGTCCAACATGACATTAAACTGTGCATCATTAGGGTTGTTGCTTCCTCTTATTTCTCACACCGTGTATGACTCATGTGAGCTTAGAGTAAACTTCAACCATAACACCGTCTCTGGGATGCTAACCATGCATAAGTCCCAACACTTTTTTTAGATCGTTGTCCTAAAAAACAACTTGATCACCAATTCATTCTTCAATTTAACTACATAGACTTTGATCCTTGCCTTCTAGGATGGGTACGTAGGCAACCTCTCGAGGTTCAATCCCAAAACCAATATCTTCACATTGGTTCACCTTGGTCCTTGCTATATGACGTTAAACTATAAAACACTTTTGTCCTGTACAAAAATAAACTACAACATTATTTGACTCCCTCACATTAGAGGGAATCATTATTTACAATGATCTCCAATCAAGTTATATTCTAAAGACTATGTTCATACATGGCAATGCCTGAACCTTTAATCTTTGGTCAAACCATCATTGCACTAAAGTCCCCTTTTACCCTTCATATGTATGAGCTAAATATGTACTGAGGGTATTTCAAGAACTACATGCGGCTTGATTCCCATCCTTATGGGATACATTGGAAAGTTCGAGCATCCCTCGAATCTAGCCCCCGGTCTTTGTGCCTAACCCCAAATTTCACTTTCAATCCCTTGGATGAAAAGTCCTCCTGTGAAAACATGAATGTGGTATGAAAACCCTGGTTTTCATTCACATCAAGTTTATAAAATACACACTGTATATTCATTATTATGGTCCATGATCTATGAACCTAAACTAATACTTCCTATAATCGCTTACCACATGATGTTAAATTGTATTACAAGAATTAAATTTGGATTTATTCTCATTCTAATGAGATATGTAGTGAAGTCCAACACCTCAATTCAATACCCTGCCACAACAAGAATATGGTCAGCATTGTTTTTTGTATCTCTGTATACATGGAATAATGCCCATTTTTATGTGTCATACTCCTAACCTTAAATACTTCCAGATCTCCATAACCCTTTTCTTGACATCTGGTCACAAAATGTCTGATACCTAAGAATTATTTTTCCTAACTATGCAGCATGTTCCCTTAGGAGGCCTTGCATAAGTAGTCTACATAACGGACCTGTCAGCCAAAAGATTCTATTATTTGACTATAAAGCCAATGCCCTTAGGTGGCCCTACATAATTCAACCCCCTAACGGTTTTGTCAAATAATGGTAACTTAATTCTTGGGAGAAGAACATCTTTTTTTCCTTATTTGTCTTAATTAAAATATATAGGGATCTTAAAAAGTAGCCATCCTTACCATATTTTCCCCATACTCTTTTTCATGATCTGAAAGTATTCAAGTATATGGTTTATATTTCCCTTCCCTACATTTGGGTCAGAAATTCACAGGAGTGACATTCATACAATTCCTTGACAATCCTGATTGGAAATATCCTCTCCATATTCAAGTACTTCTCTCCATACAGAAAACTATGTGCTTTGGAAAATTTGAATCTCCATAGACTTCCACTTGTTTTTTAGTAGTAGAAAAGTAAGATTTCTAAGAGTTCTTTTTCCTGACTATGAAGCATGTTCCCTTAGGCGGCCTTGCATAAGTAGTCTACATAACAGACTTGTCATCCAAAAGATGCTATTATTTGACTATGCAGCTAATGCCCTTAAGTGGCCCTTTATAATTCATCCCCTAACGTATTTGTTAAATAGTGGTAACTTCATTCTTGGGAAATACTTCTTCTAATTCCTCTTAGTCCTATTTTCATATCATTCCTCAGCTTCAAAATTTCTTAAGTCATAGTTTACATGTTTTTCCCCATACATGAGTGTGGTAATATGTTTTCAGATAAATTATCAAGGAATTGAGTAAATTTTAATCCATTTGGTCAAAGCTATTTTGACCTTAAAGATTAGCCTTTTTATGTCCGATGTGCATGACTTTAAACTACTTACAAAAGTCAAGGGATCTTTGAACAAAAGTCAAGTCCCAGCTTACTAAACATACAATTCGTATGATTTAAATAATATTGACAAATTTAAAGATTCAAGGTTTGTAGGGTTATTTTTATAATCCTAGTAAAAATCAAATTATGATTTCTAGGTCCATCAACTTAGGAAACAATTTAAAGAAGGTAGAAAATAAATTCAGGCACAAATGATTAAAGATGGAAGTGTTTTTCATTGATGCACAAGAGTTAGAAGGACGTCCACAGACTGGAGTCTCTTCTCTTTTTCAAGAATTACAATAGGCTTTCAACATAACTCTTCGTTTGATTTATGCCATCTTGAGATTCATCAGTAACCACCTAGAATTCATTCATTCAACAGGATACAATAAGAGACACAGTGATACCGGGTCTTCTTGGGACAATTGTAAAAGAATGTTCTTGAGTGCGGTTTGATAAAATGTTCGGCTGATCAAACAGTGACTCTCTTTCTATCCAAGAGACTTGGAAGTTGGATACATGGATTTGAGAATGGAGCATTGGAAGTAAAGATCCATTTAGAGATAATACTCTTTTCAGATATAGTTTCTAATGTCATGATAGTCTTCTCTTTACAAACCGGCGGTGGAAAATATATCAGCCCATGGTTTTCCATTTTCATCTCTGAAAGGAAATGGAATGGAGGAAAAATTTGGATGTTCACACTATTGTTGCTGCTCTTAATCCATAGCATAACTAAAATAGATGGGTGGCAGTGTGGCTGCATCTGGGGAATGTAGTTCTTTGGCTCTGGAATGTTGACTACTTGCAGATGACCATTCCCATACAGAGGCAAGCAGATGTTCTGTGGGAAATTAACATGATATTTCTTCAAGTACTTGGCCAAATTTGGGAGAGTGCTGTCGCAACTATCATAGTAATAATGTCCAAAAACGTTCATCATGTCATCAATTTGCTTTCTTTCCAGTTCATCAGCCGTTCTGATACTTCTAGGGGCCATTGAATCTGCACAAAGGTCAAATAATTAACTCTTAAGTGTGTGAAGTTTTCATAAAAATATGTGAAGAAAGGTAAAAAATGGATAAGGCATTAAGGAAAGGAAGTCCAATGTTGGTGTTCAAGTATAACTGTGTCAGGTAGGTTTTGGCGCACTGGTATCACCGGGCATGTCAAAATACCTCTACAACAGCATGACACGAACAGAAGCAATGAAACCGCCGAAAATCAGCAACCTGCGTGACGAGAGCAACATGTGCGGTGAGAGCTCAAAATAATTTAAAGCCAAGTACTTTGCATGAGAATGAGTCGCATATTTATAGGTTAGGTCGCACCCCTGCGCTCCAAAGCCTGTGCGGCTCCCACCTGCACGCCGCTATCTGTGCACTCAAAACATGCACACCACCCTTCCTTGGTTTTATTCTTTACCTCAGAGTCACATCCTCCTTCCTTTAGGATCTAACTCTGAGGGGGGACTTTTGTTGACGCTCCATTCCATCACAGAGTCTAAAATATGAAAAGGGGAATACCTTAACACAAAGTGATTCATCCTTTGAAGAAACATCAAAAAATCGACAAAGGCATGAACATGGATTTCTTCATGCATGGGTCGCGCAAGTTTCAAGATGGTCGCGCAGGTATACCCCCGCGCCACATATTGTCCATGTCGGTGACCTGTGCGCCCTATTTTCTTTTCTCCCAATGGCTTCAGGAGCCTATAAATACCCCTTTTGGGCCCCGCATTTTGAGGATGGAAAAATTCCAAAAGTCATATTTCAGCTCCCGGCGCCCTAGTCTCTTCTTGAAGTCTTCCAAACACTTCTAAGGTAATTTCTTACCTAGAATGGAAGATCTAAAGAGGGGGAATGAGGCCTAAGTGTTGAAATTCACCAACACCTCCGCGCCTAAGTGTCTAACCCGTAAGGGAAACGTTCACACCTGCACCACCTTATCCATTCAACCGAAAGTGTGCGCCACTCTTTTGTAATACTCTAGGGATAATACTAATGATTTGTGGCAAGTATCTCCATGTATTAACCTATGGGTTGACCAGCGCACATGTACACCTGTGCCGCGTAGGTACACTTGCACGACCAAGACCTGCACGCCCAAACAAAACCTGCGTGCCTGACTCTTTTTGGTTCTCCTCCTGCTTATTCATCTATTTTCATCAAATCCACCTCTCCTCTTTACTTTTGATTTGGGATTCCTTCTCAGGAGTATAACCCAATCATAAGTCCCCTTTAATTTGGGCATCCTTCTCAGGAATAAGCCCTAAGTTAAGTATCCAAATTTCAATAAAGCACATATACCTTTATGGACCTTGTTCCCAGGTTTATTCACTCAAGTAAATCCCAACCCTCATCTATCTGGGCAGTCATACATACATAAGCCCTATATTATTTTTCATCACTGTATCTTTCGTGGCACAATTGTCAAGTTTTACCAAAACCTCTTGTTTCTCACACTGATCATGACTCACGTGAGCTTAGAGCGTAAATTTAATTATGACATCATTCTTTGAGGCATCAACCATACATAAACCTTCAACTTATTTACACGAACTATGTGGGTTATGATTCCTTTTCTAAATAAGGATATGTAGGTATCCCATCTGTGGGTATGATCCCAACTTTGAAATAATCTATGTCCTTCTGAATGATAATAATCTTCAAGTGCCCCACTGAGTGGCTTAAAAACCAGTAGGTTTATCCTAATGACCAAGAGATCTCTATACAATGTATTGAAGGATACCAGTGACTAAGAGTCTCTAACAAATACAGATGATTCTATATCAATGAAGAACCTCAAATACATATAAAAGAATCTCTGAATCTCAAACATACCAATCATTTATTTTCAGATCTAAACGAAAACATCATTTTCATTCTAGGTAATTTAATAAGGATTCATGAACATAACATAAATCTATGAAGACAGTCCCAGAGTAGACAATTATTCCCCCCAAATGGTGTGATTAGTCCAACCTCCCATCCTCTCGACCAATGAAAATTCTTAAGCCTCATCGATTCACAACTAATGAGAACCTACCTTTGGAAAGTAGGTCCAAATTGATATAGAATCATTGGATGTTTCCAGTTCTACGAACAAACCCATTAGAAACCGATTGGAATGTTTAAACCTTAAACAAATGATGTCATCCCCATTTCGAGAGGGAAACATATGTATTATGTTATGATGGGATGATGTTTATGAAATCTATTTTATTCTTTGGGTTATGATGAATGATTTATGTTTATTTTGTGTCACAAGTAAGAATTATTTCATTATGATATGGTTTGGAACTATATCTCCCTCTAATGAATTGGGTAAAGATTTATATCTCCTGAGATAGACATGGATAGAACGACAAGTGAATCTAGTTCAGTAATACGAGGCTAGAACGGCAAGTAAACTGGGTTCTGTAATGGACTTTTTCCACTATGATGGTCTTGGAAACAATTCCTTGGCTACTGTAAAAATCATAACATGTGCTTAATGGTTTTTCACAATTACATGCTTTATTCCCATGCTAGTTTATCATGATTAATGTTCCATTATGATCTATCCCTTATGCACTACCATGTTTATGTCATTACTCATGATTTTGATGTTTTATGTTCATGTTCATAGTTTAAATGTTTAGGGATTGTTTTATGTTCATCATGTTTACCCTTACTGAGCAATTGAGCTCACCCTTTTTATGTTTTCTTTTAGCCAGGATATAAAGAAAGTTTTTAGGTAAGAAAACCAAAGGGTAATATCTTTGTGGGATATGTTTAAGATCTTTCACCATGATTATAATATAATGTTCTGAGTTTCCAAAGACACTGAACTAAAAAGGTGTTTGGGTGTCTGTTTTTGTTATGTATTAAGTATTCCGCAAAAGTAATGTAATGTCCATGTACGTCAACATGTGGGTCTCTACATTAGAGGTTGTGGTTATAGATTTTTTAAGCTTATTTTAAACTATTTTTGTAAATAAAATGGGATTTATAGGTTTGAATAGGTGGTATGGCTGAGTGAATTTTTATAGTGGAGGAGGACTGATGTTTTTGTAAATATTGGAAAAGGAAATTAAATCCTCATTTTGACCATTTCAGGTGGCTCTAATAATTGTAAAAATTAAATTAAATGGATTATATTGTATAAATATGAACATAAAATTGATTTTTGATTGGTTTTTTGGTCATTTTTCTACTTATGATTAAGGTTTTTCCATTATTAACCATATATCCTCTTAATTACTATAATTTATTTTAAGTACCGTCAATAATAGTTTTTTTGTCAAAACATAATTTCACCTTATTCTAAATTATAAATTATGATTAATAAAAATATTTAATCCATTTTTTCAATTTAAACTAAAAAGGAGCATAAATTAATTTAAAATTAATCCCACACATGGGATGAAAATGTAGGTTTTTAAAGTAATGTTTTCTTAAATGTTTTCTAAATATTTATATCCAATTTGAATGTGAAATTTATTCCAATTAAAAAAATTGGATATATATATATATATATATATTTAAAATTAATCTAATTAATATTTAAAATAATTATACATTAAATTTATCCTTATAATAAAATTAGACTAAAAGATGTTTGGAATAAAAATTCAGTATTTTCCCTATTCTTCAAAAAATGAATCTTCCCTGAAAAAACACCAAAAATTCACCCAAAAATAATTCATAAATTTATATTTCAAAAATTATGTTTAATTTTAATATTAAATTCACAAAATTTTAAAAAATTATATTTAATATAAGCGTTCCATTAAAACGAGGTAAAATAACCTTTATAAAAATATTAGATTTTATGCATAATATTGGGTTTGTTCTTATATCATGGTCATAAAATATATTGTATAAATGTAAAAAATATTTCAATAAATATGTAATATATATATATATATATTAAATTAATATCACTCAATAATTTAAATTAATTTTATTTATTAGGATAAAATAACTTCATGAGGATGAAATTATTTTTTATAAAAAATATTAACTTTTTTTCATTGGGTCCTTATATTCATTTCTGATTAATTTTTAACCAATGAATTCAACAATATATTTTCATAAGAAAATTAAAAATAATATAAACATAAATTTAATGGAAAGAATTTATCTTAATACATTTAATAATAATAATTTATAAACAATTATTGTTACTTAAAACTCATTCTTGTACATAACAGAAGATAACCTTGGTGGTCCATGTAGAGAAAGCAAAACATTGTATTGTGTGTAAAATAAGATTATCCACATGTTTTTTATAAACAAATCTTGGAACAAAATTATATTTATTCTAAAATAAATATATTATAAGGTACTGGGGAGTTATAAAGAGATTAAATAGATTACACAAAAGATAAAAATATGAAGCTAAATTTTGTTTTGTTACATAAAGGATAAGACCTTATCATAAAATATGTCTTGAAATAAAAAGATAAAAAGATAAAAAGATATTTTATATAGATAATAGTTACAAATAATTTTCCCATAATTAAAATATGGATAATTTGGTAAACCTATTCCACTATAATAAAGATCATTCCATATTGAATTATACAAATGAATAAAAATACGGAGAAATTAGGACTACATAATATATCCAAGACACTGTATAAAATGAAAAAAAATTAGTTTACTTCTATAATATGGGGATTGAGGGAATCATGATATGGTGTTTGGGTGACACCAGGATAGATCAAAAGCTATAAAGAACATTGTTGTGACATGGTGGTCATTCCATGGGAGATGAATTTATGGTAGAAAAGCTTGAAGTCAGTGTGTATAGAGGATTCATGGGATTGTACCAAGAGAAATGTTGTCAAGTTAAAATGTGACCAAGATTAATTGACATTCATAAATATTTTAAAAATTATATCATGATCCTAAAATTAATTTAAAATGAGATTCTAATTGTTTTTATCTCTATATTTATAGAGGAGAGTTCATATTGAAATTTAAGAGATGACACAATAATATGGATAAAGATTCAGGGTTCATTTTTAATTACAGAGTATCACATTATGATTAGAAGCTTTAGAGAACATCTTGCAGGTTTGGTTCAAAATCAAAAACAACATGATATTACTATGAATTTTTTAATTTTATAGAACTTAACTTGATATATATATATATATATAATGAAATGTGATCATGTGGTATATCTGTAATGATCATTATGGATTTTCATTAGAAATACTGAACCTGATAATTGATAGGATTACTGGATACATATATGGGAATATAAAGAGTTAATAAAATAGTTTTTGGATGTAATAATAACTGATAATATTTCTATATGTAGTTATAAGTGATTAAGTAGGTGAAATATACAAATATTTTTTTTCTATTTATCATATCTATTTTTAAGGAAGAATACTCAAAGAAAGTAGTTTTTCATTGACATATCAAATAATTGAATAAGAGATCAATAATAATAACTCTAATGATAAATAAGTCATCATATAGATATTTACTAGTTTTTGTGATCATATTAAATACAATTTTTTTATCCTCGCATTATGAGGAAACTCTCATATATTCTTTAATAAAAAGTGTATAGAAAATTTTGTTCATTAATAAGAATTAAACTAAATATAGTTATTTAAGGGAATTTATAAACAATTATAATTTGTAATATACCATAATTCATGTAAACTATGTAAAAGATAGTAATGACTGTAAACTAACCAAGCCTTCTATGATGGATATTTTGAACTAGGAGATGTGAGAGTTCCCCTTGGGGGTAGTAACTTATCCCTAAAACATTGTAGAGTCAGTGATTCCTGTGGTGGAGTGTTTGTGGATAATATCTTATTCCATTAATGCGAGTATAGTTCATTTGGGAACTGAAATGCATAATTGTTGTTTAATCCTTGGATATTTCCTATTGTGTTTATACAATTAACGTCTATTTGAGTTTTAGAATTCAAAATTTTGAATTTTTGTGGTTTGGTGAGAGGTCTATCGATGGAATGAAATTCATTGAGTTCCTTTAAATAATAGAATAAGATTTGATTAAAGAATGAATGTTATAAATTGGATGGTTTTAATCAAGAAACACCCTAATTTCTCTCCCATTATATTTCTACCAGGTAAAGATTCTTCCTAAAAATTTCTTTCAGAGTTATAGGTTTTTATTTGATGTTTAATATGTAATTTTGTTTTTCTTTTTTCCATACATAGATTCTATGATAGTTCCTCATATTCTCATTATAGATAACTTTTATAGATAAAAAATAATATGTATTTGTTTTTATATTATTTTTTTGGAATAAATAATAGAATATGTACAATGAGACGTTCACATCTTAAAAAACAATTAATGATTTCATGATGCAGAACATAAAAAAACATGGCCAAGTTATCCCCAACAAGGTACTCAAGAAAGACATCCATTGTTCAAGTGATTATACTATTTGGGTATATTTAGAATTAATTTATATTAAATAAATATAATCTAATTTTTTAATTATCATAAAATAAGGATATTTATATGTCTGGTGGAGATAATGTGTTGGTGAACAAATAAACTAAGAATTTATTATTATCAAAAGGGATGTATATAAGGGATAGGAATAAATAACTCACGAATAAAGTCATAACTATATATTTTTATGTGAGAATAGTAAATGAAAAATCATTCAATAAAATTTCATAAGAATGTACTTTAAAATACTAAAATGAATATTCTACGATATATATTTCTTTGGATGTGGATTCAATATAATAAGTGGCAATGGTGTCAATCCATTAACCCAATGACTGTTCTTGAAGTAACCATGATGAGATCCAATACTTGTATAAGAAGGTGGAGCAACAAGAGATTATGTAAGGAGTAAATTATCCATTCATATTAGATTATATTTTTTTTAATCAGTTATTGATGAAATAATAGTTATATATGATGGAATATATTATAAGAAATGTTGAAATTATAATTCTCTTAAGATCCTCATTCAGATAACATGAAAATGTGTTAGGGGAATAAATTAAACTAAAAGTGATTACAAATAAAGCATTATCATTCTAAAAATATAATCTATTTATTTGAAGAATTATGCATATAATAATTCTCAATATTGGAATACATGGTTGTAATATTGAAGGAATATAGGGGGGAGGAGATCATGTAACATTAAGTTTTGTTTAAATCACGACATGGGATAAATGATATCCCTATAATGTCAACCATAAAACGAGGAGTATAAAAATATCCAAATATATTGATCATGGAAAAAATGGGAAATTCATGATAAATTAGGGAGAGAAGAAAATCAAAGAAGGAAGATACAAATTTCTTATTTTGTTGTATCATGGGACACAACATTAGTGTGTGTCTAGAACCCTAGGGTTCAAAGGTGGAATAAAATCCACTATAAAAACATCTCAAATGAAGAAAGACTATTTGAGATACTTTTTAATTTTTAGATTTTAATATGTGTTAACCAAATATATATGGTATGAAATTTATGTAAAACATGATCTAAAGTCCGGATAATAAAATAAAAAATTCTTATGGAAAATATAAATATAGGTCGTACTATAAGAAAATAAAGTGTTCTAGAAAATATATTTACCATATTAGATGAAAGTATTGATGATTCATAACAGCAATCTATCTAATATACAAAAAAATAGATTAATCGTAGGTGCCATTATGAAGAAAATGGAAAAAAAATGTTGAAGTAAAGGAAAGAATGTAATGCTTATGCTCTTATTCTCATATCTAGTATTGAAACGTATTCTAAGCATATTGTATTTGATACCAAATAATGTGATCCGCAATTAGTCATACTCATCTATAATATCAACAACCGATATCGAGTGATTTACATGCCCAACAAATTTTAGGTTAATAATATAAGATATAAAACAATTAGGAAGATCTTATCTTTATCACTTAATAGAAATATTTCCCAATAAAAAATTATTATTCAAAAATAGGTCATAAATATTCCCCAAAAAATTATCCTTGCATAACTATCTTCTATAAATAAAATATGTATTACTCTTCCTAGTAACCTTGGGAATAAAAACATTATAAGGGTGAGCTTAGAAACTCAAAATGGGTAATCAAAAAGGATAACAATCGAGTATCACAACTAATAATAATATGAGAATATAATTATGAGTTCATAATCATTGATCTTGTATATAACAGAAGATAATAATACTAAATTAAATGTAGTTCATAAATAAGGATGCATGGAATGATGATTTTTAATAACATAATTCATGGGTAATGTGGGAATGGAAACATGATTTAATAATCATGCGGCATGGATCAATAACATATTCATGTTTCATAATAGAATAAAATAATAAAATTTTAATTGTGATGAAACTTTTTTATATTTTATACAGAATAATATTTTAAATAACATTTTCAGAGTAATATATAATGTCGGTGTGGAATTTAAGGACTCAAAGAACCTCCGTATTGATATAAAAATAATAATTAATATTATATATCATTCATGTGTATTTTTGAGATATAATGGGATATCTCCCAATCAATGTCTTAGATGTAAAAATTGAGACATCCATTATTTCCTAATTGTTGTTTTTACCCATGATGTGACATAAATTTTATATATATCATTAAAGTCATTTTACTGTAGTGACCAGTATACCATTATGTAAAATAATTAAATAAAATTTATTAATTACATAATAATTTAATAAGTTTTTTACCTACCAAACACCAATTAAAACATATATTTGGGAAATAATTCAGGATAAATACCCAAACTATGCAGATTCAGAGAAAGAGAGGAGTCTTTTAGTGTATTGGTGTGAGAAGGTGACTAGAAATTTGTGGATCAATGATCAAAATTAGACATAGATATTATTCAGCTTAGTAGTTGCTTATCGCAACCTTATAAATTGAACTATTTGAGATTATTAGTATATTTTATTTAATCCATGTTATTGATATTTGTGTTGAACAAAAATTAAATTGATTATAAATTAATTCATGGATTTTTTTCTTTTGATTAGTTCATTGTGTATTTCATTTCCAAGGAATTATGAACACAATATTATTTTCATGACTCTAAAATGATTTTCCTTCCCATTATTCTTATTAAAGAAATTATGTTCGGTAAAAAGAAACCATTTTTTGATGAAAACTATCGTGTTTCGTTACATTTTCCTTTCATGATTCGATTATTTGTCATTGGTATTTTTATTAGTTGATGATTCGACATTATATAGGAACCTATTTCATTGTATGATATCCTTAATGAGTTCTATGTATAATATTTATAATATGTTCATTATTGGTTATAGTGTGAAATATTTTTAGTAATGATAAAAAAAATATAATGATGGATTTAAGGATATTTAATTTATTTTTTAGAAGCGTTACAAATGGTGGGATGGGGAACAAACCACCATGAAATTGTTGTCTTTAATCTTCCCACTAGAAATTAAATAGAATCACTAAATGTGTTTTCAATGAATTATAGGGAAAATTTGTAGATGAATAAGATTATATATTAATGTGTGTAGAGATGTGTTAATGTGCAAGATTTAGTACAAATTATCTATCTATATGGCATGTAGTTTATAAAAACACACATCTTGTGGACATCCTTTATCAAATTAATAGATTTTACATAGAATATAAAATTTCACATTTTGTATTGGGAAACTACACATCATGTGATCCTTAGTCATCCAAATAAATAGAGGATGATTTCAATGTATTTTTTTAGTTACACCACATTTACTACATAGGGTACAAGTATTGAAACAAATTACAAAATATTATATTTGAAGATGGATCTCTACAAAATATGTTTCACCACAACATGATGTGTATTTTTAATATCATATCATGTTATAAAATAGGACATGTGTATAACTGGTTCTTGGGATACATTTCATGTACCCCTTAGACATGTTGTATACTCCTTCCAGGATAGGTTTGGAGCATTTTTTCCACAATACATTTTTAGTTATACCTGAGTATATTCCCTTAATTCATTACTATTATGAATCATTAAAAAATCATTTACTAGGAACTAGATGAGTGATCCCATCTATGGTTTAGTTCTACATAGATTTAGGTATCCCTCTGAGTGTATATGGGTGTGATTCTTTTTCACATTATTCCAAATTTAGGTACATTAATGTCATATGTAATATTAAATATGTGTGATCCCCATCCTAGTGTATTATTCAATATTGGGTCAGGTATCTACCATTTTCCCTGTGTGTGATCCTTTATGTTTGTATAAGAATCATAACTGTTCTATCTAGTGTTTCATTATAGAAAGGCCTAATGAGTGTGATATATCTAATTAGATCTATCAATTTTTTATGAATCCATGGTTTGAGTTACCTTAGAAGAGTGTTACATAATATCGTTGTGTAGAAACCCTAAGATGGAAGTCAGATAAGTCCCATAACACTATTATATTTTATTATATACTTTATCTTAAATAAAATTTATTTCTTTGATAACATTTTTTATTTACAACGCTAGTTGTAAAAAATCATGATAAACTTATGAATTAATGTTATTTAATGAGACATTTATCATCTAGATTGTGGATTGGTGGGTATTAATAAGACTAAAGAAATTACTAATAACTAGTGTTTACACATTCATATAATGAATTCATTCTTTATCACTTGATAAAATAATTGAAGATAAAAATAAGTGTTTTATAATAAAAAGTATGATCATAATGTATATTTATTTTAAAAATTTTAATCAATCACTATTGATAATTTAAATACCCCTCTCACCTAGTATAACATTAGAATATGTATATATATATATATATATATTGAAATCTAGGCACTGAGATTGCATACTATTCTAAGGCCCGGTGTTCCTAAAATTAATTTTATAAAATTATTAAATATATTTTATATTATATTTTTGAAGTTTCATAAATAAAATTTGATAATTATTAGAGGTAATATCATATATAAAATTAGAGACAAATGATGATTCCACAATGTGATGTTTACAGTCGGTGTGACCTAAATTTTTTGGGTGTAGTATATTCAAATAAAAGTTGTTATGGGTGGGTTTGTTTAGTTAAATAATCAATTTATTTAATTTATTTAATGAAATAACCCTAATAAAATTCCAAATTCATCATTACTACAAAGCCCTATGTTTAAAAACAAATAATCACATTGAGAATCCTGGAGCCACTTCTTCCACCTTTCATTTAAATATCATATTTAGATGATGAAAAATCTCTGGATTTCGGAATATCAACATCCAAAGAATGAAAAAACTTCTATTATTTTTTGGATGGTTTGTTCTTTAATGATGAAACATCCAAAACTAGGTAGGACATGTAAATTTTTGTTTTATTCCCCTATTTATTAAATTGGTATAGCCTAATAATCACTTTCTTTGATTTGTTTTCAAATTGAACCATTTCAGACACACATGTAAATGATTAAAATGTTTATTGGGTTTATGTCACCCAAGATATCCCCATTAATGTTCTTTGGAAAATATTTCCTAAACCATTATTTTTTATTCATTTTTTTCTTGTTTTCTCTATGTTCTCCACCATTGGGTTACAAAGACCATGGATCGACATTGTTGAGTTGTTCCAATCTTGGATGGATAATCATATTTATTGTGGAATCACATTTAATGAATTTAATTTCAAATCATGGATGATTATAGAGGCTTTGTCGTAATGGGTGATCATTTCTTCAAAATGGAATCCACATCGGAGGAGGCATGGAATGGAGGAAATTCACTATATAGTGGGCATCAAGAGGGATAATGGAAAACCAATTTTCATCCACAAGATGTATAGAAATGGTGAAAAAAGGTATGATCCTCCAATTTAAGGAGTCTTGGATTTGATATCCAAGAATGTGATTTAGGATCTATAATGACATAGTATATTTGGATATTCAACAAAAAATATGTCTACATGCATTTTATCCTAATGAACTCATTGCGTGCATCTCCTATGGCTATAGAGATAGGTTTTAAGTGGAATTATTAATATCACAATATTTTTTGGAATCCTAAAGGTCATTTTATACAAGTTATGGATGCTTGATATGTACTTGTGGAGTACATGATCATGAGTACGGCTAGGCTCAAACCGTGTTCTAAAGTACATGAACACGATTAAGATACATGTAAAAATCTAGGGTGAATGGAGATATCCTTGAGTGAATATGGAATGTAATGTTTTCTAAAAGAATTTCATGTATGGATACATAGGAAGTGGTTTGTATATTCATAGGTACACAACCAGGAAATGGAGTGGTACCACATATCACGTAAGTCCCCATACACATCATGTGCCCATTCTTCCCTTTTGATGAAATTTTAACCTCTATTATTTTCTTCATTTGGAGTAATATTTAGGACCATGAGTAGCACATACTAAGTGTTTTTAACATGTAGAACATGATGGATTAATATGCCATGGACATTGATATATGATGTGAGATTTTATGAGTTTTAATCTTCTTTAGGCGGTGATCGATGTTGGCTGTTATTAGGCAGGATAACCATGGCCATCAAAGTCGAACCCTCCAACTGACCTAGCCATTGGTCCTCTATCTATCTACAGAGTGGAAACCACTTATGGGGTAGGTAATTGTTCCACTATCTGTTAATAGTGTTTCACCCTCCTACTGTGACAAGGCATGAATCCTTTATATATTCTTTGAGTGTCACACTCTTATTGAGTTATAGAATGGGTATTTGACTAAAATAGTGGGACCCTCCTACTAGGATGGGAATGTGTCCTATATATACTATCTGATTGGAACCATAGTGTAGTATTAGGGCATCATCCCTCGACTACTATAGTGGAACCTACCATCTGGGCTGTTTATGGGTCCTCTACATATTACTAGAGTGTCACACTCTTGCTGGTCTAGGTAGGGGTCGTCTATTGGCTACTGGAGTGGCACCCTCATATAGAGTTAGTGAATGATTAATCATCCATTAGAGATGAAAATTAATGTGGTACCATGGAATTATTCATCTACATAGATATTCCCCCCCCCTTTATTGTTCAATATAGTCTTGAGGTGTGTCTTTACTTTGTTGTATTTTCAGAAAGATGTGTGAGATGCTCAGAATCATTGATGTACTTATATAACTAATGGAAATATTACCTTGGATGTACTATAAGATGGTTATCTCATTCCCTATTGTTTTAGTTTATTTGGTTTGGGAATATATATAGGTATGTATCCATGCTATTTTATTTTTATTATCATGATTAGGTTAATCTTCATACTATATCTCTATTTCTATATTGTCTCTTACTACTCTCTCTACATTTTTGAGTGTATCTGATTTGGTATGTATATAATCACCCATGAATGTGATTTTCCTACACATTTCACGTCTTATAAATAAAATGTAAAGGTCAACAGTGAGAATTGGGGAGCTTATAGATATCTTGTCTATTAGAACATGTATTTTGGTTGATGTTTGGAGATTAGGAGATAGGATCTCTTAGGACTTTGACATTCGAAAATTTTCAGGTTGGGGTATCTTTCTGGTTGGTAATGTATTTCACCCATATATGTTAAATTTTCATTATAATACTATTATACACCCTAGAGGTTATTCATATCTATCATTATATTCTAGATATTTCATATTTTTAGTAATATACGTTTACAATTCTACATTGAGAAGCTCAGGTATATTCATATAGGTACATTAGGCAAAGGAATCCTATGATAGTTATTTCTTCCAGTGCTTGTCAACATCCTCAGGCCTATGGAGGAGATCATAGTGTAGTTGTGTGTCAATCCCCTTTGGGTTATGTCATGAATGATTGGTATAATAACTGTCCATTCCTTGGGTTGGTGTTTGGATTAGTCCCCTTATGAGGATTTGGTTCGGATTATGGAAACACTGTTAAATTATTTTTGAGTTCATCTTTTAGGTTAGGTATGTTGGTGTTACAATTGTCTTATCCACTCACAAAGACGTTTCCTACATGATTGTAAACTCTATATACTACGAAATTGGTCATAGGGATCAAATGGTACATGTATCATATTGGAATGAGTCATTTGATTGTCCTTAATTATGCAGATGCCCATTATGTGTGTGTGTCTGTGTGTTCTCATCATACCATGGAATGCCTTGAATAAATTTTCCAGAAGCCTCCGTAATTCCATCCATCAAGGATAAAATTCATGAATCGTGAAGATGGTCTTATGAGTTATGAGACCTCAATTCAGGGTCTATCCTATGATATCCTTCCGTGAGGTGGGTGGGTATTAGAACCCCCACCTTTCATAAATCGGATCATACTAGTATGGTATGTTGAGGATGTGCATAGGTTTAGCACACTCAACATGTTCTATTGCCAAAGGATGTTGAGGTTTCTTAATGTCCCAAATACCCATATAGAGAAGTATTTTCTAGATTCAATGGCCCACATTTTTTGGAATATCCAAAAATCAATATATCACGTGGTCCCACTATAATATTTCCTTTTCAACAGAGAATCTAGACTTTGGTGGAGTCTAGTTTCTAAGATTCACAATGAGTCAAAAATCTCATTGCCCAAATTCAATTAGTTGTTCAGTGAGAAGTACTAACCCTGATTATTATTCTCAGTTCAGATTAAGTATCTTCAATAGTTGTAGTAGGAAGGGATGATATTTTTTTAGTTTATTATGTGGTTCAAATATTTTAGATATTACTCCATTGACATGTTCCAAGATGGATTATTCTTATAATAGATGTTTGAATAGGGACTTCGTAGATATATCCATTCCATTATAGTGCCCTTGTGCATTATCACATTTCCCAAGTTATTAGATAAACCCCCAGTGGTATAGAGATTCATTTAAGAAGGACACCGGGATTCTGTAGTTAGAAATGAGAATCACATGGATGGGTTATCAACAACAGCAAGAAAACTGTAATTAAAAGGTTCTCTCTGCTGGAGATATTACCCTGATCAAGAATAGTCACATGGTCAGTACAAGCATATAAGACCATGGTAGCCTAGATATGGGTAGTTCAATTCTTGTGTTGGGAATGTTCAACTGGGGTGTGACTACCTATCCAGAGATGATGGGAAGGAAAAGCATGTAGTTTACATATCATCGTGGAAATGGCATCACCATGATCTGGGATCTCCTAGGAAAGGTCGGGGTGGACCCTTTTGAGGAATACTAGAAAATGGGTTGGTGGAACTCCAGGAGGAGGATTATTTGGTTGTGGATGATGCTATAATACCATTCCACCACCACTCCTAGGCTTCCCATATCATTCTCATGTAGCTGGTGTTTGGGGAAAATAACAAATGCAGGATTTAGAGGCTTATGACCCACCATTCCTCGATATGATCCAAGTTATGATATTTTTATATTGTACTATTATATCAGTATTAGTAGAAATATGTACAATTCATTATTTCAAATCTTTACACCTAGGGTAAGAGATGAAGCTACCAGTTGAGGTGCTAGAAAAAAATTATTATGGTTCATTTGGGGAAAATTTTTTGTATATATTTTATTTACCAGAAGTCTGAGCTATCTCTTGGTAAATAGAAGTTATAGTGGTACCTTTTGGTCATCATGATGGAACCCAATGATGTAATCTTGGGAATGGATTGTTTTTACATAGTTCGATATAAGATCATATGTCACTACAGTGGTGTCATATGCCTTTGCATTAAAGAGATGAGAATCTCTTTTTTGGGATAGAGAAATCTCATGGTATGGCAAGTAAGTTTTGTGATTAGGAAGTTGTAACCCATCACCCATTAGTTGTATAGAATGTTCATTTGTGAAAAAATATTTTTAGGGGTATATATATAATTATTCTTGGAGGACTTCATGGATTTTTCCCCATGGATGTTCAAGGACTACCTCTAAAACCAGATATGGAGTTTGTGTCTACTTACATCCCTGGATAAATCAAATATCTTCTATAGCACATAAAATAATCCCTACTGAGCTTTGTGAGTTGTGTATATAAGTTTAGGACCATTTAGAGAAGGGTTTTACCTAGACCAGTGTGTCCCCCTAGGAATCTCCAGTGTTGTTCATGAAAAAGGAGGATAAGAGCTTTCAGATTTTTGTTAATTTGCACCTCCTAAACAAGTAGATAGTGAAGAAAAATTAATCCTTTCCAATTACTGATGACCTATATAACCTATTTTGATGTGTTTTATGGTTATTAAAGATCTATATCTGGTCTCAGTACCACCATTTGAGAGTTTGTGATGTCGATATTTCAAAGTTGGCATTCTGATGTCACTAGAGACACTATGAGTTCCTGTTGATTCCCTTTGGAGTGAAGTATGCCCCCTCTATGTTTATGTCATTCATTAACTAAATCATCCAGACTTACTCAGAACATTTTTTAGTTGTTTTCATTTATATAATACTCATATACTCTATAATATAGGAGTATCATGAAGAGAATAAGTGGATGGAACTAGATTTTCATTAGGAGAACTATATTCTTGGAATGACTTCAACATTCTATCTCTAGATTCATGAGGTTCACTTTCTATGGAATGTCATTTTTTCATGTCTTATCCATGTAATCTAAGAAGAATTATGTAGTTATCTTCTTTGATCCATGCAGGATCATGTCATAGGTGTAGAGTTTTCATGCATTGGTGGGGTACTATCAAAAGTTTAGGGATTATTTCTATAGGATTTTTGCACCTTTGACCTCATTGATGAGAAAGGGAAAATGTTTACCAGTACTGAGAAGTAGGATAAGTCCATAATAGAGTTGAGGATAAGGCTAAAGAGTTATATTATATTGTTACTACCATAAGAGGGAGTGGATTACATAGTGAATTGAAATTAACTATGATCTAGGCTCAACAACGTGTTGATATAGAGGTTATAATCTATCACATAAATATCGATGCATTTGATATTCCATGAGAATTATTACATGAATCATGGACTAGATTTGGTTGTGGTAGTATTCTCCCAAATGATATAATGGGAATATCTTCTAGGAGATCTCTTTTTGGTTTACTCAAACCATCAGAGTCTTAGTTATTACTTCAAGTGGAGATACTTGAACAAGAGACATAAGATCTGGTTGGAAATTTTACTGGGCTATGACTTTGAGATAGTCTATACTCTAGGAGAGGAAATATACTAGTATATTCCTTGAGTAGTAATTCCCAGGCATGTTTGGAATAAGAATTTCTAAGAAGTTGGCTTCTTTATAGCTTACCCTAGTTGATACCGAGGGTGCACTATTTCATTGGTTGGTAGGGTTGACCTCTCCGCTCCTCTAGTCCGTGAGAGAGTTCCAGTTGCAATACATCAACAATGAGGTATTGTATGACTACATAACCTCATGATATTCACACAATGAATTTTATCATGGAGAGAATCATGTCATCCTTTTACAGAGATGGATGGTGGTCCCAGTCATGATGTAGGGGGAGGTGATGAGAAAGTTTCAACCTTATCCATTGGCTATACATCATTATATGGGGAAGATGTATATACACCGTTAATGGTAGTTTTTTGTTGTTCAAAATGAAGAATGTGGATGAGGTCATATCTAGGTTCCTCACTTGTAAGAAGGTGATGAATAATAATAAGGTTTTGGTAGGTTTTCGGAAGCCCATAAAGAACCCAGATTGAAAATGGGATAACATATCTATGGAATTTGTGATAGGGCTTTCATGGAGAGCGAAGGGAAATGACACAATATGGGTGATAGTTGACCAACTCCAAAAGTCAAAACATTTCATTACTGTCGAGTACAAGTGTTCAATGAAGTATTTTGAGAATATTTATGTTCCATATATTTTTCTCCATTATGGGGATCCCTTGATGTAACAGCCCAAGATTTTATAAAAAAAAATATTCTTTTTAATTTTATTAATGTCTTGTGTTGTACGCTACACCAAAAGGAGCTTGCACAACACACATCCTTGACTTTCCTTGCATTACACGCAATCGCGACCTTCCTCGATAGCGTGTGTAATACGCAATACCGAGTTTCACTAAACAACGATATGCTATTAAAATGTTATTAAAACTAGCCGTTATGAATAGTAATAACCACTTTTTGAAATTTTGTAAATTTTATTTTTCAAAATGGATTTCATTTTTGGATTCGGAGTATCGAATTTAGCCTAAGGTGAAATTTTGGTACATTTCGGATAACTTTCATATTCCGATGAATAGTGAAAATTACTAAATTATAATTAAAAACAACTTTTTTAATCGAAATAATTAATAGTGATAAATTATTAATTTGAGTGGTTTTAAAGTATATTTAGAATATATTTTTAAAATTTAATACAATGTTGGTCATTGGTTGTAATTTCACATTTAAACCAGACATAATCAAGTGTCAATCTTTTGATAGATATTGTTTCTTAAAAACACGCTATTTGTTTTAACAGCGGGATTTAATTATAAAATTAATTAATGCAACTTTTGTGTTATGAATTTGGTAAAATAGACTTCATTTTTGAATTCGGAATATGAAATATAGCTTAGGATGAAATTTTGGCATTGTTCTGAAAAACATCAATTTTTGATGAATAGTGAAACCACTAAGTGGTAGGTTAAAAACTGAATTTTGCATAAAACTTAATTTTACCGCTTCTGTGAATGGAATTTCGAAAATCCGAGAGACACGGTTAATATCAAGGACTAAAATGTGGTTCAATGAGATGAAAATAATTTTTGGTGAATAGTAACTTTTTACTTTTTTTTACCGCGGTTAATAGTAAATAGGGTAACTAAGGGTAAATATGATATTAATATTACCCTAACACATGTCCTAATTCTATTGTACAAGTGTAATTCGACCAAAAAACAAACTTAGGAATAAAATATGACCATTTAGGCCCACTTGGATTAGATTAGGACATTTATTATTAATTTATTTAAAGAAAGGTTAAAATAGTTAAAATCAAAGTTTAATAAGTAAAGCATTTTTAATATGGGGTTATACATAAGATAAATTCGACTATAAATATTCATTAGAAATCTAAAAAGATTTCCTACATAATGATATTTTATTTGTAATTTTTAGACTTTAAATAATTCAATTTATTTATGACACAAAGATGATGCAGTAATTATCTTATTAATGAAATATTGAAAAAATTGATAATATAAATACCAAAATAAATGTAATTTGAGACTTTTTATGAATTCCACTAATTTTATAGGTTACTATGATATATTAGTGTTGATTTAATCAACTTGGTTCGAACATATAATTCTGTTATGACTTTCACAAAAATCATATATCAAATAGTGTCAAAATTGACACAAAATAGTTTTTAAATCAAATATTATATTATTAATTGTTATTTTATTCCTAAAAATCTAAGGTTCGGCCAAATGACTTAGATAAGGATATATATATTAATAATAAACAATTTGGGGTTCGTTTGGAATGTTATAGAAAGTCTATTAACCATATAGTGAAAGAAAACAAAAAGACACGGTAAAAGTTAAATTAATTAACTTAGAGTTAAATCTAATTGATAAGGTTAAAATAATACCCTAAACTTGTCTAAATCCTATTGGTTGATAGGATTTCGACCCATCCCCACTTTAGCTTCGAAATAAGACCCTTTGGAACCATTATAAACCGATTTTGACTTTAATATAAAATAATATTTTGAGATATTCCTAAGGTGCCCCTCTCCTCCCCTATAAAAGGACACCTCCTCCCCCTCCTCCTCACACCAATTTGAGCACTCAAGCTCGGCCAACCCCTGCCAATTTCTCCTCTCCACTTCCCTAGAAACATCCTAGAGGTTCTGGTCTTCTTCAAAGACCAATTTTAGTGCCCTAAGAGGAGGTCTCAAAGAGGCACTTCAAAGAAGAGGTAATTACCGTTACCAATTCTTTCATCTTTATTTCTTCTTCCACTTCTTCTTCTTAGGTTGTTTCATTATGAAGTAATAACATCAGTATCACTCATATACTGATATGTTATTATAAGTATGAAACAACCCTATTTCACCATCTATCCATCCTACGGAAAAAGAAATCACCGCGCGTGCGTACGTATGGAATACCGTCTCCACGCCGTGGTGTAATCTATTTTCCACCACCACCTTACATGGATGGGTATAATGGTGTAAAGAATAACAATACATAGTTATTACAACATCATATTTATTCTGATATATTGTATAATCCACTCCAATTCAATTAAATATTTATAGAAATGATATCATCGCTCGTGCGTACGTACGGACTACCGTCTCCACGACGCGATGAGATTCATTCTCCATGTTAACCATTTAAGAATGATTATAATGTATATATAAGAAATAATAATGAAATATATGACATTATAAAGCTACTGGATTTATATATATATATATACATATGTATTTCATCTACTTACTTCCATTTCAAGACAATAAGGAAAGGAAAACAGCGTTCATGCGTACGTACGGACTACCGTCTCCATGAACGGTGTTTTTCATTTTATTTATCTACCTATTATATATATATATACTGAATATATATGATATATAAATCATATTTTATATTCTGGAAGTAAGTAAATCATGATATAAGTAATAATGATGTCAAGAACAACAAGTCAAAACACCTACGATAAATGAAACGATTTTACCCAAAACGCTTCTTTAACATGGAGTTTACAAAAGAACGGTTAATATAATGTCATAAGTGAACCATATATGATATCATAACAATGAGTATGATTATGTAATAAGTAAATAACATGATTTAAATCATTATACAGGAGGTTCGGACACTTACAAAGCAAGTCGGACTTAAGGTAAGGGAAATTTCACAATCTCATTTTTATCCGAGATTGTTTATTCGTATGTATTTACTGGGGTGTATTTTATCATCCACATCCATGTTCCCTCAATATGTAATATTATTTCCATCCACCTACAATTGTTTAAATCCAATTTTACCCTTCTATGAGTTTTTAGTAAAGGATATGAAAGGAACCTTTTGTCGTTTTTCATACGAGGTACTTTTTTTGACTTTTCCGACAAAAGTACGAGAAGAATGTTTTTTTAACTTATACGGCAAGAATGGATTTTTAAAACAGTATTTCCAATAATCTTCCTCTATAAGTTTTCAAGTTTATTTTTAATCAACTTATTTTATTTTAATGTTTTATGACATGTTATGAAAGGAAAAATGTTTTTTAAGAAGAAAGGATATTTTCCTCAAGAATGGAGTTCAAGTGTTTTATCAAAAATTATTTTCCATCTAAGATAATAAAGGGTTCTGTTTTTATCCCTATTATTACATTGATTTGACTATGTTGTGATGGAATTATGTTTATGAATTCCTTTATCTTATATGAATGGTTTTATGATGTCATGTTGTTTAAGAATCCCATTTTTATTACATGGGTTATGCAATGATGTATGATTTATGATTTTGTGGCACACATAAGAAAGGATTCATTAAGAGATGGGTGGGACCTATATCTCCCTCCAATGCATTGGGTAAAGATTTCATATCTCATGAGATAGACATGGCTGGAATGGTAGGTTATACCGGTTCAGTGAAACAGGACTGAAACGAGGATTACTCGATTCAGAAAGGGACTTTGTCCACTAAGATAGTCTTGGCAATGAGTCTTGACTAACAAGAAATGATTCTCTATGATTATGTGTGTATGCCACAATGAGTAATGTTTTAATTAAGGGATTCATTTTCACTTCTATGATTTATTCCATGTTAAGATATTATGATCTTTTTTGCAGGTTTTGATTTTCATAAAGATATGATATGATTTTTATTTCCTTTATTTGCCCTTGCTGAGCATTTGAGCTCACCCTTTTATGTTTTCTTTTCCCCAGGATATAAAGAAAGGTTTTTAGGTAAAAAAAAGGGGAAGATCTTTATGGGAGATATTGAAGATCTTTCACCACGATTAGAAGATTACGTTCCGAGTTTCCAAAGACACTAAACTATTACGATCCTTGTGTGTGTGTTTTTTTTATGTACTAAGTATTCCGCAAAAGTCATGTAATGTCCATGTACGTCAAGATACGGGTCTCTACAGTTGGTATCAGAGGAAAGGTTTAGTCAACCTTTGGAAACTAGGATGCGAAAACGTTAGTGAGATCCCTAGAGATATTTCTAAGGTATGTGTAGGGATGTCTCTAAGGTTAAGTATACGTATAGGTTATAGTCCTTGAATTGCGCTAAAGATCTTAGAATTTAAACCTAAGATGTTAGATATTGAGGGTACTCCCCCTTTACTATGTTGTCTTCCCTAGCATGATTTCGCCTCTCACGGAATTTTTTTTGTGTTTTAGTTAATGGAGGGAACCAGAAGGAATTCGGTTAACATTGAATCCAATGGACAAATTGGTGACTATGAGCAACAAAATTGTGTAATGCCTAGAGAGAAAGATGTTGTGGTTATGCCGAATCAATCATCGCGATATATGATTAACAAGGTGAAATTTAGTGGTATGCCTAATTCTTCAAAGAAGAGGAAGATAGACTATTATGCATGTTCGCATGTTGATGATCATAAAGAAAGGAAGATTGAGATTTCTAAAGAAGGGAAGAAGAACCTTGAGGAATACCTCAAATGGAGGGACCGATGTTATCTGTGTGGAGAAAAGGGTCATAGAGTGACAGATTGTTATGGAGTTCAATGTCTTATTTGTGGAGAACATGGGCATTACCCAACTCAATGCCCTGACCTAAAAAGATACTTCTAAATCAAGGAAGGACTTATTCCAGGACAGTCATTGAAGTGGATGGACTGAATTGTTTATGTATTGGTATTCAAGAATAATGTTGTTGAGGTACTTTTATGGTGTATTAGAATATTTATGTATTGCTCTAATGTGGTATTCGAAGTGATTGAGGTATTTTTGGAAAAAAAAGATGATATGCGCATAATGAAGGGAAAATAAGAAAATGAAATATTTGACAGTATTCATGAGCTCATGGTTAATATAAGGACTAAGTGATATCATGGTTTGAGTATATAGAATTTTGAGGATTTTGGTAACTTTTAACAGCACTCATGTTTTCACTATGGTATTCAAGAGAATACACGATTAAGGACTTTGAATGTTTGGAATGTGACCAACAAGACATATCTTATGATATGTGGGGATCAACGACAGTATTAAATTTCTGGTAATCGTTGTCACTATATTATGAGAGTGGACTGCAGTATTATGTATAAGCCTAAAGATTAGACTGGATTATGTTGGACATAAGTTAGTATTGTTTAAGGATAGAAGATTTTCGATATTATTGATGGGATGTTATAGTAATGTAGTTTTTGAAAAAGGACAACCTGCAGGACGGGCGACAGCCCATCGCTTCGGACAAGGCTGTAGGAATCGAACCCACAACCGAAGTGCGACTGGCCTTTATCGCCTACCACTGGCCTACAGGAAGTCCCTGTTTAGTAGAAACTAGTTTTATTATACTAAGCAGTATGATATATGAAGTATAAGTCCATTTTAGGAACCATATGTGATTAATCTCACTATAGAATGACTTATGTATATTTAATAACTTTTTCTAACCTTTTGTTTGAGACATATGGAATGACCAATCATTCTATCACATAATCTGCTAACACTTCACAAATAACAAATTCAACTTCATTTATTTAAGAGATGAAGTATAAATTGTTCAAGGCACGAACAAAAGTGAGATTGTACCAAAATAAAGTAAGTATTTATTCTAAGCAAATTTTCAACTTTAGGGAAATGATCTTGAAAACCAAAAATGATTGTCCTAGTGATCTTATACCTGATGAATCAGATGGTACCTTATATCATCACAAATCTATGGATTTGTGATTACTGGCTTTTCCATTGCCATGTTCTCTACCACTCTCCATCAGAACATGATGGTTAGATTTCTCTTCCATATCCATATTTTCACCTATGTGGAAACCCAGTGATTAGTTTACTTGGGTAATCGTTACATTTCATACTTTAGTTTTTAAAGCCAAGTTTTGGTATTCCCTTTTACGATGTGGGTTTCTATTAAAGAAACTTTCAAATAGTAAACCATTTATAACCCCGACGAATTTCGAGGGCGAAATTCATTTTAAGGGGGGTAGAATGTAACAGCCCAAGATTTTATAAAAAAAAATATTCTTTTTAATTTTATTAATGTCTTGTGTTGTACGCTACACCAAAAGGAGCTTGCACAACACACATCCTTGACTTTCCTTGCATTACACGCAATCGCGACCTTCCTCGATAGCGTGTGTAATACGCAATACCGAGTTTCACTAAACAACGATATGCTATTAAAATGTTATTAAAACTAGCCGTTATGAATAGTAATAACCACTTTTTGAAATTTTGTAAATTTTATTTTTCAAAATGGATTTCATTTTTGGATTCGGAGTATCGAATTTAGCCTAAGGTGAAATTTTGGTACATTTCGGATAACTTTCATATTCCGATGAATAGTGAAAATTACTAAATTATAATTAAAAACAACTTTTTTAATCGAAATAATTAATAGTGATAAATTATTAATTTGAGTGGTTTTAAAGTATATTTAGAATATATTTTTACAATTTAATACAATGTTGGTCATTGGTTGTAATTTCACATTTAAACCAGACATAATCAAGTGTCAATCTTTTGATAGATATTGTTTCTTAAAAACACGCTATTTGTTTTAACAGCGGGATTTAATTATAAAATTAATTAATGCAACTTTTGTGTTATGAATTTGGTAAAATAGACTTCATTTTTGAATTCGGAATATGAAATATAGCTTAGGATGAAATTTTGGCATTGTTCTGAAAAACATCAATTTTTGATGAATAGTGAAACCACTAAGTGGTAGGTTAAAAACTGAATTTTGCATAAAACTTAATTTTACCGCTTCTGTGAATGGAATTTCGAAAATCCGAGAGACACGGTTAATATCAAGGACTAAAATGTGGTTCAATGAGATGAAAATAATTTTTGGTGAATAGTAACTTTTTACTTTTTTTTACCGCGGTTAATAGTAAATAGGGTAACTAAGGGTAAATATGATATTAATATTACCCTAACACATGTCCTAATTCTATTGGACAAGTGTAATTCGACCAAAAAACAAACTTAGGAATAAAATATGACCATTTAGGCCCACTTGGATTAGATTAGGACATTTATTATTAATTTATTTAAAGAAAGGTTAAAATAGTTAAAATCAAAGTTTAATAAGTAAAGCATTTTTAATATGGGGTTATACATAAGCTAAATTCGACTATAAATATTCATTAGAAAGCTAAAAAGATTTCCTACATAATGATATTTTATTTGTAATTTTTAGACTTTAAATAATTCAATTTATTTATGACACAAAGATGATGCAGTAATTATCTTATTAATGAAATATTGAAACAATTGATAATATAAATACCCAAATAAATGTAATTTGAGACTTTTTATGAATTCCACTAATTTTCTAGGTTACTATGATATATTAGTGTTGATTTAATCAACTTGGTTCGACCATATAATTCTGTTATGACTTTCACAAAAATCATATATCAAATAGTGTCAAAATTGACACAAAATAGTTTTTAAATCAAATATTATATTATTAATTGTTCTTTTATTCCTAAAAATCTAAGGTTCGGCCAAATGACTTAGATAAGGATATATATATTAATAATAAACAATTTGGGGTTCGTTTGGCATGTTATAGAAAGTTTATTAACCATATAGTGAAAGAAAACAAAAAGACACGGTAAAAGTTAAATTAATTAACTTAGAGTTAAATCTAATTGATAAGGTTAAAATAATACCCTAAACTTGTATAAATCCTATTGGTTGATAGGATTTCGACCCATCCCCACTTTAGCTTCGAAATAAGACCCTTTTGAACCATTATAAACCGATTTTGACTTTAATATAAAATAATATTTTGAGATATTCCTAAGGTGCCCCTCTCCTCCCCTATAAAAGGACACCTCCTCCCCCTCCTCCTCACACCAATTTGAGCACTCAAGCTCGGCCAACCCCTGCCAATTTCTCCTCTACACTTCCCTAGAAACATCCTAGAGGTTCTGGTCTTCTTCAAAGACCAATTTTAGGGCCCTAAGAGGAGGTCTCAAAGAGGCACTTCAAAGAAGAGGTAATTACCGTTACCAATTCTTTCATCTTTATTTCTTCTTCCACTTCTTCTTCTTAGGTTGTTTCATTATGAAGTAATAACATCAGTATCACTCATATACTGATATGTTATTATAAGTATGAAACAACCCTATTTCACCATCTATCCATCCTACAGAAAAAGAAATCACCGCGCGTGCGTACGTACGGAATACCGTCTCCACGCCGTGGTGTAATCTATTTTCCACCACCACCTTACATGGATGGGTATAATGGTGTAAAGAATAAATATACATAGTTATTACAACATCATATTTATTCTGATATATTGTATAATCCACTCCAATTCAATTCAATATTTATAGAAATGATATCATCGCTCGTGCGTACGTACGGACTACCGTCTCCACGACGCGATGAGATTCATTCTCCATGTTAACCATTTAAGAATGATTATAATGTATATATAAGAAATAATAATGAAATATATGACATTATAAAGCTACTGGATTTATATATATATATACATATGTATGTCATCTACTTACTTCCATTTCAAGACAATAAGGAAAGGAAAACAGCGTTCATGCGTACGTACGGACTACCGTCTCCATGAACGGTGTTTTTCATTTTATTTATCTACCTATTATATATATATATATACTGAATATATATGATATATAAATCATATTTTATATTCTGGAAGTAAGTAAATCATGATATAAGTAATAATGATGTCAAGAACAACAAGTCAAAACACCTACGATAAATGAAACGATTTTACCCAAAACGCTTCTTTAACATGGAGTTTACAAAAGAACGGTTAATATAATGTCATAAGTGAACCATATATGATATCATAACAATGAGTATGATTCTGTAATAAGTAAATAACATGATTTAAATCATTATACAGGAGGTTCGGACACTTACAAAGCAAGTCGGACCTAAGGTAAGGGAAATTTCACAATCTCATTTTTATCCGAGATTGTTTATTCGTATGTATTTACTGGGGTGTATTTTATCATCCACATCCATGTTCCCTCAATATGTAATATTATTTCCATCCACCTACAATTGTTTAAATCCAATTTTACCCTTCTATGAGTTTTTAGTAAAGGATATGAAAGGAACCTTTTGTCGTTTTTCATACGAGGTACTTTTTTTGACTTTTCCGACAAAAGTACGAGAAGAATGTTTTTTTTAACTTATACGGCAAGAATGGATTTTTAAAACAGTATTTCCAATAATCTTCCTCTATAAGTTTTCAAGTTTATTTTTAATCAACTTATTTTATTTTAAAGTTTTATGACATGTTATGAAAGGAAAAATGTTTTTTAAGAAGAAAGGATATTTTCCTCAAGAATGGAGTTCAAGTGTTTTATCAAAAATTATTTTCCATCTAAGATAATAAAGGGTTCTGTTTTTATCCCTATTATTACATTGATTTGACTATGTTGTGATGGAATTATGTTTATGAATTCCTTTATCTTATATGAATGGTTTTATGATGTCATGTTGTTTAAGAATCCCATTTTTATTACATGGGTTATGCAATGATGTATGATTTATGATTTTGTGGCACACATAAGAAAGGATTCATTAAGAGATGGGTGGGACCTATATCTCCCTCCAATGCATTGGGTAAAGATTTCATATCTCATGAGATAGACATGGCTGGAATGGTAGGTTATACCGGTTCAGTGAAACAGGACTGAAACGAGGATTACTCGATTCAGAAAGGGACTTTGTCCACTAAGATAGTCTTGGCAATGAGTCTTGACTAACAAGAAATGATTCTATATGATTATGTGTGTATGCCACAATGAGTAATGTTTTAAGTAAGGGATTCATTTTCACTTCTATGATTTATTCCATGTTAAGATATTATGATCTTTTTTGCAGGTTTTGATTTTCATAAAGATATGATATGATTTTTATTTCCTTTATTTTCCCTTGCTGAGCATTTGAGCTCACCCTTTTATGTTTTCTTTTCCCCAGGATATAAAGAAAGGTTTTTAGGTAAAAAAAAGGGGAAGATCTTTATGGGAGATATTGAAGATCTTTCACCACGATTAGAAGATTACGTTCCGAGTTTCCAAAGACACTAAACTATTACGATCCTTGTGTGTGTGTTTTTGTTATGTACTAAGTATTCCGCAAAAGTAATGTAATGTCCATGTACGTCAAGATACGGGTCTCTACACTTGACTATTGTCTCCTCTTGTGATGTGCGGTTGATGTAACAATTATTAAGAGGCATATAAGTTTCATTAGGGGTCCATACGAGGATGATCAAAACATTTATAACTAGAAAGGTGGGAAGACTGAGCATACTATCCATGTGTTGGAGGATATACTATTGTAATGCATATTATACATTGGGAAAACCTCAGAGGATCACTTTCCATTTCTAGAGTTTGTATAAAAATTTAGCTACCTCTATATTATTGACATTGAACAATTTGTGTCCCTGTATTGGAGACCTTGTTGTGACCTTGTCTTGGTAAGAGATCATATATGCAACTCTTGATTGTTGATTGATGGTGTAGAAAATGATGGAGAAGGTCCTGGTCATCGATGAATGGATAAGTATATCCCTGAGTAGGAATAAATCTTATGAAAATGGATGGCATAGTCCCCTAGAGTTTGAACAGGGAGACACTTTTTTCCTATGATTATCCCCACTATGAGGAGTGTAGTGATTCAGTGGGGGTGGAATAATATCCCTACGGTTTATCAAGATGTTAGATATGTTACCGTGGGTTTGATAGGCTACTTACCACCTCACCCTACCCCCATATATGGAGCGGTGGACAAAATAATTCATGTTTCCTAGCTAAGGAGATACGTTTCTGGACCCCGCACTCGTTATTGACTAGGGAAAGATTGTCATCAAGGATGGATCCAATTTTTTAGAGCACCTAGTGGTGATCATGGGTCAATAGGATATGACCCTTCATAGATTTACCATCTCGATAGTTCATGTGTTGTTGTAGCACGAGACCATACAGGAGAGCTTCGGAGAGTTGGAGATCCAGATACGGTCTCAATATCTCGATATTTTTGCATTGTTTTTAATTTCTGTAAATTAAGATGTTGATATATGGAATGATATGGATAAACTTTTCCCTTATAAGACTGTGTAATATTTTTATATATATATTCAATGTCATGACATGAGTTAGTGTTCGATTTCAAGGCCCAATGTGCCAATAATATATTTTATAATCATATAAAATATATTTTATATTATTCAAGCATGGTTTGTTAAAGAAAATGGGGTAACTCATAAAAATAATATGGAATGATAAATTACTACAATAGATGAATCTGGAACAAGATTTTTACTCCAAGTGTGACCTAAAATAAGCCGGTGCACTACATTCAGATGAAATTGTCCATGGGAGGGTGTGTTTAATTAAACAAACAAATAATTTTACTTTTTTAATTTATATTAACCAAATTAAAATTCATTTCAATAAATAATTATTCCAACTCCTTATTTTATCCACATAAACTATGGTAGAACTGATGATCTACTTCTTCCCCCTCCCATTGGAAAAATAGATTCATACAACGAAGAACCTCTAGATTTATGCAGATCAATGTTCAGTGAACACAAAGACTTCTATAATTCATTGGAAATTTATTTATATGATGATTAAGGATAAAAAACAATGTATGAGTGTTAAATTCATGTTTTACGAACCTATTGATTTAACCAGTTTAGAATTATCATCCCTTAATTTGATTTTCTGTCAAGTTGAGACACTGTGTAGAACCCTGTACAGTTTTAAATGGTTTATTAAAATTTTTTCACCCCATATACACCATTTCATTTTCATTGGGAAATAATTATTGGAATATATTTTTAAATTTTTTATTTTTATATCCTTTCTCCTTTGTTTCTACATGTTCTACTACATTGGGCTATGTAGCTAGGGTTCGACATTTTTGAATGGTACCAAGCCTAATCAAACAACTAGATTCATAGTGGAATCACATGCAATGAATGGAACATCGAACTATGGATGTAAATAGATTATTTTAATGTTACATATGCTTATTTTTTTGAAATGGAATCCACACCGGAGGTGGCGCAACATAATAGATACATGTGGTTCATCGATATTCAATTGATTCGATGGAAAAAGAAATTTTCACCACCAGATATCCAGAAATAATGAATGTTGGTAATCTCCTTTTATTTTGGTTGGCATGAAGGTGATATCCCAAAGGGGTTATGTCACGACCCATCCCTGTGAGGCCTTCACTGCGACTCCCCAAACCTGCCTCTAATAGGCCAAGGGTTGGTGACTAGCACCGAGTATGAATATCACAAACATGGGTGGAATTTCCTTGTACCTACAAACACACACACACACACACACACATCTCCATACCCACAAATGGTGAAATGTAAAAACCATTAAGGAACAATTTGGATGCATACAACTAAACCCAACCAATAGAGTACAACAAAAGTAATGTGTGGAAAGAAAATTGGGCCAAAATACATGCCCACCAAAAACACGAGATTCTGCAACTACAAATTCCATCTTATAAGCCTAAAATGTTTTGGGACTGGTTCTCATAGATTAAGAAACAGCTCAGCCTATAGGGAACTCAGAAATCTCTGTCTAGTCCTGCTCTTCCCAAGACCCCGTTAAAAGGGTTCTCATATGGACTAAACCTGACACGTGCTGGAAAATCCAATGTAGGGGTGAGTATAACAACACTAAGTACGTGACCCTGAAAACCAAAAAGTAAATATAAAGAGGAAAAGTACAGTCATGTCTTCATTTTATATCTCTACTGAACATATAATAAGAGAAAAACATATAGATATTCTCGAAACATAGACCTGTAGTCTAAAAACAAGTCACACAACCGCATACCCCTACTAATGATTCAGTTTGAGGGTTCCAAAAATTACTCATTCGGTAGAACTCACTCCATGATTTTGATATCTCTGAGGACATATGTTGTAGAATTTATGTTTGTCAAAAAAATTCAATAGAGATAGATACACTCATTCTGAGAGGACACATTCATGAGTGGGAAAAGATCTCAGTACACAGATGATGATCACTGCTTGGGCCTTGGTGGATACCACGACTCATCTAGATTCACCTGCTAGGTAGATGATCGGCTCCCTATGGGTATAGTCATGTTGATACCTGACTCTACCTAGGGTAATGAATGGATATAGGATCACATTCTGGGCCTCTCAGAGGAATACCTAACTCTATCTCAGAAAGGCCTGTGGAAGGTATCATACTCCAGTGGATGGAGACGATTACTAAACATCAGGGGAACGAGAAAAATTTTCACTAACCCAAACAAAACAAATCCAAGGAAGGTAGATGAGATATTCAATCCATGCACTTTGATAAACATGGTGTGTAGAAAGGATACACACTGAGTCTCTCATCTTTGGTAACTACCCATGTAAAATGTCCTGATTCCGAAGAACATGTTGTGTTGAAAAGTATGTACACTCCATGTAGTACGGACCACAAGCTGTGTCTGAGTAACTGGGGTTCCCTCTGTGTAAGCAGTCGTGTGCATGTACATTGGTTCAACCCATGTGTGCTATCCTGTGTAACCGGTACAGAGGTTAGCCTGTGCAACTAGGCTGGTATGATCATGTGGTGGAGTACATTACCATTTACCCACCCCGTGTCTCTGCATCTTTTGAGATACACGCCGAGCCTGTGTAAGGACCCACATGCCATTTGACAAGGGTTAAACGCCGTGTTAGTGCTTCCCATCACCCAGAAATCCAGTCACCGATGGGTGGGGCCCACATGTCATGTATCTCCAGAGGAACGTCGTGTTGTTTATAGCGTGTAGCACCCGAACCCTAGTCACTGCCACTGGTACCCCACAACATATTATTCGGGATACACGTCGCGTGTTCTAGAATTTTCCAGAACTGTAGGTTCTTTACTTTCTCACCTCTGGTGATGCCCACCCTTTTATACTGCCACCTGATCATCGAAAAAATCCAAGTTTGATGTTAACTGGATACTACAAAGCTGTTTCTATGCGTTTTGGTTTTCCGATCAGCCCCAAAAATTCATACAGATTTACCAACGTGATGAATTGACAAAGAATGAGAATTCATGCACCATGTCGATTCGTCTGTTTTTATCACCGTCACACCTCCACTGGTTTATCACAATTCTGAATCTCCATTTTGGGATCATTGCGCCAATAAATGGGCGTGCAACAATTCCTCGTTCATATACCCATGAAGAGTGAGAAGAACATAAGAAGAGGGAGGAAGAAAACAAAACAACAGAGGAACAAACCTCTTCCATTGTTCGTTAGGGCGTTAATTAGATCCAATTATAATTTTTAAATGGGGAGAGTTAAAACATTTAAACATTCCATAATAAATCCACAGAATGAACCAGATAAAAAAATACATACTACTAGATCAACGATGTGCGGGTCAACTAGTTCATCAGTTGATCCGCGTTCATTGTTTAATTAAAGAACGGGGAATAATAAATTTGAAACATAACCCCAACATTGAGAATGGATCAATTTCTGATAAAGGAAATGTGTTTTCATCATCTTTGAGATCCTCCAAATCCATTGGGAAAATGATTAACACTATAGATCAATGTCATTCATCACTGAGAGGACTCTCCAAAGCTCTACGAAGTTCCCTCAATTTCTCCCCATGTATAACATTTGATTAACCCATTAAAAGTAGGGGACACATTTTAGTGTTCTATTGCACTGCAGCATTAGTGAGTTAGCATTACTGTTTCTCAGTCATTATGTTGTGGCATTCGCTTTCTAAATAGCTACCATATTGTTGAATTACAACGAATGTTTACAATGAAATAAAATAAAATAATCCTTTTTTTATTTTATTTTATTTTATTTTATTTTACAAGAAACATCTTCAAATTAACTTTTTCCACAACCTGTTTTGTCCATGATTAGGCCTGTTCTTAGGTAAAGTCATTGTCCCAGACACAACAGTGCCCTCGAATTTTTAATCCAGGAATTCGTTTGGAAATTGCTAAAACCGTGCACACTCGCCAACTAACTTATCATAAAAGTTCAAACAACCATTCTGGGTTCACCGGGCATCAAAATGATGTGTCATCTCCATGGTTGGTCCTGTAATAATTCGATATAGTATTTAAAAATAAAATAGATAAAAATTCGAGATTATACATTCTCCCCACCTTGGGGATTTGCATCCCCAAAAGTCCAAAACAAGGGAATCTCATAAAGTTATGGGTACTGGGCATGGATCTGAGCCTCCCTCTCCCATGTTCTTTCTCAAATATTCATGTGCTGCCATTGTTTGTTCCCCAAAGGAATCGATCACCCACAAAGTATCATCTCCTACCGATCCTCGATCTCTACTAGGTACTCAGCCAAGGTCGCTCTATCCTTGATGTCCAGCTCGCCCGAGTCGATGAAGTGTGATGAGTCATGCATGTACCTCCTCAGTCGTGACATGTGGAAGATAACATTTAATTAGTGAAACTATGGTGGTAGAGTTAGGCTGTACGCTACCTCACCAACTATGCATAGTTTCTAGAAAGGTACGATCAAGGTCAAAGATAGCTTACCGCCTCGACCAAATATCATTAACCCTCATCAAGGTGAGACCCAAAAAAGGACATGGTCACCCTCCACAAAATCCAAAGGTCTCCATTACTTGTCAAAATAAGGCTTCTGCTAGCCTTGTACAGTCTTCATCCTCCTCTAGATGATCTGCACCTTCTCAGTAGTAGCTCACACCAACTCTGGACCCCTAAGTGCTAGCACTCAAGGGTCGGTCCAACAAAGCGGTGACTGGAAGGGTCTCCCATATAAAGAATTGAACGGTGCCATACCAATGGAGGAGTTATAGCTATTATTGTACGAAAACTCCACCAATGGTAGCTGGTCCTCCCAACTACAACCAAATTCCATGATATAGGCCCACAACATATCCTCCATAACCTAAATGGTCCTCTTCGTCTGACCATCTATCTGGGGATGGAAGGATGTGTTCAGCATAGATGAGTCCCGCATGCCTCCTGCAACACCTTACACAAATGGGATGTGAAGAGGGTGTCTTGGACTGAGACAATTTCTGAGGGACTCAATGAAGTTGAACTATCTTCGACATGTACAGGTGTCCCAAGATCTCTACAGAACTCTTCTTCCTGATAGCTGGGATGTGTGCCGACTTGGTGAGTCGGTCAACAACCACCTCGATGGAATCATGCCCCTCGGACATCTGTCTTAATCCTGTCATGAAATCCATATATATTCGATCCCACTTCCACTATAGCACTTGCCGATGTGAGCTAACCCTTCTGGAACTTGGTGCTCAACCTTCACCTGCTGGCATGTAAGGCATCAAGAAACAGACTCTGCTATCGCCTTTTTTATAATTGACCACTAGAACTGACTTCAGAGATCCTAGTACATATTTACCATGATAGGGTGTACCTATAAGTGGGGTGTATAAAACTCCCTAAGGTCCTCCTCCGAAAATTCCATTGTTACCACAATGCATCCTCTGAAAAAAAAAACATGCTCCCCACATTGTGAATATCCATCAGGATCATGTCATGCAGACAACTGAGCACGTAAAGACTCATAGTTGATATCATGAAACTATGAAACCCTAAATTTCTGTAAGATTAGATGGGTGAAAAACATATAATAAAGGTAAGCTACATCCTCTCTGTCAAAGAAAGATAAATGTAACGAGGGAAACTGTTCTATTTTATCATTCAACAGTTGTGAGCTCGATCTCCTGCTAAGAGAATCTTCCACCATTTTCCTCTTCCCATGCATATAGGTGATCTCAAAATCGTAGTCCTAGAAGAACTCTATCCAATGCCTCTATCTCAAATTTATATCCTTCTGAGAGAAAATGTATTTAAGGCTCTTATAGATAGAGTATATGATTAACTACTCACCCATAGGATAGTGTCTCCACATCTTCCACGCAAAGACTACTGTTTCCAACTTGAGATCATGGGTCACATTGTTCTGCTCATGTAGCCTAAGCTAGTGTGAACCATAATCAATCACTGCTTGTCTCCTCATCAGGACATAGAAAAGAATGGTCACTAAGGCCTTGCAAAAAACTACTTACTTGACACCCTCCTCCAATAATCTCAAAATCACCGCACTCGTCCAACTCTGTCTCAACTACTTGAAAGACTTCTTGAAATTTATCATCCACATGAAGGGTTTCCCATTCCTGGTCAAGGATTTCATCAGAGATGATATCCAGGAGAAATCAGTAATGAATCTCCGGTAATATCTTTCTAACCCATGGAAGCTCTGCACCTCTGTTACACTCCGATGTGGCTCCCATGATAACATTGCATCAACCTTTGTTTGGTCCACAACTCCTATATCAGCTGAGATGACATGTTCCTAAAAGTTGACCTCCTGAAACTAGAAATTTCACTTATAGATATTACTATAAAGTCGGTTCTCTTTGATTATGTCCAAAGTCATCCCCATGTATCTCATGTGATCCTCCTCTGATGCTCAGTACACAAGGATGTTGTCGATGAAGACCTATGTGAACTGGTCCATATACGGTTAAAAGAGACAATTTATAAGACCCATGAACACTACGGGGGTGTTCGTCATTAAAAAAGGAATCACAAAGTACTCATAGTGACCATAGAGGCATCTGGAATCCATCTTCAGTACATCCTCATCATATACTCACAACTGCTGGTAACCTGATCGAAGGTCAACTTTCAAGAACAATTGTCTTCTCTAAGTTGATCAAAGATGTTGTCAGTCCATGTCAGTGGATACATGTTCTTAAACATCACATAGTTTATGTGCTAGTAATCCACACACAATCTCAAACTCCCATATACCTTCTTGGAAAACAAAACTATGGTCACCCATCGTGAAATAGTGGGTCTTACAAAACCCCTTCTCTACAAATCCTCCAAAATCACCCTTAGCTCATGAAGCTCTTTAAGAGGCATATGATATGCCAGTGATAAAATCAGTTTCTTCATGGTGTTTAATTCGATGTTTATGTAAATCTCACTATGGGTTTTTATTCCTATAACATCTTTGGGAAATACATCCTCGTACTCCACCACTACTGTAGGGAATTGGAATCTCACAACATCTATTGTTCTAGGGTAAGGCAATCCAACTAATGAGTAAGCAGATTCACCCTCCAATGCAAGATCCCATTATGTGCTTCCAGGGTCTCCTTTTCATCGATAGAAGAAAACCTCATCCAATAATTTCATACACACCACACTATTCACCTAAAGTAGTCAATATGGGCATGGACTGAAGATCGCCAATCTATACCAAGAATGACGTCATAATGCCTCGATGCTGCCACCAATAGGTTCCAACCAGAACTGTTGCCTCCAAGGGTAAGATAAAACTGTCTTCAAAGGTTTGTGATCATCGATTATCCTCCCATAGGACTCTCCAAGTGTAAGTTTTGATTCAATGTTTCTACTAGAATATCAAGGTTTTTCACAAGACATGTGGTGAGGAAGGAACAAATGGAACCTATGTATATAAGTATGACAGCTAAGGTAAAATGGAAATTTATCATTCCTCAGATCATCCCTAGAGTCCATGGGTCTTATGCCTCGACCACATGAATCTATCCCCACCAATGTACCCTAGAACTCAGAGCCGGGTTCAGACCTCTTGGAGGTGGTGGTGTTAGTAGATAGAAGCTTCTCCCACAACCTGCAGCTCTCCCTGTTCCTCTTCCATCTCTGCTGCCTAACGGGTCTGTCTACTCCACTCTCTACCATTTACATGGTGGCTCATCCACTGCTTCCCTGTCAGCAACTCAATGAGTTCGACCGTCTCTAGAGAGATGTCCCCTACCGTACCACAAGTAGCATCACCTTTACCTAGGCTGAATGGATCCATCCTGAGATCCATGGACTGTTTATACCCTGTCTTGGGTCCTCCTGTTATGTCTCCCACATCTTGATCCTTGTGCCTGATGTCAGCTCCCTGCTTCCTAGGACTTCATACCTGTCTTCTTATTTATTGATTGTCGTTGGTGGTATCTGCTCCGCCAAGAAGCTTTCAATCAACAAGGCTCGTTCAAGCACTCCAGCATAAGTCAAGATGCATAGAGGCACGACACTACCTCAGATGTCCTATCATAGAACTTGTTCAAAGGCCCGACCTCTAATGTACTGATCTCTAACCATATCCATCGCGTACCTGGACAGGTTGGTGAACCTCTATAAACATTCATCCACCATCTAACTGCCCAACTAGAGATGATGGAGCTCCTGGATACGCACCGTTCCCATCATAACAAAATATAAATCCACCCTAATGTGTCTATCAGACATCATCCTTGATAGAATATCCTCATCATGAGTTTTTGTAGTCAAACTCCACCATCATCCCACCAAACCCTGAATAAGGCTCACTCCTAGGATCACCATTTGGTCCATAGGTGTCCTCACAAGAAGGAAAATTATAGTCCCTACCTTGATCCAGTCTTCAACCACCTGAGGCTCAGGCATGCCTTAGAACATAAGGGGTCTCTGTCTTTGAAACTCATGGATCACGCTCACCATGCAGCCCTCATCTATCGGTACTACAGGGACCACATGCTTCTCCGTTGGTGGTGGTATAGTTGGTGAACCACCATATGGTTACACATAAAAAACTGGTACTTGTATCGAAGCCTCATAACTGAGGGGGTCATCCTCATTATTTCTCTTCTGAATCCTTGAAGGTATGGGTCGCGAAGGAATCCTATAAAGAAACAAGATGTACCATGGATAATGAGTATATCTGGATAAATAACCCAAAGGACATGGAAAACACAACTTGTTACTATATGATGCATGTAGAATTCTATTATTTCTCCAAAACTATTTAATTCCATGTACCGAGTCAAAAAGTAGGTTATTAGAGTCTTAGTGTATGGATATGTTGGCCGCCTACACCAACACTGGAGTCTCTAGCCTGAAAGATGAGCTCGAAACACTTAACATTGTTTCCCCCAAACCAATATCATGGACTCATAGTCCTAAGGTAGAATTGAACACCTCTAATACCACTCTGTCAAGACCCATCCTAGTGGGCCCTATGTCAGGACACCCCAAGTCTTCCTTGAATAGTCCATGGGTTGGTGACCAGCAACGAGTAAACATATCACTAACATGGGATGCATTTCCTATGTACGTGTATACACGAACACATCTCCAATCCCATAAATAATGATATGTAAAAACCACTGTGGAACAATATGCTTTCACACAACTGAACCCAACCAACAGAGTACAACTAAAGTAAAGTGAGGAAAATAAACTGGGATAGAAAATAAGCCCACTAAAAACAAGAGAGTCTGCAACTACAAACTCCAACCTGTAAGCACAAAGAGGTACTGGGACTGCTGCTCGTCGCTGTAGGAACACCTCAGCCTATAGGGAACTCAGAAAGCTCAGTCTTCTTTTGGTCTACCCTGGACCCCATCAAAAGGGATATCATCTACACAGAACACGACATGTGTGGGAAAAGCTCGTGCATATGTGAGTATAAAAATACTCAGTATAGGACCTAGAAAACCACAAAGTAAGTACATAGAGGAGAAGTACAATCATCTCTAAACAGAATATGTCTACTGAACATAGAATAAGAGAAACACATATAGATATACTCAAAACATAGACCCATAGTCTAGAGACACATCACGCAACTGCATACCCCTACTAGGGATTCGGTTTGAAGGTTCCATAGAGATCTCATCTTGGAGAACTCACTCCAAAAGTTTTATAGATCTGATGAATTCCATCACAGAAATACAGTTCATCAGAAAAATCAATGAGAGATAGATAAACTCATTCAGGGATGACACACTTCTATGTTAGGAAGGATCTTGATACACAGATGAGGATCACAGCTACGGCCTTAGCGGATACTGTGACTCATCCGAATTCACCTGATAGGTAGAGGATCGTAACCCAGTTGGAATAGTCACGTCGATACCTTACTGTACCTAGGGTCAATAATGGATAGAGGATCTCACTCCGAGCCTCTTATAAGGATAAAATACTATATATTGAAAAAGTCCCACTAAAGGGATCACACTCATGTGGATGGAGACGATACCTGACCTTTAAGGGAACAAGAAAAAGTACCCCTAACCCACACGAAACAAGTCCAAGGAACGGTGGATGATAGGTTCAATCCATGTTATAGGATAAACATAATGTGTAGAAAGGTTACACATCCTGTCTCTCAACTCTGGGTACTACCAATTTAAAATAGCCCGAGTCAAAAGAACATGATTTATAAAAAATAATGTACACGGCATATAATACGGACCACATGCCGTGTCTGAATAACCAGGGTTCCCTCTGTGTACTCGGTCGTGCACCCATACATGGTTCAACCCATGTGTTCCATACTGTGTAACTGGTACATGGGTTAGCCGTGCAACTGGCCTAGTTTGGTTGTGTGGTGGAATACATGACTGTTTACCCACCTCGTGTATGTGCATCTTCAGAGATACACTCCGAGTAAATGTAAGGACCCTCACACTATATGACAAGGGTAATACACAGTGTTAGTGCTTCTCGTTTCCCATAACTACAGCCACCACTGGGTAGTGCCCACACACCATGTCTATCTCGAGACATGCCATGTCATTCATCATGTCCAGCACACAAACCCAAGCTTCCACCGTCGGTACCACATGGCATGTTATTTGGGATACATGACATGTGTTCTTGAAATTTTGAAAATCTTAGTTTCATTGTCGGCACGCCTCTGGTGATGCCCACCCTTTGATCCAACCACCTGATCAACATAAAAATCCATGGTTGATGTTTCCCTGACATCGCAAAGCCATTTCCATGGGTTTCATGCCTCCGATCAGCCCGAAAAAGCATACTGATTTACCCACATAAAGAACACCTCATGAACAAGAATTCTCGAACCCTATCTATTCATCCTTCGCTATCGTTGTCTCACCTCAACTAGGTCATCACAATTCTGGATCTCTATTTTGGGATCGCTGCTCCAAGAAACTGGTGCACAAAGATTCCTGGTTAATATCCTCGTGAATAATGTGAAAAACATGGGGTAGAGGGAGGATGAAAACAAAACAATAGAGGAACAAAACTACACCATAATTTTTCATGGCATTAATCTACTCATGTTATAAACTTTAAATAGGGAAAATTAAAACATTTAAACATGAAAAAAGAAATCCCAAGAACGAACCCAAGAAAAAATACCCCCACTAGAATGATGATGCATGGGTAAACCAATTTGTGGGTGGATCAACATTCATCATTTAATTATTGAATGGGGGAGAAAAAATTTAAAACATAACCCCTACTTCTTGAATGGATCGATCATTGATGAAGTAAATATGGTGTCATCTTCATCAAGATCCTCCAACTCATTTGGCGCAATGATTCACACTTTTGATCAATGTTGTTCATCGATGAGAGGAATCTTCAAAGCTCTTTGAATTTCTCTCAATATCTCTCCATGTATATCATTTGATTAACCCATTAAAATGAGGGAACAATTTTTCAGAATTCCATCGTGCTGGGGAATTAATGAGTCAGCATTTTGGTTTTTGAGTGACTATGGAATGGAATAAACAATTGAAATAGCTGCCCCATCGTTGCGCTGTAGCGAATGCTTCAAATAAAATAAAATAAACTTTTATTTTATTTTATTTTATTTTATTTTATTTTATTTTTTTACTACAAATATATTAAAATTAACTTCCCCTTAAAATTCTTTGGTCGAGGTTAGTCTCGTTCTTAGGTAAATTTGTTGTCCCGGATGCAATTGTTCCCTTGGATTTTTAATCTGGGCATCTGTTTGGAAACTTCCACAACTGCACACACCCACCCCCTCACATAACATAAATGTTCAAACCACCACTTTGGGCTCACCAGGCCTCAAAACAACATTTCACATCCATGATTAGTACCGTTATAATTCAATATATTATTTAAAAATAAAACACAGAAAAATCTGAGACGTTACAAGTGATTCTGAATCTGGAAGACAAGAGAAGGTCTATAGAATCTATAAAAAAATTACACTACATGCTATGATTTCGGATGAACATGTTTCGTGAAACTCCAGTGGTTGTGCAGCTAGGGTTTCCATAGAATTATAAGCATCACACACCCTAGGGGACCCCCAAACAACATATAAAAACATGTTCTGGTGATTCAGAATTTACTTTTTGAGTAAATAGGTATGGGAATTACAAGAGGCACATCTTGTACCGACGAACATAGACATGGGTAAGATATATAAACACTATAATAGAACACATGTAGGATCGGATGTGGCATAGTTAAGGTTACTGTTCATCTACATGCATTATGTGGATCCATTGGTATAGGGAAAAGTATCTATAGTGATATCTATAATAGATTAAGTGGAACAAAAATCTATGTCATTCACCTTGTAATCCTTGTACCCATTCATCCCATTTGAAGAAACATCAACCTCACAAATACCTTTCATTTGGACTTGAATTTTTTAATGTTAGTAGGATATATTGAGTCATTTCACATAAAAAATGATTGTACCCTCCATAGTGAACATTGAGATATGATTAGAGATTTTTCCAGTCAGAATCTTCTTTAGGGGATTCTCGAAGATTGTAATGATCATGTAAGATCACCATGCGATTTAGAGTGGAACCCTCCAACTCGAATGGGCATGGGTTCTCTGTCTATCAATATATTTTTAACCTCTATTGGGACAGGGAATGGGTCGTCTACCTATCCGCTAATTGGAGCCCTCATACAGAGTCAGTGCGTGTGTCATAGAATACGACATTAACATCCCCATGCTAGCCAGACCAACGGTCCTCTATTTGATATCCAAGTAGAACCCCCATATTATATGAGGGAATGGTTCCTTGACTATTAGAGTGGAACCATCTATCTAGGTTTGGAATCATTACTCTATAGATTACAATAGTTCAACCCTCCATGTGGGTTATCCATGGCCCCTCTACCGACTACTAATGTCACAAAAACATTTGGATTCAGGTCAGGAGTCCTTATCCATCATATTGGCACCCTCCTATTATACAACTTCATGGGTACTATACATAGATATTCTATCCCTAAAAAATGCGATATAATTTAATGTTTTTTACTAAATTATATATAATTTTTTAAAGACTTTTAAGAGGAGGAAATCATTTATGGACATCTCAAACTGATGGAACTCTTACTTGGGATGGGCTGTGATATGGAGATCTCATTCACACTCATTTTGGATTCTTTAGATTGGGAATATATATATATATATATATATATTCCATGTTGTTGGATTTATAATCTCATACTTTGGTTTGAGTAGTTTTCTATCAATCTATTACTATGGTGTCTCTTGCTGCTCCCCTTCCACCTTTTTGGGTGTCATATATGGTATGTTTATACTGAACACTGCATGGGATTTTACTATACATTTCATGTCTTATGATAATTAAATACATTTCAGTGGTGAATACCATAGATATTAAGTAATTTTGATGCATTGGACAACCTATAGATGTTGGAGATTAAAGATTATGAGATTGTCTATTTGAACAACTTTATATTCTAGATTTTTTAGGATGGTACATCTTTCTAGTTGGGCGTATATTTTTTCCCTTTGCTTTTAGTTTTCTCTATCATACACTTTTACAACCATGAGGTTTGTCATATACATGGTAAAATTTTAGATATTTAATATTTTTTTTATTATACCTATAAAAGTATGTTTTGATATGTTTGGTTATGTTCTTATTGGTCAATTAGGAAAATTCCTCTCATATAATTTATGTTTAGTTTTTCTTTTTTCCACCCATGACCTATTGAGTCGGGGTTGGGGTATCTATGGATCAATACCCATTGGGCCAGGTCTTGAAAAATAAATTATTTCAAAGATATTTATATATTATATATTCAATAAAATTATTTAACATTCATCTATTTTTGTTTATTAGACATAGCATAATAATAAATCCATTTTTATGGTTAAAACACATTTTTTTAAAAGGGTTTCAGTGCATTCAGTGCCATTATTTTAAAATGAATATATACAACTTCTAAAAATTTAATCATGAATAATTGATTCAACATTTTTAATTATAATATCCAAATTTCATAAATAGGAACATTTTTGGTCAGTATGAATAGATACCATGGAACATATTTGTCTTCTCAGTAAGGCAAAAACAATTAAAATGATCTTAAAACTGTGGGATAAAGCCATGAAATCTATAAAAAAATCATTCCATTATTTCATTGAATAGGTTCCATTAGTCCATAATTATATATTATTTTAATTTTTGTGGCGTTTTATTTCCTATATTAATTAATAAGGAATATGATTTTAGTTTATGTACAAAATAAATACAAAAGGTCACTCTCATTGTTTTAATATCTATGGTATTTTATCACACGGATAAAAGTTTGTTATATTTACTTATAAATTTTTATTTAAATTATGAATGAATTTTTTTATCATGGGAATTTTTTATAAATATTTAGTTAAGTAATAACTACCAAAAATGATTTCACACAATGGACACATTACTAGTCCAAGTAATATAAATTTCAAATAAATAATTTTAAAATTATTACAACTAAAAGAATTGTTTAAATTATTGTGTTCTATGAATTTTATTGATAAATACTAAACATTATTTATGTGTAATTTTTACACATGAATAATATATATATATATATATATCTATAAATTCATAATATGTGAATAGTCTTTGAAATCACATAAATGTTATCCTATGTCAAATAATATTTTAATAAATTATTTAATGTTCGTAAAAACATATCTTTCACCAAGTTAAAGTTAAATACTATATGATACCATCCATTTTATACTCATTTTTCACATTTCCTTTTATCTTAACTTTAATGATCCATAAAGATAAAAAACATTAATATCACAGTAATAATCAAAAGAGTCAATATAAATAAAAATTGTGACATAAAGGATAAAAAATCACGTAAACATATAAAAATTTCATTATATACGGATTTAAAAACAATTAAATCCTATATATTAAATATATAAATTTTATCCACAAGAAAATGAAAATTAATTTATATTAATTTTATACTTTAAGTAATTCCAGGGGTGACCCTCCCCTCATTTATAAAAGTGTGCTCCTATACTACTATATTTACAAAGATTTAGCCTATAGTTTGGCCAATAAATACACTAATATGATTATATATTCCATACCTTCTTCCTATATATTCTATTATTACTGAAGTAACATCATTTCAAGGATAAAGGTTTAATCCAAATGAGGTTTCTCAATGAATAAGAAGAACTCTAAATTGTGTACTATAAATTTCATTTCTTATTCTACATCTTAAAAATATATGGTATCTCTTATAAAATAAATAATTCAGTATATTAAATTTATATTATTGTCATTATTAAAATATAACAACCATTATCCTCCATATTTCCATCCTCTGGGAAATGAAAACATAATTATTGCATATTTATAGACTACCACATTGACGTAGTAATGCAATTTATTTTTTATCCCTGATTTAGTTTTTAACTTATAATGATGTATTGAATGAATATATTTTATATTTATTATATTATTATAATTCATTAAATTTGTTTTAATATTTAATTTTATTACATAAAATCCATCAAAAAGTGGAAGCATCACTTCTGTGTACGTATGGATAGTCATCTATATAATGTGATGTAATTAATTATCCATAACTTATTTATATGAATAGTTATAAAATTATAAACAATGATTAAATATTACACTAATTATAGGATAAAAATTATTTATATTATAGAAATATTATCAATGTAAAATGATTGAAACTATCCAATCAAAACATTCATTAAAATGAAGAATTTGTCACCCGAGAAAATTATTTTAAAAAATTTTTATATTTAAAAGAATGATAAGTTATTATAATTAAATCATATATAATATGATATATATGATTTTTTCTAGAATATATTTAAAATAAAAATATTTTTTTATATTGGATGTTTTCATGTGTTAAAATAAAGAAGATATTTTCAGTAAAGGATTACGTTACAATCTCATTTCGTTTTGGGATTATCTATAATAAATTCCCATTATAGTAAATTTTATTTATATCATACTTTAAATCATTTATAATCTATTATTTTGTTTTTATTATTTACATTTTAAATTATTATAACCATGTTTCTCTAATATTCATTTAAATCATCAAAAAAATGTTTTTAATTAAATGTTGAAATTATTTCCTCTTTAGTCGATGAGCATTGTCTTCAATGTCCATACTCTTTATTTTTTTATAATATTTCATAATAGTAAAAAGGTATTATAATAATTATTTTAAATATATTTTACTTTATTTAAAAAGGTTTCATATAGTAATATTTGTAAAAACGTTATCAAGCTATTGTTGTCTTTTTAGAAAAAGTGACAAATAATTGTTCTCTTTTAACATATATGAACTAATTATATTTCGGTAACATTATGAACATCCTTTTTTATAGATATTCTTTAAAAATTTATATATTTATTTTTAAGGAAAATAATTTTATCAATTTTTTTTATATTTTCAAGTAAATATTTTAGGAAAGGAAAAGGACATTTTCCATTGTTTTCAATGAAATGTAAAAATAAACTTTTAACGATACTTTTATCTATTAAAATATCATTTGATGATTTTTATTCTTCACAAAGGATAAAATATAATGACTCTATAATTATGTTCTATATCAAGATGGTTTATGGTTAATGTATTATAAAATATTTGTGAAAATGTTTTCTTTTCAACGGATTATGCTATGATGAAATGATGAATGATTTCTTATTTTGATACACACATAAGTATGGTTTAATTTTGTTATAGTTGGATCTATTAAACCCCTCAAATGAATTTGGTAAATTCTTATATCTCAAGAGATAATTATGTGAAATAATTTAATGTGAAGAATTTATTATTATATGGGAAATATGTTGTGATTCCTTCTCCACTATGATATGTGAATCATGTGGTGATTCATGATATTCTATGATATGATTGTATATATAGATAACCTCGACATATTATATTGTTTCTATTCCTATGAATTTTCCACAACTTTATGAAAATTTTCTACGATTATTATTTTAACTCATGACACATGATGTATTTTTACGATTCCCCAGTGCTATGAAATTATAAGGTTTTATGACCTCACTCATTATTATGATTTATGAATTATTGATTACATATTTCTATTGATAAAAAGATTCACTCATACCCTTTTTAACATGATAAGATTACATATGATCATTCATCTTTATCTCCAATGCTTACCATTATAGAGCATTAAACCACACCCCTTTATATGTTGTAATTTTCCCCCAGGTTATGAAGAAGGTTAAAAAGTATGATGAGTCTATAAGGTAAAATATAAAAAAAATTATGTTTGAGATAATTAATATTGCACTTAAATAAAATGTGTATGTATAAATTCTATAAGTATATTTATCTATTACAGTTATCAAGAGTTTTTATTTATCACATATATTTATTATTCATAAAATATATGGAATGATTGTTAATATTATGATTGGGTCCCTATATTCATAATCATTTTAGGGGTTAGTTTCTTTTATATTTTAGTATGGGACATATGGGGATAGAACCCAAGATAACCTATGTTGAACTTTGTGTGACATTTTATGAACTTCATGTATCATTGCTATATAAGAATGTGACATTATTTTGGAAAAATTAGGAATAACTCTACGATTTTATGATTGATCACTCTCATTATTATAATATTATCGTTACTATATGACTTTAAGAATTAGTCAATCGTGGGAACTATAAAGAATCATTCTAATAAAGAATGTGATTGAAAATGTAATGTTCATCCTTCTGAGAAACAGAAAGTTATAGAATATAAAATAAAAAATATGTTTTCTATGATCATGAAAATTTATCAAGCTATGAACCATTTTAAGCTTCCAAATGATCAATGGATGGAACAATGTAATATATATCTTTTTGTGAGGATACACCAAAATTTTATAGTCAGTCTTTTGATCCAATAGTTGATGAAAAATGGAAACGTACCACTATGAAAATATCTTCTATTCTCTAATTATAAAAACATGAAAATTTTCGGTTATCCATTAATCATTTGGAAGTTGAACTAGATCAATGATGGAAAATTATTAAGAATATAAAGAAATAGTGAAAAATTGACTCCATTGAATGTGTCAAGTTTAAGATTATATTTTTCCATAAGTACTTCACTCATATTATAAATAAAAAATGGGAAGGAACACCTTATTCATATGATGTTGGATAATGAATATGTTGATACATTTTGGAAAAATCTTATATTACCTTAAAGGTATGTTTCATCTTTAATCAATATCTTAGAAAGAATAATTGCTCAATTATTTAGTGACTTAAAAACAAGTCATTGAAAAGTTTTATGTTTAAGATAATTTTATAATTATGAATAAATCATTTATATGTTCTCATGGTAGGAATGAGAATTTTAGATTCTTGTCATTCCCCGGATTTGGATAATAAAAGTATGATAAAGTATCATGAAAAGTGAAATAAATCACCTAGAGTAAAAAATTTAAATAACATTTTATAGTGACGCATGATTTTCATGCATAGATATTATTTCTTTTTAGATGACTATTCATTTCACTTCACAAGCATATGCCTAAGGATCATAATGGTATAGTGCCTTTTTATAATTTAAAACATAAAAAATTGGTTCATATGTGGACTACATAATCCCTCAAAATGTTCATCATAACTAGAAAAAATTATAGACATATCAAACATAATTCATTTTTTCGAAACCTGGGGAAAGGAAAGATAAGAAACAGTGAGCTTAGATGCTCATTAAGGTTAAAAATTGAGATACCATAGCATAACATGATTATAAGTGTAGGATTAAATGAGAATAACTTTGGAAAACCATACCCCTCATATCAATGATCAAAATAAAGAGTCATGGAAAACATATTAATATTTCCTAAGGGGTGAATCATAAGGGATCCAAATATACATATTCATGGGAGAATAATATTGGTATAAGACATGGAATTGTGGAAACCATGTAAGAATATGAAACGATTTACATATTAGATAGGGATCACAATGAAGGATATTTTAGTTATGTAGGTTCAGACCCCAAATCAATAAATTAGTTAAAGATCAATCCCAAGACCATCAGAGCAGATAAAGACTCGTACTGAAATAGGTTCACACCCCATTCTAGTCATATCTCTCACAAGAGATAAAAATATTTACCGAATTCATTAAAGGTAGATATAGGTCCCACCCATCATATAATGAAAATTATATGTATGTATTTCACAAGATTATAAAACATTCATCATATCACAACATATTAAATGGAATGGGTTTTATAAACATTTCCTCATATCATAACTTATTGAAAATACACATGTTTCATAATAATTTCCACATTTCCTCATAGTATAACCATTGAAAAGAATCATGTTTCATAATAATTTCCTTATGGTGTAACTTGTGGATGAGAAATTCCATTCATAAAAACCATGATATCATAAAAAACATCCAGATAAATTTAAATAATTTCATCCATGGATCATATCTCCAGTAAAGAATAAATATCATTAATTGATGTCATATTAGATGGACAATTATTTTTAATGATCATCTAAAATATCTCCGGATAAAAATACTATTTCCCAATTAAATAAACATTTTAAAAGATAAAAAATTTAAAATATCTATTTATTTTAACATATCAGTTTTTATTATAAATAATCATTAAATATATTTTTTTCCGAAGGGGGAGAAATTTTTTCTTTTAGTAAATGTTCAAATAAATATATCTTTAAAATTTTAGGTAAAGGCCAAATGGAGATTTTTGGGAAACGAATTGAATATTACATTGAATTTTTTTAAAAAAAAACTAAAATATGGGTAAAAATGTATTTAATAATTAAAATTTATATTCTTAAATAAAATTTAAATGAACATGTATAAAACATGGTTTTATAATAAGAACATGTTTTTTACTGATTACTAAATTTCTGACGATTTGTATTAGACACATTATTTCGAACTGGTGAACTATATAAAGAGTGAAAATATAAATAAAACATGTATTCTTATTAAATAAATATTGGAGAAGAAATTTTTTGATTTTGTTGAGAGGTAGGTAACAATATTTCATCATTTTGAAAATCATCATAAACTATCTCGATAAATAATGATATTAGAAAAGAAAATATTGACCTTTTTGGTAACATTTAATTGTATCCCTCATGAAGGAATAAATTTAAATGAAACTTAAAATATATTTAGAATAAAACAAATCATGATATTAAGTTTACAAGGGTCTTTATATACACCTCATAAAATATGATAGTTTCATAACATAACATATTTCTCACGGAAGGAAAATTGAGAGAAAATACTATTTGAAAGACTATGAACTATAATACCTAAGAAAGAGAGATAATAAACAGGATATTTCAATGCAATTAATTTTTAGATGAATAATCATAAAATATGTTTAGGGAATTATTTTCACCAATTTAAATAAATATTTGGTGAATATGGCATGTGTCTCGTATAATTAAAAAGTGGTACAGAAATATCATATCTCTCAACTTCCTTCATACATGCTAAAACCTCATGTATAAAAAATATAAGTTTATTATAAAAAACATATATATAAATAATTATATATATATATATATATATCATAACATATATTATTGTATTATAATAGTTTATTTCTATTTTATAATCAATTCCCTGTTTAATTCACGTTATGGGAAATAACTGCTTTTCTTTTCATGTATAGTTTGATTTTCTATTCTTTCTCGTATTAATTTGATCAGTGTTTCATAATATTAAAAATGTTAAAAATGATATAAATATCATATATATCTAATATATGTGTTTTTATAGTAATTTGAAATATTTGGAGATTTAAAATTAAATACAATGTTCATGGAGATGGTAGTTCATACGTAGCACGGATGATACATCCATTTTATTCACAGCATGAATAAAATAAAGGTAAATAGTATATAAGAATAATATAATCATTTGTATTACATATATATCATATATGTTCATCAAGAAATCCTTATTTCGTTCCATGTAAATGTTGAATGAATCGCATTTCCTCGTTAGGTGGTAGTCTTTTATACAAAAGTGAAACATTATTGTATTCCCATGAGATGAAAATTATAAAAAATATATATGATATAGACATTTCATAAGTATTATAATATCAAAAAATATCATATATAGCCATTTTAGTCCTTAATTATTTAAAATAGTGATATATGGTTATGGAAAACGAATATAATCTCTTTGGGAAGTGGTAGTCCTCCGTACAAGTGAATGAAGATTTTGAATCGCATTTGACGGAAAAGGAGATGGTTGTATGTAATTATTTTAATATAGAACATCTAATTATATTGGAGATACTGAGGATATTATATCAAAATGTTTTAATAAAAATGGAAGTAGTTTTATGAATAAATAAAATAAAATTCTCACTAAGGGCTGATACCTCTTATTCAAACTACTTCTTTCAGTTCACACAAAAATGATTCTTAGGTTGGATTTTTGAACAAAATAAGTTTTCAAGAATGGTTGGAGGGAATTAAGGAATTTATTTGGGAATGTATTGGTAGAAAAAATGTTTTTTGATGTTTTATTAGAATATGATAAGGGGTGGCCTTTCAAAAGTGATGTCACTGGCACGTTTGAAGATTTTCAAACGAAATATATGTATATATGTTTTTACCGTGTCAAATAGATAATAAATGGACCCTTTTTAATCATTGAATATATAAGGTCAAACTATTCCCATAAAATGGTTGATGGAAAATTATTCCATCAATTTTAACAATTATAATTTTATTTTAACACCCAATACACCTGTTTTAACACATTAATCACGTAGATGCAAGGAGAAAGCATTTTTCTAAAGAGGGTGTTTTAAAATGATTTAAAATGTTTTACTACAAAAGTCAATATAAAAAAGATTAAAATGATATAAATTGTATTAATTGACATATAATTGAACTATTTTTACTTTTAAATAAATTTTATAAGAAAAATGAACCTATAAACTGTTTAAAATAAGACGTAGTTTTCCAAAAAAAGCTAGTGTTTATCACTATTCACTGAAATATGAATCTTTTTGTTAAAAAACCAAAAGTTTTGACTGCAGATAATTTTGATCATAGGATTTAAAAATTTTAGTTTATTTTGTGAAATTATTAATTTTTACAAAATGAAATACGAAATATTTTTCTGAGAAAATAAAGTTTTGAATCATATATAGACGTTATAAAAAATTAATTATTTTTATTAGTATGATTTACTCATATAACACCATTACAAATAATATTTACAAATTATTTATTAATATTCATATCACTATTATTAGTGTCTATTTAATGAAAAGAATTTTTAAATGAAAATATAAATAATATATCATGGCTTGTTTGAAATCAATGTTGCGTGTAACACAAGCTATCAACAGTTTTTTTTTGAAAAACAATAAATTCATAAAATATATGGTTGTAACATTCTTCCCATATTAAAATGAATTTCACTATCAACATTCATCACTATGAATTATAAAAATGATGTCACATCTGCCTCATAATTTCCTCAGTTTCTCACGTAGCTTCTTAAAACTAGTTGTTTCACCAAAAAAACATTTACCAGGTTGGTAGTCCTATTCATAGAAAATTATTTATATGATACAAAATATCTACTAGTTATTCCTTATAATAACAGTCATGCTCCAATGGTATGACCTTTTATTTAAATATATATGAAGGATCATGTGTGTAGTTCCTTAGGAGAGATACATGGAAGACATCATGAACATGATAGAGGTTTTGTGAAAGAAACAACTGATAGGATACCATCCCAATATGATAAATACTTTCCAAGTTATCCATATACCTAGGATTTTTTTCCCTTAATGAAAAATATCAATAACTTATTCCATGTATAAATTCATAAAAACACAATGTTACAAACATCAAATTATATATCACATTAGTGATTTTCAGAAAAACTTATCTACTAACTCTATACTTCCACAATGTGTTGGTGAATAGATATTACCTTCTATCCAATTTATTCATTTATATAATATCCCAAAAAAATTTATTTTTATAACTTTAATCTTGAAAATTGGATATTCACACTTCATTATATAGAGGTCTTCATGATGAACAATCGGAATGCTCGAGTGAATGATTTTGTTTTATGAGAAATCATAAATAGGAAGGTGTTTATACCAACCACCATAGAAATCTATAGAAAAAGATATAAAAATATCCTCTATGGATTAAATTATTCTCTTGGTATGACCATATGTATGAGGTTGATATTTAGTACTAAAATATAACTCCATATTAAGATATTGCTAGAGACATTACCATTACATTATTTTAAATGTCAAATCCCAGTAAGACACAGTTTAATTTGGTAATAATTTCAACCTTCCCACTACATTATTGTATATTTTAAGAATATAATTATTATATAAGTATTCTCTAATAATTATCATGTGTTCTATGTTTAAAAGGTGATCAATTTCAACCTATATAGGATTATTCCCTTTATATATATTTGGGTGTATGATGAAAAATATCATTGTTGATGTTTTCCCATTTCCATTATTATATCAGAAATAGATGTAACACCCCCTTAGGTTTTTTCTCTCAACCTTAAATTTCTATCATAGAAAACACCAAGATATAAATATTTTCATACCTCTCTTCTTAGCATCCTACTAGAAGTATTATTTAAATTTTGAGTACATCTTCGTACATCCATGTTGAATAGAGAATGGAGAAATTTTAGCTTCTGATAACAACTCCTTCAAATATAGTATGGATGGAACACATACATGGTTCTTGAACATTATCATACCACCTTGATCAAGGTTATGCACAGAAACATTTCTAACCTTATTTTACAAATCTATATCTTTCTTATATGTCTTTTAATATTAAAATGGATAGACTGGTGAATATTTTATTGACCAAGATAATATTTTCCCTTTCATTTTAAATTTAAATCTTTTACCTTTTCAAATTTATAAATATTATATAATTTTATATCCTCATAATATATCAATAATGATCCTTATAACTCATTGAATCAGCTACCATGTTTAGTTTACCAGTATGGTAATGTGTTGAGTATTTAAAATCATTATAAAGCTGAAACTGTCTTCTCTGGAACAGATCCAACTGTTTTTTTGTGAATATATAAATGAATATTTTATTATAGGAATATATATCAAACTTTTATCTATAATGATAATTCGTCAATGTCATTAATTAAAAATTTACAACAGCTAAATATAAATAACGAGTTGGGTAATTTAGCTTATAAACCATCAATTATCGGGAGGAATAAGATATAACTATGTATTTCTACATAATAATTCCTCCCAACACCTTATTGGATGCATTAATAAATATTATAAAGATTTATCCACTGTATGGTAATGTATGTATATGTGTACTCAATATCTTCTCTATAGTTCCATGGAAATTTCATCACATTAATTTGTCTAGATGAACCTCACTGCCTTCCAAGTTAACATGGTGAGTGGATTAGATAGTCATGATAAATTTTCCACAAACCCTAAAAATATATATATATAAAGAATATTATATATCTCAGTTAAATGGCTGGTTTAGGAAAAAACTGAATGGCCTCCTCTATTAATGAATTTAATAATATACCATCTCTTGAGATTTTATGTCCAATAAATAAATCCTTTTAAAGGAAGATTTCAAACTTTGTAAATTTATCTTATAGTTTCTACATATTTATGGAATTTATTATAATTATAAACTAATCCTCATGATCATCCTTTCACTTTTAATAGATAATAATTTCATCTATAATTACAACCAAAAACTGGTAACCTCTAAATACTATACTCATTAAATAAATTAAGATAGAGGAGGAATTAGTATATCTAAATGGAATCACTATATATTCGTTGTATCTATTCCTTGTATGAAATAATATTTTTTTATATCCTCCTTCATAAGCCCCAATAAATGATATCTAGAATAAACGTCAATCATGGAAAATAATTTATATTCATGTAGTCGATTAAATAGGTAATTAATATGGGGTTGATGATACTTGTTCTTGAATGTGATATTGTTCATCTCCACATAATCAATTCATATTCTCATTTATAAATATATACTTTAGAAAAATATGTACTCCCAAAGGTGACATACATGGTCAAATGAATCCATTACCAAGGATTTCCTGGAGTATCTTTTTCAATTCTTAAAACTAAATCATTTCTATTATATAGGGATTCGTTCAAATTTGTGTGGCACCATGTATGAGTTCTATTGAGAATCCAACATCATGTTTTAGTGGAAGTCATGGAAACTATTATGGAAAGACATAAAAAACCTCCCACATAATAGTATTAACATTGATGTTGAGCTCATCCAATAAAAAATCATGATTAACATAAACATTTCTTTCATTAATTTGGAAGAACATTTCATAAATTAAAAAAAACACAATACCAAATATATTATTAGGTTACCGACATTGGGATCTGTGAAACATGTACAATTAATTTATAACACATCAAATTCTTCTCCTTCTCATTTCTTCACAACTAGAAACATTATTGACATATTAGAATTTATACCTTTATTCTTATCTTGGGGGAAATAAACATAACAAAGGGTGAGCCCAGGTGATCATTAAGGGTAAAAATGTGATAGATCAATCATAAAATAATCAAAAGAAATAAATACATAAATAAAACATTTGAAAATAGTATCATGTATATCATAAATCTTTATTAAATGTCATGGAACAAATCATAGAAGATTATAATGATTCAAGGAACAATCTATATGAGAGAACAACATATAGCATGGAATTGTGGCATACACCTAACCATATAAAATGATTTTCATAGTAGTAAAGTTATCACATACAAGGATATATTTGTAATATGATTTCACCCTCCATAATTTATTAGTAGTTATGGTCCACTCCTATGAAGAAATTAATTATCAAGGTTCTCTCCCAATACCATTTTAGTATACAATGTCCTTTATATAACTATGTTAACTCACCATTCCCTACGTGTATAGCTCATAAGACATTAATTTTTACTCAATGTAATGGAGGTAGATATTTCTCCCACCAGTAACTTAATGAAAAATATTCATATGAGTTCCACTGGACCATAAATCATTCTTTATATCAGAACCCATATAATAATCGAGTTTCATAAACACTTCTTCATAACATAACTCACTGAAAAGAATTAAATTTCATTAATTCATTCCATATTTAACATAAAACCTTCAAAAAATAATAAGAATAGTATCATTGTATCATATACCTAGTAAAATATAAGTAAAATAAATTGGAATTTAGTTACATGTAATTTTTTTCCAAAGATCACTTGAAATAATTTTTGAGAAAAATGTCCTTTTTTTAAACAGTTTATTTTAATAAAATTCCAAGAATTTTTAAAATAAAAAATTTGATATGAAAACAAACATTTAATATTGTAAGGGTAGCTTCATGGAAATAATGCATCATAATAGAGTTAAAAAATTTCATGCCGTATATGTTTACAAACATTCCTTTTGTACTTTTTCAGGAAAATTCACAAAGTACCTTGTTTAGAAAACAATAAAATAAATTACTTTCCAAAGATTTACTAAAATATCACAAATGGGTGAAAATAAAATTAAATATTCATAGTCTAATAATAAGAAATTTTTTTAAAATAGTTTTGGAATATAGAAATAGAAAAGATAAATATTCTATAATGGGGATTTAAAATGAAATAATCTCGGTTATTGATGAGATTTTCAAATAATAACTTATCAATTTTTAATTAGTATAATCATACACAAAATTAAAGAAAGAAAATTATATGTATATAAAAATACTATAATCTTCATAATAAAATTCGTACAATAAATTCATTTGAAGTATATAAACTATTAAAAACAAAAAAGTAGTGTATAAGGCATGTGTTCCACCGAAATAAAAGTGAGACACAAATACCTTACATTATGTCTTGAGTCTCATTATAATCATAAAAAATACTATATAATAAATTTAAAATTACTATAAATATATTACATAATCATATTAATTTATATTTTTTCAAAGATGAAATTATTTTATCCATCAATTACCTGTTTACTAGAAATTCCATGATAAAATTACGTTTTTGGTAATAAGTACTATGTTTTTCACATATGTATTGATTTGATATATTTTTTCCCTCATACTTATATCCCGATTTCATCATTTATAGAATGAAAAAATGACAAAATTTCATATATATTAAATATATATTTATAATAATATTTTAAATAAATAAAATGAAAAAGGAAATACAATATTCCTAGAGATGGTAGGTCATATGTACAAATGAATGTTGTTTTCATTTTCATATTATATTGAAAGAAATAAAAGAAGATGAAAAATATGTGTATATAAATAATATAATTATAGTAGAATTGTTATTTCATGTATATCAAATATCATCAATTAAATAATTCTTAATAAAATACATGTAATGTGTCAACGAATAACATCTCATTGAGAAAGAGGTAGTCCACACATCCAAAAACCATTTAATTGTATTTCCAGAAAATAGAAATCATGATGTTATATTTTTTTATAAAATAATTATAGATATATATATACATAATAAATACCATATATATCATAAAAACCCATATAATTGATCATAATATCTAACTATGAGAGGTGGTAAAAGAAAAACAAACAACATCATTTCATGAGGAGGTAGTTTTTTTACACAAGAATTATATATTAGTTACCCATTAGATGGAAGTGTGTGTAATTTCAATAATAAACCTTATAATAAAAATATTTATGTATATTAATGATACATATGATATAATATAATCATCCAAAAATAATAATTTAGGGGTGTCAAGGAATAAATTAAAAATCATTTGTTGATGAATGATACCTCTTCATTAGATATCTCTATTGAATTAAAAAAAGGACTAATTTGGTTGGGTTTTTGCCTAAATTAATGTTTATTAGTTGAATTAATGATTTATTGGATAACAATTTGATAGATTTTTTCTGAACCTAATAGGATTTGAAGTATGAGTAAATGAGTATAAGAGGCTCCCTTTTATAAGAGGTGAGAGGGGAATATTGGGATTTTCTCAAAATAATAATTTATAATAAATTAAATCCCAATAAAAATTCCTCAAAAAGACCTTGATTCAAATATGAAATATTATAAGGATTTAATAACTTAAAATAATTCTTTTTAGAAATTTTTGGGTGTTATTTTAATCCTTTTTGGGTAAAAATTGTTTCTTTTATTTAAAGAGACAAATAAAAAGTAGAAATGACAATAAATTAATGGTGTATGAAAAAATCAAACCACATGGTATCAGACTGAAAAAACTCACAGTCCTCGAGAGGAAAATATACAAGGCTTGAAAATATCATGACCGTGATATTCAGATCCTCTTTCAAAACATGAAATCCCACCACAACAATTCCATCATTCCATGTGTGAATAAACCTCATGTCATTTTTCATAAGGGGATTGAATCTTCTAATCATATATTCAATAGATCAAGAAACACAATTCATTACTAATTAATAATTTTAAACTGATAATGAATCATTCCAAACCTACATAATAGGTATACCTCCCTAGGTGCAGATAAAAAACCTTAATGTATCTCATGAGATTTTGCTTGGAGTGAATCACCATTCCCAAATAAGGATGCGAAAGCACCCACAACCGAGCCTCTAGAGTCTCTGACCCCCCCCCCCCACTACCTCGCATAGAACTCAAACAACAAGGTTCATTAGTTTTAACATTGAAACCCACTGGTGGAGGCATCAATTTAATCTATTTTCCTTGTTCTATGATATTGTTTCTGGATAAGTCCATAGGTGCCTAATCCATAATGGAAGGGGTGATCCCCAAATTTTTGTGAAGCATACATAAATATAGATAGAGGATTCTAGTCCTAAAGACAATTCATGTTTTGGCAGCTGAAGTAGAATTAATCCTCTTAAAATTCCTAGCACACCGAAGAACCAAATAGCCTACTATGAAAATCAACGCCCTACACATCCTCTAAATTATGGGAATGTCTGCTTTATGATACTAGAGTTGGATGAAGAGCTCCACAGAAGAAGCCTGATTGGTCTAATAAGTGAACTTGCCAAAAGCCTCCCAAAACACCTCATCTAGTTAACTCCTGAATAATAGTTGATCTTTGGATTCAATTCCCTACACCCTGTAGTAGAAACACATGGACACTATACTTATAACATGCTGCTGGAAACATTCCTTGGAAGATATGGCATTGTTCAAGACACAACAAGTATGGAAAAAGTAATATAACGGAGCCTCCCAGTACCGTAATACAACTCCCCATTGATCATATTGAGAATTAAATGCTTGAGTCTTATAAAAATCTATGTGTGTGAAAGAACTAGACGCCGAACTTGAGAAAACACACCTATCTAGTTTACTATTCAGCACAATGGGAGAAAAATACTATTCTAGATATCAATCAAGGTGGTGCCAATAAAAAATGGAAACTTTCATGATTTTCTGAAACTAATATTTTAAACAGGTAAGTTTAGAAAACCCATGATATCCCCTTTGTACTTATTGAATATATTTAATATTTATCAATAATTTAATAAAATCTTATTTTCGCATAATATCATAAGTGTCAAATTTGACACTATTCATCACTATTACTTTCATAAATTCAATACAGTAAGATAAATTATAGCCTATTAAATTAATACACCTCGTACATGTCATATTAACCTATAAATGTTTTTTATAACCTTAATTAAGTAGAATAATATTTATTATAATATTTATAATATAATATAATTGATTGTTTCATTAATTTAATAATTACTTTAGGATCATTTTATAATTATTTATGATAATTATTTATTAACTAATATTTATAAAACATATATGATGATGATAAAAATTTTACCATTCATAATAATATATATAGTAAATAATATCTTCAATTTAACAACATATTAAAAATATTACACTTATTAAAAGTTATAGTGTTCCTTTTTGTCACTCTATTTGATTTTAATCAAATCCAAGTAATTTTCATTGAATAATTTCCATTAAATTATAAAATTTCAATCCTTATTATTCAAGGTTATAATTAGCTTCATGAAATAATATTGTATCATTTTTAGGTCATTTTATAGTCCTTATCAAATTATTTTTCACTAAAATTTCTAAATTTTCCCTTTACCATTATAATAATAATAAACCATGCTACTATTCGTATTTGAAAAAAATAGTGTGGATCTATTTAATAATTTTTGATATTATGATTCTAAATATCCAAAAGATGATATTTTAAAACCCATACTTTTCTAAAAATAATTTAAAATTATTCCAGTTGATAGAACGAGGAAATGAGTTTTCAAAGTGAACACATCCAATATATTGACAATATTTTATGTCACGAACCGAATCGGGTCGCCATCCGAACCGACGCCCGACTCGGCCCACGGCAAGGCCCTAAGGGCGTTCCCGATCCCCACGGGCTGGCACAAGTGCCCGGGTATAAAAATAAACCTTGGGAACGGTTTACCCGAGTGAACAAATATAAAGCAGCCAACCAATGTAAACCAAACAGAAGTAAAGGTTACAGTCAAACACGTAGATAACCAAACAAGTTCTTGGTTCACAAGTACTCAAAACCCAAATAACACCAAAACAAGATAACCAAAAACCAACCTAAGGGCTGTCGCCCGGTGTAAGGACACCGCCTCTAGGCCACCACCAAAACGCCACGTAGATAGTCCTGCTAACAACCTGAACCACTGCTCCCAAAAGCTGGACCCCTACCTGTATCAGAAGTAAACAAGTCTACTTACACACAAGGGTGTAAGTAGGGTGTGAGCAATCGCCCAGCAGGATATCACCAATAAAAGATTCCACACACAACTATGAAAAAAGACAACCAATCGCAATGCTGAAATAAAGATAGAACGAAGTGCAAAAGAAAGTGGTTTTCATAAAATGATTTAAAAGAAAGGCAGTTCAAGATAAACACATTAGGATAGCAGTTCAAGTGACATATCACGTATCAGCATGCACACAAGGTAACTGGTGGCACCAAGGGATGGGAAAGGCCCTATGGGTACTAGAACTAGTGGGATCCTAGAACGTCGTGTCTCGGTGAAATGTGGCTTAGGCGGCCACGACCCTCAGATAACGTGGCTTAGAAGGCCACGACCCTCAGAACACGTGGCTTAGAAGGCCACGAACCTCATATATCATATGTTTAGTTAGTGTTGCAGTCGTCAAACCTGCCAGGGAAACCGGGTTGGGTCATCTCCGGAACACTAGCTCACTAGTCCCAGTCTCCCCACCTAATACCCCGACTTCCCTCCTTGTGCTCACCTAAAGATCAAAGTTCATATAGTATGTCACATTATCACTTAGAGCCAAACTTGTCACCTGCACACTGATATCCCTTTTGAAAAACCACACACACACACCAAAACCTCCTTTTTCTTTTTCCTCTTTTAAAAAAAACATAAATCACACTACACAGTTTACAATTAATAATAAACAGCCAAAGTGAGTTTCCGCAATAAATGAAAAGGACTTGCCCCACATAAATAGACCACTGGTAAATTAAAATGCGCATTTAAAAAAAGTAATTAAAACTAATTTGTCAATATGAAAACTAATCAGCAGGGTGATGAAAAATTAAACCAGCATGCAAAAGAACGCCAAAAGATAACTGAGTGCGGAATCACCTACCTCAAACGGGCGCGGAAAAAGACACGGCGCAAGACTCCAGTTGCGACGCGGTCGCACCGTCTTGAGCCGTCAACCAGGTCCTAAAAACAGCATAACGCTCAACGGGTTCAGCAAAAATGTTAACAATAATAATAATGACGATAATGATAATAACTATAACATAATAATAATAATAATAATAATAACATTATAGAATAATAATAATAATATAATAACAATAGCAATAATAATAGTAGTAATAATAATAATTATAAAGTATAATAATAACAATAATATTAATATTAATAATAATAATAGCATAATAATAATAATAATAATAATAATAACAACAATAGTAGTATAATAATAATAGTATTATTAACATAATAATAATAATAATATGATAATAATATTAACAATAATAATAATAATATAATAATAATAACAATAATAATAATAATAATAATATAATATTATTATTATTATTATTATTATTTACATAATTACAATAATAAAATATTAATATTTATAGTAATGATATAATAAATAACATATTAATAATAATAACAAAAGAAAACATAATATCTAATTAGATAACTTAAAATAATAAAATAAAATAAAATAAAAAGAAAGAAAAACAGACCTGCGCGGAGGAGGCCGAACAAGGGCGCCGGAACGGAGAAGAAGAGGAAGAAAAAGAAAGGGAAGAAGAAGGAGAGAATAGGAAGAGGAGAAGAAGAAGAATAGAAGGAGGAGAAGAGGAGAGGAGGAAGAAGAGAAGAAGAAAAGAAGAAGAGAAGAAGAAGAGGCAGGGGCGTGGTCCGACGGAAGGTGCAGGTGAGCGGGTGAGGGAGAGAGCGCTGGCAGGGGAAGAAGAGGAGGAAAAAGAAAGGGAAGAAGAAGGAGAGAAAAGGAAGAGGAGAAGAAGTAGAAGACGAGGAGAAGAAGAGGAGAAGAAGAAAAGAAGAAGAAGAGAAGAAAAGCAGCAGGGGTGGCCCGAGGCGGAACAGGAGAAGCGGCCGAGTGGGGAGGTGGTGTGCCAGCTGGTCGGAGGAGGAAGGAGAAGAAAATAAGAAGAAGAAGGAGAGAAGAAAGAAGAAGAAAAGAAAAAGAAAGAAAAAAGAAAAGAAGAGCAGCAGGGGAGGTGTTGCGCCGGCTGGGAGGAGGAGGAAGGAGGAGTGGCAGGGGGTTGCGACGTCGCCGGTGCGGAGTCCGGCTGATGGTCCGACGCGGGACAGCGGGGCGACGGCTTGCTGGAGGCTGGTGGAGGAGGTGCGGCCTGGTTGAGCGGAGGGAGGGTGGAGGTGCAAGCTCGGCTGGGCAAAACGAACCGAAAACCAGGAGGGTGTGGATGAGCGGGGAAGGGGTGCGCCGCGGATGGAGGAAAGAACGACGTGGGGAGAAGAAGAGGAGAAGGAAAGAAGAAAAAAAGAAAAGAATAAAAAGAAAGAGGGGAGTGGGGGTGGCGGCTAGGGTTTCCTAGGGGGGGGGGGGAAGTTAAACAAATTAATATAATATAATAATATTAAATATCATAATAACATTAGAAATAATAATATTATTAGTAATAATAATTATCAAAATCTTAATAATAGTAACCGCATAACAATAATAATAATATATTAGCAATAATAATAATAATAATATCATATTAATTATAAAGATAATAATAACAATAATAAAAGCATAACATTAATAATAATAATAATAGTAGTAGTATCAATGATAATAATAATAATTTAAATAATAATAAAAGTTAACATCTGCCATTTGATTCGTCCGCGCAAGGGGCACCGTGCATTGAAAAAGGCCAAGCTGCATGGCCTTACCCATCCCCTACCCGTGCGTCGAGCAGCGTAAGGCCCGCGTGCGCGCACCGTTACCCCAACGGGCAACCCAAACCAGGTTCGGCTCATGATAAAACCCAATAATTCAAATAAACCGGAAATTAATTTATGAAATAAAAATTTAAAATTAAACGCATACCTCAAAAAAAATGTCCGGGCGTGACAATTCTCCCCACCATGAAAACTTTCCGCCCCCGGAAAGTCAGCTCAAAGCCTGATCAGAGAATAGAAATGGGTACTCCTACTCAACCCATGACTTCTGCTCCCAAGTCTCGTGTTCATCATTCTCGTGCTGCCAATGAACACGGACCAGAGGAATGGACTTTCCACGCAACACCTTTTCCCGAGAATCCACTAGACGCACTGGTCGCTCGACCACAGACAAGTCGGACTCTATCTCCAGCTCCTCCCAATTCAGCACATGCGACGGGTCGGGGTTGTAATTCTTTAGTTGGGAGACATGAAATACGTCGTGAATCGACATCAACTGCGAGGACATAGCTAGCCTGTATGCCACCTTTCCAATCCGCTCAAGAATCTCGAAAGGTCCGACATATCTCGGTGTCAGCTTCCCCTGTTTCCCCAAACGACGGTGACCCAAGCGAGGGGCCACTTTCAGGAACACTCTGTCCCCCACTGAAAACTCGAGATCCCGCCGCCTCTGATCTGCATAAGACTTGTGGCGACTCTGAGCTGTCAACAACCGCTGCCTAATCAGCTTGACCTTCTCAGACGTCTCCTAAACAAGACTCGGTCCCAAGAGCGAGGCCTCTCCTACCTCAACCCAACATAGAGGAGACCGACAAGGCCGGCCATAGAGCGCCTCAAAGGGTGCCATTCTGATGGAAGACTGGTAACTGTTATTGTAAGAAAACTCAACCATCCCCAAATGGCTATCCCATGAGCCTCCAAAATCTAACACACAGGCTCGGAGCATGTCTTCCAGAATCTGATTCGCCTGCTCTGTCTGGCCATCGGTCTGAGGATGGTATGCTGTGCTCATCTTAATCTGCGACCCAAGGCCTTCTGGAGGCCTCCCCAAAAACGAGATGTAAAGCGGGGGTCCCTGTCAGAAACAATTGCCGACGGCACGCCATGAATTCTGACCACCTCCTCAACATACAAGCGGCCCAGTTCCTCTACCTTCGCTGTATCTCTGATCGGAATAAAGTGAGCAGACTTGGTCAAACGGTCAATCACCACCCAGATAGTATTCCTCCCACGAGGTGTACGAGGTAAGCCAATGATAAAGTCCATAGCGACCTCATCCCACTTCCAGGTAGGAATGGGTAATGGCTGGAGTAGGCCAGATGGTCTCTGATGCTTTGCTTTCACTTGCTGGCAAGTGTAACATCGGGATACGAAGTCGGCTATGTCCCGTCTCATACCTGGCCACCAGAACTGAAGGCGAACATCGTAGTACATCTTGGTGGTACCAGGATGGACGGCCCACTGAGATTGTTGGCTATCCTGCATCACAACCTTTCGCTGAGACAACGGCACTACAGCACGACCCTTGAAGCATAGGACCCTCTGGGAAGACAAAGACCAATCAGAAGAAGTCTCACCACCATGATGAAACTGCATAGATCGCTGAAAAAACTCATCACCAGGCTGCTCCTGCTGAATCAACTCTAGAAGGGCAGGAGTCAACTGGATGCTAGCCAAGAAAGTACCTCCACTGTGCTCCCTACTCTCCAAATGCAACTGGGCGAAGAGCCCCATCAGAGTCCACTCATCGCTGGACTTCTTCAACGCCTGCACTGGTACTTTTCTTCTCAATTCGTCAGCTACCACATTACCCTTGCCAGGGGTATAGACAATATCAAAATCAAAACCCTTCAGGTACTTGACCCAGCGGCACTGCCTCAAATTGAGATCCCTCTGAGAGAAAATATAGGCCAGGCTCTTGTGGTCAGAATAGACCACAAACTTCTCCCCAAAAAGATAGTGGCGCCACGTCTTCAAAGCATGCATCACTGCCGCCAACTCTAAGTCGTGAGTCGGATAGTTCTTCTCATGCGGCTGGAGTTGCCGAGAACCATAAGCCACCACATGGTCATCCTGCATGAGCACACATACACGGCCCGTACCTGACACATCACAGTACACCACATAGCCCTTTCTTGACTCCGGTAAAGTCAACATAGGTGCGGTGGTCAACCGCCGCTTCAGCTCCTCAAAAGATGTCTGGCACAGTGGGCTCCACTCAAACTTCACCCCTTTCCGGGTGAGTGTGGTCATGGGGGAGGCAAGCCGCGAGAAGTCCCAGACATAGTGCCTGTAATAACCTGCCAAACCCAGAAAACTCCTGATCTCAAACACATTTCTCGGCTGCTCCCAAGACATAACTGCTCTGACCTTTTCGGGATCCACTAAAACCCCTTGTTCTGAGACGACATGCCCCAGAAACTGCACTTCCCTGATCCAGAAAGTGCACTTCGAGAGTTTGGCATACAGGCGGTGATCCCACAAAGTGCCCAAAACAACACGCAGGTGATGCTCATGCTCCTCCTCAGATCCAGAGTAGACCAGGATGTCATCCACGAATACCACGACAAATGAGTCGAGATATTGGTGGAACACCCTATTCATGAGCGCCATGAAAACTACAGGAGCATTTGTCAGTCCGAAAGGCATGACCAAGTACTCGAAGTGACCGTACCTGCTTCGGAAAGCCGTCTTCGGGATATCTACTTCTCTCACCCTGAGCTGGTGGTATCCCGAACGCAAATCAATATTGGAGAACCACTTTTCCCCCTTCAGCTGGTCAAACAAATCGTCAATCCGAGGCAAAGGGTATTTATTCTTGATGGTTACCTTGTCCAAATTCCGGTAATCAATGCATAACCGAAGGGTTCCATCGGCCTTCTTCGCGAATAAAACCGGTGCGGCCCAAGGAGAGACGCTCGGGCGAATGAATCCTTTGGATTCCAAATCGTCCAGCTGTATCTTTAATTCCCTCAATTCAGTGGGGGCCATGCCATATGAGGGAAGAGATATAGGCTGTGTTCCCGGCGCCAACTCAATCGAGAACTCCACGTCTCGCTCTGGGGGTAAGCCAGAAAAATCATCTAGGAAATCCTCTGGGAACTCATCCACTACACGAGGTAACCCGCCCTGTGAAACCCCACCATCGTCCTCCAGCGCGAGCGATGACAACTGATAAGCAAGATTTCCAAGCTCAGGGAGTGGAGGTCCCGCACGTCCCAACCGAGGATCCCATTCTCTGTGAAATAGCTGAGGAGTCCCATCTGGTGCTGTAAAGCTGACTCGGCATCGATAGCAATCAATGTGCGCCTGGAAGCGCACCAGCCAGTCCATACCGAGGATCACATCAAATAGGTCCATGTCATGGACCAAGAAATCCCATTCCATCTCGACTCCCGACACAGAGAGTGCGCACGATCGGCACTTGAGGCCTTGCTCCCTCTTTTTCCCCAACGACGTTACCAACTCCATAGCAAATGATAACAACTCGGTTGGTAGGTTCAGCAGATTCACAAAACTCGCAGATATGAATGAAACTGAAGCACCAGTATCAAATAAAACTGCAGCTATAGAAGATGCAACCAGAATAGTAGCTCGAACCATCGAGGGCCCTGCATCAGATCCCGCTGGTGCCTGATCCACAACATGCAGTTGCCTGGTCCCCGCCTGAGAACGACCGCTCGCCTGAGGCTCTGACCTGATATGGCTCTGCCCTGAAGACGATCCGGTCCTACCACCACGCCCACCAAACCGAGATCCTGTCGTCCTGGTCGTCTCTGACTGAACTGATACCCCTCTAGAAGCCACTGATCCATCCCCACTCTGATAAGGGCGTGCAGTCCTGCAGAAGCGCTCTAGATGTCCCACAACTCCACATCCATGGCATGGTCTGGGAGGGTATGGACAAACAGGTCGGATGTGCCCTGCCCTTCCGCACTGATGGCACACAACAGACCCTGCACCAGAAGCCCCAGATGAAAACTGCCAGGGAGGATGACCTGAGCTGCCATCACCCTTCTTCTATTTCTCATCACACTTCCTTTTCTTCTCAGATGAACTGCTACTGCCAAACCCTGACACTGATCCAGAAAACCCCGACTTTCCCTTCTGGTCAATCTCGGCCATACAAGCACGATCGACCACCTCAGCATAAGTCTTCATCTTGAACAAGAAAACCTGGGAGTGATTTTCTGGTCGAAGGCCCTTCTCAAACTTCCGAGCTTTCAAGAATTCGCTCGAAACTATCTCAGGTGCGTATCGTACCAGTTCAGCAAAGAGATTCGCATACTCCATCACTGTATGATTCCCCTGCGAAAGCTCCATGAACTCCCGAGATCTAGCATAGGCTACGAACTCTGGACAATACTACTCGTTGAAGATACCCTTGAAATCCTTCCAGCTCATGTGCTCATGCTTCCCAGCCTGAACCACTGATTCCCACCATTTGCGACTGGAACCCTCCAGCTGGAACGAGGCGCACTTCACCCTGACTTCCTCAAGCGTGTCAAGGAAATTGAACACGCGTTCTATCTTTTCAATCCACTCCTCTGCCTCCTGAGGTTCTGAACCACCTTGGAAAGAAGGAGGTTTGCTCCTCAGAAACTCCTGAGCTCTATCCTTCCTAGAGCCAAAATCTTCCCCTCTAGCTGGAACAGGGGCGGGGGCAGGAGTCGCCCCTTGTCCTAAAGCCTGACCGGCTCGGACCATCGCCTCAACAAATCTCTGATCAAGCGGCGCGGGAGAACTCTCTCCGGCTTCCTCCCGTGGATGCATGGGAACTCTCCGGGGAGGCATCTTACTGAAAAAGAGCAGCAATCAAGAAAGAAAACCATCAATAAAAAGGGAATAAATTTTTCCAACAAGGTAATTATTCATCAATAACCAATCATGAAAAAACAAATCCATATAAAAAAACTTTACTTTCCTTATCTGGTGTCCACGTACAGTCTGCAGCCTGCACGTCCCACCCAAAAAGAAAGTGAAACAAGCACCCTGACATCCCATGGTGACTCAGTATCTGTCACGAGGTGTGCTGGCTAGGCGCCCTACTCGCAACATAAATTCTGAGCCCCGACAGACCCAACTCATGTATAACCCAACTCATCCCAAATAACATAAACCACCAACAAAACCTCCTCTGATACCATTTTGTCACGAACCGAATCGAGTCGCCATCCGAACCGACGCCCGAATCGGCCCGCGGCAAGGCCCGAAGGGCGTTCCCGATCCCCACAGGCTGGCACAAGTGCCTGGGTATAAAAATAAACCTTGGGAACGGTTTACCCGAGTGAACAAATATAAAGCAGCCAACCAAAGTAAACCAAACAGAATTAAAGGTTACAGTCAAACACGTAGATAACCAAACAGGTTCTTGGTTCACAAGTACTCAAAACCCAAATAACACCAAAACAAGATAACCAAAAACCAACCTAAGGGCTGTCGCCCGGTGTAAGGACACCGCCTCTAGGCCACCACCAAAACGCCACGTAGATAGTCCTGCTAACAACCTGAACCACTGCTCCCAAAAGCTGGACCCCTACCTGTATCAGAAGTAAACAAGTCTACTTACACCCAAGGGTGTAAGTAGGGTGTGAGAAATCGCCCAGCAGGATATCACCAATAAAAGATTCCACGCACAACTATCAAAAGACAACCAATTGCAATGCTGAAATAAAGATAGAAAGAAGTGCAAAAGAAAGTGGTTTTCATAAAATGATTTAAAAGAAAGGCAGTTCAAGATAAACACATTAGGATAGCAGTTCAAGTGACATATCACGTATCAGCATGCACACAAGGTAACTGGTGGCACCAAGGGATGGGAAAGGCCCTATGGGTACTAGAACTAGTGGGATCCTAGAACGTCGTGTCTCGGTGAAACGTGGCTTAGGCGGCCACGACCCTCAGATAACGTGGCTTAGAAGGCCACGACCCTCAGAACACGTGGCTTAGAAGGCCACGACCCTCAGATATCATATGTTTAGTTATTGTTGCAGTCGTCAAACCTGCCAGTGAAACCGGGTTGGGTCATCTCCGGAACACTAGCTCACTAGTCCCAGTCTCCCCACCTAATACCCCGACTTCCCTCCTTGTGCTCACCTAATGATCAAAGTTCATATTGTATGTCACATTATCACTTAGAGCCAAACGTGTCACCTGCACACTGATATCCCTTTTGAAAAACCACACACACACACCAAAACCTCCTTTTTCTTTTTCCTCTTTTAAAAAAAACATAAATCACACTACACAGTTTACAATTAATAATAAACAGCCAAAGTGAGTTTCCGCAATAAAAGAAAAGGACATGCACCACATAAATAGACCACTGGAAAATTAAAATGGGCATTTAAAAAAAGTAATTAAAACTAATTTGTCAATATGAAAACTAATCAGCAGGGTGATGAAAAATTAAACCAGCATGCAAAAGAACGCCAAAAGATAACTGAATGAGGAATCACCTACCTCAAACGGGCGCGGAAAAAGACACGGCGCAAGACTCCAGTTGCGACGCGGTCGCACCGTCTTGAGCCGTCAACCAGGTCCTAAAAACAGCATAACGCTCAACGGGTTCAGCAAAAATGTTAACAATAATAATAATGACGATAATAATAATAACGATAACATAATAATAATAATAATAATAATAATAATAATAATAACATAATAGAATAATAATAATAATATAATAACAATAGCAATAATAATAGTAGTAATAATAATAATTATAAATAATAATAATAACAATAATATTAAAATTAATAATAATAATAGCATAATAACAATAATAATAATAACAACAACAATAGTAGTATAATAATAATAGTATTATTAACATAATAATAATAATAATATGATAATAATATTAACAACAATAATAATAATATAATAATAATAACAATAATAATAATAATAATAATAATAATATAATAATAATAATATTATTATTATTATTTACATAATTACAATAATAACATATTAATATTTATAGTAATGATATAATAAATAACATATTAATAATAATAACAAAAGAAAACATAATATCTAATTAGATAACTTAAAATAATAAAATAAAATAAATAAATAAATAAAAAAGAAAAACAGACCTGCGCGGAGGAGGCCGAACAGGGGCGCCGGAACGGAGAAGAAGAGGAAGAAAAAGAAAGGGAAGAAGAAGGAGAGAATAGGAAGAGGAGAAGAAGAAGAAGAGAAGGAGGAGAAGAGGAGAAGAGGAAGAAGAGAAGAAGAAAAGAAGAAGAGAAGAAGAAGAGGCAGGGGCGTGGTCCGGCAGAAGGTGCGGGTGAGCGGGTGAGGGAGAGAGCGCAGGAAGGGGAAGAAGAGGAAGAAAAAGAAAGGGAAGAAGAAGGAGAGAAAAGGAAGAGGAGAAGAAGGAGAATAAGAGGAGAAGAAGAGGAGAAGAAGAAAAGAAGAAGAAGAGAAGAAAAGCAGCAGGGGTGGCCTGAGGCGGAACAGGAGAAGCGGCCGAGTGGTAAGGTGGCGCGCCGGCTGGTCGGAGGAGGAAGGAGAAGAAAATAAGAAGAACAAGGAGAGAAGAAAGAAGAAGAAAAGAAGAAGAAAGAAAAAGGAAAGAAGAGCAGCAGGTGAGGTGTTGCGCCGGCTGGACGGAGGAGGAAGGAGGAGTGGCAGGGGGTTGCGACATCGCCGGTGCGGAGTCCGGCTGATGGTCCGACGCGGGACAGCGGGGCGGCGGCTTGCTGGAGGCTGGTGGAGGAGGTGCAGCCTGCTTGAGCGGAGGGGGGGTGGAGGTGCAAGCTCGGCTGGGAAAAACGAACTGAAAACCAGGAGGGCGTGGATGAGCGGGGAAGGGGTGCGCCGCGGATGGAGGAAAGAACGACGTGGGGAGAAGAAGAGGAGAAGGAAAGAAGAAAAAAAAGAAAAGAATAAAAAGAAATAGGGGAATGGGGGTGGCGGCTAGGGTTTCCTAGGGGGGGAAAGTTAAACAAATTAATATAATATAATAATATTAAATATCATAATAACATTAGAAATAATAATATTATTAGTAATAATAATTATCAAATTCTTAATAATAGTAACCGCATAACAATAATAATAATATATTAGCAATAATAATAATAATATCATATTAATTATAAAGATAATAATAACAATAATAAAAGCATAACATTAATAATAATAAAAATAGTAGTAGTATCAATGATAATATTAATAATTTAAATAATAATAAAAGTTAACATCTGCCATTGGATTCGTCCGCGCAAGGGGCACCGTGCGTTGAAAAAGGCAAAGCTGTATGGCCTTGCCCATCCCCTACCCGTGCGCCGAGTGGCGTAAGGCCCGCGCGCGCGCACCGTTACCCCAACGGGCAACCCAAACCAGGTTCAGCTCATGATACAACCGAATAATTCAAATAAACCGGCAATTAATTTATGAAATAAAAATTTAAAATTTAACGCATACCTCAAAAAAAAAAGTCCGGGCGTGACATTTTATATACAAATTAAATGTAAAATTGATTACATTGAACAACATTGGATTAAATGATAAAAAGTTTATCTCATTGTACTTTTAAAATAAAAAAATATATAATTAAGAACTAAAAATTATTTTTAAATACCAAATTTTCAATTACAATCAAAACATGAAACTTTTCATAAAAATATGAATAATTAATCCAAATTAAATATTGAGATCCTTATTTCTAGAAATAAGTTTATTTTTTATATAAAAATTATATAACTTTCACAACTTATATTTAAAATATTGTCTCCATTAAATGGATGCCAATAGCCTTTTTAGAAAAATACATCTTTTAAGTATAAAATTTGATTTGTTCTTATATCATTTTTAGAAAATTAAAATCAATGTTAAAAATAGAATTTAATTGTATATATATATATATAATATAATTCAACAAGTGTAACTTTGTATTTATTGGCATAAAAAACATTGGTCAGTATTTGGATAATATTTCATAAAACATTTCCTTTAATTTTAAAAAGGATTACATTCATTTATAATTAATTTGTCAAAGAATTACATGGAAAAAATAATTTCATGATTTTTTTATTATTGTTAATACCTTCCATTATAATTAATTTTTTTAGTCACTGATTTTTGCATACAATGCAACCTAAGATGTTGTTGTGTGTAACAAAATACATCAATGAAATGATTTGCTTTAAATATATCACATAAAAATCTTGGGGTATTACCTTCTATCCCCTTGAAATTAATTTTTCTCTCAATTATTTTTGGTTTTTTAATGTTTAAAAAACTGATTTTTTTACTAAAACCTCACATAAAAATAATTAATACTAAAACATAAATTTCAAAAGGGAAATTTTGGAACTTAACATTTACCCAAAGTAAATAATTACTAGGTTTCCAAATATGGTAATATAGGTGGGATGTGAAAAAATGTGGATGGAAGATAAATATAAATATCATTCATTGACGTATAGTGATAGAAAATATGGTTAGAAAAATATTTACAATCACATGGCCAAAAATCTATGATGATCTGTGGGACTATTTTACTCATTAGAGAAGAACTCACTATGATAAAATTAATGGTTTCAAGATGCTTTCCCTATTGTTGAATAATTTATATGACAAGAAATACTAAACTTATTTCATTAAATTTCATAATAATAATAGTATACTTTTGTTGTGCCTTGATTAATTTCCAATTAATCTACTATACAATGAAATGAAGGTGAATTTTCCATTCATGAAGTATTAGAAGACCATGAAATATATAGAATGATACATTATTACATATGTATTAATATCACAAAAATAGGTTAATAAAATTTAACCAATATTCGTAAATCAAAACATTAATCTTTACACCCTTACCAAATTTCAACATAAAAAATTAATAAAATGGTTACCTTTATTATCAATCTAAAAAATTAAAATCCAAAAGTTTTGAGATACAGTAACTAACTTTAAAAAATTTAGTCATCATTAATCCCCCAAAAACATGATGTATATCTTAGATGTCAAAAACCAAACTTGTGAATAAAATTATCATGTACTCTCTTAAAATAAGGTAATATCCTTAATTACCGTAAAAGGTAACTCAAAACAAGTGTTCTTTTAATAATTAACTGTTTCTTCATACCATAAATCAATAAAATTCATCCTTAGACCACCTTGTCATCATATTACAAAATAGTTTTGATATTTTCAATACTAACCCATTTATCTAATCATACAATCAAACATCAGATTATCCTTTTATTATGAAAATAGCACACAAATATTAAGGGTAATACTTTACTCATTTGTTCTCCAAAAATATCACCATAACACCTAATTTAGATATCATTATTTCGTATATCATTTAACATAAGCTTTCATACCCTTAAAGAATAACTACAGTGGACCAATTCTTTATATTTCATTTTTCCATAGTACGATTAATAAATTTATACAACATTATTCATAAATTAAAATATATAAAAAATAAATCATTCCTTCACATAATTGTCATACTTCACATCGACAATAGTGATAACATGATATATCCATTTATATTTTCCTTTAATAGTTTACTGTTGTTGATCATCATTATTAACAATTAGATTTGGGAACTGATTAGAATAATTCCTATTTTTCTTACATTGGATACATTGATGTGTGGGGTGGATTATGTGTAGCCTTCTCACTATTAACATAATTAGAAAATTTTTTACCATCCCTTCAGTAGTAAAGTGCCCAATGATATTCTTTCCCACACATAAAACATTTATGAATCCCCCTAAGAAAATTTCCTCCGTGTTTCATTTCACACATTGAGCATAATGGAATGCTCAACTTCTTTTATCTATGTTTTTTAGATTTTTCGTTGATCTTTACCATTAATTTCCTGTTAGAACCATGAGATTGATTTGTAACTGCAAGCTCTATTCCACTGTGATAGCACAACACACAATATATTCATATATAATGAATTATATTATAGATAATTCACTTCAAAGGCGTTGTTATAAGATAATGAAGAATCTGTCAACCATACTATCGTTTTGGATGATGATACAAAAAACATACATTTTATTTCTTGTAAAATTATTCTCGTAGGTAACAACAGACTCATCATCGCTTTTATTTAAACCACGTAACCCTTGACCCATAATTATACAAATAACAAGAGGAATGTAATTATTGAATAATAAGTACATGAACTTGTCCCTATCCAGGGATTCAATTTCATCATGTTTCCTCATTTTCATGATTAGATTCCACCACTAGTCTATTTATCCTTCTAAATGATAAATATTTAAAATTACTTTATCATGTTTTAAACTCTCTAGGTTAGAAAATATCTTTTCAGTTGTATTGATCCATTGTTTAGTACCATGTGATTAAAAAGATCCACCAAAAGAGGGTGGATGTAGCCTCATAATGAGATCAACATAAATTTATTTCATAATCTACTTGTTTGGAAGTTATAAATGAATTGTATCTCATGTGTGGGTAGTGGTAAGATTTTACAATTAGGCTCCCTTAACATTTGTTTTATTTTAAGGACAATCTTTGCATATTTCATTGCATTCATCAATAATGTGGTTGTTTCAGGTTCCATCCATTGACTAAAAAGTATTATAATGTGATTAACACTACTAATAGGTATAAAACCCCACATTCAAAGGAAATAAATTTCAATCTATGAAATATTAGGTTTAATACTAGGTTTTCGATGATTGTTACCGAAACTCATATATTTTTACCTATAATTAGACTAATCTTAAGAGACATCGTTATACATATCCTTGTAAATATATTTATTCATCTCACTAAATATTTATCATCATAGTTTTAAATAGTTAAATAAATGTTTTCTTTGATAACAATAATAACAATCCATGCTTAATGTATATTAACATTATGTCATATTTCTAGAATATTTCATACATTACAAAAAACACACACCCATAGACCATGTTATTTTTATTGACTTGGAAAAAATGAAAACATAAACAACTGGTTCATAACAAATATAATTATTCTCTCTATAATTCCTTTATAACTTGAACAATTTTTGACATATCATAGTTAATACATTTGTTTGTATCTTGGGTAAAAGAAACATAATAAAGTGTGTGGTTAGATGCTCAATAAGGGTATACAAGATAGAAATCAATCATAAAAAAATAATAAGGAATACATATATAAGAAATTTAAAATCATATCATGTATATCAAAGGTCTTGATATCTTGGAATGGAATAAATCATGTGAGTTAAAAAGGAATCAAAGAAAACATTCATTGAGAACACAACATAAGACACAGAATTGGTGCACACACATAAGAATATAAAATGATTTGCAATGAAGAAAATGAATCACTTTTGAGGCTATATTAGTAATATTATTTTACATGCTATACCATATTTTAAGTCATGGTTCACTCAATCGACCATCTTTGTCATCAATATTCACTCCCAAGAACATATTTTATGGATAAAGACCTTTTGTGAACTGATTTCACTCCCCGTTCCAACCATGTATATCTCATGAGATATAAATCATTACCAAATGAATCTCAAGGAGATAAAGGTCCCACCGAAAACATAATTAAACTATACATATGTGTTCCATAAAACCAAAAATGATTTTTCCCTTCAAAACCATTGTAAATAAATGAGTTTCATAAAAACTTCATCATAACATAACTCAGGGAAATGATATCGGATTCATAAATATCATTGCATATTAAATATAAAACATTCATTTAAAAAATAATAATGGTATAATTGGATCAAATACACATTAAAACATAATTAACATCAATTCATGTTTTCATGGATGTAATGTGATTTTTAATGATTAATTAAAATTATTTTTTAGGAAATATCCATTATTTATTAAAAGAATATTTGTTTTCTTAAAATATTAAAAAAATTCAAAATAAAAAAAATTATTTTAAAATAAAAATATATATTTATGAGCGTAAAATTTAATAAATAAGGTTTCCTGAAATATTAAAAATTCATTCATTTCATATAAAGTTAAAAACATTCATTTCATACTTTTGTAGGAAATGTCACAAAGTACCTCATTTGGAAAATGAAAAAATTGATTCTATTCAAAAAATTTAGTAAAAGGTAAAAAATGGTCAAGAATAAAATTTAATATCCATTGTATAATATTAAAAAATTGAAAACATTTTCAAAAAAATTGTACAGGGAAGATAAATATTCCACAATGGTGATTTAAAATGAAACAATATCAATTATTGATGAGATTGTGAAATAATCACATATCCCTTTATAATCATTACAAGAGTATGAATAATGAAGGAAATAAAATTATATGGATATGAAAATAGCCATAATATTCCTCATAATAATCATAAAAGACATTCATGGTCAATATATTCAATACACAAAAGAAACAAGTAGTTTATATGGCATGTGTCCCACAAAAATAAAAACGGGATAAAAATCTCTTATCTTATGTCTTGAGAATCATTGTAATCATGAAAAAGCCATGTATAATAACTATAAATTTATTATACATCTATATTATAATGATATTAAATTATATCATATCATATCTGATTTACTTATGGTTCTCTATAACCTATTTATCAATAATTCGATGACAATGTTACATTTCAAGCAATATTTGTTTTTTCACATGGGTTTTAATATGTTATATTTTTTGTACTCATACTTATATCATGACTTAATAATATCTAAAAAGATTAAATTACATATATATCAAATATATTCCTTATATTCATTATATATATATTTATAATAATCTATAAAATATATAAATAGAAAATTAAATAACTCATTCATTGAGATGGTGGGCCATACGTATGTGTGAATGATGGATCAATTTTCTTATCATTTTAAATGAATGAATGTAAATGAAACATATATATATATATATATATTATAATTCAAGTTGAATTATTATTTCACATATTTCATAAAATTTCACTAAAACGTGTCACGACCTGTCCCTTGAGGCCCATGTCGTGACTACCCCAAACCCATCTTCCATATGCCAAAGGCTGGGGACTAGCACCAAGTAGGAATTTCCCACAATGGGGAGGCATTCTCCTATAGAATTTTACACACACACACACACTAGTCCCCATGAAAATTACAAAAAAATAAAAACATTAACTACATAGATATGTAACCCACTAGGTCAACCATATATAGTAACAACACAACCTAAAAAGTAAACGAGCTAGAATATAGACACAACTAAAATACAAATGTACACGATCTTAGGTCTCATCTGCAGAAAACCCTTCCTAAAGGTTAGGTACAGTAAGCTACCTGAAGGTCACTAAAGTGTCCACATCTATGAGGTCACCCTAAAGAACCTCTATCTTTGTCCAACCAAGGACTCTTTCAATGCTACTAATCATCTGCACAAGACACGACACAAGCGGGTGAAGCCCGTGCAGTGGGAGGAAAGGAATAATTAGTAGGGACCCCAAACCACAATGGTAAACCACAAATAAATAAATAAAACATATAATTTCAAAGAGTTACATTAAGTGTATCCTCTATGGTGTACAATAAACAGAGTCACTAAAGTCATCTCACACAAGGATGCATATACTAAGAAAGTCCAAGCATATCAAAATCCTAGGTGACTCACTCTAAACCTTAATAATAGATACACTTCGCATCCTCTTAGGATATGAACACCCAATAACTATTGGATTCATACTTATTAAATCTATAACAGACACACTTCATATGATCGTACGAGACACGCTTCACATAACCATAGGATACACACTCGACATATTCATATGAGACATACTCCATTTAACCATAGAAGACACACAATATATATCCTTATAGGAATAGTAGACACATTCTGTATGGGTGAAAGAGACACACTCCATAGGAGAAAAAATTCTTAGGATACCCACATTGTATAGGTCAAAGCTAGTCATGTGATTGTGTAATGACCCGAAGCCTAACGTACATGGACATTACATTACTTTTGCGGAATACTTAGTACATAACAAAAACACACACACAAGGACCGTAATAGTTTAGTGTCTTTGGAAACTCGGAGTATAATCTTCTAATCGTGGGGAAAGATCTTCAACATCTCCCATAAAGATCTTCCTTTTTTTTACCTAAAACCTTTCTTTATATCCCGGGGAAAAGAAAACATAAAAGGGTGAGCTCAAATGCTCAGTAAGGGTAAACAAAGGAAATATCAATCACATAATTTTCATAAGAACATAACATTTTTGGAAATCTTAACCTGCAAAAGAGTGCATGATTCCATAACATGGGATAAATCATAGTAGTGAAATGAAATCATAACTTAAAACATTACTCATTGTGGCATACACACATAATCATAGAGAATCATTTCTTGTTAGTCAAGACTCATTGCCAAGACTATCTTAGTGGACAAAGTCCCTTTCTGAATCGAGTAATCCTCGTTTCAGTCCTGTTTCACTGAACCGGTATAACCTACCATTCCAGCCATGTCTATCTCATGAGATATGAAATCTTTACCCAATGCATTAGAGGGAGATATAGGTCCCACCCATCTCTTAATGAATCCTTTCTTATGTGTGCCACAAAATCATAAATCATACATCATTGCATAACCCATGTAATAAAAATGGGATTCTTAAACAACATGACATCATAAAACCATTCATATAAGATAAAGGAATTCATAAACATAATTCCATCACAACATAGTCAAATCAATGTAAAAATATGGATAGAAACAGAACCCTTTATTATCTTATATGGAAAATAATTTTGATAAAACACTTGAATTGAATTCTTGAGGAAAATATCCTTTCTTCTTCAAAATCAATTTCTTTTCACAAAACATCATGCAATTTTAAAAGAAAGAGATTTTATTGAAAATAGTCATGAAATATTTTAGAGGAAGCTTCATGAAAATAAAGATTTATAAAACAGTAGAAATCTGTTCGTGCCGTATAAGTTAAAAAAAACATTCTTCGTACTTTTGTCGGAAAAGTCAAAAAGTACCTCGTATGACAAAAGATTCCTTTCATAGATATTACTAAAAACTAACCGAAGGGTAAAAATGGATTTAAACAATTGTAGGTGGATGGAAATAATATTACATATTGATGAAACATGGATGTGGATGATAAAATACACCCCAGTAAATACTTACGAATAAACAATCTCGGATAAAAATGAGATTGTGATATTTCCCTTACCTTAGGTCCGACTTGCTTTGTAAGTGTCCGAATCTCCTGTATAATGATTTAAATCATGTTATTGACTTATTACAGAATCATATTCATTGTTATGATATCATATATGGTTCACTTATGACATTATATTACCCGTTCTTTTGTAAATTCCATGTTAAAGAAGCGTTTTGGGTAAAATCGTTTCATTTATCGTAGGTGTTTTGACTTGTTGTTCTTGACATCATTATTACTTATATCATGATTTACTTACTTCCAGAATATAAAATATGATTTATATATCATATATATTCAGTATATATATATATAATAGGTAGATAAATAAAATGAAAAACACCGTTCATGGAGACGGTAGTCCGTACGTACGCATGAACGCTGTTTTCCTTTCCTTATTGTCTTGAAATGGAAGTAAGTAGATGAAATACATATGTATATATATACATAAATCCAGTAGCTTTATAATGTCATATATTTCATTATTATTTCTTATATATACATTATAATCATTCTTAAATGGTTAACATGGAGAATGAATCTCATCGCGTCGTGGAGACGGTATTCCGTACGTACGCACGAGCGATGATATCATTTCTATAAATATTGAATTGAATTGGAGTGTATTATACAATATATCAGAATCAATATGATGTTTTAATAACTATGTATAGTTATTCTTTACACCATTATACCCATCCATGTAAGGTGGTGGTGGAAAATAGATGACACCACGGCGTGGAGACGGTATTCCGTACGTACGCACGCGCGGTGATTTCTTTTTCCGTAGGATGGATAGATGGTGAAATAGGGTTGATTCATACTTATAATAACATATCAGTATATTAGTGATACTGATGTTATTACTTCATAATGAAACAACCTAAGAAGAAGAAGTGGAAGAAGAAATAAAGATGAAAGAATTGGTAACGGTAATTACCTCTTCTTTGAAGTGCCTCTTTGAGACCTCCTCTTAGAGAACTAAAATTGGTCTTGGAGGAAGACCAGAACCTCTAGGATGTTGCTAGGGAAGTGGAGAGGATAAATTGGCAGGGGTTGGCCGAGCTTGAGTGCTCAAATTGGTGTGAGGAGGAAGGGGAGGAGGTGTCCTTTTATAAGGGAGGAGAGGGGCACCTTAGGAATACCTCAAAATATTATTTTATATTAAAGTTAAAATCGGTTTATAATGGTTCCAAAGGGTCTTATTTCGAAGCTAAAGTGGGGACGGGTCGAAATCCTATCAACCAATAGGATTTAGACAAGTTTAGGGTATTATTTTAACCTTATCAATTAGATTTAACTCTAAGTTAAATAATTTAACTTTTACCGTGTCTTTTTGTTTTCTTTCACTATATGGTTAATAAACTTACTATAACATGCCAAACGAACCCCAAATTGTATATTATTAATACATATATCCTTATCTAAGTCATTTGGCCGAACCTTAGATTTTTAGGAATAAAATAACAATTAATAATATAATATTTGATTTAAAAACTATTTTGTGTCAATTTTGACACTATTTGATATATGATTTTTGTGAAAGTCATAACAGAATTATATGTTCGAACCAAGTTGATTAAATCAACAATAATATATCATAGTAACCTAGAAAATTAGTGTAATTCATAAAAAGTCTTAAATTACATTTATTTTGGTATTTATATTATCAATTATGTCAATATTTCATTAATAAGATAATTACTGCATCATCTTTGTGTCATAAATAAATTATATTATTTGATGTCTAAAAATTACAAATAAAATACCATCATGTAGGAAATCTTTTTAGCTTTCTAATGAATATTTAGAGTCGAATTTATCGTATGTATAACCCCATATTAAAAATTATTTACTTATTAAACTTTGATTTTAACTATTTTAACCCTTCTTTAAATAAATTAATAATAAATGTCCTAATCTAATCCAAGTGGGCCTAAATGGTCATATTTTATTCCTAAGTTTGTTTTTGGTCGAATTACACTTGTCCAATAGAATTAGGACATGTGTTAGGGTAATATTAATATCATATTTACCCTTAGTTACCCTATTTACTATTAACCGTCGTAAAAAAATAAAAAGTTACTATTCACCAAAAAATTATTTTCATCTCATTGAACCACATTTTAGTCCTTGATATTAACCGTGTCTCTCGGATTTTCGAAATTCCATTCACAGAAGCGGTAAAATTAAGTTTTATGCAAAATTCAGTTTTTTAACCTACCACTTAGTAGTTTCACTATTCATCAAAAATAGATGTTTTTCAGAACAATGCCAAAATTTCATCCCAAGATATATTTCATATTCCGAATTCCAAAATGAAGTCTATTTTACCAAATTCATAACATAAAAGTTGCATTAATTAATTTTATAATTAAATCCCGCTGTTAAAACAAATAGCGTGTTTTTAAGAAACAATATCTATCAAAAGATTGACACTTGTTTATGTCTAGTTTAAATGTGAAATTACATCCAATGACCAACATTGTATTAAATTGTAAAAATATATTCTAAATATACTTTAAAACCACTCAAATTAATGATTTATCACTATTAATTATTTCAATTAAAAAAGTTGTTTTTAATTATAATTTAGTAATTTTCACTATTCATCAGAATATGAAAGTTATCCGAAAAGTACCAAAATTTCACCTTAGGCTAAATTCGATACTCTGAATCCAAAAATGAAGTCCATTTTGAGAGTTAAAATTTCTAAAATTTAAAAAGTGGTTATTACTATTCATAACGGCTAGTTTTAATAATATTTTTAATAGCATATCGTTGTTTAGTGAAACTCAGGATTACGTACCACACACGCTATCGAGGAAGGTTGCGATTGCGTGTAATGCAAGGCAAGTCAAGGATGCGTGTTGTGAAAGCTCCTTTTGGTGTAGCGTATAACACAAGACATTAGTAAAATAAAAAAGAATATTTTTCATAAAATCTCGGGCTGTTACATTCTACCCCCCTTAAAATGAATTTCGCCCTCGAAATTCGTCGGGGTTATAAATGGTTTACTATTCGAAAGATTCTTTAATAGAAACCCACATCGTAAAAGGGAATACCAAAACATGGCTTTAAAAACTAAAGTATGAAATGTAACGATTACCCAAATTAACTAATCACTGGGTTTCCACATAGGTGAAAATATGGATATGGAAGAGAAATCTAACCATCATGTTCTGATGGAGAGTGGTAGAGAACATGGCTATGGAAAAGCCAGTAATCACAAATCCATAGATTTGTGATGATATAAGGTACCATCTGATTCATCAGGTATAAGATCACTAGGACAACATTTTTGGTTTTCAAGATCATTTCCCTAAAGTTGAAAATTTGCTTAGAATAAATACTTACTTTATTTTGGTACAATCTCACTTTTGTTCGTGCCTTGAACAATTTCTACTTCATCTCTTAAATAAATGAAGTTGAATTTGTTATTCGTGAAGTGTTAGCAGATCATGTGATAGAATGACGGGTCATTCCATCTGTCTCAAACAAAAAGGTTAGTAAAAGTTATTAAATATACATAAGTCATTCTATAGTGAGATTAATCATATATGGTTCCTAAAATGGACTTATACTTCATATATCATACTGCTTAATATAATAAAACTAGTTTATACTAAATAGGGACTTCCTGTAGGCCAGTGGTAGGAGATAAAGGCCAGTCGCACTTCGGTTGTGGGTTCGATTCCCACAGCCTTGTCCGAAGCGATGGGCTGTCGCCCGTCCTGCAGGTTGTCCCTTTTTCTAAAACTACGTTACTATAACATCCCATCAATAATATCGAAAATCTTCTATACTAACTTATGTCCAACATAATCCAGTCTAATCTTTAGGCTTATACATAATACTGCAGTCCACTCTCATAATATAGTGACATCGATTACCAGAGATTTAATACTGTCGTTGATCCCCACATATCATAAGATATGTCTTGTTGGTCACATTCCAAACATTCAAAGTCCTTAATCGTGTATTCTCTTGAATACCTTAGTGAAAACATGAGTGCAGTTAAAAGTTAACACTTTCCACATACCAAAATCCTCAAAATTCTATATACTCAAACCATGATATCACTTAGTCCTTATATCAATCATGAGCTCATGAATACAATCAAACATCTCATTATCTTCTTATCCTTTCATTATGCACTTATCATCTACTTTCCAAAAGTATCTGAATAACCTTTCATGGTTACTGGTAACATTAATCAGACAACAATGTAACAATCCTTACATGTCTCTTTATTCCATAGTACCATGAGATTACTTATACAACATTACACATGATAAACATGTAATCATTCCACTACATTCTTAAACCATTAACCGAGCTTCAACAATTCTTTCATCTCACATATCATTTGTAGTCTCTTCATCATCATCCACATAAATACTACCCATATGACCATACTGATTCTCTTCATGAGTCTTTCCCTTAGGACATTTGTTTTCATAATGCCCATACATTCCACATTTAAAACACTTAACCATTTTTGATGTCGTAGCAATACCATTATCCTCATCCATGGTGTTAACTGAACCTTTTCCTTTGCACTTACTTGCTTTGTGTCCTTCTTTTCCACACCCAAAGCATCTTCCAGTTCCTTTGAAACATTCTCCTTGATGCCTCTTCCCACATGATTTATATAGGGGAAATTGAACTTTCTTTCCTCTATGATCATCATGGAACTCCATCTTTCTCTTATTAGTCGAGTCAGGAAACTTACCAAATTTTACTTTATTGATCATGTTGTGAGATTGCTGATTCGGCATAATAATGATGTTTGGACTTCCAAATCCCATTTCATTTGGTTGCTCATAAATAATATCATTCCATTGTCCATCATATCCTTCATTATCGTGAATCATCTTGTTTCCAGCCATATTCTAAAACCCAAAAAGAATAGTGTGAGAGGCAAAATAATGCTAAGGAAAACAACATATTAAAGGGTGAGTACCCTTAATATCTAACATCTTAGGTTAAATTCTATGATCGTTAGTGTAATTCTAGTACTATAACTTATACGTATACTTAACCTTAGGGACATCCCTAGACATACCTTAGAAATATCTCTAGGGATCTCACTAATGTTTTCGCGTCCTAGTTTCCAAAGGTTGACTAAACCTTTCCTCTGATACCAACTGTAATGACCCGAAGCCTAACGTACATGGACATTACATTACTTTTGCGGAATACTTAGTACATAACAAAAGCACACACACAAGGACCGTAATAGTTTAGTGTATTTGGAAACTCGGAGTATAATCTTCTAATCGTGGGGAAAGATCTTCAACATCTCCCATAAAGATCTTCCTTTTTTTTACCTAAAACCTTTCTTTATATCCTGGGGAAAAGAAAACATAAAAGGGTGAGCTCAAACGCTCAGTAAGGGTAAACAAAGGAAATATCAATCACATAATTTTCATAAGAACATAACATTTTTAGAAATCCTAACCTGCAAAAGAGAGCATGATTCCATAACATGGGATAAATCATAGTAGTGAAATGAAATCATAACTTAAAACATTACTCATTGTGGAATACACACATAATCATAGAGAATCATTTCTTGTTAGTCAAGACTCATTGCCAAGACTATCTTAGTGGACAAAGTCCCTTTCTGAATCGAGTAATCCTCGTTTCAGTCCTGTTTCACTGAACCGGTATAACCTACCATTCCAGCCATGTCTATCTCATGAGATATGAAATCTTTACCCAATGCATTGGAGGGAGATATAGGTCCCACCCATCTCTTAATGAATCCTTTCTTATGTGTGCCACAAAATCATAAATCATACATCATTGCATAACCCATGTAATAAAAATGGGATTCTTAAACAACATGACATCATAAAACCATTCATATAAGATAAAGGAATTCATAAACATAATTCCATCACAACATAGTCAAATCAATGTAAAAATATGGATAGAAACAGAACCCTTTATTATCTTATATGGAAAATAATTTTGATAAAACACTTGAATTGAATTATTGGGGAAAATATCCTTTCTTCTTCAAAATCAATTTCTTTTCACAAAACATCATGCAATTTTAAAAGAAAGAGATTTTATTGAAAATAGTCATGAAATCTTTTAGAGGAAGCTTCATGAAAATAAGGATTTATAAAACAGTATAAATCTGTTCGTGCCGTATAAGTTAAAAAAAACATTCTTCGTACTTTTGTCGGAAAAGTCAAAAAGTACCTCGTATGACAAAAGATTCCTTTCATAGATATTACTAAAAACTAACCGAAGGGTAAAAATGGATTTAAACAATTGTAGGTGGATGTAAATAATATTACATATTGATGAAACATGGATGTGGATGATAAAATACACCCCAGTAAATACTTACGAATAAACAATCTCGGATAAAAATGAGATTGTGATATTTCCCTTACCTTAGGTCCGACTTGCTTTGTAAGTGTCCGAATCTCCAGTATAATGATTTAAATCATGTTATTGACTTATTACAGAATCATATTCATTGTTATGATATCATATATGGTTCACTTATGACATTATATTACCCGTTCTTTTGTAAATTCCATGTTAAAGAAGCGTTTTGGGTAAAATCGTTTCATTTATCGTAGGTGTTTTGACTTGTTGTTCTTGACATCATTATTACTTATATCATGATTTACTTACTTCCAGAATATAAAATATGATTTATATATCATATATATTCAGTATATATATATATATAATAGGTAGATAAATAAAATGAAAAACACCGTTCATGGAGACGGTAGTCCGTACGTACGCATGAACGCTGTTTTCCTTTCCTTATTGTCTTGAAATGGAAGTAAGTAGATGAAATACATATGTATATATATACATAAATCCAGTAGCTTTATAATGTCATATATTTCATTATTATTTCTTATATATACATTATAATCATTCTTAAATGGTTAACATGGAGAATGAATCTCATCGCGTCGTGGAGACGGTATTCCGTACGTACGCACGAGCGATGATATCATTTCTATAAATATTGAATTGAATTGGAGTGTATTATACAATATATCAGAATAAATATGATGTTTTAATAACTATGTATAGTTATTCTTTACACCATTATACCCATCCATGTAAGGTGGTGGTGGAAAATAGATGACACCACGGCGTGGAGACGGTATTCCGTACGTACGCACGCGCGGTGATTTCTTTTTCCGTAGGATGGATAGATGGTGAAATAGGGTTGATTCATACTTATAATAACATATCAGTATATTAGTGATACTGATGTTATTACTTCATAATGAAACAACCTAAGAATAAGAAGTGGAAGAAGAAATAAAGATGAAAGAATTGGTAACGGTAATTACCTCTTCTTTGAAGTGCCTCTTTGAGACCTCCTCTTAGGGCACTAAAATTGGTCTTGGAGGAAGACCAGAACCTCTAGGATGTTGCTAGGGAAGTGGAGAGGATAAATTGGCAGGGGTTGGCCGAGCTTGAGTGCTCAAATTGGTGTGAGGAGGAAGGGGAGGAGGTGTCCTTTTATAAGGGAGGAGAGGGGCACCTTAGGAATACCTCAAAATATTATTTTATATTAAAGTTAAAATCGGTTTATAATGGTTCCAAAGGGTCTTATTTCGAAGCTAAAGTGGGGATGGGTCGAAATCATATCAACCAATAGGATTTAGACAAGTTTAGGGTATTATTTTAACCTTATCAATTAGATTTAACTCTAAGTTAAATAATTTAACTTTTACCGTGTCTTTTTGTTTTCTTTCACTATATGGTTAATAAACTTACTATAACATGCCAAACGAACCCCAAATTGTATATTATTAATACATATATCCTTATCTAAGTCATTTGTCCGAACCTTAGATTTTTAGGAATAAAATAACAATTAATAATATAATATTTGATTTAAAAACTATTTTGTGTCAATTTTGACACTATTTGATATATGATTTTTGTGAAAGTCATAACAGAATTATATGTTCGAACCAAGTTGATTAAATCAACAATAATATATCATAGTTACCTAGAAAATTAGTGTAATTCATAAAAAGTCTTAAATTACATTTATGTTGGTATTTATATTATCAATTATGTCAATATTTCATTAATAAGATAATTACTGCATCATCTTTGTGTCATAAATAAATTATATTATTTGATGTCTAAAAATTACAAATAAAATACCATCATGTAGGAAATCTTTTTATCTTTCTAATGAATATTTATAGTCGAATTTATCTTATGTATAACCCCATATTAAAAATTATTTACTTATTAAACTTTGATTTTAACTATTTTAACCCTTCTTTAAATAAATTAATAATAAATGTCCTAATCTAATCCAAGTGGGCCTAAATGGTCATATTTTATTCTTAAGTTTGTTTTTGGTCGAATTACACTTGTCCAATAGAATTAGGACATGTGTTAGGGTAATATTAATATCATATTTACCCTTAGTTACCCTATTTACTATTAACCGTGGTAAAAAAATAAAAAGTTACTATTCACCAAAAAATTATTTTCATCTCATTGAACCACATTTTAGTCCTTGATATTAACCGTGTCTCTCGGATTTTCGAAATTTCATTCACAGAAGCGGTAAAATTAAGTTTTATGCAAAATTCAGTTTTTTAACCTACCACTTAGTAGTTTCACTATTCATCAAAAATAGATGTTTTTCAGAACAATGCCAAAATTTCATCCCAAGATATATTTCATATTCCGAATTCAAAAATGAAGTCTATTTTACCAAATTCATAACATAAAAGTTGCATTAATTAATTTTATAATTAAATCCCGCTGTTAAAACAAATAGCGTGTTTTTAAGAAACAATATCTACCAAAAGATTGACACTTGTTTATGTCTAGTTTAAATGTGAAATTACATCCAATGACCAACATTGTATTAAATTGTAAAAATATATTCTAAATATACTTTAAAACCACTCAAATTAATGATTTATCACTATTAATTATTTCAATTAAAAAAGTTGTTTTTAATTATAATTTAGTAATTTTCACTATTCATCAGAATATGAAAGTTATCCGAAAAGTACCAAAATTTCACCTTAGGCTAAATTCGATACTCCGAATCCAAAAATGAAGTCCATTTTGAGAGTTAAAATTTCTAAAATTTAAAAAGTGGTTATTACTATTCATAACGGCTAGTTTTAATAATATTTTTAATAGCATATCGTTGTTTAGTGAAACTCAGGATTACGTACCACACACGCTATCGAGGAAGGTTGCGATTGCGTGTAATGCAAGGCAAGTCAAGGATGCGTGTTGTGAAAGCTCCTTTTGGTGTAGCGTATAACACAAGACATTAGTAAAATAAAAAAGAATATTTTTCATAAAATCTCGGGCTGTTACAGATTGTCTCTTAGGGCACTCGTTCCGGGAGCACCTACTCCTTGAGAAAATATTTTTGAATGGAAACCTCTGGTAAAACTGTTGTCGATTATCCCAAAAGTAAAACCTCATCACTAGGGTCCCAACATCCCAAATGTATCATCAAACAGACACACGGTTTCAGAGTTATGGGAATTTAAGTAAAATGGGGTCAGTTGGGTTTGGGTCAACACTGTCAGAATAACCCAACGCAACCTGGGTCCCATATAAACCAACCTATTGGGTCTAGCCTATAATGTTGGATTCTACCTAGTACACATGAATGTGATCCAGTTTGATCCCCCTAGACATGGTGGATTCCATCTCCATGCCTGGTCAATGCAGTTGACCACCTCATCCAACAGGGTCAGCTACCGCATGACCTGCCCCGTGGTGGTTTTCATGGGATCCCACCATCGTCTCATGAGACCGCAACCCTTAACCACATGATGCATCAACATACTGCATTCAGATGAGGCCCACCACCATCCATCATGCGTCAGACCTTTCTGCTACTTACAGATGCCATGATGTGGGTGCTTCCTGCCTAGTGGCTGCTCTGCCACGCACCGGTGGTGGCTCCGCTTCTGTGGGTAGCCACCATCACCGTGGTGGCCCATATTGTAAACTAAAAATACCGTCAAAATAATTTGGCCATCATCCTCACTTTTGTGAGATCCAAAACTTCTTATCATCAATCTAGGGGCCCGACCACATTCAGAACCTCATAGTAAAACATTTTGTGACAATGAGGGTCTGTCAATGAAGAATGCAAGAATAAGTAAGATAGATAATCCTAAGAACACCCTTTGGAAAGACCATGGACTTGTTAATGTTGGCCTTGGATTATTCATGTAATTGTCAAAAATTAAATGGTTACAAAAGAATATTTTTTATGATTCATCCCTTTAATCCTATATTTTTAACTATCCCGGAATAATGGTCAAATTGTGGGTCAACCTGTTCAGGGGTAGCACTACATTCATCATTGGAAACAAGAATGGGGAAAGTAATCATTAAAGAAATAAAACACACTCCTTGATAGTGGATCATTCAGAGTAAATAATTCATCATTAATGGTGATCCTTCCATGAAATTCCTTGATCCATCGTTCGTCGACATTCAATCTGAGCTCTGATCACTAAATTGTCATCACCAGTGAGAGACATTCTTTGGGTTCCAAAACAATTCTCTAGAACTATGAATTCTAACACTGGTCCCAACCCCTAAATAATGATGGAAAATAGTTAACATGTTACAGTGTTTCAAATTCGTTTTAGCATTTCCACGATGCTTCACTATAGAATCGCTCAGTCACTGCATTGTAGAGCTACAAAGTTTCTACATAAAGTTGAAGAAAAAAATTAAAAATTAATTTTTAAGTATATCTTATTTTTATTTTAAAAATTCCATAAATTTACATTGGTAGCTGACCCGCACCGGCTGATGATAGCCCTACCTATGGAATACTCGTTATTCTGAGCTCAGTGGTTCCTTCATATTAATGATCTGGTCACCCATTTAGAAGTTACTACAACCACACATGTCCTCTGTATTTAATAAAATAAAAAGTGTTCAAACATTTATTTTGGAACCCCAGCCCTCCGAATCATGTTTTTTCTTAGTGCTTAGTCTCTAAATAATCACATAAAATTTTAAAAAATATTTCATGTAAAATACTGTACATTACATTCTCCCCACCTTATGGATTTACATCCCAAAAATCTAAACCACTTTCCAAACAAACAAATAGGGATACTGAGCATGAATTTGAGCCTTCTTCTACCATGTGATCTCATAGAGATTTCTGTTTTTCCACCGAATGTGCACTGGATGAATCGATCACCCATGGAGAGTCCTTTACTGTCAATCCTTGATCTCCACTAAAAAATATGCTAAAGTCACCCAGTCATAAAAATATATATCTACCATATGAATAACATGTGATAGGTCGTGTACATATATCCTCAGTTGCAATACATGGAATATTTTTTACCCCCAATCTAACTACGAAGATAGAGCGAAATTGTGTGCCACCTCCCCAACTCTACGTAGTATCAAAAAAGGTTCCATGAACAACTATGATAACATGATGCCCCATCCAAATCTCTATATCCAATATTGAAGAAAGAATCAATGTAATACATGGAATACCTCTTCAAACTCAAAGGTTCTTCATCTCCAATCAACATAGGACTTATGATGGCTCTTTTTAGTCTTCGTTTCCTCGTAGATGGCAATAAACCTCTTTGTAGTAGCCTTTTCCAACATTAGGACCATGAGCTCGTACTCTCCAGGGTCCTTCCAGCAATGTGTTGACTTGAAGGGTCACACTTACAAGGTCTTGAACAATGAAATAATTATGGTGGAGGGGTCGTTATTGTTTTATTCAAAATCCACCAGAGGTAGGTGATCCTCTGAACTGTAGCCAATACTGAGGATGAAATCACATAACATATCCTCCAAGACCTAAATTACCACTCAGTTTTGTAGTATGTCTGTGGGTGGAAAGTCATTCTCAATTGTAGATGAGTCCCAAATTCCTCCTTTAATCTATTCCTCAACTAGTATATAATGTTTTTTTCATTATTTTACACTATTATAGATGGGAATCCACGTATTTGAACTGTCTTCTATTAAAATAGGTTTCCTAAGCTCTCCACTGGACCCTATTTTAGAATTTCTAGGAAGTGGGCCCACTTGGTGAGTTGGTCAATGATCACCCATATGGTATCATGACCCCTAGATGTAAATGGTAAACCTATCCCGAAGTCTGTTAATATTTCATCCCACTTACACTCTGTAACCTCAATTGGTGGAGTCAAACCCCATACAACCTAGTGCTTGGCCTTCACTTTCTGAAAAGTGAGGCATCTAGAGAAACACATTTCCACTGACTTCTTCATCCTTAGAAACCAAAAATGATGTCAGATGTATAGGTATATATTTTCCACACCTAAATGTACCACCAATTGGGATTTATGTAACTCCCTCAACACCTCCTCTTGTAACGTCTCTGGTACAACCATGTATCCTAAAAAAAGTATAATATTCTTCAAACATTTCAAATCTCTATCAAGGGTATTCCATGTGGACATCTGAGCATGTGTAGTCTCACAACTGATATCTATGAGCTGTACCATACTCAGATTCTATAATAGTGGAGGGGAAACCAACATCATATCCAGATAGGATACATCATCTCTATCAAAGAATGATATCTAAAGCGAGCCCAACATGTCAGAGGCCATGTTCGGTAGATGTGAATTCGGTCTACAATTGAGAGAATCTACCCCCATGTTTCCCTTCCCAGGATTAAAGACTATTTAGTAGTCATTTTACAGGAGGAACTATAGCTAATTATATTGTCTTAGGTTCATATCCTTCTTAGAAAAGATATACCTAAGACTTTTTTAGTCTTAGAAGACGATTAACTTCTCTCCCATACGGTAGTGTCTCCACATATTTAATGCAAATACTACCACCACCAACTCCATATCTTCGGTGTCATAGGTTTTCTTGTATGGTCTCAGTTTCTATGAACTGTAAGAAATCACTATAATCTCTTTCATTATGATACAACCAATCCAGGTTCCAGATGCATCGGAGAACGCCATTTACTCGACACCCACCATTGGCAATGTCAATACTAGAGCCCTTGTAAAAATTTGTCCCAGTTTCTGAAATCTCTCCTCAGAATTTTCTATCCATATAAAAGGTTTCCCCATTATTTTCAAGGTTTACAATGATGTTTCTACTTTGTAAATCTTGTTCATGAACCTCCGATAGTACTCAGCCAACCTAAGGAAACTCTGTAACTTGGTAGCGTTCCTATGTGGCTCCCAAGCAAGCAGTGCCTCTATATTCTCTGGATCTATTACAACTCTACCATCCACAATTATGTGTCAAGGAAGCTGTACCTATCATATCAAGAACTAATGATTTGATATATTCTCAACAATCTTGTGCACTTGGAGTATGTCCATGACCATCCTTATGTGTCTTGTGTGCTTCTACACTAACACCGAGTACACATGGATGTGATTAATAATGAAAACTACAAACCAGTCTAAGTAACAATGGAAGATCATATACATGAGTCTCATGAACACTACTAAGGATATCATCATTCCAAACCACATCACTATGTACTAATAGTGGCCATATCGATATCTGAAATCTGTATTCGGGATATCTTCTTCCCACACCTGAATTTTGGGATATCATGATCTAATATCTATCTCCGAGAACCATCTCGTTCCCTTTAGCTGATTTAAGAGGTCATAATTCCTCAATGGTGAGTACTTAATCTTAATGTTAGCCATATTCAGGCTCTATATGTCCACACACAACCTCAAGCTCCCATTTTCCTTCTTATAAAACAAAACTACGGCTAACCATGGTGAAACACTAGGTCACATAAATCCATTCCACTACAAGTCCTCCAAATCTACCATCAATTCATGAGGCTCTACATGAGCCATCCAATATTCCGGTATAGATATCTGTTCCATCTAGGGGTATAGGTTAGAATATAAGTCTACCTCATAGAGATGAGGTTTTCATAGAAAATATTCGGGAATGACCTCCTCATACTCATCCACCACTACAGGAATCTAAGGACTCTTCTCTTCCACTAAACTGATGTTAAATCTATCCAAATTACATGTTCTAACCTAAACCCTATTATGATCAAGTCAATCATGAACTCCTTGTGTTTAATTTTTACTTCAAAAGTAAAATCTTGTCCCATATCCATGGACACATCACACAGTGTGCCTATATTAGTCGATTTGAGCATGAACTGTGGATAACCAGTCCATACCCAAAATGACATCATAAGGCCTCGATGTTTCCACCAAGAGATACCAACTAGAACTGTCACCCCCCGGGAGTAAGGGAAAAATGTCATCACTTGTTTTTTATCATAATATCTACTCCCGTAGGAGTCTCTAAGAATAGTGAATGAGTCAACGGTTCCACTAGAATATCCACGTATCGAACAACGGTCATGGTGATAAAGGAGTGACTGGAACTCGTGTCTATCAAAATTTTATCTAGGGTGGAAAATACATAGATCATACCTCTAATCATAATGACAATCTTACGATCATATGACTCCATCTCTTGGAGTTGTTCTCGCCCATGTGAACCAGCTCCCTGGGCTCGGGGTGGACCACCTAGGGGTGGTGGTGGTGGTGACATGGAACTCTACCACCTCCTTCCACCCATCCTTCTCCTCTTCCATATCTTCTTACAGGTGAATTTCCATGTTCCTACCTTTTTTTTCACCTCAATAGTCCCTTGACCATCTCTTGGTGGATTGTATGGTTGGTCGGACAATCTCCAACAATATTTCCTGGATTTCCACATGAGTAGAAAAACTTATCCTTAATCTTACTTGTTATGCCCTGGAAGCCTCGCACTGCTAATCCCATGTATTGGGGACATCCCCTAGACTGTCTGATCCTCTTGGACCCCTACATCGGCTAAAAAATAACTACTTCTTATGACCCAGATACCTAGTGCCCAGTGGTATTTCCAACCACCGGTGCCTTCTCTGCAAGAAATCTCCCCACCATTGAAACTCCCTCCATCACCCCAACATGAATAGGGATTTTAATGGATATAATTTATGCATTGATCTCTCTTCGTAGTCCCTAATCAAAGGAATATGTCCTAAATAATGTTTTTGGCACCACGTATGTAGAGTAACAAGAAAGATCGGTGAATCTCATTGAGTAATCTTCCACCATCTAGCAACCCAATTATAGATGCAGGATCTCCTGTATACACACAGAGTATAAAATTTCTAAAAATAACTCTTACGTGAATAGATTCTCAAATTATATCTTGGAGAGGGACACAATATCATGCGTATAGACCATCAAGATCCACCATCTCCCTAAAAAGTCATATGAAAGACTTGTGGATAGGACTTCTGTCAGGTCAAGAGGCATCCTCACTAGATGAAAAACTCATGTGACCACCTTCAACCAGTCTTTAACGAGATAAGGATCCATCTCACCTTGGAACCTGGGAGGTCTCTATCTCTAGAACTCATGCAAAGCACAAAGCCTATATTCAAACAATACCTCTAAAGAGCGTAGTAATTTCTACTCTCTAGGAGGTAATATCACTAGTACTACACCATGAGGTGATATCTCTTAAAACAATCCATTCAAAAATGTGTTATCTCTCGGAATACCATTTGGGTGATCATTCCCCAAAATCATTGCTGGCTGCCTATGTGAAATCATCCTTAAATAGAACAATATGTTTCATGTTCAAAAGACTATACCTGGTGAGCTGACTCAGACTCAAGAAGGACATGAGAACACTTTCAATTCTTATATGATGCATGAACCATTAATTTACCATACAATTAGTGTTTTCATTTAACAATTTGGGAAGAAAAATTATATGTCCTGGTGCGTGGATATGTGGGTCAAGACACCAACATTAGGTTCCCTGGCATAAAAGATGATCCTGAAACACATAACAATGTTTCCGCAAAATAATGTAAAACCAACATCCCTATAATACCACTATTTCATGTCACGTCCCCTGAGGCTCATGTTGTGGCTACCACAAGCCCACCTCTCATATGCCAGGGGCTGGCAACTAGCCTTGAGTAGGAATGTCTCTCAAAGTTGAGGCATTTGTCTATAAAACCCCACAAATTCACGTGTCCCCAAGAAAATTACTAACACTAAAAACACTGAGTAAATAGATATTAAACCCACTAAAAATCCACTAAGGGTAATAGTAATGACTAAAAAGTAAAAAGGTTAGATTATAAGCCCAAATGAAATAGAAAATTAAAATATCTTGGGTATCATATACAAAAAACCCTTCTGGAAGGGGGGTAAACCACAAAGAAAGACATAGGGTAGACTACTAAATAGGTACACAAAGTGTATCCTCTAAGAAGAACAATATAAAGAGTAACTAGAGTCATCTCATAGTAGGATACATATACTATCAATGTCCAGGAATTTCCAAATCCAAGGAGACACACTCCACATTTTGATAGAGACACACTCCCTTTAACAGTTGGACACAAACTCTATATATTCCTATGAGACAAAGTCCCTATAACCATAAGAGACACACACTCTATAATTGTTTGAGGCACACTCCACATATGTTTATGAGACAAGATCTATATAATAGTAGAAGACACACTCTGTATATCCATATATTCATAAGAGACACACTCTGTATGGGCATCAGAGGCACACTCCGTATAGGTCACATCTAGTCATAGGATTTATCTATTAGTGAGATCGTTTTGAGACCACCTACTCCTTGAGGAAAAAAGGCTCTATGTCAACCTCCATGAAAACTCATGGAGAATATCCCAAAAGGACCAAATCATCAAAAGTCTCCCATCACTGAAAATGGACCATAAAACAGACATGGTGGCCCATTTTTCAAACCAGTAAGACATTCATGATCCTTGGGTCTCCATCATCAATATCGCGAGCTTCAAATCATTTTGTTGTCACTATAGTGGTTATACAATTTCCAGAAACACCCTGCAAAACACACCATGAGAATGATGCTTCATTGACAAAGTATGCAAGAACATGTAACAGAGATATGCACAAGAAAACCCTTAAAAATACCAAGGCCTTTTTCATATCATCATTGGTCTATTTATGTCAGCAAAAAAAATAAATGAGGGACAGAAAAATATTTACTAAGATTTATACTGTATAATCAGGAATTTTTACCCATACAACAAGAACGATTGAACTATGGATCAACCTATTCGTGGGTTGGTCCGTGTTCTAATTTTGAAACAAGAATAGAGAAATGAATCTTGATGAAAATAAACCCACTACTTAGTAAAAGGACCAGTCATATGGTAGAATTCAACAATGATGGAAATCCATCCACAAGTTTCTTTGATCCATAGTTCATCAACATTCAATTTGAGCTCCAATCTCTAAAATGTCATCATCGGTATGATAGCTTCCTCATGTTCTACATAGATTCTCCAGAGTTATGAAATCTAATGCTAGTCCAAGGACCTAATTAATATTAGAAACAAATTATTTCATTTCAGTATTTTAAACGCATTTCACCATTTCTATGATGCTCTATTATATTGTCACTATGTCAACATATCTTAGTGTTACTAAGTCACTGCACAATGTTGATGATATAATTTAAAATAAAATTTTTTTGTATATTTTTTCTCTTAAAATGACCATAAATTTTCTTTTTCAGCTGACATGAACCAACTGATGATAGGCCCTGCCTAGGGTATACTCATTGTTATGAGCTCAATGGTGGCCTCAAATATCTTATCCAGACACCGATTTTGAAGTTACTAAACCCACAATCATGTGATATATTTAATAAACATTAAAATATTTCAAACATTTATTTTAGGCACCCCTGGCCTCGGAATCAAGTGTCGTTTTAGTACTTGGTCTTCAAATAAACATATATAATTTAAAAAAAAATACACGGAAAATATGGGACATTATAAACTCGTCATTAATATATTACAGGTAAATATTCAACGAATCGCGTCTCATAGAGGAGGTGGTAGTGTACACATCCACAATTGATGTTATTGTATTTACAAAAAATGGAAAAAGGAAAGTGTGTTTTAAATAAAAACCCAAGAATCTTAAAAAATCATAAATACCACATATATAATATAAAAATATACTTCCTATCATAATTACCAACCATGAGTGATTATAAAGTAAATATGACCAACAATGTTTCGTGCGGTGGTAGTTCATCGTACACAAGAATGACAAGTTCATTACCCTTTAGATTGAAGTGTGTGTAAGTGTAGGTTGAACCATTTTAATAAAAATAGATTAGAATATTGAGGTTATAGAGGATTTTATATAAGCATGGAATAATAATAATTGAGGTGGTTAAATGAAGAAATAAAATGTAAACTTTTTTTGATGAAGGTTACCACTTCTATGGGTATCACCTTTTGATTTTCTCAAAAGGAGTTATTTGGGTGATATTCTGCCCTAAGTAAGGCATCTAGGATGAAGTGAGAAAATTTGGGAGAATATTTTAATAGTGTTTTTATGAAAAAAAATTAGGTTTTTAAATCATTGTAAAAGAGAATAATATTTTTTGTTTTATAATAGAGGGGAGAGGCACCTTTTGAATTTCACAAAATATAAATTTATAATAACTTAAATGTCTATTAAAATACCTCAAAAAGAAATTTATTCAAATATAATATATTATAAGGATGTAATATAATATTAATAATATATTTTATAATTTTTTTTTGTTATTGTAATCCTTATCATTTTGATTAACCCTTAATTAACACATTTTAATTTTAACTCTACTAACCAAGTTTTCTATGCTAAGAGGATGTACTTTTTACTTATAAATTGTAAATTTGACCATAAATGAAACAAAAATATATTTTTGACCATATATAACCCCTTTTGTCTGTATTTAAAATTTTTATAATTTATACATAATTTAATAAAATAATACTTTTAGAAAATATTATAAGTGTCAATTTTGATTCTATTCATTACATTGAATTTAAGAAAGAAATCAAGCAAGATAACATCGAAATAATTATCTTAATGCAACCCTAACATGACATGTGAAGATATAAAAATCTTTTATCTTCTCAATTAATTCAAATTAAATATATTTTAATATTTCTAATATCATTTAATTTATTGTTTCATTAATTGAATACTTACTTCATCATCATTTTTTAATTATTTAAGTTTATTATTTTTCCACTAAATTAAAAAAATTTAAACTATGTGTATAAACAGTTTACATTTTAGAATAATATTTATATATGTGAATATATTCTTCTATCCCCATTTTAAATATATTATACTTATTAAATGTAATAGAGTGGAATTTTTTCACTCCCTTTGAAAGTAATCATTTCAAAGTAATTTTAATGTACAAGTGTGCATTAAATTATTACATTTTGATCCTTATGTGTAAAGGGTTGAATTATATTCATCCAATAAAACATTATAATGTGTTAGGGTCATTTTAAATTCTATAAAACTTTTTTGGTAACATAAATTACCAAATATTTTCTTTTTATATTGTAATACAAATTTCCAAAGTTATTATTCATATTGTACAAAACTAAAATGGACCTATTTAATAAATAAAAACCTTCTGATTAAAAATATAAGATAAATTTATCATAATTCAAAACAAAATAAAATCCAAAATTATTCTCATTGACAGAATGAGAAAATGAGTTTTGTATGTGAAAACATTCAAAATATTGACATATTTTTAAAACAAAATTAAATTTGAAATTGATTCTAATGATGGAAATTACATTAAATGATAAAAACACCATATAGTTATACTTTAAAACCAATTCGATATATAATTAACCAATGAAAATTATTTCTATGAAAAATCAATTTTCAATTAAAATTTTAGTATTTTCCACGACTCTTGAAAACATGGACCTTATCATAAAAATATGAAAAAGTAAACAAAATTAAATTATGATATCCCTAATTAAAATATTAAGTTTATTTTACTATATGAAAAATTTAAATTTGTCAAAAATTATATTTAAAATTGGTTCTCCATTAAATGGAACCAAAACATCATTTTTAGAAAAATACTTCTTTTATCTCTAAAATTATATTTTTTATTATATAGTGTCTATAAAATATATAAAAAGAATGATAAAAATTAAATTGAGTCTTATATATATAATTAATTATATTTAAAAAGATGTATATATTTTATTTATTGATTTAAAACACATGTAGGCTTCTTTATATAATTTTTCGAAAAACATTTCCTTTTAGTTTAAAAATATTTTTGCATTCATTTATAAATAATTGGTAATATAATTATGTGTATAACATAATTTCATAATTAATTTAATATTTTTTATATCTTCCATTATAATGAATTATGATTTGTTGAAACTCAGTGTTGCGTATAGTGGAGGCTAAGCTGGTGGTGTGTGTATTGCAAAATCCTAGTAGAATAATTTATTAAAAAACTAACTCATAAAAATACTTAGTTTTTATATCTCCCCAATTATATTAGATAAATTTATATCATTAGTATTAATCAAAACCAATTCAATGGTTGTTACTTCCATTAATATTTCATATTTATTGTCATAGTGATAAATTATTTTAGAATGGTTTGAAATATCAAATGTGACTTCCATTCTAAAGAGATTGATGGAGGATTTATATAGATAATTTCAGTACATAAAAAATATATAATTAAATTCATACAAATTACTAATTAAAAGGTTTGTAGGAATCAAATTCACATAATCTTAAACTAAATAAGAATCATATACTTGAGTTGTGATCATCATACCATTAAGGGGTTTTCAACAAATTTTATATCTATTCATTTGGGTATCATCTTGATACCCTATAGAAATTCATCACATATGAAAAAATGGGTAGATAAATTAAAAAGTAATACATTATTAGATTTATATTGTATGGTATGTGTAACATTCACCACATCATTATCACACCCATCTTCCAAAATAGTAATCACATAATATTTTCCATTATCTATTATCTTAAAAGTTTATTGGTGTGAAACACCATCATTAACCTTAGTATTATGGATCTAGTTTGTATAAATATTATACTACATTTATTTTAAACACTTGATATTAGGTGATGAATTTTATGAAGCTTTATCTCTCATTCTATAGTTATCTAACTTCATTCCATCACATCAAATTTCAATTTCTCGAGGATATTCTCTTCAACACATGAAACATTTATTAGTCCCATTAAAAAAATTCTCTTTGTCTCTTCGTACATGATGAGATTAAAGTATGTATCATATTCTTCTCTCATTGGGTTTTATAATTTCCTTTGAATTACATTATTCTATACTGATAAATACAATGAGATTGGTATATAACACTAACTTCCATTTCCATTATGATAAAATATCTAACAATATGTTCATACATCCTGATTTCTTTTATGGATAACATACTTTGGAGTCATAGTTTTAAGACACATTTTAATAGATCAACCTTACTTTTCAATTTTATCATAATACTAGAAATGTACCTCGAAAGAATGATAAAATATTACTCATATATACCAAAATAGTCATGATCCTTTCAATATAGTATAATGAACCCGTTTTATATATTTGTTTGAATAAAATGAGGAATTTAATTGTAGATAAATATGATCTTGAACTATTTCTAATCTATTGAGTCAATTTAATAACGTTCCATAGTTTTCTTGATGATATTACACTATTGATTGAATTCACCTTCTAAATGATATTTAAAAAAATTTAAAATTTTACCTTCTAAACACTAGAGAATGAAAAATATGTATTTTTTAGTAGTATTAATCAATTTCTCTGTAACTAGTGAATTAGAGGTTACCTTGAATAAATGTAGAAGTTTCTTTATAAAGGACTCAAAAGAACATTTGTCTCTCCTTTTATCATTTTTAGGTTCATCATGATTCATGTATTGATAATATTTCGTGAGAATAACGATGATATTTTTTTCAATCCCTAATAATGTTTAGCTTATCTGGAGGAAAATCATTACATTGTATATAACACACATCATCAATGCGGTTCCATTTGGCATCATTTATTAGAAAAAAAATTATAGTATTAGGAACAATAATCATAATTGGGACCCACATAATCATAAAAACACTTATAAGATGTCTAAATCATGACTCTTTATTATAAATCAATTAAAACATTGGTTTATCCTAGGTCATTTATATTCATCATCTATTTAAATAATTTATAATGGATTTCAAAGAGTTTTTGAATTTCTAATGTATATCTCTATAGAGTGTCAAACTAGGTGGTCAGCAAGGTCTGTTTTCCTAAACCAGGTGATGATAAAGTCTCGCTCAATGAACCCATTTTAGAGTTACCACTCTTAGGTACCTATTTTATAGAATCACATCAAAATGTAGAATCCATATAAAGATTTAATTTCTTGGAAACCCAAATCTCGTTCATTTAACAAAATTCTAGGACATTTTCCTACACATTCAATCATACATAGACTTTCCCTTACACATGTTATTGGAGATCTCAAAAATGTATTCTCATCCTATAATCAAAATGTAAACAAAACAAATTATCTTATACCTACTATAGTGACTCATGAATTTCATAAGTAGATATTACATATTTAAAGTTGAATATTAATTACACTACCCAATGTTGAACATGAGGATCATAAAGGTATAATGCCTTTGAAATCTTGAAAACATAAACAACTGGTTTATAAATGAACTATAACATCTCAAAAAATATTCTTTATAACTATCACCCTTCTAAGATATATCAAGAATAAATCATTTCTTAATAACATGTTGAAAGGAAACATAAGAAAGGTTGAGCTTCTATGTTCAATAAGGGTAAACAAGGAAGATATGTAATCATAATAGGAGAATAAGCGCATCAGAACATGAAAATAACATATAAACACCATACCCTACATATCAAACATAAAAATAATTAGTCATGGAATAAATATTTGACAATCATAAGAAATGAATCAAAACGGAATCAAATAAAAAGAGTCATTATAGAATAATAATGATATAATACATGGAATTTTGTCACACACATAATCATTTAAATCAATTACATTATAGTCAAGGCTCAATATCATTTATATCATATTCAAATGGGTCTACTCCCCAAACCATCGTAGTAGTCATATATTACTCACAAGACCATCATAGTGGAAGAAGTCCCTTAATGAACTAAGTTTACTATACATGCCACTTTTATCTATATAATGAGATAGAAATCATTACCCAAGGCATTGGAGAGAGATATGGGTCTCACTGATAACATCATGAAATCTTGTGTATGTCAAAAAAAGTAATAATATTAGAACCTATGAAATGAAATTGGTTTCATAAACATTTACGGATATAATATCCTTTATAAAAGAGATATGTTTCATAAGAATTTCATTATTTCATCATAGTATAAACGATAAAAATAAGAGTGTTCATAATAATTTATTCAGGGTATAACCCATAGAATAAAAACAGGTTTCCTAAACATCATGTCATGATAAAATAAAAAATTCTGAGAAAAAATAACAATTATATCCTTGGATTATATCTATATTAATGCATTTTTAACATAAAAAGATATCATCTTAGATAGTAATTGATTTTGAACACTCATTTAAAATATTTATGGAAGAAAATATCCATTCCAATGTGGAATGTTTTTAAATAATACATTTTCAATATCATTTTATTGGAAAAAAACATGAAATATTATGAATTGATATTCAAATAAATTATTTTTCATTTTTGTTGAGAAATGTTTTATGAAGAACTTGTTAAAATGAATACCCCTTTCACATTTTTAGTAAATACCATTCCTACATTGGTTTGAAAATTACATGAATATTCCTTTGAAAAAAACATTAAGAAAAATTAAAACTTCAGTGAAATTTTATTTATTAAATAATTTATATAATGTTAAAAAAATTAAAAATAGTTTTAGAATACATGGATCTGGATGAAAAAATGGTTTTCGATCGATGAGAGATATAATGATGATTTTTCGCAAAACATTATTTTTAACTCCAGAGTACTTAAAAAGAGGACAATGAGGGGAAATTTTATTCCAATGAAATTACCATAGGATAATAAAATTTACCAGTTTATTGATAGATAGATCATAATATTTCTTCCTAAAAAACATAATTAGAAATAATCTAGATAAAAAGGAGATTGAATTATAAATGTTTTAGCAATTTGGAAATATTGAATTTTAAGACACATGATGTAATAGAATTAAATGAGACATAAAATATCATTATATTAAAAAATTTCATGACATTATATATTAAAAGTTCTATATATACACCTCATAATATAATATTGGATCATAACATAACACATGCCTCAAGGAATGGTATTTGAGATAAAATCCAATTACTAATTTGGTAAAATTTGAACCAAATATAGCATGAAATAGATTTAAAAAATGGATAATTGAATCCTTATTACTTCCTGTATATGAAAAAATAATACATTCATGGTATTATGTACAACATAAAAAATAAATAGGTGGTCAATATTGAATGTGTCTAACTAAAATGAAAATTTATGTAAAAATCTCTTACCTTAAGTGTTGGTTTCATTTATGCATGTTCAAAAAATGGTATAATAAATATAAGTTTCTAAAATATATATTCCATAATAATAATTATATATATAATAATATTATTTTATTTTATTATTATCCTGTATTAGCTATTTATTAACAATTCCATGTCAATGTGACATTTCGAGCAATAACAGATTTGTTTTTTTGTATATTTTGATTTGTTAATTTTTGTCCTATTAATTTGGTAATTGTTAGATTATATACATAATTTTAGTTACTAAATAAATACAATATATATTATTTATATATATATTTATATTAATACTTAAATTTTATGATATAAAACAAAATTCATCGTCCATGGAGATGGTTTGTTGTATGTACGCATGGACATTATTTCCATTTTCATAACGAATTGAAAGAAATAAAGGTAAATAATATATTACTATTTTTAATAATTTTAATTTAAAATATTTCACATATATTAATTAAAAACGTTATTATTACCATCCATTTAAATCATCAACTAGTCACATCGCTACATGAGGTTGTAGTCTCTCGTACACATAAGTGATATCATCATATTCCCATATAATGCAAAGTATGAATGTATATGTTATATAATAATAATATAAATATATTAAAATCATAAATATTATATATAAACATATGTTACATCATTATTTATAATAATGAGAGTTAGTGATGGAAATGGATAACATTGGTTCGTGAGGCGGTAGTGAGTCATACACATGAATGATGATTTGGTATCCCATTTGAAAGAAGAAGCAAAGGACTTAAAACCTGAGGTAAACATAAAAACATATATATATATATATATATATATATGGAATACATTGTGATTAATATATCATCATGGTTTAATAATAATTCAAGTATTAGTATGATGAAATAAAATAAAATGATCAGTTATGGGTGTTACCACTCATTTGAACAACTTTTGGCTGGTACCAAAAGGACTCTTATGATGAATTTATGATAAAAATATGTTATATATGAGGGTAAAATGTAATAATGGAGTTACTTATATAGGTATTTTATGAATCAAATATATTTCTCTCTGTGAAGATGAGATGAGTAGGGTGTTCTTTTATAATTGAGGTTCGTGGAAAACTTGTTATTTATGAAAACCAATGTTCTTACCCATGTTTTCCATATGAAAAAAGAATAAAAAATGGACCATTATGTATAATTGAATATATTTGGTCAAAATATTGATATAAAATTGGTTTTTTAAAATTTTGGGTCATATTTAACCCTTATCATTTTAATTTTACACATGGTAAAACCCATTAGTACATTATCCACTGTAAATCATTTTTAGAGTTTTAATATCCACTATAGTAAAATATTATGTTGATCATATTCGATAATTTTAATTATGATGATTCCAAATATGTAATAATTTTTTTAAATTACTATCAATTAATTTTCAAATTTTAATTTAAAGTTAATCCCAGAGATGTGTTCAGAAAGGTGTATTCCAAGGAAAAAATGTTCAAATGTTTAATACAATTTTAGATCAAAATTCAATATGAAAATGATTATAATGAAAAAATAGACTAATTGATATATAATATATCTAATTTTAAATTTAGATAACCTTTTTTAAAATAATCAGATAATTTATTTAAACGAAATGATGTTTTTCAATAAGAACACGTATTTTTCACTATTTACTGAAAAATTAATCTTTTTAAAAAATCCAAAAAGTTACCCCTGTTATAATTTTGACAAGCTCATATAAAGAATTAATCTTATTTATTAAAATTATATGTATAGAAGTGTCAAATATTGTTTTTATTTTTATACAAAAATATAAATAATTTTTTTTAAATATTATTTTCGTAACATATAAATACTTTATCAATACCAATGTATTTTTTTATCAATATGTTTTATTTATAGAAAAAAATTATAATTAATATTTAAAAATTAGTTATTAATACTCATGTATCTTTGTTTAACAAGTATTTGATAATGGAAATATTTGAATAATAATATTTATAATATATCACCGTTTGTTAAAACATATTTTTATGTGTAAATTTATGCATACAAAATTATTTATTTTAAAATAATAAATTCAAAAAAACTCTGTTTTATGTGTTACACCATCATGTTAATAATATGTGAATAAAAAATTTAAATTTCATTAATGGAACCATGAGATTCTTTAAATGTGTATTTTCTGTTCATAAAACCTATGATTTTAAAAAGAAGATAAAAATATCAGTTAATACAATAAAGGAAACGAGGAAGAAAAATAATGAACCATAAAAACACTTATTATTCAAATTCTATTATTATTAGAGCTAAAGAGAGTAGTTCATGAATAATAAGTTTAATGATGAGGATCGATTTCAACAACCACTCACACCAAAAAAGAGGGAAATCACATAAGATAACAGCTACCATAGTGGATTATGAGAATGATGCGATGATAGGTACACATGTGATATACTATAGAACATATAGGGTATTATTGGATACTAATTAGACATACTATTTAATATCTATGGTATTTGTTAATTTTATCACATTACATTCTGAATTATTATATGTGTATTCAACGGTGAAAACTTTTAATTGTACAATGGTCACATTTCAGGTTTATAGTTCCACACTAAATGATGTTTTTGGGAATTTTATTCCAATAAATCTTGTGATTCTCCATCTAGATGATTTTTTTGTGATTATAGGAATGGATTTAATTTCTAAATATAGATCCCATGTCAATTTCTAATGAAAGGAAGTCACATTTTATATTCCTAATGAACATATAATTATTTTTTGCTGTAGAGATGAATACTAAACCAAAAATAAAATAACATCTTTCATATAGGTATTAATTCATTTCCATGAAGGTTATATATATCATATATTTGGCGAAAATCAACAATGTGGATATTTTGATTTTATGAGAGTTTATTGATGTATTTAGAAATGTTTTTCCTAGTAATCATTTGAATAATGATGTTCAATTTTTAATAAAAATCATACATGGTGCTACTCATATTTCAAAGTCTCAATAGAGAATACCCATAATTGAGTTACAATATTTAAAGAATAAACTCTAAGATAATCTTAAAATTTGACTTATACTCCCTAGTACATTACCTTGGGGGAAGCTCTTATTTTTGTTACAAAGAAATATGAGTTAATGTATATTATCAATTATTATTGTGAAATTAACAAGAATAATATGAAAAAGGTATGCAATACCCTATATAGATAATTTACATGATCAATTAAAGGGGTCTTAATACTATGAAATATTGACCTTCATTCGATATTTCAATAATTTAGGGTTAAATGGATGATATGTTCATGATAAACTTTTATATGAGTTTTATGAATTATGATTTTATAGTTGTTCCATTTTCACTGACAAATTACTATCGTATATTCATGTATTTAATGAATATTGTATTTATAGATTCCTTTGATCAGTTTTTTGTAGTATTTATAGATTATATTCTCAAATAATAAAATAATAATGAACATATTTAAGATTATTTGATATTTTTATGAAGACCATGGGGTATGAGAAATTTTATTATAAAATTATATAATGTGAATTTTGGATTTAGAAAGTTTCATTCATGGGACTTATAATCCCATGTGAGGGAATATTACTGAATATTTCAAAGAGAACAATTATTAGGAAATGGCCTAGACCAATGACTTGAACCTATATCCATAGGTTTTTGGGTTTTCGAGATAGTAATGATGGTTTACTAGATATATATGATGACTATAAATCCACAATCCTAGTAGACTCATAATGTATTTCATTTCTTGTATACAGATGAATGTGAAGTGAATTTCAAGGTGTGAAAGGGAAGTTTGGTCAGTGCACCTATACTCACACTACCTTACAGTATAGAAGAGTTTTTAATCTATGGTAAATAAAAAAATAATTGACTTTGTTGTACCCTTATTAAAAATGATATAGAGATCGAATATTCCTCTCTCAAATTTTAAATTCAAGATCAAAATTAATCGACTTGTGATAGAAAACTAGTGGTGGTAATTTTTTCATTCAAGATATAGATTAATTCTCTTTATGGTTAAATTTATAACATATAAACAAACCATAAAATATTATATTTGTATATACATATAGAAATATTTTAATATTCATTAGATAAGATGATCAGCTATAATTAGTGATTATGATTTCGTAATAAATTACCACCTTGGGAAAGAGAAAAATGTGAATGAAGCTCTCAGTTGGATGGACCATGCTAGTTTATTCATGTTAAATATTGAATGAAATATTTATAGATAATATAACTTGAAATCCTATAAAAATGGGACATATCATATCTTTCTCAGATGAATTTTTAACCATCCATCTATGTGAGGTTTGGAGAGGAATAAAAGAAAGATATAGAACTACACATGATTGTTAATAATGTTCCTATGTTAAAATATGATCGTGATTAAATGATATGGTTAAGGATATATTGTGTGTCCCTTTAATACATTAATTTATGAAGGATATATTATATGATTCTCATAATTAATTATCCTATATTCGTCATGGATGATCAAAGATATAAAAAGATATTCAATAATATTTATAGTGAGACAATGTGAAAATAGATATTGTATAATATGAAAATGATGTTAGTTATGTCATCTAGTTAATATTGAGTGATAGAATAATGAGGTAATTTTACAAACCATACCAATACCTGAATGAAAATGGGAATCATTACCATGAATTTCATTATTGGACTTATCAAAACCGAAAAATGTAACAATTATATTTGGATTGTAGAAATTATCCTTCAAAAATAAAAACATTTTTTATTTATCAGAGAGTATTATTATATTGACAAGATTTATAGGATATAGATAATGTATGTTCTGTGATTCCATAGAGCACCACATTTTATGGTATCTGGTCAGGATTCATGTTTTTCCTCAATGTTATCAAGAAGTTATTTGAAGGATATCGATATAAAATTCAATTTCAAAAACACATATAATTATTATACATAAATTCAGTGTGAGAGGAATATTAAATCTACATAAGAAATATTGATAAATTATAATAAGTATTTAAAAGGTCTTTCAGATCAATTCCTTTCTTTGTGGATTTTAATTGGGATAATATATTTCCTTCAAGAATTTATATGACTCCTTATAAAGAACTCTATGGAAATAAGTGTACCAATACAACATTATTGGTTGAAGTTTGATAAATAATGATATGTGGACCTGATATATATGAAAAAATGTTATAGAAATTTATGTCCATTTAGAAACACATCAATTCATCTCATATTTGATAGAAATATTATGTTGACAATCTTTAGTGATATATAGAGTTCAAAGATGGTGAATATGTATTACTAAATATATCTCCTTGTAATAAGCTTGTGATATTTTAAAACATTGTAAAGATGAGACCTAGATATATGGTCTCCTTGAAATCATTGATCATATTAGGGAATTAGTTCATCACTTGGTTCATCCACATAATCACTGTCATGATTATGATCTGTTCCATTAATCTCTTCATGGTAATTACAAAATTGATCCTTCACATGTATTTAACTCATAGTTCGTACCATTAGAGAGATATATATCATATGAGAAAATACTGGTTGGGGGGATTTGTGATAAAAGAGATAAGGTCATGAAATAATAAGACCACTCAGCTAGTCAGTTTTTTTTTCATGAAACCACAAATTTTAGGAAGTTACATGAAACTTAGAGGTTGTGATAAGGTAGAAGTATCCCCATTTTTCTGTCTTATAAAGATGATATTTTTCTTATTAAAATACCCTTACAATGAGGTATAATGTTACACCCTGAGATTTTATGATATATTTCTTTTCATGTAAATTTAATTTATTTCATAGCTTCCTTTATACACAACACAAGGTATAAACTAGTTGTGATATATTATTGAATTATTATTATATAATGTGTTAGGTATCTCTTAGACATTAGATTATAGTTTATGAATAATATTGAACAAATTTTGAAAATTTAATCTTTTTAAATGAATAAAATGAATTATTTATTTATAAATTGAAAAACTAATTTGAAAATAATAAGAGATAATTTTATAAAACATTTCTTTATATATGTAATGTATTTTTATATCTCTTAGTTTAATTTAATGGTATTTAGAAATTATTTAAATTTTTAGAATTAATTATATATTAATTTAAACTTTTGAACATTCATCTATGCGTTTTTATAGGAATACTATAATAATAATTCCAGTTTATGATTAAAAATGAATTTCATTAAACAGTTTTCATTTTAATTTCATGATTTATTTAAAAATTATTTCTTTAAATTATATAAAATTAATCATAAATATGGATTCCATAGTTAGAATTATGTAGGTTGAATTTGGTAAATATGCAATTTTTTTGTTCATTATGAATTGTAACTATGGTAAATTTGTGTTACCTCTGTAAGGGTAAATTAGTTAAACCAGGGTTAAAACTATGGGATAAGCTATAGAAGTATACAAAAGATTCCATTAATTTCATTATATAGGTTCCTTTAAACCTTAATCATGTTATATTCATGGTTTTTTAAATTTATTTACACGTTTCTCTGACAATGAGCTTAATATTATCTTAAGAAATGAATAAATATAAAATGTTACTCTTTTTGTATTAATATCCATAGTAATTTTTCATAGAATTAAAAATTGGTTATGTTATGCTATAAATTATTATTTAAATAATTAAAGAATTTATTTATCACGGTAATTTATTTTTTAATATTTAGTGTCGGAATAATTTCCATAAATTCAAATGCAATTCCAAGAAAATACATATTCAAGCAATATAAAAGTAAAATAAATAAAATTTAAAATATTAAATTTAATAATGCATGGATTAAATATTATTTTTCATGAATTATATAGTAAAATATAACATATTAGTGCATATTTAAATATTATATTATAATTCAATATCTATCTTGTTTCCATTAAATTCAAACTATGTGAATTGTCTTAAAATGAATTTATTGGTATCTTATGTAAAATGATATTTTACTAAACGAATTGATATCCATAAAAATAATATATTTAAATATGTGAATGTTAGATGGTTGATAATATCAACCATTCTATTTCTATTGGTCACTTTTTATTTTATAATAATATCAATTACCCCTAAAGTGTAAAAAAATTGATATCGTGGCAATTGTAATAAAAGGATTAATGTGTGTGAAAACTAAGATATTGGTGTTGAAACAAGACATAAACATTCAAAAACTTTATTTTATGATATTATTTATAAAAGTACTAATAAAAAATTCAAAATATACCAATTTATTACCATTTTATGTGAATATTAATTTATATAAACTTCATATTGTATGAAATTCTGAGGGTGCCCCTCCCCTCACATATAAAAGAGAACCTAGTATATTTAATTATTTAAAACGGTTGATCTCTTATATTATCCTATACCTTCCCTAATACCAGTTAATATTCCCTCCATAGATCCTATATTTTCTTGGATTTCCAAAATACCATTCTTCCAATGATTTATGTGAAAACCAAATGAGGTTTCTAAGTTAAGAGTTTTAAAAACATACTTATCACTTTGAACCTTATTTTTCCTTCTACCACATCAAATTAAATTATATAAATTATAATATATAGAATAATATATACTCAATATATTTAATTTCTATTATTATTATTTAATAATCATTATCCTCCCATTTTTCCATCCTATTGGAAAAAAGAAAGCATCGATGTTGTGTATGTGTGGACTACCACATCCATGATGTTATGAGTTCATTTTTCATCGATGCTTCACATTAATATTTATAATAATGGATTTACTGAATATTTAATTTATTTATAAAGTTATTATGAATTTTTAAATAGGAAATAATATTAACTTTTATTTCATCTGATCCATAGACAAGTGGAAATGTCACTCATTCATATGTATGGACTATTAACCCACACTTATCATGAGATGTGGAAATGCTAGTTATTTCCCAATGGGGGTGTAGTACTTATAACAACCTGAGATTTTGTGAGAATTATTATTTTTAATTTCATTCATGTCTTGTGTTGTACACTACACCAAATTTAGCTTGTGATATACACAACACCGTATTAGCTTGCAGTATACGCAACACTATTCTTGGATCGTGTTACACACAATTTCAATTTCATTTGATAGTAGTTATTCTACGCAAAATTGAGTGTATATATATATATATATATTAAATGTATAAATGAGATATGGTTGGATTCTGTTATATGAGAAAACAAAGGAGTCTTGCACTACACGCAACCCTGACTTGGCTTGCATTACACGCAATCACGACCTTCTTCGATAGCGTGTGTTGTACGCAATACCAGGTTTCATTAAACATCAATATATGGTTATAATATTATTATAAACTAGCCTTAATAAATATTATTAACAAAATTTTGAATTTTATAACATTATTATTTATATTACACATTTTCTAGAAAATGGTATTAGAAGAAAATAAATTTTACGGGTAAAATAAGTATTTTTTTAAAAATGTTGTTTTTCCGCCTTTTGATTGCGAACCCATTTTAAATATAAATTTGGAAGAGTTTATAATTTAAATTTCACAAAATAAACTTCTTCTTTTGAATCAGGATATAAAAATTTACATTGGATAAAGGTTTGATATTTTTCTGATAACTTTCATATTTTAATGAATAGTAAAACACACTATATTTTAATTAAATTTTTTTTTGTCATCATAATAATTTATATCGTTAAAATATAATATTTCATAGTTTTAAAGTATAAATAGAATATATTTTTACCATTTAATATAATGTATTTCATTAGAATTTATTTTACATTGAATTCGTAGGTTAAATCAATTCAATCTTTTGCAATATTTAAAACAAAAACCCATTTTCTTTCGACAACGGGATTAATTTTAATTTAATTTATGAAACTTCTGTGTATTGAATTTGAAAAAATGGATTCCATATATGGAATTAGTGGGTCCAAACTATTTTAATAGTATACCTTTTATTTTTGGGAATGATAAATATTAACTACGGAAAATTTTATTTTCCATAGTTAAAGGTAAAACGGGTAATTAAGGGTGAATATAATATTATAAAATTTCCCTAACACCTTCCAAAACACTATATGATGAATACAAGTAGACCCATATCATCTAAGGGTCGTAATAGATTAATTTGATGGACTTTTTACCATGAAAATGACATAATTATTAATAAAACAAAAGAAAGTGACCATATGTCACTCTCTTAAATATTATAAGATTAATATTTTTAATTTAGTGATAATCTTCATGAAATTTCGAAACTAAATTGTCTCCGTAAATATAATTAAATTATCTAAATCATGTAAATTTAGTTAGAATTTTGAGGTATTAAATAATTATCATTAAAGGTGATACAATAGTGATGTTGAAATTATTTAATTGATTGAAATATCAAATAAATGATGTTAAAAATATTAAAATATATATTATATGAAATATTTAAAGTTCTCCAAAAAATTTAAAAATAAATATGACATGTTATGAATATATTAAATATTTTATTTCGAACATATCTTCTTTGTGGATTTTTTTTAAATTCAAGTCAATGAATTGTGTCAAAATTGACAAAATTGTTATTTTATAAAAATAACATAATATAAAATTGTTTAAAAATCACAAAAATATTTAAAAAATTTACATTAAAATTTATATGGTCTGAAATGTCATAAATTATCCAATTATGTACAATTAAAAACACATAAGTAATTATTTATAAAAATTTAAAATGTAGAATCTTATTACCGCAAATAAAGTTAAATAGATTAAATAAAGATAAATCAAGTTGATAATGTTTAAAATAAATTTTCAACATGTATAAATTTTATTGGTTTATTAGATTACAACTTTATATCATCTAATATTCAAATATGAGTCATTTTTGGAGGTTTTTAGCTGGGTTTTCAATTTATTATAAATTAATATTTCATATATTTCCAAAGGTGCCCCTCTCCTCCCTTATAAAAAAGGTACCCCTTCCCTAATCTCTTCACATCCTTTTGAGCCTTGAAGATCAAAAAACCCCTGCCCATTTATCTTCTACACTTTCCTATCAACATACTTGAGATTCTGGTTCTCTCAAAAGACCAACTCTAGTCCCTTAATAGGAAGCTTAACAGAGGTGTGTCAAAGAAGAGGTAATCTCTTCTACCGATACATTAATGTTTTTTCTTCTTCAACATCCTCTTATTTAGTTGTTCCATTATGAATTAATAACATAAGTATCACTAATATACTGATATGTTAATATAAATATGAAACAACCCCATTTCACCTTCTATCCATCCTACAGAAAATGAAATCACTGTGTGCGCGTACGTACGGAATACCGACTCCACGCCGTGGTGTAATCAGTTTTTTCACCACCACCTTACTTGGATGGATATAATGGTGTAAAGAGTAACTATATATGATTATTATAACATCATACTTATTCTAAGATATTATACCATCCAACCAATTCTATTCAATAATTATAGGAACGATATCATTGCTCGTGCATACCTACGGACTACCGTCTCCACGAACGCGATGAGATTAATTCTTCATGATAACCATTCGTGAATGATTATAAAGTATATATAATGAATAATAATGAAATATATGATATAAAAATTCTATTGGATTTATGTATATATATATATATGTCATCAACTTAATTCCATTCAATTCAATAAGGAAACCAAAACAGCGTCCATGCGTATGTACGACCTACAGTCTCCATGAACGGTGTATTTCATTCCATTTATCGATCTATCATATATATGTATATGATTATATAAATTATATATATATAAAAATTTATATTCTGTAATTACATAAATCAGGATATAAGTAATAATATCAAGAACAACAAGTCGAAACACATATGATAAATGAAACGATTTTACCCAAAACGATGCTTTAGCATTGAATTTACAAAAGAACAGGTAATATAAAGTCTTAAGTGAACCATATATGATATAATAACAATGATTATGATTCTATAATAATTCAATGACAATATCTAAATCATTATACATGAGGTTCAGATACATATGAAGCATATCAGACTTAAGGTAAGGGATAACTTTTCCAATCTCGTTTTTATCCGAGATTTTCTATTCCTAAGTATTTACTGGGGTTATATTTATCATCCATGTACATGTTTTATAAAAATGGTTTCATGTATGTTTAAAGTCCTTTTTACCTTTTTTTTACTTTTACCTCATCGTATGGAAGGAATCTTTTTTTTACCATATGAGGAACTTTTTTACTTTTCTTCAAAAAGTACGAGGATAATGTTTTTTTAACGTATACGGCATGAATAGATTTTTATGGTTTCATAACTCCTTATTTTAATGAAGTTTACTCTACATGATTTCATGGTTATTTTTAATAAAATCCTTTTCTTTTAAAATTTTTGTGGCATTTTGTGAAAAGAAAATTATTTTTGAGAAAAAAGGATATTTTCCTCAAGAATTCTATTCAAGTGTTTTATCAAAACTATTTTCCATCTAAGATGACATTATTTCATATGTGTATGTTTCAAGTATAATATCTATATTATTTACATGGTTTCACTTTTCTTATGATTAAATGATATCCATTTGTTTTATATGGATTATGTTTTGATGGGATGATGTTTATGAAACCCACTTTTATTCTTTGGGTTATGATGAATGATTTCTGTTTATGTTGTGGTATAAGTAAGAATGAATTCATAATGAGATTGGTGGGACCTCTATCTCCCTCCAATGCATTGGGTAAAGACATATAACTCATGAGATAGTCATGGCTGGAACGGTAAGTTAATCTAGTTCAGTGTTACAGAACTAGAACGAGGAGTGAACTCAGTTCAGTAGGGGACTTTGTCCACTAAGATGGTTTTGGCAGCAATGCCTTGGATACTATGGAAATAATACCATGTTCTTAATGTTTTTCCACAATTACATGTTTTATTCCCATGCTATTTTATCATTATTGATGTCCCATTATGATCTATTCCTTACGTACTTCCATGTTTTATGTCATTGCTCAAGATTTTGATGTTTAATCATTATGTTCATGTTTTTTTAGTTCAAATGTATATGGTTTGTTTTATTTTCTCCATTCTTACCATTACTGAGAATTTGAGTTCACCATTTATATGTTTTCTTTTCCGCAGGATATAATGAAAGGTTTTATGTAAGAAAACAAAAGGAAAAGATCTTTATGGGAGATGTTGAAGATCTTTCACCATGATTAAAACATTATGTTCTGAGTTTCCAAAGACACTAAACTATTAGGGTTATTGAGTGTTGGTTTTTTTATGTATTAAGTATTCCTAAAAAGTAATGTAATGTCTATATATGTCAAACTTTGGGTCTCTACAGTTGGTATCAGAGGAAATGTTTAGTCAACCTTTGTTATGTTGTTTTCTTAGCATGATTTTTTCCTCTCACACAATTCTTTTTGGGTTTTAGACGATGTTTGGAACCAGAAGGAACCATGTTGATCAATGTAATGGACAATGAAATGATTTTCCTCTTGAACAAAACAATGTTATGGGAGCTGGAGTACAAAATCCTATTGCTATACTTACACAAGATATGAATCATTCTGGACTTCTAAATTAGCAGATAAGGTAACAATATTCTATTGAGTCCTTCATGAGGCAACATCCACCTTCTTTCTGTGGGTCTTCTGATACACTTGTTGCTGAAAATGGATCAGTACCATTGAAAAGATATTTTCCATACTTCGTTGTTCAGAGCATGAAAATTTAATTTTGGTTGTTTACTGTTTAGAAGGTGAAGCATACTAGTGGTGGACTCTAATTAAGAATACAAGGCCCTAAGATGAAATTGAATCAATGGAATGGGATGACTTCAAGAACTTGTTTTTTAATAAGTACTTCCCTCGTATTCTTTGAACATAGATGGAAAAGGAGTTCCTCGAGCTTAAGAAAAAGGATGATGAATATATTGGAATATATGAGGTGAATTATACATGGCTTACAAGGTATCCATCTGGATTTATCATCCAACCTGAAAGAAAAGTTGATCGATTCTTTAGTGGCTTAAAACCAAGTCTTCGAAGGGAATTAGCGATAAGAGACTTCAGTATCTATGAAGAAATTGTGCATTATTCTATCAAGGTAGAAATAGAAGTTGGTGTTACATATCCATCTCCTGGTTTTGACAAGAAACGAAAGATGGAGTTCAAGGAGAAATCTCATAATAATGGTGAAAAGAAGATGAATGTTTCTTTATGCTCAAAGTGTTGAAAGAAGCACGGTGGAGATTGTCTTAAAGGGACTAGAAAATATTTTAAGTGTGGAAAAGAAGGTCATCGAGCAGTTGAGTGTCGAAGTAATAGAAAAAGGGTTGCTAATGATGTGAATAAAGAAAAGATTGCAGAGAATGCACCACCAACAATTCAATGCTTCAGCAACAAGGAAATGGGATATTATGTTAATCAATTCCCTAATCCAAGGAATAATGATGATCGACGTTAGAAACCTTTTATGGAAAAGGATAAAGGGAATCACATGCGATCACAATTTGTGATGTTGAGTATGACAATGATGTTTTGGAATGAATAAGTGTTTATGTAACTAGATTTTGAGATAATGTTGTGGAATCTCATTTAAAGTATCATGGAATATTGGAATATCAATGTATAGGATCATTTTGGTTTTTAATAATTTTATGGTACTGATAACCATGAAAAGTGATTGAAATATTTTTTGAAAGTAGATAAAATGCACATAATGAAGGGATAATAAGAAAATAATATGTATGATAGTAATCATGAGATCATGACTAATATATGGGCAAATTGATATCATGGTTTGAGTATATAGAAATTTTGGGATCTTGGTATAAGGAAATAGTGAACTTTTGACAGCATTTTTGGTTCTAGGGTAATTTATGTTTCAAGAGAATACATGATTATGGTATTCACATGTTTGGAATGCGATCAACAAGATATATCTTATGATATATAAATGATGGCATTCATGTGCTTGTTATGTGAACTTTACAGATATCATTTTCTTTATACTATGAGATTGGACAGATGTATTTTGGATAAGTCGAAAGATTGGAATGGATTATGTTTGACATCAGATAGTACGGTTTAAGTCTAGAACTTTATTCGATATTATTTCTGTAATTTTATAATAGTATAGATTTAGAAAAAGGACAACCTGCAGGATGGTTGACAACCTGTCACATTAGAAAATGTTGTGGGAATCGAACCCACAACCAAAGTGTGCAGGCCTTTATCGCATACCACTGGCCTACAAGAAGTCCCTGGTTAGAAGAAGCTAGTTTTATTTTATTAAGCGGTATGATTTATGAAGTTTAAGTCCATTTTTGGAATTATATACGATTAACCTCACCATAGATTAACTTATGTATATTTGATAACTTTTTCTACCCTTGTGTTTGAGACCCATCATTCTATCACATGAGCTGCTAACACTTTAAGAATGACAAATTCAACTTCATTTCGTTAAGACATGAAGTGGAAATTGGTCAAGGCACGAACAACGGTGACATTGTACCAAAATAAAGTAAGTATTAAACAATTTTTCAACATTAGAAAAATGATCTTGGGAACTAAAAACGTTTTTCTAGTGACATTATATCTGATGAATCAGATGGTACCTTAAATCATCACAAATTTATGACTTTATGATTGTTGGCTTTTTCATACCCATGCCCTCTACCATTCTCCATCAGAACTTGATGGTTAGATTTTCCTTCCATATCCATATTTCCACCTACGTTCTCCTATGTGGAAACCCAATGATGAGTTAATTTGGGTAACCGTTATGTATCATACCTCAATTTTTAAAATTTATTTTTAGTATTTCTTTTTACGATGTGGGTTTCATGAAAGAAACTGTCAAGTAGTAAACCATTTACAACCCCGACGAATTTCGTGGTCGAAATTCATTTTATGTGGGGTAGAATGTAAAAACCCAAGATTTTATGAGAATTATTCTTTTTAATGTAATTGATTTCTTGTGTTTTATGCGACACCAAATTTATCTTGTGCTATACGCAACACCTTATTAGCTTGCAGTATACGCAACACTATTCTTGGATCGTGTTACACACAATTTCAAATTAGATTGATAGTAGTTATTCTACCCACCATTGAGTGTGTATATATATATATATATTCAATTTATAAATGAAATATGGTTGGATTCTGTTATACGAGACAATAAAGGAGTCTTTAACTACACACAACCCTGAATTGTCTTGCATTACACGCAATCACGACCTTCTTCGATAGCGTGTGTTGTACACAATACCGGGTTTCACTAAACAATGATATATGGTTATAATATTATTATAGACTAGACATTATGAATATTATTAACTAAATTTTTAATTTTATAACATTATTATTCATCTTACACATTTTCTAGAACATGGTATGAGAACAAAATAAATTTTACCGGTAACATATATATTTTTCAAAAAATGCAGTTTTGCCGCCTTTTGATGGAGCAACCATTTTAAATATAAAATTTCAAGAGTTTATAAGTTAAATTTTACCAAATAAACTTCTTATTTTTAATCAAGATATAAAAATTTACATTGGATAATGTTTTGATATTTTTCTGATAACTTTCATATTTTAATTAATAGTAAAAAACACTATTTGAATTAAAAAGAATTTTTTTCATCATAAAAATTTATATGGTTAAATTATAATATTTAATGGTTTTAAAATATAAATTGAATATATTTTTAAAATTTAATATAATTTATATCATTAGAGTTGATTTTACATTGAATTCGTTGGTTAAATCAATTCAATCTTTTGCAATATTTAAAACAAAAACTCGTTTTCTTTCGACAACAGGATTAGTATTAATTTAATTTATGAAACTTCTGTGTATTGAATTTGAAAAAATGGATTCCATAATTGGAATTAGTGGGTCCAAATAATGTTAATATGCTACTTTTTATTTTTTGGGAATTATGAATAGTAACTACGGTAAATTTTATTTACCATAGTTAAAGGTAAATCGGGTAATTAAGGGTAAATATAGTATTATAAAATTACCATAACACCTTCAAAAACACTATTGGATGAATACATGTCGACCCATATCACCTAAGGGTCATAATAGATTAATTTCATGGACTTTGGACCACGAAAAGGACATATTTATTAATAAAACCAAAGAAAGTGACAATATGTCACTCTCTTTAATATTATAAGTATAATAATTTTAATTTTGTGATAAACATTATATATGTTCGAACATAAATAGTCTCCAGAACGATAATAAAATTATCTACATCATATTAATTTATTTATAATTTTTAGGGATTAAATAATTGTCATTAAAGGTGACACAATGGTGATGTTGAAATTATGTTATTGATTTAAATATCAAATACTGTTTTTAAAAAATATTAAAATTAATATTATATGAAGTATTTAATTTTATCCACGAATTTTATAGATATATATGGCATGTTATGAAGCTATTAAATATTTTAGTTCGAACATATATTCTCTTTGGTTTTTATTTAAATTCATGTAAATGAATATTGTCAAAATTGACAAAATTCTTATTTTATAAAATAACATAATATAAAATTGTTAAAAAATCACAAAAATATTTAAAAATTTTAAATTAAAATTATATAGTCTAAAATGTCATATAGTAACCAATTATGGACAATTCACAACACATAATTAATAATTTATAACAATTTAAAATTTACAATCTTATTAACAAAAATAATGTTAAAGAGATTAAATAAGGATAAATCATGTTGATAATGTTTAAAATTAATTCCCAACATATCTAAATTTTATTGTATTATGAGATTACAGCCCTATATCATCTAATATTATAATATAAGTCATTTCTGGAGGTTTTTAGGTGGGTTTTCTATTTATTATAAATTAATATTTCTTAAGTTTATAAAGGTGCCCCTCTCCTCCCTTATAAAAAGGATACCCCTTTCCTCTTCTCTTCACACCCTTTAGAGCCTTTATGATCGTCCAATACCTGCCCATTTCTCTTCTAAACTTTTCTATCAACATTATTTAGGTTCTGGTCTTCTCAAAATACCAACTCTAGTCCCTTAATAGGAAGCTTAAAGGAGGTGCGTTAAAGAAGAGGTAATCTCTTCTACTAATTCTTTCAAGTTTCTTTATTCTTAAACATCCTCTTATTTAGTTGTTTCGTTATGAAGTAAAAACATAATAATCACTAATATACTGATATTTGAATATAAATATGAAACAAACCGATTTCACCTTCTATCCATCCTAGGGAAAATGAAATCACCGCGCATGCGTACGTACAAAATACCATCTCCACGCTGTGGTGTAATCAGTTTTTCCACCACCTCCTTACTTGGATGGATATAATGGTGTAAAGAATAACTATATATAATTATTATAAAATCATACTGATTCTATGATATTATACCATCCACTCCAATTCTATTCAATAATTATGGGAATGATATCATCGCTCGTGCGTACGTACGGACTACCGTTTCCACGAATGCAATGACATTCATTCTTCATGATAACCATTCATGAATTATTATAAAGTATATATAATTAATATTAATGAAATATATGACATAAATATGCTACTTTATTTATGTATATATATATTTCATCCACTTAATTCCATTCAATTCAATAAGGAAATGAAAACAACGTTCATGCCTACGTATGACCTACCGTCTCCATGAACGGTTTATTTCATTCCATTTATCAATATATCATATATATGTATATACTGAATATATATTATATATAAATCATGTTTTATATTCTGGAATTAAGTAAATCAGGATATAATTAATAATATCAAGAACAACAAGTCGATACACGTATGACAAATGAAAAGATTTTACCCAAAACGATGCTTTAGCATTGAATTTACAAAAGAATGTGTAATATAAAGTCATAAGTGAACCATATATGATATCATAAAAATGAATATGATTCTGTAATAAGTCAGGGACATTATTTAAATCATTATACATGAGGTTTGGATACATACAAAGAATATCAGACATAAGGTAACGGATAACTTTTGCAATCTCGTTTTTATCCAAGATTGTCTATTCGTATGTATATACTGGGGTTATATTTATCATCCATGTCCCTAATTTCTAAAAATGGTTTCATGTATTCTTAAATACCTTTTTATCCTTTTTTTAAATTTTTCCACATCGTATGGATGGAATCTTTCATTTGTTTACCATATGAGGAACTTTTTGGCTTTTTGGAAAAAGTACGAGGAAAATGTTTTTTTTTACATATATGTCATGAACAGATTTTTTTGGTTTCATAATTCCATACATTAATGAAGTTTAATCTACAATATTTCAAGTTTATTTTCAATAAAATCCTTTTCTTTTAATATTTTGTGGAATTTTGTGAAAAGAAAATGATATTTAAGAATAAAGGATATTTTCCTTAAGAATTATCTTCAAGTGTTTTATCAAAACCATTTTCCATCTAAGATGACATTATTTAATATGTGTATTATTCAAGTATAATAACTCTATGATTTACATGCTTTCACTTTTCTTATGATGAAATGATATCCATTTTTTTATATGGATTATGTTATGATGGGATGATGTTTATGCAAACCATTTTTATTCTTTGGGTTATGATGAATGATTTTTTTTTATATTATAGCATAAGTAAGAATGATTTCATTATGAGATGGGTAGGACCTATATCTACCTCCAATGAATTGGGTAAAGATTTATATCTCATGAGATAGACATGGATGGAACGGTATGTTAATCTGGTTCAGTGTTACAGGACTGGAACGAGGATTGAACTCGGTTCAGTAAGGGGCTTTGTCTACTAAGATGGTCTTGTCAGTAATGCCCTGGCTACTATGGAAATCATACCATGTGATTAATGTTTTTCTACAATTACATGTTTTATTCCCATGATATTTTATCATGATATATGTCCCATTATGATCTATGCCTTACGTACTTCCTTGTTTTATGTCATTTCTCGAGGTTTTGATTTTTAAAAATTATGTTCATGACTTTTTTAAGTTAAAATCTATATGGTTTGTTTTATTTTCTCCATTCTTACCCTTACTGAGCATTTTAGCTCACCCTTTATATGTTTTCTTTTCCCCAGGATATAAATAATGGTTCTAGGTAAGAAAACGAAAGGAAAAGATCTTTATGGGAGATGTTGAAGATATTTTAAAATGATTAGAAGATTATTTTCTGAGTTTCCAAAGACACTAAACTATTACGGTCCTTGAGTGTTGGTTTATTTATGTATTAAGTATTCCTCAAAAGTAATGTAATGTCTATGTATGTCAAGCTTTGGGTCTCTACAGTACTAGTGTTAATGAATGTTTTCTCAAAATATAATTGTCTGAAATCAACATTTTATGAATGAAAATATAAAATAAATGATGATAATTATATGACTAGGTAGTAAAGTTCATTATTATGAAAATCAAATTAGATAAAAGTGATTCGGTTTAGGATTGGATTCCATCCTATAATGCTACCACAATGCTTTTTTATGTAATTATTGTTTTATTAATTTTTGAATGAATAGATTAAAAACAGTTGGTCCCATTCCACCACATATTTATTTTTATTGATTGTTAAAATAATCAACCCAATATCCTTGGTTAAACTATTCTCCTTGGAATGTTTTAAAGGCACATAGTGTATCACTTGGATAACCTAATAAATTCTAAATAAGGAATTTTTTATCAAAACTTCCCAAATCAGTCCATTAGTACTTCCCTACAAGTTTATTAACCCCAAAATACTTGTCCACCAAACCCTTTATCACCCAATTGGTGTCATCCAAAACCAAGAATATAAATAATTATTCCATTAATAAAATAAATTCAGAATATTTATTTTTTAAATAAAAATAAAATTTCTTTCTATTAAAATTATAAAATAATAATAGAAAATAGTTTAATAAATAAAAAATAGATAAACTAATTTGAAAAAACTATGAATCCATCATTAAATCAAGTCGTCTCCCCTTTCCCAACAACCAAATGGTTCTACCCCTCCACTAATAGGGAATCAATGGGGGTAGACAGGGCATAAATCATAATAAAATCAAAAATAAATATATGTAGTAATTAAAGAGTTTCTATCCATTGTAGTAGTAGTTGGTGTCCTCTCCTAATTCTCTGAACCACCCTCTAGTGAAACCTCATTATATTTATATCCACAGAAACCTATTAATATTACTCAAATTAATCATTCCTAATATTTTGGTATGTTGAATATATCAATTAAAAGATATTGATAATTAAATCTTCTAAATTATAGAGTATTTCCATATTCCTGGTCTGAGATAAAATTTATTAGTGGAGGAGGAATCATACGCCATTGAAAATACACTATTTACCCAGTAGTATATCATGTTCTACCATAGAATCTATAGTGGAATGTACTACTGATGGCCTGATGGTGGCATGTTCTACCGTTAGACCTGAGAAACAGTAGTTGGATTATTCCATATATTCATGGTTCATGGGTGGTGCTTTTCTTTAGAATTAGTTTTCCTACCATACCTATAATAATAGTGGAATTCTTTATTAACTCATCCTCATAAATTTTTATATGTGGTGGTGTCAAAAGATACCAAAGAATAGTTTCAACTTCCTCAACAACCTCCTTAGATCAACACATGATAGCATGATTACATCTCGCAAAAGGTGGGTAATGATGGTGTAAATGGAGCTCAAGAAGTGATGCATGACCATGAAAATGGAGAGCCTCATCAATGGAGGTATATTTTCTCTTTATTTGAGGTTATCCTTAGAGTTGATAAACATGAGTAGGGATTCAAATAGTATATATGAGGATATCTGGTGGTATGGTGGTGATTACCAGTGGTGAGTGGAGACTTCCTCTGGATCCATAAATATATAAATAGTAGCTAATGTTGTATCGTTACACCAATGGTACCATAGTTGAATGTAATTCATGATGCATGGGATTCATGGAACCAGCTTTCATGAATGGAATCCAGCAAGGGTAGTTCGACAGTGGCGTGGTTGATGAGGCAACATGACTCTTCTTTGACAGCTGGATCCTAGAGTGTGACAGATCCTGACAAGAGGGCTTCAAGTGGTTTATAATTGATCTTTTTGGTGTAAATAGTTCTTGCTAAGGTGGAATCATCCAGACCCATCATTGGCCCATCAATAGCATATGTGATACCATTTCAATAATTAAACCATAATGATCCACACATTTATCAATTTAATTTCAGCCTTCTTAAAGATACTTCATATAGTTTAAATCACATTAAATTACTTACATACCGTAATAAAATATTTATAAAAAATAATTAATGAAATATGAATAATTTTCATAAGTTAAGGAACTAATACCGATGAAATATTTACATGGAATTATGAATAGTAATATGACCTTTATGAATAGCAATCCAACCAAATGAATAGTAACATAACCTATGAAATTATAAATAGAAATTATTCATCTTATAAATTAAATTATGGTATAATTATATCATAGGTTAACTAAATAATTGTTTCAGAAATTATTAATTAAGTGTTAGAATTTGTGTTAGTCATATATATTTAAATAAATTTTAATGATTAATTTATTAATTTAAAATAATTTTACTTAAATAAAATGTATTAATAAACAAATATTTTGATGTATTATGTTTTTAATATAATTCAATGAGACCTTATATAAATTTTCAACGTGTTATAAAAGCGGTTATATTTTTAAAATATGTATCTCCCATATAAATAAAAATTTCAATTAAAAAAATAATGATATTAATAAAATTAATTTCATATAATATATATAGTTTTATAATAATTCTATTGAAAAATGGTTATTGTGATTTTTTGGGATTCTCTAAAATCCTTGAATTTTTATGAATATTAAAATGTGATATTTTATAATAAAGGGTAAATATAGGAATTATGGAGTCATAGATGTTGGAAGGTTGATATAAGATCCAAATATATAACTATAATTCATTATATTTATATATTTATATATAACTCTCAAACTATTCATAGTTTTGATCCAAAAAATAAATTAATGAATTTAATAACGAGAAAACACCCCTCTCCTCAGCTATAAGTAACACCTCTCACCACCACCTTTTCTTCACTCTCAATTTTTGAGACTAGTAAAAATTAGACCATATACTCTTCTATATTCCCTCCCCCACATTTTATAGCTCTATGTCTCCTCAAAATACCAAAACATTTTCTATGTTGCGGTTCCCAAGGAGAATAGATTCAATACGTAAATTCATATTTCTTCTCTTTTAATTTTTTTTCATGTTCTTTTTTTATTCTCTCCTAACATCCCCTCATCCAAATGTAATGATAACTCCAGTTTATTAAATATAATTTAATTATATCATTTTAATGAATGAACTATCAATAAAATCCTCCCTCTCCATCCCTTTGATTCTAAAAATTAAAATGATGACTAGGATGTGTCAATTTACCCACATTATGTGGGATCCATTTTAATTTTCATATAACACCATCAAGGATTTTAATAAAACCATTATAATGGTTCATTTTTTTGAAAAATGTATGTTACAACCCTCTTTATGTTTTGGAACTAACATATATATAATTCTAAATGATAAAAGAATACTGGTTCGTTATGACCAAAAAATCACCAAAATTAACTTACAATGATCATCATTAAAATATTTCTATTCACTCATCCTCATAAAATATATCCAAATTCTTTATAATTCTATTTTTACTTATATAATATAACTAATAACATATGATAACAATTTTTTATATTTATCCACTTTCACCTGAACATATATTCATCTATACAAGGGAACCAATCATGAAAACATAGAATACGAACCCTCCTGAACGATTAAATTAAACTCTATAACTCATCGAAAAGACTATAAATGAACTTAATAAAAACCAAATGAATCAGATTTAAGTATAAAATGTCATGTATTTGTTAATTAATCAGTCTAATTCCATTATACTAGATATTAAAGTGAATAAAGAATCCAAACATTACGTAATAGGAATTCTCAAACCCAACTCCATTTCTAAGTGGTTTTCCCTCCTTGACAACATTTTTAGTATGTATATTTTTTATATCATAACTAAATGTAATTTAATTAATATTAAATTTCTTTTTATGGTATTTACATGTTTTCAACTTTAGTTTATGACAAACACAATGTTTTCCAAAATAAAACTTCTTTCAAAAAACACTCTTTTTATTTATCTTGAGATTCATTCCTCTTCTCTCGAGATTGATGATTCCTATATCAATAATTATAGTCCCCATATCTTAGAAATATTTTATTGATTGATTTGTTCTTTATTAAATAAAACCCATTCCTTTCTAAGGGTGATATTGAGTTCAATATTGATATACGGTCTATGTGGAAAGCATAATAATGAAAATGTTATGATGTCATTGGTGAAACCAAAATAATATAGATCATGTAAATGTAATGACTTTATGGGTATTTATTGAATTATATAGTTCTCCAATTAATTGTGTAATACTATGTATCTTATTTGAAAAAGAGAATTATTTGCAAACATGACCCTAGGGTTTTTTAGCCCAATGTATAGTGGTTGACCACTAAGGCATGATGTATCATTTTTATGCATATCCAAATTCCATATCTTTATCTAATGAAAAATATCATGGTTATGATGATAATTATTATAATAACCCATTTTATATTGTTTTATATTATTATCTATAAAGTTACTGAGATTTTATCTCACCCCTTTCTTTGATCTATATCCACGGGTGATTATGTGTACTAAGGAGAAAATGAGGGCCAATAAGAATCTAGAGAAGAAGGAATTGAATAATTTTTTATGATTTATTTATTAAATTTTATGTATGGTTCGGATTTTCTTGAACACCAAACCTTTGGACCATGGTCATGTAATTATTTTTGTCTATAAAATGGTGTTATACTAATGTAAGGATAAAAATTGGGTCTATATAGTGGGTTCAAGATAAGAGATTCATTAATTTATGAATTAATATTGGAGAAACTTAGTGAAAAACCCGTACTATGTGTCTAAGTATAAGTAAGATCCCATATATGTTTTCTTTTAGAAAATGTTATACATTGAAATACCACAATATATTTCTTTAGATTAAATTTCACTGAGGGATAAATTATTGATGACTTTTTTACATAAGTTTTTTTATAACCTATTTTGTTTTAGAATATGGTGGGGACAATGTAAAACTGGGATAGGAAATGATGTGATAGACAATGAAATTATTGCTCGGATGACATATATAATGCCTTCGGAGGTGGAGTTCAAAATTTTTGGGTGATTCATAAACATATATCTTATTTTATGAACAAAACTTGAATAATTTATAATTTCTAACTTCCCTTAAGAGGTAGTAACTATATATTGAGTCCTTTACGTAGCCTCATCAATAAAACATTAAGTTAATCTTTTGATCCACTAATCATGGAACAGTGGGTAAACACAATTGATAATATCTTTTTTATACTTCACTATTCAGAGATGGGGAAGGTGACTCATTCTATTTATCTTCTACATAGAGAGGCAAACCAATGTTGGGAGTCAATTTGGAACACTAATCCAATGGAAACAAATTGAAGATATGGAGTGTGAAGACATTAATATAATTTTATTAACAATTATTTAAAAGGATATATTCATAAAAAATGGATATATAATTCATAGAGATTATGAAAATGGAAGGATAATCACTCATGGTCTATGAATAAATGTTCACATTGCTTTCTAGGTATGCCTCAGTTTTTTTATAAACAATAATTGAAAAATCGATATATTCTTTAGTGGTTTAAAACCAATCCTTCCAAAGTTTATTGAAATAAAATAATTCTAGAGTTATGAAGAAGTCATTTGATTTTCACTCAAATTGGATATGAAGTTTGTAAAATGGTACAATGGATCTGGTGGTAAGAAACAAAAAATTTACATTCAAGCCAGAGTATCTAATGAGAAAGGTGAAAAGAAAAATCAACCAACAATATGACAGAAATTTGGGAATAAGCATCATGGGAACTTCCTTAAAGAGATGGGGAAATTCTTTAAGTGTCAGAGAAAAGGTCTCTAAGCTCGTTAATGTCGAAAATATATGATGAATAAGGGAAATGTGGGGGAGGAAATCAGAGCACCACCCATGGGCCAATGCTAAAAAAGTATTGAGAAGGGGAACTATGAATGACAATGTACTAATCCTTGAGTCCTCAAGTGTAATCAGTTTCATTATCCACCAAAGAAAAATGAGAAAGTCCATGATTATTTCATCAATTATTACAAATTTTATAAAGAAAAAAATTCATACAAGGTAAACATCCTATTCAATCAAAAATGGAAAAGCTTTATTTGATTCTCGTTCTACACATTCCATTATAACTTGAATGTTTTTTAAAACTATTAAATCAAATACCTGAAAACATTAAGTAAATATATCTTTAAAAACAACTAATGGTGAAATAATTATAACCCAACTGTTTGACTCATCTCTTGTTTGAATATGTGGGATGTTTCTTCTAGTTATTCTCGTGATACTTACCTTGGTGGAATTTGATGAAATAATTGGAAAAGATTGGCTCACGTTTTGAAGAGAACATATAAACTGTTAGTAAAAATAACAACATTTCATATTCTAAACCACCCCATGATGTTCTATAATTGAAAAAAATATTATGAATTTACAATAAAAAATCCTTCAATGGTGTGGGTGACGCTTCCCTTTAAATTACAATACCTAGCCCAAATGGTTGATTCAAAGAAATGTATCAACCAAGGGGAAATTCCAATATTGAGAGAGTAGATTGATGCATTCCCTGAATAGTTAGTGGAACATCCCTTTGATCATTAGGTAATGTTCTCAATAGATTATATACTTGGAGTTTTTCCTATCAGAAAGTGTCATGATGGGATGGATCTTATGGAACTGGAATAGTTAAAGAAGAAGCTGCAATATAATTTGGACAAAGGGTTCATACTCCCCAATGCACCCACACTCTTTGTCAAAAATAAGGGCGGATCAATGCAACTATGCATCAATTTTTACAAACATAACAAGATCACCATAATGAACAATTATCCCTTATAAGGATTAGCGACTTGTTCGATCAGTTATTAGAAGCTAAGTAATTCTCGAATGTAGATCTTCATTCTAGATATAATTAGCTAAAGATGAAGAAGAAATATATTCTGAATATTTTATTACATACAAGGTATGTGCAATATGAATTTCTAGTGATTCCATTCAGACATACTAATTCCCTTGAAAACAACATGGATTTTATGAATAAAGTTTTTAGACATTACCATGAAAAATAGTTGGAAGTGTTTATTAATTATATTCTGATCTACTCCAAGAGTAAAGAGGGTCATGAAGAACATCTAATGATTGTACTAGATACATTGAGGAAGGTGAAATTGTAATCCAACATCATAAAGTGTCACATTTGGAAGCAAAAAGTCGCATTATTGGGACACATGATCACAATTGACGGAATTTCTATGGACCCATAAAAAAGGAAATTGAAGAATAAACCAGACCATCTATTTTCACAGAAATTCATAGTGTTGCTAGACTATCTTGGTACTACTGATTATTTATGAGAAATTTTCGATGCTTTTCTTTCCTGATAACTAAGTAAACAAGGATAGGGGTAAAGTATTTATGGATGGATTAATGTGAGGAAAGCATCAAGGAGCTAAAGAAGAGGCTAATCAATGCACATGTCCTCACATTACTGAAAAGTGGAGAATGTTTTGTGATATACAGTGATTCTTCAAAGAATGGATTGGGTTGTGTACTCCTGAAAAATGATAAATTTATATCCTACGCATCATGAAATTTAACGATCCATGAGAAGAACTAAGTAATTCATGATTTGGATCTAGCATAGATGATTTATTCCATGAAATTCTAGTGGTACTACCTCTATAGTGTCAAGTGTGAAATATATACCAATCAAATGTTCCTAAAGTATATATTCACAAAAGGATCTCAACATGTGTTATAGGAGATGGTTACAGCTAATAAAATACTATGATTACTCTATTCACTATCATCCTAGTAAGTTGAACAAGGTTAGTGATTTTCTTTTTAGAAAATAACCTGCTACTCTATCCAAGTTGCGAATTGAGAAACACTGTAATGACCTACTAATTATCATTGGCTTGATAGAAAACGAGTCATTACTAGGCCTTAAGTCACCAAGATGCTAAAGTCTGGAAATAAATTCCCAAGGGTTTCAAATAAAGGTGGTGGATGATTTACCCTTCATGAATAATACCATTAACCAAATATCTAACTACATGATGCATGAACAAATGAAAGACAACCCAATAACTTCATATATCTAATAACCACATTAAAGTGTTGAACAATAGAAGACCAAACAAGTATAAAGGTAAAGAGTGCATAAACAAAAAAATAATCACAGGAGACCACAAGACTCCATGATCCACAAGATCCATGCTTCACAATCATCGATCAACCCAAGTATCATGAGGTGGTGCTAAAGATATGTGACACTATACATTTTCCCATGTCTAGAAAGAAGGTTTCTGCAAAAGCACAAAAGTTCCAAAGTAGGGGTGAGTAATAAAATCAGTAAATATTTCCCCAATTACTTCCCTACTCATGACACTACGATATAACTATTAGCACATTTTATAAATCACTTTATATAAAACAATTTAACAAAACATTTTATAACCAAATATAAACAACCTCGAAAACCATTTACAACCAAGTGAAAACAAAATTAAATGAATCCAATTTCCAGCCAGTTATTTTTCCAAAAAATAAATAATTAAGGCTTAAAAACCAATTCTTATTACCATTTCAAATATCAATTACATAGTTTACAACACAGCCACACATGCATGTTTCATTTGATAGTTCCAGACTCATGAGCAGTCTCTCATCCAATTACCTTCTATCCAATGACACACGCCCCCGATCTAGGGTCACACACTATGTACCCCAATGGTAACCATCCATTATTTAGGGCCACTTTGATCATGAACTCACACAAAATTCAATGTATACCAAAACCATTCCAAATAACCATTTCTATTCATTTAAATAAAATTGTACTTTTATTAAAAATTAAAGAATAAACCAATTTCAATACAACCATTCCGTTTCAATAAACATCTCCTTTTTTTAAAACAACAACTCAAATCCATGTTCCACAATTATAGATAATTTCCAATTTAAAATCCATATTCTAAAACCAATAACAAAATCAATTTATTCAAAACACCCAATTTTCCATATTCCTACAATTTACCAAACCATTACAAAAGAAGGGTTCCAGTAATTAATAACTAGACAATTCATGTTAAATTTATCACAAGTAAATAAATTTCTACACAATCCCATCAATTATACAATGCGGAGTTGATAAATATGCCTCCAACCTCAAATGTTTTGGTGAAACATGACACAGATGAATAACGCTTAAGAAAAGTTGGTCAATTCATTCTTGAACCTCATTAGATATCTTATCCTATCATGATCAAGACCAAAACTCAACTTCTTTGGAATCCACACTCATTTATCTACCCATAATGGGTATAGATCTGAGAAATCATGAAGAGAGGAAAATTAGATCTATGTAGATCTAGGAAATATATCAAGAACAATGAAGAACTATCACATACCTCTAGAATCCGAGTTCGAAACACCAAGAGACTCCTTCAAATTGACACCATGTATCATGGGAGAGGTTGTTCTACCTTCAAAAAAGAGAAATCCCAAGTTATATATTTTTAAGAACAAAAACATGTGAAGTCTGGGTTTTTAAGTTCTCACATAAACCATCTGCACAGTTAGAATGCACGTTTAGACAATCCATGAACTAACCATGCATTATCTACTACCTATATAGACCCTTTCACGACCTCCTCGAACAGTCTCCCTAATAGTGTGAAAACTGTTCCAATACTCTCTTCCTCAACCTGTCATTTTGCATGGTTTCTACTAGGATGACTGAATGGATTTAATAAACAGTGTCAATCCCATGTGCCTCTCCTTTTTCCCCCAAAAAATACTGAAATCCACCACACTCTCCCAACACACCTTATTATACTTTATTTCCATAAAAAACAAATAAAGTGTAACGTGCAACAAAATAAGGGTACTACATTCTCCCCACCATCTCTCTTTCCATCCAATGAAAGTAGAAAACCATTACTTCTCTAAAAGAGTTCTAGCCATTTCTATTTTATTTCAATCTCAAGTTCCCAAGTATCTTTCTTAATATGACCATGCTACCATAAAACTCATACCAGTCCGATGATTTTTTAAGGCAAGACATTATCTTGACTATCCACAATCCATACAGGGATATGTATAAATGAACCATCTAGATCTAGATCAACGTGATCCCATCTGTTCATATTGTCAGGATCAGGATGATAATTTTTCAACTGAGAAATGTGGAACACATTATGCACCGAACTAAACCATGGTGGTAATTCCAACTAGTATGCCACCTCTCTAACCCGTTCTAGTATCTCGAAAGGGTGTATATATCTAAGAGATAACTTTCCATGCTTCCCAAATCGACGATGTCCAAGTCTTTGAGAGATCCTCATGAACACAAGATCACTCGTGAAAAAAGACAACGACCTTCAATGATGATCTACATAATATTTCTAACTACTCTAAGCTGTCTCCATCCTCTTTCTAATTAACAAAATCTTCTCCATTGTTTCTTGAAAAATTCATGGCCCAACTACTGATGTCTCACCTATTTCTACCCAACATATTGGACAATGACGAGTACATCCATTCATTGCTTCAAACGAAGCCATATGTATTGAGGCATGACAGATGTTATTATACGATAACTCCACTAATAGTAATTTATCCTCCCATGAGCCACCAAAATCAATTACACAATCATAAAACATGTCTTCCAACATTTGTGTCATCTTCTCAGACTAGCCGTCTTTCTGAGGATGATATGTCGTGCTCAATTGTGTCACAAGGGATTTCTGTAAGGAATTCCTGAAACGATATGTGAACCTCAGATCTCTCTCTGAGAGGATTGGAAAAAGTAAGCCATTCCTTTTTAAAACTTCTTGGATGTATATTTCAGAATTATTTTCCACCATATGAGTTTCATAAATTAGTATGAAATTGTCCGACTTGGTAATACGATCGACTATCACCTATAAGGCATCATGATTACAGACTTTTCATGTAATAACTGTAACAAAATCCATCGTTATCCACTCCCATTTCCATACTAGGATAGGTAAACACTGCAATATACATACTGTTCTCTAATTCTCAACTTTATCCTACTAACATGTTAAGCACTGTGAGATGAACTCGACCACTTTCATTTTGATGGTTTTCCACCAAAAATGCGCATTCAATTCCTTATAATTCTTCTTTGTTACTAGATGTACAAATTATCTCAAATGGTGGTAAGCATGAGGGAGTTGTTCATGAAAGTAAAATGGTATAACCATTTAATTTCTAAAACACAAAACTGAACTTCCATGAAGTTTCCATCCCTCAATGATCTCCCCACCATTTAGTTTTGAACTCATAACCATACATTCTGCATTAGATGTTTGTGCCACTATGACCATATTTACAAAATCCTGAAAATTCATATCTGAAATGAAAACCACAAAATCACCTCGTTCTTCACATTCCACATGCAAGTCGGCTAGGAGTGACATCAAATTCCATTCATTTATTTCATCTCTCACCAACTGAGCATATGAATTTCTACTCAATGCATCTACCACCGAAGTCCATTTTAATGGTGTATACATCACATAAAAGTGAACTATTTGAAGTTACATTGTTCATCTCCTTTGCCTCATATTCAATTCTTACTATGAGAAAATATGTTTCAAGATTTTGTTTTCTATGAACATAGAAATTTCTCATCAAAGATATAATTTCTCCAATTTCAAATCATAGACAACTATAGATTACTCAAAATCGGGTGTTGGATAATTCTTATCATGCAACCTCAATTACCTTGAACCATAAAAAACTAGATGGTCTCCTTGCATGAGAACACAACCCAACCATAATCATAAAGCATCATAGTAAAACACATACCCCTTCCACGATTCTAGAAAAATTAAGATAGGTACCGATGTTAGATAAACTTTTAGTTCCTGGAAGGACTTCTTACATTCCTCTTCCAATTGGAATGAAGCATTCTTCTCCGTCATAGTTGACATTAGTGAAGCTAGTCAGGATAAATAATGCACAAATCTTCAATAGAAACCAGCTAGACCAAGAAAACAATGTATCTCAGAAACATTCATCCGTGGTTTCCATTAGATAATAGCTTTTATCATTACAAGATAAACAGAAATGCCTTTATCAGAAATGGCATGGCCAAGAAAAGATATATAATGTATCCAAAATTCCCACTTTGAAAATTTGGAATACAAATAGTGATGTCTCAATATTTATAACATTGTTTCCTGGTGTTCTTCATGGTTATCCCTTGTCCTTGAATACACTATGATTATATCCACAAAAATCACAAATAAAGAATCTAGATATCACTGAATTATTTGTTTCATCAAATACCTAATGACTACTGGGGAATTCATAAGACCGAAAGGCATGAATAAAAACTCATAGTGGCCATATCTACTTCTAAAAGTTGGCTTTGGAATAAATTCATTCTGAACTCTCATTTGGTGATATCCTGATCCCAAATCAATTTTTGAGAACCATTGAGCTCCCCTTAATTGATCGAACAGATCATCAATCCGTGGAAGGGGATATGTGTTGTTTATAATAACATAGTTAAACTTATAATAATCAACACACATATAAAGACTTCTATATTATATCCTTACAAACAAAACTGGTTCTTCCAACAGAGATGTACATGTCCGAATAAAACCCTTTCTTTCCATCTCATCCAACAGTAGTTTCAATTCTCGTAACTCTGTCAGTTCCATCATATAAGATGGAATGGTAGTAAGACTAGTCATTGTAGTAATATCAATTGTAAACTCTACATCCCTTATTAGGGGTTACTTTAATAAGTTTTTGGGGGATGACAATTATAAATTTATCCACAACTGTTGGAAAAATATTTTCCCCAATCTCTTCCACTGATTCCAAATTCAGTACTGCAAAATCATAACATATAGTTCCCACTATAGGTTCTAGGAAGCTCTTTTCATCATTCTTTTCTATCCCCTACCTTCTAAAGAGATTTTCGGTGTCATCCCCAATCATAAAACAAACTCTTCTCCTATAACAGTCGATGTGAGCCATGAACATCGCCAAAAAATCCATACCCAGGATTACATCATATAAATCCATGTCCAACACCGATAAGTCCCATTTTATCTCATCTCTATCAACAGTTTTAGCACATTCTCTACACACAAAAGCTTTTCATTCTCTTTCCCCAACAAAATATTGCAGATTTATAATAGAAGGCATAATTCCCAACATTAAACACAGAAAATAAATAGGATGAGATGTGATTATAGAATGTGATGCAGCAGTATTTAAGATCACTTGCACAAGGGTAGAATTCAAAAGAATCATATCTCACACCATAGACGGTCCATCATGGTCATTGAATATACTCATATCATATCTATATAATTGTTGCATCGCTGAACTGTTATCCTTGTTTCCTTACTAAGATTTCCTTAATTGTGGAGTCATGGTATTTATAGAATCACCATGGCGAGCTCTTCTCTATTCATGAGACTGATTATATTGTCCTCATCCTCTCAAATCTTACGATTCTTTCGATGATTGAGAAGTTTCTCGAGCACCCGAATATAGAGTACTATGACAATAGTACTGAAAATAGCCCTCTATTTATGATGTTAAACAAACCACATTAAAAACAACCTTCTTTTCTCATGGGTCATGCGAGAAGGTTCACTAATCCATCCGTGTGATTCTGATTTCAACATCGACCTTGGAAATATGTGTCCCTTTTCTGCTTTATCCCCACATTGTAGGTCCCAACATTCCATGTAGGTATCATCATACCTCCTCCCATAGATCCCGATATTTCATGTTCATCCATAGTCTCTTTGTTCACCTTATTTGTGTAATTCGTAATATACAGCACCACAAAATCTGATATAATCTCCTGCCTTAGAACCGATTTAAAGATGTGTACCTTCAATTACACACATGACTCAAATTCTAGTGAAAAGATAAATAAATTCATGAATTTAGCCACATGATCCACGATTGAGATATTATCCCACATTATGATAAATATTTCCATCATATTTGAGATTTTGAACATATGAGGATAGAATTGTTTGTTGAAAAATTCCTCAAAATCCTCCCATGTAAGTCCTCAATCCAATTTATCCTGCACCTCAAAATCTTACCACGGGTGTGCAAGATCCTTGAGTATATAAATAACTTTCTTGACTTTGAGCTCTGATGGTTTGTCAATGAAATCGATGGTACGATTCATCCTACCCTATAAGGCCCCAGCCTTAAACCTTACTTAATCTTGAGTTATTACAAGATTACACATTGAGGATCTTTTCAGGTTTAGAGTTTTAGAGAATTAGATCATGAAACTTGCATTACATTCCACATTTAAACAAAGTGGTTACATAAAAGTCAGCATTCATTCTTCCCATCAACGGGAACATATTTAAAATATAACACGGATTCTTTCTTGACACATCCTTGACACTATCATCACATCATGTACCTTTCCCTTGACCTGTGAAAAATATTTCAAAAACTTGGGATGAGCATAAAAAGCTCAGTAAGAGTTATAAAAATATGGAAAGGAAACATGAGTTCATATATACATAAGAATGAAATCATACTTTACCCATAAAACAAAGGCACTTTAACATACCTCATCAAACCATGAATAAATCATAGAAATCATAAGACATAAAGGTAACTTGAGGCATTCATAACATTCTTATGTAGGGAGTAACCCTCTTGGTTACGTTTGGAATACCCATCACAGTATATTCCCTAAATCTCTTCGGAGAAACCTTAACGTTTCACTCCTTCGCGTTACCCAATGCATTGGAGAGCTATATCGGGCTCACCCGCCCTTAGTTTATCACGGAACCACCCGTTCTTCATAACAATGCCCAAGAACCATAACATAATCGTATCACATAAACATGAATAAAGGAAACATAACATTTCCACATTTCAATCACAATATAACATATTAGGATATTGAAATAATGAATCCATTCAAAAAGAAACCATTTCCAAAACCATTTAAAACATTTAATAAAGAGATTTTTGAATCAAAGTGTCCCATACCACCTTGAAGCTTTTAACATTTTAAACCATTAATATCCATATAAATAAATCCTTAAAACCATTTTGAAAACATGGATATTAATAAGAACAAATAATTAAAACATTTAAAACGATATTTTGGTTAAAGGGGTTTTACCAAAATTAGAGACACTTGAATACAATAATCAAGGAATAACATTTAGTCAGAACTTTATAATATCATGAGAATAAAAGGATTCATGATATAATACTCCAAAGGACAGTATATACACCATATAAGAGTGAATTGGTGCATAACAACAATGAACCCTCAATAGAAATGTCAAATGTGATGAAATACCTTATAAAGAAGGTATCCTTAAATTAAGGACAAATAAATCTCAAAAAAATATGTGTGACAAATATATAGACACCCAATATAATTGGATATTAAGTGTAAAACAATAAAAGGTCATTCACACATATTCAATGGATGACATATTTAATGACTACAAGTTGAACCCAAAGAAATCGAAATTGGGTTAAGAAGTTCCCTTGACAGCCTAACGGCATCACATCAAAATGAGTTGATGAGAGATAAAAAGAGTATCTCATCACTTGGACACAAAATTTACATCATTAAGGATATATGAGAACATATCCCAACATAACAATATGTAAATTAAAAGACCCAATAAAAGAAGTCTTTTAAAAAGAGGAAGGGTGAAAGGTTCCCTTACCGAATTGGGTATCTTTCAAAACATACACCCCATGAAAGAAGGGCAATAAATCATTGATGTAAATACTCATAAACGAAAGTATATTACACAAAGAGTAGAATAATGGGCAGTACATACACCACTCAAAGGAAATTGTGGCAAATGTAGCATAAATCTCACGGGGATAAAAGTGAGATGAAAAATCCCTTACGAAAACTCGGCAGCCTAACGGCGCCACATAACTTCCAAAAGGATTGATGAGAGAGAATATGGTCTCTCATCACATGAACATAAAAATTACAGTAGGAGTAATATAAAATAACATCCCAATCATAATAAAGATGAGCTTAAAAGAAATTACATAAAAGAATGTACTTAAAAAGAAAGAGAGGTATAGGATCCCTTACCTCGGGTCCGACTTGACTCGATCATTCTTTAATCTCCTGAATAATAAACTTGAGTTAATTTCTAATTCCTTAAGAACCCTTTTCAAGTTCATTATTACTTTTATACCACTTACTACCTTGTCATAAACATTATGTAATCATTTAAGTTAATAATATTTGTTTTGCCGATATTTGGTTCTTAAGTCGAAAGTGGTCTTCTTACAATTACATGTTGTTCGTGTGGCCAAATGTTTATTATATCCAGAATTGTATTCATTATGTAGATATCATATATTTCATATATATCCAGTACATGCATGCATTTATAACATTACATAATCATTTAGAGGTAAGAAATGAAATGCACCGTTCATGGAGACGGTAAGCCGTACGTACGCATGAACACTACTTTCATTTCTATTTCGTATTTTATAGAATGGAATAATAATGATATAAAGGTATATTATAATTCCAGTATAATATCATATATAATATCATATTTCCATCCTTTATACATCCCACATATGGTATTTAACGAATCAAATCACTTTGAGGGGGCGGTAGTCCGCACTTCCTTAAATGAAGATATCGCGTATACCCATAATGGAAGCCACAAAGGTAAGACAAAAATGAAAAATACAGAAGCATAAATAAAACATAAACATATTATATATCATATATAAAAATAGTGACATCATAATGGCCACCTTTGAAGGTGTTAAATGAGTATTGAACAATCATCGTTTCGGGAGGCAGAATTTCACCGTCCACGGAAACCGTATGTTCTTTAACCATTTGATGTAGTTGTGTGAGAGTGTAGCTAAAATAAATCTTGTAACAACATCCTAGTATATTGAAGATACTGGTGTTGTTACAAAAGAAGTAAATAAAAAGAGATTATAGGTTTGGAGAAGCAAAATAAAACAAATGAACAAGAGAGAATGAGTTACCTTTAAAAGTGTAATCTCCTTTTGATTTGAGCCTAAAGGCTTCCTTTGAAAGGATTCTGCCCAAAGGGGATCCTCTAGGATGAGGAGAGGGATGTTGAGAGAGTAAATGGGCAGGGGTTGGCCGAGCCAAAGGCTTGAGGGGTGTGGGAAAAGAGGTAGAGGTGGGGGCCTTTTATAAGAGGAGAGGAGGGGCACTTTTGGAAAGCAATGAAATATTACATTATTTGAAAATGCTTTTCGGTTCTAAAGGGTCCCACATTGATAGACTTCGTGGATAAGGTGATAAGGCATCGAAATCCACTCATCCAATTGGTTTTTTCCATGTGTATATTGTAGATTTTTCATTATCTTTCCATTTTAATTAAATTGTCAAATAATGATGTCATCGCTGCATCATTATTATGTCATAAATAATTTAATTTATTTAATGTCTAAAAATTATAAAAAAAATACTATGATATAGGAAATCTTTTTAGCTTTCCAATGATTATTTATAATCAAAATTTGGACTTGTATAACCCCACTTAAAAATTTTTTTAGTAAAACATACTATGTTAGTGTCATTTTCACTTTAACATTAAAAAAGTATTTTATGTTATTTCCCAACAAAAGTGGATCCATGGGGTCCCCAAGTTAGGCCATGGCTTGTCTTGGTCGGCCATGACATAACCAATAGGGTTGGGACATGTGTCTAGGTCATTTTATATTATTAAAGCATTATTTATACCTTAAACTACCCTAATTACCACTAATCGCGATTAAGAACTTAATGAGTTACTATTCACCAAAAAAATTATTATAATCTCATTGAACCACATTTTACTTCTTAATGACAACCATGTATGTCGGATTTTCAAAATTCAATACACATTAGTGGTAAAATTTCATTTAACTGAAAAATCAGTTTGCTTGATTACCACTTAGTGGTTTCACTATTCATCAAAAATTGAAGTTTTTCAGAAAATTACCAAAAATTCACCCTAAGCTATATTTGATATTCTGAATTCAAAAATGAAGTCCGTTTTACAAAATTCAAAACATATTAGTCACATTAATTAATTTAATAATTAATTCCCGCTGTCAGAGCAAATAGCGTGTTTTTATAAAACAATAAGTATCAAAAGATTGACACTAGTTTAAGTCTAATTTCAAAGTGAAATTAATTCCAATGACCACCATTGGATTAAATGGTAAAAATATTTTCTAATTTAACTTTAAAAACAATTCAAAATATTATCTAATCATATAAATAAATTAGATTAAAAAGAGGTTTTGAATTAAAACACAACATTTTACACTATTCATTAAAAAATGAACTTTATCAGAAAAATACCAAAAATTTACACAAAGTAAAATTTGATGTCCCGATTCTTAATAAGAGTTTTATTAGGTCCAAAAGAATGTATAAGGGTGATCAAAACTATATTTAATGACAGTTCGCCATCAAAAGGCGATAAGTGAACCTTTAGTGAAAACTAGGGCATATATGCCTAAAATCGAATTCTTTCCGTATTTTAAGCCTCTATCCTTTATTGGATAATTGTAAAAACATTTAAAAACATATATAATCATATTTCAGTTATTTCTATCCACTCCCGCCATTACAACGGCTACATGTTAACTACCATTTAAAATAATATTATTTTATTATTAGAGTGCAACGTAAGATTCCCAAGAAACTCGTTGTTGCGTGTTGGGTACGCCATCGAGCATAGCGTCCCCTTTAAAGTCATTTAAATATTTTATTCACAAATATGGATAAATATGAAATGTCATATTCTTTATTTACCTGGGATGTTACATCCTTCCCCCCTTTTGGGAATTGCGTCCTCGCAATTTTAAAATTGCGCTTGGAAACATCCTTAAAAGTCCCACATCGGAACAAAAGTCGGTAAAACAAACACTTTAAAATAAAGAAAGATAAGTACAAAGGTCACTCGAGTTAACCCATACTAGGATTCCAAGTATGAAAATATGGACATGGAGGAGAAAACATAGGGTCACGTTCTTATGGAGAGTGATAGAAAACATGTTTAGGAGAAAGTTAACAATGAGAAAATCACAAACTTGTGATGGGTTAAACGGTATTCGATTCCCCAATAGGAAAAGTTAATATACAACATTTTTGTTTTAAGTTACTTTTTATTGAGGAATTTATTCATAAGGAAACATAATCACTTATCATATTGACTTTCAACTTTTATTATATTCCTTTCACAAACTCATATTTTCTCCAAAAGACGAGTATTTAGGAAGACTTGTTCACATTAAGAGTACTATAATCAACTTCTAGAGAATCACCTAATCCACAAAAGAGAACTATGTACATCCTATGTCTTTAGGCTTAAACCAGAGCCAAAACCAAAAAGTTTAGTACAAGATCAGATAATCCAGAAAAGGATAACCCCTTATAAAAAGAAAATCTATTCTTAATCTCCAAAATTTGTCCAACAAAACCCAAAGTTCAACGAGGACCATCCGATAAACAATTTGTCCATAAAATTCTTCAAAGTAAACCTAATATAATATTGAAACCCAAATATTTGAAGGATTTAGTCACACAGTCTTCCATGTTAAATCGTAACATTTATCTCCAAACAACATTAGTTGCTCCTAAAGTCTAGTATTGAAAAGTAATTAACCTAATCACATATCCTCCATGATAGGTTAATCATTTTTATAAATAACCCAAAATCAACTTACTCTTAATTCATAAAATCATATAACCAAAAATAATCAGTCAAACTAACCAGGGACTTCACGTAGTCCAGTGGTAGGCGATAAATACCAGTCGCACTTTGGTTGTGGGTTCGATTCCCGCAGCTTTGTCCGACGCGACGGGATGTCACACGGTCTGCGTGTTGTCCTTTTTCCAAAACTATATAATTCTCAAAACATTCCCCAAAATGAGATAAAATCTTCAAAAATATTCATAACATATTTTAACCTCAAGTTTATCTCATTCCTTTCCTTTTCCATCATATCATAGAGTAACCCATAATTACCTAAAAAGTAAGGATCATATAAACCCTAATGGTTACCTTAATAATTATTACCTGAATTTCCACATCGAGTTGGCCATCTCGTAAATGATGCATTAGAGAACTCACGAAGGTTGAAGTGATTGATCATGGATCCTTGATAGTTGGTTTAGAACAACTATGAGATTCCTCATTGAATCCCCTATCTCATCTAGTATCATAATCAGAGAACCACCACAGTTTCCTTCAAACCCATTGTCACTTTGGTGCCTGCTAGATCCATCCATTCACTAAAAACATAAATGTCAGTGTGAGTATATCAACAAAAACATCATGTACTAATGAGGAAGGTAGACTCTAAGATATACTTACTCATTCACATTATCTAAAATTAGGACTCTTTCTGAAATTCTAACCATTATGGTAATGTCACTTATGCTTAAAGAATACCCTAACCTCTAAAGTTATCTAAACCGACCTTTGATACCAACTATAAGGCCCCAGCCTTAAACCTTACTTAATCATGAGTTATTACAAGATTACACATTGAGGATCTTTTCAGGTTTAGAGTTTTAGAGAATTAGATCATGAAACTTGCATTACATTCCACATTTAAACAAAGTGGTTACATAAAAGTCAGCATTCATTCTTCCCATCAACGGGAACATATTTAAAATATAACACGGATTCTTTCTTGACACATCCTTGACACTATCATCACATCATGTACCTTTCCCTTGACCTGTGAAAAATATTTCAAAAACTTGGGATGAGCATAAAAAGCTCAGTAAGAGTTATAAAAATATGGAAAGGAAACATGAGTTCATATATACATAAGAATGAAATCATACTTTACCCATAAAACAAAGGCACTTTAACATACCTCATCAAACCATGAATAAATCATAGAAATCATAAGACATAAAGGTAACTTGAGGCATTCATAACATTCTTATGTAGGGAGTAACCCTCTTGGTTACGTTTGGAATACCCATCACAGTATATTCCCTAAATCTCTTCGGAGAAACCTTAACGTTTCACTCCTTCGCGTTACCCAATGCATTGGAGAGCTATATCGGGCTCACCCGCCCTTAGTTTATCACGGAACCACCCGTTCTTCATAACAATGCCCAAGAACCATAACATAATCGTATCACATAAACATGAATAAAGGAAACATAACATTTCCACATTTCAATCACAATATAACATATTAGGATATTGAAATAATGAATCCATTCAAAAAGAAACCATTTCCAAAACCATTTAAAACATTTAATAAAGAGATTTTTGAATCAAAGTGTCCCATACCACCTTGAAGCTTTTAACATTTTAAACCATTAATATCCATATAAATAAATCCTTAAAACCATTTTGAAAACATGGATATTAATAAGAACAAATAATTAAAACATTTAAAACGATATTTTGGTTAAAAGGGTTTTACCAAAATTAGAGACACTTGAATACAATAATCAAGGAATAACATTTAGTCAGAACTTTATAATATCATGAGAATAAAAGGATTCATGATATAATACTCCAAAGGACAGTATATACACCATATAAGAGTGAATTGGTGCATAACAACAATGAACCCTCAATAGAAATGTCAAATGTGATGAAATACCTTATAAAGAAGGTATCCTTAAATTAAGGACAAATAAATCTCAAAAAAATATGTGTGACAAATATATAGACACCCAATATAATTGGATATTAAGTGTAAAACAATAAAAGGTCATTCACACATATTCAATGGATGACATATTTAATGACTACAAGTTGAACCCAAAGAAATCGAAATTGGGTTAAGAAGTTCCCTTGACAGCCTAACGGCATCACATCAAAATGAGTTGATGAGAGATAAAAAGAGTATCTCATCACTTGGACACAAAATTTACATCATTAAGGATATATGAGAACATATCCCAACATAACAATATGTAAATTAAAAGACCCAATAAAAGAAGTCTTTTAAAAAGAGGAAGGGTGAAAGGTTCCCTTACCGAATTGGGTATCTTTCAAAACATACACCCCATGAAAGAAGGGCAATAAATCATTGATGTAAATACTCATAAACGAAAGTATATTACACAAAGAGTAGAATAATGGGCAGTACATACACCACTCAAAGGAAATTGTGGCAAATGTAGCATAAATCTCACGGGGATAAAAGTGAGATGAAAAATCCCTTACGAAAACTCGGCAGCCTAACGGCGCCACATAACTTCCAAAAGGATTGATGAGAGAGAATATGGTCTCTCATCACATGAACATAAAAATTACAGTAGGAGTAATATAAAATAACATCCCAATCATAATAAAGATGAGCTTAAAAGAAATTACATAAAAGAATGTACTTAAAAAGAAAGAGAGGTATAGGATCCCTTACCTCGGGTCCGACTTGACTCGATCATTCTTTAATCTCCTGAATAATAAACTTGAGTTAATTTCTAATTCCTTAAGAACCCTTTTCAAGTTCATTATTACTTTTATACCACTTATTACCTTGTCATAAACATTATGTAATCATTTAAGTTAATAATATTTGTTTTGCCGATATTTGGTTCTTAAGTCGAAAGTGGTCTTCTTACAATTACATGTTGTTCGTGTGGCCAAATGTTTATTATATCCAGAATTGTATTCATTATGTAGATATCATATATTTCATATATATCCAGTACATGCATGCATTTATAACATTACATAATCATTTAGAGGTAAGAAATGAAATGCACCGTTCATGGAGACGGTAAGCCGTACGTACGCATGAACGCTACTTTCATTTCTATTTCGTATTTTATAGAATGGAATAATAATGATATAAAGGTATATTATAATTCCAGTATAATATCATATATAATATCATATTTCCATCCTTTATACATCCCACATATGGTATTTAACGAATCAAATCACTTTGAGGGGGCGGTAGTCCGCACTTCCTTAAATGAAGATATCGCGTATACCCATAATGGAAGCCACAAAGGTAAGACAAAAATGAAAAATACAGAAGCATAAATAAAACATAAACATATTATATATCATATATAAAAATAGTGACATCATAATGGCCACCTTTGAAGGTGTTAAATGAGTATTGAACAATCATCGTTTCGGGAGGCAGAATTTCACCGTCCACGGAAACCGTATGTTCTTTAACCATTTGATGTAGTTGTGTGAGAGTGTAGCTAAAATAAATCTTGTAACAACATCCTAGTATATTGAAGATACTGGTGTTGTTACAAAAGAAGTAAATAAAAAGAGATTATAGGTTTGGAGAAGCAAAATAAAACAAATGAACAAGAGAGAATGAGTTACCTTTAAAAGTGTAATCTCCTTTTGATTTGAGCCTAAAGGATTCCTTTGAAAGGATTCTGCCCAAAGGGGATCCTCTAGGATGAGGAGAGGGATGTTGAGAGAGTAAATGGGCAGGGGTTGGCCGAGCCAAAGGCTTGAGGGGTGTGGGAAAAGAGGTAGAGGTGGGGGCCTTTTATAAGAGGAGAGGAGGGGCACTTTTGGAAAGCAATGAAATATTACATTATTTGAAAATGCTTTTCGGTTCTAAAGGGTCCCACATTGATAGAATTCGTGGATAAGGTGATAAGTCATCGAAATCCACTCATCCAATTGGTTTTGTCCATGTGTATATTGTAGATTTTTCATTATCTTTCCATTTTAATTAAATTGTCAAATAATGATGTCATCGCTGCATCATTATTATGTCATAAATAATTTAATTTCTTTAATGTCTAAAAATTATAAAAAAAATACTATGATATAGGAAATCTTTTTAGCTTTCCAATGACTATTTATAATCAAAATTTGGACTTGTATAACCCCACTTAAAAATTTTTTTAGTAAAACATACTATGTTAGTGTCATTTTCACTTTAACATTAAAAAAGTATTTTATGTTATTTCCCAACAAAAGTGGATCCATGGGGTCCCCAAGTTAGGCCATGGATTGTCTTGGTCGGCCATGACATAACCAATAGGGTTGGGACATGTGTCTAGGTCATTTTATATTATTAAAGCATTATTTATACCTTAAACTACCCTAATTACCACTAATCGCGATTAAGAACTTAATGAGTTACTATTCACCAAAAAAATTATTATAATCTCATTGAACCACATTTTACTTCTTAATGACAACCATGTATGTCGGATTTTCAAAATTCAATACACATTAGTGGTAAAATTTCATTTAACTGAAAAATCAGTTTGCTTGATTACCACTTAGTGGTTTCACTATTCATCAAAAATTGAAGTTTTTCAGAAAATTACCAAAAATTCACCCTAAGCTATATTTGATATTCTGAATTCAAAAATGAAGTCCGTTTTACAAAATTCAAAACATATTAGTCACATTAATTAATTTAATAATTAATTCCCGCTGTCAGAGCAAATAGCGTGTTTTTATAAAACAATAAGTATCAAAAGATTGACACTAGTTTAAGTCTAATTTCAAAGTGAAATTAATTCCAATGACCACCATTGGATTAAATGGTAAAAATATTTTCTAATTTAACTTTAAAAACAATTCAAAATATTATCTAATCATATAAATAAATTAGATTAAAAAGAGGTTTTGAATTAAAACACAACATTTTACACTATTCATTAAAAAATGAACTTTATCAGAAAAATACCAAAAATTTACACAAAGTAAAATTTGATGTCCCGATTCTTAATAAGAGTTTTATTAGGTCCAAAAGAATGTATAAGGGTGATCAAAACTATATTTAATGACAGTTCGCCATCAAAAGGCGATAAGTGAACCTTTAGTGAAAACTAGGGCATATATGCCTAAAATCGAATTCTTTCCGTATTTTAAGCCTCTATCCTTTATTGGATAATTGTAAAAACATTTAAAAACATATATAATCATATTTCAGTTATTTCTATCCACTCCCGCCATTACAACGGCTACATGTTAACTACCATTTAAAATAATATTATTTTATTATTAGAGTGCAACGTAAGATTCCCAAGAAACTCGTTGTTGCGTGTTGGGTACGCCATCGAGCATAGCGTCCCCTTTAAAGTCATTTAAATATTTTATTCACAAATATGGATAAATATGAAATGTCATATTCTTTATTTACCTGGGATGTTACATACCCAGTCACACCTCCGCATTTTCGGGTTCAACATCTCTCAGAACGGTAGATGGATTCTACTTCATGAACAAGATGGTATAATCCACATGCCTTTGTTCATTTCTTTGGTTCCCCATATCTATAGATTAAAAATATTAGATAATAATTTGAACTAGATCCTGGTTCCCATGTGGTTCAGGTGAAACCGTGTTATCTACTGCTTCTTCTGGTTGGTTTTGACGATGTCTATCAAGTACCATTTTCTAAACAAACAACAAACTCTTTCAATATCACTCGCTAGGAACTGATGTCTTAGAATTTAAAATTATATCGCATCAACTATTAAACCATTGTTTTTCACAAAACAACCTTTTTTCATTTTGACCATATTTTAAAATACTTTTTTTTCTGAATATCAGTCCATTTTCAAACTATATCCTCAATTCTTTTTCAAAGTATTTCATTTGAATACAGTATCATAATTTTTAAAAAATCAACACTTTATAAACAAATTTAATCATTACCCAAAATGATGTATGCACTTCTATTGGGATTTCATTCCTTTATAATGAATTTTATTCTCGTCTCATTGGATAAACACATAAAAATGATATTTCCAATTCTTATAAGTGTTTCCAAACACTTATGTACCCAATTCCATAATATCTTGAGTTTCAACATAAAATGGTTGTCTACATCCTTTTATTCTATGCATTTCATGTCCTGAAAATCCTACCCCTTTCTAGGATTCAAACCCAAGGAATATACAAGAAGAAATTTCAACTCCAATGCCAATAACATAGTTGAATTCTTGTTAGGAAAGGACATGTAAATTTGATACCATTGTTAATGACCTGCTAATTCTCATTGGACTGAGAGTAAAACAAGTCAATACTTGGCCTTAAGTGACATCCCCAAGATGGTAAAGGCAGAAAATAAATTCCAAAGGGTTTAAAATACATGTGGTGGATTATTTACCCATTTATAAATGAAACCATTAACCAAAAATCTCACTATTTGATGCATGACCAAATTAAAGACAACTCAACAACATTATATTTTCCAAAACCAAATTAAAGTGTGTAACACCAGAAGAAAAGTTAAGTATCAAGGTAAATAGTGGAAAACAACAAAAGACTATCTGGAGAAAAGAAGACTCCATGCCTCACAAGCTCCAAGATCCACAATCACCAAATGACCCAAGTATCATGAGGTTGTTCTGAAGACATGTGATACTTTACCATTTCCCATGTCCCAGAAGATAGAATCTGGAAATGAACCAAAGTGCCAAAGAAGGGGTGACTAAAAAAACTATGTTTTCTCCAAATGACTTCCCTAATCAAGCCACTAAAAAACAGTTAGAATATTATATTAAACATTTTATATACAACAATTTACCAAAATGGTTTATAACCAAATATAGACATGTTAGAAAACAATTTAAAACAAAGTGAAAAAAACTAAATGAAACCAATTTCTACGAGGTTATTTTTCGAGAAAATAAGAAATCATGGATTAAAAACCAATTATTATTATCATTTTCCACACCCATTCCATAGTTCACAACACATCCACACATACATGATTTGTTTGATAGGTCTATACTCATGAGCGGTCTCTTGTTCAATTACCTTATGTCTTAATGACACACTCTCCCAATCCATGGTCACAATCCTTGTACCCTAATAGTACACATACCTTATTCAGTGGCACGTTGATCATAACCTCACCCAAAACCAAATGTATTCCAAACCCATTCAAAATAACTATTTCAACCCATTTTAATAAAACATTAAATTTATTAAAAATAGAAGAACAAACCAAATTCAACACCACCATTTCATTTCAATAAAACATCCAATTTTTATTTAAAATGTCTACTCAAATCCATATTCCACAATTCTAGAGTTTCGCATTTTAAAATATATATTTTAAAAACAATGATCAAAAGAACATTATTCAAAACACACAATTTTCTTTATTTCTACAATTTACCATACCATTACAAAATAAGGTTTCAAAAAATTCATAACCATCCAATTCACTATAAATTCATAACAAGGAAATAAATTGGAATGTATGCATATTAGATCAACTATGTGGATTCGAGAGAGAAGCCTCCCACCTCAATGGTTTTGACGAAACATGACATAGATGAAGAATGATCAAGAAAACTGGGATGATTCTTCATAGAACCTCATTATATCTCTTCTCATAGAATGATCAAGACCAAAACTCAACATTTTTGGCATCCAAAATCATTGATCCACCTAGAACAATTGTATAACATTGAAACCAAGAAAATAGGAGAAGTATATATAATTATATCGATGAAACTGATCAAGAACGATAAGGAAGGATCACATACCTCATTAATCCTAGTTCGAAACACTAATATAACCATCGTATTTATTGAAAATAACTTGGGATAGGTTATTAAAACTTCAAGAAAGATATATCTCGAGTTATGGATTCTTAATAGAAAAAACATGTGAGATCCAATTTTTTAGGAACTCATTTAAACAATCTGCACGGTTAGTTCGTATGGTTAGACAACCAGTGTGCTAATCATGTGTTTTCTACTACCATAGAACACACTCGAATAACCTCATCACACAGTCTCTATAACTTTCCTCACTCCATTCCAAAGATCTATGCCACTTTTCATGGTTTCTACAGGGATGGTTGCACGGTTTGGATAAATAATATGCAGCACGTGGGCCTCTCTTTTAGCCCCCAAAAACATACTGAAATTTTACCAAACTATCCCAAAATTCCATTTTGTACTTTATATTTATAACAAACAAAGGGTTATGTACCACCAACCAGGGGTTCTAAAATGACCCAATATTCATCTATGTGGAAATGATGAATTTGAAAATAATAATGGTATGGAACAAATCCTACGTTTACCCAATGAGGAATAGATAATAAATAAGGTGAATGTAGTAAAGGAATGTATGTTTCATGATTTCCATATTTATGATGATGGTGTGACTTAGTTTGGAATGACGATTTGCGTGCCTGAATAATGTGGGATAAAGAAGGAGATATTAGGCAATGCACATATCTCAACTTTATCAATCTATTCTAGGAGTACCAAGGTGAATTGTGATATTTATGAATACTATTGGTGGGATAACATAAAAGAGGATATTGCAGTGTATATATCAATGTGCTTGATATCTCAACAAGTTAAAGTAGAGAGATATAAGTACATGTGGATGATTTAAACATTGCTTATACACATTTCGAAATGACACAATGTCACTATGTACTTTCTAACAGATCCTCCAAAGACATCCAACAAAAATAATAAGATATGGGTACTAGTGGACTGGCTCACTTAGACTAGAAACTTTATTTCTATTTGGGAATATTCGTTTCTTAAACAACGTTATCTAATATATGTATAGGAAGAATTGATAATTCATGGGGTTGTACTCTTGATTATCTCAAATCATGACCTCGGGTTTATATCTAAATTCTAAATAAGTATTCAATATTCTTTGAGTACTGAATTAAATTTCAGAAAGTCCTATAACCACCAAACATAGGTCTAATCTGAAATGACTAATCACACACATGAAGATATTCTAGGAGACTAATCATTAGAATTGAAAGGTGTATTGGATTAGAATCTTCCATTGTTTGAGTAATCATTCAATAATATATTCCACCTAATTATTCTTATGGATTCATATGAAGCTCTGTATGGAAAATGATGTAGAAATACAACCTATTGGGATGAATTTTTTGAATGAATGCTACCCGGACACGATCTTGTGCATGAGATGGCTAATATGATTCAAGTCATCCAACAACATACCAAGATTCTCAGAGTCATAATAAGAGCTATTTTTACAACCATCATTGGTACTTTGAGGTCGACATTGGGGTTAAGTTCTTCCTTTGAATATTAATATAGAATAGAGTCATGTTGTTTGGATGGAAATGAATGTTATAACCAATGTACATTGGTTCCTTTGAGATCATTGATAACATCAGATCTTTGTTCTATCATATTTCACTTCAAATGAATATGTATCAATCTCATTAAGTGCTCCAGATATCAGTCGTGAGGAATTAAATACTAGATCCCTCCCATGTACTGAACTCATTGGTGGTACAAGTGGAAGATGACCTCCCTTATGAGGACCAGCCAATAAATATTTTGGACTAGAGAAATAAGGTTCCAGGAAACAAGAACACTCCCCATCTTTGTGAAAATGTTGTGGAGGAACCACATGTATAAGGAGTAAACTTGGGAACCTAAGGAGGTGATGATGGAGAAGTACCCTCACCTATTTATGTAAAATGAAATTTTGAGGGAGAAACTCTAAACGAGGGAAAGAATGTAATGACGCAAATGTTTGTCAATATAATTTATCCCTTATTATAGAAATATAATATTGTATAAATGAAATAAAATAACTTATAAATCAATAATAAAAACATTATAAACGATGAATTAATGAAATAATAAGTATTTCTATAAGACAAGGATCCAATTCCAAAAAAATAGTAACATGGCCTTAGGAAAAGTAATATAATCATTATGAATAGTAAACTAGCCAAATGAATTGTATCCTCATGAATTAAAATATAAATAAAATTTAGGCATCTTATAAATGAAATTATGGTAGAATTATACAATAGTCTAAATAAATACATGTTTTCAAAATTATTAATTATGTGTTGGAATATTTATAAATGATAAATATTTAATTAAAATTTAATGATTAATTAATAATTTAAAATTAAATTTATTTTCATAAAATTTTTTCATAAATTATTATTTTGATGTTTTATTATTTTTTGTTAATTATTTGAGACCTTAAATAATTTTTCAATGTTTTATAAAATAAGTTATAATTTTAAAATAGGTATTTTCCATGTAAATAATGATTTTAAATAAAAAATAAATTACTCATAGATAGAAAATTATTTTCATAAAATAAAGTTAATTCTTAATTCTACACGTATAAAAATGGTTAGGTGGATTTTTTTTATTTCCCAAAAATACATCAATTTTTTATGAATTGTAAAATGTCATATTTTACAATAAAATTTAAATACATGAATTATGGAGTCATAAATGATGTAAGGATAATGTAATCCCAAAATATATAATATTCCATAATTATTTTAATATTTATATATATTATTCTCTAATTATTCATAGTCTTGAGCGAAAATAATAAACTAAAGGATATAATAATGGGAAAACATCCCTCTCCACCTCTATAAACACCACCCCTCCAAACCACTTTTCCTCACACCTATCAATCTTTGAGCCTTGTCCAACTTCTGACCAATATTTTTTCATATCACCCACCAAACGTCCAAGATCTATTGGTCTCATCAAAAGATGAATCCCTTTTCCCGATATAGATTCTCAAGGATGAGATATTCAAGAGGTAAATTCCACATTATTTTCATTTAATTTCTTTTCATGTTATTTTATATTTTTTATCTACTCCTCATATCCCCTCATCCAAATGGAATTATAACTCATTTATCATAAATATACTATAATTATATAATTTTAATAGAATATATATCATTCAAATCGTCCCTCTCTCTCTCTCTCTTTGATTTTAAATATGAAATCGTCACCCGCGATGTTTCAATTTACCGACATCGTGGGTGATGCACTTTATTTTTTACTTTAAAGCCATCAATTATTTTAATAAAACCATTATAATGGTTTAAAAATGTTGTAAAATTAATTTTTAAAACCTTTTTATCTTCTACAACTAACATATATGCATAATAATAAATGATAAAACAAAATGTGTTCATCCTGATTGGAAAACTGCCAAAATTAACCTAAAACGATCAACATCAACTTCTATCTAATGACTCATTATAATACAAAATAAAAAATTATTTATATGATATTTTAATATTTTTAAGATCATGGATAACTTATTATAACAATTCTTTATATTTATCCATATTTTACATGAAGTTTAATTCATGTATACAAGTGAACTAATCATAGAAACTAAGGAAAAAAACACTCTCGAACGATGAAATTAAACACTATAACTCATAGAAAAGATAATAAATGAACTAAATAAAACCATAATTAATCAAATTAATGTATAAAAGGATATTTTTTTGTTAAAGAACTAATACAATGTTATTATATAGGTTATTAAAGTAAATAAATCATAAATACATTTTGTTAGGGGAATTCATGAACCCAACTTCATATCCTTGGGTTTTTTTCATCTTTCAAAATAATTTTTCTATATATATTAATTTAAAGATCCATCTATTTCATTTATTTTTTTCTACCTTTTTTTCTGTGATATACATGTTTTCTATTTGAGTTTATGACTAACACATTGTTTTCAAAAAAACACTTCTTTCAAAAAAACATATGTTTTATTTCTCTTGATATTGTTTCTTCTTCACTCAAGATTGATGATTCCGATAACAAGAATTTCATTTCCTTTAAATTTCCTAAATTTTTTGTGAATGTATTATTTATGAAATTAAACCCATTCCTTTACATGGGTTATTTTATGATAATGATTTATATAAGTTCTATTTAGAATGCATAATAATGTGAATGTTATGATGTGATGGGTGTGCTTGGAATTATATAGCTCTCCAATGGATTGGTTAATGTGATGTGTGTAATGAGAAAAAATATTATACATGAACATGATTCTAGTGTTTTTATTAAATTTGTTCAGTTTTTGACCACTAAGACATGCTGTTTCATTTTTATACATTTCCACATTTCATTCCTTCATCTAATTCTTCTTATAATAGTTATAATGAAGATGTTATGCCGATGATTATACTTTCCCATGTTAGATTTTTTTATTTTTTTATCTATCCTCTTACTAGTATTTTCACTCACCACTTTCCCCATGTAGAATGTATGTTTATGATCCAAATAAATCATAATGAATAATGTGAACCTTATTAAATTTTTTCTATACTTTTATACATTTATTTTCATTATCAATGTACATTTTTCTATTTTTTCAATTTTTTTTAATTTTTTCATTGAATAAACATATCATCCACCACCAAAAAATTTATAATATAAATCGCCAGTCTAATGATAGAGAATTTTTATTCTTATAATTTATAATCGATTCATATTTTTTTCAAGAAAGGAAAACATGAATGTATATTGAATGAAACATAATCCTTTCTTAATACACCCAATAAACAACCCCACACTTTTCTTATAATACATTTCATCCCTTCCACCATGAATCCTTTAACCCAAACACCTTAACTTAAAAAAATCATTAAATTACTATGAGTGGGTTGAAAGAGATAAAAATGGCATGAAACCTGGCTCATTTCTAAAAAGTTCTTTTGTCCTCTAAATAGATAAATAAGGAATGATGTAAAATTGGTCTCAGGGGTAAGGTATTATAAAAGGCATTATCAATAATTTTAAATATTTTTGTTGAAGATTAATCAGATTTTATATGTTTCATTGAATGTTCTGTTAGGTGGCATGTACCAAGATCACTAGAGAAATGTGATTGGTAAATGATATAAAGTAATTGGTCAAGAAATCCTTTTAGGAATGGGATATAAAATATTGGAAAAATAACTCATGGCATGGATAATAATAAAATATAATTTTTCATGAATTTATGTAATAAAATACTGGAATAATTATATATTAATTTCATTTAAATGAATCAATTAAATACAAAAAATCGTTATTGCTTGTTATAGTATCCTTTCATAACATTATTAATTCAATTCTCTATTTTAATCAATAAACTTCATTATAATTTAAATATAAAACATTTAATCATAGGGTTCCTATGAACCTATTTTAACCAAGATAAGATAATTAATGAAATAGAATAAAGTATGGGCATGCAATTTATAGGTTAACATAACTATTAGAATTTTGAGAATGAATTTTTAAATACATGTTGGAAATTGTAAACATAAAAAATTAAAAGAATGATCTCCCAATTCCCAAAACAATTCTCTAATTCCTTACATATTCAAGGGGATTTCTATTGATATCATTCATGGTGGTCCTATAAACAACTCATACAAGTGTAAGATTCATTTCATTAAACATCAAGGGATAAAGGGAAGAGGTTACCAAATTCTAAATCATAAAAAAAACTCACGTTTCTACCAGGAAGTGGCTTTGGTTAATGTTAACATCATAAACGGGCCTAATGGTAAGAAATCAGTAGATGTCATTGATATATTTGAGTTCCTCTACTGGATCTTTATGAAGAATCTTTGGGAAGTAATTAATCCTCTTCCTCTTAAAAATGAAGGGGTTTCCTTCAACTTCTCTATTTATCTGAATGGAACCAAAGAGATATAAATTATTTACTAAAAAATATAGATTACACCTATAATTATTAATACCTAGAATTAAATTTAGTATAGAATTATAGAGTATGAACAATTATCTAGGTTTAGTGGTTGTGTGTTGAATCAATTTGTGGTGTGACACTCTAGTTCCCTTCTTATAAATAATAGAGTTTTCCAAATCCTCTATTCTAATTTCTCTAGTTATGAAAATAGTAAATTTATCGATTTTTCATCACTAATGAAATTTAATTTCATATATTTTATTATACAATAGGGATGCTTCTCAAACGCCACAAGTAGATGACGAATCTTTCCATAAATCATATGATCGGGTATCATACTTATAGGTGTTTTGTATGATGTCATTTATTCACATATGCTATCTTCATTCCCTTGGATACAATTCTTCTAATTTGTTTATTTATTTTCCCCAAATACCATATATCATCCAGACATCAGTTTGGATATTTTCCAGTATAGTAATGTGTAGATATGTTAGGGTGAACCCTATAATTTTTAATTATTGCATCGATTATTCTATTGAAAAAAATGAGTCCCTTAGTCACTAATGATGGCTCATGGAACTCTAATCCTACAACATATATTAGTCATATAAAATAATATAAAACATTATAATCACCAGTGTTAGTAGTTTTATCATCCACCCATGTAGATACATAATACAAAACAAGATGAATGTAAGATTTCCCAAAAGACGTAGAATGGGTCCCATGTAATCAAGAACTAATAATTCAAAAATTTAAAAAAATGATGGGTTTTTAGGAATTTCCGACCATTTTTAAATATTTAAATATTATTTTCACTACTAAATTTTGTTAAAATATTTATTAGAATATTGTTTTTTGGATTATAAATTATAGATTTCAACACTTTTCTACCCATTATTTTTTGTCTAAATTGGCCTCTATAAGAATATGTATAAAAAATTAGAATATAGTTTACATTTATCTTACTGGTAAGAACCACTTTATGAAATTATTATTATATATTTTTTATAAAAAAGGGATCACCCTGGATATAGAATCAGGATTTATCCTTAAAACTTGTCTTCTTGATGACAGTTGTGTTGAGAAGTTACTTGTGAGGTGGAGAAATAATTTACCCAACCCTCACACCATGGAATTTCAATTTACAATGTGTAGAGTTTCTCTCCGGGTATGTGACCATTGATGAGGATTTTTCTTGGAATGTTTGTTTCAGTAGACTGTGGGAGTCCACTAAGGTTATCTACCACATGATTTTTATCTCCCTTTTTTTATAGTTCTCTATGTTGAACTATTTTAAGAGTAGTATCCATATGACCAACCCTAGTTTGTAATTATCCTTATTCGTCATATAAATAAGTGTTTTATAATTAGAAAACAGAATATCTTTTTTCCTTGTATGGATTATCTAAATTTACCCAATTAAAATAAATCATCAAGGAATTATTTTTACATAGTTGTGTAATTGAGCTGAGTTTCATCCTTGGTTCATGAGGTAAATGGTATGACTTGTGGTTATCCTTAAATTTTTTATGATATGACTTATCATAGAGCTTGGTTTTATTCATCATATGGAAAATTAAAAGTTTTCTCCCAATCTTAGGGCTATATAATTACTGGGGTGATCAACTATTCATTCAGCTCATGACATTACTCCCTCTAGGAAGTCCAATATGTGATGTTAGAATATAATTATCATAAACCACTAGAATATACTTGGGTAATTACATAATCTAAAAGGAATTCTTCCATAGAAAATGATTTCAAAAGGTCAGGTGAATGTTATATTTTCTTGATCTTAATGGAAAATGGGTACCTGAATTTCACCAGAGAATCCTTCTAAGAAACAGTAATGTCTCCTCTCTACCAACATTTTGAGAATTTGGTCAATGAATATTATGGGGAAGTGGTATTTCCAAGTGAATTGTTTCATCTTTCTATAGTAAATTCACACCCCCAACTATTCAATACTCTCATGGGGATTAATTCATTATTCGTGTTTTTAACTATTGTCAAACCAATTTTCTTTAGAACTATATGGATGGGGCTGACCCATTGAGAGTCCTATTTTCTGTATATTATGTAAACTTCCAACATCTTTTCAATACCTTTTTTTTAAAAAGATTGTGTTAAGCCTTTTATGGGGTTTACTAATAGGTTTTGGGTCACTATCAACTCAAATTATACAGGAATATACCTTTAGTGTTTATTCACAGGATTTATCCTAGGCTCCAACCTATAGATTGAATTATTCTTTTAATCCTTCTTTTTAGACACACAAATTTTAAGTCACGTAGAAGTGGTTTTAGTTCCATCTTTTTGGTTTTTATAGTGATGTGATTGAATTTAAATTTCCTACATAAAATGATTAAATCATCGTAGTTAAAGGTATTATCTCACTTTCATCTAAAAATTATCAAAGGATTTATATGTTATTTCTTATTGATAAATAAAATTTAAATTTCCGTATTTTTGACTACTAACTGGTTCATTTTTTCATCAAATGTGTATCTACTATAGCAAAAGTTATCTAATAATTCTTGAGACTTCATTGGTATCAATACAATCTTTCAGGATAATTACAAATAGTGAATGATAGTTTGATGTGTTCCTCTTCGATTAAAGAACATTTAATTATGCCTTATTGTATATTAGATCCATGGGGAGGGTTCATTCATGTACATAAATGGACATTTTTTTGATCATTAGGAATTTTCCTTTAAAAATAAAGGGTGAATTCCCTAGTCCTATATCATCCTCCATAGTGAGCACATAAATGAATGATGAAAAAACTACTCATTCAACTCCTAATACAACATGCTTCAAAACTCCTTATGAAAAAATAGTGGATCTGTTGGACAATTGGAAAAGAATATTATGGAATTTAGATTACATGCTTTAAATGATGAGTAGACATAGTTAGACATAACATTAATAGAAGAAATAATATCACAAAGTCCATCAATGAATTTTAATGAACCAATGGTGTAGGAAATATAGAATGTCCCTAGATATTTAAATCTTATTACTAATGGTGGTATGATCAGGGCTAGGACACTTATACCAATTTTTATTCTTACATTATCATCCATCCTATTTCTCTTGGAAGAACCCACTTTGATGAATTTGGAATTTTTTGTAATGTTCCTCATGGCATCAAAGAGGGGTATATTAATTTCAAAAATATTAAATGCCTATGGAATATCCCTTTGACTTTGATATTCCTTAATTTTTCTAGACTATGATAATATTGAAGTTAATGGATGGGAAATGTATTTCTTCCCCATTTTCCATCATTGCATTGGATTTTTAGGCATTTCATTACAAAATATTTTCTAGGGTTATTCCTCTATCTTAAAGTATTCTTATCCACATGGGATGGTTTTCTAATTGAAAATCTTACAAAAATCTCTAGAATTTATAGAATTATCTTATTCTTTCCATTTTAGTATTATTTATTTTTTTGTGGACAGATATACTTTCCACTCCTTGTGATTACTATGCTCACATATTTCATTGGTTTTGGGATTGTTTTATATGGGAATTTCTGAGGTTTTTTGGATAGCAAGTCCATGACATTATCATATTTATTATACAAATATTTTAATATACCTTCAATATCCACCATAACTCACCCTTTACTTCACTCTACTATGTATGTACTAGATGGGGGCTATCCATATGATTTTTTAAAGGAAGATACTTATAGGATTATTTTTGGTATTTTTTCTTTCATGGTTGTTAGAAAGGGTGTGGATTCTGTAATTTTTGTTGGAATGGGGGGGGGGTCTAATATATCTTTTTTATCCTCAAAGCCCTTGTTGGGATTTCCCTTCTCTATATGGTTACTTCTGTTGAAACTATCTTGGCGGGAATATGGGTTCATATCCCTATAGAGCTTGTACCTAAGAACAATGATAACTAAAGTGAATGGGTGATGAATATAAACCACATGCCTAATGTAGGGAAGGTTTTTCATTCATTTGTTTCACTCCAATCAATCTTCCAAGGCTTGTCAATTATCCCAAGTTGGTTTTAATAATTGGTGGTGGGACAAAATAGATTCCCTCATTGATGCCTTGGGTGCTTATAAATCTTGTTCTAAATTGATTTGAATGTTGTGAAATCTTATAGACTAGGCTCCTCGCTTCCATGGGTGACTTATCGATCAATGCCCCCCTGAAGGATTCATCTAATAGGATTCTTTCATTTTTCTAGTAGCATATAGTACAATAAGACTAATAAGTGATGATCATTCAAAAAATAGTGAAGAAAACATGAACACTATTGTTTTAATATTTCCCAATTATTCCATAGGGTCTCTCTAGTATATTTTCAGATTAAATAGATATCCTTCCTTATTACCATTCTCTGGGTGGTTGGGAAGATATCAACATGAATCTTATTTTGAGATCATCCCAGTTTTGGATCTCTGTATGATTTAGAATATAAAACCACTGATTGGAAGCTCCTTTTAGTGAAAATTATAATTCCCTCTACTTGGAATGATCCTTGGACACTCCACATGGCTTGAATCTTGAGAAAACATAGTTGAACACCTAGATGATCCAATTCAGGTCTTATCTTCAAAGTCCATGAAACTTGTGTAAAACATAAATTATAATATCTCATATATCAATGTCATGTTGATGTTCAAGAATGATTAATTGATTATTAGGGTTATAAACTAAGGGAACAAAGGTATCTTAGGGTTTATAGTGGCATGAGGGACATATTTTTTTATCTAAATGAACACAGGATTTTTTACTTGATTCCTATAAATTGAATTGATAAAATTGGATTTGAATATAAGTATTCCTAATAATATATAGAAAATAACTCTCAATATTTTGATCTAGAGAATTTAATTCCTTATTGGAGGTCTTAGTCATGCATGTTATGTGTTTGGTTTAGTACATTGCCCCTGACAGTGGTTCCATGTTTCGAAACACACTAGTCATGGGGTGTGGGAAAAGATAATTATTCCCCCATAAGGTTGTAGTACAAGTTTTGAAAAAATTCATATCCAAATATTACTACTTTTAACCAAGAATTCATGCATGTAAAAGTAAATAAAATAACAATGATTATATGACTAGGCAACAAAGAACATGATTTTTGAAAATTATGTGAGAAGAAGTCATTGGGTTAAGTCTTGGGTTCCCTTCTATAATAATATCATAATCCTATTGAAATTTAATATTTAGTTTTTATTAATTATATTAATGAATAAATTAATAATCGTTTATCCTCATACATAATTGATTAATTGTGATTGGTAGTGAAAATAATCTGCCAATTTCCTGGGTTGGACTATTTTTATTCTAAAGTGTGGAAGGCATTGTGGGTATCCATTGTATAACTAAGGAAATTCCAAATCAATATTTTAGTATACTAATTTCCCAAATCAGACAACTATGTCTTTACCATGTCACTAGCTACCACTAAACACTTATCTACCCGACCCTTGATCCCCCATTTACTTTGACCAGAAACCAAGAAGGGGAAGAATAATTCTTTTAATAAAAATATTTTTGAATATAGATATTTTAATTAAAAATATATCTTTATCCCCTGAAAAATATGAAATAATTAATTGAAAAATAAATTAATAAATAAAAATAGTCTGAAGAATTTGATAAATCTAGGACTCCAACATTACAATGAGTCACCCCCATTTCCAACCAACAAAAGGGTTGACCCATCTATTAAAAGGGAAATAATTGGGGTTAGACATGGCATAATTCATAATAAAAAAAATAATTTTTTTAAAAATAGTGTCTAGTAGAAGAACTAGGTTTCCTCACCAGATTCTACGATCCTCCTCGATGGAAAACCCTCCTTGTATTTGTAGATGGATATTTCATCTTAATATAACATGGCTACATATTTCCAAGTATTTGTGGACATTAATTATATTTAAAATATATACAATGTTGAATATACTGAATACTCGGGTATTTACAAATTCTAGTACTGCGAAAAACCATTATTGGTGAATGTATGATCATCCAATATTGGACATCCAACGTTGGACCAATGGTCTGTCATGTTATATCGCTGACACAACGGTGGAATGTGCTACTACTAGCCTGATGGAATCTTATGTTGTCATTGTCCCTGGGTTTTGTAAGTGAGATTTTTCTCTACATGAATGGTTTATGTGTGGTGATTATATTTATTTGTGGCCTTCCTTCTATCCTCCGACATGACAATGTCACTATTTATGGGATCATCCTTCTGTATTTCTATTATTTGGCAGTGTCAATAGATCATAAATCATGGATTCAGTCTCCTTGACCTCCTCTTTAGATGAATTCATGAAGACACTACCACTTCCCAAAAAATGGTAAGTACGATGGTTGAAGGGGATATCGGGAAGTGGGTAATGAAAACAGTAGTAGTGATTATAGGAAGTGGAGGTATAATTCCATGTTATCATAGGAAATCATTAGTGATGAAAAATGATGTAGAGAAACTGGTGGATTAAATGGTGTTCTTTAGTGGCATGGTAGTGATCTGCGTTGGTGGGAGGTAATCGATAGTAGTGGTGGTGAAATCCTCTTAATCCAACATTGGATCTATGGTAGGTCATGTACTTTTATAGGATAAACAATATCACGGATGGTGGTGCATGGGAATCCTGATAGTGGCTTGCATGCATGGAAGGTGGTGAGGGAAGTGCGGAAGTGTCGAGGTAGACATGGAAGCATGTATCTTCTTCAAAAGATGGATTCTAGTGTGTGAAAGAGAATGAGAAAAGGGATTCAATGGGAAAAGATGAATATATTTCTTTATGGAAAATTTAGTTTCCATCGTTGGATTGTTTTGGCATCGAGATATATCATTGGCCCAATGATATATCATGTGTTATCGTTGGATCAACAATTTGTAAGGTGGAACTGTGGGATCAGTAGTGGAACATGTTCTACCATTAGACTGATAGTGGCATGTGTTCTACTAATGGTTTCAATGGTGGTATGCTCATAAAATTAGTGGGGTCAACATTTATGTAATGTGGGTAGTGGAAAAGGATGGTAGTGGTCAAGTTCTTGATAATGGTGAAAGTATGTATGAAATGATTAATCATCCTTCCTCGGACTTTATAGTGGCTGAATGAAGCTTGAAATAACTTCATGTTTGTTAGAATAAGGTCCAGAGATGATGGTTTTCTATTTAAATAGTGAAAATTAACTAAGAAACTTTTTCCCACATCGAACAAGTAGTTGGAAGGAATTCTTGTTAAATGAAAATACCTCCATTATATTTTATAGAATCTTATATCATGTTGGGATCCCAAAAATACATGAACTCATGTAGGTGGTCCACACTCACTATTTTGTATAAGTAGGGGGTCGTCCCAATAGTTCTGACAATGATATTTAATCCCCTCTAGCAACTACAAAGTCATAATGGGTTGGATATGTGGCCAGGTGGCTAGACATGATTACCTTTTATTTAATAAACACCTCAAATTTATGATATAAAATGAAAATCAATTTACTCCGTTCAAGCCACCGCAAGGTCCTGATACCATGTTGCTCTACCGCAATGTGAAGATTCACACTCAAACTACTTGGATGGCTAGACCTAATATACAGGATATGTGGATAGGGGCTAGAAATTATTTACATTTTTTAATAAACACATAAAATTTATGATATTAAGTCAAAATCAATTTACTCCCCTCTATCTATCACATGGTCCTGGTACTCTGTTTCACAACCTCCATGTGAAGACTCACACTCGACCTTCATGGATGGCTAGACTTAATGGGACAGATATGTGGATATATGGCTATTTTTGGGGCTAGACATGATGTATTTTTTTAATAAACACCACAAATGAATGATATTAAATAAATATCACTTTACCCACACTATCCACCACAAGGTCCTACTACCACATTTCTCAGACACCATGTGAAGACTCACAATTAACCTCCTTCGACAACTATACCTAATGGGATGGAGATGTGGTTAGGGGGCTATTTTTGGTGTCTATACATTATGAAATGTTTTTTCTGAACACCTCAAATGTAAGATATTAAATCAAATTCACTTTACAAAAATACCAATCAATACATTATAAATCATGTTAAAAATATTTTTATTCACTTTAATCCTCTAACATTATTTTTGTTATAAATTCCAAAAAAATTATAAATCATTTAAATACCTGGTATTTTTTTATTAAAATCATTTAAAACACTTCAATAGTATTTAAATGTATGGATTATATGTGAGTGGTTTACCTTTTATCTTCATGAGGTGATATTGTTAATTTTTTATCACCGCATAATATAAATAGTTTTAAAAGTATTTATAATGATTAAATATGATACTCAAAACATAATAAAAATTCTAAAAACATGATCAAAGTAAAATTAATAAGACCATTGAACTGAAACATGCATGAAAAATGATGCAGTTAAAACCCGAGATGATGATTTTTATATATAATTTTTATTAAACAGGTGATAAGATTTCATAAGAAAATCACACCTGATATGATATTTATGATTATTATTTTTGTATAGATATATATTAAATATTTATTTATTATATATAAGATTTTAATTCAGACAATTCAAGATGGAATTTTTGTTAAGGAATTATGTTAAAATCTCATTTCATTTCAGTATTATCTATTCTAAATTTATATTGAAGGATGTTTTAGGTTCTTATCTTTTAAAACCCATATAAATTATCCTCATCCAATTATTCCACTAATTTTAATGTATTACTAAAATATTTCAATCATTTTTACTTGAAATTTTAAAGAATTTTTTTTAAGCAAATTCAACCTTATTTCTTATTTAGTTGATGGGTTTTTTGCTTTAAGTTCATACTATTCAAAATTGATTTAAAAATTCTTTGTATATACTTTTAATGATTTAATAATGTCATTTTTACAAGCTATTACATTATTTAAAAGTTTTTTAAAAATATTCTTTCTAAAATTCATACGAACATGTTGTTTGTGACATTTTTCTAATGTGGGAAAATAATTTTTCCACTTTTATTGTATATATAGTGAATGGATTTCTTTTTCATCATGATATTTTATTAAAAATATATTTTAAAATATTTCATGGTTATTTTCAAAGAAAATTTATTCTCAATATTCTATGAATTTAAATTTAAAATTTTATCATTTGAATGTAATATTTTCCCCATATTTCCATGAAAAGTTCAAATACCGTTTTAAATGTAGTTTTATCTATGTCATTATCCTCTGATGTTTCATATTATTGATTGGGGTTATTTTCAAATGAAACCATCAATATTAATTTTTAGAAGGATTGTGGTTTAAAAATTATGAAATATTTATGAATCCTATTTTGTTTCTATTAGATACAAAATTATTATATGATAAATGGTTTATGATTGGGTGGAACACATTTGTTTGGTTTTCATTATGTGATGGGTGGGTCTGTTAATCTCTCTAATGCATTGGGTAAATATTTATACCTCATGAGATAATTATGTAAATGATTTTATGTGATTGAACCAATATGATATTGGAAACATGTGATGTTTTTTGGTCCACTATGATTTGGGAAATAGGTTATGAGTCTTGATCCTATATGATATGATAGATGGATTAGATATCTTTGACATAGGAAATCATTTCTACACCTAGGATAATTCCACCCACTTATGATATAATGATAAAATTAGTATTTAAAATCATGGATGATGGTTAATTTTTTTATGATTCCCTAATATTTTGACATACTAATGTTTTGTGACGTGATAAAAGATTTGGATCTTTATGTTTTGGGGATTTATTTTATTTTGATAATCACATGTTCACATACCTTTATTCTCATGATATTATTACATATTTTCATTTATTGATATCTCCACTGATTACATTGACTGAGAATCTTACATGACCACTTATAATGTTTTAATTGTTCTCATGTTATGAAGAAGATTACTAAGTATGATATGTTTATAAGGGTACCTTATATAATGATCATTTTATTGATATAATAAATATTTTATTTAAATATGATGTTTATGTATCTTGTTCCAAGTACCCCCAAACATTTATGGTTCATAAGAATGATTATTTTGAGGATGTATTTAATATTCATAAAATAGTAATATCAATGTAATCTATGATTGGATCGGTATAGAACATTTTCGAAAGAATTGGAGTCTATCTTTGATAATTTATATGTTATCTTTGTATCATCATTTTTTGATTTAGAGATAACTCCCTATTTTAATTTTTATGTTTTTCAATTTTGTATGTTTTGTGATTTTGGGGTGTCATAAAAGGTATGTTTATACTCACCCCTGCATATGATCTTCCAACACATGTCATTTATTAAGTATACCAAAAAGACATTTGAACGATTTCAAAGTTGAATAGAAGTATGTGTAACTTATTTTGTATATACATACCATGTACATATATTATAGATTCCTTTTAATAGAACTATAATTCTGTTAGAATGTTAAACTCCATGACAGTTCTTGTGGTGTTATATTTATTCATTTTTCATTTATATACTCGTTTTCAACACTCTTACATGGGGTTAAAAGTTATGTATGATTTCAATGTATTTATTATTTATCTTAAGAAATATATTGGTATATGGAGATGTGTGTGTGTGTGTGTCTATATGTATGTTAGGCTAAGGCCTCCGATGTTTGTAATATGTATCTCGGGCTCTAGTCTATAGACCTCATACTATTTCATATATATTAATGTTTTGGGGATTCGATTGGGAACAAGGGAAATAGTGTTAATGTGTCTTGAGATCACCTATCTAGCCAAGAAACCAAAAAATGTTGTGGAGACCAATGTTTCCATTCACCAAGTCACTGATAATTTTAATGTTGAATCAGAACATATAGTAACTAGTTGTAGGGAAAACATTGGTACACATATCATATAGTAATGGTTGGGGTTTCCATTCCCTTCTTGGGTTGGTACCCTAGATATGATCTCTTTATTATGGTTCATTTATACTGTTATATAATGCTGAATTGATGAACTAGTTAGGATTTTATAATATGATCATGATGAAAACCCTTTTTGATATAAGGACTTAATCCAGGGTCCTATGAAAGTGGCATTTACTCTAGGTGGATTTCACATAGTACATTTATTTGTTGCTAAACATGTTGTTCTGAATGTACTAATAGATGATGTGCATAGTCTCGGAATGGATTATGTGTTATATAGGCAGATACTACCCATGTTTCTAGTATTTTATTCTACATGTAGTAAAAAAATTCATCAAGGAATTAGATTGATTTTCCCACCATATTAGGACCCCTCCCGACCATATGGTGGTATTACCGATGAGAGTTCTCTATGGACCAGTTGGTATATGGTGTAACTTGATTATATATACACAAAATGAGCACACTCTCACATTGAAAAAGTTAAATAATCTCTTAATAGAGGTATTCAATCGAATAATGTTATTGGTAGTGTGTATCTATGAGCTTATAAATATTCAGTTGGATAATATGATAACTATTGTGTAGGAATTATGGTTCATCAACCTCTAAAAGTATTCCAAAGAGATTATTTCAGATGGATACATTTTAGTACAGTTCTTTAAGCATGGACTTCCCAGGGATATTTCAGTTGAAGTGGTATCTCTTTATATCCATCCTTATACCATGGTTCTAGAGTATGCCTTAGTTATGGAGGGATTCTTAGAAGATCAGTCATCAACCATTGATTTTTGAAGTGGAAACACTAGAGATGATACCATAGAACTTGGAAATCAATGTCAGAAATAATGATCTAGGTGTGTCAGGCGTATTTAAAGGAAAGAGAGTGGGTCATGTACAATGATCTCTCATCAGAGATTAATTCAATCTTGAGAGTGGTAATACTTCACATATAAAGAGAGAGACCATATCATGTGGGACTACATGACCAACAACATTGTAGATAGGGATATGTTCAATGCAGCACCATGGATGAGGTTGTGGCCTGAGAAGTTAGGTTTGTAGGGTGGCGGGCGTGGTAGATGAGTAGAGAGAGATGTAAAAGGTGTATAATGTTATGATCTAATTCATATAGTACCATAAAATGGTGGTCTATGATCTGATTAGGGAGCTAGTGGTTATAGAGGTGGATATATATAGATAGAATATTTTTATGACTTGGAGTCCGCCGTTATGATCTATGGTATGAATATTTTATTACCTAATTTAGATGTAGTTATGATTGGTATAGGAACAGTCCACTCTTTACATGAAACTCAACTTGTTCAAGTCTTGGATATTCTAATGGATTTTTTACCACAAATTTTGATATTATAGACACCGATTATGTTAAATTTGATAAGCACAAATGTCAACCCATAATTTTTCCCAAATAATGGAAGAGATAAAATTATTTATGATATATTAATAGTTGTGGTGATTCAATAAAAAATTATTCTTAGTGTGTATTGGAACAACCTAGTATATTTAATGATTGATCGTTAGAGATAGAGGATGTAGTGAATCTACTTTGATGGGAAAAAATTTTAATTCATTGGTGTAAAGGAATCTCATGACATGTGTGGTGCTTATGTATATAGAAGGATAAAACTAGTTTTTCAATAGTTTTCTTATATGACCCTTGGATCAGTAGAATCCATGACCATTTATATTTATACAATAGTTCAGTACAATCACATCTTCCATGAGGATGTTTTAGGCTTACCATCCCATCCAAAGATAAATGTTTTTATAGACCTGCACTAAAGGGCTACCCTGCTATATGTGCTATAATACCAGATGGACCCTATATAGATATTAGAGTTTAAATTGTATATCAAGGACCTCTTGAAGAAGGTAATTGTTAGTGTGTACCCATGGGTAGACCTATTATTGTTCTATAAGAAGTAAGATGGTGTGTTAAGGTTATGCATGGATAATCATCACTTAAATCACAAGACAATCAATAATAAGTATCCACTTTTAAGAATCGGCCATTTTAAAAGAGATAAGTGGTTATCAAATATTAACATGAATTCAGGTTATCACTATTTTTGAGTTCAAGAAAAGGATATAACAAGGTTTACATTATGGTCTCACTTTGGTCACTATTAATATATATGGTTATTCCCTTTGGTTTGATGAACTATCTAAAACTATTCATGAGACTCATAAACTAGATATTTCAGCCCTTCATGGACTGGTTTGTGGCAATAATCCTAGATAGAAACCTCACACACTCAGTGTTAGAGTATAATCTTGTAAGAAATTTGAGATTAGTAGTGGGCATACATTGGGAGTGGTAGATTAATATAAGGGTTTCTATGTGTTAGTTATGGATTAAATAGGACCACTTATTAAGCAATATCATCTGAGAGGAGGGAGTGGAAGTAGAACCAGTAAATATTGAGGCACTGCAATAGTGGGATCCACCCCATAGCATGACCAATGAATGGAGCTTCCATCAGTTGGCAAGCTACAATCGAGGATTCATTCCCTATTTGTGAAACCCAATATTCTAGTTTCCTCTAAAAATAATATTTTTTCACTGGTGTACACCACACACAACATTGGGTTTAAACATACCATAAAATAATATTATTTTAATGTCATTATTATAACTTAAATAATGAAATAGTGAGTATAAATAAGGATTCAATTTTTATTAATGTCATTTTGTGCTATAAAAATATTTTTTCTTTAAAAAATTGTTTTTTTTGGAAAATAATATAATTATTATCTACCAAATTTAGAAAATTAATATATATAAATTAAATTAAAATTTAAAATCATCAAATGAAAATTATTTCAAAATGAATTTTTGATATTTTTTGAGAAGTTTGAATTTTTAATGATTAGTGGAAGAAACTGATTTTCATTGAAAATTAACTCTTTATTTATATAAATTAAAAGTCATATTTTGTTTTAAATAATTTAAAATTAAGATTACTTCATTATTATTATGAATAATCCAATTAAGGTAATTTAAATCAATTTTATGTTTGATTTTGATATAAAAACCTTTTATACTATCAGAAACTTTTTTTTCGGAATAAAATTTTTCATCATGTTAAAATGGTTTAATTAAAAATTTATTATTCTACTTAAATTAATTTCATCTTATAAATGGAATTTAATATTTTTAATCTAAATAATTAATAATAGGTAAAAATCATAGTTTATTTTTTCCCATATTTAATAGTAAAAAACATAAATATTTCTCACGATTATAAAAGGGTAAAATGGGTAAACAATGTTAAAACTAATAAGATCATTCATAAATCCATTCAAAAACATTATTTTATTTAAATTTTTGAGTAAATTTCAACTTTAATCATCCAAAAGTATAAATTTCAACATTTCTGATATTTATCTTTGATTATGACCAATATAATATTTCAATTAAATACAAATACATAATGAGACTCCCTTTCTTTTAAGAATATCTTATTAGTTTAGATATGGACAAAAATAAGTTTGTTTTAATCATAAAATTTACGTTGAGAGTAATATAATTTTTTTTAATTATTTTAATGTATTTATAAAATTTATTTATTATATAAAAACATTAAACACTTATATAACATTGAAACAATACTTGTGTATGTAGTATACAAAATCAATTAAATTATTTGAAAAACATTAAAATTAGTATAATTTATTTTATTTAAATATTTACATGAATTTAATTTATAAGAATATCATATTATTAATATTTTAGAAGTATATGTTCAATTTACATGACTATATTCTTCTCTCAAAATTTAAATTAAATGAATACTTGAAAAACTATCATTAATGATATTAGACGAAAAACAATATTTTTTGAAATTATTTAAAAAAGCATGACTTTGGAAAATTTGGATTATAAATAGTAAAAATTTTCATCCCTTATCCATTAATGATCTAATTAATATATTATATTTAAAATTACATCTATGTATGATTGAAAAAGATTTTGTTGTGATTAAGGGTAAAAATCGTTAGCGAAGGGGTTAATCCAAAATATAAGGTTTAGAATGATATCAAAAACAATATAAATTTTAAAGGATTGTTATACTAACACCATATCCTCTTTTATATTTAATATATTTTATTTTGAAACCATTTTACATTTATTAGGAAAATATTATATTAAAATATTTTATGTATTTTCCAAAGTTCCACTCCTCATCTTATAAATGGACACACCCTCTCCCTTCCACTCTGCTTTTCAAGATCCATTTGGTTCAGAAAATCCATGAACAAATAAATTCATGAAATCCATAACCATGTTCTATATGAATTATTTTTTTTCATAATTCCAACCTTATAAGGATTATGGTGTAAAGTAAATGTGGTTTTATAAGAATTAGTTATATATTTTTACCACATTTCATTGTTTTATCTCTTCATTTACCTCATTAAATACATTTTAATATTATAAAATCCATATATAACATCAATAAATTTGATATAATGATTTTTTGTTTATTTATTAACTTTAATGCTTCTCCTTCTTCATCTAATGGGAAATAAAACCATCCCTTGTGTGTACGGAAGACTACTACCTCATGAACTGATGTAATTAATTTTCCATTACCACCTATAATGGATGGTTATAATATATAATTTAAAGTAAAAACGATATTATATTAATGAAATATTTATCATTATTTAAATATAATATATGGACTATTTTCTTATCATTCCACCATTGACAAATGGTATTATTGTTCATGCCTACGTGTGGAATACCACCTCCATAGAGTTATGTGATTTGGTTTTCATCACCACATAAAATTTACGGTAAATATTAGTTTATTTTGTGATATAATATGAAATTTATTATATAATATTATTTCGTGAAAGAAGAAATAATTCCTACCTTTTTGTCTCATTTTAATGAAAAATGGAAAAATTACCCATGGGTACATATGACTTATTGTTTCCCAAATTATAACATAACTCATTTTTCATAAACATTATATATATATTGTTATAAAAGTATGATTAATGTATAAAATTGATATTTATTTATTTATTATTACTCTAGAGATGATGGAATAATTACCTCTCTAACCACAACTAACATACCAATATTGTTTTTAAATTATGAACCGGACATCCTTACAGACACAAGACATGGAAATAACCTATTATGTAAAAAAACTTATAATTGAAATAAATAAAATAAATGGTTTATTTCTAAGTGGTTAAAAATATAAAGGTTATTAGAGAATTAAATAATTTATAAAAGTTTATTGAATATAAGATAAAGAATGTACTTGTCATGTCAGGGAGCAGGGTCAGGGGTTTCATAACTCAATTTCTTTTCATTGAGTTATATCACGTATCCATTTTATATTTCATGATAAGATTAGGTGTGTAATGAACTATTATTATTTTATATCATAATTACAATATTTTATGTGTATGTATATTTTTAATAGATAATAACTTCATTGATTAATTCTTACTCCAATGTTACAGTCTTTATAAAGGATTTTTTCTTAATTTTGACTCTACTGAGACATAGTTTTTCTTATATACCTATTTTATTTTATATGGAATATATTATACCCCTTTGATATATTAGGGATGAATATATATCAATTAATGGTTAATAATTATCAATTAAAATTTACTATTTTGTGGGGTCACACTTTAAATTTTACTGAATATGTAAGAATTTATTTTACATTACCCTTTCTTTTGTGTTGGTTTATATTTATTATTAATGTAGTAAAATTATCTATGAAACATTAACTCGCAAGAATTTCATAGCCTTTAGATATATAAGTTCTTTACAAGTTATTTACAACTTTTCTTCTATTTGGTTCTTGAATCAAGTAATGAAATATTTAATGGAAAATAAAATATTATATATATTCTCGATGGGAATATTTTTTCCCACGTATATTTTCTTCAAAAACAATTTATCAAATAACATTAATTTAATAAAAGGAGTTATTAAGGAAATTTTTGGTTATCCATTACTTTTGACATGTTTTTGATAAAATACAAATATTTCTCTATGAAAGGGTCATTTTTTACTTTATTTTCTACAAGTTAAAATAAATTTTCTTACAAACATAAATAGTGTTAATGGATTTTCCCACCGACCAAATGGTTTCAAATAATAAACCCTCTTCTCCAATTTTTCAATGTTTTTAAAGAGAAAATTGTTTATTTTCAATTTAACTCAAATTGTTCTCTTCCAATTTATTCTATTCTTAAAAAGACTTTATTTTATTACCAAATATACATTTATGATTAATTGATGGTCATCTTGCATATTTTGAAGAAATTATTTTAAATAAATTTCTATTGAAAAATTATGTTTCGTTTGATCAAACATTATTGTGAATTATATTTATCTTCCACATCCATAATCTTTATATCATGTATATGTTTATTTCTTAATTTTTATACCTTTTCTACATAAAACGTTTTACCAAGAAAGTTACTTTATGGACTGGGGAATCTTAATATTCAGTATTCTTTGCTAAGTAAAATTATTTTCTTAATAAATATTACATATGAATAAAATGGATCATTAAATATGAGTCGTGATGTAATGGGTGGGGAAACAATTAAATACCCCCTTGATGCATCAACAGGTCTAATGAGGCAAAACCGTTGTTTAAACATACTATATGTGTTTTTGTTTATACCTACCCACAATTTATGATTTCTTTTTAAAATAAATTCATTACAAGATATCATGATGTATATAATCATTGAATCCCACATTTTTTATATCTATCATTGAGAATTTAGTTATTATATCACACCATATTATGATATTTATATTATTCATGGACACATTTCACGTTCTATTTGTTGATTAAATGGAATTATTTTTTAGTTATCGACATTTCCATATTTATTATGCTATATTTTTTTATGATATATTCCACTACACAAAAACATTATAGGTTGTTTGAGATTATCTTTATTTTCTTCCTTTCCATGGGATATGAAAAATAAATCAATGAATGAATTTTAAGTATTCCTAATATTTCTTTAATTTGTCTTCTATATTTAATTTTCAACACAAAATTAAAATCTTTTATAAATATATTCTTTTAATATTACTAAACTTACCCATCCTTATTCACTTGTATCTTATAGAATCTTAATAAATTAGACACCATCTTTGGGTTTTTGAATTAAGGGACTTTATAATTGGTATAATAAAGTTATTAGAAACCTTAGAAAATATATTTAAGAAAACAAAAATTTGGGAACATAACATTATGATATAATTTTATGATAAATTTATAAAAACTATGGAAACCAATGATATAACATAGTGATAAACCTAAAGAGCCATGGGTGAATATGTATAAGAATAATAATTATTTTAAAAATATTGATAATCATTTTTAGATTTTACTTTTTGCGGGTTTAATATGATTAATGATATTCTTGGATACATTTATATGAATAAAACATTATTAGGTTAGTATGGGTCATATGGAAAATTATTATCCAAGGAATAATTTTTTAATATTTTGTGGAAATAATTTAAATGTTATTAATAATATTTAAATTTAATATTATCTTTGAAGTTAAAAATTTTTTAATACAATTTTGGAATATATTTTTATCTTATAGGTATCCATGTAATTACCATTTAATTTGGAAATTATGTGATTGATGTTATTTTTGAAAAAGGTCACTATATTATAATCCCTATTTGATAATTTTAATTAATAATATTATTGTATAAAATTGTATTTCTTTTTAATAATAATGGTCGAATTATCATGTATGGGAATATATTATTTTATTATGTATTTGTGGTGATTCATCTTTTTTATTGGAATTATGAGGAAATTTTGGAGATAAATGATAAAGAAAATTCATTATTTTCATATTAATTTAGGATTTATTAATGATTTTTTCTTATAAATGATAAAAAATATATTTAAAGAATATGGGATCATATCGTTTAGATTTATGGGCTTTCAACTTTTTCAAAAAAAAAATTGAATAGTGTTAAAGATAATTATTTATGGACTGATTCAAGTTGAAATTTGGGTATTATTTTTGATACTTTTGAGATTAATTTATATACCAAGGCACATTTTTAGAAACAAATTTTAAATTATTGTTCTTATAGAGGTGTATAACTAATAATTTTCCTCGATATAAGAAATAAATTAATTTTCAATAAAAAGCCTATATCTAATTTAATTATTATGTGATATTCAATTTAGAATAAAAAATCAATTAAAATTACAAAGATGGAAATTTAGTATGGTTGTGGGAATATGACACCCCAATATTATAGCTTCCTCTAGAAAAAACTACTATGTTTTTTTACACCACACACAACACCAAGCTTAAACAATTTATGAAATAATATTATTTAAATACGGTCATTATAACATAGTCATTGAATTGGAATGTATAAATATTAGTACATATATTATGAATTATATTTATATAGTTACTACCTAAAACATGTTTGATTATTTATTCTTATAAAATAATATCTAAATTTTTTGTAATGATATTTTATACTTGAAAAAAAGTTTTGTTCAAAAAAATTTTATATTGCATATTGTGGGGAAATAGTTTAATTAATTTATTCCAATTTTAGAAAATTTATTTTTTAAAAAAAACTTATATTTTATATCAATAAGGAAAAATTATCTTAGATTTTATATTTTATAATTTTTTGAAAATATTGATTCTTTAGGAACTGTGAAAAATAATTATTTTCATTGAAAACCATCTTTTTGTGTCAAGTATTATAAAAGTTATATTTTAATTAAATAATTTCTTTAATGTAATATTTATTAATTTATATTATTTATAATCCAAATAATGTCATTTGAAAAAATTTAAGGTTGGATTCGGGCATAAAAATATTTTATATTTAAGAAAATATTTTTTTTAACTGCTTATATTTAATTTTTGAATGTCTAATTTTTAATTTTAATCTTCCGATTACAATAATTTTATTTTAAAAAATGGATTACATATTATTAATCATAGAAATTAATATTAGTTATTAAATTCAACATTATTAATGGTTATAAAAATAGTAACAAATGATAAAATTTGTTACCATGGTAAAATGGTAAATTAGGTTAACCAAGGTTGAAACTAATTTTTAACACATAAAATTCATTTAAAACATGAATTTTTATATTATTATGATTATATATCATGAATATTCATCCATAAATTAAACAGGATACATTTTCATGACATTGAGTTTTATTTATGACCTATAGAATATAATAAATAAAGAAAAATACAAAATGTTACTCTCATGCATTTAAATAACACGTATATTTTTTATATATGGATAAAAATAAGTTATAAATTAATATTAATGTTAATTTTTATAATAATGAAATTATTCTATTTATATTATTTTAATTATAATTAACATAAATTAATATATAACAATGACATAGTGTTTGTGAAAACAGTATAAAAAACATGTAAATGATTTAAGGAATATTAAAATAAAAATATTTAGATTAGTTTCCATTTAATAAAATATTATTACATTAATAAAACTTATTATTAATGTTAAAAAGTTTATATTCCAATTCCATTACTATTATCAAATCTTTAAAGTCAAACTAAATGATTAGTATCAAAAATAATATTAATGATATTATATGTGAAACATTTTATTAAATTAATTAACAAAATATAAATTCAATAAATAATAATAAGAGGATTATAAATGGTAAATTAAATTGTACCATTTACATTTATCATCCATTTTAAATATAGATATAAATTAATAACGATTTATAATTGAAAAAGGAGTTTGTGTGGTTAAGGTTAAAATGGTTAATTGAGGGATTACTCCAAAAGATAATGTTTAAAATAATAGTTAAACTATTATATATTTGATTTTATTATTATATTAAAATTATATCCACATTATATTCTATTAAATATAAATATGGAACAATTTTACAAGAGTTAGAACCATATTACATCAAAATTGTTCATGTATTTCCAAAAATTTCCCCTCCACCATTTATAACAGGACACAGCCTATCCTCTCCTCTTCAAACATAACGACCCTTTTGGATCAGCCAATAACAACCAAAATAACTTCCTAAAACCCGTATCCATGCTCTAGAGAACATATTTTGCATATAATTCATGTCTTATAGGTCTTAATACATATAACAAAGGAAGTTTTCTAAATATGATATATAAATATTTATTTAATGGTTTAGATTTATTTATTCTTCTACATAAATAAATAATATTAAAATCATTTTGATATAATAAAACATGCATATAAAATATTGTTACATGTTATTATAATTATTTATGAACATTAATCCAACTATTGTTTTTATCTAATGCATGATGAACCCATCTCTCATGTGTGTGGTGGACAACCACCTCATGAACTGATATAATTCATTTTCCATCACGGACACCCACTACAAGTTATAATGATAAATTTAAATTAAATATATGATATTAATTAAATAATAAAAATTATTTTATGATAATTCGTTATATATTTTCTTACCATTTCACCCATTGGAAAATGATAACATCATTCATTTGTATGTGTGGATTACCACCTCCATGAAGTAATGTGATCTATTTTCATAACATCCTAACATGGAAGGTATATATAAATTCATTTAAAGAAATAATATGATATTTATGATATAATAATAATTCTAAAATGAAAATTTTATGTTGTCCTTCTTTCCATAATGTTTATTCAAAAAATGGAAATGTTACTCATGCGTATGTACGACCTATCATCTGTATGATTATAATGTAATTAATATTTTATAACAAAATTAAATATATATTTATAAAAGTATAATTAATTTATGTAAATATTAATAATTTAATGATTATTATTATGGATATTGTTGAATAATTACTCATTTTACCATGGTTAATATACCAAAGTCATTTTGAAATTATGAATCGAATATCCTAAAAATCACATGAAATTTTATTTAGTGATTAATTAAAAAATTATTTAAATTAAATAAATGAAATAAATGATTTAATGACAACTTATATAACCTGTAAAATGTTTCTTAAGAAAAAAAATGATAATAGTGTATTATTATTAGGATGAATAAGTTATATGTTAAGTTGGGGTGTGAGTTTAGGAGTTTCATAACTTAATTTCATTTCATAGGTTTATACATATTCTTCACTATATATGTTATACTATGATAATGTATGCAATGACATATAAAATTTCTATGTTTAATTAATTGTTGATTTTTTGTATTTACATTTCATAAACATAATGACCTCATTTATTAATTCTTGCTTCCATGTTTTGATCTTTGTAAGGGGTTTTGTTTCAATTTCCACTCCATTCAGTTATATTTGGTATTATGAACTAATATTATTTTATGTGTTTTATATTTTAATTGTTTGATGTATTTAAAATTAATATATATTTTAGGAATAGTTATTAAAGATTTAATTCTAGTTTACCCTTTACATGAGTTATAATGTAAAATTTACTAAAGTGGTTGGAATTTATTTTATAACCTCATTTATTCTAGGATTGAGTATTTTTTTAATTGAAAGAATATTATAATATATCATTCATTAAATATATAAATTTTATAATCCTATGTATATATGAAGATTTTCTATGTTTTCATACAACTTATCATCACTTTGTTATTTAAATCAAGGAAGACAATTAATGGATAATTCAGTCTTATTTATCTTCTTGATAAAAATATTTTTCATCCTTGATTTTATTTATCAAAAATTTATTAATAAAATTTATTTTATTATATAAAATTAGTTATTAAGGAAATTTAATGTCATCCATGATTTTTTACAAGGTTCTAAATAAATATTTCTTATGTTTTACAAAAGGGTCGTTTTCAACATTCTATAGAAACGTTATGAGGAATGTTTCTTTGTAACATATATGGAATTAATGTATTTTCCCACCACAAAAATGATTTCATGATAGAAATCATATTCAGTATTTTTTAAACAATTTTACAATGATAATTATTTATATAAAATTTATTTTAACTATTTCACATCCATATTATTATACTCTACAAAAGATATAATTTTATTATGAAATCTACTTTTTTGATTAATTAATTGTTATCTCTCATGTATTGATAATTTTTTTGTCATTAAATTTATCATCAAAAAAATCACTTTTGTATTATCGTATTTCATTATATTTTTCCTTAATCTTTTATATCTGTATTATTTATATTATATATTTGTTTATTTCCAAAACCATATACCTTTTCTACATAAAGGTTTTTACTTGGAAATTTACATGATTAACTATATAATCATGATATACCATATTATTTACTCAATAAGGATATTTATTGATAAGTGTCATTTTTTGAGTTAAATTTTTAATTTAATATATGAAGAATTAAATAAACATGAAGTTATTGCTGGAGATTGGAATTATATATCTCATTGATTCATTGATAGGTCTCATGAGACCAACCAGTTGATCAAACTTTTTAAATGGTTTTTTTGTGTATCCTTACCCATAGTTTTAACTATATTCACATAAGGCCTTGATAGTATGATTTCACGGTGTCTAAGAACAGAACATCCAATATCATCAATTTCCTTTAGTGATAATTCATTTATTTTATCCACGACATTATTAAAATGATATTATACAAGGATGAATTTCATATTCATTTTGTTGATTAAATGGCCTCTTTTTCATTTATCTACAATGATATATTGAATATTCCTTAGTTAATCATGATAAATTCATTTGTACGTAACATTTTCTATGTTTTTTAACTCAAACTCATTCTATTTTCATTTCCATACTATATGAAGAAAAAATCGTTGAATGAGTTTCAATGATGTATATATTTTAATTTTTTTATGTTTTATATTTTATTTCCAATGTGAAATAGGAATTCTATATGAATCACATTATTTAATACTACTTAAATGATAGATAATTTATTATGTGATACATTATATGTCATTTCAATGTAATAGAGTAGAACTCATTCCATGTCATATACCTTGTTGAAAAAATAGAGATTGTAGTGGTTACTTTAGATAATCATTTGTGATTATAGAGTCCTAGCTCGGTAGTTATGATAATAAAAAACATTTGATAAAATTTTCACATGAATCATAGAGAATATATATTCATATGGGATCTAATCATAGTCTTGATGAATCCATAATATTTCATTCTAGATATGGAAAGTCTCTCCACTATCCTTATACAGATTGACTGTTATAGATAGAGGATTCAATTAATCTAGGTAGAAGGGATGATATATTACTTCCTTAGAGAGATGGATTTCCATGGTCTATATGATAGATTAATACATAATAGGATACAACAGATTTAACATGGGTAATCTAGTAGTGCACCTTTTAGTAGAAAACTAAAAGAGTTATCAGTTTCTTATATTATTGGACAAGATGTATTCCCAAAGGATATGTTTGGATTACTTCCCCAAAAAGAGATCAACTTATATATATATATATATACTCGTAACAAGGGGCTAGCTCGATATTACTTCTAGAATATCAGATTCCATGGAATATATGTGATAGCTGAAGGTGAAATTCGAAGACCAATAGAGGAATGGCTTTGTTAATCCTAATATGTATCTCCCTAGTCATCCCCAGTGTAGATTCCCACGAAGGAGGATGGGAGCTTCATGTTATGCATGGATTAAAATTACATTATTCATGATACTACCATGAATAAGATTTCAGTTCAAAGAATCAATGAACTCATTGACAATTTTAATGATATGACATTTTTCTCAAAGATTAAACTCAAATCAGTTTATCACTCTCATTGACCTTAAGAAGATGTTTTTTAAAAGGTGTAATTATAGTGATAAAATTGACACTATTATTACTCTGTGATTCTATTTGATGTGAAAACACCCTAGTATTGTTCTATGGACACATTAAATAGACCATTCCTGCCTTATTATACCAATTTATAGTTGTCTTCATTGATTAAATACACATGTACTAAATATTAATGTAATATATTGGGAGATATTGGAGAATGGTATTTTATGTACTCTATAATCAAAGATTTTATTTGAATATCTCAATATTTTGGTAATGGATTTGGGAGGTCCACTTACTGGGACTAGTCATATCAACTGAAGGAGTGGTATAGACTTAAATGATCGAGATAGAACTAGCTTATGAGACACCCATTTTCATGGTTGAGGTAAATATTTTACATATTTTGGTCCTTTATTGTCAAATATTTATTCCTTATTTCTCCATTATCATAAAATATTTTACTACTTTGACTCGGAAGGGGAATCTTCTCATATTGATAGAGAATTGTCAGCAAAATTTTCAGGAGCTACATCAGAGGTTGAAGTGTAACACCATCTTGACAATACCTTTGGAAGGTTTTGAGTACATAGTTCTATAATTCCTCTATATATGTGATTTAATGTGTTTTGGTGTTGAGGAAATCATTAATTTATTATGGTTATTGATAGTTGAGATCACATGGGAAGAATTATGCAACCCATGATTTTGATATAAAATTATTAGTTTATTACCTAATGTTTTGGTGACATTACCTTTTGAGATTGAGATTAATATTTTATTCAGACCATGAGAATTATAATAATATCCTCTCATAGAATTATATCACAATGAAGATGTTGTAATGGCTTGAGTTCTTACAGATCTTTGATTCTGAGATAGCCTTTTCCCCCAAAAATGAGAACATGATGGTGGATTCACTTAATAGGAAATCTCATTCATATTTTCTTAGTTAGGAAATAGAGTAGTTATCATCTTTTAATTTTAGACTTGAGGATGAGTGTGGTGTGGCATATCTCTAATGATTATGGTAACCCCACCACTTCCCAAGAACACTAGGGGAGAACAATTTAGAGAAATTTATTTTAAGGTCTTGCATGACTAGATATCCACCAGAATTGATTTTGATGTGTATTCTAAATGTGTAGAGAATGTCATACATTTCAAGGGATAAATGAATGTACCATTTGTGCTGCAATAATAGGTTTTTAGAAAGGTTCATATACCCCCTTAGTATTAATCTAATAGTGATAAAAATTTATAGTTACCTTCATCATTAGTTTTGGTTGACAAGGATGAATAAGAGCGTAGATCAGTTTTTCACTTGATTCCACGCATTCAAAATGGTAAAGGAAAAGAATCAGGTATAAGTGGTTTTAACAAAACCCCTAGAGGTGCCAGAGTGGAACTGAGATGGTATCACCATGGATTTTGTGATGGGACTTCCATGATCATCTATATCTATTTATGTTATCTAGTTGATTTTATACCAACAAAAAAATTCACCCAACTTATTATCCATACAAAAGTTTTGTTTGGTGGAGTTTTTAGATTCATGTATGTTTAGGAGATAATTAGACTTCATTGAGTTTCCAAGAATATTTTTTCTAACCAAGATTCTTCATTAATGTCTTAATTGTGGGGATGATTACAATATTTTTTAGGTACTATGTTTTAGATGATCATGACATTCCATCCTCAGATGTATTTTCATATATAGTTGTAACTCATGTTCATGAGGACATACCCTGGGCTTCTAGATAGTATTTTGGTTGTAGATGGTGGGATCCCATACCACTGGTGGTATTTGTTTATAACATTATTTACTATTACACTATGTGTATTGTTATATTTGAGGCCTTTTGTGGGATATCCTATAGGTCACAACTATGTTGGACTGAGCTAGGAAATACAACACTTATTTTTATATATTTGGTGTAAGTGATGATAAATAAGTTCTAGATCATCTATGAGCAGATGATGACTACCTCGAGCCATAAAATGTCCTTTGCAGACTAATGATGATGATATTTGGAATTTTTCTAATGGACACCGTTTGTTCCACAATGTCTCAACTAGATTAGTACTAAGTATATTTGGAGAAGGGGGAATGTTTTCATTGAGATTCATTATTCCTTTTTTGATACAACTCAGAGTCAATGAGGTGTCATACTTCTTGAATATACAACCATAGTTAAACCGGGTGAAATACATCTTCCATATGTCGTACCTAAGGAGATACATGTATGAAATGTCACATGTTATTGGGTGAGTTAAATTATGCATTAAAGATAGAGATACTTTTTCATAGAGCATATTTAAATGGATGATTGATGTATTAATATCATTTTCAGGTTAGTTAATCATTTTGTATGTTCTTTGACAGTATGATCACCTCCAGGATATCTCACGGGAGAGGGAAAACCATATGTGGGATCAATATCTTTACCTGTTTGAGTAATTTTTTTCTTTTACTTAAAAAATCCATGAAGTTTGGGAGAATTTAGTGACTCTTTTTTCCTAGTATGATAATTTTTAATATGTTAAATAACATTTCTGAAGTAACTTGTGGGTTTATTGTGGAATTCATTCCCTATGTAGCCTTAGTATTGGTATCTTCAAAATAATAAATAAAATATCTCATGAGCACATTGTTTCTTAATTAATAATGAATTATCTTAAAAATAGAATCTCATATTAGAGGAATGATATGGTTTTTGGAAAACAAATGTCGGGTTACCCCAGGTATGACATATTTTTATACATTTTTGGTGTTTCATTTTAGTGGAGACACATACAGAAAGATAAATAAAATAAACAACATCAATAAATATATTTATTAATTATTTAATATTTTTTTTACCTAAAAAATTACTATTTAATTCTCCATTTGAAAAATCATCCGGGTTAGTATGAAGAAAATATAGATATTTAGATAATTAATTGAGTCTCAAATTGAGTTGGAATTGTAATAGGACTACAAATTTGTGGACCAATGATATGAATTCAACATAACTCATCATCAACTTTGAAATGGATTAATTCATCATCAATAATAAATAAAATAAAATATATTTAATTTTCCATACTGATTTAATCATTGTAATTTAATTTTGTGATGAAAATTAATTATTTTAGTTAGAAATGTTAAATATCTTTATGATCAATTCATTTTACTATAATTCATAATTTTATATTATTTTAATTTTGATAATTTTATTATCTTCTTTTTTATTTGTATTCTTTAAATGATGTTCAACTGAACACAACCCACACAAGATGCTCACACTTACCATCTATTTATTTCTCCATTCTTCAAATCATTTTCATTAATATTTTATTTGATTTCAACATTGCATTATATATAGAAAATGTTTCATTGAATGATTTCTATCTCAAGTTCTGTGGAACTTTTTTTTCTATCAACACAACAAATTATAGCAGGATAGAGGTTTGATATTGATAAAAAAAGTATGATTATGGATACAAGGATATTTTCTTCAGGGGATTTGGAGTACGAGTGATATGTGGTGTGAGGGGAATGAAACACTGAACAAGGGGTAGATAGAATTTTTTCATCATTGATAAAATGGACCTAGTTAAGGAAATATCATGAATTATAGTAACAATTATTGGAAAATGTTGAGTTGGAAGTGTAAGAGGAGACACATGAATGGGAAACTGTTTTAGAAAACCCCTAATATACATGCCATGTAGTTCAGAAGAATACATGTCATGTGGTCTTCCATTATACATTAGATAGGGTTTACATAGAAAAGTAAATATTATGCTCCATGTGGTGGTCCCACAAGCTATGTTATCCATATAAATAAATATTAGATTATATATTAAGTACATGACTAGGAATCCAATTAACCCTATAGGAAATTTTTTAGGGGCATCCTGTGTACTTTGGAGGGTAAAAATAAATGAGAACGCGACACATAATTGAGTACCTGACAGTAAAAATGCATATCATATGTCCTCACGAAATTTTGCATATTTAGAAGAACATTTTCTTTGAGAAATAAATACATAGGTAGGCCCGAAATTAGAGAGACATGTTATGCACCCCTTGGTCATGTCGTATACTTCATATATGATGTGTTATAGACCATGTTTGCATAAGTACTGTTAAATTTATATTGTGGTATATTCCTTTTATCCATCCCTATGAGTGTATAGTGTAACATCTTATTCAAAGCATAGGAAAATTTATCCCATCTAGGGGTTTGGTCATAATAGATTTAGGTATCCCTATGTGAGGATCTCAATGTGATCTTCTTCCAAATTCTTCCCAATATAGGGTTAGGTATCTCAAAGATAATATTCAATGAGTTTGATCCTCATCAAGTAGGATATTATATATAGTGTTAAATATCACACATAGGCACTGGTTGTGATCCCCTACCAATTCATTGTCAGCTTGTGTGTTTTATTTTCGGCTTCATCATGGAGAGACCAAATGAGTGTGAACTCTCAAAATAATGTCATCAGTGTTTGTGGGATTCAAAGAGTGAGTTCTCCCAGAAAACTATCATTGTGAATCCTCAATTATAAATCCCTAGGCTGGACGTGGGGACATACTTCACCGTAAGACCTTAAGTATATCTTTGATTATATATAGGGATATCTTATTATCATCATTCTATTATGATTTAGAGATACTCCCCACCCATGATGCTCTGTGTTTGGTGATTTCAAGGTGCCCTACATGATATGTTTATAAACACCCATGATTGGGATATTACAACACATGTCATGTATTATATAGATGACACAACATTCAATGAATTTAGAGGTGGACCAGAAGTAGGTGCAGCTTATTTGGGATAGAAATGTCTCATATAGATCCATGAGTTTTTTTGGTAGTGATCCCGTTTTTTAGAGGGCATGGATCCTTTACAGTATTAGAGAGTGATAATTAAAATTGATATACATCTTTTTTGTACATTTATTTGAGTTTAAATCATTATTTATTCATCAATTCACTAGTTTTTTGTGTGTTTTCACCAGAATATGTACTTATGACTCAATAGAGAAGATGTTGGAAAGACATGAAAATTGGGCACTGCACATCATGAATCTAAAGTAACAGACTTATGTTCATCGATCATAGAACTTTGATTATCTAAATTCTAGACCCTGAATCTAAATTAAAAGGCGTGAACTAATTATGCAATGTCAATCCCATTTACACATTATGAAAGACTCAATTATAATCAAGATGTAGATACACAATGTGAACCTAATATATTATGGGTAATGTTCAAAACATAATTGATACTGAATATATATACAATGAAATCCAAATATCCAAAATCATTAGATAAATTTTTATATCATAAGTATATAAAAATATTACATATTACACGTTGTGAATGACTCAGTGTAGAAGCCACTTAAAGAAGTTACGTGATGTTAAACCCATTTACACACCGTGTAATGATCAACTATATACATATATATATGTGCATTCCCATGATATATATGAGATCAAAACATTATATTAAAACCTCATGTTTTCTTCTTCATTTATTTTACATTTTCTTTCCAACTTGGTTCTATTTCATTGTTTTAACTCATTAAGCAAACCTTTATTATCACGTTCAATTCTAAGACTCATTCATTTTATGATGTTGTTCCAATTCATGAATCAAATTATTCTTGTCATTCAATAACATATGTTTCAAATTTCTTCATTTCCCCCAATTGAATTTAGTATTTAATTGAGTTCATATGATTTTAATAATGCATTTCAAGGATTTTAACTATTTATCTATCTTGTGAAGAAAGTTTCTATCTGTTTGCATGATTTATTTTAATATATTCATGTTCGGATAATTTTATTAAGGTTAGGGTCCAATAGTTTATGAGTTATTTAATTTGAGGAATCTCAGTTTAAAAAATTGGTAACCATGTGGCTAGTTAATAAGGTTAAACATACGTTTTTATGTCATTATTTTGAACTACCCTAACCATGGGAGATGTAATAGAATGAAACTGACCAAGTTCGAGTTGAGAAGGTTACTACCAATGGGATGTGATACATTATTCCATAAAGCCAGGATTCCTATAAAACGGTTACATATTATCTTTGTACCAAGGATTAGTTTCTATCTTAGCTGGATTCAATTAGTTGTACTAAGATCAATTGTTTAATTTTTAAGCGCTTAACAGCTTATGCCATAACAGTATCCCAAAAATATTTAGGATTATCTTTTACCAAAACCCTAAAATTTTCCCATAGCACTTATATATAAATTTAATTAATCCCTAATTTCTTTAGATTTAATAAAACACAAACTGAAGTGATAATGTAAGGAATCATTCTAACTAATTTCTGTCACTAGGTTTTCAACCTACCGGATATCCCTATGGGTTTGACCCCACACTTCCACATTAATATTCCTTAGTATTTGAGTGTAATTTGGGAAATTAAAATTATATTCTGATCAATTCCCACATATAATCAATGACACCATGTTGGCTGGTCAAATATCTCCTCAATTTTCGAGGAAAATTATGCCTTGGCACAGTTACCTTTGTTGTGAACCTAGTATTTCGTCCCCCCTTCTTTTTTTCCATTTTTTTATTCATATTTTTTCAAATTGACTATAACTTGTTTCCTCTCTTTACATTGTCTTAGTGCATGTATCAGGGCCCTCTAACACCGTCAAAGAGGATTGATTCCATAGAAAAACTAGTATTCAATCCTGAGATAAAAAGATATATATATATATGTACACTAATTATCAATGGATGAAGAAACCATACTTTCTCCTCCATACCCCTAAAACCTACAATATTAACCCCCAGAACATTAGGTGGAGTGATCAACACTGCAGGAGTGTTCCATCATCGATATTTTATTTAAATCCATCATTACAGTTGCATTCAACATTGTGCACCCTCCTATTCATGTTCCTTATTTGAAAATTAATTATGGACCCATTGATATGATCCATAACATGGGGACATTTATTGGGATGCAAAGTGATGATCCCCATGAGAGAATTTCAAAATTATTATCTGTTTGTTACAACCTTAAGAACTAGGTTGTACTAGCATACTCCATTATAATTAATGTCCTCCTCTTCTCTATGTGTGACCTAGAAAATGATTTTCTTAAAATCCAATATCTCAAATTCATCATGACTTGGGGTGATTGAGAAAATAAATTTATGGAAAAATATTTCCCACTAATCCAAACTAGGAATTTGAGAATCAAAATAAAAAATATTAACCCTTCATATGGAGAATCTACTTGGAAATCATGGGATCACATCTAAGAGCTAACAAAAAATTCCCACATCAAGGAATGGATTTGTGGCTACAAAGTAATAATTTCTATCAAGTACTCCAACTGGATATAAGTGAAGTTGTATATGTTGTTGTTGATGTAAGACTCAAGCTGGAGATGCTCAAATTCAGAAGAGTGTTGTTAGAAGATGTTTCACACAATTCAATTATATAGAAAAGTCATTAAGTATCACCCCGACATGTAATCCAAGAGCTAGAGGAGGATACCCACCCAGTTTCTTAGGTTGAATCCCATAAAAAATATAGAATCATTTCAGCTCCCCACTACAAAAATGTAACCTCCAACCCATGCTATTGAATTCTAATCATGTGAAATGTGTAGATACCCCTAAAAATATCTTAACTCAAGGTAAATGACAGAGGATCCTAAAATAAATGATTTTAATTATATAAGTTATAATCACCAAATTTATCAGTTACAGAAACCCTAGTAATATCAACCATAGACAGAGGTCTATTTAATAGTCGCATACTAATAACAATGAAACTGTAAAGAGAGGAGTGAATCAGTTCCATTCTAAAATCAAGGACCATATTGTTTCCCACAGTATAATAAAACTACTCAATGTATTAAAAAATACCTCAAAAAAACTTTTCCACATAGCTCTTAGTAATAACTCCAGCAAGCGTAGCTATGTCCACCAAAACAAGCCCAACCAGTTTAATGTAATCATGAAAACATTATAACCAAATATTTTTTAAAATTTGGTCCAATGTATGACTACCCAAGGTAATTAATTGAAAAATAAATGGTTTTCCATCTGAATCATTGAGAACTATGTGGGGAAAATCTCTAAGACCCGGTCAGATCAATTATTGGGTTTGTTTCCTTGAAATACCTATACTTGTTAGAGATATAAGTAAAATATTTGGATAAAATGAGTTGATAGATTCTAGAAATTCATAAATAATTATTTGGCAATGAAGAAATCATAAAGAACATTATAAATGTGAGATAATCATCGAAAAGGACTATTAGGATTGAAAACATACAGCTATTTAAAAACAAAATCTAGAATCAAATCCGATTGAAAAAGATTCAATTCATGAGAAGCATGAAAAGAAATATTTTTATATGCAAATTACATCATAGAAACCCCCAATACCCTATCTATAGAGGTTCAGATGAGCTAAATTAGTTGGTAAGTAACAAATATTCTATTTATTTTTATGAAATTAAATGACCAAATTCACTTTCACGAGACCATTGCTAAAATTTATACTTATTCCATGTTTCATAATGTCATGATTTATAGTATAAATATAATGGACGTATTAGGGTTCAACTCACTAAATGAATAATTCTATATAGTATTCAGTTAAAGATTCCACCCAAAATACAAGACACTAGAATATTATCTATTCCATGTATTATAGGGATATGTAATTTCAATATAGCATTTTTTGATCTTGGAGAAATTATCATTCTCCTGCCAATGAGTTTCTTCAAAAATTTGTGGATCAAAAATTAAAACCAATTAACGTTTCCTTACAAGTAGATGACTACTTAGTTAAGTATCCTCAATGAATTCTTGATGTTATTTTAGTGAATTTTGGTAGTTTCAACATTCCTGATGATTTTATTGTCTTGGATATGGAGGAACAATAAAATTTCCCCATAATTAAATGGAGATAATTTCACTACACTAGGAAGGATTTAATTCAAATAAATCAAGGAAGGTTCATATTCAAATTTGGAAATTGAAAATATGTGTTCAACTTTATAAAAAATACTAAATAAATAAGTGAGTCATTTTATATTCAAGACATCTTTCTTAATGATGATAAAGTTGATTATATGAAAAATAAAGACAATAGAGAGACCAAGTCTCCACATAAAAATAAATAGAGTAATCCCAATGAAGTTAATCAAACTGAACATGTGATGTGGAATAGTGTTCCACCTTTAGAACCCTCTGTTATTAAGAACCATTCCCTGATGGGTGTGTCTATATGTTTAAATTATTCTGAATAGAGGCATGATTAGATCTAAAAAATAAAAATATTGTTGACTAGGAGGGAACACAAGATTGTTTTAATTTTTATGATTATAAAATTAGTGATTTTATATAATGGTATAGATTGTTCATAGGTATTTTTAGAGAAACATAAAAGTATACAAAATTAACATTTTAATATTTTAAAAAATTAATTGAATTCTTGTCATGTAGAAAAAATACAAGACATGAAAAAGTTGGGGCATGGAAAAATTAAATCCCAACATTTACAAGCCATGTATAAAATGAATGACATTAAATGATCAGTGAAACATTAAAATCTAGGAAATATGGTTCACGGCCAAACCTATCTTTCCTACCCTTAGATTTCCCTCTCCTACATGACCTCCTCTCCCACCAGACTACCACCATATATCTACCACCTCCCCATTGATCAACTTCCTCCCTCGTACTACCTACTCCTCTACTACTATGTCACCCTTGCCATTCTTATACTTATATTAATCATGGAATTGAATAAAATTTTAAACAGTGTGGCCCTATAGGTAGATGACCCTCCATCTCCCAAACATTTGGCCCTTTCCCCACCACTTCCACCCATAAAAGTAACCCCCACCCACCTTCCAATTATAGTTCTGCCACCCCATCTGCATCCATCAAATGTTAAGCCTCATCAAACCCATCCAAGGGTGTAGTCTCATTCCCACAAATACACTCATACCTAAAATTTTCCATAACTTATAATCTTCTGTGATTAGTCCTTGTACAAGAAAAATGATGAGGCCCAACAAGACTGTGGTCCTTTATGTTCCCAAATATTTCCACATGGACTTTGAGGTCCTCAAACTCATATGATGGATTCACCTAAACAGAATCACTGAGATCTATGAGGATACATACTAGGAGTTCTTCCTTGAGTTCATGGCCAAATTGGAGCTGGAAGTGGAGAATGTCACCTTTTGAGTTGGTGGAAAGTCTTGGGAGCTCATACTAAAATACACAAATGTTATGATCAATATCAATAGAGAGGATTTCATCAATTCCCCATCATACACTAGAAAGAGGATGAACTATGACAAAGGTGGATGTGTGGAGGATTTTTCCACCGATCTACCGATATCTAAAGATCATTCATGATCCTTGGATGAAAAAGTGAACCTTGTTACAAGGTACCGACCTATGGATTCTCTATAGGGATTTGGCTCATGCATGGAAAAATATAAGAGATACTAATGGTTGCATCATCTGGACAATGTTTCTCACCCTCAAATATATCAAGGGAGTACCTATCATCAATATGGAAATCAGTTCTCTACTTATTATGAAATATAGGTAAGGGGTTCTAATTGTATGATTATGGTAGGTAGCGTCATCCCCCACCACACCTGAAACCTTAGTGTATATGAAATGACTAAATCAGTTGTTCTCTACGGGGATAATGTATTTGATCTAACTATTTGTGATCAAGACGATAGGGCTCTTTCAGAATCTTGAGGGGTGCTACTAGTGGGACCTTATGTACATTGATGATGCTACTGAGGATTCAACATAGCATAACCCCACCAATAATGATATTATACCTACAAACCCACCCTCAACCCCTACTTCCACATCTTCCCCAACTTTATCTAATTCTCAGCCTACACCATCCCCTAACACCAATGCACCACTACTCCATCCTCATCTACACCTACCCCACCAATCCCATCAGATATATGGTCTGTTATCCTATGCGGACTAGAGAACCAAAGATAGATCTATCTCTATTTCAATAGTCCCTTAACCACACCATGAATATTCTCCTACCCAAACTACTACCAGCTCATACATCTTATCCACCACCACCCCCTATAGACCATGATTCCACCTCCATCCCTACATCAACTTCATCCTAGGTTTTCATACCTCCTGAGCTCATAGACCCTGCAGACCAAAAGGTGTATTTTACCAAAGTTTCCAGCTGGGAAAACAGAATCAACCATTAATCAACCTCTAATGTTTCTCTAATTGATCCTAATGCAAGATATATATCCCTAATATAGATCATTAACTCGCATACTCCTTCACTAACTAGTCCGGTAGCCAGCACCACAATAACTTATATGAAGTTTATCTACCAGTCGTAGCCTCCATAGTTAATATTGATATAGTGGGATATATTTAGTTATCCGCTATTCAAGATGAGGAATCTGATATGGATGACATCAATATTTCCTAGATTATTTACTTTTTCTCATGTACACTACCCCTATTGTACACTTAGTATGGGTACCTATTTTTGAACTTTCTCATATTTTATCTTCCTTGATCTATTCTTTTCACATCTATAAATGGGATATAGTTTTGACTAAATTAGTTCCTTTATTATCTTTAGTTTTTAATTAATTATTTATTTAACTATGTGTTGATCTTTGGAATCCTTTATGTCCATTGAGGAGTTTGTCTGGACACCCTTTGGTTTTACACATGAAATGTATCACTGTCTGGCTTATATATAGAGACATATTGTAGAGATATAGCTCTAGATCTGTAATCATATAGAGACTCTTCTATGATTTTCATGGAATTCATTACTTCCACAAGATAATTTTGGATGATTTTTTTGTCGTTAAACCCACCAAGAACTCTCACGAGCTCAATAATACCCCCACCATTTCTAGTATGAGGTAAAGAAAATCTGATCCAATAGAAGGCACTGACTAATCAATTGTCCAATCATTTGGCTGAAAATATCATTAAAATATCATTATATGAGGAAACCCATATTTTTGGTCTATATATTTTCGTTGTGTGTTTAAGACCTTTGTTTTACCTTTTCTAGAAATCGCAATTAATCAATTTTCTAAAACATAATTATAGTCAATTAATGAATTTTACTGAACTTCGTTCTCATACTATTGATAATAAACACCTTCCATATTTTGTGTTTATATATTTATTAACCCATTAAACCAATGGTTTATCTTTTTCAGGTATTTTTTCTAACAATTTTTGTAGGTAGAACATGGTAAAATCACCATCCAACAATTTCCTCCAAGAAATGATTCCAACTACATGGACCTCTTGATTCCATATTTAAATTTCTTATATTTACATTTCAATTCTTTCTATTCTTTAATTACCAACTCTCGCACATCTTTTTCTAAAATATTTTGGACACTATTTCATTTTATATATGTGGGGAGGGTTATTTATTGATATTTATTATATATACACATGGATTTTTTTGGTTTACATGAATATCTGTGATATATTTCATTTCAATCATATTCTATTTTGAAATATCATTACACCCATTCAAAAAATAATAATGCTTAAATGTATATTTTTATACATCCATTTTTGTTAGGATTTAGATTTTTAGTATGATCTTTGTTTGGATTAATCTAATTATAATTATTCATTATTGAAATTGATTTTGATTCACATAATACTTGATATTATGCCATGATTGATTGCCAGTTATTTTTTATACTCCAATTCCAAAGAGGATTAGAGACTTATACTATCATATCCTTTTTTTGAAATTTTTTATTTTGAGATACATGGGGAATGTAAAATAATCTGAACATTCATTGAGATCTTATCGAGCCTACGAGTAAATTAATACATTGTTAAAGTGATTGAGGTGATCTTTGTTGATTCTTTATTTACCCAAGACTCACTTGTACATCTATACATCATTATCCCATAGTATTAAAAATAACCTATTAAGTATGGATCCATCTAAATCCTATTTTTCATTGTTAACATACACTTGTTACTATTAATTATTATCATTTGAACAATTAAAGGGGTTTTTTCATCTCTTCCATACATATGATATTGGTACTGAGGATACATATATTTTTATTCTCACCATATATTTTTTACATGGTTCATGATTACTTCATAATTTTCTACGCCTAACCAGTTAATTTTAAATTAAAAAAATGATATAAAATAAATAATGGGAACAGTATTCATAAGGAAAAAAATTACAATTACCAAACAAATGAATCTTATGATGAAACATATGTAGTTAAGTGATGGATGTTTGAACTAGCCAAGTCATAAATTCGAAAAAACAAATAAAATGAAAAAAGAAATTAATATCAAATTTTTTTTTATGATTTCTTGACATATCATGGACTAACATTGAGATATTTGAAGCATGTAGAAATGTTTCTCTAATAGGATCTACTTAATTAAACAATTCATAATTATCATGCATTATACTATTGAGCATACCCTCTTCTGTGAGCTTCATTTTAATCATATACTCACTTGTACTCATCCTTATAAGAAATTGAAACTTATTTCATAATCCCTCGTGACTAATTCTTTATTTTTCTTTCCTAATTTGAGATCTTATCACAAACAAAATACTATTTTTAGGAACATTTATTCATGTTATCATCACAAATAATGTTTTATTTTACCTCGAGTGATGAGAGAAAATTTATTTTGAGTTAAATTAAAAAATGGGTATAGATTCTGAGGAATAGTTATGGAATTTTAAATGAAGGAACAAATAGTCTGAATAAATAACATAATAATGAGGAATTATAAGAGTTATTTTTAAGGGATTTAATTCTCCAAATTAACCTATTTTTATTTTAGTGTTTGTAATTCATATTTAATATTTAATTTTATTTTTGGATTTTGAATCCCTGTTGAGATGATTTTTCCTCATGGACATGTAGTTTTTCAAGTGCGGGTGAATTTTATAAGTGTAAGGGTTGGTGTCCTCAGAACCAACTGTTTTGTACATTGATTACATAAATGTTCACTTATTATATATTGTTCATTGTTCTGGATGACTATAATATAATAATGTCCTGAAATATTTGTTGCATTAATAAGGTCATAGCAGATCCCCGCTATGATGAGAACCTTGAAATTCTATAACAATATTCTTAAATAAAGTTCTGCGGTTGGATGACATACTATGATAGGACACATAGTATACAGACCGTCATGTGCGAGTACTCATAAGAAGACGAGACTCTCTCTCATGGAGTTCGCACTTGGTAATCTCCAAGATGGGAGATTATGAGAACAGACCCGCCAGTAGTAATTCTGCATGTCTTGGTGTCATCGGATATTGCTATCTACGAGCGTGTGTAATGGTCCTTAGACTGGAAGATTATCATTAACTCATGTCATGACTTGCGCACTTAGATTTACTGACGAAAACCGTCACACAGACAGTTGGCGAGAAGTAGGGTACGTTGGGTGCGTCACGAGTGACATGTTGTTAATGGATAAGTCAAGGAAGGATTTGTCCCTTCCATTTATGGACGTTGATATCTCGTCCCTTTGATTGAAATAGAACTGTCGCATTAAATTCCATGGCCATGGTGTAAACGATGAGTTTATTTCAGGTAGTCAAAGAACGAAATATCAAGCATATAGGTTTATAACACTGCCATGAAACCTGCTTGATGAGATATTGAGACAAAGGGATTAAATTACACAGTAAGCATTCGTATGAGGTGATACGTCAATGCGGCGTCAACGTCTTTCTCTTGGAAGCATTGACCCGTTGCTAGACAGTAATCTTGGACTTTAGGAAAGCCCGCCTAATTCCAACGAGAAAGATGCCTAGAGGGTCACACACTAAGTGTATCCAAGTATCTCAAGTTGAATAAATATTATTCTTGTACGTGGTTTAATAATTATTCAAGGAAGCCTAAGTTGTTTTAAATGATGGAGGAAAAAGAAAATAAAATGAGTACACGTAGTGTATTATTATTACATGCCATGTAGTTTTATTTTGGAAAGGAAATGAATAAATGAAAACGAGATATACATGCCGTGTACATTTAATGTACATGCCGTGTAGTTTTCAATGAAAAACAAGTACACGCCGTGTATTTATTAATACACGCCATGTAGTTTTTTTTAGTTGGGATTTTGAGGATACAATATTGCTTTAAATTATATTTATTATAATCAGCATGGGCGCATGTCAAGGAATTATTTATTCGACATGGGGTTTTAAATAAAGAGTCAATGAAATAAATAAAACGCGTAACGCGTTTATTTATTGTCATAACTCTATAACCCCACACACCCAATTATAAATATCCTCACAACCCCAACTCTTTTCTGAGACAAGAGAATCGTTGTGCACAACATCTCTGGAGAATTCTTTCAAGGCCGAAAGAACCTCTTCCTCCAAGAACGCTCTCAAGACCGAGAGAGATCCTCTTCCATCGGATCAAGACAATCTAAGGCGGACAATGCAAGCAAAGGCTTCTCCACGCTAGCACCCGGAGAATCTTTCGGCGACGTCCAGAGATACGAGGTACACGTGTGGATCACCGCTAGAGGGAGTCTACACTTGGCTTCTGCGACACAACGACGGATCACATCGACAACGTGATTGAGAACATCAACGAAGAAAGAACACCCAAAAGGTATTTCTTTATAATTAATTAAATTAATTATAATCAACCTGTAACGATCCTTGTTTGTGGTTCCGGGAAAAACCATCTTCTTTGTCTTTTTCTGTGATTCGATCTGTGGAGACTGGCATTTATTATCTTATTGATCCCGGATTGATTATTGCTACTGACAAAAATCCAAGTGGGCACATCCACCCACGCGATTCCGCTGCGCCCTGAACCTTCAATAAGATGGATTCATTTACATATTGAGGTTTTAATAATTCATAATTCAATAATTCACTAGTTTTTTAAGTGTTTTATTAAGAATCAGTACTCAAGAATCAATGGAGGAGTCTCTTGAAAAACATAAAAATTGGACTGTACTAATCAGGAATGAAAAGTACACAAATGTTTATCTCGTGAATATAGCAACTTCATGAGCTGAATTTCATAATGTTAATCCAGAGTACAGGGTAAGAAACATGTACAAGACATGAATCTCATTTACCCATCATTATATAATTGAGTCTAAACCTAATAAATACTACTATGTAGACCTTATACACGACATGAAGCATTCAAAACCAAATTTCCACTGATGATACAAGCCGTGAAATATGGATATCCATGATCTTGAGAGAAATTTTAGAAAATGAAGTACACAATGTGAATGGAGCCTACACATCATGAATTTCTCAATGATGAATCTACTTAAATTAGTTAGTAAATGTGAAACTCATTTACACATAATGTAATGCATATCTCTATATACATGTGAGAACCCACACCATTGTTAGTATATCAGAACATGTTTGATGAACCATCAATTTTGTTTTCCATTTATTCTTTTTTTTTCATTTCCAATTTTTTTATATTACTTTATTTTATTTTTTTATCATTCCTATATTACCACTATTATTATCAATACTTATTCATTATGAATGTTTTTTCCAACTCATGAATAAAATTCCATTTTCTATTCAACTCCATTCATTTTTTGGTTCTTAATTTATCTTATTTTTTAAATAATTTGATATAATTTTAATTTAATATTTCATTGATTTGACATTTTTATCTATCATATTGAGCATGTTCTCATCTATTTCCCTCCTTTTATTTAATAATTTCATATGCATATACTCGACTAAGGGTCATGGGTCAAGAGTAGGGTAATGTTTTAATTTAATGAATCTTGGAATCCTGACTTGGTAGTTATGTGTCTAGTAAAATGTCTAAAAACTATTTTTTGTATCATTATTTTGTTATTCATTAACCATGGGAGATGTAATCAAACAACCCTAACCTTGTTAGAGTTATGTAGGATAGAATTAATATCCTACGATACATTCTCCCTCAAATAATAGCTTCTTTCACTTGGGTTGTTGCACATCTCTGTACAAAGAAGTAGTTTCCAACATAGGTAAATTCAATTGGTTGGTCTATGACCAATTGGTTTCTTTTTTACTACTTCAAATCTGATTCAATTTGGTTATCCAATGATAGATTTATCATTTTATGTTTCCAGAATACTAAAATTCTTCCTTTAACATTCTTTATAATTTTTTTAAAAATCCAATCTACATAGTTTTATCAAAACTCAAACCAATGAGGGAACATCAGTACTCCTTCCAAAAGGTTCTTTCCACTACATTTCATCCCATCATGATTTCTCTATTAGTTAAATCCTGAAAGACCACTATGTTATTCCACAATAGCTATGCGTATCATTGGAAATATAAATTCTAATTTTGACAATGCTATCATGTAATCAATGATGTCATGTGGGAAAGACAGTGAGTTTGTATTTAGCACATTAAAATTTTCATATTTTTTCTATACTTTAATGGGGGATTAAATATTATTCATGATTTTATAATACCATTTATTTACCTTTTTAGTCATACTAGTCTACGGATATATGTGCATACATATTGGTATATTATGTTATGGCCTCCCATGTGTGTGATATTCCTACTATACACTTGTTTCTTTCCCCTATCCTATTAGAGTTGGGATTGGAGTGTAACTCTGGGATTACAACCATTTTGGTGGAACCATGTGGATTAAGTCATGTTAATAATCATATGGACACATAACATTATATAAAATTATAACCACAATATAGTTTGTGTATATGTTTGTGAACATAAAATAAAATTCAGGCATTAAATTTCTTAACAGGATGTTGATAATGTTATATATGCATAAAGTTATTAACAAAAATCCACGCTTATACCTATCATCATTATCTCATGGGATATAAAAAATTACCCATGCATTGGAGGGTTATATAGGAACTCTATTATAAAATAATGAAAACCAAACATATGTTTGGAACAGGAAATCAGTCATACAACATACCCTAAAGGACCTAAACATGATTGAATATGTAATTATAAAAACTGTGGGAGTATCAGTTTATATATTATTTTTCAACATCCATTATGAACATCTAAAATTTCAAAAAAAATTCTCTATATTATATATAATATATAATAATGTATTGACTATAACATGTTTTTTAATGAGGTTCACCTCACTATGGATGACTACATCCTCAATGTATGGTGGTTTTTATCCCAGTCAAGAAAAAAATATTTCCTTTGTAAACTAGATAGATATAGGAAATGTTAAAACCTTAATCCTTATACAAGATATTTATACCAACAAGTGTATTAAAAAACATTTCATGTTGATGTGTCACAATAACCTAACATTGGAGACAGATAAATAAATTAAAAAATGATCTTTTATGGGATCAATTAATCAGGATATTCTTCTTATATCCTAGTATCTCTTCTCACTATTTTTTATTTCAACTTATTTTTTTCATTCATAATATTCATGTTTTTCTTCTAGCATGAATACACTATCAAAAAGTTATTTCTCCTTTTTCAGTTCATTCATTAATAACAAAAAAAATTCATGTGAAAATAATTCAAATAATATTTAAATATTTTATTTGTAAATTTCCTTGAATTATAACTAGATATTATCTTCCTTGAATTCATTAAATCTCATTTAATCCATATCAATATATTCATCTGGAATCTCTATATGACTCGACTTCTCAATTCCCATGCAATAACCGAAATATCATAGTTTAACTTCATTCAAAAAATCCATGAATTATATTATTTTAGGTCATCCTCATAAGCATGGATGCATTGATCCAATGACATGAATGAGTGAATTATAGTGTGGGCTCATATTAGACTCCAAAATATTCATTAGAAAGTCCTCCTTCAATATCTTATTAAATAACAATCAAATTAATATGATTATTATATTTGAATCTATGAATATAAGGTCCATCATCATCAACATTATATATCAGCTTATTTGAATGTTAATTTTGAATGTCTCAAATAATTTAAATTTTATATATTCTATAAGTAATTGATGACTTTTATACTGTTTTTTAGGAAAATATACATTTCATGAATGAATCATACATATGTGAAATGACTAAATAGTATTAGATACCTCATAGGAAGTCTATAAGTGACTCATACATGGATTTATAATGGATCATATATATTCCATGTAATGAATAATTTTTAGTCCAATGGCCTATATATAGATATTTAAATTACTCTTAGGTAGAATAAAGGCACTCATGCATTAGTCTAGAACTAACATATAACTTATATACAAAGTCATAGATGACTCATACCTATATTCATTTATGAATTTAATCAATACTAAAATATTCATATATTGTTCCACATATTATAAGAATATAATCATTACATTTTAAGGGATCATCAATCAATTCAAAGAAACTCAAATCATCATCCAAATGATATCTTTACAGTTAAATAGTATCTTACCTGTTTAGTGATTCATGCATGTATATTTTCTATTTCATTAACAACAGACTTACCAAATATTACATCCAATGCAAAAACCTCTCACAAGATATAAACATAAAACTTCTATTAAAAGATGTATATAGTACATTAATTATTAGAACATTCCAAAAATATGATGAAAAATTCATATGTATTCAAATTTTACATGTATAAAACAATATAAACATCTTCCTAAAAAGAGTTAAACAATCCCCACACAGGGTTTTTTGTCAATATATACATTTCTATCCACTTGATTAAAAATAAAACTATTGAAAACAAGTTCCAAGGGGTCATTCAACTCTCTATTATCGTAAAATTTCATGATTTAATAATCACAATATATATGTGATCTGACACAATTTAGATTTCAAGAGTGATTAAGTCAATCATCAATGTTATATTTATCAAAAACTCATACTAAAGTATTAATTATTTAGTCTTAAATAAACTATTAAAATTTTTTCCAATCTCTTTCATGCATATCTATTTACATAAATTAAAATATTTCAAAAAATAGATATTAATTTTCTCCCAAACTAGTAAATATTTCGTCCTGAAATCAATAGGGATAAATTTGGGGAATCTTAATAAATTTTATACCTCAGTGTTTTCTTTTTATATTCACCCCCATTTATATCCTTAACTTCTCAAATAAAATAATTTTAAGAAGATTTGAAATGTTATCAACTATGTATTGATATAATTGAAGAAATTTTGTCTTTAATATCCCATCTTCCACCTTTTCCATCAATAATGGTACATTATACCAATGTTTTATGATTTGGACTAATGCATTGAGTTTCTTGATAGATTAATAGTTCAATCGTTATCATAATATATAATTAGTAGGTTTCTTGTTTGGAAATACATGACCTCTATCTAAGTCTCCCTACATATCATCTTTGTAGATTTTTGTGATACAACCTCAAATTTTCCCATATTTAGTCCCAAAGTGACAAAAGTGTTTTTCTTTCAGTTTCATGTGATAGACCTTTGAACAAAAAATAATACTCCACTAGAAGTGCATTTAATATTTCATCACATCTCATTCCCAATTAGCATCAAATCCCCTCTTAGGTTAAACAAGTCAACCTTTTTATACAGAACACCATATATATAAATATTTTGTAATGTATAAAAGAGTTATATTAGAATAAATAATATGACTCCATTATGGTTTGAATAAAATAAAAAAATGACTAACAAAATACACTATGTCTAGAAATTATATAATTAGGAATGATAGAATTTTAATTAACTATCTTGATTATTTTTCCTTCAAATTTTTTCTTCCATAAACATTTTTAATATTTTTCCATTACCATATTAAATTAGATACATCTCCTTATTATACCATATTAAAATTTTTCAACAGTTCATTATCATTTAGTTTAATATGAAAAAAGGATCAGAAACATGAGTACTTTATAGAACCACAAAAAATATTATTTCCACAAGTAAATAAATTTAAAATATCTATATCATTTTTGGGGATAAATAATCACATATTTTATCCCTATAAATAGAAAATATTAATTCATTTTTATACACAATCTCAATGAGTAAAGGGTGCTGATAATTTTATTTTAGATATTATTATTACCTTATCCCTTATTGATATAAAAAAATCTTCAGACCACATTTTCATGAAGTAAAAATCCCATGGAGCTTACTTCAGACCCTAGAGAGCCTTTATTAAATTTAAAAACATTAACCCATTATTATCAACCTAAATTTCCATGGGTTATTCTGTATTACCTTCTGAATTTTTTTCATCGTTAAAAAAATTTTACATAATAATCCAATGAAAACATTTTGTAACTTATCATATTAGAAATAAAAAAATTAAGAATATTTCCATCGATGAAACTGGGAATAAATATTTCATAAAAATATAATCCCTATACTCGTTAATATAGTGTACATAAAAGTACAGTTTTATATCTTACAACACTTCCAAAATTATTTCTCATTTTCCGGTAAACACTTTTTGTACCAGTGATATTTTTATCTATAAGTGTTCGAACAATTTTACATGAGTCGATATTGTATAATTGATATATCTTTTCATTAGTAACTTGTATCCATAGCTTTTTCTCAAAATACTCTTTAATATATTTGGTTTCAATCACTGAGAAAATCCTATAGAGCCCATAACTCCATTATCCTAGAGTGGGTGTTTAAAGTTATACGTAGTCATAAAAACATAGGTATCACATCTTGAAAGAGCATATAGTTTATTAGTATAGGTAAACATGATGTATACATGGATTTCATATAAATTTGAAAACATATAATACAAAAAAAGTATTTTATTTGAGAATTACATTATTCATCCTAGAATATCCTCTAATATTAATCATTAAACACTTACTAATATAAGTTGGGAAATAAAACATAAGAAGGGTGTGAGATCGAATAATAATTAAGGGTAAGAGTATAAATAAATCTTTCAATTTCAAATTATCAAAATCATTATGGAAAGGTTAATAATTGTAACACATTACATTTAAACAATAACTTGATCATAATATAGATGGGGTAAAAATGATCAAACAAATCCATATAAATAAACACATGACCTTGAAACAAATTTATATATATTATAACTAGTTGAATAGTCTCATGGATATCAATAAATATCTCATGATATTGTAATTCATATTTCTATACATTTTAAACATACTTTCAAGACCATTCATGTGATAGTTTAAATCCATGAATAAAAACCCATCTAATTTGGAAAAATGATTGGTCTCATGAGACATGTCGATGTATCAATGGGTTATCTATAATCAGGCCCCACCTATCACATACTATGTCCAATGAATAACTCATATCAAAAGGGATGAAACAAATTGATCATAACCACTCTTATGAAAAAAATTCATATAAAATGAGATTACTTACTCCAATAAAAAAACATAATCATAAACCATTAAAGGTAATATGGTGAATGGTAATAAAACATTACAATATTTCTCAAACTGGTCATAACCCATCTAAAGAAAAAATAATGATGATATCAATAAAACATATTCCAAGTGTATTTCATGTAAAATAATGTTTTTATGTTATATATGAATATAAATATATAAAAATGACATTAAAATAATTTTTTCTAAAAATAAACATTTCGATTTGAAAATAAAATTAAAAGAGGTTAAATAAATGTTTTGAAACTAATTTTCATAAATATTAATGTAACACCCTGATATTTTATGAGAATTTTTTTTATGTTATACGCAGCACAAAAGGAATCTTTTACAGCACACAATGTGGACTTGGCTTGCATTACACGCAATCGTGACCGTCCTCTATAGCGTGTGTAGTACGCAATACCGGGTTTCACTAAATAACGATGTATTATTATGGACTAGACATTATGAATAGTATTAACTAAATTTTGAATTTTATAACATTATTATTCATCTTACACATTTTCTATAACATGGTAAGAGAACAAAATAAATGTTTTGGGTGAAATAAGTATTTTTCGAAAAATGCAGGTTTACCTCCTTTTGATGGAACACCCACATTAAATCTAGTTTTTGACATTTTTATAAGTTAAATTTGAAAAAATAAAATTCTTCTTTTTAATAAGGGTATAAAAATTTACTTTGGATAAATTTTTGATATTTTTCTGATAACTTTCATATTTTGAGGAATAGTAAAAATACGCTAATTTTTAATTAAAAACAACTTTTTCATTGAGATAATTTATATAATTAAATTATAATATTGAATGGTTTTAAATTATAAATAGAATATATTTTTACCATTTAATATAATGTATGTCATTATCATTAATTTCACATTGAATTCATAGGTAAAAACATTTCAATCTTTGGCAATGTTTTAACTTCTAAAACCTGTTTTCTTAACAATGGGATTTATTATAATTTAATTACTGCAACTTATATGTTTTGAATTTTTAAAAATGGATTCTATATTCAGAATCTGTGGGTCCAAATTATGTTAATAGGCTACTTTTTATTTTTGGGCATTATGAATAGTAATTATGGTAAATTTTATTTACCATAGTTAAAGGTAAATCAGGTAATTAAGGATAAATATAAGATTATAAAATTACCCTAAAACCAAAAAAATCCTATTGGATGACTAAAGGTCAACCCATATCACCTAAGGGTTGGATTATATTCATTAAATGGACTTTTTTCCATGAAAATAATTTAATTATTATTAAAACCAAAGAATGTGACAACATGTCACTTTGTTAAATCTTATAAGTATAAAAATTTTAATTTAGAGATAAACATAATGAAACTTCGAACATGAATAGTCTCCAAAACTATAATACAATTATATATTTCATATGAATTTATTTATAATTTTTAGGGATTAAATAATTATCATTAATTATGACACAATAGTGATGCTGAGATTATTTTATTAATTAAAATATCAAATAAATGGTTTTAAAAATATTAAAATAAATACTATATGAACTATTTAATGTGCTCCACTAATTTTCTAGATACATATGAGATTTTATGAATCTATTAAAGCTTTTATTTCGAACATATCTTCTGTATATATTTTATTTAAATTCAAATAAATAAATAGTGTCAAAATTGACACTATTGTTATTTTATAAAAATAACATATTATAAAATTGTTTAAAAATCACAAAAATATTTAAAAATTATAGATTAAAATTTATATGGTCTGAAATTCCATAAGGTGTCAAATTATGGAAAATTAAAAACACATATGTAATTATTTATAATAATTTAAAATTTAGAATATTATTACCACAAATAAAATTAAATTGATAAATAATGATAAATCAAGTTGATAATGTTTAAAATAAATTCCTAATATGTCTAAATTTTATTGGTTGATGGGATTACAACCCTATATCATCTAATATTCGGATATGGGTAATTTTGGAAGTTTTTATGTGGGGTTGGGATTTAATATAAACTAATATTTCTTATATTTCCAAAGGTGCCCCTCTCCTCCCTTATAAAAGGGAACCTCCTCCCTCTCCTTCTCAGGCCAATTTGAGCCTTCATCCTTGGCCAATACCTTCCCATTTCACTTCCCCACATCCCTAGAAACATCCTAGAGGTCCTGGTCTTCTTCAAAGATCAATTTTAGTTCCCTAAGAGGAGGTCTCAAAGAGGCGTTTCAAAGAAGAGGTAATGTCTGTTACCGATTTTTCAACTTTATTTCTTCTTCCACTTATTCTTCTCTAGTTGTTTCATTATGAATTAATAACATAATTATCACTCATATACTGATATTTTATTATATGTATGAAAAAACCTATTTCACCATCTATCCATCCTATGGAAAACGAAATCACCGCGCGTGCGTACTTACGGAATACCGTCTCCACGTCGTGGTGTAATCTATTTTCCACCACCACCTTACTTGGATGGGTATAATGGTTCAAATAAATACCTATATATGATTATTTTAAAGTGGTATTAATTCTGAAATAGTATACATACACTCCAATACAATTCCATGATCATGGGAACGATATCATCGCTCGTGCGTACGTACGGAATACCGTCTCCACGATGTGATGTGATTCGTTCTACATGATATTCATTGCATAATGATTATATAAATGAATTGAATGAATAAATATGATATATAGTACACTAATACCATTCTGGAAATGATGTATCTATATCCTAAAGAGAATAATAAGATTTTATTCGACAAAACACACATAAGAACAAAAAGTAATAAACACCTGAATAACAAGTAGTAGTGAAATATTACTAATAAGAAGCTATGAATATGAGCATATATGATATCATAACAATATGTATGATTCTGGAATAAGTCAATAACATTATATAAATAATTATACAGGAGGTTCGGACACTTACAAAGCGAATTGGACCTAAGGTAAGGGAAAATCTCACAATCTCATTTTTTATCCGAGATTGTTTATACTTTGGAATTTACTGGGGTGTATTTTATCACCCACATCCATGTTTCCTCGATATGTAATATTATTTCCATAAACCTAAAATTTTTTAAATCCAAATTTACCCTTCAGTGAGTTTTTAGTAAAAGATTTAAAAGGAATCTTTTGTCGTTTTTCGTACGAGGTACTTTTTGACTTTTCCGACAAAAGTACGAGAAGAATGTTTTTTTAACTTATACGCCATGAATGGATTTTTAAAACATTATTTACAAGAAGCTTCCTTTACAAGTTTTCAAGTTTATTTTTAATCAACTTCTTTTAGTTTAGAATTGTATGACATGTTATGAATGGAAAAGTGTTTTTGAAGTAGAAAGGATATTTTCCTCAAGAATGGAGTTCAAGTGTTTTATCAAAATTAATTTCCATATAAGATAATAAATGGTTATGTTCTTATCCCTATTATTAAATTGATTTTATTATGTTATGATGGAAATATTTTTATGAATTCCTTTATCTTATATGAATTGTTTTATGATTTCATGATGTTTAAGAGTCCTATTTTTATTAAATGGGTTATGCTATGATGTATGGTTTATGATTTTGTGGAACACATAAGAATGGTATCATTATGAGATGGGTGGGACCTATATCTCCATACAATGCATTGGGTAAAGATTTTATATCTCATGAGATAGACATGGCTAGAAAGGCAGGACAAACTTGTTCCGTGAAACAGGACTGAAATGGGGAATGAACTCGGTTCAGAAATGGACTTTGTCCACTAAAATAGTCTTGACAATGACTCTTGACTAATAAGAAATGATTCTGTATGATTATGTGAGTATGCCACAAAGCTTCATGTTTTATGTTATGATTATTTTTACCACATTTCACTACCATGATTTATCCCATGTTATGAAATTACGATCTCTTTTGCAGGGTAAGATTTCCAAAATGTTATGTTCTTATGAATATGATGTGATTGATATTTATTTTGTTTACCCTTACTGAGCATTTGAGCTAACCCTTTTGTATGTTTTCTTTCCCCAGGTCAGGAAGAAGGTTATTAAGTAAGATATTTCAGAAAGGGACTATAGATATGATGAAATAAATGGGAGACAATGTAGATTCCTTATGAACGAGTTGTTTAGGTTTCCTAGTTTCTAAAGACACTATACTTATACGGTCCTTTAATGGTTTTGTTATATGTTGTAATAAGTATGCTTCAATTTTGATGTATTAACCATGTATGTAAAGTATGGGTCGTTATAGTTGGTATTAGAGGAAAGGTATAGTCAACCTTTGAAAACTAGGGTCTGAAAGCCTTAGTAAGAACCCTAAGGATAAGTATAAGCATAGAACACAATCATAGTGTTTTAGAAATGGACATGAATAACCTATGATAAGACCTTAAGTGTGAAATTTTATTCATTATTATGTGGTTTTCCTATTCTAATTAGTGTTGCTCACACTATTCTTCTTGGTTTTAGTCAATGGCTGGAACCCGAAGGAACCGTGTTAATGCGGAATGCGATGGGCAATGCAATGATTTTCCCCCTGATCAACCAAACGTTATGGGAGCTAGAATGAAAAATCTTGTAGCCATTACCACACAACTTTCTCGAGCTATGAATCATGAAGGACTTCCAAATGATCAAAGGAAGGAGCAACATTCTGTTCAATCCTTCATGAGGCAGCATCCACCTTCATTCAGCAGGTCTAATGATCCATTAGTTGCTGAACAATGGATTAGTACTACTGAAAAGATATTTTTAGTTCTTCAATGTTCTGAACATGACAAATTCATCTTAGCAGTGTATCATTTGGAAGGAGATGCTGATCAATGGTGGAATCTTATTAAGAATACGAGGCAAAGGGATGAAATTGAGTCCATGGAATGGGACGAGTTCAAGAACTTATTTTTCAATATGTATTTCCCTCGTATTCTTTGAACAAAGATGGAGAAGGAGTTTCTTGAACTGAAGAAAAAGGATGATGAATCCATTGGTACCTATGATAAAAATTTTACAAGACTAGCAAGGTACACTTCCGGAATTATTATCCAACCTGAGAGTAAGATCGATCGATTCTTTAGTGGCTTAAAACCAAGTCTTCGAATGGAATTATCCATAAGGGACTTCAATAGCTACGAGGAAATCGTTCGATGTGATCTCAAAGTTGAGATGGAGATTGGAGTAACCAATATGTCATATGGGTTTGATAAGAAGACGAAAATGGAATTCAAAGGAAAATCTAAAGAGCACATTGAAAAGAAGATGAGATTTCCCTTAAAGCTCAAAGTGAGGAAAGAAACATGGAGGGAGTTGGCTTAAAGGGACAAGTAAATGTTTCAAATGTGGAAAGGAAGGTCATCGGGCATTTGAATGTCGAAATAATGGGAAGAATATGTCTAATGATGCAAACCAAGGAAGGGATACACAGAATAAACCTACTACACTTCAATGTTTCAAGTGCAAGGAAATGGGGCATTATGTCAATCAATGCCCAAATCCAAGGGTTGATGATGATGGTCGACGTCAAAAAACTCTTAAGGTTAAAGACAAAGGAAAGTCACATGCAATTTCTATTAGCAATGTGGAGTATGATAACGATATTGTAAAAGGTACACTTACCATCCACTCTAAACTAGAAAATGTTTTATTTCATTTTGGATCCACCCACTCTTTTATTTCGGAAGAATTTTCTAAGGTTATCACCATATCACCTCAAAAATTATATGTTGAGTTAGCTGTGAAAACCCTTAATGGCACAACAGTCGCATCAAAAGTTTATAATTCTTCTTCGATTGATGTTTGTGGGAAGGTGCTTCCTGCAAATCTTGTGATCCTTCCTATAGTGGAATTTTATGTGATTCTTGGCATGTATTGTCTTTCTCTATATGGAGCTCGTATCAATTGACAAATAAGGGAAGTCACATTTCATATTCCAGATCAATCTTTGATCATCTATCGATGAAAAGATGATCATAACCTTCCAGTGGAAATTTCTTCCATCTTATGGGTCTTGATTTCACTAAATGAAGGTTATTTACCTCAAATGGTTGGTGAGAAACTCACGATTAATAATATGCCAATTGTACGGGAGTTTGACGATGTCTTTCCGGAGGAATTGCTGGGTCTTCCACCAAATCGTGAAGTTGAGTTTTCAATAGAGCTCGTACCGGGTGCTTTACCTATTTCAAAGACACCTTATAGAATGGCTCCAATTGAGTTGAAGGAATTGAAGAAGCAACTCCAAGAGAATCTTGATAATGGATTCATACGCCCTAGTGCGTCACCTTGGGGAGCACCTATTCTGTTTGTTAAGAAGAAAGATGGATCAATGAGACTCTGCATTGATTATCGAGAACTTAACAAGATCACTATCAAGAACAAATATCCTCTCCCACGCATTGATGGCCTATTTGACCAACTACGTGGAGCTCAATACTTTTCCAAGATTGATCTTCTTTCAGGGTATCATCAATTAATGGTCAAACGGGAGGATATACCAAAGACGGATTTCCGTACAAGGTATGGACACTATGAATTTATAGTGATGCCATTTGGTCTTACTAATGCCCTTGTTATCTTCATGGATATGATGAATATAGTCTTTAGAGACTATCTTGATAAATTTTTGGTAGTCTTTATAGATGATATTCTTTTATATTCAAAGAGCAAGGAAGAACATGAAGATCACTTGAGAATTATATTGAAGACCCTGAGAAAGGAGAAGCTTTATGCCAAATTTACCAAGTGTGAATTTTGGCTTCAAAAAGTGGCATTTTTGGGTCACATAATCTCAAAATAGGGGATATCTGTAGATCTAACAAAAACAGAGGTTATCAAAAGATGATCGAGACCAACAACAGTAACTGAGATCCGAAGTTTTCTTGGTTTGGCTGGATATTGCCGACGTTTTGGGAAAGATTTTTCAAGGTTATCTAATCCACTCACCAAGTTGACTCGAAAATGAGTTAAGTTTGTTTGGACGGAGGAATGTGAAGAAAATTTCAAAGAGCTAAAAAGAAGGTTAGCCAGTGCACCTGTGCTCACACTGCCTTGCAGTAGAGAAAGGGTTGTGATCTACAGTGATGCATCGAAGAAGGGATTGGGGTGTGTTCTTATGAAAAATTATATGGTGATAGCTTATGCCTCATGATAGTTGAAAATCCATGAGAAAAATTACCCAACACATGATTTGGTGTTTGCTGAGGTAATCTTTGCATTAATGATCTGTAGCCATTATCTTTATGGAGAAAGGTGTGACATTTATACTGATAATAAAAGTTTAAAGTATATTTTCACACATAAGGAGCAGAATATGTGCCAAATAAGATGGCTGGAGCTGATTAAGGATTACGACATCTCAATTCGTTACCACCCTGGGAAAAAGAACAAGGTGATAGATGCATTAAGTCGACAAGACCATGCCAGTTTATCCATGATGAGGATCACAAAAGATCCAATATTTATGGATTTACAAAGGATGGATCTTGAAATTTTAATGGAAGGGGAGAAATCTTATATTTCTCAAATGAATGTCCAACCATCTATACATGTGAAGATTCAAGAGGCATAGAAGGAAGATGTCGTGTTACAAAAGAAGGTGAGAAATGTTTCTGAATTCAACCTTGATTGTGATGGGATAATAAAATTCAGGAATCGGGTTTGTGTTCCTCCCATCCCCGAATTAAAAAAGGAGCTGCTGGATGAGCCTCATAGTTCTTCATTATCTATTCATCTTGGAATCACAAAGATGTATAGGGTCCTAAAAGAGTACTTTTGGTGGGATTCCATGGAAAGAGATGTTGCTGAATATGTCTCTCGATTCTTGGTTTGTCAGTAAGTTAAAGCTGAGAGACAGAAGCCTAAGGGGATGTTACAACCATTAACCATACCAGAATGGAAATGGGAAAACATCACTATGGACTTTGTCACTGGACTTCCTAAAACATCCAAATGCAATAATGCTATCTGGGTCATAGTTCATCGTCTTACAAGGTCTGCACACTTCATTGCTATTAGAGGGAATTTCCCTCTAGATCAGCTTTCCAGGATATATGTAAAGGAAGTGGTAAGATTACATGGAGTACCACTTTCTATTATATCTGATCGGGATCTGAGGTTTACCTCAAAGTTCTGGTGATGTCTTCAGCATACTCTGGATACAGAGTTGGGTTTCAGCACTGCTTATCATCCTCAAACAGACGATAAGTCTGAGAATACAATTCAAACAATAGAAGATATATTGAGAGATTTCTCTATAGATTTCAAAGGTGGTTCGTATCAACACCTACCTTTGGTGGTATTTTCTCATAATAATACCTTTCACTCTAGTATTCAGATGGCTCCTTATGAAGCTCTCTATGGAATTAAATGCAGGACTCCAACTTGCAAGGATGAAGTTGGGGAAAGAAAGCTATTATGACCTGATCTTGTTGATGAAATGGAAGAAAAGGCCAGATCTATTCAACAACACATAAGAGCAGCTCAGAGTCGACAAAAAAGTTATTCCGACAACCAAATAAATTACCTAGAGTTTGAAGTGGGTGATAAAGTGTTCTTACGAATATCTCCCTGGAAGAGGGTCATGAGATTTGGAGAGAAGGGAATGTTGAGACCTAGATATATCGGTCCTTTTGAAATTCTAGATCATGTTGGGAAGGTAGATTACCGATTGGCGCATCCACCGAATCTCTCTCAAGTTCACGATGTGTTCCATGTATCTCTCCTGAGAAACTACATACCTGATCCTTCACATGTACTCAGCTCAGAAGTTGTACCACTAGAGCAAGATCTTTCTTATGAAGAACAGCCAATAGAGATTCTGGATCATTGCGAAAAAGTCCTACGGAACAAGACCACTCACTTGTTGAATGTTTTATGGAGGAACCACCAATTAGAAGAAGCTACATGGGAACTTGAGGATATGATGAGGGAGAGGTATCCTCATCTGTTTGTAATTAAGTGACGAATTTCGAGGGTGAAATTCATTTTAAGGGGGGTAGAATGTAACACCCTGAGATTTTATGAGAAATTTTTTTCATGTTATACGCAACCCCAAAGAAATTTTTCACAACACACAATGCGTACTTGGCTTACATTACACTCAATCGCGACCTTCCTCGATAGCGTGTATAGTACGCAATACCGGGTTTCACTAAACAATGATATATTATTATGGACTAGCCGTTATGAATATTATTAACTAAATTTTTAATTTTATAAAATTATTATTCATCTTACACATTTTCTAGAGCATGGTTTGAGAACAAAATAATTTTTTCGGGTAAAATAAGTATTTTTCAAAAAATGCAGTTTTGCCGCCTTTTGATGGCGCACCCACATTAAATCTAGTTTTTGGCATGTTTATAAGTTCAATTTTACAAAATAAATTTCTTATTTTGAATAAGGGTATAAAAATTTACTTTGGATAAATTTTTGATATTTTTCTGATAACTTTCATATTTTGAGGAATAGTAAAAATACGCTAATTTTTAATTAAAAACAACTTTTTTCATTCAGATAATTTATATGGTTAAATTAGAATATTGAATGGTTTTAAAGTATAAATAGAATATATTTTTACCATTTAATATAATGTATGTCATTATCATTAATTTCACATTGAATTCATAGGTAAAAACATTTCAATCTTTGGCAATGTTTTAACTTCTAAAACTCGTTTTCTTAACACTGGGATTTTTTTTAAATTAATTACTGCAACATATATGTTTTGAATTTTGAAAAATGGATTCCATATTTGGAATTAGTCGGTACAAATTATGTTAATAGGCTAATTTTTATTTTTGGGCATTATGAATAGTAACTACGGTAAATATTATTTACCATAGTTAAAGGTAAATCGGGTAATTAAGGATAAATATAAGATTATAAAATTACCTTAACATCTGCCAAAATCCTATTGGATGACTAAAATTCGACCCATATCACCTAAGGGTTTGATTAGATTCATTTAATGGACTTTTTTCCATGAATATAATTTAATTATTATTAAAACCAAAGAATGTGACATCATGTCACTTTCTTAAATCATAGAAGTATAATAATTTTAATTTAGTGATAAAATTAATGAAACTTAGAACATGAAAATATCGCCAGAAATCTAATACAATTATCTACATCATAGAAATTTATTTATAATTTTTAGGGATTAAATAATTATCATTAATTATGACACAATAGTGATGTTGAGATTATTTGATTAATTAAAATATCAAATAAATGGTTTTAAAAATATTAAAATAAATATCATATGAACTATTTAATGTGATCCACTAATTTTATAGATACATATGAAATTTTATGAATCTATTAAAGCTTTTATTTTCGAACATATCTTCTGTATATATTTTATTTAAATTCAAATAAATGAATAGTGTCAAAATTGACACTATTGTTATTTTATAAAAATAACACATTATAAAATTGTTTAAAAATCACAAAAATATTTAAAATTTATAAATTAAAATTTATATGGTCTAAAATGACATAAAGTGTCAAATAATGGTAAATTAAAAACACATATGTAATTATTTCTAATAATTTAAAATTTAGAATATCATTACCACAAATAAAATTAAATTGATAAATAAGGATAAATCAGGTTGATAATGTTTAAAATAAATTCCTAACTTGTCTAAATTTTATTGGTTGATGATATTACAACCCTATCTCATCTAATATTCGGATATGAGTCATTTTGGAAGTTTTTATGTGGGTTTGGGATTTAATATAAACTAATATTTCTTATATTTCCAAAGGTTCCCCTCTCCTCCCTTATACAAGGGAACCTCCTCCCTCTCCTTCTCACACCAATTTGAGCCTTCAAACTCGGACAATCCCTGCCCATTTCACTTCCCCACTTCCCCAGAAAAATCCTAGAGGTCATGGTTGTAACACCCCAGGTAAATAAAGAATATGACATTTTCATATTTATCGATATTTGTGAATAAAATATTTATATGACTTTAAAGGGGACGCTATGCTCGATGGCATACCCAACACGCAACAATGAGTTTCTTGGGAATCTTACATTGCACACTAATAATAAAATAATATTATTTTAAATGGTAATTAACATGTAGTCGTTGTATTGGAGGGAATGGATATAAATAACTAAAATATGATTATATATGTTTTTAAATGTTTTTACATTTATCTAATAGTGGATAGAGGCTTAAAATACGGAATGAATTCAATTTTAGGCGTATATGCCCTAGTTTTCACTAAAGGTTCACTTATCACCTTCTGATGTTGAACCATCATTAAATATAGTTTTGTTCACTCTTAAACATTCTTTTTGACCAAATAAAAATCTTATTAATAATCGGGACATCAAAATTTACTGTGTGTAAATTTTTGGTATCTTTTCGATAAAGTTCATTTTTTTTAATGAATAGTGTAAAATGTTGTATTTTAATTCAAAACCTCTTTTTAATCTAATTTATTTATATGATTAGATTATCTTTTGAATTGGTTTTAAAGTGAAATTTGAATATATGTTTACCATTAAATCCAATAGTGGTCGTTGGAATTAATTTCACTTTGAAATCAGACTTAAACCAGGGTCAATCTTTTGATACTTATTGTTTCATAAAAACACAATATTTGCTCTGACAGCGGGAATTAATTATTAAATTAATTAATGTGACTTATATGTTTTGAATTTTGTAAAATAGACTTCATTTTTGAATTTGTAATATCAAATATAGCTTAGGGTGGATTTTTGGGATTTTTCAGAAAAACATCAATTTTTGATGAATAGTGACACCACTAAGTGGTACTTATAAAAACGGATTTTTCCGTTTAAATGAAATTTTTCCATCTTTGTGTTTTGAATTTCAAAAATCCGATATACATGGTTTTCATTAAGAAGTAAAATGTGGTTCAATGGGATAAAAATAATTTTTTGGTGAATAGTAACTTATTAAGTTTTTAATCGCGATTAGAGGTAATTAGTGTAGTTTAAGGTAAAAATAATGTTTTAATAATATGAAATGAACTTGAAACATGTCCTAACCTCATTGGATGTGTAATGGACGACCAAGACAAGCCATGGGTCAACTTGGGGACCCCATGGAGCCAATTTGGTTGGGAAATGACATAAATAACTTTTTAATAAATGTAAAAGTAAAAAATGACACAAACATGATATGTTTTACTAAAACACTTTTTATGTGGGGTTATACAAGTCAGATTTTTTATTATAAATATTAATTGGAAATAAAAAAATATTTCCTACATCATAGTAATTTTTTTATAATTTTTAGACATTAAATAAATTAAATTATTTATGACATCATAATGATGCAGCGATGACATCATTATCTGACGATTTAAATAAAATGAGAAGATAATGTAAACTCTATGACCTACACATGTCCAAAATTTATTTTATGGGAGGATTTCGAACCCTTATCACCTTATCCACGAATTATATCAATGTGGGGCCTTTTAAAACCGAAACACATTTTCAAATAAAGTTATATTCCTTACTTTCCAAAAGTGCCCCTCCTCTTCTCTTATAAAAGGCCCTCACCTCTACCTCATTTCACACACTCCTAAAGCATTTGACTCAGCCAACCCCTGCCCATTTACTCTCTACACATCCCTCTCCTCATCCTATAGGATTCCCTTTGGGCAGAATCTTTTCAAAGGAAGCCTTTAGGCTCAAATCAAAAGGAGTTACACTTTTAAAGGTATTTCATTCTCTCATGTTCATTTGTTTTATTTTGCTTCTCCAACCCCCTAAAATATTATTATTTACTTCTTTTGTAACAACACCAGTATCTTCAATATACTAGGATGTTGTTATAAGATTTATTCGAGCTACACTCTCACAAAACTACATCAAATGGTTAAAGAACATACGGTTTTCGTGGATGGCGAAATTCTGCCTCCCGAAACGATGATTGTTCAATACTCATTTAACACCTTCAAGGGTGGCCATTATGATGTCAATATTTTTATATATGATTTATAATATGTTTCTGTTTTCATTAAGCTTCTGTTTTTTTTCATTTTGGGCATACCTTTATGGTTTCCATTATGGGTAAACGCGATATCTTCATTTAAGGAAGTGCGGACTACCGCCCCCTCAAAGTGATTGGATTCGTTAAATACCATATGTGGGACGTATAAAAGATGGAACTATGATATTATATATGATATTATACTAGAATTATAATATAACTTTATATCATTATTATTCCATTCTATAAAATACGAAATAGAAATGAAAGTAGCGTTCATGCGTACGTACGGCTTACCGTCTCCATGAACGGTGCATTTCATTTCATACCTCTAAATGATTATGTAATGTTATAAATGCATGAATGTACTGGATATATATAAAATATATGATATCTACATCATGAATACAATTCTGTATATAATAAACATTTGGCCACACGAACAGCATGTAATTGTAAGAAGTCCACTTTCGACTTAAGAACCAAATATCGGCAAAACAAATATTATTAACTTAAATGATTACATAATGTTTATGACATGGTAATAAGTGATATAAAAGAAATAATGAACTTGAAAAAGGTTCTTAAGGAAGTATAAATTAACTCATGTTTATTATTCAGGATATTAATGAACGATCGAGTCAAGTCGGACCCGAGGTAAGGGATCCTACACCTCTCTTTCTTTTTAAGTACACTCTTTTATGTCATTCCTTTTAAGCTCATATTTCTTATGATTGGGATGTTATTTTATATTACTCCCACTGTAATTATTATGTTCATATTATTAGAGACCCTATTTCCTCTCATCAATCCATTTTGGATGTTTTAAGTGGCGCCGTTAGGCTGCCGAGTTTTCATAAGGGATTTTTCATCTCACTTTTATTCCTGTGAGATTTATGCTACATTTTCCACAATTTCATTTGAGTGGTTTATGTACTTCCCATTATTACACTCCTTTTGTAATATAATTCCATTTATGGGTATTTACATATTCATTTTATGACACTTCTTCAATGGGGTGTACTATTCAAAAGATACCCAAGTCAGTAATGGAACCTTTCACCCTCCTCATTTTAAAAGACTTCGTTTGTTATGTATTTTAATTAAAATACTATTATTTTGGGATATGTTCTTCTATATCCTGATTGATGTAAATTTTATGTCCAAGTGATGAGATTCCCTTTTTATCTCTCATCAACTCATTTTCTGAATTTTTGAAGTGACGCCGTTAGGCTGTCGAATTTTACCAAGGTAACGTTTTAACCCAATTTCGATTTCTTTGGGTTCAACATGTAGTTATTGAATATGTCATCCTTTGAATATGTTTGAATGACCTTTTATTGTTTTACACTTAATATCCAATTATATTGGGTGTATTTATATTTGTCACACATAATTTTGAGATTGATTTATCCTTAATTTAAGGATACCTTCCTTATAAGGGATTTCATCACATTTTACATCCCTATTGAGACTTCGTTGTTGTTATGCACCAATTCAATCTTATATGGTGTGTATACTGTCCTTTGGAATATTATATCATGAATCCATTTATTCTCATGATATTTTAATGTTCTGATTAAATGTTATTCCTCAATTATTGTATTCAAGTGTCTCTAATTTAGGTAAAAACCCTTTGACCAAAATATCGCTTTAAATGTTTTAATGACTTGTTCTTATTAATATCCATGTTTTCAAAATGGTTTTAAGGATTTATTTATATGGATATTAATGGTTTAAAATGTTAAAAGCTTCAAGGTGGTATGGGACACTTTGATTCAAAATTCTCCTTATTAAATGTTTTAAATGGTTTTGGAAATGGTATCTTTTTGTATGGATTCATTATTTCAAAATACTAAAATGTTATATTGTGATTGAAATGTGGAAATGTTTTGTTTCCATTATGCATGTTTTATGTGACACATTTATGTTATGGTTCTTGGGCATTGTTATGAAAACGGGTGGTTCCGTGATAAACTAAGGGCGGGTGAGCCCGATATAGCTCTCTAATTCATTGGGTTACGCGAAGGAGTGAAACGTTAAGGTTTCTCCGAAGAGATTTAGGGAATATACTGTGATGGGTATTCCAAACGTAACCAAGAGGGTTACTCCCTACGTAAGAATGTTCTGAATGCCTCAAGTTACCTTTATGTCTTATTTTTTCTATGATTTATTCATGATTTGATATGCCTATGTTTTATGGGTAAAGTGTTACTGCATTCTAATGTATATATGAACTCATGTTTCCTTTCCATATTTTTATAACTCTTACTGAGCTTTTTATGCTCATCCCAAGTTTTTGAAATGTTTTTCACAGGTCAAGGGAAAGGTACATGATGTGATGATAGTGTCAAGGATGTGTCAAGAAAGAATCCGTGTTATATTTTAAATATGTTTCCGTTGATGGGAAGAATGAATACTGTCTTTTATGTAACCACTTTGTTTAAATGTGGAATGTAATGTAATTTTAATGATACAATTCTCGAAAACTCTAAACCTGAAAAGATCCTCAATGTGTAATCTTGTAATAACTCAAGATTAAGTAAGGTTTAAGGCTGGGGCCTTATAGTTGGTATCAAAGGTCGGTTTAGATAACTTTAGAGGTTAGGGTATTCTCTAAGCATAAGTGACATTACCATAATGGTTAGGATTTCAGAAAGAGTCCTAGTTTTAGATAAAGTGAATGAGTAAGTATATCTTAGTGTTTATCATACTCATTAGTACATGATGGTTTTGTTGATATACTCACACTGACCTTTTTCATTTTAGTAAATGGCTGGATCTAGCGGGAACCAAAGTAACAGTGGATGTGAAGGAAACTGTGAGAGTTTTTTGAGCCAGCAACTGAGTGATATGGGAGCTGCAATGAGAACTCTTGTGATTATCCTCAACCAACTATCTGGAGTCATGATTGACCACCTAAACCTTGGAGATTTCTCTAAGGCATCATATATACAAGAAACAAATCCCTACGGAAGTATAGGTAATAATCATAAATGTAAGTGTGTTCAAAAACCTATGTGTCAAAGATGTGGAAAGAAACACCTAGGAAAATGTTTCAAAGGGACAGAAATATGCTATAGATGTGGAAATGAAGGTCATAAAGCAAGAACCTGCCATGGAAAAAGGAAGCATCCAGTTGACTCGAGGAAAGGGAAAGAAGTTCTTTCTGAGGGATCAATTGAATGTTTTAAATGTGGTGTGCATGGTCATTATGAAAACACATTTCCTATGAAGAAGTTTCATGAATGGGGTCACCAAGAGCGTACCAATATTCGTTTACCAATACCAAATGCCATTCCGATTGAGGATGAAGAAACTGACAATGACCAATCAAAGGTATGTACTATTTCATGACTATTGTTTTCCTATTTTGGAATCTTAGGATATGATTCATGATTTTGTTTTTAAGAAAGAGGTATTTCGGAATAAGTTGGAAAGGAATGGATAATGGATCATGAAGAATGTTGAATGAGTAAGATGTCAACATATAAGGGCTTCAAGAGTTATGGTGAAATTCTTATGAGTATTAAGTCTCTTTTGATGATGGGGTTACATTAGAAGACTTTTTATTTTATGTGTAACCCTGATGTTTAATATAGGCAAATTTTATTCAAGTAATAGTTATCTTTTCTTTTGTGGACATAGTTATAAAGAACCATTTGGGTTTATATGATCCTTACATTTGAGGTAATTATGGGTTACTATATGTTATGATTGAAGTGAAAGGCATGAGATAAAATTGAGGTTAAATTATGTTATGGTTATTTTTGATGATTTTATCCCTTTTTGGGGAATGATTTGAGAATTATATAGTTTTGGAAAAATGGCAACATGTAGACCGTGTGACTACCCGTCGCGTCGGACAAAGCTGCAGGAATCGAACCCACAATAAAAGTGCAACTGGTATTTATCTCCTACCACTGGACTACGTGAAGTCCCTGGTTAGTTTGACTGATTCTTTTTTTTAAGAGTAAGTTGATTTTGGGTTATCTATGAAAATGATTAACCTATCATAGAGGATATGTGATTAGGTTAATTACTTTTCAATACGAGACTTTAGGAGCAACTGATGTTGTTTGGAGATAAATGTTACGATTTAACTTGGAAGACTATGTGACTAAATCCTTCAAATATTTGGGATTCAATATTATATTGGTTTACATTGAAGAATTTTATGGACAAATTGTTTATCAGATGGTCCTCGTTGAACTTTGGGTTTTGTTGGACAAATTTTTGAGATTAAGCATGGATTTTCTTTTTAATGGGTTATCCTTTTCAGGATTATATGACCTTGTACTAACCTTTTTGGTTTTGGTTTTGGTTAAAGCCTTAAGATATGGGATGTATATAGTTCTCTTTTGTGTATTAGGTGATTCTCTAGAAGATGATTATAGTACTCTTAATGCGAACAAGTCTCCCTAAATACTCGTCTTTAGGAAAAAATATGAGTTTGATTAAGGAATCTAGTAAAAGTTGAAAGTCAACATGATAAGTGATTATGTTTCCTTATGAATAAATTCATCAATAAAAAGTAACTTAAAACAAAAATGTTGCCTATTAACTTTTCCTACCGGGGAATCGAATACCGTTTAACCCATCACAAGTTTGTGATTTTCTCATTGTTAACTTTCTCCTAGACATGTTTACTATCACTCTCCCTCAAGAACATGACTCTTTGCTTTTTCTTCCATGTCCATGTTTTTCTACATGGAATCCTAGTATGGGTTAACTAGGGTGACCTCTGTACTTATCTTCCTTTATTTTAAAGTGAGTGTTTTACCGACTCTTTTTCCGATGTGGGACGTTCAAGGATGTTTCCAAGCTCAATTTTAAAAATTGCGAGGACGCAATTCCCAAAAGGGGGGAAGGATGTAACACCCCAGGTAAATAAAGAATATGAAATTTTCATATTTATCCATATTTGTGAATAAAATATTTATATGACTTTAAAGGGGACGCTATGCTCGATGGCATACCCAACACGTAACAATGAGTTTCTTGGGAATCTTACGTTGCACTCTAATAATAAAATAATATTATTTTAAATGGTAATTAACATGTAGTCGTTGTATTGGAGGGAATGGATATAAATAACTAAAATATGATTATATATGTTTTTAAATGTTTTTACATTTATCCAATAGAGGATAGAGGCTTAAAATACAGAAAGAATTCAATTTTAGGCGTATATGCCCTAGTTTTCACTAAAGGTTCACTTATCACCTTTTGATGTTGAACCATCATTAAATATAGTTTTGTTCACTCTTAAAAATTATTTTTTACCAAATAAAACTCTTATTAATAATCGGGACATCAAAATTTACTTTGTGTAAATTTTTGGTATCTTTCCGATAAAGTTCATTTTTTTAATGAATAGTGTAAAATGTTGTATTTTAATTCAAAACCTCTTTTTAATCTAATTTATTTATATGATTAGATTATCTTTTGAATTGGTTTTAAAGTGAAATTATAATATATGTTTACCATTAAATCCAATAGTGGTCATTGGAATTAATTTCACTTTGAAATCAGACTTAAACAAGTGTCAATCTTTTGATACTTATTGTTTCATGAAAACACGTTATTTGCTCTGACAGCGGGAATTAATTATTAAATTAATTATTGTGACTTATATGTTTTGAATTTTGTAAAATAGACTTCATTTTTGAATTTGGAATATCAAATATAGCTTAGGGTGGATTTTTGGGATTTTTCAGAAAAACATCAATTTTTGATGAATAGTGACACCACTAAGTGGTACTTATAAAAACTAATTTTTTCATTTAAATGAAATTTTTCCATCTTTGTGTTTTGAATTTCAAAAATCCGATATACATGGTTTTCATTAAGAAGTAAAATGTGGTTCAATGGGATAAAAATAATTTTTTGGTGATTAGTAACTTATTAAGTTTTTAATCGCGATTAGAGGTCATTAGTGTAGTTTAAGGTAAAAATAATGTTTTAATAATATGAAATGAACTTGACACATGTCCTAACCTCATTTGATGTGTAATGGCCGACCAATACAAGCCATGGGTCAACTTTGGGACCCCATGGAGCCACTTTGGTTGGGAAATGACATAAATAACTTTTTATTAAATGTAAAAGTAAAAATTGACAAAAACATGATATGTTTTACTAAAACAATTTTTATGTGAAGTTATACAAGTTATCTTTTTAATTATAAATATTAATTGGAATGATAAAAATATTTCCTACATCATTGTAATTTTTTTATAATTTTTAGACATTAAATAAATTAAATTATTTATGACATCATAATGATGCAGCGATGACATCATTATCTGACGATTTAAATAAAATGAGAAGATAATGTACACTCTATGACCTAAACATGTACAAAAATTATTTTATGGGTGGATTTCGAACCCTTATCACCTTATCCACGAATTATATCAATGTCGGACCTTTTAAAACCGAAACACATTTTCAAATAAAGTAATATTCCTTACTTTCCAAAAGTGCCCCTCCTCTCCTCTTATAAAAGGCCCCCACCTCTACCTCATTTCACACACTCCTCAAGCCTTTGGCTCGGCCAACCACTTCCCATTTACTCCCTACACATCCCTCTCCTCATCCTAGAGGATTCCCTTTGGGCCGAATCCTTTCAAAGTAAGCCTTTAGGCTCAAATCAAAAGGAGTTACACTTTTAAAGGTATTTCATTCTCTCATGTTCATTTGTTTTATTTTGCTTCTCCAACCCCCTAAACAATTTTTATTTACTTCTTTTGTAACAACACCAGTATCTTCAATATACTAGGATGTTTTTATAAGATTTATTCGAGCTACACTCTCACACAACTACATCAAATGGTTAAAGAACATACGGTTTTCGTGGATGGCGAAATTCTGCCTCCCGAAACTATGATGGTTCAATACTCATTTAACACCTTCAAGGGTGGCCATTATGATGTCACTATTTTTATATATGATTTATAATATGTTTATAGTTTCACTAAGCTTCTGTTTTTTTCATTTTGGGCATAACTTTATGGTTTCCATTATGGGTAAACGCGATATCTTCATTTAAGGAAGTGCGGACTACCGCCCCCTCAAAGTGATTTGATTCGTTAAATACCATATGTGGGACGTATAAAGGATGGAACTATGATATTATATATGACATTATACTGGAATTACAATATAACTTTATATCATTAATATTACATTCTATAAAATACGAAATAGAAATGAAAGTAGCGTTCATGCGTACGTACGGCTTACCGTCTCCATGAACGGTGCATTTCATTTCTTACCTCTAAATGATTATGTAATGTTATAAATGCATGAATGTACTGGATATATATAACATATATGATATCTACATCATGAATACAATTCTGGATATAATAAACATTTGGCCACACGAACAACATGTAATTGTAAGAAGTCCACTTTCGACTTAAGAACCAAATATCGGCAAAACAAATATTATTATCTTAAATGATTATATAATGTTTATGACATGGAAATAAGTGATATAAAAAGAATAATGAACTTGAAAAAGGTTCTTAAGGAAGTAGAAATTAACTCAAGTTTATTATTCAGGAGATTAATGAACGATCGAGCCAAGTCGGACCCAAGGTAAGGGATCCTACACCTCTCTTTCTTTTTAAGTACACTCTTTTATGTCATTCCTTTTAAGCTCATATTTCTTATGATTGGGATGTTATTTTATATTACTCCCACTGTAATTATTATGTTAATATGATTAGAGACCCTATTTCCTCTCATCAATCCATTTTGGATGTTTTATGTGGTGCCGTTAGGCTGCCGAGTTTTCATAAGGGATTTTTCATCTCACTTTTATTCCTTTGAGATTTATGCTACATTTTCCACAATTTCATTTGAGTGGTTTATGTACTTCCCATTATTACACTCCTTTTGTAATATAATTCCATTTATGGGTATTTACATATTCATTTTATGACACTTCTTCAATGGGGTTTACTTTTCAAAAGTTACCCAAGTCGGTAATGGAACCTTTCACCCTCCTCATTTTAAAAGACTTCGTTTGTTATGTATTTTAATTAAAATAATATTATTTTGGGATATGTTCTTCTATATCCTGATTGATGTAAATTTTATGTCCAAGTGATGAGATTCCCTTTTTATCTCTCATCAACTCATTTTCTGAATTTTTTAAGTGACGCCGTTAGGCTGTCGAATTTTACCAAGGTAACGTTTTAACCCAATTTCGATTTCTTTGGGTTCAACATGTAGTTATTGAATATGTCATCCTTTGAATATGTGTGAATGACATTTTATTGTTTTAAACTTAATATCCAATTATATTGGGTGTATTTATATTTGTCACACATAATTTTGAGATTGATTTATCCTTAATTTAAGGTTACCTTCCTTATAAGGGATTTCATCACATTTTACATCCCTATTGAGACTTCGTTGTTGTTATGCACCAATTCAATCTTATATGGTGTATATACTGTCCTTTGGAATATTATATCATGAATCCATTTATTCTCATGATATTTTAATGTTCTTATTGAATGTTATTCCTCAATTATTGTATTCAAGTGTCTCTAATTTTGGTAAAAACCCTTTGACCAAAATATCGCTTTAAATGTTTTAATGACTTGTTCTTATTAATATCCATGTTTTCAAAATGGTTTTAAGGATTTATTTATATGTATATTAATGGTTTAAAATGTTAAAAGCTTCAAGGTGGTATGGGACACTTTGATTCAAAATTCTCCTTATTAAATGTTTTAAATGGTTTTGGAAATGGTATCTTTTTGTATGGATTCATTATTTCAAAATACTAAAATGTTATACTGTGATTGAAATGTGGAAATGTTTTGTTTCCTTTATGCATGTTTTATGTGATACATTTATGTTATGGTTCTTGGGCATTGTTATGAAAACTGGTGGTTCCGTGATAAACTAAGGGCGGGTGAGCCCGATATAGCTCTCCAATGCATTGGGTAACGCGAAGGAGTGAAACGTTAAGGTTTCTCCGAAGAGATTTAGGGAATATACTGTGATGGGTATTCCAAACGTAACCAAGAGGGTTACTCCCTACGTAAGAATGTTTTGAATGCCTCAAGTTACCTTTATGTCTTATGTTTTCTATGATTTATTCATGATTTGATATGCCTATGTTTTATGGGTTAAGTGTTATTGCATTCTAATGTATATATGAACTCATGTTTCCTTTCCATATTTTTATAACTCTTACTGAGCTTTTTATGCTCATCCCAAGTTTTTGAAATGTTTTTCACAGGTCAATGGAAAGGTACATGATGTGATGATAGTGTCAAGGATGTGTCAAGAAAGAATCCGTGTTATATTTTAAATATGTTTCCGTTGATGGGAAGAATGAATACTGTCTTTTATGTAACCACTTTGTTTAAATGTGGAATGTAATGTAAGTTTCATGATCCAATTCTATAAAACTCTAAACCTGAAAAGATCCTCAATGTGTAATCTTGTAATAACTCAAGATTAAGTAAGGTTTAAGGCTGGGTCCTTATACTGGTCTTCTTCAAAGACCAATTTTAGTGCCCTAAGAGGAGGTCTCAAAGAGGCGCTTCAAAGAAGAGGTAATGTCTGTTACTGATTATTTCAACTTTATTTCTTCTTCCACATCTTCTTATTTAGTTGTTTAATTATGAACTAATAACATCAGTATCACTCATTTATTGATATGGTATAATAAGTATGAAACAACCCTATTTCACCATCTATCCATCCTACTGAAAACAAAATCATCGTGCGTGCGTACGTACAGAATACCGTCTTCGCGCAGTGGTGTAATCTATTTTCCACCACCACCTTACTTGGATGGGAATAATGGTTCAAATAAATAACTATATATGATTATTTGAAATTTTTATTTATTCTGAAATAGTATACATACATTCCAATATAATTCCACGATCATGGGAACGATATCATCGCTCGTGCGTACGTACGGAATACCATCTCCACGATGTGATACGACTTGTTCCACATGATCTTCATTGCATAATGACTATATAAATGAATTGAATGAATAAATATGATATATAGTACACTAATACCAATCTGTAAATGATGTATCTATAACCTAAAGAGAAGAATAAGAATTTATTCGACAAAACACGCATAAGAACAAAAAGTAATAAGCACCCGAATAACAAGTAGTAGTGAAATATTACTAATAAAAATAGAGAATAAGACCATATATGATATCATAACAATAATTATGATTCTGGAATAAGTCAATAACATTATTTAAATCATTATACAGGAGGTTCAGACACTTATGAAGTTAATCAGACCTAAGGTAAGGGAAAATCTCACAATCTCATTTTTTATCCGAGATTGTTTATACTTTGGAATTTACTAGGGTGTATTTTATCATCCACATCCATGTTTCCTCAATATGTAATATTATTTCCATCCATATAGAATTTTTTAAATCCAATTTTACCCTTCGGTGAGTTTTTATTAAAAGATATGAAATGAATCTTTTGTCATTTTTCGTACGAGGTACTTTTTGACTTTTCTGACAAAATTACGAGAAGAATGTTTTTTTAACTTATAGGGCATGAATGGATTTTTAAAAAATTATTTCCAAGAATCTTCCTTTACAAGTTTTCAAGTTTATTTTTAATCAACTTATTTTAGTTAAGAATTGTATGAAATGTTAAGAAAGGAAAAGTGTTTTTGAAGTAGAAAGGATATTTTCCTCAAGAATGGAGTTCAAGTGTTTTATCAAAATTAATTTCTATATAAGATAATAAAGGGTTCTGTTTCTATCCGTATTATTACATTGATTTGATTATGTTGTGATGGAATTATTTTTATGAATTCCTTTATCTTATATGAATTTTTTTATGATTTCATGATGTTTAAGAGTCCCATTTTTATTACATGGGTTATGCTATGATGTATGGTTTATGATTTTTTGGCACACATAAGAATGGTATCATTATGAGATGATTGGGACCTATATCTCCATCCAATTAATTGGGTAAAGATTTAATATCTCATGAGATATACATGGCTGGAAAGGCAGGATAAACCGGTTCAGTGAAACAGGACTGAAACGAGGAATGAACTCGGTTCAGAAATGGACTTTGTCCACTAAGATAATCTTGACAATGAGTCTTGACTAATAAGAAATGATTCTATATTATTATGTGTGTATGCCACAAAGCTTCATGTTTTAAGTTATGATTATTGTTATTACATTTCACTACCATGATTTATCCCATGTTATGAAATTATGATCTCTTTTGCAGGGTAAGATTTCCAAAATGTTATGTTCTTAAGAATATGATGTGATTGATATTTATTTTGTTTACCCTTACTGAGAATTTGAGCTCACCCTTTTGTATTGTTTCTTTCCCAAGGTCAGGAAGATGATTATTAAGTAAGATATGCCAGAAGGGGACTATAGATATGATGAAATAAATGGGAGACAGTGTAGATGCTTTATGAACCAGTTGTTTTTGTTTCCCAGTTTCAAAAGACACTATACCTATACAGTCCTTTCATGGTTTTGTTATATGTTGTAAAAAGTGTGCTTCAATTTTGAAGTATTAACCATGTATGTAAAGTATGGGTCGTTATAATTAACATTTTCAAACTAGTAAAAATATTAAAAATATTTATTGGTTATTATAGTTTAAAATTCCATTCATTTTTTACATGTTAATTCAAAAATTCCTTTTATATTTTTGTCAAATTATAGAAGATTATTGTTTTGAAAATTACATGATGATTCAATTCAACATTTTAAAAAAAAATTAATTAAGAGTAATTTTATTTAATAAATAATTTGGATAATTTAATAAAAATTTGACACAAAATTACAAAACCTTATTTTACGAAAAATGATTACCGACCTTTGGGAGAAATGAATTTGAATATTATTAAAAATAATTTCTGAATAATATTATAAAAAAAATATTGAAGAAATGTTAAAATTACATTAAATTTTCATTAATATCTATATTATAAGTAAATATATTGTTTTAATGATAGTGATACAAAATTATTCCCATAATAGAGACTTAAACAAAAATTATATCGAATAATTATGAGATTGTGAAAAAACCATTACCACTTTTGTTAATCTTGAATTAAAGTCCACATGAAAGAGTAAAATTAAAATGAAACATTAACTACCATGAATATAAATTCATTCATGATATAAAAAAAATCAAAAATTCAAGTATATAAACCACACAATGGAAGAAGTGGTGATGTTGGAATATATCTCATGGAAGTAAAGGTGACACGAGAAACCATTACCTCTGATTCAACATCCTTCATATATGTTTTCAAATAATGAATAATAAGTATAATTTTATTAAAGATATATTAAAGGACCATAATCATATATATTATACCACATATTATTTTCTTAAATTGTTTTTATCACCCATTTATTAATAATTATTTGTTAAAATCACTATTTTTGGTGATAATTGCTTTATTTCTCATGTATGTTTTTATTTAGTAATTCCATTCCTTTTTCCTTGATATTTTAAAAATAATATAAATAATTTAAAACATTATATAAATATAATTAATATGTCTTTATATTAATCCCAAATAATTTAATGATATAAAATGAATTACACCATGCTTTGAGATGGTATGCCATACGCATGCATGAACATATTTCAATTCTTTCAATAGATGGGATAAAATAATTATTATTATTAAATCAAATTTAAATAATAATAATTATTTTTTATATATAAGTTATATCATTAAAGTCCATTTTTATTACCATCCATGTAAAAATAAAATTAAAAACATTTACATTACTACTTGAAGGAAGTGGTCCACATATACGCATGAGGAACACTATTTTTATCCAATAGATTAGAATGAAAGATGTAAGATGCGATATTATATTTCAATAAATATGGTTTGGTTATAAATAGTACATATATTCATTGACTTTAATATTAATACTTTCCATGTAAATGATAAGACAAAAAATGAATCATCTTACTTTGTGAGGCGGTAGTACATCATACACACAAGTGATGTTATCATTTCCCCCACTAAATGGAATGTAAAAAAGTTATATATGATATAATAATTATATATTTTTAATAACTGGATAGTTATTTTCTTAAAACATTAAATAAATAATTATATCAATATTTTAAATATGGTGTCGAAAAATGGATTTCATCAGTTCCTGAGGCTCTAGTCCTCTATACACATGATCGCCAGTTTCATTTTCCATTTGATGGAAGTAGAAATATATATAGGTTATTACATTAACGTAATAACATAATAGAATAATTGATATTATTTTTTTATTATATTATATTTGTTTAATAATATATAATATAGGTGGAATAATAAATAAAACAAATATGAATGTTAAGAATTTTACCTCTTATTCGAAGAACTCTTTTAGGTTTATACATAAATTATTTTTAATTGAATTTATGATAAAAGAGGCCTATAAAATGATTTAAGAGGATTAAATAACTTATTTTTGAATTTATTTTTTGAACCAAATGGTTTTGGATGTGTAAAAAAAGATGATATTGGGTGTCCTAAATGTGGGGTAGAGGACACACATGGTATTTCTGAAAATAAAAAGTGATACCAACTTTTTTATTATTCCAAAATCCATAGAAATATATAATGATCTAAAATTATAATTTTTAAGGTATATATAAGAAATAAAAATGGGTTTTTTAATTTGATAGGTAATTTTAAAAACATAACTTCTTAGTTTAACACCCTAATAAACCTATTTTTACATTAACCATACTGATTATATTTTTTCTATTTTCATCATTAATGATTGTAAATGAATAATTTTACCCTAATAGATAATATATATTTTTTGGATTCAAAATATAGAATAAATTATTTAAAATTAAATTCATATATTTTTTGTAATTAAATTATAAATTAAGTGTATAGGTGCAATTAAAAGACAAGTTTTCTAAATAAATAACTTTAAACATTTTGAATATTTTTATAACAGAATTAAGTGTTAAATTGATTTTTATGGAATAAATTAATTAAATTTTATTATAATTAATGTAATGAGACGTTATTCACAATTTAAAATATAATTTAACATTGTAAATAATTTAAAAGAAACTACAGTATTCAAAAAGGAATTTATAATTTTCTCTATTCATCCAAATATAATTATGTTAAAAAAATTTAAAAAAAGTACCACAAAGATAATTTTATATGTATATTAAAAAAATATTTTACTTTTTAATATAATTTTTCTAAAATTGGTATGAAATATATTTAAATTATCTGTTGTACGCAATACTAAACAACCTTTCATTAAAAATAATTTCTTTCAGAAATGATTTATTCATCTTTTAAATGGTTCTTTTTTTTTGAAAAATAGATACCCATTGAATCTATTTTGTAAATGTGTAGACAATATAATTATAAAAATTTATTTAGTCTTATTAATACAATAAAACATTGTTTCTAGGTAATAATAGTCATGTTTAAATAATACTATTTTAATATAGTGTCATGTTTTATTTAATCCAGGGGTTGTGTTCCTCACATGATATGAAATAGATTGAATTTATTTAAAAATAAATATATCATAATGTATTAGAGTGTTATATTCTATTATAATCATGTCTTTTTGTTTTATACATGCAATCAAAGATGGTTTTCTAACATTAAAATCAAGGGGTGTTCTAAAAAAGATATTACTTGTTCCTATATTTTTTCTTTTTGTCTGAACAACCATATTCTTTCCGATAATTATATTTGTAATGTTTATATTCATAATCTCCCTTGAACTAGCAACTATAAACATTTAATTTCCACCATCATCACTGATATGTGCAATATTAGTACCATCTTCATGAATTAGTATTGTTTCATCATTTATTTCTAATGATTTAGTATCATTAACATAATACTCATTATCTATAAATATATAATTCCTAATAGGTTTTCCTATTTTGAAAACTCAAATTTCACCATAAAATCAATAGTAACATTTGTTTTGTGTATAAACATTTAATATTCATTCACCTACTTTATCATAAATATTCCTGCTCATTTTTCCATTTTTTAATAGTAATAATGTTAGAGAAAACTCATAAGTGTTTTACAGTTATATTCACCTTTAACCACATTTCTTAGGGGGAATATATGATTTTAAAATTAAGAAAAATTTAATTTGAACAAATTTAGAAGTAGTAATGGAATTTATCCAGAATTACCATGAACTTTCTTGATGATATAGCATAGTTATTGACCATATCAACTGGAATCCAATTTTTCATTTAGATACGTAATTTTATTGATGATTTTTAGGAGAACTGAACTAATTCATAATTCCTTTTTTATGAAAATACTCTTAAAATTATCATTTGGGATACTCATTCCATTATCTGACCTCAACCTTTTAAAAGGGAAAATTATTTCAAATCCAAGCAATCATCTAATGCTTTTAAATATATCTGGGGATTGTAAATTATGATACCCAGATATGATTCAAGTCATCCTAGTGATTTTATATATCGAAATAATTAAATATCTATCTCCACTTAATGATTTATATTTAAATGGTCTACACCTATGTGAATGTACCCTCTCTATTGAATTAATAATAAAAATATCATCTCCACTGTTATTTTTTTCATCATCTTCCCTTTCATTCATGTTTTAAAAACATGAATGGTATCCATTTTAAAATGTGAATGTTTCTAAATACTTCATATGTAACATCCAATGATTTTAGGATGTATTTCTCTTTAAATAAAAATATTTTATTCAACATATTACTATAAATACAAACCCAAGACTGATTGAATGTTAATATAGTATACTATTTTATTATTACTTTTAAGTTTTATTGAATAGTAATAAATATTTTTTGAAAATTATGAATAATTGTTTTAGGTAAATAAAATATTTATATTAATATTTAACTTTTTCTAAATTATTCAAAAATGATTTTTTTCTCAAAAATAGTTTTATTTATATTTGTAAGAAAATAATATAACTAAAATTTTCACTTTTATAAAATATATTTTCTAAAATGAAATTTATTATTGAAATCATTATATCAATATTAATGAGTAATTGTTTTTTTACTTTTCTGAAAAGACTGCTTACCCGATGAATGGTGAAAAATGTTGATTTTTTTAAGAGCTGCATTTTTGTTTAACTAATTTTCAAAGTCATATTATATTTCAAAATTATCATCAGATAATATTTCTTAAAAATTATATAATTAGGATCATTTGAGTTAATTTTTTTTATTTTTATTATAAAAAAATTCAATACTTTATAAAACATTGCTTATGAGAAACTATAATTTATCATGTTTTGTGATTAAATTTTTTTTATTAAATTATACAAATTATTTGAATTTAATATTCAAAAATGGATTCTATATTTTTAATCAGGAGGATAATATTTGGTAAATATTTCAATTTCTTTTTATTCATTATAAAAAGTATCATCGATACCTTTTTTCACCATAGTAAGTGGTAAATGATTAAAACAAGGCTAAAACCCTGAAATTATTCTCAATATCATCCCAAAACATTACATTTTAAATTTTATGTGATAAATTTGAACAAATACATTCAAAAATATAATATATATAAATTTTTAATAATTTTCTAATTATAATTATATTTATATTGTTTTAATAAAATAAAATTCAAATATCTCACTCGCTTCACTTTAATATATCCAAAATATTTACATAAAGACAAAAAGGATAGGTTTGGTTATAAATTTGTATTTGATATATTATTTCATTATTTTATCATAGTAATTATTTTTACTTTTTAGTGATAATTTATTTACCATAAATCCATATATAACGCTGATGCAGTTCTTGTGCAGGAAGTAGAAAAATCATGTAAATGAAATTAAAAACACTAAAAGTAATTTTTGTTAGTTGTATTATAGTTACCAAAAAAATTTATAAATAAAAAAATATAATAGGGATGTGTGAAAGGTTTATATTTGAATTTAATTTCCATCCTAATACCATTAAAATAAAATTTATTAAACTGACTCAATAATGACATTATGAAATTCAGTGAAAAATAATATTTTATTAGATTGTCATATAATAATAATAATAATTTCAAGAGGGAAATTTGGTTGATAAATAGATTCATATTTTATCCCATGGTTATTTTTAATCTAATTTTTAGCTTATAAGTAAAATGAGAACCTGTTAAGATTAAAAAGGTGATACCACAATTAAAGTTAAAACTTGTAAATAAAGGGGTTAAATAAATAGATATGGTTTAAAATGACATTAATACCTGTATAAATTTCATTTATTGAAGATATTTTTAGAATATAATTTCTTTATTTTAATTAATGTCTATTTTGAAGAATTATATATGAGAAATACTTTAATTGTATTTAAATATTTTACGTAAAAATGACTTCGTCCTTTCCCTCCCTTATAAAAGGAATCCCCATATTGATTTTCTTTACACCACATTAAGTCTTATAAAATCAAAAAAAAACATATCAATCTATATTATAAACTGACCTAGACAATATTTATAGGTACCAGTATTCTAATATGATCATTTGAAGGGTCCTCAATAAATGATCTAAAGTGGGATTGTTGAATAAGATATAATATTCCTACCCAACCTCTTCTAATTTATTTCTATATATACATACTATACGTTACATGAATTAATAATAAAATAATATTTCTAGTATCATTAATATACTGAAAAATATTACTATTATAGAACCACCGTTATTCACCCCATTTCACATAAATTTAAATTTGAAATTATCTCTTGTATGTATGTGTGGATGACCACCCCCACATAAAGATACAAGTCATTTTCCATCAGCAACTATAAAGGATGTTTCTTATAGAGAGTTTAATAATTATATATTACACTAAGTATACAATTATCCAACTATAATTATAATATCATCTCTTTCTCCTTACATTCCCATACAATGGAAAATGATAATGTTTCTCGTGCGTATATGTAGACTACCACCTCTACGAAGCGATGTGATTTGTTTTTAATTAAATATTTTCAAGGATTGTAATGATTTTATATTTAATGAATATTGATGATATAAATAATATAATAATAATTTGTAATGGTGGATTATTTTTTAGTTTTTTTCCATCCGTGGATAATTGAAAATAGAATTCACGAATACATATGCCAAAATGTCTCCACAAACATTGTAATTCGTTTTTCCATATCTCACTTTCATTGATGAATATATAAATATATATATATATATAATTAATATGTATAATATTTATATCATCATTAATATTCTATATGTGACGGAACCATGATTAAATTACAAGGACTGAAACAAACAAATTGAAATTCATAAGAAATACAAAACACTTAACTCCCATAAAAGATGATTTTAAGAATAAATCATTAATAAAAAGGTGTATATGTTTATTATTTGATTATATATGATATAATAATTATGTAAATAATTATTTAATATAAATATAATAAATATAAATATCTTATACATGTGGTTATAGAGCTTTTGAATCTAATCAAAAATGAGTTAAGAGTTGTATATTGGGATATAGTTATTTATTAAGATTGTTTATGATTTTGATTTATGTAAAAAAAATTCAAGATATACCAATCATAAATTTCATTGAATTTATTCCCTTTTGGTAATTTCAATATATTACATGTTTTCCTTCATTTTCATCACATTAAGTAAACATGAGACAAAAAGAATACTTTTATGGAATCCTATTTTTATTTCTATCTTCGGTCAAAATCCTTTTTCATCCATGTAAATGTTTTATAAATATATTTTAATGAAATATTGTATTATTCTAAAATGATTTTTTAAATTCATATTCACCAATTTCTGATTTTAAAATATAATTTTAAGGTAATCTTATTATCTTTTTTTGAACAATGTACATTCAAAATTTTATCTAAAATGTGAATGAAAAATATGTCTTAACATGTGTGGAATGGATGGAATGGGGAACTATGACTAAGGAAATCATTTTATATGATTATGTGTATCCAAAAAACATATTTATTATTCCAATTTTAAGATCTTATGACTCTTGTTATTTAATTATTTTATGATTCATGTCTTATAAATGGCTATGATTTATGCCCTCACTCATGATTGTGACATATGATATACATGATGTGGTTTTCAATTTTTTGGTTATTGTCCTAATATCCTTATACTCATATTATTTTTACATTAACATTCGTATATACCATTTTTACCCTTAGAAATCATCTAAGCTCACCCTTTATTTTCATTACTTTGAAATATTTATGAATAATGTATTTATGTTGGGTTTGACTATGAAGTGTTTTATGTTAGAATATCATTATGTGATAAATTAAATATATATCATGAATAATAATTTTATGTATCTAGTATATAAATAAATTAAAAAATTATGTTCTGGTAATGGATCATAATTTTTTAATAAATATTCATCTATTAAGATGTAATATCTATGTATGAAAAGTATAGGTCATTATAGCTGGTTGTAGATGAAGTTTTAGTTACCACTGGAAATTATGATGAAAAAAATTAGTGAGAACCATTGGTATAAGTTAATGTATATGATAAATTGTAATGTTTTTTAGGATATAGATTGTGTATTTTTATAATATTATTTTATTTTTCTAACATTATGATATTTTCTTTTAGACAATGGATAGAACCCAAAGGAACCATATTAACGATGAATATAATGGAATATATATTGATTTTTATAAATACCCAAGCTTGATGGGTATGGACATTACATTACTTTTTTAGAATACTTAATATGTGACACAAAAAACTCAAAATACCGTATTAGTTTAGTTCCTTTGTAAAATGTAATACAGAAACAACTGGTTTATAAAACATATACATTGTCTCCTACTTTATCCTACATAACTACACGCCCTTTTGACACAACTTACTTAATACACTTCTTCAAATCATGTGGGAAGAGAAACAATAAAAGGGGTGAGCTGAAATGCTCTGTAAGGGTAGGAATGGAAGATATATTACAAAACATAAACATAATAATTTCAAAACATAAATGTAAATTTTGGAAAAACATACCATATTTAACATATACCAAAATCCTAAGTCATGAAATAAATATTGGTATTCCATAATGAATAAATCATAATGTAATCATGAACAATGAGAAAATAGAATTAGAATAAAACATGGAATGGTGGAAAATAAATAACCACGTAATATGATTTTCATAGTAGCCAACACATTGTTTCCAAGATAATCATAGTAGAAAAATTCCATTATTGAACCGATTTTACAATCTATTTCATCCATTTATCACTGATGTATATTTACTTGTCATTCTAACCCTGTATTACTTAACCAAATTTAATTTTTCTTCCATTCATGTCTATCTCATTAAATATTAATCATTACTCAATGCATTGGAGGGTGATATATTTCCCACCCATATCATAATGAAATCATTCTTACGTGGGCCACAAAAACATATATCATTCATTATAACATAACCCATGAAATAAAATGGTTTTCTTAAACATCATGACATCAAAACATAATCTGGATGAAATAACATGATTTCATAAAAATAGTTCCATCATAAACACTATAAAATGAAATTAATAAAATGGATTAAAACATAACCATATTTAGTAGCATCATATTAGAAGGAAAATAATTTTTATTAAACACTTCAACTTAATTCCAAAGGAAAATATATTTTATTCTTCAAAAACGTTTTCTTTTCACAAAATGCCTTGAAATTTCAAAATAAAATAATTTTTTTGAAATAAAACAAGAAATATTGTATATGAAGCATTATGGGAATAAGGATTCATGAAACCATAAAATTCCATTCATTCGGTATAAGTTAAAAAAATTTCCTCATTCTTTTTCCTAAATAGTGAAACACTTCCTCATTTGGAAAAAAGAAAGATATATTCCTTCCATATCAATTCATAAAAATTCACTAATGGGTAAAATTGACATTAAAAGATAGTAAAAGAAGAATAATAATAATAATATATTTAGAAAACATGGATGTGAATGATCAATATACCCTAATAAATACTTACAATTGAACAATCTTTTATAATAATTAGATTTAAAAATTATCCCTTGCCTTAAGTCTGATATGATTCGTATATATCTGAAACTCTTATATATTGGGTTTAAAAAATTATTAGTTGTTAACAAAAACATTATAATATTTAATATATCATATATGATTCACTGATTACTTTATATTACCCATTTATTTACCATTTCCATGTTAAAAGCAATGTTTTTTGTAATAATAGTTTTATTTATCATACGTGTTTTGACTTGTTATTTTTGATCTTATTACATAGATCAAGATTTAATTACTTATATAATGGAAAACATGATTTATATATCATTAAAATTTAGTATATAATATATATATATATATATATATTAAATGAAATACACCAGTCCTGGAGATGGTAGGCCGTACGTATGCATGAATGTTGTTTTCATTTCCTTATTTAATTGAATGAAAGAAAGTAAATTCCATATATATAAATATAGTATAATTATTGTTACATATATTTCATTATAATTTATTTTATATACTTTATAATAATTCATGAATGGTTAACGTGGATACTGAATCTCATCGTGTCGTGGAGATAGTAGGTCGTACGTAAGAATGAGTGAAGATACCATTCACACAATGGTTAAATGGTATGGAATTGGATGGTATATTAATTACAAATAGTAATTATCATGTCATATTAAATATTTAAATTCATTATATGCATCCTGATAGCCATCCAAATTATATATTGTTGAATAAAAAGTTACACCATGGCGTAGAGATGGAAAGTCATACATTTTCAGGCATAGTTATATTGTTTTTTAAAATATGGATAAAAGGAGGTATAAGGTTGTACCATAATTATAATAATTTTACTTGCATGTAAAATATAATATATTTATTAATTTATCATAATAACAACATAATAATAAGAAGTACAATAAGAAAAATATAATGAAATATGTGATAAAACAATAACCTCTTTTTTGAGTTTCTTTTTTTGATTTGCACAAAAGGTCTCCCTAGGATGTAATTTTAATGAAAGTAAGGATTATATGAATAAGGGAGGTATTTTAGTAATAATATTAAATATATATTTTCTTAACTAAATCTATTTGGATGTGTGTGATAAAGATAAGAATAAGTCCCATTTTATAGAAGAGGTGAGGGGCACTTTAGGAATGTTTTGACATAATAATTTATTATAAATTAAATTTCAATTAAAAAAGGTCCAAAACTCATTTAATAAGAATATAATATTATTATGGTTCGAATAACCATCATGAAATAATATTTAGAGAAGTTTTTATTACTTTTGTATCCTTGTCTTTTTTGTTTAACCCTCATTTTACTATAATGAATCGTAAAGTGATATCATGTTATTTACACATTATGGGGTAACGTAATAACCATATAAAGTTGAAAGACCCACAAAAATTATATTTATGACATATTTGGACTTAACTTATCTATTTTGACAAATCTTATATTTTTATGAATTTAATATAATTTAATAAACTATTTTATATTTTAAATTAATAATTTTGTCAATTTTCGTCACTATTCATACTTGAATTTTTTACAAAGTCATGACTACCTGATTACTTAGAAAGAAATTTAATCAATCCTAACATTTTATATTCATCAATAAAATTCGTGGACGATAAAAATCATGTCAAATAATATTTATCTTAATATTTATAATTTCATTTATTTGAATCATTTATTAGGGAAGCAATCACTACATCATCATTGTTTCATAATTAAAATTATTTAATTAAGTTATAAAAATTATAAATTAAATTAAATTATGTTTTAAATATATATGTATCTTGTTAATTTATATTTATATTAAATGATATTACTGAAATATCCCCATATAAAAATTGTTTTATTAAGATGGTACATGTTTATGATATGTTTCTCTTTAGTTTACTTACTTATTTTAACATGTCTTTATCACTACCAAGAGGATCCATGGGGTCATAAAATCTACAAAAGGATTCCCATGGTTATAAATATATCATGAAATGGGATTAGGACACGTTTTAGGGTAGTTTTATATTATTATATTTTTATTTTTTAACCTTATTTTCCAGATTTACCCTTTAACCATAGTAAATAAAAAAACACTGATGTTTCTAATCATAATTTACAAAAATTAAAGGTACCTATTTAAAAAAATTGACCCTTTTGATTCCAAATATGGAATATGGTTTTTCAAATTCATTACATTGAATAAGGACAAATTTATTTAAAATTAAATCGTATTATCAAAAATAAAAAATGGGTTTTTAAGAAGTAAAAACTATCAAAATATTGACAAGTGTTTATGTCCAATATAAAAGTAAAATTACATAAAATGATAAATATTGGATTAAATTATAATAATATTATCCAATTTAACTTTAAAAAAAATTAAAAAGAATAATATAACTATATAAATAAATTATATGAAAATAGAGTTTTGAATTAAAATGCAGTATTTTTTCACTATTCATTAAAATATGAATTTAATTAGAAAAATGCCAAAATTTAATACATGGTAAATTTTTATGTAACTATAACAAATAAAATTTTTATTATGTCTTATATAAGTTATTACACTGTCAAAACTATATTTAAAAAGGGTTCTCCATGAAAAGATAGTAAATCTGTATTTTTTAAAAAAAAACTTCTTTTATCCGAAAAATTGAATTTATTTTTATATCATGTATAGAAAAATCATAATATGAATGATAATATTATATAAAATACAAAATATGGTTAATATTATTCATAATTTCTAGTTTATATCCCATTAAATATTTAATAATAAATTATTTTTTAGTGAAACTCGGTATTGGGTAAAATGGAATGTATCAATGAAGGTCGTTATTATGTGTAACAAAATCCAAAAATAGTGTTGCATATATTGAAATAAAATATGATGTTGTGTATAGTTCAAGATTATATTTGTGTATTTTAAAACATAATACAAAAAAGATATTAAAAAAAACTTATCTCATAAAATATTAGGGGGTTACATTATAACCCCCTTTAAATGAACTACGCCCTCGAAATTCATCAGTGTTATAAAAGGTTTACTACTTTAAATTTTCTTTCATAGAAACACACATCTTAAAAATGCATACATGAACTTAATTTTAAAAAATGAATGTAAGAAACATAATGGTTTCCCAATGTAACTCATCCCTGGGTTTCCACATCAGGGAACATATGTGGGAAGTGAAAACATATATATGGAAGAGAAATCTAACCATCGTGTTCTGATGGTTAGTGATAGATAACAAGGTTGTTGAAATTTAACAACCAGAAATCCATAAATCTCTTATAGTTTAAGGGAATATCTGATTTATCATATTAGAAGGTACTAATGTAACATTTTTGGTTTTCAAGATCATTTCTCAAAATTTTGATGAATTTTTCATGAGAATAAATACTTACTTACTTTTGGTATAATCTCATCATTGTTTGTTCCTTCAGTAGTTTCCACGTAATCTCTTAATTAAAGAAAAGAAGTTGAATTTGACATTCTTGAGGTCTTAGTAGATCCTGCGATGGAATGATAGTTCATTCCATCTATCTCAACAAAATAGTTTGCATAGGTAATCAAAAATACATAAGTACACCTATAGTGAGATATTATAGTAATCTAAAAACATCAAACAGAAAATATATTATACTATCCATAAATGGATAAAATTATAATCCTTCTAATAAACTAAAAAAATATTAAACTTTAGGAAGAGGTTAAATAAATCAACATAACCCCTATCTCTCATATCTCAAAATGTAGTTCTTTATTATCACATTCCAATCTTGTGAATACATTTATCACATATTCAATTAAAAAATAACATTAATTACTATAAAACCATAGTGAAAATATTCATTTCGTCAAAATTAACTCTTTCCACTCACTAAAAATACAAGAAATTCTATATACTCCACCCTTGATATCATATTGTCCTTGAATCAATAATAATGTCATTACAATAGTTAAACATCTCATTATCCATTTATCCCTTAATTATGTGCATATCACTTTCTTTAAAAATATATTTCAATCACTTATCATAGATACTGTTATCATATACTTATGGGAAACCACTATGGACCCCTACATAGATATTACAATAATCCATAATACTATAAAAGAGAGTCTAAAACATTATTTTAGAACCCCATTACATAAACACTTAGTAATTCAACCACTTTGTTGGCATACTCAAAATTTCCAATAGTGATCACATGTGATTTTCCTTTGTCTTTGTCCTTAAGAGGTTGTTGGAATAAATAATCATTCATAGCCCTTGGATTAGAGAATTAGTTACCATAATTCCCCATTTACCTTCTCTTATAACCCTGATTTGTGGGATGTGCACGCTTTGGAGATTTTTATTTATTCCCATTACATTGGAAGTGAAATGCTTGATGAACTTATTTCCCATAATAAAACTATTTATTAGACCCCTTAAGAAAATTTCCTCATTGTGTCTTTCAACACATTGAGAATAAATAAAATATAATCTTCTTTTCTCCATAACTTTTATAGTTTCCATTTAATTATATCCATAATTTCTTATCCCAATCATGATATTGATGAGAAACTACAATATTCTTTTTTGTAACATGAATACGAGGAAGGTACATACTGAAAAATATTTTCTTGTAGTCATCCAAATCTATGGAGTCAATTTTAACTTGTTTCTTCACATTCTGGACAATGTTCTATCATAGATTATCATTACCATCCAAGCAATAAATGCCCAAAATAACCTTTTCATGTTTTGAACAATGGAGAAGAAAATTATCATGTCAACATTATAAATCAATTTCATTGAAACTAGGGGACTAGTCATTACAGTAAAATATGGTGGATGTTTCCTTAAGGAAGATTTAGGAGAACATTGTTCCCACCACTGGTCAATAGGGAGCCTAACATGAGTTTTGGTCCTCAAACCAAAATTGTTTATTTCAGATCCCATAACAATTGGTTGTTTAAGAGAACATTCATTGCATTTCCTATTTCATCCAACATTAAAGTTGTTCTTTTGTGTTTTATTCATTGTCTAAAACCCAAAAATAATAGTGTGAGAGGCAAAAATTCCTCATGATTTAGATATTCTATGAAGGTTATTTCATCAATAATCACTCTGATTAATGATTATTTAAAGTAATGATGATCATTTTGGATTACTTATATAATGATTAAATTGAGGTGGACACATATATGAAAAAATATTGAATTTTCTAATATAATACTAGTTATATAAATTACATTATATAATAGGAAATATTTTTGGAATATTAATTACTATCCTTAATAGTTATATGTTCAATTAGTAGGGAAAACACCTAATGGTCTGATGATTGCATCTCAATTCTGTGATTCTTATCTGATTATAGTGTACATGAATTTACATCCTTAAAATCACCTTATTCACTATACAATTTATTTTTATTTTATCCCATGCATGTATTGAATTTATCTACATAAATCACACATCAATTTACATGGAAGGTATGTCACATTTTATATTATAAACCACCTATGATTGTCTATCAATGTGATTACATATATGAAATTATGATAGAGATAAAATCCATTGTATGGGTCATTATTCCCATTCAAAATGAGTGTTCTTCCTAAATGGTTTTGGAGAAATTTAACATAAAGTATATTCTTATTGTACAAGATTTTTTTCAAGTCTTTTTATAATAGATTCATAGTCTTCCACTATAATGTGATGCTGATATCCAAATAGAACTCATAGAGATTGTCACACCTATTTCAATGAATATCTATAGAATATCCAAAAATGAGTTTCATGAATTAATGTAGAGACTCCTAGGGAAATTTGAAAAATGATTCATTAATGAATGCATGTCACATTGGGGTGTACTAATTATTTTTTTCAAAATTAAATATTTATTGGTGCTATGCTATTCTGATTTTGTGAGATGAAGAATATCACAATCAAGAAAAATAATCATTTATATTTTATTGATGAATTGTTTGATCAACTGTGTGGAGCTCAATACATTTCAAAATTTGAACATCATTCTAGATATCATTAATTTAGGGTCAATATAGTGGATATATCCAAGACAACATTCCTTATGTGGTATTGAAATAACTAAAATTTAGTGATGTTGTTTGTTATTTCTTATGACCCCACTATCATCATTGATTTAATGATTATAGTCTTTATATATTTCATTGATTAATTTTTATAGTAATTATAAATGATATTATCATTCATTAACAGTGAAATAAATATCATGAAGATCACTTAATAATTATACTTAATACACTATGTAATTAGAAAATATATTCAAAATTTATATGTTTTGAATTTTTTCTACAAAAAGTTTCCATTTAAGGTCATATAATCTCAATATTGGTTATATCTGTGGATTCATCAATGATGGAGGCTATTTCACATTGTCAAATGCCAAAAACTATGATTGAGACTCATATTCTTCATAGTTTAGCTAGATATTATAAATGGTTTATATTTTCTTTCTCATGAATTTCAGATCCACTCACCAAGTTAGTTTCTAAGGGACCCATGTTACTATAGATAGATTAATTCTATGAATATTTATTGTAAATAAAGCGAAGTTCAGTCATCAAACATGTTCTTACACTACCCTACAATGTATAAGCATTTCCAATCTGTAGGGATGAATCAATGTATGCTTTGGGATCAGTTATTTTGTAGAATGAAATTTTTATAGCTTCTGCCTTAGGATAAGTGAAGTTTCTTGAGAAAAGTTACCCAACTCATGATTTGGAGTTTTGTAGTAATATTTTCATTAAATTTATAGACAAATTATTTTTATAGATACATTTTTGATATATATATATAATGATCTCAAAATTTAAGAGTATATATTCATAGAAAATGAGTTTAATATGCAATAGAGAATATTATTCAGGATTATGTAATATTATGACTACTCAATATATTACCACCCTTATAATGTTGAAATGGTCGGTGATGCATTGAATTAAAAGGATCATACATGGTTATATAGGATGAAGATAACAAAATATCCAATATTTATATATTTGAACATCATAGATTGTGAAATATTGGTGGAAGTGGAGAAATATTATCTTTATCAATTAATAGTTTAACCATATATCTATTTGATGAAAAATGATCTATAAAGGGATGATATGGAGCTACAAAAAAAGAGATAAATATACCTAATTATAATATTGATCATAATAAAATGGTAATATTTAAGAATTGTGTGCATTTTTTTAAACATACCGAATTTTAAGAAATATCTATTAGAGGATGCTCATGGTTATTAATTTCTATTCCTACTGGATGTATAAAGATGTATACTGATTTGAAAGAGTATTCCTCACCAGAGTACATGAAAATATATAGTGTATATATTGTATCTTGGTGTTTGGTATGACTTAAATTTAATCACAAGGCACAAAATTCTAAGGGGATGTTACAGAAATTACCCATGCCATTATGAAAATAGGAAAACATCACCCAAATTTTATCATTGGACTCCCCAAAACAATTAAATGGATTAATAATATATGGGTTGTATTCGATCACTATAAAAATTCAGCACGCTTAATCATTATCAGATAAGATTTCCCTCTGGATAAAATTTATAGAATATACAATATGAAGTGTTATGGTTTCATGGAGTATCAAACTCAGTTTAATTTGATTGGTATTTGAGGCTTACCATAATGTTCTTGTGAAGTCTTTAGAAAGATTAAGAATCATATATGAGTTTCTATGCTGTGTATCATCCTAAAAAATACAGTAAATATGAGGAAAAAATTCAAACCCACCAATATATGATAATATCTTATTCAATGGATTTCAGTTGTATTTGAGATCAATACCTTCCTCATATCGATTTTTCGTACAACAATATCTTTCACTTGAGCATTCACATGGATCTACATGAAGTTCTCTATCGAATGAATTATATAAATAAATTGTTATTTGATGAAGTTATATGAATAAATCTATTTGGACCATACCTATTAGAAGAAATGGAAAATAAGGTTAGATTTATCAGCAACACATAAATGTGGTACAAAGTTGACTTGAACATTTTTTTAATATTAGTTGACATGCTCTGGAATTTAAATTTTGTGATAAGATGTTTCTACAAATTTATCAGTGGAATAACATTATGATATTTGGAAATAAGCGAAAACTAATCACTATATATATAATTCCCTTAAAAAACATTTATCGTATTGGGATCAAATATTATCGTGTTTCACTCCAACCAAACATGTCTCAAGTTCACAATGGGTTCCATGAATCTTTATTAAGAAATTAAATACATGATCCATAACATTTAAAGAACTCATATTTCATATCAATGTATAATGATCATTATTAAGTGGTATAAGTAGTGGAGATTATAAGATATACTAAGAATATTTTATGAAATAAGACTACTAACATGGTAAATGTTTTTTCGGAAAATCACTATCTTGATGAAGCTATATTGGTACCCGAGGATGTAATGATGAAAAGATAACTAGAATTTTTATAAAAAGTTCTGTAATTTTGATGGATAAATTTATTTTAATAGGGGTTTTATTCAACATCTATAGCTTTTATGAAATAGATTTTTTGAATAAATTAAATTTATTCAATAGCTTGTGTTACACGCAACATTGACATTTAATAAACCACAATATTATATTAATATTATTATTTAGACGTTATCGTTTTAACCAAGATAATAAATTTGGTATCCTGAAAATGAATAATCACGTTATTAAATTCAATTACAAAGTTTCTAGAAAAATTAAAACTATTTTTAATAAGCACTTGATTTTTAGTAAATTTTATATATGTTTCAAAAATAATTTTTTTAAAAAAAAATTATTTCCATTTATTTTTCTGAATAAATAACTAATTATTTTTAAATTATTGGAATTACATTTTTTTGAAAAATCTGACTTCATTTTCAGAAAAATAAATATGTCAAAATTATCTTCTAGTGAATTTTTATGAATTGTCTGAAAACATTACACTTCAGAGAATAGTGAAAAATACTACCTACTAATAAAAAATTCCATTTCATTTAAATAATTTACAAAGTTGTATATTTAAAAAAATGTGAAATAATTTTAATATGTTATTCTCAAAAAAAAATTAACTGAAATTGGATTCATTTTATCTTTTGATATTAAAACTTTATATACTTATAAAAAATTTCTCTTTGGAAAACCACATTTTCAGCACGACTGGGGGTTTTGGTTTAAATTAAGATTTTCCAATTTAGTGAATGGAATTTTGAAAATGAATTTTATATTTTTAATTACAAAATTAATATTATATAACAATTTCAACTTAATTTTTGTTCAAAATGAATAGTAAAATATAGTAAAAATTAATTAACATAGTTATGGATAAAAGAGGTTTACCGGGGGTAAAACTATAATGTTATGGGGTAAAAGAACATAAAAACTATCCTAGATCCAATTTTATGGCTTTATATAGACCTTATCACCTATATAGTTCAATAATGTGTCTTTTTTTTTATCATTATGGCTTGTTTAAAACATGGTTACACCTTTTGCTTTTCAAAATTTCCATGTGTATCCTCTCCCCACCTTATAAAATGGCACCCTCTCTCATCTCTTATCAACATTTACAAAACCATTTAGTTCCACCATTACCAAAAACAATATTCCAGAATTAACTTCCCATATAATAGAGTCATTATTTATTTTAATATACCCTCTTATAATGATTTTGGATCTAACTTAATGAGGTTTTTCAAAGAGGGGGTAGTATTCTTATCTGAGCATTTTTATTTTATTTCGTCTTCCAACTCATTTAATTATCCTTAAAATATGATCATTTAATAACATTAATATATCCCATGTACTGAGATTTTATAATATTAATAGAGTAAACTATATTTATCTTCTCTTCTATCAAGTGGTAAATGAAACTGTCAATCATATGTATGGCAGACTATTGCCTCTTGAACAGATGTATTTCATTTTACATCCTCACATCTCATGGAAAAATATAATGATGACTTTATATTAAATATCTGATATCCATGAAATTCTTATTATTTCATAATTATAATAGCATATTTACCTTCTTATTTCTCATTATATGGTAATATGATAACCTCACTCGTATATATAAAAGACTATCGCATCATGAAGCGATGTGATTTTTTTTCACATACACTTTAAATGCAAGTTAATAAGGATAATGTTATTGAATATATGTGGTTATATAATACAACATAATAAATTAATAATTTTTATATATTACTTAACCTCTATCTATTTATTATATTGAGATCATGGAAACAATATTAATGCATACATACAACTTATTGTCTCTATGAAAAGTGAAATTCATTTTTGATATTTAAATATTATAGATTACTCTAAATATATATTTAATTAATATATATATATATATATATATGATATTAATGTAATAGTTAAAATTTGTAATATGATTTTACCATTATAAAATAATAATTACCAAAAATAACAAATCAAAACATACTTGAAAAATAGTGGATTTATTACATGAAATGTAATTTAAATATGGAATTATTTATGAAGGGGTAGTAAAGTGTTATAGGTACTCCAAATATGATATGATATTTATGATTAAAATTATGTAACATATTGATAATAAATTTATATTTATCATATAGGATTTTTTAATTTGTACTAAGGATTTCAAGACTTAAGGTATGGGATTTTCATCGCCCTTTTTTTCTATCAGACGCATGCCTTATATACCACTTACTAATTTCATATGGTTTATATACTGATAATGAATGAATATTGTGACTATTAAAATAACAATTATGGGATATAAATACACATATAATGATATTTCATTCACGGAGGTTACTATTTAGAAGCTACCAAAGTGGTAACAACTTTATGTTATAATCTCTTTCTTTATCAGAATAGTTAATGATTAAACACCCAATGATGATATATTTTGATATAAATTTAAATAAACAGATGAATTTTCTCACAATGTGATTGTTTTAGTATAGTACATGTTTTATTTTCATTTTAAATTATATTTTTACTTAATGTTCCATATTATGTTTTTTAAAGAAACACTACATTATTTTTCTCTTCATTCAGAAATTATTTTTCTACCATTACCAAGTTTTATAAAAATGTTTTAAAGAAAAATTATACTATAATCAAATATTTATTTAAATAAATTTTACCCATTTTTTCTAAAAAAATAAATGGAATATTCTAGACATTTCCCGAACGTGGTACATTTGGGTTTTTCCAAAAATGTTAAAGGAATACTGGTTTTAATGTATATAGAGTGAATAGAAGTTCATGACCACTCAATAATTTTGATATTCTTTTATACATTCCCAAGAATATTTTCAAATAAAATAACTTCCACAATTTTATGTGAAATTCAAGTTTTTAAAAGTCAATTTTTAAAATGGAAAGGTTTTTTAAAATAAAAAGTGTTTCAAGTGATATTTGAAAATTATTTTCTATTTATGATGACATCCATAGATATTAATTAATATTTAATTGGTATATAATACAATGATACTATATTTTTTATTTTTATGAACTATTTTTGATAAATATGGAGATATATTTATGAAACACATTCATTTTCTATGTGCTAGGCTTTAATAAAAGGATGATATGTTTATGAAAATCATTCTTTTCAATGTGTAATGCAATGATAAAATGTTTATGAGACCCATTTCATTTGTATGGGTTATGATATGATAAATTTTTATGACATTGTAGAAAAATGTATGGATTTTGTGATTTTTTTAACCCATATCTCCTTACAATACATTGGGTAAATATTAATATCTCATAAGATAAATATAACAGGAAGGGGGACTATACCCCATTCAGTAAGGGACATCTTTCACTATGATATTACTGGGAGTAATCCTTGACTACCAAGATTGTTTGGGGAGTGAACCCATTCCACTATTATTATTTTGGAAATGAGCTTTGACTACTAAGGAAATACTTTTATATGGTTATGTGTATGCCAAAAATAAATTTCTTATACTCATGTTATGCTTTCATGGATTATGTTCCTTAATTATATTATAATTCATGTTTTATGAACTTAAAATATTTATTCAAAGACTCGTGCTTTTTATCAATGATATATATGGTATGATGGAAAAATATTATTCAATTATTATCATACCCATATGTCAATATTGTGTTGATTTTTCCCTTTTTTACCCTTATTGAGCATCTGAGATAACCCTTTATTAGGTTTCATTTCCTCAGGTTATGATGAAATGTATTATATATAGTGTGTATAAGAATTGTTTTAGTTATTCATAACTTATAGATAGATTATGTAGTTCACCTATTAATAAGGTATTTATGTATGGATGGTTACAAATGTACTAGAAATAAACACCTATTTCATGAATCATTAGGTTATGTAATGAATAGTCTTCTATTTAGATGTAATATATATACATGAGATTTTTGGTTCATAATAAAATGAAAAGTAATAAAATTGTGGGACATGGAAGTATCAATAAAATATTTATTGATATTATAATTCAATAGATTTGTAACTCTCACTACTGAATGACCATATTGATCCTTCATGACCATCTATTTTATACAATAAAGATTCTTACTATGTGATCCAAACAATTATTTATTTCTATATTATGTATTTGATGAATGATGACGTGTTTATGTGGTATGAGAGTCTCCCAAGATCACTCAGTTCTGAAAATAATTACAGTTTCATCATGATGGGCTCATATGAGAATATGAATTCAATGATATATTTAACCCATTTCCATCAGTTATCTATAGAGTAACCAGTAAACAAAATTTCAGAAACCCTAGGTTGACCCAATTATGTAATTCTCATAGATTCATCATGAATTCCTAATTAGTATTATCATAAGATATATAATGATTACATCCAGACTAATTACTGAAATTTAGTGTAAAGGATACTAAATAAACAAACTGGTTTCACAATGTTTTATAGGCATAAAAAATTCTTTCTCTTCTTGTTGTTCCCCATGGTGTAGTTACAAATTTTTACCATGTAGGTAAATTTTTTATCCCAATCGAGTTCCCAATGTATAATTTTTCACTAATATCACCCTTTTCACAATTTCTATATAATTATCAAAAGATAAGAAACCAAATCTGAAGAATATGTCAAGACACATCCCTACCTCATATACACTCACATTCAAGTTCTCGCTAGTAGAAATATATAGACAAAAAACATTAAACTCATGAATTGAGTTTCATACTCCATCCCCAAGAGATTTTCAAAAATTAAATCTGCTAAATATATCAACCTTGTGATATATGTGGTGTGGGGAAATAATTTTTTCGTAACTCTTTATTTCTTTTCCAAGTCAGTAAATTTTTTATTTAGTTTTGACAATAATATACCATTATTTCAAAAACAATATCCCCCAAAATATAAGATTCTAGCTTCACCTACATTTCCATTGTGGTTATTAAAAAATTTAAAATATGATTTATCTTTACTATAAATTCCAATATTCATTTTGGACCCGAATATCTATGATAAATCAGTTGATTCCATTTTTAAATGTCCATGGGTGAGTTTTCAGGGCGTGGTTGTGTGTTTTGTATACCATGTCCACATCATGAAATTACAAGACTATGATTTATAAAAATTTTAGATTTAAATATGGTTTAGGTAGAACCAAATTTTCCCAAACTACCTCAAGTGGTTTTCCTAGTTTATAAAATAATTCAAATCATTATAAATCACAACATAAAATAGTGATTTTTTAACAAAGGATCGATTTTTTCCAAATTGGGAAAATCAATAATCATCATTACTAATTACAAAAAACATAAAACACATTATGATAAATTAATTCCAAGTGGGTACACTCATTACTGATGAAATATATGATATACTCATCAGCATAAACCATGAAGATGAGTTTAAAACCCACCTAGAAGTGTCTTAGAATAGTTTTTGTACCCAAACCACATTGGTAACTTGATGTTCATAATGAATAGGTTATCAATGTATTTTTATTCTAAAAAATCCATGGTTCAAAATTATTATATCTATTCTAAAATCCCTATTATGATGGAATAACATAGTTGATATGGTTTGTGATATCTCACCCCTAAACATTTATCTTGGGAAGAGGAAAATGTGATGTTTAACTTAGGTGATGTCCCCATGACAAAAATGTGTAAAAACATTTTCCAAGGAAATACAATATCATCAAGGGAATATTTTTATTTAAAAAACAACAACTTATGAAAGATTTATCAAAGGAAAGAACATTATAATGCATGTAATGAACAATAATATAACTCAAACTACAGAGTAAAATCAAATTAGTAGAAAGAATCAAAAAGGTATACCACTGACACAATAAATGAAAAGAGAACTCAATGTCCCTGATATAACATCATCCAATGAAACATCCCAAACAATCTAGAAGTCACACGGTCACAAAACCTTGGTCTATTAATAGAGAAGTATGAAACCTTTTTTACATGTATCTTGCTGCATAACATCTAAAATAGTATCAAACTTACCAGGAATATGATGAGTGTAAAACATCATAGGTAATACCATTATACTTCCTAACACTCCCCACTAATAAAATTAATAAGTTATCTTACATTTATATATAATATATGATTTTGAGTATCAAATTAGTTTTATATAAGATAATAATTTAATTATAATTAGGTTAACTAACATAGTTATTATATTCTTTATTTCAAATTGGAATATCCATCCACATTACACACTCACACAGCCATGAATTCCTAATGACTATCCTAGTACCCAAGAGTGGTGAATTCCTTAGTCACCTAGTTATCACCTAATGGAATTCCATTTCTAGGAATAAATGACCCCAAGAATGAACCTAGAACTATCCCCCATGAAATTTCATGGAATAACACAAACCAAACATTCCACGTTCTCAACAGAAAACATGTATTTGAAAACGTTTTATTCATAAAATTTTATCAATCAAAATTTTTGAGAAGGTATAAAAATATTTAGTTACTAAACCCAAGATAAGTTTTCTAAATAAAATAATATGGAGTTATTTTAAATTCAACCATGTAAGATCTAATTTGAGTAGAATGGGAGAGAAGGAATATACCTCACAACAGTAGAAGAAAATGAATAATGGAAAATATGACATCTATATCAATCCTTGAAACTTAATCAATTATTTAGTGTAACAAAATATCATGAAGATACACATCATAGAAAATATATCTATCCATAATAAATTATATCCATGAATTTGTGAGAAAGAATATGAAATTATTTTTAGATAATAAGAAAGAGAGTGGACATGCCATTGATACGGAAGATCCAACATACTTTAAACCATCAAAAATTATTATAGATACAAATAAATATTAATGAGTTCTTAAATAAGTATAACAGTTTTGTATCCAATGATAGAAGAATAAAAATGAAGGTTTCATGACTTAATTTAAGAAAAACTATAGTTTATGGAGCATTTAATGCATGGTTCGTTGTTATGTTATATAGTTCGTAAAACAATATGACAACCAAGTCCATGATACTATATACCATCCAAGGATCGGCTTGGTGGTGCCTCAAAGTTTTGAATACAATCCAACAAAAATGTTTATTATACTAGAAACTACCATGAATCACCACAATTGTACCACACAGTTTGGTAAAACTTGTATTAACCTTGTTCATTTTATTATCTGTGAAACTCCTTTATCAAATAATATTTTATGGAATTGACACATTTTCTCCAATTATTTTGTATGGTTTGGCCAAACCATTCAAAAACACTTCACCTACACAGTATGTCTCCGAACCTCTTACACATTTTCCTAGAGAATTTTCATGGTCTACCTTAATAATTTCCAAATCGTGTTCCATCCAATAACATTCCATTCTCCCCCAAAACAATTTAGAAACTCATGAAACTCAACCAAAGTATTATACCACTTAAATATTCATAATAAAAATTTAAAGTTACAGAAAATAGGAGAGTTATAAATATTTTATGGAAGTAATTGTTAGGTTTATAAGGATTTAAGAAAACTTTTTCATGGAAGTAAAAGACACTAGAAATGATTAAACCTTGACCTCCATTCATTGGAGTTGAATCTCTGAATAATATAATGTAATAAAATCCATTGAACATGAACCAAATATATTCTACAACTATCTTAAATCATATACCTAATGGAGAACACTATGATCCACCCAATATGATTAGATTTTCATGGTGTATCCAAGAACTAATTGAACCACCCAATTTCTTGGTGGTATTGTACCAATAAAAAAGATACAATATTTTTTCTTATGAGTAATGGAATGAGGTTTATGCTTTAGTATTAGAGAGAATTAGAAGAGATATTTTGAAGTATCTGAAAAACACTATCTCCAAGGGGACTACCTTTAGATATAGTCATTGTCGATACTCCCTACGTAATTATGAAATTACTCAAACATTGATAATGTATGATTAAATGCCATTTCAGTTATAGAATTATATAACTCCTCAGCCACACCAAATGAACAAAACATTTCATCTTATGAAAACATAATGATAATAGATTTCTTTTTTTTCATAAAAATGTTAATGTTTTATATTCAACATACTATGGTAATCAAAAAAAACAATTAAGTAATATCATAAACCTTTTGATATTTCATTGTGAAACATAATGACATATCTATAGATAGTGGTAAAATATCATTATTTTAAACTGTAGAACATTACCAAAAAGGTATACAATATTCCTTATCTCTTAATATTCAATACTCTATAACATAATGATATCATACATTATGATATTTTCCTAAATACATCCAATATGTATTGTATTTAGGGTATATTGTCATTAATATAGAACTTTCCAGAAAATATCAATGAATTAATAAACTTATATCATTTCGTAATTAAAAATATTTGACAGCATATTTAAACTCATTTTTTATATCTTTTAAAACACTTTTGGAAAGTCATCGGGCATAATATTATATATTATACCTTCTGGATATCTACCCAAAAGACCCTTTTGTAAAATATAAAAAATATTTAGAGTATCTCTCTACTATTTTTAAAAGTCAATCACCATTAAATCTGAAAAACGTTTCACCCTATAGTCAGCTATAGAATTAATGAAAAAAATAAATTTTTGAAACCATAAATGAATGAAATAGAATCCACTGGGAAGTAATAAATGTTACTAAAACTATAATTGGATTTACCATCATCTTTATCAAACTCGTGAATAACAATACCTACGAACACTAGTTATATCATATATATGAATGAGTTTTTTATGATCCTTTTTTCTATGATATAGAGTAACCACAAGACACAATGTCTTTTCAATCATGTATAGCCACTATTTAATTCTATATTCTTTGATTATAAATAAACTGGGTCCGGGAGTACATCACAGGTCACTCACCCTTATTGTTGAGAACATCACATGACCTTTGTTTGATATATAATAACATAACATGTTCGATCTAGGTATGAATGTAAACACATTCATTCTATCTTAATCAAGGACCCAAATGGAATTCTCATAATATGAGAGAACACATTCTATCTTGGTTATCCTAAACTAATAACATGATTAGAAAAATACCCAACCACCCATAACTAAATGATCCTTATGGATTAAATAATAAGTATTAAAAGGTATTAAGTTTATAATTCTATGAATCCTTCTAACCATAGGTTTTCCATTAATCAAAATATAAAACATACACCTACTGTGAAGTAAAGACACAATGTATGACAGTCCGTTCGGTATAATTTGTGTATTATCCAACACAAAAAAAAGTCATTTGTTCCTCATGCTTATATTAAATATATATATATATATAAACCTAATTGATGTTACCCTTAAAATTTCATTGTAACTTATAATATTTCATGAAATACATTAATTTGGAATATCTCAAAGTATTAATTTGATAGGTCAATCTGGATTTTAGTTAAATTGATATATGGAACCTATATGAAAGACTGATATAGTGGTTATTGGACTTTATATAACATTATAAATTTAATTTTATTAAACTCCTCTAATAATGTTAACAAAACCATATATAAGCACAAATCTAATCAAACGGCATATAATATACATATAGAGAGTACTTACGTCTAGAATAATATTTTTTTTAAACTCACTACATCATTATATAATTCCTTACACATCTTTATTTGATAATATGATAAAACAATATCACTAAAAAACATTATTAGTAAACACGTATAACAAATTCTTGCTTGAATAATAGTGAGACTTAGGAATTATATTCCTAATGTTAAACTCCATGAACAATTATTCAAATTCATGAACTTCAAAATATCCAATTATTCAATGTAAATAATTTTTTAATTTACATAGAATGCATTATAATTTTATCATAATCTTAAATCAATTAACCCTTTACATATATCTTTCTACTTGATAACATATTGGTAAAAATATGTAACTATTTATATTAATTCCTTACTAACACATCCTGTAATCCATTAAAATATTTAACTGATATTCACTTCATTATGGTAACCAAATGTAACTCTCTTCATTTATATTTACCAATGTATCCAAAACTCTATTGTATATGAAGTGATATTCACATTAAATTTTTACTAGAATAACAAATTACTTTTTAATATTTTAAAATCACCATGTCCAAACATACTCTCAATAACATATTAGAAACTATAATATATTTCTCAAATCATTCACGTTGAAATAAACTCTTCCAGGTCAAGAAAAATAACTTATTTCCTTTGGTGGGATTATTTAAAAGAATAGACCATTTATCTATAAAAAATATTTTCTTCATTATTTTTGATGAATTTTTTCATAAAAGATTTAATTATTTAAAATTGGCCACTAATGGGTGAAAAAAATAGGAATTCCATATATTTTAATAACTATATAGGATGAACTACTTATCCTGGATAAAACGCCTTTTATCCTTTCTTTATTTTGAAGAATTTTATAGAATCCTATGAACCATTAACTATGTGTATTGATTAAATAATATCTTATTATCATTGTAAATTATTAAAAAAATATTACTATTTTTAGATATGATTAATTAATAATTATACACTTCTTTTATATTGATTAATATGAACATGATATTCTTATTTTCATTAAAATCCATGATTTAGAGAACCTTTTAGTTATCATTTAAAATAAAACAATTAAATCCATTAATTCATTACTCGATGTAGAACTCCTATATATTTATAAAAAATTTAAAATATTAATTTTGTATCATATAACCTTTAAAATGTTATAATTCTCTGTATGACATTAGTACTCCACATGCAATCATTGTGGTGTTCCTAAAAACCACTTCAGGTATCCTAATCAATTTCCATATTTGGAAAACATTTCAACACATAAATGATGACATCTTTATGTTTCAATGACCTTAAATAACTACTTGAAAAAACATTTTTATACTTTCCAACTAAATTTTCATCTTCCAATCATAGCTCTTACCTATCAATACTTCCAAAATAGTACTAAAACATGGAAATCATATTATCCTATCAATATGTTCTCAACACATTGATATGGTCAATAAAATTTTGAACTCATTCAAATTTTTGTAACATTTGCAATGACAATTTCATAATTAATTTTATTTAATGATAAAACATTAAGTGTGACATCTAGTATCTATAAGTCAGCATCATACTAAATAAGATTGAATATATGAATAAAGGATAAATAACTTTTATATATCTTATTATAAAATCTTTTGAACCTCAAATGAGTCATGTAATGATTCTCACAAGCATATATATCAATGTTTTGGAAACTTTCAGCGAAAGGGTACATAGGATGATATTTTCTTAATATATTTTGTTTTGATTTATTTTTTAATAAGAATTATTGTGTTTTATACCAATTTAATAAGATTATTAAATTATCCTTATAATTTATAAATATTAATCTCAATGTCATAGTGGATGGTGATGAGACCATTTATATATATATCAAAATATTTTAACAAATGAGTATTACTTTTTTACAATAATTTAATAATGAGTTTAAGTTAATATGTTCCTACTAATATGACAACATCATTAGTTTTACATCATTTCTAATATAGTGGAAATATCTATATTCCGATAATATTTGGGTCTCCTAGAGTCCCCCTTATCACATAGCTATGTAAGTAATATATCATGAATATAATATCATATATTAATCTCTAATAATTGAGTAGAAAAATATTTCCCCAATCAATCATATGGACAAAATAAAATCCCTTTCTCTAGTATACTAATGGTATTGGTGTTTCCCATCTAATTATAACCCAAAAAATTAAAAAATGGGATCATATTAGGATTCGGTTCAACCTATACTATTCCTTAAATAAGAAAATCCATAGGAACATAAATTTATCATTACCTATATAGTTGGATGATTGATTTTTATGAAAATTGTTCATTTATGATGGAATATTACACATAGTATTTTGAATATGATTTAATTTCACCACCTCATCTTAAACAACTACATGCCATTTAAGAGTGATAATTAATAAGGGAATTTTGTTTTTTGTTTTTTATGGGTTTTTGAAATAATGTTTGGATCTAAATTATACATGTGAATATATCTCACTAGTGGTTTTTAAGATAAAATTAAAGACATGTTTAGTGGTATATGATCTTGAGTTACCATTAGATAAGTGGTTTGGTTTCTTTTCTAATGAAAATGTAATGCTACATCATAATCATGTTTTGGAAAGGGATATTAAACATTTTAATGACATCCATTACATGATTTAAAGCCATAAATGGGGTATCATAAGATGAAGCTTCATCCAATCAAATTTCACACTATGAACCAATAATTCAAGTTATGAAATATTTCTATTGGGGATCCTCTCTATCTATGAATGGGATGGACAAGGGAGGATCCCTTTCTTTGACACATTCATAATATGTACTACTAATTAATAGTGTGACTGTTTTGAGGTTGTGGGATGTATCTTATACCATGAGTATTTCATGGTGTTAACATACTAGTTCAAATCATGAATGATTCTAGTTTTATACATGTATTAGAAGAATCTATATTTCTTAGGTAATGGTGCCTCATGTTTTATGGTATTTATGGGTTAGGGGGTGACTATTAAACTAGCTCTCCCCAACCCTTGATTCTCCTTTGGCCCCCTTGATAGGGGATAGATATTTGTACATTTGTATCTTAAATAGAGGTAAGATCTTTCATTTTCCACTTTGCTAATATTTTCTTTGGTTTCCCTTTGATTTTAAGTGACATAATAGTCACCATCGTGTAAAGTTTTTTTTCAATGACAACAAAATCATAAAGAGGGGATGGCCCGAACCACCCTGGATGAGAGGCATATGGGGGCAAAAATAGTGTAGTTTGAGGGTGTCCCATTAGGTGATATGGATTCATATTTTACTGTTGATTTCTACAAATCATGGTGGAACCATCTCATTATGATGGGTTCTATACTATAAAAAACTTGGGGGACATCTCAGAATGATTTAAATACGCCATCACAAGTCTTTTAAGTTAAGGTATGTCATCAAATGAATTTATTTAGGTTTTTCCAAAAAATATATTATTCGTTAATTTCATGAAATGTTTCATGGATTTTATGAACATTATATTAGGTTGTATTCTATGAGTGGATTACTTCATATTTCTCATGGTTTTTTGTGAGAATATATTTCATAATGAGTTTTTTGAATTTATGACTATTTAATTTTTTTGGATTAATTTTTTTAATTAATTATAATAATATATAATTAAATAAATTTTATATCTTATAACATGGTAGAGAATTTGGTGGATTCATGGTTTCTCATTTTACATGGAAGAGTCCGGGAATTGATGATCAGAATGTGAATTGAAAAAATAACTCATTCAATTAGGTAGGTGGTCACTTGTGAATTTCCCTTTCTTTTATGAATTTATTAATGATATGTGGTATGTGAAGTCTCATTTCCAAGTTTTATTGACCTGTTAAAATTAGATAAATTTTTTAATTAATTTTTAATTCTTATATATGGGTTAAACAAAGTGTTAGGGGCCATGATGGACCACTATTATCTAGTTTATTTCCTTATCATTAGATGGTCTAGGCGTTATGTATAGTTTATTCCTTTATGGGAAAAAACTCTGAGAAGTCTAATTTATATGAAATTAATTCAATAAATGATATGTAGTATTTGTTATCATTATTTCCCTTAATTACACCTTGTATAGGTGATAATTTCACTGAGTTATTACACTAGTAGGCCATGTGAGAAACTTGATATTCCTTAAATCCTTCGAGTTGGTTGATTTGATCCTTGGAAAAGTATTCCTCTCTCACTAATATTACCTAGGTGGGTAGAACCAATCGATATTGATAGGTATGTTTTGGGTGACTTGTTAATGGGGTGGGTTTGAGGCCACCAACATTATGTGATATTGTTATAGGATTACCTACATGGATAATGAGTCCATGTGATGATTATAATTAGTGGAAATAATCTATGTTAGGCTTGGACCAAATAGCTGAGATTGTGTTTAGAAACCCATAAAGGGTGTTTAGGGTATTAATGTGATCTTTTATCTATATAAGGGTTTCATAATGAGGCATTGACACTTGAGTGGGTATATACGGGATATTGGTAGGGATGATTGCAAGAGTTAACGTAGAACCCAAATCAATGATGTGAGCTCAAGAATTCTATAGAGATGATGAAATGGGATTATTAATGTGGTGGTAAAATCCCACCATGATATACATAGATACAAGGGATGCCTTGGTTTTTCTCCTATTATACCGATATTAAGCCTAAACATAATGATTTCCTCATATATTCTCATGGGAATCAGGGTAGGGGATGTGAACCCCCTCACTAAATGCAATGATACAGTTTGGAATGACCCAGACATGATCCTTAGTTTCCTTATGATATCAATTTTAAATTCCTTGAACGTTATCCATTGATTAATTATGTTATTGATTGAGATTTACATTGAATTTATCCTTATAATCCATTTTGGAGGATGTGATCCTCATAATTAGTCATCAGTTGTAATTTTTATTACCAACACATGCTCCAAGGAATAAAAAAATGATAAGGATATTATAATATTTCCTAGTAATTTATCTACTAAATAGACTATGTGGATGCTTTAGGTTGGAAAAATTTTATGATATGTTTATATATACTATGGAACTTTTTGAATGGGTATTTTTGATGTCTGTTTTCATGATAGATTGAGAGGATTGATGGTGATTATTTATTTAAATATAAATAGTATTTATAATAATGTTAAATAGACATATATTTTATTTACTTAGTATGTATGGGAATTAGTTTTTGGTTTCCTACTAATTTATAAAAACACACATCTGGAGAGAAAATAGTATATTTTAGCCAAGAATACTATACTATTTGTAGGTTCATGTTTGTAAAAGGTACGATGTTTCATGTTCAAGAAAAGATACATTTTTTGGTATAAGAGACCAATATATGATGAGGCCTAGGGATATTAGTAAAACCTCTTGTGTATTTTATTTGTTTTATTTATTTTTTATACATAATCATCAAAATGGGTGATCAGTTCTTATATATAGGGATGACTCTGTGTATATATGACTTCTTACTTCAACATTTACTTATTATTGATTCAAATTATTTCTTAGGTTTAGTATGATGGATGTTTATTTATTGTAAATTTTTTGGTCAATTTTATATTTTATTCCACAGTATTATATAGGGTTATAGTCTCCCCATGGTACTACCATAAACCCCCAATGTTAGCTGGAGACCTTTAGTGAATGGGAATGCATACCTGAGGACCCAATAACCATCCATTCTGGATAATATACTGTGAACCAGGATGGGGTTTTTATAAATTTATATTAGATATTATGTTACAAGTAACATAGTGTATGATATTATTTATTTAGACTTACTATTTGGGGATATGGTAGATAGCTTTAAATGAAATTTATTGGGTGTTTTGATAGACCATAGGATGGTGGGTCTCAGACACCTATTATAATGGAAATTCTATATTATAAGAGTAATGAGATTATTGGTATTGTTTTTATATCTTTTGATAAAATTGTTTTTAACTTTATTACTCAACATTTGTTTTTCGTATTTATGTTTTATGGATTTTTTATCTTGGCATGGTAGTAAGAGTACTATATTCATGCATCATATTAAGGACATAGGATTCAAATGACATACATTGATATCACTGATGACATGGATCTTTTATTTATAGTTTTATTAATAAATTATATTCCATTTTCACATATTACTTTTTTTTGATATTCAATTTCGATAAACTGTAATATATTTCCCTTAACTATAGGTTTGGTTGATATATGTTTTATTTCACCTTAACTACGACCATAAAATCCCACTATATGTGTTATTTATGGTGACCTAAGTATATCAATATAGTTATATTATTCCTTATATATGGATTCCTTGTGTGTGGAAATGAATCTACAAATTAAAGGGAAATATTTTTTAGATATTTAATTCTTTATCGACAATATATATGGTGTCTTCCCATATAGATTTTTAGAAACATTCTAGTTAACTAAACCATATAATTACTATTACATTAAATAAATCAACTAGTTATATTAAAATATATAAATAAGTATTTATATATAATAATGTGATTGTTGAGGGGTGTCTCCTACATATAGATAACCGGTGAGGGTCAATATAGGATTTAGATTCCCAAAAAGGTATTATCTTATTCTGATTCCAGGTTAAAATTAATGACCTAGTTGGTTGAGAATTTGGACTATGATATTCGTGTGTGTGTGTCTATATATATATATATATATATGGACATGATATCATCGTTATTGAGGTGGTAGGATCATATATGGATGCCCAATGAGAATCATTACCCTAGTATGTTGATGACATGGCCTGTGATCCCTGATATTTATATATGAGTGAACCTTAGAGTCACTGGTTTGGAACATGAGTAACCTTATAATATAAAATATAGGTATAGATAGGTGTTTCCCATGAGTTATAACCAATTAGGATAATACTTATGGTCTATGTGGGATTTCTTATAACTTGATATACAACTCAGAGTATTGGTGAGTCAGGTTTGATAGTTGAGATGAGAATTGAAAAATTGGTGAGGGTCAACTAGTGGTGTGTTTAACCAATTTTGGTGAGAACATTAAATATGAAAATAATGGATAGATTATATTAGTTTTGATATTGTTTCACATGAGTTATTATCAGATATGTGACGTCAATATATAAATTCCAATTATTTTTCCTTGATAGTGAGCACCTTTAGTACTGGTGATTACTGTGTAAAGGTTCAATTATGAGGGAATGAATAATCTATTGAATGACCCTATTGATTCCAAATGTTCCATTTTCAGCATGGTGAGATGATTTCTATTTTTTAATAAAACCTATTAGTGCTTGCCTTGAGGAATGCCATTGAATATGTGGAATTCCTTAATTTTTAAGATAAGGGGTGTAGATGTTTTGGGTTAACTGAGAAATAAATTACAGGATCATGGTCATTTATTTATGTCTATGAGATTTGGTATGATGATATGTAACTCAATGGATTGTGATTCATGTTTTTTGATTAAGTTGTATAGGAGGATACGATCGTTGTATCTAGATGAGATCAATATGGAGCATGTTATTTACACATTGTTCTATTTGGGTTTTGAATCAGTAATTGGCTATGTATAGTCTATGGGTTGATATCCTTGATGAAACTCTTATGGAATTGATTTATAGTGGTTTTCAAAGAATAAAGAAACACCCCTTCATGGTATAAGATGACTTAGAAATGGATTATGATTGTTCACATGAAAACCCTGAGGTTGTGGCTTGACATGTATTATTAGAAAGGAGTTGTGTCTAAATTTTCAATGGATGAGTCTGGAATAAGAGGAGAAATATTAATGTGATTGTGGTACCTATTAATGTATTTATCAAGGAGAGATATATGGGAACCCATGTAGTGGGGAGTTCACCATTATATAGTTGAGGGTGTGACCTTTATTTTGAATGGAGTTATAGTGGATACTGAATAGGTCATTCCTAGTGAGTCCGAAATAATTAAAAATGATTTTTTTAACTCAATTAGGAGAAATATAATCACGTTAATTTATTTGATATATTAAGGTATGAATCGTGGTTCATTAAATAATGACCTTATAAAGGTAGAGCAATGGATGCATGATTCTGGTTATTGGGTGATAAATGTGGCTCTTAGATTTCAATGAGTAGGTAAATATAAGTATATCTTCTTCTGTAGAGAAAATATATTTGGGATTTATTTATAGTATTGGATAGAGTCTATAGGGTGGGATATAGTGTAGTGTGAGATTAATGTGATCTGAAGGTGTTTTATATCAATGGTACACCATTTACTAGGGTGAAATCATGGTGATTGTTTATCTGGGACAGTGATTTAACTATATAATAATACCAAGAGTTGGGTTGTAGATTTGGTATATGTGGTTGGATGTTCTAGGAATAATTTTTATTGTAAATTAATTATTATAAAGTAGTGATACAAAATATCGGTGGGAGTGACCATTAATAGTGATAAATAGTGAAATAGTTGATGTTCAACCTTTGATTTGGTATGAAATGTGATGTGGTGGGTTATAAACTGAATCGATTATATTATATTAGGTAGGATAAATGTATCTATAGATTAACCATGGATTTCTAATAAAAAGTTATTGTATTCAATATCAGTCATGGGAGGTGGAAGCTTATCTTATTCGATTCAAAATTTTAGACAAGGAGTAATACTAGATTATGACAAGTTTTTCCTATGATTGGATGTAGTGATATTGTAATCACATATATCAGGTTATTAGACTATGGATAAATCATTTTTTAGGTGATTACAAAGGTTGGGATCACCATGGTTCAAACTTACCCTTTACTTGTTAAGTTTTATAGAGGGGAGCACCATAATCTTAAAGATGAATTTATTTATTATAATACGGTTTTTGGGTTATATGATCATGGTTATGTTCAACCATAGTGGTTTTTTGATGTCTAACAAGTGGTATCTCAGTTATTTATGAATAGATAACATCAAGATTATAATTTCACAATAGAATCTTATTCAATAATCGAAGGTAGAACTCCAAAAACTCTGTATGAATTAGAAATCATTTTGGGTTTAGATTAATGGTTTAAATATCATATTATTTTCCAAGGATGATAAGGGATTTTTTTGGTAGGATACAGAACATCACCAGCTTTTTTTGTGTGAATTTATAAAGGGGTTTGAATTTTTTTACTGAAAGTGTAAATTTGAGAAATGAATTGTAGATAATAGTTCTAGGTATTTCAAAATATCATCCGGAGTATTTTTTAATTTTTTGGAGACATTTTCAGATATAATAGTTCTCATGTGATCATTTGAGAGGTGACTAGAAGGTAATTCTTCTAAAAAGATATAGTTTTTGTCAATTCACACTAAGATAGGGTCAATTCATTTGATGAATAAATTGTTCAATAATATTTCATAAACAAATGGGGTTTATTGAGGTCTGAATCATTCAATACAAATTTCAAAAAAAAAGTTTCATGGGGTTAGTTTCGGGCTGTAAAGGTAGTGGCTGAGGGAGAATCCCCCACCTAGAGCTATTCATACCGTGAACCAGTCGTTGAAACTATAAATGTGTTAGAGAATTGGGATTTCTCTTCTCTTAAAATCAATTATTGAAATGATTCTACTAGTTTAAATTGTGATGGGTTATATCTATATTTTTATATATAAGAAACTTATCCTTTTCTAGGTTGGGATGCCTCATCATATAGGGGGTTTAAATTATTATGGAGAGGCCATTTGGACATCTCTCCCATTGCCTTTCTTCTCCTTTGCCCCGTTTTCAATGGTATGTATTTTAGTATGTCTCAATTGTGATTAGAGGAAATATCTTACATTTTCCGTTATTTAATTATTTATAAGGGTTCTATATGAATTTTGGAGATCCATCTTTACGTTTTATATATGATTCCAATAAATCATGGTGGCATCATATCATTATAATAGAGCCTTCACATGGAATCTGTAGGGGGAAGGTCAGGATATCTTATTTATTCCAAAACACATCATTTCAGAGAAGGTACCCCACCATATGATTTTTTATGTGGATTTCCTAAATTTTATTAAATTATCTGTTGTTATGAATCCATTTAAGGTGTATTTTATTTGTCTTAGGTTTTGGGGTGTGATAGGAGTGTTCCACACCGTATTGCTCAAGGTTTTGAAGAGTGAATGTCACCAAATGATTTTTATATATTTATTTCAATTTAAATTAAATTGGATAAAATTGTTTAATTAATTATAATATTATATAATTTATTAAATATTTATTCTTGGCACAAGATAGGGCCTTGTGTGGGTGAACAGTGATCGGCTAGTCATTGGAGGGCGTGGGCAGTGATGTCTAGACAATAAATTAAGGGGAATAAATTAATAAATGAGGTATGTTGTTCCTTGATGATTAAAATATATTTTATAATTTTTTATGTAATATGATATGTGTATTATCACCACTATGTTTTATCAACCTATTAAAATTAGATAAATTGTTTAATTAATGTTTAATGAAATTTTATTAATTGAAAAAAGTGTCCAGGGCCACAATGAACCATTATGAAACAACTTGATTTCATTGGTTGATGATGGTTGATTCCTTGAATATAGTTATACTATTTTAGAGGTATAAACTTCTAGGGGAGTAGGTTGAATGTGAAACATTTAATAAATGAGATTTGAGGGATCACAGAAAAGGATCCATTGAGATCTTCTAAAAGTGGTTGGCATTAAAATAAGAGTATTTCCCATGTAGTCCATGTGAGAACCTTGAGAAGATGTAAATCCATTGGGAAGGATGACATGAGTATTAGGGATGTGTTACACATGCACTGGGATGTGATTACATGGGTGGGTAGGCCTTTTAGAGATTGATAGAATTGTAGGGTGGGAGGACCGACCTAAGGTGGCATGGGAATGGGATGAGATTGAAACTACTGACCTTGTGTGAAATTGATATTATATTTCTTATGAGTCCAATGGGGCTATATGATTTTTATTATTAGATGAGAGATATTATTCTCTCTAAGTGTTGTTCATGCCACAAAGAGTTGAGACTGTGTTGAGGAACCAATAATGGTTTCTTAGGTAATGATGTGATCAAAGAGATCCCAAAGGGTTCCTCTATGATAGGTTGACCCCTAAGAGCATGTGTATAATAAATGGGTATTGATGATCATGGGTGTAACCTCAGAACCTAGATCAATTATATGAGCCTAAATCTATATGGGGAAATGTAACCAGATGATTCTGGTGGGACACACATTCCACAAATATATACTTAGATACATGGAAACTCTACGCTATTCTCCAAGGTTTTTTTTGTAGAGCCTCATATTGTGTATTTCCATTGACATGATATTTAAATTCATAGTTGGGGATGTGACCCCACCCAGATTTATGTGATATATTTTTGGATTACATGTACATAATCATTATATTTTTCATGCTATCAAAAATAAATTCCTTCGACATGTTCTTTAGAATTATTATACTATTGTTTTAAATTTCATTATACATTGTCATGTGATTATGGGGTAGGGGATATGACCCTCCCAATTTTCCACTAATGTTGATTATAATTTCCTTGGAAATTATCCCAATAATCAGTTTTTAACACTAATGTTGTTAGATTTTCTAGGGAATTCAATTAGGAATCATACAAGGGTATCATATAGGTTATCATTATTTCATTATGTTTTCAGAGATACTATAACATGGGAAAACTAAGTTCTAGTTCATATTGGGTGTAATGTTACACCCTAAGGATTAACAGTGATTATTTATTTATCTTTAGACCAATTATTATATTATTATAATCATGTCACATGAATAAAAAATATATTTAATATCTATGTTTGTGGTTTCATTGGTGCGGACCTACTAAGTTATATTCACACCATATTTAGGATCTTAGGATACATGGGTACCTAAAAAGACTTCACTGATTGTAGGTTTAGGTAGGTAATAGGATCATAGTTTAATGATTTATTATGATAGAACGGGTTTTAATTTATATTGTTACGTGATAAGGATCAAGGATGGTAGTAGATCCTATTGTGTATCTAATTTATTTAGTTTATTTTTTATGTGATCATCCCAATTTGTGGTAACTTATTGTGCACTGGAATGACTATGATTCCTCATTACAGATTACTTTGAAAATAATTTTTTATTAATTCATATTATTAATTATGTATACTATGATAGAAGTTAATTCATTATAGATTTTGGATGGTTATTTCTATTTTTTATTGTTCACTCATATATGTAGGTATTGTATCCCCACGGAACTACCATTGATCCCCACTACTATTGGAAATCTTTTCGTATAGGGGGAGGTGTTCCTAAGGTCCATGTATTTCACTGTTATGTTTAATGTAGAGAGAATTAGGTTGAGGATGTTAGATATATCATTTATTACATTTAAATGTATGAATTATTCTAAGGATTTATTTTGAAATTCATATTATTTAAAAAATGTAAATATTTCAAAACAATGTTGATGTCTTACTCTTAACACCACTTGTATTTTATTTTTCAATACTAAATTAAAAAAATCTATATTAATACATATAAAAATTCATCTCTTGAATAATGTATATGTATTTATTTACTTTTAAGGCATAGAATCATGTGAAATAAATAATAATTATATGATTATTCTTCTAGTGAATGATATAGTAAACCTTTACATTTTTAAACATGGAATATGATTCCAGGATAGTGAGCTGTCAAACCCGAAATCCCACTTTGAGGGATAATTTCCCTCAAGATATATTTTAATCCCATGAATATTAAATTACCTAATATTTATGAAATATAATTAGCATTTAAATTCAATCTCATTACTTAGTATATGATAATGACATAATATTAAAAAACTAGATGAATTATCATACATAGTATGTACCTACCTTGTTGCATGTATGAAAATTTATAGAAGCACTTTACCACATTAAAATAAACCTTGAAACCATTCAAAATATAATAATTATATTCAAGAATAATAAACAAGGAAATAAAATAAATAATTAGGAAATTATAATATGTAAAAATGATATAGAATATTCATAAAAAATTATAAAGAATCAATTATAAGCATTTTATAATTTTACAACGAAATAAGTAAAATCAAAAATTAGAAAAATGAAATAAATTTATATTTTTTCTTAATATAAACACCATATTATGAATTATATGGACTTTACATAAATATTTAAATTATATGAAAGTTTAATATTTTATATTCCAAGTCTATTATGAAAACAAATTATATAATTTAAATATTATACACATATTAATATATAATCCATAAAAAGATAAATTATAAAAACATCATTTTATATGATTCAATGATTTACTAAAATAAGGCCTTTAATATTATAAATTAAAATTAAATATTATATACACTTCATAATATCAAAAATAAAATACGTTATTCTTTTCCATAATTTTTTTAATTTAAAAATACATCATAAATTACTATTATAATTTCAATATTAACAATTTATAAAGAAATTATATGTTATTCGATATAATTTCAAAATTTACTTAAAATTAAAAATCAAAATAATGGATGTTTATTTAATAAATTTTTATTAAAATCTAATTAATTAGTTATAAAAAATATATAATTTATATATTAATACAAAACTACATATATAAAAAAATAATACTTTTTACTTGGATGGAATTAATATATATATATATATATTGTGGTGTTCTGGGTAAGGAATACTTTAAATTTTAACCACATTTCCTTAAACTCTCAAATCCCTAAAGGATATTCATATTTTAAATTTAGGGATCATTAATTTTTCTCAGAAAATTTAGATCTGATTATTACATCACCAAAGATTTCACTAAATTTAAATGTATTATTTTCATACCGTATGAGATTGTGTGGAAAATAAAGTAGAAGAAGATAAATGACACATGAATAATCTATATTTTTACTTATTTCACCAATATGGAAAAATTATAGAAGCATTCAATTGATTGGGTGTCGATGAACCAAAATCACTAATATCACTACTTTTAATGGTTTTTTCTATATCACTCCTACCTAATGTCACCCCTATAATATTTTATATTTGATGGAGTATCTCTCAAAGGATTACTCCCTCATAATTACCATTAATGTATACTTCTCTAAAGGGTAAAACAAAGATGACATGCATTCCAAGGAACAATATCACTAATTATTTGTAAGTTACATCACCTGTAGTTTGGAGAACAGTGAATCATTAGTATACTTCTTTAAAAAACTATTCTAAACATCCCATGAAGAACATAATGATCCATCTATGAGATTCCATGTAACTATATCCATCTATAGCTAGTTCCCAAGAAATGTCTATGTCTAATTATTATTTCTAGAATTTTTTTTGAGTTAACATAATATTCTAGTTTATAAATAGAATACTCCAATTAATCTTTGATTTTGAAGTGGTTTTTCTATTCATTTACATATCCTACAAATTATTATTCTCTCTTTAATATATAGATATATCAAAGAATGATAATGTCAATATTGTACCTTCCAATGAATATTCTTGGAGCTATCCTCGTTATTTGATTTCTTATGTAATAAATATTTTTATATTCCTATATTTATAAAAAAATAAAAATACATCTACATATTCTTTGACATTTTATAAATATTTTATTGATGTCTTCATTCATCGCATTTTATGGTCATTCGTGGTTTAGATTACGACACACTTCACATTACTCTCACAATCATACCAGGTTTTTGATGGCTTATTAATATAGTAAAATAAACATATTTAATTCAAAAACAATTCTATTGATTAATCACAAAAATTCATTACTTGATTTTATATAGTTTCTATCATTAAGTTCCAATTCTTTAGTCATAAGATCATTAACTATATTCAATACTTTATCCATAACATCAATAAATATATCTATATAAAATTTTCTTTTTAATCATATAATATATATTAATATAAATTATAAATTTCAATATCCATTCTCTCAAAGATCAAGTTCCATAAATAATCTGGTCTGCCTGTCTAAAAAACCCTCAGATGAATGATACCACTCAAAATATTTTCCCAAAATTACTTATATGCAGCCATACATACATAGAAACACCTACATGATGAAACATACATCCTTACTCGTATGTAATGAATTGGATGTGATCTCCCACTCATGAATAGATCTCTATCAGATGACACTTAAATAATCCAAAACCCTTTTTTAGGAACTTGAAAAAAGTTCATATGGGACGCACTTTGGTTCATAGATATGCTGAAATACTGATCATGGACATTCCATTTTGAGGTTTGATGTGTTTTGTGGAGTTAGTGATCACAATTTTGTATTTTCAGGAAAACCATTCAACTTATATGGTTACTGAAACTATATAGTAACCACTCTGAATGTGTCTATGGGGGTCCATGGAATTTTTCATAGTTTTTCAAATCATGTGAAACTTATAACAAATCAAGTAGATATATTCAATTTAGTCTAGAGTTTTTTAAAGTAGTTGAGAATAGTTTAACAAACTATGAGGTCTTCTCTAAGAGATTGTATGACTTGGTTCTCAATGTATAGTGAAAAATTCATAGCTGGTGCATGGTTTTAAAAACCTTGTGGCCTAACCACGATCCCTAGTCCAACCTTCATAAATTGTATAATTAACCAACTTCCCAATATCATTTTAATATTTAATTATCTCATAATATTAATTTATCCTAAAGTAACCTAAACCTGATTCTATTTATTGTTATCTCCTTAAATATTTGGTTATTTCCCATCATTTTTGGTGGATCTCTTCAAAGTATGTTTAATGTTTCGTCTGATATCGTCCTATCTTCCATGTTCTTTTCATGTTATATTATCACCTTATTTTATTGTAACTCAAATGGGTTGTGACTTATTAATATTGAGGTTTTGATTGGTAATTGATCATGTTTCTTATAGATCTAGTCTTTTATGGATTGGATCTCCTCAGTTCCAATATCTATTTTCAAAGGTTACTAGTTTCCTATATTGGAGAGGTAAGTTCTTTTATAAAATGGTTCTAACACATTAATTAATTTAATTTCTTATTCATTCATTTGGTTTGGTTTATAAAAGTAATATATTTGATGAAATTACATCATTGGTGGAATAAAAAGTGGGTTTTAAATTTTTTTCATTACTAATTGAATAAGAATAATATGTGCTTGATGAAATACTTCAATGATATATTTGGATTTAAAATGCTTTTACAAGAATAGGAGTGGAGATTCATTATTGTAAAAAAATATCTAAAATTCGAGGCTTGAAATTTAAATATTTTCGAAAACATATTACATTAGGGTCCTTTGGTACATTAGGTTATTGACATATGAAATCTTAGTGTGTTTTGAATTGATCTGTATTATTATTGTGATATCGATAGGCTATGGAAAGTCTCAATATCGATACGATAAACATTAAATTGGCTTATTTTTTCATCATGTGTTCTAATATGTATTCCAGTAGGATATATCCCAACATGTTATTAGTTTTTTATAGGATGGTACTTTTTACAAGTTTGGATTCTCACATCCTTATCTTATGAAATATGGTGGACTATTTTACTGCCCTTTATTTATCATTTTTGTTATATATATTTATATTCTTTAGGATTTGAAAATTTAATTATTTAATGAAAAAGAAAGTATGTTTTTTAAAATGCCTTTTCAAAGGTAATTTCATTATAAAATTATTTTGTTTTAAAGGTAGAGTTAATGGATTCTTGATCATAAAAATTGTATTTATTCAAGGTGGTATCCTACTTGGTTATTTACTTACATCTTGAATTATGATTTTGAGGCATTATGATCTAATATTATTAGATATAGGTAATGTGTATGGAATCATCCAGTTCGTCAACTTCTCTTGGATATTATTTCCATCATAGTGATATAGGTTGATGGTGAAATTTGGTCACATAGATACAGTTTTATTTTCTTCTTTGCTTTTTCTTCCAAGTTTGTCCTTTTTATCATATACTTATATGTATCATGTATGTGTACTTTACTTTTGAATTTTACAATCAGTGATTTCCAAAAATCTATTAATCATGATACATATTTTAATTTAATGTGTTGATCTATACCTTATAGAAGATAATCTAGGGTTTAATTCCTATTGACCCTTGTTGGTTTGTTATAAAGTATATTAGCTCTAACACCCAGCCATAAGTATATATACACTACCTATATTTGAGTTGTGGGTTCGACAATATTGTAATTAGGATTTAAATGGGGGATTGTAACACTTATAGAAACTTCTTGCTTAAAAGACTAAATGTTACTACCCACTTCAACAAGGAATACCATTAGTTTAAACATCCTTCATGATTAGAAATCTAAATCTATGTGAGGTGTGGTCTACTATTGTGTTGAAATGGGTGAACTCTTGGGAGGTTTCCTCAGGTGTGTATAAGTTATTTAAAAGTACACTGAATGAACATGTCTTGTATTTTGGGTACATTCATTATTATTATAAGTGACCCAAGTTGGTAATAACATATTGTGTCTTGGAATGGTAGTATAGGAATTAAACGATACCCATATGGGTCATATGACTTGGTCCATAGACCATGGTGGTTGAGTTATGACACCATATATATACAAGGGTGTTATGTTCACATGAATTTTAGTCTCACAACATTTTTCTATGAAGAAAATGATATGAAATTATGTTCTATAAGTGATACTTCTAGATTATAGAATAAATAGAATCAAATTTATTAGGGATTCCAAGACACTTAACATGGAATTCAATTGGATACTTTGATAGGTTAAGTGAATCCAAAATAGAAGTCTAAGATGGAAAGAAAACAATCTACCAAAAATAGTATATTTTGAGCTATGGGACTATACATTCTATCATGATGTTTCTCATGGGATTGAGGACAATGGGTGGAGCTAAATTTACATACTATTCTTTTCCTTAACACAAACTAGAGGAAATGTTTATTATCTATGGATTGGTCTGAACATACCTTCTCATATTTCCATACTAACCAGATAATTAAATTGTTTCCAATAAATCGTTTATTATAATATATTTTGAAATATCCATGTATGATTTCAAATAATATTAATATCTATAAGTAGATAATTGAAGATATATTCTATGGGTTTTGGAAATGAATATCAATTTATAGAAACAAATTCTTAAACATTAGGTTACATTTTTAACTCAACTTTAATGAACTTTATGTTCTCTTCCCTAGTTATGAATAGTAACGTCACGATTAGAAAGGTTTTACTCTTCATAAAGGAATGGTTTCTTTAGTTATATTACATTTAATGATCTGTATAGTGACTCCTAATCTCATAAAAATTTCATTTGGTGGGATTTTCACATCCTCATAATGATGGGGTAATGATATTTGAGAGGTTTTGGGCCAATTTGGGTACCCATATGACATATTATTAGTGAAATATATTTCATTATAAATGATTGTACTTTATTTTATAATGATTTAAGTATTAGTAGTCTATATTTGGTAAAAAAACGGAAGGTAGGTCCATAAATGTACTTTCCAATTAGAACTAATTATTACAACTATTTGGATCATTGATTTCATTATCCTCTTATAATAACCCTTTTTTGAACTTATGTTTAAAACGACCTTCTAGTGTCCTTCAAGAAATCTAGTAGTGAGGTACGTCACATGTTCCCTGGGGGTTTTCCTGAGTTGACTATTTTATATTTGAAAATATTCTAAAGTTTATATTAGATGAAATATAGGTCAAAAATGTTAGTCCCAATATCTAATGGAAGGGGAATAATATAGGCGATCATTTATCCTGACTTCATTGGGATTCTTGACCTCCTATATTTTTAATGAAGTTATGCTCAAGGAAATAGATGAAATATTTTGTGACTTTTTCTTTTTGTAATGAATAAAATCTATACTTATGGTCCCTGAAATTTGAGATATTTTTATTCTTCCCTTTATTTCAACAAAGGTAATGTTGTTTTAATTTATTTATAGTTGAGGGTATAATGTAATATCGAGATGTCTTCTAAACCAGAGTTCACATTTGTGATAAATTGTCTGTGACAGTCATACTTTATAATATAAATTATTTATTCCCTTATTTAGACAGTCTTATACATTATTTTACTTTTTAATATAGGATAACAACTTCCATGTATTGTATTATATATTATAACTCAAAGAAAAAGAGGGTATTTTATTTGAATTAGTGTCACATATGCATATCTCTAGTAACATCTCTTGTAGAAGATATGTATTTGGTGAATTGGTTTTTCTCGTTAACCTTGAAATTATTTCCAAAACTATTTTAATCTATTTTTCAATTATTGGGTATATGAAAACCATTATCCTTTTTATTAAGATGATCTGGTGAAGGAAATGTTTATTAGCATCATTCTAATTCACAACATACCCAGCTAGAAAATATCTATACCAATATAATAATGATCTGTATTGTGTCTTCAAGAAACACATAATTATTCTTAATTATTTTTACTCTTGTACTTTCACAATAGGTCCACACTGAGATGAAAAGTGTGTGAGATGTTTCTAATAATATCTAATTAAACTTAATTTTTGGAACGATTGATTCTCATTCTTAGTGGAGGAGTATTCAAGTAAACTCGCTCAGGGTGTGGTTTTATTTCTAAATTAATAATTTTGTATCTCCCCTTTAAGGGTTTTATTTAAGTAGAAAGGGACACAATGTAGTGATGGATTTTGGGTGTCAAAATGGCATTGGAAAACACTAAATTGGTGGCAGTGAGTATCTAGATATAATCAATTAATCTATTTATACCATTGATATTATAATTGAGTTTTCCTAAGGTATATTACTTGAAATATACGTGGTTTCTACCCTAATCCAGGTAATTATTTAAATTACATATCCATATGGGTTAGATATACTTTTTTATGATATTTTGGATTGCTGGATAACTAGATTATACTATCATTGTTCGTGAATTTACTTCTTCTTTAATACTAATCATCGAAGGTATATTGTCCTTTGCTTAGGAGTTACATTTAGTAGATATATTTACTATGAGTAATTAGTTGTTAAGATACACTAATTTCTCAAAGATTATTTCCTATTATGTTATTCGATCCACAAAAAAAGAGAGTCTCTACTTATTTTGGGTTGTGTGTGGGTTATATTCATAGATTCACATGTATCCATTGACTAAGATCATAGAGATGGAAATATCATGTTTCTTGGTGGATCTATCAAATAATGTGTATTGAATTAATGCTGAGTACACAAAACATATTCTCAAGTTTTAGTTGGCACAACGTTTTGAATGGATTTTTTCATAAACAAGTTCTTCTCTATGGGTGTCTTAATATGTTCTTTTTATGGGTATAATGATAACATGATTCATTGATTTAAATCACATATAAGGGATCATATACTCATACACATAAATGAAATAATAGGATAATTCATCAATTGAATATCATTAAAGAGGAAATTCATATTCCTCATTATTTTTTGATTTCAAAGTTGGTTTTTATCTTTTAGCCTATGTTAATCAACATTTTTCCCCATGATTTTATTCAAGAAGTTGTTTATAGAGGGTGACCCAAAGGGGTTTCTTGAGAATATTAATTAAATTGACTCTCTGTGAAGAATGTAGATCATGAATATTTTGACACTATAAGGGTTCCTCCTATGATGTTTATCTTGATATAGAGAAATCTGACATCCTCACAGGATTATTTGGTAATAATTCCCCCACACTTGGGTGATATGTTTTAATTTGTATTAATATAATAATATCCTAGTTTTTTTTACATTTATGACACTTTGGGAAGTAACAGTGGTCAGAATTACACATTTCTTATAGGAAGGGGTCTTTCAATAATGATACTATGGTTTTTGTTATCAGGCACATTATAGACTTCGAGGATTTTATCATAGTCAAATATTTATTTGGTCCCCTTTCAGTATAAACACTTCTTGTTATCAATGGTTTATTTATCATTATAAGCTTTTCATTCCTTATTTGGGAGGTCTGTATGACCTTCTTTGTAGCATGATACTAGATTGTACCTATTTCTAACACCCACTGAGTGCATCATTTCTATGATTTTGGAATTTCCTGATTTCTGTTGACATGAAAAGTGGAATATATTGTACCACAACCTCAAAATTTCCTTGATGTGAAGAAATTTCATGATACCTTTTGAGAATAAAAGTGTTATTTAGTGAGTGGGTAGAAATTTAAATCTCTATATTCACCTCTACCCTCTAATATACACATTGGGTAGGGTTTTATTTACTATATTAATGATAACATTCATACTACGAAGGAATGAATTTTGGAGAATCTCTCAATGTATCCCCAACATAGGGTTCTAGGTCACTGGGATGTTGAAATGTTCAACTTAGTGTAACATATAATTTATTACCAAAATAATGAAAGGGTGATCTTTGTAAAATAATTATCGGTTCTTGATATGATAGAGATTTCCCCATAGGTTTCTAAAAAGAAATGACATGTACAATTATTTAAATTATACTACAATGTGACACTAAGTATGGGAAATGGGATAGATGAATACATATATTTTATCATTATCCAAATCCTTCCCCAAGACTATGGATTTCTCCATATCCAATATAAGTGGTTCCTTGATTTGATATAACCATAATAGTTCTTTCTTCACTAATTTTTAAAGCGGAGTGAGATAATTTAAAATCTCAGTAGTCAAATAATATGGTAAATTCTATGAGGGATGTATAGATGAATAATATCATCTAAAATTATCATTTGATTGAGATGAAACATAACTGATTAGTTATGGGGAACTTATTGTAGTTGGAATCAATTTATTACCTACATATGGCTATAAGGGAACACTTAGAGTAACATTGTAATGGGTACAAACTATATGTCAAGAATATAAACCCAAGTAAAAATGGAATTTATAAAAAGAAAAATGGGGAGGATATCCATCATTACATATTCTATATTCTCCATTATTATGGGGCTAAACATTCTAGAATTTTTCTTGTTCATATGGAGGATCTATCAAATATACACCCAAGAAGGACCTTCAGGGTTAGTGGTATGGTTTCCATAGGGAGAACCTTCATGTATACCAATAATGGATAATTTAAAAATGTGGGGCCCTCTATGATTATTGATTTTCATATTCTATGGATGAAATTTATAGCACATAGATTGGTTCTCATATGAAGGGAATCCTTGATTATTGATTATTGATGAGTTGGCTACGGGAAGATCTACTTTTTGCGATGTATTTTAGATATGGGGATAAAATTCATAACCTACTCCATGGGGGGAACTATGGTTTATCATTATATTTCCATGGTGGGGACTTATCCTAAAGATTCTTTTGGGGAGGAACTCTATATTTAATGATCACGGTACCATCAATGAAAACTATTCCCACACCTTCTTTCTATATATTGACGGTGAACATGGTATTTCTTAAGACACTACCAAAATATTCCTAAAAGCCTTAATAATTTCAGTTTCAATAGAAAAATTAAACAAATACTATATTTTATATTTCCTTTATTGATAATTCAATGTAGACATTCTCAAATTGGACATCGGAGTTGGAACATTATTTATAAAAGGGACCACCCAATGTGTACAAAAACCCTTTTGGAGTAAGATCCATTTTATGTGACTCCCATTTTTTCACCAGAATATGCTGGTGATCTTATTGAGATTGAGTAGGGATATGGGTATTATTATTGGTTTCCAATGTAATATGATGATGTGCTTAGTGGTTATGATCATGTATATGAGCCTACTCTTTGGTCATGACTAGAGTATGTTAGCAGGATTCATTAGAGTACGGAGTAATATGTTATTTCAATACAGTATCAAATTAAAAATGGATTTTTGAAAGGATATAATTTACATTACATTTAATACCACTAATTACATTGTGAAAATGTCTATTCTAGTCCCTTTTAATGTCTTGCAGCCATAAATAAGTGAAGTGATTTTTATAGTCATATGTTAGTGATATATTATGATCAGTTAATCATCATAAAAATTTATTATATTCCATGAATATTATATTAAAAGAAATATTACAATAATTTAAGAGGCTTCTAGGAAAGGATAGTGCGTGGAATATTCATGAGATCATCATTACTGTTTATTATAAAATTTGTTATTAAATTGAAGAGGGTATCCTTGGGGAATGTATTAAATGGAAATATGATATAATATACTCTACCTCTCATTCCATTAGAAACTAGAAAAGGAAGGGATGTTGCAGTCATGAGTAATATATCCCTCTGAAAAATGGTTGATTATTACAATAGTTATGAAGACAATGTGTTTCAACCTAGAAGATGACTTGGGAGAGTGTTGGTAATGGATCTTACATATGATTGGTTTCCCATATAGGTTGGTATAATACCCTTACTTTTGGGAAATAGATTAGGAAAGAGGACCAAAATCCTATAAAATATGTCATATTAAGGAATATTTGATGGAACACTAGGTTATATGACCATGTTTTTTAATGTAGAAGATGACTCGGGTTTTAGTGAGTTTTAGTGCTTACATCAGACTGGATGTCCATATATGCATTGATCAATTAGTGAAAATAGAGTCCCACTATGTATTTTCATATTAAATGTTCTTAATATGGGATAAATAATATTATATTAATTCATAAATAGAAGTTTAACTAATAGAATAATCGTATTAAACCTCATTATTAAGGTAATACAGGATTAGAAACACACTATGGTCCCAATCTATTTGGGAGAAAAATAATAAAATATCATTTTTAAATGTTATTAATGACTAAAGTAGATCACTATAATGGGAAATAACCCATCATGACTCTTATTAAATCATGTAGTAGGAATGGTTTGGTAGGAACCCATGGTGTAGGACCTAAAAAACGTTTCTCTCGGGTTTGGTACATGGGCGATGCAATTCCAAGGTATAAGGACATGGAATAATTAGACACAATGTATGAGAATAGTGAAAATTTGAACCTAGGTATGTGGGAATGGGTGAATTATTACCCAATTATGTGGTCAGGGTTACATAGAAACCATATTGAATTCCATGGAAAAATCATCACCCTTGATAGTGTCCTAGGTGATGTTTTACACTATTTAGATGGCATGTGTGAAATTTCACCAAATCTAGACATCCCAAGAGAAGTTTCAATTTAGTTTGATGGTCTATGAAATGTGACCCCCTAGTTTTTTTGATCTAGATGAATTATTATATTAATTTCAGGGCCTTGGTGAAATCTCACCATAAATGGATGTCCTAGGAATGGTTTCTCCCTAGTTGGATGGCATGGGTGATGTGTTTCCCTGGTTGGATGGCCTCGGTAATATTTCACCAGGGGATAATGATTTTCATATGACCTTGAAATGTGGTGACCATTTATAATTATTTTATGATATATCGGTCATGATGTATATTAGTATAATATTTTCAGGGTGACTTGGGAAGGTGGATCTAATGTATTATGCTTCTATAATGACCCATGGTCCTTCTTCACAATTCAAAAGTAAATTTTTTCGTAAATAAAGGTTTAATGTTAAAGCCCTAATTTAAAAATATTTATCAAGAGTTTTTATGTTTTCACTTTGAGGATCAACATTAGGAGTCACATGAATGAAAATATAGGATGATGGGTGAGTGAGGAATTGTATGTTGTATAGTTCTTCAACTCTTTTTCATCCTCATACCTATATTTATTCTCTCTTTCCCATCCTAATTGGGGTTATGAGGCCTATTTTTTGGAAATGAGAGAGAGTACAGTGAATTAAGGAGATAAAATTTCCTCATTCCTAGAATGGATGCCTCATTTAATTGGGATTGGGAATAGAGGACATGTGTGTAAGGGGGGTTTTTTAAGGTGTTCATAGTGCATGTAAAGGGAGATAAATGTAGGATTTTGGTCACACACACATGTATTAGGATTGAGCATAGGGAAATAGGTATAAGAAAAAATATGTGGTCATTAGAGAAGAGATCTGGGTATGATTCATTTATTTTTTAAACGAAAACCATTCCCTATAAAACAAACATTCAGTAGTATTAGTGAATGTGACATCCAATATTCAATTAACTAATATTCATTTATTATATTTATAATTATAAAATAAATTATACATATAAAATGAATTTTATTTAATTTTTTGAGAGATTAATTATTCATATAAACACATTCATATCATATATACTATATAATATCATTTTAACATAAATATCCATGAAACAAACATATAATTATAGAGTCATAGTGTCTTTAGAAGATTATAAACATTACACATCAACTTCAAATAAAACAATTTCATTATTAAGTTTTAAAATCATATTATGATCCAATATCTCCTCACACATCTATCAATGGATGTAATATCTTAGGAATATACATATAAAGAAAATGGTTCTCCATGAATCGCAATAATCGGATAAAATGATGTAATGAAGAAATGAGATATCATATGATTCACAAATCATGGCTTCGAATCATAAAACTAGAGAACTGAAAATATTGAAATTAAAGTGAAGCATACATGAATGAAAAATCATGAAAATCATAAAACATATAATAATCATAAAAATTTCATTAGAAACATATGTAAAGTATCACTTCCAAGACATCATAACATTACTGACAATGCTAACAATATATGGCCCATATAAGGAATTTGGTACAAGACTAACTAAATCGTCCAACGTATAATTTTGTCATCTGATATAAAAAATTTATCTTATATAGTAGGGGGTATATAATAATAATATCACAATCATATCATAATACATCATTCATATGTGATTCACAATGAAAATAAAATGCATTATGGTGAAAATAACCCATGAGGATGAAATGGGTAACATAATAAATTCATGAATCTTTATAATCATTTTATATAAAGATATTCGAATAAATTAATGTAGTAATGCATATTTTAAATTCATTATAAAAAAGAATATCATTTCTCATGAAAATATATCTCAAAGTGAAGATAAATATAGTGAAATGTGAAGATTATATCATCAAATAAATTACATTTAATATATATTTTGTGAAAAGTGATAACCATTTAAAAAAACAAGATCACAGTGTATCACAAAAATTATAAATTAATAATCATATTTTATGTTAAAATATGTATGGTTTTTAGAATAATTTAATGAAAATAATCTTTATTATAGTAGAAAATGAAAATAATTAAAAAAATATAATTATTTTCTTTATTTGTTTTAACTTAATGAAAAAGTAATCAATAGAATTTGAGGGATATAAATAATGTGTAATGAAAAAAAAATAAATTAAATGGATAAGTAGGTATCGAATTATAAATTTAGTTGTAGTGAACAATCATCAAGAATAAAAAAAATAGGGAATCAACCCATACCTTGAGTCCAAATGAACCTTAGTTTATGATGAAACAAATATATATATATATATATATTATAATATTATCAAATTCTCTTATATTTATTCTTTCCATTTAATAATATTTTTATAAAAATTCATTTTCAATAAATTATTTTATTACGGGTTAATTATAAAAGTGACCTTAATATTTTTTGTGATTATAATTAAATTTAATTTTTGGTGGAAATACATTTATAATATTATATGTATTTATTTTTTTCTGAATAAGTTACCCTAACATGAGGATAGAGAATCATGGAGGATCAAATGGTGTTATTGGAATCTAAATTAGATTAAAATATAAGTTATATAACATTTAAAATGTTAATTTTTCATCTAAATATAAGGACCTGAACCTAAAACTCGGGTTCTACTCTTATAAATAGTATTTAAAAATTTTATCAATAAAAGAAACCAGATTTAATACAAAAAATGTATCATATTAGAGGACCTTTTACCAGTCTAGCTTCTAGAGGATTAGATATAGGATTACAATTTATCAGTGTTTCGAAAAAGAAATTAAACCAAAATTCAAATTTTCATCCATAGGAAAAAATGAAGACATCTAACTTTGGGCCTTGATGTGACATGTGAAAATAATTTCAAAACAAGGGATGTAAGTTAAAATTTCAATTAAGTGGTCTAAAAATCAACTGGTAAATTATTTTTAAAATATTTCACGAAGTTTAAATATTTATACTTAACAACACCTAAAAATTTTAAAAAAATATTTCATTAAAATAGATATATTTGAAAATTTGATGGGAATTATAATTTAAAAATATTAATTTTAAGTGGGTCATTAATGATACTTGAAAGAAAATGTCTATAATCTGAACTTAAGGTCATTGATCATAGCTAATACTTATGGGTTCCCTCCCCATAATGTCACATTACTCACCAGAGCTGATTTCGGAAAACGTTTTCCCATGGACATGATTTTCTCATCTCTGACCCAAAACATTTCCAAAGTCCTTACATAATATTTTTATCTTTAAAAAAATAATCATTCCTATCCCATGTTGTCAAAATTTTCTCAAGTGTTTCTGAAACCAATGTTTATATAATACAAGGATAAAATTTAATATCTTTATTTGTGAATCCTAAATAAAATGGAATACGAAATAATGTAAAATGGATTTTCTAAACGCATATATGATTTTTTCCTTCTATAAATAAATGAAAATAATAAAACAATATGTGACTCATATTAAATTATTAAATAATCGTTCCATGTAAAACATGTAACAATGGTTTTGTATGTCAATATATATATAATTTTATACAATAATTCACAATTTTACCCCATATTCATACATGTTTTGCTCAATTAAAATACGTAATATATATATATATATAACATAAAGTCAGAAAACTTTATATATACAATGGATTTTTCAATACCCATATTTTCATAAAATAATTCTCGAACTAAAATTCAAAAATATGATAAATTCACTTCCCACATATGCATTTATGTATTTACATAAATAAATTTACAAATATAAATGTACCAAATGTCATGGGAAATTACTGATGTATGGCCATAAATTATAGGAATCGGTTATAAACTCCAAAATCACATATAAATTTATAAACCATTAATTTATATTCTATGCTATAGAATATAAAATTTTTTAGAGTCATGTATTCTAAAATATGTATATATATACACACACGTATATAAATGTTATGAAATTCACATGACTCATTGTCACAGAATAAATGAATATTTGACCAAAACATCGATAAATGAGGATGTTGATTGGTAGAAATAATATGATATCAAATTAAAACGTAACATTTTTTTATTATATATATATATATATAGTTTTTATATCGTACATAGAAATAATAATCCTTACATATTATTAAATTTTTAGAGAAACTACAAATCATACCAAAATGAATTAAGCATAATAACTATACTCCCTTACATTATTAGTTCTGAAAATAAATAATAATAATTAGATAGGTATATATACATATATATATAGAATTTTAAAAAAGTTTAAATAGTATTACATGATAAACATACAAACTATTTTTAATCTGAAAATAAATTTGTTGCCACCCATAATCATTTGAGAATCAAGGATTGTAATCCATATACTAATAAAAGAAAACTCATCCCAAATAAATAAGTTTAATCATATAGAAATAATTAATTAATGAATCCCATACTAGTACATAAATTACAAATTGAATAGAAAAACTAAATATACTCTTTTATGTTCATGGGAACAAAGTAAGCATTCCATGCTTCGTGTTTCAAAATCACAATTCCATAGTGAGACACAAATTTTAACAAATATATAAATTTTATCATCGTTTAAGATTCTAAATGAACTATACCATAAATTTTGATATAAAAATATCCTTACAAATGAATTTTGAAATCAATGAATAAATCCTTTATTTCATGAGTAGACCTTAAGAAAAACCTCCACTGCCAAGAACTGAATTAGGACATTTCATTTTTCATACCCAAAACAAGGATTTTATATCCATGAATCTACTATGAAAATATTTTCACCCATAGATAGATATGCTTTCAAGCTAGTATTTAAAAGGAAGACCACCAACAAAATAATTTAAAATGCTTTCCAGTAATTGGAAATAATAGGAAATGTTTTTAATGGACATTTTCTGTCCATAAAAAACATAAAAATCACACAATAATTTTTGAAACAATTATGTAAATTGGAAATTATAATCCATTAATATATTATTCATATCGTGAAAAGATAACAAAAAATACAATAACTATTATCCGATAGGTAAATAGAAAGGATAAAATCCGAAATCACGATAGACCAGATCTGGTCAAGGATACCTAGATAAAAAAACATCTTACCTCACAAATATTGATGAATAAGAACACATAACCATTCTTGGAACCTCCGCATCCATTTTCTAAAACCTCTCAAACATCTTCAGTGTGGACCCTTGATGCTAGGACTCCCTCGGTTGAAACATTCGGGGTTGGCTTTCCTCACTTTCCCGCATTTAAATCCCTCGGCTCCTCTAACTGTGTGTGACCATCTAGGATCCATCATATGATGCCTCCCCTCAAGGAACCCTAGACACAGAACCTCTAGCATCACTGATGAATCCCTATGGTCGACACCTTCTAACCCCAAAAAAACCCGATTCCTCCCCTCCCTAAATGTGATTTCCCCTAAACACGCCATTTTGATTATCTTTTTTTTTATTTTTATTATTATAATATAATTATTATTATTTATTTAATTTCATTAAAATATATTATTTAAGGTAGGATTATTTACATATAATATTTTATGCTTATCATAAATATTAAATAACTTATAAGTTTAAAAAATTATTCTAATTTTAAAACTAATAATTAAAATTATATATATATATCAAATATAAAAAGATCTAAAATTATATAAAAATTTATAAAATATTAAAATAAGTTACGTTAATTTTATATTAACAAAATAAATTAAAATTACTAATCAATGTTTTGATTATTTATATGTTTATAAAATAATAAATTTTATTTAAAATAATAAAAATAATTCAAATTTAAATTGAAAACTAATATATCTATAATTGAATCAATATAATTTATTTTTTATTTAAAAACAAACTATAATTGATGTCATTTAATATAATTTCAAGGAATATATATATTTATATATATATATAATTTTTTTGTTAATTTAATATAATTGTAATACATTTTTCATAAAAAAGTAATTTATAAACAAGAAAAATAGTACGAAGTATTATTGTTTCTAATATTGTTTTATTTATTATTTAAATTAAAACTATTTTTTACAAATTGACATAGTTTTAGGAATATTTTTATTCAATCCATTCTTTTTCAGTTTTAAATTATAAAATATTACAAAAAATTTTAAAATTACTATTCAAATTTCTTACACGTTACATTATTCCCACCTTGACGAAATTGTATGCTCACAATTATTTTTTTCAGAATAAAAGAATTCATGATTTTATTATTCATAATTAAGAAAGACTAGGACTGTTAACTATAAACATTACCACTTAGATGACTACATATAAGTTCCAAATATATCTAGACCATTCCTCTGATACCAATTATAATGACATGAACCCAAAACATGGGTTCGACACTTATAACTGTTGTGTAAAATTTTTCAATAATAGAAACTTGATTTTACACACAACATTTATTCCAGTAGAGAAATAAATAAATTCTTACAATCTATTAGAGTTTCAAAAAGAATTAAACAAAAATCCATCTTTTCTTCTACATTAAAAAAACTAGATTCAAACTTTGGACTTCAGTGTGATGTGTGAAACTAATTTTAAAAAAAGGGATGAGCGATAAATTTTCCAGTAAGGGGTTTGAAAATCAACTGATAAATTAATTATAAAACATTTATTGAAATATACATATTTATACATAACAACACCTGAAAACTTTTTGAAAGTAAGATTTTCATATAAATAATGATATTTAAAAATACATTTGGAATTATCCATTGAAAAAATATATTTTATATGGGTTGTAAATGATACATGATAGACAATGTCTAAAATATAAAAATAATGCAACTGGTTGTAACTAAGACTCAAAAGTTCGCTCCCTGTAAGGTCACATAATTCATGAGTGCCAATTTTTAAAAACATTTTCACATGGACCTGGTTTCTCATCTCTAACCCAAAACATTTACCATGTCCTTACATAATATTATTATCTTTAAAAGAAATAACCAATTTGATCACATGTCATCAAAATTGTCTGAAGTGTTTCTGAAAACAATTTTTGAAGAATTTCATGTTTAAAATCAACAACATTATTTGTGAATCTTAAATAAATTGGAAAATTAAATAATAAACATTTGATTTTGTAAACACATATATGATTTTTCCTTCTATAAATAAATGTATAAAATAAATAATTTTGTGGCTCATATTAAATTATTAATGACACTTTCCAAGTAAAACATGTAATAATTGTTTTGTATGTAGTTGTATATATATATATATATATATATGATTTTATACCATAATTTATTATTTTATCCAATATTCATACATGTCGTGCACAATTAAAACATTTAATATATATATATATACGTAAATAACATGAAGTCAGAAAAATTAGTATATACACATGGATTTTGAAGTACCCATATTAGCATAAAATCCTTCTTGCACTAAACTTAGATAAATGAGAAAGTCACTCCTCCCATATGTGTTCATGTATATACATAAATAAATATACAAATAAAAAGTATTAAATGTCTTGGACAATTAACTATATATGGCCATAAATTATAAGAAATGATAATAAACTCAAAAACCATCTAGATATTTATAAACTTTAAATTTAAATTCTATGTAATATAACATGAAATTTTATATCATCATATATACCAAAATATGTATATATATGTATATATAATTTAAGGAATTCACTTGACCCATTATCACAAAATAAATGCATATTTTACCAATACATCAATAAATGTGAATGATCAATTTTATAACTAATATGATATCAAATTAAAACATAAGATTGTTTGATTATATATATGTGGTTTTGATATCGTATATAGAAATAGTAATCCTTATGGATTACTAGATTTTTAGTGAAACAACCCACTATAACAAAATTAATTAAGCATAATAACTATACTCCCTTAAATTATTAAATTTTAAAAAAATATTAATCATAATTATATAGGTGTGTGTATATATATATGTGTGTTTATGCATATACACCCTAAAAAATAAAACATAAATAGTCTCACTCAATAAAAAAACAAACTATGTATAATATGAAAATAAATTTGTTAACTCTCATATTCATTTGAAAATCAAGGATTTTAATCTCTACACTAATAAAAACACACTCCACCCAACTAAAAAAGTTTAATCATAGAAAAAAATAATTAATCCATTTCCAAGACATAAATTAAAAATTAATGAGAAATATTAAAGATAATCTTATATTGTCATGGAAAGACAAGTATGAATTCCATGGTTTGTGTTTGAAAATCATAATTCCATATTGAGAACAAAATCATACAAAAAATATAAATTTAATTATCATAGCATATCATAAAATTAACTAATACACAAATTTTTATATACACATATCCTTGAAAATGAATTTATAAATCAAAGAATAAATCACTTGGTGAGCAGACCTCATGAAAATAATCCACTACAAAGAATTGAAAATGGGTTCACCACCTTTTCATTTTTCACACCCAAAACAAGGCTATTATAACCACCAATATACTATGAAAATAGTTTCGTACATAGATAGATATCTTTGCAAGCTAGGATTTGAGATGAAGACAATGAAAAAATAATTCAAACAACATTCATACCCCTATAATTGGAAATAACAGGGACACTTTTGAATAGACATTTGCGGTCTATAAGAAACATAAAAATCACACAATACTGTATGAAATAGTGATGTAAATGGAAAACTACATTCCATTCATATCTTATTCATATCGTTACAAGTAAAAATGATATACATCAACAGGTACCCAACAACGTACCAGAAATGTTAAAATCCAAATAATCATGAAAGGCCAGATATGGTTAAGGATACCTAGATAGGAAAAACAACCTACCTCACATGCATTGAAGATGAATAAAAAATAACAATTCTCATAACCACACTCGATGATGGAGAAACCCACTCGAACATCCTATGTGTGGACCCTCGATGATAGGACTCCCTCGACTGAAGCCTTCATTGTGGGGCGGAACCTCCTTCCCCGAATTCGGATACCTCAGCTGCTCCAATAGAGCACGAACATCACAGATCCCCTCTATAACACCTCTCCTCAAGAAACCTTAATTATAGACCTGCTATCTTCAACCCTAAATGTCTGTGGCAGACACTTTCTAACCCTATGAAACCTAGTTCCTCCTCCTCTCTGAATGTGATTTTCCCTAACCATCCCAATTTATTTTGTTATTATATTATATCATTATTATTATTTATTTATTTTATTTCAAAAAAAAATTATGTCATTGCATAGGAAAAATTGGTCTATGTAGATTCAATTGAAGAATAAAATTAATTTAAATGGATTTATCCAGCTACACCCAGTGATGTGTTATATTATACATAATAAATATTTGGAAATGTGATATGAAATAAATATCATGTCAGATTAAATGATGTATTGTGAAACCACTATATTGGAATAAATTATCATTTTTAAGGCCACATCAAATTATATGTGAAATGTATTAGAATAATCTAATATAATTCACCTCTATTTATGAATAAAATGGATGATATCCATTATTTATCATTACATGACCCCGATAAAAAATATTTCACCGTAGACATCAAGTCCAGGATTTCACATTCATGAATGAATGATATTGAATAATATTTTTTCAACCAAATCAAAAAAATAAATTAAAAAAATATAAGCTACTACTATAGAAAAATGTGTAGAATATATCATCACTATGAACTAAATCTCACCCAAGACTTTGTGATAAATGAATTCAAATCTCCCTTCATTCATGAAGAAGATCCCATTCATCGAAGAGATAAATAAAGGATATTCATTCACAATAAAAAATAATAATCTACCTAAATAAATGTGTCTTCTTCCCCATTATAAAAAATTTAGTTTTAGATGTTAGTAAAAAGATAAAAAATATCATGTTTTTCTACATTATTTTATTTTTAATTCACTATACAATTTTTAGTAAATTATTGTTTTTATCATTTTCTTATCTGATTATTTTCATGTTATTTTCCATTATTCTAATATAAAACTCCCGATTTGTGGATTATCTAACCTTGGGAGTGATCTTTATGGGGGTTTATAGTGTTTCAATAACCTAATTGTTCATTTCATATGTTTTAATTCATGTTTGATGAGTCATTAGGTGTTTCAAGGATGGATGTAGTGATTATCTAGTTTAATTATAATTCATCATAGTTTCATTCTATTATCTACCAATTAATATATACCTCCAATATCTCTATAAATGAATCATATTATATAGTTTTTTTGGTGAAGGGATAAAACATCATACCTATGATTTATGTTTTTTATTGTCACATGTAATCAATTAAGATGTGATTATAATTATTTACTATTCGAGTAAGTGAAAAATAGTATACTAGAAAGATCTCATAGGTTCACTTAACTCCAAAATATATTTAAGGATTTTTATCCCATTAATGATGTGATGAGTTCTGAAATTAATTATATAACATTAAAATATATACTAAATGAACCCCTATTGTAAAGTCCAAGAAATTCCACGAATTTTTTTAAAATTTATTTTGGATTATTACGAGTCTGTGAAAGTTGGAAGTGTATGATTCCAAGGCCTAGTGTGTCTAAAATGAATTTATGAAATTTTTTTAAGGAACTTTTTGTAAATGCACGGGCGGCGTCTTCTAACTTTTGAACCGGTTCTCAGAATTAAAATATGAGAAAATTGTTGAATCTGCTGCATTAGGATTCACATAAGGGAAGATTCAATTCGGCCGTAGTAGGTCGGGAGAAAAATAGTGTTTTTGGAATTTTTTCAGAATAATAAAATAAAATGTAATTATAATTTTATTTCTATTTCTCCTGTGGATCAGTGGCGGCGGTGGAGACCAAAGACTTGTCAATAAAATTAATTTCTTGACCCCCCAAATTTGTAACCTCAAATGTTGCAGCATTAATTTCAATTCATAAACGAACTGCATTAATGACATGCAACATGATTGGTTTCAGATTCAATTTAAATGGAGATCTGCATGGGGTTTTGACATAGCATCATCAAGTGAGGAACCTCTGGGTAAGTCCTGCGGAAACTTCCAATGAAAAAGGATGGAAGCTTGGGCGGTGACAATCTGGGAACAATGAGCGCTGATGACCTCACTCTGACAAGGACTCTCCTTCCGCAAACGACCACAATACCACTGAATATTCCGGAGGTAGAGTTTATTTTTATAACTGTTATCTATGATGAATAATTTCCTTCTGCTTGTTATCATGTTAATGCGGAGGGCGCGAGCCAAACTAACAAGGCCCAGACCCTCTGCCACTTCATTCTTGTGGTTTTCTTTGGGGAATAATTCCTCAACTAGTCAGAATATGGAATATGGGATCCTCACAACGATGATAGAATCTCAGGGAGCCCGTAGATGCGATTGGTAGTGAAAACGGAACTCCAAAGGGTCATTGGATCCCTATAGAAGAAGTGTCGGTGCTGCCGCACCGATGATCGGCACTGGTGGATGGGAGCGGCGGTCGGGAACTGCCAACCTTGGTGGAAGAGCAGCGTCACTTGGCGTCATAGTGGTCAGATAGGAACCTAGTAGCAACCATCCATAGAGGTGTTGGTGGTGCACAATTGCGCGCCATGATGAAGGAATCCACAACTTGAAGCTGGGGTGATGCAGGGGACCCTCTCCCTATGGGTCCTGTGGGTGACGAGGTAGCGCCTCCAATAAAGGGGATGAACAGATACTTTGAGTAGTTAGGGTGCAGTAGACCGCCAAAACTTGTTTGGATTACACCAACAGGAATTTCGAGCCGATGTGGTCCAGCCTCGCCGAGGTGGGCCGGGTAGGGTCTGATTGAACCTGGACCCCTCTCGGACCGAGTTACGCTTATGTGTATGTATCTTATGAATCAGATGTCAGTTTGACGAACCATCTACAATGATGGGATCCTTGGAGCAAGACAGTACTTTTGAGATACTCCACAAGAATTTTGGATAATGTTGGATTACGGATAGGTTGGATATACCCCAAAACCAACCGGTCCCATGACACTAAAATTCCTATAACTTACAGACTAGGCGTCTGGTTGATGCACTGTATGTTGCGTTGGAACCCTGAAGGATCATTAAAGTTACTTCTTCAAGGGACTTTGTGCTAGTTGAAATACAACTGATAGCTTGAGGAGAGGTTCACCCATAATCAAATGTAATATGAGTAGGAATATTGTAGCTGGCAATGAGGCAGAGGTTGGAGACAGATCATACGGAGGTTAGTACCAAGCAATCATGTCTGGGTCATCACCTAGAGATCCTATGTAGATCAGTACTGAGATATCCTATGTGGATTATCACCTAGTGATCCTATGTGGATCACTAGTATGCGACCCAACAAGGACCAGCCTTAGAGAGGCCCGTCGTGGATCAACGACAAGGTGATCTTGTGTGGGTCTGATCCTATGTGGGTTAGTGCTAATCAATCCTGTGTGGGTCAGCACATACTGATCATGAGTGGGATAGATCCTGTGTGGGTATTGGGGAGGTTAGTATCTATCAACTCCGGGCAGATCGGATCTTATTTTAGTCTTGCAGGGGTTGGTACATATCGATCCTATGTGGGTTAGACCTTGTATGGTCATCAGTAGTACCTCTAGACAGAATAAAATGATCTATCTTCTCGACTAATCATCTGCCTTTCTATGCTTTACTTTTTCATGGTTTGAGCTGAGTCTTTTCATTTGTTATTTGTTATTGAGATCATGTTTTTTGGTTTTCCTTTGTATAATTCTGATGGACCATCATGGGACATGGGGTCCCTAGTAGGTATTGCTATACTCAACCCTTGACGGGCTTTGCCCGCACCTTGTTGTGTCTTGTGCAGACAATGGGCAACCTTGACTGAGACTAGGGGATCGAGGACCTAACGGTGGACGGTAGTGATGGTTGATGTGGAGAGCTGCAGAGAGGAGCGGTACCTACCCTTCAGTTAGGATCCTTGCTGGATGATCATAGGAGCTATTATCTATTTTCCGTTTTCTATTGTAGTTATATCTTTTTCTGTTGGGCTGGTATTCTAGGCCCCTTTACTTTCGGTATGCACTTTTACTACTGCATTTTTACTTCATGGTTGAATCTTTTAGTTTTATGGGGTTGTGTGTTTATATAGGTTTAAAGGAAATTCCATCCTATTTTAGGGATACGCCTTTCTTTTTCTAGTCTCCAACCCCTGGCCTATGGAAGGCAGGTTTGGGGTAGTCACAGCACGGGCCCCATGGGATGGGTCATGACAAAGTGGTATCAGAGGAGTCAGTTCTACTAAAGAACTTGGACTCTGATATTTTTAATGGAGCAATAGTGTTAAGTGTTTGGACTGTAGTTTTCAGTTCGGGAATTCCAGTGTTGGTGCGGCGGCAAACATATCTATACACTAGGACCCTGAATTCTGATTTCTGACTTGGTGCACAAAAACACTGATTGCCTGTGTTTTGTAAATGTTTTTACACTATTCTCTTCTAATTCAGCTCACCAGGTATAATTATTTGACCATGGAATAACTTTTTCTTTTTAGGATTCTGCCACATAGACAACCAGACAAGATTCCCAAAAGATTATATGATGACGTCCCACCGAACAACGAGTCTTTGGTGGATGGCCCTCTTACTGTGGTAGCACCTTCAGGTAGTGCACCAGCAGCACCACCACCCATTGGGCAGCATATTCCACTAGCCCCACCAGCAGACTGTGCAAGATGACTGAGCGTGTTGCACAAGTTCTAGAGACATAGGCCTCTGAGGTTTCGAGGTGAGACAGATCCCCATGCAACTGAGGACTGGCTGGAGGTTGTGTCATGAGTTTCCATCTAGTTGAGACACCAACAGAGCAGATGGTTATCCTAGTTGCAAGACTTTTCCAGGGCATAGTAAGGATATGGTGGAGCTTGACACTCCAGACAAATGACGAGGTGACCCTCACCTGGACAGAAATTGAGAACCTCTTCAAGGCATATTTTGTTCCAGCGACACTATGCTCAGTGTATATAAAGGAGTTGTTACAATTATAACAGTGCATCTTATCAACGGCCTAGTATTCTATGATATTCACTAACCTCCTGAGCTACTCCACCGACATGGTATGAGAACCATTATTTATGGCTTGGACCATTGAGCAGGGTATCCAAGGGGAGATCATAGCGTCAATGATATCGTTGAATATCCTGAAGCAATGTGGAGTGCTCAAGCAAGAATTCATGGTGGAGGGCTTCATAGCTGAACCAGAACTGATGGTGAGATCCATCACCAGATGACATGTAGAAGATTCATCTATAGGAGGTAGTAGACAAATGATGCAGAGGTCCAAGTATGCCAGACCCACCGATGGATGACCCCGTGACGCAGGGTCAGAGGTGTAGAGCTCAGGACATTGAGAAGTTCTGCTGGGAGGCAGATTGTGCTTCACATGTGGCGCGTAGGGCCACGTGGCTCAAGACTGCCTAACCCACCATACTGATGATCAGCTGACGGTCGAGGGACCGGTGATCCAGAGGCATATATTCAAGAGAAGAGGTCCAAAGGATGGCGGATGGTGCATAGGAGTTGGCGGTGGGTGGTGATTTGAGGTTCTACCACCACCACCCCTAGAAAGTCCACCCCGAACATAGGGAGCAGGTGGACAGGGGTGAGCTCATCTATAGGCATCAGTGTCTTATGGCCACGAAACTCTATAAATGATTACAGGTATAATCTTTAACTATTCCACCCTATCTCCAGTACTTATAGACACGAGATCTTGTCACTCATTCATTTCCACGACACACGTTCGGAGCTCGGAGATTCCGATGGAGCTGTTGGAACGACCCTTACAACTAGATACTCTTACGGGAGATAATTTGATGATTTTACAATGGTCTCGATAGTGTGAGGTTACTCTAGGAGGCGAGAGCTTCAGATCGGATCTCCTAGTAGTAGAGTCGAGGCCTTACGACGTCATCTTGGGTATGGACTGTCTATCCATAGTTCATGCTTAGATCGACTGTTTAGTTGAAATTGAGATGTGTCCAAGAGGATGGGATCAGGTTTTCCTTCACTGTTGAGAAGGAACCCATTGCAGAAAAGGATGGAATTTCATGGAGGTGGGAACAACAGATCACTCAACAGTTGGATAGCCTCACCCTTGGAGCAGTTGGTGTGAGGAGTCCGAGTTATCATGTAGTGGTGGAATAGTGTGCTGATGTCTTCCCTGATGATGTTCTGAGACTACCTCCTCACAAAGTGGTAGAATTTCACATCCACCTATACCCCGGTATGACACTGATATCTACACCAGCATATCAGATGGCTTCCGTGGAGCTTTTTGAGCTGAGGGTACAACTAGAGGAATTAAACAAAAAAGGGGTTCATAAGGTCCAGTGTTTCTCCATGGGAATCCATGATCTTGTTTTCCAAGAAGGCGGATGAGAGCTTGAGTCTTTGTGTGGATTATTGATGTCTAGACCAGGTGATTGTGAGGAACAAATATCCACTTGTTAGGATCAATGATATCTTCAACCAGATGAATATAGCTCGATGGATTTCAAAGATATACCTCAGATCAAGCTATCAAAAGCTCCGAGTACTGGAGGGGGAGGTACCAAAGACAGACATCAGATATCGGTATAGCCATTATGAGTTCTTGGTGATGCCTTCTCAGCATGACCAATGCTTTGGAAGTGTTAATGGGGATCATGAATAGGATCCTTCAGCCATACCTTGATCACTTTTTCATGGTCTTCATCGATGAAATCTGGATATACTTGGAGTCGGAGGAGGAGCAAACCACGCATCTACATATAGTCCTGGATACACTCCAAGAGCACCAAATTTTGGTCAATCTCTCGATGTGATAGTTCAAGATACAAGAATTTCACTTACTGGGGAATGTTATCTCAGAGGCTAGAGTCCCAGTGGAATCGATAATGATATAGGTATTTCATTCAAGGTATCCACCAAAGACAGTGACTGAGGTGTGGAGTTTCCTAGGATTGGCTGGGTACTGTCGAAGATTTCTAGCTGACTTCTCCAGGGTAGCGGCACCATTGGCAGCTTTAATGAAAAATGGAATTACTTTATTGTGGATAAAGAAGTGCTATCAGATTTTTCAGGAGTTGAGGCAGAGACTGAAGAGTGCACCCATCTCGAGGATACCAGAAGAGAGTGTTTTGTATGTAGTCTACTTCGATGCATTAGGTACTAGACTAGGTTGTGTCCTGATGTAGGAGCAATCGGTGATCGCTTACATCTCATGGAATTTGAGACAGCATGAGAAAAACGATTCTAACCATGACTAGGAGTTAATAGTGGTGGTATTTGCTATACCGATGTGGAAGAACTACGTGATGGGTGAACAGTTTACTGTTTAATTTGATTAAAAGAGTCTCAAGTATATCATCTCTTGGAAGGACCCGAACATAAGACAACAACGATTGCTAGAGTTCTTCTATGACTATGACTTCGAGATATTCTACACTCTTAGGAAGGAGAATGTAGTAGAAGACGCACTTATCAGGAGGTCTGGTCTACAATTGATGAGTCAAGCGATATAGAATATAGTCGTGTTGCAGATATCCTTTTTGGATTGTGATGGAGTAGCTAGCCTCCAGTCTATGACAGTCACTCTCCCACTTCTTCAGCGGTTTTGGGAGGCAAATCTTGGGGACGTAGACTATGAGGCTCTACGTGCTCAGATATCCTCAAGATAGGATCCTGATGGATTTTTTAAAGGTGGAGAGCACGTCATCCTCTTCAGAGGGTGCACCATGGTACTAGTGATGCTTCAGGAGGATGTGTTGGGAGATTTACATACATTCCTTTTACCGGTACATCCTAGAGTAGCAAAGATGTACTGGGACCCACGACGTCAGTGCTGGCGGCCACAAATGAAGAATAAAGTGGCAGAGATTGTATCGTGATGCCTCACTTGTCAGTAAGTGGAGGTCGGGCCTTAGATACCAGTGGGCTTAGCTCAGCCACTTGAGGTACCAGATTGGAAGTGGAATTGTATATCTATGTACTTCATGATGGGGCTACCACATACATCATAGGGCCACAATTCCATCAGGGTGATCATTGATCGACTCACCAAGTCGGCCCACTTTCTACCCATCCAAGAGCAGGGATCTGTAGAGAGCTTGGGGTGCCTTTATGTGCATGAGATTTTTCTAATTCACGGGGTTCCATCGGTGATCGTCACATATCGCGATGCATGTTTTACCTCCCTCTTTTGGAAAGGATTACAGGAGGAATTCATGACTCATCTCTTCTTGAGCACCACCTTTCATCCTTGGACAGATGGTCAGATGGAGCGAACCATACAGACACTCGAGCGCATGATTTGTGCTTGTGTCTTCAATTTTGGAAGTAGTTGGGAAGACCACCTACCACTGGTGGAATTTTCATACAACAATACTTATCACTCTACTATCAGAATGGATCTATTTGAGGCCTTGTATGGGTGACCATTCAGATCACCTCTTTGTTAGACAGACCTAGGGGAATCAACACTTATGGGTCCATAGTTGCTACAGGATACCACATGGAAGGTGTAGATCATCCAGGAGAGGATGAAGACTGCAGAGAGTCGGCAGAAGTTTTATGCCGAAATGAGATAAAGAGCCTTGGTGTTTGTGAAGGGAGACCATGTCTTCCTATGGGTACCACCCTGACAAGGATTAAATAGATTTCGTCAGGGCATCAAGATATCTTTGAGGTTTATCGGACCTTTCTAGATCCTCAATAGAGTAGGTAAAGTGGCATACCATCTTTATATTCCCCCAGAGATACACTACGTGTATAATGTCTTCCACATGTCATAGTTGAGGAAATATGTGAATGATCCATCACAAGTTATAAAGTGGAGAGAGTTTTAAATAGACAATGGGGTGATGTTTGCTGGGTTCCAGGGGGAGATAGAGGATCGACATGAGAGGGTCCTTTGTGGGTGGTCGATTCCCCTGGTGGAAGTCAGTTGGCAGCATTAGAATCTCCAAGAGAGAACATGGGATTAGGAGGCTCATATGTCTTATTAGTACCCCCATTTGTTACCCTATTTTTGTTGTAGCATTTGGGTATAAAAATACCTAAATTGGGGAGAATGTACAGACCCGGAAATTCCATGAAATTTTTTCTTAAATTATTTGGGATTTTTATGTGTCTGTGAATTTTGACGTCGCATGATTACAAGGATCGGTATGACCTGAATAAATTTCTGATAATTTTTTAAGTTACGTTCAATAAACGTGCGGGCGACGTTTTCTAACATTTGAACTAGTGCTCAGAATTGAAATCTGAGAGCTCAATTTAATCTCCACGGACAGGATTCACATAATTGAAGCTTCACTTTGACCATAGTTGGTTTGGAGAAAAATATAGTTTTCATATTTTTTAAGGAAAAATAAAATAACTTGTAATTGTTATTTTATATATTTTTTTCTAGAAGATGAGCGGCGGTGGTGGGGATCGATGACTTTTTTAGAAAATTAATGGATTGACCTTCCAACATTGTAACCTCTAATGTTGCTACAATACTTGCGGTTCATAAATGAACCACATTTATGACATGAAACCCAGGTGGTTTTTTCCTTCTATATAATGGAGGATGGGGTGGGATTTTTTCATGACTTCATCAAGAGAGGATCCTCTGGAGAATTCTTGTGGAAAATTACACTGATAGATGATGGAAGCTATGGTAGAGATGATCCAGGATCAGCGAATGACGACGAACTCACTTCGACGAGGACTCTCCTTCCCCCAACGACCACAATACCTCTGCAGTTTCACGAGTTTGGCAGTTTATTTTTATTATAGTTTTATATGATGAATAATTTTCTTCCACTTGTTATAATGTTAATGATGAGGGTGGGGGCACAACAAAAAAGGCCCAGGGCCTCCACTGCTTCATTCCTGTTCCATTCATTGGGGGAAAATTCTTTAACTAGTTAGAATCTAGCATCCAAGAGTCTCGCAGTGATGATTTTATCCCTGGGAGCCCGTAGATATGAGTGAAAGTGAAAACAAAATTCTAGAGTGTCTCCAGATCCCCAAAGAAGAAGCATCGATGCGGTACCGGTGGATAGGAGCGGTGGCCAGAAACAACCAAATAAGGTCTAATAGTGGTACCACTCGGCGATGCAGTGGTCGAATAGGCGTTAGGCAGCATCCTGCCACAGAGGTGTTGGTGGGGTGCTGTTACGCTCTACGTTGAAGGAAGCCATGGCTTGAAGACACTGTGATGTAGGGGACCCACTCCCTGCAGGTCCAATGGGAGATGAGGTGGCGCCACCTCGCGTCGCCAATAAAAGATCTGTATGGATCCTTTGAGCTATTCGGTTGCTGCATACCGTGCGACCCTACGTGGGTCCCGTCAGCTGGCGGGTCGAGCCACTGCGGCCCATCCCAACAAGGGTGGGTCGGGTCACCGCGGACCGTCACAACAGGGATGGGACATGTTGTACCCAGCCCAGTTCGGGTCAGGCTGATCAAGTCGGACCAGACCCAGACCCCTCTCTGGCCGAGTTACGCTTAACTACCAATATCTTGCGAACTAGACGTCCATTTGATTAACTGTCTATGGTTCTGGGATACATGGAGTTAGTAGGTCCTTTTGAGATACTCCACAAGAGTTTTGGAGAATTTTGGAATATGGGCTGGTTGGATCGACCATGATACCAACCGGGTCCTCAGCACTAAAATGCCTATAACATATAGACTGGGCATCTGGTTGACGCGCTGTCAGTTGCGTTGAAACCCTTATGATGTGACGGGTCATTAGGTTACTACTTTGTGGGAATTAATTGTGGTTAAAATATGAACAAAGGATTTAGGATCAGATCTCCTAGAGTAAAATGTAATATGAGAAGGAATCCAGTGTATAGAAGTGAGGAGGATGTTTGAGACAGATCATATGGAGATTTGTACCGAGTGATCATGTGTGGGTCAGCACTTAGCATTCATGTGTGTCTCAACAATGATTGATCCTATGTAGATAAGAACCTATCAATCCTGTGTGGATCAGTAGTATCCAACCTGATGTGGAAAAACCATAGATCATCCTGTAGTGGATCAGTGGAATACTTATCATGTGTGGGTCAGCACACAGTGATCCTGTATGGTTCAGCGCATACCGAACATGTGTGGGTTTGATCATGTGTGGGTCTTTCAGGGGTTAGTACCTATCAACTCCAAGCAGGGTTGGATCCTGTGTGTGTCTTGTGGGGGTTAGTACCTACCGATCATGTGTGTGTTAGACTCTATATGGTCAACAGAAATGCCTCTCAACAGAGTAAGATGATTTAGCTTCTCAAATAATCATCTGTACTTTTGTGCATTACTTATACCTAGTTTGATCTGAATCATATGGTTTGTTATTTTTTATTTAGATCATGATTTTTTGTTTTACTTTGAGAAATTATGAGATACCTTCAGGGGTCTCGGGGTCCCTAATAGTATTTTTATACTCACCCCTGTAGTGAATTCTCCCACAAATTGTTGTGTCTTTTGAAGATGACGGGTATCCTTGACTAATAATCGGGGAGCTAGGACCTGACAGAGGATGGTGGTGATGATTAACATGGAGATCTGTAGAGACGAGTTGTACCTACCCTTCACGTACGATCCTTGGTGGATAATCTCAAGAGTTGTTATATGTTATCTTTTTTCTCTTTTAGGTGTATCTTTTCCAGTTGGTGGAATATCTCAGGAGTTGTACCTATCCTTGGTGGATGATTCCGCCCCCCTTTACTTTTAGCACACACTTTTACTACTACAGTTTTACATAAAGGGTGCATCTTTTTGTGATCTTGGAATGTGTGTTTTTATAGGTTTAAAGGTAATGCCTTCCCATTTTAGGGATACACCTTTCTCTTGCTATTCTCCAACCCCTGACCTATGGAAGGTGGGCATGGGGTAGTCACGACATGGGCCTTGGGGGATGGGTCGTGACACATATAGTCAATCCTATTGTTCATTTATATATATTTACCAAATGTGTATATTTGTATTATTACCTATATTTTATGTTTGTTCACACCACTGAAACACACCCCACCATTTTACCTTTTATTAGTATTCAAAATTCCAAAAACATATAATTACTGAAATAGTATTGTTAGTGATCTAAAATAGTCCCCTCAATAGATAACTATGGTAGGATACTTTTCTTCACTTAAATAAATATAAATTTTATTTCAAATACACAATGACATATGTGTCAAATATTTCATGCCATTTTCTAGGATCCGAGTCAATAATTATTTTTTTTTATTTAACACTTTTCAAATATTTTATTTATTTCATAAATAAATATTTAAAAGGGTTCATATTTATATTATTTATATCGATGAAAAACATTATTTGGATCCCACTAACTACACACAGGTGAAAGAAGGAAAATTAGATTTTTTAAAGAAGGACAAGTTAAAAGAACTAATAGAATAGGTATGGGGGATTAATAAAAAATTGTTTATGGTAGATGGAAATCATAATGAATCAAATAAAAGAAATCTAGAAAACTCAAAACATTATCATATTGAGTAAAAGCTATAACAACCTGTTTTATAAATTGAAGATCCTAAGGAGGCTGAGAAGAAGCATGTGAATGATCTATTTTCAAAAATCACTCTACCACTACAAAACATATCACTAAAGTATAATTTCATACTCATACACATGTCAAAGATTATAAAATTATATATCCATACATGAGTCAATTTATATAAATTGAGTTTAAAATAAATCCTCCCCTCTTTAAATTGGAACCGTCAGCACCAATACACCTATTTCTATATATTAAAGAATGAAACTCATCTATGGTGGTAATTATTAAATAGAATATGGACTAAATTGACTTCTTACATAAAAATCTAGAAACTTACCTTAAATATGTATTGGATAATGTAGAAAACATTCATGTAAATCTAATACATGTATATATTCAATTCTGAAACTCATCTTTGTTGAATTTTATTCAAAATTAATGGATAATTATGTCTCAATGTATATAATTTTATGATTTATCTATAAAAAAATAATTTCCATGATGGTGGTGAATAAGAATATATACACCTATTTAAAAATATATAAATCTCTCTAGACCTATTGAATATTTTATAAAGGGATTAAATTCGGATTTTCCTTTTGCATTTCAGGAGGAGACTGAATTAAAAGCTAAAAACATAGAAGTGGAGATTATAATATGAATTAAACATGTTTTGATTATAATAATATTGAATTATTCACTAAACCCCCTTTGATGAATCTTTTCATGCATTATAATTGTTATATAATCAGTAATTTGAAAAGGAAACTATATATGTATTGGTAGTAGAAGTGGATTCATACATTATTACACCCCAAAAATATAAAATATACTCTAATTTTATGGATGTAGAGAAAGAGAAAATAATTAGGGGAACCTCTAATATATAAAAAGATACTGACTTGGGTTTCCAAAAGTTTTTATGGGTTCCTATCTATTTAACCCAATCCTCCTCTATATTAGGGATAAGTAAATTACTTCCAAACTAAAGGAAGTATATAATTGTCACCACTTGGAGGATTACCTAGGTTTGTTTTTTCATTTCTATAGTAATGGATTTCTTTACATTAAAATAATAGTAATTACTTTTTTATTTTATAGGTTACAGATGGTGGTATTTAAAAGATTAAAACACACACCTTTATTAGAAAAACTATGTCATATTTCTCATTTCTATCGTATTTTCTTCTTAAATTTGATATGCAAGTTATTAGTACCTCTATTAAAATGGGCTCTTTATTTTTGGGGAGGGATAAACTGTTTTACAATTTTTTTAATTTATATTTTTGTCATTTCTAGGAAAGTTTTCCTTAAAGTAATTTCCATAATTGTACACTCACCAGTTGATTTTTAGATATTTTTCATGATTTCATAAAAATTTATTTTGAAATTATTCATGATATTAAAACCATTACATGAAATTGATTTGGAGAAATCTTAATCAGTTTTGAATCATTTTTTAAATCTATTTCATTGAATACTATCCAAAATTATTTTTCCTATCCCAATCAGTATTCTAATCCATTTTGATGTATTTTTGCTAATAACCACACTTTAATGAGAAAAACAAATATCTCGGGTAGGAACCAAGACTTGTAGTTATTATTTATTAAACCGTTGGAGTTCAATAATATTTTTTAATATAATGAGGGAATTTATTTTCCTAGACGATTTTTTAATAGGATACTAATAGTTTACCTGAATCTTTTTTTATCCTTATGAAAACAATGAATGACCTTATAGTCCAACACACCTAACAAACTAATTATCCCTTAGCCACTTTCACTCTCAATAAATTTTTGTTATTATTTCATTCTTGAGTGTGGAGAAAGGACATATCATGTTTTTTATATGGGAAGTGGAATAATGGTGGGTGGAGTGTGAGTTGTGTGTTGTGTGTCCTCATTTTTGAAAATTTAAAGAGATAATTGCAAAGGATTAATTCTCCTCCAATATATTTAATTATTATCCTTCATGTTTAAAAAATGGGAAATAAATAATTTGGGTGAGATTTAATTATTCATTCTGAATAATTATACAAATCATGACCTTAATCAAGAAAAGGAAATGAATCATCTTTCATTTAGTTCATTACGTAGTAATCTCATCTATCCTAAAAAATATAAAAAAATATAAAAATGGGGATTAAAAGGTTAGAGTAATTTATTATTCTTTATATTCAGGAATCATGTCCTAGTAAAATAAGAAAAAGTGGGTTTTATAGTGTTTTTGAAATTTAATTGAATGATTGATTTTATATCATTTCAACTGAATGCTTTTTAATTTTATTTAAAATTAAAACCTTACCTTTTCATCTATTAAATTTTCAATACTACCCACCATTCCATACACCCAAAAATAATTTTAAAATATTTCTCATTATTAAATACATATTGATATCTCATGAGGTAAATAAATTATTATTTTTACATGATTATGTAGATATAAAAATTTTCAAGTATGAAATAAACATCATAAAAAATTTTAAACACAATATTAGTCAATTTTTTCCAAATTCATTGTCAAATTGAACATCAAAAATACAGGTCCATGTATGATTAAATAAATATTACATAAAAAATAAATATTTAGTGTGAAACCATAACATAAGAATAAACCAACCTTAAAATTTTAATGTTAAGTAGACTCTAGATATGTATGAAAATCCTACTAAAATCACCACTGTGTATGGCTAAAATTGATGATCACCCATTTCCCTGATTTTGACTAAAAATTCCTTTGTCATTGCATGACAAAAATTATCCAGAACTATATCATTTCCATAAATTCCTTTATTTAAATGAGGTCTCATGTACGAAATAATGATCTTGAATAATATTCTGTGCTCCAAATCACGAAACAATATTCATAAAAAAAATAAATTCATTAAAAAATATGGGAAGTTACTAGTGAAGAAAATTATATCTTTCCTTTGAATTTATGATAAAAGTAGAAACAATATTATTTTTTGGATTAAAAAGATATCTTATTCTATTTTATAGTATGAATTTCTAAATTGTTATCATTTTAATTTCTTATGTAGTTTTATATATGCATTATTATCTCTCTTTCTCTTTTACTCTTATTTTTCATGTGTTCATCCGCCATGGATTTACAAAAAAATATATGATTTTTGTGTAGATATCCGAAAGAATATTCGTGAAGTTTTTTTTAGAAAAATTTTAATTCCACGTTTTTTATTTATTAATGTATTAATTTTTTTATTTGAAGGTTGTTGGTGATTTGAGGATTAGTGTAGTGATTGTTATCTTTTCTCAGCATCTCTCACAATTTCCTTTAATTATCTACCAAATAATCTCTCCCTCCATTATCTTTGGTAGGTCACTATATAAAGATGTTGGGTTAGTTTAGGGAGGAAATGATATATAATAGATCTTACTTTAGGATGGTTTCTTATACTCTGCTGAGATGTTATTTTTATACATTATTATTATATGAGGGGAAACATAGTGGGTGGGAAATACTACCAGGTGAACTAAGCCCCATTAAACAAATATAGGTTATAGTATCTTATTTATGATGGGATTATTTATCAAATAGATTATAAACAATTAAAATAATTAGAAAAAAACTCATGTTTCTGCAACATGGTTCCACTTATTTCTTATTAAAATTTAATTGTTTATTATTTCTTTTATTTTATGTTTTTTCGAACCGTAAATAAATCCAAAATTTATCATTTATTTCTAAATAATTAAAAAGAAAAAAAATTAATATGTGATGAATAAGGGTGAGTAATCCAAAACTATATTCCTATGAGAGAACCTTGATTATCTACTATGATACACGATGAAAAAATATTAATTTTGCTTCATACACTATAACTAGTATGATGGTACATAGGTCTGAAAACATGAATAGTCAAACTATATTTATTAAATTGTAATTTCCTACCCATATTCGTGTTTTTTTTTGAATTTAGGATCATTATAAACAATTTTTTAAAACATATTGTTTATGTCCATCATTATGAGGATTTATGTTTCATGGTTCCCACATCACATATATATATATAAATATTATTTATGGTTTATTTTCAATGAATATATATATGTGTGTGTGTGTATTTATAGAAGCTAAATTTTTTAAAAATATAAAAAAGTGTTCTAAATTATTTAAGTAAAATTTTTTACAACTAGTATCATATAATAGTTTATTCATTTAGGTGAATTTAATGACTATGGTGAATAAATTCTGTTTTATTTAATTTATTAATTATTTACCCACCCAAAATATGAATCACATAATTATATAATTATTAAATTTTCATTTAAAAATATATAGGTTTATTTTAACCATCGATGAAGGTAGTGATATTTTTATGAAAATAACACACATATATGTGGTTATACCATCCATGAATGGTTGTTTTTAAATGACTATTATGTTCAATTTATGGTTTTAATGTTCATATTATAGATTTTTAATCATGTTTTATCATAACTACACATGAATAACATATTAAATCCATCCAGGGATAAGATGATCAAAATTTAGTACATCATCCATATAGGTGGAAAACTAGAAATAATACGGATGATGTTTTACATTTACAATAATTATAGGGGGTGAGATAATGAATAATATATTAATTTAATAACATTTTATTATAACTATGATATTGAATTCATTATTTCATTACTCTTAGAAGATATTTTCATTATGTAAAATAATAATAAAACTAAAATTATTTCATTTAAAGTAGTTTACATCTTCCTTGGAAAATCCCCATTTGATATGCTACATGGGAATGGATAACTACTATTTGTGAAGACCATAAACTATTAAATCTATATCGGGTAGTATGAATGAAAATTTGATTTTTTATTTTAAAAAAAAATTATTATTAGATTATAAATGGTCTATTTATTTGGGCTATTTATAAAGGGGGAGAGGGATCTTTTAGAATAAAATAGTAGAATTAAATATTATTTCACCAAATTTTGATCAAACATTTTATTAAATTATAAGAGGGTTGTGTTTTATTAGAAAATGTGATATAAAAATATTCATTTAACTTACATCAGTATTAAAAATTCATTCATAATTCCTTATTATAAAATATAATAGTTGTACAACACTTATTTAAAATTAATTTTCCTTAAAATACTTTACTATTCATGATAAATACAAAAAATGAACTTTGAATAATCGATGTGATAATTCCAAAAAAAAATACAATTCCAAAAATTATACATTTTAAGTGTATATATCTAATTTTTAAACTTCTTATAAAAATTATTATTATATTGAATAAAAGAAAAAGTTATTTACTAATAATGTAAAATATTATTTAAATACGATTATATTGATTTATAAATTATTTATTGATATTTTGATGGTGGTATGTCATTTTTTAATTAATGTTGAAAACTATTTAGACGTTTTATTATTAATTTACCCCAATCATCATTTTAATATTCTACTTTTTTGGTTACTATTCTAATTGTCATGTTACTATTCTAACCAATGGAACCCAATGTGTTTGTGCTGAATTTAATGAAAGTATATGTGGAAGATGGACTATGGAGACCTGTTGAAAATATATATGGAAAGAGGACCAATGTGTGTTGTTGACAATACAAGGTGGTTTTGGATAAAGTGATTCTTAGATTATTATTTTAGATTTATCATTGTATTTATTACAAGGTTGATACATAACAAGGATTGGTTAATGGTTATCATATTATGTTATTGATCCATAGAAATTGGTTTTTGGTGATTCAGGATTTATAGAAAAATTGAATAATTCTAAAAGTAATCCAGAAGTATGAATCCATTATACAGGAAGCCTAGATGGTTATGATAATGTTTGAGGAGTTTTTGCTGAATCTTTGACAAAGGAAGTGATGGACTACCCCAAGGTTAAGGGGTAATAGCTAATAGTTTTTCACCACACCTTAGAAGAGGGTATTTTGATTTAAAATATTACCTATGTAAAAAAATTTACATTAGAGTGGACCATGGTCCAAGATGAAGGCATTTGGATAAAGATTTAGATGACTATGAGATGGCCAAAAAATCCAAACAACAGTGTCCACATCAAAGAAGAGGGCATTTTCTCATTGTATTTTATCCTCTTTAAAAATGGGGAATCCTATAAGGGGAATAATGGAGCTCAAGGTAGTTATATTTGAGTAGGATTTCCAGAATATAGAAAATGGGAGCATCAAATGGCTGAAAATCCAGAGGATTTCAAAATGGTGAAAACTAAATTGTGACACATTCATGGTAGTTAGAGAGAATCCCTTTCAAAATGGGAAGCCAAATATGGGTGTGGAGACAATAATATAAAGAAATTGTTTTATACATAATGTTTTTGAAGTGGCATAAAAAATAATGAGACCATCATGGTTTCCAATATTTTAAAAGGAATTTATTATAAAGATTCACTACACCATACTATGGTGTTGAGAGGAATGTTTCTTTACGATGATTTTTTTAAGAGACGTATTGAGTATTCCATGGTGATTATCAAAATTTTATATTGGTGGTGATTTAGTAGATAAATTAATCTAGCTTTGTTAAAAATTACATGAATCAATAATAAATGATTCCAAATAATGATTATTTAAATTCAATCCATCATTCAAGAAAATTTATGGGTTCATTTAATGATATTCCTTTGAAGTAATTTAATATTAATTATATCATGTCAAAAAGGTGAAATACTGGCCGTATTAAAGTTACAAGAATAAAGATATACTTGAATTATGGTGATCCTCTATATTATGTGAAGTTTATGTACTCTATTTTTTTTGTAGATATATCACCAAAGTTTCCATAGTATTTATTATACTAAGAAAAGTGAAATACAGATTGAGTGAAACTAGTTGGAATTCTTTATTGAAAATATGGGATTGCAAATCTCATGTGGGGTACTATATTATTAGGGAAAATGGTATAAAATGGAAAATAAGGATTATGATGAGAAAAATTATGTTCAAAATATATGTACATCATTGAGGGAGAGAAAGGAATTGGTACCATCTATTAATATCTTATTTTTAAAATAAAAAAACGAGTTGTAATTTTATAAGTACAACAATATAGAAAGAAGGTAAATTAGAGAAAATGGTGGAGGATAAAAGGAGTTCACTATAATGAATAGTATTTAAAGAAAGATCCATAATACTATACAAGTGCATTATAATCTACATTGGATCATAAATAGGGTTATTATTCTAGGATTTTTTTTCAAAGCACACATTTGAAGGGGAAGTAGTTGTATTCAACAGTGTATATATATAAATTCAAGGATTCACATATCTATACATGTAATCATGATGAATGGACCTACATATCCATAATCTAAGGAATTTATCCAAAATTAGAGAATTGTGAGAGGTATGAGGAAGAGTAGTTTTTCTTAGGTCAAATGTTGTATATACCCAAACAAATCATATAAGGAAGTAAGAGTAGGCATGGAGTAACTAATAATATAGTGTTTCCACCGAACAACAGTGAGCTTAGTTGTTATTTGGTGCATCATCACACTATTTATTTCATTATCCTTAGACTAGTCTAGTGAATGTGATCTATGTAAAAAATATTTGATTCCATTCATTCACTACTTTCCTACTTTTTCTTGGTAATTCTATGAGGTATAGAATAAATATTCATCAAGAAAATAGGTGAACACAGTTCCTTACAATATATAAATATGATCAAAGAAAAAAAATATTATGTTGTTTACCTTTTTTCAGTTGGGATACTCCCTAGTTAATCTAATCCCCATTTTAAGGTTACATGGGCACATATCAGGTTCTATCATATAGAAATATTTCTAAAAATTTTCAAACTATAATAATTTTTGATTTCTTGAACACATGTATTAAATGATCAAACCATCATTTTTCAATGGTGTAAAATTACAAAGGTGGAAAAAAGAGTTTATGGAATGCATGGAATAATTTCTTGTAGTTCTACATTGAAGTGCACTGTGTTGCATTTGTTGTCAATAAGGCATGAAGTTGTCTTGGAATGAATGGATGTCAAGGAGTCAAGATGTGAATGTCAAAGGATGTGATGGTGATGGTGGTGAAGGAGAATGGCCATGGTACTAAGATGCATGTCACTTAGGAGATTCACTAAGTGGTATTGGAAATTGTGGTTGAAACATTCTCCATGAATATCTGACGATTGTTGAGCTGATCATTAAGTTCCAAGAACTTGTATCAAGATGATACAAAGTCACAACATGATTAGAAGACCATGCATTTTAGTGAAAATGCATGAGGAGTTGAAAGGAGTTCCATCCACAACTACTAAGTGGATGATGTGCATTAATGAAGTCCATGCACTATCACTTAGTGCATGTGAACATGAAGATGATCCAATTGATCTCTGATTAGATCAATAAAGAACATTGAAGATTATAAGTGATTCAGGAGTTCGATTGATGAAGATGAACCTTTTGAATTCCATATCCTAAGTGAAGATCATGTGAGGAGAAGAAATGGAGGAATTCTTAAGATGAAGAAGAGAAGATAAGAATAATAGAGGAGGAGGCATTTGGCATTTAGAATTGGTATTTTTCATGGAGGACTTTTTTTTGACAAAGTATTATTTGTTACTTTGCCAAAAAATTGGCCAGCCCGTGGACACCTTGAGGGTTCAACCCCAAGGCACATGTGGGCCTAAGGCGCCACGCCCAAGGGGGAACCCGTGGGGCGAGTCCATGGCGGCAGGACGCACCCAAGACACCGCTAGGCGTCTGGGGCACGCCCGGAGGAGCACGGCAGGGGCGCATGAGCGCACCCGAGTGTGCATAGTGGGCGCTAGGAGCGCGCCCGCAGAGGCGAGAGTGGGCGCAGAGCGCGCCCGCAGAAGAACACGGTGCAGGGCGGCACCGTGGAGGGAGAGAATTCAACTGAGCCGGTTGGGGGAGCGCTTAGGTGATAAGGCGCGGAGAAACCGGGCGCCGTTTCGATGTGGGACAAACATTTTTGCCGCGGAGCGAATCCCAGCCGCTCATCTAATCGCGTGGACGATCTAAGCCACACATCTAATCCGCCGCGGCCCATCCTGATCGTGACGGTCCAAATCTTCGATCCGACGGCCGTGGCTCGTCTTCCACCTCGAGCTCGAGCCGAGGACACCCCGAAGCCTCCCGTGAGCTCTGTCGAACCAGGAGCAACCCGAGCAAGGTTTTTGAGATTCCGGCCATCTCTCTCGAAGCCGAAGACACCCTCATGCTCGTCTGACCATAACGAACTCATGCATGCATTAAAATGTTGCATACATGCATCGAGAAAGAATTCGGACTTCAGCCGAGGCAAACGGAGTTGCCGAGGCCATGTGGTGTTCGTGTTATGCATGGACCGGTTTTTAATGAAGGCCATGCACACGTTCGAAGCATGCATATGGAGGAGGAAAATAAAGAAGAAGGAAGCCACGTGAAACAGAGAGGAAACCAGATTTGAAAGTTTTTTAAAGATCCGAAATCTTCGGGTTTTTGAATTTATAACCACGCGGAAGTTTTTAGGATTCTCTACCTATAAAAGGAGAGGCTGAGACCTCATTGTTGCTTGCTGAAACCCTATTGAAAATCTGAGTCCCGTGAGAGCTCTGCCTCGCGAAGTTGAAGCCTCTGTGCAATTATATTTGCGCGGCTGAAGTTCTCGGTGCCATCCTTGGCCCGAAGGTGTTCCCTGCGCGCTAATCCTTTGCGCGACAGGAAGGAGAGGAGCTTGCGCGACCTTGCGCGCTCCCTCTGTGCACCGTGCCCCCTGCGCGGTAGCACTTGCGCGCCCGCGGTGCCTTTCACCCGTGGCTAGTGCGGCCTAGAGGCCTTGCGCCCTTGCGCGGCTAGTGGGACCAAGTGTGCCTTGCGCTTTGAAGAAGAAGAGAGGCCGCGACTCATACCTTGTGCTCTTTGAAGAAGAAGTGGAAGTGGCCGCACCCTTGCGCGCCAGGTTGCACCAAGTGCACCTACGCGGCAGTGGGAGAAGAAGAGGTGGCCACTTGTACTCATTGGACTTGCGAGCCCTTTTTGAGATAGGAGAAGCTACACGAGGCAGTAGGGTTTCGGGTTGTGTGTGCAAGACAAGTGGAAGTGCCTTTGGCTAAGTGTGTGCACAAGAAGTGGGAGGCCGAGACCACACCATTGTGTGTGTGTGAGATAGTGAAGAAGTAAGCCGAGGCCAAGTGTATGCAAGTGGGTGAAGTGAAGACCACACATTTGTGTGTGTGTGAAAACTTGAAGAACCACCTACGGCCCAAGTGTGGGCAAGAATAGAGGAGTAGGCCAAGATCAAGTGTGTGCTAAATGAAGAATTTGTGTGTGCTTAACAAGTGACAAGTGAAGGCCGAACCTAGTGTGTGCACTAAGAAGTGTGTATACACATAGAAGAAGAAAAGGGAGGACTCACACTAGAGTATAACACACTTCTAAGTGTGTAGCCAAATTGAATAAAGTGTGTGAAGTTCAAGGAGTTGGTGTGTGCTTAAAGTGTTACACCCTTTAAGGGTTTATTGAACCAAGAGGAGAAAGAGGAGAGTGCATGCATGCATGCATGCACGTGCACATGTGAACAGAGCCAAATCAGTGGTGTGCATTTTAGTTAACCAAGACCAGGAGGTTCTTGAAGAATTTGAGGAGCCATGCTATCAGTGCATGAAGAAGCAGAGATGCCATGCACTCAGTGCATGAAGTTGAATTGATGTGAGACTGGACCAGACTGAAGTTAAAGACATCAATTGTCTGATTATTCAGTAATTGGAGAGAGGCCAGGTCATCCTTAGAAGAAGGAGATAAATCCTGAGCAAGACGAGAAGACCTGATCAACTCAAGTGATCAGAGGTACAGGGCAAGGCCAGCAGTCTATATCCCAGACTGCTGAAGATACTTGAAGAAGCTTAAAGAGAATAAGAGCTACTCGTGTGACTCGAGGAGCCAGGAGAAGACCCTGTGGGACTCAGGGAGAAGAAGTCTTCAGTGGGATTCTGGAGCAGGCCAGTGGGACTCTGGTAACACTGTGGGACGCAGTATAAAGACCCTCCTGTGGGACTCAGGAGAGATACAGTGGGACTCTGTATCGACCATTGTAATTTTAACAGGTTATAATGGAGAATCCATGCTGGGAGAGCATGGCAAGGATGTAGGCCTTTGGTGCCGAACCTTGTAAATCCTTGTGTCCAGTGCCTTTACATTTACTACATCATTCGTGGAAAGGTGAGAGATACAAGAAGAGTGGATCGAGGATTTAACCAGCCATAGAGGTTTAATTGATAAGGAATCAATTAGTAAAATGTTTTTAAGGGATCACTGATTCACCCCCTCCCCCTCTCAGTGATTCACACTGATCTGGGCACTTCAATTGGTATCAGAGTGAGGTTACCTCTAAAAGATCCAAGGGAGTCTTTATGAAGTGCAGATTTGAGGAAATGAGCGACCAGCCTCAAATGGAGATATCTTCCAAGACTCAGAAAAATAGAAAGAAGAAACAGGCCAAGAAGATGAAGAAAGCATGTCCTAGCTATGATGAAGTTGAAACAATGAATGATCTTCAGAGTGCACTCAAATATCTTCAGAAGACAGTTCCCATGGAAGTGGCAAAGTTTATAGCTACAGGCATCCATGATCTTCATGAAGAAAAATCACAGTTAGAAGAAGAAGCCAATGCAATGGAAGATCAATTGGCAAAAAGGGTTGGCATAACCAAGACTCTCAGAAAGCTGGTGAAGGCTAAAGATGAAACCATTTTCTTTTGCAATGAAAGAAATGAAGACACTACTGAAGAATTGCAAAGAAGCATTTCTGAGAATGAATTCTTCAAGACAGTGGTCAAAGATGTTTACCATGCACTGGAGAAGAGGCATAGAGTTTCAATGAATGTCAGAGATGCTCAACTTGAAGACAAAGTCAAAATGGTGAAGGAGCTTGACAACTCATTGCATGAAATAAAGAAGGTGCATGATGACCAAATGGAACAGCTGAAACAGAATTGGGAAGGTAGGCTAAAATTGGTTGAGGATGAGAAGAACTCCCTCAACATGAAATACTTTGTACTGGAGGTGATATTGAAAAATCAGCAATCACCCAAATCCAAAACCTCCCAGTCAGCTGGTAGAAGAAATGTTGCCACTCAAGTGAGCATCGAGAAGGATGATTCTAAAAGAAGGGCATCCTCTAGTGAAAGTGCAACATATTCTAAGAAGAAGGTTCCATCCATCTGGATGAGGAAGGTGAAGAAGCAGGGCTCTCCTGAAACAACACAACTTGTCAAGAAAAGTACCCTACAATCAGAAGGACTGAAGAGGTCAAGATTCGTGGGACAATGCTGGTGTTGTAACAAGTATGGGCATTGTGCAAAGGATTGTTGGTACAATCCACTGAATGCCAAAGCACAGAGGAAGCCCATGACTTGGGGGAGCAAGCCAGAGGAAAAGAAGCAACATCCACAGGTCCAGAGACATCTGTTTACTGCAAATAGATTTGGATTACTTGACAACATCTGGGATGGTTGCAAAAGTGGTCAACAATTTGATACATGTCAATCTCCGAATGTATCCAAAGCTGGAAAGAAGAGAAGATCACAGAACCTGGCTAAGAGAGATTCCTTGGGAAGCAAGCAGAAGAAAGTGGAAGATGCTCCCAAGAAGAGTTTTAAGAATGAAGAGAAGTCCTTGGAATTCAAATCCAAGAAGGGTGATGCATACAGAAGGACCACCAAGAAATTCTTCTACTGTGGGAAGAAAGGACATATCATGGATCTTTGTAAAGAAGCCATGAAATTAAACAGAAGCAGACTGGACTCAAAAAGACAATCAATCCAGAAGAAGAAGAAGGGATTGATTGAAAACAAGTTGCCTAAGAAAGGTAGCTTGACAGCATCTAAGGAACCATGTGGAACTTCCAAAACTGAGGCCACTCTTCCAAATGATTTACAAGTCATATGGCCAAATCAGTTGCAACTTTCCAAAGATCTGCAAAAAGCTGAAGATAAAGTTCTGGGAATTGCTAAGGCAAAAGGGAAGAAGAAGATTTCACATGAAGATATTTCGAGAACCACACCAGCACAATCATCATTGAAGATCAAATGTGCAAGTGTGAAGAATGGTGAAAATGGGACATCTAGGTTGAGAGAATCTTCTCAACCTTGTTGTTCACATTGATGAACCAAGGAGGTTCCATCTTATTCCCTTATACTATTGGTATTTACATGTGCTGACATTGCAGGGAATTGAAGATGATGGTCATTCTCATCTGGAGGATGGTTTGGACAGAATGGAGTGCACCCCTTGAGGGGGAGACAATCTGAAGAATATGATGTTCTGAAATTAATATCATCTTGAGAAAGTAGATGAAAGGGGGAGCTTTATCTTTGCACCTGAACATTCTAATGTGTTTTGTGAAGTATGTGCAGGATTCAGCAATTCATTGAATATCTGAAAAATTTCAAACCCCTAAGCATGATCTCATATGTACAGTGAATGATGAATAGCATTGAGTTCCTTGGTTACATCACTCTTGTTTTCTACACCGGGTTAGCCCAAGTAGACTTAGAGGTGATTCACTAAAGGTTCTTTGCTAAAGAGAACATGTGGCATCATCCCTCTCTTTGTGATTTTTAAAGAAGATGCTATTCGAAGGGAGGAAGAGATTTTTTTTAAAGAGAACCACACCACACCTTTGCATTTGATTGCCAATAAGGGGGAGAAAATATTGGCACACATATTGACCCATTCATATGTGTTGAAGGAGTGTATTGACAACAAATACAAAGGGGGAGATTGAAGTGCACTGTGTTGCATTTGTTTTCAATAAGGCATGAAGTTGTCTTGGAATGAATGGATGTCAAGGAGTCAAGATGTGAATGTCAAAGGATGTGATGGTGATGGTGGTGAAGGAGAATGGCCATGGTACTAAGATGCATGTCACTTAGGAGATTCACTAAGTGGTATTGGAAATTGTGGTTGAACCATTCTCCATGAATATCTGACGATTGTTGAGCTGATCATTAAGTTCCAAGAACTTGTATCAAGATGATACAAAGTCACAACATGATTAGAAGACCATGCATTGTAGTGACAATGCATGAGGAGTTGAAAGGAGTTCCATCCACAACTACTAAGTGGATGATGTGCATTAATGAAGTCCATGCACTATCACTTAGTGCATGTGAACATGAAGATGATCCAATTGATCTCTGATTAGATCAATAAAGAACATTGAAGATTATAAGTGATTCAGGAGTTCGATTGATGAAGATGAACCTTTTGAATTCCATATCCTATGTGAAGATCATGTGAGGACAAGAAATGGAGGAATTCTTAAGATGAAGAAGAGAAGATAAGAAGAATAAAGGAGGAGGCATTTGGCATTTAGAATTGGTATTTTTCATGGAGGACTTTGTTTTTGACAATGTCTTATTTGTTACTTTGCCAAAAAATTGGCCAGCCCGTGGACACCTTGAGGGTTCAACCCCAAGTCACATGTGGGCCTAAGGAGCCACGCCCAAGGGGGAACCCGTGGGGCGAGTCCAGGGCGGCAGGACGCACCTAAGACACCGCTAGGCGTCTGGGGCACGCCCGGAGGAGCGCGGCAGGGGCGCATGAGCGCACCCGAGTGTGCATAGTGGGCGCTAGGAGCGCGCCCGCAGAGGCGAGAGTGGGCGCAGAGCGCGCCCGCAGAAGAACACGGTGCGGGGCGGCACCGTGGAGGGAGAGAATTCAACTGAGCCGGTTGGGGGAGCGCTTAGTTGATAAGGCGCGGAGAAACCGGGCACCGTTTCGATGTGGGACAAACATTTTTGCCACGGAGCGAATCTCAGCCGCTCATCTGATCGCGCGGACGATCTAAGCCGCACATCTAATCCGCCGCGGCCCATCCTGATCGCGACCGTCCAAATCTTCGATCTGACGGCCGTGGCTCGTCTTCCACCTCGAGCTCGATCCGAGGACACCCCGAAGCCTCCCGCGAGCTCCGTCGAACCAGGAGCAACCCGAGCATGGTTTTTGAGATTCCGGCCATCTCTCTCGAAGCCGAAGACACCCTCATGCTCGTCTGACCATAACAAACTCATGCATGCATTAAAATGTTGCATGCATGCATCGAGAAAGAATTCGGACTTCAGCCGAGGCAAACGGAGTTTCCGAGGCCATGTGGTGTTCGTGCTATGCATGGACTGGTTTTTAATGAAGGCCATGCACACGTTCGAAGCATGCATATGGAGGATGAAAATAAAGAAGAAGGAAGCCGCGTGAAATAGAGAGGAAACCAGATTTGAAAGATTTTTAAAGATCCGAAATCTTCGGGTTTTTGAATTTATAACCACGCGGAAGTTTTGAGGATTCTCTACCTATAAAAGGAGAGGCCGAGACCTCATTGTTGCTTGCTGAAACCCTGTTAAAAATCCGAGTCCCGTGAGAGCTCTACCTCGCGAAGTTGAAGCCCCTGCGCAATTATATTTTCACGGCTGAAGTTCTCGGTGCCATCCTTGGCCCGAAGGTGTTCCCTGCGCGCTAATCCTTTGCGCGACAGGAAGGAGAGGAGCTTGCGCGACCTTGCGCGCTCCCTCTGTGCACCGTGCCCCCTGCGCGGTAGCACTTTCCCGCCCGCGGTGCCTTGCACCCGTGGCTAGTGCGGCCTAGAGGCCTTGTGCTCTTGCGCGGCCAGTGGCACCAAGTGTGCCTTGCGCTTTGAAGAAGAAGAGAGGCCGCGGCTCATACCTTGTGCTCTTTGAAGAAGAAGTGGAAGTGGTCGCACCCTTGCGCGCCTGGTTGCACCAAGTGCACCTACGCGGCAGTGGGAGAAGAAGAGGTGGCCGCTTGTACTCATTGGACTTGCGAGCCCTTTTTGAGATAGGAGAAGCTACACGAGGCAGTAGGGGTTCGGGTTGTGTGTGCAAGACAAGTGGAAGTGCCTTTGGCTAAGTGTGTGCACAAGAAGTGGGAGGCCGAGACCACACCATTGTGTGTGTGTGAGATAGTGAAGAAGTAAGCCGAGGCCAAGTGTATGCAAGTGGGTGAAGTGAAGACCACACATTTGTGTGTGTGTACAAACTTGAAGAACCACCTACGGCCCAAGTGTGTGCAAGAATAGAGGAGTAGGCCAAGATCAAGTGTGTGCTAAATGAAGAATTTGTGTGTGCTTAACAAGTGACAAGTGAAGGCCGAACCTAGTGTGTGCACTAAGAAGTGTGTATACACATAGAAGAAGAAAAGGGAGGACTCACACTAGAGTATAACACACTTCTAAGTGTGTAACCAAATTGAATAAAGTGTGTGAAGTTCAAGGAGTTGGTGTGTGCTTAAAGTGTTACACCCTTTAACGGTTTATTGCACCAAGAGGAGAAATAGGAGAGTGCATGCATGCATGCATGCACGTGCACACGTGAACAGAGCCAAATCAGTGGTGTGTATTTTAGTTGACCAAGACCAGGAGGTTCTTGAAGAATTTGAGGAGCCATGCTATCAGTGCATGAAGAAGCAGAGATGCCATGCACTCAGTGCATGAAGATGAATTGATGTGAGACTGGACCAGACTGAAGTTAAAGACATCAATTGTCTGAGTATTCAGTAATTGGAGAGAGGCCAGGTCATCCTTAGAATAAGGAGATAAATCCTGAGCAAGACGAGAAGACCTGATCAACTCAAGTGATCAGAGGTATAGAGCAAGGCCAGCAGTCTATATCCCAGACTGCTGAAGATACTTGAAGAAGCTTAAAGAGAAGAAGAGCTACTCGTTTGACTCGAGGAGCCAGGAGAAGACCCTGTGGGACTCAGGGAGAAGAAGTCTTCAGTGGGATTCTGGAGCAGGCCAGTGGGACTCTGGTAACACTGTGGGACGCAGTATAAAGACCCTCTTGTGGGACTCAGGAGAGATACAATGGGACTTTGTATCGACCGTTGTAATTTTAACATGTTATAATGGAGAATCCATGCTGGGAGATCATGGCAAGGATGTAGGCCTTTGGTGCCGAACCTTGTAAATCCTTGTGTCCAGTGCCTTTACATTTACTGCATCATTCGTGGAAAGGTGAGAGATACAAGAAGAGTGGATCGAGGCTTTAACCAGACATAGAGGTTTAATTGATAAGGAATCAATTAGTAAAATTTTTTTAAGGGATCACCGATTCACCCCTCCCCCTCTCAGTGATTCACACTGATCTGGGCACTTCATACATGAATTTATTATTGAACTAAGTTTTTTGTTGAGATGACATGGATTAGTATTTGATAAATACAAAGAAACATGCATATTTATGAATCTATAAAAAATGAATTACAAAATGATTTAAATAAGTAAAATTGAAATGAAATTTATCATATAATGTTATCAAAATATATGTGGATGAAATTCGTAGAACTAGATGGAAACTAATTCATTATTAAGTTAGATTTTAGAACTCTCCAATATGAAATCTTAATGAGAATAGTTGGTGAAGAATTAATTATGTCAAAAGGAAAGATAATGTAGAGGAATAAAAAATAGTAAACTCTTGAGAATATGTTCTTTACACTAAGGTAATTAAGTTTTAATCCACTATTATATCTAATTTTAGCCCTGATTTATAAAAATCATGGGTACTAGACGTTTCAAACTCTATCTTTGAGTTTAAATGAATAAGTTATTTTAGTTCGGAAATGGAAACAACATCATGTTTCCCATTAATGAGTTCTTTAGGTAGTGGAAAATAGGATATCCAATCCTTATAAGAGATTGTAGATGAATGGGAATTCATGTTGTAAGTATATTATTCCATAATTTATGATGTTTCTTATGATAAAATGGATAATGTTTTTAAAATAGTTATGACATTTGAAATCATAAATATGTGAGAAAAGATGATATTTTAAATTGATATTCTTAACAAAATTTCATAAGAGATTCGAAGGCAGATGTAACTAAATTGTATTTTAAGGCATTTTTTATCCCCGTAAATACACATCGTGAATAAATAAGGATACATGGGATGGATTTTTCCACTAAGTTAAAGTAAATTACTTCCCAAATAATGGTCAAAGATATGTGGGATAATGGACTTGATGAAAATTTGACAGCCTCAAAAGAGAAGATGAAGATTCCACTAAATGTAGCCTTAATTGGAGAAGTTAACAAAAATTCAAACCTAAAATTTGTATGTAAATATAATTCACTTTCAAAATATAGATATAAATATTAGTTTATTAAAAAAATCAAAGGAGGCTCTCAAAATAATTTTTTTACTAATATCTACTATTATAAAATCTTTAATAGAATTATGAAGATGTTTTTCAAATCCAACAGTCACAATTATGAAAGAAAACTAATTGCCTCTATATCTCAATTTAAAAAATACATAATATATTATGAATACTATAATAAATTATTTATAATTTCGATCATAGATTATATTTAAAGGGGTTTATACTGGATGAAATATTTAAAGAGAAAAGATTATATAAGGGATTATTCAAAAACAATCAAATACAAGAGAAACCATACTATGGAAAAAACCAATTATGATGGAAAATGGTTCACTATTTTGGAGGGAAATATTTTATTTAACAAACTAATTATCACTCACCCAAATTTCAATTCTCATGAAATATATCATTGAAATAATGAAGACATATATGGAAATATAAGTAAAGAGTTCTACCAAATGTGATAAAGGGAAAGAAAATGGGAAGAGGATTCCAAAAATAATGAATTATTCTAAGACGGAATTCATATCCCTTATGAAATAGGCATACCAAATTTTTCTTAAAAAACCAACTCTAAGGAATTAAAATAATTATAATGAATGTTTCAATCAATGGTGGAGTAATATTTATAAATAAGGTATTAGGAATGAATCATTGGTGAATGAATAAAGATGTAATAATTATCTCACAATGGAAAAGAATCCAAATCCAAAATAAAATATCCAAAAATAAATATGTGTCAGTGGGATCATAGGATGATTATACCCTATATCATATTGAATAACATCACCGTTGAGGATGATATAAAATAATTGAATGTTTAAATTTTTTTAATATTCCATTCCCAAAAACTATTAAATAGAAACAGAATATGTAAATAAAAAGGGGTTTCCCCTAATAATTGATATATTCCTCTACATGGGAAATTTTAATGTACCTCTCACCCCACATGCTTTTGTTGTTCCTAATTATTTTTAATGTGGTGTTGAATTTATGAGGTACATGGTATATATGGTATATATTCTTGAAATCTTGAAATTTTTTTATATGTTGAAATGTTTTAATATTTAAGGGAATTTTTTATTGGAAGTGGTGTGTAGTAGTATCTATTTTTATAAAAATGAATTTTGACGATTCAAGTCAGGAAAGTTTTCATGTGAAAAAATTCATGAAATTTCATAAATGGAAAGATGAAATTGGTCAAAGCCTTCTTGAAACAATTAGTGACTTCTTTATAAAATATGTAATTTAATAGTGTTTATTGAGATCCATTTTTATAAGGAATAGGATTCTTATATGATTACGTATATGACGATAAAAGCAGTAATAACATGAAAGTGTTACCTTGTTTATATGTTTATGATTTATTATATTTGGTATTAACTAATTATTTTTCCATTTATTAAATGCTTATATTTAGTCATAGTTATTCTTAATAAGTGGTTTCCCGAATTTTAGAAATAATAATTGGAATCATGATCTGAATAATCATGGGATTTTATGATAAATATTCAAATGATATTAATCCTGAAATATGAATGGGGATTCCTCTGAAGTCTTTGAGGTTACAGTTGTATCACTATGTTGTTTTAAAAAAGGTATCAATTTATTATTTAGGTGGTATATCTCACACTCTTATTATTAAAATTTTATTTATTTACAACTCGATGTGAGTTTTTTTGAGATCATGGGTACTATTAGAAGAAGAAAAAATTAAATTCATTAAATATTAATTTGTATCTAGGTTTTTAGGGAAAAGATATTCCCTAAAAAACCTCATTTTATTGACCAAATGGTTAGAATATAATTGGGTATTCTATCCTTTTTTATGTTGTGAAGAATATTTCCTGATAAAATAATTTCACATCAGGTTGACCATTTAATAATTTGAAGGAAAATAAGTGACCTATGTGATTTTTTTTAGAAATATGGAATATTGTTGTCGGTTTTTTTTCTTGTACAATCATTGATGTCAGATAACAATTGGGTTCATAACTGAAAATCCCAATGATTCCCAAATCCATATCTGGGTACATAACTGGATTTAAAAGGTGGGTGTTTAGTTGGGGATTCACAACCAATGAAACTTAGAGACACGCATTGGTGGAGAGAATGGGTGTTTTGTCTCATTGTACCCTTTTGGTGTAGTGGTTTCAAACTCTGAGACTCTCTTATAGATTTAAGATATTTTTAGGAATCGATTCATAATATCAATACGAGACTGGTTACCCTATCATAATGATCATAATCTATCACCTATTATATTATGGGGATATGTATCTGATTATTGGATCCATATATATCTATATGAGGTTCTTCAACCATTTCATAGTAATTTGAAACTGCTTATTTTTTGAATGCACATAACTAGGGACTCTGAGATTTGTTGCCCTGTCGATAAGTGGTAAATATTATGAGGTGGGAATTAATCCATTTTGAGTAATCCTATGTATCCTGGTTATTTTAGGAATAAAAACCCATTTATTTCATTAAACTCGTGTAGTTTAACATCCTATGAAATGTTCATATTTTTAGGAAATTGGGGATCATATATTCAAACTCTTGTCTCGAGGAGACGTACTATGTATATTGATCATGGTATGAATTAGATTTATCATAGTTGATTTGGATCATAGTACACAGACATATGTGGTAAAATGATAATCCTCGGGGAATGACTGGGTCTCAACGGATGAAATGTTAGATACATGAGGGAACTTAAACTAAACCGGATGCTTATTTTACCTTGGGCCTTGGAATGTGTCATATGTGTCTTGGTAATCATAAGAATCCATGTTCTCATAGTTCATTCATTCCCTTGGAAATATTCCCAAGGTATATTCTGTTATATGGGGGAAATCATATCATGCCACTCATCGGGGAATACATTCATGGTTGGTGTAGATTGATGATATGAATGATATGTGTTTTTTAACTCACTAACTCACCTTAGATAAGATTAGCGTCATAAAAAAGGATAGAAAATAATCAGTATGATCACTTATCGATGTGGGGCCTATAAACCAGGATAACCCTGTGGATATTTGATATAGATATCAATCCTTAGAAAGGAATCCTACGTATCCTAGTTATTGGGGGATTTAGATTCATCATAGTTCAATTAATCATGTCTTACACAGTGATGATGGACAATGATATCAATTCTTGTGATGCTCGATTAACTTTGTGTACATTCATGCATGATATGTTGTTATTGTCCTCTAGACATGCCTTGATTGTCTTCTTGATATGTCAAAAGGTGTATTACTGACACATCCAAATAAAATTGCAAGATCTAGTTGTGTTTTCTATTGGATGTCACATAATTCGGATGTCATGTATGAATATTTTCACATGTTCAAGGATAGAATTTCAAGAATATATTTTAATACCTATTTGGTTTGTCCTGGAATCCATCACAAGATCCTGGATGACATGCCTAGAGGGTGTCACATGATACAGGAGACATTCCATAGTGTCATCAAATAATCTGGATGACATGCTTGGATGTCCTCTTGAGACTCAATGTGATATGTTTGGTGGGTTATTCACGATTCAAGTGAAATGTTTGGGTGTCATTGGGAATTTATTTTGACATGTACGAGGGAGAACCTAAGATCCAACAGACATACCATGGTGCTACCATGAGACTCAACTAATGAGTACTAGTGCTTCTATATGATTCAGGCGACATGTTTATAGGAAATTGAAAGGCTTTGATTGTTATACTAAATAGTTTCAAAAGATTTGGGTGGCATACCCATATAGTGCCATGTTACTTTCTATAACATTTCTAGGGGATATTCCACAATCCAAATATTATACCGTAGGAGTATCACACTATATGACTGACATGAATTTGTATTATTTAATGACCTAGGTGGTTCTTGTGAACCATATGAGGATCATCATAAATTTTATTCACATATTTTACCCATATTTTAGTTATATTTCTTTTATTTTATTGAAAATTACTTATATTTATTCAGTATAACCTTATTTGAAGCCTCACATGATTTAGAAAATCTGCAGGATGTTATTTCTATTATCTACCAAAAGTCCTCCACATGATCTATGAGTGGTAATGTTATGTTCCTATGCATACTACATGATTTCTCTGGTTGTTCACCATATCCTACATAAAAGAAAACTAACCCAATTCTGAGATCAACTTCTCTGAGAATTTTAGCTGATACATGGGTGCATTGTTATGAGGGTCCAAGTATTTCTCATCCACATCAAAAGAAATGCATCTTTTTATTTTGGGGTGGGGGATTTATAGCCATCCACAACCCTATTACTCATCTCATTGTGTTTCAGGAATTGTGAACATCCAGATTGTATTTGGTGGAGGGATTTTGTGTCACACATCTCTAATAAGTCATACTATAGGTTACTTTGGGTGTGTTGCGTTATTTTCCATAACCACGAGACCATATCATCAATTCCCCATATAATGGATTATATCCAATAAAGTGGTCTTTCCGAATCGGGCAGACTCAGAGAGGGTCTTTAATATTTTCAATCCAATATGTCCACATACATTCCCAATATCAGGAGCCCTGTTGAACGGATTTCACATGATTTAAGACAATTTTTCATTGACTTTTCATGAGAGTAGGATGGGTTTCCCTATAAACTATTATAGAAAAAATCGGTTTCTCAAGGTATCTTGTGAGACGGTGATGTTTTGTCACATGATTTTGATTACTACAAGAGGCTCCAACCATCTTCAATTTTTATTTCCATTGTTTATTTTACAATTTTTGGTGATGTAAGGAGGAATTATGAATGTTTTTAGGTCAATATTTCTACCGATAGGTGATGTGACTTGTGAGTTTTACAACCACAATAGGCTCCTATATTTTTAATAGATTCCTCTTATTTTCGGATGATTTTTGTATTTTTCATCTAGTGTCCACTAGTTGAAAAGCTACATGACCTAGTAGAGATTATCTAACTTACACCATGTGATCAGTGATTGTTCAAAGTGATTTCCCAAAATAATAAGGACCGATCAAAGATAATTTGAGGGAAATTTATTAGGCTATGTGCTATGTGTGACCATCTGTATGTCTTTATGTAGGTCATGATTTTGTGTGTCTCTTGGGGGGTTCATGTGATCCGTGTGATAATGGCCACCTTTCTCTTCCTTTTCATTGTGCGGAAAATAATTCAAATTATCATGTATTTCACCCTTTGTTAATTTTTCAATTCTAATTAATGGGAATCACTGAGTGACATCCTTCGGAAAAAATTTCCATAGGGCCAAGGACTCTGTTCCAAGGAAAGTAAATTTCTACCTAAGTCATCGGTGATTTCTCCAATCAGTTTCTTGGGAGATTCTTGGTATACTTGTCAATATATGTTATTCAATGGATTCCCTATAAATAGGGTAGTTGATATGGATTCATTCCCTGGACACACATTTATATAGAGCTCTCTCTCTCTACATCAGTCGCATAATCCTGTCATGAGACCATCCCATAAGAACCCATATTTTTACTTCATCACGAGCCTATTTTGTGAGAATTTCTTCTCAAGGATACATTTTCCCAACTTACTGCTCTAATTAACAATTACCTGAATTTCATTAGTTGTTTGATATTTGGTGGTGGGGATGTTCGATCGTCTTGAGGATTCCACATGATCTTTGTACATGATATTATAATCCCTTTACTAATATGCAGATCACATGACTATGTTAATATCATGAGATTATGAGTCTTATAAGGGGACATGTAGTTGTGCGATGCATTGTGGGTTCATGTGGTCCACGAGATAATCATGAGTTAGGTTATTCACAAATCTTTTATGTAATTCATGAATTCCTATTTTTGTTCATGTCATGTGTTTGATGTCGTATGAATTTTATATCTTTTATTTGAGAAAACATTAATTTATTTTCTATCATATGCCATTTATTTCTGTTTAGATGGATTCTAGATCACATAATGGTTCCTCTGATATAGAAAATCAATGTTCCATGGTCTCTAGAAACCATAATTCTTGCCCATGATACCATGTGAATTCTAATAATAGTGATTTGGAAAAGCTTCTTCCATTTGATCTTTAAAATTATTCTTTATTATAAAGGCTTCTTCTATAAAAGTACCTATTTCTAAATGATATTATCATTCCTTATTAAAAATCCAATCTACCATATTGTTGTGGATCAACATCCACTACAAATATTAAGAAGAATTTTTCTCAGGATGGGCGACCTATTGTAACTCAATCCTGGGGGTTGTCTTATATGTTGGAAAATTATCCCTTTGGTCTGGATGGCTGTTATCTTTCTCATAAACATATTTCTTAGATTTATTCACATATATTTGTCTCTTGTTCAAATAATATAGGTGGTGGATGGAGCTCAAAATGGGACATAAATCATTGTGTTAATTTTTCTAATGAATGGGAATGAACCTTATAGGTCTGGAAAAACTACCTAGAGTTCACTGATCATATATATACTATCCATATTTATGAAGTAGTATGGATTTATCACTTTTTTTCTCTCACCAATCTAATCCTCTTAGATAATTGGTCATTTTTTGGTGTCCTATAAGTAATTCATTTCATTTTTTCCAAGGTAATGTGGGACTCAGACTATGGGAGATTTACCAACTGGGTGGGACCACCCTAATAGAGAGGTGTACGATGAATTCCTTCCTTACATAGATGTATGGGATGATACTTTGTTGACACTAGTCCTATACAAGGATTTGATAATCATTTTGAAGTAAAATATTATAAAATATCTGACTAGACACTCTCTTATCTCCTTCAAATATTGGATCTATATTTTCCTTTGTCATAGGGGGTTTATGCCAACTTCTATACACCCCTAGCAGTTATATTCCCAGAAAGTTTGAGATAGTTTAGGTTTATATTGGGCCATTTTGAAATCAATGGATCATACTTCATTGGGATATCAAGTGAAGTAAAATATCACTCTAATTTTTAGGATGTAGGAATTTGTGCCCATGTTATTGAACATGTGGGTTTTCCTAGCTGGGGAACCACATTAAGGAATCTAGGATGGTACACTAGTGATGGATACATTGTTATTATAATGGTAGTTCTTTAATTTAAAAGTTCCATCCCCTTCATGTCTTTAATAACTATAAGGAAATATTCAAAATGTAGTATCCACTATATGATTTTTGGTCCTTTTCAGTTTTTATTTGGAATGATAGCAGAGAATTATAATTTCATTGAATACTAAAATTCCCCCAAGAACCCTAATTCCCTATCTCTTCATTTGTTTCTGAACATATCTAGGGTCGTGGCTATTTTAGTATTATCTATCGAGGTTACATATGTTTCGATTCTGCCTGATAGATTTTATTTAAACCCTTAGCACACACCTAATTTTACAATTATTTACAACGATAGTGTATATCTCAAAAAATGGTCTAATAAGATATCCCTTTGGGATTGGGTTCTTACAAAGAGTGTGGATGCGATGATTGTCTTTGATCCATATATACCTAATCAATTTTCTAATTTCTTTGCCTGCACTAAAAGGACCTACCATTTTTTTTATTGCGTTGCTGTGAGAGGAGTGAAACACCCCAAGATCATCTACCAATTTCATATGATGTTGACTCATTATGATACTGATATTGAGATCATTATTCGGTTTACAAGAATTCATTCTTTTCTAGCTCTGGATTATTTTCTAGGCATGAGTAGAAGACTATATGGGTGTTCTTATAATCTGATTGGTTCATCATGTGGAGAAGAAATTTTCAACATAAAACCCTATATATGTGGAAATATTATAGTTGATTCAGGATATCAGTCAGACATTGAGTAATCTAATTATTCTAGAGATGAAAATCCTGATAGAGTAATAGAATCTATCATGGAAATAATCCTTCTGAATCAAAAAAAAATGATGCATTTATTGAGAGGATGATATGAAGAGCCACGTATCCTTCCATCTTACTCGGCTATTCCTCCTTCTCGTGTTACCTACCATTAGTCATTTAAGCTCAGACATGGTGTAGGCTGATTTGTCAGCAGATTCATTCCTTGGGTATAGATACTCCTTTAGAAACATTTCCTTACTAGTGTGAAATCCTTCATCAATAGTTTAATGAATTTTTGGGGAATCTGTTTTTTATCTCAAAAAAATCAATGAAATAATAATAAAACAATACCCTCACAATGATATATTTGGCCACAAATAAGAGAATTTTGTGAGACATTGAAGAAAAGACTCCCCTTTCTAGATAGATGAAGGGGTATCTAAATTCACTAGAGGAGAGCCTCTAGTTTATTTCTTATTTGGAAGACTATAAAGATGTCTAGACTATGAATATATAGAGATTTTTTGAAATCATATCTCTCTTGAGGTATGGCCTCTCAGTATCATCATCCTCATTAGAAAATTCTCAAAATAGAGTTTATGAGCTTAAAACATTAGTTGAGACTCACTATCCTAGTGATAAAGTAGATGATGTGGGGTGGGTGGAACATTAGAATTCAATTAGTGCATCTTACAATACTATTTCCAAATAGAATAGTTCAGAAGATCGAATCTTATTATAGTTCAATGGGATAAGTTTTTATGAGATGTTTTTAGAGACTCTAAAAATGAGGATATTCTTACACTTTCTTGTTATCAATGAATGGAGTTTCTAAACCCTTCATGTTACTATCCATGTTTTCTTTCATACCAGATATTTCATAGATCTGACTTTATAAAAATCACCAATGATACCCATCCTTTGTATAGTGCATGTAAAAATGAATGCCCAAATTTCAATGTTGAAGTTCTAATATATTTTATTCTGAAATGACCATGAATGATCACTAACACCATATTCCCCATTAAAATTTCTATTCTATCTATATTGAGATTACCTGATTTTAAAATGGATAATTTGGTAGAATATATGTCTTGGAGGGGGATTTTTTTTCAAAACTGATATGCATGGTGATCATTAAATTATTTTTTCTAAATCCATATAGTGGACCTTACATTATTTTTCATTATTTAAAACTAATTCATTGTCATGATATTGTTTATAGTATTTAAGATCAGACCATAAATCATTGTTTTTTATGGTCTTTTATCTTAGACCTTCTACCACTATAGTTTATGATCTTTTATCTCAGACCTTCAATTGTTGTATTTTAGGGTTTTTTAGCTTAGACCTTCTATCGTAGTAGTTTAGGTTATTTTAGCTCATGCATTTAATTACTATAGTTTATAGTATTTTAGGTAGGACCATCTATTTTAATAGTTGAGTTCTTCTAGCCCATCCCTTATATTTTTATTGTTTAATGTATTTTTTATTGGACTATAAAATTAGATGCAGTTTAAAATCTTACTCACAGGACTAGATCAATGATCTTGGAATATGCTGCAAACATTCCATTAATTTCCAAAAACATAATATTATGTTGAGCTCCTCCATGGTGTTTTGATGCTGATGTGTATTATAGTACCATTCCTACAAGTAGGAGGTTCCATTTATTGGAATGTTCAAATATCTTATGTTATGGTATCATTTTCAAATATATGTGTGTCCACAGTTTTCTAATGGTAATGGAAGATTTATGGTGGTAATAATGGTTGAGGGAGGATTTTTGGACCCACCTAGATAGTTGTAATGTGTATGATGTAGTCATGTGCCCAAAATCAGGAATGAATGGATTATATAATGGGTCATACATATTAGGGATGACCCAGGATACCCTATTGTACCGGGTTCTGTCATGGTGTCATCGGGGGTCACTAATATTGGAGTTCATTTCCTATTTGGAGGGTATTCCTCTAGCTAGTAGGTCTCATCTATTTATGTCTTTCTATAATTATCAAACATAGATATCCCTACACTTTTATAGAGGCCCTAAAATATTTGGGAAGACTCGTGTGTTTGGATAATGAAGTTGGGTATAAAGGAAAACAATCGTGAAAGGGTTCTAGTACCTTGGAAAAATATAGCTTTTAATTTTTAAAACTCGATACCTATTCCATGTGGTTTCAAATCACAAGGATTGGTCCATCAAAAGGTTTAGTAATAGAGTATTTCATTCCTTCCTTTATAAAGGGTACAAAATATGGTGACATAACATCATGGATGTTGAATCTTCTTGAATAGTCTAGTTGCGGAAATTGAAATCAAGTTATAAGAATGACAGAGTTGACTAGAGATGGGAACCTATGTGTATAGGTCTACCATCAGAGATGGTAGCACCCTATAATATTCCAATAGGTAGATATTATAACTTATGGATTTATGGTGGTCCGTCCTAGGTTCTAATGCTCCATTTAGAAGAGAAACACATTGTTACCAGTCTTCTACGGGGAGTTTTCTCTATCTCATACTTCAATGGCATGATGGTAGTTCATGAAATTTATAACACATTAGAAGGGTTTTAATACCCAAAAAAGGTGTGTACCCTCTGAGAGGGAATATTCTCAGGGAAAAAAGATGCGATAAACCATTACTCTTACATTTTCAGGGACTAGGGGGTCTAGTGTGCATATAATGGACTTTACTGGGGCTACATAGTAGGCCCTATGAGATATTTTTTTTTAATTTTTGTGACCTATTTTCTTCATAAACTCTAGAGATGAATATTTTAGAAAGTGATGAAATGATTATTGTTTAGGACACTATTTATGGGTTTTCAACCTAACAAGTTATATTACGCTTTCTATATTTGTTGAAGTTCTTACGATTTGGACCATTATAGACTTATGGTTTAAGTTCATTAAACTTTTAGCAATATTGAATGCAGTTTATGGTTATGAAGCACATGGACCTGCTATGGGGGATGTTACACAGGAGCCTAATTTGGATACCCATGTTCAAGAGTACCCCAAAATCCTTTTGAGTGGGAGATGAAAATGTTGTAAACCATGGATTTAATTTCTTATGTTATTAGGAATGATATGGGACAATAATATTGGGGATTTACTAGAACACCCTCTTGTGTTGGGATCCTCCATACGGATTTTGGGCTCACAATGATTAGAAATACCTCCTTACAGAGCCAATATATCCCTAATTGGTAGGTATCAGTCCTTATGCATTGATAATATGGTAATGTAGAGAGATCTATTTTCCATTACATTGGTCATGAAAGTTTTGTGGCAACCTGGGGTTCTCAAGACACAAAGTGTGGTATATGGATCGAGAAATCAAAAAGATAGTGCAAGCTCCCTATACTCTAGTTGACTAGGGTAAGCCTCTTTTAGTCATTTGATAAGGAATCAAAATGACTAACTGTCTACATAGTTTAACATCATATAGTAGGGCTGTACATTATTCCATACAGATTTTAACATAATTAGGTAAGTACCTATTTGTTTCCTTATAGGTTAAAATATTGTGGTTTGGATGTTTTTGTGCAATTTTAATGTCATTCGACCAGGCTATTTTTCTTTCAATTTAACATCATGTAGAAAGGAAATTTTTTTGGGTTTGTATTAAGGTCATGCAATGTGGACATTTTTTTGGGAATGTTTGATGTCATTTTACTATGACATTTTAGTTATAGTTTAACATCATGCGGGAAGGAAATTTTTGTTTTACAAATTTTAATGTTAGGATACCATGACATTTTCATCATATTTTAATTTCATGTGGTAATGATGAGGGAAATGATGTGAACAAAATTTCATGATATATTATATTCATGATAAATTCATATATAGATTTAACGTGTACATGGGATAAATGATCTTGTATGACATAGACCTTGTGTACATGGGGTTAATTTTTTATTTTTTGTTATAATTAGTCCATGGATTGTAGATCTATGTGTCATTATGTATATTGTGATTATAAGAATAAATCCAAATGTAGTTCATGAAAGGGTAACTCTCTACACATATCTAAACCGCACATAGAGGTGGACATTGTTTTTATTGATTATTGGAGTTTATCTCAAGAAAGGAAATCCAGGCATCACTAAAAATACTATTATTATAGCAATGAATCCAATCCTATTTCTTGAGAAGGACTATCCATCCAATGTCTGGACTATATATGGAGAGGCGGCATTTTTAGTTTTTTTGTTAATGGACCGAGGATTGTGATCCAGGCATCACTGTGTAACTTAAGATTTTTGGAATCAAGTAACACATAGTTCCGGAATGGATGTATGGTAGGAGACCAAGACTAACAATAGTGGTCCTATTATGTGAGGTCCACAAGAATGTAACATTTCATGTCATTCAAGGGACATCGACTGTGAAATTTTTATATCATGTGGCATGGAATCATGGTATGCAATTGATGGCCCTTCATTCAAGACAATGATGTGAATTTCTTGAGATTTTAGGCCTCATATTTTTGGGATACTCTTACAAAAATTCCTAATCTCACATGAGTTATACTTGGTGTGAGAAATAAGGAATGAAAAGAGATTATATTACCATGAAGAGTCAATTAAGGATATAATAGGGGAATTTTGTATCATGTGGTGGATCGACTAAGATATATGATAGAGGCGTCCCTATGTATCTCTTTGAAAATGATATTCAAGACATTTGTAGTTCTAGAGAACTTGTGATATCTTAATGTAGTGTGGAAGGGACATTATCCATGCAGTTTAACACCTTTTAGTACATATGAGGACCACCTGGCTGGAAAGAAGATAGATTGTTTGTAACTATGTTGTTTTACATCATATAGTAAGGACATTTTCTGTGCAGTTTGGCATCATGTGATAAGGAATAGAATTAATCGATGTGGAAGGAAATGAATATTATGATTGAGCCTAATACTAGAGGTCCATGAATCCAAATGTACCCTCTGATGGTAGGAATCAAGAATCACATAGTTGGAGAAACCGATGTAGTTTAATGTAATGTGGCAAGGACATCAGCCATATAGTCTGACATCATGTGGTTAGGACATGGTTCACTATGTAGTTCAAACTCTTACTACTAGGAAATGAGATGTTTTTCAGTTTGACTTTTTGATTTGAGGATGGCAGATACATTGCAGTTTAACGCCTTATTTCTGTGATGAATTTGTATATTTTTTCATCATGGGGTCAGGATGTGGGGTCACTTTTAGATTAAAGTATTGCTATCAAGATTGATGATTTTTGATGTTTAATTTATTTTTTCTAGGAATATATATGCTTGATGACGACAATGAAATGTATTTCATTAAAAATATCATTTGGGGGGTCATGAAATGCTCCCCACCCATCGTGGCCAATGCGTATGATCAATTTTGATAGAACATATGCATGATGTAAGGCCCCTCCAATATGTGTACCAGTTTGGGAGGCATCTTCCTTGGTATCATTGGGATTCTAAGATCCAATACTAGTTCTCTTTGGAGTAATTAATAGAATAAAACATTATTATTAAGGTATCCTACTATATGATTATTATAACGACCCATACTTTACATACATTGTTAATACTTCAAAAATTGAAGCACACTTATTACAACATATGACAAAACCACAAAGGACCGTATAGGTATAGTGTCTTTAGAAACTGGGAAACATAAACAACTGGTTCATAAATCTTCTAGAGTGTCTCCCATTTATTTCATCATATCTAGGGTCCCTTTTAGCATATTCTACTTAATATCCATCTTCCTGGCCTGGGGAAAAGAAAACATAAAAGGGTGAGCTCAAATGCTCAGCAAGGGCAACTAAAGGAAATAAAAATCATATCATATCTTTTTGAAAATTAAAACCTGCAAAAGAGATCATAATATATTAACATGGAATAAATCATAGAAGTGAAAATGAGATCCCCATAATCATAACATAAAACTTGAATCTTTGTGGCATGCACACATAATCATGGAGATCATTTCTTGTTAGTCATGACTCATTGCCAAGACTATCGTAGTGGACAAAGTCCCTTTCTGAACCGAGTTCACTCCTCGTTTCAGTCCTGTATCACTGAACCGAAATAACCTTCCGTTCCAGCCATGTCTATCTCATGAGATATAAAATCTTTACCCAATGCATTGGAGGGAGATATAGGTCCCACCCATCTTATAATGAATCCTTTCTTATGTGTGCCACATAATCATAAAACATACATCATCGCATAACACATATAACAAAAATGGGATTCTTGAAACATCATGACATCATAAATCAATTCATATATGATAAAGGAATTCATAAACATAATTCCATCACAACATAGTCAAACCAATGTAAAAATATGGATAGAAACAGAACCCTTTATTATCTTAGATGGAAAATAATTTTGATAAAACACTTGAATTGAATTCTTGAGGAAAATATCCTTTCTTCTTCAAAAACATTTTTCCTTTAATAACATGTCATACAACTTTAAAATAAAAGAAGTTGATTAAAAATAAACTTGAAAACTTGTAAAGGAAGCTTCTTTGAAGTAATGTTTTAAAAATCCATTCATGCCGTATAAGTTAAAAAAAACATTCTTCGTACTTCTGTCGGAAAAGTCAAAAAGTACCTCGTACGGAAAAACGACAAAAGATTCCTTTCATATTCTTTACCAAAAACTCACCTAAGGGTAAAATTGGATTTAAACTATTTCAAGTGGATGGAAACAATATTACATATTGAGGGAACATGGATGTGGATGATAAAATACACCCCAGTAAATACTTACGAATAAACAATCTCGGATAAAAATGAGATTGTGATATTTCCCTTACCTTAGGTCCGATTTGCTTTGTTCGTGTCCGAAGATCCTGTATAATGGTTTAAATAATATTATTGACTTATTCCAGAATCATACATATTGATATGATATCATATATGGTCATATTATTAGCTTCTTGTTAGTAATATTTCATTGTTACTTGTTACTCGGGTCTTTATAACTTTTTGTTCTTATACGTGTTTTGTCGAATAAGTTCTTATTCTTATCTTTAGGTTATAGATAATTCATTTCCAGAATGGTATTAGTGTAGTATATACCATATTCATTCATTCAATTCATTTATATAATCATTATGAAATGAAGATCATGTAGAACGAGTCGCATCACATCGTGGAGACGGTATTCCGTACGTACGCACGAGTGATGATATCGTTCCTATGATCGTGGAATTGTATTGGAGTATATATATATATTATTTCAGTATCAATATTACTTAATAATAATCATATATAGTTACTGATTACACCATTATACCCATCCTTGTAAGGTGATGGTGGAAAATAGATTACACCACGGCGTGGAGACGGTATTCCGTACGTACGCACGCGCGGTGATTTTATTTTTCCGTAGGATGGATAGAAGGTGAATTAGGGTTGTTTCATATTTATAATAACATATCAGTATGTAAGTAATACTGATGTTATTACTTTGTCATGAAACAACTAAAGAAGAAGAAGTTGAAGAAGAAAGAAATTGAAAAGATCGGTAATGGATATTACCTCTTCTTTGGAACGCCTTTTTGAATCCTCCACTTAAGGAACTAAGATTGGTCTTTGGAGAAGACCAGGACCTCTAGGATTATTCTAGGGAAGTGGAGAAGGGAAAATGGCAGGGGTTGGCCGAGCTTGAGTGCTCAATTTGGTGTGAGGAGGAGGGGGAGGAGGTGCCCTTTTTATAAGGGAGGAGAGGGGCACCTTAGGAATATCTCAAAATATTATTTTATATTAAAGTCAAAATCGGTTTATAATGGTTCCAAAGGGTCTTATTTCGAAGCTAAAGTGGGGATGGGTCGCAATCCTATCAACCAATAGAATTTAGACAAGTTTAGGATATTATTTTAACCTTATCAATTAAATTTAACTCTAAGTTAAATAATTTAACTTTTACCATGTCTTTTTGTTTTCTTTTACTATATGGTTAATACACTTACTATAACATGCCAAACGAACCCCAAATTGTTTATTATTAATATATATATCCTTATCTAAGTCATTTTGCCGAACCTTAGATTTTTAGGAATAAAATAACAATTAATAATATAATATTTGATTTAAAAACTATTTTGTGTCAATTTTGACACTATTTGATATATGATTTGTTTGAAAGTCATAACAGAATTATATGTTCGAACCAAGTTGATTAAATCAATACTAATATATCATAGTAAACTAGAAAATTAGTGGAATTCATAAAAAGTCTCAAATTATATTTATTTTGGTGTTTATATCATCAATTATGTCAATATTTCATTAATTAGATAATTACTGCATCATCATTATGTCATAAATAAATTAAATTATTTAATGTCTAAAAATTACAAATAAAATATCATCATGTAGGAAATCTTTTTAGCTTTCTAATGAATATTTACAATTGAATTTATCTTATGTATAACCCCATATTAAAAATGATTTACTTATTAAACTTTGATTTTAACTATTTTAACCCTTCTTTAAATAAATTAATAATAAATGTCCTAATCTAATCCAAGTGGGCCTAAATGGTCATATTTTATTCCTAAGTTTGTTTTTGGTCGAATTACACTTGTCCAATAGAATTAGGACATGTGTTAGGGTAATATTAATATCATATTTACCCTTAGTTACCCTATTTACTATTAACCGCGGTAAAAATAGTAAAAAGTTACTATTCACCAAAAAATTATTTTCATCTCATTGAACCACATTTTAGTCCTTGATATTAACCGTGTCTCTCGGATTTTCGAAATTCCAATCACAGAAGCGGTAAAATTAAGTTTTATGCAAAATTCAGTTTTTAACCCACCACTTAGTGGTTTCACTATTCATCAAAAATTGAAAGTTTTCAGAAAAATACCAAAATTTCACCCTAGGCTAATTTCGATATTCTGAGTCCAAAAATGAAGTCCATTTTGAAAAATAAAATTTATAAAATTTCAAAAAGTGGTTATTACTATTCATAACGGCTAGTTTTAATAGCATATTGTTGTTTAGTGAAACTCGGTATTGCGTACGACGCAAGCTATCGAGGAAGGTCGCGATTGCGTGTAAAGCAAGCCAAGCAAGTGTTGTGTAGAAAAAGATTCCTTTGATAATTTATATAACATAAAAGTCTCGGGTGTTACATTCTACCCCCCTTAAAAAGAATTTCGCCCTCGAAATTCGTCACTTTGCAACAAACAAATGAGGATACTTCTCCCTCATCATATCCTCAAGCTCCCATGTAGCTTCTTCAAGTTGGTGGTTTCTCCATAAAACTTTCACCAAGCGAGTGGTCTTGTTTCGTAGGACTTTTTCGCTACGATCCAGAATCTCTATCGGCTGTTCTTCATAAGAAAGATCTTGCTCCAGCGGTACAACTTCTGAGCTGAGTACATGTGAAGGATCTGGTATGTACTTTCTCAGGAGAGATACATGGAACACATCGTGAACTTGAGAGAGATTTGGTGGAAGCGCCAATCGGTAAGCTACCTTCCCAACACGATCCAGTATTTCAAAAGGACCGATATATCTAGGGCTCAACTTCCCCTTCTTTCCAAATCTCATAACCCTCTTCCAGGGAGATATTCGTAAGAACACTTTATCACCCACTTCAAACTCTAGGTCTCTTCTTCGATTGTCGGCATAACTTTTCTGTCGACTCTGAGCTGCTCTTATGTGTTGTTGAATAGATCTGACCTTTTCTGCCATTTCATCAACGAGATCAGGTCCTAATAGCTTTCTTTCCCCAACTTCATCCCAGCAAGTTGGAGTCCTGCATTTCTTTCCATAGGGAGCTTCATAAGGAGCCATTTGAATACTGGAGTGAAATCTATTATTATAAGAAAATTCCACCAAAGGTAGGTGTTGATCCTAACCTCCTTTGAAATCCATAGAGCAAGCTCTCAACATATCTTCTAGGGTTTGAATTGTTCTCTCAGACTGACCGTCTGTCTGGGGATGATAAGCAGTGCTGAAACTCAACTCTGTATCCAGAGTATGCTGAAGACTTCGCCAAAACTTCGAGGTAAATCTCGGATCTCGATCAGATATAATAGAAAGTGGTACTCCATGCAATCTTACCACTTCCTTTACATATATCCTGGCAAGCTGATCTAGAGAGAAATCCTCTCTAATAGCAATGAAGTGTGCAGACTTTGTAAGACGATCAACTATGACCCAGATAGCATTATTGCCTTTGGATGTTCTAGGAAGTCCTGTGACAAAGTCCATAGTGATGTTTTCCCATTTCCATTCGGGTATGGGTAATGGTTGTAACATCCCCTTAGACTTCTGTCTCTCAGCTTTAACTTGTTGACAAACCAAGCATCGAGAGACATATTCAGCAACATCTCTTTTCATGCCATCCCACCAGAAGTACTCTTTCAGGTCCCTATACATCTTCGTGCTTCCAAGATGAATAGAGAATGAAGAACTATGAGCCTCATCCAGCAGCTCTTTCTTTAATTCGGGGATGGGAGGAACACAAACCCGATTCCTGAACTTTATTATCCCATCACAATCAAGGTTGAATTCAGGAACATTTCTCACCTTCTTTTGTAACTCGACATCTTCTTTCTGTGCCTCTTTAATCTTCACATGTATAGATGGTTGAACATTCATTTGAGAAAGATAAGATTTTTCCCCTTCCATTATAATTCCAAGATCCATCCTTTGTAAATCCATAAATATTGGATCTTTTGTGATCCTCATCATGGATAAACTAGCATGGTCTTGTCGACTTAATGCATCTGCCACCTTGTTTGCTTTCCCAGGGTGGTAATGGATTGAGCAGTCATAATCCTTAATCAGCTCCAACCATCTTCTTTGGCGCATATTCAGATCCTTTTGTGTGAAAATATACTTTAAACTTTTATGATCAGTATAAATATCACACCTTTCACCATAAAGGTAATGCCTCCAAATCTTTAATGCAAAGATTACCGCAGCCAACTCCAAATCATGTGTTGGGTAATTTTGCTCATGGATTTTCAACTGTCGTGAGGCATAAGCTATCACCATATCATTTTGCATAAGAACACACCCCAATCCCTTCTTGGATGCATCACTGTAGATCACAAACCTTTCTCCACTATAAGGCAGTGTGAGCACAGGTGCACTGGATAACCTTCTTTTCAACTCCTTGAAATTCTCTTCACATTCCTCTGTCCAGACAAACTTAACTCCTTTCCGAGTCAACTTGGTGAGTGGATTAGATAATCGTGAAAAATCTTTTACAAAACGTCGATAATATCCAGCCAAACCAAGAAAACTTCGGATCTCAGTTACTGTGGTTGGTCTCGACCATCTTTCGATAACCTCTGTTTTTGCTGGATCCACAGATATCCCCTCTTTTGAGATTATATGACCCAAAAATGCAACTTTTTGAAGCCAAAATTCACACTTGGTAAATTTGGCATAAAGCTTCTCCTTTCTCGGGGTCTTCAATATAATTCTCAAGTGATCTTCATTCTCTTCCTTACTCTTTGAATAGACAAGAATATCGTCTATAAAGACTACCACAAATTGATCAAGATAGTCTCTAAAGACTCTATTCATTAGATCCATGAAGATAGCAGGGGCATTAGTAAGACCAAATGGCATCACTATAAATTCATAGTGTCCATACCTTGTACGGAAAGCCGTCTTTGGTATATCCTCCCTTTTGACCCTTAATTGATGATACCCTGAACGAAGATCAATCTTGGAAAAGTATTGAGCTCCGCGTAGTTGGTCAAATAAGTCATCAATGCGTGGGAGAGGATATTTGTTCTTGATAGTGATCTTGTTAAGTTCTCGATAATCAATGCAGAGTCTCATTGATCCATCTTTCTTCTTAACAAATAGAACAGGTGCTCCCCAAGGTGACGCACTAGGGCGTATGAATCCCTTATCAAGATTCTCTTGGAGTTGCTTCTTCAATTCCTGCAACTCAATTGGGGCCATTCTATAAGGTGTCTTTGAAATAGGCAAAGCACCCGGTACGAGTTCTATTGAAAACTCAACTTCACGATTTGGTGGAAGACACGGTAATTCCTCTGGAAAGACATCATCAAACTCCCGTACAATGGGCATATTCTTAATTGTGAGTTTCTCACCAACCATTTGAGATAAATAACCTTCATTTAGTGGGATCAATACCCATAAGATGGAAGAAATTTCCACTGGAAGGTTATGTTCATCCTTGCATTGATAGACGATCGTAGGTTGATCTGGAATATGAAATGTGACTTCCCTTCTTTGGCAATTGATATGAGCTCCATGTAGAGAAAGCCAATCCATGCCAAGAATCACATCAAATTCCACTAAAGGAAGGATCACAAGATTTGCAGGAAGCACTTTCCCACAAACTTCGATCGGAGAAGAATTATAAACTTCTGATGCGATTGATGTGCCATTAGGTGTTGTCACAGCTAACTCAACATCTAATTGTTGAGGTAATACGGTGATACCCTTAGAAAATTTTTCAGAAATAAAAGAGTGGGTGGATCCAGAATCAAATAAAACATTTGCTACTTTAGAGTGGATGGTAAGTGTACCTTTCACCACATCGTTATCGTACTCCACATCGCTGATAGAAATTGCATGTGACTTTCCTTTTTCTTTAGCCTTAATAGTTTGTTGACGTCGACCATCATCATCAACCCTTGGATTTGGGCATTGATTGGCATAATGCCCCATCTCCTTGCACTTGAAACATTGAAGTGTAGCAGGTTCATTCTGTGTATCCCTTCCTTTGTTTGCATCATTAGACATCTTCTTCCCATTATCACGGCATTCAAATGCCCGATGACCTTCTTTTCCACATTTAAAACATTTACTTGTCCCTTTAAGACAACTCCCTCCATGTTTCTTTCCACACTTTGAGCATAAGGGAAAGTTCATCTTCTTTTCCGTGTGCTCTTTAGATTTTTCTTTGAATTCCATCTTCCTCTTCTTATCAAACCCATGTGACTGATGGGTTACTCCAATCTCCATCTCGACTTTGAGAGCACATCGAACGATTTCCTCGTAGCTATTGAAGTCCCTTATGGCTAACGCCCTTCGAAGACTTGGTTTTAAGCCACTAAAGAATCGATCGATCTTACTCTCAGGTTGGATAATAATACCAGAAGCGTACCTTGCAAGTCTTGTAAAATTTGCTTCATAGGTACTAACAGATTCATCATCCCTTTGCTTCAGTTCAAGGAACTCTTTCTCCATCTTTGTTCGGAGAATACGAGGGAAGTACTTATTGAAAAATAAGTTCTTGAACTCGTCCCATTCCATAGACTCAATTTCATCCCTTTGCCTCGTATTCTTAACAAGATTCCACCATTGATCCGCATCTCCTTCCAAACGATACACTGCTAGGATGACTTTATCATGCTCAGAACATTGAAGAACTGAAAATATCTTTTCAGTAGTACTAATCCATTGTTCAGCAACTAATGGATCAGTAGACCCGCTGAAAGATGGTGGACGCTGCCTCATGAAGGATTCAATAGAATGTTGCTCCCTTCTTTGTTCGTTTGGAAATCCTGCATGATTCATAGCTTGAGAAAGTTGTGTGATCATGGCTACAAGATTTTGCATTCCAGCTCCCATATCGTTTGGTTGCCCAGGGGGACAATCATTGCATTGCCCATCACATTCCGCATTAACACGGTTCCTTCGGGTTCCAGCCATTGACTAAAACCAAGAAGAATAGTGTGAGCAACACTAATTATAATAGGAAACCACATAATTCAAGAATAAAATTTTCATGCTTAAGGTCTTATCCTAGGTTATTCATGGCCATTTCTAAGATTGTGTTCTATGCTTAGACTTATTCTTAGGGTTCTTACTAAGGCTTTCACATCCTAGTTTCCAAAGGTTGACTATACCTTTCCTCTGATACCAACTATAACGACCCATACTTTACATACATTGTTAATACTTCAAAAATTGAAGCACACTTATTACAACATATGACAAAACCACAAAGGACCGTATAGGTATAGTGTCTTTAGAAACTGGGAAACATAAACAACTGGTTCATAAATCTTCTAGAGTGTCTCCCATTTATTTCATCATATCTAGGGTCCCTTTTAGCATATTCTACTTAATATCCATCTTCCTGGCCTGGGGAAAAGAAAACATAAAAGGGTGAGCTCAAATGCTCAGCAAGGGCAACTAAAGGAAATAAAAATCATATCATATCTTTTTGAAAATTAAAACCTGCAAAAGAGATCATAATATCTTAACATGGAATAAATCATAGAAGTGAAAATGAGATCCCCATAATCATAACATAAAACTTGAATCTTTGTGGCATGCACACATAATCATGGAGATCATTTCTTGTTAGTCATGACTCATTGCCAAGACTATCTTAGTGGACAAAGTCCCTTTCTGAACCGAGTTCACTCCTCGTTTCAGTCCTGTATCACTGAACCGAAATAACCTTCCGTTCCAGCCATGTCTATCTCATGAGATATAAAATCTTTACCCAATGCATTGGAGGGAGATATAGGTCCCACCCATCTTATAATGAATCCTTTCTTATGTGTGCCACATAATCATAAAACATACATCATCGCATAACACATATAACAAAAATGGGATTCTTGAAACATCATGACATCATAAATAAATTCATATATGATAAAGGAATTCATAAACATAATTCCATCACAACATAGTCAAACCAATGTAAAAATATGGATAGAAACAGAACCCTTTATTATCTTAGATGGAAAATAATTTTGATAAAACACTTGAATTGAATTCTTGAGGAAAATATCCTTTCTTCTTCAAAAACATTTTTCCTTTCATAACATGTCATACAACTTTAAAATAAAAGAAGTTGATTAAAAATAAACTTGAAAACTTGTAAAGGAAGCTTCTTTGAAGTAATGTTTTAAAAATCCATTCATGCCGTATAAGTTAAAAAAAACATTCTTCGTACTTTTGTCGGAAAAGTCAAAAAGTACCTCGTACGGAAAAACGACAAAAGATTCCTTTCATATTCTTTACCAAAAACTCACCTAAGGGTAAAATTGGATTTAAACTATTTCAAGTGGATGGAAACAATATTACATATTGAGGGAACATGGATGTGGATGATAAAATACACCCCAGTATAAACTTACGAATAAACAATCTCGGATAAAAATGAGATTGTGATATTTCCCTTACCTTAGGTCCGATTTGCTTTGTTCGTGTCCGAAGCTCCTGTATAATGGTTTAAATAATGTTATTGACTTATTCCAGAATCATACATATTGATATGATATCATATATGGTCATATTATTAGCTTCTTGTTAGTAATATTTCATTGTTACTTGTTACTCGGGTCTTTATAACTTTTTGTTCTTATACGTGTTTTGTCGAATAAGTTCTTATTCTTATCTTTAGGTTATAGATAATTTATTTCCAGAATGGTATTAGTGTAGTATATACCATATTCATTCATTCAATTCATTTATATAATCATTATGAAATGAAGATCATGTAGAACGAGTCGCATCACATCGTGGAGACGGTATTCCGTACGTACGCACGAGTGATGATATCGTTCCTATGATCGTGGAATTGTATTGGAGTATATATATATATTATTTCAGTATCAATATTACTTAATAATAATCATATATAGTTACTGATTACACCATTATACCCATCCTTGTAAGGTGATGGTGGAAAATAGATTACACCACGGCGTGGAGACGGTATTCCGTACGTACGCACGCGCGGTGATTTTATTTTTCCGTAGGATGGATAGAAGGTGAATTAGGGTTGTTTCATATTTATAATAACATATCAGTATGTAAGTAATACTGATGTTATTACTTTGTCATGAAACAACTAAAGAAGAAGAAGTTGAAGAAGAAAGAAATTGAAAAGATCGGTAATGGATATTACCTCTTCTTTGGAACGCCTTTTTGAATCCTCCACTTAAGGAACTAAGATTGGTCTTTGGAGAAGACCAGGACCTCTAGGATTATTCTAGGGAAGTGGAGAAGGGAAAATGACAGGGGTTGGCCGAGCTTGAGTGCTCAATTTGGTGTGAGGAGGAGGGGGAGGAGGTGCCCTTTTTATAAGGGAGGAGAGGGGCACCTTAGGAATATCTCAAAATAGTATTTTATATTAAAGTCAAAATCGGTTTATAATGGTTCCAAAGGGTCTTATTTCGAAGCTAAAGTGGGGATGGGTCGAAATCCTATCAACCAATAGAATTTAGACAAGTTTAGGATATTATTTTAACCTTATCAATTAAATTTAACTCTAAGTTAAATAATTTAACTTTTACCATGTCTTTTTGTTTTCTTTCACTATATGGTTAATACACTTACTATAACATGCCAAACGAACCCCAAATTGTTTATTATTAATATATATATCCTTATCTAAGTCATTTGTCCGAACCTTAGATTTTTGGGAATAAAATAACAATTAATAATATAATATTTGATTTAAAAACTATTTTGTGTCAATTTTGACACTATTTGATATATGATTTGTTTGAAAGTCATAACAGAATTATATGTTCGAACCAAGTTGATTAAATCAATACTAATATATCATAGTAACCTAGAAAATTAGTGGAATTCATAAAAAGTCTCAAATTATATTTATTTTGGTGTTTATATCATCAATTATGTCAATATTTCATTAATAAGATAATTACTGCATCATCATTATGTCATAAATAAATTAAATTATTTAATGTCTAAAAATTACAAATAAAATATCATCATGTAGGAAATCTTTTTAGATTTCTAATGAATATTTACAATTGAATTTATCTTATGTATAACCCCATATTAAGAATGATTTACTTATTAAACTTTGATTTTAACTATTTTAACCCTTCTTTAAATAAATTAATAATAAATGTCCTAATCTAATCCAAGTGGGCCTAAATGGTCATATTTTATTCCTAAGTTTGTTTTTGGTCGAATTACACTTGTCCAATAGAATTAGTACATGTGTTAGGGTAATATTAATATCATATTTACCCTTAGTTACCCTATTTACTATTAACCGCGGTAAAAATAGTAAAAAGTTACTATTCACCAAAAAATTATTTTCATCTCATTGAACCACATTTTAGTCCTTGATATTAACCGTGTCTCTCGGATTTTCGAAATTCCAATCACAGAAGCGGTAAAATTAAGTTTTATGCAAAATTCAGTTTTTAACCCACCACTTAGTGGTTTCACTATTCATCAAAAATTGAAAGTTTTCAGAAAAATACCAAAATTTCACCCTAGGCTAATTTCGATATTCTGAGTCCAAAAATGAAGTCCATTTTGAAAAATAAAATTTATAAAATTTCAAAAAGTGGTTATTACTATTCATAACGGCTAGTTTTAATAGCATATTGTTGTTTAGTGAAACTCGGTATTGCGTACGACGCAAGCTATCGAGGAAGGTCGCGATTGCGTGTAAAGCAAGCCAAGCAAGTGTTGTGTAGAAAAAGATTCCTTTGATAATTTATATAACATAAAAGTCTCGGGTGTTACAATTATGATGGAATCTATGTTTTTGCAATATAGAATACTATTTCTCATTGAGATGCTACACCTCATTAAGCTTCTTTTGAGAATTATCTTCATCTAAGAGTTGTTCCCAAATGGATGTTTTTTGTGGATATTGCTAGAATTCTATGGGTAACACTTCCTCGGTCTCGTACGCCAATGAGGATGATGTTGCCTATGTATCAGTACACATTGCGGTACTATAGGCCAAAAAACATGGATGATATTATTTGTCCACTACTTATTATCCTTGCTCACCATCTTCTAGAGTATATTTTATATAGTCTTAAAAATGTCATGTATCTTTCTATCTACCAATTCATGATAGGGATATGAGTTATTGGATTTGATATTGTAATCTGTGTACAGTTTCTTCAACTTCGTAGAGTAGAATTTGATGTTTTTTTATATCAATATTGTTTGAGGGACCCCAAACATAGTGATGACATGTAAAATTATGATGTTTGTGATATTATTTATCCCAAATCCCTTGAGGGGTATTTCCACAACCCATTTGGAAAATAATTTAGTAGTAATAAGGATGTAGATGAACTACTTAGTTATGGATAGGGGATATGGCCCCATGAAATCCATTCCCCAAACAGAAAATGGACATGAATATTTAGGTGTATGTTGAAATTATAAGGGTTTATGGATGATTTTTTTATAGATATAGCATACATGGAGTTTCCTGGTGAACTCCACACAATCTTATATTATGGTTTTCCAATAGTATCCCAGCCACTTAATTTAGTGGGAGAGCCTCATACCATAATGATGATCCTCATAGAAACCTACATGGAACTATTTAATGATGGTGGGAATAACTCATTCCACTATGAATCTGAGAAGGATTCCATCAAATATTTACTTGTAGGGGGATTTCAGTTCATTTGAAAAATCCTTTAGAATAAAGTTCACTGTAGGGCATCAATTTTTTTCCCTTATAGCTGTATCTATTAGGATATATCCATTTTGGAGATAATTGATTATGGTATCCATTCACCTTAGGTTGGATATCAGTTTATCACACTCTATGTGGTGATGAATTGATTGATTTATTCCATATCACTGATGATGATTTATGAGACCATTCTTCAGTTCAAGATATAGATGATTACATTCTTTGAATTAGGATCATCTAGGAATTTGGTTATATCAACTAATATGATTTTGTAGTCATTCATTTACTGTGGAACATGATTCCATGTAGGAACAAAAGGTAACTTTTCTTCCACTCCCCAAACATAGTGTGTGATAGTGGTTATTTATTCCCTTTTTAAGGCATATTCTCCGATTATATTCCTTATCACTAGTTCGGAATCCCATTTGATATTCAGGTAGGATATTTGAATTTGTAGGGATAGTTCGAATCTAGTGAAGAGTTCTTGGTATTAGGCATAATTATTTGTACATCCCTCATAGAGTGTGAACGATTAGCTTGAAACGCCTTTGTCTAGAGAGACAAATAGAATCCCTAAGCTGCCCCAATTGATATTTGGGTTTTCCATAATTTTTCTAATAGGAATCCAAGACGCACAATAAAAATTCATTTCACATGTCTGGGGAGTGTTATGGAAACAAAATACCTCCTTATATAAGAGAATTTGGTTATTGGTATATTCTTTGGGGTGGGATGTGACTTGAAGAAATCATTTAGGGCCTGTCTTATTACTTAAATTTATGACATGAATTGTTTGTTATATTTTTTCTGAATTACCATTCATCTAGAAAAATTCCTAGTTTCATTAGGGCTTCCAATTATTTACTCAAGTGGTTCCATATATGAGACTAGATGGACTTCGTGGGAATTAAAATAATTCTTCATATTTTTCACTGTGAAGATGAGGAAAAGGTGGTTCTTTTCAATATCAGAATATTGGGTCTCAGTACCTACCTTGTTTAGCTGAGGTATTATAAAATATTATCACTCCCAACATCAATTTTTATTATGAGGAGGGTGCCCAGTGATCATTCAATAGTGTACACATATAGGATGAGTGGCCTCCCTTCCACAAGAGGCATCAAAACTATTGGGTGTAATAGATACTTCTTGAGAATTTTGAGGGCTCTCTGACAGTCATCATCCAATCTATAGGTGATCCCCTTATTCATTATCCAAGTGAATGGGATACATTTTTTGGCCAAGTGGGATATTAAATGTAGAATATAGGTGATGTTCCCTAAGATACCCCTTAGTTATTGGAGATTTATTGGGGTGAAATTTCTAAAATAGAACTACACTTTTCTGGGTTGACATCAATTTCATAATAGTATACCAAAAAGGAAAGGAACATTCCTGATGTTACCTTAGAATTAAATTTCAATGGATTCATCTTCAGAATATGTTATCACAACTTATTAATGATTCTTTTAAGATCCGTGAAGTGAACATATCACTGCCAGGATTTGACAACCAAGTTATCAGAGTAACATTTGGCTATACTTCCTAGAAATTGATTAAAGATATGATGCATGGAATGTTGATATATTTCTCTATAATTCATTATATTTAAGGGAATAAAATTAGAGAAATATATCTCTTGGGGTGCTATAAAAGACACGGTTTCTTAATCTTTTGGGGAAAATATATTTTATTGTACACTAAATACCCATCCATTAAGGAAAGGGCATGGAAACTAGTTGTTAAATCGATAAAAAGATCTGTGATCTGAAATGCAAAATCATCCTTTGGGAAGTTATGATTAAGGTCTCTAAAATAAATATAGACCATATTCTTTCCATTATTTCCCTTGAAAGGTAATATGTTAGAAATCCATCTATGTTATTGCACTTCTCCGAAAAAGTTGTATTTGATTAATTTTTCAACTTCCACCTCTACATTGGTGGTTTGATATTGTTTCATCCTCATGGTTTACTACTTGAATCCTTAAGGGTAATTTGGTAAGAAGAGATGGTGTGTAGCCACATTGGGATTTTATCCAAACATTTCTATACAGATCTAAGTGAACACATATTGATTTTTCTCTATAAATTTGATATAAATGTATTTCTCGTTAAGGTGAAAGGAGACACTAATTAGTATAGATCATAAGTATTATTTTCTTCTAATTTTTAATTTTCTAAGATCATATATGGTGGTGATGGTTCCTTCATTGAATGTGGGAGGAACATTCCTTAGGTTATCCTTATCTTCTTCCACTTCTGAGTTGGTGGAGGAACTTTCAGACAATGTTAGAAATCGGGTGGCTTCTCTGTTAATATCGAGGTGAGAGAGGCAATAAGAAGACACTTTATCATCCTCTAATTCCTAAGTCATTATAGATTGATTATGGAGATAATTCTCATTTAAAATATTGTTTGGGGCATTATGATTTTGGATCATTGGGACCAAGTCTATCACCTAAACTAAATTAATGGGGATCACATAGTCGATGTTGATCAAACCCTAAGGATTTACAGGTGATGTCCATAAAACATTGGAAACTAAAACCTATATATCATCATACACCATTTGTTTTTTACTCCCCCTTTTATATAATATTACATTAGCATATGTGGATTTAGAAGCCTTGAATGTCGAACTATCACCCCCACAGTATTCGAAGTTTTACATTAATGGGTTATTTCAGAAAATGATGGAATGTTGAAGGAACTACCATGGGGATATGGTGACAGGGAATTCTCAGTAAGATATTATATGTGATGTACTTCTAGATATCCATAAACTCAAAATCATATGTGAGATCCCCAAATTGATATTTGAGTGTTATATTCCTAATAGGTCTTCTCTCATGCTTATTATACCAATTAAATGTAATTTTTATCATAGAAATATCACTATCTCTATATCACAAAAATCAGAGTGATTAAATTGTTATGATATTTTTCCCATATCCATTTTCAGTTGGATCCCATCGACCGTATCCATTATCAAGTCTTCAGAAAACAAATAGGGGTTTGATGTGTCCCTATAAGTCCTTTTCCTGAAAATACTCTGTGAACGATATGGTGACATGAAATTTGGTTAACATTGTCTCCATTCGATAGGTCTTGGTTGTAGGGTATAATTTATTAAATCGTAGTGGTATCTGGAATCCTTTAATGAGTTCCAATCTAAGTTATTTTGAGATATGGAGTGCATCAAGAATTGATAACGTGGCTGGGACAACCACCAGCTACTTCAGAATGTTGTACATTTCTTTTATAGGTCATAACATTCTGAGGTGCGGTTTCCCCATGACATGTGGATCCGGTACTGAGGAAGTTCAGGTAAAAAGTCCTTGTGCTTTTAAATAGGTTTTAGGGGTATTTTCTTCTAGTGATTCATTTCATTTCTTCATTCCCAATTACCAAGGGGGTTGTATAATTATAAAACCAATAAGTTGGCATGCAAGATGACTGGGTGTGGATTACCACTAGAATGTTCTATGATAACTTCATGTCTTTTTTCGGCTCACAAGGGTGCCTTTCCAGGGGTGTCAACTCCATATATGTACTCTTTAAGGATGAGACAAAAAATTGGGTTCGGCAATGCATGTGTTCTCCCATGTATCATCGGTTCCTATAAATACGGCCTCCCATTACCACGTTTTATATGGAAAAATCATATTCTGAGGTATATTAATCATCATAAAAGAGGTAGACAATGTGAATCTTGTTGTAAAACCAAAATATAATCTCCTCGTCTGAAGAGTATTCTATTTGTTGGGGTAGATTCCATTATTTCGGTGTTTCTAGGATGAAATCAGTAAGATTCATAGATTTATTTGGAGTAGAATATGACCCATCCTCTTTGATGTCTTCTTAATTTCTATGGTCACATACACATTCAGAATAAATTTCTAATTTCACCTTATTTTTTGGAGTAGCTATTGTGGGTCTGTGAGTTTCTGCTCTCTGGGTGTCATGTTCTTGGTCAAATATTTTTTGGGTCATTCAGTTGATGAATTTCCATTCATGCATGGCCAAAACATTCTTCCAATTGCAATATTTTTCTAACTAGGAAATAGTTATTAAGTCACATGTTTTGAAGAGTTATCTAACACCACATATACAGAATTGACCATTCCTTAATGGATATTTTTGAAAATGAACTAGTCATTGATATCATTACCCTACCTTTGACGAAAAGGTAAATAGTCATGGTGGTTATTGAGGTTGACATCATTGGGGTTTTAGGGTTTTAGAATCTTGAGAACATTATTTTCCATGGATACCAAGAAATAATACGGTTAATTTTCATTTCAGAAAGAGTATTCTTCATTAATTCATTCCAAAAATCTCAGGCGACTGTGATTTCATTGTTCTTTTGGCTACAAGAATGTTTTTGGCTTTTTCCACTCAATAAAAGGTTATGGGAGGTTCAAGAACTTCCTAGGTTCATAGATAGATACTTATTATGTATTGATAGTGAAAACGGCATCTTCTTTTTCTTAGGTTTTTTTCCTTATGACAAGGGAATGAGTCAAGATTTGGATCGGGCCCACTCAATAGCATATTCCAATCATTGTGTCATTTCTGGAAACTTGCAGAACCTTCCTAGATACATCATTGGGATCAAAGGCATCAATATCTAATCCTATATATTTTTTAGAATAGATTTAAAATAATTGATACTATGAGGGAGGAATGATGAGGGAATAAGTTAAGTCTTTCTATCTAGATAGGATGCTAGAAACACTCTAATTTTTTGTGTTTCTTGTAGTTTTACATCGATTATTGTCATCATCCTTAGTATGGAGTAGAACATATAAAGGGACTTATCATGTTGGTCTTTACATCCAAAAATGGATCCATCTGGAAGACTGTTGTTCCAAAAAAAAGGATAACCTTATCAGAGTCTGTAGAAAACACCTCACTTTTTTTGCCTCTAATTAATCTCAGGGGTCCATCATCAAACTATATCTTGACACAAAGTTTGTGGGATGTTGTTTAGGGTTTCTTACACAATCAAAGGTTTATATGGTAGGATTTTTGAAATTGGGTGGAGGAAATGTTTCATCTAACCACTCAGGATATGGCTTCCTCGTAGGTTGTATAGGGGAACATCACCATTACATGGCTTCCATTCGAGTATCTAGGGACTTGATGATGTTAAAAAGATCCAATGTTACTGTTTTCGAAGCCACCTCTTATTTATAGGAAGCATGTGGTGGTTAATGTGGTGGTCCCACCATTGTATCTCACTAATTCTTGATTCATCCTAAGAATGAATGATCACCTCATTAAGGTAGAGGTTTTCACCGTAATAGAAGGAATTCACGATCATTTTTGACTTCCTCATTTATGTAGATCAGCTTCCTAGATCAAGAGCATGTTTGACCATTAGATATGTCTCTTACTGGAGGATTAGATTTTTCTAAATGTATGATAGGGGTAATAGTTTACGCATCCAGGAGATGATACCCCAAAATAATACTTTTCTACAGTATTACCTCATTTATTGGACTAAGATTTCATATTTCATTCTAATATTGTTATAATTTTCCCTTCATGGAAGGAACATTGATTCTTTGGGGTGGTGATTTGGATATATCCATACCTTTCACTTATTATTTAACATTTCCCTATTATAGAGGTGTACACTTTATAATAATAGGATCTAGTTTTGGAAGAATATGACGGTTCTGGGTGTGTGTATCCATTGTTAGTGCATCCTAATCATCTTATTATTGAGGTAGGTTTTCCATGTTTCATCCATTTTCATTTTCCTCTTGATCAATAATTTATATTGAGTTAAATGTGAATATATTTATAGAGTTTTATTGAGTAATTATAGTTATCTCATTACTTTAAATAAAATATAATGATTTTACCCCACCTTTAATGAGGTTGATCTTCAAACCCCTAGCTCTATTGGTCCATTTTGTATTTGTGACCCCAACATGGTCTGATTGCCTTTTCATATGTTCCCCATATCCTGGACTGTGAGAAATAACTTTGAGGGACTATATGGTCATCATTTCTAAATGGTATCTATGTATCAAAGGTTTTTATTATTCCGGGATGAAGTTATAGGATTTCGATCATTAATAATTACCTCCCAACCTAGAGAGGGATGATTATCTTAATGAGGGTGATGAAGATGAAAATGACCCCAGCCCTGTGGACTGGGGGTTATTCGGAGACATATTCAGCATTGATTGATCCGGTTGTTAAAGATCAAATAATTCCAATCAAGGAATTGATGACTCATGACATGGAAAATTAGATATAAATTCCCCATCCTAATAGTATGAGATTAATATAGAATCACTATTAACTCCCCAAGGACCCAATCAAGTAATAATGAATTTGGTGATGGTGATTGAGATATAAAGGCCCCCAACCTAGTTGGATGGGGTTTGTTTTTAGCTTCTAATGATATTTTGTGAATCCCCTCGAGAATTGACAATCTGAGGGGTGGAGGTGGTGATAGTTATTTCCCCAACCTGGCAGGTTGGGTTCGCACCTAGAAAACTATTATAGAAGTTGTTAATACATGATTTTTAATGTGGAATTGTTGTGATTGCGTATGAGATGGGTGAAATGGCATCCCCTGGTGATAGTCAGTTTCTATAGGATGTCCTGGGTTTTTATGGAAAACATGGATTATATGTATAAAATTAATTTTCTTTTCTTTGATAGAACAACTTCATCAACTCTTTGGATTTCCTCGTCCTTCATTCATGAGGTTTGGGCATCGTTGAAGTGGTATAATTCTGTTTTAGTGACCCAATGGATTTCACATTACTCAGTACTCTAATTCTTCTAGAGTATATGACATTATAGGAGACTATAACTATAGGTTGTTTTTGTTATAGGGACATTGTGATGTTCAATACACCATATTTCATTCATCCCAAGATATAAACATATGGTGATTATCAATAAATCAGTCTGTATTTATATTTTTAGATGTAGAGGCAAACAGTGCATAGCCATTTTCCACTCTCCTCAATTCCTAGTTTCTAGGCTATGAAAAAGGTGGCCATTTCCAATAAATAACAGATTTTATTTATTAGAAGAAGGTGATACCCATATCCTGGATATGGGAGATGTATAACATCTAGTCACTGATGAGTATACCACATTTTTTGCATATATAAGACATTTCCTCTTGTTTATCATATCATATCTCATAGTAATAAGTAGAGAGGGGTTAGAACATGATGGGGGGGTTGTTTCTAGATAAATACCTCCATATGTCAATATTTGTATCATCTTAAATAGACGTACATTGCTCTATACGGTTAGACCACATGGTCTGCTTCTTAAGGTCGCCTCCTAACTGGAGTGGGGTGATTTTGGAAATGGATAGGGAATGATATGTGGTTGAACTTGATGTTTTCATCACCTCTCTATATGTAATCATATATGTTTGTAACCCCTCTCTATATAGAGGTTTATATGAAAATGGATGATTTCTTTTTCTATGGGAGATATCATTATGTGAAGGTTGACCACAGTGGATTCCATTAGTAGAATCAATTTTATCAATCAACAGACTATCATGGGGAGGACTATACTGGAAGTGATCAAATTTCACCTTTAATGAAGGGTTGAAATACACTTGACCTACTGAGAATGTGTCTCAAACAACCTGATGGAAACTAGAATTATAAAAATTAGGGATAGGAGACTCATTATAAATCATTGATGGAATATACCAACCTACCATTGGGAATTATGTAGGTATATGAGCATATTTTATGATAGCTTTTAAGAACTAGTTTATAACTATTTTGTGTTGTGATAGTATGATCCCAATATTGAGAATATACTATGAATATACAAATCATCTTCCCCATTATTGATAGGAATATTATCTTTTATTGAGGAATGTTCCATTCTCACTTATTGAACCTTATTCCAAACAGTACTATGAGCCTGATCCTAACCCTTGTGAATATTTCTCTTGACTTTTATGGTAGGGATATGAGACTACCTCGTGGAAGGTTATGCTCTCACATTGTGATCCCCAGTTTGAATAAGAATATGATTCTGTTCAGTATTTTAATTCCCCACTAGATTATGTTGATGGAACTCTATAATGGGAGAAGGGATATGAACCTCCTCATGTATTTCCTTGAAAGGAAGTTGGTGCAGTCTTTCATTAGTGGAAGTAGGAATACACAACTATTTGTCATGATATACTAGAATATTACATGAAAATTAACTGATATGAATATCAATCTCTCTCAAGGAATGTTCCATTCTCACTTGGTGAGCCCTGGCTAGAACAGGGACATGGGCCCAATACTAGGCCTTTGGACTATGATGTTGGTCTTCTTCATCTAGAATATGATCTTATCTCGAGGCGTGTTCTCCTCTCCCATTGTTTCCCTGACCAACATGAATATATGATCCTAATCCAATTCCTTTTTAAAATTCCACTAAACAGTTTTTATAAGCATGATCCTACATACATTAACACCCAGATATTTTGTGAAATAGTTTTTGGAAATTAATTTTTATATTTTACATATCACATGCCACATAAAACAATTTATTTTTAAAGCACTATGTTTTGGATTGAGTCATACACAACAGCAAGTTAATATTTCACTACAATAAACGTGATTTTGTGGTATTTTAAATGGAACATATACTTGGTATACATTACACACAACACCCAATTGACGTAAGATACATGCAACACTGAGTTTCTATGAAACATCATATAATTGTAATAATTATTTAAATGAGAAAATTATAACCTACCTGTTAAACTTATGAATATTAATAGTAATAAATACATTTAAAATATTGTTTATAATTTTTTTATATTAGAAAAACATATTTCTAATTAATGATTTAATATTTGGTAAAGTCATTATATGTTCAAAAATACTATTTTCTTCAATGAACTGCTTTTTATGTCCTTCTATGAACAAAATGAAAAATTAATTTTTGAAAAAGTTATACATTTAATTTTACCAAATAAACTACATTTTTTAATTTATAATTTTGAAATTATCTTATGCTTAATTATTGGGAATTTTCTAATAAACATCATTTTTTAATGAATAGTGAAAAATATAGGATTTTAATTTAAAACTTATTTTTTATTTAATTAATTTGTAAAGTTAAATTATATTTATATTTGGTTCCAAAGTTTACTTAGATAATGTTTTTATCAATTAATATAATTTAGGTAATTTTAAACAATTTTACTTTGAAATTATGTAAAGAAACTTATTAACTTTTATATGTTTTTTACTTCAAAAACTTGCAATGTTGTCTCATCAGCTGGATAATTTTTAAATTAATTTCAATCACTCATATGATTAAAATTTTAAAAAATGAGTTCAATATTTAGAATCATCATAATTTATTATTTATAATAAGTTCAATTTAGTTTTTTATGAAAGTGATTAGTGAAAGTGATTAAAATGATTTACAATTATTATGAAAACAATTATGTTAACAAAGTACTAATCCTTACTTTTAAGACCCAAAACGACCTATAAACATTTAAAACACCAATTTTATTAGAATTATTAGTCCATTAAACTTAATTTATTGAGTTTTTTGTTTTTTATATCTTTTTTATGAAGAAACATGGGTACATCTAATTTTTTTTTAAAAATCATGACTGTTATTCCCCTTCCCAATAAAATCCAACCATGTCTCCCTCTTCTTGACACCTATAAAATCAATTATGATTGCCCAATATCTCCCCAATAAACTTCCCAAAATAAATATATTACTCCTATAATCATCCCCTTGAGATGAAATAAATACAAGGAATCATTTTTGCACAACCCAAAAGGAGTTACTCGATTAAGAGTTAAGGTCCTCTCTCAAGCCCCATTATTTTATTTTTTTCGTCACTTACTCAACTATAATTATTCCATGAGTATAAAAAAAATTATAATAAATATTATAATATGTTTTTATGCTATATTTTTCACCTATAATTACACAAAATTTCATCTAATGTGTAAGATACATACTATTTATATTTACCGCAAACTATCTCCTCACGAAACAATGATTGTCCATTTTCCATTTACCTCCTCTAATGGTTGACATTATGATGGAAAATATATTTATATATGATATATGTGATATTTATAATTTAATTATGCTTTTGTAATTTTTATTTATTACATACCTTATGAATTCTATCTTTTGTAAATACGATAATTTCGTTTGAGGAAGTGTTGACTACCGCCCCCTCAAAGCGATGTGATACATTCAAACACTTCATGGAATATATTATGTATATGTTTAGTTTAAATATATTATATATATGACATAATAATAATATTTTTATTATATATATATTCCATTTACTTCTTTCATTCAATACGTCAATAAAACAGAAGTAGTGTTCATACGTAAGTACGACCTATTATCTCCATGAACGGTGTATTCAATTTAATAATTCAATCTTATATATTTTTATATTAAATATATAATGAATTTGAATTATATTTATAGAATTTATTTACATTATGTAAGTTATTATATAAGTTTTAGGTCTAAAGATATAACAAATGAAGAAACAAGTGAAACCAGTGCAAATAATACCTTAAGCAAAACCTTAACATGGATTGTTAAAATGTGGGTAACATAAATTCCTAATAAAACCTTATATGATATTATATATAAAAATATGGTTTAGTATAAGGCTTATAATAAATTTATATTTATTTTATAGTTTTTTTAATGAGTATTAGGATAATCAAGACACAAGGTAATGGAATTTCATCTCACTTTTTTCCGTGAGATACATACTTTATTGACCACCCATTCCATTTGTGTGGGGTGTTTCTGAACATAGACGTATTATATGATTATTATAATTAATATTAATGGTATTTACATATACACTCTATGATATTTCTTTCATGAGGTTTATTATTCATAAGCTACCAAATCTTTGTCTCAATTTGCATTCTTTGAGACACATGCCATATTATGAACGTATATTTTTTAATGAGATTTATATACTACCTTTGAAATTTCATATCATTAATCTCCTTATTTTTATTATGTTATAAGATAGATTCTATTTAATTTTTATTAAATGGGGATATTGGTTCAAAGATACCAAGTCCAAAGAGTTTATTGGAAAAATCTCATCACTTTTTGAGATTTTTTATGATTAAGCTTCCTTCGGTTAAATATTTTGATACATATCTCCAAAACATTCATTAAATTTTTTATCCTTCGGTTATTTATAATATATTCATGTATTGGTACAATTTTTATTCATTTTCCTAGATATAATAGTAATAAAATTATTTTTATGAAATCCCAACTTTACACTCTCTTTGGTTTGAAATTTTTGTTCCCTAGAAATTGTGTTTTCTCAAAAGGGGTTCTAAGAATATTATACTATTCCCCTATAATATTTAAAATAAATTTCTTTCATTTCTTTCTTTTACTAATGTTTTTTAAGGAATCTTTCTATATATTTTTTATCATGTCATTTTTTTAACATATCATCATGAAAAAGGAATGTTATTTTCACTTCCTAAGACATGTACAAATTTCCACACTAGAATTTATGTCAAGCATACTTAAATTTTTTAAAATATTTTTTTTAATAATCTGATTTTTATAAAATCAGATAATTGGTTTTTAAAAACATTTCATGATTTCTTTATATGGGTTCATATGATATTTCAAAAAAAGTATTTTTTATGATACCATTAATGTTTTAAAAGAATTGTTTTAACATTTTTTCATGATTATTTTATTTTTTTTCAAGGAAAATTGTTTAAAATATTTTTTCAAGCTTATTTTATAACTTTTCACCCAATATTTTTTTCAAAATTTTTTCCTATATTATTTTATAATATCTCTAGGAAAATCATTTCCAAAAAGATTTTAGTCTCTCTTTGTATGTATTAAATGAAAAATGTTTAAAAAAGTTTGTCGAAACATTATTTATAAGCACTCATGTTTATTTTCAAGAAAATGGGTTTTGAAATTTTTTTATGTTTTACATTTCCTTTTTCAAATAATAAAGGATATTTTCCTCAAGAAATGTTTTTCAAATATCATTCCATGTTGTTTTCTATATAATATGATATTTTTATATATTACTTATGCCATTACAGGAAATGATCCAAAGTTTTCATTCATGTTTATTCTTAAATGGTTTATGTTTTGACGGGATGATGCTTATGACATCCATTTCTCTTCAACATGATATATTTTTTAAGCCTGATTCTTCTCATGTGTTATGATTTTGATGAAATGATTATGAGACCTATATCATTTTCCATTTGTTTTCATATGATTACATATTTATGATACCCATTTCATTTCTTGGGTTATGACATGATTTTTAATGATCTTGTGGAATATGTATGTATTATTTTATTATGAGATGTTTGAGACCTATATATCACTCCAATTCATTAGTTGATGATTTATTTATCAAGATACAAACATAGGTGGAACAAGAAGTGAACATGGTTCAATATTAAAGGGACAGAATGAGAAATAAACTTAGTTTATTATTATAGGGCTAGAATGGGGTGTGATCCTAATTCAGTAAAAGACATTTTCCAGTAATATTCCCTTGGAAGAAATTTCTTACATACAAAATATATCATTATATATGATTATTTTTCCCACACAATTCCATGTTTTATTCCTAGGTTATTTTTTCATGGATTAAGATTTTATTTTCATGTGATTCATGTCATATAAGCCGTAGTGCTTTATACCATGATTCACGTTTATGATCTTTGATATATAGGTTATGATCTACTATTTTCTTGACCATGTTATAATAACCTTATTCTCTATAATATACTTATATATCATCATTTTTTACTCATACCAAGCATCTAATATAACCCCTTTTTATGTTTCCTTCCCCAGGTTATGAAGATATGTGTTATGTTGGATGTGTTTAATAAGGTTTCTAGTCAATATGAATCTATTTGATATGATATAGCTCAATAATTTTCTAGTGTTTATGTTTCCATGTTTCCAAAGACACTAGACTAGTATGGTATTTTGGTATCTATTTGTATAATCTTTTTATAATTATACAAACATTAATTGATTTTAATATATTAAACTCTATGTATTCTAGAGTTTTTATTCTAGTAAAGGTTTAATAATCCTTTAGAATATGGGATGACAAAACATTTGTGAAAACTCTAATAAAATTTTTAGAGGTAAGTCTAAGGTTAAGGAAAAGTATATGAAAATTTTATGGAATTATAGTAAAGGTATAGTGATTGGTTTCCTCAGAATATATCTGTGTCTATATACTATAAGTGGATGTGGATCTGGAATAGATGTACCTAGGGATAACAACTATGAAAAGATGTTATTGTCCAGACTAAGGGTAATATGTACATGAAAATGGGCCTTGTTTCACATCTAGTTTGAAAATCTCAAGGGATATGCTTTGGAAATTCAAAAACTATTCAAAAACCATCATAAAGGATTTAAATATAAGCTGGCTATGAAAAAAAGTCTGAAACTAGGGTTTAATATATTATATAATGTGTATGATTTAGACATCTTATAAGTAATAATTTTCATGACTATTTGGTTTTCTACTATGATATGTAATTATTGCAGTATTCTTATTGTTATAGTCAATTGTGGGAACCAGACAGAACTGGATTAACATTTAATGTGATGGATGATTTGTTGATGAGAATTCATGTGGGATGATCATTGGAGTGAATGATGTTGTGATCATGCCTAATCAGTTTTCATGGAACGTTATAACTAATTTATAACTTAACCAACTCTCAAACTCAACAAAGAAGATAAAGATGGAGATTGCTTAGAATTTGGGTAATAGATACCTCAGGTATCATCAAAGGTTATGTGTTTTGAGTGTAGAATAAATGGTCATTATGAAACTCAATGTCCCAAGAAGAAATCGCCTAATGAGAATTATCAAGGTGGTGGGTATTGTTTATATTTTTTATAATGAGACTACAGTGAAATGTTAACGGAAAGAGGTATTAATTAATATTATGAGGTAGCCTTATTATGGATTATCGTTGAAGTGGAATAATAAATGTTTTTATGTATTTCGTATTTAATAAATATGTTATATGAATGGTGAAATAAACAAGTATTGTACATTTATGTTTTTCTCAAAGGATTTAAAATATTATGTTGCATATTTCCAATGGACTGGATGTAATTTAAAGACAATGGGATATTTTGACTAAGGAAATATAACCCCTATGATGTTACTTATGTTAAGATATTGTTTTTTAGATTATGATATGTGGGATATGAATATGTAAATTGGAAGTTACTCATTACCGTGTTACTAATTAATTACTTGTTGATAAGTAGTTCATGAAATCATGGATGAAGTTGAAAACTTCTTGGATTTATTGAGCATATCCTATAATCTATTGAATAGGGAAGCATGCTTGCTTTCCAAAATTATTTATGGTAATCCAAGTTGTTACCATGTTCCAAGAGAATTTTCCATGAGGGTATTCACATGTTTGGAATGTGACAACCAATAACTAATTTTTGATACATGGTGGATCAATGTTAAACTCATTTCATAAATTGTTTTCTAATGTTTTGGATTCTCATATATAAGAAGGTTTATAAGGTTAACCATTAATTAAAATATTAAGTTAAACATTAGATGAAGTATTTATGTATTGATATTGAATTGAAAACCTTAATTGAAAGGTTATTTTGTGATTAACCCTATTTCAAGGAGGTTAATCATATTTATTTTAAAATTTATATTAGTGTGGTTTTAGAAATGGACCTTATGTATGTCGGGTGAAAACTAATCAATTTCAGAAATTTTTTATGTCTTTAAACATTTCTATTGGACAATATTGGTTTTTTAACAACCACTGGCTTACGGGATTTGTATTTTAATGTATAATTAATGTTTATGAATAATTATTTATGATGAAATAGGTGGGTTTCTTTTTATGTATATTTTTTAATGTAATAACAATATTGATTTTTAAGAATAGTTATAGATAAATAGTTATATCTTTTATTATTTTATGGGCCTTAATATCTGCTAAATGTTTATTTTTGTGGGTTGGGCTTCATAGTTAATTTCTAGACATCCATTTCATGAAGTAATGGATGAATAAGAAATAGTTACAAGTACAAAAAATAATGAAATTTTATTTATAGAAATATATTAAGTAAGTATATTTCCTTGTATTATTGGACAATAAAATAATTACTCAAATATATCATAATGAACAAAAACTGTTATCCAAATACCTTAATTTTTATTGACACAATGACCATATAAATCATCACAGATTAATGACTTTGAGGCCCTAAACATTTCTCTGATCATTCACCTAATTTTGATTGATCACTTCAATCACTACCTATGAATATGTTTTTTTTCTTCTATGTATAATCTTCACTCCCAACCTATGTTCTCCCATGTGGAAACCTATACATATGTTGCACTGGGTAACCATTATGGTTCCCAAATTTCCTTTATAAGTGTCGTTTTAGCATTAAATAGTTCAATGTTTGTTTCTATGAATGAAACATTAAAATATTTAACCTTTGTTAACTCAGAAAAATATTGAGGATGAAATTCCTTTAATGGGGGTATAATTTAATACCCTGAGATATTTTGAAATATTTTTTTGAATTAATCTAATATTATTTATTTCCCACAACACTAAAAATAGTTTATTTTATAAAATTTATATGTTAGGATTGAGTTATACGAAACACCAAGTTGATAGTGCACTACAAACAACATAAATGTTACCTTATTTTACATGGATCATCAACATGGAGTATGTTATATACAGCACCAACTTGGTATACATTACACACCACACTAAGTTTCTACAAAACATCATTTTACCGTTATAATTATTTAAGTGAAATTATTACAAAATATATGTTAAATTTAATGATATTAATAGTAATAAATATTTTTAAAATGTTTTATATAATAATCTTATGAAAATAAAATATATTGGAAATGATAGATATAATTTTTAGTAAATTTTTTATATGTTGAAATTAATATTTTGTCAAATGAAATGTTTTTCATGTCATTCTATGAAAAACAATAAAATTAACTTTTTAAACATTTATAAATTTAATTTTATAAAATAAACTTATTTTTAAAATTTAAAATTTTAAAATTTTATTAGGGTTAATTTTTGGGATTTTTGGAGAAACATTATTTTTGGATGAATCATGAAAAATATAGGATTTTTATTGAAAACTGGTTTTTCAGCTAATTTTTTATATAGTTATGTAATATTTTTATTTGGTTTCAAAGTTAAATAATATAATATTTTTATAAATTAATACAATTTTGTTATTTATAGTCATGTTCAATTTGAAATTGGGTATAAAACATAGAAATCCATTGGATGTTTTTACTTTAAAAACACGTAGTGTCGTCCCGTCAGTGCGATTATTTTAAAATTAATTTCTTTAACTCATCTAATTAGAAATTTAAAAATGGATTACATATTTTTAATAATCATAGTTTATATTATCTAATAAGTTCAACTGAGTTTTTTCCAAAAAATATTAGTGAAGGTGATAAAAATTAATTACAACAATTTAACAAAAAATTAAGTAAACAAAGTACAAAACCCTAAATTTAAGACACAAAACGACCTAGAAACTTATCCAAGACCAATGTTCTGGCCATAATTATACCATTAAACTTCCATTTATGATTGTAAATGATGTTTATTAGTAATAACATGTGTAAAATAACTATTTTCCAAATATATAAATTGTGTCCTTTCCCTTCCCTATAAAAGGCCACCACCTCTCTATCTTCTTAACACCAATAAAACCACATAGGATCATCCATTATATTCAAAATAATCTCCCCCAAACTCCAAACTTTCTATTATAATCATCAAATTGGTCATAAATGGATCCAAATAATCCATTTGGAAGAAACCAAAATGAGATACTAGATTAAGAGGTAACATCTTCTCTGAAGATCCTTTATTTTATTTTTTTTATCCATCCTCTACACTCTCCTTATTCCACAATTTACAAAAAAATAAGAATCCTAAATATAATGATATTTTTTATGAAAACTATTATATATAAACATACACATAATTCTATATTTTGGGTAAGAAATATATTGTTTACATGTACAGTGAACTATCACCTCACAAAATGATGATTTTTCATTTTTCCTTCTCAGCCTCTCAAGGTTGATATTATGATAGAAACTAAATTTATATATAATATATATCATATTTATAATTTGTTTATGGTTCTATATTTTTTTATAATATACCCATGTGTTTTCCATATTGTGTAAATATGATAATTTTTTTGTGGAAGTGTAGACTACCTTGCCCTCAAAACGATGTGATTCATTCAAAAACTACATATAATATATTAACGATATGTTTACAGAAACCATATAACATATATTAAAAAATAACTAATATAATGATATTATATATATACATATATTTCATTTAATTTTTTATTTAAATACATCAATATTAAGGATGCAGCGTTTATGCATATGTATGGTCTACCATCTCCATTTACGGTGTATTCAATTTCAAACATCAATATTATATAGATTATTATCCTAAAAATATATTTAATATTAATGATATGTATATAATGTTTTATATTTTTTAGACCATTTTATAAGTATAATAACCAACGATGTAACAAATTAAGAACCAAGCGAAAAACAAAGCAAATAATACCTAAATTGTAACCTTAACATTGGATTGCTAACAAATATATAATATAAAAGACATAATCAAACATTATATGGTATTAGATATAAGAATATTTTTCTGTAAAATATGTATAATAAATATATATTTATTACACTTGTGGTTTGACTAAGTATGATGAGACTCAAGACACACTGTAATGGAATTTCATCTCACATTTTATTTTTGTGAGATACGTGATTTATTCACAACCTATTCCATTTTTGTGGTGTGTATAATGAAAATGGATGTATTATATGATTATTATAATTAAAACTATTGGTATTTACATATCCATTATATGATCTTTCATTCATGGGTTTTATGTTTCAAATTGTACCAAATCGGTAAATTAATTTTGTCTCAATTTTCCTTCTTTGAGACACGTGCCATATTCCTCACCTATATTTTTCCATGAGGTGTATATATTGTATTTTAAATTTTATATCATGATCTCCTTATTTTCATGAAATGTTAAGATTTATGTATTTTCATTTTTATTACATGTGGAGTAAGGATCAAAGTTACCAAGTGGTAAGAGTTTATTGAAAAAATCTCATCAATTTTTGAGATTGTTTATATTTATGCTTCCTTTTGTGAAATATTATCATCCATCACTCAAGAAAATTCATGAATATTTTTATTCATGGGTTATTCATAATATATTAATGTATTGTTACCATTTTTATACTCTTTGGAACATAATACAGTAAATATTGTTTTTTTGAAATCCATATTATACCATCTCTTCAGTCAGAAATATATATTCTTTCAAAACAATGTTTTCTAAAAATGTTTTTCATAAATATTATAATATTATCATAGAATATTTAAAAGTAATTTTCCCACTTTTTACATTAATAATGTCTTTTAAAGGATTATATTTTTTTATTTTCAAATAATTCATTTTTCTATCCTTTTACCAAGAAGAAAGAATGTTCTTGTTACCTCGTACGACATCTATAGATTTACTAACCATCATTTCTGTGATGCCTCATTTTCGTTTTAAATGGATAATTTTATATAAAAAAATTTAAAAATAATTTTCAATGAAGTGGTGTTCAAAACGTTTTCATGATTTATTTATTTTCAAATTATTTTTCAAGGAAAGTTTCATTCAATAGGTTTTTAAGATTCCTGTATGAGTGTTCAATGAAAATTATTTTCAAAATATTTTCTTTCTTCTTTTATAATATTTCAAGGAATATTGCTGTCAAAATGTTTTAAGATATTCTTCTATTATTTCTCAAGGAAAATGGTTTTCAAAGAGTTTCCAAGATCTCTTTATATATTTGTAAAGTAAAATCCTTCCAGAAGTTTTTCAAAACATTGTTTATAAGATTTCATATTTATTTTTAATAAAATAGTTTTATAAATATTTTTATATTTTAAAGATCATTTATTCAAATAATAAAGATATTTTACTTAAGAAATGTTTTAAAAATACCTTTCAAATTTATTTTCCATCAAAGATAACATCATTTTGTTTTACTCATGCACTTCTAGAAAATTATCAAAAGGTTTCATTCATATTGTTTCATAAATATTATATGTTTCAATGGAATGATTGTTATGACACCCATTTTTATTCTACGGGTTATATACTTTTCAAACCGTCTTATTTTCATGGTTTATTATTTTGATTAAATAATTTTGAAACTCGTATAGTTCTTCATTTGTTATTATATGATTACATGTTTATGATACTCATTTTCTTTCATCGGTTATGATATTATTTGTAATATTATTTTCAAAAATGTAGCAATGATATCATTATGAGAATGGTTGGACTTATATCTTTATCCAATTCATTGGGTAAAGATTTATATCTCATGGGATAGATATGGATAAAAAGAGAAATAAACTATGTTCAGTATTAAAGGAATTGAAGAAGAAATAAACTGGGTTCATTATTATAGGACTGGAACAAGAAATAAACTAGGTTTGGTATAACATATCTCAAAAGTGGAGTGAATTGGATCAGTAATACAAGACTAGAATGGGTTGTGAACTCGGTTCTATAACAGACATTGTCTACTAAGTTGGACTTGGCAGAAATAACATGACTAATATGGATATAATTATATATTCTTATATTTCTTCCTCAATCCCATGTTTTATTCCTAGGTTATGATTTAATGGATTATGTTTTTTATTTCCTTATAATTCATTTCTTATGAACTACCATGTTTTATGCCACAATTCAGGTTTATGATCTCTAATATGTAGGGTATGATAAACTATTTTCATGATTTTGTTATGATACCCTTATTCTTGTGATTACTATTTGGTATTTCCATTGTTTACCCTAAATGAGAATCCAATATCATTTTTTTATGTTTCCTTCCCCCAACTTATGAAGATATTTATTATGTTTAATGTTCTAAAGAAGGGTTATATCTAAGAAGAACCTAGTGGGGGATGATTTAGCTCATTTATGTACCAGTGTTTACGCTTCTAGGTTTTCAAAGGCACTATATTAGTGTGATCTTTGGACGCCTATTTTTTAAATGTTTTAAGAATTCCAAAAAAGTTACGTGCTATTATTTTATGAAACTACAGGGTCACTATATGTCTCAAGGCATCTTCTATTCCCACTTGGTGAGCCTCTCTTGGAATGGTAATATGATCTCAGCCTAATACCTCATCCTTTATTTGAATTTTCATATAATCGTCCTAGACGATAGAATGAATGTGTACTGGCTCCGGAGAAACCACTTTTCCATAATAATCAGTGTGTTGAGTTTTTTGGATATACGGAAAGTAATATTCACATGTCCCTATCTATGAACCAATAATATAATATGATGGTGGAGTTCATTAGCTCTTGTTAAGATTTAAAGACATTTTAGAAAAATGTGTGAAAAAATATGATCCTATATATTTTCAATATCCACTATATACTGGAATATGTATTTTATTGAATTGGGGATATGATCCCCCTAATATATCCCTTGTTCCACTAGAATATGTCAATGAGCTTCCGGAATTGGGTCTTGGATTTGTGCCACCCCCATGCCTACTGTAGAAATATACCTACAGACTTATTCTAAGTTAGGAAGGATCTAAGCCGACTTGCTGGTTATTTCTAGAATATGCTTCTGGTATTCATTAATATGAGTGGGGATATGATCCCACTAATGGTTATCAATACACTTTCCTGTCTGATGTGTCTTCTTTGTTTCTTGTGCATGGGTATTAGAGGTGGAATTGTATTGGGTGGTATCTAAAGCAAGGATATGTATGGGTACCAGAGGGATGGTGTAGGTTATGGAGATTGACTAGATCCCTTCTTGGGATCCCATGCACTGAAAGGAAGATTTATTTGACTCCCTGGTCCACCTACATCGTAGAACAATGTTTTGTATAGTTTTATTCCAGGAATAAGCTACTAAAGTGGTTGGTTGTGGTGATGAGGTTCACTAGATTAGCTATATCTTTCCTTGGATGACACAAACTCATCGATTTCCATACTTTGAGACCATTTTAGGTAGTATCAAGTGTTGGGAACGTACCACATCAATGGTATTCCTATACCATTGTGTTTTCCACCTAAAATGGAATATTATAGGATAATGAGATCATTTTTTGACCAACAGGGATGTAGCCATAGGTTATTTTCTAAAATGGATGCATGATAAAGATATTGTCTCTGATCAGGAAGCTTTTGATTGGAAATATATCTTCAGTCATGCAGGTAGAAAGGAAAAAAGGATAGTAATTAGTGAGATTTTGTAGGCATGATGTGTGATCAATCAGATAAACATTATTAACAAAATATTTCTTTTATTCTCAATCCATCCATTCTGATCATGTGGGATTGTCAAAGCGATAATGGAATTACTTCATCCGAACCTCGGTTATAGAGGATCAGTTGTATGATTTTTGTTAGGATTATTATGTTTATATGATATTCCAACATAGGGGCACGATACATTGTAATCCAAAAATCCTATTACTTGAGTTTTTTACATCGGTCCCATTTATTTCATAGTGTATGAAATGAAAAATAGCCAAATAAATATTTAATCATACATTATGTTATTTAAGATATTCTCATTGGGTTCACTATTTTTTCAATTGAAATGATGTGACATGAAAACCCTCATTTGATGTAAAAAATTATTTGATGATAACAATTCAGTCTATCCTTTTTTTATGAATGATATTTCATGATTTAATATATTCACGTTGGGTTCGCTATTGTTTCCTTCAATGGGAAAGAGGTGACCGAGGTGGATTTAGTTTGGTCCAATGGTTGATTATGGAGGATTTCATTTATTTTACAATCATTAACATCAGATCACTATTTTCATTCTTAAGGGAAACTCCCAATGGTTCCTGCATCCATAATTGTGTATAGACCTTCTTCCCAAAGGCAGGTGGTCAGTTGGGGTTTTAGACCCAATGATGCTTACGTACTCACATTGGGTGAGAGGATGGGAGGTTGGGCTCATCACACCCTTTTGGGGGGAATTTTTCCCTACTCTGACAATAAAAAAACTGGGTTTATCCAGCACTAGGGTTTTAACATCTCTAACTAAGAGTGCTGTTAAAACCCCCCTTTTTCAACGTTATAAAAAGTGCATTTAAAATGGGACCTTAAGAGTGATTTTTCAGTGCTCTTAAAGAGGGTCTTTCAGAGAAATAAAAAAATTTTAAAGGGTGGCCTTTATCCACACCTATAAAAGGTCCTAATATACCCCCTATACATGCTATTAAAAAATTAATAAAAAAGGTCCTTTATTACCACTTCTAACAAAGGTCTGATAAAGGGGGAACTTTATTAGTTCTTGAAAAAATCATTGATAAAGGGGGGTCTTTATCATATCTTTTTTAGAAGCACTGATAAAGCCCCTCCCCCCGTTAAGGGTTTTTTACTAGGGCTGATAAAGGGTATATTTAAAAAAAAATATTTTTTAATTAATAAATATAAATACAATGATATAAATATAATATATATTTTTTAAATATGTTTTAGATAAGGATAAATATATATTTACACATAATATATAATACATTTATTGAAATGGATTATAAAGGAATTTAAAAAATATTTTCAATTAATAATTTTCCATTTAATAAATGGGTAATATTCATTTAATAAAAATTAAATATAAAAGATTAATAAATTAAAAAAAGATCTAAATTAAATTGAAAACATAACTCGAACTTCAAAAGACCAAAAAATTCTATTACAGTGTTCATTTGGGCTCCACCACATATAAAATTGAAGCTTGAGATGAGAAATATGCCCCTATTGATAGAGTTGAACCATTCTAAGATCTTTCATGCCCCCAAAAGGCCCCAATGGCCTCCCGAACTATTTTTTCACTTTTGGCACCCTGATTTTTTAACATTTGATGAATTTCAGGCCTCTATTAAGGGGGCCACTTTTACTTTTTTTAATGAAGAATGAATTTAGTCTTAGTTATTACATTCATATTGGTGTTATATCCTATAAAGTTTATCATTTTTCACAATGAACAAGTATTTATATTTAAATTTATGAAAACATATATATATTTTTTATATATTCAAACATACAACTTTAATTTAAAATATAAATAATTAAAAATTTTACTTATAAAATATATTTATCAATATATAATCATTATCTAAATAAATAATAGTATCAATTTAATATTATATGTATAAATATATATGTATTTAAATATATATATATATATACATATATATTTATTGTTAAATGGTCACAAAATATAAATAAATATATAAATATATCATAAAATGTAAAAAAGTATATAGGAGTGGAAAATGCATTGGTTTATAAGCTTTCGGTATCAGGTTTGAAATTAACTATTTTTACGGGCATTCATGAGATGGTGGGATTATATAAAGTGCTAATAAATGGGTGGGGGATGCACTGAAAAGGGTAGGGGTGGAATTTTTTTGAAGAGGGCATGAAAAAAATTACCTTCATAAGTGGGGCCTTTACTATTTATTTTTTAGATTTATTAAATGTGGACTTTAATAGTGTAGAAAAATGAGCTTATAGTGGTGTCCATTAACAATCCTAGAAAACACTAATTAAGGCCCCCTTTATCATCATTTTTTAAATGCACTATTAATGTTGACCCTTCAATGTCTATTAAATTAGCAGTGCTTCTATAGCACTGCTAAAGCCCATTTACAAATTCTATTAAAAGCCCAATTTTTAATATTGTATAGGACCCTCTTATAGATTTAATATGTGCTCTTGAATCACTTCATAATCCTGTGACATGACTTCTTACCCTAACATAATTCTGATAGGATAACCCATTTTATTTGATGAAAAAGGGGATATTATTACTGAATAGATATGTATTTATATGAGGTTCTTCATATATTTTCCATTAATGGAAAACTAAATAGATATTGAAATCATATAACCAGGAACTCGAGATTTGATTCTATGTTGGGAGTTTAATATTCTAGGGAAAATATTGAGCCACTATGAGGTGTCATTAGTATCCTCATTATTATTGAAATCAAAATCCATGTAGTTCTCTAAACCTAGGTAGTTAAACTTAATATGGAAAATAAATATATGTCAGCACTTGGGAACTGAATATTAAATATTGAGTATTGAGGATACATCATATGTTTCTCAGAAATGGTAGGAATCAATGTAGTCATAGTTCATTCTGTTTCATAGTCTATGGATGGATGAAGTTGAATGATCAACCCAAGGGAATGATTTGGTCCTGATGGTTGAAATGTTTGAGACATTGGGGCCTTTAACTAATGTGTATCCCTATTTGATATCGGGACTTTTGAAGGTGTCCCATATATCCTACTCAATGATAGAATCAAAGTCCTCATAGTTTGTTCACCCCCTTAAAAATGGCCCCAAGGTAGATGCCCTTATATAGGGGCAATCATATCATGACACTCATTGGGGATTAGATACTACGATTTCTTAAGTTGGTGGACATTAATTATATGAATGATATGAATATTTCACCTCTCTAATCCCATATGAACCATTATCAGTGTGATAAAAAAGAATGATAAATAATCATTATCATCACTTATGGATACAGGACTTATGCACTAGAAAAACTCTTTAGATATTTGATATGGTGTTCATACCATAGAAATTCATCCTATGTATCCAGGTTGTTGTATGAATCAAATTCATCATAGGTCGATTGGTTGGAGCTTACATAATGATGTTGTCCTTAAATTTGGGGCTTACACATTGAGGATGTAAAAGGTTATCAATCTTTGGATGCCCGATTAACATGGCCTACTTTCGGGAATAATATTTTGTGGTTGTATTCTTGATATTCTATTATTTTATTCTTAACATGTCAGAGGGTTTCAACCTAATAGGCCAAAAATATTTCATGATCCATTTTACTTTTCCAAGGTATGTTTCATAATTTGGATGGCATGTCTGATGGTTTTTGCATGATCAAGGATGACTTGTCTATAAAACAACACAAGACCTATCCCAATTATCCTGGAATAAATTTTGTGATCCCGATTGGAATTCTAAGAGGGTGTAACATGACCCTGCTAACATTCCCTAGTGTCATCATGAATTTTTTCTGACATGCTTGTTAGGCACCGTGAGACTCAAAGTGGTATGTTTGGTGTGTAATTCATGATTCAGGATGACCTGTCTGGGTCACATCATAAAAGCTGATTGACATGTCTAGGGAATATCTATTTAGCTAGATTGCATACCCTGGTGCTACCAAGAGACTCAAATTACATATACATGTGCTTCTATATGATCTGGGTGACATGTATAGAGGACATTGAGATGCTTGGACGGATAGCTCTAAGGGTTTCACAAAACATTGGTGGAATACATTGAGGCTTCCATGTGACTTGATCTTACATGTCTATGGGACTTTACATATTCTAAATATTATCCCACATGAGTTTCTCATTATCGGAGTGCCATTTCATGATATTATTCATGACCTGTGTTGTTTATGAAAATCTCATGAGGATCAGTGTATATGTTGTTCATGTAAGCATACACTATTTTTATATTTTCTTATAGTTTTTTATTTCAAATTTATTATAATTATTAGTATTATATTATTTTATGTCTCATGTGATTTAGAATATATGGGGGATGTTCTTCATGTGATCCACCAAAATTCGTTCATATGATCTATGAGTGATAATGCAATGTGATTGTGCATGTTGAAAGATTGATTCAGTTGTTCACTAGATCATACATGGGGGGAAATCTTCCTTTAAAAAAAATTCCACTCCATGAAATATATTTCGATTCTTGGGTTAACTAGTGTGAGGTTCCAAGGATTTCTCAGCCATTTCAAAATAAATCTCCCATTTAAATGCTGGGGTGGGGATATATATTCCTTTACACCCTATTTATTCACCACTTTAGGCATTTCTTATCACACAAATCCAATATGGAGTTGGTGGAGGTATTTGGTGTCACACATCTTCAAAAAATATTGTTTTACATTACTCTAGGGGTATTAGATGATTTTTCACAACTGTGAGGCTATACCATCAATGACACATCCATTATATTATACTAAATTAATTGATTTTGTTTCAATAGTGTAGGCATTCCAATAGTCTTTAATATTATGAGGCTGATATGTCTAAGTACATTCACAAGATCTAGATGCTGGATGAAAGGCTTTTGCATGAACAAAGACGACTTTTCTAGTAATTTTCATCATATAATGATTAACTTCTAGAGGGTCTTTGTAAGATCAAACTATAATTTAAAGGGGTCTTACGAGATGGTTCTAGTTCAATTCACAAGTTTTATAACTATAATAGTGTAACAACCCAAGATTTCACAGTACGTTATTTCTTCAATTAAATTCAATAATTTTCACTACACGCTACACTAAATTCAAGCGCACCACGACTTACCTAACTAATCATTCAAAAGCGGTTATGAATAGTATTAATAGAATTATGAATTTTATATAATCCTTATAATTTTTTAATCAATATTATAAGTTTATTATACATAATATAAGAACAAGTTCATTTTTTCAGATAAAAGATGTATTTTTTTTAAATGCAATTTTACCACCTTTTAATGGAAAGCCCTTTTTAAATAAAATATTTGAAACTTTTATATATTAAATTTTATAAAATAAACTTCTTCTTTAGAATCGGGACACAATAATTTATTTTTGATAAAATTTTTCTGTTTTTCTGATAACTTTCATATTTGGTGAATAGTGAAAAATACTAAATTTTAACTAAAAACAACATTTTTAATCAAACTAATTACAGTATTTAACTATAAATTTGAATGGTTTAAAAGTATAATTAAATTATATTTTTACTATTTAATCCAATGTTGGTCATTGTAAGTAATTTCACTTTGAAATTGCACATAAACCAGTGTCAATCTATTAGTAGTTATTATTTCTTAAAAATACGCTTTTTGGTTTTGAAAATGAGAATTAATTTTAAATTAGTAAATTCAATTTTTTTGTTTTTAATTTGGTAAAATGTACTTCACTTTTTAATTCAGAATATCAAAATAATCTTAGGGTGAATTTTTGGTATGTTTCTAAAAACTTTCAATTTTTGATGAATAGTGAAAAACACTGTGTTATTGGTTAAAACCAACAATTCATTTAAATAATTCGTTATTATATTTTCATTTGTTTTGGGTCAAAATATATACATAGTACATATATATGTTCAAAATAATTCATTGGAGTCATTTTATAATAAGTTTAGATATATAAAATTTTATCGAATTATTTATTGTCTTTTACCAACCTCCTAGGAGGATTTGCAAATTTGAATAAAACATAATTTTACCACTTCTATGAATTTAATTTCAACAATCCAAGAGACATGGTTGATACCAGTAAGTAAAATTCTGTTCAATAAGATAAAAATAATTTATGTTGAATAGTAGCTTTTGACTTTAATTTACCACTGTTAAAAGTAAACAGGGAAATTAAAGTTAAAAATGATATTATTGTTACCCTAAGACATGAACTAATTCTATTGGATAAGTGTAATTATAACAAAAGAAACCTTAGGAATAGAATATGATCCTATAGGTCCACATGGATTATATTATGACATTTATTATTATTTAATTCAAAGAAAAGTAAAAAGTTTTAAAATCGAAGCTTAATAACTAAACCATTTTTAATATAGGATTATACATAAGATAAATTATACAATAAATATTAATTATAAATCTAAAAATATTTCCAACATAATCGTATTTTATTTATACTTTTTATACATAAATAATTAAATTTATTTATGACACAATGATGATGCAGTAATTACCTATTTAATGAAATATTAAAATTATTGATATTATAAATATCCAAATAAATGTAATTTTATACTTTTTATGAATTCCACTAATTTTATAGGTTAATATGACATGTTAGGGTTAGTGAGATGAATTTTTTTCGAAGTAATAATGCTGTTATAAATTTAGAAAAAACAAAAAAACCAAATAGTGTCAAAATTGACATAAAAGTGTTTTTAAAACAAATATTATATTATTAATTGATATTCTATTCCTAAAAATATATGGTTTAGCAAAAGGACTTATGTAATTATAGGTGTGTAATTAATGAACCTCTTGGGGTTCTATTGGAAGTATATACAAATCTTATTAACCATATAGTATAAAAATACAAAGAGACATGGTAAATGTCAAACTATTTAACTAAGAGTTAAATCCAAAAGATAAGGTTAATATAGTGACCCAAACCTGTCTGAAACCTATTGGTTGAGTGGTTTTCGACCCATACCCACCTTAGCCTTTAAATAATTCATTTTGGAGCCATTATAATCTGAAACGTATTTTATTATAAAATAATATTTCAAGCTTTTCCTATGGTGCCCCTCACCCCTCTTATAAAAGCCCCCCCCAACCACTTCTCTCTAATTCACACCTTCAAAGCCATTTGGATCATCCATAATCTGCCTAAATACCCTCTCAACTGACCTCCCTTCATACTAGAGGCCTTATTTTAGTCAAGAATCCAACCTATAGAGCCCTTTTGATCTAATCAAAAGGAAAAACCCGAAGAAGAGGTAAATATTTAATCACCTCTTTAAAGTTCTTTTCTTCTTCCACTTAATCTTTCATTGTTATTTGCATTATAAAATAATAACTCCAATATATTATATATACCGTGATGTTATTATAAATATGGTACATCAATATTCATTATTCTATCCTTCCTTTGAATGACATGTCACCATACGTGCGTACGTACGGCTTACCGTCTCCACGTCATGGTGTAATTGTTATTCAATACATTATTATTTGGATAGGTATAGTAATGATGTTTAATTGATGGAAATAATAAATATAACATGATAATTATTCTTTATATATGATATACCATCCAATTGAATATTATTTTAATATCAAAATAATGATATTGTCGCTCATGCGTACGTACGGATTACCGTCTCCACGAACGTGATGAGATTCATTGCCCATAGTAATCCATTCAAGACTAATTTTCATTAGATGATTAAAAATAATGTTTAATGAGTTAATATCATTCTTAATATGAATAATATACATCCTATCCATAACAAAACATTACTTACGTAACAAATCATATAAAGAAAAACAAATTCGTTAACACCTGGAACGACAATAATACTAAAATTTTATTAACAAAGAAATATTAGAAGATCATATATGATATCATATCAATGTATATAGTTCTTTAATAATTTAATAACAATTATTTCACCATTATATAGGAGGTTAACCTACCCTCAACCAAGGAAAATTACAAGGTAAGGGTTAATTCTAAAATCTCATTATTATCTGAGGTTGTTTTTACGTAAGTATCTACTGGGACCTCTTTATCATCCACATCCATGTTTCTTAAAAATGTATTTCAAAACATTTTTAATATTTACATGACAATAAGTTATAGTGATTTATACCCTTATTTTAATTTATATTTTTTTAAAGGAATCTTTCAGTCGTTTTCCAAACAATGTACTTTACAGCCTTTTCGACAAAAATAAAGTAAGAATGTTTTTTTATCTTATACGTCAGGTGTAGTTATTCTCTGACATTATAACATCATAAAATCATCCCTTATAATATTATAAGAATATTTTCAAAATAAATTTTTTCTTTTATAAATATTTAACTTTAAATGATTTAAAAAAAAGATATATTTATCTCAAATAGTTTTGATTTCATCAATGTCAACATCTTTTGATGGATTTTATACTTGTTTGAAGTCGATTCATTATGATAAGGATATTCCATATTATATTAAAGGTTTTGTAATATGTTTGACTATGGATGTGTTATTTTTATAACATTCATGATTTATGGTTAAAGTATTGACATTTCATATGCTAGTTTTAATACAAATGTTTATGTTATATTTCACCCTTTTCATATGAGGAATGTATTTGACTTAGTAAGTGATGGTTGGAGCCTGATATAGCTCCTTGATGGATCGGTAGATCTCATGAGGCAACTAGACATGGAATTGGCTAAGGCTTTTCCAAATTTTATATATGGTTTTGGAAGAGACATTCATAATTTTAAGACATCTTGGCTGAGGCCTTGAAAAAATATTTCAGAATGTCCAGCATTATACATTCCCTCATTATGAAAATAATATTTATGGTTCATGTGGTCATTCTACTAGTATAATACCCATTATTATGTTTTATTATGGCATTATTTACTCAACTCATATTCCTTCCATAAAATTGTTCATGTTTATTATTGTTAAAGTCATGTGGTTTAAATTATTCATCATGATTAATATTTATGTTATCTTTCACTGTATTGCTTACCCTTACTGAGCATTTGAGCTCACCCCTTTCTTATGTTTTATTTTCCCAGGATATGAAGAAGTTAGTTATGAGTGACTTGCAGGCATAATCTAGGAGGCATGGATGTTTCTAATGCAATAAATTCGTGTTGTATTTCATTTAATGTTGTAAAGTTAAACTTTTGTACGAATCATGTTTCCAATAATACTAAAATGATTGGTCTTTCAAGACATGATTTCCTTGTGATCATTCCAATGTTATGTAAGAATGCCCCGACTCTGGGTAACGAGGGTCGGGGCTTTACAATTGGTATCGGATAGAGGTTTAGTATAAACAGTGGAATATAGATTTAGGTAAACTTTGATTAGAGCACATAGCCCTAAGATATACTTTGAGGATTAGTATAGAAGAACGTCCTAAAATTTTGGTATTGTAGAGATTTTGTGATTTTTCCAAGCAATACATATCTTTCTAGATACAAGCAGGTAGAGGCAGCTCTAGCACAGATGTACCTAGGGGTAAAACCCGAAAACATCACTTTGAGCTAGACTAGAACGAGAACTGGTACACGACAGCAGGATCTACTTCACTCTTGGTTACGACACTCCCGAGGGATATTCTTAGGATAATTCTCATTTTCTTTACAAACCTTTGTGAGGGGTTTATGAGTATATATACTTTCTCAAAGAAAACATTTTTATTATTATGGATTATATCTATAAACTACTCAATTTATGTTAATAATTTTACAATTTTGGAATTATGTATTTTGATTGAAAAACTAATCTAGTTTATGCCATTTTTCAGAAATGGCACCCAGTACATTGAATGAGACCTCCAACAATATGCATGATCTAAAGAGTAAGAAGGATCATATCTTTCATGGAGTTAAGACAATATTTAGAATGGAAATAATCTCCCATGTATTATCATCATTTGAAGAAATGGTTCCATGTGTTAATAAGATATGAAAATAATTTTTTGAGTCATATTGATTTGAAGGGAATCCAGATAAGAAAATGTTGGTAGAGAGAAAGATAGATAAAGGGAATAAGGGAAAACGTATTTTCCCATATGTGACAACTGTGGAAAAATTACATTGGTAAATTCTTGAAGGGAATGGGAGTTTGTTATAAGTGTGGAGGAAAAGGACACCAAGTATGTGATATCAAGGGTGAGGAAAATGTTTCAAATGTACAATACTTCACCTGCAAGGAGTTGGGATACTATGCGAATCACTGTCCAAATCATCAGAGTAAACCCCAAATCATGTTATTGGATAAAAATCAAGTTGTGATACTACCGAAGATGAAGGGGAATGATTAAGATTTATTATGTTGTTATTAAAGTATTATGTCATTTGAGTATTGTATTAATGATTTAAATGTTATAATAATTATAGAGTATATAAGGATTGTACTAAAATACTATTTCATTAATGACTTAAGATTAGTAGAACCAAGAAAAGTGACTCAATGGCAAGTTAAAATTATTTGAAAATACATGGTTTAAGGAAAGGCAAAACATTAATATGGTCCTGATACTGAGGTATTGATTTTGGAATAAGATATGCTTGATTTGGATAAATTCTATTGGATAGTATTGACTACTTTGGAGGTGATTAATGGTTTTTTATTACATCATTATTGGAGTATTCAAAATTTCTAGATATAAGGAATATATCTAGTATTCTATACGAAATAATGGAGCATGAATGTAATCAATATGGTTTTATGGTAATTCATTGTGTTACCATCTTTTAAAAGAATACATAATGATGGTATTCATATGTTATTACATGGCAAAAAGGATCTTCATTGTGTTTTATATCTTTATAAATCTTGGACTGTGAGTTTAGAAATAAGTATTTTGGAAAAGTCTGAAGGATGGAATGGATTATGTTTGACATTGGATTATATTATTAAGGTAAAAGAATTTCTTAAGATGGTTTTTTGGATTTTTATAAAAGGATAACACGAAGGTCGGGCGACAACTAGTCACGTCCGTCAAGCCCGCCAGACTTGAACCCACAACTGAAGGTCAACAAGGGTGCATCACCTACCAATGGCCTACTTGATGTCCTGGATTGTATAATGTAGTTTTTTTAAAAGGTTTGATATATTAATTATAAATTCATTTTTTTAAGCATATAAGATTAGGATAAATAGGTTATTTTTATGTTCTATTATATTTTATAGTGAAAGATATGTTTGTGGTAGAAATTAGTTAAAGGATGGAACTCTACTTGTCAAGTGTATTTTTTATCTTATTCTATGAATAAATTAATTCTTGAAAATTATTTAAGGGATATTAAAACCAAAAATGTGTTAACGTAATACATTATTTTTTGTTGACGCGGTGATATTTTAAATCATCATAGATTGATGGCTTTGAGGCCCGGAATTTTAAACTTGTTTGTGATTGATGACCTCAATCACTCCTAATAAATATTGACATTTTTTCTCCAATTTTGTGTCTCTAATTGCCACCAATGTTCTATTAATTGAGATCATAATTTTGTTGTGACTTTTACATTTCCCTTTCCCAATTTTTAAGACTAAATTTTATAAACCCAATTTCTAATGTGGGTTCTCCACAAAGGTATATTTCTATTTTTAGCCTTTTATTTTCGAAGAACAATTTCAAATTGCGAGGACCCAATTTATTGAACTATGGGAGAATGTAATACCCCTAGATTTCCTAGTATGTTATTTCTTCAATGTAATTTAATAACTTGCACTACACGCAACACTGAGTTCAAGAGCACCATGACTTACCAAACTAGCAGTTCAAAAGCTGTTACGAATAATATTAACTGAATTTTGAATTATATATAATCATTATAATTTTAGAATCCATATTATGAGTTTCTTAGTCATAATATAAGAACAAGTTCATTTTTTCAGATAAAGGAACGATTTTTTAAAAATGTAATTTTACCGCCTTTTAATGGAAAACCCTTTTTAAATCCAATATCTGAAACTTTTATATTTTAAATTTGAAAAAATAAACTTCTTATTTAGAATTGGGACACAAAAATATATTTTTGATAAATTTTTGGTGTTTTTCTGATAACATTCATATTTGGGCGAATTTTGAAAAATACTAAATTTTAACTAAAAACAACTACTTTTAATAAAAATAATTTATTGTTTTCAACTATAAATTTGAATTTTTTGGAGTATAATTAAATTATATTTTTACCATTTAATCCATTTTTGGTCATTCGAAGTAATTTCACTTTGAAATTGGACATAAACCAGTGTCAATCTTTTGATAGTTATTATTTCATAAAAATACGCTTTTTGATTTTGACAATAGGAATTAATTTTAAATAAATAAATGAAGTTTTTATATTTTTTTAATTTGGTAAAATAGACTTTATTTTTGAATTCATAATATCAAAATAAACTTAGGGTGAATTTTTGGTATGTTTCTGAAAATTTTCGATTTTTGATGAATAGTTAAAAACACTGCGTTATTGGTTAAAACTGACTTTTTATTTAAATATTTAGTTATTTTATTTCAATTTATTATATGTCAAAATAGATACATAGTACATATATATGTTCAACGTAACTCATTGGATTCATTTAATAATAAGTTTAGATATATAATATTTTATTGAATTATTTACCGTCTTTTACCCACCTCCTAGGAGCATTTTTATATTTGAATAAAACTTAATTTTACCACTTCTGTGAAATGAATTTCAAAAATCCAAGAGACATTGTTGATATCAGTAAGTAAAATTTTGGTCAATAAGATAAAAACAATTTTGGTGAATAGTAAATTTTGACTTTAATTTACCATGGTTAAAAGTAAACTGAGAAATTAAAGGTAAAATGATATTATTCTTACCCTAACACATTTCCCAATTCTATTGGATAAGTGTAATTAGAACAAAAGAAACCATAGGAATAAAATATGATCCTTTAGGTCCACTTGGATTACATTAGTGCATTTATTATTATCTAATTCAAAGAAGAGTTACAAGTGTTAAATCAAAGTTTAATAACTAAACCATTTTTAATATAGGTGTTTCTGACTCTTTCTCTTGGGCGCATGCATCTTTCACGCAAAGGACGCGCTATTGTTACCCCACATTCCAGCTTTCCAAAGGCGGGCGGTATCTGCTCCTTATTTAGGGACATCTACTCCTTGATCAAAACGGGATGATGAGATGTTGGTTCTTCCTTCCATGGATTCCTCCTCAGAGCTCATCACCTAGTCTGGGTCTCCCTTAAAGATTTAAAACGTAGTTCGTGAAGCCCTTCTCGGCGCCATATCTTCATGGATTCCAGTTAATTACGCCGCTCCTGTCGAGACCTTCCAAGGGGTCCGGTCAGGGCACCAACCTTCGGTTTTGAGAGTAGTCATATTGGGGCATCACTGGCGTGTCTTGATGGTGGGGATTGGCATGTCTGTCTTTTGTCCCTTATCATAGGGATTATCAAGGGTGCGGAAGCCCGAGGCATCCCACATCGAACTTGGGGAATTGTATTAGATAGGCATGTTTCTAAGGTTTTCCTCAGCTTCCCATGTTTAACACAAGGTATGCCACATGTTTAACGTCCAGCGAAGACAAATCAGACTAATTAGAACACTAGCTAGAGTGGTCATGATAGAAGAACCCCGTAGAGGGAACACTGATGTTGGGGCTAGTACGTGGGAAGATTCCCGAATACTGTGGAGGGGAATGAGGAGGTAAGTGGCATGATTCCACTGGGATGTGGCGGCCTAGGTAAGAATCGGGATGAGTTATGGCTCTGGGATTGAGCCTTGAAGAGAATTACAATGTATCCCCATGGTGGGAAATCAAAGTTTGCGTAGTTCGATGATATGGTGGGACATCTGAAGAGGTAACCCATGATAATGAACATGTTGACGGGACACATAGGGATTAGAACTTCTGAGTTAGGGCATGAGCTTCCTGAGACATGTGGGATTGAGGGAGAGATTAGGATGAGACATTAGTGATGGTCTTGAGCCTCGTGGAGGATTCCTACATACCATGCCTTAACACGGATCAAATTCCCCGTAGTTCGGGATGGAATGCAGTTTAACGTCATGTGGGACGAGTGAATTTGGGGATTATGCTCTGAGACGGCCCAAGGTTGTGGGGTAGGTGAACCAATGTGAAGAGGGACCTGGGTCTCGACGGATTGGGGCTTATGCTCTGAGACGGCCCAAGGTGGTGGGGCTTGAACCTCGTGGAGGCTTCCTACATACCTTGCCTTAGCACGGATCAAAGTCCCTATAGTTCAGGATGGTTGGGCCTTATGCTTTGAGATAGCCCAAGCTGGTGGGGCTTGAACCTCGTGGAGGCTTCCTACGTACCATGGCTTAGCACAGATCAGAGTCCCCATAGTTCGGGTTGGTTGGGGATTACGCTCTGAGATGGCCCAAGGTGTTGGGGCTTGAACCTCGTGGAGGCTTCCTACGTACCATGCCTTAGCACGAATCAAAGGCCCCGTAGTTCTGGATGGTTGGGGCTTACACTCTGAGACGGCACAAGGTGGTGGGGCTTGAACCTCATGGAGGCTTCTTATGTACCATGCCTTTGCATGGATCAAAGTCCCCGTAGTTAGGGTTGTTTGGGGCTTATGCTCTGAGAAGACCCAATGTGGTGGGGTTTGAACCACGTGGAGGCTTCCTACATACCATGCCTTAGCACAGATCAAAGTCCCCGTAGTTTGGGATGGATTGGGGCTTATGCTCTGAGATGGTCCATGGTGGTGGGGCTTGAACCTCGTAGAGTCTTCCTACGTACCATGCCTTAACATGGATCAAAGTCCCCATAGTTCGAGATGGTTGGGGCTTATGCTCTATGACGGCCCAAGGTGGTGAGGCTTGAACCTCATTAAGGCTTCCTATGTACCATGCCTTATCACAAATCAAAGTCCTTGTAGTTCGGGATGGTTGGGGCTTACGCTTTGAGGTGTCCCAAGGTGGTGGGGCTTGATCCTCGTGGAGGCTTCCTAAATACCATGCCATAGCACGGATCAAAGTCCTCATAGTTTGGGATGGATTAGGGTTTACACTCTGAGGTGGACCAAGGTGTGTCATGGTCGGTGCTCACTCTAAGCTCACAGGAGTCATGCTCGGTGTGAGAAAAAAGAGGTAGCAGAGACCTGACAATCATGTCGCGAAGGGTGCGTCTGTGGGAAGTGAAAAGGGGCTTATGCGTTGAGCGGCCCAAGGTGTCGGGACTTACTCGAGGATAGAGGCCTGAGGGTGACAAAGCGCAGTGGGAGAGGGATTTGGGACCGAAGAAAGGAGGATCCCCATTCCCTATCATGCCCTCCATTGGCCTTGGCACCGAGGAAGTGAGGAGGAGCAGGGGTGTTACCTCCTACAAGAAGAGTTATGGGCTTACACCAAGGTGTCTGCCCTTCCCCGCGGACAAATGCCACTCCAATAAATCACCCCATGTGAGGGATGATCCCATCCTCGTATAGATGGGTGGGAATGGAGAATTCAGAGGCCGGGGGATCCTGCATGCGAGGAACGGGGTCAGGTCACATTTTAACATCATGTGTTGAGGACGAGGTGCTTGGCAGTTTAACATCATGCAGCTCAGACGAGGTGGGATTACTCCGCACCCCTAGGACTTACATAACCAGTGCCCTCTAACCCTTGTGGAAGGGAAGGCATTGGCATGGCCGTACTGAGGGGGTGTCGTGGGGAAAACCATCTAGGGGTCCACATTAGTGTGGCTATGCGAAGAAGCAATAACCATTAGCGTCCCTAGGCGAAGAAGCATAAGGTGGAGAAACGCAATGGGAAGTATTTTCAAAGGGAATTTGAAGTTATTTCGTATGAGCCTAGAAGGTCGCACGGGAAAATCATGCATGATGTGGATGCCCGGAGTGCACGAGACACCTGCGAATGACACCCAGAAGGAGGGCATTGGGCATTCGCGCAAGAGGGCACTTGGGGAGCACCGAGGTGAAGGGCCCCGGGGATTGCGTGAAACCCTTGGGGCTTGCGTGAATTAAAGAGTCCTGGCGCAAAAAGCCCCGAGTTTTGTGAAAAATTAGTGTTTCTTTTGCAGAATAGGGAGGCTGAGGTTTTGCACATGGCTTGAAGGGATTGCATGCAAAAGAAGGGGTGTGCACGCAAAGAAAGATTTTGTGCAGCTTGGCCGGCTTGCGCGCCCTGGAAAGGATTGTGTGCAAGGGGCAGACCCCAAAGGGGTTGGAGTTTAGTCTGAGCCATGGGGATCTCGTGTGAAGGAGGATCCTGGGGCGACTTGGAACGAAAAAAAACCATACTTGAAGGCCATATTACGCACGCGCGGAATGCCAATTACGCGTATGAGAAGCGGTTTGAATTCTTCAGCCCTGAAAGGTAAGGGTGTCGCCTTCTATTTATAGGCATCCAGCGGCTCAGAATTTACGTCTGCGCAAAATATTCGCGCGATGGAGGTGGTGTCACGAAAACCCAACCACGCGGGGCGCAGGAGTGATATTATTTCGCGCCGGTGCCGGGACACTTCATGAATCCTAGTACTTTCCACACGGGGTAACTTTTTTCGTGCAGTTCATCCTTTTTTCCCCAAAACCCTGCTGGGCCCTCTGGACCAGGCCTCCGGGTCTGAATATGACTACGCTTTTTCACATTGGAACATTATACAGCACTTAAGAACTTTTCGGCATCTACAAAGGCTCCCCTCGGATGGGGATTAGCGAGGGATTGCAATGATCAGATTCTGAGGGAAACACCAAAAAACAGGGCTTCATGGGCCCCTGTATGCAAAACTTTCGAGCGGAGCGCAAAACCCATCCACACGCCGAATCTGCTTTTCAAGCAGGCGCCGAACCCAAAATTTGCCTATAAATGCCATTTTGTGTCCCATGCTCCATACAGCATTTCTTGTCCGATAAGGATTGAGCTCTTGTGTGTGAACTTTTTTCTGCTCCTGTGCGAAAAAACGATCGGTGGTGCGTAATTCCAGTGAAATTTGGTGATATTGTTTACGCGCAAACCCGGGACTTTTCGAGCAACGGTCTGAAATTTCACGCAGCCTGCTGATTTTCCAAGATGGACTCCCAGATTTCACACCAACTCATAAAATACTTTTTCATAAGAAAATGGCTGCAAACTGTGTTGATGAAAGGGAATCTGCTGCTCGCATGGCTGAAATGGCTATGAACCCAGAGGTTTAGGGCACAAAGAGGGTTGTCTCCAACAACCACACCCTCTTCAACATGCTAACCCCTGCCCAGAAAGAGTACGCCCTTTCTGACAATCTGTCACTATGGGACTACGACATTATGGAGGAGGTCCCTCTTCCGGGTTTCGAGGATGATACCATGTGGTCATGGGTGACCCGCGTAGACGACCATCCTTGATACAACATCACCAACCATGGACACCCTTACAGAGAAACTAGACACAGGGATGTCTATTTACTCAACCCCAGGACCAGGACCATTACTATGGGTGACTATATTGCGAAGAGATTATTGGCCCTCTACGCGAGAACTTTTAACTAGAGCATCACTGAAGAGACCAAGGGTTGGATGCAGGACTGGGATCTTCAGTCTGGAGGCAAGTTTACCAGTGAGTGGGCCTGGGCATACTGGTTTCTCCAGGAATGCGACCAATTTGGGGATGAGCTGCGGCACATTGGTCTGTTTGAGGCGGTGTGGACATCGCAGTTCCACTTCTACTGGCAGCCTGATCTTGGACCTGAGTTGTTCACCCGGTGGTCCCCTGACACCAACACATTCCACGTTCATCATGGGGAAGTCGGCATCATTCTCTGGGAAATCCACTACATCAGAGGCATCCCTTTGGAGGGCCATCAATATGAAGAGTTCCTCCCACCGATGAACATATGGGGTGACAGGTCTCAAACTACCATACTGACGTTGCACCTTCTTGAGTTGGACAAGGAGAAGCTTAAGGTCAAAGACTTCCTAAAGGACATCACCTACATGGACTGGTTCAGCCTATTCATGGAGAAGGATCTGGAAGTCAAGATGCATGTGCAGGGAAAACAGTGTCCAACCACGGCTCAGAGGAGCAAGAGCGGATCCTGGAGGCAGGGCAATACAAATCATGGGGCTACAATATCAATGAGGCCCAGAACCCGAATGTCCAGTACGCCATATTCCTCTCCACATTTCTGAGAGGGTGGCTCTTGCGGGTGTGGGACGTGAGTATGGGCATCCATCCAGCGACTCTGGTGATAGCAGCATCATGGCTATCAACAAGAGGTTCAACCTGGGGGTCTTCATGTTGGCTCGGTTGTACGCCATATTAGGATGCATCTCGAGAGGGGGATCACCTAGGAGAGTATGTGACCCCTTCCAGATCTTCCATGGCTGGGTTGCGGCTCACTGTGGTGGTTGTACCTTCCCAAATGTCATTCTTCCCCTGGGTAACAGCCTGCCACCCTCTCTGCGGAATATTTAATGGGTCATGTCGATGATGATCAATGAGGAGGGAGTACGGATCAGGATTGGTAACCACACCAACTTCACCTTCATCCCATTCCGCACCCTAATTGGTCAGATGATAGATGGTGGGTAAGGCTCACTAGAGAAGAAGGAGTACTTCCATAGCATCAGAGGCGGGGTGATCATGGCCCGGATTGATGGGAAGATTCTCTACAAGACTTATGTGTTTTCTAAGATCGCTAGGCAGTTCGGATGCCTCCAGAGAATTGCGATGAGGGTATACACAGATGTCTGGGAGGAGAGGCATCCCTGTGTTCTTCGTCAGCTGTGGCTGATGTTCACAACCTATGGCTCTGGAGACATCATCACTTTTCCACCCACCGGATTCAACGCTGGACTCTCGACCGAGTATTATGAACTTTGGACCATAGCATACCACAAGGGGCTTCTTCAGCAGTGAGTCTAGCAGTTCAATGTCGCCAATACAGAACATCAGTGGCGAGAGAGAAGGAAAGGTGCCTCCAGAGGAGGAGGACTATAAGTGCCTTAGGAAACGGGGCCTGCATAGGCTGGGACCTCCGCAGTAGGGTCGTCGCATGGCGTGGTCACGCCCTTATTTCCTGGAGGAGGAGGGTCCCACTGATCATCCAGAGAACTTACTGGGAAGAAAATAAGATACTTGCTTCAACCTTCCAAGTATTTCATCTTCCCTACGCTGTGGTCGGCTTGGATAACCCTGCGGCAGTCAATGAGTACTGAATCCCTCTGGAAGAAAATAGAGAGAGACGGGATCCAGCTACCGGAAGTCGGGCTTGTCCGGGTCACCGATAGAGCGATATTCCATCGACAGCATGCATACCTGCTGGACATGGACACATATGCACGTCAACAGGATCGGCATGTAGAGCCACCTATCTTGGTGAAGGTGCTGTTCGTCCAGGAGCATGATCCGAAAAGGATGTCACCGTGGGAAGATGGCAGTGATGGATTGGAGGGCGACAAAACAGGAGAGTGGGTGGAAGGATAAGGGGAAGGTGAATGCGAAGGTGAAGAAGGAGAGGATCCTGAATGTGAAGCGTCGCAGGAGGCGTCCCACCAAGGGAGTCTTCCGAAGAGCGGCAAGATTTTCGGCTCTAATATTGATGTGATCGAGCTGCTCTCGGTACTATTCAACCCTTATTTTTCTTCTCCTCTATTCTCTTTACTTTTAAACCTTAACCCACCTTCCTAACCTTACTCAGGAGCACATCGGCACTGGCTAAGCACCTCTAGCCGAAGGAGGGGAGGAAGCATCAATGGGGTAAGCTGGGGCATCGACACTCATTATTGAGTTGACAAGTGTTGAGGGATCCCATGATACAATAGCTCCTGTAGAGGATATAGCACTAGAGGATGATGCCTTGGGTTCCTGTAAGTTCTTTATTTTGATACCAGTACTCACAATCGAAGGGCTCAACTGATCAGGGTGCTCCCTATCTGTACAGTGATCATGGCACTGGAGGCTCGTCGGGCTACTGAGCCCAGACCATCTATTAGCGTGTTGATGGAAAACATGCATCCCCATCCAGAACATGCCCCCAAACTGAGTTGTATATGGATATTGGTGAACAGGTAGTGGCAGACATCGGTGGTACTGTCGTGGGGGTAGGGTCGAAAATCGACATGGGCACCACCAGGACCGAGGGGAGAGAGGAAGGTCACCTAGAAGATGATGAGCCTATTCACCTAGGAGGAATCTCTGAGGAAGACCCTGCTTCGTCCCTGTTGGTTGTCTTACCCATCTATCGGCCCACTGACCCCGATGAAATTGACGATTCAGATTCAGAAGCAGCTGAGGAGAGTCGGATGACGCAACGCAAGGGATGTAAGTGCATCCGGTGTTTCATCAATCATCCCCGGGTGGAATGGCTAAAGCGGATGGGGTCCCTCTAAACCTAGTTGCACTTCCTGTGTGCTGGAGGGGTGGATTCTCAACGTATTCACCTGACGGTCTGTGAGTACATGTCTGAGAAGATGCATGAGAGCATCCAGCGTGCTGATGTCATCTGGTTCTAGGAGGAGTTGGGGAGTACCCGGGCATTTCTGAGGGTGGAGCAGGAGATCCAACACCTCAAGGAACAGGCGAAAGAGTATGAAGTTTTCATCACAAACTGCTCTGAGCTTGTGGAGCAGTTGAGGGCCTAGATGGCGGATTCTCCAGATCAACTCATAGAAGCGAGTCATCAGATAACCAAGCTCCAATCTAAACAGACGCGGGCACAGTCCAGGGCCAGCGAACTATGCTCTGTGGCTGCCGATGAAGAAAGAGTTCTCAGGGGATAGGAGGTAGTCCTGGAGGCCACCGGCCAAAAGGTGGCAGTGTTTGAGAGATCTATCCAAGAAGCCGACCCTTAGGGGCCCTGTTTTGGCCAAACCTAGAAACTTGTCACGCCTTGCTACTTTCTATTCTTTGGACTATATGTATAGACAAATTTATTTACTTTCCCTATTACTTAACATACTTCTCCCTTTAGTTTAACATGCTCAACTATAATCCCGAAATAAATAGAAATTCATCCCTAATCTCACCTAGGACATGAGAAACAAATGAGGATCGTACTATCACTTTGTTTGATCATGGGAGCGTCAACCATGCTTCGAGCATTCGAAATTAGAACCCGGATTTCCGAGGAGAAGATGGAGGCCCATCAACGGAAGAGGACCTCAGACCAATTGATGCATCTTTTTCTCAATGTGCTCAAGCACACAAATGGGGAAATCCTAAGGGAATTGGAATTAGTCCAAACATAGGGGAATGAAAAATGTGAATAACATTACGCAAATTCAGAACACTACAGGAGGGCAGTGGAAATAAAGGATGACTGATGACCGTGTTAAAAACACAACATTTCTATTTCATTATCCTGAAATGGGAACAACAAATGAGGTCCGACCACTGACCATGTTCACAACATGGGGCCTAACTCAAATATCGTCAATCAGTCTTCTGGAACGTTGGCCTAGGACAGTTGACAGACCGAAGGTCGAGCATCTATACTATTAGGGGGTCCCCTCATATGTGGTCATTTTTTTTGGAACGTTGGCCCAGGACAGCAGGTGGACCGTAGGTTGAGCATTCGTACTGTTAGGGGCTCCCTTCAAATGTAAAAGAGGATGGGGATCAAAATAAAGGGGCATGCGAAGTGTGGAATGTGAAGTGGTGGTTTGTTTGAGCAGAATCAAACACTCCCAAGATTACACCACAGTGGTGGAAGCACATTAGGTGGATGCATCAATATAATCATGGATCATCCTTACTTTTAGATAGGACCTCTCTAGTGAGTGAACTGTCACTTCCCAATGTCATTATGGGGCATCCCGAATTTGTTTGGGACAAATGCTACAATTGGACAACTCCTCGAGAAGTCATGCCAAGGGGCCGCCAGTGAGGATGGATGGTATTTGGTGATCCCCAGGGCTAGACCTAAGATGAAATCTCTGGGAATTTCTACGTATCCCATAAGGACGAGAATCAATCCACACATAGTTCTTTAAACGGTCTTTGTTTAAGGTCTTATAAATAAGACCAAGGATGGTTAAGGAGAGCATGAGACGCATGGTAAGGTGGTTATAAAAACCAATTTTAATGAGGTCATAAGCCCTACTTACCATTTGTTCCCTAGGGAAGTGTTTCGGTCAAGGGAACGAACCCGAAAGTTAGGTTGGGCCCACGAGGAAGTGCCCAAGCGTTCCTACGTATCTCATAAGGATGAGAATCAAGCCGCACGTAGTTCTGGAAAGTGGAACAACATGGTAAGGTACTAGCGTAAAGGATGAAAGGTACGTGCGGGTCTAGCCCTCACACAAAAATAAACGGCATTTGATGTAGCTTGTTTGTCCTTTAAGGTGAATGGTTTTTCTTTTGTGGAGCTATCGACCTAGGGAAGAAATTCCTAGAATCACCACAATAATAAATTCATATACAGGCATTGAAAATGGTATGGTAAATGACTGATACCCAATGTGATGTCTTCTATGCTGAGGTCATCATAATGTAGTTCTGTTTTTCGTCATTCGGCTGGGATGATATCATCATAGTTTATGGTCATACGGTAGGACCAAACAGCATAGTTTAAAGTCAAATGGATTAGACATGGAGGAGTGTTCACGGTGCGATAAAACATACTCAACATTAATGTGGAATAGGTCTAGATCATCACCGTTCGCACCTCTGGGAAAAGAGCCTTGGGCCAAGAGGCCGGTGAGGGTTAGAGGACGAGGGGAAGGAGAGACTAGCTCCCAACTGATCTGGACACGAAAGCATAATGTTCGGGTGATCCCGCGTATCCAATGGGGATGAGGATCAAGCTGAACATAGACCTTAATGAAGATCTTAGTCTATGGTCTTAGAGCTCAGACCGTGGGAGCCCCGAAGGACGTCGTATTGCAGCTTTCTCCCCCTGACGTGCGAAGGTGTACTGAGGGATAGTGCCACGAGTGTCGAGATTCCACCTGGACATGATGGGGTGGAACATAATTTGAATCATGCAACCAACAATCAAGGCCTGAAGGGGCTGGCATGATGATGGAGGATTAATGCTGACCATGTTCGCAACATAGCATCCCGTCGTGTTAGCCTGAAATGGGGACAAACAATTGAGCATCGACCGCTGACCCTGTTCGCAACATGGGATTTGTATCAATTTGTTGTCCAAAACCCTTTGGGGGCATTGGCCTATAATGGTAGGAGATCCCTTAGGCATGGTATCCATGCCGTTTCTCGGGGACCCTTCGGGTGTGGGAGATAACGAGGCCCCAAATGAAGGGGAACATGAAGCACGACAAGTGGAAGGATCATGCCTAAGCTGAATATGACACTCCTGGTGCAAGACCAGAGGACTCTGAACACATTGGTGGACCACTGTAAAGGGTCGAGGGACTCAATTCGAGAGTAGCCAAGAGATGGCGGATTCTCAGGAGAAGGGGGAATGGTGCCAAAAACCCTGTACCACACCAATATATCCCCCTCATGGAGAGGGACATTCCAAGGGGCCTAGGTGACCGGGAGATCGGGGAGATCTCTTAAGAGATGGGGTTGGACCTCAAATCTAGATATTCAGGCGGTCCTACGTATCACATAAGAATGTGAATCAAGCCACACGTAGTACTTGAATACACCTAGGGGTAAGATACCCTATCGGGGGGTGTACGGCTCAGCGAACAACCCGGCGTGAATGAGGACATAATCCCACACCACTCCGTACACTCCAGGAAGAATTGGGGCTAGAGTCCAAGAAGTCCAAGGGGCTTGAGGCCGGGGCTCGGTCAGGAAGGCATGAATAGCTTGTAGTTTAACGCCATGCAGGATGATCATGTTGTTTAAGGTCCTGTGGGATAGTAGGGGCCCAAATATAGGACCAAATGAAGATTAAGGTTGTGTAGAACCAAATGCAGTTTAAGGTCATGTCGGACCAAACACAGTTTAAGTTTATGTCAGAACAAGTCATGAGGAAAAGTATTTCTTGAGGAACTTGGCATTGGTGGGAGGAGTTATACGCTCACCATACATGGTCACTAGGGAGTGTTCTCCATTGGGATAACCTTATGAACAATGAAAGGACCTTCCCATTTGGGCTCCAACTGGGGTGGTTTCTTGTCGGGGATCATTGGTGCTCTGAGGGATAATACCAAGTCATCTTGCAGGAAAGAGCGTAGGTGAACCGTCTTGTGGAAAGCTCATGCCATCCTACTCTGAGGCCTCTCTAGGATGTGTAAGGTGTGACACCTATTCTTGTCCAATGCTTCCAATTCAGCTAGACGGATTTCAGCCACTCTATCTGGCGCTTGCTGGTCATAGACCGCTATGCGCAATGAGGGAAATTGAATATCGATGGATAGGATGGCCTCCGTTCTGTACACCAGAGAATATGGGGTCACCTGGGTGGAATTATGGGTCGTTATCCAATAATCCCAGAGGGTGTTGGGGAGCTTATCCGACAAACTCTTCTTGTTCTGAATAACCATTTTCTGCATAATGTTAGATAGGGTTTTATTGAACACCTCAATCTGTCCATTTGCTTGTGCATGATATCGGGATGTATGGTTGGAGAGAATGTTCAACGTGGCATACAATTTCTTCAGCTCGGCTTCCCGGAAGTTGGTGTCTTTATAAGTGAGGACAGCGTGAGGAACCCCAAACTCATGGATGATATTGGAACTCATGAAGTCAATGATAGAACGGTCCATGACTTCTTTGAGCCGAATCACCTCTGCCCACTTGGAAAAGTAATCTGTAACGGTCAAATTGAACCAGCATTGGAGAGATGTTGTCAGGGGGTATGGTCCCATGAAATCAAATCCTCATACTACAAAGGTCCAAGAGCACTTGGTAGTATGTAGAGGCTTCGGTGGCTAATTCAAAATGTTAGCATGAACTTGGCATGCATGGAACCTCTTGGAGAACTCGATGCAGTCGTGGATCATGGAGGGCCAAAAATACCCTAGTTTATGAATCTGGTGGGATAGCTTTGGCCTGGCCTGATGGGCACCACATGAACCGGCATGAACCTCTTGAATGACCAATGGAATCTCAAATCCATGAAGTCAACGGTGGATAACACCATCAAATCCGTGTTTATAGAGGATCTGATTAAGGCTGGGAAAACTCTGAAGGGTAAACTTCCACACATGGCGTCGGATTCGCTCGCGCTTGGAATGATCTGACAGGAGATTACTGTGTTGGAGGTATTTGACCAGGGCTGTTCTCCAATCGACAATTACATCGATCACCACACCAGAATAACCTGGGGTTCCTGACGTAGAGTCACCGACGGTAAGATGGTTTACCTATGGGCCGTCATCATCCTCAGGGGTGAAGGGGAACAATGACTCTCTTGTGCGCCACGTGGATAATCAGATCATCCTGCTCAGACTTTGCAAGTGACACGGCCAAGATGGCCAAAGCATCTACTAGACCATTCTATGACCAAGGGACATGGATAACCTCTCGCCGAGAAGGGAACTGGGCCATTAGCTGGAGAGTGAATTCAAAAAATGGTATAAGCTCTGGCTTTCGGATAAAATAGTTTCCATTGACCTGTTTGATGACCAGCTTGAAATCCCCTTTTACATGCAAATGGGGCACGTCGATCTCAAGGGCCAGCTAGACACTAGTAATGAGGGCATGATACTCTACCTCGTTGTTAGTGGTACCTTCTGATAATAGGAATGAGTATAGCAAAACGGCTTACACTAGGGTGATAAAGATGATACCCAGGCCCACTCTATTGAGCCTATGATCGTTGAGCCTCCTACCGGTGGGGCTCTGGGAGGCATCGTCGAAGTGCATCTACCAACATGGGATGGATTGATCGATTGAGAGGATTTACTCTTTAGGAAAATCCAGGTCTATGGACTGGTTCGCAGAGGTTGGATGGGCAGCTAAGAAGCCTACAAATGCCTGCCCCTTGATAGCCTTCTAGGGCATGAACCTGATGTCAAACTGCTGGATGATGACCGCCCACCGCACTAGTCGGCCAGTCAACATGGGACGGCTCAGAATGTACTTCAGCAAGTCCACCCAAGAGACCAGTTGTACCTCGTGGGGCTGTAGGTAACACCACAGTTTCTACATAGCAAATACAAGCGCAAGGCAACTCTTCTCTATGACAAAGTATCTGACTTCCGTATCGAGGAGCATGCGGCTGAGGTAATAGAGGTTGTTTTCCATCCCTTCACTATTCTTCTGGTGAGAAGGGCACCAAGGGATCGTTCCAGGGTAGTGACATAGAGAATCAGCGGCTTCTCGGAGATGGGTGGCATCAAGACTGGATGCTGGAGAAAATATTGATTGATTTCCTCAAAGGTGGTCTGACACTCCTTATTACACTCATAAAATGAGCCTTTCTTCATGAGTAAAGAAAAGGGCTTACACTTTCCAGCAATATTTGCAATGAATTGAATTTTGTAGGTTAAGTGGCCTTAGAGACCTCAAAGCTTCCGAATCTTACTCGGGGGAGGAATATGGCTGATTTCCTTGTTCTTATCTAGGTCGATCTCGATGCCTCGGTACTAGACAAAAATGACAAGAAACTTCTTGGAGGTGAACCTAAAGGCACACTTCAACGGGTTCATCATTAGGTGGTGGGATTGGAGGAAACCGAACTCTTTCTCAAGGTCTTTGAGATGGTCCTGGTGCTGCCGAGATTTGACCACCAGATCATCCACATAGAATTCCACCAATGTTCCCAGGATTGGCTTGAATATGCGATGCATGGCATGGTGATAGGTGGCCCCAGCATTCTTCAGGCCAAAGGGTATAACTGTGTAACAGAATGTACCTTGTGGCACACTGAAAGCAGTTGACTCCTCATCCTTAGTGTCCATCTAGATCTGATTATATCTAGAGTATACATCCATGAAAGAGAGGGAGTGGAACCCGACCGTAGCGTCGATCAACAATTCTATCACTGGAAGGGGAAAATCATCCTTTAGACAGTGACGGTTGAGATCATGGAAGTCGATGCAGACTCTGATATGCCCATTCTTCTTTCTAACTGGAAGGATGTTGGATAACCACTTGGGGTACTGGACCTCCTTGATGAAGTTGGCTCTGATGATATTTTCAACTTCTGCCTCGACCATGGCACCGTGAGACGGATGCATCATTCTGGGAGGCTTCTTGAACCTGCGATGGTCTGCCGGGAGACCGAGGCGGTGGAAGGCAACCTGAGGATCTAGTCCTAGAATCTCTTCATAACTCCAAGAGAATACATCACTGTTATGTTTAAGGAATTCCACGTATCACTGTTTCTCCTCAGAAGAAATAATGGCGCTGATCAAAGTGTGGCTTGGATCAGCCTCGCTACCGAGGTTCACCTATACCAACTCGCCGATCATGGCTGAGATACCTTCCTCAAAAGCAGGGGGAGCATCCTCCATTTCTTCTTCTCCACTTATGGAGGTATATTTCTTGGTGGAAGCTTCTTCTTAGCTACCAAATCCTAATGTGAGGCTGCTACCAGCTTGTGCGGCCATGCTCATTGCATCGGGGCACTCCGGCACTACTGAGACCATGGCTATGAAGGCTGTCGACCCTATCCCATCTGGTCTCCGGCCCAAGGGGCCACGCTTGATAATATCAAAGTAGTAGTGGTGCGTCATCCGGAGCCAACTTATTCCAGCCTGGCGAAACAGAAAAGTATGACGTAATACCATTTCCATGAGATGGACGTCTCGATACCCAATGGGGTGGGAGGCTCCGGGATCATTAGAGCCTGGTTCGTATAAGAATTCGAAGTGACCCTCCAACGCCACCTTTATTTGGGAGCATGATTCCCCCTTGTCCTGAAAATGACAAAACACTGCCCCATAGCAGGGGTTGTGGCATCCAACCGATGGATTGGGAAGAGGTAGGCGTCATTTAGGTCTACCCAAGGGTTGATCGTAGTGGCAACGGGCTCAACCACGCTTGTATGGACTTGCTTATCCTTACTCTGGTAATAATCAGCATCCAAGTAGCGGGATTTGCAAGAGGCGAAAAAAGATGCATCACAATGGAGTATGCCTACTTGACCGTTAAGGGATTACTTGAGTCATTGGTGATATGACGAGGGTACCGCTGCGTGTAGATGGATCCATGGCCTACCCATCAATGCGTTGTATGTGGTGTCATGGAAGACAACCATTAACTTGGTGCTGGCAATTAGGCCACTGTACTGGGTCATCAGATGGATATTACAGACCGGTTTCTTCTTATACCTATCATATCCCTGGATCCTTAAATCAATGGGAGTCATGTTATCTTCGGATAAACCTTTCTTCCGCAGTGTCTGTGTCAGGATAAGGTTGATCTCAGATCCAGTGTCAACGAGACAGTGGAGAACCTCCACACCATTGAATTGGCCAGTGATATACAGTGGGCGGATGTGACCTTATATGGGGGAGCCTTCTTCCTCCCCTGAGAACGAGATAACAGCCTGGCATTTGGCATCCTCAATTGCTTCATCATGGAAGGCCTCTACAGCTAGTATCTCTATCTCAAACTGGAGGGGGTTCCTTAAAGCCTCGGCGAGTGCTTCGCACATATCTAGAAATAGACGATGGGCTTCAAGGATGGATAGCCTTGCTGGGATGCTAGATAGGTGCTTTAGAACATAATAATTCCACACAAGGTGCGAACTACTACTTACAGGAGGCCGCTCTGTGATGGAAGGAATGGCGGACCCTGCCGGCTGGACCGGCGGCTGACTGGTACTGGGAACATCCCACTGATCACTAGTCGAAGCTCGGAGGGTAGCTGCTGGGTGGGGACTAGGCAACTGAGATTGTCCTGTAGCGGGGCGAAGCTGGTCGCGATATGGCCGAAGTGGATCTAACTAACCCAATAGCACAAACGGTGGTGGAGTCGGGCCTATCGACACCGAATGAGGGGGATACACGTGCTGATTTTTGCGCTGGGTCTGCTCTCTGGTTTCAGCGGCATGCACGACTAGGCTGGAGGTGCCAACTAACGTTCCCCGACAACCCATATAGACTTGGATCCACCGACGTTGGTGTCAGCTGGGGACATTCGGGAGGTTCTTCTGGCGCTCCCTCTCGTCAGGAGTCATATAGGGATTTACCAACTCGACGGTGTTAATAGAACCATACCCCTAACATTCACATGATGAATCATCCACCAATGGGCGGATTCAGGGAGGGATCCCCATCTCCGGGGGCATGAAGTCACCGAGAGTGTGGGACAAAAATGACCTTTTTTGGGTTCATTTCTTCTTCTTGCGCTGCCGATGCTTGCGCTTCTAGGAAGAGGCCGACTGAAATGATGATGCATAAGTGGTGGCCACATCTTCTGAAGGCATCGGCTGATGTAGGAAGGCATGGATAATTCCATGGGTGTTGGTGACCATCGAGTGAGCCATCCAGTCATTATACTTCTGGGACCCACGTTCAGGAACCTGCTGCCACTCACCTTCGCCATCGTTACTGCAATCTGATCCCACAAAGACACTCACCACTTATGCCGAGGTTGGGCCCAACCTAACTATGTTGTTGTTAATCTGGTCTTGGAGCCAGTCCTTGAACACATAGCATTTCTTGATGGTGTTCCCCAGGATCCTGTGATAAGGGAAGTATTTGGGGTGATCAGTGAGATGCACCTCTTCCATCTTCCGGCACTCAGGTAGTCATACGATTCTCTACTCTAAGGCATTGCGGAAGTAGCCGGGGACCTAAGCCTCGTCGAATGAGTAGGTATGATTCATTCTGTCCAGAAAGGGGGTTCTAGGAGCCTGACCTTGATGGGGGTTGGAGGAGCCTACCGAGGAGGCAGAACATGATTATCCCACCAAGGCGTCGGTGGCACATTATGCGGGGGCGCCTGCTGATTCTGAGGCGGGCGCTTACGGGCTGGAAACTGTGCCTGTGGTGGAAGGCCTCGGTGAGGCTACAGAACTGGCTCCACTAGTAGAAATTCAAGCAACCTGGGAGCCTCTATCTGGCCCACGGTGGCGGGCTAGGCTCTACAGCTCTCCTTGCTGGAATTGCAGGGGGTAGCAGGCGTGCCTGGCTAGCCTGTTGTGGGGCTTCTTAGAGACGTTGGGCCATATTTGAGAATTATCGGAACCCTTCGGGATAATTCTGAGTGATCAGGGAGGGAACTAGCTCCTCCTTGACATTCCCCATCCACATCGTCAGTAATTTCTCTTGAGTCAGCAGCATGTCAAGGGAGTATGTAAGCCCCTTCCACCAGGCGATGAAGTCTGCAACTCTCTCCTTGGCCCTTTACTTTTACCTGAAGAGGTCTGTGATGTTCATCTTTCTGGTGGTAGAGCTGAATTCGTAAAGAAACTTCCTACGAAGGTCCTCACAGTTTGTCAAAGATCCAACAGGGAGCTGTCTATACCAAATGAATGATGGACCCTCCAATGTCTGAATAAAGCAACAGAGCTTGGCGGCCTCCTACTGTTCTGGGGTCCCTAACATAGGCCCACACCTCGAGTTAATGTGGGTCAGGTGCTACGGTGGCTCCCCCATCCCATTAAAGGGGGACAAAGTGGGATTCCCAAATCACGTGGGTGCTGCCATGTCATCCACCCATGCCGGGTATGGATTTCTGTCGGGTCGGATAGCCACCTGTCACGTTTCCAAAGATTCTATGTGGGAAATGAGAACCACCATCAGATCTTCTAGATGTGGGTCCCAGTCCTGACATGGATCCCTAAACATGAGCGCATTGTCGGGCTCCTCAATGTGGTATACAAGCTCAGCGGTTTGGGGAGCAGTAGGTGGAGCGACCCTTGGGGCGGCTGGAGGAGCCCGGATGGGGTTACCTAGGTGGTTGTGTCGTTCAGGAAGGCTTGGAGAGACATACCGCGCCCTCTTTCCATGAGCTTCGGCTTCCTCCCAATCGGTGAATACGGCATGATCAGGGTTTCCTGGAGGAATATCGCTAAGGGGTAGTTGTTCCGGCCCCTGTTACCCCGGCCTAGGATCACCATAGTCGGGTCGCCTCTCTACAATGCACTCGGCCAGAAGATCATCGACCAACTTCTTTTGCTCAGAAAGCTGTTGGAGCAGCGTGGCCTCCTTAGGGTCCTCTTCTGTATTCTGCACTAAGGCGGATGGGTCGGAGAGCTTAACATCTCCAACATGCTATTTTCTTTTACTGACATTCCAGCGCAGTACCAAGGCTTCGGTGTGTTGAGGGAGATCTAGGAGGTTCTTCTACTGGTGAGTAATCCTACTTGATGGGTCCAGTTGCAGCATGTCCTTAGGGGGGATGCCCCCATTGAGAATTCCCAGCTCATTCGACTCTCCTGTCAGATCGGTCATATTGACTACCACTCTACTTTGGGGCATGTCCTCACTATCGCCAAGTGAGTAGGGCTGCTAGCGAATCGTACTAAAGAAGAGGGCAGTGTACTACCCCCAACCATGGAATTGCGCGTGGGGGGTAGCCCTCTAAATAACTTTGTGGAGTACTTGGAAACTATGAACGCATTGTTGTTGGAGGGCCCTGTGGTGGCCATGTGACTCTGGGTGTCGGACTACAGGGAGTGTGGCCAAGTCAACCAGGTGGCATTTTTTGCCAATGTTTTCGAGGTTCTCTTGGTTCCTAAGATAAGTCACCCTCTAGTGTCAAAGACTGAGGTGAGTCTCCCAGAGGGTCTGGAGAAAACATTCAAACTCCTCTGGGGTGATCAATTCTGGTGTACCAAAATTCGATCCTATGACTGGCCAAAACATCTCAGGGAAGTGGCCCACTGCAAGGATGGTCCAAAAGTTCCTTGGATCATATCCAAGTTCTGGACTTTGATTTCCCCACTCGTCAACTGAGGGTTTCTTAGTAACTGGAAGCGGCACAGAGGCAGGCCACTAGGGCGGTGGACTGGCTAGAAGAGAATACTGCGAGCGGGCTGATTGGCCGTCGAATCATGGGTTGTACTATAAAGGTTGAAAAAACATAGCCTCCATGTTGTGATAGGATGGACCAGCGATCAGTGCTCCTAACGTAGAAGTAGTGTCTATCGGGGGTGGTTTACCCCCTGACTCTTCTGTCATTGACCCCCAAAATAGTTCTGAGGCAGAGGGAGCTTCTGGAGATGATGTTGGCGACTCTGTGGTCAACCCCTAGATATAATCCAGAGTCTCTTCGTCCTAAATATACCTTCAGAGGGAGACAGGGATCCTATGGATCTCACAATCCGGGAGCACGAGGCTGATGTGCCTCATTCCTGCCCTAGCCCTTAACTCGGAGGACCGAGTGGATGGCTCCTGCACTGAATCGTACTCCACCTCGGAGTCTGAACAGCAGACTGGTCTGATCCCCATCTGGCCTTTCCCAGAATTTCTCTTGCGGCGGCGGTGAACTACTCTCCTAACCCTGGATGGTTCTTCAAGGCAAGGCTGATTTTTGACATGGGGTCCTTAGGCTGCACTAGTGTCGGGGTGGAGAAAGTTTCCACCCGGGGAAGCCAGGGTGTGAAGAGTACCAGGACAAATGTCGAAAGGAAAATGAGGAGGACCTCCGTGCGGAGCGTTGGTGAGGTGGGGTTGGATCCCACATCTCTGATTGCTGGGGTGAGGAAGACCTTCACCGATCAGCACGGGGACACGTGGAGGACCTCCATGTTTGCGAGTGACCAGATATGCAATGTCTCCATGCTCGCGGTCCACTGCAGGGGGAGTGACCATGTACCCAATGTAGTGAGCACCGAAGAGACCCTTATACAGATTTTTGTTGTCACGGGGAAGACCCTTACTTGGGAGGAAGGTGGCATGGGACAGACCTCCTAGATGAAGTTTGGAATAGGGAGGGCTCACACCTTTCATAATGGCTACACGGATCAAGCCTTCACATGGGGTGGCATTGTTGTGGATTGGTCTACATCAGCCATCGCCCGTGATGGCGACCGGGAGAGTCGACCAAACCTGCCATTGGGGAGGTTGGGGCCTCGATCCAGGTCAGGAGTATAGCTTCCCCAGTTCAACGTATTCAATGATTTGTGCATATGAATCAGTGGTGTCCCAAGCCACATTAGTTACTGACATTGACACCCCACATTGATCATATTCTTCTGCTTGTGCCCGACGCCGGTGTCGGGTCAGGTGGACTAGAGCCAATGGTGCAAGTGCGTGGACTACTTTCTTGTCATCTCGGGGAACCGTGCAGTGGAGCTAACGCGGCCTGGTGGGGGCCCTCTCTGGGAGTCCTGGAAGCGGGAATCCGATCAGGCCAACCCGGATATCCCATACTTCGTCGGCGTAGGGTAGGGAGCTGTCATGGTTCTCTGGGGACAAACTCCCAAAGTGATTGAATGTTGGGGTGTGGAGGAGCAGCTCCCTGTGTGGCCATCGGGGGAGACGTGGATGGTAAGGCGCAGCTACCTCAAGATATAGGCGGGCCATATCCTTGTTGTGGATGACCCCCTCCTCCTCGTACCTGCATATAAGGTCATTGATTGCCCTATGATAGATAACCACTGGTGGGGAGAGGGGGCGTGGGAACCCAGCAGTCGTGGCGGTCACGACCGTGGTGGAAGCGGAAAAACTATGCGGGGAAGCCGCGTTGATATTTTCCCTGCCCAAGCGTCGGTGGGCAGGTTATCGAGCCCCGTATGCAACAACTTGATTCCAGAAAGTAGGGAGATGAACTCATTAATAGTTCTAGAAAATGAATTGAAAACTAGTGCCCCAACGTCATTCTGTCTCCCGTGGTCGGGAATGGGGATCCATGTTGACAACGTCGCAGAACGGAATGCTCAATGTCCTGACTGTCCTAACTTCTGGCGAGTTTCATGTCAGGCATGTTTAGTGGGACCTGGTACTGGATGACGAGGTCAGATGACATGATTATCCACTAATGTCCTGAATGCTACTAGCCTCCAAGCTAAGGAGAGGATAATCACATCGGGTTCACCATTTTCTGTTTTTGACGCTTTCTTCGGGGCGCGTGCATCTGTCACGCAGAGGACGCGCTGTTGTTACCCCGTATTCCCGCTTTCCAAAGGAAGGCGGCATCCACTCCTTATTCAGGGAAGTCTGCTCCTTGATCGAAATGGGATGATGGGATGTTAGTTCTTCCTTCTATGGATTCCTCCTCTGAGCTCATCACCTAGTCCATTTCTCCCTCATAGATTTAAAACCTAGTTCATGAAGCTCTTCCTGGCGCCATATCTTCATGGACACCAGTTAATTACGCTGCTCCGGTCGAGACCTTCCAAGGGGTCCGGTCAGGGAATCAACCTTCTGTTAAGAGACTAGACACGTTGGGCATCACTGGTGTGTCTTGACGTGGGGGATTTGTTTGTCTGTCTTTTGTCCCTTATCATAAGGCTTCTCGAGGTCACGAAAGCCTGGGGCATCTCACATAGAACGCGAGGAATTGTATGACATATGCATGTATCTGCGGTTTTCCTCAGATTCCCATGTTTAACAAAGGGTATGCGGAAAGTTTAACGTCCAGAGGAGATGGATCGAACTAATCGAAACACTAGCTAGAGTGGACCAGATTGAAGAACACCATGGAGGGAACATCGAGGTTGGGGTCAGCATGTGGGCGGCCTCTCGAATGCTATGGAGGGGAATGGGGAGGTAAGTGGCATGATCCCACCGGGATGTGGAGGCCCGGGTAAGAATCAGTATGAATGATGGCTTTGGTCTTGAGCCTCGAAGAGACTTCCTATGTATCCCCTTGGTGGGGAATCAAAGTACGCATAGTTAGATGATACGGTGGGACACCTGAAGAGGCGACCTGTGAGAATGAATGCGAGGAGGGTACCGAGATGGAGTAGAACCTATGGGTTAGGGCATGAGCTTCCCAAGACATGTGGGCTCGAGGGAGAGATCAGTATGAGACATAAGTGATGGTATTGAGCCTCGTGGAGGATTCTTACGTACCATGCCTCAGTGCGGATAAAAGTCCCTGTAGTTTGGGATGGAATGTGGTTTAACATCATGTGGGATGAGGGAATTTTGGGCTTACACTCTGAGATGGACCAAGGTGGTTGGGTCATTGAACTGATGTGAAAAGGGACCTAGGTCCTGAAATATTGGGGCTTACGCTCTGAGACGGCCCAAGGTGGTGGGCCTTGAACCTCGTGGAGGCTTCTTACATACCATGCCTTAGCACAGATCAAAGTCACCGTAGTTCGGAATGGTTGGGGCTTATGCTCAGAGACGACCCAAGGTGGTGGGGATTGAACCTCATGGAGTCTTTCTACGAACCATGCCTTAGCACGGATCAAAGTTCCCATAGTTCGGGTTGGTTGGGACTTATGCTCTGAGACAGCCCAAGGTGGTGGGGCTTGAACCTCTTGGAGGCTTCCTATGTACCATGCCATAGAACGGATCGAAGTCCCCGTAGTTTGGGATGGTTGGGGCTTACGCTCTGAGATGACCCAAGGTGGTAGGGCTTGAACCTCGTGGAGTCTTCTTATGTACCATGACTTAACATGGATAAAAGTACCTATAGTTTGGGTTGGTTGGGGCTTATGCTCTAAGATGGCCCAAGGTGGTGGGGCTTGAACCTCATGGAGGCTTCCTACATATCACGCCTCAGCACGGATCAAAATACCCGTATTTCAGGATGGATTGAGGATTACGCTCTGAGACGACCCATGGTGGTGGGTCTTGAACCTCGTGGAGGATTCCTACGTACCATGCCTTATCATAGATCAAAGTCCCCGTAGTTCGGGATGGTTGGGGCTTACGCTCTGAGACGGCCCAAGGTGGTGGGGCTTGAACCCCATGGATGCTTCCTACGTACCATGCCTTTGCATGGATAAAATTCCCCATAGGTCAGGTTGGTTGGGGTTATGCTCTGAGATGGCCCAAGGTGGTAGGTCTTGAACCTCGTGGAGGCTTCCTACGTACCATGTCTTAGCCCGGATCAAAGACCTCGTAGTTCGGGATGGATTGGTGCTTACACTCTGAGGCGGCCCAATGTGTTCCATGGTCAGTGCTCACTCTATGCTCACGGGTGTCATGCTCGGTGTGAGAAACAAGAGGTAGTAGAGACATGACGATCACGTCATGAAGGGTGCGTCTGTGGGAAGTGAAAATGGGCTTATACGTTGAGCGGCCCAAGGTGTCGGGACTTACCCCAGGATGGAGTCCCGAGGGCAATAAAGAGTAGCAGGAGAAGGATTTGGGACCGAAGAAAGGAGGAGTTTGATTCCCTATCATGCCCTCCGCTGGCCTTGGCACCGAGGAAGTGAGGAGGAGTAGGGGTGTTGCCTCTTACAAGAAGAGCTAGGGGCTTACACCTAGGTGGAAGCCCTTCCCTGCGGACAAAATCCACTCCAATAAATCACCCCTTGTGAGGGATGATCCCATCCCCGTAGAGATTAGTGGGCATGGAAAATGTCAGAGGCGGGGGGACCCTGCGTGCGAGGCATGAGGTCAGGTCACAGTTTAACTTCAACTGTTGAGGACGAGATGCTTGGCAGTTTAACATCCTGTAGCTCAGACGAGGTGGGATTACTCCGCACCCCTAGGAATTACATAACTGGTTCCCTCTGCCCCTTGTGGAAGGGAAGGCCTCATCAAGCCCGTACTGAAGGGGTGTCGCAGGGCAAACCATCGAGGGGTCCCTGTTAGTGTGGCTATGTGAAGAAGCAATAGCCGTTAGCGTGCCTATGTGAAGAATCATAAGGCAGAGCAACACAATGATTTGGATTGTCCAAGGGCAGTTGAAGTTACTCCGTACGAGCCTAGAAGGTAGCACAGGAAAACCATGCATGATGCAGATGCCCGGAGAGCACGAGACACTTGCGAATGGCACCCAGAAAGAGGGAATCGGTCATTTGCGCAAGAGGAAGCTCAGGGAGCACCGAGGTGAAGAGCCAGAGGATTGCGGGCAACCCTTGGGGCTTTCACGAAATAAAGGGGCCTGGCGCGAAAAGCCTCGGGTTTGGAATGAAATTAGTGTTGCTTGAGCGGAATAGGGGGCTAAGGTTTTGCACGCGGCTTGAAGGGATTGCGCGCAAATGAATGGGTGTGCACGCAATGGAAGGATTGTGCACATCTTGGCTGTCTTGCACGCCCCGTAATGTATTGCGCGTAAGGGGAAAACCCCGAAGGGGTTGGAGTTTAGTCTAAGCCATGGGGATCATGCGCGAAGGAGGATCCCGGGGCGACTTGGCATGAAAAAGAACCATACATGAAGGCCATATTATGCACGCGCGGAATTCATATTACACACATGAGAGGTGGTTCGAATTCTTCAGCCCTGAAAAGGAAGGGTGACACCTTCTATTTATAGGCAACCAGTGCTGCGGAATTCAAGGATTTATGAAATATTTGCGCGATGGTGGCGGTGGCATGAAAAGCCAACCGCGCGGGGCGCAGGCGTGAAATTATTTCGTGTTGGAAACGAGACTCTTCACGAATCCTGGTACTTTCTTCATAGGGAAAATTTTTCACGCACTTCATCCTTTTTTCCGTGCAACACTTCCGGGCCCTCTAGACTGGGCCTCCGGGTCCGAATACAACTTCACTTTTTCACTTCAGAACATTTCCATCACTTACACACTTTTCGGCGACTACAGTAGGGTTATACATAAGATAAATTGGAATATAAATATTAATTAGAAATCTGAAAATATTTCCTACATAATCATATTTTATTTATAATTTTTAGACATTAGATAATTAAATTTATTAATGACACAATGATGATCCAGTAATTACCTAATTTGTGAAATATTAAAATAATTGAAATTATAAATATCCAAATAAATGTAATTTGAGACATTTTATGAATTACACTAATTTTCAAGGTTAATATGACTTTTTAGGGTTGGTTATATGTATTTTTGTTGAACTAATAATGATGTTTTAAATTTTTCAAACAAAAATACCAAATAGTGTCAAAATTGACATAAAAGAGTTTTTAAAACAAATATAATATTATTTATTAATATTCTATTTCTAAAAATACAAGGCTTGGCCAAAGGACTTATATAATGATAGTTTTATCATTAATGAACCAATTGGGGTTCTCTTGGAAGTATATAGTATGTTTATTAACCATATAATATAAAAATACAAAGAGACATGGTAAATGTAAAACTATTTAACTAAGCGTTAAATATAAAATATAAGGTTAATATAGTCCCACAAACCTGTCTGAAACCTATTGGTTGAGTGTTTTTATAACCCATCCCCACCTTATCCTTTAAATAATTCATTTTAGAGCCATTAGAACCCGAATATGATTTTATTATAAAATAATATTTCTAGCTTTTCCTAAGGTGTCCCTCACCCCTCTTATAAAAGGGCACACCCCCTTCTCTCTAATCCACACCATAAAAGCCATTTGGCTTAGCCAACCTCAGACTGAATACCATCTCAACTTTCCTCCCTTCATAATAGAGGCATTCCTTTATTTGGAAAGTCAACCTAAGGATCCCTTTTGATCAAATCAAAATGAATAACCCGAAAAGAGGTAAATATTTCATCCCATCTTTCAAGTTATTTTCTTCTTCCACTTCTTCTTTATTTGTTGTTTTGAGTCTAAAATAATAACTCAAGTATCTTCAATATACTGTGATGTTATTATAAATATGGTACAACCATATTCATTATTCTATCCATCCTTTGAATGACATGTCACCATACGTGCGTACGTATAGCTTAACGTCTCCAAGTCGTGGTGTAATTGTTATTCAATACATTATTATTTTGATGAGTATAATAATTATGTTTAATTGATGTAAATAATAAATATAACATGATAATGATTCTGTATATATGATATACCATCCAATTATATATATTTTTAATATCAAAATAATGATATTGTCGCTCGTGCGTACGTACAGATTACCGTCTCCACGAATGCGATAAGATTCATTCCTCATCGTAATCCATTCATGACTAATTTTCATTATATGATTAAAAATAATGTTTAAATAGATAATATCATTCTGAATATGAATAAGATACATCATATCCATAAAAACATTACTTACATAACAAATTATATAAAGGAAAATGAATCAGTTAAAACCAGAAATGACGATAATACTAAAATATTATTAGCAAAGCAATATTAGAAGATCATATATGATGTAATATTAATGTATATAGTCATTTAATAATTTAATAAAAATTATTTAACCATTATACAAGAGGTTAACCTACCCTCGACCAAGGAAAAGTACAAGGTAGAGGTTAATTCTACAATCTCTTTATTATCCCAGGTCGTTTTTACGTAAGTATCTACTTGGACATCTTTATCATCCACATCCATGTTTCTTAAAAATATATTTCAAAACATTTTTACTATTTTATATAAAATTATTTAAATTAATTTATACCCTTATTTGAAATTATATGTTTTTAAAGGAATCTTTCAGTCGTTTTCCAAACAAGGTACTTTACGACCTTTTCGACAGAAATAAGGTAAGAATGTTTTTTATAACTTATACAGCAGGTGCGGTTATTTTCCTCCATTATAACATCATCAAAGCTTCCATTATAATCTTATAAGAATATTTTCAAAATAAATATTTTCTTTTATAATTATTTAACTTTAAATTATTTAAAAAAAATAAAGATATTTTTCTATCAAATAGTTTTGATTTCATCTATGTCAACATCCTTTAATGAATTTTATACTTGTTTGAAGTCGATTCATTATAATACAAATCATCCATATTATATTTATGGTTTTACGATATGTTTGATGGAGGATGTGTTATTTTTATACCATTCATGGTTTATGGTTAAAGTATTGACATTTTGTATGATAGTTTTAATACGAATGTTTATGTTATATTTCAATCTTTTCATATGAGGAATGTATTGGACTTAGTAAGTGACGGGTGGAAACCATTACATCTCCTCGATGCATAGGTAGGTATCATTAGACAACTGGATGCGGAATTAGCCGAGGCCTTTCTCAATTTGATATATGGTTTTGGATGAGGCCTTAATCATTTTTAGACGTCTTGGATGAGGCCTTGACATAATGTCTCAGAATGTCTGGAATTTTACATTCCATCATTATAGAAATAATATTTATGGTTCATATGGTCATTAGACTAGTAGAATACCGATGATTATGTTTTATTATGGCATTATTTTCTCAGCTCATATTACTTCCATAAAAGGGTTCATGTTTATTATTAGTAAAAGCATGTGATTTCAATTATTTTTCATGCTTAATATTTATGTTATCTTTCGTTGTATTTATTACCCTTACTAAGTGTTTGATCTCACCCCTTTATTATGTTTCATTTTCCCAAGATATGAAGAAGGTAGTTATGAGTGACTTGCAGGCATAATCTAGGAGGCTTGGATGTTTCTAATGGAATAAATGCATGTTGTATTTCTTTTCAAGTTGTAAAGTTGAACATATGTATGAATTTTGTTCCCAATAATACTAAACTATCTTTCAAGACATTATTACCTTATGATAATGTCAATGTTATGTAATAATTCACCGACTCTGGGTAACTAGGGTCATCCATTACAAAGAGGCTCTGAAATTCTTCAATATTTTTTTACATTTTTTATTTCACAAAATATGGGGATCTCCCATGGATGTATGAATGTTTTCTAGGAAAATAACTATCCCCAATGGTGATGCAACATGTGAGTTTTATGACCACTAGAGGATCCCTCCTTTTATATATTTCCACTTATTTTAAAAGTATTTTTTGATGGTTCCTCTGGTTCCCACCAGTTGACAAATCGTATGACCTGTGGGATCTTATATAGTAGTCTCTTTATGATCAATGATTGTCCACGATGATTTCAAAAATTCCTATGACACTTTTAATGAAGTTTTTAGGCCTTACACAGGCTATGCACTTTTTGTAACCATCTATATGAACCTCTTCTGGTCATGTTATTGTGACTATCATGGGGTTTCATGTGATCCATGTGATCATGGATACCTTCCTATTCATTTTCCCTACATATAAAATAATACCCATATTCATATATTTCATACTTTCTAAATTTTCTTATGTTCATTTGGTAGGCATCAATAATTAATGAGTGAGATGTAATGTTGTTTAGAGATATACTTATACTCTTGTTTCGTACCACGAGCCTAGGCATAGTAATCGTTAAGGATTAGATGAAAATAAAAGGAATATATAGGAGACCCAATCACTATTTTCCTGAATAAAATATCTCCAAAATATAGATTATCTTTGAATATTTAGAAAAAGTGATTATGGAATTAATATTCATATCCAAAGATTTGTAATTAATGTTTTATGTGAATCAATGAGTAGATGGATCCAGAGGATTCCCTCTTAAATTTATTAATTGGGTAGAGTATGATCTACTATAATGATATTATCACCCAATGTGGATTCCAAGATATTGTGGAAACCCTATTGTATTATGAAAAAAATTTATATGTACACCTAGTTCAAGATAAATATTTCTTCCCATAATACACAAATAGTATGGGTGATAAATTTTGAGGATAAATGAGGATGAATTCCACAAAATGTATTTCATGTCCAAAGGGAGAGGAATAAGGGTTCATATTTTGAAAAAAAACGGGGGGATTACTAAAACCTAATGGGTTTGGGTTTATTTTTTTACAATATATGAGGAAGATGGACTAAAGAGAATTGTTAACAATATATGATAAAGTCAGAAAAGGTTTCTCTATTGAAAATACTTTCTGAATTCAACTGAAGTAATTATCATTGGATTATTATATATAAACTCGTTTAAGACTTATTAGGGTGATATATGACAAGAATTGGTTGAAAGTTTTTTTGTGGGATTAGTTTTACCTTAAAATAGCTATCGGTGATTGATGCGTTAAAATTAAGGAAAATTTATAGAAGTTATCTGAAAGTTTTGAGGCATCCTACATGGATCCTACATGGACTTGAGAAGAATGTATAAGTACTTGAGTATTCGTAGATAATATAAGTGGTGGAAAACACTAGGGTTAGTGGAAAATACAAAGTGGTTTTTTACTATTCCATAGAGGATGGAGTTTCAATCAGGAATATTATAATTCTGAAATGGAAAATATGAAATTAAACTATAGTCTTAGCCAAGAGTTTTTAATGGTGACTCAGAAGAAATGGGGATGGTAAAAAATAACCAACAAATGGTGACCACAATAAAGTAGTGGTTGATTTTCATTTGATTTTATCCTTATCCCAAATGATGAATCCCAACAAGGGGTTAATATAGAGAAAGGTTGTTGTGTTGGAGTAAGCTATATGAAACATATTTAATGAGCTCATCAAAATTATTAATTTTTAGAAGATGTCAAAATAGTGAGCACCACACTGTGGAACATGGCATGGTGGTTTGGGAAAATTTCTATTTAAAGCTAAAATCATAATATATGAATGGATATGGCCTTGAAGGACTCAAATATAAAGAATTGAATCTAGGAATTTGATTTTTAATATGGAAGAGAAAATGGATAGGTGTTTTTTATGTCAAACATTTGAAATGGAACTTTTTAAGAGTTTTACTACACTAAAAAATTTATCTCAAGAGGAAAGGTAATTCCCATGGTTTTATTTTCAGAGAATCATTAAATACATGATGGTGATGATGGGCATGTCATAGTGGTGGTGAGTTTTTAAATTAATAAGTTCAGATACATTAGATGACACATGTACCAATCTTAATTTATATAAAATCATGATTCTTATTATTTGATACATGATTTATATGAATTAAAGGGGTTTATTCGTGATATTTCATTTAATTAAATTAATATTAATTATTTCACAATTAAAAATAGAATTAAGGTCCATAAAGAAGTTAAAACACTTGTGAATTTAACTATCAAAATAGCTTTAAAATAATTTTTTATTTCAAATTAATAGCAGCGGAATAAGTATATAGTTTACTTATAGACATAAATTAAAATGCACAGCAGAGTTAACCAATATGCTCAGTCTCAAGCCGAGACTTATTCTTCTCAACAATTTATATAAATTGATCCACACCCTGGATCGGGGTTAATAACAATTTACAAAACTATCCAGGCCACGCAAGGACCTCTACCACTATTCTTTGTGGAAATCAAAACAAAGACCAGGCCACGAAAGGACCTCTTCCATAGTTGTTGTGGGTAAACAAGAGTAAACAATTGTGGTTTGAGGATTTTGATATCCTCCAGTTCAGCACAGGAGTCAGTGTATGTGTAAGATATATAGAGTACACACACATCTCTAAAATTTAAGTAAAATAATCACTAAGAGAGAATGTATTAGAGATTAGAAAGCTCTAGTGATTGGCAGTGTAACTGTGGACTTGTTGGATTCAGCAGAAATTCTTCTAAGTCCTTCTCTGGTTTTTCCCTTGAAAAACAGAGTATCGTGATTCACTTCCTTCACTTCCAGTGTAGGTGTTCGACTCAATTATGTGTAGTCATTATATCTCATGAGCTTCTTCTTTGAACTTGTGTTCATGATGTATATCAATGTTCTTCAAGTTCTTCCTTTCATGTACATGTATGGAAGAATTATCTCTCTTTTTGTATATTCGTATCTGTTGTATATCTGTGTGTATCTTTTTGTGTTTTATCTTTACTACAGCTGGATCTTCCTTTTATTCCATGAGCTCTGGTAGTAGGAATGATTACCTTTTCAGCGGTATGAGGTACAGTCCCCTGACATGACAACAATCAACATTAAATAACATTAGTTGCATTAAAACCATAAAAAATGACCATTAGAATTAAATATGAATTTATAGAAATTCAAACAGTTTTCATGACTATCGGTGAATCATGTTATTGGTGAGACATTTTGAATCTGTATTGGTTTTGGTAGCATCAGCATCGGTGTCTCAATATCGGTGTCTCAGCATCGGTGTCTCAGCATCGGTGTCTCTTTAGATCTTCGGTAGCTATCGGTGTGACCGTTCATCATCGGTGTGACCGTTCATCATCGGTATGACCATTCATCATCAGTGCGACCATTCATCTTTAGTGAAAGCGTTCATCATTGGTGTGACCATTCATCATCGGTGTGATCGTTCATCATCGGTGCGACCATTCATCATCGGTGTGACCGTTCATCATCGGTGCGGCCGTTCATCATCGGTGACTCATGAAAATGACTATCGGTGAGTCATGATGAGGAATTATTACAAAGTGTCTATTCAATCCAGAATACTTCCAGGTCAACCATAACCATACATTTAACATAGATAAACAATTTTAGATATTATTTAAACATACTTAGAACAAGTTGAACAAGAGATGAAAAAGAAATAAATAAAACTAAGATTTGTGATTATTAAAATAACCATTCCACAGAGAGTTCAAAAAAAACATTTTAAATTGGGTGAACCATGATTCACCCTATACCCCCTCCTAGGGTGATTAATGGGACCTAACAAATGGTACAAAGGGTAAGGCTATGATTTTGTATTCAACCTCAAAGGAATAAATTTACGTTCTTTAAAAATTCTAAATAAATAAAAACAACCATTTTTTAGTTTTCAGAACATTCAGATGTGGAAAAAGATTACATGGTCTATATAAGAGATTCTATTAAATTCCCCAATGAATTTTTACTTGAAGGGACTATTTTTTAGATGATAAAGAATTATATTTGAGAAAAATCAGATGAATTGTATGATTAAAGTTTTAGTTAAGGAGAAATTAAATACCTCATTAACAAAATATGTCTATAAGAATATTCCTTATATAATATTTCAAGTCAAATATTAATTCTACTAGAGAATTCATTTGGTAGAGAATATAATCCAAATGAAAATTCCCTAATATCAGAAGGAAATAGAAATAAAAATAATAATATTTATACTAGTTTGATGAACTCGCCAACTAAGGTAAAAAATTCTAAAATTAATGTTTTATCATATTCAACAAAAATTGTATAAAGGTTTGGTATTAGAAATATCTGGTCAACAGATGGATCTAAAATGAATTATTGGTTTTGATAAAGAAACAAAAACAAAATTAGGTTTCCAATTAAGTTAGTGTTCATGTAACCATAAAGAAGTGGTGGAGAAATTTTAAATCATGCTTGAGGTGGATCTTGCCTTCATTGAGTAAATGTACTTAAAAATAAAATTCTAAATAGAGATAATGTGGCTTTTTTACATTTACTTTTAAAAAAGGTGTCTCATATAAAATGATAATATGACTTATGTGAAAATTTTTCCGAGAAATAATGAAGATAATATCCAAAAAATGATTCAAAATAAAGTATCATCTCTATAAGGACTCTTCTTAAAGTAAGGTAGAAGTATAGTATGAAAGCTTTGGGTATATTGGAAAATATATATTCCGAAATAAGATAATAGGATAAGAATATTATGTAATATTAGGTGTTGAAGAACACCTTGAATTAAAATGTGAAGATACCCCTAAAGGAAGTCTCAATATCTGCAGAAATAGTTGATCCTAATCTGAAATATTAAAATCAAAAGATAATTGAATAATTGAAATTTGGAATTAAATTTAATCTAATATTTGAGAAGAAACTAATGGTTTTTGGATAAAATATTTGAATTCAGGTCCAAATGAATATATCAATGAAGTTTATCAAATTAAAAAGACTTGGGCACATTATGAGTAAGTTTATCGAAGTCCAAAGGAAAAAATCTGAAAAAAAATATTATGACAACCTCGAAATTGAGTTATATTCACCTAAGGTATAATTTCATTAGAATATTTTTTAGATGTTATAAATTTGAAATAATTTGTAGAAAATATATCCAAATAAATCATAATAAATTCCTAAAATTTATTTCAATTTTAAGGTAATGATTTAACCTATAATAAATAATGTTATGCAAGAAAAATGTTTAATTATTTTGGTATACAAATAAACATCTCCAACAAAGTTTCACGAAGAAACTAAAATTATATACTAATAGTATCCCTCGTATAAGAAAATAATACATGTATGTAGGAAGGTGAAAGAAGCTACTCCATCTATGAGAATAGTGGAAAAATTAGAATAAGATTATGATGTTTATGGGGATATAAGAATAACTGGTTTGGCATATTCCAACTCATATTTACTATTCATTTATAAATAATATAAACTCTATATAAAGAATCATGCGATGACCAAAAAACCATAGTTTACCTAACATGATTAAACTTCAGAACTAGAAGACTATGATCATCACATGTAATTTTTAATTAATTTATAATAAGATATTAAATTATATAACTTAAAATTCTTTCGTTATAAATGGTAATGTTTTTTGATCACATTGTATTGTAATTTTTTATAGGATCTAAGAGTAGAATCCCACTATCGATAATCCAAACATGCATCATAATCTTGGAACATCATTATAAAATAATTTATTTATAGCATGGTTTTCCCTAATTTCTTTTTTCATTCATGGTTGATCATAGTATAATTCTATTCATGGAAATATAATTATTATTATTCTATTATTTTTTTGATATAGGAGGGGAGATAATTTTCTAGATCAGTATAACTCTCTCAAGGGTTTGACATACATTTTGTATATATGTTTTTCACACAAACCTTTACTGGGAAACATGCAAAAGTGGATGTATATTAATGAAATTTTAGGGGTTCCAATTTAAATATAATACCCCTTACCAATTCCATAATTCTTTGTAAGCCACATGTCTTTAAAAAAATAAATATAATTCACTTAACTTGTGAATCACATTATAATAAATAAATATCAATTTTACCGTTTCCAATTAGACCACTAAAGTTGGTATGCTTGTCCCCCGTAACATATACTTATCCTTAAATAATTATTGTTTATCTAACAAGTAAATATCACTTCATTAATCATCAAAAAAGGTAATAAATATTATATTTTCCAAAATAATTAAGTAAATATGTAACATTGTTATTTAACATGATTTTTCTTTCGAATACCTTATGATTAAATCTCAGTTTTAAAGCAAACCCAACACATTATAAAACCAATAAGTATGAATTATATTCATTCTAAAATGTTAAATTAAACCTCAAATTTAACTAAGTTTCGAATACACTTAGTGTGTTTCCCTCTAGGCCACTTTATAAACAATAATTAGAAGATATACCAAAATTCTAGAGTTATAATCTAACAATATATCAAGGAAACCATATATAAATATGTTATTTTCCTAGTGACAAACATCCAAACAATGAATTTTTACTATGTAATATTATCCGTTTATCTTGATATCTCTAATCAAGAATTATGTAAGCTAGTGTTATCAACCAATGCGCCAAATATCACTTTCATTGACATTATGGAAATGAACATGCCCATATAAATTTTTTTTATGGATTTATCGTTGTAGTTACATTCCAATTAAAAGGTCTAATATATAAACATCTATGAAAATATGGAAGGGTTAAATCCATTCTCTCAATATCCATTATTCCACTTTAACTCATGGAACACCCAATATATCATACTTCACAATGAGAAAACATAATAACTTTTTTTATCAATACATCAAATTACATGAAATATGGTATTCATTAATTATAATAGTAAAGTATAAAAGTAAAAACAAATATATATATATATATATATATCCAATGACACATATAAATTAGGATTTCCTACTAGAAGGTCTCATTTATATAATTTAATTCTTTGAAATTTACCAATGGATAACACTATGAGAGGGTTCCTCAATGAAAAAATAGTATCCACCAATGATAAATTATAAAATATTATAAATAAAATTATTTCTTTTGGATTAAATATATACATATTCATAAAAAATGTACTGGAGCCTCAAGATTCTCATCATATTAGAGAACTTTTATGACCTTTTAGTGTGATATACTTTATTAGGATATTATCACATACAATGTCACGTAGGGGGAAAATCATGCTATGATAATAAATTTAATTAATATTCATAAAAATTAACACATTTAATCATCATGTAGTTAAAATTTGGTTTTATAGAACCGACTCCAATAGATTCTACCAATAAGGTTGAAGTCTAGTATGGTATTCACAAACATCATGGAAGTAAGAAAAAATAAATACATAAGTATTATAAAATCACTAAAAGGAAATAATTGAAAAATGGAGGAAGTTTTGTTTAATAGAGAAACTAAATTAATGAAGGTGGTGGTAATGAATCAAAAACACAAAAGTGAACAAGTGGGTCAGTCCTACAATAAATGTTAATCCTATTCCATGAATTGATAATCCCAAGATAATCATCGAAAAGTATTATCACGTCCATGAATATATATTTTTATTTTGTATTTAACAAATAGGAGCCATTATCAAGGAGTTTTGAATGTTTTGTTCAATGAAAGATAAAAATACTGAAAAGGTAATGGATGTGATTATTATATTTCTCTCCTTAAATCTAAAAATGGGAGATAAGTTTTTGATTTGGTAGGTGGTTAAACCTAACTAGCTCCATTCATTAACCTTAGAATGTTTGGAGGTCCCCCATCCCTGTAAATTAAATTCTTTATAATTTTTTATAAGGTTATGAAATCATATGTGGGATAAATGTTCAAGAGGGTAAGTGTTTTGAAAATAATTTATGATTGAGTTGAGATATTGTCTTTTTAGAGTTGAAAATTTATAAAAATAAGTACGATCAGTGGAACTACTATTCCAAATAAGATATATTCCTTAACAATAGTGTCAGGGTTGATCAATCTCAAAAATTGGATTCAAATAAAAAATATTGAAAAAAAAGTTATCTCACTTGGATATTGCATTTCATTTGTTAAAGGAGCCTAAAATGAAGCTGAAATAGCTGCGCAAGAATATGATCAATGTATTTAGTAGTTCTATACTAAAAAATATTATAATTGATATTAAGAAATTAAATGTGTCCAATTAGTCCATAAAAATTTCTATAGATTCGGTATAGTAGATGTAATAGTTTTTTCTCAAGATTTTTTATTTATAATGTAAAAATAGGTTTTAGTTTTATCATATTAATAGGATATCCATTTATGATATCTAGGATATAGATACCCCTAAATTGAGAAAAGTTAATTGGTTTAAAAATTTAATGACTCATGGGGAGTTAGGTATATATATTCAATTTTCTTAAATCTTATCAAATATATCTAAAGATTGTGAGGGGATTAAAGGCATTTAGTTCATATTTTATCATTGTTTTAATTTTAAAAATTGGTATCAGTTAATCTTCTCTGATTTATACATCACAATCAATGCATTATAACTTTATTCAATGCTTTTTTAGTGTGAAAGTGTGATTACAATCATAGGATTATTTTTTTTGGGAAATTGAAAGATTATTATTTTAGAATTTTATTGGTATTATGAGTGACATGGATAAATTTACTATTTTTTATAAACACTCTTGTTCCATAAATAAATATTATGATTATTAGTCTTAAATTATTTTTTTGACATGACAAAATCCAAGCAGTAAATCCACATACTATTTGTTCTAGTAAAATAAAACTATTTGAACATTTGAAATGATGTAATTGTTTGTTTGAAAAAAATAAACAGGTAGTTGGTGATAGAGTTAAAAGGTTACTCAAAGTGTTATAAAAAGTTGAGTATCTTATAAATTATAAAGGGTAAGACCAAGATTATTAAATATATAATCTTTTTTGTTTTAAAATATGATTTTTTGTACAATATGTGTTTTATATATTGATAAATATTGATATTAAAAATTTGGCTAGTCTAATTAGAAATTCATAATAAAAATTGCTACATGGATATCAATGGTTCTTGAATTTTTTTTTTGACATATCTAATGGTTAAAGTGTCATGAAAATGGGGGATATTGATAAATATGGGATACCTTCCCTACCCTCAAATATAAATTTGAGTTCCATGAATAACCCCTCTTAGATAAATGGTTGGGTTGAGTTTTCTTGGAGCTTCTTCCTATATAGTAATGGGGAAAAATATTTTTATAAGAATATTAGAATTGAAAAATCGAGGGATATATATGGATCCTGAAATATTTGACCCCATTTAATGGGAAATTATGGGAAGATAAAAAGAAACCTATATCTAAGGGGGAGAGTAACATAACACACCTTATGGGGAAGAAAAAATTTAAGTCAAATCCATTCATATTTATCCCCGTTTTGTTTCTTACCAATGGGAGAATATAATTAAAATATTTTATTCTAAATAAAATCTAATGGTGCATATTTTTTGACACCCTTTGTGATGTTTTGGATTTGTGAATTCGTGGTGAGGACTCAACCTAAAGTTATTTTTTAAAAATCTAAGTCGATTTCCAAAAGACACTTGTGTTTTATTGGTGTGTTAAATGGATAAGTGTAATATCTTCAAAGAAAGTAAATATTTTTTGGATTTATTGAATATTTTATCTATATGATTTTTAATTTATTGAAAAATTTATATTCATTCATCAACATGTGACATTTATTAACAATGTGATGTGGAGGATGAAGGGCTGTGTCATAGCATTGAATATATATATTATGATATTATATTTAAATAAAACTGTTGAAACAATTTGATTGATTTTCATGGGATCCTGCATGAAGGCCTACAGTCATGGTAAATTAATATAAAATAAATTCAAATAAGATATGTAAGATTTGATGAAATCTATAAAATTGGTTAAGTACACATGTATGTGATTTTCTACATATGTTAATTCTTTAAGGGATGGAATATATGAATAGAGACAATATCCAACATAATAAAATTTGGAGAGAGAATAAAATTTAGATACATAAATGTTTTATGTATACAATATTTCTCGTATAGAAAAATATAAACAAATGTGAATCCAGCAATGTAGGAAAATGTGTTCCCTGTGAACACAACTCAATTAATGTTCGGTTTTTACTAATATAAGGAAATCCAATGATATGTATAAATATGTATACATAAAAACTGAAGAATTATGATTTATATACACAATTAATTTAGGTGTTTTATCCACCATCTATGGGTTTTCATGAATTCATTTTCCGATATGGTGATCCATGTCACATAATGGCCTGATGTTAGTGTTTTCTCAGTAACAAAGGGGCCACATCCTATACATTGTTTTGAATGTTGGACACTATTTAAATGAATTCAGATGATGAAATAAATATTATAAAATTTTATAAAATTAATTTAATTTCAAATGGGTGGGTTTATGTAGTAACATAATAAAGAAGGAGGTTATATGTGTGATTTACTGAATTAAATGAAATATATTCATGTTATAAATAGAATTTCACACTAAAAAATGAAATTATCCATTCACAGGGTAACCTTACTACATAAAGATAAAGGATATTATTTTTTATTCAATATGGTATATTTTAATTCTTTATGTGATGTTAGGTCATGGATGTAGATGTTCTTGTTGTTTTTCATGAAATATGCTAAGGAAAAAAGGGAGTGGTGATGCAGAAGTTTCATTAGCAGAGAATAACCTCTTTTTTAAACTCATATTTTCATATCAGTCATAATTTATTAAAGATACTTTAAGGATGATGAGTTATGGTATTGAACTATGTAGAAGTATTCTTAGGGTTCTTTTTTTAAAAATATAAAAGTTCTTAATATTTAAATCTTTCTCAATAGGAGTGAGGAAGAAAAAAAGTGATCTCATAAGAGATGTTCTGTCTTAAAAAATAGAACAATATAAGGAAGAAGAAAAGAGGTGATGATTATACTACTATTAACAAATAAATCCATAAAAATAGAATAAGATATTTTCTATGATTAATCATAAACATATAAAAAAGTATAATAGTGTCTCAATCACATATATTCTAGAAGAAATATTTTGTAGGTCGAAGAAAAGGAGAACTATGAATTTTTTTTGAATATTTGATTTCTCAGAAGAATAACATATAGATTAATGATATAAAAAACGTGAAAGATTGGTATCCCCAATTTTATTATATAAATAAAAATAATCTAGGAAAAGTTTTTTAATTTTATTTTTTAAGGTAGTAGTAATGGAGTTCAACAATAGATCCACATATATACAAGGACGCATTCATCTGAAAATATATTCAAGATGAATGGACCTACAAGTCTGAAACTGTAAAAAAGATAAATTATAAAAGACAAAAAAAATATGTTTGATAGAATATGAGATATAAAACAACAATATTAAAAAACCCATTAAATATAGTATTGAAAATTCAATCACATTAATAACTTGTGACAATAACAACCCCATGTATAAAGGAACTGTAAAATAATATACCACCATAATCTTGCAGATAAATTGGTGAGTATTAATATTAATAAATAAATAATTTAAATTATATGGTTTACACATGTATAAAATTAATTAAATATATATCCATTTTTTAAAATTAAAAATAGAATCATTTTAAAGAAAAAGAAACATTTTTTTAAAAACTATATTTTCGTAAAAGGCGGTTATGTAACACTTTGGGCACATAATCTAAATTTTTTTACCATTAATTAAAAATTTATTTTAATAAATAAATTATATTTTTAAATCATATTTTCAAAATTATCCTAGAGTTATTTTTTGAGAATTTTCAAAATTTATTACTTTTCTGTTGAATACTAAAAAATGCAGTTTCTAATTAAAAACTATGTTTTCGTTTAAAGAATTTTCCATCCAAATTATAAAATAATATGGATTTAAAATTAAAATTATTTTAATTATATATTTATTGATTCAAATTAGGAAATTTGAATAAATTTTATATTTAATTTTTATATAAGTTTTTTTAAACATTTAAATGGTTTTACTTTGGAAAACATCTTTTTCATCACGTCTAAGGTTTAAATTTTAAACTAAATTCTGCCAATTCTATGAATTGAATTTAAAAAAATGGATCCATTTTTTATAATTATAATGATTTATATTATATTATAATTTAAAATTATTTTTTTACCATAATTAATAGTAAAAATATTAAATGTTAATTGTTATGGTAAAATTCAAAACAAGTTTAAAGGGGGTTAAACTAAGAACATATAGTTAAACAATTACCCAAAACACATATAATTACTATTTTATCATCATATTTAATTCTTATATCTAATAATTTAACATAATTCTACATTTTATATCCTTTTTACATGTAAAAATTTTGTGTATAGTTATATCATTCCAAAACTTCCAACTATGTCCTCTCCCCTTTTTATAAAAGGTCATCCCCTCTTCTCTCTAATTAACACTTATAAAACCTTTTTGTTTAGTTAATAACAATTTTAATATATTATTTAATTCTACACAAACCTAACAGTGGAATTATTTTGATTATTTAGGCCTCCTACAAAGGCTTTAGGAATAAACATAATGGGGTTCTCTGAAGAAAAGATTAAATTAGTAACGTGTATATTTGAGTTATTTATTCTTCCACATCCTTAAAATATTCTACAACTGTGATTATATAATAAATCTAGTAAATTATTTATACTGAGATTAATTTTTTATTTTAATTTATGATCTTATATTTATCACCACTTCCATAAAATCAAAAATGAAACTATCAATCGTGTTTATAATGGACTACCACCTCGTGAACGGATGTAATCCATTTTCCATGACCACATTTAAAGTACATATATAATGATGGATATGAAATATTTAAATGATTTTTATAAAATTATTATACATAAATAATTATAAAATTACATATTAAATTTTAAATTACACATATTTTAAAATAAGATAATATCAATCATGTGGACGGTGGGCTGTCGCCTTACGAAGCGATGTGATTCGTTTTTCATTTATGATTTAAATGGAAGGTAATGTGCATAAATATAATGAATATATATGATATATATCAAATTATATTGATTCTTTTACATTAATATATCACCCAATTATGAACCCTTTCTCCCATTAAGGAAGGGACAATGATGTTGATGAGTACATATGGTCTACTCTCTCCGTGAAGTTATGTGATCTAGTCTCCATATTAAAATTTAAATAATGTTTATAAAAATATATATAATTAAGAAAACAATATTTAAAACATTTATATCATTATTGAGATACAGTAACTATTTATTATTCTGTAGAATTGGAACTCCCACAATAAAACATGCATTAGAAAACAAGGCAGTTAACACATGAAACCATAGTAATAATTAAATATCATTAACCAAAAAGTGACAATATTTCATAAAACGATCATATATTATCATATAAATATAAATATTTCTCTTTTATAAATTAATTATGTTTTTAAAATGACTATAAAGGAAGTTATAATACATTCAACCAAGAGGAATCGAGAGGTAAATGATTTTTTCTCAATTCCTTTTCATTGAGACATATAGTAATATTATGCATGTAATATATTATGTATGGTGTACTGACCACCACTTTTAAATTTAATATAATTAATAATTTATACATAATGGTGTTTTAAGTTTCAATTTGAACTATTTCATCCAAGGGGGTATGACTTTAAAATTATCAAGTGATAAAGAAATTCATAACTCAATTTATTTTTATTGAGATATGTTACTTATTATGTGTATTTGATATTATTTGATTTTATGTGTAAATAATTAGAATTATCTAATGTTTTACATATAGTTGTTTAATGTGGAAATAAATTTTTTACATAAAATTGAATCATTGATTAATTCTCACCTTAATTTTATGATCATTGTGAGGGTTTATTTCACAATCTCATTTTAATTGAGACAGTTTAGGATTGAATTTAAATTAAATGAAATTATTTCATAATTAGATAAGAATCCCATTTAATTTTATTATACTATGGTAATTAATGATTATTTCAAGTAATATTATATTTTTTCAACAATTTTGTACTTGAAATTATTGTGAATTTGTTTCTAATAAAATCATACTTCATTTCCCTCTTTGCTCGAAAATATTTTTCCTTCAAAATCCATGTTTTTAGAAAATGTTTTTAGATATTTTTTTACATTCTATAAATTATTTATTAGATACAATTTTAACCATTATTTGATTTTCTTAGAAAATATTTTAAAAGTAACCATACTATTATTATTTAAACAAGGCTTATTAGGATTATACTAAAAAAGTAAATGAATATCTATTCTAATGTGTATGAGATTTATGAAAATTTTCCACTTCATAAAATATCAGTTTTGTAAATCATACAATATATGTTTCAAATAATATTTTTGAAGAAAAATATTTTTATAATATTTTATAAATTTATAGTATCAAAAATAAAATTTTAAAAATTTGATAGTTTATTTTCCCAAAAAATATTTTAAATGATATAAAAATATCTTTTATTTGACATATATTCCACTATGGATGTCATGTATGCATACTATCCTTAGTCATTATTTGGATTTTTTAGGGTTATTTTCCCCAAGTATAATATTGATATTCACTTACTTGATTCATTTTTTCAGTCATTAAATTTACCTCTAAATATTCACATTCTAGTGATAATTGGACATTAAATTTACCCTAAATATCCATATAATTTATCATGGATATTATTATTTCATAACTAATATATCATTTCTATATACTGTGGTTTTATTTTGAATGTTATTTGATTGACTGGGGAAATATTTATATTCAAAATTCATTATTCAGTATAGATATTTAGTTGTAAGTCATATTGTTCATCAATTACATCGATCATTATGTATATGTAAATTATTTGGATATGTATTTTTTGGTGGGTCTTGGATATAGGTATTTACTCGATGTATCAGTACTCTAATAAAACAAAACCATTGGATAACCATAGTGTAATGGGTTTCTGCAGTATATTTAACCATCGGTTTTAAGATATATTTTGGAAGGCCATTATTGAATGAGTATCATGGTCCCTGAGATCATGATATACAAAAAAGATAATAATTCACTTCATTAATAATTTATTAATTATTATCCACTATATTTTCACAATAATACATTATCTAGATGAATTTCAATATTATTTTATTGATTAAATGGAATATATGTTTTCTTATTTATCATTTTATTTTGATTATCCCTTGTATAATCGAGCTATTCATGTTATTAACTAAATGGAATGTGTGTTCATAAATTTACTTTTCAATATTTATTATGCCTTATTTGTCATGATTTATTTACTCATGATATCTTTATCTATATATAACAATTACCAAGAATTTGATCTCACCCTTAACATGTTTCATTCTCTATGAGTCATGTATGTGTACCATGATTGATATGAAATCAAATTCTTTACGTAATAATGTTATTACTGAAAAAACAGTGTAATTTATGTTTTTAAATGAAATGTGTGAATAATGTATGTATCTAGTTTACCAAGACTATTAAACTATTTATTTCTTTGGGATGTTATTGCTTATATCATGAACTAATTAAATAAAGTAACCATCTCCTTTGTGATACTATGGTATGGGTTGTGACACAACGAGTTTTTATGAATTTTTTTTAATAAATTATATGTCTTTAAAATATTATGTTACACACAACACTGATTTTATTTTGTGTTACATGTGATAATGAGTTTTTGTACACCAATTTATATTATTAATATTATTATTTATACACGTCTATTATAACCAAGCTGTTAAAATTAGTGATATAGATATAAAAAACTAATTATTAAATATTATTTATAACGTTTATATATATATATATATATATTGATAAAAAGTAAATCATCTTTGGTAAAGTCTTTATATGATTTAAAAATGTTATTTTCACAAAATAAATTATATCTTTTTATGAATAATTATAACATGAATTTTTGAAAATTTTATAAAATTAATTTGAAAAAATAAAAGTTATTTTTTAAAATCATCATTTCAAAATTATCTTAGGGTTAATTTTTTGGATTTTTTCTAAAATATTATTTTTCCAATGGATAGTGAAAAGACTGGTTTTTATTGAAAATTGTTTTTTCATTTAAAAAAATTATATGGTTTATTTTAAACAATATAGTGTTTAAAAGTAAAATAATTTCAATTATATATTTATTAATCCACTTTTATATTTAATCTATTTTATATGTAATTATGATTTTAAAACATTTTCTACTTATGAAAATTTATTCATTAAATCTTGTTTTCTCATCGTGTCAACGATATTAATTTAAAATTAATGTTTTTGACCTCTATTAAAGGAATTTTTAAAAATGGATCCCATATTTATAGTAATAATAATATATATTATCTAATAATTTTAACTTAATTTTTAATGAATATTGAAAATGGTAAAATATATTTACTACAGTTTAGGTGGAAATGTGTTTACCATGAGTTGAACTAAAAATATAAGTGTTAAAAATGTCTTAAAAATTTTACAAAACCAATTTTATAGCCATATGTAGACCTTATATCTTCTATTATCTATAATGGTACAATTTGGTTACATTTTTCAGGATAAAAACATTGGTATACCTTCTCTTTTCAAACATTATAGTTATGTCACTCACCTCAATTCTAAAAGGTCACCCATCTCATCTCCTATTCAAACTTACAAAACAAATTGTTTCAATAAAAACTTCCCAAATCACATCCTTAATTCCATTATCTAATCCTATAAGACCTTTTTTGGTTATAAATATATCATAAGAGTTATTTTTCTGAAATCTGGAAGAAGTTATCCGATGAAGAAATAACATTCCTAATTGAGTGTTTAATTTTATTTCTCCATCCACCTCCTTCGGTTATAATTAAACTATAGTTATATAATAACATATGTATCATAAATATAATTTTATGTTTTGATATTAACTCTATTACCTACAACCATCTCCTCTTCCCTCAAATTGGAAACTATAATGTCTCTCATTTCGACGAAATAAAACTGCCTCACAGACCAATGTGACATGTTTTCCTCCAACAACTCTAATGGATGTGTATGATGATGGATATAATGTATATATATATATATTATATTTATGAAATAAATATACTAATTTAAATTTTATGTCAAATATAAATTTTATACTTTCCATTCTATGGGGATACGATAACATCTTTTGTTTGTATGAAGTACTACTGGATTACGAAGCGATGTGATTAATTTTTCACTAATTCTTTGTGTAAAATGTAATATGATTAAATTTATTGAATATATGTGATATATATGAAATTAAAATGAATTAATATAGTCAATATATTTTTTGAATTTCTTTTATTTTTTTTGTTGAGAAAATTGAAATAATATCCCTCCGTATATACGGCCACTATCTCCATGAATAGTGCATTTCATTTTCTATCTGTAAAATTAATGGATTACTGTAAATAAATATATAGTGAATATAAAATATATTTATATATATAACGTTTAAAATTATATATTTTATGAAATCGTTATTAGTATAAGAGGAATAAAAATTAAAAATCAAAACAATCATAAAAATAAAGCTGTTATAACCAGAAATGTGATTTTAACAATGAATTGTAAATAAATATGTAATAAAAGGTCAAAAGTAAATAAAATATTTTAGGACATATATAATTCTTATTATTTAATATATTTATAATAAAATTATATTTATTATAAATATTTTTTTAACATGTAAAAAGGAATTCATGACTTGTGGTAATGGATTTTCATCTCACTTTTTACCTATGTGAGACACATTCCATATTCACCAGCTATATATATTCTTTTGTGAATGTAATACCCCTAAATTTATTTTATGATTATTTTTTGAAAATTATTTATACTTTAATATCCATTTTAATATCTCTCTTTCATTGGGTTTATAGTTCATAATTTACCTATATGGTAAGGGATATTTGTCACAATTTTTCTTTTTTGGGACATAAGATATATTTGGCACCTATATAATTATATTATGTGTATATACATACCCTTTGACATGTTATATCTTTAATATAGTCATTTTAATGATATTAAAAGTTTTATTTGATGTTATTATATAATTGGGCCAATGATTCAAAAGATACCAATGTTGATGAGGTTCGATGTTACAATCACAATGTTTATCATGATTGTTTATGTGTATGATTCAAAAAATGAAATACTATGATCCATATCTCAAGAAACAAAATAAATTTATTATCCAATATTTATTTCATTATAATATATGTTTTCCAATCATTTTACTATGTTTATGTAATCATGAGTTCAAAATAATATTTTTATGAAAATACTATTTTACTTCCCTCTTTAGTCGAAAATGAATTTTATTCAAAAACAAAAAATTTTAAAAAATATTCTAAAAAATATTTATGAAATTATCCAAAATTATTTATTAATGATATTTTTACCTATTTATTAATATTTTTAAAATATTTTTAAATTAATCTTCATACCATTTTAAAAACAAGGCTGATTTGTATTTTATCAGAAATTTGAAAGGAATCTTTTTTAATGTGTATGATAAGAACATAATTTCCTTCAATCGTGACCATTACATTTTTTATATTCCTTTATATGTGTATAATGTTATATTAAAAAATATATTTGGAAAATATTTTATGTTTTAGAATTATTTTTTAAAATTAAAAAGGATATTTACTCAATAAATGTTTTAAATGATTTTTAAATCATTATTCATAAGTCTTCTTGGTTAGATTCAAATAAATGTATTTTGAAAATATTATTTTAATTTTTTTTAGAAAAGTTATTTTAAAATTAAAATGGATATTTTCCTAAAGAAATTTTCAAAATGATTATTTAAAATAATTTTCACTTTAAGATTGTAACATATTATGTAACTTATGTTTTACTAGGGTTATTATCCAAGGATACAATTATTAATATTTATATAAATTATTTATGCTTATGATAACAAGATATTTATGACACACATTTCTCTTCTATAGTTTATACTATAATAAAATGTTTCTGAAACCCTTTAATCTTCTATAGGTCATTCCATGATAATGTTCTTATGAAAACAACTTATTTTTTCATGTATTATTTTTTGATAAAATGATGAAATGATTATAAAACATATTTCTTTTCCATAGGTAAATTTATGATAAAATTCTTATAAAACTCATTTCTATTCATGTGTTCTGATATGTAGAATTTTTTATTCTTTTTTGTCACACATATGTATTATTTTCATTGTGGGGTAGGTGAGATATATATATATATCCCTCCAATTCATTGGGTAAAGATTTATATCTAATGTGACAAATAGGACTGGAATTGAGACTAAATTCTACATTATTAAGGACATTATCAACTATGATAGTATTGGGAGTGAACCTTTACTACTATGATGATTAGAGGAGTGAACCCATTCCACTATGATATTTTTGAAAATGATCCTTCACTTTAAAGAAAATTATTTTCTATGATGTTGTGTATACCAAAAATCTATGTATTATGAAAATGTTATGATCTCATGTCTCATGTTATTTAATTCATTTATTATTTAGGTCTTTTAAACTACAAATATTTATATCATCTGTCATGATTATATTTTATGTTATGCAAGGGATGTTTTTAAAAGGTTATTCTTATTTTCTCATACAAATATGGTCATGTTATATTAACATATTCATTCCTTACCATTACTATAGATATGACCTCCCCCTTATTTTTCTTCTACCTATGTTATAAAAAATGTTTCAAGTATGATATGACTATGCAGAGTACTAAATGGGAAGATGATTATGGGAGATATTAAAGATATTTCATAAAATAAGAAGTTAGTGTATCTATTCTCAAAAGACACCAAACCTATATGAACTAGGGGTGTGAATTTTTTAAATGTAACAAATTTTCATCTAATAAGATGTAATTTATATATATGGGATGATTTGGTCTTCTCCATATTTCTTAGAGAAAAGGAATGATTCTGAACCGTGGTAAATCTCATGTGTGAGCATTGGTTGAATCATTTCTCTCCGCCAAAGGCCTTTATGAAGAATGAGATACTGTGGATGACCTAGGAAAAACTTAAGTTCTCAAATACATAAAATAAATTTTATCAATTTTTACATCCTACAAATAATGTTTCATAATTATTTTTTTCTCACTTTTATTTTATTTATCGTACTATGTTTTATGGTTTTAGTTAGTGGTGGAAAGTAGAATGAAGTGAGTTAACATTGAATATGACATAAAGTGTGTTTATGACTAACCAAATGGGATAATGACAAGACTAAAAGATGTTGTGATAATTCATAATCAGTTATCATGATATATTATTAAAAACATGCACCTCAACTGACTCTAAGACTCACCAAAGAATATAATTTTAGAGTTTTTTAGGGATAAGATGGTGGAAACCATAAAAGAACTATGATTTTGTTTCCATTATGTTAATAATTTATGAAAAGAACTCAATATAAATCCTCAAAAGAATGATAATATTATTTATGTGTGAAGAATAAGGGTATAGAGTAAATAATTACCAAGGGAAAAATAAAATTTCAATCAACACGATAGATGTGAATTTTAGTTTCCCTATGGTATTATCAATGGATGAATTTTTTAAATATAGAATGTGTGGGAATTATGAAAGTCGATGTACAAAGTGGAAATCTCAAAAAGAGGGTCAAAACATTTATGTGATAAATTGTTTTGGAATTGAGAATGAGGGGACTATAAATGACATGTGAAATAAAATTTTTATTAAAGAACAAGATGATGAACCCTAGTTGATGGTTTAATAATGTAAATGAATGATTAAAGTGTTTATGTATTTTAATACAAGAATTATGTGATATGATTCATAAAATGTATAGAAGAATTATTCTGTAGAAATTTATTATTATTTATTTTCAATAATATTTTGAACAATATTGATTAAATAGAAATGTTATTTAATTTTAAGGTGATATTTTATGGAAAAAACATTATTAAGGGAAGATGACCCTTAATATGTCTCTCATGTTGAGGAAAATGGTGTTTAATTAGGATAAAACTATTATTGTTTTGGATAAATAAAAATCAATAGTATTGATGACCCCATAACTAATTAATGAATTTTTAATATAGTGATATATGTTATCATTGATGGAGTTTACATAATATTTGGATTTAAGGAATATATCAAATTATATATGGTTTTATTTTAGGGATTGTGAAATCATGTATGTTTTCATTGAGGTTTTGTGGTAATTATGGTTATTATCATGCATTATGAAAATATATGACGAGAGTATTCAGATATTTGGTATGTGGTCATTAAGAGATACTTAATAAAATTTGGATGATGAATTTTATGTTTATTTTTATTAAATTTTGTGATCTAATTTATAAATTTTAAATTTTGAAGGTTTATATAGCTTATCATTTATGGAATTATTTCTGTCATATTTTGGATGAAGTTTTATATATTGATTTATTACTTCACCATATGAATATTTATGCATATTTTATAACTACTTAAAATCATTTTGTTATGATGATAACTATAAATATAAGGAAGGATGTATAATTTTATTATGGATATTGTGATCTATTAGTGCTTTAGAAATAAAAAATTCATCTTCAACTCTTGTAGAAATATATGGAGTGGAAATTGATCAAATTATAAACAAAATATTAAATTTTTCTTATTATATAAAGGACAGATAATACCTAGGTATATTGGTACCATTGAAATTGTTGATTGTATCGAGATGGTAGAATATTAGTTGTAACATCCACTAAAAATATCTCAAGCCCATGATGTGTGTCAATGTATCTCTCCTATGAAAGTACACACCTGTTCTATCACATGTACTGAACATAGAGGTAGTACCAATAGAGAAAGATAATTATTATCAGGAACAACTAGTAGAGATTATGAATCATACAGAGAAATTTATACAAACAAATACCGCTCACCTGGTCAATTTTTATTAGAAAAACAATATGTTTAAAGAATCTATGTGAGAAACTGAGTAAATTCTAATTCATAAGTGCCCTAATGTTTTTGTGTAGAAGCGATTAATTTTGAGGGATAATTTCATTTTAAAGGGGGTGGGGGTAGAATGTAACACCCCAATGTTTTTATAAATATTTTTTTAATAAAATTAATTTCTTTGAGAGTTTGAATTATGCACAATACTAATTTTATCATTCCTCATATGCGACACTGAGTTTTAACAAAACACGATATATGATTAATATTATAATTCAAAAAAACATTGTTAAAATTATATTAAACATAATGATATAAATATAAATAACGAATAATTAAATATAACAATAATGGTTTCTTATAATAAATAAATATTGACTATAGTACATAATTTTCAATAAAGTCTTCATATATATCGAAAATACTATTTTTCCAAAAAATTATATTTTTTTTTTGAGAAATTATAAATTTAATTTTCTAAATGTATATAAATTAATTTTATAAAAAAATATTTTTTTAATTCTCCATTTCAAAATAAGCTGAGGTTAAATTTTTGGGATTCTATAAAAAAGATTAATTTTTTTATGAATAGTGGAAAATATTGGTTTTATTGAAAACAAAATTTCAGTTTAAATCATTTATATGGTTATATTTTGTTTTAAAATTGGTTTAAAAGTAATTTTTGAAATAATATATTTATTAGTAAAATTTAGGACATTTTAAACAATTTTATATTGAATTTTGATACTAAAATATTCTCAACTTATGAGAATTTTTTCCTTCAAAACCCACTAGCTCATCATGCCTACTGTGTTAATTTTAAACTAAAATTTTCTTATTCTATGAAAGGAATTTGGAAAAATGAATTCCATATTTAAAATAATCATAATTTATATTATATAATAGATATTGGATATGGAAGATAAATGAGATAATGACAAAAATAGTAAGATCAATTGATCTATGGTATGTGAGATGATCACCCTTGATTGGATCAAGAGATGATCACCTCCATCATAATGTGTTGGACATAAGAAGATATTTCAGATTGTTGCAAGAAAATACAATTAATGGAAGCTTTTATTGGTTAATTTTTCCTTCTAGAAGAGTAATTTTTCAGATTTGGTCAAATCATCCTCAAATCCGTCTTTCTATGATTTTGGTCTTCTTATCCTTTGGAGAATAATTAAAAAAAGGTTGAATCATTCGCATCTCTACAAATCAAGAGGCGTTGGATGAGAGGGTGAACCTTTGTTGCTACTCTATCATTTCACAAGTGTTAATTAAAAATGGAGAGAATAATGGATGTTCATCGACCTAAAGATTAAGATATGTGAAATTTGTGGATTCAATGAGTGAAAGATAATAGTGATGGGGTTAGGGTGTTATCACGTTGTGTTCCCCTATGACAATAAAAAAAGTAAAGTATGGAGCTTTGGATAAATTCATTTGAGACCTAATTTCCTATGAGTTTAAGAGTCCGACAGTAACATTACTTGGGATATGGTGTGGAAAACACACACATACAAATTTTGATCCGAATTTGTAAACTCAATTATCTTTATTGGCACCCACACATTTTATGGGACATCACATCATATGTGGGAAATCCAATTAGAATGGAAATAAATATTGATAATCCAAATTATAGATATTATGTGAGGTTATTTTTTTAAATTGATATTTCTAATACTCTGATGTATGAATATGCCTTAACAAAGAGCGATGAAACTATCAACATATCAATATAATATGAGAGGAGGTCAAAGTTTTGTATAAAATGCATTGTTTTTGTCACATGATATCTGAATGAAATAGAGACAGAGAGTGTTCCCTCTGCAGTATGAAGGGGAATGAAGCTACCCAGTGTAGAAGGAGGAAAGTAAGGGATCCCAAATCTAGAACAATAGGTCACAATATTGTTGTCCCTCATAATGTGGAAAATCTAGAAAATGGATCTGTGATAGATATAATTATACATGGCATGGGGGATCCTTCATATAGCCATGCCTCCCTATAAGGTGAAGTCCACCCTTAGAATAAAATGGATATGTACTCTAAACATCCCAATAATGTGTAGGATTCTCATATTATCTAATATTTGTCTATCAATTATGGGAAATAGGCTCAATTGGGGGAAAGAACAATTATTCTGAAAACTATAAATTCATGTGATTCTATGAATGATGAACCTACCTCCCTTATATTCATTAATGATGTCCCTAATGAAATAAAAAAGGGTGGATCCACACTAAATGTGGAACATGGAGATCATACTGTGGGATCACACACTGATGTCTCCCTAGGAAATCCATCATCCAATGAGACCTAGGATGAGGAGATACATATCCGAGAGTCACCAGACTGGGAAACTTTCATTCAAGAATACTATGTATCCATCAATGAGTAGGATACAAAGGTCCCCGACAATATAACTCTTATAAATGAGTTGTAAAACAAATTTAAATAGGGATCTATGTTGGAAACCCATCCTGTGAATAAACCGAGGAGACTAGATAATTCTCTATAGTATATGGAAATTGCATATCTATCTATAGAATCTCATAATGAGGATCATCAGTAAAGCCTCATTGTGGGTTCACATAGTTCTGGGAAACCTAAATATCATGTATCTTATAATTATAGTGTTTGCGATAGGGAGGAATCCTTTTTGTAGGTTCCCTAATCCAAGTCAGTGAAGAATCAGATCATCACCACTCTAGTATCTGAGCATCTGCATTCTCAGAATAGGTTCACTCTCATGTGTGGAAGATTCTGGGATGATGAATATGGGGGAAAAACCCATGTAAAAGGTTATTTATTTAATTATATCAAAGGAGGACCTAAAAAATGTGAAAAAATAATAATTAATAAGGGGAAAATCCATGTTATCATGGCATAAGATAGAGGACCTACAACTAGGGTAAAGGCCCTAAATTGACGAATCTCTTCTACTAGAATTGATAAGGGATAGGGAATACCCTTATATCTATGGCCCAAAAAAAATTAATTTTGTCCAATAAATCATCAGTTATTGGTATTTTATAACACCAAATGACATTTGAGAAATGGAATTCATTCAAATGTGAAACTATATGGTACCGCTTTATCTTTTAGAACTCTCATAAAGAAAATATGGATCACTTATTGGTTTACAGACATGAAATATTTTATATTAATTCATGTAATCAGGGAAACCAAGCTATAACATACACTTATCATAGCCTAGGTCACACTATCAAAGTAACTCTTATGTATTATTTAACATCTTAAGTCAAAATAAGATATATATATATATATATATATATATATGGATCTTGTAACACTTTCTCTGAATACAACTCCCAAGTGGTTGATTGTGGCTAATTTCAATAAAGTACCCACACTTGGGGGTAATCCTAGGTCAAGCTTCAATTAAATAAAATCAATATAATTATATGCCTCCATTGATCAATACAACCTAGTTGAAGTCCAATTTTTTGGAGTAGACTTAACCTAGAGTAGGTACACTTCAAATGAAAGAAAATGCAACAATATTGAAATATATTTTACTCAAATGGATGACAGTGGAATTTCTAGTGGCCTCATAGGCCAAACTCTTACCAAGCGTCACTCTAATAATAACCCAATTATTATAGAAAATGTGACTATATAAATAGTAACTATGCTTCATTTATGGTGCAATAATGGATAGTTCATCATTCATGGATGTAGGGAAGTCATCATAGAATCTTTAAAATCAACTCACATTAGCATCCCATTATATAGTATTTCTAGAAAATTAAAACACACTAAGAGGCTCCTTAGATAGTGGAGCAACAAATCCATTTAAATTCTTGACACTGGGATTCAGAATGCATAAAATCACCTTGCTAGCATCCAGATCCAATATTTGTATCAAAATCTCCCCTCTAGGGAGGAAATTCAGGCCCATGAAAATTAGTTTGATCTTTGGAATATAAAGGAAATATTGGATAGGAATCAGTTCGATGTAAAATGGTTGAAAGAAGGGGACAATAACATAAAATTTTCCCAAGATCGTTATGGAGTAGAGATTCATGGATGGAAATAATGTTATCCTCATTAATGTCCATCTTTATACCCCACAAAAGGTTGTATCTAAGGTTGTGGTTGATTATTTTTGTAATCATTATATATATGATGGTATGAAAACACTTCAATTATGGTTGAAAAAATCCTCTCTTGTACTGATGATCATCATAATTGTAACCTTATCAATGAACCATAAAAAAAGATAAAATATAAAAGACCATATTATCATTAAACAAGGAAAGTGCTTCTAGACAATATGGTTTTCTAAATCACTTCTTCATGTCCAATTTGGATATCATACCTAAGGACATTGTAAATATAGTAAGGGAAATATTCACTCATGCTTATTTACCGTATGTAATGACCTCAAATTTCAATTTTTTGAATCCTAAAAAGTAAAATGCAGTTGACAATATGGACTTCAGGCCTATATGACTTGGTAATAACATCCCTAAGGTCATCAGTAAAATCATTATTTCCAGGATGGGTTAACTTCATAAGTTTCTTGTCACTCTAAATCAATATGGGTTCATTAATCGAATATGCATCCAAAACTGTCTATTTGTGGCATTAGAGAGTGTTAATATCATGAATAGGTTGGTGAATTAAAGGAAATTTTATATGAATATTAATATCTTTAAGGCCTTTTACATGATTAAATAGAGATTAATTCTAAACAATCCCTAGAGATATGGTTTTCTGGAAACTTTTATTAAATTAATTAATTTTATCCTCTCCTGATTAAAATTTTCCATTTTAATTAATGGAACCCCAATAGGGTATTTATAGTGCCCGAGAGGATTAAGGAATTGAGATCCACTCTCTATAATTATTTTTCCCCTACTGAAGATTATCTTAGATGGTGTATTAATGATATTTCTCAATTGGAATTATATAAGTTAATAAATATAGGGATTAATGATATTGTCCCATATCATTTTTTATATGTAGATGATATCCTATTATTTAGAAAAGATTCAAGGAAAACTATTTAATAAATTATCACCCATTTCACACATTATGAGGAAGTGGTGGGGTTGTCTATTAGCTGGTGAAAGTATTGTATCCTATTTTTGGAATGGAATGCCTATGTGTAAATAGAATATGTTCACTAGGAATCTCAGGGTGAGAAGGGGATCTCTCAAATTTAATTTCCTCAGTTCCCCATTATTTCAAGGAAATGTGAAAATGAAATTCCTCATATAAATAGGTTCTATGATTACCAACAAACTCTTTAAATGGAAGGGGAAATATTTATCTCAAGTAGGGAGGGTGTTCCTAGTTAATTTTACCACCGCTTCTAATTTTATTAATTCCTTCTCTATATATATGTGCCCTAGATCTCTTATTAAGGATCTTCAAGGCATGATCCAAAATTTTACCTAGATTGGGTCTATGTATAAAAATAAACATATTATTTATACATGGAAATAATGTATCAAACCAGTTGAGATGGGGTTCATGGCGTTAAGGATCTCAAGATATTAAATGATGGCCTGATTAGTATGTTCACCTAGGATTTCTTAACTACTAATGACCCCTCATATGAATTTTTTGTTAGAATATTTTGGAATAGGTTTTTTGATGGGTTTCTACACAACATTGAATTATCACTATGTCCCTAAATCAATATCTCTTTCCATGATATCATCAATAATACCAAGTGGCATGCCAACATACAATTTGACCTCGATTATTGGAGCACTAGTTGGTTTGATCAACTAATCAAATACATGTTCAATATCCCCACTTACTGGAGATAGATGGTAATTACTGATTTCATCAAAAGAAACAACATCTTAGATTTTATCCCAAAGAAGGATTTCAGGACTCTATAAAGTTACACATTTATTGACAAATACATGCTTCTATGGAAGCCTAACTACAATGGGATCTTCAATTATAAGTACTATTAAAATATGAAATGTGAGAATTCGACTGTGGTCCTGACATGAATACTTAAATTCAAGGCCATATTTGTCAAACCCTTAAGGTAAATTCTCATAAGAATAATTTAGAGTAACATGTTTCCAATACATGACATGTTGAAGAGGGAAGGAAAACATATTGTTTCATTTTATCATGTATGCCTCAAGGTGGTGGGAAAAAAATAAAACCTACTCTTTAGAAATCTTTATTCAAGGAAAATAAAGAATGATATCTCATACATCTTTGGGATGGAGTTTAATGAAACTGTGCAGTTATCCATCTATATAGAGTGCCTCAATTCTGTTTGGGGTGGTGATTAGGTCACAACCTCTTGGAGGATGCTGCAGCTTTAGTTATTACATATATCTAGATAGTGCACAATGCATGAATGTTTGAAGAGACAAAAACCTTGATTCATACATCTACATATGGCCTTCATAGGGTGTTGTAGATGGTATCCAAGATGTAGTGTGGGGAAATGCATAATTTTATAGAGTATCTAAAAAACCTTCAACTTGTGGGTGTTTCTGGAAGAGAAAAGATGCCACTTTTTTATAAATCTATAATGTGGATTCCCCATATTGGAATGAGTATTAAGGTTAATGTTAATGGAACCACCTCCAGAAAAACTGAACCTTTGAGATGTGAAGGTACTTTCTAGACTCACTATGGATTTTTCCAGGGTTTTTTTATCATTATACTGGTATTGGGAATGAATATGAAGTCAAACTATTGGCGATGATATATGCGTTTAGACATGTTCTTCAACAATAATGGAACCATTTATATATTGATTCGTACTTTTAAAGTACTTTTATGGCACTAAGTAAAAGCTCTATAATTATCCCATGAAAGCTTATACTATCATGGAATGAATGTATTGCACATGCTCTGCATTTCAATTTGATAGTATCTCATGAATATAAGGAGGCGAACCAGGTTTCTGATTTCCTTCCAAAGAGATAAACCATAAAAATGATATCAAGGTGGACATTCAGAGAAAATTATTATTATTATTCATTGGTTGATGATTTCATGATAGAATGGTCTGTTATATATCATTTTGGAATGATAAAAAATATGGGTATATCTTTTTTTTTTTCAAAAATGAAAATTATGCCACTCACGTCACTTATAATAGGAAACCCACTATAGTCTCCTATCTACACATAAAAATCCAATTAATCCATCCATTACCTAAAAAAATAACTTATTTTATTCCATCATATCATATTATAATACTTATTTTTGTTTTAAATCCATCCTAGGATGCCTTTCTGTGAAAACCAAAATATTTTTTTTGATGAATATGTAACATCTCTGACCAACTATTTTATTTTTCTTCTTCCCCCAACTCTATCAGTTATTTTTAACAACTGATTATATAATAACCTATGTATATTAAATATACTTAAATTTTGTTTTCATTATGTAATGAACTACAACCATCTTCTATTCCCTCAAATGGAAAATGGTATTGTAACATATATGAATTGAGGACCATCACCTCCTGAACTAATGTGACATGTTTTTCGCCAACACCTCTCAAAATTGGGTATGATGATGGATAATATATATATATATATATATGATATTATTAACATATATATACTTTCAAAAACAATGATATCTTATATACATTCATTCATTCCATTCTATGGGTTATATGACAATGTTGTTCGTGTGTATTGTGAATTATCACATCACCAAGCGACATGATCCTTTTTCAACTAATTTTGGTTTTGTGTGGAAGGTAAAAAGGGAAAATTCAAAGATTATATGTGATATATATGACATGATATTATTCTACAAAGTTAATATATTATCTACCCTTATTTCATATTCTCTTTTATGAAAATGAAAATAGCATTCAAGTGTACGTATAGAATATCATCTCCATGAACAGTATATTTAATTTTCTATCTCTAATAGTTATGTATTAATATAAATACATATATAATACATATATATAATATTTATTTCGTCGTTAAAATTATAGATATAATAGAACTATGGCCAAACTAAGAGTAATGAAAATAAAAATCCAAAATATACATGAAAATCATAGAAGTTATTACTTGAAAAATGATTTTAACAAGGAATTGTTAATAAACATGTAATAAAGGTTATAAGTATATAAAATATGGTATTATATATCTTTTTTTGGTTATATAATAGATTTAAAATAAAATTATTTTTACTATGCATGATGTTCAAACATGTATTAAAGATGTTAAGACTTACTGTAAATGATTTTTGTCTCACTTGTAACTTCTTGGAGACACATACCATATTCACCAACTATTTCTTTTATATTGTCACACCCCCTTCCTCCCATGATTTATTAATGAGGGGAGACAGATAATAACCTCTGATTATAACCTCTAGTGGCCCCGATATTGGTGACTACCACTGAGGGTAAAAAATTCTCTGGTATGGGAAGTATTACCCTTTATAGGAAAAAAATGACCGGGAGAAAAGGTGAATCAAACACATTGAACTCTATGAAATAATAAAAAAAAATCCAAAACAATCATAAAATTCATGTATAAATAAAAAATATATTGATAAAATTATCCAATTTAAATACCTAAAATAAAATTTAAAGTAGCTACGAAATACTTATCCAAATGTTTGAGCTAGTATTGTCCCACACGATCAACATAATCCTCTTGGAATCCTAAAAACTGTTTATATACCTAAGGTTAGAATATAATTATATTCATAAGTAAACCCAAATTAAATCATGAACATGTGAAATAATTATAATAATGCACAAGTTAGAAAACAACAGAACCATAAAACACCTATATAGGTATATTATCCAAATCCAACCTCTCTAAGGAATGCTCACCAAATAACACAAATATTGTAATATTATATAAAAATAAGAATATTGATTAAGGTACCCAAAACCACTTCTCAATAGTATTCTAATCTCACACCCCAACGTAAAACGTCCTGGTGCTGCCATATATATTTTATACCACACCTCCCAAAAAGCATGGTCACAACAAACAACGCCCGAAGAAACTTGGGATGGCCAACCCATAATTATGGCCTCATCACATCTATACCAATACCATAACCAGTGTAATATAGTGTCATTAACATGTAGGACATAACCATCATGGCCTCCTCTTACAATGCATGACCCCCAATGAAAAAAGATCCAGAAGCATAGTCATATCATAACTCACCCAAAAACACATGGGCTACCACCCCATAAGCATGGTAACATCTCTCCCAAAAACATTGGGGTTAAAAAATCTCACCAGAAAAAAGCATGGGCCAGAACAACGACCATATAATTCTCCATAATACCTCCATCAATCACATTTTTTGCAATAAATTCCATTCATGGAAGTGAGAGATGGAAATTGCAGATAACCAAACCGTTCATCCTCATCACTGTATGTCATTAAAAACTCCTAATGTGACTTTTGTTCTATTTAAACATTGTTATATATATGGTTTGGGTGTGTATAGAATTAACAATTAATATACATGTAAATATATACACACACACACACAAAATCCCAACCTATGGGTTCACAAGAAAACACTAACCAGCTCATAACATCACCACTCTGTATGTCTCCTCTAAATGCATAACACCATATAATAGTCCATAATCCCTATTTCTTATTTCCTACCAATTTATTTTCATCATAACATTCTTATAAAAATTTAGAGTCATCACATGTAATCACAGAACCCATAATTTAATTAATTATTTAGTTATTCACATCCCTTTAACCAAAACAAAACATCCATGTCGATCATTGTTAAAAATTCATTTATTCAATCACTACTCAGATATCTAGCACAACACAACCACATATCACAAGCATCTCATCATCCCTATAATTCCATCCCCTCATCACCCCCAAAATCACATCTAAATAACCACCAAATTGATTCCCCAAAAGCATGGAAAAAACCACCTCCCCATCCAAAACCCATGATGAATAAACCACCTCTACACCCTCAAATCACTAAAAACAAACCACCTTTCCCCCTCAAAAGCACATCTAACAAACCATCAGTCCCACATGCCCGCAACAACACATCATGGTCCCGCAATAAATACCACACGTCACAACAAATCAATATCATTTTAGAAAAATAGAGTGGGGATTTATTGCATTCCACTTTATTTTTGGGGTGTTATCAAAAAATACATAATCCTAGGGAAACCATTATATCAACCAAATATAATTGGTTTTTCATTTTCAATTGTATGGTGATATCAAAACAATTATAATAGTCACAACAGTTATGATAAAAATCATCCAGTGCAAACAAAGTGCTAATTGACCACAATTTTTAGTACGGAATTAGGACCTTAAAATTTACAATATCACAATAATATAAAAGTAATAAAATCATGAAAATAAAACACATTTATCTTTTAAATTTCAATTTGAACATTTAATTAACTTTGATTTAACCAGTATAACCATAACCCATTTATAAACAAAATAAAACCCATTGTTCATGATACACAATAAATGAAACATGGGATTCCCTGCATCAATGAATATTTTTTGACTTGATATGCACTGAATGGGAAATAAGATATTACTTCAACACAAAACAGCACCAGGAGAAACCATGGATCTACATATGTTGCACAAAAGGATCACTAAAACAAAGCCCAAACACACAATGAGAACCACACCATACTACCTCATCAAAACCCCAATGAAGAACTTAATAAAACCAAGAAATAAATGGAGGAGAACCTACCACATTCTTTCAATGGTGATATATTACAACCAATGGAATAAATAGGTGGGAATATGGAGTGATGAACTCCTTGGTCTACTAAGTGATCTTCCAAAAATGAGAGAGAAGGGAGGTGGATGAAGGAAAGAAAAATAAAATGAGAAAAGGATTTAAAACACGTAACACTATAATTTTCAAGTCATGTAGTACTTATATGATGTGCAAGCCATGGAGTTCCAAAAATTATAGTTCTCACTGAATGACATGTAACATGTAATGATTTATAATACCTACTTTATTACACATCATGAATCTCACTTAAATGGTGTGTACCCTTTTAACGGGATACCAATTAACTTTGTACAATATGTGAACCACTCGGATATACAAGTCGTGTACCACTATAGTATATTGTGTAGTGAATTTACATGGTGTTTATTTCCTACATAAACTCTTCTATAGCTCCAGCCTCTACCAAAAACTCCAAAAACCTCTTCTAAACACCTCCAACCTCCAAAACATGGAATATAATGGTCCATGAATGCAATAAATATTACATCAGAAACCTCTCAAATGATTATCATCCTTGAGAATACAAAATTAAACCTATAGGAAAAGGGGTCCAAAAAACCACCCCATGAAATAATTCTCAAAGATCACCTCATACCTCAAACACTATAACCACCCAAACACACAAAACCAAATGGCTAGAGAAAATCTCTCACAAACTCATCACCAAACATCCACAACCACCTCCAATCAAACAACCATAATAACACACATCCACTACAAAACCAACAAACTACACTATCCCAAACAAATGAATTAAGGAATTACATCCTTTATGTCATGATGTTATCTTCTTTGGGTGGTGATAAATTGATTGTACGAGTTTAATCATATCATTATTAATGCATATTGATTTGGAATAAATTCGTCCCCTTTTTCATATGTCGATAAATTATCACACATCACACCGCAAAAATCATAACAATGGAAACATGCTCATCAAAAAAATGGATCGATCCAACATCACAACATTGAGAAAATTAGGGAAAATAAAAACATAATGAAACTTAGGGTACAAGGAACACAAATGTGAATCACATTTACAATTACTCTCCTATAAAACACCATGACTCCAAAACACACAAACCAAACGAATTTTCCATCCATGAAGCACATTATCTTAGAGATCCTTGATCTCTTATAGCTAGTCCACGAACATCACATCATCCTTAATGTCACAATATCCTCAGTCGATGACATGGGAGTCATAGTGAAGATATTGATGAAGTTGAGAAATATTTATGACTACGTGGATCATCTTTATCCATGATGAATATTCCAAATGATATTCCACCACAACAACATTCCCCAACACCTAAAAGGGCACAAAAAACCATGGAAGAAGCTTACTCCCCTTACAAAATCTATATTTCCCATGTTTAGGGGAAACCTTCAAGAATGCATTCTCTCCAACCTCGAATTACAAGGGCCTCATACTATGAACATTATATGAATTATACTTATCCTATTCTGATTTCATTCTATCATGAACAAGATGAACTTACTTTCTTGTGATTTGCACCATATTAGGACAAATAACTGCTTCCTACCCAACCGTTATCTAGCACAACGGATAATAAAATGGTCTCCCATAAAAATCCTTAAATAGTCTAAGTCAATGGAATAGTAATGGATATTATTGTATTTCATCTAGATCATAGTTAATTGTAATACCAAATATCCACCAAGGTATAGAACTAAAACCAAGAACCTATCATCTAGCATCTAGAAAGTCCACTCTGTATGTCCACATTTCTAAGGGTGGAAAGTAGTCCGAAGACATAACTAAGTGATAAAAAAGGTTTAAATCCCCTCCGTACTAATGAGTTTAATGGTGTGTCCTGATCTAAGACAATGGAACCTAGAAATCCAAGAGAACACACCAACTCATCCACATACCTCTTAGCCAAGGAATCCACTACGCATGGTTCCCTAATAACTATGAAGTGGACCAATTTATTCTAATGATCCATGATTATCTTGATATAATCACAACATACTTAGTATCTAGGTAACCCTATAAAAGTACCTTGTGATATTTCATCCCATTTATACTTGGTAACATCTGTGTTCTACAACAAACCACTATAAACATGATTCTCAAACATTACCTAAAGGGAAACCGAGCACTTTTCTACAAACTCTGCCACTTCTCGATTCATCATAGGCCTCCTAAACTATACCCTCAAACCATGGTATAAATTGGAAACGCCAAGGTTTATTTCTAAATGTGATCTATGAAAAGAATTATGAAAATCCTTACACATCACTTCAGGAACAAACAAACCCCCCTGAAACAATTCTCTATTCGGACAATCCATTGATCATCCCTATGAAGCATCACCATGGAAAACATTAATCACATATCAACTAAGCCTCTGAGTATCCCTATTGAGACTCCTCCACCAGATACATTAAATAATATCTCACTATCATCTAAATTAAACAAAGCCTTCCACAATATAACATTTTTGGTAGGTGTAATTCTGAACTCCACCATTAATCTTCCTACATTGACAAAATCCCAAACAATATCCTTCCTTGACATACTCCTCAAATTGTCATCCAGAACATTCTATTTTACTAATGTGTAGAAGATATCAAAATCATTACCCTAAAGAAACATTATCCACCCCCATTTTCACAAGTTCATATTAAACTACGAAAATATATACCTCAAGATCTTATAATCTATGAATACCACAAATCGCTCCCCAATGAGGGAGTGTCACCAAAACATCTGGTCAAACACAACCGCTCCTAGATCAAGATCATTAGTGGAATATATATGATCATGGAGATGTAACTACAGTTTTTTATAAGATATCACTTCCCTTTTTGGCATCATCACACATCCCAAAACCTAGATGGTAAGTGTAACAAAAAACCGCAACCAGCACACCCTCCTCAGGAAACTAAAGCACTGGAGAACTAAATAACATCCCTATAAGATAAATAAATGTTTCAAAACACTAAAATTTCTACACAAAATCCTAGTCCTAGATGGTCAAATATGTCCACATGGATGCAACATTAGATTATTTGGTCTAAAACCGGTGATAGTAGCTTGTGGGGTAATGAACATTGTGAACCTATTCCGTGTTCATAGGTACTAACCAAGAAACAACTACCAAAAATGTTGATGGGTCTTATACCACCCCCTAATGATACACCACAAGCCTAAGGAAACACACCTCTCACATAAAAAACATACACTTTGACAATTTTCCATAGAGTTGGGGATTTTGAAGGACCTTCAAAAGAACTATAATATTATTGACATCCTCCTCTTCTATCTTCAAGTTGATAAAGATATCAATGATGAATACGATCAAGAACCAGTATTATAACTTTTAAAAATAGAGTTTATAGTCCCCATGAAGATGACTGGTGCATTTGTAACACTAAGTTGAATGGAAAAAATCAAAGGTCCCATACCTATATATGAAGGATTTATTTTGAATATCTCCCTCCTTCACCATCAATTGGTGATATCAATATCATAAATCTACTTTAGAAAATTAACAATCCCCTCTCATTTGGTCGAAAAATTGGATATCCTTGGAAGAGGGTATTGATTGTTGACGTTCTCCAGAATCAACCTTTGATATTCTATAAAATAACTTAGACTATCATCCCCTTTCTTGGTAAACGACACTATAGTACCCCACAGTGCCACCCTAATCCATATAAAACCCCTCTGCATCTGATCATCTATTTGAATCCCCAACTCCCACAACTTGGATGGTTCCTTCCTATAAGGATCTATTGAAATCATAGAATCAATAGGTTGTAAGTCTAACCCAAACTCAACATCATGTTGATAGAGTAGCATCACAACATCCTCAAAACAATTCTCTAAAATCCCTAATAACCCTAAGAACATTCACTATCCCAACACCTACAAATTCCACACACAAGTCAGCCACCATGGAAAGAAGGGTATTTAAACATCAACTTCCCACATAACAACCTCTCTCTCCAACAAAATCGACTCTTTGTCCATACACATCAAAAACATGTCTCTCATCTAGATGTAAATCAAAATATCATGTTTATAAGACAACCAATATATTCTAAGGACTAAAACATATGGATAATTTTGTAGAAAGAAAATATTACCATGGGAAAGTTGGATCCCCATAATTAGTATAAAACCACAACACACATCAAGAATGTTGTTTTTGACTTCTAATTTCATCGTCAACACTAAGGCCACATAATGCCTCTCTATTTATGGTCCTAAATCATGGACTATATTAGGTGAAACAAAGGATTTATAATATTTTGAATCAAACAAGTCACAAACAACCATAAAAAAAAATTTAGCATACCTACAACGATCTCTTCCCCTCCAACACTACTACCTCCACTGAGTCAAAATGACCATGTTCAGATCCTCTACCTCTTTACTGATGACCAACAACATGGATATGCTCAGTTCGAGGTCCCCAGACATAAGGAACATTCTGATTCCATACACAGCATACTACATCTCCCCTCATTAGATAATAAGCCTACTTTCCATGCATTTAGAATGGTTTCCCTGGTAATTGTTATTGTGGATGGTACAAAATCTATCCACCTCTTCCAAACTACAACTCGGGAACCATTGTGAACTGGTTTGGGAAATGGCCATAAAACCTATGAAAAAAAACTAGCATAAAGACACCATCAAAAGCACTGAAACCACTATCCCATGATGTCTGGGAGGAATATGCTGGGTCAACTCCCCACTAGTTGAAACCTCAAAATTTATACTACCTCAGACCTTCCACTAACAACTCTTCTCCTTGTGGAACCCTTCTAGTTCCCATATCAAGGTAATCCCCATCCTGATTTAATCAACTCAATTAGCTCCACCTTCTTATGATCCTCCAAATGCATTGGAAAATTGAATGGAGTGATTTGTATACTGTATTGATAGATTGAGTTCCTCCTCAAGATGTCTTGCATGAGACTCCACATATAGAAAAATATAAGGGGAAAAATTTTAAAAGTCCTTGAAATTTATTAAAAACTATCAAACTGAAATACTCCCATATTGGATAGAAAAAATTCAATACCTATTCACCGCCTTCATGGTCGAAGAAATAAACTCTATCTGAAACTTTTTTTAAAAGTCAACCCACAAAACATATACCTCTTTCCTCTCTCTATAATACAACATACACTTCTAATGAGAAGCTCCCCACATCTGAATAATATCAATGGGGACCCAATATCCCAATGGGTCCGAGATCAAACTGAAATTGATCTTATGATACTCCAACCAGCTCTCAATCTCCACATAAAAACACTAACCTCATTACTCCGTAAAGAATTCTATTAAAAAGAACATAATCCTTTCAACCATTCCTCATCCTACCCAATCATGTCAACTCTAAGGAAATCAATAATATCATACGAAGCAACATCAATATCCTGATCTACACATGGATGGAGAACATGAACTATAGATTAAAGAATAAAAAAATTCTAATCCCTAATAGTATGTAGTTTTATTTAAAATTCGTTTTATTCATTTTAATATTCCCAAATAAACTCAACTAAAACAAGAACACAAGTCATCATAATTCTTGTACGTATCCAAGGTCTCTAGAAGGAAATAGGTCCACCTCACTTAGTCATTTAATAAGATCAGATTAGATGCACTTGTTCAGGGGGGCCCAAATATCCCATGTTTTAGACGGTTTAAATAGCATATAACATGCACTAAGGTCAACTTGTATAGTTTTCATACCAACCCATGCAATCCCCACTATGCCTAACTCAAAACTCTATCATCTCTCTCAACCATAACCGTTGATACCACTCTATCATGAACCCCCCCCCACACACACACACATAGATTCTAAAATGATGGGATAGAGATAATGACCCACAACTCTTGCCTCTAGTAGACCCCAGGTTGGTGAAAAGCTCCAAGGGTATAAAAATATCATGTATGGGAGGCATTACCGTCTATAATAAAAATAATATAGGGATATAAGATGAATCAAACATAGTAATCTCTATAAAATAACATAAAAGAATGAAAAAACCATCCCACGATGCATGTATAAATAAAACTAATATAGATAAAAGTATCCAGAGTAAATATCCAAAAGAAACGCTAATGCAGTGATATAATAGCTATCCAAAGGTCCAAACTAGTAAAGTCTATCACGGTCCATGTAATTCTTCTGGAAACCTAAAAATAGTTCATATTCATAGGGTGAGAATACAAGTATACTTATTAAGAAAACCAATGTCTCTCAGGAACATGTGAAAGAAACATACTACTACACCCCTGAAAAAACATAAGAAGTATAATAACCAAACCCATCCTCACTAAGGAAATCTCACTAAATAATTCAGATCGTAATATAATATAATACAATAAGAAGAATAACGATATGGGTACCCTGCATAGCTTTCCCACTAATATGTGGATCTCACACCTAAATGTTGTACATCTTGGTTCTCCCATACATTCTATATACCAAACTTCCCCTCAAGCATGGTCACAACACACCTCGCCCAATGATACATGGGCTATTCTCTACAAAAACATGGCCACATCACATCTCAAAAACTTCTATAACCAATGTAGTAGGGTATTATGTACATATATAACATCAACCTCATTACCTCATCCTACTATACATGACCCCCACTATAATACTCCCCATAAGAAATCTCATATCACATGTCACCTAAAAAACCTAGGCCACCACCCCCCAAGAAAGGCCACATAATCCCCGAAAATAGATGGGTTATCCCATCACTCCCAAAAACACCTATGATAACACAAACACCGTCTAATTAACTTCCATACCATTGTCTATCACAGCCTTTTAAATAACTACCAAACCTATAAGAGATATTAGGAAACAGTGGGTATCCATCCACCCGTCATTATCAGCGATTTTTTGGAAAAATACCCCTGCGTGATTATACGGGTCTCGATGCATTTTGCTCGATGTGGGTGGGGTGTGTATATAAATCAAACAGAATATAAAATTGTATATATATATATATAGCTACACACAATACCATCCAATGGGTTCACAACCAATCACTAATAGACTCACAATGTCACAACTTTCACTGCCACATCTAATCACATAACACAACACAATAACCCACAAGACCCATTTTGTATTTCCATAAAATTTAATTTAATCATCCCATTATTTTTATTATTTAGCATCAAACAAATTTAATCACACAACATATCATTTAATTAATTCACTAACTATTATCATACCATTAACCAAACCAACCCATTTATTTTAATCATTATTAAACAATTCATTTTTTTCATCAACACCCAAACATCTAGCACAACACAACCACATATAACAAGAAGCTAATTGTATCCATCAAACCATCCCTTTTTCACCCAAAAAACATGGAAAACCAAGCAAAAAATCACAACCTAAAAGCATGGAAAAAAACCACCTCACCACTATAGAATCATTTCCCAAAACTCACCACACCACACCAAATTTATTGCCAAAAACTTCATATGCACTTTCAAAACAACACATATTCATCTCACTAGCATTAACACACATCACAACACTTCAAGATCAATTTATAAATTTATAATGGGGATTTTATCACATTATAAATTATTTTAGGGCCACAATAACATAAGTGAAAATCTTGGAGAAACCATTTTATTATCCATATATAAGTGTAAATCCAATTAAAATTTTATTCAGATATCACAATAATGAAAAAGGCCACAGATGTAACAATAAAAACCATCCAACAAAAAATATCCTCCTAAAACCACAATTTTCATTGGGTAATCAAGCTCGTGAAATTCACAATATCACAAAAATATAAAATCTATTAATGAACGTGAATTCATCCCATTTACCCTTAAAATTTAAATTTTAAACGATATTTATCTTTGATTAATCCATCACAACCATAACACATAGATAAATAAACCATACTCGTCCTTCATGCTACATAATAAATTGAAACGATGGATTCACTTCCTTAAAGAATTTTTACCGACTCAATACCAACCATAGGGAGAAGGATAAATGCATGGAACCCACAACTGTACCATGAGAAACCACATATCCACCTATACCACACAAAAGAATCATCAAAACAATTCCAGAACACATAACCAAATCCAAACTACACCAATGTTGGGAAACACCAAATAAGAATGTAATCAACCGAACAATAAAGGGAGGACAATGTATCACATGTTTCCAACGGAAATATATCAGAACGAATAGAGAAATAGGAACTAATGGGGATTGAATTACTCTTAGAGGCACGTAGTGCTCTAGAAACATGACAGGGAATAGAGGAAGATAAATAAAAGAAAATTCTACCAAGAATAGTGTTTAAAACCTGTAAATCATGAATTTTCACATTATGTAATACTTATATGACACTTAATTCATGGGTTTTTAAAAATTCCATCATTCATGGAAAATTATTCTCCTGTAAGGATTTTTAACACTTGATTTTTTACATGTCTTGAATCCAACTTACAAGACATGTACCCTTTTTATGGGATACCCCTTAGTGGTATACAAGTTGTGAACCACTCAACTAAAAAAGGTTGTGATCCAGTATAAACCATCATATAATACATTTACACAATGTATATTTCCTATATTAACTACATGGTATAACCATCTTCAACTGAAAACTCCCTTAACGTCCTCTGAACACCTCTAGCCACTGAAGTTGGGAAAATAAAAGACTAAGAAAGTGCAGACTGTTACCTATGTGGTGTATATACAATACATGAATGTAATTTATAATAAATCTCATGAAATTTTTTATGATTTATATATACATTGTAGGATCTCTATTTCATGGGGTTTACAGTTCAAATGGAACCAAAGCGGTAAGAGATTTTTTCCCAAGTTTTCTTCTTTGGTACATAACTCATATTATCCACCAAACATATTCTATGTGGTCCACATACTACCACTTTAAAATTTTATATCATGAATATCCTTTTCTCATGATATTTAAAATTTTTCTTGATTTTATTCTTTAAAGGTTCCTATTATTCAATAGATACCAAAGTGGTAAAGGTATAATGTTACAATCTCATTTTTTATTAGGATTTTTTATGATTAGGCTTGCGATGATGAAATATTATAATCCATATCTCAATAAACTCAATAATTTCCTTTACTCTAGTTATGTCATGAGAATACATGATTTTTATTCATTTTCTTCTCTTTATATACTCACAAGTTCAAAAGAATTATTTTATAAAAATATGATTTAATTTCTCTATTTAGTCAAAAAATATTTTTCATCCAAAACAAGGTTTTATAAAAAAAATCATAAATGTAGTTATCATTATAAAAATGATTTATTTAATAGTTTTTTACAAATGGTTTAATTTTTACATAATATTTTTAAATAAATGTTCATGCCCTATTAAAAAAATTTCCCATTTGGATATTACAAAAAACGCGAAAGGAATATTTTTTTTTGACATTTACGACATGAATTGGATTTCAAGTTTTCAAGACAATTATTTTATTTAAAGATTCCTTTATAATTTTTAAAGATTTATTTCAATGAAAAAACTATTTTGTAAATTTCTAATGTTTTAAAAAAATTATATATGTAAATATATTAGCCTTAAAAAAAATTGAAAATGATTTATAAAAATCCTTTATAAGTTTTTAAAGTTATTTTCCAAGAAAAAAAATATTTTGATGATAGTTTAAGTTATGAAAATTGTTTTCAAAAGTGGAAACGATGTTTTTACAAAAGAAATTTTATAAATTATTTTTTAAATATTCCCTTATAATTTGTTGAGGTTATTTTTATTGAAAAATATTTTGAAACATTTTCAAAAAAATTGTTTTGAAAATTTATTTTGAATGTGGAAAGGGTATTTTCTTCAAGAAATGCTCCAAGTGATATTTCTAAATCAATTTATATATAAGATGAAATATATTGATTTTACTTATTCTTTAATAGGGATATGATCTAAGGATACCATTCATAATATTTATCTAAAGGTTTTATGCTTATAGTGACAAGATGTTTATGAAAACCATTTCATTCCTACTTGTTATACCATTATAAATTTTTATAAAACCCATTTCTCTTCAATGGGTTAAATTTTGATTTAATTATATTGAAACATACAAATTGTTTCATGGGTTATGCCTTGAAAAATGATGAAATTATTATGAAACCTATTTAATTTCCCTATGTTATATTATTATGAAATATATATGAAATGTATTTATTTTAATTGGTTAAAATATGATGAATATTTTATGATTTTGTTGAAGACATATGTATTATTTTCTAAATGTTATGGGTAAAACCTATATCTACCTCTAATGAATTGGGTAAAAATTGATAACTCATGAGATAAAAAGGACTGGAATAAGGTGTCAACCCATTTTAGTAAGATACGTATTCCCCTATGATAGTCTTTAGAGTTAACCGTGACTACGAAAAAAATTTGGGGAGTGACCCCATTACACTATGATATTTTTTGAAATTATCCATAAATACACAGGATATTATTTTCTAAGCTCATTTATATTCCAAAAATCTATGTCTTATGATAATTTTTGTTCTTATAGGTTGTGTTCATTTATTCCTTTATGATTCATATCTTATGAACTACCATGATTTATATCATATCTCATACATATGATCTATGATATGTAGGGTATGGTTTTCAAATTTCATTCTCTTTTTCCCATACCCTTATTCTCATGAATAATTTATATCATCCTTGTTTACCCTTACAAAAAATATCAGCTCACTCTTTCTTATGATTCCTTACTCCAAGTTTTGAATAAATATTTAAATTATTGTGTGTTTGTGAAGAGTAATAAATTGGAAGATATTTGGGGGAGACTTTGAAGATCTTTCCAAGAATAAGAAGATAATGTATCTAGTCTCCAAATACCCTAAACGTATATTATCTACATGTGTGTATTCATTAAATGTATTAAATATTCGTCTAAAAATATATAATATTTATATATAATAATTTTAGGTGTCTATAGAGGTTTTTATAGTTGGTATCATAGAAATTTTATTATAGAACATTGTAATAGATTTATGAAATCATATATTATAGAGAATAAAACTATGATAGAATTTGAGGATAATTGCAGAAAAACATCCTAATGTATAGTAAGGTATAGATTATTTGGTTTTTATCCCAATGAATCCATTTTTGGATACCATAAGTGACATATTTCTGGCCCATATATACCAAGTGTTAATTAATCTAGAAAAGGATCATCAATATTGACTCGACCATTACCTGGTACATAACAAAAATCCTTATTGTGAACTTAGTTTGATAATCTTATATGATATGAATTGGATAATTATTATTTTATTTACAAACCATTATGTATGATTTCAATAAATGCTTAAAGTAAATTATCTATTCTAAACATAAGGTGTCTTATATTGAAAAGAAGGTATCATGATTTATACATCCTATAAATGATTATATGGTTTTTCCACTATGATTTTTGTTTCTCACATTATGAATTTTTGTTTTATTCAGTGGATGTAACCCTAATGAATTATGTAAACCTTGAATACTATGGATAATATGGTTAATATTAGAAACCACATAGGATTATGACAACAGTTGAAGGTATCATGATTATTCTTAGTCACTTATCAAAAAATATGTTTAACAATATATACCTTAACCAATTATAAAAATCATAAAATAATAGAATTATGGAGTTTTCTAAGAGATCTAGTAGTGGAGACCATAGAAGAATGAAGTATAAATTTCTTTCATGTCAGTAATAAGGAAAGAGACTCCCAGGAAAGTGTCTCAAATGAATGGTAAAATGTTTTATGTGTAGAAAATAAGGTAATAATGTAATGAATTACTAATGAAAATTGAAGTGTATGATGAAAGGAAATAAATTTTATCCTAAAGAACCATTTATAGTTCTTTATCTTTAAAGTGTGGATATTTGGAAATATTCGAGTAAATAACCTCACCAAAATTTTAACCCATAGACCAAGGAAGGACCTCTGTTGAAATAAAATGGTAAAATTATTTATGTATTATGATTGATAATTTAATTGTATAAGTATTTATACAAATGGAATTTTATTTACAAGAATAATGAAACATTTAAGGATAGTGTCAAAATTTAGAATCATTTATGTGTTCAATAGTATAAGAGCTATAGATATCATCTTGTGATTAAAGTTTAAGGTTAATCATTTGTTCAAAATCTAAAATACCCATTTATAGATTTTATGTGATGTGATTCTACCAAAATTTTGTATATTTTGGGAGGAATCTGTGGAAATAATCCCCATTAGTCTAGTAGACATGTTAGTAAAAAAAATATTAATTAACAATGAGTTTAAAATTTTTGGAAATAGTTTTTAATGTATTATTAACCATTAAGGTTTATCATAACATTGATGTTGATGTAATAATGGGTTATTAAAATTTTTTAATTGAATGATAAATTATATTAATAATGTTTTAAAAAAATATTAACATGCATGTCTGGTGAAAACCTGTTGCATCTAGAAAGGTTGTGAGACTTGACCTCAGAACCAGAGTGGTGAAAAGGGTGATTCACCTACCACTTTTTTACTTGATATTTTTGTTAATATTTCACAATTTTTAAATGAATAATTTGATATATAAATATTAATGTTCAACTAGTGGTGTTCGTCTTGAGGTTTATAGATTAATACATTATACTGGAAACCATGTGCTTACTATATTATTATTTGAATGTATTTAGAGGTATATGGAAAGGCTTGTCCCTATTTTATAGATCATAAGATTTATTAAAAGTAAATTTTAGTGATTTACGGTAAAAAACAATTTTTTGATATTAATTTCATCATGTAAGATATGAATTAGAAATCTATCAAGGAAAACCCAATGGATAAAATTTTTCTTATGAAATGAAAATATATCAAGTATTTTCTTTATATTATCATATAGTAAAACAATTCATCATCTTTAGGAAAGGGATATTGGAACAAAAATGCTATCATATTACCAACACATCTGATGCTTCAAAAAATAATTTAAATTATCAAATATTTATGGCTTTTTTCATAAAGTTTCTCATGGTCATTAAATTTCATGTGATCAATAACCTATATAACTCTCTATAATTATTTACAGTTTTCTTCCATGTCAATATTTTCACATCCCACCAATGTATTTCTATTTTGAAAGCTAGTTATGTTTTATTATATATGATCTTTATATTTACCTTTCCCTCTTTTTAGCGGAATTTTCATTATACCTATTTAAAATTTGTATTTTCAATAGTGTAATTTTTATATATCCAACACATGATTTCTGTGTGAAAGATAAAATTTAGAGCACAACATTTATTTTTGGTGGGGAGAATGTATTATCCTAAAATTTTAAATGAATAAAATTGTGTTAGATATAATATAAAACATGGAAACATGATCTTAAAAACCCATCAAATATATTTCATTAAATTTAATCTCTTTGATATCTTGTGACACACACAACCCCAAGTCTATAGGATTCATAAAATAGTATACCATAAAAACCAAGATGTTAAATTGTTGGTAGTGAATAGTACTAATTATATTATCAATATTATATGGTTTAAAAATGTATAAAATAATTTCAATATATATATCTATAGATAATAATTAAAACAATATTCATATCTTTTTTTAAATACTACTTATTTCTAAAAGGATGTTTGGTTTCAATTTTAAAAAATTAAATGAAATTTATTTTTAACAATTTTAGAAAATTTATTTTGCAAAATTAGTTTAATTTTTTAAATAATCATGTAAAAATTATCTTATCGTTAATTTTGGATAAGGTTTTAAAAAGATTCTTTTTTGATAAATAGTGAAAAAAATGATTTTAATTGAAATTTTATTTTTTATTAATGTATTTACAAGCCCCATTTTATCTTTATATGATTTTAAAAGAAAAAAGTAATAAATTATATATTATTCATCAAAATTATTTCGTTTTAATTAATTTTATATTTAATTTTTATATGAAATCTTTTAAATCATTTGAAATCATTTTCATTGAAAAACTGATATTTTGTCGCATCTGGGGTTTGATTTTAAATTGAATTATACTAGTTATAGGAATTTAATTTTCAAATATAGATTAAATTTAGTATAAAAAAATTATATTATCTAAAAATTTCACCCTAATTTTTGACCATAATGAATACTGAAAATAATAAAAATTAATTATTGAATTTAAGGTGAAATCGAGTTTACCAGTGGATAAACCAAGAAGATAAGATTTAAAAATGGCCATAAACCTGTATAATTAATATTTTATATTCATATATTAATATTATAGGTTATAATAGTTTATTATCGTTCATTTTGTATCCTTTTGGAAATAAACATTGTGGGAATAATTATTTCCTTCCAAAAATTCAATGTGTGTCCTCTCCCCCATTTATTAAAGGCCACTACCCTCCTCTCCTCTAAAAATGTCCAAAACCATTTGGATAAGAAAGTAAATACACCTATATATTAATAAATTCCATCATCACATCCTATAGTCCTTATTTTGACTATTAATCCCTCTTTATAACGATTTAGGTATAAACCTAAAGTGGTTCTCCAAAGAAGAGGTAAAAATATTAATTTGTATAGTTTTTTTATTTCTTCGTCCACATCCTTAAAATATTATTTAATTATGATAATATAATAACACCATTATATAATATATATTTATATTCTATTATGTTAATAGAATAACCTATAACTAACTCCACTTCCATAAAAGGGAAAAATAACCCATTGTTCAGGTTTATGGTAGACTATCGCCTCCCGAACTAATGTTATTCGTTTTCCATCACCACCTTTAAAGGATGGATGTAATGATGACTTTAAAATATTTATATGATATTTTGGAAATTATTATAATTTTTTATTTTTATCAATACATATACCTTTTTAATATTCATGTCATTTAATGTATGATAACGTCAATCATTTGTACAGTGGACAACTACCTTGCGAAATTATGTGATTTTTTTCACTCATGATTCACATGGGAATTTAATACGAATGAATTTAGTGAATATATGTTTTATATATTTCATTATATATTTTTTTTAAATTGACATATCACCCATTTCCCTATCCTTTCACAAATTAAGGAAATGAAAATGTTACTCGTGTGCACATATGACCTTTAATCTCTATGAAGTGATGTGATGCATTCTCCATGTTAAAATTTAAATAACAATAGAAAAATATTCTATAATGAAAAAAATATTTATTTAAAAACTTATTTCAATTATTTATATGATACAAATATATGATATTCTAAAGAACTATATATTTCAAGTTAAAATAATCATGAGAAAAGAAGGAAGTTAATATCTAAAACAATAGTAATAATTAATGATTATTAACAAATGGGTGATAAGATATTATAAAAGGATAATATTTTTTTTATAAATATTAATATGTTAATTTTATATGTTAATAAAATGTTTAAAACAACTATATATGATAATAAATTACATTCAATCAAAATGAAGCATGAGGTTGGGTATCGTTTCTCATTCTCATTTCAAGGATGAATATTGTAATGTTATGAACAAAATTTATTTTATATGTTGTATATACCACTATAGTTAAATATAATATCATGAATCCTTCATACATAATGGTATTTTAAGTTTAAATTTTAATATTTTAATCCATTGTTATTTCAATTGAAAATTACCACATTGTAATGAATTTCAAAACTCAATTTCTATTCATTAGGTTATATTAATTCTTCATTGTCTTCGGTATTATTTGATTATGTATGTAATTTATTTTCATTATATTATGTTATATTTTCACTTTTTTTATTTATATTTACATTTGATACACATAATTGATTCACTAATAAATTTCCACTACAATGTTATGATCTTTTTAATTAATTATTTCACATTCTCATTTTAATCGATATTGTTTATGCATAAATTTCAATTGAAGAACATTATATGATCATTAGATAATAAAATTATTTTATTTTATTATCATATGGTTATTAATGAATGTTTCATGTTATATCACCATCTTTACAGTCTTTTTTACCTAAAATTATTAATAAATTCTTTCAATAAAATCCTACTTTATTTCTCTCTTCAGTAGAGAATCCTTTTTTCCAAATCATTATTTTAAGAAAAACATTTCATAAATTTTTAGACATTAAATAACTAATTTATTATATATAGTTTTGCCTAATATTGGATTTATCTTTGAAGATATGTATCAAATTAATCTTCCTATCATTTTCAAAATAAGTCCAATTTGGTTTTTACTGAAAATATAAAAGGAATCATTATTTTAACATGTATGAGATGAATGTAATTTTACTACATCATGAAAAATCAATGTTTTAAATATTCTTATATAGGATAATTTCAATGAAAACTATTTTCAATATATTTTATGTTTTATTAGAAAAATTTTGTTTTCCAAAATGTAAAATATATTTTCCTCAAGAATGTTTTTAAATATCATTTTATGATGTTTCTGGCCACCAATGATAACAACCCTTTTATTTTATATATATTCCACTCAGTATATCTTATATTCATACTATTTTTACTGTTCCTATATATGGTTTATGATTATTTTAACCTTGTTTTGTATTCAAATTCACTTGATTCATTTTTTAGTCATTATATTTTTCGTCAAATATTCAATTTCTAGTGATCATTGGATGTTAAATATCTCCAAAAAATCCATATAATTTATCATAGATATTCTTATTTATTAACTTTTACATTATTTCTATATATGGTGTTTTACATTGAATGTTATTTTATTGATTTTGGAAATATGTATAATTATTATTTTTTAGTATGGATATTTAATTTTAGTTAATATTTTTCAAAAACTAAATCAATCATTCTATATATAATAAATTCTTCGGAGAGGTAGTGATGGGTGGGTCCTAGTTATAGATAACCCCATGATGCATCGGTAGTCTCATGTGACTAATCTTTTGGCTATCCTTGCTTAAATGTGTTATATTTTATACATATCCATTAGTATTACTCTATCTTGAGAATGTTCGTGATAGTAAAGGTATCTTGATTCTTGAGATCATAAAGTCCAATAATTAATAATTTCCTTTATTCAAAATTTAGTTATTATTATCCAGGATTTTTTCACAACAATATTATCTCTAGATTCATTTCATTCTCAATTTATTGATTAAATATAATATTATTTCTGTTATTTACCATTCCATATTGATTACACATTATCTAATCATGATAGTCGTGTTACTAATTTAATGGAAATGGTGTTCATAAATTTTTTTATGGTATCGATTATTCCTGATGGATTATTCATTATTTATTTGCGATATTTCCACTATACTGAACCCTTAATGAGTATTTTATCTCACCCTTATTTTGTTTTCATTCTATAGAATCCAGGAATTTTACAATGATTGATTTGAAAGGATATTCTAGATGGAATAATTTTATTATTAGAAAATCCTATTGTACATTTTATTTTAAATGTAATAGAGGAATCATGTATATATCTAACTTATCAAGACTGCTGAAATATTTTCATTGTGATGTGATCTCTTTTATCTAGAACCAAAGTAATAAATTAACCCCTAACTCTGGGATACTAGGGTAATTATTTTGATAATAATTATGTGGTGTTATTTCCCTTGATCGGTGAGAAAAATAGGAATAAAAATTAATAACCTTTGTGAGTCTTACCCAAAAGTAGTTTGTAAATAAATAAGAGAGTATGTAAGCCTTCTATGGGAGTGAGCTAGCCCAAAACATAATAAGCGAGGTGATCCTATGCATAGAGTGACCAAAACCTTGTGACCAACAAAATTAATAAGCATACATGTTAATTGGTTTATTGGAAAAATATTTATAGATTTCTCTTTAGTGTTTCCAAGTGTAGGTGAACCTAGTAAAAATATATATTCCTATATATATTAAATATCTACATTTTTATGTTTATTCTATATGGTTGAGGATAAAGATAATAATTTAACATAGTTTTTATGCTTGTGGGAAAATTATAATTAATGTAAAATAAAAATGAGGTAAAAAAGGTTTTAAATTGTGTGCATCCTGATTCACCATCTAATCTCGTGGTTTTTAAGAGTAAATAATAATTCATGTTCATGTGTTGTATATATGGGAACCACAAAAAATTTTAAAACTAACTTTTTTTTCTAATTTTAAAATTTATGTTGGGTATGACTATAAAAATATGTGATGTTTCTCTGGATACAAATAACAAGAAAATTAAAATAACATATAAAATTTGAAAAATGATTCTCCTCTCTTAAAAAATAATGTCACTTATTAGGGGCTATAAAAATAGAAGTCTATGAATATTTATTGACTTCAATTATTGGTCCTAAAAAATAGAACAAAACACATACACACATTAAACTATTCTTTAATAATACTAAATATTAATGGACCTATTTTGGATTTATAATAGTTATACATGAGATATACTAATTTATAGAAAATTAACGATCTTAATTATGAAATTAAACTTCTAATTGAGTGAGATTTATTTAATAGGGAAAATAAACATAATTTCATAGATTAAAAAAACTTATATATTGGGTTTTCTGCTAATAAAATTCATATTTTAGGGTAATTATCTTAACCAATTATCTGATCCATCGTCCATAATAACATTGAAAGTGAGTATTCCTCTCATCAATCCACAAATTTACATAGTGTATCCACCTTTTGATAAAAATTAATATTATTTAGTAATAATATTTTCCAAATTAAAATTTTCTTTTCCGTTGAAAAAATATAACAAGCATTGATTCATGTTTCTTCAAAGGTCCTCATGTCATCCACCTCATTTTATGGATATAGTGTTAACAATTCAAGTTATATGAGAGGCATGTAGAAATTTTTTGTTTCCTTTATAGGTTTTTTATAATTATCAATTCCATAAACCTAAAAAATTAACAAAATACTCATATGGAAATTAAATATCAACAAAGTTATCAAAAATAAAATGATATCCAAACACTAGCTCATCGTAAAAAATATATTATTGTCTTTTTTAATTAAATAGAAAATAATTATCTATATATATATATTTCAAAAAACATAATTAATTATGAGGTGAATAGAGTAAAAATATATACATATTACAACATTTAGATGAATATTTAATACAAAAAAAATTATACATTTCCTAGAACCATAAATGTTTATTATCTTTAGAGAATAGATACATAATCATCTTCTTTTGGGAAAAATCTTAAAAATATCCCATAAAGTGCTTCTTATATAGTATACTTATTTGGCATACTAAAATTAAAACCTTTCATCATAGCACGAGGAATGTGGAAACAAAGGAAAGGGTGATATAACATGCTCAGAAAGGGTAAAATTTGTGGATATTAATCAATGACCATGGGTGAGGTTATGGGTATGAGAATAAGACCATTAAAAAATAAATTTACTCCAAATTCAGTAAATATCATTAATCATGAATAATGGAATAAGGATTTGATTTACAAAATTAACAATGTCAAAATAATGTAGAATCATTAATAAAAAAGTATTTATCTAAGTTATCAAATCATAACCATAATAATGTTTCACAAGATTAGTCTTAAAATGTTATAAACATGTTTAAATGGTTAAAGGTTCAATCATTATGATAAGACCATGAAATATGGTCCCTGTATAAATTTATGAACATGAAATTATGTTCCCTTATAAGGAAATGGACATAAAAATAAGTCCATGAATAATATTGAGAACATGAAATCAATTTAACGGGTAACATAGTTATCTCATTATTTATTTTTAATGCCCCAAAATTAAAAACTAAGAACATATTATTCGATAGTATGTATGACATGTAACACCAAGAGGACAAGGTAATATAATATCCCAAAACATTAAAATATAATTAATATTTTAAATAAATTAATTTTACAGCTTATAATTTATTCAACTTTATTTTATCTTTCATCACACGCAACAAATATTTTAATAAATAGCTTGTGTTACACGCAAGACTGAGTTTTACCAAACAATAATATATTAATTAAACGTTATTTTTTAGTATAATAACGTAAAAACTAGTTGATAAATCAGATTTTATGAACAATATTAATTAACTTGTAAAATTATTTATTTTAAATAAATATAAAATGAATTAATAATTTAAAAATTAATTAGAAATAAATATAATAACCAATTGAATATAAAGGGAATGTTTTTATAAAAAAAATATTTTATGCCCAAAAATCTATGTTATCCTAATAAATTAAAGTAATTAAAATCAAGGAGTGATATCCATGTAATATATATATATATATTAATTAATTATTTTTTAAATACATTCAATAGATTATATTGTCATAAGATATGAGAATGCTAAATATTTCACATTAAAATAATATTTTTCTGAAGACAATTTACTACCTCTTAATGGAGAACCTATTATAAATTATTTTTAATAAAATTTTATAAATTTTATATTCAAAGAATAATTTTTTAAATAAAAACATCAAAATTAACTTAGGGAATTTTTTTGTTTCAGAAATATTACAATTTTTAATGAATATAAAAAAATACTAAACATTATTTCAAATCCACTTTTTCATCTATTTTATTTATAAGGATGAATTATTTTTTTGTTAGATTTAAATTTTAATTAGATGAATTTTATATCAATTAATCTCAATTTATGTCATTGTAATAAATTTCTCATTGAAATTAAATATAAAAACCTAGTAAACTTTTAAACATTTTACTTTAAAAAACCCGCTTTGTCATCCCATCTTCGAGATTAAATTTAAATTGATTTCTGCCACTTATGTGATTGGATTTGGAATAATGGATTAAAAATATTAAATCATAATAATTTAAAATTTATCTTAAGTTCAACTTAATTTTTGGAAACAAAATATCAGTGAATGTAACTACAATTCTTGACAGCAATTAAGAGAAAAAATAGTTTAACAAGGCAAAAACGTTAAACAAAAAGGGAAAATGACCTAGAAACATTTCTAAAATCCCTTTTATGTTCATATTTAGACTTTATACACTCTTTTATTTGATTTTTATATTATTTTAGCCTATATTAATTAAAAAACATTGGAGGAATTCCATTTTAAAAAATTTACAAGAATGCCACTCCTAATCCACTATAAAAAGGCACTCATCCCTCCTAGTTATCCACAAATTTCAAGACACCTTTTAACAACCAAACACTTCCCAAATAGATCCTAAAAATACATCCCATAATTATAGAATACACACATTTCAAATAATGAAAACCAAGTAATCCCTTTGGTGAAAACTGAAAGGATTTTCTCAAATTAGAGGTAACATCCTTCATCGAACGCTTTCCATTTATTTTCATTATCCACCCCCTTAGATATTATTATTCCATGTAAATAAAATAATACCTCTATTTAAAATATTTATATTCATTTATTATATGTTTTCATTATACACTTACATACACTTCAATCTAATGTTTAACGAACTTACAGATTATGTGTACAATGAACTACTGCCTCACAAACCAATATTGTTCGTTCTTCTGTTACCACCACTCATGTTTAGTCATTCTGATTGAATAACTATTTATATATTATATATATTATATATTAAAATTATTTCTTCTCTTTAAATTTTTATATAACTCATACCGTTATGCTTTTAATTTTCTATAAATACGATAAAATCATTTTGTGGAAGTGTGGACTGCTTCCTCCTTAATGCGATATAATTCGTTCATGCTATATATGGAATTTATAAAGGATAGTTTTAATAAATATATATTCCATATATGAAATTATTATGATAATTTAATTATACTATAGACATATATAAATTAATTTACATTATTTTAATATGAAAAATAAATTAATGTATTTTCTATTCATACGTACGGCTTACCGTATCCATGAATGGTGTATTCCATTTATTATATCCAAATATTATTGTTTTTTATAAATAAATATATATTGGATATTTGATATTTACATCATGGTTTAAATTCTATAGTTGATGAAACCAGGATAGGAACATCAAATAGCATGGCAAAACATACTGGAAAAACTGGGTAATTATCACCTAAAATAGTGAAAATAATGAACGATTACTAAAAAATGAGTAATAAGATATTAAAAGGAGATAATATATTATAAAATAAATATTAATATGGTTCTATAATAAGTAATAAATATGTTTAAAACAATTATATAGTATTTAGAGTAAATTCACAAAAATTAAATGCAAGGTAAGTGATTTTCATTTCGCTTTTTACATCTACAAGATAACATGTCATATTCACCACATACTTATTTTTTCTAGTGTATCTACTACCCATTTTGATATATTATATCATTTATTTATTTTTGTTCTTTATATTTGTAGTTTAAAATTGAATTATTTAATCAAATGAGGTTTTAATGAAGCATTTCTAAGTGGAAAATAATTTCATAACCCAATTTCTTTTACTTGGGTTTTATTACTCCATCGTTGTCAATAATATTAAAATATTATATGACTGGTAGATTTTTACTATTGATTTTTTATTTTGAATTGTCTTATTTGAATTTACATTTGAGAAACATAATCTATTTATATATTTAATGTCACATCCACATTATGGTCTTTTCAAGCGTTTACTTCACAATCTCATTTTGTTCGGGAATGTTTATACATGAATTTCCATCAGAAGAAATTATTGGATCATTTTTTTAATAAATCCTTTAATTATATTATCCTATGGTTATTCATTATAAATTTCATATATTAATAACATTATTCGCTATTTTTTACTCAAAATTATTTAGAATGGTTTTTTTAATAAAACCTGACTTTATTTCTATCTTTATTCTTAGAACTTGTTTTCATAAAAAAAAATTCAAAAAAGGTTTTAAACAATGTTTTAAACATTCCAAAATGATTTATTAATAAAACATTTCCGATTTTTCTTTTAAAAAAATCAAATGAATATTATTTTTATTTTCCAAAAAATGTGTTTTTCTAACCTTTGTACGATAAAAAGGGAAGGTTTTTTTTACCTTATTCAACATTTATAGATTTATCTTCTATACATTCATTGAAGCTTCTTTTTCATGTTTAAAAGATTAATTTTTATATAAAATGTCTTAAAAACTTATTTTCAAAGAATTATTTTTTAAAAGAAAATTATTTTCAAAATGTTTTTCAAAATAAATAGGGAATTTTCCAGAATAATGTTTTTAATATATTTTTCTTATAATATTAACATTCATCAATGAAAATAGCCCTTAATTTTAATTCACTGGGATATGTTGTATTGATTCCTTCCTTTTTCTTCCTCTATATGGTTTGTAAATTATTTGACCAATGATAGTATTGACATTTAATTCCTTAAATCATTTAATAGTCCCATTTAAAAAATTAATTTCCTATGATCATTAGATGTTGAATTACAACCAATTGTCCATATCATTAATCCGAGATATGTGTGATTCCTAAGAAGTATATAAGTTTTACATACAATGTTTAATTTGATAGTTATTTGAAAATGTGGGGAAATGATGATAAATTTGTATTCTTTATTCAATATGGATAGTTGATAAGGAATGTTATTTATTTTGTTTATATGATATAAGGAATTATTTATAATGGAAATGATAGGTGGGCCCGTAATTTCTATGGCCCCTTGATTCATCGATATGTTCTCATGAGAAAAATTAACTACGTAAAGTAAATAGTTTTCTACCAATATTTTTAAACCTTATTCTGAAAGGTCTTAATAGTATAGGTTTTCATGTGACTGTGACATAATGTACAATAATTAATAATTTCCTTCATTTTTATTTAGTATTTATTATCCATGAGATTTTCACAACAACAAAATATATGGATGTATTTAATTTTTTATTTATTTGAAAATGGAATTTGTTTTTAGTTATTTACTATTGCATATTTATTTTTCCTTACATAGTAATTTTATTGGAATTTGTTTCTAGTTATTTTCTTTTCCTTATTATTTACTCACTTCCTTTTCATTTATTGATCACATGGAATTTTTTATCAGTTTTCCACCATTACATATTGACTATTCTCATTGATTAATAATTCTTTACTCTATAATCTACCCTTAAATTGAATTTTATTTCACCATTATTTCTTTTCTTTGGATTCTATGAAGTGTTCTAAAAAAGATATTAAAGGATATTCTACGGTTGATTAATGTTATTCTAATAAAAAGAAAGAAATAATATTTTGTAATTAGTGTATTCATTTGTAAAAAAAAGACTCACGTATGTATCTAGTTCACAAGGACTACTAGACTCTTTAGTCCTTTGAGATTTTATTCCATGTAATCATTCCAGTTTAATGGTAGTAGAAACCACATCTGGACATTTTAGGGTCATGTCACTATATTTGGCATCATAAAAAGTTTAGTCGAAATGTTGGGAAATAGATTTTGGGGAACATATATTAGATAACATATCCCTAAGGTATAATTTTAGGATTATTATACAATAACATAAAAAATTGGTAATAGGAAGATTATGCGGCCTTTCCTTAAAGTACACCCCTATATGGATATTAAAAATGTATGTGGTTCTTGAACTAATGCACCTAGGGGTAACAACTATGACAAAGTGAGTCCAGCCAGAATCAAGCATAATCTATTACATGACAACAAGACTTACTACACACTTGTTTTGACACTAACTAGGGATATTATTAAGATAATTCAAATTTTCATTAAAACCCATTATAAAGGATTTGAATATCTGATTAAAATTAATAAACTAGGTTAAACCTAAGGTGTTTTATGTTGAAAAATATGGTATTGTAATTTATATATCCTATAAATGATTATACACTTTTCTCACTATAGATTTTCATACTCACACTATAATTTATTGTTTTAGTAAATGGATGGAATCCTAAGGAGTCGTGTTAATTTTAAACATTATGGGAATAGATGTGACAATGTGAAAATAAATGAAGTGATTATATGAGTGGAATATATTGTTTTTATTCCTAATTAGTTTTCACAAAATATGATTAACATCGCATACCATAACCAACATTAGAACAACTAAAGAAGAGAAGGATGGAGTTTTCTAAGATATCAAGTTGTGGAGACTATAGAGATAAGAATGTTTGATTTTCATTATGCAATAAATGTTTAAGTAGGCACCCAAGAAATTTCCTCACCATAAAGGATTGATATTTTATTAGTAAGGGAGAAGTATATAAATCAACGAATTGCGTAGGAAAATTGAATATTATAATGAATGTAATTAAATACCATATTAAGGATCAATTTGTGGGAAATTTCCTTAAATGTGAAGATCATGGGAATTGACTGATTAAATTCCCCATATAAAAGAATAAACTCTAGATAAGGGAAGGACCTTTTGGAAAAAAATGGATGAAGTATTTATGTATTGAGGTTGCATTGAAAATCATAGATAAAAGGTTATTTAATTACCAACTTTCAAGGATATATATCATAATTATTAATATGTTTTTTGAAATGTAAAACCTAAATGTATCGTGACAACACATAAAATTTGGAAATGTTGTGGGACATGATCCCATGATCAAAGGAAGATAAGGTTGTAATGCCAACCATTGACTATAACAATGTCCTTATTAAACTTTCAGTGATTATAGTTGATCAATTTAATGATTAATAATTAATAATGAACTAGTAGTATCACTTTTTAGGTTTAGATATAAATTTATAAACCATTTTTTTTTAGAAATAGTTAGCTAAAAACATTAGTGTTGTTACTATTTTAGAGGCCTTACGACCTATTAAAATTTTATTTTAGTTTTTTTAGGAATCAAATTTAATTTTTCGACATCGATTTAAAAAATTAATGGAGAATTGGAAATTGGTAAAACTAAAAAACAAATAATAAAAACTATGTTTATAGAATTATGTTATATATTTATATTTACCTATATTCATAAGTAGTAAAATAAATATACAATATTAGAAATATAATCAAAAACGTTATCCTAATATCTTAATTTTAATTGAATAGATGGTCTTTTGAATCATCAATAATTTATTGATTTGAGACCCTCAACATTCCATTGATCATTGAATTGTTTTTGATTGATTACATCAATCGTTATATATATATATATACATTTACACTTTTCTGATATGTATATATCTCTACTATCCACTAATTTTCACCTACTTAAACACCTAGTTATATGTTAGTCCATGTGACCTTTATGACTCTCATTCTATCTTTTCCAGAGGGTGTTTTATAAATCATTCCTCAGATTTTTTTTAATCATAGGAAATATGAAACAATTTATTACCAATATTGAGTTTAAATTTCAAGGAAACAATTTAATTAATGTTTATAGAATGTAACTCCCCAAAACTCTAAAATAAGAACATTGCATTTTATAGCATCTATGAAAAGAAACACCAAACAAGTATGGGAATATAATATCCTGAGACATTACAATATAATAAATATTTTAAATATATTCAATCTATAGCTTGAAATATATATAATTACAGGTTAGATTGTGTTTTATGCAATAAATACTTTCTCCAATATCTTATGTTATACACAAGATTGAGTTTTACTGAAAAATAATATAAAAAATAAAATTATTATTTTTTCTAATAATATATAACCTATTTTTTAAATTCGAGGCCATGAATAGTATTAAATAACTTATGAAAATATGTTTTTTAGAAAAAATAATATTAATTCATTGGTTAAAAATAAATTACAAATGAATATAAGAACTAGTTGAATATATATGAAATGTTATTATAAAAACAATTTTTATGACCACAAATCTATTCTACCATAATGTATTAAATTAATTACAATTATTGAGTGATATTATTGTAAAATATATATTATATATTAAATGGAATATTTTTTAAATTCATTCAATAGATTTGATAATCATAAGATAAAAGAAACCCCAATATTTCTCATATAAAATTTTATTTTTCTAAATAATGTTTTACCACATTTTAATGGAGAAATTTTTTTAAAATATAATATTTGGAAATTTTATAAATTTTATATGTCAAAATAAAGTTCATTTACGAAATAAAAAAATAAAAATTAGGTTAGGGTAAATTTATGGTATTTTTTCTGAAATATTTTCTTTTTAGTGAATTTTTATTCAAAACGGATTTTTTATGTAATTTATTTACATTGTTAAATTATATTTCTGATTGGTTTTAAATTATAATTAGATTAATTTTTTTAACAATTAATCTAATTTTTTTAATTTTAATCAATTTAACTGTGAAATTGAATATAAAAACATGGATAACTTTTGAACATTTTACTTTAAATACATGCTTTGTCGTCCCATCTAAGGAATTAAATTTAAATTAATTTATTCCACTTATATGGCTTTATTTTGAAGAAATGGATTCAATATTAGGAATAAAATTTATTTATAATTTATAATAAGGTAATTTTTTTTGAAAAAAAATATTAGTGAGAGTGATTAAAATTAATTACAACGATTAACGAAAAATAAGATTAACAAGGGAATAAACATTAAAATTAAGGGGAAACGTGAACCAGAAATTTGTGAAAAGGGAATTTTATGTTCATATATAGAACCTATCCTCTATTGGGTATACTTTTCCATTATCAGATCTAATTTTAATGGTAAAAGTGTTGGTGGAATTTTCTTTCCAAAAATTTATAAGAATGTCACTCCTCCTCCACTATAAAAGGCACTGATCCCTCCCACTTATTCACACCTCTAAAGAAACTTTTTCTCAACAAAAATCTTCCCAATATATCCTCAAAATACCTCCCCTAATCATATATCATTTCTTCGGGAATAATTAATATTAATGAAGCCCATTTGTGCAAACCCAAAGGAGTTACCAAAAGAAGAAATAAGATCCTTCCTCAAACTCTTTTGATTTATTTTCATTCTCCACACCATAAAATAATATTATTATATTATAATATAATGAAACAAGTATCCTAAATATAATATGAATTTTTTATTCTTTTTTTTATATAATACTTACAATCACATCCAACTAATCTGTAACTAACTTACCATTTATGAGTGTGGAAAACTACGACCTCAAAAAATGAGGTTGTTCGTGTTTCTTTTACCACCTCTCATGGTTTGAAATTATGGTAGTCACATTATTTATATATAATATATATAATATTTATTATTTATTTATTATTTTTAAATTTTTATATAACACAACACTTATTCATTACATTTTTTTAATATGTTAACTTTGTTTGTGGAACTATGGACTATTGCCTTCTAAAAGCGATGTGATTTGTTCACACTATACATGGAAAGTATATAGGTTTTTTTTAATAAAACTATATGAAATATATTACGTAAATATAATACTTTAATTCTAATATAAATATATATAACTTACTTTTCATTCTTTTAATATGAAAAAGAAATTAAAGTATCGTGTGTGTGTACATATGGTTTACCCTTTCCATGAATGATGCATTCCATTTATTATATCCAAATATTATGGATTATTATAAATACATATAGAATGAATATATATGATTTTTACATCATTGTTAAAATTATATATATGATGAAACCACGATAGGAGCAACAAGTAACATGTCAAAACATACTTCAAAAACTAGGTAATTAACATGTGAAATAGTAAAAATAATGAAAGGTTGCCAACAAAAGAGTAATAAGATATTATAATAAGATCATATATGATATCCTAAATATTAATAGGGTTCTCGAATAAGTTAATAACTTTTTTAATATCATTATACAGTAATTCAAAGGATGTTCACCTAAAATGAAATGCAAGGTAAGTGATTTTCATCTCACTTTTTACATCCGTGAGGCAAAGTATCATTTTCACTACATAATTGTTTTTTGTGATTTATATAATAACAATTTTTTAATATTACATAATTAATTTTTTTTATTATTGATATTTTACCAAAATGAATTATTTCATCAAAGTATATTTGAATTAAGTGTTGTAAAGTGGAAAATAATTCCATAACCCAAATTATTTTCTTTAGGTTATATTAAATATGAATTGTCATTAATTTTATAAGATTATATGGGTTTTAAATTTATCATATTTGTGTTTTATTTTGACTTTATTATGTTTATTGAAATTTGACACAAATAATCTATCTATCTATTTATTATCATACCAATATCATGGTCTTTTCGAGGGTTTAATTCCCAATCTCGTTTTTTTCAATATTATTTATACATAAATTTCTATTAGAGGAAATTATTGGATCATTGTTCAATAATCCCTTTTAATGTCTTCTCCTCCAGTTATCCATAACAAGTTTCATATATTTGTAACATTTTCCCACTCTTTTCAACTAAAAATGTTTTATAATGTGGTTTTAAGAAACCCCTCCTTCATTTATCTGTTTATTCAAAGGACTTATTTACATAAAAACACATATTTTCTAAAAAGGTTCTAATTTTTTTAATCATTCATAAATTATTTATTAAATAAATTTTTACACTTTTTTAAAAAAATGTTTTCAAAAGAAAGTTCCTTATCTCTTTCTGAATATTTTATTCTCCAATGTTTTACCATGAAAAAGGAATATTATTTCTACCATGTAGGAAATGTACAGGTTTACCTATAGTTATTTCATTGAATATTAATTTTCATGTTTAAAACATATCTTTTTAATTAAATTTTATTAAAATGTTATTTTTAAAGAAATGTATTTTTTTTAAAGAAACTTTTCACACCTAAAATTTTTAAAAGATATTTTTATAGGATTTATATTCATCAACAAAAAAAACCCTTTTATTTTATTCCAATTGGGATATGTTTTATTAATACCATCTTTATTTCTTATCCTGATGGTTTATGATTGATTTATAATAGGATAGTTTTGACATTCACTTCCTTGATACCTTTGTTAGTCCCCTTGAAATATTTAATTTCTTATGATCATTAGACATTGAATTTCCCCTAATTATCCATATCCTCTATCATGTATATGTTTATTGCATAAACATATATCATTTTAATATAGTTTTTTTACTTTGATAGTTATTTTACTATTTGGGGAAATATTGATCAATCATTATTCATTATTCAATAAGGATATTTTATATGACATATTTTTTTTGATTATTTAATATGAGGAATGCTTTGGAATGGCAATGATGGGGTGGGGGAAAATATTATATAGCCCCTTGATGTATTGATAAGTTTTCATGTGACAAATTAATTTCACATATTAAATTGATTTCTACTCTTACTTTTAAAAAATATTAAGAAAGGTCTTGATGGTATGGGTTTTTATGTTCTGGACATGTGACATCTAATAATTAATCATTTTCTTCATTTTGATTTAATATTTATTATCTATGATATTTTCATTATGATGATGTATATAGATTCATTTCATTCTTAATTTATTGATTAAATGGCATGGGTTTTTAGTTTCTTACCTTTATATATTTATTTTTCCTTCTCATGTTATTTTAATGGCATGCGTTTCCAGTTATTTACCTTGCAATATTATTTACTCACTTACCTCTTAGTTATTGATTACATGGAATGTGTTATTAGTCATTTAACATAACATATTTTCTATTCTCATTGATTCATTATTACATCCTCTATACATTACCCTTAATATGCTTTTGAGCTAACCCTTATATCATTTCTTTCCCATGGATTTCTTGAAGTGTACAAAGAAAGATATGCAAGGATATTATAATTGGAAATAAATTAATTATCATTGAAATAAATATGAACAATTATGTTGTAATTAGTGTATTAATTTTTGAAACAAGACACATGTATGTAAGTGGTTTACTATGACTATAAAACTCTTTAGTCCTTTGATATTCTATTCCATGTAATCATTCTAATGTAGTGGTATTAGACACTGACTCCAGACATTCTAAGGTCAGGTCACTATATTATATATATTTATACGATATATTATGGGGATATAACAGACCCATACATCACATAACTTCAAATAAATAATTTTATAAATGATCACAAAAACCTTCGTTGCTTCATCATAGCATAACCCATGGTAAGTAATTGGTGTTCATAAATATTTTGTCATTTCATAAAATCATTACTCTTAGAAAAAATAGGTTTCATAAAATCATCATTAAATATTTTTTATTATAAGAAATTTATAGAAATAAATTGGATGGTATCACAAAATAATATCCCCATTTAAGTATAAAAATCCTTAAAGGATATTGACATAAATGAAAAATACTTTTAAAAGCATTTGAACCTTTCTTTGAAAACATGAGATAAATATCATTTTATTTTGATTAAATTTTAAATAAAATTCATTGAAAATTAAGAAATATGTTATATTTGAAAATAATCCTATGAACATATAAAGTAGTATTCAATGAAAATAATTTTCATGATGGTGGTAAAATCCATTCTCATCAAATATTTTAAAAGTGATCATTTTTTCAATGTTTTGAAAAAATTAAAAAATGACTTGTTTGGAATACTTTTATTTTAAAGTATTACTTTTAAAAAAAATTAAAATAAGAAATATGTAATGAAAATGGTATTTTTAAAAAAAATTAAATATAGTTTAAAAAATCAATAAAATAATTTTTAAGATAATGGATAAGGAAGCTAAATTTGGATGACCAATGAGAAAATAATGTTGACCTTTCCATGAAAACAATTTCTATAATTTTAAGTACCAATGAGATAAAAAATAAAAATTGTTGGAATAAAAATATAATAATAAAATATATGAGGGTTATAAGATAATATCCATAAAATTTCCATATATATAAATTTATCATAGATAATCCTCAAAACAAATCCAATTGTAACATAAATCTCATATCTTATGACTTTTCCTACTAATTATGAATTCTAACACCATTTATAATAAATATATAGAATTAAAATATTCATATATATATATATATATATTACAATATATCAATTCCTTATGAATTCCAATTATCATTTTTTCAACAATTATTCATTAAAATCATTATTCAGGTGAAAATTGGTTTATTTTCCATGCATGTTTCAGTGAGATAATTTTGGTCTTTGTAAAATTTTCATGGATTCATAATATCTAGAATATTAATAATTATATTAATATAAATTTTATTAATTATACAGAATATTATAAATATTCATAAAAATGGGTGGTGAAAAATGAATTACATCGCTTTGTGAAGATGGTAGTATGTGTGCAAGCACGAGTGATGTTTTCACTTTTCAATGGATTGAAAGGAAGAAAGATAAATAATAATTCACCACTATATAGTAATTGTTATATCATAAATATCTTATATATTCATTAAATTTATCCTTATTACCTAACATGTAACATGAAAATTAAAAATCAATCAAATCTGTATGTGGGGGGGTAGTCCACACGTATGCATGAGTGATGGTATCATTTTCCAATGGACAGGAAGGTAAGTAGGTAGATAATATATTATAATTACATAAGGATAATTGCATCATAAATATAATATATAAATATTAAATCCATTATTATAACCAACCATGAATGTTGGGGTTTGAAAATGAAATACATCTCATTCTGAGGTAATAGTCAACTTGCACACACAAACTATTCATTACATTCCCATTTGATGGATATATATATGCATAAAGTTATGAGAAAAAATATATGGTACATATTGATGAATTAATTTTATATAATTAAAATAATAACATATAAATATTTGGTAGATATTTATTTCATTATATAATAATGGTTATCACATAATTGAAGGTGGTATGATAAGAAATAAAATGAAAACACTCAGTCAAGAGATATACCTCTTCTTTGGAAAACCTATGTTGGATTAAAAATTAAGCCTTCTAAGGTTTGTATTTTGATAAAACAAATAACTCTTTATAGTGTTATGGAATATGGAAATTAATTTTAATAGTTCTTGGATGATCTAATAGGATCTTGAAGTGTTTAGGATATAGGATATGCGGTGTCCTTTAATAATTGATGGAGAGACCACACTAGGAGTTTTAAAAAATATTAAAATATATTAATGATTCTATCGCGATAAAATTCTCTAAAATAAAAAACACTTAAATATTATATGATATATAGTCAAATATGGAAATAAAATATGATTTAGTAATGTTTTTAGTTAATTTAAACCATTATCATTTTAGTTTTAACCCTTTTAACCTATTTTCACTATTATAATTGAAACGAAATTGGTTTCCAAATTTACTAGTAAAAATTACCTAAATTCAATTGTAAATTAATATATAAGATTAATTTTACAAATTAAAATATGTTATTCATTTTAAATGAAAAATTTTCTTTAATTGGAAGAAATTATTTCAAAAATAATTTTTTAAAATGATACAAAAAAATTAAATAAATAAACATTTTTAAGCATACAAATGAAATTTCATTCTCCCTATTCCTAGTAAAAAAATATAAAATGAATATAATAATATTTTATTTAATATGTAATTTATATAGTTTATTAAAACAATTCACCAATAGTGATTAATTTAATTTATTAAAATAATAACACATAATATGCTTAAAAATAGATTTTTAAAAAAGGTAAATATTGTTTTACTTTCAAATAATCTTTTTTATTTTATATCCAATTAATAATAAATGAATTATTTTTATAAATATGTTAAAAAATATAATAATTTATTTAATACTATTCATATCCACCAATACAATGTTAAGAAGATTACTATCACATTGAATAATAATAATTCATTAATATGTAATAGTTCATTTAAAAATATGGTGGAATGTAAAGTAAAAGATCTAATTAATTAAACTAATTTGAAAGGAATATATATAATCTCAATTTGTCACATTCTTCCCCCACTAAAATGATTTATCCTTTATAATTATGTCACTCTGATATAAACAAATGAGGATATCACTACATCAACACATCCTCAGATTCACATGTATCTTCCTAAAATATAGAATTGTAATAAAAAACCTTAACCATGTGAGTAGTAATATTTCATATAAATTTATATATTATCCATGATTTAAAATGGTTCTTATTTATTTTATGTATAATGTTCCAGGGGTACAAACTCTATGTTCTATACCTGCAAAGTATCTAGTATACACTTCCTTAAAAGATATATGTGGAACATATAATAAAAATGAGTGAGGTTTGATAGAAGTTATAAATGATACTAAATCATCCTAATATGATCCAGACCCTAAAATTGGATTATATATCTAGGTTTTACCTTTTAATCCTTTCCACATCTCATAACCATCTTCCATGGAGAAATTCGTCAGTATACCTTCTAACAAACAATGAATTCCAGACCTCACTAATGATTATCATCACAACTCTTCAATTGAATCTGATCTATACTGATGTATTGATAAATTAATCTTACCATCTAGTTCATTTATTCATCTATATTTGGTAATAATATCTTTTGTTCTCTAAATTCATCCCAACATGTCGTGGTTTGGTATTTTCTTCTATAGAGAACTAAATAAGGATCCATATAAATGCTCTAATGAAAAAGATTATTGTAAAAAAATTATACCAAATGAGGTTAAAGATTACAAATTCCATTGAAATTAATATAACAAGATCTTATCTTATCTTATAGGGTTTAAATATAGCTCTCATACCAAACATATTTCTGATAAATATCTGTAGTTTTAAATATAAACATTTTATTCAAATCTTATTGAATACTTCTCCATAACATCAATGTAAATATCATAACCCGATCTGATACAGTAGAATTTGGTACACCATGCCACCTTTCAAAATTCTCGATATGTATGTTATAAAAATAAACAAGATATAAATACTCTGTAATGGAAATTAAATGTACTCATTTTATAATGAGACCAACTATAACACAAATTGAATTATTCCCTTTATATTTTTTAGGAGTTTGATATTAAAATCCATGGTAAGGTTTTCCCATTTCCACTCTGATATAGGTAATAACTATAATTTCCCCTTACAAACATTCCTCTCAACCATAATAAACTAACATACTAGCCATCGAGATATATACTCTACAATATTTATTATCTTATTATCCATCCATAAGTACTATAGTTTATTTCTATACATATTCAGACTTATAAGGTTAATATAGAATGATGAACAAACATATTCATCCAATGAATCCTTCTGAAAGTCTTCTATTAAAGAAAACTATACTTGGTTCTTAAACCTTATCACTCTACCAAGATCAGGGTTTAACTTAAGAACATTTCTCAAATTCTTTTTTAGTTCCATATTCTCTGTATAATCCTTCCTAACACTATCATTAAAGGATGGTTATGTATTTTTTATAAATAAAATATATATCCCATTTTCTCATGATTTCAAGATCTATATTCTAATAACCTATAAATATTTAATCTCTTTAAATCCTCCTTAGGGAAAAAACATGTTCTTCCAAACATAGAGCACTAGCCACACTGTTCACCTTCCCAAGGTGGCAGTTTATTAATTATTCATAATCATAAATCAATTCCAACCATTCCTTTTAGTGCACATTTTACCATTTTTGTTTTAACATATACTTTATGATTTTACAATGACTATATATATAACAAATTTCACTATATAGATAATTTCTCCATCATTTAAATACAAAAAATATTGTTTCCAACACTAAATCATGAGTTGTGTTATATTTATCATTAATTTTGATTTCGAATGAGGACTAATCTATCACAATTTCATTATACATGAGAATACATCATAGACTCTTATTTAAACCATCACTATAGATCGCAAACCCTTTTCCACTGTAGGGTTAAGATGATCAAATCTTATCATAAATAAATATTACATATTTTTAGATGAATATTCAATAAATTAAAAAAATACAAGATAGGGGACCATATAGGTTTAGTGGTTTATAGATTAGATATGTGATATACTCATTTCGTAAAAGATCATCATCATCTCCCAAAAAGATATTCCCACAAATTATGCTTTATACAAATACCCGACATAAATCCATTCATCGTAATATGGGAAAAGTAAACATAGGAAAGGGTGAAATAATATGCTCAGTAAGTGTAAAGAATGTATATATCAAAAATATCATGGGCATAAGAGTAAGAAAACATGTGATAGAATTTTAAAACCACACCCTATATATCATGGATCATAAACATGAGTCACGGAATAAATATTGGTAGTTCAAAAGACGTAAATCATAATGGAAAAAAGTACATAATCCATGATAGCATAACATTGGAATAAGAAATAGGTTTATGGAATACACATAAGATTAGAAAATAATTTCCTTATTAGTAAATTATTATTTATAAAACATTCATAGTGGAATGGGTTGAGTCTCCAACCCATCACAGTAGGTGAGATTCACTCTCAACACTATTAAAGTGTACAAATTCTATTAATGAAAAATATCCACTCTGTATTAAATTTATTTTTACATCATGATATGTCAATATTTTCCTAATTAAATGGAAGAACATATAGGTCCCACCCATCACATGATGAAAATAATTCATATGTTTTCCATAAGATCATAAAACACTCATTGTATCAGAACCAATTAAATTAAAATTGTTTCAGAAAAAATTTATTATGAAATAACTTTTGTAAAATAAATATTTTTCACAATCATTTCAATATATAATAAACCATTGAACAAGAAATGTGTTTTAAATGTTTTTTATCCTATTATAAACCATGAAAGTGAAATTTTTTTTCATAAAAATCATTTCATCATAATTATAGACTATCTAGAGAAAAAATTATAATGTTATCTTGGGATAATATCCCCTAGTAAATAATAATTAACATTAAATATTTCATTGTATATGGAAAATTATTTTCGAAATAACATATGGAACATTTATTCAGGAAAAATAACATTTCGACAGTGAAAATTAAAGTGACACAAGCTTAACATGCATGGATATTACATCATTTTATTTCTATATTCAGTACATTATAAGAATATATACTTTAAGACCGTAATAGTTTAGTGTCTTTAGAAACATGAAAACAAAATCACATATACTGGTGAAATATCTTAAACATCTCCCCCAAATATCTAAACTATTAGTACTTATTTATACAAACTTTCTTTGTAACATGTTTAATAGAAACATAAGAAACGGTTGAGCTCAAATGCTCCGTAAGGGTAAAAAAGGGAGATGTGTAAGCATAATCATGATCTTAAGGGTATAATAACATGATCATGAAAATATAAAATCATTACTTCCATATCAAAGATCGCATACATGAATATTGAAATAAATAATTGTAGTTCATAAGAAATGAATTATATGGAAATAAAGAGAATAATCCATGAAATAATAACATAGGTATAAAACAAGGAATTTTAAAAAACACAAAAGTATATAATAATTTCCATATTAGCCAAGTAATCTCTTCCATGACTACATAATTATTGTGGTTTCACTACCCATACTATCTTAGTAGTTTTGGTTCACTCCCATGACCATCTTTGTATCATGATTTTACTCTCTCTACCATCATAGTAGACATGGATTACTCCCATGGCCATATTAGTAGCATGAGATTAGTCCTCATATAATCGTAGTGGTCATGCCTCTCTCCCATGGACATATTAGTAGTAAACGTTCACTCCCAAGACTATATTAGTGTATCTCATGAGATATAATCCATAACTAATTCATTGGAGGGAGATATATGTCCCACCCATCTCATAATAAAATCATACACACATGTTCCAAAAAAATAGAAAACAATTATCATAAACATAACCCAAGAAATAATGTAAAGACCCAGAAATTCTATGTAATTTTTTTTTAATTATATTGGAATTTTACTAGTCCGTGAAAATTGACGGCGCGTGATTCTGAGGCCCGGTGTGCCCGGAATGAATTTCTGACCTTTTTTTCTAGTACCTTAAGTAAATGTGCGAGCGGGTTATTGTAACTTTTGAACCGGTACATGGAATTGAAATATAAGGTTTCCATTTAACTCTCAGTGCTGGTATTCACTTAAGGAGACGTTCACCTCGACCGTAGTAGCTTGAGGGTGAAAGATAGTTTTTCACTTTTTCATGGAAATAAAAATAAAATAAGATAAACACCTATTTTATTTTTTTTTGAAACCTCTCATGTGAATGTTAAAGAGGTGAGGACCAAACTAGCAGGTTGGGCCAGGTCGACTCAAACCTGGTCGGCCCAGGCTGGGTCGTGTCGGGTCGGTCAGACCAGGTCTGACAGGACCCAGACCATTTTTCACCCTATACGTTCTTTTGGCTATAACTTTAGCGCCATGCGTCCTTTTGACGAACCGTGTGTAGTGCCGGAAAACTTGGAGTGAGGTGGACCTTTTGGGATACCCCACTCAAGATTTGGATAAATTTTGGGTATGGTTGGGTGGGATCAAGCATGAATCAAACCGGGCCCTCGGGACTAAAAGCTTAATAACTTACAGACCAGACGTCTGTTTGACGCACTGTATGTTGCGTTCAGACCCCTATGAAATGGCAGACCTTTGAGATAATTCTTTGTGGGAATTTTTGATAGTTTTAGTATCAACCAGTGGCTTGAGGAGCAGACTATCACAGAGACAAGTGAGCTAATTGCGGGAACCCTGTTGATGGTTGTGACGATGTATTAAGATCATGTGTGTGTATGACGATGTACTAACGATTTACTAAGAACCTGTGTGGTTATAATGATGTACTGACGTGGTACTAGGATCATGTGTGGGTATGAAGACGTATTGAAGATGTACTTTGATCCTGTGTGGGTCTGATGATGTACTAATGATGTACTAGGATCCTGTGTGGGTTTGACGATGTACAGATGATGTACTAGGATCATGTGTGGGTCTGATGATGTACTGATGATGTACTAGGATCCTGTGTGGGTTTGACAATGTACTGACGATGTAAAAGGATCTTGTGTGGGTCTGACAACATACTGGCGATGTACTAGGATCCTGTGTGGGTCTGACGACATACTGATGATATACTAGGATCATGTGTGGGTCTGAAGACGTACTAGGATCCTGTGTGGGTCTGGTGTGGTTCTAGGATCATGTGAGGCTCTGACAATGTACTACGATCCTCTGTGGGTCTAATGACGATTTAGGATCCTTCTTGGGTCTACCTCTTAATAGAGTAAGATGAATTAGTAGTTACATATAATCATCTATACTACTGTACCTAAGTTATACCTGGTGTGATCTGAGTCCGTACATGTCTGTTACATTCCTTTTTGGTAATACCTTTATTGTATTATTCTGTGTATCATACATGTTTCGTACATACCTTTTTGGTACTCCTTCATTTCTGGAACAGTTGAGCTTGGGCTTTTGAGTTGGACTATGTGTTTCCTCATGATTGACATGGGCATCCTTGATAACTTAGGTATATGTATGGGCATATTCCTAAGTAGGGTAGTCAGCTGATTTCATTATTTATGGTTAATACTTTGTGGGTTTTGTGACACCTTTAGGGTCTCGGGGTCCCTACATAGTATCTTTATACTCACTCGTTCATAGGTTATGTCTGCACCTCTTTGTGTTTGGTGCAGACGACAGACAATGATGACTGAGGACGTGGGTACCAGGACTGGAGGTAGCTCAGAGGTGGACATCAGACTAGTTGTACCATAGAGATGACTATTCGAGAATTGTATGTACCCTTTAGGTAGGATCCTTGGTGGGAGTTTAGAGGAGTTGTTCCAGTTTACTTTTACTTTTCATTTTTTCTATAATTTTTAGTTTGGCTTGTATTCTGGCCCCTTTTGCTTACAATACTCACACTTTTACTATACATTTTACTCGTGTTAGTAATTTTCTATGTTCTTGGTTGTGTGTGTTTATAGGATATAAATTCAATGCTTTCCTAGTATTAGGTAAAATTATTTTAGTGCAATTCCCTAGCCCCTGGCGTATGGAAGTCGGGCTTGGGGTAGTCATGGCACAGGCCCTGGGGGACGGGTCATGACAAATAATATGGGAATCCTAAAGATGAAATCGCATCATAACCTATAGAAAATTAAGAGGTCCCATACTCATTTCATCAAAATAATATAACATGAAAAGAAGTGGGGTCTCTTAAATATCATTCCATCAAAACATAAGCCATTTAGAGAAAGAATATGGATGATACTCCTCAATAATAACAAAGTATGTGATCATAAGTGGAAAAAAATTTGAAAGATTACTTGGAACATGATATTTCTTTAAAAATAACATTTTAAAACAAAAAAAATAAAAAACCTTTTTCTTTGAATCCACATTTAAAACCTATAAGGGAACCGTGAAAATCATTAAAAATAATTCTTGAGGAAAATATCATTTCATCACTGAAATAGTTTTCTTTTATTAATGTACTACACAATTGTAAAAGATAACATTTTAATTTAAAATAATCTAGAAATATTTTGTGGTAAGATTCAAGTAACTAATTCATTATAAAAGCATAAAAATTCATTCATTCTATATAAGTTAAATAACATTCTTCTCATACTATTCCGGAAAATGTCAAAAAGTATATCATTTGAAAAATAAAAATAAAAGAGATTCATTTGAAACTGCACAGTAAAAAGTAAAAAATGGTTAAATATTACATTAATAATTAATTGTAAAATAGAAAACCTTTTAGAAATACACATTATGAAAATATAAACATTGATGATAAATATTCCCTAATAGAGACTTAAAATAAAATAATCCCAAATATAAGAGACATTGTGAAATCAATTCTCGTCATATTAAAATTAATAAAATATTATCCCCATTTAAGAAATAAAATCAAAATAGTATGGAAATATCATAATATTCTAGATAATATTCATAAAAGACATTCATAGGAAATATATAAACCACTTATAAGAAACAAGTAGTGTAAGATTCATGTGTCGCCTAAAAATAAAGATGAGACAATAATTTCTTATCCTCTGTCTGAATTCTTTTTTTACATTAAAAATATTTTGGTATAATAAATATACTTTTATTGTAAATATTTTAAATAATCATATTATTACTTATAATACCACATATTGTTTTATTATTACCTTATATTACTTTCTTGTTAACGATTTTATGTTAAGGTTTCACTTTGGGTAATATTCTCATTGTTCTCTGCATGAGTCTTAATTTGTTATATCATTGGTCCTTATACATATATCATTATTTGATAACATAAATAATAATATAAATAAAATATATTTAATGTATATTTATATTAAAATAATATATTTCATAAATAAATATGAAATGGAATACACCATTCATGGAGACGATAAGCCGTATGTACGCACGAACATTGTTTCCGTTTAAATTGTCATATTGAAAGAAAGTATGTAAATGAAATATGGATATATATGTATGTATATACAAATATCATTATTCCATTATCATTATTATATAATATAATTTCACTAAAACCATCCTTAATACATTCCATGTTGTGTGTGACCAAGTCATATCGCTTTGAGGGGGCGGTAGTCCACACTTCCTCAAATGAGATTATCGTATTAACACCAAATGGTAAGTAAAAAAGGCATGTATTGTAAAAATTAATACAGAGGCATATAAACATAATAAATTTTATATATATCATATAAATATATATAGTTTCCATCATAATGGCCAATGTTATTGGTGGTAATGGAAAAAAATGAGCAATCATCGTTTCGTGAGGCAGTACTTCACCGTACACAGACATAGTTTGTTAGATATTTATTGGATTGAGGTGTATGTAAGTATAGCTTGAAAAAAATTGAATTAAAAAATTCATATTATATGTAGGATACTTGTTTTTCCTAAAATAATGGAATAAATATAGTGTAGGGTGTGAAGAAGACAAATAAAGGAAAGGAGCTTGAGAGAAGATGTTTTCTCTAAATCGAAAATCTCTTTTGGGTTTGTGCTGAAAGGTTTTCATGAGTTATCTTCCTGCCAAGGGAATTATTCTAGGAGGAACAGATGGATTTTGGAAAAATAAATTTTCAGGTCTTGGCTAAGTCAAATGGATTTAGAGGAGTAAATAAAAGATAAGTAGAGGTTCCCTTTTATAAGAGGGAGGAAGGGTAGTTTAAGAAACTCCAAAACTATTAGTTTACTATAAAATGAGTTATGATTTAAAATAGCTAAAAACTCAGTTATTTATATTTTAATATTATTATGGGTTGAAATAATCTCAAATAATTAATTGTATACATGTTTAGGTCATAAAATTATCCTTATCTTCTTGCATTAACCTTTTGTTAAACAAATTAACTCTTATCATGATAATTTTTCTCTTTACATCATAGGCTTAATATATTTACTATAAAATGAAAAACCAACCCCAATTGGATAATTTATGAAATATTTTACATTATCCATGTTATTGTTCAAAACCTTGTGTTTTTATGAATTTTATAACATTTAATAAAATATTATTTATTTTAATGTATCGTTTATATCAATTTTGAAACTATTCAATATTTTCATTTTTAGTAATTTCAAAAAATCATGATAACTTTGAAAAAACATTCAATATGTCACTAACACATCTAATTTACCTATATAATTTGTGAATGTTTTTAATTAAGTCAAATTATATTTATTTTAATATTTTTAATATCGGTTATCTCATGTCTCAATTAATTAAAATATTATTCCATCATTATTGTATATAGCTTTAATTATTTTTTTATATTCTTTAAAAATTAAAAGTAAATTACAATGATGAATAAAAATTTCTTTTATATTAAATGAAAATTTATAGATGAATTTATCTTATGTATAACCCCATATAAAAAAATAATTTATTTATTAATTATTAAATATGACTCTTTTAACACTTCTTTATATAGAATATAATAAATTTCTTAATCTAATTAAATTGGGTTTAAAAGGATTATATTTTTGACCTATGGATGACTAGGTTCAAAAGTCACTTACCCAATGAAATCATGAAATGTGTTTGGGTAATTTTATATTATTATAATATAATATTTACCTTTAATTTCCTTATTTACCTTTAACTACAGCAAATAAAATTAAAAAGTTACTATTCCCAAAAAAATTATTTTGTACCAATTAAACCAAATTTTTCATAATAATTACAAACATTTATGTAAAGTTTTTTAATTTAATTCACTGAAGTGGTAAAATTATTTTTAATGCTAATCTGCAAATGTTTCTATAAGGTGGGTAAAAAGACAGTAAAAACATTCAATGAATTTTAATATCTAATTCTATTATAAAAATGATTATAATGAACTAAATTGTGTGAATATATGTATCATTTATCTATTTTTATTTCAAAATAAATTTAAAGAAAAATAATTTTCGAAATCAAAATAGTCATTTTTTTAACAATAATGTACTGATTTTCACTATTCATCAAAAATTTAATGTTTTAAAAAATACCAAAACACCACCCAAAGATAATTTCAATATTAAAAATTAATAATTTAAATATATTTTACCCAAATCAATTTCTATTAGTGTCTGAAATTATCATTGTTAAAAAGGACATTAAAAGCAGTTCATTCGAGAAAACAATATTTTTAAACATTGAATGATTTTACCAAGAATCATATCTTTTATATACAATATGTTTTATTTATATAAAAAATAATATATAGTATTTGAAAATATGTGATTATTATTCATTTAACTAAGTTTTACAGTTATGTTATAATTATTTTATTTAAATAACTAAAAAATAAAAAGTTATATTTCGCAGACACTCAGGGTTATGTGTATATGTGCCTATAAGGTGTTGTGTGTAACATATGCCGAGTTAATTTTGTTTGAAAGGAATATTTGACATAGTGAAAATCTATTTTAAGTTTTGTGTGAAGTGAAAATTATCAAAAGAGTAAATTAATATGAAAAAATATATCCAAAATATCATAGTGTTACAAAAAGCAATTTTCAAAAAAAATAACCATAAAACATTTTCAAAATACTTTTCTTTCAATATAACCTTGGAAACATGTAAAAGAAGATTCAAATATAAATTAAAACATTTCTTAAGTAAAATTAACTTTTTTTAAAAATCACCTTTTATATCTAGAAATTCTTAAATTATTTTTTAAATCCTTTTCCTTGAAAATAAAATCAAAAACATATAACGAAATCCTCAAAAAAAATTAAATAATTTTTGAGGAAAATATCATCTTCACTTTGAAAATATATTTTTAAAATATAAAACTTTTTAAAAATATTATTAATTTAAAATAACCATGAAAATTTATAATTAAATATTCAATTAAAATAATGTCTAAGAGGGGGGAAATTCCTTTCATATTGTACACATTAAAAAAATATTCCTATAAAATTTTCAGTGAAGGAAAAGTGGGCCTTGTTTATTTAAATGAAATGAATAATAATTTTCAAACACTTTTTAAAAAGGAAAAACATGGATAATATTTCATTAATAATTAATTTTTAGAATGTTAAAACTTTTTTAAAAATTGTTTAAAAAAATATGTATTGAAGAAAAAGGATTTCAGACCGAAGAGAGAAATAAATTTAATTTATTTTTAAAACATTTTTTTAGTACTCTTTAGAACATAAAAAGAGTTAACTTACTATAAACCATGTATTCTCATTAAATAACATGAATATAAAAAAATAATGAAGTTATTGGGAAATATAAATTATATTTTATCGTTGGAGTCATAATCATTAAAATCCATATAAATAATGATATTGCAACATCAAACCTTTACCATTTTTGTATATTTTTTATTATAGGCCCCTCTAAATGAAAACATAAAATGAAACTTTTAATATCATTAAAATAAATATATTAATGATATAAAATGTCAGTGGGGTTGTATATACACCCCATAGAAGAATGTAGAGGCACAACATAACTTATTTCCAAAAGAAGGAAATTTAAGATAAACATCCCATACTAACTTGGTAACTTTTGAACCATAAACCCAATGAAGGAGATATAATCAAATGGATATATAAATAAATATAATTTTATGTATAATAGTCATAAAAAAACATAATTTAAAGTGTATACACCACATAAAATCAATGCATGGTGACTATGGCTTGTGTCATAATGAAAATAAAAGTGAGACTGAAATCCCTTACCTTATGTATCAATTTCCTCCATATGCATTCGAAACACCTGACTAACAAATATAATTTCGTTATAAATATTTTTTATAACCATAATTAAATATATCATATAATATATCAAACACACTAATCCTATAAATGATAGGTCATATGTATGCAAGAATGTTGTTTTCATTTCTTGGTGGATTAAAAAAATATAGGGACATGTCACGACCAGTCCCCAGGGACCCGTTCTGTGACTACCCCAAGCCCACCTTCCATAGGCTAGGGGTTGGCGACTAGCACCAAAGGCATATTTCCTAAAACTGGGAAGGCATTACCTTTATGACCTGTAAACACACGCAACCAACCACACAACAAGATACGAATGCAAGTCAACTGTATAGTAAACAAGTGAGTACAGTATTTAAAAAGGGGCCAGAATACATGCCTAATTGGAAAGTAAAAGTACAACTGAAATTCAATACAACTGAAGAAAGAGAAAAACAGCTACTGGATCGTCCTCTAAGGTTCCTAACTAAAGTGTAGGTACAGATCTTTTTATCAGCACTCCACGTACACCCGTCTCCTCTGCGTATCGACACACCGTATGGTCCACCTCCTGGTATCATCCAGTCCTGGTATTCTCAGCCTCAATCAGCACTGCCTGTCATCTTCATCCAACACAACAGGGTGCCGGCATAGCCCATATAGGGGTGAGTATAACAATAATCAGTAGGGACCTGGAGACCCTCTAGGTCTAACAAAAACCATCAAGGATTAATTGAAAATTATGAAATCAACAGATAACCATACATAGGTATATTCACATACATATACATAAGTTATCAAATAATCCATCTCAATCAAGAGTAAAAACACAGAGGTACTGACTCATCTCATGCCAGGATTTATTCTAGGGAAGTATCAAGTAACATTCCCAGTCACAACGTCGAACACATCGACTGTTGGTGAACTCCTCCTCTATCGAGTACAGTGGCCTGCCGCATCACTTAGAGGTGCTTCCCACTAACCCTGGACTAATAAGGTACTTCTCATGTCAAGTATCGTGGGTCTGCCACGTCACCAAGGCGCTCTCCACCGTGGGTCTGCCGTTTCACCAAGGCGCTCCCCACTGGGCCTGCTGAGGTACTCTTTCTGTAAAGTACTGTGGGTATGCCGTGTCACAAAGGCGCTCACCACAGTGGGTCTGCCTCATCACAAAGGCTCTCCCCACTAGTCCTATCGAGTCACTCCAAATCAAAACAGTCTGCAGTCGTCAAGTCTGAGCCAGCCACTAGGTTCCCGCACTAAGCACGCTCGTCTCTCGGAGGATCTACAGAACAAGCTACTGTTCAATACTCCAACGGCCACAAAAGTCCCACTATGAAGTATCTCAAAGGTCCTATAAGTCATAGGGGTCTCAACTCAATAGACTATGCATCAATCGGAAGCCCGGTCTGTGAGTTATTAGCCCTTTAGTCTCAGGGGCCCAGTTGTATTCGTGCTCAATTCAACCTAATAGTTCCCCATCTTTATCTAAAACTTCAGGGGGTATAATCAAAGGGACCGACCCGGTCAGACCAACCCAGCCCATAGGGTTTCGTGAGAGCGCGGACTGGCTACAGGTACCGTGAGGGTGCGGACCGGCCACAGGTTGATGGTCCGGTCGCAAGTCGGTGGACCGACCGTGGGGAGGCGGTCCGGTCGCGAGCCAGCGACTTGGCCAGCCGTGGGGTGGCGCCTCGGCTACAGGTAGGCGGCTCAGCCACTTGCGGGCTGGCAGCGGTCCGGCCGAGGGCTGGCAGCTCGGCCGGCCGCAGGGTGGGGGCCCAGCCGCACGGGGCGGTGGTCTAGCCGCGGGGCGGTGGTCCGGCCGCGTGGGGTGGCGGTCTGGCTACGCAGGGAAGTGGTCCGGCCACGCGGGGGCAGCAGTCCGACCACAGGGTGGCGCGGTGCCATGGATGACGGCGGTGACCATGTTCGACATGGAGGATTCGGGGCAGCGGCGGGGACCACTAGGCGGCATCGTTGTGTCGTCGCCTTCGTCACGACTGGCGGCAGTGATGGCCGCAGTTTCTGTGGCCCATCCTTGGATGGTTGTCATCCTCCTCTATACTGAATAACACCAAAATATTTTCTGAAGGGTAGGGACATGTTGGTTTGTCTCATACCTTCTACGTTAGGGTGGTAGCATATGGCTAAACAAGAAAGAAGAATGTCAAGCTTACAACTTCCCGCAACGTTTCATTCACAAACCGCAAAAGAAACCAAGGTAATAATATAGGAAAAGTATTGCCACACAAATAAACCCCCTACCTCGTTTTCTTGTTGAAATTAGTGCACGAAGTTAGTACGGTCATCGATTCACTGTAGATAAGGATGTCCCATATCAGAAGAAGTCCCGAGGAAGAAGGTCGAAGGAGGTCGGCGTTCTTCATTGGTGGAGCATTCTTCTTTGGAGAGCTTTCTCCCAAGTTCTCCCAATCCTCCTTTTCCAATACATTGCCAAAAACTTAATCGCTAACCAAATAAAATATGTTTAACTATTAAATTTATTGGCAATCAAAGTTGGATTAATTTAATTGGCAACAATAAATGGTTTGTGTTGGCATAAAATCAAACTTGAGGATACCAAGGGTTGGAAAAATTAATTAATGATGGTTGCCTCAATTAATGTGGATGAAGCTCAAGAGGATCCTCCATATTAAAGAGGGTGTTGAAGAGGTTTCAACCTCGGGTGTCCCCCACCACCATAACCTCTCATGGGATGTAAAGGTCTGGTGGTCCCCACTTCTCAACTTCCACATGGAGGGTGGTTTCAAAAAATAAAATAAAATGTGTTTTTATTTTATTTTATTATTTAGAAGAAAAAACCCAAAATTTATCTTTCACCCTCGACCAATTGTCGTCGAGGTGAAAGTCTTCTTCAGTGAATACCGGCAATGCGAGTTCAGTGGTGCCCTCATATTTAAATTCCAAGCACCGGTTCAAAAGTTATAAAAACCCACTCACACATTTGCTGAATGTACCTGAAAAAAATGTCACAACATCCATATTTATACTGTATCTGGAAATCTATGTCCTCTTGAATTTTATTTTAAACATACATCCATATTTACAAGTAAATCTATACTCAGTACAGAATGTCATTACATCACTATGACATATTTTGATTCTTCACAACATATGGTCTTTGACAGCCTTTTTATCTTCATAAAAACTAATTACATGTTGTTATGTTCTATAAATACAAGATCCTAAAACATAATAATAATTTACTTATCATTCTTATCTCACTAATTTAACAATATACTTTATTTCTAAAATATGATCTATGAAATAGCAGGCACATCAGCCTTCTTCACTCTTATGCTTCTTCATATCCAATCCCAAAATTTTGTGATACAGAGTATCCCTAGAAATTCTTCATCTTCTCCTTTCACTTCGTATAACCAGCCGAACCAGACCTACTTCCTCTTCTTCTTTAAAAAACAAATTTTTCTTTCTTTCATGATAAGTATTATTATGTATTTTCTTTTCACCAAGAGAATCACTAGTTCTCTCTATTTTTTAGGTGGGTCCCACTACCTCTATTTATTGTTCTATTGTAATGGTATATGGAAAAAAATATATTATATATATAGTATGTAAAATTCCTATTAAAATTGATTCTATACGCCTTCAAATATATCTCCTCAACAAAGCCATGTGCTTGTGTTCACATAATCTCCTCACTCTTCTCTCAAAGAAAACATGTTGTTTTGTCTGCATAAACACAAATAGATCATTTTTTTCAAACCTTTTTCATTAAAAAAATACAAGTAATATCCATATAATTTCATTAATTATTATTCATACAAATAAATACTAAAAGTTTTCTACCAATAGGCCTAAAAATCATCATCCCCAAATATTCCATGGATAACAAGAAATAACTCAATCAATACTTTTTTATGAAAATAATATTTTATTCTCTATTATAACTTGTTTTATTTATTCATTGTTATGGTTGTATCTAAACCGCTAGTGTAAGATCTAGCTTCTATTTTTATTATAAATTAACTCCACCGAATATTGTTGTTATTAATTTTGTGAGTTAATCACAATTCACTTCATGAAATTTAAAATAATAAGGAATAGTACATGCATCGACAAACATAATTTCCCTTAGAATATAAAATTCTATAATTTTCTATTTTTTGTAAAATTTCTATTTTGAAAATTTCATTCCATATTTGTTGTACCTTCTCATAGTCATGAATATTTACCTTTCAATTTATTATTCATAAATCACAATTTCATTTGTGGTATTTTTAATCAATGAGGTACAACTCACTCATCATGAGATATTAGTTTCTTAAAAATATGTCATTATGTAATTTCTTCTAAATTTTTAATGTTATTAACATTATATTGTTTTAATACAGCTCTTTCTAGATATTTAGATCAACTCTATAAATTTGAACTCCAGGAAGATATACCATATTATTTTTTAAACTCTATAAATCTCAACAACCTTATATTTTCAAATATCTAAAAACAAAAAAAATATCAATGTCCGGTATAGGAAATTTAAAAATTATTTCTTTTATCAACCCTATAATGATTCATTGTACATTATCATTTTCTCATAAAACTCTACTAAGTGATATAGTTGTTATATATAAAGTCAAACAACCCTTTTCCGTTTTATTAGGAACTGTGCAAACTCTTGGTTGGAAACACTGTAACGTTATGTCTTTTCCATTTTTCTCATATGTGTAAACTTTTAGAAGTATGAAATTTAAAAACATGTGTAAACATAAATTTTATTAAACTTTTGAAGTGCAAAATAGGTTTCAATAAAATATAGAATATATTTCTAAATAGAATTTCTAAAATTTATTCAATCAATTCAAAGAAATATAAATAATTCTACGAGTGATCTAAATCATTCTAAATCACCCCAAAATATCTTCAAATGAAATTATAATTATAAAAATAATTCCAACCCCCTACAATGAACATCGAACTATATTATATTATTTAAATACTAAAATAGAGTATATGAAGAATATTTACTAAATCTATAATTCTATATTAAATTTTACTTCATCATACCTTCATACAAGTGTTTTTCGACACTAATTCTAGTATATTTCATGATCAACAATATATGGATCGTTTTTTCACAACTTTGTACTTTTGTTACTCTAATATTTTATGACCATACTTGTCTAACATCATAAATTATCTTTGTAATTATCATCATCTAATGAATATTTTGATTTAATATATACTATCAAGGATTCGTATTGCCTAATCAACAACAAAAACAACCCTAATTTCCCTTTTTACCCATCAATGTAGTGAAAACCTCTTCAGCATTCTTTTTCTAGTAGATTATTGAACTATCACTATAGTTACATGTAAACATCTCATTGACCTATTGAAAATATTAATCATAATATGTATAACAAAAATAAAATATTCAACCAAAAGAACCTATGGATAACTTTAATCATCACCATTATCTTTGTTTTCAACACTAATTCACATAAATTCTTATCAATATTGGTTATCAGTTTTTTATTCTCCTCAAAATTAAAAATAATTTCTATGTTAAATTTATTATCCCTCTTATTGATACTATAATTTTATGGGATTTTTGGTCTATCTTTGCAACTTCCTTGATTTTTAAAACCATCTTATCCCCTTTTTTGTCCCTATTTATTTTTTCCCACTTATTGAGAGAGTTTGGGGATTTTATTTTACAAAAGTTTCAAACTATATTTTTATTTGCAATGTGTAATCAAAAAATCAAATCTAGGTCTATATATAATGACTTGGTGTGGATAGAAATAGTTATAATTTTTAAAAACAATACATTAAATGTAAATAATGTGATAACATCTTCAATTTTATCCCTAGTGTATATGCAAACATATTTTCAATAAATTTTATAAATTATCACCCTAATTTTACAAACACACAGAAAAGTATTATATTTAATGTTAATTTCCTACTTTTTTTTAATAATCACTCTCCTTGATAATCTGAATAAACATAAGAAGTAAAGGAATAAGAAAATTGATCATAAAACATATAACTTTAATATATTCAAGTCTATCCAAAATCTAATATTTTATCAAAAGATAATAAATCTCATAAAGAATCACTTTTTTATCTCCCCCTTAAGGTATTATCTTCAATATAATTCATCATGGATTGATGTATCTTTATAACTAATCTGAATTCATTGGTAATTTATAGTAGGTTTTCGTCACCTATGATGTGTGAGATAATGGTTCTCAAAGGCTTTGAGAAGTACCGAGGAATATAAATTACATTTATCAATGATAGAATGATAAAAAATAATATTATTGTATTAAAAGAAATTTTCATAAAATGGTTGAAGTTTAAGTGTAGCCTCTTTGCTGATTGTTTGAAAAAGAACCTACCAAGCCATCTATAATAGTGCTACAAAAAAAATTAATCTTTTAAAACATTTAATTAGTATTTATGTGATTAAAATATTTAAGAGTTATGACTTGAGGAAGATAGACTAGAGGAAATCTCTTCCAAGTTAGAGGAGATGAAACTTCATGTTAATTTATCATTGAGGAAAAAATGATTTTATTAACAATTGTATATTACATAATAGAAAAAAAATAAAAAATATAAAAATTTGATAAAATGTTTGTGATATACTATTTTTAAATGGAAATGAATAGAACACTGGAATTTAGTAGAATTCAAAAGGAAAAGATTTTGGATTCCTTATATAAATGGGTGTGAATACAAAAAACTCATCCCTTGGAACATTTCTATTAAAATATTCATAGGGAGATGAAGAACAAGTCAATACATAGTTATAAAAACATTACCTCATTTATTAATGAATTTTCTCAAATCAAAAGCATTATATTTATGAGGCATAAGTCTGAAGAATTAAATAGGTTGAAAATTATCAATAGAAATGGTAAAAAAGAATGTGGTTATACTTTGAAGATGATCTGTTTAGGAAATTGAGATAAATATAAAAGTGAAAATTTTGAAGTGTAATTAGAGAATTATAGCATTTAGTTTGATTACAATGTTGATAACACCCAATAAAAAAATTTGTAGCTTATAGTTTGAATAGAACTTTGGTAAAGATGGATCAAATTATACAGGTGGAACATGGAAATTATAATTTATTTTGTAAGGAACTGTCTGAGATAAAAAATAAATTTTTAAATAAATATTTATATAATAAAAACTATGAGATGTATATTTATGAAATATATTAATAGAATACCCAAAAAATAAAATAATTAATGGTGTTTAGAATCAATACTATCATTAAAATGAAGGGAATTTGGTTTATTATGTTTGACAAAATTCAGTTCAAAGTAATTATCCTCACATATCCAAAAAATAGAAGGGTGATTAACTCTTATAATAATTAATTTTTGAATATTTTATATTGTGTGGATGTAAAGGTGTTAGAAAAATAATTTAATATGTGTAAATAATAAAAACCTATTTAATATTTTAATAGATATTATGTGAAATATGTTATGTAATACGAATTGTTTGAAAAAATTTAGAAAATTATAGTGATAAAAATTAATATGTTGATGATTCATTAATATAAAGTGATTAATAATGAATAAATTTTGTTCATTTAATATTGATTAAGTAAGTGTAAGTATTAAATATTAATGATGATTAGGTAAAATAAGTTATTATATGGTGATATTAGAGTATATAAAAACTATAATATGATTCTACCACAAAATAGGTAACACACCTTATGTGGATGAAGACATAACATGAAAATATCAAAGTGGAACTAAAGTTACATTTTTGTGGGATATTCTAATAAAACTGTTGTAAATAATTTTAGAAATATATTTCAACATTATTGATCAATGAACATTGATATCAAGTACAATGTTAATATTGGAAAACGTGAATGAATGACTTTTTAATATGGTGTATACTTCTACAAAGTATAAAGTGAAATATATATTTATTGAACCATTTCCTAAGAATAAATTTAATAGACTAAGGATGGTGATAAGATTTTATCTTTGAAATTTTCAATGCTAAGGTATGTTCTTTTATTCCCCACCCTTAATTCTTCATTGGATTATTATTATTTTTTAAATGATATTAAATATAAGGGTATAAATCTAATTTTATAAATTTATATTAAAGTGTGGAAAAATATATTACGGATAAAAATGTATCCATGATGGACCCCAGAACACCCTGATAGGGGATGGGGGAATTAGGGTGTCAAATATTTCTTCTCAAGTGACGGTTCATTTTCCTATGTTGATGGGAACCTATTAAAATTGTATGATAGTAATGTTCTATAATTAAAACATTCACATGAAGTAAGAAAACATATAAATTTTACATGGTTCACTACTAAAGGCTAGTGTAAGGAGAATACACCGACGGTGTGTCAGTCATACCTAAATAAATTATTCTTCACTAGATGTGGAATAAAAAATTTCATATATAGTCACTATATTATAAGAATAGTGCCTTTATTATATTTTAGGGATAGCACACTCCGTCCCTTATAACACTTATGTCAACTCCCCCTAGCTCAATGTCATGAGATAATTATAAATTAGTTTATCATCTTGAAGGTCTATTTAATTGATTGACATTAATGTCTTTGTCCCTATTTTAAAATGAGACTCTTATTGCATTCAATACCTGAGTTGATGCACTTTTAAATCCTTATTCATAGAAAAATAGATATTTTAAAATTCATTTCAGGACGCTCCTTCGTAAAGCGAACTCCTTCATGAAGCACCCATGCATTCATGGGACAAACATCCATCACAAATCTCACTGAGTCAATGTGATATACCCCATAATCGTGAAGCTCTCTTTACTCATAATAATAAGTATCAGTCAACACAAAATAGTTATTTTCATGATGATTGAGTTCACTTATAAACCTAGACTCATGGAGCTCACCTAGCTTCATGAAATAAATGAGATTCTAGACTTTCCCTGAAAACATTTCATGTGAAGTGAAGAGAGGTATCATTTTATTTATATGATCGGAATTCACGATGCTCCACCACCTCTAACGTGATTTCCATATCGACTAAAAATATCTTCAAAATCCTCCTACCATCATGATGCTCCCCAAAAACATGACATAGTCATAGAGCTCGCCGCCAACACATTGTGCAGTCATGATTCTTCTATTCTCATATTCATGAGGATCACCATCTTCATTATCATTTACCCACATCCTAATGATCCTCAATCCTATATTCATGAAATTTATTCCTTTACAATTTTTATCAATAATTTATTCCTAAAACAACCCTTCGCGATGCTCACTTCCATCTTTTGATTTTTTACCCAAACAAATTAGCAACCACTAGGAAATGATCCTACCTTCGATACTGTTTCCATATTGTACTCTAATATATCTATCCTTGAAACTCTCTGATCTTGTATTATAGGATTGAAAACAAACATAGAGTATACTTTATGTCCATCAAATAAAAACCTCCATCCCAACAATGTTGGTGAATTTTTATAAATGGGAAAAATTTTTAGTTCAGTGTAAACATGTAGTATGTTTTTCTATGGTATTGAGACTTTTTGGTGATTTTATATAGTTTAGGGAATTTTTTAATATTTTAATTTATTATGTATGAAGTAAATGTATTATCACATATATAATGACAATTTTACAGAGAATAATTGAGTTTACCATACACATGTTTTGTGAGAGTGTTTTGTCATATTTTTTTCATGTTTATATAGAGTTTATGAAATATTATAATTTTTTCATTGAGTATTTGTGTTGAAAAATGTATTAGAATATATTTGTGGATGATTATGAGGAAAATAATTGAGAAGATAAATTTTAAAGTTATTCTTTTAGAAAAAATTATAATTATAATTACTTATTCATGTTTATGAAACTGAGTATGTAAATATTTTACACTCATGTATGAGTATGATGATAGAAAAATGATTTATTACTATGTTTGGGGGTCTATAGATTTCATTGTTTGAAAAAAAAATAGAGGGGATATTATTAAGACCATATAGATATATGGAAATATTGTTGTGACCTATGACAAATTTAATATATAGGTGGAGATCATTGGTTGAGTAAGATGAAGTGGATTTTAAATGTAACACCTTGAAATTATAAAAAAATATTACATTTGATGTCTTTTATGACACGCAACACCATGTATAGAAAGGAATATAACAATCAGATGCATTATGATATTTTTAGATTTATATAAATTCAGTATTTACAATAGAAAACATTACATATATAAAAGATCTTAATTTTTTTAGAAAGAACAAAAATTTTATCATTATCTATATAGAAAGCAGATGTTATCTTGGGTTACATGTAACAATGACATTCTATGATGACTTTCATAACAAGCAAGATCTGGTTTTACCATACAATAATGTATTGAAAAAATATTATTATTCAATATAGTAATATATAATCTTGATCTTCAATTAGTGTTTATTAATACTATTAAATAACTTAAAAGAATATATTCATGAATTTATTGGATAAAAATTAATTCTAAATGAATATAAAATAAATGTTTTTATAAAAAATGTTTTCATACCCCCAAAGGCGCTTTGTATTAATAAATTAAATTAATTACAATTATTGAATTATATTAATGAAATATATATTATATATTCAATCAAATATTTTTTACACTCATCCAATGCATTCATCAGTCATAAGATATAACAAATCCAATTTTATGCATAAAAGTCTACATTTTTCAATAAAGGCTTTTTTTCTTCCTTTTAATGACACACCTATTATTAAAATAACTTTTGACACATTTAAAAATATTATTTGTCAAAATAAATTTCATTTTTGAAAATTTAATATCAAAATTATCATAGGATGATATTTTTATATTTTTTGTGAATTTTTATTTTTTTGATAAATAGTAATAAATTCTAAATTTTAACTGAAAACATTCTTTTCCTAGAATTAATTTATTGTGTAAAATTATATATTTAATTGTTTTTAAAGTATTATTACTTTAATTTTACTTTTATTAATACAATATTTTTATTTTTAATAATTTATATTCTGAATTTAGATACTAAAACATAGTGAACGTTTAAACATTTTCACTTTAAAAACATGCTTTACTATCCCATCTACATGATAAATTTTAAATTAATCTATGCACATATATGATGTGAATATGGTAAAATAGAATAAATATTTGTAATAATATTAATTTATAATCTCTATTAATTTTAACTTCATTTTTACTGAAATTATTATTGAAAGTAATTAAAATTAATTACAGCCATTAAGATAAAAACTAGCTTAATAAGGGACTAAACCTTTAAATTATAAGCCAAAATGTCCTAGAAACATGTACAAAATATAATTTATGTACATATACATACCATATCATCCATTTAAGTAATTTATTTCATTATTTGAGAAACTTGATTTATGGTATACCCCCCATAGTGTTTACCTTTTTATATTTACAAGTATATCAATCCTCCTCCACTATAAAGAGGCACTAACCTATCCCACTTAATCACAGATATCATCCCATTTTCTTATCCAAAAACTACTCAAATAATCTCCCAAATTACTCACATAATCATATAATCCTCAATTTTGAAGAATTAAAACCATGTATGACTTTTATTATAAACCAAAATGGGTTACCTGAATAAAAGGTAACATCCTTCAACAATCAATTTTGCTTCATTTCTTTATCCACCCCTTAAATTATTTATATTTCATGCTATATAATAACATTAGTATACTTAATATACTAATAATATTTTATCTTAATGTTACGAAACACACTTTTACACTCATCCTTTAAATGGGATACGGAATCATTTTTGTGTGTAGGGTAGACTACTGCCTCCCAAACCAATGTCGTTCGTTCTTCCATTACCAACTTTCTAGGTTGTAAATAATGATGGATTTATAGTTTATATTTTATATTTATAATATTTATAATTAATTTGTGATTATTAAATTTTTATATAACACATTCCTTCATATTTTCCATTTCGTGGGAATATGATAACCTCGTTTGTGGATGTGTGGACTACCGCCTCCTCAAAGCAATGCGATTCATTCACATATTACATGGAATGTATTAAGGAAAGTTTTAATAAAATAATTATATATGTGTATAAATATATATCATAAATATGATAATAAAATGTTAATATACATATATATATCACATAATTTTTAAATATGAGAAGGAAATGGAAGTGGTGTTCTTGTGAACGTTCAGTCTCCCATCCCCATAAACAGTATATTTCATTTTCTATCTCCAAATTTTATGAAATTTTATAAATAAATATATACGGACTATATATTATATTTAAATAATTTTTTACATCATTTATATTATGAAATAATTATCTACACAATAAGAACATAAAAATCAAAATATACTAAATAACAGGACAATTAACACCCGAAATGATGGAAACAAAGGAAGATTATTAACAAATGGGAAATAATATTATATAGGAAGATCACATATGATATTATAAATATTATTATGGTTATTTTATAAATTAATAAAAATACTAATATAATTATATATGATTTTAAATTTCATTTAACCAAAAGGGACTGTATGGTAAGGGTATTTCTAGTATCACTTTTATTTATCTTTGACATAAGTCTTTTTCACCACTCATTTATTTTGTGTGGTATATAAACTCCACTATGACATTTTTTATCAGTAATTTAATTTATTTCATTATATTAAAATTTTCAATTGAAATTATTCTTTTACAGATCTCTTAATTAAAAATTTACGCAAGTAGTAAGGGATTTCATCTTGATTTTCATTCCATTGAGACATAATTATTATAATTCCCCAATTCACTTTAATGTGGTGTATATAATTCACCTTTGTTAATTAATATCATGATTCAGTCATATTTTGGGGTATTATATATTTATATTTTAATTATATCATCCAAGGGGGTTTGACTTGAAAATTAAAATCTAGTAAAATTTATCTTTGCAATCTCACATTCTTTAGTGATTTCTAACTTTGTCCTGAAACAATCACTTCTTTAGAAATATTTTCCATTAGAAACATTTATTTTATATATTAATAATATTATGGGATGGGTATAATTATTTCCTAAACCATATATCATTTTTACGTATAGTGTATACTTGAATGTAATTAGATTGATTGGAGAAATATTGGTATATCTGTATCTTTTACTCTATAAGGATATTTGTTAAGGAATATTGTTCAAGAATTAAATTGATTATTAAATATTCGAGGATGAATTTGAACAGGTACAACATTAGCAGTTCATAGTTATATATATCCCTTTGATGCATTAGTAGTCTCATGATATTAATCATTTCTCTAATCATATTGTTTTTTACTCGTTGTATTATAAATCATCTTTTGAAAGGTATTGATAATAAAGGTACCATTTACCTTGGATAAAAGGTGTCCATTAATTAAGAATTTCCTCCATTTAGATTCATTTATTAACTATCCTTGACATTTTATCCTTAAAATTATCTATGTATTTAGTTCATTATCAGTTTATTGATAAAATGGGATGTGTTTTAGTTACTTACCAATCCATATTTATTTTTACATATCTAGTTATATAAATAGAATGTGTACTCAACTATTTACCTTTCCTTGTTGATTATGTTCGTTGATTCATTACTACTTTTATTTTTCTAACCCTTAATAGGCATTTGAGATCACCATTATTTTGTTTCCTTAACCTAAGATATGAAGAATAAATCATTGAATGACCTTTCAAGTATTTCCTTCTTTTCATTTTTTTATATATCATATTTTATTTTTTATTTCCCTAAGTAATATGGGTATCATGTATACAATCAAAAAATTTCAAAACTACTAAACTAATAGGTCCTTTGAGATTATATTCCTTGTAATAATTCCAATTGAATAAATTGAGGTACAATCTTTGGGCTTCTGGGAATGGAATGTTATAATTTTTACCAACAAATTTTTAACAGCAACCATGGAAATTAGATTTGGGAAAACCTTGATTAAGGAACATAACCCGAAGATAGACTTTGAGGATTATAATATTATTACATATGTCTTCATTGACTTATGATTATGGATACCATCACATGTTTATGATATTATTATCAATCATATGTTCTATGTCTTAAACACTACTTTTTAGGTTTTATGTAATGGTATTATACTAATATTAAGAAAATCTTGGGGAATGTTATGTAATGTATAAGTTTTAGTAGAAAAATTTATTTGAGGAATAATGACTTCACATTTTATAAACATAAATTTAAAGGTATCTATATCCTTTAGGGTTCATATTATTAGTAATGATATAAGGCCCCGGCCTTAAACATCTCTTAATATTGAATTAAATGAATAATTCACATTGAGGATCTTTTTAGGTTTAGATTTTTAGAGAATTAGAACATAACTACTACATCTCAAAAGATTACAAAGTAGACACTTCTACTAAGTTTCCATAGTATAAAAAAAACTCTTAAAAAGAAACATGTCTAGTCCCAAGTTTTATATAGCATGACTTTCCTTTGATCCCATCCTTGACCCTATTCCACATTGGGTCCTGAAAAAGCATTTCATAAAAAACTTGGGGTTAGCATAAAGAGCTCAGTAAGGGATACACAAAGAATGAAAACTGTTAGTTTATCAAAACAACAAGTAAACCATGTATACTTTATCAAAGTAATACTTTTCACCTTTATGAATTAGTAAAAACTCTTCACCGACTAAAAGATCATTACTTACCCTTTTGTAACCAAAATATTACCATAAAACCCATAAAATGATCACATAACATATAAAGGTAACTTGGGACATAAACATACTTAAGTGGAAAAACCATACGGTCAACTTCCACACATATCACTTAATGGAATAGCCATATGGCCAACTTCCATACATACTTAATGGAATATCCATACGGCCGACTTCCATACCCAATGCATTGGAGGTTATAACGTAACCTCCCGTCCAAGTATTCACGGCACCACCCATCATAATGTCCAAGTACCATTATTACACATAAAATATTAAAAATAAAAACATTTCAATAACAACATTTCATTTGCAATCACAATAAGTAATTCCCAGATATTGAATTAATCAATCCATTTTCAAAAACCATTTAAAATAGATTTTTGAATCAAAGTGTCCCATACCACATTGAAGATTTCAATGGAATTATAATTTTTAAACATTTATGTACATATAAATAAATACTTAAAACCATTTTGAAAACATGGACATTAAATATAAAGATTTATAATAATAAATCTTTAAAACATTTAGAATGATATTTTTGTTAAAGAGTGTTTAACAAAATGAGAGACTCTTGAATAAAAATAATTGCGGAATAACATTTAATCCAAACTTTATAATATCATGAGAATAAAGGGATTCGTGATATAATATGTCAAAGGACAGTATACATGCCATATAAGAGTGAATTGGTGCATAACAACAATGAAGTCTCAAAAGAAATGTAAAATGAGATGAAATCCATTATAAAGAAGGTATCCTTAAATTAAGGATAGTTCAATCTCATAATTATGTGTGACAAATATAAATACACCCAATATAAGTGGATATTAAGTGTAAAACAATAAAATGTCATTCACACATATTCAAAGGATGACATATACAATAACTATATGTTGAACCCAAAGAAATCGAAATTGGGTTAAGAAGTTCCCTTGGTAAAATTCGACAGCCTAACGGCGTCACATAAAATTTTACAAAAAGGGTTGATGAGAGAGATAAAGGGGATCTCATCACTGGGACATAAAATTTACATAAATAAGGATATAGAAGAACATATCCCAACATAATATTATGTGAATTAAAAGACATAACAAAAGAAGTCTTTTAAAAAAAGGAGGGTGAAAGGTCCCCTTACCGAGTTGGGTAAATTTCGAAAAGTGCACCCCATGGAAGAAGGGTCATACAATGAAGATGTAAATACCCATAAATGATATTATACTACCCAAAGTTTATAATAATGGGCAGTACATACACCACTCAAAAGAAATAGAGGCAAATGTAGCATAAATGTCACGGGAATAAAAGTGAGATGAAAAATCCCTTACGAAAACTCGGCAGCCTAACGGCGCCACTTAAAACTTCCAAAAAAATGGATTTATTAGATCAAAACGGGTCTCTCATCATATTAACATAAAGTTTACAGACAGAGTAATATAAAAGAACATCCCCCAATATAACAAAGAGGATCTTAAAAGAAGCGACATAAAGGAGAGTACTTTAAAAGAAAGAGAGAGGTTAGATCTCTTACGAAAATTCGGCAGCCTAACGTCACCACTCAAAACTTCCAAAATGGATTGATGAGAGAGAATAGGATCTCTCATCATATGAACATAAAAATTACATTAAGAGTAATATAAAATAAAATCCCAATAACAAGAATGATGAGCATTAGAAGGAATGACATAAAAGAGTGTACTTAAAAAGAAAGAGAGGAGTAAGATCCCTTACCTCGGGTCCAACTTGACTCGGTCGTTCTTTAATCTCTTGAATAATAAACTTGAGTTAATTTATACTTCCTTAAGAACCTTTTTCAAGTTCATTATTACTTTTATATCACTTATTACCATGTCATATACATTATGTAATCATTTAAGTTAATAATGTTTGTTTTGTCGATACTTGGTTCTTAAGTCGAAAGTGGACTTCTTACAATTACATGTTGTTCGTGTGGTCAAAGGTTCATTATATCCAGGATTGTATTCATCATGTATATATCATATATATCATATATATCCAGTATATTCATGCATTTATAATATTACATAACATTTAGAGTTAAGAAATGAAATGCACCGTTCATGGAGATGGTAAGTCGTATGTACGCATGAACGCTACTTCCATTTCTATTTCATATTTAATGGAATTAAATCATAATGATACATAATAGTATTTTAAATCAAGTATGGTATCATATATAATATCATTAAATATGTCCTTTATACGTACCACATATGGTATTAACGAATCAAATCACTTTGAGGGGGCGGTACTCCGCACTTCCTTAAATGAAGATATCGCGTTTATCCATAATGGAAACCATAAAGGTATGCCATAAATGAAAAATACAAAAGCTTAAGTAAAACATAAACATATTAGATATCATATATAAATATAGTGTCATCTTAATGGACACCTTTGAAGGTGTTAGAAGAATGTTGAACAATCATCGTTTCGGGAGGCAGAAATTCGCCATCCACGGAAACAGTATGTTCTTTAACCAATAGATGTAGGTTTGTGTAAGTGTAGCTCGAAACCTTCTTATGAAAACATAATAGTATATTGAAGATACTGTAGTGGTTACAAAATAAATTAATAAAAAGAGTTTAGGGGGTTGGAGAAGCAAAATAAAACAAAAGGACTCAAGCGAAGACATTACCTTACAATCGGGTAACTTCCATTGATTTGAGCTCAAAGGCTTCCTTGGAAGGGATTCTGCCCAAAGTGAGGCTTCAAGGAGTTATAGAGGGGTGTGGAGAGACAAAATGGGCAGGGTTTGTCCGAGCCATAGGCTTTGGGAGTGTGGGTAAGGAGGTAGAGGTGGGGGCCTTTTATAAGAGGAGAGGAGGGGCACTCTTGTAAAGTTACAAAATGTTACTTTATTTTCAAAAGCATTTCGGATTTTAAAGGTCCCACATTAATGTATTTCGAGAATAAGGTGATAAGGGTTCTAACTCCACTCATCCAATATGTTTTGGACATGTGTAGGTCTTATATATTACATTATCTTTCCATTTTATTTAAATCGTTTAATAATGAGGTCATCGCTGCATCATCATGATGTCATTAATAATTTAATTGATTTAATGTCTAAAAATTATAAAAAAATTACTATGATGTATGAAATATTTTTATATTTCCAATGACTATTTATAGTCAAAACTATGACTTGTATAACACCATGTAAAAATTGTTTTAGTAAGACATCTCATGTTTGTATCATTTTTACTTTAACATTAAATAAAAAGATATTTGTATCATTTTCCAAACAAAGTGGCTCCATTGGGTCCCCAAGTTTACCCATGGATTTTTCCTGTCGGCCATGACACATCCAATGAGGTTAGGACATGTTTCTAGGTCATTTCATTTTATTAAAACATTATTCTTACCACAAACTAAACTAATTACCTATAATCGCGATTAAAAACTTAATAAGTTACTATTCACCAAAAAATTATTTTTATCCCATTGAACCACATTTTACTTCTTAATGACAACCATGTATGTTGGATTTTTGAAATTCAAAACACAAAGATGGCAAAATTTCATTTAAACGGAAAAATCAGTTTTTATAAGTACCACTTAGTGGTTTCACTATTCATCAAAAATTGAAGTTTTTCAAAAAAATCCCAGAAATTCACCCTAATCTATATTTGATATTCCAAATTCAAAAATTATGTCTATTTTAAAAAATTCAAAACATATAAGTTTCATTAATTAATTTAATAATTAATTCCTGTTGTCAAAACAAATAGCGTGTTTTTATGAAACAAAATGTATCAAAATATTGACACTAGTTTAAGTCTGATTTCAAAGTGAAATTAATTCCATCGACCACTATTGGATTAAATGGTAAAAATATATTCTAATTTCACTTTAAAACCAATTCAAAAGATAATCTAATCATATAAATAAATTATATTAAAAAGAGGTTTTGAATTAAAATACAACATTTTTCACTATTCATTAAAAATTGAACTTTTTCGGAAAAATACCAAAAATTTACACAAAGTAAACTTTGATGTCCCGATTCTAAAGAAGAATTTTATTTTGTCAAATATAACACATAAAATTGTCAAAAGTGGATTTAAAATAGGTTTTCCATCAAAAGGCGGTTAATCGACCTTTTAACGAATATTAGAATGTTTACGCTTAAAATTGGATTCATTCGCATTTTTAATACTCTAACATTTATTGTAAAAAGTAAAAATATTTGACAAACATATATAATCATTTGATAGTTAGTTCTATTCATTCCCTCCATTACAACGGCAAGGCGTTAACTACCATTTAAAATAATATTATTTTATTATTAGAGTGCAACGTAAGATTCCCAAGGAACTCGTTGTTGCGTATTGGGTACGCCATCGAGCATAGCATCCCCTTTAAAGTAATATTAATATTTTATTCACAAATATGGATAAATATGAAAATGTCATGTTCTTTATTTACCTGGGGTGTTACATCCTTCCCCCCTTTTGGGAATTGCGTCCTCGCAATTTTTAAAATTGATCTTGGAAACATCCTTGAAAGTCCCACATCGGAACAAGAGTCGGTAAAACAATTACTTTAAAATAAAGGAAGGTAAGTACAGAGGTCACCCGAGTTAACCCATACTAGGATTCCATGTAGAAAAACATGGACATGGAATAAAAAGCAAAGGGTCATGTTCTTGAGGGAGAGTGATAGTAAACATGTCTAGGAGAAAGTTAACCATAAGAAAATCACAAACTTGTGATGGGTTAAACGGTATTCGATTCCCCAGTAGGAAAAGTTAATAGACAACATTATTATTCTAAGTTACTTTTTATTGAGGAATTTATTCATAAGGAAACATAATCACTTATCATGTTTACTTTCAACTTTTACTAGATTCCTTAATCAAACTCATATTTTTTTCCAAAAGACGAGTATTTAGGGAGACTTGTTCACATTAAGAGTACTATAATCAACTTATAGAGAATCACCTAATCCACCAAAAAGAACTATATACTTCTCATATCATTAGACCTTAACCAAAACCAAAACCAAAAAGGTTAGTACAAGGTTAGATAATCCACAAAAGGATAACCCTTTAAAAGAAAATCTATGCTTAATCTCCAAAATTTGTCCAACAAAACCCAAAGTTCCACGAGGACCTTCCGATAAACAATTTGTCCATAAAATTATTCAAAGTAAACCAATCTCAGATTGAAACCCAAATATTTGAAGGATTTAGTCACATAGTCTTCCAAGTTAAATCGTAACATTTATCTCCAAACAACATCAGTTGATCCTAAAGTCTCTTATTGAAAAGTAATTAACCTAATCACATATCCTCCATGATTGGTTAATCATTTTCATAAATAACCCAAAATCAACTTACTCTTAATTCATAAAATCATATAACTAAAAAGAATCAGTCAAACTAACCAGGTACTTCACGTAGTCCAGTGGTAGGCGATAAATACCAGTTGCACTTTGGTTGTGGGTTCGATTCCCGCATCTTTGTCTGATGCAACGGGTAGTCACACGGTCTGCGTGTTGTCCTTTTTCAAAAAATATATCATTCTCAAAACATTTCCCAAATCGAGATAAAATCTTCAAAAATAAACATAACATATTTTAACCACAAGTTTATCTCATGCCTTTCATTTTCCATCATAACATATAATAACCCATAATTACCTCAAAAGTAAGGAACATATAAACCCTAATGGTTACCTTTATAATTATTACCTGAACTTCCACATCGACTGGTCATCTCGTACATGATGCATTATAGAACATACCAAGGTTCAAGTGGTTGATCATGACTCCTTGATAGTTGGTTTAGAACAACCATGAGTTTCCTCATTGAATACCCCATTTCATCCAGTCTCTTAATCAGAGAACCACCACAGTTTCCTTCAAACCAATTGTCACTTTGGTGCCTACTAGATCCAGCCATTTAATAAACCCAAAAAGGTCAGTGTGAGTATATCAACATAACCATCATGTAATAATGAGTAAGATAAACACTAAGATATACTTATTCATTCACATTATCTAAAAACTATGACACATTCTAAAATCCTAGCCAATATGGTAATGTCACTTATGCTTAATGAATACCCTAACCTCTAAAGTTATCTAAACTGACCTTTGATACCAACTATAAGGCCCTAGCCTTAAACATCTCTTAATATTGAATTAAATGAATAATTCACATTGAGGATATTTTCGGGTTTAGAGTTTTAGAGAATTAGAACATAACTACTACATCTCAAAAGATTACAAAGTAGACACTTCTACTAAGTTTCCGTAGTATAAAAAAACTCTTAAAAATAAACATGTCTAGTCCCAAGTTTTATATAGCATGACTTTCCGTTGATCCCATCCTTGACCCTATTCCACATTAGGTCCTGAAAAAACATTTCAAAAAAAACATGGGGTGAGCATAGAGAGCTCAGTAAGGGATACACAAAGAATGAAAACTGTTAGTTTATCAAAACAACAAGTAAACCATGTATACATTATCAATGTAACAATTTTCACCTTTATGAAGTAGTAAAAACTCTTCACCGAATAAAAGATCATTACTTACCCTTTTGTAACGAAAAGATTACCATAAATCCCATAAAATGATCACATAACATATAAAGGTAACTTGGGACATAAACATACTTAAGTGGAATAACCATACGGTCGACTTCCACACATATCACTTAATGGAATAGCCATATGGCCAACTTCTAAACATTATTATTGTAATAGCCATACGACCGACTTCCGTACCCAATGCATTGGAGGTTATAACGTAACCACCCATCCTGGTATTCATGGCACCACCCGTCATAATGTCCAAGTACCATTATTACACATAAAATATTGAAAATAAAAACATTTAAATAACAACATTTCATTTGAAATCACAATAAGTAATTCCCATATATTGAATTAATCAATCCATTTTCAAAAACCATTTAAAATAGATTTTTGAATCAAAGTGTTCCATACCACATTGAAGATTTTAATGGAATTATAATTTTTAAACATTAATATCCATATAAATAATCACTTAAAACCATTTTGAAAACATGGACATTAAATATAAAGATTTAGAATAATAAATCTTTAAAACATTTAGAATGATATTTTTGTTAAAGAGTTTTTAACAAAATGAAAGACTCTTGAATACAAATAATTGTGGAATAACATTTAATCCGAACTTTATAATATCATGAGAATAAAGTGATTCATGATATAATATGTCAAAGGACAGTATACACACCATATAAGAGTGAATTTGTGCATAACAACAATGAAGTCTCAAAAGAAATGTAAAATGAGATGAAATCCATTATAAAGAAGGTACCCTTAAATTAAGGATAATTCAATCTCATAATTATGTGTGAAAAATATAAATACACCCACTATAAGTGTATATTAAGTGTAAAACAATCAAAGTTAATTCACACATATTCAAAGGATGACATATTCAATAACTATATGTTGAACCCAACGAAATCGAAATTGGGTTAAGAAGTTCCCTTGGTAAAATTCTACAGCCTAACGGCGTCACATAAAATTTTAAAAAAATGGTTGATGAGAGAGATAAAGGGGATATCATCACTTGGACATAAAATTTACATAAATAAGGATATATAAGAACATATCCCAACATAATATTATGTGAATTAAAAGACATAACAAAATAAGTCTTTTAAAAAAGGAGGGTGAAAGGTCCCCTTACCGAGTTGGGTAACTTTCGAAAAGTACACCCCATGGAAGAAGGGTCATAAAATGAAGATGTAAATACCCATAAATGATATTATACTACACAAAGTGTATAATAATGGGTAGTACATACACCACTCAAAGGAAATAGTGTAAAACATAGCATAAATGTCACGGGAATAAAAGTGAAATGAAAAATCCCTTACGAAAACTCGGCAGCCTAACGGCGCCACTTAAAACTTCTAAAAAATGGATTTATGAGATCAAAACGGGTCTCTCATAATATTAACATAAAGTTTACAGAAAGAGGAATATAAAATAACATCCCCCAACATAACAAATAGGAGCTTAAAAGAAGTGACATAAAGGAGAGTACTTTAAAAAAAAGAGAGAGGTTAGATCTCTTACGAAAATTCGGCAACCTAACGGCGCCACTCAAAACTTCCAAAATGGATTGATGATAGAGAATAGGGTCTCTCATCATATGAACATAAAAATTACAATAAGAGTAATATAAAATATCATCCCAATAACAAGAATGATGAGCTTTAGAAGGAATGATAGAAAAGAGTGTACTTAAAATGAAAGAGAGGAGTAAGATCCCTTACCTCGGGTCCGAATTGACTCGATCGTTCTTTAATATCTTGAATAATAAACTTGAGTTAATTTATACTTCCTTAAAAACCTTTTTCAAGTTCATTATTCCTTTTATATCACTTATTACCATGTCATAGACATTATGTAATCATTTAATTTAATAATGTTTGTTTTGTCGATACTTGGTTCTTAAGTCGAAAGTGGACTTCTTACAATTACATGTTGTTCGTGTGGTCAAAGGTTCATTATATATAGAATTTTATTAATCATGTATATATCATATATATCATATATATCCAGTATATTCATGCATTTATAATATTACATAACATTTAGAGTTAAGAAATGAAATGCACCGTTCATGAAGACGGTAAGCCGTACGTACGCATGAACGCTACTTCCATTTCTATTTCATATTTAATGGAATTAAAACAAATGATACATAATAGTATTTTAATTACAGTATGTTATAATATATAATATCATTAAATATATCCTTTATACGTACCACATATGGTATTAACGAATCAAATCACTTTGAGGGGGCGGCAGTCCGCACTTCCTTAAATAAAGATATTGCGTTTACCCATAATGGAAACCATAAAGGTATGACATAAATGAAAAATACATAAGCTTAAGTAAAACATAAAAATATTAGATATCATATATAAATATATTTTCATCTTAATGTCCACATTTGAAGGTGTTATAATAATGTTGAACAGTCATCGTTTCGGGAGGCAGAAATTCTCCATCCACGGAAACAGTATATTCTTTAACCATTAGATGTGGGTGTGTGTAAGTGTAGCTCAAAACCTTATTATAACAACATCCTAGTATATTTAAGATACTTTATTTGTTACAAAATGAATTAATAAAAATAGTTTAGGGTGTTGGAGAAGCAAAATAAAACAAAAGGACTCAAGCGAAGACATTACCTTACAATCGGGTAACTTCCTTTGATTTGAGCTCAAAGGCTTCCTTGGAAAGGATTCTGCCCAAAGTGAGGCTTAAAGGAGTTATATAGGGATGTGGATAGACAAATTGGGCAGGGGTTGGCCGAGACAAAGGCTTTGGGAGTGTGGGTAAGTAGGTAGAGGTGGGGGCCTTTTATAAGAGGAGAGGAGGGGCACTCTTCTAAAGTTACAAAATGTTACTTTATTTTCAAAAGAGTTTCAGATTTTAAAGGTCCCACATTGATGTATTTCGAGAATAAGGTGATAAGGTTTCTAAATACACTCATACAATAGGTTTTGGACATGTTTAGGTCTTAGATATTACATTATCTTTCCATTTTACTTAAATCGTTAAATAATGAGGTCATCGTTGTATTATCATGATGTCATAAATAATTTAATTTATTTAATATCTAAAAATTATAAAAAAAATACTATGATGTATGAAATATTTGTATCTTTCCAATTATTATTTATAGTCAAAAATATGACTTGTATAACCCCATGTAAAAATTATTTTACTAAAACATCTCATGTTTGTGTCATTTTTACTTTAACATTAAATAAAAAGATATTTTTGTCATTTTCCAAACAAAGTGGCTCCATGGGGTCCCCAAGTTGACCCATGGATTGTCTTGGTCGTCCATGACACATCCAAGTAGAGTAGGACATGTGTATAGGTCATTTAATTTTATTAAAACGTTATTCTTACCATAAACAACACTAATTACCTCTAATCGCGATTAAAAACTTAATAAGTTACTATTCACCAAAAAAATTATTTTTATCCCATTGAACCACATTTTATTTCTTAATGAAAACCATGTATGTCGGATTTTTGAAATTAAAAACACAAAGATGGCAGAATTTCATTTAAACGGAAAAATCAGTTTTTATAAGAACCACTTAGTGGTTTCACTATTCATCAAAAATTGAAGTTTTTGAGAAAAATCCCAAAAATTCACCCTAAGCTATATTTGATATTCTGAATTAAAAAATGATGTCTATTTTACAAAATTAAAAACATATAAGTTTCATTAATTAATTTAATAATTAATTCCCGCTGTCAAAACAAATAGTGTGTTTTTATGAAACAAAAGTTATCAAAAGATTGACACTAGTTTAAGTCCGATTTCAAAGTGAAATTAATTCCATCGACCACTATTGGATTAAATGGTAAAAATATATTCTAATTTCACTTTAAAACCAATTCAAAAGATAATCTAATCATATAAATAAATTAGATTAAAAAGAGGTGTTGAATTAAAATAAAACATTTTTCACTATTCATTAAAAATTGAACTTTTTCAGAAAAATACCAAAAATTTACACAAAGTAAATTTTGATGTCCCGATTCTAAAGAATAATTTTATTTTGTCAAATATAACACATAAAATTTTCAAAAAGTGGATTTAAAAGAGGTTCTCCATCAAAAGGAGGTTAATCGACCTTTTAAAGAATATTAGAATGTTTACGCTTAAAATTGGATTCATTCGCATTTTTAATCCTCTAACATTTATTGTAAAAAGTAAAAAATATTTGAAAAACATATATAATCATTTGGTAGTTAGTTCTGTTCATTCCTTCCATTACAACGGGTAGGCGTTAACTACCATTTAAAAAAATATTATTTTATTATTAGAGTGCAACGTAAGATTCCCAAGAAACTCGTTGTTGCGTATTGGGTACGCCATCGAGCATAGCATCCCCTTTAAAGTAATATTAATATTTTATTCACAAATATGGAAAAATATGAAAATGTCATATTCTTTATTTACCTGGGATGTTACAAATGACATCATAGTAACAGTCAAATAATATTATTATAATTTGTAAAATATAGGTTGTTTTTAAAAGCATATAAAAAAGGTTATTTAATGATTCAATTCCAAGGATGTCGATGGCATTTTTGGTAAATTAATCAGAATAAAGTTAATATAGTTTATAAAAGAGAAAATACACATAAATGTTGAGAAGACGTTGATTTTTCCAAGATGGTGGGGTTTATACCCATGATTTAAGGAACACACCTACCACTAGCATACGCAATGACCTTATTAATATGTCATTTTTTAATTTAAACAATATTACAGACAAATATTAATAATTAACTAGTAGTATTACTTGATTTGGTTTATAGATTAATATATTATCCATACTATTTTTGTTAAATATTTAGATATAGATATAATGACTTGTTTTATGGATTTTATGATTCATTAAAAGTAAATTTTAGTGCTTCAGACATAATTGTTTTTATTCATTTCATTGAGTAAAGGGATAAATTTAAAGTTGATCAAAGCACAACCAAAGAATGAAATTGTGTTTATAAAAATAAATCAAGTAACTCTATTTATTTATAAAAAAAGGTAGTAGAATAATAACTCAAAATTATGAAAATGATTTAAAAAAATTATCTTGATACCATAATATTTTTTGAATAGATATCCTTCTAAATAATCATAGATTTATAGTTTTGAGGCCTTAAACTTTACATTCATTATTCACATGTTTGAAATAAATGACACTAATACTTTTCTATAATTACTTATAATTTTACTCTTATTACATATCTTTACTTTCCAAAGATGTTATCCTACATGGATACTGAGTCACGTGACATTCTTTCTCTAATTTTTCTCTTATTAAGAGGATATTTTATCAACCCTTCTCATGATATGGGATTTTAATGATGGTGTTTTCAAATGTAAAAACACAGATTGTAGTTATAATGTTAAATTTATGAGGATGAAATTTATTTTATATTCGGAGAATGTAACATCCCAAAATTTTAAAATATGGATATAGTACTTGATTTCCTGTATGTCACAAAACACAAAATGTATAAAGGAATATAAAACCCGAGAAATTATAATATATTAATATTTATATAAATTCATTCTTCAAATGGAATATATTATATGAAAAATAATCTTATCTTTCATTAAACACAATATAAATTTTATCTTCCTCTACGTGGGACACCGAGGTTATCTTATGTTACATGAAAAAATTATTTTCTTCATTGGCCTTCATAACACAAAGACATATTTTTAAGAAATAAAACAATATATTTTAAAAATATTATAATTTAATATATTAATAAATAACCTATTCATAAAATTGGTGGTTATGAAAATTATTATCTAATTTATATTAATTTATGTTTTAATTCATTGGTTACCATGTAATTATAAATGAATATAAAAACTAATTGAATTTAAAAGAATTCTTTTTATAGAAAACTATTTTCATACATCCAAAGATGCTTTGAATTTATAAATTAATTTAACTAATATTATTGAATGATATTAAGTAAATATATATATTATATTTATTCAAATATTTTTTACATTCATTCAATATACACTTTAGGTCTAAGATAAGAACAAATCCAATTTTATGCACAAAAACTATATTTTTCTAAAGGAACTTTTACCACCTTTTAATGGAAAAAAATTTTAAACTAAATTTTGAAACCTTTTAAATTTTTATTTTTTAAAATTAAAATAATTTTTTAATTAATAATTTCAAAATTAGATTAGGGTGCACTTTTGGTATTTCTTCAGTGAAGTTTCATTTTTTGATGAATAGTGAAAAATACTGAATATTAATTGAAAAAAGACTTCTCATCTAAATAATTTATAGTGTCAATTTTATTTAATTAGTTTTAAAGTATAATTTGATAAATTTTACATATATTAGAACAATTTATGTCCTTTTAATCATTTTAATGTTGAATTTACATATGAAATCTTAGTGAACGTTTTAAAACTTTCACTTAGAAACCCCGCTTTCTCATCCAATCTATGGGAATAATATTAACTTAATTTCACAAACTTTTATGAATATAATTTAGTAAAATTGTTTCCATATTTTTCATCATAATAAATTATAATTTAAATAAAGTTCACTTATTTTCCTATCAAAAATATTAGAAAATGAAATTAAAATGAACTACAACGATTAAGAGAAAAACTAGCTTTACAATGGGCTAGACCTTAAACATAAGGGACAAAATTACCTATAAACTTATCCAAAAAATAATCTCTATACTTATCTCCACCCTATACTACCTATTCTCAAAATATTTTCATTATCGATGGCACATGGTGTAAGAGAGACCTCCCAATAGTGTTTACCTTCTTATATTTACAATAATTTTACTCCTACTCAACAATAAAAATTCACTCACCCCTATGACTTATTCACACTAATAAATAGCTTTTTATAATTCAAAACCGACCAAAATAATCTCACGAAATCCCTCCCCTCATCCTAAAATCCTCACTTTTTGAATAAATCCATCCAAGGAAGTATTTTAGAGTAAACAAAATGAAGTTTCCTTGATTAGAGGAAATATTCTTCAAATATAACTTTTTTTTCATTTAAGTAACCACCCCAAAAATTATTTAAATATATTTATTATAAAATATCATGAGTATAAAAATTGTAATATATTTTTTATCTTAAGATTATTACTTCCACCTATACATACATCCATCAAATGGGTTAAACAATCATCGTTCGTGTGTACTGCGGACTACCACCTGATGAACGGATGTCGTACATTCTTCCATGGATTGGGTTCTTCCAAAATTATCATTACTTTGGGTAGAATCATGATTATGGTAGTTATTTATAACTACCTATTTTTTGGTGTCTCTCATGAGTATATCTGTGTGTTTCTGTTATATATTGATTGTTATATCTTGTATTGAGTTGATTGTACTTTTCTCTTCATGTTTAGTGTTTTTGGGGTGTCCTGCTGAGTATTGTTATACTCACCCATGATTGGTAATTTCCTGAATGTGTTGTTTACTATATATAATATGTTTCTTTTGATGGTGTGCTGGGAGGATAGGGAGTAGGTAGAGTATATCTGGATCATGTAATACTAAAGCTTTTAATCAAGATCTTTCTTTTCACTTTGTCCTCTCCCTTAGAGCATGTTGGACTTTTATAGTTTCTATGGGGGCTTGTATTTTTTCCTTATAATAATTTAAGTACACTTATTCTCATACTTTGTTTTCGTAAGTTATATATATTCATTAATTGTTGAATTTTTTTACATTGCTGCATTTTGTGGGCGTAGTGATGTGTGTGTATGTAAATGTACTTTAGTCTAATGTATCTAATTTGTTGGGTATCCCTAATCGGTGATGGTTGTCAGCACCTAATATATTGGAGGTGGTCTTGGGGAATTCATGGGTCAAACCTCGTTCAGTTGGGTCATAAAATTGGGTTTGAAATATATTTTATTTATAACTAAACATATTACCTGATTGGAGAATTTTATTTTGACATGTTATAAAAAAATCATTATAAGATAATAATTCTTTTACATTTGATATATAAATATACATTTTATGTACAGTAACCATTAAAATGTATATGAATATGGATAAATGATATTTTTACTATATTTAATGTAATCTAATTCATTTTAAAGAGATAGAATATGAGAAGAATATTTACAAAAATCAAACCAAGTAATTTCATTAATCCTTATGATCTTATAAAAAGGAAATTTTTTAAAATTTATAGTGATTTTTTAATGATAACCTCTTCATGTCTCTCATTTGACCTAATATATTTTATAAATTTTACACATTATTTTTTAGTTATTTTAATTATTTTAATTTTAATGTAATATCTAATCCATCCCCCCTCTTTTTAGTTCCTTTTATTAAGCTTATTTAAAATATATTCTAAACATTATACACTCATTTAGAGATTACCATCGGTATATCATATAATGAAAACTTTCTATTATAACCTTTTAATTTAATTAATCATGAAAACATGGTCACGTAAAGGACTAATTACCCATATTTTTTAATAGTTATGTATAAAACTATGTATTTGGATAGAGTGTATGGTGTAAAATTTATACATTCCTAATTTTTTATAATATGACCTTCAAACTATACAATGGTAGTTTTTAAAGCCCTGACAAATTTGTGATATGATTTTCCAAGGTGATTTAATAGTTTTAGTTCAATAAAACTTTGTTGAATGTTTTTTGGTTTTTCCCATATATGGGCCTTGATGTTATAAAAATTTAAAAAATCTCCAAGATAATGAATAATGGTTTGGTATTTGGCATAATTTATAATGATTATATTTAGTTAGTAATTGATAATACTCTTTATTCATATTTAAATAAGACCTATAGGTTTTTAACCAATCCAATAAGTCTTGAGTTATAGTTTAATTATTTTTAATAGTTTAAATTTATTTTGTTCAATTGTATGTGGGATTACATTAATTCATTATGCTCTTAAGATAACCACAATTCGAAGATATTATTGATAAAGATATATTATAAGAATAATTACCCTTGATAATGTAGATAAATTTACTAATTTATTCTAATTTATAGATGATTAGTGAATGTAAACTATTTTTATACTATCGAAATATTGGTTGAAGAATGTGAAAATAAAAAAAAATTATATAAAGATACCTGAATTATAAGGGATTAAAAATTAAACATTTTTTAATTTTATAAAAAATAATTGATTTATATTATGAAACCTAACTTATAGGTCTTGATTTATACATGGTTTTTTCTTAAGATCTTGTATTAGCATTATTCATTTGTTATCATGATTTTAAAAAAATTGTGTTCTTTGAATTATTATAATTCAGAGAGATGGTAAAATAATAGAGTCATAAAATAGATTGAACCTAGATTATATAGAGCGATTCATTATTATATTATCATTTATACATAATTATTCAACGTAAAATTTTTGGATTTTATAAAAAATCTATTAAAGGGGTAGTACAAATAATAATTTTTTATTTTATTAAATCACTAAATTAAAATGGAGTAAAAAAATCATTTAAAAAAACTTTCGTTGATGGAAAATATCAATGTACTTAACTAATAATCAACCTTGATCGATTGTAGAGTATCTATATTTGTAGGTCTTTGTTATGAATATTTGAGGAACCATACTTAATACATTCCCTTAATTACATAAATGATTAATAATTATGAATTGGTTAGAGTCTAATATGTTCTTTTTTGTGATTTCCCAAATAGTTCACCACACATCTATATATCATATAGGGATCAAGTTTACTGAAGAGCTTCATTCAACAAGTTGATGAAGCCTTTATGTATTCATAGCTTGTATTTATTGAAAATAATTTAAAACATAATTAGTCTATGATATTATTTTTATGGTTTTATAAATCATGATCTATCATGAAGTTAATGAATAAAAATCATATCATTTTATTTCAATTGATGTAAAGGTATATATTGTACCCACCTCACATTTTTTAGGGTGGATTCCTTAAAATGAATTTTTATTATGTGAAAGGTATTACAAAAATACTCTAGTGGGTTTAGTTGTTAGGTTGTTTTATTTCTAGAGGATGGTTTTCTAGGTAAAGTTTAGGGATATGGTTGTGACAGATTATCTTAACCCTGATTTTAGATAGGGACATTTTTAAAAAAAATTGACCTATAAATGGATATTATTATAAATATTTTTGGGAAATTTTGATAAAATAACAGGATCAACAAAAATATAAAAAAACTAATAAAATTTACAAGACAAAATTTAATATGAAAAACATCTTTATTTTCAATGAAAAAAAAGATGAGGCAAATTGAAAATATCTATTAATATTCAAATAGATTAAAAAATAAACATTTATATCCATAGTTTAGTTCAAAATAAATTTGAGATAAATGTTCAAAAATAATAACCCCCAATACACTTTTGAAGGATCTTTAGATTATCATTCAATGAAAAAATTTCATCACTCAAAGAACATATCCTGAAAAATTTCACCGCATAAAATCTCTCTTCTATTGTTGATATCTTTTTAAATCACCCAAAATTATCCACCCACAGTATCCTATAATATACCTTAACTGACATTGACTCCATATCCATCATTGGTACTCTTTCAATAAAGATCTAACATTTCTCCCATTAGTCTCATGAAATTTTCCGATCAAGATTTTATACAATGTATAAACTATACCCCAAAAAAGTAGGTAAATCCCCATAAAAATGATGTAAATATATATTACCTTTAAAATCATGTTTTTACAAGTCTCTAACATTAAATATTTCTCTAAAAATATATATTAAATTTTAAATAATAATCTTGGGTGGAGTCTAATAAATATATCCCTTAAGAAAAAAAAATAGAAGAATATATCATCTAAGTATATAACTTTGTCGATACAAAGCATGAAGATATAGTTATATATTATAGAAAGTAAACTTGTTTGGATGTATTATGTTTCTAACACATAAATCATATATCATGAATATTTATTACTTATTCTTAATATAAATCAAGGGCTAGTGTTAGTGGAACTAGTGATGTTTTCTTCAACATGTTTGAAGTGTTTTTCACTTTTTTAAATAATTTTGAATATTTTTAAAGATGATTTAGTTTATAGATTATAAATTTTGAATGTTTTGTACAGATCAAGAATATTCACATCAAATATATTCATGTGGTTGATCCAAAGTTCTCACATAGTCACTTTAGAGTTATTCACACTATCTATTTAGAGAAGGTCATGCCATTAATTTAAATTTGGTTGTTTAGTCACTTTAGATTTGGCCATGCGTTAAATCCAAATTCCGTCATGTGGTCACTTTATGAATGGTCATGGGTTTTTTTTTCTGGATCTCTCATGCAGTCTATTGAGTATTGATCATGTCGTTGATCTAGAATTTGTAGCATTATTTATTGTCACTATGGTTGATCGACATGTTTGATTTTATTCCACATGCTATCAATTTTTTTGTAGTTAATACACTAAAAATTTCATCATACAGTGTAATTACCCAACCCCAGCTACCCAGAGTTAGTGCATTATTTTAATACATTGGCATGATTATAAGGAATCAAGTCCCGAAAGACCGATCAGTTTAGCAGTCATGGAAAACAGATTACAAACATTAACGTTACATTACACATTCTAACAAACAACAAAAAAAATAATCCTTTTATAATTCCATTGTTCCCTTAGCTTAACCCTCCATCTCAAGCATAAAGCACTTCTTAGGATCCTGAAAAAATAAAACATAAGAAAGGGGTGATCTCAAATGCTCAGTAAGGATAACAATATAGCAGAAACTTCCATAAATAAGCATAAACATTTAAGGAAATGTATAAAACTAAAACAAAATCCATTTCAATATAAACTTCATCATAATATGGAAAATATGAATCAAAATAATTCCATTTACTTACTCACATTGATATTCTACTAGTTGAATAATCACATGCAATATCAATAGACACTTTCATAACGATGGAATGCATAATGCCAAACTTTCATAACTACATAGTCAAGGACTTGTGCCAAGACTACAAATAATATTTTGTCAAGGCCTTTTTCCAAGACACTAGTTTTTCTCATGATACCTACCAATTCATCAAGGGTCTATATCAGGATCCACCTGTCCCTTACTAAATACAATGCATTCCTCATATTAAAAGGTTTAAACATAACATAAACTTTCGTATTAAAAATACCATAAGAAATTTCAACAATTTATCCATAAAACATTAATGGTATAAAAATAACACATCCATAGTCAAACATATCACAAAGCCTTCAATAAAATATGGATGATTTGTATCATAATAAATCAGCATCAAACAAGTTTAAAATCCATAAAATGATGTTGACATAGATGAAAGTGATTTGTAAAACTCTTTGAGTGAAATATTCCTTTTTCATGAAAACATTTAAAAGTCACACAATTTAAGAAGGAAGATATTTAAATAAATTTTTGAATCAAAGTGTCTCATACCAATTTGAAAATTTTGAAAGGAATTAACATTTTAAAAACATCCATTTCCATATAAATAAATCCTTAAAAACCATTTTGAAAACATGGACATTAATGAGAATGATTTAGAAGAATAAATATTTAAAACATTTTAAATGATGATTTAGTAAAAGAGTTTCTTAAAAGAATCATTTTTGAAATGTATTTTATGAATCACGGGAATGGATAATAAATATTCGCCAGAAAATACTTACACATAGACAATCTTGGATAATAATGAAATTGAGGAATTAACCCTTACCTCGCACTTTCCTTTAGTCGAGGGTACGTTTAACCTCTTGTATAATGGCCATTTTATGTTATTAGATTATACCCGAACTGTATTCATATCTATTATATCATAAATGATTCATTTATTACTTTATACTACCCATTTAATATTTATTTTCATGTTAAATTAACATTTTGGGTAATAATCGCTTTCTTTATCGTATGTATTTTAACTTGTTATTCTTGATCATATCATTTAGATCACGATTTAAATACATTAAGAATACAAAACTTGATTCATATATCATGTATATTTAGAATATAAATATTTATAATAGATATATATATATATATATATGTGAAATTGAAAACACTGTTTATGGATATGGTAGGCCGTATGTACGCATAAACGTTGTTTCTGTTTTCATACCGTATTGAACGGAAGTAAGTGAATAAGAAATATGTAAGTACATAAATACATACACACACAGAAATATATATATATATATATATATATATATCTAGTAGCATGATTATGTCATATATTACATACTTATTAGTAATATATATTTTTATAATCATCGATGAATTGTGAACGTGGAAATGAATCTCATCGTGTCGTGGGGACGGTAATCCGTACGTACGTACGAGCAACAATATAATTTCCTTAAAGGTGTGGAATTGGATGGTATATTAATTTTACATAGACATTAGCATTTTATTTCCATTATTTATATACATATTACACATCATTATATCCATCCAAATAACATAGTGTTGAATAACAAATTACACCTCGATGTGGAGATAGTAAGTTGTACGTACACACGCATGGTGACATTATCATTCATAGGATGGATAGAATAATGAATATGGTTATGCCCTATTTATAATAACATCACATTATATATAAGGTACTGGATTAATTATTTTGTTATGGTAATAACATGGAAAGAGTAAGTGTAAGAATAAAATAACTTGAATGAGGGTGGTGAAATCATTACCTCTTCTTCGGGTTCTTCCTTTTGATTTGATCAAAAGGCCTCCATAGGTTGGATTTCTGACCAAAGTAAGGACTCCAGGGTGAATGTATTATAGTTGGGAGGATATTAGGTCAGGTTTTGGCGTAGCCAAATGGATTTTTAGGTGTGAATTTGAGAAAATGAGAACTGCCCTTTTATAATAGGGGTCAGGGGCACCATAGGAAAAACTTAAACTATTATTTTATAATAAATTCATTTACAGTTTATAATGGCTAAAAAATTAATTTTTTAAAGAATAAGGTGGGTATGGGTCTAAAAACACTCATCCAATAGTTTTTAGACCGGTTCGGGTCACTATATTAACCTTATCCTTTATATTTAACTCTTGGTTAAATAGTTTGACATTTACCGTGTCTCTTTGTATTTTTATATTATATGGTTAATAAACATACTATAAACATCCAATAGAACATCAAGTGGTTCATTAATTAAATATATAATACTATTTAATCCTTTTTTCTGATCCTTATATTTTTAGGAATTGAATACCAATTAATAATATTATATTTGTTTTAAAAACTATTTTATGTCATTTTTGACAATATTTGGTATTTTGTTTTTAATAAATTCATAACCTCCTTATTTTTGTAAAAAAATTCATCTAACAAACCCCAATATGTCATATAACCCTATAAAATTGGTGGAATTCATAAAAAGGCTCAAATTACATTAAATTGGATATTTATAATATCAATTATTATAATCTTTTATTAATTCGGTAATTGCTGCATCCTCATTGTGTCATTTATAAATTTAATTATTTAATGTCTAGAAAATATAAATAAAATAAAATTGTGTATAAATTTTTTTTATATTTCTAATGGATATTTATAGTGGAATTTATCTTATGTGCAACCCAATATTAAAAATGGTTTAGTTATTAAACTTTGAATTTTACACTTTTAACTCTTCTATGAATTAAATAATAATAAATGTCTAAATCTAATCGAAGTGGACCTAAAGGATCATATATTCTTCCTAAGGTTTTTTTTGGGCGAATTAAACTTATCCAATAGAATTAGGACATGTGTTATGGTAATAATAATATCATTTTGACCAATAATTACCGTATTTACTTTTAACCGTGGTAAATAAAAGTAAAATGTTACTATTCACCAAAAATTATTTTCATCTTATTGTAAAACATTTTACTTATTGATATCAACCTTGACTCTTAGATTTTTGAAATTATACTCATAGAAGAGGTAAAATTAAGTTTTATGTAAATTTGCAAATGCTCCTAGGAGGTGGGTAAAAGACAGTAAAAAGTTCAATAAAAATTTTATATATCTAGAATTATTATAAAATGACTCCAATGAATTACGTTGAATATATATAAGTATTATTTATCTATTTTTACCATTAAAAAAATTAAATAAAATAAATAATTATTTAAATAAAAAGTCGGTTTTAAACAATAACTCAATGTTTTTCACTATTCATCAAAAAATGAGTGCTTTCTGAAAAATACCAAAAATTCACCATAAAATTTTTTTGATATTCTGAATTCAAAAATTAATTCTATTTTACCAATTTTAAAACATATAAGTTGCATTAATTAATTTAAAATTAATTCCCATTGTCAAAACCAAAAGGCGTATTTTTAAGAAATAATAACTATCAAAATATTGACACGTGTTTATGTCCATTTTCAATGTGAAATTACATACAATGACCATAATTGGATTAAATGGTAAAAATATAATATAATTATACTTCCAATCCATTAAAATTTATAATTCAACACTATAAATTATTTTGATTAAAAAATTTCTTTTCACTAAAAATATACTATTTTTCACTATTCACCCAAATATGAAAGTTATCAGAAAAACACCAAAAAATTGTTAAACTATATTCTTATGTCCCGATTCTAAAGAAGAAGTTTATTTTTTCAAAGTGAATATTTAAAAGTTTCAAATATTGGATTTAAAAAGTGTTCTCCATTAAAAGGCGATAAAATTTAATTTTTTTGAAAGATATTTCTTTTATCTGAAAAAAAAATGAATTTGTTCATACATTATGTCTATGAAACTCATAATTTGGATTCTAAAATTATAAGGATTATATAAAGTTTAAAATTCAGTTAATACTATTTGTAACTGCTTTTGAACGGCTAGTTTGGTAAGTCATGGTGTTCTTGAACTCAGTGTTGCGTGTAGTGCAAGTTATTGAATTACTTTGAAGCAATAATGTACTATGAAATTTTAGGATGTTACATTCTTCCCTCCTTCAATAAATTGTGTCCTCGAAATTTGAAATTGTTCTTTGAGAATAAAAGGTTGAAAATAGAAAATACATTTGTGGGAAAACCCACATCAGAAATTGGGTGAATAAAATTTAGTCTTAATAAGAGGAAAAGGGGAATGAAAAACTCACCGAAAAATTATGATCTCGATTAGGAGAGCATTGGTGGAAATTAGAGACACATAATTGGAGGAAAAAGGTAAATATTTATAGGTAGTTATTGAGGTCATCAGTCACAAACAATTGTAGAATTGAGGGCCTCAAAGCCATCAATCTATGATGATTTAAAATATCATCAGTTCAGCAAAACATAAGGTATTAGGATAACACATTTTTAGTTTTAAGATTCCTTACATAAAGTTAAAGAATAAATTTCTTCATAGAATAAGAGAAGAAAAAAATATATACTCGAAAATTAGAGTTCCATCCTTTAACTAATTTCTACCACAAACTCATCTTTCACTCTAAAAGATAATAGAACATTAAAAAATATTATATTTATCCTATTAGTAAAGGGTTCCAAAAAAATGAATATATAATTCATCTACCAAACCATTAAAAGACTGCATTATTCAATCAAGGACATCATGTGGGCTAGTGTTAGGTGATACACCATTGTCACCCTTCAGTTACGGGTTCAAGTCTCGCGGCCTTGTTGGACACGACGGGTTGCCGCCCAACCTCCAGGTTGTCCTTTTTGTGGAAATCCAAAAAAAAATCTCAAACTAAAATTATCCAAAATACTTCTGTCCAAACTCACAATACACAATTTATAAGGAAGTTAAACACAATGAAGATCCTTTTTGCCACAAAATAACATGGGAACACCTTCATCATGGATTCTTTTAAAACGCTAAAACATTCTAAATTACCATAAAACTTTATTAATTGCATCCATGCTCCCTTATTCCTTATAGAATATTGGATATACTATTTCTATCCAAAAATTTGGTAAACTCTATCAATGATGGAATATACAAATCATTAATAAATTTCAAGGTAGTCAAGAAAATCCAATATAATTTATCCAAATCAATCATTTATTATTCCAAAATCACTACCTCAGTATCAGAACCAAATTATGGTTTATCTTTATCTCAACCATATATTTTCCAAAATTTTAACATGCTATTGAGTCACTTTTCTTGGTTCCACAAAATCTCAAGTCCTTAATTAAATAGTACTGCAGTACAATCCTTATGTACTCTATAATTCTTATAACATGTACATCATTAATACAATACTCAAATGACACAATACTTTAATACCAATGTAATAAATCTAATCATTCCTCTTCATCTTTGGTTGTATCATAACATTATTATTATCCAATAAAAACATTTGGGGTATACTCTGATGAATTGGATATTGATTGGTGTAGTGTCTCAACTCCATGCAGATGAAGCATTGTACATTTGAAACTTTTTCTTACCCTTGAAATAATGTACTTGGTGTCATTTTTCTCCACACTTATAACAAATTCCAATTCCCTTCAAGCATTTACCAAGGAGATTCTTTCCACAGTTGTCACATATGGGAAAATCTCTCTTTTCCCTCTTCCCTTTATCTAACTTTCTCTCTTCCATCCTTTTTTTCTCTTGCTTTCCTTCAAAGCCATAAGACTCAGAGAATTCTTCACTTATCTTATTAACACATGATATTATTTCTTCATATATTGAGAATACATGGGAGACTGTTTCCCTTTTAAATGTTGTCTTTATAACATGAAAGATATGATCCTTCTTACCTTTTGGATCATATGTATTGCTAGAGTTCACATTCCTTCTAACTGGGTTCCATTTCTATACAATGGCATACACTAGGTCATTTTATGAATTGCAATGAATAATTCCAAACTTGCAAAATACCAAACATAAATTGAACAGTTTATGGATATTGTTGACCTCACCTATTTTGATTATCTCAATTATGTTTTAATATCTTTTGATAATCCTATCTCTATGATAAATTATGTCATCCTAATATTGAGTTGACAAAAATATCAAAATAATCATTGGAATATGTTAATAAATGTTCATCTATGTTTATACATTCTTTGAAATAATACTAACTCAATCTAGATATGATTTGCATAGAAAAGATAAGTATTATGTTTTTGAGTCACTGCTACAGACCTACCGATAGAGTAAGTCTACCAGTACGCACATAGTTATCGATACAGACAGAAAGACCTACCAATACAGACAGACAGACCTACTGATACAAGTCTACTGATATAAACAGACAGCTGCTGATATGAAGCCTACTGATACAAGAAGCTACATATATAGGAGAGTTATCGATAAAGAGAGCCACCGATACAATAATTCTACCTATACAAAAGAGATTCCAATAATAGGAGCTACCGATACAGAGTCACCGTCACTGATAAATAGTCTACTATTATAAATAGTAACAGCTACCATTACAGACCTACTGACTAAAGTCCATCGATACAAGATCACTGATACTGAGAGCTACCAATGGAAACTAGTCACTATATCTATAAACCCTACTTATATTTTCTTATTAACAATGATCAGATTTGGTGCTTTTAATGCAACTGGTATTTATTAATTAATGTCTGTTGAATGTTAGGGAACCGTACCTCATACCTATAAAAAGGTAATCATTCCCATTTTCAAAGATGAAGGTATATAAGGGAACCTCAAACTACAAAAGAAACTTTGGTTAGTCTTTCCATGCATATACGAGAAAATATTCTGGAGATACACAAGGACATACATGCATAGAAGAAGAAGGAAGAATACACACTGAATCTGTAGAGCCTAAACATTCAAGGAGTAAAGGGCTTAAACGACTTAACCTATAATAAAGTTGATCAGGCTGATCAACTTGGACCTGAAGTCAAATACAAAAACGGCACTCTGTTTTTCTTGACTAAAACCATAGAAGGACTCAAAATCTTCATTAGCATCAATCCAAGGAGTCCATAGCTTCACCCAAAACACATAGAGAATTCTAAACTCGTCTCTATTTGTTTAGCTCTATTTTGTTTCATTTATTTACATTTTTATTAGTGTGTGTACCCTATATGTTTAGGCACACACTGTCTCATGTGATGAACTAGAGGATTTATAAATCCTCACTCAATCTTTCCCTTACACTCTTGTATCCCACTATGGATAGTGGTAGAGGTCTGAGGACCTGGACAGCCTGTGAGCTTTTGTTATTGTTTCTTTCCCACGTAGATTTGTGGTAGAGGTCTGAGGACCTGGGAAGTCAGAGTACTATTGTTAACCCCAATCCAGGTTGTGGATCAAAGTTTATATAAACTGTTTGAGAGGACTAAGTCTCATCATGAGACTGAACCTCTTGGTTAAAACTGTTGTGCTTGTTTATTTTGGTTAAAACTATATTGAATATTCCGCTGTTGAGTACTTTAAATTCAAATCTATTTTAAATTTACTCTGATAGTTATACTAGAAAGTGTTTTTATTTTTTTAACCCAGTATGTTAGTTTCAAAAGCTAATCTAATATTTAGATTAGATTAACTGAGAACTAATCAATCTCTTGAGAACCTAACTGAACCTTTACTGTATCACAAATTCACTACAGTTTAGCTTGTTATTTAAATTGGGGGATTTTTAATATAAATTTATTAAACCAAATTTTTTAATTGGAACTCAATTCACCACCCTCTTGAGTATCCACTCTGACCAACATTTGGTATCAGAAGATTTTTATTAATAAAGGATTTCCAAACACTCTGATTTTTAACTGTGATTTTGGTTGTAGATTAAATATAATAAATTTCTATTAGTTATAAATTTTATCTCTACAAATATATTTTCTAAAATCTAATTGTGGATATTAGATTACAAGGTGATGATACCAACATGAAACCTTTCTTTAATGGTGTTAATTATGCCCAATGGAAAATCAAAATGAAAATTCATTTAGAAAGCATAGGATTTGATATTTGGACTACTATAGAATCTGAGTATGAGATTCCTAAGACTGGTTGATCTGCCTGAGATGATGCTACAAAATCTGATAATAATAATAATTTTAAATCCATGAATTCCATGTACTACTCTCTAGGAGTTGAAGAGTTTAACATAATTTCTGCTTGTAAAACATCACATGAAATCTGGGATACTTCGGTTGTCTCTCATGAGGGAACAACCAATGTGAAACAAATTAGATTAAACACTTAAACTATTAAATATGAAAATTTTAAAATGAGGCCTGATGAACCTATTTCTGACATGTATCTCATGTTCAATGATATTATTAATACTATGATCTCACTGGGAAAAGCTATCCAGAAAAGGAGAAAATCATGAGACTACTCAGATGTCTTCCAAAAAGATGGAGAGGCACAATAGTTTCAATAAGAGAGTCATGTGATATAAGTTCACTACCTGTTAAGGAGTTAATTGGTAAGTTGATGATTTATGAAGAATAACTAAAGGTTAACAAAGAGGAAGATGATGAACCTAAGAAGAGATCAGTGGCATTTAAGTCTACAGCCTCAAAGAGAAAGGACAAGGAGAAAGTTCACATACCTATTGAAAGATCAACATGTGGAGGTTCATATTCAGATAGTGATGAAGAGATGGCTCAAATCACCAAGAGATTGAAGAAATTATATAGAAAGAAGAAATTTTTCATAAAACCAAACTATAAGGGTAAGTGTGACTAACAAGGTGATTGGAAGAAAGATTGGAAGAATACTGATAAAGATGATGAGATAGTCTGTAATGAATGTAAAAGTAAAGGTCATATAAAGGCTGACTGTCCAAAATTAAAGTTCAAGAATAAATATGACTAAGAGGACAGAAAAAATAAGAAAGCTATGAAGGCAACATGGAGTGATTCATAGGACAGCACAAAGTGAGTCTAAGGCTTCTGATTCTAAAAAGAATCATGCCAACATGTGATTTATGACTAAAACATCTGAGGAACCTGTCTCCCCTATACTGGATGATTATTATTATGGGAATGAAATAGATTCAAATATTGATAACAATATGTCTAAATCTGAATTATTTTAATACTGTAATATGTTAGAATATACTTTTAATGAGCTTAACGATAAGTACAAGTCATTAAAGAAACAGAATGCCTTGACTAGTACTATTAAATCTGATCATAGTATAGAAAAGGAAAAGAATGCTCAACTATTAAAGGAGCATACTCAACTTAAATTGACCAGTAAGAAACATAGAATAAACTTAGAGAAGTTCACAAATAGAAAGAATACTCTAACTCAAATGATTGGATAACAAGTTTCACGAATGTACACTACTGGTTTAGGATACCAACCTGGATAGTGACAACTTGTTAAGAATAAATTTATTCCCAAAACTGGAAAGTTTGGTGCTAGTTCTAGTTTTGGAAATTCTGTTGCTTTATCTAGATTTTCATATTCTAATAGACCAAACAGAATACATTATTCAAAATCTTTTGAACCTGATAGTTATGGGAAATAGATTTGACAAATATGGATGCCTAAGGTTTTTCTTACTAACTTGTCTAGACCCAAGAAAACGTGGGTACAAAAATCTTTTTCTATTTAAACCTATTTTGTAGGAGACTTTTTTGAAGATTTCCTATAAGAAGATATGGTACTTGGATAGTGGATATTCAAGGAATATGATTAAAGATTACTCATGTTTCAAAAGTTTAATCAAGGTTGATGGAGGGAATGTTACCTTTGGTGATAATTCAAAAGGAAAAATCATCAGATTAGGCCAAATTGGTAACATTGATTCAATATTAATTTCTAAAGTATTATTTATTGATGGATTAAAATACAACTTGTGAATCATTTCTTAGTTGTGTGATGATGGTTTCAATGTTAAATTTGAAAATGATGCTTGCAATGTATTTGATTCTAAAAATTCTTTCGTATTTACTGCCTTGAGAAATGAAAATGTATATGCTATAGATTTAAATTATTTATCCAAATAAAAGGTTACCTATTTAAATGATTTTCATAAAGAGTCTTGGCTATGTAACAGAAGATTAGGACACTGCAATGTTCATTCACTTGAGAAACTGACTATGAAAAATTTAGATAGAGACCTACCTCAACTAAAATTTCCATCAGGCAAATTTTGTACTCCCTTTCAAAAGGGAAATCAACATAAAGTTTCTTTTAAATCAAATAAAGAAGTTTCAACTTCTCAACCTCTCAAATTGGTTCACATGGATTTTTTTGGACCTTCTATAATTTCTATCCTAAATGGTAAGCACTATGTTTATGTCTTATTAGATGAATTTTATAGATATACTTGGGTATATTATCTAGCTCACAAAAGTGAATCTTGATCATACTTTATTAAATACTCTAAGTCTGTAGAAAACTTTATAGGTCTTAAGATTAAAACCTTGAGATATGACCATGGTCGTGAGTTTGAAAATCATGAATTCGAATCATACTGCTCACACAATAGTTATAATCACAATTTCTCTGCCCCTAGGACACCTCAACAGAATGGTGTAGTTGAAATAAGGAATATAACCCTTTAAGAAATTACAAGAACAATGCTTAATGAGTATGACCTACCTATTTACTTTTGGTTGTGCGAACTCCGTCTGGAGTTTTCTGATGGGAGGATTTGGGCTGGTGTCAATGGTTGCACTAGTGGACGTTTGAGGAGGCTGGCTCTGAGGATTGGTCTGCCTGTCTGATGTTTGTGCCTTGGTTCATGGTTTCTTGGCCTTGATTTTGTTTTTTGTATGTGATGAAGTTATGACATGGTGAGGCGGTGATGTGGAGGTCTGATGTAGTTGTGTGGTAATGAAGTCATGTTTGGTTTCTCACTTTTTCCTTAAAAGTGTTTGCATAATAAAAATTTAATTTTCAGTCAGTCAGACCTGTTCCTAAAAGGACTCCTTATGAACTGTGGAATAATATAAAGACTAAAGTTAGTTGCTTCATAGTTTTTGGTTTCAAAGTCTTTATTCTCAATACTAAGGATAATCTTAACAAGTTTTATTCTAAAAGTGATGAGGGAATATTTCTAGGTTACTCTATAACTAGTAAGTCTTATAGAGTATTTAACAAAAGAACCAAATGTGTGGAAGAATCAATAAATTTCAAATTTGATGAAACTGATCCGCATGAACCTAAGCCCTCTCTTGAAAATATTGAAGAATATTTGTCTATTCTAGAACTTAATGATAAAAGCAGCGAACCTACTATAAAAAAAAGTAATTCTAGAAATTTTCCAGAACCCGATTCTGTTGGAACCAAACCTATAGAAGAATGTGAACTCTCTATTCCTACTTTGACTATACCAACTAGGATTCTAAAGAATCATCCTTTAGATGATTTTGTAGGTAATATTGATAGAGGGACATAGAAAATAGATTCACTAAGAAATGAGGTTGAACATCAAGCCTTTCTTTCAAATTTAGAACCTAAAAATATCAATGATGCAATCAATGATGAATTTTGGGTAATAGATATTCAAGAATAATTAAATCAATCTGAAAGAAACAATGTCTGGGAATTATTTGACAGGCTTAATGACACTTTGACCATAGGAACTAAATGGGTTTTTAGAAATAAATTTGATGAATCAGGAAACATCAATAGAAACAAGGAAAGACTAGTTGCACAAGGATATAGTTAAGAGGAAGGAATATACTATTGGGAATCCTTTTCACATGTAGCTAGATTATAAGTTATTAAGATTCTACTTGCCTATGATGCTCATCTGAATTTCAAGTTATATCAAATGGATGTTAAAAGTGATTTTCTAAATGGTTTTATAATTGAAGATGTTTTTTTGAACAACCACCTAGATTTACTAATCCTCATTTTCCAAATCGAGTTTTTAAGCTTTCTAAAGCTTTAAATGGTTTAAAACAATCCCCACGAGCTTGGTATGATATACTTAGTAGTTTTCTTATTTCAAAAGGTCTTTCTAAAGGGATTTCTGATCTAACTCTATTTATTAAAATAATTTCCAAATATTTTTTGATAGTACAAATCTATGTTGATGATATTATTTTTGGATCTTCAAAAAACGATTTGTGTATTGATTTTTCAATGAGTATGAAAAATGAATTTGAAATGATTTTAATGGGAGAACTCAAATATTTTCTCGGATTTCAAGTTTTTCAAAATGAAAATGGTATTATCTTAAATCAAGGTAAATATACACAGGATCTTTTAAAACGTTTTGGTTTGGATAGTATTAAGGAAAGTGATACACCTGTGAGTACTATTTGTAAGTTGGATGTAGATGAAAGTGGAAAACTAGTCGATCAAACCAACTACAGAGGTATGATTGGAAGACTAATTCACCTTACTGCTAGTCGACCAGATATTATGTTTAGTGTCTGTATGTGTGAAAGATTTCAAGCTAATCCAAAAGAGTCACACTTTCTTGCTATTAAAATAATTTTTAAATATCTCAAACATACTACCAACTTAGGATTATTTTATCCAAAAGGACAATCATTCGATTTAATAAGTTATTCAGATACGGACTTTTCTGGTTAAAAGTTAGGTAGAAAGAGAACTTCTGGAACATGTCATATTCTAGGTAAGTCCCTGATATCTTGGTGTAGTAAAAAGCAGAATTTTGTTGCATTGTCTACTACTGAAGTAGAATATATTGTTGCTGGTAGTTGTTGTGCACAAATTCTGTGAATGAAACATACATTATTGGACTACGGATATCAGTTTAGACATGTATCTATAAACTGTGATAACACTAGTGTGATCAATATCTATAAGAATCCTATATCTCACTTTAAGACCAAACCCATTGATGTAAGGCATCACTTTTTGAGAGATCATTACCAAAAGGGTGAAATTACTCTTAAATTTATAGGTACTGAACATCAATTAGCTGATATATTCACCAAGCCTTTAAGTTCGGATTGGTTAAGTTACATTAGACATGAGTTAGGAATGATAGACATTGTATAAGAAAAACCTCACCGTTAGCCAAATCCTCTCCATTAGCCAAATCCTCACTGTTATTGAAATCCTCTACATTAGACAAATCCTCACCGTTATCCAAAACCTCACCGCTAGAAAAACTCACCGCTAGGAAACCTCACTGCTAAAAAAACCTCACCGATAGAAAACCTCACTGCTATGAAACCTCACCACTAGAAAAAATCACCACTGGAAAACCTCACCGCTAGAAAACCTCACTGCTAGAAAACCTCACCGCTAGAGACACCTCACCGCTAGAGACACCTCACCGATAAATAAAACTCACTGTCAGGGTTCTTACTGGTAATTTTCACCTAAATGTCATGCGCTGTCTGATTTTTTTTTTGTTTAGCCGAAACTCTTATTCTTTTCAGTATAATTCTTTTTATTAGATTTCAATTCTTAAATGATAAAAACTAAGCCTTAGTCACATTTCAATCCTCCTAAAACTATCCTATCTTCAATCCTCAATTCCCGAACCCCGGGATTACACATAACAATAAGTTCTTTGATTGGAGATGGCGAGAACAAAACTCCCAACAGTCAGGGATGATAGTGATGCACCAAGTGTGAAGAAGCAGAAAACAGGACCTAAAGGTAGTGGCAATGAAAGTAGAACAAGGTTAGGAAAGCATGCAGTGAACCCGCATTTGCAGAATAGAGAAGTGGTAATCAAAAAGGAACTCAGTGAGGAATGGATATTGCCTAGAAAGTCATTGGTTCTAAGAGTATTGGAGGAACAAGGATGGCTCGAATGTTTTACAAAAAATAATGGAGCTCATTATCCGAAGTTAGTAAAGGATTTCTATGCCTTTGTTCGTTTTGAAAAATTTGAAGAAGAGAACAGAATGGTTTCATTAGTGAATGGAAAGTAAATTTCTTTTTCTTCTGTTGAATGGGATGAATCTCTGAAGGATCCGCATAAGGGTGTATTTGGGTATTCATCAAAGAAAAATACCTCCTACCCGTGAAATTTTTGACTATGAGGTTTCTTTGGAAGAGCTCACCGGTAGTGGCAAACAAAGAAAGGTAGTGGATACTGAGATGGATGGAGAAAACTGGCTATTATTCAAATTCATTCAACATGTGCTAAGTCCAAGAAGAGAGGACTTTGCAAATTTGAGATACCAAGATATTTATTTGTTTCATTTGTTGAGGCATGGTGTCAAGGTAAATATGTGTTGGTTGTTGATGATCTAAATTGAGGATATGATCAGTCCTAAGTCAAAATCCAATGCTTTATTCTTTGCAAAGTTGATTTTGGTAATGATCAAGGTGAAAGGAGTTGCTGAGTCTCAGGATGAGATAGTAGTTGTGAGTAACAATTTGTGCATCACAAGCAAGATCTGTAAGTATATGAAGATTGGCTGGAACCCATGGAGAAGGAAATGGGTTATTGATGATGAGAAGGAGTATGATAATTTCAACCCAGTTGACCATCCCTATAGGCCAAGAGACAGAAGAGATCTAGGTATAGGACCTAATGAATAGGAACCAATGTATAGTGATGATACGGATGAGGGAGATACCTCTGTAGCTGATGGAGGGGATCCGGACTTTCCTCCAAGTCCAGTTACTGAAGTTGTATCATCTGGAAAGGAAACTGTGTTGGGATTAAGTAATGAAAAGTCCCCTATTGATGAGGAAGACTAGCCTGCTCTAGAGAATGAGGAAGATATATATAAAAATAGAGAACATATTTATCATAGTTCATATGAGAGTATTTTGAGATTAATTCCACTAATTGGGAATTTTTCTATGCCTGAAGAGGCTGTTTTGGTTCAGATGGCAGAACCTGCACTTATTCCTAATGAGCCTCCTATTGTTGAAATGGACATGGTTATAGAGAATTCTTCTGAGGAAGACCCGTCTGCTCAAGCTGCTGTTGATATACATGTTCAAGTGAATGCACACATTGAGGAGGAGCATCCCATCAGACATGGTACTGTTTCAGTAGCTGATGAGATTGAAGACTGGGCCGAAGACCCAGGTTTTATAGTTTTTGGGTTGGACTATCCTGATTCCGAAGATGATACACCCATCAGTAGACCTCCGATCACTTATAATCTCCTTTATAAAAAATTGCCTGAGGATATAGTAAGATAATATGATTTAAACTAGCTAAAGTTTGATCTCAAGACCAGTTTTATGGAAGACATGAGAAGAATGGAAACCTTCTTAATATCATCTATTCAATCTGTGATGACTGAATCAATATCTGGTGTTTTTAATGAAATCAAGGCCGGCTAGAATCAAGTTTCAATCTTAGTAGATGATGTTGAATCTCTAAATAATTCAGTTGCCTCTCTGGAATCCTATATGAACTCTAAATCTCAAGCAGGGAAGGATTTGGCATTTGTAAAAAGTGTAGTTAGCCAGATGGTATCGGTTTTTGAGGAAATTAAGAATTCCATAGGGCAGCATGTTATCACCCTGGAATCTGTTGTGAAAAATCTCATAAGTGGGCTGACAAAATATTTTAAGGAAACAGTATCCTTTACTGTTGCACCTCTGAGTACTACCAGAACTTCTTGGGATATTGATCATATTCGAGCAGTGATGAGAGAAGAGATTGGACTGTCTTCCACTAGTGGCTCTGTAGACTCTGTTTCCTTGACCCAAGTGGTGACTACCACTAGGGATAGATGGAAAATTGTTCCGAATTTTATGAGAGAGGCCACTACTTCTTAGAAAGAGGTAAAAGGCAAAGTAGATTACTATTTCCAAAGGGTCTACACTAAATATCATTTGAAAAATCATTTCAAGCTTTTGTTAGAGAACATGACAATACCTCCAGTCACTCAAGCTTTCATAGAACAAGTAAGCAAGCTGAGGGAGTTTACTCCTACTCTAGAAAATTTTATGGAGAATAAGTATGACTTTATCTCTGCTATGGAAAGAAGAGGAGGAATCATTATTGACCATAGGAATCTGTTGCTTCCTTTTTTGCATGTAGAAAATACTCCTATCATTGTACCTCCAGCTCTAACTGCCTCTGCTCAGTCTACCTCCATTCCTCAAATGACACCAGCTCAAGCAATCAAAAGTCTCTCTCCTATGATCACACAATGAGCTCCACATTATAGTCCAGGTAGTTTATCAGTATCTCATCCTCCTCTAATTATCACCGGTGTTCCCAAACCTCCACCAGCATCTACCCAGCCTGCATCGACTTCTGATTCCAAGGTAAAATCCAAATCACATGCTGAAGAGGTGGATTGAATAGTGGCTAGAACATTTTATAGGAATCACTTGTACTCTTTTTGTCTCAATTTTGTATTTATCTGTATTTTGCAGTAAGAAATATATCTGATCTTATTATCTTTTAGCTTTTGTTTACTAATTTTTTCTAATCACAAAGGGGGAGAAATATGATCATAATATATCCTACTCCTCTGGCACATTTGTTTTATAATTCTACCTCTCATACAGTGGTTGCATACTTCTAATACATTTTCATGTAATACTCTATTCTCTTCTCTGGTACATTTGAAAATGTCATTAATCACACTGAGAAGTGAGACCCAATTTATTTTATACTGATATATAAATGATTATTTTGGATTATAATACCAAAATTTGTGATTATCAAAAAGGGGGAGATTTTTGACCTCGCCTATTTTTATAATCTCAATTATGTTTTAATATGTTTTGATAATACTATCTCTATGTTAAATTATTTCATCCAAATATTAAGTTGACAAAAATATCAAAATAATCATTGGAATATGTTAATCAATGTTTATCTATGTTTACACATGCTTTTAAATAATACTAACTCAATCTGGATATGATTTTCATAGAATAGATAAGTATTAAGTTTTTGAGTCACTGGTATAGACTAACCGATAGAGTAAGTCTACTGGTATGTACATAGTTACCGATACAGATAGACAGACCTACCAATACAAACAGACAGACCTACTGATATAAGTCTACTGATACAAATAGACATCTACTGATATGAAGTCTACCGATACAAGAAGCTACTGATATAGGCGAGTTACCGATAGAGAGAGCCCCTGATACATGAATTATACTTATATAGAAGAGATACCAATAAGAGGAGATATCGATACAGAGTCACTATCACTAATACATAGTCTACTTTTATAAATAGTAACAGCTATCGATACAGACCTACTAACTCAAGTCCATTGATACAAGCTCACTGATACTGAGAGCTACCGATGGAAGCCGGTCACTATATCTCTAAACCCTAATTATATTTTCTTATTAACAATGGTCATATTTGGTGCTTTTAATGCAACTGGTATTAAGTAATTAATGTCTTTTGAATGTTAGGGAACTGTACCTCGTACCTGTAAAAACGTAATCATTCTCATTGCCAGAGCTGAAGGTATATAAGGGAACCTCGAACTACTAAAGAAACATCGGTCAGTCTTTCCATGAATATATGAGAAAATATTCTGGAGATACACAAGGACATACTTGCATAGAAGAAGGAGGAAGAATACACACTGAATCTGTAGAACCTGAACATTCAAGGAGTAAAGAGCTTCAATAATTTCACCTACACTCAAGCTGATCAGGCTGATCAACCCGGACCTGAAGTCAAATACAAAAACAACACTTTGTTTTTCTTTACTAAAACCAGATAAGGACTCAAAAGCTTCATCCGCATCAATCCAAGGAGTCCAGATCTTTACTCAAAACACATAGATCATTCTAAACTCATATCTATTTGTTTATCTCTATTGTGTTTCATTTATTTACATTTTTAGTTGTGTGTGTGCTCTATATTTTTAGGCACATGTTGTCTTTTATGCTAAACTAGAGGATTCCTAAATCCTCACTCAATATTTACCTTACACTCTTGTATCCCACTGTGGATAGTGGTAGAGGTCTGAGGACCTGGACAGTCTGTGAGCTGTTTTATTGTTTCTTTCCCACGTAGAACTGTGGTAGAGGTCTGAGGACCTGGACAGTCTCAGTACTGTTTTAAACCCCATTCTAGGATGTGGATCATAGTTTATGTAAATCTATTTGAGAGGACTAAGTCTCATCTTGATACTGAACCTCTAGTTTAAAACTGTTGTGCTTGTTTATTTTGGTTAAAAGTATATTGAATATTCCGCTACTAAGTACTTTAAATTCAAATCTATTTTAAAGCTACTCTGATAGTTAGACTAGAAAGTGTTTGTATTTATTGTAACCTAGTAGGTTAGTTTCAAAAGCTAATCTAATATTCATATTAGATTAACTGAGAACTAATCAATCCCTTGAGAACCTAATTGAACCGTTACTATATTAAAAATTCACTATAGTTTAGCTTGTTATTTTAATTTGGGGATTTTTTAAATAAATCTTTTAAACAGAAATTTTTAATTGGAACTCAATTCACTCCCCTCTTGAGTATCCACTCTGACCAATAGATATAATCCATAATCATAAAAAAAAATCTTTGAGTAGGTATATACTCATAAATCCTTTATAATTATTTTTAAAGAAATTGATAATTATCCAAAACATATCCCCCTAGAGTGTTTTAACCAAGAGTGTAGAAAGTCCTGTTATCGTCCACCACTTCTCATTCGAGTCTAGCTCAAGGAAGTGTTTTCGGGTTTTACCCCTAGTTACATCTATTCCAGAGCCACCTCTACCTCCTCATATCTAGATAGGGATGTCTTTCTTGGAAAACTAACAAAATCTATACAATACCAAAATTCTAGTAAGTTCTTCTATACTAATCATCAATGTTTATCTTATTTCTATGTTCTCTAATCAGATTTTATCTAAATCTAGTCTCCAAGGTTTGTACTAAACTTCCATTGATACCAACTGTAATGCCTTGACCCCAGTTACCCCGAGTCAGTGCATTGTTTTAATACATTGGATAGATTAAAAGGAATCATGTCCTGAAAGACCGATCAGTTTAGATGTCTTGGAAAATAGGTTTCATACATGAAATTTACATTACACTTTCTAACATACAACAAAAAAAATAATCTTATAATAATTCCATTGTTCCCTTAGCTTAAACCTACATCTCAAACATAAAACACTTCTTGGGATCCTGGGAAAATAAAACATAAGAAAGGGGTGAGCTCAAATGCTTAGTAAGAATAACAATATAGCGGAAACCTTTATAAATAAGCATAAACATTTAAGAAAATGTATAAAACTAAAAAAAGCCTTTTAAATATAAACTTCATCATAATATGGAAAATATAAATCAAAATAATTCCATTTACTTACTCACATTGATATTCTACTAGTTGAATAATCACATGCAATATCAATATCCACTTTCATAACGATGGAATGCATAATGCCATACTTTCATAACCACATATTCAAGGTCTTGTGCCAAGACTACAAATAATATGTTTTCAAGGCCTTGTAAGAAGACATTAGTTTGTCTCATGGGACCTACCAATGCATCGAGGAGCTATAGCAAGCTCCACCTATCACTTACTAAGTCCAATGCATTCCTCATATGAAAAGGTTTAAACATAACATAAACATTCGTATTAAAACTAGCATAAGAAATGTCAGCACTTTATCTATAAACCATGAATGGTATAAAAATAACACATCCATTTTAAAAAATATCACAAAACCTTCAAAATAATATAGATTATTTGTATCATAATAAATGAACTTCAAACAAGTTTAAAATCCATCAAAGGATGTTGACATAGATGAAAATGATTTGTAAAACTCTTTGAGAGAAATGTCCCTTTTTCATGAAAAAATTTAAAAGTTAAACAATTTAGAAAGGAATAAATTTAAATATATTTTTTAATCAAAGTGTCCCATACCACTTTGAAACTTTTAAAAGGAATTAACATTTTAAAAACATTCATGTCCATATAAATAAATCCTTAATAACCATTTTGAAAACATGGACATTAATGAGAATGATTTAGAAGAATAAATATTCAAAACATTTTAAATGAAGTTTTAGTAAAACAGTTACTTAAAAGAATAATTTTTTAATTGTATTTTATGAATTTTGGGAATGGATATTAAATATGCCCCAGAAAATACATACAGATAGACAATCTCGGATAATAATGAGATTGAGGAATTAACCCTTACCTTGCTCTTTCCTTCGGTCGAGGGTACGTTTAACCTCTTGTATAATGACCATTGTATGTTACTAAATTATACCAGAACTGTATTCATATCTATTATATCATAAATGATTCATTTATGACTTTATACTACCCATTGAGTAACGATTTGTATTTTAAATTAACATTTCAGGTAATAATCGCTTTCTTTATCGTACGTATTTTAACTTGTTATTCTTGACCGTATCGTTTAGATCATGATTTAAATACTTCCAGAATACAAAACTTGATTCATATATCATTTATATTTAGAATATAAATATTTATAATAGATATATATATGAAATGTAAAACATCGTTTATGGAGACGGTAGGTCGTACGTACACAAAAACGTTGTTTCTATTTTCATATCGTATTGAACGGAAGTAAGTGAATAAGATATATATAAGTACATAAATACACACACACACACACATATATATATATATATATATCATGTAGCATTATTATTTCATATATTACATACTTATTAGTAATTTGTTTTTATAATCGTCGATGAATAGTGAACGTGGAAATGAATCTCTTTGTATCGTAGAGACGGTAATCTGTATGTACGGACGAGTGAAAATATCATTTCCTTAAAAGTGTGGAATTGGATGGTATATTAATTTTAAAGAGACATTAGAATTTTATTTTCATTATTTATATGCATATTTCTCATCATTATATCTATCCAAATAACATCGTGTTGAATAACAAATTACACCACGACGTGGAGACGGTAAGCCGTACGTATGCACGCATGGTGACATTATCATTCATAGGATGGATAAAATAATGAATATGGTTGTTCCATATTTATAACAACATCACAATATATATCTGGTACTGGATTTATTATTTTGGTATTATAATAACAAATAAATAGTAAGTGGAAGAATAAAAGAACTTGAAAGAGGGTGGTGAAATAATTACCTCTTCTTCGGGGTCTTCCTTTTGATTTGATAAAAAGGGATCCTTAGGTTAGCTTTATGACTAATTTAAGGCCTCTCGGGTGAAGTTATGGTAGTTTTGAGGAAATTTGGGTGGGGTTTGGACAAGAAAAATGGCTTTGGAGGTGTGAATTGGAGAGTAGGGGAAGTTCCATTTTATAAGAGGGGTGAGGGGAACCTTAGGAAAAACATAAAAATATTATTTTATAATAAATTCATTTTAGGTTTATAGTGGCTCCAAAATAAATTATTTAAATTATAAGGTGTGTATGGGTCGAAAACCACTCAACCAATAGGTTATAGACCGGTTTGGATAACTATATTAACCTTATCTTTTAGATTTAACTCTTAGTTAAATATTTTGATATTTACCATGTCTCTTTGTATTTTTATATTATATGGTTAATAAACTTACTATAAACTTCCAATAGAACCCCATGTAGTTCATTAATGACATATATAATTTTAGTAATCCTTTTGTCTGAACCTTAGATTTTTAGGAATAGAATACCAATTAATAATAAAATATTTGTTTTAAAATCACTTTTATGTCAATTTTGACACTATTTAGTTTTTTTTCTAAATTCATAATAGCATTATAACTTAGAAAAAATTCATCTAACCAACCCTAATATGTCATATTAACCTATATAATTAGTGTAATTCATAAAATGTCTCAAATTAAATTTATTTGGATATTTATAATATCAATTATTCTAATCTTTTATTAATACGGTAATTACTACATCATCATTGTGTCATAAATAAATTTGATTATTTAATGTCTAAAAAATATAAATAAAATACCATTATGTAAGAAATATTTTATCTTTTTAATGAATATTTATTGTCGAATTTATCTAATGTGTAACCTTATATTAAAAATGGTTTAGTTATTAAACTTTGAATTTAACACTTTTAACTCTTCTTTAAATTAAAAAATAATAAATGTCCTAATCTAATCCAAGTAGACTGAAATGATCAAATTATATTCCTAAGGTTATTTTGGTCCAATTACACTTATCCAATAGAATTAGGACATGTTTTAGGGTAATAATAATATCATTTTTACCCTTAATTACTTTATTTACTTTTAACCGTGGTAAATAAAAGTAAAAAGTTACTAATCACCAAAAATTATTTTCATCTTATTGAACCAAATTTTACTTAATGATATCAACTGTTTCTCTCATATTTTTGAAATTCAACTCACATAAGTGGTAAAATTAAGTTTTATGTAAATTTGCAAATTCTCCAAGGAAGTGGGTAAAAGACGGTAAAAAGTTCAATAAAAGTTTTATATATCTAAAATTATTATAAACTGAATTCAATGAATTAAATTGAACTTATATAGGTATTATTTATCTATTTTGAACTACAATAAATTTAAATAAAATAAATAATTATTTAAATAAAAAGTTGGTTTTAAACAATAACTAAGTGTTTTTCACTATTAATCAAAAATTGAAATTTTTCAGAAAAATACCAAAACTTCACCCTAAGATAATTTTTATATTCTGAAATCAAAAATTAATTCTATTTTACCAATTTAAAAACATTTATTTTTCATTAATTAATTTAAAATTAATTTCCGTTGTCAAAACCAAAAAAGCGTACTTTTAAGAAATAATAACTATGAAAAGATTGACCCTTGTTTATGTCCAATTTCAAAGTGAAATTACTTACAATAACCCTCATTGGATTAAATGGTAAAAATATAATCTAATTATACTTACAGACCATTAAAATGTATAATTCAACAATATAAATTATTTTGATTAAAAAAGTTGTTTTCAGTTAAAATATACTATTTTTCATTATTCACCCAAATATGAAAGTTATCAGAAAAACACCAAATATTTATTGAAACTGAATTATTATATCCCAACTCTAAAGAATAAGTTTATTTTTTAAAATTTAGTATATAAAAGTTTCAAATATTGGATTTAAAAAAGGGTCCACCATTAAAAGATGGTAAAATGGCATGTTTTTTTAAAATATTTCTTTTATCTGAAAAAAATGAATTTGTTCTTACATTGTGTATAAGAAACTCATAATATGGATTCTAAACTTATAAGGATTATATACAGTTCAAAATTCTGTTAATACCATTCAAAACCACTTTTTAACAGCTAGTTTTGTAATTCGTGGTGCTCTTGAACTCAGTGTTGCGTGTAGTACAAATTATTGAATTACTTTGAAGAAATAACGTACTATGAAATCTTGGGGTGTTACATACAATTTTATTTATGACTAGGTCAATCCCATAGTGGTCTCTTCATATATTCAATCCCATTATTGGAATATTTTTTGATGAAAATATGGGAGCAAAAAGGTTTCCATATTTGAATAACTAAAGGATTATTTTAGTTGATTTTTAAGAAATATTCTAGTTATTAAAACACCACAAATTTAGTTTTATTAAAACCTATATAGTTTCAGTTAAGTTGTTCATAAATGATAAATTAATATCATAGTTCTTTGTTTAATCATGATTCAAGAAGTTATGAAGAATATGAAATAATTTTGGGTTAATCCTTTGATGATAGTGAAGATTCCATGAAGGAAAAGATAATTATGGACATTATTTTATGTACACATTTTGTCTTAAATGCATGGAATATCATTGAAAGGAGGAACTAATTGTTTAATTTTTTAATGAGTAATATTTACAAGATTTTTTAGAAATTATGACATTCAATTTATTTCCAATAATTATCACTTTAGTTTTAAATATTTAAGACTTATCCTTTTTTAAATTAATGGATATGAGTCATCCGGATATCTTAAATTCAAATTTTCAAATCTTCTCTCTAAAATTTAAAATATTGTTCTATATGTAATTAAAATAGATAATATTAGTCGCATAATTAATGTGTGAAGAGATATTATTTTAGATATTAAGAAAGTGATGTTGATCGATTATTGAAGATACCAACTGGGTTGATTAGTTTAGAAGTACTTAATATATAGAGAGTAAGAAGTTTTCATTTACATGTATATTTTTTAAGAACCCTTTTCAGGATGAAGATGAAATCTCTTTTATAAGTTGTTACAAGAAATTTTGTGAATGATAAACTAATATAAAAATATATCATTAATCTTAAAAACTACACAATTATCTAAAGAATAATGACATTTCTTTTTACCCCAATCATTAGATATTATTGTTTTAGTGTGGGATAAACTAGCTATGGAGGATGAATAAGCCCATTATGAAACATGTAAGGGAGATCTAGGTATTTTCCTTACTCATAGTGATTTATAAGATTCTGTTAATGGATCATGTGATCATGTGTTTTATTGGATAAGACTAAGGAATACCTACTTAAATTGAGTATCAGAACCTATAAATCATGTATTCCTAATCTATGTGTTCGTTTGAGTTCAAATGTGGAACGTAAATTCATTATAAAAATTTGTGAGTGTTTTTTAAATGGATAAACATAAGTATTATTTATCACTGACTCAATCCTATATTAAATATTCCACTAATCATGTGTTCATATAAGTGGTATTAGAGAAGGTTCCCTTTTTTATGTTTCTCTCAGTTTCAAGAAGTACCTATTATTTACGATCTTTAATGGATCATTTAAATTCATTTAATTGTAGTGTGATTATCATGTTAGATAAGAAGTTATTGCATATTTTTAGGGATATAATATTTATTTATCTCTTTTATATCGATTATTATGTGTTAGAAGTGACAGTTAATGAATTTATTCCTCATAATGAGGGGGATGTCATGATAGTAGTATATAAGATTAATTTTGAAAATTATATTCATGTGAATAATTATATTTTATCTTCTCTATAAGAGAAAAAAATAAAGGTAAAGGACATAAGAATACAAAATATAACTATGATAATATTTAGAACACATATAAAGGAATGAATAAATTAAACTGGGTTAAGATTAAACTCTAGATACATAGATTTTAATATCTATGAATTATTACTAATGAGACTATATATAGTTTCATCACAAGGGTAAATTATGTGTTGAGAACTATCAGAGGCTATAGTGATAAGTAGTAAGATTTTGATATTTTTTAAAATATTTTACGTATCATTCTAGATAATTTTGAATCTAAAGTTTCTTTTTAAAGAAAATGAATCATATTGTATTTTAATTGATGATTTTAAAGGTATTAAAATTTAATATTAAATGAAAAAATATTTTATTATTAACAAAAAGGTAAAGGATTAAAAATAAATTTATTTTAAATCCTTGAAGTCTGAGAAAAATAAAATGGTAGTTTATAAGGGTAATGAAGATTGGTATTAAAATTAATATTTATATTTAGATGTATATATTGAAAAAAAATTAGTTTTTGTCAACAAATATGATAAAAATAAAGGGAAATATTATAGGGAGGAATCCACCAAAATGTTTTAATTTTATGGATGTTAGAAATTTTCAGTAAATTTTACAAAACATAAAGAAGATAAACCCAGTTATAGAGATGGTGAAAGATACAAATGATATCCAAAGAAGAATGCATCGAGGAAAAATTCATTTCTAAAATAAAGGTTATTCATTTATAAAATAATAAAAATAGATGTTTTTATCTAAGTATGAGGATGGTGAAAGTAGTGAAGTGGAAGAAGAAGTTGATACTATTAATTTTGTTAGTTAAAACCTTCTAATTTCTAATGTTATGTATAAATATTTAACTATTTATGGGGTTAAAAATTATGTAAGTGAAGATCAGGAAAATCCGATAGATTTTATGCTGAAGGGATAATTATGAGAATGTCTACCAAAAATATTATGTCCTGAAAAGGAGAAAAAAATTTAATCTTATTAGTTGGTCAATAGTATAAAATTTGTCTATGAATAATAAAAATCAAATTTATTAAAGGAGATCAAAAATCTAAATATTTTTATTGATGATAAGATGGCCCTGAGTATTAAGATGGAAAAAATATTAACGAATTGGAAGAGGATATTGACCTTAATCAGCTAAGTTTTTTTAAAGTGGACGAAGAAAAAAACACATTCCAAAATCATTTTTAAAATCCCTATTCAATAAGTTGAAGAATGTTCCATGAAAAATCAAGGTCAATAAAAATAATCTTCCCATGATGATTCTTATGTTAAAGATCTTCGTAAATATTATGAGATGAATAAAAAAAGAAATCAAAATCAAATTTTGGGATAAAAAAGAAGTAAATTATAAAGGGAATGATGTTAATATTTTATCAAAATTTTGTTTCAAAAAAGGATGCAAGATTGTTGATCGAAAGAAGGATGAAATAGAGATACCATGTTCTCGATAATATGCAATTTTCATAGGTAAATATGTTTTTCATGAATGTTATTGGTAATTTTCATGCTTCGAGCATATATTAAAAATTATTTGTTTAATTATCATCACTATTGTGATTTTATAAGACTTGGTAGACAGAACATAAGGGTGAATCAACCCACTCAAAGAGAATTAATTTAGAAATATTCTAAAAAATGTGGGTTGAATATTGAAAATGGATTCCAATTTTTAGTAGTTGTCTGTGAAAGTTAAAATCAACCACATAAAATTATTAAATAATTTATACCCATGAAACCATCATAGGAGTTATATAAGTTAGATAAAATAGTTAATAAAGGTAAATAAATATCTCGTGAATTAGCAGTTTCACTCAATGACATAAAGATGGAATTTCTAGAGATATTGTAATGTGGGTTCCCTTTGCATGTAATAGGAGACATGGATCTTTTCAATAGTTTTGAATTTTTTAAATAAGGGTTTGTGACCTTTTTAAATGGTGGGTCACTCAAGATAAAAGTGTTTTGTTATGTAGTTACTATAAAATAAAATATAAAATAAAATAATTCTGTTTATGTTGATGTGTAAAAACACAATTTTTTTAGTGTTTATAAATATTTTGATGAATTAAATGAAGTTATTTTTCGTAAATATGGTTATTTGGTGAAAATTATTAAATATTAAAAGATTATGATACAAATTTAGGCAATAAATGGATCTTATTTTGGGTCTTAGATGTGCCGTATACATGTTATTTCAATATGAAAGTCGAGAATGGACATTTCCACATAATTTTTGGTCTTCTCGTTCAAAGGAAAATGATTAAAATTACTCAAAGATAAATTATTCATGTTATTCATAATATTAATAATTATAAACATAATTTATTTTCTCAACATGTAAAAAAGGGGGGAGACCACTAATCCTTCATATAAAAAGGATGAAATTCACACATCTCAACCTTTGGAGATAATTTATTCTGATATCTGGGTGCCCATGAGAAAGAAATCAACAAATAGATATAAGAATATCATTTTCTTCTAGAGGAATTTACTTAAATTTCATGTACTATGTTGATGAATAATATGTCATGATCTCTAAATATGTTCAAGATTTTCAGGATAACTGATGAAAAAGATTATAGTTACTTTCTAAAGTGATTTTGGACATATAATGGTGTTAATGACACTGAAAAAAGTTTTCAAGAATATATTGAAAAACAGGGAATTTATCATGAACTTAGTTCACCACACACACTACATAAAATGGTTTATCTTAATGGAAGAATATAATTTTGGTAGATGTGGCTCAAACAATGTTCATAGGGAATGAAACCTCTTAGAATATTTGGAGGGAATCTATTGGATTAGAAGTTCTAATTCAAAATAATTTTTTAAATAATAAAATTTAGTGAGAGTACATATGAGATTAAATAAAAAATAGTAAAATCTTAAATAACCTTATATTAATTATCATCCCTTGAATCATTAAAATAACTGAGGAAAATCTGGTTCAATTTTAGCCAAAATATGAAACTATTCATTGTGCCAGTAGATTTGTGTGTGACCAGTTAGGCATGGATTATCTAGAAATAACAAATTTCAATGGTTGGTGGACTCCCACATATTATAGGCCTCTATACTTCTTATAAGGCTATAGTGGTATCTTTCTCATAGTCTCTAGTTGGATTGGGTAGATAATGACTCTGTTATAATTCCTTAGGTCAACCATGGTGATATTCTCATCCCATAGTCGATCACCTATCCTATTTGGAAATGAAAATATCTTCCCATTTGACTTGTGAATCTCATATATAAATGGTTATAGGGTAGCATATTTTTTGAATTCTTTGTCTCATGGTCCTCCTCTAATAGTTCTTGTATCATTTTTACTACTATTAGGTCCCTACCCCTGTGCGTATTTGTATAGACTATGATAATGCACTAGGTGTGCATTGTTTTTTGACCTCTTCAACGTGTTTAGGATTATAACTATATCCCCATTAATAATAAAATTTCTTATCATTGGTTGGATAATAAAAATATCAAATAAATTATTGATATAGTCAATATAAAATTCTATGAATATAAAAATGTTGTTTTTTGATAATACAGAAAATCCTAAAAGTGATGTTAATGATTTTGTTGAAAAACATTAATAAAGTTCATAGAATATAAAATATTTGATAATGTAAAAGTTTAGGATGTGGAATCACCAATTTCAAGGATTTTAAAGGAATCTCACTGATCTCATCTAAGGCTAAGAAATAAAGCTCAAATTTTAAACATCTTGAAAATTAGTTATAAATAAAGAGAACTTTGAGGATAAAAAATCATACCTCATTGTTTTATAAAGTTTACCAAAGAGATTATGAAGATGAAAATATGAATCTTGAAAGGGTAGACTCTATTAATTAATAATTTGTCTAGATAATTAATAATTACACTTGGGAGTTCTTACCCAAACCAAAATAAAATAATTTCTTCATGAAAAAAGTGAGTATTCTGGAAGAAAATTCAATGAAAATGGTTAAATGGTGATAAATAAAGAAATATTTATGAGTAAAGGAAATTCTTAAATTGAAGTTTAAGACTTTGGTGAGAATTTTTCCATATTTTCAAGGCATGAAAATATTATACTATTTCTTGTTATTACATAAAAAATTCAATATAATATATTGAAAATGGATGTTATCTTTTCCATCCCCAATAGTGAATTGGATGAGGAGGTATACATTGAGAAGCCATGTTGATTCTTTCTTGGTAAAAGTGATATTTGTTTTGTTAAATATTGATTTTTACGGGGTAAAATAATCCTCAAGATATTTTTATTCTAACCTAAATAACTTTTAAAAAAAGTTAGATTTTATTAAGGGAAGAGTGGAAAGTAACATCTATATAAAACATTATAGAGAGGTATATCTTCCTGTTATTATATATTTAGACAATATCATATTTTTCATAAATGATGAATAAATTGATGAGGTGTTTTATAAGGATATGTTAGAGTCATTTGAAAAGTCCATTACCCAAGAGATGAGATACATTATTATCATTCAAATTACAAAATAGAGTGATCAGATTATTATCTTTACAGAAAATGATGCAAAGGAACTCTTGTAAAGTTGTTTCATAGAAGAATCAAAGATCTTTTATACACCCATTTGAGGTAGAACAATGTTTTCAAAATATTAACAAGGAAATTGTGTTTATCCAAGAGATTTTAGTAAACTTATGGGAAGGCCGCTATATCTTATAGATTTTAGAACTAATTTAATATATGTTGTCACCCTTTATTCCAGGTGTCAAAGTGAACCTAAATAATCTAGTTTTATATATTTTAAAATTATTCTCTTGTATATAATGGTTACAATAGATTTTGGGTTAAAATATTTCACTAATGGGATTTTGGATTTATTTGGTTATTCAGATATAGATTGGGGAGTTTCTTTTTTAAAATTGGGGTAAGCAATGATTTCATCATGTATAAAATATTTTTAATATTTTGTTGAATGTGGATGTAGGATATTTTATAAAAAGGTTTCAAGAAAAGTTTTGAAGGGTTGGTGATTTAATGATGATGTATAGATTTATGGTTTTGGTTCTTTGGGTTGATGAATATGAATATAGATAATTGTTTTTATAGAAATCCTGGTTTTATTATTCAATTTTTTTTCCCTACACTGAGTTCGCTCTGGTAGGCTTATAAATGTTTAATGGTTATCCATTTCTAAGTACAATGTAATCATATAGTTATATAAGATTTATAATATCCACAATAATAAAAAGATGAGTTTTTATCATAATATTGAAGATTTTGTAAGATGTTGTAGAAATTATACTTCATTTGTTTTATTTTGTGGAAAACACATAAATCGTATTTTGTGACAACTAATGAGTTGTTCTTAATAGAAATTAAGGAATAGTATTGGTGGGATTAGTGAAAGTTTCTTCAAATTGTTAAATATTTTTTTGAAATTATTTAAGAAGGATGAATTGGTTTTGGGCATGATCTAGTTTGAAGAAAAAAATGTATGATATTTTCAGACTGATATGGAATATCCATTTCATAAATTCTTGTGTGGATAATTAAAAGTTATCTTCTGATTTATTCATAATTATCCATAAAATATCTTCAATGTTTCTATTGTCATAGATTTATAAATGGTAATGGGTTAGCTTCATATTTGGTCACGTGGTTGATCCAAAGTTAGTCAACCAGCCACATAAATGATGGTTAGGAGGTCACTTTATGATTTAACATACATTTTCTTGAGAATTGTTCATGTACTCGATATATACATTTTCACATGATTGATCATCGATATAGTCTATCGACGCAGTTCATATGATATATCATGCAGTTGATTTTCATATGGTTGATACCCTGACTATAGCCTCATACAGTATCTATTCATCCATTTTTTATCCCTTAGAGGTATCTTCATATGTTTAGTCTTATATTAATAATATTTTATGATGAAATTATGGGAGAAAAATAGAATTTTCAACATCGGGATATCTGAAGTTTTTTTCAATAAGGTGATGTTTGGAGCATTTTAAAATTAGTAAATCATTAAAAGTTCAGTTTGATTCAAACTAAAATGGTTCTAGGTAAGCTACTCTTAAATGATAAATTTGTATCCTAATGATTTTTTTATCATCAATTAGATAGGTATAAAGAACATGAATTAATTATTGGTTCATACTTGGTCATAAATAAAGGCTTCATGAACATAGTTCATGCATGAATGAATATATTTATATTCATATTTATTAAATAAAAATTATGATTGATATAATAGTATTGTCATGATAATTATAGATATTATTTCATTTATATGTATTGTTTCAAATTCTTCTAATATAATGAAAAGAATTAGATTGTCATTGGATGGTTTAAAAAATAATAATTCAATAATTATGCAAAAATTATGACATGTAGTTATTTCCTACAGTTATGAAATTGATTATAAATATTTAATAATTGTTCATTTGGTATTAAAAAATATAAGACTTCTTAATATTTTAAATTCAAATTACTATAACTGATCTATGATAGTTGGAAGATAAATATATAAGGATTTAAAAGTTATAATATTGTTCACATAAATAATGTTTGAATACATATCCTTTTGAAGAAGAAGGAAGTTTGTTGAGAGATTTATGAGGATACCAACTGGCAGAGTTGGTTAAGAAGTTCACAATATATAGAGGGAGATAAGTTATTGTTGTCAGCTTTTTTCTGAAAAACAAAATTTCATGATAAAAAAGCAATAAGATAGTGAATATTTTTCATTCAGTGTTCTGTATACTAATTAAGGATAAGAAGATCTAAACACACCCAAAACCTAGATACGTTAATCTAGAAGAAAGATGTATTTTTTATTTCCAAAACTTTTGATATTATTATACATGTATAGGATTCACTAACTGCCTAGGATACACAAGACTATTATAAGACTTGAAAGACAGTCTTTAGGATTTTCCATACTCATAAGGATTCAAAATATTCTATTAGTGGATTATATTATCACTAGATTTATGAAATCATTCCATGGAATATATACTCATACTGATTAGTGAACATTTCAAATTCCATGTGTCCTGTTTATGTGTACGTGTTTTTGAGAAGGTAACAAATCAATCCATCCTAAAAAGTGATGAGGGTTGTTTCAATGGATAAACTTAAGATATATTAGTCACTGATTCTCCCCTGTTTATTCAACAAATCCTATGTTTCTATAAATTTAAATTGAAAAAATATTTCTTATTTAACCATCCATAAACCTTTACAAAAAATAATATATCATATTTTTATAACATTGACTTAAAAATTGTAACTTCCCTACAAATATGATCCAAATATAAAAATATCTATAACACGTCTATTTTCATTATGAACAAATAACATTTTGATCCCATGAATAGTGATCATAACATAATCTAGAGAACCTATAATAAATAATTACTCCTTCAACTCAATATTTCTCAAGAAATTTATATCATTCTATTTAACTAAAACTATTAGAGAACCATACTAATATTAAATTATATGTTTTTATTCTCTGATGGAACTCCTTAAATACAAAAACAATTATGTGTATGATCAAGAAAATCATAACCTATTTCAATTTTTAAGAATTTTTTATATCATTTGATGGTATTCAACTCATGTTAGATGATTTGTTTCTACCATAATTATGAAAAAGACTTCTCTACAATAGAATTCACCAATTCATCATGAACCTTTATTAATTTCATGTAATTAATTTTCATCATCCTAGTTTGATAATATTTTATTGATATTTTTGGAAACCTTTATATTCAATTAAAATTGAATTCATGAATCCAACATTATCAACAACACATACTAGTAAAAAATTACTATTTTGACCCTAAAAATTATTTCATCTCCATCAACTTGAACATAAAATTTTTTATTTTTAGTATAGTAAATATATCTAAATCTAATATAATAAATAAAATTTTATGAAATTAATTATTTATTAGGTGTAATGTGGTATGAAGTTATCAAATCAATCACCCACTCCTTATAAAGATTCAAAATAAACAAATCAATACCAACAAATAGTAAATTCTCATATCTATACACAAAATCGACATGGTTACTCTCAAAATTTAATTCATGGGACTTATTATCTTCCTAAATAATATTTTTCCATTTTTTTCAAAAATTATTTCACATGACTCTATTGGTTGTGATAGATGTACATATTTTATTAGTCTTCATGACAATCAAGCTTATCTGAATATATTCACTCACATTTATCTTTAGTATTTTAAAAAATAATATCTTATTATTAATTCTAAACTTTTTATATTTTCCTAATATATTAATTTATAAAACAAAACTTGTTTATATTCATTATAATAACACCATAGCAAGCTGAATTAGAAAACATCATTTGATTTTCTAGGGGAGTCCAAAAAAATTAAAAAGAAAAAATTATCCTTTTACATTATCTTCAAACATGATAATAATTCCATCAGTTTGAATGATAGGTCACTATAAATTATTAAAGATATTTGGTAAAGGAGTTTATTCCTCATATATAAAAGGTATTAACTTCATGATCCATTATATCTTGTTATTCCATTAATTTTAGTCATATAATTTCTTGATCTTGATCTAAAGTGCTTCAACATATCTCTCGCAATTAATATGGATCTAGACATTGTCATCAATATATTATTTTGTATATCCAAAATCCTATCAATATTATAAATTCCATTCTTCATTTTATTTACCTAAATTACTCTCTATAGTTAAATTCAATTGATAAGATTTATTATCATGTAAAAGATCCCCTATTTTCTCTTCGATGTATTATATGTTAAATAAATATATAAAATAATCATCCTACAATTGAATTCCAATACTAATAAAAAATTTAACAAGATTAAAAAATGTATATGATATATATATTGGTGACATTAATTATAGGAATTAAAATACCTAAAAAATTGAAAAAATTTGATAAAACAAGTAAAATTTTGAAGGATGTTAAAATTAATACAATGAAATTTATCAAAGAAAACCTTTTAATATACAGACCAAAAAAAAAATAAGAAAACACAAAAAAAAATACGTAATATTTAGAGAGAGTATGAAATTCATGACTACTACTATAATTTATTTAAAAGGATGCTATAGAAAATAATGTGTAAAAACACATCCATATTAAATTCCAATTTTTTTTTAAAATTATCTTCCTTAAAACATCATTACTCTGATATTAGATACTAACAACTATTATGGAAAAAATATCCCCCAGTTAAGATTTTCAAATTACTACCTTAAGAAATCAATTATGGACATATTTCAATTTCTTCAAAACAGTTTCTAATAAATATGAATCTAAAACTATTATAAAGACCCATTTAGTGATATATACACACTATTGTTAATATTTAAAGATGGTATTTGAGTGGGATAACTATTGAATAGAAATTTTATTTGGTGGAGATGTTTTTGTTTCACTATTTCAACTATGAGGTCAACGATGGGTATTTTTTAGGTGGGGTAGGATGTTCTAATCAATGACTATATATATTTGTTCAATGGATTTCTGGTTTTAAAAATATTTTTGGTCTTTCAGAGCCATACAAATCAAAAGAACAAATTACAATGGAATATTCTTTAACGATTCGATGTAAATGTTAAATATTAGTTGGGAAAGGATTTTAGGGCTTCCTATAAATAGGTTGTCTCTACATGGGATGTCATAATGAATATTTTAATCATCATTGATCAATGATTAGGGAATCAATTATAACTCAATAATTTCTTACTCTACTATCTTATTATATTGTAGTATTTATTCATGGGCATAACTTATATCAAAACCATGTTAATTACTTATGTTTTGAAGTGTGTGTGTGTGTGTGTGTGGCCATTTTTTATATCTCCTACCAATATTCACTTCACTATAAAAGTCATGGGAAGGTTTATCACTTAGTTACCTTATTATTGGGTTTTGAAGATATATTGAATTGTTTTAATGTTTCAAATTAAAATGGTGATTCATGTTTTAGATAAAATAATTGGTATCATAAACCTTTTTTGGATCTTAATGCTGATATATTTCTAGTAAGTGGTTTTTTTTACTTCAATAGTCCAACCCAATAATTATATTAACAGAAAAGGGAATTATGATAATTGAAAGATTTAATTTAATGAATAATGATTTCTAAGAGATCTAAATATATGAAAATATATATAAAATATAATTGAATCTTTTATTATCTATAGTCAAACCAGATATGATATAAAAATGTTAATGGAAGAAGTTCGGCTAAAAGGAACTTAGAATTTCTTAGATAATTTTTTCACAGAAAAATACGTTCAATATGTGATAAGTGAAAAAACATATGAAATGATACATATACTCACAAAAATGTTTTGAAATACAACCAATTTGAATAATATATTTCAAATATAGAGACTATAATTTGGATATGATTGAAAAGTATTGGTGGTTAATCATATGGATGATTTAAATTCAATATAGATCTAGTAGAAGTACATGAATATTACATTTACATTCATTGTGTATGCATAGACTGTGTTGTTGGATTTTGTAGAGTCTTGGGATACAATGGATAACATGATTGGTATTTTACGTGGTATGTATGACTTAGTATTTAAGGATATGTGTGATCTATTTATAAATTAGTATATCAAATTAAAAGAAGTCTATAAGTCTACTAATGAAATAAATAGTATATAGGGTATAATACATTAATTTTAGAAGATAATTCTAGAATAGATAAGTGAATCATGGGAAATGTTCCAAATTAAAGTGGTAGGACAATTTCATACATGTTAGAAATGTAATAAAAAATTAATTTGAATAAAAATTAAAAATATCATAAGGTACTTTATTAAGGTTCTTCTATAAATATCAAAATTAAAATGATGATATTATTTTAATATTGAGTGGAAAATGTTTTTTAGATTCATAGATCACTGATTTTTTAAAATAAATTATTTTAAATCAAAGAGAGGATTCCTATAAAATTATATATATTAATGTTTAATCAAGGTTTCTTTATAAAATGATAAATATATCAAGATACTTATGAAAAGAAATTTTTATGTTCATAAAAATTAAAAATCTAAAATCTAAAATCTAAAAGAGTTATGTACATACCAGAATTCAGGAAGAATATGATTTAAGTAGGTTAGTTGGATGGTTGAAGGTATTGTATGAGTGAATTAGATGGTGTATAAAAGATCACAAAATTATCTATCATGGTGGATAAAGGTATTAATAACAATACATTTTATAAAAACTTATACTTCAATCCAAAAAGTGGTTCTAATGTTAAATAGAGGTGCATAGTATAGAATTATCATCTTAGTTACTTAAGTAAAAAAGAAAATAGAGTTTTTTTCATACATTAAATTAAAACTAAATCATGTAGATTTGGGATCTTGTGATGAGTATTTTCATTGAATTACGAAAAGAATTAATATTTTCATAATTATTTATGCCAAAGTATTAGCAATTAGACCATTTAAACTCTAACTATTACAACCAATGATTTTTTTTTTGTATTTTTTTCATTTATAATATTTTATAAATCATGTGAAGGAGTTTTAATTTTATAAATATTATTAGTGATAAAATCAAAAAATTATAGAAACAGAATGGTTCCATCATGACCATTACTTTCACAAAATAAATGGATTTTAGGTTTGAGAGATTTGAAAATTTTTATTCTTAGGATATTCTTCATAAGATTCATTAAGGGGATATTTTAAGAGCAATTAAAATAAGAAAACTCATGTTTCATTCCATTATTGAGGTTTATATCAAAAAAAATACCATTGATTCCCATAAGATTTTTTGGGAATCATATAAGGTTCAGCTTGTTAAAATGTATGGTTCTTTCCTTTTCTTGATTTCATGTTCAATGTTAAATATTGTCAAATGGACATTTTGTTGTGAAGAATACTCAAGATGGTTTTAACCATTCATGAAATAGTTATGCTCATATAGAAGAGGTTATATCATGACATGAAAGATGTTTGTGTGGTTTTGAATGTTTCATATATTTGGTGTTCATACATGAAGAAAATTCAATGTCACGATATTTGAAATCATGGAATGTGATAGAAGGGGAATGTACCATAATGCTTATCATTATAAAATATAAAAGGCCTTTATTTTTGAGTTCAATGTAGCTCATCACTTGAATTTTAGTACCCACTACAAATAATATCTTCACACTAGGAAATTTTCACTGGTTTAAGAGAATGTAAATTTTGTTTTCTAAATATCAAGGGGTTAAATATGATATTTTTAAATGAATTTCTTAGATTGGATTATTTATTGGACATTGTGTCATTAATAATAGTACCACACAAGTATGTTTTTGGTGTTTTGAAGTTTATTTCATGAAGTATAAAATTTAATTGTGAAGATATAATATATAAAAACGTGCAATATTTAATTATAATTTAATAGGAGGATAACTAGATCAGTTTTTCAAATAATATTTCAATATTATTAGTATATCTATGACCACATTAAATCTTGTGGTAAACTTTTATAATTCAATTAGAGAAGGGTGAATAAAAAAATAAAACATGTAAAGGAAGGAAAAAGGTCATAGAATGTTGAAGACTCGGAGAATAAGTGAGAGAAAATAGATCTATTCAAATAACTACATCAAAAATCTTTATTTAAATTAAAACTAGGGCTCAATAATGACACCCTTTTCACTATTTTTATTCATTTATTGAGAATAATTACAAGATATCATCAGATTTCATACTTTGTGTTCCTTATCTCATAGTAGTGTGCAAATAGATATTAATAGGGTATTCCCCTAGATTAGTAGTTCAACCTTAAAAGACAATTGTAACAACTATAGTGAGTAGTGTTGACCCACGTTACATCGAAAAACATTTTTCATATACTCCTTACACTATACCTTTACTGTGAAATAGGTAAAATATGTGTTTTATTAACTTAATGTTTTTCATTGTATATCATATGTGTGAATAAGGACTGATGTGTTCATATTTTTTTCTCATTTGAGAACAATATCTGGTGGGAACTAAGACTAATTTAACTCCATGACCCCCCCCCCCCACCCCACCCCCACCCCCCCCCCCCCCCCTCTTAGGGTTTAATGGGCATGTGGTGGTAATAAGTGGTATCAGAACAACCAGGTTATTGGATGCAAACTTTGTAATTTTAAAGGTTATGGGTATAGATAAGATAGTTAATGTGATATGTATTCCTCTATTTTATGGGTACAATTTTTAAATGTTGAATAATATCATAATATCTCACTTATAATCGCTTGGACTCAATTTTTTCACTATAATGTTTTATGAAATACAAGTTAATAATCCTATGGGAAAGTCAATGACCGAATCCAATAATAAGCTTTTTGATATTGATGTGAAAACTCAAAATTGACTCTTTAGAGCCCTATATGATGATAGATCCTCATAATATACCAAAATATTAGATCTTATTATATGAATATTTAAAATATAACCCAATTATACACACAAAAAAACTATATTGTTTTAGTGTCTCTGGATACTAGACACAAAATAATATTATTTCATAATGGATCCTAAAAATATCTACCAATGTTATTTATATTATTAACCTTATAAACATATAATACATAGAATCAACCATCAAAACTGGGGAAGAAAAACATAATAAAGGGTGAGGTCAAATTATCATAACAGTTTAACATTTGAGAAACCAATAAATGATCGTATATAAGAATATATTGAGCATTAAATCATAAGAACATATAATTATAAATATAAAATCATACCCAATCAATTAAATATATTTAATCTTGATACATGGAATAAGGATTTACTTAAAAAAGTCATAATAGCATGGAATAAAAAAATTAATCTCGAACCATGATAGTATATCAAAAACATTAGAATCTTTTATAACCATATTCATATAAAATTATAAACATGTATAAATAGTAGAAGGTTCACTCATTATGTTAAGTAAATAAAATCAAGTTATCACATAAGTTTATGGACATGAAACCAAGTTCATACATAAAAAATTGGGAATGGAAATAAGACCATGTATAATTTTCTGTATACTAAACAAGGTCCAAAAATAATTTTTGGAAGATGAAATCATGTTCAAGAATAACATAATTATTTCTTGAGTTATCCAAATTCATCCAATACATTGGAGGGACAGAACAGACCCACACGTAACATAACTATAAACTATGAATGTGCCATAAACATATAAAAAACAATAATTAATCCATCATATCATAACCCATTTAAAGTGTTTAGGTTTTATTCCATTATTTCATCATTGAATAACCTATTGAAAATAAATATTTTTCATAAATATTTCATTATAACTTAATTAACCAATGGGAAATAAATAATTTCTATAGATTAATTTATAAATAATCGTTATAATAAGACATACAGAGAAATAAATTGAATAGTATCATAATATCATATCCCCAGTCATTCATATTAATCCATAAATTTTGTTGGCATAAATGAAATATAACATTAAATGATCATTCAAAACATTATTTAAAAAAATATTATTATTATTATAAAATTCTAATTGAAAATTAATTTAATATTGAGAAATAATTTAATTCGAAAATAATAAAGTAAAATTTTTTGGAATCTTTAATGAAAAGAAATTTTATGATGGCTGGAAAATCTGTTCATTACATATATGTTAAAATAAAATATCCCTTTTAAACTATTGTAGAATATCAAAAAAGACTTGTTAGAAAACAACAATTCATTGAAAAAACTCCTTTTTAAAAATTTGTAAATAAATTCAAAAAAAATTCATACTATCTTTTTAATTCATTTAATTTATTTCTAATAACATTCAAAAAAAAACAATTTTAAATAGTATGGACATGGAATAAATGGTTTGTTGTCAATAGAGGAAATAAAGTTGCCTTTTATGTAAAAAAAATCATAGTCAATTTAATTACTAAAGAGAGGAAAATGGTGATAATAATTTAAAACTATAAAAAAACATATAGAGTATAAAATATATATTTTTAAATGATAATATCTATATAATTTCACTCAAAAAAAATTCTAATGGATAGTATCTAAAATAAAAGATATTGTAACATAAACCCCTTACCTCATGTCTTTTCTTGCTTTATACACATTAAAATGACCTATATAATATATATATTTATTATACCAAAATTAAATTCAAATATTCTTAAATAACTTATTATTTATCATTCCTTTATAATTTCTATGTATCCTTTTATTAATAATTCTTCCTTAAATAGACATTCGGGTGAGACCTTTCCTATTTTCCATGCATGGTTTGGTTCGATGATTTGCCTACTTGCAATATGTTCATGGTTTAATCATCTCAATAATATTAATCATTGTATATTTCACATGTTTAATCAATATATAATCTTTTATAACAATTCATATAAATATTGGAGCAAAACTTTATTACATCACATTGTGGAGATGATGATCCGTGCATACAAATGAGTGATGTTACTACTTTTTGATGGATGGAACAAAATAAAGGTAAATAATAATAAACCTTTTTGAATAATTATAATATCATTAATATCATATGTATTCATAAAAAATATCCTTATTACTATCTAGGTAAAACATAAATTAAAAACAAATCACATCACTTTGTGGAGGTGGTAGTCTAATCCTACGCACAAGTGATGTTATAATCTTCCAACAAATTAAAAGGTAAAAAGGTAAATAAGATATAATAATTTTAGTAGAATATTTATATCATATATATCATATATAAATACTAAATCAATAATAATAACCAATAATTGATTATGGATATGTAAAATTAATCATATTTTTACCTGAGTCAGTAGTCCACACATACACATGAGTAACACTTTCACATCCCATTTTATGTAAAGGATACCAAAAAAGGTTGATCCATCACCATAATATCAATTAATTATATTTAATATACTCAATTAATTATTTTATAATGTATTACATATATTTATATAATGTGTAATAAGAAATAAAATTGAAAGTTCATGGTTAATTGTTATACCTTTTCTTTGAGAAACCTCCTTTGGATTACACCTTGATCCTTGAAAGGATGGTATTTTAATCCAAAAAAGACCAATAAGTTATGTATATAGATTTTTTCAATGGTTTAGGGAAGGTATTTTATAATATATAAGTCTCATGAAGTGTGATTAAGAGAGGATATGTGGTATCCTTTTATAAGGGGGAGAGTGGACGCACTTGTAATTTTTCAAAGGATTAACATATAATAATGGATTACTCAAGAAAAATGGATCCAACTTGGAAAAGAATTATAATATAGTATGATATATAACTAAAATATAATCACCCCATAGGATTTTAAAACGTTTTTATATTACTTTAATCTTTATCTCTTTAGTTTAACGCCTTATTAGTCCCTTTTAACATTTACCATAATAATGAATTTTTACCTCAACTTTCATTCATAATGACCAATATTAAGTCAGACTTATTATATTATATTCTTTTAATTATTATGATTAAAAATATAGAATATATTTTACTTAATTTAATACCAATATGTGTCAAAAATTAATTTCAAAATAATCCCATAAAATGCAATGAAAAACTTTTTCCAGAAAATTACATTTTTTAAGTATAAAAATGTGTTTATACCATATTTAGTCATAATACTTATTCCAATGAAACTAATATAATTATTTTTAAGAAATAAAATTATAATCAATTCAAAAATAAATAAGGCTTTTTGAATACCTTAATGGGAGATAAGTTTTTCTATTAAATTGGATTTTTTTACAATTCCTAAAAAATATCATCTTTTAAGAAAAATCCCATTATTTCATGTTAAGTTAATTTTTATATTATGGTTCAAAAAATTATTTAATTTTTATAAAATAATATTTATAAAAATATTATAAATTAACTATGATATTTTATCACCAAAATCAATATAACCAATTTTTGAACAAAAATATTTTTGAAGCATAAAATGACTTCTCAAAAAATTAAATTCTTAATTATAAAGAATAAATAATTAAATTTGTTTTGAGTAAAACCATTATACATAATTTTCATAATGTGGTTAATCCTATTTTTACCCTTCAATCCAATTTATATTATATAAAGGTATATTATTTCATGATTCTTTTATAATCAATGTTATGTGTAAAGAAATCTATAGAATACATCAAGTTTATTTCTAAGGAAAGTATATATAAGATATTGGGGTGTAATATTTGAACCCCCTTAAAAATAAATTTATCACCATAAATTTTGTCATTATGATACAAAAAAAGTATTGTATATTTGCTTCATCGCATCCTCAGGTTACAATGTACCTTCCACTAATTTTTTTATTCCTCTATAGAACCTAAACCAAGTGAATAGTCTTTTTCTACATCAATTTATTACTAAAATACAAGATTTATATAAGTTATTCTTTATAAAAAAAGATAATGATCTAGTGTAACAACATTTTAGTTTAGTATATGTCAATTATCATGTATGAACTTCCTCGTGGTAGATAAATGGAACACATTGTGAACTTGAGAGAGGTTTGGTGGAATCACCAAGTGATATGAAAATGTATCATACCAATCAATAATCTAAGAAAGGGATGTTATATCTATGCTCCATCTTTCACATAGTGTTGAATATTTATAACTCATTACATAGATAAATTCGTTACAATAACTTCTCAAAAACATTTAATTATATATATTACTAATTATTATCAATATAACTCTTAAGTCGATATGGGTTAACATTATGTGGTGTTAAATGGCTCTAACATTCTCTAGAATTTTCCTCAAATAGCTCATGTCCCAATAGCTTTCTATCTCTTACATAATTCTATCATATCAGAGTTCATCACTTCCTTCCATATAGGGCCTCATAAAAATCCATTTGAATGAACGAGTGAAGGTTATTATTGTGAGAAAATTCCAGCAAAGTATATTTGTGATCTCAACCACTTTTGAAATTCATAGGGAAATCTCTAGGATGGTCTTCTTGGGTTTAAATAGATCTATCAAACTAAACATTTATCTAAGGATGATATAAAGTACTTAAGCCCCACTACATATCCATGGTCTATGAAGTAATTCAACATAACATCAAGAAAAACCTTAGTTCCTGATCACATATAGTTGATATAAGTACTTCATGCAATATTACACCTTAATTTATATCCAACTAAGTTGATCAGTAGTGAAATATTCATGATCATTAATGAAATATTGTAACTTTGTTATGTGGCTGACTAAATCCCAAATTGAATTATTCCCTTTAAATGTCTTGGTAGTCCTATAATAGAATCCATGGTGATGTTTTTCGATTTCCATTCACGTATGGGTAGAGGTTTTAACATCCCCTTGGAATTTTTTCAATTGTCTTTAACTTTCAGAAAAACAACACATCAAGATGTGTACTCAACAATATACCTTTTCATGTTCTCCCATCATATTTACTATTTTATATTTCTCTAAATCTTTATACTTCCAATATTATTTAACAATTATAAAAAATAATATTTACCCAATATCTCATTCTTTAAGTATGGTGTTTATAGAACACAAACTCTGTTTATAAACCTTGTCATTTCTTCACAATCATAGTTCAATTTTGGAACATTTTTCACATTCTTCTTCAGTTCTACATCCTTATTGTGTGCCTATGTAATCCCCACATGTATTTATGGATAAATATTCATCTATGAATAATATAATATGGCCCCTTTACTCCTAATTTCAAGTTCCATATTCTATACAACCATAAATATTGGATCATTTTCAATCTTAATCATAGAAAAACTAGGATGGTTAATATAACTCAAGGCATTGGTCATCTTGTTCACCTTCTCAGTGTGTTAGTATATTGAGTAGTCATAATCTTTAATCAATTCAACCCATATTATTTATCTCATATTCAACTCATTTTGTGTGAATATATGCTTCAATATTTTTTATCAAGATATATATCAAACTTTTCACCATATAGATAATGTTAGTATATTTTAAATTAAAAACTTATTGTTTCCAACTCTAAATCCTTAGTTGGTCTCATTAATTTCCGATTGGTAATAGGAATACACTATCACTATATAATTCTATATGATTAATAATCTCAGTACCTTATTTTATGCATCACTATATATAACAAACCCTTCTCTATTGTTGGGTTGTGTGAGCATAAGTGTACTGACTAACCTTGAATTCAGTTCTTTATAATTATCCACTCATTTATCAATCCATAATAATTTTTCTCCCTTGCACATAAACTCTCATGGGGGATTATATATCCATGATAAATTCTTCAAAAATAAATGCTATTATCCTTTAAGCATAAGAAAAATATGGATCTTATTTTCCATGGTTATCTTAGTCCATTGTTAAATAACTTTAGTCTTTCAAGGATCCTTTGATATACCCTCACTTGAAATTATATGACCTAAAAATGAGAATTTCAGTAGCCAAAATGTGAACTTATTAATTTGGAATATGGATTCTCATTTATATGGGTATTTAGCACAATCATAAAATGTTATTCACTATCTTCATTTCTATTTAAATATATAATAATATAACCTATAAAGTCTAACATAAACTGATCAAGGTAATCTCTAAAGATTATTTTAATTAAATCCATAGAGATAATAGGACAATTGTTAATTCCAAATGGAGTTGTTATAAATTTATAATGACCGTACCTCATATGAAATGGTTTCTTGTGTATATACTCCCTTTTGAACCTTCTTTGAGGATATACATATCAAATATAATTCTTGGAATGATATTGAGATCCTCTTAATTGATCAAATAGATCATCAGTATGGGATAGAGCATATGTGTTCTTAATATTTATCATTTTAAGTTCTCAATAGTCAATGAAAATAATCATTGATGCATATTTATTATTAATAACACTAATATGCTCACAACATGATGATGAACTCGGTAAAATGGGTCTTTATCAATATACTTTATAAATTTATTCTTCAATTCCTACAAATCAATTGGGGCTATTCTATATGGATTCTTTAAAATGGGTATAGTACCAATTGTGATTTCAATTGAAACCTAAACATCATGATTTGGGGAAAGACTAATAAGGTCTTCATTAAAAACATAAAAATAATTCTAAACAATATCTATATAATTGATTTTAATTATTTTCCAACCCATTTGAGATAAATAACCCTGATAAATAGGAAATAATCCCTATAAACATATGTAACTTCCAAAAGAATTTCATATTCATCCTCACCAAAAATAGAGGTCATCTATTGATTTAGAACATGAAATGTTTCTTCACATTCTTAGTAATTTATATGGGATTTATGTATAGGGACCCAATCCATGCCCAAAAATACATAAAATTCAAATAACCTGAGAATAAAATTATTTTTAGGTAGTATATTCCCACACTCTTCTATAAAATAGGATTTTTGGACTTGATATGTGTTAATAATACTATTATTATTTTTCACTATTAACAAAACATTTAATCATTGATATTTTAATATAATAGCCCTAGAAAATTCCATTGAAATAAAATAGTGGGTAGATCAAGAATAAAATAAAAAATTAGTTGGTCTATAGTGGATGATAATTTTACCTTTTACAAAATCATTCTCATAACCTACATTGGAAATCATGATCATATGAGATATCCCATTCTCCATTGACTACAAAGGTTATTGTGGCCTGTTATACTCGTTAACCCTTGGATAAGGGCATTGATTTTCATAATTCTCATAATAATTACATTTGAAGAACTAAATTATAGGTGATGCATTTGGTTGATATATCTCTCAATTCATTTCATTTAATTCCCTCTTCACATCATTTCAACAATATTTTTCTCAATGGTCTAGCCATCTACACTTAAAACATAATCTCATTCCTTTCATGAAATTATATGAGTTCTTCTTACAACATTTTTATCATGTAGGTTATTGAAGCTTCTTCTTCCCTCTATGTGAAATACCGCTAGAGCTTCCATGAATTTTCATATTTCTTTTTTTACTAAAACCATGAGGGATTTCATCTCCCAATTCAACTTTGACTGTATATTGAATGATTTATCTATAGATTTTAATGTCTGTTGAGGTTAATCCATTTCAAATACTTGGTTTAAAAACACTAAATAATGGATCAATATTGACTTTAAGGTCAATTATAAAACCCAAATAATACCTCACAAGTATTTTAATATTTTCTTTATAGGTATTGATATATTTATCACCTTCCTGATTTAAATCTAGAAAGCAACTCTCTATGTTAGTATGAAGAGTTTGTGTAATGTACTTATTGATGAATACCATCATAAAATCCTTTCCTTTAGTGGAATTTATTTTTTCTTTTTTCCTCTTACACTTGATAAGATTCCCCTAGTAATCAGATTCTCCTTTCAAGTGATAGAATTTTATGATGAATTTCTCATGGATTAGTCATTGAAGAACAGAAAATATATTTTTGAAGGAGATGATCTATTTCTAAAAAACTATTGGTTCGGAAGACCCATAGAATGAGGGTGTATGTTTTCATTTAAAATATTCAATGGCATGTGACTCTCTACATAGTTCATTTAGAAGTTAGACATGATATATTTTACCACTAATATCTTGATATGGTTGAAGGATCATAGTCACAGTATATTACATCACAACTTCTAATGCATGTGGTAGCTCATGATGATAGAAATTTCATTGGCTATCACATTATTTATTTACATGATTCCTTCTGCTTCTTTCCATTAACTAAAACCAAACACATAGTGTAAAAATCAGGACTATAATAATCAAAAATAAAAATCATATATTCATGTTAATAATTTCTAAGATATCTTAAATTATGACACCTTATTATCAATATAAAACAAATTAGGCTTAACATAGGTTATTCATGGAAATTATTTCTCCAAATTCAGTATGAAGGTTTATAAATAAAAATGTGAATTAATCCAAGAATTTCCCATGAGATTTTCTATCTAGGTGTGTAGTCTTAAGCCAAATTATCATGAACCATTTAAAATTGAGTTAATACCCAATCCTATAATTTTAGAGCTGTTACCCCTAGGTGAATTTTTGGTACAGCTATATCCACTATATAGTATCTAGATAGGGATTTATTTTGAAGGGAAACCCTACAATCCCTATTTTACCAAATATTCAGGATGTTATCCTATAATTAAACTTATCCTCTAGATTTTTAAAAAAAAATCACTAGTCCAAATTCCAAAAAATAACTAAACCTTACTCTGAAACAATCTAAGGAAACCCATACATAACATACATATAAATTACACTAATTTATTTAAATATTCTATGTAAAACACAATTATTCACAATCATAAACACAAAGGTATATTCTATTAACTACTACACACAAAAACATATTATTTTATAAAACATATTTAACATGACACCCAATATTTTTAATATTATTACTATTTTAGAAATATTATACTTAAAACCTTCCCTAAAAACATGGGGATGTAAAACATAAGAAAGGGTGAGATCATATTCTCAATAAGAGTAAACATGGTATATATTACTCAATGGTTGTATGTAATTATACAATGAGAATAATGGTATGGTATCATGTAATTATCAATATAAAATCCTACCTATGAAATTAAATTTATTTCATCATGATTCATGGAATAAGGATTTGTCATAAAAAAAGAAAACAATCATAATATTATAGAATAATAAATAATAAATCATCACTCATGAGAGCATATCCTAAAAATTATAAAGTGGAACAAGCATAGTCTTGTGCCATTATAATCATGTATCAAGGGTAATAGGTTCACTCATAATGTTACGGAAATAAAATTAGGTACTCGCATAATGTTATATACATTAAACTAAGTACACACATAAACTTATAGACCTGAAGCCAGGTCTACACATAAACTTATAGACATTAAACAAAGTACATTAATAAGGTTTTTAACATGAAATCTTATTCATTCATAATAGAGTTATGTCTGGATTTATCCATCATTTCCCAACACATTAAATATCAATAATGGACCCACCTTTCACCCATCCATAAACCATAAATGTCCTAAAAAATCATAAAAACTTTCATCAATTAATCATATAATAACTCATGTAAATGAAACAAGTTTCATTCCATCATTTCATCATAGCATAACCCATATAAAATAAATGGGTTTAATAAATATTTTTTCATAACTTAATTATACTATGGGAGAGAAATGGGTTTCCTGGAATCATAATTAAATCATCCTCATCATAAGACATATAGATAGATAAAGTGGCTTGTATAATAATATCATATTCTTATTAATGCATAAAAATACATAAATTATATTAATATAAATTAAAAATACCTTCAAAAGACCATTAGAAACATTCTTTTAAAACATGAGAAAATATCACTCTCTTTTGATAAACTTTTAACAGAAAATTTCCAGAATATTGAGAAAATAATATTCCTTAAAAATAAATAAGTAAAAATATAATTCAAGATCCAAATAAAATAATTTTCATGATTTTTGGAGAATCCATTCATGTTATATCCATAAAAGGAAAGTATTTTTTTCACACCTTTCTAAAAAGATAAAAACAACTTATCATAAAAAAATTTCCTTAAAAATAATCCTTTATAAAACATTGTAAATAAAACAATAGGTAGTTAAAATCAACTCTTTAAATAATTTAAATTGTATTTTATAACTTTTATAAAATAAATTTTAAGATTATAGGCCTGGAAGAAAATGTTAATAGACCAAATAAGAAATAAGGTAATCATTTATTAAAAAACTAATTTTTATTATAAATACCAAAGAGAGGGTAAAAATACTAATAAATAAAGAATCAAAAAATAATTATATGAGAAGAAAAATTTAAGGTTTTAAAGTATATATTCTATATAATTTTCCTCAAACAAATTTTATCATATACAATCCCGATAAGAAAATAAATTGTAACATAAACCTATTACCTCAAGTCTCATCTTGCTTCATACGCATTGAAATATACAATATAATATATATTTATTTGTTATAAATTAATTCAAAAACTATATTCATTCATAAAATAATATTTATCATTATTTTATAAATTTCAATTATCCTTGTATTAACGATTATTTCTAAAAAGGGCATTCAGATGAAAACTGGTCCATTTTCCATGCATGTTTTCATTCGATGGTTATAGTAATAACAACTTTTCCATGGTTTTATCATATACATAATAGTAATTAAGATATAATTCTTATATTTATTCATTATATACAATTTTATAATTGTTCATATAAACTGGTGAAAAATAATTAATTACATCACTTCAGGGAGATGGTAATTTGTATGTACAAATGATTGATGTTTCTGCTTTAATATGGGAGGAATGAAATAAAGAAAAAAACAATTCATCTTTAAATAATAATATGTATATCATAGATATCATATATACTCATTAAATAAATCCATATTAATATCCATATAAATGTAAATGGAGAATGTATAACATCACTTTATGGAGGTGGTATTTAACATGTATACACAAGTGATGTTACTGTTTTACAATGGAATGAAAGGTAAAAATAAAGATAACATATTATAATTAAATAAGAAAAATGTTTTTATAATATTAATATATACACATTGAATCCATAATAATAACCAACAAAGAAATATTGAGATGGAAAATGAATCATTTTTCTATATGGAAGCGGTAGTCCACACGTACGCACTAGTGATAATTTCATCTCCCATTTGATCGATATGAGGTGGAAATTATTTGATCCATAATCATAATAAAAATTACGTTTATTAAATATAATTAATTAATTATATTATATTTTATATATTATATTTTATAATGTGGGAGTGTAAATATAATTTGAAGTACTTGGTTTAATGTTATACCACTTCATTGATAAAATTCATTTGGTTAACATCTTAAGCCTTGAAAGGATGGTATTATTATAAAATCTAGACATATATTATGTGGGGGGGGTTTTATCAATGTATTAGTTTAGTTATGTTATAAACTATATCTCTCATTAAGTAATAGGAATACATGATAAGTGGTATCCTTTTATAAGGGAGGGAGACGACACACTTGGAATTTTTCAAAATATAAAAATATATTATTGTCTTACTCAAGATAAATGGATCAAAATTGGATGAAATTAAAATATAGTAATATAAATAACAAAACTATATTCTTAAAATAGTATTTATATAGGTTTTAATATCATTTTAACCAATATATTTTTAGTTTAACTACATGTTAACCCCTTTTAACATTTACAGCAGTAATGAATTTTTATCACGGTTACTTTTCATAATGGCCAAAATTTATGTTGGAATAATTATATAATATTACTAACTATAATTAAAAAATATGGAATCCATTTAATATAATTCATTATATATAATTGGTAAAAAATTTATTTTAAAATAATCTTGAGAAATATAGCGAAAAATAGTTTTCCAGTAAAATAAAATTCTATGTATAAAGAATTTTCATAAAAAAATTAAGAATAATGTAAACTAGAATGTCAATGATTGGATTATTTTTAATCAAAATGAACTATTAAAATTCTATAATCAAATCAAAATTAAATGGTTATTTTTAAATTCTTAAATGGAATAGACAATTTTCTATAAAATCGATATTGTTTACTATTCACTAAAAAATAATATTTGTTAGAAAAATTAATAAATTTCACCATAAGATAATTCTTATATGATAATTTAAAAAATTATATAATTTTATAAAATAATGTTTATTAAATTATAATAAATGAATTATAATATTTTCTATCAATAAAATTAAAAACCTTCTTTTTAAGAAAAGTGGTTTTGAAGCATAAAATCACTTCACTACAAATTAAATTTCCCATTCATTTGAATTAATAAATATATTTTATAGGGTGGAAATATGATACATATATTTCATAATGGGAAAATATTATGAATATACACCATTCCAAAGGCTATTTTATAAGAGTAAACAATATCATTATTCTTTTAGACTTGAGGTTGTTTGTAAATAATGTTATCGAACAATTAAAGTTTATATAAAATTAAAGTATTTTTAAAATAATGGGGTGATACATCATAATACCATATTTACATAAAAGTAATGTAATTCCCATTATTATGGTAAATATGAAATAAGATGGACAATATTTATAAAGGGTATAATATGGTGAAGGAACCTAAATTACAATAATTACACAAACAAATTTAGGATTTAAGGATGATACAAAATTTGAATATTGATGTATTATTAAAATTACTCATTTAAGTAGTGGAATACATCCATGTATTCTATAAAAAGATGAAATAAATTGATATTAAAAAATTCTCATAAGGATTCAAAATTTTTATAATGCTAGAGTATCATCTCTTAAAGAACAAGATCTTAAGAATATGACTCTTGATGATCTTCATAGTAAGATGGTATCTTAGAAGATGTGTGTGATACCATAAATCAAATATCGAAAATATTTAAAAGAGACTTTATTAAAACTAAAGGACCATACAGTGATAAATTAATCTAGGATAAATGAGTATGTTATATGTGATGAAATATTATTAGTGGCAGTACATAGATTCAAGTGAGGAAAATGGAGGTATTAAGGTAAGCTACCATTTTATTGTTTTTAATTATGGTATGGTTAGTAATACTTCAGTAATATACACAAGGATTATAAAATAAATATTTAATAATGTCACTGAATCAATATAGAAAAGAACTTTCTCCCCAAGATGAACTTGTTGATTGGGGAGTTCAACTCGAATTAGGTTCTAGTGTAAAATATTACTGATTAAAGAATAAGATTAAAAGTAATGAATCCTAGAAGATTATGAAGTTGAGTTCATTTAATATTTAGAAGAATTTGTGATGTTATTAATTAAATGAAGTAAGTATAATGATGGAAAATAAGACAAAAAATGGTTTGTTAATTTCAATGTTCAAATTGAATAATATCTTAAACAGTTATACATTCTACAAAATAAAAACATAATGATAGGTGTGTTATTGAGTGAATTATAAATATACATTGGTCAAATTGAAGTTAAAATTATGTGTTTAAAGAAGTCACATAAATAGTTTGATGTTTTTTATCATCAATCGAAGAAGTAATTAATTTCAAAATATAAATCAAAGAGAGGGAAAAATATTAATTATTTCATTACCCAATTGTATGAAAGAATGATGAGGATAGAATATCCTGATGAATTTGTATCTTTTTGAAGAATTTTTGAGATTGATATTGAAGTGGAAGGTGATATATAAAAATATGTAATTCAACAAGTTCTCTAAAGAGAAATTAATAAGAATATAAGGAATACATACTAAGATTTTTAATGGGTTCATAAAATAATAAAGGTGGGATTTGATTTTAATATGATACATAAAAATCCTTTATTGTTACAATACAGAATAAAGGAAAGATTAATTTTAGTGAAATCCCTAAACCACCAATAAAACCCAAAAAAAATGCGCATAATATGAAATATATGGATAGGAAGTAAATAAAATTAAAAAATTTAATTAAATAAAAATATTATATTTCTTATACATTTGATGATTTGGTGTATAAAAGAGGAGATATATTTGCAAGGTGAATATATTTGGATTCAAAAATGAATATTAACAACAAGTCATACATATTGAAAAATAATAATTTTTTGTTATAGTTTCTCTAATTTTGGTCACAAATTGATAAATTGAAAGAAATGTATATGTAAAACCCAATCCAATGGGATCTAAAGAAGAAATGTAATTTAAAACTATATGATATTGATTTAAAAAATATATGTTTTCATTTATAATAATATGAGTATAATCGCATATATAATAATGAAGAACATGAGGATATAGAATTTCTATCTCAACTCAGCAAGGGACCTATTAGAATGAGAAAAGGAAGATTGAGAAGGATATAATTGTAGATATTTCACTCAAATAAACCAAAATAAGTGTCACATGGAACCCTAAAGTGATTTTTTATCCCATATGATTTGTAATGAAAACCTCTTAGAAAATAAGAAGTTTCTTGTTTATTGAATGGAATTTTTAGGTAATGATGTGGAACTAGAAATCAACTGAAGAGTAAAGAAGATCTAGGCTAGAGAAAATTTAAAAAATACATAAGTTCTCTATGTGTATGGGATTCAACATGATCATTACATCATAATTTTTCTTTTTCACTTTGTACTGGAGTCCACATTTGTTCGGAATAGTTAATCTATCAAAGGTGAAACTAGATACTCTCTACTGAAGGAGTGGATAACTAATATAAATATATATAATGTAGATTTTAAGGAAAAAATATTTGTGTCCTTATTATATAATATGATAGTAGGCTTTGACATTGAACAATGAAGTTTATCAATAAAAACATTATATAGAATTTGTCTAAAATGAAATTTTTGACTGAAAATATAAATCCAAAATGAGATTCATGGTAGATATTAGATAACTGTATAATAGGGAAACAAATGAGAAAGCCTTATTTACCAAAGACATAGATGATATCAAATCTTTTAGACTTTATTAAAATTGATGTGTATTGTCCCATGAATATTTCCAAAACATGTGTTGATACATGCATAATATTTTTCATTGATTATTATAGTAAAATGGGATGTATCATGTTTATATAAGAAAAATGTTATGAAATTAAATATATCATGTATTTTTGAAAAAGAAATTAAAATTAAATTAGTAGAACTCTATGGGTTCTCTATACTAATAATGGAAGTATATATACCTCACATATGGTATAAAATTACTTTTTAAAGCATGGTATCATGTATGAATTATTTTTTGTAAAAATAAATAAAAATGGGGTAGTTATAAGAGTAAATTTAATGGTTAACACAATTTTTGAATCATTTCTTTTTGAATGTTTCATCTCTCACGACAATTGAATGGAATTTGTTTATATAGAATTTTGCATATAGAATCAGGATTTCCTGAACCTATGAGTGAGGATAATCCATTTAAAATTTTATTTGTAATAAAACCAATGATTAATCACACTAGAGTATTTGAGTGTAGGTTCTATATTATTAAAAAGGAATTAAACCAAGGAAAATATGGAGTTATAGTGGATGAAGGGATATCTTATGCCACTCCTTCTAGATTAAGGCTAATAAATGTCTCAATATAAATGTTGAACAAGATTGTAAAGATTAGTGATGTTAAAATTATTTATAAAAAACTAGAAATTATCTAAAATCATATATCTAAGTGTGGATTGTAATGGATAAGTATAAATGAGTAAAAATCATGTCATTTCTCACAATCCAACTAATGATGGGGATTTAGAGGCTAAATCACTTAATGAAGAATCTACTAAAAGGATTCAACTAGGGACTCCATTAAGAAACATGTGAGTTAATTTTGGTGATTAAAATATCACCACGTATGAAACTACACAAATTTAAATTTAAAGGATGATAATTATAGATCACACTTTTATATTTTCTCAAGTCTAACCAATTCATTTTAAAATGTTTTGAAGGATGAGTCATGGGTTAAGGACATTGTTGACGCTCCTTTCGTCACAGAATCTAAAGATCGGAAAAGGGAATATCTGAGCTCAAAGTGATTCAACCTTTGAAGAAAACATCAAAAATCGACAAAGGCATGAAGAAAGGATCGACAGCAAATGCACCGCGCAAGTTTTATCACTGTCGCGCAAGTACACTTGCGCAACACCCTTGGTCGCGCAGGTGACTTGCGCGACCTAAGTGGTAACCGCCCTGTAACCGCCCGGGGTCTTCTTTTGCCTATAAATAGACCCTGTGGGCCCCACATTCGAGAGGATCTTTTTCCAGAAACTCGGATTGAAGCTCCCGACGCCCAATTCTCTTCTCAAAGCTTCCGGAACACTTCTAAGGTAATTTCTTACCTAGAACAGAAGATCTAAAGAGAAGAAGGAAGGCCTAAGTGTTGAAACTTATCAAACACTTGCGCGCCGATTTATTTCCTTCAATATAACTTGCGCGTCCCTTTTCTAGAAGAACCTCAATATAACCTGTGCGACCAAAACTTGCGCGCCCACGGAAGACTTGCGCGCCTTTCAATACTTGCGCGCCCCTACCTTTTTGGGTGCCCATCTTTCCCATTTTACCCCTCTTAAGCCATTACACCTTTCCTTTTCAAGATTCAGTCTTCAAGACACTCTTCAAAGCCATTTATGGCATGATTTCTTGATTTGAATTCCTTATCTGAAAGGAATTTTGTGGAATATCTCTCAAAACCTAGTGATTTAAATATCCTTATGTCACTAAATATAGAGAGTTCATTCATTCAACCTCATCCTTTAAGATGAGAGAATCCTTAACTTGGGCATCCTCCTCAGGAGTAATCCCCAATCATAATCCTTTAACTTGGGCATCCTCCTCAGGAGTAAGCCCCAATTTCAAATCTGGGAATCCTTCTTTAGGAGTAAGCCCCAAATTCTTAAAGTTCCCAAACTTGGGCATCCTCCTCAGGAGTAAGCCCCAAACCTTAATTCCTAACCTGGGTCTCCTTTTCAGGAATAAGACTCAGTCATAATCTTGGGCATCCTTTTCAGGAGTAAACCCCAAGTCCCTTAACCCGTGTCTCCCTTTTTAGGAATAAGACTCAGTCATAACCTGGGCCTCCTTTTTTAGGAGTAAGTCCTAGTCATAATCTTGGGTTTCCTTTTCAGGAGTAAAACCCCAAGTCCCTTTAAATTTCTCTTAACCAGTCCTAATTTACCCTTGATTTGGGTTTCCTTTTCAGGATTAAAACCCAATCATAAGTCCCCTCCTAACTTGGGCATCCTCCTTAGGAGTAAGCCCCAAGATTAGAGTATTCAAATCTCCATAAAGCACATATACCTTTATGGACCTTGTTCCCGGATTTTCTCCCAAAAAGTGAATCCTAAACCTTCATCTATCTGGGCAGTCATACATACCTAAGCCCCAAACAAATTCTTATGATTGCATCTTTCATGGCACAATTGTCTAATTTTTACCAATACCTCTTGTTTCTCACACCGAGCATGACTCACGTGAGCTTAGAGTGTAAAAGTAATTATGACATTCTTCTTTGAGCCATCAATCATAAACATCATACTCCATTACTCGAACTATGTGGGTTCTGATTCCGTTTCCAAAACAAAGGATACGTAGGTAGCCCATTTATGGGTTCGATCCCAATTTTGAAATAATCCATGTCCTTATGAATGACGATAAACTTCAAGTGCCCCACTGAGTGGCTTTAAAACCAGCCTGGTCATCATAATGACCAAGAGACTTTTATATAAATGTTTTGAAGGATACCATTAACCAAGAATCTCTAAACAGATATAGATGATTCTCTATTGATGAAGAACCTCGAATACATATAAAAGATTCTCTAAATTTCTTGCATATTTAATCATTGATTGTTAAAACTAAAGGAAATCACATTTTATACTTGGTAATGTAATAAGGATTCACGAACATAACTTAACTCTATAAAGCGATTCTCAGAGTAGACAATAATTCCCCTCAAAAAGGTGTGATGAGTCCGACCTCCCATCCTCTCGACCAATGCAAATTCCTAAGCCTCATCAGTCCACAAGCTAATGAGTGCCTAACTTTGGAAAGTGGGTCCAAACGGATTTGAAATCATTGGATGTTTCCGGTTCTACGAAAAAACCCACTAGAAACCGATCGGAACGTTTGAATCTCCCATCCAGGAGGTCATCGCCGAAATCCGTGCGAAACAAAAATGGTGAACCCGACGTGAATCCTTAACCAAGTTAAAGTGATATTCTTCTTATTTGTTAGGCCCCTTGGGCCAACAAAGCAATCATTGACATGTGCTCATCCAAAAGATGCAGTGGCCGGATTCATCTTGATTATGTCTGTTATATGGAACAGGCACTCTTTTCTCAAGATCTTATGCAAAATGGATTTCCTTAAATTCACCTCTATGAATACTGCTGCTGTGAACACCTCTACTGTGAGGTCTGCTGCTATGAAAACCAATGCTACTACTCCTGCTGGAACGTCGTCCGCTCTGAGGATGACATCACCAACTCAGCATCTTCAACGCTGGGTTTCTAATGCACTATTTAAGGAGTATCGTCGCAACGGTACTATCCCAACTCTGGAGGCCGCTCGTCAAGCCCTCCAAGTTAACAACTCTACCTGGTCGTCCGGACAACGGCGGCCAGCGATCAAGAAGCAGGCGGTGCTGACTACCGTCTCCAACCGTTTCAGGTCGTTATCCCCGGAACGCAATTTCCATTCACTCCCTTAATCTGAGGAAGTGAATGAGCAGGTCCTGCAGGACCTCAATTCAAAAAGACAGGAGTCCTTATCAAGGGCTCCCATCAACAATTGCCGCTAGACTCGTGCGGTAGTGCGCCCTCAACATGATGAGGGTACCGACTCCAGGCATTCAGCTCAGGTTCCTCGAACCCGAGCAGGCAAGATGAACCGCCAGAGACGGAATCCGGTTAACAATAGGCAGGTTGTCATCCCTGCCATCTCCGGAGAAGTCCACTAACCTAACTTGGTGGTAAATAACGAGCAGGCATAATCACCTACCCGTTTTAATTCCGCTGTCCAGCAGACTCGTCTGGCAGCATCAAGCCGATCCCGCCAAGCAATTCTGGCAGAGTACCATAGGCAGGAACATACACCTGCTTATACATCACCAGTTAGTCAGCAGGCTCGTCTGACTACATATGATGGATCTCATCAACCATGTTTGGTGAAGTGTAATCAGCAGGCATATACACCTGCTAATACTAATCAAGCCTACCAACAGTCTCGCTTGGTAGTGCACGGAGAAGTCAGTCGGAAAGTCCCGACGACAAACAGGAGGCAGACTCAACTCTCTACCTCCACACTTGAGTACTGTCAGGATTCACTAACAGGAAAAGGAGGACAGGAGCAGGCACATACACCTACTCCAAGCCCGGAATGGACGTATATCCCCGTTCCGGCGGTTGAAGTCACCAAACATATTTTGTCAATGGTGAAAGAGAAGAAGCAAATTCCTGCTCATATTCTGGATGCTTGCCAGGATATCATAATAGCTTCAGCATCATCACAGGGACAGACACATAAATCTATCCCTAGAAATGGAGTGACACATCAACGATTCACTCCGGAACAGACACACACATCTGTTCCAGTCCAAGAGGGTTATGGGGCATACTCCCCCATATTATACGGACAACCAAGTCAGGAACATAGACCTGATTTGAGTGGAGATCGTCAGCCTAACCTGACCATCTTTCCTGATCAGGCACATACACCTGCTCAGAGCAATCACTTTCGTCATCAAGTGGTTTCTAAAGCGAGTAAGAAGGCATCTAAGAAAAAGATCCGCCCAGCACAGTCAGGAGATCAAAGGCCAATCTGTAACCAAGCCTTGCTCGATGCTGGAGTTCTTGAAGCCCTCAGACATTTATCTGTCGGAATTCAAGATTCCACTCCCTCAGTTCCCAATAACAGGAACATTAATTCTGAAGGTCATCAACAGACACTTCCTCATGAAGACTTGCTTCATGAAAAGTCGGTCAATCTTGAAGTTTCTTCTTCAGATGAGAGCCACAGGAACCCTCTTTGTGGTCAGAAGACCAAGGTGCAAGAGATTTCATCTTTTGTTGTAACCCATCATGACGGTCCTCCTCATGGTGATGAACTTCGCTGCGAAAGTCCTCTCTGCAGTAGTGATTCACGTTGTCTCGAAAATTCTTCAGAAGGCAATGTAGTGACGAGAAAGCCCTCCTATCTCGAGGCACTTGCAAACGTAAAACCAGTCATGTCTGATGCTTTACTATCGGCAGGTGAAACTCTTTCTCCATCAGAAGATAGCCTGGGGTTCAGGTTATTCTCCGAACCATCCCTGGGTCATTCATCTTCCAGCATTAATAGTGATCTCTCTACCAATCTTGTTGAATCCGATGAAGCAACAAGGAAACACCAACTCTGGTCAAAACAAGTAGAAGAATCTTCATTTAATGATAAAGAGGAAATACTGAACATGAGGAAAAAACTGGCAAAAGGTGAAGTACCAGTCATGTTTTAGCCTTTGGCTGACTCCCAGTACGACATTCCAAAGATGTTGACGGATGATGGAATCCATGATATTCGTCTCAAAATATGGAAAAATCTTTTTCAATTAAAGAAGAAGGTATTATCTTATGATGAATATGAAAATCATCTTAAGATAATAGAAGGGTTACAACGTCAGATTGATTTGGCATCTCTATCAGTCTCTCGGTATCTGAAGGCTGAAAAGAAACAGAGAACCCTTCAACGTTCATGCCTTGGCGCACTAAGAAGATTGCGTCAGTTAATTGGAAATGCTCCATCTGATGTTCATATCAGAGGATGGGGTGTTCACGGAGCACTACATTTCACAGTGCTTTCCAGTCAGCAAAGCCCGCCGAAAATGGTCTCATGCAATGTTATTGCCCATGGCCGGCCACAGTCAATGGGCTTTGTTCATAATCAAAAGCTTGCTCAAGAACAGGCTTCAACTAGTTCCTCTCAAAATCAAGTATATAGAGAACAAGTTGTTGAATTTCTCCTACATCAAGCAGGCGAGAATATTGCACAAGCCTCTCGTCTAGAGCAAACACGTCATCAAATGAAAGAAGTTTCGGAAATCATCCAACGGTCTGTTGAACCAGGTGATAAAAGTAGATACAGGTTAATGCATCCAGCTAATTTCTGAACTAAGATTCGCAAGATCAAGAGAGATTTTAAGAAGATCTCAGACATAGCATGTCAAGAGACACCCCAGCTTGCCAGACTGGGGACTTCTCTAACCCAACCCTCAGAGTCAACAAATGGGATTCGAGGAGTTGAGCGGAAGCAGCAGGAACATCCCCAGTCCACCGGACTGGGGACTTTTTCAAATCCCCAATCCCTCCCTCAGAGAAAGTCAGTATTCTCTTGATTAGGGAATAAGCCTCAAGAGGAAAGAAGAGCCAAGCTATCAGGAGATTCTCTCCAAGTGACGGTTCTCCAAGAAGTTCCTGAGGGATCAAGTCAACGGAATGCCATGTCTCATCATGGACATAGAAGAAGACAATATCACAGAAATGATGATAGAAAGGATTCCATGCAATATGCATCCATTAATGTCATCAATGCCGTTGCTGCTGATTCACCAGATGAGGCTCAATCAGAGGGATCAGACGAAGAGGTTCCTGCTCAAGAAGTTGCGCACACAGACCTAAATGAAGAAGGTGTGCGCACACGTAATCAAAGGCATACCCAAAATCTGGGTATTCCTTCAAGTAACCCACTTCCCCCTCTCCGAAAAGGATCCAATAAGGGGAAAGGAAAGAATCAGGTTACTTATCACCCTTCCTCTGAAGGAGGTCAATCGCTCTCATTAGAGCAAAGGTTTGCACAACAGGAGGAAGAAATGAAAGAATTAAGAAGGTTGAATGCAGAACTACTTCAGAGTAGTCTTCTTCTTAAGAATGTTGAAGTCCGACAGCCGAAGGAATTTGTTGTAACTACTGAGATGGATCAGGAATATCCTCCTTTATCAGTACACCCTCAGAGGTCTAATCCTATGGGTCAAACGCAACAACGGTTTGCAGCACTACAATCAGTTGCAGCACCAACCACCAAGTCTGTCCAAGCTCCATTCATTGCACCTACCCAAAACCAAGTTCAACCTGACGTTTCTCAAAAGTTAATAACTACTATTGAGTCATTAACAGCTCGGATAGAAACTATGGAAGGGAAACGGGCGGAAGTTCAACCTGAAAAGAAAGTTTACCCTGAATGGGTAGATTCAATTTCTCCTCCATCCAGTTTTGGAAACCCTGTTTTCCCTACTTTCAATGGATCAGGAGACCCTGAACAACATTTGACGCATTACGTGTTTTGTTGTGATCCTATGATGGGAACTCCAGAGCAGCAAGAAGCAGTGAAACTCAGATGCTTCGTGCGAACCTTGCAAGGACCAGCTTTTGTCTGGTATATAAGCTTGCAATCCCGGTCAGTCATCGGATGGGAGGATCTTCGTCAAAAATTCCTTCTTCAGTTTAGCTCAACTTTTCCAAAAATGACAGTTTTCGATCTTACAAACTGCAAGCAAAGGGAGAATGAAAGAGTCTCTGATTTCATTGCTCGTTGGAAGGGATTAACGTATTCCTTGAGTTTAGCACTCCCTCAGGAGGAATTGTTGCCAATCTGTGTGGAAAATTTGCGTGACGAATTACGCACGCCATTGATCCCTGTGAAATACACAGGAGGGTTTCGAGACCTTACTTCAATCGCCCAACAGATTGAAGATTCCCTTATACAGGCTAAGGTTAAATCTCATGTAATTCCATCAGCTCCAGGAAGAAGAATGGGTAAAGCAGAAACTACTACAGTTATGCTTAAACAAGCACCTGTACCTATTTCTACTTCAAAACCTTCATCTTCTCGAAGGGCTCCACCTCCTGAACGCCAACAACAAAGGCTGTTTCGTCCAAATGATCAAAAAGATCAACGACGAAAACAATTTGAGGATATGAAGAGTAAAACTTACTCTTTCCGAAGTGAGCAAGTTCCTGGTTACTTCATTTCAGCTCTGGAAAATAATTTGATTCAATTACCAGTGCCGAAGAGTCCAAACAAGGAAGTAGATGAAGACCGTCCCAATTATTGTCCCTTTCATCAAATGTTGGGGCATCCCATCTAGGAGTGTTTTGTCTTTAAAGACCTCCTGCAAAATATGGTCGACTTGGGACAAGTCAAATTGAAGGGTTCTTCAGCTCATGTAGCGTGTATTACCGCTACAGATCCAGAGGAAGGAGGCGAGTGGCAGGAAGTCAAAAGCAAAACTACGAAAAAATATGATGATTGGATGGTCAGAAAGACAATCAATCGGACCCATTCCATTTTGCGAACACAATTGAAGAATCCAATTGTGTCTCCTACAAAAGCTGCAGTAAAGCCTCCGTCAAAAGATAAATCCTCAAAAGGGCAGCGCAATTCAAAGAAGAAAGAGGAATCAGGAGAAGATGAGTATGTATCAAAGCCTAAATTGTCTTTGACTCTGGCAGATTTCATGCCATCTAATTCAAAGCCACGGGCACCGTCCCATCAAACGGCAAAGCCTAAATAGGCTAACCAGGCGGAGTCTTTATCAGACGAAGAGTTAATCTTTGGTTCTGTTAATATGATTCAATTAACAGATTCATATTCCAGTCTTGATGAGCCTGAATTCCCTGTATCAAATAAGGGAATCCGAAGAGGTTCTAGAGGTTCAGGATATAGGGGAAGACGTGGATCTTTCCAAAGCCACTACTCTAATTTTACCCCTGCTAGCACTGTATATGCAGCAAAAACTTGTGGTAGTGCCCTTCAGCGAGCTCAAAAAGAATAAGCAAGTTCTTCTGCCAATGGCCAACTCAGTTTTGGCACAGTTATTTTGGAAGACCGATTAAAGGTTCCATCTTCTTTATCTCAGCAAGTAATTGGATCTAATCAGTCTAATCTTCCAAAACCAAGGATGTTGCGAACTTCAATACAAGATGCATCAGCTTCCAAAGCATCTGCTTCCAAGGTACCTGCTAAACCGCATATTTCTATTGGGAAACGCAGACCACTAGATCAAAAGTATGATATATTGAAACACTTGGCCCAAGTACCAGCCATGTTATCAATTTTGGATGCTTTGAATCTATCAAAAGATCTTCGGGAAGCACTCATCGAAGCTTTGTCAAGTCCTCAGGAGTTTGAAGCTGAAATTGCTGCAGCTGAAATCTATCACATAGAGAATAATCCTGCAGAATGCCATGCAGTGATATCTTTTACTGATAAAGATGAAGATGATGTTGTGCATGGGCACATAAAACCTTTGTACTTATCTGGAAAAGTCGATGGTATAGATGTTCGAAGAGCTTTCATTGACAATGGTTCAGGAGTCAACCTCATGCCCATTCGTACACTTCGTCGATTGGGCCTCACAGAATCTGATTTATCTCCTTCTACCATGATGTTGCAAGGATATGATAAAAATGAACAAGAACCACTGGGAGAAGTTACACTCAGAACTCAGTTTGGAGATCTTGTTTCCAATTCGGATTTCATGATTATTGATCAGGAATCAGCTTTCAATATCTTGCTTGGAAGACCTTGGCTACATCAGCATGAAGCTATTCCTTCATCATACCATCAATGTCTCAAATACTGTTTCGATGGTCAAGTTGGAACATTGTATGGTGATAAGGCCCTGTTCAAGACATGTGAGTCTCAATACATTGAGGCAGAATTTTATCACATGAAGGGAAGAGAAAAATATACAATGAAGGAAATTACCAAAGTTAATGCTCCATATGGTTTGGAGAAAATTCCAATAAATCCATTTTCACATGTGAGTACAGATTATGTATTACCTATCAGTAAAATTGACAAAATAGACCCAAATCAAAATACTCTTATGGAAAGATCCATAATGTCAATTACAGCGATCGAGCCAGACAACATGGGAGAAATTGGTAACCTACCAAGCAGTGATGAAAGCATAAGTGGTGACGTTTTCATTTCGTCTGCAGAAATCCAACAAGTCTATACTTCGCTAATCAGGCCAGAAGAAGTTATAGCAACACCAGAGGTGAATAATGATGTCGATTCTCAATCCATCATCCCCTCTTTATTTCCCAAAGAAGACCCTTTATCATCAATAGGGTCGGAAATGGAAGCTTCTTCTTCAAAATGTGAAAATTTTGACATCTCTTATGATCATGAGCATTTTGTTTTTTCATCTACTTTTCAAGTAGAAATGGAAAAAATAACACATGATGAAGAGGAAGAGGAAGATCTTAGAGATTCTCCTCCAGCATTTGAAGAGGGTATCTCTACCACTGTGGATGAACTCAGAGAAGTAAATCTGGGTACAAAGAAAGATCCACGCCCCACTTTAATTAGTGCGGCCATGACCCTTGAAGAGAAAGAGATGTATATTTCTTTTCTAAAGCAAAATAAAGATATTTTTGCTTGGAATTATACAAAGATGCCTGGCCTTGAACCTGATGTTGCCACCCATCATTTGGGTTTGCCAAAAGAACATCGAGGATTCAAGCAAGCCGCGAGAAGAACACACCCAACCTATGCTTCCAAAATTGAGGCTGAAGTGGATAAGCTTATCAAAGCTAACTTCGTCAGATAAGTTCAATATCCCAAGTGGTCGGCTAATATTGTCCCTGTAAAGAAGAAGAACGGACAAATTAGGGTTTGCATCGATTTCAGAGATCTTAATCGGTATTGTCCTAAAAATGATTTCCCAGTTCCGATTACAGAACTCTTAATTGATGTGACGGCTGGCTATGAAGTACTTTCTTTCATGGATGGATATTCTGGATATAATCAGATCTGAATGGCCCCAGAAGATGAGGAATATACAGCCTTCAGAGCTCCTCAATGTGTGTTTTGTTACCGGGTGATGCCCTTTGGTTTAAAGAATGCAGGTGCAACATATCAACGCGCCATGCATCGTATCTTCAAATATCTTTTAGGGAAGTTTGTTGAATGCTATGTAGATGATTTGGTGGTTAAATCCAAACAACGTTCTAATCACTTGGATGATTTGAAAGTCATATTCCACAAGCTTCGACAACATAATTTGAAGATGAACCCCTTAAAATGTGCTTTTGGGGTAACCTCAGGGAAATTCCTCGGCTTTGTTGTACGCCATCGTGGTATTGAAGTCGATCCTGAGAAGACCAAATCAATCCTTGGTATGTCACCTTCTCAGAATTTGAAAGAATTAAGAGGTCTTCAAGGACACTTAGCCTATATTCGGCGTTTCATCGCCAATTTGGCACGCAAAAGTTTACCCTTTACCAAATTATTGAAGAAAGGAGTCACTTACCAGTGGAACGAAGAATGTCAAGAAGCATTTGATGTTCTCAAGAAATACCTCTTGAGTCCACCAGTACTCATGCCACCTGTTGAGGGTAGACCTCTTATCCTCTATGTGACAGCTTTAGAGCGATCATTGGGTGCCTTTCTCGCTCAAAAGAATGATGCTCGGAATGAAAATAGTCTCTACTATCTCAGTAGAACTATGCTTGAAGTAGAAACCCGGTATTCAAGTATTGAAAAGTGTTGCCTAGCATTAATCTTTGCAGTTCAGAAACTGAGACACTACCTGCAACATCATGAGGTCCAATTGGTATCTCGTAATAATCCGCTCAAATTCATCCTTAGTCGTCCAATGCTTACAGGACGTCTGGCAAGGTGGGCGGTTATTCTACAGTAGTTCGACATTCAGTATGTGTCTCAAAAGGAAATTAAGGGCCAAGCTCTGGCTAATTTCCTGGCTGAACATCCTTCAGTGGAAGACACATATTCAGATATCGAACTCCCTGATGAGGAAGTTTTCTCTATTCAAGAGAATCCTCAAACATGGGAAATGTATTTTGATGGTGCTTCTAGAAGTCCAACAGGGAAGAAAATGGAAAATCCTAAATTCAACAAAGTTGGTTTAGGAATTGTGCTCATTTCTCCAGATAAGGCAGTGTTACCTTATTCCTTTTTGTTGTGGGAAGGTGGTACCAATAATGAAGCTGAATACCAAGCTCTCATTACAGGCTTGGAGTTAGCGCTTCAAGCACAAGTGAATCACTTAAAGGTGAAAGGTGATTCAGACCTGCTAATCAAACAAGACAATGGGGATTATTCCATCAGAAAAGAAGAATTAATCCCTTTGTATGATTACGTCAGAGAGTTAATGTTGGAATTCCCTTCAGAACCGACATTTTCTTATGTCCCAAGATCACAAAATGCTCAAGCTGATGTACTGGTGAATATAGCCATAGCTTTAGCAGATCCAAATCGGGACGAGACAACCATCTGTATTGCTCACCGTCGTGCAATTTCACCTTATGTTCAAGTCAGAACAGAGGAAATTAATGAAATTAGTCCCATTCCTGAACTATATGGTCATACTACAGGATGGATGTCACCTATCAGGGAATACCTTCAAAATGGAACACTTCCACCTGATAGAGCCGAGAAAGAACAAATTCGGCGACGTGTGGTCAATTTTACTCTTTATGATAGCCCAAACCACCTCGAGAAAATTCTCTACAATTGTGGTTTTGATGGAGTTCTCTTCAGATGTATTGATGGTGAAGAGACAATGGCTGTCATAAAAGAAGTGCATGCAGGAGTCTGTGGTGCCCACCAGTCTGGACATAGACTGTCTGATCAAATTTGAAGGCTTGGATACTTTTGGCCTTCAATGATACAAGATTGTGTTAATTTCACAAAGAAGTGTCATTCATGCCAAGTATATGCCAACTTCATTCATCAACCTCCAGAGTTGCTTCATACAGCTAAATACTCATGGCCATTTTCCACATGGGGAATGGATGTGGTGGGACCTTACCCTTCAGCTACGGCCATGCATTTTAAGTACATTCTTACTGCTACTGATTTCTTTTCCAAATGGGCAGAGGCAGTACCTCTCAAAGAAGTCAGTTCTAAATGCATTGTTAGCTTCATCAAGTCTAACATCATTACTAGATTTGGTGTCCCTCATACCATATTGACGGACAATGGCACCAACTTCTGTTCTTCTGAGGTAAAGAAATTGTATCAAGAATACAACATTAATTCCAACCATTCATCTCGATATCATGCGGCGGCTAATGGCCAGATAGAAGCCTTCAACAAGACTCTTTCAAATATACTGCAAAAGATGGTGGATAAAGATAAGAAGTCATGGCCTGATAAACTCTTTCATTCTTTATGGGCTTATCGGACTACCACTCGCAATGCAACGCGGTCAACTCCATATTCATTGGTATATGGAACAGAAGAAGTCTTGCCAATTGAAGTTCAATTGCCCTAACTCAGAATAGCCATTTGTGATCAGTTATCTACAGATGAGCAATCCCAAAATCGGTTGAATGAATTGGAACATTTAGATGAGAAAATATTGTGCACTTTGCACCACTTGGAAATCTATCAGAATCGAATAGCACAATATTTTAACAAAAAAAGTTCGTCTTCGTTCATTCATTCATGGAGAATTGGTATTGGTTCTCAAAGCACCAATGATACCAGGAAAGAAGCCTCCCAAGCTTGAACCAAAATGGGAAGGACCTTATTCAATACATAAGGTCTACTCCAATGGAGCATATTCTCTAATCTCAATGGATGGAGAACACATCACGACTCCAACTAATGCCAGATTCCTGAAGAAGTATTTTGTATAAACACAAAATATTGTTCCCAGATCCAAAAACAATCACGTTTGTTCATATTTTGTCCTACATGACACTAAACTGTATTATGTTCTATCTACATGACGTTAAACTGTACAGAAGTTCCTATATTTTGTCCGAGATGACATTAAACTATATTGTGTCCTAGCAACATGACATTAAACTGTGTGGCACTTTCATCGTCCAGCATGACGTTAAACTGTAAAAAGTCCCCAGAACTGATATCCTCATATTGGTTCACCTTAGTCCTAGCTACATGACTTTAAACTATACAGCACAAGTTCGTCCTTGCTATATGACGTTAAACTATACAGCAATGGTCCAGTTTGACTTTAAAATGCAACTTCGTCCCACAAGACATTAAACTGTGAAAACGTTCCCTAAACCGTCCAGCATGACCTTAAATTGCATCATCCCTGGTCTATGTATATGACCATAAACTATTTGCAAATCCTTTATGTCCAGCAAGACGTTAAACTGTGACGTCCTAACTACATGACACTAAACTGTATAAAAGTCCCTCACGTCCGGAAAGACGTTAAACTATATAATCTCAAAAGTTCAGTATGACATTAAACTGCACCATTCACGGTCCATGCATATGACCTTAAACTATTCGCACTTTCGTCCGACATGATGTTAAAATGGTACACTCTTTTGTCCTTACTGCATGACATTAAACTGCACAGTCCCCCTTTCGTCCAATATGACGTTAAACTGTATTGTCCCCATAGTCCTAACTACATGATGCTAAACTGTACAGAAAGTCCTTGATATTTCCTACATGACATTAAACTGTTATTTTGTCCCTGCTACATGACACTAAACTGTGCAGCACCAATAGTCCTAACTGCAAGACATTAATCTGCATAGTCCGTTTTTTATGTCCTACATGACATTAAACTTTGGATCGTTAAGGTTGTTATTACCTCTTGTTTCTCACACCGAGTATGACTCACGTGAGCTTAGAGCGAACATCAACCATAACACTCCCTTTGGGCCACTAACCATGTATAAGTCCCAACAACATTTTTTATTTAGATCATTGTCCACAAGAACAACTTGATCATTAATTCATTCTTTAATTGAACTACACGGACTTTGATCCTTGCCCTCCAGGCTGGGTATGTAGGCAACCTCCCAGGGTTCAAGCCCAAAAACAATCTCTTCACATCGGTTCACCACCATATCATATGATGTTGATTCATGAAACCACCCCTGGAATCAATATCTTTACATTGATTCACTTTCGTCCTTGTTATATGATGTTAAACTATACAACACTTTTGTCCGATATGACAATAAACTACAATATTCTTTGATTTCCTCATTTGAGAAGGAACTATTATTGACATTGATTTTTCAATCATGGTTTTCGTTTTCAAAAGACTACATCCATACATGGTAATGCCTAAACTTTTTATCTTAGGTTAAACCATCATTGAACTAAAGTCCCCTTTCACCCTTCACATGTACGAACCAAATTTGTACAAAGGGTAGTTCTAGAACTACATGGACTTGATTCCCATCCTTATGGGATACGTAGGAACATTCGAGTGTCCCTCGAATCCAGTCCCAAGTCTTTTGGTCCTAACCCCAAATTTCACTTTCAGTCCCTTGGATGAAAAGTCCTCATGAAAACACACACTGTGTATTAATTATTATGGTCCGAATTCTATGACCCTAAACTAAGATCACTCATACTTTCGTCCTGCACGACGTTAAACTGCATTTCAAGAACTACGTATGGCTTGATTCTCATTCTTATGAGATACGTAGTGAAGTCCAAAATTTCAATTCAGTACCCAGCCACAACATGATTATGGTTTTCATTGACCTATGTATCTCTATATACATTGGACAATACCCATCTTTATGTGTTATAATCCTAACCTTAAAATATTTTCAGATCTTCATAACCCTTTTCGTGACTTCTAGTCACAAAAATGTCAAACTTCTGAGAATTCGTTTTTCCTGACTATGCAGCACGTGCCCATAGGTGGCCTTGCATAAACAGTCCACATAACAGACTTGTCAGCCAAAAGATGCTATTTATTTGACCATACAGCCAATGCCCATAGGTGGCCCTGCATATTTCAACCCCCTAATGGGTTTTGTTAAATAATGGTAACTTCATTCTTGGGAAGAATGCCTCTTTTGTCCTTATTTGTCTTAAACAACAGTATGTAGGGATCCGCAAAAAATATCAATCCTTAACATATTTTTCCCATATCCTTTTTCATGATCTGAAAGTATTCAAGTCTATGGTTTATTCTTCTTCCCTACGTTTGGGTCAGACCTTCGTAGGAGTGATATTCATCCAGTTCTTCGATATTCTTGTTCGGAAATATCTTCTCCATATTCAAGTACCTCTTTCCATACAACAAACTATATACTTTAGAAAATTTGAATCTCCATAAACTTTCACTGGCTTTTAGCACTAGGAAAGTAAATTTCTGGGAGTTCTTTTGCCTGACTATGCAGCACTTGCCCATAGGTGGCCTTGCATAAACAGTCCACATAACAGACTTGTCAGCCAAAAGATGATATTTATTTGACCATGCAGCCAACGCCCATAGGTGGCCCTGCATATTTCAACCCCCTAACGGGTTTTGTTAAATAATAGTAACTTCATTCTTGGAAACTACTTCTTCTAATTCCTTTTAGCTCTTTTTAATATCATTCCTCAGATTCAAATATCCTTAAGCCATAGTTTACATATTTTCTCTCATACTTGAGTATGGTAATATGTTTTCAGATAAATTATCAAGGAATTGAATCCATTTTAATCCATTTTGGTCAAAGCTATTTTGACCTTAAACATTAGCACCTTTATGTCTGGCATGCATGACTTTAAACTGCCCACAAAAGACAAAGGAACTATGAATAAAAGTCATGTTCCAGCTCACTAAATATACATTTATGTGTAATTTAGGTAATATTGAGCAATTAAAAAGTTCAAAGTTTGTAGGATTATTTGTAATAATCCTAGTAAAAATCAAACTATGCTTACTAGGCCCATTGGCTTAAGTAAATTTGAAGCAGGTAATGAAAGAATGCAGGTACAAATGATTGAAGACTAAATCATTTTTCATTGATACACAGGAGATAGAAAGACATCCATAGACTGGAGTCTCTTCTCTTTTTCAATAATTACAGAAGATTGTCAACATAAGTCTTCATTTGATGTATAGCATCCTGAGCCTTATCAGCAGTTACTTGAAGCTCGTACACTTGACCAGCTTCACTCTTTTCAGCTTGCTGAAGTGCCTTCTTTAGCATCTGCGATGGCTTTCATGCCATTCATATGAGTTTCATCCAATGATTTATTAAGCTGATCAAGTTCCCCAGTAACAGCATCTAACTGTTGCTGGATTTGCACCTGCTGGACGACCTTTTCTTTGATTTTTTGCTTCAGATCCTTCATCTTGGCAACATAATCAGCTTCAGCTTGGGATATCGCAGCCTCAAATTCGCCTATGTTGACTGACAATTTCACTCTGGTCAAATATTCGCGACTTGTCTGCACTTGCTCCCTCCTGAAAATGATCTGTTTCACCGCAGCATGGATCTTTTCATACCCAAAACCACCAAGTCCCAGTATAACAAATTGGGATGACAATAGAGAAATTTTTGATGGTAGCTCTTCTAAAGGCACCCCAGATATGATGTTCCATATGTTGTTCCATGCCTTACGTTGTGAAAAGCTGAATGCTTTAAGCATCTCTGGATCTGATTCAATATCATCGTCAGAAGGGGGTATGTAATCTGGAATTAGCGCGCTTAGGGAAGTGCCTTGTCCTTCTCTTTCCCCCCTGACTTGTGCTTCTTCACTTTCAATTCCCGTTGGGGCATAGGCTGAGGCCTCATCTCCAGATCTAGTCATTGCAGTTGATGGTCCTGCATGATTAATTGAAAGGTTTAGTCAGCTTCAAAGGATAACAAAAGAATAGATTGTCTTGCGAATAAAGTACAATCACAAATATTGTTATCCCTTACCCAAGGGTGGTTCAGCAACCTGAGAAGACTTCTCCCCATCATTCCCGGTTTCAACAGGATTTTCAAGATGGGTCTCAGGAGAGTTTATTGGGTTTAGCTCTACTCGAGCTAATGTTTCTGCAATGGTAGGATTGACATCAATTTCCACACCCTCTTCAGGCATTGGCAGTTCAGCGGCTTCTACGGAAGAAACTGCATATTGTTTTCCGTCATGATTAGAAGTATATTTTTTTTATAAAAAAATTTGGGCGAAGGATAGCACTCACGCCCAAGGTCTTCTAAATCATATGACAACTTAGAATGATCATAAAATTCTTCAAAAGTCATTCCTTGATTCATCATTTCATCCAATGATACTTCAGAATCTTGATTAGTCTCACCAGTGGGAGCATTTGCTACATCTTCTTGCCGACTTATGTCCTGCAACCCCTGGCCCTGGACAGCATCTTCAGTAGTAGGAGGGATACTGGGAATGGATGGTAGCTATTCTCTAGGAGCAACCAAGTCAGCCTGGGTCTGTGATTGTTCTACAGCACCCTCCACGACCTTTGAAGGAGGGTCAGTCCCTTCCCTCAAGGGGGAAATTGAAGAAGCCCCTGCAATACTCAGAAATATGAGTAACCATATGATTATGGGTATAAACTCATGATTGTTCGAAGGACTTACCACTGCTAATGAAACGTTTAGCTATGGATTTCCTCCTTCGTTGCCTTGGCTTCTTTTGTTTTTTCGGAGTATCATTAGTCTTCCTTATTGGCACTTGGATTGGCGAATGGAAGGCTATGTCCAGCACCTCATTCATGGCCTGCTGGCCTGGTTCGCGAGGAGAATCAGCAGCAGCCCCGATAGCAGTACCACCAGGGCTATATTGAGGCGAAGGAACCCCGGTTCCTTTCTTTGCAAGCTGCAAGATGAAGAAAATAACTTCCTTAAATAACAAAGCTTCAACTGAAATCAAGTTGCAAAGAAAATAAGGAAAGAAAACTTACATCTTCAGGAGCCACGTACTCTTGCCATTCCTCATCTCCAGAACCACCAGCCCCCTCAGTGGCGCCACGATTAATCATTTCCTTCACCCTCCTGGTGATAGGAACCGAATCATCAGTGGCATATATGAGCATTTCCATCTCTCTGATGTAAGCTCGCACTTCATTGGGGTTATCTCCGTATTGAAGGTTTTTAGAAGCTAGAAGATATCCTATTCCAGGAAGTTGTAGGCCCTCACACAAATCCAGCCAGGCGGTCTCAGTATCACAGTATAAGCTCTGCCATAGCTGAACAGCCTCTGGTCGTAGATATAAAGGCTGTGAGGAAGGTCCTACAATTTTTGATTTTAATTTCTTCCCAACTCCTGCAACTATAGATAGAGAATAAGAATGTAAGACTTATTACTTTATAAAGTAGCAGTGATTGAAATTACTACAATGAAATAACTCACCAGGAGTTGATGGAGTGGGTCTTTTAATTCTGGCTGGAGGATTATATCGGGCACAAAACCGCTTTGCTGCCGGTTGTGCCTCATCATCCCCATCGTGATAATCCGATGAATCAGTTCTAGAAGAGGAGTCTGTTGAATCTATTTTAGGTGGAGAAGTGTCACCTTCATGAGGAAGGGTTTCTTTCTCTACAGTCCTCTTCCTCTTTCCCACTTGATATACTGGGTGATTCAATATTCCTTTGGGGTATGATGCTATCCAGTGTTCGGCATAAAATGTAGTCAGATTATGTGCCGCTTTTTCAACTGGTAGATCAAATACTGCCCCAGTCTTCTCTCTTGACGTCAGCAACCATAGTTGTCGAGAAACCATCGGATGTTGCTCTAACCTGACATGTACTGGAGGGGATACAACAATCTGTTGCAAACATTTGAATTGGCGTGCAAATCTATATGGAGCATAGGCCTCACATATGATTTCTCCATCAATCTTGGCTACTAACACGCCATCCCTGCAAGCTAGCATGTATGCCCTCAAATCCAAATGGGTTGTCCCATCATCAACAAACCGCCCAGATGGCGGACTTCCATAAGGAAAGAAGTTGAATTCCTTAAACATGCTTAGTCTTACTTTCATTTCATAACCATTAACATCTAATGGAGCAATTCCAGAGAATTCTTGCACTGATGGTCTGAAAGAGCTTCTAGGAATTTTTAATCTATTCTGTACGTTGTAAGTACTGAAGTGAGTGGCAATCCATCCCCACAAAACCTGGAATGGTCCCACTATTCTTAAAGGAGATTTACCCTGGAAGACGTGAAGTAAACTCCTGTGAATATTTGCTAAAATGGGGGTAGCTAACCCAACCATTTTTCCCTTAGCCAACTTTTCCGCAATGACGAAGGTCCCTGGCCTAACGCCTCCCTTCCAATCCCTGACCGGCAAGATATAAACACTGAGCCACATTGCCAAGAAACCCGCCAGACGAGTTTTCTTTGGAATTCTTTGATTCACTTCATATCCCCACTTTTCAAACTCTCCTGCTTCTAGAGTTGGCCAGAATGTGCCAGGAGCTCCTCTCTTCTCAGGTTTTGGACAAGTGGTAGGACGTCTGGGCCTGGTATCCTAGGATTTCTTTTTCTTGGATCCTTTTTCTTTTGGCTCCATCCCTTTCTTCTCAGTAAGAAACACATTCATCCATTCTTCCGGATGAATATCTTTTCTAAAATGAGTTAATGAGGTCTCTGAACTCTTGAGCCTGTGAAAGATTTTAAATAATTCTCGAGCCAAAGCAGGAGTCTTCTCTGAATCATTCCAAGTCACCTTGGGAGGAATGAATTCATCATACATATTGCCCAAGATTGGAGCTCCTGAAATCTTGTGGACATCCAACAAACTGATACCTACTTCTCCATGAGTCAAATGGAATGAATTAGTCGCTGGGCTCCAGTGGCTGAGTATCTCTGGCACGAAGTTATCATGTCTGTAAACATATGTTTGCCCAACCCAAACGGCCTCATATATTGCAGCTCTCTTCAGATCCTCAATAAACTCTGCGCAAGTCTGTCGCACCCAGTATTCCCACATCCAAGTTGGCTTCACACCTCCCCCAGGACGGAAATCCCAACTTTTCTTCCAGCCTTTGGATTGATCCATCTGAGCATTTCGGAAGATTGAAGGATGACAATGTGGTTGAAGCTCAGGTGTATGATCTTTCAGATCTGGTGTGCAAGGGCTATGATGCATCACATAAGCCTTCTCCACTGTTCCATCAGTTAGAAATGATCCTCCACCTGAGATATTTGCTGAAGAAAAATTGGTATAATTCTAAAACCACGAAAATGGAAGATATTTCTTTACTTCTAGAATAATGACTTCTTGTAGATGACCATAGCCATACAAAGGTAGATAAGTGCAGTGAGGAAAGTTGCGATGATATTTCTTCAGATACTTAGCCAAATCTGGAACAGTACTATCTTTGACAGTATAGTAATCAGGGCCAATGATATCCATCATGTCATCAATCTGCTTGCTAGCCAGTTCATCAGTCGTTCCAATTCCCTTAGGATCCATTGAATCTGCACAAAAGTTGAACAAATTTAACTCTTAAATGGGTTTATTTTTCATAAAATTTGTGAAAGAATTCAGGAAAAATGGCCAAGGCATTAAGTCGCGCAAGTCTAAACAATGACGCGCAAGTATTTCGTGTGTCGCGCTAGTTTTTGATGCGCAAGTCTAAACCGCGCAAGTACGAATACCTTTAAACGAGCGCAACAGTGAGGGAACAGTGGAAAAGAGACTTGTGCGGCTTAGGTGACCTGCGCGGCGAGAGCTCGAGAAGGTATGAAGTCTGGAAATCCGGATACTTGTACGGAGGTGAGGGCCGTGTATTTATAGGCCAGGAGGCCTATCTGCGCGCCGCACTCAGAGCGCTTAAGGCCTGCGCGACGAAAACTTGCGTGCCGCCCTCTGTGCAATGAAGACTTGCGCGCCTCCCTTTTCCTTTGGAGGGATACGATTTCCTCAAAGTCAAATCCTCATTTCTCTCGGGATCCAACTCTAAGGGGGGACTTTTGTTGACGCTCCTTTCGTCACAGAATCTAAAGATCGGAAAAGGGAATATCTGAGCTCAAAGTGATTCAACCTTTGAAGAAAACATCAAAAATCGACAAAGGCATGAACAAAGGATTGACAGCAACTGCACCGCGCAAGTTTTATCACTGTCGCGCAAGTACACTTGCACGACACCCTTGGTCGCGCAGGTGACTTGCGCGACCTAAGTGGTAACCGCCCTGTAACCGCTCGGGGTCTTCTTTTGCCTATAAATAGACCCTGTGGTCCCCCCATTCAAGAGGATCTTTTTCCAGAAACTCGGATTGAAGCTCCCGACGCCCAAGTCTCTTCTCAAAGATTCCGGAACACTTCTAAGGTAATTTATTACCTAGAACGGAAGATCTAAAAAGAAGAAGGAAGGCCTAAGTGTTGAAACTTATCAAACACTTGCGCGTCGATTTATTTCCTTCAATATAACTTGCGCGTCCCTTTTCTTGAAGAACCTCAAGAGGATTCTAAAGGGTTTAAAAAAGAGTCACTCAAATATTTCAATGCTGGTTGAAAATCGCGCAAGTACACCATGTGTCACGCAGGTATACCGGCGCGACCAAAACTTCCGCGCCCACGGAAGACTTGCGCGCCTTTCAAGACTTGCGCGCCCCTACCTTTTTGGGTGCCCATCTTGCCCATTTTTCCCCTCTTAAGCCATTACACCTTTCCTTTTCAAGATTCGGTCTTCAAGACACTCTTCAAAGCCATTTATGGCATGATTTCTTGATTTGACTTCCTTATCTTAAAGGAATTCTGTGGAATATCTCTCAAAACCTATTGATTTAAATATCCTTATGTCACTAAATATAGAGAGTTCATTCATTCAACCTCATCCTTTAAGATGAGATAATCCTTAACTTGGGCATCCTCCTCAGGAGTAAGCCCCAATCATAATCCTTTAACTTGGGAATCCTCCTCAGGAGTAAGCCCCAATTTCAAATCTGGGCATCCTTCTTTAGGAGTAAGCCCCAAATTCTTAATGTTCCCAAACTTGGGCATCCTCCTCAGGAGTAAGCCCCAAACCTTAATTCCTAACCTGGGTCTCCTTTTCAGGAATAAGACTCAGTCATAATCTTGGGCATCCTTTTCAGGAGTAAACCCCAAGTCCCTTAACTTGGGTCTCCCTTTTTAGGAATAAGACTCAGTCATAACATGGGCCTCCTTTTTTAGGAGTAAGTCCCAGTCATAATCTTGGGTTTCCTTTTCAGGAGTAAAACCCCAAGTCCCTTTAAATTTCTCTTAACCAGTCCTAATTTACCCTTGATTTGTGTTTCCTTTTCAGGAGTAAAACCCAATCATAAGTCCCCTCCTAACTTGGGCATCCTCCTTAGGAGTAAGCCCCAAGATTAGAGTATTCAAATCTCCATAAAGCACATATACCTTTATGGACCCTGTTCCCGGATTTTCTCCCTAAAAGTGAATCCTAAACCTTCATCTAGCTGGGCAGTCATACATACCTATGCCCCAAACAAATTCTTATGATTGCATCTTTCATGGCACAATTGTCTAATTTTTACCAATACCTCTTGTTTCTCACACCGAGCATGACTCACGTGAGATTAGAGTGTAAAATTAATTATGACATTCTTCTTTGAGCCATCAATCATAAACATCATACTCCATTACTCGAACTACGTGGGTTCTGATTCCTTTTCCAAAACAAAGGATACGTAGGTAGCCCATTTATGGGTTCGATCCCAATTTTGAAATAATCCATGTCCTTCTGAATGACGATAAACTTCAAGTGCCCCACTGAGTGGCTTTAAAACCAGCCTGGTCATCATAATGACCAAGAGACTTTTATATAAATTTTTTGAAAGATACCATTAACCAAGAATCTCTAAACAGATATAAATGATTCTCTATTGATGAATAACCTCGAATACATATAAAAGATTCTCCAAATTTCTTGCATATTTAATCATTGATTGTTAAAACTAAAGGAAAGCACATTTTATACTTGTTAATGTAATAAGGATTCACGAACATAACTTAAATCTATAAAGAGAGTCCTGGAGTAGAAAATAATTCCCCTCAAAAAGGTGTGATGAGTCCGACCTCCCATCCTCTCGACCAATGCAAATTCCTAAGCCTCATCAGTCCACAAGATCATGAGCGCCTACCTTTGGAAAGTGGGTCCAAACGGATGTGGAATCATTGGATGTTTCCGGTTCTACGAACAAACCCGCTAGAAACCGATCGGAACGTTTGAATCTCCCGTCCAGGATGTCATCCCCGAAATCCGTGCGAAACAGACATGAATGAAGAGTTATATAAAATTTAGAAAAAGAATACTTAATATCTCATGGATAGTCCAATGGACCATAATATCATATTAATAAAATAACTTTTAGGAAAAAAACAATGAGCATGGAAAATTGATTTGAAAGGAGGCATGATTAGTTTGAAAGGGGTGTCCAAAGTGGAAAGAATTGATGTGTCAGAAAATTTTTCATTTAAGGAAAGTAGAGAATTAATAACGCTTTTCCATTATGTAGTTATCCATCAAAAATAAAAATCTTCCTAATTGATATCCATAAATTGTTTCTAAATCATATTCTAAATGAATAAATTTATATTGAATAGTTGGTGAATTTTTCAATTAGGTATTATGATTCCATGTGTGTATATTGATGAAGTTATTTTATTTTTTGAAATATGAATGTCAGGATTAGAATGGATAGATGGATACATTTATGAATAAACTAGAATCCATATGATGAGGATCTGATCATAATATTTAAGTGAAATCAATGAAATAGGATAAGCATATAGTGCTATTTTATGTTGATGATGTAAAATTACATGGAAGAAATGAGAATTTGTTAAAGGAGTTATCATGTTTGATGAGAAAAAAGTATGAAATATCATTGATTGGAGGTCTCACAAATTTCCCAGGGTTTTATGTTTACTAAAAAGGTATTTATACATATTTATTCCATTGATAAATATTTCAATAAGACATTAAATAAGTTTGATTTTCATTATATCCAAATGGTTTCAACACTAATAATGGTAGGAACCAAGAAGGGAAAACACGAGGAAGGAAAGTAGGTTGATCCAACACTCTACTACAGGATGATATGAAGATTTTGTATCATATGTAAATAAGACATAATATATTCATCATGATATTCTTATGTTCTTGTTACTAATATTTAACTAATGTGGATCGTATCTCAGTTATAAAGTTGATATGGAGGTACATATGAGGAAAACATGATGATAGATCGGTGCATTGTATAAGGGGTGAACCAAATTATATGCCTAATATGATGTGGATTGGGTTGAAGATATTGTGAATAAAAATTCCACTAGTGGAGGATAATTTCTATTGGAAGTAACTGTATTGAATTGATCAATAAGAAATATAAAATTACATGCAAATATCTGGGTTGTGAAATTCAACACAAAATTAAAATTTAAATTAATAGGTGTTTTGAAGTATGAAATGGTAATTTAACCTATAAAATGATCTTAGATAATTTTTCTTACTATTATTTTGATCTCATAATGGGTTTTTTACACTTATGTTTTAATTTGGTAAGATTCCAAGATAAGGAATTTTTTCAAAGTATTTTAATATTTACTAAACTGAATATTAATTGTTATATTAATAGAAACACTGATTTCATTTTAATAGAGTCCTGTATTAGAATTATGAATTCCTGTTTGAATATATAATTTTGGGTTTTACTTATGTGAGGTATAAACTCTACTCAAGTTCTATATCCCTATATGTAAATTTAAATTTATATTTGAATTAAAATAAATTATTGAAATATAATTTAGTTAATTAATTATATTTTTCCTCCCCCTCAATTGAATCCTTCATTTCATGTGAAGGGTAAAGAGTCTTTCCTTAGAATCCATGTTAATCCATGAGAGTAAATTATTGTAAGAGAATGGCACTCTTATCTAGGATCTTGATTTAAGATTGACCATGATACAATGATGTTGTAATGGGGTATGGGAATGAGGCTTTGGTGTTTCACCACGAGAACATCATATTGATGAAGGAAATTCATGTACACTTGGATGATCTTTGATGAGTATGAACGGGATTTTTTAATAAGGTGGGAGTATATTGGTATTAAGTAGTTATTCCCTATGACATATGCCATTTATTAAATGCATATATATATATATATATAATGTGATATGTAGTCTTCAAAATTGTATGTGAATGAACATAATATTAAATAAAAAAATTATTAATTAAATGAATTATTTTATTTATGTAAAATTATTATGATAGGAACTTAACAAAGTTTCATGGATATATGGGGCCTGGGGCACTAGATTGATACCTATATACTGATGGTTGAGGCCTTGATTATAAATGTATGCATCATTATATACGACCCCAAATGGGTGACACTTTAGTGGATAAATTTGTCTAGTGTCCCTTAGTATAAGTTTCATTAAATCATTTGAGTATGGGTGTGTAATAAATTAGAAATTATATGACTGAGTAGGTCATGTTAGAACCTAGAGGTGATTTACATCCTATGGGTTGGTTTATATGAGTGTGGGGTGAGTGTTCCTCCCCCAACAGTGTATGATAAATATATAGATATTCCCTATTTAGATTTATTATAGGTTGGTTAAATGGATTGATCTTGAATGAAATTAGAAGAGATATGGGATTTATACCATATCTTAATCCTGATTAGGGAATTTTATTCCTTGGATTCCAGTGAGGCCTTGAGATGATTATGACGATGTCAAGGGATGATTTCCACTTTTAGTCATTGGTGTTGAATCAAAAGTTCATGTTTAGAGTGAGGATCGCAGATAGGGTTTCTATGTTAATATGTAACCTAAGGTTCCTAAATTACTGCCCCATTATTATAATAAATATTTATAGTCTATGAATGAGAATGGGTAGTGATAAAATTAGTGTCACCTTAGAAATTGAATTGAAGATGATACTGATATGGTAATAGTATCTGATGATAGATAATGTACTTGAGAGGAAAACCTCCGATTTGTTCACTAGTTTGTATAAAATGCTTACCCCATCGAGATGTGTTATGTGAGATAATTCAAGTGGAACACAATTCCCATAAATATTTATTTAGATACATGGGATGTATTAGATATTCTAAATGGAGCTGGTCTTTATTACTATTACTATATGACTTGATTACCCGATAGGGTATAGATAATATCATGGGTTTATAAATGACTTTATTTCATGGTAGGGTTAAAATACAATCCTAATTTTTTATGTGAATTTATTTCACGGTAGGGTGTGGATATTCCCCTATGTATTTAAATGTCTTTATTCCCTAACGGGGTGAGGATACACACCCGATTTTTTGAGATACTTACTTCCCCAAAAGGGTGTGGATACACCCCTTATATTCTAGATTATATGTTTTCTTTTCTAGGTTACATCTACCCTTGGGTTAAAAAAAGGGTATGTTCTTAGAGACACTCTAAAAAAGGTTGAAGTGGGTTTGGTTCAATCTCGAGTGTCATGTTAAAACTTCAATCTGGATTGAAGTTATTTATATATAGTTATTTGGTTATTTATTTATTCAGGTTAGCATGTGAAATGTGTATACATAAATTTACTGGTTATGTATGGGTTTACATTGTTTTTTTCCTATTGTGTTGTACTCACACTATACTTGGGTATACCTGGAACATAGTTACCCAAGTATAATTTACTATTAACAGTTTCAGGTTGGGTATTGGACTAGTATTAATTGATCGAGATGGGTAGATCATATGGAGTTTCTATACTGGGATTGAGGTTTGACTCTGGGTGAAAATAGATCCTCACCTACCTTCTTTTTATTCATTTAAGTTATTGAATTTGGGATCGGACCAATGGTTTATTAGTCCTTATATACTTCATTTAATGTGAGTCTTTATGATCGTGTACTTTCATATTCATTACTCCCATTCATTATGTTTTATTATTTGGTGTACTATGGTTTCATGTTTTGGATGTTTCTTGAATATTTTCTGTGATTATTCTACTTGGATATGGGGGTACAATCTCCACATTCCACTACCATGTATCCCTACTTATAGTCATAAGCCTTTGGCATATAGAGAGGTATTTCTAAGGTTTCATAGTCACCCAAACTGGTTGCTATTTTGAGTGAGTTAAGAAAGGTGTATTTTTATAACTATTATTATTATTTGGGGAGATGGTAGATTGGTGGAATAAGAATGTTTTGTAGATTGTGATCAATGTTAAACTGATGTTTCATGAACACATTTTCTTATGGGAATTCCATGCATCCCTGGATATGGGATTTCTATTCTGGTATAGTTGTTGTATTTTTACCTAGTGTGATTCACTAGGATTCAATGATTTAATATTTATGATTTATTGTGTTTTTTGGATCTTGTAAACTTAGTAATAAGCTATGTACAAGTGTCATATTTATCATCTATAATTCAGATGACACACTCAAGTAATATAGTGATTAATACTGCTGGTGATAAGGATTCAGTTGTTTAAATTGACAAAAATAAATTAAATTTTTGAGAGATACTCCTCGATAATGATGATATGATCACTATTTTTAAGGTATTTATTTTGACCCTTATGAGGATGATATAGGAATTTTATTCTTGATATTAGTTGTGAAAAAGAAATAGACTCATTTACTTAATTTTTCGCCAAAAAACTATATGATGTTTTCCTATATAGCTTCTTATTGTATTATGCTTAATCTAACCACGATCGTATGGTTTAACCAACTTTAATCATCGGAGAATAATGTAATTTTAAATATTTTTATGAGATTATATTTCTAAAAAGGGAAATGTCATATTCATATTCTCGATAAAGATTAGTTATATAGTACATTGATGAGTTAGCTTGTGATGTTTGAGATGTATATGTGAGACCCCAAAGTCGGTATACTTTAATATGTGAGTTTTTGTGTGCTATTTGAGATGGAGATAGATTTTTTTAGAATGATTTTTGAACTATATTATATATTACATATGGTTTAGATGAGATAGTTTATCTCTTTTTTTTATACAACTTAATATATTGGTGAGATGGGTGGATTTTGTGACGTCATGTGAGAGGGTGACCCAAGAAAGAGATTATCCTAGACATATGAGTTCCTGTAGAGATTTGAATCATAGGAATATTATTTAGGTTATGATATAAGATCATGTCGGGTGCTACTAAGTATTTTCTATAAGAAGAGAGATTCATCGAGTTTTTATGACCTATAGTGCTAGTGCTTTTTATTTCAAGGTCTAGGTTTTGAAGTAAAGACCATGAGAATGCATAAACCTAGTAATTTAATGTTTCATTCCCATTGAGATATTAGATTATGATCATATATTTTCAATATAGGGTGGATAAAGTGTGGGTACATACTTATATTTTTTCAAGTGATGTCAATGTTGGCAGGTGATTGTGTGGTAGACTATGTCTTAAGCGAAATTCCATATTTTTAAGGGGATCACTGAGGGTACATTGGTTAGTTGAGACTAAAATACAATAGAAACATGTTTATTGGTATAGGCCCATGAACAAAGGACCTATGGGAATGGATCAAAATGGTATGAGTATGAAGTTGTGGCAGGGAATCCTGAAGTGTGCATGGATGGTTCAATGAGTTTGTATCATTTGAAATGACTCTAAGATCTTTTGATTTTGAGATGTATTTGGGAATTCATGGTTTCATAGAGGATTATGGGTTGATATATTTTCCTCAAAGGTGAGAGGTGAAATTTAAGATGTATTTGGGTATCATGATCTGGTCATTGGAGTGTATGCCTTCATAAGTACTATCGAGGAGGAGTGAGGATGAAACTCGTTGGTGTTACACTAATGAAGAATTGTATGGTAATACATGAAGTCGGGAGTGAACCATTATTTATTAGACGTTTTTATCTTCATTATGGATGAAAATTAAAAAGATATCAAGTATGAAGTTCCCATGGATTTGGGGATAGATATAAATTTATGTTTTTTATCACTTGATTATAGTCAGTACAAATACATTCAATAATTCAATGTGTTAATAGATGAAGTGTATTCCATAGAGGAAAAAACCTCATATGGTAAGGAAGTGGGTTCAATGAAATTGGTAATTGGACCATCATGTTGTAATTTATATTATTCTAAGGGGGTGAATATGATTTTATTGGCTTCCTTGAAGAATACAACCTTTTGGATTTCGATTCTATATTTGATAGATTATTTGTATTGGTATCAGACTCAAAATTGTTTTTAAGATCATCCAAGAATGATTCAGGTATGAGACATGTTAGTGTTATGTTGATATCATGGTGGTGGATTTGGTTTTCCAAGGATATATCCAAGGAAGTTCATTTTTATTTTTTTAGAATAATGTGTGGGAAATTTTACAATATCCTGATGCCTCTATTGATTTTGGAATCATGATTGGGTATTGATAAAATAGTTCATCAGAATTTTTTATTGAGAATTTTTTTAGAATGTTCAAACAGAGGAGTTCCAATTGGTGTTTTTGTGTGAAATTTGATGCAGTGACATTGAAACCCCACCAACTGTGTCTCTAGACAGCTAGGGATTTTTTAAGTAGGAAATTCTGTTTGGGGGTGAACTATGTCATGAAAAAAAACCTTTTGGGAAAAGGATTATGGTGAGGAGAACCATTAGATTAATGATAAATTGATTGAGGAAACTATTGTTTCTATGTATAGATGGGTGTGGGTAAGCATCATAATGATTATTTGACGGTTGTAAAGAGTTTTGGTTCATTATTTAATGAGTAATGTGCATCATATTTGGGGTTGCATGATGGAATATTGGTTAGCGTTCTCTAGTAGAATGGAATAATATGATGGTGAATTGGTGATCAATACATGTCTTATTAATGGTTGAGTGTTATAAAAACTCTTATATAATGATGATTTGTATAAGGGGAAATTTTTAAAACCCCAATTTTTGAAATTCAACAAATATTTTAAAATTTTATTTTTTTGTGTTTGTGAGGGTTCAAATTTAAATTTCCCTTATCAAATTACTGGATATATTTTTCAAACTATTCTTTATATTTTGGAATGGTTTATTGACCCTTGGGATAGAACCCAGTGAGATTATCAGACAGGGAAATTTTTTAGAGAATTTATAATATTTGTTAAATTAAATATTAATTATTCCAAAAAATAAAAAAAAATGATATCTTTGAATGTAATATCATATTGGAATTATAACTTTATTTTTGATCCTAGAACAAAGGGGTTTTACCAATGAATTCTATAAAATCCTATCGGTTTCGGAATCCCAAGACATTAATTTAAATGTGTATTTAAATTAAATAAATTTAATGGAATTAATTTAATTTAATTGATTATATTTCTCCTACCCACCCATATCTATGTCATTTAATGTGATGGGGAAATGAGGAATCTTCTAGAATCCATGTCCAGATGTTATAGGAAAGATATGGATAACAATGGAATTTTTTCTATAGAGCTCAATCGGAGATGGACAAGGATATGAAAATATTGAAACAGGGGTCTGATCTCAAGGATTTTATACTTCACCATGAGGTCCATATATTGATAAAAAATGGAAATACTTACATAGGTTGGGTTTAATGAGGATAATCTACCTTTAGTTATAAGGGGTGTGACTCTCGGTATGAGGCAGGTCCTCCCTATAACATACCCCACTTAGTATATGCATATTTTATATGTATGGAATGTGATACATAGTCTCTCAACCTATGATTTATTGATCATTAAATTAAATAAATAGATTAATTTAAGTAAAATATATATGAATGTAATTGAATAATGTGTCAAGTCCATAAAGGACCTAGTGCGCTAGATTGATGCTTAAACACAAATTGTCGTAGACTTGATGTTAAATGTATTCATTATGATATAGAAACCACTAGGGGGTGAGACTTTAGTGGATTAATTGATGTAGTGCACCTTGGAATATGATTTCATAGATTCCTTGAGTTGGGGTGTGTAATTAATTAAAAATAATAAGCCTGAGTCGGAAATGGTAGAAACTTGAGTAGCTTTAAAACCTATGGGCGGGTTGATATGCATGTGGGGTGAGTGTTTTTTAAGACCAAGTGTTAAATATATTGTCATTTATGTGCCAATATGTGTTTCTTGAAGAAATATTAAGTGGTTATTGTTGAACAATTTTTTAGATTCAAAAAATGAAATTAGTTGTCATGCATGAGAAATTATCCTTGTGATGATTCTTGGAGAATTATTATGGATTAACTCTATGGAATTGGATTTCATTCTTTAAAAATTATACTTTTTTAAATTGTGATGATTATTTAAGTGATCATGATTGTTAAAGACATGCTATACGGAGTTGAAAATGGTTACAATAATTTGAATAAGGCTTTGAAAATATAAATTTTCATGATGATTTGAAGGTGGCCATGCGAGAATATATATATATATACATATTATTTAAGCATGGATAATTTTTTATGATGAAGGGTTTGGATAGGAAGATTACATAAAATTTTGGATAAGTAATTTTCAATGGATTATTTCCAAAAGAATAGGTCCAAACATGTTACCCATCCATCCATCTCAACCACACTTTTTTGGGGGGAGACCCCAATCGCACATGGGAGCTAGTTGGGCTAGCCAATATGGAGGATACGTATGGGAGGTCGTATAGGACATCCGAAGAATTATCATGTATAAAAATACACATATCGTCCAAATTACCAGTGGGCTAGTGTAGGTATGGCGTAGCCTATCAGGCATGTGTGGTGTGTTGTGGGTTTTGATCCCCTAATACTTTCTCAAAGAGGAGATGAAACGATATTATTTGTATCAGGGAGAGAGAATAAGGCATGGTTTGTATGTGGGATGAGATATGTGGGCTATTATTCATGAACCATTAAAAAGATTCACATATAAGAATATCCATCTAAAGGGATCAATCTAGGCCATCTGATTTCTTTGTTTGATCATCTTCATCCTCCCTCGCTCAAGGGTTCTATGGAGATCAGTTATTCCGCCGTTAATAGGCTTAAAAGTTCATGATGAAGATGTATCCAAAATTAAGATATGTCCATGATTATCTCTCAAATTCTACGTGAGAATAAAGCACCCATTGAATTTGATATTAATGCATTTTTTAGGAATTTACAAAAGGACCCTGAGCTGTGTTATTGCCTATGATGGAGCTAATATTTAAAAGGAAATAAAAGAATAATTATATGTGTAATATTGAAAATAAGTTCACATTCATGTTGTTATACTAAGTATACATGTAGGATCGATTGAGAAAATAAAGAATTGTTGTATATGTGTATTACATTCATATATTCATTCATGCAATGAGTAAAGGATGAGGTACATTTTATGGAGTTTATTCAAAATGAGTGGACTAAGATAAAAACACCACAGGGATGTCCAACTCACCATAGAAGTTCTATGAAAATTAGATGGTCATGCAATATATTCTTTTTCATCATTGACGGCTAAAAATTTATAGTGAAAATGATTTTGATCATTATAAATATGTGTCATAATATCTCATATTACACTGGAAGAAAATATTTGAATAGTGTAGTTCTATAAAATTAGATGGTATTGTACTATGAAAAAATAACTATTCGTCAAGGTCTACTATGTTGCACCATGGAAGATATGGATACACTTTAATAACTTTTAAATTTAAATGATTAATAATAATACCCATGGAATTTTTATGTACTAATGAATGAGGAAATAAATTACCAACAACCAAAGGGTATTCCCATTAAATTGTGGTAGAATAAATGTGTTATTTATAATACAATTATATGAGAAAATATATGAAAGATAATTCACATACATAATTATTGTTCTATTTTTAATACATTTTTCTTGCATGTAATAAAGAATTTGAGGGGAAAATATTTTGAGAGGCCTTGAATCCATTGTGAAAGAAGTAATTTTATAAAACTGATGCATTCTTTTAGCAAAGAGATCAGGTGAGTTTTGAGAACAGTGGAGTCGATCAATATGAATTTCTACTGATAAACATTAAGGAGCCTCAAGACCATCATTAATAAAGTTATTGAGGAAGTATACAAGAAAAGGGGCATCTATATTTCATGACGAGGAATATCAAAAATATTTCTTTCTTAAGATCAACTTTGAGAAGAATCTTGTAGCTAGGTTTTATGACTTACTATCGGACGCTTGTGATTTGGGTGTCTAACTAATAATATAAGAATGTAGATTGGGGTGTCTAACCAATCATAGAAGAAGAGTAGTTGGGGTGTTTAATTAATTATATATAGATTGTAACTATTATTTCTAACCAGTTGTATTCACTTTGATTCATAGTGAATAACCCATATTGGGATGTCTAACCAACATTCCCAAGGGTAGGTCGTTCATCAAAATATTTTAAATGATTTGTTCTGATCTCTTTTCTTTATTACCACACATGAAGGTGAGGTTTTGAGAAATCATTGGGTGGAGAAAAAACAGTTACAATTTATGGATCTTAAATTTAAAATGAGATTAAATTCATAAAATGATGGTACAACTAATTCACCCCACTTCTAAAGAAATTGACATTTAACAGTGATGGTATTTATCAACACTATAAAAAATCACTAATAAATGGAATCTTTATCAATGCTTGTTTCTTAGTGCTAATAAATTAAACCATTATCATAGATTTATTTTTAGTGTTGATAAATGGTACCCTTTATCAGTTATTTTTTGATAGCACTAATAAAGGATACCCATTATCAACACTTTATGTTTAGCACTGATAAAGATATATTTTATCATCACTTTTTAAGCGCTGATAAAGTTCCGAATAAATAAAATGAAATAATTAAATAAATCAAAAAATCAAAAACGATTTTATTAACTAAATAAGTATTGATAAAAATGAATAAATTGATTATACATTATAAAATATTAATCATTATATTATTTAGATAATTATGATAATTAATGTTAAAAACTTGTATATATTAAATATATATTTATATATTAATGTATATAAATATGATTAATATTTTACAATATATTTTTGCACTTTACATTATATAATCCTATATTTAGTGAATAATGGTTTATAATTAAAATTTAATATAAATTAAAAATATTGATTAATTGCATAGTGAAATGGACATATATTTGTATGTATCATTTTATTTTTTTAATTTAACATAGATCAAATGTGTGTTATATTGATTTCACATATACATAATAAATGCATTTTTATATAAAATTCACAGGCACAAAATCTATCCAATTTTTTAAATATTGTTAGTGTACTCATTTTTAATTTTTTTCATTTTCACTAATTTTTAACATATTTGAATATGGATGCACTTGAAATTAGATATAAATTTTATTTTTAAAAAATATTTCTATAATTATAAAGTTATAATAAATATATTTAAAAATGAATATATTTACAATATTTATATTTATATATATTTATTAATTATATATATAAAGTTTTTTTATAATTATAATTATAAATCATTTATCAGCACTTAACTAATAAGTACTAATAAAGGTAGGTATTTATCAGTGTTTTTTTCATTAATAAAGATTATCCTTTATCAACACTAAAACATTAGCACAGAAAAATATGGATTTTATTAGCACTTTTTTAGCACTGATAATGACCTACCTTTATCAGTTGTGAAAAGGAGCTGATAAATATTCCTTTTATCATCACTTATTACTTAAGTGATGATAAAAGAACTCATTATTAGCACTTATTTGTAAATGATGATAAAATTTTCTCGATCTATTTAAAATCCCTAACCATTCGTGAACTCATCATGATATTGGATACTTTCAGTGGAATCCAACCACTTCCAGCACTCCTCCTCAATTAATCAAAACTGAAGTCACACCACTCGACCGCCTCCAATTTCTCAAAAATCATTAGACGTCTAGTGCTTGATTGTAGTTAGGGTTTCTGAAAAGGATTTTCTTTAACTTAGCGAGGTAGGCTTTGCGATTTTCTTTGTGTATTTTCCATTTCATTTTTTATTTCCATTTTTATGATTTCATGAGTTATTTGTGGTCTGGACCTTGTATACTATTTTCCTTTTAGATTATGAATAGAACGATTTGGTTATGATCTGTTGTTTGATTGAATAATGATTTTGATATCCTATTTTGGTATTTTTAAATTGTTGTTTTGAATCAATTTCTTTGTTGTCTACATATATACCCTATCTTTCTCTACAATATTAATTCCTAGTTTTAAATTTATATTGATCATTTGTTAATAAAAGTTTCAATTATTCTTCATTTATTTATATATAGAAATCTTGGACATTGATACTTATTCATGATTTCATCATCCTATTAATACTATAGGTGTTATAACTATAGCTCCATTGTGAGTTTATATGTTCTATTTTCATTGCATAGATGTTTTAGGTTTGGTTTAAAAACATGGAATCTATAACATGCTTGTTTTATTAATTTTTTAAAAACATAAGTTGGTTTATTAATAATGGCTTAAATTTTCATGTTACTTTAACTAAACCATAAACAAAAATCCTTTCATTAGAAATATCAAATAAAAAATAGATTATATTTTCATAACAATCCATGATATCATTTTATATCATCCTTCATGTTGGTGGTTAAATTGACCCAAAAAATAACATATAATAATAAATGTATGAGAATTAATATGAATTTAATTTTATTGTAATATATTTATTAAAAAATTATAATTATTTTTTTTATTAATGTGGTAAATTAGTATTAGGAATAGGTAATTAAGGTTTATAAATGGGAAATAAATATAAAAAATTGTTAATTACATAAATGAAACCATATCTTCTGTTGAAATATTTCATCATATTGAAAAATTTAGGATATTCGATTTAGAGTAGGACCCCTAAAAATTGTAATGTATGAAAATTATAAATATAATTTGTAGATTATGTTGAATGATCGTAATTTTAGTATTTTTCAGAAAGGGTGGTGAAGGGGTTCCTATATAACTGAGAGGGAGTTTCATTTTCTCAAATACCTATTCCTTAATCTGTGATGAATAAAAATATACATCTCATGTGGATCCAATATAAAGAAATAATAGATATTTTTTTCATTACCTATAAATATTAATGGTGAGTGTACATCATGGAAAATTAAATGAGGATTAGTTTTCTATAAAATTCTCATTTTAATGAATTCATAAGATAAGACCTCATGTAGTGGAGTAATTCTTTTCTTAAATACAATTACCCATTTTCTTCAACATACTAAAATACTTTCAAACAATCAAATGTTATGTTTTCATTATTATAATTTTCTATAACTTTAACCTTTGATAATGAATATATTATGGGTATTTATTTATATATTTTACAAAATTATTCATTTATAAAATCAATAAGATGGATATGAATTGAAAATGGTTTCATTTTAATCATTTGACAAATGAGTATGGATATGGAGTTAAAGAGTTCATCAAGTTTATAATAGGACATGAAGATGACCCTTCTAAAATCATCTATTTATTTTAACATTATAATTATTCACGAAAAAATATTTTGTAAGAGTTTTAAGAACATTTTATTTTTCACTAAATAGATAAAAGCAATAAAGTTTGAACTAAACACATTGAAAAAATGAATATGGACATTGATTAAAATGATACTATTGTTTATGAATCATTTGATATTAATACCTTTGTAAATGATGATGAAGATTGCATGGAAGAAATAAAAAATTGAAATTGAAGAAGAACTTCATGATTGTAAAATTTTTATTGAGGAGTTGATTTGATATTTCAAGAAACCATTGTATATCAGTTGTACTAAATACACAACATTGTCAATTGTATTGAATTTATATAACTTGAAAGATGGTAGTTGAAGAGTGATAGTAGATTTACAGAACTACTAGCTCTCCATAATGATATTATTATAGAAGCAAATTAACTTACTTTCCAAAAATATGATACTAAATGAATATTAAATTTAGCGGTCATGATCTCTAAAAAATAATTTCTAGTCTAATTGATTGCATTTAATTTCTCAAGGACCATGAATCACTCATAAAATTCATTTAGTGTGGCTTGGATTGATACAAGAAAATGGAATCAAGTCCTTCAAAATATGTATGGTACATTCCTATTATTCCATGGTTAATAAGATGGCATGGATGTTTGGAAACCGTGAGAAAATTACCAGGGCATTCAGATATAAGAATTAAATATTAGAATATATATCATCCAACATATTCTCCCCATTGGAAGAAAATTTATTAGAGTTACCTTGATTTGTAAATAAGTTGAGAAACATGTGTCTATAATTATCTATAGATGAAATAAATCCTTTTGGTGTAAAAAGTAGTACTCGCAGATCATGGCCCATCAGGTAAGTAAATTATAATTTGCTACCATGGTTATGCAAGAAGCACAAATACCTTTTTTTCTCACTGCTTATATCTGGCCCAAAGAAAACTGATGATGATATTGATGTATATTTGGATCCAATGATCAAATATCTGAAATTTATATGGGTACAGGTGTTACAATTTATGAAGCTAATAGAAGTTAAGAATTCACATTGAGGGCCATGTTGTACTGAATGATAAATTACTTCCCCGCTTCAAGAAATTTATTAGGCTACAACATTAATGTAATGTTGGGGAACCCATTTGTGGAAAATTCACAAACTCAGTTTGGTTGAAATATTCCTTGAAGACTTTGTTTTTAGGAAACCGAAAACATTTACCTCGAAGTCATAAATATAGATCTTGGATGACAATATTCAATGGTCATATCAAACAAGGTACAATATTGTCTCCAGTAACAAGAGATCAACTATACAAAAAACTAAAAAATGCATGTGTAAAAAATGTATTTTATAGTGTAATTTGAATGTTTCAAAATGTTCCTTGAAAAATAAAGGAAGGCATGAAGGATAGGATGGACTTTATTAGAATGAGGATAAGGGAAGAGTTGGAACCGAAGAAGGGTAAAGGGTGTACTTTTCCTCCTCCAACAACTCACACTCTATCCATACAGGAAAATTTTCAATTTTACCTTTTCTATACTAGTGTAAAAGTTCCACAAGGGTATTAATAAAATATTGAGAATGTTATGTCATTGAATAATTTGAACTTATAATGAATAAAATCACATGAATCTTATGTTTTTATGGAAGATTTAATGTATGTTACATTCCATTATAGTCTCCCTCAAAATTTATGACATACATTAACTAGACTCTGCTTCTTTTCTGAATCCTTGTGTTCTAAAACTGTAGACCCGATGATGTTTCCAATCATGAATAAGGATATTGAGGTTGTATTATGTAAATTAGATATGTTATTTCAACAGACATTATTTTATATAATGTTTCACCTAATGGTACACCTGGTTAGAGAGGTTTGACTATGTAGTCCTGCCCAATATAGATGGATATACCCCATTGAATGGTATATAAAGATTTTGAGAGGTCATGTCAACAATCAAATTCAGCCCGAAGGTTGTATTGTAGAACAATATATTGTTCAAAAATCTAATTAATTCCATACCAATTACCTATTAAATTATGATAGCATCAGTCTCCCAAAGTCCCTTCACAATGAACACCTTCTGGGTGAAGGGATTTCTAGAACAAATGTTGTTACAATTAAAATTGATATATCAGGAGAAAGCGTACATTTACATGTTACATAATAGTGAATATTTTTGTTCATGCATTGAATCCCACAAATAAATTCATAGAGATTTGAATCCATCATAGGATAAAGGATGGATATCAAAAACACATAATCAATATTTCAGAGGATGGTTCATATATCAAATTTATAATTAGTTATATGAAAATATGAATTCAATTACTAAATTAATTCAATAGATATCCATATAAATGGATGTAAATGTTATATCATACACTGGTTTTGTAATAAATGGATATATGTTCTATAAAATAACAAAATTACATTTGTATGATGCAAAAAAGTGGTGTTACACTTGTGGGTGAAGTGATGAACATATATGGTTCCAAGGATAGAAATCCAATTTATGAAAATATATCATATTTTTTTATTATCGAATAGATATACAATTTGTATTATAAAAAATTTCAAGTGCCTCATTTACATTGAAAATGGGTTGACAATATCAATGGAGATAAAGTTTATGAAATGGGCTTTGGGAAGGTGGATTTCAGTGTGAAGGGGAAAAATGAGCCATTCATAATGACATCACAAGCAGTGCAACTATTTTATATAAAAAATACAACAAACAAGAGTTTTTGGATTGTCCTACTGGTGACTAAAACAAATGTCAAGTCTGATGAAACTTTAACCGAGGATGACCCTTTCATTGGGACATCACAATTAGTTCATGTTGGTCCCTATGTATACATTGTATTTTATGTTATAGTGGACCAAAAATAGGGGATTGGATTCTCAATAGAGGAACCAAATTCTTGAATCCTTTAAAAAAGAAATATAAATAAATGATTAGGTAAAAGTTTTTTTAAAATATCTTATGTTTTTCCTCAAAATATTATATGTTTTCTACTACATTAAATAATATAAATTAAATGTTTGACTACTCCTGAAGAAAATTTCTTCTACACATGATTATGTTACCAATCCCTTGTAAGAAAACTATAATGAAGGAAACCCATTGGAATTGTGTATAGGTAATGTTTTGATATACATTATCTATTTTAATAAAAAAACTTAATGAAACATTGATTTAGTTTTAATTATTCTTTGTAGAGTTCATTTGTTTTAGAAGATTTATGTCCATGTGTCATGTGTTTGTAAGGATATAAATGATGTTGTCTCTAATCAATCATAGAGGTAATCTTTATGTTTGCATAGTAAAATAATTGTCCACTAGATTAGTATATAGTTTCATATTTATTATTAAATTATTTAATTTTATTATTACTCGCATAATAATTGTTTTTTATAAAATTTTATTATTTTGTTTGAGTTGGGGTGGTATGTCCATATTTTATGCCTTTCTACACCAAAACATCTACAGAATTATTCTCCCTCAAAGCCCTTTCACCCCCTATACTGTTGTATCTATCACTTTGATTAAATTAATCTCAACTACCTTTGCAAGAAGATAAATTAAGTTACCTCAACTTAATTATAGAGGTAATCTTGATGTTTGTAAAGTAAAATCATTGTCCATTGAATTAATTTATTGTTTCATATTTATGTTTAATTGATTTATTTTTAATATTACTCTCATAATAATTTTTTATCATTCATGTTTCTTATTTTTTTTGAGTTTTGGTGGTATGTTAAAATTTTATTCCTTTCTACACCAAAACATCAACATAATTCTTCTCCCTTAAAACCATTTCACCCTTGTAGTGTTTCATTTATCACTTTATTTCAAGTTATCTCCACTGCCTTTACATGAATAGAAAAAGATGATGCCTTTTCACAATAAAGGTATGAGTAACACCAATGGATATTATCTTCTATGCTAATTACTATTTAAGTATATATTAAAAATATATTTCTTGGGGAAAATATACCTTCTTCATTGAAAACATTTTTTAAAACATAAAACATTTTCAAAAATATTTTTTTTTAATAGATTTTAAAACATATAATGGAATCTTTAAAAACCATAAAACATTTTTGAAATCATTTTTTCAATGACAATTATCTTCAAATATCATTTTAAAAAACATTAAAACCATTTTTGAAAACAAGGTTTTTAATAAAAAGGATTTTCTATAGAAGAGAGAAATACGATCATATTCTCATAAAAAAATATTTTCTTAAATATCTTAAGAACCCATGAGTGTAAAAATGGTTCTAAAACATATAGTTTTCAGGAATTTCAAAATGATAAGAAAATTCATGATTTTTCTTGAGATATGGATGATAATATTTCAATAATGGAAGCATAATCATAAACAATCTCGATAAACTATGAAATTATATCAATAAACTCTTACCACATGGTAACTAGGGATCATACTCTACATATAAGAAAATAATACAACATGAAGAGTAAAATATAATTAAACGAATTATATTTAATATATACCATTTAAAATGTAATTATAGTAACATCAAAAAATAATTTTGTTCCATAATAAAAATTGTGTCTCAGTGAAGACCAATTGAGACAAAACCATCATACCAATTTTGTAGCTTTTGAATCATTAACCCCACAAAATAAATATCCTATAATGGAATGTAAATTACCATAAATTTAAGTTTAAGAATAATTGAATACATTCATGGTAATTATACACACCACATAAAAGGAATGGGTGGTAAATAAATCATGTATCTCACATAAATAAAATGTTAGATGAAATCCCCTTTTCTTTTGTCTTAACTCTCGTCGTACACATAAAATAATCCAAAATAATAAATTTAATTTTATTGTACATATATAGATAATCATTTTTTTTCTATCTAATACCATATTTTTTTTCTTATGACCTTATAATACCCTCTCATTAACAATATTATTTTAAGGATTCACTTCAGTAAATATTGGTTTTGTTCTTCAAACATGTCTTAATTTATTATATATTTAGTCCTTATACTTAAATGCTGATTTATTGAATTTAAATCACGATATAAGTATCATTTATATTCAATATATTTTTAATTTAACAGTGTGTAGAATATAGAATCATGAAATAGAATACACATTGTTGGTACCAAAATTTGGGAATAGGAAGAACAAGTGGGAGTCCTTAGGGGATGCCTCACAAAGACCGATCGTGGATCCCCATGGCCCCGCAACCGACGCAGATCTCCCCTTGGAGAACTCACCACAGAGCAAGGAGGCGGAACACCCCATGATCTGATTTGACATTCGTGAGACTACTGCGTAGCGAGGAGGCGAGAGGCCCTACGAACCCCTTTGATGTTTGCGAGAGCGCCGCAGAATAAAGAGGTGGGATGCCCCCACGAACCCCTTGGAAATTTGTGAGCCCGCCATAGAGTAAGGAGATGGGATCCTCTGCGAGCCAATTTGATGTTTGCGACCCGCTGCGGAGAAAACTCTGTCTTCGCACCGAGTGAGCTCTGCTTCGCGATGCCCCTTGCCTATAAATATATGGCTCCCCTCGAGCCCAAAGGATGGATCATCTGAAATTTGGCCTTTTAGCTCTCAAATTGAGAATAACTCCATGCTCTACATACCATGAGCTTCTCGAAGTACTTTTTCATCACCAAGGGTCTCCCCCATTGCTTTAATTCAACCCCTCTTCCGAGAGGGATGTCTTTCGTAGAGCCCATGGGCCTTTGCAAAGGAAGGGGGTCCCTAAGGGGACTCGGGTCTTTGTGGAGCGTTTATGCTATGTGAAGCACCCTCCATGCACACGTGACCCACATGCCAAGGCAGGGTCACAGTGCTTCGTGAAGCACATTGCTTCATGACACCTTACTTCGTGAGACACCCTTGCTTCATGAGGCATTGATCTGTGAATTCTTTTTCAATTTTTGAGGAAACTTCCTTATGCACCAATGCCCTATGCCTAGTCTAGACCACTTCACTTCACTAATCAAACCCTTTTACAAAGCCACTACACTACATGAAGCACCATAGCTTCACAAGTCTTCTACCTATGGGCCCCTTTTCTCTACAATTCCTTTTCCCGTGAGACCCTATAGGTTTTCACAAAGTTATTTAAAAGTCCCTTGGGTGGTGCCTAATGTTTTGTTGCTTTGTCTCATGCTTCTTCTCATAGGCATGCTAACGGCTATTGCTTCTTCGCATAGCCACGCTAACGTGGATCCCCAATGGGATCACCTTCTGAAACCCTCCATCCATAGCGTTGTCAGTTCCTTCCCTTCACTAATATGTAAAGGGTGTCGGTTATGTATGTCATAGGGGTGCGGAGTGAGCCCACCTCATCCGAGCTTCAGGATGTTAAACTGCCAAGCACCATCATCCTCAGCACATGACGTTACACTATGAACTCACCCCATGCATTCTATATGGGGTTCCATGACTCAGAAATTATTTATTCCCACTCATCTCCACCGGAGTGATATCTTCCTCAAATGGAATGAGATCCTCTTTGATGGAGCGGCACCTACCCATGGGGAAGGTCGACCATCTTGGTGTAAGCCCCTAGACATTCTTGCAGGAGGTAGTACCCCTACTCCTTTTTTCTTCGGTGCCAAAGGCTAGAAAAGGACCGGATGGGCATCAGTACCCTCTTATCTTCTTCTTTTCCAAAACCCTCCCATGTTGGGATTTTTCACCATTGGGTCTCCATCCTGGAGTAAGTCCAAATCTCAATCTCCTTGGGTTGCGGACCACGTGTAAGCCCTTGTTTCCTCTTTGGGCTGCTAACTATGTCTAAGCCCAATTCCACTTCCCACTGACACACCTTTCATGACATGATCGTCAGGTCTTTGCCGCCTCCTGTTTCTCACACCGAGCATGACTCATGTGGTCTTAGAGTAAGCATCGACAACGACATCCTCTAGGCCGCCAAGAGTGTAATCCCCACACCCAATCTTGAACTGCGTAGACATTGATCCTTGCCAAGGTAGGGTAAGTAGGAAGCCTCCCTGAGGATCAATCCTAATAACCCTTGGTCCTGTTCATTGTACGTTAGTTCACCAAGTTAGAAATCCTGAACTACGTGGACTTTGATCCTTGCCATGGCAGGGTACGTTGAAAGCCTCCAAGAGGTTCAAGCCTAACCACCACACACTTAGACCCTAGGTCCTCATTCACATTAGTTCACTGACCTCCACTCCTGAACTACATAGACTTTGATCCTTTCCCAGGAAGGGTACATAGGTATCCTCCTAGAGGTTCAATCCTACCCACCAGCTACCTGGACCCCAGGTCCTCATTCACGTCGGTTCACCGAACTCCACTCCTGAACTACATGTACATTGATCCTTTCCAAGGTAGTGTACGTAGGAAGCCTCCAGGAGGTTCAAGCCCAAAACCCATTGGTTCTAACCATCTTCATGTCTGTTCCATTCCCCTTTCCAAACTACGGGGACTTTGATCCTTGCCAAGGCAAGGTATATAGAAATCCTCCATGAGGTTCTATCCCAACAACATACTGAACCTGACCATTCACATCGGTTCACCCCTGTCCCGCATGACATTAAACTATATACCTAAATTAGTAGTAAGACATTGTCTCCCATCCAGTGGTAGGCTGTTGTGACCCCATTCAGTGGTAATTCATTGGAACCTTCATTATCTACGTGTTATTTGATTCCCTGTCATGGGGATACGTAGGAAGTCTCTTCGAGGCTCAAGACCAACATCACTGTCGTCCTCACGGTGGTTCCATATCATTTCCCATTTACTTCACTCAATAATTCTTCACATCCTGTTAAAGTCATGCCACCCACCTTCTCACTTCTCCTGGCATTAATCAGGCGACTAACCACGAGTTAGCCCCAACATTGATGTTCTCTCTGTGGATCACACCCATCTCATCCACTCTAATTAGTGTTCCAATTAGTCTGATCCATCTCTGGTAGACAATAAACCTATGTCATATCATGTGTTAAACATGGGAAGCTAAGGAGAACCTCAGGGTCATGCCTATGGCATATAATTCCCCACATTCGACATGGGATGCCATGGGATTCTGCACCCTCGAGAAGCCCTATAATAAGGGACCAATGACATACACACCTGTGTTCCAACATCTAGACATGTCATTGAAGCCCAACGTGACTAATCCTCCGACTAAAGGTTATTGCCCTGACTTAACCACTTGAATTGTACTGACATAAGCATCGTAATTAATCTGTGTCCATGAAGATATGGCACTGGGAAGAGTTTCACGAACAACGTCATAAATTTATAAGGGAGACCCGGACTAGGTGGCGAGTTCTGAGGAGGAATCGACAGAAGGAAGAAATGACATCCCATCATCACATTTTGATCATGGAGAAAACGTCCCTAAATAAGTAACGGGTGATGCCCACATTTGGAAAGTAGGAATGTGGGGAAACAAACAGCACCTTTCATCACCAAGTAAACGGACGCGCGCGCCCCGACGAAACAGTCAGAAACATAAATGGTGAACCGAATGTGAAGATTTTATCCTCAACATGGATATTAATAGCGTTTGGGGAATACATAGATTATTTTGTCACCAAATCCAGTTATCTGATGCTAGGTCCCGCCAAATAAATATTGGGCCTGACATGAAACTCACTGGAAGTTTGTGCCATAAAAACGTTGGACATCCCGATCTGGTTGTTGTCATTGTGGATCCCTCTTACCATTCATGGAATAGGGAATTGAATTGGATCACTGGTCATCGATTCCTTTTTCTTTTAGCACTAATGGGATAATCTCCCAGCTTTCCAGGAACCAAGCTGCTATGATGGGAATTTGGTCATCGCCCATTCACCGACGTGGGGGTAGGGGAAACGCAAATGTGACAATCCTGTATAGCCCTCCCACTTACTCAATGGTACCCACACCCACAAATGTGGGGTGCCCATTCCCCATCTCCCTGTCTAAATTTATTCAGCAGAGGGTGATCAATGACTTCATACATAGGTACGTGGAGGAGGAGAGGATCATCCCTATGCAAGATATGGCCTCCCTGGATCTAGAGGCATCTACACCTCGTCACCACCACTGCCCCAAATGGCTACACAAGGAGCCACTTATCCCCACTCCCACATATAATTACTTTGGGATCCAATCCTCAGAACGCCTCGACCACTCCCCACCCCCACCCCCCCCCTTATGCTGATGAGGTAGGGGATGTTTGGGTCAGCCCATCCAGGATCCCATTCTAGGGGCTCCCAGCAAGGGCTCCCACCAGGCCACGTCAGCGCCACCACCTAGTCTTACTAGCCGAGGAGCAGGTAAACCACATACCTACACCACTGTCTCCAGTCCGTCTGACCTGACATGAGCATCGATCACAAGTTCAAGAGGAAGTTCACCAAGGGGCTTCAACATCAGCTGCTATTATGGCTTGAGCCACCGCCGATGCATTTCACTAGATCCCTATGTACGCTGAGCTGGGGCATGCATATGTCCGACCTGGATCATGGCCACAACCACCCCACAGGCAGGCTGGGTTGACTCTCTTGTTCGTCAGCACAGGCAGTGGCCACAGTAGTTGAACCCGCAGCGACACCATCCAGTACAAAGGTCTTCCCCGTACCACCACCATTAAGAACACGGGTCTTCCCCGCTACCAGGCTCGGCATGGAGGTATGTCATGTGCCACCTTCAATCCAAATGAGGGCCCTCCCCATGGTGGTGATGTTCAGTACAGAAGTCTCTCTCATGCTCACTACACCGGGTATGGTGTCATTCCTCCTTCCACATACTGCTGGTGTGGGGACTGTTTCAGATGCTTTCACCGTGGTGCACGCATCTATCTCATCGGGGGACATCGGTGCTGTTTTCTGACCCACATTCCCACTTTCCATAGGAAGGCGGCATTCACTCCTTGTTCAGGGATGTTTGATCCTTGATCTAAATGGGATGATGGGATGTCAGTTATTCCTTCCAGGTATTACTCCTCATAACTCATCACCTAGTCCGTGTCTCCCTTATAGATCGAAGATATTGTTGTGAAACTCTTCCTAGCATTATATGTTCATGGACACCAGTTAATTACACTACTTCGGTAGAGACATTCCAAAGGGTCCGGTCAAGGCAGAAACCTTCAGTCAGGGGATTAGTCACGTTGGACATTACTCGCCTGTCTGGATGCTGGAAAACTGGCGCATCTATCTTTGGTCCCTTATTATCGGGCTTCTCGATGGTCTGGAATCCTGAGGAATCCCACGTCGGATGTGAGGAATCGTATTCCCTAGGAATGTATTTGAGTTTTTCCTCATATTCCAATGTTTAACATAGGGTATGCAACAAAAATAATGTCTAGCGGAGATAGATCGGACTAATTATAACACTGAATAGAGTGGATTATATGAGCGTAACCCCTAGAGGATACACTGATGTTGGTGGGTTGACATGACCACACCAGGATGTGGCGGCTTGGTTAAGAATAAAAATGGATTATGGAGTGTTTGGATGAAGTGAATGGTGAATGGGATGGAACCACCGTGAGGACGATGGTAATGTTGGGCTTGAGTCTGGAGGAGACTTCCTGCATATCCCCGTGGCAGGGAATTAAAGTCTGTGTAGTTCGATAAGGTGATGGGATGCCTAAGGAGGTGGCCCATAAGAATGAACGCATGGATGAGACCCAGAGGAAGTGAAAAACTCTAGGTTATGGAATGTCCTTCCCAAGACACATAGACTCAAGGGAAAGTCCAGGAAAGGGGCTTGAATTGGGGTGTACACAAAGGAGAACAACTCGATGGTGAATATGGGGGCTTACGCATGGTTAGCAGCCCGAGTTTTTCTAACACCACTAGGATGGACCAGAGATGTGGGTCCTAGAAAATGGAATTACAATAGATTGCTGATAAATAGGGGAAATAATGGCTTACTTATAGATGGGGAACAACAGATTACTGCTGATTAGGGCCTATAGTTTAACGTCCTGCAGGATGGGGGTGAATTGACGTGAATAAGGACTTAGGGTCCAGATGGATGGTATTGGGCTTGAGCCTCATGGAGGTTTCCTATGTACCTTTCCTTAGAAAGGATAAAAGACCTCATAGTTCGGAAAGGGGAGAATGCAGTTTAACGTCATGCAGGATGAAGTGAACCGATGTGAAGGGGGTCAGAATAGATGGATAGTGGGCTTGAACCTCGGTGAGGCTTCCTACTTACCTTGCCTTAGAAAGGATCTAATACCACGTAGTTCAGGTGGTGGTAACCGTTGTAAAGGTGGTCAGAACCAATGGGGTGTTGGGATTCAACCTTAGGGAGGCTTCCTATGTATCTTGCCTTAGCAAGGATCAAAGTCCATGTATTTCAGGATGGGGGAATTTGGGGCTTACGCTCTGAGGCAGCCCAAAGTGTTGGTGACCCGATGTGAAGGGATCCGGGACCAATGGGGGTTGGGCTTGAACCTCATGGAGGCTTCCTACGTACCTCACCTTGGAAAGGATTAAAGACCTCATAGTTCAGGTTGGGTGTGGGGCTTACACTCTAGGCGGCCCAGAGAGGATGTCTTGGTCGATGATTACTCTAATCTCACGTGAGTCATGCATGGTGTGAGAAATAAGAGGCAGCAGAGACCTGATGACCATGTTGCGAACAGTGCGTCCAAGGGAAGTGGAATGGGGCTTACATGTGGTTGGAATCCCAAAGAGTAAATAGGGGCTTACGCGTCGTTCGCAACCCAAGGATATAGGGATTGGGACTTACTCCATGATGGAGGTCCAATGGTGACAAAGCCCAGTGGGAGAGGGATTTGCCATGGAAGAGAGGAGGAGCCCCATTCCTCACCACGCCCTTTTCTAGCCTTTGGCACTGAAAAAGAAATGAGGAGTAGGGGTACTACCTCATGTAAGAAAGGCTAGGGGATTACACCAAGATGGTTTCCCTTCCCCACGGACAGCCTCCGCCTCAACAAAGAGGATCTCATTACATGTGAGGAAGATTTCACTCCCGTTGAGATGTGTGGGCGTAAAGAATGTCTAAGTCGGGGTGCCTCGCGTATGATGCACGGTCTGAGGTCACAGTTTAACATGATGTTCTAAGGACGATGGTGATTGGCAGTTTAACGTCCTGCAGCTCAGAAAAGGTGTGTTTACTCCTCACCCCTAGGACTTACAGAACTAGTACCCTCTGCACCTTGGTGAAGAGAAGGGACAGAAAATGCCATGACTGGGGTGTGTCGAGAGATGATCCCATTGGGGTTCCACGTTAGCGTGGATATGTGAAGAAACAGTAGTGGTTAGCATGCCTATGTGAAGAAGCATGAGGCAAAGCAATGCATATAAAAGTATCACCCAAGAGACATTGAAATTTATCAATGCAAACCTGAGGGGCCACATGGGAAAATATCACGTGATGCAGGTGTGTCTCGCATGAGAGAGGCGCGAATAGGGTGCCTCAAGGTGTGATCAGTGTGTGGAGTGCGCATAAATGGATGGGTCGGGGAAATATAGGAGGTGCGCGTGCAAGATACAAGGTTTTCTCACAAGACAAAGAGCTTTCATGCAAGAAGTATGGGTGGCATGCAAGATGGAGGGTTTACGCACAAGAGGGAGGTTTTGTGCCCAAGACAGAGGGTTTTCATGCAAGAGTTTTGTTTTTCATGCAAGACGGAGGGTTTGCGTGCAAGACAGATGGGTTTTGCGCAAGAGTTTCAAATGTAGAGGGAGCTTGCACGAAAAATGGGACCACTTGCGTGAAAATATATTCGTAAAGAAAATAAATTCCCCAGGATCATAGGGTTTGCTCAAAGTCACCCCTGGGGGACCTATCGCATATAAAAGAATACCTAAAGGTCATTTTTTTTTGGGAAATCACAGAAGATGGGGTTTTCGTGCAGTAGAGTGTTGCTTCGTCTTCAGTTAACTCACCTGAAGGGTAGGGAGATGGTCCATTTTATAGTTGGAGTCCTCCGAGTTGTGCGCAAGAGCCTGGGGCATAGAATCCCTTTGGATGTCAGCTTGTGCTCACAAAGGGGGGGCCAGGCATGCAAAGCCCCTTTCGATGTTACCTTCGATGTGGAAACCCAGTCGGGCATGCAAATGCCCGCTCATCATCGCCTTGGGGGCGGAAATTTGGTCGGGCATGAAAATACTCGTTCATCATCACCTTCAAAATGGAAATGGAAATAGTCATAGCCGGTCACGGAGGACACTGATGTCGGATCTGAAGGGGCGACTGGTGCACAAGAGTTTGCATGTTGTAATTCCGCTTGCACGTGACTACCCGATCTTGCGTTCACCCACCTCCAGGGCCCCAGGATCTCATCTTTTCATCCTATATTCATTCATTGCTAAATAATCTCCCTAATGCGGTCCTTCTCCAAATTTTTTGCATCAACAAATGCCCCCTCTCATAATCAGAGCCGAAAGGGAACCCGAAGGTCAGATTCTAAGGGTATGCCGAAAAATAGAAGACATCTTCAAAGGCATGAAAAAATTAAATTTTCCCATGCAAGAGTGTTACGCGTGCGTGGAAGATGTGTCAGATCTTTATAAATAGGCCGATCCCCCCCCCCCCGGGGGGGCTCTACTTTGACTTTTTCCACGCGATAGGCGTTCTTTCTCTCGTGTTCGAAAACAGTATTGATCCAGGCGTAAGATTCCGTGACTGATTCCAGGTTTTGCATGCCAAAAAATATTCCCCATGCATTAACCTTCTTTCACATCTTCACCACTTTTGCACCCCGAATCTAACTTTTTTCGCACCGATCCCTTTGAAGACCTAAAAATGGCTGCTCAATAGACCAACGTTGAGAGGGTAGTTTCCGCTGCTGTAAGAAGGGACCAAATGATCATAAACCTTAAAATTCTTCATGCGAGGAGGGTTGTGTTTTATAACCAAATTCTTTTGGAATTCTTACTCAAGAAAAAAATGATTACATCATAAGCAGTAGCCTGTCAATATGGAAATTCAGTCTGCAAGAAGAGGTGTTGATACCCAGTTTCGAGACGGACACACCGCGGTCATGGGTGACGCGTGAGGATAGTCTTTCACAAGTCCACATTACCAACGATGAACATATTTCTAGGGAAACACATAATACAACCATATATGTCATAAATTCGAAGACTATGATGATTGTGGGAAGCGATCCAAATTCCTAGGAATCTCCCTATATTTATGCAAGCACTTTTAGAAGTAGCATTACTGACGAGAAAAAGGGCTGACTGGACTAGGATTTCAAATCTGGGGGAAACTTTACCAATGAATGGTCATGGGAATACTGGGTATGTCAAACATTCTAGTAATTCTGACCGGAGTTATGGGCCATTGGGATTTTTGAGGCCGTTTGGACGTCTCCATTCCACTTTTACCAACAACAGGACTTTGTAGCAGAGCTGTTCAGTCGCTAGACGCCTGATACCAACACTTTTCAACTCCATCATGGGGAAGTGGGAATCAGTCTATGGGATGTACACTACATCAGGGGAATCCCCTTGGAGGGGTTTTAGTACGATGGGTTCCTCCTGACATAGAATATCTGAATTCTTTCATGGAACATGCTGGAGTTGGCTAAAGGGGATATCGAAAAAAAATACATCCTAAAGGACATCTCCTACTCAGGATGGTTTAGTCTCTTCCTAACGCAGGACACAGTTTTGATGATGCCAAGCTGAGGGAAGTAGTGCCTGAACACATCTCAATGGGGAAAGGTGGGATCATATTGGATGATTTTGGAGACGGGAGAGTATCGATCATGGGGCTTTGGTATCATTGAATTTTGATACCCAAATGTGCAATATTTCGGGTTCCTCACCACGTTCTTGAGTGAATGGTTTATACCTGGGAGGGACACGAGGATGGGAGTCTGCCCGGGGACGTTGGTGACGGTCGGGATTATGGTGGCAAAGAACAAGGTTAACCTAGGTGTACCAGTATTGGCTATGATATACAGTATTTTAGGGTGTATTTTGAGGGGAAGTATGCCCAGAAGGATATGTGGGCTATTTTAGATTCTCCATGGTTGGGTCGCATCCCACTATGTTGGGTATGAATTCCAGAAATCCATCTTCCCCCTGGTGATGGTATGTGGCCATCCCTCTTGAACATCGCTGGGATCCACCCATTGACTCTTAGGTAAGACAGAATCAAGCTTAGGATTGGAAGTCACACTAATTTAGACTTCCAACCATTCTGAACCCCAGTCGTACAAATGGTAGATGATGGGCGGGGTCCACTAGAGTAGAGGTATTCCCTGCAGAGAATTCAGGGCAGCATGCCGGTGTCCTGAATTGATGTAAAAATCTTCTACGAACCCTATGTACTGACTATATTTTCTAGATGGTTCTGTTGCGTGCAACAGATTCCCAAGAAAGTATACATAGAGGTTTGGGAAGAGCGGAATCCCCTCATTCTCCACCATCTATGGCTTATGTTTATGATGGAAAGCCTGGGAAAAATCATCACTCTTACCCCCACCGATGTTAGTGTTGGACTATCAACAAAGTATGTCAAACACTGGACAAGAATATACCTCGAGGAGATCCTTTGGAAGTGCATCCAGCAGATCAATGTAGATAGTGCATAGCTTGAAAAGCAGGGAGGTAGACGAGGTTCCATAGGCGATGTGAGGCCAAGAATGGGTCGGACAACTAGCATGACACAGGAACATACTTCATCGACAAGGGTAGTGCAGGTCAAGAATGTGCCTTCACCTTCTGGGGGAGGGTGGACTCATACACGGCCTCAAGGTTCAGCTAGGGATCTCCCAGGGAAGTAGCTCAGGTACCTTCTAACGTCATCTGCTGATGTTATCTTCTCTACACTCTGGTCTAATTGGAGAACGTTGGGACAGTCTATGTCCGCTGAAGAGTTGTGGCGGAGGTTGGTACACATCGGGCTTGACTTTCCAAACATAGGATGCATTCTAATGATGTATAGGGTAAAAATTTATCATTGACATGTGTACCTGATAGCCATGGATATGTATGCCTTCTAGCGGGAACTGTATGAAGAACCACATCTCCTGGTGAAAGTGATGCTTGGCCAAGAGCCTGACCCAGAAAGGCTTCCATCAGAGGATGAAAGTGCTGAGGAATAGGAATATGGAGAAGAAGAATACAAAGGAGAAGGTGAAGAGGGTGAAGGTGAAGAGGAGGAGGAGGACCAAGTTGAAGGTCTTGGTGGTGAGGGGCTTTCAAAAGCTCTCGATCACCAGCAGAGCTCCCGGGAGAGCGGTGAAATCATGGGATTTGATGTAGAACTAGTGAAACAGCTTGAGGTATACTTTAAACCATACCTCTACCGGCCTTTACCTTTTCACAATCTCAATCCTTCAACCAAACCCTGCCCTATTCAGGAACACATGGGTGAGAGTCCCCAGGGAGCCTTCCCCATCGGGGGCGTGGGTACGCCTATGGAGGCTGGGGAGTAACCTCAGGGACTATTCCTCATGACCGGGCATAGTGGGGCACTGATTTCAGCTGGATTAGGTGATAATGAGCTAAAAGGGGAGGCCACTGCCACCACCATTATTCAAGAGGAGCCAACATCAGTAATCATGTTGACAAGTGCCGAAGGCTCTCCCGTGGAGGGGGCCCCCTCCATGACACGGGCATTGGATACTGCTGCACTTGTCACCTGTAGGTCATTTTTCATTGGTATTCCCTCTTTACTGGAGAATTTATCTAATCAAGATGTTTATTCCTGATGCAGTGATTGCAAGGCTAGAGGCACAATGACCCGTCGAGTCTGGGACATCTGTAGGAGCGGGAGGGGCAGCGACTGTGTCGGCCTTTACAGAAGAAACCATACTAGGCGACCCTACCCCATCACTCAGCAATCCAGATATTGAAATGGCGGATGGTAATGCTTCTAGGGTGGAACTCCAGCCTGATGAGATCGAAGTCGCTGATAAGGTGGAGGTCCCCAAAGAAGACCCTACTGCTGAACTCCTCGCTACTTTCCCCGACTATCGTCCTACCAATCCTAATGAGGTAGATGACTCTAATTTGGAGATGGTCAATGAGATCTATATGACATGGTGTAAATGGTGTAATTATATCAAGCGCTTCCTCTCTTAGCCTCAGACAGAATGGCTAAAACATATGGGATCTCTCCACACCTAGTTTCACTTTATCTGTGCCTGAGGGTGGGATGCTCAGTGCCTTCATTCGACAGTTTGTGACTACATGGATGAGAAGTTTCATGAAAGAAGTCGACACTCCGATGTTTCCCAGTGTTAGAAAGAGTTGGGGAGTACCCTATCATTTCTGAAGGTGGAACAAGAGGTATGACGCCTTGAATAACAACTGAAAGAAAAGGTGGTATTCATTACAAACTGATCCACGCTTGTGGAACAATTGAGGGCTCAGCTGGAAGATGCCCAAGAGAATCTAGTGGAAGCAGGACACCAAATGAATGAACATCAAACTGAACAAGAACAATCACAGGATAGGTTATGTGCACTGCGCTCTGCGGTTGCTGATTAAGAGAAGGTTCTCAGGGGGCGGAAAGCAATCCTAGAGGCCACAAGCCAAATGGTAGCGACTCTAGAGCGATCTATCCAAGATGCGGATCCTTAAGGGCCCTATTTTGGTTTAACTTATAAACACATTTCTTTTTACTACCCCTTGTTCTAAACTGCATGTATGAATGGATTTATTTACTTTTTTATTTGGTTTAATGCATTTAACCACAATCCTAAAATAAATAGCAATTCATTTCTAAGCTCACGTTGGTAGTACCCAATGTGGGAAATAAGGGAGGCTCGCAATATTACTTCATTTGGATATAGGAGAGCTGACCAAGAATCGGGCACCCAAGGTTTGAACAACCAATATGGATTCCTAGGAAGAGAAGGGAGAGGCCTTATTATAGGACGAGGACCTCAGAACAATCGATGTGTCATCTTCCCAATGTTCTCTACTGCACGATCGGGTTAATGCTAGGGGCCTTGGATATCAATCCAAACATAAGGGAGTGGAATGTGTGAATTATAATACCCCAAATTCTGAACACTAAGAGGGTGTCATGATGATAAAGGATAATTGTTGACCCTTTTCAAAACATAGTATCCTTTTTGTATTAGCCTGAAATGAGGTTGACAAACAAGGGCCAACCACTGACCAGGTTTGAAACATGGGGCTTGACTTAGAATTTCATCCATTAGTCTTCCAAAACGTTGGACCAGGATAGTAGGTAATCCATAGGCCAAGCATCCATAATGTTAGGGGGTTCCTTTATACTTGAAATATGATGAGGGTCCAAATAAAGGGCATGCAAATCATGGAAGATGGAGTGGTGGTTTGTTCGGATGGAGTCCAACACTCTTGAAATTATGCCACTGTGGTGGAAACACATTAGGTGGATCTAACGATTTGATCAGGGATCATTCATACTTCTAAATAGGACCTCTATGGAGAGGAAGCTGATGCATCCCCTAATTATCATGGGGCATACCGAACTTGTTCAGGGTAGAGCTGTAGTTAACAGTTCCTGAAAATAGTTCAGGCCAAGGGGTCAATAATGAGGAGGAACAGGACTTATGATTCCCAAAAGAGTTCAGGCATGGGCATCTGTACATATCCCATAAGGATGAGAATCAAGACGAATGCAGTTCTAGTGGGTGACTCAGTAAAGTACCAGTGTTAGGGATAAAAGGGGTGTGCAGGTTAGGCCCTTGAACCAAAATAAGTGAAATTTAACAGATCTTGTTTTTTTTAGGGTAAATGGATGTGTTTTTTTTATGAAGCGATGGTCCTATAACAGCGAATCTAGGCATCGAAACATGAATAAATCCAAATGAAAACATTGAAAAATGGAATGGTGTTTGACTAATACCAATCATGATGTCCCTTGAGCGAGAAAACCACAACGCAGTGCCATTTGTTTCATGCAGCTATGACGATACTGTCATAGTTTAGGTTCAAGTGATGGGACCAACTGTTCACTTTAACGTCATACATCATAGACGTAACAATTTAGAGTCATGTGGGACTAGTTATCATAGTTTAAAGTCATAAGGCTCAAACATATATAGGATATAAAAGGTTTAATAGGGAATGTGCATGGTACAATAATGCATACCCGACATGAATGGGGACGAGGTACACATCACACCATGCGTGATTCCATGAAATAAACCTCAGACTAAGGGGATAGAAAAGGTTAGAGGATATAGGGAAGGAGATACTATCTCTCAATTGATCTGGACTCGAAGACAATATGTTCGGGTGTTCCTACGTATCCCATGAAGATGGTAATCAAGCCGTACGTATTTCTTTAGAAAGGAAGTATAAAAGGATCTTAGTTTAGGGTCTTTATATCTCGGACCAGAGAGAAGCAGAACTCTTCCAAATAGGCACTGACCATAACCTTGTCCCTAAGCCTACGTGAGTCGAACTCGGTGTAGAAAACAAGGGAAGATAAGGTATTTTCCATACGTGGAGTACATGTGATGGGAAAATACGTGTGGAGCCCTGAATAATGCCTTGTCGTGGATTTTTCCTCCTAACGTGTGGGTGAGAACCGAGGCATATTACCAAGAGTTTAGAAGTTCTACTTGGACATGATGAAGTGGATAAGGGTGTGAATCAAGTAACCAACATTTTGGGCATAATGGGGTTGGCATGAAGATAGAGGGGAACTGTTGACCGTGTTATAAACACAGCATCCATATTGTGTGTCCTAAAATGGGCACAACAAACGAGCATCGACCACTAATAGTATTCGCAATGTAGGACTTGTATCAATTCGTTGTTCGAAACCCTCGAGGGCGTTGGCCCAAAATAGTATGAGGGCCCTTGGGCCGAGAATCCATGCCATTCGTGGGTCCCTTTGGATGTGAAAGGTGATGGAATTCCTAATGGAGGGGAACACAATGCCTGAAAAAATGTATGAAAGCATGTCTGGGCAGAACCTGACACTCTAGGTGGTGAACCAGAGTACCCTTGGGCATGTTGGTGAATCACAGAAGAGGGTCGAGGGGCTCAACTTGAGAGTAGCCAATTTGAAAATATGATTATAGAAAAATGGGATAGATAAATCCTAGTAGAAAGAGGTACATGGTGTGGCTGTCACAAAACCTAACATGAATGAGTACATAATCCCATACCACGCCATATACCCTTCTCTCTAGGAAAATGCAGGCCATGGGGTCAAGGTGAAAGTGAGATTTCTAAGAGATGAAGCTAGACTAGAAGACAAGATGTTCGAGTAGTCCTAAGTATTCCATGAGGATGGTAATGAAGCCACACGTAGTTCTATAAGAGGGTAATGTGCAATTTACCATCATGCAATAAGGACGCAAATGGGTAAGATACCCCAAAAAAGGGAGTTTTACAGCACAGTGAGTAACCTGATGTGAATTAGGACATAACCTCATACCACACCGTACTATCCTGAGTGAAGACTTGGACCGGGGGCCAGAGATTGGGCCACAGATACAATTTCATGGCCAGATAGTAGTTTAACATCTTGCAGTTAGGATGATAGTGATATTAGTTTAAGGTCATAGAACTTGGACCAATAGAAGACATATGTTGACTAGATTCACAACATAACATCCATCCTTGTGTGACCAGAGGTTGGGGAAAAAAACTAGGCATCAACCTGTAACTGTATTCTCCACACGGGACTTGTCTCAATTTGTCACTTACAATCCTCGAGGACGTTGGCCCGATATGGTAGGAGGGCCATTTGGCCTATCATCCATGCGATTCGAGGGTCCTTTTGGATACACAAGAATGGAAACCCAAATAATGTGGCCCATGAAGAATGGAAGGGCTTGTGCTTGTGGATGGGGCGTAAATGGAGAAATAATGTCTCATAGGGATGTGTGTGGTGTGGACAGATATCCCGACATGAATGAGGATGCGAGTCCATACCACACCACACAATTCCAAACAAGAACTTGATTTGTGGGTCTGAAAGGGTTGGGAGACCTAAGATTGGACGTTCTGGTCAACTGTTTCCATATGACCTTTTATGTGGGTGCTTCCTCATCATAGCTCCTAAGCCCACGTGAGAAATTCTCAGTGTGGGAAACAAAGAGTAGGACTTAGTTCTCCCCATATCATAAGGGTCAGATAGCTCGAATCAACCAAGGGAGACCACAGCTTGAAGGTATAGCAGGACAGAATGAACCACTACACTCAATATTTGGGACCTATGGGGTGAAGACAATGACAAAGGATAGCTATTTACTATATTCAAAACACATCATCCACATTGTGTGACCTGAAATGGGAGTAACAAATGAGCATCGACCACTGACCGTATTCACAATGTGAGACTTGTATCAATTCTTTGTTCGAAACCCTCGAGTAAGTTGGACTAAAATGGTAGGAGGGACCTTGGGCATGGCATACATGCCATTCGAGGGTCCTTTAGGTCATGAAAGATGATGGAGTCCCATGTAAATAGTGTGAGTGAATCATAAGTGTGCATGTGCATTTCAATGTCAATAAGGATGGTGACAGAGGTGGAAGTCTCTAGGGAATGGGACGGATGGCGGGATTATGATGAACTCGATGTGCATTGTTGCAAAAGCCTACACCACACCATATGTTTTGACCTGAGGGGAGACTCTGGAGTTTTGTGGATGGTCCAACAGATGAAATGTCTGGTTGTTCCTACGTATCCCATGAGGATGGGAATCAAGTCGTACGTAGTTCATGAAGGCCATGTAGTTTAGCATCGTGCAGTGGGGATGTGGGAGAATAGAAGAACAGGGAGGGAGCACAGGGTGTGATCGCCATAAATTTGAAATGAGCGGGGCCAAAGAAACCTATACTACACCATGTGGGGTTCCTCTTAGAGAACAATACCCAAGGGGGATAGTCGAAAAGAAGAGTTCAGGGGATGGACTCAAGACGAAACATATGAGAATTCTTACGTCTCCCATAAGGATGGGAATCAAGACTTACATAGTTCTTGGGATACAGTTTAACATCCTGCAGTATTTCATAGAGTTTAACGTCATGTGGGACATTTCACAGTTTAAAGTCATGCAGGACAAGATACAGTTTAAGGTCGTGTCGGAAAAAGCAGTTTAGGGTCATGCAGGACCTGGTAGTTTAGGGTCATGCTGGACCAAATGGCTTAGGAAAAGTATTTCTTGAGGAACATGGCATTGGTAAGGGGAGTTATATGATCACCATCACAAGTTACCTGGGAGTATGCATTGTTGGGGTAAACCTTGTGAATTATGTAAGGTCTTTTCCATTTGGGGTCCAACTTGTGTGGTTTCTTACCAGGTATCATCAGTGTCCGGGGGGCCAATACCAAGTCACCTTGCAAGAAGGAGTGGAGAAAAACTTTCTTGTTGAAGGCTCTAGCTATCTTATTCAGATGACTCTCCAGATTGTGCAGGGCATGGAGCATGTTTTCATCAAGTGCTTCCAACTTGGACAGAAAAATTTCGGCTTCTTTATCTGCTTCCCACTAATCATAGACCGATGTGTGTAATGAAGGCAACTGAATCCTGATAGGCAGGATGGCCTCAGTTCCATACACTTGGGAATATGGGGCCACCTAGTTGGAATTATGAGTCATTTTATGATAAGCCCAGAGAGTGTTGGGGAGCTTGTCCGGCCAACTCTTCTTGTTTTGACCAACCATTTTCTGAAAAATGTTGGAGAGCATCTTGTTTAACTCCTCGATCATCCCATTTGCTTATGCGTGGTAGTGGGAGGTATGGTTAAAAAAGATGTTGTACTTGGCATACAATTTCTTGAACTAGGATTCCCAGAAGTTGGTGATGTTATCAGTGAGGATAACATGAGGGACTCCAAACCAGTAGATGATATTGGAGCCCACGAAGTCAATAATAGAATGGGCCTTGACCTCCTTGAGTGGAACTGCCTCTGTCCACTTGGAAAATAAATCTGTAGTGGTCAGGATGAATCGAAATTGGCGAGTCATTGCCGGTAGATATGGTCCCATGACATCTAGTCCCCATACTGCAAAGGGATAATAGTACTGGGTAGAGTGGTGAGGCTTCGACGGCCAATGCACGAAGTTGGCATGAACTTGACATGCATGATACCTTTTGGAGAACTCGATGCAGTCATGGATCATAAGAAGGCCAAAATTACCCCAGTATTTGGATTTGATGGGATATCTTCGGTTCAGTCTGGTGGGCACCGCAAGAACCAGCATGAACCTCTTGCATGACCTAAAAACTATCCACTCTTTGAATGAAATAGAGGAGAAAACCATCAAACCCACACTGGTAGAGGATCTTCTCAAGACTGGGACCTCTCTAGATGGTAAATCGTAGTGCGTGGCATCAGATTCTCTCACAGTCGGCCTGATCTGCTAGGAGATTACTGTGTTGGAGGTATTCAACCAAACGTATCCTCCAATTGGGAGCTACTTCAATCACCGCATCTGGGGAACCTGGGGGTCCTGACGTGGAGGCGCTGACTGTAAGATGGATTACCTTCGGGATTTCATCATCATCTAGAATGATGTGATAAATGACTCTTTGATGGGCCATGTGGACAATAAGGTCATCCTATTTGGTCTCTGCAAGTGATACAGTCAGGTCGGCCAGGTCATCAGCAAGGTCGTTCTGATATCGAGGGACATGAGTAACTTCCGGCCGAGATGGGAACTGGACCATTAGCTAGATAGTGCGCTCTAACAATGGTACGAGATCCATATTTCTAAAGACATAGTCACCGTTAATCTGATTGATGACTAGTTCGGAATCCCCTTTCACATGAAAATGGGGCACATCAATCTCGAGGTCCAACTCGCGGCCAGTGATGAGAGCCTGATAATTTGCCTCATTGTTGGTGCAGCCTTCTAACAACAAGAATGAGTATGGCAGAATGGCTTGTTTCAGGGTAATAAAGACAATACCCAAGCAGGCCCTATTGAGGATGGGATCATTAAGCCTTCTGCCAGTGGGGCTCTGGGAACCACCATCTAAATGCATCTACCAATAGGATATGGCATGGTCTACTGAGAGGATTGCCTCATCAAGAAAATCTGGGTCCAAAGACTGGTCTATGGGGGTTAGAAGGGCAGTAAGGAAACCTTCCAATGTTTTCCCTTTAATATACTTTTAAGGGAAAAACATCATGTCAAACTACTATAGGATTACCACCCACCATGCTAGGTGGCCTATCAGCATGGGGCATATTAGAATTTACTTCAGTGGGTCTACTCGGGACACCAGCTATACCTCGTGGTGCTGCAGGTAATGTCGTAACTTCTGTATTGTGAATACGAGCACAAGGAATATTTTCCAGATGCGGGATTATCTGGTCTCCATATCGAGGAGCATGCGACTGAGGTAGTAGAGGTTGTTTTCAGTTCCCTCATTCGTCTTTTGGGCGAGAAGGGCACTGAGAGATCATTACAGGGTAGTCACATAAAGGACCAGTAGATTTCCATAGACCATTGGCATCAATATTGGAGGTTGGAGAAGATACTGCTTGTTTTCCTCAAATGTGGTCTGGCACACTTCATCCCATTCATAGGTGGTTTCTTTCTTCATGAGTTGATAAAAGGGCTTATACTTTCCAGCTAGATTCGCAATGAATCAGCATATGTTGGCCAAGTGGACTTAGAGGCCCGAAGTTCCCGAATGTTGATAAGGGGAGACATCTGGCTATTGGCCTTGATCTTATTAGGTTCAATCTCGATACCTTAGTGTCTGACAACAAAGTCAAGGAACTTCCGGGAGGTGACCACGAAGGTTCATTTCAATGGGTTCATCATCAGGTGGCAAGAACAGAGGAAGCCGAACACTTTCTCAAGGTCCTTGAGATGGTCCTGGCACATGTGAGATTTGACCACCAGATTGTCCACATAGTATTCCACCAATGTCCCGAGTATTGGATTGAATATGAAATGCATTTCCCGTTGATAGGTGGCACCTACATTCTTTAAGATGAAGGGCATGACCTTGTAACAAAATGTACCTTGTGGTTCCCTAAAAGATGTGGAATCATCGTCCTCAGGGGTCATTCGGATCGGGTTGTACCCGGAGTATCCATCCATGAAGAAGAGGGACTGGAATCCAACTATAGCATCAATCAACAAATCCATCATAGAGAGGGGAAAATCATCCTTCGAGCAGTTGCGGTTGAGATCCTGGAAGTTGATGAAAACTCTGATCTATCAGTTCTTCTTCCAAACAGGCACAATATTGGCTATCCATTTGGGGTACCGGACTTCCTTAATGAAATTGGCTCTCATGATCTTATCAACTTCCACCTTGATCATTGCACTGTGTGAAGGGTGCATCTTTCTGGAAGGCTACCTGAATCTGCGGTGATTTTCTGAAAGACCGAGGTGGTGGACAGCTACCTTAGGATCTAGTCCTGGAATCTCGTCATAACTCTAACGAACACATCACGATGTTTTTTCAGAAATTCTATGTATTGTTGTTTCTCCTCGAAGGACATGGTTGCACTGATCAATTTTGGTATCGGGTTCGCCTCGCTACTAAGGTTTACCTGTACCAACTCATCGACTATGGTAGAGACACCCTCTTCAAAGGAAGGGGAATCCTCTAAATCTTCCCCTTCACTTGTGGAGGGGGAATCCTTGGTAGGGGGAGTCACTTCTAAGTCAACAGATCCCGAGGAGAGGCTGATGCCAGCCTGAGCGTCAGTGGTCACTACATCAGGAGATTCTGGTGCTTTTGAAACCATAACAATAAAGGTTGTCAACTTGATCCCATCTGGTCTTCTTCCCAAGGGGCCACACTTGATAATATCAAATCAATAGTGGCACTTTATCTTGAGCCAGATTATCCCATCCTCGTGAAACAAGCAAGTATGATGTACTGTGGTTTCCATGGGGCAGACAACCCGATACCTTATGGGAGTAGGGGGGTTAGGGATCCCCGGGTTCTGATTTTTATATGAGTACGAGGTGGTTTTCTGTTATCCCTTAGACCTGAGAATGCCTTCCCACCTTCTCCCAGATACAAAAAAGCATTGTCCCTTGTCTGGGGTTGTATCCTCTAATCGGTGGATTGGAAAGACATAGGCATCGTCCAGATCCACCCACGAGTTGGTTACAACCTTGGCATGCTCGACCTCATTGGTCTGAATCTACTTGTCCTTACTCTTGTAGTAGTTGGCATTCAGATAGAAGGCCTCACAAGAAGCAAAGGGATATGTTTCACTATGAATCATGCCCACTCAACCATTAAGGGAGTACTTGAGGAACTATTGATATGATGAGGGAACCACCGCATGAAGGTGGAGCCATGGCCTTACCATTAACGCATTGTCGGCGGTGTCCTAGGAGACTACCATAAATTCGGTGCTGGAAACTAGGCCACCAAACTCTGTCTTAAAGAGAATATTATCTAATGGTGTCTATTTCGTCCTCTCATAACCTTGGATTCTTATTTCAGAGGGACTCAGGTCATCTTCAGACAATCCCATCTTTCATGGTGACCAAGTCGGCGTAAGGTTAATCCTAGAGCCGGTGTCAACAAGACAGTGGTGAACCTCCAGGCCATTAAAATCGCCAGTGATGTAGAGTGGATGTATGTTCCCTTGTATGGGAGAACCCTCATATTCTCCAGAGAATGAGATAATGTCCTAGAATTCAACATTCTTGATTGCCTCATCATGAAAGGCCTCTATAGCTGCTACCTCCGTCTCAAACTGGAGGGGGATTCTTAAAGCCTAAGAGAGGGCCTCATGCATATTTGACGACAAGTGAAGGGCCTCAAGGATGGATATCCTTGATGGGATACTATCATGATTCTTAAGAACACCGTACTTCTGCACCAGGCATGAACTTCTACTTTCAAGAGGTCTCTCCATGACAGGAGGCATGGCGGGCCCTACCGATAGGACCGACGGCTGACTGGTGGTGGGAATGTCTCACTGCTCATCAGTCGAAGCATGCAGAGTGACTACCGGATGGGGGCCAGCTGGATAATACTGGTCTGTAGTGGAGCGTGGAAGATCACGACGAGGTCTGGGTGGTTCCGCCTAGTCCAGTAGCACAAACGGTGGTGGAGGTGGGCCTGATGACACCAGATGAGGAGGCTTCACATGCTGAGCTCTGCACTGGGCATACTGTCTATTTTCAGTGTCATGCATATCCTGGATGGAAGTGATGATCGATGCACTCCCACGACTCATATAGCCACACCTCTGTTGACGCTAGCGATGACTAGGGACATTGGGAGGATCTGTCTGGCGCTCCTCGTCGTCAGGTGTCATGTATGGGTTTACCAGCTCTACGGTATTAACCGAAGCAAACCCTTGGTAGTCACTTGAAGAATCTTCCACTACTAGCTCGATTCTGGGATGAATCACCATCTCTGGGATCTTGAATTCACCAAGAGTACGAGATGATGATGGCATCATCAGGGGACTTTGCTTTCCCTTGCATCTTCGGCGTTTTCTTTTCTGGGAAGAGGATAGTTGAGAAGATGATACAGAAGTGGTGGATGTAACCTCTGAAGTATCTAGCCGATTCAGGCATGCCCGAATAACACCAAGGTCATGGGAGACTATTTTTCGGGTCATCCAGTTGTCATAATTCTAAGATCCATGACTGGAAACCTGATACCACTCACCCTCACTGTCGCTGCTACTATCCAGCCTCACAAAGACGCATGCTACCAGCACCAAGGTTGGGCCCAGTCTGACTATGTTGATATCGACCTGGTCTTGAAGCCAGTATTTGAACACATAGAAAAACTTGAGGGTGTGCCCCAGGATCCGGTGATAAGGGCAGTATTTGGGGAGATCAGTGAGGTTCACCTTTTCCGGCCTTCTTTACTCAGGAAAATGCATAATCCCTTGTTCTAAGGCACTTCGGAAATACTTTGGGACCTGATTCTCATTGAACGAGTAGGACTAGTTTCTTCTGTCTTGAAAGGGGGGCCATGGGAGCTTGGCCTTGAAGTGGATCTGGAGGATCCTGTCGAGGAGGCAGAGCCTGATTATCCCACCTGAGTGGTGGCGACGCGTTATGCAGGGGAGCCTGCCGGTTTTGAGGTGGCCACTGCTGGGCCGGAGGCTGCGCGTGTGGCAGTGGACCTCTGTGAGCATGTGGAGGTGGCTCCACTGGTAATGATATCAGTTGTCTAGAGGATTCTATTTGGGCCACCATGGTGGGCTCAGCTCTGACAGTCCTCCTCACGGGAATTGTCGGGGGCAACGGATGTGCCCAGCTGGCCTCTTGTAGGGATTCCTCTAGGCGCTGGGCCTTATCATAAAAGTCTTGGAATCCTCCAAGGTATTTCTAGGTGATCATAGAGGGAACCAATTCCATCTTAACATTTCCCACACACATAATCAGTAATTTATCCTGAGTCAGTGGCATGTTAAGGGAGTATGTAATCCCTTTCCACTAGGAGATAAAGTCCGCAACACGCTCATCAGACCTCTGTTTTCACTTGAAGAGGTCTGTGATACTTGTCTTCCACGTGGTGAATCTGAACTGGTACAGAAACTGCCTGCGAAGATCCTCTCATCCCACTATCAACCCGATGGGGAGTTGGCTATACCAGATGAATGCAGGCCCTTCCAATGTTTTATAAAACACTGGAGCTTGGACGCCTCTTGTTGCGCTAGAGTCCCTAACATGGGCCCGCACCTTGAAATAAAGTGGGATAGATGCTATGGGGGGTTCCTTGTCCAATTAAAAGGGGAGAAAGTGGGATCTATAAAACCCGGGGGTGCTGGAATATCATCCTCCCACACCAGATATGGCTTACCATCAGGTGGGAGTGCCACCTATTGTGTTTCCAATGCCTCAAGGTGGTAAATGAGTGTCGCCATTGGATCATCTGAATGGGGGTCCCTGTCTTGACGGGGATCCCTAACCATGAGTGAATTAAAAGGTTCTTCAACATGGTAAGCAGGCCCAACAGCTCGTGGAGCGGCTGGTGGAATGACCCTCAGGGCAGCTGGTGAAACCCGAGCTGGGTCCCTTGGATTTTCACGTCATTCTAGAGGATTCAGCAAGGCATACCATGCCCTCTTGTCGTAACTTCCAAATTCAACCCTGTCCGTGGGGGTAGGATGGTCAGGGTTACCTGGAGGTAGCTCATAGAGGGGAAGTTGTTCCTACCCCTACTGCCCTGGAATAGGATTACCGTAGTCTGGTCATTGCTCTGCAGCCCATTCATCCAGGTGGTCATCGGCCAACTTCTTCTGTTCTCCAAGTTACTGATGCAACGTGTCTTTTTTGGGGTATTCCTCCATATTCTAAACTATGGTGTATGGGTTAGAGTGTTTTTATGATCCGAGATTCTCCTTACCCTTGTCATGATTTCGGCTAAGCACTAATGCCTCGGTGGGCACAGGGAGACCCAATAGATTTCTATGTTAGAGAGTAGCTCTTCCCGATGGATCCAATAGTGGTGGTATTCCCTCAGGGGAGAGGTCCACTTCAAGGATATCTATTTCATTTTCCTCTTTTTCTAGGTTGTCCATGTTGACCATGATTCTACCTAGGGGCATGTTCTCGATATCACATGGAAGGTCGGGCTGCTGCCAGATAGGACTGAAGAGGAGGGCAGCATACTGCCCCCAGCCACAGACCTGCATGTGGGGGGAAGCCTCCTTGATAATATTGCAGAATACATTGAAACTCTGAACACATTACTGTTGGAGGGACCTATGGCGGCCTGCTCACTCAGGGTGCTAGGCCACAGGGAGCACGACAAGATCGACTAAACGGCATTTCTCACCAATTTCCTCGAAATGCGTTTGGCTCTTGGGATAAGTCACTCACTTATGATGAAGGTTTAAGTTCATTGTCCAAAGGGTTTGACGGAAAAATTCGAACTCCTCTTGGGTAAGGGATCCTGGTGCATTAAAATTTGGTGTCGTAGCCAGCCAGAACATCTCAGAGAAGTGGTCTGCTTCTAGGATATCTCATAATCTCCATGGCTCGGATTCAGGGTTTGGCCCTTGGTTTCCAATTCATCAATTGGGGGTGGTCGAGGAACTAGAAACGGTATTGAGGCAGACTACTGGGATGCTAGGCTGGCTGGTGGGGAATATTGCGAACGGGCTCACTGGCCACCAAATCTCAGGCTATCCTCCGAAGAGTGTAGCGACTTAGCCACCACATCACGATAGGATGGGCTAACGGCTTCAATTCCTGGCGCAGGGAATAGGGCTACTGTTGATGGACCGCACTGCTACTTGTCAACCATTGGTCCCTATAATAGCTCTCTATGATCACTATTTGAGGTATAGAGTGCTTCTGGTGATGTCAGTGGTGATTTCATGACCATAACCTATGGGGTGGCCAAATTTTATTCCTCCTGGATATACCTATGGAGGTAGGTGGGAATCCGGTGGACCTTGCATTTTGGGAGTACTAGGCTTATGTTCCTCATTCCTAGCCCAACCCTTGTCTCAGAGTAGTGAGGGGAGGGTTCTTGCACTGAGTCGCACTATACTTCGGAGTCTGAGAAGTGCACTGGTTTGATCTCTATCCGGACCTTCCCAGAATTCTTCTTATGGAAGCGATGACCCACCTTCCTACCCCTGGATGGCTCTTTAGGACAAGGGATATTCCTGACACGGGGAGGTCCTATGACTTTAATAGTTGCTGGGGTGGAGAGGGTTTCCACCTGAGTAAGTCGGGTTGAGAGGATCACTGGGATAGATATCACAGGGGACATGGGGAGAACCTCCATGGGAAGTGCTGGAGCAGGAAGGACCTCCACTGGAACTGATAAAAGCATGGGGGAGGACCTCTGTGATTGTTTCCCCTAGTGACATCAGTGTGAGGAAGGTCCTCATACTGGTCGAGCTTAACATGGGTAGGACCTCCGTGTTGGGTGCTGGTGAAGTGAAGCTGAACCTCACTCCTCTGATTGTTGTGGCGAGGAGTACTTTTACCAGAAGCTATGACGACACTGGGAGGGTCTCCACGTTGGAGAGCGACTGGATGTGAAACTCCCACATACCAACGGTCTGTGGTAGGAGAAGTGACTCCATACCCGGTGTAATGAGCATGGGAGAGACTTCCGTACTGAGATTCACCACCATGGGGAAGACCCTAATTTGTTTTGAAGGTGGAATGGGGTGGACCTCCACGTCGATCTTGGAAGCGGGGAAAATCCACGTTCTCTATGGTAGTAGTAAGGGGAGGACCTCCGTACTTGGTGGCATCGCTGCGAGTTGGTCTGCAGTAGCCAGTGCCTATGCCAGCGACCAAGAGAGTCGAACCAGCTTGCTCGTGGGGAAGTTGGGGCCTTATCTGGGTTAGGCGTGTAAATGTCTCTACTTAGCGTATGCAGGGAGCCAGAGATATGTGTCAGCGGTGGCTCGGGCCACAGTATCCAATGACGTTGACGCCCCTTGGCAGGCATCCTCTTCGGCTTGCGCCTGACACTGGCTTCAGGTTAGACGGACCGGAGATGGTGGTATAGGTACATGACTTACCTTCTCCCTAGCAAATAAGACTGGGTGGCAGTGCTGACGCAGCCTGGTGGGAGCCCCCGCTGGGAGTCCCTGGAATGGGTCTCTGACCGGGTTGTCCCAGACATCCCCTACCTCACCGGTGTAGGGAAGGGAGTTATCGAGGCGTTTTGGGACAGGCTCCCGAAACAGTTATATGTTGGAGTGGGGAGAAGTGGCTCCCTACGCGGCCCTTGGGGGTGGTGTTAACGATGAGGCGTAGACGCCTCTAAATCCAAGCGGGTCATATCTCTCATAGGTATGATCCCCTCCTCCTCGTACCAGCGTACGCGTTCATTGATTACACTCCTCTGAATAACCTCGGAGGGGGAGATGGGGCGTGGGTGTCCCATGGTCATGGCTATTGAGACCATTGTAGAAGAGGTGAAGCCAGGCAGGACTGCCGCGCTGGTACTGTCTCTACCCCTACATCGGTGTGCAGGCGGTGATCGAGTTCCGGGTGCAGCAACTTGGTTCCTTGAAAGATCAGGGAGATTAAATCATTAGTACTGAAAGAAAAAAGATTCGATGACAAGTTCCCTAGTTCCATCCCTTCTTCCATGAATAGTAAGAGGGGTCCACACTGACAACAGCGTAGATCGGGATGTCCAACATTCTACTACCCCAATGTCTAGTGAGTTTCACGCTAGGACCATTATTTTCTTGGAAGGACCCATCACCGGATAGATGGATCCAGTGACATACTAATCCATTGATGTCTCGAATTCTACTAATCTCCGTATTGATGAGATGAAATTCACATCAGGTTCACCGTTTCTATTTCCGACACTTTTGTCGGGGCGCGTGCATCCATCTCATTTGGGGGATGACGGCACTGTTTGCTGCCCCGAATTCCCACTTCCCAAAGGCAGGTGACATTTTCTCCTTATTCAAGGAAGTTTTCTCCTTGATCGAAACAAGATGATGGGATGTCGGTTCTTCTTTCTAAAGATTCCTCCTCAGAACTCGTCACCTAGTCCGGGTCTCCCTTTTAGATTTAAGACTTTGTTCGTGAAACTCTTCTCAGTGACATGTCTTCATGGACACTAGTTAATTACACTACTTATGTTGTGACATTCCAAAGGGTCCAGTCAGGGCAGCAACCTTCATTCTGGGGAGTAGTCACATTGGACATAACTGGGGTTTCTGGACGCTGGAACACTAGTGTGTCTATCTTTGTTCCCTTATTATAGGGCATATCAGGGGCACAGAAGCTCGAGGCATCCTATGTTTGATGTGATAAATCATATTCCCTAGGAATATATCTAAGGTTTTCCTCATCTTCTTATGTTTAACATAGGGTATGCCGCAGGTTTAACATCCAGCGGAGACAGATCGCACTAATCAGAACACTGACTAGAGTGGATCAGATGAGCATAACCCCTGGAGGATACACTGATTTTGGTGGGTTAACATGACCTCACCAGGATGTGGCGGCCTAGGTAAGAATCAATATGGATGATAGAGTGTTTGAATGAAGTGAATGGTGAATGGGATGGAACTGTTGTGAGGACGACGTTAATGTTAGGATTAAGTCTGGAGGAGACTTCCTACATATCCTCATGGCAGGGATTCAATGTCTGAATAGTTTGGGAAGGTGATGGGACACCTAAGGTGGTTTCCCATGAGAATGAACACATGTATGAGACATAGAGGAAGTGAAAACCTTTGGGTTAAGGCTTCTCCTTCCCGAGACACATAGGCTCGAGGGAAAGGCCAGGCAAGGGGCTTGAATTGGCTTATACACATAGGAAAACAACCCTATGATGTATATGGGGTCTTACGAATGGTTAGCCACCCGATTTGGTCTAACGCCACTATGAAAAACTAGAGATTTGGGTCCCAACAAAGGTAATTACAATGGATTGCTGCTGAATAGGGGACCCAGTGTCTTACTGTTGGATGGGGAACAACGGATTACCACTGATTAGGGCCTATAGTTTAACGTCCTCTAGGATGGGGGTGAATCGACGTGAATAAGGACTTGGGTTCCAGATGGATGGTATTGGGCTTGAGCCTCATGGAGGTTTCCTATGTACCTTTCCTTGGCAAGAATCAAGGAACTCATAGTTCAGAAAGGGTAAAATGCAATTTAGCATCATGAGGGATGAAGTGAACCAACATGAAGGGGGCCTAAATAGATAGATAATGGGATTGAACCATGGGTAGGCTTCTTATGTACCTTTCCTTAGAAAGGATCAAAGACCATGTAGTTCAGGTGGTGGGAATTATCGTCAAGTTGGTCAGAACCAATGGGTTTTGGGCTTAAACCTCAAGGAGGCATCCTACGTATCTTACCTTAGAAAGGATCTAAGTCCACATAGTTCAGGATGGGGGCATTTGGTTTTTATGCTTAGAGGAAGCCCAAAGTGTTGGTGACTAGACGTGAAAGGATCCGGGACCAATGGGGGTTGGGCTTGAACCTCGTGGAGGCTTCCAACAAACCTCTCCTTAGAAAGGAACAAATACCTCTTAGTTCAGGTTGGGTGTGGGTCTTACACTCTAGGCGGCCCAGAGAGGATGTCATGGTCGATTCTTACTCTAAGATCACATGAGTCATGCTCGATGTGAGAAACAAGAGGCAGTAGAGACCTGTTGATCACATCACGAAATGTGCATATATGGGAAGTGGAATGGGGATTACATGTGGTTGGAAGCCCAAATAGGAAAGAGAGGCTTACGCGTGATTCGTAGCCCAAGGAGATATAGATTGGGACTTACTCCAGGATGGAGGACCAATGGTGAAAAAGCACAATGGGAGAGTTATTTGGATTGAAATATAGGAGGATCACCATTCCACACACACCCATTGATGGCCTTTGGCACCGAAAAAGAAAGAAGGAGTATGGGTACTACCTCCTACAACAAAGGCTAGGGGATTACACCAAGATGGTTTCCCTACCCTACAGACAGGCGCCGCCACAGCAAAGAGGATCTCATTTTGTGTGAGGAAGATTTCACTCCCATTGAGACTTGTGGGCGTAAAGAATGTCTGAGTTGGGGTGCCTCGCGTATTATATGCGAGGAGAGGTCACAGTTTAATGTCATGTACTGAGAACGATGGTTCTTGGTAGTTTAACGTCCTATAGCTCGAACTAGGTGAGTTTACTCCACACCCCTAGGACATACATAACTGGTACCCTCTACACCTTGGTGAAAATAAGGGACAGGAAATGCCATGATTGGGGGGTGTCGAGAGGTGATCCCATTGGTGGTCCACATTAGCATTTCTATGTGAAGAAGTAATATCCGTTAGTGAGCCTATGCGAAGAAGCATGAGGAAAAGAAATTCAATAGAAATTATCACCCTAGGGACTTTGGAATTTCTCAATGCAAACCTGAGGGGCCACACGGGAAAAGAGTGCATGGCGCAAGTGTGTCGCGCATGAGAGAGGCTCGAACAGGGTGCCTAAAGGTGAGAGCAGCACATGGACCGCATGTAAAAGGATGGGATGGGTTAGGATATGAGGTCCACGTGCAAGACAAAAGGTTTGCGTGCAAGACGAAGAGATTGTGCACAATAAGTATAGGTGGCTCGCAAGATGGAGGGTTTGCGTGCAGGAGGGAGGTTTTGTGTGCAAGATGGAGGGTTTGTGTGCAAGAGGTAGGTTTTTCATGCAAGGTGGATGGTTTTTTCACAAGATGGATGGGTTGCATGCAAGAGCTCCAAGGTAGAGGGATCTTGCATGCAAAATGTGACCACTTGTGAGCAAATAAATTTTGAAAGAAATGAAATTCCCCAAGATCAAAGGGCATGTCCGAAGGCACCCCTGGGGGACCTATCGTGCAAAAAAGAATACCTGAAGGCCATGGGTTTTTCGCATGGTCGCGGAAGACAGGGATTTTGTGCAGCAGAGCATCGCTTCTTCTTCGGTTAACCCCCCTGAAGGGTGGGCATATGACCCGTTTTATATCTGGCATCCTCAGAGTGGTACGCAAAATCCTAGGGTGCAAACTCCCTTTGGACGTCATCTTGTGCACGCCGAGGGGGGGGGGGCTGAGCATGCAAAGCCTTTTTCGATTTCGCCTTCGGTGTGGAAACCCAGCCGAGTGTGAAAATGCTCTTTTTTCATAGCCTTGTGAATGGAAACGGCATCGGGAGCACAAATCCCCTTTTGATGTCACCTTCATTGTGTAAACTCAGCCGGGCACGCAAATTCCCGTTCATCCTTGCCTTCGGTGAGGAAACCCGGCCAGAAGCGTAAACACCCATTCGTTATTGCCTTCGGTGCAGAAAAAGAAATGGCTATGGCCGATCACAGAGGACTCTGATGTCGGCATGGAAGGGGCTATCAGCACGCAAGATTTTGCGCGCCGAAAGTCCGCTTGCACGCGACTCCTTGATCTTGCATGTGTCCGCCTCCCGGACCTCGTAATCTCCTCTTTTTCGTCTTGTATTCATTAATTTATACTTTATCTCCCTGATGTGGTCCTCTAAATTCTCAGCGACTGTAGGTACATTTCACATCTGGTCTCTATCTAGTGTGGGGGACCTCCCCATGTCCTTGTAGTAGCTAGAGAAGGTCCTCCTCACCCCAGAAATCAGAGGAGTGAAGGCCAGCTTCACATCACCAACCCTTAGCACAGAGGTCCTACCCGTGTTCGGCTCGACCAGTATGAGGACCTTCCTCGCACTGATGTCACTAGGGGAAATAATCATGGAGGTCCTCGTCATGCTCCTACCATCTCCAATGGAGGTCTTACCTGCTCCATCACTACCAACTAATGTCCTCCCCATGTCCCCTTTGATAGTTGTTCTAGTGATCCTCGCACCCCAGCTTACTCAGGTGGAAATCCTCACCACCCCAGCACCAGTACGGCCGAAGGACCTCCTCATGTCATAAATCTACCATGTCCCTAAGATCCATCTAGGGGTAGGATGGCGGTTCGCTTCTACCATAAGAAGAATTATGGGAAGGTCTAGACAAAGATAAAACTAGTCTGCTTCTCAGATTCCAAAGCAGAGTACGACTCAACACTGGAACCCTCCCCTCATTCCTCCTAGTCAAGGGCTAGGGTTGGAACGAGGTGCGTCAGCATCATAATCCCATAATGTGAGGTCCTCCAGATCCCTAACTCCCTCCACAAGTTCATCCAGGAGGATGAAAATCTAGTATTTCCCCATGGTTCAACCACGCACTCATCACCATCATCAATAGGAGTTCCCTCCACCTCGACCAGAGATTGTGGTGAATTGTTATGTGGATTGATGGTAAATGATCCAAACCGTATCCCAACACTAGCGGCCACTGATGTTGTTCCATAAACCCTGGTCGCTAGCCCGTCTTATCGTGACGTAGCAGTCAGGTCACTACACTCTTCAGAGGACAACCCGAGATTCGGCAGCCTATCAGCTTGCTCATCGTATTCTCCACTGGACAGCCTGTCATCCCAGTGGTTTGCATCGGTACTGTTGCCAGTTCATCGGCCACCCCCAGTAGATGAATGGGGCAATCAAGGACGAGACACTGAATCCAAGATGAGGAGCTTATGGTATATCCTCACAGTGGACCACTTACCAGAGATGTTTTGGCCCTTTGTAGCACCAGATTTTAGTGCACTAGAATCCCTCGCCGAAGAAGAGTTAGAGTGTTTCCGTCAAACCCTCAAGGCAACACACTTTTTCATTATTCACTAGTGAGTGGATTATCTGAAGAGCCAAGCGCATTTCGAATACATCGGTGAGGAATTCTGTCTGTTTGACAGGGTCGTACTCTCCATGGCCCAGCGCCCTAAGTCAGCAGGCCACCATAGGGCCCTCCAATATCAATGCGTTTAGAGTTTCAAGGTAATCCACTAGATTATCAATGTGTCTTCCCCTCACCTGCAGCTTCATGGATGGGGGAAGTATGTTTCCCTCCTCTTCATCCCTATTTAGTGGCAGATCGATTCGTTAGGTGATATCAAGGACATGACCCCAAGAAGAGTCATGGTGAACATGGCCGGCCTATTAGATGGGGATAATGAGCTGGAGCTTCTTGACAGAGACCTACCCACTGAGGGTGTTCCACCACTATTGGACCCATTGGGAAGGGTTACTCACTAACAGAGAAATCTGCTAGGTCTCCCTGCACCCACTGAGGCATTAGTTCTCATCCAGAATCATGGTAAGGGTAAAGAGAAACTCGGAGCCACCAAACACTCTGACATGTTCTCCTCAGTGCAGAAGATGGAGGAAGACTCTGAAAATGCTGAATTGCAATAGCAACATGCCAAACCTAAAAATTTGGTCAACGACCTCCCTAATGAATGTGTTGTGGAACAATGACCAGATTATAGTTTTCTGCGACTAATACAGTAGGGAAATACACAACTCCCCCCTGGTGAGTTGCCTCCAGGTGACCCTAAATATCCTACCCACACAGACAGGGTAGAGGCCAGAACCTACGGCAAGTGGGCACAGTATGTGTCGTCAAATCCACCCAAGTGACTCAATAATCTGTGAGACCAAGCTCAGGTTCCCCAACTACTTCACATGTCACTCTACCAGTTGCTCCATGAGATTCTAGGCCTGATTATCATGTTGAATAACCCGCCAATGTACTGGTGGTTAGGGATCCCTATCAAGATAGGGACCCCCACCCAGATGATCCAATAGTGGCACTCATTGCCCACATTGAGGCATTGGAAACGCAACAGGTGGCACTCCCACCTGATGGAAATCCATATTCGGCATGGGTGGATGATTTTCCAGTGCCCCCGGGTTTCAGAAATCCCACCTTCTCCCCCTTCAATGGGATGAGTGACCCCCCCCCCCCCCCCCCCGCAGCATCTGGCCCACTTTACATCAAGGTGTGGACCCATGTTGGGAACTTCGAAACAGCAAGAGGCCACTAAACTTTGGTGTTTTGTACAGACATTGGAAGGGCATGCATTTGCCTGGTATATCCAACTCCCCATCAGGACAATAGAAGGATGGAATGATATCTGCAAATAATATATATACCAATTCAACTCTACCATGTGGAATGAAAGTATCGTAGACCTCTTCAAGTGAAAACAGAGGCCTGATGAGCGTGTCGTGGACTTTATCACCCAGTGGAAAGGGATCACATACTCCTTTAACATGCCACTGAATCAGGAGAAACTACTGACGATGTGTTTGGGGAATGTCAAGACGGAACTGGTCCCCTCTGTAATCACCTTGAACTACCTTGGAGGATTTTGAGACTTCTTTGATAAGGCCCAACACCTAGAAGAATCCCTGCAATAGGCTAGCCAGACACATCTGTTGCCTTATGCAATTCTTGCGAGGAGGGACGTCAGAGCCGAGCCCTCCACGGTGTCCCACATAGAGGCCCTCAGACAAATGGAGTTACCACCAGGGGAGCCACCTCCATAGCCTCGCAGCGGGCCACCCCCGCAGGTGCAACCTCCATCTCTGCAGTATCCACCTCATAATCGGTAGGCATCCCCACGTAATGTGCCTCCACCACCCAGGTGGTATGATGAAGCTCCACCTCCTCGATAGGCTACTACATCCCCTCATCTGAATTAGTCTCCTAGGTCCCCCTTCCAAGATAGAAGAAATCAGAAGTACTCATTCAATTAGAATCAGGTTCCTGACTATTTTTGATGTGCCTTGGAACAGGGAATTGTGCATTTTCCCAAGTGAATAAGGCCAGAAGAAGTGAACCTCACCGATCACCCCAACTACTACCATTATCACTAGATCCTGGGGAACACCCTCAAACAGTTCCATGTGTTCATGTACTGGCTCCAATAGCAGGTTGATAACAACATAGTTAGGTTGGGCCCTGCCCTAGCACAGGTGGCATGTGTCTTTGTGAGGCCATATAGCAGTAGTGACAGCGAAGGTGAGTGGCAGCAGGTTTGTAACCACGGCTCCCAGAAGTATGATGATAGGATGGCTCGAAAAACTATTTCCAGTGCCCATGGTATGATCAGTGCACGCCTGAATCGACTAGAGCCTTCAGAGGCCGCTACTACTTCTACATCGTCGTCTCAACTATCCTCCTACCAAAAGAGAAAGCGTCGATGACGTAAGGTAAAATAAAGTCCCCTGATGATGCCATTTTCATCCCATACTCTTAGTAACTTTATTCCCCCAACGATGACGATTCCTCCCACAATTCGTCTAGTATTGGAGGTTTCTTCAAGTGACAGTAAAGGGTATTCCTCGGTCAATACCATAGAGTTGGTAAACCCCTATATAATTCTGGATGATGAGGAGCTCCAAGAGGATCCTCCCAATGTCCCCAGCCGTCGTTAGCGTCAGTGGAGCCATGACAATATGGGTTATCAGAATGCTTCAGTTAGCACTTCCAACTAGGTTGTGCATGCTGTAGAAACAAGATAGTAGGTACAACATAGAGATCAGCACGCTCAGACTCCTCATATGGTGTCATCAGGACCACCTCCATCGGCATTTGTGCTACTAGACAGATCATAGTCACCTCGACCGCGTCGTGACCATGCAAAATCCACCACGGACCAGTATTAGTCAGTTGACCCCCATTCGGTAGTTGCTCCACATGCTTCGACTAGTGAGCAGTGGGACATTCCCAGCACGAGTCATCCACCGGTCCAAAAGGTAGGGCCCTCCATACCTTATGTTGCAGAGTGACCTCCTATGAGAAAAAGTTCACACCTGGCACAAAAGTATGATTTTCTCAAACATCATTCTAGCATCCCAGCGAGGCTTTCTTTCGTCTAGGCCCTTTGCCTATCGTTGGAGATTCCTAAATCCCTCACTGAGTCTTTAAGGATCCCTCTCTAGTTTGACACAGAGCTAGAGGTTGCAGAGGCCTTTCACACTGAGGTAGTCGATAATACTGAATGTCAAGCCATTATCTCTTTCTCCAGAGAAGATGAAGGCCCTCCTATATAGGGGCACATTCACCCATTGTACATCACCGGCCAATTCAATGCCGTTGAGGTTTGCCGCTATCTTGTCGAAACAGGCTCTAGTATCAATCTAATCCTGACACGAACAATGTGGAAACTGGGGTTTTCTAAGGATGAATTGACTCCCTCTGACATGAATAGCCAAGGTTATGAAAGGACAGAACAGACCCCGGTCAGAAAGATCTGTTTGAAAACCCAATTTGGTGGCCTAGTTTCTAACACCGAGTTTATGGTGGTCTCTCAAGACACCACGTACAATACATTTATGGGAATACCATAGATTCACCTACATGTAGTGATTCCATCATCATATCACCAGTGTCATAAGTACTCCCTCAAAAGTCGAGTAGGAATACTCCAAGGTGACACATCCCCCTTTCCCTCTTGTGAAACCAACTATCCGGATGTCGACTACTAAAAGAAAAAAAGACAAATAGGTTCAGTCCAGCGAAGTTGAGCCCGTTGTAGTTGCGACTAGCCCGTGGTAGAGGCTAGATGATGCCTATGTCTTCCCAATCCATCGATTGGAGGCAAAAACCCCTGATATGGGGAAATGTTTCATTGTATCTGGTACAAGGGGGAACTACATTCCCAAGTATAAGAGTCATGGGGATATCACCTCATATTCTTATACGAATCAGGCCTCGGTGATCCCTGAACCCCCTACTCCCGTAAGGTATCGGGATGTCCACCTCATGGCAATGGCAGTACGTCATACTTGCTTATTTTACCAGGTTGGAATCAATCTGATCAAGACGATGATCCACTATTGGTTTGATATCATTAATCATGGCCCCTTGGGCCAAAAACATGATGGGATCGGATCGACGACCTTCATTTCCATGGTTTTGGAAGCACAGTAATTTTCTGATGTAGTGTCCACTACCGCTCAGGCTAGTACAAACTTCTCATCGAGAGCTGTCGACTCAGAGGAAGCTCCTCTCTTTGGGGATCCCTCCTACAAAATTTAAGAAGAGGATCTGGAGGATGCTTCCCCTTACTTTGTAGAGGGCGTCTCTGCCACGATTGACGAATTGGTACAAGTGAACCTCGGTAGCGAGGCAGAACCAAGACCCACATTGATCAGTGCGTTCATGCCCCCCAAGGAGAAACAGTGGTACGTGGGATTCCTAAAGCAACACCATGATGTATTTTCCTAGAGTTATGACGAGATTCTAGGACTAGATCCTCAGGTATCAGTTCACCGCCTCACTCTCCCGAAAAATCATCAAACAGCCTCCTATGAAGATGAACCCTTCTCACGGTTCCATGATCATGGTCAATGTTGATAAGCTCATCAGAGCCAATTTTGTTAAGGAGGTCCAGTACCCCACTACCCCATGCTTACAGGCCGACTAGCTCGGTGGGTGGTAATCCTACAGAAGTTTGACATAAGGTCTGTTCCTCAGAAATCTATTAATGGGAAAGCGTTGGTGGATTTCCTTGCTACCCATCCAACCCCTATAGACCAGTCTATGGACATGGATTTTCCTGATGAGGCAATCCTCTCGGTAAATCATGTCATCCCATGTTGGTAAATGCATTTCGATGGTTCTTCCCAGAGCACTACTGGCATAATTCTCAATGAAACCATACTCAACAGAGTAGGATTGGGTATCATCTTCATTACCCCGACAGAAGAAGTTCTTCCATATTCATTCCTATTGTTAGAAGGCTACACCAATAATGAGGCAGAGTATCAAGCTCTCATTACTAGCCTTGAGCTAGCCCTATAGATTGACGTTCCCCATTTACCTGTGAAGGGGGACTCCGGACTAGTCATCAAGAAAATCAACGGTGACTATATCATCAGAAAGCCAGAGCTCATACCACTGTTGGAATGCACTCTCCAACTAATGGCCCAGTTCCCTTCTCAGCAAGAGTTCACCCATATCCCTCGGTCACAGAATGAAAAAGCTGATGCCTTGGCCAACCTAGTTGTGTCACTTGCAGAGCCCAAACAAGATTACCTAATTATTCATGTGGAACACTAAAGATTCATTACTCCCATCACCCCAGGTGATGAAGATGGCCCATAGGTAAGCCACCTTACTGCGGCCACCTCCACATCAAGACCACGAGGTCCCCCGGATTCAATGATTGAAGTGACTCCTGATTGGAAGATACCCTTGGTTGAATACCTCTGACATGGTAATCTCCCAGAAGATTGGGCCGAGCACGAGTGAATCTGACGTCACGCACTATAGTGTACCCTCCAGAGTGGTCCACATCTTGAGAAGATCCTATAAAAGAACGGGTCTGATGGTGTTATCCTCTGTTTCATCCAAGGTGTCATGATTTCTTAGGTCATGCAGAAGGTTCATGTCGGTTCCTGTGGCGCCCATAAGACCAGGCCGAAGTTGTCTCATCAGATCTGTAGATTAGGGTATTTTGTTCCCTCCATGATCCATGACTGCATCGAGTTCGCTAAGTTGTTCCACACATTCCAAATTCATGCCAACTTTCTGCATCTTCCACCAGAGCCTCTCCACACTACCAAGTACTCTTGGCCCTTTTCCATATAAGGACTAGATTTCGTGGGACCATATCCTCCAATGATAGCTCTCTTGTTTTGGTTAATCCTGACCGCTACCGATTTATTTTCCAAGTGGGCAGAAGTGGTTCCGCTCAAGGAGATCAAGGACCATTCCATCATTGACTTTGTGTTCTCCAATGTCATCTACCGATTTGGAGTCCCTCACGCCATCCTCACCGATAAAGGCACCAACATCCGAGCAGCTAAGCTGAAGAAATTTTACGCCAAGTACAACATCTGTTCTAACCACACCTCTTGCTATCATGTGTAAGAAAATGGATAGATCAAGGAATTCAACAAGACCCTCTCTAACATTTTACAGAAAATGGTTCATCAGAACAAGAAGAGTTGGATTGAAAAACTCCCCAATGACTTCTGGGATTATCGAATGATGACTCAAAATTCTACACAAGTGACCCCATAATCCCTATTATATTGAATAGAGGTCATCCTTCCCATCGAGATTCAGTTGCCTTCATGGTGCATAGCGGTCTATGACCAGCAGGTGCCAGATAAAGTAACTGAAATTTTCCTAGCCGAATTGGAAGCACTTGATGAGAATAGTCTTTGTGCCTTGAAAAATATGGAAAGGCATCAAAATAAGATAGCTATAGCCTTTAACAAGAAGGTTCTCATCCTATCTTTTCTGCAAGGTGATTTGGTATTGGCCCTCAGGACAACAATGATTCCTAGAAGGAAACCACCCAAGTTGGAGTCCAAATGGGAAGGATCTTTCGTTGTTCATAAGGTTTACCCTAATGGTGCATACTCTCTGGTAACCATGGATGGTGATCGTATAACTCCTCCTACCAATGCCAAGTTCGTCAAGAAATACTTCTCTTGATCCAGCGGGTCTGGCATGACCCTAAAATAATTGGTCTAGCATAACCTTAAACTGCATGTCATCCCTCAAGACTCTAAACTGCCTCATCCCACAAGATGCTAAACTACCTCGTCCCAAAAGATGCTAAAATGCCTAGTCCCACACAACCCTAAACTACATGTGGTCCAACATGACACTAAACTTCCTGGTCCTAAATTACCTTAAACTGTAAAACATCCTGCATGACATTAAACTATTTTTCATCCTACAATACATTACACTGAACCCTTAGAACTACATATGGCTTGATTCCCATCTGCATGGGATACATAGGAATGCTCAGATGTTTCATCTTGATTACATCCCCCAAACTCTTTTCTTTGACTATTCCCCCATGGGGGTAGTTCTCTTGGAGGATAATTACATGGTGTAGTGTAGGCTTATTTGGCCCTACTCATGTCAGGGTCATGATGATTGCACCATGTGCTCCCTCCTTGTTCTTCTATTCTCCCATGTCCTTGACACAAGACGTTAAACTGCATGGCCTTCAAGAACTCTATACAACTTGATTCCCATCCTTATGGGATACATAGGAATGCATAGAAATTTCATCTATTGACCCAGCCTAAACCTTAGAATCTCCCTGCATGTCAGAACACATGGTATCGTGTCGGCTTCCTCTCTAATTTACGATGAGTTCGTTATAACCCCACTATACATTCCTCTCTGTGGATACATTCAACTCATTTACTACCCTGCTTGACATTAAAAGGCATAGGCATGTTTATGCATCACTCACTCCTTTTCTTGGGACTCTATTATCTTTCAAATCCAAAAGGACCCCCGACTAGCATGGATTATCGGCCCAAGGGCCCATCTACCACTTCGGGCTAACGCCCTCGAGGATTTCAAATAGAAAATTGATATAAGTCTTGCATTGCGAATATGGTCAGCGGTCGATGATCTTTGTTGTTACCATTTCAGGTCACACTATAAGGACACTATGTTTCAAACATGGTCAGCAGCAATCCTTTGTCCTTGTCACCACCCTCCGTATGTCCCAAACATTGAGTGTAGTGGTTCATTCTACCCATTATATTTTTAAGTTGTTGTCTCCCTTAGGTGATTCCAGCTATCAGACACTTATATGATGGGGAAAGAAAAGTCCTACTCCTTGTTTTCCACACCGAGCACTGCTCATGTGGGATTAAGAACTGGGGTGAGGCAGTAACTGCATAAAAGGTCATATGGATATAGTTGGCCAGGATTCCCAGCCCCAGGCCCCTCAGCCCAAGTTCTCATTTGGGACTGTGCGGTATGGCATGGTCTCATGTCCCCATTCACGTAGGGATATTTTACCACACCCCACGCATCCTAATGGGACATTTATCCTTCTCTTATCACTCTTTCCATGAGCTAATGCCCCGCCTTGATTCGCGAGCCCCACCATTTGGGTTCTCGTTATCTTTTATATCTAGAAGGACCCCTAAATAGCATGGATGATCAGCCTAAGGTTCCTCCTACTATTTCGGGCTAACATCCTCGAGGATTTAGAACAAAAAAATTGATACAAGTCCCGTGTTTAGAATATGGTCAGTGGTTGATGCTCAATTGTTTTCCCTGACCTCTGATCACGCAAGGATAGATGTTGTGTTGCGAATTTGGTCAAAAACTGTCCTTTTTCAATACTGTTGCTTTTAAACAAGGCATCTTTGGTCCAAACTCTATGACCTTAAACTAAGATCACTATCACCCTCACTACAAGACGTTAAAATCCAATCTGGTCGTGGAATTCTGTCTGTGGCCTAATCACAGGTTCCTTGACCTTCTCAGGCCCCTGGCCCAAGCTCTCACTTATGGTTGTACGGTGTGGTATGGGATTATGTCTTTATTCTTGTCGTGTTACTCGATGTGATGTACATAGACCTTGTTAGGGGTATCTTTCCCTTATTTGTGTCCATGCTGCACGACGATAAATTGTGTATCATCCTCTTCTATAACTATGTATGGCTTGATTCCGATCCTTATTGGATACGTATGACTGCCCGAACATCTAGTATTCAGGTCCAGCCCCATATTTTAGAAATATCACAGTTATCTTGGTCTCTTAGCCTACATTCTTCCAGGAAAGGGATATATGGTGTGGTGTGGGATTATTCCCTCATTTCACGTCGGGTTTGTAACAACCACGCCATGTACCTCTTTCTCCTAAGATTTATCAATCCCCTTTTTCTATGCCCTTATTTTCAAATCGGATAATCTCAGTTTGATCCCCTTAACCCTCCTAAGTGAGCCACCAATGGGCCTAAGAGTAGTCTGGTTCAGCACTTAGAGTGTCGGATTTTACCCAGACATGTTCTCTTCCACCTTCCAGGATTCATGTTCCCCTTTATTAGGGATTCCATCATATTTCATAAACAAAGGGACCCCCAAATGGCATGGATACTCGGCCCAAGGGCCCTCCTAACATTACTTTCCAACATCCTCAAGGGTTTCAAACAACAAATTGATACAAGTCCCACATTGTGAATACGGTCAGTGGTCAAAGCTAATTTTTTGTTCCCATCTCAGGTCACAGGATATGGATACTATGTTTCGAACGCGGTCAAAAAATATTCTCCATCATCATACAAACCCCATTAAGACCTAGTTATTGGTTGCATGATTCACATCTTCTTCCACCCCATCATGTCTTGAGTGGAATGTCGACATTCTTGGTACTATCCCTCAGTGCACATTTGCACGTTAGGAGTAACAAAGCCACCGCAAGGCATCATTCGGGGTTCCGCACCGATTTCCCCTTCACATGTATTCCATGTATTTCAAATACCTTATATTCCATTTTTTCCTACACCGAGTTTGAATCATGTAGGTTTAGGGATTGGATCAAGGTCTGCGCTAATTTAGAAGAGTTCAGCTTCTCCATGGTCTGAGCTCTAAGACCCTAAACTAATATCTCTTCATATTTCCCCTATTTAGAACTACGTAAGGCATGATTCCCATCCTCATGGGATATGTAGGAACACCCAGACATCTCTTCTTAGGTTCCAGCTCAACTGAGAGCTACCCTCTCCTGTCCCATGTCCTCTAACTTTTTTTGGTCCCTCGGCCTGATGTTTCTCTCTTGGAATCGCATGCGATGTGACATGAGATTATGTCCTCATTCACATCGAGTATGCTTTATCGCTCCATGAACACTCCCCCTCGAACCTCATCTCTCTTGTATATATCCAAGCCATATGATGTTAAATTATGTCTCCTTGTCCAATCACATGACCCTAAACTATGACATTATCATCCTGGATGCATGATGAAAAAAGGCACTGCATCATGATGTCCTCACTCGAGGGGACATCATGTTTGGTATTGGTCATACACTATACCATTTTTCAACACCTCTATACAACTTTATTCTTGTGGCGATTCCTGAACTTGCTACTCTAGGTCTATCGCTTCACAAAAAAACCATTCACCTGAAAAGACAAAGAAGTCCAATCAAATGACACTTCTTTTGGTGAAAGGGCCCGACCCGCACTACCTTAATAATTCTGATGTTGGTGCCTTACCATGCCACCCTCTAGAACTATGTGTGGCTTGATTATAAATCTCATGAGATACGTAGGACCGCCTGTGAAACTTGAATTGGGTCCAGCCTAACTTTAGCTTTTGGTCCTGTGACCTAAAAACACTTCTTCAAGGGATATGTGGTGTGTTGCGAACTCCTTTTGTCCTCATTCACATCGAGTTTATATATACCACATCACGCATTCCCCTTTTGAGATCTCCCCTTTCACTCCATGTCCTACCATATGATGTTAAACTACACGGGTTCATATGTCCTCAATGCCTGACATTAAACCAGGGTTCTACCCTGAACAAGTTCCGAATACCCTATGTTAATCATATGATGCCTCAGTTTCCTCTCCAGAGGGGATTCCCCCTAAAAGAGTTGGTCTCTTACCACAATGTTCTCAATAACTACGTTCAAAATGATCCTCATCCTTATGGGATATGTAGAGATGCCCAGTAATTTCACCTCAGGCCCATCCATAGGAATCAGAAGTCCCATTCCCCCTCTCTTTTCCAGCCCCTTGGCCCAAAACCTTTCAAGGAACCATGTAATTGCATCTTTACCCTAAACAAGTTTGGGATTCCCCATAACAACATTGGTACACGACATCTTCCTCACCATAGAGGTTGTTTCTAGAAGTTAGAATGATCCATGATCAGACCAAGACACCCACCTAAGGTGTTTTCACCATGGTGGCGTAATTTCAAGAGTGTTGGATTTCATTCGAACAGCCCATCACTCCACAATCTACACTTCGCATGCCCATTATTTGAACCATTGTCCCCTTTTAAGTATAAAAGAACCCCATAATAGTATGGATGCTAAGCCTATGGACCGCCTACTATCATGGGATAACATTCTGGAAGACTAATGGATGACATTTTGAGTCTGGCCCCATTTTTCGAACATGGAGAATGGTCGGCCCTCATTTTTTATTCCCATTTAAAGTTAATGCAATAAGGTTACTATGTTTCAAACATGGTCAATGGTTATCCTCAATTTCCATACCATCCCTACAATGATCTAAATTTTGGGTATCGTGACTCACACTTTCCACTCCCTTATGTTCATATTGATTCCCAATGCCTCTGGTGTTACCTCGCTCGTGCGCTAGAGCACATTTGGAAAATGGAGATTTGACTTTCTTGAGGCCTTCCTCTTCCTGTCAGGACTCTCCCCTTTTCCCCCCGAAAATCTGGATTGGTTTTCCAAACCCCCAGGTTCCCGACACTTGGTTCGTACTCTGGCATTCAGATAGAATAGTAAGGAGGTCACCCCTCGTTTCTCATATCAGGACCTACCCACATGAGCTTAGGGATTGATCATCGGACACTCCATGAATATAGCAGATTCTTATAAAACCAGCACAAATAATGGAACTCATGCATGCATATGGCATAAAATATATAAAACATGAAAGTAAATTTGAGGGTTTGTAATCATTATAGCACTTGAGGATCGACCCCTCCCATGGAAGGGTTGTCCTCTTCAAAAAGAGTGTTGAAGCTATGCTACCCTTTGGCTTGTGGAGTCCAAGATTTGGTACCACCTATTTAGCTCCTGCTCCTCCTCGGCAGTGATAGGATGAAGCTCGTCAGCCACAACCCGTGCCTGCTCCATGCCAGTCTGGATGTCAATTATTTCTTCAGAGTATTTCTTCATTCCCTCTTCGTCATCTTCTAGACAGACCTTCAGTCACAATATTAGCTCTGATTTCATGTTGGGGGAGGCTGAGTGCTCATTCACTCGGACCTGCAACCGCTGAACCTCATTTTCAACCTCCTAGATCCTCTTGATGTTCACCGCTTTCCTTTGCTACCAGCCCACACTAAGGCCATGGTCATACTCCCAAAATCTTCTCCACCATAAGATCTTGGACGAGCATGTGAGGATGTTGGGAATTCACTCCCCCAGCACACAGTTCTCACAGTCACGATTGAATTCTATCCATTTCATCCATCTATTGTGCTTGGGGGTATCAATGATGAAGTGCTTGATCAACTTCCACAATCGGCGATGAACTATTTTTCTATCCTCTTCGTCAGAGGCCATCTTGTCCCAGTCGGCATGGGTGGTAGGATCATATGTGGGGAACGCCCCCCATAAACTCATTAGTAGGGTATGAGTCTTGTGTTTGATCGGGCATGGAAGAACTTGGGTTGTCTGGATGATACTCATCATCAGATCCCACCTCAATAATCTCAGGCTCAGCCCCGTAAACGATCCCACCAGTGATCAGGAGCACCGCAGATAAATCGGTCTGGATATCCACCTCCATGATGAATGACATTCCCATTGGAAAGGTGCTTCCAGAAGACCCAACAAACCTCGCCAAGGCAACCCACACCATTTGAAGAACTGTGCATACCAAAAAGGGAACGGACGTCAGTTAACATGGTCAATGGGTGACAGTCAAGCATTTGTTATAAGAGACTTATAGAGATCAAATTCTCCGTCTTGTTTTGGGGTTGATTCCATCAGGACCCTAAGGTCTGTCCCTCCATATATTGTTGGAAGGTATAAAAACTCTGGAGGAGCCACCTCGGGTGTCCCAGCCCTGTTGGACATGACAATCGATGCGGTTGCAGGCATGGGCCCAGAAGGCCCTATGTCTATATCTACTATAAGGCGGGAATGGGTTCTATGTATGAGACCCTCCTGTACAGTTCAATCATTAGTAAGGAGTCTAGAATGACTGGGAAATAGATTCAGAGGAAGGGGAATTGGGTTTTACCTCAAGGGCCTCTGCAAATTCTTCAATGTCCGAGTCTTGATCTCCAACTTCTCCCTCCTCCAGTGGGATCCCTATACTGGCCTCGTCCCCCTAGGAGGATTCATCTGAGTCTTCTGGTAGAGGGAACCCTTCCCTCAAATCAACAATTGACAACTGCGAGGGGACCATACGATCTAGCAGCACCTTGGCACGATCTATCATTAGATGAGGATCACACCAGGAATGCACAAAGTCCTCCATCTCGGCTAGGTATTTCTCCCCTATGATTGGGACACCGCAAAGCCAGACCTAATAGGGCTTATCCCTAGAAAATCCATCCTGGGATTGTTCAGGTGTTGCCACATCTCAGTAGGGCTGAGGAATTTCCAGTTGACATCCCAGATGTCCCAGGCCTCCGGGAATATGGCATTCTCCGACATATCTATGTGGCGCAGCCACTTCCCCAGAGCCTGGGTGGATATTCAACGGAATCCTCTCGGCGGCCTCCCCTTTGGATAACTCTGTTCTTCTAAGACCACTAGGTCCGCTGCCACCACTAGATCCACTACCACTGGCTCCCCCTCGATCGGTGTGGGCCTCGCTACCTTAGAAACCCCACCACTACGAGATGCATTTACTGCCTTCCGACCCCAACCTTGAGGTTGGAGAGGCACACCATCACCGGCCTAGATATTTTTCAGCTTCAACATCTCCCCTGGTTAGGCTGCCTCCCAGCTTTTGGCATACTCCTTCACTAAACAAAAGATGGTGGTAGGCAGAGGCAGCTCATTCTGCATCTTCCCATCTTCCCATGTGAACATGAGCCACATCAGCCTCATCACAAAAGGATGTTCCTCATAGCGCACCCCTAAGTAGACCAGTGGGGTCTGTTGCTGCATACACTGAAACTGTCTGGAAAATCGGTGCAGGGTGTATGGATCACAGAGAGGCACATGGCCCACTCTTCCCACTAGGACTCCAACTTAAAGGGCCAGGAGATAGGACTGGTTCCCTTCCATCCATTGGACATCATCGGTAAAAGTACCCATCGGCAGCGAAAATAGGTGAAAGTTGAACTCATCTACCTTACACACTCAGTTCAACACCGACGGTGTGGTTAGCTTGGCAGAAAAGCTCCCGGTGGCATTTAGGATGGAGGGGTAGAAGTTTGAATTCGAAGGGGAAAAGGGGTTCCGATATTCATCGACCCCTCAGACGTGTGCCTCTATCCACCCATACTTAAGGTGGAATGTCCCACATATTTTTGGTGGCCTCTTCACCTCACTGATGTGTCGTAGCATCTTGTATGGATTGGAAAGCATTGGGAACCCAAGTTTGACCCGCCCTCCAGACACCAACATGGATGACATGATGAATGTGCTTGGTCGCACACCCATGTTCGTATCTCTCACCAGCAGGATCCAACCATAGATGAGAGCCACGATGAATACTGCCAGCCAGACTACCGGTTTTTTCTTAGTATTGATGCTGAATCCCCACATCTTCCACTGGCTATCCTCTAACAATCGCATGTATGAGTGCTCCTTGCCCCATTGATCCCCCTTCACGCAAGTCTGAGGCCTCACCAGAAACCGTCTGTCTTTCGAGAAGTTCGAAAACCGATTGAACCACCATCTGAAATAGACGTCTCTCACCGCTTCTTTGTCCTCTCCCAGTACCAGCTTTATCAGTTCCATCACCAGCGGTGGAATTTTCTCCAGATCCTCCCATGTACCCATTATGGGGAGGAATTCATCATACATCACCCCCAATATCCGGACCCCCGAGATCTGGTGCACATCCCACAAACTGATACCAACCTCCCTGTGGTGTATGTAGAAGGTATTGGTCCCTGATGACCACCTACTCAACAGCTCCAGCATCAGTTGTTTCGGTTGATAGATGTGGAATTGGGAGGCCCATGCTGCCTGATACACGCCCACTCTCCTCAGCTCCTCCCCAAACTCCTCACATGAGGCACCTACCCAGTAAGCCCAGGCCCAATCATCTTCCACCTCGGTTCCTACATAAACTATGTGTAAAATCTTTTAAATAAAGGTTTGTTTACATTTTTTATTAAATAACTGATGTAAAAAACCATATTCCAAATCGGTTCCTATATAACCATTGTGGAAAAACTTCAAGATGAAGTGTTTTTTATGTCAGTTTTATTATAACCAATGTAAAAAACAATATTCCCAATTGGTTCCTACATAATAGATGTATAAAAAATTCAATATGAAAGGTTTTTTATATATGTTATTTTATAACCAACATAAAACATTATTTTTACATCGATTATTTTATAACTAATGTGAAAACCTATTGATATAGTGTTTTAATGATGGATATAGAATTACCAGTGTGGAAATATTTTTTGGAAAAAAATATATTTCATTAAAACCATCCTTACCACTTTCAACCAAAATAATAAACAACCAAAAACAATCAAAAGAAGAAAAAACAACAAAACAACTAGAAAAAACACATTTATAATTAAACATTCAAAATTACAAAATTAACTAAAATAAAACTAAAATCCAACCAAAACAACTAGAAAATACACATTTACAACTACAACATTCCAAATTAAAATATTAACTAAAAAAATAAATTCCAATCAAACCATTAAAATGATTTTCCCATTCTACTTGTAAGTGTTTGAGATCTCAGTCACTATTAGGTTGACAGTCATCAATAAGCTAAAATTTAATAGGAAAGTATTTAACATATATAATGAATAAAATAAATGAAATATTAAGGAATAGTTTATAAAGAAATATAACATCATTGAACTTTCTAACTGTTCTAGTTGTAATTATTTCATAAATAAATATTAACACATAATATCTTCATTATTTGATTCCTTCTTGTTTATGAAAATGGAATTTAAATGAGATTTTCAATTCAAAATAACATTTTTTAAAAATATATCCAAAAATTATTAATTATAAATAAAAATTCACCTTTACTTTTGCATATTTTATTTTGAAATTCTTTTAATTTTTGGTAACTCAAAATAAATTTCATCGCCTGTTAGAAAATAATATGAATTAAATAAATTTAAAAGTCATTATAATATAAACAACTATTAAGACATTAAAACATAGAGTTCCAATACATTCATAAAATTTCCTCCTACATTGCAATGGATAGAGAATATACAGTAAAGTATATTCTCCCTAGGACCAAAAATACAAAACACCCAATGGTCACTAATATAAAATAGAATTTAATGTTACTAGATATTATGTTAATAGGTAAATAACACTTTGTGAGATATATGTTTCATACGTCTCAAGATAATAAAACATCCAGCACTGTGTAAATATATTCTCTTCAAATATTTCAACAATATAAACTGTTATTTATTCTTTAGTAATTGTTCGTGCTTCAAATAAAAAGAACTATGGGTCCATAATTCTATAGACATATATCTTTTCATTCTACTCACACATTTTATAAATATACCTAATAAAAATAGACATATTTATAAATTTTCAATAATTTTAATGTAAGGAAATAATTATGTTAATACCTAGATGGAAAAAACATACATCGTGTGGATTCCCAACTTATCTCTAGTTACAAGCTCCATGATATTATATTTCAAAATCCCCACAATCATTGCATCCCAACATACATTATCTTCAATTTGAATCTCCTAAACACCCGATAACCAATTTGAAAATCTTCACATTTTGTAAAGACTAATAGAATCTGTATCTGAAGTCATAGATTATTGTATTTATTATTGTCTATAAAGTATGATTTTACCTTTAAATAATTCCTATAAATAAATATATAAATATATAAACATTAAAATATTAAAAAAAATACAAAAATGGAATAAAAGATAAAATATACACATACCTCTAGGGTAATATGTTATAGAAGTATATATGGATAAAATAAAAAGTTGCTGATTTTTTATCCAATTTTCCTCACCTCACTTGTATGTATTGGTACTCAAGATGATATATCTATAATATAATGTACAATATCTCTATGATTCTCTATCTCTAACCGTTGATGATGAATGGTATATTCAATATAATATATCATACCACATGAAATAATATTATCATGTAGATCATTAACATATAACTCTAAATATTGTGGAAGATATGGAGGAGGGGTGTAAGAGTAGGATAAAAAGTGGGGTTTACAGGAAGAGGTGGAGGAGTGGGAGCTACTAGGGGAGGGGGGAGTGGGAGCTGCAGTATGAAAATTTATTTTCTTGTCACCAAACATGGAATGTAATAATGATCTAATCATACCCTCCATCATCGCATTAATATTCTGAATTTTAACCTCTAATGATTCTATTTTTTTAAATACTTTCTATTGCAGAAGATAAAGAACATGGTAACACTTTTCTCAAGAATACACCTATCAGGTATCCCCGTACACGACCTGAGTTTCTAGGATTTCCTAATACTGCAGATAAAATATCCCACCTCCCCTCAGCTACAAAGACCCCTTGTGTTCTATTCTACTCAAAAAATTCTTGTATGAATTTTTTGAAAAAGTATTTTATGATTAAAAATATATAAATAATTTAATTAACACGAATAAATAAAGTAAATATCTTACAATCCTCTCAACTAGAACCCTTAATTATTCTATAGGATATGGCCTTTATTCTCATCTAATCCCTATTTCATTTTTCATGTCTAGTTGGGGGGATAGAGGGGAAACCTCTCTAGAGCTTGAAGACCCAGCTATTAGATTTTCAAATTTTCAGCCATATTTTTTTCTTTTATTAAATTATATCCTCTCGAAGATAGAGTATGAGGGTATACATTTCTATATTGGATCCCCTAATGACATCCCCTCAATTTTTGTAAATTATGAATAACAAATCATTAATAAGAACATTAATAAAAGAAAACTTCTAAAATTTTACATTGCACTTACCAAAAATGCTTATTGTCCTCTACTTTTATCAAATTTTTCAATGTGTCTTCATCTATAAAAGGATATATTTCACATAGATTATGATGTTTCCTTTTCCCAAAATTGAAATCATAAGTGAGGGTTGATTCAGAATCCCTCCATCTCCTTGAATCCAATGATATACATTTCCTCCAAACTCCTCCAGTGTCAGATATATCATATGTCATCTAATAATAAGGGGTAAACTTATATTACTATTAAATTTTCAAGATTAGTAAAAACAAATAACAAGAAATCTTACCAAAATGGTCTACTCCAACTGAGATAATGTTACTTTGTCAAAACATATCTAATCATTAAACAAAATACTTACTTTTATTTTACCATAAACTGATACAAAACTCTTGAATTGGTTTACATTAGGACCTATTGAAGTATCATTATACTCAAATTCTACCACTACTCTCTAGTCCTAAATATGAGAAACTAATAATTTTGAAAAATTTGTGTTGTCACGTTTACCAACCCTCAAACTATTCTTTGGTTTTGTGGGAGTATATGACTCTTATAAAGAAGGATGGAAGTCATCAAAAGGATAATGTGCATGTTCCAATGTAGAGGTATGAGTATGATCATCTCCAGATGTATGTATTTGATCAGTTTATTGATCTATAATTATCCTTAAAATCAAAGAAACAAACAATTAGTACACAAATATAAAAATTCAACAATTAAAATACTAATATAAATAAAAAAATGTAATATTATGAAGTACAAAAGTTAAATAAATTATAATTAACACATTATTATTCATATTTGTTATAGTTAACTAAAATGATAACAATAGTAATGATATATGAAATGTGATGTAAATAAATGAAATAAAATCCAAAAACGGTGAATAATATTAAAAATGGTCCAACCTAATAAATAATTTTTTTCACAAAAAAGAATATTTTTTCAATATAGAATTATAAAATATTTTTATTATTATTTAACATATTAGATTAAAAATTATTTTGTTTAAAAAATAAATAAATAGATATGTTATGTAAGGGTAAATATTTTAAACAAAAAAACTAAACTATTATCTAAAAAAATTTAAATTATGAGTTTTAATACATGTTTTAATAAAGAAAATAAAATTAACATATCGTACATTTTATGAAATTTAAAAAAGTAAATATGAAATAGAAATATTTTACCTGTAATATTAGAAATGTATTAAAGGATTGTTTTCCTAAATTCATTCTCCATGATCTGTATGTATGGAAAAAATATGTCTAAGATGTGATCATCATTATTATATGTCAATATTTCCTTGGAAGTAGGGATCTCATATAAATCATCATCTTCATAATGTTGATCATCACAAACATATTATTTTTCCTTGTTAAAAAATAGAACATTGCATATCAGATTGATAAAAAACATAGAAATATTTTTCACATGTCTTTCCATTATAAAAGGATCAGTTATATATTTCAATTTATTCAGATTAACAAGTTTCATTCCAAATTCATCATGTCTGACACTATTGTTATCGATAAACTAGTTTCACATAAACACTAGAAATTTAAATTTGATATAATAAAAATTCCATATTTCTTCAATGACCCCATAATATTAACTTGATTCATAAATTTGTTTATTGTCCTTAAAAATCTAAAAATTAATTACTTCAACAAACACCATTACACTATTATTCTGAAATGAATGTCGATTGTCTTGATATTTTGAGTGAAATGTATACCCATTAATTTCATACCAAGACCATGTTTTCATATTTAATCTTATACCCCCCAATAACCATCTTTATGTTTTGGATTCATCTGATCTCGCAATCATGGTCTTTTAAATCCATGACCAAAAAAATCTCTTTCAAATTCAAATATATTTCTTCTTTGAATGACATTGTTTCAACACATAATATGAAATGTTATATATGGTTGAGCATCATTTATGTTATTCAAGAGGTATAAATGTATCTTCTTTATTTTTTCACCTAGTAGAGACTTCACTTTCAAGCCATAAATCCCCTCCCTCCATAAATAACTCGTTTATGGAAAGATGGAGGAAAACCAATGTGCTTCATCATAGAAAAGTAGCTTATAAAAAACTCCACAACCTCATCAAAAATATTTTTTTTCAGTAATAGAGGCTTCAGGTCGAAATGGTTTCCAAACATACCCCTTCAATATCTTCATATACCTTTCTAAAGGATACATACAACATAGATATATAGGTCCACCCAACTTTATTTCTCAAAGAAAATAAACCATTTAATGCACTGTTACATTAAAACAAATATGGATTAAAGTACATTTCCAATTGAAAAATGTATATAAATTACGTCATTTTCCAAAATGTTCAAAGAATTCATATCAACCACCTTATTAAAAATGTAACTAAAAAAATAACACACCTTCATGATAGTCATTCTGACAAAGATAGGCAATATTCCGCACAATGCGACCGGTAGAAGTTGTTGCATCAGGATGTGATAATCATGAGATTTCAAACCTATTAACTTAAAATCTATTAAAGAAACAAATTTTTTAACATTTTATAAATAACCCTATGGCACTTTAATATCATAAATACATTGAAAAAGGTTAATTTTTTTCCTCTTGGATAATGTATGACATGTCGGGGGAAGAAATGTTTGTCTTCTATAAGGAGTGGGAGATAACTCCAAATGTATTCCCATTGATAGTAAGTCCAATCTTGCATTCAACCCATATTTATTTTTCCCTTTAATATCTAAAAAGTTTCCAATCAATAATTCATAGATATTATTCTCCTTGTGCATGAAATAAATGTTATATTTTGCCTCATGATATATCTAATAAGGTAGCTTAAAATTTTGACTATTTCTTCCAAATATATTTATTATTACAAGATTTTTGTGTCTTCTAAAATGTCACATCAAGGTTTTTCACCCTATAAAAATACTAATAATTGGATAAAGGTTTTAGATAAATATAAAATTATTGTGGGCCATTAAATTATTTTTTTAATATTCTATAAGAGTGATCAATAGAAAAAAAATTCTATGACCCATGTATATTGTTTTCCCCCATGATGAAGTTGATAATATGATTTCTATTGTTAGCTTACTGGACATTATTTTTTCCCCTTAACATTGTATCCATATAAATTTCCTTATGCAGGGAAATAATTTATAGTGACCATAATCATTTCATGATGTTGAAAATATTCCATTTTATAAGAATCGTACACCCAAATATCATCATCTCAAAAGAGTTTAAAATCCTCAATAAATGGGGACAAAAAACATCCATATCTTCGAGTCGTTTTGGTCCTGATATCATTAAACTTAACCTGGCATATTTTTACTTCATATAAAATTTATGAGACATGTTATAAATTTTAAATAAAACAATCCATGAACTATGTGTGCTACTCAGTCTCTGATATAGATTCATTCCATCTTTTCATAGTCCAAGTCTGATATTTATAACTCCATTTCTGAATATAGAGAATTGCTGATTAATTTTGTTCCACTATAGATAATCGGATAGATTTTGTAATTACCCATCACATATCAATTCATCTCCATTAAATCTTAACATTTTTCCATCATGTGAATTCAAAAATAAAAAATTTCAAGTGAGGCATTATACGAAGATACCAAAATGCCTTGGTAGGATTCTCAATAAGTGCTAAATCAGCATGTAAATTTTATTTCAACTTATATCATGATATCCCACATTCAGGAAACTTTGACATAAATTCATATTTATTCCTATATAGCACAACTTCATTTGGGAAGGAATTTATTTTTTTTCACCCAAATCCCATAGGAAAAGTATTTTATTCACTTTATAATGTGAGTCAAGAAGATCATTCTATTTAGGAAGAATATCTTTAAACAATTTTATCACATCAGCAAAACTCTTATCACTCCAACCATGATTCCCCTTCAAGTTAATCATTCATAACACTGATGATAAAACTGTAAATTTCATACTACCCAGATATAATGGTTTTTCAGAATCATCATATAGATGCTCTGTTGTCTATTATTTCTCAATTTCCTCTACTTCAATATCATGAATCATTTATCTAATATCATATGAGTTATTATCTTACAAAGCATCACCATCATTAGATCCAAATTTGTTCCCATTTTATCTACTCTAAATCCAATGGTAGTAAATCAGATTAAATCCATGAAAAATTAAATGATCTTTGATATATATGCATCTCAACTTCTTCATATTTAAACATTTCAAGAATGGAAAAAAATGTACGTCATTTTTTGGAACATTTCATTCATAAAATTCCAAAATAAACATCAACACCTTCCTCATATTCATCACTTATTCAATGTTTCATTATCCAATTTTGACTCATTATTATCTAAAACAAATATAAAAAATAGGTTGAAAAAATAATATAGTGGTAATAAAAGTGACAATAAATTAATCAAGTCAATCCAAGATTATATTAATATAAAAGATATCATTATTTGAATGTAACAAAACTTTGAAATATATATATATATATATCCATATTTTAAAATTATAATTATAAAATTTAGACAATAATAAAATATTATTTTAAATATAAATGATAAATTGGATGTAAACTACTAATCAAAACATAGGCAGATATCAGAGTAACTCTAATTAATTATAAAAAATATAATAAGGCTTTAAAAAATTATTAATACTTCATGAGTTATTATTTAATAAATCAAGGACATTCATATATTATAGTAAATATACAAAATGAATGTAGATATCCAAATTTTCCACTAAATATATGACATACAATTAACCACTAACGTTTCCCCCAAGTTGTTCTATGTTGTCTATTAGTCCACAAGTAAGATGAATAATGAGACACATCTCTCATTATATAATAAATCAATAAGACATACCTTTATATGACATTATATGTTGAGGAAAATTAGTTATCCTATTTTTAACTTATAGATAAAAATAAATACAAGATTATATCTATAACCATGTTAGGCATGGTTATATTCACAAACCAATAAAAGTTATTTGTAATATTTCATAACAATACACAATAAAAATGAACAATAACATAATTAGATAAGGTATTAAATATAATTTACATTACACTAAATCAAAAATAAATTTTCTTATATGAAAGTGTGATTTAATACTACATTAAATTTCAATAAACATTTGTCAAAAAATGAGTGGAAACACTCTTCCATATTGTAGAAACACCATAGCATTAAAATATAATGCTGAAATTTATGATCTAACATATAACATTATAAAGTATTGAAATTCACAATGTTCCACTAAAATAAATAGATAACTAAGTTAAATGAAGATGGTAATCCTAGAATAGAGACAATTATATCTATATATGAATGTGAAATTATAAGGCTGATGAAACCTGAGTTGTAATGTGAAATTTGAGTAAATGAAATAAAAATAGGCAGATAGGGTTCTTGTGATTTTGAATGACCAAAATCAAGCAGGAATCGAAGTGTGAGACTTACCTAAGAGTTGAGATATGAGAAAATTGAATGCAGAAAATGAACTAATGAAACATGATGATTTATAATGAAGGAAAACTAAGATTTCAGGCCACTAGATCGACAAAACGATATTAGGTTTTCAACATGTGAGAGATAAGAATTTTATTTTCTATGATAAAATAATATAAAAGTCAATCGAATCATGAAATCATAATATTTTAAAAGGTTTATCAAATTTCTTATTATATAACTTATGTGATAATGTATTTTTTCATATTTTTCATGTTGGTTATACAATAACCAACAAGAAAAATTAGAGTTAAATCATCGGTTAAAAACTGACATGATAAAGTAAATCTAAATTATTTATCATGTCAGTTATATAATAATCGACGTGGTAAATCATATTTAGCACATCGATCTTAAATAACTGATACGAAAAATCTGGATACCAGCTTTTCCACATCAGTTATATAATAATCGACATGATAAATAGTGGTACTTTATTTTTCATGAGGGTTATTAGAGAGAAAATATGAAAAGGCTAAACAGATGTCTTTGTCATTGTAGTTATAAATAACCAATGTTATAAATCTGATATGAAAAATACATTTTTACTAGTGACAATGAAATACTTCAATAATTTCCATTGAAAAAATAGGAACATATTTTCCATTGATATAATATTCCATCACACCCTCTACTTCATTGAAATGGAACTTTGTATTCATCATGAAGTCATTAACTTCTTTATCATACAACAAACTTAAATTGATTTCATCAAAGACTAACTCAGATCGTTGAAACTAAAAGAACTTTTTTAGAATCATTTTGGTACACTTAATTATGTCTATATCCATGTACTTTCCAACTACTACTCTACATGTTGCACCAACCGACTTAGATTTCTTAGAATAAATGGAATAATTGCCATCTCCACACTTGGACTTTCCTGTTGAAGATGGTCGATAAAATTTCAAGAGGTAATCGGAAGAGATAAACTGGAAATTTTTGAGGTTTTATCTTTTAAGATAAGTAACATAATTTAAATGTCAAAGGGTCACGGCTCGATTTGGTATTTTAGGTTACAACCTTAATTTTAAAGACATATTTTGCTGATTTCAAATATTGGGATGATTTTGACTTAAATAAAATAAAATTGAAGATAAATAAAAATAACTAACATTTCCTTACTAAAAAATTGATCAAATGGTTTTATAAGATTAAATCCGTAATAAATTATTAAAGGGATAAAAAAAGTAGAGTAAATTATTTTAATTTCAATAATGCATTTTGATACTAAGAAATTAATAATTTATACAGATATTGAAATATAATTTAAAAAGAAAAATATCTTAAAATAATTTATATTAAAATAACATCAATTATATTTTAATAAAATAAATGTGTTCACAAGAAACGGGATTAGTAAAAATATCTACTAAACTATTCTCGGGAGTGATATATTTAAGAGATATGTCTTCATTTTTTTTGTTACCTCTTAAAAAATGATGCCTTAGATCTTTACTAGTAGTTATAGAATTATTTATCAAATTATTTTAAATGTTTATAGCCTAAGTATTATCACTTTTGATTAATATTTTATTAAAATTGGTTCTAAAATCTTGAATGTTGTGTTTCATTCACAACAATTGCACACAAAAACTACCGTAAGATTTATATTCTTACTCAAAAGTTGATAATACAATTAAATGTTTTTTATTACTACACCAAGATACTAGTTATTTTATTTGAAAATTAATGGTTATCGAGGTGATTTTTTATCTAGTCTATAACCACAAAATTCGGCATTAGAGTATGAAGTCAAATTAAAATCAAGTGTTTTTTGGAAAAGGTAAAGAAATATAAATTATTCCTTTCAAATACCTTTAAATTATTTTGGTATATTTATAATGATATTCCATGGTATTTTCTTAGAATATCAATCATGAGAAAACTACTAACATAATTTCTAGTCAACAAGCATTAAAATACAATAGAATCTCAATTATTCCTCTATTTAACTTGTTATAAAATAGCTTCCTAGATTTATCCATATTTATATTTTCATTAAAATTTATTGTCTTTTAATGTATTTCACCATTTCCAAGTCTAAATAGTATGTAAGTCGCGTATGTATTTAATTTGATTTATAACATTATGAATTTTATTTTGATAAATGTATAAAACTAAAAAATACATTCACCCACCCTTCGTGCTCATTTCAAATTCTTTTTTCACGATTTTTGAACATTCATTACACAATTTTTTATTTATAGTACCAAAAATCACATCATCATCGTATAACAAAACTAAAAAAGTATTGGATGATGAAGTTTTATTGAAAGTAATAGGATATTTCACTCCCATTTAAATTCATTTTGGTAAATAAAAATATCATAAATGGATATAACGAGCACTTTGGGATTGTTTAAGTACATAAAGTGCTTTGGTATGATTGAAAACTGAATTTGGAAAATGAGGATTTTCAAAACACAGAGGTTATTCAACATAAACCTCCTCCATAAGAAAAACATTTAAAAAAATATTTTACATCCATATTAAATAATTTTAAATTCATATGTGATGAATAAGCTAGAAGAATCCCAACTGATTCTAATCTAGTTACTGGTGAAAATTTCTATTCATAATATATACCTTCCTCTTGGTCATAACCTTTATCTACTAGTAAATCCTTATTCATAGTGATTATACCATGATAATCCTATGTATTCCTGAAATCCTTTTTGTGTGTATAACTGGATATTTAGAGAGTCTATCCAATAATTCACATACCATATTCTTGTTGAGCTTTTTAAATTTTTATAGCATTATAAAAACTCATCCCTCATCAACTAAGGAACCTTCTCTAGTTTTAGTTCCAAGTTAAGACAAAAATAAAAAAAACTTATAGAATATTTCCTACATTCATTCTAGTCCTAATACATTCATATAAGCTTCCTATAATTTTTACAAATGGTTTATTATTAAGGTTTCTAGTTTTTCTAGGAAATACACATTCTGTTTCATTAGTATCCATCATTTCATGATTTGGTTATCTAAACTCAAATTCTAAATAATCATCATTTTTAATTGTCCAATATAATTTCAGGTCTCATGTTTTCATAAGAACCACTTACCTCATCATATTGAGTCATTTTATGAACAAAATGATTACATTCATCAAATTTCACATGAGTTTATTCATTTAAATTTTTTTCCTTTTTTGATATCTATATATTCCTTAGAAGTAGTAGAATAGGAATGGAATATTCCTTCATCATCCTTTGAATCAATTTTTCCAATATTATCCTTGGTTTAAATAATATAAAATTTTCATCAAAAAACAATAAATTATCCAACTTGTGGATTTATATTATTCTCTATCTCATATGGTGTTTTTCTAAAAATATGCCTAATTATAACTCTATCTATGACATAACAATATATATTTGAATATTATTCCTAAAAATGAGTTTGTAATTTATATTCACATAACATTATCTTATAAATTTCTTAAAATGTTCTATTCCATTTTTTAATAACAGCATTCTATTGAGGTGTCCTAGGGGTAGAAAAAGTATGTTTAATTCCATGTTTTGAACAATATTAATTGAACCCATGTTTTTCAAATAATCCTTAATTTTCACTTAGTAAAGAAATAATTTTGGATTATTTATCCTTCCAAACCAAATTACTAAATCTTATAAATATAAAACATTCCACATTCTTATCACTCAAAAAATAAAACCCAAGAAAATCCATAATAATCATCAACCAATACACACACAAAAATTTCCACTAGGATTTTAGTTATTGATGGCCCAAAGAAATCCATGTGATTATGTTATAGGATTATAGAAGTAGAAACCTCTTTAAAAGGTTGGAAAATGACTTGGGTTTCTTTCTCATTTGGCATGAATCATATAGTTTATCCTTGTAAAATTTATGTTGAGTTAAATCATAAAATAAATTCCTTAGGGAAATTTTCTCAAAGAATATAAATTAAAATTTACAAGCCTTATATGTTATATTTAATATTCATTTGTTTCATCATTTAAATAATTTACTTTTTGTTACATAAATAATTAATATCTAAATTATAGATATTATCCATTATAGATGCCCTAAATTCAAGAATTCTATCATTGAAAAAATAACAAGAATTTTTATAAAAATATAAAAAATAACCATCATCACAATGTTCGGAAATAATTACCATATATTTCTTCAATACTTAAATATAAATTCATTTTTTGATCAGAAATAGACTCCATCATTTTTTATAAGGATTGAAAATTAAAGAGATGTCCACTCATATGTATTGAGGTTATGTTGTCTATATACCATTTCATAAAGATGATATTGGACCATTTTACCAACAAATATAAATAAACAAGAAATGTTAATGGTACCCATATTCTTGTGGGTCCAGAAATGTTAGAAAATAATTATTTTAGAACCCAAATTTTTTTGTGCTTTCCATAAAATGCCACACTGGATTTTGGAAATATTTTTAAAATAAAATCATGTTTAACCAAAATTGAGGATTTATTAAACCAAAAATATTATTATACTTATATGATTCTACAAAGTGAAAATAAAAATATTTTAAGATGATTTTATTCTAAGATATATGCACAAAATAATATTTATAAAGCTTTAGTTTAACTTCTTTTGTTTCTATTATAAATTAATTTTTATGGGATTTATTATTTCCCCGAATTTTATTCTGGTAATTTTAACCCTTTGTGAAAACAATTACATTATATTCAAATTCATGGACTTCTTTTTCCATGATTCTAAATGTGTTATCATGTTCATTATAGGAAACATTGGAATTTTCTTGTTTAATTTTAAAATATAAAAGGTGTTTGTTTATGTCCCCTTTTTCATTAATAAAAATCTTTGTAAGATTTTTTTAGGTATTTTTTTTATTTTTTAAGCTATCATATTTTATTGAAATCATGGTATAATATTCATTTAATTTTTTATAAGATTGTTTTTTATTTTATCATTTGGATTTTTGGCCTAAAGAATAATAAGGATATAAGTCATTTGTGTGTAATTTAAAGTACATATTATTCTTCTGATTAGAAAATTAAAATTCTAAATCTGATGGTATATCATTACTAGAATATTCAAAAGAAGTCTATATTTCACTCTTGTATTTCTTGAAATTATTCTTATATCCAATATTATTGAAATAATTTTTCTTAAATTTCATGATGCCTTAGAATTGAGGATAGTCCAAATTAATTTCTTGAATAAAAATTATTTCTTATTTCCCTCATACTTATTTTACTAATTCAAGGTTTTCCTAAAACCTCTTCTCTTATTAAATAACTTTTTAACTTTATTGAAAAATAATAGAGTTCATCATTTGATCCTATCTAGTTTGATATATCTTTCTCTCCATATGATTAAAACATTTATATAATTTTTTTGTTCTTATAATCTTTGGTAGTATAATCCTTCAATGAAGTAGTTGTAAAATCAACACCTCCATTTCCATTATTCTTCTAAATATTATCAGTATCTCTCTTCATTATGGTTTCATGTTGAATAAGGGTTCCAAATATCAAGGGAAATTTTTGTGACTTTTCTATTTTCATCTATAACATTTCTCATGGATTCCCATTCATTAAGCATGATGTCTATAATCTTGTCTAAAAGAGTGTCATAATCTAAAACTTTATCACCCATTGATTGTAAGTGGTTGATGATAGTCATAAATATTTATTGTACCATACATACGGGTTCTCCATAAGGAAAGAAGAAACCATGATACTCAGCTCTGAGCATAGCTCTTCAAGTTTCGATAACATTGGAAGTTCCAAAGTGAGTTACTTCAAGATTCATCTAAATACTATTTTCTTCTTTACAAGATGAAATTTGGCTATATATATTTCTAGTCATGGAACAAAGAAAATTATTACTTTCCTTAAAGTTCATCTGGTATTCGAACTTTTCTAGCTTAGTAAAGGTTCTAGGTTCCTTAACATGAATCTTTTAATCTTCAGTTAATATAATGTAGTTGTCTACACCTATGTTTATCACAAAGGACTTCATTTTCTCTCTCCAATACTCATAATAATTTCCATCTAAGATTGGTTGTCTAGTAGGATTGAGATTATCTAGAGATCTAACATGAATTCCAACCATACTAAAAATAATTTCCTTCTATGATACTTGTTAGAAGTAAAAGTTTATAAACAAATAAGAAAGGGAAAACTTGAGCAAGAAAACTTATATATGGATATAAGTATTTCAGAGACCTCCTCTAATACCAATTATAGGATCGAATATGTAATAAGATGCTCAAATAAAAGAGGGGTGAATTGTATTCTTTAAAAAATCCTTTGGAACCTTTAATGTTTAGTTTAACAAGGTTAGAAAAACATTCACAAAACCTATTAAAGAAACATTTTCTTAGACTTTACAACCTTAAGATAAAAACTTAAGAAATATTTTCTTAAAACAAAGATTCTAACTTAAATTGTATAGAATCTATAATATAATCAAAGTAACGGAATTAGAAAGTATAAAAAATCTATACATTCTAACTGCAAAAAAATTAATATTACAGCGGAAATAAAACAACGTGAAATAAAAACAAGTAATAATAAGATTATTTTAACCGAAAGATATGGATATCCAACAACCTTGGATAAAGGTTACTTGATTTATACTTTTAAGAAAGTTTTTCTTACCCAAACCCAGGTAATCCCTCTATCTGAAGATCAGTATCTGTCTTGTTATCCCCGCAAGCCCTCGATTTAGAAGGAAATCTGAACCTCTGTCTTCCAAACCCAGAAGCCCATGATCAGCACGATCTGAGTCTACAAAAAGCAAGTCTGAACAAGTTGTTCATGGTTGAACAATTTTTTCATGACATCTACATGAAGCACTGAGATTTTTAAGAGCCTCTCTCTCTAGAAATGACTTCACAACTTTTTCACATGCATCAAGTTCATCCACTCTCTGTATTGTAGTCCAAGTTTTCAAAATTCATGTCCCATCAAAAGTACATTGATCATTTAAATGGACTTGTATTTATAGGAAAAACATCCCAATGGTCATCTCCACTCCAATGGTAATATTTTCCTTAAATTTCGGAGGGACCTCAACACGTGAAAAATATACAACGGTTAGTTTGTAACAGATTGTACGAAATCATTTAAAGTATAATAAACGATGTTAAGTTAAAGATAAAAATTATGTATAAGAAATCATAGAATCTAATAATATTGGAATGATGCATTAAACAACTCTAACATTACTAAGAAAAACAGATTCTAAAGAAAACCATTATCAAGAAAATGGATTCATAAGAAAAAGTAAATCGGATTGTGAAACCGGTATCACATTTATACCAGAATCGGAATCATAAAATAGGAATGAAATTTGCACCAGATTGGGAATTATAAAACAGAATGAATTTTTACACTGGATTTGGAATTATAAAATAGAATTTCTTTTGCACTGGAATTAGAATCATAAAAGTGAAATGACTTTTTCACCGGATTTGGAATCATAAAACAGAATTAAATTTGCATCAGATTAGGAATCAAAAAATAGAACGACTAATTTGTAAGTATAAAGGAATGAAAATTTAGTAAGTAAAATGGAATGAAAAATTTGGAACATAAAAAACATAACTTAAGAAAAAATTTAGAACATAAGAAAAAGTGTTTGTGATTTTCAAAACATAAAACCATATAGATTGGATAAGTTATAAGATAACCTTATTGACTCAATAAATGATTCCCTTGATAGTAGAGTGATAGAACTTGTATATTCTTCTTCTTTCTGTGTAAAATAGAGCTGAACACATAGATATTCAAGATATATTTAAAATTTTATGGTACATGTTCTTATTTTCTCATTTATTTTCTCTTATTTAAATTTTACTATTCATAAGAAAACTTCTCTCTTAGTTTTAAAATATCATATCCATAAAAACAAGGATTTTAATTAACTTACAGATTTATTTTTCTCAAAAATAACTCGGAAAAAATAAGAAGCGTTAAATTATTCTTACATAAGTTTATTATAAATGTACTTTAAACCTTTTGATATACTATTTTACAAAAAATTATGAAATTCAATATTTAATTCTTGGATGATAGTATAAACTTCCATTTAAAGTCAACAAAAAATAATATATAGTATGTTTTAGAATGACGTAGCAAATTTTGGATCACCCTATAGTGAAATTCCACTAATTTGAATTCAATTAGACAAATTGATCCATTTAGTTGTTCTTCATGTGGCCAATATTCTCAAATATCCAAATTATGTAGGCGTTCTCCATGTAGATGAGTTATCAATGTATCCTTCTTTCTCACATATCAAAATGTTATATAGATGAATGAATTATGTATCCATTTATAACCACGTATCTAATTTTACCATGTATCTAAATTTTATAAATAGGTGGTGCCTCAGTCAAAGACCAAGGCATAATTTATTGCATAAAATAAAAGGAGTTACAAAAGTCTGAAAGAAGGAATATTCTTACAATCCTTATTGAAAAAAGAGAGAAAATCATCAGGAAAATCATCCAACCAGGTAATGACCTAATTGACCCCCTTGTTGGCAAGACTATCGGCAACCATATTCGCATCACGGAACACATGTGTGGCAATGCAGTTGAGATTCCTGAGCGAAGCAAGACATTTCATCCATCGAGAGGTAAGCAGCCAAGCAAGGTTCACAACTCCATTACAGATAGCTTGGACAACATTTGTTGAATCACATTCAATCCACAGGTTGTTCCAACACTTCTTCTTGGAAAAGTCCACCGCATGAATGACTCCCAACATTTCTGCTTCCAAATATGAGGTCCTTCCAAATCCACCGAAGAAGCAGCCAAGGAATCTACCAAGAAAATCTCTGAAGATGGTACCACAGCCTGCCGGACCTGGGTTACCTCTAGAAGCGCCGTCAACATTCACTTTGACCCATCCTGGCATCGGGGCTTTCCATAATACCTCTAAGGTACGTCGGAGTAGCCTATAAGAGCCCGCAATTCGAAGATGGTGAAGGATCTCAAAATCACCAACAGAGTTGTCACAATGATCCTTCTAAAGAAAGGAATCATCCTTAATGGAAATGATAATACGTTTTTTACCTGCCTTGATATTGAACAAGCAATTATTATGAATAAAATTATTTCTGTCATCCCAGATCACATGCAGAAGCTCAGCCACAGCAGCCAGAAAAAGATTCATCATTTTCTTAGAAGACTCCCAAATCACACAGTGTTGAAGTTGAGAGCTGATAGAAGCAATAAGTGACCATATGCAACCAAAAATTTCATAAATGTACTTCAAAAGAGCTGCATTTGTATCACAAGACAAGAACACATTATTAGCATCCTCGTGGTATTGATTGAACAGATGACATCTAGAGAAAAGAAAAATCTCAAAGGATTAAAGACACACATCAGTGGGGACCCTATTATGAGAAACACGCCAAATGAGAGTAAAAAGCAAGGGTTTTATCCAAGGTTTGTTAAAATATTTAAACCAGGAAAAGTTATAAATAGAATTACAAAAATTGTTTTTGTAAAAACTTTTAGAATCCATGATACCATTAAAGACAGGTTCCCAGATAAGGAAATCATCAGTGTCAAAAAAATGATTATTGTCAATGATGTGACTGATGTGGTCTGGAAGGGTGATGTTATGAGAGTTAACAACATCACAAATCGTGGAGGTGGTGTTCACAGGACTAGGGGTGGATGTTATCATAGAGATTAAAGGAACACCAGTCTAGTTGTCCAGCCAGAAATTCATAGAGGAATCAGCGTTGACCATCCATCTAGCATTGTTAATGATTTTAAGGAAAGACTGTCTAATGGAAGGCCAGATGGAAGAAGTGATGTAACCCAGGTTACCATTCCAAAGCTTAGTAACAAACCTTTTCTTAAGAAAGACCAAGTAATCATAATTGATATGAATCAGATTCTAAGTCATTCTAGCTTGAAGAGATTCATTAAAGAGCTTAAGATTCTTGATACCAAGACCACCCCTATCCAGGGGTTTACAACAAGTGACCCATGGTATGGTGACAAGTTTTCTTTCAATCGTACTACCAATCCAGATAAAATTTTTAATACAATTATTGATTCTTTTGAGAAGGCTGGTGGGCTAGTTGTAAACCATCATCGAGTAAACTATCTTGGACACAATTGTAGACTTAAAAAGACAAACCCTGTCAGCCATAGAAATAGATTTACCTTTAAAAGAAGATAGTTGGTTGATAATTCGGTCCATAGTGATATGGAAATAGCTTGATTTTGGTCTTCCCCAAAAGATAGGTACACCCAGATAAGTGAAAGGGAAATATCCTTCTTTAATTCCTAAGTAATCAATGATGTGACTTTTTCTGTTGGGGGAAAAGTTTTTCCCAAAGAAAACAAAGGATTTGTTCCAACTTATCGCTTGACCCGAAATATCTTCATAATTCTCTAGGGAACTTTTTAGGATTTTAATATTCCTTTTATTTCCATTTAAGAATAAAATTATATCATCATCACATAAAAGATGTGTAGGAACATTTATGTTTCTAGCAGCCTGCATGGGATTGATTTTCTTTTGATTCACAAGGCTTGTAAGATGTATACTTAAATAATCCTCAGCAATAGCAAAAATAATGGTTGAAAGGGGATCACCTTGCCTAACCCCCTTGGTAAATTTGAGAAAACCTTTAGGGGGGCCATTGATCAGCACAGATATGGAAGCCGAATTGAATAAGGTGAGGATCATGGTAATAAAAGAGTCATTAAACCCAAAGTTTTTATGAACCTTGAAAATAAAATTCCAGTCCATAGTTTCAAAAGCGTTCCTGATGTCTAACTTAATGGCCACACTGCCTCCTCTAGTGACTTTATTCATCATATTAGTACATTCGGAGGCAAGGCAGATACAATCTTGAATGGTTCTTCCTTTGATAAAGACAAATTGGTTCCAAGAAACAATTTTATTGGTGATGGAGGTGAGTCTGTTATCAAGAAGTTTTGTGATAATTTTATAGAGGGTGTTGATGAGATAAATAGGTCAGAAAATATGAATCTCAGCAGCATTATCCACTTTAGGAATAAGAGTAAGTAATTTAGCATTTATACCATAAGGAAAAACACCATTGGAGAAAAAATATTTAACGAGTTTACAAACATCTATATGTATGAGATCCCAGTATTGCTGAAAGAAACCATTGTTGAACCCATCCGGTACCAGTGCACTATCCGGGTTGAGGCTGAAAACAGTGTCCCGGATTTCATGGTCCATAGGTATGCTTAATAGATGATCATTGTCCTCAGCAGTTACTATATTAGGAATGATGTCAGGAAGGAGATCCTTACTAACCTCCAGACCATTAAACAAATTGTGGAAGTAACTAACAACATGATTTGAAATGGCATCCTCAGTGTCAAGAAGAGTGTCATCAACCTTAAGAAAAGCAAGGGGCCTACAGATTTTCCTAATTCTTTGAAGAGAATTATAAAATTTAGTATTTCTATCGCCATCATAAATCCATTTAGTTTTAAAGATTTTCCTGCGCATGTTATCTATGAGCTTCATAAGAGAGTTAAGCTTCAAAGAAATAGTAATTTCAGCTTGGGGATCAAGAGAACAATCAGAGCAAGTATTGGAGCTTTGAATACGAATGAGGTCATTCTCCAAAGAGGAGATATCTGTGTCAAGATGCTTTGTTTTAGAGAAGCACCAACCCTTGAGTTGTTGTTTCAGAAGTTTTAATTTAGTAATGCAAGCAAAGGATTCACTATGTCGCTGCATGCCATCCCAGAAATCTTTAATCATGTTGGAGAATTCTGGGATAGGATCCCAAGCATTGTTAAATTTAAAAGGGAGGGGAGATTTTGAGCCCTTAGAGATGAAGCTGAAAAGAATGGGGTGATGATCAAAGTTGATCTTGGGTAAGTTAATGCTAGATATGGAATCCCATTTATCAAGGACGACCATATTAGTGAAAGCTCTGTCAAGTTTTCTAGCTACAATCCTATTGAGGGACTTTCTATACCAGGTGTATTTAGCACCAGTACGATTGATTTCATTAATTTCACAGTCCTCAATGAAAGTTTTAAATTCTCTAGTTGATATGGGAGAATGTGACGGTCCAATATTTTAACTTGGGAGAAGAATAGCATTGAAATCACCGATCACTAGCTAGGGATCTTGAACAGAGGTAGAGAGGGAAAGGAGGTCAATCCAGAGGGACCTTTGATCTTGATATCTTTTTTTAGCATATATCATAGTGCAGACAATACAAACACCAGCATAAAAAAATCACAAGAAAACATTTGGCCAGAAGTTTTAACAACATTAACAGACTGCAAAGATGAGTGATAAAAAACCCAGAGAGTTTCAGTAGAGGTGACCTCCTTACAAGCACCGAGGAAGTTATAACCAAAAGAGCACAAGTGTAAATATTTCGAAGAAAATTTCATTTTAGGCTCAGTAATGGAAAATAAACTTGTTTTGTGAGTCAAAATAAATCTCTTAAGCATAATAAAAGTATCAGAGTTAGCTATACCCTGAAAATTCCAAAACAGACAATTCATTTAAACCTGTGTTTGGAGCTAGAGCTCCCTTTTTATATCCACTCGAGCCCTTATTCCTTGCTGACCTTGTAGGTGCATTAGAGGATTATGGGGTGGTTTTCTTTCCCTTCTTGTTCTTAGAAAAGGCAACAGAAACATTAGAATCAGTTTTAATATCAACACCCTGATTTTTATCCAAAGAGATTGAACCCACAAGAGGAGTTGATAGGAAATCTTTTGAAGTCAAATTAGGAGAAAGAGCATCAGAGATACATGAGGAGGCAGTCACAGTCGCCTTAGAGCCCACTGCCACTGTCAGATCACTGGCGCCTGCCACCTTGAGGGAGTAAGGCTTTTCAATGGCCATCCACACCTGGTCTGAAGTGTCAATGTTGATTTTCTTGGAATTAAGGTCCAAATTAAAATCCTTATTGGTCTCCTTTGAGAGAGACACAAGCTGATCGGGTTGGTCATTGGGACCATTTCGATGGTCAATAGCCTAGGTAGTGGGATGTGAACCCACTACATTCATAAGTTTCTTGTCAGCATAGCAAATGGAGGGTGAAGAGGTACCTGCAACTGCACCCTTTATCGGCATACCTGCAACCTCATGTACCTCCACCTGAGTTACGTCCAGAAGGCCATCACCCGAAGAGTCATGTTGGCAGTCCACCCATGGATGTTCAAGGATACTTCTCACCATAAGTTTAATTTCCTCCCTAAGTTTGTGATCAACATTTTCAACCTCAGGAGGATCCACATGAGTCTCAGCCTGGAGACCCTCACCCGAGCCATGATGACAACCCTCCTGCGGAATTTTCTAACTTGCAACAACCCCATTAGAATTGAGGCCTTGAACATTTGGGTCAGCCAAAACAAAGAGTTCCTGGCCACTGGTCAAGACCCGAGACACTGCCTGCTGGTTTTCACCCAACAAGCAACGGCCTAAGTCAGTTTCCTCAGACGAATTCGTAGGCTGCACTGGGATGTCCCGCACCGTAGTCCCATTCTCCACCATAATGACCGCATCAACATTATCAGCCCCCTCCACCTCGACCAGATTGGACCATTTTACACTGGGTGCCTCCCCCATAAGAGGTAATTTCTTAACCCATCTATCAGCCTTTTTCAGGTTATTTTTTGGCATCCCAAAAGCAAGAGGTTGATCATTCCTCTTCCATCTTACATGAGTCCACCCGTCCTCCTTCGGTTGTCCATCCTGTGACCTTGCCTAGATCTTCATCATACGAGAGTTCATTAAGGAATGACCAACAATCTTACATAGATCTCAGAAGAGAGGTCGATGTTCATATTCCAAACGAATATTGTCTTTGTACTCATTTGTGTTGAAGGTGATCGAATCTGGAAGCTTGTTCCAAAGACCGTCTTCCACCATAACCCTCACGTACAAGCCGAGTTCTACATTTGTCATCTGATGATCTATCTTCAGCGGAGTTACGATACAATAGGCAATATCATCAAGTATTTTGGGATGCCAAAAGAAGAAGTTCAAACCATGGAGTCGCACCCAGATCTGAGCTGTCGTATTTTTGTGGGTGTGAGGATTGAAAGAGAAATCCCATTCCGAGAGAAGAAGTAGCCCTGGTTTCAATTGAAAGTTTCCAATAGTCCAAACTCGGTCAAGCTCCTCCTGCGAGCTTAAAAGAAGATGAAAGTACCTATGCCCGATCGGAACAAGCTTCCAATCATTGAATCCCCAGATGTGCAAGATCCTCGGTTTGAGCTTCGAGGCTGGCCATGGATTATCACCCTTCAGGTATGAAATGCATCCCAGAACCGAGAACTTGCAGATTTGAGATTTTTGCTTCAATGCTTCCGGGTCTGCATCCACCTCAAGTCAGCCATCATCCAATTTCTTGCAGAAGGGTGACTTCCACGAGATGGCATTGCACAACTCTGTGCCTTTCAACACATCTAGGAAAGAGATCGGTTTAGGTTTTCCCTTCAATAAGACCTCTTCCTTCCGCGCATTTCCATCTTTTTCCCCGATATTATAGAAGCGATGAGAATTGAAACGCCCGGGAGCATGAAATGAAAAGGCCATAAGATCAAGAACAAGGGATCAGAGCCGAGAAAACCATGTTCATCCATGATTTTTGAGAGAGAAGGTCCACCTTCTCTCTAAAACCATCTTCATCCCACTATGTATCTAAATCACATAGTTGATTACTCCACAAAATCTATTCAAAATATCGGTTTGATTGATATATCCAATTTCTCACAACTGTGATTTTTTTATGTAGTAGATTTCTATGTAGCAATTTTCATGTCCTACTCATTTTACATAGGTGAGTCATTCATGTTATCGATTGAGGTAGAAAATTTTGTGAACTAGCCAAATCTTATCATAGTTGATTGCCTAATGTGGGAAATTTACTATACATAGATAAATTTCAAAAAAATATATTGAATTTTTAAAATAAAATAGCATAATGGTTTAAATAATGGAAAAACCTAATGAAAAAACTTAATAAAAACATAAATAATGTATTAAGGGTTATTAAGATTATCAAAACCTAAAGTACATGGGATTTATTAGATTAAAATTAGTGGTAAAATATTTATTTATATAATAGAAAAAAATTATTTATACTAGAAATATTGAATTCATAATATATTATTGGGAAAAACTAAATTTAAAATGGAAAGATGAAAGGAAAATATATTAGCTGAAAGACTGAACTTATGTTGTGAAATCTATGTATCTCTTGGGGAAATACATTGAAAGAAAGGGTTTAGGCTAAAATATTATTACCAAAATAATAATAGAGTGATATAGTATTATATATGAAGTAAAAACGGGTAGATTTATAGAAGGAAATAAAATTTTAAGGAGTGATTTTTAAGGGTGTTTAGGGGACCCTTTATAAGTGATGATAATGAAATTTTTATAAATGTCACAAATTAATATAAAGGGATCACATTTACCATATGTAAAGTAGATCTAAAAATAATAAATAATGGATTGTGTGAGAGATAAGGTCGATCCACACCTCCTCCACATAATTAATGACAGGTTTTTGTCATATGTAAATCCCTTTACCCCTTAAATTATTACATTTACCATTTTATATTTTAACATTGTAACTAGTTTTTACCTAAGGTAGCATAACCTTTATAAAAAAATAAAGTTCTACATATTAAATAATTTGGACCTAATGATTTTAAATTTAAAATCTATTTTTTTAATTTATATAAGTGTTAAAAATTAATTTTAATATGATAAATGTGTTATATTAAAAAAATTGTAGAAAAATATTAATTGAGTTATAAAATATCAATCATGGGTTTTTAAATTATAATTAATATTTTAAAATGTATAATTTAATTTAAAAATGAAATATTTATTCAATATAATGTTTTCATTATTTTCTATGTTATACTTATATACTAACAATTGAAATAATGTAGTAGTATTAGTAAAATCAATATATTACACTATTCACCTAAACAATTTAGACTAATTACATGAAATTATCTTAATCTATAAATAATTAAAAATAAATTTTATTTTCAAAAAAATAGAATTATAATATTTAGCGATCAAACTTTTAAATAAACTTAAAAATAAGGTCTCTTTAGAGTGCGTATTGTGTGATAGTTCAAGATACATGGTTTAAAAAAATGATACAGCCTCAATTACTGAAGATAACAAGATGAAGTTCCCATGGATTGATAATAGGCCATTAAAAAAATTATTACATCTATATTCAGTTTTTTGAACCCATGGTGTGTAGAAAAATCATCAACATGTGCTCCATAGACTATCCCTTTGTGTTAGTGCAAGTAAAATATTGGTGTACTTAGTTTAATTTTTTGTACATTTATATCACATGTGTATAAGAGAAATTATAGGTTTGTATAATTATTTCTAACTTGAGAACAAGATCTGATTAAATCCCTATCCACACCCCACCCCCACCCCCATTATTAGGGTGTATTAGGCATGTGGGTACAACACTAATTTATGGGGGAAAACATTGATATGTTCTTATAGAGGGTCATAATAATATATTACTTTCATTAATGAAGCTAAATGGATGGTTTGGGTGTGATTTTTAATTAACATTCCATAATTATATAGAAATTTGAATTCAAGGGAATCCATGGAGGAAATTGAAACTGGTTTAAACATATAATACATGAGATTAGATAATGGTGTTGAGTATAATAGTTAAGATTTAAAGCACTTGTATTGAAATAATGGGGATAGATTTATGAAAACAATAGAATAATAGTGTTCTAGAATGGATGAATAGGAAAATAAATGAGAGATCCTTGATCATGTGATTATGTTTAAGGTTTCTAAATTATTTTTCAGTTAAGTAGTGAATTTTTTAGACTATCAAGTAAATAAACTTTAAATGTACCATTGGATAGTATGTTAAATAAGTAACTCTAGATTGACTAAATGGTGCATGTATCATTCCTAAAAAAAATTTGATAGTATCACCAATATCCTTGTTGATTCAAGTGAAAGGTGGAGTTTAAAGATAATTCTAAAAAATATTTCCTTATACAGTTTGAAAATAAAAAATTTATATTTTCAATTTGGGATAATAATTAATAGAAATTCATTATAAGTCAGAATTACATTTTCAATGTAGAGATTCTAAGTATTTTAACCTGACCCAAAGGTATTGTAGATGAAAAAAATCAATGAAGTGTGATCAGGTGGATTAGAATTTTTTAGATATACCTATAATATTTTGGAGTATTGAAAGTTTCAAGGTATAATATAGTCTAGATAGACTAGGTATTGTGTAAATATGATCACATGTGCCAGAATATTCAAAGGCTATTGAAGATTGGTTGAGATTACCAGAATGTGCAGTTGATCCTCATTTCAATTATATAGGTATACTGAGGTTAGATGAATAGTATGAACAATTAAATAAAAAATTCACTACTAACATCTAACGGATAGTGGAGAACCATAAATCCTAGAATAAGTGAAATATTTAAATCAAATAAAAAAGTAAAACATATAAATTAAGGAAGAGATAAATTTATCATAAGTAAACACAACATGGGATATGATGGATATTACATTGGGAAATTTATAAATTCAAGACAAGTGGTTCCAGTGGGTAATGTAATAAGATTCAGATAGAAAATTTCAAAACTAAAATTTAATTCAGACAGTATTTTAAGAAAACAATGAAATTTATATCAATGAATGATTATCTCTAGTGGTGAAGTATAAAATTATTCAAAAAAATACTCCAAATAGTTACTTCAAAAGGTATATATCTAGAATAATTAGATGTCAAGATTTAATTATTTCATGTTGATATATAGTGGGAAATTCATATATAAAAACCTAAACATTTAAATTAAACTACAAATAAATATTATGTATGGATACTTAAACAATGTTTTTGTAGGGTAAAACAAGAACCTAGAAACTTGGGAAATAGGTTTTATTCTTTTATGTAAATTAAATTTTTTATTAGGTTCAATTTTGACTTTATTTTCAATCTAGGGTGTTTGATGATGAGTTTTTTATCATAATTTTATTATATGAGTATCATATTATCATGGTATATCCAAAGATGAATAAAATAGTTGATCTGATGGGGGAGTTATTCATAATTTTTATGAATAAATATCTTGGAGCTATGAAGTTGATTTTAGTGATGAGGATCTGTACGGACTGAAATATGGAAACAATTAAGTTGTATCAATTTGACTGTATTAAAAAGGTTTTGTAATGGGATGAAATTTATGAAAAAAACTATTTCAATGACATTGATCACTCACTTCACGATACCCTAAGATAAGTTCCCTAGAATAAATAATCAATCAGTGTATATAGAAAGGGTTCTATATTCTTTATAAGTAGAAATTTGGATATATTCTATAGTTTTTAAAATGTTGTTCACTTATAATAGAGTGTTATAGGTCATACTATTCATGTTTAATCCCATGAAAGAGCACTAAGAAACTATAAATTGGATACTAAAATATTTGAAGGGGGAATGGGATTATCTCTTTTTTTAGAATAGATAAACCATTACAGAGGTATATGGATATAGACATTAGGGGGTAAGTTAGTAGAAAGAGTATTTCTAAAATATATGTATCCACTTATGAAGGAAAGGTAATCATTTATATATTTAAACCATAAACAATTTTAGTATTTTTAATAATAAAATAAAATTATGTGTTAGAAGAAGAGACTATGAATAATAAAATTATTTTCACAAAATCTAAATTTCAAATGGGTGAATTAAATAAAATAGGGAAAAATTGACCTCATAGTTACTAATAAAATATGGATGCTCTAGAGTTTAATAAAATGGTGATCTAAAGAGGGAATCTCTATTATTTTATAAAAACTAGAGAATATTAAAGTTTAATAAAATACCATAGATGAAAAATTGAAGCTTATTTAAAATTGACCCACAAAAACAAAAAAGAAAATGCAAATAGAATAATAAATGATAAAGGATCTCAATATAAGAAGAATTTATATATGTTTTCATTAATAGTAAAAGATACCATCGATGAATTCTTTAAATTTATTCACTCGGTTCCCAATGTAGAAGTGGTATCTTAACCCCATATTCAATATAATTATATTGAGTACAAGCACTTCCCACTCTTTACAAAAATTCTTCAGTACATAATTCTTCTTTATAAATAATGACCATGAGAATGATAACGTGATAAAAAATATGACGGAGAATTCATACCTTTTTAATGTCATAAAAGATAATAAAAATAAGTTATTTTGGGTGAATTTTATAAAATAAATATGAGAGATTTTGATCTTCAAGGAATGAGATCTTTTGATTGATTGGAGTTTTTATGAACTAGTAAAACTCTCATAACATTTTAATAGTGATGATGAGAGATTTATGGATAAAAATATATATTTTAAAGTGTACTTTCTCATTCTTATACACAGCTATTATAATATAAATATTTTAAGGTATTTATTGACTATAACAATGTCATTTACCATTTATTATTGTAATAAAATCATTTTACAACATATAAGGAATTTATTATTCACTTTAATTACTCATAAAATATTTTATAATTGTTTTTGAATATTATTTTATCTATATTTAATGTCATTAGGATATTAAATAACATTCGATAGTTTTTGAGTTAGATTATTTTATTTATTGATATATAAGAGACAATCGGTTTATCTTTTGTGTATTAATATTTTTTATCAGTCTATGTACTGTCTTTCAAATGGATGTCCGATAAATTTTTTTATCAAAATTTTTATTCATTTTCTCTTATGCTAAATGATATTTTAATGTTTTAGAAAATAACTTTGGATGTAGAATAGTTCTTGTCAAATATTTAACTATAATTATTTAAAATTTACTAGTTATAAAAATAATATTCACGTGTTTTAATTGTAAAAACAAGGGAAACAATTATATTATTATAATAAGGACTCAAAAATCTATCCATTTTTTATATTTATAAGACATGGTAAAAAAATAGAATTTAATTCAAAAAAACTTTTATTTTTGTAAAAATTATATCCCTATTATAGTGAAGTGGGTTTGTAATTTGTAAGTTCATCACCATTGTGACTATGAGAATGAAATAGAGTAATCTGAGTAACAGGAGTTATATTTATTAAATCACTAGTATGGTGGAAGTAAAATGAAGAAGTATAAAGGGGAAATAGGTAAAACAACTAAGGATATAACTTTGGGAAATGAAAATTTAATGTTTAATGCTTTCAATACATTACTGAACAAATTCTAAATCCTTTTATTCAACTTCATAACATTTATAGAGGTTGTTGAGTTCATTATAGAGCTCAAAATGTTCATAGTGAAGATCGGAAATATAGACAGCCATGCTTGAAGGAAAAGGGGGTTAAAGAAGAGAAATATTGGAGGATGGGGATTAGTTTTTGTTGGTGGTGGAGGGACTAATAAAAATGGTAAAAATTTTAGAAATAATTATATTTAATTTTGTAATATAATTTTTTATTCCAACAATTTTAGATATTATAGGGGCTTAAACGTGCCTTCTATAGTGACTGGTAGGATAGTGTGAAGGTGGGGTTGGGGGGGATTGGGGTAATATAGGAGGAGGATCCGAGATTATAGAGTATATTTTTTAAATCATAAAAAATTAATCATCATGGGAAGGTGGTTGTTGTTTGTCTGAATACTCTGAGGGGAGGTACAACATAGTCTATCATGAATAGAAAGTGGACTGTTATAGGTGGAGGTTGTAGTGTAAGGAAATGGGGTTGGAGAAGTTGATGTTGTAAGAATATATTATATAATTAATGGAATATAGGTAAATATATTTGGTTTTTAAATAAGCTGGGGAGTCTATGAAACTATTATTTTAGTTGAAGGGGAAGGAATTGGTTTGAAAACTGATGTTGCATGAACAATGGTATAAGAGGAATAAAACATTAAAGGACCATTGAAATGGAAGATGGCGAAATATTAGTATAAGAAATATGTAATGGTATTACTAGGATAATGGTTATAGGTTTTCAGATAAAATTTCCATATGGTTGAGTAATGGAAGGAAAATAATAAATATAAGGTGAGAACTGAGAGGAAGGGTGGGGTGATAAACGCTGAATTAATGGGTGATCATAAGGTGGAGGGGATGATTTAGATGTAGAGACTATATTGGTGGGTTCTATAGGGGATGGTCTTAGAGGTATGAGAATTTAAGATTTCAAAATGGTTACCTTTCCTATATCCTCCCAAAAATTGGTGTCCTTTTGTCACCATTTTCATTTATCAGGGCAGGAGAGTAATAGTGACTTCTTCTTTTTCAAGAGATTGATATCTGGAAGTTCGTATCTTCTATTATAGGGCCTATTAAAAGTATTATTTATTAATTTTATAACCCTCCATGTTTGTAGGTTCTGATGTGTTCATAGTATTCTTCAAGGAAGGCCTAGTAATCAGAATAATATCAACTATAGTGGTAGGATATTTCCTAACACATTTGTCAAAAAACTGTGATTTTTTTATTCCAAAATAAAGTGTATGTATTTTATGTTTTTTATTAGTAATATGTTTTTAATATGAAAATAAACACTTGGACTGATTTATATATACTGCCATTAAATTATTATTAATACAATTTGAGAAATAATGTGCTTTTATGGAAGTATTTTGACTTTGAACTTCTGAAATGATATGTAGAGTTTGTAGTTGATCATAAATTACATGAAATTTATATACCATATATCTATTATAAATTTATAAATCTATATTTATTAAACAATAATGGTCTCAATATCTCATTTTATTGGAACCATAATATCTACACAATCTACAAATGATTCAAAATATAAGTTAAAGGGTACTCAACATGGGGGTGGGAGTTTGACCATTTGGTATGAACAATAAGTTTTAATTTTCACTCCTTATGGAATAATACATGTTCATCTGGGTGGAAATGAGATATTATAATAATTTAACCAATGAAATAGATGTCAATATATTCAAAAAAAACTTCTTGGAAAATAGATAGAAATATCTTCCTAACTTTGTTCTAAAAGAGAGTTATAGATTTTCCTTAATGTTTAAAAGTAGTAAAGTGGATAATAACTCACAATTTATCTATGGGTGATAGAGTAAAAGATTTGAATTTCGAAAAGTTAGAATAAACCATTTTGACAAAAGTCATGAGAGTAAGGGGTTAGGTTTCATAACACTTTATATCAATTAATTCGTCATTGATAACTTTCCTACTCATGAAATCATTATGATAGTAGACCATTAGTTGAAAAGAAAGAGTATATGAAGAACAGATGATAGAATTATGATACTATAAGAGGGTTCTCATATGAGATAATAATAAAATGAGAGATTATTTCAGGATACAAGAATTCTCTTAGTGCCATGTATTCATAAATGGATGGAGGAACAAAATAAAATATAGTTTTCTAACAATATAAAAGGGAATTATTATTGAATACCTTATAATTAACTAATCTTTTATTATCTTATAAAATTGAATTGTATCACTAATACAAATCAGGTGATATGATGTGGATAATTTTTAAGGGATGTTTTCGAAATTGAATTGATGATTAAAATAAAAAAATAACTAAAATAAAATAATGAAAATTGATGCCATCAATGGTCATGAAATATCTTTAAATTTTAATATATTCACCACATTTGATATATTTCTTTGTGTATCATATTATTCAATAGGTTATCATGATCCTAGTAAATGATAAAAAAAATTATTATTTTTAAGAATCAAAATAAATAATTTTTCAATAGAGAAACTTTTCTCTGAATTCATTAGAATTTGGTTTAATTTTTGAGTATATAATATGATTGAATATGATCATTTAAATATAATCATCACTATATTCTATTTAATAAATTCAAACTTATACGTTTTCAATGGTTTAGTAAAATAATTACTTATATGATCATTCTTTTTCATGTACTCAGTAGTAATATCCTCTTCTTTTGAATGATCCAAAAGGAAGTTATGTTGAATATCACCATATTTGGATATGGTGTGATGTGTTTGGATATGGATTATAGTTTTATTATCACAAAGAAATGATAAATTTTTATAAGTGAAATAAAGATCATTATATTTTACTTTCATCTTAAAAATATTTTGTAATAACTACTAGTTGCTACATATTCAGCTTTAATAGTAGAATGTGTAGTAGAGTATTCATTATTGCTAAATAAATTTGTAAGTTATTCTATAAGGAAATTATAAGTACCAAATATAAATTTTTATCCAATCTATCACCTTTAAAGTTTTCATATAAATAGATTTTAAGAAAGAAATATCCTAAGAAGGGATAAAAGAAGAACGTCTAAATTTACATCCAAGTATTGGAAAATCCTTGTCATTTCCTTTAGATGAGAACCTATCATATTTTATTATAATATTATATAATTAAATTCCAAAAACAAAATGTTTGGATAAATTTTGTTTATTATAATAGACTTCTAATCATTTCTCTATAATTTTTTTGATCTGTAATTTTTTTTACCAAGATAAAATTTATATGAGGTACTTACCAGTGTACTTATATGAAAGGAATTTTCTAAACCAAAAACATAAAGTTGTTAAATGGGGTATTTATATTCTATAAGAATTTTACATTTTATATTTTATGATATTTTTAAAGTATGTAAGAAATTAATTTCTCTCATCATACTTAGAATATGTCCAAAAATAATATTCTAGGTGAATTTATTGATTTTATCCAAATATAGTATCATCCATATAGATATGAACAACTATTATATATTTAAAACCCATTTTGATAAACAAGGTGGGATTTTTTGCTACTTTTATAAAACTGTTTTGTAAAATAAAAGTTTTATAAAATATCATAACAAGCCCTTAGATCTTTTTTAATTCTATAATGATACTTGGTAAGTTTAAACTCAGGATACAATTAATATATATTTTCAAAACCCTTATGTTTTTAAACAAAAAAATCATTATAAAAACCATTTAAAATTTAATATTAACATGAATTAAAAAATGATAAATTACATATATTCTTATGAAAAAATTTAATTCTATATATCAAAGTGAATGTCTCATCATTCTCTATATCTACTTATGGGTCATACCCTTTATCAACTTGTCTGCACTTGTTCTAGATAATTATAATAATGTCATCATACATTTTTATGAAAACAAATTTATATACTAAAACTAAATATATGAGAGTCTTTCATGTAGATTATATAATTTATTCCACTTTAACTAATTAATCTATTCTTTCATTGGTAACATCGGGTTTTCTTCACCAATGAATCCATCTACCATGTTAGGTTTTCACTATGATGGAAATTAGAGATTCTTACATCCATTTATAATTTTAATCTTATTTTAAACTGTGTAATATAAATCCTTAATAACATTATTAATTGGACGATCATTAGTTATTCATTTATATATAGGATAAAAAGAATATTTTATTCTTTTCGCATGGTGAAACACCTTCCAGTGAAAAAATTTCAATATTATAATTTTGAAAAATATAGGAGCATTTAAACATATTATCTAAACCATTTTTCAAAATTTTGAGAAAAATTAAAAGTGTGTTAGTCACAAAAAATTTCACATATTAAATTTATTTAGTGATATGTGTCCCTTTATTAATGACTTGGTGAACATGACTTGTGTAATAGTAACCTAGAGATGTTCCATTATTTATTTTGAATAAAATTTTCTTAGATTATCCTTGATGTTTATAATGAGCATGCTATATCAAAAAAATATGATGTATTTGATGTTATTTTTTCTTACATTGCATGGTTTAAGATAATTTTTTGTTAAATGATGCAAACATAGACCTAAATTTATATTTTTATCATTACTATTCATATAATTGTCCAATAATTACATTAATATTTTACATTAACAAATATATTTTTCTTTTAAATATCGTGTTGTTTTCTATTTTTCTTCTTGACTACACCATTCTGGTATATAGTTATTAGAGATAAAAATTTATGTTTTAATCCTTTTTCACTATAAAATGTTTTAAAATATATATTTCTAAACAGACTAAGATTGTCATCATGGATAATAGCATGTGATTTTTATTTTTAAACTAAAGTTGATAATATTTTGAAAATATTTATTGATTATAATTTTTAAAAAACAATTGTAAGGATTATAATCATTAATTGGAAAAAATATTTCTTTTTACCTTTTATCATAGCCTAAATTGTCGCAAATAGATCCATGTGTGTAAGTATGCATGGTTTGTATTTAGAATGTTGATAATCAGTTTTATTCCAAATATATTTTTCTTCCAAAATCAGAAGGTATCATAGAATTTTAAGAAATAAAATCTTATCTCAATTTTTGAATAAATCAGTTTAGGTGTCATGGTCAGGGTCACAATATTATATTTTCAAAGACATGTTTTCCATAAACAATAATCACCAAACACAGCCTATAAGTAAAATATGATTTTTAATTTCCCTTAGTTTTAGAGTGTAGACGTTTTCATTGTGATATGAGAATAGTATGTGACATAAATGGGAATTAGTTACATAACACGAATTGTTTTTTAACTTGGTATAATGTCCCTCATGACATAATTTTCTTATTTTTATATGGTTTATCTTAAGAACTCTGATATAAATAAAATTAGATATTAGGTATTTACCATGTATAGTAACATATCCTTGTCCTATAACTTTCCTTAAACATTTCCACCAAAGATGTAATATTATTTATTTAATTGTTTTAGGTGTTTGGTTTTTTATTTTTTTTCTTAACATGTGTATAAAGTAACTATTATTCACATTACAATTAATATTCCTTAAAACACTATTACTTGGATCATTATCTTATAAATCACATTACTATAGATTTTACTAATGAATTTTTCTTTGGTTTAGAAAGATTAGAAAATTAAATTGTTAGGTACCTGGTTTATATAAACTTTTGATTTTTATAATACATAATGTTCTTTGAAACATAGGTATTTTTTTGAATTAAGGATTGAAATTTTCTTAAATTCCATCAGTTCTTAAAATTCCCACTATTCTATAAGTAGTTAAATAATGGTCTACATTATCAAACAAATTTATTATTTAAAATTTTTAATCTAGTGGAAATAGAGTACCAAAGTTTGTTTTTAGACCTAGGAGTTTTTTATGAAGTAATCACTTTTTATATATATTATCTAATATATGTTAATGTTTCTAAATCCTTCTTCAAGAATTAATTTTTTAAAGTTAGTTGGATTACCTTTTCATGGAGAGTATATGATTGAGAAATTTTATATTGGAAAGATATTTCAGCATTTAGTGTATAAATTTATATAAATTTCATAACTAGTTCAGCTTTGTATATTTGATAATTCTTCTCAAGGATCTTGTATATACTTTCAAGCTCTAAAATTTATTCATGGAGTTTCTTTGTGGATCGGTATCAATTTATAAAACCCAATAGAGGTATATAATAAAATGATTTTTATATAGGTGATTAACTAAAATTTCCTATAAGGTATGTATTCTTTGTGGAGGTGAAGAATTTATTAATATTTTGATTATCATCACTCTCCAAAAACATTTTGAATGATGAGCCTGATGGGTTTTAGAAGATCATCATATAATAATTTTCCAAAGTATAAAACCTAAAAATAGCATGATCTATCTTCAAGGAATAAAAACAAAAAAACAAACATCAGAACACAACATACTTGTATTTCAGGTGTAGTGGCCTCCATATTCATATTTTTTAATGGAATATGTTTTAATATTGTCACCAAAGTTGTAAAAAATGCATCCTATATCTGAGGGATTACATTAGCTTTACGATACCATAAAATTTCTTAAGGATCCCCATTATGTGAAGGGTTGACAGTTTCATTCCAATGAGAAATAAATAGATAATCTGCAATAAATATAGTTTTAGGGGGATTGGTAAGAAAGCAGGGTTCATTAAAACGACTGTATTGGATCCATTTATATAGAAATACCTGATTTTTTTCATTTAATTAAATGCACTATCCATATAAAAGGTATTAATATAGGTTTTTTTCCTTTGTAAATTACCTTGAACCTATTCAATGAATTTGAAATACATGTTAAATCATCTAATAATGGATTTTAAAAATATGAAAACAAAGTGAGGAGAGATATGTGAAGTGAATTCATTATATTCATGTAATACTATAATGTCAAAGCAATGTTGTTTCCACCAATTTAAACCAATTATTAGGACACAACATAGATGTGCTAGAAATTATAGTGCACACTCAACAATCTTCCACTATAAAAAAATCATGAGGACGTTATAAAAAATGAACAAATCTTTTGGAACCCATTGATAAATTTTTTTTGGATATAGTTTCATTAAAATATATTAATTTTTATCAAATACATTTTCTAAAAACTAATCCTTATCCAATATCCTAATTTTGCGACCCTACTGCCCTTAATATCGTTGATTAAAAAATATTAAATACATATTTCATTGATGTAAGCGAAGAGAATCCTATGGAAAATAATTAGTGCTACTCAAGCTACTATGGGGTCTAGTGTTATCTCTATTAAACATACTCATATACTTATAAAAACATGTTCATGATATAATGTATTATATGCATGATATGTATACCTATATAATCTAATTTTCCATGACACCGAATGACCACTATATATTGAACATGTTAATTTAGTATTGACCAAATCATATTTTCCCATTTCTCTAAAATAAACTGACCAAGTCGATGAATACATATCATATACTTCATCTAACCGATGTGTACATAATATATCCATCATCCAATTAGTTGATCATGTCATATATAACTAAACTAAGAATCTACATGCACATCCTCGATCTAATTAAATCAAATAACATATATATTAACTCATCATATTGGTGGAAAATCCCATCTTTTTTGTGCTCGAACCAGCAACACGATTATAAACATACCCAACTACCCCCTTCCTGAATGGATCGAAGACCTTCATTTTTATTGATTTTTTATAACCCCCCATTCATGGTATGAGGGGGAACCCTTACAAGGCCCGTCGGCTCAGAGATTACAACGATCGTTGGCTTAAGGGATTACATGACCCGAAGGTCTTAGAGAATTCAACCAGACTATCTACAAGGAACTACCCCTCCCCAACATCTGCATCATGATAGTAGCTCTCCACCTTTGCATGGAGGTCTGGCTAGGCTTCCCATGCAATAATAGGCTGGTACCGATGGCATAGCCATACCCTCTCATTCTGACAATCCATTTGGCTCTGCTCTGGTGAGTGCAAAGGTAACCTTATGACATTTCATGCGATATACTTTAGCAATTAAATACATGTAATAAGTATCTACTTATTACCTCATGAATCTATTATTAATATCACATGTACATACCTTTGTAATGATTAGAATATTATATTCATATAAAATATCACCACAACTCATAATAGTCTATGATGATCATTGATTAGGGATAACTCATAGTTGTTGATTTAGGGGATATAATCATTATACCATTCATGTAGAATAAATTACAACACACATAAATGTATGATATATGGATATCATGTTTTTTATAAAACTACCATAATATATATTATAATTACATCAATATCTCATGTATTAAATACCTAAATAACTAACATGTCTCTCATGTTGTTTGGGGGTAATGGATTTATCAACATATATTTTCATTATCCTCTATATCCACCCAACAGGTCCTTAAATTACCCCTCTCAACAATATCATATATGAGATAGTGTTTTCTATGGATGTGTTTGTTCCATTGGTGAGAACGGTGTTCCTTATCCTAATAGATAGCTCCATTGTTATCATAAAATATCTTAATTTATCCTTGATTTTTGAGAACCAAATCAAGGTCATAGATGAACTTCCTAATCAAAAAATCTACCTTTGTAATAAATTATCTAATTATGTAATTTTTCTTTGTGTTCAAGTCCACTATGGTGGATTTTTTGTAACTCTTCCAAGTGATATCTCTACCATTTAGGTAAAGTAAAAAAAACTAGATTGAGATCTCATATCATCTCTATAGAATTGTAAACTAGAATTTATGTTACCTTTTAGAAAAATATCATCCTCTCCTATAAATATCAGGATTATATCCTTAGTCCTTATCAAGTACATAAGAATGTTATTCATAGTAATATAATTAATCTCACTGAGATCTAATTGGTATCTACTCAATATGATAATAGTATATGAAACAGCAGGCCCATTACATAACATTTAATACATAATAGAACCTATTAATGATGAATAGAGAATTATAAAAACTCTTTATAAATATTTAGAAGAATAGTAAAATTTCATATGATCTATGTTATATAACACTATTAATGACCCCTTTTAAGAGTTCACTATGATAACCTTATTTATAAAATTACCACAATAAATATCATTATTGAGCCCAAGTATCCTCTCCGATCTATCTCTACAAATCCTCATACCTAGTATCTAATCTATTTCACCCATCTCTTTTATCGAGAAGCATTTTCCCAACCACATATTCACAGAGTGAATATTTGGAATGTGATTTTTGATAAGTAGTATATCATGTACAAACAATATAAAAAACATCATAATACTCCCACAAATCTATTTATATAAATAATAATTACATTCATTTTTTATTAAACTAAACAATTTGAGTGCACTAGAAAACATTATATTATAACTCTGATTATCTTTCTTCAATCCATAAATTTATTTTTATAGATTTAATATCTTATCAAACTCATATGGAGCTTCAAAACCTTTGGGTTGTATCATATAAACATCCCCAACTAAATTTTAGTTAATGAAATGAGTTTTTTCATCCATTAGATATATCACATGATCATAATAAGTTTTTATGGATTGTAAAATCCAAATAGACATAATCATGGCTATCGATGAAATGGTTTCATCATTTTAAATACCATGAATTTTTTTATAGACTCTCTCATCCATGTTATATATCATTATACACTCTACTATCCATGTTAGTTTTCTCATAGAACCCCCACTTTCACCTTATAGTGGTACCCCTTTGGATGTATCCACTAAGTTCCAAAATTTCTTAGTGAAATGGGTGTCCATTTCATTTTTAATGGATTTTAACTATTTATCAGCATTAGAACTCTTAATCGCCTCATGGTTGGTAGTAGGTCCATCCCCATTGAGCATTACTTCATCATCATTATCTATGAGAAAACTATATCTCCTTAGTTCCTCATGAATCCTACTTGACCTTCAAGGTTCTTATGTAACTTGAGTTGATTTTTATTTCACAACTCATTATGGAAAAAGTTCAACCTCCATATCAGGAATACTTCTTTTTTGATGGTCTTGAACTTCCACAAGATCAACTTTCCCCCCACATAATCCTCAACTATATCACTTCTAATGAAAAATACCATTTTATGCCAAAAAACATCTTTTTTAGTTGTGTTATAGAAATAATATCCCTCGGTTTTCTTAGGATAACCATAAAAATCATTTTTCCAAATTAATATCATGATTATAAAAATATAATTGTCATATGAGTGTATCAAATCCCCAAATCTTCATAAAAGAAAACTCGTTATGTTTCTCAAACCATATTTTACATGGGATATTTATGACTAATTTATATGGAATACAGTTTAGTAATAATGTGTTAGTCCAAAGATAATAACCCCATAATAATATAGAAATTTTACATAGAATCACAATTGATCAAACCATGTTCAATAATGTATGATCTATCATTTCAGTCAGCCAATTTTGTTGCGTTTTTATTGGACGAGTAAGTTGTGAAGAAATTCTACATGTTCTTGTATTGTCTATGAATTCATAGATTAAGTATTAATTACCCTAATATGATTATATAATATTATTAATTTTTTCTAGTAGATTATATTAAAAAATACTATTTTATTGTGTTCTCATTAGATTATATACATAACTATTTGTGAGATCAAATAATCCACTAGACCTTTTAACTTTTCTCACAAATATTTCCTTTATTATTTTTTCTAATAAAAATTATTTCTATGTGATTCATAATAAAATGATTAAAACAATCTGTATTTATGGAGTCTTATAATGTGTTTCTAATTTATATATCTAAAGAGGTAATTACAAAGGTAGGTGGGATTCGAATCAACCATAAACTTCTTATTCTGAATGTTAAAAACAATATTATTCATGTCTAGAATACATAATCCATTTATCATATTCCCAATGGAAAGAAAATTCCCTTATCATATATAAAATAACTCTTATTCTTAATAGTGAATGAAAATCCCATCTTGTCTATGAAATATAAAAAAAATAAAATTTATTTTTATGGTGTAAACAAATTTTTATATTTTTTATTCTAGGATTAATATACTTAGTTAAGTAAAATCATATATGATAACCTCTAACACAAAAACTCTTTCTCTATTTTTAGAAAAAATATCTACTTCACCCCTTTTAAATTCTCTTATATTTATAGGTTTGTGTTTATCTACTCAAATGTGTGACTCACACCCAGTATCAAGTACCCATAAGTTAGAGTTTCTGAAATTGATCTCCATGACATTCACATTTATATGTTCTTAATTATTATCTTTGAGATCAATTATCAACCCTAGATAATAATTACTAATTTTTTTATAAGTAATACTTATAAGTGATCTTAATATGCTTATTATGAAGCATTCCATAATATATAGTAAAGATATATTAATGGGTGGTTATTATTATTTATATATTTTCATCAAATAATTTTAATGAATGTGCTCTAACAAAAAAAATATTACCATGTATATGATATCCATTTAGTGTGACATGCATCATATTTAACTCAGAAACTGGTCCACTTTGTCTTTTCTCTCATTGCATAGCTATTTAGGTTTGGAATCATCCCATTCACAATAGTTTTGACACTTGGATAGTTGATTGTAAAACACTTTGTCTATATTAATCTTATGGATACTTATTGATTCTATTTATCTAGTAACCTAATACAATTAGGGTCTCTCAACCACTATAACCTAAAGAAAACACTATGAATATGTTAGAAAAATACAATCTAGAGGCACCCATCTATGACATAACCTACCGATTACATAATACAGTTCAACTATTACTTTCTAAAATTACATAAAATAATCCATGGGATCCAAACTATGGAATGATATTCCCTATTGGGTGAATGATGTATTCAAAAGTGCTTGTTTAGAAGGAATCTCGCACATAGTAATTAAATGGTTTTTTAAAGTCACAACAATTCAATATACATCATATGTATATTAAACACGTAACTATTTCACCTCATGAAATATTTATCTTCTAATTTTTTATACCTTTTTGTATTCATACTCCTAATAATTTTTTTTGAATTCATATTCCATCTATAAATTAATAGTTCACACTACATTAATGGGTAAATTTTACACAACCCACAATTGGTGTTACACTCCCAAATATAGAACTAAAATGTATCCTTAAAAATAAAAATACAGCATACAAATAAGTTACAAAAAGTATTTACGTAATGGATTAACACCATATGATATTGATGATATTCACATAAGTTATCCTAGTGCCATATATATCCAACCACCACCTATCTAGAAAAAGATAGAGGCCTCTAGGCTAGTGGGATGTCTGGACCAAATTACATCTACTCAAGGACACTTTACTCTTCAGTGAATTCAATTAATAATATTTCTAAGACCTAATATGCACAAAATATTCCCAATAACTAAATTATTTCTAATAACATCATTTAAAACCCAAGGACAAGTATTATGGTTGCTAAATATTATGGAGTCATCTCTAGCCTGAAATATAAGGCTCTATCTCGTAGAAATAATTTATCACATAAATTTTTAAACAAATTATTCGTAATTCATAAATAATTTACTAAGCATGAATATTATGTATTTAAAAAAATAAATAACCATTTTATTTATTTTAAAAAATGTGAGTATAAATATAAAATATTCATATTTAATTTAGGCATGTAAAATCACATTTTACAATGTATTGAACTTATTTTTTATAACCAATTTATAAACTATAATTCAATTTATCAAAATAATTTTGTAGTCTTTTTATGGACCCCCAAAACTTACACCATGACATAATCCTTAAAAATTTCATGTTTTAATAGATCCACTTCATCATTGAATTCGTCACAGTGTATGGTAAAACACACATACAAAATTCTTTGGTCCTATGAATGTGGGTATTTTTAGGTTCAAAGTGAATTATTTAAACGGTGTACTATGCTCATTACCATGTAGATTCCATGCCCCGATGCATGCTATTATGGATATAGAATTTATAACAAACAACCTCCACATAATACACTATGGAGTGGTAATAGTGAGTATTCCATTTTTATAGTCCCCGGGAAAACATAGGGGACACCATGTCATGGTAACGATAAATTTTCTTCAAAATATTATTGAATCACATGATTTATTCTTTCAAAAATGAGTATTTGATACCACTGTTATGATTTAGGGGATCATCACATGATCATTGGTAGTATAATAAAACCCAATCATGACTTGATATATCTTCAAGAAATCAAAATGTGTAAGAAACATAAAAATAACTCATGCATGTATTACGTGTAATGTAGCCTCTAACTTCTTCTTATTTGATAGAGTATATTTGATGATGACCACCAAATATTAAAACGAAGTTTTCTTGCCTTTTAGGAATTACACTATCCTTAGGATCTATAGAATTTCAGGTAATAATCATAAAGGTAAGTATATTCAAAAATCTATATGTCAAGATTGTGGAAAGAAACACCAAGGAAAATTATTCAAAGGTATGTGAATATGTTTCAGATGTGATAATGAAGGTCATAAATCAATATCATTCCCTAGAAAAAGGAATCATCCAGTTGACTCCATGAGAGGGAAAGTATTTCTTTCTAAAGGATCAATTGAATGTTTTAAATGTGGTGTGCATGGTCATTATTAAAATATATGTCCTACGAAGAAGGTTCAGGAGTGGGATCAGTAGGACCATACAAATTTATGTTTACCAATTCCTAATTCCATTCTAATTGAATATGTGGAAACTAAAAATAACCTATGAATTGTATGAATTGTTTTTTAGTTCATGTTTTGACATTACTAAAATATTAGGACATTATGCATGATTTTTTAAGGAAAGAATTATAAAATAATAAGATAGAAAAACATAGATAAAGTATCATGAAGAATGTTTGATGATTAAGATGGAAAAACATGTATAAAGGATCATGAAGAATGTTTGATAATTAAGATGTCAAAATTTTAGGAATTGAAGAGTTATGTTGGATCTATGGATGATGATATGTTTAAATGTATTAATTATAGAATTACTTCGGAAGACTTTTTCTAGTATGTGTAACCATGAAGTTTGATATGTGAAAATTTTATTCAAGAAAGAATTATCTTTTCTTGTGTGGATATAACGGATAACCTTAGGGATTCATATGAACTTTTTTTAGAGGTGATAAATAGTTATTACATTTTGGGATGTAAAATGAAAGGTTTTAGATAACCTTTGAGGATAAAATAGGTTATGGTTATTTTTTAGGAAATTATATTATTTTTGATAATGTTATAAGAATGATATGGTTTTAGAAAAAGTAAAAATGGTGGGATGGGTGACAACCCATCGCGTCTGGAAAGGCCATGGGAATTGAACCCACAACCAAAGTGCGATTGTGATTTACCTCCTACCACTAGACTACGTGAAGTCTATGGTTGGAATGACTAATTATCTTTAGTTAAATAATTTTATAGATAAAGAATAAGTTGATTTTGGATCTTATGTTTTATCAAATGGATATCATTAGTATTGGAAAATGATTTAGTGACTAAGTGATAAAGGTTATTTTGGAAGATGTTTTCTTTTTTAGGTAACACTATATGCCTAAGGAAAATAGAATACTTTGGGATTTCAATTGAGGAGTAATGGTGGAATTTTATTTTGGAAGAAACTATGTTTTTGAAATATAGTGATTTGGGTTATTTATGTAAATTATTAACCTTTCATAGAGATTATGTGATTAGTTTAATTAATTTTCATAATGAGAATTTAAGAGTAGCCAATGTTATTTAGTGATAAATATTATGATTTCTGTTGAAGACTATGGGATCGAATCCTTCTAAATTTTGGCTCTCAAAATTAGTTTGGATTATTTTGAATAATTTTAAGGACAATTTTTTATTGAATGTTCTTCATTGAGATTTGGGTATTGTTTGTTAAATTATGGAGATTAAGAGTAGTATTTATTTTTATAAAATACTATCCTTTTGGGTATTTTCTGATCTTGTACTAACCATTTTGTTTTTGGTTCATTTATAATGACAGGGGAAATATATAGTTAATCATTTTTAAATTATGTGATTCTATATAAGTTGATTATAGTGCTTTTTATGTGACCCAGTCATCTTGAATACTCATTGTTTAGAGAAAAGATCAGATTTTTGTATAAATTTAGAAAAGGATGAAAGTATACATGAAAAGTAAGTATGTTTCTTTATATTCTTAGTCAATTTAATAAATAAATTCCTCAAATTTATGAAAAGGAACTTAAAACCAAAAAATTTATGTTTAATTTTCCTACTGAGAAATCAAATACCATTTAACCAATCACAATTTTGTGATTTTATGGTGGTTAACTTTCTCCTAATCATGTTTTCTATAACTCTCCATCAAAACTTGATGATTATTCTCTTTTTCAAATCTATGTTTTCGTACATGGAATCCTAGTATGGGTTATCTCGAGTAACCTTTGTAATTCTCTTTGTTTCTTTTAAAGTGATAGTTTTATTGACTCTTTTTATGATGTGGGACATTCAATTAAGTTTCCAACTCTAATTTTAAAATCATGAGGATGTAATTTCCAAAAGGGGGAAAGGATGTATTGACCAAGGTATTTATAGAATAATACTTTTTCATATCAATTAATATTTTTGAGTAAAATATTATTTTTATGTTAAATATGAATCTTTCTTTGATATAATACTCAACATGCAACAATGGGTTTCTTTTAAATCTTATGTTGCACACAGCTTTGAGTTATAACGAAAAATAATATAATAATAATAATACTATTTTTAAATGGTAATTAACACATAGTCGTTGTAATTCTAGGACTGAACATAAGTAACTAAATTATGATTACACATGTTTCTTAAATTTCTTTACATTTATCCAATACATTTTAGAGGCTTAAAATAATAATTAATCTAATTTTGAGCATGATATACTCTAATATTTTTTAAAAGGTCGATTTACCACCTTTTGATGACGAACCCTATTTAACTCTAGTTTTTGTAACTTTTAAATTTTCTATTTGAAAAAATAAACTTATTATTTATAATTGATCCATCAAAATTTACTTTGGGTAAAAAAATTTATTTTTCTGATAAAATTCATTTTTAATGAATAGTGAAAAATACTGCATTTTAATTCAAAAACTATCTTTTCATCTAATTTATTTATATGACTATATTGTATTTTTAAAAGGTTTAAAAGTGTAATTAGATTATATTTTTATCATTTATTCCAATTTTTATCATTGTAAATAATTTCACATTAAAATTGGACATAAACACATGTCAATATTTTAGTAGTTTTTACTTCTTTGAAACACGCTTTTTGGTTTTGAGAGCGGGAATTAATTTTAAATTAATTTATTCAACTTTTTTGTTTTGAATTTGAATAAAATGATTCCATATTTGGAATCGAGATTTCCAAATTGTGTAAATAGTTACCTTTTATTTTTATACATTATGAATAGTAACTTCAGTAAATATCTTATTTACTATGGTTAAAGGGTGAATCTGGTAAATAAGGGTAAAAAATAATGTTATAAAAATATTAAATTATCCTAACACATGTCCTAACCCTTTTTATGAGATATTTCCAACCATTGGAATCCTTTGGTTGATTTTAGGACCCCATGGAGCCACTTGTGTCTGAAAATGAAATTTAATTACTTTTAATTTAATGTTAAGGAAAATATAACCTAAACATGTATCTTTTACTAAAAATATTTTTACATGGGGTTATATAAGTTATCTATTTGACTATAAATAATAATTATAAAGATAAAAATATTTCCAAAATCATGGTATTTTATTTAAAATTTTTAGACATAAAATACATAAACTTATTTATCACATAATAATGACTTAGTGATTTCCTCATTAATGATTGTTTTAAATAAATTAGATTATAAATATTAAAATAAATTTATTTTGAAATTTTTTATGTCATACAAAAATTTTATGGAATATTATTAATTTTTATCTTTTAATCAATGAATATTTTTTTAAATAATTAAGTTGTTATATTTTTTTAAGAAGTCGTGATATAAATAGTATAAACATTGATATAAATGAGGTTTTAAAACAAATATTATTTTATTAAATGATATAATAGTCCTAAAAATATAATATTCTCTATAATGACTTATCTAATTATTAAAATTTCATTAATGAATCAATTTATGTTCTATTGGAATTTTAGAGTTTCTATATTAACTATATACTATGAATATATAGAAAGACATGGTAAGAGTTAAATTAGTTAACTAAGTGTAAAGCTAAATGATAAGGTTAAATTTGAACCTGAAAATTTTATAAAACCTATTGGTTGAGATTTTTTAGAACAAAAATAACCTTATATTCTAATTAAATGGGTTTTGGACCTTTCTAAATCCAAATTAAGTTTATAATAAATAATATTTCAAGAAATTCCTTAATTGCCCCTCCTCCCTCTTATAAAAGGACACCACCTATAACCCTTACTAACACCTCTAAAGCCCCATTTTATCATCCCAAATCTACCCATATAATCTCCCAACATCCCTCTATTACTTTTATAAGCCTTAATTTTGGAATAAGTCAATTAAAGAAAGCATTTTATCTTAAATCAAAAGGAGTTACCCGATTTGAGGTAATGTCTTCTCTCAAGATTCTATCATTTATTTTCCTTCTAAAACCCCCTAAACTATATTTATTAAATTATTTTATAAAAAAACGTATATTAAATATACTATTTTGTTTTTATTAGAATGATTCTAAGTACACTTACACACACCTTTGTCTAATGGGTATATAACATACAATTTCTGTAGACGGTGAACTATTGCCTCACGAAATGATGATTGTTCAATATTCTACTACCACCTCTTATTGTGGAAATTATGATGGAACTGTAATTTTATATGATATATATGATATATATTTTATCTATATTCTTCTTTAATTTTTATTTACAACATAACTTTATGATTTTCAGGTTGTATAAATATAATAATTTCATTTGAGGAAGTGCGGACTATCACCCCCTCAAAGTGATATGACTCATTCTTGTTATACATGGAACATATAAAGGATGGAATTAATGAACTTATGTAACATATATAATATAGATATTGTAATTTAATTATAATATACCTATGTATCATTTATTTTTCATTCCCTTAAATATGAAAAAGAAATGAAAGTACTGCTCCTGCGTAAGTACGGTTTACCGTCTCCATGAACGGTGAATTTCATTTCTTATATCCAAATATCATGGACTAATATGAATACATATATAATGGATATATATGGTATATATATAAATATTATATATAAATCATTAGTATCATTCTGAAGATAATGGATGTTTGACCACATAGACAATTTGTAATTATAAAAAGTTCATTTTTGACTCAAGTACCAAATATCGGCAAAACCATAAATAATTATATAATGTTTATAACGTGGTAATAAGTAGTATAAAAGAAATAATAAAATTTAAAAAGGTTCTTAATCAAGTATAAATTAACTTAAGTTTATTATTTAGGAAGAACAATGAACATACCTGACAACTCGGACTCAAGGTAAGGGAACCTTTCACCCCCCTCTTTTAGTCAAAGACTTCTTTTATATTATGTATTTTAATTTCCATTTTTATTATATTAGGATATTATATTATATATCTTCATTTATATTTATTTTATTTCCAAGTGATGAGAGACCCTTTTCTCTCCTATCAACTCATTTTCTGAATTTTAAAGCGACTTTGTTAGGCTGCCAAATTTTCATAAGGGACTTCATCTCAATATCCTTTCATTGAGGTATGTCTTGATAATAAAAACATCCTTCTTTTACACGGTGTATAATAAACCGCTTTGACTTTTACTTTTATTCAAAGGGAATATTTTATCTAAGAAGTATTTTACTAAATAACAAATGAAATTTTTTTTAACATATGTGATGACAATGACCTCTCCGCTGTCGTAATTGTTATTTGGCTTCATCTATAATCCTTATTGTTTTTTAAAGGAAAAAAATAAACCCCTTATTCCATTTTTTGGTGTTTTGGTATTCAAAATGGTTTTTGAAATGGATTTAGTATTTCGATGTCTTGAAATGATTTATTTTGATTTCAAATGAAATTTTATTATTAAAATGTTGATATGTTCAATATTTTATGTGTTATGATTATATAATGGTACTCAGAAATTTGACGGGTGGTTACGTGATAAACCAAATAACGGGTGGTTATGTGATAAATCAAATTACGGGTGGCTTTGTGATAAACCAAGGATATATGGTTACGTTATAACCTCCAATGCATTGGTTATGGAAGTCAGTTGTATAGCTATTCTATTTAGTGATATATGTGGAAGTTGATTGTATGGTTATTTTATTTAAGTATTGTTTGGTCCCAAGTTACATTTATATGTTATATGTTTCATTCTACTAGATTTTGGTAATATTTTAGTTAAATAAAGGGTAATCAATGAGCTTATATTCAGTGAAGTATTTTTACTACTTATTAATGGTGAAAATTATTACTTTATAATAAATTATTCATAGTTTTCATGTTATTTAAATACTAACAGTTTTCTTCTTTATGTATCCCTTACTGAGATTTTTATTCTCATCCCAAGTTTTGAAATATTTTTCAGATGATATAAACAAGAATAGAGTCAAGGATGGGATCAATGAAATGTTATGTTGTTAAAACATGAAACGATGTCATGTTTTGTTTTAATGATTTTTTGTTTTATGAAAAAACAAATAGACAGTGATTTGAAGTGTCTACTTATAATATTCAATATATTATATATATGTTATGACCTAATTCGCTAAATCTTTAAACCTAAAAATATCTTCAATGTGAATTATTAACTTAATTCAAGATTATGTAATGTTTAAGGTTGGGGCCTTATATTTAATGATTTGAAAATTTAAAGGAACGTATTGATAATATATCATATATAATTTTTATTATCTTTAAGAATATAGATTTACAGGAAGAAAAAAATTTATAATGTGTTATTAAAATTTTAAGTAATAAAATATTAGTTTATTTCATGAAAAATATGGTTAGAATGTTATTTTATTTATTTTATGAATTGAATTAGAAATAATATTTCATGTTATGGATAATAATGATTATCTTAGGAAGAGGAAATCTCATATTGGAATTTAAATTTAATATTGCTGAAAAAAAAATTAATAAATATTAATTTAATGATGTATCACATGTAGTAGATAATAGTATTTTGTAATCTCTATGATTATTAAAAGGAAATTAAAATAAATAATTTCATGTCTTAGAAAATGTTGTTATTAATGATGTAAAAGGATTATCATATAAAGTTCAATAAAGTTTTGATGATATGGAAATTGTATATTGTAAGATTTTATCTATTTATATTTTCACATTATATATAATAAGGATAATTATTCTAGAAATTATTCATTTGATAGAAAATAATAATAGTTTACTGTAATTTTAAACTTCTTAAATACCATTAATGATAATTATTTTACAGTTTTGTATATTAGAGAATTGAAATGGATATTGTCACATGTGTTATTAATATTATTCTTTTACTAAATAATATTATTGCAGGTGTAGAAATTTATTCATGACTATATATGATTATCACATGATTGAAATGAATTATTAAAAATGGAAATATTATTGCATGTGGATATTTAATATTCATTATTGGAATATTTTGGATGTTTGGTCAGAATCCTTTGATATAAATATGATTTCCTCTTAACGTTTACTATATAGTGTGTTATCTATTAATGTAGTTTTTAATCATGGTTGATATATTTGGAAATTAAATAATAACTTAAATTTGATAATTCATTTTATAATAAAAGAGTCATGTTGAAAAAATTATCATCAAGTTTTTTGATATTTAAAATAACACCTTAAGTCGGGACACAAAATTAAATAAATAATAACTATCCTAAGTAATTTTTTTGCCTCGTTTTTTTAGTTTAATTCATTATTAAATGGTCAATTAAATACGGTAATAAAAAGTTAATGATTGTTTAAATCATTTCTTTTGGGATGAGTGATAATGTTGTCATTTGATAAAGGACGGAATTATTTGTTTGATTCGCCTATAACTGTCTTTGAAATTTTGTGTGGAATAACACATTTAATATGAATTAATTATATATGGATTTATATCCTTGATATGATTAATTCATAACATTGTGTGGTCAGAATACTTGACGATTAAGGGTAGATTCTTCCCGAGGTTGTAATGGTGGAACAAGGTGCTGGTTATGATGATAATGGAGTCATGGTGTGCCAGTTTTGGTGATGAGGTTGGAAAGGGATTTTGGATGTGATATTAGGTTCAATTTTGTGGGACTCTAGGGAAGTTGGGACAAGTTTAGAGTGGGGATTTATAATATATACTTATTTCTAGTTTTATTCATATTGAATCACCTGAAAAAAAGATTTTATTTATATAACTAGTTTTAAACTACAGGATGTAGTTTGGTGTTATGAACTATGAGTAAATATTTTAAGTGGGGGTTTTACCAAAAAATTCCAGTTAGAACCAAAATATTTTGATCATTTAATAAATAAAAAATAAAAAGTAAACAAGGATGTGTGAAGTGTTAAATGTAGGGACTTTCCCTCATACATAAAACAATATAGTTAAATATTATTTTCATAATTATAATCACCATTAGTTTCCCACACATATATAAAATTAACTTTATTGAATATCCTAAGGATCTCTGCAATGGTACCTTTTGGAACTTTAGAAGAAGATCTAGTACACACGATCCTTAGTAGTTTATAATATTACTTTTGTGTCCTTCTCTTAAAATGAGTAGGAGTGAATCCCTTACTTTCGACCACCTTATTATTTCCATTTTGATAGCATTCTTAAATAAGGAATGGGCACCACTACCCTAATCCTTGAGAGGAGTGTTTTCATTCACCCTTTTATCTTCAAAGATGTTTCCCCACTTACCATATATTCTTGAATAATTGATGAAATTATAGATATCTTGATGAAAACCAACATTTTTTTAGAATCAATTTTTTTGAGACCACTATCCTATGGATCCTATCATGAAAGATCATATACCACCAACTATATTCATCCTTACCCCAAAATCTAAGGTTGTGTAAAAGTTGCCTATAATATAGTACATTAAACTGCCTCATGAGTATCTTGTTCAGTAGGATGAAGCTCCTCATTAACCTCACCTTCTTGATGACCAGTATTTTGATTAGGTAGAGCCCCCTATATATCCATTCCAGCATCCAAAGAAGCCTCCCCTGCACCAGAATCCCAAGATTTACCAGCCTCATTAGAAATAACACCTTCCTTGTTGCTATTATTTCGATTTTCCAATGCTTAAACAATCATATTTTCTTGGTCTTGTTTCCTATATAAATCAGCACTATGAACTTTCAAATAACATGAGGAATAGATCACCTCCTTATGACACTTCTCCTTCAAGTGCCCAATCTTCTTGCATCAATCATAGAAATCAGGTGACTTATCATATTTAATTTTTGAGATTAATATCATCATTTTTTGTTGAAATAAAAACTTTTTCAGTGAGTATAGAGGATAGATCTACCTCAAAAATATACCTTTCAAATTATCCAAACTGATCCTCCTCGGTATCATTTCCATTTTGATGGGTGCTTCAATCGGTGAGGTGATATGGAACAAAATTATTGGGTTCCATAGAATTTAGTTCAATTCAAAGAAACAAATATAAACTTTCTTTTTGATATTTATAATATAAAGTAGATTAAAATTGGCATCCCAATATTAGATAAAATTCATACATAGTTTTAGATCTATCGAGCCACACCCCCATGCTATCCTTTTTAGATCCTCAGATAGGAAGAGAATATGAAAACAAACTGTGGACAATTATAATGAATCTTTGTTCATCAAAGCCCTAGACTTCTATAAGTCAGCATTGAAGATCATACACCCTCTATAGTTTCATTATTTAAGGAAATACAACCCCAGTAATGGTAGATAAATTACAAATCTTTATTCTATCAGTAATTTATTCCTAGTTGGAAAGAATGTGAGCAGTTGATCCCCTTTTTATAATACGATCTATGTCCCCTTCTTCAATAGAGACAAAATGTATTTTACTTCTATTGACCATAGTCATAGACTCTTTTGAGGGTTAAGAAAATATATCCTTCCCCTCCATTTATGCTCCCACCTTCAGAATAGGTCTAGTGAGGTTTCCACCCACCATAAGATCAATATCTATGTCTCATGGAAACTCCATAGAAACTACAAATCCCTTTCCCCCTAGAGAGCCATGAAGTTTCTGTGATAGCTCCACCCCAAGCACCATCTAGTGGTTTCTTTATCTAATTATTATAGTACCTATATATTTATTAAATTATAATTAATTAATGAAAGAATGATATTGGTTCTTGATGCTCACTTATGATGATGACATACTTAGAAATAAAAAATAATAATTAATAAGGTCATTAGTACTTATCTTCTAAGAATAAAATATTAATCTTAGAAAAGAAAATGGTTTAATATTAATTAATGGACAAATAATTAGTTAATATTGAACTTTAGGTTGTATGGTTGTTTGATATCTAGTACATAGTAGTGATAGTAGAGTGTCTTGTATGATTATAGCTGTATATGAGTCTGTGGTGAGGTAGTTTCCCTAAGTGTGGTTGTGAGATATATCTACTCAATATATTTTATTATTTCATACACACCGTACCCATTTTGGAAGACCAACCGATGACCAAAGGGTCTTGGGGTGTTTTCCACAACATTTAGTTTAGCGAGGATATATATAATTGAATACCCCCTCTCCCCCACTCTCTATTAGACTATAATATCACGTGTGGGTGTGCACAAGGGTGATTTCTCAAACATGTATGTTAAGGTTTGTGATTACATGAGGATATTTCACATGTATATATGTGGTTATGGTTCCTCTGACTTCCCACTAGTGTATGTACATGGGTTTTTATGGATTAAGGTGTAATGCATGTACACTGGCTATAGTGGCTTCAAGACATACACTTGGTTATGGATTGGGTAGTAATGATGATGAGATGTATTTTTTGATTGATTACAATATTAGATGTTGGGTATTAGATAGGACTATGGTATGTATGTCCTAGTCTTGACTGAAATTAAGGATTACATGATTATTATGGAATGGATGAGAGATCATGATGTGTGACATTTGGGTGTGAGAGTGGAAAATTAGTGGGGAAGTGGTTTTAGGTTACCCATTTCTATATATATATATGTGTGTGTGTGTGTGTATTTTCTGAATATTATAGTTATACATATTTGTGTAATTTGTTGAACGAGCCTTGGAGAAGATGGGAAAAGAATAGTAAACATGTTTAGGTGATGATTTAGTTTCAATTGTTTTCAAATTGGGATTTAGTATGCTTCTTTCATATTTTTCATGAGAGGTTTCAGGGAGGAACCTAATGAGTATACATTATATTCTCATCCTATGTATATATGACCTATTTTTTATGTCATGAGGGTTGGTTCATGATCAAGCTAGACATTAGTAGTATAAGGAGTTGTTCAGGAGCATTTGGAGATTCATATTCATTGCCAAGGATTATCTCTTTAGTAATTTCTTTTTAGGTGTATTAGTTGTGTATTAAATTACATCATGTATTGGGATTGATTCTTTTTATATTAAGAGTATGAGTTTTTTTGTGGTTGATTCCATCTTATCTATTACTACTCAAATCTTTATGAGGAAAATTTCTATCATGTGTGTGATTATATACCCTCAGTTCTTGTCACCAACCCATTGTCTATTTGAAGAAGTATTTGGACATCATTATCTCACTATCTTCATTTCGAGGCTAGGAGGGGTTCCTCTGGAGGGATAGGGTCATGATGGTGTCGTATCAGAGATGATGGTTGAGAGATAAGATGGATTTTTGAGTTATGAACTATTGAGGATGCATGGGTTAGTAGGTTAATATTACCAACTTGGATTAGTACATATTGTAAACAAGGGAGGCTGGTTGGGATATGAGATTTTAGGTACCCTTGTAATCCACTATGGGAAAAATGGTCTTTTTGTGACGGGTTATTTGCAATGGGAATATATCACGTCGCAAAGAGTCTGTCGAAAAGATTATTTGTAATGGGGACATCAACCCGTCACAAATAACTAGTTATTTGTGACAGGATAAGGGGTCCCGTCACAAAAGGTTTCCCACAGTTTTCATGCCAAACTGTGGGAAGGGTATTTGTGACGGGGGGGTTCTTCCTGTCGTAAATACTCGGAGGCGGTAAATACAATTTGTGACGAGGATATGCCCTCTTCGCAAATACTCTTTTGACCGTCAACATTAATTAATGCGTCTGAAAGTATTTGTGATGGGGGGTTATTCCCGTCACAAATACTCGAAGGCGGTAAATACTATTTGAGACGGGGATATGACCCCGTCGCAAATAGTAACCATTTGCGACAGGACCCGTCGCAAATACTCTTTTGACTATCAACATTAATTAAGGCATCTGAAGGTATTTGCGACGGGACCCGTCGCAAATACTCTTTTCACCGTCGACCGTAATTAATGCGGCTCAAGGTATTTGCGACGGGATTTCCGTCGCAAATAGTCCCATCACAAATAATCTAACCTATGTATACCCCCATCCATTTTTTTCTTTCTTACTCTCTATTTCTACTTTCTCTCTCTCTCTAAACTCTAATTTTAGAGTTACGATTTCTCTGCGTTATTTTGTTTACCGACAGGTTTTGATGTCGTCTACACCTATAAGAGATCACGTTTAAAGGTATTTCTGTTTTATTTAATTTAATATTTCTTTCATTTTTTATATAAATTTTAATTATTGTTAATTAGTTGTAATTAAATTAGATTTAGATTGTTTTTTATCAGTATTTATTTGTAATAATAAATATGAAATTATTAGTGCTAATTAGTTATAAATAGTAATAATTAGTAATAATAAGTAATAATTTAAAGTAAGTAGCAATAATTAGTAATAAATAGTAATAATTAGTAATAATCAGTAATAATTAGTAATAATTAATAATAAATATTACTAAATATTAATAAATTGTAATAAATTGTATTAATTAGTAATAATTAAAAGTGAATAGTAATAATTGGTAATAATTACTAATAATTACGATTAATTAGGATTAATTAGTATTAAATAGTAAAAATTAGTAATAAATAGTAATAATTAGTAAAAAATATTAATAAATATTAATAAATATTAATAAATAGTAATAAATATTTATAATTAATAATAAATAGTAATAAATAGTAACAATTAGTAAAAACTAGTAATAAATAGTAATAAGAAGTAATAAGTATTAAAAATTTGTGGTAATTAGGAAATGCTTGAAAAATGAATACAAACATCAGGAAAAGGTGAATTCTTATTAATTTTTTAATTAATTTTGTCATCATTTTATATACTATTTGTAAGTTAAATTCCTTATCATTTTTATCTAATAACTAATTATTTTTTTCACAGATATTTTGGGAAGTCATGTTTTGTTTTCAACTATCTGCAATATGCCATAAAAGAGATAAAATGATTCTTTCTTCCAATGAAATCATGTTTTCCATATTCATCGTCTTTCTTTGTCGAACTACCAACACTACATATTGATTCGATGTTGTTAACCGAAAAACCATTCTCATTTTTGAAGGACATGAGAGTAAAAAAAAAGCTCATGTGCCCATTGTGGTGACTTCTCCAGATATAATGGGCACATGAGTTTATTCTCCTCTATTGACTTACAACAATGGGAAAAAAAATTGGCTACGAAATTTGAGTTAATATGTAGTGTCAGCTGTTCGACATAGAATGAAAATGGAAATGTGGTTATATTGGTAGTTAGGATTGTTTTGAAACTTTGGGATGTGTACGAATCAACCACACTTTAATATGACACACGTTGTGATCGATATATACCGGGGCAAACAGAATGTGACGTGTCGATGACAGCATCAGCAGTAAGAATAGAAGATCCATCGTTTACTGGAGCAACAACACCAGCAGATGATGATGTACATGTGTTATCTGACTCATGGTTTAGTGTGTTTTTTATATTTTTGTGAATATTGGTTTTTTATTATTTTATTACTTATTTAATTTTTTAATATTTTTTTACTTTATTATTTATTTATTGATTTATTATTTTGTTAAAATTATTTATTATTATTATTTTTATATTTTTCTAAATATTAAGGTTTCTATTATTTTATTATTACTATTATTCAATTTTATTAATATTAAAAATATTATTTTTATAATTTTATTATTATTATTTTTTATTTATTTGTGACGAGCCCATCGAAAATAGTATTTACAAATATTTTTTTATAATTTTTATAATTTCATTATTTTTTTAAATTTTTATGATGGGCCTGTCACAAATAACCTTTTGCGATGGGCCCGTCACTAATAAACTTCTACGACGAGGCCCGTCATAAATGAGTTATTTAAAAAACTCGGTGAAAGTATTTGCGACGGGAGAATTTCCCGTCGCAAATACTACTTTTTTGCGATGGACCATTGAAAAAAAAAGTATTTACCCGTCGTAAATACCCATTTTCCCCGTAGTGATTTGACACATGGACCTTCAAGTTTACTATACATGCTATGTGAAGTGATACTGCTTTAGGGTAGAGTCATAGAAAATAATCAGGAATCATTTCTATATTTACATGTGTTTGAATTGTATAGACAATGGGGAATATGTTAAAAATGAATTAATTACACAACCTTAATTAATTTCTATCCTAGGTTGGAGTCCCAAAAAAAATTTACAGGAATGGCTCCATATTGACATCCTCATCAAGTTCATTATAAATACATTCCATATTATGTGTTAGAAATCACCGTAGTGTGGAAGTGAATGGTGAAATATATTAGAGGTGGACACTCTAGGATTTATAGTTCCATAGTATGTTTATGTCTGAGGGATATATTTCAGGTCATGGGATAGACATTTAGAACATGTTTTTTCATGGTAAATCTTTATTATTTTCAACTTGACATCTTATTTGTTCCTAATAATCCTTAAAACTTATGAAAAACATTTGAAAACATTTTATTCAAATAAAAATATCAATAAAGGACTTAAAAAATAATAAATAAGATTTTTATTACATTTTAAAACCATGAGATCTTAAAATAGGGTGTTCCTTTAACTTAATAAACTTTGGGCTCAAATAATCATTTAATTACATAAGAAGTCCTATTTATTGCCCAAATATTTTCATAAAAAACTTTCTAAGAAAATATAGAGGTAAAATAATAACTATGAGGATTTCATAGAAACAATATAACTTTTTATCTTAAAAGGTAATAATCATTCCTTTAAAATAAAAGAACATTAGCTTGCCTTTTGAAATCAAATGATTTTCATGAAAACACATTAGTAAGAATAGAAAGTCATGTAGGTGCCCTAGGATATTATCTTAATATAACCATTTAAAGTAAAATAAACAATATATTCAACTTACATCATAATTCTCTAGAGAATATAGTCATTACTCAATGCATTGGAGAGCTATATCAGACTCACCCATCATCATGAGCTATAACGGGATCACCCATCATTAAGATCTATATTGGGATCACCCATTATCATGTGAAATATTGGGATCACCCATTATAAGGAGCTATATCAGGCTCACCCATAATAATAAAAAATGTCTAAGTAGCATAAATTTTTTTAATCTTTCACCTTTTTTATTATAAATCCCTTGAAAAAATCTTTTGAATCCATATGAAAAACACTTTCCAATATCAAAATACCCTTTTCTTTTGAAAAATAATTTTCACAACTAAGATACCCAAAAAAAGGGTTAGATGATTTTTCTTTGAATAAAACATGGAATAGTATAAATTGATCCAAATCATAAAATAATGTTTATGGTGGCAAGAAAAGCTATTGGCACCGTATATGTTAAAATAGAACATTTATTCTACCTTTTGTAAACAAATTCAAAATGTTCCGTAAAAATATTCCTTTGAAAAAGCTTTATCATAAAGTCAAAAATTTCCTTTACAATTCATTAATGTTCATATAAATACATTAGTAAAATAATTTTAAGATTATTGACATGGAAGAAAAATATCAATAAAATAAATCTTTAAAAAATTTAAAATTAGGTTTTAAAAGTAAATTGTCCCTTACCTTAAGACTGACTCACCACGTATGTTATTTATCCACCGGAATAATACGATTATGATAATTAATTAATTATTTCATAAAAAAAAATCAAGTTTATTATTCATTTTATTTTATTTATTAAAATGTAATATTTAATTACTTAATAAATTAAGTTTGCATCATACATTTTGATAATATTCAGCTTATATGTCTAAAATGACTTTGGTAAGTTGACTATAGTCAAATAGGTCATTATTACATAATCTAAGGAATAATAATCATGAAATAAATTTAATTTTTATACATAAATTATACTTTTAAAACAAACCATGAATGATGGTTATGAAAAATTAACTACATTGCAATAATGGAGATGGTAGGTCGTACGTACACATGAGTAACATTTTCATTTTTCAGTGAACATGAGGAAATGGAGATAAGTATTATTTAATCTTTATATAATTATGATTATATTATAAATAAAATATTATTTCTTTAAATATAGTTATATATAGTATCCATGTGATATGGTCATGAAAAATGAATCACATTGCTTCGTGGAGGCGGTAATCCACACATTTGCAAGAACAACGTTATCAATTTTAAATGGATAAAAAAGTAATAAAATAGAGTAAATATTATGTTTATAGAATTATAATTATATCATTAATATAATATATATATATATATTAAATCCATCATTATAATCATCTATGAGAGGTGGTGCTGGAAAATGAATTACATCAGTTTGTGAGGTGATAGCTTGTTGTGCACATGAATAATGGTTCTATTTCCCATTTGATGGATGAGGAGATGGATATGGGTTATTAAATTATTATGATAAAATATAATTATATGTAATATATTTTTTTTATTATTTTTTCATGGTTTAATAATATTTGAATGAATTAGAAAAGGAAATAAAACGAAAACACTCGGTTAAGAACTATACCTCTTCTTCAGAAAACCTAATTTTCATTACACATTAATCCCTATAATATTTGATATTATTCCCAAAATTATGCCTCTCGAACATGGCAAAGGGTTGAATAGACCAAATGGATCTTTAAGTGTCAATAGAAGAGGAGATGGGGTGCCCTTTTATAAGTGAGGGGAGGGGCATTCTTAGAATTTCTTAAAGTACTAAATTAATATTCATGGAAAAATGGTTCCAAATGGATATAATTATAATATAAGATGATTTACTATCATAATACAATATGTAAAATTTAGGGGATTTTTTTACCCTTATCACTCTGTTTAACTCATGTTAACCCTTTTGACAATTACAATGATATCAATGTTTTTTAAATTTTTAGGGTCAAGAATAATACAATAAAGAGACAAGTGACCCATAAATGGGTCATGGTTGATATTTTAAACCATATATCGTTAACTAGTAAAAATATATAATTTTTATGAATTTTAAAACATTTAATAAAATATTTTTGTATTATAAAATATTTTTTATTATAAAATATCCTTCGTGTTTTTTTTTTTGAAATGCATGAAATATTATAATATAACATGTGCCTAACTCAAGTAAAATGGTTCCAAAATCAAATTTATTAAAATATAACGAGTATATGTTATTAATATAATCATCAAATAAATTTTATATATTTTTTTGATATTATTTTAAGCCTTATCTTTTGGTTTAACAGCTTGGTTAACCGATTTTAACCCTAACCATAGCCATGAATTTTTCAATATTAAAATGTTATCATTTTGCTTATAAGGTGAAAATTGGATCATAAATTTCCAAGGAATAAAATTTTAGACCATTTATAATCCAAATTTTCCAAATTTAATATTTTTTATGATTTTTAAAAAAATTAATAAAATATTATTTAACATAAAATATCATTAATTTCATTCCTGACACTATTTATTTAGTTAGATATTAAAGACTAGAAGATAGTAATGGAATTAAAATATAAAAATTTAAAAAATACCTAATATGATATATTTATTTATAAAATTAGTGGGAAATTATAAATAACCCAAAAAATAATTCTTTTAGACTTTTTAAATACATTTACTCGATTTTTATATTACTTGCACAAGCACCATGTCGACTTTTCGTAAGAATTAAAGGTAATTATTTAATCACTAAAATTTAAAAAAAATTACCATGATAAAAAATCATTAATATTTCAAATAAAAATTTATAGTTGCACATAATTTTTTTCATCCCGAACACAGAATATTATAGATATTAAAAGAAAGAAAGTGATATTTTTTACTTTAACTTTTACTTAAATATTATAAAGACCAAAATCAAATTAAAATGAAAAAAGGTCACATTTTAGATTTTTTTATGATTATGGATTAAATAGAATCATTAAATGAAAAATATTCAAATTTTTGAATGAATTTGAAGCCTTATCACAATAGGTTTAACTATAATCAACTCATTTTACTATTACCATGGTAATAAAAATTTAGTATGGTTACTGTTCCTAATGAACAAAAATAAAAGGGACCTATTTACCAAATTTAAACCTCCTTATTCCAAATATGGGATCCATTTTCAAGATTAAATATCTATAATTGGTATAAATTAACTTAATATAAAAACACAAAATGTAACGAAAGACAAATTTTTAAAAAAATGAACTTTTGGGTATAAAAATATTTTTATACCAAATTAAACCATAAAAATGGTTATAATTAAATTAATTATATTATTAATGATATAATAAAATTTAATTTATATTGAAACCATCTCTAAAATAAAATGTAACTTTGTAAATTCATTACAAATACATCATTATTCTTCACTATTCACTGGAAAATAAATCCTTTTAAAATAATCCCAAATTTTAATTCTAATAAAATATTAAAATTATGATTTAAAAAAGTTATAATTTTTATAAATTTCATTTTTTTTAATTTCTAGAAATTGATTAAAATATTCACTCAAATAATCAATGAAACCCATTTTTGAAGAAATAATATTTTAAAGAATAAAATTACTTTACTAAAAATTGAGTTCTTACTTCTAAGAATTTAATAATAAATTTTTATTTATTATGAACTATATATATATATTTCATAATTTATTTAATTCCATATATACTCATAAATTCAAAAACTATGTTATAATGGTCATAAAAATATAATATTTTAAGGTTTGTTTATGATCTGGGTTGCATGTGGTATATGATATCAAATATAGTTTTCTTTAAAAATATTGGGTTGTTAAATTCTCTCTACTCCATTAAATAAATAGTGTCATTTAAATTTTAACTTTTTCTTGGTAATCAAGGGTTTGATATTTAGAAAATCCTTTTTTGAAAATGCACATTCGAAAAAGGGTTAATAAATATTCATCTTGAAAATAGGGAATGGGGAATATAAGGTCATCTAAAATAACACTTAACTCGGTTTCCTAATATAATAAAATAAGTTTTAAATGAAAATATATACATGGAGAAAATAATTAGTGTCCAAATAATTATGGAGAGTGGTATATAAAATTGATCGTAAGAAATGGAATGATCATGATAAAGTTAATAACCACAAAACCATAAATCAATGAGGTGTGAAAAAGACTATCAGTTTAACATTAACGGATGTAATAGGATAATATTTTTTGTTCCAATGTTCTTTTCCTAGATTTCAGGAATTCTGTTTGCATCTGACTAATAATATAAAGAAATATACTTACTTAAAAAATATAATTTCATCCTTTAATCAATTTCGACTACAATCTTATCTTTTGATCCAAATTATGAGTATTCAAGATCGATTTTTTATGTCTAAATCACTAACATTAACTTATATAAGATCAAATAATCCACAAAATAATAACAAGTTGTTCCTTCTATCTTTAGATATTAACCAAAACTGAATTGGTCATCAAATGGAAAGATAATATCCAAAATTTATAAACCTTCATATGTAGAAATAAAATACTAAATTATATGTCCATAATAATAAAACTCAAGGCTCGCCTTAGATAATTTGATGAATAACTAATATTAAAATTCTTCAAAATATTACAAACTAAGTTTAAAACCTAAATAATTGATGGATTTGATCACATAGTATTCTAAGATTAATTTAATATACCTCTCCAATCAACATTAGTTGCTCTAATAGTCATATATCCAAAAATGTATATTCCTTAATCATGTAATCTCCAAAATTAAAAAATAACACAAAAGGTTCAATTTAGATCATTCTATAAAAACATTATTATATCTTAATTAACCATAGTAACTTCAAAATTAAATAATGTTTTAACTTAAAAGGTTATATCATACCCTTTAATTAACATATCTAAAAATATAATATAATTATTCCCAAGTAATCCTTCACATTAAAACTATGGTTTAAATATACCTCAACCCAATAAAACATCACCCAAAATATCAATAGTCCCCTCAGAATCCAATCAATTAAAAACTTGAAATACGGTTTCTATTCCTTTGAACTTATAATCAACCTTAAAACTATGATGGAATTTATAACTCTTAAGTTAACCTCTTATGAAAAAATATTGATCTTCAAATTTGTCTATACCCTGCTCTATTACCAACTATAATAGTCCATAATTTTTACCGATGGGTTGTAGTTGATACCTATCGTCACACTCCATGGGTGAATACACTTCCTAGGTGGGACTCATTCCACTATCCCTAGTGGTATCCCTTTCCCTATTAATCCCTTGGGCAGAGTTTCATTCTTCAACTAATGTTTACATGTGAAACTTAAAAAGAATAAAATCCCTTCATTTTGTTGAATACCAACTATAAGGAACCAATTTTAAAGAATTTATAATTTCATTTTTAATATATGTATTAATTTTCTAACATTAACAAAGATATTTTTAGGTTTAGTGTGTTATAGAATTAGGTTATAACTTTTACATAACAAACTCATACATTACACGATGGACACTTCCTATAAATATCCATTTTCCCAGAAAACAAGTCTTTTAAAACATGTTTTATTTTAATGAAAATGTTTATGATTTTTAACATGACTTCTTATTTTTTCCAACTCATCCATAAAACCTATGAGAAACATTTGAAAATTTGGTATGAGCATAAAAATATCATCAAGGGACATAAAAAAGAGAGAGAAAAAATTAATCCATTTTAAAACCATGAGATCATAAAATATAAATTTCCTTTAACTTAATAAAATTTGATCTCAAATAATCATTTACTTACACATGAAATTAGTTTTACTTCCCAAATATCTTCAAAAAAACATTTTATAAGAAAATATAAAGTCAAAATCATAACTATGAGTGTTTATTAGAAAACATTTAAACCCATGAAAAAAAATTCTTAAAACATACATTTTTAACCTAAAAGGGAAAAATCATTCCTTTTATATAAAATATCATTATCTTACCTTGTGAAATAAAATAATTTTCATGTAAACTCATTAGAAAGCATAGAAATGTCAATTATGTGCCTTGGGACATCATCTTTATAGAACACTTACAAGAAAAATTACACTTGGAATTAACAATATTTCCAAATTCCATCATAATTACTCAAATAACATAATAATTACCCAATGATTTGGAGCACTATATCAAGCTCACATATCATCATGAGCTATATCAAGCACACCCATCATCATGATATATATTGGGATCAACCATCATCATGATCCATATTGGTATCACCCATCATGTTAAGCTATATCAGACTCAGAAATCATTATAAACAATTTACGAGGACCAGAAACATTTTATGATTTCACCTTTTTAAACGTAAATTCCTTGAAAAACTCTTTTTATCTCATACACAAAACACTTTCTAAAATCAAAATACCCTATTATTTTAAAAAAATAATTTCAAAAATAAAATACCCAGTATAAAGAGAAAGAGAGTTTTTATTTGAATAAAAAATATAATTATATAATGGAATCCAAAACATAAAATAATGGTTATGGTGGTGGGAAATTCCATTGATGTTGTATATATTAAAATATAATATTCCTTTTCCTTTTTAAATAAAGTCAAAATGTACGGTAAAGATATTCCTTCTAAAAAACATTATAATAAAGTAAAAAAAATTCTTTATAAGTAACTCATTTTCATTTAAATACATAAATAAAATAATTTAAATAATATGGACGTGGAAGAATACTATTTAGAAAATAAATCTTTAAAACATTTAAAATGATTTTTTTTAAGTAAAGTGTCCCTTACCATGAGTCTGACTCATCACATGTGTTATTTATCCTCATAAATAATAATCTTATATTAATTTTTACCGTCTTGAGAACCTTTCTCAAATTTATTATTCCTTTTATTTTATTTAGGATCATGTTATATTTAATTACTTAATCAATTAGGTTCACATCACATCTTTTGACAATATTCGGCCCATATGTCCGAAGTGACATTGGTAAGTTGACTATGGTCAAAGAGGTCATTATTCCATAAAATTAAGAATAATAATAATGAAATAATTATAATTTTTATATATCAATTATACTTTAAAACTAAACATGAAATATTTTAATAAAAGATGAACTATGTTTCCATCATGGATATGGTAATTTGTATGTACACATAAGAAACGTTTCCATTTTTCAATGAACATGATGGAAATAAGGTAAGTGTTATTTTCTCTTTATAAAATTATTATTATATAATAAATATCATATTATTTATTTGAATACACTTATATATACTATCCATGTTATGTGTTCATGAAAAACAAATCACATCACTTCATGGAGGTAGCAATCTGCACATACGCATAAACGACACTATCATTTTTCAACGGTTGTAAAGGAAACAAAATTGATTAAATATTATATTTAAATAATGATAATTATGTAATAAATATTGTTTATATATATATATAATAATATTTTCATTATAATCAATCATGATTGATGGTTCTCTAAAACAAATTACATCAGTAGCAAGGCGGTAGTTTTTCGTACAAACAAATAATGGTTTCATTTCTAATTTGACAGAAGATAAGATGGATATAGGTTATTAAATTAACATTAAAACATATAATTATATTTAATATACTCTTTTTATTATTTATAAAGATTTAATGATATTTTAAATAGTTATAATAATAAATAAAATGAAAACGCTTGGTCAAGAACTATACCTCTTCTTCAAAAAACCTCCTTTGCTTTACCCCTTAAGTCCTATAATTTTGATATTATTTCCAAAATAAGAAATCTATAGAATGGGGAGAAAAATTAGGAATGGATTTGGGTAGGTATTGGATGTATCAACCGACTCTTTAAGTGTTGATACGAGAGGGGTTCCCTTTTATAAGTGAGGGGAGGGGCATTCTTGTAATGTATTAAAGTATTAAATTAATATAAATTAATTTTCATGAAAAAAATAGAACAGAATTGATATAATTTAAATATATTATGGGTTTTTTTTAAAATAATTCCATATAATAATATATGGACAATTTTAGGTGATTTCGTTACCCTTATCAGTTTTTTTAACCCCCTGATAACCCTTTTGACAATTACCGTGATGTCAATGTTTTTTACTCTTTAGGGGTCAATAATGTTACTATAAATGGAAAAGTGACCCCAAAGCAGAGTATTTTTTATATTTTAAATCATATATAATTAAATTTTATGAATATAGGATTTTTAGGAATTTTAAATCATTTAATAAAATATTTTTATTATAAAATATCATTAATTCCATCTTGGAAAATACATGAAATATTATAACATAAAATGTGTTTAACTCATGTAAAATGGTACCAAAATGATATTTATTCTAATATAAGTATAAAAGTTTCTTAATTTAATCATCCAATAAAATTTATATAGGTTTATATATTATTTTAAACCTATATTTTGGTTTAACCACTTGGTTAACCCATTTTAACCTTAACCATGACCATGACTTTTTCAATATTAAAGGGTTATAATTTTACTTATAAGGTGAAAATTGGATCATAAATTTCTAAGGGATGAAATTTTAAACCATTTATCATCCTAATTTTACTATTTAAATAATTTTATTATTTTTAAATAATTTAATAAAATATTATTCAACATAAAATATCAATAATGTTATTTTTGACTCTATTCATTTAGTTTGACTTTAAATATGAGAATATAGTAATTTATTTAAAATAAAAACCTTTAAAACATCTCTAATATATAATATTTATCTATAAAATTATTTTTCCACTATAAATCAACCAAAAAATATTACTTTTATTATTTTTTAAAAAAATTACTATATTTTTTTTACGGCTTGCAGAAGAACTGTGTCGGCGTTGCGTAAAAATATAATGTAATTATTTCATCACTAAAAATAAAAATTAAATTACCATGATAAAGAAAAATATTAATATTTCAAATAAAAAAATTTATAACTGAACATAAGTTGTTTTTATCTGTATCCCAAAATATTATATGTATTAAAATAATAAAAAGTGACATTTTTTACATTATCTCTTATATAAATATTATAAAGTTAAAAATCAATGTTAAATGAAAACAATTGTTAAATTTTATAAGTTTTAAGTATTATAGATTATATATACTCATAAAATTAAATAAAGGTAAGTTTTTTCATGAATTTAAAGCCTTATAACATTAGTTTTAACCCTAATTAACTCATTTTACATTACCATAGTAATGAGAAATTATTATGGTTACTATTCATAATGACCTAGAATAAAAGGGAACTATTTACAAAATTTGGAACTACTTATTCCAAATTCAGAATAAATTTTTTACGATTCGATTTTTGGAAGTGTCATAAATTAATTTAAGATAAAAACTCAAAATGAAATGAAAAATAGCTTTTCATAAAAATTATTGTTTATATATATAAAAAGTTTTTATACCAAATTCAATAACTAAATTGATTCCTATGAAATTAATTGGATTATTAATAATATAATAGAATTAATGGAACTTAATAAATTCTTGAAACAAAAAATATAACTTTCAATAAAAATTAGTATTTTTTCATCATTCACTGAAAAATCAATCTTTTCAGAAAAATACAAAAAAATCATCCTAATATAATTTTGATGTTTTGATTTAAAAAATATATATTATATTCATAAAATATATTTTTTAAAATTTCTTGAAATTAATTATAATATTCTCTCAAAAAAATCAATAAAATCCATTTTTCAAGAAAACTAGAACTCGTCGGTGTGTTTGCACAGTGATATCAATTAATGCTGTTAAAATTTATTCACTGTTTAGTTAAAAAAACATGATCCAATGCTAAAATAAAATCCATGTTCCGATGGAATAAAAAACATCCAGTAATAAAATTAAAAATCTCATCCACTACTCAAACTAAGTATATGTTCCAGTTTTCAAAATCATTTATCACAAGTGATATAAAGTAAAAGTAGAATAAACTAATAATTGATAAAAGAGAAAATAAATCACTTGTCATGCAATAGGAACTCATATTTACTTGGGGATATATACCAGTGTATCCATCATAGAACATACCACTTCTCAGAGATGACTATGATTAGGAACTCATATTTACTTGGGACAGTCCAGAGTTGACCACTTCGCATTTGGATGTTGACATTGAATCCCCAAGAAGTAATGGGTTTTATATGGATACAACACTTGATGATCCAATCAAAAAATTTAGTGGAGGTGGGACAGCATTATAGACCTTGCATAAAAAAAACCGTTGAAATGCCACACCCATCACTGAATATGGTAATTCATTTCCCATGGAATATTCATTAGAGTCAACATTTCAGTAGCCATTGTATCCTCCGGAAGGGTACCCTATAATTAACAGTAGCTTAAAAACAAAAAGAATGAAAGAATAACTTCTTTTGACCCAAAATAACCTAGACATGATATCGAGCATGTTAAACTATGGAGCAGATCAGAACATCATCAAGGATAAATTGGTGATGAGCATGGTGGAGAAGTGCAAGAACTTGATGCTTGATCTTCATTATATTATTCATATCATGAACAATGAATAGGGGTTATTTTCGAAGTTCTGAACATTCTTGACGAGCTGCAGCTATTGGTTTCTAGATTTTATGGATTAGTAGCTAGGGATAAACAACCTAACTTGGGTTAAGATTTTGTATAATAATCTAAATAAAGGATAGAATTAAACCAAAAATAGCATATGAAACATCTAAATCAGTTAGTCAACTCCCAATATTAATATAACTTTAAGATCTCATACCAATTGGTTCAAGAGGAAAGTTATCCTTACGGAGCTCTAAATAATCATGAAGGAAACCTTGGCCACTCTTTTTATTTACCCCATTATTATCTGATAAACTCTATATGTCATCATCTTGGTCATCTGTAAAGTCAAGTAAATGGGCATATTTTGAAAACATTTTGGATAAAAAACACCTGAATAAAATACACAAACATATAATGAAATTTCATACAACAATTGATATATCTACAAAGTATCGACCATAAACAAACCTTTTTATTGATATTCAAGGATTTTTTTGTGTTTTATGTTCAAATAATAAAGAAAATTCATACCTTTAGGCATATAAATATCCCTGGTATTCCATACCTACACCCCATCTAGTTATGAGTTTTTAACCCTTCTTTTCTTCAAAGTGATGAGTTTTTTAAGAGATTTAGTGAAAGGAAAAGTTTACTAAGAAAAAAATGATAATAATTAACCTGGGAATATGGAATAAACATAAATAAACAACAACTTATGATGAAGACATCACCTTGTTACAGTTCAAATCGTTTAAAAGATTCTATTCAGTAGGTGTTATATAATTAGGAGTTCTACATTCATGATAAGTTAGAAAACAAATAGGGGATAATATAATTAATCTAACCTGAAATTTTAATACAGTTATGACTAAATTAAATAGCCTAAATTTAATTTTATTGAAGTTGGGAAGAACTGGAAAAGGATAATAATAATCATATATGAATGAATTAACTTGTGTGCCACACAAATCCAGTGCTCTAATATAATTCATGTTTCAATGATCTTAAAAAATATCCACTTGTCTAATTAAAAACCTCATCCACTGCTCAAACATAGTACATGATCTAGTTTTCAAAAAAAAATCACAAGTGATATATATTAAAAATACAAGATAGTAATAACTAAGACAAAATAAAATGCTCTATTGCTCATGAATTTTCCCACTAATTATATATTCCATGATTTTTTATTTATTCAAAATCCAGTTATATCAAGCCTTATAACATTTTATGTAGTAAATAAACCCTGTATTAATATAGACTATATTGAATATATTGAAAATAGAAATTAGGGATATAGACTATAGTAATGTAGGTGGACTAAAAAAATGCAGATAGTTAATATTGAACATGATTAATATATAAACAGATATTAATATTTGACATAATCCTTAATCTAGACACAGATATTAATATTGAATTTCCAGAACATGTGGAGATATTAATCTATAAAAAGAAAATATATACACATTTTGGAATATAGATTAATTTTTAAACAAATTCATTCAATAATATTTGTGCATGGATATTGTTATGTACATGTTCTGTATAGTCAACGAAGTCCCCTCACATTAATTTTAAAATTTACAAATAAATATTAGTTAGAATTAAAATATTATTTTCTAAATGGTTGCTGGAATTAGGGTCCAATTTTTATATTCCTTAAATGGTATCAGATATCTTAGTAGTATACATAATCATAATTTTTTATTTGAAAAAATCATATCATCATGATACATCAATTATAGAAAAATCTGCCATTAAATGCAAGGTTCAGAAGGCAAGAAGTCATTAACAGTGCATTGAAATGTTAAGTTTTACTGAGTAGCAGTGATATAATCTGTCGGTTCAGTGAATGTATATTTAAACAGCACATACTAATTCTCTTTTGAAGTGAATATTTAATGGGGAAAATATAAATAAAAACAAATGATAGTATCAAATTGTACTATTACATTCCATTTATTGTAGAATATTTTAGTCATTATTTTAAAAAAAATTAACTTTTTCTTCATTTGAGTGTCTAAACATGTTGCATGGCTAGTTCTACCCACCCTGTCTGGAGATAATTGATGATTATAATGCACCATATCATCACTAAAAAAATAATTCAATAGGTTTTTCTGCATAGAGAATGGTGTTAAAAGATAGAGTAGGAACTATAGCTACAATTAAAATAATTAATTAAACAATTACAATGTTAAAAATACCTATTTGGAAAGATAAAAAAACTATATGTTTTAGATATTTAAAAAATAAAACATGTGAAAAAAATGTACATTTTTTTAGATGTAGTAATATAATATAAACAACATAATAGTTATGTACTTAAGTTATATAAAATTCTGTAAATGATGTAACTAATTTTTTGACAATGTCCGAACTGAGTCTAAAAGATCTAGTACTTTGATGATCCTATAATGGAAGGATACAAGAATAATCCCAATTAGGTGGTATTTACTTACTTAGAAACAAAATTGAAGTAATTGAACATATTTTTACCTAATTTTCATTAATTCTACTACTTACTCGTGAACAGCCACTAATTTGATGATCCTTTATAAAAGGAATGGTAACAGTAATTTTTTACAGTTTAATTAATTAAAGTTAGGAATATGTAAAATCTATTACATGAATTTATGATAATCCATCATTAAAATTATTGTTGTACTTTTCATTTTCTAAAATGAAAAGTACCTTGTATATGTTTTGTTCTACTAAATAGTGATGCTTTTTAATATTAAAAGATGATATGTCAATTGAAAATAGAATACTTTTTTATTTGAAAATATGTAAATCTATAAGAAAACCATACTCATCATCGTCCTAATTTCAAAATGAAAAGAAATGTTTATTTAAATAAATTAATGATATATTGTCATTGTATAAGAAGATTTATAGTTATACCTATATAAAATAGTCTCTCAATTATGTTTTTGTTTTACTAACGAATTGCATGAATTTTTATCAAATAGAACTACTGGAAAAGAGTAACTATTATCAGTTACAAGTAGTTGCACTCTATACTTGTTTCATTTTCATATTTGAATACTTACTGATTTATATAAAATAATATACTTAAATTCTATTAAAATACTATTAATAATCTATTAATAAAACTAATATATTAAAACATTTGTGTAGTGGTGGAAGGAGAAATTTTTCAATTGTGGCACCAAATGTTTCCATTGATATTGTGCACTTTCTTTATGTAAGAGTTACATGATTCATAAAACCAGTTGTGGGTGCTTTGAATTTTTTGTATCATGGCTGAAATTAAGAACCTTATAGGCTATGGATGATTGAGAATATAATAATATTTAGAATATAGTAGTACAGGTTTGAGTATTCCATAATATTTCATAATAAAAATTTTAATTTAATGATATATTACATACCTCATGATATTTTTTGACTTCAGAAATGGTTTTTTTGTTATTCCAATAAAGCATTGATTTAGAAGAAAAAATGGGATATGTTTTTTCTCGACTACGAAACTGTAACGCCATTATTTTCCCAAACCTAATTATTGTAAAAGACAAGTTTATATACTAAATATATTCTATTCATTGTAGATAGTTTTCATAGTGAATGAATATTAAAAAGCAATGAAGTTTTATTAAATAGAGAACGTGTTTCTAAAATCATCTACCAGTGGAATATCTAGGTTGAATATAATTTTTGTCACATTAATGATCATTGTGATGATAATTGAGCCTAAAATTAATAAAAAAATAAAATTAGAGAGATTTGTGTTTAAATTATGTCATAAAAGTAATGAGTAAAAGAAATGGAAAAAAGGAAAAACCTTATTAGAGGACATACTATTCAATTTATTCACCCTGGAAAGCTGTAATATTAAAATAGTAGATGACCCATTATTTTCCTCCATGTATCGTGACATCTGATTTTCATAGTCACCTTATAAACTGCATTTTAGTTGTAACCCTCTATAGGAAAATAAAATTCACAATAATGTTTAATTTCATTTTATGGTAACATAATGTAAAAATACATAGTGACTAACCTTTCATCCTCTAAGACAATCTATATCTTGAAGTTTGAATTACCCATAGATTGAAAGGGATATGAGAAATGTAAATGTCCAATTATTTCTAAAGTTATGTACTCATCCTGAATAATTTACCTATTATAATTTAGTTTATCTACAACTAACTAATTTCTTTTAGAATGAATTACATAATCTAGAACTAACATTGGAGGATGAGAATGAAGAAATCTTCCACTGCTCCATAGAATTTTGTTTATTTCATAAAAATAATACATTTTTATTTGATGATCAGGGACTGTAAAATCTAATAAATTTTGGATTATTGTTAGAGTGTTATCTGAATATTTTAGTATAGTAAGTACCATTATGAAGAATAAAAAATTCATAGGTTTGATGTTAGATAAATGAAAAAATTATATAGAGTTTACTAAATTTATAGTAATGCATTAGGTTAAAATCATGTGACTAACCTAATATTTTTATTATTGTCAATAGAACAGAATTTATCAGCGACTGTACAATTAAAAATGATTAATTTAATCTCAAAAATCATGTCATATTGATCTTAAATAGTAATTTTTAATGTGAAACATAATATGAATACATGTATAATTTTATATATATTACGGTAGTGATAATGTTTTTCATCACCCTTTGATATTTTTTTCTCAAATTATTTCATTTATTTTAACATGGATCCCTTTTTGAAAGTAACAGATAATTAAAATAAACTAAAAAGAATTTTTCAAAGAGGTAATTATTTAATGTATTATAAAGATTCATAGTACATACGCCCAAACAACCTATATGGATATAAAAAGAAAATAAGATATATTTTAATTAAGTTGATTTATTTATGTGTGCAGTAAAAAGAAGAAGTTACAATCACAATTAGTGTTTATAAATAATTTTCCAGGATGGCGAATGATTTTAATAGTTATCAGATTCAACATTATCTATACATAAAAGTTGAACAAATATCATATTTCCAGCATAAATGTTTTGTACTTCCCTTTAGTAATATGGCCTGGATGGATCCCATATCCCAAGATGGAGAATAACATGCTAGAAAATAGTATGCGTAGAGACTATCCCATATCCCAAGATGAGACCTCTTTTATGGCATCAATAAATTCTCTATGATCAGCAAGTAATCAAATAGTAGAGAAAACCTCCCAAATAGTACCATGAGTAATGTTGTTTACATTTTTTATATTATCAAATGAAGTTTCCCCTATGATATTTGTAAGTAGTATCCAAAAGTAATATAGTTATCCAGAAGTTGGTAGCACATAATATAGTCTACCAATACAGAACCCCTACTTTCTAGGATACCATTTTTTGTCTCGATGGTGGAATAAAAATCTAGTTGCAAATTCTACATATGATAGACTTCTACCATGGTGTCATTCTCTCCAGGAAGAGCTCTCCCCAAGCTCTAGGGCTTCTCCTCCCATCCCCCTCCTTCTTCCTCACTTTCTCTATTTCTCACTACTGATGCTCCTTGCATCGGTCATCACGACAGGTGGATCTCTGTTCATTAGGTTTATTTTCAATTTTTTATTTCTTTCCTCTCTTTGATTTCAGTTCTTCTTCCACTAAAATTATATGATGCTCTGTTGTTTTTTGTTGATTCATGTTCCCTGAAGGTTGGTACCATGCTCTTATCACTGGAACCTTCATGCCAAAACCCCACATTGGTTTGACCCGAAGGGGCTATGGTGGTTTCAGATCGATTGGTATTGATGTTAAGTGGTTATACTATTGTCTCATACACCCATATTTTCTATTTCTGCATTTCCCTATGTACTATACTCCATTTTGGTTTGGTATGAAGGTTTTTTTGGCGGTTTTGGGATGGTTTTGGTGGTGTTTTAGGCATTAAGGGCACGTATCGACGATGTGGCTCGGGTGCTTGGTCTCAGCAGTTGCATCTCACATTATTTATCTTCTTTTCTTGGGGTTCTTTTCACTTGGTTCTTCTCGATTTCTGATGGTCCTTTATTCTTGGGGATGTGGTTCAGCCTCAGATGATGTTTTCCCTAGTGATGTTTTGTGTTGGATTATGGTGGACCCTCCAATGGTTTTCTTTTGTTATCAGTTTTTTGCAATGTTCTGGTTTGGTTTTCATCCTCAGTGATCAGTGAAGGGTTTTTTTTCGACTCTGGTGTTTTGTGTTTTTATGGTTATGATTTTTCTAGTCCATTTCCCTCTTGTTCTACGGCTACTGACAGTGTTTGGCCAACGTGTATTGTTTGGGATGGTGGTAGCGACGGTGTTGTTTGGGGCGACTATGAAGACTTCCGCTGGATGGTTCTCGCAGGTGTTCTGGCAGAGAAGGTTTCGATATGCACAACACAAGATGGAGGTGGACATTGAAGAAGGTGTAAATGGTGATGAGTAACATGTTTATGTGAAAATGGTGATAGTTGGATAGATATGTGATGATGGTAGGTCACAGATAGGATAGGGTGGCCATTGTGATGGGTTTGTGTCTTGAGGAAGATGCGTGAATCATGGGTCATGACTACAATTTCAAATTTGAATTTTTTTTGTTTTTCTTTGGAAGGTGGAAATGGTGGTACTCGGTATAGGGAATATAAGAGTCAGACGATGGTGATTACTAGGTGGTTCAATGTCAGTAATTGCATCTCGATGAGTCTTGTTGGTCGAGGATCCATGTCCCGAGGCGTTCTAGTGGTGATGGGTTTGATGCGGGATTTTTTAAATTTCAAATTTTTTTACTGTATTTCAATCGGGTCACGGGATTGTTGTTTCCTATGTTTGATTTTAATCTTTCAATTTGGATAGCTTGGATTGTATTTGAATGTGATGTTACCACTTTCCCATAATGTGTGTAACGCCCCGAACCCAGCTACCCAAAGTCGGTGCATTACTTCATAACATTTGCATGATCACAAATGATCAAGTCTCTAAAGGCCGATTAGTTTAGTAGCCTTGGAAACACTAGATACATTCATAAGTCTTTCATTACATCATAAAGTAAAAACAACTACAATAACATGGTCTTTATAGTCCACACTCATATCCCTTTCTGACTATCCCTGCAGGTCATTCATAAAATACTTCTTCACATCCTAGAAAATATTAAAACATTGAAAGGGGTGAGCACAGATGCTCGATAAGGATAACAATATTCCGGAAGCTTTCGAAAATAAACATTAACATTTAAGGCAATGTATAACTAAAACAAAATCCTTTTTAAAATTTAACTTCAGCATAATATGGCAAAAATAAAATTAAATAATGTCATTTACTTACTCACATGGATATTCTACCAGTCAAATAATCACATGCAATATCAATAACCACTTTCATAATGATGGAATGCATAATGCCAGACTATCATAACCACGTAGCCAAGGCCTCGTGCCAAGACCACAAATACGATTTTGTCAAGGCCTCGTGCCAAGACACTAGTTTGTCTCATTAGACCTACCAATTCATCGAGGAGCTGTAGCGGGCTCCACCCGTCACTTATTAAGTCCAATGCATTCCTCATATGAATAGGTTTAAACATATCATAAACCATAACATAATCGTATCGCATAAAACATGCATAAAGGAAACATAACATTTCCACATTTCAATCACAAGATATCAATACAACACATTGATATAATAAAAACACTTTCAAAACCATTTTCAATACCAAAATAAAATAAAGTTAAAACTTTGTATTTATTTTTCATTAAAAAAAAGTTATGGCTTGTAGAGGAAGCTGAAACTCAAATAGTGCTCACGGAGGTGGGGAAGTCGTTGTCGCTGCATACGTATGACAAGAAAAACATTCCTTTTTATCATTTAGTAAAATTCTTCGTATAAAAAAGATTTTTTTTGAATAAACATAAAAGTCAAAGGGGTTTATACACCGTATAAAATAAAGTTGTGTATAAAACAAAATATGCCTCAATGAAAGGAGATTGAGACGAAGTCCTTACCAAGATCATTTTTAAAAAAAAAATAGATCTATTATGTGTATTCTATATAAGTACACATAAAGAAAGTACAAATACAAGATATGACATAATAATATCATAACATAATTTGAAAGTAGGAGATTAACCCAAAGAATGGAAATTGGGCTAAGAAATTCCCTTACCATGCGTCCTGTCTTGACTCGACCGTTCTTTAACCTCCTGAATAATAAACTAGAATTAATTTATAATTGCTTGAGAACATTTTTCAAGTTCATTAACCCTTTTATATCACTTATTACCATGTTATGAACATTATGTAATTATTTAAGTTAATAACGGTCATTTTGTCGATCTTAGGTACTTGAGTCAAAAATAAAATTCTTATAATTACAAGTTGTTCATGTGGTGATATATACATTATATCCATAATTATATTCATGATATAGATATCATATATCTCATATATATCAAGTATATACATGCATTTATAATATTCCATAACGTTTAGAGGTAAGAAATGAAATGCACTGTTCATGGAGACGGTAAGCTGTACGTACGCATGAACGCTACTTTAATTTATATTTTGTATTTAATGAAATCATAATGATATAAAGTTATATTATAATTCCAGTATAATATCATATATAATATCATTTACTATATTCTTTATACTTCCCACATATGGTATTAACGATTCAAATCACTTTGAGGGGGCAGTAGTCCGCACTTCCTAAAATGAAAATATCGCGTTTACCCATAATGGAAACAATAAAGGTATGACATAATTGAAAAATTCAGAACCTTAAGTAAAACATAAACATATTATATATCATTTATAAATAGATTGACATCTTAATGGCCACCTTTTGAGGTGTTTTATGAGTTTTGAACAATCATCGTTTCGTGAGGTAGAAACTTTCCATCCACAGAAACCGTATGTTCTGTAACCATTAGATGTAGGTGTGTGTAAGTATAGCTATAATACTCATTATAACAACATTCTAGTATATTGAGGATACTGGTTTTTTTACAAAGGAAAGGAATAAAAATAGTTTAAGGGGTTGGAGAAGCAAAATAAAACAAAACAACATAAGAGAAGACATTACCTTAAAATCGGGTAACTCTTTTGATTTGAACCAAAGGCTTCCTTGGGAAGACTTCTGCCCAAGGTGAGGCTTCTAGGAGTAAGTGAGGGAACTTGGTAGAGTATTTGGTCAGAGGTTGGCCGAGCCAAAATGCTTTGAAAGTGTGAGTAATGTGGTAGTGATGAGGGCCTTTTATAAGTGGAGAGGAGGGGCATTCTTGGAAAGTAATAAACTCTTACTTTATTATGCAATGATTTTCGGATTCTAAAGATCCCACACTTATATAACTAGAGTCTAAGATGATAAGGGTTCGAAATATTCTCATAAAATAGGCTTTGGACAAGTGTAATGCTTAGATTTTACATTATCTTTTCATTTCATTTAAATCATTAATTAATGTGGTAATCGCTGCATCATCATAGTGTCATAAATAATTTAATTTATTTAATGTCTAAAAATTATAAAAAAAACTATCATGATGTAGGAACTCGTTTTATCTTTCTAATGAATATTTATAGTCAAAAATATGACTTGTATAACCCCATTTAGAAATTATTTTAGTAAAACAACTTATGTTTGTGATATTTTTATTTTAACTTTAAATAAAAGTTATTTATGTCATTTTCCTACCAAAGTGGCTCCATGGGGTCCCCAAGTTGACCCATGGATTTTCTTGATCGTCCATGACACATCCAATAGGGTTAGGACAAGTGTAAAGGTATTTTCATATTTTTATAATATCATTTTTACCTTAAATTTCACTAATTACCTTTAATCGCGATTAATTAAACTTAAAAGATACTATTCACAAAAAAATTATTTTAATCCCATTGAACCACATTTTACTTCCTAATGACAACCATGTATGTCGGATTTTTGAAAATAAAATCATTGAAGTGGTAATTTTTCATTTAAACGAAAAATCAGTTTTTTAACTACCACTTAGTGGTTTCACTATTCATCAAAAATTGAAGTTTTTCAGAACAATGCCAAAATTTCACCCTAAGCTATAATTGATATTCCCAATCCAAAAATGATGTCTATTTTACAAAATTACAAACATATAAGTTGCATTAATTAATTTTATAATTAATTCCCGTTGTCACAACAAATAGCATGTTTTTAAGAAACAATATATATCAAAAGATTGACCATTGTTTATGTCCAATTTCAATGTGAAATTAATTCTAATGATCACCATTGGATAAAATAGTAAAAATATATTCTAATTATACTTTAAAACCAATCAATATTATAATTTATCACTATAAAATACTTTGATTAAAAAAGTTGTTTTTAAGTATTTTTCATTATTCATAAAAATTGGAAGTTCTCAGAAAATTACAAAAAATTCAACTTTGGATAATTTAGATATTACGAATACAAAAATGAAGTCCATTTTGAAATATAAAATTTCTATAATTTTAAAAATTGGGTATTAATATTCATAACGGCTACTTTGATTAGTTGTGGTGTGTGTTAGAACTCGAAGTTGCGTACAACACACGCTACTGTATTATTCAAAGAGAAGTGTACCGTGGAAGCTTGGGGTGTTACATTCTCCCCTCCTTCAAATAATTTCGTCCTCGAAATTTCATATAATATCACTGTATAAAAAGACTCGGGTGATTCTTCATCATATGTTCCTCGGGTTCCCACGTTGCCTCCTCCATCTTATGGTTTCTCCATAGAACTTTTACCAGACGAGTCGTCCGGCTTCTCAGCACTTGTTCTCTTGTATCAAGAATCCTGATGGGCTCTTCACCATAAGACAGATTGGGTTCTAGTTATAATTCCTCATAGGTGAGTACATGCATTGGGTCGGGCATGTATTTTCTCAACAGTGATACGTGGAATACATCAAGAACTTTGGAGAGACGTGGCGGCATTTCCAAACGGTAAGCTACAGCCCCAATTCGTTCTAGAATATTGAAGGGTCCGATGTACCTGGGACTCAATTTACCCTTCTTACCGAAACGTATAACGCCCTTCCATGGTGATACCTTCAAGAAAACATGATCTCCTGCCTGAAACTCCAAATCCTTCCTTCGATTGTCAGCATAACTCTTCTGCCTACTTTGAGCTACTTTGATGTGGTTTTGGATTACCTTCACCTTTTCCATCGTTTCCTTCACCAGTTCTAGGCCTACAAGTTTTCTTTCACCAACGTCATCCCAACAGGTTGGTGTGTGACATCTCTTTCCGTATGACGCTTCATATGGTGCCATCCGAATACTTGAATGGAAGCTATTGTTATAGGAAAATTCTACCAGAGGTAAATATTGATCCCACATTCCTTGAAAGTCAAGTGAGCATGATCTCAACATGTCTTCTAAGGTTTGAATAGTTCTTTCTGATTGTCCGTCTGTTTGAGGGTGGTAAGCAGTGCTCAAACGAAGTTCAATATCCAAGGCCTTCTGAAGACTTTTCCAGAATCTTGATGTAAAGCGGGGATCACGATCCGAGACAATCGACAGGGGTACTCCATGAAGAAACACTTGGGCTAATAAATCCATTATTACTCAATTACTCTAGTTGTTTCTTTAGTTCAACTAATTCCACGGTGGCCATCCTATAAGGGGTCTTTGATATAGGCCTTGATCCAGCAATTAAGTCAATGGAAAACTCGACTTCTCGTTCTGGAGGATGTCCAGGTAAATATTCCGGAAACACATCTTCATATTCTGTCACAATAGGTACATCCTTTATTTGAACATTACTTCCCTCGCCCTCAGTTATTTCATTCTCTTCCTCCCCAATAATTGAATTTAGTTGAGCTACTGGGGGTGGATCTAAATAAGAATTAGGTGGTGACGATTCTGCTCTAAAAATAAGGTGTTCCTTATCATCAACATCAAAAATCGTAACCTCATTCTTCTTACAATAAATCTTTGCATCATAGTCCGAAAGCCAATCCATACTGAGGATTATATCAAACTCAATCATAGGTATGACAATGAGATCAGCGGATAATGAATAGTTATGTGCTCTAATGGGGACTGATTCACAAAACTTTGTTGCAATAATACCTCCCTTAGGAGTTTTTACTGACAATTCTCTTGTTAAATTAAATTGGAAATATCTAATTTTCTTAGCAAACTGGGAAGATATGAAACAATGTGATGATCCAGAATCAAATAATGCATTTTCTAAACTTGAGGAAACCATTAAATTACCTTCCACCACATCTTTCGGAGCTTCAACCTCAGTAGTAGTGATAGCATAAGCTTGGCCTTGATCCCTTGGCCTCTTCTGAGGTAAGTTCCCCTGATGCTTAGTACATTCATTTGCATAATGTCCCATATCTCTACAATTATAGTATTCCACATTGACAGCAACTTTATTTCCCTTGCAATCATGAGCTTGGTGGCCTTTTTCACCACACTTTTAACAGACTCCCATTCCCTTCAAGCAAGTATCGGGGTGTTTCTTTCCACATTTAATACAGGACATATATTCAACTCTTCCGTTCTTCCCCTTATTTCCATTTCCAAATTGATCAGAAGATCTCTTCTTTTCTTGCTTTGCTTTAAAGTCATAAGACTTAGATAATTCCTTTTCCTTCTTGATAGCACACGAGACTATATCTTCATATGTTGAGAAATATTGTGATACTAAAGCTCGACGGAGAAATGGTTTTAACCCATCAAAGAAACGATCAATCTTACTTCTCGGGTTATGTATATAATCTGCAGCATGCCTCGCTAACCTTGTATAGTTAGCCTCATACTTTGCGAAATTCTCATCCTCCTTCTGCCTCAGACTCATAAATTTCCTTTCCATATCTGCTCGATGGTCATGTGGAAAGTATTTTTCTAAGAAAAGATCTTTGAACTCCCTCCATTCCATATTCGATACTTCATCATCTTCCTTTGTGTTTTGAATCAGCGACCACCACTGATCGGCATCTCCAGTGAGGCGGTAGACTTCCATGACAACCTTCTCCCTTTCGCTACTCCCCAAGGCATGGAATATTGTCTCTAAGGAGTTTATCCATTGCTCAGCTACTAATGGAATTGTACCCCCATTAAATTTTGGTGGTTGTTGCCTCATGAAGCGGTCTAACATTGATCCTCCACCTTGCGGATCAGGGTGCTCCATACGAGTAAGGTTATTATTTATAACCTGAGTGAGTTGTCCCAGTGTGGTAATAAGTTGATCAGCACCAGTTGTATCTCCAGCTCCACAATAATTATCTTGATCAGGAGGGCAATCCCTACATGGAGTGCGTGCAATGATACGGTTTCCATTCCTTCCACTAGGTGCCATTTCTAAACAATGGCATAAACTATATTAGTTTATGAATCAAAATACATAATTCCATAATTGTAAGATACTTAACATAAATTGAAATTTTTATGGATATAATCCATAAAAATGTTTTCTTTGAGGAAGTATATACTCATAACCCTTCATAGTGGTTTGTAAAGAAGATGAGAATTATCCAAATCATATCCCCCAGGAGTGTCATAACCAAGAGTGCAGCAAGGCCCGTTGTCGTGCACCAGTTCCCGTTCAAGTCTAGCTCAAAGCGGTGTTTTCGGGTTTTACCACTAGGTACATCTGTGCCAGATCCGCCTCTACATGCTCGTATCCAGACAGGGATGTATTGCTCGTAAAACACACAACATCTCTACAATACCAAATTTCTAGGAAGTTCTTCTATACTAATCCTCAAAGTCTATCTTCGGGCTATGTGCTCTAATCAGATTTTTTCTAAATCTAGCTTCCAGGGTTAGTACTAAACTGCCTCTGATACCAACTGTAACGCCCCGACCCCAGCTACCCAGAGTCGGTGCATTACTTCATAACATTGGCATGATCACAAATGATCAAGTCTCGAAAGACCGATTAGTTTAGTAGCCTTGGAAACACTAGATACATTCATAAGTCTTTCATTACATCATAAAGTAAAAAAACTACAATAACATGGTCTTCATAGTCCACACTCATATCCCTTTCTGACTATACCTGCAGGTCATTCATAAAATACTTCTTCACATCTTGGAAAATATTAAAACATTGAAAGGGGTGAGCACAGATGCTCAGTAAGGATAACAATATTGCGGAAGCTTTCGAAAATAAACATTAACATTTAAGGAAATGTATAACTAAAACAAAAGCCTTTTTAAACATTAACTTCAGCATAAAATGCCAAAAATAAAATTAAATAATGCCATTTACTTACTCACATGGATATTCTACAAGTCGAATAATCACATGCAATATCAATAACCACTTTCATAACGATGGAATGCATAATGCCAGACTATTATAACCACGTAGCCAAGGCCTCGGGCCAAGACCACAAATAAGATTTTGTCAAGGCCTCGTGCCAAGACACTAGTTTGTCTCATGAGACCTACCGATGCATCGAGGAGCTATAGTGGGCTCCACCTGTCACTTATTAAGTCCAATGCATTCCTCATATGAATAGGTTTAAACATATCATACACCATAACATAATCGTATCACATAAAACATGCATAAAGGAAACATAACATTTCCACATTTCAATCACAAGATATAAATACAACACATTGATATAATAAAAACACTTTCAAAACCATTTTCAATACCAAAATAAAAGAAAGTTAAAACTTTGTATTTATTTTTCATTAAAAAAAGTTATGGCTTGTAGAGGAAGCCGAAACTCAAATAGTGCTCACAGAGGTGGAGAAGTCGTTGTCGCCGCATACGTATGACAAGAAAAACATTCCTTTTTGTCGTTTAGTAAAATGCTTCGTATAAAAAAATATTCCTTTTGAATAAACGTAAAAGTCAAAGGGGTTTATACACCGTATAAAATAAAGTTGTGTATAAAACAAAATATGTCTCAATGAAAGGAGATTGAGACGAAGTCCTTACCAAGATCATTTTTTTTAAATAAAATAGATCTATTATGTGTATTCTATATAATTACACATAAAGAAAGTACAAATACAAGATAGGACATAATAATATCATAACATAATTTGAAAGTAGGAGATTAACCCAAAGAATGGAAATTGGGCTAAGAAATTCCCTTACCTTGCGTCCTGTCTTGACTCGACTGTTCTTTAACCTCCTGAATAATAAACTAGAGTTAATTTATAATTGATTGAGAACATTTTTCAAGTTCATTAACCCTTTTATATCACTTATTACCATGTTATGAAAATTATGTAATTATTTAAGTTAATAACGGTCATTTTGTCGATCTTAGGTACTTGAGTCAAAAATAAAATTCTTATAATTACAAGTTGTTCATGTGATGATATATCCATTATATCCAGAATTATATTCATGATATAGATATCATATATCTCATATATATCCAGTATATACATGCATTTATAATATTCCATAACGTTTAGAGGTAAGAAATGAAATGCACCGTTCATGGAGACGGTAAGCCGTACGTACGCATGAACGCTACTTTCATTTATATTTTGTATTTAATGAAATCATAATGATATAAAGGTATATTATAATTCCAGTATAATATCATATATAATATCATTTACTCCATCCTTTATACATCCCACATATGGTATTAACGATTCAAATCACTTTGAGGGGGCAGTAGTCCGCACTTCCTAAAATGAAAATATCGCGTTTACCCATAATGGAAACAATAAAGGTATGCCATAAATGAAAAATACAGAACCTTAAGTAAAACATAACCATATTATATATCATTTATAAATATATTGACATCTTAATGGACACCTTTGAAGGTGTTTTATGAGTGTTGAACAATCATCGTTTCGTGAGGCAGAAATTTTCCATCCACAGAAACCGTATGTTCTTTAACCATTCGATGTAGGTGTGTGTAAGTGTAGCTAGAATACTCATTATACCAACATCATAGTATGTTGAGGATAATGTTGTTGTTACAAAAGAAAGGAATAAAATGAGTTTAAGGGGTTAGAGAAGCAAAATAAAACAAAACAACATAAGAGAAGACATTACCTTAAAATCGGGTAACTCTTTTGATTTGAAACAAAGGCTTCCTTGGGAAGACTTCTGCCCAAGGTGAGGCTTCTAGGAGTAAGGGAGGGAAGTTGGGAGAGTATTTGGGCAGAGGTTGGCTGAGCCAAAAGTCTTTGAAAGTGTGAGTAATGTGGTAGTGATGGGGGCCTTTTTTAAGTGGAGAGGAGGGGCATTCTTGGAAAGTAATAAAATGTTACTTTATTATACAATGTTTTTCAGATTCTAAAGGTCCCACACTTATATAATTCGAGACTAAGGTGATAAGGGTTCAAAATATTCTCATCCAATAGGATTTGGACAAGTGTAATGCTTATATTTTACATTATCTTTTCATTTTATTTAAATCATTAATTAATGTGGTAATTGCTGCATCATCATAGTGTCATAAATAATTTAATTTATTTAATGTCTAAAAATTTTAGAAAAACTATCATGATTTAGGAAATATTTTTAACTTTATAATGAATATTTATAGTCAAAAATATGACTTGTATAACCCCATTTAAAAATTGTTTTAGTAAAACAACTTATGTTTGTGACATTTTTATTTTAACTTTAAATAAAAGTTATTTATGTCATTTTCCTACCAAGGTGGCTCCATGGGGTCCCCAAGTTGACCCATTGATTTTCTTGGTCGTCCATGACACATCCAATAGGGGTAGGACAAGTGTAAAGGTATTTTCATATTTTTATAATATCATTTTTACCTTAAATTTCACTAATTACCTTTAATCGTGATTAATTAAACTTAAAAGTTACTATTCACCAAAAAATTATTTTAATCCCATTGAACCACATTTTACGTCCTAATAACAACCATGTATGTCGGATTTTTGAAAATCAAATCATAGAAGTGGTAATGTTTCATTTAAACGAAAAATCATTTTTTTAACTACCACTTAGTGGTTTCACTATTCATCAAAAATTGAAGTTTTTCAGAACAATGCCAAAATTTCACCCTAAGCTATAATTGATATTCCAAATCCAAAAATGATTTCTATTTTAAAAAATTACAAACATATAAGTTGCATTAATTAATTTTATAATTAATTCCCATTGTCACAACAAATAGCGTGTTTTTAAGAAACAATATATATCAAAAGATTGACCATTGTTTATGTCCAATTTCAAAGTGAAATTAATTATAATGATCACCATTGGATAAAATAGTAAAAATATATTATAATTATACTTTAAAACCACTCAATAGTATAATTTATCACTATAAAATACTTTGATTAAAAAAGTTGTTTTTAAGTATTTTTCACTATTCATAAAAATTGGAAGTTCTCAGAAAATTACAAAAAATTCAACTTTGGATAATTTCGATATTAAGAATACAAAAATGAAGTCCATTTTGAAATATAATATTTCTATAATTTTAAAACGTGGGTATTAATATTCATAACGGCTACTTTTATTAGTTGTGGTGTGTGTTAGAACTCGAAGTTGCGTACAACACACGCTGCTGTATTATTCAAAGAAAAGTGTACCGTGGAAGCTTGGGGTGTTACAATGTGGATTTCAAAAATAACAAAAAAATGGATTTGTATGAGGTTATAATTCTACCATTTGGGTAATTGACATTAGCTTCACACCACAAAGTTAGCATTGTCTTAGAAATATTTACCTTACTCTAGATATCTGCAATATTATTATTGTCTATGTAGGTAACACTATTTTTTCCAAGTAAATGGAAATAAAACCTTTCAACTAGAGGATATCTATAATTAATATCATAATAATATATCCTCCAAGATTCCTCACAAGAAGATATGTAATGGAAATCATAATATATCTTAATCTCATCTATATTTTTGTATGACCACTCTCTACTCTTGGTCTGATACAATGTTGTTATAACATGTTCGTGACCATTGATAATATAATTAAACAGATATTTGATAGAATTTGATTGATTTCAAACTTCAATGTTGAGATGTGATAGATACTTCAATAGAAAATAGTATTATAGGGTACAACAAACCAATTATCCAAAGGACCACCATTTTAAGGATCATACTTCCATCTTTCCATCTTTGGTATACAACACACCCATCATCATCACTGGTTTATTTGAAACAAAGTTTTTTGGAAAAAAAATAGTACATTTTCCATTCTTCATATAATGTGAACTTCAATTATAATCACTGCAAGTTCCATGGATCATAACGTTTTTAACTACTGCATGAATTTTTTTGAATCTAACTTTATTTGGAACTTTAGTAGAAACAATTCTATCAATTCATGTCAAAGTTTTGATTTTTTTTCTTGACAAAGAAATAACAAAATGTGTACATGAAACAATCCATGTTTTTGGAACTTGATAGTACGAACAAATACATGGATAATATTGAGATTATTGTAACCGAATACTAAAATAGGCATTAAATTAGAATATATTAAATTTAAATAATAGTACTTTTAAAGTTAGTTACTTACTCGTGGCTTCTTAAAGAAACATCAATCTTATAAATCCTTCATTAACTAATCAACTTTAATATTGAAAACTCTCGACACTATATGCAGGCATTATGATGCATGGATATTGTAATGTGTAAAAAATCTAGTAATTGCTTTCCATAATAGATTTCATGTTAATATTATAAAAAAACATGGATAGCATGCCCATTTACATATTGACACAGCATCTTGGTAATTCTAAATCATATAACTAGGACCACTAGTGAATGTAGAAGGTATAATGATACGCTTACCACAAGAAGACCCATCATGGTCACCTCGAAGGAATGAATCTTACAACCCATTTTTAACACTAAGTAATTTTTGATTGAAGTGAATAAAAGAAAGTCTTTAAGATTCTATCATTGTATAAGAATTGGTAATAAATTGTTACAATAGTCTTCTTGAATGTAGTAATGCTGATGCATCATTAGAATATAACTGCAAGTGATATGAGAATTACTCTCACATTGTAACCTTTTGGAGATTATTATTCATACTAAAAGATGTAGGATGATTAAATATGTTTCCAACATATCCATCTTGGCTACCTGTGTAAATCAGTGGATGTTTGAATGGTAGATACAATAGGTGAATCTCATCAATTCATTGTCAATCATCTCTTATTACCTGAATGATAACATATCTTTCATGGTTTATATCTTCAATGTCACCAATAATAATCATAGAAATCTCTAAATTAGTCGGTAAGTTCCATGTTGCCTCATTCTTTTGTCTTCTTTTAAGTAGTCATAGCATTAAATTTGGAATTTCATGATGATAAAGAACCTTCATTGCACTTATGAATTGATGAGAAAAAATATTTGTTTCATGAAGCATATGTTGTAGGTTCTCAACAATATTAAAATCAATAGATGAGTTCTGATTTGTATTGTCATAGCAGCATGATAAACGAATGTTAACATGAAGTCAATATATTTTTTCCACTGATTTGGTTACTTATCAATATAATTATTACTTGATGGCTCGAACCCTATTTTGAACCTCAATAGTAGTGTAATAACCCTAAATTTGTGCAAACCTTAGTGTTTCTCCCTCAGTAGGACACAAACTTCCAATATGATGGTAGTTTTGTCTATTTAATCTGAATACATTTGGAGGTCAGCTGTTGTTGACTGACCTATCAACCTTCCCACCCATTGATGTGAAAGCGAACATATAGTGGTATATATTCATGTGTTCTTGGAATTCTCTTGCTTCAGTGAAAGTATGATTGAATACCAAAGTTCTAAGGTATTGAGAACATGTTTTGAGTAACTCCAAAGAAATGTTACCTAGCGATAAGCATATAAAAATCATGGATTTTCTTTGTTGTTTCATTTCTTATTTCTCTCTTCAAACCATAATAATGAATCAAAATACTGAAAGACATTAAAAGGATCTCCAATATTCAAATACGTTGTAAGAGTATCATAATTCAACAAAATTTTTTATTAAAAAAGTATCAAAAATATTATAAATGCATTGTGAAATTTATTGTAGTATAATGATAGGTAAAGATATTAAACTAACCTATATTCTCAGTTGTTTTAAGTTGTTGTGTTCTTTCTAAAGAATTTTTTTTAAAATTTATGATGATAATACATGTCAACGAAATTTAAACATTCAAAATAAAATATAAACACATGCATACTTGAAATATTTATAGTACGATCTCTTACAGCATGTCTTCTTACATGTGTTGTTGATCATATATGAGACATTGTTCTTGACACTTGTGGTTTTTGGGTGGAACCTACATTAAAATTACTTCTTAATACCCATAATAGGAAGACTTATATTACTGATAATAGCTATCCTAGTTATTAAATATAAGATCAGACAAAATTACTGATTATAAAAGACCTGGTGTGGAAAGTAATTTTGGTTACTAGTAATTGCTATAGAAAAACAATATTTGATGTGAGTAGAAAACATATGAGTTTACAGTGAGTTAACAGGGATAAAAATCGTGTCAAAGTATGACTCGTGCTTATTGTGAGGAGGATGAAAGCGATGAGTTAGTCATAATATTATCTTTATTCTCCGAATCTACTAATTAATGAATAAAGAGAATGTTGTTAAATGTAAGTGATATATAACTAGTATGTCATTCATAGTAATACGTTGACATCATACTTAAAAAAAGACACTGCATATTCTACATTGGTTTGTGGTCTTTGTTTTATCTTTCTTGAATTATTAGATCTTATTGACGAACTTGCATATTCATGAGGAATTATCAGTTAAATAGAAGATTAATTTTACTAAAAAGTGGTACATTGAAGTAAATTAAGAAATATATTTTAATGTTGTGGACAATTGAAATTGAACTGACTATTTTTAGACATAGTTCAAAATGGTATGTGTGATCCTCTTTCACTGATGTAATTTTTCTTTAGTGGTTCACATTTTGGATTAGAAGATAAGTGAGTATATCTAATATGATAATTATTTGTAGAAGTAGAAATTATCATTTTATAAATATAGTGAATTTTTTTTTGTAATATTGAAAAATGGTAGATTAATTTAAAGTAAATTAAATAGATAAGTGACAACCTTTTTTACATTCTCTCATTAGTAGTCTCCTCTGCAACCATTCATCTATAGATGTTGACGGTGATTGCATCTTCATATTGGTATTATTTTTGTTTAATTTTCAAGGTTTTTAAGTAGACCATATTATGTTTATGTGTCATTAAATTGAGTAAAATGTATATTAGAAACATGAATTGGTTACTCATTAATCTTGTAAGTAACCCTTTTTTGTAATTTCATTGACCATTATATAAATCATGAAAGATAATAAAATAGAAATCTAGGTATTCTTAAAAATAAATTACTATTACCCATGGTTTAATATATAATGTGGTAAAATAGAAAGATTTCAATGCTGGTAGATGTATAGTCTAAATGAACAATACCAGTCTAGATGACTCTTGAATCAGGATAGTGTAAATGTAGTATAAATTTATGAAAATTTGTTAGTAAGTTCCTGAAACTGAAATAACAGGTATATGTGAAAGAAATAGTAGTTGTATGTAGATTTTTCTATCCACTTATCTTCAATGAATTACTAGATGTATTTGTGCAGTAAATTGAAGCTGTCGTAGGTGTATAAGATCATCTATGATCTATAACTGGGCCTCTAGTACACAGGTGTGAAGAAGTTTTACCTACATTAGACAGCCAATTTAGATGTTGTAGTAGCTTAGGAGTGAAGGAAATCATGTACAGAATGCACGGATTGGTGCTACTAGATAATAAAATAAACTAGTTTTGTAGTTAGGGTCAAAGTTAATCGAGAGAAGGATCTATCAGTTGTTTGCACCAATGTTAGTATGGCGTAAATATAGGGTTTACTCCTATATTGGCGATGCAATTTGGGAGCCGGACCTATCTCTAACCGAAGGATATCCCATTGATGTGGTTTTTCAATGTGTCAGTTACTGAAGTGGATAGTTTGGAATGTGTAGTCATAAGATGACGTCGGTGTTGAAATCTAAGATCCTTATGAAAGTATAGGTAGATGGAAAGGATTTCCCAATTAACTGGAGGATTATTTGGCAGTTCTTTTCATGAGGAGAAGAATTAATTACGAACCCTAGCCGAAGAATATCAAGCAGGTCTTTCCAAGAGAAGTAGAAGAGGGTGGGAACCTTACCTGAGGGAGATCAGTCAAAGAAATGAAGGATTAGAAAGAGATATTGAGAACCATAGTAGAGGATGATGGAAGGGAGGATTCTCGGATGACAAGCTGAGAGCGGAAGCATATATTAGAGGGAATAGGGTTTTTTGTGGGGTTGTGTGATCAGGTTCATGAGTATAGAGTGAGGGTTTTGTGTTTTGGAGTGATGTAGAAGCGTAGTTACGTGACACGTATGAGTAATTCACTCGTCTTTAGTATATATAATTGATGTATTTTGAAGAATAAAATGACTTTACCAAAAAATGAGTTCTTATTTACTAAGAATTTATCAATAAATTTTTGTTTATTATGACCTATATATATTTCATAACTTCATTACTTCTATCCATACCCTCCAATTTCATAGTTATGTTATAACAGTCATAGAATAATAATATTTCATGGTTTTTTTAAGATCTTGGTTGCATGTTGTATATGCTATCAAATATAATGTTCTTTTAAAATATCAAGGTGTTATAATTATTGTAGGAATAACTAGATTTTGTTAGAGGTGAGAATGCTACAAAAATACAGCTATAATGTGGTGTATCATGTTCCTCAGGGTTTGGGAGGAGTTGGAGGTTTTGGGGGTGTATCTAAGATCAGTTTTTACGTTGAGTTTCTTTCTTCAGTAGTAATGGTGTCTTTTGGCAAGTGAAGTTTCTACTTATCTTAGGAATTTTTGATTTCTACTCTTGATTTGGTGTGCCCTTTTAATTGTATTATTGGTCATGGATCCCTTTTATTGTAACCCCCGTAAAGTGAGGATTATCGTCATTATTCAATTATTGTCCCTTAAAAATTAGTGTAGGAAAACATCCTCATTCATTCAATTTAAAACCCCCTATTAAATCCTTGAGCCATGATTGTTTGAACCACTTCAACCTTTATTTTCTATTTCACACCTAATTTCTTTCAGAGATAGTAATTATAACTCATTCTTTGTTCCAAGTATCGAGATGGAGACTTAGTCTAAGGAAAGGGTTTCTCTAACTTTGTTCATATCATTCTATACCTCGCTTCTTAGGATCATTAATGTAAAAATATTATCTGTGGGAGGGGTCTCTATCATCATATTCATCTTATATTCTTCTCTTGGGTTTGGTGTGATAGATATTTTTTCCATTCGAAGGAGTTTTGGTATGTATTCCTTGTTTTTAATAAATATACTCTGCACTCGGTCCATGTTATATGGCCTTTGGTTTGAGGAAAGAGAATATCGTAAGTTTTTTCATTAATTCGTTTTTTCCTAATATTAGATCAATTTTTATATGTGTTAAGAATTAAATTTTTGTATGCAGTAGGTTGTACATGTGACCTTGTTTATGATGTTAATTTTTTCTTGTGTTCTTACATCCCCATAATGTATTTCTCTTGTTTTGGAAATTTGTGATATGTACATAATCAGATGAATAGAGGGTAAAATTCACCCATCGTAATGAATTATTTTTCATGGTTTATCTAAAAAATGTGTGGGAAAGTCAGTGCCTCCCAAAGTGGAAAAAATCAAAGTGTGGTGAATGGGATCCTTTAATTTTTATGCATTCAAAATCTCAATTTATGTTGATATAATTTCTTATTCTAGTTGAGGAATGTTATGTGATGATAATTTTAAACAATTTAAAGTAATGACATAAACCTATGGTAAATGGTAAATGGTACATTAAATCCTTTATAGATTTTACACGAGTGTGCCCTAGGTAAATAAAATTTTGATAATAGACTTGGAAAATTTTAAATCCAGATAGAGTGTATTATTAAAACCTCATGTTTTTTTTAATGTATTTCATGTGTTAATGTTAAACTTATATATATTGATATTAACTTGGTAAATATCATATTAGAGATGTGTTATTTGAAAAATTTGTTGAAATCATGTAACTTGTCAATATATTTGATTTATCACAGAAAGAATGATAAATATAAAAAGTTAGATATCATTATTGGATTGTTTTAAATTTATTATAATTATCAATTTGTTTAACATGAAACATTTTAAGTTTTAATTATATTGGAGGGTGGATTATTTATTTTTATGAATCTTAAAAAATCAAATTATTTAATATACTAGTAAGATAAGTTTGTTTAACCTATGATAATTTCATTGAAATATTTAACTTGATATATTCTTATTTAATATTTACTCTAATCATGTTGTGTTTAGAGAAATTTCCTTTATGTTCTGTGATAATATGTATAATAATGATTAATGATACCCACTTGGAAAATTAATTTTTATGGAAACAAGTTTTCTTAATTAAACTAAAAAAATTATTTTATGAAACTTGCTTTTATTTTAAAATTTTGTTTTGAAAAATTAATTTGAGGTGTTTTCATAAAGAGTATTTTGATAAATACCTTGTTATAAACAAGTATTAAAAAGTTTTTTCATTTTAAGGTTTCTTAACTTGATGAATTTTAAAAACTAAAGAATTAGTGAAAATATTTTTATAGTTATGATTTTTAAATTTAACAATGTTTAATATTAATTTTATGATAAATTCTTACCAAGTAAGGAATCATTTGAAAAGAATGTCTAAATTTTTAACTCCTTCACCAGAAGGACTTAATTAATTGTAGTAATTATAATATCTAGGTTTGATAATAAATTATTAAGTAAGAATGATAACCTAATTTATTCCTAATATATTAATCATGATAAGTTCTGAATGTTATGAATTAAAATTTCTAGAATGATAAATGAAAATTTAATTAATATAGATTTTCATTTGATGGATTATCTATGTAAATTTATTAATGTACTATATATAATAATGTTTTCTCTTAAATGAAGTGTTATTATTTTTTGGGTTTAAATCAATGTAAAGTGATTATTTATGAATTTTTTCCCTTATAATTTTTTTATTGTAATTATTGTTTGATTATTATGCATTACTTATTGGGTATGTTATGGATATATGTGTGGACTTTTTTGTGACTATATAGATCTAATTGGGAATTAGATTCCTGGATATGTTCTAAATATTCCATGTTTTTTAATTCTTGATTTCTTTAAGATGAATTATATGATCTCATGATGATATATGAGATTGATTCCCTTCCTTGATAGAATGTTTTATAAATGTCCTAATTCCAATTTTATAGGTATCCCCCCAAGGGTATTATTTTTAAAATTTTTTAATTTGTTTCATATATTTATTCTATGTTCCTCTAGAGTGGTTTTTTTATAAATATTATTAGATCCTTGGGATTTATTTTTTGAGGTGGTTGAATGATCTCTCATCTTTTCTCTACCCTTATTTTTTTTTTAATTCCTGAGGATAATATTTGTTTAAGAGGTATCAATTGTAATGGTCTAGAATATTCCTGAGCCATATTTTTTCTATTCCAATATGTTTGGTAGTTCGGAAGAGTTTTTAATGTTTTAATAAGTGCTTTTAAATTTTTTTAACAATTATAAATGTAATTTCAAATTTTAAAAAAATGGAATTTAATTTATAAAATAATTTGGTAATTTTTTAAAGTAATTTAATAAATTTTGGAGATGTTTTGGAATTATTGACGTTATAATAAATATTTTATTTTATTATTATAAGTTAATTTAATTAAAAATATGAAATTTTTAAGAAAATTATTACCCTTATGCATTTTTTTGAAGTTTTCATAAAGGTGAGGAGGTTTTTCTAAAGGTTTTGTAAGGGTAAGCCTTAATTTTCATGTTTTTTATAAGGGTAATCCCATTTCTCTTCTTGTTATGTAAATGTAAGCAAGATTCTCTACAGGTCACATAAGGGTAACTTGGATCTTTTATACACTAAATAAAGGTAGAATCCATTTTATTAATCTTGTGTAAATGTTAGTTTCATCCCACATAAAGATGTAATATTCTGACTTGGGAGAAACTAAAATGGCTCCCTAAGTTGGTGGGTCACATGGCCTCAATCATGCCTCCACAGATGCTAGAGTCTACCAACTAGCAGCGATGGTCCATGGTGGTAAGGTGGGGAGACTATACCCTCATGTCATACTAGATAATGTTAACAATAAATAAATAGAAATATAGAAATCATGATATTATATATATCACATCATAAAAACAAACAATAATCAACATCGGAAGCATAAACATACAAGAAATTGTGATAATAATTAATCCATAAGTTGATCCATATACATGATGATGTCATGTAATAATGATATACAAAAAGGGGAAATAAGGAATGCAGGATACAGGCATATAAAACATTATATACTAATATACAAAGAATACCAAAATAAATCTCTCCTAGCATCATGAGCATGCACTCATTCCTCTACTCTTGAGCTCCATGCAATATGAAAAATAGATCAAGCATCCATGATAGGTTTCTTTCCCTTACCCACACCTAAAGTCATGAAGTCTACTCGAGTACCAAAGGTGGCCTAATTAGGGTGTCAGATAATCTTAGTAGGTCACCACTAATAGTTTCTAGAATAATTCATCCAGTGTGTATAGAATAGTAGTGTGTAGGTATAATGAATAATAAATAATGCTGGAAAAATAAATATGAGTCGGCCTAGGTTTTGATAGCACACCTGACAGAATTTACCTGCTTCATCATGGGCCGAAATATGTCTAATCAGTTCACCATATATAATTAATCATATATACATATATAACATGTATACATGTATATAAACTATATGTGTGAGGAAATATATAAGCATATACAAGGATACTATCTGTTGGATGGACATGGGGAATAACTCAGTCTTCCATAACTAGTCTAACAAGAAATATTCTCTATCAAAGGTTACAATACATAAATCTCATATGAATGTAAGACATCATTCCCATCACTCGAGATAGTAGGGTGAGACATCATTCTCAGCACCTGAAGCAATGTAATGTGAAACATCTTACCCATCATCCAAATAAGAGTAAATGGTGTGAGACATCATTCCCATCACCCGATATAAGGGATCATGAAACTCCATCCTCAGCAAACCCATTAATTTTTTACCAGCAACCAATCCCCATGGTATAATATTAATAATCATGAGGGATTACCACTAAACAATAATAAACATTTAACCCATTATAAACATGGATTTCATAATTAATATAATTTATATTTATAATTATACAACACGTGGGGTGTAATTTCCACCCAATTCTATTCAATTAAATTAACACATTTAATTTATAAATCAAGGAAGATCACAATAAAGGGAAAACCAACCCACTTATAAGGTGGTTTGTCAATTAAACATTTAAAGTTAAGAGTTAATTTAATTTTACACACCCAAAGGGGTGGAATATAATGAGGTAGACATATTCAAATGATTTAATAAGACTCAAAGGGGGTATCAAGGATTGGTTTGATTAATTAAAAAGGTAAACTAAATTTTAATGAAATGTGTGGAAATTTTCGGCATGAGGGAAAATGGAAAATAGTTATAAAAGACATAAAATTTTAGGAAAAATATCTATACTACATACCTTAGGCTTGTAACACTCTACTCATCCAGTTTCAACCCTTGAATTTATCTATAATTGGAGAAATCAGAAGAATGGATGACCTTAAAATAGGGAATATGATCTCACACAAAAATAGTGAAATATATGGAAAGATAAACTAAAAATGGAAGTGACAGTATTAATGATCTTACCATTTCTGATCCAACACACTCGATAGTGATGAAAATGTAGATTTTATGGATAATTTTTCAAAAAAAACCTAACAAAAGAGGAGGGAGGAGCTTCTAACACGAGAGAGGGTGAGAGAGTTTTGTTCGGTGTAGGAAAAGAAGAAGGGAATAAAGATTAAAAGAAATTATGTAAAAATGGAAATTCCTTTTTATTTAAGGGGTGTCATGGTTTTCCCTCTTGGTTTTTCAAACCATGTGACTGACACTGTCCAAGAACCCCCCTCAAACAGGATAAGTGCACAGTTTTTCCCAACTGTGTACATTTTGTATAAAATGGCTCTAAAATTTGTTTAAGACAAATCGCATGGTCATATAGCTCAGGTCACATGGTTAAGGAAAACAGTGAGGCCTCCTACTATGTACTCAATTCTCCATATGGTTGAGTCCCATGGTTAGCACTAATCATGAACTAACTGTGTGTCTCAGTCTACCTCTCCAATTTTTGGAGCTTCAAGCTCCGAAAAGGCCCCATAATCTCCTAAGACCTTCCTTAGGCCTTAGGTCATGTTTACCAAGGTAAAACAAGGAATTTAAACTGAAAAATCAATGATATATACCTTCATGAAAATACAAGTCATTACAACCTACCTTCCTTAAATAAACTCATCCTAAAGTTATCCTTTTGTGGTTAAAGAGGAATCATATGATAAGATATCTGGACACTATGCACTTACATCATCCTCTCACTCCTAGGTCTCATATTGTAGTTATTTTTGCTACCACAACACCTATACTAAATGAACTTACCTGCCTCAGAGAGTCTTCACACTCCGATTGATTAGCCAATAAATAAGGATAATATTCATTGTTAATATACATAATATTCATGTTCTTTATTATTCATAAATACCATTTTAGTTCATTTTACACTTTGAACATCATTTCACATTATGATTGTAATACCTTCTTAAAATGCACTATTATGTGGTACATTTTTTAACATCATTTGATGTACCAAATGATTCATCTAATTTTAAGGAATCTAATTATACATATTTTAATTTGATATTATTTTGAACTGGATATTCACTTCAATATGAACATTTTTCATTAAAGGATCAATGAAAGATTCATAAAGGATGATGGAGATATTTGGAAATGAAAGGAAGCAATTTTGGAGAAGGAAGATTGGACATCATCCTACTGATGAGAATGTGGGACCCAACATACAGGCCCAATGAATCCCAAATTTCGTGGTATGCTAGAATACATTTATATGAAAAAATAACTATTCATGATTCAATGTTAATTAGGCCTCCATGGTGTCCATTTAGGCAGCCCAAGTTAGAGATAAAATTCTGGGCCAGATTCTCCGGCCCATAAAAACATCCCACTAATATGATCATATCTCAAAATCCACAACTCCAAATGGGCCCAAATTTTACAGGAGGTTATAATACATCCGGGGATCCATTTTATTCTTCTATGTACCACTCTGAGTTGGCCCTATAGAAGTTCCTTCAAGGGTGTCTCTTCAGTGAAGGAAAGATGGCTACCACCTCGGGTCAAGGGTGGAAAAATCAACTCTCCCTTACTTTCCACCCACCTATGGCCTACCATAATTAATTGAGGAGACTTGTACTGTTGTAGGCTCGACCCAAGGGCTCAAAAATGTCTATTTAAGGAAGTGGTGTTGGAGGATTGAGGGAACTTTTATGCTTGGTTTCATTGTAGTGTTATGCTGCCGCTTTGTGTTTGTAATCGCATTTCTTTCTCAGGTAAGTTGTTTAATTCACCTTAGTTTCTTAATAAAAGTTATTCCTTTACTCTTAATATATTCTCCTACTTATCACATTGATACCGTTGGTTAAAGGTGTGAATTTATTCACACCATACCTTGTGATATTTATCACACAGTGGAGGAGTGATCGATTTTTGTTGTTGTTTTTACTTCTTCAATTCCATCCTTGTAAGTCTACTTCTTGCTTCCTTTGAAGACATGTCATCAATGGATGGTTAACTCTTTTATGGGTTGATCTAAGGGAGTATAAAGGGGCTGGATTGGATTTTATTTATAACTCCATTAATGGATAATCACTTCTTTTAAATGGGATTTTTATTTGATGATTTTTAAACCTCTTCATCCTTATTGAATTTAAGGTCACACATTTAAAATGATAATATGAACCTCTACCTTGGAGTGCTCAAAACATTGATCCTTCAAGTGTATAGGTGATTATTATTAGGGTGTGTAGGCATTAAACCAGTAAGTGTTGATTTTGTTTGAACTTCTTAAATGAATCTATCTCAATTATAAGAAATTGAAATCATTAAAAAAGGAATTCATCTCATCCAACCCAAGCGATAACCTAGGATCAACTCATTACCTTAATTTGAAATAAATTAAATCTGTTAGTGATCCTTTAAAACCATCTTAAATCAACCTAAGTTGGCCACTTCATATACAAAAACAATCCATAGAATGCACGTGTCTATAGGTACTTCTTAGGTCTCTGGGGATTCGACAACCCAAACTAGACTACAAGGACCGTCCTACCTTCTCCTTTTGGGTAAATTTGAGCGTGAATCACCGATCCATAATATGCATTGGTTACTCCTTAAAATAAGAATCCACATCTAAATAAACCTCGTAAGGATATAAAAAAATGTGATGTGTATGGATAATATTGATGAATCTAATACACATAAAAGACATTTTTCATAGATCAGTATCTCTGAGGAAGTGTTATCGTGTAATCCATTGATCCAATTCTATCAAAAATTTCAAAGGGTCCAATGAATCTAGGAGATAGCTCACCTTTCCTCGTAATCCTTCTCTAGCCCAACCTAGGAAAAAATTGTAATAATAGCCCATCATCGACCTCAAAATATAGAGGTCTCCAGGGTATATTGGTATAGGAATTCTATATATACTCAGCTATCAACATGTTCTTCATGATCAGTTTTACCAGCTCTGATGTCTCCTAAATGATATGTGGTCGAAGAAAAGTTGTCTCCCCTGCCTCTAACTGGTACAGTGGTGCTTAGAATGGCCTACCATATAAGGCCTTGTAAAGATCCATCTAGATCGTATCACGAAATCTATTATTTTAAGAGAATACAAATGGGGGTATGTTCTTTTCCCAAGAACCCCCAAATTCATAGACACATGCACAGAGCATGTCCTCTAAAGCTTGAATCATACGGTTTGTCTGATCATCAGTCTGAAGGTGATAGGTTGTGATCAGAAGCACCTATGTACCCAAGTCCTTATGGAACTCTTTTTAGAACTGTAACATGAAATGAGAATCCCTATCAGATATAATATAATTAGGATATTAATGAAGTAATATGACCACCCTGACATATATCCACCCTATCATGTCTACCGAGAAGGTCGCTCGAACAGGTAAGAAATGTGTTATATTTGTTAACCAATCCATTAATACCAAAACTATATCATTTCCTAGGGGAAATATATGTAAAACTTTCACAAAATCCATGGTGAAATTGTACCATTTCCACTTGGGAATGTTAAAAGGCTGTAAAAGTATTTTTTTTGGTTGTTAGTGTTCTGTCTTCTCATGCTAACAGGTGGAACACCAAGTAATAAATTCATATATCACTTGTTTCATACTAGCCCACCAATACTAGCGATGTAAGTCTTGACACATATTGTTGACCACAAGATGCACCGCCCAAACCAAGGCATGATATTCCTACATCATCTCTTATTGGATGTCTATTGGTACCCAAACATGACCATGTATGTTTAATATCTCATCCTCATCCATGGTCCAACCTAGAGATGAATCCTCATCAGAAATAATCTTCCTCAGTAATAAGACCTATAGATCATAAAGATGCCTCATATTTACCCATTCCTATAGGGTATAGGTCACTACTAAATGTAACAGGACTGTCTGACCATGATCCTCTTGAACCTTAATATGTATATCTGAAAACAATTCCATAAGATTCCACTCGCAACTAGTCTCCTGAACCACCTATTTCTGAGTATTTCGGCTTAGTAAATTAGCTACTTCATTTCCTATACTAGACTTATAGGAAATATTGAAATCAAAGGATTACAGTTATTCAACCCATCTTCACTTCTTGAGATTTAGATCATGCTACATTAATATATAATTGAGGATTTTTTGATATGTTAATACCAAAAAATTCTCCACAAGTAAATATTTCTTCCAAAATCATAAATCATGATCAATAGATGCTAGATCAAGGTCATGTGTTGGGTAATTCAAATTGTGAGTCCCCAACTGATGATACCCATACACTATGACACACTCATATTACATTAGAACCACCCCCATACTGATACCTGATGTGTCACAATAAATTGTATAAGTCCTTACTGACTCTATTAAAATCAATATCAGTACCAAATTCAACCTTCCTATGAATTCATGAATGGATCTTTCAAAAAATTATAACCATGCTAATTTTAAACTCTTTTTAGTCAATCCCATAAGAGGAACTTCTAGGCATCATAAATCTAGGATGAATCTTCTATAATAACTATATATCCCTAAGAAAATACATCTATGAAAGACATTATTGGGCTTCACCTAGGAAACTATATCTCTCTACTTCTCTAGGTTTATTAATACTCCTGACTCTGAAATTATGTGACCCTAAAAGTGGACTTTATCGATCCAAATGTTATATTTTGTGAGTTTAGCGTAAAGATAGTTCTCTCTCAGTGTATTAATCAAGATATCAAGATGTTTGGAATGGTTTTGTTGATTGTGATAGTACACTATGATTTCTTCCACAAATACTACAATGAATAAATATAGATATAAGTGGAAAACCTGATTCATCAAATCCATGAAAATAGAAATCACGTTCATATGACCAAACAGGATTACCAAGTACTCATAAACACCATCCCTAATTCAAAAAGATATATGTGGTATTTTTGAAGATATCACAGACACCTAATGATGGTATGACCTCAAATTAATCTTTGAAAACACTCTCACTCCTTACAGCAGATCAAATAGGTCATCTATTTGAGGAAGTGGATAATAGTTCTTAACTGTGAGTTGGTTCAATTGTCAGTAATCCATTCAAATCCTGAGGGTACCATCCACCTTCTTAGAATAAAGAACCAGTAAACCCCATGATGAGATACTAGGTTAGATAAAACCTATAGATTTAAGGTCTTATGACTTCTTCTATAGCTATAGAATCTCTGTAGGTAATATTCTGTAAGGAGGAATAGACATTGGTTCCACTCCTAGAACTATCTCAAGAGTGAATTATACATATCTTACTATAGGTAGTCTAGAGAAGTCATTAGGAAATACATCCATGAAATTATCCATGGTAGGAGGGAAAATAGTAGATCATATTCTCTGGTAATCCAAGAAAATACTAGTGATCTGAGTTTTCATTCTACCCATCCCCTGATTCTTAAGTTAAACACCAAACACAAGGACATCCCATTCTCCCTTGTGAACATGTTTATCACCTTCTATTGATATTAACATCACCCTCCAATGATATAAATCAATATGGTATTGATAGGGAATCAACCAATCCATCTCTAGAATTACATCAAACCTAGACATGTCAGGGATTCAAATATTCCATAAAAATATATATCTTCTAATATCCAAGGTACATTCCTAAAATTGGAAAAAACTCTCTAAATGGATAAAAAATGGGGTATTGAGTTTCATCATGCCATAATGGTACTCTATCTCAAAGAAAGGACTCTCCAAAATTATAGAAAATATAAAAGAGTGTGACACACCTGTGTCAAATAAATAATATGCTAAATTAGATTCTACTAGAATAGTACCTTGAACTATATAGGGTTTGATGCTATACTCCTCTGATATAAGTTTCACTTCATGTAACTAACCCATGTTGTAGCCATGAATCACAACCTAACATCCCCAATTAGGCCTACTCTTCTAGTGTTGTGAGTCCTAATTCTAATTCCCTCTACATCAACCACCACCTCAGACTAAATGGTTGTTGGTATTTTATCTTCCTTCTTAGTGAGGTACTACTAACCTCACTCCAAAACATGGATTTTTTGTAGATCCCCTCCCAATTGTAATAGGTGGAAAATACCTTCCAAAATTCTGAATGTATCCCATCATTCCACATCCTATACACTCAAATGGATCTCACATACAATGGGTTTTCATATGTTCTGGTTTCCCACACTGGTGACAGATGATGAAACTATCAGTATGAAGTGTATGACTGCTAATTCCCCTGCAGGAAGACTCAAATCAATTCTTATATATACTATAATAACCACTTCGAGGTCTAGGAGATGAACCACATTGGATTTCACCCTCATCTTCCCTCAAATACCACTCAGTAATGAGGACCTAGTTGACTATCTAAGAAATATTGCTCAACTAAAAAAACATTAAACTATGATTAAATAGCATACACCATTCCATACTTAAATCTCTTCATAATCATGATCTTATCATCGGATAAGGTTGGAGTGAATCACTATATATCGGTAAAATTGGAATATTATTCCATTACATACATGGCTCCCTATTGTAAGTTCATGAACTCTCTAGCTCAATCAGCCCTTAATGTCTATAGAAATAAGTAATCATATAAGACTATCTAGAAATACCTACAGATCATATCCTGATGTTTTTCTACCTGGGTAATGAAGTCATACCATCTCTTGGAAGAAACACATAGAATATAAGTATCAAACTTTACCCACCGCTCTAGAGATGTCTCTAGGTGCATGAATATATAAATCATGGCCTCCAACCATGACTCAATAGAATATGGCCCTCCATCCCCTGACAAAGTGGGTGGATGTTGCTATAGGAATTATCTAGTAAACTTATCCATAGTTAGAGTAGCTTAAGAAACTCATTGCATAGACTACATCATAAGAAGGAGACCCTCTCAAAATAGGGATTCGGCACCCAACTCAAAACTAGCTATTGGTACTATATGTGGCACTACGGGAGGTAAAACTGGAAGCTCAAGGGCCACTACCTTTGTAGCATAATCACCACGTCCCTCCTGGAATTCGACTTAAGGATTTTGTGGTGGAATGATTCTACAATTCCAAATTCACACCTCAAAAAATTATTTATAAATTGAAAATATTGTAGACAAACAACTAGTATAGGTGCATAGCCTTACTAATAAAAATATCGCACCTCTTTTCTTAGTCCAAAATCTAGGTCTATGTGATAAAGAAAATATATAACATGTCATAAGAGTTGTAAAAGACACCCCCAACTACCCACTACTAAGTTCAGGTTTGGGTCTAGGTCTAATATCACATGGAAAAGGTTCTGGTATATGTAGTGTCAATTGCAAGGTATAGAGGAAAACACCCTTTACTTTTCAATTGGAATCCCATTTAGCAGTAACCATTTATTTTAAAATTATTATTTCATTGAAGTGAATACTATTTTATATATATATCACAGTCTATTTATATGTTTCAGTATTCCCAATTTATAAAATCTATATTCATTATAAATTTCAATTGGCACATCATGTAACTGCAACATACCCTTCACATCAGCTATCAAGATATAATGGGTCAAATGAAATTATTTAATTACATGAATTATGATTCTGAATTTATGTAAGGTCTTACTTCTTAAATTAAATTGGTATTCAAGAAATCTAACCAACAAATGTTTTATCACATAGAACCAATGGTTCATAGATCAAACATGAAATAAGGGGGTCAATTATGGTTTCATCATCAATATATGCAGGAAAACACAATTTATATTAATGTAATAACTTTAATTAATCAAATTTTGTTATCCCTATAAGGAATATTAGTACAATTACATATATAATAATCTAGGCACAAACTATATGAAACAGGAAACACACATAAAAAGTAAATGTGTCATGGAAAAATTCATGACATATAAGTCCTAAAAGGCCTATGATAATGCATGAAAAACTACCTCCTTGTCATGGCAACCCTTCTCTTTTATTTCACACTTAAACATGATTTATTACATAAAATCCACTTGATACAACATATAATATCAAGAGGTCTAGTGTCTTTTGGGCTTAGGATCATTAAATAATAAATTAAAACATGAAATACAAAATCTTTATTGAAAACTTCCTTTACCTGACCACTACATTCCATCGTACTTATCATTGCATAGGATAACCTGAGGACATGCATGAAAAAAGGGTGAGCTATAAAGCCCAATAAGGGAATAAACATGGAATAACATGAGGAATAGAGTACATGTTAGAAAATTGGAATTTCAATGGAGCACAAGATAAACATTAACATAAAAGGCCTGATAAAGCATGATAATATTAATATGGAAATGTGACAACAACATTTAACATGATTTTAGCATGAGCCAAGGCTCATTGCACATGGAGCATTAGTAAACCCTCATTGCACTTGAATTAGCATGAGTAAAACCTCATTAAACATGAATTAGCATGAGTAAACCCTCATTGCACTTGACATACCATGATACTAATCTTTACCCAATGCATTGGAGCACTATCAGGGCACACCCTTCTTAAACATTTCATTTCACGCATAAGTGTGCTACATGGATCATGGAATCAATCAACATTATAAGTTATTCCACGATAAAGGAAATGCAGAATTCATACATGAAAAACTATAATCAATAAGTAAATTTTCATAAAGATGAATACCCTTGATAGGGAAATGGACATGGTATTCACTATACAATGACATTGGCTTGGAAAATCGCGGTGTAACTTCGGCAGCGTAACGGCGTGACATAGGAATTAATAAAAATGTTTGATGAGATATAAATGGGTGTCTTGTCATATGTACATGAAATTAAAATTAAGGGGGTCATATAGATACATGTACCAACATGATTAATGGAATTTGTATTCACAATACAAAATAATTGCTTGAATGTAAATGAGAAGAGAGAGATTCCTTACGGAATTTCAGCATGGTAACAGGTGTACATGAGGGGATTTTAATGAGAGAGAAAGGGGTGTCTCATCATTCAAACATAGAGAGGGAAGTATGGGGGAGGTGATAAATCATACCCAAACATTTATAATTGAAAACAAAATGTCATAACAACATAATGAAATTAAGAAAAAAATGAGAAAAGAGGAAATCCCTTACTTGGAAGTGTGATCCCAAATGCTTGGGAGAGGCTTGAGAGAGGCTTATTAGGAGATTGGGGCACCTTGGGAGGATTATATAGAGAGGAGGTTAGGGTTTGGACGAACTCCCAATGCTTTGAATGAAGAGGAAGTGAGAGATTGGGTGGGTTTATATAGGAAAGGAGAGGGAATTATTTAATATTTAGGTTTGGGTCGCCACACATTAAAATAAACAATACCATAAACCAGCCCATGGTTTTTCCCCATGGTTTTTTCCAAAGGGGATTGGAAAAATTACTTTATAAGTTCAATGTCCGAACTTCTTAAAATATTGAGGGTGCTTATGTGGAGGTGAGTCACACTCTCAAAGAAAACAATTTAAAAAGACAAAATGTTTTATAAGTCTTGGAGGGTCCACTAAAGCTTTGTAAAATAAATCAAAAAAATATAAAATCACATTCTTTTAATGGTAAAACATATATTTTCAGGAAATATAATTTATAGTATTTTATTACATCACTATTTGGTCATTATGATGTCATAAAACACATTATATATTTAAACAATATTTAATTTTTACACAAAAATTCGACTGTCTCAGAAAATTATGAAAAATTCATCATCGGATAATTTCAATGTCCTGATTCCAAAAATAATATTCATCTTATTTAAATAATTTTCTAAATATTTTAATTTTTACTTTTAAAATAAAAACTGACATTTATCGAAAATTCATGGGTTTTGACAAAAATGGCTTCCAAACCATAATAAAAATTAAAATTGCATTAATAAAATTATATGATAATTTATATTTAATAAAACTTAATTTAATTATAATAATATTTTATTAAAATATTATTTAATTAAAAAATCGATTAATTCATCAAAATATATTTCTTAGTTTAATATTAACTAAAAATATTATTTGTGCTTTAAAAACTATTTACAAAGTAACAATAATAAAATGAATGCACAGTATTTATACAAAAATAATGTACATAGTCATAGTGCTAGGGTATTGTTAAATAACCCCTTATAACACCCGCATAAGACCGAAGGGTAAGGTGTGCGATGGTGACACACTATTGGGGTGGCTCAGATAACATCACTCAGGTGGTAATCTCTATTAACTTCCATTTCTCCCGAAGTAGGTTCCGCTTAAGCTTAATGTGTTCAAGCTCGGCTTGGGCTTTGTCAAGTGAGAATCCCAATCATGCCAACTCCTTTTGGAGCTCCGAAAAATGGGCTTCGTATGGGTAAAGTCTACTGGATGAGGTCATCGCTTCCTTTGTTTGAGTAAATCAGATTTGTTAAATCCCTATATTTATACTAATCATGTGATCACTGTTCAACAGCTATATTAGCAACGGTCACATTTCTTAATGGTATTTTAAAAATCCAAATCATAAAACCAAATAAGTTCACAAAAAATTTTACATAATGAGACATTTAATTATATCAAGAGGGATTTCCATTAATGAAAGTTTGGGACGTTACAATCTTCCCCCCTTAAGAAATTTCGCCCTTGAGATTTGTTTTTCCCACACTAAAATAGATGTGGGTAAATCTGCTTTATTACTTCCTCTGATTCCCATGTCACTTCTTCAAACTTTTGGTTTCGCCAAAACACCTTGACGAGGGGAATTGTCTTATTTCGTATAACTTTCTCTCTACGATCTAAGATCTTCACTCATTGCTCCTCATAAGAAAGATCATCCTCTAGTTGTCCTATCTCTAAAGAGAGTACATGTGAAGGTTATGGTATGTACTTTCTTAAGAGGGATACATGAAAGACATCATGTACTTTGGACATGGTTGGTGGAATTTTTAGTCGATAGGCCATAGCTCCAACATGATCAAGAATCTCAAAGGGGCCAATGTACCTAGGACTTAACTTCCCATTCTTTCCAAACCTCATGACCTTCTTCCATGGAGATATGCATAGAAGTACCATATCTCTAACTTTAAACTAAATGTCTCATCGACGATTATCTATATAAATCTTCTATTGACTCTGGGATGCCTTGATATGTTGTTGAATGGTTTTCACCTTCTCCACCATCTCTTTGACCATTTCTGTTTCTAGCATCTTACGCTCACCAACTTCATCCCAACATGTCGGTGTTATACACCTTTTCCCATAAAGGGATTCATATGGTGCCATTTGGATGCTCGAGTGGAAACTATTATTGTAAGAGAATTGAAACAGTGGAAGATGTTGGTCACATCCTCCTTTGAAGTCCATTGAGCAATCTCTCAACATGTCCTCAAGTGTTTGGATAGTCTGCTTGGATTGGCCATCGGTTTGAGGATGATAGGTCATACTGAAGTTTAGTTCAGCATCGAGAGTATGTTGAAGACTCTTTCAAAACTTAGAGGTGAATCTTGGATCTTGATTGGATATAATAGATTGTGGTACTCCATGAAGTCTTACCACTTCCCTGATATATATCTTTGCTAGTTGATCCAATGAGAAGTCCTCTTGAATCGTGATAAAGTGAGTTGTATTTGTAATACGATCCACAATGACCCATATAGCATTGTTTCATCTGGATGTCCTTGGAATTATAGTGACAAAGTCCATGGTAATTTTGTCCCACTTCCATGTTAGTATGGGTATTGGTTCCATCACCCCCTTAAAATTTTGCCTCTCAGCCTTCACTTGTGGACATACCATGCACTTTGATGTATAGTTTGTAATATCCCTTTTCAAATTGTCCCACCAAAAGTTTTCTCGGAGATCTCGATACATCTTTGTGCTCCCTGAGTGAATAGAGAAGGTTCAGCTATGTGAGTAATCTAGAAGCTCCTTATTTATCTTTGGATTGGATGGTACACATAATCGTGACCCAAATATCACAATTCCATCCTTGTCAACCAGAAACTCTAAGGATTTCCCATTTCTGATAGCTTCCACACTTTTCATAATTTCCACATCCTTTCTTTGATCATCCTTTATTGTCTCCAAAAGATATGGTTGAGCAATAATTTTTTAAAGGATTGATTATGTTCCCTTCTTTATGATTCCCATATCTATATTCATCAAATCTAAGCAGATTGGACCCTTCTCAATTCTCATCAATGATAGAATTGATGGGTACTTTCCACTTAGAGCATCTTCCACCTTGTTCGCTTTCCCAAGGTAGTAATGGATTGAGAAATCATAGTCTTTGATCAGCTCTAACCATCTTCGTTGGTGCATGTTCAACTCTTTCTATTTGAATATATACTTGATCATTTTGTGGTCTGTATATATTTCACACTTCTCCCCAAAGAGATAATGCCGCCAAATTTTTAAAGTGAAGATCACTGCAGCCAACTCCAGTTCATGTGTTGGATAATTCTACTCATGAAATTTTAATTTCCCTGAAGCATAGGCAATGAATTTTTCATTTTACATCAACACACGTCCCAGGCCCATCTTCGAGGCATCACTAAATACCACAAAAAGTTATCCACTTGTGGGTAAAGTGAGCACAGGCGCAATGATAAGCCTATTTTTCAAATCCGTGAAGCTTTCTTCACATTCATCACTCCAAGACAACTTTACTCCATTTTGATTCATCTTGGTAAGAGGGTTGGACAATCGTGACAAATTTCTCACAAATTGTCGATAATATCCTGTTAATCCCAAAAATATACGGATATTTGTTACCGATATTGGCCACGGTTATCTCTCTATTGCAGTTGTCTTCGAGGGATCCACAGATATCCCATTACTTGTGATGATATGGCCCAATAATGAGACCTCCTTCAACCAAAACTCACACTTGTTGTACTTTTCATAGAGCTTCTCCTTCTGCAAGGTCTCTAGTATAGTTCTTATATGCTCCTCATGATCCTCCTTGGTTTTCGAGTATATTAGAATATCATCTATAAAGACAATCAAAAATTTATTGAGGTAATCTCTAAAGACTTTATTCATAAATTCCATGAAGATTTTTGGGGCATTAGTGAGTCCTAAAGGAATTACTATGAATTCATAGTGCCTGTATCTTGTACGAAAAGCAGTCTTGGGGATATCTTCCTTCTTCACCCTTACTTGATAATATCCCGACCGCAAATCCACCTTGGATAAGTATTTTACTCCACACAACTGATCGAACAAGTCATCAATTCATTGGAGAGGATACTTTTTCTTTATCTTGATTTTGTTAAGATCACGATAATCGATTTAAAGGCGCATTGATCCATCCTTCTTCTTGACGAAGAGGACTGGTTCACCCCATGGTGAAGCACTTGGGCATATAAACCCTTTATCCAGATTCTGCTATAGTTATTTCTTCAACTCCTAAAGCTCCACAATAGTTATTCCATATGGATTCTTGGATATTGGAAACTCCCCAGGTATAAGATCAATGGAGAATTAAACATCTCTTCTAGGAGGAAGACCAGGGAATTCCTCTGGAAACACTTCAGCGAATTCCCTCACAATAGCCATGTCTTCATGGATGGTTACTTCCTTGGACTCAATCATCTGATCTAGATACGCATGCTCATAGAGTAGTAATATCCATGCTTGAGATGATAGAGCTAAAGAAGATTCATCTTCCTCCTTGCACTTGTATAGAATCAGGGTTCGATTCTCCATATAGAGAGTGATTTCCCTCTAATTGCAATTTATGTTGGCTCTATATAAAGAAAGACAATCCATGCTGAAAATTGCATAAAATTCTACTAGAGGGATTATAACAAGGTTCGCTGGGAAGTTTATTTCACATATTATGATAGGGGAGGAGTTATATTTATGGGATGCAATGATTTACCCATTTTTCATACTCACCGACATATTTACTTCCATTATTTGTGGTGGTACTTGGATTGTTCCACTAAACTTTTGAGATATAAAAGAATTTGTAGAACCAGAATCAAAAAGTAGGTTCTCTATTCTTGAATGAATAACTAGTGTACCAGTCACCACTTCGTTGTCAGGGTTCACTTCGGTGGTAGTGATGGAAAAATCTCTCCCTTTCTACCTTGGAGGTTGTGGGTTGCCTTCAAAAACCCCTGGCTTAGGGAACTGATTTGAAAAGTGCCCCAATTATTTGCAGTTGCAGTAATGAAAATGCGTTGAGGGTCGAGTGGAGAATTCCTCTCCTCTATCATAGCTGCAGGTTTTTCTTGCCGACAGTTTACAGCTATGTTCCCTTCTCTTCCACACCTAAAGCATTTCTTCATCCCCTTTAGGAAATTTTCTAGGTGCTTTTTTTCACACATTTGGAAAGTGGGGAGCTCGATCTTCTTAGCACCATTGGATTTATCCATCGGACCACCAACATTGAAGTCCACCTTACACTTATTATCCCCATGATATGCCTTAGATTCTCTGATCTCCATTTCGACCTTGAGGGAACATTGGAAAATTTCCTCATAGTTGTCAAAGTCACGGATCGCCAGTGATTTCTGTAGGCTAGGTTTCAGCCCACCAAAGAAGTGGTCAACCTTTCATTCGGGGGTAATGACACAGCCGGATGCGTATCATGCAAACCTTTTGAATTTTTCCTTGTATTCTCTAACAGATTCGTCGTCTTTCTTCTTGAGGTCAAGGAAGTCCCTTTCCATTTTAATTTGGAGGGTGCGTATAAAATATTTATCGAAAAACATCTTCCAGAAATCCTTCCATTCCAATGCCTTGATCTCCTCCTCAGGCTTCATATTTTTTATCAACGTACACCATTGGTCAGCGTCACCCTCTATATGATAAGTATCCAGGAGAACCTTCTCTTGTTTGGAACATTGAAGGATGGAGAAGATCTTTTCAATGGAGTTGATCCATTGTTCAGCGATTGAGGGATCAGATGATCCATTAAAAGTAGGAGTCCTTTGTCTCATGAAGCTTTCGATAGTGACTTTTTCTTTCTTAGGGGGGGGGGGGTTGAACGTTCTTCTTGACCCATGTTTCTATTCAAATCTTGAGTTAACTGGGAGAGAAGTGTGACAAAGTTTGCGATTCTCACTCCCATCGGATTGGGCATCTCATTAGAACAATCATCACATTGATCTTCACATTGGTTGTTAGCCTAAGTCCTCCTATTACCGGCCATTGGCTAGAATAAAAGGAAGTTTAGGGGTAACACATAAAGGGTAATCCAAGGAAAAAAACAAATGACTTTTAAATTACTTTTATTCCTTAACTTATGAATCTATAAGATTCAATCTATGTTATTCACGAACTAGTTTCTAACATATATTCTTAGGGGAATTTTTTTAATTCTCTTAATAATGGTTCATAAAAATATTGTAAATTTACCCAAGAATATCCTCTGAGAGTGTCATGACCAAGAGTGCAACAAGGCCCGCTGTTGTTCATTAGTTCACGTTCAAGTCTAGCTCAAAGCGGTGTTTTCGGGTTTTACCCCTAGGATACATCTATGCCAGAGCCACCTCTACCTTCTCGTATCCAGAAAGTGATGTATTTTCTTGATAAACCACTTACTCAATACTCACTAATACTTAGGTATGTTTATATTATACTTATTCTTTTCTCTAAGTCTTCACTGGGGTTTTCTAATCCTAATCCCAAAAATAACTAAACATATCCTCTGATACCAACTATGAAAACCTTACTCTTTTATTTCACACTTAAACATGATTTATTACATAAACTTCACTTGATAAAACATATAATATCAAGATTTATAGTGTCTTCGATGCTTAGTATCATTAAATAACAACTTAAAACATGAAATACAACATCTTTATTGAAAACTTCCTTTACATGACCACTAGATTCCCACATACTTAGCATTTCATAGGATAACCTGAGGAAATTCATGAAAAAAGGGTGAGCTATAAATCCCAGTAAGGGAATAATCATGGAATAACATGAGGAATATAGTACATGTCAGAAAATTGTCATTTAAATGTAACACAAGAGAAACATTAACATAAAGGCATGATAAATCATGATAATCTTAATATGGAAATGTGGCAACAACATTTAACATGATTTTAGCATGAGCTAAGGCTCATTGTACATGGAGCATGAGTAAAACCTCATTGCACTTGAATTAGCATGAGAAATCCCTCATTGAACTTGAATTATCATTATTAAACCCTCATTTCACTTGATGTATCATGATACTAATCGTTAGCCAATGCATTGGAGTGCTATCAGGGCGCACCCCTCTTAAACATTTCATTTCACGCATAAGTGTGCCACATGGATCATGGAATAAATCAAAATCATAAGTTAATCCATGATAAAGGAAATGTGGAATTCATACATGAAACACTATAATCAATAATTAAATGCTCATAAAGGTGAATACCCTTAATAGAGAAATGGGCATTGTATTCGCTACACAAAGACACTAGCTTGGAAAATCGCAGTGTAACTTCAGCAGTGTAACGGCATGACATATGAATTCATAAAAATGGTTCATGAGAGAGAAATGGGTGTCACATAATATGTACATTAAATGTACATTAATGGGGTCATATAGATACTTGTCCTAACATAATTAATGGAATTTATATTCACAATACAAAAGAATCGCTTGAATGTAAATGAGAAGAGGGAGATTCCTTACGGAATTTCGGCATGGTAACGGGTGTACATGAGGGTCATTTAATGAGGGATAAAGGGGTATATCATCATTCAAACATAGATAGGTAAATATGGGGGAGTTTCTAAATCATACCTCGGCATTTATAATTGAAACAAAGGGCATAACTACATAATGAAATTGAGACAAAAATGAGAAAAGAGGAAATCAATTACTTGGAAGTGTGATCCCAAAGGCTTGGTAGAGGCTTGAGAGAGGCTTATTGGGAGCTTGGAGAACCTTGGGAGGGTTCTACAGAGAGGAGGGAATGGGTTGGAGGAACTCCAAAGTCATTGAGTGAAGAGGAAGTGGGAGCTTGGGTGGGTTTATATAGGAAATGAGAGGGAATTCTTTAATATTTATGTTTGGGTCACCACACATTAAACTAATCAATACCACAAACCAGAACATGGTTTTTGCCCATGGTTTTTTCCAAAGGTGAGTGGAAAGAAAATATTTTATAAGGCCAATGTCCGAACCACTTAAAATATTTAGGGTGCTTATGTGGAGGTGAGTCACACTCTGATGGAAAACAATTTAAAAAGACAAAATGTTTTATAAGTCTTGGGGGTCCACTAAATCTTTGTAAAATAAATAAAACAAATATAAAATCACATTATTTTAATGGTAAAACATATATTGGCTGAAAATATCATTTATAGTATTTTATTACATCACTATTTGGTCATTATGATGTCATAAAACACATTATATATTTAAACGATATTTAATTTTTACCCAAAAATTCGATTGTCTCAAAAAATTATGAAAAAATCACCGTTGTATAATTTTGACATCCTGATTCCAAAAATAATATTCATTTTATTTAAATAATTTTCTATGTTTGTAAATTTTTACGTTTAAAATAAAAACTGACATTTATCAAAAATTCATGGGTTTTGACAAAAACACCTTTCAAACCATAATAAAAATTACAATTGCATTCATAAAATTATATGATCGTTTATATTTAATAAAAAATAATTTAATTATAATATTATTTTATTAAAATATTATTTAATTAAAAAATCCATTAATTCATCAAAATAGATTTCTTAGTTGAATATTAACTAAAAATACTATTTGTGCTTTAAAAACTATTTACAAAGTAACAACAATAAAATGAATTCACATTATTTATACAAAAAAATGTACATAGTCATAGATCTGGGGTCTTGTTACATAACCCCTTCTAACACCTGCATAATACGGAAGTGTAAGGTGTGCAATGGTGACAGACTCTTGGGGTGGCTCAGATAACATTTCTCGGGTGGTAATCACTTTTAACTTCCATTTCTCTCATAGTTGGTTCCGCTTAAGCTTAATGTGTTCAAGCTCAGCTTGGTCTTGGTCAAGAGAAAATCCCAATGATTCCATCTCCTTTCTGAGCTCTGACAAATGGGCTTCATATGGGAAAAATCTACCAGATGAGGCCATCACTTATATTGTCTGAATAAATCAGATTTGTTAAAGACCTATATTTATACTAATCATGTGATCACTGTTCAATGGCTATATTAGTAACAGTCACATTTTTTAATGGTATTTTAAAAATCCCAATCATAAAACCAAATAATTTCACAAAATATTTTACATAATGGGACATTTAATTAAATCAATAGTGGTTTCCATTAATGAAAGTTTAGTTCATTACACTTGTCATACCAAGCCATTGAAAAATTAATTAATAATAATTTTGATAATAGTTTTGTTAGAAAAAATGTGTGTCACCCAATCAGTGAAATAAGTGAAACTATAACAAAAACAAATTAGAAAAATAATAACCCATCCCAGGTTATTTGGGTTACACCGGTATGTGGGTCACCTACTCCCAACAACGGCTCATTACCAAATTATGATACATCCTAGTCTCCTGTCTAATATCCAAACAGTAAGATAAAGGGAAAAAAGAAATCTATGCTACCACTTTGTAACATCCTGACCCGGGTACCACTAAAATGGTGCCCCAATCTGGTGGGTCACATATCCTCAAGTGCACCTCTATATACGCCAGAGGCTACCGACTAAAAGAAAGGGTCCAATATGGTATGATGGGGAGACTATACCCTCATATTAGAGTAGCGTGGCAGTGAAAATAAATAAACATAAATAGTGAAAGCATAATATAACATATAACATAGTAGAAAAATGTATAATAATCAACAAAAAAAGTATAATCAATCCATAGATTGAGTCATATACAAGATAATTTCATGGAATTTTGATATAAAAAATGGGGAAACAAGGGATACATGTAGTAGGAATATACAATATGAGATTAAAAATAAAAAACTACAAAATAAATCTCCCCTAGTATTGTGGGAATATGCTCGATCTTCTACTCCTGATCTCCATGCTATAAGAAAAATAGATCAAGCATCTGTAATAAGGTTCTTTCCCTTATCCACACTCGTAGTCATGAAGTCTATTCGGGTACCAAAGGTGGCCAGAGTAGGGTGTGATATATTCTAAGTAGGACACAACCAATTATGTTTATAATAATTCATAAAATGTGTATAACATAGCAGTGTGCAGGTATAATGAATAATAAACAATACTGGAAAAATAAATTCTAGTCAAACCATGTTTTTATAGGACACCTGTCATACTTTACCTACTTTGGCATGGTTCAAAATATTTCTGATCATTTTACCATATATAAGTAATAATATATATATAACATGTATACATGTTTATATGGTATATATGTGAGGAAATTTATAGTCATATACATGGATACTAGGTGATATCTAAATTCAAGGCATAACTCTGGCATCCGTAACTAGTCTAACAAGCTTTAGGCTCCAACAAATGGTACAATCCCTGAATCTTAGATGAATAGGAGACATCATGACCATCAATCAAAATAGTAGGGTGTCGCGACCCGTCCTCGGGGCCCGTGCTGTGACTACCCCAAGCCCGCCTTCCATAGGTCAGGGGCTGGCGACTAGCACCAAAGGCGTAAAATTCCAATAACTGGGAAGGCATTGCCTTTGTAAAAGAAAACAAGCACCACAGAGTACAAGCGGAAGCAAAACACTAAGTACAAAAGAAATGCTGAAAAGTAAATGGGAAAGAATACAAACCCAAAAGAAAGTACGACTACAACTGAACAAGGTACAATAGCAAAAAGACAAACAGCTGGAAAAAGGAAGCAACTCCTGGGTCGTCCTCCTCGGATCCTACCTGAAGGGTAGGTATAGATAGCACAGCTCCTGGTCGTCCACCACAGATCCTACCTGAAGGGTAGGTACAGATAGCCTCCTCCACGCTCTCATCCGTCAACCTCCTCTGTGAGTCGTCACGTTGTGTAGTCCACCTCCGGGTACCGACCAGTCCTCGAACACTCGGCCTCCGTCAGTACTGCCCGTCGTCTGCAACCAACACAATGAGGTGCGGGCATAGCCCGTGCAGGGGGTGAGTATAACGATACTCAGTAGGGACCCCAAGACCCTCAAGGTCTCACTAAAACAACAAGGATAACCACAAGAAGATCTCAACAGATAACCTCTACTTAGATATATGCCCATACATATACCTAAGTTATCAAGTAACCCATCTCAATCATGAGGAAACACAAGGATTGTGAAATCAACGGATAACCACTACCCAGGTATATGCCCATACATATACCTAAGTTATCAAGTGACCCATCTCAATCATGAGGAAACACAAAGGTCAAAAGTCTCAGCTCAAACCAGGATTTTCATTATCGAAACCGTAACTGGTGAAGAGCTCCGTCTCTGGAGTGTACAGTGGTCCTGTCACGACTCCGAGGTACTGCTCACTAACCTAAGACTGCTGAAGTACTCCTCCTGTCGAGTACCACGGGCCTGCCACCTCACACAGTAGTGCTTCCCTCCGGGGTCTGCCACCCAAACACAGTAGTGCTCCCCTCTCATAGCCTACAGAGGTACTCCTCCTGTCGAGTACCGTGGGTCTCCCACCTCACATAGTAGTGCTCCTCCGCTGTGGGTCTACCACCTCACAAAGTAGTGCTCCCCACTGGGCTACGTAAGTCACTCCGAATCGAATCGGACAAGCAGTCTTCAGGTCTCTGCCGGCTACACGGTCTCCGTACTCCGTACGCTCATCTCTGGGAGGGTTCGCTCCATGAGCTACAAGTCGATACTCCAAGTATCTCAAAGTCCCATGAAGAAGTATCTCAAAGGACCGCCTCGTCATAGGGGTCTCAACGCAACAGTCGGCGCGTCAATCGGACGCCCGGTCTGCAAGTTGTTAGCCTTTTCATCCTAGGGGCCTGGTTGGTTTTGTAAGCGAACCAACCCGGATGTATCTCAACTGTACCCCGAACTCTCATAGGGTATACTCATAGGGACCATTTCTCTATGAGATCAACAACGCCGCTGGCGGTTCGTGTGGGCCCCACCCTTTCAAATATCCACACATGGGAAGTTGGATGGATGTGGGCCCACCACCAACTTCCCATGGGAGAAGTTAACCACACATCATGAAATAAAATTGATTCAACAATTTTATTCACTTTATTTAATTAATCCCCAAAATTTAACTTCTTCTCCCGCACAAACGCAACTACGGTAAAGGTTCCCTTAAGCGATTACCAGCGTTGCGAGTTCATTGGTGCCATCGGATTTCAATTTCGGGCACCGGTTCAAAAGTTAGAAAAGCTCGCTCGCTCGTTCACTGAACGTACCCGAGCCAAACTTCGGAAATTAATTCCGGGCACACCGGGCCTCGGAATCCGGCGCCGTCAGAAACTGCATTCTTGTAAAATTCCAAAGAAAATTAAGAAAAAATTTTCCTTGAAATTCCCGGGTCTTTACATTACTCCCACCACAGGGCTTTACGTCCCCGTAAAGCTTCCCCACAAACTTAGGGAAACAAAGGCGGTACTGAACACGCATCTGAGCCTCCCGCTCCCATGTGCTCACCTGGAGGTTCTCGTGCTGCCAAAGAAAGTGCACAAGAGGAATCGACCATCCTCCTTGGATCCGCTCCTGTCGATCCTCGATCCCCACAGGAACCTCCGTGAAAGACACCCCATCGCCATCGTCTAGATCCTCATGGTCGATGACATGCAGAGGGTCGAGCACGTATCTCCTCAGTTGAGATACGTGGAAAACGTCGTGCACCTAGTGCAAATAAAGTGGATGGGTCAAGCGGTAAACCACCTCGCCTACCCAGCTGAGAACCTAGAAAGGTCCATTGAACCTCAGAAATAACTTGCCTCCCTGACCACATCTCTGTAAACCTCGTCGAGGTGAGACTCATATAAGGACGTGATGGTCATCCTCGAACTCTAGAGGCCTCCAAGTACTGTCAGCATAAGGCTTTTGTCGGCCATGTGCCGTCCTCATCCGCTCTTGGATGACCTGGACCTTCTCTAGTCTCACAAGATCTGTTATGATTTCTTCCTTGCCGATAAGAGAAATCTGGTCTCATCCCCTAGATGAACCACATTCGTTGCCTAATACAGTCAATCCTGACATGAATGATGCATTCATGCCATGGATGATGTCGTAAGGCCTCGATGTAACTACCAAGAGATCCAACTGTCACTCTCGCCTCCAAGGGTCGAGTCACACTGTCGGCATCAGTGTGTGGTCACTAGGTCTCCTTCAGTAGAAAACTCGAAAGTGAGGGTCAAGTCAACAGTCTTAATCGGGACCACTCAGTAACAACCAAACAAAAGGACAGGAAAGAAAACAAAGATAAGTGTCTTTTTATTATTGCAGCTCATAGTACAAGACACAAAGCAACTACAGACAAACATCAACAAAACCAGAAGCAACAGGATCAATAGCCTCTAGGTCGGAAGCTAGTCCCTCTCCTGTCCATCTGCTTCCGGAGCTCCATGACCATAGGCCTCAGCTGCCTGAAGCTGAGCTCTCCCATGTCCTCATGTCCCCTGCGGTCTGCCCTAATCGAACCTCTGCCTCTACCTCGGAGGTTCTTCATTTAACTGCTGGTCATCTGCATGGCGGGTCGGACAGTCACGTGCTATGTGACCAATTCCACCGCAGGAGTAACACTTCATGGCAGGTATGGCTCTATCACTTCCCTTCGTGCCTCACACTACCGACCCTGAGTAACGCGGTCGACCACCTGTAGGTCTGGTCCTCTTGGACCCCTGCGTCATCTGTCTACTGCCCGCTACAGAAGACTCTGCCACATGCCGGCTAGTGGTGGGTCCTACTTCTGGAGACTGCTCAGCAAGGAAACTCTCCACTAAGAGGGCTTGCTCCAACACTCTTGTCTGCGTCGGAATGTTGTGCGATACAACCGAAGCTCTGATCTCCCGCCTGAGCCCCTGCTCGAAGGTTCGGGCCCTGAAGAATGGGTCACGTACCATATCTGTGGAGTAGCGCGAGAGGTCTGTGAACCTCGTTGAATACTGTGCCACTGACATACTGCCCTGCCGCAGCTGAAGTAGCTCCTGTATACGCACCGCTCGAAGGGTGGCTGGTACAAACTCTTCCCAAAACAGGCTCTCGAAGTCTACCCATAGAAGTGTCGCCTCATCATGCATCTGAAGCATCAGGCTCCACCATCTGCCTGCTGCTGCCTGAAGAAGGCTGGCAGTAAGGATCACCATGAAATCTGTTGGCGTCCCCACTAGCCTGAAGACTCTCACCACAGCCTCTATCCAATCCTCAGCTGCCTGAGGGTCCGTCCCTCCCTAAAACCTGGGTGCCCTCTGGCACTGGAACTCATGCAGTGCGCTCAAGCGACGTCCATCCTCTGCTGCTGGGGCTGGTGGCATCGGTGGCCCAACAGGTAGTAGTACCGCTGGTGCCTCTGCTGGTGCCTCAACTGGGATAAGGCCCGGTACTGAGGCCTCGTCGCTCGGCGGGCTGTCAGTACGCACCACTCTCGGAGCTCTAGTTGGTCGTCCACGGGGAGACATCCTGAAAGAAACAACGTGACACAGTCAAAAGATTATACCTGGTGAGCTGACCTGGTTTGTGCTGTTTTAAGGGAAAACCTTTGAAAACACACATGCAATCAGTGTTTTCGTGCACAAAGTCGGAAATCAGTTGTCAGGGTCCTGGTGTATGGATACGTCGGCCGCCCGCACCAACACTGGACTCCCTGAACTGAAGACCACACTCAGTACCCTTAACACTATTGCTTCACAGAAAGATACATCAGAGTTATAAGTTCTGCGGTAGAACCGAACTCCTTTGATACCAATTTGTCACGACTCGTCCTCGGGGCCCGTGTCGTGACTACCCCATGCCCACCTTCCATAGGCCAGGGGCTGGCGACTAGCACCAAAGGCGTAAAATTCCGATAACTGGGAAGGCATTGCCTTTGTAAAAGAAAACAAGCACCACAGAGTACAAGCGGAAGCAAAACACTAAGTACAAAAGAAATGCTGAAAAGTAAATGGGCCAGAATACAAACCCAAAAGAAAGTACGACTACAACTGAACAAGGTACAACAGAAAAAAAAGACAAACAGCTGGAAGAAGGAAGCAGCTCCTGGGTCGTCCTCCTCGGATCCTACCTGAAGGGTAGGTACAGATAGCGCAGCTCCTGGTCACCCACCACGGATCCTACCTGAAGTGTATGTACAGATAGCCTCCTCCACGATCTCATCCGTCAACCTCCTCTGTGAGTCGTCACGTCATGTAGTCCACCTCCGGGTACCGACCAGTCCTCGAACACTCGGCCTCTGTCAGCACTGCCTGTCGTCTGCAACCAACACAATGAGGTGCGGGTATAGCCCATGCAGGGGGTGAGTATAACGATACTCAGTAGGGACCCTGAGACCCTCAAGGTCTCACTAAACCAACAAGGATAACCACAAGAAGATCTCAACAGATAACCTCTACTTAGATATATGCCCATACATATACCTAAGTTATCAAGTAACCCATCTCAATCATGAGGAAACACAAGGATTGTGAAATCAACGGATAACCACTACCTAGGTATATGCCCATACATATACCTAAGTTATCAAGTGACCCATCTCAATAATGAGGAAACACAAAGGTCAAAAGTCTCAGCTCAAACCAGGATTTTCATTATCGAAACCGTAACTACTGAATAGATCCGTCTCTGGAGTGTACAGTGGTCCTGTCACGACTCTGAGGTACTGCTCACTAACCTAAGACTGCTGAAGTACTACTCCTGTCGAGTACCGCGGGCCTGCCACCTCACACAGTAGTGCTTCCCGCCGGGGTCTGCCACCCAAACACAGTAGTGCTCCCCTCTCATAGCCTACAGAGGTACTCCTCCTGTCGAGTACCGCGGGTCTGCCACCTCACATAGTAGTGCTCCTCCGTTGTGGGTCTGCCACCTCACAAAGTAGTGCTCCCCACTGGGCTACGTAAGTCACTCCGAATCGAATCGGACAAGTAGTCTTCAGGTCTCTGCCGGCTACACGGTCTCCGTACTCCGTACGCTCGTCTCTGGAAGGGTCCGCTCCACGAGCTACAAGTAGATACTCCAAGTATCTCAAAGTCCCACGAAGAAGTATCTCAAAGGACCTCCTCGTCATAGGGGTCTCAACGCAACAGTTGGCGCGTCAATCGGACGCCCGGTCTGCGAGTTATTAGATTTTTCCTCCCAGGGTCCCGGTTGGTTTCGTAAGCGAACCAACCCGGCTATATCTCAACTGTACCTCGAACTCTCATAGGGTGTACTCATAGGGACTGTTTCTCAATGAGATCAACAATGTCGCTGACGGTTCGTCAAACGGACGTCATGTCTGAAAGATATCAGCTTTTCCGTTCCAGGGGCCCGGTTGGATTTCGGGTACAATCCAACCTGGCTGTATCTCAACTGCATCCAAAACTCGGGCGAAGTATGCCAAAAGTTCCGTCTCAACAGGAGGAAAACAACGAGACAGACGGTGCGTCAATCAGACGCCCGGTTTGTGAGTTATTGGCTTTTTCGTTCCAGGGGCCCGGTTGGTTTCGTGAGCGAACCAACCCGACCGCACTCCGATGGCATCCAAACCTCGAGCGGAGTAAGACAAAAGATCCGCCTCACTTAGAGGAAATCAACAAAGTTGACGGCACGTCATTCGGACGTCCGGAACTCAAGTTACGAGCGTTTTCGCTCCGAGGGCCCGGTTGGTTTCGTGTACGAACCAACCCGGCCGAACCCAAAGTTCTTTGAAACCTTGAGTGAGATATACCGAAACGACCGTCTCGATCCAAGGATCACGTTGTCACTGACGGAGAGTAGTTTGGAGGCCCGTAGCTCAAATTACGGGCATTTGACCGAAAGTGTCCCGAAAACGGGGGTCTGGGCCCGGGCCGACCCGGCCCGACCCCACCCCCCTGGGTCGGCCCGAACCGGGTCGACCTGACCCGGGTCCGACCCGGCTGGGTCCGGCCCGGCCTGGCCCGGTCCGGCCCGACCGGCCGGCCGTGGCTCGGCCAGCACGGCCGAGCGGACACGCGGGCGGGGCGCGCGGCTCCCCCGCCCTTCGCCGTTAATTGAGGTCGGCGTTTCACCGGCCGCCCCTCTTCCGGCGGCGCGCCGCTGCCGCCTTCCGCGGACCACCGGATGCGCTCCGGTGGTCCGTTCCTTCTGCCGTCTTCGCCTATGGTCCCCCCGGGACCCCACCTTCACTGCGAAGGGATTCAAATGCCCAAACGGCCTGCTTCGTCGTCGCCCGTCAATCCGCACGTCAAAAATTAAACGCGCCGTCTTCGTGGTTCCCCGGCGCAGCGTGCTGGCGCCACGCCCCTTCGTCGTGGCCCTACTCCGTCCGCAGATGTCTTCGGTTTCTCCGACGCGGCGCGACGGCGTCGCGTCCTTGTTCTTTCTTTTCACGGCGCGGCGAGACGGCGTCGCGTAATACTTGTCGTGTGATTCTCGCATGGTGTGACGGCACCACGTCATTCCGCTCCATCCACAAGAATCAAACATGAACATAGGAGGGGGGTTCGGACGTGTTTTTGCAGTCCGACCCCCCTCTCGTTAAATGATAACATCTAGTCTAAAAAACCAAGATGATCGATAAACTAGAATCATGAACGGAAAATAAATAAATAAACAATAATCCCCTACCTTTGTTCAGGAACGGTGTTCGTCAACGACCCGCGGAAGACAAGCGTTGCGGAGGTCGGGCGTCGCGGAAGAACGTCGACGTCGCGAAGCGGGATTCGAAGTCGTTGACGGCGATTTCGTCGTGGAAAACCGTCACGGAAGAGACAACGCGGAAGGAGAACATCGCGCCGCGGATATGGCATCGCGTAAGAACCGTGTTCTTCGGTGGAGAAGTTCTTTGTTGAAGAATGGTGTTCTTCGCGTTCTTTGTCGATGTTGAATAAGGTGTTCCTTAGATTTTTCTCCAAAGAGCTCTCAAACAACCCAACACCAACCCCTAATAAAATAAGTTCTAAACTTATTTTATTAACACAACAAAGCATTTGAAATTCAATTGTTTGAATTTCAAAAACCTACATGTAACTCACCAAATTAATTACAACAAGTTGTCAAATATTAAAGAAGGTGAGTTAATGGGGAGTTGGAATGTGAGGGGTTAAGAGGGGTTAAGAGGGGTTAAGAGGGTTAGGGAGTTTAAGGAATTTGAAAAGTTGGGGGGTTTGTGTGGTCCCCACCCTTTCAAATATCCACACATGGGAAGTTGGATGGATGTGGGCCCACCACCAACTTCCCATGGGAGAAGTTAACCACACATCATGAAATAAAATTGATTCAACAATTTTATTCACTTTATTTAATTAATCCCCAAAATTTAACTTCTTCACCCGCACAAACGCAACTACGGTAAAGGTTCCCTTAAGCGATTATCGGCTTTGCGAGTTCATCGGTGCCATCGGATTTCAATTCCGGGCACCAGTTCAAAAGTTAGAAAAACCCGCTCGCTCGTTCACTGAACGTACCCGAGCCAAACTTCGGAAATTAATTCCGGGCACACCAGGCCTCGGAATCAAGCTCCGTCAGAAACTGTGTTCTTGTAAAATTCCAAAGAAAATTAAGAAAAAAATTTCCTTGAAATTTCTGGGTCTTTACATAGGGTGAGTCTTCATTCCCAACAATAAATGAAAGGGAACATGAAACACCCTACCCATCATTAAAATAAGAGTAAATGGTGTGAGATACCATGTCAATCACCCAATGTAAGGGTTCATGACATGCCATGCTCAATAATTCCCTTAACAATTGTCTAATGACCAATACCCATGGTCTAATATTAACAATCATGAGGGATTTCCTCTAAAAATTTATAAACATTAACCATTTCTAACCATGGGTGTCAAAATTCATATAGTTCATATTTATAATTATAAAACATGTGGAATGGCCTTTACATCCACTTCCATTCAATTAAATTTAGCCATTTAATTTCTAAAGCAAGGTATATCGTAATCAAGGGAAAACCAGCCGACTTAAATGGTAGTTTCTCAATTAACCATTTGTATTTAAGAGGAAATTTAATTTATTGCACCCAAAGGGGTGGAAACCAACGGGGTAAACATCTTTTAATGATTTAATAAAGATAAAAGGGGGTATTAAGACATGGTTTGATTAATTAGAAAGGTAACCTAAATTTTAAGGAAATTCATGGAAATTTCCAATGTGTGGCACAATAAAAAAATCTATAAACCACATAATATTTTTGGTAAAATTTCTATACCACCTACCTTAGGCTCATAGAATTATCCTCATCTGGTTTATCCCTTGAATCTTTCTAGAACAAAAGAAATAAAAAGAATAGACCAATGCCCATAAAATATAAAATATGATATCACACCAAAATAGTTAAAGAGATTTAAAGATAAACTAATAATGAAATTAAGTGGATTAAGGATCTTACCATTGTGAATCCAACACACTCGATGATGACGAAAATGGAGATCAGACAGATAATTCATCAAAAAGCCCAACAAAGGAGGATGGAGGAGCTTCAAATGTGAGAAATTATGATGGAGTTATATTCACTAGATAAAAAATAAAAATGGAATGAGGATTAAAAACATTTCAAGTGAAAATAGAAAATTCCACTTCATTTAATGGGTTACATGGTTTGGCCACACTATTAGCCAAATTGTGCATCAACCGTGTGTCTAGCACTGTCCAAGAATTCCCCTCCCATGGGATAGGTGCATAGTTTTTCTAACCATACACAATCCATGTGAAATGGATCTATAATTTAATAGAGACAAATTGTAACACCCAAAACATTTTATGGTGTGTTCCTCTTAAATATTTTCAATTCATTAGATAGCCTATGTTGAATGAAGCACTGAGTCTCAATGAAACAACACTTGGTTATAGGAGAAAGTCATAACCTAGCAATTAAACTTAAATTTTCCACATCTATGTTTTTAATTTCAGAAAACGATCATCTACAATTGTGATTAGTAAGTTATTTGAAGTCTGATTGAACCAACTTGTTTTTTTGATGAATAGTACCATACCCTTATGAGTAGTAATATGAATAGTAATATGAATAATAATATTACCCTTATGAATATTAAACTATATTATTATTTTATTTTCTTCTGGTTATAAGGTAATGAGATGTTGATTAATTTTTTAAGGTGTTAAAAATGAGTTATATATTTAAAATTGTTATTTTTGAATAAATTATGATTTTAGTTAAAAATTAAATTAAAAATATTTAGAAAATTATTTTCAAAAAATGGAGTCTATTTTTGAATTCTACACGTCAAAAAATAGTTAGGGTGAATGTTTAGGATTTTTCTAAAATAGTTGAATTTTTGTGAATAATAAAAAATAAAGCTTTTAGTATTCGGTAGTTTAATGACATAATAATTAATATAAAATGATGGTAGACTTTTTTACAGTAAAATATGACATTAGGTGTCCCAATTTTCTAAAACCATGGTCAAATACCATGGGCAAGCCCATGGTTTTTCAAAAACAACTAATGAGACGTCCCTTTGAAATTAATAAAAAACCTCCCTCTCATTTACTAAAAATGCCCACTAATCCCTTAATTTTCTTTCATTAAAAATACATAATCTGAGAATATATATTAGTTTTACCTCCCTAGTAATCCTCCCAAGGTTTCCTAAAGTCCCCAAGGTCCCAACCATCATGTTTTTGAGAGTTACTCTACAAGGTAAGGAAATCCACCACCCTTCTCTTTTCTTAAAGCTTTCATTTTATGTTTTCTCTTTTATTTTCAATTGAATTATGTTGGGATATGTCATTAAATATTCAACTTTCTATACATACTACTTAAAAGTGATGATATATTCCCTTTATCTCATCAAACAATTTTATGAAATTTTAAGTGACGTCGTTGGGCTACCGAATTTTCAAGAGAGATTTCTCAAATTGTTATTTTATTTTGAGTTCCTTTATTTTATTATTCTTTCCTCATATCCCCTAATAAAAATTCTATGATAATTAAATTACCTTAAATGAACTGTAATTTTATTATGCTAATGGAATATTTCATCATCATCTCTCTTTTCCCCCTCCTCTTATACTAAAAATTAAAACACCATCCGAGCTGCGTTAATTTATTACATTCAAGGACAATGGGTTCTCAATTATTATTACCATATTAAATTCTGATCATGAAACCATTTTATGGTTTAAAAAGACCATACTATATGTATTTCATCTTATTAAATGTTCTGGAATCCTTACACACTCATAAAACAAAATAATAATACAAAACAAGTTCATTATGCACAAAACCACCAAGTTAATCCAAGTGTTTATCAATAACTTTTAACTAATGAGTCATCCTCAAGGTATATGACCCATAATCATTATAATATAATTTATAATTTCAATAAAAATATATATTTACAATTCTGGACAATTCTGGATGTTTAACCACATTGCAAACGGACATCCATTCATAAATACAAGTAAATCGGTCATGAAAACCAAGGAAGAAAATGCTTCCAAAACAACAAAATTGAATCTCTTAAACCCATTAAAAAGGACATTAATGAACCTAATAAGGTTATAATATATCAATTAAATGTTTATGAGGTTTTATAATTATTAATTAATGAATCTAAATTTGATTATTAATTTCATTAGGATCAGTCAAATAACACTTTCAGACATAAGGTAAGGGGTTTCTCATCTCACTTTTAATTTCATGAGATTTCCATTTTTCACCACTTATTTATTGTATGTGGTATATGTGTACATCCATTTGATATATAATATCATGATTCTATTTATATTCATGGTATTTTGTGATTCATTTGGTGATTATTTACTTTTGTTCATATGATTCAATGGACTATAATATGGTAAGGGACTTTGTCTCAATTTCCATTTCATTGAGACCTTCTTGGTATTGTGCACCTAATCTTTCTTATATGGTGTATATATTACCCATTTGAGATCTTTTTTCATTTAAAATTGTAAATATATTATATATCTCCATTCTAGTTTCATGGATATGACTATTTTCTTAAGTCGTATACCCTTTTACATATGGTGTTTATTTGGAATGTTGTTTTAACTATGAAAATATTGATAAATCTATATCTTATACTCTATACGGATAGTGAGAAGGCATATTGTACTTGAATTAAATATATTTATAAATAATTTTTTGGACTTTCATAGATGGAGGGGGCCCGCTATAGCCCCTCGGTGCATCGACAGGTCTCATGAGACAAATCAGTTGACGAGAAACCCTTCGAGTTTGTTTCCAAAAATTAGATGGGTTTTACCCACAGAATTAAACCGTTCCAATGGTATTATTGTATCATGTGATAGATACATGATATCAAATTAATAATCATTCTATTTATTCATTTTTATTCATTTTTATTTATTATTATCCATGAGCTTTTTACTATGACAAAATCTATGGATGCAGTTTCATTCTTAGTTTATTAGTGGTGTGTGTTTTTCATTTATTCACCATGCCATATTGATTACGTCAAATTGATTATGATTCAATTATTATTGATTCATCCTTCCATTATTTTTAACCCTTACTGATCATTTGATCTCAACACTTTCATTTTTTTACCTTCAACAGGTTATAAAGAGGAGACTATTTATTGAGTTCTCGTGGTTGCAGTTTATTATTTTTTGTTATGTATTGTATTTTGTTACCTTTAACAATGTAATTTGAGTTACATCTATGTATCTATTTTCTTTAAGACTATTAATTTATTTTTCCTTTAGGATTCTATTTCCTTTTAACCATTATGATATAATAATTAATTCATCAGCTCTGGTCTAGAAGGGTTGGGGTGTTACAGTTGGTATTAGAAGAAGTTTAATAGAAAACATGGAAACTAGATTAGAAAATATAAATTAGGGAACAAAGCCCTAAGGTAGTATTTGAGTAAAAACATACAATAATTTCCTAGTATTTTGGCATGGAATAGATTATTTGGATCTTTCTAGTAAATACATCCCTGTCTGGATACGAATAGGTAGAGGTGGCTCTGGCACAGATGTACCTAGGAATGAAAACTCCGACAAGGAGTTTCAGGCTTGACCTGGGGTATCCTGGTACACAAAAACGGGCCTTGCTAAACTCTTGGTTTGACACTCTCGGGAGATATGATTAGGATAATTCACATTTTCTTTACAATCCATTATGAAGGATTTTAGTGTAAATTTTTCCTCAGAGAAACCATATTTATGAGATTAGATATGCATAGAATTTTAATTTATGCTTAGTACTTTTCTAGTTGAGATTATAAATTATGATTCATAACATAATATAGTGTATTCCATTATTTAGAGATGGAATATAATGAAATAAGGTGAATAAATACTCATGTAAAATGTCAGTATTTCCCCACTGATCAAGTCAACATAGTCAATGTTGGAGCAAATAAGATTCTGACCATATTGGTACAACTTACCTAGGTTGTGATGAATAACCATGTTACACATATTTTGGATCATTTAATGCAGAAGAATCCCCCATATTTTAGTGGGACTACTAATCCAGTGGTAGCTGAGCAGTGGATCAAGTCCTTTGAAAATATATTCATGGAATTAAGATACAATGAAAATGAAAAGGTAGTGCTGGAAGTATATTGTCTCAAGGGTGACACTGATCAATAGTGTTCCTTGATCCAGAATACCACTAAGGAAGACAAAATATAAGATATATAATGGAGGAAATTTAAGGAAATATTATTCAAAAAATATTTCCCTTCTGAGAAACGAACCAAAATGAAGATTAAATTCCTTCTCTTAAATCAAAGGGAAGAAGACGGTGTTGTAAAGTATGAGGCTACCTTCACAAGACTAGACAAGTATGCCATAGATTACATATGATACTTGGAAGAAAATATTGATCATTTCTTTAAAGGTCTTAAGACAAGTATTTGAAGGGAACTGACCTATCAAACATTTTCATCATATGATGAAATTGTATCAAGTGCCATCAAAATAGAGAAGGAATTTTCTAGATCAAATTAATAGAAACCAATATAATAAGTGATACTCTGATAATCAAGGAAAAGGTGAAGCACCAAACAATAACAAGGGAATGAAGCAATTCCCATTATGTGAGAACTGTAGAAAGAATCATCCCAAGGAATGCTTTAAAGTCATGGGAGTCTTTTATAAGTGTGGAGAAAAGGGTCATCGATATAATTAATACAATGGGAAGAAACAAGTTGATTATGTTCAATGCTACAATTTTAGAGAGATGGGACACTATGAAAATGAGTTTCCTAAGCACCAAGGAAACTTTCCTCAGGAAAGGCCATGAGAGCAAGGGAAAGATTATGCAATTACAACTGCAGAGGTTGAAATTCCTAATAACGTGGTGAAAGGTACTCTAATTGTTTCCTCAAACATATCCAATTCAATATTTGACTCTGGATCATCGCATTCATTTATATCTTCCTAGTTTTCCAATAAAATTAGACATGTCAAACTTTATTTAATAAAGGTGTTGTCAGTCAAAAATCCTAGGGGGTGTATCATTGCAACAAAGGCATGTCGATCACCCCCCCCCCCCTATGACACATTAACGTGATTTAGTTTCTAACCTTATCACCATACCAATGATTGACTTTGATATAATTATTGGTATGAATTAGATATAAAATTATGATGCGGATATCATTTTCAAGAAGAAGGAAGTTGTAATTTTTTAAAATGGTGTAGAACCCCTTATCTTTATAGTTGAAAACTCACCATATGATTCTTATCTAGATCCACACCCAGTAGCTTTACTGAATTCAATTCTTGGAAAGGAAGAGAACCCAATATCTATGGGTGAGGAAATAAATATTCAAATTGAATATGTGCATGTAGTGAAAGAATACATTGACGTATTTATAGAGGATTTACCTGGACATACTCCAAATCAAGAAGTTGAGTTCTCTATTGATTTAATTCCTATTGAAAGACCTATATCAAAGACTCCCTATAGAATGGCCATTGTGTAATTATTGGAGATAAAGAAACAACTAGTGGAATTGAGTGACAAAGGATTTATTCGACTTAGTGTTTCTCCATGGGGATCCTATGTCCTCTTTGTCAAGAAAAAAGATAGATGCATGAAGCTATTCATTGATAATAGGGAAATAAATGCTATTACAATAAAGAATAATTATACTATACCGTGAATTTATGATTTATTTGATAAAATTCAGGGAGAAAAATACTTTTCAAAGATTGACCTTCGATCGGGATATCATTAGCTATGTGTGAGGAAGGAAGAAATTCCAAAAACAGCATTTCGAACTGGGTATAGGCATTATGAGTTTATAGTGATGCCATTTGGACTAAATAATGTACCCTTTGTTTTCATGTATTTAATGAATATATTTTTCAAGGAATATCTTGATAACTTTGTTGCGGTATTTATCGATGATATCCTGGTATACTCCAAAAGCTATGAAGGCCATGATAATTACATGAAAATTATTCTAAAAACTCTTTGAAGAAATGAATTATATGTGGAGTTTAGAAAGTGTAAATTTTGTATTCAATAAGTATCTTTTCTTGTCCATATTGTCTCTAAGGATGGAATCTTAGTTGATCCTGTAAAGATAAAGGCAATCCAATAATGGCCCATGCCAATGAACATAACTGATGTACGCAGTTTTATTGTCCAAGAAGGTTACTATCGGCATTTCATTCCGAACTTTTCCTAATTGGATAACCCTCTAACCAAGATCACAAGTAAAGGGGTTCAGTTTTTATGGATGAAATAATGTACACAATGCTTTGAAGAATTTAAAAGAAGACTGTTTAATGCTCTAATTTTAACTCTTCCATCTTGAAATGATGTATTTTTGAAATATAATGATGTATCAAATAATGGACCGGGGTGCATCATTATGAAAAATTATAAATTTATTTCTTATGCATCAAGGCAGTTGAATACTCATGAGAAAAATTACCCAAATCAGGATCTTGAGTTAGTAGCATTAATCTTTTCTCTGAAAATATGGATACATTATCTCTAAGGTGAAATATGTGAGATATATACAGATCATAAAAGCTTGAAATAAATTTTTACACAAAAATAACTCAACATGAGGTAAAGGAGATGGCACGAGTTACTCAAATATTATGATTGTTCAACACACTGCCACCCCGAAAAGTAAAATAAGGTAGCGGATGCATTAAGTAGGAATGATCATAGAATCCTGACCCAAATGAGGATTGAGAGAGATTCTATATGCATGGATCTACTAAATATGGATATGGGAAATGTTAAGTAAGGGGAAACATATTTCCTCTTTCATATAATTTCTAAACAATCTTTACTAGAGAAGATAAAAAGATCTCAATCTGATGATGAGATTCTGCATAAGAAAATTAATGATGTTAAGGATGGGAGATTGGAAGACTTCATATATGAGGAAGGAGTTCTGAAATTTTGGAAGATTTTATGCATTACATAAGTACTTGAGCTAAAAAGGGAACTATTAGATGATGCTCATAGATCAAATTTCTCTATACACCCTAGCAGCTCAAATATGTATAAAGATCTGAATGAACATTTTTTGTGGGATAATATGAAGCGAAAAATTGCTGACTACATGTCAAAGTGTCTAGTTTTTCAAAAAGTGAAGGCAGAGATACAACATCCTAGAGGGGTGAATCCACCTCTATCTATTCCTTTGTGGAAGTTTCATGATATTACGATGGATTTTTTCACAGGACTACCAAGGACACCTAGAAGGAATGATGCCATATGGGCAATTGTTGACCGTCACACAAAATAAGCACATTTCCTTGCTCTAAGAGAGGATTTACCACTTGAGTGCCTAGAAATACTTTATATTAATGAAGTGGTAAGACTTCATAGTGCACCTCTATTGATTATGTCTGATAGATATCCCTGGTTTACATCAAAATTCTGGAAAATTCTCTAGAAGGCTTTGGATACTGAGATTCATATGAGTACTGTTTATCACCCCCAAATCGATGGATAGTCTGAGAGGACTATTCAAAAACAGCAAGACATGTTGATATCATGCTATCTTTACTTTCAAGGTATTTGGGATCAATAATTTCCTTTGGTGGAATTTTCTTACAATAATAGTTTCCATTCTAGTATTCAAATGGCTCCATATGAAGCATTATATGGAAAGAGATGTCGAACTCCAACTTGTTGGGAAAAAGTTGGTGAGAAGAAACTTATAGGCCCAGAACATATTGAAGAGACCACAACAAAGGTAAAGACAATTAAATCCCATATTAATGTAGCCCAATGTAGGTAGAAGAGTTATGCTCACAACTAGAGAAAGGATTTGTAATTCCAAGTGGTAGATAATGTCTTTATGAAAGTATCTCTAGGGAGGGGTGTCTTAAGGTTCGGTAATAAAGAGAAACTGAGCCCCAGGTATATCGGACCATTTAAAATTCTGGAAAGAATCAGAGCTGTAGCTTACCATTTAGAAATTCCACAAAGTCTATCCAAATTTCATGATGTGTTATACGTATCATTGTCAAAGAAATACATGCCAGACCAAATGCATGTACTCACCAATGAAGAAATAGAACTGGAACCTAATTTTTCATACTGTGAAGAGCCTATTGGGATTCTTGACATAAAGGATAAAGTATTGAGAAATTGGATAACTCGACTAGTCAAGGTTATTTAGAGAAACCATAACATAGAGGAAGCAATGTGGGAACCTGAGGATGTTATGAATAAGAACCACCCACATATTTTAAGAGGGATTTATATATGATAAATTTTGAGGATGAAATTTCCGAATAAGGCAATAATATAACACCCCAAACATTTTATGGTATGTTACTCTTAAATAATTTCAATTCATTAGATGACCTATGTTGAGTAAAGCATTGAGTCTCTGTGAAACAACACTTGGTTACAGGAGAAAGTCATAACCTAGCTATTAAACTTAAATTTTCCACATCTGTGTTTTGAATTTCAGAAAATGGTTATCTATGATTGTGATCAGTAAGTTATTTGAAGCCAGATAGAACCAGCTTATTTTTTTGATGAATAGTAACATACCTCTACTGGAAATTGCTTCTATACCAACTCCTATATCCCAACGGTTTAGAAAAACTATTACAATAGGTTTCCTATACCAATGGTTTGTTGAAAACTGTTGGTATAGTAATTGTTAGAGTGTTTTATTCCAACGGTTTGGAAAACCGTTGGGATAGGCCCGATTAGAGAGACCTTTACCAACGGTTATATATAACCATTGGGATAGGTGGTAGTTTTTCCAATAGTTTTATGATATTTACCAACGGTATAAAAAACAGTTGGGATAGAATGCCACAAATTCATCCCCAATTTAGATTGTGATCCACCCACATTGCGCCCTAAACGAGAGCTCCATTCCAGCGTGCAAACCCTTCTACCGAGAAATCGATTGTTTGTTCTTCCACATCAAATATATAAGTTATGAGTTTTATATTCTACCTCCATTTATTCCATTTTTCATTCTGATTTCTTTGAAGATAAGGTTGTTTTTTGTTTTTTGTTTTGACTATCTGTAAAGGACACCTCCCCAATTCTTTGTGAAACTTCTTCCCAAACTGATATCCATCCTTGATTCACATGTCATTATTTATTTTTCAAGGCAATGGGAGGGGTTGTTTGCAATGGTAGGGGTTGGATATGGGGGGTTTGTGCAGTGGGAGGGGGTTGTAGGGGGTCTTTTGCAGTGGGAGGGGGTTGTAGGGGGTATTGTACAGTGGGAGGGGGTTGTGGGGGTGTAGTGGGAATGGGGGGTGTGCAGTGGGAGGGGGTTGGCTGGGCTGCATGGGGGGGCTGTGTAGTGGGAGGGTGGGGGTTGTGTAGTGGGAGGGGGCTATAGGGGGTTGTGCAGTGGTAGGGGGTTATAGGGGGTGTGTAGTGGGAGTGGGGGGGGGGGGGGGGCTTTGCAGTGGGAGGGGTTGGATTTAGATGGGTTCTGCAATGGGGGGGATGTAGGGGGTGGGTGTGCTGGGTGTGGAAGAAAGGGGTGAGGGGGATGTACAATGTGGGGGGTGGGGGATTCAGGGGGAGGTGAGGGAGGGGACTTTAGGGGGGTTGTAGGGGGGTTAGCTGTAGTGGGCGTTGTGTAGTGGGAGGGGTTGGATATGGGGGTGAGTGTAGAGGGGTATGTAGTGGGAGTGGGGGGGATATGTAGTGGGAGGGGTTTGGTTGTGAGTGGGTTGGTTTTGGGGTTGTAATAGGTCTGATTTCAGACCTAATCTAGACCTCCTCCTGATGTATTCACGGCCGTGAAACAGCTTCTAGCCGAATATCCTTCTTCAATCAAACAAATTTTTATTTATATACTTCAAATTAGTAAGTGTTATCTTAGTTTTAGTGTTCTTCCTCTTTTTATTTTATGTTTGATGTTTTGATTTCGGTTAAATTAGAGTTATTGATGTTGGAGTACCGAACCCTTTGATTGTTTTATGTTTTTTTTATTCTACACTTCTTACATCATAAATGGAATGTTTAGTGGGGGTTTTTAGTACAGGGGGTAAAGGGTTTGTTTTTTTTGTTTTTTTTTAGTGGGGGTGGGTTATCCAGGTGGGGGGTGGGCTGTCCAAGGGGGTGGGGTGGGCTGTCTTGGACACCTCATACCCCCTAGACATCCCCCCCACTCCTAGAAAGCCCACCCCCACCCCCTGGACCCCCCGAACCCCCTAGATAGCCCCACCACCCCCATGGACAGCCCGCCCACCCCCTGTATAGCCCCACCACCCCCATGGATAGACCGCCCACCCCCTGGACACCATGGACCCCATGGACAGCCCCCCCCCCCCACCCCACCCCCATGGACAGCCCGCCCACCTCCCCTGGACACCCCGTACACCCCTGGAAAGCCCCCCCCCCCCCCCCCGTACCCCCTGGACAGCCCCGTCCACCCCCTGGACACCCCCTACCCTCGTGGACAGCCCCCACCCTCGTGGAAAGCCCACCCACCCCTGGACACCCCTTACCCCCTAGACAACCCTACCACCCCACCACCCCCCTGGACAGCCCGCCCACCCCCCGGTCACCTCGTACCCCCTGGACAACCCCACCCCCTGGACATCCCCGACCCCCTTGACAGCCCCTCCACCCCCGTGGACAGCCCGCCCACCCCCCTAGACAGCCCGCCCACCCCCCTGGACACCCCCCCCCCCCCCCGGAAACCCCCCACCCCCTTGACACCCCTGACCCCATTGAACAGACCTTCCACCCCCATGGACAGCCCGACCACCCCCTGTGGACAGCCCGACCACCCCCCCTGGACAGCCCACCCACCCCTTGACACCCTGTACCCCCCTGGACAGCCCCTCCACCCCCATGGGCAGCCCGCCCACCCCCTATCCACCCAGTACCCCCTAGACAGCTCCAGCCACCCCCTGGACACCCCGCTCACCCCCTTGGACATCCCACCCATCCCCCTGGAATCCCCCTACCCCCTGGACAGCCCGACCACCCCCGTGGGTAGCCCGCCCACCTGGACACCCTGACCCCCCCTAGACAGCCCCCCACACCCAGGACACCTCCGACCCCCCTGGACGGCCCCGCCACCCCCCTGGACACCCCTCACCCCCCTGTACACTCCCTCCCCTGTGGGAAATGTATGTGGTCACTCAAATTATCTACTAAAATATAAAATTTCTTCGATCTAAAATTTAGTCAACTCCTGAATAATTCTTCTCCACAGGTGTACATGATCTTGTAAACTCATGTATAGTTATTCAAAGATATTTTGTTATAAATAGATTATTTTTTTGTCTTTTATATTATGATTCTCATATAGAGTAGTGTGTCAGTTATGGATTCATATAAAGTGAAAAATTCTCATTTACTTAAATATATTTTTTATGAAACTTCAATCTTATTGAATTTCTTTTGACGAAATAACATATAACAATTATTTTTTTACAGAATGGATAAAAGTTGGATGTATGAAATCAATTGGATCTCAAGATATTTTCAAAACAATATGGAGATATTTTTAGATTTTTCATTTCACAATGCTTCAGATAGTGGTTGAATACACTATTCATGTTCTATTTGTGTTGGCAGACCTTGGTTGAGCCGTGAAGAAGTCAACTACCACATAACCAAATATAGTTTTCAAGCAAACTACTATGTGTGGTATCATAATGGGGAGAAAATGAAATCTAAAATTGCTGATGATCCAAATGAGAGGACTGGAGTGGAGAATTTGTTATATGACCAGTTTCAATTTATTCATAATCATGAAAAAGAAAGGATTCCGACTCAAGAAGACTTCAATATTAGCACACATGATGCATCTAATAAAAATAATGGTGTTGTTAGGGTGAATAAATTGAATGATGTTGCCACAACTCCAGTATATCAATAATGAAATAAAATTAAAAAGATGGAATTTTTAATCTAATTGTTTCATGGGAAAACTATGTATGGGATTTCTAATACAGTAATCAATTACATTCTTACCTTCTTGAAGGATTTACTTCCAGATGATGCAGATATTCTCTCAAACCACTATATGGCATGGAAGTTAATTGAGGAACTTGGATTTTCAAGAAATAAAATTCATGCTTGCCCAAACGATTATAGTTTATTCTGGGAGGAAACTGTTGAACAAAATGATTGTATAAAATGTGGCACATCCCGCTGAAAGTCAAAATCTGATGGAACACCATCCCGCGTGCCATAGAACGTAATGTGGAACTTTCCATTGATCCCCAGACTCCAGAATCTTTTTATGTCTGATGAAATATAAATAAAAATGAGAAGGCATGATACCGAGAGAAAGAATATTGATGAGTTAGTTCACCCTACAGATGGATTTTCATGGCAGAGATTTGATGCTCAATATCCTGATCTTGCAGCTGACATGCGTAATGTGAGGCTGGGTCTTTTAGGTGATGGTTTTAATCTGTTTGGGCAGATTCTTACTTCGTACAGCACATGGCCAGTTTCTATACACATTTACAATATTCCCCCATATTTGTGTATGAAAAAACCTTTCACTTTCATGAGTATACTCATATATAGCCCTTCTTATCCCAACATTGATATTGACGTATACATGAAACCTTTAACAAAAGAGTTGAAACATATTTGGGATGTGGGTGTGCGCACATATGATGCATATTCTAAAGATATATTTCAGATGTGTGTTGCTCTTATGTGGACGATCAATGGTTTTTTAGCTTATGCAATGATTTCTAGATGAAGAAAAAAGGAAAAAACTATCATGTCCTACTTGTATGAAGAATAAACGATCCAGAAGACTGAAAAATCATTGTAGTTTCAGTTTTATAGGACATCATTGATTCATGCCAATGGACCATCCATATAGAAATAATCGTCGAAGATTTTATAATACCATAGAGATCGATGATCCAACTCAGTGTATGTCTGGAACTGATGTGATTAATGAATTGAAAGGTTTTAGTTTTTCATTCGGGAAGGGTCAAATGAAATCTGGAAACAGAAATAATGTTTCCACTGAAACCTGTTAAAATTGGAGGAAGAAGAGTATCTTTTTTTATTTGCCTTATTGGTCAACCAATTTGTTACTTCATTTATTAGACGTAATTCACATTTAAAAGAATATATGTGAAAGGTTTCTTTCGATACTTCTAAATGTTAAGGGAAATAAAAAAGATGATTTACGGTCTCGTCATGACTTGGTGGATTGGGGCATCAGACCAGAATTGCATCCTGTCTGTATTAGTGAAAATAAATGGCAAGTTCCATGTGCTTCTTATGTGATGACACCTATGGAAAAAAAAAATTCTGGAAGTATTAGATACTATTAGATTTCCTTATGGCTATTCAAGCAACATATCTAAACGATTCAACAGAATAGAGTTTAAGCTAAAATCATTGAAGACTCATGATTATCACGTTCTTCTGCATGAGTTGATTCCCATAGCAATCCATCATCTGTTTTCCAATAATTTATGGGTGACTGTTATTCGGTTGTGCCATTTGTTTAGAGATCTTTTTCCTAACAAGTTTTCAAAGTATTTCTTGCAAAAAATGTTGACAAATGCCCCATTAATTTTGTGTGAGTTGGAGAAAATATTCCCTCCATAATTTTTCACATGCATGTTGCATCTGACTGTCCATATTCCCACTGAAATACTTCTTAGAGGACCTATTTCTTTTTTTGGATGTATCCAATTGAAATAAATATGTACACATTAAATTTTTATGTCCGAAACAGGAATCATCCTGAAGTTTCTATCGTGAATGGTTTCTTGGCTCAAGAATGTATGGATTTATACTCAATGTATTTGTCTGATCTTACTACAAGAATAAACAAACCAATGAGAAATGAAGAAGAATATTATGAGAAAATTGAACCCAATTTTCCATCACTTTCTCAAATAGGAGGAATTCCTGGATCATATACGTTGAATACATTAAGCCTTGAAGAGCGATAAATGGCACATCGCACAGTTTTGTTCAAATGTGATTTGTTCGATGACTACATTAGGTAACTAAATTGAATATGTATATCTTACATATATATCTATTAATATATTCATATTTTTTATCTACAGGGAACATAAAACAATGATAAATAGAAAGCATCGTTCGTTATCTTTGAGAAGGAGGGAGCCTTTTCATATTAAAGAGTTTTTTGCTTGGTTAAAATTGAAGGTAAATATATTACTATTTAAAATATTTAAATCAATATTTAATTTATTTTAATATTCATTTATATTGTAGGTATTGAGTTTTCATGTTGACTCTGTCTCTGAGGAAATAAGAGATTTAGCTTTTGGTCCTAATACCGTGGTTCGTGACTGTAAATCAATTGTTATCAATAGGTACAAATCTATTGTCACTAAATGAGAAAAGAACATGAGAACACAACATGATGGAGTTATGGTTACTACCACAACATATTGTTTGCCAGTGCATCAGATAGTAGACCGCAATTTGAAAATGTGGTTTATTATGGAGTTGTTGAAAAAATAGTAAATTTGGATTATTACTCTCATGGACGAGTCACGATGATGAAATGCCATTGGTTTGATTTGATGACATGACAGGGCACATTTATTGATGATTGTGGATTTCAAGTAATTAATGTGACTCACACTCTTACTACCGAAGAACCATATGTATTGGAATCAATGGATAAACAAGTTTTTTATTTCAAAGACCAACTTTGAACTGAATTTGGTGTCATAGTTGAAGTAATTCCAAGACATATTTTTTATGATGGTGATGATGGAATTGACATAGTCCATACTGCCATTAGAACCAATCCATTTATTTCTTCTGATGAATCTAATAGCTCAATTGTCAGAGTTGATTGTGAACCTGAAGTTATGGTGGAAAATATATAGAATCATTCATCCATTTTCTGAATCCTTTTGGTTTACCTCGAGTTGGGTTGTAAAGGTTGGTACTATTCAAATTGATTTAATATTTATTACAAATATATTGTATCTGATTTGACCATTATGTGCATTTTCAATGTTTTTTGGTTGTAATTTTCATTTTAATTTCATTTTGTAAGTTGTAATTGAACTGTATTTAAACCTACGAAACCAACATTTGTAACTTGGTGAACATTTCAATGCTTCAACTATGATTTGTATAAAATTTGTATGACTCTAAGACCTCTCTTTAACATTTTACTAGGTAATGAACATGATGGTTTTGTATTCTTCTGCAAAACATGTATTGAAAACTGCATCATCTACCTGAGCTAAAGAAATTAAAATTTTCCTTAATTTTGACAACTGTTTCACCACTTATAAATCTGTTAGAATCAATGTTCCACGATTTTAATAGACTAATGACACTTAGTAAATAATTATCCTACTAAAAATTAAATTTTTAACTCTCATTTATTTTTTTTTTTTGGGTTACACATTAGTTATCCATTTCTTTTTACTTCCATATTTGTTTTAAAATGCCGGAAAATGAAACCAATTAAAGAGAGGTGACGAAAATAGATTGTGGACAAGATTCGCCGCATGGCTGAGCTGGACATTCCACCACTAGTGCTTGCAGTGAGTACTTTATTTCAAATATATTTATTTAAATAATATATAATGTCATGTGATTAATTTTTTTTAACATTTTTTCAGGATCCATCTATTAGGCGATAGTTATTTGAGGAGCATCCTAGTAGTGGTCCCAGTACTCAAGGTGTTCCTACGAGGGGGGTGGTACGGGAGCTTGACGATCTGGTCGGCGTAGCCGATTAGACCCTGCCCCTCCCACAGACATACCATCCATCCCACATTTTGATCTTGGTGTTCCATTAGGGACACACGGGATATTTAGGCCTCCCATGTTTTCACCACCCTTTACATATGACCCTCCTCACCCGTCTGTTTCATATCTGATGATGATTCCTACTCCCCATCCATCATTTGGCCAGCCATCCCTGTCATCTTTTTTTACTACTGCTTTGATCTCTCCGGGCTTTTATATTCCATCTTCTTCGACTACTGCTCCACCAGAGTCTGTCCCTGTGGAGCATACATTGGGACCCACTCCATCTATACAGGGTGTTCATTTAGTTTCTGTGGACCCAGCGGCACCCATTAATCAGACTACCACAGGTATACATATACAACCCTAAAAAAATGTTACACCACTATTTACTTTCATTATAACATGTATTAATAAAGTATTTTATTTTCTTTCATAATAGATACATCTACTGATAGGAGGCGGGGGCAGGGTTTTACCCACATGAGTTCGGTGTGGAATGGCCGCATGCAGTTGATGGGGGTATAAAATGAAGATATTCAGATGATTGAAAAATCAGGGCAGCAATGTCGGAGTTTTTTTGCGACACTTGCCAAATACTCTGACATCATTCCCGTCAGTCCACTCTCATGGAGAAAGCTACCAAATTAAGTCAAGGATAAAGCCTGGGTAGATACATGGGTAAAAAATATGTTGTATTTAATGAAATATATTAATTTTTCTATTTATATGAATTAATATTTTGGTTTCAACTGTGGTTTAATTTCCCCGATGGTGAGGGTGCACAGCTAGCACGTCTAAAGGATTTAGGTGAGCATTGGAGAGCTTATAAGCATGAGTTGTACATTGGTTGGTGTGATAGAGTTGGCACAGAGTTAGAGGTGGTCCCTATCGTGGATGATTTTCCATTATAATAGTACTGAAAGATGATTACTCATTAAGAGACTAGCCAATTTATGGTATTAATCAAAATAGAATTATTTAAATGAAAATTTTCATGTTTTTCGTTAATACTAATTATTGAATTTTATTTAGGATGCATCTGGAAGAAATAAAAAAAACATTGATGCTAAGAAATATGTCCACACATTGGGATGTACTATGATTCCAGATCATGAGAGATAGCTGGTATGACAGTTTATAATCTTTCTTTACGACTTTAACTTTCTATTGCTTCCTTCGAAATTTATTCAATTTCTAAAGTTGTTATGTAATTTTAGTTATAAAATTAATGTTTTTTATCCTATTTTTAATTATGGTTTCCTACATTAAATTTCATTCTAGGGGCATAAATTGAATAAAGAAGGATGTGTGCCTCAAGCAAAACTATTTTGCTCGAGTAGAAAGAAGAAAGATGGAATTTTGGTTAATGAACCGACTCAGCAACAGATTGTAAGTTTTACTTTGTAGATTTAAAACTTTAATCTCTATTTTGTAACTTAATAATCTATTTATATTTGTAACAGGCTGCTTTAGAGGCCCTTGATTCTCAGGAACCTGACAATTTTCGGCCAAATGATAACTTACATTAGGTGTTGGGAGATGAGCACCCTGGTTGAGTACGTTGTCGGCCTGGGAAGATTATAGTTCCGATGAGGTATTGGCCCTCCACGGGTACAATTTTTAGTGCCACCAAGTTGAAATAGGTTAAGGAACAGGCAGAACAGGCTGAAAAAAGGTCCACATAGATGGAAGCACAATCTGCTATGGAAAACACTGCATTTATGAAACTGATGGAAGCTTTACGTCCAACACTTCCACCAGAGGCCAGCACTACTTGTGAGGAATATATTTCATTGATGACTTCTATATATGGTGCACCAGGTGGAAGTTATAGTGGTGGTCGAGACAATGGCGAGGAGGAGGCTGAGGAAGAGGAGGAGGAGGGAGAGGAGGAGGTCGAGGTGGAGGAGGAGGGAAAAGAGGAGGTCGAGGCAAAGGAGGAGGGAAATCAGGAGGCCGAGGCTGAGTATGAGGGCGAGGAGGAGGGAAGGGATGATGATGGGGACGAGGATGATGATGAGGGTGAGGGTAAAGATGATGGTGATGATAGTGATGGTGATGAGTAACAGATTGATCTGTTATATTTTTTACTGATATTACTGACCTTTGGTGTTTATTGATTTTTTGTTCCTGAATATATGTGTGATTAGGTAGGTCACATTATCTTTATTTTTTATCTATAAATAATAAAACTTGATTTGATGATTTGCTGTGAAATCCCCAAATTTTAATGAAATTGTAATTTTTTAGTGGAATTTAAAAAATTGGTGGTCTAATTAGAATTTATATAATGATATTATTTTTTTAACCTTAAAATAATTTGCTTATAAAATATGTAAATATCATCCCATGAACCCAGGACATCCCCCACCCTCCTCCCTGGACCCCAGACAGCCCCCGGACAGCACCCTCCCCCCCCCACCCTCCTTCCTGGACCCCGGACACCCCCCCCCCCACACCCCCACCCTCATCCATAGACCCCAGACAGCCCCCCACCCTCCTCCCTAGACCCCGAACTGACCCCCCCCCCCCCCACCCTCCTCCCTGGACCCCAGAAAGCCCCCCCACCCTCCTCCCTGGACCCCGGACAGCCCCCCACCCTCCTTCCTGGACCCCGGACAACCCCCCTCCTTCCTGGACCCTAGACACCCCCCCCCCCCCACCCTCCTCCTACCATGCATAACCCCCACCACATATATCCTTATCCTCCACTGGGTACCTCACATAATTGTGTATCACCGTCATCATCACACCAATCACTACATTATAATGTCACTGATCCCAATCTAATCTCTCTTCAAGATTCACCCTAAATCCCAATATAATTAACATTCCATTAATATTACTTCAGTACCAAGCACCGACAACCTACCTTGATTCTGAAGACAATCGCACTCTTAATTCGGCATCTTGGATCCCTATCTAAGATCTTTTCAAAATTCACCCTAAATCCCAATGGAAAAGAGGGTTTTAGAGCTTCATAAGAAGATGAGAGAAGAGTGAAAACCCTAATTGAAAAGTGGAGGCAAGGAGAGGATTTTAAGTAAAAACAGCAAACATTCGTAAAACCAAACAAACGCTTTCTGATTGTGTTGATACTTTAGAAAAAGGATCCATGGGTCATTTTTGACGTGTACGAGTCAACCCCGTCTCAATCTGAGGCACAATGTGGCCAGTACCACTCAAAGTATCTCACTTTTATTTGAATTGGACAACATTTTAAATGAAAACAACTACTGGCATACAGAAAACTGACCAAACAAATTCAGATTCTATTGATACTTTAGGAAAATGATACATGGGTAATTTTTGACATGTACGAGTCAAACCCACCTCAATCCAAGGCACAGTGTGGCCGGTACCACTCAAATTGTCTCACATTTATTTGAAATGGACAAGATTTTAAGTGAAAACAACAACTTGCATACAGAAAACTGACCAAACGCATTCGGATTCTATTGATACTTTAGGAAAATGATCCATGGGTCATTTGGGACTTTTAAGAGTCAACCTAGCCTCAATATGAGGCACAATGTTGCCGGTAACACTCAAACAGTTTCACTTTTATTTGAAATGGACAGGATTTTAAGTGAAAACAACAACTTGCATACAGAATACTGAACAAATGCTTTATGATTGTATTTATACTTCAGGAAAACGATCCATGGGTCATATGTGATGTATAAAAGTCAACTCCTCCTCAATTTGAGGCACGGTGTGGCCGGTATCACTCAAAGTCTCTCTCCTTAGTTCAAAATGGACACTATTTTAAGTAAAAACAACGGACATTCGGAAAACTGACCAAACGTATTCTGATTATGTTGATACTTTATAAAAAGGATCCATGTGTCATTTTTAATGTGTACGAGTCAACCCCGTCTTAATCTGAGGGATAGTGTGGTTGTTACCACTCAAAGTGTCTCACTTTTATTTGAAATGGACAACATTTTACGTTAAAACAACAACTTTCATACGGAAAACTAACCAAACACATTCATATTCTTTTGATACTTTATGAAAACTATAAATGGGTTATTTCGTACATGTACAATTCAACACCGCCTCAATCCAAGGCATAGTGTGGTCGATACCACTCAAATTGTCTCACTTTTATTTGAAATGGATGGGATTTTAAGTGAAACCAAAAACTTGCATAGGTGAAACTGACCAAACGCTTTCTGATTGTATTTATACTTTAGTAAAATGATCCATGGGTCCTTTTTGATGTGTACGAGTCAACCCTACTCAATATGAGGCATGGTGCGGCTAGTATCACTCAAAGTGTCTCACTGTTATTTCAATTGGACAACATTTTAAGTGAAAACAACAACTAGCATATGTAAAACTGACCAAAAGTGTTCTGATTGTGTTGATACTTTAGGAAAATGATCCATAGGTCATTTGTGACATGTATGAGTCAACTCTTCCTCAATCTGAGGCATGGTGTGGCTGGTACCACTCAAACTCTCTCGCATTTATTTGAAATGGACAAGATTTTAAGTGAAAACAACAAATTGCATACGAAAAACTGACCAAACGCATTCAGATTCTATTTATACTTTATGAAAATGATCCATGGGTAATTTTTGATTTTTACGAATCAATAGCACCTCAATCTGAGGTACAGTGTGCCCAGTACCACTCAAACTGTCTCACTTTTATTTGAAATGGATAGGATTTTAAGTGAAAACCTGAACTTGCATACAAAAAATTGACCAAACACTTTCTGATTGTATTGATACTTCAGTAAAACATTCCATGGGTCATTTTTGATGTATAAGAGTCAATACTGCATCAATATGAGGCATTGTGTGGCTAGTATCACTCAAAGTATCTCTCTTTTGTTTAAAATGGACACTATTTTATATAAAAACAACAGACATTTGGAAAACCAAACAAAAGTATTCTGATTGTGTTGATACTTTAGCACAGGATACATGGGTCATTTGTGACATGTACGAGTCAACCTCATCTTAATATAAGGGATGGTGTGGCCGTTACCACTCAAAGTGTCTCACTTTTATTTGAAATGGACAATGTTTTAAGTGAAAACAACAACTGGAATACAAAAATCCGACCAAACACATTCGGATTCTGTTGATACTTTAGGAAAATTATCCATAGGTCATTTTTGATGTGTACGAGTCAACCCCGCCTCAATTTGAGGCATAGTGTGGGTGGTACCACACAAACTGTCTCACTTTTATTTGAAATGGACAGGATTTTAAGTGAAAACAACAACTTGCATACGGAAAACCGACCAAACGTATTCGGATTGTGTTGATACTTTAGCACAAGGATCCATGGTCAAGCCTCACACAATCCACTTCTCATGTGAGTAACTACTACCCCTATTCTAAAACACATGACATTTATTATGCTAATCTCATCCTCAAATAGTGGGTTATAGGACTAAACCAAAGTCCCTTTGGGAACCCAATACCAAAGACATAATTGAATATTCATACCCACTACCCAAAATAGGGATTCATCTCACATCACACCCAAGAGACCAAATTAGAATTAGCCACATACCCCCTTGTTCCAATTGAAAAGTCTATGAAAAACATGTAGGATATTCTGGTAACCCATTTCATATGTCTAGATTGGCCAATGTTTCCCACTAACACATCAGGAACCATTTATACATGGATACATAGTCATTAGAGGAATATACACATCCCATGTGCTTACTATAACTCATCTTAGCTCTAAGAACATGACCACTACCATTTTCTATCTTATGGGTATCATGATCCTTGTCCACTCTACCCAAGTTTTTCTGTTGGTTTTAAGATTGTCAACCCAAGACCATGAGTAAACATCCCATGTTCTTCCAATAACACATAGGCTTTTTCTCTTGTGTGTATTTGTTATGTGGTTTGAGTGAGGAGTGAATTCTAAATTTTGAATACTGTTATGGGTGTTATTGATTTTCAATTCTAAATTTTTGAATTCTATATGTATTGGATTCTATATGTATTGGTAATGAATTATAAATTTTGAATAATGTTATGTGTATTGGATTCTAGATGTATTGGATTTTAATTTTGTATTGGTTTTATGGGTGTTATTGCATTTCAATTCTGGATGTATTAGATTTGGATGTATTGGATTCTGGATTTCTCTCTTGTGTTGTAGTTTGAGTGAGGAATGAATTTTAAATTTCTAAATTTCTGAATTATGGATGAATTTTAAACATCCCATGTAGGCTTTTGGATTCTGGCTGTGTATGTGTTCTTGCAGGTCAAGGAGAGTTGCAGGTTGGAGGGGGCTGCTGGCTGCTGTGGAGCTGCAGGGATTCTGGCTGCTGTGGAGTTGTAGCAGATGTATACCAACAGTTTTTAAAACCGTTGGTATAGAATTTTGATGTATATTATACCAATGGTTTTGTTATAACCGTTGGTATAAACTTGTACCAACGATTTTTAAAACCTTTGGTAGATGATTTGGATGAATAGTTTACACCATATACCAATGGTTTAGAACTGTTGGTATAAGGGTAACATATACCAACAATTTTTGAAATTGTTGGTATATATCTTACATTAACACCTATACCAAAGGTTTACACAGAACTGTTGGTATAATCCTTTACCCACGGCTTACTTGGCCACAGTTTGGGAAATCATTGGTATATAATATACCAACGGTTTCCAGGCCTTTACCAATGGTTCTAAACCGTTGGTAAAGGGTTGAATTCAAGTAGTGTACCCTTATGAATAGTAATATGAATAGTAATATAACCCTTATGAATAGTAAACCATATTATTATTTTATTTTCTTAAGGTTATAAGGTAATGAGATGTCAATTAATTTTTCAAGGTGTTAAAAAATGAGTTACAGATTAAAAATTGTTATTTTTCAATAAATTATTATTTTATTTAAAAATTAAATTAAAAATATTTATAATATTATTTTCAGAAAATGGATTTCATTTTTTAACTCTACATGTCAAAAAATGTTTAGGGTTAATTTTTTGGAGTTTTCTAAAATACTTGATTTTTTTGTGAATAGTAAAAAATACAACTTTTAGTTTTGGGTAGTTTAATGGTATCATAATGACATAATAATTGATATAAAAGGTTGGTCAACTTTTTTATAGAAAAATATGACATTATTTGTCCCAAGTGGCTAAAACCATGTGCAAATACCATGGTAAATCCCATTGTTTTGCAAAAATAACTAATTAGGTGTCCCTTTGAAATTAATAAAAAAACACCCTCGCATTTACTATATATACCAACTCATTCCTTTGTTTTCTTTAATTAAAAATACATAATCCAAGAATATCTGGTATTTTTACCTCCCTATTAGTCATCCCAAGGTGTCCTCAATCCCCCAAGGTCTTAACCATCATGTTTTGGGAGATACTCTACAAGTTAAGAAAATATACCACCCTTCTCTTTTCTTAAAGCTTTCATTTTATGTTTTATCTTTTATTTTAAATTGAATTATATTGGGATATGTAATTAAATATTCCCATTTCTTTCCATATTATTTAATAGTTACTATATATCCCCTTTATCTCATCAAAACTATTTTATGAAATTTTAGGTTACGTCGTTAGGCTACCGAATTTCGTGAGAGATTTCTCAAAATTTTCTTTTATTTTGAGTTCCTTTATTTTATTCTTCTTTATTCATCTCCCCTCATCCAAATTTTATGAAAATTACAATACCTTACATGAACAATAATTTTATTATTCTAATTAAATATTTAATCATCATGTCTCTTTTCCTTCTCCTCTTATATTAAAAATGAAAACACCATCTGAGATGTGTTAATTTATCACATTCAAGGACGACAGGTTCTCAATTATTATTACTATCTTAAATTATGTTAATGAAACCATTTTTATGGTTGAACCAGATCATAATATATTTATTTCATATTATAAATTTTCTTTAATCCTTACACACTGATAATACAAAATAATAATACAAAATAAAGTTCATTATGCCCAAAACCGCCAAGTTAATCCAAGCGTTTATCAGTAACTTTTAACTAATGAGTAATCCTCAATTTATATAACCCATAATAATTATAAGATAATTTATAATGTCAATAATAATATATATTTACAATTCTGTAAAATTCTGGATGTTTAATCATATTTCAAACGAACTTCCATTCATAAATACAAGTAAATCGATCATGAAAACCAAGGAAAAGTGCTTCTAAAACAACAAAATTGAATCTCCTAAACCCATAAAAAATGACATGAATGAACCTAATAAGGTTATACTATATAAATTATATTTTTATGAGGTTATATACTTATTAATAAATGAAACGAAATTTGATTATTCAGGTCATTAGGATTAGTCAAAGAAAACTTTCAGACATAAGGTAAGGGGTTTTTCATCTCACTTTTAATTCCGTGAGATTTACATTGTACACCACTTATTTCTTGTATGTGGTATATGTGTACATAAATTTGATATTTAATATCATGATTTTCTTTATATTCATGTTATTTCATGATTCATTTTTTGATTATTAACTTTTGGTCATATGATTCAATGGACTGCAATATGGTAAGGGACTTTGTCTCAATTTCCATTTCATTGAGACCTTCTTAGTATTATACACCTAATCTTTCTTATGTGGTGTATCTACTACCCATTTGAGATAATTTTTCATTTAAAATTGTAAATATTATATATATATATATATATTGGTTTCATGGATATGAGTATTGTCTTAAGTCGTATACCCTATTACATACGGTGTTCATTTGGAATGTTGTTTTAACTATGGAAATATTAATGAATTTGTACCCTCTACTCTATACGGATTGTGAGAAGGCATATTATACTTGTATTAAATCTATTTATAAATATTGATTTGGAATTTCAGTGATGGGTGGGGCCCGCTATATCCCCCCGATGCATCGGCGGGTCACATGAGACAAATCAGTTGGCAACAAACCCTTCGAGTTTGTTTCCAAAAATCATATAGGTTTTTACCCACAGACTTAAATCGTTTCAATGGTATTATGGAATCATGTGCTAGATACATGAAATCCAATTAATAAGCATTTTCTTTATTTATTTTTATTTTTTACTATGCCTGAGGTTTTCACTATGACAAAATCTATGGATGTAGTTTCATTCTCAGTTTATTAGTGGCATTTGTTTTTCATTTATTCACCATGCCATATTGATTATGTCAAATTGTTTGTGATTAAATTATTATTGATTCATGCTTCCCATATTTGTAACCATTACTGATCATTTGATCTCACCCATTTCATTTTTTTACCTTCAACAGGTTATTAATAGGATCCTATTTATTGAGTTCCCATGGTTACAGTTTATTAGTTTTTGTTATGTATTGTATTTTGTTACCATTCCCAATGTAATTTGAGTTACATCTATATATCTAGTTTATTTAAGACTACTAAACTGATCATTACTTTAGGATTTTGTTTCCTTTTAACCATGCCAATATAATAAGTAATGCATTGGATCTGGTCTAGAGGGGTCAGGGTGTTACACAAATCACAAATTCTTGTGGCCTAGATTTCAAAATTAGGGAAAACCATGTGGCCTCTTGTTCTGTACTGAGTTCCCCGCATGGTTGAGTCACATTGTTAGAACTAATCATTCCTTAACCATGCGTCTTTGTCTGCCTCTCCAATTTCTATATCTCTAGGCTCCGAAAAATCCCAAGATGCTCCTGAGACCTTCCGTAGGTATTAGGGTAAATTTACCACGATAAGACAAGGAATTTAAAACAAAAAATTTATTTATACCTTTATGATAAGATAGTTTGTTATAAAGGGTAAGAGCGGGTTTTCAATGAATAAGTAAGGTTCAATATAGGTTTCCCCTTATTTTGTTACATGTAGAGACCTGAAGCTTGATGTACATGAACATTAAATTACTTTTACGGAATACTTAGTACATAACAAAAATAGACACACAAGGATCGTAATAGTTTAGTGTCTTTGGAAACTTGGAACGTAATCTTCTAATCGTTGTGAAAGATCTTCAACATCTCCCATAAAGATCTTCCCTTGTTTTTTTATTACCTAAAACATTTCTTTATATCCTGAGGAAAAGAAAACATATAAAGGGTGATCTCAAATACTCAGTAAGGGTAAGCATGGATAAAATAAAACAAATCATATACATTTGAGCTTAAAAACATGAACATAATGTTTAAACATCAAAATCTTGAGCAATGACATAAAACATGGAATTACGTAAGGCATAGATCATAAAGAAACACTAAGCATGAAAAAATAGAATGGGAATAAAACATGAAATTGTGGTAACCATTCAGCACATGTTATGATTTCCATAGTAGCCAAGGCATTGCTGCCAAGACCATCTTAGTGGACAAAGTCCCTTTCTGAATCGAGTTCACTCCTCGTTCCAGTCCTGTATTACTGAACCGGTTTAACTTTTCCTTCCAACCATGTCTATATCATGAGATATAAATATTTACCCAATGCATTGGAGGGAGATATAGGTCCCACCCATCTCATAATGAAATCATTTTTACTTGTTCCACAATATAGACATAAATCATTCATCATAACCCAAAGAATAAAAATGGGTTTCATAAACATCATCCCATCATAACATAATCCATATAAAAAAAATGGATATCGTTTCATCATAAGAAAAGTGAAACCATGTAAACCATAGAGTCATTATACTTGAAACATACATATATTAAATAATATCATCTTAGATGGAAAATGGTTTTGATAAAACACTTGAAATAAATTCTTGAGGAAAATATCCTTTCTTCTTCAAAATCATTTTCTTTTCACAAAATGTCATCCAATTTTAAAAGAAAAGGATTTTTTTGAAAATAGTCATGAAATATTTTGGAGGAATCTTCATGAAAATAAGGCTTTATAAAACCGTAAAAATCCGTTCGTGCCGTATAAGTTAAAAAAACATTCTTCTCGTAATTTTGCCGGAAAAGCCAAAAAGTACCTTGTAAAAGAAAGATTCCATACATACCATGTAGTAAAAGTAAAAAATGGGTAAAAAGGACTTGAAACATATATGAAAACATTTTTATAAAACATGGACATGGATGATAGAAATAACCCCAGTAAATACTTACGAATAATCAATCTCGGATAAAAATGAGATTTGCAAAATTATCCCTTACCTTAGGTCTCATATGCTTCGTATGGATCCGAACCTCCTGTATAATGATTTAAATAATGTCATTGACTTATTACATAATAATACTCATTGTTATGAAAACATATATGTTTCACTTATGACTTTATATTACCCGTTCTTTTGTAAATTCCATGTTAAAGTAGTGTTTTGGGTAAAATCATTTCATTTATCGTATGTGTTTCGACTTGTCATTCTTGATATTATTACTTATATCCTGATTTACATAATTCCAGAATGTAAAACATGATTTATATATAATATATATTCATCATATACATATATATTATAGATCAATAAAAGTAATGAAATACACCGTTCATGGAGACGGTAGGTCGTACGTACACATGAACGCTGTTTTCATTTCCTTATTGAATTGAATGAAACTAAATAGATGAAATAAATATATATATATATATATACATAAATACAGTAGCATTATTATTTCATATATTGCATTATTATTCATTATATAAACTTTATGATCATTCATGTATGGTTAAAATGGAGAATGAATCTCATCGCGTCGTGGAGACGGCAGTCCGTACGTACGCACGAGCGATGATATCGTTCCCATAATTATAGAATTGGAGTGGATGGTATAATATATCAGAATCATTATGAAGTTATAATAACCATATATAGTTATTCTTTACACCATTATACCCATCCATGTATGGTGTTGGTGGAAAAACATATTACACCACGGTGTGGAGACGATATTCTGTACGTACGCACGCGCGGTGATTTTGTTTTCCATAGGATGGATAGAAAGTGAAATAGGGTTGTTTCGTATTTATAATAACATATCAGTATATGAGTGATACTTATGTTATTACTTCATAATTAAACAACTAAATAAGAATAGGTAGAAGAATAAATAAAGTTGAATGAATCGGTAACGGACATTACCACTTCTTTGAAGCGCCTCTTTGAGACCTCCTCTTAGGGCACTAAAATTGGTATTTGAAGAAGACCAGGACCTCTAGGATATTTCTATGGAAGTGTGTAAGTGAAATGGGTAGGTATTTTCCAAGCTTGAAGGCTAAAATTGGTGTGAGGAGGAGAGGGAGGAGGTGCCCTTTTATAAGGGAGGAGAGGGGCACCTTTGGAAATATAAGAAATATTAGTTTATATTAAATCCCAACCCCACTTAAAAACTTCCAAAATGACTCATATCCAAAGATAAGATGATATAGGGTTGTAATCGCATCAAAAAATAAAATTTAGACATATTAGGAATTTATTTTAAACATTATCAACTTGATTAATCCTTATTTATCAATTTTATTTTATTTGTGGTAATAATATTCTAAATTTGAAATTATTATAAATAATTACATATGTGTTGTGAATTTTCCATAATTTGACACTTTATGAATTTTTCGACCATATAAATTTTAATTTATAATTTTTAAAAAAATTTGTGATTTTTAAACAATTTTATAATATGTTATTTTTATAAAATAACAATAATGTCAATTTAGACACTATTCATTTATTTGAATTTAAATAAAATATATACAGAAGATATGTTCGAACTAAAATCTTTAATAGATTCATAAAATGTCATATGTATCTATAAAATTAGTGGAGCACATTATATAGTCCATATAATATTTATTTTAATATTTTTAAAACCATTTATTTTATATTTTAATTAATAAACAATTTCAACATCACTATTGTGTCATAATTAATGATAATTATTTAATCCCTAAAAATTCTAAATAAATTCATATTATGTATATAATTGTATTATATTTCTGGAGACTATTCATGTTTGAAGTTTCATTAATTTTATCACTAAAGTAAAATTATTATACTTTTAAGATTTAAGAAAGTGACATGTTGTCACTTTCTTTGGTTTTAATAATAATTAAATTATTTTCATGGAAAAAAGTCCATTAAATGATTCTAATCTGACCCTTAGGTGATATGTGTCAACCTTTAGTCATAGAATAGGATTTTGGCAGGTGTTAGGTTGATTTTATAATCTTATATTTACCCTTAATTACTCGATTTACCTTTAACTAAGGTAAATAAAATTTACTGTAGTTACTATTCATAAAGCCCAAAAATAAAAAAGTATCTTATTAACATAATTTTTACCCAATGATTCCAAATATGGAATCCACTTTTTCAAATTCAATACACAAAAGTTGCAGAAATTAAATTAAAATTAATCATGTTGTCGAAAGAAAACGGGTTTTTGTTTAAAACATTGCAAAAGATTGAATTGATTTAACCTAGGAATTCAAGGTAAAATCAATGATAATGACATAAATTATATTAAATGTTAAAAATATATTCTATTTATACTTTAAAACTATTAAATATTATAATTTGACCACATAAATTATTACGATGAAAAAAGTTGTTTTTAATTAAAATATAGCGTGTTTTTACTATTCATTAAAATATTAAAGTTATCAGAATAATATGAAAATTTTATCCATGGTAAAATTTTATATCCTTATTCCAAAGATTAATTTTATTTTTTAAAATTGAACTTATAAACATGCCAAAAACTATATTTAAAGTGGGTGCGCCATCAAAAGGCGGAAAAACTGCATTTTTTGAAAAATACTTATTTTACACGAAAAATTTATTTTGTTCACATAAAATGTTTTAGAAAATTTATAAGATGAATAATAATGTTATAAAATTAAAAATGTGGTTAATACTATTCATAACGGCTAGTTCGTGATAATATTATAACCATATATCGTTGTTTAGTGAAACCTGGTATTGCGTACAACACACGCTATCGAGGAAGGTCGCGATTGCGTGTAATGAAAGCGAAGTCAGGGTTGCATGTAGTGCAAGACTCCTTTGTTGTTGCGTATAACAAAGCTCAAACATATTTCATTTATACATTGAATATATATATATATATACTCAATATTGCGTAGAATAACTTCTATCAAATGAACTTGAAATTGTGTATAACACGATCCAAGAATTGTGTTGTGTATACTGCAAGCTAATACGGTGTTGCGTATAGCACAAGATAATCTTGGTGTAGCATAAAACACATGACATCAAATAAATTAAAAAGAATACATATCATAAAATTTCACGGTGTTACATTCTACCCCCCTTAAAATGAACTTCGCCCTCGAAATTCGTCGGGGTTATAAATGTTTTGTTACTTGAGAATTTCTTTCATAGAAACCCACATCGTAAAAAAAATGATAAAACTTAATTTTAAAAAGTGAAGTATGAAACATAACGGTTACCCAAATTAACTCATCACTAGTTTTCCACATAGGATATCATAGGTGAAAATATGGATATGGAGGAGAAATCTAACCATCAAGTTCTGATGGAGAGTGGTAGTATAGCATCCCGCCATTTTATAACATAAACATTCATTACATTACACAAAACTGAGGATCTTTAAGGTCTAGTGTCTTGGAAACCAGGAACATAATACATGAAAACAACATAAAACATTATTCTTAAACACTTGAAAAGGCGTCTGCTTAAGTTCATTCTAGGTTCATTACTGCATCTCATAACCTGGGTACATACATCAAAAGAAAGGGTGAGCAGAAGGCCCAGTAAGGGAAACAAGAGGAACATTTTACATGTGAACTTGAGATACTTCAATAAGGACATGAAAAGAACTTTAAGGCATGAGAAAGAAATCATGAGGCATTTTATAATAAAAATAAAATTTTTCATAACTTAAAGATGTGGCTACATCATTTAACATAGACAATAATGAACATATCACCAAGGTCCATCCCCAAGGTGTCATTTGAAAATTACCAAGGTTATTCACCAAGGTATCGTGAAAATTGTAATCTCTAGTGGTTACATCATTACCCAATGCATTGGAGCGCTATCAGGGCGCACCATTAAATTTGCCTTTATTATCATGTGATCCACATATATCATCATCAAACATTTCATAAATAACCCACATAGCATAAAATAAATGGGTTTCATTTCATAATCATAACGTTTTAAAAACTGCTTTTAAAGACATGATCTTTACGTCACTTTAAACCCACGAAAAGGGAAAGTGGGTCTCATGTATGTAACTCCCAAAATTCAAAATAGAACATTTTGATATATATGTGAATACCCTTGTATAAATAATAGCTTTGAGTATTCACTTTATAACATAAAATAACTTTGAGAAAAGAGAGAGGCATTTTGAGATGAAAATTCTGCAGCATAACGGCTATGTTACAAGGTTTTAGAAAACATTGAAAAGAGAGGGGACATGGGTCACCCACTCATAAATGATCCATAAAATAGTAGGGGACAGAAAGAGAAGGATATATGGACATGGTAATGAAATTTGAAGGACATACCATTTGAAATGAAAAACATGGAAGGAAGACAAAAATTAGATTTCTCTTATGAAAATTCGGCAGCCTAACGGCGTCACTTAAACTTCAATAAAAAGAATTGACAAGATCAAATAGGGTCCCTCATCATTTGATCATAAGAGATAAGTATGATAGATATAGAGATCATAACCCAACATAATAAAAAGGAACTTGAAAGACTTGACATGAAAATCGAAGTTGAAAAATGAGAAGGGTGAAAGAATCCCTTAAACATTCGGCAGCCTAACGGCGTCACTTAAACTTTCATAAAATGAAATGATGAGAGTAAGAGGGGATCTCTCATCATATAAACATGAAAAGGCAGTAAGAGGAATATAAAAGAACATCCTCTCACATAAAAACATGGAGCATAAAAGGAATGACATAAAAGAGATTACATGAAAAGAAAGAGAGGGGTCGGATCTCTTACCTTAAAACGTGACTCTTGAAACTCAAAGGATTGGACCTTGAGGGCTTGGGGGCACCTTGGGAGGACTCTTTGGAAGGTAAGAAGACCAGAACTTCGTTGGGTGAGAGTTGGGAGTGAAAACTAAAGGAGGAAAGGGTGGGTATTTATAGGGAAAGTGAGGGGACAAAGCATTAATGGCCAAGGGACACCTCACATGTGCTTTTCTCAAACCCATGTGCTCTCCCTTGGCATTTATCATGGAGTTAGGCCACATGGGGCCCTCAAAACAATAATTCATCACCCTTGGCCGGCCAACCCTCAAAATATCTCTTGACATCATCATGACACCATTATGATGTCATTAAACATACCGAAACCCTAAAACTGTAATTTTACTATTCACTGAAAATTCAACTTTCTCAGATAAATCCCAAAATTTCACATTAACCAAATATCAATTCTATGATTTCAAAAATGAACTCCATTTTATAAAAATAATTTTCTAAATATTTTTAATTATATTTTTCAATAAATACACTATTCACCGAAAATTCATTTTTTTCAGAAAAAACCCCAAAAATTACCATAACATAATATCGATGCTCTGAGTTCAAAAATGAAGTCATTTTTATAAAAATAATTTTCTAATTATTTTTAATTAAATTTTTAATTAAAAAACACTATTCATCCGAAAAAACTAATACTTGAATAATAATTTATGAAACCGTTATTTGCCCATTTTATTGAATCACATTACTTAATATAGGTGTCTAAATTATATTAAAACTTTCTTTAAGTGAGATTACTAATCCATTTGGTCACATTACTAATCCTAAGCGTAAAATCACTATTCATAATTTACTATTCATCAAAAATTAAGTTGATCTTATTAGACTCCAAATTCCTTACTGAACACTTTTGTAGAAGACCATTTTTTTAAAATCATTACACATCATTAGTTATTTAGGGTTTACATAAATATTTCAAAATATCCTTTTTCAAAATTCATCAATAAAATACATTCTAAAATTATCTAGACATTTGAAATTTCACAAACATCACTAAAGGAAGAAATCTCAATTTATTCACCCGAGAGGATTACACAAGGAAACTAGGGTCTCATCACATAGCCCCTTATAACACTGGCATAAGACCTAAGTGTAAGGTGTGCTATGGTGACAGAATCTGAGGGAGGCTCAGATAACATTGCCCTAGTAGCAATATCCACTAACTTGAACTTCTCCTGCAAGTGTTTTCGTTCAAGCTTGACACGCTGGAGCTCGGCTTGGGCTTGGTCCAAAGCGAAGCCCACAGATGCTACCTCCTTCCCAAGCTCTGATAAGTGGGCTTCGTAAGGGTTGAGTCTACTGGATGAAGCCATAAACTCCCCTTTCTGCATTAACCATTAACATCTTATTAAATCATTAAGAGTAAGTTAATATACTACTCAAAAAGATTGGGTCGTTACATTCTTCCCCCCTTAAGAAATTTCGTCCCTGAAATTTATACTTGAGGCCTAGCCGAAAAGGTGAGGGTACTTTTGCTTCATCGTTTCCTCGGGCTCCCAAGTCGCTTCTTCGTACTTATGATTCCTCCACAACACTTTCACAAGGTGGGTAGTCTTGTTTCGTAGAACCTTGTCTCTACGGTCTAAGATCTCCACTGGCTGCTCTTCATAAGAGAGGTCATGTTCAAGTTGTACCACCTCTGGGTTCAGTACATGCGAAGGGGCGGGTATGTACTTCCTCAAGAGAGATACATGGAAGACATCATGAACTTGAGCTAGGTTCGGTGGAAGTGCTAGACGATAGGCCACTGCTCCTATGCGATCAAGGATTTCATAGGGGCTAATGTACCTAGGGTTGAGCTTCCCTTTCTTCCCAAACCGCATGACTCTCTTCCATGGAGATATTCAAAGGAAGACTTTGTCACCAACACCAAACTCCAAGTCTCTTCGTTGATTGTCAGCATAGCTCTTCTGCCGACTCTGAGCAGCTTTTATGTGTTGTTGGATGGCATGAACTTGTTCCGTCATCTCTTGCACGAGATCAGGCCCAAGAAGCTTCCTCTCACCAGTTTCATCCCAACAAGTAGGAGTTCTACACCGCTTTCCATACAGAGCTTCATAGGGTGCCATCTGAATACTCGCATGGAAGCTTTTGTTATAGGAGAACTCAACTAATGGGAGGTGTTGATCCCATTCACCTTTAAATTCCATTGAGCATAATCTCAACATGTCTTCGAGTGTCTGAATAGTCCTTTCAGATTGGCCATCAGTTTGAGGATGATAGGTCGTACTAAAATTCAATTCAGTGTTCAGAGCATGCTGAAGACTTCTCCAGAATTTTGATGTGAATCTTGGGTCACGATCAGATACGATGGATAGTGGTACCCCATGCAGCCTTACCACTTCCTTCACGTATATCTTGGCAAGCTGATCCAGAGAGAAATCTTCCCGAATAGAGATAAAATGGGCTGTCTTGGTGAGACGGTCCACAATAACCCATATCGCATTGTTTCCTTTGGATGTTTTTGGGAGACCAGTTACAAAGTCCATGGTGATATTATCCCACTTCCATACTGGTATGGGTAGCGGTTGTAATACCCCCTTAGGAAGTTGTCTTTCTGCCTTTACTTGCTGACACACCAGGCACCTTGTAGTGTAATCGGCAATCTCCCTCTTCATGTTATCCCACCAATAATGATCACGAAGGTCTCTATACATCTTAGTACTTCCCAGATGTATAGAGAAAGTAGAGCTATGAGCTTCATCCATCAGTTCTTTCTTTATCTCCGGAATAGATGGAACACATAGTCTTGTACGAAATTTCAATACACCTTCTTGATCAATATTGAAATCAGGGAACTTCCCATCCTTTACAGCCTCGAACTTCTCCTACAGCAAAGGATCTTCTTTTTAAGCCTTCTTGATCTTCTCTAGTAATGAAGGTTGAGAAATCATTTGGGATAGGGTTGATGATGTCCCTTTCCTTATAATTCCCATGTCCAGTTTTACTAGATCTTTAATCAAGGGATCTCCCAGGATCCTCATTGTTGCCAGAACAACAGGATCTTTCCTGCTTAACGCATCCGCGACTTTGTTTGCTCTTCCAGGTTGATAATGAATTGAACAATCATAGTCTTTAATAATCTCCAACCATCTCCTTTGTCTCATGTTCAATTCTTTCTGAGTGAAAATATACTTTAGACTTTGGTGGTCAGTGTATATATCACATTTCTCCCCATAAAGATAGTGCCTCCATATCTTTAGAGCAAAAACAACTGCTGCCAGCTCTAGATCATGCGTAGGATAATTCTGCTCATGAATCTTCAACTGTCGAGATGCATAAGCAATTACTTTTTCATTTTGCATGAGGACTCACCCAAGCCCTTTCAGAGATGCATCGCTAAAAATAACGAATCCTTCTCCAATAGAGGGTAGTGTTAACACAAGTGCAGTAACCAATCTCTTCTTCAGCTCTTGGAAACTTTCCTCGCATTCCTTTGTCCAGATGAACTTAACCCCTTTTCGAGTCAACTTGGTTAGTGGATTAGAAAGTTGTGAAAAGTTTTTCACAAACCTCCTATAATATCCCGCTAAACCAAGGAAACTACGAATCTCAGTTACTGTTGTGGGTTGAGGCCACTCCTCCACAACCATTGTCTTTGCAGGGTCAACCGAGATTCCTTCATTGGTTACGATGTGCCCCAAGAAAGCCACTTGTTGTAACCAAAACTCACACTTGCTGAACTTCCCAAAGAGCCTCTCCTTCCGTAGAGTTTTCAAAATAACCCTCAGATGATCTTCATGCTCCTCACGACTTTTTGAATATATCAAAATATCATCAATAAAAACTACCACAAAGTTATCAAGGTAGTCCTTAAAGACTCTATTCCTCAAATCCATGAAAATAGCAGGAGCATTAGTCAAGCCAAAGGGCATAACAGTAAACTCATAATGCCCATATCTTGATCGGAAGGCAGTCTTTGGAATATCTTCCTTCTTCACCCTCATTTGATGATAACCAGATCGAAGGTCAATCTTAGAGAAGAATTGAGCCCCACGAAGTTGGTCAAATAAATCATCAATTCTTGGAAGAGGGTATCTGTTCTTCACTGTGATCCCGTTTAGTTCTCTATAATCAATGCATAGCCGCATTGATCCATCCTTCTTCTTTACAAAGAGAACTGGTGCTCCCCAAGGAGACACACTCGGTCGGATAAACCCCTTATCCAACAAGTCTTGGAGTTGTTTCTTTAGCTCCTCTAGCTCCACATTTGTCATTCTATACGGAGTCTTTGATATCGGTTGAGACCCAGGTACGAGTTCAATGGAGAACTCTACCTCTCTTTCTGGGGGAGGTCCAGGTAACTCCTCAGGAAATACATCCATGTATTCCTGAACAATCAGAACATCTTCAATTTGTATGCTCCCTTTCCCTTCTTCCTCATCACCGATTAACTCCATAAAGAAAGCTATAGGAGGTGCTTCTAGATAGGGATCAGTTCGGGATATCTCTCCTCGGAAGATAACTGTAGGTCGTTCATTCAAGACTACTGAGATTTCCTTACTTCTGCATTTGATCTTAGCATTATACTTTGAGAGCCAGTCCATCCCGAGTATAATGTCGAATTCCATCATGGGAATGACTACTAGATTTGCGATAAGATTGAGCTCACCAAAGTAAACACTAGAGTCTCTAAATACTTTTGATGCAAGGATAATCCCACTTGGAGTCTTGACTGACAAATCTACCTCTAGCAGTTCGGGGATTGATTCTATATTCCTTGCAAACTTGGAGGAAATAAAGGAATGCGTAGAACCAAAATCAAATAAAGTACTTGCTAGTTTTGAGAGGACAACAAGAGTACCTGCTACCACATCATTCGGAACTTCAACTTCAGTTGTTGTGATAGCGAAAGCACGACCTTGCTCCCTTGGCCTCTGCTGAGGTTGATGGTGATTCCCCTCCACCGCCCTCAGATTTGGACATTGATTAGCAAAGTGCCCAAGCTGTCCACACTTGAATAATGTGACTTCGGGTAGGGCCAGAACCATCTTTCCTCTGTCGTTAGTGTTGGGAAGTTGAGGCTTCACATCACCACGACAATTCCGAGAAATATGGCCTTCTTTTCCACACCTATAGCACTTGCCACTTCCGATCAAGCAGTTCCCCGGATGCTTCTTCCCACATTTATTGCATGTGGGATGTTGCATAATCTTTCCACCTCTTTCCTGATCAAAACTTCTTCCCAGGCTCGGTTCTAGAGTTCTCTTCTTCTCATTAGATTTTTGAGACCACTGTGTCTCCCCAAACTCTAGTTCAACTTTCATGGCACTTCGAACTATTTCTTCATAGCTATCATAGTCCCTGTTGGCTAGATTCTTCCACAGATGTGGTCATAGTCCGCCAAATAATCTATCAACCTTCCCATTAGGGTCCATGACAAAGCTTGAGGTATAACGGGAAAGCCTTGTGAAGTTCATCTCATAGATTCCGACAGATTCGTTCTCCTTCTGCTTCAGCTCGAGAAACTCTTTCTCCATTTTCGTTCTCATGGAACGAGGGAAATACTTGTTAAAGAAAATCCCCCGAAATTCTTCCCACTCCATAGCTTCCATCTCTCCTCGTGGCTTCGTGTTTTTGATCAGTGACCACCACTGATCAGCTTCTCCCTCTAGGCGGTAAACAGCAAGGGTGACTTTTTCTTGTTCCGAACAATGAAGTACAAAAAAGATCTTTTCAATGGAGCTTATCCATTGTTCCGCAACCAATGGGTCAGTAGATCCACTGAATGTTGGCGGTCTTTGACACATGAAGGACTCAACAGAAAGTTGTTACCTTGGTGGTGAGGTCGGCCTCTCAGCTTGATTCAAGTTATTACTCATAACTTGAGTCAGTTGGTTCATCATTCACATGAATGTTTCCATTCCGGCTTCCAACGGAGGGCCGTCAGCACATGGTGCATTGCGGTCACCATCGGCACGGTTTCTCCTATTGCCCGCCATTTTCTAAAAGAATAAAACCTTAGTGAGAAACTTATTTCATTTATGAATCTTTTAACTAAGACTTCATGCTTAGAAAATTATAGTTATCTATAATTCCTTCATAATGATTCATAAAAAACATGTGATTGACCAAACATATCCCCCGGGAGTGTCGTAACCAAGAGTGCAGCAAGGCCCGTTATCGTGCACCAGTTCCCGTTCGAGTCTAGCTCAAAGCGGTGTTTTCGGGTTTTACCCCTATGTACATCTGTGCCAGAGCCGCCTCTACCTGCTCGTATCCAGACAGGGATGTATTTGTTTGATAGACCACTTACTCAATACTTACCAAAATACAAGGAAGTTTTCCTATATTTAAACTTTTCTATAGGGTTCTTCCTAAAGTTTTTATATCCTAATTTCCACAAATAACTAAACCATCCTTTGATTCCAACTATAGCATCCCGCCATTTTATAACATAAACTTTCATTACATTACACAAAACTGAGGATCTTTAAGGTCTAGTGTCTTGGAAACCAGGAACATAATACATGAAAACAACATAAAACATTCTTCTTAAACACTTGAAAAGTCTTCTCCTTAAGTTCATTCTAGGTTCATTACTGCATCTCATAACCTGGGGACATACATCAAAAGAAAGGGTGAGCAGAAGGCCCAGTAAGGGAAACAAGAGGAACATTTTACATGTGAACTTGAGATACTTCAATAAGGACATGAAAAGAACTTTAAGGCATGAGAAAGAAATCATGAGGCATTTCATAATAAAAATAAAAATTTTCATAACTTGAAGATGTGGCTACATCATTTAACATAGACAATCATGAACATATCACCAAGGTCCATCCCCAAGGTGTCATTTGAAAATTACCAAGGTTATTCACCAAGGTATCGTGAAAATTGTAATCTCTAGTGGTTACATCATTACCCAATGCATTGGAGCGCTATCAGGGCGCACCCTTAAATTTGCCTTTATTATCATGTGAGCCACATATATCATCATCAAACATTTCATAAATAACCCACATAGCATAAAATAAATGGGTTTCATTTCATAATCATAACGTTTTAAAAACTGCTTTAAAGACATGATCTTTACGTCACTTTAAACCCACGAAAAGGGAAAGTGGGTCTCATGTATGTAAATCCCAGAATTCAAAATAGAAAATTTTGATATATATGTGAATACCCTTGTAGAAATAATAGCTTTGAGTATTCACTTTATAACATAAAATAACTTTGAGAAAAGAGAGAGGCATTTTGAGATGAAAATTCTGCAGCATAACGGCTATGTTACAAGGTTTTAGAAAACATTGAAAAGAGAGGGGACATGGGTCACCCACTCATAAATGATCCATAAAACAGTAGAGGACAGAAAGAGAAGGATATATGGACATGGTAATGAAATTTGAAGGACATACCATTTGAAATGAAAAACATGGAAGGAATACAAAAATTAGATTTCTCTTATGAAAATTCGGCAGCCTAACGGCGTCACTTAAACTTCAATAAAAAGAATTGACAATATCAAATAGGGTCCCTCATCATTTGATCATAAGAGATAAGTATGATAGATATAGAGATCATAACCCAACATAATAAAAAGGAACTTGAAAGACTTGACATGAAAATCGAAGTTGAAAAATGAGAAGGGTGAAAGAATCCCTTAAACATTCGGCAGCCTAACGGCGTCACTTAAACTTTCATAAAATGAAATGATGAGAGTAAGAGGGGATCTCTCATCATATAAACATGAAAAGGCAGTAAGAGGAATATAAAAGAACATCCTCTCACATAAAAACATGGATCATAAAAGGAATTACATAAAAGAGATTACATGAAAAGAAAGAGAGGGGTCGGATCTCTTACCTTAAAACGTGACTCTTGAAACTCAAAGGATTGGACCTTGAGGGCTTGGGGGCACCTTGGGAGGACTCTTTGGAAGGTAAGAAGACCAGAACTTCGTTGGGTGAGAGTTGGGAGTGAAAACTAAAGGAGGAAAGGGTGGGTATTTATAGGGAAAGTGAGGGGACAAAGCATTAATGGCCAAGGGACACCTCACATGTGCTTTTCTCAAACCCATGTGCTCTCCCTTGGCATTTATCATGGAGTTAGGCCACATGGGGCCCTCAAAACAATAATTCATCACCCTTGGCCGGCCAACCCTCAAAATATCTCTTGACATCATCATGACACCATTATGATGTCATTAAACATACCGAAACCCTAAAACTGTAATTTTACTATTCACTGAAAATTCAACTTTCTCAGATAAATCCCAAAATTTCACATTAACCAAATATCAATTCTATGATTTCAAAAATGAACTCCATTTTATAAAAATAATTTTCTAAATATTTTTAATTATATTTTTCAATAAATACACTATTCACCGAAAATTCATTTTTTTCAGAAAAAACCCCAAAAATTACCATAACATAATATCGATGCTCTGAGTTCAAAAATGAAGTCATTTTTATAAAAATAATTTTCTAATTATTTTTAATTAAATTTTTAATTAAAAAACACTATTCATCCGAAAAAACTAATACTTGAATAATAATTTATGAAACCGTTATTTGCCCATTTTATTGAATCACATTACTTAATATAGGTGTCTAAATTATATTAAAACTTTCTTTAAGTGAGATTACTAATCCATTTGGTCACATTACTAATCCTAAGCGTAAAATCACTATTCATAATTTACTATTCATCAAAAATTAAGTTGATCTTATTAGACTCCAAATTCCTTACTGAACACTTTTGTAGAAGACCATTTTTTTTAAAATCATTACACATCATTAGTTATTTAGGGTTTACATAAATATTTCAAAATATCCTTTTTCAAAATTCATCAATAAAATACATTCTAAAATTATCTAGACATTTGAAATTTCACAAACATCACTAAAGGAAGAAATCTCAATTTATTCACCCGAGAGGATTACACAAGGAAACTAGGGTCTCATCACATAGCCCCTTATAACACTGGCATAAGACCTAAGTGTAAGGTGTGCTATGGTGAGAGAATCTAAGGGAGGCTCAGATAACATTGCCCTAGTAGCAATATCCACTAACTTGAACTTCTCCTGCAAGTGTTTTCGTTCAAGCTTGACACGCTGGAGCTCGGCTTGGGCTTGGTCCAAAGCGAAGCCCACAGATGCTACCTCCTTCCCAAGCTCTGATAAGTGGGCTTCGTAAGGGTTGAGTCTACTGGATGAAGCCATCAACTCCCCTTTCTGCATTAACCATTAACATCTTATTAAATCATTAAGAGTAAGTTAATATACTACTCAAAAAGATTGGGTCGTTACAGGTAGAGAACAGGGCTATGAAAAAGCCAACAATCACAAAGCCATAGATTTATGATGATATAAGGTACCATTTAATTCATCAGATATAAGATAACTAAGACAACATTTTTGGTTTTCAATATCATTTCCCTAAAGTTGAAAATTTTGAATTAGAAGAAATACTTACTTGATTTTGGTACAATCTCACTGTTGTTCGTGCTTTGAACAATTTCCACTTCATCTCTTAAATAAATGAAGTTGAATTTGTTATTCGTGAAGTGTTAACAGATCATGTGATAGAATTATGGGTCATTCCATTTGTTTCAAACTAAAGGTTATCAAAAGTCATCAAATATGCATAAGTCCATCTATGGTGAGGTTAATCGTATACGATTCAAAAAATGAACTTATACTTCATCTATCATGCCGCTTAATAAAATAAAACTAGTTTCTACTAACCAGGGACTTCCTGTAGGCCAGTGGTATGCGATAAAGGCCAGTCGCACTTCGGTTGTGGGTTCGATTCCCACAGCCTTGTCCGACGTGATGGGTTGTCACCCGTCCTGCAGGTTGTCCTTTTTCTAAAACTACATTACTATAACATCCCACCAATAATATCGAAAAAAGTTCTATCCTTAAACAATACTAACTTATGTACAACATAATCCATTCCAATATTTAAGCTTATCTAAAATACTTCTGTCCAAGCTCATAGTATAAAGAAAACAATTACTAGAAAGGTTATCTACCAAGAATGTGAATACAAGAATTTATCCCACATATATCATAAGATATATCTTGTTGGTTGAATTCCAAACACATGAATACCTTAGTCATATATTCTATTGAAACATAAATTACCATAGAACCTTAGTGAAAACATGAATACTATCACAATGTAACTCTTTCCACATACCAAAATCCCAAAAAATCTATATAATCAAACCATAATATCACTTAGTCCTTATATTAGTCATGAGATCATTAATACAATCAAATATCTCATTATCTTATTATCCCTTCATTATGCGCATATCATCAACTTTCCAAAAATATCTCAATCACTTTCCATGGTTACTGGTACCATAAAATTATTGAAAACCACAATAGACCAATACATAAATATTCTAATATTCCACGATATTATATAAAACATTATTTTGGAATCCCATTACATAAACACTTAATCATTACACAACTTCATTTTCATACTCAACATCACAAATAGTGATCGCATGAGACTTCCCTTTATCCTTTTCCTTAAGAGGTTTCTCACGTTGATCATCATTAACCCGTGGATTAGGGCATTTATTAGCATAATGCCCCATTTCCTTGCACTTCAAGCATTGAAGTGTTGGTGGTGCGCTCTCTGCAGTCTTTTATTTATTCACATAATTAGCAACCCTTTTTCCATTACTTCGACACTCATCTACTTGATGACCTTCTTTTCTACACTTAAAACATTTTCTAGTACGTTTTAGGCAATCTCCACCATGCTTCTTTCCACACATTGAGCATAAGGAAACATTCATCTTCTTTTCACCATTATTCTTAGATTTATCCTTGAACTCCATCTTTCGTTTCTTGTCAAACCCATGATATGAATATGTAACACCAACTTCCATTTCTACCTTGATAGCACAACGCACAATTTCTTCATAGCTACTGAAGTATCTTATAGTTAATGCCCTTCGAAGACTTGGTTTTAAGCCACTGAAAAATCGATCAACTTTACTTTCAGGTTGAATGATAAAGCCAGATGCATACCTTGCAAGTCTTGTAAAATTTGTTTCGTATATACCAACATATTCATCATCCTTCAACTTAATCTCAAGAAACTCCTTCTCCATATTTGTTCAAAGAATATGAGGGATGTACTTATTGAAAAATAAGTTCTTGAACTCATCCCATTCCATGGACTCAATTTCATCTCGGGGCCTTGTATTCTTAATTAGAGTCCACCACTGGTATGCTTCACCTTCTAAACGGTAAATAGTTAGAATGGATTTATCTTGTTCCGAACAGTGAAGTATGGAAAATATCTTTCCAATGGCACTGATCCATTGTTCAGTAATAAGTGGATCAGAAGACCCATTGAAAGAAGGTGTACATTGCCTCATAAAGGACTCAATAGAATATTGATCCCTCCTATGCTCATTATAATGATTCATAGCTTGTGTAATTATAGTAATAATATTTTTCACTCCATATCCCATAACATTGGTTTGTTCAGGAGGACAATCATTGCATCGTCCATTACATTGATCAACACGGTTCCTTCGGGTTCCGACCATCGTCAAAAACCCAAAAAGAATAGTGTGAAAGGAAAAAATCTTGCTAGGAAAACAACACAATAAAGGGGGAGTACCTTCAATATCTAACATCTTAGGTTTAATTCTAATATAGTTATCAAAATTCGAGGACTATAACCTATACGTATACTTAACCTTAGGGACATACCTAGACATACCTTATAAATATATCTAGGGATCTCACTAAAGTACCTGCATCCTAGTTTCTAAAGTTCGACTAAACATTTCCTCTGATACCAACTGTATAGACCCGAATCTTGACGTACATGAACATTAAATTACTTTTGCAGAATACTTAGTATATAACCAAAACATACACACAAGGATCATAATAGTTTGGTGTCTTTGGAAACTTGGAACGTAATCTTCTAATCATGGTAAAAGATCTTCAACATCTCCCATAAAGATCTTCCCTTGTTGTTTTCTTACATAAAACATTTCTTTATATCCTATGGAAAAGAAAACATATAAAGGGTGAGATAAAATGCTCATTAAGGGTAAGCATGGATAAAATAAAACAAATCATATACATTTGATCTTAAAAACAAGAACATAATGTTTAAACATCAAAATCTTGAGCAATGACATAAAACATGGAAGTACGTAAGGCATAGATCATAAAGAAACACTAAGCATGAAAAAATAGCATGGAAATAAAACATGAAATTGTGGCAACCATTCAGCACATGTTATGATTTCCATAGTAGCCAAGGCATTGCTGCCAAGACTATCTTAGTGGACAAATTCCCTTTCTGAATCGAGTTCACTCCTTATTCCAGTCCTGTATTACTGAACCGGTTTAACTTTCCATTCCATCCATGTCTATCTCATGAGATATAAATCTTTACCCAATGAATTGGAGGGAGATATAGGTCCCACCCATCTCATAATGAAATCATTCTTACTTATGCCATAATATAAACATAAATCATTCATCATAACCCAAAGAATAAAAATGTGTTTCATAAACATCATCCCATCATAACATAATCCATATAAAACAAATGGATATTATTTCATCATAAGAAAATTGAAAACATTTAAATCATAGATTCATTATACTTGAAACATACACATATGAAATAATGTCATCTTAGATGGAAAATGGTTTTGATAAAACACTTGAAATGAATTCTTGAGGAAAATATCCTTTCTTCTTCAAAAAAAATTTCTTTTCACAAAATTTCATCCAATTTTAAAAGAAAAGGATTTTGTTGAAAATAGTCATTAAATCTTTTGGAGGAATCTTTATGAAAATAAGGCTTTATAAAACCGTAAAAATCTATTTGTGTCGTATAAGTTAAAAAACATTATTCTCGTACTTTTGCCGGAAAAGTCAAAAAGTACCTCATAAAAGAAAGATTCCATACATACCATGTAGTAAAAGTCAAAATGGGTAAAAAAGACTTTAAACATATATGAAAACATTTTTATAAAACATTGACATGGATGATAGAAATAACCCCAGTAAATACTTAAGAATAAGCAATCTCGGATAAAAATGAGATTTGCAAAATTATCCCTTACCTTAGGTCTGATATGCTTCGTATGGAACCTAACCTCCCGTATAATGATTTAAATAATGTCATTGACTTATTACATAATCATATTCAATGTTATGATATCATATATGTTTCACTTATTACTTTATATTACCCGTTCTTTTGTAAATTCCATGTTAAAGTAGCGTTTTGGGTAAAATCATTTCATTTATCGTGTGTGTTTCGACTTGTCGTTCTTGATATTATTACTTATATCCTGATTTACATAATTCCAGAATGTAAAACTTGATTTATATATAATATATATTCATCATATACATATATATTATAGATCGATAAAAGGAATTAAATACACCGTTCATGGAGACGGTAGGTCGTACGTACGCATGAACGTTGTTTTCGTTTCCTTATTGAATTGAATGAAACTAAATAGATGACATAAATAAATATATATATACATAAATACAGTAGCATTATTATTTCATATATTTCATTATTATTCATTATATAAACTTTATGATCATTCATGTATGGTTAACATGGAGAATGAATCTCATCACGTTGTGGAGACGGTAGTCTGTACGTACGCACGAGCGATGATATCGTTCCCATAATTATAGAATTGGAGTGGATGGTATAATATATCAGAATTAGTATGATGTTATAATAACCATATATAGTTATTCTTTACACCATTATAACCATCCATTTAAGGTTTTGGTGGAAAAACAGATTACACCACGGCGTGGAGACGGTATTCCGTACGTACGCACGCGCGGTGATTTTGTTTTCCGTAGGATGGATAGAAGGTGAAATAGGGTTGTTTCATATTTATAATTGTTGGATTTGGTGGTCTAGAACCAACTAATTTGTAATTTATTCATTAAATAAAAGCCTTATCACATCTTGATTGTTCTTCTGCGTGACATGTCATGTGATAATGTCCTAAGGACAGCTGTTGCATTAAAGGGTCGTAGCGGATCCCTGCTATGATGAGAACCCGGAAGTGCCATAACACTGTTCTTGAATGTATGTTCTATGGTTGGATGATATTATTTGAGGGACACAAATAATACAGGTCCTTAGGGGTGAGGACTCATAAAACTTTGAGGCACCTTCTCATGGTGTGCGCCCTTGGTAATATCTAGGAGGATATTATGAGAATGAGACCCGCCAGAAGGAAATCCGCATTTCATAGTGTCATTGGATGTTCCTATCTGCGGATTTGTGTACTGGTCCTTAGACTTTAAGATTATTATTAATGGGTATTACAACTCACGCACTTAGATGTATTGACAAAAACTGTGACGACACACTGTTCACAGCGAGGTAGGATACGTTGGGTGCATCATGAGTAATATCGCATTAATAGATAATGTGAGAAAGGATTTGTCCCTTCCGTTCCATAATGGAAGTAGATATCTTAGGCCCTTTGATGGAATTGATACAGCCTAAATAAATCCATGGCCATGGTAAGGTATGGGAAAGTTCAATTCCGGGAAGTCAAAGAAAGAATAATCAAGCACATGGGTTGATGGCACTAGCATGCAACCCGCTTGATTGGAGATATCAAGACAAAGGGATTATATTACACGGTTAGTGTTCGTAGGAGGTGACACGTCATTGTGGAGTTAACTTCTTTCTCTATTGGTGGCTTGGCGTGTTGCTAGACGCTAACCTTGGACTTTAGGTAGGCTCAGCCTAATGCCACTGAAAAAGAGGCCTAGAGGGTCACACACTAAGTGTGTCCATTTATCTCAGTTAAATATTAATTTTACAAGTTGAATAAAGATTATTCCCGATTGTGGTTTAATAATAATTCAAGGATGTCTGATCGCATTTATTTCGACACTAGTTATTCGAGAGAATATATTGTGGGCGAAATAATATATTTATTTATTATCGAGTAATGCAGTTACATTTATTTAAGAAATAAATAGTTATTACTCAAGGTCTAATAAATATGGTGGAGGAAATAAATAAAATGGAAAAATAAAAGTACACGCCATATATATTTATATACACGCCGTGTAGTTTGTTTTTCTGGGATTCATGAGAAAAATATTATTTATTTAATTAAATGATATTAAATGTGATACATTGGATGCATGTCAAGTAATAATGATGGTCAACTGGCATTATTAAGACATGGGGTATTAGTAAGAATTAAATGAAATAATTAAATTCTTTTGGGCAATTAATTCATTTTATTAACTCTAAGTATTATAAATCCCAATTACATTATTCTCAAAAAGGTTATCCATTTTGGTTGTGCACAACGGATTGGAAATACTCTCAAGCCAAGAGAGAATTCCCTTTCCACCAAGAATGCTTTCAAGTTACGAAAGCAAGATCCTCCACCGGATCAAAGCAATCGAAGATGGACATCGAAAGCGAAGGATCTTCCACGCTAGCACCCAGAGTTCCCTTCAGCGACGTCCAGAGATACATGGCACACATGTGGATCACCGCTAAAGGAATCCTACACTTGGATTCTCCGACACAACGATGGATCACAGGATTGTGACCGGAGACACCAACAAAGAAAGAATTTCAACAAGGTAATTATTATGAATTAATTAAATTAATTATAATCAAAATATGATGATCCTCCTCATGGGTTCCGGGACTCTTCTTTTCTTTTTCGTTCTATTCCGAAGATTTGACGTTTTAAATCGTGACGGATCTCGGATTGAACATTTTTTAACGTTAAAATTAAAGTTGGGAAAACCCACCAACGCGATTCCACTGCACCCGGAACCTACAATAATAACATATCAGTATATGATTGATACGGATGTTATTACCTCATAATGAAACAACTAAAGAAGAAGAAGTAGAAGAAGAAATAGAGTTGAAAGAATCGGTAACGGACATTACCTCTTCTTTGAAGTCCCTCTTTGAGACCTCCTCTTAGGGCACTAAAATTGGTCTTTGAAGAAGACCAGGACCTCTAGGATGTTTCTAGGGAAGTGTGGAAGTGAAATGGGAAGGTATTGGCCGAGCTTGAATGCTCAAATTGGTGTGAGGAGGAGAGGGAGGAGGTGCCCTTTTATAAGGGAGGAGAGGGGCACCTTTGGAAATATAAGAAATATTAGTTTATATTAAATCCCAGCCCCACTTAAAAACTTCAAAAATGACTCATATCCAAAGATAATATGAGATAGGGTTGTAATATCATCAACCAATAAAATCTAGACATTTTAGGAATTTATTTTAAACGTTATCAACTTGATTTATCCTTATTTATCAATTTTATTTTATTTGTGGTAATAATATTCTAAATTTTAAATTATTATAAATAATTACATATGTGTTGTAATTTTCCATAATTTGAAACTATGACATTTTCGACCATATAAATTTTAATTTATAATTTTTAAATATTTTTGTGATTTTTAAACAATTTTATAATATGTTATTTTTATAAAATAACAATAGTGCCAATTTTGACACTATTCATTTATTTGAATTTAAATAAAATATATACACTAGATATGTTCAAACTAAAAGCTTTAATAGATTCATAAAATGTCATAGGTATTTATAAAATTAGTGTATCACATTAAATAGTTCATATAATATTTATTTTAATATTTTTAAAACCATTTATTTGATATTTTAATTAATAAAATAATTTCAACATCACTATTGTGTCATAAATAATGATAATTATTTAATCCCTAAAAATTATAAATAAATTCATATGATGTATATAATTGTATTAGATTTCTGTATACGGTTCATGTTCGAAGTTTCATTCAGTTTATCACTAAATTAAAATTATTATACTTATAAGATTTAAGAAAGTGACATATTGTCACTTTCTTTGGTTTTAATAATAATTAAATTATTTTCATGGAAAAAAGTCCATTAAATGATTCTAATGCGACCCTTAGGTGATATGGGTCTACTTTTAGTCATCCAATAGGATTTTGGCAGGTGTTAGGTTAATTTTATAATCTTATATTTACCCTTAATTACCTGATTTACCTTTAACTATGGTAAATAAAATTTACCGTAGTTACTATTCATAAAGCCCAAAAATAAAAATTAGCTTATTAACATAATTTGGACCCACTGATTCCAAATATGGAATCACATTTTACAAATTAAATACACAAAATTTTCAGAAATTAAATTAAAATTAATCTCGTTGTCGAAATAAAATGAGTTTTTATTTAAAACATTGCAAAAGATTGAATTGATTTAACCTACGAATTCAGGGTAAAATCAATGCTAATGACATACATTATATTAAATGGTAAAAATATATTATATTTATAATTTAAAACCATTCAATATTATAATTTAACCACATAAATTATTACGATGAAAAAAGTTGTTTTTAATTAAAATATAGCATGTTTTTACTATTCATTAAAATATGAAAGTTATCAGAATAATATGAAAATTTTATCCAAGGTAAAATTTTATATCCTTATTCCAAAGAATAATTTTATTTTGTAAAATTGAACTTATAAAAATGTAAAAAACTAGATTTAAAGTGGGTGCTCCATCAAAAGGTGGCAAAACTGCATTTTTTTAAAAATACTTATTTTACCCAAAAAATTTATTTTCTTCACATAAAATGTTTTAGAAAATTTATAAGATGAATAATAATGTTATAAAATTCAAAATGTGTTTAATAATATTCATAACGGCTATTTCATGATAATATTATAACCATATATCATTTTTAGTGAAACTCAGTATTACGTACAACACATGTTATCGAGGAAGGTCGTGATTGCATGTAATGAAAGCGAAGTCAGGGTTGCGTGTAGTGAAAGACTCCTTTGTTGTTGCGTATAACAAAATCCAACCATATTTCATTTATGAATTGAATATATATATATACACACACAATGTTGCATAGAATAACTTCTATCATATGAACTTGAAATTTAGTATAACACGATCCAAGAATTGTGTTGCGTATACTGCAAGCTAATACGGTGTTGCGTATAGCACAAGATAATCTTGGTGTAGCATAAAACACATGACATCAAATAAATTAAAAATAATACTTATCATGAAATCTCAGGGTGTTACATTACGGTAATGTTCTTCTTATATTACGGTATCCTAGTTTTTAAATAGGCTACATAAGGGTCCTTCCCACCTTATGTGAAGGTACTCTGATAAACCTTCTGCTCACATTTGGTTAGAACTCTTCTTGTGTAAAGTTAATTAGTGGATCCTTAATCCTAAGTATGGTTAACCAAATAAATACGGTTAAATCATGTTACCCTTACTCAATGCAAACTCTATATGTATGGGTAACATTTTAAAGCCATAAAATCTAATTACCACCATGTTCCATATCTGCACCTTCTTTTATCCATTTTAATGATTTTATTTATTGAAAATCAAATATTTAATTATATCTTGACACGTCTAAAATTTTATTTAATGTTTTTAAAGTTTTTAAATGAATCATAATCTGGATTTCAGATAAATTTGAATTAAACAAAAATAATAATAATATGAAATTTAATATGAATTAAATTTCCATGTAGAGTTTGTATCTGCATATTCTAAAATACCAGATCTCCCTTATTTGAGTCTTTCTCTTTTTATTGCAAGTATGGGAAATTCTAACTCCCATATTCAAGATCTTAAATCCTTCTATGATACTATTTGAGGTTTCTTCTATAAAATACATTCATCTAACATACCTTATCCATTTCCTCTCTTTTGGTTTCACCATGAAAGCCTTCTTCTTCCAAGAGGTAGTGGGTCTATGAATTATCTTTTTTTTGTGAAAGTGTAAATCAATCATGCTTTAGATTATTTGGTTAAATTTATTAAACTAACATTACGATGTTTATAATTCAGTTTTTTCATGAATAATGACTATTGAAGAATCTAGAAATCATATAAAGAAGAATAAACTCTTATTGATGAAAATACTATTGTTCATTATCATGATTATAATTTATTTTAAAACATTTTATTTAATATTTTAGAGAGAAAAAATTGTATGTATAATACTATTATTTCATAGAATGATAATTTATTAATTTAAATAGATAATTATTATCACTTGAATAGAGAATTATTCTTCTTCTTATCTCTTGTAGTGTTAATTTGTATAATAAAAATATTATCCTAGAAAGAGAAAGTAATTATTTCATAAAGATAATTAATATTTTTTATAATTATTTAAAGTAAAAATATTAAATTTCATGTAAAGTTATGATTTAATGATCCTTAAATTTAAAGGAAAATAATGATAACATGTTATAGATAATTTTTATTATCTTTAAGAATCAGGTGTTGCATGCATCAAAAAATTAATAATGTGTTATTACTTTTTAAATAAATAAAATAGGTTTTTATTTCAAGAAAAATATGGTTAAATTATTAATTTTATTATTATCATAATTGAATTAGAAATAATATTTCATGCATTATATGATCAGGATTATCTTTAAAACTAGAAATATCATATTGGAATTTATATTTAATATTTATTATAATAATTTCAATAATGGAATTTAATTATTTATAACATGAAGAAGATAATAGTATTTGATAATATTTAGGATTATCGAAAGGAAATGAAAATAAATAATCGAATGTCATAGAATGAATTTTTTTATTAAAGAAATATACAAATTATCATGTGTAATTCAAGTAATGTTTGATGATATAGAAATTTTATGTTATTAGATTTTTTATTTTGAGTTTATCACATGCTATAGAATAATGATAATTATTCTAGAAATTATTCAGGAGAGATATAAGAATAATTTTATACTCTAATTTGAAACTACTTAAATAATATTTATGTGAATTATTTTTTAATTCTGGATATTAGAAAATTAAAATCAATATTTCTGCATGTGTTATTCTTATTATTATATTGCTAAAGAACATTATTACATGTGTATAAATATATCCGTGGTTAGATATGATTATTGCGTGATGGAAATAAATTTTTGAAAATGGAAGTATTATAAGATTGGATATTTTATATTCAAGTTTGAAATATTTAGGATGTGTGCTTGTAATCCATTGATATAAATATTGTTACCTATTGATGTTTACTAGATAATGTGTTATTTATAACTATAGTTGGTAAGAATGGATATATTATTGTAAATTAAATAACAACATAAATATTATAATAATTTTTATAATAAAAAGAGACGTGTTAAATAAATTATCATTGAGTTTTTTGACATATGAAAGAATAACTTATGGTGGGACACAATATTAAATGAATAATAATTAGCCTTAGTAATTTATATGTCTAGTGATTCTATGTTTTATTCAATATTAAAAGGTTAATTAAATATAGTAATGGTAATTTAATTATTGTTTAAATCATTTATTTTTGGCTGATCCCATTTTTGTTTGATAAAGTCTAGAATTCCTTTTTTTATTTTTCCATATTTTCCTTTGAAATTGTGTGTGGAATAAAAATTTAGATATTAATTTTTTATCTATGTATTTAGATCATTGATACAATTTATTTATAACCTTTTATGGTTTAAATACTTGATGAGTAGTGGTTGGGGATGCTCAAGGCTAATATTGTGTCACAGGGTGTTAGTTATGATGGTGATGGTGGAACAAGGTACAAGTTTTGTTGATGATGTTGGCATGGGATGTCAAATTTGATATTATGTGAAATAATGAGGGACATTATGGCAATTGGGATGAGTTCATAGTAGGGGTTGATCATCAATTATTATTTCTTTCTTAATGCTTATTTGATGACTGACTGGATGAATCTCATTTATATGACCAATTTCTAGGTGTGAGATGCAATTTAATGCTATTCACTATGATTGAATATTTTAAGTGGTAGATCAGGATGAGCCCTAGAGAACTCGGATGTTTATGAAATGATAATTAATTAATAAAATAATGGTATTTGTTCTTGATTATCACTTATGATGATGACATAATTGAGAATACAAGCAAAGAATTAATAATTTCATTGATACTTTACTTGAAATATTAAAATATTAATCTTTTAAAAGAAAATATATTAATATTAATTTGTGGATAATGAATTAATTAATATTAAACTTTATTTTTATGATTTTTCGACATATATACCTTAGAGATTTCATCCGGGTACCTCATGTGATGATAGCAGTAGATGATTCTAAGGCTATGTAGTTTCTCTTAGTGTGTTTGTGAGATATAACTACTATGTATGTTTTTTTCATTCCATGAAAACGCCACCCATGTCAAAATGAAAACCAACAACCAAAGGTCTTGGGGGTTTTTTCCCTAACATCTAGGTTAATGAGGATATGGATGGTTGACTACCCCCTCTCCCATATTCTCTCTTCGATTGTATTATCATGTATGGGTATTCACATGTGTGATTTCCTATACATGTATGTTGCGTGTTGTGATGGATTGAGGTTACAATGCATACTTTCATCTAGTTATGGTGGATATGGACTCCCATGGGTGTACATTCATGGGATATGATGGCTTTAGGTATAATGCATGTATATAGGCTATAGTGGATTTCAGACATACACTTGGTTATGGATCAGATAGTGATGATGATGAGATAGATATGTGTATTGATTCCAATGTTAGATGTTGGTCCCTACACATTGATTATGTATATGGGGATAAGTCCCTACTTAGATTAGGGATGATATGATTATTATGTAAGGGATGTATAAAGACCAGGAAATCCTGTGGAAAAAAATTTTCTTAAATACATGGGAATTTTACGAGTCCTCAATTTCTAACAATGCCTGATTCTAAGGCCCGGTGTACCCGGAATCAATTTCTGAAGTTTTGTTAGGGTAATTTTAGTAAACGTACGTGCGGGATTTTATAACTTTTGAACCGGTGCTCAGAATTGAAATCTGAGGACACTGATGAACTCGCAGTGCCGGTATTCTCTTAAGGAGACCTTTACTACTGTTGCATTTCATCAAGAGTGGAAGTTAATTTTTGGGTTTTCTAATTAAATTAAATAAAAACATGTGTGACACATTTTTTATTTGATTGGTGGTTAAAACCTCCAAGTGGAGGTTAGTGGTGGGGCCCACCACACCCTAACCTCCCTTGGGATGTTATTTATGGCGGGACCCACACGATCTTTAACCCTTGTAACTCTCCATAAGTGGTGTAACCTTTAAACTTCCATGTTTTAATTCTTTCCAACTCTCCACCATTAATGAAGAGAATTAATTCAATTTAATTCAAATCTTTTTGAATCCTTTCCACCCCATTTAATTAAATGAGTTGCCTCATTTAATTATGCGCAACTTTTGTTTTATGGTGCCATAAAAATAATAGATACTTCCTCTATTATTTTGGTGGAGCATTCTTTTGGTGGAGCCTAGAAAACATTAGGAGAACTTTATCCTCTCGGCAAAGAACGCGAAAAACGCTTCTTCCACCGATAATCAACGTCGTCTTCTTCCTTCCTCAACCAAGACAAGGAAAAGGAAACGATGCCCGCGAGGAACGCTGACATCGTCTTCGACTTTGTCACCTTCGAATGCACGTCCTCCAATGATGAGTACCTATCTTCCTCTTCCGACGTCAATGGAATGATGTCGTCTTCCCGTGACACCATCAACCGATCTCCAGTTGTGAGGTAGGGGAATTTTGTATTAATTTTAAATATGAGATTACACCTTCGTACTTTGTCGTACAAAATTCTGGTTAGTAAAACAAAATAATATCATATGATGAGGAGCGTTCAGACCGAATGAACACAGCCCGACCCTCCCCTTTGTTGTTTCCATTTGGTGACATCGGAGGCGGAGCCGAAAGGGCGCGGTGCCGTCGCACCACGCCGGAGAATAACTGTGGCCAGGAGGACCGCGGCGGATGAAAGAGGAACTACGGCCGGGAGGGCTGCGGCGGATGAAGAGGTGTGGCGCCATCGCGCCGCACTGTGGAGCCGAAGGCTGCAGCCAGGCCAGGCCACGGCGGTGGTGGACCGGTGTCGTCGTGCCGGCTGCATGGAGGGAGATCGCAGCCCGAATCCACGGGCCGCTCGTCTGGGTGAACCGACCGGCAGCCTATCGGCCGGGTTGGAGAACTGCGGTGCCCGTAGGCGCCGAGTTGGAAGAACTGTGGGCCACAATGCGGGCTGCGTGCACTGGGCCGAGCTGGCCGGCTATGGTCGGCCGAGTATAGGAGGAGGCGGGGCCGCTCGGCGCCACAGGGCGAACCGGACCGGCCCGCAGTGCAGGCCGGGTCCGCAGGTGGGTCGCACCCCACCTATCCGGGCTGACCCCCCAGCTCATTCGGACCCACCAAGCCGGGTCGGGCCGACCCCCCAGTTGGTTTGGACCCACCGAGCCGGGTCGGGCCGACCCCCACAGCCCACTGGGCTTGACAGGTCGGGCCCGACTTCACTTAAATGCGAATATATCATAGATCGTGCGTCCGATCGACGTGCCGTCTGCAGCACTGGGACCCTCACGATGAGGTGGTCCTTTTGCGATACTCTAAGTGAGTTTCAGACAAATTTGGAAAATGTTTGGGTTTGGATCGAGCATAAATCCAATCGGGCCCCTGGAACAAAAATGCCAATAACCCTCAGACCGAGCGTCTGATTGTTGCGTCGTCTGTCACGTTGGGTTCCTTTTGATGAGACGAAACTACAAGATACATCAAATCTAGACTTCGTGATAGTTGATGTATCAACACTTCGCTCAAGGAGCGAACCCTCCCGGAATCAAGCGTGTTGTGTGCAGGAACCCTAGAGCTGGCTGCGACAACTACTGTACCGGAATCCTATTTGTGTTCGACTGCGATGAATACTGTACCAGAATCCTTGGTGGGTTCGACAGCGAAGACTACTGTAACATAATCCTACGTGGTTTTGACTACGACGACTACTATACTGGAATCCTACGTGGGTTTGAATGCGGCAACTACTGTACCAGAATCCTACGTGGGTTCGACTGCGACGACTACTGTACCGGAATCCTACGTGGGTTCGACTGTGACGACTACTGTACTGGAATACTACGTGGGTTCGACAGTGACGACTATTGTACCGGAATCCTATATGGGTTTGACAGTTCTGACTTATGTTCCTGTATCCTGTGTGGGTCTAACAGAGAAGTTGGTCCTGTATCCTGTGTGGGTCTGACAGCTTACCTGGTCCTGTATCCTGTGTGGGTCTGACAGCTTAGATGAATTAGTGACTACATATGATCATCTCTATCACTCTACAAAATATTTATACCTGTGTGATTTGAGTCTTGTTTATTCAATCATTATCATCGATGTGATTGACCTTACTTACTTTTTAGACTGGGTTGTGATTGGGCTCAAGAGTTGGAGTCGGACTGTGATTAGTAACTTATGTATATGTATGGGAATATACCTAAGTAGGGTTGGATAAAACTTTGTGATAGTATATTTATACTTTGGTTTATCCTTTGTGGATTCTCGGAGACCTTCAGGGGTCTTGGGGTCCCCTGCTGAGTATTTTTATACTCACTCCTGCATGGGATTTGCCTGCACCTTGTTGTGCTCTGTGCAAACGACAGACAGCAGTGATCGAGGCTGAGGGTGACGGATAAAGGCTGCCCAGAGTTGGACTAGATGGTATGTATCGTAGGGATGAGTTGTTTGATTTCTGTACCTACCCTTCAAGTAGGATTCCTTGGTGGACAATACAGGATTTGTTATCCCTTTTTACTTGTACTTGTACTTGTTATTCAGTTGGGTTTGTATACTATCCCACTTACTTTCAGCACACCTTACATTACTATTTTAGTACTTGTTGCCTCTACTACTTGTGTTCAGACTGTGTGTGTTATAGGTTAAAAGGAAGTGCCTTACCTTTTTATCAGGGATTCGCCTTTGGTGCTAGTCGCCAGCACCTGGCCTATGGAAGGTGGGATTGGGGTAGTCACAGCACGGGCCCCGAGGACGGGTCGTGACCAATTGGTATCATAGGTGTCGGTTCTACCGCGGAACTTGGACTATGATTCTTTTAACATCAATATTGTTAATTGTTTTGGGTGTGGTTATCAGTTTAGGGAAACCAGTTTTGGTGTGGTGGCCAACATATCCATACACTAGGACTCTGACTTCTGATCTCTGACTCAGTGCACGAAAACACTGATTGCATGTGTGTTTCCTTTGAAAAAGTTTTCTTCGTGATTTCTTTGTATCATCTCACCAGTTATACTATTTTAACCATGGCGCACCTGTTTCTTTTTAGGATGGTCTCATGAAGGCAGCCAGCTAGGGTTCTGAGTTTCATACGAGATGGTAGCCCACCGAGCGATGAGGCCTCGGTGCAGGGCCCCATCACAACGGAGGTACCAGCGGTACCACTTCCCACTGGGCCACTATTACCACCAGCTCCAGCAGTAGAGAGTGCACACCGTCTGATTGCGTTGCATGAGTTCAAGTGCCAGAGACCACCCAGGTTCCGGGGATAGACGGACCCACAGGCAGCTGAGGATTCGCTGGAGGCTGTTGTGAGAGTTTTCAGATTGGTAGGGACACCATCCGACCTCATGGTGATCCGTTCCGCGAATCTCCTACATGCAGTAGTAGGCAGATGGTGGAGCCTGATTCTCTAGGTGCATGACGAGGCATCATTACTCTGGACAGACATTGAGAGTCTCTTTCGCTCAGAGTTTGTTCCAACCACCCTTCATGCGGTGCAGATTCAGGAGTTACTTTATCTATAGTAGGGCAGCATGACAGTAGCTCAGTACTCAGCATGGTTCGCCGACCTCTCATGCTACTCCACAGATATGGTACGAGACCCTTTCTTCAGGGCCCAGACCTTCGATCAGGGACTCAGACATAAGATCATGGCTTTGACAATTCCCCTTAGCATTCTGATGCAGGCGGGGATGCTGGAGCGAGCTCTTCTAGTGGAGTGTTTTCTCACTGAGCATTCACCAGCGGTGAGACCCACCACAGGGTGACACGTAGTGTAGTATTCTGCATCTAGAAGTAGAAAGATGATGTAGAGGTCCAAGAGGACCAGGCCATCAGGTGGGTGACCCCAGGATACAGGTCTGGTTGTGCAGGGAACACGAGACAGAGCCAGCTATACGAGGAGAAGGCAGTGCTATGCATGTGGCGGGCAGGTCCAAATGGCTCGTGACAGCCCAACCCGCCATGCAGATGAGCAGAAGACAATATAGGGACCTCCCAGGCAGAGGCAGAGGTTCGACCGTGGTGGTCTGCCGGGAGCAGGGGGACGTGGCAGAGGAGCTGTCTGAGCAGCGGGCAGTGGACGATGTTTCGAGGATCTACCACCACCACCACCAGGAGGTCCACCCCGACCACAGGGAGCTGGCGGACAAAGTTGGGCTCAGCTCCAGGCAGTTGAGTCCTACGACCACGGCGCACCTAAGATGATTCTAGGTATTATCTATGTCTACTCCACCCTTGCTGCAGTACTTATAGACACAGGTGCAAGTCATTCTTTTATTTACACTACCCTCGTTCAGAGCTCGGATATTCCGAAGGAGCCGTTGGCTCGGTCCTTACGTCTAGAGAATCCTATGGGAGCAGAATCGACGATTATGCACTGGTGCCGGCAGTGTGAGCTTACTCTAGGAGGCGAGAGCTTTGGATGGGATCTTCTTGTAGCGGCGTCGAGGCCTTACGACGTCATCTTGGGTATGGACTGGTTATCCACAGTTCATGCTCAGATTGACTGTATTAGGTGCAAAGTGAGGTGTATCTGCATGGATGGGACCAGGTTAACCTTCACCAGTGAGAAGGGAGCCTTTGCAGCGTAGGATGGACTTACGTAGATGAGGGGGCAGCCGATCACACATCAGTTGTCTAGTCTCATCCTCGGAGCGGTTGATGTGCGGAGTCTGAGTTTTTCTATTGTGGTGGATCAGTATGCGGATGTTTTCCCTGATGAAATTCCAGTACTACCTCCTCACAGAGAGGTAGACTTCTACATTGACCTGTACCCCAGGACAGCATCGATATATACTCCAGCATGTCGGATGGCTCCCGCTGAGCTTTGTGAGCTACGGGTACAGCTGGAGGACTTGTAGGGGATGGGATTTATCTGACCCAGTGTTTCACCCTGGGCATCTCCAATTTTGTTCACCAAGAAGGAGGATGGGAGCTTGCGATTGTGTGTCGACTACCGTCGCCTGAATCAGGTGACCATGAAGAACAAGTACCCACTCCTGAGGATTGAAGACCTCTTTGATCAGCTCAAGGGAGCACGATGGTTCTCGAAGATAGACCTTAGATCAGACTATCACTATCTCAGAGTTCGAGATGAGAATGTATAGAAGACGGCCTTCAACTACGAGTTCTTGGTCATGCCTTTTGGCGTAACCAACGCACCAGCAGTGTTCATGAGTCTCATGAACAGGAGCTTCCAGCCTTACCTTGATCATTTTGTCATAGTATTCATCGACGACATACTGATTTACTCGACTACTGAGGAAGGGCATGCCTACCATTTGCGGGTAGTACTGGACACACTCCGAGAGCACCAACTTTATGGTAAGCTCTCGAAGTGCCAGTTCTAGATTCGAGATGTTCACTTTTCATGACACGTCATCTCGAAGGATGGAGTTGTAGTGGATTCAGCAAAGATCGAGGTAGTACTTTCTTGGGAGCCACCCAAGAGTGTGACAGAGGTGCGGAGTTTCCTGGGACTGGCTGGGTACTATCGGATATTTGTGCCAGACTTCTCTAGAGTTGCAACACTACTTTCATCTTTGATGAAGAAGGGGAAACCCTTCGTGTGGTCAGATAGATGCCAGCAGAGCTTTTAGGAGCTGAGGCATAGGTTGACCAGTGCACCCATCTTGAGGCTACTAGAGGAGGGAATAGGGTACGTAGTTTACTGTGACACATCAGGGACCAGACTCGGGTGTTTCCTGATGTAGGATCGAGCAGTGATTGTGTATGGTTCATGATAGTTGAGACAACACAAGCAGAAATACGCTACCCATGACATAGAGTTAGCAGTTGTGGTCTTCACCTTGAAGATGTAGTGGCACTATCTGATGGGCGAGCGTTTTATAGTCTACTCTGACAACCAGAGTCTCAGGTACATCTTCTCACAGAAGGACCTGAACCTGAGATAGTGACAATGGCTCGAGTTCCTCTATAACTATGACTTTGAGATAGTCTATACTCCTGGGAAGGGGAACGTTGTAGCAGATGCTCTCAGTAGGAGATCAGGAATTCAGCTGCTAAGAGAGGCGATATAGCAGTTGGCCACATTGTAAATATCCTTTGTGGATAGAGTTGGAGCAGCCTTTCTACAGTCTCTCACAGTCACTCCTCCACTTCTTTAGTGAGTCAGAGAGGCACAGCGTGGGGACATTGACTGTGAGATGATATGTGCTCAGATATCCTCAGGTAAGTCACCTGATGGGTTTTTTAAAGGTGGGGAGCACGTCATCCTCTTCAGAGGACATACCATGGTACCAGTTTCACTACATAAGGAGGTGTTGATAGAGTTCCACACTTCCCATCTAGATTTACATTCAGGAGTGGCGAAGATGTATCAGGACCTCAGACGATAGCACTGGTGGCCGGGTATGAAGAAGGCAGTAGTAGAGTTTGTCTCGTGATGCCTGACTTGTCAGCAAGTGAATGCGGAGCACCAGGTTCCAGCAGGCTTGGTTCATCCCTTAGAGGTCCCAGAGTGGAAGTGGGATGGTATATCCATGGATTTCGTGATGGGACTTCCACGTATATCCAAAGGACACGACTCTATCTGGGTGACTGTTGACCGAATCACCAAGTCGGACCACTTCCTACTGATCAGAGAGCAGGGATCAGTAGAGAGATTGGGATGCCTCTACATACAGAGGATCGTATGGCTTCATGGTGTTCCATCGATGATCGTATTCGATCGAGATGCTCATTTCACTTCTTGGCTATGGAAGGGGTTATAAGAGGCTTTCAGGACGCAGCTTCACTTGAGCATCACCTTCCATCCCTGGATGGATGGACAGACTGAGTGGACCATTCAGGCTCTAGAGGACATGCTCCGTGCATGTGTCCTTGAATTTTTTCACAGTTGGGAGGATCACTTACCCTTGGTTGAGTTTGTGTACAACAACAACTACCACTCCACCTTCGGGATGACACCTTACGAGGCACTGTACGGCCAACCTTATAGATCGCCACTGTGCTAGACTGACCCAGGGAAGTCAGCACTTGTAGGACCAAAGATGGAATAGGCTACGACGGAGAAGGTGCAGATCATCGAGGATTGGATGAATACTACACAGAGTAGACATAAATCCTATACTGATAGGAGACGGAGACCACTGGAGTTTCAGGATGGCGACCACATCTTCTTACGGGTCTCACCTCGAGGAGGTCTATGGAGATTTGGCCGAGGCGGAAAGTTATCTCCGTGTTTCATCGGACTTTTTAAGGTCCTCGGTAGAGTGGGTGAGGTGGCTTACTGCCTGGCCCTTCCACCTCAGTTGCACCGGGTACACGACGTCTTCCACGTATCACAGCTGAGGAGATACGTGCATGACCCGTCCCATATTATCGACCACAGGGTGTTGGACATCAATGACGGGGAGACATTCATGGAGGTTCCAGTGGAGATTAAGGATCGAAAAGATCAGGTTCTATATGGACAGTCAATTCCTCTAGTGCGCATTCTCTAGCAGCACGGGAACCTCCAGGAGAGCACATGGGAGCGGGAGGCTCAGATGTGTTCTCAGTACCCCCATTTGTTTTCTTAGTGTGTGCTGTAACTTACAGGGACATAAATCCCTAAGGTGGGGAGAATTTAAAGACCTAGAAATCCTATGGACATTTTTTTCTTAAATACATGGGAATATTCTGAGTCCGTAGTTTCTGATGACGCCTGATTCAGATGCCCGGTGTGCCCAGAATCAATTTCTTGAAGTTTTGTTCAGGTACGTTTAGTAAACGTACGTGCGGGATTTTATATCTTTTTAACTGGTTCTAGGAATTGAAATCCGAGGACACCGATGAACTCGCAGTGCCGGTATTCGCTTAAAGATACCTTTACCGCTATTGCATTTCATCAAGAGTGGAAGTTAATATTTGGGGTTTTTAATTAAATTAAATAAAAACATGTGTGACATGTTTTTTATTTGATTGGTGGTTAAAACCTCCAATTAGAGGTTAGTGGCGGGTCTCACCACACCCTAACCTCCTTTGGGAGGATATTTATGGTGGGACCCACATGATCTTTAACCCTTGTAATTCTCCATAAGTGGTGAAACCTTTAAACTTCAATGGTTTAATTCTTTCCAACTGTCCATTAAAGAAGAGAATCAATTCAATTTAATTCAAATCTTTTTGAATCCTTTCCGCCCCATTTAATTAAATGAGTTGCCTCATTTAATTAAGTGCAACTTATGTGTTGTGGTGCCATAAAAATAATAGAGACTTCCTCTATTATTTTGGTTGAGCATTCTTTTGGTGGAGCCTGGAAAACCTTTGGAAAAATTTATCCTCTCCGTGAAGAACGTGAAGAACTCTTCTTCCACCGATAATAAACGTTGTATTCTTCCTTCTTCAACCAAGGAAAGGAAAGGGAAGCGACGCCTGTGAGGAATGACGATGTCGTCTTCGACTTCGTCACCTTCGAACGCTCGTCCGCCAATGATGAGTACCTCTCTTCCTCTTCTGATGTCGAAGAAATGAAGTTGTCTTCCCACGACACAGTCAAACGATCTCCGGTTGCGAGGTAGGGAAATTGTGTATTAATTGTAAATATGATATTACACATTCGTACTTCGTCGTACAAACTTCAGGTTAGGAAAACCAAATGATATCATATGACGAGGAGGGTTCGGACTGCACGAACACGGCCCGAACCTCCCCTTTTTTGTTTCTATTTAATGATGTCAGAGGCGGAGCCTAAAGGGTGTGGTTCCATCGCACCGCGCCAGAGAATAATCGTGGACATGAGGACCGCAGTAGACGAAAGAGGAACCGCGTCCAGGGGGCACGATGGATGAAGAGGCGCGACGTCGTAGTGCCACGCTGTGGAGCCTAAGTCCGCGGCCAGGCTGGGCCGGGCCGTGGCGATGGTGGACCGGCGCCGTTGCGCCGGCCACATGGAGGGAGACTGGGGCCCGCATCCGTGGGTCGCGTGCATCGGGCCGAACCGGCCGGGCAGAGGAGGAGGCGGTGCTACTCAACACCGCCGGGCGAACTGGATCGGCCCGCAGTGCGGGCCGGGTCCACAGGTGGGTCGCACCCCACCAGGCCAGGCCAAACCCCTATCTGGGTTAGACCCACCGATCCGGGCTGGGCTGACCCCCCTGCAGGGTCGGACCCACCGAGTCGAGTTGAGCCGACCCGCCACAGCCCACTGGGCTTAACGGGTCGGGCTCGACTTTTCTTAAATGTGAATATCGCCTAGATCACGCGTCCGATCGACACGTTGTCTGCGAAACTGGGACCTTCATGATGAGGGGGTCATTTTGCAATACTCTAAGAGTTTTAGACAAATTTGGAAAATGGCCGGGTTTGGATCGAGTGTAAATCCAACTGGGCCCCTCGAACCGAAATGCCAATAACTCTCAGACCAGGCGTCTGATTGACACGTCGTCTGTCGCATTGGGTTCTTTTTGATGATACTGAACTACGAGATACATAAACTCTAGACTTGTGATAGTTTATGTATCGACACTTGGCTCGAGGAGCGTAACTTCCCGAAATCGAGCGTGCTGTGTGCGAGAACCCTAGAGCTGGTTGTGATGACTACTGTACCGGAATCCCATGTGGGTTCGACTGCGATGACTACTGTACCAGAATCCTATGTGGGTTCAGAAGCGACGAATACTGTACTGGAATCCTACATGGGTTCGACTGTGATGACTACTGTACCGGAATCCTACGTGGGTTCGACTGCGACGACTAGTGTACCGGAATCCTACATGGTTCGACTGTGACGACTACTATACCGGAATCCTATGTGGGTTCGACAGTTCTGACTTATATTACTGTATCCTATGTGGGTCCAACAGAGTATCTAGTCTTGTATCCTGTGTGGGTCCGGCATCTTAGCTGGTCTTGTATCATGTGTGGTTCTGACAGCTTAGATGAATCAGTGACTACATCTTATCATCGCTATCACTCTACGAAAGATGTATACCTGTGTGAGCTGAGTATTTTCTATTCAAACATTATCATTAATGTGATTAACCTTAATTCCTTTGTGGATTGGGTTGTGATTGGGCTCGAGAGTTGGAGTCGGACTGTGACTGGTAACTTAGGTATATGTATGGGCATACACCTAAGTAGGGTTGGTTGATACTTCGTGATAGTATCTTTCTACTATGGTTTATCCTTTGTGGATTCTGGGAGACCTTAGGGGGTCTCAGGGTCCCCTACTGAGTATTGTTATACTCACCCCTGCATGGGTTTCACCCCTACCTTTTTGTGTTCTATGCATTCGACGTACAACAGTGATCGAGGCTGAGGGTGATGGACGGAGGCTGCCCGAAGCTGGACTAGACGGTACATACCATAGGGACGAGTTGTTCGAGTTCTGTACCTACCCTTTAGGTAGGATTCCTTGTTGGACGATCCAGGAGTTGTTTTCCCTTTTTACTTTTACTTGTACTTGTTGTTCATCTGGGTTTGTATACTGGCCCACTTACTTTCAGCACACCTTACTTTCCTATTTTAGTACTTGTTGCATCTACAGATTGGGTTCAGATTGTGTGTGTGTGTGTTACAGGTTAAAAGTAAATGCCTTCCCTTTTTTCATGGATTCGTCTTTGGTGCTAGTCTCCAGCCCCTGGCCTATGAAAGGCGGTCTTGGGGTAGTCACGACATGGACCTCGAGGACGGGTCGTGACAGGATGAGAACTCACAACATGTGACATTGAGGAATGAGAGCATAAAACTAGTGGGTAAGTGGTTATGGGGTACCCATATATATATAAATATATATTCAATATTTTGGTTATACTTCTTTTAGTGATAAATCCATGGTGAGGATGTGAAAAGAATGTTAAACCGGTCTAGGTGACAAGTTAGTTTCACTTGTTTATTCACTAGGTTTAGTATGATTCTTTCACATTTTTCATGGGAGGTTATAAAGATGAACCTACTGAGTATACACGTTATACTCAAATTATGTATATATAAACAATTTTCTGATTTAGTCATAGTTGGTTAATGATTTAGATGACCATTACCAGTTCTTGGAGTTATTTAGGAGCTATTGGAGCTTTGTTGCCATTGTTGAGGATTATATCTTTCGTAATTAATTTTCTTTTATTTTAATTTATGTATTACATTACATCATATATTGATATTTCATTATTATTATTATGAGAATGAGTTTTTTGGTGGGTGATTTCATCTTATCTCTTACTTCTCAAATATTTATGAGGGTAATTCCTCCCATGTGTGTGATTTTATACCCTTGATGATTTTCATTTACCCATGGCCTATTATATGTGGTATTCAGGAGTCATTATCTCCCTTTATACATTTCTATCCTAGGAGGGGTACCTTTGGAGGGATGGTATCATAACTTATGTGGTATCAATTCGAAATAATCCTTTTTTATAGTTTGTAAAGAGTTTTTGAATTATCCAAATCATATCCTATCAGAAGTGTAAAACTTGGTGTATATTTAGGTTCTCTTTTTGTGTGCTAAGTAGAGATTAATTTAATACCCAACCAAATTTTTTCATGGTTATTACCCCTAGGTGAATTAGTTTCGGATCCTATATCCACTTATTTTATACAAATAGGGATATATTTTCTAGTAAACCATGCCCTTTTTGCTTTAATAAGATTTTAGGATGTTTTAGAACTATAAGGGTGTTTTAGAATTATAATGGCTTATTAATTAAGTATAATGAGATGGAATGGTGATCTATCATTTATAATATACTAAGTAATTTATAAAAAATAATTTATAATAAAATTTCTAATTGAAAATGAAAAGGAATTGGAAGTATTTAAAAAATAAAGGAAAAAAATAGGTTAGGAACTCTTACCTTCCAATGTATCTTCTTATAACTTGATAGTAACACCTTATAACCTTAGAAACTCCTTAGAGAGAATATTGATATGGAAAAAAGAGGCAATTCAATCTCAATGTATTTTGAGTAGAGAGGAATGAAAGAATGGGTGTGTATTTATACTTGGGTGGAATTGATTACCATAAAATTAGTGAGCTTATTATTAAAAAAAGGATGGTTATTCAACATTTAAATCAATACAAAACCAAATGGAACCTTCCAACCACTCTATTAAATGCAAAGTAATAAAAATATTTTTTACAAGGAAAAAACGAAATTTATGTTCAAAAAAATAGAATATCAGTTTCTAAATTCAACTTAATATTTTTAAATTTATTATGTTAATCCTTAAATATAATTTTGGTTGAAAATGGTTCAATAAATTTTTAAATAATAATTATTTCATGATAATTTCATAAATTTTATGGTATACATAAAAACTATAATTTTTACTATTTATAAAAATAATAAACTACCTCAGAAAAATATAAAAAATTCACCCTAAGATAATTTCAACATGATGATTAAAAAACTAATTCCTTTTATCAAATTTAAATACTAAAATTTAGGAATTTAAATTTTAAATGAAAATGTATAACATAATTACAAACTATTTTTATTAAAGAAAATAAATTTTTAAACTTAAAGTGTTCTTAAAAATATTTTATATTAATTAATAATTAAATAAGTGTTAATATATTATTTTTGTAATTGAAACATTTAAATATAATAATACTTTAAAATTTTTCGATTAAATTTATTAAGATAAAAATACCCAATATATAGAAAAAAATATAATTCATTGATAAATAAGTCTTTTAACACTAAATGATTTTAATCACATTTTACCATTAAATTTATTCAATTAACTAATATTAGAAAACATAAAATTATTCTTTATAATAACAAAGATAATTTTTAAGGAGTTTAAATAAATCATTTTAACTATGTTTTTATTTAATTGATTTTTTACTCTTCTTATAAATTTCTTATTGATATTTCATATTTTCTTCTCATAATGTATTAATAATTATCATAAATTGTGAAATATATAACAGTTCATTTTTATTGGTTTTGTGTATGAAATAATATATTCAACATAGTATTTATTTAAAGGAAAATATCTGCTACAGTATCATGGTATTATATTCCACCCCCTTAAATAAATTGCATCCTCACAATTTTAATTTCTCTTAAAAAGATATTAATGTTTTCCCAAAAATAACCATAATTTCATTGAAATAAAATTACATTTAATCCCTAATAATTATCTGTAAATAAATCATGTATTCTTCTAAAAACATAATTAATTACCCTTTAAAATCAAATCATATAAAAGGTCAAATAGTTATCCATGGATTTAAAATTATGTGAAACCTTAAAATTATTAACCCATGATGGTATTAATAACTCCTAACATATCCTCAAATGATAACATCCAAACCACTAAAATTATTTAAAATATGATTTGATGCCAATTGTGATGCCCTAGACCCACAATCCCATAACTGGTGTAAATAGTATATTATTTACATAGCAACTTTGAAAACTAACTAAAGTGACCCAAACATAACCATTTATAAGCACAATATCAATAACTAAAATTAATATACTTATGTACCCAAGAAATTTTAGGTCTATAGTTTTAGTGAGTTAGGAAATCCCTTTAACATATAAAACCCACATCTTTCACATCTAAGGGGTGTTTTCCCCTTGAAACCAAGGATTCCATATTTTACAATATGTCATCAACATATCCCACAAAATTCCCTATGCATGATACCCTTATAAACATAAAATTATTAATATTATTCTCCATTTACCTATGTAATATAAAATAATATAAAATTTTAACTCAATTCTTAGTAAGGAGTAGCATACATGAAAAGCTATCAAAGAATAAATAAGTCATGAGTAATATGGAAGGAATAAAAACTTTTAAAATAATTCTATATAAATGATAACATTAGAAAGTAATAAATAAATTTATAACATAAAAATATAAATAATCACATGGATAACAATATTTGGTTTCATGTTGATGGAATTCCTAATACCATATATTATAAACATACAGTCAAGGTCTCATTTCATAACATCATAAACTAGCTACGTATATGCTAAATAACCAATCTAGTTTGTCTCACAAGACCCACTTATTCATTGATGGGATGGATAATTTTGGGCCTCAATTTTTACAAATTAATTTTAATACATTCTCATATGAATTAATGGATAAACAATAAAATACATAACCAACATTTCTTAGTAAACAAAAAACTTCCATATTGAAATAACAAGTATACATATGTCAATATTTCCCCAATCAATAAATGGAATAAATTTATTGATAATCAAACTTAAAACTGAAACCATATCGATTAATGTGTATATGGTTATGTAAATACTATAAATATATATATATAAATAAATAGAGCAATATAGAATAAATCCATGAAAATGAAGGATAAAAATGAAGTCAAGGAAGAGATAAAGAATGATAGAGAACATAAATCCTACAAACAAGGCTAGGTATAAACTATAAATTCATAAGATAATTTAGAGGGTATTTCTTGAAACATAACACCAAAAGATATATATATTTTAATGAGATAAAAATATAATTGAAATTATAAAAATAATTTTGGTAAACCTTTGTAAAATTATTATAAAAAAAACTAATAAGTCCCCAAACAAAATCCATTCTCAAGGGGTGAAAAGAGTACATTGAAGACCTTAATTTTAAAAGAATTCAAAATATTAAAACTATTAATATAAATGGTGTTAAAATAGGAAACTTGGATTGGAATATTAATATATACATAGTGGAATATAATCCCATTATTTTTTCATCTAAAATATTAAACTTTATATTTAAATGAAAAATTTATAGAATAATGGGAATGGTAATTTATTTAAAACCCCATTTAAACTTGGAAAGGAAGATTAGTTATGAATAAAATTCATAAAATAGGGAAATTTTACTCACATATAAGATGTTAAGGACAACATTCTTTTCACATTTTAGTGAAGAATGTCAAAAAAAATATCTTACACAGAAAACATAAAACAGATTTATTTTAAAACAATTTTAAATAAAGAAAAAGATAATATAAAATGATATTAAGAAATATTTTAAGTATCTAAAATAATATTATTTAAAATATATAAATAATATGCATATTAATTAAAACTATTCTTGACTATAAATAGGAGTTAAGGTTGAGTCCACATACAAGAAACAATTTTTTTGAATTATAAACCAAATGTAGGTGAAATGTTAAGAAGACTTGTAAACCCTATAAAATAAAGAGGGAATAAAATATAATACAATAATACAGTGTAAGAAACCAAAATTATAAGGATAAAATTTAAGAATAAATTTTATAACTTAATGAAAGTAAATTAAGTTATTAACAACAATCCTGACAACTTAGGTAATGTATGAATCGAAGGACAAGGAAAACAAATAGATTAAATGAAATTTAGTCTCCAAATAATAATAATGATTTAAGATATAATGTTTCAATTAGGTGTTATTTACATTTTATGAAATTAAACTAGTGTAAAATATGAAACATGTCTCAAGGGATTGAAAATGAGATAATGAAAACTTACCTTAGGTCACGTTTTATTTCTGAACATTTGAACCTCATATCTGATAAACTTATTTTTATTAAAACATGAATGAATAAGTTAATTTTATTCCTTTTATTTAATTATTTATCATTTATAATAATTTTAATTTATTATTACTATTTCATTTGAAGAGATAATGTCATAAAGACAAGGTTTCTTTTCAATTTTTCTCATTTGTTCTTGATTTTGTGATTTTGATTATTGGTAATTTATCATTTCAAAAAAGCAATTGCATAAGGATAGAATAAATTAAAATATATTTATATTACATAATCTATAATAAAACTACATGTATGGGGTATCAATAGGAAATAATCCTTTATTATGTTTTGTAAAGAATTCATTAATTACCCAAAACATATCGTCAGGAGTGTCAAACAGGTGTGCAGTTTGGATCTGTTATCATGCACTAAGAGAAGATCAATTTAATACCAAAAAAACATTTTCCAGGGTTATTACCCCGAGGTGCATCAGATCCACAGCCTAAATCCACTATTTATATCCAAATAGAGATGTCATTTCTTGAAACCACGCCATATTTACTTTACCAAACTTTTAGGATGTTTTATGGCTATGGGGGAGTTTGAGAATTATAACAGCCTATAAATATAGTATAATGATAATAAACGGTGATATATAATTGATAATATAATAATAAATTAATATCAATGAATCATAATAACATTTCTCATTGAAATATAAAAGGAATTGGAAAAATTAGAAAAATGTAGAGAAAAAATTAATATCACTTACCTTACAATGTAGCTTCTTAAAGATTTAGAGGAATAAATTATAACCTTATAGAGACATTATAGAGACTATTTTGAGGTAAAATATTATATATTTCATGAAAAATGGTTTTGGATTAGAGATGAATGGGAGAACGAGTGGGTATTTATACTTGAGGAGGGGGTATTTTGGGTTAAAATATTGATTATTTTGTTATTTAAGCTAGCTAATTTTCAGTGGAATTGATTCGAAAAAAATTATTTGGATTATTATTAAATAAATAAGCGTTATTTTAAATTTAAATCAATCCAAAAACTAAAATAAACCTTTCTACCACTCCATTAAATCGAAAGAACCAAAAATAGTTTTTACTAGGATAAAATGTAATTTAGGTTCCAAAATGTAAAATATAAATTTATACATTAAAATTAGTAATTTTAAATTCATTATTTTACTCATTAAATATATTTTTGGTTTAATTTTTTCTTATAAAATTTTAATTCATAATTATATCTTGATGATGTCATAAAAGTTACAGTATTCATAAAAAACCAACTTCTCTAGAAGGATCCCAATAATTAACCCTCATATAATTCCAAATTTTTTATTCCAAAAATGAATTGATTTTTATAAAATTAAAATTCTAAAATTTATAAATTTAATTTTTAAATGAAAAAATATAATATAATGAAAAACTATTTTTATTAAAGAAAATGAATTTTTAAGCTTTAAGTGTTCTTAATCATAATTCTTATCAATTAATAATTAAATGAGTGTTAATATATAGTTTATTAAATTGAATCATTTAATTAAAATAATCCTTTAAAATTGTTTAATTGAATTTATTAAGATAAAAATACACAATATATAGAAAAATAAAATTCTTCAAAAAATAGGTCGTTTAAACACTAAATGATTTTAATCACATATAACTATTAAATTTCTTCAATTCATTGGTACAAGAACACGTAAATTTATTATTTAAAATAATAATAATAATTTATAAGGAATTAAAAAAATTATTTTTACAATATTTTTATTTTCTTGTGGTTATACTCTTTTTGAAATTTTCTTATTAATATTTCACGTTTTATTCTCATGGTGTATTAATGTTTATCTTACATTGTAAAATACACCATGATTATTTTTAGTTTTGTGTTTTTTAGGATACAATATATTCAAAATATTATTTATCTAAATTGAAATAGTTACTATAATCTCAATGTGTTACAAAAGTTGTTTGTTGTAGGGTCTTTATCATTCTTTTTAATAATAGAGTTTTCTGGTCACCAATGATGTTCTCTTCATTAATATCATCCCTACTTATTGAATTAGTTTTATTCATTTATGTTTCTTCATCAACCACATCATAATTTTATTCTTTATAATTATCTAAAAATCCTTTTCCCACTGATTTTCTCATTTTGATGACATTTTCCCATCAAATAGGCACACTAGTTTAGAAATTTTGCTCGTTTTCCATGACAATGACATATTGGATTTCAACAGTTTTTACAAGCCTTTAATGGTATCACTAGTAAAACTTTATATTAGTTGATTATCCAAGAAAAATCTTTTAATATCCACAAGATTCAAACTATTTGTGATTTTTCTCTTTATTGGGAATAAAACATTTTCTCCAAAATATTTCAAAATATTTTATCATTGGATTCTTCCCATGCCACATCTCATAAGGAGTATTTTCTTCTCCCAAAAAAATCACTATTTGTAATTTAATATGATTTCAAAAATACTTCATTCTAATTCATCTCTATTAAATCCTTTTCAATTAACATTTTTCAGGATATGATGTTAATTAACAAATTTCTCCTCTAAACTACACCATTTTGTTGAGGATTCATTACCATTGAAACTTATTATATTATCACATGTTTTTAAATATAATATTCCATTTGGTTTTTAATAACTATTAAGTTATTATCAGTTTAGAGCTTCAAAATATTTTTCCCAAGTATATTCTATAACATTATCTGATAATGATTAATGAAATTGAACACTTCAGTCTTTTGGATAATCACCATCAATCATGTCATCCTATTATGATCATCACTAAAAAACAAAAAATACCTTTCCCATTTGATATATATTGGTGATATTGGTCCACAAACTTCAATATGAACTAATCCAAGCAACCTCATAGACTTCTTGTCCTTTAGATTGTATATTGTTTGAATAATTGTTCCCTTTTAGCATACATCACATGTGTGAGTATGATCATGAGAAAGTTCTGGGATATCATAAGATCCTTCATTATATATCAAATATTCCAAGTAATTTTGTATCAAATGTTCAATCCTTTTATTCCACAACTTTTTCACATCTTCCTTGGATGGAAAACATATTTCCAATTCTCCACTAATGTGGTAGATATTTCCCTTTGTGAATGTAACTTTCATTACAATTTCACCATCTCTTCGATTTAAAATGAAATTATTATTATTGAAATTAATTACATTCCTCAATTATCATAATTATATTACACTCATAAAATTGTAACCAATACCTTTGACAACCAATGCATTCATGCACCTCAAGTCTTTTCCTCTAATTTTGGATTTATGTAAGATAATAATTTATATGACTTCATTGTTTCCAAAATTAATGATACATTTTTTAATACTTTATTATGATGATAATATATTTATTTCCAATCATATGGTAAGTATATCAATTATGAAGGATCCATACTCCAGTCTGATCCATTGCTTTCAATGAAATCTCCATGAAATTTTCTTTATCAACTCTTCCTTTTTTGATTCATGTATGTAGCTTCATTACATTATATGCTGAATATGTTTGTTTCTCCTTTATATATTAGGTATTAACTTAATATCATAAGGATGAAAATTGGTTTTGTATTTTTATCCCACAAAATTTTTGGGAATTTCCTCACCGAGTCTCTCCTGGAATATTACTTTGTATTATTAATGAGTGAATGTGTTGTCATGAAACATTAAATTAATTAGGTTTTAGATGTTTAAATTTTGTTTAGGTAAGACCCTGGGTTATCTATCAAGGATAATTAAAGGTTTAAGAGTGTATATCTTAAATAAGTTTGATAAAAGTAACTGATATTGTGGGGATTTTGGAATGATTTGAAGTAAAATAAATAAAGAACATAGATTATATATTTTATGAAATGTAGTGGGTTTTTAGGGAAGTAGTAGAAGGAAATAATTTCAAGTTCAATATAAAACATTTCACATTAATAGTTATTAGAAGTTCATTTAGTTTCGGATTAACTCTTTGGTTGAGGTTAACCAAAATCCCATTTACCCTCCAAGATTTTATATCAATGTATGTTGAACCAAAACATTACATAGTAATTATATAGCTAAGGTCCATCTCTTATTCATGGTTTAAAATCTTTCAAATTACTTTAATATCTCAAAATTTTTGGGATATAAAATGATTGTTTCATTTTCTAATCTCAACATCACAAGTCACACTCAAAATCTCACACTGATTAGTTAGAAATAAAGTGAATTTCATTTACATGTATCAAAAAAACATTCAAATCTAAAATAATTTACGATACAATTAAACTAAATTTTTTCAAACCCAAAATACACCAAATAGTTAGCTAATATGTCTACTATAACTCCCTTGAAAAGTGTGTGTCACCCTTGAAATGATCTCTCATCGTTTATCTCTACATCAAGAGGAGGATAAAGCTCGAATGGAACTATTCTTCCATACTTACTCTCCCTATCAAGATAGGGAACTCTAGAACATCTCATATGATTTAAGTACTCTTTTTTATCTCCAAAATGGTAGAATTTTACTCCTCTAGTTGAACTTACAAATGAGGTTCCCAAGGTACCAATTTATAAGAAAAGTGGAATGTGGTTGTGGCACTATATTTTCATAATACCACATGGAACCCAAATTTTGGCTAGGGAAAAGTCTTATATAGATTTTTAAAAACTAAAATTTCATTTCCTCACCTATTTAATATCTCCACAAAAAAATTGGATTCATTTTGAGGTCTTGAACTCAAGTTATGTCTAAATTACAAACGTAGCCTCATGACTCTGAACAATGAAGGTTATCTCTAATGATGACACATTTTAGGTCTCTTAATGGAAGAATTGTGATTCTTGATCTTCTATAGAATTTAATCCAACATGGTTATTCATTTAATTATCAATTTTCATTCCAATTTAATGGAAAAAACATATGAAATATAGATTTTATTCCACATGTGTTCTTGGGATCTTCAAATCACCTCCTCCTTCCATGAAAACATCAAAATAAGTAAATTTACCTTTTAAATGTATTTATAATTAATTAACTAAATCAATTGAGAAGTGAAATTTATTATTATGTTTTTAATTTATGATATAAAATAAGTTAAAAATATTTTTATTTTGGTACAATAAAATAGTGAATTTTTATGTGATCACACCCCCAAAACTAAATATTTACACTCCAGAAAAAAAGTTATATTTTATAAAATGATGAATGAAGATATTCCTTAGTTCATGAATATTTAAAATTTAAATAAATTTAATTTAAATTATAAATTTTATCAAATAAATAACCATGCTAAGTAGTCAATATTATTAATCAGGGAAATAAGTGTCTCATAAATTTTAAAATGAAATTAAATGAGATTCATGATACTAATATTATAAAAGAAATTTATAACTCAAAAATTCCACTAAATCCCCATGTGTGTGTGTGTGTGGTATCCATTTAATGCTCATATTTACATTTTCAATTCAATGATGGTTCTTTTCCACCAAATATAGCCTATACCCATTATAATAAAATTTCAAAACATTCTCACTTAAGCATTCCTAGAATTAAAACCTTTTTGGTTTATCCTATATGTTGTGTTATATTATGATTTTTTTATTGATTTTTTTACAAAAAAAAATTAATTATCAATCAAAGTTCAATTTAGTATAGTAGTGAAACCAATTGGATAAGAAATGATCGTATGGAAAAATAATTTTCGAAAGCTAAATAATAGTAACCTAACATATATATACCTTCGATTAATTCAAAAATATTCACATTTCAAGGTTTTGTGCAATGATGTGTGTAGATATTAAATGAAACACTTTTTTTGTAAAAAAACTCACATAAATAATATTAAAATTTCTAAGGTTTTTTAAATATATAATCATTTATAAATTTAAAAAATAAATAATTTTATTAAAATCACCCATCAATATTAAAAAAAATGATTATATTTACATGTCATTAATGAAATAAACTCTCTCTATATATTAATAACGTGAAATAGGGAACATAAAAATAAATTTTTAATAAATTTCATGATGATATGGGCATTTGATATGATTATTATATCATAGAAGTGATAAAAAAGGCAAGGGAAGAAGAAATAAAACATTAAAATACCATGAAAAAAGAAAAATAGAGAAAAATAATAAAGTAAAATGAAACATAAAAAAAACAAAAAATAAGAAAAAAAAAAGTATATATAAATAATAAATAAGAAAAAAAATCTCAACTAACAAAGGAAAGTATCCACCCCCCACATACACACACACACCTAGAATTTTTAATGTACTCATTTTAATTAAAGAGAAGGTGTAAATGAAGAATATAACCTGGTGGGTGTCACTGATATGTGAATTATTGAAATTGGAGTTCCTCCATTGAATAATCCATAAATATTATATGGAATTTCTTTAGCTACTACCCATTGATAGTGAATTTTTATTGGGTTTATTTATTTTTAAGCAGCATAACCCAAAAAGGATAAACATTAGTGATAATGTATGGTTCAAACCAATAGTAATGAAGCTTACCTGGGTTCCACTTCATCCTTTCATTGTGAATTAGGACCTTTTCCCAATATATAAATAATAATGAAGGATGATTAAATCATGGTAACCTTGTTTTTTCCTTATATATTTGGGAGTTATCATATGAATATCTTTATATTTCCTTCAACTCCTGAATTTTCAATTACATTTGAGAACCCACACTAAAAAGATTATAATTACATTATTTAATGTCCCAATATGCCTAATTATCTATCTTAATAGAGTGGTAGAAACTCTTTCTAAATATAAGCCAATAATTTGATATACTGATGGGAGTTTTTAGAGTAGTATGGTAATCCCACAATGCATCATTGAGTTTAATACTTCATTATTTTATATTAGGTTGTACTATTTTCTCAAGAATTTTTTTTACCTATTTATTAGACACACCTAATTTCCCATTGATTTGGGGTGATGAACAATAAAAACTCAACTCCCAACCCCATATAAATGAAAAAGTGTTTGTTTTATGCAGTTGTAGAAATGAGAACCTTAGTCATTGATGATAAACTTAGGCAATCCAGACCTATAAAATATTTGGGTTCTCAATCATTCCACAACTACCTTTGATTAATTATTCCTTGTAGCTCAATATAATACCCATTTTGTCACATTATCCACTAGGTAACCACCTAAAAAGATTCAGTCATATTATGATCAATTTGAATTAAACATTCATAAAAGTATTATATTAAAATTTCATCACTTATTTAGTATCATGGTAACCTTTCACAAAGTATTTTAAAAAGTTCCTAGTATTTATAAAGTTTTTACCCATTATATTATATTATTATATAGATTTATTTTCTTATTTTTCAGTTAAAAAGGCTGGGAAATATTTTTCAATAAAAAATCACTCCATATCTTTTGGTCTTCTAATTGGGGTGTTCACATAGTATAACCAGTCCTTTAAAATGTAAAAAAAGAGAATGGAAAATCCTTTATTTTTATAAGTTACTAAGACACACCTATTTATTTTAAGAAAAATAATGTAGTGTATAATTAATTTAAGTGTTTGTATAGGTATTATTAAATAATTACATGTAATTTTTGCAATAATTAGACCACATTTTAGTTCAACGTTTAGTGTTTCACATTGTATTTGATTAAATTCTTATTGAATATCAATACTAGTTAAAGTTAGTTCCTTTAATGTTTAGTTATTTTCTACCTTATTACACACATTTATTTCTATTTCAACTTTATTTCCATAATAATAAGGGTTTTTAAGAGCTTCAAAGTGTTTTGAATCTACCTTTATTGGAATGTTCTATGTGACTTAGTGTCAATTATGTAAGATCCTCTATGGTTCATGGTCAAAATCGTAGTATTTCACCCAAAGAAGAATGGTTTTTGAACAAAACCTACACATAAAAAGAAGTTATAAAGTAGATTTACATAAAATACTATAAAAGAAAAAAATAAATAAATGAATATTTATAGAATTTATAAAGTTCTTATAAAAATACATTCTCTAAATTTATAGCACTCTCTAACAACAACTCCAAAATTTGAGTTTATTTTTATAAAACATCAAATTAATTAAGTTTTAAATGACTAAATATAGTCTAGGGAAGGCCATAAGTCATATATTAAGAAGGTTTAAAATCTTTAGAGTTCATATTTTAAATAAGTTTGATAAAATTAACTAAAAGTGGAGGGGGTTTTAAAATGTTTTAAAGTACAACAAAGAAAGAAAATAGATTATTGATTTTACAAAATGCAGTTGGTTTTTGAGATAGTTAGGAGAATATAATCATTTTATGTTCACTATAAAACATGTAAATTTCATAGTACTTAAAAGTTAATTAAGTTTTGGACTAAATCTTTGGTTGAGGTGAACAAGAATCCTGATTACCCTCCAAGATTTCATGTCAATGTATATTGAACCAAATCTTGACATAACAATCATATAACCAAGGTCCATAACTAATTCATTATATAAAATATTCTAAAGTAATTTTATATCTCAAACATGTGTTAAATAAAAATTATTCTTGTGTTATACAATCATAACAATACAAGTCACACACTCAAAATCTCACACTAATCAGTTATGAATAAAGATAATATCTTTCAAATGCATCAAATAAAACACTAAAAACTAAAACAAAGTAAGATAATATTGAATTAAATGTTTTCAAACCCAAAATACACCATACCATTATCTAATAGGTGTGTATTAATTCCCTTGAAAAGTATGTAGCCCACTCACAATGTTCACCCATTGTTTATCTCCGGCCATTGAGAAGAGGAGGAAGCTCATATAGAAAATTCATTTCATATTTTTTCTCCTTATAATGATAGTGATCTCTAGAAAATATAGTATTATGATAGGGATCATTTGTATCTCCAAAAGAGTAAAGTTGCACTCCCTCTTCTAAACTTACAAATGAGGTTCCCAAAGTACCAATTTATAGGCAAAGTGAAAGGTGGTTTTGGCACTTCATTTTCATAATACAGCTTGGAACTGAAATTTGGGCTAGGATATATTATTATACCACTTTTAAAAAAATAAAATGTTATTTATTCACCTCTTGAATTTATCCAAACCATATTTTGTGGTATTTTGAGGTTTATGACTCTAGTTATGTTCAAACTAAAAAAGTGGCATCTTGACTGTGAACATTGAAGATTATCTCCAATGATACCACCTTTTGTGTCTCTCAATAGATTAATTGGGCTTCTTAATCCCATATATAATTTTACACCACATGGTTATGATTCCATCTGTAAATTTTCAGACTAATTGAATGGATAAAATATGTGAAATATGGATTTTATAACACATGTGTGCTTGGGATCCCATTCAAATTTTGACCAATTTTGATCAAAGTTGATCTTGGTCTCTTCAAATCACATCCCTTTTCCATGAAAACATAAAAACAGGTAAAATTTACCTTTTAAAAGTATTTAAAATTAATTAATAAAATAAAATAAAAATATAAATTGATTATTATATTTTTAATTTACAATAAAAACGAAATTTAAAATAGTGGTATGAGGGTGGAATAAATTTCTGAATTGTGATGTGATCAATGAGTAATTTATGAATTTGTGTCTATATAATTTGAAAAATATATGTTAAAAACATATAGAGTAAAAGAATTTATTGTCATCTATTTTTGTTTCTCTTGTTCCCTGATGTGTTGCTTTTCCATAGAACACATTAATAGAATATGTCCTATCTTTACATAGAAATAACGCCATAGTTTTAAAAAAAATTGTATATTTTATTTTCCAATACAAAAACCTTTTGCGTTTTTTATGAGTCACCCAAGTTAATATTCCTATGAGGTGTAAGTTCATGTGTATTTTCATCAACCATCACTATGTCTTTCTTGTTGTTATGCCCCAATTCATATTTCCCTTTATTTTTTAAATATTGTGTTTGTGGGAAATATTTTAACTTCTTATTTGGATCACTATATTTATCCTTTACTTTATCTATACCCTTAAAATTCTAGTTTTTTTATGTAATATCATGATCCAATATCCTTTATTGATCTTCAATCTTTCACTACAAATAGACTATTTATTCTTCAATCACATTAATCTATTTTACTCAATCCTTCTCGGTATCAGTCAATTTTTTAATGATTTGACAGCATTCTCTAATTTTGAGTTTTTAATAAACCTACTTCTTTAAGTTTTTTGTATTTACATGTTTGAGTCTTTCAGTTTCAACCTTCAACTCGTATTTATCTTCTTTTTATTATAGTATATAAAATTTTTTAATCACAAACAAAACCATTTTACTTCTTCTTTTTTGGCCCTCCAAACATCAGTTTCTTCATGAGTAGCTTCCAACTCTACATTTAGGTCTATTATTATATAAAATTTATTATTTTCACTATTATTTTCCTATGGTTTTTCTTTTTTTTGGAGATTATAAGGGCCTATTTATTGAGGTATTTGAAATCCTTAATTTATTCCACCCTCATCTCTTCTGAGAAAAAATATTTTTTCAAAATAATTTTTTTCTTCTGGAAAAACATAAAATCCTCTTTCCTTTCATATATTTTGATGATTTATTTATGAGTGATTAAACTTAATTTTCATCTCAAAACTTCTTGGGACACTTCAAAGTGAGGTGTACAACATTTCTACACTGAAATAAATCAATTTTAATATTTCATTTGAATTTTCATTTTCCCCTTTTTATATTTTAGGAATGGAGATACATAACATCATTAACTTATCTATCTTAAATATCATCCTTAAATGTGAGTTTCTTCATTTCCTTGAACACTAATTCCTGAGAATTTTCCTTTTCCAGTGACTCATTTTCATTGTTCCCTAATTAATATATAAAAAGAGTGTCATGAGGACTATCCATAGGTACTTACTTTGGATACTTATCTTTAAGTATTTTTACTTTTGTATTTAATTATGGGGGAAATATTCCTAGGATTATATTTATGATTTTGATATAACTGAGGGTTTTTCTTAGTATTCACATGTCCCTGACAATAATTTTCACCTCATCTAATAATGAATCAAAATATTCTTTTAGTTGTATCCTCAAATACTCATAATTATTCCATAGAACCTACAATTTAACTTCATGTACCAAGGAATATACTTTATAAATGTTGAGTAATTTTACCCACATGGAATGTGAGGAAATACATGACATCACCTTTATCTTGATTTTATTGGATAAAGATCCCCTAATATAATGGATCCTTTATCATTGGTATCTAAATCCCTTCAGTATTTCTTGTATAATAATCTACTTTCTATGTCGATCAAGATATAATGTATGACATCCATATATAGATTCATTATCAATGATAAAAAATAGTGTTTCATATGATTATTCTATAATTGAAAATTATCATATTCAAATATCAGAATTCCCTTGTGATTTATGACCACTATCGTGTCTTCTAAGATAAATTCTTCACCAAGAACCAAAAACTCTAATACCATTTTCAATTCCCATACAAGGTAAACACCACAATGAGGGTGAATCATGGTATATCGATTCTACTCAAATAGAACTTTCCAATGATCTTATTCCACTATTAGTAGAAACACCTCTCTCCCACTCAATGAATATGAAGCGATAAAGTAAGTAATGAGGGACAATAAATTTTTACTTTTTTACCCACACTGATCTATATCCTAGGAGTTTGTAATGAAAATGTGTTGATGGGCCAAATTTACTAATAATAATGCATTTTTTTAAATTTAGAGTCTTTGTACTAACCCTGCAGTTTTATAATGCACACAAACTAAAGAAATCACTAATATAAATATTTTAAAAAGAATTATACTCCTCCGATTGAAGAAATATCAATAATCACAAACTAAGAATTTTATTTCACCAACTATAGTGTGTCGATTATATCCTTGTTCATACATGAAATGAAACACCGTGATCTTCCAAAAAGATAAAATTATGGATATTAATTTCTTTTGTGTCTTCCTTTCCAACACAAATATGAAATTCCCTCTCTTTGATTGAATCACAACCCTCTTTCCCTTATTTGTAGAGAAAGATATATTTTCAATATTGAGATAATCTCTAAGTTTATCTTCTAATAGATATTCAATTATCCTTGATTATGATGGTAAAATTCATCCAAATTGTATCTTTAATTTTGAGTCAACCTTCCACAATTTGAGTCTCATAAAATGTCTAAAATATTGGGACTTTGAATTCTAGATATTCTTCTATAATTGATCATATTATAATATGACCAAAATAATTACAAAAAAATTCCATTCTTCCCTTTAAAACCCAAAACTTTTCTTTTTTTCAATCTTGTCATAATAAATCTGTGATCACCTTCCCTACAGTGTGAAATACTTCACCTCTGAGATTCATGTCTCAAACTCCTATATTCATGGTGTGGTAAAATAATATGAAATAATATTTGACTAACCATTCATGGTGTAATATTTTATTTACTTTGTGACCTTTATATTTTTTGGAGATATCTATATATCTACCTTTCTTCATCATGGAAAATCAGTACCCACTAAGGTGTGATTTCCCTTCTATCTCCAAAACTAGAATCCATCATGGTATGGACTGTTCCCCACAATACTCTCCCATAAAAAATATTATTCTTATATATTACTTATTGTGAAATGACACATAATATTATATCATGATATTTCAAAATTTATTATTCCACATCCCTAATTTACTCTTATGTATCCTTGAATTAGCATGGCCTTGTCCCTCACGGCACAACCGATCATTCAATCGCAGAATATTTAATCATACATGAAACCTATTGTGGAATGATCCACAATATTGTAACATGATTTATTTCCTACAAGTAGATCATTTAAACCTACTTCTAAACTCCTCTAAACTCAATGGTATTGGTTCTTAATGATTTATTATGCCTATTTTGAAGTATCTTCATCATCTTTGTCAATAAAAATAACTAAAAAATTCTCCAAGTGGTTTTTTATAGAAACCTTACTCTAATATCAACTATAATGAACCACATTTTTTAAACATATTATTATAACATTTTTCACATAAAATCATATAATAAAACACAACCATAATCTAAATTTCTAATGTGTTTAGTAGATTAGCCACATAATGCAACATTTAAAAACAAAAATATATAATCCTTTATTTACTTATTCATGATATACTTCTTAATCTCATCATACTCTTATCACCACATATTATACCATGAGAATATAAATAAAATAAAGGGTGGGATAGAGGTTCATATATGGTAATATTTAGCTTAATTTTCCTCACATCGATCATTTTAAGTTGTTTGGTTAATAATTTTGATGTTACTTCAATGAAACGGTAATGGTAAATTATATTTTTTTGGTGGTTTGATAAGCTTAATAAGTGTCATGAAATGGGATTCATGTCATACCAATATCATAATTTTTCTATATTTTAGAATATTCTTTAAATTATGTAAAATAATTAAAACATTTCTTAGTAAAATTTATTAAGTGATTTAACTAACCATGATGATTATTTATCATTATTATTATCATCATGCCTATTTTATTAATAGAAAAAAACTTAAATTACTTATTAATATTATAATTATACCTAAAAAATAAATTTTAGAAATTCCATGAAAAAAAGAAAATAAAAAATAGAATGTCATCTTTTATAAAATCTCGCCGCCCTGAGGCACTAATCGGGGTCCAGACCGACGGTCGCTATTGTACCTCATGCACGTGCCCTATATTCCAGAGTATACTGAATAATAATGAAGGACTGAGGTGGTATGGTGGGGATATTATACACACATATTATAGTAAGGAAATATTATAAATAATAAAGTAATCAGATACAACATTCAGGCTCTTCCAGTCTGCTCTCTCTGGAGAGCCTCTCCTCTGATGGCTTCTTCCTCCTTGCTTCGGAGCTGCAGTCGTCATTTGAGGTTTCTTCCACTCTTATTTTCATTTTTACTACTCCATCTTTGTTTTTCTTTTCTTTGTCCTAGCGGTTTCAGGCTTATTATTCTTCTCTTTTGATCTTCCCCCTCGCACTTGACTCCACTCCTGGTCTAGAACGAGGGTAAGAAAGATTGATTGGGAGGTGTTGGTGGATTCTCGCAACGGCGCTTCTTCGGTCATCTCAGTTCCACATTCGTTGATTCATTCTCTTAGGGTTTCAACCTTGGTCCCATTTTTCTTGTTTCTTTAGGGTTCTTTATTCGGTTCTTCCTCAATCCCTCTATTCTAATTTCCCTTAGGGTTTCAGTCACAGTGATCTTTCTTCATGTCCCCGATCAGCTTTGCTTCACCCTTTACCCTGTATCTTCTACTCCTTCCTACCCTGGCCTCCCGGTCCTTTTCTCCCTTCCAGGTCGGTTGGGTGTGAATGATTCCATGTAGGTTTTGGGATATATTTTGGGAGCGGTATGAGTTTACGGGTAGGGAGAATGGTGGTAGTTTTCTCCATTTTATTTGTCCTTCCTGTTTCTCATATGGTGATGGCTTTGGTTCTCCCTCTATTTGTGGATGTCTTTCCTCAATGGTGGATATGGTTATGAAAATGAATATTACTTCTTGTTCTAAGTATTTTCTTCAGTTTTTCTTTTTCAATGTTATCAACATTGCGTTGTTCATCTCTGGTTTTTGGTTTTATTCGTTCCAGATTATGACAGCTACCGATCTTGTGAGTGCCCATCGGCCAGCGATGGTGATTAAGTTAAAGTTTAGTGGCTCCATGGTTGTAGTAATGGATCTTGATGAACTGGATTTCATTGAAAGTTTTTGGTTACATTCTCTGGTAGTGAGGATTCTGATGATTAAGGTTTTAATGATGGAGGAACACAACGACATGATCGGCCTCTTGGTTTGAGGTCTCTTGGTGATAGTTGATGGTACTAATGATGGTGGTAGGCAAGGACACTTTGTGGATTGCAGTGGGTAAGCTCATGGATCGAGATGGATAGGGCGGTTTCTAGAATTTTGGTATTTGAAATTTTATTGTTTAACTTTTGAATTTTGAATGTGGTGGTGTGGTTTTTGTGGATGTTGGGTTTTTGTTAACAGTTGGCTCCTTTTTTTACGATTCCCACTTACCCAAAAAGTGGATATTTGAAAATAAAAAAATGGTTTGTGGGGTGGATACAACATCCAAATAAATAAGGAAATAAATACAAATCCAGGACAGTGCTGATAAATAATCAAAAATCATTCTATATCAAAAAAAACTATAATATATATTTCAGGAAGTTATACATTAGAATAATATCACATACATCAAAACCCAAAATTCAAAATTAAAAAAAATGATAAAAAACATGAAAAGGTTCAAGAGTCTTAGCTTGGTCCCAAACTCTCATGCTCCATCCTAGCACCCCAACTGAGCATCAAACATAGGGTGTTTACCCTTGACCTGTCTTAAAAAACATGAAGTTCTACTCTGGTACCACAAGGTGTCCTAATATGGGTGTGATTATGAAATCGTAGGCCACCAAAAATGATGCTTATAATCATATTCAGTTTGAGAAATAAAGTGTATGGTGATGTTCATAATAAATAAAGGAATATTATAAGTAAATAAAACCATCATCGATCCTTGGGTTCCAAGTGACAATATCAATAAACCATACCTACTTTAGTATAAGTTATATCCCTTTTCCATAATATTTTATCAATAAATACTGTAAAACCCAAGGGAAATCACCCAATTCATTCTAAGTAATCAAGCATTATCACTGAACCCAGGGGGAATCACTCATGGTGTTCATAAGAATCAAGTTCCATCATCAAACTCAAGGGGTATTGTCCTTGTAGTTATAGAGTATCATAAGTCATCATAGAACCCAAGGGGTATCACCCTTGGTGTTCCAAATTATCAGGTGTCATCATTGAACCCAAGGGGGTTTAGCCTATGTAATTACAAACATTTATCATAAACTAAGCATACAGACCACTCATCAATAAATTTAATTAATTTAATACACACTAGGTCTCAAACATGGGAACCCTTAGGGTTTCCCCTTTCCTTTCCCATTTAATTTTATAAGTCAATCACCAAGGTAAAAAATTATACATCCATTTCTTCGATCATATTTTGTTTTAGAAAATAATCATGGTCATTGGATCTTAGAGAATTTCCTAGGAATATGTATCACATAAATAGTCATTCTCTTAAGTCATGACACCCATGGGGTTTTCCCTTTAAGTTAACTAACAATATTTACCATGTCAAGCACACCTCAAGTGGTGGATAAAGTCCAAATCACACATGCACAACCACGTTTTAAGTCTAAGGCACCCCTAGGGTCACATATTTAATTTACATAGTCACATTCCTTGGTCAAGCACACCCCATGGGTGGAAAAGTTATATTCTACTCACCATTTTTTTTTAGTGTCCCATAAAGAGGTTTCATTTCATGATTTAGGGCTAGATATATTTAATTTATTAAATTAAGTTTAATGCATGGTAATGTCAGTGTGACCGCATGACACATACATCAATAAATGGCACAAAACTTTCAGGATATATTATAAATCACCTAACGTATACTCATATATTTCCACTCTTATAATATCATCTTTATAGTCAAGCGAAATTGGTAGAAATTTTAAAAAAATATGAAATCCTAGAAATAGGGAATAATGCACATAAATGATGATAAACTACATGATAGTAGAAGAAACCAAGAATGAAATGAGTAAGACCAATAGAATTATTGATAACTCTTGATCAAAAATGATGGCATTCAGTTCAACAAAGAAGTGAGGGAGAACCACACTTTTAATAGAATGATACAAAGGGGAGGAGGTGTTCATCGAGGGTTCTGTTTAAGGGAGAGTCCCACATTTTTTATAGACTCAAATAATTAATTAATTAACATAAAACCTAAAAGAACTCAGTGATTCTTTAATGTCCTGAATTACTTATTTAGTAAAATAACTAGTAGAGATAAGGTAATACTCTCTAATTTCATGAAAATTCACATTGTGAAAAGGATGTAGTCTGCATCCCTTTGATGTAGAGTGACTTGTTCCTCTTTGAGGTATTCCCATAATAATCTTGAACCTTGGAACCCTCATAACTAAATAAAGTAAACTTGTTTAGTTAAAAAAATTAAAAGTTTCCATACCTCAGAAAGGTTCAGTTTTTTATAACCTCCCCACCGAAAAGCAGTTTATCCTCAAGATATTCTCTCAAATAACCTCAGTAACAATGACTCTGTTCATCGGTCCACATGATTTATTCCTTCTCCCATGTCTCCTTTTTGATACACCTGTTTCATCACAACAAATTCACTAGAGAAATTTTCCTGTCATGGGAATCCTATTCACTATGATCAACTATACCAACTAGGAGCTCCTTAAAGATGCAAGTTTCAAGATATACATTTAACTAACAACCCTACATGTCATGTCTCACTCATACCCATTATCTTCAATACTAACTGTTGTCATAGTGGGTTCCCTAGACCCAACTTGGACAATACCTTTCGATTACTATATCATGTATACAATGAGTAATGCATGATGAATTATTACTATAATAGTGTTGATATTTATGTATCCACTTTTTATATGGTAATTTCCATAAATTAAAAGTCATATAAATAGTTTATAATAGTTACCAGGCTATAATGAGAATCTTTATATGTTATTACACTAATCTTAAACATATGTTCTACGGTCTAGATACATCATACTGGCTGGACATAGTTGATTTCTGACTATCAGGTGATGGGGGTCATAATAATTGAGACTTCTTCTCATGAAGTTTGTACTTGGTGATCTCATGTAAATGATATCATGAGGAATGACCTACCAATATAAAAACCACATGTTTTAGGTTTCATTGGTTGTTCCTATCTAATAAATTGTTTCTTGGTCTCCTGACTTGATATTTTTATCAATGTGCACCATTTCATCACATACTTTGATGCAAGGAAAAAACTCATAAAGTTGAAGTAATGGAGAGGTGGATTGGGTTGGGTGAATCATGGGTGGTATAGAATTGGTTAAATAGTCAAGATAGAATTTTTCACTTACAATTTAAGGAAGTTATATTTCGAGCCTAATTGATCTGGATGGTGGTACCTTCAGAAATCTTTTTTCAATGTAGTCAAAGGTAATTATATCTAGTTTTATCAACAATTAAGAAAGTAAGAAAGGATTATGATACAAGGTGTACATCTTAATTTATGAGATATCATGATACAAAGAGAATATATTTCATTGTATGTTTTTATAGGATATTTTTCATTTCTATTACTATTCTTTATCTCTTTAGGGGTCTAGATAGATTATTAGACTCTTCTTCTAGTTTGTGAATAGTATTAAGATAAGGATCTAGAAGGTCACACACAATATCATATTCAAGAGTCATACTTATTCTTGTGAATAGGTGTATAGAAAATGGTGGGGGCCACCAAGGGGTCCAAGATTTGTACAGGTATTAAAGATCTCCAATGAATAAATAAATTCATTACTCTTTGAGTATATAATAATTGGGTTGAATTTATTTATTAAAATTATTCACAAGGTATTTAGTGAATATAAGGAGAAATATTATATGAATGAATATTATTTTAATATTCATGATTCATTTAATATTACAATAATTATGTGTCGATTTAATGACTCAGGTTTATCATATAATATATTTATTATATATTATATGTATGTGATAAAAAAATTAAATGGAATTATGATCTAGTTAGTTAATCATAACATGTTATTTACTAATTATTTAGTAGGTATTTTATTTCTAGGGGTTGAGGAACCCTTTCCATGTATTTGAGAATCAATTATATAAGCAGTGGAGAATCTAATTTCCAAATATTATTCATTCTAATGGAATTGATAGATTCTATATCCTCTTGCATCCTATAGAGAAGAAGACTAGTTTTGAGTGCTAAATCAAATAATACCTATGCGGATCAAAGGGAGTCGTGATGATCATCAAGATATTGAAGGAATCATCAAATCTTTGTGTTATCACCCAAGATTTGACGATTAGTGTCCAAGAAAATTCTTGAAGCATGTGTAGATTATCTATAGGGGTTTGAGATAAGATCATTTTAGAAATGATTGGTGATGACAAGTTGTAGTAAAAAAGTTCCAATTCAAACAACGTGAAAATTTGGTTTAATTTTTGTGCTTTTATAATTCACATAAAATCCTTAGACCTCTGTCGCGGCTCATATCACGAGAGATGATAATGTTTCATCACTTTAAAAATGAAAATTTTTAAATCATTGGCCCATCGGCATCCCTTGTGCACCCTGGTACAATCAATTGGTATCAAAGGTATTGTGTAAATTTTCTGATCCAAGAAAAGGTTAATTTTCATTAAAGTAATTAGATATTTTTAATTCAATCCCAACAGAATAGACCGCACATTGATCCGATTTCAGAAGTCCTGGTTATGGTCATCCAAATATTTTCAATACGGATAGAAACATGAGTAAAAATTTAAGATCAAATTTATCTACATGTGTGTGTGTGTGTGTCTACATTACAATTTTTAGATTATTTTTTTCAGTGACACTTCAGTTATTCTATCAAGGTATCGTCCGAAATTCGGTTGCTGAAGATTTTCCACCCATAGGAAATAACTTCTCTGATGATATTTTTTTCCCCATATTATTTTTTTAGTCATTTGAAAATACTAAAAAAGTAAAAAAAAAGTAAGGGTAAAATTGGGGGAAGGAACGACCTTGTTTACAAATAGGTTAAAAAACAAAGCCTCATTTGTAGGCTTTGAAAAAAGGGAAAATACCAACATATTTGTTTTAAAATATAAAAAATTAATATTTTAAAAATCATAAAGGGTAGGAATCAATTTCCAGACAAATAAAAAAAAATTAAACAAGGTCTTCAGGCTTCTCTAACAAAAAAATGATGGGTTTCACCATCCATCATACTCCCTCCCAATTGGTTCCACTAGGTGTCGATGACTTCCCCAATTTCTCTTCCATGTACACTAAGCCGGACTACCACCCCTTATGAGTCATCCTCCACTCCCAAACACTACATTCCACTAGATTTCTCCACCCCGTGATGGTGTGTTTCATATTTCCTTGAAACATGTGTTCTGGTTCTAAGAATCACCTCTTGGAGGAGGTTTCCATTGGATTTATTTAGGGAATTAGAAACATCCAATAGTTCTTTATCCAAAGAGGACCTTATTTCCAAAGTTAGGCATTTGTTATGTTTGAACTTCACGATACTTAAGAACATGCATTGGTCGAGAGGATGGGAGGTCGGACTCATCACACCCTTTTGGGGGGAATTACTATCTACTCTGGGACTCTCTTTGTAAATTTAAGATATTTTCATGAATCCTTATTAATTATCCAAGTATATCATAAGTATCCCTTAGAATTTTCAATCACTTATTTAGCATGTGAAAAGTTTAAAATCATTCGTATGTAATCATGGTTCTTCATTAATGGATATATTCATATGTATTCGACATTCTCCATCAATGGTATCCTATCATATACTACTTAGAGATTCCTTTAATCATTGTTATGATGGTATTGGTTTTTAATACACTCAGTGGGGCACTCTAGAATTTATTGTCATCCAGGGAGATGAAGGTTTGGTTTGATCTTGGGATCATGCCTGTAAAATGGGCTACCTATGTATCCTTTTGAAAACAATCAGTACTCTTATAGTTTGGTGCCACTGAATGGGACACATCATACCTTTTAAAGTCATGTGATAAAGACCTGGCTATACAGTTTAATGTCATGTGGTATGGAAATATAAGCGTAAGATTCTTAGTCAATGTTTGGTGTAGGACTTGTGCTAAATCATCCCAAGGAACATGGAAAGGATATGGGTTTCCAAGTAAGATTATACCCTTTTGGGAATAATTCCAAAGAAGAACAGGGTTGATTTGAAGTGTTGGGTTTGAACCTTAAGGAGGATTCCTACGTATCCCATGTGGATGATAATCAAAGACCATGTAGTTTGATAAGTCTCATAGGAGAGTATGGTATTTTGAGAGAAATCAGTTTGGGATTACTTCCTAAAAAGTATTCCTTGATAATTTGAGGTTTTAATTTAGGGATTATTTCTAAGGAGGATACCCAAATTAAAAGAGAGAGGGTTGGATTCCTGAAGAGGATATCCAGTGAGCTCGGTCCCTAAAGAGGCTTCCTACATATCTTTGTTTAAACAGTAATCAGAGTTCGTGTAGTTCATTCAATCATGAAAATGATATGATCATGACAAATCTCTATGCCCACATGAGTCATGATCAATGTGAGAAACAATATAATGTCAAAGATTCAACAAATTCATCCACATTTTTCCTTCTCTTCTGGTGGAAGGGGCTCACCTATGGCGGCTGTTGGATTTTGTGGCCTAGAACCAACTAATTTGTACTTTATTCATTAATTTGTTTTACTCTGAATGGCCCAAAGGCCTTATTTTTTATTTTTATTATGGATAGTCCCCCTTTTAAGGGTTGAAGGGGAACCCGTACATGACCTTTAGGCCCAAGGCATAAGGCCCAACATGACTTGCAATACATGACCCGAAGGCCCATAGGCATACCATGCCTAATACATGACCTGTAGGCCCAACCCACTAGAACTGCCCCTCCCCATCTTCTTTATCACTGATCGTCTAGCCCCCCACCTTACATTTCTGATCGGCTAACATTTCCCCATAAAAATCTGCACGGTGCCTGGTCCTGATGGAAGTTGTCATACCCTCTCATTCTTCGAATCCGGTTAGCTCTACTTCTGGTGAATTCTATTTTTGTTGCTCTGATTCTCTTCTGGGGCCTTCTCTGTGTAAATTGGGCTACTCCATGGTCTCAATGGCCCGAAGTCCCTGTGGCCCGTAGGCCTTTGATTGGCTGAAGGCCATGTGGCCCGAAGGCCTTTAATGGCCCGAAGGCCCTTGAGACCCATAGGCCCAAAATGGTGGCCTTAAGGCCCAAATCAGGTGAATAGTTCTGGATGTTATAGTACTGAATAGTACCTACTACAGTTCCTACTTCAATACTGCTACAGTAACCCAAAAATTGTCCTCCACCTGATTTTGAACTTGGGTCTCTTGGATGCCAAGCAGGAGCCCTTACCACTTGGGTACGGGCTCGTTGGCATAAAACGTGTGTAAGGGTAACACACCTAGGCCCATTGGGGGATCCACCAAGAAAGTGTGCATTGCATGTTCCCCAACTAAGCAATGGATTTGAATTTCCATGTACATAATATGCACAGTGTTTGAATCTGGCGGGACTTGAGCCTGGGCCAGTTCCCCCAGATAGCGTGATGGCCCAACCAGTGAACCACTCGACCTATTCCATGGGGGAAAATGTGTATAAGGGTAACACGCCTGGGTCAATTGGGGTCTCCACCATGCCAGTATGCGTCGCACATTCCCTATCTAAGAAATGGCTCTGAATCTCCCTGTGCATAATATGCACAGTGTTCGAGTTTGGCGGGACTCGAGCCTGAGCCAGTTCCCCCAGACAGCAAGATGGACCAACTGGTGAACCACTTGACCTATGCCATGGGGGCATACTGTTTCAAACGTGTGTAAGGGTAATATGCCTGGGCTTATTGGGGGCTCTTCCAAGCCAGCATGTGCCACACGTTCCTCAGCTAAGAAATGGATTTGAATCTCCCTCTGCATAATATGCACAGTGTTTGAGTCTGGAAGGACTCAAGCCTGAGCCAGTTCCCCCAGACAGCAAGATGGCCCAACCATTGAACTACACAACCTATGCCATTGGGGGACTTTATTCATTAATTAATACTTTATCACATCTTGATTTTTCTTCTGCGTGACAATTCATGTGACATTGTCCTAAGTATAGCTGTTGAATTAAAGGGTCATAGCAGATCTCTACTATGATGAGAACCTGGAAGTTGCATAACACTATTCTTGAATATATGTTCAATGGAAAAATGATGTTATTCGAGGGACACAAATAATATAATCCATTAGGGGTGAGGACTCATAAAACTTTGAGGCACCTTCTCATGGTATGTTCCCTTAGTAATATCCAGGAGGATATTATGAGAATGAGACCCACCGGTAGAAAATACACATTTCATAGTGTCATTGGATGGTCCTATATGAAGACGTGTGTATTGGTCCTTAGACTTTAAGATTATTATTAATGGTTATTACAACTCATTCACTTAGATGTATTGATGAAAACTGTGATGACACATTGTTCGCAGTGAGGTAGGATACATTGGGTGCATCACGAGTGATACTGAATTAATAGATAATGTGAGAAAGGATTTGTCCCTTATGTTCCATAACGGAAGTAGATATCTTAGGTTCTTCGATGGAATTGATATAGCCTAAATAAATACATGGCCATGGTAAGGTATGGGTGAGTTCAATTTCAGGAAATCAAAGAAAGAATAATCGAGCACAAGGGTTGATGGCACTAGCATGCAACCCACTTGATTAGAGATATCGAGACAAAGGGATTAAATTACACTGTAATAATTCATATGAGGTGACACATCAATATGGTGTCAACTTCTTTCTCTTCGGTGCCTTGACCGGTTGCTAGACAGTAATCTTGGACTTTAGGCAAGCCTGCCTAATGCCAACGAGAAAGAGGCCTAGAGTTTCATACACTAATTGTATCCAAGTATCTCAAGTAGAATAAATATTATTACCATATATGGTTTAATAATTATTCAAGGAAGGCTAAATCGTTTTAAGGTTGGAGGAAGAATGAAATGAAAAACAAGATATACACACTGTGTGCATTGAATGTACATGCCATGTAGTTTTCATTTTGGAAAGGAAATGAAAAACAAGTACATGTTGTGTATTAATGATTACATGTCGTGATTATAAATATCCTCAAAACCCGAACACTTTTCCAAGAATGGTTGTGCACAACAATTCTGGAAAATTCTCTCAAGGCCGAGAGAACTACTTCCTCCAAGAATGCTCTAAAGACCGAGAGAGATCCTCCTCCATCGGATCAAGGCGATCTAAGGTGGACAATGCAAGTAATGGATTCTCCATGCTAGCACCTAGAGATTCCATTGGTGACATCCAAAGATGTGTGGTTCATGTGTGGATCACCTCTAGAGGAAGTCTACACTTGGATTCTATGATGCAATGACGAATCACATCGAAAAGTGACTGGAAACAACAACGAAGAAAGAATTCCCTCAAGGTAATTCTTTTCAATTAATTAAATTAATTATAACCAACATATGATGATCCTCTAGATGTTTTTGGGACCCTTATCTTTATTTTCATTCTTCATTCTATTCCTAAGATCTGGTGTTTTATTATCATGATGGATCTTGGATTGAACATTGTTCAACACTAAAATTAAAGTTGGGAAAACCCACCAACGCGCTTCCGCTGTGCCTGGAACCTACAAGTGGTATCAGAGGGGGCATATTTTTGATTATAATTATTTAGTTTTTTTTGGTGATTTACGCATTTAATAATTTAGTTGTTTCACTTTAAGTTAATCGTTCTTTAAATCTGAATCTTGAGATTTGTTCCTCCTCTCTCATTTCTTGTTCACCTTACAGAAACAAATTTTTCTTTTAACTTTGATTAAAATAAAATAAAGGATCTCATTCAGAGGTTCCAAATGTTCCTGGATGTACAACACAAGAATACACGGCATGTATTCGAAAGTATACGTCGTGTAGTCTAGGTTCAATGCATCGGACTGGTCCACCAAATCAGGTCGTGTATTGGAGTATACCTAAGTCATAAATGACATCGTGTGTTGATCAGGAATATGTGGCACACGGTTTCCAGATTACACGTTGTGTGGTCCACTGAACACGGTGTGTAGTCCCTTCGGGTTAGGGTTGGACCATGTACCTCATACACAGCTTTCCCGACTGGAAACTATGTAATGCGGATACTACACAGAATGTGTCCCACTGAACACACCATGTACTCTAAAAATTTATGAAGTGAATCTACATGCCATGTCCCTAGTCATGTACTTCGGATGGACAGTGAACAAAATTACACACCATGTAGTCGGAACTACAAGTCGTGTACTCATCCAAATTACGCAGATTTATTAAAATATATTATTATAATATACAAACCCTTGAGACATGTACCATAGTGCAGGAATAAAGCTGGGGCAAAACATGTGATAGGTGTTTTATATATGTGGGTTTAATTTAACATCTGAGTAATGAACGGGAATTCACCGAGTTGCCTCCAAGGTACAATTTACATACAAAGATAATTTTAAATTTAGTTTTTTAAAATTATGATGGATGAAAATCTCAAGGAAATTCATAAAAGGGTTTAAGATAAAATGATTTATTAATTAAAGATAATTAATTGATTCGAGCATTATTTATCTTAAGCAAGAATGATTAAAGAATTTAATGCTAGTTTTATTATGCATAAATATTGTTTCATGTATGGATGATCATGAGCTAGACCAAGACCTTTGTATGTGAATGGTTTATTTTAATTTATTTATTTAAATTAAATTTTTTGTCCTGTGAGCCTTCTCCTCATTAATATGTAGGGATTGTGCACCTAAGGATTCTCATATGTAAAAACCCCTTTTATCCCTCACCTGCGTGTGAGATAAATGAAAATGTAATGGATAGAGCTCCCAATCTAGTGGAGGTGGATCAAGTCATGAGCCAAGGTAAAACCAATCCAAGGAGATACAAAGGTGGACAGGTGGAAAGCTGTAAACACGAACTCGAAAGGTTCAATGTGTTTCTCCCCTAGGTCTTGGGTTAGTTTATCAATCACTAGATAAACTAACCAATATAACAAGATCATGATCATACCATTTATTTTATTTCTGTCTGTTTCATGGTTTATTTATTATGGTTGTGTTGTCATGATCACACAATTAATGAATTAAACAAGCATGCAAGTTGGAACTAAAATAATACTGGATTATGCATAAATATTATCTTATACATGGTTAATCACTTAAGTATATCCCACCTAATATTAATAATCATGTAATCAAAGATAATAAAATGGAAATTTATGTATAAGGATAAAATCCCTCAAAGAAATATTAAGTCGGTATAGCCTTCCATAATCTTGGTTAGAATCGAACCATAGTTCAAAGAGCTTGTCCAACCCTAGTTGGGGTGATTTTAATTATCAGGGAATTCTAATTCATGGTTTTGGGTTGACATGACTTGGTTCGCATTAAGGGTTGACTGCCATAGTAGGACTTGGTGTGACCAATAGGCAAAGGTTGAGGAAATCCAAAATAAAAGGATTTCAGGATTGGGGAGTCTACTCAGTGGATCAAGGAGTTGTGAGTTAATGTAGTTGGAATTTGGAATGCCTACCTAAACCCCTTAAAGTTCCTTGACCAACCCTATTTCGGGTAATGCGAAGGGAAATATTTATTCTTTCCACTAGAATATTCAGGTAACAGAATATTCCGAAGTCAATGGTGAGGGCTATTGGATTTTGATAAAATAGTGAGAGACTAATAAGTATTAATTTATTTATTTGTCTTAGTTTTATAAAGTAATAAAACATTTTCTCATCTTAATTTGTATAAATTAAAAGAAAAATGACTTCAAACAAATCATTGTGAACTATACTTGAGAAGGAAAACCTTCTCACCGGCACCAATTTCCAAGAGTGGAAGAGGCGTTTACGCGTCATCCTTCGCCACGAGAGGAAATTGTATGTGCTGGAAGAGCCTATTCCAGTCACATCTGGGAAAGAGGCTAGTGATGAGGAAATATCTCTCTATGCGAAACATATGGATGATGCCATAGATGTACCGTGTTTCATGTTATCGTCCATGTCTAATGATCTCTTGAAGAAAATGGACATGTATAGCATGATGTCTCAACTTAAGGATCTATACCAAGAGAAGGCGAGACAAGAGAGATATGAGATCTCAAATGCTATTTTTAAAACTAAGCTTAGAGAGTCTATACCAGCTGGTCCTCATGTAGTCAAGCTAATTGGCAACATTGAACGTCTGTACATCTTAGGGATTAAATTCCTGGATGAGTTGCGTACAGATCTCACCATATCATCACTACCCAAGAACTTTTCTAGCTTCATTGTCAATTGTAACATGAGCAACAATGAGAAGAGTCTATCAGAACTTCTGACCTTAATTTATCAGGTAGATAAAGACATTGGGTGTGAAAAACCCACATTCCTTCTAGTGAATAAGAAAAGGAAGGATAAGTAAAAGGGGCCAAAGACTTATAAATGGTCTGAAGCCCTCAAGATTCATCTCTCCAAGAAGGGGAAGATCCAGAGGCAGGGCAAGGAACGAGAGGCAGTATGTTTTTCATGTGGCAGGCAAGTCCACTGGAAGAGGAACCGCACTCAGAAGCGTGGGGATGCTAAAGGTGCATTCATTATCAAGTTTAATCTTTCCATTTATACACATTGGGTATTAGATACATCTTTTGGGGATCACATCTATATTCAAATGCAGTAACCAAGTATATTTAGAAAGATTACCAGAGGAGAGGTGGATCTTCGAGCTGCCAATGGTGTAAGGTTGGATGTGTTGGCTATTGGCGATTACCACCTCTCATTTCCAACTGGGATGATTTTGGTTTTACATAACTGTTATTATGTGCCTAGTGTTACCAAGAACATAATTTCTGTATCTTGTTTGGATATGGATGGATTTATTTTCCAGTTTGGAAATAAGGGTTGTCTCTTTAATAAGAACAACGTATTTTATGGTATGGCACATTTAAATAATGGTTTGTATGTATTAAATTACTAAAACCAAGTGTTGGCAATATATAACGAAACAAACTCACATGACTCATACATCACCCAGTTGTGGCATCACCGTCTCGGTCATGTAAATGAGAATCACTTGAAAAATCTCTTCCCAGATGGTTATTTGGACTCTACTGATCTAAAAACCCCTTCATAGATGTCATGCTGGTTTACAAGGAAAAATGACCAATCCTCCCTTTGGTGGACAAAGTGAAAGGGCCATAGAGCTTCTAGGATTGGTGCACACAGATGTGTGTGGACCATTTCCAGTAGAAGCTAGAGGTGGATATTCTTACATCATTACTTTTACTGGTGATTTGAGTATATATGGCTATGTCTACTTAATGAGGTATAAGTCATAAGACTTGGAGAAATTTAAGGAATTCAAAAATGAAGTAGAGAATCAGCTTGGTAAGAATATAAGAAACTTTGATCAGATCGAGGTGGAGAATATCTGAACCAAGAGTTCATCGATCTTCTATGAGAGTCTGGGATTCTATCACATCTCACTCCTCTTTATAGACCACATTGGAATGGTGTTAGTTAAATGAGGAACTGCACCTTGTTGGACATGGTGAGGTCAATTATGAGTCATGCAGATCTTCCATTATCCTTTTGGGGATATGAATTACAAACTGCAGCATACACCTTAAACCGAGTACCGACTAAGGTGGAAAATGGAATTACCTTTGAGTTATGGAATGGAATGAAACCCATTTTGTAGCATACACATGTATGAGGATATGAGGCATTTGTTAAGGCCTTATCATGCAAAAAACTAGAACCATGGGGCACAAGGTGTATCTTTATAGGATATCCGAAGGAAACAAAAGGATATTACCTATATAACCCTCAATACAAGAAAGTGAATATTTCCAGACAATCCATCTTTCTTGAGAGGGAAAACATCCACAAAAGGGGTAGTGGGAGAAAGATTGACTTCTAAGAAGTTGATGCTCAAGATACACAGAAGTTGGTACAGGAACAAGTTCCACAGGTCCCCATGGAAGAGGTTCCACAAACACAAGTACTGTATAGGAGCTCAAGAGAGGTAAGGGAACCATAGAGATTTTGTTTCCTAGTCACCGGGGAAGGTGAATCATTATTGTTGGACAATGATGAACCTCTATCCTACAAGGAAGAATTAGAAAGCTCATAAGCTACAAGATGGCTAGAATCTATGAATTCTAAGATGGATTCCATGTATCAGAACCAAGTCTGGGTTCTGGTCGATGATCCAGTTGATGTAAAGCCTGTTGAATGAAAATGGGTATTCAAGAGAAAACTAGACATGGAAGGTCAAGTTAGCACCTATAAAGCAAGGCTAGTGGATAAAGGATTCAGAAAGCATCAAGGAATTGACTATAATGAAACCTTCTCACTATTTTCCATGTTTAAATCAATAAGAATCATACTTTCCATAGCATCTTACCATGACTACGAGATTTGGAAAATGGATTTCAAAATAGCATTCCTTAATGGGAAACTTTAGAAAGATGTCTATGTGACACAACCAGAAGGGTTTGTGACACCAAATGAAGCCAAACGGGTTTGCAAGTTGCATAAATCCATTTATGGATTAAAGAAATCATCCAGATAATGGAACATTCAATTTGATGAATCCATAAAGGAATTTAGTTTCATTAAGAACGAATGTGAGCCATGTGTTTATAAGCAGTTTAATGGGAATGCGATCATTATCCTAGTAGTATATATTGATGACATATTTCTTATTGGAAACGATGTACCAATCTTACACTCAGTTAAGGACTGGTTGAACAAGTGTTTCTCCATGAAGGACTTGGGTTAATTAGCCTACATTCTAGGGATCAATATCATTCATTATAGATCCAAGAGGCTTCTTGGACTAAGTCAGGGTACATACATTGACTAGATACTAAAGAGATTTAGTATGGAACAATCCAATAGGGGATTGGTTCTAGTGTCACATGGCCTACATATTTCTAAGAAAATGTGTCCTCAGACACAACAAGAGAAAGATAGAATGAGTAAGATCCCATAAGCTTCGGCTATAGGATCCATCATGTATGCCATGTTATGTAACAAGATTCATGTTGTCTATGCACTGAGCATGGTAGGAAGATATCAAGAAGATCTAGGAGAACAGCATTGGACTACTGTTAAGACTATCCTTAAGTATCTGAGAATAACTAAGGATATGTTCCTAGTGTATAGAGGAGGTGGAGAAATTTTCATCAGAGGGTATGCTGATGCTGGTTTTCAAATAGATCAGAATGATCTGAAGTCGCAATCTGGATATGTTTTCTGTCAAAATGGAGGAGTTGTGAGCTGGAAGAGTTCAAAGCAGCCAGTTTTCGCCGATTCTACAGCAGAGTCTGAATATATAGCAGCTTCTTATGTAGCCAAGGAATCCGTCTAGATTCATAACTTTTTCCAGGAGCTTGACTTGGAGCCTGGCAGTAAATATCCTATCATGTTGTATTGTGATAATACTGCAACGGAGGATCTTGAAAAAGAACTAAGGTCACATCAATGGAAAAAGAATATAATCTAGAAGTATCACCTCTTAAAATATTTCTATCAAAGGGGTGAAGTTGCAGTTAGTAGAGTGTCCACAGAAGAGAACATGGTAGACCCCATGACTAAAGGCCTATCTCAGCAGAAGCATGAATATCATGTGAGAGCTAGCGGGTTAAAGGTTGTTAGCATTTGGATCTAGTCTAAGTGGGAGTCTATTGGAGTTGGTGGCCTAAAACCAGCTACTTTGTACTTTATTCATTAATTAATAATTTATCACATCTTGATTGTTCTTCTGCATGACAATGCATGTGATAATGTCCTCAGGATAGTTGTTGCATTAAAGGGTCATAGCGGATCCCTGCTATGAAGAGAACCCAGAAGTTCCATAACACTGTTCTTGAATATATTCTTTATGGCCAGATGATTTTATTTGAGGGACACAAATAATATAGGCCATTATGGGTGAGGACTCATAAAACTTTGAGGCACCTTCTCATGCTATGCACCCTTGGTAATATCCAGAAGGATATTATGAGAACGAGACCCACCAATAGGAAATCCACATTTCATAGTGTCATTGTATGTTCCTATCTGCGGACATGTGTATTGTTCCTTAGACTTTAAGATTATTATTAATGGGGATTACAACTCACACACTTAGATTTATTGAAAAAAACTGTGATGACACACTGTTCGCAGCAAGGTAGGATACATTGGTTGCGTCACGAGTGATACTGCATTAATAGATAATGCGAGAAAGGATTTGTCTCTTCTGTTCCATAACTGAAGTAGATATCTCAGGCCCTTTTATGGAATTGATATAGCCTAAATAAATCCATGTCCATGGTAAGGTATGGGTGAGTTCAATTCTAGGAAGTCAAAGAAAGAATAATTTAGCACATGGGTTGATGACACTAGCATGCAACCCACTTGATTAGAGATATCGAGACAAAGGGATTAAATTACATGGTAAGCATTCATATGAGGTGAAATGTCAATATGGATTCAACTTCTTTCTCTTGAGTACCTTGACCCGTTTCTAGATAGTAATCTTGGAGTTTAGGCAAGCCCGCCTAATACCAACGAGAAAGAGGCCTAGAGGGTCACACACTAAGTGTATCAAGTATCTCAAGTAGAATAAAGATTATTCCCATATGTGGTTTAATAATTATTCAAGGAAGGATAAACCATTTTAATGTTTGAGGAAGAATAAAATTAAAAGCAAGATATACACACTGTGTACATTGAATGTACACACCGTGTCGTTTTCATTTTGGAAAGGAAATAAAAAACAAGTACACGTTGTGTATTAATGATTACACGCCGTGTAGTTTTTCCAATTGGGATTTTGAGGAATTAATATTTTTTATTAAATGATATTTATTATAATCAGTGTGGGTGCATTTCAAGGAATTACTGATTCGGCATGGGGTTTTTCAATAAGAGTTAATGAAATAAATAAAACTTTTAACACATTTATTTGTTGTTATAACTCTATAACCTCAAACCCGATTATAAATATCCTCACAACCCCAACACTTTTCCAATAATGGTTGTGCGCAAAAATTCTGGAAAATTCTCTCAAGGCCGAGAGAACTCCTTCCTCCAAGAATGCTCTCTAGACCGAGAGAGATCCTCCTCCATCGGATCAAGGTAATCTAAGTCAGACAACGCAAGCAATGGCTTCTCTACGCTAGAACTCAGATATTCCTTTGGCGATGTCCAGAGATACGTGGTGCATGTGTGGATTGACGTTAGAGGAACTCTACACTTGGCTTCTACAAATCAATGAAGAATCACATCACAATGTGACCGGAAAACATCAACGAAGAAATAATTCCATCAAGGTAATTCTTGTCAATTAATTAAATTAATTATAACCAACATATGATGATCCTCTCGATAGTTCCGGGACCCTTATCTTTCTTTTCGTTCTTCGTTCTATTACAAAGATCTGGCATTTTATTATCATGACGGATCTCGAATTTGACGTTGTTTAACACTAAAATTAAAGTGGGGAAAACCCACCAATAGGCTTCTACTGTGCCCGAAACCTTCAGCGGCGAGAGTGGATGAGGGCAAGGTGACCGTGGAAGAGGGTGAGGTGATAAGACTTCCCTCTATTCTATTTACATTGGACAAGGGTCCAATGTAAGGAGGAAGGGATGAAAGTTATGGGATTACACTAGGATGGCTTCCCTTGGTGAAAAAGCCCAACGAGAGAGGGAAAGGGTAACAAAAAGTCCTTGTGCCCATCTCCCCTCTGGTCTTTAGCACCGAAGAAGAAAGGAGGAGCAATGATGCTACCACCTGCAAGAAAATCTAAGGGCTTATTCCATGATGTTTGCCCTAAAATTAATCTCGGTAGGGGAGGGAGACTTCTCTTTTTCATAAATGTAAAATCAACTGTGAACCATACCTTCTGTACTAGAGACTTGAGGTTCTGTGTCTTAGAGACGATAAGGGGAGGATAGAACCCAAACCCTTATTCTCAGAACTGGGAACTTCCCAGCATTGTTCCTAGGAGAAAGTTCCATATAACTGTGGCTATAAAAAACCCAAAAACACTCCATGAATCCTAAACCCATTGTGAAACAGATGTGGGAAACTTATGACTATATAAATACAAACCCAAAATGGAGACATGCTGATGTGCCTTTCATAAAGGTTTGATAGGTCAGGAGGTTTTGGTGGAGGTCTTAACATAATCTCTTTCAAAAAAGGGATCCAATGAAGAAGAATCCTTGTCATGAATAGCTTTAAAGAGGGCATAATGGATTTTAGACTAAATAGAGTAAGTGAATCAAATAGGGGTTCTCAAGTAGGTAATGATGTGCAAGTATGGGCACACAAGTAGACTTGGGTGACCTGATGTTCACTTAAGCGATTAACAATCTGTATGCTAATACTTGGGTGAGACCCTGATCAAACCTTTAAGAGTATTTACAGGTGATCCCATAAGGGGGGTTCTTGAGTTCCTGTAGGATGAATGGGTAGCGCACAAGTATTTCTGATTTTAGGAGGTTCGTCACTTTAGGAGCGCAAGTGTTATGGTTTTCAAACACTAAAAGGAATTAATTCCAATGATCCTCTCTTAAATCCTCCACTCAAGGTGTTTAAGAACTACCTTGAAAGTTTCAAAAGACTGGGGTGAAATACTAGGGAGACCAGAGCATCGATTATGCTTCAAGGAAATTCATCCGTAAAAATAAGGGCCCCAATGGTCTATTTATATGAAAATATTAGACCCTGGGAAAAAATTAAATGGGAGCACAAGTAGGTTACATGACATATGGGGGCACGCAATTGGGATGAAATACATATAGGGGTGCACAAGTGGGATACGCAACATATGGGGGGCATAATTAGTATGTGCTCGGACAGAGTTTTGGCTCGACTAAGGTGACCAAATACTCATGCCTTTGAAAATAATGATTTTTATTCAGGTATTTTCCCCATTTTTCTTTTTAATGGATTCCCATTGTCATATTTTTAGACTCTATGATGGAATTGGGTGTAAACAAAAGCCCCCCCCCCTCAGAATTGGATCTAAAATGAAAAGAGGATCCTATACTGAGGTAAAGTAATGAAGGAGAAATAAAAGATCACTGGGGAATGCATGTTTTGGCGCTCAAGTAGACTTGGGCATGCAATTTTGTTATGCATAATACTTCTGGCATGCAGGGTGACATGTTTCTCTTATATATAATGGCTCACATCCACAAAAAGTCTCGCAACTTCCAAATTTTCAGCTCTTAGTGAGAAATTTTTCTTCAATTCAAGCGCTTCGGTTTCACTGCGCTTCTTCTGTATGTTTTTTAGCTACACGCTATAAGTAAGGTGACTAGAGTAGTAGTTGAGCTTTGGGGAAATTTGTATGTACAAATGAAGGCCCCGAGGGTCTATTTATAGGAAAAAACAGGACCCTGGGTGAAAGGGGTATGGGTGCACAAGTAGGCTGCGTGGCATATTGTGGCATGCAAGTGGTTGCGCGCTGGATGGGGGCGCAAGTAGGTTGCGCATCGACAATGTTTTGGATAGACTAAAGCAAACCAAAAATCATTCATTTGAAAATATTTGTTTTCTTCATGTATTTTCCACTTTTCATTCTAAGGGATTCCCTTTTTCATTATTTAGACACTTTGATGGAATAGGGTATCAACAAAATCCCCCTCCTCAAAATTGGATCCAAAATGAAAAGATGATCCTATACTAAGGTAAAGTAATTAAATAGAAAGAAAAGATCACTGGGGCATGCAAGTATTGGCGTGCAAGTATACTTGGGTGTCCAAGTTTGCAGCGCGTAAGATTCTGGCGCGTAGGGTGACATGTGTTGCCTATATATAACAGCTTCATTTCCGTGAAAAGTATCGAAACTTCCAAATTTTCCGCTCTGGGCACGCAAGTCTTCTTCTATTCAGGCACTTCTATTTCACCACACTTCTTCTGTATGTTTTTTAGTTTCATGCTATAAGTGGGTAGCCACACTTGCACACCGACTTATACTTGCACGCCAAGTTTGTACTTGCGCTCCTTGATGATTTTGCAAAAAAAAATATAAAACACCAAAAATGAACTTACTTTTATAAGATTATCTCTATCCTTTTTTCAGGTTCAAAGGCTCCCAAAAGAATTGAAACTACTTATGAGATCTCCCACAAGATTATTGATAATATGATTAATGTCATTGGCCATGATTACTTTGATGTTTGTGACACCACCCTTCCCGACTTATCAAAATATTTTAAGAAGCATCATTTCAACCTTCCACGAAGCACCTATCTGCCTTTGTATAGCTATGAACATTTGTAGGATGTTAGAATTCCAGATCAAAAGAACTATGTCCCATATTCTTGGTTTCAAGATTATACCAACTTCTTGTTGGAAAATGTTTCTGTTGGGGGCTCATTTGCTAATGTTGGGATAGTAGAGAAATCTCATATTATGCATCATAGCTCGTATGCTCTAGATTAGAAGTCACAAAAACCCGAGCTACAGACACACTATTATTCATCTATTTTTCAGGATTCTCAGACAGATCAGTCCAAAGGTTGGAAGAAAAGTTGGGACTTCCGCCTAGGAGGAGGTGTAAAACCCGCATGGATGTGGGCATACTTGGTGCGAAAGACATGTGCAGAATTTGCAGATGACTTGAAAGGTGTCGTGATTTATGAGGTTTTTTGGGTTGGGCAAACCTATATGTATAAGAATGATGATTTCATGCTGTAATTATTAAGTCGATGGATCCTAGAGACTAATTCCTTCCATTTAACACATGGAGCGGTAGGCATTAGCTTGTGGGATGTTTACAATATTTCTAGAGCTCCAATCCTTGGATACATGTATAATGAGTTTATTCCTCCCAAGGTGACATAAAATGACTCAGAGAAGACACCATATTTGGTTTGTGAGTTAATAAAAAAATTAACAAACTCAAGAATACGATCACCATGAAAACTCACTCCAGGAGGGACATTCATCCAGAGGAATGAATGAAAATATTTTTGATAAAGAAGAAGGAAAAGGGTCCCACTTACACCCGTCTGACTAGCTGTCCAAGGGCAGAGAAAAGAGGCACTCCTGACACCTTTTGGCCAACAATGGAGAAAGGATACTTTGATAAATGGGGATATGAAATCAAACCAAAAATTCCTATGAAGAAATGTCTGGCAGGTTTCTTGGCCATGTTTCTCAGCATGTATTTATTACCAGTCCAAGACTCCAAAGGAGGCGTGAGGCCAAGAACCATTGTTATTGAGGATAGGCTAGTGTAGAAAAGGATGGTAGGGTTGGAAACTCTTGTTTTGTCCAAGATTTATAGGAGTTTGCTGCATATTTACAAAGGGAAGTCTCCCTTTAGAATAGCGGGACCATTCCAAGTGTTGCAGGGATGGATCGCTACTCACTTCAGAACTTATGTTGTACAAAGTGGAGTACAGGTTTTTGGAAGTTATTTTCGACCATCTGTTCAGGCCTTTTCTGGTATTTCACCATTGTCTTTGAATGCTTATGACATCAAGGATATATTTAGCATGCATAAGGAGTTCTATTTCCTTCTTTTTGGGAATCCACCTACTGGGATATTTGTTGATGATGGGATAGCTAGTTTGGAATTGAGGGCATATATGGTAGCTTGCAGAGATAGCGTGTTGGCCACCAGAATCGAAGGAGAAATCATATATGAGTCCTACACTCCTTATAGATTTGTGTGTCAATTAAAATGTCTACAACAGAATATTGTATCCTCTCTTTTACATTTCAGATTAGAGAAACACCAAATGTTTGCTCGACAACTATGGTTTTTGACATCTGTGGAGAAGATTGGGGTAGTATTTAATTTACCCATCGCTAATGCAGTAAGAATATTGACTATTTAGAATGCCAAAAACTCAGTTGCATCTTACCCTGAAGGGGTATTAAATCATGTCATCCCTCGAGTGTGGATAAAGAGAAGTAGCAGGAATGAACTTCATCATTTAGAAGATAATTCTTCATCATCAGGGACCAACTTGAAAGAATAAGAGGGTGGAGGTGATGATGCTCCAAATTCACTGAAGAGACCTAATTATAGATATAACCCTCCATCTAGAATTAATATTTCCACTCCATCAATCCCTAATGAAGTTGTATCGAGGTGATCTGGTCACCATCATTCTGAAGAGTGGTGAGTTCCATTTTCTAATCTCTCATCTCTGATTATGGGTGTTGGGAAGAAACTCAAGTACAAGGTTGTAGGATCCTATTCAAAACCCTCTTACATACATTCTGAATATATATGACCAAAGGTTGTTCAAACATGGAAGAGTCTGTACTGTGATGGTGAAACCATGTGGATGGATCTATGTGAAGGACTGCATATTCCTAGAGTAGGGGATTTGCAGGCTTCTTATGACATTATTTTTAAGGATGATCCCAATGAGGTGAGGACCTAAATTTGAGAGCTGTAAATTCTCATATATTCCACTGATGAATCAATTCCTACCATAAAGTGGGTAAAGTAAATGATAGATCATGGTACCACCGAAGGGATTAATCCTTCATTAGACAAAGAGTGGCGTGACTTTGTAGATCCTAAGGATGTAAGTTTATTTTCTTTGGAATTCTATTCCATTTTTCAACTTGAAATTTAGTCAAAACATTATTACATAGGATAAATATCATTTTAACTTACACCCGGGTAAAGGAAATACAACTAAAGTTACTTCACCGAAGTATATCCCTCGAGGTACTGCTCTTATAGATACCAGATCACCCCGTGAATCGGGTGAAATGTCTCTGGGCCAACACGCCATGGAAAAGGAAATATAGAGGGTATTGGAATCTCTAATACCTTTATTTGTATATGATGATGCAAGCCCTCATAAGAAGGCGAAGAAGAAAAATCATTGAAGAAAGAGGGCCATGGTTAAGCGCTTTCTTAGTAGTGGTAAGCCTCCCTGATAATCATGAATTTTAGTCTTTATTCATGAAAAAGTGTTTAAAATTCTTAAGATTGCAGGGGCTTCTTCTATTTCTTCTTTGAAAGAAACTAATAATAAGATTCAAGGAACCATATAATGTGCTACTGAATAGACATAAATTACTGCAAATCCAATGGTTCCTGAAGAGGTATTGAAGCCAAAAGAACCAACATCTATTCCCAGCACTGCTCCTATTCCTGTTATCATAGGAGAGGAGGCTTTTGGTAAATAAATAATACTTCATAAGTCATCAAATGTAACAATAACTAAGTTCCATTATATGATGCTTTTAGGTTCATCACATGCACCAGAACATCTGGAAACAACTGGCGTTGACCCCACAATTGTTGTTGAGGAAGAAACTCGGGGTCCAAGGTTTCTAAAGGAAGGTTGCGAAGTAAACATGCCCAGTGCTCCCACGAGTGAGACTAACCTGGGATCTCAGATATCACTAGATGAAATGATGAACCTTGGCATGTATTTTTAAGAACTATTAGAACATGTTAATATATCAAATGATTTAGAAGATTTTGGAGTTCTTTGTATAGAATCAACTGGATGTGAGTTCTCATTATTTGTCTTGTTAATCTTATTACGATTAACCTGCTAATCATGGTTGGTTGAAATATGAAGTACCATATAAAGAAACTATTTCCATAATGATACTTGAAGGAAGTGTTGATATTAACGTCAATCCCACCATTATAGAGACATTGGCTCGGGTGGATCTTGAGATAGCATATCTTCCTGGAATTCACTCTGAAAATCCTAAGCATATTAAAGATATCACTCCTCATCCAGAGACATTAAACAAAATTGATGAAACTAAGAATATTGGGGAGGATTCTTCTCAAGCTGTTGACCTAATTTTAGGTAAGATATACTAATATTGTGATTATATTTACTTTTGTTATCTCCTAAATCTAACCATAACCATAATTCTTGATTTACCAAATAGGGCTATCAACTTTAATAGATAGATCTATAGGTGAAGTCTCTGCATCATCCTAAACAACATTGGAAGGTGGAGAAGCCATTTTTCAAGAAGGAATAGAATAAGGCACTTCATTAAGTGCATTATTCCTAGAATACATCCCTCCTTATGAAAGTGATTCTGAATCAGACATAGAACTGTAGAAGGATCTTTGTCTTGCCTGCTAAAAGGAATGGGAAAAAATTTGGAAGATAATATTTGAGATGCCCCTTGATAAACTGTCATCAAGAATTACACTAATTTTATATTTGTTTATCATGCTAATATTTTGTGGTTTAGAATACCGTGAAATTCATATTGTGGTGAAAGAGATTATTAGGATGAGGGAACAAGAGAAAAATCTTCCACAATACTTGATAAAATCCAAAATGTCGATCAATATTGAAGAGTTCCAAGCAGAATTGTCCCAGGTTGAGGCTAATCATACTACAAAGTTGAAGGAACTAAAGCAAAAAATTAAAGAAAATATTGTTCTGCTGTTGTACCTTCAATAGAAGTTAGATATCATTAAAGAGGATCTTGACCAGCTTCATATCTCATTATGATAAGTCTAGAAGAATGGTTCAAAATCCATTTCAGATGCTAGAGAATCACTTCATCATGCTGAAGAGAGTGAGGCTGGTCAAATAAACGAGCTTCAATAGGAAGCTGATGGGGGTAAAAAGTCTATCAATCAAATGAGGGGTTATGTAGAAATCCTTTTATAATTTCTTATTTTTTTAACAAGAGATGGAATCCAATTTTTGGATGCTCCTCTGTGAAAATTTTCATAAATGAAAAGTATTTTGTCTTTAATCATTTGTGTTTTCACTTTAGCTAACTAATTTTGTTTTACCAAGTCCATTGGTCCTACTAATCTTAGTTTGATTTTTTTTCTAGGGTTATATGTACAACCCCACAAACTTTATATCTCTTGACTTTTTATTGCTCAATGTTATATAAACCATAAAAAATTTATGTTTAGTGATCTGGGACTTGATGTTTGTTTAGAGTTCCCTTCGTGGGTTCTCAATCTGGTGAGTACCACGTCTCTTAGAATTTTAGAGTCATGCATGTTGGACTATAAAGGGCTAGTATTTAGGTTCAAATAGCTTTGACCATAAATTTGAAATTAGATTCCAAATAAGACTCAGCGGCTAAGAATTGCTTTAATATTCTTCAAATATTTCTAAGGGGAATCTTGAGCCATGATTTTTATGGTCACCAAATTTAAAACTAATATCAACATATGGGGAGTCTCTTCCAAGAAAAAAGTTACCATTATTTGAAAAACCCGTTATGGGGGCTGTGTTATGCAAGGCCAACTAGGGCATATTCGGCACAACCAAATAGTGGAATCTTTTGCCTGATAGGCCTGTTATGTAGGCAACTGATGCAAGGACACCTAAGGGCATGTACTACATAGTCAAGAAAAAGAGATCTTTAGGAATTTAACATTTTGCTGCTGATAGATAGGGGAAAATAATATTTGGGTGACTCAAGACCATAGTGGGTGGTTTTTTCAAGGAAATAAATCTTAAGAATGAAAGCGATATTTTATACCGACATATGTCATGACTACGAAAACCATTTCTATACAAATTTGGTATATGAGGAATGGTTAAAATTTATCAGAAAGTAGAATTTCTGATATCATATTGTGCAGTTTTAAGTTATGCAGTGAGGACATTGGTACTGTGCAGTTTTAAGTCGTGTAGTGAAGACATTGTGTGGCTTAAATTTAAGGACTTTAGCTCTGACCAAAGGTATGAGACTCTCCCAATTTCTTGATAATTTGTTTAGAAATATACTACCATATCTAGGTATGTAAGGGAAAATGGTAAACTATGATTTGGGAATTTCAGAATCCGAAGAATGATATGGAAAAAGGTCTAAAGGCATTAGAGGAAGTCTTTTCTAAGAACGAAGTTACCATTATTTGAAAAACTCGTTATGGGGGTTGTATTATGTAGAACCAACTGGGGAATATGCTGTATATCCAAATAGAGGCATTTTTTTACTGATAGGCATGTTATGTAGGTAACTTATGTAAGGCTGCCTAAGGGAATGTGTTGCATAATCAGGCAAAAGATATCTCAAAAATCTGACATTCTACTGCTAAAAGCTGAAGAAATTTTATGGAGATTCATATTTTTTGAAGCACAAAGTTTGTTTTATGGAGAAATGTACTTGAATATAGAAAGGTCATTTTCAACCAAGATTTCCAAAGAATTTGAGGAATAGGACTTCTATGAAGATCTGTCCTAAACATAAGAGGTATGGTGTCTGTAGTTTTAGGTCATATAACTAGGACTAGAAATGGAAACAGTATATGATATGTGGCCAAGTGATTCCAAGGTTATTTCATATTCCATTGAACACATGGTGAGGTAAATGTGTAAACCATGGTCTTGAGACTTTCAGATCTAGAGAAAGATAATGGGACAAGTATACATGAATGACTGTTTTAAAATACAGATTCTCGTATATTGTCATCAAAGTTTGAAGGGAAAAAATATACTATAAACAATAACAAAGTTACCATTATTTGAAAAACCCATTATGGGAGATGTATTATGATAAGCCAACTGAGGAATATATTGCATATCCAAATAGTGGCATCTTTTGGCTGACAGGCCTGTTATGTAGGAAACTTATGCAAGGACACCTAAGGGCACATACTGCATAGTCAAGAAAAAGAGTTCTTAAATATTAGAAACTCTATCACCAGAACCCATAAGAATGATTATGAGGATCTATAAATATTCAAGATTAAGAGTGTGAAATATGGAATGGGTTTTTCTCAATGCACATGAGAAATATTTGAATCAATATAGGCCATGAGTTTAACATCCTTTACATAGATCTGACTCATATGTAAAATAGAGACTTTCTTTGTTTCCTATGAATTAATATTGTGATGTGCAGTTTTAATTCATGCAGTGAGGAAATTATACTATGCAGTTTTAAGTCATGTAGTGAGGACATTGATAGCCACATAAGAAGTCGAAACACCTTATTTATATAAAGAATCATTTTACCCAATTCCTAAGCCCATGTGAGCTATGCTCAGTGTGAGAAACAAGGAGCATTAAGGGTTTCTTTTACAATGAAAAGGTGACGCAAGTGAAGAATAGGGGTGTTAGATTTCCATGTAGTTTAATGTCATGCAGTAAGGATGAAGATGAACTGATGTGAAAAGAAAGACATATTGTAACTGGATTAAGGGAGAAAACCCAAATGTCACTATGTGTCTTGTTGGGGAAAGAATGAAGTCATGCATAGTTCTTAAAAAATTCCCTATGAAGGTTTGATTCTTATGCAAGGAATAAAGGTTTTTTTTATCGTGAATGGGCCCAATATTCGAGATCTAGTCATCTCTACATATCTCAAATAGATGAGAATAAAGTTTTATGTAGTTCTTTAAACAATAATTCCTCATGCCAATCAATTTTGACCTGAAGAATGGGGGATTTGACATGTTTTGAGAGAATGGTTAATCTTAAGACATAAAATGGTATAAGGACCAAATCATATATCTTAAAGAAGTAATCTATATAGATCTGATTCATATACAGGAGGAGAAAATAAAATTAGAAGATTTTGTGATTGTGACTGGGCCTAAAATTATAGATATAGGCATCTCTAAGTATCTCATTGAAAATTAAAATCAATCCATATGTAGTTCTTGAAATAAGGTCTCTATGCAGATCTGACTCAAACATAGGAAAGAGAGGGACTCATGTGACACTAAGGAGTAGCGATGATGTCAATGATGTTTGCTTATGGAAGCTTCTAACATCAAATAGAGAAAATGTTAGTTATACAATTTAATTTCGTGCAATAAGGAAAAATGATGCCATGTAGTTTAGCATCATGATACAAGGACAAAGATGCTATGCATTTTAACATCATGTAGCATGGACACTTATGGTTGTTATGCATTTTAATGTCTTGCAACTAGGACATGGGGGTTGTGTAGTTTTGTGTCTTACAATGAGGGAATTTTACTATTCAGTTTAAAGTCTTGCAATGAGGACGTTGGTACTATGTAGTTTAAAGTCTTGCAGTGAGGACTATGTGTTCAACTACAAAAAGTATTTCTTTAAGAACCTCACATTGGTCGGAGTTGTAAAAAGCTCTCCATCCATTGAGATTAAGGAATAAGCTACATTTTAATAGACCTTATGTATGGAATAAGGTCCTTCCTACTTTGGCTCAAGATTTAGAGGTTTCTTTTCTGGTATCATTGGATTCCTGAGGACCAATACCAATTCTCTTTGAAGAAATGAATGAAGGTGAACTTTATTGTTAAAGGATCATGTTATTCTGTCCTGATAGACTTCTAAATGATGTAAAGTATGAAATCTTTTCTCATCTAATCGTTCTAGGTCATTGAACCATTTCTGAAGCCTCTCATTTGTAGACAATTGATCACATATTGCAACTATGAGTGAAGGCAATTGCATTTCAATTGGAAAAACTGATTCTGTTCCATATACCAATGAATAAGGAGTTTCTTGGGTAGCATTATGGGTAGTGGTCTGATAAGCCCATAAATAATTCACAAGTTTATCAGGCCATGATTTATTATCCTTATCCACCATCTTCTGGATCATATTTGATAGGGTCTTGTTAAAGGCCTCTATCTGTCCATTGGTTTCTACATGATAGCGAGATTAATGGTTGGACTTAATATTATGTTCCTGATATAAATTTTTTACCTCAGAAGAACATAAATTGGTGACATTTTCCATCAAAATAGTATGAGGGACACCAAATCTGGTGATGATATTAGTTTTGATAAAACTAATAATACTTTTGGCTCTGAATTCCTTGAGAGGTATTGCCTCAGCCCATTTAGAGAAGAAGTTAGTAGCAGTAAGGATATACTTGAACTGCTTATTCGTGGCTGGAGGATAAGGTTCTACTATATCCATTCCCCATGTGGTAAATGGCCAGGAGTATTTATCTATATGTAGAAACTCCGGGGGTTCATGAATGAAGTTATCATACACTTGGTAGGGATGACATTTTTTAGTGAAATCTTTAAAATCCTGTGTCATTGAAGGCCAAAAGTATCCAAGCCTTTAGATCTGATCATAGAGTTTGTGCCCAGACTGGTGGGCACCACAAACTCTTGAATGTACTTCTTTCATGAAAGTTGTAGTCTCTTCTCCATTAATACATCTAAATAGTATTCCATCAAAACCTCACTTGTTGAGGATATTTTGGTTGTATGGACTATCATAAAGAGTAAAATTGGCCGCTCACCACCAGATCTATTCTTTTTCATCCCTATTCAGTGGAAGTACCCCATTTTGAATATATTCCATGATGAATGTTCTCTATCCCATGTTATGACCATATGGGTCAGAAATAGGGATAATTTCATTAATTTCCTCCATTCTGGGTTAAACGAAAGGTGATACCACACAAATATGGGCTATGCTAATGAGTGTCTCATCCCAGTTTGGATATGCCAAGGTTGTAGCTGCATTAGAAAGTGCATTTTCTTGGACATTTTGTGATTGTGGTACATAAGACAATGTCAGATCTGATGAAAATTTACCCTTTAACCCTCTGAGATAATCACAAAAAGGGATTAACTCTTCTTTTCTGATAGAATATTCCTCATTAATTTGTTTGATTACAAATTCTGAATCACTTTTCACTTTTAAGTGATCCATTTTCACCTGAAGGGCCAATTCCAAACCTTTGATGAGAGATTGATATTCTGCCTCATTGTTGGTACCACCCTCTGACAACAAGAAGGAATAAGTCAACACTGCCTTTTCTAGGAGAATAAGGACAATTCCTAACCCATATTTATTGAGTTTATGGTTTTCTATTCTCTTCCCTATTGGACTTCTGGAAGCACCATCAAAGTACATTTCCCATGTTTTGGAATTATCCAGAATAGAGAAGACCTTTTCATCAAGAAGTTTAGTATTTAATGATGTATATTCTGCAGATAGATGCTCAGCAAGGAAGTTGGCCAGATCTTGGCCTTTTATTTCTTTCTGAGGCATAAACTAGATATCAAACTATTGAAAAATAACTGCCCACCGTTCTAGATTCCCTGTAAGCATAGGATGACTGAGTATAAATTTGAGTGTGTTATTGCGAGATACCAATTTGACCTCATGATGTTATAGGTACTGCCTCAATTTATGAACTACAAAGATTAATTCCAATAAGAATTTTTCAATACTTGAATATCAAGTTTCTGCATCAAGAATAGTTTGACTAAGATAGTAAAGGTTGTTTTCATTCCCAGCATCATTCTTTTGGTTGAAAAAGTAATCTAGTGATCACTATAAAGTTGTCACATAGAGAATAAGTGTCCTTCCTTCAACATGTGGCATTAATACTGGTAGAATCGAGAGATATTTCTTGAGGGTATCAAATGCTTCTTGGAAATCTTCATTCCATTGATAAGTGACTCCCTTCTTCATTAATCCGGTGAAGGGTAAACACTTGCCTGCCAAATTGAAAATAAAGCACCGAATATAGGCCAAGTGTCCTTGGAGTACTCTTAATTATTTCAAATTTTGATGATGTAACATACCAATGATTCATTTTGTTTTCTCATGATCAACTTCGATACCTTGATGATATGAATAAGCTAAGAAACTTTCCTGAGGTTACCCCGAAATCACATTTCAAGTGGTTCATCTTTAAACTGTGTTGTCGATGTTTAAGGAATATGGTATCCAAATGATCCATGTGATTGGAACATTGTCTATATTTGACCACCAAATCATCCACATAACATTCACCAATTTTCCCTAAGAAGGGTTTGAAGATATGGTACATGGAAGGTTGGTATGTTGCACCTGCATTCTTTAAACCAAAGGGTATTACCCGATAGAAAAACACACCTTGAGAAGCTCTGAAGGCTATAGATTCTTCATCCTATGGGGCCATACAGATTTTATTATACCTAGAGTATCCATCCATGAAGGAAAGAGCTTCATATCTAGCTGTTTCATTAATTAAAATCTCTATAATCAGAACTGGAAAATCACATTTATGACAATGTCAGTTAAGATCTTTGAAATCAATGAAAACTCTAATTTTCTCATTCTTCTTTTTCACTGGGACAATGTTGTACAGACATTTGGGATATTTAAATTCTCTAACAAAGTTATCCTTTATAATATTATCAACTTCAGATTTAATTTTAGAGGCATGAGTAGGGTGTGTTCTTCTTGCAGCTTGCTTGAATCTACGATGTTATTCTAGAAAACTCAAATGATGGGTGGATACATCAATATTAAGACCTGAAATTTCTGTATAATTCCAAGAAAATATATTTATATGTTGCTTTAGAAATTAATTATACACCTCTTTCTCTTTAGAGGTCATGGACGCAATAATTAGAGTGGGCATGGATCTTCTTTTGTACCCAGATTTATTTCTCTGAGCTCATCCACAGTGGTAGAGACGTCTTTCTAAAATGCTGGAGGGGCATCCCCAAGATCTTCCTCTTCTTCTTCATTACATGTTACCTTTCCTATTTCCACTTGCATAGTAGATGATGAATAAAAACTTACAATGTTAGGGGAGAAGTTAGTATTTGAGCATCCTGAAGAAGAATCCACCATATCTGACCCTATTGATGATGAAGGGTCTTCATGGGGTAATAAAGAAGAGATGATGGATTAAGAATCAACATCTTTGTCTTCCTATAGAATTGCTAAAATTTATTCTACTCTGATTGATGAAGTAGAGGGTTTTGTAGTTCAGTAGATGAAATGAAAACATCTCCATTTAGGCTTCCATCACTTCTTGGTGAATTACTAATCTCTCCCATGTTTTCAGGATCAGTTTCCACAATTGACATTATGGAAGTTATTGGACAAGTGTTTGGATTTGGTTTTACCCTTTCAATTTGATTGATGGGTATCACATAATATATACTCAAATGCATGAATGGATTTGATGGGATCTTTTCTAATCTATTCGGAGCATTAACCCTAGTTGTTTCCTTTATCATGGACTTTGCTTCTTTTGTATGATAAAACTCTACCTCAATGTATTGATATTCACATGTTTTTAATGAAGCCTTGTCACCATACAATTTCCCAATTTGACCATTGAAAAATTACTTAAGACATTGGTGGTATGATGAAGGTATGGCTCCATGTTGATGTAGCCAAGGCCTACCAAGAAAAATATTGACGGTTGTGTCCTAATGACCAACCATGAAATCTTAATTAGACATAAGATCTCCAAACTGAGTTTTGAGTGTAATCTTGCCTAGGGGTTCTTTCCTATTCTTGTAATATCCTTGAAACATTAAAGTGGAAGGAGATAAGTCAGATTCAGTCAAGACCAATCGATGAAGTTTACGAACAGGAATGAGGTTGACTCTAGATCTATTATCAATGAATGCTTATTGGATGTCTAGGACATTGACCATTCTAGACAAATACAAGGGTCTGATATATCCATGTACAACATCATCTTCATCTTCATATATAAAAGATATTACTGCCTGACATTCTACAAGATCATTCTCTATACGGTAAACCCTAGTAGTAGAAACTTTGGTTTCAAACTCTTGAGGACTTGACAAAGCCTCAATGAGTGCTTCTCAAAGATTTTTTGATAGATTCAGAGCATCCAGAATTGATAACATGGCCGGTACTTGGGATAATTGTTTAAAGACATCATACTTTTGGTCCAAAGATCTACATTTTCCATCATGGAGATGCATTTTTTCAAATGTCTTGGAAGTTTATGCTTTTGATGTAGACGTACCCTGTGTCAGAGCAGAAGATATAAATACTCCTGGATTTGGTTGATTAGATTGACTAGGTCTATTCACTTGTTTAAAATAAGATAGTGTGACTTATAATTGATCCTCCAAAGTAATTATGTCAGAACCGAACCTGTATTGCATGGAAGAAACTCCTTGTTCTTGTTGAGGCCGCAGAAGGGCTCTTCCATGAGTTTTTTCTGCATATATGGTTTGAGCAGGGGTAGATTTAAAATGGTGGTTTCTAGAATTCCCACATCTTACCCTATATCCTCGACCCTGGCCTCTTCCTATGGTTCTCCAATTAGGTAAAAGGAATTTCAACTCATTATAATCAAAATCACCATTGTCATAAGGATCCGTTAAATGGATAACGTTGACATAACCAAAGATCAATTCTTCATCTGATGAATATTATTCTTGACAGGTTAATTCTAGTTGTGCCATTTGGTGGGGTGGTTCCCATGTTTTTAAAACATATGGAATGACATCTGTGAGGGTCAAGGATAAATTTGGCCTTAATGTGAGCTCATATTCTTTTAACTACTCTTTTTTCTTATAATCACTTCGATTCTTTGAGTAATGACCTTTTGATGAAGGTGGTTTTACTATAGAGAAAATAGCGGAAGACACAATCAGTTGCTTCAACTGTGTTCATAAAATGGAATGAGTCCAGTTGATCATTTTCCTGATCATCCAATCATCATATTTCTGCATATGTTTACTTTCGACCTCCTTCCATTTTCCTTCTTCCTCGAGATCAGTAGCAGTAACACATTCTACTTGAGTTGACGAACCTTTTAGTTTCACTTGTCAAGAGTCTACCATCTTCTACAATGCTCCCATGAAAACCAAACATTCCTGGATGGGATGACCTAACATCTGGTGAAAGGTACAATAATTCATAAGATCTTTATCTCCTTCTTTATTTGGTTTCTTTGGCCTTGGAAACTGAACCAAATTGTTTTCCAAAGCTGAGATGGAGTAACTAGGAACTAGTTCATTCCGGAAAGAATAAAATTTGTTCTTTAATTCCTCAAAATGTTTCTGCCTTTTATCTATTTGATCATCTTGACGAGTCAGTCTTTATTTCTTATGCTCATGAGGCGGAGCCTTTCGATATGATGAAGGTCTTGAAGTAGAAGAAGGTACAAGTTCTTGCTTGAGTGTAACTTTAGCAGCCTCTGCCTTTCTTATCCTCCTCCCCAGAGCTGATGGAATTACACAAGTTTTAGCCTTAGTCTCTATAATAGAATATTATATCTATTGATCAATTGAAGTAAGGTCTCGAAACCCTCTTATTTATTTCATAGGGATCAATGGTGTGTGTAACTCATCACGTATATTTGCCATACAAATTGGTATCAATTCTTCTTGAGGGAGTGCTAGACTTAAGGAATATTTTAATCCTTTCCATCACTCAATGAAATATGAAATTATTTCATTCTCCCTTTGTTTACAATTGGTAAGATCAAAAACTGTCATCTTTGGTAGCGTTGATCTAAATTGAAGAAGGAATTTCTAACAGAGATCTTCTCATCCAGTAACTGATCAAGATTGTAAACTTGTATACCAGACAAAAGTTGGTCCATGTAATGACTGCACAAAACACCTAAGCTTTACTGATATGTTTTTTTGAGAAGTTCCCATCATGGGATCACAACGAGAAACAAAATGTGTTAAGTGTTGTTCCATATCTCCCTAACCATTAAATATTGGGAATGCAGTATTTACAAAATTCGGTGGGGGGGGGGGGGGAATTGCATCCACCCATTCAGGGTAAGCTCTCTTTTTCTGCTGAACTAGTTCATGTCATTCCTCCATAGCTTCCAATCAAGTTTTTAATTCCTCAATTGTGTTCATAAGAATTTGGGGAATATCTAGATGAGCTGGAACCTATACAGCTACAGTAATTGGGGCTTGAGCTGGTGCAACGATCGGCAAAACCACTGATGGTGGTGCTGATATTTGACTTGGATAACCCATGAGAACATGCTTATAAGGATGTGTTTGATCCTGCCTATATTTTGTACCCAGTGGAGTTAATTCATTATCTACAACTGTAGTTACCACAAATCCTATTTGTTGAAGAGCTCCTACAGGATTTGCAAGTTGAGGAACTTCCTGGGGAGTAGTTTAGCAAAAATACTACTTCAAAGTAACTTTGTATTGAGTCTTTTCAACTCCTTAATTTTCTCTTATTACTGTGAAAATCTCTCTTCAAGTGAAATATATTGACCTTATCTAGTGGAAAAGTGATATTCAATCTGACTTTTTCCTTTCCCCTTGTTAGATGCCTTTTGGAGGGGTGGGAGTTATTTATTTTAATGCATACCTAGATTCTGGGTAAGCCTTTGATTTCAGGTACGTACACCTTATTCATTTTCCTCAGTGTGTACCATATTATGGACAAGAACTTCATATTCTAATTCCCTTGAACTGGATTCATTTTCTAGAGGATCTTCTGCAAGTTTGTTAATGAAATTCACTAATACATAATGCATTGATAGCATTCTATCAGTATATTTGTGAGACCGTCTCTCTCTATATCCTCCATGAGACTTTGTTCTCCTATATGATTAATTCCTATGAACTATTTGGAAGAAATTAACCTGAAGGTAATCCTCAGATAGTTCAGTTGTGTGCTCTCCTTGGGAATTATTCCCTAATCGGAAGAAAACTGATTTTCATTGAGGAGGGGATTGTAGATGTGAAAAGGCCTCTAGCCCTGAAGGTTGGGGATGATCATGTTATTCTTCTTCAAATATTTGAACATTGTTTAATGAATTTGAAGGTTGAATTAAATGATCCCCCAGCCTTTCAAGCTTGGGTGATTCTTGAACTGTTGTGGCTAAAAGTCATGCAACTTCTCTTCAGATTTTGAGAATTTTGGTTCGAACATTAGCTGGGTGAATTATCCAACAACCACTCAAATCACCTGTTTCAGAATATCACTTTGCTATTTCAGAAATTTTCATTCTCGGATGTCTAACATCCTCTAAGTGGTACGCCTGCTCAATATTCTCAAATTCTTGATGTAAAATTAACTCAACAACTTCTTTTCTTTGGCCCTGACTCTGATGAGAGCTGGTTGAGGCATTTTTTAGCATACATTCAATTACATAAAAAATATATTGATTGTGACTGACTGTGGGCAATAACATTGCATGAGACCACTTTTGGAGGACTTTACGGATTTTGGAGTGTAGTGAAATTAAATGCTCCATGTGAACCCCATCCTCTTATATGAACACTAGATGGGGAATTGGAAATTAACTGGTGTATCATCTTTAGACCATTGATACATGCACGCTGAAGGGTTATCTACTGTTTTTAAACCATTGGATGTTAGGAAACTGAGAGATATTCCAAGTCAATTTGTAATTGCAACCCTTATAATACCTTTACATTATTTTTATATTCCTCATATTGTAATAATTTGGTTTTTAAATGATGAATATTTTTCCATAAGTTTTGGCGGATATCATGAATACAATCTTATGTCATCAATTCTGTAATGTTATAATGAGAATTTTCCAAAGGCCAAAACATGACTGGTATTTCTCCTTTAGCCAATTGTTTTCTCATGTTTAACATATCTTCATCGTCTTTAACTAGAGGTTTCTTCACTTGGTATAACCAAAGTGGATGCTCTGTATTAGAATAAAAATGACCCAAGGGAGGTTTGGAGAATGATCGTTCCCTTGAGATGACTTCTGGTTGAGAAAGTGTTTCACCTATCAATGACAAGGTATCAGACATGACTGGACTTGTGTTTTCAAGTGCCTCGAGATAATAGGGATTTCTCATCACTATATTCTCAATTATAGAATTGTATTGACAATGAAAAATACTACTGCATAGATGAATTTTTTAGTGAATGACATCATGGGGAGGATCACCATGATGGATTACAGTAAGGGATAAATCTTCTTTCTCCTTGGTCTTCTAGCCATGCAGAGGGTTTCCATGGATCTCATCCATAGATAGGCACTCTAGATTGACCGAATTTTCATGAATCAAGTATTCATGATGAAGTTTCCGATGAGTAACTCAGAATTAATACTACCAGTCCCATAATTTAGTAATGAGAGGTTAGTATCTTGAGCTGCAACAGATAAATGTCTAAGGGCTTCAAGAACTCCAGCATTAATAGGAACCAAATTATGACTTGACTCTTTTTTTTCAACAGTTCTTGGCGAGACTTATTCTTGGATGTTATCTTATACTTATTTGGGGACAATTTTTGGGAAAATTGGTTATCATGGGCAATTGTATGTGCCTTCCTTGGAGTGGTTATTGAAACGGACCGATTACCTCCAATTGGAAAGGGTGTATGTTCTTAATCTTGTTGTTTGTATGATGTGGGGGAGTATATCCCATGACCCTCCTGAAATAGAAAATAGGTGTATATCTACTCCAGGATGTCATGCTGGTGTGTCATCCCATGTGTGGGGATAGATTTATGTGTTTGTTCCCCTGATATTGCAGAAGTGGTTCTTATAATGTTATTGCATGCTTCCAAAATATGGTCAGGGATTTGTGTTTGCCTTTCACCATTGATAAGATGTGTTTGGTGACTTCAGTGGTCGGAATAGGAATATAATTCCATTCCATATCTGGAGTATGTGTATGTGCCTACTCCTATCCTCCTTTTCCAATCAATGGATATTGACAGTACTCATGTATGGGGGTAGAGAGTTGGGTATGCCCTAGATTTGTCGTCAGAGATTTCCGACTGACTTCTCTAGGTGCAGCCAAACGAGACTGTTGGCAGGCTTGATGAACATTGGAAGGTGTATGTTCCTTCTGGCTGTTTCCTATCAAGTATGGTTGATGGAATTTTTTCAATACTGGTAGACGAAACTGCTGATAGAATTGGTGATTGTAAACAGGATTATATTCATGTTTACCATTTTCCACCACATTGGATTGGTAGGCTTCTTTAAATGCAGCCAGACAAGCTTGCTAACTGGATGATAACTTTTAAGAAGTTTTATATGCCTTTTCATGGTACTCCACCATATTTATCTGGATGGATTGGTGGGTTTCTTCCAAACGAGTTTATTGGTCAGGAAAATTAGGATGGACGGGTGTATGTGCTCGTTCATTGTTTTCCATCAAGTTAGGTTGATGGGCTTATCTGGAAGGGGTAGAGGTAAGAACATGCTCCCTATTGACCGGACATTTTCTCTGGTGGTTCATCTTATGTTTTCGGGTCTGAGAGACCTGGGCCGAACATCCAGAGGCAACACCCCCATCATGTTGGGGGTTAACTACCGTGTGATTCTGCTTGAGGTGATTGCTGGTAGGAGTCCTCAAGAAGGACTCCTGCATTCTTGAATTGAGGCCTTGAGTTGCCTCTTGATCCAACTCCCTGTAATATGGGAGGGATTGATTATTTTGTTTTAGGGATAAGGACCTGAAATGGTTGAATATGGTAGTTGGCACCGTCTGATTCTTGATCATCGGTCATTGTTATCCAGATGATCAAGGATTGTTATTGACGTGGAAGGCCTGACGGCCAGCCTCCAAATTCAGGATTGTACTATGCTGATGATATTCCTTTACCATCATGTTAGATACCCATCTTTAAAGCTATTGGGTTGGTGATGATGTCCTTCCCATGGATGGGGATCCATCTTGAGCAGCGATCAGGAAGTTAACAGATGTTTTCTTGAAGAAAGCCATTTTGGAGTGAAGTTGATTCTGAGAAAAACGTGAAACAACAACAAACTCCATTAAAGAAAAATCTTTTTAGATGGATACATGCATTATTGATTCCTTTGTCTATCCTTCCATTATCAATTGATAGGGGCCTTACAGGTGGGTAACATTATTAACTTGGTTAAGGATTCACATCGAGTTCACTATTTTTGTTTCGTAATTCCTTGAAATGTGTGTTCTGGTTTTAAGAATCACTACTTCCAGGTGGTTTCCATTGGATTTATTTATGGAACCGGAAACTTCCAACAATTCTTTATCCAAAGAGCACTTTCTTTCCAAAGGCATTCGTTCATTAATTTTTAACTTTATGATACTTAAGAACGTGCATTGGTCAAGAGGATGGGAGGTCGGACTCATCACACCCTTTTGGGGGGAATTATTGTCTACTCTAGGAATATCTTCGTAAATTTAAGATATTTTCATGAATCCTTATTAATTCACCAAGTATATCATAAGTTTCCCTTGGAATTTTCAGTCACTTATTTATCATGTGAAAATTTTAAAATCATCCATATTTATTCGAGGTTCTTCATTAATGGAGATATCTGTATGTATTCGAGGTTCTCCATCAATGGTATCCTCTCATATACTACTTAGAGATTATTTTAATAATCATTACAATGATACTATTTTTTAAGTCACTCAATGGGGCACTCTAGAATTTATTGTCATCCAGGGAGACAAAGGTTTGGTTTGATCTTGGGATCATGCCCGTAAAATGGGCTACCTACATATCCTTGTGAAAGAAATCAGAACCCTCATATTTCTATGCCACTGAATGGGACACATCATACCTTTTAAATTCATGTGATAAGGACCTTCCCATATAGTTTAATGTCATGTGGTGTGTACATATAAGTGAAAGATTCTTAGTCAATGTTTGGTGTTTGACTTATGCTGAAGCAGCCCAAGGAGCTTGGAAAGGATATGGGTTTCCAAGTAAGATTAGACCCTGTTGGGAATAAGGCCAAAGGAGAATAGGTTTGATTTGAAGTGTTGGGTTTTAACCTCAAGGAGTCTTCCTACGTATCCCATGTGGATGAGAATAAAATCCCACATAGTTTGATAAGTCTCATAGGAGAGTATGGTCCTTTAAGAGAAATCAGTTTGGGATTACTTCCTAAAAAGGATGAATTGATAATTTAAGGGTTTAATTTGGGTCTTATTCCTAAGGAGGATGCCTAGATTAAGGGAATTGGGGTTGGATTTCTGAAGAGGATATCTAGTGAGATCAAGCCCTAGAGAGGCTTCCTACGTATCTTGGTTTAAACAGGAATTGTAGTTCTCATAGTTCATTCAATCGTGCAAATGTTGTGATCATAAAAAATCTCTAAGCCCATGTGAGTCATTCTCTATGTGAGAAACAAGATAATGTAAAAGATTCAACAAATGCATCCACATTTTTCCTCCTCTGCTGGTGGAATGGGGCACACCTATGGTGGTGAGAGTGGACGAGAGCGAGGCAACTATGGAAGAGGGTGAGGTGACGATCCTTCCATCTATTCTATTTACATTGGGCAATGGTACAATGTAAGGAGGAAGGTATGAATGTTAGTTTCTTACACCAGGATGGATTCCCATGGTTAAAAAGGGTATAAAAAAGTCCTTGTTCCCATCTCCCCTATGGTCTTTGGCACCGAAGAAGAAATGAGGAGCAATGATGCTAACTTCAGCAAGAAAATCTAGGGGATTATGCCGGGATGGTTGCCCTAAAATTGATCCTGGTAGGAGAGGGAGACCTCTCCTTTGCTTAAATGGAAAATAAAGTGTGAACTATACCTTCCATACCAGATAATTGAGGTTCCGGGTCTTAGATATGAGATGGGGAAGACAGAACCCAAAACCTTATTTTCAGAACTGGGAACTTCCCAACACTGTTCCTGGGAGAAAGTTCCATGTAATTATGGATATACAACCCCACAGACACTCCATGAATCCTAACCCCATTTTGAAACAAATGTGGGAAACCACTGACTATGGAAATAAAAACCCAAATAGTAGACATAATGATGTGCCTTTCCTGAATGTTTGATAAGTCAGGAGGTTTTGGTGGAGGTCTCAACAGAATCCCTTTCAAACAAGGGATCCAATGGAGAATAAGCGTTATCATGAATGGATTTGAAGAGGGCTTGATGGATTTTAGACTGAATAGAGTAAGTGAATCAAAGAGGGGCGCTCAATTAGGTAAGGGCATGCAAGTATGGGTGCACAAGTAGACTTGGGAGATCAGATGTCCACTTAAGCGATGAACAACTTGTATGCTAATACTTGGGTGATACCTTGTTCGAGCCTTCAAGAGTATTTACAGGTGATCCCAAAAGTGGGGTTCTCAAGTTCCTATAGGAGGAATGGGAGGCGTGCAAGTATTTCTGATTTGAGGAGGTTGGGAACTTTAGGCATGCAAGTGTTATGGTTTTCAAACACTAAAAGGACTTAAGTACAATGATCCTCTCTTAAATCATCTACTCAAGTTATTGAATAACTTCCTTTAAAGTTTTGGAAGACTGGGGCGAAGTACTAGGGTGACCAGAGCAGTAATTGAGATTTGGGAAAATTCTTCCATACAAATGAGGGTCCCAAGGGTCTATTTATAGGAAAAAACGTGACCCTAGGCAAAAGGGGTCTAGGCACGCAAGTAGACTATGCGACATATTATGACATGCAAGTGGTTGCACACTGGATGGGGGTGCGCAAGTAGGTTGTGCACCAATGGAGTTTTGGCTAGACTAATCCAACCCAAATCTCATGCATTTGAAAATATTGATTTTCTTCATGTATTTTCCCCTTTTCTTTCTAAGGGATTCCCTTTGTCATTTTTTAGCCTCTTTGATGGAATGGAGTGTCAACATGGTTCAACCCCTCTGTAATTGTTTTCCTCTACTGCATAGAATGCTCATAACCACCACCCACTAGCATGCCTACCTCCTGGACGAACCCCTTAACCGATGTCGTTTCTCATCACCATGCTAGAAACCTGCATACATTACCACTTCAGTCGCACAAAAAGTTACCATTGCTATCATAATGTATGGACAACCCCCCGATTGGATCCATATCACTTGTCACTACCCCCATGACTAGGCCAACCTGCAGACACTGACTCTTCTTTTATACCCCATGCACGCCACCAGTGTGAGCCCCATAATCGACCCTATTTACTACTTCCCTGGTTGAGTTCAGTTTCCATGGTGTTACTAAGTCCAGATTAAGTGACATTCATCTAAAGTGGGTCCCACTGGACCCACAATGTCTCTACAATGGGTATAACTGACCCTGAATTCCCTGAAGTGGGAATTCCCAACCCGAAACCCCTTGTAGTGGGTATGCCTAACACATACCCTACACAGGTTTGACTCGACTCGCAATGGGCAGAGGTGTTGTTCTGGACTTGAGAAATTTTTAATATAAATATATATTAATTAATTATTTTTTGGATTAAAAATAATAATGATTTTATTATTTGAAAAAATTAATTTAATTTTTGTGTAAAATTAAATTAATTATGGGACCGAACAAAAATTAAATTTTTTGAATTTAAAATAATTCATTTAATTTATTTTAAACGCCCTTGAATGTAAATTTATTTCATTTCAATTTTTATTGCGCTTTTATTTTACCTATAAACTGGTCTCGAGAAGTGACCGGCCCTTTTCATGTCTAGATTTTTTTTATTTAATTATTTATTACATGTGCATGATGTTTGTAATGTTTAATTAGCTTTATAGATGGTTTTGCAGTGTCATGATTTATTCAATGTGTATAAGGTCTTATACATCCATCCTTATTTGTATATATATTTTACTTCCTAAGACCCCATCGCCTACATGCAAGCATTGATTTACTATTGACGATTACATTTCAAGTCACGAAGCACACAAAGTCAAAGTGAAATCCCAGTCGAGACATAGACACACTGGAATAAGGATGATTTGTGATATGAGTCAAGATCTGACTCAGGTGTGATACCCCTAACTCATGGTTGATCCATTAATTATAAATAGATCAACCATTATTATATGATCAAGGCTAGTTAGTTAATTTATTTCTTTTATACATTGTATATTATTTTATGCATTATCGTGTATACAGGAAACACACAAAATAATAAATAGAAAAATTCATAATGATGCGATGAATGTATTATATTAATGTATGTTTATTTGTGAGTGAGACAACATATTATTGACATATTTAATAGAAAAGTGATTATATTCTTTGAGAATATTAAAAACCCTCAAATAAATATTAATTCATGAATACATTCTTTCATTCAAATTTGAAAAAAACCATGTATATGGTGTGCTCGTCAGCCCTAGTTGAGGGTACCTCCTACTACTTGGGAGTTCTTATGAGAGCGATGATTTGACTTAACTAAATATAGAAGCAAAGAAGTATTTTTATCTGGATTGTTTTTCTTTAGATAAAATTATTAAGTAAATCATGTTTATGATTATAGAATCTGGACTTCACTCAATAGATCAAGGAGCTGTGAGTTAATATGGTTGGTCAGTCAAATGTCTACCATAAAACTATATGACCAGTGGTTTATCCATATCTTGTAAACTATAAGGAGTGTTTTCAAGGATCCTTTCCACTAAGATACTCAAGTGATAGAGTATTCTGATTCTAATAGTAATGGATACTAGATTTTGATAAAATAATGAGAAACATTTGATGATTAAATTAATTGGAAATGTTTAATCAATAATCAAGATAAAAGTACTAATATGATAGAGTTTTTTGTAGAAAATGGAAATTAATACCACAATTACATTATGATAACTATTGTATAAATAACATGTCCATACTAGCATGAGTTTCTAAGAGTATCATCAGGGCTTTCACAAAGTACTAAGATATAGGAAATTCAAGGTGTTGGTGTCCTCAATGCCTATTAAGCCTCCTCATGATGTGAGGGTAATAAAAATGATTATAGGAGACTCATGTATGACGCATATGATATTTATGTCAAAATTTTATCATCAATGTCTGATGTGAGTTATGGATACAACATTAGGACATGGATGATTTTACATGTAGTCTCATCTCTGAGAAGCTTTTGAGGATAAACTGAAGCAAGATATGAATTAATGGTGTTTACTTTGTCTATGCATAAATTGAAAGAAGTATTATGATCTTTCAATATATCCATTTATTATATATTTTTCACCCATTTACTCCAGTTTATTTTAAGATTAAAAAACCAACATGGATAAAAAACTTCATTACCTTTTAGATAAAGTTTCATCAAGTAAATAATAACATAAAGAAAGTATAATATTTAGTAATTATGGTGAAAAATTTGAAAGATAAGGTGAAAAGGCCAAAGGAAGGGGTGGAAACAAAGGAACCATTACAATTTACTTGAAAAAAAAGAGCTATTAAATATGAGGTTATTTTCTTATCATGTCATGAGATTATTCTATGGAAGATAAATACAATGAACTAAATTAAAGAAGCAAGAAGTTACAGCTTCTTTAGATATATTCATCATTGTTTGTGATGTTTCTTACATACTTCTTGGGTATTAAATAAATTATTCCTATCACATATGTGTATTGAAATATAGTAACTAGGTAAGTATAGAAATGTTTCAAGAAGTAAGGTGTGTTCTCCAAGTGGCTAAAAATGGTGGTTACTAAGTATGTGGTGAGAAGTACAAAACATCCAATCAACAATATTATTGATTCTAGTAAAAAATTTATTAAGTATAGCCAAAACATATATCTCATGCATCCATTGGACATAAGGATACATTATAATGATCCATTATTTTCATATATATATACATTACATCTTTTTTATGAACATTAAATACATTACACAAACACAGGCTTGAGGATCATAGAGGTATATTGCCTTTGGATACTTATAATCATAAAAAATGGTTTATAAGAGTTCTACATTATCTCACAGTTAGTTCCTCATAATTGGATCCCCTATTAGACATATAACATGTAATATCTATCATCATAACCTAGGGAAAAAACATTAGAAAGGGTGAGTGCATATGCTCAGTAAGTGTAAACAAAGGAAATACCTAAACATAACATAGTATAAAGGTATGATAACATGATAATAAGATATAAAAACCATACCTTGTATATCAAAGATCAAAATTTTGAGTCATGGAATAAATATTGGTAGTTCATAAGACATAAATCATAAAGAAATCAAATAACATGAGTCATGAGATCATAACATTGACATAAGACATGAAATTTTGGCATACAAATATACCTAGAAAATCATTTTCATCATAATCAAAGATTATTTCCAAGGCTATCATAGTAGAATGGTTTCACTCCCCAAACCATCATAGTAGCAAAGGTTCACTACCAAGACTATAATAGTGGAAAAAGTAACTTGTTGAACTGGGTTTACTCTCTATTTCAGTCCTTTTTATCTCATGAGATCTCAATATTTACCTAATTCATTGAAGGGATATATAGGTCCCACTAGTCATATGATGAAAATCATACATGCATGTTCCATAAGATCATAAAAAATTAATTATATTAGAACCCTTGAATAGAAATGGGTTTCATAAAAATTTTATCATAGCATTGCCGATAGAAAATAAACTGATTTTATAATAATTTCTTTATTTTATCATAACATAACCCATGTAAAAATAATTATGTTTCATAAGCATTTTATCATGGTATAAATCATGGAAGAGAAACTGGTTTCATAAAAATATTTTCATCATATGCATAACCCATTGAAATAAATAATAATAGTGGTATCCATGGATAATATCACCAAAAAAATCATTAGTAACATAAAATTATGTCACCTTTTATGGAAAATGATTTTGAAATAAACGTCACTTTGAACATTTCTTGAGTAAAATAACAATTCTTTGAAAATGACCTTTTAAAAACTAAAAATTCATAAAATATTTTAGAAATAATTTTCTTTTAAAATAAACTTTGAAACTTATAAAGGAATACTTAAAACCATATATGGTGATGACAGTGGTAAATTCCATTTATGTCGTACATTTTAGTACAAATATTCCTTTCACATTTTCAGTAAAATCCAAATGGGCCTTGTTTGGAAAACGACATGAATCCTCCTTTTAAAAAAAGTTAGTAAAATTAAATCATGGGTAAAAATATATTTAATAAATCCTTTGTATAATGTTAAAAAAATTAAAATATTTTTAGAAAACATATATATGTAAGAGAAAGGGTTTTTTTGTTAGAGAAATAAATAAAGTCGGTTTAATTTAAAAACATTCTTTTTAATATTGAGTACATAAAGAGAGTAAAATGAATGGAAAACATGTATTCTCAAGTAATAACCAGATTATAATAAAATTAAATGATTTCTTGAGAATTATATCATAATATTTCATCATTAAAATCATAATCATAAACAATCCTGATAAATAATGAAATTGTAACATCAAACCCTTTCCACTTTGGTAAATTTTGAATAATAAGTCCCATTAATGAATAACATCAAATAAAACTTTAAATATAATGAAAATAATGATATTCATGGTATAAAATGTAAAATTGGTAGTATATAAATTTCTTAAAATATAATAGGTGCATAACATAACATATGTTTCAAAGAAGGCAAATTAAGATAAAAATATCTTACCTTATGTATCAAATTCCTTCGTACACATTCAAACCTCCTGTATAATAAATATAATTTTACTATACATCTATCATATAACCATAATAATATTTATAATAATATATATGATTTATTTATGACTTTTTATTACCTATTTATCAATAATTCCTTATTAAAATCACATTTCATGTAATAACTGCTTCACTTTTCATGTATGTTTTGGTTTGATATTTTTTATCCTTTTACTTTTATCATGGTTCCATAATATACATAATTTAAACCATTATATAAATATCATATATATTCCTTATATATGTAATCATAATAATCAATTAATGTTACATGTATAAAATGAGTAACACCATTCAGGAAAATGGTAAGTCATACATACACATGAACGTTGTTTCCATTTTCCTGATGGAAACATAAGAAAGGAAGTTAAATAATATATCACATTTATAGATTCATTATTATTTCATATATATCACATATATTAATTAAATTTATCCTTATTACCTTCCATGTAAAGCATTAGGTAAAAACAAATCACATCACTTCGTGAGGCGGTAGTCTGTCGTACACATGAGCGACATTATCGTATCCCCAAAAAATAAAAAGTAATAATTAATATGTGATATAATTATTCTAGAAACATAATAATATTATAAATATCATATATAAATAATAAATCCATTATTATATCCATTCTTGATATGTGATGATGAAAAATGAATAACATCAGTCTGCGAGGTGTAGTCCTTCTTACACACAATTGACGATCTCATTTTCCTTTTGATGGTAGAGGAGAAAAATGTAGGTAATAATATTAACATAATAAATCTCATTATATGGAATATACTCATTTAATTATATTATCAAGGTTTAATAATATTTGAAGGATATTAATGATTAAATAAAACAAAATCACAAGTTTAATAATTTTACCTCTTCTTCGGAGAGCCACATTAGGTTTATACCAAAATCCTTCATAGGAGGGTTTAATAATAAAAATAAGAAATATGTGATGATATTATGGAATAAATTAATTTAATTGGTCATCACTTGGATGGAAAAAAAATTTTGAAATGTGAATAGGAGATGAGAGGGGGCATTTTGTAAGAGGGGGAGATGACACACATGGATTTTTTTTAAAAGAATAAAGCGTACCCACATTTTTCACATGCCAAAAGGATAACAATGGTTCATTATTAAACATTATATGTCATAGGTTTGAAAAATGGTCATTAAATGGGTGTTTTAAAAGTTTCTAGGTCATTTTATCTCCTATATTTTTTGTTCAACCCCACGGTAGACTTGTTTTAACCTTAACTGCGGTAATTAATGTTTTACTATTTTTGCTACTCATTATGGTAAAAAATTAAGTTGAACTTATTAGATAATATTAATAATTATGATTCAAAATATGAAATTAATTTTTACCAATTCAATTTATAGAAGTGGAAGAATTTAATTTAAAATTAAATCTGCAGACATGACGAAAAAGCGGTTTTCTAAAGAGAATAGTTTAAAAAGTTTAAAAAGTTTTTATTTCAAAATTCAATATGAAATTTATTACAATGAACAATATTGGTTTAATTATAATATAATTGAAATATTATTTCTTTTAAAATAATTTTAAAATAAAATTTGACCTTATAAATTCTTTAAACAAAAAGGAAGGTTTCAATAAAAACCAGTATTTTTTACTATTCATCAAAAAAATTAATTTATTCATAAAAATCCCAAATATTTACCCTAATATGATTTTTACATGTTTATTGAAAAAATGAAGTTTATTTTTTCATATAAATTTTCTAAAAGTTTCAAAAATTACTTTTATTATTTGTTCATGAAAAACAAGAAAAGTATTTTTTGAGAAAATATATAGTATTTTCAAAACATATAAAGTCTTTACCAAATGTTATGTACTTTTTTATCAGTATTTTTTATTCATATAAAATCATTATAATTAATATTTAAATTTTTTTATTTCTATTAATGATTCCAAGTTTAATGGTTAGGTCATAACAACCATGTTAAATAGTAATATAGAGAGTATATTGCAGTTTGTTGGAACTCAATGTTGTGTGTAGAGAAAGCTATCGAGAAAATTATATTTATTCAAAAAATATATTTCATAAAATATTTGTGGTGTTACATTATAAACCCCTTAAAATTAATTCCACCCTCAAAATTCCTTCACTTTGGTACAAACAACTAAGGATATTTCTACCTCATTATATCTTTAAGTTCCCACATAGCTTCCTCAAACCGTTGGTTTCACCACAAAACATTAACTATGTGAGTTGTCTTATTTCATAAAAATTTATCTCTAAGATCTACAATATCCACTGGTTGTTCCACATAATAAATATCTTACTCCAGTGGTACAACCTCTAAGTTTAGTTTATTTGAAGGTTTGGGTATATACTTCCTCTGGAGAGATACATGGAACACATCATGGACTTGAGATAGGTCTGATGGAAGTGCCAACTGATAGTATATCATCATGTTATAATCAAGAATTTCAAAGGGAATGATATACTTAGTAATTAGTTTTACCTTATTTGAAAATCTCATTACCTTATTCTGTGGAGAAATTCTTAGAAACACATAGTCACTAACTGTAAATTCCAGAACACATCGGTGATTATCAACATAACTTTTTTATCAACTTTGTGATTCCATTATGTGTTTTAAAATAAATATAACCTTGTTTTCTATTTCTTTATCTATCTCATTTCCCAATAGCTTTCTTTCTCAAACTTCATTCTAGCATGTTGGATCACTACACTTCTTTCTATAGATATCATTATAATGATTCATCTGAATACTTATGTGAAACAAATGTTGTATGAAAACTCAACTAGAGGAAGATGTTGATCTAAACAACTTTTTAAATCCAAAGAACAATATCTAAACATATCCTTTAGGGTTTCAATTTTTCTCTCAGACTCACCATCTGTCTAAGGATGATGCGTAGTTCTGAAACTAAACTCTCTTTCAAGAGATTGTTGAATACTTCACCAAAACTTTTAAGTAGACCTTAGATCTTGATCTGACATAATGGAATGTGTTACTCCATGAAACCTTGCTACTTATTTAATTTATATCCTGTAAAGTCGATCCTAATAGAAATATTCTTCATTAGTAATGAATTGTGCTGACTTTTTAAGGTGATCGACTATAACCCATATAGCATTGTTCCCTTTAGATGTTTTGGGGAGTCTAATGAAAAAATACATGGTGATGTTTTTCCATTTCCATTCTCGTATGGTTAATGGATATAACATCCCCTTAAACTTTCACCTCTCAGTCTTAACTTTTTGACATACGAATAATTGTGATACAAACTTTTTGATATCTCTCTTTATTCCATCCCACTAGATATACTCTTTCAAATATCTATACATCTTCATACATCCAGTATGAATAGAAAATAAATAGCTATGAGCCTCCTATAACAACTCATTCAAATATTTTATGATTGAAACACATACACGGTTCCTGAACCTTATCAATCCACCACAATCAAGATTTAACTCAGGAAACTTTTTCACCATATTTTTCAACTCTATATCATCCTTTTGAGCCTCTTTAATCTTAACTTGGATAGATATGGTTGAAAATTAATTTTTGAAAGATAATATTTCATCCCTTACTTTATTATTTCCATATCCATACTTTGAAAATCCAAAAAAAATAGATCTTTTATGATCCTTATCATGGATAAGATAGTATGATCCTTTCGACTCAAATCATCAACCATCTTGTTCACTTTCTCGAGGTGTTAATGTATTGATCAGTCATAATATTTAATCATCTTTAATTATCTCGTATGAAATATGTTAAACTCCTTTTTTATTAATACATACTTTAAACTTTTGTGATCATTATTTATATCACACTTTTCCCTGTGAAGATAATGCCTCTATATCTTTAATGAAAAATTATTGTAGCTAACTCCAAATCATAAGTTGGGTAATTTTTATCATTAAACTTAAATTATCATGAGTAATAATTCATAACCATGTAATTATATATAAAAACATATCCCAATACCTTCTTGGATGAATCACTAAAGATTACAGACCCTTCTTCACCATAGGTTAATGTAAGCATGGGTGAATTAACTAGTCTTCTCTTCAGTTCCTTAAAATATTACTCACATTCATTTATCCAAAGTAACATTTCTCCCTTACAAGTTAACATTGTGATTATATTAAATAATCATGATAAATTCTCTAAAAATCGTTGATAATATCTGGCCAAATCAATAAAACTTCATATCTTGGTCACTGTGGTTAGTCTAGGAAAACCTTATATAGCCTCTTTCTTTGATAGATCCACTGATATACCCTCACTTGATATTATATAACCAAAAAATAAAACCTTTTGTTGAAAAAAATCTCACATTTTAAATTTTTCATACAGATTATCCCTCCTCAAAGTCATCAGTATAATTATCATGTGTTATTCATGCTCTTCCTTTCTCTTTGAATAGATAAGAATATCATCTATAAATACTAAAACTAACTGGTCAAGGTAATCTCTAAAGTCTCTATTCATTAAATATATGAAGATAATGGGATAATTAGTAGGACCAAACGGAATCACTATATACTCATAGTATCCATAACTTATATGGAATGCTATCTTGGGTATTTCCTCCTTATCGACCCTTAATTGATGATATATTGAATGAACTTAAATCTTATACAAGTATTAAGATCTGTGTAATTGATCAAAAATTTCATAAATATGGGATAGAGGATACTTTTTCTTGATTGTGATGATGATAAAATACTAATAATCAATACAAATTCACATTGATCCATATTTATTTTTGAAAAAGAGAATGATTACACCCCATGGTGACAGACTTGGATGAATAAATCCCTTATCAATATTATCCCGGAGTTTGTTATAAAATTATTATAACTCAATTGGGGTTATTCTATAGGAAGTATTTAAAATATTTGTGGTGCTAGGTATGAGTTCTATTGGAAACTCAACTTCACAATTCTGTGGATTGTTAGGAAACTCTTCCAAAAATACACCAAAAACTCCCACACAATAGGCATATCATAAATTTTTATATTCTTCCCAACCATATAATATAAACACCCCTTTTAAATAGGAAACAAAATGCATACAATATATGTAATTTCCATTAAGAGTTCATATTTATCATTGCACTGATAGAAAACAATAGGTTGGTTTGGAATATTAAACTTAACTTATCTTCCTTGAAAATTGATGTGTGATTTATATAAAGAAATATAATTCTTGCCTTATATAACATCAAATAAAACCATAGGAAGAATGGAAATATTTGTAGGAAGCACATTACCACAAACTTCAACTTGAGAGGAATCATATACTTGAGTTTTGATCATCATACTATTAGGGTTTTTCACTGCTAATTGTATATCTAACCGTTTGGGTGGAATATTGATACCCTTAGAAAATTATTTAGATATAAAATAAGGGGTTTATCTAGAGTAAAATAAGACATTAATAGTTCTCAAGTGGATAGGTAAGTGTACCTTTCACTACATAATTATAACACCCCATGTCATAAATAGTGATTTCATGAGATTTACCTTTGTACCTTATCTTTAAAGGTTTTTGATGTTGATCATCATCATTAAACTTTAGATTTGGGAACTGGTTAGCATAGTTTCCATACTCCTCACATTTGAAACACTAGTGTGTGGTTACCTTGAACTACATTTTTTTGTTCACCATGTAGTGTATTTTTTGGTTCTTTATCTCTATCTATGTTATTAGTTAACTTTTTTCTATAATTTCATAATTCAATTTCCCAATTATCTTTCCTTCCACACTTAAAACATTTACTATTCCCCTTAAGATAGTTTCCTCCATGTTTCATAGCACACTTATAGAATAAAGTAAACATCATCTTCTTCTCTCTATGGTTCTTAGTGTTTACCTTGAACTACATCTTTTTGTTCTTATACAAAACATGTGATTGATGGGTGAATCCAATCTCCATTTCTTGTTTGAAATCACATTGAAATATTTATTCATATATACTAAATTCCCTTATATATAACACCCTTTGGAGACTTGGTTTTAATCCACTAAATAACTAATCAACCTTACTTTCAACTTAGATGATAATTCCATAACCATACCTCACAAATCTTGTACAATTTACCTCATATGTTCCAATGGATTCACCATCCTTTTGATTTAGCTCAAGGAATTACTTCTCCATCATCATATAAAGAATATGAGAGAATTATTTAATGAAAAATGTGATATTAAACTCATCTCAGTCCATGGATTCAATTTCATCTCATTTCCTTGTATTCTTAATGAGATTACAATATTGATATTCTCACCTTCCAAATTATAGACAGCCAAAATGAATTTTTCATCTTCTGAGCACTGTCAAATGGAAAAATATCTTTTCAGTGGTATTGATACATTTCTCAGTAACTACTGGATTAAAAGAACCCCTAAAATATAGTGGGAGTTTCCTTATGAAGCAATCAACATAATATTGTTCCCTCTTTTTCTCATTTGGAAGTTCAACATGATTCATAGTTTGAGAAAGTTTTGTGAGCATAGCGAGGATATTTTTCATTCCATCTCCCATAAAATTCAGTTTCTTAGGATTAGGATCATTTAATTGTCTATTTTACAGAACATTAACATGGTTCATTAGAGTTATATCCATCAACTAAAACCAAAAATCATAGTGTGATAAATAATAATCATAGTGGGAAAAATTATTTATAGGTTTTCTAAATCAGGTCACAATATTTTAATTATATGAAAACTAAGGTTTAACCTAGGTTATTCAGGGTCATCATCTATTCAAATCCTTCATGATGGTTTATAAAGAAAATGTAAATTAACCAATGCATATTCCTTGGGAGTGTTAAACTGAGTGTGTAGTAAGGTTCATTGTCATATACTAGGTAATGTACAAATCATGATCAATATGCATGTTCAAATTTATAACCCCTGGGTATTTATGTTCCATAACCACATCCACTTGTAGTATCCAGATAGGGGTTTATTTCTAGTTAAACCAAATAATCTCTTCCTTACCAAAACATTAAGATGTTACCCTATAATTAGGCTTATCCTAAGGGTTCTCTCAAAAATTTTCTCATCCTAGTTTCCAAAGGTTAGTTAAACCAATCCTCTAATACCAACCATAATGACCCAAAATTTTCATACATAGATATTACATCTTTTTTATGAACATTCATTACATTACACAAACACATTAATGAGGATCATAAATGCATAGTTCCGTTAGAAACTTGGAAACATAAACAACTGGTTCATAAGAGTTACAAATCATCTCTCACTTAGTTACTCATAAAAAGAACCCTTTATAGACATATCAAATGTAATTCACATCATCATAACCTGGGTAAGATAAATATAATAAAGGGAAATCTCAAGTGCTTAGTAAGGGTAAACAAGGGAAATATATAAAAATAACATGAAAAAATAGGGTATGATAACATGATCATAACATATGAAAACTATATCCTACATATCAAAGTTCAAAATCTTGAGTCATAGAATAAATATTGGTAGTTCATAAGACATAAATCATAAGGAAATAAATTAAAATTAGCCATGTGATCATAAAATTGATATAAGACATGGAATTATGGAATACACATAAGCATAGAAAATCATTTTGATAGTAGTCAAGGCTCATTTCCAGTGTTATCATGGTAGAATGGGTTCACTCACCAAACAATAATAGTATTAAAGATTCACTCCCAATACTATCATAGTGGATAGATTCACTTAATAGAATGGGTTCACTAACCATTCATATCCTATTTATATCATTAGATTTCTATCTTTACCCAATACATTGGAGGGAGATATAGGTCCCACCAGTCACATAATGAAAATCATATATATGTGTTCCACAAGATCATAAACAATTCATCATATAAAAACCCATTAAAATGGGTTTCAAAAAAAATAATCATAGAATAACCTATGAAAAATAAATAGGTTTCATGATCATTTCCTCATATCATAGACTATAGAAAAATAAACTAGTTTCATAAGTATTTTATCATGGTATAACCCATTGAAGAGAAATGAGATTCATAAAAATCTTGTCATCACAAGTATAAACCATTCAAATAAATAATAAGAATGGTATCAATGGATTATATCCATATTAAATTATTAGTAACATCAAATGATTTCATCTTTTATATAAAATTATTTTGAAAGAAAATTCACTTGGAACATTTCTTGAGGAAAATAAACATTCATTGAAAATCGCCTTTCTAAAATGAGAAATTCATAAAATATTTTGGAAATAATTTTATTTTAAAATAAACTTTGAAAATTATAAATTAATATTTAAAGCATTATGTGGTCATGATGGAGGTAAATTACATTCATGTCGTACACATCAAAACAAATATTCCTTTCACGTTTTTGGTAAAAACCAAATGTTCCTTGTTTGGAAAATGATGTGAAGACTAATTTTAAAACATTTTCTAAGAAAAGTAAAACATGGATAAAAATATATTTAATAAATCCTATTGAAAATGTTAAAACATTTTTTAAAACATTTTTAGGATACATTTATATGTAAAATAAAGGGTTTTTCAAGCAAAGAGAAAAATAAAGTTGGTTTACTTTAAAAACATTCTTTTTGAATATTGAGTATATAAAGAGAGGAAAATGAATGAAAAACATGTAATATAAAGAAATAAATAGAGGATAAGAAAATTCATGAAGTTATTTAGAATTATAACATAATATTTTATCATAAAAAGAATAATCCTAAACAATGTCGATAAATAATGATAATATAACATCAAACCTTTCCACTTTGGTAAATTTTGAATCATAAGCCCCATTAAATAATAACATCAAATTAAACATTAAATGTCATGAAAATAAAGATATTAATGATATAAAATATCAAATGGGTAGTATATACACCTCTTAAAAGAAGATACAATACAATAAATATTCCTTGAGTAAGGCTATAAATGGCCTTTATCAGGGCTAGAGAAGTGCTGAATATCGGAGAGAGATTAAAAGTCTTATTCTTTTATCAACACTAAAAAAGTAATAATAAGGGGATCCTTTATTGACAAAAAAATTGTTGATAAATAGGTATTTTTTCAGAGCTTATATTTATCACCAATAAATGATTCCTTAATCGATGCTTTTAAAAGAATTGATAAAATACCCCTTTATTTACACTTTTAAAAGTGCTAATAAAGGGGTATACTACAGTGTGTTATCATTGCACATTGTAGAACTAGTGCGATGTGCTATAATAGTACACCGTTGAACTAGAAACACCACCATATATCAATAAAATAAATTTCCAACAAAAAAATTAAATTAAATAAAATTTATAATGCAAATACAATAAAAAATAATATATTATAGAAATTTCAAATATTGGTTTATATAATTAAAAAAGTATAAATTATTACATTAATTCAAAAACATAAATGTTTCTCTGTCTTTTGATTCTGAACCCGACTCATGATAATTCCAAACAAACCACCCCTGATTGAGTAAAAGGTTGCACCTGTATAAGAAAAAAATTCTTATATTAGTAATAATATAAAGAAATAAATTAACAGAAAGTGTTAGTTAATTTTAAACTAAACTTTGATTCATACTAAGAACATTGTGTATCAAATGTAGTTGAATTTTAATCCTACATGTTAAACATTGGTTTATAAAAAATCGAACACAAATACAGAATTTAAATGAAATGTAATTTACAATACAAATAAAAGAAAAAAATATTATATTATAGGCATTTCAAACATTGGTTTATACAATTACATAAGTACAAATTATTACATACATTCAAAAACATCAATGTTCCTTTATATTTTTTTCCTGAACCTAGATCATGCTATTATTGAACAAACCACCTCTACTCAATAAAAATAATTCACCTGTATAAGAAAACAATTCTTATATTAGTAATAAAATAAATTAATTAATTAATAAAAAGTGTTAATTGATTTTAAACTAAACATTTTTTTATACCAGGAACACTGTTTATAGGATTCAGTTTTTGTTGATTCCTATATGTCACAAATTTCTTATGGATCATTTTCCTATATAATATAAACAATTTGAATGCATTTTATCATTTTTGAGAAGGTCAATAGTCCTTTTTACTAAAATTGATGTTGATTTAAAATAAAAAATACACTTTGAGTCATACTGGTCACAATGTGTGTCATATTGAAGTAAGAATTATTCCCACATGTCTCAAATGACTTAGATATCATTTTCCTAAATTATTAAAACAATATGAATGCATTTTCTCACTTTTGAGTACGTCAATTATCTTTTTTACTAAAATGTCATTTTAAACTAGAAACACATATTTTGACTCATAACAGTCACATCGTGTGTCGGTTTGATGTGATACTGATTCCTACACATCAAAAATGACTTATAAATCATTGTTATAAATTATCAAGAAAATATGATTGCATTTTCTTGGTTTTTATTGAGTGACACTTTTTGAACTAAAATATTGATTATAAACTGATAACAGACACATTGAGTCATAACAGGAACATCATGTATTTGATTAAGGTTTGGATGATTTTTAAACATAAAAAATGACTTATGGGTCATTTTCCTAAAATATATAAACAATATGAATGCATTTTCTTAGTTTTGAGTAGGCCAATTTCTCTTTATACTAAAATTGACGTCGATTTTAAATAAAAAGATGCACATTGAGTCAAAATAGTCACATCGGGTGTCGGATTGAGGTGAGGCTGATTCCTACATGTCTTAAGTAAATTATGGTTCCTTTTACTAAATTATAAAAATAATAGTAATGTGTTTTCTCAGTTTTGAGAATGCCAATTGTCTTTTTTACTAAAATGGCCTTTTAAACTGGAAACACGTATTTTGTCTCATATCGGTCACATCGTGTGTCAGTTTGATGTGATACTGATTAATACACATCACAAATGACTTATGAATCATTTTCCTAAATTATCAAGAAAATATGAGAATTTTTTCTTGGTTTTTGGTGAGTGACACTTTTTAAACTAAAATGTCATCTTTAAACTGATAACGAACACATTGAGTCATGTCGGGCACATCTTGTATCAGAATGAGGTGCGGGTGATTCTTACACATCAAAAATAAATTATATAGTTTTTATTAAAGTATATAAATAATAATAATGTGTTTCCTCAGTTTTTTAGTAGGCCAGCTGTCCTTTTTACTAAAATTGATGTCAATTTTAAATAAAAAAATGCACTTGGAGTCATACCAGTCACACCGTACATCGGATTGAGGTGTGGCTAATTCCTATACATCTCAAATGACCTATAGATAATTTTAATAAATTATTTAAACAATATGAATGTTTTTCGTGGTTTTGAGTACGTCAATTATCTTTTTTACTAAAATGTCATTTTAAACTCAAAACGCACATTTTGAATCATACTTGCCACATCGTGTATCGGTTTGACCTGATATTTATTCCAACAAATAAAAAATGACTTATGAATCATTTTAATAAATTATAAATAAAATAAAATAACATTTTCTAGGATTTTAGTGAGTGATACTTTTTGAACTAAAATGTCAATTTTAAACTGATAACAGACACATTGAGTCATATCGGGCATATCGTGTATCGGATTGAGTTGAAGCTAGTTCTTACACATAAAAAATGACTTATGGGTAATTTTAATAAAGTATATAAATAATAATAAAAATTATTGGTTTATATTAGGTTAGTTTTCCTTTTTACTAAAATCAATGTCAATTTTAAATAAAAAGGCACACTTTGAGTCATATTGGTCACATTGTGTGTCAGATTGAGGTACATCTAATTATTAAATGTATAAAATAACTTATGGATTTTTTTCCTAATTTATAAAAACAATATGAATTCATTTTATCAATTTTTAGTAGGTCAGTTTTCCTTTCTACTAAAATTGATGTCAATTTTAAATAAAGATGTACTTAGATTCATATTAGTCACACCATGCATCAGATTGAGGTGATGATAATTCTTACAAATCCCAAATGACTTATGTATCATTTTACTAAATTATAAAAATAATCCAAATTCATTTTATTGGTTTTGAGTATGTCACTTGTCTTTTTTACTAAAATTTCATTTTAAACATGAAACACACACTTTGACTCATACCAATCACATCATGTATCGATTTGATGTGAGAATAATTCCTACACATTAAAAATGACTTATAAATAAATGTACTAAATTATCAATAAAATATTATTTCATTTTATTGGTTTTTATTGAGTGACACTTTTTGAAGTAAAATGTCAATTTTAAACTGATAATGGGAACTTTCAGTCATACCGGGAACATTGTGTACCGGATTGAAGTGCGGATAATTACTACACATTTCAAATGACTTATGGATAATTTTCATAAAGTATCAAAACTATATGAATGTTTTTTATCAATTTTGAGTATTTCAATTTCCTTTTTAACTAAAATTAATGTCAATTTTAAATAAAAAGAAGCACTTAAAGTCATACATGTCACACTGTGTGTCGAATTGAGGTGAGGATGATTCCTATATGTCTTATTCTCAAAAAAATCCTAACTTTCAATGTTACCATGATTTATATTGAATTTATTTATTGAACTGCCAACATTGCATATTTTCTCGATGTTCTTAACCAAAAAATATTTCTCATTATTGAAATCTAAAAGAGTAGAGCAAACTCAAGTGCACATTCTATCATGATAAGTCACCATAATGGGCACCTGAGCTTCCTCCACTCTTTTTGCTTTTAATGAGAAAGTTTTTTTGGATAATAAAATCAAATAAATATGTAGTTTTGGTAGGCTGAAAAATAAAGGCAATAGAAAGTGTGGTAACATTGGAAGAAGGGAACATTTTATCTTTTATGTGGCTTGTTAAGGATAGTTGAAAGCAAAATATGACTTCCCAAAAGATCTGTAAAAAACTAAATAAGTATTAGATAAAAATAATAAAGAAATTAAATTACAAATAGTATATAAAATGATGAAAAATTTAATTAAAAAAGTAGTATTAATTCACCTTTTCATGATGGTTGTATGCATTTTTTATGTATTTAATTTTTGTCATTATCTCAGTTGTAGGCTCAAAGTCCAATCTCTCGGGAGCATGAGCAGCTTCGAACAACCCACCCCAACTTTAAAAAAATAATACACCTATATAAGAAAACAATTATTGAGTAATAATAATAAAAAAATTAAGAATAAATATGAAATAATACATTAATTATATGGACAATGATTTTACTGTGGAAACATCAATATTACCTCTATGATTGAGCAGTAGAGGGAACTTTAAGGAAAGTGATAATTTCCAAAACTATAGGGGTAAAAAGGTCTTGATTGAGAATATGTCTATGGAATTTTTTGGTGAAGAAAGGAATGAAATATGGAAATAAATATTCTAAAATAGATGAAATCTACAAATAATAATGAAGATTAGTTCAATTTTTAAGTATATAATTTTTGGTAAAATAGAGAGACCATATCGTAACATTAGCTTTACATCTTCAAAAATGGTTTCCTTCATTATAGTTTGTTCTTTTGAGGGATTGGTAACATAATCATGTGCAGAAGACATTGTTTGCATGAGAAGTCAAACATTTAATTTAGATTATGTTAATGTAGTGAAGCACATATAATATCATGAGGAAAAACATAGTATATTAAAAAACAATTTTACCTTCTCATTGAACTCTCTTTATTTTTTTAAAGGTTTTATGGATTTGGTTCCTATATAGATAATCCAAATCCCCTCTTTTTGGTACCCTCTAACATACAATACATTGTCTACATTGGGACCGAAATGAATTGATTTTGATCATCCAATGAATGGGTCATCCTTGGTTGAATTTTCATCTGACCCGATATTTGATTTAGTCACCAGTAGGAAAATTGACTAATTATTGTTTGCTAGATCTAAGACATAAAATATTTCATTGTTTGTGATGCCACTATGAATGGATAATCCTTTTACCATTCCATGTTTAAATTCACCTTCATGAATCTCATTTCATCAACACTCACTACACTCATATTGTCAACCCATTTACAATGGGAAATCAGCACTTGAAATGTTATATAATCCAACTTGTATGTTTGTTTGATAATGCCAAAATATGAAATATTTTCATTATTTTTATTTTTATTTTTGTAGTCGTATATGTGCATTGCTTCTACCATGAGCGTAACACCACTGTTTTTCATTATACTTCAGTCATTGTATTTTTTTGTATAGAACGTATAACCATTGATTACAAAAATAATGTAAGATATAAATTTTTCATTTGGTCCCCTGGCTAGACATTGAAGTTATTCAACAATTGAATTCATATTTTCATATAACTCCTTATAAATCTGTTCTGATAACCATCATATAAACTATTGATTATGTATATTTGATATCCATCCTTCAGCTCTTAATGGATTCAAATATCTAAGAATTTATTTGTGGGATTCAATGAATGGATCAAAATCATCACAATTATTTAAAATGTAAAGTGATTATCCAATAAAAAACATATATTAATTACATTTTAATGGTATTAAATGTTCATTTTTGATCTTATGGGCCTGAGTTAGTGGATTTTGATTTTGAACATCCATTCTCATCATTTGTGCACTTCATGCCTAATGTACACCAATTTAAGCCCAATGAGTCATATGATTATAAGAAATGTAATTATCCATATTTTAATTTTATATTTTTTTAAATTGATCTTCACTTAAATTTAAACATTTTTCATTCAGGGATCAATGGATGATTCATAAAGGATGATGGAGATATTTGGTGATGAAATGAAACAATTCCGGAGAAGGCAGATTGGACACCAGCCCACTAATGAGAATGTGGGGACCACAATACAGTCCCAATGAAGCCCAAATTTAGTAGGATACTATAATACATATAGGGGAACAAATACTTCTTCAGGATCAAGTGATAATTCTTCCTCCATTATGGTTATTTAAGCGGCCCAAGTTAGAGATAAAATTCTGGGTCAGATTCTGTGGCCCAGAAAAATAGAAAACTACTATGATCATATCTCGTAATCCACAACTCCAAATGGAACCCAATTTTAAAGACGGTTAGAAAACATCATAGGATCCATGTTCTTCTTATATGGCCCACTTTTATTCGGCCATATAGAAGATATTACAATCACTTCTGTTCGGTGAAGGAAATCTGACTGCCACCTCGGGTCAAGGGTTGAAAAATCAACTCTCCCTTACTTTCCACCCACCTATGGCCTACCACAATTAATTGAGGAGACTTGGACTATTGGAGGATCGACCCAAGGGCTCAAAAATGCCTATTTAAGGCATTGGTTTTGTAGTATTTATGAATCTTGGATGCTTTGTTCAATTGTAATGTTATGCTGTGATTTTGTTGTCTCAAATTTGTCTTTCACATGTAAGTTGTTCAATTCACTTTAGTTTTTTAATAAAATTTATTCTTCTCCTATTATTATAGTGTTATTAATATCAATTTTATACCTTTGGATCAAGGTGTGAATTTATTCACACCAAACCTTGTGAAATTATCACACAACGGTGGAGTGATCGTTATTTTATTGTGTTTTTTTTACTTCTCCATTTCTTCTCTCATGAGTCTACTTTCCGCTTCCATTGAAACCATGGGATCAATGGAGGGCTAACCCACTTATGGGTTGATCAAAGGGAGTAGAAATTATATGTATTGGATGTTATTTATCACCTCATTAATGTATAATCACTTCTTTAATGGATATTTTTATTTGATTATTTTTAAACTCCATCGTCCTTGTTGAATTTAAGGCCACACACTTCATGTGCTAATACGAACCTTTACCTTGAAGTGATCAAAACTTTAATCCTTAAAGTGTATAGTTGATTAGTATTAAAGGGTGTAAGAATTAAACTGTTAAGTGATGTTGTTGTTTTATCTCCTTAAATGAACCCATCTTAAATATAAGAAATTGAAATCATTGAAAAGGAAATACGTCCAATCCACCCCGAGCAATAACCTAGGATCAACTCACTCTTTTAAATTGAATTAACTTAAGTCTCTTAGAGTTATTTTAAACCCATATAAAATCAACCCAAGTTGGCCACTTAATATCCAAAAACATTCCATATAATGTACGTATCTATAGGTTACTTCTTAGGTCTCTGAGGATTCGAAAACCCAAGCTAAACTACAAGGACCGTCCTACCTTCTTCTCTTGGGTAAATTTGAGTGAGAATCATAAAGGTATGGTTGTTCCTGATTTTTCAAGGTAATTATGACAACATATTTTCTATAAATCCCTTCACCCATAATGCATCCACTGTGAAGAGAATTTGGGAGACCAATGTTATCAATATCTGATAGGTAATTGGAATAGAATTAAATAGCTTCTTCAACAATATATTGTTATATAATACAACCTTCTAGATGACTTCGATTGTTGACATACCCTTTCAAAATTCTCATATACCATTCAATGGGGTACATCCATCTATAATGGATAGGACCGCATAGTTGAACCTCTCTAACTAAGTGAACTATAAGGTGTCCCATTATATCAAATAATGATGGTAGTAAGAACATATATAATTCACACAATATGACTGCAACCTCTTTATTTGTGATTGGAAACTTAATTGGGTTTATACCTTTACTACATATGGATTTAAAAATAAGTAGAGTCGGGTTAATGTATATCATACATTTTGAGGTAGAATACAATGGAAAGAAACATGCATCAAATTTTTCATCAAAACATGATAGTCATGTAATTTTAGTCCTTATAACCTAAAATTAGTTATTTACATGTCATTATTGATATTTTATGAATACCCCTATGGAACTTTTACACTATTAAGAAAAATAAAAAATTGAAATCATTCCAATCTGAATAGATTGAAAGCTGCTGGAGGAAGAAAAGTACACTATTTACCCTTCATTTGTGACAAATATTCTCTTATCCCCATGTCAATAATGTCCAACATATCCTTGATTATATCTTTCATTTTTTATAAACATTTAGTAACGTGCCAATAACACTATCAAATACATTTTTTCACTCCAACCACAAACTTCAATACAGCTGACAATGTTGTGTATTTAGTACAACTGGTATATAATGGTCTCTTAGCATAACTATTTAACTTCTCAAATAACTTTATACAATCATGAAGGTTATCTTAAATTTTCATTGTCATTTATTCCATGAAATCTCCATCATCAATTACACTGGTATTCATATCAAATGATTCATAAATCGCAGCATCATCCCAATTGGTGTGCATGTTTAGTTTTTCTCCATGTTTAGTCCAACATTTATAGCACTGATCTATTCTGTGACAAATCAAATGTTCTTATAACTCTTCCAGACTAATTTTTCTTGAATAAAAAAATGTAAAAATAGATAAAGGATTTGATATGGGTCATATTCATGATCTATTGAAAACTTGATGAACTTTTTATCTTGATCTTCATAGTATTTTGTCAAACGATTAGAGTACAACCATTTTTTATTCATATCCATCCTATTGGGTTCATAAAATATTCATTATGTATAATAAATAAATAAATACACATAAGATATTCATTATCAACATTTAAAGTTATAGATAATTATATTAAGTGAAACCCAACATTTTATTGTTTCAAATAATTTCAGTATGCTTTGAAGAAAATTGGTAATTAAATTTAAGAAAAGAATTAATCCACTATGGTAGGTGTTATCCTCTGAATTTATTCAAAGGTAAAATTTATAGACAATTATAATCCTTTTCAAATCATATCCCAAACATTTATCATTGCTTTTTTTTGTTGGACACATACCCTCCATATCTTGTAAACATGAACCTATGTTTCTTGAAATACTCTAATCAGTAGTTATTCATGGGATAACTAATGATAAAACTAGTACAAGCAACATAAAATATATGGGGGATGTGTCTCAAGCAAAAAAAATCAATAATAACTATTCGGGAGATAAATTTGACAAGGATAACAGTTTTACTATAGGAAATACAAGCAAGGTTGAAATTAATGAATAAAATTTTATTGGTGATTGGACAGTTTTAGTGAAAACTCATAGGATTAAGACTCTACAAAAAACATCATTTTCTCCCAAGTAGTGCCTAAATCATTTGGGGAGTATGACAATGATGATAATTGGATCAATTCTATGCATGAAGATCTTGATCCAAATAAGAACAATGTGACATGGAAAATTATTCCAAGGCTAGAAGATAGAAATTTTATCATAACCAAATGGGTGTTCTGTAATAAACTCATTTACTATGGTAAAGTGTCTCAAAATAAATAATGTATAGTGTTCAAGTGGAATTACTATATCAAAGGAATTAATATTTATGATAAATTTACTCTCATATCTTGGTTGGAAAATATTTTAATTTTCTTGGATAATTTAGTGAAAATATAGTTAAAAGAATACCAAATGGATGTCAAATCTATGTTCTTAAATGGAGTTATTAAGTGGGTATACATTCAAAAACCGGATGGGTTTATTATGGATGAAAATGAGAGAAAGGTGTTCTTGTTAAATAATTCTTTCTATAAGATAAAGAAATCATTGAGGACCTGGTATTTAAGAATTGATAAATACCTAATAAAGCTTTATTTTTAGTTAGGTAGAGTTAATCACAACTTCTACATCAAGAAGGAGAATGATCAAATGATGTTGGTTTTGGGAATGTACCATCTCAAAAATAATCTATTATATATATTGATTTTGATGCTCACAAAGAACCTTGTTTGTTTTTTAATGAAGTTTCATTAAGTATGTTTTAGGAATATATATCATGTTTTTATTTATATCATTGATGAAATTAAAAGATGTGGTGTGTTTTGTGAAAACATTGTTCAAACCCTAAATTTAGTAAATGAATATATGGATCATCATCCCTACACTACGCTAAACAATTTTCATATGGAATAGAAACCCTACACTGGATATTAATTTTATAGATTAAAAAACCTACATTCATTTATTGATGAACGTATGGAATATCCACTCTACATCGAAATCTGGAAACACTTTTCATATCCTAAATTCAATAGTTTGAACGTATGGTTAGTTAATACTATGTCTGGAATTTTATGATGAAAATATGAATGTGTAGATTATGATCCCTACATTACTTTTTTCCCTACGTTGTGTGTATATAAAAGTATGGTTAAGGAAAAATATGTTGGTAGGAACCCTACACTATGAAAAGGAACCCAACGCTACACAAACAAACCCTACTCTACACAAAGGAACACTATGATACATAGTTCAACCCTATATTTGACTATTAAATAACAGAGTTTTAAAACTGGGTTTTTTTATCCGAGTTTCATGAAAAATTCTTGGAAGAATTGCTAACTGATTAAAATCTTGTTATGATTGATTCAAAGTACCATATTCAATGGATAAAATAAATCATATTCTTAAGGGAATTTATGACTCCCCTGGTCAATTTATATTTGAATTTCCACATTCTTTCAGAAGATTGTCTCGGATTTATTCAACTGAATGTAATATATTTATATGATTGAAGTATTTTTGAATCAGTGTGGCAGTGTGTGTGATATACGTGATACGAGTGATACAAGTATCATTTACACATATGACTGTATTCTTGTGAATATATTTTATTGCACTACTGCAATGAATGATAAACTATGTTATTTGTAGAAAATTTCATACTTTGGAGATATACATATTTCAACCTCATTCTGTTGTAATATTACTTATGATGTTTGTTAATATTCAAATTAAAGATCATTTGAAACCAGTATCACATCAGAATTACCATTTCTTGAATACTTTCATTTCCTAAGAAGAAGATCAATCTATTGTCAGTTACTATTATTGTAATTGTGAAGATCAAATCGAACCATCAACAAATCAAACTCTTTTTATTTATTATAGTATCAACTACTCGTGCTCAGTTGTGGTTTAAGTATCAGCTACTTGTACTAAGATATGAATAATCGGTTCAATATAAAAGAACCAGAAGGATTTTTTTAGCCTTGTTGTAGTGGTTTCAAATGCATGCACTTAGTTTTGGGTTTGAAGGCCTTGTGATAAGAGGACCTTTCTAGTGAAATTCACCAAGCTTGTGGAAGTGTGGGTGGAGTGGACTAGGTGATCTTTGTTCCCCAAACCACCATAAAATTGTTATGTTCATTATTTCTATTTATCCACTTATCATATTCATTATATAAGAGAACAGTTTATATCTATATAAATAGTTAAGAAATTTACAAACTAAAATCTGTTGAGAGTTTCTAAATTACACAATTCACCCCATCTTGTGTTACTTTGTATTATTACTACCTAGCAATTGGTATCAAAGTTGTTATTCTATAAAAAAGCTATAGAAATCTAAAAGGTATAAGGTCTATAAAAAGATAATGTTAATGGATGATCCAAAAGAAGGAATATTTATGGTTCATGATCCATACTTTAATGGTGAAAATTATGGATGATAGAAATATCGAATGATTATTTATTTAAAGAATATTGGATTCAAAGTTTATTCAAAAATCATCACTCCTTATGTGATTCTTGAATATCCAGAGACTTGGAATGATAAAATAGAAGGTGAGTATGACATCAATTCAAAAGAAATTAATGCTATTATTTGCATCCTTAGTCCTGATGAATTTGATCGTGTATCACAATGTCCTACTTCCTGTGAGAAATGGAAAACAATTTCAGTTGATTATGAAGGAACAGACAATATAAGACGGATGATATATGATACTACTAAGTTAAATTTTTACACCATTAGAATATTTAATGGTGAAAGTATCACACAGATGAATGGAAGGTTAATATAAATTTTCAACAATATTAATGCCTTGGGAGATCCTATCAGTCAATCTAATCAAGTTCTAAAAGTGCTCAGAGTACTTCCCTCTAAATAGAATGGAATATCTACTACAATCTATCAATCATAACCTGCCAATAATTTGACTATGAAGAAACTAATTGGTACTCTGATGATGTAAGAATAAGAAATGAAAGATGAAGTTGAGGATCATAATATTGTAGTGAAAAGGTAAAATATTGTCCAGAAAGTAACATCTTAGAAACATAGTAGAAAAAAAAACAAGAAGAAAAAAACAGAGAAAAAATCAGATTCCTCAGATTCTGAAATAAAACTGGATCAACTAGCTAGAAAGTTCAGAAAATTATACAAGAATAAAATAGGCTTCAAAAAACATTTAAGAAGGATGAAAACGAACCTAGATAAGTATGATGCTATAAATGAAAAAAATTGTGTCACATCAGACCTGATTTTCCCCAAACGAAAGATGAAAGAAGGATAGAAAAGAAATATCGTAAAAATTTTGACTATGATAAAAAAGGTAAAAGAGTAATGAAATATACATAGAGCATATCTGAAGACTCTATCAACTCTTCAAAATTTGATTTAGATAAGGATCCACAAAATCTCAAAGCCAATATGTGTTTTATGGTTGAAGAAAAAGAGCCAAAAACTTATTAATCCTCTAATTATGGTACTGATAGTTTCTCAAATGATAAATTATCTTATTTCTATTCAATGTTAGAATATAAATATGATTCTTTATTAAATAATCATAAATCATTGAAAAATATTCACAATGCTATTTTAGGTGAAAGAGACACTATGCTAAAACAACATCAAGAGCTAGTTGAAAAATTCAACTCATCTATAACAAATAGTATTGATTATGAAAAAAGGATATAATAATTATATGATGAATTATAATCTTATAAGAGTACTGCAATTAATTTTACTAAAGGAGAAAATGATATAAATTAGATTTTGGTAAAGAATGTTATTAAAAGATAAATATTTGGAATAGGAAGTAAGGGTGAAAAATATAAATTATACAAAAAATATTTTGTGCCCAATTCAAAAAATACTACATGTTATTATTGTGGAACAAAAAGGTCATTCCACTAATAATTTTTAGTTTAGAGATCCTAAAATCAATAGTATTAAAAAGGATTTTATTTATAAAAGTATGTCTGAAGAAAGTAATGTAAATTATGGTAAAATTAAGAAAATCTAGATTCTCGGATCACTACTTTCTAACACTGTTGGATCCAAGAAAATATGGGTACCAAAATAAAGATTTTTCTAAATTCTTTTGTAAGAAAAAGGCTATAGGAAAAAATTATATATGGTATATGGATAGTGGTTGTTCTAGAAACATGAGTGGAGAATCATCAATTTTCAATACACTGACTTGAATGAATTGAGGTCTAGTCACTTTTGGTGACAATGAAAAAGGAAAGATTTTTGGAGTTGGAATTGTGGGAGATCCAAATATTATCTTAGTTAACAAAGTACTATATGTATAAGGGTTTAAACAAAACATGATAAGAATTTATAACAAAAATTATGATGGTTTTTATGTTGATTTTTCTAACAATTTTTTATATACCTTTAAAGATAAAATGCTTAAATTTAGAGCACCAAGAACTGATAATGTTTATAATTTGGATTTAAATTCTTTATCTAAACAAAAATTGAATTGTTTAACTGATAATTCAAATGATTCATGGATTTTTCATAGAAGACTTGGACATTACAATATATATTCTCTACATAAGTTATCTAAGAAACAATTAGTTTCTGATTTGCCCAGTATTAAATTTTACAATGATAGATTTTATGATGCATGCCAAATCGACAAATGACACAAATATTATTTCTAATCAATTAAAAAAATTATACATCTAAACCATTATAACTTATCCATATGGATTTTTTTGGACCATCTAGAGTAGAAAAATTTTCTGGTAAATTATACGTCTATGTTTTATTTGATGATTATTCTTGATTTACGTGGTGTATTTTATAAAACTAAAAAGTGAATTTTTTTAGTGTTTTTTAAAGTTTTTTCAAAAAAATTCAAAATGAAAAAGGTTTTAAATTAATTTTATAAAGAAGTGATCATTGTGGAGAATTTTAGAATCAAGAATTTAATTCTTTTTGCTCAAATTTGGGTATTAAAAACGCCTTATCTATGCCAAGAACACCTCAATAAAATAGAATTATTGAAATAAGAAATATAACTATTCAAGAAATGGAATGGACTATGCTAAATGAATACGGTCTTACTACCTATTTTTGGGAATAATTTGTAAGCACGGCTTTCTATATCATGAATAGGGTATTAATAACACCTATTTTTAAAAGTACACCCTATAAAATTTGGAATAATAGAAAACCTAAAGTAAAGTAATTTAATGTATTTGGATGCAAGTTATATATCTTGAATACTAAGGACAATCTTGGTAAGTGTATATGCCGAAAAAGTTCGTAACTCCTAGAGGAAGTTTCGGACGGACGGAGCGAAGGAATATTCAGACTCAGAGACCCGGTCCGAAGGGTATGGAAGTGGTGCGCGAAATTAAGGAGCACTTGCGTGAAAAAATGATGTTCGCGTGAAGGGCTCCCAGGATTCACGAAAAAGAACCAGCATGGCATGCAAATTTGCGCGCCCGGTTCTGCGCGGTGAGGCTTTGCGCGCCAACTGGTCCTGGCGCGGAAGATTCCGCGCGCCGCCTGGCTTCCGCGACGGCAGATGCCTATAAATAGAAGGCGACCCCAACCATTTCAGGGTTGAGGAATTCGGACCAGCTCCCGTGCATGCAATTCGGACTCCCGCGCGTGCAAGATGGCTTCCAGGTAAAATCCCCTTTTCATGTACCATTTCCTCGGGGTTCGCCTTTGCGCGCAACCCCATTGGATTAAGTGAATTTTCCAACTCCTCCGGGTTATTCCTTTGCACGCAATCCCTTACCCTTGCGCGTAATCCCTACCCCTTGCATGAAATCCTTTCCCCTTGCGCACAATCCCTTCCAATTGTGCACAATCCCTTCCAAATTGCGTGCAATCCCTCTGGTAGGTTTTTCCATTCCTTAGGGATCGGCTTATGCCCTTGCACGCAATCGAGGCTCGTTGTGCGCAATCCTCTATCCGCGTGCAATCCTCTGACCCAATTGTGCTCTATCTCGGTGTTTTGCATGCAAACCTTCTCTTTGCACGCAAAACCCAGGACCCCTCACATTGACGTTCCTTGGTTGCCTCTCTGCGCCGGAGCCCGATGTCTTCCATGCCGGGTATGCACGCCATGCGTTGTTTTCTCGTACGGCCTTCCAGGCTCGTACGAAGTAACCTCAAGGTCCCTTGGGCGGTGTTTCTCATTGTGTTGCTTTGCCTTGTGATTCTTCTCATAGGCACTCTAACGGCTATTGCTTCTTCGCATAGCCATGCTAACGTGGACCCCTCGATGGTTCACCCTGCGGCCCCCCTTCACTACAGCCTTGTCGATGCCTTCCCTCCCACAAGGGGTAGAGGGTGTTGGGCATGTAAGCCCTAGGGGTGTGGAGCGAACCCACCTCGTCCGAGCTGCAGGACGTTAAACTTCCAAGCACCTCGTCCTTAACACATGACGTTAAATTGTGGTCTGACCCCGTGCCTCGCACGCAGGGTCTCCCCGGCTTGGACATTCTTTACGCCCACTCATCTCCATGGGAATGGATTATTCCTCACATGGAATGATATCCTCCTTGTCTTAGTGGCATTTTTCCACGGGGGAAGGGTTTCCTCAGAGCGTAAGCCCCTAGCCTCTCTTGCGGAAGGCTGCACCCATGCACCTCCGTACTTCCCCACTGCCAAGGCCAGTGGAGCCCCTTTCCCACTACACTTTGTCGCACCACGGGCCTCCATCCTAGAGTAAGCCCTGACACCAAGGGCTACTAACCACGCATAAGCCCATGTTTCCTCTTTGGGCCACTCAACGCGTAATCCCCTTTCCGCTTCTCATGGGCACACCCTTCACAACGTGATCATCTGGTCCCTACTGTCTCTTGTTTCTCACACCGAGCATGACTCACGTGGGCTTAGAGTTAGCATCAACCATGACATCCTCCTATGGGCCGCCTCATAGAGTAAGCCCCATCCCAGCGAACTACGTGGACTTTGATCCATGCTAACACATGGTACGTAGGAAACCTCCACGAGGTTCAAGCCCACCACCCGGTCGTTCCAACTTCTTCACGTAGGTCCGCCAACACTTTGGGCTGCCTCAGAGCGTAAGCCCCAGATTGCTCGTCCCGCATGACGTTAAACTATATGCCATCGTCCCGCATGATGTTAAACTATATTCCGTCGTCCTGCATGACGTTAAACTATATTCCCTCGTACCACATGACGTTAAACTGTATGCTCTCGTCCCTCATGACATTAAATTGTATGCTCTCGTCCCGCATGACATTAAACGGTATGATCTCATCCTGCATGATGTTAAACTATATGCCCCGAACTATGTGGACTTTGATCTGTGCTAACTCATGGTACGTAGGAAGCCTCCACGATGTTCAATCCCATCACTCAGTTGTTCCGACCCCTTCGCGTCGGTTCACAACCACCGTTATGGGCCGCCTCAGAGCATAAGCCCCATACCCACCATCATGGACCACCTCAGAGCATAAGCCCCATACCTAACACCCACGTCTCATCTTGACCTCTCCCTCGAGCCCAAGTGCCTCGGGAAGCTCATGCCCTAGCCCGGATATCGTACTTCCTCCAGGCTCCAATCCATGCGTTCATTCTCACGGGCCGCCTCTTCTGGTGTCCCACCGTATCACCGAACTACGCGGACTTTGATTCCCTTCCATGGGGATACGTAGGAAGCCTCCATGAGTTTCAAGCCCTTCAATCCATCACCCATCTTGATCCTTACCTGGGCCTCCACATCCCGGTGGGATCATGCCACCTCATTCCACTCCACAATATCCGGAAGGCCACCCACGTGCTAGCCCCAACATCAGTGTTCCCCCAAGGGGGTCCTTCAATCTGATCCACTCTCAGTGTTCTGATCAGTCTGATCCATCTCCACCAGACGTTAAACTCACGGCATACCCCGTGTTAAACATGGGAAGATGAGGAAAACCTCAGATGGTACACAATTCCCCGTATTCGATGTGGAATGCCTCGGGCTTCCGCGCCCTCGATAATTCCTATAATAAGGGATAGAAGACAGACATTCCAATCCCCCAGCATCAAGGCACACCGACGACACCCCAGCGTGACCATTCTCCTCACCGAAGGTTGCTACCCCAACCAGACCCCTTGGAGCGTCTCGACAGAAGTAGCATAATTAACTGGTGTCCATGTAGATATGGCGTCGGGAACGAGCTTCACGAACCCGTCTTAAATCTATGAGGGAGACTCGGACTAGGTGACGAGCTCCGAGGAGGAATCCATGGAAGGAAGAACTGACATCCCATCATCCCGTTTTCGATCAAGGAGCGGACGTCCCTGAAAAAGGAATGGATTTCACCCGCCTTTGGAAAGCGGGAATGCGGGGCAACAAGCCGCGCATCCTCCCCCCGCATGACGGACGCGCGCACACGCCCCAACGTAAAAGCATCAGAAACAGAAAATGGTTAACCCGACGTGAAGCTCTTCTCCTCAATATGGGGACTGGTAGCATTAGGGGTGACGGAAGATTAGCATGTCACCAAGTCCAGGCACCTAGCACTGGGACATGAAACTCGCTAGGGGTTGAGGTAGTCAGGACATTGAGCACTCCGTCCTACGACATCGTCAGCGTATATCCCTCTTACCGACCACAGAATACGGAATGATGTTGGGCTATTGGTTGTCGATTTATTTTCCTGTTAGTACTAATGGGTTCATCTCCCTACTTCCAGGAATCAGATCACTGTATCCAGAGCTCGATCACCACCTGTCCACCGGCACAGGGGTAGGGGCAGTACCAACGCGGCCACCCCGCATGGTCCCACCTTTTCCACAGTCGCTCCGACTCCGACCTCCACGACTGCCGGACGCTCACTCCCCCTCTCCCCATCAGAGATCATCCAACGAAGGGTGATCAACGACCTGGTTCGTAAGTACAAGGAGAAAGGGGTCATCCCCACCAGGGACGTGGCCTGTTTGGATCTAAAGGCAGCTGCGCCTCACCATCATCGCTGCCCCCGAGGGCCGCGCAGGGAGCCGCATCTCCCCACTCCAGCGTTCAACCGCTTCGGGAGCCTATCCCCGGAGCTCCTTGACACTTCCCTCCCCTATGCCAATGAGGTGGGGGATGTCAGGGTCCGCCCGATCGGAGACTCGTCCCAGGGGTTCATGGCAAGAACCTCTGCCAGGCTGCATCGACACCGCCGCCCAAATCTCTGGGCCGAGGAGCAGGCAATATCTGTGCCCGCACCACCGGCTCTAACCCATCTGACCCGACGCCAGCATTGGGCAGGAGCGAAAGAGAATGCCTGCCCTGGGGCACCAACATCAGCAACCACCGGGGCCCGATCCACTGCTGACTCCTATTACCAGACCCCCGCACACGTTGAGCAGGGTCAGTTACATGCCCGACTCGGATCGAGGCCCCAACCGCCCCACAGGAAGGTTGGGTCGACTCTCCCAGTCGCTGGCAGAGGCAATGGCCACCGTGGAACAATTCACCGTAGTGCCACCCACCATGAAATCCCACTCTGTTCCACTGATCTGGAAAGGAAAAGACTTCCCCATGACAGCTACGCTCAGGGTATGGCTCTTTCCAGCACCCATTGCACTGGGTACGGGTTCACTTCCCCTATCACTGGCCGCAAGTATGGAGTCGTTGCATGTCTGGTCGCTCACCTACATGGAGGTCCTCCCCATGTCCCTTTCGACATCTGTCCTGGTGCTCCTTACACCCCGGCCTCCAGTCCTCTCGGCCCTAGAATTATTGTGGCCAGGGGACTCCATGACGGAAATCAGTCTTGCCCCGAGGAGCCACCCAGGGGCAGGAAGGCGGGACGCCGTCGCCGTAAGAGGAATGTTAGGGAAGTCCGGGCGGAAATCAAACCAGCCTGTTTCTTGAACTCTTAGGCGGAGTACGACTCGGCAATGGATCCCTCCCCCCAGTCCTATGAGTCAAGGGCAAGGGTGGGGACACTGCGCGTCAGCCTCGTACTCCCCGAATGCGAGATCCGTATGATCCCCAACTCCCTCCAGATGTATATCCAGGAAGACGAGGACTTGGCATACTCCCAGGGGTCAAACTTGCAGTTACCGCTGGCCTCCCCGTAAGCACCTTCCACCTCAGTCAGAGAAGGGGGAGAGCTTTTCTATGGACCGATGGAAGATTCGCGACATGAAAAACCCTCGGAAAGCACCGACACTGTGACGGGAGGCCCATTATCCGGCCCATCCTATCGCGACGTGGCAGCCAGGACACTGCAATCCTTCGAGGAAGACTTAGGATTTGGCGGCCAATCGGCCTGATCACCATATTCTCAGTCGGCCAGTCCACCAGCCCAGCGGCCTGCCTCAGCACCACTGCTAGTTCCCCGGCCATTCTCGATTGATGAGCAGGGGTAGCAAGGGCCGGATCCCGAACCAGATTCATGGAGATTCTGGACCTTCCTCGCAGCAGGCCACTTCCCCGAGAGGTTTTGGCTGGTCGCAATAATGGATTTCGATATGCCAGAGTCACTCACCCTGGGAGAGTTTGAATGTTTCCGCCAGACTCTCTGGGTGACTCACTCCCGTCTTCGCCATCAGCTAGCACCTTATCCCGGGAGTCAAGCACATCTCGAGGATATCGGTGAGCAGTGTCATCGGGTTGACCTGGCTGTGCTCCCCGCGGTTCAGCACCCCAAGTCACTCGGCCACCACAGGGCCCTCCAACAACAATGAATACAGAGTTTTCAAGTACTCTACAAAGTTATCGAGGAAACCACCCCCCACGTGCACATCTATAGATGGGGTTAGTACGTAGCCCTTCTTTTCAGTGTTATTTGTCGACAGCCCGACTCACTGGGCGGCTCTGAGGGAATGTCTCCAAGGGTAGTGGCAGCCAACATGGCTGACCTTTCGGGTGAGGGAAACGGTGTGGAACTCCTCGATGGGGACTCTCCCCCTGAGGACAAGCCACTACTGGACCCATCTAGGAGGATTACTCGCCAACAGAGGATCCTCCTAGGTCTCCCCACACCCACTGAGGCATTAAAACTGAGCAGAAACATCGGCAAGGGTAAAGAGAATGTCGAGGATGTCAAGCTCGCCGACCCATATGCCTCGGTACAGAAGGTAGAGGAAGATCCCGAGAAGGCCACGCTACACCAACAGCTTTCTGAGAAAAAGAGGTTGTTTTATGAGCTCTTGGCCGAACGCATTGCAGAGCGGCGGCCTGAATATGGTAATCCTAGGCCTGGACAGCAGGGGCAGGAGCAACTACCCCTTGATGAGATTCCCCCAGGAAACCGCGACCATGCCGCGTTCGCCGACAGGGGAGAGGCCTGAGCCCATGGAAAGCGGGCGCGATACATTTTTCCGAACCCTCCTGAGCGGCATGATCACCTAAGGGACCCCGCTCGGTTTCCTCCCGCTGCCCCGAGAGTCGCTCCTCCTACCGCCCTGCAAGTTGCTGAGCTTGACTACCAGATTGAAGAGCCCGGAAATGCACTTGTGGTTAGAGATCCCTGTCAGGACAAGAACCCACATCTGGACGATCTAATGGAAGCACTCATCGCCTGCTTAGAGGCCCTGGAAACTCAGCAGGTGGCAATCCCACCAGACGGCAAGCCATACCCAGCAAGGGTGGATGACATGTCGGCCCCACTGGGATTTTGGAACCCCACTTTCACCCCCATTAATGGGACCATAGAATGGCCACAGCACCTGGCCCACTTCAACTCGAGGTGTGGGCCTATGTTAGGGACTCCGGCATAGCAGGAGGCTGCCAAGCTCCGTTGATTCATTCAAACACTAGAAGGACCAGCATTCGTCTGGTACAGCCAGCTCTATGTCGGATCTGTGACTAGCTGGGAGGACCTTCGCAGGAAATTACTCTACCAGTTCAGTTCCACAACCCGGAAGATGAACATCACAGACCTATTTAGGTGCAAACAAAGGCCCGATGAGCGAGTCGCGGACTTCGTCGCCCGGTGGAAGGGGCTCACGTACTCCCTTGACATGTCACTAACTCAGAATAAATTACTGACAATGTGCATAAGGAACGTCAAGGTAGAGCTGGTTCCTTCTCTGATCACTCAGAATTACCCCAGAGGGTTCCGGGACTTCTCAAACAAGGCTCAGTGCCACGAAGAAGCCCTGCCAAAAGCCAATCAGGCACGCCCGCTACCTCCTGTAATCCCTACAAGGAGAGCCGCTAGAGCTGATCCCACTGTTGTGGCCCAGATAGAGGCCCCCAGGTAGCTAGAGTTGCTACCAGTGAGGCCACCTCCGCATCCCCCTAGGGGTCCACCCCCACGGGCACAGCCTCCGGCCTAGCAACGACCGCCTCAAAATCGGCAGGCGCCTCCGCGTAACGCACCGCCACCACCTAGGTGAGATGATCAGGCTCCACCTCCTCATCATGATCCTTCGGCCCCTCGTCAGGTCCAGCCTCCTAGATCCCCCTTTCCAGACAGAAGGAATCGGACTTACTCGTTCAATGAGGCCCTGGTTCCCGGTTATTTCTGTAGTGCCTTGGAGCAGAGAATCGTGCGGCTGCCCGAGTGCCGGAAGCCGGAAGAGGCACGTCTCACTGATCACCCCAACTACTTCCCTTATCACCGAACCCTAGGGCACACCATACAGCGATGCTACGTGTTCAAGGACTGGATCCAAGGCCAGATTGACAACAATATAGCCAGGTTGGGCCCAGCCCCGGCACAAGTAGCAGGTGTCTTTGTGAGACCAGAGGGCGGTAGGGGCAATGAGGATGAGTGGCAGCAGGTTTCCGATTGTGGGTCCCGAAATTATAACGACTGGATGGCCCGCAGGACGATCGCTCGTGCCCATGGCATCATCCGTGCTAGCCTGAATCAGCCAGAGCTCTCAGAATCTGCGATCGCTACCTTGGAATTGTCGTCCTAGCCTACCTCCTCCCAGAAGAGTAGGCGGCAGTGCAAGAAGAAAGAACGTGCCCTGCCAATACTGTCATCATCCCGCACTCTTGGCAATTTTATGCCCCCAGAAATGGGGATCCCTTCGAGACTCTGTCCGGTAGTGGATGAATCCTTGAGTGATGGTTCGGGGTACGCTTCGGTTAACACTGTGGAGTTGGTAAATCCCTTTTTGACTCCTGATGATGAGGAACGCCTGGTGGACCTTCCCAATTTCCCCAGTCATTGCCAACATCGGTGGAGCTGTAGCTACATGAATCACCGGGGCACAATAGTTGGTACCTCTAGCCAGGCCGTGCACACCACTGAGACCAGGCAGTAAGACCAATACAGAGCTCAGCACATGCAGCCCCTTAATCCGGGGTCGATAGGTTCGCCTATACCATCGTTTGTGTTGTTGGATCTGGCAGAACCACCTCGGCCGTGTAGCGACCAGCTCTGCCCTGCCGCCAGCCGACCCCAGCCTTCGGGTCCTAATAAGGTAGCCACTTCACGGGCTTCGACTAGTGAACAGCCAGACGTGCCTAGTACCAGTCAGCCACCGGTCCAGCCGACAGGGCCCGTCATGCCTCCAATCGCAGAGCGGCCTCCTGTAAGCAGAAGCTCGCGTTTGGCTCAAAAGTATGATGTCCTGAAGCACCTGGCCAGTATTCTGGCAAGGCTCTCTATACTTGAGGCTCTTTGCCTATCATCTGAAATGCATGAGGTGCTCGCCGAGGCCCTAAGGATCCCCCTCCAGTTTGAGATGGAGGTAGAGGCTGCAGAAGCCTTCCACGCCGAGGTGATTGAGAACACCGAATATCAAGCGGTTATCTCATTCTCATATGAAGATGAAGACCCCCCATACAGGGGCACATTCACCCATTGTACATCACCGGCCAGTTCAATGGCATGGAAGTCTGACGCTGTCTTGTTGACACAGGTTTCGGGATTAACCTAATCCCAAATTGGACACTGCGGAAGCTGGGGTTGTTTGAGGATGATCTAACTCCCTCTGACCTCAGGATCCAGGGGTATGACAGGACTGAGAAAACTCCACTCGGCAATATTCGCTTGAAGACCCAGTTCGGTGGCCTAATTGCCAGCACCAAATTCATGGTTTTCTCTCAGGACACCGCCTACAATGCATTGATGGGAAGGTCGTGGCTCCACCTTCACGCAGCGGTCCCCTCATCGTATCACCAATGCCTCAAATACTCCCTTAATGGTCGATTAAGTGTGCTCCAAGAAGATGCGTCTCCTTTTTCTTCTTGTAAAGCCTGTTATCTGGACACTGACTATTACAAGAGCAAGGAAAAGCAGATCCTAGCGGGTGAGGTCTATCCCGCCACTGTCACAAGTGATCCCTGGGTAGGTTTTGATGACGCTTATGTCTTCCTAATCCATCGGTTGGAGGCCACAACCCCCGACATGGGGCAGTGCTTTGCTGTTTTGAGTACCATAGGAAGGCATATTCTTGGGTCCAAGTGACGGCAAAAAATCACCTCATAATCCTACACCAACTAGGCCCAGGTAATTCCCGAACCTCCTACCCCTGTATGATATTGGGACGTTAGGCTCATGGCAATGGCAGTATGTCATACGTGTCTGTTTTTCCGGGCCGGAATCGACCGGCTCAAGCCGACGCACCACTACTGCTTTGATGTCATAAAGCGTGTCCCCTTGGGCCGAAGACCATATGGGATTGGATTAACCGCCTTTGTCGCCATGATCTCCGTAGTGCATGATTCTCCTGACGTGACGACCTCTGCCGCCCAAGCCGGCACCAGCTTCACATCAGGGTCTGGCAGCCCCAAAGTGGCTCCCCCCATGGATGATCCCTCCACAAGTGGACAGGAGGACATGGAAGACGCTCCCCCTGCCTTTGCGGAGGGCGTCTCCACCACGGTCGATGAGTTAGTGCAAGTGAACCTCGGTAGCGAGGCGGACCCAAGACCCACATTGGTCAGCGCCGCTATGCCTCCCAAGGAATGGAAACAGTACGTATACTTTCTTAGACAGCACTGTGATGTGTTTGCTTGGAGTTATGACGAGATTCTAGGGCTAGATCCCCAAGTATCCTTCCATCACCTTGACCTTCTAGCAAACCATCGCGGGTTCAAGCAACCTCCCAGAAATATGTGCCCCTCTCACGGTGCCCTAGTTGAGGCCGAAGTTGATAAGCTCATCAAATCCAACTTTGTCAAGGAAGTTCAGTACCCCCGGTGGCTAGCCAACATTGTGTTGGTCAGGAAGAAGAACGGACAGATCAGGGTCTGTATCGACTTCTGCTATCTCAATCGCCACTTTCCAAAGGATGATTTTCCCCTTCTAGTGACAGAGTTGTTGATCGATGCCACGGCCGGGTTACAATCCCTCTCCTTCATGGATGGGTACTCCGGGTACAACCAGATCCAGATGGCCCCCGAGGATGAAGAGTTCACTGCCTTCAGGGCCCCCCAAGGTACTTTCTGTTACCAGTTTATGCCCTTCGGCCTGAAGAATGCGGGTGCTACCTATCAACGGGACATGCATCGCATATTCAATCCGATTCTTGGGACATTGGTGGAATGCTACGTAGATGAGCTGGTGGTTAAATCTCGCTAGTTCCATGACCATCTCAAAGACCTTGAGAAAGTGTTCGGCTTCCTCCGTTCTCACCACTTGAAGATGAACCCATTAAAGTGTGCCTTTGGGGTCACCTTCGGAAAGTTTCTTGGCTTCGTTGTCAGATACAGAGGCATCGAGATCGACCCGGAGAAGATAAAGGCCATCAGCCAAATGCCTCCCCCGAGTAATATTTGGGAGCTTAGAGGCCTCCAAGGCCACTTAGCCTATATACGCCGATTCATTGCGAATCTGGACAGAAAGTGTAAGCCCTTTTCCCGGATCATGAAGAAAGGCACCACCTATGAATGGGACGAAGAGTGTCAGACCGCTTTTGAGGAAATAAATAAGTATCTGCTCCAACCTCCGGTCATGATGCCACCCATTTCTGGAAATCCACTGGTCCTTTACGTGACCGCCCTGGAACGATCCCTCGGCGCACTTCTCACCCAGAAGAACAATGAGGGAACAAAGAATAGTCTCTACTACCTCAGTCGCATGCTACTCGATATGGAAATTAGACATTCTCCCATCGAGAAGAGCTGCCTGGCACTCATATTTTCCATATAGAAATTGCAGCACTACTTGCAGCACCATGAGGTACAACTGGTATCTCGGGTAGACCCGTTGAAATACATCCTGAACCGACCTATGTTGACCAGCCGATTGGCGTGCTGGGCGGTGATCCTCCAGCAGTTCGACATCAGGTTCATACCTCAGAAGGCTATCAAAGGACAGGCGTTGGCAGACTTTTTAGCTGCTCATCTGGCCTCTGCGGATCAGCCACTAAATCTAGGCTTTCCTGATGAGGTAATCCTCTCAGTTGATCATGTCATCCCATGCTGGAAAATGCACTTTGACGGTGCCTCCCGGAGCCCCACCGGTAGAAGGATCAATGATCCTAGGCTCAACAGAGTGGGCCTGAGTGTCGTCTTCATCACCCCGGAGCAAGCCGTTCTTCCGTATTCGTTCCTGTTGTCATAAGGCTACACCAACAATGAGGCAGAATATCATGCCCTCATCATTGGCCTCGAGTTGGCTCTCGAGATTGACGTACCCCATCTGCATGTGAAAGGGGACTCCGAGATAGTCATCAAGCATGTCAATGGTGACTATGTGGTCAGAAAGCTATAACCCATGCCATTGATGGAGTGCACCCTCCGTATAATGGCTAAGTTCCCCTCTCAGCCAGAGGTCGTTCATATTCCCTGGTCACAGAACAGTCGAGAAGATGCTTTGGCCAGCATGGCCGCATCACTTTCGGAGCCCGAACAGAACGACCTGATTATCCACGTAGCACATCGGAGATTCATTAATCCCATCATCTCGGAGGATGATCGTGTCCCGCGGTTGAACCATCTCGTCGTTGGTGCCCCTACGCCAGGATCCCTGGGGACTTCAGATGCGGTAATCGAGACAGTTCCTGACTGGAGGACACCCTTGGCTGAATACCTCCAACACGGAAATATTCCATCAGACCGAGCTGAGCGCGAGAAAATCCGACGTCACGCGCTGCAGTTTACCCTTTAGATTGGTCCCATCCTTGAACAGCTCCTTTACAGACGTGGATTCGATGTTGTTCTCCTCTATTTCCTTTAAGGAGTCAAGATTCCATAGGTCATGCAAGAAGTGCATGCTGGTTCTTGTGGCGCCCATCAGGCCGGGTCAAAGTTGTCCCACCAGGTTTGGAGGCTGGGGTACTTTTGGCCATCCATGATCCATGACTGCATCGAGTTTTCCAAGAGTTCCCATGCATTCCAAGTTTATGCCAACTTTTTTCATCATCCGCCGGAGCCTCTCCACACTAAAAAGTATTCTTTTCCCTTTTCAGTATGGGGGTTGGATGTCGTAGGACCCTACCTGCTAGAGAAGGCCCTCCAGTGCCGGTTCATTCTGACCGCTACGGATTTATTTTCCAAGTGGGTAGAGGAAATTACTCTCAAGGAAGTCAAATCCCATTCTATCGTTGATTTCGTGATCTCCACTATCATCTATAGATTTGGAGTCCCTCACGCTATCCTCACGGATAACGGAACCAACTTCCGAGCAGCCGAGCTAAAGAAATTGTACGCCAAGTACAACATTCTCTCTAACCACACCTCCTGCTATCATGCGCAGGCGAATGGATAGATTGAGGCATTTAACAAAACCCTCTCTAACATTCTGAAAAAAAATGGTTGGTCAGAATAAGAAAATTTGGCTGGACAATCTCCCCAATGCCATCTGGGCTTATAGGATGATGACTCGTAAATCCACCCAGGTGACTCCGTATTCCCTGGTATACGGAGCTGAGGCCATCCTGCCCATTGAGATTCAGTTTCCCTCATTGCGCACGGCGGTCTATGACCAGCAAGCGCTAGATAGAGTTGGCGAAATCCGTCTAGGTGAATTGGAAGTGCTGGATGAAAATAGGCTCCGTGCTTTAAATAACTTGGAAAGGCATCAGAGTAGGATGGCTCGAGCTTTCAACAAGAAGGTTCGCCTCTGCTCCTTCCTGCAAGGTGACTTGGTGCTGGCTCGCAGAGCGCCAATGATTCCCGGAAGGAAACCACCCAAGTTGGATCCCAATTGGGAGGGTCCTTTCATCGTCCATAAGGTCTATCCCAATGGCAAGTATTCCATGGTGACTATGGATGGTGATCGTGTCACTCCTCCCACCAATTCCAGGTTCCTCAAACAGTATTTTTTCTGAATCCTCCGGTCTGAGTTCTAAGACCTAAAACTAAGATCTGGGTCCGAGTTCTAAGACCATAAACTAAGATCTGGTCTGATTTATAAGACCTAAAACTAAGATTTGGTCTGACTTCTAAGACCTAAAACTAAGATCTGGGTCCGAGTTCTAAGACCATAAACTAAGATCCGGTCCGAGTTCTAAGACCTAAAACTAAGATCCGGTCCGAGTTCTAAGACCTAAAACTAAGATCTGGGTCTGAGTTCTAAGACCATAAACTAAGATCTGGTTCGAGTTCTAAGACCTAAAACTAAGATCTGGGTCTGAGTTCTAAGACCTAAAACTAAGATCTGGGTCTGAGTTCTAAGACTATAAACTAAGATCTGGGTCCGAATTCTAAGACCATAAACTAAGATCCGGTCCGAGTTCTAAGACCTAAAACTAAGATCCGGTCTGAGTTCTAAGACCTAAAACTAAGATCTGGTTCTGAGTTCTAAGACCATAAACTAAGATCCAGTCCGAGTTCTAAGACCTAAAACTAAGATCTGGGTCCGAGTTCTAAGACCATAAACTAAGATCCGGTCTGAGTTATAAGACCTAAAACTAAGATCTGGTCCGAGTTCTAAGACCTAAAACTAAGATCTGGGACCGAGTTATAAGACCTAAAACTAAGATCTGGGTCCGAGTTCTAAGACCATAAACTAAGATCTGGGTTGGAGTTCTAAGACCATAAACTAAGATCTTGTCCGAGTTCTAAGACCTAAAACTAAGATCTGGTCCGAGTTCTAAGACCTAAAACTAAGATCTGGGTCTAAGTTCTAAGACCTAAAACTAAGATCCTTACACGGTCCAGCATGACATTAAACTACATTTTTCCCTAAATCTGGGCCCCTCCGGTCAGAGTTCTAAGACCTAAAACTAAGATCTGGGTCTGAGTTCTAAGACCTAAAACTAAGATCTGGGTCCGAGTTCTAAGACCTAAAACTAAGATCTGGGCCTAAGTTCTAAGACCTAAAACTAAGATCTGGGTCCGAATTCTAAGACCTAAAACTAAGATCCTTACACGGTCCAACATTACCTTAAACTACATTTTTTCCAACATCTAGGCCCCTCCGGTCTGAGTTCTAAGACCTTAAACTAAGACCCTTATGGTCTAGCATGACCTTAAACTGCGTGCTCATCCTCACTACAAGACGTTAAACTGCAAGCTGGTTAGGCATCCCTGACCAAGGCCCATCCTCAAGCCCCTTGGCCTTCTCGGGACTCTCATCCCCAACCTTCACCCAGAGCGTGTGGTGTAGTGTAGGATTAGGTCCTCATTCGCAACGTTTTATCTGCTGCGCCATGCACATCCCCTGGAAGAAGTGCCCTGTATCGTCCTGCATGACGTTAAACTGCGCTTCAAGAACTATGTGCGGATTGGTTCTCATCCTTATGGGATACGTAGGACCACTTGAACACCTAGATTTCAGGTCCAGCCCCATATATTAGTAGATCCCACGATCTCCCGGTCACCTCAGTCTTTTGGCATGTCCCTCCCCACTGGTGGAAATATAGGTGTGGTACAGGGTTTTTTGCACTACTCCCCCTTCCCTCGGGAATCTGCCATCTTTTGGACGCTCTCAGACTGAGCCCTTTGACCCTTTCTAGCGGTCTGCTAATGTGTTCAGAGTACTCTGGTCTAGGACCTGGAGTGTCAGATTTGACTTAGGAAATTTTTCGTCCACTTGTTAAGCTTTGTGCTCCCCTTCATTCGGGCCCCATTATCTTTCACACCTGGAGGGACCCCTAAGAACGACCTGGATACAACGCCCAAGGGATCTCCTACCGTCACAGGCCAACACCCCCGAGGGTTTCAGGCAACAAATTGATACAAATCCCTCATTGCGAATGTGGTCAGTGGTTGATGCTCATTTGTTTACCCCCATCTCTAGGCTAATGTGATAGGATGCTGTGTTGCGAACATGGCCAGCAGTAATCCTCAGTTGTCACGTCGGCTTCTTCGGGCCCTGAATGTTGGTTGAATGATTCACATTATTTTCCACCCCACCGTGTCAAGGTGGAATCTCGAAACTCCTTGCACTAACCCTTGGTGCACCCCCACACGTCAGACGGACCAAGCTGCGTAACGGTGTCTCTCGGGGCTCCCGCGATCTGAGCGCTAGATTATGTGCTTGGGTTTTTTATTTAAGGATTGCGTGCAGCTTGACCCTCATTCCCCATGGGAAATGAGGAGTCTCCCAAACATTGCGTTTCGGGCCCAGCGCAGTTGGGAGCTAGCATCTCCTGCACCCCATGATTGTTGTACCCTCGTAGGCCCCTTTGGCCCGAGACCCCTCTCCTGGAATCGCCCGTAGTGATGATATGAGGATATGTCCTCGTTCACATCGGGTATGCCTCATCGCATCAGGCGTGTTCCCCAGGTCCAAGCCATACGGCCTTAAACTGTGTTGTTAGGTCCAAGACATACGACCTTAAACTGTGATGTCAGGTCCAAGCCATACGACCTTAAACTGTGTTGTCAGGTCCAAGCCATACGACCTTAAACTGTTTTGTCAGGTCCAAGACATATGACCTTAAACTGTGATGTCAGGTCCAATCCATACGACCTTAAACTGTGTTGTCAGGTCAAAGCCATACGACCTTAAACTGTGTTGTTTGGTCCAACCACATGACCATAAACTGTGATGATATCATACTGGCCGCATGACGAAAAATGGCACTACATTTTGGTAACCTCCCCATAGGGGACATCACGGTGGGTATTGGTCAATTTTCATACCATTTTTCAATGCCTATTATGGCTTGATTATTGTGGAGATGCCAGGAGTTCCTTCCCTAGGCCTGTCTCCCCACAAAATAAAAACCATTCACCTTCAAAGACAAACAAGATATATCAAATGCCGCTTCTTTTGGTGTGAGGGCTAGACCTGCACGTCTCCCTTGTCCTTTGCGCAGGCACCATGTCATGCCATGCCACCTCTCAATAACTACGTATGGCTTGATTCTCACTCTTATGAGATACATAGGAGAGCTTGGGCACTTCCCCACGGGCCCAGCCTGACTTTTTGTGTTCGGTCCCTCGGCCTAAACACGTCCCTAAGAGCACATAGTAAGCAGGGCCTTGCCCCCATTCACATCGAGTTTCACAACCGCTTTACCGTGTGTCTCCCATTCCCCTAAGATCTGGGTCCGAGTTCTAAGACCTAAATCTAAGATCCTTTCACGGTCCTACATGACCCTAAACTGCATTTTTTCCTATATCTGGTCCCCCATTGGTCCGAGCTCTAAGACCATAAACTAACATCTCTCAAGAACTACGTGTGGCTTATTCTCATTTTAATGGGATATGTAGGAATTCCTGGACATTTCGTCTTGGGTCCAGCCCCAGGGATTACCAAATCCCGTCCCTCCTTACTGTCGGTCCCTCGGCCTGACTTCTTGGGGAGTGGTGTAGTTGTGACATCTACCCCGAATAAGTTTGGGGTGCCCCATAGTGATGGTGGGAAGCGACAGTTCTCTCACCAGAGAGGTCCTGTATAAAAACTGGGACGATCCGTGATCAGGTTGGTACGTCCGCCTAATACGCCTCTGCCACGGTGGCACAATTTTGGGAGTGTTGGACTCTGTTCGAACAAATCACCACTCAAATTTCCATGCTTTGAGTACCCCTTTATTCCGATCCTCATCCTTTTTCATTTTCGGTGGGACCCCCTAATAGTATGGATGATAGACCTATGGTCCGCCTACTATCCTGGGCCAACGTCCCGGAGGACTGGTCATGTTTGATGGGACCCCCTAACAGTATGGATGATAGACTTTGGTCCGCCAACTTCCACAATATGGATGATAGAAAGTTGGTCAGCCTATTGTAGCAATATGGATGATAGAACTATAGTCTGCCTGCTGTCCTGGGCCAACGTTCCAGAAGAGTGATCGTCGATTTTTGAGATAGGCTTCGTGTTTCGAATATGGTCAGCGGTCAGCCCTCATTTATTTTCCCCATTTTAGGCCAATGCGATATGGAGACTGTGTTTCAGCCATGGTTAACAGTTATCCTCCATCTCTGCACCCCATTGTGTTCCGAATTCAGGTAACGTGATTCACTCTTTTCATTTCCCTATGTTCGGATGAATTTCAACGCCCTCGGAATTTCCCCGCTCGTGTGTTAGGGAACGTGGAGGAGACGATAAATCGATCGGTCTGAGGTCCCCTCCCGTCACCTGGACCTCCCTCTTCTCCTCAGAAATCCAGGCCCGAGTTCGGATGCCTGAAGCTTGGTTAATGCCCCACAGTTGGACGAAATGATAACACAAGCATCCTTTACTTCCCGCGTTGGGTGTGACCCACAGGATCTTAGGGGTGAGTTGTTATTCATTTTAAAATTATGGTGAGCATATTAGACCAAAGGTACAGATAAATAGATTGGTCCATACATGGGTCAAAATGTTGAGCAGTAAAAGAAAAAGGTTCATGAGATGGCTGAAACAAATCCCTTAAGGATCAGCGTGCTGGATCGATCTTTCCAATGTTGTTACCCTTTGGCTGGTAGCCTCCAGGACTACTTCTCGCTCCTTGAAGACTCTCTCTTCATCAGCAGCCACAGAGCGCAGCTCGCCAACCCCGGCATGTGCCTATGCCTGCTCGGTTTGAAGTATGACCATCTGGTGACTCGCTTCCGTCATTTGTTCTTGGGCGTCATCCAGTTGGGCCGTCAGTTGTTCCACGAGCTCAAAGCATGTTGCAATGAAGGCCTCCTTCTCTTCCATCTTCCCTTCGATGCACCGGAACTCTCGCTCCGCCCTCATAAATTCTCGGGTGCTCGCCGATCTTTCCCGACACTGGGCAATGTCGGTGCGCTGGCTTCTCTCGCGTATCTTCTTGGCCATGTAATCACGGACCTTCAGATGAAGGCGCTGAGTGTCAGACCCTCTGGCGCACAGGAAACATAGCCAGGTCTGGAGTGACCCCATCCGCCTCATCCAATCCGACTGGGGATTCCTGAGAAAGCGCTGGATACACTTCCACCCTTTGTGTCATGTCATCCGGCTCTCCTCGGCCGCTTCTGAGTCTGAGTCATCTACCTCCTCGGGATCAGTGGACTGATACATAGGAAAGATAGCCAGCAGGTCGGCAGCAGGATCTGCCTCAGGGATGTCTTCATGAGGAACAGGATCCTCGATGTCCGGGCGACCTTCCTCTCTCGCCCCAATAGCGACGGTGCCTCCATCATCTTCCGGCCTCACCTCAAGTACAGCGCCGCTGATGTCCTCCACCCCCTGCTCACCAATTTTCAGGGCCGACTCAGTGCGGGGATCATGTTCTGGACGAGGTGGTATGTCTGCCACTGGTCTGCTCACGGACGGCCCGGGCTCAGTAACCCGATGAGCCTCCAATATTGAGATCACTGCGCAAGGTGTACCCTGATTAGTTGGGATCTTTTGATAATAAGCACCAGTGGTGAAGCATGGGACTTACAGAAACCCAGAGCGTCGGCCTCCAGTGTTCCGGCCGCTACGGTAGCTACCATGATAGGAGACCCCTCAGCGCTTGTTAGTTCAATGATGGGTGTCGGATCCCCATCATGTCCCATCGGTTCCTCTCCTACCTCTATTGGGGATGCCTGATCAGCACCTAGGTGCTCCTGAGTGAGATAGAGAGATGAATTAGAAATTGCAGAAGAGAATGGACGAAGAAGGAAGATTATTAAGGATAGAGACAAACCTCAAGTATCTCGGTTATGTCGAGATCAGAGCCGACAATATCGCCGCTCTCTCGGAGACTCCCTTGGTAGGACTCCTCCTGCGACCCCTCACCTTTAGGTTCTCTTTCTCCTTCACCTTCTCCTTTATCTTCTCCTTCTCCTTCACCTTCCTTGGTCTCCTCCTCCCCCTTCGATTCATCATCACTGTTGCCTTCTCCCAGCGGCATCACGTCCAGATCATGCTCTTGGCCAAGCATCACTTTCACTAGGAAAGGTGGCTCTGCACGCCGACCCCTTTGGCGCGCGTATATGTCCATGGCCATCAGATAAGCATTCCACCGATGGAAGTTCACTCTGTCGGTAACTCGAATGAGCCCGACCTCTGGAAGCTGGATCTCGTTCTGCATTATCTTCTGTCAAACGGCTTCAATTCCCAGTGATTGTCGTAGGGTCATCCAGGCCGACCATAGTGTCGGGAAAATTGCATCTTGGGAAGGTTCGAGCAGGTATCTTATCTACTTCCCGGGCAGTTCCCTGGCCGCCTCATGTGACCCCCCTATGGGCAATGAGGTCGTGGCGGCACCATGTGATGTTCCCACTGCTGAGGTCCCGACCTGCACAGGCCTCGCTGCCTGATGCACCCCCGATTCCCCCCTTCTAGCAGCACCTTATATGCTCCCCCGTCGCCCGGTTTCCGCACGGGTAGTTTTGAGTTGCCGGAATCTCTTGCATAAAATCCCCTCAAGGTACTCAATGGTCCAGTGCTCAGCATACTCAGTTGTTAGGCCAGCGTCGACCCCGATGGGAGGAAGAGTAATGACATTGTCAGAGCCGGAAGTGGTGAACATCAACCACATCTGGCGCAGAATTCAGGGATTTTTCTCCTCCCAGACATCCGTGAATACCTTCTTCGGCATTCATTGGAGGCACCCGAATTTCCTGGCAAATCGGGATGGCACATAAGGCTCACAGATCACCTTCCCGTCGATCCGAGCCACGAGCACCCCGCCCCGGATGCTCTGAAAATACTCCTGCTGTTCTAGCAAGCCTCTCCTATTGTCTACCATCTGGCCAATCGAGGTGGGGAATGGGATGAAGTTGAAGTTGGTATGGTTACCAATGAGGATCCTCACGCCCTCCTCATTGAGCGTCATCGACGCCACCCCGGCGATGTTCAGCAGGGATGGTCGCAGGCCATTGCCCGGAGGACGGATGGCGTTTGGGAAAGTGTACCCGCCGAGATGAGCCGCCACCCAGCCATGGAAGATCTGGAAGGGGCCACATACCCTCCGAGGCGACCCCCCTCATGAGATGCATCCCAGAATGGCATACAGCTTGGCCAGTATGGGGACCCCCAATTTGAACCATTTTTTGGCGGCCATGGCGCCCGCCATCACCAATGTTGCTGAACAGATGCCCATCCTCGCATCTCGCACCGGCAGGAGCCACCTGCTCAGGAAGGTGGCAAGGAACCCGGCGTACTGGAAGTTTGGGTCTCGGGTCTCAATGACACGGTAGCCCCATGATTGGTATTTCCCCACCTCCAGGGTCCTCCAATACGACCCATCCTTGCTCCTCTGAGCCGCAGTCGAGCACCGTTTACCCCGTCCCGGCATCTAGATTGTCAGATCCTTCTCTAGGAACTGGATGAACTAGACCTTGTAGTCAATGTCCTTCATGAATTCCTTGACCCCCATCCTCTCTTTGGCCAGCTCCAATAGGTTCCATACCAGCATGGGGGCCTGTGACCTGTCTTGCCAGGTGTTCTTTGGAGGAACGAACTCGTCATATTAGTATCCCTCCATTGGGATACCTTTGATGCAGTGAACAACCCAAAGGCTGATGCCAACTTCCCCATGGTGAAGGTGGAATGTGTTGGTATCAGGATACCACCGAGTGAATAGCTCTGGCCCGAGCTTAGGTTGACGGTGGAAGTGGAACTGTGACATCCATACCGCCTTGAACAGGCCAATATGCCACAGCTCGGCCCCAAACTGGTCGCAAGTATGGCGGACCCAGAACGCCCAGGCCCACTCACTGGTGAAGTTTCCCCCGGACCTTAGGTCCTAGTCTTTCAGCTATCCCTTAGTGTCATTCGTGATGCTCTAACGGAACGTGCTTGTGTAGAGGGTCGGAGAATTATCTGTGGTAGGTTCATCCCCGGTGATGGTCCTGGTCCTCAGGTTCAGGACATATACATCCATATGTCTGGTTTCCCTGGCAGGATGGTCATTGTTGGTGACGTTGTAGCGAGGAATCTCGTCCTCCCGGGTCACCCATGACCGCGGTGTGTCCACTTTGAAGCCCAGTAGGGGAACCTCCTCCAGGATGCCAAAGTTCCAGAGTGGGGGGTTGTCAGATAAGGGATATTCCTTTTGGGCAGGGGTCAGCAGGTTGAACAAGGTTAGGTTGTTGGAAGCGATCACCTTGGCGCCATAAACCTCCTCGTTCGCCGCTATTTCGGCTCTACGAGCGGTGTCTTCCCCCTCATCAACTTGGTTTGCAGCCATCTCGAATATTTTGGGAGTTGTGAAAAATCAGGATGAAGTGCGCGAAATCGGAGAGAGTTGGGAGAAATCTGAATCTTAGGTGTGAAATCTAGGAGTTGGGCACGCAATAGGCACGCTAGGCGCAGAATATCCTGAGTAGGCGCGCAAATGAGGCTGAAATTCAGAAGGAATTACGTGCTGCCAAAGCGTTTTTACGCACAGCTGTTGACGCTCCTTTCGTTACAGAATCTAAAGATCGGAAAAGGGGAATATTTGAGCTCAAAGTGATTCAACCTTTGAAGAAAATATCAAAAAATCGACAAAGGCATGAACAGAGGATCAAAAGCACCTGTATCGCACAAGTTCTATCACTGTCGCGCAAGTCCACTTGCGCGATGCCCTTATGGTCGCGCAAGTGACTTGCGTGACCTAAGTGATAACCGCCCAATAACCGCCCAGGGTCTTCTCCTGCCTATAAATAGACCCTGTGGGCCCCCCATTCGAGAGGATATTTTTCTAGAAACTCGGATTGAATCTCCCGACGCCCAAGTCTCTTCTCAAAGCTTCCAGAACACTTCTAAGGTAATTTCTTACCTAGAACGGAAGATCTAAAGAGAGGTAGCAAGGCCTAAGTGTTGAAATTCATCAACACTTGCGTGTCTGAGTGGCCATCCCTTAAGGTAAGTGGCCACACTTGCACGTCGCCTTACTTCTTAGATAGAACTTGCGCGTCCCTTTGCTGGAAGAACCTCAAGAGGGTTCTAAGGACTTTAATAAAGAGTCGCTCAAGTATTTCAATGCTGGTTGAATATCGCGCAAGTAGCCACCATGTCGCGCAGGTATACCTGCGCGACCAATACTTGCGCGCCCCCGCAATACTTGCGCGCCTTCCAAGACTTGCACGTCCCTTCCTTTTTGGGTGCCTTTCTTGCCCATTTCACCCCTCTTAATCCATTATACCTTTCCTTTTCAAGATTCAATCTTCAATACACTATTCAAATCCATTTATGGCATGATTTCTTGATTTGAGTTCCTTATCTGAAAGGAATTATGTGGAATATCTCTCAAAACCAAGTGATTTAAATATCTTTATGTCACTAAATATAGAGAGTTCATTCATTCAACCTCATCCTTTGAGATGAGAGAATCCTTAACCTGGGTATCCTTTTCAGGAATAATCCCCAGTCATAAGTCCTCTAATATGGGCATCCTTTTTAGGAGTAAGCCCCAAGTCCCTTAATTTTTGGGCATCCTTCTTAGGAGTAATCCCCAGATCTTCTAATTTGGGCTTCCTTTTCAGGAGTAAGCCCCAGTCTCAAATATGGGCATCCTCCTCAGGAGTAAGCTCCAAACCTTAATCCTTAACCTGGGCTTCCTTTTCAGGAATAAGTCCCAGTCATAAATCCCTTAACCTGGGCCTCCTTTTCAAGAGTAAGTCCCAGTCATAATCTTGGGCTTCCTTTTCAAGAGTAAGCCCCAAGTCCCTTAAATTCTCTTTAACCAGTCCTAATTTACGTTTAATCTGGGATTCCTTCTCAGGAGTAAAACCCAATTTTTGATCCTCTCCTGATTTGGGTTTCCTTTTTAGGAATAAGTCCCAAGTTAGAGTATTCAAATCTCCATAAAGCACATATACCTTTATTGACCCTGTTCCTGGATTTTCTCCCTAAAGTAAATCCTAAAATTTATCTGGGCAGTCATACATACATAAGCCCCACATTATTTCTTATGATTGCATCTTTCATGGCCCAATTGTCTATTTTATTACCAATACCTCTTGTTTCTCACACCGAGCATGACTCACGTGAGATTAGAGTGTAAAAGTAATTGTGACATCCTTCTTTGATCCATCAATCATAAACATCATACTCCCTTACTCGAACTACGTGGGTTCTGGTTCCTTTTCCAAAACAAAGGATACGTAGGTAGCCCATCTATGGGTTCGATCCCAACTTTGAAATAATTCATGTCCTTCTGAATGACAATAAACTTCAAGTGCCCCACTGAGTGGCTTTAAAACCAGCCTGGTCATCATAATGACCAAGAGACTTTTATATAAATATTTTGAAGTATACCATTGACCAAGAATCTCTAAATAGATATAGATGATTCTCTATTGATGAAGAACCTCAAATACATATAAAAGATTCTCTAAATTTCTTACATATTTAATCATTGATTGTTAAACTGAAGTAAAGCTCATTTTATACTTGGTAATGTAATAAGGATTCACGAACATAACTTAAATCTATAAAGAGAGTCCCGGAATAGACAATAATTCCCCTCAAAAAGGTGTGATGAGTCCGGCCTCCCATCCTCTCGACCAATGAAAATTCCTAAGCCTCATCAGTTCACAAACTAATGAAGCGCCTACCTTTGGAAAGTAAGTCCATGTGGATGTAGAATCATTGGATGTTTCCGGTTCTACGAACAAACCCATTAGAAACCGATTGGAACGTTTGAATCACCCATCCAGGAGGTCATCCCCGAATTCCAAGGGAAACAAAAAATGGTGAACCCGACGTGAATCCTTAACCAAGTTAAAATGATGTTTTACCTATTTGTTAAGCCCCTATTTAAAAATCAATAAGAGGGCTAACAAAAACAATCATTGACATGTGTTCTCATCCAAAGGATGAAGTGGCTGAGTTTTATCTTGATTACGTCTATTGTATCAAATAGGCACTCTTTTCCAAGATCTTATGTATTTCCATAATGGCTGCTCTCAAATTCACATCTGTGAATACTGTTGCTACAAATACCACTGCTGCTATTCCTACTAGATCGTCATCAGATCTGAGGATGACATAACCTACTCAGCGTCTTCAATGTTGGGTATCAAATGCGCTGGTTATGGAGTACCGTAAACATGGTACCATCCCAACTCTAGAGGCTGCCCGACAGGCCCACCAAGTGAACAACTCACACAGGTCGTCCGGACAACGACGACCAGTGATCAAGAGGTAGGCGGTGCTGACTACCATCTCCAATCGTTTCGGGTCGTTATCCCCAGAACGTAATTTCCATTCGCTCCCTTACTCTGAAGAAGTGAATGAGAAGGTCCCTCAGGGCCTTAATTCAAAAAGACAGGAGCCCTCCTTGAGGGCTCCCATCAACAATCGCCACCAGACTCGTGCGGCAGTGCGCCCTCAACATGATGAGGGTACCGACTCTAGGCATTCAGCTCAGGTTCCTCGAACCCGAGCAAGCAAGACGAACCTCCAAAGGCGGAATCCAGTTAACAATGGGCTGGTTTTCATCCCTTCCATCTCCGGAGAAGTCCACCAACCTAACTTGGTGGAAAACAACGAGCAGGAACACACACCTGTCCGTTTTAATTCTTCTGTCCAACAGACTCGTCTGGCAGCACCACGCCAATCCCACTAGGCAATTCTGGCGGAGTACTATAGGCAGGAACATACACCTGCTTATACATCACCAGTTAGTCAGCAGGCTCGCCTGACTATATATGATGGATCTCGTCAACCGCGTTTGGTGAAGTGTAATCAGCAGGAACATACACTTGCTAGTACTAATCAAGCCTACCAACAGTCTCGCTTGGTAGCACACGAAGAAGTCAGTCGGAAATCTCCAACGACAAACAGGAGGCAGACTCAACTCTCTGCCTCCACACTTGATTACTGTCAGGATTTATTGACAGGAAAAGGAGGACAGGAGCAGGCACATACACCTACTCCAAGCCCGGAATGGACGTATATTCCCATTCCGGCGGCTGAAGTCACCAAGCATATTTTGTCAATGGTGAAAGAGTAGAAGCAAATTCCTGCTCATATTCTGGATGCTTGCCAGGATATCATAACAGCTTCAGCATCATCTCAAGGAAAGACACATAAATCTATCCCTATTAGTGGAGTGACACATCAACGATTCACTCCGGAACAGACACACACATCTGTTCCAGTCCAAGAGGGTTATGGGGAATACTCCCCCATATCATACGGAAAACCAAGTCAGGCACATACACCTGATTTGAGTGGAGATCGCCAGCCTAACCTGGCCATCTTTCTTGATCAGGCACATACACCTGCTCAGAGCAACCACTTTCGTCAACAAGTGGTTTCCAAAGCGAGAAAGAAGGCATCCAAGAAAAATATCCGCCCAGCACATTCAAGAGATCAAAGGCCAATTTGTAACCAGGCCTTTCTTGATGCTGGAGTTCTTGAAGCCCTCAGACATTTATCTGTTGGAATTCAAGATTCTACTCCCTCAGTTCCCAATAACGGGAACATTAATTCTGAAGGTCTTCAACAGACACTTCCTCATGAAGGCTTGCTTTGTGATAATTTGGTCAATCTTGAAGTTTCATCTTCAGATGAGAGCCACAGGAACCCTCTGTGTGGTCAGAAGACCAAGGAGAAATAGATATCATCTTTTGTTGTAATCCATTATGGTGGTCCTCCCCATAATGATGAATTTCGCTGCGAAAGTCATCTCCGCAGTAGTGATTCACATTGCCTGGAAAATACTCCAGTGGACAATGTAGTGCCGATAAATCCCTCTTATCTTGAGGCACTTTCAAATGCGAAACCAATCATGTCTAATGCTTTATCGCTAGCAAGTGAAATACTTTCTCAATCAGAAGATAGCCCAGGGTGTAGGTCATTCTCCGAACCACCCCTAAGTCATGCATCTTCTAGTTTGATCAATGATCTCTCTACCAATATTGTTGAATCCGATGAAGCAACAAGGAAACACCAACTCTAGTCAAAACAGGTAGAAGAATCTTCATTTAATGATGAAGAGGAAATGTTGAACATGAGGAAAAAACTGGCGAAAAGTGAGGTACCAGTCATGTTTTGGCCTTTGTCTGACTCCCAGTATGACATTCCAAAGATGTTGACAGAAGATGGAGTCCATGATATTCATCTCAACATATGGAAAACTCTTTGTCATTTGAAGAAGAAGGTATTATATTATGATGAATATGAAAATCATCTTAAGATAATAGAAGGGCTAAAACGTCAGATTGATTTGGCATCTCTATCAGTCTCTCGGTATCTGAAGGCTGAAAAGCAACAGAGAACCCTTCAACGTTTATGCCTTGGCGCACTAAGAAAATTGCGTCAGTTAATTTCCAATGCTCCATCTGGTGTTCATATCAGAGGATGGGGTGTTCATGGAGCACTAAATTTCACAGTGCTTTCCAGTCAGCAAAGCTCGCTGAAAATGGTCTCATGCAATGTTATTTCCCATGGCCGGCCACAGTCAATGGGTTTTGTTCATAATCAAAATCTTGCTCAAGAACAGGCTTCAACTAGTTCCTCTCAAAATCAAGCATATAGAGAAAAAGTTGTTGAATTTCTCCTACATCAAGCAGGCGAGAATATTGCACAAGCCTCTCATATAGAGCAAACACATCATCAAATGACAGAAGTTTTGGAAATCATCCAACGGTCTGTTGAACCAGGTGATAAAAGTGGATACAGGCTAATGCATCCAGCTAATTTCCGAACTAAGATTCGCAAGATCAAGAGAGCTTTTAAGAAGGTCTCAGACATGGCATGTCAAGAGCCACCCCAGCTTGTCAGACTAGGGACTCCTTTAACCCAACCCTCAGAGTCAACAAATGGGATTCGAGGAGTTGAGCGGAAGCAGCAGGAACATCCCCAGTTCACGAGACTGGGGACTCTTTCAAATCATCAATCCCCTTCTCAGAGAATGTCAGTCTTTTCTCGATTGGGAAAAAAGCCCAAAGAGGAACGAAGAGCCAAATTATCAGGAGATTCCCTCCAAGTTATAGCTCGTCAAGAAGTTCCTAAAGGATTGAATCAACAAAAGGTAATGTCTCATCAAAGACATGAAAGAAGACAATATCACAGAAATGTTGATAGAAGGGATGTGATGCATTATGCATCAATCAATGTCATCAATGTCGTTGTTGTCAATCCATCAGAGGAGGCTCACTCAGGGGACTCAGATGAAGAGCGTCTTGCTCAAGAAAATGTACAGACCGATACAAATGAAGAAGGTGTGCGTACACGAAGTCAAAGGATTACTCAGAACCTAGGTAATCCACTTCCCTCTCTCCAAAAAGTATCCAACAAAGGTAGGGGAAAGAATCAGGTTACATATCCTTCCTCTGGAGAAGTTCAATCGCTCTCATTAGAGAAAAGGTTTGCACAATAGGAGGAAGAAATGAAAGAATTAAGAAGGTTGAATGCAGAACTACTTCAGAGTAGTCTTCTTCTTAAGAATGCTGAAGTCCGACAGCTGAAGGAATTTGTTGCAGCTACTGAGATGGATCAGGAATATCCTCCTTTATCAGTACACCCTCAGTGGTCTAATCCTATGGGTCAAATTCAACAACAGTTGGTAGTGCTACCATCAGTTGCAGCACCAATCACCACGTCTGTCCAAGCTCCATTCATTGCACCTACCCAAGAGAAAATTCAACCTGATGTTTCTCAAAAGTTAATAACTACTATTGAGTCATTAACAGCTCGGTTAGAAACTATGGAGGGGAAACGGGCGCAAGTTCAACCAGAAAAGAAAGTTTATCCTGAATGGGTAGATTCAATTTCTCCTCCATCCAGTTTTGGAAACCCTGTTTTCCCTAATTTCAATGGATCAGGCGACCCTGAACAACATTTGACGCATTACGTGTCTTTTTGTGATCCTATGATGGGAACTCCAGAGCAGCAAGAAGTGGTGAAACTCAGATGCTTCGTGCGAACCTTGCAAGGACCAGCTTTTTTTTGGTATACAAGCTTGCAATTCCGGTCAATCATCGGATGGGAGGATCTTCACCAAAAATTCCTTCTTCAGTTCAGGTCAACTTTTCCAAAAATGACAGTTTTCGATCTTACAAACTGCAAGAAAAGGGAGAATGAAATAGTCTCTGATTTCATTGCTCGCTGGAAGGGATTAACATATTCCCTGAGTTTAGCACTCCCTCAGGAAGAGCTATTACCAATCTGTGTGGCAAATTTGTGTGACGAATTACGCACGCCATTGATCCCTGTGAAATACACAAGAGGGTTTCAAGACCTTACTTCAATCGCTCAGCATATTGAAGATTCCCTTATACAGGCTAAGGTTAAATCTCATGTAATTCCATCAGCTCCAGGAAGGAGAATGGGTAAAGCAGAAAATGCTACAGTTATGCTTAAACAAGCACCTGTACCTATTTCTACTTCAAAACCTTCATCTTCTCGAAGGGATCCACCTCTTAAACGCCAACAACAAAGGCTGTTTCGTCCAATTGATCAAAGAGATCAACGATGAAAACAATTTGAGGATTTGAAGAGTAAAACATACTCTTTCCGAAATGAGCAAGTTCCTGGTTACTTCATTTCATCTCTGGAAAATAATTTGGTTCAATTACCAGTGCCCAAGAGGCCAAACAAGGAAGGAGATGAAGACCGTCCCAATTATTTTCCCTTTCATCAAATGTTGGGGCATCCCATCCAGGAGTTTTTTGTCTCTAAAGACCTCCTGCAAAAGATGGTTGACTTGGGACAAGTCAAGTTGAAAGGTTCTTCGACTCAGGTAGCATGTGTTACTGCTACAGTTCCAGAGGAGGAAGGTGAATGGCAAGAAGTCAAAAGCAGAAATGCACAGAAGTATGATGATTGGATGGTCATAAAGACAATCAACCGGACACATGCCATTTTGAGAACACAATTAAAGAAACCAATTGTGTCTTCTGCCATGAATATTGCGGTAAAACCCTCTTCGTCAGAGGGAAAGTCCTCAAAGAAACGGTTTGATTCAAAGAAGAAAAAAGAATCAGAAGAAGATGAGTATGTTTCAAAGCCTAAATTGTCTTTGACTCTGGCAGACTTTATGTCATCTACTTCAAAACCACGGGCACCGCCCCATAAAACGGCACAGCCTAAACAGGCTAGTCAGGCAGAGTCTTTATTAGACGAAGAGTTAATCTTCGGTTCTGTTAATATGATTCAATTAACAGATCCGTATTCCAGTCGTAATTTCAATTTTGATGAGCCTGAATTCCCTGTATCAAATAATGGAATCCGAGGAAGTTCCAGAGGTTTAGGATATAGGGGAAGACGTGGATCTTTCCGAAGCCACTACTCCAATTCTACCCCTGCTAGCACTGTGTATGCAGCAGAAACTCGTGGTAGAGCCCTTCAGCGAGCTCAAAAAGAACAAGCAAGTTTTTCTGCCAATAGTCAACTCAGTCTTGGCACAATTATTTTGGAAGACTGATTGAAGATTCCATCTTCTTTATCTCAGCAAGTAAATGGATCTAATCGGTCTAATCTTCCAAAACCAAGGATGTTGCCAACTTCTATCCCAATACAAGATGCATCAGATTCCAAAGCATCTACTTCCAAGGTACCTGCTAAACCGCATATTCCTGTTGGGAAATGCAGACCTTTAGATCAAAAGTATGATATATTGAAACACTTGGACCAAGTACTATCCAAGTTATCAATTTTGGATGCTTTGAATCTGTCAAAAGATCTTCGGGAAGCACTCATCGAAGCTTTGTCAAGTCCTCAGGAGTTTGAAGCTGAAATTGCTGCAGCTGAAGTCTATCACATAGAGAATAATCCTGCAGAATGCCATGCAGTAATATCTTTTACTGATAAAGATAAATATGATGTTGTTCATAAGCACATAAAATCTCTGTAATTATCTGGAAAAGTCAATGGTGTAGATATCCGAAGAGCTTTCATTGACAATGGTTCAGGAGTCAACCTCATGCCCATTCGTACACTTCGTCGATTGGGCCTCACGGAATCTGATTTATATCCTTATACCATGATGTTACAAGGATATGATAAAAATGAACAAGAACCACTGGGCGAAGTTACACTCAGAACTTAGTTTGGAGATCTTGTATCCAATTTGGATTTCATGATTATTGATCAAGACTCATCTTTCAGCGTCTTGCTTGGAAGACCCTGGCTACATCATCATGCAGTTATCCCTTCATTATACCATCAATGTCTCAAATACTGTTTCAATGGTCAAGTTGGAACATTGTATGGTGATAAGACCCCGTTCAAGACATGTGAATCTCAATACATTGAGGCGGAATTTTATCACATGAAGGGAAGAGAGAAATATACAATGAAGTAAATTACCAAAGTTAATGCTCCATATGGTTTGGAGAAGATTACAATAAATCCATTTACACATGTGAGTACAGATTATGTGTTACCTATCAGTAAAATTGACAAAATAAACCCAAATCAAAATAATCTTATGGAAATATCCATAATGTCAATTACGGAAATCGATCCAGACAACATGGGAGAAATTGGTCACCTACCAAACAGTGATGAAAGCACAAGTGGTGACGTCTTCATTTCATCTGTTGAAATCCAACAGGTCTATACTTTGCCAATCAGTCCAGAAGAAGTTATAGCAACATCAGAGGTGAATAATTATGTCAATTCTCAATCCATCATCTCCTCTTTATTTCCCAAAGAATTCCCTTTATCATCAATAGGGTCGGAAATGGAAGCTTCTTCTTCAAAATGTGCAAATTTTGACATCTCTTCTGATCATGAAAATTTCGTTTTGTCATCTACTATGAAAGTAGAAACAGAAGAAATAGAACATGATGAAGAGGAAGAGGAAGATCTTAGAGATGCTCCTCCAGCATTTGAAGAGGGTATCTCTACCACTGTGGATGAACTCAGAGAAATAAATCTGGGTATAGAGAAAGATCCACGCCCCACTTTAATTAGTGCGGCCATGACCCTTGAAGAGCAAGAAATGTATACTTCTTTTCTAAAGAAAAATAAAGATATTTTTGCCTGGAACTATACAGAAATGCCTGGGCTTGATCCTGATGTTTCTACTCATCATTTGGGTTTACCAAAAGAACATCGAGGATTTAAGCAAGCCGCGAGAAGAACACACCCAACTTATGCTTCCAAAATTGAAGCTGAAGTGGATAAGCTGATCAAAGATAACTTCATCAGAGAAGTTCAGTATCCCAAGTGGTTGGCTAATATTGTCCCTGTAAAGAAGAAGAATGGACAAATTAGGGTTTGCATCGATTTCAGAGATCTTAATCGTTATTGTCCTAAAGATGATTTTCCAGTTCCAATTACAGAACTCTTAATTGATGCGACGGCTGGCTATGAAGTACTTTCCTTCATGGATGGATATTCCGGATATAATAAGATCTGAATGGCCCCAGAAGATGAGGAATCTACAGCCTTCAGAGCCCCTCAAGGATTTTTTTTGTTACCGGGTGATGCCCTTTGGTTTAAATAATGCAGGTGCAACATATCAACGCGTCATGCATCGTATCTTCAAACCTTTCTTAGGGAATTTTGTTGATTTCTATGTAGACGATTTGGTGGTTAAATCCAAACAACGTTCTAATCACTTGTCTGATTTGGAAGTCATATTCCACAATCTTCGACAACATAATTTGAAGATGAATCCCTTAAAATGTGCTTTTGGGGTAACCACAGGAAAATTCCTCGGCTTTATTGTATGCCATCATGGTATTGAAGTCGATCTTAAGAAGACCAATTCAATCCTTGGTATGTCACCTCCTCAGAATTTGAATGAATTAAGAGGACTTCAAGGAAACTTAGCCTATATTCGGCGTTTCATCGCCAATTTGGCAGGAAAAAGTTTACCCTTTACCAAATTGTTGAAAAAATGAGTCACTTACCAGTGGACTGAAGAATGTCAAGAATCGTTTGATGTTCTCAAGAAATACCTCCTGAGTCCACCAGTACTCATGCCACTTGTTGAAGGAAGACCATTTATCCTCTATGTGACAGCTCTAGAGCGATCATTGGGGGCCTTTCTTGCTCAAAATAATGATGTTGGGAATGAAAATAGCCTCTACTATCTCAGTAGAACTATGCTTGAAGCAGAAACCCGGTATTCAAGTATTGAGAAGTGCTACCTGGCATTAATATTTGCAGTCCAGAAACTGAGACACTACATGAAATATCACGAGGTCCAATTGGTATCTCGCAATAATCCACTCAAATTCATCCTTAGTCGTCCAATGCTTGCAGGACGTCTAGCAAGGTGGGCAGTTATTTTGCAGCAGTTCGACATTCAGTATGTATCTCAAAAGGCAATAAAGGGCCAAGCTATGGCTGATTTCCTGGATGAACATCCTTCAGTGGAAGACACGTCTTCAGATATTGAACTCCCTAATGAGGAAGTTCTCTCTATTCAAGGGAGTCCTCAAACATGGGAAATGTATTTTGATGGTGCTTCCAGAAGTCCAACGGTGATGAAAATGGAAAATCCTAAATTCAACAAAGTTGGTTTATGAATTGTACTCATTTCTCCAGATAAGGCATTGTTACCTTATTCCTTTTTATTGTGGGAAGGTGGTACTAATAATGAAGCCGAATATCAAGCTCTTATCACAGGCTTGGAGTTAGCGCTTCTAGTACAAGTGAATCACTTAAAGGTGAAAGGTGATTCAGACCTAGTAATCAAACAAGTCAATGGGGATTATGCCATCAGAAAAAAAGAATTAATTCCTTTGTATGATTATGTCAGAGAGTTAATGGTGGAATTCCCTTCAGAACCGACATTTTCTTATGTCCCAAGATCACAAAATGCTCAAGCTGATGCGCTGGCTAATATAGCCACAGCTCTAGCAGATCCAAATCGGGACGAGACAACCATCAGTATTGCCCACCGTCGTGCAATTTCACCTTATGTTCAATCCAGAATAGAGCAAATTAATGAAATTAGTCTCATTCCTGAACCGTATGGTCATACTACAGGATGGATGTCACCTATCAGGGAATACCTTCAAAATGGAACACTTCCACCTGATAGAGCCGAGAAAGAACAAATCCGGCAACGTGTGGTCAATTTTACTCTTTATGATAGCCCAAACCACCTAGAGAAAATTCTCTACAAACGTGGTTTTGATGGAGTTCTCTTCAGATGCATTGATGGTGAAGAGAAAATGGCTGTCATGAAAGAAGTGCATGCAGGAGTCTGTGGTGCCCACCAGTCTGGACATAGATTGTCTGATCAAATTTAAAGGCTTGGATACTTTTGGCCTTAAATGATACAAGATTGTGTTAATTTTACAAAGAAGTGTCATTCATGCCAAGTACATGCCAATTTCATTCATCAAACTCCAGAGTTGCTTCATACAGCTAAATACTCGTGTCCATTTGCCACATGGGGAATGGATGTGGTGGGACCTTACCCTTCAGCTACGGCCAAGCAGTTTAAGTACATTCTTACTGCTACTAATTTCTTTTCCAAATGGGCAGAGGCAGTACCTCTCAAAGAAGTTAGTTCTAAATGCATTGCTAGCTTCATCAAGTCTAACATCATTACTAGATTTGGTGTCCCTCATACCATATTTACGGACAACGGTACCAACTTCTGTTCTTCTGAGGTGAAGAAATTGTATCAAGAATATAACATTAAATCCAACCATTCATCTCGGTATCATGCGGCGGCCAATGGCCAAATAGAAGCCTTTAACAAGACTCTTTCAAATATACTGCAAAAGATGGTGGATAAAGATAAGAGGTCATGTCCTGATAAACTCTTTCATGCTTTATGGGCTTATCGAACTACCACCCTCAATGCAACACGGTCAACTCCATATTCATTGGTATATGGAACAGAAGCAGTCTTGCCAATTGAAGTTCAATTTCCCTCACTTAGAGTAGCCATTTGTGATCAGTTATCTACAGATGAGAAATCCCAAAAGCGATTGAATGAATTGGAACGGTTAGATGAGAAAATATTGTGCACTTTTCACCATTTGGAAATCTATCAGAATCGAATAGCACGAGATTTTAACAAAAAAGTTTGTCTTCGCTCATTCATTCAGGGAGAATTGGTATTAGTTCTCAGAACTCCAATGATACCAGGAAAGAAACCTCCCAAGCTTGAGCCAAAATGGGAAGGACCTTATTCAATAAATAGGGTCTACTCCAATGGAGCTTATTCATTAATTTCGATGGATGGAGAAATCATTACTACTCCAACTAATGTCAGATTTTTTAAGAAGTATTTTGTATAAACTACAAAGTATTCACCCTTTTGTCCCCGCAACATGACACTAAACTGTGCGGCACCAGTTTGTCCTTGCTATATGACGTTAAACTATACAGAAATGGTCCAGTATGGCCTTAAACCACAACTTCGTCCCACACGATGTTAAAACTATGAAAAAGTTCCCTAAAAAGTCTTGTATGACCTTAAACTACACCATGGTCCTGTATGACGTTAAAGTGCACCATCCATGGTCCATGCATATGACCCTAAACTATTTAAAATTCCCTTATGTCCGGAAAGACGTTAAACTACAAAATCATCAAAGGTCCTGTATGGCCTTAAAACAACACCACCGTCCAGTAAGACATTAAACTGCACCATCCACGGTCCATTTATATGACCTTAAACTATTCGCCCTTTTGTCCAACATGACAATAAACTGTAGAAAAAATACCCAATGCGTCCAACATGACGTAAATGGTGTGTTAGTTTGTCCTTACTGCATGACATTAAACTGCGCAATCCCCCTTTTTTGTCCAACATGACATTAAATTGTATTGTCCCCACCATCCTAACTACATGACGCTAAACTGTACAGAAAGTCCTTGATATGTCCTACATGACATTAAACTGTATTTTGTCCCTGCTACATGATACTAAACTATGCATCACCAATAGTCCTAACTGCAATACTTTAAACTGCATGGTCCCTTTATATGTCCTACATGACATTAAACTATGCATCGTTAAGGTTGTTGTTACATCTTGTTTCTCACACTGAGTATGACTCACGTGGGCTTAGAGAAAACCTCAACCGTAACACTCTCTTTGGGCCGCTAACCATGTATAAGTCCCAACAACATTTTTTTTTTAGGTCGATGTCCCCAAGAACAACTTGATCATTAATTCATTCTTTAATTGAACTACACGGACTTTGATCCTTGCCTTCCAGACTGAGTACGTAGGCAACCTCCCAAGGTTCAAGCCCAAAAAAAACAATCTCTTCACTTTGGTTCACCTTCATCTCATACGATGTTGATTTGTGAAACCGCCTTTAGAATCAATATCTTTACATTTGATTCACTTTTGTCCTTGTTATACGACGTTAAACTACACAAAACTTTTGTCCGGTATGAAAATAAACTACAATACTATTTGATTTCCTCATTTGAGAGGGAACCATTATTTAAGTTGATTTTTCAATCATGTTTCATTTCAAAAGACTACGTGCATACATGGTAATGCCTAAACTTTTTATCTCGGGTTAAACCATCATTGTACTATAGTCCCCTTTCACCCTTCACATGTACAAACCAAATTTATACAAAGGGTAGTTCTAGAACTACGTGGACTTGATTCTCATCCTTATGGGATACGTAGGAACATTCGAGTGTCCCTCGAATCCAGTCCCAAGTCTTTTGGGCCTAACCCCAAATTTCACTTTCAGTCTCTTAGCTGAAAAGTCCTCATGAAAACACACAATGTGTATTCATTATTATGGTCCGAAATCTATGACCCTAAACTAAGATCTCTCATACTTTCGTCCTGCACGACGTTAAACTGCATTTCAAGAACTATGTATGGCTTGATTCTCATTCTTATGAGATACGTAGTGAAGTCCAAAATTTCAATTCAGGACCCAGCCACAACATAATTATGGTTATCATTGACCTATGTATCTCTATATACATTGGACAATACCCATCTTTATGTGTTATAATCCTAACCTTAAATATTTTCAGATCTTCATAACCCTTTTCATGACTTTTAGTCACAAAAATGTCAAACTTCTGAGAATTCTTTTGCCTGACTATGCAGTACGTGCCCATAGGTGGCCTTGCATAAACAGTCCACATAACAGACTTGTCAGCCGAAAGATACTATTTATTTGACTATGCAGCCAATGCCCTTAGGTGGCCCTGCATAATTTAACCCCCTAACGGGTTTTTTGTATAATGGTAACTTCATCCTTGAGAAGAATGTCTCTTTTGTCCTTATTTGTCTTAAATGACGGTATGTAGGGATCTGCAAAAAAATAGCCATCCTTAACATATTTGTCCCATGTCCTTTTTCATGATCTGAAAGTATTCAAGTCTATGGTTTATACTCTCCATATTATCTTTCCCTACATTTGGGTCAGACCTTCGTAGGAGTGATATTTATTCAATTCTTCGATATTCTTGATCAGAAATATCTTCTCCATATTCAAGTACCTCTTTCCATACAACAAACTCTATACTTTGGAAGATTTGAATCTCCATAAACATTCACTGGCTTTTAGCACTAGGAAAGTAAATTTCTGAGAGTTCTTTTTGCCTGACTATGCAGCATGTGCCCATAGGTGGCCTTGTATAAACAGTCCATATAACAGACTTGTTAGCTGAAAGATGCTATTTATTTGACCATGCAGCCAATGCCCTTAGGTGTCCCTGCATAATTCAACCCCCTAACAGGTTTTGTTAAATAATAGTAACTTCATTCTTGGAAACTACTTCTTCTAATGTCTTTTAGCTCTTTTTCATATCATTCCTCAGATTCAAATATTCTTAAGCCATAGCTTACATATTTTCTCTCATACTTGAGTATGGTAATATTTTTTCAGATAAATTGTCAAGGAATTGAATCAATTTTAATCCATTTTGGTCAAAGATATTTCGACCTTAAACATTAGCCCCTTTATGTCCGGCATGCATGACTTTAAACTGCCCACAAAAGACAAAGGAACTCTGAATAAAAGTCAAGTTCCAACTCACTAAATATACATTTTTGTATGATTTAGGTAATATTGAGCAATTAAAAGGTTCAAAGTTTGTAGGGTTATTTGTAATAATCCTAGTAAAAATCAAATTATGCTTACTAGGCCCATTGGTTTAAGTAAATTTGAAGCAGGTAGTGAAAGAATGTAGGTACAAATGATTGAAGATGAAAGTGTTTTTCATTGATACACAAGAGTTAGAAGGACATCCACAGACTGGAGTCTCTTCTCTTTTTCAAGAATTACAAGAGTCTTTCAACATAAATCTTCATTTGATTTACGGCATACTGAGATTTATCAGCAGTTACTTGAAGCTCGTGCACTTGACCAGCTTCACTCTTTTCAGCTTGATGAAGTGCCTTCTTAGAATCTGCAATGGCTTTCATGCCATTCATATGAGTTTCATCCAATGATTTATTAAGCTGATCAAGTTCCCCAATAACAGCATCTAACTGTTGCTGGAGTTGCACCTGCTGGACGACTTTTTCTTTGATTTTATGCTTCAGCTCCTTCATCTTGGCAGCATAATCAGCTTCATCTTGGGATACCGCAGCCTCAAATTCGCCTATGTTGACTGACAGTTTCACTCTGATCAAATCTTCGCGACTTTTTTGCGCCTGATCCCTCCTGAAAATGATTTGTTTCACCGTGGCGTGGATCTTTTCATATCCAAAACCACCAAGTCCTATTATAACAAATTGGGATGACAATCGAGGAATTTTCGATGGTAGCTCTTCTAAAGGCACCCCAGATATGATGTTCCATATGTTGTTCCATGCCTTACGTCGTGAAAAGTTGAACGCTTTAAGCATCTATGGATCTGATTCAACATCATCGTCGGAGGGGGGCATGTAATCTGGAATTAATGCACTTAAAGAAGTGCCCTATCCTGCTTTTTCCCCCCTGATTTGTGCTTCTTCACTTTCAATTCCTATTGGGGCAGAGTTTGAGGCCTCACCTCCGGATCTAGTCATTGCAGTTGATGGCCCTGCATGATTAATTGAAAGATTTAGTTAGCTTCAAAGGATAACAAAAGAATAGATTGTCTTGCGAATAAAGTACAATCACAAATATTGTTATCCCTTACCCAACGATGGTTCAGCAACCTCAGAAGACTTCTCCCCATCTTTCCCGGTCTCAACAGGATTTTCAAGATGGGTCTTAGTAGGGTTTATTGGGTTTATCTCTACTTGAGCTAATGTTTCTGCAATGGTAGGGTTGACATCAATGTCCACACCCTCTTCAGGCATTGGCAGTTCAGAAGCTTCTACGGAAGAAACTGCATATTGTTTTCAGTCATGGTTAGAAGTGTAAATTTTTTAAAAAAAATTGGGTGAAGGGTAGCACTCACGCCCAAGGTCTTCTAAATCACATGACAACTTAGCATGATCATAAAATTCTTCTAAAGTCATTCCTTGATTCATCATTTCATCCAATGATATTTTAGAATCCTGGTTAGTCTCACCAGTGGGAGCATTTGCTACATCTTCTTGCTGACTTGCATCCTGCAACCCCTGACCCTGGACAGCGTCTTCAGCAGCAGGAGGGATACTGGGAATGGATGCTAGCTCTTCTCCAGGAGCAGCCAAGTCATCTTGGGTCTATGATTGTTCTACAGCACCCTCCACGGCCTTTGAAGGAGGATCAGTCCCTTCCCTCAAGGGGGAAATTGAAGAAGCCCCTACAATCCTCATAAATATGAGTAACCATGTGATTATGGGTATAAACTCATGATTGTTCGAAGGACTTACCGCTGCTAATGAAGCGTTTAGCTGTGGATTTCCTCCTTCGTTGCCTTTTCTTCTTTTTTTTGGAGTATCAGTAGTCTCCCTTATAGGCACTTGGATTGGCGAATGGAAGGCTATGTCTAGCGCCTCATTCATGGCCTGCTGTCCTGGAGATATCTCGCCTGGTTCGTGAGGAGAATCAGTAGTAGCCCCGATAGCAGTACCACCAGGGCTATACTATGGCGAAGGAACCCCAGTTCCTTTCTTTTCAAGCTACGAGATGAAGAAAATAACTTCCTTAAGTAACAAAGTTTCAACTGAAATCAAGTTGCAAAGAAAATAAGGAAAGAAAACTTACATCTTCAGGAGCCACGTACTCTTGCCATTCCTCATCTCCAGAACCACCAGCCCCATCAGTGGTGCCATGATCAATCATTTCCTTCACCCGCCTGGTGATAGGAACAAAGTCATTAGTGGCATATATGAGCATTTACAGCTCTCTGATGTAAGCTCGCACTTCATTGGGGTTATCTTCATATTGAAGATTTTTAGAATCCATAAGATTTCCTATTCTAGGAAGTTGTAGGCCCTTACACAAATCCAGCCAGGCGGTCTCAGTACCAAAATATAAGCCCTGCCATAGCTGAACAGCCTCTGGTCTTAGATATGAAGGCTGTGAGGAAGGTCCTACAATTTTTGACTTTAATTTCTTCCCAGCTCCTGCAGCTACAGATAGAGAATAAGAAAGTAATACTTATTGCTTTATAAAGTGGTAGTGATTAAAATTACTACAATGAAACAACTCACCAGGAGTTGATGGAGTGGGTCTTTTAATTCTGGCCGGAGGATTATATCGGGCATGAAACCGCTTTGCTGCCGGTTGTGCCACATCATCCCCATAATGATAATCTGGTGAATCAGTTCTAGAAGAGGAGTTTGTTGAACCAATTTCAGGTGAGGAAGCATCACCTTCATGAGGAAGGGTTTCTTTCTCTACAGTCCTCTTCCTCTTTCCCACTTGATATACTGGGTGATTCAATATCCCTTTGGGGTATGATGTTATCCAGTGTTCGGAATAATATGTGGTCAAATTATGTGCCGCTTTTTCAACTAGTAGATCAAATACTGCCCCAGTCTTCTCTCTTGATGTCAACAGCCATAGTTGTCGAGCAACCATCAGATGTTTCTCTAACCTGACATGTACCGGAGGGGATACAACAATCTGTTGTATACATTTGAATTGGCGTGCAAATCTATATGGAGCATAGGCCTCACATATGATCTCTCCATCAATCCTGGCTACTAACACACCATCCCTGCAAGCTAGCATGTATGCCCTCAAATCCAAATGGGTTGTCCCATCATCAACAAACCGCCCGGATGGCGGACTTCCATAGGGAAAGAAGTTGAATTCCTTAAACATGCTCAGCCTCACTTTCATTTCATAACCATTAACATCTAATGGAGCAATTCCAGAGAATGCTTACACTGACGGTCTGAAGGAGCTTCCAGGAATTTGTAATCTATTCTGTACATTGTAAGTCCTGAAGTGAGTGGCGATCCATCCCCACAAAACTCGGAATGGTCCCACTATTCTTAAATAATATTTATCCATAAATACATGAAGTAAACTCCTGTGAATCTTTGCTAAAATGGGGGTATCTAACCCAACCATTTTTTCCTCAGCCAACTTTGCCGCAATGACGAAGGTCCCTGGCCTAACGCCTCCCTTCGAATCCGTGACTAGAAAGAGATAAACACTGAGCCACATTTCCAAGAAACCCGCCAGATGAGTCTTCTTTGGAATTCTTTGATTCACTTCATATCCCCACTTTTCAAACTCTCCTGCTTCTAGAGTTGGCCAGAATGTGCCAGGAGCTCCTCTCTCCTCAGGTTTTGGAAAGGTGACAGGACGTTTGGGCCTGGTATCCTTGGATTTCTTTTTCTTGGATCCTTTTTCTTTTAGTTCCATCTCTTTCCTCTAAATGAGAAATACATTCATCCATTCTTCCGGATGAATATATTTTCTAAAATGAGTTAATGAGGTCTCTGAACTCTTGAGCCTATGGAAGATCTTAAATAATTCTCGAGCTAAAGCAGGAGTTTTCTCCGAATCATTCCAAGTCACCTTGGGAGGAATGAATTCATCATACATATCGCCCAAAATTAGAGCCCATAAGATCTTGTGGACATCCCAAAAACTGATACCTACTTCTCCATAAGTCGGATGAAAAGAATTAGTTGCTGGGATCCAGTGGCTGAGTATCTCTGGCATGAAGTTATCATGTCTGTAAACATATGTTTGCCCAACCCATACAGCCTTGTATATTGCAGCTCTCTTCAGATCCTCGATAAACTCTGCGCAGGTCTGTCGCACCCAGTATGCCCACATCCAAGTTGGCTTCACACCTCCCCCAGGATGGAAGTCCCAACTTTTCTTCCAGCCTTTGGATTGATCCATCTGAGCATTTCGGAAGATCGAAGGATGACAATGTGGTTGAAGCTCAGGTGTATGTTTTTTCAGATCTGCTGTGCAAGGTCTATGATGCATCACATAGTCCTTCTCCACTATTCCATCATTTATAAATACTCCTCCACCTGAGATATTTGCTGAAGCAAAGTTTATATAATTCTGAAACCACGAAAATGGAAGATAATTCTTTACTTCTGGAATAGTTACTTCTTGTAGATGACCATAGCCATACAAAGGTAGATAAGTGCTTTGAGGAAAATTGAGATGATATTTCTTCAGATACTTAGCCAAATTCGGAAGAGTGCTATCTTTGATAGTATAATAATCATGGCCAATGATGCTCATCATATCATATATCCTCTTGCTAGCCAGTTCATCAATTAATCCGGATCTAAGAGCCATTAATTCTGCACAAAAGTTGAATAAATTAATTCATAAATGGATTGATTTTCCACAAACTTTGTGAAAGAAATAAAAAAAATGGCTAAGGCATTAAGGCGCGCAAGTATGGAGATGTCGCGCAAGTGTTACATGTGTCGCGCAAGTTTTTGTCGCGCATGTATCACGGCTCAAGTCCTATTAACTTGAGAGTAGCGCGACAGTGAGGAAACAGTGGAAAAAAGAGACTTGCGCGGTGAAGATAGATTGCGCGGCGAGAGCTCGATAAATTCAGGATCAGATGCTATACGCGGCCAAAGCTGTGTATTTATAGGCCAGGAAGCCTATCTGCGCGCCGTATAGAGTGCGCTCAAAGCCTGCGCGATGCAAACTTACGCGCCACCCTCTATGCCCTGAAGACTTGCGCGCCCCCTTTTTTTTTGGATGTATTCGATTTCCTCAGAGTCAAATCCTCTATTTCTCTCCGGATCCAACTCTGAGGGGGGACTTTTGTTGACGCTCCTTTCGTCACAGAATCTAAAGATCGGAAAAGGGGAATATCTGAGCTCAAAGTGATTCAACCTTTGAAGAAAATATCAAAAAATCGACAAAGGCATGAACAAACGATCAAAAGCACCTGTACCGCGCAAGTTCTATCACTGTCGCGCAAGTCCACTTGCGCGATGCCCTTATGGTCGCGCAAGTGACTTGCGCGACCAAAGTGATAACCGCCCGGTAACCGCCCAGGGTCTTCTCCTGCCTATAAATAGACCCTGTGGGCCCCCCATTTGAGAGGATCTTTTTCCAGAAAATCGGATTGAAGCTCCCGATGCCCAAGTCTCTTCTCAAAGCTTCCGGAACACTTCTAAGGTAATTTCTTACCTATAACGGAAGATCTAAAGAGAGGGAGGAAGGCCTAAGTGTTGAAATTCATCAACACTTGCGCATCTGAGTGGCCATCCCTTAAGGGAAGTGGCCACACTTGCGCGCCGCCTTACTTCTTTGATAGAACTTGCGTGTCCCTTTACTGGAAGAACCTCAAGAGGATTATAAAGGCTTTAATAAAGATTCTCTCAAGTATTTCAATGCTGGTTGAATATCGTGCAAGTACCCACCATGTCACGCAGGTATACCTGCGCGACCAATACTTGCGCGCCCCCGTAATACTTGCGCACCTTCCAAGACTTGTGTGCCCCTTCCTTTTTGGGTGCCTCTCTTTCCCATTTCACCCCTCTTAAGGCATTATACCTTTCCTTTTCAAGATTCAGTCTTCAAGACACTCTTCAAATCCATTTATGGCATGATTTCTTGATTTGACTTCCTTATCTGAAAGTAATTCTGTGGAATATCTCTCAAAACCTAGTGATTTAAATTTCTTTATGTCACTAAATATGGAGAGTTCATTCATTCAACCTCATCCTTTGAGATGAGAGAATCCTTAACCTGGGTCTCCTTTTCAGGAATAATCCCCAGTCATAAGTCCTCTAATATGGGCATCCTCTTTAGGAGTAATCCCCAAGTCCCTTAATTTTTGGGCATCCTTCTTAGGAGTAAGCCCCAGATCCTCTAATTTGGGCTTCCTTTTCAGGAGTAATCCCCAGTCTCAAATATGGGCATCCTCCTCAGGAGTAAGCCCCAAACCTTAATCCTTAACCTGGGATTCCTTTTCAGGAATAAGTCCCAGTCATAAATCCCTTAACCTAGGCCTCCTTTTTGAAGAGTAAGTCCCAGTCATAATCTTGGGCTTCCTTTTCAGGAGTAAGCCCCAAGTCCCTTAAATTCTCTTTAACCAGTCCTAATTTACGTTTAATCTGGGATTCCTTCTCAGGAGTAAAACCTAATTTTTAATCCTCTCCTGATTTGGGTTTCCTTTTCAGGAATAAGTCCCAAGTTAGAGTATTCAAATCTCCAAAAAGCACATATACCTTTATAGACCCTATTCCTGGATTTTCTCCCTAAAGTAAATCCTAAAATTTATCTGGGCAGTCATACATACATAATCCCCACATTATTTCTTATTATTGCATCTTTCATGGCCCAATTGTCTATTTTATTACCAATACCTCATGTTTCTCACACCGAGCATGACTCACGTTAGCTTAGAGTGTAAAAGTAATTGTGACATCCTTCTTTGAGCCATCAATCATAAACATCATACTCCCTTACTCGAACTACGTGGGTTTTGATTCCTTTTCCAAAACAAAGGATACGTAGGTAGCCCATCTATGGGTTCGATCCCAACTTTGAAATAATTCATGTCCTTCTGAATGACAATAAACTTCAAGTGCCCCACTGAGTGGCTTTAAAACCAGCCTGGTCATCATAATGACCAAGATACTTTTATATAAATATTTTGAAATATATCATTGACCAAGAATCTCTAAATAGATATAGATGATTCTCTATTGATGAAGAACCTCAAATACATATAAAAGATTCTCTAAATTTCTTACATATTTAATCATTGATTTTTAAACTGAATGAAAGCTCATTTTATACTTGGTAATGTAATAAGGATTCATGAACATAACTTAAATCTATAAAGAGAGTCCCGGAATAGACAATAATTCCCCTCAAAAAGGTGTGATGAGTCCGACCTCCCATCCTCTCGACCAATGCAAATTCCTAAGCCTCATCAGTTCACAAACTAATGAAGCGCCTACCTTTGGAAAGTAGGTCCAAGTGGATGTGGAATAATTGGATGTTTCTAGTTCTACGAACAAACCCGTTAGAAACCGATCGGAACATTTGAATCTCCCATCCATGAGGTCATCCCCGAATTCTGAGGGAAATAGCAGCCGTAGGAGCAATTTTGTGCACGAGAGCGGTATGCCTATCGCACGAAAAAGCTTGAGTAAGGAACTTGGGACCCAATGCCCCTTTTTATAGGCGATGCTAGGGTTCCGCACTGCGTGGAAAGTGAATTCCACACTGATCCTTCGTTTTGCGTGCCTCATCAGATTTTCGCGCGCAAAGTTCCCAGGAGATTCTCTGCTTCGGCGTTTCGGCGTTTCCCTCAGAATCTGATCGTTGCGACCTTTTTATGATCCAATTTTGAGGGGAGGGAATTTGTAGACGCTGAAAAAGTCCGTAACTCCTAGAGGAAGTTTCGGACGGATGGAGGGAAGGCATATTCGGACTCAGAGACCCGATCCGGAGGGCCTGGAAGTGGTGTGCAAAATTAAGGAGCACTTGTGCGAAAAAATGATGTTCACACAAAGGGCTCCCAGGATTCGTGAAAAAGAACCAGCGTGGCGTGCAAATTTGCGTGCCTGGTTCCGCGCGGCGAGGCTTTGCGCGCCGACTAGTCTTGGCACGGAAGATTTCACGCACCGCCTGGCTTCCACGATGGTGGATTCCTATAAATAGAAGTTGACCCCAACCATTTTGGGGTTGAGGAATTCGGACCAGCTTTCGTGCACACAATTTGGACTCCCGCGCGCGCAAGATGGCTTCCAGGTAAAATCTCATTTTCACGCACCCTTTCCCCGGGGTTCGCCTTTGTGCGCAACCCCACTGGCTTAAGTGAATTTTCCAACTCCTCTGGGTTCTTCCTTTGCGTGCAATCCCTACCCCTTTTGTGCAATCCCTGCCCCTTGCATGCAATCCTTGCCCCTTGCACGCAATACCTTCCAAATTGCGCGCAATCCCTCTGGTAGGTTTTGATATTCCTTAGGGATCGGCTCGTGCCCCCACGCGCAATCGAGGCCCGTTGCGCGCAATACCCTATCCGCGCGCAATTCTATGACCCAATTGCCTTCCATCCCGATGTTTTTCGTGAAAACCTTCTCTTTGCACACAAAACCCAGGACCCCTCACCTTGATGCTCCTTGGTTGCCTCTCTGCGCCAGCGCCCGATGTCTTCTATGCTGGGCATGCACGTCATGTGTTGTTTTCCCATACGGCCTTCCAGGCTCGTACGAAGTAACCTCAAGGTCCCTTGGGTAGTGTTTTATGTTGTGTTTCTTTGCCTTATGCTTCTTCTCATAGGCATGCTAACGGCTATTGCTTCTTCGCATAGCCATGCTAACGTGGACCCCTCAATGGTTCGCCCTGCAGACCCCCTTCACTATGGCCTTGCCGGTGCCTTACCTCCCACAAGGGGTAGAGGGTGTTGGGCATGTAAGCCCTAGGGGTGTAGAGTGAACCCACCTCTTCCGAGCTAAAGGACGTTAAACTGCCAAGCACCTCGTCCTTAACACATGACGTTAAACTGTGGTCTGACCCCGTGCCTCACACGCAGGTTCCCCCTGGCTCGGACATTCTTTACGCCCACTCGTCTCCATGGGAATGGATTCTTCCTCACATGGAATGAGATCCTCCTTGTCGGAGTGGTGTTTGTCCATGGGGTAAGGGCTGCCTTAGAGCATAAGCCCCTAGCCTCTCTTTCGAAAGGCTTCACCCATGCAACTTCGTACTTCCCCACTGTCAAGGCCAGTGGATCCCCTTTCCCACTGCGCTTTGTCGCACCACGGGCCTCCATCCTAAAGTAAGCCCTGGCACCAAGGGCCAATAACCACACGTAAGCCCTTGTTTCCTCTTTGGCCTACTCAACACGTAAGCCCCTTTCCGCTTCTTACAGACACACCCTTCGCGACGTGATCTTTTGGTCCCTGCTGTCTCTTGTTTCTCACACCGAGCATGACTCACGTGGGCTTAGAGTAAGCATCGACCATGACATCCTCCTATGGGCCACCTCAGAACGTAAGCCCTATCCCAGCAAACTACTTGGACTTTGATCCGTGCTAACGCATGGTATGTAGGAAGCCTCCACGAGGTTCAAGCCCACCACCCGGTCGTTCCGACTTCTTCACGTCAATCCGCCAATACTTTGGGCTACCTGATAGCATAAGCCTCAGATTGCTCGTCCCGCATGACGTTAAACTATATGCCCTCATCCCGCATGATGTTAAACTATATTCCCTCATCCCGTATGACGTTAAACTGTATGCCCTCATCCCGCATGACGTTAAACTGTATGCTCTCATACCGCATGATGTTAAACTGTATGCTCTCATCCCACATGACGTTAAACTATATGCTCTCGTCCCGCATGGCATTAAACGGTATGCCCAGAACTATGTGGACTTTGATCCATGCTAACGCATGGTATGTAAGAAGCCTCCACGAGGTTCAAGCCTATCACTGAGTTGTTTCGAACCCTTTGTGTCGGTTCACAACCACTGTTATGGGCCGCCTCAGAGCGTAAGCCCCATACCCACCATCATGGGCCGCCTCAGAGCGTAAGCCCCATACCTAACACCCACATCTCATCCTGACCTATTTATCGATCCCACATGCCATGGGAAGCTCATGCCCTAGCCCAGAGATCATACTTCCTCCATGCTCCAGTCCATGCGTTCATTCTCACGGGCCGCCTCTTCTGGTGTCCCACCATATCACTGAACTAGGAGGACTTTGATTCCCTACCATGGGGCTATGTAGGAATCCTCCATGAGGTTCAAGCCCATCACTCCATCACCCATCCTGATCCTTACCCGGGCCGCCACATCTCGATGGGATCATTCCACCTCATTCCACTCCACTATATACGGGAGGCCACCCACATGCTGGCCCCAACATCGGTGTTCCCCCTATGGGGTCCTTCAATCTGATCCACTCTCAGTGTTCTGATCAGTCTGATCCGTCTCCGCCAGACTTTAAACTCGCGTCATACCCCGTGTTAAACATGGGAAGCTGAAGAAAACCTCAGATAGTACACAATTCCCTGCATGCGATGTGGGATGCCTCAGGCTTCCGCACCCTCGAGAAGCCCTATAATAAGAGATAGAAGACAGACATGTCAATCCCCCAGCGTCAAGGCACGCCACGACACCCAAGTGGGACTATTCTCCTCACCAAAGGTTACTGCCCCGACCAGACCCCTTGGAGCATCTCGACGGAATCAGCGTAATTAAATGGCATCCATGCAGATATGGCGCCAGGAACAAGCTTCACGAACCCGTCTTAAATCTATGAGGGAGACCCGGACTAGGTGACGAGCTCCGAGGAGGAATCCACGGAAGGAAGAACCAACATCCCATCATCCCAGTTTCGATCAAGGAGTTGATGTCCCTGGACAAGGAATGGATGTCGCCCGCCTTTGGAAAGCGGGAATGCAGGGCAACAAGCCGCGCGTCCTCCCCCCACGTGACGGACGCGCACGCGCGCCCCGGTGTAAAAGCGTCAGAAACAATAAGTTTGATCTAAAAGATAATGAAGGAATATTTTTGGTATAATTTGATACCTATAAAGCCTATAGAGTACTTAATAGGGACTATTGAAGAATAAATTCATGTGATGTTTGATGAAACTGTCCCTTTTATTAAAGAGAAATATTAAACAGATGAAATTACAAACTCATTTGACAACATGAGACTTGAAACCCCTAAAACTGATTTTGAAAATGATATAAATAAAATTCAGTCTAGTTCAAAAAAACATGAAACTAAAGAACCTAAAATTATCTTTCCAAGATAGTTTAAAATATTAAATAACCATCCTTTGGAAACTATAATGGGAGACCTAGACACTAGAATTATAACTAGAATAAATGTATAAAACCTAGCTGAATTTCCTACCTTTCTATCTTAGTTACAAGCTAAATATATTGAGTAATCATTAGAAGATGAAATATGGATGATTGCAATGTAAGAGAAACTAAACCAGTTTAGAATAAATGTAGTTTGGGAGTGAGTAGAAAGATCATCCAATTATCTAGTAATAAGAACCAAATGGGTCTTTAGAAATAAACAGGATGATCAAGGAATCATAACCAGAAATAAAGATAGATTAGTAATTAAAGGATATAATCAGGAAGAAGTTATAGATTATGATGAGACCTTTTCCCCTATATCTAGATTAGAATCCATTAGAATACTTTTAGTTTATGAATCTCATATGGATTTTAAATTATATCAAATGGATGTTAAATCTTAATTTTTGAATAGATATTTAATGGAGGAAGTTTATGTTGAAAAACCTTCTAGTTTTGAAACCCCTCATAAACAAAATTTTGTTTTTAAACTTACTAAATCTTTATATGGCCTTAAACAAGCACCTAGAGCTTTGTATGAAAGATTAATTTTTTTTCTTTTGAAAAATGGATTTACTATTGGATTGGAATATCTAACACTTTTTAATAAAATAGTTTATACTAATATTTTATTAGTACAAATTTATATTGATGATGTTATTTTTTGTTTAATAAATAAAAATCTCTGTAATGAATTTTCAAAACTAATCAAAAATAATTTGAAATGAGTATAATGGGAGAATTGAATTTATTTTTATGATTAAAAATTTATAAAAAGGATTATGGAAATGTTTTAAATCAAATTAAATATATTATTGATTTATTGAAGAAAAAAATTACTTGAAAATAGCAATACATATACTACTTCTATGTGTATCAATATAAAACTTGATTTAAATGAAGTTGGAAAACCAGTTGACAATAAGTTATATAGAGGCATTATTGTTAGTTTATTATATTTTATTATTATTAGACTAGATATTATTTTTTCTATATGTTTATTTTCTACAGGGCCAAATCCTTTTTTTTAATTTTCCAAATATCCACTTTATGGGCAAGTGGGAACCGTACAAAATTCCTGATTCAAAAAACAAAACATCCCAGAAATCGACATTCACACAAAATTCCACATTCAAATTTCAAAATTCTAAATCAAGAAGCACTATCCCAGCCCTGCGCCTTACCCGAATCAAGGCCACATGATGCCAGCATCATCATCACTGCAACGCATCAACATTGACATCATCATCGACGGAACCGTCGCACCACACCAGTACTACCGAATCATCACAGAGGTTCCAAACTTGAGCCAAAACATGATTCACCCCCAACCCGTATACATCCAGAATCAAATATACTTCACCAGAATCATGAGAGTTGAAAAGTGGGAGATGACCCTACCTTCGCTGAAGCACCACTGCCGGATCTAAGCACACCAGAGTAAGCCACGAAACACCATTCCAAAATCCATCCAAAACAGAATAGTAGATGCAAAATTGCGAAACACAAAAAACCATCACTAGAACACAGGGATAAAACCCAAACACAAACCAGATATAGATCCCACCGCTTCCATCCATAACACCCACAGAGGCCACCCCCAACCACCAAACACTTGCATTCAATGATTAATCACCTCCCTCATACCGCGGAAGCGGAGCTCAGCCTCTGGTCCGACATCGCACTGCTGAGGAACCTTATCCGATGAAAGAGGCATCAAAGTATGGCGGCCAACGATGAGGTTCACCGAAAAGACAGAGCCAGAAACCACTACCACGAGATAGGAGTTGTCGCCATGAATCCAATCTTACTATTGTGAAAAGAATTTTTAGATATTTAAAGGGGAATATTTTTCAATATCTTCTTTACCCCAAAAACTTATGATTTTAATTTAATTTTATATTCAAATGGTGATTTTGGAGTTTCTAGATTAGATAGAAAAATCACCTTAAGAACCTAACACTTCTTAAGAAAATACATAGTATCATGGTCGATTAAGAAACAACACTCAGTTTCCATATCAATAGTTGTGGAATAATACGTTTCTACTGGCAGTTTTTGTTCACAAGTGTTGCGAATGACAAACACACTACTGGACTTTGGACTAAATTTTAACAGTATACCTATTTTATGTGATAATACTAGTGTTATAAATATTTCAAAAAATACTATAATTCATTCTAAGACTATACATATTTATATAATACGTCATTTTTTGAGAGGTCATGTTCTTAAAAATGATATATCTTTAGAATTTATTAATACTGAATATCAATTAGCTGATATTTTTACTAAACCACTTCCCAGTGAGAGTTTTGATTTTATTAAGGGGAGATAGAAATATCTAATTTTTCATGAATGTTTATTAATTTATTTTTAATCTCTCTATTTTTATTTTAATTTAACTACATATGTTGTATTTAATTTTTTATTACTCGTTATTTTGTTCATTTATTCATTAATAAGTATTAAAAATAATTTCATTTTTATTTATTTTTATTTTTATTTTCAAATTAAAAATTAATGAGTACGTTTTCAATCGGCATAAGAAAACTATCTAACTTCTCCCAATCTTCTCCTCCACATCCCTTTGGTTTTCAGAGCATCTCTTATTCAAGTTTACCAAAACCCTAAAACGTTTGAACCTTCAACCTCAAACCTTTAGAAATGAAAATAGCAAGAAGACCTAAAGATGTTGATTTGGGTGTACTTTTTTACTCGCCAGTGAAGTATTGTTAAGTTCTTCAAGATAAGGTGATAGATTTTGAGTACTTAAATAAGAAAAATCCTTCATTAAAGGTAACCATTAGATTTCAAGGACCATATTTTTCTTTTGGATATGGTAACACTCCACTAATACTTTATGTAGAAGTAAAAGAGTTCTATAGAAATTCCAAGTTAAGTTTTGGAATTAATAAAGACTCTATGATCTCTATGATTCATGATGATGAATTTTATCTTTCTTTGATGGATATAGCTAATTTTTTTCATTGTACTCATGAAGGGGATTTTCATTTTGACTTGAGAAATATCATCGATGAAAAATATAAGTCATAGGACATTATTTTTTCTTTGTTTGGAACAAGATACGTCAAGAAAATGATGACATAGGACCTTACTCCTGATAGGAAAGTCATAATTAAGTTTATTCAAACTGGTATTTTTCTGAGAATAGATGAGTTATAAAAATTCTTGTATCCAAACATGTATGTTCTAATTCTATTTTTGAACCAAATTAGGTTTGATTTTTCTTGTTTTATATTAAGGTATATAATCCATTATTATAAAAAATATGAAAATATGGGATTCTATACCTATGGAATAATCCTTTCATTTTTGTTAGTCGGAAGGGGAAAAATAAAAATATGACTCTTGGATATAGATGTCATCATGGAAAATTTATAAATGATGGGACTTTTAAGAAATTGGGCTATGTTTTAAGAAACTCCTACACTATTCTTTTTCCTGTTGGATTTGAATAACAATAGAAGCTAATGGTAGCTGCTTAGGGGGAGCATAGGATGATTCCATTAGTTGGTTCTATCAAACCAAGTCCTGATGAAGAGGCCGAATAAAGACCTGAGGAGGGTGGTCTTGTTCAAAGAAAAAGAATAACAATCAATATTTCTGAGACTATGAATGAAGCAGTATATGTAGTTGATAATGAGGATCAAGTGAATTAGAATGTTGAGAAAGAGGCTCACAAAGAAGAACATCATATGGAAGATGTCCCTACCCCTGAAAACCTATCACTCATTACTCTTTATTATGATGTTGTAGAAGGATCTGTATTTAGAAACATATTGGAAGGTCATGAAGATCTAATTTTGGATATGGTAGAGAGTGTACACCCATCAAGAGCTATTAATCAAGAATCTTTTGACTCTTATGATGAAGATATGATTCACAAGTGCATGTGTTTAAAAATATAGAACTTGTCTTTGTGTGAATATTTAGAAGATGAGAAGAAGAAACATGAAGATCTCAGAAGTTTTATAGTTCCAAGAACTAAGTTTGAATCCCTTCAAATTAAATTAATATATTTTTAAGAAAATTTGGTTTCTGTGGGATATCTTGAAGTGTTAATCACATCTTTATTTAGAGAATTCAGATCTTTGAAATATGAATCTATAAAGAAGTCTAATTTTGATGAGTTGAAGCTTATTTTGGGAAGATAATTTCAATCTATCAAGGATAGTCATCAAGCTTCAACCTCTACACCATAACCCATTTCTCATGACTTGATAAGGATATTTGAAGCAATAACTACTGTGATGAATTAATTCAACAATAGGTTGCACACTCTTTAGTGTGACAGTACACCTCTAAATGTTCTTTTGGACAATTAGAAATATTTTATTAGTCAGCTAACCTCTAATTAATCTCGGTTGGGACTAGTCATTTATCAACTTAAAGGTAGATTAACATCCTTTGTTCAATTTGAAGAATCATTGAATGAGTTTATTAAGTTGAATTTTGTGGAAAGATTGAAGACTGGACAAGATTCAAGGAAGCTTCTTCAGTAATGGATGGATGTATTCAAAAATCATTTCTATAGTCTCTTAGTAAATCTACTTGATATAAAACATGCTGTTCAGACTATTTCTCATCCGTCTAGAACTACTACCCATGGATATTCTGATCAATACAACCCTTCTAATTTGTGCCCCTCGTTTTTAATACCTCTTAAGTTGATGTTAGGAAATACTCATAATTTCTTAAAACATTTGATCTGTAGTTTACTTTAATTTACTTTAATTTTATATTTTTACATTATATATTGTTTACTATGTTTATTTTTATGCTATTTATGTTCAAATTTAGATTTCCATATCACATATCTTATTTTTCTACAAAGTAGGCTATAACATTCATTTATATTTTATTGATATATTAACTATGGTTTACATTATTTTCTCTTTCAAACTTTCTTTTTGATATCACAAAAAGGGGGAGAATATTTTAGAAACACATATTTATATGAGAAACCTTTTAAATAAAAATAGTTATATAAAATTGAAATAATTTTGAGAAAGAAATAGTTTTCTTTAAATGTGTTTAAAAATCCTATATTTTATATTAATTATTTTATAGGTTTTTTGATCATAAAAAAGGGGGAGATTGTTGGGAATGTATTGTCTCAACAATACTTTATAATATATGTTGATTTTTATGCTCACAAAGACCCTTGTTTGTTTTATAATGAATTTTCATTAAGTATGTTTCAGGATATATATCATGCTTTCATTTGTATCATTGATGAAATGAAAAGCTATGGGATGTCTTATGAAAACATTGTTCAAACCCTACGTTCAGTAAATTAATGTATGGATCATCATCCCTACACTACGTTGAACAGTTTGTGTATGGAGCGGAAACCCTACACTGGATATTAAGAATATGACTTAACAAACCTTCATTCAGCGAATGACAAACATATGGAATATCAACCCTACATTGGAATCTAGAAACATAGTTCATACCCTATATTTTGGGAGTTTGAATGTATGGTTAATTAATGATATGTATGGAATTTTATGATGAAATAATGAACATATGGATCATCATCCCTACATTAAATATAGATAAAAGTATGGTTAAAGAACCATATGTTGGTAGGAACCCTATAATATGAAAATTAACCCTATACTACAAAAAGAAACCCTACACTATGAGAAGGAACCCTGTGCTATGCAAAGGAATCGTATGCTATGCAGTTCAACCCTATGTTTGACTATTCAACAATGGGTTTTTAAAACAAAGTGTTTTTATCCGAGTTTCATGCAAGGGACTTGACAGAATTACTGACTGATTCAAATCTCATTATGATCGATTCAAAGAACCGTATTCAGTAGAGAAAATCACTCTTATTCTTAAGGTAAGTTAGGACTCCCTTTCAATTCAAATTTTAATTTACACATTATTTTAGGTGATTTTCTTGGATCTATTCAACTTAAATAAATATATTTATATGATTTAAGTATTTTTGAATCAATGTGGTAGTGTGTGTGATATACATGATATAGGTGATATAAGTTTCATTTACACATAAGACTATATTCTTTTGAATATATTTTACTATGGTGCTACAACGAATGATCGAATTTATTATTTTCAGAATAGGATACACTTTGGAGATATACATATTTCAATATAATGTTGTTGTGAGATTACTATTGTTGTTTTTTGAAAATCAAATTGAAGATAATTTATAACTAGGATTGCTTCAGAATTACACTTTCTTGAAGACTTTAATTTATGAAGAAGAATATCCATCTATTTTCAGTTGTTGCTTCTACAACTATGAAGATAAAACTGAGCCATCAACAAATAAAACTCTTTTAATTTATTTGAGTATCAACTACTCGTACTTAGTTGTAGTTTAAATATCATCTTTTTGTACTAAGTTGTAAATAATCGGTTCCCAATAAAAGGACCAAAAGTATTTTTTTTATTATTTTTGTAAAGGTGTCAACTGTCTGCACTCAGTTGTGGATTTTATGGTCTTCTGATAGGAGGACCTTGAAATTGAAATTCACAAAGATCATAGAGAGAGTTTTGGTAGAGTGGACTAGGGGATATTTGTTCCTTGAACAAATATAAAATTGTTGTGTTAATTCTTTATATTTATCTTCTACTCATATTCATTACAGAATATAATGTTACATAATTGTATAAATAGATAATAGATTTAAAAACTTGAATCTATTGAGAGTTTCAAAAAGACACAATTAACCCTCCCTATTGTGTTACTTTGTATTATTCTAACATAAAAGTTGTTACTCATATATGTCAAAGATGTAATATTTTAGGATTGGACAAATAACAATGTAATTTTTTTGTGGATAATATGAGGTATGATATCGAGATGTTTATGATTGGTGTTTAGAAAAATAAAAAAATATACTATAAAATAATTTCATAGAACAGAATAATAAATAATGAATTTTGGGATGAAATGTCTTATGAGATAAAGAAGAGACTCTGAATAGAAACTCTCCCTTAACACTCTTCACTAGGGTTTCTCAGTGGTTCTTTAGTGGGGGGAGGTCGGCGTGCTACTTCTCCAGCTTCATCTCCCCCATTTCCTCCTTCCTCCCGATCTCATCCTCTATCGGTGATTTATTCATGGTGGTGTTTCTCATTTATTGTTGTTTTAGGTGTCATATTCTCATGGTGGTGGATTTATCAGTGGGTTTGGTGACTCAGTTATGGATATGATTCTCTATTGAGGCCATGACTGATTCTCACTACTCTGGATTCTAGTTCCTTAGTTTCTATCCTAGTTGTTCTGCATTGGTGGTTTCATGGAATCTTTAGGATGTTTGGTAAGATCATTCATTGGTGTTTTAAAAATAGATTCCTATATTGGATTAAATTTGTGTTGTGAGCTTCGTCATTTGTTGTTTGTTGGGTGTGATGAATCGTGGGTTTTTGTATCATGAATATTGGTTTGGTTGGTTTTACAGAGTGGTTGTGGATCATTATTGAGGTCTATAATGATTCCAATCTACCCTAGAATCATCTTTCCACCACTCATATCCCATTTAGTCTAGAGGGGTGGTTTACAGGAAGCTCTGGGATGTGATCTCAAGCATTCTTCGGGGTTTAAGACAGATTTTGACTTTCATTTATAGTGGTTTTCATGTGACGTTGTTATCAGTGGTTTCTCATGCGATATTTGTTTAGATGTTTCATATGTTCCTTCAGTGATGGACTATTTTCATTGTCTAAAATGATGAGTGAGGATGATTTTCGGTAATATTAAATGTGTTATGTGATGTGTATTGAATCGGTGGTGGGATGTGCTCTTGTGGATCTCACCGACAGATATTGCCTGTGAAAATCGAGGTGACTCAGGAATCGAGGTGAACCAATGTTTGTGAGAGATTTTGGGTTGAGGTAGTGATGATGGTAGTGGTTTAAGTTTGAATTATTAATCAGTTTTCTTATTTTTGATCATTTACCGCTCAACCAAAAATCAGTTCTTTTAAAATCAAATAAAAAATGGGATTTTCAGTCAATTTTGGGATGGAAAATTAATTACTTATTGGTTCTGATACCAATTTTGGTGGATGTATTGTGCAGAAGTTTTCATTCAACATTCCAAGGAGTTGTATGGATTTAATTTTAGTTCCAAAAAATTCCAAACATGATTAAACATGTTTAAGATTCTGATTGTAACATGAATAAATACATGAATATAACCAATATTATATTGAATTCTCATTGACATAAGAAGATAAAAACAATTACCTCTAACCAGAATCAAAAAATTAGATAATAAAAAATCAAGATCAATTTATACATTTAAGGAAACTTCAAAACCAAAAATAGAAGCAAAATAATTCAAATTGAATAACTTAAGATCAATTTGAAAAGAGTGGTGTGTTCCTCCCTTCGAACTGCCCGAGAAGACGTAGGGCTATTATTGAAAGTGTACTCAGGATCCATGGGAAGCAGTTTCCCATGACCTATTTGGGGGCCCCTATTTCTCCTAGGAGGATTCGAGTTCAGCACTTTGAGTATATGTCTAACAGGGTTATTAGTTGCATCAATAATTGGAGGAACTATTTCCTATCCTTTGGGGGGAGGATTTCTCTCATTAATAGTGTGTTTTACTCTATCCCCATGCACATAATTTCTATTCTGAAGGTCCCTCATTCAGTCATCAACTGGCTGGAGTCCATCCTCAACTCCTTCCTTTGGGATGCTCATGGTGAAGGTCGTTGCAGATGGGCCTCTTAGACTAGATTAGCGAAGCCTCTGGAGCATGGTGGCATCAACGTGAGAAGCCTGGGTGAGTCCATGTTCTTCTTGCAAGGAAAGTTGGCATGGGAAGTTATTGAGGGCTGGACTTTGTGGAGTTGTTTCATCAGGGGGAAGTACAGCTTTGGGATCAAGGAGAATGGCAGGAATCCTTTCCCCCTCTGGAGCTCCCTCCGCACCCATGTGTCCTCTCTTCGGGAGCACTCCCAATAAATTATCAAGCAGGGAACCTCAAATTTCTGGGAGTGAAACTGGGGCAGCGGCTTTATCGGATTCTCGAGCTATCCAACTCCCCACCTTTCAATTAAGGAGGCCTCTCTGCATCCTTCCTTCCTCAAGGCCATCCTCATCCCCCCCTAGGAGGCTCGGTTCCATCACATCTATTTGGATGAGCCCACGGACTGGTGCGTCTTCAAGGGTTCTTCTTCAGGAAAATTCTCTGTAAGGGACTACAGGAAGGCCTTTCCTAGGTAGTCGGCTAGTGATCCTTGGGGCATCGTTCTCTGGTGTAAGTTTATCCCAGCCAAGTTCAACTTTCTAATCTGGAGGGTCTGATCCAATGTTATCCCAATAGAGAGGGCTATCAAGGCAAAAGGTATTCCACTTGCCTCAAGATGTTGCTATTGTTCAACTCCAAAGGTGGAGACTTCGACCCACCTCTTCATTCAGAGTGATTGGACTGGTCAGCTGTGGATTGCCTTGGGGGAGCATATGGCATTTTTAGGGATGATTCCCTCTTCTGTGGAGCTCTTCCAGCACTAGTACAGCAGTGCTTCCACCAAACATGAGGAGGACGGTCGTTCAATTATTCTCACTACTGGTTTTTTGAGCATCTGGAAGGCGTGGAACCATGTGAGGCACCACGGGACTCGCCCCTCTTCCCACGGTTTGATCCTTCGGACCAGGTTGTGAATTGTCGAGCTGGCCTCACTCCATAAGCATCACGAGGTAGCTCTCACCCTCAGTCACTACTCTAGCGCTCTACGCTCACCGGGTCCCCCACCTCCTTCTATGCCCGGTTCTTGGGTAAGATGGAACCCTCCTCCTCACGGGCTAAAGATCAACACTGACGGGGCATGCGTCCAAGGGGGCATGAGAGGAGGAGGGGTTGTTTGGGATGTAGATGGCTCTGTTTTCCTTGCTTTCAACGCCTACTACAGATCTGGTGACCCTCTGGTGGCGGAGGCCAAGGCCATGCTTAGCGGCTTAGAGCTTTGCTCCTTGAGGGACCTCCACTTGACTACAGTGGATACAAACTTGAAGATCATTTGGAGCTCCCTCAAAGGTGACATCTCTCCCCCTTGGAAGATCACCTATATCATACAAAATTGCAAGTCTCTTCTTCCCCATGACACCGAGATTCTCCACACATGGTGCAAGGGTAATCGGCTTGCCGACTTCTTGGCCTCTAGGGTGACCCTCGTCCCCCCTCTCTTGGTATTAAATTCCCTTGGATCCCTTCCTTTGGGTGGAGTGGACATTGCTATCAGGGACGCTCTTGGTCTTCACTTCTTCAGACCTCCTTGATTTTCCTGTTTTATTTTTGGTTTTGGTTTGGTTTTGGTTTTGGTTTTGGTTTTGGCTTGGTTTTGGTTTTGGCTGTCGGGTTGCTTTGGTTTTGTACTTGCTTTCGTATAAATAAAAATTATATATATAGTTGATGTAAAAAAATAAGAAAATGGGAATCGACATCAACTGGTTTAAAAAAGTGATAAACAAAGCAATAAAATAGGAAAATAATATTTTATGCACTTTGACCAATTAGCCTATGTGCACAGGGTGGGGGAACCAGGTTCTACTATGTAATAATAATCATGAGTACACCAAATACATGAAGCAACAAATAGAAACAAGAAGAGGAAAAGACACAAGAGGAAACTATCTGAAGGTAGAGTTTTTGTAGCCTTATTACTCAAGATGAAACTAAGATGAGGGTGCATAATATACCACAAGCTACATGCTATCGTGGAAGAAGATACTTCAATATATCTAAAAACCGTTAATTTTGGGTTGTTTTATTATATGATATTGAAACTAGAGTTGTTGGGATACATATATGTGGGATGGGAAGGTTCATTGGATAACTGATGGAAAGTAGAATTATAGAAAAATTTGGATTTCATTTGAGCCTTGGTTTTGTTCAACCCTTGAATCATTCGAGCCTTGGATTTGAGCCTCGGAATAGTTGGAGCCATTATTCTAGCCTAGATTCAAGCTTGGATTCAAGGATGAGGAGTGTTGGCAGTAGGTGGTTGTCGTGGGGAGATTAGGAAATCGCGAACTGGTTCACGATTGTCAGGGTTCTTAAAATAGATTGGGACGTTTTTATCAGCACTTCTAAAAAATCACTGATAAAGATCACTTTTATTAACACTAAGTTAATAAGTGGTGATAAAGAATGATTTCATCAGTGCTTTTTTAGCACTGATAAATCTCTATCTTTATTAGCGCTAAAAAGGTACTGATAAAATCAATCTTTATCAGTGCTAAAGTTTTAGCACTGATAAATATTTATTTCATCACTTTTTAGCCCTCATAAATTTCTATCTTTATCAGTGCTAAAAAAGCACTAATAAAGGATTTATAATTGTGATTACAAATAAAAAAATTTGTAAATATATTTATATAATTATATATATATATATATATGTATATATATGTATATTTAATAAATATATATATATAGTAAATATATTCTTTATTCAAATATATTTATTATAAATTTATAATTATTTAAATATATAATCATTTATTTATAATTATATAAATACTTTTCAAAAAGATAATATTTATATCATTATATATATTTATATAATTATATATTTATTTATTTATTTCATATATATATATATATATATATAATTATAGTAAATATATTCATTATTTAAATAAATTTATTATAGTTTTATAATTATTTAAATATATATAATTATATAAATACGATTTTAAAAAATAATATGTATTTATTTATAATTATAAATGTATAAATGTAGTAAATATGAATTTAAAAATATTTTTTTTCAAATATATTTTTAACATTATTATTGAATATTTGATTTTAAGTTCATGCATGTTAAAAATGAGTGAAATTGAATAATTAAAAATGAGTATACTTTAATAATTTTGAAAAGGTGGATAAGTTTTATTAATTAAAAATAAATTATTAAAAAAATATGGATATATATTGAAATAAAGATGAATACATATTGAAAATAATAAAACATAGTAAATATATATATATAATAAATAATAAAAATTTATTAAATTCCCCAAAAAATAAAAAAAATAAAAAAAAACATATTAAAAATAAATAAATAATACCTAACTTTAATAATATTTACAATAAATAAATAAAATTTACTGATTCGAAACATAATATATTAAATGTGTCATGTTATATTGAAATTAAAAAATGAATACTAAAATTTGAATAAATTACATAAATATTAGGTGTATGTGTTTCTATATAATATTTCATTAATTGCATAAATATTTGTGTGTGTGTGTTTATAAAAAATCATTAATTACATATATGTATGCTAAATCAATATAATTAATGCATGTTTGATCTATGTTAAATTGAAAAATCAAACTACATTCAATTATGTTCATTACTCAATGCAATTAGTCAGTATTTTTAATTCTTATTAATTTTTAATTATAAACTATTATTCACTAAGTATATTACTATTTAATGTAAAGCATAAATATTTTGTATTATATAAATCATATTTATATACATTCATATATATCTATATATTTAATATATACTATTTATTAACATTATCAATAATTATTTAATTAATAAAATGTTTAATATTTTTCTCAATTTACTTATTTTTAATCTTTATTGGTTTAATTTTCATTTTACATATATCTATATATTAAATATATATTATTTATTAGTATTTATAATTTATATATAGTATAATCAGTTTATTCATTTTTATTAATAATTTTTTAATTAATAAAAAAATTAATATTTTTTTAATAAGCTCATATTTATTTTTCATTTATTTCATTTTTTTATTTTTTTTTTCTAACCTTTTCCATCACTAAAAAGGTATTGATAAAGTATCCCTTTATGGGTGTTAAAAATAAAGTGTTGACAAAGTTACTCTTTATCAATACTAAAAAAACACTAATAAAAGTTACCATTTACCAGTTCTTGTTTTTAGTGCTGATAAGTTTATTGTACATATAATATAGAACCATAATCATATGTATCATACCATATATGACTTTTCCCCCATTTATCAATAATTCCTTGTTAAAATTACTTTTTAGGTAATAACAACTTTGTTTTTCATGTATTTTTTAGTTTGGTATTTTTGATCCTTTTACATTGATTCCATAATCTACAGAATGTTAAAAATGATATAAATATCATATATATTCATTATATATATATATTTATAGTAATACATTAAATTTATATATAGAAAATTAGTTATGTCATTCATAGAGACGGTAAGTCGTATGTACACATGAACGTTGTTTTCATTTTCTCGATGGATCAAAAGGAAGGAAGGTAAATAATATATCACCATTATATATTAATTATTATGTCATATAAATCACATATATTCATTAAATTTATCCTTATTAACTTCGATGTAAAGTTCTAGTGAAAAATGAATCACATCGCTTCGCGAGGCAGTAGTCCACCATACACATGAACGACATTATCATATCCCCATAGAATGAAAAGTAAGAATTAATATGTGATATAATGATTTAAAAAGAATAATAATATCATATATATCATATATAAATAATAAATCCATCATTAAATTCATCCATGAAAGGTTGTTATGGAAAATGATTAACATCAGTTCACAAGGCGGTAGTCCGTTGTACACACGATCAACGGTTTCATTTCCAATTTGAGGGAATATAATAAATATATAGGTAATTAAATTAACATAATAACATATAAATATATGGAATATAATTATTTTATTATTTTATTATGGTTTAATATTATTTTAAAGAGGTGGAGGAAGAAATAAAACAAAAACACAAATTTAAAAATTTTACCTCTTCTTCGGAGAGCCTCTTTAGGTTCATACCTAAAGCCTTCTTATAAGGGTTTACTAATAAAACTAAGGCCTCTAGGATGATATTATGTAATTAAGTAATGTAATTGGGTATTACTTGGCTAAAAAAATTGGTTTTGGAAGTGTGAATAGGAGAAGATATGGGTGGCCTTTTATAAGCGGAGGAGAGGACACAAATGGAATTTTTAAAAAGAATAAAATATAACCTTGTGTTTTACTTGCCAAAAGGATCCAAAATGGTCCATTCAGGAACATTATAAGTGATAGGTTCAAAATATTTCCATAAAATGGGTGTTTTATAGGTTTTTATGTTATGTTACTCCTTATATTTTTAGTTTAAACTCTTAGTAAACTCATTTTAACCTTAACCATAGTAATTAAAATTTTACTGTTTTCACTATTCATTTTGGTCAAAAATTAAGTTGGACTTATTAGATAATATTAATTATTATGATTCCAAAAATGGGAACCATTTTTACAAATTCAATTCATATAATTGGTAGAATTTAATTTAAAATTAAACATATAGGCGCGACGAAAAAATGGTTTTCCAAAGAGAAATGTTTTTAAAGTTTAAAAAGTTTTTATTTCAAAATTCAATATAAAATTTATTATAATGACAAATATTTGTTTAATTATAATATAATTGAACAAATTTTACTTTTAAAACAAAATTTAACCTTATAATTTTTTTAAAAAAAATACATATTTCAATAAAAACCAATATTTTTCACTATTCATCAAAAAATAAATCTTTTCAAAAAAATACACAAATTTAAAACTAAAATAATTTTTAAATTTTAATTCCAAAAATGAATTTTAATTTTCAAATAAATTTTTTAAAGGTTTCAAAAATTACTTTTATTATTTGTTCTAAAAAATAATTAATTGTTTTTTGAGAAAATAGTATTTTTGAAACATATAAAGACTTTACAAAAAATTAAGTAATTTTTAGTGATATGTTTTATTTGTATAAAAAATTATACTTAATATTTAAAATATGGTTATTACTATTCATATCATAAATTTTAATGGCTATGTCATAACTAACATGTTAAATAATAATAAAAATAGTATATTGTGGTTCGTTAGAACTCGATATTGCATGTAGTGTAAGCTATCAAATAAATTAAATTTATTCAGAAAACAAATATTTCATAAAATATAAGGGTCTTACATAAATTATTCCATTATTAGAATCAATGTTTTTTTGTAGTGTTTAATACTCAAACAAAAGTTCTATAATACTTGAATCATTGTAAATACCAGATGAACATAAAATATAAGACTTATATACCCAGTTATGGAAAGATAATACCTTTTCAAGAAAAATTAAGTAGTTTTAAAGGATACACCCAGTATGGTTTTAGACACTTTGGAGTTAAAGATATTAAGTATGAACGTTATTCTTATGTACTATGTTTTGGGTAAAGAAAATTTTATAAATAAAGGTAAGTCACAAAGCTTTCGGAATTAGTTCAGCTATAGAGAGCGTGAACTATTCCAAGATTAAGCTAGAGGTAAATTAATATACTCCATAATACTACTTTAATAGTTTAAATTAATGAAGAAATTAAGTATGGTGTATGCGTGGTTAGAATATATGAGTTTCTTCGAGAAGGGGTGACAAAGAATATCTTGACCAAACATACATCGATCATTATAATGTAGTGTAGAGTTATTACTAAACACACATTACCTTATCTATATCAAAGCTATGATTCAAATAATGAAGATCAGTGATCAGTCTTTCATGAAAAATTTGATCAATAAAATGTATTGTGGATTAATTCTTAAATTCACATTTTTGTACACACATCATATTCATGATGTAAGTAAAAGAGTATCAATGTTGAGACTTATATACACTGTAGAAACTTATATTATATTTTGAGACATGCTTCATAAATAACATCATTATACCATAACCACATGCCAACTATCATGAAAAAGGATATCATATGAGTAACATTATGACATAAATAAATCATGTCATAATAACATGTGTTAAATGAAAATTATTTTTTAGGAATAAACAAACTTGCATAAAAAAATAGAATGTGTATCTAAGTAATTATCCTAAATGTATATAAGGATATTATATAAATAACTATGATGGAAAAGGTGATAGTCGAGTGATATTCTATATTTATATAAAATGGTGTACATCTCTATTTGAGATAGTGAGGGTAATATTCACTTGGGTTTATTCAATACTAGAGATGCACAGATAGTTGACATAGTAATAACTTCCATAAGAGTTTGTGGAAATAGATTGTTCCATATACACATACTATGTATAAAGGATTAAACCATGGTAATGGTTTTGTATTCACTGTGATCGGTGAAACATTATTTGTTGATAATAATTAGTCCTACAAGTAAGCAATAAATTTAAATAGTCTAATATTGAAAAGTTCAATTAAAATTTAATAATGAATTCCATGTATCAAAGAATAGGGGATTATTATTTTGAATACTATAGTGATTATTCAAGTGAAACTGTACATGGATGTTACAAGTGTGGTATTAATAAGGATTTCTTGGTAACACTAAGTCATTATGCCTAAATCCATTAAAATTTTACTTGTTGTAGCAATATGCTATGATCATTAAAATTTGTAATTGGATATCAAGACCACCAATCTTGGAAAGCGTTTATATGACACAACCAGAAAGGGTTAGTGACATCGTAGAATGTCAATAGGGATGCAAGTTATTGAGATCCAGTTTAATATTGAAGTAAGAAACAAGATCATAGAATATTAATTTGGAATTAATTTTTCCATATTTATGTGAGAGGTTAGTGTGAGAGTCATAGTTTTCTAATTAAAATATGTTTTATAACATTTGAAAAACAACTATTGGTAATTAGTCAATATCAAAATGATAGAATTTCTATAAAGATTGACTTAAAGTAGCAACCAAAGTTCTAGGGAATTAGATCTACTAAGTTGGATCTAATATCTTCTTATAACAAGTCAAAGTACATATATTGACATGGTATCAATAAAATAAAAGTTGTAATAGCTCAAGAATGAATTTTTTCCAATCTTACATGGCATAAGTCTCTCCAGGTAAACATATATGGGACATAGGAGGATATTAATGTGGTGAGTTGAATTCCATGAACTTATGTGATGGATCAATCACATAAGCCATGATATATACAAGAAATGGTATTTTTGACCTAAACTTTATGGTAATAAAATATCAGTTATATCTAGGGGAACTACACAGGAATCTGTCAGAACTATAAGACTGTACTATGAAAGTTGGGGGGTCAAACCCCTTTATTAAAAAAAAAGAAAAACACACAAGCACCTTTTGTGGGAAAGAGAGGGAACCCATCACAACGGATGTCCCAAGATCCTATAAACCCAAGCTATACAACTTAACAGAGTCCCAAAGCCCATAAAACCTATTATAGAACAGTGCAAAGAACCCATTGAACCGATTACAGTGGTCCAAAAACCCATAGGGACAAAGCCCATTACAAGGCCAACATAAACCCAATTAATTTCATCCTCAATCAATGCTCTGATACATGGCGCCTCAATGACCACCAAGAAACCCCGTCGACACCACTGACTAATGTTCACACCCTAATCACCACCGCGCCAAGAGCTGGAGATGCCGCACAAGCCCCACCGCCTGCATCAGGTAAAGAGCAAGACAAGATCATTCAAGATAGTGGTATCCATTTCTAAAAATACTGACTGAATTCTTGATTTTTAGGCAGTTAAAGAAGAAGTGTAAAATAAACAAATATTTTTTCTAGTTCTTATAATCTAACCTATTAAGTAAAGTTTTATCATAATATAAATTATAATAATTCTACTACTAGTACTAGCCAAGGTTTAAAGTTTTTATAATGGAAAAAAGGATATATTCAGGGATATATTCTCTTGAGAAGTCTTATTCAAATAGAAAAATTCATAGATAATAGAATAGCCACACAGTGTAAATATTATAGGCCCATGACTAAATCCATAAATCAAGAGAAATATGTTCTTATCATGTGAGAGCTAACAAGGATAGTTAATAAGTTGTCTCTAGTTAAAGTGGGAGTTTTGTAGTTATGCATGATGTACTCTTACTATAATAGTTTTCATATTTCTATTTCCACTATTTATATAGTAATTTATATAGATTACATGTCATATAAAAATGTTATAACAATTCCCAGGATAAAATGAGAACCTAAAGATACTATGAAATTAATCATAAACCTATGATATATAGTCTAGATACATCAATCTAACTAGACATAGTTGATGTCTGACAATCAAGTGTTGGGGGATCATAATCATTGAGAGTTATTCTCGTGAAGTTATCACTTAGTTATCATAAGTAGATGAGATCATAAGGACTAAACCTCCAACAGGAACACCACATTTTTTAGGTGTCATTGGTTTTTACTATCTCCAAACATGTGTGTTGGTATCCTAACTTGATATCATTATCAATTTGTACCATTTGATAATGTACTTTGATGCAAGGTAAAAACCATGGAATTGAAGTAGTAGTGAGATATCTTGTATTGGGTTTATCTTTGGTGGTATGTTATTGGTTGAATGGACAAGATAGAATTTTTCACTTTTGAGTTGAGGAAGTGATATCTTGGGCCTAGTTGATCAGGATGGTAGTATCTTTATAAATCTATGTCCAAGGTATTGGAAGGTAAGTCTTTCTAGTTAAATCACCAAATAATAAAGCAATAATGATGATGAAATAATATGTGCAACCTAATTTATGAGATATCATGAGACAAATAGATTATATTACATAGTTTCTGTTTATAATATGGTTGTTTTTGCTATGATTATTCCTTATCTCTTTAGGGACCTTGATGAATTGCTAGAATCCACTCCTAGTTTATGAATAGTATTCACTACTATTGAGATAAGGTCCTAGAGGGTCACACACAATAGTGTATTCAAGAGTCTCCCCTATTCTGATAAATACATGTATAGGACATGGTGGGCCCCAACATGGGGTCTAAGAGTTTTCCAAGTATTAATGATCACCAATAAATCAATAAATTCATTATTATTTGAGTATAGAATAATTTTATTGAATTTATTTTTTAAAATTAATCATAAGGTATTTAATAAATATATAGAAAAAATTATATGAACGAATTTTATTTTAATATTCAAGGTTCATTTAATATTTTGGGAATTGAGAGTCAAGTTAATAACATAGGTTTATCACACAATATATTTATTATATATTACAAGTATGTGATAAAAAAATATAAATGGAATTGTGACCCAGTTAGTTCATCATAATGTATCATTTACTGCTTATTTAGTAGTCATTTTATTTCCCCGGATTGGGGAACCCTTTCTGGGTATTTGAGCATCCACTAAATAAGTATAGGAGAAGATATTTTCCAAATAATATTCATTCAAAAAAATGAGAGCTTCACTCTCGTCCTGTATCCTAGAGATAGGAAGACCCTTCCAAGCACTCGATACAAGAACACCTTCATGGATCGAAGGAAGGGAGTCATGTTGATTGTTGAGACATTGAAGTAATCACCAGAGATCTATGCTAGAACCTAGAATTCAATGATCATAATCCTTATAGATTCCTGAAGAATGTTTGTATTATCTAGTGGGATTTGAGCTTGGATCCTTTGAACAAAGATTGCTCTCGACAAGCTACAGTCGAACATGCCACCGATTCAAACAAGGTAACTGTTCATTTTAATTTTTGTGATTTGATAATTCTTGTGAGGTCCTCGGACCTCTACAGGGGATTGAAATCACTAAAGATGGAGAAGTTTCATCACACTATCGATGAAAATTTTTAAATCTCCATCCCACCAGCTTTCATTGTGCACCATGGTACCATCACTAACTTTTATTACTTCCTAAACGTTAATGCCCCAAATGACACATTCATTACATTTTGTCACATGATTCATCCCCTAAATCATGAAAAAAAAATTCACTCCCTAAATCAAGTGATGAAATTGGATCACACACTGAATCAATAAACGAAATGGTTTTATGCCCTGAATCAAGTGATGAAATAGAATTTCATTCCTAAATCAAGTGATGACCACACATGATTTGAAAATAAGTCTACATAAGATCTTCCTACTCTTGGTAGCAACTATTTTTGGGTCAAATAAAAATGATTTGAAGTCTCTTTTTTGATTCTCAGTCCAATCATCACTAAGTCACAAGACTCCTTCCAATAAAAAGGTGAATGAATCTAAATATAGGTGGTTCTCTTAAGAACCACCAAAACCTAGGATGTATAATCTCAATATGTCCTCTAAAATATGAAATTTCCACTTGAACTGACACAATCTCTAAGCCCTAATTCATAAACCCAACTATATACCCCTCTTAAATTATGTTCATGCTAACACTACACCCAACCCAACTCCTCTTATAAAACCTCACGATCCCATGCATAGAGATCTCGATTATTTCAACCAATTCCACCACAATTCCCCAATTCTATTGTAATTCATGAATCTTCAAATTACCAACATCACACCTCATTGATTGATGTTACTAGTCTATACTAATCTATTTCCCACATGATTAATATTATCATAAATCACAGCCACATTATTGGGACTAGTTATAACACAAATACTTTCTCTTTATTCATGTTGGTAGGTTACCCTAAGTGAAAAAGTCTCACAGACCTAGTCTCCCTACCAATATGCTTCCTGATATTCACACCTAGTCATGCCACCTGATCATTATCCCAAAACTAGAGGTCATTAAAAACTAATCACACTAACTCTGCCCAATTTCATTAAATGAAATTTGTACTTGTGTTCCTTCCATTTTCTACATCTAAATCAGATACCTATACCCATGTGATGTCACAAAACCGTAACCACATCTGGGTTGGTTTATCCATACTTCCACTTTGACATTTACTAAAATTTGGTCAAAATGAGCGCCACACACTCAAATTGCCCATGGTTTGATCCCCACCATAATACTTCTTTATTATGGGTCTATAATAATGATCCTACCTGATATCCTCCATCATCTAAATACTATTATATTTAAGCCTTGCTCATGTTACTTGAGAAACTCCTTAACCCAAGCCCTTTTTACGACTTTATTAACACTATGGTGTCTCACACAAAATCATTACAACCTTATTGATAAACCACCATCACATTCTTGGTCCTTAAAGATCTAACTCAAAGTCCTCACCCTTTCTCATCATCACATTAATATTGTGTTCTATTTCACTATAAGCCCCACCTAGACCCACTAGAGACTCACAGCCATGTTGGTTCCCAACTCATAATAGCTAAGTAACTCTTTGATTCATCCACCACCATGTCAATATACTTATCATTTCACAAGACTAAATAGCCATCGTACTATAGCTCACATTTTTCCCAAAAGTTCATACCTCAAAAGGTACTAACCCTAATTGGTCTATAGGGACCGGACACCTATGTCCCAAAATAGTCTATATCTACTCCAAGATTATAAAATTTTACCCCTAAGTTTCTTTATTTTTATCATGACCTCACCTCAGGTGTCACACAACTTTCCCAACTTAATATCACTATCCCTAATATTTCTCAAAAACCACCCATGAATATGTCTCGCATGCCATCAAATCCATCCACATAAAACCAAAAACCAAGATTACCTTCCTAAGGTAAAACTTAGGTTTCACCAACCCACCTAGCATATAGGTTAAACAAAAACCCCCCACTCACTTTGAACATGGTAAAATATTTTTCTATTTAACCATTCATAATGGTTCTCAATGGTTCATGTTTCTAACCAACAATACCCAGTAAGCATATATCTTAGTGTTACAATGATTTATCATTTGAATCAACTATATTAAGTCATAAACCATTAAAATAATGATCACAAGCCTATACACCTAGCTAACCATGATCACTGTATATCAAACCCATCTAGTTTAACGCATCTCACTTGATTTTTTCTTCCTAATAAGACTAGAGTATCTCATTTATGTTAAGAAAAACTAAACATTCACCATCCATCCCATCATTTTAAAAAATAAAAAGTGAACACCTATGATCTAACCATTCTAAATCCATCCATATTAAATCACTCAACCAATAGGTCCATGAAATCCAGACACAACTCCTGACATAAAGGCTGGGCCTCTGTATCTATAACACATAAAGAATCTTCACACCTATCCCAAGTATTGTTAGAACTTCCCAGGCATCAACCTCAACATAAATCATCTACCATGCATAAGGTTAACATCGTATAATCATAAGTTCTACCTCATATATATATATATATATATCTATGTGTGTGTGTGTGATTTATAACACCAAGAATTTATTTTTTACTTTAACTAGAATTTTCATAATCATAGATCAGTTAAATGAAATTATAATTCCAATTTATAGAGGGAAAAATTTATAATCTATAATTGGTATTATATTTAACTCACTCCATATAGTATTCAAGATAAGTGATCATGTAATTCATTTTTAACCATTTACTTTAACCAGGTATTTTCAAAATTATTCCCAATTAAATTAAATTTCAATTATAAGTTATATATGAAAATTCTTTATAAGTTATAATTGGAATTTTATTTAGTTGATGCCTTATAATAATAAAGGAAAGTGATCACATAACAATATTTTATCCATTTAAATGATCATTTAAGTTTGATTCCACCATACATCTATATGTGAAAACACTATATAAATGGTTGTGGAAATGTTAACTAATTGACCCATGTCATAATCAGAGAAAACAACCATAAGAAATCATGTAAATGATATGTTAATCCTGTGTGCCCAATATAATTCATGTACACGTTCTCTCTTTCCATTTTAAACAAGAGAAACAATCTCATAAACCATAAATTTCATAATCATATGTATCACTCTAGGTAAAATATGTCAATAGTAAAAGTAAAAAGTGTGAAAGAAATATCATCCCTAGAAACATGGACTTCCCTCATATGTGGGGTGTCCACTCCTAAGCACAAGTTTTATACATGTTCTAAAAACACCTTAACTCTTATCTACCTTACCCAAATACACAGACAAAATAAAGACATCTAATACCTATTTGTAACATCATGTTTCCCCAAACCACTAATCAGTTCCTGGACCGACATTCACTATTTTACCATAGGCACAAATCCCTATACACCAAAGTCTACAAACTAGAAATTTGGGTCTTAGTTGGTACAATTGGGAGACTATATTCACATATAAAAGTAAGACAATAACAAAAATAATAAATCAATTAGATACAACATCAAGTTAAATAAGGTATTAAATAAATATCCAACAAAGTTCTAATAAATAATCAAAACTCATTCTATATCAAAATGAATTGTACTATACATATTGAGAAGTCATGCATTAGTAGAAGATAACATGCAGAAGATTATATACATAAAAACTCAAAATACCAAACAAAAAAATAGTAAAAACCTTGAAAATAGTCCTGAGTCCATGATTAGTCCCAAACTCCCATGCTCCATCCAAAAACCCCAATAAAGCATCAAACACAGGCACTTTACCTTGCCATGTTCTAAAAATATGAAGGAATTATTGGGTTAAACATGGAAGCCTGAGGAGGGTGTGAGTACATCTCAGTAGGACACCACTAATATTTTATATAATCATATCCATTCTAAGAAATAAATTTCATTTTGATGTAAATAATAAATAAATTCATGATATAAATAAATAAAACCATCACCAATCCTTGAGTTCTAATTGACACTTGATATCGACCATACCTACTTCAGCCTAATTTGTATGTCTTTGCCTATAATATGTCATCAATAAATATTTTTGATCCTAACTGGAATCACACAAGGAATTATAATAAATCAATAATCATACCCAAACCTAAGGGTAATCACCCATTACATTCTAAAGTATCAAGCATTGTTTTCAAACCCAAGAGGTATTACCCATGGAATTCTAGAGTATCATACATCATCACTGAACCCAAGGTGTATCACCCTTGGGTTTCAAATTATTGTATCACCCTTGGTGTTTCAAATTATAAGGTGACATCACTGAACCCAAGGGGTTTTACCCCAAGGTGTTCCAAACATTTATCATAAACCAAGCATACATGCCACTCATAAATAAATTCATTTAATTTAATACACATCAGGTCTCAACCTCGGGTTCCCCTAGGGCCACCCCTTTACTTTACTATTTAATTTTACCAAGTTAATCCCTAAATGAAAAAATAGTTATACACCCATTAATTAAATAATATAGGGTCTCACAAAATAAACATGGTCATTGGATCATGGAGCTTTTCCTAGGCATCCTCATCACATAAACTATCATTCACATAAGTCACTACACCGCTAGGGTATCCTGTTTAAATTACTGGAATTTATTTCATATGTAAATCAAACCTAAATTCGTTTATAAATTCCTAATCACATACTTTTGATCACATTTTAAGTCTAATTCACCCCTATGGTTCGCTCTTTAATTTTCCTAATTACTTTCCCTATTCAAGCACATCTCATGGGTAGATAAATTTATGGTCTTCTCACCATTAGGATGTTAGTGGTTCATAGAGAGGTTCCATTTCATAATTTTGGGATAAAAATATTTAAGTTATTAAATTAGGTCAAATTCATGGTAATGTTAGTGTGACTTCACGATGCATGAAATAATAAATAGAACAAAACTTATGGGATAGCTCATAAACCATCCACCTTATACTCATAGATTTTCACTCATCTAATATATGCCTTTGATTCGATATAAACTTGTAGAAAATGAAAAGTCACATGAAAAACCTATAAATAAGGTATAATGTACATAAAAAAGATAAATTTCATGATAATAAAAGAAACCAATAAATAAAGAAGGAAGACTAGTAGAATTACCGCTAACCCTTGATCGAAATTGATGGTGTTTGATCCAATAGATAAACAAGGGAGATCAACCCTTTAAAGATAATGATACTAAGGGGAGGAGGTGTTCATCCAGGGTTTTATCCATGGGAGATCCCCCCCACACACTTTATAAACCCAAATAATTAATTAATTAACTTAAAACATAAAAAAAACATCAAGAAAATATTTTACAGCTTGAATTACTCATCCGGGTCATGAACCAGCGGAGATAGGGGAATCCTCCCTTGATTTATGAAAACTCAAGGCATGAAATAGGTTTTCATGTTATTAAAGGGATTCAGTCCATGTTCCTTGGCTGTAGACCAGACCATTTCCACCCATGGTCTTCCCAGGACACTCCCAACCCCTAGAACCCACACAACTAAATAAAGTGCACGTATTTTGGAAAAAATTAAAAGGTTTCATACCTTGGAAAGGGTCAAGGTTTTACATTACACAATGGGAGAACACTACTATAAGAAAGACCTAAAACCACAAGGATATAGCTATGGGTGACATGACCACGGTCATGGGTCAGCTTATGACCACGGGCTATGGATTCCTATAGTCGTTGGTTCCATTATGTGATGGTAAGGTTCACCTATGGCCATAGATTTATATGTGAATCTTAATTTAAGCATGGGAACATGGTGGGAATCCCAAAAACCTTGGGCACATGTTTCTCATGGTTATAAGTGGTAGTTCCTCACACCAACTCCCTATATCCATAGAAAGATATGCCTGTGGTGGCGGGGGTATCCATGTTTGATCGAATTGAAAATTTTAAATATATTTTAATTATAAATATATAATAATTATGATATTAAATATTTAAAATATATATATAAAAATATAAGTTGATAAGTATATATATTTAAAGTTTGTTATGTTTTAGTAGTAAATTCATAGGCACATACGTGAGTGGTTTGCGGTTCAAAATCAACTGACTAATTTTTAATTAAATATGGCCACAGGTGTCATGCCCATGGTGGTTTAGTGCCGCATGGACAGGACTATGACCATGGGCCTAGAGCCCATGGCCATAGGGATTATGCTGCATGGACCTTCCTATCGCCACATTCAAGGCGCCTAGAGAAATAGGGTTCCACATGGATCCTACTTCTATTGCCATGAGCGACACCTGTGGCCACCATCAGAGTGGTTAAATTCCATATATCTATATCCATGGGCCATTCCTGGGGAGATATCCCCATGGGATATTACCACAGCTTGATCAACCATGGCTGTTATGACCATGACCATAACCCTTTTTTTCTAATTGTGGAATGATATTTTTAAGAGAGATTAAAAAAATGGAAATATAAAAAATATTTTATTTTCAAAATTTAATTAGAAAATGATTGTACTAATGATTTTATATTACTAGAAGGATGTCTTAAGCTATGAAGGGGGGAAATAATAATGATAAAGGAAAGAGTTAGGATTTGAAATGTTTAGCATGCCCTTTGAGACACTTCCTTTGGAATTAGACTTAAGACTTTATAGGTCGGTATTATAGTTATACTAGAGGTTACCCAACATGGATAAAAGGATTTAAAGAGATAATTTGGTATATTTTTTTTAAAATGAAAAAAAATAAGTGAGGATAAATGGGAGGTTAAGAGGCATATTTATAAGTGATTGAGAGATGTTTTTTTGAATATAATATTTAATAAATTATTATTTTATCTCAATACTATAAATAGTAGTGATTATTGTGACTAATAATAATATCTAACTAAAAAAATATAGTTTCTTAAAATCTAAACCCTTTTAAAACTGAATGGTATCATTGGAATAATTTATTCAAAATAAAAATAAAAAATATTTTTTTATGATAATAAAATATAATTTAGACTTTGGAAATTGAATTATAGGTAATTAAAATATTTACATTTTAACATAAAAATTAATTTTTTTAATAAAGAAGTTAAAATTTATGTTATTAAAAATATACACTTATAATTTTATTGAGTTACATATTTTGAAAATGTATTTAATGGTATTATAATATTTAAATTTACTTATTTAATTCACCATAAATATTATTTTTCAATCATTTTACTATTCTAATGATTTTTATTTCTATTATAACAATTAGATTATTATTTTAATAGATAGGTTACTATTATAATAGTGATATTTTCAATGGTCATATAATCCTTATACATCCTATAAATACCCTTAATTCCCTTCATTATTCATTCACTTGATATTCTCTAAAGCTTCATTATATTACTTTTAAAAATTAATATCATATTTCTAATGTTTTGTTTTGTTTTCAGGATATTGTTTACAGCTATAGTATTTCTTGGAAACCTCAACACATCAAATTTCAAATTTTAGTAATCTTATATGCATGTTTCAATTGTCCCATTATACATGTATTGATCTTATGAAATGTATTCATCCTTTTTTTTAATGTTATGTAGTGAATAAAGTGATATTAACTTTGTTAAATGGTTTATATGATTATATGATCTAGTATTTTAAGTAAACAATACAACTATAAATGTAAAACTTTATGTAATAAATTTTAATATAACAAACATTGGATGTTATAGTTGTATTCAACTTATATCCATGCACACTATGTAGTATTTTTGTGTATAGATATACATGTTATTTGATGATTCAAATATTAAATTAGAGACTCCTTGGATGAAGACCACCAGTCACTAAATAATATAGTGATATCATGAAGATTAATAGATCATCATGTTGTATTATAGGTGTTTATAGAATATATAAAAAATTATTTTTATGTTTTTAAAGGAGTAGATTTTTTTTGGAATCCAAAATCAGAAAGTGGGTTGGAGTGGGGTATAATTTATCAGGAGAAATGAATTTATCATTATTAAAAAATTATAAAGTAAAGGTAAAATAAAATGGGGGTGGTTCACCACACCATTCACACTCTCTCCTGATTGTAAAATGTGGCACACTTTAATCTTTGTACATCACGTCGATGTGAGGTTCTTGTAGGTGATTTCATTTTTTTGATCAATCAATTTTTTAGACCAATTCAAACCCAAACCTAAATGGGTACATCTGGTGGGTCAACCCAGTTCACCAAAAGGGTATGACTTGGACCATATATCGGATTGGATGCAATCTAATAGGAATTCTTATTTTCTAATGAGTGTGATATGGATCACTTAATTGATTTGGTTTGATATTATGTACATGATTAATCAAAATAATTCTACACAATTATAAGGGGTAGGACACTTTATCTGAAGGGGTACGCCAATGCTTATAAAATGGAGTCACCAATGGATGGAAATTTCACTCTCATAAAATCATAAAGGCTCTAATATATCTCAAATATTGAGATTCCTCTCAAGTATTCTATAAGCATCAAAGGATTTTTGTTGATGCACAATAATAAAGACCTTTCATTACACTCTTGATTTCAAATCCTCTTTGAGGGATACTCTCTATTAAATACAAGTGTATATTATTGATCCACCATTGTATCCTAAGGAGTATTCAGTTGAAACACATTATACTATCAATTTAGTGGGGGATAATATACTCTTAAGGAGATAAAGATCATAACATGCCTTAAAAGGATCTATCTATTACCATCCAAGAAAATACCACCATTACCTACCAATATACCCAATAATCTTAAGAGTGTATTTTTCTAATATGGATCTGGAAATTCTCAACAAAGTGTTAAAGGTGGAGTAATTTAATGGCAACAATTTCAATAGGTTTCAAAATTGGATGCACTTACTCCTTTCAATACTCAAAGTGGTGTACTTTTTCTCAACTCCAAAGTCATCCACATCTGAATATGAGACACTATAAATTTCATTAATGAGATAAAAATGTGAAAATTAAAATCTTATGTGTCAAGAAAACATACTCAATGCATTATTTTACGGCATTTTTGACACTTACTAACACCTCTTAATGGAAAAGTAGATCCATGATACTTTGGAACAAAAGTGAATCACCAAGGATGTTGTGAGAAAGATATTCCTAGTAAGAAAGTTTATTCTATACAAAATGGTAGATATTAGATCTATTGTAGAGAAATTCTATGAAATTAAACATATCTTAAAATATATAAAAATAAGTATGATATTTCCCTCAATGAGTTACTCAACAATGTATAAATTTGGGAGGATAAATCCATGGTCTGCATAATAGAGGGAGTTGGTCTATCTGGGTCCTAAAAGGGGGAAAATGTTCAAACCATCCTTTAAAAGGAAAGTTAAAATTCAAGAAGAATAAAGAGGAATGATATTTTTTGGATAGTTGGGACTCTTTAAGTAGGATTTTTTCCTCTATAAGAAGAAATATAGAAATAATTATTTAAAGGAGTACTTTGAAAACATGATCTTTGAATCTAATTTTCCTGAGGATAGATCTTCCTGTTGGATCTATTTTTGTGATCACAACGTGTGTGCAATAAAAAAACTCTCTTTAAGAGGATGGAATTAATCAATGGTGGTATTTTAATCTAAATGGGTAACTTTGTAAGAATAATATTATAAGGGAATGTTGTGGTTGATTTCTAGTTTACCTCGAGATATATCCTCACTTTATATGATGTCTTTTACATGACCTAATTTTGTAGGAAATTAGTCTCAAGGATATTCTTAAAAAAGAATGAGTTTAAGATTTTATTTGAGGTATATAATTTTTTTCAATAAAAGGGTGGGATCTTTATTGGAAAACATCACTTGTATAATGGATTATTCAAATTAAATATAAATATTGTTTCTTCTTACTTTTTATAATATTTTTATTTATGGAATAATCATTTAGGTCACATAAATTATAGTAAAATGCATGAAATATCAAAGATTAAATCATTACCAAACATGTATAAAAATAATAATCAATGTGTGAGTTACATGTAAACTAAAATAGTCAGAAAACCATTTCCAACTACAGAAAAGAAAATTAATTTATTAGAATTAATACAAATTGATGTGTGTGATTTGTATGATACACCCACCACAGGTAATAAAATGTACTTTTAAACTTTTATTAATGATTATTAAATATTTTTTCATGTATATCTTTTACATGATAAAGATGAAGTTATAGATAAAGTTAATAATTATAAAAATGAGTTTGAAAACCAATGTGGGATTACAATCCAATAGAGGAGATGAATATTATAGTCCTTGATTGTTTGAATCCATATGGATCATGCATAAAGTGATATAAATTTGTACACATCAATATAATGTTGTGGTTGAGATAAATAATAGTTTGTTAATGAAAATGGTTAATTTCATGATGACTATCTTGGGTTTCTAAAGAGGATTTTTGGTAGATAAATTATTTGTTATACCTATCTCTCTCATATTATTTTTCATTATCACAAACACTCATTTATGTTTCTATAAATTTAATTTAATAAAGTTTCAGTATCTTTAATTTGACTTTAATACATGTCATTAATGGACTAAATAATGATTTTAAAGGCTTTTTCAAAATATTCTTGATGATCTTATAAAAGTATATGACCAGTCTTAATTCATGTGATAAAATCATGGAAGTAAATTTCAACGGTCTATAAAAGGCCTTAGAAATGATCAATAGTGGAAATATTTGAAGATAGAGTATTTAAGGCTTCACTGGATAGTTGATGCCACATGGACATAATCTCTACTCTATAGAAAGTTTGTTGTCCAACAGGTTATTATTCTAGTGTTTCTGTTTTGTTCCAGATGGAAACCAGCAAGACATTGACTAATATCAGCTAGCCAGTGAGGACTTTCTAGATCCAGTGTGCTATAAGTGACCCACCATCTAGCTAGTGAGAAACACCAGGTAGTTGGTTGTGTTGAGTCAGCATGTCTAAGGATTCATTTATTATTGGGAAAAGAACCATTATTTCAGTATTCTTTGGATTCAATGATCCCAGATTAATTCTATAAGGTTCCTAGGAATATTAAAGCCTATAAATAGGTCTTATAGGTGGATTGAAAGATCTACCTCTCTCACAATAGTTAATGAAAATTCCTCTCTGATTATTGATCAAATGTTATCTATCTGACAATGAAGGTCTAGTAGTTTCTCACCAAAATCAAAGAGCCTACTCCATTTCTGCTAAATCTCAAAGTCTATATTTCTATATTTTATCTAAATATATAATATCAAATTGTACACATCATTTTGAGATATTAGGGATTAGTATTATAATATTATTTCTCCAAGAAAACATTCTTCTTCTGATCTTCTTCTATAATGGGTTCTCACTATCGCAAAAGTGAGGGATGGATTTATTGACTATTGATGAAGCTCAGAGGGTGATTACAAACCATAATTGTGAGGTATGAGTTTCTTGATCACTACCAAGATCAATGGAGTGATAAAATAAACTTCTCAACCTGATGGGATGATACATAGGGTATCACACAAAGTTATTGTCAAACTCCTTTATCAAACTATGTTCACTCTCTTTTAATTTATGAATTGCATCATTAAACATCGATAAACATAATTGTATAAATTAGATACATTCATTTTCCATTATTCTTACTTAATTAATATATATTGAAATTAACTTTCTAATATGTATTGAATTTATCAATTTATTAATTTATCACTTTATTAAATTTATTTCTTTATCACTTTATCTTATCCAAAAAATTGTTTTTGAATTTACCATTACCATTTTCTTTAATTTTTAAAAGGGCAATTCACCCCCCTATTACAATTCTAATTTCACCAATAATTGGTATTAAAGGGTTCTTTGTGTTTTTATTATTATTTTCAAAAAATCAAAAAAATTAATCATAATAGATTTCAAATTTATATCTTTTTATAACAGAATCAAACACTTATTTGCATGCTCATATTTTTTTATAGAATAGATTATTTCTATTGGATAGATTACATGTCAAATTTTATTAGTATAATAAGTTACATTGTTTAGAAAATGGTTATGCATGAATATATTCATAATAAATAACTAGATAATAAGAAGACACCCAATGATATTAAATCCTTTGAGATTAATGACAAATCCATGAATTATCTACAATACAGTCTTGACCAAAGTAAATTTAATCATGTCTCTAAATGTAAAGATTCCCATAAAATATGAAAATTTCTAGAAGTTACTCATAAAGAAACCAAAAAAGTTAAAATTGTAGATTAGATATGTTTAGAAAGTATTTTGAAAGTTTTTATATTCATTAAAATAAATCTATTACTATTTTGTTTACATGGTCTACTAGAATTTTCAATAGTAAAAAGTATATTGGTTATGATTTGTCTATAGAAAACTTAGTAAAAAAGACACTCTTGGTACTTCCAAGTAATTGGGAACCCAAATTCACTATTATACAAGTTGTGAAGGACATGAATAAAATGGCAGTTGAAGAACTTATTGGATACCAAATGACATTTGAAATTACTATAAAGTGATAATATAATAAGGAGGCCAATAAAGTCAAATATATAAATAAATAAAATTCCTCTAATTATATTAATTATTATTCATCTAAAGGTGAAGTTCAAGATATTTTTCAACTCTCCAAGAATAAGAAAAAATTATTCAAAAAAATAAAATCTTCCAATCAAACTAAAAAGGTGGAACCAGATGTGACATGCTATAAATATAAGAAAAAAGCTCACGTAAATCCAGAATTTACATCTAAAAAAATAAATGTAAAGAAAAGAAACAAGGTAAGATGGTTCTTAAGGTTACAACCAGGAGTGTAAGTGTTGACTCCATGAACTCAATGTCTACAACTTATTTAAGTGAATCAAGTCCTAAGTTCCTTATGGAACATGTTGAAAAAGGCATCGAGGTTAGTACCCCTCTTCCTATTTCTACCTCCTCCCCTTCTCCTACTTATTTTCTCTCTTCTTGTTCTACTTGCTCCTAAAGTCAACATAATTACAAAGGCTTAAAATATTATTATCATCAACTTGAAAATGTTTTTCATAAAAAAAATCATTATAAAAAAGAATTTGATAATAAATACAATCAATTTCTTAATTAAAAAGAACAACTTCTAAAAGAAAGTGAATAAATATTTAAGGAAAAGTAGAAATTATCCATGAAAGTTAAGAATCATACGAATGTTAATAATCTTGAATCTATAATCAAAGACCTCAAAAGTTATCTTTAAAAATTCACTTAAGGTGAAAATAATCTAAATAAAATTTTGAGATCTCAAAGACATAGAATATAATGGGTTTGTCTTGGACTATCAAATCATGCTAGTACATCAAAAAATACATTGAAACCCACTTTTATTAAAGGTTTCTCAGAAGATAAGTTATGAAATAATGATAAATTAATTAGATAGTTAATTTATGAATGTTATTTCAATATATAATGATATAGGAGACCAAAATCAATTCATATTTCATCAAATATTTCCAAAATAAAATCTCATACTAAACAAATATGGATACCTAAATCGTTATTGGAGTACATTAGCGGACCCAATTTAATTTAAGTACCAAAAAAATTAGTAATTTCATTTATAGAAAAATTTTATTCCAATCAAATTCCAAGAATAACTATGGTACCTAGATAGTGTTTTATGAAGACACATGTGTGGAGACTACTCCAAATTCAATAAAATCAATAAACTAGATAGAGGTCACATCACCTTTGATGATAAATACAAGGGTAATATACTCAATGAAGGTGATATCAGTTTTTATAACTCAAATATTATTAAAAATGTTTTATTTATCAAAGTATTAAAACAAAATTTTATAAAAAATATCTAGTTGTGTGATAAAAAATTTAAAATTTCTTTTGAAAATGATCTTTGTAATGTTTTTAACTTAAAAGAAAATATTATATTTACTATTTATTGATTTCAAAATGATTATAATGTCAATTTAAAATATATACCTTGCAAAAATGTCAAATGCATGAGTGTACAAGTTAGTGAGCCATGGATTTTCCATAGACGTTATGGTCATTATAGAACACGCTAACTTGTAAAAACTCAACCATAATCAACTAGTATGATATTTATCCAAAATAAATTTAAAATATGACATGGTTTTAGAAGCATTAAAATATAGTAATAAACTTAAATATTCTTTTAAATATAAAAAAAGTATTTATTCTTATAGATCTCTCGAATTAATTCATCTTGCATTATTCAGAACTTATCAAATTGATAATATATGAGGTAAATCCTATAATTTTTTTTATTGTTGATGACTTTACAAGATTCACTTAGACTTATTTATTATCTCAAAGCAGTTAATCTTGAAAATCCTTCACCAAGTTTCCTAAAAAAGTTAAAAATTAAAATGTTTTTAAAATTATTTTTATTTAAAGTTATCATGGAATATAATTAGAGAATAAGGAATTTTATGATTTGTGTTATTCTCAATGCTATATTATTTTTCTACTCCTTGAACCCCTTAACAAAATTAGGTAGTAAAGAGGTGAAATTGAACTACCCAAGAAATCACTCAAAATATTTTAAATGAATTTAATTTTCCTATATATTTTTGTGTTAAGTATGTTAATACTACGTCTTTTAACATTAATCACACTCTTATAAATACATTCCTCAAAAATATCCCTTATGAAATTTGGAAAAATAAAAAACCTAGAGTGGTATTTTTTAATTTTTTTAGTTGTAAATATTTTATTCTCAAAACCAAAGACGATCTTGGAAATTTTGATTTAGAATTCGATTAAGGTATCTTTCCTAGGTACTCTAACTCAAGAAAGGCATGTTGATTCTTTAAAAAAATACTAAAAATTGGAAAAATCAATCCATGTTGTTTTTTATGAAAATTTTCTAAAATATCATTCTCAAATTTTTTTTAAAAATTATGTCTTAAATTAACCTTTTCAATCTAAGGAATTTGGATTTTAAAAAGAATCACCGTCAAATTCTTTACCTAAAGCTTTTAAAAAATCTAAAGATCGTCCTCTTGGAAATTTTATTGGATATTTTAAAGTGGGAACTCATACTATAAGATTAGTCTGAAATGAGTTTGAATATATTTCCTTTTTCTATCACTTAGAATTCCCAAAATATTAAAAATTCCCTTAATGATGAAAATTTGGTTCTTACCATGCAATATGAACTAAATTAATTCACTCTGAATGATGTATAGACTCTCATATAAATACATAATAATAATCTAGGATATAAATAGTTTTTTATAAATAAGTTATATAATCTTGGTAATATCATAATAAATAAATCTTATCTAGCAACTAAAGGTTATAACCAATAAGAATGAATTGTATATGGTGAAACCTCTTCACCCATCACTTAGTTAGAATCCATTAGAATCATATTGGAATTCATCTCTCACATTAATTTTAAACTCTTTCAAATAGATGTTAAAATAACCTTTTAAATGATTTTATTAACAAAAAAAATGTGGAACAACAACCTAGTTTTGAAAATCCTATTTTTCCAAATCAGGTTTTCAAATTAACTAAAGCTCTTTATGGTTTAAAACTATCCCACGGGTCTTGGTATGAATGTTTATCTAATTTTCTTTTTTCAAATGGTTTTAAAATGGGAAAACTATATTCAAATATATTTCTAAAATAAATCTAAAATGATTTTTTACTTTTCAAAATTTATAATAATGATGTGGTTTTTGAATCAACCAATGATTCTCTTTGTTTTTAATTTTCTAATTTAATGAAAAGGGAATTTGAAATGATATTTATGGGTAAACTCATATTCTTTCTCAGTTTCTAAATTTATCAAAATAATGATGGTATTTTTCTAAACCAAGGTAGATACACTATTCAACTATTAAAACAATTTGGCATGGATCAAGATAAGTAAATTATCACTACCATTAGTACAACTTGTAAGCTAACATTGGATGAATCGGTTAAGATGGTCAAAAGTAATATTTATAGAAGAATGATTGGTAGTTTACTTTATATTATTGAGACTTAGACTAACATCATGTTTAGTGTTTGTATTTGTGCTCATTTTCAATCAAATATAAAATAATCTCATTTCAAATCTATTAAAATGATTTTTCATTATTTAAAATGAACTAAAATTTTCATTTTTCTTTATCCAAAAGTAACTTCTTTTGAATTAATAAGTTTTTCTACTGCTAATTTTGGTGGATTCCAACTAGATAGGAAAAGTACAAGTGGGACGTTACACCTACTTGTAAAATCTCTCTTCTCATGGAGTAGTATGAAGCATAATGTTATTTATTTTTCTACAATCGAAGCAGAATATATAGATTCTTGGAGTTTTTATGCCCAAATAATATGGATGAAACACACTCCCTTAGAATTTGGGATTATATATGATTATATCTCTATTAAATGTGATAATACTAGTGCCATAAATATTCTAAAAAACATATCTTGTACTTTCAGACTAAACACATTAACTTTAGAGAAAATTTCTTAAGAGTTCGCTTCTAAAGGGTGATATCTTATTGTAATTTATTAGGACAGAATATCAAATCACTTATATTTTCACTAAACCTTTAACTATTGACCATTTTAATTTCTATAAAGGTGATTTGTTAATGGTATGCTTTTAAAGCTTTCCATTTGACCTTGGATAACATTAGTTATATTTTGAAAATATATTTATCTTGATCATTCATTTTCTAAAAAAATATTAAAAATATTGATTTATGTTTTCTATTTGTTCTTTATTTTCTATTATTTCTCTCTTGGATATTATCCATATATCTCACTTGTGCATTCATTTTAGGGAGATAATTATCTATTTATTTTTGAAATTTTCCTTAAGAGATATATTTTTTTCAAACTAATTTTAAAATTAAAAAAAATTCTCTTATTTTTTAACTTCTTAGTTATACTTTCTAAAATAAGTACTTTTTATAATATTAATGCTGGTTTTTAAACTAACTTTGTTTTCAAAACTTATATGAGAAATTATTTATATGATCAATTAATTTTAAAAGTTTTTTTATCTATCTTAAAGTAAAATTAATGATGATTAAAAATTTATATATATATATTTGTCTCACTATAAATGTATTTCTTGAGTTATCTTTGATAAACTAAAAATGGTAGGATACTTTTGAGGTATGTTTTCACAACCAAAGGAACTACTTTAAGATTTTTCAAGTGAAAGAGTCAATCAATGGTGTAAAACCCACTCTTTGAGTAAATAATTGTCTTGATAAAGGTATGTACCAATTTTATGTCCTTATTTTATATTTTTCTCTATCTTTTTCCCTTTATTTATCCTTTTATTTATTTATTTTATATCTATCTCTTTTATTCCTTTATTTATTTTCTCTTTTTCTATTTTGTAAATATTTTTGTATTTTTCTATAAAAATTATTTTAAAATTTCTTCCATCTCTCTCTCTACTATTAAGGGGGAATTTGGAAGATAATAAATGTTTTCAAACGTTTTGGTTTATAATTTGATTTCACTTCCCTTTTTCAAAATTAATTTGATTCTTTCTATAATTATACTTCCAATCTCTATTTTGAGTTTTTTAAAATATATTTTTAAAATTTCTCTTGAGTTATTCATCAAATATTTACTTTTTAGAATTTATTCCCTCTATTTGTTTTATTTTTTATAATAAAAAAGGGGATAGTTTTTGTTGAATTTATTATACTTAAAAGGTGAATAATTTTATTCTTATTTTAACTTTTAAAGGAGATAATTTATTTAATTTTTCTTAATGTGTTATTGGTTAATTGGTTCAAAATGGTGTAGTTTAATGTTTTACTCTTACTTGAAACATGGCATGTTTTTTTAATTACTACTTGAGAATTTTGAATATATTGTATACATTAATATCTTCAATACATTGTTATATCATTAAATCATAATTTAAACTTGATATATCTTTTTATGTTAAGTGTTTATGATCACCAAAAATGGGGAGATTGTTGTACCTCTCTCTCTCATGGTGTTTTTCATGATCATAAACACACATTTATGTCTCTAACGATTTTATATGAGAAACTTTAAGTATCTTTGATTTTATTTTAATTCATGTCATTAATAGACCAAATAAAGATTTTAAAGGATTTTTCAAAGGGTTATTGCTGATCTTATCAAAGGATTGGACCAATCATATTTCATGTGTTAAAATCATGGAAGGAAATTGTCACGAACCGACCCGGGTCGACCCTGAACTGGTCACCCGAGTCGATCTGCGACATGGCCCGGGAGGCGTTCCCGATCCTCCCGGGCTGGCGACAAACGCCAGGGAATCAATATAGATCGTGGGAACAATTTTTCCTGATAAAAATAAATAAAATAGTAGAAGTAATACAGAGTAGCTCAGAAAAAAAAATAAACTAGGTAAAGTGACTAAACAAGAATGAAAGAAAATAAAACTAACCAAACTCGACGTCTGAACTAACTCCGTGTGACCCCACAGGTCACTCTCCGATTCAAATATCAAGCGTTGCCAAAGGCAAGAGCACTCAATTTGTAGCCTGCGCAATAACTAAAAATAGAAAATAATTATAAGTGTGAGTATTAAAACTCAGTAAGCTAGCCTGATATCTGTTCCCAATGCACTACCATTAAAATTAAGAAACGTCAATTCTAAGTTTGAACTACAATGTATTAAAATATTCATTTCTATAATTTTTATTTGAAAACAAGTTAAAAACAATTTCCCTTAGTCATTTGAAAAAAAACAGAACCAAAGAGTTTAAAACACACTTTCTTTTGAAAACCTTATCATAGGAGTTAAAAAATGTCACTTTTCATGAAAAACACCACATAAGGGTACCAAGGAAGATATAACAAGGGAAGTGTACAGGTAATAAAGTATATCAACAATAGTTCAAACATCTAAAATCCACTAGACATAGACGAACCTAAGAGATCGAGAATAATCCAGATGACACTAATACCAGCGACCCCATCTACAGTAGCATGCCATATATGATGAAATCTAACGCTCCAAAACGCTCAGCAATCCTTTCTTAGGTAGGCCAAGGGAAAATCCCATAGTAATAAACCCAAACATATCCACCTACTATGGGCCACTGGTTAGTACCGTAACCTACCAATGCAGTACTCGTCTCAGACAATTATCTCAACATGTCAGGTTCATATGTCGCAAGTATATATAAAAAAAAGGAGGTGAGTCAACAGATGTCGTTGAGCATAAAATCACAATCTATATTCATATAAATAATTCAAATTTACAAGGGAGGTGTAAACACATCATTTATCACACCCAAAAATTGATAAAACTCTTTTTAATATATTTATGCTACACACTCAAGACCCGACCGTTTTTAATAAAATGCCAAAACATGCTGAAACACAAAACACACTTTACTTAGAAAATTCAAATGGGAATTTTATAAAGGAATCAAGGCATACATTTTTGAATAAAACAATCTCAATTAAACACCCTACAAATTATAAACCCCAATCTTCATGTCATATTTTTATTTAAATTGTTGAACTTTGTTCTTAACTTTACAAACCATGTGTATAAACATCCGGTATTCACAACTTGACACAACGCACAACCCATTCATCAAAAGAAAACTATTTTTGAAATGGAACACACCCCATAAATACCATCTTTTGTAATTCACACTACCAAAATAATGTAATAAATGTTGAGAAATTTATAAAACACAAATCCAGAGGCACAACAAAGTTATACCTAAAAAACGCTCAATTTTACACAAAAATGCTACTTTAAAATTTATGGGACAATAAGACCATATTCAACAAGACTTAAAACATGGACCACAAACTAAACGACTAACAAAAAGGTTGCACAAAACATTTAATATGTATACTAAGTGTGAAAAACATAGAATTAATGTTTCTTAAATTAAAAATGTCAAGTGCTAGGGAATTCCTACCTTGAAATCAAAGCACGATGACCACGTAATCTCGAAACCAAGGAGCGATGACGATGCTCACTCAAAAATGCCTTGCGTGGGTTCTAAAGTCCTAAACCTACCAAAAATAATCCCTTAATCAACAAAAAAACCCATAATCTAACAATGGTAAAATAAATAAAGCAGAATGGTATACTGGTGGGAATAAAACGTGTTGGCATAGGTGACGCCGGAAAGAGGTGCGGGTTGGCCGGGGAGGCATAGACCACCGAAGGAAGTCAGCCAAAGGGGTATCCAGCTGGAGGAAGGCCTCGTTGGAGGTCTGAGAGGGCATTGGGTGGGGTATATGGACAGGAGGCAGGGCACCGGCCAGCGGCGGTACAAGGCGGCCTGCAGAAGGGTGCGGGTGAGCCGGATGAGAGGCGGGGGGGATCGGCACTAGCTGGGTGCGACGGGACAACTGCAAGGATCGAGATGCTGTGATGGGAAGAAGAAGAATAAAAAATGAAGGGGTCGCACCAGGTTGATGGGGCATTGGAAGAAGCAGGAGTGGCTGGGACACGCTGAGCAGGAAAGGCTGGGTCGGATCAAGGCAGCGCTACAGGGGGGACCAAGTGGGGGTCGATGTTGAAATGGGAAGGAGGTCCCGACGGGATGTCGACCTGCTCGCACGCCACAAGGGAGAAGGTATTCGGCTTCTGAATGCTGAGAAGGAGGGAGGCTGAGGGGGGAGACACTAGAAAGGGAAGTAGGTCAGGGAAAGGTCTCCCCAGACAGTAGGGGTCGCGCCGGAGGGATCGTTCCGGAGTGGATGTGGCGGGTGCACTAGTGCAATGCAAGGGAAGCAGTCCGACGGCGCTGCTTCGAACAGAGGGGAGATAGGGCTCGGGACTACGCATGGGTGTTCAGGGGGAAAGAGTCTATGCTGCTACCTCCTAGGGTTGGGTCGAGCCGCACACACCCAAAGAAGGGGGAGGGATAAACGGAGTGAGAAAATGATTTCCACAACCCTAAAAAATAATTAATTAAATTAAACCAACACAAAAAAAGTAATTAAAATTTGTAATAACATAATACTAATAATAATAATAAAAATAATAAAAGGAATAATGATAAAAATAATAATAATAATTCAACAATAAAATAATTTCTAATAATTGATTTAATTAATATAATAACATTAATTATAATGCATAATAGTAAAATTAGCAATTTAAGTTTTCACCTAAATAAAAATATTAACATTCTTAATAAACATGAAAAAAAGAATTTAAATGACACAATAGATTAACATTTATTTATTCTTTTTAATTCTTCAAAGATGAAAAGGCCATGCATTTTCCTGGGCAAAGTCGCACTGTGTCGCGCTCCGCCCGTGCGTCTGACGACATCAACCCCAAAATGTGCACTTTTTTACCAAAAACTCAAAAACTTTGTCTGGGACTCACCCTGGACTTCAGAAAAAGTTTTGAAGGAAGAAAAATTATTAAAATAAAATAATATCATAGGTCGGGGTGTCACAATTCTCCTCACTATAACCATTTCCATCCACAAAAATCCACAACACTATCTATCCAATCGATCAACACCTAAGGGTTCCACATAAACATGATCCAACCTCTTAAGTCAAGGACATTATAGTGACCACCGATGAGACTCAACCTCATTGTTCGAAACAAATCACCAGTGAAGGGGAGGTCTGAATGGACTCCCCACCATAATAACTCAGCTAAAATCTGATAATGACTTAAGAGGAAACCCAAATAGACTCACGGTAGGTCTCCCCACCATAAAGAACCAACCTATATATGGCCAAATGGAAAGATGACTTAGGCATGAACCAGACCTTACTCAAGCTAAGAGAAGCATGACAAGAACATTCAACCCACTCACTCCCTTCTGAAAGGGATAAGGGCTTAACAAAAACTCTGCATGAACCAAAAACCCTAACCCCATGGGAGGGAGGGAGGGCCCAAGGATTGGATCAATGAAACAACGATGTACAACTACTCATGAATCACCACTTCGGGATGAACACAAACTAAATCCATAACTTGTTCACATGGGTGGTCCACGCAAGGCCACTAATTAGCACCTCGCATCTAAAAAGGCACAATTACTAACATTGTATGAGGGCTAAGTCCATCGCGCTCTTTTCGACAAGATGAAATTTATAACGATGGAGAAACCACAACAGAAACGCTAAAAATGTCTCATCACAACAATAGAGGCACAACCATAATCAGACTCCTTAAAATTCCCCAGGTTTCTTGACTACACATTGGCTTCACTCTGAGACCTTTTGGTTGGAGCTCTGATGGGTGAAGCATCTTCTGCCTCACAGTCAGGTTCTGATAATCCCAATAAGAAACATAAATCTTTTTATTTGACAAAATAAAGGACAATATTTTAAAATGAAAGTCACACTAGCATTGAAAACCGGAGTTCATCAAAAGACCCACGACATCCCATACATATAAAAACCCAAAACACCATCAGTACATTGCAAATATAAGAGATCCCTTACACTGGAAAGAAACATACACATGAAACTTTAAACAAAAACCCAACAACACATCACTTCTGAGAACTTCCTATGCAACGCTTTCTAGAAACACCCTGATAGAATCGTCGCAAGTGACCCAGGCATCCACATGCCTGGCAGGGCTCTGGAGTGCTTGGGCACGACAACTTCTTGTGACCCATCTTTCCACACTGATAACACATGAGGATATCTCGCTCTGAAGAGGTTGATGATAGATCTTGAGGCCTCTTGATTCCACGACCTTCTCCATAAACTTTCATTTTCTTACTCATCCCCTTTCCAGAATCTTCACCACTGCTCATAGGGATTGAAGGAGGGAGAACTACTTCGAGCACTCCTACTATCGCAGCTTCGACATGAAAAGCTTGTCTCACCACATCGACAAAAGAAGTTAGGTTGGACTCTGACACCTTTGACCTCGAAGCGTCAAGCCTTCATGGGGTTATTTGTGGCATACCCTGACTCGAAAGGGACTAGCTCCACAAAGCGCTGGAAATATTCCAACACGGATCCATCACCCTACTATAGAAAACACATCTTCATCCCCTTTCTCACCCTTTATTCCTTAGATAAATACTGACGAATGAACAAGGCCTTGAAAAAATCCCAATTAAGCTCTTGACGGGGCTTGTTCCGAGACACTGATTTCCACCACATCCATGGTGAACCTTCAAGCATGAAGGTTGCAAACTTGACCTTCAACGACTCGAGAAACTCAACGAGGTTAAAGTCCCTTTCAGTCTTCCACATCCTCTCCTCTACTATGGAATTTTCTGATTGACCATAAAAGAGAGGTGTATCTAGCTTCTGAAACTCAAGCATAAAATCCTTAGGTTGATCAATCGTACTACGATCACCCATCAAGGCTTAGAGGGAATAGCTGCTGGAAAAGAAGATCCAAGAACCCAATCAAGATCAACTCATTAAATAAAAATCCTCAAAAGCAAACACTGCATATATGAAAATCTCTAAACACAAGAAAATGATCCATCATAAAATCAAAACATTTCTTTTGAAAACATATTTAATTTAAAATGAGCTTGGTGAGTTAAACCCTTTCCATTGGTATCCCTTAGAGTCTCACTCACATGCATGTATCTATGCCACCCCGGGCATCCATCCGTCATACCAGACATCTGCTCATAATCTAACATACTACTATGCATGTGAGAACCCCAAGGAACACCAAGTCCAACACAAAGCAACTTCATTTTCCAAAAACAAATCATTCATACCACTTCTTTTAAAACAGTCCACAAATTAAACATGTCATTTCAAACAACCATTTTTTTTTCAAAACCCCCTTATTTTCAAATTCAAACCACTCTCAGAAGTTAGAGGAGACCCAAAACATCTCAAACAGGGAACTAGTGTCATTGGGTGACTTAACCATATGGTTAGCAGCCATATGTCAATCATGTCACCGATAAAAAGAGTCTTTTTGGACCATGCCCCTAGCTCCACATGGCTTGCTAGGCCATGCGGCTTAGGAATATTATCCCAACTCCCTTTTTCATACCCCAATCACAAAACATTTCCATAAAAACCCAAATAAACAAATTAAACTAGACTTCCCATGGAAACCCGAGGATTAGAAGGAGCAAGAGTTTGCGGCGCTCTTCCCGCTCCTACCCCTCGAGTCCCGACAATCCTACTCTGTCTACCTTGACATCCAAAATAACAAAGGGTGCTCTTAAAAGAGAGGTCCGATAAGAGCTGACCTCCTCTGATACCATTTTGTCACGAACCAACTGGGGTCGACCCTGAATCGGTCACCCGAGCCGATCCGCGACATGACCCGGGAGGCGTTCCCGATCCTCTCGGGCTGGAGACAAGCGCCAGGGCATCAATAGAGATCGTGGGAATGATTTCGCCTGATATAAATAAATAAAATAGCAGAAGTAATACATAGTAGCGCATTAAAAAAAACCAGGTAAAGTGACTAAATAAGAACGAAATAAAATAAAACTAACCAAACTCGACGTCCGAACTAACTCCGTGTGTCCCCGCAGGTCACTCTCCGACTCAACGATCAAGAGTCGCCTAAGGCAAGCGCACTCAATCTATAGCCTGTACAATCACTAAAAACAGGAAAAAAAACTATAGGCATGAGTATTAAAACTTAGTAGGCCAGCCCAATATCTGTTCTCAATGCACTATCATTAAAATTAAGAAACGTTAATTCTAAGTTTGAACTACAATGTATTAAAATATGCATTTCTATAATTTTTATCTGAAAACAAGGTACAAACCATTTCCCTTATTCATTTGAAAAAAAACAGAACCAAAGAGTTTAAAACACACTTTCTTTTGAAAACCTTATCATAGGAGTTAAAAAAATGTCACTTTTCATGAAAAACACCACATAAGGGTACCAAGGCAGATATAAAAAGGGAAATGTAAATAAGTAAGCAAGTATCTCAACAACAGTTCAAACAGCTAAAATCCACTAGACATAGATGAACCCAAGAGATCGAGAATAATCCAGAAGACACTAATACTTGTGACCCCATATACAGTAGCATGACACATACGATGAAATCTAATGCTCCAAAACACTCAGCCATCCTTTCTCAGGAAGTCCAAGTGAAAATCCCATAGCAATAAACCCAAACATATCCTCCTACTATGGGCCACTAGTCAGTACCGTAACCTACCAGTGCAGTACTCATCTCAGACAATTCTCTCAATATGTCAGGTTCGTATGTCTCAAGTATATATAAAAAAAAGAGGTGAGTCAATAGATGTCTTCGAGCATCAAATCACAATCTATATTCATATAAATAATTCACATTTCCAAGGGAGGTGTAAAAACATTATTTATCACACCCAAACATTGATAAAACTCTTTTTAATATATTTAGGCTACACACTCAAGACCCGGCCATTTTTAATAAAATTCCAAAACATGCTGAAACACAAAACACACTTTACTTTGAAAATCCAAACGGGCATTTTATAAAGGAATCAAGGCATGTATTGTTGAATAAAACAATCTCAATTAAAAATCCTACAAATTATGAACCCCAATTTGCATGTCATATTTTTATTTAAATTATTGAACTTTGTTCCTAACTTTACAAACCATGTGTGTAAACATCCGTTATTCACAACTTGACACAAAGCACAACCCATTCATCAAAAGAAAACTATTTTTGAAATGGAATGCACCCCATAAATACCCTCTTTTGTATTTAGCACTACAAAAATAATGTAATAAATTGTGATAAAATTATAAAACACAAATCCAGAGGCACAACAAAGTTATACATAAAACACACTCAATTTTACACAAAAATGCTACTTTAAAATTAACGGCACAATAAGACCATATTCAACAAGACTTCAAACATGGACCACAAACTAAACAACTAACAAAAAGGTTGCACAAAACATTTAATACGTATATTAAGTGCGAAAAACATAGAATTAAAGTTTCTTAAATTAAAAATGGAAAGTATAGGGGAATTCCTACCTCCAAATCAAAGCACGAAGACCACGTAATCTCGGAACCAAGGAGCGATGACGACGCTCGCTCAGAAACGCCTTGCGCGGGTTTTAAAGTCCTAAAACTACCAAAAATAATCCCTTAATCAACAAAAAAACCCATAATATAACAATGGTAAAATAAATAAATAAATAAATAAAGTAGAATGGTATACTAGTGGTAATAAAACGCATTGGCATAGGTGATGCTGGAAAGAGGTACGGGTTGGCCGGGGAGGCTGTGACCGCTGAAGGAAGTCATCCAAATGGCTAGCCGGCCGAAAGAAGGCCTCACCGGAGGTCCGAGAGGGTATTGTGTGGGGTAGCTAGACAGGAGGTGGGGCACTGGCCTGCGGCAGGGTGCAGGTGAGCCGGACGGGAGGTGGGGGGAATCGGCACTAGCTGGGTGCGACGGGACTGCCGCAAGGATCAAAATGCTACGATGGGAAGAATAGGAATAAAAAATGGAGGGGTCGCATCGGGTTTATGGGGAACTGGAAGAAGCGGTAGCGGCTGGGACTTGCTGAGCGAGAAAGGCTGGGTTGGAGCAAGGCATCGCTATAGGGGGGACCAAGTGGGGGTCGACGCTGAAATCGGAAGGAGGTCTTGATGGGATGTTGACATGCTCGCACGCCGCAAGGGAGAAGGTCTCCGGCTTCTGCGTGCTGAGAGGGAGGGAGGTCGAGGGGGTGACACTAGAAAGAGAAAGATTCCAGGGCAAGGTCATGCCAAACAGTAGGGGCTGCGCTGAAGGGATCATTCCGGAGTGGAGGTGGTGGGTGCACCAGTGCAATGCAAGGGAAGCAGAGGCCAGTGGCGCTGCTTCGAACAGAGGGAAGATAGGGCTCGGGACTGCGCCTGGGTGGTCAGGGGGAAAGAGGTGGTGCTGCTACCTCCTAGGGTTGGGTCGAGCTGCACACACCCAAAGAAGGGGGAGGGATAAACGGAGTGAGAAAACTAATTTCAACAACCCTTAAAAAATAATTAATTAAAATAAAACCAACCCAAAAAAAGTAATTAAAATTTGTAATAACATAATACTAATAATAATAATAATAATAAATGGAATAATAATAATAATAATAATAATAATAATTCAATAATAAAATAATTTCTAATAATTGCTTTAATTAATATAATAAAATTAATTATAATTCATAATAGTAAAATTAGCAATTTAAGTTTTCACCTAAATAAAAATATTAACATTCTTAATAACCATGAAAAAACTAATTTAAATGAAAGAATAGATTAACATTTATTTATTCTTTTTAATTATTCAAAGATGAAAAGGCCATGCATTTTCTTGGGCGAAGCTGCGTTGTGTCGCGCTCCACCCGTGCGTCTGACAATGTCAAACCCAAAATGCGCACTTTTTTACCAAAAACTCAAAAACTTTGTCCAGGACTTACCCTGGACCGCAGCAAAAGTTTTAAAGGAATAAAAATTATTAAAATAAAATAATATCATAGGTCAGGGTGTGACAGAAATTTAAAGGGTCTCTTGAATGCCTTATAAGGAATAAAGGGTGGAAATTTTTGAAAATAGAGGATTGTAAGCTTCACCGACTTACCGATGTAGGGAACCATCCAACTGGTACCATATAAACAAAAAAATTGTCTTTATAGGAAGTCCACCAACCATTTTGTGATCATTATAGTGTTTCTGCTTCCTACCAGAATGACATTAGCCAACCACTAGATATTAGTGGCTCACTAGTGAGTATTTTCTAAATCTAGTGTTCTACAGGTGACCCACCAGCTATCTAGTGGGGATCACTAGGTATTCGGTGGCATTGAGTCAGCAAATCCAAGGATGTATTTATTATTGATCAATACACCATTATTTCTATCTTCTTCGGCTTCAATAACCCCAAATGAAGTTTTGAAGGTTCCATAGAATATTAGAACCTATAAATAGGTCTTCTTAATCTCTTACAAGATCAACCTCTCTCACATCGGTTAACAGCAATGCCTCTCTGGTTCGTGAACAATGGTTGGCTCTCCAACAACGAAGCTCTAGCAGTTTCTATCTAAAATTAGAGTACCAACTCCATTTATTCATCAATATCAAAGTTCCACTTCGTAAATCTTCTCCAAATATCTCATATAAAATTGTACAAATCCTTTTGAGATATTAAGGAGATACATTGTAATGGGTTTGTTCCAATAAAACCTTCTTCTTATCATCTCCTTCTAAAATGGGTTCTCACTAACGCAAAAGTGAGGGATAGATTCCTTGACTGCCAATGAAGCTTAAATGGGTGATAATAGACCATAATTGTGAGGGAAGGGTTTCTTGATCACTTCCAAGATCAATATATTAATAACATAAACCTCTCAACCCGATGGGAGGAGACATAGGGGTTCACACGGAGCTATTTCTAAACTCCTTTATCAAATCATGTCTGCTATCTCTTTTAGTTTATGTATTGCATCATTAAACATCAATACAAATAATTACATAAATATGATACATTTTTTTCATCTAAGATTAATCTATATTGAAATTTACTTTCTAATACAAACAAATTGATTGATTCTTCACTTTATCAAATTTATCTCTTTATCTTATCAAAATTATTTAGATTTAAATTTACCATTACCTTTTAATTTAATTTTTTAAAGGGAAATTAACCCATATATTTTAATTTTAATCTTACCAACAATATTAATTACACGTCACATCATAAATATAGTTTCCACGTAAGGGAATTCTATGATACCATATGAATTATGGAAGCATAAGAAACCAAACATAAATTATTTAAAGGTTTGAGTTTATAACATAATTATAATATTGCTTGAACCTAAAAGGTAAAAGTTAGGTAAAAGAGGTATTGATAACATATTTATTTAATATATGAAGTATTCAAAAGCTTATAGAATCATGGTTGTATAATTTAATGATTTAATATATTTTAACAGAGCTATTGAATTAATAGATATTATCTTTGATGAATCTTGGTTTTCCACTTTACCTAAGCAATGCTAAATAAAGGAATTTGGATCAAATAAAAGAGTATCTCAACAAGTTACGATCTAAGGGGTTTGTAAAAGTAAATGACCTTGGATGCCCAAGATATATGGATCTGGTTTCTATATATACTTTTTGTAAGGAACTAATGAGAGTATCGTTACACAAACTCCAGTTTTCTTTAATATAGGGTCTAATTCAAAAACATTCAAAGAAGTTATTTCATATTATGAAGCATCTATTTAGAAGGTGACTATAAATGAAGAAATAGACTATATAACTAAAATCATTACTTAGATATTATTTTATCTTCCTCAAGATTAAAAATCAATAGGTTGTAAGTGGGTATTTATAATAAAATGAAAATTTGATAGTATGGTTAAAAAATATAAAGCTGTATTGGTCGCCAAGGGGTTTACTTGAAAGGAAGGAATCTATTATTTCAATTCTTATACTTCTATGTCTATGACTACTTCAATTAGAATTATTATCACTTTAGCTTCCATATTTAATTTAAAAATTTAAAAAATGGATTTCAAAACAACATTTTTAAATGGTGAATTGGATGAATAAATATATATGAAAAAATCGGAGGGATCCATAGAACTTGGAAAAGAAAAGAAGTTTTGAAAATTGGTACAGTCTCTGTATGGTTTAAAATAATATCCAAAACAATGGAATGATAAATTTGATGAATTAATTTTATCAAATGGATTTGTAGTTAACCAAACTAATAAAATGTGTTTATAGTAGGTTTCATGGTAACCATTTTTTAGTTATTTTTTGATAAGTTAATTTTTGGGACCACTTTGTGTATAATGTTGTATTTGTTGTCAATAGTTTTCAATGAAGATCAAAATGAAGTAGATCAAGAAGTACTCCAATGAAATGGAGGAATGGAAATTTAGATGATTGTTGTACTGATCATAAGATCAAAGAACATGTGTCAAATGTGACACATTGTTTACAATAGTGAAGAATGGTGAGGCATAATCCATCTGCGGATGAAGAAGAAGACATGACAGTTGATAAAGACCATTTAATTCTCCATGATTTCATGAGAACCATGCAAAAGACTTATTGAAGAATAGAATTGTATGATTTTCATGAAGTAGAGAATGACTATTGAAGAAGAAGACAGTGTAGAATGGATTGGAATTATGAGATGTCCATGCACTTCACATTGTCTCAAAATATTACTATGCTAAAACTATTCTTTCAAAGGATATATATCACGATAGTGGAGTTTGTGATGAAATCATAAGAGTTTTTGAAGAAGCCAAATCACAAAAAAGAATCATTTGTAAAGTGTTGTGATTTTTGACAATGCAAACAATGACATACAACTTTTTTGACAAAGGGGATTTCATGGTGGCATGTTGAGTTTGAGGGTTGTGATTAACGGTCCATGTTTTATTCAAGAACGTCGATAAAGGAATGGATGATCTGGAAGCGGTACAAAAAGAGCAGACACAAGGTGGCTCTTTTTTCCAGTGTTTTCCAAATTTTTGGTCCTAAAAATTGACAAATGAAGAAAAGTGGTTTTTGTAAAAGGGACTTGTGCGCCGTTGACTTGAAGGAGAGGAAACTTGCACGCCATATGTTTTTCAAGAACAAAACTTCAAAATATGGCAAAGGAAAGAGGGTCGCCCAAGTATTGGTTTGGTCACGTAAGTGAGTAGCGCGATAGAGGCTAGGGTGGATGGAGTTGCGCACCGAAACATGCACCCTGAGGGGAGACTTGCGCGCCATCGCACAGGGTGTCCAAATGCCTATAAATACAGGTCGACCCGTCCTCATTTGGAATGATCTCAACACTTAGAGAAAATCAGATCTCCCATCGTGTAGGTGTAGTGGTCGCGCAAGTGGTGTGTGGTCGCGCAAGTAGTTTGGTGATACTTGCGCACTAGATTTTAGAAGTTGCGTGCTAGTTGTTGGCTGCGCGCCCCAGGTGGTTTGGGTGAGAAAGGAAGTGAGTCACGCAGGTTTGAAGTTGAAGAAGGCAATGTCGCGCAGGTGGTTTGGTGATACTTGCGCGCCAGTTTGGACTTGCACGCCGAAGACTTGCACGTCGTATTGGGACTTGGGTGTCGGGCTTGGAGAAGGACGCCAGGTGTTGTTAGAGCACACATGTCCTTTTAGATCTGCACGAAAGCTGGAAGATTTCCTGATACCTTCAGTGCAATAGATGATGTATTCATTTCCAAAGACGGAAGAACAGTGAAACATTTGGTTTTATGAAGAGAAGTGGTACCGCACATATATGACTGGTGTTTAACACCCTCGTTGTGCTTTGTGAAAAGAAGAAGAACGGTTCGTGCAACTGAACTCAAATCTGCACAGAAAGATGGGATTATTTCAATACACTTAGGTGTTGGTATTGGGAATAAAAGGAAACTAGTTGTGGATTACAAAGGTTCGGGCACAGTCACTCTGTCCTAGGCTCACTGCCTTTACAAAAGTTTAGGGATAGCTCACTGCGTCCCTCGGGTCACTCCCGTTGACTCCCCCTGGCTCACTGCCCTTGGTAAAGTCCCACTCAGTTTATAGACATGAAGGTATCTTCAATAGATTTACATTGAAGTCTTTGTCTCCTCTTCAACATGAGATAATTCTTGAAATAATCCCATCTTTCTTTGCATGTGAATGTTTCATTACTGATCATATCCATCATACAGGTTTAACCGGTTTCTACCAACGTGGTAACAAGATCCTTGGTTTTAAAATAAAAAGTTGACACCTTGATTCACCCCTCCCCTCTCAGGGTGTCTCGGGGTCCTAGAAGTGGTATCAGAGGGAGGTTCACGTATGTTGTATACTCTACAATTATACTATTCTGAAGAGGATTTGAGTTTATTTACTAAAGTCAATAATGAAGTGCAGTATTGATGAAGATTCAGCCATTTCTGAGCAGAAGCCTTCATCCATCAAGTCCATGACAAATAGGAAAAAGAAAGATAAGAAGCATTTGAAGAAGTCCCTCATGTCCAAAGAGGATACATTGTCTGGTTCTCCATGCCCTTCCAATAATGAAGAAATATTAGGCTTGGAAAGTATCGAGCAGGTGGCTCAGGTTCCTACCATAGGAATGGAAGACACTTCTATCGCAAGTGAACAGGAAAAATTAATAAGCTATCTGCATGATATTCCTAAAGAAAGAGTTGCTCCTGTTTTTAGAATAGTTCAATGCATGCAGGCTGAGATCAATCGATTGGAAAGAGAAGCTGATAATTTGGAAAAGGGATTGGAAGAAAAAATTCTTGAATGCTTAAAGCTCACCAAACAGATTAAAGTCTTTGAAGAAAAAGAGGGAGTCAATAAGACTCTAAAAGAAAAGATCTATGCACTTGAAGATGAGCTAAAGAAGAGCACTGAAGTCAAGATTTTTTGTTTGGAAGAAACATCCAAGAGATTCATAGAAATTGACTCTTTGTTACAAAACAAAGTTAAGATGCATGAATATGAGGTTGAAATATTAAATAAGACTTGTGAAGAGAAGATGATCATGATTGAAGATCAGAAGATCATCCTCAATATTGAAAGTCAAAAATTGGAAGCCCAATTGACAAATCTTGAGAAGACACATATTGAGACTTCACAAAATAATGAAACAGGTGACGCTTATACTCAATGTTCAATGGAGGATTCTAAAGCTGAAATACCTCCAACATGTGACAAAAAGATTATGAAAACCCTTGATTATCCATCTCAATAATCAGTTGCTGCTGGTACTCAATTCTCACGGGAGGATTCTACTGTCAAAAGACCTCCAACATGTTATAAGAAGATCATGACTTCACTCATTGATCTATCATAAGCAGCTATGAAAGTAAAGGTACCATCCATACAAAAATGTGTTATTGTTTCTAAATATGTACCTTCAAAAAGTGCAGGTTGGAAGAAAAATTCTAAACAAGTATGGGTGAGGAAAGAGGAGAATAAGAAACCTAACACTATGGCTAGGATGGATAGGAAGAAAAAGGAGGAATTTGGTTCCTCAAATATAGAACAATAAATTAAGAATAAGGCCCAACAACCTCATACATAAGATACAAAGAAGAAAATATTTGTGGGTCAATGTTGGTGTTGCAACAGATTTGGTCATTGTGCACTGGATTGTAGTTAAAATCCCTTTAATGAAAAGGAACAAAGAAAGAATGTATCAAAGGGAAGAAATCCAGAAAAGAAGAAGCAAAATCTGCAGGTCCAGAAGCATCTGTTTACATAAAACAGATTTGGAATTCTTGATGACATCTGTGATATGTGCAATGGAAGAGGTCACAAGGCAGGCACATGCCCATCTCAATATACTTTCACTATTGATAAGAAAATAAGAACTACAATTCCAGCTAAGTATGAAGAAAGTACCTTGGGAAGAAATTAGAAGAACATTGTGAACACACATTTCCCCAAGAAGATCTCAAGTAGGGAAGCTGGGAAGACCCATGATTTTAGATCCATGGAATTGAAGGGTCATCCATCCAAAAGAAAAACTAAGAGGGATGAAACTCAGATGCACCTATGTGGAAGATCCAATCCAGCTGCAACAGTTCCAAATGAAATATTGGTCATCTGGATAGAAGATTTGTAAATAATGAGGAAACTTGAAAATGAACAAACTAGGGATAGTGGTAAAGGAAAAGTAAAACTTTCACGTGATGAAGACAGAGTGCATGAGAGATTGCAAACCAAGAGAAATACACGTGTCAAAAAAGTTCTGTGTGAGAGATGCATGAAATATGGTCACATTGCAAAAGGTTTTCTAACCTTAATATCAGAGAAAGAAGAAGTTCTTAAGAGGATCAAGAATGCATCATATATGATGGCTGTTGAGCAGAACAATTCTCCATACAAAGAAGAAGATAATTTGAAGAGAGCCATGCCACATCAACACATATCAGAACATATGTTCAAATGTGCAGGCATGAAGACTGGAGTGAACAGAGGAACTTGGTTAAGAAAAGAACCTCAACTATGCAGTTCATGTTGATGAAGAAAGGAGGAACCACCTTATTCCCTTAATTTCTTTTGTATTGTATTTGTCCTAATAATGTAGGGAATTGAAGGTGAAGCATGCTCTCAGGGGGAGAACCTGAGAAGTAGTGAATACTGTCAACTCTTGATAGCCAAGATGAAGAAGTTTCCATCCTTAGTAGATTATTCAATTGATATTAAAAGATTAAAATGATTAAGGATCACTCTTGATGAAGATGATGAGGATTGTTTCCCTTTAGGGGAGAAAATTGAATAAGCTTCTCAAAACATTGTTTCAATCAGTATCAACTCCAGCTGGTATTAAATGCAATTACTCTGTAAATTTCTTGAAGAAAATGTCATTGGAGAAGTTATGTCATTTCTAAATCTCTCAACCTAGGTTACTCAGATAATTCTACAAAGTGGGAGTAACTGAATTGATCAGTGGCATAAGAATAATGGAAGTTACCCAAGGAAAATTATACTGCTAATTGCACTTGAATGTTTTTTATCAGTTTTATGATGTGAGTACAGGAGTTTCAGGTTGATTTTTCCCTATCACATTTGATTTCTTCTGCCTAAAATAAAAGTGGTAAACCCTTGAAGACAAAATACATGAGTTCTCATCTCATGTGGTATCATGATCTATGAATAATGGACAGCCTTGTTGTCTAAATCAAATCCTCTTGTTTTCTACATCGAGCATTGCTCAAGTAGACTTAGAGTGAAATTATTAATGAAAAATTTCTTATGTATAGATTGATACCCTCACTACCATGAGATTTGTATTTCTTATCAATAAGGGGGAGAAAACATGAAATGAAAGTTTGAAAAGAAAAGTTGATTGAAGAGAAGATTCTCATTTTGACATTGACGAATTCATTTCAGAAGATATGTAAGGTATTGACAACAAAATACAAAGGGGGAGATTGTTGGTACCACTCTGTGTATAAGGTTGTATTTGTTTTCAATAGTTTTCAATGCAGATCAAAATTAAGGAGATCAAGAAGTACTCCAATGAAATGGAGGAATGGAAATTCAAATGATTGTTGTACTGATCATAAGATCAAAGAACATGTGTCAAAGGTGAGACATTGTTTACAACAGTGAAGAATGGTGAGGCATAATCCATATGTGGATGAAGAAGAAGACATGATGGTTGATGAAGACCATTCAATTCTCCATGATTTCATGAGAACCATGCAAGATAATTCTTGAAGAATAGAATTGTATGATTTGCATGAAGTAGAGAATGACGATTGAAGAAGAAGACAGTGTGGAAGGGATTGGAATTTTGAGATGGCCATGAACTTCACATTGTCTCAAAATATAATGATGCTAAAACTATTATTTCAAAGTATATATATCATGATAGTGGAGTTTGTGATGAAAGCAGAAGAGTTGTTGAAGAAGCCAAATCACATAAAAGAATCATTTGTAAATTGTTGTGATTGTTGACAATGAAAACAATGACCTACAACTTTGTTGAAAAATGGGATTTCATGGTGGCATGTCGATTTCGAGGGTTGTGATTAACAATCCATGTTTGATTCAATAATTTCGAAAAAGGAATGGATGGTCTGGAAGTGGTACAAAAAGAGCATACATAAGGTGGTGCCGTTTTCCAGTGTTTGCCAAATTTTTGGGCCTAAAAATTGACAAATGAAGAAAAGTGGTTTTTGGCAAAGGTACTTGCGCACCGTTGACTTGAAGGATAGGAAACTTGCGCGCCATATGTTTTTCAAGAACAAAACTTCAAAATATGGCAAAGGAAAGAGGGTCGCGCAAGTATTAGTTTGGTCGCGCAAGTGAGTAGCACGATAGAGGCTAGGGTGGATGGAGCTGCACGCCGAAACATGCGCGCCAAGGGGAGACTTGCACGCTGTTGCACAGGGTGTACAAATTCCTATAAATACTTGTTGAACCCTCCTCATTTGGAATGAGCTCAACACTGAGAGAAAATTAGATCTCCCATCACGTAGGTGTAGTGGTCTCGCAAGTGGTGTGTGGTCGCAAAAGTAGTTTGGTGATACTTGCGTGCTAGATTTTAGAAGTTGTGCGCCAGTTGTTGGTTGTGCGCCCTAGGTGGTTTGGGTGAGAAAGGAAGTGAGTCGCATAGGTTTGAAGTTGAAGAAGGTGGTGTCACGCAGGTGGTTTGGTGATACTTGCACGCCAGTTTAGACTTGCGCACCGAAGACTTGCGCGTTGTATTGGGACTTGTGCGCCGGGCTTGGAGAAGGACGCCAGGTGTTGTTGGAGCACACCCATCCTTTTAGAGCTGCATGAAAGCTGGAAGATTTCCTGATACCTTCGGTGAAATAGATGATGTATTAATTTGCAAAGACATAAGAACAGTGAACAATTTGGTTGTATGAAGAGAAGTGGTACCGCACACACATGACTAGTGTTTAACACCCTAGTTGTGCTTTGCGAAGAGAAGAAGAACAGTTCATGCAACTGAACTCAAATCTGCACAGAAAGAGGGGATTATTTCAATAAAATCAGGTGTTGGTATTGGGAATCAAACGAAGAGAATAAGAAGATTCAGTGCATTCATTTATTGCACTAAAGAATAAGATTGAATACAAAATAGAATCAACTCAGTACTCTGATGCAAGAATTGTCTCATGCTGAAGAGGATACAAAGACTTCAATGCAAATCTATTGAAGAGACCTTCATGTCTATAAACTGAGTGGGACTTCACCGAGGGCAGTGAGCCAGGCGGAGTCAAAGTGAGTGACCCGAGGGACACAATGAGCTATCCCTAAACTTTTGTAAAGGCAGTGATCCTGGGAAAGAGTGATTATGCCTGAACCTTTGTAATCCACAGCTAGTGAAGTTTAGTGGAATTTGGTACGATCGGTGACTTGTCAGCATATGATCCTTGGACATAGACCTTAGTGGTGAACCAAGTAAAACTGTTGTGTCATCTCTTTGCATGTGAATGTTTCATTACTGATCATATCCATCATACAGGTTTAACCAGTTCCTACCAACGTGGGAACAAGATCCTTGGTTTTAAAATAAAAAGTTGACACCCTGATTCACCCCTCCCCTCTCAGGGTGTCCCAGGGTCTTACATTAATAACATGCTAATAATTATAACTGATATGAATCAAGTAAATGAGGTTGGGTACATTTTATCAAGAAACTTTGATATGGAAGTATTAGGTGAAACTGATGTAATTTTGTGAACCAAAATTATTAGGAATAATAATTTTATTTTACCTTTGAAGGTTCCAGGTGCAACAGAAGTTCTTAGCAGGGCCGGTCATGACTCATCAAGTGTAGGATTCGATGAATCATTCACAAATTGTACAAGATGTAATCATCATGACCATTGAAATTTTTCCAGTCGAATATTGATAAGAAATGTCACCAGAACCAAGATAAGATATTTTTAATGTTAAATTTATAATTAATTAATTTAAAATAAAAATAAATAATACCTCATTATTGATATATTTATTTTTAGAATAAGTTGATAATATAAAACCCTTTTCATACATCTTTCATTATGTTTATAGGATCCAAGTGTAGCATCCCTCTACCGGTGATCCACATGTGCTCCTATGATCTCTGAATGACACTGATGAATCATCAGGTGCTAGCACAATTAATTTTTCATCTTGAATTGTTATACTTGATCACTTCATGTTTCTTTAATATTAAATAAATTCTGTTAGTATTATAATTTTTGAGTGGATTTTATAAGGAAGAGGAGGATTTTTTAGAGGATGTGAGAAGGAAGAGGATGATTCTAGAGATCAATTTGTTGTTCTCAATGATTCTCAATTAACCTCTATTAGAATATATTAGTAGTCTATTTATAGATCTAGGGTTAGGGTCTTAAATTTAATTAATTACAAAAGTGACCTTAATAAAATTTTAAACTCATGTCTAACCCCATTCCATTTACTAAAATAATTTTTTTTTATTTCAAGGCATGCACTAATTGGTGCAATGATAAATATTATTTTACCAACTTGTAAATTAATATATATCACTGGAATCACTCTTGGTCTTCTAGTCATCCTTATCATTTATTGAATACTTGAATAAATTAAATATTTATTCATTAAATAAATAAATAAATAATCATTATATATCCTCTTAATTTAATAATTACCATGAGAATAAATATTTATTTACTTTATGGGATTATTAATCCAGAATAAAATTATTCATCAATCTGGAGAATAATATTTATTCCAATAATTAAATTCAAATATAATTTAATTTAGATCAATGTAAACACTTAGTGTGTGGACCTATAAGCTTCTTTCTTATTAGCATTAGGAGGGATTTTCTAAAGTCTAAGATTATTGTCTAACAACAGTTCAAGGAACTCAAGTGAAAGATGTTAATGTTGCAATGTCAACAACCACATATGATCACTCATTGTGTAATATAATCCATTTTTCATAATATCTCATTAACCAGGTTTCACTCCCATGTCATCAATAGATATGCTTGATATGAATTTATTTGACTATCTAAAATAAACTCATCATTACACCGTGGTCATGGAATTCAATGTGATGGTTTTATTTCAATCAAAGGGTCAATATATCAACTTCTAGTATTATGGAAGTTACAAATCCTTAGATTATTCATTAGTAACATGTTATTCATGACGCACACAATGTACCCTACTTACCGTGAATATATGGCATTAAAATTTTGGTCACTAAATCTAAGTGTGTGAGTCATGAAACTCATTAATAATAATCTTAAATTTTAAGGACCATTACACACACTCAAATGAAAGAATATTTGATGACACGTAAACATGAAGAATTCTTACTGGTAGGTTTATTCTCATAATCTCTCATCTTAGATATTTATAAGTGAAAATTTAATGATATGAATTCTCATGTGCTTAAGAGTGCTCACATCTGACAGATAAAATACTATATTCCCCACCATATAATGTTATATGACTATAGAACTAAAGTTAATAATATTGTCATGTTATTTCAAAGTTATCATCATAGTGAGGAATTTTTATTACATTTTCAATGTGATAGATACTCTAAGAAATTATTAAAATAAATTCATAATGGACAATGAATGTTTTGTAATAAGATATTTAATTAATATTCACTTCATTGAATATACATGTAATCCAAAGTAGGAAAAGTTGGTTTTAGAACACCAACTCCAAATGACTCTCACTTGTACTAGAGTTAACTTCCAATGAATTTTGGTCCCCTAAACCTCACATGAATATCATGTATCTTCTGAGTTAAGTCTTTATTCAAGGGTTCTGCCATATTGTCTTCCATAGAGATTATACTCACTGCAACTTCACCTCTCAAAGAAAAATCCCTCAAGTGATGATACTTATGAAGTATGTTCTTTATCCACTAATGGGACCTTGGATCCTTCGAAAGAGCCACCACTGTAGTATTATGATAGTAGAGTGTGATAGGTTTTTACTTTTAGGTACCATGTCAATCTCTTAGATGAAGTTGTGTATCCAAAAAAAATCTTTAGTTTCCTCAGAAGTTGTAATATACTAATACTCTACAGTAAAATATTCCACCATAGATTTCTTTGAGCTCTTATAGATCATAACACCTACATTAAGAGTAAAGATATATCCTATATGCGATTTTAGATTGTCTTGATATGTTTGTAAACTAGCATATTCATATCTCTAATGACTATCACCTCATCTCTTCTAAAGACCATAAACATGTCCTTAGTTCACCTTAGATACTTAAGGATGGTATTTAATGTCATACAATGATGATCACCTGGGTCATTTTGATATCTTCCTACTTCACATAAGGTGTATATGACATCTATCCTAGTATAAATAATAGCATACATGACTGGCCTAATTATCAATGTGTATGGAATCCTTTCCATCATTTCTATTTCCCCATGTTTTTTAGGACACATTTTCTTAGAGAGATGAATGTCATGTGACACTGGCTACAATACCCTCTTTATACTAAATTTTTTTAGTATATTTTTTATTTATGTACTTTGACTTAGATAAACTTCTTAAAACTATCACAATGGATCTTGATCCAAAGAATATATGATTCTTTTCCTAAGTACTTTATGGAGAAGTATGTGATCAATCAAGATTTTACAGACTCTAATATTGGTATCTCTTTTCTAATAAGTAGTATGTCATCGAAAAAAACTATTAATAAAATGATCTAACTCTCACTGAACCTCTCATAGACACAAATATCACAATCATTCTTTACGAAACCAAATTCTATTATAGATTCATCAAATCAAATGTTCCATGACCTGGATACTTGATTTAATCCATATATATATATATATATATATATAATTTATATACCTTTTTGACATCCTTAAAAGTCACAAACCCTTTGGGTTGTGTCATATAGATATCTTTCTAAAGGTTCTCATTAAGGAAGTTTGTTTTTAAATCCATTTACAAAATCCCATAGTCATGGTAATCCATAATGGAAAGTGTAATTTTGATGGATTTCAGCATTTCAACTAGTGAACGGGTTTTTTATAGTTTATTCCTTGATGTTGTTTGAACCCTTTTACAACTAATCATGTATTATATGTACTGAATTTTCTATCCATGTTCAGTTTCTTCTTGAATACCCATTTACAACCAATGATATTTACATCCATTGGTGGATATTTCAAAATCCAAACTTGGTTTCAGTACATGGAATCCATTTCATAATTCATAAATTCTTACCACTTGGAAACATTTGTGTCACTTACTTCTTCCATATAGGTTACATGATCATTATTATCAACTAATAATGACTCATAACTCCCAGTAACTAGAAAACCATATTGTTATGGTTCTATAACATCTCTTGTACTCCTATGTAGTACTTATGTTTCTAGAATGTATTTTTCCATTGGTCCTTGTTGAATATATTCTTATACCAACTCTTGTGTACCTTGAGCTTAGATTTCATAAAAGTATATCTTAACACCACTATCTATTTTATAGATGTGTTCCCTCTCAAGTAATATGGTTTGTATTGCCACAATTATCTTTTGTCTGAGGGGTTGTATAGGTAATATCCCTTTATTTACTTGGGGTATCCTATAAAGGTACACTTTGGGTCTCAGGGTGAATGTTTTTTCCTAAAGAGGCATTAACAAACATTTCACATCACAACACATGTAAGTACGATAATACATGTTTCTTTCCACTCCACAATTAGTATAGAATACTGTCTACTTATCACCTATCTTAGTATTTATGCAACTATCTGTAACTCATATCCCCAAAAGGATAATGGAAGTCTTGTATGACTTATCTTTGATCTCACCATGCCTAATAGGGTACGGTTCCTCTTTTTAATTACACTATTCCATTATGGTTTATAAGGAGGGATAAGTTGGGATAGAATCCCAAACTCCTATAAATAATCAATGAAGTCTTTATTAAGATATTCTCCACCGTGATCTTAGTAGAGTTTCTTAATATTATTACCAAGTTGGTTCTAAACATCATTCTTGTATTCTTTTAATTTATCAAAAGAATCTGACTTCTACCTCATCAAGTAGAAATATACATATCTAATAAAATAATCCATAAAAGTTATGAAGTATGAGTACCCACCCCTTGATTCAACTGGAAATGGTCAACACACATCTATATGAAATAATTCAAGAAGATCATTGTTCCTTCCACCTTTTCCACTAAATGAGGTGTCAATCATTTTTTCTTGTAAACATGTGTGAAATATAAGAAGTGATTTTAGGTCAAATGAATTTAAATATCCATCTTAGTGTAATTTAGTGAAAATATTTTCATTTAAATAACCTAGCTAGTGATGCCAGAATTGGGTGCGGTATGAGCCATGTGAAATAGTTTTGTTATCAATTTTTATTACTTGGTTCACATAATCCAACACATGGAGACCGTTATTTAAATGCATATTTCCATAACATATGAATTATTTATAAAATAAGCAAAAAAAATTCAAAATTTGAAAATAAATCCATTTGTATCAAGTCTAGATATAGATATAATATTTTTTGTGATAGAAGGAACATAATAATAATCTTTTAAAACCAATATCTTTTTTACCAGCAACGTGAGGTGGTAGTCCCCAATAGCCACAATAAGAAGTCTGTATTTTTTGGTTGCTCATAGATCTACCTCCTATCAATTAATATTCTATAATCTATTTGGAACCTATATTTTAATACATACGCATCACATGTTTTATCTAATACCAAATTTGTAGAAATAGATAATTTTAACTCAACAACAAATGCACCTGAATCTTCCCCTTACTTCTTTTCCTAGGTGAAGTTTTTCTTCCAGTGACCTTTCATTCCACATGTAAAAAAATAACATCATATTCCCTTGTTTTATCCTTGATATTTCTCTTCTTGTAAGGGAATTCAGAAGAATATTTGGACTTAGATCTCTTCACCTAGCCTTTCCTTTTATTTACCATAAGGATAGAAGGCTTTTCATGCTTCATATCCTTATCAATTTGGCGAAGTAGAGTGAGAGGATCTAGGATTCACTTCTCTATTTTTTATATTGAAATTTACAACAAAGTTAGAGAAGCTCTGAGGGAGTGATAAAATAATGATATTGGTGCGTATTTCATCAGGTTGTTTAAACCCTAGAACCTATCATCATTTAATGTATTCAATGATTTTGACTATGTGAGGTCCAGTTAATGCACCTTCTGTGACAACCGGGTCCCGGTGACAGCACAACCACCCCGCCTTAACATGGCCGTCGGGTCCTGGCCCACCAAGTACCACCAGTTGCCCCCGCAGACACGTGGGGCCCACCCCAGGGTCCACCCACATGCCTGAACGGGTCATCTGACTAATGACAGTCCCCACAGGCCAACACATGTCCTTTCCAGTGTGCTTTGTCCTCACTCGCACACACCCTAAGAAACTTCCCAGGAGGTCACCCATCCAGATTACTACTCCAGGCCAAGCACGCTTAACCGTGGAGTTCTAATCAGACAGGCTCCCGAAAAGGAAGGTGCACCTTGTTGACATGAGTCATATCATTTAGTCATTTAACCCTTTATCATTTGGGGATGTTACAATCACCCCCACTTTAGAGCACAATGCCCTCGTTGTGGGCCCTACATCTCAACCCAGGCAGTGCACTGCGCACTTAAGGCTGGGTTCCTCCTCTGATACCAAATGTGACAACCGGGTCCCGGTGACAGCACAACCACCCCGCCTTAACATGGCCGTCGGGTCCTGGCCCACCAAGTACCACCAGTTGCCCCCGCAGACACGTGGGGCCCACCCCAGGGTCCACCCACATGCCTGAACGGGGCATCTGACTAATGACAGTCCCCACAGGCCAACACATGTCCTTTCCAGTGTGCTTTGTCCTCACTCGCACACACCCTAAGAAACTTCCCAGGAGGTCACCCATCCAGATTACTAATCCAGGCCAAGCACGCTTAACTGTGGAGTTCTAATCAGACAGGCTCCCGAAAAGGAAGGTGCACCTTGTTGACATGAGTCATATCATTTAGTCATTTAACCCTTTATCATTTGGGGATGTTACACCTTCTCTAAGTTTACTAGGAATAAGCACCTTGGATATCTCAAACGGTTCATGTTTATAACTATCCTAATATATACCATGAAGTTACTAGAGTATGTTATAAGCATTCATGTCTTCATGTGACTTTAAGAGTTCATTAGAATTTTATGAAAGCATTAAACACTAAACATCAGCTATATCGCTTAGGTGTTTATCATAGATGGTGAACACTTCATCACTAACATCCTTAAAAGTTAGATCAGGCACAGAGGATTCTAACACATAATATTTTCATTCAAGGTGAAATACTACCTATAGGCATCTGAACCATTTCTAGAAATTACTACCAGTAAGGAGATAGTCTTTCTCCAAAATTTATTGTAGGGACGATGTGGTTGATGAACATTTCATTATTCTATAATTTAAAAAAGAGAGGATTATTAGTACATCACTTTATTATAATTTATGTGATACATAATGAATTTAATTTTATTAAGTCCCCCACTATTTTATCAAGACCCAATATCCCTCACCATTGGACTTGGAATGTCTAGTTTCTCAAACATTATAGTGGCAAGGATCAATATACCACTTCTCATAACCTAAATGAGGGCTCGGGCAATTACTCGAAGGTATTTAGGTAGGTATATCTTTTTCAAATATGGGTGTACAACTCCTTGATCCATTGAGTGGACTCCTCAATCCAGAAATATTGACTTGGATTTCCTCATTATTTTCCTCCAAGTTATATCAAATCTAGCGAGTGACACTTCTCTTGATGTAAATTGGTTACATCAACCCAAAACTTTTATAAGAACTTCATGATAATAGTAAGTGTCTAGAAGAGAGTTGTTCAAACACTTAGTTCTATGTTTTTCATTCCTAATCAAGTAATGGAACACTTAGTCTAAATTAACATCAAGTTGAAGGATTTTGTTTATTATACGTAAAAAATTTCTTGATTTATCATTTACATGTCTTGTTAATATAAAGTGGATTTTAATTTAGGGATTAATAATGTTCCTGATAAAACATTTATGCATAAATATATTTTTTTTAATTTCATATTTGCATATTAATACATTTATTTATGTGATAACGATCTTTCATCCATAAAATAAATCATGTATAAGACAAAAATAAAATAAATAAATAAATGAAATGATCGTGTACTTTATATAATGGTTAATTTATTGAGCATATAATAAATAAACCTATGACCTTAAGGATAAACTTCTTGTGTTGTTCTTGGCATGAGTTGTAGAATCCCACCTATCCACCTATGTATTTCCCATGTTGGTTTCATCTCAGTTGCATCTTGAACTGCCTCCATCTCAGCTCTATCTTGAACTGACTTCATGCGCCTTCAGAAACTCATTTTATTACATATGTTTTATAACTCACATGTAGGTGAGAGGAACTAAAGTATTGGCTAAGGGGAATTACATAAAACAACATTGGGAATACAGGTCCAACATAATAAAAGAAGGAGGGATGACTCATAGACCATCATATTTCATTTAATAATAAATAATTGAAAATCCATGTAATAAATTTAAATTAAATTAAACCAATACATACATAGGTCTAGTCAAATATCATGATCAGTCATACACATGAAACGACTATGTATTTAAAACAACTAGCTATCATTCATTTCAATTCATTCTTTAATAAGATAAAACATGTATGAATTAATCTAATTAATTATCTTATTAATCAATTAATTCATTTTATATTATTTCACTACCACATATTCAGGAAAGGGATATGCCGGCTTTTATCATCGCTAAGCAGAAAGCGCTGATAAAAGCTTCACCTTTATCAGCACTTTTTTTAGTGTTGATAAAGGATAGATTTATGAGCACTATTATTAGTGCTGATAAAATATTTTAATAAACAATATTATTATTATATATTAAATTATTATATTTCAATTCAATAATAATCTTTATTTATATACATTAATTAAAAAATTCATGTTTATTATTAATATAAATATGATATATTATAATATATATTTTTTAATAGTTTAAATATATATATAATGTTTAAAACAAAGTATTTATAAATTTATAAATAAATAGATATATATATATAATTATAATAATTTTTTTAAATGATAAATATATTTATTATATTTATAATTATATATTTATAATTATATACTTATAATTATATATTTATAATTATATATAAATACTTTTTAAATATATTTATTTATAATTATAATTATAAATAAGTAAATATATATATTTAAATAAATATATGCCTCTAATGAATTCGGTCTATATATATATCATGAGATGATGATGATATTCATGGACATGGTTGTCGTTATTTATGTTTGTATATTGATGCGTGGGTACAATTGGCGTTGACATGATTGTGAGTTATGCTCCAAATGTTAAGATTACCTATATTATGATGAAGCCCATGCATATGTTATGTATTCATCATTATGAATGTTCATTTATAAATTGACATATGCATGATTCATTCATGTTATGCCCGTGAACTTATTATGTTCTCATAAATACTTATAAAATTATAATAAATATATTTAAATAATAAATATATTTATTATATTTATAATTATAAATTTTTAAATATATATAAATACTTTTTAAATATATTTATCTATAATTATTATTATAACTATATTTATATATATAATTATAAAATCATAATAAATACATTTATTATAATTTTATAAATATATATATTTATATATCAATATATATATACAAATATTTATAAATTTATTTATTTATAATTATAATTATAAATTTATTTATTTATATAAATAATTATAAAATTATAATAAATATCTGTATAATTTTATAATTTTATAAATATATATAATTATATAAACATATATATAAATATATAAAAATATTTTTAATTATATACAAATATTTATAATTGTAATTATAAATAATATATATATATATATCTGTGTGTAAATAATAATAAAATTATAATAAATATATTTATTATATATAATTATAAAATTATAAATATAATAAATATATTTATTATGATTTTATAATTATAACTAAATATTTATTTATTTATATTTATAAGTATAAATAAATATTTATTTATTTATAATTGTAACTATAAATAAATAAATATTTACTTATAATTATAAAATCATAATAAATATGTTTATTATATTTATAATTTTATAATTATATATATTAGGTGATTGAGGCAGGATGGGATTCGGGAGTTCTCATCTCTGCGTCCATTGAGATGTTTCGCTACTGGATATTTAGGATTCGGTTTTTTTATGTGTGTTTCAAAGATGCAGATACCTCATTACCTTGGCTCTAGGCTCCTGGTTGGAGGTGAGGGATCTGTTAATGAGCGGAAACTAATGGATTAGGGTTTCTCATGTCTACTTGGGAAAGTGTTGTCTATTGTTGATAATCACTGATCTATTGCGGCTGAGTGTTGGGAAGCATCTGTGGTGGATATATCAACACAATCTACAGCGGTGAAGGGTGGATCTGGTGCGCTATCCCATATTTCCATAGTTTTGATTGATGGCGTGTAAAATAATATATAGGTGAGTTTTGATGATTGGGGGTTTCTCATTTCCGGTGATGAAAGTGCGGGTGAATCCCAGACTCAGACCCGAATTGCGACGGTTGGTCGTATTTTCCCTATGCCTATGGTGGATTCCTGATCTGCAGTGATGAAGGGTTCTAGTGAGCCATTGTCAAAGATGATGTTCGTAGGTGCTAGGGGGTTACCTATCTCTGGGAATGGTGCGAGCGCTGCTCTGAATCAAACCCATTTGGCAGTTCTGAATTGCCCTGCATCTCTGACAGCCTCATACAATGTTGCTCATTCTGGAATAATTTTATGCAAGGGTTCCATGGCTCACATCAAAGCAAACATGGATTCCTTTTCTAAAAGGATTGTAATGGGAAAATCTTCCCTCATTGCGTGGTTCACTTTACCTAAAGGCGTGAAGCCCTATAATTTAGATGATTTAGTTCATAAGGCTTCATGTATATGGGGATTTTTTTTATTTGAGGTGTGTCTTTCTTGGTAAGGGCTTTTTTCACTACCTTTTCTCCTCTGATGAATCTAAGCTTCAGGCATGGAGTTTTTTATCCCTATTTTTGAAGCCAAGATGGATTCAGATTCATTAATGGTCTCTGAATTTCAACATATCGTACGGAAGGAATTTGTTCTATCAACTATGGATCTGTTTTTACAAACTCAATTGGGTCCTTTGGCACCTAAGTATTTTTCATGATATTACTTCCACGATTTGAATGCCCATTTTACTTGATAAGGAAACTGAGTAGGTGTGATATGGAAATTTTTCTAGGATGCTCATGGAGATCGATCTTAACTCCACCATCATTGACATGGTTAATATTTCCACTCCCACTGATGACATCCACATTCATGTGCAATATGAGAAGAAACCTCTTTTCTACAATTTTTGCATTGTTGTTGGTCATGTGACAAAGTCATGTCGATAAAATATTTCTTGTGAGAAATGTGGGATGAAGGGCCACCTCATTGCTCACTACCGTAAGAATGAAGTAAAGGATACCAAGTCTGCGGTGCAGGCTCATGTAAAAGGATCCACTCAAACACCTATGAAGGAAAAGGATGTGATGTTGAATGTACTACCATCAGTTGGGACAAACAGTGGTACATCTAGTTGGTCTGATTTGGTAAATGAGGAAGATAAGAGGATGGAACGGACTACTTTGAATCCAGTGGGTGCCCACAATGACCTATATTTTAGTGACGCATTGCTCACTAGTGTGTAAGGGGTTGTGGAGGGAGATTATATCCAGAGGAATGGTAATGAGTCGCTTCCCAGGATGATTGGAAGTGACTCTGATCATGAGTTCCATGTACAAGCTGTTGTTGATGCTCAGATCATGCATGAGAGGTTCTTACTTGGTGGAAGCACAAGTAAAAAGGATGCTATTGATTCATTCTCTGTTTCCAATTCTGAAAAAAGGTAGATCGACACAGGATCCTCGGATAGCTGATTTTCAAGGAGTTAAAGTTATGATTGATGGTGAGGGTTTTCAAATGGTTTCCTCTCAGAAGTATAAGTCTTATACTCCTCTAATTGAGTTAGTGCAGACATCTCCTGCTCAGTAACTCTTGTAGGTGGAACTTCCATTTGAGGGAATTCCTATGCCTATTTTTGGACCTTCATCTTGTGATGTTGAGGATGTTCAACATGATGAGAGTGTTGGAGAAGTGTATGATCTATCTGCGGTTCAACACTTGATAGAGGAACATTGTGAGGCCCCTCTTAGGACATGGAGACAGGTTCGTCTCCCAAAAGGTTGTGGCAGACGACATGGTCATGTGTCTGCTTCATGAGAGTGTGGTCAAGATACCAAGTCTTCTTCTAAGGAATCTAGGATTCGCCTCACTCTAGAGCAGCAAAAAATCATGGAGAAGTATTTTTTTCTCTTTAGTCGAAAGACCGTGTAATCAGAATGTGAGTCTATTGATGATGTTAATGACTCTGATCAGGATTATGGGGAATGATCATGTTCTTATTTTATCACTTTCTTTTTTTGGATAATGGCATGTTATTTTCTGACCTCATCCATATTTTTTTTGCTTTGTCTTTTAATATTTTAATAATTTTTTTAGGAGCAGGTTTCTCTGCCTCTGAAACCTTTTGAGTATATTTGGTGCATGGGGGTACAATTACATTAAACACACACATACACCACACACACAGGATGGAAAGGAAATCCATAGCCTCCCAAGAGATATCTCATCCATCAAGTCTTATTTATTCAATACATGGCCCGAAGACCCAGAGGGCATGAAGCCCATTACATAGCCCAGAGGCCCACAAACTAGCTCGAAGGCCTAGTGAAGCATCATGTCTACATCATACAGCCTGCATCACCAGGGCTACATCATGCCTTACATCACCACCTGCCTTCATCAAGCGTCATGTATGTGTCACCTTTTGTCTATGGAAATTTGCTCCCACCTAGATTTTAACCTGGGTATGATGCAGGCTTACGGGGAGCTTTCACCACTTGAGTAAGCCCCCAACTGCATTTTATAATTATATATAATTATATAAATATATATAATTATATAAATATATATAAATATATAAATATAAATAAATATATAAATATATAAATATATTTATAAAAATATTTAGTATATATAAAAATATAAATATTTATTTATTTATTTATTTATAGTTGTAATTATTAATAAATATATATTTATTTAAATAATTATAAAATTATAATCAATATATTTATTATATTTATAGTTTTATAATTATATATAATTAATATATTTATCATATATAATTATAAAATTATAAATTTAATTATATATATTTATTATAATTTTATAATTACTTAAATAAACATATATTTATTTATACTTATAACTATAAATAAATATTTATTTATTTAAATAATTATTAAATAATGAATTTAATCATATATATTTATTATAATTTTATAATTATTTAAATAAATATATATTTATTTGTATTTATAACTATAAATAAATATTTTTTTTATTTAAATAATTATAAAATTATAATTAATATATATAATTAATATATTTATTATAATTTTATAATTAAAAATAATTTATTAACATTAGGCCTTTATCAGTGCTAATAAAATGTTGATAAAGGGGTATCTATATCAGCACTGATAAAGGTCATTTTTATCAGCGCTTTATATTTTGGTGCTGATAAAAACCTCCTTTATCACTGCTTTCTAAAAAGTGTTGATAAAAGGCTTTCATGTTTTTATAAATTTAACCCTAGTAGAACCCTTCTTCCATTCATTCCTCAAGCTTACGCAGAACCAGAGCCTTGTTGCCGCCTCTACTGCCCCCATCGCCACCTCCGCTGCCCCCACCGTTGTCCACCGCCCCCACCGTCAGACCCTACTACTGCCACTAGACCTCCAAATCTATGTTATTATCTTGTTTGCACCTATTTTTTTCATTCATATCCTCTGCTCTCATTTATCTTTATCTTGAATAACCAAACTCTCATCCTGTGCATGTGTCTTACTCCTCTTTCTCTTGTCTTTATTTTCTTGGAACCCTAGCTTCGAATCCAATGGAATCGGTCAATATTAATTCATTCGGATTCCCTTTCATCCATTTTTTTCCATTCCATGTGGAGTGAACCAAACTAGTTGATGAAGTATAATTAGTTTCATCTCAAGTGAGTTCAAAATAGATTTTATGTTGTCAAAAAAATAGATTGAGGCTAATAGTTGAAGGATTAATACACAAAAACCCCAAACTAGTTCAATGCAATTATGTTAGAAGTAGAGAAAGAGAGAGGAAGCTCTGAACTAGGAGATGGAATACTAACTTTAGTATCAAATTCCAATAATTAAATTCAATTTTATTCTACAAATTTTTTTTATTTTACTTCTTATTAATTATATTTGTTCTATTATAATAATTCAATTATTCTAGAATGATTATGCTCGTTGTTCTTCTATTATTAAGAAATGTTTTCTTCTTATGATGTTATTCAATTATTTTTAATTATTATATTAGTTCATATATGTTATAATGATTTTTTATTTAAATTTAGTGATTTATAATCACTTTCATGCAATAGATCTTGAATTTCATGGTTCCATATGCATTGTATTTAACTTTAGGACATAGAATCTGGTTTTGTGTTTGGAGAAGAATATTTTTGAATGGAAAAAGATATTTTATTGAGTTATTTTAATTTAAAACCAAAATTTGTGAGGGAATGAAAATTATCTTAATGGTTTTTAAATATTTTAAATATGGTTTATCTTCTCTTTTCATTTTTACATGGAATTTTTTGTATTGAAATTAAAAGGGGATTTTTATAAATGCTTTAATTTTTTAAACCATGTGTGAAGATTTCCTTGTAAAAAGGAATATACTTGATTTTAAATGTTTGATATGTGGTTGATTTAATTATGAAAAATTAGAGAACATTTTTTGAATTTGTGGAAACGATTTAACATGAAAATATGGATTTTATTTTTAATAATTTGTATTACTTTCAAAGTGTGCATATAATTGAAAAATGATTTCAACCCTCCTAAGATAGGGGTGTGGTTTTAATGGAAATGAAAATTTTGAAAAAAAAAATTGTGCTTTTTTCTTATGTGGATTGCGCTTTGGGATCTGACCCCTTGGTGTGCATTGGGATTATGTGATTTGGGTGTCTTTTAAAACATAAAGGAGATAGATTAATGTTTTATGTTGCTTTATTTCACATCCATGAAATGTATTTATATGGGGTAGAAAGTACATTTTGAGGATATGACTTAGGAAAAATCATCTTATTATTTTAATTTATTTTTTCTAGTGATTGTATTTTCCCAAACTCTGAAAGTATTGGTAGGGGAATGATCTTTTATACCTTAATAATTATTGAGTCATCATTCTTTCTTTTTCATGGTGACCAAGATCCTCATGTGGTTATGGAATGGTTTTGTCATCTTTAGAAATCTAGGAAGTTGGAAACACATGAGTGGTTTGAGGTGATTATTATTTTTTGGTGGTGTTCTTGATGATCTTATAGTGGTTTGGGGATTTTTAAGTGATTTCCAAGTGTTTCTTTTTATTTTAAATTGACATTAATTTTAGAAAAAAGAACAAGTGACATAATTAAAACTGATAAAAATGTATTTTATTTTTTTTATACTTTAGGTAAATGATCCATAAGTCATTTGAGACATTTAGGAATTAGTCACACCTCAATCCGACGTATGGTGTGATCGATATGACTCCTAGTGCATCTTTTTATTTAAAATTGACACCAATTTTAGTAAAAAGGATAACTAAACTACTAAAAACCAATAAAATGATTTAATATTATTTTTATACTCTATGAAAATAACCCATAAGTCATTTTAGATGTATAGAAATCAACCTTACCTCAATCCAACAGATAGTGTGACTCATATAACTCCAAGTGTGTCTTTTTATTTTAAATTGACATCAATTTTAGAAAAAAGAACAAGTGACATACTAAAAACCAATCAAACACATTTGGATTGTTTTGATACTTTAAGAAAATGATCCATAAGTCGTTTTTGACATGTAGGAATCAATATAACCTCAATCTGATGCACGGTGTGACCAGTATGACTCCAAGTGCATCTTTTTATTTAAAATCTACATCAATTTTAGCAAAAAGGACAACTTACCTACTCAAAACTGAGAAAACATTTTCATGTAGTTTTGATACTTTAGAAAAATGATTCATAAGTCATTTGAGATGTGTAAAAATCAATCGCACCTCAATCCGATGTACAGTGTGACTGATATAACTCCAAGTGTGTATTTTTATTTTAAATTGACATCAATTTTAGCAAAAAAACAAGTGACATAATGAAAAATGAGAAAACACATTCGTATTATTTTGATACTTTAGTACAATGATCCATAAGTCATTTTTTATGTGTATGAATCAACTGAACCTCAATCTGACGCACGGTGTGACCGTTATGACTCCAAGTGTCCATTATTAGTTTAAAATTGACATTTTAGTTCAAAACCTATGTCACTCACTGGAAACCAAGAAAATTCACTTCAATTATATTGATAATTTAGTAAAACAATTCATAATTCATTTATTATGTATAGGAAGAAATATTATGTCAAACCGACACATGATGTGACCAGTATGACTCAAAGTGTGTGTTTCTAGTATAAAATGACATTTTAGTAAAAAACACAAATTGCATACTTAAAACCAAGAAAACACATTCTTATTATTTTGATACATTAGAATAATAATACATAAGTAATTTTTTACATTTAGGAATCATCCAAACCTCAATCCCATACACGGTGTGATAGGTATTACCCCAAGTGTTTCTTTATTTAAAATTGACATTAATTTCATTAAAAAGAATAATTGACAAACTCAAATCTGATTAAACACATTAACATTATTTTGATACTTTAATACAGTGATTCATAACTCAATTTTTTTGTGGTCGAATCAACTACACCTCAATACAATGGATGATGTGATCGATATAAATCCAAGTTTGTCTTTTTATTTAAAGTTGACATTTTTTAATGTATTATTTTGTATTGATGTTTAATTTATTTCTTTATGATATTACTAACATAAGATTTTTTTCTTATATAGGTGGATTATTTTTCTTAGGTTAAGGTGATTTGTTCAGAAATGGATACCATGGGCGGACCTGGGGAACACGGGTGCCAAATACAAAGAAACATTAATGTTTTTAAATGTTTGTGGATAGTAACTGTAAATGTAATAATACAAAACATTATTTTAAATGTATATAATAGTGTTTTTTTGTATTCATGGTGTAAATTTTATTTTAATTAAATTATATATTTTTTTATAGGTTGTAGGTTTCTATAGTGTGTTTTCATACAAATAGCTTAGTGGAGCCTTTATTAGTTCTATTTCAAGTGCTGATAAAGGGTGTTAGGACCCAACTGGTGAGGATGGTGTTTTCAAGTTTTGTATTTTGTTGTTAAATAATTTTAAAAGGTGAAATAACCTCACTTTATATTTGGTGAGATTTAGACTGGCTATTTTAATTAGAGAATTAGACTCATAATTTTTGAAAAGGTCCATTGTATTCATGTGAAGTTGGCTATAAGAGAAGGATCATTGAATCTGGAATTAAAGGATCGATCGTATTGAGACTGTATCTTGAAATAATTAAATGGTCATCGAATTCACCTTAAATCCAGTATCAAATATTTGATCAAATCAGAGTCTATATGACTACAATAAAATAAATGTGAGAATGATTTTTTGATCTTGGAGTTCTTGTAAATCACAAGTATTTTGAAAACTTGTGTCGCAAGATTGATGCAAGAAAAGAGGATTGAAAGAGAGGCAGCTAATCATATTCATATTGATCAGATTTATATGGAAAAAGAAAAAGGGCATTGGAAATCATGTTCAGCCTGATCATAATCATGTTGATCATATTCATGCTAATTTTATTCATTTCAATCACATTTCGGTTAAGAAGAAAATAAAATAATTGATTGGTAGGTTATAATACTTTCCAATAAAAGACTGACAGTGTTGAAGTTGTTCTCAAATGTATTCAAAGTCGTAGTACCACCCGCAAAGGATGGCCCCCTTCCTTCTTATCTCTCCCCCCTCTCGACTTCCCCACCACTCTGTTTAGGGTTTCCTTATAAAACCCTTATCTGTGGATTAGTAGTGCGACTTATTCCTCCCCATCCTTGCCTCATTTTGTCTCCTCTTCCTTCTTCTTTCTTCATTGCGCAGCTCCTTCGTGGGATCTTCCCATGCTCTTCTCTCGTAGATGTTCTCTTCCCTTTCTACTCTTTCCCTTCCTTTATTGTCTGGTGCTGCTCATTGGTAGGATAATGCAGGCCTCTCTCACCCCTCTTTCCACCTTCCCTCGCATATTAGACCTCCATGTTGGGTCTATGTGTGGGATCTTCAGGCGGTTTGGGTCAGCGATGGTGGGTAATTTCGTCGTTCTTCCTATCCTCTACCCTTGTTGTTCAACCCATCAGGCTCGACCTCATCTTATTCAGGCTCAATGTGGGTTTTGGGACTTCTTGGGATGGTGATGGAGGGGATATGGCATTGTTCTTGGGATTTTCTGGGCCACGTTGGTTTTCTCACATGTTCGATTCCTTTTCTCTTCTTCAGCTTCTCTAGTGTTTCTTTCAGGTGATGTCTCTCAGATCAGGTGGTTTCCTTTTTTGTTTCTTATAATTTTGTTATAATATTTTTGATGTGGTTTGTGTTTTATTTGCGCTATGGTATGCTATTTAGTTTTGTTCTTCTGTGAATATGATTGCATCGATTATGATTGTGCTGGAAACAATGAAGATGGTTTGTGGTTTGTGAAAGTATTTTATCTTGTATAGTGTTGTTTCCAAAAGAGTTTCTGGTTAATTTATTTTATTCAATTTAAAGTTGGCAACATGGTGTTTTTGGTTCAAGGTGGTTCAATGGTCTTTGACGACCTCTGGTGTACTGGTGTATGTTCATATGGAAATGATGATAGTGGTTTTTGGTCAGCAACAACAAAAGTGTGGTTTATGTTGGTGTTGGTAGGAGACTTCAAGGGGCTCCACTGGGCACTGACAACTTATGCGGTGGATGGCGGCCTCGACGGTGGTAATGATGGAGATTTAGATAGTGGGTTTAATGATGATGGTTCGACAAGATGGGACTTCGGCTGACGAAACCTAGATCACGATCGTCTTGGGATTTGTGAATATCTGGGATTTTGATTTTTCAAATTTTGAGTTATGACATCATTAATTTTGTATCCCATCAGTTACCACTGATCCTTAAAGAAGATGTTTTGAAAATCATATAAAAATATAATTTTTAGTCAATATTCAAAGTCATGAAGGTAGTCATGATATAAGCTTAATTTTATTAAAGAAAATAGTTTCTTGAGTTGAAGCTGCTAAACTAGTCCATCATATTTGGCCTACCATTATATTCATCAAAGGAAGAATTTTATTTAATTCTAATTCAAAAGGAATTTAGTTGAATCTGATGAAAATCGTAATGATATAGACCGATCAATAATGTATTCAACCATTTAAGATGGTTAATTAAGTTTTGGAGGAAGAGTTTGGAATTTGAAGGTATTTATGACAAATTTGAGAAACTAAGGGTACTATTTTTCATTCATACCAAAATCCAAAATAAAAAAATCTTCAGAAAATGAAGTTAATGAGAAAAGAGAAAGAAGTTGTCAGTGGTATCATATTCATAAGAGAAATATGAACTCTAACTTGTTTTCAAATGTATTTTTTCTTCAACTGGGTCAAGATCCATAGTATTAGAGTTGAATCATCTTTATAAAGTGAATAATTAGAAGTGGTTCAAGATAATATATAAAGGAGATTGTTGGATGTGTTGTTAGGGGGATCATCATATTCAGTAGTCAAAATGGTGAAATAGAATCAGACTGAGGTATGCAAAAAAGTCTATTTATTCATTAAACTGGTATAGAGCATTGTATTGAAATAAATTAGATTGAGAAAATCAGATTGGTAAATCAAATCCAGACTGGATTTTGTAAAGAAAGTCTAAATAAAGTTTAAGTTTTGGATATGATTTGATAAGAATCAAGAAGCATTAAAGAATTCATAAATTCACCTGAAATTCCAGGGAAATCCAGATTTTGGGGAATTTAGTTGAGCAGGAAATTTTTGGTTATTCCCTCCAAAACCTCTCTTGGGTCACCTATAAAAGGAGAAAGTACTTTTTACTTTCTCCAATGAATTTATTGTTCATGGGAGCAAATATAATCTCTGACTTTATAGGGAGAAAAGAAGTTTTTCATATTGAGATAAGTTGATGAAGTTTCGACAGAGAGAAGAGAAAGGAGATGAGACAATATTGCAATGTTATTCAGTTGATCATCATATTTAGTGATCATTGTATTCAGTTTTCTATCATATTCTTCTTTTCATATTATTTGGTTGGTCATTGTATCAGGTTGGATAATCAAATCAGGATTTTCTTATTGAGATTTTTAGACTGAGTGAGTATTTTTTTAATTATCTCAATAGTATTCTATCGAAGTTGTATCCATTGTATTGAGCAATTGGATTGTAAGAATCGGAGTGGAAGAATCAGACCAGTCTGATTATACTTGGAAAATCAGATTGAATTCTATATCAAAGTCCTTGAAGTTTTTACCAGCTTCTGGGTAATAAATTAAAGATTTTTTTTCAAAGAATGCATTTGTGGAAGTTAAAAAGAAGCACAGGTAACATGTTTTGTTACACAAACTATGTATTACCCTATTTTTTCTAAGAGGGTGCACACACACTATTGGATTATCTTTAAAGTGTTTCATGAGTGAAAGGGCATATCCAACTAGTTATATTCTAAGGGATTTTTTTCTAGTAGATTGTGTGGTATTGGATCATTTCCAAACCATACCAAGGATGTAGCTATTCTTATTAAATAGTGAACCTTGTATATAATTGTGTTTATGTGGATATGTGTTTGAGTTTTATTTCAGTAGGGAATGAAATATTTAATAAAAAGATAATGTTTCTTTAAGTAAACATAAAAAGAAAAAGTATCTCTAATTCACCCCCTCCCCCTCTCAGTGATACAATTATCCTGACTAGGAACTTTCAACTAGTATCATAGTTAGGTTCCCTTCTATTATTCTTTGTTGAAGCTTTTAAGATAAGATCATAGAGAATTTGAATTGTGTGAATAGTAAAGGTATTCCAGTTTTTAATGGAAATAATTATCATATCTAGAAGGATAGAATGTTGCCTTATTTTATGTCTATTGGATATGATGTTTTTGAAGTTGCAACAGATGGGTTTCTTCATTTTGATTATAAAGTTCCTCTTAAACCTGTTGATAAAAAAATATTGATAATAATGTAAAGGATAATAATTATTTATTATTATAACTTTATGAAATTTAATTACTAAAAGTGAAAGGTTTTTAAACAGCCAAAGGTATATGGGATAGATTGAAAAACATATACAAAGGTAATACAAAATTGAAGAAGAAAAAATTACAAATGTGGAGATTAAAGTATGAAGGTTTAATGATGAGTGAATACAAATCTATTGGGGACTTCTTTACCATGGTAAATGACATTATCAGCACTATTAGATATCTTGGTAAAAAGTTAAATGATTCTATACTTCTTGAAAGGATTTTTATAATCCTTCCTGAAAAGTTTGATTCAAAAGTTTCTTCACTGGAAGATAGAGATCCTGAAATATTATCTCTATATGATTTTCATAGAACTCTCATTACTTATGAAATTAGAAGTTAGTATAAAATGAGAATAAAAAAAAAGTTGATAGAGAGATTTCTTTCGAGGATTCTAAGAAATAAAAGTCAAAGAAGATTCTTATTGAAGATGAAGCTGGTGAATTTGATTCTAAAAATTAGGTGTGTAAAAATTTTAATGATAATTTATCCTTGTTTTCTAAAAATATGAAAATATGTATGGGAAAATAAAAAGGGAAAATTCCCTTGAAATGTTTTTAATGTAGAGTCGTTAGATATTTTGCTTCTAATTATCCTAGAATAAATTAAGAAAAGGATAGTGATGAATAAGAAAGAAGGCCAAGAATATTTTGGAAGAAACATGGAGATAAATTAAAATCATATTCCATAGGAAAAGATATAAAATTATTCAAATCCAAAATAAGAATTTTCTTATATAAAGATGAATAAGATGAAGGCAATGATGTTGAATCTAAAAAGTATGTTGAGTATGATATTGAGAATACTTTTATTGAAATAGTGAATGATGGAGAATTTGGAATCATTATTTCTAAGGAAGAAGAAACTAAACTTGAATTTCATTTGAAATAAGAGTTGAAAGAATGTAAATAAATATCAGAAGGATTGAAAAGAAAAACAAAAAGTTAGAAGATGAATGTTACTCAATAATAAATCAAGAAAGTTTTACTAATGAGAAGGTGAATCTTGTGAAAGAAATTGATGATCTAAATAAATCTATTAAGAAAGAAAATAATCGTAATTAGCATCTAGATTTTAAGCTTAAGGAAAAAGCGGAAGAGTTAGAACTTGTCCAACAAAAGTTATCTAAAGATGAAATGTGTAATATAAGTTTCAAAAATTATATCTTTGAGGTTGGTAAAAGTTATCATAATGAGAAATCTGAGAAGGTTTAACAAAATTTACCTTCAAAGGGTGAGAAGAAGGATGGAAGTGTTTCTGAAAAGAATAAAGTTGGGAAAGTTATGTATGTGGCCAAGACCAACAAGGTTGGGAATTCAGAAGTTTCAAAATACCCTAAGCCCAAAAATGTTTCTAAAAATTATAAATATGGAAAGTTTTCCAATACATCTGGTTTTGATAAAGTTGAAAAGGAAAGGAAGACTCCTATTTATGACAAAAATTTTGTTGTCTCAGATAAGAAATAGAATAAGGTGGTTGAGAAACATATTCACAATTATGTCCAATATGAAAGTTTCAGAGGAAAATATTCTTTTTATGGATACTACTAGTATTGTGGTGGATTCATACATATGAAAAACATGTGTTGGTTCAACCAAAAACATTACCATTATTCCACAATTTATATAAGGAAAAGTTTGATAGGGAGTCAATTTTGTCAAAAGAAGAAGTTTAAGAAAGTTGGTTTCAAGAAACCTGAGAAGGTTGGGCTAAAGATTAAAAATAGGTTCCAGTATTTTGAAACTATTTTTGAAAAGTGTGAACAACCTATAAACCTTTAAAAAATGTCTTTTATTGTTACCATCATAAAAAAGTATCTTAATAATTCTCAGAGGCTGGAAGTGAAGAATAAAAAGGAAGAAGAAAAAGCTTGTTTTGTTGAAACTGCATTGAAAGATACAAAAGAATAAAGAACTTGAATTCTTGATAATGGGTGTTATTCTAATATGATAGAATATTTTAATTTTTTTTAAGAATGTGAAATACTTTAAATAAGGAACAATGAAATTTTTCAATGATGAATCCTTGAAAATAAAATGTGTTGGGTTAGCCATCATTGGGAAAGAAAAGATGAAATCCAAGAAAACTTTGTATGTTGATGGGATGAAACACAATTTTCTAAGTATTTCACAATTTTGTGATGATGGTAACAATGTTATCTTTATAAAAGTTATTTTTTTGTGAAAATTGAGGAATATTGAAATATTGTTACAAGAGGGTAGCGTATAAAAGGAAACTTGTTTCAGGTTGGTGAAATACGAAACTCTTGTTACATGAGTATGGTGGAAGAGAATAAATTGTGACATAAAAGTTATGGACACATGTGTCAAAGAAACATGAGAAAATTGATAAAGTGATATGGTTTTTGATATATTTCTAATTTTCTAAGAAGAAGAGATTGGTGCTGCACTATTTTCCAAAAAGGAAAGATTATAAATTCAGTGCATAAAAAAGTTGAGATTTGTTCAAAACAACCCCTGGAGTTGATTCATTATGATATTTTTGGACTGATGATAAAATAATAAAAAAAATTATATAATTACTTCATCACTTTAATTGATTATTTTACTTGCATTACTTGTGTTATATATATGAAACATAAGTCTGAATCTTTAAAAAATGTTTAAAAGTTTCAGGAGAAAAGCTGGAAAGAAATGTGAGTGTTCAGTGAAAAAGTTGAGAACAGACAATGGTGTTGAATACAAAAGTGAATAATTATAAATTTATCTTAAGAAACATGGAATTCGGCATGAGTATAGTTCTCCATACACTCTTCAAAAAAATGGGGTTACAGAAAGAAATAATATAAGTTTGGTGGAAATGGGAAGAACTATGTTACTTGAACATGGTCTTTCTCATTTCTATTAGAGGAAAACATGATTACTGATGTTTATATTTAAAACTGATTTTTTTATAGGACAATATCAGGTATGAATCCATATGCATTTTTTATGGTAAAACTCTAAGTTTGAAACACTTTAGATTTTTCAGGAGTCCATGTATTATAAAGAAGAAAGGTGGAAACTATGGAAAGTTTGAATAGAAAGGTGAAGATGTAATGTTCATTAGATATGCTTCGAAAGGAAGAGGATGTAGATATTTCAAAAAATAAATAGCAAGAATTTTTTATTCTATTAATATGAAATTTATTGAAAGGGGTGAAGAATACAAACATACTCAAGCTGATAAGTAGGTTGATCAGGATGAGGAAAATAATTCTGATAAGGATACATACAATTGTAATCCTACTCGAGAAGAATAATTAGACACATATATTTCCACTAATGAGTAAGATACTTGAAAATATCATCATAGGTGGAGGAAACAAGTTAAAGATCAGAATATTATTAGTGATTAACATTAAAAGGTTCAAACAAGAAGAACAATATATGTTATCACACATATTTCTTTGTATTCAAAAGTTGAGCCAAATGATGTAAAAGAAGATTTTGAGTATCTAGAATAGGTTCAATCCATGAATGAAGAGTTGGATTAGATTGAAAATAATGATACATGGGAGCTTATACCCAATCCAATAACAAAAATATTATTGGCACAAGGTGGGTTTTTCGGAACAAGATGAATGAAGAAGGTAAAGTGATAATAAACAAAGAAATATTAGTGTGCAAAGGGTATTCACATATTGAAGGTATTTATTTTGATGAAACCTTTTCTCCTGTGGAAATATTTGAAAAAATCAAGATTTTTCTTGTTATTTCAGCACAATGCGGTTATAATATTTTTCAAATGGGTGTTAAATTTTCATTCTTAAATGGTGATCTTTATGTAGAAGTTTACATTAAAAAACCTTGTGGATTTATTGTTGGAAAAGATGAAAGTTATGTTTATAGATTAAAGAAACCAGTGTATGGGCTAAAAAAAGCTTTGAGAACATGGTATTCCAAATTGGATACTTGCTTGAGGAAGATGAGTTTAAAGAAAGGAATATTTTATAGTAATATTTATATCAGAAAAGTTCAAGAGTATTCCCTCATCATAATTGTTTATGTTGATGATATTATCTTTGATAGGAATGATGAGAGAAGTTGTGAAAGATTTTTTGAAGATATGAAAAAGGTATTTGAAATGTATATGATGGGGGAAATGAAATACTTTATTGGGTTATAAATTTTACAAAATAAGAAACATATCTTTCTTTCCCTAGAAAAGTATGCTAAGGAACTTATGAAGAGGTTCAATATGGAAAACTCAAAACTTGTTTCCACACCAATTTCAATGGGAAAAGAGATGAAAAAATATGAAGAAGGAGAATAAGTTGATTGAAAATAATTTAGAAAGCTAATTGGAAGTTTATTTTATTTGACTGCCTCAAGACCCGACATTAATTATGTTGTTAAATTATGTGAAATTTTTCAAAGTGATCCAAAATAATCACATTTACTTACTAGAAAAATAATTCTCAGATACATCAAAGGAATAATAGATTTTATAATCAGGTATGAAGGCTCAGAAAGTATTGATTTGTTTGGTTATTCAGATGTTGATTGGGTAAGAAATATTGATGATAGAAGATCCACATCTGGTGGAGTGTTCTTTATGGAAAATAATTGTGTTAATTGGAATTCAAAGAAATATAATTTACTAACTCTCAGTATTTCTGAAGTTGAGTATGCTATTTTCACTCAATCCATTACTCAACTTATGTGGATGAAAACTCAATTAGAATACTTACTTATTGAAGTGAAGTTACCCTTTATCTTGGGTTGTCATAATCAAAGTAAAATAAATATCACCAGGAATCTAGTTTAACATTCCTATTCAAATATTGATATAAAATATCATTTTATCAAATATCATGTGTAAAAGAATGAATTTAAGCTAGAATATGTTCCAACATCAGAATAAGTTGCTGACATTTTCACAAAACCTTTACTGAAATAATCCTTTTCTAAAATGAGGTTGAACTTGGGTGTCCAACCTATTTCTCCTCAAGGTTGAGGTATGTGTTTCTATCTCCTCTCGCTTATTACCTTTGGATAGTATTTTCAAGGGGGATAATTGTATTGTTTCATAAATCTATCATTATGTATGCATGTAAAAAGGAGTAGTTATGGGTAAGTTTTGAATCCAGTAGTGTATGTGTGTGTGAACTATTAAAACTATTTGTTGTAGTGGTTGTAGGAAACAAATTTTTGTTTTCTAAATAAATTGAATAAGTGATGAAATTTGTGGAAGAAAGTTGTGAATAAAATTTGAAGAGTTATCATGATTACTACTTTTGGATAACATGGTTTTTCTATCAATAATTATTGTTTCTTATAATGAGTTAGCTCACACAGGCTTGCAATTTTTGTTATGTAATCCATTTCTTGATGATACAAAGTTTAGTGATTTATGAAACTTGGTTGACAAAAAAATCCAAAGGGGGATTTTTAGGACCAATCTGATGAGGAATGTGTTTTCAAGTGTTGTATTTTGTTTTCAAAGAAGTCTAAATGGGAAAATTATCTCACTTTTTATGTGGTGAAATTAATACTAGCCATTGTATTCAGAGAATTGGAATCACAATGTTTGAAAAGTTCCATCATATTCGAGTGAAGTTGGCTAGAAAAGAAGGATCATTAGATCCATAATGAAAGGGTTGATCATATTGAGGATGCATATTACTAGAAGTAAATAGTCATCAAATCCACCTTGAATCTGATATGGAATATTTTATTGAATCATAGTCTGCATGACTATGATAAAACAATTGTGACGATGATTTTTTGATCTTGGAGTTCTCATAAATCACAAGTATTTGGAATACTTGTGATGCAGGCTTTATGAAAGCAAGGTGTAGTGAAATAGAGGTAGCCAATAATATTCATATTGATTAGATATGGATGGAAAAAAGAAAAAGGGTTCTGGAAATTATTTTCAGCCTGATCGTAATCATACTAATTGTATTCATGCCAATTGTATTCATTTAAATAGTATTCAATATGAGAAGGAAAGGAAATAATTGATTAGTAAGTTATAATACTTTTCAATAAAAGACTGATGATGCTGAAGTTGTTATCAAATGTATTCAAAGTCATGAACGCAATCATGATACAAGCTAAAGTTTGTGAAAGAAAAGAGTTTATTGAGTTTAACCTGCTAAACCAATCCATCGTATTCAGCCTACCATCATATTCATCAAAGGTATAATTTTATTCAAGTCCAATGTAAAAGTAATTGAGTTGAATCTAATGAAAATTGTAATCACAGAGACCGATCAATAATGTAGTCAACCATTTAAGATGGTTGAATGAATTTTCAAAGGAAGAGTTTGGAATTTGAAGGCTGGGGATTTGTGACAAATTTGAGAAACCATAGGTACTATTTTTTAGTTAGACTAAAATCCAAAAAAAACAATTCTTCAGAAAATGAAGTTGATGGGAAAAGAGAAAAAAGTTTTCAGTGGTATCGTATTAAAAATATAAATATGAACTCTGAATTGTTTTCAAATGTGTTGTTTCTTCAATTGGGTCAAGAGACATCATATCATAGTTGAATCATCTTTATACAGTGAAGAAGTAGAAGTGGTTCAAGAGCATAGATGAAGTATATTGTTGGATGTGTTGTCAAGGGGAGCATCGTATTCAGTTCTCAGAATTGAGAAATTGAATCAGACTGAGGTATGTGAAGAAGTCTATTTATTTATTAAACTGTTGTGTAGAATCATATTGAAATAAATCATATTGAGAAAATCAGATTAGGAAATTGGATCTGGACTGGTATTTGAAACAAAAATCTGAAGAAAGTTGAATTTGTGGAGAATATTTGAGAAGAATCAAATAAGTGTTGATGAAGTCATAAATTCACCTAAAATTAAAGGGAAGTCTATATTTTGGTGAATTTGGTTGAGTGGGAAATTTTTGGGGATTTCCTTTAAAACCTCTCTTGGGTCACCTATAAAAGGAGAAATTACTTGGTACTTTTTATAAAAAATGTACTATTCATGAGAAGAGAGAGAGGCTCCAACTTTCTAGGGAGATAATAAGTTTTTAGTATTGAGCTAATTTGAAGAAATTTTTGTGGATATAAGATAAAGGAGAAGAGATAAGATTGTGAAAGGTGCTACCATGGGTGCTTTCAAATGATATGTGATTGTTGGGTACTTAAGTGCAGTAGAGTGGCTAACCAAGGTCGTATCTCAAAGGAGAAAGTAAATTTAACAACATAATAAAGGTATTTTGAAAATAAAATAAAAGGAAATAAGAACACTAATTAAAAGGATGGGGTTTGTTCATAATTTATAAATCTAGAATAATTTTTTTCGAATAAGGTTTTTTCGTTATTATTTTTTAAATGAAGTTCAATTAAAATGACGCAATAAAAAGATTTTTTTTAGAAAATATTTAAAAGATGTAATTGATCTAACTCTACCTATTCATTTACTTATTTATCATTATCATTTTAATAAATATCCACTTAATTATGATCCCCTAATTTTTTAACCCTTGAACCCTATGAGAATTAACTTAACCACTAAGATGAAAATAATTAAACCCTAGGCTAGCTTTGAAACATGCAATCGTGACACCCTAATTTGATTAATGTTATAAATATAGCTTGTGGTTAGTGTTAAATTAAATCACATATCCATTGTGGAAAATTATGATTAATTGATATTATGTATTATATTTTAACTCTTCAAATTTATCCTACGTGGTCTTGTTTTACCGATTAAGTTTGCGCTCTCACAATTTACACAAATTCTCGACCTCGTGTGTTTTTGTGTTAATTATTAAACTTCTTAATTAGTTTCTTATAATTTAAAAAATCAATTAATGGATCATATTAATTTAATTAAAGTATCTCATTTATTCAAAATAAATTAATGAATAAGGATAGAGGTCACTCGATTACTAAAAAGAACTACTCTTCCATGGGTAATGTAGTCATCATAGAAATGTTTTGCATTCGCCAGGGTTTAGAAAGGGTATAATCCAATCTTGTTTATAATTTTGAATTAAATACCAAATAAGAATATTAAGAGAAAAATAAAATTTAAAATAAAAATAATAAAACAAAAGAAATAAAATAATAACAAAGAAGTTTATTATGTGAATGCAAACATTACAACATGAAGAAGAAGAAGAAGGCTTTGATGAGGGGATCCTTACTTCAAGAGCTACCCCTCTTACAATGGTTGGAGAATTTTAGTGAAACCAATTATACTCTTCCTTCAACCTCATAATTCACATCCCAACCCATCAAAATGAGAAAAATTCCAGTTTATATATTGGAGGGGAGGCTAGGTTAAAAGTGGTTTCAAGTGTGAATGAGGATATTTTTTCAAATATTTTAATCTCACTTTTACCTCCTTATTGAACACAAAAAAACGCGTGAATTAGCTTTCCTTCCAGAAGGATAATTTGTCAGAAATGTAGTTTCCAATATCCTCTCAAAATTTGGGCTCAATCCATGAATGGATGTAGAAGATATATCCCAAACACTACAGTGATGTCCAATCTAGTGTGTCCAGCCCACCTTTAACTTAATGGCCCATTTACTCTATCCAAATGCACGCTTTATCTCCAGTGTCCTGAATACAAGTTTTATCCCATTAAGTGAGTAAAAATTTTACAAAATATTAATTTTAAATAAGTCATATTAAAATATTTATGTTCAAAATACTACAATGAATTTTTAAAGGGTAAAACTGGAATTTTCATCAAATTTTAAAATGAATGATCTAATCCCAAATATTTTATAAATAAACATATTTAACATAATGTGAGAAAATTTTGTCATTTATTATTAATAAAATATTCCACAAAATTGTGTTTTTTCAACTCCTCCACACTTACCCCTTCTCACTCCTGAGAAAAACCTCATATCATGTATTTCAAAAAATTGTGACAAGTAAACATCAATATCAAATCAAAAAAAAATTAAAACACATATTATTGAGATCCAAAACTTCCACACCAAGAAACAAAAGATATCATGCCTCATAAAAACCCATTATTTCAAGTTTTCCATTTATATAATTCAATATATTTCCACTTCATTTATCCTTCCATGCACAAAACACTAACCTCACTTGAATTTTCTCTTATCACACAAATGTCAATTTTTCATCAATGTATTTATCATAAAAACTCATGAAAGGGTCACCATAGTCTTGATAAATTTCTACATTTCCACCTGATGTGAGTTAAGTACATATTTTTATCATGAGTAATTTTCAAGGTTGTTCTATGTCTTTCGGTTGGTAGGATTTAGATGTGAAAAATTATGAGGCTGAATGAGGAGGGCTTGATTATTTTTGAAGTAAAATTGCATTAATCTAATTTTCACTTAAATATGGTCTCCTCCTCAATCCCCTTAGAATCAATTCATGTTCATCATCATGAAAAATAAAGGAATTTTCACACCATTCAACATTTCAGCAGTAAAAATGTCAATCTTCTCAAACATGATTTACTTGAAAGCTCTAGATAGGCACAACTTTATTCCTCTATTAGAAGCTATATAAAGGCACGGCTTCACTTATCATGAAATATCTAGAAAATAAATATATTTCAATAGAATTATTTTTTCAGTAGCAAACACATCTCTTCAGAATTTAATTTTCCACCCAAAGTATCACAAAATGTGGTATCACAACACAAGACAGCTTCCCCCACACTTAAGTTCAACTAGATTATGAAATTTCACTTCAATATTTGGTTGGATAGGAAAAATTGTCTTGTAATGTGGCTATACTAACAGGTTTCTCATGGATTCTAAGGGATATAAGGATTAAATTCTCAAGTTATGATATTATAAAAAGGATTCTTAAGAAATAGGGAATTTAATACCAAAGAAATGTCTCAATTATTTAAAACAAAAGTACCTAAAACCCTCAAGTTTTTATAGTAATGAATCAAATTATGGTTAAATAAATCATGGTTTGGTTCTCTCAAGAAGTGATTTGAATGTAAATAATATGAAAATAATGGTTCAGAAGCCTCACAGGAAAGTTATTTCAAATATAAAGATAGTGAGATGTGGCATGGGATTCAAAATTTAGAGCACTTTTCATGAAATTACTAAATATATGAACTTGAAACAAAGTCATTTTCAGTATTTATTTATGTTTAGTTTCATGGGATAAATTGTTTCACTTATTGGTATATATTTTAAAATGGTGATGAGAATCATTTCAGCTCAAAATTATCAAAAACATGCAAAAAATGAAAAACAAACACACACAAATTTTAAAAACATGCAATTTTTTCAAAAAAAATTGAAAAATAGGAAAAAAATTGAAAAACAGAAAAACAATTGAAATTACTAAACTAAAAGGTTCCCTACCCCACACTTAAAATATTTCATTTTCTAAAATTTGAACCCATGAGATGATATGTGCACATGAAATGAATAATTTTAAATATGAAAAATAATATAAAAGTGAAAGGGTTAGAAACAGCCTGATATGCTCAAGTGATGATGGGGTCATGCAGTGTGATGAAATCCACTACATCAGTAGGAATTCCCTCAATGTATTTCTTAAAAAAATTCTCATTGACTATAAATCTCCTTCATAGGTCCTCTTGGTTAATGGTTTCATCATCCCCTTAGACTTATGCCTCTCAGACTTCACTTACTGACACACTAGGAACTTTGATGTATACTTAGCGATCTCCTTCTTCATGTTATCCCACCAATAATTCTCTCAGATATCTTGATGCATCTTTGTGTTTTCTAGGTTAATTGAGAAATTTTAACTATGTGCATCATTAAAAAGTTCATTCTTTAAATTTTGATTTGATAGAACACATAGTCTTGACCCAAATCTCACAATTCCTTCTTCATTAACATTGAACTATAAGGATTTACCTTTTCTGATAGTTTATGCTTTATTTTGAATTCTCGCATCATCCTTTTGAGAATCCTTAAACTGTTCCAAAAGAGATAGTTGAGCAATTATTTGTGAAAGTATTTATAATGTTCCCATATTTATGATTCTCATGTCCATCTTCATCAAATCTAATAAGATGGGATCCTTTTTAATTCTCATTAATGATAGAATCGTTGGTTTCTTTCTACTTAGAGCATCTTCCACCTTGTTCCCTTTCCCAGGGTGGTAATGGATTGAGCAGTCATAGTCTTTGATCATCTCTAACTATCTTTATTTTCAAATCTTTCTATGTGAATATATACTTTAGGATTGTGTGATCCGTATATATTTCACACTTATCCCCAAAGAGGTAATGCCAATAAATTTTCAAAGAAAAGATTAATTAATTCAACTCCAAATCATGTGTTGGATAGTTTTTCTCATGAACTTTCAATTGCCTTGAATCATAGGCAATGACTTTTTCATTTTACATTAACACACAGCCCAGGCCCTTATTTTAAGCATCACTAAATACCAAAAAAAAGTCCTCCAGTTGTGGGTAATGTGAGCACGGGTGCAGTGATAAGCATACTTTTCAACTCCTTGAATCTATCGTCACATTCATCACTCCAACAAAACTTGACTCCCTTCTCAGTTATCTTGGTAAGAGGGTTTTACAATCATGATAAATTTCTCAAAAATCAGCAATAATATCTAGTTAACCCAAGGAAGCTACAGATATCCATCATAGATGTTGGCCTTGGTCATCCCTTAATTTCATTTGTCTTATATGGATCCATAGATATCCCATTTCTTATGATGATATGACCCAATAATAAGACTTCCTTCAACCAAAACTCACACTTGATGTACTTTACATAGGGATTATCCTTTCATAAGGTCTCTAGTATAGTGTTTAGATTCTCCTCATACTCCTCCTTGGTTTTGGAGTATATTAGAATATCATCTATAAATAATACCAAAAAAAATTCAAGGTAATATATAAAGACTCTATTCATCAATTCCATGAAGATTGTTGGAGAATTAGTGAGTCTGAAAGGCATTACTATGAATTCATAGAGCTCGTACCTTGTATAAAAAGCAATCTTGGATATGTCCTCCTTCTTCACCCTTACTTGGTAATATCCTAACCACAGATCCACCTTAGAGAAGTATTGTGATCCACATATCTGAATGAACAGGTCATCAATTTTTGGAAGAGGATACTTGTTCTTTATTGTGATTTTGTTGAGCTCATGATAATCAATGTAAAGGCTCATTGACCCATCCTTCTTCTTGACGAAGAGTACTGGTGAACCCCATGGTGAAGCACTTGGGTGTATAAACCCTTTATCTAGATTATTATGTAGTTATTTCTTTATCTCATTAAGCTCCACAATAGCCATTCTATATAGAGTCTTGGATATTGGAAAACTCCCAGATATAAGATCAATTGAGAATTCAATATCTCTTCTAAGAAGAAGACCAGGAAAATCCACAAGAAACACTTTAGAAAATTCTCTCACAATAGGCATGTATTCAAGGATGGTTGCTTCCTTAGACTCAATCATCTGAGTAAGATATGTGTGCTCATAGGGAAGTAATATCCACACTTGAGATGATGATGCTAAAGAAGATTCATCCGCCTCCTTGCACTTGTACAAAATCGGGGGTCGATTCTTCATATGGAGAGTGATTTCCCTCTCACATTAATTTATATTGGATCTATATAAGGAAATCCAATCCATGCCTATAATTGCATCAAATTCCACCAGAGGGGGTATTATGAGGTTCTCTAGGAATTTAAATCCACAAATTGCGATAGGAGAGGAGTTATATTCATGGGATGCAATGATTTCCCCATTTATTGTTCTCACCGATATCTCTACTTCCATGATTTGTGGTGGTGTTGGGATTGTTCTAATAAACATTTGGGATATAAAAGAATGCGTAGAACCAGAATCAAAAAGTATTTCCACTATTCTTGAATTAATAACTTGTGTACTTATCACCACTTCATTGTTAGGGTTCGCTTTGGTGGTAGTGATGGAAAAATCTCACCCCTGCTACCTTGGTGGTTGTTGGTTGCCTCCAAAAACCCTTGGCTTAGGGAACTAGTTTATGAAGTGCCCTGGTTCTTTTCAGTTGAAGCAATGAACAATGCATTGAGGTTCGAACGGAGCATTCCTCTCCTATGTCCTAGTATAGGGTTTTTCTTGCTGACAGTTAAAGGCCAGGTTCCCTTCTCTTCCACACCTAAAGAATTTCCTTGTCCCCTTCAGGAAATTTCTGGGGTGCTTCTTTCCTCACCTTTGGCAAGTTGGGTGCTAGAATTTCATAGCACTGTTGGATTTATCCATCATACCTACATAATTAAAGTCTAATTTTCACTTCTTATCCCCATGATACCTCTAAGATTCACTAATATCCATTTAAACTTTGAGGGAATATCGGAAAATTTCCTCATAGATATTGAAGTCATGGATCACTAGGGCTTTCTATAGGCTAGGTTTTATCCCACTAAATAAGTGGTCAACCTTGCATTCATGGGTAATGACAAAGATGGAGGCATATCATGCAAGCCTTGTAAAGTTTTCATCATACGCTCCGATGGATTCATCGTATTTTTTTCTTGAGGGAAAGAAAGTCCCTTTCCATATTAAGTCAGAGGGTACGTGGAAAATATTTATCAAAAAACGTTTTATGGAAATCCTTCCATTCCAACGCCTCAATCTCTTCCTCAGGATTTGTATTTTTTATCAATGTCCACCATTGATCAACTTCACCCTCCATATAATAAGCATCCAAAAAAACCTTCTATTATTCATAACATTGAAGGATAGAGAAGATCTTTTCAATGCAGTTGATCCATTGTTCGGTGATTGAGGGATCGGATGATCCATTAAAAGTTGGAGGTCTTTGTATCATGAATCTCTCGATTGTGGCTTTTTATTTCTTAGGGGGGGTTGGATGTTCCTCTTAACCCATGTTTCTATTCAAAACTTGAGTTAACTAAGATATTATCATGACAAAGTTGGTGATTCCTACTCCCATCGGATTGGGCATCTCATTAGAACAGTCATCACATTGATCTTTACATCGGTTGTTAGCCTGAGTCCTCATATTACCGATCATTGGCTAGAATAAAAGGAAAGTTAGGGGTAACATATAAAGGGTAATCCAAATACAAAAAGGGATAATTTATAAATTACATTTATTTACTTAACTTATGAATTTATAGGCTTCAATATATGTTATCCATGATCTACTTCCTAACATATATTCTTAGGGGAATTTTTTTATTCCCTTAATAATGGTTTATACTAAGCTCATGAATTTACCAAAGCATATCCCCCAGTAGTGTCGTAACCAAGAGTGCAGCAAGGCTCATTATTATGCACCATTTCCTATTCGAGTCTAGCTCAAAGTGGTGTTTTCAGGTTTTACCCCTAGATATATCTGTGCCAGAGCCACCTCTACTTGTTCATATCCAGACAGGGTTGTATTTTCTTGATAAACCACTTACTCTATAATCACAAAAATTTAGGGATTTTTCTATTATACTTAGTATTATCCCTAATTATTTCACTTGGGTTTTCTAATCTGACTCCCAAAAATAACTAAACATGTCCTCTGATACCAACTATAACAACCCTACTCTTTATTACACACTTAAACATGATTTATTACATAAACATGCACTTAATAAAATCTAGAAGATCGATAGGTCTAGTGTCTTTGGGGATTAGGAACATTACATGACAACTTAATACATAAAAAAATAAAACATCTTTATTGAAAACTTTTATTACATGGCTTCATACTTAGCATTGCATAGGATAACCTAAGGACATACATAAGAAAAGGGTGAGTTATAGATCCCAGTAAGGGAGTAAACAAGGTATAACATGAGGAATACAATACATGTTAGTAAATAGGCATATCAATGGAGCATAAGAGGAACATGAATCATAAAGGCATGATATATCATTATTATCATAACAAGGAAATGTGGCAACAACATTTAATGTGATATTAGCATGAGCCAAGGTTTATTGCACATGGAGCATGAGTAAACCCTCATTGGACATTAATTAGAATGATTAAAACCTCATTGAACTTGAATTAGAATGATTAAACCCTCATTTCACTTTGTGTATCATGATTTTATTCTTTACCCAATGCATTGAAGCACTATCAAGGTATACCCTTCTTAATCATTTCATTTCATGCATAAGTGTTCCACATGGATCATACAACATGAAATCATTCAACATTATCATTTATTCTGTGATAAAGGAATGTGAAATACATACATGAAACTATATAATCAATAAGTAAATATTTATAAAGGTGAATACCCTAGATAGTGAAATGGGCATGGTATTCACCACACAATGACTTTGTCTTGGAAAATCGTGGTGCAATTTCGGCAGCATAACGGCGTGACATAAGAATTCATAAAAATAGTTGATGATTGAGAAAGGGGTATCTAATAATATTTACATAAAATAGAATGTAATGGGGTCATATAGATACATTTACCAATATATGTAATGTAATTTAGATGCATAATATAAAATAATTGCTTGAATGTAAATGAGGAGAGAGAGAGATCTTACAAAATTTCAGCATGGTAACGGGTGTACATGGGAGGAATTAATGAGAGAGAAAAGGTTATATCATCATTAAAAAATAAGGAGGGAATTATGGGGGGTTTGAAATCATACCCTAACATTTTTAATTGAAAATAAAATTTTATAACAATATAAGGAAACTTGGACATAAATAAGGAAGGAAAATGAGGATCCCTTACTTGGAATTGTGATCCCAAAGGCTTGAGAGAGGCTTGAGAGAGGCTTATTAGGAGATTGTGGTGCCTTGGGATGATTCTAGAGAGATTAGGGCAGATTTTGGTCGATATCTTAAGGTTTTTAGTGAAGATAAATGGTAGATTGAGTGGGTTTATATAGGAAAGGAGAGGGAATTTTTTATTATTTTGGTTTTGGACACCACACATTAAACGAATCAAAACCACAAACCATCCCATGGTTTTTTCCAAATTGGATTGGAAAAAATTATTTTATAAGGTCAATGTCCGAACTTATAAAAATATTAAGATTGCTTATGTGGAGGTGAGTCACACTCTCAAGGCAATCATTTTAAAAAGTTAAAATATTTTATAAGTCTTGGAGGGTCCACTAAGGCACCATAAAATTAATCAAAAAAATATAAAATCATGTTATTTTAAATTTAAAACACATATTAGATGAATATACCTTTTATATTATTTTATTGCATCACAATTGGTTCATTATGATGTCATAAAACACATTATATATTTAAACGGTATTTAATTTTTACCTAAAAATTTGAATGTCTCAAAAAATTATAAAAAATTAACTGTTGGGTAATTTTGATGACTTGAATCCAAAAATGATATTTATTTTATATAAATAATTTTCTAAATATGTGAATTTTTTATTTTAAAATAAAAACCAACATTTATCGAAAATTCATGGGTTTTGACAAAAACATTTTTCAAACCTTAATAAAATTTACAATTGTATTCATAAATATTATACAATCATTTATATTTAATAAAAATTAATTTAGTAATAATAAAATATTATTTAATTAAAAAATATATTAATTCATCAGAATAGATTTCTTAATTGAATATTAACTAAAAAAACTATTTATTCTTTAAAAACCATTTACAAAGTAACAATAATAAAATGAATGTATATTCTTTATAAAAAAAATACACATAATCATAGTACTATGGTACTGTTACATAACCCCTTATAACACCCACATAAGACCTAAGGGTAAGGTGTGTGATGGTGATAGACTCTTAGGGCAGCTCGGATAACATCGCTCGGGTGGTAATCTCTATTAACTTTCACTTCTCTCATAGCCAGTTTCGTTCAAGCTTAACATGTTGAAGCTCGGCTTAGGCTTGGTCCAAATCGAATCCTAGTGACTCTACCTCCTTTCTGAGCTCTGAAAAATGGGATTCGTATGGATCAATTCTACTAGATTAGGTCATCACTTCCTTTGTTTGAGTAAATTGGATTTTTTAAAGCCCTATATTTATACTAATTATGTGATCATTGTTCAACGGCTATATTAGCAATGGTAACAATTCTTAATGGTATTTTAAAATCCAAAATCATAAATCCAAGTAAGTTCATATGTTTTATATAACCATTTTACATAATAATACATTTAATTTGATCAATATGAATATTAATTAATAGAATTTTGGGTCGTTACACTGATGAGATCTCATTGATTAATGTAAATTAAGAATTAAGAATAATGAAATCATTAACTTGGTCATTGATATAAAAAAGCATATAAAAAGATAACATTTCACTTACTAAAAACTCTTCTCATCATCTACTTTCAACAAATTGTTTCCATGTATCTTCATCTATAAATGGATATATATCGCATGGATTTTCATGATGTTTATTCCCAAAAATGAACTATGTTGTGAGGGATGTTTTAAAATCCCTCCATCTCCTAGCTGTCAATGATAAATATTTCATCCTTACTCCTCCAGTTTTAGGTATATCATATGTCATCTAATAAGAAGGGGGAAAACATATATTACTACAATCATTTCAAGATAAGTAAAATAATAACAAAAAAGCTTACCAAAATGGTCTCCCACAATAGAAATAATGTCACTTTGTCAACATTGTGTCAATATTAAAACAAAATACTAACTTTACTTTTAGCTAGTACTGATAGAAAAGTATTGAATTGTTTTGGTTTTGGACCTATTGTAATATCATTATCATCAAATTCCAATGGTATCCTCTATTCCTAGGTATGGAAAATGATAATTTTGGTAAATGTGTGGTGTCACATTTACCAACCCTTAAACTCTTTTTTCCCCTTGTGGAAGTAGATGTCTCATGTAAAGAAGGATGAGGAGGATCATCAATAGAATCATGTTTAAGTTCCTACCTAGAGGTATGAGTATGATCATCTCCAAAAATATGTAGTGGATCAAAGGATTGATCTACCATTATCCTATAAATCAAAGCAACGTCAGTTAGTAAAAAAATATACAAATCCAATAATTACATACAAATGTAAATAAAAAATTAACAATTATCAAACAAAAAGAAAATTAAACTAAACATAACACATTTTTATTCATATTTTTTATAGTTAAATAAAATTATAACAATATTAATGAGATATGAAATTACATAAATGAATAAAAACTATATAATATTAATGAGATGAAATGACATAGAAAAAATTCACCAATCTGATAAATCATTTTTACAAAAAAAAGAATTTTTTTATAATATACTCTTATACAATATATTTTGTTTTTATTTAAAATTTTAAATTTAAAATAATTGGTTTTCAATAAAATCAATTAATAGATAAGTTACTTAAGTGTAAACATGGAAAACTAGACAAAACTAATATAATATAAACAAAAAATTTAACTTATTAGTTATAATATGTTTTTTAATAAAGAAAATAAAATTAAAATATCTAACTTATGAAATTTAAAAAATTAAACCATAATTAAACATATGTTACTTATAATATTAGGAATGTACTAAAGAGTGTTTTCCAAAATTCCTTCATTATGATCATTTTTTATGGATCAAACCATTTCTTCGACTTGTTCATCAATATTATCTGTTGATCGTTCCATGGATGTAGGTATCTCACATAAATAATCATCTCAATCATGTTTATCATCACTAATATACAATTTTTTTCATGTTAAACAATATCCCACTCTGCATATCAGATTGATCAAGAACACCGAATTTTTTTTTCATGTGTTTCCATGATAAAAGGATCATTTGTGTATTCCAACTAATTTAGATTAACTAGTGACATTCCAAATTCATTATGTCTGGAACTGTTGTTACTAATAAACCATTTAAACTTAAACATTGGAACTTGAAATTTAATGTAATCAACCTCCCATATTTATTAAATGACTTCATAATATGTGGTTGATGCAGAGATTGGGTTTTTGTCTTTGGCACTTGAAAAATGCATTGCTTCTGCAAACACCGACACACTACTATTCTGAACTGCACTTTTTTTTCCTGATCTTTTGTATGAAAAGTATAGCCATTAATGTCATAACCAGACCATGTTATTAAATTTAAACTTGGACCATCCACTAACCATCTCAATGTTCTTTATGCATCTGGTTTCACGGTCACTTTAAACCATGGAAAAAATGTATACTCATTCAAAATCCACATATCTTTATTTTTTGGATAACTTTATTTTAACTCATTAATATGTAATTTTATATATGTTTTAGCATCATTTATGTTATTTAAGATGTATAATTGTATCTTCTTTATCTATTCACCTATCAACGATTTGACTTTCAAGCCACAAATCCCCTTTCCTCCAAAATTAACTCATTCATGGTGGGATGTAGGCAAACTAATGTGATCCATATCAGACAAATAACTTGTACAAAACTATGAAACCTCCTCATAAATATACTTCTCAACAATGGATGATTCAGGTCGATATGGATTCTTAACATCCCCCTTCAATATCTTCATATACCTTTCAAAAGGATACATCCAATGTAGATATACAAGTCTAAAAATATTTATTTCTCGCACTAAATGAACCATTAAATGCACCATGATATCAAAAAAAATATAGGAAAATACATTTCCAATTGAAAAATTATATAAACCACTTCTTTCTCCAAAATATTAAAAGCATTAAAATCAATCACCTTATTATAAATAGAATTAAAAAAATAACACAATTTCATGATATTCATTCTAACATGGGTGGCCAATATTCCACACAATGCAATCAGTAGGAGTTTTTTCATCAAAATGTGACAGTATTGATATTTCATACATATCAAATTCAAATCCTTTAAAGACACAAAATATTTTACATTTGTAGAATAACCATGTGTCACTTTGATATCATGAAGAAATTTATAAAAAGATAGTTTTCTACCTCTTGGATAAGGTATGACAAGTAAGATGTAGGAATGTCCGCCTTCCATCGGGAGTGGGAGCCTACTCCAAACGTATTCCCATTGAGAGTAAATCCATTCTTGCATTCAACTCATCTTTAGTCTTTCCTTTAATATCTAACAATGTTCCAATCAAACTTTCATAGATATTTTTCTCCACATGCATGACATCATTGTTATGTTTCACCTCATGATACCTCCAATATGGTAACTCAAAAATTATTGACCATTTATTCAAATATTTCTATCATTACCATATTTATGTCTATTTCTGAATGTCACGTCAATGTTCTTCACCATCTCAAAATACTGATCATTGGATAAAGGTTTTGGAGTAATATAAAATTTTTGTGAGCCTTTTAAATCCTTTTTCAATCTTTTATAAGAGTTATCCATAGGAAAAATAATTTGATGACCCATGTATACTATTTTTCTCCCATGAAGCAGTTGACAATATGAAGTTTTTTGTTCACAAATTGGAGAAGCTTTATGCCCCTTAACACTATATCCATAAAAATTCCCATATGCTTGGAAGTCATTTATAGTGAACATAATCATTGCATGCTGTTGAAAATATTTCATTTTATATGAATCATACACCCTTATACCTTCCTCCCATAATAGTTTAAAATCATCAATTAATGGTGACAAGAAAACATCAATATCATTTCCATTCTATCTTGGTCCATAGATCATTAAACTCAACATGACATATTTTCGCTTCATACAAAATTCAGAAGATAAGTTTTAAATTACCAATAAAATAGTCCATGAACTATATGTGATACTAAGGCTTTGATATGGATTCATTCCATCTATGCATAGTCCAAGTCTGAGATTTTGAAATTCATTTCCAAATCTAGGAAACTAGTGATCAATTTTATTCCACTGTGGACAATCAGCTGGATGACGTATTTTTTCATCACATATCCACTCATCATCATGCCATATTAACCTTTTTGCATCATGTGAATTATAAAATAAACATTTCAAATAAGGAATTATAGGAAGATACCAAAATGATTTGGTAGGGGTCTCTAAAACTTCTTAATTATCCTGTGATTTTTATTTCAAATTATACTGTGATGTCCCACATTTAGGACACTCTAGCAGAAATTTGTATTATTTTCTATATAGCACACAGTAATTCGGGAAGACATGTATTTTTTTGTAACCCAATCCCATCAGGCATAATATCATTTTGGCCTTATAATGTAAATCTGGAAGATCGTAGTCTTTAGGAAGAATTTCTTTCAATAATTGTAGCAACTCTGTAAAACTATTGTCAATCCATCCATGTTTCTCCTTTAGGTTTATCAATATTAACATCATCAATAAAATTTTATATTCCATACAACCTAGATACAATGTTTTTTTTTGCATCACCATATAAATGCTCAATTGTCAGTTGTTTCTCAATTTTTTCTACTTCAATATCAAAAATCATTTTATCAAGTTTATCAGATTTATCATCTTGCAAAGCACCATCATCAATAAATCTATAATTATGCCTAGTTTAACCATGTCAAATCCATGGTCTGTAACTTGAATTAAAATCATGAAAAATTAAATAATATTTGATCTCTATTCTTTTCAACTTCTTCAAATTTAAACATTTCAGGCATGTATAGAAAAACTTTTCATTATTTGGAACATTTTATTTAACAAATTCCAAAAAATTATCGACACCTTCCTCATATTCAACACTTATTCAAGGTGCGTTAATCCAAATTCGATTCTTTATCAATAAAAAATATCAAAAATAAATATCAAAAACAAAGGTATTAATTTATAAAATATTGAGATTAAAAATGACATAAAAAATATAGAAAACCAAGAATGGGAAAATTTGAATGAAAATATAAAATTTTGATGATAAAATTCATTCATACGGAAGGAATTACAAAATATATTCCTTTAAAAAATGTCTCAAGTAAAAATAAATGAATATAACCTTATGAAATTATTAAAAAATATGTACAACGATATCCATAAAACAATATCCATAAAATAATATATAGAATGAGAATAACTAATTCATAGTTGATTATTTATGAAAAAAAATATTCTATATTGTAATTAACAATATAATATAATCATAAATTGAGTCTTAGTTTAAAAAACTTTCACATTAAATAAAATTAGGAGCTCATTAACACGTTATAAAATCAGAAGTATAATATACAGCCTCAATCATGTGAGGCATGCACTGAGAATTAAACTTTAACTTGTTCTAACAAGATGCAGACCTAAAAAATAGCTATCGCATTTGATTTTATTATTATGTTTATTTCTTATAATTGAATAAATCAACTGGTAAAACAAAAAGGGAATTATAATTTAAAATATAATTTATATTCCACTGTCAAAAATTTAGGGTATACACTATTATACTGAAACTTTAAAGCCATCATAAATCAAAAGCTTCTTATCCCAAACCAGGATAAGAATTTTTCACCTATATTTATTTGAAATGAATTATCATGTTTGATTCACAAAATTAAAGAGTAAAAATATGTTAACTATTCCATAATAACACAAAGGGAAAATTGTTATTCTATTTGGTTTGTAAAATAGAATAGCCAAAAATAAATATTACATAGTGCGCCCATGTCGAAGGTATTAACTCATTTATAAAACACTAAGATTTAACAAAATTAAGTTCTATGAAATAGCTAGTTCATTATCCAAACAAATGAATTCCATTCAATATTAAACTAAAAACACCATCATATTTTTCAACAATCATCAAAACCAAACCATCATCAAGTGAAAACCCCATTATTACTACTAAATTGAACTTGTATGCGGAGGTTTGTGAAGGGTTCCTAGTATATAGTTGTAACATTGGGATAAATTCACAAAAACTGCAAAAGAAAATAAACTATCAGTAATTTACAGTTTTTTGGACTAAAAATTGAATAATTATGAAAGTTTCAACATGCAACAACCACTAAATAGTACAACCTTCCACTTCTAACACTATGCAATTATCACCCAGTGATAGATAAAGTAATTTGTTGTTTACAATATATAAAAATTATCATATCATTCTAAATAAATACTTCTCAATCCCTATAAAAAAATAGGCACTTTAGGAACAACAAATTAACACAATATGAAATATATTAGAACCTTCAGACGAGCTAGTTGGAGACGAGCAAATCTATAATCAAACACACAACAATGAAGATGAAAAAACCTGAATGTAGGAAGATGGTAATGTGAGAATGAAGAAAACATCATTAAACAATCGTCAGTTAGATATTTGAAGCTAAATAATGACCGAAAAGAAATAAAAATATTTGTGGCTTACTTGAGATGCGTAACCTGATGCCAATGAAACCCTATGAGTCAATTTAGATCATAAGGTGAGATTTGGATCACCAGATCAAAGAAAACAGAATGTTAGGGCTTCAGTGAGAGAGAAATGAGAGCTTCGTCGTGATACTTGAAGCGTGCGTAATGAAACCCTCGATCGATGCATAAATTTCTAAAAGGTTTTTTATGTTAGTTATACTATAACTAACATGAAAAATGGATAATCAGAGGTCTTTCACGTCGGTTATAGCATAACCGACGTAAAAACTCATTCTTTCACATCAGTTAAATTATAGAACCAAAGTGAAAGGATAAAAAATGCCCACTTTTTCATGTCGGTTTTATGAAAATTGACGTGAAAAAGTAATATGCCCAAATTTTCACGTCGATTATAAATAACCGACATGAAAACTGCGCTGTAAAAAATAGTTTTTCTACTAGTGTGCACTCATACAATATATTGTGTACATGGAATGTGTCATAATTTCATGACATGTACTTCCAATTTAATGCCACACAAAACACATGAAAATTATGTAGCATGTACAATTTAAGGTGTTGGGTCTTTAATATACAATAATCACACATGATTCATAGTTTCGAATATTATGAAAATTAATTAATCATTTAATATAATATAAAATCTAATGACCGATGTGTACTGTAACTTAATGACCCACAGAACATAGGTTGATGAGGTTTAATGGAGTAATTAAATAAATTTAATATTTTTACATAAACAAGTAAAGTACACCATGTGTGCAAGCCAACCACATGACGTGTACTTTTCTTCGCCGAATATCCATAGTATATGCCTAGGGACTTGGCATGTATTTATCATGAGAATTTATATAAGTACACAATGTGTAGAAATAATACACGATGTGTACTTTAAGTTACGTGGCATCCCGTCTATACGTGTCATGTATTAAATACTGACATTTTATTAATTACACGATGCGGTTTGACCTCGTGTTTATCCTTGAAAACACATGGACTACATGGCGTGTAGTTGATCTACATTTCATATACTCCAAAAAAGTCATGTGCCACCCTGGCTGGTCAACACATTGTGTATTTATTGTACACAGTATGTACTAATTACACGACGGCCTAGAATCCATGTGGGTGTCCTGGTGCAATGAACAAGGATACCCAACATACAATAAAGGAGAACACATCATGTAGACTTGTATTATCTAGCTAGAATTCTTAGCACCCTTGGATGGTTTCTTCAGATGTGATCTTTATTAATTATTAATCGATCTTGGTAATATGAGTGAGAAATGAAGAAGAGGAAGAAGATATTTCGACAACGGATCAAGAATGAATTAAAACTTAAAATGAATTTTAACTTTTAAATGTGCAATGATAAATAATCAAATAAATAATTATAAATTTAAACATGACTGGTCTGATTCCACTTAAAGGTTGTGGGCACAATAGAAGCGCTTATTAGGGCTGATCCTGACTCAATAAGTGTCAGATTCAATGGAGCATTCGCATATTATACAAGAAGTCAATTTCATGACCAAGGAAATTTTTTCAATTGAATATTGACAAGAAAGATCTCTAGAACCAAAAGAATATTTTTTTCACATTAAATTTATAATTAAATTAATTAAATCATAAGAAAGAATGCCTCATTATTGAGATATTTATTCATAGAATAAGTTGATCATCCAAAACCCTTTTTGGTAATTCATTGTCGTATTTTTAGGATCCAATTGTAGAATCCATCTAACAATGATCCACACATGCTCATATAGTCTCTGAACGACACTGACGAATCATTGGGTGCTCGTACAGTCGATTGATCATCTTGTGTTTTTCATCTTGATCGCTTCACATTTATTCTATCTTTAATAAAGTCTTTTGATATTCTCATTCTTGATAATATGTGAGAAATAATAAGAGTATTCTAGAGAACGGTATATTGTGCACAATGATTCTTGATTAACCTCTCTTAGAATGCATTAACAGACTATTTATAGACCTAGGGTTAGGGTTTGTAATTTAATTAATTGTACAAGTTCCCTTAATAAAATGTTAATGTTATGTTTGTCCTCATTCCATGTATTAAAATAATATTTTTATTTTTATTCCACGGCGTGCGCTAACTGGCGCAACGATAAATATTGTTTTACCTACTTGTAAATTAATATTTATCACCAGACTCAATCTGTGTCCCCTAGTACTCCTCAACATTTATTGAATACCCAAATAAATTAAATATTTATTCATTAAATAAATAAACAAATAAATATTATATATCCACTTAATTTAACAATTACCTTGTGAATAAATATTTACTTGATTTATGCGATCATTAATCTTGAATAAAAAATTTCCTCATTTTTAAAAATAATATTTATTCCAATAATTAAATTCAAATAGAATTTAATTAATATAAATGAAAACACTTAGTGTGTGACTTTATGGACTTCTTTTTCATTAATATTAGATGGATTTTCCTAAAGTCCAAGATTACTGATTCTTGCTCAAATTTACCCAAGAGAAGAAGGTAAGAGGGTCCTTGTAGTTTAGCTTGGGTTATCGAATCCACAGAGACCTAAGAAGAAACCTATAGACACGTACATTCTATGGACTATTTTCAGCTATGAAGTGGACAACTTGGATTGATTTTGGATGGGTTTGAAAGATATCTAATAGATTTAAGTGAATTCAATTTAAAATAATGATTTGATCCTAGGTTATCGTTCAGGGTGGATTGGACGTATTTCCTTTTTAATTATTTCAATTTCTTATATTTGAGATGGGTTAATTTAAGGAGATAAAACAACATAATAAATTACTGGTTTAATGCCTACAACCTTTAATACTAATCACCTATACACTTTAAGGATCAAAGTTTTGATCACTTCAAGGTAAAGGTTCGTATTATCACTTTAAGTGTGTGGCCTTAAATTCAACAAGGACGATGGAGTTTAAAAACCATCAAATAAAAATCTCAATTAAAGAAGTGATTGTACATTAATGAGGTGATAAATAACATCCAATACAGCCCCTTTATACTCCCTTGGATCAACCCATAAGTGGTTTATCCCTCTATTGGTCTCATGGTTTCAATGGAAGCGGAAAGTAGACTCATGAGGGAGGAAATGGAAAAGTAAAAAAAACGCAATAAAAAAACAATCACTCCACCGTTGTGTGATAATCTCACAAGGTTTGGTATGAAAAAGTTCACACCTTGAACCAACGGTATCAAATTGATAATGAGAATAACAGAATAATAAGAGAAGAATAACTTTTATTAAGAAACAAGGATGATTTAAAACAACTTACATGTGGAAGATAAATTTGAGACAACAAAACCGCAGCATAACATTACAATAAAAGAAAGCTCAAAGATTATCAACTCCTCCACCACCACTGCCTTAAATAGGCATTTTGGAAGTCTTGGGTCGAGCCTACAACAGTACAAAGCATCCCACTTGATTATGGTAGGCCTAGGGTGGTGGAAAGTTTGTGGAAAGAAGACTTTTCCACCCTTGACCCGAAAAGGCATCCAGCTTTCATGCACCGAACAGACGCGCTTGAAACACCTTCTATATGGAAGAATTTGGGTGGACCATAGAAGACTTAAATTAATCTCAGGATGTCCCCTAACATCCTGAAAAATATAAGCCCAAAAGAAGTTATGTTTTTAGAGATATGGTTTAATTGGTGGGCTTTTTTTTCTGGGCCGCAGAATTTGGCCCAGAATTTTATCTCTAACTTGGGCCGCCTAAATGACCACCATGGAGGCCGAATTAGCATTATATCCTGAAGAGTGATTTGTTACTATACATTTCTTCTAGAATCCCACGAAATTGGGGATTAATGGGGCCTTTATGTTGGGCCCCACAGTCTCATCAGTGGGCTGGTGTCCAATATGCCTTCTCCAGAATTGCTTCCTTTCATTTCCAAATATCTCCATCATCCTCCATGAATTATCCACTGATCCCTGAATAAAACATGTTCATATTTAAGTGTAGATAAATTTACAAAAATATAAAATTAAAATATGTATAATTATATTCCTTAAAATCAGATGAATCATTGGGTACTTTAAATTATGTTCAAAAATGTACCACATAATAGCGCATTTTAAGAAGGTATTACAATCATAATGTGAAATGATGTTCAAAGTGTAAAATGAACTAAAATGGTGTTTATGAATAATAAATCACATGAATATTATATATATTAACAATGAATATTATCCTCATTTAGTGGCTAATCACACCCCCCAACTTGAGTTTTTCTAGTCCCGAGCAAAATATATCTCAACAATATGAAATTCGAATTCCCTTTTCCAAAAACATGTTAATACAAAATGATCAAAAAAAAACCTTGTACCAAACAATCATGAAACCCATCAAAATATTTTAATACAATATGTTTTCATAATCAGATCTCAATCCCAAACTCATTCCTTTGTTCAAATTCATTGCCATATTTCATCCAATATCAATTAAGTATGAGGATGTGTTGTGTATCACAATAGACATGGGGGGTTCATCTTTATTCAAGGGGGAAATTACGGAAGCGCTATGTGTAATTACATTTCAATATTAAGATGAGTATTCATTTTTTTTTTGTATAATATTTTTTTTTTGTTTTTTTTTTTTTTTGTTTTTTTTTTTTTTTGCAATTTTGTCATGGTAATTGAAATTGCACTCAAAAGAGTCAACCCCTGTAGCGAGACTTTGCCGATGACTCCCAGGCTCAAAGACCTTATAGCACCAAGTGAAGCCCACATACTCGGGCATCATCTCGAGTTAACTCAGTCAAAAACAAATTCAAATTACCAAAAATAGAGATAAAATTACTAACTCTGGGCCAGACAACTATGGAGTCATGATCCCCAAGTGCTGAAAGCCACGCATTAGGTCATTTCATTGATCTACGCGCATTTTTTTTTAATTTTTTTTTTGAATACTCATATTAAACTAAAATGATCACCAGAACTATGCTATTTATTTAGGGGACCCCATGAACTCAAACTAATACCCCACTATCCAAAGGACGTGCATTGTGATCTTTTTTATTTGGATGAAAATATAAATGATGAAATATCACATTGGACAGCCACACTTTCCAAAATCTATGATCATGAAATTATACAAGGATTAAAATCAGAATTAGGGTATGCTAAATTATTTGATATTCAGTTTCAAAGTGTGGAATGTGTATTACCATGTTCAAAGTTAAAGGAATTTTTCCTTCCATTTACACTTCTTTTTTTAAAATCATTCATTTTTTTTGAAACAAAAGCATTTTTTTATCTCCCCCCCCCAACTTAAAAAAACATTTTCCCTAGTGTTTAAAGAAATGAAAATTTAGAAGGAGTAGAGGTAGATAATGGAAGTTCAAAAAGGAAATTGAAACTGAGGATCATGGAATGAAATCACCTGGTGGATGAAGTTGAAGTTATTACTGCTCGAAATTAGTCATTTGATCTCTTGGGGGATGTAGGCACCTCCTTGATTGAACATGTATCACCCAAAATAGTACCTAAACAAAAAGAAGAACAAACCAGACAAAACAAACAACACAATGACTTATTTAATTCCAAGTATCATCATTTTTATGGTTTTTCCTTTTTTTTGTTTTTTTTTAAATTAAACTAATGATACATTGTCTTCTTTTAATTTTCTGGGTAAGGTATTACTTAGGGATCACACTGCGTGACATGGATGAATATGATGCTCCCCTTTCATACCCATCCATACTCATAATAGAAGAACAGGTCAATAGTTTTTTTTAAATATAAAAATGATTAATTAATCCTATTTAAAATATAAAGTTTATCAAAACAACAAAATGATAGGAACTTTAAAACCATGGTTTGCCTCCCATACAGCGCTTTGTTTAACGTCGTTAGCCCGACATGGATCCTAAATCTATCCATTTTTTTCAAGTTCATAGGTTGGCTCTGTTAACTCAACCTCTATTTCCTGTTTATTTAATGATTCAATGAATGTTTTTAACCTATGACCATTGACCTTAAAAATGTTACCACTTGTGGGATCTCGAATCTCTACTACCCCATGGGGGTACACATGATGCACTATGAAAGGACCTGACCATCTAGACCTTAACTTTCCTGGGTGTAAATGGAGTTTTGAACTATACAAGAGCACAGGTTTTCCCAGTTCAAATTGTTTGACTTTGACATTCCTAGATTGGTAGGCTTGAACTCTAGCTTTATTTATCCTTGAATTTTTATACACCTCCATACTAAGTTCCTCAAGTTCATTAAGATCTAACTTCCTCTTTTCTTCGGCTAAAGAAATGTCGAAATTCATTTTCTTGATTGCCCAAAATGCCTTATGCTCAATTTCGACAGGTAAATGGAATGCTTTTCCATAAATCAACCTATATGGTGACATTCCTAGGATGGTTTTGAATGTTGTGCGATATGCCCAAAGAGCATCCAAGAGTTTCTCAGACCAATCTTTCCTAGAGGGGTTGACAGTTTTTTCAATAATTTGCTTAATCTCCCTATTTTCTAACTCAGCTTGACCATTGGTTTGAGGATGGTACGTAGTGGAAACTTTATGATAAATTCCATACTTATACATGAGTGAAGAGAATGGGAGATTACAGAAATGGGTTCCATGATCACTGATTATAGCCCTTGGAATTCCAAATCTATAAAAGATATTCTCTTTTAGGAATCGGATCACAACTTGATGATCATTAGTCTTGGTGGGAATGTCCTCAACCCATTTTAAGACGTAATCAACAGCTAAGAGGATGTAGAGGTATCCCTTAGAGTTTGGAAAGGGTCCCATGAAATCAATTCCCCAACAATCAAAGATTTCGACGACTAGAATGGGAGTGAGGGGCATTTGATTTCTTTTGGAAATGGATCCTAATTGCTGACACTGAGGACAAATTTTTCAGTATTGGAAGGAATCCTTAGTGAGGTTTGGCTAGTAGAAACCACTTTGGAGGACCTTTGTAGTGGTTTTCTTTGTAGAAAATTGGCCTCCACATGCCTCTCCATGACAAAATTTTAGAATGGACTCTTGTTCAGACTCGGGAACACATCTCCTGATGATTTGATCAGGACAGAACTTGAAGAGGTAAGGATCATCAAACACATAGTGTCTGACATCAGAAAGGAATTTCCTCTTATCTTGGGTCCCCATGAATTTTGGAATGTCACCCGTCACCAAATGGTTTGTTATGTCAGCATACTGAGGGAAATCACTCACTGAATAGAGGTGCTCATCGGGAAATGAATCAGACACAGAGAGGTGGTGTGAGTTGTCTTTGAATTCCATCCTAGAGAGGTGATCATCTACAACATTTTCAACACCCTTTTTATCCTTAATGGTTAAATCTAACTCTTGAAGAAGAAGGACCCACCTAATCAATCTAGCCTTGGCATCTTGTTTTTGGAATAGGTATTTTAGGGCTGAATGGTCAGTGAAGACAATGATAGGTGATCCTAAGAGATAAGACCTGAATTTATCTAAGTAAAAGACAATAGCAACCAGCTCTTTCTCAGTGGTGGTGTAGTTTATTTTTGCATCATTTAAAGATTTTCTTGCATAAGCAATGACACATGGAGTTTTCTCACACCGTTGTCCTAAGACTGCTCCTACAGCGAAGTCACTTGCATCACACATGAGCTCAAAAGGAAGTTTCCAATTTGGATATTTCATGATAGGTGGAGATATAAGAGTTGACTTGAGTGTAGAGAATGATTCCTCACAGCTTTTTGTCCATAAAAATGGAGCATCTTTTACCAATAGAGCACAAAGTGGTCGAGAAATAGAGCTGAAATTCCTAATGAACCTTATATAAAAACCAGCATTTCCTAAGAAGGACCTCACTTCCTTAACATTTTTAGGAGAGGGAAGGTGACGAATGATGTCAAACTTAGCTTTATCAACTTCAATCCCTCTACCAGATACCAGATGACCTAGAACATGTCCTTCCCTTACCATGAAATGGCATTTTTCCCAATTTACTATGAGATTCTTATCCTCACACCTTGACAAAACCTTTTCAACATTTAGAAGTCATCCCTCAAAAGTATCCCCAAAGATGGATAAATCATTCATGAAGACCTCTAAACAATCCCCCACCATGTCCGAGAAGATTCCCATCATGCACCGCTGGAAGGTACCAGGGGCATCACATAACCCAAAGGGTATGCGCTTGAAGGAAAAAGTGCCGAATGGACAGGTGAAGGTTGTTTTTCCTTGATCCTCTAAGGAGACTTCGATTTGATTATACCCTGAGAATCCATCTAGGAAGTAGTAGAATTGATGACCCGCCACTCGCTCGAGGACTTGATCAATAAAGGGAAAGGGGAAATGGTCTTTCTTGGTACAAGAGTTAAGCTTCCTATAGTCAATACAGACTCTCCATCCACTACTAACCCTTGTTGGAAGCATCTCTCCATCATTATTGGTTATTACTGTGATTCCAGCCTTCTTTGGAACCACATGGATTGGGCTAACCCACTCACTCTCAGCTATAGGATAGATGATACCAGCTTTTAACAATTTCAAAAGTTCTTTTCTCACTAATTCCATGAGATTAGGATTGAGTCGCCGCTGAGGTTGACGACATGGATTTGAATCGAATTCTAGAACAATTCTATGAGTCCCGATAAGTGGGCTAATCCCAAGAATATCAGATAGGGTCCATCCAATGGCTTTCTTGTGTCTCCTAAGGACATCTAAAAGCATCCTCTCATGATTGGATTCAAGAGAGGAAGAAATGACAACAGGAAAGGATTGATTTTCCCCTAAGAATTCATACTTGAGTGATGAAGGTAAAACCTTAAATTCAAGATCATAGTTGTTATCACTTTCCAAGAAAGGATGAGACTTTGTATTGAACTCAGTTTCTTTGTTCAGATTTCTTGACAAAATTGGTTCCTTGTGAAAAGAATTTTCATCCACTAAATTAGCTAGAGTAGTTTCATGAATGGGTATGGACTCGATGTTATTAATTTCACCCATGGTATCATTGATTGGTGATTCTATAAAATCATCAATAGAGAAATCTGAAAGAGATTCAAGCCAAGGAGACAAATTTCCCTCATGTGAACAAAGAAAATCAATCTCTTCTTGACTTAAACATCCTTCGGTAATTCCTTGTTGTTCCTTGAGTTCACTATCAACACTACATATCCAATTAACCTCATGGATCTCTTCATCATCCCCAATTTGAGAGTTTGCATTGTAGATGTTCAAGTCTAGACTCATGTTTCCAAAGGTGATGGTCATGTTCCCATTTCGGACTCGGATAACAGAGTTGATTGTTGCAAGGAAGGGACGACCAAGGATGATTGGGGTTTGCTCCCTAGGACCTAAGCTTGGGTGATTGTATAGAACAATTAAGTCAGCTGGGTAAATGAAATTTTCAACTTTCACCAAAACGTCCTTTAAGATCCCCTTTGGAACTCGAATACTATGATCAGCAAGTTGAAGAGTGACAGATGTGGGTTTGAGTTCTTCGAGCCCTAACTGACAATACATAGCATAAGGAATGAGGTTCACACTAGCTCCTAGATCACACAAGTCTTTGACAACTTTGTTCTCTCCTAGTTCAACATTTATGTAAGGGCATCATGGGTCTTTCATCTTTGGAGGAAGGGTTCCTTGGATTGTTGTGCTAACATTTTCTGCCAGAAGGACTTGGTTCTTATGTGAGAATTTCCGTTTAAATGTGCAGAGGTCCTTAAGGTATTTTGAGTATGCAGGAATGGTTTGAATGGCATCGATGAGTGGAATGTTCAACTTGACTTGTGAGAATATTTCCCTCAATGTTTCACTCAATTCAGGCTTGGTTTTCCCCCTCATGCGTTGAGGAAATGGGGAAGGTTGTGGGGTTGTTTTTTGAAGAGTTGTTTCTTTCACATTTTTATTAGTATATTCAGTTTGTTCATGTGTTTCATTTGAATTTTCATTAGAGTTTGAATCTTCAGGTGGGTTTTGAACTATTTGTTCAGGTTTCTCAATTGATTTCCCACTTCTCAAAACTGTCACAGCCTTTAGTTGTTCATGAGTTGTTTGAGTGCAACTTGTCTCCCCCCTTGATGTTTGTTATGAAATGGCCTGTGTGGGAATGGGTGCCTTTCCAGTTTTGATGGTTTGAAGTTATTGTTTCAGGGAAGAGACTTCTGAGTTCATCATTTCCATTTGTTTGCACAGTTGTTCAAGGATTGGGAGAGGGACATATTGGGAAGGTGTTTGTGTTGGTTGGGTTATCCCAGGGGGATAATTTGGTTGTTGGATGGGTTGTTGGTATTGGACTAGAGGATGTTGGTATTGGACTGGTTGTGGTTGGAATTGGTTATGGTTTTGAAAAGTTTGTGTAGGGTAGGGGTTTGGTCCTTGTGGTTGGCTAGGTTGTTGGTTATCTTTCCATTGGAAGCCTGGGTGGTCATTATACCTTGGGTTGAATGTGTTTGGGTATTGAGGCTTTTGAAAGTTTAGGGCATTGACTTCAGCAGGTGGTCCTCCTAAAAGAACATCCTTGATGGATGGAATGGTCGGGCAGTTGTCTGTTTTGTGGTCATGTTTATCACAGATTGTGCAAACAGAGTCTACAGTTTGGATTTCATTGATCTTCCTATGGTCTATCTCTTCAACCTTCCTAGAGAGTGCTGCAAGTTTCGCCCTAAGGCTTTCCTCTTCTCTAAGTGTATGCATTACAGCAGTTCTTTGTGGCTTTTCAGAATAAGGTGATGTTCCCCATGTTTGGTTTTGTTCAGCAAGGATTTCTAGATACTCGTAAGCATCATTTGGGGATTTGTTTTTAAAGGTCCCATTACACATCATGTTAATAAATTGTTTGTTCCCCAGGCCCAAACCTTCATAGAAAATTCTTAATTGTTCAGGAATAGAAAAACCATGGTGTGGAACCATGTTTAGGGTGTCTTTGAACCTCTCTTATGTTTCATAAAATGACTCTCCCTCTTTTTCAAAAAAAAATTGGATTCTCTTTTTTAGTGCAATGGTTTTGTGATGGGGGAAGTATTTTTTGTAAAATTCCCTTTGCAGTTGGTTCCAAGTATGGATTGATGAAGGTCTCAGATTATTTAACCAGTTCTTTGCTCGATCCTTAAGTGAGAAAGGAAAGATCCTCATCTTAGCTAACTCAAATTGATGTGGTGAGCACATGGTTTCAACAATGTCATTGAACTCCTTGACATGAAGGTAAGGCATTTCTGACTCCATCCCATGGAAAGTTGGAAGGTGGTTTAGGACATGAGGTTTAAAGACATAATGGGCATCTCTTATGGCAGCATGCCTAATGCAAGAGGGTGCATTGGTCCAGGTAGGTGTAAGGTAGTCATTCATGGTTTGATCGACTGCATTCCCCAAATTTGGGGCTGCCTCATTTGGCTTTCCATTTTGGTTCCCACCCGGGTTTATGAGTTGGTTTCTTTGAAGACCTTCCATTGAAATTGGATCAATTTTGGACTCTAGAGTATTAGGAAGATTAGGATCTAATGTAATGAGTTCCCTTGGTGTACTTGACTCCCCAACCCCAGGACTATCCACCCTAACTAGACGGTTTGATTGATCACGGGTGTAGGCGGACATGCGCCAAAAGAAAAAAAAATGAGAAAGGGACAAGATAAGAGAATTTGGATGAGAAAAGAATAAATGGGGGAGAATAGAATGGGTGTTTAGATGACTTACTTGGGTCCTTGGAAATGGTTCCAAAATTTGATTCTCGCTCAAATTTACCCAAGAGAAGAAGGTAAGACGGTCCTTGTAGTTTAGCTTGGGTTATCGAATCCACAGAGACCTAAGAAGAAACCTATAGACACGTACATTCTATGGACTGTTTTCGGCTATGAAGTGGCCAACTTGGATTGATTTTGGATGGGTTTGAAAGATATCTAATAGATTTAAGTGAATTCAATTTAAAAGAATGAGTTGATCCTAGGTTATCGCTCGGAGTGGATTGGACGTATTTCCTTTTTAATGATTTCAATTTCTTATATTTGAGATGGGTTCATTTAATGAGATAAAACAACATAATAACTTACTGTTTTAATGCCTACAACCTTTAATACTAATCACCTATACACTTTAAGGATCAAAGTTTTGATCACTTCAAGGTAAAGGTTCGTATTAGCACTTGAAGTGTGTGACCTTAAATTCAACAAGGACGATGGAATTTAAAAAACATCAAATAAAAATCTCAATTAAATAAGTGATTATACATTAATGCGGTGATAAATAACATTCAATTCAGCCCCTTGCTACTCCCTTGGATCAACCCATAAGTGGTTTAGCCCTCCATTGATCCCATGGTTTCAATGGAAGCGGAAAGTAGACTCATGAGGGAGGAAATGGAAAAGTAAAAAAACGCAATAAAAAAACAATCACTCCACCGTTGTGTGATAATCTCATAAGGTTTGGTATGAAAAAGTTCACACCTTGAACCAAAGGTATCAAATTGATAAGGAGAAGAACAGAATAATAAGAGAAGAAGAACTTTTATTAAGAAACAAGGATGATTTAAAACAACTTACATGTGGAAGATAAATTTGAGACAACAAAACCACAGCATAACATTACAATGAAAGAAAGCTCAAAGATTATCAACTCATCCACCACCACTGCCTTAAATAGGCATTTTGGAAGCCTTGGGTCGAGCCTCCAATAGTACAAAGCATCCCACTTGATTATGGTAGGCCTAGGGTGGTGGAAAGTTTGTGGAAAGAAGACTTTTCCACCCTTGACCCGAAAAGGCATCCAACTTTCATGCACCGAACAGACGTGCTTGAAACACATTCTAGATGGCCGAATTTGGGCGGGCATAGAAGACTTAAATTAAGCTCCGGATGTCCCCTAACATCCTGAAAAATATCAGCCCAAAAGGAGTTATGGTTTTCGAGATATGGTTTAATTGGTGGGCTGTTTTTCTGGGCCGCAGAATCTGGCCCAGAATTTTATCTCTAACTTGGGCCGCCTAAATGACCATCATGGAGACCGAATTAGCATTATCTCCTGAAGAGTGATTTGTTCCTATACATGTCTTCTAGCATCCCACGAAATTGGGGATTAATTGGGCCTTTATGTTGGGCCCCACAGTCTCATCAGTGGGCTGGTGTCCAATCTGCCTTCTCCAGAATTGCTTCCTTTCATTTCCAAATATCTCCATCATCCTCCATGAATTCTCCACTGATCCTTGAATCAAACATGTTCATATTTAAGTGTAGATAAATTTCCAAAAATATAAAATTAAAATATGTATAATTAGATTCCTTAAAATCAGATGAATCATTGGGTACTTTAAATGATGTTCAAAAATATACCACATAATAGTGCATTTTAAGAAGGTATTACAATCATAATGTGAAATGATGTTCAAAGTGTAAAATGCACTAAAATAGTGTTTATGAATAATAAATCACATGAATATTATATATATTAACAATGAATATTAGCCTCATTTAGTGGATAATCAATTACTATCTAGCAACGGATCAAGACACCCAAGAGAAAAAAAATTAATGTCACAGCATCAACAACCACATACGAGAGCTCATTGTGTGATATAATCTCTTTGTCACAGTATTTCATCAAGAAGATTGCACACTCATGTCATCAACCTATATGTTTGATACGTCTTTTTTGACTATCTGAAATAAATTCATCATTACACCATGACCATAGAATTTAATGTGATAGTTATATTTCACTCAAATGGTTGAGATATCGACTTTCATTAATATGGAAGGGAAAAATCCTTCCTTGAATTATTTATTAATAACATGTCATTCGTGACACACTCAGCATATCCTGCTTCTTGAAAACATATGACATCATAGTTTTGATCAGTAAATCTAAGAGTGTGAGCTATAACATGCATTAATAATAATCTTAAAGTCTAAGCATCGTTACACACAATCGCGGATAGAAATATCTAATGAAACATAAACATGAGGAATTCTTACTAGCAGGTTTGTTCTCATAATCTTCCATCTTGAAGATTACCAAGTGTGAACTTCATGAGATGAAGTCTCATATTCTTACGAGTATTCACACCTGACAGTCAACATATTATATGCCCCATTATAGAATGTTATCCAACCGTAGAACTAGGCTTAAGACTATTATTATGACATGTCAAGTTTCTCATCATAGCAGAGAACTATTATACCCTTTTCAATGCGACGAATATTCTAAGACATTAATACATTAAAGTCATGCATAATAATGAACAGTGTATAATAAGATGTTTAATTAATATTCACTTCTTTGAATATACATGTAATCTAAAGTACAAACTATTTTTTCTAGAACACCAACTTCAACAACTTTCTCAATCTCATTATTTTGAAAATGACTTAAATTGGTTCAAAAATTTTGAATGTTCACTGGTTTCTACCCCATATGCTTTTGAGAGTGGGATGCATCCAAATCTTCGTAAGGAAGTTTCTCAACTAGAATATGCAGGTGTTATCAGGTGTCTTGTGTATTCCATGATAAGCACAATACCCAATATTGCATATGTTGTTGGAAAGTTGAGAAAATATAAAAGTAATCAAGGTTATGCACAATGGGATGTCGTTAAAAAATTACTCAAATATATTAAGGGTGTTATGGATTGTTGTATATGTTATAGTGGAAACCCAAGGGTGTTTGAAGGATTTTCCAATGCAAGCTATATTAAAATATGGAGGATTATTCTTCTATGAGTGGTTGTTTTTACACTTGGAGGTAGAGCGATCTCTTGGGGATCAAAGAAATAAACCTGTATAATGGACTCCATAATGGATTTTGAGTTTTTCACTTTAGTAGCTACTGAAAAAGAAGCAGAATGACTTACATCTCTTTTATCAGATCTACCATTATGGTCTATGCCAATGTCTCTGGTTTCTATACACTTTGATAGTCAAGAAACGTTGGTTAGGGAATACAATAACACTTATAATTGAAAATCGAGACACATTGCTCTCAAACATAGCTATGTGAGGTAGTTGACACAAGATGGTATCGTAACTGTGGACTTTGTGAGATCAAGCCAAAATTTGGAGGATCCACTAACAAAGGGACTTTTAAGGGAGTTGGTGTACAAAACTTCATTAGGGATAAGTTTAAAGTCCTTGTCAAAAAAACCACTAATGATGGGACCTCAACTTAATACACGATAACTTTGCATGTATAAATATAATGGAGGACATTTTTTATTTTATGTGTGAAGGAAACACCAAAGGTGTATTACATCCTTGGAAAATGGTGTTTGATGCCCATGAGAAGAGGGTGAGTTTAAAACTCTTAATGAACCAACAAAATCAAACAAGTGTGGAAACATTATAACACTTTTTAGTTCACCTATGTCGATGTAGGAGTGAGACCGCTCCAACGAGTTTGTGACTTTAGCTCTCAAGCATTCATGAACGAACATGTGACACATGGTCATAATGGTGTCTAAGAATAGTAAAGGTACATGGCGCACAACGGAAGCCCCAAAAATGGTATTTTGAAGAAAAAAATAATTGATGATCGACATGAACTCATCATCGTCGGTGGAACGCTTCCCGATATATGCTGAGGATCCCGCATGAAGAGTTTTAAGCACAAAATTAAAATCATAAAATACCTGGTTAGATCTGAAGTCACGCTCGACGTCTTCTCGTGGTTGGAGATTGTTGCTTGAAGAACCCAAAGCCGAATTCCTCTAGATCGTCCACATGCACTTCAAGAATCTACATGAACGCCGATCATCGAAATCCAGGTGCTAGCGTGGAGATCCGAAAACGCCTTCGACACTCTGACGATCACTGCATTGCCTTACTTGCGATGCATAAGAGAAAGCTCAATCTGAGCTCCTGGATCTAGAGACTCTCTCTCTAGAATACGAAAGAGAGAAGATGAGAGAGAGAGAGAGGCGGTGAATAGTCACTGGTGAGAACATCTCCACTTCTATTTATAGTGTTTAATAAATTACTCGGAAATGCCACCTCGGCCCCCTGAATAATTTTACACTATAAATAATATTATGACTACTGTACTGAGACATAAATATTATTATCATTTTCTTGTAATATAATAAATATATTACGTGATAATACTTGAGCCATTAACCCAGATCGGTGTTCCCGTAAATATTAAATGATCCTTAAATATTTTAAACTGATATTCGTTCAATTAATATTTTCAATGTATTTATTTTAAAACTTTTAAATATATTTAATAAATAAATTTAATACCAATTATTCTTAATTTAAATAATATAAATTTATTTATTCCTTTGGTGATCGTATATCCTTGGACAAATCACAGACCCCATTGGTGGGGCCCACCATGTCCAATATATCTATTCAGCTGAATAGGGAAGATTCTTGAATACACTATTGTGTGTGACCCTCTAGATCATTATCTCGATAGCAGTAAATAATATTCACAGACTAAGAGTGAGATCTAGCAACCCACCATGACCCCTTAAGAGATAATGATAGTCACAGCAGCGACAATCAACCTACAAACACACACAATGTAATATAATCTCTTTGTCTTTAATATCTCATAAAGCAGGACGCACACCTATGTCATTGTCCTTTCTTGCTTTATTGTTTGTTGATCCAACTGGTTGGATTTACCTTAGACGACCATGACAATGGATTTATCAAGGTACTACCATCCTGATCAACATAGTCTGAGATATATAACTTCCTTAACCTGAAAGCGATAAATTCTTTCTTGACCATTCAACCAATGTCATACCACCAATGACACACCCAACACAAACTACCTCGTTGTAATTTTATTATCATGGTTTTTGTCTTGCATCAAAGTACGTGATTGAATGACACGTGTTGGAAATGATCTCAAGTCAGGAGACCATTACATATATTCATATATAGGAACATCAAATTACACCCAAAACATTTGGTGTTCCTATTGGCGAGTCTGTCTTCATGATCTCACTACTAGAGATCGCCAAGTGCGAACTTCATGAGAAGAAGTTTCAATGCTTATAAGCCTCCAGCACCTGATAGTCAAACATCTGTTGTGTCTAGTCAGTAAGATGTATCTAGACCATATGACATATATTTAAGATTAATGTCATAGTATCTCGAGGTTCTCATTATAGTCTGAGATCTGCTAAACATTTTGATGCGACAATTAATCTATGGACATTACCATTTCAATAGTGGACGTAGAAAAGTCTACACTATAATGGTAAGAATACATCATGTATAACTAACTGTATACACGATATGGTAATCAAAAGCACTGTATAGTTGGGTATAGGGCACCCACTATTTCAACAAATAGATGAGACTGTCTCCAATGCATCGCTAAAATGGAGTAAAATGCCATTTTAGCGTTAAATTTTTTCCCCAACGCATCGTTATATCCAACGCCAAAATTGAAGGAAATCTATAGTGCAGTGACATATTTGGCGCAACACTGCAGTTGCACTATCCTCCTTTTGTTTTTTTAAAATTTTATTCATTTTATTTATATAATAAATGATTTGTATTTATTTTGATATAATAAAAAGTAGAGATTTCCAAAGAATATCCCTTTGAGGGTAGAAAATGAAGTAAATGGGATAGAGTCCATTTCATTGTTCACGCTCCATTTCGGAGCAACTTTGCTCCAAAATGGAGTAATGGGTTGAAGTTGCTCCGAAGAATTTGAATAAACTTGTATAGAATGAATTTGACTGATAATAAGAGTTGCGTGTTCAAAACAACGTCAAACTATTTTTGTATTCAGTTATGATTTGTCTCTACTATATAAATGTTCAAATCGAGAGATACCTTTATTTATACAAGTTATTTTCAAGAGAATGTGATGATTGATTTTCAAAAAGTTATTTTAAAAATTTTAAAATGGCTGGGTTGTTAGATTTCAAGTGTTAAAATATTTAAAATTGTTTTGTTTTTAAATTTTTAAAGATTTTTTGGAATCCCACATTGAAATGTGTGTTACAGTGGGGTCTCCTTTAGTATGACAAATAAATTTATGATTACTTAAAAATAATAAAGGGAAAATCTAGTGAGGGGCGGTGCAATGTGGCGTTTTGATGGCACACTTTGCACTTCTATCAATTTCTAAACACTCCAATCTCTCTCAAAGATTGAGATTCCTATCAAGTCATCTACAAGCATCAAAGGCGTGCAACAACAAAAACTTTTCATTACACTCTTGATTCCAAAACCTATTCAAAGGATACAGTGTAGAGCACCATTGTAAGGATTCACATGCAACTCATTATAGTATTGATTTGATGTGCCCGGGCACTTCATCTACTACCATCCAAGCAATATCAATACCATTACCCACCAATATCCCCAACACAACATTGATGTCTTACCGGTTTAAAACATTGACGTGTTGTGTTGATTTATATTATGTATATTAATCATCAAAGAGGACAGATTGATATTGTTTAATGGATGTTAATCATATATGTACATTCGGCCCTAGGGCAAGCCCAAAGAGACCCTGGGTTAGGGCAACACTCAAGAATGAAAAAAAAAAAAATACAAAGGGCATCAATTTTATTTTTATTTTTACTGTAGCTCTCAATGCTTTTAGGGCAAAATTTCTGATATTGGTCTGGAGCAACTAAATTTTCCGGGCCGCTCCTGTATACATTACCTGCACCGTTTCAGTCATTTTGAACTGCAGATGCCAAATCGATAAATCATTTCCTTTATCAGCAAACATTTCAGATAAGTTTAACATAAAAGTGACCCATACCGAAATTTTAATAAAATTCAATGAATAATTTAAAAAGCTAAATTAAAATAACGTTTTCCCGTGTTTTAATTTAAAGCATTGACGCGTCAGGAAAAATGCGCTTCATGCCCCTTCAAAGGAAAACTCTTATTTACCAAAAATTGATGCAATCAGACACCACCCACCTTGTTTTGAATGAAGCAATCTGCTTGCAATGCAACATTATCTTCTGAATGAAGCAGCAAAATCATGAGAATCCCCATAGTTATGATCCAACCATCTTCAATGCCCATCTTATTGTTCAACCACCAAACAAGAGACTCCACAGAATTGGGGCCCATCAGACCCTCAAATAAAACCCTATGAATGAATCAACGCCACTAAAACTGTGCAAAAACCAGAGTTTTCACCCAAAAAAAAAACACACCACAAAGAAGGAATCATGCACCAGAGATGTTGAGTCATAGACCCAGCCTCTTTTCAGATGAATCAAACATCTCTTTCAATTTATTCTTTATCTCCTCACCACCAAATATGAAATCAACGGCACTCCTTGCTAGCTGAACAATGTCACTTTTTCCCAAACCTTCACAATACACAGATCAGAAACCCCATCAATGATGGCACTGACTATGAGTAAGGGTTTAAAACAAAATAAAAAACATAAAGTGAATGGTTGTAATTGCATTCAGGAGACATCTTATTCATCAAAGGATGAAATGGATCGATCTCCATTTCTCTTCACAAAATAAGGGGCATGGATGACGCATTGACATGAGCAAGAACCGCAATCTTACCAAAAGTGGAAGAAGCGAGATTATATTCATCAGAAAGACTGGTAGAAAATACCCCTGCATCATCAGTACATATCACCACAGGATGTTTTGCTCTGTATAGGTGACCTACATCACACAAATGATCTAGTTAAACTTTACAAGGGATTTTTCAACGGAAAAAATGATGAGTTGTTTGCTCACTAGTCAGCACAGGTTAGGCAGAATCAGAAAAACTAACCAAAATGATGGCACTCTATAGAAGAAACAGAAGAAGTGAGGACATTTGATGTCAAACAAATCTCAACCTACAATAAGAAACCAAAAATCAGAAAATGGAAAAAGGAAACAGTGATATCAGTTGCTCAATAAACACTTGCAAAGGAAAGATATGCCACTTAAATAATAGGACCCAGAAATGAGACTTCCTAACTTAATGGGCAGCCATAGCCAGTCATCCAAACAAAAACCATATACAGAGTAAGTTAAAACTAATATATTCTTTTGCAATTAATGAACAATTCTAACCGGAATTCTCGATGATTTCAAAGTGATCCAGTCTTTTTCTTGTAAGCAACAAGCATGACCGATTCTCTCGGGATGAAATCCTAGCATCGCTTGAATTTCCCCTTCATTGGGAACCTAAAAAAGTAAAAAAAAAAAAAAAGGTGAGTGATTGTACTAACAAATCACTCGACAAAAAGGTGGGCTGGCTATATGTGAAGGAACAAACCTCTCCACAATGAAGAGTGATAAAAAGGCCTTGTTCCCTTGCTAATATTAAAGCAGGCTCAAATGTCATCCTAACATAGATGCATCAATTATATATCAAAGTGTACAATAAATGAATGACGCCATTTATAATAGAAATAACTTGTAAAGCAAAGGATTTTTAACCCCCCAACATATAGATGAATGACGCCATTTTGATGTATGACAAGTGTCATTAGTTCAATTAAACAGTTTGCCTCTTGTTTGATGTCAAAAATATTTGACTGATGAAGAGGATTCAAATCTGTAAAGCTGGTGTAACGATTACCCAACATTTGAAAGTATTTTCAAAATAAGAAAGTACCAATCTCCAACAATGGGGTTTCCTGAGAGGTCGATGCCAACGACCCCTGAGCCTTTCATTTCCAAAGCAAGATTGACCTAGTAGAAGGGAGAGCCTGGCAATGAAAATCTTCACAATACCATGGACTCTTAAGGACTTGTTTGGATCACAGATACTAGAATGTAAAGAGACATTTTCATCCCCATAACCTGGATTGGACGGAGTAAAGGATGCTGAGTAAATATTTTCCCGCTCATTTCCATACCAACCCGTATTAATTTCACTTCTGAGATCCAGACAAGCCCTGACAGACTGAACTGTTGTATCTTACAGTTTCTATTGCAGATGCTGTTGTCTCGCGGCGATCAATGCTGAGAAGAAGCCTAACATATATCTTTTTCCTTGCCTTACCGAAATGAGTATCATTCACAATAGGAGATATGTCAGGAGTTCCTTCCAAATCAACATCAACTGTAGCGACATCATGTAATCCCTTCAATACAGCTTCTATGTATGACCGTTTAGTCATCCCTATAGAATCATTCCTCTAAGAAAGTAACAGAAGAGAACCAAAAATGTGTTTATGAACAAATTTAAAGAGTGAGCTTTAACTAGTCATCAAATGTGATCTGGCTACCTTTGGAGTCGTTCTTAGCTCTATGTAAACTATATTATCAGCAGCAAAATCTTCCACTGCCTGCAACCCGAAATAATTATTAGGAATTGTTATGCCAAAAAAACCAAAAACAAATTTCCTTCAAAACTGGTAAACTGGCGGCCGTACTTCTTTAGCAATTCGTGCTACTGCAGTGTGGTCTGTGGTGATAATGTGAATGATTTCAAATAACTTAAACACTGCACAGAGGGACCGATCGTCTGAGAAAGAAAGAAGGTGCATTCATGATAAGATGCAAACAGAGAAAATTTTGTAATAAAAACGGTGGAGAAATGTCAACGGACGTACTTTGCGAGATCACGCGCTCCACGTCTGGGAAGTTGATAGCGCCTTTCTCGCCCAAAACCCTAGCAAGTTCTCTGGAAACGAGAAAGCGCGAACAAAATGAAAATCTACAACACCAGCAAAAACGGAAAGAAAAGGGAAGCTTATCTATGAACAGATATTCGGATACAGAAATTCTCTGTCAATTATAATTACGAAATATATATGTGTGTTCACGGGGGATTCAAACAGTGCAGGGAGATGATGGTTTGCAGCTGAAATGAATGGAAATGAATCGATAGTAGCGGAGATCGTGAAGCAGAAAGAGTGAAGAACTTACAAGAGTGTAGAATCTCTGACGGAACCATTGAGGTGAGCATGAAGTTCAACTTTGGGTATAGAAACGCACCAATTCAACTTTCCTCTTCCCAGTCTCTCTGGATTCATCCTGGTCTCTCGCTCTCTCCATGTTCAGACCCGCATTTCTTATATATATAAACCGAAGAAAGGCTGTTTCGAGGAAGCGGAGATTTATTATTTATTCGGTATTTTATTGAAATAGAGGGGGGAGGGGAACACGGAAATAAGGGTGGCGAGTTCCGAATCCACTCGGTCGTTCGGGGCTGGCCCGCCACGTGTGACATGGAGAACGGAGATAACGAACGCTCTTTTTACTGAAATGGACCGGACCGGACCGGATCCCCCGTGAACCACTTCGGGGTGCCCACAATATCCACGGCAATTGTGCATGATAAATATGCCGACAAAGTTATAATTGGTGAAAAATCTCGATTTCGGTGCTCATTTAAATATATATATACACGTTGACTCTTCGACACCATAGAGAACACGTATAAAGTTCTCATCATCACTGATAATGAAAATTATATCATCATTTTTCATCAAAACTTTGAAGACACCCAGGTACTAGATATTATAATTTCATAAATTCCACTAATAACAATAACAAATTCGGACGACGTCAAACTTTTGAACATTACTATATAGGATCGTTATAGGAGTGAATCTTCATGAGTTACTAGTACCAGGTACTACTATTTTTACCTTTTCCATTTCAATTTATTGGAAAACAAAGGCCACTTTAATGTAATATTAATTTTCTCCTTGCATGAAAGGAACATCAAAGCGCTAGGTCTTTAGGAGTTAGTTGCAACACTGATGTTGGAATTGTTACAACACCTAAAAAAAATTCATCTACTCAAGTATATGTTTTTATCTTCATTGTCTATTATTTTCATGACATGATTGGAACTTACAATACATGATTTTTCCATGACATTAGCATTTTTTCTATGATTATAACATCCACTACATTTCTTCTTCTCAATTGATAACTCTTAAACACCATATTTTCTGCTTCAATGATTTCTGTTGATACTATTAATTTTTACTTAATCATTAAAGTCAATTCATTCTTTTAGAAATTCTATTGCGTGAGTTTGATGATGATGATGCGGTCCAACAAAATGTCACAATGTCTCGATGCTCTGCTGCAACATGAAGTCATGCCAATGAAGTGTGCCCCCGTATAAAGGATGCCTTAAAGGACAAGACTGAAAAAATTGATTGACATTTTGTGATGCACTTACAAGGTAATGGATAAACCTCCCTGCTTCTCATATTTTCAAATTACCTTTTTAATATTTATTTCCACTATAAACTCAACTTTTATTAGAGTTTACAAAAAATTTGTTTCAAGAAGTTACTTTCAATTTTTTTTACATATGACTATCCACTATATACAACATAAATCAGAGCCCCCCCCCACCCCAATACTAAATGTTACAGGGATCCGCAACACTATCAACCCAACATCCAAAATGGGGGATCCAATGCAGCAACGACTCACACCACTACTGCCAGCCTTTTACTAACAAGGACATGTAGCCAATTACTAACCAGGATGTGGATGAAACAATCTCTTTGATGGACACACCAAAAAACTGTTTGTAAGAACCCAATTCTTCCTTTGAGGTAAATGTTTTTTTTTCTTTCAATTTTTGAGCTGTTTTTGAGAAAACTGGGAAAAATGGGCAGTTCTTTAAATTTTAGGGTTACATGCCGTGTACTTCTAAGTACACGCCGTGTACCCTTGGTCATGTGTGAAGGCCATACATGGCGTGTGAGCATATTGGTCGGGTAGAGAGATTTTACCAAGTACACGCCGTGTACTCTTAGTACACGTCCTATAGTCTAGCCGTGTATGAGGGATATACATGACGTGTGAGAAAGTCGGTGAGGAATAGAAGAAAAACCAAGTACACGTCGTGTACAGCCTAATACATGTCGTGTACTGCCTAGTACACGCCGTGTAGTCATGTCGGCAAGGTTTGGGAAGTAAGTCGGTGGAAAGTGGCCGCCAAATGAATAGTTAAAGAAGCCACACAACATGCATATCTAAGTACACGCCGTGTATTTTCTTTTTTCTCCACTTAAAACAGGTAGTAGCCTCGTTTCTCAGGTTATGGACAGAACCCTCGATAAACAGGCGGTCGGGACTTCAAATTGATCTCGTTCCTTCGTCCGAAGTTGGATTCAAACACTGTTTGATCCATTGGAACCCCCTCGGTAAGGTCTTATCTCCTCTTGAGCCGTTTGTCTTGATTTCTATTCTAAACCAAGTTATGTGGGTTTGAGCATTTTTGATTCTTTTGTAGAGCTACCTAGATTTAGATCGAATTAGAGGTTGTTACCGGAGGAGGATCATAGTACGTGTATAAGGTAGGTGGTGCATACCTTGTTTTGTGTTTTTGTGGATATTTGGGTGGTGCGGCCTTTGGCGCGTCTTCGAGTATTTTTGAGCGGGACCCGTTTTATCTGCTATTGCATATTGAATTAATTATTGGACCCATGGGATGCCTTTGGGCATACCCTATTGCCTAAATTGTTTAAGCAAGAGCAGGCGAGAGGCCGACGCTCATTGGGACATTTTTGTTCGGGGTGCCAAACTGGTTATAATTTGTCTGCTTTGTTTTTAAACTGGTATGTTTAATTTGGTAAAGCATGATTAGGCTTGTTAGAGGCATTCAAGACCTCAATGCAGCTGTGTGATAGTCGTTGGGCTAGTGCAATTCAACTGTTTAGATTGTTTTGCCTGTTTATGTGATTTGTTTAAATGTGATAAATATGCAATTGCCGAATTGCATATGCTGGAACCTTTCGGTTGTGTTGGGCATGACCTGAATATTCTTGAGTGATGTTGATCAAAGGTTGGGTTTGACCCGGATTACTTGAGTGGTTTGACCACAGGATTGAGCGTCATGGACGTCAGATTGTGATAGTGTGACTGTCAGGTTGGGCAAAGCCCAAGTTACTTGGATGACAACACCATCAAATTTGAGCGACATGGTCGTAGGGACACGAGGTGTCAAAGATGTTGTGACTTGAGTTCTTTATTTGGTGATTACCGCTCACCCGTGACTTGAGTTGTATTCACATAGGTTGACTTCGTGATGAGGTGGTTTTGACCACTCGTGTAGGTAGAGACCCCCGATAGTTGCGATTTAGGTACTATTGGTTTGGGGGTGCTTTCCGTAGGAATCCATGTGGAAGGTGAGGAGCCTTCAGTTGGTAGCGATGAGGCTACCGGGTTATGTGATTGAGGGCAGATATTGCGGTTTCCTCCAGTTATTTATTTGAGGACATACATCATTGTTCCTCCGATTATTATTTGAGGACATACATCACTGTTCCTTTGGTTGTTGTGCCATGGGAAGACGTGAGCTTTCGAGCATAGGTTACTATTGTTTGGGCATGCCATCAGGACGTTGGTACTTGAGACACGAGTTGTCAGGAGGCACGTGGTGTCGGGTTATATGACTGAGATTTCAGTGTTGACTGAAACAGGTGACACTCCACAATGGCTGCTGAGAACCAGTGGAAGTTGTGTTTACATTGTGCATCGTACTGTTTATTTTTCTTATAGATGCATGCCTGCTTAAAGACTTATACTAGGTACGCACCATTGGGTGGTATCCTACTGAGATTCGTCTCACACCCTACACGGGCCCTTCGGGATGTGTGTATGGATTTACGTGCAGGAAAGAGATTAGTTTCAGGTGCTAAATCATATTAGTCGTTGCATGGAGATTTGGTATGGACCCTGAGGTCATTCCTAGCAGGAGTTTACTTGTTTAGTTTCCTTTCTATATCAGCATGCTTACTTGTTTTGTAGCTACAGTTGGTTAGCCATTGACGCCCTTTATATATGGATATGTATGACCTTCTTTGGATGCATGTTTTGTTGTTCAGTAGTAGTTACAAGTGATACTCAACATGTTGTTCTTTTTTACTTTCTAATGCAGTTGTTTTATATATATATTACTTTCGTTGTTTATTTCTATTGAATGTGCTTCCACTTTGCGGATCTGGTTCGAGTCTACTGAGTCATTTATTTTCGTTGCATGTTTATTTATTATTCTCGGACCAGTACCATTATTTTCCTCTGAGAGGGTATAGCCTCCCCACTATACCTATTACACCCTTGCTGCTAGTCGACAACCTTTGGCGTTCGGGGAGGTGCGCCTAAGGTAGTAACACCAGGCCCAGTTAGCACTGTTCGGGTGGCTGTTTGGGTCGGGACGTTACAAAGTGGTATTAGATGGGGTTTGTTCTTGACAGGGATTTACTAGTAGCTTGTGACTGAATACTAATGAGATCGATACCGCCTTTTTAACTCTGCTGATTTTACTATTTGGGATATAGTAGACTGGAGATAGGTTGTTGTTGGAACTGAGTTTCTAGCTTGTGCTTGGGTGCCTGCAACCCCAGGTACGAGGGATGGACCAAGTTGCCTTGGGTGGGAATTTCTGTTTTTCTTTTGCTCAGATTATAGTTTATATGATTTCTACCTTGGTGGCTCACTTGGTATGTGATGTTATTGATTGTGATATGTGACCCTTAACCCGATGAGGTAAGGGAGAAAGAAATTGGACCTTGGTCCGGTATGACAAGGCGTGTTTGCTTGGCTTTTGATAGGCACATTGTTAGGGTATTTCAATTTCATATCTACACGTATGCCTTGTGAAGTGATAATTCCATGTGAACAATATCAAATGCCATGCTTTGAATTCTTTTGAAATGCGATAGGTGAAATTTCTGATAGAATTGATAGTTTATTGCAATGTACTATGCCATGCTTTATATATTGTGAATTTCATGTGGAAGGAGATTTGGGCCTGGCTCTTGTATGAGAAGGCAGGTATTATGACTGAGGTGATGTTGATCACCAGGATTGGGCGTCCTGGATGTCAGTTTGAGGCAGTGTGACTGTTAGGATTGGGAGACTCGGTCAACGGTTTGAGACAACGTTGGTTGTCAGGATGGGCATGACCCGAGTTACTTTTGATACTTGGCTCTGTTGAGGGTAGGTAAGGAGGCCATGAGGTCGGGATGCAGTAGGGCATGGTTGTGGTGGGGGAGAGTAAGGGTAGTTGTTATGCGCTGCCTCTTTACTGTTTTCCTTATCTGCATTATATATATATATATTGTTATATATGTGGGTTGTTTCACCATTTATGGTATTCAACAGGTTCCTCTTAGATGGATCGATGGGACGTTAGGCGGGTGATGGTACAATGCTATAGAAGCACGATCAAGTTCAGACACCTGAGGGACAGACAAAGCATGAGCCGTAGGTACAGGCTCAGGGACATGCTCATGTTCAGGATCTAGTGCAGACAGAGCAGCAACCGGGTTTGGTAGCGTTCGTGCCGTGGCTCGATGATCAGCTTCGAACTAGCCTGGTACGTGTCTTGTAGGGGATCGACAGAGGCACGCAGGGTACAGAGCCCTCTATGGAATATCTGATGAGGGAGTTCCAGTCATAGCACCTTCCACTTTTCCAGGGTGAGTGTGGTTCATAGGCGGCTGAGAACTGGATAGAGAGCATGTATATGATCTTCGAGCAGTTCAAGACACCTCCAGGGCGGAGGGTCAAGCTGGCAATGTACATGCTGCAAGGACCGGAAAAGTGCTGGCGGGATGTGGAGGTTCAGGCTCACAGACACGAAGGGATGGCTTGGAAGGGCTTTGAGGACATGTTTTTCGAGCACTTCTTCCCAGAGACGCTGAGGGCATTGAGAGCTCGGGAGTTCTTAATCCTTCAGTAAGGTGACATGTCCGTCATGGACTATTCATCTACTTTCACTGAGTTGTCTCGCTTTGCACTAAGTATGGTAAGCGATGACACCTCGAGGGTGAGGCACTTTGAAGATGGCTTACGACACACCATACGGGTGCAGGTAAATATCGTCAGGTTATCCTCATTCTCAGAGGCGGTGAATCAGACGCTCATAGCCGAGGGAAACTTGACGGATAGGTCTCACGTGAGTTGGGTGGAAACTTCAGGTGATGGTTCAAATAGTAGGAAATGAGGTCGGGATGAGTTTTAGCAGGGCGAGTGGGCCAAGGACTCAACTAGGCCACCTCATGGAAGTTTGATAGTAGTTTTCTTTCAGTGTGGGCATCCAGGGCATGTCCAGACTAAGTGCGACAAGCCTCCAAAGAAGTGCTGGGCATGTGGATAGGTTGGGCATCTTGAAAGGTTTTGCAGGCAACCTTCTAAGACAGTTGACAGGTAGGGACCAGGACAGACAGTTACATCTGTGGTTGGATCTGGTTCAGTACCAAGTGACGGTATCCGAGGTTCAACTGCATGTGGAGGACGTGGCTGAGACTGTGAGACCCAGTTGAGGGGTCAATGTTCGGTGACTAGTGTAACACTGCAGAGAGGACATACTTCAGGCAGCCGTGTGTCAGGTTAGGTGCACGCCGTGGAGCTGCCAGGGGTTGAGTAGGCTGGTGAGTTGACGACGGTCAGAGGTACGCCGCGGGCGTGGCCGTAGTTCCTTTACTTGTTCTTTTTGGCATGGCTTGTTGAGGCATGTCTGTTTGAGTGCACGAGGTGCACAAGATATATGTGGACTGACCAGATGCTGGTCAGTGGTATTGACACCATTTTTTCTGCGTGATATATTTATATATATGTATGAGATGCGTGGCATCAGGGGCATCGAGGATGCAGGTTACTTGAGGTGCTGTGGGCATTGGGGCATTGAGGATGCATGTTACTTGAGGTGCTAGGAACCAGGCTCATTTTGAGAATCCATGGGATGCTGGACCTCATGGTGGCGGACACCGATGTGGTACAGATATGTTTGGATGTTGGAAGCAACGTGGGAGCACCTAATGTGGTGTAGGGGTGATGATGCGTCACGAGAGGACCATGAGTTTGGAAACAAGTTTGTGAACATTTTTTTGAATTGAGTTTTGGTCTGCTGTTGTCCTGATTTTTTTTTCTTCTCCACCCTTGGAAGGGACATTCGGGAATGAATTTATTTAAGGGGAGAAGTTTGTAAGAACCCAATTCTTACTTTTAGGTATGAGTTTCTTTTTCTTTCAATTTTTGAGCTCTTTTTGAGAAAACTAGAAAAAATGGGTAGTTCTGGAAATTTTAGGGTTATACGCTGTGTACTTCTAAGTACACGCCATATACCATTGGCTGTGTGTGAAGGCCACACATAGCGTGTGAGCGTGTTTTTCGGGTAGAGAGATTTTACTAAGTACATGCCGTGTACTCCTAGTACACGTCGTGTAGTCTAGCCATGTATGAGGGATATACATGGAGTGTGGGAAAGTTGGTGAGGAATATAAGAAAAACCAAGTACACACCGTGTATTGCCTAGTACATGCCGTGTAGTCATGTCAGCAAGGTTTGGAAAGTAAGTCAGTGGAAAGTGGCTCCAAATGAATAGTTAAAGAAGCCACTTGGTGTGTATATCTAAGTACACAACGTGTATTTTCTTTTCTTCTTCTTAAAATGGGCAGTAACGTTGTTTCTCAAGTTATGGACAGAACCCTCAAGAAATAGGAGGCCACGAATTCAAATTGATCTTGTTCCTTCGTTCGAAGTCAGATTCAAACACCGTTTGATCCATTGGAACCCCCTTGGTAAGGCCTTGTCTCCTATTGATCCATTCATCTTGATTTCTATTCTAAACCAAGTTATTTGGGTTTGAGCATTTTTGATTCTTTTGTAGATCTACCACGATTTAGACCGAATTTGAGGTTGTTATCGAAGGAGGATTATCATACATGTATGAGGTAGGTGGTACGTACCTTATTTTTTGTTTTTGTAGACATTTGGGTGGTGCGACCTTTGGAGCCTCTTCGAGTATTTTTGAGTGGGACTCGTTTTATCTAATATTTCATATTGAATTAATTTTTGGACCCATGGGATGCCTTTGGGTATACCCTATTGCCTAAATTGTTTGAGCAAGGTCGGGCGAGAGGCCGACACTCATTGGGACATTTTGGACAGGGGTTCTAAAATGGCTATAATTAGTCTGCTTTGTTTTTAAACTGGTATGTTTAATTTGGTAAATCACAATTAGGCTTGTTAGAGGCATTCAAGACCTTAGTGCTATTATGCGATAGCCGTTGGGCTAGTGCAATTCAACTGTTTAGATTGTTTTTCCTTTTTATGTGATTTTTTTAAATGTGATAAATATGTAATTGCAGTATTGCATTTTCTAGAACCTTTGGGCTGTGTTGGGCATGACTCGAATATTCTTGAGTGATGTTTATCACAGGTTGGACTTGGCCTGGATTACTTGAGTGGTTTGACCACAGGATTGGGTGTCATGGACATCGGATTGAGGCAGTGTGACTGTCAGGTTGGGTATGGCTCGGGTTACTTGGATGGAAAGACCATCAGATTTGAGTGACATGGTTGTAGAGACATGAGGTGTTAGAGATATTGTGGATTGGGTTCTTTATTTGGTGATTACCGCTCACCTGTGACTTGAGTCGTGTGTAGATAGGTTGACTCTATGATGAGGTGGTTTTGACCACTGTTAGGTCCACTAGGCTAGATACCCTAAGAGGGGAGTGAATCAGGGTATGACAGATTAAAACAACTTCCCCTTTTGATCTTGTTTTACTGTTAGACAAAACCCTCTTCTCTCTCCTTCTCGATGCATAGTATGAATAAAACTTAAAGCATGCACAAGACACAATGATTTTTACTTGGTTCACCCTCACTGGGCTACGTCCAAGGAGCATACACCGGCAGTGTGCCGATGTACCAATTCCACTATAAGCGCACTAATTTTTACAAGTTCGAAGTGGAATCACTGTCCCTCCTGGTTTACAACCACTCACAATTTGAGAACTCACTGCTCTCTCAACAGAAGTGAGCTCACTGCTTCTTCAGAAGATCCACTCACAGTTTATAGACCTATAGGTCTCTTCATTTGCATGAAAGCATGCATCCTCAACTTTTGATGGATGCTCTATTGAAGTTCAAAGTTCATCCACTGATGAATACCCCTTTGCCCCTAAACACCGGGCAACTCACTTTGGAAACACCTTCACAAAGCACCCTACTTCGCGAGACTCCTAATTTCTCGAAGCTCAAACAAGCCTTCGCGAAGCTCCTACCTTTTTGCGAAGCACTCTTATGAAACAATCTCGCAAATAACTCTCACAAAGATCTAGTCATCGTAGAGTGAATTCCCTCATGAATCTCATTGATCCAACGTGAAGCTCGCAATGTTCGCGGAGCTAGATTAGCCACTGCGAAGCTCTTCTTTCGCGAAGCACACTGCCTTCACGAACTACCTTCGCGAACCGAGAGCAAATAATTTTCTTCGAAAACTCTCTATACCTCTCTCGAGGGGATCAAGACATATTTATAGGCGATTCCAACAACCCTAGAACCTTCCACGTGAAGTCAATGCCACGTCATCTCAAATCGCGAAGCTCCAAAGTTCCCGCTGAAATTCTCTCAAAATCGCGAAGCACCATGACAATTTTCTAATCATGAAGATCATTGTAATCACAGAGCATCCCATCAATTACTTCGTTCCTTCACCGTGAAGCTCCCTCGCAAAGCCTTTCATCGCCGCGATGCACTTCAACCTCTACCGTTTGCAAAGCTTGACGTAATCGCGAAGAATCACCACCATCATTTTTCTGGTCTTCGCGAAATCCAATCCATGAAGCCTATCTTTACAAAACTCATACCTTTGTCATATTTAAATAAGATCTTCAAGGATATCCACTTTTCTTGATGCTCACCAAACTCCAAATTTTGGACCCCAAAAATTTGGCAAACACTGGAAAACGACGCCACCTTGTACTGCTCTTTTTGTACTGCCTTCAGATCGTCCATTCCTTTGTCATGGTTCTTTGTCAACATTTATTATCAACAAAATCTTTGGAATCTCGACAATTCACCATGGAAACATGCTTTTTCAACAAACACAATTAACCCAAAAATGCTGTGATGTTACCTTGAGGGATTTTTTCCCAACAACCACTCGTGTGGGTAGAGGCCCCTGATAGTTGCGGTTTAGGTACTATTGGTTTGGGGGTGCTTGCCATAATAATCCATGTGGAAGGTGTGGAGCCTTAGGTTGGTAGCTATGAGGCTACTGGGTTATGAGATTGAGGGAAGATATCATTGTTTCCTCGAGTTATTTATTTGAGGACAGACATCGTTGTTCCTCCAATTATTATTTGAGGACAGACATCGCTGTTCCTTCAGTTGTTTTTCCATGGGTAGATGTGAGATTTTGAGCATGGGATACTATTGTTTGGGCGTGCCATCGGGATGTCGATACTTGAGATAAGAGCTGTCAGGAGGCACGTGGTGCCGGGTTATATGACTGAGATTCCAGTGTTGGCCAAAGAAGGTGACACTCCATGGTGGCTGTTGAGCACCAGTGGAAGTTGTGTTTACATTGTGCATTGTACTGTTTACTTTCCTTATAGATGCATGCCTTCTTAAACACTTATACTAAGTATGCACCATTGGGTGGTATCCTAATGAGATTCGTCTCACACCCTACAGGGGCCCTTCAGGACATGTGCAGATTTTATGGATTTACGTGAAGGAAAGAGATCAAATTCAAGAGTTGGATCGTATTAGCTGTTTCATGGAGATTTGGTATGGACCCTGAGGTCATGCCTAGTAGGAGTTTACTTGTTTAGTTTTCTTTCTATATCAGCATGATTACTAATTTTGTAGCTTTAGTTGGTTAGCCATTGACGCTTTTTATATATGGATATATATGACCTACGTTGGATGCATGTTTTGCTGTTCAGTAGTAGTTACAAGTGATACTCAGCATGTTGTTCTGTTTACTTTTTTCTGTAGTTGTTTTATATATATATTACTTCTGTTGTTTATTTCTATTGAAAGTTCTTTATCTCTACGGGTCTGGTTTGAGTCTGCTAAGTCATTTATTTCCGCTGCATGTTTATTTATTATGCTCAAACCAGTACCACTGTTTCACTCTGAGAAGGTATAACCTCTCCACTATACCTATTACACCTTCGCTGCTAGTTGGCAGCCTTTGGCATTCGGGGAGGTGCGCCTAAGGTAGTAACACCGGGCCCGGTTAGCACTGTTCAGGCGGTTGTTCGGGTCGGGACGTTACACTATTAAAAGCAGATTCTTTTTAAGAATAACTCAACCTTCTTTTCTAGAATAAAGACTTTTCTGTACACATTTTGTTATGTTAACTTTATTCCAAACTATCTCTTTTTCGTATTGATTATACAACTATTTTCCAATTGCTGATAAATAGTGTTTTTAAAGATTTATTATGCATAACTGTATCCATATTGCTTATGAAAAGCTGTTTCCATATTGCTTATGGTCACCATTGTAGGTTGATATGAATAGATTCATATCCAGAATTAGAATGTGCTGAATGATTCCTTCAATGATATCTGATTTGTTTAGTTTGGATAATCCACCTAATCTTCAAAAACCCTCACTCACAATATGATCAGAAACAATGTTCTATTATGTTAATATTTTTATGTTGTTGTAGTGCATCCTGCCTTTAGCTATTTGTGAGTTTTCATTCTATTTAGGGGATGATTTCTCTTCTAGTAAGGGTGGATATTCTGGGTATTGCGGGGATGCCAACTAAATTCTACTGGGAAATATGATTCTTTCTCCTAGAAAATAATTGGTGGAGGAATTTGTTTTAGGGGGACCTACTATCTTGGATATGGATCTATCCCCACTGACTTCTCTATATGGTTCTATATACCATGTCAATATAGTTCTTGGAGATAATAGTTTGGTGCACCTGCATTTAGATGGAACTAAAATTTACATAATTTCTTACAGGTTATTGAAACATAACTGTTTCCAGGTTATTTATATGTAAGTGAATCCATATTACTCACACATATATATTTTTGGATTTTTTATTGAAGTGTTTCCCAATTGTTCATACCTAGTGTTTTTATATATTTATAATACATATTTCTAGATTTCTTATTGAAGTGTTTCCCTATTAGTAATACATAGTGTGTATTCTTATTTTTAAACATTATTATATCTATAGGTAAACATATTGGATGAATGTGTAGGGGATCAACTCCTAACTTATTACCTCTTAGTCCACCACTATAACTCCTTCTCACAACTAAAAAATCAGGTACAACAACAGCTTTATTTTCCTAAAATGTTTTCATATTGGTCATCAAGAATTTAATATCCAAATATTATTAGTTGCTTTTAATTATACTAAATATGACTTGAAATGTTTTAGAGAAGTTTATCATTTTTTATAGTAGTGGATCTTGTATTTTTTTATTAGTGGATCATGTATTTTATTTTAGTACTAGATCATTTTTTAGAGCAGTGGAGCAAGTTTTTTCTTTGAGAACATGAATCGTGCATTTTTTTGGTAGTTGATCATGTAATTTGTTTGAGCAGTGGATCATGTGTTTAATTAGATCAATGGATCATTTTTAAGAGCAGTGGATCATGTATTTTAGAGTAGCGTATCATGTATTTTAGAGAAACACATCATGTATTAGAGAACTGGATAGTTATATTAGTTAAACTAAATATGAATTGACATTGTGTTGGATTAGCGGATCATTTTATTCTATTTTATTTTAGTTATTAGTTTCTTTAGAGTAGTGGATCATGTTTTACTTTATTTTTTACTTCAATCAATCAGATTTTGTATCTCTTCATACTTACTGCTTTCAAATATATTGATGATGTATCCTTATTTTAGAGTAGTGGATTATTTTTTCCTTGACAGTTTTTTATGTGGCTTGATTTGGTGACTTGCTTTCACCACCATAGTCATGAAGAAAAACTTCCTTGGTACCGCACCATGGTATGACATTCAAATCACTACAACACTTTCTATCATAAATAATATTACTAACATAGGAACATATGATATTTTATTTTCTATTGGAAACATGCTACATGATTCATATTCAATTGAAACAATCATGTTATTATTAAGTACAAAACATATGGTCATGGGAAGATGTTTTATTTTCCCTTCAAGATTTATCATGCATTAATCAAGGGATCAAATAGTTTTTGATGAAAGGGTTGGATAAGATTTTTTGATTGAATGAATTGTTTCTAACTTACTGTTCTGTCCTTAGCAGTAACATCATGGGATTGATTTCTTTAACCACAACTCCTTTCTTGGGTTCATTACTGTTTGGAGAGGAATGTAGGTATCTTTTGGGGGGACTCAAAACACTTGATCATGACTATGGTTGGATCAACAAAATCCACCATGATATTAGAACTCATGTCATTCATCAGCATTTTCCTCAAATTCCTTAGTACTATCTCGTAGAAATAGTGAGTATATACATATTTCTTCACCTTCTGATGGAATTAGGCTCACTTACTAAAAATGTATTATAAAGCTCATCACTTACAATAAGAAGATATAAAAAATAATGGTTTTTAATATTTTGATTGAAACCATGCAGACATAGTCCACTGAGACAGTTCTCGGGAGATACTACCATGAACCAAGGAAATAAGGTCCCCTTAATGGTGCCTTCTTGGATCTTTGATCAGAAGATTTCAGGGCGATCACTATATCAGTGATGAGAGAGATGGGGTGTACTATGAAACTGAGCCTGAACTATACAAATAAATGATGATTGACTTCCCACTTCCACCATTTCTATAACTTCTATTACTTCATTATGTATTTTTCATTTTTTTACATATTATCAATATTAATATGAATTATTAAGTTTGATAAATGGTATTATATTATTAATAATAAGAATTGATTTATAGTTCTGGGCATTGTATGGGTGGAGTACTAGTTTTATATGAACTTGCGGTGTGTTTTTAGTGATTATTTATAAAATTTTAATTAAAAATTCATATAATATTTGCAATCAATTTTCCAGTGATGATTATGAAAAAACGTCGGCAATAATGATATTTAACAAAATTTGTTATTAAACTATTGGTACCTATTTTAGTTAGCGATGGGTTTTATTAAACTGTCATTGCTCTAGGTTTTTCTCCATTTTTTAATGAAATTCATAAATGTTAAATTATTTAATGCGTATTTGAATGTTCAATTTAGTGTGATTATTTTATTAATCAGTGTTTGGAGGTTTAAGTTGTGTGATTATTTCATGTTCATTTTTTTAATTACTATACTACATTGATAATAAATCTTCCGGGGATACTCCGAGTACCTAAGGAGGGTAATCTAGTGATATAAGAATTACTAGGCTATGATTCCAAAATTTCACATTGAGTTTTATACCTAGTAGAGATTTTATAAAATTAAGGATGTTGTATGGGTGGCTGTGTGGTACTCCATTATGTTGGATAGAGGTTGGGGATTCAGAAGTTCTTGGTCATGATGTTGTGTAGAATGCGATTGAGAAGATCTAGTGGGTTGGTGAGAGGATGAGGGTGGCACATGACCATCAAAGGGCCTATGTTGGTCATAGGAATAGGCCCATGGAGTTTAAGGTTGGAGACCATGTGTTCTTGAGGTTTTCTACTTGATGTGGGCAATGGTGGATTGGTAAGAGGAGTAAGCTTTCTTCTCGGTTCGTTGGGCCTTTTGAGGTGTTGAGGCATGTTGGTGTGATGAAACATCGTTTGATGCTCCCACCATAGTTGGATAGGATCCACAAGGACTTCTATGTGCCACAAATTTTTTGATATCTTCATGATGACTCCCAAGTCAGTTACTAGGGAGAGTTAGATATCGATAGTGACACGACGTTCATGGAGAAACTAGTAGAGATCCAGGATCATCAAGAGAAGATGTTGTGTGGACATACCATCCACCTGGTTCATGTGCTATGGAGGCATAATAACATTGAGGAGAGTACTTGAGAGTGAGATATGCAGATGTGTTCCTAGTATCTAGAGTTGTTTTGAGCCTTTCCTTATTCTATTTGTGCTTTATTGATGTGACATTTTTTAGCTTGAAATAATAAAAAGATACAAAATAGGGGGGGTGAATTTTGTCTTTTTGATAATATTGATAGATTCCCCCTTTTAACTTTCCTTACGATTTATGTAGATATGCATCATTTTCTTCTTTAAGTGATTTGAGTAGTGAATAAATAGTAAATAAGAATAAAACAAATTTTATAGTTTTTCAGGGTACAAAGATCCTCTAGTTCACTCCACCAATGCTCTCTCTATGAGTTTGGTGATTTTCAATAGAAAAGTTCCTCTTATCATAAGACCTTCAAAATCCACAACTGAGTGCTAACAGTTGACAAATTTACAATAATACTAAATAAAGTATTCTGGTTCTTTTACAAGGAACCAAATATCCACATCTTTGTCTGAGAAGTTGATACTCCTCCATGACTGAGTCTGAGTAGTTGAAACTACAATAAATCAAAAGAGTTTGATTTGGTTGTTATGAAAGGCCCTAGATCATAGTTGCAACAACAATTGATAGAATACATATCATCTTCTTTGATGATGAATGTATTCAAGTAAGAATAACTTTGAAGAGATCCCAGTTGTAAATGATCTTCAATAAAATTAGCAGTAAACCAACATCAGTGGTTGTAAAACAGTATGAGGATGAAATATATAACTTCAAAGTGTAGCCTCTTCAGAAGATAGTAGAGTTGTTTGATCTTTTCAGTAGTTCTATATTCAAAATATATTCACAAATATATATTCATATATTTCATATATTCAAAGAGAGAATACTCTTCCCATATATAGAACACACAACATTTCTTCCAATTGAGTAGATCAAAAAATGTTTCCTAACAAATCACGATAATTTAAATTTGAATCATTAAAGAGAGTCATAACATACCTTAGAAATAGGAATGATTTACTCCATTAAATATGAATCTTTGAATCGGCTGTAAAACAGCTTTGAATTGATCTTTATTTCCGTCAAGACCATTACAAAAATCCATGATAATATCGCAAATTTAAAAATCTATCATTGAATAGTTAGATGTAGGGTTCCTTCACATGAAGAAAAAACACAGAACATAGGGTTGTCAATGTATGGTTGATTACCAAAGTAGGGTTGATGCACCATATGTTTGTCTCCTCAAACGTAGGGATGCTTATGAATATAGGGCTGCTTATATTACGCTTTCACATGTAGGGTATGAATAAAATTTACAAAATACGTTAAAAAAAATTATGAATGCTTTAAAAAATATTCCCCACAGATCAAAGTCTTGAATATAATTATAGAATAAATATTTCAACAAATATTAATTTCCTGAAATTAACTTATAGTAATTTCATTAGTAAAACAAACAAGGGTATTTGTGATCATCAAAATCAATAATATTTATAGTGTTTTTTTGAGGCAATACATGCCCAACAATCTCCTCTTTTTGGATGATCACAAAACCCATAAAATTAACTTACAGAAAATATAGGATTTTTAAACACTAATGAAATAATATTGCAAAGAATACATTTTCTGTTTTGAAAATTAAGTTTCCACAATATTATTTCGATGGATTGATAACAAAAACTTATATTTGAGTTAAAGAATGTTGTGTTTACCAAATTATCTCCCCCTTTTGTGATATAAAAAATAAATCATATGAAAATGGATTAAAATACATTCAATGTAGCACATAACTGTAAATAGATGTTATATTCTAGTGGATAGAAAAATGAGATATTTTTCTGGCGGTAGATACGAACAGTAATAATAATAAACATGCAGATAATTAAATTTTTTTATTCACATATTTTTATGAATACACTTTCAATGTTTTCTAATAATGGTTCAAAACAGAGGTCTGGATGATCGTGACAAGGATGGTTTAGAAGAGGTTTTAGGTTCTGGTGATGCTTGAGAAGACTGAAAAACTTCTTTTAACTCTTCCATTTGGACTTGTAATATTTTTAGAAGGTTGTTATCTAGCTGTATTATCAAAATTCTTGAGTCCTGATCCACTTTTAAATTTTCAATCAAATTTACTTTTAGAAATTCATGCATGTTTTCTTCTGTTTGAAGAAACTGAGTGAGCTTATCACTTAACCGATTAAGAAACAGTCTTATTCCAGGTTCACTTGAGGTTAATTGTTTGAAAAGATCTCTCTAATTATCTAATAGCACATTTGGAGGTGCATTTTTACACTGATGTGATTGAAGGCTATCATTCATATCAACCATTAATGAAGTAATTACTTGAAATATTCTAATTAAATCTAGAGAAGTTGGTGGTGAAAAAGTAGAAGCTCTGGATTGATTGAAACTTCTTTTTATTGATTAAAACAAACTTCCCAAATACCATTTTAAATCTATGAAATATGTTTTAGAAATAAATTCTAATTTTATTTTTCCAAATTGATACATCATTTATCTCCGAAAAGCATCAAAATGTCTTCTGGACACTAGATTTTCTATGAGATTATGTAGTTAGGTCTGAATAGATTCAAATTCCTCTATAGGAACAATTGAATTTATGAAATCTTCCAAATATTTTATTTCTACCTCTAACTCACTTTACAAACTTGAATTTTTATCTTTTAGCATTGTTGAATTGATAAACCAATCCTTCAATTTTATTTTTCAAATAATTAGAATATTCTACTTCACTAACTTGAGATGGTTGACCTCTGTCAACCAAGAATAAATGTTTTTCTTTACTGCTCTCACTATAGGTATAAAATTCAACTGTAAGAACCTTCATTAACTTTGTAGGTTTGAAGGTTTCCTTGTCTAGAGAATTAGCTATAATTGATTGATTCTGGACTGAACTTGTAGTGTTATCCACTACTTTTTGAGCTTTCCCATCTCCTTGAGCATTTCCACAGACTTGTTCTTCAACAAGATTTTTTTGAGTTAATTTTTATCTTGATTTAGAGCCTCTTTCTATTTTATGTTATTTGGATGAATTTTTGATGGGGATACTTCACCAGCTGCAGGAACCTCTAAATTAGATCCTTGATTTATTGTTTCCTAAACTGTAGGTTCATCCCTATTTTTTGGTCAGATGACAAGGACCTCATTTATTAGTTCTTCCAAATTTTCTTCAGGAGATGGAGGGATATCTCTCACAGATTTTGGATCAAATACATTTTATCTGATTCAATGTATATTTAGTTGAACTTCATCACCTATTCTTGATTCTACAACTTCTTCTTTTTGAATGTGGATCGCAATAACAAATATCACAATTCTTTGTCCCCCCTGAGTAATAAAATCAAGTCTTTATTGGTCTTTCATACCAATAGGTAGCAATTATCCCTAGACTATACTTCATAAGAAACCTATCTTCTTAGAGTTCCCGCATTGAGAATTTTATTGTGATGACATTTGGAATTAATTATTATATCCTCAATTAGACCTTTTTTGTGCAGTAACATTGAGATTATCCTTTCATAAGGATAAAAGGAATATTTTCCTCCTCTTGGCAGCAGTTGTGCATGTACCTTAACATGTACCTTGAGAAATTAAAATTGACATCAATTATCATAAAAAACATAATATACACATCAAGATAAAGAATCTTCTCAAGTTAAGCACTCCTTGTAATTAAAGATGACTGAATAAAATTGACCAGTACCTTCTAGTCAACATCAATATCCTTAACATACATTTTTCTTATCTGGTTAGAGAAAAAGAGAAAAGAAATAATATCCTTTGATTTATGTTCTCATTTACCTATTTATTGAAGATCAAAATGAAAAACCCCTTCATGAGGATAGTTAAAAACTTTGGCTATTTCTACCGATGAGAATGAAAAATCCACATGATAAATCTTAGAAAAAATGATATCTTCTGTGTCTCTAAAACTATACTTAGAATTTCTAAATAACCCTTTTACTTCTACATCAAAAATATAATTTTTATTTCCTTCAGTAAAAAGAGTTTTTAGAACTTGAAAATCTAAATTATTCTTCATAATAGATTCTTTTGGTTGAGCCATTTGGAATCTATCACCCTACCTTGAAGAATATTTTTGTAGGTAACATGTTTCTTCATTCCACTCTGCTCACTTGCTTTAGCCATTGATATTTCAGATAATCTGAGTGTTGATGATTTTAGATTCTAGGGTTTTGAAAGGGAATCAAGAGATTCAGAAGTCGAAAGGGTTTGAAATCTTAGGGTAAGTAAGAGAAGAGAGAGAGAGAAGAATGTTTTTCTAATGGCTTGAGTGACATGGTCTGGTTTCTCGAGATAATTATATAGTGTAATCATTAATTCTTTATTTTGAAAAGACATGTTTTTCAATAATCAAAATAAAATCAAAATAAAATCTAGTTTTTATTTAAACAGATATTAAATGAATAAAATCTGAATAAAATAAAATAAAAATGATTAAAAGAGAAATTCAAAAATAAATTTTATTTAAAATTAAATATCCCTAACCCCCTTAATAAAATCAAAAATCACAGTGGGAAGTGGTTTAGTAAAAATATCAACAAGTTGATATTAAATATTTACAAATTCTAAAGGTATATCCCTTTTAAGAACATGATCTTTTAGAAAATGATACCTTATATGAATATGATTGGTTCTAGAATAACTTATTGTATTTTTGGAAATATTAATTACATTAGTATTATCAGATAAAGTAGGTATATTTTTAAAATTAAGTCCAATGTCTAGAAAGGAGTGTTTCATCCAAAATACTTGTGCACAACAATTTCGAGTAGATATATATTCTTCCTCGACTGTTGATAGAGTAACTTAATGTTATTTCTTACTTAACCATAAAACTAAAGTTTTTTCTAAAAAGTGAAAAGTTCTAGAAGTGATTTTTTATCTAATATACATCCCCCAAATTTAGCATATGAATATGAAATTAAATCAAAATAAGAGGTTTTTGGGTAAAGTGGAGAATGAAAAATAGTACCTTTTAAATATCTAAAAATACTTTTAACAGTATTAAGGTGAGATTATTTTAAGTTTGACTGAAATCTAGCACATAGACATACAAAAAACATTATGTCTGGTCTGCTAGTAGTATGATATAGTAAACTGCCAATCATACCTCTGTATAACTTGTTGTAAACTGGTTTTTAGCTTCATCTAAATCAAGTTTTACATTAGTACACATGGGATTTGTGTAAGTCTTACTAATTTCAAGTCCAAAATTTTTCAATAAATAAATAATACATTTACTTTTATTTAAAACATTTCTATAATATTTTTGATAAATTTGAAATCCTAAAAAGAAATTCAATTCTCCCATCATACTCATTTCAAATTAATTTTGAATTATATTTGAAAAATCATTACAAATATTTTTATTTGTTGATATGAGAATAACATCATCAACATAAATTTGTACAAATAGTATATTAGAGAAAGAAATTTCTTAAAAAGAGTAGGATATTCCAATCCCACAAAAAACACATTTAAAAAAAAAATGATCTTAATATCTCATACCAAGATCTAGGTGCCTATTTAAGGCCGTAAAGTGATTTGGTAAGTTATAAAAACTTAATCTAATTTATGAGGGTTTTCAACACCTGATGGTTGTTCAATATAAACTTCCACCATTAAATATCCATTTTAAAAGGAAAATTTAGCATCCATCTGATATAATTTAAAATTCATATGAGATGCATAAGTTAGAAGGATTCTAATTGCTTCTAATCTAACAATAGGTTTGAAGGTTTCATCATAATCTATCCCTTATTCATGGTTATAACCTTTGGCTACCAATATAGCTTTGTTTATAGTAATAATCCCTTGATCATCCTGTTTATTTCTAAAGACCCATTTGGTTCTTATTATTGGATAATTGGATTGTCTGTCTACTAATTCCCAAACTTTATTTCAACTGAATTGATTGAGCTCTTATTTCATAACTATTAAACAATTTTCATCACTTAAATATTCTTAAATATACTTAGGTTTTAATTGTGATATAAATTCATAAAATTCAACTAAGTTTCCTATATTTCTTATAGTTTTTACTCATGTGTTTAGGTTTCCTATAACAGTTTCTAAAGAATGATCCTTTAAAGTTCTATACTATCTAGGTAATACACTTTTAGGTTCTTCTATATCATGTTATTTTGGACTGGAATGAATTTCATTTACTTTATTTTCAAAATCAATTTCAGATGAATCAAGCCTCATGTTTTCAAAAGAGTCAACAATTTCATATGTTTGATCTTCCATTTTTCCAAAAGGGTTAGTTTTATCAAACTTCACATGAAATGATTCTTCAAAAATCCTTGAATTTTTATTATACACTCTATGGGATTTATATATAGAAAAATATCCTAGAAATATTCCTCCATCAGCCTTTAGATCAAATTTACAAAGGTTTTCCTTAGTATTAAAGATATACACCTTTCATCTTAATACTTTAAAGTAATTTACTTTAGGTTTTATGTTATTCTAAAGTTTATAGGGTGTATTTTTAATAATAGGTCCTATTAAAACTATATTCATGATATAACAAGATGTTCTTAAAGATTCTACCCAGAAATAGGTAGAAATATTGTATTCATTTAACATAGTTCTTTCCATTTCTTGAATAGTTCTATTACTTCTTTTAATAATTCCATTTTGTTGAGGTGTTCTTGGTGTAGAAAAGGTGTGTTTAATACCTAAATTTGAGCAAAAAGAAATAAATTATTGGTTCTAAAATTCTCCATCATGATCAATTATTAATGAAATTATTTTAAAATCTTTTTCATTTGGAACAATTTTACAAAATCTTTCAAAGACAGTGAATAATTCACTTTTAAGTTTTAGAAAATAAACCCAAGTAAATTTTGAAAAATCATCAACTAAAACATAAAAATATAGTTTGTCATCCAAACTTGCTACCCTAGATGGTCTAAAAAATCTATATGGATAATTTCTAGTGGTTTATATTTAGTAACTTTGTTAATTGATTTGAAATTTTATTTGTGTTTTTTTCCTATTTGGCATGCATCACAGAATCTATCATTATCAAATTTAAGACTAGGAAAATAAAAAACGAAATTTTTCTTAGAAAATTTAGGTAAAGAAAATATATTTTAGTAACTAAGTCTCCTATTCCAAATCCCTTATTTATTAGTACTATAATTTAAACAATTCACTTTTTATTCACACAAGGAATTTAGATCCAAAGTATAAAAATTTTTAGTTCTAGGTGATCTAAATTTAAGCAGTTTATCTTTGAAAATTGATCACGAATTTTTAGAGAAATAAAAAAATGCCATCATCACGGAGTTAAGAAATACTTATTATGTTGTGATTTAACCCTTGTATATACAGTACTTTGTTTATTGAGATTGATTTTGGATCTCCAACTGATCCAACTCCAACTATATTTCCTTTTTCATTGTCTGACTAGTCCTCCTTCTATTTTTGTCAGAGTATAGAAATTAGAAGAGTATCCATACATATGTATTGAGAAACCACTTTCTATATATCATATTTCATTTTTTTCTTATGGTATTTTTATTGAAAAAAAATTTAAACACATGTTTGTTTTGGTACCTATATTTTCTTGGGTCCAGCTGTGTCAGTAAGAAAAGATACAGAAATCCAAATTTGACTTATTTTACTGAAATTTATATTTCTAGCTTCATAAATATTTTTATAAATGACAGCTCATTTTATTCCACTTATCTAAGGATTTATTAAGTAACGATTATTAGAATAGTTTCCTTTTATTCCATAGTAGAAGCAGGTATCATTTTTAGAGTTGAAAAAAAAATATTTTTTTGTATGATTTTGACTTTCCGCCCTTGTTTCCTATTCCATATTTTTCTATTTTAATGAAATTTTTACCAATAATATCATTTATATATTTTTCTTCTTTAGTTAAAATACTAGCAATACTTTTAAAACTTTCTACTTCATCCTAAAATTATTTTATTCTATTTTTATAAACAATATAGTTTGATGTATATGAATTAAAATTTTCAATTAATTCTTGATGTTGTTTTAGAATTGTATCTCTTTCACTTAAAAAAACATTGGGAATATTTTTAATGACTTATGATCCTTTATAATATAATCATATTTTTCTTCAAGCATCGAGTAGTAGGCAACCAATTTTCTATTTGAACAACTATCAGTATCATAAGTAGAAGAGTAATACGTTTGTACCTAAATTTATTCCTTATACATAAAGCACATGTTTGATTTTAGATTTTGTGGGTCTTTTTCTAAATCAGATTTGGAAGAGCTTATAGAGTCTTCAGACACACTCCTTGTAGCTTTTATAACTATCTTCCCTTTATGCTCATAATCAGTTTTCTTATGATTTTTCTTCTCCATCTTTCTTCTTTCTTCTTTTAGCTGGGTAAAATCAGGTCATATATAACCCATTTGCTTTCATTCATAACATATTACTTATTTGGATCCTTTATCAACTTTCTTGATGAATTTTCTGAATCCTCTTTTCTTTTTATATAATTTTCTAAATTTCTTGTTTAACTAAGATAGTTACATTTCATAATCTGAGTAGTATGGATCTTTTGATACTTTTCTATACTCTCTTGATTTATTTTCATGCCTCTGAGATGTAACTTTAAGGGTAGTCTTTTACATTTTCACTATTTTATGATCTTTATCTCCAGCTTTCATCTCTACTTCGTACATCATCAGTGTTCCAACTAATTCTTTCATAGTAAAAATTTTGACTGGTGATGATTGTTGAATATCTGTAGAAACTCCATTCCATTTTGAGGGAAGTAATCTTAGTACTTTTAGTGCTTGATCAGATTGAGTAATTAGATCTTCTAAGGCAGTAATATTGTTAACAATTTATGACAACTGTTTATTAATTTGTGTGATTATTTCATCATTATACATTCTAAATGCGTCAAACTTTAGTTTTGCAGTATCATACCTCATTTTTATGATATTATCATTTCCTTCATATGCAATAGCTATTGTCTTCCACATTTCATAAGCAGTAGGACATTTTGATACTCAATTGAATTTTTCAGGTATAAGTCAACAAATGATAAAATTCATTGCTTTTGAGTTGATTTCATACTCAGATTCTTTAGCAGCATCCCATGTTTTTGGTTTCTTAGGAATTATATAGGGAGTTATGATCTTCATATATACTTTGAATCCAGGATTCTTCAGATAGAAGATCATACATGATTTCTATCATCTATAGTTATCACCATTGAAATATGGAGCATGGATAATAGAAATATCTTCTCTAGGATCATCCATTGACATCTACTTTGTATAAACCTTATACTTTTGAGCTTTCTATATCTTTATCACAAAATCTCACATTTTATACCAATTGTTAGGTCGAAATAATAAAAAGATACATAAGAGGGGAAGTGAATTGTGTCTTTTAAATAATCTAGACAGATTCTTGCTTTTTATCTTTCCTTGTGATTTATACAAATATGTAGAGTTGTATTCTATAAGTTATTTGATCAGTGAATAAAAAGTAAATAAGAACACATCAATTTTTATAGGGGTTCAAGGTACAAAGATCCCCTAGTCCATTCCACTAACACTCTCTTTGTGAGCTTGATGATTTTCACTAGACAAGGTACTCTTATCATAAGACCTTAAAAATCCACAATTGAGTGTAGAAAATTAACACCTTTACAATAATACTAAATAAATTCTTTTGGTTATTTTACAAGGAACCAAATATCCATATCTTATTCCGAGAAGATGATACTCCACGAATGAGTTCGAGTAGTCAAAATTCCAATAAATAAAAAAGATCTTGATTTTATTGTTATGATAGGTTCTAGATCATAGTTTCAAAAACAAATGATAGAATACAAATCTTATTCTTCTTCAAAGATGAATTTATTCAAGTAATAATAGCTTTGAAGAGATCCTAGTTTCAAAAGATCTTTAATAAAAGTAGTAGCAAACAAATAGTATCATTTGTACAATAGTACAAGGTTAAAATATACAACTTCAAAGTGTATCATATTAAGAAGATTGTATATCCATTTGATCTTTTTAGTAGTTCTGTATTCAGTAGATATTCACAAATATACAGTTGTATATCACATATATTCAAAGAGAGAATACTCTACCCATATACAAAACACACATATTTTCTTCTAGTTGAGCAGATAAAAAAATGTCACCTGGTAGATCACAATAATTTAAATTTGAATCATTCAAGAGAGTTGTAACATCCATTTGAAATAGAAATGATTTAATCCATTGAATACTATCATTTGAATTGATCATAAAACAACATTGAATTGATATTTATTTCTATTGAGACCATTGCAAAAATCTTGGATAATATCACAGATTTAAAACTTTGTAATTGAATACTCAAACATAGGGTTCCTTTACATGATGAAAAAACATAGAATATAGGGTTATCAACATATTATTTATTACCAAAGTAGGGTTTATGTACCATATGTTTGTCTCCTAAAATGTATGATTTCTTCTGAACACAGCGTTTATTAACCATACTTTCCACTTTCTCAAATGTTGGGTTCCATACTAACGTAGGGTTTATGAACTATACTTTCATGATAGTGTAGGATTTATGATCCATACACATTATTCCAAATGTTGATTTTCTTCCTTATGTTATGCTTTTACATGAAGGGTATGGACAATGTTTCCAAAATATGTTGAAATAATTTAAGAATACTTTAACAAATATTCCCTGTGAACCAAATTATTAAATATAATTCCAGAATAAATATTTCAACAAATATTAATTTCCTAAAATTCCCTTAAATTAATCTCATTAGTAAAACAAACAAGGGTATTTGTGAGCATCAAAATCAATAATATTTGTAGAGTATTATTGAGGCAATACATGCCCATAAACTTTGAGATATTTTTATTTCATGAGATTTTTTGTTCTCTTGATGTTTTGATGCATGTTAAAGATTCTAACATGTAAAGAAGGGAAAACCAGATTACTAATCAAGTTAGATTATACTATGGAAAGTTTATAACCGTGCAAGAAAGTTAGTGTCATACAAAACAGATAATATCTTGATATGGAAGATGAGATTCCATGATTTGTGTGCTTGAGAACGTGTTGTGTGTTGGTTTTGGAAGTTGTTGTCTTGAGATGTGTGGGGATTGAGATGGTTGTGCGAGTGGATATGTGGAAAAGAGGTGTCTTATGGCTAGTGTCGAATGGTCTGGTGTTGTTCCCGACAATATATGGTGTGTAGTTGTGCGAGGTGTTTTCATGTATTTTGGTTAGGTGTGTTTGGCTAGTAGTATTGTTTGAGGTGTAACAAGATCCTGAGAGTTATCTCAAAAGGTAGTTTTTCAGACCTTCTCCTTTCTTCTAGGATTGGTTTTGATTATCAAGGATGAGAATAGTTTGAGAGGTATCTAATGTAATGGTACTTTCTAAATGAAGTTTTAATTTGTATAACATGATATGTTTTATAATTTTATAAATAAGTAATGTATTGTAATCTTACTTCTTATATTCACTTATATTATTCATGCACAATCCCTGTGTGTATAGACTTGATTTCATTAATGCATGTATGAGTAAGACAACATATTTAGATGAAAAATACATGACATTTTTTCTTTTGATTTAGATAATTGTCTAGTGCATGGTGTTGTTCACATTGATATGGATAACACTTGGTTATTTTGGTCACAATTTCAGCTATGAATTTTTTATATCATTTTGGTCACAATTTCAGCTATGAATTTTTTATATCATTTTGGTCACAATTTCATTTATTAATTTTTGACAGTGTTGGAAGTCAAGTACATATAGATAAAAGTTGGACCACCTTACCTCAGAACACATCTCAGTATGTCATGGGTTTGAACATGTTTTTTTATTTTTCATTTGAAAATTGATTCATGGATGAAATAATCAAATTTCTATGTCCTAAATTCAAATTAAAATGATGGTTAAAGAGATATAAAGTATTTGAACACTTGATATTGAAATAATTTACTCCTCATTATGTGTGTTGGACTGGGAATAGAGAATCGAACATTATAGAAAATTCAAGAAGTTATGTATACAACCAAAATGGATAAAATAATGACCTGATAATGCATAATGAAATTCAAAACTTGATAAAAAATAGTTTCGGCACAATAGGCTAACACCATCAACTATGTAAAACACAATTTGATTCAGTTGTTGATGTTAAAGATATTAATGATGTTTTCAGAACTGTAGGAAAACCTGATAAAGATAATAACATATTAATGGATGATGGTGGGGAGACTAATACAAAAGAAAACTCAACTGAGCAAACAACTTATTTCTCTAAATTAGTTGTAGATAAAAATCGATAATTGTATGAAGGATGTGTCAAATATTCAAAATTGTATTTTCTACTTAAGTTGCACCACATCAAGTGTTTATATGGAATTACAGATAAAGAAATGTCTATGATATTAGAATTATTATGTGATGCATTTGTGGAAGATAAGATCCCTGTATCATTTTATGAGATGAAGAAGATTATTATAAATCTTGGACTCAATTATATAATGACACATGCACGTCCCAATGATTTTATACTTTATTAGAAAGAATATTTGAATAGAGAAAAATGAAAAAGATGTTATACTTATAGATAGAAATCAACACATAATGATGTTAGTTTGAATCTATATACTACCAAAAAGAAACCGAAAAAGAAAATTGTTGTGAAGGTTTTATGTTACTTTATATTAAAAATATGGTTGAAAAGATTGTTTATGTCATCTAAAACCACTGAACATGTGAAGTGGAATGATTTTCATAACAATAACAATGATTTCATACGACATCCAGGAGATTCAAAAGCATGGAAGACCTTTGATTCATTACATCCATATTTCTATTCTCCTCCTAGAAATGTATGCATGGGATTTTCATTCGATAGATTCAATCATTTTGGGACTTTAAGTAGTGGTTACAACATTTGGCCAATTATTTTGATCCCTTATAATCTACCTATCTGGATGTGTATTCAATATAATTCATTCATCACATCGATGATTATTACTCAAAATCAAATGCTTGGAAATGAAACTGATTTCTATATCTAGCCTCTTATTCAAGAATTATAGGAGTTATGGAATGATGGTGTATAAACATACGATGCATCTACTGTTAAAATCTTCAAAATTTACGCTACCCTCATGTGGACCATTAATGAATTTAATGGACTAGGAAATTTGTCCAATTGGAACATACACACTAGTTTGGATTGTCTAGTATGTAACTTTGATTTTGAGTCTCAATGGATAACTTTTAGAAGAAAGTGATGTTTCATGTGTTATGGTCTCTTCCTTGATACAACTCAAAGATTTCGGATTAAAAAGTCATGTTTCAATGGAAAAATTGATTTGAGGATTCCACAAAAATTATTATCAGGATTACAGATCTTGTTGCAATTATCAATGTTGGTACAAAGTTTAGAAATGATTTTCAACTGAATAAATGTGGAAAAAGAGTTGGAAAACCATTAATTACAATTGGATCACAATAATGTAAGAAAAAGAAAATATTTTCTGAACTTCTATATAGGGAATTTAATTTGTTATGTCATAATCTTAAAGTTATTCACATTGAGAAGAATGTATGCTATAATGTGTTATTTACATTGCCTAATGAGTAGGTAAAATCAAAGGATCATTTAAATGTTTTTGAGGGCTTGAAAGCAATCAATATCAAATGTGATTTATGGACAAAAGAGAATGAGAGGTATCTAACAACTATTTTCACAATGAAAAATCATTAGAAAGATGTTTTCCTTCAAAGATTAAAAAATTTCAAACCGCCTGATGGATATTCTAATAACATTTCAAGATGTAGTGATTTGAATCACCATAAGATACATGGTTTAAAAATTCATGACTCACATGTATTGATGGAGCAGTTGCTACCCTTGGTAATGCATAATTTATTACCAGACAAAATAACCACCATTCTAATAAAATTTTTCACGTTCTTTAGATAACTTTGTGAGAATACATTAAACCCCAATGAATTTCATAAACATCAAGAAAGAATTGTACGAACGCTATGTCATTTTAAGATATTCTTTCCCCTGTCATTTTCACTGCGAGGATTCATCTGATGGTGAATTTTTCTAAAGAAGCTAAATTTGGAGGGTCTGTACATTATTGATGGATATATCCTATAGAGAGGTATTTTATTTCAATATTGTTTTTGTTAAAAAAAATTATAATTTTCTTAGTCAATATTTGAAAAATTTATTTATTAATTTCTTACCTTTTATCATTAAGTACCACTATAGAAAAAATGGTTTTTCCAGACAGTTTTTTTGGCATTTAGTGACAGTTTAAACCGACACATATTTGCGTGTTAGAATCATTTCGTGGCACTTTTTGTGCAGCGATTTAAACCGTAGCTAAATATTTAACGGTGTTTTTTTGTTTTGTTTTTTATTTACAAAATTAATTAATTTATTATTATTTATTTACGTAATTATTATTATTATTATTATTATTATTATTGTTATTATTTATTTATCCTACCATGCATGCATATTCCATGCATGCCATGCATATTCCATGCATGCCATGCATAAATTTGGCATATATATGTGCTGAGAGAGATTTGAACCCCTATCTCTTGGATATATAGTAAAGACTTTACCACTAAATCAAACTCTTCATCTCATGAGTAAATGGTATGTAATATACTTATACATATACAAATAAAAAAATAATGATATTAAATAAAAATAAACAATGAATATATAATAAAGAAGTAATACATAAATATTAAATTAATAAATAATAAATAACAAATAAATAATAAATGGATTATAAATAATTATTAAATAAATACTAAATAAGTAATAAATAAGTAATAATTAAATAATAAATAAATAAATAAATAATAAATAATAATAATAACAATAAATAAATAACAATAAATGATAATAAATGATAATAAATAATAAATGATAATAAATAATAAGTGATAATAAATAATAAATAAAAAATAAATAATAATAAACAAATAATAAATAATAAATAATAAAAAATAAAAAATAAAAAATAAAAAATAAATAAATAATAATTAATGAATAATAAATAAATACCAAATGAATAATAATTAATAAATAATAAATAAACAAAAAAATAAAAAAGAAAAAACAAAAAATAAATAAATAAATAAATTCGTAATAAATAAATAATAAATAAATATTAAATAAATATTAAATAAATAAATAATAAATAAATAAATATTAAATAAATAATCAATAAATGATAAAAATAAATAAATAATAAATGAATAATAAATGATAATAAATGATAATAATAAATAATAAATAAATAATAAATAATAAATAATAAATAAATAAGTAATAAATAAGTAATAAATAATAATTTTTTTTAAATAAATATTAAATAAATAATAAATAAACAATAAATGAACTGTAATTAAATTTTAAATAAAGAATAAATAAATAAATAATAAATAAATATATAGTCACTAAATAAAAATAAATAAATAGTCACTAAATGAAGATAAAAATAAATAAAAATAAATAAAAATAAATAAAAATAAATAAAAATAAATAAAAATAAAAAAAATAAATAAAAATAAAAAAAATAAAAATAAATAAATAAAAATAAATAAAAATAAATAAAAATAAATAAAAATAAATAAAAATAAATAAAAATAAATGATAATAAGTAACAATCAATAAATAATAGATCAATAGATAATAGATAATAGATAATAGATAATAAATAAACAAATAACAAATAATAAATAACAAATAATAATAAATAATAAATAAATATTAAATATTAAATATTAAATAAATAAATAAAATAAATAAATAATAAATAAATATTAAATAAATAAATAAAAAATAAAAAAAAAATAAAAAAAAATAAAAAAAAATAAAAAATAAAAAATAAATAATAATAAATGATAATAAATAATAAATGATAATAAATAATCAATTATCAATAATCAATAATTAATAAATATTAAATAAATGATAAATAAATAATAAATAATAAATAATAAGCAACAAATAATAGAAACTTCTAATTAAATAAAAAGTAATAAATAATAAATAAATGATAAATAAATGATAAATTAATAAATAAAAAATAAAAAATTAATAATGACTGCATAATAAATAAGTAATAAATAAATAAATAATAATATGTAAATAATAAATTATTAATATATTAATAATAAATTAATAATAAATATATAAATAATTTTCAAATAATAAATAAATGTATAGAAGTACAGACAGATACACACACACATATATATCACAAAAGGAGGGAAAACCATAATTACTACAACACCATCAAATCACTAGGAATTTTAATTAGTGGAATAAAATCATAGATGACCTAAAAAGAAAACGAAGTCATTCTTAAACAAAGATAAAATCTAATCGAATATTAAAAAATCACGGTATTCGAACTAAAAACTCATTTTTAGAGGCCTTTTGATCCTTTTTTGGCCTCAAAAGACATGACTGTGTTTTCCCCGATCACTAGAACGTAGATCTCTTCGTAGGATTTGATTTGATACGTAGTAGAGCCCAAATAGACACCTAGATCAAAATTTATGACTGTTTGAAGTTGGAGTTTGATTTTCAACTTTTCTTAAAACTATAATAAATTTTATTCTATTAATAATTACCAAATTATTATCTAATATGGTTGCAATTCATTTCATAAGCTTCGATTTGACTAGTTATGGAGATAAAATGGATACCTAGATCAAAAGTTATAGTAATTTGATATTGAATTCTGATTTTCAACTTATACAAGGATTAATTTAAGTTTTGGATAACTATTAACTAATAATTATATATAATTAATAATTAACACATTATAATTAATGAAAATTATAAATAAAAAAATAAACGAGTATAAATAATAAATAATACTTATTAATAATAAATTACTTTAATATTTATTATTTATTATTTTTATAATTAAATCAGTAGTGGTTTTATTAAAACCATCGTTATTTGGTGGTGGTTTTCATAAACCGATGTTAAAAATATTTTTTTTGAAAAAAATCCAAATTAGCGGTGGGTTTAAAAAATCACCACAAAAAAAAATAAAAATAAAAAAATTAAAATACATTTAGTGGCAGTTTTAAGAATCGTCGTGAAAAGATTTTTTTTGGAATATTTAGGAGGCAGTTTTCCAAATCTCCGCTAAAAAACAACCATGAAACCCCTTTTTTCTTGTAGTTTATCTTGGTCATTTGATGTCTTATGTGAAAAATAAATCTCATCCATAAGGTTCTATTGTGGAAGGTTACCTTTCTGAAGAGTGTCTAACTTTCTATTTGAGGTATTTGGATTTTATAGAGATAAGATTTAATCGAGTGAGTCGCATTGATAATAATCCAAGTTAATTGTGGGATAATAACGAGTCGTCAATCATTCCAAATTCAGGTTGAGAAGTTGGAAAAGTCTCTTCATTTTTATTGATAGATATGTAGTTAAGACAAGAACATAGATATGTGTTACTCAATATTGATATTTTTGATCCCTATGTTAAAGAATTAAGGACACAGATGACAAGACTCCCATAGAGATAAAAAAAGTTGCTACCAAAGAAATTTTTGAATGGTTCGCACATTGTGTAAGTTCTTAATCTAATACGTAGTTTTAATATGTTGATAATTATCTAAATTATGTAATAATTTTTTATATCAACTTATATAGGCAATGAATGAGGATAATCAAGATGAACTATCTAAATATTTGAAGTTTTTAGCTCGAGGTCATTTAAAGTATGCTAGGATATTTAATGATTACAATATTTTCGGTTTCAAGTTTTGTACTGTTGATTGTGAGGAAGGTTTGAAAACAAAAAACAATAGTATATTCATAGTTTTAAATCAAGGTTACTATGGAAATTTAGTTTATATTATTGAGTTAAATTTTCATAGGGAATTTTCAGTTGTGTTATTTAAATGTAATTGGAACAATATTAACCGGGGTATAAAGAAAGATTCATTACAATTTACTTATGTAAATTTCTCTCGATTGATCGATACTGGTGATCAGGAAGAATATGATCCATATATTATGGCTTCCCAATAAATAATAGCATATTATATTGATAATATAGTGGATGAAGGGTGGAGTTTTTTTGTTCACATGAAACCGAGAGACATGTATGATATGGGTGATGAATGTGAATTAATTTTTGATAGTGAACCCCAACAACAACCATAGACTGAATTGTTTGTACCTAAAGATATTGAAAATTTTAGTCTTTTGAGATAGAGTGAATAAGGAGAAGAACAAACAAAAGAATAATAAATAATGTTAATAATATATCCTCATAAAAACATGACCAACCATGAATAGAATTTGTAAGTTTTTTTGATATTAATAAATTCAAGGATTTTTTTATATTAATAAAATTAAGGGATGTTTTTTTTATATTAAAAAATAAAAGGAATGTTTTTTGGAGGTATGCCATGATAGAAGAGGTTTAGTGACAGTACCCTCTTTACGTCACAAGATTTTCATTCTCCTTCTATGAAGAAAGGTACTATTCATCACATACCTTGAACACTTTTTTAATACCATTTTTTCATATCATAATTTGATTTCTCTAAATGTATAACTTCTACTGATGATGTTAGAAAATCAAACAGGACACCTATGATGAATATGTCTAGTAATTCAGCCGACAGTCAGTTTCCATTGAGAGTTTATTGGTGGATCATACTCATCAGTATGTAATTCAATATGACAACATTAATTTCTCAAATTTTGATACTAATTATTTAATTTATATGTTAAATATATGAAAATAGTAATAGAAAATAGACAAACATAAATAGTCAAGTTGTTTTGAATTTCACTAACATAAAGTTTGTTGTTCCTTTTGATGAATATGGGGTACCCACTCAGGATGAAACAAGTATTTTTGGGTAGTTCCTAGGTTATTTAGAATGTGAAGAAACATCCCACCTTATTCATTATTTAGATTGGATACACATTCCATTATCTTGAAAAAATGAGTTGTTTGATTTTCAAATAAAGGTACTATCATTATTATGTATTTATATATGATTAAATTAAACACTATTACTTAATATAATAATAATATGATGAATTTTATGTATTTATTTTCAAATGATGTTCCATTTTGATGTGACTGATTCTATTCCATGTCCATGTACCTTAAAATTTTAGGAAAAAAATGGAAATATTTCAAGTGGTGATTATCCCATAAATTCAAGGACACATCTCTATCAATGTCATAGATATATGAGAAGGTCCCCGAAGGTGTACCTAGGGACCAAGGTAAAAAATTCACTGACCATCATTGTGTCGAATCTCATAAGTCCTTTTATTAAATTTATATTGATTAATAATAATGTTTTAATAACATTTCAAGTTTTATTGATATATAATTTCTTTAGCTGATTTGTACAATAAATTCTATCAATCAAGAGAATCAATTGATTCCCCACACTTCTGGATCGATTAGTTTTGTGAGGAAATGACATGGAAAGGTTTCATTTAATTTATTACAATATATATCTACAACACTTCAAGTAATTTATTTTTTAAAAATTTTAGTTATGTATTTTTTTTTTGAGAAAAATGAAGGAGGTAGGTCATTATGATGGAAGGATAAAATTGTGGGTTGATATTAACAAAAAATGGAAATTATGTTAATAACCCTTCAAAAAATAGGGGTAAAAAATTTTAATTATTAGTCAGTGTTACTAAATTACTTTATAAGATAATATTATTCAATTTACATAATAAACTTAAATAAGCATGATACGCTAACCCTACCTTGTCAGTTTCAGTATCCTCAGAGGACACCATGATTTGAGTTATTGGAAAAGATCATTTTGGTCATGTCAGGGAGATGGGTTGTGGGTTATATCCATCAAGGGTATTTGGTGGGATATATATATATATTCATCGATGATGTCAGTAGGAGGGGGGCTTACAGGTTTAGGTGATCCTTGTACAAAAAGGAAATTGATGCTTTGAAGCATACCACTAAAGATCAAGAATCACTTATTAATACATAGAATTATTGGGTCTCAAAATTAGAGAGTGCATTGGATATTGTGTTTCAAAATATGAACAGAAGAATTCTTAAAGAAATAACAACACTCATTGAGGGTATAGGAGTGATAAATTTTATAAACTTATACTTATATTATTCATTTTAATATTTATTTTTGTTTAGTAAATATTGAAAAAGATTTTTGAGTTTCAGATAAACTAATTCAATATCCAACTATTAGATCCTTGTAATAGGTTAAATTGAGTAGATAGCCTCATGAATCATATAGTTTCTCATCGCATTTTCTGGGCATCCGCATGGTTATCAATTGTTCATTATTGTACCATTACTTAAATTGAATTCAGATCAAATCATATATCATTTTAATTGTATTTAATTTATTATTAATTTAATATAGTCATTATAGATATGTAGTTAACTATTTTAAATACAAGCACTGGAGGTGGGAAGTGGGGAATGAGGTGATGGGAAATAGTAAGTCCGAGTAATGGAGGGTGAGGGGCATGCATCTTAGTAGAGTATCCAATAATCGTGTTTATTTTGACTGATAGAGTGTAATGGTCCGGACCTCTCCAGCCATTCCTTTGTCTAAAAGAAGGTCATGAAGAGTTCTGGAGGGTAGAATGGACTTTTCCCACACTTTTCAGAATTTTGAAACTACACACCGTGTATTGCGAGTACACGTCATGTACCACCTTGCCGAGTATACTCCGTGTTGAAGCCATGTCCTTGCCACGTGAAATAAATAAGTACACACCGTGTATCCCATCTTACACGCCGTGTGGTTTCTCCCTGCGTACGCATTACCCTCAAATCATGTGTTGACCGGTCAACGGCCGTGTGCCGCGTTGAATGCCGTGTTGGAAGCCGCGTGGTGACCGTGTGGAATGGACGAGTACACGCCGTGTAATAGGAAGTACGCGCCGTGTAATTTAGTTTTTCTCGCCTATAAAAGGAGGGGGCCTCTCCTCCTTTTCAGACCATTCCTCTCCTCCCCATTCCTTCAAGAAGAGCCCTCCCGAGAGACTCCAAAGCTCCATTCTTCCATAACTTCTTCGTCTGAGCTCTGATTTACGATCTGTCAGTGGCCACGAGATCGTAATGACGAGGCGGAACTTCTGAGCTTGGATCTATTGTTTTCCCTACGGCCTTTCCTTTCCATCTTCCACCCAAGGAGGTTTTTTTCCGGGTTTTTACAGAAGCTATGAACACCGACAGACGTCTTCTAAATTTGATCCGAGGGAGCGTTGTGATCAGAACCTGTTGAGGTAGGGATTTTACCTTCGTATCTATAGTTTTTGCATCATCCAGGATGGGTGTCATCTTGCTTTCACGAGACATAGTTGAACCAGTTTAATGAATATAATAACTTGATTAAAGAACGGGGATGGGGAAAGTTGTTATGTTTATCATTGTTTATCCTATTGTTATGTTGTGAATTGAATAAGCTTATGCCTACTGAAAATCACGGTCGTTGGGGGCCTTTGCTTGCGCAATTAAATGTTTCCATATCTTTCTAGACCATTTTGTGGATGGAAACTTTGTGAAATATGTAAATTGGTTAATCACGTAAGTTGGATGATTTAAATGAATATCTGAAACCCTTGTGTGATCACCCCGGTTGAACAAAATGGAATAATGAACATGTGGGTGTTGGTTTGGTTATGTGGTGTGTGAAGGGGGGGGGGGGGGGGGTGAATCCTGGGTTATTACGAATAGGATGGGTAGCGGGGCTGCAGTAAATGATATTAAAGGGGCAATGATGTGGCACGAGCCTTGTTTTGTGATACGGTTGTGTAGATGTGGTTATAGTGGCAGCAGGGCTGCAGTAATGAGTTGTGATATTAAAAGAAAGTGGAAAGTTGATAAATGAACTGTGGGGAATGATAATTAATTAAACACGGGAACAATCAATGGGGATTGATTGTTGATAAAAAGGTTAGTTTTGTGTTGTTTGTGTTCTATCTAACTTTATTTGTGGTTGGCAGGGTTTTGTTCTACAAAATTCTTGATCTGGTTTGATAATTGCCCAGTAGTTAAGGAACTAATAAACTAATACTGTTTAAACATAAAAACCTAAATGGGGTTGGGTTTGTTTGTTGTATGCATTCTTCGTAGTAGTAGTGCCGAGGCACATGCTCAGTTTCTCTGTTTAGAATCCATATGTTGGACTTTGTGTTTGGTATACATATATGTATCTGTATCTTTGTGTTTTGTCGCACCCCACCCATGTTGATCACTTAGTTTCGAACACTCCCATTTCACGGGAGATGGTGTTTTTCCCCTTAGTTACTATCTCCTTCCTTCTCCTTCTTCCATAGGCTGTGATGGCTTGAGGTGACCTTACACCCAAGACTCTTCGGGTAGGTTTCGATTGGTGTGATTTTAGCCCAAGACTCTTCGGGCAGGTTTACTGTTCCCAAGAACCTTTGGGATGAGGCCCAGGTGTGTTCGGGCGGGGATGTGATATGTGGTTTGTGAGGCTCAAGTGTGTGCGGGTGGGATATGTGGTTTGTGAGGCCCAGGTGTGTGTGGGCGGGATATGTGGTTCATGAGGCCCAGGTGTGTGCGGGCAGGAAGAGTGTAGTAGCGTCAGGACGTTCGCCATTAGGAAGAGCAGCTAGCTAGTGGGGGGAAATGGTGTGGGGTACCCAATACTCTTGTTCTTATATACTAATACCTGTTGTTTTGTATTTTTTTGGTGAGTATGGCTATGAGGTTGGGTGGATAGAATTCCTTGCTAGGTTTTGGTTTCTTCTGTTGTTCTCACGGGACATTAGGATGTCTCCCCACCTGTGCATGAGAGATTTAGGTTTCCCTATTGAGTAAACTTGTATGCTCACCCTACGTTTACTTTCAGGTTTCCAGGAGGACTACCAGGGCCATGCGGGACCCTACTAGTCAGGACAGTTGGATTTGTTGCAGTTTGATGTACTCTTGTTTCTTTTGGTATTGTACTTTTGAGTTTTTCTATACTTGTACCTTGTTTCAGAATTGTTTAAACATGCATGTGGGATTGGTTTGGGTTTATTTTCATTTACTTGTTCCTTTTTCTTTTGGTGTTTGACTCATCCTATTTCCCGATCTTAAATAATAAAAAGGGTAATGCCTCCTATATTTGTGAAAACTCATACCCTTGGTGTTAGTCACCACTCCGGGGCCTACTGGAGGTGGGACTCAGGGGTCATTATCTCCCTTTAACCATTGCCAGCTCAGGAGGGGCATCTTTGGTGGGAGGGGGTAATGAAAGAATGGTATCAAAGGTGATGGTTGAGAGATAGGATGGATTCTGGAGTTAGGAATAGTGAGGATTGCATGGGATGGTAGGGAAATAGTGGTAGGTGATCTTGGTGCGTGACATAGGCCAGGGAAGACCGGCTTGGACATGGGATTTTAGCCCCCCCCCCCCCCCGCGATCCGATGCAAGGACTCTGAGCCTAGTGAATGACCAAGTGAGACTACATTGATTGCAGGGTAGAGACCCTAGGGAAGGTACATGCATCATCATGTTTTTTTTACTTGATCTAGGTGTTCTGGGAAAGAAATTGAAATAAAGTGATAAAATGAAACCTTGAGAAATTTTTTACTTGCTACTTGGGCTTAGGAGATCTTTGTTTACTGTACACCTATGGCACCTGGACGTCATCCCTGGGTGACTCAGACAATCGAGGCCCAGCAGATTCAGGCAGTCGATCAGTTGAGGTTTGACTGAGAGGAGGAAGATGATCAGTGGCAGAAGACTCTCCGTTCTTTCCAGCGACAAACCCTCAAGAAGTACGAGGGTAGTACTTAGGATATGGAGACAGAGGGGTGGATTGAGGAGCTAGGGATCACTTTTACTTTGATTCGTGCTCTAAGGGTGTACTGGGTTCCCCTAGCAGTTAGTAAGCTGAGAGGTGCGGCGCATCAGTGGTGGACGCTCTACCTCGGGGAGAGGTCAGAGGCAGATGTTCCATGGGCTGACTTTGAGAAGGAGTTCCGAGAGAAATTCCTTTCTTCCATGATCAAGGCAGAGAAGCAGCAGGAGTTACTCTCACTCCAGTAGGGGAGTATGTTAGTATGAGAATTGGGGATTAAGTTCAAGGGTCTCCTACACTTTGCTCCAGATCTCTTTCTGGATGAAGAGTCTCGGGCGAGACGTTTGGAGGAGGAACTTCGTCCTTTGCTCCAGCATGCTGTCACCCCCTTCACACTTCCTACGTACTTGGCAGCACAGAAAAAGGCAGAGGTTGTTGAGAGGATGCCCTCGCAGGGAGGTGCACCACGAGAGGGGATCCAGCCGGGTTCTTTGAAGGGGAAGGCAGTCAACAGCAGGTCCTCTTATGACAGGACCTTCTAGATTCAGGCCAGTAGGGAGCAGGCCCCAGCAGTTCCAGTTCAGATCTTTGGGACCTCATCCCTTTTTCACAAGCCCAGGACCGAAGTGTTTCTCTTGCAGAGTTTTCAGGCATGTTCGGAGTCGGTGCCCGACCCAAGCTAAGTACGGTGGAGGTGGGCAGGTTCAGCGCCCGCCTCAGCAGCACCAGTTGCCAGCGAGGCCCTTCCAGCAGAAGCAGGACCCTGCTCCTCTGGGGACAAACTTTGCAGGAGGAGGCCGACCTCAGGGTGCTCCTCAGGGACCTCGACCAGGGCATGGTCGGGGAGGTGGTTGACATCAAATAGGTAGAGGAGCTGGGCATGGACAGTTGCACGCAGCAGAGTTGGCAGCTCCGGCAGGACCAGAGGTGGTGCGAGGTACGATTTGTTTGTTCAGCACTCTTGTTTCTGCTTTGTTCGATTTGGGAGCTTTGCACTCCTTTGTTTCACCTGGTCTAGCCCATGCTTTGGGTCTAGATGTAGAGAGACTTTCCATACCCCTGGTCCTGAGTACACCAGTTGGAGGTCAGTCCAGCGTATCTTATTTTTTCCGGGGATGTGGGATGACGTTGGGACCACATCGATCTAGTGGGGATATTCTTTTGCTACAGATGCAGCCATATGATATCATCCTAGGAATCGACTGGTTGTTTTATATTAGTTTCGTTATTGACTGCTTCCTAAGAAGATTCATGTTCTCCGACGTGGATGGGCAGCATGTAGCTTTTGTTGGCGAGAGAAGCTATCAGGTGGGAAGCTGGCATGTAAAGCCTCACCTTTCCTTGTTAGGTGGGTTCTCAGTGGGTTCAGCTGATACAGAGATGATGGATATTCCAGAGGTTGTTGGGGAGTTCCTCTATGTTTTTACCAAGGAGGTTGTGACTCTACCCCCCCAACGCGACGTTGAGTTCAGGATAGACTTACAGCCTGATGCCTGTCCGATTTCGATGGCCCCTTATCGGATGGCACCTTCGGAGTTGCGGGAGTTGCAGATTCAGATTGACGATCTGATGGATAAGGGTTTTGTTCGACCCAGCATGTCACCATGGGGTGCTCCAGTTTTGTTCATGAAGAAGGCAGATGGTGGTCTCAGGATATGCATAGATTACTGAAGGTTGAATTAGGCAATAGTCAAGAACCTTTACCCCCTTCCAAGGATAGATGATCTCTTCGACCATCTGAGGGGAGTAGGTTGGTTTTCTAAGATTGATCTACGATTTGGATATCATCAGCTGAGGGTAAAAGATAGTGACATCTCGAAGGCATCTTTTAGGTGCAGGTATGGGCACTTCGAGTTTGTAGTGATTCCTTTTGTAGTTACGAATGCACCAGCTATGTTCATGGGACTTATGAACTTTGTCTTCTAAGAGTTTCTGGACCGGTTCATCATTGTGTTTATCGATGAAATACTAATCTAATCAAGATCAGAGGAGGAGCATGTTGAGCATCTCAGGGAAGTCTTGGAAGTCCATCGACACCACCACTTTATGAGAAATTGTAGAAGTGTAAGTTCTTGATGCAAGAAGTACATTTCCTTGGGCCACGTGGTGTCTCAGCATGGAGTGTCAGTGGACCCGTTGAAGGTGAGGAAATTGTTTCTTGGGAGGCACCCAAGAGCGTGGCAGAAGTTCGCATTTTCCTAGGGTTGGCAGGTTATTATTGGAGGTTCATTTCGGAATTCTCTTGAGTTTCTGCTCCATTGAAAACTTTAACTAGGAAGGACCAGGTCTTCCTATGGAGCGAGCAGTGCCAGAAAGCTTTCGACTACCTGAAGGAGAAGCTGGTCAGTGCTTCAGTACTCAGATTTCCAGAGGAAGGGTTGTTGTATGAGGTGTTTTGTGATGCTTCTGGCCTTGGTTTGGGGTGCATACTGATGCAGAAGAAGGGTGTGATCTGTTATGGGTCTAGGAAGTTGCGCCCTCATGAGCGTAACTATGACACCCATGACCTAGAGCTTGCAGCAGTAGTGTTCAAACTGAAGTTGTGGTGACATTACCTCTTTGGGGAGTGCTTCATGGTCTTCTCAGATCACAAGAGCTTACATTATATCTTCTCCCAGTGTGACCTGAACTTATGGCAGTGGAGATGGGTTGAGTTTCTCCAAGACTATGACTTCGAGATCTCTTACACTGAAGGTAAGGGCAACGTTTTGGCTAATGACCTGAGCAGGAAGTCGAATAAGGAAGTGGTTCGGGAATCCGCTAATGCTTGGAAAGTGATGGGAGAGTTGGCTGCCTTGTACTTGGATTCAAGGGTAGAGGGTGTTAGAGGCTCTTTTTTTCAGATGACGGTGTAGTCCTACTTGTTGCAGAAGGTGGAAGAGTCTCAGTGGGGAGACTCTGAGACAGAAGTAATGTGGGATCGTATTGATCAGGGAAACGCTCTAGAAGAATGGTCAGTGGATAGCCGACATCAGATTCTTTTTCATGGAAGGCTGTTTGTTCCGGAGGCGATACATGAGAGAGTTCTCTATGAGTTCCATAACTCAGCCTTGGTGGTACATCCAAGAGTTTCAAAAATGTACCAAGTCCCGAGGGAACAGTTTTTGTGGCCCAGGGTTAAACGGGCAGTGGCAAAGTTTATGGCCAAGTTCCTAGTGTGTCAGCAAGTAAAGGCTGAACACCGTGTTCCCAGTGGTTTGTTGCATCCTTTAGATGTCCCCGAGTGGAAATGGGATGACATATCAATGGACTTCGTCATAGGACTACCTAGAGCTCAGGGTGGTTATGATGCTATCTGGGTAGTGGTGGATCGACTAACGAAATCAGCTCACATCTTAGCAATTAAGGAGTCAGGTCTGGTGAGTACCTTAACATAGAGGTATATAGAAGAGGTGTTGTGTTTTCATGGAGTTTTGAATACTATCATCTCAGATCGAGATACTCGGTTTACCTCATGAGTCTGGAGGGGGTTACAACATGCTTTTGGCACCCAACTACGCCTTAACACTACTTTCCACCCCCAGACCGATGGGTAGACAGAGCAGACTATCCAAACATTGGAGGACATGCTGCGAGCATGCGTTCTGGATTTCAGAGGATCATGGGTATGACACTTGCCTTTAGTAGAGTTTTCCTACAACAAAATCTTCCACTCTACTATTGGCATGGCACCATTTGAGGCTTTGTATGGAAGACCATGTCATTCACCCATTTGCTAGGTAGAGGTTAGTGAGACAGGTGCTCTTGGGCCAGAGGTAGTACAGAGCACCATAGAGAAAGTCCATCTTGTACGTGAGAGGATGAAAGCGGCTCAGGACCGATAGAAGTCTTATGCTGATCGTCGGAGGAGGCCCTTGGATTTATAGGTGGGAGATCATGTGTTCTTGAAGCTTTCCCCTCTACGGGGGCAGCGAAGGTTTGGGAAGGGGAGTAAGCTCTCCCCTAGGTTCATCAGACCTTTAGAGGTACTGAGGCAAGTCGGCGAGGTGGGATATCAGCTGGCCCTTCCACCACAGTTGGAGAAGGTTCATGACGTCTTCCATGTCTCCCAGCTTCATCGGTACTTACAAGACGACTCTCACGTTATCGACTGGGGAGAGTTAGATATGGGAGATGACGCGACCTTCGAGGAACGACCAGTCAGAAACGAGGATCGTAAAGAGAAGGTGCTCCGTGGTGGAACCATCAACTTGGTTCATGTGTTGTGGAGGCATGGTGGCCTCAAGGAGAGCACTTGGGAGAAGGAGGCTCAGATGCACGCTCAGTACTCAGAGTTGTTTTGACTTGTGTTTTTCTTTGTTCTTCTGAGCTTTGTTTTGATGTTACACTCTGTACCTTTGATATATGGAATTCTTGGCTTATCTGTTGTGAGATGTTTTGTTTCCTTGTTCTCTGGAAGTGTGTAACATGTCCGGATGTGTGGGGAAAGGGAAAAACCAGATCCTTAATCGAGACACATTAATGCGGATGCGATTGAACCCGTGCGGGAGATTCAGTTCCGCCTAAAGCGGATAATATCTTGACATGGGAGAAGGAATTCCCCAAGCCATGTGTTCGGGCAGTGTGTTGGTTGTACAACGTTGGGGGCAGTGTAAGTTGGAAAAATCCTAATATATAAAAGTGGGAATACCCAATTCTTAATAGAGACGCGTTAATGAGGATGCGATTAAACTCGTGCAGGCGAGTCAGTGCCGCCTAAAGTGGATAATATCTTGACATAGGAGAAATCATTCCTAACACATATGATTAGGGTTGTTGGTTGGGTTCCTGTTATAGCGAGAGCCCTAAGAGATATCTTGTTGGGCTCCTCTGGGTTGGTTTTTGAATTCTTGGGGATGAGAATGTTTTAAGAGGTATCTGGTGTAATGTAATGGACCTCTCTGACCATTACTTTGTCGAAAAGAAGGTCATGAAGAGTTCTAGAGGGTAGAATAGACTTTTCCCACACTTTTCAGAATTTTTAAACTACACGCCGTGTATTGTGAGTACATGCCATGTACCACCTTGCCGAGTATACCCCGTGTTGAAGCCGTGTCCTTTCCGTGTGAAATAAATAAGTACACTCTGTGTATCCCATCTTACATGCTGTGTGGTTTCTCCCCGCGTACGCATTACCCTCAAACCGTGTGTTGACCGGTCAACGGCCGTGTGCCGCGTTGAATACCGCGTTGGAAGCTATGTGGCAACCATGTGGAATGGCCGATTATACGTTGTGTACTAGGAAGTACACACCATGTACTTTAGTTTTTCTCGCCTATAAAAGGAGGGGGCCTCTCCTCCCCATTCCTTCGAGCAGAGCCCTCCTGAGAGACTCCAAAGCTCCTTTCTTCCATAACTTCTTCGCCCGAGCTCCGATTTACGATCTGTCAGCGGCCACGAGATCGTAAAGATGAGGCAGAACTTCTGAGCTTGGATATATTGTTTTCCCTTCACCCTTTCCTTCCCAGTTTCCACCCAAGGATGTTTTTACCGGGTTTTGACATAAGCGACGGACGCCGACGGACGTCTTCTAAAGTTGATCTGAGGGAGAATTGTGATCAGAACCTGTTGGGGTAGGGATTTTACCTTCATCTCTCTAATTTGTGCATCATGAAGGATGGGTGTCCTCTTTCTTTCACGAGACATAGTTGAACTAGTTTAATGAAGATAATATCTGGCTTAAAGAACGAAGATGGGAAAAGTTGTTATGTTTATAATTTTTTATCCTTTTATTACGCTGTGAATTGAATAGGCTTATGCCTACTGAAAATCACGGTCGTTGGGGGCCTTTGCTTGCACAATTAAATGTTTCCCTATCTTTCTAGACCATTTTGTGGATGGAAACTTTGTGTAATATGGAAATTGGTTAATCACGTAAGTTGGCTGATTCAAATGAATATCCGAAACCCTTGTGTGATCACCCCGGTTGAACAAAATGGAATAATGAACATGTGGGTGTTGGTTTGGTTACGTGGTGTGTGAAGGGGGGGGGGGTGAATCCTAGGTTATTATGAATAGGATGGGAAGTGGGGCTGAGATAAATGATATTAAAGGGGCAATGATATGGCACAAGCCTTGTTTTGTGATACGGTTTTGGAGATGTGGTTATATTGGCAGCAGGGCTGCAGTAATGAGTTGTGATATTAAAAGAAAGTGGAAGGTTGATAAATAAACTGTTGGGAATGATAATGAATTAAATTTGGGAACAATCAATGGGGATTGATTGATGATAAAAAGGTTGGTTTTGTGCTGTTTGTGTTCTATCTAACTTGATTTGTGGTTGGCGGGGTTTTGTTCTATGAAACACTTGATATGGTTTGATAATTTCCCAGTAGTTAAGGAACTAATAAACTAATACTGTTGAAACATAAAAAACTAAATGGGGTTGGGTTTTTTTGTTGTATTCATGCTTCATAGTAGCAGTGCTGAGGCACATGATCATTTTCTCTGTTTATAAGCCATAGGTTGGGCTGTGTGTTTGGTATACATATATGTATATGTATCTTTGTGTTTTGTCTCACCCCACCCATGTTGAGCACTTAGTGTCGAACACTCCCATTTCATGGGATAGGGTATTTTTTCCCTTAGTTACTAGCTCCTTCCTGCTCCTTCTTCCATATACTGTGATGGCATGAGGCGACCTTATACCCAAGACTCTTCAGGTAGGTTTCGATTGGTGTGATTTTAGCCCAAGACTCTTCGTGCAGGTTTATTGTTCCCAAGAACCTTCAGGATGAGGCCCAGGTGTGTTTGGGTGGGGAATGTGATATGTGGTTTGTGAGGCCCAGGTGTGTGCGGGCGGGATATGTGGTTTGTGAGCCCCAGGTGTGTGTGGGCGGGATATGTGGTTTGTGAGGCCCAGGTGTGTGTGGGCAGGAAGAGTGTGGTAGCGTCAGGGTTTTCGCCATTAGGAAGAGAAGCTAGAAAGTGGGGGGAAATGGTGCGGGGTACCCAATAATCTTGTTCTTATATACTAATACCTGTTGTTTTGTGTTTTTTTGGTGAGCGTGGCTGTGAGGTTGGGTGGATAGAATTCCTTGCTAGGTTTTGGCTTCTTCTGTTGTTCTCATGGGACATTAGGATGTCTCCCCACCTGTGCATGAGAGATTTAGGTTTCCCTATTGAGTATACTTGTATGCTCACCCTAAATTTACTTTCAGGTTTCCAGGATAACTACCAGGTCCGTGCGGGACCCTACTAGTCGGGACAGTTGGAGTTGTTGCAGTTTGCTGTACTCTTGTTTCTTTTGGTATTGTACTTTTGAGTTTTTCTGTACTTGTACCTTGTTTCATAATTGTTTAAACATTCATGTTGGATTGGTTTGGGTTTATTTTCATTTACTTGTTCCTTTTTCTTTTGGTGTTTGACTCATCCTATTTCTTGATCTTAAATAATAAAAAGGCTAATGCCTCCCATATTTGTGAAAACTCATACCCTTGGTTCTAGTCGCCACTCTGGGGCCTACTGGAGGCGGGACTCGGGGGTCATTATCTCCCTTTCACCATTGCCATCTTAGGAGGGGAATCTTTGGTGGGGGGGGGGGGGGTCACGACATAGATATAATATTTTCATCATTTTTTCATATGTATTTCAATGATTTAAACCCTACCAATTTATCAATTTAAGTTTATTTGCACCATTTTTATAGTTTTGGTGTGTTTTGGGATAAAATGTGAAAATTGCTTAATTCTATAATTTTAAAAGATTTTTATCTCTTTTTTATTTCAATCATAACTTTTAAAATATTGATCTAATTTGAGTGATTAGTTTTTTATAAGATTAATTTATTTTTGGTATTTAACTTCTTATTCTGGACTATGAGCTAATTCAAACATCTAAAATCTCTAACAAATCAATCAAGTTGAAAAATTGTTCTGGATGAAAGAGTGGAACCCAGATCAATAAATGAGTCATAATTCAGGATACACACCACCAATTGAGGTTATTATAGCTGTATTTTAAGGATAATTTGAATGAAAATTTAAAAATAAATATCATGTAGATATTCCCTCATTAATGTGGCCATTGGGAACTCCAAAGTGGATGAATATTTATGAAACATTCATCCATAAATAGCGAGACTCATTAATTAGGTCATAACTTCTATTATAAATGTCCAAAATATTTGAAATTTTGAGGGTCAATAGAAAAATAAATTTATCACAACTTATAATAAGTACCGTGGAGATATTATTCTATATAGTGAGAATAACATGATCCAACTTATGGAGGACAAATTCTGGAGGGGAAGATGCTTCACCCATTTCTTTTATTCTTTTTTTTTATTTTTTTACATTAGTTTTACTTTAAATTTAATTTAAATTTATTTTATTTTAAATACAACCTAATTTATGAATGGTTTTTATTTTTCATGTCTTCTTCGACACACCCTTCTTATTCTTCTCTATTTTCTTCTCATTTTTTCTTCATTTCTTCTTATTCTTCTTCTATTTTTATTTTATGATTTAAAGTGTGTGTTTTTATCATTATTATTTTATAATCATTTTTATTTTTATTTCATTTGTTTTATTCTATTTATTTCTAATTCCACCATGAATTATTACCCTAAAAAATTAGGGACTAACCTGAGGCTTAGTCCCATGGGAGGTAAGTGAGAATTTCATTTATTATGCACTTAAATTCATAAGTTTGATTAAGTTTATGAAAAACAAGAGTAAAAGTGAATGTGTGTGGTGATATTCCACCATGGAACTAAACTCAAACTCATTTATATTATTTTATTAAACCTTTTCCATCCCTTCTACTGGATACAAACTCTTTATACAATAGAGTTGAGCCATTCAGTGGATGAAATGTTATACAATGAAGCCAGATCCTGAGAGATTTCACAATCTGGATTGAGGTGCACCATCAACCTTTATTATAGGAGGAGGTGGAATTTAGGTAGCTAAAAAATTTAAGATTTCACAACACTAAATAAAATAATAGTAATTCATGTATGATATCTCAGAATTGAATTCTCAAACTTAATCTAAATACCAACAAGTAGAATGATGGAACCCATAAACCAAACCACAAAAGCCAAGTACTTTATTCCTAATTTCATTCTGTTAGCATTGAATGTTAGTATATATTTAGAATTTTTCATATTGTATTTATTTTTAATTCCATTATTTTTTTAAAACTTAAATAAAAAAAATTAGTTTAGGTGAGATATAATAAGTAGATGAACAATTGATAAAACTCATCAAGTGAGACAATCCTGGTTAGCCTCTTTGCTACATTAGGAAAATAAATTTTCTTTTCCCATACTCAATGACATGCATGAATCAAAACTAGCAACATTTATATGGAGATAAGTGGTATTTCGATCACTTTTTCTATTTTCACATTATAGATAGTTTTCATTGTGTTCTAAATAAAAAACCTATAAAATATATTTTTCCATGATGTATCAAAAAATACCATATCTTTGTGCATGGAACAGTTACTCATAGGTGAAAGAACAAGAAACATACTATACTAAGAATTCCTTCCAATGACGGGATTACGGTCTTATGATAATGGTCAATATGAAGCAAATAGGCATTGAGACATGTATCTCACCTCAGGATTTAATGATCATGGTTGATGAACCCTGAACTGACTTGAAAAGATTCGAGGCCAAGAAGGAAGTGTGAATAGAGCTACCCAATTTTACTAAAGAATTCAAAGAGGTTGAGGCCAAACTCAAGGATCAGTAATAGCCTAACCATCTAAATGATAAAATTGAGGATTACCATGAAGAGTTATAGAGTGAAGATGAATAATCATGTGCTGATAGTAATATGGGAAAAAGTCAGACCAATTTTGGAGTAACTGGGTAGAATATGAAAGGAAACGATATCTTCCCATCTATAAGATTGAATAATTCACACCACTACACCTCGATCTATCCTTGGAATAAGAAAAAACCACTAAAGTGGTGTAATTTAAAGAAATACAGGAGGATCCTAACTACCTACCTTCATATAGTGAAAATAAACTCCAAGAGTCACTTTCAACCGAAGAATAATTTGAAACCGAACCTACTTACGGATTTGACTCCTTGAACTTAAAATAATTTTATTTTATTAAAAATAAATTGTTCATCACTCATTTTTGTTTTGATTTTACATATTTGGCTAACCCTTATTCTACCATGGAGGAAGAAGGAAAAGTGGATGCACCTATTTAGGAACACTTGGAGCTCCCTGAATACATTGACCATTTAATATAGGGGATACAAGAAGAGATCCCAGTGGATATAGTAGAAGAAAAAGAGACACACGCTTCTGACATTAAAAGGGAATATTTTGAAATTAATTCTTAAAATTATTATTTTTTATATAAAATAACATTATAAATCTCCATTTTATTTCTATTTTAATGAATCACATATGGAGAAACTAATGGATAGTGAAGACGAGGTTACACAAGTCACAACCAAAGAGAAGGAGGTTCTATACTTCATCCTACCCCTGCTATGCAAGCTGTACCTCATTGAGAATGGGATATATTTGGCATACACTATACCTGGAATTATCCTTAACAAGAATAAATAAATTTAAGTTAAGAAGAACAATATTTTGTGGTTCAAATCCAAGAAGCTTCATCTACCATCAGAATTTGGATAATAGTTGGTACTACCTACTAGTGGCAATAAAAATTAAGGGCCCACTTAAGGGATCATACTAAGATTTATCTTTACTTGCTTTATAGGATTTCAATTTTATTAATCCATCATACATCCCACTCCCTTTTATCTTCTTGATATTAAATGACATGATCCTTTTTCTTAATTGTGTAATTCTATTTTATAGGTTCATTATGGAAAATGGAATCCCCAAAGAGTGGGATAAAGAGGATTAATCCTCATGTGAAAGCGATTTCACTTTTAATGTTTATATTTTAAGCTATTTTTGTTTTTTGTCTAAAACTTATTTGGGATTTAAAAATATAATTTCATGCCCATACTTGAATTTATGATTTACTGGACTTATCTAAGAGATTGAATTTTTTATGAATCCTGTGATTCCATGTTTTATATTTTAATGTTAAGGAAATTAAATGAGTAAAATGTAGAATTGGATGATTAAAGTGAATCATGAATATTGAAATGAGGACTCATGATTTTAGGAAATTAGTTAATACATGTAAATGAAATTTATGAAACATTTTTCATGATTTAATTTTTTTAAATTCATGTGAATTGATTTGTTATTAATATACATGCCGATTAGTGAATATATAATATCAAATGTTCCATTCCTAAGAGGACTTTTAGACTAAGTACTTCCTATTTATTATTGAGCATATTTCTTGAGTTATCTTGGGACATGTCACCTACAAAAACTTGTATATTAATGTTTCAAATCTATAACTGTGAAAAAACACATTTAAAATGACCAAGACATCTTTTGAAAATACATTATCCTTAAAGAACACCTTTGCATAAATCCTTGTTTAGCCCATAGATACCATGAATGACCTTGTTAAGGATGATCCATGTTTCAAGCCATTTTTATCAATTCCTACCCTCCTCTTAGTATTTTCATGATATTTTTAAGTTAAGGTGTGAGGGTGAAGAGAGTCATGGTGTAAGGGATGATATACCTTGTAAGTAATACATGTGGGGGTGCTACATATGGGGATTAAGAAAGTTTTATATGCATTTTAATCTTTATTATTTTTACCCTCTTTAAAAAAATAGAAAATAAAAGTACCAAAAAAATGGAGAAAATGGGTTGTGATTTGGGAAACCAAAAATCAGCATTACCAGACCGATGTTTTTTTATTAAATGTGGTTAAGTAATGGATGTGCGGTTTATTTCAAGCATAAATTTTTAAAAAGAAAAAATTTGAAAAGGTTCATTGGAAAAAAGTATAAAATTAGAATAAAAAAATCAATATGGTGCATAAATTATTAATTATGATTTAATTTGATTATTACCTTACCTTGAATTTAGGGAAGTGAGAGTTATTACAATTTTAAGGGGAGAATTTCATTGATATTTTACTTTTGATATCATGAAATTTACTTTAAAGATTAACCTCCTACATTATCTTTAATTTTTAATTCTTACCAATCTTAAGTCTCAAATCCATTTGAACCTTTAATGAAATCCCTCATGATTTTATGTGACTTTTATCTTTACAAAGTAGAGAGAGTTATGTTACAAGACAACAAATAAGAAGAAAGTTCTCATGATACAAGTGTAACTCTTCTTGAATTAATATCATGAGTGATGAGTGAAAATATTCAAAATTTAGGTAAATCATGATTTGACATGATTAACAATAATTAATTAAGGATCTTGAATGAATGAAATAATAAGTTCCACCATTTTCAAAAGGGAGAAAGTAAAATACTTTAATTGATTGTTTCTTTGGAAAATGGAAAATTCAATTGATATTTTATGTGAAATTTAAAATATTGATTTTAAATTTATGATTGTATACTTTTATTTCCTTAGAATTTGAATATTGACAACAATGGTGCCCTATGAATTCCTTATTGATATTTTATACTTGAATAAAAGCATGGTTTAAGTGTGGGGGAATTGATAGAGATAATATTTTCATCATTTTTCATATGTATTTAAATGAATTAAACCATCATAATTTATTAATTTGTGTTTATTTGCATCATTTTTAGATTTTTGGTGTGTTTTGGGCTAAAATGTGAAAATTTATTAATTCTGGAATTTTAATAGATTTTTATCACTTTTTTATTTTGAGAATAACTTTTAAAATATTGATCCAATTTGAGTGATTATTTTTTTAGAACTAATTTATTTTTATGCTTAAACTTCTTTATCTAGACCATGATTTGATTCGAACATCCACATTCCCTAATAAATCAATCAAGTTGAAAAATTGTTTTGGCCGATAGAGTGAACCCCACCTTAATAAATGAGTCATAACTCGAGATACACACCACCAATTGAGGTGATTATATCTGAATTTGATATATAATTCAAAGGCTCGTTTGACCATTAAATATCATGGAGATATTCTCCCATTAATGCGACCATTAGATTCTTAAAAGTGGAGGAATATTTAAGAAATATTCAACTAGAAATAATGTGAATCATTAATTATGTCATAAATTTTTTTATACGCATTCAAAATATTTTAAATTTGGAGGTTCAATATAAAAATAAATTTCTCAAAAATCATAAGAATTAACCATGATAGATATGGATAGATGGTGAAAAAAAGGATCCAATTTCTGGAGTATAGATTCTGGAGGGGAAGCTAAATAACTCATTTAATTTCTTATTTTTGTACTTTAGTATTATTTTAAATGTAATTTAAACTTAGATTATTTTAAATAAAATATAATTAATTCATGGTTTTTATTTTTTGTTTCTTCTTCCATACACCATTTCTTATTCTTTTATATATTCTTCTCCTTCTTTTATTATTATTATTATTATTATTATTATTATTCTTTTATTTTTATTTTGTGATTTCATGTGTTTTTTTATTTCTATTCTTTTATCATCCTCATTATTTTAATTTCTTTTATTCTCTTCTATTTATTTCTCATTGCACCATGACCTATTACCCTAAAAAATGATGGGCTAGCTCAAGGCTTGGCCTGAGTAAGGTAAGTGGAAATCTCATTTATTATAAACATAAATTCATAATTTTGATTAAGTTTGTGATGAGAAAGAGTAAAAGTGCATGGGTGTGATGATCATACACTATGAAACTGAACTCAAACTCATTTATATTATTTTATTAAATCTTTTCTCTCCTTTCTAATGGATACAAGCTTTTCATATGATGGATTTGTTCCATTCAGTGGATGAAATGGAATACAATAGAGTAAGGTCTTTGGAGATGTCACACTCTCAGTTGAGTTGTGCCATTAACCTTTATTATAGGATGAGGTATAATTCTGATTTCTAAAGGAATTTAAGACCTCACACCACTAAATAAAATAATATTAATTTTTACATGAGATCTCAAAATTGAATTATCAAACTTAATCTAAACACCAACAAGGAGAATGATGGAACCCACAAACCAAACCACAAAGTCCAATTACTTTTTAAAGACCTGGAAATTCCGTGGAATTTTTTTTCTTAAATACATGAGAATTTTATGAGTACGCAAAAACTAATGGCACGTGATTTTGAGGCCCGGTGTGCCCGGAATTAATTTCTGAAGTTTTATTCGGGTACGTTCAGTAAATGTATGAGCGGGTTTTTATAACTTTTGAACCGGTGCTTGGAATTGAAATCCGAGGGTACCGTTGATCTCATAGTGCCGATATTCTCTTAATAAGACTTTCACTTCGACGACATTGGGTCAAGATTAAAAGTTAGTTTTTGGGTTTTACGTGGAATAATAAAATAAAATAAGTGCATGTATTATTTTATTTTATTTGTTATAACCACCATGTGAAATTTGGAGGTGGGGACCATCACACCTTAACCTCCCATGAGAGGTTATGGTGGTGGGGTCTGCCCGAACCTAACCTCCTCTTCATGTTTATTGTGGTGGGGACCACCCAGGATTTAAACCCCTTTGAAACTCCCCAATAATGGAGAAACCCTCAAACTTCCATTAAGTGTAGGGGGGCCTCTTCAACTCTCCTAAAATTTATTATGCCTTATCCTCCTAGTTAATTAATTGAGCCAACACTTTCAATTAATTAATTAAACTATTTGAATATTATGCCAGTAATTTAATAGGATATTATAATATATTATTTTTGGGCTTGACATTTTTCAACTTGGTGGAACTTTGGAGAGGAGAGAGCTTGGGGATAAAAGCACTCGCTAACAAAGAACTAAGAACACGTTCTTCCAATGAAGAACGCCGGTGAGGAGCATCTTCGACTCCCTTACTCAGAACCTCCATCGACATAAGATGTGTTCATCTACAATGAATCGACATCCGCCTTTCCACGACTTCGTCAACGATAAACGAACAAAGGTAGGGGTGTGTTTTGATTTCAGTAACATTGATTCTTCCTTCCATGTTTGTTTCTATTGACCTGCTTGCTACCAAACTAACGTGGAAGGATCAGGCCAGGAGAACACTGCCCGATCCCTCCGCCGTTCTTGTGAATGTTTGGTGTGTTCTTCACGTTCTTCATGGGTGACGAACAATGAATCGTTGTGAGACCATTGTGAATCAAAACGATCCCAAATTGAATACCCAATATCACAACGACCTAGCGGAGGTGCAATGACGATAGCAGGCGATGAATCAGACCGGAACGGGAAGGATTGTTCCTCGATCATTCTTCAAGCGGGAGAATCAAGTCATGTTTTCGGAGCCGATCGGAGGCCCGAAAACACCAGAGAAAACTATGGGACATTGGGAAAACCTAGTGTCTGAAGTTTCGTGACAAACAGACTATCATAATGAAGAACATAATTCATGGGAGGCGTGCTAGCCAGAGGTGCTGTTTTTGGAAAATTACAGAATACACGGCGTTTACTTCTGAAAAACACGCCATGTAGTACGGGCATTCTGCGGCTTGAGGTATGGACGTTAGACAAGTAACACATGGAGTGTGACCCCGGCCACACGACATGTATTCTCTATGCAGAATGGTAGAAGTGGCTTCGTGAGACATGGCGTGTATTCTAGGAAATACATGGACATAGACAGAATTACATGGACAAGAGGCACAACGTGTACTCTCTACACAGATTGGCAGAAGCATCTTCGGAAGACTCGATGTGTATCTCGGGGATACATGGAAACGGGGTGGAGTACACGGGCATGTACTCCACCACAAGGCCAGGCAAGGCTAGTGACACGGGCTACCCCGTGTATCAGTTACATGGGTTGGAGAACACAGGTTGAGGCCGTGTACGGGCACATGGCCAGCGTACATGGAGCTGACACCAGTTTCGTAGACATGGTGTGTAACCATACCACACTCCGTGTACTTACTTTTCTACATGATCAGTCTTACAATATGGGCCATTGCACATGGGATGTTGCACATGGGCAGTACCCAAGATCTGTAGAAATGATGTGTTACCATACCACACGCTGTGTACTTACTTTTCTACAGGACCATTATTTCAACACGGGCCGTTGTACATGGGTAGTACCCGAGGTCTGAAGACACGGCGTGTGCCTTATTCCAACACACCTTGTACTTTTTGGAAAATGGATTGGTCATCTTGTCTCTATGTCTTGGACATGTATTGCTTGGATTTTACCCCTATGATGTGGCAGACCTTTGAGACACTTGGCTTGAGGAGCGGGCCCTCTCGGAATTAAGCATGCTTTGTGTAGAACCCTGTGGATGGCTGCACTCTGACTACTGTTCCTAGATCCTATGTGGGTTCGATAGTTTTGGCCACTGTTCTTGGATCCTGTGTGGGTTCGACAGCTCTGACTACTGTTTCTGGATCCTGTGTGGGTTCGACAGTTCTGGCCGCTGTTCCTGGATCCTATGTGGGTTCGATAGCATTAACGACTGTTCCTGGATCCTGTGTGGGTTAGACAGTTCTGATTTCTATTCCTGGATCCTGTGTGGGTTCGACAGAATATATGATTTAGTGATTACATCTAATCATCACTAACTCTCTACAAAAGTTGTATACCTGTGTGAGCTGAGTCAGTGACTTCTGTGTTTTACCTCATGATTGAGATGAGTTACTTGATAACTTCGGTATATGTATAGGAATATACCTAAGTAATGGCTATCTGTTGATTTTCATACTCTGTGGTTTATCCTTGGTGTATTTTGAGAGACCTTTGTGGTCTCGGGGTCCCTAATGAGTATTATTATACTCACCCCTGCACGGGCTATGCCTGCACCTCGTTGTGTTGGATGTAGACGATGGATAGTGCTGACCGAGGCTGAGTGTACGAGGACTGGACGATACTCAGAGGTGGACCTCATGACAAGTCGGTACCCAGAGGAGAACGACAGGTGCGAAGTGATGAGGAGACTATCTATACCTACCCTTCAGGTAGGATACATGGTGGACGATCCAGGAGCTACTCTTCACCTTTTAGCTGTTTTTGTCCTTTTCAGTTGTACTTGTACTTTACAGTTGGGATTGTATTTTTGACCCCCTTTATTTTTCAGCACTCTTTTGTTATACAGTTTTACTTATTATTTTGATTCCATCTTGTAATCTATTGTATAAGTTTTCAAGTTTTAAAGGCAATACCTTCCCATTTTAGGGATTTACGCCTTTGGTGCTAGTCGCCAGCCCCTGGCCTATGGGAGGCGGGCTTGGGGTAGTCACGGCACAGGACCCAGGGGATGGGTCATGACAAATTGGTATCAGAGGAGGAACCCAGCCTTAAGTGAAATGCATTGCCTGGGTTGAGATGTAGGGCCCACAATGAGGACATTGTTCTCTAAAGGGGGGGGGGGGGGGGTGATTGTAACACCCCCAAATGATAAAAGGTTAAATAACTAAATGATATGACTTATGTCAACAAGGTACACCTTCCTTTTTAAGAGCATACCTGATTAGAACTCCATAGTTAAGCGTTCTTGACCTGGAGTAGTGATCAGGATGGGTGATCTTCTGGGAAGTTTCCCAAGGTGTATGTGAGTGAGGACAAAGTACATTGGAAAGGACATGTGTTGGCATGTGGGGACTGTCATTAGTCAGATGACCCGTTCGGGCATGTGGGTAGGCCCTAGGGTGGGGACCACGTGTCTGCGGGGCAACTGGTGGTACCTAGTGTGCCAGGACCCAATGATCATGTTATGGTGGGGTGTTTGCGCAGTCACTAGGACCCAGTTGTCACAATTAGTATCAGAAGAGTCGGTTCTACCGTAGAACTTAGGACTCTGATATTTTCTGTGAAGTAATAGTGCTAAGGGTACTGAGAGTGGTTTTCAGTTCAAGGATTCCAGTATTGGTGCGGCAGCCGACGTATCCATACACTAGGACCCTGACTTCTGATTTCCGACTCAGTGCACGAAAACACTAATTGTGTGTGTGTTTTGAAGAGTTTTTTTTGTGATCTCTTTGAGTCAGCTCACGAGGTATAACTTTTTGACAGTGGCACACCTGTTTCTCTTCAGGATGGCCCCACCCAGACAACCAACCAGGGTTCTAGGCTTTGTACGAGATGGAATCCCACCTACCCGTTCGGGCACATGGGTAGGCCCTAGGGTGGGGACCACGTGTCTGCGGGGCAACTGGTGGTATCTGGTGGGCCAGGACCCAATGATCATGTTATGGCGGGGTGTTTGCGCAGTCACTAGGACCCAATTGTGACAATTAGTATCAGAAGAGTTGGTTCTACCGTAGAACTTAGGACTCTGATCTTTTCTGTGAAGTAATAGTGCTAAGGGTACTGAGAGTGGTTTTCAGTTCAAGGATTCCAGTATTGGTGCGGCGGCCAACGTATCCATACACCATGACCCTGAATTCTGATTTTTGACTCAGTGCACGAAAACACTAATTGCGTGTGTGTTTTGAAGAGTTTTCTTTGTGATCTCTTTGAGTCAGCTCACTAGGTATAACTTTTTGACCGTGGTGCACCTGTTTCTCTTCAGGATGGCCCCACCCAGACAACCAACTAGGGTTCCAGGCTTTGTATGAGATGGAATCCCACCGACCGACGAGGCCTCGGTGTAGGGCCCAATCACAGCGGAGGCACCAATAGTACCACTACCTATTGGGACACCGATTCCACCAGCCCCAGTAGTAGAGAGTACACACCACCTGAGCACGTTGCACGATTTCCAGCACTAGAGGCCACCCAGGTTCAGGGGTGAGATGGACCCACAGGCAGTTGAGGATTGGATGGAGGCTATGGTGAGAGTCTTCAGACTAGTAGGGACAACAGCTGACCTTATAGTGATCCTTTCCACGAGTCTCCTTCAGGCAGTAGCAGCCAGATGGTGGAGCCTGATGCTCCAGGTTCATGACGAGGCGACACTTCTCTAGGAAAACTTCGAGATCCTATTTCGGGTGGAGTTTGTCCCAGCCACCCTATGTGTAGTGAGGATACAGGAGATAATTAATCTATAGTAGGGTAGCATGACAGTGGAACAGTACTCAGTGAGGTTCACTGACCTCTTGCGCTACTCCACAGATATATTGCGGGACCCATTCTTCAGGGCCCAGACCTTCGAGCAGGGGCTCATGCAAGAGATCAGGGCTTGGATGATCTCCCTCAGCATCCCAACGTAGGCAGAGGTGTTAGAGAGAACCCTCTTAGTGGAGAATTTCCTTGCTGAGCAGTCACTAGTAGTGAAACCCACCACTGATCATCACTTAGCAGAGTCTTCTACAATAGGCAGAAGACAGATTTCACAGAGTTCTAAGCAGACTGGACCATCCGGTGGATGACCTCAGGACACAGGTTCGGTTGTGTGAGGCACACAAGACAAATCCAGTAATTCGAGGAACATACAATGTTTCACATGCGGCAGGCATGGTCACATGGCTCGTGACTATCTGACCCACCGTTCAGATGATCATCAGATAGTTGAGGGACCTCCCATGCAAAGGCATAGGTTCGATCAAGGTGATCTGTAGGGCGCAGGCAGACGTGACAGAGGATCTGGTCAAGCAGCTGGCGGTGGGCGATGTTTTGAGGTGTTACCGCCACCACCACCAGGAGGTCCACCCCGACCGCAAAGAGCAGGTGAACAGGCGAGAGCTCAGCTTCAGGCAGAGGCTGACTAGTGCCCCCATATTGAGGCTTCCATAGGAAGGCATAGGGTACATAGTCTACTATGACACATCAGGGACCAGACTCAGGTGTGTCCTGATGCAGGAGCGTGCAATGATCGCGTATGGTTCTCGGCAGCTGAGACAAAACGAGCAGAACTACGCTACCCATGACCTGGAGTGAGAAGCAATGGTCTTCGATTTGAAGATGTGGCGACACTATCTGATGGGTGAACGTTTTACTATGTACTATGATCACAAGAGTCTTAAGTATATCTTCTCTCAGAAGGACCTGAACCTAAGATAGCAGTGATGGATTGAGTTCCTCCAGGACTATGACTTCGAGATAGTCTATACTCTTGCAAAGGGGAACATTGTAGTAAATTCACTCATCAGAAGATCTAGCTTACAACTGTTAGGTGAGGTGACAGAGAAGCTGGCTGCTTTACATAAATCCTTTGTGGATAGAGATAGGGCAGCCTTCCTCCAATCTCTTACAGTCACTCCTCCACTTCTTTAGTGATTTAGGGAGGCACATCATGGGGACGCTGACTGCGAGACACGACGTGATCATATATCTATAGGGCAGACACCTGATGGATTTTCTGAAGGTGGGGAGCACGCTATCCACTTCATAGGACTTACTATGGTACCAGTGTCACTTTAGGAGGAAGTGTTGAGGGAGTTCCACACAACCCCTCTAGAGGTACATCCAGGAGTGGAGAAGATGTACCTGAACCTTCGACAATAGCACTGGTGGCCAGGTATGAAGAAGGCAGTTTCAGAGTTTGTCTCTCGGTGCCTCACTTGTCAGCAAGTGAAGGTAGAGCACCAGGTACCAGAAGGCTTGGTTCAACCTTTATTGGTTTCAGAGTGGAAGTGGGATGGGATATCCATGGACTTCGTAACGGGTCTTCCACATACATCTAGGGGTCACGACTCGATTTGGGTGATTGTTGATCAACTCACCAAGTCAACCCACTTCGTACCGATCAGAGAGAAGGGTTCAGTAGAGAGATTGATACACCTCTATGTGCAGGATATTGTGTAGATACATGGAGTACCTTCATCTATTGTCTCTGATCGTGATGCACACTTTACATCTCGGCTATGGAAGGGGTTGCAGGAATCTTACGAGACACAACTTCATTTGAGCACCATCTTCCATCCTCAGACGGATGGCCAAACTAAGAGGACCATTCATACTCTCAAGAACATGCTCCATACATGCATTCTCGACTTCGGTCATTGTTGGGAGAACCACTTACCATTGGTGGATTTTTCATACAACAACAGATATCACTCCACCATAGGGATGCCACCTTTTGAGGCGTTATACGAGCGACCATGTAGATCACCCTTATACTGGACTGACCATGGGGAGTCAACACTAGTGGGACCAGAGATGGTACGAGCTACCACGGAGAAGATGAAGATCATATAGAAGCAGATGAAGACTACATAGAGAAGACAAAAGTCGTATACTGACAGAAGATGGAGACCTCTGGAGTTCGAGGATGGTGACCATGTTTTTCTTGGGGTCTCACATCGACGAGCTTTACATAGATTTGGCTGAGATGACAAGTTATCTCCAAGGTTCATTGGACCTTTCTAGGTCCTTAGCAGAGTAGGCAAGGTGGCTTACCGCTTGGATCTTCCACCTCAGTTGCACCGGGTGCACGACGTCTTCCACGTATCTCAATTGAGGAGATACATGCATGACCCTTCTCACATCATCGACCATGGAGAGTTGGACGTCGATGATGGGGCGACTTTCACAGAGGTTCCAATGGAGATTGAGGATCGATAGGAGCGGCTCCTACTTGGACAGTCGATACCTCTGGTTCACGTTCGCTGGCAGCACGGGAACCTCCAAGAGAGCATATGGGAGCGGGAGGCTCAGATGTGTGATCAATACCCCCACTTGTTCCCTTAGTTCGATTTGTAGATTACATGGACATAAAACCCTGAGGTGGGGATAATTTAAAGACCTGGAAATTCCATGGAAATTTTTTTCTTAAATACATGGGAATTTTACAAGTTCGTGAAAATTGACGGCACATGATTTTGAGGCCCGGTGTGCCTGGAATAAATTTTTGAAGTTTTTTTTGGGTACGTTCAATAAATGTACGAGCAAGTTTTTATAACTTTTAAACTGATGCTCAGAATTAAAATTTGAGGGCACCGTTGATCTCACAGTGCCGGTATTCGCTTAAGAAGTCTTTCACTTCATCGATAGTGGGTCGAGATTAAAAGTTAGTTTTTGGGTTTTATGTGGAATAATAAAATAAAATAAATGCATGTCTTATTTTTTTTATAACCACCATGTGGAAGTTGGAGGTGGGTACCATCACACCTTAAACTCCCATGAGAGGTTATGGTGGTGGGGCCCGCCTGAACCTAACCTCCTCTTCATGTTTATTGTGGGGGGGACCACCCGAGATTTAAACCCCCTTGAAACTACCCATTAATGGAGAAACCCTCAGACTTCCATTAAGTGTAGGGGAGTCTCTTCAACTCCCCTAACACTTAATGTGCCTTATCCTCTTAGTTAATTAATTGAGCCAACACTTTCAATTAATTAATTAAACTATTTGAATATTATGCCAACAATTTAATAGGATATCATAATCTATTATTTTTGGGCTTGGAATTCTTCAACTTGGTGGAACTTTGGAGAGGAGAGAGCTTGGGGAGAAAATCTCTCACTAATGAATAAAAAAGAACATGTTATTCCAACGAAGAATGTCAGTGAGGAGCGTATTCGACTCCCTTCATCAGAACCTCCATTGACGTAGGACATGTTTGTCTACAATGAATCGACATCCGCCTTTCTGCGACTTCATCAACGATCAATGAACAATGGTAGGGGTGTGTTTTGATTTGAGTAACATTGATTCTTCCTTCCATGTTTGTTTCTATTGACCTTCTTTCTACCAAACTAATGAAAAAGGACCGGGACAAAAGAACATGGCCCGATCCCTCCGCTGTTCTTGTGAATGTTTAGTGTGTTCTTTGCATTCTTCATGGGTGACGAACAACAGATCATTGCGAGACTGTTGTGTGATGCAACAATCACAAATTGAAGACCCAAAATCACAATGACCTTGCAGAGGTTCGACGATGATAGCGGGTGACAGATCAGACTGGAACGGGAAGGACCATTCCTCGACCGTTCTTTGAGCGAGAGAATCAAGTTTTGTTTTCGGAGCCGATCGGAGGCCCAAAAACACCAGAGATGACTACGAGACATCAGGGTGACGTAGTGTCTGAAGTTTTATGATGAAATGACCATCATAATTAAGAACAGACTTCACGGGAGGTGCGCTGGCCGGAGGTGGCGTTTTTGGAAGATTCCAGAATACATGGCGTGTACTTCTAACGAACACGCCGTGTAGTACGAGCGTTCTGTAGCTTGAGATACAGACGTTAGACAAGTAACACACAGCGTGTGACCCCGGTTACATGACGCGTATTCTCTAAGAAGAATAGAAGAAGCGGCTTCTCGAGACATGGCGTGTATTCTAGGAAATACACAGACACAGGAAGAATTACATGACCAAGAGGCAAGACATTTACTCTCTACATAGATTGGAAGAAGCAGCTTCGCGAGACTCGGCATGTATCTCAGGGATACACGGACACAGGGTGGAGTACATGGGCATGTACTCCAACACACGGCCAGGTAAGGCCAGTGACACGGGCTACCCCATGTATCAGTTACATGGGTTGGTGAATGCTGGTTGAGGCGGTGTACGGGCACACGGCCAGCGTAAATGCAGTCAAAACCAGTTTCGTAGACATGACGTGTAACCATACCACACGCCGTGTACTTACTTTTCTATATGATCAGTCTTATGATACAAGCCATTGCACACGAGAAGTACCTGAGGTCTGTAGACATGACGTGTAACCATAACACATGCCATGTACTTACTTTTCTATATGACCAACCTTTCGACACAAGCCATTGTACATGGGCAGTACCTGAGGTCTGAAGACACGACGTGTGCCTTATTCCAACACACCGTGTACTTTTTGGAAAATGGATTGGTCATATCATATCTATGTCTTGGAAACATATTGCTTGTATTTTACCCCTATGATGTGGCAGAACTTTGAGACACTTGGCTTGAGGAGAGGACCCTCCCGGAATCAAGAATGCTTTGTGCGGAACCCTATGGCTGGCTACGCTCTGACTACTATTCCTGGATCATGTGTGGGCTCAACAGTTCTAGCCGCTATTCCTGGATCCTGTGTGGGTTCGATAGCTCTGACTACTGTTCCTAGATCCTGTGTGGGTTTGACAGTTCTGGCCGCTGTTCCTGGATCCTGTGTGGGTTTGACAGCACTGACGACTATTCTTGGATCCTATGTGGGTTCGACAGTTCTGATTTCTGTTCCTGGATCATATGCGGGTTCGACAGAATAGACGATTTAGTGATTACATCTAATCATCACTAAATCTCTACAAAATTTGAATACCCATGTGAGCTGAGTAAGTGACTTCTGTGTTTTACCTCACGATTGAGATGGATTACTTGATAACTTAGGTATATATATGGGAATATACCTAATTAATGGATATCTGTTGATTTTAATACTCTGTGGTTTATCCTTGGTGGATTTAGAGAGACCTTGGTGGTATCGGGGTCCCTACTGAGTATTGTTATACTCACCCCTGCACGGGCTATGCCCGCACCTCATTGTGTTGGATGCAGAAGACAGACAACGCTGATTGAGGCTGAGTGTACGAGGACTAGATGGTACCCAGAGGTGGACCTCACGACGAGTCAGTACCCGGAGGAGACTGATAGGTGTGGAGTGATGAGGAGGATATCTATACCTACCCTTTAGGTAGGATCCATGGTGGATGATCCAAGAGCTTTTCTTCACCTTTCAGCTGTTTTGGTCCTTTTCAGTTGTACTTTTACTTTATAGTTGGGCTTGTATTTTCGGCCCCCTTTACTTTTCTGCACTCTTTTGTTATACAGTTTTACTTAGTGTTTTGCTTCCAGCTTGTACTCTATTGTATGCGTTTTTAAGTTTTAAAGGAAATGTCTTCCCAGTTTAGGGATTTACGCCTTTGGTGCTAGTCGCCAGCCCCTGACCTATGGAAGGCAGGCTTGGGGTAGTCACGACACGGGCCCCGAGGGACTTTTCATGACATAATTTCTTCCTAATTTCATTCTGTTAGCATTTCATGTTAGTATATATTTAGAATTTTCCATATTTCATGTATTTTCAATTCCATTGTTTTCATAAAACTTAAAAAAAGAAGTAGTTTAGGTGAGATAGAATAAGGGTGAACAAATAATAAATATCCTCAAGTGAGACGACCCTAGCCAACCTCTGTGCTGCATTAGAAAAATAAATTTTCTTTTTTCCATTCCCAATGATAGGTGCACATCATTTAAATTTTGTGAAGCATTCCATTTTTTACACTATGATGTAATTTAAAGCTGTATCATATGTAATTTAATGTTTATTTATGTATAAAAATTATTGTTTTTGTTATAATTTATTGGTTACTTATTTTTTGTATATATTTATTATGTATCTATTTTGGTGGATTAGTTGGCCATGAATTCTAATATTTTATAAATATCATGAATATAGAAAATTTTAACCACCACTATTAAAATAGAAGTAATATTAACTGCCATGAATAAAATAGCGGTGGTTAAACCCATCATAAAATATGGTAAATTTCTAAATTTATCAGTGGTTTAAACCACTACTAAACTTTTTTATCTAGAAAAATCACCATTATTCATAAAAAACCATCACTACATTTTTCACTATAGAAAACTACTGCTAATTAAAATAAAATCATCACTAGATATAAATTTTATTAGTAAATAATGAAACCCTCAGGAAAAAGAAAAAGAAAATAATATTCAACAAAACACCATTTCACGATAGTTATTCAAAGAAATCATTAAACCATTTAGAGGCGATTAAAACCGCAGCTAAATCCAAAAAAACTTCCACTATTTTTTGTTTTTACTATAGTGTGGGGGGTCATTTCACCACGGTTCTTTAGATTGTGTTGTGGGAGTCTTGGCCGATGATTTCATGTTTTTTTTTCATCTTTGGGATCATTGTTCCATGGTGAACGGTGGTTCTTTGGGTATAAGGGAGAAGTTTAAGGTTTGCATTATGATTCTCGAATGTTAAATTATTGTGGAATGGCTGTGTTTATTACATCACAAACTTCTTTTCTTTTATTGAAATTAAATAGGTTTTACCCCTCAATATATGAGGATATTATGTCATAGTTTCTGAATCATGGCACCATTATGACGTGATCAAGATCATCATGATTTGATGTTATGTTTTCCAATATTAATTATAAATTCATGTGATCTCCCAAATTATCTCCATTTTCTATGATCTCCTTTGAACCCTAAGTGTCCTTTGGCTAGGTTTTGGGTGTTTATGGTTATCCCTTGGTGGATTTTAGCGCTTAACTTTGAGTGATCAATCTCTCATGATCCAAATTGATTTCCTCTCCTATTATTCCTTGTTCCTTATTCTAAGAGAGATTGTGGAAAAAATATTTGTTTAGTTTTAATTATTATTGGTTTATATTTTAATGAGGTTTGGTCATGTATATGCTTTGTGGTGGATCCTTGTGGATTTGTTAGCTTTGATTAGCGTTCCTCCACATTTTTGGGAAGTGGATGTTAATGCATTGGTTGAGGTAGGAGGTTCGAGACTTCTCTTTTATTATTTATGTGTAAATGTGGAATTATCATGCTTAAATTTTCACTGGGTGAATGGTTAGAATTAATATAATAAATATAAGGAATCAGATTAAGGAAATTAAAAAGGAAAAAATGACTTGCATGTTATTTATATGATTTCTATGTTATTTTCATCATACTGTTTCTTTTTTTATTTATATGTGTTATTGTTAAACCATTATTTTTGATTTTAATATGCCTCATCATCATTCATATTTGGTTAAATGCTTAAATTTGGTTATTTTTGTGCCCATGGTTGTGAAACGCTCCCCTCAGGAGTCCATGACATGTCTATAACATGCCCATTGCTTGGTGTATGGTTGTTACAGGCTGAGATTCACACATTGAGGTGTGCGGAGCTAAAATTGTAGATTATAATAAGGATATGATCTCCTCTATGACATGGTTCCTTTTTACATGGAAAAGGGGTGCGATGTCCCCAGGAAGAAAACCATGATGGTGGAATTCCCAAAGCAAAAAATATTGTGTCTTCTTATGAGCACAGGTGACTAAACCGCATGACCTATAACTAGTATCAGATATAGGGGAAGCTTAAAATGCCCCTTGGGTCATAATTAGGGGGATTTTATTGCACTTAAGGTTTTGTAGTGCTCCCCTCAAGAGCCTGTAACCTGGTCACAATAAGCTTGGTGTTTGGTGTGCATCTATTACAAGCTATGAGTCCCACATCAAGGAACCATGAGAACATGTTGAGACTAATAATAAGGCTATGTGGTCCTCCCTAACACAAATACTTTTTCTATGGAAAAGGTTTTTAATGTCCTTGGGTAGAAAAATACGGTGGTGGGATGCCCAAAGCAGACAATATTGTGTTAGCTTGTTAGCATAGGAGACTCGACCGCACGACCTGTACGAAAATTATTATGGCCAGTGGTTGTTTTTATTATTGTATTTGTTATCATAGATCAAGTTAATGATAAGTGTTAAATTCAACAATATTTTAGGTGAAGAAGCGTGTATCCATACATGGAGTATGTGAAGCTACTGTCTATACTCTAATATGAAATGATAAGAGGAATTTTCTACTTCTTATAAAGATCTTGTTAGAAGTGCACATAAAATTCCATACATGTGATGCATGAATAATACATGCATATGATGCACATGGATTCCATATCCACTCTCAAATAGTTTTAAATCATTTATGATCCATAGGATGAATCATACTAGTTGGAAGACATGTATTCATTGTATCTATTTAATGAATGAATATCAATAGGATGAAATGCTCGGATTCCATGCGATGGAACCCAATCCATTAAGATATGTAATACGCTCTTCATTTAAAGAAGAGAATAATGTAAGGTTATATATGATGATGTGACCCTCTCCTGTTTTTTTGATACTTGTGATCCACTACCATACCCATATTCTTCTTAAAAGTCAGTTCATCATTCTCAATGAAGGAGTTAACACTCTTTTTGGTTTTTGGGTATCCTTTAGATATGATCAAGGACCCAAGTGCCCAGTTTACCCCCTCAAAGGCAGGAAGCATATTTTTACTAGTTTAGTGATCATTATCAAGAATTATCTTCATGAAGAGAAAATGGAAGTTGCTATAATGGCCGAATACCAGGTGCTCTATTTTATGAAATATTTACATGTTTGATTTCTTGAAGAATAGAATGCCTATGTTTGGGTTGTATTTATCTACCATTGATCCTTAGATGATCATAAGTAACCCAATAGTGGTATTAGAGGAATTTTATTCATGAATAAAACAAGTTTAAATCTCTAGTTTTGAGAAAATTGTAACTGGAAAATGAATAACAACAATATCATAAAACTGTTATAGGGTAATAGACCTTTATGTGAGCTATGAAAAAGTAAACATGATTTACCCTTACATAGTAAGGCTACATAAAGGTTATACCCTTACACGATCCATCTAAGTGAATTTAGATTAGCCTTTAACCTTATGAAAGGAGGGAACATAAGAGTATATGTAAAGGTAATTGGGACTTTACCTTTATGCGTAAAGGTAACCAAAAGGCTTACCATTACATGAAAGGTTCATGTAAGGGTAGTCCATTAATTTTCCCGCTCACGTAAAGCAAAACTAGAGATTATATATACGAAAGGGGAATGTGTAAAGGTATTACCTATATGAAAGGGGTTTTACATAAAGGTAAAATAGATATTACATATATGTAAGGGGCATGCATAAAGGCATCACCTATACACTAGGGGTTCTTCATAAACCTATTACCCATACATGAGGCACTACGTAAGGGTTGTTTCCTACTACCCCTTATGCGTGTTAGCACTATGTGCGAGTCTTACCCTTATAAATAGAATCTATATCAAGGCAGAGGGTAGTTACACTTATACAAAGTGTGTGCATAAGGGTAAAGGGACGATAACCTTATGTAGAATAAGGATTCTTCATAGGGGTATGAATTTTGTTAAAAAGTATTTTTAACATTTTAAATGTTTCTATGGTTTATAAAATGTTTATAAATCAAAATAACACGTATTTTTGGACATTTTAATTTATAAGGAATTAATTAATTAATTATAAAATCTTTATAATTAATTAATTAAATGTTTATAAACCATTTTTCTAAATATTAGAGGTTAATATTAAATACACATTTTTATCAAAATTATATGGAATGCTTTATGATCTAGAAATAAAATTTTTATTTAGAAATCATAAATGGTAATTTATAAAGTTCTTTTAAATTATGAAATAAGGAAAAAATATAAAAGGTTTAGAATTAATTATGAAATTATCATAAATAATTAATTTTAAATTGTTCAAATTTAAAAAGGGGCCTTATTTGAATATTATTTTAGCATAATAATTTTTTTGATCATTGATTTGATCAAAGGTTTGAATAATAAAAAACTATGATATTTAGATCATATAAAATGTTTATATAATAAAGATTGAATTATAAATTTTTTATGATTCATGAGATATAATATAAATTCTATATGATACTAAATATGAAAGAGTTCATATTTAATTGAATGAAAATTATTTATATTCATGTTTGAGATAATTTATAAAATGTTTATAATTATAAATTTTATGAAATGTTCATAAATGTATATTATTTTAGAAAATAAATAAAATATTTATTTATTTTTCAAATTTCTTTGATATTCCTGTTTAGTAAATTTTTATGAAATATGAATATTGTGTATGCCTATTTATATGATAGATTTAGTATATTATAGATACTTTCATATCATTCTAGGTTCAAAATTACAAAATTTAGTTTTCAACTACCTTGACCTTGGTTTGATTTTAAAGTTATGAGCTTGAGACTAGTTATTGGGTATAGTCTGTGAAAATTAGGTGTTAGAATTTTCATGAATTGAATTCTCTATTGAGTAAATTCTCCATGGATAGAAGGAAATTGGGGTCTAACCACCTACTAGCCTAGAGGATATGCCTTGTCTATAAAGGCGAATGGGGATAACTATCTATCATTCTGGGCTTACTCATGTGAATATAATCAATCTCATATAACTCCATGCATTCATATAAATATTTCATATACCTTATGTATATGATGCATTTGGATATGTATGAATATACCTGGCTTCTTTTTTTGGGTGAGTAATACAAACTTATGGATTGTATAAAGAGTTACACATTAATTTGGTGTGAACACATTAATTTAGAGGTTGGAATAGGGATTAAAAAACTATATTTTTGGAATCATTCATACAAAAAATGAATAAAACATGAGAATATAATGATTACATAAGATGTAATATTTATAAATTTAATATTCATATGATGTATATTAAATTGGTGAGACTAAAAATCCTTAAATACTAAGTGTGAGATTCCTTCCAAAGTGGAATTGTCAAGATATCGATTATCCAACTAATTAGTTTCATGCTATATCTTGGTTCCACTGTATTATCATGTAAGAGGTAATAAAGTAATAAGTGAAACTATATTGTCTTGCTAGGTAGTTTCATGCTTTTGCCTAGTTCCCTCGGATTGTATAATGTTAGATTGTTTTTGAATTTTTCTTTAGTTAACACTTAGATGGGAAGCCCTAATGTTGAGGATACCATAGGAATAGAGTTAATAGAATATATATGTTGGATTAGGATAAATATTTTTCCACTAAACCATCTAAGAGTCACAACTATTGTGACTGGGATGACTCCCTACCTAAATAATTAAGTGGTGAGATGAACACCCTAGTGGAATTATTGATTAATGAAATATGGATTTTGGATCACTAGAAGGATATGATGTTGGGGTTCATCATTTTTAGTGGGAGAAATTTTATTTAAATCCATTAATGAAAAGATATAATACATGATACCCACCAAATGATATGTATTTGTTATAGATTATAGAATACTTAATCAAAATCATATTGATATCATTAATAGGTATGAACTATAATATAGTTAGAGGTTGGTATCTATGATTGATAAGTATTCTCAAGGAGAAAAATTCAGAGTAACTAAATTTGAATGTTATTGAGATAAATTCTACTAACTCTGAATCATGGGTATTTGTTACTGGGTGTGCATCACACACTTGTACTGATAAAAACAGACTCAGAGATAGAAGAGAATTGATAAAGGGTGAAGTAGATCTTCATGTAGGTAATAGAGAAAGAGTCACTGAATTAGAGTTAGACATTTATGATTTGATTTTATCAAGTGAATTGATCTTAGAATTTTTTTATATTATGTTACCACCATAAATATGAATTTTATTTTTGTATCTTGTTTATACAAGATGAGATTCTCATTCATTATAAAGAATAAGAATTATTCTATATATAAGGATGAAATATTTTTTGGGATTGGAAATATAATAAATGGTTTATATATTATTGATATAGATAATACTATTTATAAAATTTAGAATAAAAAGTATAGGGTTGATTATAATCCCACTAACCTTTAACATTATCACTTTATACATATGAATGAGAAACAAAATCAAAGACTTTATATTGATAGATTTTTAGATTCATTATATTATGAATCATTTGATAGATACAAATCTTGTTTATTGGAAAAAATGACAATGTAATATTTTGGGGGAAAAGGAGAGATGGCTAGTGGACTATTGGATCTCATACATAGTGATGTATATGGACCAATGAGTGTACAAGAAAATAGTGGTTTTAGGTACATTTTTACTTTTATTGACGAATTTAGTTGGTATGGGTATGTGTTTATAGTGAAGAACAAGTATAAGACTTTTGAAAAATTCAAATAATTTAAGAAAAAATTATATAATCAATTACGAAAATTTATTAAAGTACTCTGATTAGATTGAGGTGGAGAATACTTGATCCAGGAATTCATAACTCATCTAAGAGATTGTAGAATCATTTCAGAAATCACTCCTCCAAGAACTCCACAATGGAATGATCATTTTTAAAGGAATAATCATACCATGTTGGACATGGTTTGATCGATTATGAGTTTATGTGACCTTCCTATCTCATTTTGGGGTTATTCTCTAGAAACAACTGTATTATTACTAAATAGTATACCATCTAAAGTAGTCATAAATATGTCATATGAGATATGATATAGGAAACATTCCAGTTTAAATTTATTGAGTATTTTAGGTTGTAAATATTTTTTTATATCGATTAGATTCAAAAAAACTTGATCACAAATTGGACAAATTCTTATTTGTTGGTTATCCCAAGGAAACCATGGGATATTTTTTCTATAATACTGCTTAGCACAAAGAGTTTATGGCTTGAAATGCTACTTTCCTTGATAAGTAATGCATGAATCAATGTGTCAGTGGGAGGAAAATTAAACTTAGAGAAGATAAAAACAAAAAAATAGGAATTTTTATTGAGATGCATGTTAATCCAGTTACAAAAAGAGTTTTAGAAGAAGAATTGACTCAAGTTACACAATAACATTGAAGGTCTTGTAGGATTTGTCCGGAACCTAAGAGATATGGATTTCTCATATCCAATGATGGTGAATTAAAATTCATAGAATATGATCCTACTTCCCATTGAGAGGCTATTGAGAGTTTTGATTATGATAAATGGTTAAAATCTATGAAATATGAGATGGAATCCATGTACAGTAATCAATTTTGGAACTTGGTGGATTCACCTGAAGGGGTGAGACCTATAGGGTTCAAGTGGGTTTTCCATAAGAAAACTGACATGGATGGTAGAGTGTCTACCTATAAATCATATATGGTGGAAAATGATTATAAATAAGTTCATGGTTGTGTTTACCTATAAATAACACTATCTCCATACCAACTCATGCAGTACTCACCAATGCTTACCGCCATACTCTATCTTATCCCTCAAACTGATCCTTTAATACCACTATGTCATGACCACCTCACCCTAGAGGTACCCCTCTCATGATAATAATAAGGGAAGGAAAATAATAATTTCATAAGCACACCACCAATGGGCCACGGGTTGTCGACTGCACTGAGGGTATATCATACACACAGATGGGAGGCATTACCCTATAAGAAGAATGAGGAATGAGAGATAAGATAAGATCACTAAAAAAATTATTCACATAATGAAAGTAAAGATAGATCTCAAAACATGAATGTAATGCCATACAAATAAAATAATAGAAAATAAAAATACAAGTAGAAAAAGAGAATACTTGGAAATGGCCTCGAAGCCCAAACAACTCCTGAACAAATACATAAGCTAGTAATGTATAACCTGATGACTAACTAGTACCTGTAGACCTAAAAAATAGTTTATATAGATATAGGGTGAGGATAATCGGTATACTTAAAAGGATACTCCCCACACTCATGTAAAAGATAAAGTAATAATTCTATATCTCACTGAATAAACTAGTGAAACTAACTCATCATCTAAATGGGTATACTAATTTCCCAGCTTCACCATGACTCCTTCACCAAGAATTGAATACAAGTAATATTATAATATAAAAAATAATATAAAAAGGATGGTACCCTAATACCAATTCCCTAGTGGTTATCCACTCTGCCCCAACGTCATCTCGAGCCATCTCTCTCAAATAAATGATCTTGCCCTAAAACACTTGGGAAACTGTAACATATCATGCACCCCATGCATCACATCATCATTTCATAAATAATCCCATCTCTAGATAGTAACTGAGTAGTTTTTGGGAGCCACTATATCCCATACGTTGTGTATTATACCTCAAGTCATCACATCCCATACACAACACACCTATAATAATCATTAAAAACTATATCTGAAGATACATATGTGTGAAATAACCAAAATACATTACAAATATCTATATACATATATGGAAAATGTAGGCATCATACATTCCAATATATAATACTAGGTATAGAATTATAAAATTTAGTTTTTATCTTCCCTAAAATCGGTTTGATTTTGAAGTTATGAGCTTGAGAATAGTTTTTTGGTATAATTTTTGCATATTAGGTGGTATATTTTTCATGAATTAAATTATCTCTTGAGTAAATTCTCCTCAGGTAGAGGGACTTGGGATCAGACCACCTACCAACCTCGAGTATATGACTTATTTGAAAGATGTATGAGGCTAGATATCTATTGTTTCGATCTTTCTCATGTGAATATTATCAATATCATATAAATCCATGCCTTTACATAAAGAGTTTATATACCTTATACATATAATTCATTTGGATATGTATGAATATACTTGGATTCAATTTTTTGGTGAGCAACACAAACTTGTAAGTTGTGAAAAGAGTTAAAAATTAATGTGGTGTGGTCACATTAATTTAGTGGTTGAAATAAGTATTGAAAAACTAAATCATTTGAATAATGCATACACAAAAGGTATATAACATGAGAATATAATGATTACATAATATTTAATATTTGTGAATTTAATATGCATATGATGTATATTAAATTAGTGAGACTAAAACCCCCTAAATAATAAGTGTGATATTCCCTCCAAAGTGGAAATTTTTAAGATCTTGATCATCCATCTGGGTAGTTTTGTGCTATAGTTGGGTGCCCTTGAATTATCTTATGTAAGGTAATAAAGTAATAAGTGACACTAAATTATCTTTTTAGGAAGTTTCATGCCCTAGTCGGGTTCCCATGGATTATCTAATGGTAGTTTGTTTTTGAAATTTTATTTGGGTGAAACATAGCTAGGAAGACCTTATGGATAGGATAATAGATGAATAGAGTTAAGTGAATCTATATTTTTGATTAGGATGAAGATTCATCCACTCAACTATCTAAGAGTCACAATTATTGTGACTATGATTATTCTTTACCTAAATAATTTAGTGGTGAGATAAACACCCTAGTAGAAACATCGCTTAATAAAATATGGATTTTGGATCACTAAAAGGATATGTTATTATGGGTTATAATTTTTAGTGGTATAAATTTCATTTAAATACCTTAATGAAAAGATATAAAATATGATACCCACCTATTGACATGTCTTTATTACAGATTATGGCATATCTAATCACAATCATACTTAAATAATTAATATGTATAAAATATAATATAGTTAAAGATTGGTATCTAGTATTGAAAAGTGTTCTCATGGAGAATCATTTAGAGTACTTGAATATGAATGTTATTGAGATAAATTCTACCAACTCTGAATTATAGGTATTAGATACTGGGTGTGCATCACACATTTGTGCTGAAAAACTCAAACTTAGAGATAAGATAGAATTGATAAATAGTGAAGTAAATATTCACATCGGTAATGTAATAAGAGTCACTATATTAGTGTTCATTACTTATGATCTGATTTTAACAATTATAATGATCTTATAACAGAAAAATAGTTATTATGATCCCACCATAAACATGAATTTGATTTTTGTATGTTATTTGGACAAGATGAGATTTTCATTCATTATAAATAACATGAGTTGTTCTATATATAAGTATGATATGTTTTATCGCATTGAGAATATAATAAATAGTTTATATATTCTTGATATGGATAATCCTATTTATAACATTAATAATAAAAAGTTCTGGGTTGATTCTTATACCACCAACCTTCATTATTGTCGCCTTGGACATATAAATGAGAAACACAATCAATGAATCCATAAATATGAATGGTTGAACTCAATAAATTATAAATAATTTGAAACATTAAAATATTTTTTATTAGAATAAATGAAAAGGTCACATTTTGTGAGAAGATGTGAGAGGGCTAGTGAACTATTGGATCCCATAAACATTAATGTATATGGACCAATGCGTATATATGAAAATGGTGGTTTTAGGTATGTCATTACTTTTATCGATGAATTTAGTTGGTATGATTATATGTTTCAGATAAAACACAAGTACAAAACTATTTAAAAATTCAATGAGTTTTAGAATAAAGTATATAATCAATTGGGAAAAAGTATTAAAGTCCTCCGACCAGATCAGGGTAAAGAATACTTTATCCAAGAATTCATAACTCATTTAACATATTGTGGAATTGTTTCACAGCTCATTCCTTCTAGAAAACCACAATGGAGTGATGTTTTTGAAAGTATTAATCATACCTTATTGAATATGGTGAAATTGATGATGATTCTATGTGACATTCCTATCTCATTTTGGGGTTATGCTCTAGAAAAAATTACATTATTACTAAATCATTCACCATATAAAGTATTATTAAAGATGTCATATAAGTTATGATATGAGAAACGTCTCATTTTTTCTTTCATGAGAATTTAATGTTGTGAATAATTTTTATAATGATTCTCTTTAGAGAAAATTGATCACAAATTAGATAAATTCTTATTTGTTGGTTATCCCAAGGAAACTAGGGGATATTATTTCTATAATCCTATTGATCACAAAGACTTTGTAGAATAAAATCAAACGTTAATTAAGAATAAAAATATTAATCAATGTGTTAGTATGAGGAAAATTAAACTTGGATAAGTTTAAAACAAAAAAATAGGAATTGTTCCTGAGATTGAAGTTGATCCAGTTCCACAAAGAGTGTTTTAAGAAGAACCGACTCAAGTTATATAAGAAATTTTAAGGTATGGTAGTATTAATCATGAAACTAATAGATATTAATTTATCATGGACAATGATTATGAATTAAAATTTGTAGGATATGAACCTACTTCTTATTAGAGGCTATTGGGAGTTATAATTCTAAGAAATGGTTAAAAATTATAAAATATGAGATGGAATCCATGTACACCAAACAAGTTTGGAAATTAGTGGATACGATTAAAGTGTTGATAACCATTTGGTGAAAGTGGGTTTTCTACAATAAAAACGACATGGATAATAGATTTTCTACCTATAAATCACACCTTTTGGAAATTGGTTACAAATAAGTTCATGGTATTAACTATGAAGAGACCATTTCACTCCTAGTGATGATAAAGTCCATTCAGATTTTTCTATACATGTTATATCATTATGACTATGAGATATATCATATGGATGTCAAAACCACATTAATTAATGGGAATTTATCCAAGTATGTGTATATGATACATCCCAAGGTTTTTGAAGTTCCAAATGATACTATTAAGGTTTTCAAGTTATAATGGCCAATTTATGGATAGAAGCAAACCTATTGGAGGTTGAATATATATTTTAATGATGAAATCAAAGAGTTTGGTTTCATAAAAAATGTATATGATCCCCATCTATACAAGTGACATAGTGGAGTTATAATAGTATTTATGATAATTTATGTAGATGACATATTGCTTATTGGAAATACCAGCCCGACAATTCACACTGTGAATATATGGATGGGTAGATGTTTTTCAATGAAATAGATGGATTAATTAGATTATATACTCATTATAAGGATATATAGAGACAAATATATAATTTTTTTAGACCGAGTTAGAAAATATATATTGGTAAGGTACTAAATAGGTTTAACATGGATAAATCCATGAAAGAGTTTTTACTAGTGTTTCATGGCATGAATCTTAGGAAGATTCAATATCCCTATAAAGAGGAAGAAATGATGGATATGATTCATTATGTGTCCACCATATAATCTATCATATATTACATATTGTGAACTCAACCAAATATCTCATGTTATTTGAGAATAACAAGTAGATACCAATCCAATCCCAGTGAAAGTCATTATATTGATATGAAGAAAATACTTATATAATTAATAGGGACTAAGGATATATTCTTTTTATTTGTAGGAGAGGATGGGCCTTGCGTAATGGCTTACATAGATGCTAGTTTCCAATCTGAAAAATATGATATGAAATCTCAATCCAGATTCATGTTTTTTCTAAATGATAGAGTAATTAGTTAGAAGAGTTCCAAAAAATCCACCATAGTAGACTAAAAAATAGAGGAAGAGTACATCACTGCATTAAATGTTGCAAAGTAAGTTATTTTTATCAAGAACTTCATTTTTTAACTTGTAGTGGTTCTTAGTATTAAGGGAGAAATCAATCTATATTATAAAAAAATGGTTTTGCTACTTAGGATAAGGAAACCTAGTCTCATCAAAGGACCAAACATATCCTTTTTAAATATATGGGAGATAGTTCATAAGTGCAATGTAAAGATTAGTTGGGTGGATAATCAGGACAATGTAGTAGATTTGATGATGAAACCATTATCAAAGAAACAATATGAGAGACTTGTAGAATATCTGGGTGTTAAACACATGAGAGATTGGTTATAATGGTTTCAAATGTATCATGCTATTATAATAAAGAAAATATCCATGTATCATTCATTCATATATACTGAAATTTATTTTACATGAATGGTTGAATGATAATATACCCTCAAAGTATGAATTTGAGTTCTCCATAACTAAAGATCATTACATAGTATTATGGGTTATAATGATATGATATGGTTAGCATGAATATAATCTTGTACTCAATATAAGGTTTTGTATGCATAGTATGAATAATAGATTCATGAGGTGATAAGTAAAGACTAATTACTTAGATTGATCCGCTAAAGTATATCTCATGGAATATCACACATTAATCAATATATTTAGTGGTGTATACTTATCACCATAACTTCTTACTTGAGGTTGGTGAGATACCTAGTATGAGAACATTCATACTTTAACACCCTACTCACACAAGTCAACATGTTTACTTAGCTAATATGGGGGTGTTTGGGCATGTTGTAGATCATATCATCAGTTGGAGCACAACTAAGATGGTATTTTTCAACTTTTACAAAAAATTAAAGACATATAGTCCTTTATTGAATTATACTAAAGGAATGCATGGACATGCTTAGTTTTTTCACATATGATGTGTTCAACTACTTGGATAAGTGACATGTTATGTACTTATTAGATACATGGATGATATGTAATGTATTCTTCAAGTTGGTCAATATTTTTTATAGTATCAATAAATAATGAGAGTCTAATAATAGATTGATATGTTCCATGTATAGTGGTCACTAGATGTCATAGAAAAAGGGATTATATAGGTATATATATAATGTATATGATACATCTTGTAGTGGGCATGTTCATATAGAGATATGAGTTTGTTTGATGGAGATCACACCAGACCCCTTAATAGCTTGAGTAGAATTGAAACTTTTCTAGGGGACTCTCTTTTCTTATGTATATAAAATATGGACTTAATAGTTGTTTTCAACACTTCTAAGTCCTATAGGGTCACACATTTAGACCCTTGGATGTAACATCCCAAGTAAATAAAGAATAATACATTTTCATAATTATTAATATTTGTAAATTAAATATTAATTTTACTTTAAAAAGGATTATATGTTCTATGGAGCACCGGATACGCAACAACAGGTTTATTTGAAATCTTATGTTGCACAAAATGCTGAGTCATACTAAAAAATAATAATATAATATTATTTTAAAAGGTAGTTAATGCATAGCTGTTGTATTGGAGGGAATGAATAGAACTAGCTACAATATTATTATACATGTTTTTTAAATGTTTTTATATTTATCCAATAAAAGTTAGAGGTTTAAAATGTGAATGAATCTAATTTTAAGCACAAATAGTCTAATATTCTTTAAAAGGTAAATTTACCACCTTTTGATGGAGAACCATATTTAAATATAGTTTTGGTCACTTTTATATGTTCTATTTGTCAAAATAAAATTCTTCTTTAAAATTGGGACATCAAAATTTACTTTGGGTAAATTTTTGGTATTTTTCTGATAAAATTCATTTTTTTATGAATAGTGAAAATACTGTATTTTAATTAAAAAATTCCTTTTAATCTAATTTATTTATATGGTTAGATTATATTATTAATTGGTTTTAAAGTTTAATTAGATTATATTTTTACCATTTAATACAATGTTGGTCATTATAAGCAATTTCACTTTGAAATTGGACATAAACAACTGTCAATCTTTTGATAGTTATTATTTCTTAAAAACACGTTTTTTGTTTTGAAAACAGGAATTAATTTTAAATTAATTAATGCAACTTATATGTTTTTAATTTGATAAAATAGACATCATTTTTTAATTCTTAACATCAAATATATCTTAGGCTGAAGTTTTGGTATTTTTTTAAAAACCTTTAATTTTTGATGATTAGTGAAAACACTTAGTAGTAGTTAAAAAACCGACTTATTCATTTAAATGAAATTTTACTTCTTATGTGAATTTAATTTTGAAAATCCTAAATACATGGTTGTTATTATTATGTAAAATGTGGTTCAATAAGATGAAAATATTTTTTATGAATAGTAACTTTTGACTTTTATTTATTGCGGTTAAAGGTAAATAGGGTAAATCAAGGTAAAAATAATATTATAATAATATTTAATTACCCTAACATGTATCCTAATCCTATTGGTTGATACATTTCCGACCATGGGAATACTTTGGTCGATTTTGGGAGCCCGTAGAGCCACTTAAGAGTGATAATGACACTTTATATTAATTAATTTAAAGTAATGACAAAAATGACATAAACATATATCTTTTAGTAAATAAATTTTTACACGGGGTTATATAAGTTATATCTTAGACTGAAAATATTAATTTTAAATCTAAAAATATTTTCTACATTATGATATTTTTTTTATAATTTTTAGACATCAAATAAATAAAATATTTATAACACAATAATGATGCAGTGTTTACCTCATTAATGAATGATTTAAATAAATAAGATTATAAAATTTAAAACAATATCCAAAACTAGTAAAATTATTATTGGATGATTTTATTTCGAACATGAGTCATCTTATATTTGACTTTAATAAGTTTTGAACCTTTAGAATTCGAAAATCATTATATAATAAAATATTATTTTCAAACTTTCTTAAAGAGCCCCTCCCCACCTTATAAAAATCCCTCACCTCTATACCATTACTCACACCTCTCATGCCCCTTGGCTCATCCAAAATCTACTTAAATAATCTCTCAATATCCCTCTATTCCACCTAGAATCCTTACCTTAGGTATAAGGCACTTCAAGAAATCCTTTTGGTTCAAACCAAAGGGAGTTACCCGATTTAAAGGTAACGTCTTCTCTTAAATTATTTTGTTTTATTTTCCTTCTCCAACCCCATAAACTCTCTTTATTTATTTATTTTATAAAAACAACAGTATCTTCAATATAATAGGATGTTTATATGATATTTATTCTAACTACACTTACACACACCTCCATCTAATGGGTAAAGAACATACTATTTCTGTGGACGGCGAACTACTGCCTCACGAAACGATGATTGTTCAATCTTATCCTACCACCTCCTATGGTGGCCATTAAGATGTAACTGTATTTATATGTGATATATATTATATTTATATTGTATTTATGCCTTTTTATTTTTCAATTATATTATACCTTTATGGTTTCCATAATGATAAACGCGATAATTTTATTTGAGGAAATGCGGACTGCCACCCCCTCAAAGTGATATGACTCGTTCATGCCATACATGGAACATATAAAGGATGAAGTTAATTAAATTATATATGATATTATACTGGAAAAATAATATAACTATGTATCATTATGTTTTCATTCCATTAAAATATGAAATAGAAATGAACGTAGCGTTCATGCGTACGTAGGGCTTACCGTCTCTATGAACGGTGCATTTCATTTCTTATCTCCAAATGTTATGTACTATTATAAATACATATATATAATGGATATATATGATATATATTATATCTAAATCATGAATATAATTCTGGATATAATATAATTTTGACCACATGAACAAATTTTAATTATAAGAAGTTCATTTTTGACTCAAGTACCAAATATCAACAAAATGACCGTTATTAACTTAAATGATTACATAATGTTTATAACATGGTAATAAGTGATATAAAAGGAATAATAAACTTGAAAAATGTTCTTAATCAATTAGAAATTATCTTTATTTTATTATTAAGGAGATTAAAGAACGAACGGGTCAAGTCAGACATGAGGTAAGAGAATTCATCTCAATCTTCTTTCATTGAGACATATTTTGATTTCTACACGAATTTCTTTTATACGATGTATAAAACCCTTTGATTTCTATGAAGGTGGTAAATGTGAATGTTTCTCCTAAGATATTTAGGGAATATACTGTGATGGGTATTCCAAATGTAACTCCCTACATATCTGTGAACGTTACAACATAAGTATATTATGGATGCCACAAGTTACCTTTATGATTTGTGATTACTATGTGTTATTCATAAATCTTATGATTTTATGAGGTATGTTAAAGAGCTTATGTTATGTATGTTTGGATGAAATAATTTTTTCTTTCTTTGTTTTATAACCCTTACCGAGCTTTTTATGCTCATCCCAAGTTTTGAAATGTTTTTCACAGGAATTAAAGATGAATAGGGTCAAGGATGGGATCAAGGAAAAGTCATGTGGTCTAAAACATGGAATTAGACATGTCTCTTTTTTTGAAGAGTTTTTATTTTATGAAAACAATAGAAACCGAGTATAAGTGTATACTTTGTAATTTTTGAGATTCAATGTAATAGTTATGAACTAATTCTGTAAAACTATAAACCTGAAAAGATCCTCAATGTTAATTATCCATTTAATTCAAGATTATGTAATGTTTTAAGGTCGGGTCCTTATATTGGATAAGGATAAAATTTTGGACAAAGTGTTTGTTCAAAATAAAGAGAGTTTTATGAAAAAAAATATATCCAAAAGAGTTTGGATGGACTCATAAAGATTTGAGAATTTTTTAATAAATTCCTTGCAAGATTTTAGTTCAAGTGGGAGATTTTTGGAAGTGTATATAAAATACCATACATACGATGCATGGTGAATACATGCACATAATGCATACAGCTTCCAGATCTACTCCTAAATAGTCTTACATAATTTGTGATTCATATTATGGATAAAACTAGTTGAAAGATATTAATTCATTGAAGTTTTTCAAATAATGAACATAAATAGGTTTAAGCACTCAGGTTCCATGTGATGACACATGAGACATTATGATTAGTTGATTCTCTTCATTTCATGAAGAACATTGAGTAAGGTTGTATAAGATGATTATATCCTCTCCCATTGTGTGTTAAATACTTACAAGCCATTATCAAACACATATTCTCCATGAAAGGATTTTTATAATTCATAATTAAGGCACTATAAACCCTTTCATATTTTAGGTATCCTCTTGATATGACCAAGGATCTGAGTGGTAGGTGTACTCCCTCAGAGGCAGGAAGAATTTTTACTACTTTTGTGATCATTATAAAGCATTATATTCTTGAAGGGAAAATAGAATCTGTTTCAATGGATAGATACTAAGTACTATATTTTATGATATATTTATATGTTTGATTTATTGAGGAATAGATTTTATGTTCTTAGGTTGTTTTCTACTGCCTATAATCATAAGATGATTAAAAGAAACCCATTATATTTAGCTGATCGGATTCTAGGTAGTTACTAACACAAATTATATTATTTTATATGTTGATATTAATAGAAGAACATTTCATGTTTTTATGTAAGTATTCCAGTATTATCTACAAAAAATTAGATACTTGAGATCCAAGCTCGCTACATGGGGAGATTGAAGACTTGTGTTCTAAGTGAGTAAAAATCAAGCTAGTCTGTTGGAGAAGTCATCCCAGTGTTCCATTTTCATTAACTACTAAAATGAGTGTTTGAGAACATATATATATGGTTTTATAACTACAAAATATTTATTGATATACTTTGAAGGAGCCCTATGCTTAATTAAAGAAGTTGAAAATTTAGAGTTTAAAGTGGAAATTTGGCTAAGTCTTCCCATCGTACATGTGATTATGCTCTAGTGTAAGTATCATATACCTCTATGTAAGTGTAATTATTTGATCTAAATAAGTGTTATTATTAGAAGAACATGTCATGTAATGACTCAAGAGGACATCACAGGACAAATCAGTACTGAATCATCTTAGGAGTCGGGTTCAAAGTGAAAGCTACTGGAGGTCACCAGAATGGGAATCGACTACAGCTACTGGAGAATATGAATCCATCATGGGATGCAGAGATGAGTATGGTTATTATGATGTGTAATTATGTGTTGGTTGAGTTGTCTAAATTTGTGTTTCTCTTGTTTGACTTTGTGTTTGTAAGTTTGAGCACCGGAATACCATAAACCGGATTTTGAAAATCAGAAAAAAATGATTTTGCGAGTCCAATGCCCTATTATGTAATGTAGTTATAGAAAACACATGAAATTATTTACTTTTTTGGGAATATTATATCCTATCATATTTAAAATACTATTAATAATCATAACCATAGATAATGTATCTTTTTAACAATGATCTTAGGATTAGTATATATTAAGAGTTATGAAAAATACAATTGACATAGGAAAAGGAAGTGAGGCCTCAACGAGTAGAATCATACCCCATGAATCACATTTATCAGAGCTTATTAGGGAGATATAATCTTTTGGATTTTACCTTTACTAAGAAAAATATTATATTCAACCACCACAAAACTTACTCTTAGGGAGTTTACTGGCGTAATAAAGGTCTATTTATCTCAAACCTAGAAACATGAATATGTATATTTTATTTTATATGAAAAAATTATTATATTTATTCCTTATTGATTTTACTTTATTAATGATTAAATAATGAGTTTGACAAAAATTCAATTTCAATACAAAAAAACTAGAATTGTATTTTTGGGTAATAAGCAATTTTAGCCAAGAAATTCCTTTTAAATAATTCATGAATTTAAAAAATAAATGATATTTTAATATTATTATTAAATAATATTTATTATTTTTATTTTAAGAAGTCAAAAATAATTTTTATAAGGGTCATAAAACCATTATTGTCAAAAAACTATTATTTTTCAATAAACCATGATTTTTATTTAAAAATATAAATTCTTATATTTAGATATTTATTTGAAGAAAATAAATATTACTTTTTGATTCATAATTTTAAAATTATTCAAGGGTTAATTTTTCATAATTTTCCAAGATAGTTAAATTTTCGGGTAAAAATTACATACAATATAAATATACAGTATGTATTATGACATCATAATTACTAAAAAGTTATGTAATATATTACATAAAAGGTATCCATGAAAATATATATATATACCCTTTAAAATAAAGTGTTTTTGAGATTATTTTATTAATTTTATAAAGCCTTTATGAATCCTCCAAAATCAATACTATATATTATGGTTTTAAAATCAATTCTTTGTAAACATGACTCACTTCCACATAACCAAGGGTATTATTTTAATGAGTTAGGTTTTTGGAATTATAAAATAATTAAAACCACTTATATTTGGTCAAAACCATGGTCAAAATCCATGGTAAGGTTTGTGGTTTTGATTAAATTATTGTATAGAGTCCAAAACCTAATTTTTGGAAATAATAAATAATTCCCCTCTCTTTTCCTATATAAACCCACCCAATATCCTATTACTATTCACTAAAAAACTTGAATATCATATTTAATCTACCATTCCATATCTATATCCCTACCAAGGTTCCCCCAATCTCTCAATAAGCTCCTCCTAATCTTTTGCAAACACCCTTTCAAGGTAAGGGATCCTCTCCTTCTCCTCTTTATTCAAACACATTTTTTATTGTGTACCTTATAATTTCCAATTAATAATGTTGAGATATATTTTACCACATACCTCACACTTTAATTTTTATTTCCAAATTATGTGATAACCCTTTTTCTCTCATTAAACCATTTTTTTAATTTTTAAGTACTACCATTATGCATCCAAAATTTCACTACCATTTTTCATGCCAAACGATTGTGAAGTGAATTCCCATACCCATTTACACTCAATATAATTCACATATATGTTCTTATAATTATTTTATTGGGGAGTTCCATGTATTTAACATATAATCCTCAATCATGGGTTTAATATATTTTAAAGACATTATTATGTTATATGATTCATGTGGAACACTTATGCATTTACAAGATATGATTATGATGGGTGCGTATAGATAACACTACAATGTATTGGGTAATGTTTTAGTCTCATGATATTACATGTAAGGTTCAAGATAGGTTATAATAAGCACAATATGTTATAATTTAATGGTGGTTAACCTTGACCTATTCTTATGATTTCATGTTTTAAGATATTTTCACATTCCCATGTTGCCTTTATGCTATCATGTTATATCATGCCTCATTATTCATGATTATGATTTTGACCTCTTATATTACATTTTTACGCCTCTTGAATCTCATGTATTTATTTACCCTATTTAATTCTTTTTTTATTCCCTTATTATTCTTTATATCTCACCTCTTTATTATGTATGTCCCCAGGTTATCCCTTATAATGTTAGAAGAGCGGTGAAAATTTAAGAACATGTTAAGAAAGTTTTCAGAAAAGTTATTATATCCCAGTTTTATAATGTTATGTTATATAAATAATCTCTAAAATACACTAGTCATATCAATATTTAGGGTTTTATTAAGTGAAAATTTATATAAGAAATCATGAATTAATTTGTAATAAAGATATGGGTTGTCATAATTAATATTTTAGGAAAGTATAGTTATTTTTGGGATTAAGATTTAAAAACTCTAGAGAAAGCCTTAGGGATAATACCAAACATAGAAAAAAATCCCAATTTTTTTGGTAAAGTATAGATTATGTGGTTTCCAAGAAAATATATCTATTTCTGGATACTACAAGTGTATGTGTCTATAACACAAATATACCTAGGGGTAAAAACCTTGAAAACACTGTATTGAGTTTCAATCGACCAGGAACTGGTGCATGACAATAGGTCTTTCTGCATACCTATTTTGAAACTCTAGAGGTATATTATTTGGTAAATTCACAAGATCATTATAAACAATTTTTAAGGGAAAAAATTCCCATAATATTTTATATTAGGAAATAGACCACAGATAACATAGATTTAATTATAGAAATTCACAAGCTAAGGAATGTATGTAATTTATGAGTTATCCCTTTAATGTTCATAGTTCCCCCTTTTGTGTTTAGTAATTTAAAAATTATCATCCCTAAGTCTATAAAGTAAATGATTAGAATCAGAATCAAATAGTGAAAGGAAGACTTATTTTTCATGGTTCTACGCATTCTTTTGTATCTCACAAGTTTAGTATAACTATTCAAACAGCACCACAAACCATGTAAGTAGACCTATCAGTGAAAAAAATGGGTGAATTATTTCATCCCAAGTATATAACGCCTCCCTGGTCTACATATGTAGGATGAACTTCCTAGAAAACATTTTCATACTCACTTTAGTGGAATTCAATGCAATTATAGGTATGGATTGTCTTTCTTTATACAAAGCCAAAAAAAATTACTGATAGAAGGAAATCACCCTCTATATCACAAATATCCCTATGATTATATACAAGTGCAAGGAGGATAATGAAAGTAATTTAGTACTAATATCCCAATAATGGATATTATTTCCTTGTGAACAATCATATCTAGCTCAAATGATTGAGTCTAATGAAAATATAATTCTTTAAGACATGCCCATTGTGAGGGAATATGATGATGTGTTTCATAAATAATTGGCTAGTCTTCCTCACTGCTAAGAGGTTGATTTTTCAATCTATCTTATACCTAGAGCTTTTCCAATATCCAAGACTCCATATAGAATGGTTATTGTTGAACTTCAGGGATTGAAGAAAAAACTACAGAAGAATTTGGAAAAAGGGTTTATATGATCAAGTGCTTCACCATGGAGTGTAAAAATCATCTTCTTGAAGAAGAATACTGGGTCAATGTGCCTCTGAATTAATAATAACGAGCTTAAAAAGATAATTATATGGAAAAATTATCCTCTACCATGGATTTATTATTTATTAAATCAGTTATGTGAAGCCCAATATTTCTCTAAGATAGATCTTTGGTCATTATATTATCAAGTAAAGGTGAATAAGGATGATATCCCCAAGACTGATTTCCATATAAGGTACAAGCACTAAAAGTTCACAGTGATACCATTTGGAATCCTGAATAATCCAACAATCTTTAAGGATCTGATAAAAATAGTCTTTATAAATTACCTCAACAAATTTGTGGTAGTCTTTATTGATCATATTATTATCTACTCTAAAATCAAGGAAGAACATGAGGATCATTTGATTACTATACTGAGGACCTTATATAAAGAAAAAATATATGAAAAGTAAAGTAAATGTGAGTTTTGGTAGGAGAAAGTAACTTTTTTAGGTCATGTCATCACTATAAAAGGTATATATATGGATCCTTAAAAAATAGAGCAATTTAACAAACCTCTATGATGTAAATGCATAGTTTACTTGGATTATCTAGGTATTATCATCGATATTATGAAAAATTTCTCATGATTATCAAGCCCCATAACCAAGATAACTCATAAATGAGTCATTTTTTTCTAGAATGATGAATGTTATGAATGTTTTAAAGATTATAAGAAGAGGATAATCATTGCACCTGTGATCATATTACCCACCAATGGGGATGAATTTGTGATCTACAATGATGCATCTAAAAGGGATTGGGTTGGGTAGTCATAAAAAATGAAAAAAGTGACAGTCTATGCCTCCCAATAACTAAAGATCCATGAGAATAACTACCCAACTCATGATATATAATTGGATACAATGATCTTTACGATAAAATTTTTGAGGCATTATATATATAGGGAGAAGTTTAATATATATACTGACCATAAAATCCTTAAGTATATATTTAACAAAAGGATCTTAATATGAACCAATGGAGGTGGTTATAGCTAATCAATAATTATGATTTTTTAATCCATTACCATCATGGGAAATAAAACGAAGTTGTAGATTCTATGAGTAGAAAATATCCCACAACTCTATCCATAATGAATATTTCAAGGGATCCAATCTTCTTGGACATGGAAATGATGGATATAGGAATAATAAAAGGATATCCATACTACATTACTCAAGTAACTTCTCAACCACCCATTATTGAGAGGATCAAGGAGGCTCAAAAATATTATAAGTTTCTATAGAATATAGTAGAAAATATTCTAGAGTTAAACTTTATTGAATATGGAGTTATAAGGTTTGAAACTTGGATATGTATCCCATCAAAGTCAGAACTAAAGAGGGAACTTCTGGATGATGCACATAGCTTATCCTTTTATATTCATCAAGGAAGAAATAATATGTATAAACATTTAAAGAAAAATTTATGGTGGGATAATATAAAGAGAAATATTTTAGAGTTTATATCTTGATTCTTGGTATTCTAGAAATTCAAGGTTTAATGATAGAAGTATAAGGGTATGATGAAACCATTTCTCATACTAGTTTGGAAATGGAAAAACATAACCATGTATTTTGTTGTAGGAATTCCCAAGACACCTAAAGGTAATAAATCCATCTGGGTGTTAGTCAAACACCTTAAAAAGTTAACACATTTCATTTCTATAAGGAATATTTCTCTCCTGAACAAATCGCCAAGATATATATAAGAGAAGTGGTAAGACTGCAAAGAGTGCTAATCTATTTTGTATGAGATCAATATACAAGTTTTACCTTGAGATTTCACATAATCCTTGAACAAGCATTGAATATAGAACCGAGATTCAACACTAATTATCACCCTTAGATAGATGGTTGGTAAAAAAACCATTTATAATTTGGAAGATATGTTTAGATCATATTAAATTTATTTCCAATGATGTTGGGATAAACACCTTCCCCTAGTAGATTTCTTATATAAAAATAGTTTCTATTCAAGATATCAAATGGAACCTTATGAGGACCTGTATTGGAAGAGGTTTTAGACTCTAACATGCTAGGATGATGTTGGAGGGAATAAGTTGATTGGAATATATCATATCCAAGAGATGATATAATTGGTTCAAACCATTCATTTTCATATAAAATCTGCACAAATTCAATAGAAAATATATGCAAAAAATAATCAATGAGATCTAGAGTTTGATTTTAGAGAAAAAATGTTCCTTTATATATCACCATGTAAGAAATTCATGAGGTTTGGGAATAAGGGAAAGCTTAGTCTAAGACATATTCTCCCCTTTGAGATCTCGACCACATCAGAGCTATAGAATATCGACTATCACTACCACCTAACTTATCTCAAGTACATGATGTATTAAATTTATCCTTATTGAGAAATTAAATACCAAAAACCTCATATAAAATGAATCTAGAGGTGGTACCATTGGAGAATGATCTTTTATATGAGGAGTAATCAGTGAAGATATTATATCATCGAGACAAATATCTAAAAAACAAGACAACTCACCTGGTCAAAGTGTTATGGAGGGACCAAAAATTTGAGGAATCAACTTGGGAATCGTAATAGGTGATGAAATAGAAGTACCCTCATCTATTCTAGTGTATTAAATGATAATTTATAGGTTGAAAATTTTGGAGGAGGGGATAATGTAATGACCTGAACTTTTATAAATGAAATTCCCTTTGTGATTGAATTAAATGTGCTATCATGTAATGTGGGTATATAAAACACATTCACTTCTTTTTTTTGGAATATTATATCCCATTGGATTTAAAAACCATTAATAATCATAAAATTTGATAATATATCCTTCTAATAGTAGTCTTATGATCAATATATATTAAAGGTTATGAAAAATCCAATTGACATAGACAAAGTAAGTGATAGCCTCGACTAGTAGGATAATACCTTATGAATCCCATTTATCAGAGGATGCGAGGGAGTTAAAATCTTATAATTTTTCCTCAACCAATTCCAAGATGATATTAAATAAATAAAACATGAGAAAAACTATTTATGGGAGAAGTTCCAGCTCATCAAGATCAAGATCCAAACTATGTTCGCCGAACCACACTAAGAAAATATCACTGTCGCACAAATCACTCTTAGGGAATTCATTGGTGTAATAAATGGCTATTTATATCAAAACTAATGGCATGAATATGTATATTTTATTTTCTATTGAATAATTATTATATTTATTCCTTATTTATTTAAATTTATAAATTTATAAATATTGATTTTAAAAAAATTAGATTTCAATATGATAATACTTGAATTTTATTTTTGGATAATAAGAAATTTAAATTATTACATTCTATTTAAATAATTAATTAATTTTCAAAATAAATTAAATCTTAATATTATTATTAAATAACATTTATTCGTATAATTTTAAAAATTAAAAAATATTTTTTATAAGGGCCAGAATACTATTATTGTAAAAAACTAGTATTTTTCAATAAATGGGGATTTTGATTTTAAAATATAAATTCTCATATTTTTATTTTTATTTGGATAAAATACATATTATTTTTTTTGATTCAGCATGTCAAAATTATCCAACAATGAATTTTTCATAATTTTCCGAGACAATCAATTTTTTGGGTAAAAATCAAATAATGTATAAATATACGACATGCATTATGACATTATAATTACCCAAAAGTGATGTGATATATTCCATAAAATGTATACCTAAACAAATCTATATTTACCCTTTAAAATAATGTGTTTTCTAGGTTATTTGATTAATTTTATAAAGAATATAAATCCTAACCTATACTACATATTAAGGTTTTAAAATCAATTCTTTGTAAACATGAATCACTTACACATCACCAATGGTATTATTTTAATGATTTAAGTTATTGGTATTATAAAATAATGAAAATCAATCCTATTTGGTAGAAACCATTTGAAAAAACCATGGTAAAGTTTTTGGTTTTTATTACTTTATTGTATAGAGTATAAACCCAAGTTTAGGAAATAATAATGAACTCACCTATATTTTCCTATATAAATTCACCTAATAAGATCCTCCCAAGATTTTGGAACTACCCTCTAAAGGTAATGAATCCTCTATTTATCCTATTTATTCAAGAACCCTCTTTATTTTATGCCTTTTTATTTCCAATTCCTAATATTGGGATACGTTTTTAAACATCCCTCATACTGTCCTTTTGATTTACAAATGATGAGATACTCCTTTCACTCTCATTAAACCATTTTATTAATTTTTATGTACTGCCATTATACTGTTGAAATTTCACTACAATTTTTCATGCCAAATTATTATGAAGTGAATTACTATACCCATTTCCACTCAAGGGTATTCACCTATATGCACATATAATTATTTTATCAGAGAGTTCCTTGTATATAACCCACACTCATCAATCATGGGGTTAATAGAGATGAAATATATTCTTATATTATATGATCTATGTGGAACACTTATGCATGTACATTATATTATTATGATGGGTGCACCCAGATAGCGCTTTGATGCACCAAGTAATATTTTAATCTCATGATATTCCATGTAAGGTGAATGAGAGGTTATCCTAAGAACACTATGTTATGATGTATTATTGGTTAAAATTGACTTATTCTTACGATTCCAAGTTTTAATATGTTTCCAAATTCCCATGTTTCCTTTATTCTATCATGTTATATCATGCTTCATTGTTCATGATTATGATTTCCACCTCTTATGTTATATTGTTATGCCTCTTGGATATCATGTATTTCTTTACCATATTCCATGATTTGTTTATTCCCTTATCAGGATTTATAGATCACACCCTTCTTATGTATGTACCTAGGTTATCTCATGCTGTTTTAGAAGAGAGGTGAAATTTTAAGAGCATGTTAAGGAAGTTTTCAATAAAGTCATTTTATCCTAGTTTTTTGATGTTAGGTTATTTAATTAATCTCCAAAATACAACAGTAATATTTATCTTCTAAGATGTATTAAGTGAAATGTTATGTAATAAATCATGAAATAATGTGTAATAAAGATATGGGTTGTCGTATGGAAATTCGACAAAGTTAGTGTGAAATGACATCTGAGTAGGTTTCATTGTAACCAGTGTATGTGTTGTTGGAAGGATGCATACATGTCATTGGATATGGCATATGTGTGATAGACTAAGCGTAATTATAAAATTTCTTAGTGTAGGTCTCACTAAATCACAGTGTATGTGTCATTTGATATTTAGAGAAAATAGGAAAAGACACAAACTAAAAATGAATATTTAAAGATTTAATATATAAAAGAGAAATTTAAATGGGATGATTCTTAGACTATTCTCTATGGATTTAAACATCATAAATAATTGGAGTAGTGTGTGATAAAAGATTTGAATTAGATAAAAGTTTATCTTCAACCATGTAAATGGAAGATCAAAGATGGATAATAAATGGAGATCAACAACCATGTAAAGGTTTCTAGAGACCTATGAAAAGGTGGCTCAAAAAATATGAGGGCTATTTAAGGGCCAATTGTGAACTAAATATCCTATATAAGGGTACCACTGATGTTTTAAAAGCTATGTAATGGTAAAGGACCCATGTAAAGGTAATCTGTGATCTATGTAAATGTTACACTAAAAATTTGGACCTAAGTAAATAAAAGTTGAGTTCTCATAATTAATTTTTGATTAAGAAGCGAATTAACTCAACAGATGAATGAGTTAACATATATTGATCTAAACATAATTATGCTTTTAAGATCCATGATCCAAGAAGTTTTTAGGTTGATGAATGATATTTAAGATGAATAATATCACTATTATACTAATATATGATTTTTAGACGAGAATATTCAAAAATCATCATTTGATGATCCAAATGAAATAAAAACTCATTGTCCCTTGATATGTACATCAATGTTGAATATATCATAAATAAATTATGATTCATATTGATATTGAGTATTATGATATGAAAATGTGTTCGGGAGTATATATATTCAATGATAATTTAGTTTTTGAGTTTGTGAGTATTGTTCCATAGAAAATTTCCTCACACCATAAGAAGTAAGAAGATGAGATCAATATTGTTCAATAATAAAGAAGATTAGAAGAATATGAGGTGGAACTCAAGGCCTTCTAGAAGAATTTATAAGACTGCATTTAGTTGATATAGGGATGAGAAAAGAGATGGAGAAAATAAAAATCAAGGGCACTCTTGGAATTTCATAGGATATAATGGTTGGAGAGACAAAATGGAAAGAGGATAATGAAGTATCTATACATACAAAATAGGTTATAAGAAAATAGAATGAGATCATGGAATCAGTTTCAAAAAATATTTTCAAAATTTCAAATATATAAAATATTATTTTAGGCGACCTACATATAAAAGGAAAATTATGATGAGATAAAGAGTTGAAGAGGTCAGAATCCAAGAGATACTATGATGTTATATGTGAAATATTGAAGATCACTCTTGAGTAAGAAGATGATATTCCTAAGCCTGTACTAAAGTTGATGATCATTTAGGTATCAAACAAAAAAAATAATAAGGATTCATCCATCATTATGAGTTTAGTTCAGGTGATCTGTAGTAGTGATAAGAAGAATATAGATATGAGGAGAGACTAAATGTGATGATTCTATTTAGATCATTGATAATTTGATCCTTTTAGAGTTTAGTGATTAATATATCTAGGTTATAATATTTATTAGAAGTCCATGAATTTGAGCTATGAGCAGGAACCATATTTTATGCACTTAACTTTAAAACTTGAAGGAAGTCAAGGTCACTTTTAGGTGAGGAAGAAGATCATTATTTGTGGTTGTAGATATATACCTATTTAATAATGTTGATCTACTTCAATTATAGAAGGAATAGTTGAAGAGGTACTAGTGGGATGCTCGTATAAACATGTGTAGTGGGATTCTGTAGTGATCATTTGTGTAATATAGTGATCTCAAACTTTCATAATTTGATTTGTTTGGTTTTAGGGTGGTACCCAGTAAAATCCACTTGAATTTTATGATTTTATTTATATTAAAGAATCCATGTCTTGGATATCTCAACCATGTCAAAGAGTAGGACTCCCAGGAGGGTTTGGACCTTGTAAAAACAACCACGCATATTCACTTTACTTTATTGAATTACATGAAGTTATATACTAGGTTAAACATTAAAAGATCCAAATATATTATTTGAAAATATATTTTCAAGTAAAAAAATGGGTTGAACTATTTAAAGAATAAATTTAAAATTAGTAAACTTGGACAACACCTGATCCACTCCCCTCTTAGGTGTGTCTGAATGATCCTATTGGGTACAACAAGTGGTGATATAGTGTAGGTTTCCTCTAATTTAGATCAAATGTTCTATCATAAAGTGTAATAAAATATTTTGGTTCTTGATCAATTCTAAAAATATTTCCCAGTTTTTTATTTGAATATATGAAGTGTAGATTTCAAATTTTTGAAATAGAAGAGACTATGATGGAAGAATCTACTTAAAACCATATTAAAATAGATTTAGAAGTATATTCCAAGACTTTATTTAATATTAAGAATAAATAGTTCAATAATATGAGAAATGGTTCAATTAAGAAATAATAACAACCTCTAATTGAAATTATTTTGAGTGGTAAGAGCTCTATTAAATCTAATGGAAGTGATTAATCTAATGAATCCAATACAATCTATGATAAGGAATGTGTTGTAAAATCCATTGAAGAACTCTATTTTAAGGTTAGGTAATATATAACAAATATCCATAGTTAAGTTTTCATATATTTATTTTAATCCATCTAAGATTTCTATGATGATAAATTGAAACTTATTATTGATGTTGAAGAAATACAAAGTGAATTGGCTAGAAATTGGAAAAATGAAACTCTATCATCGAGGATTTGAAGTATAAGGATAAATACTTAAAAATTTAAATATAATAATTTTCAATAATTTAAGATAAATTTAAATTATACATGGATAAAAAAATATTATCAAAATATATGAGGATAAGATCCATTCTAAAGAATAATCGTTTAAATATGCTATTAGTGTTAAGGAAGACCAATTAGAAGTCAATGATAAAATAATCACTAACCTTGAAAATTATATAAAGGAAAGTAGAAAATTTTATGAATAACAACTTCAAAAGATGAAAAATTAATGGTAAGGTAGGTTTAGATCAATCAATATTGATAAAAATAATCTCAGCATGAAGTATTTATAATTGAATCTCAAATTGAGATCTAGAATCTACCTAAGTTGAGTCTTCCCAAGTAGTTGAGAAAATAAGTGTTTCCATGAAAACTTTATAAATTATTCTAGCATCCCAAAAGGCTCAGAATAGTGAATCAAAGAGTTTGAGATAATTTAGAGAATCTTCTACCTCAATCTCATGAAAAAAGGTAACTTGCTGCCTAGTTAAATTAGTTACCGTTGAATCATTTTTTTCTGAAAATATAAGAATAAATTTAAATTCTGTACTTGTGTGGAAGACCAAAAATACTATAAAATCAAAAAATAAGTCAAGGGAGGAATTGATAAATTACAATGGAATTTTGTTCCCAAATAGAGCAAAAAAAATTCAGATTTCATCTTAAAAACAACAGGGGTATCAAGATGAAAATATTGAAAAGAATAATAATAATTGGAATATGCTTGTGTTGTTGAAGAATTGGGGCTAGTGAAATTGATTTATAGAATAAATTGTTAGTATGTAAAATTTATAAAATTCCTAATCCAGTGGGACTAAAGTTAAATAAAGGAGAAAACCATGTGGACATAAGAAGACCTCATAAAATAGAATAAATATTCCTTTTAATAATATATTTGAATCACTTGGAAATTTATATGAGTTGTGAAATATTTTTAGTCTTTTATATTATGAATTATAGTACAACCCTTCCAAGTATCATAGATATAACCAAGAGAAAATGAGACTACTAAAAACTATAAAATAGATAAAGAATACAACCATGTCTTCCATGGGAGATGAATTTGTGGAAAAGGTCAATGAATCTGATCCTCCAAAGAAGCTAGTAAAGAAAGGTAATTATGGTGTCAAACCTATAGGAAATAATTTATTCTATTATGGTAAGAGATTCCAAATCATGATCCATTTCAAGATGGCCATACATCTCAATACAAAAAAGAGAAATATGTAATTAAGAAAGGAATCCATCCAAGAGAGATATTACAGGATTAGATTTTTGGTTGAAACTCCTGATGAAGAGTACAAGAATTTGACCAATAATGTAAAGGTAAAATTTGACGAAAATGTTTTTTGGAGGTGTAATAAGTTAGGGCATATAGCTACCTAGTGCATGACATGGATTCCCAAGAAAGAAAAGCTTACAAAGAATAAAATACAACCACCAATGAATCTTAGTAATAATAAGGTAGTTTTTATAAAGGATCCAAAACACCCACATAAGGTTGGTCATGTAAATAAGAAATGTCTGACAATATTTCTATCCACTTTGGAAGAGTTTAAAATATTTGATCATGATGAAAGAAAATAAAGTGCTATAATTTCTCAGGTGAAGAAGGTCATTCCAATTAAGATAGAAGTTTAAAATAATAATAACACCATTATTACTAAATAAATTCATATTTGGGAAATTAATGTAGGAGATATTATGAATAGTTATCAAAGGATTATAATTTTTAAGAAGAAGATGCATGGGTGGAGAAACAATTCTCATCCCCACTTCTCCAACTAAGAATTTGGAGATAATCCACCTTATTCCCATATCATTTTGATTATGATTAATCTAAAATAATTAATGGTGTTAATGAATGTATATCATACCTTGATGGGGAGATATCAAAATAATACCAATATACTAAAAATCAATCATTTTACATAAATCTAGAATTCTATAAAAATTTGAGGAAACCGATGATAAAGGTATAATATTTACTGTCCAATTACTATTTTTATTCATATTCATTGTATTTATCAAGGGGGTGTGATTATCTAACCAAATAGGGAACAAAAACATTTCACTTTAATATTTTTGATGTGTGTATTCAAGTGAGTACATGTTTATAAGATTTATTAAATATTTTTTCAAGCATCCCCCACTATTTTAAAGAAAAAAGTTAGTAACAATTGTGTTGATTTTATGAAAAAAATTTGATATCTAATTTATCAAATATTATTTTATAAAAATATTGAGTTTAGGTAGACTTAGGATTTTTTAGTTTATGGATTATTTCTAAGAGAATTGTGGTTCCACTTTATTTTTGACGATGCTTTATTGTTATGATTTTTTGATAATCACTTTCACTTAGTGAGTAGTGATTCTTAAATATTTCCTCCTCTTATGGAATGAAAGGGGAGAATTTGTTTTGGTATGATGATAATGAGACACCCTTCCTATATTAGTGGTAGAAATACAAGTATTTATCCTCCCTTACAATTTCAATCATGGCGGATAAAAATATCATTAACTTTGATTTGAATTATGTTTTGTCAAAAAAAAGGAGATATTATTATGCCCATATGTTGTGTTTGTTATTGTATTTGTTATCAAATATCAAGTAAAAAATAAGATATAAATTCAATAAGGTTTTGGGTAAATAAGTGAGTATCCACCCATGAAGAAAGTGAAGCTACTGCTCATACTCTGATGGAAAATGATAAGAAGAAGTTTCTACTACCTATAAAGTTCTGGATGATCAAATTATAGGAATTTTTTAACAAAAATAATGAGATTTTATTTTCTGATCTTCATGTAATTACATGATAGGTTCTTATTTAAGTGTTTTAGTTACATATACAACATATTAGAGGTTTGAGAGTCAAGAAGCTAAATGGGGAGATTAAAGACCTATGTTTTAAGTGACTAAAAAGTTGGATGGTATGTTTGAGAAGCCACCCTAGTGTTATATTTTCATTTAATTCTAAAGTTAGTGTTTTATAACACTTCTATGAAGTTTTATAAATTATTAATAGGATTTTATATACTTTTAAGGAGCCCTATTCTTAAATAAAGAAGTTATAGATTTGAAGTATAAAGTGAATATTTGGATATTTTTTCCCAATGTACATGTGATTCTACTCTATTTTAAGTGTCATATACCTCTATATTAGTGTTATTTTATGATATATGTAAGTTTAATGTTTATAAAATCATAAAAATTTGGTAAATTCATGAAAATGTAAGTTTGAAATGAGATCTACATAGGTGTTATTATGACCAGCACATGTGTGATTGGAGGGTTGTGTATATGTAATTAGTTGTAGGATATGTGTGACCTGAGAAGGAATGTGCATGATAGAATGAGTATAAGTGTGAAATTAATCTACACATGTGTCACCAAATTCCAACATACATTTCATTTCAAAGTTAGAGAAAAATGGGAAAAGTTGTAGATTGAAAATGAAGATTTATAGATTTAACATATAAAGGATAAATTTAAATGGAATAATTCTTAGACTATTCCTCATGGATTTAAATATAAAAAAAATTGAAATATTGTGTGATCTAATATTTTAATTAGAGAAAAATTATATTTAATTATGTAAAGATAAGATCAAATATATATGAGAAATGAAGATGAATAACTATGTAAAGGTAATTAGAGACTTATGTAAAGGTGACTCAGAAAATATAAATGTTATGTAAGTTTTAGTTGTGAAATACATAACCTATGTAAGGTTACTAAAAATTTATAAGATACATGTAAAGGTAATATAGGAGCTACATAAATATTACACTAAAATTCAGGACCTATATAAAGGCAAGTTAAGTTATTAAAATTAATTTATAATGAAGAAGAGAATTAATTTAGAAGATGCTTGAGTTACTCTCTATTAATATAAACATCATGATTCTTCTATGATCTATGATCTAATATTGGTTTATAGTTTATAAATCATATGTAATTTTAATAAGAACACAATCGTATTTATATATTATTTTCAAAAGAGAATATTTGAAAATCATCTTTTGATGATCAAAATAAAAGAAAAACTAGATGGTGCTAAAGATATAATTAAATGTTGAAATATCATAAAGAAAATGTGATTTCAGTTGAGTTTGAGTTTGATGAGATTTATTTTCATTCTTAAGTATGTATATTTAAGGATATCAAATCTACTGATTTTGTGAGTATTGCGCTATGGAGAAGTTCCTCATGCTGCAAGCTAGAAGTAGATGAGCTCATGCTAGTTCAATGACAAAGAAGATAAAAAGAAGATAAGGTGGAATTAAAGGCCTGTTAGAAGAATTTATAAGACTAAATTTTACCAATATATAAATGAGAAAATATATAGAGAAAATAAAAAGAAAGGGTAATCCTAGAATTTTCCAAGAGACAATGCTTGAGGATATAAAAAGTAAATAAGATTGTGAAGCATTTCCATGTGTAGAAAATGTGTGAAGAAAATAGAATGTGATCATAAAATATATTTAAAAATTATTTTATATATTTTAAATATATAAAATATTATTTTGGGTGATCTACATATAATAGGAAAATTATAGATAGAGAAAGAGTTGGAGTGGTCAGAATCCAAGAGCTGTTATGTTGTGCTGTGTGAAATATTGAAGAGTGTTTTCCCCCAATAGGTTAAATATTCTTAGGGGTAGGGGGTGAATCTCTGTATGATGAATAAAACTAATTCCCCTTCTTTATATTTTTTTTACAATTAAACAAAACACTCCTATATATTTCCTATATAAATGTATAAATAGAAATGGAAACATGCTTGAGACACAATGATTTTACTTTTTTACCCTAACGGCCTAGTCCATAAACCATAAAAAGTAAATGCGACAATATAACAAATCCACTATAGTGCACTACTATTAAAAAGTTTAGAGTAGAATCAATATCCCCCTTGGTTCACTATCAATCACATGTTGAAAGATCACCACTCTATCTATTGAAATTTACTCACTATTAGTTCAGTTAATATCTTTTGATTTTTTGAATTAATATTGTTTACACAACAATAGGTGTTTCATGAAGTTTATATTTCATCTAATTGATAAATTACAATTTACCATAGATATTAGGGGAAATTATTCCCTTGTTATCATAACATATTATTCCATGTATCCTTTATACACCTTTCATTCAACTTCCCAACTTTTCATGAAAATTTTCATTTTTATGTAATACACATCTTTCACAAGACTTGCCAAAATTTCCTGGAAATCAATTACTCATATGTAAACAAGTACCTTTATTTTTTTAAATGATGTTTTTATTAAGGATTCATGTAATAGATACATTCCCATAACTATTTCATGAATTTAGAGCCTTCAAATATTATTTGAGGCTTGCTCACTCTAAATAAAGGTAGGTAGGGACCCATTTATAGGAATTACCGAACCTTTACAGAACATACATGATTTCTAATGACCTTTAAATGAACTTATAATCTCATGTTCACACAAATCCATATTTATATAACTTTTGAAAAAAATTTCCATTCTCGTAAGCTTCTAAAAAACATGCCTCCTCTATCATTACTTTTCATGTGGAACTCACCACCTTTATGAAACTTCACATCTATTTACGAAACTACTACTTTTATGAAATTGAAAAACTTTAAAGGAATGCATTCCTTTTCCATATTTTCATGATGCATCCTTGAATCACCAATTTCACGGAACTTTCCACATATGCATGTAATTTTTTCACTTGTGCAAAAATTCTTCCTTTGTTTCATTTTCTTGCATAACTACGTGGACACCTTCCAGTGCTTCCAAACCTCGATAAACCTATTTTTTAGATAAATTAAACCCATATCTCAATATTTATACTCTATTATTTCACAATACTCCACCTACTTGGATCTTTGTCAATATACTTTGTTAACAACCACATTGTAACTTTAACGCTAGCTTTATCAAATAACTTTGTCAATAAACAAAACAACTCAAAAACCTTGATTTGACTTCAAGAGGATTTTTTTTCACAATAATATCCCCTTTGGGTTTGTTGAAAATTCTTAAAACATTGATACAACTCCAACCCTTTCATTGAATTTTTTTTTGTGTTCCCTTTTTCTACAACCACCATTCACATACTGAGACTCTAAATAACGAAAAAATATTTACTCAACACATAATCTAAGATCACATGGGATATGAAAAGTCCGAGAAACAATTTCATCATGTGAAATTCATTAGTGGATCACTTCATTCTTGAAACCACCTATTGAATCTTCCTCGATACCAATTATTCTTGCATGATGATATCAATCATTGTTGGAAATCGATACCAACTCTACACAAAAATAGTAGTATTGAGTGTGGATTACGAGAATGATTGGTTATTAAAACACAATTCATAACTAATTTCATCAAGAACCCATAGGTAACCACTTTTTTGATACATATTAATTGAAATAATTTCTTCGACACTATCATATTTTAAAACTCCACCAACCTAATGCTCACCCTGATTTAACACATACAAGATCTATCCCCATTAAATTACCCCACTTTGTAAAAAAACCCAAAGGTCACTCCTTTTTTTCTTCAATAATAAAATAACATTGGTCAACACATAGAGAAGTCCAAAATATACCCCATTGATGGGGGTGTTCTTCATCCACATTGCTTAGGTGTTGGGGATTTACTAGACTTTGAGAGATAATTGATTCATTTTGAATGATTATTTGGGTAAGGAATTTATCATAATGTCTATGACCTATAGTTATGTAGGAACATACTCTAACTTCACCAACCTATGATTTACCTTATCCTTGATAAAATGATACTTGATTTCAATGTACTTCATCCTTTAATGATGGATTGATTTTTTTCTAAGATTTGTAGCACTTGAAATATTTTAATTAACTTTGACAAAAAACTTCACATCAAATCATATGTCTTCAAGATACTACTTTATCCACAATAACTACAAGAAGTCTTTATTTTACACAATATATTAATCCATAATAGTGCTTATAGAAATTTAGTCCTATTTCCAACCAAGACAAGAAATACCCAATTTCTAAAATAGAATGAATCGCCTAATGTTGAGTTCCTATCATTCACTGAACCGAACCAGTCTACATATGTATATCCCAATAACCCATGCTGAAATATTTCACTATACAACAAAGTAAAAACCACCATGTATTTGATATAGAATTGTATTATTTTCAACAAACACAAATGGATCTCCTTAATATAGATTTTATAACACGCCTCCTAATATTTGAAAAATAAAATGCCGTTTTTTGTCACTGTTAAGTATAATAATATTACAACTATCTACATATATTCTATGAATTTCACCACTTTTCCTTTACCTTCCCTTGAAAATTTCCTCTGGGAAGAAAAATGACTTATGATCTATTTGGAGTGCTCCATACCAAATCATCTTATAACCTACTTGGAATATTTTGATTGGGAAATAAATGTGACATCCCTTCCTTGTATCACTTGTAGACGAAGGGAAAACACCATTTCACTAGTCATTGACATTTAAAGCCCGCACTTCATAAATTATACAAACTATTTTCATTGTGATTCATCTACCAGACCAAAGATTATGTTATCCATATACACTAGAAACATCATACCTTGATCATTCTCATTATTGACATAGATATTGTAATCAACTAAAATATATTGGAAATTGAGATTCTCTGAGTCATGAATACCATGATATTGGTACCCACTTCAACCCATAAAAATCCTTCTTTAGTTGAAAAAATTTGTTCTCATCTTCATGGATAAGAAAACCATATTTCTATTTGATGCACACATCTTATTCTATAAATCCATTTAGAAATACAGACTTGAAATCCATTTGAAAAACTTTTAATTTTATTTACCCTATTATGAAAAATAATAGTCAAATTGTCTCCATCCTTACAAAAAGTGCAAATGTCTCTCCAACATCATTTTCGTATATCTGGGAGTACCCCTTGCACACAAGTCATACTTTGTTTCAAATCACCAAGCCATGTCTATTCATCTAGTTAAAAAAGAGGCATTTGGTTCCAATGACTTTCTTGACTATTTTCTATGAAAAAGTCTCCCTCATCTAATTCTTCTCAATTGGGTCAAGATCTTCTTTTTGTATCCTGAATCCAATTACCATCTCTTATAGTTTTTTCAAATCATTTTAGATTTATTATTCATAAATGGATGCTTTCTATAAAGAATTAATTCTTCTCATTTTCACTAGTGCTGTATAATCATCTATGATGTTCTCCAAATCAATTTTATCTTGGATTTTTGTCTTCTATATAGATACAGGTCTATCTCCATCATGATCATCATCTGAATCTTTTTTTGAATATTCTTCATGTACTTATGGTCCCCCTAAGATTCTCACTAATTCATCATCATCCTCATGATATTATTCATTGATTTACTTAATATTCTTCTCATTATCCACTACAACAACTTCATTTCCCTCCAAAACATTTTCTCACCTATTATTGAAGCATTTATCTATTTTTATTTTTACTAGGTATCCAAGAAGTATCCCTTAATCTCCATAGGATTAAAATTTCTAATGTTTATCCTTATTGATAAAGAAACAATCACTTAAAAAGTCTTGAAAGTATATTAATTTCATATTCTTTCAATACCATAACTCGTATGGAGTCTTATCTTCTCTCAGTTACAACATAAATCTATAATAAATATAGATCGATGTAAATAATTCTTCTTTACAAAACTTATATAATAGGTCTTTATCAATAAGAATCATTTAGTACATGTTGTTTATAATCGTTTTTCCTCTCTCAATAACCCCATTATTTTCAAGGATTTATCATTGATAATAATTAAAACCTTATCATGGGATTCTTGAGATAATACTCTACTTGGATGTTTTTGAAATCTATCCCATTATGGGTTTATAACTTTCAAATTTTCTATCCAAGTATCCTTTTATCCAATCTCCAATATTGTGTTATGAAACTGAACACCTTGTACTTATGAGCGATGACCATTATCCAATACATCCTGATATAATAATTAATGAAAATAATATAATTTATATTCCTATCAATGAATATTAGTGAGATAGGTCCACATAGGCTTTCTTTATTATTCCTTGTAAGTATTTTGAGTAATATTATCTTATTGAAAAACATTGCACACGTGCATGCAATCACATGATATCTTAGAGATATCTTGAGCTATGTCACTTCTCACTATATTTTCCAAGGATACTTTTCTCAAATCTTTAAGTCATTTGTACAAAAACTGATTTTCTTATTCCTTTGAAAAAAAACACATATCTCCTTCTCCACTCACAAGGTAAAGATTTTCCATCATGTACTTCCCCTAAATCACCACAGCATCACCTTTCCATTGATGACACAAAACTTCTTGGTAAATATTATTGTATGTCTTGAGTCACATAGTTAATTGAAACTAAGTGATCTACAGATAATACCTTCAATAGACAGGACATATGCACATCTCATGTCCCCCCTCCAAATTTGGATTTCCTAGAGAAAATAATCTTGTGGACATCATCATTGCTAAATATAATGACACCTTCCTTATCATTCTTAATTCTTATGAAGAGATCTTTATTTCCCATAACGTGAGATGTGTATCCACTATTAATTATCAATACACCAGTATGATATGATTTTTAGGGAAATATATGAAACCACTACCTACTCAGATATTTTAATTTTGATCCATGTCTTTGGCTTCACACCTAGTGTTGATTAACATGCTTGATATTCTTTAGATTATGATGAAACAAACTCATATTACAATGCTAATAATTGATTTTATATTTTCATCTCACTTAATGATTCCTTGAACTATTATACATGCTCATTTTGGGTCTAATTTATTATATTCCTCTACATCATTAACAAGAAATATTTATCCATATAGAAAAAATCCTCCACACTAGAAATATTGACCACCAAAAGAATTATTAAAATATTGAACTCTACTTAGATACCTTTTTTTCTCTTGTTCCATTTAGTACCTCTTGGTTATGGAATAACTATTTTGGTAATTTCCCATATTTCCCCAACAATAAAATCTAATACAAGGTGAATTTTTATTTGTCATTTTTGTATCACCCATTTTCCCATGGGTTCTTTGATTTTGACTTTTACCCAAATCAACCTTTAATATTGGAGTGGGTTCTTGTGTTCTATCATGAATCACCATTTATTTCTATATATGGTCAATCATCATACCATCCTTTCCACTCAAATGTAACTCTTTATTCTATTGAAAACACTTTTCTTTATTTTATAGACCTATATGCACCACTTTCACATTTTCTATCACTTGAGTGATTTTATTTCTCATTGTTGTACCTAGAGTCAAAAGTATTTCTCAATCTTCAACTTTTCATTGTAGTATGAAAAATTACTCCACAATTTATTTGATATGTTTAACTTGATATTTCACTATCTTATTCAAACCATCAATAATCCTGGACTGTTCTTCAACTTTGATCTTTCACTCAATGACCCTATCTTAGTTTTATGGATTTTTAGATTTGAGATTTTCAATTTTCACCTTCATCAAAGGCTTCTATTATTTTTTGTACTATATATAAATTTTTAAATCATGAACCCCTTTATTGAATTTATTCATTTTGGCTCTCTAAAAATATATCTTTTCAGGTGAGGGTTCCAATTCGATCGAGATATTAACTCTTACTTCTACTTCTCCTTTGGCATCATCAATCTCTTCACTTATCTCGAAATTTCCCATAACCACCCCCATAAAATTTTATTTACAATCCTTATAGTATTAAATTTATTTTTCCTTAGTTTATTTTGAAATATTATTTTATCATGAAATAAATTTCTTATTATTAGAGTAATTATAGTATCTTGGCTCGGAAGCCACTGAGTAGTACCCAATCCATTTGGACACATGAACTTAAGCACACTTCCCCATATGCTAGAGGCTTCCGACTAGCAATGAGGGCCTAGGGTGTGTCCTTGGGGAGACTATATCCTCATAAATAGAGTGTAACACTATGGTAGATAATAAATTTAAGTAGTATAAATAGTAATAAATATTTATCGGTAAAATAATAAATAAATCAACCAAGGTAACTAATAGACAGAGGCTGAATCAATATCATATATAGAAAATGATGATCATGCCCCGATGTTATACAAAAAGGGAAGTACATGGGATATAGAGGTAAATACATATACAAAATTCTATAAAATGACCCAAAAGACCAAAAGCTACCTCTACAAGCATCACAAGCATAGGCTTGATCATCTGCCACCGTACTCATCCTAGAACTAAAGGTCAAACATCATAATCTGTCTGCTTCCCCTTGTCTATACCTGCATATATGAATTCTGTTTGGATACCATAGGAATCCCAAATAGGTTGTGAGATATAATCAGTATGCCACCACCAATAGCATCCAAAACAATCCATTCTGTGCATATAAAATGGGTAGTGTGAAGGTATATAACAAATTCAAGTCAATAAATAAATACATCAGAATGGGTTCCTCTTGGGATACCCAACCGACACTATCTTCTCGGTCTAAGACAAATATAACTAAACCAAGGTGAAACTGTATAGATATGATATGGGTTTATAAATGGGTATTCATAATTAAAGTTTCAAGAATAGACCAAACCCAGGCATGTTATTTGGCTTGGTGAACACACCCCTGGGATATCAGTTATGTATTTCTTTTTTTAATATAAAAATCATCCTTAGAATTTAATAATAGGTAACATGAGCCCATCCAAGGTGATCCATACAAGGAATAATAAGTATCTCTCCAGGAGAACGATAAATATCCAACACTATAAGAGTCCATACAAGATGATACATAAAAGGTGTCCCAAGTATCACTCTTAGAATGATGTAAACCATAACCATATAAGATCGCCCTAAGTATCTCACATAGGGGGACCAAGTATCACTTATGACATGGTATAATCATCTTTCCAACAAGCCCATACAAGGTGAATTTCCTAGGGAATTTCTATCACTTATGTGTAGTTAATTAATCCACCAGGTGTTCCTATTCAAGGAATTCTATAAATAATCTAAGTATCGATCTCAACATATTTACAATCCATAAAAAGTTCTAATTTCAAAGTACAATGATCCCATACAAGGAATTCTTAAATAAGGACCCTTGTATCACCCTTGGCTTGGTATAAAGGTATAGTTTATTTATCAATAAATCATACCATTTCAATAAGGCATTAACACCATAATACTTAAATCAAGTTTTCCAATTAATTTTATCCAAGCCATTCAAAAAATGGAATAAACTTAAGGGCCTAATATTTGTTCAATCATTTTCTTTATATCATTTCACATTTCAAAAGTATTTATTACATGGGAAACCACACACCTAAAATGGTGGTTTAATTCCATTATAAACATGATGCCTTTAATAATTTAAGTAAGGGAACACCCATTAGGGTGGATCACATCTAGGTGATCAACCAAAGATATTGATTCCTTTCAATATGAGAATATAAGGATTGAATCCATCTAATAGTGATCCGCACACCTCAAATGGTGGTTTAATTTTGTTATAAACACAAGGCCTTTAAGCCTTTAAGGAAGGGAACACCCATAAGGGTGTATCACATTGATATGATCAAACAATGATATTGATTCACTGCACTATGATAATATAAGGATTGAATCCCTCTAACAGTGATCCACATGTACTCTTATGATCTCAAATCATTTTTGATAGTACTCCAGATTCTAGAATAGTGGTTCCAATCATCTTTCATAACACACCTTTTTTTTAACCAAATTATTTTAGTTTAAAGGATTGATTATTATTCTCTCATTATTTAGGAGGGGGTGGAAGAGATTATCTTGAGAAAGATAGAAAACCATAGATAAGTTCTTTGTGGATAGAATTATATGGGGAGAAAATTGTTGTGAAAACCTTTCTTCTAACCTTAGTAAATGATATAACCAGGTATTTATAGAGTTATTATAGAGAATAAGTAGTTTACCATATTCCCTTAACATTATCTTAATCCCTAGAAAACCGCATATCTAATAATAATAATAATAATAATAATATTTCCTTGATGTGAATATAACTCATAGATAATATAAATATCATTTCTTTAAATAAAATAAAATTTAATATATCACTTCCAATGAACTCATTAACACGATCCAAATTTACTCCACATTTACCAAATCATGAAAAAAATATATTATTTATTCAATAAATAAATAAAATATTCACAATCTGAAAAATAAATATTTTTTTAATATTCAACTCACATAAAATGGTGACTAAATATATGTGATCAATAAATCCCGAATTAATATTTTCCTTAGTTTGAAGAATAATATTTATTACAATAATTAAATTTAAATAGAATTTAATTAAGATCAATGGAAACACTAAGTGTATGACCCTCTAATATTCTTCTCAAGTGTCATTAGGTGGGTTTTCTTAAAGTATAATATCAATGTCTAACAACATATAAAGGAACTTATCAATGTATAAGAATATGTAAAGGCACCCATATAGGAATAATTTAATATCTCAATGAATACAACCACATATGAATTCTCACTATGTAATACAATCCCTTTGCCTTGATATCTCATAAAGAAGGTTTCATACTCGTGTCTTCAACCTATATACTTAATACATATTTCATTAACTTCATAAAATGAACCCATCTATAAACCATGGATGGGGAATTTATTTTGACTATTCCATTCCAAAAAAAGGGACGATATATCAGCTTCTATAAACATGGAAGGTAAAAATACTTCCTTGACTTATTCATTAATAACATATCACTCATAGCGCACCCAACACACCTAACTTTATAGTTAATATATATCATAATTGTTTACAAAAATACATATAAGTACACAACTCATGGTATTAATAAATAATAATATTAATTCCTATGGATCATTACACACATTTGTAGATAGGAATACCCAATAACACAAAACATATGGAATCATTAGCATATGTTTGTCCTCATAAACTCCCATTTTATAGATTACAAAGTATGAACTTAATGAGATTAATTCTCATACACTTATGAGTACTCATAATTTATAGTTTTCATCATATATGTCCCATTATATGACATCATATGACTGTAGAAATTAAGTTTAATAATATCATCATATCACTTCAAGGTTCTCATGATAACAGGGAACTACTATGACCTTTTCAATGCAATAAATACACTTAGACATTATCAAATTAAATTTATGTATAAGAATAATATATATGTGATAAGATATTTATTAATATTCAAGTCTATGAATATATGAGTAGTCTAAAGCATAAAGTAGCTTGTTTTAGGGAACCAACTCCAACATTATTTTCCCATGGGTTTTATATCATGAAATGTATGATAATAATGATAGCCAATATAGGGATGATTCCATAATGATAACATCCATTATTTAGCTATCAATTAATTATAGGGTCTTAGTTGAATCATATATTATGATTCATGCCTTACAATATAGCCATGTCATAACATATAATAGGCCAATGAAATGGCTACAATATCCATATACCAAAGCCAATGTTATTTTAAAAACCAAAACATTCAAAATGAATTTGGTTTATATATGTCATAAATTACAACATATCTATATCATACTTTATGATATAGGTCAAAACACATCATATGTGTAATGGAATTAAATCATATTACTTTTAGAAACTACATGAATTTCAATATCATACCTTATAAATGTATGAGGGGACTATTTCTAATTAGGAGACAGAGAAATGATTAAAGGATCATGTGATTTATTTCAGTCCAATTGAAAAATATAAGGAGCATTAGATTCCATTGGATATTATACAACTAAATAAGATGACCACCATGGATGTTTTCTATTTCAAGATGATCATGAAGAGTCCAAAGTACCATTATATGGTTTTTTAAAGAATTTTTATGTTAAGTTCCTCTCTTCAATGTTGAATATGACAAGGAACCAAGAGTTTCTCTCTCATTAGTAGGGGATCTTGAGCATGTGGAACCTAGGAATCCATTTCAAGAATCTTATTCATTTTTCTCCTCATATTCTCCCTAATGAGGAGGCTAGCACATGAAATTTTTAAGAGGCATTGCATCTAGATATCTAGCACTAGGTCATACCATTTACACTACTAGTGTATCTTAAGGTGTTAGTTAAGACCAATGTAATCGAGAAAATGAATACAAAAAATAGTTCATATCAAGTGGGAAGTCATAAAAACTTCCCAAGGATCCAAGCTATAGATATAGGTTCTTAGTTATCTAGGTATTCAAGGTTTCAACTGATGGGAAGTTAGTCTCATGCTTATTATTCTCACCAGTACAAAGCTATAATTTCTAGGTAGTCTACTAGGATTAATTGAATAATTTGTTTTTTATGTGGAGATTTTGGACATGGAATTGGGTTCACTTTTCATTTTTTGGATCTTGTTGTGAATTTGGGAATTTGAGGCTGATATTTTACGTGTTTTTATATATGATTTTTTGGTTTTTTAGGAATCTCATGGGTTCATTAAATCTATGAGGTGGTAAAATTTGTAGTGAATTATTATATCTTTCAATGGGTACCTGGTGGTAGGGTATTAGGTACCTGATGGGGTGAGGAATAATGGGTGTGGTCTAGGAGGACCACTGGGTACCTGGTGGTAGGGTACTAGGTACCTGATAGCCCCTACACATTTCTAAAAAAATAAGAACTTCGGTCATTTCATTCTAAATCCTATTTAACCCTTATAATCCTCCTTCGACCATAATTTTCCCAAATAATTCGAGTTCCCTCCTACGGATCCCTTATTCTTTTATTCCTACCTCCTTGAAGCAGGATTATGCCTTGGGGTTTTATCCTGATTAAACTAAAGTAATAATCTCCCTACCTTCTTTTTTTGACTTCATTTAATTATCTTATTTTTTAACCATGGCTAGGGATTTGATATTATATTTCACCAATTCATGGTGAAATCCATCTTAAATAATGGGGATTTGGAATTTTTTAGTTAGATGAAACCGAAACAGATCGATTACACTCTTTTATTCATTTTTTTAATGGTAATGAGTTTTTGAGGAATTATTTTAGGGTTATATTAATTTTATGTTGAAATTCAAGATTGACTAGGTGATATAAATTAGGATTTCTAGTTGTTTTGTTGTCAGAGGTCATCTTTGAGTTGTTTGAATGAATTTACTTCATCAATTTATTATTTATTGTTTATAGATTTTGGTAATCTGGGTTTAGGTGGTTATAGATTTTTTCTATATTATAAGGGTCTTACTTAGTGCTCATTAGAGTATTATGATCACACAGATTATTATAGTAGGTGCTCTCAACCCTTTGTATGGTTTTCAAGTTAGACCTGTGACATGACTACCCTTTATTTTACAAATTAATAATAAATATAAATTTTTATTTTTATATTATGAGTGGGTGGTTTTCAATAATAATTTTATAATCAAGTTAAATAATTTTTAATTTAATTTCACATGAAACTATGTATTGACTTTGATTTATTCTTGATTTATTTAAAAAACCTTGGTTTATAACTTTGTGTAATATTTAATATTAATAAAAAAGTAAATTATGTTAATGTTTAACTTTATAAGTATATTTAATAATATCTCATGGTTATTTTATATTGGTTTCCTCGTGTATACTTACTTGTTTATATATAGAAAATATAATTTTCTAATGTATTGGTTGTTTAAGTTTAACATTTTTTCATAAGATGTATTTTAATTAATTTATTTTATAAATTCATTTATCATGTTTCATTGTTTTAGTAAAAAAAATTCATAAACCAAAAAAATGACTTTTTTTCTTTAGAGATATATTTTTTTAATTATGTTATGGTTTATGTCTTAAAATATTTTCAAGTTCTAAATTGTTTGAAATTTATAATGGGATTTTGTTTTTCATATGATTTGGCCATGTCATGTAACTTTATTTTGTCAAGGTATCAAAAATGTTCTTTTATTTTAGACTTTGAGTCTATAATGAATTTAATAGTTGATTTAATATACATGTTATGCTATCTTGATACTTCATAGTACAACTGAACAAGATTTTTTGAAACAAAAAATGGTATTGTATGACTATACCCCAATCAATCATTATTTATTGATCCTTTAACCAATTTTATAAATGAAGTCTCTTCTCCCCACTAAAACCTAAATTAATTATAAGTAAAAAATACATAATTGACCCTATTTAAGTGTTTTCATTGGTGATAAGATTATTGTTAGGCTGGATAAGTGGGAATGAATGGCTTGGTTCTTAAACTCATTTGGCCTCTTTAACTTATTTGATATTCTCAAATAAACTTAATACTATATATATATACTAATTGATTTTGTTTTTTTAAGAAATAGGTATGAAATTGGTTTTATATAAATATCTCAAATACATAGTTTATTTTTAGTAAAACTACAAACTTGGGTATTTCTATTCTTTAAAATGTTTTATTAAAACACACCCATCCACTACAAAGTTGATTATTTATTTTTAAGTAATAATTGTCAAAATTATAAAACTTCACTTTCCTAGAATAATATAAACAAATGTAAATTTTAAACATATAATTTACAATTTCTTCTTATAAATTATTTTCCTAAATTGAGTTTCACATATGAAAGAAATATATATATTAGAAATTTTCATATTTCCTTTAGTAGGCCTTAATTAGTGTTTATATCACACCTTATAACTTGTTTAGATTTTTATGACTAGTAATTTGATATGACCAATGTCATGTTGAATAGTTTACTTGACATTTAACTAGGATACACTAGGTGGAGTTTATGATATTTTTAGTGTCTCATTTACCTATAAATTAGTGTGATTTAGGTTATTACTCAGGCCATGACTTATTTACATTGGAGTATTTTTAATTAAAGAGTATTCCATGATTTATGTCTTGTTTTAATTTAGGTAAGTATGCTTGATTTATTTCTAGGTATTAACTTATCCATGGATTAACTTACATGTTATATCATGTTTCCATATAGTATTGTTTTTATCCATGTTGAGAGGATGGATAGAATTGTATATATGGGAATTTATATTACTATGTTATGTTAATCATGCAGTTAATAAAATTAGTTTTTGTATAATTGAGCATGGAAATTACTTTATATATTAAGGATGTTTAAATGGGACATATTGTTATTATAAAATTCATAAATAGGTATACACTTTTCCCATCCCCATGGGAAGAGTTGCAAGATTTCCCCAGCTTGATATACACTTTCCTCTTTCCAGAAGGGATAAGATATAAGATTTACCTGACTTGGTATACACTATTACCTTTCCACTGGGATGAGAATAATACCAAAAATTGTTTATATTCATTTATATTATACTCTGATAAAGTATTGAATTAGGTTTGTACAATTATGGACCCTCCTAGTATATGAATTTACCTATCATAGTTAATATTTATCATTAAGGTTACATATTTTCTTATTGTTTCCATGCATTGATTGATGCTTGTGAAAGTGATTTGTTATATATGTATGTGAATGTGTAGATGAAAAGGATCACATAGGGATGTGATCACACTAAGAGGGGGTGAATAAGTGTGGGATGTCTTTTAAAGATAATTTTACTTTTATCCCTTTGTTACCTCCTCACTTGTTTTATGATTGTATTTATCTTTATTTTCCTTGAGATTATATTTGGTTGGTATTAATGTTTTTGTGGAATAGGAAATTAATATAGGAGAACACTGAGATTTGTTGACATGCTTATCCTCTCTAAGGATGAAAAAATCCTATGTGTATGATGGTTTTTATCCCATGAACACACAAATTACTTCTTATCATCAAAAGAACAAGAGTAATGGTATGAAATTGAAATAATTATCCTATAAACAATCAGGTAAAAGGAAAGTTTTGGGATTTCTATCCTTTTATACAATAGAATAATATTTTACTACTTTTAAGTAAGATCACATGTGAATTCTTGAGTCCCACATGAACAATATTGATTGATATTATTAATCTCTTATAATAATTAGATGAGATGTCTCAATATTCATCAAACTTCTACAATATATTTTTATATTATAGGATAGATACTCAAAATATTTATCCTGTGGTAGTTCTATTATATTATGTTTATCATAATGTAAATTTTTATTCAAAGGAAAAAAGAAGATAAAAGGTAGCCAAGGCCAAAAAAGAAGTAGGCCAAAGAAAGGAAGAGACTAAGGGGGTCTAAAATAGTGGAGACTGAGGGCATCAACTCTAATAATATTCACCCCTTCCGCCTTCAAACTAAGAAGATCATGAAAGACTAAGAATTCCAGACCAAGAATATCCACTGAGGCTAAGTAGTCCACCTCCTTGTTCCCCTCCCTCCAGGTATGAGAGACCTTGATATTATCCCCCAGAAAGACACGATATATTATAATGGTATAAAGAATAGACCAAGGAATATTTCCCATACCTATAAGGGCGTTGTGTAGAAGCATAGAGTCTGTTTCTGCTTCCCTGATGTCCAAGCCTCTCTCCCTACAAAATTTCAGACCATTGAACATGGCCATGGCTTCTGCCTGAAGGGAAGAACCCTGGCCAAGCCTAATGGAGAAGGCCAGAATGACTGATCTGCTATCATCATGCACAACCCCAATGCCACAAATGTATCTTGATACATAGGACCCGTCGCTGTTGAGCTTCAAGCCCGCTGAAGGGGGGCTCCAGCATACCCAGTTTCCCAGGAAGTGGATGTTCACCTGAGGGGAGCAGCGAGGACCAAAATTGAAGTGTGGAAAGGAGGGAGCCTCTCTCCTGTTATCCAGAGCCCTGACCAAGTTGATGAGCAGACTTTTAACCTTGAAGATAATCAAGTGACCAATCAAGACTACCCCGTTGTGGATCCTCTTATTGTGCGCTTTCCACATGCACCAACACCCTTCTTGCAAGATAATGGTATAGGCAGACCTCTCCAAGCCGCCATCACCCGAACCATGGAACCATTGATCGAGGAAGGGATGATCAACCATGTTCGGAGTGGAGATAACAGTAAATTCACCAAAAAATCCCCAAACTTCATGATCCCACTCGCTTTCAAAGAACAGATCGCTCAAACTCTCCACCTTATGCTGCTTACAACAAACACATATAGAAACCAAGAAATTACCACAACGCATAACATTATCTTCCATGGGAAACGCTCTATTCCTAATTCTCCATACAAGGAAATTAAACTTGGTGGGTATACTCTTGGCCCGAAGGATAGCATTACATACCTCCCCATGATCCTGCATAAAGATGGTTCAACGATAATCCCGCGTCGTGAATTATCCAGAGGAGGAAGAAGTGAAAACATACCTATCCGGATCCTGGGAGATCTATATGAGGTTACAAAGATCATATTGGGAACTATTTAGGACAACCTTGATAAACACTAGGTATTGGCGGGCATCCTTGAAGGAAATATTAGTGGCTGGGAAGAACAGGTAACCAAAGATCTCCCCACTCCAGTTGTGATGCCAGAACGAGACTTTGAATTTACCAATGATCGAATGAGAATGGAGCCTAAGAGCATCTATGATGGGCTCCATCTCAGTCTAAAATGGAGAAACACGACCTTCTAAAGAAGCCTGATCGTCTGGAGAGTTACCATGCATGGTGTTCCCCCATAAGGTACAGTTCTCCAACACCTCCCATTCTAGATTAGCATGCATGAAAATGATGGTGTCCTCGAGGCTTATAACGTTAATCCCACCCTCGATAACCGGTCGGGCCATCTTCTTTCACAAAACCTGATTCCTTTTTCCCTCCACTTTGGGGTCCCAGATAAAGTTGGCAAGAATTATATCAATGTTTGTAATGAAACCTTTAAGAACCTTGACAAAAGAGAGAGCGTGCGTCAGGGTGTCCAATAACACACTATTAACTTGCACTATTCTTCCATCGAAACATAGAAAGGTATTTTTCCAATTAAGGACTGATCAGTGATTCTGGTAAGTAGAGGATTGAAATCATGAATGAAAAGACTTCTTGAATATTAAGGTCCCCCATGTATTCCATAGGAAACCCCCCTCTTTACATGTCCAATATGTGGCTCACAGTAGCAATACATCTCGAAGGACAGTTGCATTGAATATAAAAACTACTTTTGCTTTTGTTAACACTCTGGCCACTCCAATGACAGTAGTCGTCCAACATCCTAATCAAGCTCCATAAAGATCTACTAGAAGCATTAATAAAAATAATAGTATCATCTGAGAACATCAAGTGGGACACTAAAGGTGACCCCAATCTGCGAAGATATGGAAGGATGGCTCTATTGCACACGATTCTGTGTATGAGAAGACTAAGGACATTCTGGGTGATGATAAAGAGGCTCGGAGAAATAGGGTCTCCCTAACGAAGACCTCTAGTATCCTTGAATAATCCATAGGCCTTGCCTATAAATGATACCCCAAGCCAAGAAGAGATAAAACATTTGAAAAGAATATCAATATTCCAAAGAGAAAAACCCATACCTGCTAAAACTCTTTTGATGAAACTCCATTCTATATGGTCATAGGCTTTGATCATGTCAAGCTTGATGACTGAGTTAGCACTACGAGTTTTGAGGTTGATATCCCTGATCATTTCCTGGGCCAAGGAAATAGCCCCTAGATATATCGTCACTTCACAAAACCATGTTATTCTATTGAGATACACCGGGGAAGATAAGAAGACAACCTAGAGTTGATAATATTTGTGAGAATCTTGTAAGGTACATTGCACATGCTTATAGGGTGAAAATGGAGGATGGATGTAGGATTTTTGGACTTGGGGATGAGCACAAGGGTAGTGGCACTTGAAACACGAGGCAGATGCCCACCCCAAAATAAGTACTGAATATCCACAAGAAAATCAAATTTAACAACCTCCCAGGAGGCTCTATAAAAGGACACAGGAAACCCATCCGGACCAACTGAACTATCAGGATTTATATTCATTATAGCATTAAAGACCTCTTTCTTTTGAGGAAGGGCCCCCAAACCATCATTATCCTAGGGAGAAACACTACTAGGGATAACGTCAAAGTGATCTATAGGTTCACTCGAATACCCCCTTGGAAAGTGCATGTTAGGACCTACAAGAAGATCTATAAAGTGGGAGTTAGCCAAGGCACCAACAACATCCCTGTCATCAGTGAAGGACCCATCCTCAAGCCTGATGTTTGGTTTAACGAACCTTCTCCTCTCCTTGATGCAAGCATGAAAATAAGCAGTATTCTGATCCCCATATTTCAATCACTTGGACCTTGCTGATTCCCTGGAAAGGTGTGCCTGATTCAGTAACAAGTCCGCCCGAATATCTTTTTTACCCATTAGATCCTAAAAAAAGAGATCATCCCAAACCACTTCCAGGCACTTTTCGAGGAAATCGACCTCCTGCATAGTGACATCTAAGTCCCTATACAGAGGAGGAAGGTCCTACAACTACACCTATAGCCTACTCTTGAGGTGCCTCTATTTTTTTATGAAAATCAGTCAACGAGTTCCCTTGGACAAGATCACTCCAGGCCGTTCTAACAATGTCATGGAAACTAGGAGCGTCGAACCACAACTAAGAAAACCTAGAACTCACTCGAGTATCATTCTTGAATGAGAGACATATGAGAAGTGGGGAATGGTGTGAAATACCACGAACCAGATGAACCACACTCATGTCAGCGTACATGGAGAGAGCCTGTAAGTTGGCCAAGCATCTATCCAAGAGACTCCATGATCTACAACCTCCTATTTGGTTGTTGCACCACATAAAGTTATCCCCTGAATAACCAAGGTCCAAAAGACTTTTTTCTAGCCATGAATTGGTTGAAATAAATATTGTACCTTCTGGTATAAGGACCTCTCCCCTTCCTCTCATCCAGTTTCACAACGACATTAAAGTCACCACCCACAAGCCACGAGAGATTTCCCGGGTCGAACAGGGTGAGCTCATTCCACAAGATCACCCTCTGTTGGGGATCACAGCTCCCGTAAATGAAAGAAACAAGAAAGATATAGAAACCATGGGTCACCCTAACAGTGATAAACTGATCTTCATCCCCAACCATATCCACCTTACAAGACCTATTCCAGAAGATCCATATGTGCCTATTATTGGGATCCGCATGCAGAAAACCCTACATCTTGAGTTTCCTAGAAAAATCACCAATCTTGATCAGGTGTTGTTTGTGCTCAGGAATACCAACTAGAGCAATATTATGCTTTCTAACCACAGAATCCACAAAGTCTGATTTAACACGGACTCCAATACCCCAAGAATTCCATATTAGGATAGGAATCATTGATCAAAAAGGGTTCTGGAATTGGCTCCAGAACTCGTAGCCTTGGAAAAGTGGGAGAGAAGACTCACCTTCAGGCTTCTAAACTGAGACCTAGTACAAAATATATTAGTCATGGACAATAGCTCGACTGGGGATGAAGGGGAGGACTGGATATGAGTAGAAAACCTTTCGCACTTTCCTGGGGAGAAAGAATTTCTATACCCTGCACCATCCAAACTCTGGGGAGCAGAGACCCCAGTCGGCCCCACATACTTAGGGGTGGACGGGGGAGAAGAAGGCAAAACTATTGGTGACCCCAAAGAAGGGGGATAAACCATTGGAGAACTTTGAGAAGAGGGAAGCAAATCCAACTTTCCCTCATAGCCACCAGAAGGGCCAAGAGAAGAAGGGGGCAAACCCAACTTTCTAGCATAACTACCAGAAGGACCTGCATGCTGAGGATGCACAACCACCAGAAGACTGAGGGATCGAGGAAAGCCACAGAGGACATCCATGCTATTAAACCCAGCAAGATTCAATCCAAAATTAAGCAAAGACACAAAGTCACCAACCTGAACCTGAGGCGCCCATCTAGGAAGGAGCGACACTATAGCTTGGCATGCCCCACACTCGTCCAGTATTCGATCAGAGGACAACACCAGCACATGACAACCATCCGGAGACCCTTCACGATGAAGCACCCCATGAGTCCCTACCAGGGTATACTCTGTAGGAGGGGTGGGACGGCTGTTCATGTACCTTCCAAATTGTGGACACCCACGACGACCACACATCATGGACATATCAAACAAATTTTTCATCTCTTTAGAAAATATTTCACAAGTTCTTTCATCATTCCCATAAAATAAAATGTAATCAATATAAAAAATTTCAACGAGGGAAAAATTATTAATTTATTTAATGTAAAAATTGTTATAAAATCTTCATTTATTAAAAATCATCTCCCTTAGGAAAGTATCTAATTTCTAATACCAAGCCCTTGGATATTTTTTTATCCCATTAAATTATTTCTTCAACCTGCACACATAAATTTTAATCTTACCAAAAAAAAATCCACATGGTTTCTCAATGTAAAATTCCTCATCAAAATAACCATTCAAAAATGATGATTTCACATCCATTTGAATTTTTTTTAACTTCATTGCGCATGAACATAAATAAAGATTCGGATTGTTTCTAACATTTACAATGGAGAAAAAGTCTCATAAAAATCAATGCCTTCAATATGTGACTAAACTTTGCATAATAATTTTACTTTGTTTCTTATTACTCTCTATCTTCATTCAGATTGTTTCAAAAAACCAATTTTGTACCAATAAAAATTTTGGATTAGGTATGAGTTAATAAGTATCATTATTTTCTATCTGATGCATCTCTTTATTCATAGACTAAACCTATTTCAAATGCTCAAAATATTAATTCACATATTTTGGTTCAACTTTTGAATACAAATAAATATGTGTAACAACTTTTGATATTCTTCTTGTTTGAAACGTTTGAAGTTGATCACCAATATTGTTCTGAGCCTCCAATTTATTTCTCAGCATGCGATGAGATTTTTGAGATTCTTCCTCATCACTTGAAATAGCTGAGGCTAATTCTTCTTCTTGAGTAGGATTCCATTATTAGTATCCTTATTATAATTTTCAATAACAATTATTTTTTCTTGATCAACTTTATTATCATCACATGCCTGTTTATCCTCTTCAGTTTTCTCAACTTTCACATAAATAGAGTCATCTAATCTTTCTGAATCTTTGTTGAAACATCTGTATCCTCTTCTTTCTAAATGATGGCTAAGAAAAATTCCATATTCACCTCTTTGATAGAACTTTCCAAGGTTTACACCTTTGTTATTTATGATGAATGGACTCCCAAAAACTATTATGTGTTTCAAACTTGGAATTTTTCCATAAAACATTTCATTTGGAGTCATATTTGAACTTGGAATGTGGAAACATCAGTTTTGAATATAAACAGCTATACTCATGGCTTGCCTCCAAAAGTAATAAGAGAGACCATGTTTAAGTAAAATAGTTCATCTCATTTCAAACATGCTTTTATTTTTTCCTTTCAACCACACCATTTTGTTGAGGAGTGTAAGGTGTGCTAAAATCATGAATAATTCCATGTTTCTTAAGGTAATTTCCAAATTTTTCATTTTTTATTCACCACCATTTCTTTTTCTCAACTTCTTTACTGAATACTCACATTCCTTATTAGCTTTTCTTATGAAACATTTAAACATTTTCATAGCATCAGACTTATGTTTCATATAAATAACATAAGTAATGTGAGTAAAATAACCAATGAAAGTGATGAATTACTTATCTCCATGAATTTATTTTTTTCTCATTGGTCCATAAATCTCAGAATGAATAAGTTCTAGGGATCATTTTGAAAAAATGTCAACTTTATTATGCACATAATTTTTAATTTTCCCTTTCTAACAAATAGTGCAGCATCAATCCCTTTTTCTTGATATATTAATAATTCCTTGGACACCATCTCTCTTAAATAACTTGATGATGTTTCTCCGACACATGTGTCCCAACCTTTTATTCCATAACTGTTCCTCCTAAATCATAATTAAGTAACAAAATATTTTAACCTCACCAACTTAGAATAATTTTACTTTTATACATTTTAATGTTGTAACTATCTTTCCATATTCCACACTTTTCACAAAAAACCCACCTTTTTTTGAATATAACCTTATTGCCTTCTTCACAATGTTTTGAAACACTTACCAAATTTTGTTTCATACCATCAAAAAATAAAGATTTCTTGGATTTCAATTTTTCCCCCAATGATGGATAATACAACACCGTTAATTATGAGTGATTCATCATTTAAAAATTTCACTGTTCCTTCTTTAAATTATTTCACATTCTTAAAATTTTTTATGTTTCCTATCATATGATTAGAACACCGACTATCCAAAATCCAAGGTCATTATTCTTTTGTAGTTTTGAGATCGATTTATAAAATAAGATATTTTTCTTTATATTTATCTTTATTTACTTCTAGATTCTAAGAATTGTTAATTTTTTTTTGTTATTGCGGTAACAAAATAAGACAACCTTTTTCAAGGTTATATATTTATTCACATCTTTCAGAAATAATTTTCAAAGTTTGGAAACTATTTTCAAGTTTTACACCACCCTTCTCATATTTATTTAGAACATACTTCTAAAACTTATTTCTTTGAGTGAATTGAATCTCCCTAAAACTTTTCTTTTTGAAACTTGTGTAATATTTTAAATACTATTGATTAAACCAACACATATTTTTGGTGTGACTGAATCCACCAAAATATCATCAGTATCCATTAAAAGAATATTACCCTCTAAAACTTACTTACTTCCCGAAGTTGTGAGAATGTTTCTCAAAAACCTTATTATATTTTTTAGAAGAATTTTTTTACCACCAAACTTTCTATTATCAACCAAAATCTTCTTTTTAGGATCAGTCTTCTTTTTAGCCTTATCAAAACTAGATGCACTAAAAACAATTTCAGAATCAAGATTTTTTGAAACTTCTGACTTCATGAATTTGTTGGTCTTTTCCACATATATAACTTTACCAACTTGCTTCATCTAATAACCATTTACATATTTCCTATCAACCTTTGAAGGTAAATTTTGTTGACCCTTCTCAGGTTCATTATTATGAGAAATTTCACCAACTTCAGAAATAGAATTATCAAAACTTGTAACCCTCTCTTCGAATCTAGATTTTTTTGGACAAGTTAAACTATTCTTATTTTTTCCTTCAACTTTACTTCCACATTTTTATTACAATTATTTTCTATCTCAAGATATTTCTTGAAGTCATCAATTTCTTCCAGCAACTTTACTTTATCCTTAGGAAAACATTCTTTATTGTTTTTTTAGAGAGTCTTCACTTTTCCCCTTTCTGATTTATTTCTCAAGTATCCCAATATTTATTAGACATGATTTAAATTATTATTTTAGATAAAATTATAATTAAGTTTCTTCTTATTCATAACTATTTCTTTCAAACTCTTCATTATTTATTATTGTGTTAAAATTATTTTCTCCACCCTTCTCAAAATATTTTTCGGATTCAACATCACCATATTATTATTCATCATTTTTAGATAAGAAACTTCTTCTTTTGTATTTGAAGAATTTTTTATCCTTAACCTTTTGAATAAGATTTAGATTTATCACCCTGTTTCTTCCATGACTTTCTCGTCCTTCTTTATTCTTCATCACTATCCTCTTATTTATTTCTTTGAGGAAAATTAGCCACACAGTTCCCAATAGATCCACATTCCAAACACTTCAATGGAAGTCTCCCTTTATATTTATCTACACCTCTTAAAACATTTTTAGAAAATAAGGATAAAATTTCATCAATATTTTTACATAACTCATTTTTAGAGTCAGAGTCAACAACATCATCTTCCTCAAAAACTTTCTTATAATTTTCTTTCTTGGTGGATTTAAAAGACATTTATCTATCAGATTTTGTTTTTACCTTCATAACTTTATACCTTATCATTTCATAAGTAATGAGAGTACTATAAATATAATCTAGAGATAAGGTTTTAGGATCTCTATCTTCTAGTAAGGAGACTTTGGCATCAAACTTGTCAAAAAAAAAATCGTAATATCTTTTCAAAAATTGTATAATCCTCTACCATTTTACCAAGACATCTGATAGTGCTAAAAATGTCATTTACCCTGGTAAATTAGTCCCCAACAGATTCATACTCATCCATATTTAGATCTTCATACTTTAGCCTCTATATTTTTAATTTTTTCTTCTTCACTTTTGTATTGCCTTCTTAAAAGTTTTTCAACTTATCATAGATACCTTTGGAAGTGGAAACACCCTTAACTCTTAAAAACTCACTTTTATAAAGTTATGAGAGTAAATAATTCTTAGCTCTTCCATCATTCTCAAGATTTTTCTTATCAACAGATATAAGAGTCACTTTATCATAAATAGGAGGAAATACATCTGTTGTATATTTAAGCACATCATACCAAATAGACATAAGATAAGGAAAAATTATATCTTTCCATATATGACAGTTCTTACCATCGAAGACTAAAATACCCTTACTATTCACACAATTGATATTAACCATCACAACTTTCTTCTTCAAAACTTTAGAAAAGAGCAAAAAAAGGGAAAATTCCCTATAATATCACTTGTAAGTGTCCAACCGGGATCCAAGTATCACTGAGAGGGGGAGGGGTGAATCAATGTTAGATTTTTCTTTTAAGTTTAATTTATTTTGAAACATCCTTCACCTCATATTAAGGAGTTATTATCTTTATAAAAACAAATCCAAACACACATCCACAAGAGCACAAGAATTTACAAGGTTCACTACTCAACAAGAGTAGATACATCCTTGGTTTTTTTGGAAACAATCCAATACCACAAAATCCACTAGAAAACAATCCTTTCATGTGGAATATAATGAGTAAAATATGCCTTTACAATCATGTAGAACTATGTTCAATACAACATTACATGTGATTCAAGTAACAAGAAATGATGTAACACAATTTTTGTACTTCCTAATAAACTTTCACAAAAGAAATCTTATAATAAAATTATTCAATTTCTTACCTACGAGCAAGTACGAAATTTTGGGACTTCATAATGATACTCAGTCTGATTTCCCAATCCGATTCCCAAGTATGATTTCTCAATACAAAAAATGTAATTATGTCAGAATACAATTGATATAACTTCGAACTGCTTCTTCCTTAGTCCAAAAAACCCAGTCCAATTTCTCGGTCTAATCTAGAAACTCTGAATATAATCTTGTCTCTTCTTTTTTATTCTTCATATCGATAAACTTCCTCAAGTATGCTCGATCCAGAAACTTATTCTCTATAGAACTTTGGATATTTTCTCTCTTCTTCCACACATAATACTTGTGTTAGAAATTAAAAAGTACATTCTCCAATTATAGTTAAGCTAAATAAGGTTTAGGCAGGATTCTGAAATGTTTCCCCACTCAACCAAATTTCCCAAAATCTTTAAATTCCATTAAATATCAGATACATATTTAAATATTTCACCACTACTCAACTCTTCATGAATATTATCAAATATTCTCATGAATTCACCTCTCTTCAAACTTTATTTTCAATATTTAGTTTAATCCTGATTCTTCATTCTAATTTTACCATTATGATTAAGATAATAGATTCTTCATTACGTTGCTATGCACCAAGTCAAAAATATGAGAACGATTATTCAAACTTCTTCAACCTATTCTATGATACCTTTGATAACACTTTGACAAACTTCAAGAAAAACTCCCTTTATTATTTTCCCAAACCAATGATCTTGTGTTTGACGAAGTTATTGATGTCAGATCTAGTCCTATAGTATTGAACCACTCTATATGAAAACATTTAAAAACAAATTAGAGTTATTATTTTCTCTTGAACCACTAGATAAGGAAAAAAAAGTTCCCATCTTGAAAATAATCAATAACTCATCTTGATGAGAAATGGTTGACTACATTATTAATTGATCTCTAATTTTATTCTTTGTACTGGTCACCATCAACTTATCTTATTATCTGTATTTATTGGTCCCAACAACTCCCAATTTATTTTATTTTTATTAGTACCAAAAAAATCCCCACAAAATAATACTACCTATGACATAAAAAAGATACCAATAATATGAATCTGTGTTAGAATAAATTATGATGGATTGGTGGAAAACTACGTACAATGGACCAGTTCTAATAGATTCAAATTCAATAAGTTATTTCTTTTTCTGAATATGATACCAATGAAATTTTAGTACTCAGCTTCTTACTCTGAATATTTATATCTCATGGATTTTTGGTCTAATTGAAAACTAGTATCTTCATAACTTCACATTCTGATCAACCTTCTCAGCCGACAAATATGTCTATATCCATTATTCTCATACCTATGATATGAAATCGAAAATCTTTGGCTCTAGAAACTTACTTCTTACACCAACCTATGCTTGTATGATTAATTCTTCATGACTCTGAATATGATTAAGATTATCTTCATAATTATTTGTCCTGTAAAAGAAATTATTTTAACTTCCCATTCCTCCAGCAACATATTTATTTCCAAACAGACCTCAATACGATTGGTAGCACTCTAACTTTCTTTCTTGAGTCTTGAATCACATGTTTCTTAGAAGACTTATGATTTTTGTGAATTACAAAATAGAAAAGCATATAAATGTTTTTATCTTAGTAATTTAGACTCCGATCCTTATTATGATCAAAAAACTTCTTGGAACAAAGGTGAGCCCGATGAACCATTTATTTCAGAAAACATCTTCCCAATTTGATAGAATTTCTTAAGCAATGTCAGTTTGATGTACTAAATACGATGGTTAGTCCAATTGTCAATTTTTATAAAGCGAATTGCTTTCTTTCTTACTTCAAAAAAAAGGCAATACCCATAATAAAAACTTCTTACAGCTTTCAAAAACATTCTCTATCCAACTTGGTCCTAACAATATATGCTTGTGGTAAAGTAGGATATGCTAGGTAAGTCATGAGTAATTTTTCATAAATGAATAATGTAAGAAATGAATTTTATATTCCATTATTTAATGTAATTTAATATATTTTGAAATTTCATGGAAGTGATAAAACGTGAATAAATCCATGGACACAGTGTTCTATGGGAAAGTTAACATTTGGAAAATTTAAAGAAAGATACATCAAGCACATAGGTTGATGACACCTACATGCAACCTGTTTTATTAGAGATATCATGATAAATGGATTATATTATATAGTAAGAATTCATATGAGGTTTTATGCCATTGTAACATTAACTTATTTCTCTATGGATGACTTGTAATGTTGATAGATTTTGACCTTGAACTTTGGGAAGATTCACCTAATTCCACTGAGAAAGTGGTGAGAGGGTCACACACTAAGTGTATCAAAAACCTTAGTTAAATAATAATATTATTTATTATTTAAAGTGTTGAATAAATATGATTCCCAAACATTGTTTAATAATTATTCATGTTATCTTGATCTCACATATTCTATCACTTGTTATTTGAGGGAATATTTTGTGAAAATAATATTTGAAATATATTTATTTTCTATTAAGTGGATATAATATTTATTTATTGTAAAATAATGAAGTGATAATTATTTTTTAAATAAATTTACATTATCCAAGGCTTGATAAATATTATGGAGGAATGAAGGACAAAGTTTAATGGTCTGATGAGAAATATATATATGGAATATTATTTTTATAAAAAATAAATAAATAATTCCCTAGTTTTTGTGCATGTCAATAAATAATAATAATAATATTATTATTATAGAAATGGTGTTTCATGGAGATTAAGGAAATAATAAGGGCACATGTACAATTATTATTTTCTATCCCTATAACTATTTAAACCCAATTATATTGTTTCTAAGTGGTGTTGCTATTTTTTATGTACAACAAAAATAGGAGAACTCTCTCAATTCCCTAAAGAGAACCCTCTACAAGAACACTCTCAAGTATAGAGAGGGATCCTCCTCTACTACCACTCTCGATTCTATAGAGAACAAAGAGAATACTTCTTAAATTAATTCTCTAGGAGATCAAAGAAGAATGACACAAGCATTAAGATATACCGTGCTAGCATGGAAATATTCCTATGGGGATGATTAGAGGTTCTTGAAGCATGTGTGGATAACTACTAGAGGGAATATACATGTGATTCCTATAACACAATGATAGTACAACATAGATAAATTTTCAGATTCATCAACAAATAAATTATTCATCATAAGTCAATTCATTAATTTCTCAAATTAATTATAAATCATTATACGATGATCCTACATTTTGGTTCTGACATTCTCTCATCAATTAATATTCAATTCAATTTTGTTGGTCACCACATTAATTATTTATGTACATCTTGGATTAATCATCAATTACAAAAAAACCAGGTTGGGAATACCCCATCTAGTGCTTCTATTTCACATGGAACCTTTAAGTGGTATCAAAGGGATGTCACATAATTATTTATAATTATTTAAATATCATTGATCAATTTACATATTTATCATTAGTTTTCAATTCCATTTTAATTTTTCTTTAATCCAAATTGTAAGATATGATCTTTTTCAAGTTTTCTATCACAAACTTAATCAAAATTAATTAATTTTATAAATTAATAACATTTGAATAACTCTTCTTGAGGTGATGAGTATTATGGCCGAATAGCACTATATTTCACAATGTGTAGCCCATTGGTACCACTGTGTACCCATGTTTAATACACCAAGATAATTTAATAATTAATTTGGAATTAATTCAATCAGTGTATATGTATTACATATAATGTGTATTTAAATACACCACATGTTGACTGGGTGATCCTTACACAATGTTAGCTGAACTACATGACCTGTAACATTCATACATGATATGTAGTTTATTAGTCAAATATGGGCTTCATATTTTCTTACCCGACCTACATGACTGGTGACCATGTAACTCAGAGACCAAATGGAATATAGCCCATGTACATGCTATGTAATCCATTAATATATATGAAATAAGTACATTCCAAGTCCATAGGTGAGTTATATATATAGATAATGATAACTATACATGATGTGTAGCTAGATTGTACACACCGTGTATATTAAAAATTTATGCAGAATTCAAAAATTAATTTATTACACTTCTTAAAACTCATCATCATTTGTTCCACGTGTTATTTATTTGAATATGTACATACCATGTGATGAGTTATATATATATATATTAAATGGATAATTAATTTTTGTGTAATATTCTAAACTGCATATCATGTATAAGTCATAATACAATCATTTATTTACACGCATTGAAGCATAACATTCTACATAAATAATGTGTGTTTTGTGTGTCATTTATTTTAATATGTACACACCATGAAATTATGTGACAATACATATATGATACATTCCACATGATAAAACAATATACGAATACAATACACACTGGGTAGCTCAGACAAACACTCACTGTGTTTCCTCCAAGGTGCATTTTTTTGTACATAGTTAATTAAAAATAAATTTAATAAATTTGATTAAATTTATAATGGATGATAATATAAATAAATATTTGATGAGAATTAAGATAAATGAATTGATTAATAAAAATAAGATAATTAATTTATTCGAACATGATTTATCTTAAATAAGAATGATTATAATTGAATGCTATTTTTTTAAATGCATAATTATTTACATGTATGTGAATTATCATGAGCATAGAACATACATTTTAATGTGATTGATTTCATTTTAATTTATTATTAAATCAAGCTTATATCCTACACATCATCCATCCTTTCATTATGTAAGAGGATACATGCCCATGGGTTCCTTTTACGCAAACCCCTTAAATAATCCTTCAGTTCCCCTCACCTATGTGTGAGTAAGATTATATATAATGGATGGATATTAAAAGTGAGTAGAGGTAGTTCAAGTTTGGTTTTGAGGAAAAACCAATACAGTAGGTATATGGGTAGATATATGGAAAGATGCAACATGAACCGAGTCATGGTTCGATGTTCCTTTCCCTAATTTGATGATAGTTTATCATCTGCTGGATAAACTAACCATTAGTAGAATCTCATGATCATTCCAATCTATTAATTTATTTTTTACAAGTTTCATGGTTAATTTCATTATGGATGTTTAGTCACTATCACATTAATTAATGAATTAATGATCATGAAAGATAGAACTAAAATAAATAGGATTATGCATAAAATTTGTCTAATACATTTTTAATAAATTAAGCATGCCCACTTAATATTAAAAGCTATGTAATAAAGATAAAATGGTAAATTTTTGTATAAAGATAAAAAATACCTAATATATATATATATATATTAAGTTGGTATTACCTTCTGATACTTATGTTAAAATCGAACTGTAGTTTAAAGTTCTTGACCATCCCATGTTAGGGTGATTTCAATTATCAAGGAATTCTAACTTGAAGTTTTGGGTTTACTTAAATAATTTTACATCAAGGTTTGGTTTCCCAAGTAGGACTTAGTGTAACTAAGATGAAAATGTTGAGGAAATCAAATTTAAGGATTTAAGGATTAGAGAGTCCACTCAACAGATTAAGGAAATATGAGTTAATACAGTTGGTGATTTTAATTCCTACTTAAAACCCTTGAAATAACTTTTCAACCGCATGTATGGGTTATGAGAATGGGAATATTGGTTATTTACACTATATTTTCCAAGTAATAGAATGTTCCAAATCTAATGGTGTGGGATATTGGGTTTTGATAAAAATATTCATAGATTAATAAATATAATATGATATTAATTATAAAATTTTAATAGATAAAGTAATAAAATTATTCTCTTAATAATTGTAGAAATGTTAATAAATATGACTTCAAATATATCACTGTGATCCATAATTAAAAAGGACAATATTCTCACTAGAAATAATTTCCAATAATGTAAAAGGTGCTTACACATTATCCAACGCTATGAAAGGAAATTATATATACTGAAAAACCCTATTCCCAAATCACTTGGACAAAATACTATTATGGAAGGATTTTATATCTATGAGAAATAATTGAATGATGCCATAGATTTCCAATATTTCATGCTATCATCCATGAACAATGATATTCTAAAGAAACATGTGGGCATGGATGTGTATAGCATGATGTCTCACCTTCATGATTTCTATGAAGAGAGAGTGAGACAAGTGATATATGATACCACCAATTCATTGTTTACATACCATATTAGAGATTTATCACCAGATGGTCCTCATTTAGTCAAGATTATTTTCTCTATAGAGCACTTAGAAATCCTAGTCATTAAAATCCCATATATGTTGTGCACGTATAACATCCTTTTCTCACCACCCAAATCCTTCTGTAGTTTTATTATTAATTATAATATGAGAAATAATGAGAAGAGTATTTTGGAACATATTACTCTAATTTTCCAAGTTGATAAGAACATGGGGAGTGAAAAACACATGTTCTTTATGGTGAAAAAGAAAAGCAAGAAAAAGTAAAAGGTCCCTAAGACTCATAACAAGTCTAAAGATCCTAAGAACTATCCTTTCAAGAATAGAAAGATCCAAATGAAGGTGAAGAAAAATAGAGCAGTATGTTTTCCATGTGGAAAGTAAGGCCACTTAAAGAGGAGCTACACCCAAAGCATGGGGATTCTAAATGTGAATTTTTACTGATTTTAATAATTATATATCTAGAATTTGAGTATTAGATATAGGTTATGGTTCTCACATATGTATCCAAATGCATAAACCAATAGATTTAAAAATATTTCCAGAGGAGAGGTAGATTTTTGGGATGATAATGGTGTGAGGATAGATTCTCTATCCATTAGATACTACCACCTTCCACTTACCATAAAAATGTTCTTGGTTTTAAAATATTGTTATTATATACCAACTGTTACGAAAAAAATAATTTATGTATCCTTTCTAGGTATAGATGTTTTTTTTCATGTTTGAAGATAAAAGATGTTTATTTTATAAAGACAACATGTGTTATGGTATGGAACATTTAAATAATGATATTTACATATTAAATTATGAAAACCAAGTATTGGGAACTGATAACAAACCATGTTTACATGAATCATATAACACCTAGCTGTGGAATCACCATATTGGTGATGTAAAATAGAAGAGTTAGAAAAATCTACATCAAGATGGTTATTTAGACTCTTCTGAGATAAAAGTAATTGAAATATGTCATGCTGATTTACAAGGATAAATTACCAAACCACCAATTAGTGGGAAAGGTGAAAAGTATATATATCTTCTCGGATTGGTATACAATGATATGTGTGGGATATTTATAATTCAAGCTAGAGGTGGATATTATTAATTAATAATTTTTACTGATGAATTGAGTAGATAAGTCTATATCTTCTTGGTGAGTTATAAGTCTAAGTCCTTGGAGATATTCAAATAATTCAAGAATGAAGTAGAGAATCAACTATGAAAGAAGATAAAGAAGCTTTGATCAGATCGAGGTGGTGAATATCTTAACCAAGATTTTATCGAATTTATACATGATTTTGGGTTTCTTTCTCAACTCACTCCACCTTACACAACATAGTAGAATGGTGTTAGTGAAAGGAGGAACGACACATTACTAGACACGTTAAGGTTGATTATGAGTCATTTAGATATTCCATTATCCTTTTAGGGATATGAATTAAAAACTACTTCATAAACACAAAACTGAGTACCAAGTAAAGTGGAAAACAAAATTCCCTTCGAGTTATGGAGTGAAAATCCCATTTTATTACAAAAATGTGTATGGGGTTGCGAGGAATTTTTTTAAGGCTATATTTTTTTAAAAACTATCACCCCAAGGCACAAATTGTATCTTTAAAGGAGATCCTAAGGAAACAATGGGATACTACCTATACAAACCTTTAGATGATTAATTGACTATCGCCAGAAAAGATATCTCTATTAATAGATAGAACATCATCAATAATGATTGCGGGATAAAGATTAGATTTGATGAATTTGATGATCAAGATATACAATAGATGATATAGGAACATATTCCATAAGTCTCCATGAAAGAAGTTATTTCTGAAACACAAGTATTGCATAGGAGGACCATAGAGGTAAGAGAACTAGAGAGATGATTTTCTAGTTACTAAAGATGGTGACCCATTATTAGTTGAGAATAATAATATCATCTCCAATAAAAGTAAATAGAGATATAAAAAGTTAAAAATGGAAATAAGGAATGAATTCTGAAATGGATTCCATGCATCAGAACCAAGTTTGGGTTCTAGTCAATCTAACAGTTGATGTAAAGCCTATTGGGTGCAAATAGGTATTCAAGAGAAAAATAGACATGAAAGTTAAATTAATTACATATAAATCAAGGATAGTATCTAAATGGTTTAATTTTTTTAAGTTATCGACTATAAAAAAAACTTTATCTCTAGTTTCCATGTTTAAATCCATCAGAATTATTCTTACAATAATGATTTACAATGACTATAGAATTTTGAAAATGGATGTAAAAATAACTTTAATTAATGTTAACCTTTAAGAAGATATATATATATATATATATATATATATATATATATATATATGACAAAACTAGAAGGATTTGTGACTCCAGTTGATTCAAAAAAGATATAAAAGTTATAGATATCCATTTATGAATTGAAACAAGCATCTAATTCATAGAGAATTTGGTTCGATGAAGCTATAAAATAATTTAGTTTCATTAAGAATGATTATGATCCTTGTGTTTACAATATTTTAGTGGGATTTTTTTTATTATCCTAGTAGTATATGTTGATGAAATATTACTTATTAGAAACAACATACCACTGTTATAGTCTATTATGTTTTGGTTAAACAAATACTTATCCATGAAGGACTTAAGTGAATTAGCCTACATTCTAGAGATTAATATCATCTATGATAGATCCAAGAGGATATTTAGACTAAGTAAATGTACATACATTGAAGAGATACTAAATAAATTTAGTATAGAACAATCCAAGCGAGAATTGGTTATTTTGACTTAGTCATAGAACATACATTGAAAAAATACTAAATATATTTAATATAGAACAATCCAATAGGGTATTGGTTATATTGTCACATGGTATAAATATTTCCAAGAAAATGTTCCCTCAGAAACAACATGAGAAAGATAGAATGAGAAAGATACCATATTATTTGGTGGTAGGATCAATCAAGCAAGCTATATAATGTTCTAGAATTAATGTTTCCTACACATTGAGAATAGTAGGTTTTGGGACCAAGTTGGCTGATGAAGTTTTTGGATGAATGAAGTATTGTATTTTTTTGTCAAGGAAGTTTTAGAAGAAAGGAAATCACTTCACTTTGTATAAGTGGGTGAGGAAAGACAGGAAAGTTAGAATAATTTACATGGTAATTATGATGATGATTTGTTGGTCTGTATCTCATAAAGATCACAATTTTGTTGGAGAACTTATGATGGAAACTTCATGAAGTAATGGGGGAGAAACTACGTTGTCAATCAACATGGTTGGTTTTGCAGAAGCAGGTGTCTAAGGTGGAAACGTTTTCCAGTGTTTGCCCAATTTTTGGGGTCCAAAATTTGGAGTTCAACTAGAATTAAAAAAAAGTGGATTTCCTTGAATATCTCATTAAAACATGGAAAATTCATGAATTTATCAAATATGGTATTCATGAAGTAGATTTCGCGAAGACATAAAGAATGTAGATGGTGTTCTTTGCGATTATGACGAGCTTTGTGAATGACCAAGGAAAGAAGCATTATAGGTGAGCATTGCAATGGTGAAGGTGAAGAGAATTATGATGGTTTAAAGGAAGAAGAAGCATTGCGGTAGTGAAAGGGATTTGACGAAACATTTCACGATTACGATGAGCACTTCGAATCTAGAAAATAGACATGTTGCTTCGCGAAACAGAGTGAATTTCATAGGATATTTTAGAGCTCTATGATTTGGTGATGATGTGGCACTGAGGTTTCTAGATGGTTATAGAGTTGGTTGGAAACACTTATAAATATGACCCTACCCCCTCGAGAAAAGTATAGAGACTTAACAAGAATTTTAGATCTCTCGATTTGTGAAGAATATTCACAATGAAAACAATATCTACGAAGGAAGTAATCTTTGCAAAAGAAAGAAGATTCACAACGAGCCTTTGAGATTTATGAAAGAAGTCAAATTCGAAAATAAAAATCAGTGATCTATGAAATAGTGAGCTCTATGATCTAGTGAGCTCTGCAAACTAGAGATCTCAGCGATCTAGAGTGCTCTGCGAAGCTGGGATCTTCTCAAAAGAGCTATGCGAATGATCTTTTTGAGCTGAAGATTTGGGTACCCAAATTAAGTGAGAAGTGCTTTCAAGTGGATCAAGATATGACTGGGGTATATGAATAAGTATTATTATTAAGTCTAGGTAGTTCCTATCAGCTTCTGGATAGGAAATAGAAGAGTTTTTTTTTCAAATAACATATATGAGAATGTTTGTCAAGAAGTACAAAGATATTGCTTTACCCTATTTGTGCTAAGAGGGTGCACACATAGTTGAGGATTATCTCCCAATTACTAAACGAGTGAAAGGGAATATCCTACTCATTTTATTCGACATAAAAGGGTTGTTTTCTATTATATTTTTTGGTACTAGATTATTTTCATACCATACCAAGGATGTAACTACTTTTGTGGACTAGTGAACCTTGTAAATCTTGCGTTCTTGTGGTTGTGTGTATTCAGTAGGGAAAGAAATCTTTAACATGAGGTGAATATTGTTTCAAAAATAAAGGAAACATAAAAAGAAAAGATATCACTAATTCACCCCCTCCCCCTCTCAGTGATATGTGGATCCTAATTGGGAACTTCAATTGGTATCAGAGCAATAAGTTCCCTTCATTTGTTATTTGTTGAAGTTTTGAAGAGAATTTGTGATGGAGAATCTGAATTGCATGAATAGTAAGGGGATTATAATATTTTATGAAAAAATTATCATATCTAGAAAGATATAATGATGCCTTATTTTATGACTCCTGGGTATGAAGTTCTTGAAACTACAATAGATGGATTTCCTCCTATTGATGACAAGGTTCCTCTTATAACTGCTGATAAGAATAATCTTAAGAATGATGGGAGAGCTAAAAATTCATTACTCTTATCTTTTTCTGAGAGTGAGTTTTTGTGAGTTAAAGGTGTTTCTATAGCTAAAAGAATCTGGGATAAGCTGAAGAACAACTATAAAGGAAATAAAAAATTTAAGAAGGAAAAAATAAAAATCTTGAGGCTGAAGTATGATGACTTGAAAATGGGCAAGTATAAATATGTTGGAGACTTATTTACAAGGGTCAATGACATTGTTAGTACAACTATATGTCTTGGTGAAAAGTTGGAAAATTCTATAGTTGTTGAAAAGATCTTGAGAATTCTGTGTGACAAATTTGATACTAAAGTTTCATCATTAGAAGACAGAGACCTAGAAACATTATCTCGTGATTATTTTCATAGCACTCTTATCACTTATAAAATGAGAAGGGAGAACACTATGAAGATCAAAGAAAAAATTGATAGAGAAATATATTTAAAGGTTGTAGAGAAAGAGAAGTCATAGAAAATTCTTATTGAAGATAAAGCTGGTGAATCTGACTCTGAAAATGAGGTATGTCAAAATTTCGATGAAATTTTATCCTTGTTTTCTAAAAATGTGAAAGGAGGAACAGGGAAATACAAAGGAAGACTCCCTTTGAAATGTTTTTAATGTAGAGATGTTGGAAACGTTATGGATAATTTCCCTCAAAAAGGGAAATATGAAGATAGTGATGAAGAAGATAGAAGACCAAGAAGGTCTTGGAAGAAATAGGGTGAAAAAGATAAATATTCTGGAACAGGTAAGGATAAAAAGTTCTTCAAATAAAAAATAAGAAGCTTTTATTCAAAAAATGAAGAATATGATTATAGTGAGACTAAATCTAAAAAATATGTTGTTGAGAGAGCTAGAGAGAGTAACTTTTTTTCAATAGTAAATAATGAAGATCATGATAGTAGTAGTTTTAAGGAAGAAAAAACTCAACTTGAACAGTATCTGAAAGAAGAGTTGAAGGAATGTTTGAGAAAGATCAGGAGGCTTGAGAAATAAAACATGAAATTGACAAATGAAAAATCTTCATTAAATGACCAAGAAGGATTTCCTGATGAGAAAGAAAAATTTGAAATGGATATTGATGATCTTAAGAATTCTCTTGAGAGTGAAAATAATTCTAATGATAATCTATAAGTAATGATGAAGGAAAAAGAAGATGAGTTGGAACTCATCCCACATAAACTTTCTAAAGTTGAGGAAAGGAACACAAGGTTCAAAAACTATATTACATAAGTTGGTGAAAGATCTGCTAATAATGAACCTAATAAAGATCAACAAAAGTTACCTCTAAAGTTGAAAAATAAATATAGAACTGGTTCAGATAATAACAATTATGGAAAGGATACATATGTGTTCAATGTTAGGAATATTGAAAAATCAGGAGCATCTAAAAATATTGAGTCCAAAAATATTTCTACTACTTCTAGTTTTGGAAAGTCTGAACCAAAATCTGAGATAAAAAAGAAAGTTACAAATGAAAATATGAAGGTTGATGGTTAGAAGAGTTATGGTAAGAAGTTTATTGAGAAGAATGTTTACAACTCCAGTCAGTATGGAAATTTCATAGGGAAATATTCATTTTATAGATACTGCTGGTATTGTGGTGGATTAATACACATGAAAAATATGTATTGGTTCAACCAAAAACATTACAACCATTACACAAGATTTAAATGACAAGGATTGAGGGGGTGTCAATCTTTTCAAAAGAAGAAACCTCAAAAGAAATTCTAGAAGACATCTAAGAAGGTTGGTGTGAAAGTTGAGAATAGGTTCCAACCCCTGAAAACTATTTGTGAAAGATGTGATTGACCTTGACATCTTGCTATGGGTTTCCTGATTGTTTTATCCTAACAAGAAAAGTTTTTTTAAAAAATTCTCAAAAGCTGAAGATTTTAATGGCTAAGAAATATAGTTATGTTAGGTCCGAAAAGAAAGAGTGCATGGTTGTCTGGCCAACACACATTAACTTGGTAAGGAAATTAGAGAAATCACAAAAAAAGTGTTAGAAAAGGATAAAAAAAATCTCTTGTTGTTGAAACCACTTTGAAATATATGAAAGGAGAATGAATCTAGATCCTTTATAGTGGTTTTTCATCTCATATGTCATGATACTTAAAGTTGTTAAAGAATGAGAAATATTTAAAATAAGGAATAGATAAATTTGGAAATGATGAATCTAGAAGGATCAAAGGTAATGGATCAACCATCATTGGAAAAGAAAAGATGAAATCTAGGAAAACACTATATATTGATAGGCTGAAACACAACCTGCTAAGTGTGTCACAACTCTATGATGAGGGAAAAAAAGTTATCTTCATAAAATATAGGTTTTTTGTGAAAAGTGAAATGATGTAAATGTAGTTACAAGAGGCTAACATAAAAAGGGGATTTTTTCCAATTTGGGAAAGTATAGAACTCTTGTTACATGGGTGTGGTGGATGAAAATTATTTATGGCATAAAAGGCTGGGACATATGTGTCAGAGAAACCTATTCAAGTTATCAACATGAGACAGTGTCCGAGATATGCCTGATTTATCCAGAAGAAGATATTGGTGTTTCACTATTTGTTTGAAAGGAATATTACAAAATCTATACATAAGAGAGTTTATATTCACTCAAAATGAACCTTGTAACTTATAAATTCTGATATATGTAGACCAATGATCAAGAAATATAAAAATAGAGATAAGTAATTCATTAAATTCATTAATGACTTTACTTTCATTACTTGTGTTATGTACATGAGTAATAAGTCAGAAGATATGAAAATGTTTAAGAGATTCAAGAGGAAAGCAAAGAATGAATGTGAGTATTTAGTAAAGAAGTTTAGAACTGATAATGGTGGTGAGTATAAGAATGAAGAGTTTGAAAGTTATATTGAGAATCATAGAATTCAACATGAGTTCAGTTCACCATACACACCTCAACAAAATGGGGTTGTTTAAAGAAAGAATAGAATTCTGGTAGAAATGAGGAGAACTATGTTACTTAAACATAGTCTTTCTCATTATTATTGGAGGAAATACATGAGAACTCCTATGTATATTCAGAACTGATTTTTATATAGGCCAAAATCAAATATGACTCAATACAAAATGTTTTATGAAAAAACTCCAAGTATGAAACACTTAATATTTTTTAGAAGTACATGCATTATAAAGAAGTTAGGTGGAAACCTTGGAAAGTTTGATCAAAGAGGAGATGGTGGTATTTTTCTTGGATATTCTATAGAAGGAAGAGGATATAGATGTCTTAACAAATAAACAATAAGAATTATTGATTCCACTGATATGAAAGTTGTCGAAAATATTGAGGAAGAAAATCAGTCTTATGATGATGTGGAAGATGAGCAGGATAAGGAAAGTTTTGTTAACAATTCTGACAATGCTGCAAATAGTGGTAATCCTAATCAAGAAGAAGAATTAGACTAAAAAATTTCAAGTTATGAGGATTAAATTCAAACAGCTCATCCTAGGGTGAGAAAGCAAGTGGATACTCAAAACATTATTGGTAATCAACATCAGAGGGTTCAAAAAAGAAGAACAATGAATGCTATTACACACACTTCTCTCTATTCTAAAGTTTAACCAAATGATTTGAACAAAGCATTTGATCATCCAGAATGGGTTCGGGATATGAATGAAGAGCTTGATTAGATAGAGAAGAATGATACTTGGGATCTTGTACCCAAATCGAACAACAAGAACATTATTGGTACAAAGTGGGTTTTCCAAAACAAGATGAATGAATATGGTGAAGTGATAAGAAACAAAGAAATATTGGTTTTCAAAGGGTATTAAAAAATTGAAGGAATTGATTTTGATGAAACCTTTTATCCAGTGGAGAGGTTAGAAAAATCATAAATTTTCTTTCTATTTCTACACAATGAGGTTATAAAATATTTCAGATGGATGTAAAATTAGCATTATTGAATGGTGATCTTAATGAGGAAGTTTACATTAATCAACCATGTGGATTTGTTATTGGGAAGGATGAAAGTTATGTGTGTAGGTTGAAGAAGGATTTGGATGGGCTAAAATAGGCTTTGATGGCATGGTATTCTAAATTGGATACTTTCTTGAGAAAGATGAATTTCAAGAAAGATAGAGTTAACAACAATATTTACATCAAGTAATGTCATGAGTTTTCTATCATCATATTTTTTTATGTCGATGACATTATCTTTGTCAGAAATGATGAAAGATCATGTGAAATATTTGCTAAGGAGATTGAAGAATTCATTTGAGATATCTATACTAGGAGAAATGAAATACTTTCTTGGGTTGAAAATTTAACAGAAGAGGAACTAAATTTTTATTTCTCAAGAAAAGTATGCTAAGGAACTTTTAAAGAAGTTTGGAATAGAAAATTTGAAACCAGTGTCTACACTGATTTTAGTGGGAACCAAGTTGTCTAAATATGGGTAAGACATGGAAGTTAATCAGAAAAAGTTTTGAAAGATGATTGGAAGTCTGTTATATTTGACTGCCTCAAGACCCAACAATGTCTATATTGTTACCTTATGTGCAAGATTTCAAAGCATTCCTAAATAATCACATTTGATTACTGGAAAAATAATTTTCAGATATATCAAAGGCACACAAAATTTTTGAATTAGGTATTATGGATCAGAAAACATTGATTTATTCAGGTATTCAGATGCTGATTGGGTAAAAAAATTGACGATAGAAGATCCACATATTGTGGAGTTTTCTTTATGGGGAAAAGTTATGTCAGTTGGCATACACCAAAACATAATTAAATAACTATTAGTAGAGATAAATCTTAGTATGTTGCTTCTACTCAAGATACTACTCAACTAATGTGGATGAAGACTCAGTTGGAAGATCTACTTGTTGAAGTAAATCTAACTTTTCTCTTGGGTTGCAAAAATCAAAATGCAATCAATATTACATAGAATATAGAACAAAATTATCATTAAAAACATATTGACATAAAGTACTACTTCATCAAAGAGCATGTGGAGTATAACGAGTTAAAGATGGAGTACATTCCTATATTGTAACAAGTTGCTGATATATTCACAAAATCTTTACTGAAGGAACCATTTGAAAAATTGAGGTTGAACATGGGTGTCCAACCTCCTTTATATCAAGGTTGAGGTACATGTTTCTATCCCCTCTCTCATATTACATTTGGATAGTGTTTTAAAAGGGGAGAATTTTCATAAATCTATCCTTATGGAGGAATGTATAAAAGGGGAGTTGTGGGTAAGCTGTGAATTCCGCTTGTAAGTGTGTGAACTATTTTAACCATTTGTTTGAATGGTTGCATAATGGTTGTAGGAAACATTTTTTTAATTATTGTAGGAATATTGATGAAGTGAAGAAGGTTGAGGAGGAAAGATGATGTGATGTGGTTTCATAGTCACTATGTTTGTATAACATGGTCTTGATGTCAATAATTATTGTTTCCTACAATGATTTAGCTTACTTAGGCTTATAATTGTTGATAAGTGACCCATTTCTAGAGGTTTTAAATTTCAGTGATTTATGAATCTTGGTTGAAAACAAAATCCAAAGGGGGATATTTTTGGGACCAAGTTTTCTAATGAAGTTTTTGGACGAATGAAGTATTTTATTTTGTTGTCAAGGAAGTTTGAGAAGAAAGGAAATCACTTCACTTTGTATAAGTGGGTGAGGAAAGATAGGAAAGTTACAATACTTTCCATGTTAAATCTAACGATGATTTTATAGTCTTTATTTCACAAATATCATAGGTTGGTTGGAGAACTTGTGATATGAGATTTATGAAGGAATGGGGGAGAAAGAATGTTTTCAATCCACATGGTTGGTTTTTTATAAGTAGGTGTCTAAGGTGGCACAATTTTCCAGTGTTTGCCCAATTTTTGGGGTCCAATATTTGGAGTTGGACTAGCATTGAGAAAAGTTGATTTCCTTAAATATCTCAACAAAACATGGAAAAATAATGAATTTTTGCAAAGATAGGATTTCTGAAGTATATTTCGCAAAGGCATGAAGAGTGTTGATGGTGTTCTTTGTGATTATGAAGAGATTTTCGAATGGCTGAGGAAAGAAGCATTGAGGCGGTTAAGGTAAAGAGAATTTTGGAGGTTCAAAGGAAGAATGATCATCATTGTGGTGAAATGGATTTGATGGAACTCTTTTCAATTACTATGAGATTTTTAAATCTGGAGAATATCCATGGTGCTTTGCGAAATAGAGTGAATTTCGATGGAGATTTCGAAGCTCTACAATTTGGTACTGACATGTCGCTAAGTTGGCTGGAAGGTTTTAGAATTAGTGGGAAACGCCTATAAATAGGCCCCTACCCCTCAAAAAAAGTATAGAGACTTAACAAGAATTTTAGAGCTCTCGATTTTTGAAGAAGGTCTGCGGAGAAAACAAGATCTGCAAAGGCAGTAAGCTCAGCAAAGAAAAGGAGATTCATGGAAAGCCTTTGAGATTTGTGAAATAAGTGAAATTCGGAAAGACCAATATGTGATTTGAGAAATAGTGATCTCTATGATCTAGTGAGATTTGTGATCTAGTGATCTCTGCAAACTAGATATCAATGCGAACAAGAGTGCTCTGTGAAGCTGGGAGATTCGCGAAGGAGATCTGCGAAGGAGCTTTGTGAGTTGAAGATTTGAGTACCCAAATTAAATGAGAAGTAATTTCAAGTGGATCAAGATTTGACTGGGGTATAGGATTAAGTATTATTATGATGTCCAGGTAGTTACTTTTAGCTTATGAATAGGAAAGAGTAGAGTTTTTTCAAAGATTAGATTTGAGAATATTTTTCAAGAAGCACATGGATATTGCTTTACCCTATTTGTGCTAAGAGGGTGAAAACATACTTGAGGATTATCTTCCAAGTAATAAATGAGTAAAATGGAATATACTACTTGTTTTATTCCATATAAAGGATTATTTTTTAGCGGATTGTGTTGTATTGAATTATTTTCGTACCATACCAAGGATGTAACTACTCTTGTTGAGTAGTGAAACTTGTAAATCTTGCGTTCTTGTGGTTGTGTGCATTCAGTAGGGAAAGAACTCTTTAACAGGAGGTGCAGGTTGTTTCAAAAAGAATGGAAACATAAAAAGAAAATATATCACTGATTCACCCCCTCCCCCTCTTAGTGATACTTGGATCTTAACTGGGAACTTCAATTGGTATCATAGCTATATGTTCCCTTCATTTGTTCTTTGCTGAAGTGTTGAAGAAAATTTGTGATGGAGAATATGAATTTCATGATGTTGGTGCCAAAATTTGGAATGAAGAAAAGGCCCCAAGATGGCCCCCCAGACTGCCTCGTGAAGACCCCTCGCAGAGTCCCCAGCAACGCGGCTGCTGCGAAGCAAAGAAGGCAAAACGCTCTATGAAATCATTTGACGTTCGCGAACTTGCTGCGAAGACAAGGAGGTGGGACAATCCGTGAATGCATTAGACGTTCGCAAGCCCGCCACGAAGTGAAGGAGGCGGGATGCTCCATGACCCCAGTTGACATTCGTGAGCCCGCCGCGAAGCCACCCGACCCTCTTCGCGCCGCGTGAGCCCTGCTCTGCGGCTTCTCTTTCCTATAAATACCAGACTCCCCCTGAGCTATCCAGATAGACAATCTGAACTTTCAGCTTCTCATATCCCGAATCACAAATCACTCTTCTGCTCGATGAACCATGAGATTCGCGAGGTACTTCTGCTCCGCGAAGTGCCTCCCCATTGTCTTGTTTTGATCCCCTCTTCCGAGAGGGATTCCTTTTTCAAAGCCTAAGGGATTTCAAGAAGGAAGGGGATCCCCAAGGGGACTCGGGTCATCATGGAGCATTTATGATTTGTGAAGCACCCTTCATGTACACTTGATCCATTTTCTAAGGCAGGATCACTATACTTCGCGAAGCACATTGCTTCCCGACATCTTGCTCTGCGAAGCACCTTTGCTCCGTGTGGCTGTGCTCCGTGAATGACCTTTCACTTCGTGAAGCACCTCCCATTTTAACCTATTCCCCATGCTAAGTCTAAGGCACCGCACTTCACGAAGCACACCCATTCGCAAGTGCCCTCCGTCACGCGGAGCGACAGAGTTCCACAAGGCCCCTGCCTATGGACCCCTCTGCTTGGAAAATCCTTTTCCCGTGTGACCCTCCCAGTTTGCACGATGTGACTTCAAATTACCCTGGACGATACTGCCTGTAGCATTTCTGTGCCTAATGGGAGTGATAGGGAACGAGGATCCTCCTTTCTTCGGTCCCAAGTCCCTCTCCCGCTGCACTTTATCGCCCACGAGCCTCCATCCTAGAGTAAGTTCTAGTACCATGGGCCGCCTCAAAGCATAAGCCCCACTCCTCTTCACTTCCCATAGACTCACCTTTCGCGACGTGGTCGTCAGGACTTTTCTGCCTCTTGTTTCTCACACCGAGCATGACTCACGTGGGATTAGAGTAAGCATCGGCCATGACACCATCCCCATCCTGAATGACATTAAACTGTGTTCCAATCCAGTGGTAATATGTTGTGACCCACCTGAACTATGGGGGATTTTATCCATGTCATGGCGTGGTACATAGGAAGCCTCACAAGTTTCAAGCCAAACACCTATCGGACCCCCGGTCCATCTTCACGTCGGTTCGCAGACACGCCCCCATTCCAAACTATGAGACTTTGATCCATATCAAGGCATGGTACGTAGGAAGCCTCAATGAGGTTCAATCCCACCACTCGGTCGTTCCGACCTCCTTCACGTCGGTTCACCCTCGTCCCGCATGACGTCAAACTGTATATTCCCACCAGAACTAAGGGGACTTTGATCCATGTCAAGGCATGGTACATAGGAATCCTCCATGAGGTTCAATCCCACCACTCGGTCATTCCGACCTCCTTCACATCAGTTCACCCTCATCCCGCATGACGTTAAACTGTATCTTCCCACCTGAACTATGGGTACTTTGATCCATGTCAAGGCATGGTACGTAGGAAGCCTCCACGAGGTTCAAGCCCACCATCTAGTTGTTCCGACACCCCTTCATGTTGGTTCCACAACCCCTTTTCAACCCGAACTACGAGGACTTTGATCCTTGCTAAGGAGAGGTATGTAGGAAGCCTCCCTAAGGTTCAAGCCCATCATCCACCTGAACCAAGGTCCTTATTCACATTGGTTCTCCGACACTGCCACCACCCGAACTACGAGGACTTTGATCCATGTCAAGTCATGGTACGTAGGAAGCCTCCACAAGGTTAAATCCCACCACCTGGCCATTCCGACCTCCCTCACGTCGGCTCACCAACACCCGGGCAGCCTAGAGTTTAAGCCCCACACATCCATTCCTGAACTACATGGACTTTGATCTATATCAAGGCATGGTATGTAGGAAGCCTCCATGAGGTTCAAGATCAACAATAATTGGCCCCAACCACCTCTGTGCCGGCGTGCCAGGCCCCCTTTTTACCTGAACTACGCAGACTTTGATTCCCTTCTACGGGGATACGTAGGAAGTCTCTTCGAGAATCAAGACCAAAACCATCATCCATCCTGATTCTTATCTTGGCCACCACATCCCGGTGAGATCATGCCACCCCCTTCCCATCCACAGCTTTCAGGAAGCCGCCCACATGCTGGCCCTAATATCGGTGTTCCCTCAAGGGGGTTCTTCAATATGATCCACTCTAGCTAGTGTTTTGATCAGTCTTATCCGTGTTCGTTTGACGTTAAACTTGCGGCATACCCTGTGGTAAACATGAGAAGTTGAGGAAAACCTCAGATACATGCCTATGGAATATAATTACCCACGTTCGATATGGGATGCCTCAGGATTCTGTGCCCTCGAGAAGCCCTATAATAAGGGAAAGAAGAAAGACACACCAATCCCTAGCGTCCAGACACGCCAGTGATTCCAAACGTGACTACTCCTCTAACCGAAGGTTTCTGCCCTGATCGGACCCCTTGAAATGTCCTGATAGAAGAAACGTAATTAACTAGTGTCTATGAAGATATGGCACCGGGAAGAGTTTCATGAACAACGTATTAAATCTATGAGGGAGACCGGACTAGGTGACGAGTTCTGAGGAGTAATCCATGAAAGGAAGAACCGACATCCCATCATCCCATTTCGATCAAGGAGAAGATGTACCTGAACAAGGATCAGATGATGCCTGCCTTTGGAAAGAGGGAATGCAGGGTAATAAAAGCCGTGCCTATGAAACTTAAGCAGAAGGATATGCGCGCCCCGGTGAAAGCATCGGAAACAGAAATGGTGAACCCGATGTGAAGTTCTTCTCCTCAATAGAGATATTAGTAATGCTCGGGGCATCCATGGATTGACGTGTCACAAGATCCAGCCATCCGTCACCGGGTCCCACAAAGCAAATAGCCGGAATGGCGTGAAACTCACTAGAAGTTGGGGCAGTAGAACATTGGGCATCCCACTCTGCAATGTTGTCAGCGTGGATCCCTCTTACCGGCCATGGAAGATGGAATGGTGCTGGGGCACAAGTTGTCAATTTCTTTTCCTTTCAGCACTAATGAGTCCACCTCCCTGCTTCTCAGGAATCAAGTTGCTACCATGGGAATGTGATCACCACCCACCCGCTTATGCAGGGGTAGCGGAAACACCAGCACAGCTGCTCCGCGTGGATCCACTGCTACCGCAACGACAACTACGTCCACAACCGTGGGGTGCCCACGCCCCATCTCCCCATCAGATTTCATCCAACGAAGGGTGATTAATGACCTTGTATGTCGTTACGAGGAGGAGGGCATAATCCTGACCTGAGATATGGCCCTCCTGGACCTGGAGGCGTCCAGGCCCCGCCGTCAATGCCACCCCCGAGGGCCGCATAGGGAGCCGCTGCTCCCCACCCCAACGTTCAATTGTTTCGGGAGCCTGTCCCCGGAATGCTTTGACAACTCCCTACCTTACGCTGATGAGGTGGGCGACGCCCAGCCCAACCCGGTCAGAGTCCCAATCCAGGGTCTCCCAGTGAGGGCCCCTACTCGGCCACATTAGCGTCACCGCCCGACCTTGCCAGAGGAGCAGGTAAGCTATGAACCTGCACCACCGGCACCGGCTCGCCTGACCCGATGCCAGTGTCGGGTCCGAGCTGAGGATGCCCGCCAAGGGGCCTAAACGTCGATGACTACTGTGGCCCGATCCACCGCCGAAACATATCATAAAGTCCCTGCACACACTGAGGAGGGGCGCTCCTACGCCAAGCTGGGATCGAGGCCCCAACTGCCCCACGAGCAGGCTGGGTTGACTCTCCTAGTCACAGGCATGAGCTGGAGGCATCGTGAGCCAACCCGAAACAATGCCACCCCGTATAGAGGTCCTCCACGTACCACCACCACCACTAACATGGGTCTTCCCCGCTTCGAGGCTTAGCATGGAGGTCTGCCCCATGCCACCCCCAATCCAAATGAGGGTCCGCCCCGCGTTCTGGTCTCTCTCCAACATGGGGATCCTCCCTACGTCCTCTCCACAGCTGGAAAAGGTCCTCCTCGCCTCAGCAACCAGAGGAGTGAAGGCCAGCCTCAATCCACCCTCACCAAGCATGGAGGTCCTCCCCAGGATCCCTTCGGTTCTAGAGGAGGTCTCGCCCCATCTGGTGTTGTTCATGGAGGTACTTACCGTGTACCCTTCGACATTTGTCCTGGTACTCCTTGCACCCCGGCTGTCTCAAGTGGAAGCCCTCGCCACCCTGACACCAGTGCGGCTGAAGGACTACATGTCGGGAATCAGCCCAGTCCCATAGAGCCAACCAGGGGTAGGAAGGCGGGTCGTCTCCGCCATAAGAAGAATCCAGGGAAGGCACGGATAGAGATCAAACCAGCCCGCTTCTCAGACTCTGAAGCGGAGTGTGACTGAGCTCAGGAACCCTCCCCCCGCTCATCTGAGTCTAGGGATGGAGCGGGGACAAGGCGCATCAGCCTGGTACTTACATAATGCGAGGTCCAGAATATTCCCTTCTCCCTCTGTAGTTTTATCCAGGAGGATGAAGATTTGGCTACCCCATAGGTTACGGTCGTGCAGTCACCACCATGATCACCAGAAGCGCTTTCTACCTCCATGAGAGATCACAGAGAGCTATTCTGGGGACCAATGGCAGGCGATCAACATCGTGAACCACCACCGGCAGCCTTGGCCCCTAATCTAGGAATGGTGGCCATCAGCCCGTCCTATCGTGACGTAACGACCATGTCACTACACTCCTCGAAGGACAACCCAAGAATCGGCAGCCAGTCATCCCATTCGCCGTATTCTCCACCGGCCAACCTGTCGTCCCAACGGTCTACCTCGGTACCACTTCCAGTTTCTCAACCACCCCCAATTGGAGAGTGGGGAAATCAAGGGCCATACCCTAAAATTGATCTGAGGAGCTTCTGAAGCATCCTTGTAGTGGAACGATTTCCCGAGGAGTTCTGGATCGTAGCAGTGCAGGATTTCTGCATACCCGAGTCCCTTACCCCAGAGGAAGTTGAGTGTATTCGCTACACCCTTTGGGAAACGCATTTCTGTCTCCGTCATTAGTTCGTGGTGTATCCAAGGAGCCAAGCGCATTTTGAGGACATCGGCGAGCAGTGCCGTTTAGTCAATCTGGCCGCACTCCCGGTGGACCAGTGCCCTGAGTCACTAGGTCGGCGCGAGACCCTCCAGCATAAATGCATTCAGAGTATTAAGGTACTTCGCAAAATCATCAGGGAAGCAACCCCCCATGTGAAAGTCTGTGGCTGGGGGTAGTATGCTGCCCTCCGCTTTAGCCCTATCCGACGGCAGCCCGACTCGCTATGCGATATTGAGGACATGCCCCCAGGAAGGGTCACAGTCCACATGGTTGACATAGTGGACAAGGAGGATGAGATGGAGTTTCTCGATGGAGACTTATCCCCTGAGGGTGTGCCACCACTATTGGACCCATCGGGGAGGATTACCTGTTAGAAGAGGAACCTCCTAGGTCTCCCTGTGCCCACCGAGTCATTGGTGCTCAGCCAGAATGTCAGTAAGGGAAAAGACCATGTCGGATATGTCAAGCACTCTGACCCATCTGCCTCAGTGCAGAAGATGGAGGAGGACCCCGGGAAGTCCGCGATGTGTCAGTAAATTGCGAAACAAAAGAGGTTGGTCGACAAACTCCTGGCTGAACGCGAGATAGAGAGACGAACTGACTATGGTGATCCTATGCCAGGGCAGCAGGGGTAGGAACAACTACCCCCTAGCGAGATGCCTCCGGGCAACCCTGGTCATGCCGCTCCCACTAATAGGGCTGAATCCAGAAATCACGGCAAGAGGGCATGGTATGTCTCACCAAACCCTCCCGAACGGTGAGGAAATCCGATGAATCCAGCCCGGGTCCCCCCAGTTGCCCCGCAAGCCATCCCACCAGTCGCTCCACGAGCCGCTGAACTCGTCTACCATGTCAAAGAGCCCAAAAATGCACTCGTGGTTAGGGATCCCCATCAAGACAGGGACCCCCACTTGGATGATCCTATGGCAGCACTCATTGCCCGCCTTGAGGTATTGGAAACGTGATAGGTGGTAATCCCACTGGATGGCAAGCCATACCCGACCTGGGTGGATGATATGCCGGCACCTCCAGGTTTCTTGAATCCGACCTTCTCCCCCTTTAATGGGACGGGGGACCCATCTCATCACTTGGCCCAATTAAATTCAAGGTGTGGGATCATGTTTGGGACTCTAGCGTATTAGGAGGCCGCCAAGCTCTGCTGTTTCGTTCAAACACTGGAGGGGCCGACATTCTTCTGGTATAGCCAGCTCCCCGTCGAATCCGTGACCAGTTGGGAGGACCTTCGCAGGCAGTTCCTCTACCAGTTCAGCTCTACCACCCGGAAAATGAGCATCGCAGACCTCTTCAAGTGCAAACAGAGGCCTGGTGAGCGAGTCACGAACTTCATCGCTCAATGGAAGGGGCTCACATACTCCCTTGACATGCCACTGACTTAGGAGAAATTACTGACGATGTGCATAGGGAATGTCAAAAGAGATCTGGTTCCTTCTCAAATCACTCAGAACTACCCTGGAGGGTCTCGAGACTTCTCAGATAAGGCCCAACTCCTCAAATAAGCCCTGCAATAGGCCAGGCAGGCATGTCCGTTGCCCCCTACAATCCCAGTAAGGAGGGATTCCAGAGCCGAGCCTACTGCGGTATCCCAGATAGAGGCCCCCAGGAAGATAGAGTTTCTACCAGTAGCACTTTCCCCACCACCTCACCGAGGCCCTCCACCTCAGGCACATCCTCCGGCCTCGTAGCGTCCTCAGAATCAGCATGCGCCTCCGTGTAATGTGCCGCCACCGCCTAGGCGGGACAATCAGGGTCCACCTCCTCGACAGGCCCCTCCAGCTCCCCATAAAGGCCTGGCTCCAAGGGCTCCCTATCCGGAAAGAAGACACCAGACTTAATCGTTCAGAGAGAATCAGGTCCCTGGTTACTTCTGTAGTGCCTTAGAGTAGGGGATTGTATTCTTACCTGAGTGCAGAAGGCCAGCAGAGGCGAATATCACCGATCGCCCTAACTACCACCCATATTATTGGATCCTGGGGAACACCCTCAAGCAGTGCTATGTGTTTAAATAATGGCTCCAAGACCAGGTCGATAACAACATAGTCAGGCTGGGGCCAGCCCCAGCACAAGTGGCGAGTGTCTTTGTGAGGTCAGAAAGTGGTAGTGATGACGAAGGTGAGTGATAGTAGGTTCCCAGCCACAGATCTCAGAAGTATGATGACTGATGACCTGTAAAACGGTTTCTCACACCCATGGAATCATTCGAGCATGCCTGAATCAGCCGAATCCTTCAGAAGACACGACCACCACCTCTGTATCATCATCTCAGCCGACCTCTTCTCAGAAGAGCAAGCATCGGCAGCGCAAAAAGAAGCAACGTGCCCCTCCGATGCCATCGTCATCCCACACTCTCGGTGACTTCATGCCCTATGAGATGGGGATCCCTCCTAGAATTCACCCAGTGGTGGATTATTCTTTGAGTGATAGTCAAGGGTACGCTTCAGTTAACACCGTCGAGTTGGTAAACCCCTATATGACTCCTGATGAGGGGGAACGCCAGACAAACCTCCCCAACGTCCCCATCCGAAACCAACGTTGATGGAGCCATGACTAAATGGATCATAGAGGCACACTAGTTGGAACCTCTATCTAGGATGTTCATGCCACTAAGACTAGACAGTAGGCCCGGCGCAGAGCTCAACACTCGCAGCCTTTTCATCCAGTGTTGTCAGGACTGCCTCCACCACCGTTTGTGCTACTGGATTAGGCGGAGCCACTTTAGCCATACCACGACCAGCTTCGCCCCACTGAGGACCGACCTCAGCCGTATGAACCTCATCCAGCAGCTACTCTCCAGGCTTCGACTAGTGAGTAGCGGGATATTCCCAGCACCAGCCAATCGCCAGTCCAGCCGACATGGCTCGTCATGCCTCCAATCATAGAGCGACCTCCTCTAAGCAGAAGTTCACACCTGGGATGAAAGTATGATGTTCTTAAGCACCTCTCTGGCATCCCAGTGAGGCTTTCCATCCTCGAAGGCCTCCGCCTATCGTCATATATGCGTGATAACATCACTGGGGCTTTAAGGAGCCCCCTCCAGTTTGAGACGGAGGTAGCAGCTGTGGAAGCATTTCATGCTGAAGCAGTTGGGACTGCCGAATACTAGGCCATCATTTCATTCTCCAGAGAAGAGGAAGGCTCTCCCATATAGGGGCACATCCACCTTTTGTACATCACCGGCCAATTCAACGGCGTTGAGGTTCGCCACTGTCTCGTTGACACCGGCTTCGGGATCAACCTTATCCAGACATGGACGCTGTGAAAGCTGGGGTTATCCGAAGATGACCTGACTCCCTCCGATTTAAGGATCCAGTGATATGAAAGGACAGAGCAGACCATAGTCAGAAAGATCCATTTGAAGACCCATTTCGGTGGCCTAGTTTCCAATACTGAATTTATGGTCGTATCCCTAGACACCGCGTATAACGCATTGATGGGAAGGACATGGCTCCACCTGCATGCAGAGGTCCCCTCATCGTATCACTAGTTCCTCAAGTACTTCCTTAATGGTCTATTAGGCGTACTCCAAGGTGATGCATCTTCTTTCGCCTCTTGTGAAGCCCGTTATCTAGATGCTGACTATTACAAGAGCAAGGATAAGCAGATTCTGGCAAGTGAGGTTGAACCTGCCTCAGTCACCAGTGACCCCTGGGCAGGTCCGGATGACGCCTATGTCTTCCCAATCCATTGATTGGAGTCCACGACCCCCGACATGGGGCAATGCTTTGTTGTTTTGGGTACAAGAGGAAGGCATATTCCCAAGTCCAAGCAATTGTAGGAAATCACCTCATACTCCTACACAAACCAGGCTTAGGTGATCCTGGAACCTCCTACCACTGTACGGTATCAGGACGTCCACCCCATGGCGACGGTAGTATGTCATACGTGTCTTTTTCGCCAGGCTCGAATTAACTGGCTCAAGCCGACTCACCACTATTACTTTTAAATCATCAAGCGTGGACCTCTGGGCCAAAGGCCATATGGGATTGGATCGACTGCCTTTATCGCCTTGGTCTCAGCGGTGCATGAATCTTCTGATGTTCTTTCCACTACTGCCCAGGCTGGTACTAGCCTCCCGTCAGGTTCCTCCGAACAAGGGGAAGCCTCACCTGCTAGGAATCCCTCCTTCACAAGTGAGGAAGAGGATTTGGAAGACTCTCCCCCTGCCTTTGAAGAAGGCGTCTCTGCCACAGTCGATGAACTGGTACAGGTGAACCTTGGTAGCGAGGCAGATTCGAGACCCACATTGATTAGTGCCGCCATATCTCTCAAGGAGCAGCGGCGGTACGTGGACTTCCTTAAACAGCACCGTGACATGTTTTCCTGCAGTTACAATGAGATTCTAGGACTAGATCCTCAGGTAGCCTTCCACCATCTCGGTCTCCAAAAAAACTGTCGCTATTTCAAGCAGCCTCCTAGAAAAATGAACCCTTCCTACAGTGCCATGGTCGAGGCCGAAGTTGACAAGATCATCAAATCCAACTTCGTCAAGGAGGTCCAGTACCCCAAGTGGCTAGAAAACATTATTCTAGTCAGAAAGAAGAATGGATAGATCAGAGTCTGTATTGACTTCTGAGATATCAACTGTCACTATCCGAAGGATGATTTTCCCCTTCCGTTGACAGAATTATTGATCCCTGAGGATGAAGATTCCATAACCTTTAGGGCACCCCAAGGTACTTTTTGTTACCAGGTTATGCCCTTTGACCTAAAGAATGTAGGTGCCACCTATCAGCAGGCCATGCATCGCATATTCAAGCCAATTCTCGGGACATTGGTGAAGTGCTATGTGAATGATCTGGTGGTCAAATCTCGCCAGCGCCAGGAACATCTCAAGGACCTTGATAAAGTGTTCGGTTTCCTCCATTCTCGCCACTTGAAGATGAACCCATTGAAGTGTGACTTTGGGGTCACTTTCGGGAAGTTTCTTGGCTTTGTTGTCAGGTACTGAGGCATCGAGATCAACCTAGAGAAGATCAAGGAAATCCGCCAGATGCATCCCCCAAGTAATATTTGGGAGCTTCGAGGTCTCCAAGCCCACTTAGCCTACATACGCTGATTCATTGTGAATCTGGATGGCAAGTGTAAGCTTTTTTATAGACTCATGAAGAAGGGAACCACCTATGAATGGGACTAGGAGTGCAAGACCGCCTTTGAGGAAATCAAGCAATATTTTCTCCAGCCTCTGGTCTTGGTGCCACCCATCTCCAGTAGGCCACTAATCCTATACGTCATGGCCCTGGACTGATATCTTGGCACCCTTATCTCCCAAAAGAACAACGAGGGGACAGAGAACAGTTTCTACTACCTCAACCGGATGCTTCTCGATACAGAGACCAGATACTCTCCTATCGAGAAGAGCTACCTTGCACTCGTATTTTCTGTGTAGAAGTTGTGACCTTACCTGCAACACCATGAGGTACAGCAGGTCTCCCGGGTAGACCCACTGAAGTACATTTTTAATCACCCCATGTTGATCGGACGTTTAGCATGGTGGGTGGTGATTCTCCAGCAGTTTGACATCAGGTTCGTTCCCTAGAAGGCCATTAAGGGGCAGGCATTGGCAGAATTTCTAGCTGCCCATCCAACATCCACGGACTAGTCCCTGGACTTGGATTTTCCTAATGATGCAATCCTCTCAGTCGATCATACCATCCCATTTTGGTAGATACACTTTTGCAGTGCCTCCCGGAGTCCCACCAGTAGGAGGCTCAATGATCCTAGGCTCAATAGAGCGGGCCTCGATATTGTCTTCATTACCTCGGCACATGCCATCTTTCCATACTCTTTCCTATTGTCAAACGGCTCCACCAAAAACAAGGTAGAGTATTAGACCCTCATTACTAGTCTCGAGCTGGCCCTTGAGATCTAAATGCCCCATTTGCAGGTGAAAGGGGATTCCGAGCTAGTCATCAAGAAATTCAACGATGGCTATATTGTCAGAAAGCCAGAGCTCGTACCATTTTTGGAGCGCACCCTCCATCTAATGGACCAGTTCCCTTCTCGACCGGAGGTTACCCATGTCCCTCAGTCACAGAATGGTCGAGCGGATGCTATGGCCGGCTTAGCTGCATCACTTGAAGAGCCCGAGTAGGATGATCTGATTATACATGTGTCCCACTAGAGAGTCATTGCTCCCATCACCCCAGAGGTTGATGACGACTTGTGAGTAAGACATCTTATCGAAAGATCCTCCACGTCACGACCGCTAGGCTCTTCATATCCAATGGTTGAAGCGAGTCATGACTGGAGATCCCCTTTTGTCGAGTATCTCTAAAATCGTTGCCTCCCGGCTGATCGGACTGAGCGCAAGCGAATCCGACGCCGCACGCTATATTTTACCCTCCAGAGTGGTCCCAGTCTTGAGAAGATCCTCTATAAGTGTGGTTTTGATGATGTTCTCCTCTGTTTCATTCAAGGAGTCAAGATTCCACAGGTCATGCAAGAGGTTCATGCCGGTTCCTATGGTTCCCACCAGGCTGGGCCGAAGCTGTCCCATCAGATCGAGAGACTGGGGTACTTTTGGCCCTCTATGATCCATGATTGTATTGAGTTTTCCAAGAGATGTCATGTCTGCCAAGTGCATGCTAAATTCTTGCATCAGCAACTATAACCTCTCCACTCCACCAAGTACTCCTGGCTATTTGCGGTGTGGGGACTCGATGTCGTGGGGCCATATCCACTGGCGACAACTCGCCAGTGCAGGTTCATCCTGACCTCCACGAATTTCTTTTCCAAGTGGGCAGAGGCAATTCCGCTCAAGGAAGTCAAGGCCCATTCCATCGTTGAATTCATGAGTTCTAATATCATCCACCAGTTTGGAGTTCCTCACACTGTCCTCACCGATAACAGCGCCAACTTCTGAGCAGCCGACCTGAAGAAATTGTACGCCAAGTAAAATATCTGCTCAAACCATACCTCCCACTATCACGCGCAGGCAAATGGACAGATCAAGGAATTCAAAAAAACCCTCTCTAATATTTTGTAGAAAATGGTTGGTCAGAACAAGAAGAGTTTTCCGAACAAGCTCCCCAACGACCTCTGGACCTATCGGACGACTACTCTCAATTCTACCCAGGTGACCCCATATTCCCTGGTGTACGGAGCTGAGGCCATTCTACCCATTGAGATCCAGTTGCCTTTGTTATGCACTGCAGTCTATGACCAGAAAACGCTAGATAAGGTGGCCAAAATCTATCTAGCTGAATTGAAAGCACTTTCCGAGAAGAGGCTCTGTGCCCTGCACAATCTGGAAAGGCATCAGAATAAGATGGATTGAGCCTTTAATAAAAAGGTTTGCCTCCACTAATTTCTGCAAGGTGACCTGGTATTGGCCCTCCGATCACTAATGATCCCTGGCAGGAAACCACCCAATTTGGAGCCCAAGTGGGAAGGACCTTACATAGTCCACATAGTTTACCCCAATGGAGCATACTCCCTGATAACCATGGATGGTGAGCGTATAACTCCTCCCACCAATGCCAATTTACTCAAGAAATACTTTTCTTGAGCCTCATGGTCCTGCACGACCTTAAACTGGACGGTCCCACATGACACTAAACTGCACGATGGTCCCGCATGAACTTAAACTGTCCAGTCCTGCATGACTTTAAACCGCACATTGTCCTGCATGACGTTAAACTGCATCGTAAGAACTACGTATGGATTGATTCTCATCCTGATGGGATACGTAGGAACACTCAGACGCTTAGTTTTGAGCCCAACCCCAAACTCTTCTCTTCGACTATCCCCCCTGGGTATAGCTTTCTCTGAGTATCCTCACTTGATATGGTATAGGATTCCTTAGCCCCACTCATACAAGGATTATAATGTTCTCACCATGTTCCCACTCCCATTCCTCTATCCTCCCACATCTTCACCGCACGACATTAAACTACATGGCCTTCGAGAACTACGTATGGCTTGATTCCCATCCTTATGGGATACATAGGAATGCCCAAACATTTCGTCTGTTGGCCCAGCCCAAACGCAAGAATATCCCCCCCAGGTCAAGATGTATGGTGAGGGTGAAAATTTTCCCCAATTCATGTCAATCTAACCTCGATCCAACCATATGTACCGCTTCCTGGAGACGTTCACCTCTTTGAGAGATGGGTAAAACTATGCTTCACCCACTCCTTGACTGAGATTCCACCACCTTCCCCATCCGGAAGGGCCCCTGAATGGTATAGATGCTTGGCCTAAGGGCTCTATCTCACCACTTCGGGCCAACACCCTTGAGGATGTTGAGCAAAAAGCCAATACAAGTCCCACGTTTTGAATATGGTCAGTGATCGATGCTCATTTGTTGCTCCTGAGTGGTCACTATAAGGATACTTTGTTTCGAACATGGTCAAAAACCATCCTGGATCGTTAGGACCACCCCAAGATATCCCAAACATCGAGTGTAGTGGTTCATTCTACCCCGTTGTATCTCCAAGTGACGAACTCCCTTTGGGAGAGGAACAACCTCAATCCCCTTGGCCTTCTCGGACCCCTGGCCCTCGTCCTCACTGCAAGACGTTAAACTGCAAGTTGGTCAGGCCTTCCTGATCGAGGCCCAGCCTCAGGCCCCTTGGCCTTCTCGGGCCCCAGGTCCAGGTTCTCTTATGGTATTGTACGGTGTGGTGTAGGATTATGTCCTCATTCATGTCGGGATGTTCTCTGTGCCGTACACCCCCCTCGTTAGGGTATTCTACCCCCGGGTATCATTGAGAACTACATGTGGCTTGATTCCCATATTTATGGGATACATAGGACCACCTGAATGTCTAGACTTCAGGTCCAGCCCCATCTCCCGGAAATCTCCATTTCACCCTGTCCTCTTATCCTACCCTCTTCTTCTTGGATGCCTTCATTGACCCTCTTCGGCGGTTCACCAATGTGCCTAAGGGTACTCTGGTTTAGTACCTGAAATGTCGGACTCTGCTCAGACATACTTCCACCCGCTTTTCAGGATTTGTGTCCCCCTTCATCAGGGCTTCCATCACCTTTCACACCCGAAGGGACCCCAAAGTGGCATGGGTGCTAGGCCTAAGGGCTCTCCTACGATTACGGGCCAACGCCCCTAAGGGTCGTGGACAACAAACCCATACAAATCCCACGTTGTGAATATGGTCAGCGATCGATGCTCATTATTTGTCCCACTTCAGGATAACACGATATGGATACTGAGTTTCGAACATGGTCAATAGTTATCCTCCATCACCACACCAACCCCATTAATCCCAAAATGTCAGTTACATGATTCACATCCTTCTCCACCTCATCATGTCCAAGTAGAACTTAGAAACTCTTGGTACTATTCCTCAGTACACATCCACGCGTTAGTAGGACCAAAGCCGTGATAGGGGCTCCGCACCGATTTCCCTTTGGCAAGCATTCCAGGTATTGCAAAAGACATCTTCCTCCCTTGTTTCCCACACCGAGTTTAACTCACTTGGTCTTAGGAATTAGGTTGAGATCTGCACTTACTTGGAGGGTTTTTTCTCCTCTACGGTCCGAGCTCTAAGACCATAAACTAAGATCTCATTCAGAACTACGTGTGGCTTGATTCCCATACTTATGGGATACGTAGGACCACCCGAATGCCTTGTCTTCGGGTCCAGCTTAGTTGGGAGCTAGTTTCTCTTGCCCCTTTCTCTCTTACCCCTATTTGGGACCCTTGGCCTAAGGTTACCCTCTCGGAATTGCGTACGGTGTGATTAGGGATCATTTCCCCATTCACGTCGTGGATGTTCTATTGCACAATACACATTTCCTACCTAGCATCGTCTCTGCTACGTCTGTGCTGCACAACGATAAAATGCATTCCTGGTCGCATCACACGACCTTAAACTGTGATATTATCATCCTGGCCACATGAAGAAAAACCGCACTGCATTGTGGTGACCTCATCATAGAGGACATCATGTTTGGTATTGGTCATTCACCATACAATTTATCAATGCATGTATATGGATTGATTCTTATGGCGATGTCAGGTACTGCTACCCTAGGCCTAGAACAAACAAGATTTATCAAATAACACATCTCTTGGTGCGAGGACCACGGCCACACGCCCCTTTTATCCCTGGAATTGGTACCTCACTGTGACCCCCTCAAGAACTGCGTACAACTTGATCCCCATCCTCATGGGGTAAGTAGGAATGCCTATGCACTTTGCCTCAGTACCAGCTCAACTCCCGGTTTTTGGCCCCTTGACCTAGGACCTCTCCAAGGAACACGTGGTGGTCGGAACCCCCAGTTCCCATTCACGTCGGGTATTCATAAGTTACCCCACCATGTGCCTCCTGTGTTTCCTACCATCTGTGGTCCGACTCCTACAACCCTAAACCATGATCTCCATATGGGAAGGGTCTTGGATCCCTCTATCTAATACGTCTCATTTTCCATATTTAGATGTGTTTTGACAAATATCCCAAAGTGTGGAATTTTCATATGTACATTCTACTCGTTCTATGTCCAAGCTTTTTGAGATCTCTATTTAGATCCTCATCCTATTCCACATCCAAAAGGACCCTCAGATGACATGGATGTTAGGCCTAAGGGCTCTCCATGGATGCTAGGCCTAAGGGATCTCCTAACATTTCAAGCCAACATCCCTAAGGATCTCAGATGACATTTGCGACAGGTCCCGTGTTTCGAACATGGTCAATGATCGACCCTCATCTATCTGTCCCCATTCCAAGATAATGCGATGTGGATGCTGCGTTTCCACCACGGTCAACAGTTATCCTCTATCGTCATGCCGCCATCATTGTGGTCCAAATTTTTAGCATCATGATTCAAACATCTCTACTTCATCATGTTCATGTGGAATTTCGACATACTCGGCTCTACCTATTTGCGCGTCTAGGTGAGCTACATGGATGGGTTAGCATCATTGGTCCGGTATTCACTAAGCGTCCCTTCATCCTGGCATGTCCATTCCTATTTCAGGAAAGTCCCACCACTACTTCTTGTTTCTCACATCGAGCAAGACTCACGTGGGCTTAGTAGTTTTGGTAGGATGTGTACCAGCACAACCATGCTTCTCATCATCCCACAGGACGTTAAACCGCGCTCTCAGAACTACATATGACTTGATTCCCATCCTCATGGGATACATAGAGACACCCCAGTATTTTGCCTAGGGTCCATCCCCAGGAATCGTAAGGTCCCGTTCCTCCCCATTTCCGGCCCCTGGCCTGACCGCTTGTGGAGAACCATGAAATTTTTTTTTTGTCCCAAACAAGTTTAGGATACACCGCAATGGCATTGGGAAGAGACATCCCCCCTCACCAGAGATGCCCTGTCTGAAAGAAGGAATGATCCATGATCGAACCGATGCGCCCATCCAATGTGCTTCCACCACGGTGGCGTAATTTCAAGAGTGTTGGATTCTGTTTGAACAAACCCTCACTCCACGTTCCACACTTTGCGTGCCCCTTATTTAGACCCTCATCCTCTTTCATTTCTAGAGGAACCCCCTAACAGAATGGATGCTCGGCCAATGGCCTGCCTACTGTCCTTGGACAATGTTCCGGAAGACTAACAGATGGAATTTGCAACATGTCCCATGTTTCAAACATGGTCAATGGTCAACCCTCATTTGTTATCCCCACTATAGGCTAATACAATAAGAATAATGTGTTTCGAATGCGGTTAACAATTATTCTTTATTGTCACATCACCCCCACAATGTTATGAATCCCGGGTATCATGATTCAAACTTCCCATTCCCATCTGTTCGGATCGATTTCAGTGCCCCTGGAATTACACCATTCGTGCACAAGAGCACGTGAGGAAAATGGTAATTCGGCTGTTATGAGAACTTCATTCTCTAACCAAGTCTCTCCCATTTCCCAGAAATCCGGACCAGTTTTTCAAACCCCGGATGCCCAAAGCTTGGTTTGCACTCTTACGTTTGGATGGGGAGATGAAGTAGCCATGACTTGTTTCTCACATCGGGCTTAACCCAAGTGAGCTTAGGGAATGGTCGCTGGATGCTCCATGAACATCACAAGGATGAAGTAAACCAATGTGAACAATGGAACTCATGCATGCTACGACATTCAGAAAATCAAAGCATGAAAGTACGTTTAAGGGTTTGTAATCATTACAGTACCCAGGGGTTGACTCCCCCCATAGATGGATTGACCTCGTCGACGGAACATTTCAGCTTCGCCACCCTCTGGCTGGTGGCGTCCAGGAGTTGCTGCCACTTGTTCACCTCCCGCTCCTCCTCGGCAGCGAGAGGGTGCAATTCGTTGGCCGCAATCTGGGCCCACTCCACGTTGGCCTGGATGGCGATCATCTCCCCAGAATCTCACCTCATGCCCTCTTTGGCTCCTACCAGTTGGGCCCTCAGTCATGATATCAGCTTAGATTGCGCATTGAGGGAGGTCAAGTGCTCGTCCGCGTGGTTTTGCAGTCGTTGGACCTTGTCTTCAGCCTTCTGGAGCCTCTTGATGTTCACCGACTTCCTTCGCTACCAACCCACACCAAGGCCACAATCATACTCCTAAATCTTTTCCGCCATAAGATCTCAGATGAGCATGTGAGGACGTCAGGCATCCACTCTCCCAGCGCACAATTAGCGCAGTTGCGAGCGAAGTCTGTCCATCTCATTCAACCATAGTGCTTGGGGGGTGTCATTGATGAAGTGCGTGATCAACTTCCACGATCAACGATAGAATATTTTTCTGTCCTCCTTGTCAGAGGCCATCTCATCCTAGTCGGCATGATTGGCGGGCTCGTATGCAGGGAATGCCCCCAGGAAATCCTCGGATGGGTCCACGTTTGGCATTGGATCGGGAGTGGCAGGGCCTGAATTGTCTGGTTGATCCTCATCATCGGATCCCACCTTGATGATCTCAGGTTCAGTCCTACTGAAACCCCCACCGGTGATCGAGAGTGCTGTGGTTCGGTCAAGCTGGATGTTCACCTCCATGACCATCAGTATGACCCTGGGAAGGGCGCTACCAAAAGCCCCGACCAACTTCGCCGCAGCAGCCCATGACAATTGAAGGACTGTACATTCCAAGAAGGGGACGTGAATTCCAGTTAACGTGGTCTGAGGATGGCAGTTGGGAATGCAGTAGAGAAGACTTACAGAGGTCAAATCCCTGGTCTCTCTCTTGGGCTGATGTCGTTGGAACCCTGAGACGTGGCACCCCGTATTTGGTTGGCAGTTCTGGAGACTCCAGGAGAGACACCTCGACTATCCAAGCCCTGCCAGACGTGGAGGTTGATGCAGCCACGAGCATGGATCCTGAAGGTCCTGAATCGGTGCCCACTAAGGGGTGAGAACGAGGTCTATGCACAAGGTCCTCTTACACAGTACAAACGCTGATAAGGAATCCAAAGTAACCTAAGGGCAGACTCTGAATAAGGAACTTGGTATTTTACCTCGAGAGCCTCCATAGAATCTTTGAGATCTGAGAACTGGCCACCAAATTCGCCCTCCTCCGGTGGACTCTCCCTACTAGCCTGATCTCCCCAGGAGGACTCGTCTGATTCGTCCGGCAGGGGGAAGCGCTCCCTCAGATTAGTGGCCGACAACTACAGAGGGACTGTACGATACAAAAGCACCCTGACTCGGTCTTTCATTGGGTGTAGAGTGCCCCGGGAGTGGATGAAGTCCTCCATCTCGGCTATTTATTGCTCCACATCTGCCTCGGATACTACAAAGATGTCTCTAATAGGGAAAATCCCTAGAAAGTCCATCCCAAGGCAGTTACGGTGCTTCCATAACTCAGATGGGACAAATAATTTCCGGTTGACCTCCCAGATGTCCCAGGCCTCTGGGAAGAAGCATTATCGGGCATGTCAATGTGGCACAACCATTTCCACAGGGCCTGAGTGGAAATCCTGTGGAACCCTCTTGGTGGCCGCCCCTCTGGATGACTCTGTTTCGTTGGGGCAACCAGCTCTGCTACCACTACCGAACCCGCTGCTACTGCTCCCTCCTCAACTGGTGAGGGTGCCGCCACTATAGTAGCCCCGACACTAAGGGATTCCCTTGTCACCTTCTGGCCCCAGCCCCAAGATTGGGGAAGCTCACCCTCACCTACCAGGACAGTTGGCCGCTTCAGCATCTCCCCTGGGTAGGCTGCCTCCCAGCTTTGGGTGTATTCTTTAATCAGCCCAAGGACGATGGTCGGCAGAGGTAGTACATTCTGCATCTTCCTGTCTTCCCATGTGAATATGAGCCACATCTGCCTCATTACACACGGGTGCTCCTCGTAGCGCACCCCCCAGGTAGACCTGCGGGGTTAGCCGCTGCAGGCACCGTAGTTTCCTAGTGAACCGATGTGGGGTGTACGGATCATAGAGACGCTCGCGGTCTACCCTGTCCACCAGGACCCCACCTCGAAAGGCCAGGAGGTAGTCTTGGTGCTCTTCCATTCCCCAGACATCATCCGTGAAGGCCCTCGTCATCAATGGGAATGGGTGGAAACTGAATTCCTCCACCCTCCACACCCGGTTTAGAACCGATGGTGTAGTCAATTTGGTCGGAAAGCTCCCTAAGGCGTTCATGATTGAGGGATGAAAGTTTGACCCTGGAGGCAAGATGGGGTTTAGATACTCGTAGATCCCCCTAATGTGCGCTGCCATCCACCTGTAAAGGAGGTGGAACGACCCGCATATCCTCTCTGGCCTCTTCCCCTCACTGATGTTCCACAACATCTTGTACAACTTGGCGAGTATCGGGATCCCCAGGTTGACCCGTCCTCCTGTCGCCAAAGTGGATGCCATGAAGAAAGTGTTTGGCCGCACTCCCATGTTTTTATCCCTCACCGGCATGATCCAACCACAGATGAGGGCTACAATGAATGCCACCATCCTGACTATTGGTCATTGTTCAGTTCTAACAATGAACCCCCCAGGTCTTCCACTGGCTATCCTCCAGCAGCCACCAGTATGAGTTTTCCTTACTCCGAGAACCCTTCAGGCAAGTTCAAGGCCTCGCCCAGAACTGCCTATTTTATGAGAAGTTCAAGAACTTCTTGAACCAGTTCTTGAAGTAGACATCCCTCATGGCCTCCTTGTCTTCCCTAGGCATGAGCTCCATCAATGCCATCGCCAGATGTGACATCTGCTCCGGATCCTCCCATGCACCCATGGATGGGAGGAATTCGTCATACATCTCCCCTAGTATCAGGACCCCTGAGATCTGATGAATTTCCCATAGGCTGATGCCGACCTCCCCGTGATGCAGGTGAAAGGTATTGGTCCCCGGTGACCACCGGCTTAATAGCTCCGGCATCAACTGCTTCGGTTGGTAGATATGGAACTGGGAATCCCAAGATACCTCATACAAGCCCACTCTTCTCAGCTCCACCCTAAAATCCTCACACGAGGTGCCTACTCAGTAAGCCCAATCATCGGTGAAGTTTCCACCCTGGTGCTGGTCCCATTCCTCGGACCACCCCTTCTTCAGGTTCCCCAGCGCTTCCTTAAGGATGGTTTGGTACAGGGGAGGGGACATCTTCAGATGCAATGCCCTTCTGTCGACATTTTTCAGGTGATTGTATAGACAGTCAGTGACGATAGGTGTGAAATCCTCCTGGGCATGACCATTAGGCGCCCTGAACCATCAGTGCTGGCACAACGTGCTCCGGAACCAGTAGGCTAGCTCATCCCTACTTGCTGTAGGGATGAAGACATCATCTCTCAGCCCAAATCCATACAGAGGAAACCTCCTGCACAACAGATAGTTCTTTTGGATCTCCGACAGCAGCTCCACCAAAGAACTATGGTCTGACTGGCTCCGAACTAGCTCTCTGAGCCCCAGTTTGTTCATTATTTCATCCCTCTGGGCGGCATCCTCAAGGACCCCCTAGGAATCTTCTTGATGGGACATTCGGTTATGAAACTTGGACGCTTGGTGGGATAATTCATGGAGGTCGTTCGAAAAGCATGTTCGCAAAGGCCGTTCTCAAAGACTAGTCGCAGGGCATTGCCTCAGCGTTCAAAGCTGGATCGTGGAGCGCAAACACGGAGTCAAGGACTCGTTGTGCGCCGCAAAGACCCGATTCGTAGAGATCACTCACGGAGTATGCAAAGCATCGCGAATCGAGAGCACAAGAAGACAAGATCACGGAGAAAGGAAAGGAAAAATAGATGGACCACCCCCTATTTATAGGCGACGGTCATTGGAGCTTCGCGGCACGGCCTGGACACACGGTGCTTCACGGAACGCGCGGCCCACGCGTCCCCTGTCCGCCTCATGATCATGCCTCGCGAATCCACACCACGAATGATCATGGATTTTGGCGATTTCCCTCAGACTTTGACCCTTGATCTCTCCGCGACTCCAATTTTGAGGGGGGGGGGCATTTGTTGGTGCCAAAATTTGGAATGAAGAAAAGGCCCCAAGATGACCCCCTGGACTACCTCGTGAAGACACCTTGAAGAGTACCTAGCAACGTGGTCACTGTGAAGCAAAGAAGGCAGGAAGCTCTGTGAACGCATTTGACATTCACAAACCCACTGCGAAGCCATGGAGGTGGGACGCTCCATGAACGCATTTGATGTTTGCGAACCCACCGCGAAGCGAAGGAGGCAAGATGCTCCGTGACCCTAGTTGACGTTCACGATCCCACCGCGAAGCCACCCGACCCCTCTTCGCGTCGCGTGAGAACTGCTATGCGGTGCCTCTTGCCTATAAATACCAGACCCCCCTGAGATCTCTAGATTGAAAATCCGACCTTTCAGCTTCTCATCTCCCGAATCACAAAGCACTCTTCCGCTCGGTGAACCATAAGCTATGTGAGGTACTTCTGCTTCACAAAGTGCCTCCCCATTGTCTCATTTTGATCCCCTCTTCTGAGAGGGATGCCTTTCACGAATCCTAAGGGATTTCAAGAAGGAAGGGGATCCCCAAGGGGACTCGGGTCATCGCGAAGTGTTTATGCTTCATGAAGCACCCTTCATGTACACTTGATCCATTTGCTAAGGCTGGATCACTGTACTTCGCGAAGCACATTGCTTCCTGACACCTTGCTCTATGAGGCACCTTTGCTCCGTGAGGCTGTGCTCCGCAAACGCCCTTCCACTTCGTGAAGCACCTCCCACTTGCACCTCTACCCCATGCTAAGGCTAAGGCACCCCACTCCGCGAAGCACACCCTTTCGCAAGTGCCCTCTTTCATGTGGAGAGACAGAGTTCCACAAGGCCCCTACCTATGGACCCCTCTGCTTGGAAAATCCTTTTCCCGTGCGAACCTACAAGTTTGCACGATGTGACTTCAAAGCCCCCTAGACGATACCACTCGTAGCATTGCTGCGCCTAATGATTCTTCGCATAGGCACACTAACGACTATTGATTTTTCACATAGCTACGCTAACGTGGACCCCTCGATGGTTCTCTCTACGACACCCCCTCACCATAGCATTGTCGGTACCTTCCCTCCCACAAGGATCATAGGGTACCAATTATGTAAGTCCTACGGGTGCGGAGTGAACCCACCTCGTCCGAGCTATAGGATGTTAAACTGCCAAGCACCCTCATCCTCAACACACAACGTTAAACTGTGACATCGCCCCGTGTCTCTCACACGGGGTGCCCTTACCTTGGAAGTTCTCCACAAACCTTGGTCTTCACAAGGGATGATATCCTCCTTATGGTAGTGGCTTTTGTCCGTGGGGGAAGGGCAGCCATCTTGGTGTAAGCCCATATCTTTTCTTGCAGGAGGCAGAACCCTTACTCCTCCTCACTTCCTCGGTTCCAAGTCCAGTGGAGGGTCTGATAGGGAACAAGGCTCCTCCTTTCTTCAGTCCCAAGTCCCTCTTCTGCTGCGCTTTATCACCCAAGGGCCTCCATCCTGGAGTAAGTCCCAGCACCATGGGCCGCCTCAGTGTGTAAGCCCCACTCCTCTTCACTTCCTACGGACGCACCTTTCACGACGTGATCATCAGGCCTTTGCTACCTCTTGTTTTTCACATCGAGAATGACTCACATGGGCTTAGAGTAAGCATCGACCATGACACCATCCCTGTCCTTCATGATGTTAAACTGCGTTCCAATCCAGAGGTAAGCTGTTGTGACCCACCCGAACTACATGGACTTTGATCCATGTCAAGGCGTGGTACATACGAAGCCTCACAAGGTTCAATCCTAACACCTATCGGACCCCTGGTCCATCTTCATGTCGGTTCGCCGACACGCCCCCATCCTAAACTATGGGGACTTTGATCCATGTCAGGGCATGGTACATAGGAAGCCTCCATGAGGTTCAAGCCCACCACTCGGTCGTTCCGACCTTCTTCACATCGGTTCACCCTTGTCCCACATGATGTTAAACTGTATCTTCACACTTGAACTATGGGGACTTTGATCCATGTCAAGGCATGATACGTAGGAAGACTCCATGAGGATCAAGCCCACCACTCGGTCATTCCGACCTCCTTCACATCGGTTCACCCTCGTCCAACATGATGTTAAACTGTATCTTCCCACCCGAACTATGGGGACTTTGATCCATGTCAAGGCATGGTACGTAGGAAGCCTCTATGAGGTTCAAGCCCACCATCCAGTTTTTCCAACACCCCTTCATGTCCGTTCAACAACCCCTTTTCAACCCGAAATATAGGTACTTTGATCCTTGCTAAGGTGAGGTACATAAGAAGCCTCCCTGAGGTTCAAGCCCATCATCCACCTGAACCAAGGTCCTTATTCATGTTGGTTATCCGAAACTACCACCACCCAAACTATGGGGACTTTGATCCATTTCAAGGCATGAACGTAGCAAGCCTCCACGAGGTTCAAGCCCACCACCCAGTCGTTTCGACCTCCCTCACGTCAGCTCACCAACACTCGGATAGCCTAGAGTGTATTCCCCATACATCCATTCCCGAACTACGTGGAATTTGATCCATGTCAAGGCATGGTACATAGGAAGCTTCCATGAGGTTCAAGCCAAACAATCATTGGCCCTGACCGCCTCCATGCCGGCGTGCCAAGCCCCCTTTTTACCCAAAATACGCGGACTTTTATTCCCTGATACATGGATACGTAGGAAGTCTCTTCGAGACTCAAGACCAAAACCATCATCCATCCTGATTCTTACCCGGGCCACCACATCCCAGTGAGATCATTCCACCCCCTTCCCCTCCACAGCATTCGGGAAGCTTCCCACATGCTGGCCCCAATATCAGTGTTCCCTCAAGGGGGTTCTTCAATCTGATCCACTTTAGCTAGTGTTCTGATTAGTCCGATCCATCTCTGCTGGATGTTAAACTTGCAGCATACACTATGGTAAACATGGGAAGCTGAGGAAAACCTCAGATAAATGCCTATGGCATATAATTCCCCGCGTTCGATGGGGGATGCCTTGGGCTTCCGTGCCCTTTAGAATCTTTTTAATAAGGGACAGAAGAAAGACACACCAATCCCCAGCGTCTAGACATGCCAGCGATGCCCAGCGTGACTACTCCCCTAACTGGAGGTTGCTGCCCTGACCGGACCCCTTGGAATGTCCTAACAGAAGCAGCATAATTAACTATTGTCCATGAAGATATGGTGCTGGGAAGAGTTTCATGAACAAAATATTAAATCTATGAGGGAGACCCAGACTAGGTGATGAGTTCTGAGGAGGAATCCCCGGAAGGAAGAACCAACATCCCATCATCCCATTTAGATCAAGGATTAGACGTCCCTGAACAAGGAGCAGATGCTGCCCACCTTTGAAAAGTGGGAATGTGGGGTAACAAAATCTACGCCTATCGCACTTAAGCAGAAGGACGCACGCGCCCCGACGAAAGCGTCAGAAACACATAAATATTAAGGAGATTCTGATATTTGATGGAAGTAATTATCATATCTGGAAAGATAGAATGATACCTTATCTTATTCCTGTTTGGTATGAAGTTCTTGAAACTACAATGCCTATATTTCCTCCTATTTATGATAAGGTTTATTTTACACCTACTAATAAGAAGAATCTTGAGAATTATTGAAGAGATAAAAATACATTACTCTCATATCTTTTTGAGAGTGATTTTTTGAGAGTTAAAGGTGTTTCTACAACTAAAGTAATCTAGGATAATCTGAAGAACATCTATGAAGGAAATAAAAAAGTAAAGAAGGAAAAACTAAAAATCTGAAGGCTGAAGTATGAAGACTTGAAAATGGGAGAGTCTGAATCCGTTGGAGACTTCTTTACAATGGTCAATGACATTTTCAGTACAATCAGATGTATTGGTGAAAATTTGGAAGATTCTACAGTTGTTGAAAATATATTGAGAATTATGCCCGAAAAATTTGATGTTAAAGTTTCATCACTAGAAGATAGAGACCCTGAAACATTATCTTTGGATTATTTTCATAGAACTCTCATTGATTATGAAATGATAAGGGAGAAGACTATGAAGAGAAAAGAAAAATATGTTAGTGAAATGTCTTTCAAGGCTTCAAATAAAGAGAATTCAAATAAAATTCTTATTGAAGATGAATCTGGTGAATCCAAATATAAAAATGATGTATGTAAAAATTTTGATGAAATTTTATCCTTGTTTTCTAAAAATGGTAAAATAGGCACAGATAAATAAAACAGGAAACTCTCTTTGAAATGTTTTGAATGTGGAGTTATTGGCCACTTTTCAACTAATTTACCTCAAAAAGGGAAAGATGATGACAGTTATGAAGAAGACATAAGACCAAGAAGGTAATGGAAGAAACAAGGTGAAAAAGATAAATATTATGATAGAGGTAAGGATTTAAAGCTATTCAAATAAAAAAGAATATTTTAGTCAAAAAATGAAGAAGATGATGATAATGAGACTGAATCTGAAAAATCTGTTACTAAGAGAGATAGAGAGATTAATTTTTTTACAATAGTAAATAATGAAGATCATGAGAACAGTAGTTATGAGGAAGATGAAACTAAACTTGAAAATTATCTAAAATAAGATCTCAAGGAATATTTGAGAAAGATCAGGAGGCTTGAGAAGGAAAATAGGAAATTGAAAAACAAAAAATCTCTATTAAATGACCAAAAATGTTTTCTTAATGAGAAAGAAAAATTTGAAATGGAGATTGATGATCTGAATAATTTTCTTGAGAGTGAAAAGAATCATAATGATCATCTTGATGTAAAGATAAAGGAAAAAGAAGATGAGTTGGAACTCATCCAACATAAAATTTCTAAAGATGAAGAAAGAAACAAAATGTTCAAAAACTATGTTATAGAAGTTGGTGAACGATCTTCTAATAATGATCCTAATAAGGATAAAAAAAGTTACCTCAAAAGGTTAAAAAGAAATATGGAACTGGTTTAGATAAGAACAATTCTGGAAAGGCTACGTATGTGGTAAAAGTTAAAAATACTGAAAAATCAGAAGCATCTAAAAATCCTAAGTCCAAAAGGATTTCTACTACTTCTAGTTCTGGAAAGTATGAACAGAAATATGAACTATAGAAGAAAGTTAAAATTGAAAATATGAAGGCCGATGGTCAGTAGAGCTCTGGTAAGAATATTATTGAGAATAATGTTCACAACTCCGGTCAGTATTGAAATTTCATTGAAAAATATTCATTATATGGATGCTATTGGTATTGTGGTGGATTAGAACACATGGAAAATATGTGTTGATTCAACCAACAACATTACTACTATTACACAAGCTTTGAAAGAAAAGGATTGAGGGGGAGTCAATATTTTCAAGAGAAGAAATATCAAAATAAAGTCTAGAAGACATCTAAGAAGGTTGGTATGAAATTTGAGAATAGGTTCTAACCACTGGAAACTGTCTGTGAAAGATGTGATCGACCTGAACATATTTCTAAGGGTTTCCTAATTGTGTTACTAGAACAAGAAAAGGTTTTTAAAAATTATCAGAAGCAAGATATTCTAAAGGCTAAAAAAGATAGATCTGCTAGGTCTGAAAAGAAAGAGGTCTTGGTTGTATGTCCAGAACACATTAACATGGCAAGGAAATTGGAGGAAGCACAAAAAAAAAGTGGAAGAAAAGGATAAACATAAAGCTCTTGTTCTTGAAACCACTTTGAAAGTTATTAGAGGAGAAAAATCCTGGATCCTTGATAGTGGTTGGTTGTATCATATGATAGGAGAATTAAACCTATTAAAGAATATGAAATATTTCAAATACAGAAGAGTTACATTTGGAAACGTTGAATCTCTAAGGATCAATGGTGTTGGATCAACCATCATTGGAAAAGAAAAGATAAAATCTAGTAAAAAACTATATGTTGATGGGCTAAAACACAAACTGCTAAGTGTGTCACAACTCTGTGATGATGGAAATAAATTTATCTTTAGAAAAGATTGATTTTTTGTAAAAAATGAAAATGATAGAAATGTAGTTACAAGAGGCCAATGCACAAAAGGGAATTTGTTCCAAGTTGGTGAAGTACAGAACTCTTGTTACATGGGTGTGGTGGATGAGAATAATTTATGGAATAAAATTCTTGGACATATATGTTATAGAAACATGTGAAAGTTATCAATGTTATAAAATGTTTGAGATATGTTTGATTTATCCAGAAGAAGAGATTGGAGTTGTACTATTTGTTAGAAAAGGAAGATTACAAACTCTATGCATAAGCGAGTTGAAATTTACTCAAAATTACCCTTGGAACTTATACATTCTGATATCTTTGGACCAATGAGAAAAAAATCTACAAATAAAGATAAGTACTTCATTACTTTCATTGATTACATTACTTTCACTACTTGTGTTATGTACATGCGACCTAAGTCAGATGCTCTGAAAATGTTGAGTTTAAGGAGGAAGGAAGAGAATGAATTCAAGTATTCAGGGAAGAAGTTGAGAACTCATAATGGTGGTGAGTATAAGAATAAATATTTTGAATGTTATCTTGAGAATCATGGAATTCAGCATGAGTTTAGTTCACCATACACACCTCAACAAAATGTGTTTGCTAAAAGAAAGAATAGAAGTCTAGTGGAAATGGTGAGAGCTATATTACTTGAACATAGTCTTTCTCATTATTATTGGAGGAAATCCATAAGCACTGCTATGTATATTCATAACCAATGTTTCTATAGGAAAAAATCAGATATGACTGCATAAGAAATGTTTTATGGAAAAAATAGCATTCTGAAACACTTATGAGTTTTTGGGAGTCCATGCATTATAAAGAAAAAAGGAGGAAACCTTGGAAAGTTTGAGAAAAGAGGAGATGAAGGAATATTTATTGGATATTCTCCAGAAGGAAGAGGATATATATGTCTAAAAAAAGGAAAAATTATTTATTCCGCTGATGTGAAAGTTGTTGAAAATATTGAGAAAGAAAAGAAGTCTTATGATGATGTGAAAGATGAGCAGGATAAGGAAAGTTTTGTTAAAAATTTAGAAAATGCTGCAAATAATGGTAATCCTACTCAAGAAGAAGAATTAGACTCAAAAATTTCATGTGATGAGGATGAAATTCAAACATATCATCCAAGGCTGAAAAATCAAGTGGATACTCATAACATTATTGGTAATCAAAATCATAGGGTTCAAATAAGAAGAACAACGAATGATATTACACACACTTCTCTCTATTCGAAAGTTGAAATGAATGATGTGAATAAATCATTTGAGAATCCATAATGGGTTTAGTCTATGAATGAAGAGTTTGATCAAAAGAGAATAATGATACTTTGGAGCCTCTACCCAAGCCGGAAAATAAGAACATTATTGGTACAAAGTGGGTTTTCTGAAACAAGCTGAATGAAGATGGTGAAGTGATAATAAATAAAGAAATATTGGTTTGAAAATGGTATTCAAAAATTTAAGGCATTGATTATGATGAAACCTTTGCTTCAGTGGAAAGGTTAGAAACAATAAAAAATTTTCTCCCTATTGCTGCACAATGAGGTTGCAAAATCATTCAAATAGATGTAAAATCCACATTCTTGAATGAGGATCTTAACGAGGAAGTTTACATTGATCAAACATGTGAATTTATTATTTGGAAGGATGAAAGTTATGTGTGAAGGTTGAAGAAGGATTTTTATGGGCTAAAACAGACTCTGAGGGAATGATATTCTAAATTGGATACTTTCTTGAGAAAGATGAATTTTAAGAAAGGTAGAGTTGACAAAAAATTTACTGTAAGGAATTTTTGTACTTTTCTCTCATTGTAATTGTTTATGTCGATAACATTATCTTTGCTAGAAATGATGAAAGATCGCATGAAATATTTTCCAAGGAGATGAAGAATACATTTGAGATGTCCATGACGGGAGAAATGAAATACTTTCTTGGGTTGAAAATTTTACTAAATAGGAACCATATTTTTAGTTCTCAAGAAAAGTATGCTAAGGAATTTTTAATGAAGTTTGGAATGAAAAATTTGAAACCAGTTTCCACAACAGTTTTAGTGGGAACCAAGTTTTATAAAGATATAGAAGGTAATTAAGTTGATCAAAAAGAGTTTCAAAAGTTGATTGGAATTATGTTATATTTGACTACCTCAAGACCCAACATCTTCTATGCTGTTACTATATGTGAAATATTTAAAAATGTTTCTAAAGAATCACATTTTATTGTTGGAAAAACAATTCTCAGATTTATCAAAGGCACAAAAAATTTTGGAATCAGGTATGATAGATTAAAAAACATTGATCTATTCAGGTATTCAGATGCTTATTGGGAAGGAAATATTGATGATAGAAGATCCACATCTGGTGGATTTTTCTTTCTGGGGAAATGTTGTGTCAGTTGGAATACAAAGAAACAGAATTCAGTAACTCTTATCACAACTAACACTAAGTATGTTGATTCTACTCAAGCTGATAATCAACTAATGTGGATGAAGACTTAGTTGGAAGATCTACTAATGGAAGTAAATATACCTTTGCTCTTGGGTAGCGACAATCAAAGTTAAATAAATCTTACATGGAATCTGGTAAAACATTATCGTTCAAAACATATTTACATAAAGTACCACTTCATCAAATTTCATGTGGAGAAGAATGAGTTAAAGCTGGAGTACATTCCTATATCAGGACAAGTTAATTATATATTCACAAAACCTTTACCGAATGAACCATTTTCAAAATTGTGGTTGAACATGGGTGTCCAACATCTTTCACATCAAGGTTGATGTACATGTTTTTTCCCCTCTCTCATCTTACATTTGTATAGTTTTTTGAAGTGTGATAATTTTCATAAATCTATCCTTATGGAGGCATGCATAAAGGGGGATTTTTGGGTAAGTTGTGAATTCAACATGTAAGTGTGTGAAATATTCTAATTGTTTGTTGGAATTGTTGCAGAATTATTGTAGAGTAATTGTAGAAACAATTTTTTATTATTATTGCAGGAATGTTGAAGAAGTGAAGAAGGCTGAGGAGGAAATATTATGCGATGCGGTTTCATAGTCACTACTTTTAGAAATAATGGTCTTGCTGTCAATAATTCTTGTTTCCTACAATGAGTTAGCTCACATAGGCTTTGAATTGTTGATAAGTGAACAATTTCTTGAGGTTTCAAAATTCAGTGATTTATGAATCTTGGTTGAAAAAAAAAGTCCAAAGGGGGAGATTGTTGTGGCCAAGTTGGCTGATGAAGTTTTTGGATGAATGAAGTATTGTATTTTTTTGTCAATGAAGTTTGAGAATAAAGGAAATTACTTTACTTTGTATAAGTGGGTGAGTAAAGACAGAAAAGTTAAAATACTTTCCATGGTAAATCTGATGATGCTTTTCTGGTCTGTATTTAACAAAGATCATAAGTTTGTTAGAGAACTTGTGATGCAATCTTTATGATGTAATGGGTGAGAAACTATGTTTTCAATCATCATGGTTGGTTTTGCAGAAACATGTGTCTAAGGGGCACAATTTTCCAATGTTTGCCAAATTTTTGGGGTCCAAAATTTGGAGTTGGACTAACATTGAAAAAAGTGAATTTCCTTGAAGAACTCATCAAAACATGGAAAAGGAATTAATTTAAAGAATATGGGATTCATGAAGTAGATTTCTCAAAGACATGAAGAATTTTGACGGTGTTCTTCGTGATTACGATGAGCTTTGCGAATAGCCTAGGGAAGGAGCATTGCGGGTGAGCATTATGGTGATGAAGGTGAAGAGAATTATGGTGGAAAAAAGGAAGAAAGATCATCTTGGCGACACAAAGGATTTGAAATAATTCTTCACAATTATAATGAGATTTGTGAATTTGGAAAACAAAAATGGTGCTTTGCGAAAAATAGTGAATTTCGGCAGAGATTTTGGAGCTCTGCGATTTGGTGCTAACGTGGCACTGAGGTGGATTGAAGGTTCTTGAGTTAGTGCGAAACACCTATAAATAGGGCCTTACCCCCTCTAGAAAATTAAAGAGACTTAACGAGAATTTTAGAGCTCCCAATTTATGAAGAAGGTTCGCAGAGAAAATAAGTTCTACAAAGGCAGCAAGCTCCAAAAAGGAAAAGGGCTTTGTGGAAAGCCTTTGAGCTTTGTGAAAGAAGTGAACTTCACAATGACCAATCTGTGCTCTGAAAAATAGTGATATCTACAATCTAGTGAGATCTTCAAACTAGAGAGTTTTGCGAACTAGAGTGCTCTGTGAAGATGGGATCTTTGTGAAGGAGCTTTGCGAAGGAGCTCTGCGAGTTGAAGATTTGAGTACTCAAATTAAGTGATAAGTGATTTCAAGTGGATAAAGATTTGACTATTGTATATACCTAAGTATTATTACAAATTCCAGGTAGTTCCTATCAGCTTCTGGATAGGAAATAGAAGAGTTGTTTTCAAAGATCAGATTTGAGAATGTTTGTCAAGAAGCACTGAGATATTACTTTACCCTATTTTTGCTATGAGGGTTCACACATACTTAAGGATTATCTCCCAAGTACTAAATGAGTGAAAGTTATAACAACCCTGCTCTTTATTACACATGTAAACATGATTTATAACATAAAATTTCACTTAATACAACTATGATGATTAATAGGTCTAGTGTCTTGGGAAATTAAGAACATTACATAACAAATTAGAATATAAAACACAACATCTTTATTGAAAACTTCTTTTATATGACCACAACATTCCTTCGTACTTAACATTGCATGGGATAACCTGAGGACATGCATAAGAAAAGGGTGAGATATAAATCTTATTAAGGGAGTAAATAAGGAATAACATGAATAATATAGTATATTCTAGGAAATAGGAATATCAATGGATCACAAGAGAAACATGAACATAAAGGCATGATATAGCATGATTATCATAACATGGAATTGTGGAAACATTTAACATGATATTAACATGAACCAAGGCTTATTTCACATAGAGAATGAGTAAACCCTCATTTAACATGAATTAGCATAAGTAAACCCTCATTTCACTTGATGTGTCATGATACTAATCTCTACCCAATGCATTGGAGTGATATCAGGGCGCACCCTTCTTAATCATTTCATTTCATGCATATGTGTGCCACATAGATCATACAACATGGATTCATTAAACATACTAATTTATTATATGAATAAGAGATGTGGAATAAATAAATGTAAGTCCTCAATAAAAAATTACATGTTCATAAAGGTGAATACCCTTGATAGATAAATGGGTATGGTATTCACTTACATGATGATTTTGGCATGTAAATTTTGGTGTAACTTCGACAGCATAACGATGTCAAATAGAAATAGTAAAATGGGTTGATGAGAGAGAAAGTGGTATATCATCATTTTTATATTAAATGGATAGTAATGGGGTCATGGAACATAATATCCCAACATATGTAATATAATTTTGATGCACATTATAAAATAATTTCTTGAATGTAAATGAGACGAGAGAAATTTCTTACGGAATTTCAGCATGGTAATGGGTGTACATGTGAGGTATTAATGAGATAGAAAGAGATATATAATCATTAAAACATATGGAGGGAAGTATAGGGAAGGTGTAAAATCATACCCCAAAATTTTTAATTTAAAATAAAAGGGTATAAAAACATAAAGAAATTTAGACAAAAATGAGAAAGGAGGAAATCCCTTACTTGGTAGTGTGATCCCAAAGGCTTGGGAGAGTCTGGAGAGAGAATTCTTGGGATCTTTGGGTTCCTTGGGAGGATTCTATAGAGATGAGGGCAGAGTTTGGTCAATCTTAAAATGTTTTTAGTGAAGAGGAATGAGAGTTTGAGTGGGCTTATATAGGAAAGGAGTGGGGATTCTTTATTATTTAGGTTTTGGACACTACACATTAAACTAATAAAAACCACAAACCAACCCATAGTTTTTGGCCATGGTTTTTGTCAAAGGAGAGTGGAAAAAATTATTTTATATATAAAATGTATGAACTTATTAAAATATTAGTCTTTTTTATGGGGAGGTGAGTCACACTCTCAAGGAAAACATTTTAAAATGTTAAAATGTTTTATAAGTTTTGGAGGGTCCACTAAGACATTATAAAATAAATCAAACAAATCTAAAATTACATTATTTTAAAGTAAAAACATATATTTTCTGAATATATCTTTTATAGTATTTTATTTAAATAATTTTCTAAACATGTGAATTTTCACTTTTAAAATAAAAACCGAATTTTATTGAAAATTCATGGGTTTTGTCAAAAAAAAAGCTTTCAAACATTAATAAAAATTAAAATTGTATTCCTAAAAATTATACTGTCATTTATATTTTGTAAAAAGTAATTTAGTAATAGTATTTTATTAAAATATTATTTAATTCAAAATTTCATTAATTCATCAAAATAGATTTCTTAATTGAATATTAACTAAAAATACTATTTGTGCTTTAAGAACTATTTACAAAGTAATAATAATAAAATGAATGTATATTATTTATTATATACAAAAATAATGCACATAATAATAGTGATAGGGTCTTGTTAAAAGACCACTTATAACACCCACATAAGACCTAATGGTAAGATGTGCGATGGTGACAAACTCTCGGGGAGGCTTATATGACATCGCTCGGGTGGTAATCTCTATCAACTTCCACTTCTCCCATATGTGGTTTCATTAAATATTAATGTGTTGAAGCTTGGATTGGAATTGGTCAAGAGAGAATCCCAATGATTCTTACTCCTTTTTGAGCTCTAATAAATGGGCTTCATATAGTGAAATTCTACTGGATGAGGCCATCACTTCCTTTATCTGAGTAAATTGGATTTGTTAAATTCCTATATTTATACTAATCATGTGATCACAATTCAACAACTATATTAGCAATGGTAAAAATTCTTAACGGTTTTTTAAAATCCAAAAAAATAAAACCAAATAAGTGCATAAGTTTTATATATCCATTTTACATAATAATATATTTAATTAGATCAAGAAGAATTTTCATTAATAAAAGTTTGGGTCATTACAAAAGGGCATATCCTACTCATTGTATTCCAAATCAAAGGATTGTTTTCTAGTGGATTGTGTGGTACCAGATTATTTCCGTACCATACCAAGGACATAGCTTCTCTTATTGAGTTGTGAACCTTGTAAATCTTGTGTTCTTATGGTTGTGTGAATTCAGCAGGGAAAGAACTATTCAACAGGAGGTGAAGGTTATTTAAAAAATAAATGAAACATAAAAAGAAAAGATATCATTGATTCACCCCTCCCCCTCTCAGTGATACTTGGATCCTGACTGGGAACTTTAGTAGGTAGATAACAAGTTGATCCAAGTGAACAACACTGGTATGCTATTAAGTTTATCCTTAATTACCTCATAAGAAATAAGTCTATTTTACTAGTGTATAGAAGATATGAGGATCTATCCATCAGGGGTTATATTGATACCAGTTTTAAAATAGATTATAATGTTTCAAAGTCATAGTCTGGATATATCTTTAGTCTCATTTTTGGAGATATGATCTAGAAGAGTTCAAATCATCCATTTATCACCAATTCTATAGCAGAGTCTGAGTATTTAGTGACCTATGATGTTTCAAAATAATACATTGGGATATGAAATTTTTTCTAGGATCTTGATTTGGTACCTATAATTAAAACCATATCACCTTATAATGTGATAATACTATAGATTTGGCTCTTGAAAAAGAGCCAAAGCCACACCAATCAATAAAGGACATTTTCCAAAAGTATCACCTCTTGAAATATTTTTCTAAAAGGGGTGAAGTTATAGTAAGAATATTTTTTATGGATGAAAGCATGGTGTACCCCCTAAATAAATAATTATCTCAATAGAAGTATGATTATCATATGAGAGCTCACAGATTGAAGGTTGCTAGCAGTTATCTCTAGTTCAAGTGGGAGTCTGTTGGAGTTGGTGCAGTAGAACCAACTTCTGTGTACTTTATGATTACCTTTATTCATAGTTTTTAATTTTATTAAACTACTTATCACATCATTATTTTTCTTCTATGTGACATAGTATGTGATAATTCCAAAAGTGTAGTTGTCACACTAAAATATCTTAGTAGTTCCCCGCTATGTTGAGAACCCTGAAGTGACACAAAAATACTCTCAAATATATATTCTATAGGAATATGAAATCATTTGAGGGAAACAAATGCTAATGGATATCAAAGGTGGAGACTCATATGACTCTGAGGAACCTTCTCATGGTGTACAACCTTGGTAATTTCAAGTATAGGAGATTGTGATAATGAGACCCACAAACAGGAAATCTACATTTATTTGTGTCATTAGATGTTTCTATCTATGGAAATGTGTATTTATCCTTATAATTTAATATTATTATTAATTGATATTATGAGTCACTTAATTTGATGTATTTATAAAAACCATGATGACACATGTTTGTAGCATAATAGGATATGTTGGGTGCATCATGAGTAATATTTCATTAATGAATAATATGGTAAGGGCTTTTTCCATTTTATTCTTTAATTATAGTTAATATCCCAAGCCTTTTGATGGATGTGATACAACCTAAATAAATCCTTAACTATAATGTTCGATGGGAAAGTTCAATTCTAGAAATTTTTTAGAAAGATACATCGAGCACATAGGTTGATGGCACCAACATGCAACCTTTTTTATTAGAGATATCATGATAAAGGGATTATATTACACAGTAAGCATCCATATGAGTTTTTATATCTTTTTGACATTAACTTATTTCTCTATGGGTTCCTTGGCATGTTTCTAGACTCAAACCTTGGTTATTGGGTTTTTTTCCAAATTCCACTGAGAAAGAGGTATAGATGGTCACACACTAAGTGAATCCAAAACCTTAGTTAAATAATAATATTATTTATTATTTAACATATTGAATAAAAATTATTCCCTCATGTGGTTTAATAATTATTCATTTTTAATTGATTAAAAATATCTCTAGTTAAACAAGAGAATATTTTATGAGAATAATATTTAATAAATATTTATTTTCTATTTATTGAATATAATATTTATTTATTATTGGTGAAAAATTAAGTAATATTTATTTATTAAATAAATAGTCATTATTCACAACCTAATAAATATCATGGAGGAATGGTGGACTGATTTTAATGGTTTAATGAGAAGTCATTGATTTTAAATATTATTTGAATAAATATAATTTAATTAATTTGAATGTTTTTATGAATATCAAGAAATAATAATAATAATAATATTTTTATATACATTGGGTTTCATGAGGATTAAGGAAATAATAAGGGAATATGTGCAATTCTTATTTTCTAACCCTTGTACTATTTAAACACAATTATATTATTTCTAAGTGGTGTTGTTGTTTATTTTTATTGTGCATAACAACATCCTAAGAATTATCTAAAAGCCTGAGAGAGATCCCTCTATAAGAACATTGTAAAGTATGAATATTAATACTCATCTACGAACACTCTTTATTCTACAACGATTAAAGAGAATCCTTTTTTAAGCAATTCTGAGGGCGATCAAATACGAATGACGCAAGCATTCTGATCTGCCAAACTAGCACCTAAATATTCCTAAAACAACATTTATAGGTTCATGGAGCACATTTGGATCACTACTGGGTGAATATACACTTTATTCCTACAACACGATGATAGTATGACATAGAGACATTTTCATATTTATCAATAAAGAAAGAATTTGTTTTAAGGTAATTCTTTAATTGCTTTAATTAACTATATATCATTATGTGATGACCCTTTGTTTTTGTTATAATTTTCTCTCAATAATTAATAATTGATTCAATTATTTTGGTCATGATTTTAATCATTGATGTACATCTCAAATTTTTCATTAATTGTGAAAAAACATTGAGTTGGGAATACCCCATTTGGTGCTTCCGCTACACCAAAAAACTTCAATCATGGATTTGAATTTCTGTTCTGACATCACCAGGTAGCCACTGATTGCCACATAGTAGATGGTGGACTACCTAATAGTTTTCAGTTCAGTCTAGATCTCACAGGCTAGCTAGTGAGCTATACTTGTTATCCAGTGGGCTCGCTGTTGTTAAGATAGTTTTGTATAGTGCCATCGGTTGGCTGGTGATACTCCACCAGGTTTTTGGTGTAATTTCAGATAATTTGGTTCTCCTGTTCAATTCCACCGACTTCCCAGTGGTCTTCCTCTGGTTATCTATAGAGAGATATTTGCAAGGCTTTCTCAAATGGTATTCCAATCTCATTTTGATATCTTTATTTATTCCCATGACAACCTATAGAGAAACTTAAACAAGAGTCCTAAAAACACATGAAATGAAATTGTTAGAACACCTAAAGGATATTTTGATCATTAAAACACATCTTATAGAGTAAGGGGAAATAATATACACCTTTTTAATGATCATAAACACTTAAAACATGAAGAGATATGAATAGATTTTAAAATGAATATGTCCAAGGTATTTTCAAAAATAATTTCATTATTTCATATTGAAATTCAAATAACATGTATCTTTGAAACAATAATTATCCTCATTTGTGAAACAAATAAAGATCACATAATGAAATTACTTTACTGAAAATTTATCCCATATTTTAAAAGAAAATAAAATAATAAAAATAATAAATATCATAATGATATCATAAATTTTAAATAGGTTAAAATAATTAATTTATGTCCCAAATTTAATATTATTTTCCCCAAAATTTCTCCCCCTTTGTGATTATCAAGAACATATAAACATGGTTAATGAAATAAAGGTTAATATAAAAAGATCTATTGTATAAGAGATATAATAATAGATTTTAAGATTTGAAAAATGAAAATAGTATTTGTATTTTGAAATCATTAAACATTGAAAAATAAAAATACTTTCAGTAAGCTAATTTTTATTTATCAAAAAGGGTATTTTTATTAGGACCATTTTAGAATATATAAAAGGTTTTGATCCCCCTCAATTAATTGTTTTAATAAAACAAGACAAAAAACAATTAAAATCAATTGGTAAATGAAAAATCATAAAAATACTTTAAAACATGAAAACATTTGAAAACTAAATTTGAAAGACAATTTTAAATTCTAATCCATTATTGTGGTTCAGAAAGATTACATGAATAAACCAAAGAATATTCTATATGAATGTCAATATGTGTGTGTAGTAAAGGCCCAATACTCATTCCCAGGGTGAATATTGGATTAAAAAGCCAACTATCCCTTTTTGAGTTTATAATACCTCTAAGTGAATCTATATCAGAACCATATACACTTGTTTGTATGGAGACAATAATTTATTTGTAATGAGGTTTACACTCACTTTACTTTATAAAAATTAATGAAATGTTTGGAATAAAATCAAGATTTAAAATATTTTGAAATAAATTTAAGACATAAAATAATTTTCAATAAATTCAAGATTTATAAAATTTAAAATAAATTCAAGATATAAAATAATTCGTAATAAATTCAAGATTTAATTTATTTTGAAATAAATTCAAGATTTAAAATAATTTACAATATATTCAATATTTAAGAGATTTAGAAATAAATTTAAAATTTGATATATTCGGAAATAAATTGAAAATTTAGAATATTTGGAAATAAATTCAAAACTTAAGGTATTTGGTAATAAATTAAAAACTTAAGATATTTTGTAATAAATTAAAAATTTGAGATATTTTGTAATAAATTATAAATTTAATATATTTTGAAATAAATTAAAATTGTAAGAGATTTGGAAAATGATTCATATCAATGGAACAAATCAAGAATTTTGATCAATAAAAAGAGAGTGAGGGTTGACAATAAAGACAAATCTTTATCATCAAGTTAAATAAATAAATATAAAAATATTTAACTAATAAATCTCACAATATTAAAAAATTAAATTCAATTTAGAGCAGAAGAAGTATAATTTAAAATATGATAAAATTGAATATTAAAATAAAAATTATTTTAAATCATAAAGAAGAAATAAATCAATTTTTTTAAAAAAGTAATTAAAAAATTTATCTAAAACGTTTTTATAATAAAACGTGATTTAAAAAAATATTCATTTAATATAATACAATGAATAAAATAAAATATCAAATAAATTTTGAAAAAATTTTCAAAAGAAAGGAAAGGATAAATATAAATTTTGAAAACCAATTGTGCCAATTCAAATGATCATACTCCTTGAGTTATACTCTGATTACCCATTACACATGTTTCACCCACTATCCAATTAATATTTAGCTCTATAGGACTTTCTATTGATACATATTTACAAAAAAAATGAAGAGACTAAAGTTTTTGGAACCGAAAATTTGGGTCCCCAAATGTTATCCAAAATCAATACTTGTTTAGCATGATATTTTCCATAATAATTACTAAAAAAATATCAGAAGGTAGATGAATTGATTTTTAACTACCATAATGGGAATTTTTACAATCAAATTCATAATTAAGATGCTCTCTTTTCCTATAATAATTGAAAATTTTATCTTGAGATTATCCTTTTACAATATTGGTTGTATTTTTAGAGGCGTGATCTTAATTTGAAAAACCAAAACCAAAAATATTTTTTACCTGATGTTGAGAACTGAAAATTTTATTGACTTTTTTTTCACCTTGGGTGAATTTAGAAATATATTTCTAGAGATCCTTAATGGTTTATTATGAATTTTAAACATTGGTTTTATCTTTTAATTTCAAATACAAATCTTCTTTTTCTTTAAAAATTTAATTATTTTAAAAATTAAGTTAATTATATTTCTTTTTGAAATCTATGAAAATAATGGTAACATCAGAAAAACCATTCGATATTTATTCTTTAACACATATAAGATATTAATAGTTTAAATGGATAGAATAACAAAATGGGGTAGAATAATTAGAACTATAAGAAACAAACTCATCAATTATACAATTTTGTGCCATGGGACAATTGACACCATTATCACTTGATTCATAAGGGGATAGAGAATAATCACACTTACACTCCAAGTAGAGACTTTGAAATATATCTTTACTTTCTTCTTTTATTTCATCTTTTTTTTTACAAGGAACTATGATTTGTATTGACCCTTTTTTTATAATGATAACATATTACCTTAGGTTCCTTTCAATCATTCTAATTTTTAGTATGTTTTTTTTATTTTCATGTATTTCTTCAATTTCTTGGCTAGGTGAGTAATTTCAATGTCCCTTTTAAATAACTAATCATTAATTTCTTTAAAATAAATACTATTCATTGAACTCCTTTTCTAATTTTTTGGATTTTCCTTTCATGTTTATCTCATAGGTCATGATAAAAACAATAATTTCTTCAACCACCTTGTTCTTGATATCTTTGGATTCTTAGATTATCGTTACCTTGGGAGTGAAAGGACTTGTAAAGACCCAAATTATCTTCTTCACAAGAGTTTATATAGTAAGAGTATCACCAATAAATTTCCTTCCATTGCATATTTTGATAAAATGAGTAAATATTTCAATAATATATTCATTTGAATGCATACTAAAACTTTAAAAATATTGTCTAAACATATCATGTGCAGTATATTTAACTTTATTAGTTCCTTAACGATTAAATTAAAGTAATTTAAAAAATTTATGAGAATTTTTTTCAAGTAGAGACATGATTAAATTAATTTATATATAAAGCACAATAAATATAATTGATTTCTTTTCCATCAAATTCCAAAAAAAATATCAATAGGAGTCCATTTTCTTCATATTATTTAGTAGGAGTATAACCATGTATAATAATTTTCGAAATAGGATATCCAATGAATCTAATAAATGTAATCATGTGAGTTTTATAATAAATATAGTCTATTCCACCAAAGAAATGGGAACAACCATTTAGTGTCCTTCAGAAGCACCTTGGGAGTGAAAGGTAGTGGACATTTTTTAAAGATCGTTCCTTGAAATCAATTAATATTTTTGAAATAGAATGTTGAAAATAAGATATGAACATAATTTTGGAAATAGGGTTAAGGTCCCCTTTCATACTAATTATTGGTTGGATTAATATGGAAATAATAGGGGGAGTTAATTTCATTTTAAAAATTAAAAAATAATAGGCGATATATTTATGAAATAGAGAGATAAATTAAAATAATTAAAGTAAGCACAATATTAATGATAAGAAAATTGAAATACAAATGAATAATAGAGTAAGAAAAATATATTAATTAAGAAATATATTGATTTATATGAATTAAGGGATTAAAATATTAAGCAATTAGTACGATGAATGATTAATTAGTAAATTGAAAGATAGATATTAATAAATAAATGATATAGAAATTAAATAAAATTAAATTAACACAATTTGTTAAGGAACTTTGAAAATAGTTCAATTATGAGCCCCTATTTCTCACACATCAATTTATTGATCATTTATGAAATAAATCCCTTGACTTTAGTGGTTTCTAAGAATCATAAAAGAAGTAATACACTTGATTTTGGTTGAAAAAAATGAAACCAAAATAAGAAATATAGTTGATTTTGACTTGAATAAATCAAGAAACCAAAAGAACTTTAGTTTCAAGAGCTAACCAATAACCTGTAAGAAAATAGTAAGAATGGAATGTTTGTTAGGCACAAACCCATTGAATCATGGTCTTTAATATCTTGATAACAACAAAAATAAGATTAATATAGATAAATATAAATGATAAGAGATGATGATTTAAAATTAGAGAACACTTTTGATTATAATTGAGAGAATAAGTGTTATTAAAAATAATTTGAGATTGTTGTTATTCATGGAAAATTTCAAAGACCTGTTGGATTGTATTTTTAGGCTCCAAAGGATTTGTGAATCTTATATAATTGAATGTGGATTAATGAATCCATTGAAATTTTAGTCAAGAAAAGTAGGACCACATTCAATATAGGCTTTAACTTTATACATTGACACCAGTGGGTAGCTGATGATTACGATTGGGAAGCTGGTGGGCTACCTATAGGTATATAGTTCTGTCAAAATATATCTAGATAAATAGTGAGCTCTAACAGGTAGCCAAATTTCTTACTACTTATATGATAGTTTTATCCAGTGCCACTGACAGGCGTGTGCCACTCCATCGGGTAGTCAATGGACTTCCAGTGAATCTCATGATTCTTTTCAATGCCACCAGTTGGCCGGTGGACCTCCTCTAGACAACCATTGGTAGAAGTTTACGAGTCTTTCTCAAATGGTCTTTCAACCTTGTTTTGATACCTTTCTTTGGTCCAATGAAAACCTATAAAGGAAAATAAACAAGAGATTTGAAAACACATGAAATGAAATTGTTAGACCACTAAAATGTGTTTATGATCATTAAAACACATCTATTAGAGTGAGGTATAACATGTTTATTTAGAAAATTCCTGCTATTTTAAAACCTTGGAAAATATATACTTAGTGGGAGAAAACCATTGAAAATATCCTATATTAAGATTCCAATAAGGTTAAGAAAGTGTCTTATTTGATGGGAAAAAACCTAAAATCACATAACAAACCTAAATGGTTAGAATATCTCACCCATAAATGGAAATGCATCTAGATCATGCTAAGATAAAGTCTTAAAAGGCTATGAAGGCTACACAAGCACTCACAGGTGGAAGATATGAGCAACCCATTCCAAAAGGTTGGAATAATTTTTTTAACCACCTACATCCCTGGAACCATAAAATCTACATTGGGGTAAGTCCATAATGGTGGTAGAAAAAAATCAACCCCCATCTTTTGGTTTGGGGGAATTATTACCTCCCTAACCACCATGGAAGTTATTATTTTATAGATTTGGTCCAGCTTCACAAGACACACTTCCATTGTTTCTTATACTTTACAATTCATCTCCTTTATTGGGAATATTTCTAGTAAAAGGGTTTTCAGAATACCTTAGGATTAAATTTTATAAACTATTTTTGAGAGAGTATCAAGTGAAAATGGTGAAAAGTTTCTAGGGTTTCAAGTCAAAATGATTTTAAAAGGAAGTATATATCAAGGAAGATGTATAATTATCCCTCAAAAAATATTCAAAGTATGGAAAATACCCTTAGTACTATGATTTAGATGAGAATTTGATCCCAGCATCCTGCTTTTCATAGGAAAATTTCGTTAACATAAACACCACATAAAACATGAAATATGAAACTGACATAGAATAATGTGACAAAGATGATTCTTTTTTGGAATATGATGTATACTAAAATGAATTAATAAGGTGTGTGCACCTAAACATATAATAAATATCACAAATTGGGTTCTCATTTTGATATCCGGTTGCTTCCCACTCAGCGAGGTTAAACTAAAGATAAAGGGAAGTGTGTAGATACATCAATAGTCCACCCACCACTTGAAGTAGTTGGGTTTGTTTTTACTGAAGAGAAAATTGACCAATAATTAATTTAGTAGGATAACCTAGGGTGAATCAATATCAAATTTATCAGAGGAAAAATATATCTATTGATTGTAACTCATGTTTTGAGTCCAATATCTATTCTTTATGGAATCCCCCTCATCAAGAAGGAATATATCATCCTTAAAGAGTGGTGTGTAGTCACTTGACTAATTCGGGGTCTAGAAAACTAGTATATCTAACCCCAATGGCCATGAGCTACCATAAATTTTCTCCCTGAGGAAACAACTACCGTAATTTCAAGAAACATACTCTAAGATGACCTAATATATCTATAAAAAGATTATGAAGACAAGAAAACCATATCAGGCTCTTCCCATTTCATTCACTTAGGGTTGGACCAGAAAACAATACCTTCAAAACTACTCAACTCCATTGAGTCTCTTTGATGAACGCCTATTATAGGGAATAGAAGAATCAAATTTTATTTTTCTAATGTAGCATAGAGGTTGGATAGTTTTGTCTCACTTGAGGAGAATCACAGTTGGTTCAATCACTAATTTCTAATTCACCTAATCTAATTATTTTTGGGTTTTTATTATTTATTGAAAAAAATGGTTTTTGGTTTTGGAAAATAAACAAATGAAATAAAATAACACTATCCAAACATATAGATGAAAATAGAATGAAAATAGGGAAGAAAGGTCTTTTTCTTAGGGTTAGTTACTTAGGTTCATTCATTATTTATTTTTTATTTATATTCAATTTGATAATTTTTTTTTGATAAAACCTCATTAATGAATTAATTTCATTTGATTTATTGAGTGTGTGATTTAAGCATGCCGTTGGAAAACCAAACCCCACCACCTCCAATAGATAAATAGGATAACACCTCAACCAAGAATACAATTACTAAAATATCTCGATCCATCATATGTCATTTCATCTATTTAAGAAACCCCTGATCCACCGTATGAAGGATTTTACTAAGATAATAGAGGAAAAAATAATGAATCAATGAAAAGGAATATAATTAGAAATTATTTTTTAGTAGAATAACACCACACTTGTGTAATAATCCCACATATACCACAAATATAATAAAAACATACTGAATTGAAATGCAATAATTAAAATTTTTTGAAACCTCCCCAAGGTGCAAGACTTCAGTTATTTAGTTTCCATTGAAAAGTAAAAAAAGTTCATATCAAAATATGGGAATAGGGATAAAATGATATTAAGGTTAGAAGAGAAAGATTGATGGAATAATATGGAAACACTTTAACTAAAATATGAATGAATACGTTACATAGGAAAAAAACAAAAAAATGAAATGAAATAAATCCTAAAGTAGAATAATCCCTACAACATAGTATAATAGCCGATCCTCAAGAATTTACCCATTTATCCTATGTCCTAGGCTTGTAATTATAAAGTTGTTAGGTGCTCGGGTGCTATAAATGGTTTTATAAATGGATAAAAAAGTTATTTGAGTAGGTCCTAGGTTCAAAAAATTGGTCCTCTGCATTTAATTTCCATAAAACTTATGTTTTTAGTCTATGTATTAGAGTAACATGTCATGTAATTGAATTACATGATGTGTAATGTGTATTGTCATGAACCATTCACGACTTGCTTCACAACCTATAATGCCATCCAATTACACATTGTGTAAATGGCTTACATGCTGTTTCAAGTTTCTTTCCAGCTGGTTTCTCTACAAGTCATCCCGGTTCTTCATTTTGAGATTCAGAATTATTTCTTCACCTTTCCTTGACCTTAAAGAATCATCAATCTTCCTTAAAAAATCTGGTGTTATGTCACATTTTGTTCATTTTTCATCAAACTTCATATCCTTCCAAAAATCATAAAATAAAATTAAAAAATATAAAGATTAGTCATTTAAAGTGAAAAAACATTATTTTTTATATAAAAAATACAAGAAAAATATGGCTCTACAACCCTTGCTACTCAAATGGAATCTAAAGAAGGAAGACTCATGTTGATGTAGTAGGAGATTATTGAATCTAGATAGGTAAAGTTGGGTAAACCCTTATAGAAGGAGACTTATATATTTATTACTCCTTCAAAAGAATAAAAGGTGTAACAATATGTCCTGACTAGTGGGCATGAAAATATAGTGACTCTATGGCTTGAAAATAAGTTATTCAGGAACATGAAATCATCGGGGCGTGAATGAATCTATAATCTATGAATCAAATCCACCATATGATACCAAAGGTGACATTATCATCATTATTGTCTTCTAGATGTTTGTGAAATCTTCGCTAGTGAAAAAAAGGAATAGGAAGAAGATCTCATACTGATACCCGATATATACTAGACTGTTATAGACTTCCTACCCCCTCCACCAGGAGGATAAGAACTACCCCACCAAATAATTTTTTAATCTAATGAGGAGTTATAATGTGGATCCATCAATTCCACTCAATTGACATAACCATTCACTGAAGAGGACTTATATGAATTCAAACTCCCCATCCAAAATCTAGGAAGATGTCCTGGAAGATGGAACTATAGTGGACTATGATGGTCAATAATTGTTTCCACTGAAGCTATATATATAGTTAAACCAATTGTATATGAACTCTCTCAATAGGAACATCGATATGATCATGAATCCTCCAGGTCTCATTTACACCCAATTGTATTAGAAGACTGACTAGTAGGAAAACAATTTTTTGGTCAATATCAGAACATGGGTATGATGATTCCATACAAACCACAAAGAGTAAAGATTTTTTCCTATTTTAATCAAGGTAAAGAGTTATCAGCATAGTTAACTTTAACCCCTAAGCCTCAATCTAGAGAGAAAACTCATGGAAGGAAATATAGGCCCCCATTCAAGAAGTATAACCTTTTGAATCATCTATCTATCATCCAAATCAAGCTCTCAATATTAGATGCCCTTTATATTTCAATAAAAATCAGGGAGTCCCTTATCAAGTAATTTTCAAGCCCTAAAGAGTTTGAGACTAAAGTTTCTTTAGCCAAGACACATCACATAAATACTATCTCCATCAAATGACACACATTCATTTATTTAATAGAATAAGATCGAGAAGCTTCCATACAATATTGTTGTTCCAAATACTGATGGATGTTACCCTAAAAGAGGTGGGGCGAATTTTATTTTAAATAAAACCAAAAATTTTCTATCCACCTCAAGTGTTTAGTTTATCAAAAGTTACAAAATTTTGATATACCTGTAAATCAGAGTTATTTAAAATAGTATAAATTAAAAAATTAGTAAAACCAATGAAAAAATAGTGTAAATTCAATAAAATATAAAACTTATAATAATAGTAGGGTTAAATCATAGAACAAATTACTAGTTAACAGAACAAGAACTGCTATAATGGATATTATTAAAAGAGAACAGCTTCCAACTAGGGTGGTATTCAATTTGACCCAAAATGACTAAGGAGTCTTTGAACTGACTCTATGTATCCCCTTTCTAGCAAGGAATATATTGAAAAAAACTATTTTAAACACCAAAATTCAACCACTATAGGATTCCTTGACAACACAATCGATGAAAAATTCCTTTCCCTAGAATCTCAACATAAAAATAATGTAAAGAGCCTAATTCTAATCAATAAATCCCCTTGATCAATGAGATTGGAAAATCCATCTTCCACACACTGAAATCTCTCTAATCAACATGATCATAAAAAAATGATTGAAAAAAATAAAATGGTAATATCCATATAATAAAATCCTCACAAAAAACTCTTATCAAAGAATAATATAAATCACTTTAGATAATAATATATTGTAGACTTCAGAAAATTATAGGATTCTATAGAGTCTATTCATTACTGTTCTTCTGATCCATGAAGCAATGAGTACTATTTATAGATGATACTCAAATGGCCATATTCTTAAAACCTTAGGTTCAGTTGTAATAGTGCCCAAATCAACAATTACATCTTCCAATAGATTTGACAAATCTTTTTGTCTTTTGATGAAATTAATCTACACAACTACCATGATTTATCATTCAAAATAATTAATTTTGCATGAAACCTCAGATCACCATATTTTCACATACTATAACTCAAAAATAAAACTCTATATTTTCATAATGGAAAACAAAAATAACTAAATAAACTTCAAGTTAAATCAAATTCATATTTAATTGTATAGTTATTTTAAAAATAAAGGTTTCAAAAGATCCATTAACTAAATATACCCCCATTTTGAAAATTACAAGATAGAAAAAATAAAATTGAAAAGATGATTGAATTTAAATATAAATACTTTATAGAGATACATGAATAAAATTTATTTATCTTAATTTTGATCAGAGAATTCATAAAACAAACTCTTTAGTCCAAAATAAATTCATTTTCTCAAAAACAATATTTATTCATATCTTACATTTTTAAAAATATGAAAAACATATGAAAAATTTTAAACATTTTACTCCCTATAAGATCTTTCCCCATTTAAAAATGTCTTTACATAACAAAATAATTTTATTTATCAAATTTCTCCCAATTTGGGAATTTTAAAAAGAAACCCAAAAAAGAAAAACCAAATTAGAGAATATAAAAAATAAATAAGAAAAATATTGAAGTATATTATCCACCTTTAAAATACATTAAAATACGAGTCTTGAAGATTTGAAAAGTAAAAGCACAATATAAGGGCACAGATAAGAGTCAAAAATTAAATTTAAACATGTTAAGTTTAAAAAAGATGAAACTTTTGTAGGTTTTCTATAGATACCTACAAGTGATTTTATTTTTATAAAGATGGTTCTGGAGAATTATCAAAGTTAATTTTCTTATATTTCATATTATTAAAGTAGAAACCATTAGAAAAATTCAAGAGTCACTTATCTCTTCCGAGGAGGTTAGGTATATATATTAAAATACCAAATAAGTTGAAATAATAAAATTAAGTGTAAGAGATTAAAAATATAATATTATATAAATTTAAAGAATCATGTTATAAAAAATGTAAGATATTATAAAAGTAAACAATTATGTTATGTAATTTATAAAATTTCATATTAGAAAGAAATTTTTATAAAATTCTATCATAGAATATATAAAATCTCATATCATAACATATGTAAAATTTCATATCAACGCATGTATAATAAAATTGAGAATACTTTTGTAAAATAATTTACAATGAATTAAATAATACATGACATAGATTAATATCAATTAAGTTTAAAAACAAGTGACTTACAATGAATATAATTATAGTAATTTAACTTCCAGATAAATAAAACATACCTTCATAAAGATTTAGAAAAAAACTAAAATCCATAATGTACTATGATTTTTTGAGGACTTTATCAATTTTAGAAGATAGTTTGAATTCAAAATGGAAATTATTTTCACTTAACATTGATCATACCTAATTTTTTTAATATATTAAAATATATCAGAATTGAATAGTTTAATGAAAGCATAAACAAGTTTTTCTTCAATTCCAATAAACTTGAGAATTGTATCTCTTTTTTTATGTGTGGTATTATTTGAAATAATTTCTTATATTAACGTATTTAAGTCCCAAAATATACAAAACATTTGAAATTATTTTTTTACTGAGAAAAGATACATCACTAATTCTGATGATTTTACCCTATGTATTGTATCTAAATGTAACTCATCCACTATTCAAAATTTTCAACTTTTGGAAATTAGAATGATCTTCTTTCACATGTTGAGAAAAATTACTTTCAATTTACCACTTTTTCCTACTACTGTCACTTAAATGTTTTTCTAGAAATCAAAAAAACTAGGCACCTAGTACCAAAACTTTATTGGATCCGGTTATGTTAGAAAATAAAACTTTAGAAACCCACATATATCCAACTATCATATATTAAAAATATATAATATCTCAATAACGAAAATATTTTTATAATACAAAATAATAAAATCAATTTAAAGAACATTAATTCTTACAATAACCCACTCTTTTATATTTTTTACAAAAAAGTGAAATTTTAGGAATAAAGAAATTAGAATGAAAATAAGGTTTATTAAAGAAAAGACTATTTCAAGAGATTCTATAGATGATTTTAAATATTTTTATAACTTTTCTAAATTATCCCTTCAGAAGTAAAATTATATATAAGATTTTTAAACCAATGAATTTAGAGTTTATTTTAACAACCAAATTATGATCATCAAACATTTAATTGGAACCATATTTAGAATGTAATTCCAAAGTATGTTTAAAAATATTTTAAGTAAGTTCTGAAATCATATTATTTTATTTATTAAGTTATAACTTAGTCTAATCGATATCATTAATCAACTAATTATTTTTCCTTTACATTAAAATTACATATCTAGTCATTTTTTAAATGTAATAACATCTTTATCATCTTTTGATGATGTAAATTTTTAATCTTATGAAGATTTTGAACTATATTCATCATTATAAGAACTAATAAAATTATAATTTAAAGTTAAATTCATAAGGTATTTAATAGTTACCTTATCCATAATAAATTTATCATTCCTAGGAACGCTTTCATAAAATCCAAAAATATTCTCACTACCATCACAATCTTATAAATAAATATTAGAAATAGCATCTCCACTACTTACACTCTTGGTGTCCAAAGCCTTTATGTTATTCTTTATATTATATTTATAAGATCTTTTAGATTTATTTTCCTTATTCATAAATATCAGACAATCTGGCATAATATGACTAGTCTTATTGCATTCATAACAAATCATTTTAGAAATATCCTTATTTTTATGCCTTTATTTCCAATCCTTTTTGTTATCAAAATGAAATTTCTTCTTTCCAACTATATTTCCATCATTTTTTCAAGTTTTTCTAGTTTATCTGCATTATCATAAAAATTATTATGATATTATTTATTTTTTGATGGAAAGATTTTATGTATAAAATTTGAAATATAATTCCGAAAATTTTAGAAATAAATTTATTATTCATTATTAGATTATAATAGTTTTGATACATTTATGAAAAGGAAACTCTTAATTGAAGTTTGGAATAAACTAGTGAAAAATGATGGTTTTTTAAGAAATAAGATAACTTATGTGAATGCTGAAGATAGATAATAATGAATGAAGTTTTTACTAAAAATGGATAACTAACCAAGACCAAGAGATCATACTAACCAATATGAAACAAAATAATTACTATGGATGACTAGTGGTATGGGAGTGTATAAGCATAGATAGGTGGAGAAAAGTTCTATTTGAGATAAGTTAGTCCCTAAGAGGATTTTTGAGCCAAATATTCCACACTTGAGATTATTAAGTGAAATACATCCTTATAAATTTTTTATGTAGGACGAATTTACATGAAAAAATTATTCATTTTAACCAAAATAACATCATTAGAAGCTTATCTCACCTTATTTCTTCCTTTTAAATTTACTATAGTTGGGATTTACCTCAAAAAATCACTTTCACCATAGGATCTACCTTAGTTGAGGAGGGATATCGATTCTTGCACTCCCATGGTGAAGATGAGCACACCACAAGTTCGGATTTTCACCACAACTACCCTAAAAAACTAATACTATAAAGATCCTATACTATATGAAATTATTCTATACAATAATATTTTTTCTTATATGAGGGGGTTGTAGAATCATCATATTGTTTCATGGATTGGGTGGTTTCGATGTAGGAGTAATGTATTTGGAAAGTGTTTGAGGATTACATGAGGATGGTGTAGTATGATGTTTTTTATTAATATCCTAACTAATGGAGAAGAGGGATATATAATGGTCCTATAAAGACATATATAAGGGTGAAGTAGCTGGATTCAATGTAATGGTAAAGTGAAGGATACATAAAGGTAACAAGATTTATATATAAAGGTAATACTAGTTATATAAGGGTGAATAGAATAAGAATGTTATAATATGATGAGTTGCATTATTATATGAAATAAATGTATAATTTCATGGATGAAGAGCCTATAATGTAATAGAATGGTCACAATGAGGATGAACATATAAGTTGGTGAGTTTTTGAATGATGTAGGTTCTCATGGAATATGATTTTTAGTTGTACCTTGTATGATGAAGATAGAAAACAATAATTTTCATGGGAGAAGATTTATAATATAAGGGTTATACTACACTATGGAGGTGCTAGTTTTTTCAGCATCTCTAAGTTTTATTAAATGAAAGCTTACAGAATATGATAAGATACATGTTTTAGTTTGGGTTTAAAATGATGAGGTTTCACCATATAGACACATTACTACACCAAAAATGGTATATATATACATATTTTTTTTTTCTGGATCTCCCCATGAAGATATTAAAAGATATAATTCAGAGGAGATTTAAGTTTCATGATAAACATGTGTATTTCAACCTATTTAATTGAATTTATAAGGGGTATTGAAATTGATAAATATATGGAGGGAAGATAGGAAGATATATAGAGTTTTCAAAAGAGATACCCATACTAAATTCTGTCTATAAATATTTTCAGTGACTATTTTGCAGTGAGAGTCAATTTATGATATATTTCTAGAAGATAAAAGGTAGAGAAGTGTTGTTGTTTCCTAAGTTCCACTATTTTTTACACTCCCTCATGACTAGAATTATGGTGTAAGTATTCTAGTGCCAATCTATCTATTAAATGGGGATTATACTTAGTGAAGTGAGTTATTTTTAATCAGTTTTGATGGGGTTTTTCATTCATCACATCATTCTAAATCTTATCTCTTATTTCTCATGAATGAGAATTGTAGTTTTAGGAGGGTATTACATTAACACATTAACTAGATTATGATTATCATGAATTAACCATGTTTGATTTGAGGTAGTTATATTTATATAGGGTTTTTAGAATCCTATTTTATTGATTAAACGAAGTATTTTAGAGGTGAAATAGAGCATTAATAAGATAAAGAGTGATGACTAGGGACTATATTCACTTAGACCTAATTCTAAAAACATATCAATTGAATCATTATTAATTTTACTCCACTAAGTGCATGTACCTATATTTACTATATTGGGAACACTTTTATTAATTCAATGTCTCTTAATTAAAATTTATCTCCTATTTAATAATTAATAATCATTTTAAATTTTCTAACATCCATAATTGTGGATTTGACTTCAAACTTTACGTTTACTACACTTTCAGAGTTCATTAAGTAATTACTGTTCTATTTGAGTTTTAATTTCTAAACTAAATTTCCTGTGAAAATTAATGATGCCTCATGGAAGGTCAAGTTTTTGAAACTGTTTTCATGGATGGTTTCATGATAACTTTAGAATTTTTTTAATTTTTCTTTTCTATTTAGTTTTTATTTCTCTATTACACTTATTATTTCAATGTTGTGATTTTAAAGATAATATTTGATACACGAATACTCCACTCGAGGAAAAATCAGATAATATCTCTTCGAATATAATATTGAGATAGATAATAGCATACAAAAACAAAAGAAAATAAAGGAATGGAGCATGATTAGAGTTGAACAAAGAGAACAAATAGATAATGAAGATGATAAAGGGACACATCTAAGGCTGTGAACATAAATTAAGTATGGTTTCCCTTCATGTGTGGGGGTTTAATGAACTACTCTAGTACCACCGATCATTGCTAATCACTTATAAATAACACACACATTAATAAAAATGATTTCAACCTTAATTAAATTCACCAGGATACAAAATGAATACCAAAACACTCACTTGGGAAGTTTCCTTGAGCTATGTGATGAAATATAATTTGATAACATCTCTAATGATATATTAAGGTTAAGATTGTTTATATTTTAATTAAAATATAAATCCCACGGATGGATCCAAAGTCTACCATCACACTCTCTCCCCACTTTGGATGACTTGGTAAGAAAACTCTTAACTCATTTATTTCCTCCCTGAAATTATATGTATATATGGGTTAATATATTATATTTTAACCAATATAATAATGAATCAATTATAGTGCATGGAATAGGTTTAAAGACCTGATTAGGAAGTGTCCCCATCATGTGATAAATATGAGGTTTTTAATAAAATTTGTATATAAGTGTCTTTATTTGGGTAATCATTCAATAATTTATACTTCCACTAGAGGATCATTGATGAAAAATCCATTGGATGAGATATATACATTATTAGATGACATGAAAAGTAATAGGTTTCAATGGAAGATGGAATAAGGACAAAAGTGAGGAGTCCACATGGTTGATATTAATGGATGGATGAATGTATAAATGGATTCCTTGAAAAAAAAGATAAATGTGATTATGGCCATGCACTAACACCAAGGTATATATATTTAAGATTATAATTATGTTGAATATAATCCCCAATTTTTTTTATTATTTGAGGTCTCAACAACAACAAAACAAAAGTTACTGAAAAATCCCATTAGGGTTCCAAAAATATGGGCCTTCTTTCTAAATATAAATAAAATTTTTGGAGGAGACCATGATCTATTTTATAAAAACCACCAGGTCTTACTCTAATGAGTTAAAGGATGATTCAAAAGATCAAATGACTTTCATGTGTAATCTTGAATTTCAAGTTGTCCATATTGATAACCACTTAAGGAGAGTATAAGAGGAGTAATGTAATGTAGAAAAAATGTTCATTCACATGGATAACTAAATTATATCACCTTGAGAAGTTATAAAAATATTAATAAAGTGTTAAGAAGGTAAAAAACAATAAGAATAAATATAAAGACAAGCAGAAAAAGAGAATAAAATAGAAGAAATTGAGATTTAGAAAAGAGAAACAAGATGAGAAAGAGGTTATAAACGAATCCCCAACACCCTATATACCCCTGATACCTTTTCCAGGTTTGATATAATAAGGTAAATTAGAAGAAAATAAATGTAAGTTTATAAATATATTTAAAAAGTTTCATATTAATATTCCATTTATTAAATATACAAATAACATTCCCACATATGAAAAAGTTATGAAAGTTCTAGTTTCAAATAAAAGGAAAATTAAGGAATTGGTCAAAATAGAACACATTGTTTAATTCTCAGTTATGGTGTCAAAGAGTATACTAAATAAGAAATAAGATCAATTTATCTTTTTAATTCCTATCAACTTTGGTTCTAATAAGTTTGGGAAAGATCTTTGTAATCTAGGAGTGAGTGTGAAGTCATTTTTATTCATAATTTATGAGAATCCAAGATTAGAGGATATGATTCACACTATAGTTTTTCTTAAATTATAATACACTATGATGATATATAAATAATGGGTATAGGGAGAGACTTGATTGATTTACAAAGTTGATAAATGAGTTAATGGGTTGGCGATGATCATGAAAAATTTAACATCCATAGAGAAATAAAGAATCTAGATGAAAGAGAGGATGGTTTAAGTGAGGAAAACAATCCATAAGATGAAGATGTTTCTACCCTTTATGGAAGGGAAAAAATAGCTACATTCCAAAAGAAATAAAAGGATAGAAAATAGGTAAGGAAGGGTTATGAGATGTTGGAGAAGACTAAAGAGAGTGGAGGAACTTTTTAACTAAGGAAGTTTCATGAAGTGTAATAAGTTTGGGTGGTCCATAAATTAAGACTTTAGTTTTTAGGATCAACCAAGAACTGATGGATCATCCCTATGGATGAGGAGAAAAAATTAACTTGAGATAGAGTAAAGATAATTTTTTATAAGGTAATAAGATGTATCTATATGGATGAATCAAAACATTTACTATTTGTGGATCTAAACTGGGTAACATTATTCCAAACCTCTATCACTTGATATAAACAAAGGTAATGCTGAGATTATAGTCCTTAAAATAATCACTTAGGGGATTAAAATCAAGATTTTATTTCTTTCTATGAATCTATTATTTATTTATTTATTAGAAATTAGTTTAGGAATATATTATGATGTAACTTTCAATTCCCTATATTTTTTAGCTTTAAAGTTTATGTTCTATGCACTTTCACTTAATTATTTTATTTTGTAGGTATATGATGAAAAATTTAAAAAGGGGAAATAGAAGAAAAAGTGATTCATGGAAAGTATGTAGTGTTTTAATAATTTCAAATTTTCCTCCCCTATTTTTTTATAACTTTTTTTTTGAATTTTAGCTTAAAATTTTATACACCACCTTAGTTTTTTTCCACACTTTTTGATTAATGATACAAAATATCACATATGAATCCCATAATTCCATGTTTTAGATTAAATTCTTAATAAAACTAAAATTTTAAGATGGGGGGAATTAATAATTAGAAATAATCATAGGGGTATGGATTTGATGAATCAAGATTTCAGGGACTAGTTGATTCATTTAGATAAAATTATCTTACATTTTTCATGATTTGAAAATTTGAAATTCATGGTGATTAGTTTATTATTAATATTACATGCCATGATTAATTGAATAATATAATATGTTACCAATCCTGAGAGGATTATCAACCAAATATTTTCTATATTTTCTAGGAATATTTATTGAGAGAATCATGGGACATGTAACATTTTAGAAATTTTCTTAAGATACTATCAATGTTATGATTTTACATTGTCACATTTAATATGACTGGAGTGTTTTATTTAAGATACCTTATCCTTGATTCACAAATTTTACATTTACCCTAATTTTAAACCATTTAATTCATAATTGAAATTTTTAGGTAAGGTCCACATTGAAATCCTATCTTTTCCTTCTCACCCTTACTCTTAATATTTTTTCATGATATTCAATGGTTCAAGTGTGTGGGTGGGGGAGTCTGTACTTGGTGGAAAGAAAGGTATTGCATTAATTATAAGATATGGGGTGTAGTTTTATTATAGTGTGAGAAAAGGTTCATGATTTTTCTTTATCGTGTTTTATTGTTTATCCCTATAAAAGAATTGAAATAAATAAAATAAAGTAAAAAATGAAAAAAATGAAAAATAGAAAAAATGGGATATTTCTTGGGTAGGTAAAAAATCACCCATATATTGAACTATAATTTTAATATAACTATTAAAATTAGTTTTTGGAGAATATAAAATGTGTTTTCTGGGGAATCTGAGATTTTTCCTAAATAAAACTTTTAATCAAATAAAAAAATGGTAAAAAAGATGTTTATCATTCATTATGAATTCATATCGTTCATGATACTACATTGAGTTTGGGGAAGTATGGGGTGATTCCATTTTTAAAGAGGATTAATTTCATTGAGTTTTATTTTTTATCATGAACTATGATTAAGGGTTTTAACCTCACTTTTGTGATTTAAATTATTTTAATTTCATTTACCTACCTAACTAAAACCTCAGATCCATTTAGACCTTAATGTGAAGTCCTCATGATTTTTTGTGATCTTTGTATCTTTAGGGTTGAGATTTAAGATCCATTGCAAGCCTATGGCTAGGAACATTCACTTGAGGTATAATCATAACTCCATTTAAATGTTACCTTGAGTGATGAGTGAAAATAATTTAAAGTGAAGTAGATTACGAGTGGCTTGCATAGTAATAATAAATTAAGATACATAAATGAAAATTTAGTATAAAAGTAAATTTAAAATTCATAAAGGTAAAACACATGATTCATATGTATTTATCCATTAAATAATACTATATTTTATAGATTATATTACACATAACATTAAACTAAAATAAATCATTATATATTTTATTAAAATACATCATTAGAGTACAATGTGAAACATCATTATGAAATTACAAGAAGTATAGAACCTAAAAGTAAATAAAAAATGATAATAAATTAATTCATTACATATTATTATTATTAATTAGAGAATAAATAAATAATTTGATATGATTAAATTTATTTAATGTTAAAAAGGTATATTTTTTCAAAGAATTTTTTTGATGTGTTATATATTTTATATTAATAAAATAAATTTACCACCATTAAAATATTATATTTAATATTTTAATGTATAATATAAAATATTAACATTTAATTGATTATAAATTGATATTAAATAATATTAAGAACACTTGATGTTTTAAAGGATCATTTTTCTATGAAAGTGATTTTAATTAAATTTAATAATTTCATTTAAAAGATAAATTTATATATTTTATAAATTTATTTTGATGAAATAAAATTTATTATTGAATTCATAACATAAAAATTACCTTAGGTTTATTTTTTGATATTTTTATGAAATGATTGATTTTTAGGTTAATAGTGAAAAATGTCAATTTTACAAATACTCCCACTTTTAATAATTCACAATGATATACGAATGAATTAGAAGTTTTTGAAAAATTTTTATTATCAAAAATATATGTTTAGAGAGTAAAATAAAGAATACAAAAATAGTATATTGAATTTATAGAACCATGTTTGTCATTTTAGAACCCAAGTGATGCTTAATAAATAAAGTATTTTTTATCCTTTTATTTAATTAATAAATTACACAGTAACATTAGGTTTTTGATTCATTTCAAAGTCACGTAACTATAATTTTATTTAGTCATAAACTAATAAATTTAATGGGAATCAATTATATGAATTATTTTAGTATAAAATCATGTCTAGGATTAGAAAGTGTTTTTTCTTCTAAAAAACTATTTTTCATTATGTTTTGTGTATTTATATTTAAATTAAAATTTTACCTCATATACGAATTTAATCTTGTAAAATATATTCTATATTTAGAATCATAATATTCAAATTATGTAAAAATTTCCATTTCAAAATTTTCATGATGAATAGTTACCATGGTAAAAAAGTTTGTCACCACAGTAAGGGTTAAAAGGGTCAAATAGGAGGTTAAACTAAGAGATAAGACTTAAAATATATATAAAACTTTTCTAAATATAATTTTATGAGTCTATTTATAAATTAAATTATAATATCATTAATTTATTTCCATTTTGTTCCCCTTTCCCATGAAAATGAATTTATATTATTTTAATGTTAAGGATATTTACAAGGGTTCTATTTCCCTCACTTATAAAAGGAAAACTCCTCTTAGAACTTCTATACACCACTTGAGAACCTTATTTCAGCCAATATCTACCCAAATAACTTCCTAGAATCCTTATAAATTACCTAAAGGTTCTTATATCCCTAAAATACCCTTCCAGGAATCCTTAATGTGTTTTTTAGAAGGAAATTATCCAAGGAAGATGTATTTGTTCTTACCAAGAATTTTTAAGTTTCTTTTTTCTTAAAACTCATCCAAATATTCTCTAACCATATTAAAATAATTATTTAAGTATATTTTATACACCAATATGTTTTTATATTAATGTTACAACCATTTCCTATCTCATTTCCATCTATTGAAAAATGAAACCATCGCCCTTGTGTACATGTAAAATACCATCTCCATGTAGTGATGCATTTAATTTTTAATCACTACCTAACATGGATGGTTATATATCTGGATTAATTAATAAATAATATATTTATTAAATTATTAAGTTTCTATATATATAAATCATCATTTTCCTTGCTTTGATTCCATCTGTTGAAAAATGAAAACGTTACTCTTGTGTACGTGCAAACTACCACCTCTATAAATGATGATTTTATTTTTTCATAAAAAATTAAATAAATGATTTTAAAAGTGTATTTTATGTATAAATATGATATATATAACATTATTTAAATTTTATAAGTGATAAAACCATGACCAAGGTGCATGGACTGGAACCATCGAATCAAAACTTTCAATTGAAACAAAACAGTTAACTTGCAAATAATTGATTTTAATAAAGAATTATGAGAAAATGGGTATCAATACTTTATAAATAAATGATATCAATATATATATATATATATAAATATGGATATTAAATATATAAATAATAAATTTAAATTTATTATACAATAGGTTGAAACATATTTTACCATGAGAGAATCCAAGATAAAGGTTTTTCATCTCAATTTTCCTTATTTGAGACGTGTTTTGAATTATTCACCTATTTACATTATACGGTGTGTATTATAACTATTTAAAGAATAATATCATGTTAAATAAAGTTCCATTTTAATTTATCTATTTCAATATGTTTTGATTAAAGGGATTTTTATCTCAATTTCGATTTCTTGAGACATGTTTCAAATTGGGCACCTGGTTTTCTTTTATATGATTTAATTAGTAAGAAATGAATACATTTTGACATAATGTTTGAAGTATTTCATGGTATTTATATAACAATATTATTTTCTAAATTTTTATGGATTTTTATTTGAAATTTACTAAATCCATAAGGGTTTATATTACAATCTCATTTTTTATTCAAGATTGTTTAATTTTAAATTTACATTGGGGGAATTATAGATATTTTACATAATAAACCACATATATTTTATTATAATTTGATTTATTATAGGTTTTATAATAATTATTTCCATTTGTTCCCTCTTTTTTACTCAAAACCACTGATGTGGTAGTGTTTTCACACTCTTTGCCACATCCTTTTTGTATTTTCTATTGACTTTTTTTTATATTAAAATGTTGTTTTTAATTAAATAATTGGTAATTATTGTGTTTTTGTACTTGCTGTGTAAAATAATCAGTTTTTAGTTTAAACATGTGTTTTAATGTGCATTAGTGTCATTTTAAATAATTCCTAAATTAATTTACTCTTGCGAATTAGACTTTTATTTATTTATTCTTTTATTTTTATAAATTTTCATTCTAGTTAGTTTATTAATTAATTAATTAATTAATTAATTATTTATTCCTTAAATTGTAACTAAATAACTCTTTTTGGTTTTTTAGTATTTTAATAATTAAATTAATTTTAACAATTTAGTTTTATTCAATTAATATTTTTATTATTCAATTTAATCAATTCTTTAATTAATTGGTTAAATAATTTAAGCAAGTAATAGTTTTTATTTTGTTTTAAATTATTTTATTAAACACAAATAAATTCATTCATTTTAAAACAAAATTAATTCTTTTATTTAACTTTGTTGTTTTTAGTTTTTAATTCAATTCTATTTAATTTAATTTATTAATTGATTAATCTATTTTTAGTTTCATTAAATTATTTTATTTATTTAATTTTCTTTGTTGTGTTTGTTTGCAGGTGTTGCGGTCACATGGTCCTATTCCTTTACAGTGCCTGTGCCAACATTTCCAGCCTAACTGTCTCATCGTGAACATCACTCACAGTGCCACCGTTTTGCACATGTACCACCGTATCCCACCCCTTTGCCACCGTATTTTCTCCAACCTGTCGCACCGTTCCACCCTTACTGTCCCCCACTCACGGTCATGGTGAGACCGTGAGCAACACTCATGGTGCCATAGTACCCCCATTCACTGTCTCACCATTTCATCGTAGAACCAGTGCCTCCATTCCATTTTTTCACCCTCACACCATCACGCTTCCAGCTTTTTCCCTACCTCCTTCCACAGCAAAACAACAATCGTTCTGTCACTGAAATTGTTCCATCGTTTCATCTCCTCATGGTGGCACCGTTCCTCTTGACTGTCTCACCATTCCAGAAGACTCCTCTTCTCTCACCGTTCCACCAGCTCAACACCATAACAACCATTCACACAAAAAAAGAAAAAAAAATTACACAACAGAAAAAAACTATCCAGCAGCACAATAATTCGAATTTATAGCAGTGAAAGTAGAACGAAGAGATGATCAAACGGCAACAAAGAAGATCAAATAAATCCTGAAACTGGAAACCAAAATACCCTATTTCAAACCGGACCTCCCTGGAGCCGCCGCTCCACCCACTCGAACCGCCGCCGCTTCCCCTCGCCTCAGCACCCCCCTCCTCCATGCCACCTCGGATCGAACTGCTGCTCGCCTCGCCTACCTGCGCTATTCAACCCAAACCCAAACCTGAACCTTCTGAGATCCCCTGCCTCAAATCCTAAGGACCTCCGACCTTGCCATGCCCCTTGCCTACACCGCAAGCCCTCTACCCCTGCCTCTCCCTCTCTGATCAAACCCCTTCGCTCTCCTCACCCCCTTCTCCCCACGCCGAACAGACCCGAAGCCCCCCCTTTCATTGTGTTTTATTTTTTTTATATATTATAATATATAATAAAATTTACATAATATATACTTAATATATTAGAAAATATATAATATAACTATTATATCATACAATATAACATAATATATTATATATATATCATATACTATACAATAATAATTATTGTTATATTAATAATTGTATATAAGATTATATATAAGATTAGTATACCATATTAATAAATATAATTACTTATAATAATAATAATAATATTAGGTATTATATATATATATATATAAGTATTTTTATTTAAGAAATAATATTAATATATAGAATATAATAGTTTCATTTTATTTTTTATTTTACTCATGTGCGTTTGTTGTTGTTTCGTTGCAGGGGGCGGGATGCAATTACATTGAGTTCACTTAAAATATTATGAAGTTCACATAAAATCATGCCACGTGGATCGGCTGTTTCCAAGGCCGAAATTAGCTCACCACGTGCACGTCTTTTTCATTTGGTTAGGAGAAACTGCTCCGGTGACAGGAGGCGGGTGGGGCAATGCTGTGAAAGATCCATGTGGAGGCCAGGTAACTCCTCGAGGGAGATTCCAGAGACTTTGACTGGGATATGAAGGTGAAACAGGCGGGAGAGGCATTGAGGAATCGAGTGGAGCAGAAGCATCAGGAGAAGATCATTTGGGATATAGGGAACTCAAGAGAAAAAAGCCACAAGACTTTGTTCGAGACTGGGGGAAGCAAAGCAAGAGCAACCTACAATATCTTCCATCGCGAGTAATTTGGAGCACAAAGAGTTGTAGATCAGAGCATTTTCATACCTTGATTCCCAGGGTGGGACATCGAGCAGATTCCAAAATTTCTTTTACCATCAAGCAGCAGGAGTTGGAATTTCTGAGAGTAGTAGTAGGGAGTTTGGACTTCTTAGTTTTGCTTGTGCTATGTTTTTCTACACTTATTTTATTATTAACTACATTGATTTCTACTCTATTATTTCATTAAAACCAACCACTATGTCTGAATAATTTCTTTCAGGGGGAAATAAGATGGTTGATTTGATTTGTTTAGTCTCATTCATGCACTGCATCATTTAATTTGATTGTCTCTCTCATTGATTATAGACAATTTTATTTTCAAAAAAATAGGATTGAGTGAAAACCAATCTTGTTTGCACCATAATGAAAACTGTTTCAATTTTGAGTAACTCACTGGCAAGTGAGTTATGCTCGAATGAGAGAGACACACCAAACTCAACTAACAAGTTGAGCCTGGTGACTTCTTAATTATTTTCACCATTGTATGGAATGACTTTTACAGTCGAAGGACTATAAGATCTATTTCATCACAAACTGACCAGACGACAAATCTGGCCAGTTACCTTTAGTCAGATCCATATTTTTAAAACTCCAGTGCATGAACGAGGCTGAAAAATATCAAATCGGCCAGTGGAATTTCTCCCTTACTCATCTATTGGTTGTTTACACCACAATTTCTCTTGCTGCTCTGTCTACTCACTTTGCACTCACCATCTTACCCTCACTTTTTCAGACACTAAGTTTCATTCACTCCACTTCACTACCACCAATTGTTTTTTCTTGATTTTGTGTGTATTTTTGTTTAGTTTTTATTTTTTAGATCGCCAAACTCAACATGAGGCCTCCCTGTGGTTCGACCCTGTCTTACCACTGCCCTAAGTAGTAAGTAGGTTATAAATTTTAGTTTGTCGCTTATGCCCAACGACTTGCAGGCGTGAAAATTTTGGCACCGTTACCGGGGAAGTTAGGTGTGTAAAAAAAACCAAACAAAAATTCACATAAAAAAAATCAAAAAGAAAAAAATCACTAAAAAAAATCTGCAAAAGAAGGAAAAAAATAAAAAAAAAACAAAAAAAAAATGTGAACCTTCTGCATGGAAACCAGGTCTAAGTATGAACACTTAGTACCTGGTAACCCTGAAATTTATAAACACCTTAAGGAAGTGAAAAATAACAAAGACAAGGTCCAAATGGAAGATAATAGAAATGAAAACTTGAACAACCCACTTCTTGAGAATTTGAACCAACATGGAATGATGAATCCACCTGTGAATGAGATAGCTAAGAGGCACATTTTGAGAGAGTTCTTGTTACCTTCAATGTCTAGTAATCCTTCATGCATTAGACTCTCTCCTAGGTCCAGGAATTATGAGATCAAGCAATCTATGCTTAGTCAGCTGCCTACCTTCAATGGAATGCCTAGTGAAGACTCTCTTGACTTCACTAGAGCCTTCTATTATAGTGTCCAACAGCTACCACTTAGGGGTATCACTGAGGAAGAGCTTAAACTAAGAGTGTTCCCCTTTTTCCTCAAGGAAAATGCTAGGTCTTGTTTCCAACAGTTAGAAGAATAAATCTTTGTCACTTGGGATCAAGTTTACAATGCCTTCACAATGAAATTCTATCCTAGGAGGTTGACATATGAGATTAGGCACAAAATCACTGGATTCCTTCAGGATGAAGGTGAACTATTTCATGAAGTCAGGGATAGGTTTATAGGTTTACTTAGGCAGTGTCCAAACCATCAATGTACACCTCAATTCCTCAAGGAAACGTTCTACAATAGTCTCACCCCTTACCACCAAACCTTGGTGGATCAGCTTTTTAGAGGAGACTTTAGTGATAGGACTGCTGAGGAGCTCAAATAGATCTTTAACACATTAGCTCAAAATTCCCAGCACAAATGCTCTAGGAGGAGAACCATTGTGAGAAAGGAAACCACCCTTGCTCCTTAAGCTGAAGCCTAAGATGTTGTTTTCTTTAATGAGAACCCACATTAAATCCTTAAGGAGTAGTGCCACCACTGTGGCATGTATGGCCATTCTCAAACCTATTGTCCAAACTTCGATATGCCTGTCCAACCTCATGAGAGTGCCAACTTTGCTGGCTATGGACCTCAGATGCAGCCTAGGGATGATCCTTTTTCCAACACCTACAATAAGGGGTATATGAACCATCCAAACCTGTCATGGAGGGAGCAGGGAGTCCTCCGACCTACTGCCCCTCCTGGATTCCAGCAGCCTCCTAGGCAGCAACTCCAACCCCAATCCCGACCTAAGGATGAGTCATCCAACTCAAAAGATGAGGTGAGAGACATGTTCCATCAATTGATTTGGAGGTTTGATGAACAAAAGACCAAAAATGATTTTGATAAAGTTCAAATGGATTCTATAATGAAGAACTTGGAAATTCAAATGGGGAAGTTGGCTAGGGATGCTAGTAATAGAGAAAAGGGTAGGCTGCCCAGTACTACTGAAGCCAATCATAGGGAGAATGACATGGTCGTGACCACCAGAAGTAGTCTTCAAACTCACCAAGAGCCTAGGAAAGAACCCCAAAATTATGAAAATTAGAATTTGGATGAAGCTAGAAACTCAAATCTGAAAGAACCTGAATCTAGAAAACTGGACAGTACCACTAGAATCCCTCTAGTTCCTACTATTCCAACTAAAAAACCCAAAGAGAATGGCTTGAAAAACAAAGAATATAAAGGGAAAAAACTTGTTGTAGAAGAAGCTGTAGAGATGCCCCCAACTTTGAGGAATATTTCCCCTACAATCCCCTTCCCAAAAAGAATTAAGAAACCAATTCATGATTCTGAACTATTGAAATTTTTGAAAGTGGTAAAAAAATGAACATTGATATCCCATTCTTGGAAGCATTGATTCAAATCCCATCATATCTGAAATCACTCAAGAAAATTTGTTCAAACAAAAAGACATTGGAATAATTTTCCACCTACACTTAACAGAGGAGTATAGTGCAGTCCTGTAGAATAGGATACCTCATAAGCCTCAGGACACAGGAAGCTTTTCCATCCCTTTAACTTTTGGGGATAGAGGTGGTAAGTTCAATTTTTTGTGTGATCTAGGTGCTAGTATTAATCTTATTCCATTGTCACTTTTTCAGCACCTGAGATTAGAAGTTCCGCAACCCACTACTGTTGTTTTACAGCTTACTGATAGGTCCATTACTCATCTAGTGGGTAGGGTTTATGATCTTTTAGTGAGAGTAGGTAAACTCTTTTTGCCTACTGACTTTCTTATACTTGATATGGAGTGTGACCAGGAGGTTCTTATCATTCTTGGTAGGCCCTTCTTGGCCACATGAGGAGCTGTGATAGATGTGTCTATGGGGAAACTAATTTTTAATTTGGGTGAACAAGAAAAAGAGTTCAATGTGTTTAAAAAAATCCAAGAACCCACCCACCCATTTGTCCCAAAAGATGAGATGTTAGTTGCTGAGAGTAGTGTTGATAAAGAGGAAGAGGAGTTTCTCAGAATGATAGCTAAAATCAACAGTGAACCTAAAATCCCTGCTGCCTATTATATGGGGATAAGATCAAGTAAGGAGAGAGAATTTGTTGATGAATACGAGGGATAATTCTTGGAGAAAATAGATGAGTTTGTTTTGGAGCACATTCTTTCCCCGAGAGAGGAGTCTAAGTTTTAGGAGATATCTTTTGGAACCTCTTACACTGAGGAAAAAGCCTTGTCTACTACCTTCTTCAAGAGGAAGCATGAAGACCTTGGGCCACCTAGGCCTAAGTGTATTCCCTCAACCCTATCACCACCCACCCTTGAACTAAATCCCCTCCCTACCCATATCAAATATTCTTTTTTCGGAGACAATTCCACCCTTCCTGTGATCATTTCATCCAACCTGGATGTGGGTCAAGAGAAAAATCTGCTTACTGTTTTGAGGAAATGCAAGTCTATCATAGGTTGGTCGATTGATGATATCAAAGGGATAAGTCTAGTCTTATGTATGCATAAAATTCCAATGGAACCTGAGTGTAATCCCAGAGTAGAATCCCAAAGAAGACTCAAACCCAACATTAATAAAGTTGTAAGAGAAGAAGTGATTAGGTTGCTTTATGCTGAAATAATTTTTCCAATTTCTGATAGCCCTTGGGTCAGTCCTGTCAAGGTGGTACCCAAAAAGAGTGGAGTGACAGTGGTAACTAATGAAAAGAATGAGAAAATCTAGACAAGAGCAGTGAATAAATGGAGAGTCTGTATAGACTACAGAAAGTTGAATGCTTCCACAAGAAAGGATCAATTCCCCATGCCATTTTTGGATCAAATGTTAGAGATATTGGAAGGCAATAAATTCTTCTGCTTTCTTGATGGTTATTTGGGTTACAACCAGATTTCCATTGCACCTAAGGACCAAGAGAAAACCACCTTCACCTGTCCATTTGGGGCATTTTCCTACCGGAGGATGCCCTTTTTCTTGTGTGGTGCTCCTTCCACTTTTCAGAGGTGCATGATGGCAAATTTTTTAGACATGATTGAGAGAATTATTGAAGTGTTCATGGATGATTTTTCTATTATGGGAGATAACTTTGAGAACTATCTGAAAAACCTGGAACTAGTGTTAGAAAGATGCCAGGAGACCAACTTAGTCTTAAACTGGGAAAAGTTCCAATTCATGGCCAATGAAGGCATAGTTTTTGGACCAAAAGTTTCTAAGAAGGGGCTAGAGGTCGATACTTCTAAAATTGAGGTCATACAAAAGTTTCCCCCACCTAAAAATGTCAAAGGAATTAGAAGTTTTTTGGGTCATGCTGGGTTCTACAGGAGGTTTATTAAGGACTTTTCTAAGATTACTAGACCTCTGTGCTCCCTGATGGTTAAGGACACACCCTTTGTCTTTGATGAGACATGTCTAGAGGCCTTTAATATTCTCAAGGAGAAGTTGACTATTTCACTTGTAATCACTACTCCTAACTGGAAGCTTCCTTTTGAGATTACGTGTGATGCTAGTGACTTTGCAGTAGGAGCTCTGTTAGGGCAGGGGAAGGATAGGAAATTACATGTTATTTACTATGCAAGCAAGATGCTATATGATGCCTAGAAGAATTATTCTACCACTAAAAAGGAGTTGGCTACTGTGATGTTTTCTTTGGAAAAGTTTAGGCAGTATTTGATAGGATCAAGGATCATAATTTTCACAGATCATTTAGACTTTATGTATTTGCTGGCTGAAAAGGACTCAAAACCTAGACTCATGAGGTGGAATTTATAGTTACAAGATTTTGATTTAGTGATTAAGGAAAAGAAAGGGGCTGAGAATGTAGTTTCAAATCACTTGTCCCGATCCTCTAATTCCCCAAGTAAGGAACCAAAAGAGATCAACACTTCTTTCCCTAAGGAACAATTGTTTGCTGCTTCTGTGCAGCAGTCTGCTTGGTTTGCAGACTATGCCAATTTTCTAGAAGCTGGAGTCATGCCCAATGATCTCTCACACAACTAGAATAGGAGGTTTATATATGAACTGAAATATTATTTTTGGGATGGCCCTCTTCTCTTTAGGAGGTGTGCTGATAGAATTCTGAGAATATGTGTGGTTGAGGATGAGATTTTACCCATACATGAGAGCTGCCATTCATCACCTTGGGGTGGCTTTCATGGAGGAGAAAGGACTACTCAAAAGGTCCTCCAGGATGGTTTCTACTGGCCAACTCTGTTTAAAGATTCTAGGAGTCGGGTTATTGGCTGTGTGAAATGTCCAATGTTGGGAAATATTGGAAGAAGGGAGGAACTAACCCAAAAAGGTATTTTGGAGGTCGAAATCTTTGATGTGTGGGGCTTGGACTTTATGGGACCATTCCCACCCTCTTATGGGAATGGGTACATTTTGGTTTCTGTGGACTACGTGTCCAAGTGGGTTGAGGCAGTAGCTCTGCCCGACAATTCAGCTGCTAGTGTTGTGAAATTTATCAAGAAAAACATCTTTTCCAGATTTGGTGTTCCTCAATCATTGATCACTGATAATGGGACTCACTTAAAGAATTATAAGTTGAAAGGTTTTATGGAGAAGTATTGGTCCTCAAATAGGACATGAACTACTAATCACCCACAGTCCAGTGGGCAAGAAGATGTTTCAAACAGAGAGCTCAAACAGAATTTAGAGAAAAAAGTGTCTAGCTCTAGGAAGGACTGGTCAAGGAAATTGGATGAGGCCCTTTGGGCCTACAGAACTTCTTATAAGACTCCTATAGGTATGTCACTATATAGGATACTCTTTGGGAAAGCATGCCATCTACCTATTGAGTTAAAAAAGAGATCTTATTGGGCAGTCAAGGCACTTAACTTTGATTTTAAGTCTGCTGGAGAGAGGAGAATGCTAGAGATGAGTGAGATGGATGAGGTTCAAAGAGAGTCCTATGAGAATGCCGAAATTTAAAAAGAAAGAACAAAATCTTTTCATGACTCAATCATTCAAAATAGGAATTTGAAGGTTGGTGAGAGGGTCCTGCTTTTCAATTCTAGATTGAAGCTATTTTCAGGAAAGTTGAAGTTTAAGCGGTCAGGACCCTTCACCATTGTTAGAGTCTTGGTTAATGGAGCTGTTGAGTTGGTTGGAGAAGAGAACCGACCTTTATTAGTCAATGGTCAAAGAATAAATCACTTATTTGAAGGGAAGACAAAGGTCTTGGCTTCTATATATCTGTTGGAAGAATGAGCTAATTCAAGTCTAACTGAGGACTATAAACTCAGTGTTACATGGGAACTAACCCATGGTTTCTTAGTAGTGTCTCTTTTTTTTAATTTTTTTCAATAAAGTTAATCCCTGTTTCTTGTTCTCTAGTTCAAGTGTTTAACTACTGATGGTGCCTCATGATCTTTTATTTTTTTAGAGAGAGTTTTTTCTACCAGAAATTTGGCCAAGAAAACCCAAGGGAGAAATCCACTACATCATATGGATAACATTACACTCTACTCACTCTCTTGGGTTACTTTTCTTGAACTTAAAACTTTTCAATCCTATTTTACTTATTTGAACTTGTAGGTTGATGAAGAGGAGTAAAAACCCAGTGATGCTAAAGAGGATCTGTTGATGAAATCCACTGTTAAAGGTCCAATAATTCAGGAAAATAAACAGGTAGTTGATTCCATGTGGCTATCATTCAAGTCCCAGAATAAGAGTACACTGAAGATTATGGATAACACTCCCTAACTCATACTCTGTGGTTGATTTTTATTTGAACATAAAATCTTGAACACTAATGTTAAATTGTTTCATCATGTAGGTGACATACTAGAGAATCCAGAGTTCATGCACATGGAAATCAAAGGGAGACATTTGTAAATTTGAGAAGCTCCACATTCAGGGGAGTATTGTTTTACGTTACAATGTTTTACTCTTCACATTTTTATTGTATGCTACTGTGAATTAAGTGTGGGGGGTATTTCCACTAATTTTTCAAACTCTTGGACTGTGTTTTATATTGGGGTGTTAGCTTGCTAATATCTACTTAGTTGAAAATGTATTTTGAGCTGCATTTTAAAACTTGCTGCACCCATTGTTTTTCTTTTCATTGAGATGCAACTACACATCACTGCTAATCATGCTACTATTTGAAGTAAATTGATACAATATTTTGTTTTCTCATAATGATTCAAGCATGAACAATTTAGGAATAGAAATATACTTGGTTGCTAGTGATAGTTGGTTAGGTCTGGTTCTTCTGTTTTTGTTTGTTTGGGTTTTTATTTTCTTTTACATTTTGTGTGGTAAAGAAAATTTTTGAACTTCATTGATACCCCTCCATATCCTTTTTCAGATGAAATGTCCATATGTTTTGAACATAAACTGTCTCCAACCTTGACAGTCAATATTGGTGACAATGTTGGATTTTAAGTGTGGGGGAGAGGGGTCATTCTAGTGTCATGTTGAATTCCCCCTTCTTGAACCTGAGTTTGTGGTTGTTTAAAAAATGGTCAATTTTTTTTATTTTTTTAAAAAAATGGTTCAAAATTCCTTCACAGTTTTTTCAAATTCTTTCATCAATTTATGGTCATTTGAGGTTCAATGGTATTTCAATTATGTCCTGTTTAGTGGATAAGTGTTTGATGGATGTTGAGAGTGGCACTTAGTTAGAAACTGTTATGTATGAATGATTGCTGAGTGAAATTGTTCACTGTCTCTATGGATCTGTCTGTTTAGGAACTAAGGATAAGAGTATGACAGGATAGGTTTTGTGGAGTAAGGATCATGGATTAGGGAAACATGATGTTCTCACTGGAACTCATGAGACTCAAATTTTTATAAAACAATATTCAATCACTTTAGGAAGTCAATTTAAATGATTATTAATTAAGTCCTTTGTAACTGGAGTAAAATGGGAAAATGGGATCCCATGGTGAGTATCTGATACAAGGTGCATTGGGTGCATTTATGTGAATAAATAAATCCAATTTAAATCTTAATAAGTGCTATGCATAGTGCTATGCACATGGAATATGGATGGGAAAGATTAAAATAAAGTGCCCTTGTCAAAAATGAACTCATTAAGGTGAGGGGAATTTTGAACCCAGATGAAGAAGGGAGCAATTGACTTGGTTAATTTTCATTTGAGTTGAATCAATAAAGTAATCAAATTAATGGAATTTAATTTTTGGAACTTGGGGGAAGGTGAGAATGGAAGGCACTCTTGGTTAAGTTTTGAGTTCCATTTCATCTAACCTATCAACACTCCTTGAATTATAACTTGAATTGGATGGTGAAGTAGGATAGTTACTGAATACACATAGGAGGCATGGCATACTTTACAGTGTATGAGTTTGTGAGGATTTTGACTTCTAGTGAGTATTTGAAGCTAGACAGGACAACATTTTTGAACACCCTTGAAAAACCTGACTCATTGTTTGGTCCTTCTCATCAGGATATTAAAGTTTAATCATGCACTTTTTTGAGCTAAAATTCACAAATCATATTTCTGTTTTAAAGTCCAAGGCATGTGCTTGTTTGAGGACAAACAAAGCTTTAAGTGTGGAGGAGTTTTATGTGGTAGTGTTTTCACACTCTTTTCCACATCCTTTTTGTATTTTCTATTGACTTTTTTATATTAAAATGTTTTTTTATTAAATAATTGGTAATTATTGTGTTTTTGTACTTTTTGTGTAAAATAATCAGTTTTTAGTTTAAAACATGTGTTTTAATGTGAATTAGTGTCATTTTAAATAATTCTTAAATTAATTTACTCTTTCGAATTAGACTTGTATTTATTTATTATTCTATTTTTATAAATTTTCATTCCAGTAGGTTTATTAATTCATTAAAAAATTAATTAATTCTTTATTCTTTAAATTGTAAATAAATAACTCTTTTTGGGTTTTTAGTATTTTAATAATTAAATTAATTTTAACAATTTAGTTTTATTCAATTAATATTTTATTCTTCAATTTAATTAATTATTTAATCAACTGGTTAAATAATTTAAGCAAGTAATAGTTTTTATTTTATTTTAAATTATTTTATTAAACCCAAATAAATTCATTCATTTTAAAACACAATTAATTCTATTATTTAACTTTGTTGTTTTTAGTTTTTAATTCCTTTCTATTAAATTTAATTTATTAATTGATTAATCTTTTTTTATTTTCATTAAATTATTTTATTTATTTAATTTTCTTTGTTGTGTTTGTTTGCAGGTGTTGCGGTCACATGGTCTTGTTCCTTTACGGTGCCTGTTCCAACGTTTCCAGCCTAATTGTCTCACCGTGAACATCACTCACGGTGCCACCGTTTTGCACATGTACCACCGTATGCCACCCCTTTGCCACCGTATTTACTCCAACCTATTGCACCATTCCACCCTTACTGTCCCACACTCACAGTCACTGTGAGACCGTGAGCAACACTCACAGTGGCATAGTACCCCCATACACTGTCTCACCATTTCATTGTAGAACTAGTGCCTCCATTCCATTTTTTCACCCTCACACCAGCACCCCTCCGACTTCTTCCCTACCTCCTTCCACAGCAAAACAACAACCGTTCCATCAGTCAAATTATGCCACCGTTTCATCTCCTCACTGTGGAACCATTCCTCTTGACTGTCTCACCATTCCAGCAGACTCCTCTTCTGTCACCCTTCCAGCAGCTCAACATCATAACAACCATTCACACAGAAAAAGAAAAAAAATTGCACAGAAGAAAAAAAACTACCCATCATCATAATAATTCGAATTCATAGCAGTGTAAATCGAACGAAGGGATGATAAAATGGCAACAAAGCTGATCAAATCAATCCTGAAACTGGAAACCAAAATACCCTACTTCAAACCGGACGTCCCTGGAGCCTCCGCTCCACCCACTCGAACCGCCGCCGCTTCACCTCACCTCAACACCCCCCTCCTCCATGCCACCTCAGATCGAACTATTTCTCGCCTCGCCTACCTGTGCTGTTCAACCCAAACCCTAACCTGAACCTTCTGAGATCCCCCGCCTCAAAGCCTAAGGACCTCCGACCCTGCCGCACCCTTTCCTGCACCACAAGCCCGCTACCCCTACCTCTCCCTCTCTGCTCGAACCCCTTCACCCTCCTCACCCCCTTCTCCCCGCGCCGAACAGACCCGAAGCCCCCCCTTTCATTGTGTTTTTTTATAATATATAATAACATTTATATAATATATACTTAATATATTATAAAATATATAATATAACTATTATAGCATGTAATATAACATAATATATATTATATATATATATATATATATATATCATATACTATACAATAATAATTATAGTTATATTAATAATTGTATATAAGCTTATATATAATATTAGTATATAATATTAATAAATACAATTACATATAATAGTAATAATAATATTATGTATTATATATATATAAGTATTTTTATTTAAGAAATAATATTAATATATCGAATATAATAGTTTCATTTTATTTTTTATTTTACTCACGTGCGTTTGTTGTTGTTTCGTTGCAGGGGGCGAGATGCACTTACATTGAGTTCACTTAAATGATTTTATGAATTTTTAAGGGATAGAATAAAATCAATATATCTATGAAGATTAAAATAGTTGAAGACTAGGAGCTGCAAATAAACCCCATCTTTTGAATAGCACATTCACTATGTGAGTCTATGATCTTCATAACACTCCCCATAGCAGCCTTTAAAAATGAAATTTCATTTGTGGGGAAATCCATGAACTCTAGGTCATCTATAAATGAAAATTTATTTTCAGGGTGATGCGTGACCTCCACCCCCTTGAAAGATAAAATCTGTTTGCATGGTGAGTCATCTTCTACAGGCCCCCCAAAAATAAAATCCGTTTTCATTGCGAGTCATCTTCTACAAATGGATTTTAATTTTTGGGGCAAGGCGTTTTCTTTAGGCCACCCACAAACCAAAAATCCTTAACAGGTTGTGTTTTTTCATTGCTTCTGATCAAACTAGGGTAATTGTTACATATGTACATCTATAAAAACCCGTACATAGGAAAAGATGAAGGGAGACATGAAAAAATGGACAAAAATAGTCTGAGAAAGTGATTTCACTAGGTAAGCATTTACCATGTATCGTAAAGTAAAAGAGGTCATAAGAATCAGTCCACATAGAAAAACCCCTATATTGACAACCGTCCACATATAAAATCCCTTTGTGGATATCCATTCACATAGGTAATCCCTTTGTAGGTAGTTATCCACATGCCAAATCCCTTTGTGAAAATCCATCCATATAAAAACACCTTTACAGACTACATTTCCCCAAACTGTATGTAGATGGAACCTTACGAATTACCATCCTGCATATCAAATAGTATATTAGATGGAATACTTTACTCTTGGTACCCTTCTGTATAGCATTCAGATTTACCTTAGCCCATCTACAAGCTATTCAAACAACACTATTCATCAACCTATCTCATGAAGTACTAATCCCCAAATAGGCATCTTCATGAATAACTAAGCCAAGACCCATTCCCAAGCCTCCAAATATGTATGGTCAGAGTGTAGATCATACCATCATGTCGTATCAATCATACATTCCCATAGAACTTGAGTTTATACTGAAAAGCTACCCAACAAGGGGGATCCTTAGAATATTCTCAATCATACATTCCTATGGTAATGAGGGACCTAACCTTATGTATGGTGGTAGGTGAATCCTTGGGTCGGGTAGCTACATATGTGGCCCGTAAGCCCATCCTCTTCCCCTCTTCCACCCATCGAATGGGGAGAGGGGATCTACAAAAGGGAATCCCTTCTGGAGTAATACCTTAGTATTTCTTGCGATCTGTGTTCTTATATGTTCATAAGTCCCAACCATTGTTATGAAAATAAAATAGAAGATAGGCATATCAATTCCCTTTCTATCTATTATAGCCCTGACCTCATCCACCCACAGATTAAAGAATATTGTGTGGTTTTTTGGATCATACACTTCCTCTTGTTTTTCACATTGACCATGAATCACATGTTCTTAGAGGTTTGTGGAAATTATTTCATCAGAATAATCAAAAAACTAATGGAAATCCTATTTGGTGTAAGCCCTAAAACAATGCATCCACCTTCATAGGGCCACATTCTTGATGAAGCAACCCATTGGGCCTCTTCCATAGGTGTAAGCCCCATCCCTTCCGAACTACATGGGATTTGATTCCCATACAAATGGGACTTGTAGGAAGCCTCCTTGAGGTCCAAACCCAATACCTTAGATTCACCCTAATATTATCTAGGCCATATCCCCAGTAGGGGAACATCCATCCTGGGAGGCTATATCCCTCCAAGTTCTCTCAATCCGCTTTGGTATAATCCCCATACTATGTAACAACCCAAACTTTTGTTAATGAAAATTGCTCTTGATCTAATTAAATGTATCATTATGTAAAATAGTTATATAAAATATACACTTCCTTGGTTTTATGTTTTTGAATTTTAAAATACCATTAATAATTGTTACCATTGCTAATATAGTCATCGAACAGTGATCACATGATTAGTATAAATATAGGGCTTTAACAAATCTACTTTACTCAGAAAAAGGAAGTGATGGACTCATCCAGTAGACTTTCCCTGTACGAAGCCCATTTTTCAGAGCTCAGAAAGGAGGTGGCGTCATTGGTCTTCGCTCTTAAAGAAGCCCAAGATGAGCTTCAACATGTTAAGCTTGAATATAACCACCTATGGGAGAAGTGGAAGTTGATATAGATTACTACCCGAGCAATTTTATCTGAGCCACCCCAAGAGTCGGTCACCATTGCACACCTTACCCTTCGGTCCAATGCTAGTGTTATAAGGGGTTATGTAAAAATACTTTAGCACTATGATTATGAGAATTATTTTTCATATATTAAATAATATAAATTCATTTTGTTATTGTTATGTTGAAAATAGTTTTTAAAGAACAAATAGTATTTTTAGTTAATATTCAAATATGAAATCTATTTTGATGAATTAATGTATTTTTGAATTAAATAATATTTTAATAAAATATTATTAATAAATTACTTATTATTAAATATAAATTATTATATATTTTTTAGGAATACAATTGTAATTTTTATTAAGGTTTGAAAGATATTTTTGTTAAAACCCATGAATTTTTGATAAATGTAGGTTTTTATTTTTAAATTTAAAATTTAAAAATTTATAAAATTATTTAGATAAAATGAATATTATTTTTGGAATCAGAATGTTGAAATTATCCAATGGTGAATTTTTCATTATTTTCTGAGACATTCGAATTTTTGGGTAAAAATTAAATACCGTTTAAATATATAATATGTTTTATGACATCATAATGACCCAATAGTGATGTAAACAAAAATACTATAAACATTATTTTAGGCCAATATATGTTTTACTATTAAAATAATGTGATTTTAGGTTTGTTTGATTTATTTTATAGTGCTTTAGTGGATCCTTCAAGACTTATAAAACATTTTATCTTTTTAAAATGATTTCCTTGAGAGTGTGACTCACCTCCACATAATAAAACCTAATATTTTAAGAAGTTAGGAAATTAAACTTAAAAAATATTGTTTTCCACTCCCCTCTAGAAAAAACCATGGGCAAAAACCATAGTATGGTTTTTGGTTTTGATTAGTTTAATTTATAGTGTCCAAAACCTAAATAATAAATAATTTCCTCTCTTTTCTTATATAAACCCACCCAATATCCCACTTCCTCTTCACTCAAATCCATTAGATTATTCCCTCCTCTCTCTATAATTCTACCAAGGCACCACAAGCTTCGAAGAAGCCTTTATGAAGCCCCTCCCAAGCCTTTGGGATCACATTTCCAAGTAAGGGATTTCTTCCTTTCTCATTTTTCTCAATTTCATTATGTTGTTATGACATTTTATTTTCAATTAAAAATTTTGGGGTATGATTTCAAACCTCCCCCATACTGAACGTTTTATGTTTTAATGATGATATATCCCTTTCTCTCTCATTAATTCCCCCCATGTACACCCGTTACCATGCTGAAATTCTGTAAGGGATTTCTCTCTCCTCATTTACATTCAAGCAATTATTTTGTATTATGAATCTAAAATTATATTAATAATGTTGGGACATGTATCTATATGACCCTATTAATTTCCATTTAATTTAAATATTAAGAGACACCACTTTCTCTCTCATCAACCATTTTTATGAATTCTTATATCATGTCGTTATGCTGTCGAAATTGCACCACGATTTTCGAAGCCAAAGTCATTGTGTTGTGAATACCATGACCATTTATCTATCATGGGTATTCAACTTTATGAAAATTTACTTACTGATTATAGAGTTTCATGTTTCAATTCCACATTCTTTATTTTGGAATAAATGATGATCTTTAATGATTCCATGTTATATGATCCATGTGGTACACTTATGCATGAAATGAAATGTTTAAGAAGGGTGTACCCTGAAAGCGCTCCAATGAATTGGGTAAATATTAGAATCATGATACATAAAGTGAAATGAGGGTTTACTGATGATAATTTAAGTGAAATTAGGGTTTAATCATGCTCCATGTTCAATGAGTCTTGGCTCATGCTAATACCATGTTAAGTGTTGTTGCCACATTTCCATGTTATGATAATAATTCTATATCATGCCTTTATGTTCGTGTTTCTCTTATGATCCTTTGATATGACTATTTTATAACATGTACTGTATTATTCATGTTATTCCTTGTTTACTCCCATACTTATATTTATATCTCACCCTTTTCTTATGCATGTCATCAGGTTATCCAATGCAATGTTAAGTACGAGAGAATGTAGTGGTCATGTAAAAGAAGTTTTAAATAAAGATATTGTGTTTCACATTTTAAGTCATTATGTAATGTTATTAAGCCCTAAATACACTATAAATATTGATATTCTATGTTTTATCAAGTAAATGTTTTATGTAATAAATCATGTTTAAGTGTGTAATAAAAAGAAGGGTCGTTATAGTTGGTATCAGAGGATAGGTTTAGTTATTTTTGGGATTCGGATTAGAAAACCCTAGTCAAGGACTTAGGGATAAGAATAATTATAATAAAAACATCCCTATATTTTTGTGAGTATTGATTAAGTGGTTTATCAAGTAAATAAATCCCTGTCTGGATACGAGGAGTTAGAGGCGGCTCTAGCATAGATGTACCTAGGAGTGAAAACTCTGACAATGAGTTTTGGGATTGACCCAGGGTATCCTGGTACACGAAAACGGGCCTTACTGAACTCTTGGTTATGACACTCCCAGGGATATGCTTTGGTAAATTCATAAGATTAGTATGAACCATTATTAAGGGAATTAAAAATTCCCCTAAGAATATATGTTGGAAAGTAGATCATGGGTAACATAGATTGAATCCTAGATACCCCTAAGTTAAGGAAATAAAAGTTATTTATAAGTAATCCATTTTTGTCCTTGGATTACACTTTATATGTTACCCCTAAATTTCATTTTATTCCAGCTAATGGATGGTACAAGGAGGAATAGGGCTAAAAATTGATGCGAAGATCAATGTGATGACTGTTCTAATGAGATGCCCAATCCGATGGGAGCATGAATCGTGAACTTTGTCAAGATACTCTATGACAACCCTGCTTTTTATTACAACTTAAACATGATTTATTACATAAAACTTCACTTGATACAACAAATAAGATCGATAGGTTTAGTGTATTTGGGGATTAAGATCATTACATAAAAACTTTAAACTTGAAATACAACATCTTTATTGAAAACTTCCTTTACATGACCACTACATTCCTTCATACTTAGCATTGAATGGGATAACCTGAGGACATGCATAAGAAAAGGGTGAGCTATAAAGCCCAGTAAGGGAGTACACAATGAATAACATGAGGAGTACAATACATGTTAGGCAATAGGAACATCAATGGAGCATAAGAGTAACATGAACATAAAAGCATGATAAAGCATGATAATCATAACATGGAAATGTGGCAACAACACTTAACATTGAATTAGCATGAGCCAAGGCTCATTGCACATGGAGCATGAGTAAACCCTAATTGCACTTAAAGCACGAGTAAACCCTCATTGCACTTGAATTAGCATGAGTCAACACTAAATGCACATGACGTATCATGATACTATACTTTACCCAATGCATTGGAGCTCTATAAGGGCGCACCCTTCTTAAACATTTCATTTCATGCATAAGTGTGCCACATGGATCATAAAACATGGATTCATAAAACATAATCATTTATTACACGATAAAGGAATGTGGAATTCATACATGAAACTTTACAATCAATAAGTAAATGTGCATAAAGGTGAATACCCTTGATGGAGAAATGGGCATGGTATTCACTACACAATGACATTGGCTTAGAAAATCGGTGCGATTTCGGCAGCGTAACGGCGTGACATAAGAACCCATAAAAAAGGTTGATGAGAGAGAAAGGGGTTCCTCATCATATTTACATGTAACGGATAGTAAGGAGGTCATATATAAACATGTCCCAACAATTGAAAAAGAATTTAGATTCATGATACAAAATTATTGCTTGAATATAAAAGAGGAGAAAAAGGTTCCTTTCGGAATTTCAGCATAGTAACGAGTGTACATGGGAGGCATTTAATGGGAGAGAAAGGGGTCTCCCATAATTAAAAAAATAAGAGGGAAGTATGGTAGAGGTTATAAACCATACTCAAACATTCATAATTGAAATTAAAAGGGCAAAACAACTTAAATAAAATTGAAAAAAATGAGAAAGGAAGAAAAACCCTTACTTGGAAGTGTGCTTCCAAAGGCTAGAGAGAGGCTTGTGAGAGGATTCTTGGGAGCTTGGGGAACCTTGGGAGGATTCTAGAGAGAGTAGGGTAGAGGTAGGACAAACTCCAAGAGATTTTAGTGAGGAGGAAGTGGGAGCTTGGGTGGGTTTATATAGGAAAGGTGAGAGAATTCTTTATTATTTAGGTTTGGGACCCCTTATATTAAAATAATCCAAACCAAAAACCATCCCATAGTATTTGCCCATGGTTTCTAGAAAAGGAAAGAGGAAAAATATATTTTACAAGTCCATGGTCCGAACTTATTAAAAAATTAGGGTTGCTTATGTGGAGGTGAGTCACACTCCCATGGAAATTAATTTAAAAAGGCAAAGTGTTGAATAAGTCTTGAGGGGTTCATTAATGCTTTGAAAAGTAAGTCAATCAAACCCAAAACCTAATTATTTTAATGATAAAACATGTATTGGCCGAAAATAAGGATTATGGTATTTTATTACATCACCATTGGGTCATTATGATGTCATAAAACACATTATATATTTAAACGGTATTTAATTTTTACCCAAAAATTTGACTGTCTCAGAAAATTATGAAAAATTCACCGTTGGATAAATTCGACATTCTGATTCCAAAAATAATATTTATATTATCTAAATAATTTTCTAAATATGTTAATTTTCACTTTTAAAATAAAAACCGTCATTTATAAAAAATTCACGGGTTTTGACAGAAATGACTTTCAAACCTTAATAAAAATTTTAATTGCATTCATAAAATTATAAGATCATTTATATTTAATAAAAATTAATTTAATATTAATAATAATATTTTATTAAAATATTATTTAATGAAAAATCCTTTAATTTTATAAAATATAATTCTTAATTAAATAATAACTAAAAATACCATTTGTACTTTAAAAACTATTTACAATGTATCAAAAATGACTAGAAATTATATTCATTATTATATACAAAAATAATGTACATGAACATGGTACTACTTATTTGTTACATAACCCCTTAAGATAGCCGCATAAGACCTAAGGGTAAGGTGTGCGATGGTGACAGACTCTTGGGGCGGCTCGGATAACATCTCTCGAGTGGTAATCTCTATCAACTTCCACTTTTCCCGTAGACGTTCACGTTCGAGCTTGACATAATGAAGCTCAGCTTGGGCTTGGTCAAGGGCGAAGCCCAAAGACGCCACCTCTTTTCCGAGCTCCGACAAATGGGCTTCGTATAGGGAAATTCTACTGGATGAGGCCATTGCTTCCTTTGTCTGAGTAAAATTGGGTTCGTTAAAGCCATATATTTATACTACTCATGTGATCATTGTTCAACGACTATAAAAGTAACGATCACAAATCTTAACATAAAACCAAAGAAGTTGACATCTTATAAAAACGTTTTTCATATAGAAACATTTAACCGGATCAAGAGGGATTTTCCATTAATGAAACTTTGGGTCGTTACAATATTCCCCCCTTAAGAAATTTCGCCCTCGAAATTTTCCTTTTCCCACACTAAAACAAATGTGGGCAACTCAGCTTCATCATATCCTCCGACTCCCAAGTCGCTTCTTCAAACTTGTGGTTTCTCCACAACAGCTTGACGAGGGGCATTGTCTTATTTCATAAGACTTTTTCTCTATGATCTAAGATCTTCACTGGTTACTCTTCATAAGAAAGATCGTCTTCTAATTGTACCACCTCGGAAGAGAGTACATGTGAAGGGTCCGGTATGTACTTCCTTAAGAGGGATACATGGAAGACATCATGCACCTTGGCCATAGTAGGTGGAAGTGCTAGTCGATAGGCCACAACCCCAACACGATCAAGAATCTCGAAGGGGACGATGTACCTTGGACTTAACTTCCCTTTATTTCCAAAACTCATGACCTTCTTCCACGGAGATATGCGTAAAAACACCATGTCTCCGACTTTGAACTCAAGGTCTCGTAGACGATTATCTGCATAACTCTTCTGTCGACTTTGGGCTGCCTTGATATGCTGCTGAATGGTTTTTACCTTCTCCACCATTTCTTCGACCATTTCTGGTCCAAGCAGCTTACGTTCACCGACCTCATCCCAACATGCCGGTGTTCTACACCTTTTCCCATACAGGGCTTCATATGGTGCCATTTGGATGCTCGAGTGGAAACTATTATTATAAGAGAACTCAACCAGAGGAAGATGTTGATCCCATCCTCCTTTAAAGTCCATTGAGAACGCTCTCAACATGTCCTCAAGTGTTTGGGTAGTCCGCTCGGATTGGCCATCAGTTTGAGGATGATATGCCGTACTGAAGTTCAGTTCAGTATTCAGAGTATGTTGTAGACTCTTCCAAAACTTAGAGGTGAATATTGGATCTCGGTCAGAAACAATAGATAGTGTTACTCCATGAAACCGTACCACTTCCCTGATATATATCCGTGCCAGTTGATCCAAAGAGAAATCCTCTCGAATAGCAATGAAGTGTGCAGTCTTTGTAAGATGATCCACAACAACCCAGATTGCATTGTTGCCTTTGGATGTCCTTGGAAGTCCGGTGACAAAGTCCATGGTGATGTTCTCCCATTTCCATTCTGGTATGGGCAATGGTTTCATCATCCACTTAGACTTATGCCTCTCTGCCTTCACTTGCTGACACACCAGGCACTTTGATGATCTCCTTCTTCATATTATCCCACCAAAAGTTTTCTCAGAGATCTCGATACATCTTTGTCCTCCCTGGGCGAATAGAGAAATTTGAACTATGTGCATCATCCAAGAGTTCCTTCTTCAGTTCCAGACTTGATGGAACACATAGTCTTTTCCCAAACCACACAGTTCCTTCTTCATTAACATTAAACTCTGAGGATTTCCCCTTTTTGATAGCTTCCACTTTTTCTTGAATTCCCACATCAACCTTTTGACCATCCTTTAACCTTTCCAAAAGATATGGTTGAGTAATCATTTTTGAAAGGATTGATGATGTTCCATTCTTTATGATTCCCACGTCCATCTTCATCAAGTCTAAGAAGATTGGATCTTTCTCAATTCTCATCATTGATAGAATATCTGGATCCTTTCTACTTAGGGCATCCACCACCTTGTTCGCTTTCCCAGGGTGGTAATGTATTGAACAGTCATAATCCTTGATGAGCTCTATCCATCTTCTCTGGCGCATATTAATCTCTTTCTGTGTGAATATATATTTAAGACTCTTGTGGTTAGTATATATCTCACATTTCTCTCTATAGAGATAATGCCGCCATATTTTCAAGGCAAAGATCACCGCCGCCAACTCTAGATCCTGCGTTGGATATTTTTGCTCATGGATTTTCAACTGCCTTAAAGCACAGGATACCACTTTATCATTATGCATTAGCACACATCCTAATCCCTTCTTTGAGGCATCACTGAATACCACAAAAAGTTCCCCACTTGTGGGTAAAGTGAGCACGGGTGCAGTGATAAGCCTCCTTTTCAACTCCTTGAAGCTTTCTCCGCATTCATCACTCCAAGAAAACTTTACTCCCTTTCGTGTTAGCTTGGTAAGAGGGTTGGACAATCGTGAGAAATTTCTCACAAATCGTCGATAATATCTAGCTAACCCCAAGAAGCTACGGATATCAGTTACCGATGTTGGCCTCGGCCATCCCTCAATTGCATCTGTTTTGGAGGGGTCCACAGATATCCCATTGCTTGTGATGATATGGCCCAAGAATGAGACCTCCTTCAACCAGAACTCACACTTGCTGAACTTGGCATAGAGATTCTCCTTGCGCAAAGTCTCCAGTACAGTTCTTAAATGCTCCTCATGGTCCTCCTTGGTTTTGGAGTATATTAGAATATCATCTATAAAGACTACCACACACTTGTATAGGTAATCTCTAAAGACTCTATTCATCAAGTCCATGAATATTGCTGGAGCATTGGTGAGTCCGAAAGGCATTACTATGAATTCATAGTGCCCGTACCTTGTACGAAAAGTAATCTTGGGGATATCTTCCTTCTTCACCCTTACTTGATAATATCCCAACCGTAAGTCCACCTTGGAGAAGTATTGTGCTCCACACAGCTGATCAAACAAGTCATCAATTCTTGGGAGAGGATACTTGTTCTTTATCGTGATTTTGTTAAGTTCACGATAATCGATGAAAAGCCGCATTGACCCATCCTTCTTCTTGACGAAGAGGACTGGTTCACCCCATGGTGATGCACTTGGGAGTATAAACCCTTTATCCAGATTCTCCTGTAGTTGTTTCTTCAGCTCTTCAAGCTCAACAACAGCCATTCTATATGGAGTCTTGGATATTGGTAGCGCCCCAGGTATAAGTTCAATTGAGAACTCAACATCTCTTCTTGGAGGAAGACCAGGAAGTTCCTCGAGAAACACTTCAACGAATTCCCTCACAATAGGCATTTCTTCAAGGGCGGTTTCTTCCTTAGACCCAATCATCTGAGCCAGATATGCATGCTCATAGGGAAGTAATATACATGCTTGAGATGATGGAGCTAAAGGAGATTCATCTTCCTCCTGACACTTGTAAATAATCAGGGGTCGATTCTCCATATGGAGTGTGATTTCCCTCTCCTGACAATTTATATTGGCTCTATATAAGGAAAGCCAATCCATGCCAAGAATTGCATCAAATTACACCAAAGGGAGTATGACGAGGTTCGCCGGGAAATTCAATCCACAGATTATAATAGGGGAGGACTTATATTCATGGGATGCAATGATTGCCCCATTTTCCGTAATCACTGACATCTTTACTTCCAGGATTTGTGGTGGTGCTGGGATTGTTCTACTAAACATTCAAGATATAAAAGAATGCGTAGAACCTGAATCAAAAAGTACGTTCGATATTCTTGAATGAATAACTAGTGTACCTGTCACCACTTCGTTGTCGGGGTTCACTTCGGCAGAAGTGATGGCAAAATCTCTTCCTTTCTGTCTTGGAGGTTGTTGGTTGCCTCCGATAACCCTTGGATTAGGGCACTAATTTGCAAAATGACCCGGTTCTTTGCATTTGTTGCATTGGACAACGCGTTGAGGTTCGAACGAAGCGTTCCTCTCCTCTGTCGCAGCCACAGGTCCTTCTTGCCGACTGTTAATAGCTAGGTGCCCTTCTCTTCCACACCTAAAGCATTTTCTCATCCCCCTAAGGCAATTTCCATGGTGCTTCTTTCCGCACTTTTGGAAAGTGGGGTGCTGGAACTTCTTAGCGCCGTTGGATTTATCCATCGGACCACCAGCATTGAAGTCCACATTACGCTTCTTGTCCCCATGATACCCCTGTGATTCTCCGATCTCCATCTCAAACTTGAGGGCACATCAGACAATTTCCTCATAACTGTCGAAGTCACGGATCGCTAATGCTTTCTGCAAACTAGGCTTCAGCCCACCAAATAAGCGGTCAACCTTGCATTCGGGGGTAACGAAAAAGCCGGAAGAGTATTGTGCAAGCCTTGTGAAGTTTGCCTCGTACGCTCCCACAGATTCTTCATCTTTTTTGTTTGAGGGAAAAAAAGTCCCTTTCCATCTTAAGACGGAGGGTGCGCGGAAAATATTTATCAAAAAACATCTTCCAGAATTCCTTCCATTCCAAAGCCTCGATCTCCTCCTCAGGCTTCGTATTTTTGATCAACATCCACCTTTGATCAGCTTCACCCTCCATATGATAATCCACCAGGAGAACCTTCTCTTGTTCAGAACATTGGAGGATGGATAATATCTTTTCAATGGAGTTGATCCATTGATCAACGATCGTGGGATCAGATGATCCACTAAAAGTAGGAGGCCTTTGTCTCATGAAGCTCTCGATAGCGACTTGTTCTATCTTAGGGGGGGTTGAATGTTCCTCTTGACCTGTGTTTCTATTCAAAACTTGAGTTAGCTGAGAGAGAAGCATGAAAAAGTTCGTGATTCCCGCTCCCATTGGATTGGGTATCTCATTAGTACGATCATCACACTGATCTTCACAACAGTTGTTAGCCTGAGTCCTCCTATTACCGACCATTGGCTGGAATAAAAGGAAAGTTAGGGGTAACACATAAAGGGTAAACCGAAGAAAAAAGTTGATGACTTATAAATAAACTTTAATCTCTTTAACTCATGAGTCTATAGGATTCAATCCAGGCTTTTCATGATCTACCTTCTAACATATATTCTTAGGGGCATTTTTCCCTTAATAAGAGTTCATACTAAGATTGTGAATTTATCAAAACATATCCCCCGGGAGTGTCGTAACCAAGAGTGCAGCAAGGCCCGTTGTCGTGCACCAGTTCCCGTTCGAGTCTAGCTCAAAGCGGTGTTTTCGGGTTTTACCCCTAGGATACATCTGTTCCAGAGCCGCCTCTACCTGCTCGTATCCAGACAGGGATGTATTTGTTTGATAAACCACTAACTTAGTATTTACCAAAACTTAGGGATGTTTTTATTATACTTATTCTTGTATCTAAGGCTTTACTAGGGTTTCCTAATCCCAAAAATAACTAAACCTATCCTCTGATACCAACTATGACAACCCTACTTTTTATTACAACTTAAACATGATTTATTACATAAAACTTCACTTGATACAACAAAGAAGATTGAGAAGTTTAGTGTCCTTGGGGATTAGGATCATTACATAAAAACTTTAAACTTGAAATACAACATCTTTATTGAAAACTTCCTTTACATGACCACTACATTCCTTCGTACTTAGCATTGCATGGGATAACCTGAGGACATGCATAAGAAAAGGGTGAGCTATAAAGCCCAGTAACGGAGTACACAATGAATAACATGAGGATTACAATACATGTTAGGCAATAGTAACATCAATAGAGAATAATAGTAACATGAACATAAAGGCATGATAAAGCATGATAATCATAACATGGAAATGTGGCAACAACACTTAACATTGAATTAGCATGAGCCAAGGCTCATTGCACATGGAGCATGAGTAAACCCTCATTGCACTTGAAGCACGAGTAAACCCTCATTTCACTTGAATTAGCATGAGTCAACACTCATTGCACATGACGTATCATGATAATATACTTTACCCAATGCATTGGAGCACTATAAGGGCACACCCTTCTTAAACATTTCATTTCATGCATATGTGTGCCACATGGATCATAAAACATGGATTCATAAAAAATAATCATTTATTCCATGATAAAGGAATGTGGAATTCATACATGAAACTTTAGAATCAATAAGTAAATGTGCATAAAGGTGAATACCCTTGATGGAGAAATGGGCATGGTATTCACTACACAATGACATTGGCTTAGAAAATCGGTGTGATTTCGGCAGCATAACGGCGTGACATAAGAACTCATAAAAAAGGTTTATGAGAGAGAAAGGGGTTCCTCATCATATTTAAATGTAAAGGACAGTAAGGAGGTCATATATAAACATGTACCAACAATTGAAAATGAATTTAGATTCATGATACAAAAGTATTGCTTGAATATAAAAGAGGAGAAAAAGGTTTCTTTCGGAATTTCGGTATAGTAACGGGTGTACATGGGAGGAATTTAATGAGAGAGAAAGGGGTATCCCATCATTAAAACAATAATAGGAAAGTATGGGAGAGGTTAGAAACCATACTACAACATTCATAATTGAAATTAAAAGGGCAAAACAACTTAAAGAAAATTGACAAAAATGAGAAAGGAAGAAAAACCCTTACTTGGAAGTGTGATTCCAAAGGCTAGAGAGAGGCTTGTGAGAGGCTTATTGGGAGCTTGGGGAACCTTGGGAGGATTCTAGAGAGAGTAGGGCAGAGGTTGGATGAACTCCAAGGGATTTTAGTGAGGAGGAAGTGGGAGCTTGGGTGGGTTTATATAGGAAAGGTGAGAGAATTTTTTATTATTTAGGTTTGGGACCCCTTATATTAAAATAATCCAAACCACAAACCATCCCATGGTATTTGCCCATGGTTTCTGGAAAAGTAAAGAGGAAAACAATATTTTACAAGTCCAAGGTCCGAAATTATTAAAAAATAGGGTTGCTTATGTGGAGGTGAGTCACACTCCCATGGAAATTAATTTAAAAAGGCAAAGTGTTGAATAAGTCTTGAGGGGTTCATTAATGCTTTGAAAAGTAATTCAATCAAACCCAAAACCTCATTATTTTAATTATAAAACATATATTGGCCGAACATAAGGATTATGGTATTTTATTACATCACCATTGGGTCATTATGATGTCATAAAACACATTATATATTTAAACGCTATTTAATTTTTACCCAAAAATTTGACTGTCTCAGAAAATTATGAAAAATTCACCATTGGATAAATTCGACGTTCTGATTCCAAAAATAATATTTATTTTATCTAAATAATTTTCTAAATATGTGAATTTTCACTTTTAAAATAAAAACCGTCATTTATAAAAAATTCACGGGTTTTGACAGAAATGGCTTTCAAACCTTAATAAAAATTTTAATTGCATTCATAAAATTATAAGATCATTTATATTTAATAAAAATTAATTTAATATTAATAATAATATTTTATTAAAATATTATTTAATTCAAAAATACTTTAATTTAATAAAATATAATTCTTAATTAAATTATAACTAAAAACACCATTTGTACTTTAAAAAGTATTTACAATGTTTCAAAAAATGACTAGAAATTATATTCATTATTATATACAAAAATAATGTACATGAACATGGTACTACTTATTTGTTACATAACCCCTTAAGATATCCGCATAAGACCTAAGGGTAAGGTGTGCGATGGTGACAGACTCTTGTGGCGGTTCAGATAACATCGCTCGAGTGGTAATCTCTATCAACTTCCACTTTTCCCGTAGACGATCACATTCGAGCTTGACATAATGAAGCTTAGCTTGGGCTTGGTCAAGGGCGAAGCCCAAAGACGCCACCTCTTTTCCGAGCTCCGACAAATGGGCTTCGTGTGGGGAAATTCTATTGGATGAGGCCATCGCTTCCTTTGTCTGAGTAAAATTGGGTTCGTTAAAGCCATATATTTATACTACTCATGTGATCACTGTTCAACGACTATAAAAGTAAAGGTCACAAATCTTAACATAAAACCAAAGAAGTTGACATCTTATAAAAACATTTTTCATAAAGAAACATTTAACTGGATCAAGAGGGATTTTCCATTAATGAAACTTTGGGTCGTTACATACTCTCTCAGTTAACTCAATATTTTAATAGAAACATGGGTCAAGAGGAACGTTCAACCCTCCTAAGAAACCACAAGTCACAATCGAGAGCTTCATGAGACAGAGGCCTCCTACTTTTAATGGATCATCTGATCCCTCTATTTTGGAAATATGGATCAACTCAATTGAAAAGATCTTATCCATCCTTTAATGTTCCGAACAAAAGAAGGTTCTTCTAACTGCATATCATATGGAGGGTGAAGTTGATCAATGGTGGAAATTGATTAAAAATACGAAGCCTTAGGAGGAGATCGAGGCGTTGGAATGGAAGGATTTTCAGATACTGTTTTTTAGTAAATATTTTCCGCACACCCTCCGACATAAGATGGAAAGGGACTTCCTTGAACTCAAGAAAAAAGATGAAAAATCCATCGGAGCGTACAAGGAAAACCTCACAAGGCTTGAATGATACACCTTTAGATTTTTCGTTACCCCAAAATGTAAGTTTGAGCTCTTATTTGGTGGGTTGAAACCTAGCGTATAGAAAGACCTAGGTATCCGTGACTTTGATAACTGTGAGAAAATTGTCCGATGTTCCCTCAAGGTTGAAATAGAGATCGGTGAATCCCAGAGGTATCATGGGGATAAGAAGCGTAAGGTGGACTTCAACTATGGTGGTCTGATGGATAAATAACACGGTGCTAAGAAGATATAACACCCCACTTGCCAAAGGTGTGGAAATACGAACCCTGGAAATTACCTGAAGGGGACGATGAAATTATTTAGGTGTGAAAGAGAAGGGATCCTAACTATTAAATGCCGACCAGAAAAACCCACGGTTGTGACAGAGGAGAGGAAGGATCTGTTAGAATCTCAACGCATTGTTCATTACTTTAAATGAAAATAACCAGGGAACCTTGAAAATCAGTTCCATAATCCAAGGGTTTTCGAAGGCATCCAACAACCTCCATGGTAGTAAGGGAGATCTTTTTCCATCACTACCACCGAAGTGAACCCTGAAAACGAAGTGGTGATAGGTACCCTAGTTATTAATTCAAGAATAGAGAATGTACTTTTTTATTCTGGTTCTATGCATTCTTTTTTATCCTAAATGTTTAGTAGAACAATCCCAACGCCACCAAAAATCAGGGAAGTAAAGATGTTGATGAGAATGAAAAATGGGGAAATCATTACATCCCATGAATATAACTACTCTCCTATCATAATTTATGGATTTAACTTCCCAGATAACCTCATCATACTCCCTCTAGTGGAATTTTATATAATTCTCAGCATGTATTGGATTTTATTATATAGAGCCAATATAAATTGTCATGAGAGAGAAATCACTCTCCATATGGAGAATCAACCCCCGATTTTTTACAAGTGAAAGAACAAGGATGAATCTTTCTTAAAACCATCATCTCAAGCATGGATATTACTACCCTATAAGAATGCATATATGGCTCAGATGATTGAGTCCAAGGAAACAACCATCCTGGAAGAAATGCCTATTGTGAGGGAATTCGCTGAAGTGTTTCCTGAGGAATTGCCTGATCTTCCTCCTAGAAGATATGTTGAATTCTCAATTGACCTTATACTTGGTGTGTTTCCAATATCAAAGAATCTATATAGAATATCTATTCTGGAGCTTGAGTATCTGAAGAAACAACTATAGGAGAATCTAGATAAAGGTTTTATATGCCCCAGTGCTTCACCATGGGGTTCACCAGTCCTCTTAATCAAGAATAAGGATGGGTCAATACTCCTTTTCATTGATTATCATGAGCTCGAAAAAATCAGGATAAAGAACAAGTATCATATGCCCCAAATTGATGAATTTTTCAATCAGCTATGTGGAGAACAATACTTCTCCAAGGTATATTTGCGGTTAGTATATTACTAAGTAAGGGTGAATAAGGAGGATATCCCTAAGACTACTTTTCATACAAGGAACATGCACTATGAATTAATAGCAATGCCTTTTGGACTCACTAATGCTCCATCAATATTGATGGACTTGATGAATAGAGTCTTTAGAGATTACCTCAAAATATTTGTGGTAGTATTTATATATGATATTCTAATATACTCTAAATCCAAGGAGGATCATGAGGAGCATCTAAAAACTGTACTAGAGACCTTACAAAAGGAGAATATCTATGTAAAGTACAACAAGTGTGAGTTTTATTTGAAGAAGGTCTCATTATTAGGACATATCATCAAAATAAATGATATATCTATGGATCCCTCCAAGACATCTACAATTGAGGGATGGACAAGTCCAACATCGGTAACAGATATCCATATCTTCCTGGGGTTAGTTGGATATTATTTATGATATGTGAGAAATTTATCATGATTTTCAAACCCTCTTACCAAGATAACTCTGAAGGGGGTCAAGTTTTCTTAGAGTGATGAATGAAAAGAGAGATTCAAGGAGTTGAAAAGGAGGATTATCACTATTCCCGTGCTCACTTTACCCATAAGTGGATAACTTGTTTTGGTATTCATTGATGCTTCGAAGAAGGTCCTAAGTTGTGTGTTGATGCAAAATGAAAAATTCATTTCCCATGCTTCACGGAAACTGAAAGTTCATGAGAAAAACTATTCAAAACATGATATGGAGTTGGCTGCAGTGATCTTCACTTTAAAAATATGGAGGTATTATCTATTTGGGGAGAATTGTGAAATATATACTGACCAAAAAATCCTCAAGTATATATTCACACAAAAAGAGTTGAACATGCACCAATGAAGATTGTTAGAGCTGATCAAAGACTATGACGGCTCAATCCATTACCACCCTAGGAAAGCGAAAAAGGTTGAAGATGATCTATGTAAAAAGGACCCAACAATTATATCATTGATGAGAATGGAAAATGATCTAATCTTCTTAGATTTGATGAAGATTGACCTGTGAATCATAAATAAGGAAACATCATCAATTATTTCACAAATTATTGATCAACCATATCTTTTGAAAAGGTTAAAGGATGCTCAAAAGGATGATGTGGAAATTCAGAAGATGGTGGAAAGTATTAGAAAATGGAAATCCTTAGAGTTCAATGTCAATGAAGAAGGAATTGTGAGATTTGGGTCAAGACTATGTGTTCCATTGAATCTGGAGTTAAAGAAGGAACTTTTGGATGATTCACATAGTTCAAATTTATCCATTCACCTTGGAAACACAAAGATTTATCGAGATTTTCAAGATCATTGTTGGTGGGATAACATGAAGAAGTAGATCACTAAGTATACATCAAAGTGTCTGGTTTGCCAGAAAGTGAAGGCTGAGAGGCAGAAGTATAAGGGGATGATGCAACCATTACCCATACCAGCATGGAAATGGGAGAACATCACCATGGACTTTGTCACCAGACTTCTGAAGACATCTAAAAAAATAATTCTATATGGGTTGTTATGGACCGTCTTACAAATGCTGCACACTTCATTGAAATTCAGGAGGATTTCACACTAGATCAACTAGAACAGATATATATCAAAGACGTGTTAAGGATTCATAGAGTACCACTATCAATTGTATCTGATCGATATCCAAGATTCACCTCTACATTTTGGAAGAGTCTTCAACATGATCTAGATACTGATCTGAACTTTAGTACATCTTATCATCCTCAAACTGATGGCCAATCTGAGTGGACTATCCAAACACTTGAGGACATGTTGAGATCATGATCATTGGAATTCAAAGGAGGATGGGATCAACATATTCCTCTTGTTGAGTTCTCATATAATAACAGTTTTCACTCGAGCATCCAAATGGAACCATATGAAGCCCTGTATGGGAAGAGGTGCAGAACACCGACATGTTGGGATGGTGTTGGGGATAGAAAAATCCTAGGCCCAGAAATGGTCAAAGAAATGGGGAAGAAGGTTAAGACCATCTAGCAGCACATTAAAGCTTCTCAGAGTCGACAAAAGATCTATGCTGATAATCATCGACAAGACCCAAAGTTTGATGTCAGAGACATGATATTCTTGCACATATCCCCATGGAAGAGAGTTATGAGATTTGGGAAGAAGGGAAAGGTTATTCCAAGGTACATCGACCCTTTTGAGATCCTTGATCGCATTGGAATGGTGGAATATTGACTAGAACTCCCACCGAACCTATCTCAAGTACATGATGTATTCCATGTATCACTCTTGAGGGAGTACATACCTGACCCATCACATGTACTCAATCCAGAGGTGGTACCATTAGAGAATGACCTCTCATATGAAGAGAAGCTAGTGATGATATTGGATCATAGAGATAAAGTTCTGCATAACAATACTACCCACCTAGTAAAGGTACTATGGAGAAACCATAAGTTCAAAGAGTCAACATGGGAACTAGAGGAGGCAATGAAGGAAAAGTACCCACACCTATTTGTGTCTTATAATGTAAAATGAAATTTATAGGGAAAAATTTCCTAAGGGGGGAGATTTTAACGAACCAAACTTTTGTTAATAAAAATTCATCTTGATCTAATTAAATGTATTATTATGTAAAATGGTTATATAAAATATGGACTTCCTTGGTTTTATGTTTTAGATTTAAAAATACTGTTAATAATTGTTACCATTTTTAATATAGCCGTTGAATAGTGATCACATGATTAGTATAAATATAGGGCTTTAACAAATCCAATTTACTCATACAAAGGAAGTGATGGCCTCATCTAGTAGACTTGCCCCATACAAATCCAATTTATTAGAGTTCAGAAAGGAGGTGGCGTCATTGGGCTTAGCTCTTGACCAATCCCAAGCCGAGATTCAACACGTTAATCTCAAATGGAATCGCCTATGGGAGAAGTGGATGTTGATAGAGATTACCACCCGAGAAATGTTATCCGAGCCGCCCCAAGAGTCTGTCACTATCACACACCTTACCCTTCAGTCTTATGCAGGTGTTATAAGGGGTTAAGTAACAAGACCTTAGCACTATGATTATGATAATTATTTTTGTATATAATAAATAATATACATTCATTTTATTATTTTTATGTTGTAAATAGTATTTAAAGCACAAATAATATTTTTAGTTAATATTCAATTATGAAATATATTTTGTTGAATTAATGGATTTTTGAATTAAATAATATTTTAATAAAATATTATTACTAAATTACTTTTTATTAAATATAAATGATCGTAGAATTTTTAGAAATACAATTAAATTTTTTATTAAGGTTTGAAAGTTATTTTTGTCAAAACCCATGGATTTTCGATAAATGTCGGTTTTTATTTAAACAAAAATCACATATTTAGAAAATTATTTAGATAAAATGAATATTATTTTTGGAATCAGGACTTAAAAATTATCCAAAGGTGAATTTTTCATAATTTTCTCAGACAGTCGAATTTTAGGGTAAAAATTAAATACCGTTTAAATATATAATGTGTTTTATGACATCATAATGACCCAATAGTGATGTAATAAAATACTATAGACATTATGTTCAGACAATATATGTTTTAACATTAAAATAATGTGATTTTAGGTTTTTTTGATTTATTTTACAATGCTTTAGTGGAACCTTCAATACTTATAAAACATTTTATTTTTTTAAAATTATTTCCTTGAGAGTGTGACTCACCTCCACATAAAAAGCCTAATATTTTAAGAAGTTCGGACATTTTCCTTATAAAATATTGTTTTACACTCCCATTTTTAAAAAACCATGGGAAAAAACTTGGGGTGGTTTGTGGTTTTGATTAGTTTAATGTATAGGTTCCAAAACCTAAATAATAAAGAATTTCCTCTCTTTTCCTATATAAACCAACCCAAGCTCCCACTTACTCTTTACTCAAAGCCTTTGGAGCTCGACCAAAATCTTCCATCCTCTCTCTATAATTCTCCAAAGGCACCCCAATCCCACAATAATCCTCTCTCAAGCCCCTACCAAGCCTTTTGGATCACACTTCCAAGTGAGGGATTTCTTCCTTTTTCAATTTTCCCAATTTCATTATATTGTTATTCCCTTTTATTTTCAATTAAAAATTTTGGGGTATGATTTATCACCTCCCCCATACTTTATTTTTCATGTTTTAATAATGAGAGATCCATTTATATCTCATTAATTGCTCCCATATACACCTGTTACCATGCCAAAATTCTGTAAGGAATTTCTCTCTCCTCATTTACATTCAAGCAATTCTTTTGTATTATGAATCTAAAATTCCATTACTTATGTTGGGACATTTATCTATATGACCACATTACTGTCCATTTCATGTACATATTATGATACACCCCTTTATCTCTAATTAACCATTTTTATGAATTCTTATGTCACACAATTATGCTGTCGAAATTGCAACACAATTTTACAAGCCAAAGTCATTGTGTTGTGAATACCATGCCCATTTCTCTATCAAGGGTATTCAACTTTATACATATTTACATATTGATTATAGAGTTTCATGTATGAATTCATCATTCCTTTATCATGTAATTAATGATTATCTTTAATTATTCCATGTTATATGATCCATGTGGCACACTTATGCATGAAATGAAATGTTTAAGAAGGGTGCACCCTGATAGCGCTCCAATGCATTGGGTAAAGATTAGTATCATGATATGTGAAGTGTAATGAGGGTTTAATCATGTTAATTCAAGTGAAATGAGGTTTTAATCATTCTAATTCAAGTTAAATTATGGTTTACTCATGCTTCATGTGCAATGAGCATTGGCTAATGATAATACCATGTTAAGTGTTGTTGCCACATTTCAATTTTATGATAATCATGATATATCATGACTTTATGTTCATGTTTCTCTTATGATTCTTTGATATGCCTATTTCCTAGAATGTATTGTATTCTTCATGTTATAAATTTTTTACTCCCTTACTAGGATTTATAGCACACCATTTTCTTATGCATGTTCTTAGGTTATCCCATGCAATGATAAGTACGAGGGAATGTAGTGGTCATGTAAAGGAAGTTTTCAATAAAGATATTGTGTTTTACATTTTAATTCGTTATGTAATGTTCCTAATCCAAAAATACACTTGACCTCTCGATATTCTATGTTTTATCGAGTGAAGGTTTTATGTAATAACTCATGTTTAATTGTGTAATAAAATGGTGGGTTGTTATATATTATCCTTGGAATAGGTTGCTTTTCCCTAGAAATCCTTGTCATATGATGTTAAACTATATGATTTGGACATTATCACATGACCTTAAAAGGTATAATGTTCCCCCATTAAGGGACACCAAACTACATGGGTTTTGATAACTTTCACGGGGATATATAGGAAGACTGTCTCATGGGCCCGATCCTGATAAAAAAAACTATTATCTTTTAGGACGATGATAAATTCCAAAGTTCCCAATTGTGTGGCTTAAAACTATCATCATGATAATAAAAGATATACTAATATTTAATCTGTATATAGAAGGGAATTATGGATGGATAACCTTGGATACATACATATGTCTCTATTGATGAAGAAAATCAGATACATACAAGTGATTCTGAAGCCAATAAATGCTAATACTTGATTATTAATATAAGGGTGTCCTTTTTTGTATTTGGTATTTAATAAAGGATTCACAAACACATCTAAAATCTATAAGAGAGTCCTAGATTAGGAACTAATCCCCCCAAAAAGGGTGTGATGAGATCAACCTCTCATCCACTTGTACAATATGTTTTCTAAGATCTCATTGGTTAAATATTAGTAATCAATTTCATTTGAAAAGTAGGTATGAATCAACTTGAAATGAGTGTGGGCTTGAAATCCACGAGAAACAATAACATGGTGAACTCTATGTGAAACCTTAACCAAAATTATTATGTTTACCACATGTCAATCACCTTTCTCAAAAAATTAAAAAGGGAAAAACAAGGTTCCAAAATAATTAATTATGCATGTGTTTGTTTTTTTATGCTACTTTGATAGGTTTTATTGTTTGTACTTGTCATATATATCTTGGAAATTTTGAAAAGAAATCCCTTAAATCCAATCCAATGGAATCCTTCCATCCAACCTGAAATTATTTATCTACTATGGCATAAGAATGATCCTCATAAAATTAGAGGACATTGTCACCGACCTAGTGCCTTCAATGCATGGTATCAAATGTAATCATTCTAGATTACCACTGTAATGGTTTTGTTCCAACCCTAGAGGCTTCACACGAATCCCTCTTTGGAATGAAGACTTATCAACCATCCAATCAGTGATGGATAGTGGACCAGAAGAAGATGGTACCATTTTACCTCTCAAATCATTTCATGAGCCTATGACCCTATGATAATAACAAGTTCTTACCTCATCTTAGGAAGGTGGATAAAGAGGTCACTGATGGTCTCACCCAGACAACACAAGGGTCCCTCCAAAGCTCTCTTATTAGTAGTTTCCATCACCCACATTTCACTACATCAAACCCTCTACATGAAGAGTATACCTCCCTCAGGAGTTCAACCCAAGCCATCTAAACTTGGGCACTCAAGACATCCCTCCAAGGGTAGTGATCAAACAATATAGAATAAGAACCTACCTCAGTTCCTATAGATATGTCCTCCAACTGAATACGATGGGAAACTGTGAGCAACCACACAACCTTAACCACATTCATCAAGAATGATAGAACAGTTTAGAAGCACTTGGAGAAACAAGCCCCCATATCCTAGATATAAAAAGAGGGCATACCCATATCTCTACCCCAGCCCATTATGATTGTCAGTATATCCTGATAACAAATGAAGGATATGAGCAAGAATAAATCCATGATCCAGCTACAAAATGGGCATATATACCCATTCTATCTAATTAATCAACCCTTTACATACTAGAAATGTTATAGGGACATGTATCTATTCATGTACACATTATTAAAGTTTTCTAGGATGTAATTATCACATCGGTGGTGACTAAGAGTCGAGAATAAAACCTCACCTCTACATTTGAATTGAATTAGAAGTATAATTAAAGATTCACCACGGTGTAGATGTGTATTCCTTCACCCATCCAGGAAGGTAGTGACTAAAATTCCACAATAAATTGAAAACAAGATTGGGCCCAAATCCCCATTCTAACTAGAAGTCATCGATCTACTCCATTGGCCACTCTAGGGTAGACACATATCCTTTCCAAAATTCTAGAGACCTATTGAAAAATTTAGTCAATGAAGTGGGATTTATACAAGAAATCTTATGTATATGAAATATATCACACATAGAAGGAGAGTCTAATCTCCTACAAGAGATCATATAAAAAGAAACCTTTCCAAAGTCAATTGGAAAATAAAGAGTTAGTCTATGACCTTGCTATTATAAATATTTTTTTATGATTTAGAAATCTATCTATGTTGGATAAAATCCTCCTCCTCTATTACCAAATTACATAGATAGTAGAGGCGATTACATAGGTCCTCCCCAAAAATTTTCTACTATAATTTCTAAAGGTCCACCCTGGGAATATTATAATGAAGAATTACTTAATGTCTATAATTTGATGAATCTCAAGATCCTATATCCCGATGAGTGCCATAATAACCCTCCTCATGGCCAGAATATCAAACAGCAGGAAGTTCCTCCTTTTTATGATGTCTAACTTGAAGGTCCTCTCTTGTGTATATACTAAAAACATTATACTTGTAGTATGATGTTAAGTTGTGATGAAATTCATCCCCATTATAGAATTCACTACAAAGTTCCTCCCCACAGTAACACTTCATTTCTCTAAGAAGGTCTTTGCCTTGATGAATCAACTCTGAGAAATATCTATAGTCATGAGGCACTTGCAAAAATGAGGCTACTCATGCCTGATGCCTCATCATTGATAAGATATAATATTTCTCAACTAGAAGATAGTCCAAGGTAGTGACCATTATTTAAACCACCCTTAGATCACCTAACTTCCAATACAAAAGAGGAACTCCTTAAAAACCCAATTACATATAATAAAGGAATGGGGAAATGTTCACTTTGGTTAGATATAGTTAAAGAACCTATTACAAAAGACAAAGATACATATTTCTAATGAGGAGACAATTAGTTAAGCAAAACATACCATTAATGTTCTATCCTTTTCCACTCCCTAATTCATCATTTCGGAGGCATTGTTGTAATATTGTGTTCATGATATCTTCCTGAATATATGGACTACTATTTTTCATTTAAAAAAATAATAATTTCATTATGATGAATATCCAAATAACCTCAAGGTAATATAATAGATGCACCATCAAATTTACACGAAAGACATCCTAGCTACACGACACCTAAAATTGGGAAGACAATAAGGATCCCTTCAACACACATGTCTTGATGCATTAAAAATAGTTTCATCAGCTGATCCCTGACACCCCATATAATGTTAATATCATAGGTTAGGGTGAACATGGGGTGTCACATTTTATCTCTCTCCTTGATCATCAAATACCACCAAAGGAGACTTCATGTCATGTCATAGCCTTATTCGTACTTCAAGAAACAATGTATTCTTACAAAATATAGTATCCTTAGAAAGAACCAGTATATAATGGATCTATAATATGTCAATACAAAAGAGAGTGATCCATCTAAAGGCTCTTTCATAAAGTATTTGAAAATATAAATTAGACCTCCCACTTGAGGGAAGCTAATCATTAGACATCAGAAGTATCATTGGAAGCTATTGGAACAGATAAAAATCATATAATGCACCCAAAACATGTTCAGACAATTCTCCATAAATTTAGAAGAGAAGTCACTGTAGCTGTAGCCGTGATAGTATGAGTATAACCCCATACCAAAGGGATGGGGTAATTTTTATCATAAGATCCAGGGATAATAAATCAAACCCAAAACATTGTGAAAGTCGAAAAGGATCGCTCCTAGTCTGTAGGGAATGAGGGATTTTTACCTCAACCTCCTCTCAAGTGAAATTTGGTATTTTCTCGGTTGGGAGGAGTTCCAAAAAAATGAATTTTTCACATTTCACTCCATCATGTGATGCAGTTTCTTCTTTAGAGGTATGGACAAACAAATTATCTAGAGGTCACCTTCAAATCAGGCTTTAGTATATGACTTTAAATGGATAATTGAAAGAAAAGATGATTTACCCTGATAGTCGTAAACAAAAATGACTTGTTAATACTACAACCACTACCATGAATCATAGTTCTTCTAGTGGATTCTCTAAGAACAACTGATTCTCACATTATTCTGGGACTAATGAAGTGATCATAATGAATTTAAAATTTGTAAACATCATCAACACTACTTCTAAAAATACCAATAAACATTAGGAAAATGTGGGAGAACAATATGAGGATATGGCCATTCAAAATAAAATATACACTGAAATGAATAAAGAAGGTGTTCATGCTAGAAATCAGAGGATTTCCCAAAATTTGGGAACTCATTTGAATGATCCATTACCTACCCCTTGATGGGAATCTACCAAATAAAAGGGTAAGGATATAATTCAATCCTAATTATTACCTGATAGTTTCAAACCCCTCACACTCAAGGACAGACTAGATTAGTACAAGACATAAATGGTATAAATAAGAAGGATTAATTCCAAACTACTCAGGGGTAATATTCTTATTGTATATGTTCTCTAAACAGAACCTCATTTCACTCCCCCAGCCGATGTCCCTTGATAAGAAGAGATCTTCATACCATTGAAAGTATATTCACAATGTCCACTCAATGTGGGATCAAAGAAACCAATCTATTTGAAACTAGTGACATTTGAATACTGATACTTACCTCCATTTTCCAAAAAATCTAATAAATTTCATTAAAGTTACATCCAACTAGATCAAGCCGAAGAGAATATGGGACTAAAACATCCAGTTCAACCTTTCAAGCCCCTTTCTCTAGTCATTTCTCAATTGTACATTCCAATAGAACTTGTTGACACTATTGAATAAATGGAATACTAGATATAATCTATGGAATGAAAATGTGTGTTAGTGAGTCCAGAAATAAAACCTTACCTTAAATGGGTAGACATAACTCTTCCCCCCACTTAATTTTGAAAATCCTATGTTTTCAATATTCAATGGTTTGGGAGATCCATATCATAATTTAACATATTATCTATCTTAGTGTGACCCCATGATGGGAAATTTGTTTCAACAAGAAGATACCAAAATCTGGTGTTTTTTATAAACCATGCAGGGACCATCCCCTGTATGGTACACACTACTAAAAATTAGGCCAATAGCGACCGCCATTGGCGGTCACTATTGGCCTATAGAGACCGCCCAGTGGCCACCAATGGTAGTCGATGAAGGTGGACGAGACCTCGGCCTATAGCAACCGCAACGGTCACTGAAACCGGACGAAAATCCGGCCTACAGGGACCGCCAGTGGCGGTCGCTAAAGCCGGCCGAGACATCGGCCTCCAGCGACCGCCAATGGCGGTCACTACACTGGAATTTTTTTTAAAAAAAATTTTATGATACAAAATAAAAAAAAACAGCATATAAATCATAAAAAATGAAAAACAAATCAAAACACAGTAAAAATCAAGATCATCATAAACAATAAATGATAGACGTGCTTCAACGATCCCCAACCATCTGCTTTAAAAACCTACAATAAGATACAAAGAAAACAAAACAAAAACAAACGTAAATTTGACATCTTTATTCAGTTATTATATACATACAATAAAATGAAATCTGACATCTCATGGGCACTCTAATAATTTAAAACCACCAATTTAAGAAATGTTATCATTTTTGAATTTGTTTTTCTTATTTTAGAGTCTTTGATTTATTTTAGAAAAGTGTTTTTTGTTATCTTAAAATGAATTTGTTCTGCATGCACCTCACATCCTATGGACATGCCGCCTCCTCTGACATCTCATGAATACTATTCCTATTGTTCTTGTGCGGTTTTAGGTCATTCAGAGCACGTTTGCTCTGAATTAGACCGCGACACGCCGTTTTGGTGTTTTATGACTCCGGAAACACGTTTCTGGTCACCGTGGTCAAAAGGGACCTCCGATTGATGTGCCATCTATCCAACCATTTCACAATTCACTCCTCAGTTGTTTTCGTCTGATTTAATGGCATTCCGAGGTTGTTCGGGTGGTTTTGACCACCCAATGCGCCCTTTTAGAGCGTGCCGAACTACTGAAAACGACACATTCGGTCGTACCGCCCGCACCGCACGTCTAATGGACGTGCCGCCTCCTCTTGCATCTCACGAATAATATTACTATCGTTCTTGTGCGGTTTCAGGTCATTCAGAGCACGTTTGCTCTGAATTCGACCGCGACACGCTGTTTTGGTGTTTTATGACTCCATAAACGCATTTACAGTCACCGCGGTCAAACGACAACTCCGATTGATGTTCTGTCTATCTGAACATTTCAAAAATCACTCTTCGGTTGTTTTCATCTGATTTAGTGGCATTCTGAGGTCGTTCAGATGGTTTTAACCACCCAGCGCGCCCTTTTAGAGTGCACTGAACTGCTGAAAATGACACATTCGGTCGTACCGTGCGTACCACACGTCCTATAGATGTGCCACCTCCTCCTGCATCTCATGAATAATATTCCTATCATTCTCGTGCGGTTTCAGGTCATTTGAAGCACGTTTGCTCTAAATTCAACCGTGACATGCCGTTTTGGTGTTTTATGACTCCGAAAACTCGTTTCCGGTCACCGCGGTCAAACGAAACATTAGATTGATGTGCCGTATATCCGACCATTTCAAAATTCACTCTGCGGTTGTTCTCGTCTGATTTCGTGGCATTTTGATGTCGTTCGGGTGGTTTTGACCACCCAGCGCGCCCTTTTAGAGCGCGCCAAACTGCTGAAAACGACACATTCGGTCGTACCACCCACAACGCATGTCCAATGGACGTTTTGCCTCCTCCTGCATCTCAAAAATAATATTCCTATCATTCTCGTGCGGTTTCAGGTCATTCGGAGCACGTTTTCTCTGAATTCGATCGTGACACGCCGTTTTGGTGTTTTATGACTCCGGAAATGCGTTTCTGGTCCCTGCGGTCAAACGAAACCTCCAATTGATGTGAAATATGTTTGGATATTTCAAAAATCACTCCGCAGTTGTTTTCTTCTGATTTTGTGGCATTCCGTGGTCGTTCAGGTGGTTTTTGACGACCCAGCGCGCCCTTTTAGAGCACGCCGAACTGCTGAACACGACACATTTGGTCGTACCACCCACACCGCACGTCTGATAGACATTCCTCCTCATCCTACATCTAATGAATAATATTACTATTGTTCTTGTGCGGTTTCATGTCATTCGGAGCACGTTTGCTCTGAATTCGACCGTGACACGCCGTTTTGGTGTTTTATGACTCCAGAATCGTGTTTCCGGTCACTGCGGTCGAATGGAACCTCCGATTGACGTGACGTCTATCTGACCATTTTAAAATTCACTCCGAAGTTGTTGTCATCTGATTTCGTGGCATTCTGAGGTCATTTAGGTGGTTTTGACCACCTAGTGCGCCCTTTTAGAGTGCACCGAACTGCTGAAAACAACACATTCGGTCGTATCGCCCGCACCGCACATCCGATGGATGTAACTCCTCCTCCTGAATCTCAAGAATAATATTCCTATCGTTCTCGTGAGATTTCAGGTCATTCGAAGCACATATGCTCTGAATTCAACCGTGACACTCCGTTTTGGTGTTTTATGACTCCGGAAATGCGTTTCCACTCACCGCGAGCAAAAGACACCTCTGATTAATGTGCCGTCTATCAGAAAATTTCAAAAATCACTCCGCGGTTATTGTCGTATGATTTCGTGGAATTCAGAGGTCGTTCGGGTGGTTTTGACCACCCAATGTGCCCTTTTAGAGTGCGCCTAACTCCTGAAAACGACACATTCGATCGTACCGTTCACACCGAACGTTCGATGGATGTGACGCCTCCTCATGCATCTCATGAATAATATTACTATCATTCTCATGCTGTTTCAGGTCATTCGGAGCACGTTTGCTCTGAATTCGACCGTGACATGCCATTTTGGTGTTTTATGACTTTGGAAATGCATTTCTGGTCACCGCGGTCAAACAGAACCTCCGATTGACGTTCCGTCTATCCGAACATTTAACAATTCACTCTTCGGTTGTTTTTGTCTGATTTCGTGGCATTACGAGGTCGTTCGGGTGGTTTTGACCGCCCATCGTGCCCTTTTAGAGCACGCCGAACTGCTGGAAACGACATATTCGGTCGTACCGTGCGCACCGCATGTCCGATGGATGTGCTGCCTCCTCCTGCATCTCACGAATAATATTCCTATCGTTCTCATGTGGTTTCAGGTCATTCATAGCACGCTTTCTCTGAATTCAATAGTGACACGCCGTTTTGGTATTTTATTACTCCAAAAACGCATTTCCGGTCACCGCGGTCAAATAGCACCTCCGATTGACGTGTCGTCTATCCGAACATTTCACAATTCACTCCACAGTTGTTTTCGTCTGATTTTGTGGCATTCCGAGGTCGTTTGGGTGGTTTTGACCACCCAGTGCGCCCTTTTAGAGCGCACCGAAGTGCTGAAAATGACACATTTGGTCGTACCGCCCACACCGCATGTCTGATGGACGTGCCGCCTCCTTCTGCATCTCATGAATAATATTCCTATTGTTCTCGTGCAGTTTCAGGTCATTCGGAGCATGTTTACTCTGAATTTGACCGTGACACGCCATTTTGGTGTATTATAACTCCGAAAACATGTTTTCGGTCACTGAGGTCAAACGGCACCTCCGATTGACGTGCCTTCTATCTGACCATTTAAAAATTCACTCCGCGGTTGTTTTTTTATGATTTCGTGGCATTCCGTGGTTGTTCGGGTGGTTTTGACCTCCCAGTGCGCCCTTTTAGAGCGCGCCGAACTGCTGAAAACGACACATTCGGTCGTACCGCGTGCACCGCATGTCCGATGGAAGCGCCACCTCCTCCTACATCTCACGAATAATATTTCTATCATTCTCATGTGGTTTCAGGTCATTCGGAGCACGTTTTCTCTGAATTCGACCGTGACACGCTGTTTTGGTGTTTTATGACTTCAGAAACGTGTTTCCGGTCACCGCAGTCAAATGGAACCTCCGATTGATGTTCTGTCTATCCGACCATCTTACAATTCACTCAGCGGTTGTTGTCGTCTGATTTCGTGGCATTCCAAGGTCGTTCGGGTGGTTTTGACCACCCAGTGGGCCCTTTTAGAGTGCGTCGAACTGCTGCAAACAACACATTCGGTCGTACTACCCGCACCACACATCCGATGGACGTTCCTCCTCCTCCTGCATCTCACGAATAATATTCCTATCATTCTCGTTCAGTTTCAGGTAATTCAGAGCACGTTTGCTCTGAATTCGACCGTGTCACGCCGTTTTGGTGTTTTATGACTCCGAAAACGCATTTCCGGTCACCGCGGTCAAAAGACACCTCCGATTGACGTTATGTCTGTCCGAAAATTTCACAATTCACTCCATGGTTGTTTTCCTCTAATTTCATGGCATTCCGAGGTCATTCGGGTGGTTTTGACCACCCAGCGCGCCCTTTAAGAGCGCGCCGAACTGCTGAAAACGATACATTCAGTCGTACCGCGTGCACCGCATGTCCGATGGATGTGCCGCCTCCTCCTGCATATCATGAATAATATTACTATAGTTCTTGTGCGGTTTCAGGTCATTCTGATCACTTTTGATCTGAATTCAACCATGACACGCCATTTTTGGTGTTTTATGACTCTGAAAACGCGTTTCCGGTCACCGCGGTCAAACGACACCTCCGATTGACATGCCGTCTATTCAAACATTTCAAAATTCACTATTCGGTTGTTGTCGTATGATTTCGTGGCATTCCGAGGTTGTTTGGGGGTGCGAGGGGGGGGGGGGGGGCTCTGTACGGGGGTGCGGGGGGCTGTCCGGGGTGGGGGGGGGGTCTGTACGGGGGTGGGGTGGCTGTCCGGGGGTGTGGGGTGGGATGTACGGGGGTGCAGGGGGGGGGGGGGTGGCTGTACGGGGTGGGGGGGGGGGGGGGGGTGTACTATGGTGGGGGTGCTGTCCGGGGTGGGTGGGGCAGTCCGGGGGGGTGCGGGTGGGGGGGGGGTGTCTGTACGGGGGGAATGAGGATACTCTAGAGCCTAGAACACAATTTTTGGGAAAATACTAGAAGCCACATGGTTTGTGAAAACCATGCAGGTTTGGCCGCACGACCATAAAAACACGTCTTTAGTTTTTAGAGATCCTTAAAATGGACATTTGAATGTTTTTCACATGGTTACTAATCAATATGGGTAAAATATATTCTATTACCCAATGTGATAGGAAGCCATGTATAGTAGGGGAATATATTTCAAAATCTTGCTACAAAATTTTGCAACCCGGTTTTTTTTGGAATTTTAATAATTTGAATTAAATTAAAAATATATTAAAACCCTAATTCACCAATTTCACATGACTCATATTAACCAAACAACTTGAAAATCTCCGACCATCTTCCATCCTGCGTCAAATTTGTATTTAATACAGGATGAGTAATCTAGCATAGACCTAAAGATGGTGGTCTCATGACATTTTTCTAATGTTAGTCTATTTGTATATATTGTTTTTCTACACACCCAATTTTTAGGTGGATTATTAAATTGAAATTCAACCCTATTATTGTTAGATATGATTTTGTTAATTTAATAGTATTGATAACATTTTAATAGGTTTATAACATTGATTAAACTACCCCTTTAGGTGAGTTTGGTTAAATAGACCTTACAATGGCTCATGCGTTAGACCCAATGAGGTGTGCCTTTTACACAATGTTATGAGATATTAAACATATTATTGATTTTTATAATAATTTATGAATTAAATGGATATAATGGGAAGGTATTAGTGAGGGGGGGGGGGTGGGTTGTACGGGGGGGCTGTCCGGGGTGGGGGGGGGGCTGTACGGGGTGGAGGGGGGGATGTACGAGGGTGGGGGGGGGGCTGTCCGTGGGTGGGGGTGCTGTCCGAGGTGGGGGGGCTGTCTGGGGGGGGGGTGCGGGGGGGGGGGGGGGATGTTCGGGGGTGCGGGTGGGGTGGGGGGGGGGGCTGTATGGGGGTGGGGGGGGGGGGGCTGTCAGGGGTGGGCGGGGCTGTTCGGGGGGTGTGGGGGGGGGGGGGGGCTGTACGGGGGTGGGGGGGGGCTATCCGTGGTGGGGGGGGGGGGGCTGTATGGGGGTGTGGGGGGGCTGTCCGGGGTGGGGGGGGGGCTGTCTAGGTTGGGGGGGCTATACGGGGGTGGGGGGGCTTTCCGGGGTGGGGGTGTAGGGTATGATCTAAATAGGATCAATCGGATTCCACCCTAGTTTTCGATAACAATACTTTGTTGAATAGTCCCAATATACTCAATTTAAAATAAAACATAGAATGATATATCATTTTAATGGAAAAGGCACAATACTAAACCCTACACCTTGGAAACAAAGGCTCCAATGTACTTCATTTATAAAACAATTTCAAAGGTAATATTACATTTCATAATACAAACATTGCGTTAGACCAACATGATACCCCCAAATCACAAAAATTCTCACTAGAAACCCAATTTATACATCAATAACAACCCGACCAGTAAAAACAAAAACACACCTCGTGAATATGATGTGTCACGCGTGGTCATCACTGCTACCTCCATCCGGTGAACCAGGGGCCTACAATAAATAAACATTATGAATATTTTCATAAAAAAAATAATTTAAATTAAATAAATAAATACATTATAAACCTGCATCGTATGATCCCCTGAACCATCACCTGGACACACATATTCCCACAGTGCTCTAACCTCAACGGTCAATTGTGCATTTGCCTCCTCGGAAGCGTGCAACCATGCCTCAAAATCTGACAACTGCTGTGTCATCTGAGCAACAACAGGACCGACAACTGTAGTGCGTGACACTACAGAATGAGGAATACCTGTTCCATATGTCAAACTATATCCATGCCCATCCCGACCAATAATGCGATGACAGATCTCATCCCTTCACATGGGAAGCTGTCACTGGTGCTCTGGCAGATGTTCTAACTTAGCTTCAAATTGAGCCTGTGAAATATTTAAATATATATACATATATATGTTAATATATAGATTTATGTAAATATTGGTAAGTACAAGAACTTACTATCAATGCTGCAGCCTATGGATAATTGCGATCATGATTCCTCATCCACACCAACATTTTATCTGTTGCTGCACCTTGCTCCCACAAATGTACATGAAAAGAATATAAACACAAAACCATATTAATTAATAAATTAAAAAATGAATAATAAATACATCATGTCAGATCTGAGACACATGGCGAGTCCCGAGCCTGTGAGGTGGTCCCTACAACGCTCGATTCTCAGAATGGCGTGCTGACACCTCCTACATTCAATTCATTCAAATTTCAAACAAATCACACATTCTTGAAAATATATATACACCAAAATAAATATACAAACCGAAACAACCTTAGTAGACCAATATGCAACCAATTCACACCACTGAGTCGAGAGGACACCTCTCAGGACATTTTCCAGAATATCTAGGGCACCCACATTTGGTACCCAGTGGTCTCTCTTCACTTTGCCTTTATAGACGTTCCACATCTTACGGCATTTTCTCATACACACGGGCCGAAACTCTTCGGTGCATACTTTCAAATTTTTATATAAATAAAAAAATTACACATATTTGTATTGTTTATACATAGAGAATAATGTAAAATGGTATTCTTACCTGAACCTCCCTCCAAAGACGATCTAATGTGTCCTGAGGGATAGAAGCCCAGTCACGCATTGTCAATGGAAATCGATGTGGGTCACATATAATGTGACCCAGCTGACGAATAAATGCAGGGGAATTCAGTCCCACAGGATGAAATACCTCATAAAATGAAACATTAATCATCGTGTCGGAATTCCATGATAAAATGCCACGACTGGGGCCTCTCTTGCAAGAGGAAGAAGCAATCGAGTCTGATCTTGTTGAAATTTTATATATAATTTGACAGATGTTATATATATATATATATATGTTTATCAATTACATAAAAAATAGAAACAATGACATTCAAACATACCATGACCCTGAGTCATAGATGCCTCCGATGGATGATGTGGATCTGCTGTCTCTTCCCCTGACATGCCTGCAGTCATAGAAAACATTAGTAAGGGGACTATCCAAAGTGTCTAAAAGATAAATTAGATTGTTCTTAAAAAAATAAAACTTGTACAATTGTTAATAAAAAAAATGGATTGAATAATTAGTTGTGAATGAATTTTAAAAAATCAGAAAGTTAACAAAACAGATATAAAAATTATGTACAAAACTAGTCAATGCATAGCCATATTTCAGATAGAATTAATAAAAATTCAAGAAGCACATGAACCAGATGAAGAATACCTCAAAGGGGAGATACACCGACAATAACATCAATAAACCAAGATTAAAATCACCCTAAATATTTATAATTGAATAAACTTCCAAAAGTGAGGATTAAAACTTACAAGGATTTTTAAAATGGTTAGATAATTTATGATATCCTAGGAAATTCAATACTGAATAGCAGGAAAACAATTATACCTTTCATTAAGCATGAAAATCGACCGTTTCTCCTTCAAAAGCCTCTCTGACCCAATAAATATCTTATTCACGTTGAACTACGCTATGTTGATCAAGTTGTTGGTAAACAAACGGAACAGTCTCGGGTTCATCTTCTTCAAATAAAAACACTCCTCACCGAGACATTTTGACAACAACTTGCCAACTTGGATCCGAAGGCAAAGTAACGAAGAATACTTGTTCCGCTTGTGATGTCAAAATGAAAGGTTCATTATCAACTCGTTCATTATTTCTGTATAACATATAGTTAAAATTCACCAATGAAAACTGATATTGATCGACTTTACATCCACTCACTGGATCAACCCAATTACACTTTAACAATATGTACTTCAAAACGTGTGTGTATAGAAATTCAATGATGTCTACCAATTGACCATAGTAATAACCAGAATCGAAAAATGGACAACTGATGCCACTGTTTTGTGTTTCTCGTTTGTCATCAACATCTTTAATGCGAAATCAAAAACCATTAACATCAATAGCTTTATAACGACGAGCCGTTATAGATGGACCCTCAGCCAGTTGGATAAATACTCCAGTTAGCATGGGGTCCCCTAACTCCCTCAGCTTACGAACCTACATAATTTATAAAATTCAATGCTGATATATGCAGAAAGAAATTAGGATAATACTTCACTCATAATGAAAATAAATTTATATATACATAATCCTTGAACCAATCATGAAATGATGCATAATGAGATTGTTGAATTTGCAACTCGGTTTCATGATACATCTCTTCTTTTATCTCATTAATGTGTTTCCTGCAAATGATAATGCAATTTTTAAATGATCAACTTATGCAAACAAAACATGTAAAAGTTATAGAAGCACATTCATAAGATACTTACTGCATTAATGGTGCAACTGATGGAGTATTGAACAATATATATTGATGTGCTTGTATCCACTCGATGTTGTCCATATCAAATGTGGTTCCTTCTCCAACTGGACCATCATGAATCCGAGAGGGATTATCTAATTTTGTTTCAACATCCGTAAGATATTCTGCAAAAAAAGTAGTACACTCATCTATCAAATAACCATTTGCTATTGATGCCTTCAGAAGAACTCTGTTGCGTACAAATATTTTCAATGTACTCAAATACCATTCAATAGGATACATCCACCTGAATTGCAGTAAACCAGCAGCCATTACTTCATCAGTTAGATGCACTGTCAAGTGGACCATAACATTGAAAAATGAGGGGGGGAAAAGTTTCTCAAAGTGACAAAGCGTAAGTACAATTCGGTCCTGCAAAATTTTTAAATCACTCATTCGTTGATTTCTTAAACAAATCTGTCTAAAAAAATTACTCATCTCAATCAATGGCTGAACAACATTAGGGGATAAACAATCAAAAATTGCGATTGGAATCAACTGCTGAAGTAGTATGTGATTGTCATGAATTTTCAACCCTTGCAATTTCTTGCTCGTCAGATTCACACACTTTGAAATATTAGAAGAGTAACCATCAGGCACTTTGACCATCTTCAAAATGGAAAGAAATGTCTCTTTCTCCTTTGTAGTCATCGTATACTGTGCAGCAGGCATATATGCCTTATTTCCCTCAGCTAACTATAAATGAAAATATTTCCTTAAACCCATTTCTTCAAAATCACGACGTGCATTAACATGGTCCTTTGATTTTCCACTGACACCTAAAATGGTCCACAATATGTTATCACAAACATTTTTTTCAATGTGCATGACATCCAAATTATGCCTCAGCATGATAGTTTTCCAATACAGAAGACTATAAAAAATACTTTTCTTTTTCCAATTGTGACTGCGCTACCAACCCACATAACGAATATTACGTACTGGAGGAGCCACCAAATCCTGAATTTCATATACTGTGCGGATGTTTTCTCATCAATCTGCGATAACATTTCGACTCATGTCATGATCTTTGGTGCTGGGATGAACTCTCTATGTAACACCCTGAGATTTTATGAGAAATATTTTTTATGTCTTATGTTATACGCAACACCAAAGGAATCTTTCACAGCACCCAATACGGACTTGGCTTGCATTACACGCAATCACGACCTTCCTCGATAGTGTGTGTAGTACGCAATACCGGGTTTCACTAAACAACGATATATTATTATGGAATAGCCATTATGAATAGTATTAACTACATTTTGAATTTTATAACATTATTATTCATCTTACACATTTTCTAGAACATGGTAAGAGAACAAAATAATTTTTTCGGGTAAAATAAGTATTTTTCAAAAAATGAAGTTTTGCCGCCTTTTGATGACACACCCACATTAAATCCAGTTTTTGACATGTTTATAAGTTAAATTTGACAAAATAAAATTCTTATTTTGAATCAGGATATAAAAATTTACTTTGGATAAATTTTTGATATTTTTCCGATAACTTTCATATTTTGATGAAAAGTAAAAATACACTAATTTTTAATTTAAAACAACTTTTTTCATTGAGATAATTTATATGGTTAAATTATAATATTTAATAGTTTTAAAGTATAAATAGATTATATTTTTACCATTTAATATAATTTATGTCATTAGCATTAATTTCACATTGAATTCATGGATAAACACATTTCAATCTTTGGCAATGTTTTAACTTCTAAAACCCGTTTTCTTAACAACGAGATTAATATTAAATTAATTTCTGCAAATTATGTGTTTTGGATTTTGAAAAATGGATTCCATATTTGGAATCAGTGGGTCCAAATTATATAAATAGGCTAATTTTTATTTTTGGGCATTATGAATAGTAACTACGGTAAATTTTATTTACCATAGTTATAGGTAAATCGGGCAATTAAGGGTAAATATAAGATTATACAATTACCCTAACACCTGAAAAAATCCAATTAGATGACTAAAAGTCGTCCCATATCACCTAAGGGTCAGATTAGATTCATTTAATGGACTTTTTTCCATGAAAATAATTTAATTGTTATTAAAACCAAAGAATAGGACAAGATGTCACTTTCTTAAATCTTATAAGTATAATAATTTTAATTTAGTGATAAACTTAATGAAACTTCAAACATGAATAGTCTCCATAAATATAATACAATTATCTACATCAGAGGAATTTATTTATAATTCTTAGGGATTAAATAATTATCATTAATTATGACACAATAGTGATGTTGAAATTATTTTATTAATTAAAATATGAAATAAATGGTTTTAAAAATATTAAAATAAATATTATATGAACAATTTAATGTGCTCAACTAATTTTCTAGATACATATGACATTTTATTAATCTATTAAAGCTTTTAGTTTGAACATATATTCTGTATATATTTTATTTAAATTCAAATAAATGAATAGTGTCAAAATTGACACTATTGTTATTTTATAAAAATAACATATTATAAAATTGTTTAAAAATCACAAAAATATTTAAAAATTATAAATTAAAATTTAAATGGTCGAAAATGTCATAAAGTGTCAAATTATGGAAAATTCACAACAAATATGTAATTATATATAATAATTTTAAATTTAGAATATTATTACCACAAATAAAATTAAATTGATAAATAAGGATAAATCAAGTTGATAATGTTTAAAATAAATTCTTAACATGTCTAAATTTTATTGGTAGATGATATTACAACCCTATCGCATCTAATATTTGGATATGAGTCATTTCGGAAGTTTTTAAGTGGGGTTGAGATTTAATATAAACTAATATTTCTTATATTTCTAAAGGTGCCCCTCTCCTCCCTTATAAAAGGGCACCTCCTCCCTCTCCTCCTCACACAAATTTGAGCCTTCAAGCTCATCCAAACCCTGCCCATTTAACTTCCCCACTTCCCTAGAAACATCCTAGAGATCTTGGTCTTCTTCAAAGACCAATTTTAGTGCCCTAAGAGGAGGTCTCAAAGAGGCGCTTCAAAGAAGAGGTAATGTCCGTTACCGATTCTTTCAACTTTATTTCTTCTTCCACTTATTCTTATTTAGTTGTTTCATTATGAATTAATAACATAAGTATCACTCATATACTGATATGTTATTATAAGTATGAAACCACTCTATTTCACCATCTATCCATCCTACAGAAAACGAAATCACCACGCGTGCGTACGTACGGAATACCATCTCCATGCCGTGGTGTAATATATTTTACATCACCACCTTACTTGGATGAGTATAATGGTTCAAATAAATAACTATATATGATTATTTTAAATTGTTATTGATTCTGAAATAGTATAAATATACTCCAATACAATTCCACAATCATGGGAACGATATCATCGCTCGTGCGTACGTACGGAATAACGTCTCCACTATGTGATGCGACTCGTTATACATGATCTTCATTGAATAATGATTATATAAATGGATTGAATGAATAAATATGATATATATTACACTAATACCATTATGTAAATGAGGTGTCTATAACCTAAAAATAGAAATAAGAATTTATTCGACAAAACACACATACGAACATAAAGAAATAAACACCCGAATAACAAGTAGCAATGAAATATTACTAATAAGAAGCTAAGAATACGACCATATATGATATCATAAAAATAAGTATGATTCTAGAATAAGTCAATAACAATATTTAAATCATTATACAGGAGGTTCGGACACTTATGAAGCAAATCGGACCTAAGGTAAGGGAAAATCTCACAATCTCAATTTTTATCTGAGATTGTTTATACTTCAGAATTTACTGGGGAATATTTATCATCCACATCCATGTTTCCTAAATATGTAATATTATTTCCATCCACCTACAATTGTTTAAATCCAATTTTACCCTTCGGTGATTTTTTAGTAAAATATATGAAAAGAATCTTTTGTCGTTTTTCGCACGAGGTACTTTTTGACTTTTCCGAAAAAAGTACGAGAAGAATGTTTTTAACTTATACGGCATGAATGGATTTTTAAAACATTATTTCTAAGAAGATTCCTTTAAAAATTTTCAAGTTTATTTTTAATAAAATTCTTTTAGTTTAAAATTGTATGACATGTTAAGAAAGGAAAAATATTTTTGAAGTAGAAAGGATATTTTCCTCAAGAATGGAGTTCAAGTGTTTTATCAAAATTATTTTTCATCTAAGATAATATAGGGTTATATTTATATCCCTATTATTACATAGATTTGATTATGTTGTGATGGAAATATTTTTATGAATTCCTTTATCTTATATGAATTGTTTTATGATGTCACGATGTTTAAGATTCCCATTTTTATTACATGGGTTATACTATGATGTATGGTTTATGATTTTGTGGCACACATAAGAATGGTATCATTATGAGATGGGTGGGACCTATATATACCTCCAATTCATTGGGTAAAGATTTTATATCTCATGAGATAGACATGGCTGGAACGACAGGTTAAATTGGTTTAGTGAAACAGGACTGAAACGAGGAGTGAACTCGGTTCAGAAATGGACTTTGTCCGCTAAGATAGTCTTGGAAATGAGTCTTGACTAATAAGAAATGATTCTCTATGATTATGCGTGTATGCCACAAAGTTTCATGTTTTAAGTTATTATTATTGGGATTACATTTCACTACCATGATTTATCCCATGTTATGAAATTATGATCTCTTTTGCGGGGTAAGATTTCCAAAATGTTATGTTATTATGAATTTGATGTGATTGAAATTTCTTTTGTTTACCCTTACTGAGCATTTGATCTCACCCTTTTGTATTTTTTATTTTCCCAGGTCAGGAAGAAGGTTATTAAGTAAGATATGCCAAAAAGGGACTATAGATATGATGAAATAAATGTGAGAGAGTGTAGATGCTTTATGAACCAATTGTTTATGTTTCCCAGTTTCTAAAGACACTATACCTATACAGTACTTTCATGGTTTTGTTATATGTTGTAATAAGTATGCTTCAGTTTTGAAGCATTAATCATGTATGTAAAGTGTGGGTCGTTATAGTTGGTATCAGAGGAAAGGTATAGTCAACCTTGGGAAACTAGGATGTGAAAGCCTTAGTAAGAAACCTAAGGATATGTCTAAGAATAAAACAAAATCTTAGTGTTTTAGAAATGCCCATGAACAACCTATGATAAGACCTTAAGTGTGAAATTTTATTCTGGATTATGTGGTTTTCCTATTATAGTTAGTGTTGCTCACACTATACTTCTTGGTTTTAGTCAATGGCTGGAACCCGAAGGAACCGTGTTAATGCGGAATGCGACGGGAAATGCAATGATTGTCCCCCTGCACAACCAAACATTATGGGATCTAGAATGCTCTTGTAGCCATGCTCACACAACTTTCTCAAGCTATGAATCATGCAGGACTTCCAAATGAGCAAATGAAAGAGCAACATTCTGTTGAATCCTTCATGAGGCAGCGTCCACCTTCATTCAGCGGGTCTTCTGATCCACTAGTGGCTGAACAATGGATCAGTACCACTGAAAAGATATTTTCAGTTCTTCAATGTTCTGAACATGATAAATTCATCTTATGAGTGTATCGTTTGGAAGGTGATGCTGATCAGTGGTGGAATCTTATTAAGAATACAAGGAAAAGTGATGAAATTGAGTCCATGGAATGGGACGAGTTCAAGAACTTATTTTTAAATAAGTATTTCCCTCGTATTCTTCGAACAAAGATGGAGAAGGAGTTTCTTGAACTGAAGCAAAATGATGATGAATCTGTTGGTTCCTACGAAGCAAATTTTAGAATACTTGCAAGGTACGCTTTCAGAATTATTATCCAACCTGAGAGTAAGATCGATCGATTCTTTAGTGGCTTAAAACCAAGTCTTCGAAGGGCATTATCCATAAGGGACTTCAATAGCTACGAGGAAATTGTTCGATGTGCTCTCAAGGTTGAGATGGAGATTGGTGTAACCCATCAGTCACATGGGTTTAATAAGAAGAGGAAAATGGAATTCATAGGAAAATCTAAAGACCACACTGAAAAGAAGATGAGTTTTCTCTTATTGTCAAAGTGTGGAAAGAAACATGGAGGAAATTGTCTTAAGGGGACAAGAAAATGTTATAAGTGTGGAAAAGAAGGTCATCGGGCAATTGAATGTCGAAATAATGGGAAGAAGATGTCTAATGATGCAAACAAAGGAAGAGATACATAGAATGAACCTACTACACTTCAATGTTTCAATTGCAAGGAGATGGGGCATTATGCCAATAAATTCCCAAATCCAAGAGTTGATGATGATGATCGACGTCAACAAACTCTTAAGGCCAAAGACAAAGGAAAGTCACATGCAATTACTATCAGTGATGTGGAGTACCACAACGAAGTGGTGATAGGTACACTTACCATCCACTATAAAGTAGAAAATGTTTTATTTCATTCTGGATCCACCCAATCTTTTATTTCTAAAGAATTTTCTATGGGTATCTCCATATTACCTCAACAATTAGATATTTAGTTGGCTGTGACAACTCCTAATGGCACAATAGCCGCATCAAAAGTTTACAATTCTTCTCCGATTGAAGTTTGTGGGAAAGTGCTTCCTGCAAATCTTGTGATCCTTCCTATAGTGGAATTTAATGTGATTCTTGGCATGGATTGGATTTCTTTATATGGAGATCATATCAATTTCCAAAGAAGGGAAGTCACATTTCATATTCCTGATCAATCTATGATCGTCTATCGATGCAAGGATGAACATAACCTTCCAGTGGAAATTTATTCTATCTTATGGGTCTTGATTCCACTAAATGAAGGTTATTTATCTCAAATGGTTGGAGAGAAAGTCACGATTAATAATATGCCCATTTTACAAGAATTTGATGATGTCTTTCTAGAGGAATTTCCAGGTCTTCCACCAAATCGTGAAGTTGATTTTTCAATAGAACTCGTACCGAGTGCTTTGCCTATTTCAAAAAAACATTATAGAATGACCCCAATTGAGTTGCAGGAATTAAAGAAGTAACTCTAAGAGAATCTTGATAAAGGATTCATATGCCCTAGTGGGTCACCTTAGGGAGCACCTTTTCTGTTTGTTAAGAAGAAAGATGGATCAATGAGACTCTGCATTGATTATCGAGAACTTAACAAGATCACTATCAAGAACAAATATCCTCTCCCACACATTGATGACCTATTTGACCAACTACGCGGAGCTCAATACTTTTCTAAGATTGATCTTCATTCAGGGTATCATCAATTAAGGGTCAAAAGGGAGGATATACAAAAGACGACTTTCCGTACAAGGTATGGACACTATGAATTTATAGTGATGCCATTTGGTCGTATTAATGCCCCAACTATCTTCATGGATCTGATGAATAGAGTCTTTAGATACTATCTTGATCAGTTTGTGGTAGTCTTTATAGATGATATTGTTGTCTATTTAAAGATCAAGGAAGAACATGAAGATCAATTGAGAATTGTATTAAAGACCCTAAGAAAGGAGAAGCTTTATGCCAAATTTACCAAGTGTGAATTTAGGCTTCAAAAAGTTGCATTTTTGGGTCACATAATCTCAAAATAGGGGATATCTGTGGATCCAGAAAAAATAGAGGTTATCAAAAGATGGTCGAGACCAACAACAGTAACCGAGATCCAAATTTTTCTTGGTTTGGATAGATATTATCGACGTTTTGTGAAAGATTTTTCACTATTATCTAATCCACTCACCAAGTTGACTTAGAAAGGAGTTAAGTTTGTTTGGACGGAGGAATGTGAAGAGAATTTCAAGGAGTTCAAAAGAAGGTTATCCAATGCACCTGTGCTCACACAGCCTTGTAGTAGAGAAAGGTTTGTGATCTATAGTGATGCACCCAATAAGGTATTGGGGTGTGTTCTTATGCAAAATGATATGGTGATAGCTTATGCCTCATGACAGTTGAAAATCCCAGAGCAAAATTACCCAACTCATGATTTGGAGTTAGTTGTGGTAATCTTTGCATTAAAGATTTGGAGGCATTATCTTTATGGAGAAAGGTGTGACATTTATACTGATCATAAAAGTTTAAAGTATATTTTCACACAAAAGGAGCTGAATATGCGCCAAAGAAGATGGTTGGAGCTGATTAAGGATTATGACTGCTCAATTCATTACCACCCTGGGAAAGAAAACAAGGTGGCAGATTCATTAAGTCGACAAGACCATGCTAGCTTATCCATGATGAGGATCACAAAAGATCCAATATTTACAGATTTACAAAGGATGGATCTTAGAATTATAATTAAAGGGGAAAAATCGTATCTTTCTCAAATGAATGTTCAACCATCTATACACGTAAAGATTAAAGAGGCACAGAAAGAAGATGTAGAGTTACAAAAGAAGATGAGAAATGTTCCTGAATTCAACCTTGATTGTGATGGGATAATAAAGTTCAGGAATCGGGTTTGTGTTCCTCCCATCCCCGAATTAAAGAAGGAGCTTCTGGATGAGGCTCATATTTCTTCATTCTCTATTCATCCAGGAAGCACGAAGATGTATAGGGACCTGAAAGAGTTCTTCTTGTGGGATGGCATGAAAAGAGATGTTGCTGAATATGTTTCTCGATGCTTGGTTTGTCAGCAAGTTAAAGCTGAGAGACAGAAGTCTAAGGGGATGTTACAACCATTACCCATACCAGAATGGAAATGGGAAAACATCACTATGGACTTTGTCACTGGACTTCCTAAAACATCCAAAGGTAATAACGCTATCTGGGTTATAGTTGATCGTCTTATGAAGTCGGCACACTTCATTTCTATTAAAGATGATTTTTCTCTTGATCAGATTTCCAGGATATATGTAAAGGAAGTGGTAAGATTGCATGAAGTACCACATTCCATTATATATGATTAGGATCCGAGGTTTACCTCGAAATTCTGGTGAAGTCTTCAGCATGCTCTAGATACAAAGTTGAGTTTCAGCACTACTTACCATCCTCAAACAGACGGTCAGTCTGAGAGGAAAATTTAAACTCTAGAAGACATGTTGAGATCTTGCTCTATGGATTTCAAAGGTGGTTGGGATCAACACCTATCTTTGGTGGAATTTTCTTATAATAATAGCTTTCACTCCAGTATTCAGATGGCTCCTTATGAAGCCCTCTATGGAAAGAAATGCAGAACTCCAACTTGCTAGGATGAAGTTGGGGAAAGAAAGCTATTAGGACCTGATCTTGTTGATGAAATGGTAGAAAAGGTCAGATCTATTCAACAACACATAAGAGCAGCTCAGAGTCGACAGAAAAGTTATGCCGACAACCGAAGAAAAGACCTAGAGTTTGAAGTGAGTGATAAAGTGTTCTTACGAATATCTCCCTGGAAGAGGGTCATGAGATTTGGAAAGAAGGGAATGTTGAGCCCTAGATATATCAGTCCTTTTGAAATTCTGGATCGTGTTGGGAAGGTAGCTTATCGATTATAGCTTCCACCGAATCTCTCTCAAGTTCACTATGTGTTCCATGTATCTCTCCTGAGAAAGTACATACCTGATCCTTCACATGTACTCAGCTCAGAAGTTATACCGCTGAAGCAAGATCTTTCTTATGAAGAAAAATCGATAGAGATTATGGATCGTAGCGAAAAAGTCCTACGGAACAAGACCACTCGCTTGGTGAATGTTTTATGGAGGAACCACCAATTATAAGAAGTTACATGGGAACTTGAGGATATGATGAGGGAGAGGTATCCTCATCTGTTTGTAATGAAGTGACGAATTTCGAGGTCGAAATTCATTTTAAGGGGGGTAGAATGTAACAACCTGAGATTTTATGAGAAATATTTTTTATGTCTTATGTTATATACAACACCAAAGGAATCTTTCACAGCACCCAATACGGACTTGGCTTGCATTACACTCAATCGCGACCTTCCTCGATAGCGTGTGTAGTATGCAATACCAGGTTTCACTAAACAACGATATATTATTATGGACTATCCATTATGAATAGTATTAACTACATTTTGAATTTTATAACATTATTATTCATCTTACACATTTTCTAGAACTTGGTAAGAGAACAAAATAAATTTATTCGGGTAAAATAAGTATTTTTCAAAAAATGCAGTTTTGCCACCTTTTGATGGCGCACCCACATTAAATATAGTTTTTGACATGTTTATAAGTTCAATTTAACAAAATAAAATTCTCCTTTTAAATCAATATATAAAAATTTACTTTGGATAAATTTTTGATATTTTTCTGATAACTTTCATATTTTGATGAATAGTAAAAATACGCTAATTTTTAATTAAAAACAAATTTTTTCATTGAGATAATTTATATGGTTTAATTATAATATTTAATGGTTTTAAAGTATAAATAGAATATATTTTTACCATTTAATATAATGTATATCATTACCATTAATTTCACATTGAATTCATGGATAAAAACATTTCAATCTTTGGCAATGTTTTAACTTCTAAAACCCGTTTTCTTAACAACGGGATTAATTTTAAATTAATTAATGCAACTTATGTGTTTTGAATTTTGAAAAATGGATTCCATATTTGGAATCAGTGGGTCCAAATTATGTTAATATGCTACTTTTTATTTTTGGGCATTATGAATAGTAACTACGGTAAATTTTATTTACCATAGTTAAAGGTAAATCGGGTAATTAAGGGTAAATATAAGATTATAAAATTACCCTAAGACCTTCCAAAATCCTATTGGATGACTAAAAGGCGACCCATATCACCTAAGGGTCTAATTAGATTTATTTAATGGACTTTTTTCCATGAAAATAATTTAATTATTATTAAAACCAAAGAATGTGACAACATGTCACTTTCTTAAATCTTATAGTATAATATTTTTAATTTAGTGATAAACTTAATCAAACTTCAAACATGAACAGTATCCAGAAATATAATAAAATTATCTACATCATAAAAATTTATTTCGAATTTTTAGGGATTAAATAATTATCATTAATTATGACACAATAGTGATGTTGAAATTACTTTATTAATTAAAATATCAAATAAATGGTTTTAAAAATATTAAAATAAATATTATATGAACTATTTAATATGATCCAATAATTTTCTAGATACATATGACATGTTATAAATCTATTAAAGCTTTTATTTTGAATATAGCTTCTGTATATATTTTATTTAAATTCTAATAAATGAATAGTGTCAAAAATGACACTATTGTTATTTTATAAAAATAACATATTATAAATTTTTTTAAAAATAAAAAAATATTTAAAAATTATAAATTAAAATTTATATGGTCGAAAATTTCATAAAGTGTCAAATTATGGAAAATTCACAACACATATGTAATTATTTATAATAATTTTAAATTTAGAATATTATTACCACAAATAAAATTAAATTGATAAATAAGGATAAATAAAGTTGATAATGTTTAAAATAAATTCCTAACATGTCTAAATTTTATTGGTAGATGATATTACAACCCTATATCATCTAATCATTGGATATGAGTCATTTTTGAAGTTTCTAAGTAGGGTTGGGATTTAATATAAACTAATATTTCTTATATTTTCAAAGGTGCCCCTCTCCTCCCTTATAAAAGGGCACCTCCTGCCTCTCCTCCTCACACCAATTTGAGCCTTCAATCTCGGCCAAACCCTACCCATTTCACTTCCCCACTTCCCTAGAAATATCCTAGAGATCCTGATCTTCTTCAAAAACCAATTTTAGTGCACTAAGAGGAGGTCTCAACGAGGCACTTCAAAGAAGAGGTAATGTTCATTACCGATTCTTTCAACTTTATTTCTTCTAACAATTATTATTCTTTAGTTGTTTCATTATGAATTAATAACATCAATATCAATAATATACTGATATGTTATTATAAGTATGAAATAACCCTATTTCACCATCTATCCATCCTACGGAAAACGAAATCACCGCGCGTGAGTACGTACGGAATACCGTCTCCACGCCGTGGTGTAATCTATTTTCCATCACCACCTTACTTGGATGGGTATAATGGTGCAACTAAATAACTATATATTATTATTTTAAAGTGTTATTGATTCTGAAATAGTATACATACACTCCAATACAATTCCACAATCATGAGAACGATATCATCACTCGTGCGTACGTACGGAATACCGTCTCCACGATGTGATGCGACTCGTTCTACATGATATTCATTGAATAATGATTATATAAATAAATTTAATGAATAAATATGATATATATTACACTAATAAAATTCTATAAATGAGGTTTCTATAACCTAAAAATATGAATAAGAATTTATTCGACAAAACACACATACGAACATAAAGCAATAAACACCCGAATAACAAGTAGCAATGAAATATTACTAATAAGAAGCTAAGAATATGACCATATATGATATCATAAAAATAAGTATGATTCTGGAATAAGTCAATAACATTATTTAAATCATTATACATGAGGTTTGGACACTTACAAAGCAAATTGTACCTAATGTAAAGGAAAATCTCACAATCTCAATTTTTATCCGAGATTGTTTATACTTCAGAATATAATGGGGAATATTTATCATCCACATCCATGTTTCCTCAATATGTAATATTATTTCCATCCACCTACAATTGTTTAAATCCAATTTTACCCTTCGGTGAGTTTTTAGTAAAAGATATGAAAGGAATCTTTTGTCATTTTTCGTACGAGGTACTTTTTGAATTTTCTAACAAAAGTACGAGAAGAATGTTTTTTAACTTATACGGCATGAATGGATTTTTAAAACATTATTTCCTAGAAGCTTCCTTTACAAATTTTCAAGTTTATTTTTAATCAACTTCTTTTAGTTTAAAATTGTATGACATGTTAAGAAAGGAAAAATGTTTTTGAAGTAGAAAGGATATTTTCCTCAAGAATGGAGTTCAAGTGTTTTATCAAAATTATTTTTCATCTAAGATAATATAGGGTTCTGTTTCTATCCCTATTATTACATTGTTATGATTATGTTGTGATGGAAATATTTTTATGAATTCCTTTATCTTATATGAATTGTTTTATGATGTCATGATGTTTAAGATTCCCATTTTTATTACATGGGTTATGCTATGATGTATGGTTTATGATTTTGTGGCACACATAAGAATGGTATCATTATGAGATTGGTGGGACCTATATCTCCCTCCAATGCATTGGGTAAAGATTTTATATCTCATGAGATAGACATGGCTGGAACGGCAGGTTAAACCGGTTTAGTGAAACAGGACTGAAACGAGGAGTGAACTCAGTTCAGAAATGGACTTTGTCCGCTAAGATAGTCTTGGAAATGAGTCTTGGCTAATAAGAAATGATTCTATATGATTATGTGTGTATGACAAAAAGTTTCATGTTTTAATTTATGATTATTGGGATTACATTTCACTACCATGATTTATCGCATGTTATGAAATTATGATCTCTTTTGTAGGGTAAGATTTCCAAAATGTTATGTTCTTATGAATTTGATGTGATTGACATTTCTTTTGTTTACCCTTACTGAGAATTTGAGCTCACCCTTTTGTATGTTTTCTTTCCCTAGGTCAGGAAGAAGGTTATTAAGTAAGATATGCCAAAAAGGGACTATAGATATGATGAAATAAATGGGAGACAACGTAGATTCTTTATGAACCAGTTGTTTATGTTTCCAAGTTTCTAAATACACTATACCTATATGGTCCTTTCATGGTTTTGTTATATGTTGTAATAAGTATGCTTCAGTTTTGAAGCATTAACCATGTATGTAACGTATGGGTCATTATACTCTAGAACCATCAAATGCCACTCTGTCCTTTCTGAACCTGTGCTGAGGGGGGAGAAAACGCTTGTGACCCTTGTATGCCCATTTTTTGGAATGTTTAAGCCATACAAATTTTTTACTTTTTTTGCAACAAGGGCAAGAAAATTCTCCTTTCGTACTCCAGCCTAATAAATTTGCATAAGCTGGGAAGTCATTGATTGTCCACAATAAAGCATCATGCATTTTGAACATTTCATTCGTTTCGCAGTCATAAGTCATCACACCATCGCCCCAAAATTCATTCAACTCATCAATCAATGGCTGAAGGTAAACATCAATCTTATCCCATGGACTTTTAGGTCCATCAATAAGAGTGAAAAGTAAAATAAATTGTTGCTTCATACAAAGCCACGAATGAAGATTATATGGAACCAACACCACGAGCCATGTGCTATGAGTTGCACCAAACATAGAATTGAATGGATTGAAACCATTTACTGCCAATCCCAATCGGACATTACGAACATCTTTAGCAAAGTTGGGATTTCTCTTATCAAAATCCTTCCATGCATGAGAGTCTGCTGGGTGGGTTAACATATCACTTTCATGAAATCTTTCTGCATGCCATCTCATTAAACTAGAAACTTTAGATGACATAAAAAATCTTTTCAAACTCAATTTAAGGGGAAAGTAACGCATTTGCTTTACGACAATAGTTTTCCCCTGTATCGCAATCTGAGTTTGATGAGTCTTATTTCACCTGTTCTCTTTCCACTTGGAAGCACCACAATACAAATATCCAAATGGGCAGTTTCCTTTCTAAACAACATACAGCTGTTTTCACATGAATATATGGTCTCATATGTAAAACCTAAATTCTCTGTCAACTTACGGGCATAGTAATACGACTCGGGAATCTTAGCATCGACAAGAAGAACTTTTTTCAATAACACTAAAAGCATGTCGAATGATGTTTCTGACCAATTATTCAAAGTCTTCAAATTCAACAACTCCATGATAAACGACAATTTATTGTAAGAAGTACATCCAGGATATAATTCTGTTTTTGCATCATCAAGTGCTTCATAAAACTTCCTCGAATCACGATCTGCACTAGAGCAATGATTTATCTCACCGGTCTCAAGATTCTAGATTTCAATGACTTCAGGATCAAACCCACGTACCATTTCAGTAAGAATTTCTTTCATTGGATCATTCATCCTTGCATCAACATCCATATGATCTGCATCCGTATTTTGACAATGAACATATTCTTCTCCAGGACGAGTCCAACTCTTATAATTTTTCAGAAATCCATTAAAGAATAGGTGCTCCCTCACAGTATCTCGTTTGAATTGATATTTGTTAGCACATTTTCTACATGGAAAACTAATATAGTCACTTTCAAATCCTCTGGTGAAGTCAATAAACTGCATAATTCCATTGAAATATTCCCTAGACATTCGATTTGGAAGATCAATCCAACTCTTATCCATAATAATATCTGTATAACAAACATTTACACAATACTTATTACATTTGAATTTTTCAAATCAACTATATTTAAAATAAATACTAATCATTTTTTTATGAACCATTGATAAAATAATAATGTAACTGAAAGCCCATGTCATACCTGATTGCGCTACAAACCTGGAAGGGAGGGGAGCCGAAGGCGGTGCTGCGAGGGAGATGAGAGGCAGCGAAGGGGATATGGAACCAAAGGCGGTGCAGTGAGGGAGGGGATGGGTGGCGACAGTGGTGGGGAGCCGGAGGAGAGGAGGCGGTGAGGGGACGGGGGACGGGCAACGAGGGGGGGGGGGGGGGTGCTCGGGGTGTAGGGAGGGGTGTCTCAGGTGGGAGGGGCTGTCTGGGGTGCGGGGGGGGGGGGGCTGTCCGGGGTGCGGGGGAGGGGGGGCTTTCCGGGGTGGGTGGGGGAGGGGGGGGGGCTTTCCGGGGTGCGGGGGGGGGGGGCTTTCCGGGGTGCGGGGGGGGGGGGGGGGGGGGTCTGGGGTGTGGGGGGGGGGGGGGCTGTCCGAGGTGGGGGGGGGGGCTGTCCGGGGTGCGGGGGGGGGGGTGTCCGAGGTGCGGGGGCCATCCGGGGTGGTGGGGGGGAGGGCCGAGGGCGGAGGATGGATGCCATAAGTCAGAGGGGTAGGAGGCAGAGGGGGCGGAGGCCAGAGGGCGGAGGGGACACCGGAGGGGAGCGGAGGATGGCTGGAGGGCGGTCAGAGTGGGAGGGCAGAGGGCAGAGGGCGTGCAGAGGGTGGCCGGAGTGGGAGGGTAGAGGGCAGAGGGCATGCAGAGGGTAGAGGGCAGAGGGAATGCGGAGGGCAGAGGCCAACGAGGGCGGCGACGCCGGTGAGCGGTGGAGGGTGGCGGGGGTGCGCGGTGAGGCAGGGCGGTGGGGGAGGGCGCGCGATGAGGCAGGGCAGTGGGGGAGGGAACGCGGGGAGGGCATTGATGGGGGGGGGGGGGCTCGAGGGCGACGGTGGGGGGGGGGGGGGGTGTCGAAGCCCTATGTTTTTTTTACAAAGGTCAGTGGCCACCATTGGTGGTCTCTATTGGGTACCTACAACAACAGCCAAAGGCGGTCGCCCGTGTCATGGGGCTTCAATGCCCAATATTCTAGTAGTAACACCAGTTTACCCAAACAGTCAATCAAGGGATAGTAATACCTAAAACAACAATTTATTTATAAGTTTAGCTCAATAATATGAAATAATATAGTTCACAACCTCTCAAAATGCAAAAAGTATAGAAAATGAGAGTCTCATACTTCGTTTCTATATGTAAGGTTCTAACCTACTCCACGAATCTCTAGTTTCCAAATAGAGATTTGTTGGGTCTTTGTATAGAAAACTTCCACAATGAGTTTCGAACACCACTCATTCCCATAAAATACATGGTTGGATTCTGATACCTTGTTGTAGTTTCAAAAATATTGGAAAACTCCATCTTATAAACAAGAGGAAAATCCCAATCAGTACTGATCGCCTAGGAAAAAAGTACGGGCAAAGAATAAACTACAATAGTCACTTTAAAACCATCTTCTACACCATATATTTATCTGAATTTTACAACTTATCATGCATTACCCCATCTAGGTTGGAAATAACAAAAAAAAACCTTTTTAGGATGAATGGAGAGAGCCTAAATTCTCCTATTTTGAAGATATGAAAAACAAGGTCTATTCCTTTTGATTGACTGAAAATTAACTTTTTTATTATCAAAACACTTTTGAGGAAAAAGTGAGAAACCACAAGAACCAACATTACAACCACATAAAAACGTTAATAGATAAAAATCTATAACTAACTATAGGATATGCCCCTCCCCAACAATTTCACTATGACGAAGAACCTTCACCAAAGCCTGACCATTTGACTAGCTATCCCATGAAAGAATGCACGGTCCCAGAACCGATGACATAACCATAACCTCTCATCTTAAAAATCCAAATGGAATGCACCAGTGAAGGATTTCTACTCTAAACCCCATATGAAGCAGATCCAAATAAAATTCTGGTTGGGTAGCACCAAAACTTCACATCAAATCCAAGTAGAGAGATGAACCAAACTCAACAAAAATCAATGAAAACCCATCACATATTTTCACAAAAACTCATCTCTAGTCATCAAATGGCCACCACATAACCACTGAATTCAAACAAAATCCAAAACAAACCATTCCCTAACACCATAACCAAACACGAGCAGTAAATCCAAAGCCAAAAAACACATAACCTCCAAAACCGAATCATGAGCAGCAATGCATCCAAAATCGCTAGGAAAGGAAAAAATGAACAGCAAACCTTCACCAAAATGACGACCTATAGAATGTCACCGGCAGTGAAAGAACCTGAAATCATGCCAAAAACTGAATCACACAAGATTTCAACCAAATAGAAACCTTCCTAAAAACTTCACTGATGTCGTGAGGGAGAAGAATACTATTGCAACTCGTCCCTGCCACCACCGTAACAAAGAAGACATAGGTCGTCGGTTCCAGTAGAAGTCACGCCACAAGCCTGAACCACAACCCACCACCACCTTCACAACCACCATAGTGACCACCACAAGACACCCCACACACTCTCAGCAGTCACTCGAGATAGAAACCCTTAGACAACAGAACTGAAACTTTACCGCTGAATCTCACCGCACCGACAAAGAATCCCCTGCCAATGATGGAAGCAAAGTGCATGAAATATTCCAGAAAATGGAGAGCAAAGCCAAGACATCCAAGCACACGAATATGACTCCGCCAAATAATCACTAAATATTGGACCACACCATTGAGGACTGTTTCATTTTCAAAGATTTCCTAAAAAATATGTTTTATTCTGGATAATTAAAGCTGGGAAAAATACTATCATAGGTTGTGTGTGTTTGATCTATTATTCTAGAAGAAGAGGGTGAATTTATGTCACCTTTACATGTACACATAAGTTCAATGGTTGAATTATTAGAAAAATAATCAACCAGAATCATGCTATCCACCGATCATAGTTAAGACAACCAATTGTGATCCCAACCTCTTCTAGAACAAAACAACCATCTCCATCAACCCCAAAACCATAAAAAGTTAAATATTTTAAGAAAAATCTTGGATTTCAAGTCAACAAGAAAATGAATGAAGATGAATGTACACCTAGGAAAAATTTATCCTTAACTCTCTCAGACTTCATGACTTTAGTCCCAAGAGAATGGGTGTTGACCTTCCAAATGGTACAATGGGAACCAAATCATCAAAATAAGTCATCATCAGATTAAGTATTAATATTAGGATCCATTAATATAATTCATTTAATGGATAACTTATGCAATGATGATTGTTATTATGAACCTGATATTCCCACACCGAATTGGGGAGACATGAATCAAGGTCATAGGTGACAAGTAAATAGAGGGAGGTGTAACTAAAGTCAAACAAAATATTTTGACCACATATCTACCAGATCTATCTATTCTACTGAAACCCATGGTAAAGCACTTCGACAATCCCAAAAAGACAATGAAAATTCCTCCACACATTTAAGAAAATAATTCAAAACTTTTCATTTTGGAAGAATGATTGATGAATTGGCGACAACCTAACCAAACCAGGTATGTGGGTATGTTAATGTGGCCCAATATAGTAGTAGAAAAAATCCCATCCACATCTATATAGAAACCTGAATAATCTTACCCTATCATGATAGCTCCAAAAATTCCTTCTAAGGATCATTTCCCAATAGTGAAACATTGACCATTGACCGCGACATCCCAAAAAAAATGACCACACCTCTAGAAAGGATTTCAATTTTGGATGATTTAAATTTATCAAAGGGTCTTCAGGAATAAATTGTAGAGGATTTTTTGTTCCCTCAAGAGATCAAAGTTGAAGTTTTTGTTGTTGATGTATACCATGCAAGGGTTGACCCAATAGAATGTCATGTAGTTACCTTTTTCAAAGGGAAGAATAGATATAATGTTATATAGGGAAAAATTAGTCCCCTGTAAATATTCAATAGACTATATGACATTGAAATCCATCAATATTTCATTGAAAATATCTCTTAAGTCAACCTCATTCCCATCAGAACACTTCACCGTTTGGGATAAAATGAAGCCAATCTATCCCTGTTCGCTATAACACTTCAAGGGTATGGCAAAATCAAAGAGTAATCCATTAGCTACATTAATAATATATCTTAGTTTGGGGATATGGTGTTTGAATCTAGGTTCATGATCATCTCGTAAGATATAGATTTCAATGTCTTTCTAGGAATCACATGGTTGCATCGACATGCAGAGATCCATTCATCATATAATTAATGCCTTGAGTGTTATAGAAATTGATATATTGGGATGTTACATGGTAAAAAATATCCTTTTTGAGTCTTGTGAATATCAATATATTGATGAAGGATTCTAAAAATGATAAGGGATGTGATGTACATGAATTTTACTAAACTTTTTTAATTTATTTTCTATTAATTTACTAATCGCTTTTTGTGTTTTTAGATTTTTTTTGTAGTATTTTAATATTTTAGTTGTTTTTAATAGTTTTTAGTTAATTTTATAATAATATTGGTTATTTACTTTTATTTTTATTTTTTATTTTTTTATCTTTTATTTTTAGTTTAATTAATATAAGTTATTATTTTTATTATTAGTTTATTAATTAATTATATTAACTTGTCAATATAATATTTATATAAATCTTCTTAATATTTATTTTTACTATTACTATTATTATTTTATTTAACTTTTAGATAACTTGATTTTCAATTTTTAAAATTTGAATTTGAGTTTTAAATTTTGAATTTTATTTCTTATTTTCTTTTCCCCCTATCTCCCCTCTTGACCCGTGCCCCACCTATCTCCCATTTTTTATCACCCGCCTACCCCTCTCTTTTCTCTCCAATCAGCCTCCCATCCCTCTATTTCTCTCATATTCTCTCACCCTGCCACCTGATTCCCTCCTCTCACCTCGTCTCACCCTCCTAACCCCGCTACCAGGCCACCCCAGCCCCCTGCTGTTCCCCTCCGCACACCCGACTGCCCCTGTGCTACCCTGCACCCCACCAGACCTGCTGCCCCTCATTCTCCGCACACCCGCCTACCCCTGTGCTACCCTGACACACTGTCGCACGCCCTTCCCCACTTCCCTACTCTCATTCTCACCCAATCCACCCCCTCAACCACCAGACCCCCACTAACCTCTCCCACTCTTACTCAAGCCATCCTCCCTCACCCGCCGGACCCCCGCTACCCCGCTATTGCTCTCACTTGCAGCGCACTAGCCACCACCGTCCGAGCAACCGCGACATGTCCCCATCACCATTATAAGAAACTCCTACCTCTCTCTAGCTACCTATATGTCATGCCACACCAGGATCCAACCAACCTCCACTACATCACCAATATCTTCCATCCCGTGGGCGCGCCGTTGGTGCTTGACGTCATCACGTGCCGAGGGTTGCTGTGCATGGGGAAACAAAAGACTGACACAATTATTTATTCGGTAACTTAGTGTTATTTCACATGACATATCATTTTATTACCATGTTTATTCTTTCAGTCATGATGTTGGGGTAATTTTCTTAGTGTCGGGATGTTGTTCGAGTAATTAAAGTAATTGCGCATGCCATGTAATGATATTATCTGGTGATCAATTGTCAATTAAATTTATTTTAATTGAATGTTAATTTGTTAATTTTTTTTTTCACTAAATTAACTGCTGAAATTGAAACTAGCTATTTTAATAATTATTTAACACGGCGGTCCAAAAAGGTAAAAAATGTTGACCAACTATAAGTGCAAATTGGTGATGTAAATTTGTGAGAAACAAGTTGTGTCATTTCGCCGTGTAGTTCAGTACTTGAAAAAGTTTTATAATTTATTTATAACACTAGAGAACAGGACCGTAAGTAAATTAGGAAATTTAAATTGAGCATCTAAAAAATGTTTATATTTTCAGAACTAGAAATAATTAAGAAGAATAAATATTTAATCACATAAAATAATACTTTTCATGGCTACGTAGCAATTTAATTGCGACATCAGTATCCCCAAAACATTTTGTTTATTTAGAGTCCAACATCATTTTCAATTACAATTTAATTTATTTCTTTTGTCTTCTCACCTTTTAGTTTAATTAGAATAATAAAAAGAAAACTCAAAATAGAAATTCCCTCAACTTTTGTTCATCTAAATATTTTCCAACGAAATATTTTTTAGTGAACTAGATTCTGTTCCCTCTGTGGTTCAACCATGATCGAAACTTTTAAAATATCAAGTTGGTTATAAAAACTTTCAAATTGGACATGCTGCGATGCACGTACCAAATTTCTGGCCCCATTGTCGTGGAGCACGCACATGTCTAGCTTTAAGAAAATTTCAATTAGGCATTTCTTTAGGCACTATTCACCTAAATGGTGAACACTCATAATTAGAATCTGTAAAAGAACGACCCACACCTTGATCCAAAACTTGAACATCAAATAAATGGAAAAGAAAAAATCGGTACCTCATCCACAAATCTAATGCATCCACCGGAGGAAAACATTGAAACTCACATTCCGACGCTTCCTAGTGGACAAGTACACCCACTTTTCCAAAACCGTCTTGATAATAAAAGGTCTCAGACTAATATGAGACAAGATTTGGGACCCAACACAGTCAGAGTTAACTCAGGAATAACAAGACCAAGAATTCAAGCAACGTACTTTGAATTGAAGTCATCCATGATCAACTTGCTAAAAAAATATGCAAAAATTCATGGATTGAGCAGCAATAACCCTTATATTCATGTGAATATATTTCTTGAAGTATGTGACACATTTAAATATAATGGATTGACGGATGATGCGCTGATCCTATAGCTGTTTCCATTATCATTGTAAGATAAAGCAAAGGACTGGTTGAAAAGTCTTGACTCAGAAACAGTTTTCACTTGGGAAGTGCTGAGAAGAAAATTTCTTGATTGATATTACACAACAGATCAATCTTTTAAAAACAAGAGAGACCTTGACTCCTTTTGTCAAAGTGAATAAAAATAATTAGGAGAAGCCTGTGAAAGATTCAAGTCCATGATAAGACTTTGTCCTCATCATGGGATGAAGTTGGCAAACCAGTGGCAATCTTTCTACTATGGACTTCAACATGAGAGTAACTCAACAATCAACATAGCTACTCAAAATGCGTTCATGGAAATGGATCCTGGGGATCTGTACATATTAATTCAAAACATGGAAGAACACAGTTTCCAGTGGCCAGAATATTTTTCAAGAAGAAAAGTAAGAGTGCATCAAGTTGATTCCCAGATATTCATGGCTGCACAATTTGAAGCTCTCAACAAGAGGATTGACAACTTGTCAATAAACCCGCCTAAGCCATTCGATGTTGTTCAAGATGAACACTGTTCACACTATGGTGGTCCTCATGATTATACCATGTGTCCATATAACACTTATGATACCAAGATGACTGAAGCTAACTTCATCAGTTAAAATAGTGAAAGTTATGGAAACAATTACAAAAAAAAACTAACAAAGCAATACCCAAAATCAAGGTTGGAAGGAACGAGTGGCTACTCAGGCAATGAACCAGAACATGGGTCCACCTAGGTTCCCTGATCAACTTTCTTTTAGACCCTCCATTCAATCACAAGATCAAGGATCTAAACAAAAAAACCATCCAACATTCCATAAAAAACAATAGTATAAGGAGAAAAAGAAAACAATGGACTATGCCCCTACTGCAACGCAAGGTCAAAAATATTGGGGAGAAACTATAAAAAATTTAATGATGTCTAATAAATCACGGTTTGACTCATAAGATATGGAAACCCAAAATTTATAGGTTTCCATGAACAACATTGAAAATCAAGTTGTTCAATTAGCCACACAAATGAAAAACCGACAGCAAGGAATGCTACCAAGTAACAAAAGAGTTAACCCAAGAGAAGAAGCAAAATCCATCACATTGTGAAGTGGCACACAATTACCAGAGCACCAAATTCCTGATGTTCAACCAACAGATGAGACACCTATACCTACCATTGAGATTAGAGACTCAATAAACAAAGCAATCAAATTTGAAGCTAAAGAGGAGTAAGATCAAACCAAACTTGCAAAAAATTAAAAGGAAAGAAAAGAAAAGGAAAACAAGGAACTAAATGAAAGAGTGAAATCCCACATACCACCTCCTCCATTTACAAAAATACTAAAGCAAAGGAATTAGGATGTTCAATTTTCAAAATTCATGGAGATGTTAAAAAATCTTCAAATAAATATTCCTTTTGTAGAATCCATCACACAAATGCCCCACTATGCTAAATTTCTCAAGGATATTTTATCAAAAAGAAGAAAACTAGATGATGTAGGAACAATAATAATGCATGAGGAAAGTTTAGTGGTCATACCGAGATCCATACCTCCAAAATGAAGAGACCCTGGTAGTTTCACTATTCCTTGAAATATTAGAGGATGCCAATTTAGAAGAGCTTTGTGCGACCTCAGATATAGTGTAAATCTCATGCCTTTTGGAATTCTTGAAGAAATGGGAATATCAGAATTAAATCCAATGAGGGTCTCCTTGAAAATGGCTGACCGATCAGTGAGGCATACTCAAGGGATTTTAGAGGACGTACTCGTCAAGGTTGACAAATATTACTTCCCTATTGATTTCATTTTCCTCAATATGTAAGAAGATAAGGACGCCCCACTCATTCTCAGGAGACCTTTCTTAGAAACATGCAGAGTGCTAGTTGATGTCCAAGAGGGAAAGTTAATTTTTAGAATTGGGGATGAGAACATAACATTTGATGTCCTAAAGGCTATAGAAAAATCATATGCATAAGACTGTCATTTCTTGGATACGATTGAAGAATGGGATGAGTTAGTAAGCGATGCGCTAGATCTCGTAGATTTACACAAAGAAAATGAAGAGTTTACTGAATCAATTGAGGTAGTGGAATTCATCAGAAACATAGTTGAGCCTTTAGATAGACATGAATTCACTTTACTCACTCCATCAATTGAAAATACTCCAACACTAGAGCTTAAACCCCTTCCATCAAAACTGAGATACAATTACTTGGGAGATTTAAACACCTTACCGGTCATTATAAGTACCAATCTTTCGAGTGAACAAGAAAGAAAATTTCTCAATGTCTTGTCACAAACGAGGCCAACAATAGGTTGGACGGTTAGTGATCTAAAAGGTATAAGTCCTTCCATCTGAACTCACATAATACATATGAAATATAATTCAAAACCTTGCAGGAAACCACACCGATTCTTAACACCTCCCATGAAAGAAGTAGTCAAGAAAGAAGTCATTAAACTTCTTGATGTTGGTTTAATATTTCCAATCTCTAATAGTCAGTGGGATAGCCCATTGCAAGTGGTACCTAAAATGGGTGGAACCACAGTAGTTGAAAACAATAAAGGAGAATTGATAACCACAAGAATAGTGACTGGATGAAGAGTTTGTGTCGACTATTAGAAATTAATGATGCCACCAGAAAGTATCACTTCCCATTTCCCTTTATTGATAAAATCCTTGAATGATTGGCATGATGAGATTACTATTATTTTATCGATGGACACTCAGGTTATAATCAAATAGCAATGACACCAGAGGATCAAGAAAAAATCACGTTCACTTGTCCATATGGTACATTTGATTATCAGAGAATGCATTTTGGAATGTGTAATGCACCAGCCAAATTTCAACGATGAATAATGGAAATGTTCCAAGACATGATTGAAGAGTTCTTGGAAATATTCATGGATGAATTCTCTATTTATGGGGATTCTTTTGATGATTTTATGGAACATTTGGATAGGGTTTTGGAAAGATGCAGAGAAAAGAATTTGGTGCTTAATTGGGAAATGTCACAATTCATGGTAAAAGTCGAATAGTTTTAGGTCATCAAATTTCAAAGAAAGGAACTGAATTTGATGCCAAAAAGATTAGTACAATCTCTGAGTTACCCATGCCTACTTCAGTTCATTCAATTCAAGGTTTTCTTGGGCATGTTGGATTCTACAGACACTTCATTAAGGATTTATCTGTTATTGCCTAACCCCTTACGAACCTATTGGGAAAAGATGTCACATTCCACTTTGGACCTGAATTTTAGAAAGCATTTAAATTATTAAGGAAATGTTTGGTTGAAGCCTTGATAATTATTTCATCAGATTGGGAGCAGCCATTCGAGTAAATGTGTGACGCCAGTGACTGGGCAGTTAGTGGTACCTTGGGACAAAGAAGGGAAAGGATCTTTAGGCCAATATACTATGACAACCACACTTTTAAGGAGGCTCATCATGATTACACAACAACTTAAAAAGAGCTGCTAGTAGTTGTCTTTTCTTTTGATAAATTTCGATCCCATCTATTGTTCTCAAAAGTCATTATTGATATGGATCACATGCCTTGCGGTATCTGAAGACCAATAAAGATGCAAAACCAAGACTCATTCGATGGATATTTTTACTTCAGGAATTTGACATTAAAGTTAAGGACAAAAAGGGCACAAAAAATGTTGTTGCTGATCATTTATCACACCTGGACCGTGACAGAAGTGAAATATATATCGAACTAATCAATGAAACATTTCTTGATGAAAAACTCTATTCCATTGAGAAAATCACACCCTAATATTCTGATTTTGTGAACTAATTAGATTTAGGCATGATACATCCATATTTCTCAAAGGAGTAGAGGAAACAAATTTTGAATGAAGCACGCCATTACTACTGGGATGATCCTTTACTTTTGAAAGACTGTGTGGATGGAATGATAAGAAGATGCATCCCTGAAGAATAAGTTGACAGTGTTTTGAACTTTTTCCACACTAGAGAAGCTGAAGGACACCATGTGATTCATTGAAAAATCAGAAAAGTGTTACAATGTGGTTTGTACTGGCCTACCATGAATCATGATATTCTTTAATTCATCATGAATTGTGATAAATGCCAAAGAACTGGGGGTATAAGATGGAAGCGTGAAATTCCCCAACACTCAATCATGGGCATTGAAATTTTTCACATATGGGGAATCAGGTTCATGGGTCCTTTACCTAAACTTTTGGGAAATCATATAACCTTTTCTGTGTGGACTATGTGCCAAAATGGGTGGAATATGAAGCATTTTTGGAAAATACTGCTCGAGTCATCATCAAATTTTTAAAGCAACACATTTTTACCCGGTTCGCAATTCCAAGGCTCATCATCAGTGACTATGGTGCCCACTTCAATAATGCACTGTTTCATAAGGAAATGAATCACTATGGATTCCACCACCACATGAGAGCCCCATACCATCCATAGAGCAATGGCCAAGCTAAGGTTTCAAATCGATAAATTAAGGGTATTTTGGAGAAAACTGTAAATACCTCTTGGAAGGATTGGGTCGCCAAACTTGGTGATGCACATTGGGCCTATAGAACTTCATACAAGACACCTATTGGAATGCCCCCGTATTTCTTGGTCTTTGAAAAAAACCTTCCACTTACCTGTTGAACTGGTACATAATCTTATTGGGCTGTGAAGAAACTGAATTTTGATTTCAAAACTACCCAAGAGAAGTGTTTTCTATAGATGAATGAACTAGATGAGATTATGAGAGAAGAATATGAAAATGATTTTATATAAAAGGAAAAAACTCGAGCTTGGCATGACAAAAATATCTAACCAAGAAAATTTTCAGCAGGAGAAAATGTTCTCCTCTTCAACGCACGACTTGGGATCATGGAAGGAAAAGTCAAATCAATGTGGTTGGGTCCTTACACTGTCACAATTGTTTATCCACATGGTTCTGTCGAAATTTATGATGGGAAGATGCCTCCATTCAAAGTTAATGGTCAACACCTTAAACTTTACCACACTTAGGATACAATAGGAATCATTAAAGAACTACAATTACAATGAGAATTTATCTGTATGGTTGAAGACATTAAACTTAGCACCGATCAGGATGAAATCCAAATGCTTCTTCATTCCTTGGTCTCTGTTTTCTTACTCTCTCTCTATCTCTCTATCTCTTTTTGTGGATGCAGCTAAAATAAATAAATTTCTAGCTCTTTTGACTCTTCCATGGTCATTGATGTGATTTTTCCGTCTCTATCTGACTTCGTATGATGGATGACTCAGCATCTGGCTGACATCAAGTTCCAGATTGAGGAGATTTCATTATAGATTCATGCTCAACAGTCGTCACCTCCATGACGAGCACAAATTCCTTTCATTCCGCACCAGCTTTACACTCACTATGATCCGGAGGTGGTTAATCCCATTAAGCGTACCCGTGAGATCGATGACACAACCACTAGTTCTTGCAATAGGTAGAGGAGTTCTGAGTTCATGGACCAATATGATTGACCATTGTCTATCCATCTGGCTGAAGACATAAAAATTAGCACTTCCTGGGAGGAAACACATGTTATAGTTTTATTTTTTCTCTTTCTTATTTTAATTGTTCTAGTTTGTTTGAGGAAATAAAACATGGCATGTGTGGAAAATTTTTAGCTACTCATGATATTTGTGTGCACTTGTCTATCTCCTGCATATTTTCTTCCATTTATATGATCTTTGGTGTTATATTTATGATATGATGTGGGTATGTGTTGTCCATTTGTAGATTTTATAGGTATATAATTTTTGGATCTTCATCGGTTACATACAGCCTCACCATGTCTATCAGCTCTTACTCAAGGAAGTGTTTTATTTTTTTTTCATATTTTATGTTTCCAAACAAACCATTAAAAAAAACTAACATTCCTGTCATTGTTGAACCCACATGAAAGCCACTATATTTTTTTTCGTAACACAGTCAGGGGCATACCACTTGTGTCCCTAGGTAGTTTGAGCACCTGAGTATTGTTTGGAATGATTTTATCCTTGATCTCATGACTTAGATGATTGCTAATATTATTTCATACTTCGAAACTATTTTTGAAAAACTTGTATATTTTTGAAACACTTATTTGCACTCATACTCATCTGTGCTATCCAACATTATATAATCATGAGGATGCTATCCCATTTTACATCATCTCCCATTTCTCTTTTTCTTGAGGGAATCTCAACAATGTTTTGTCTTCCAGAACTTGCCATGTTTTTCCATCAATGTGATAGGAATTTTGAAAGTTGAACTAAAATGATCGAGGCCTCTATTTGATTATTCAGCCTTGTTGACCCATTGAGCCACTCATACATTTTCTCCATCATATATACCTTAGAATCTAGGAAGAAGACTTTTTTGATGGGACCAATTCGATACCCTTCCCTACCCATTTCTTGAATTTTTTCAAGATAATTTTCAATCTTAGTGTGGGGGAGATATTTTCTCATGGAGAGGGTTATTTGAGGGGTAGTGAGTCATTTGATTCACATGGATTGACATTAGCTCATCTTTATCATATGAGTTATTTTTCACAGTATCCACATTCATTACATATATTTTTATATAGTAATATAGAATTTTTTTTAGTTCCAACAATGAGTACATTGGTGGTTATTACGTGGTAACCTTCCCTTCTGGGGATACCTATAAAAGTGATGATCCAAAACTCCAGGAGCTAGGATGTTTTATATACGACCTACGTTCACTGACATGTTACCGCATACACTCTACTTGTGTACCATTTTTTGGGATTTTTGTCTAACATTTATTTCATGGGGTTTTAGAGTTGATACTCACCAGTTTTTCCTGACCGTCTTATTTGAGTGAGTTGTGTCTAAAAAAAGAGAGCAAAACATTGGATTATCATATTCTTGGGTATTCACAATGTTTTAGGTATGGGAGATCAGGAGTTTGAGAAATATATTTGGATTGATATTTATCATGCATTTATTTCAATATTTAACCCTCATTTTTACCAAAAAGTTTTCATTTTTTTATATTACACACTGTCCCACAGCCTTAGAGACATTTGAACCTCATGTAAAGTCTTTGAGATTGGTGCATTCTTTTTATTTTCATTAGTGGATATGTAAAATTCATGGAAAGACTATTGTAAGCATGAATGTGTATGAGAATTGTGAAAAACTTTGATCAATTTTTTTGAGTAATGAGAGTAATGGTAAGGTAGGTCACATGATAAATGAGTGCACATACTTATTTTGGAAATAATACAAGTTAAAGACAAAATGTTTTTGAAAATTGATGTTTTAAATGAAGCATAATATTTTATGAGTAAAAGATATTGAAAAATTGTGAACTTGTAATTTTGATGTTTGGATTTTTCTAGGGGTCCACTTGTGTTTTATTTCTAATTTTTTTTCGCAAGAGTGAAAAAGTTTAAGTGTGGGGGATTCTATGTACATGGATTTTACTAACATTTTTTAATTTAGTTTTTATTAATTTGATAACCGCTTCTTGTGTTTTTAGGTTCTTTTGTAGCATTTTAATGTTTTAGTTTTTTTATAGTTTTTAGATAATATTATATTAATATTAGTAATTTAATTTATTTTTTATTTTTTATTTTTTTAGATTTTTTAGTTTAATTAATATTAGTTATTATTGTTATTATAAGTTTATTAATTAATTATATTAACTTTTCAATATAATATTTATATAACTCTTCTTATTATTTATTTTTACTAATTATTATTATTACTATTATTATTTTATTTAAATTTTAGATTACTAGATTTTTAATTTTTAAAATTTTAATTTGAGTTTTAAATTTTAAATTTTATTTCTTGTTTTCGTTTTCCCCTATCTCTCCTCTTGACCCGCGCCCCACCTATCTCCCATTTTTTTCTCACCTGCCCACCCTTCTCTTCTCTCTCAAATCAACCACCCCTCCCTCTATTTCTCTCCTCTTCTCTCGCCCGCCCTAGGATTCCCCCGTCGCACCCTGCCTCACCCTCCTAACCCCGCTACCCAGCTGCCCCAACCCCCTGCCATTCCCCTCCACACACCTCTTGCCTCTACGCTACCCTGCACCCCGCCAGACCCGCCACCCCCATTCTCCGCACACCTGCCTACCCCTGTGCTACCCCTCCACCCCACCATACCCCCTTCCTCACTTCCCTACTACCAATCTCACCTAGGCCTCCCCCCTCAACCACCAGACCCTCGCTACCCTCTCACACTCTCACCCAGGCCGTCCTCCCTCACCCGCTGGACCCCTGTTACCCCGCTCCTACTCTCACTTGCAGCGCACCAATCACCACTGTCCAACCAGCCGCCTCAGATCCCCATCACCATTATAAGGCGTGACTCCCCCGCTCAAGATGCCTCTATTTCATGCCACACCAGTAGACGAGCAACCTCTGCTACATCGCCAACATATTCAATTCTGGTGGGTGCGCTGTAGGTGCGCGACGTCATCACGTGCGGAGGGTTGCTGTGCGTGGTGAAAATAAATTTTGACATGATTATTTCTTCAGTAACGCGGTGTAATTTTATATGATGTGTCATTTTATTACTGTGTTTATTCTTTCAGTCATGATGTTAGGGTAATTTTCTTTGTTTCAGGATATTGGTCGAGTAATTAAAGTTATTGCGCATGCCATGTAACGATATTATTTGGTGATCAATTGTAAATTAAATTTATTTTAACTGAATGTTTATCCATTTAAATTAGTTTTTCACTAAATTAACTACTTAAATTGAAACTGGACATTTTAATAATTAGTTGACACGGTGGTTCGAGAAGGTAAACAGTTTTGACCGACTGTAAGTGCAAATTGGTGACGCAACTTTGTGAGAAACAAGTTGTGTCATTTCACCATGTAGTTTGGTACTTGAATGAGTTTTATAATTTATTTATAACACTAGATAATGGGACCTTAAATAAATCAGGAAATTTAATTTGAGAATCTAAAAAATGTTTATATTTTCAGAACTGGCGATAATTAAGCAGAATAAATATTTAATCACATAAAAGAATACTTTACATGGTTTCGTAGAAATTTAATTGTGACATCAGCATCCCTGAGACATTTTGTTAATTTGGAGTCCATCATCATTTTAAATTACAATTTACTTTATTTCTTTTGTCTTATCACCTTTTAGTTTAATTAAAATAATAAAAAGAAAACTCAAAATAGGAATTCCCTCAACTTTTGTTCGTCTAAACATTGTCTAATGAAATATTTTTTAGTGAACTAGATTCCGTGCTCTCGGAGGTTCAAAACTACTTTCCAAATTTACAATAGCTAGTTTATTATAAAAATATGTAAAATGGAAGTGCTATGATGGACGTACCAAATTTCTGGCACCGTTTCCAGGGAGCACCCACACATCTAGTATTAAGAAAATATCAAGTAGGCCTTTCTTTAGGAACTGTTCGCCTAAATGGCGAACACTCGTAATTAGGATCCCTCAAATAACCACCCACCCCTTGATCCACAACTTTAACATCATAGAAAAGGAAAATAACAAATCAGTACCTCAGCCGCAAATCCAATTCATTCACCAGAGGAAAGCATTAAAACTAATATTCTGACACTTCCTATTGGACAAGTCCACCCACTTTTCCAAAAACATATTGATAATCAAAGGACTCAGACTACTATGAGATAGGATTTATGACCCAAAATAGTTAGAGTAAGATCAGGCATAACAAGACCCAGAATTCAAGAAAAGCACTTCAAATTGAAACCGTCCACGATCAACCTGCTCCAATAACATTCACAATTTCATGGATTGAGCAGCGAAGACCCTTATATGCATGTGAGCAGATATCTCGAAGTCCATGAAAAATTTAAATATAATGGAGTGACAGATGATGCATTGATCCTATGTATGTTTCCATTCTCATTTCAAGAGAAAGCAAAGTACTAGTTGGAAAGTCTTTACCCAGAAACAATTTTCACTTGGGAAGTGCTAAGGAGAAAATTTCATGATCGATATTACACAACAACTTATTCTTTGAAAAACAAGAGAGACGTTGACTCCTTTTGTCAAAGTGAATAAAAATAATTAGAAGAAGGTTGAAAAATATTCAAGTCCATTTTAATATGTTTTCCTCATCATGGGATGAAGTTGGAAAACCAGTTGCAAGCTTTCTACTATGGACTTCAACATGAGAGTAAGTCTACAATCCACACAGTTACTGGCAATGCGTTCATGGAAATTGATCCTGAGGATCTATACATATTAATTTAAAACATGGAAGAACACAGTTTCCAGTGGCCAAAAGATTTTTTTATAAGAAAAGCAAGAGTGTATCAAGTTGATTCTTAGAAATTCATGGCCGCACAATTTGAAGCTCTTAATAAGAGGATTGACAATTTGTCAATAAACCCACCTAAGCCAGTCCATGCTGTTCAAGTTGAATACTATCCACACTATGGTGGTCCTCATGATTATCCCATGTGCCCATATAACACTTCTGATACAAATATGACTGAATCTAACTTCATCAGTTACAATAGATAAAATTATGGAAACAATTACAACACAAACTGAAAAATCAATACCCAAAATCAAGGTTGGAAGGAACCAGTGGCTACTCAGCCAATGAATTAGAACATGGGTACACCTGGTTTCCCTGCTCAAACTGCTTTCAAACCTGCCATACAATCACAAGATCAAGGTTCTTGACAGAAATACCGACCACAATTCTATCCGCAACAACAATATAAGGAGAAAAAGCAAACAATAGACTATGCCCCTACTACAACACAAGGTCAAAAAGATCGAGGATAAACTATATCAAAGTTAATGATGTCTAATCAATCATGGTTTTACTCAAAAAATATGGAAACCCAAAAATTACAGGCTTCCATGTGCAACATTAAAAATAAAGTTGGCCAGTTATCCACACAAATGAAAAATCGATAGCAAGGAACTCTACCAAGTAACACAAGAGTTAACCCAAGAGAAGAAGCAAAATCAATCACATTGCGAAGTGGTGCACAGTTACCAGAGCACCAAATACCTGATGCTCAACCAACAGATGAGACGCCTATACCTTCAACTGAGAATGGAGACTCAATAAAAAAATCAATCCAACTTGAAGCTAAATAGGAGGAAGATAAAAATAAACTTGAAAAAATTGAAAAGGAAAGAAAAGAAAATAGAAATCAGGCACTCAATGAAAGAGTGAAAGCACAAATACCACCTCCTCCATTTCCACAAAGACTAAAGTAAAGGAATTTTGATGTTCAATTTTTAAAATTAATGGAGATGTTCAAAAAGATTCAAATAAATATTCCTTTTGTGAAATCCATCACACTAATTACCCACTATGCTAAATTTATCAAGGAGAATATGTCAAAAAGAAGAAAAATATATGATGTGGGAACGATAATAATGCATGAGGAATGTTCAGTGGTCAAACCTAGATCCATAACTCTAAAACCAGGAGACCGTGGTAGTTTCACTATTCCTTGCAATATTGGAGGATGTCAATTTGGAAGAGCTTTGTGTGACCTCGGAGCTAGTGTAAATATCACGCCTTCTGTAATTCTTGAAGAACTAGACATAACAGAATTAAATCCCATGAGGGTCGACTTGGAAATGGTTGATCGATCAATGAAGCATCCTCGAGAGATTCTAGAGGGCGTGCTCATCAAGTTTGATAAATATTTCTTCCCTGTTGATTTTATTGTCCTCAATATGGAAGAAGATAAGGATGTCCCACTCATTCTTAGGAGACCTTTATTAGAAACATATAGAGCGTTGGTTTATGTCCAAGAGGGAAATTTAACTTTTAGAATTGGGGATGAGAACATATAAATTGATGTCCTAAAGGCTATGGAAAAACCGTATGCAAGAGACTGTCATTTCTTGGATACGATTGTAGAATGAGATGAGTTAGCAAGTGATGTGATGGATCTCACAGATTTACAAAATAAAATGAATAGTTTACTAAATCAATATAGGTAGTGGAATTCATTAGAAACATAGTCAAACCTTTAGATAGACATGAATTCACTTTACTCACTCTATCACTTGAAAAGACTCTAACACTTGAGATTAAACCCCTTCCATCAAACCTGAGAAACAGTTACTTGGGAGATTTAAACACCTTAACAGTCATTATAAATGTCAATATTTCAAGTGAACAAGAAAGAAAATTGCTGAATGTCCTATCACAAAGGAGGCCAGCAATAGGTTGGACGGTTGATGATCTAAAAGGCATAAGTCCTGCAATTTTCACTAACAGTATACATATAGAAGATAATTAAAAACATTGCAGGAAACCACAACAATGCTTAACACCTTCCATGAAAGAATTAGTCAAGAAAGAATTCATAAAACTTCTTGATGCTGGTTTAATATTTCCAATATCTGATAGTCAGTGGGTTAGCCCATTGCAAGTGGCACCTAGAAAGGGTGGAACCACAATATTTGAAAACGAAAAAGGAGAATTGATAACCATAAGAATAGTTACTGGATGGAGAGTTTTCATTGAATATTGGAAATTGAATGATGCCACCAGAAAGGATCACTTCTCATTACCCTTTATTGATCAAATCCTTGAATGATTGGAATGATGAGATTACTATTTTTTATGGATGGATACTCAGGATATAATCAAATAGAAGTGACACTAGAGGATCAAGGGAAAATTACATTTACTAGTCAATATGGTACATTTGATTATCAGATAATTCCGTTTGGAATGTGTAATACACAAGCCATATTTCAATTATGCATGATGGAAATGCTCTATGAAATGATTCAAGAGTTCTTGGAAATATTCATAGATGAATTCTTTGTGTATGGGGATTATTTTGATGATTGTCTGAAACATTTGGATAAGGTTTTGGCAAGGTGTGAAGGAAATAATATGTTGCTTAATTGGGAAAATTCATACTTCATGGTACAAAGTGGAATAGTTTTAGGTCATAAAATTTCAAAGAAAGGAATTGAATTTGACACCACAAAGATTAGTACAATCTCTGAGTTACCCATGCCTACTTCAGTTCATTCAATTTGAGGTTTTCTTGGGAACATTGGATTATATAGACACTTCAATAAGGATTTATCTATTATTTCCTGACCCCTTACAAACCTATTGGGAAAAGATTTCACATTCCACTTTGGCCCTGAATTTCAGGAAGCATTTAAATTATTAAGGAAATGTTTGGTTGAAGCCCTGATTATGATTTCACCAGATTGGGAGAAGCCATCCGAGTTAATTTGTGACACCCGTGACTGGGTAGTTGGTACTGCCTTAGGAAAAAGAAAAGAAAGGATCTTTAGGCCAATATACTATGATAGCTACACTTTGAATGAGGCTCAACATAATTACACAACAACTGAAAATGAGCTTCTAGTAGTTGTCTTTGCTTTAGAAAAATTTCGATCCCATCTATTGTTCTCAAAAGTCACTATCAATACGGATCACTCTGCCCTGCGGTATTTGATGACCAAGAAAGATGAAAAACCCAAACTCATTCGATGGATATTGTTACTTCAGGAATTTGACTTTGAATTCAAGGAAAAAAAGGGAACATAAATTTTTTTTTGATCATTTATCAAGCCTCGACCATGACATAAGTGAAATAAATGTCGAACTAATCAATGAAACATTTCTCGATGAACAACTCTATTCCATTGAGATAATAACACCCTGGTATGATGATTTTATGAACTAATTATCTTCAGGCATGATACATCCAGATTTTTCAAAGGAGCAGAGGAAAAAAATTGAATGAAGCACACCATTACTACTGGGATGATCCTTTACTTTTCAAATACTGTGTGGATGGAATGATAATAAGATGCATCCCTAAAGAAGAAGTTGGTAGTGTTTTGAACCTGTGCCATACTAGAGAAGCTGGAGGACACCATGGGATTCATCAAACAATCGGGAAAGTGTTACAATGTGGTTTTTACTGGCCTACCATGAATCATAGTATTCATGAATTCATCATTAATTGTGATAAATGCCAAAGAACTTAGGGTATAAGCTGGAAGCAATAAATGCCACAACACTCAATCATGGGAATTGAAATTTTTGACATATGGGGAATCAAATTCATGGGTCCTTTTCCTAAATCTTTTGGGAAATCATATATCCTTGTCTGTGTGGACTATGTGTCAAAATGGATGGAAGCTGAATCATGTTTAGAAAATACTGCTCAGGTCATCATCAAAATTTTAAAGCCACACATTTTTACCTGGTTCAGAATTCCAAGGCTGATCATCACTGACCATGGTACCCACTTCAATAATGTGCTGTTTCAAAATCTAATGACTCTCCATTGATGCCAACACTACATTAGAACCCCATACCATCCATATAATAATGGCCAAGATGAGGTTTAAAACAGGGAAATTAAGGGTATTTTAGAGAAAACTATAAATACATCTAGGAAGGATTGGGACACAAAACTTGATGATGCAATTTGGGCCTAAAAAACTATATACAAGACACCTATTCTAATGTCCCTGTATCGCTTGGTCTTTGAAAAAACTTACCACATACCTATAGAACTGGTACATAAATCTTATTGGGCTATGAAGAAACGAAATTTTGATTTCAAAACTACCCAAGAGAAGCATTTTCTATAGATGAACGAACTAGACGAGATGAGGAGAGAATCATATGACAATTATTTGATCTATAAGGAGAAAACTCGAGCCTGGCATGATAAACAGATTCAACAAAGAAATTTTTCAGCATGCACCAAAGTTATCCTCATCAACTCATGATTTCGGATCATGGTAGGAAAACTCAAGTCAATGTGGTCGGGTCCTTACACTATCACAATTGTTTACCCACATGGGGCTATCAAAATTTCTGATGGGAAGATTCCTCCATTAAAATTTAATGGTCAACGAATTAAACTTTACCAATCATTGGATACAATAGGCATCATTTAAGAACTACAATTACAATGAGAAGTTATCAGTCTGGATGAAGACGTTAAACTTAGCGCTGATCGGGAGGAAACCCGACTGATTCTTCATTACTTGTTCTATGTTTTCCTACTCTCTATCTATCTATCCATCTCTTTTTGTGAATGCAACTAAAATAAAAAAATTTCTAGCTCTTAAGACTCTTTTGTGGTCATCGATGTGCTTTTTCCGTCTCCATATGACTTCGTATGATGGATGACTCTGCATCTGGCTAATATCGAGCGCCAGCTTGAGGATCTTTCATTAGAGATTTGTGCTCAGTATCCGTCACCACCATGAAAAGCATAGATTCCTTTCCTTATACACCAGATTTACGCTCACTACGCTCAGGATGTGTTTAATCCCACTAAGCGTCCCCATGAGATCGATGAAACAACCACTAGTTCTTGCAAGAGGTAGAGGAGTTCTGAGTTGATGGACCAAGATGATTGACCATTGTCTATCCTTTTGGCTGAAGACGTAAAACTTAGCGTTTATTGTGAGGCAACCCATGTTCTAGTTTCATTTTTTCCCTTTGTTCTTTTACTTGTTATAGTTTGTTTGAGGAAATAAAACATGTCATGTGTGGAAAATTTTTAGCTACTCGTGATATTTGTGTGCACTTGTCAGTCTCCTGAATATCTGCTTCCATTTACATGATCATTGGTGTTATATTTATGATATGATGTGGGTACGTGTTGTCCATGTTTAGATTTTACAGGAACATCATTTTGGAGCTTCATTGGTTACAAACAGACTCACCTTTTCTATCAGCTCTTACTCAGGGAAGTGTTTTATATTTTATGCTTCCAAACACACCATTAAGAAAAACTAACATTCCTGTCATTGATGAACCCACATGAAAGCCACTACATTTTTGTCGTAACATAGTCGAGGGCATACCACTTGTGTCCCATGGCAGTTTGATCACCTGATTATTTTTTGGAATTTTTTGATCATTGATCTCATGACTTAGATGATTTCTGATCTTATTTTATGCTTCGAAAATGTTTTTAAAAAACTTGTATATTTTTGAGACACTTATTTTCACTCATACTAATCTGTACTATCCAACATTAAATACCCATGAGGTCTCTGGACCATTTTACATCATCTCCTTTTTCTATTTTTCTTGAGGGAATCTCAACCATGTTTTTTCTTCTAGAACTTTCCATGTTTTTCCATCAAAGTGATAGGAATCTTGAATGTTGCACTAAAATGATCGAGGCCTATGTTTTATTATTCAGCCCTATTGACCCACTGATCCACCCATACATTTTGTCCATCGTATAGCCCTTATAATCCATGAAGAAGCCTTTTTTATGGGCCCAAGCTAATACCCTTCCCTACCCATTTCTTGATTTTTTGCATGATAATTTTCAATATAAGTGTGGGGGAGAGATTTACTCATGGAGAGGGTTATTTGAGGGGTAGTGAGTTATTTGATGCACATGGATTGACATTATCTAATCCTTATCATATGAGTTATTTTCCCCAGTATCCACATTCATTACATATATTTTGATAATGGAATATATATATTTTTGGTTCCAACAATGAGTATATTGGTGGTCATTACGCGGTGACCCTCCCTTTTGGGGATACCTATAAAAGTGATGATCCATTACTCAAAGAGCTAAGAAGTTTTCTATATAACCTACTTTCACTGAGATGTTACAACATATACGCTACTTGTGTACCATTCCTTGGTATTTTTTTCTAACATTTATTTTCATGGGGTTTTAGAGTTGATACTCACCAATTTTTCCTATCCATATTATTTGAGTGAGTTGTGTCTAAAAAAAAGAGATCGAAACATTGGATTATCATATGATTGGGGAAAATAAATTTTTTTAAATATGGGGAAGTGGGAGTTTGATAAAGATATTTGTATTTACATTTATCTTGCATTTATTTCAATATTTAACCCGCCTTTTTACCAAAAATATGTCATTTTTTATATAACCCACCATCCCACAACCTTAGAGACATTTGAACATCTTGTAAAGTCCTTGAGATTGGTGCATTCTTTTGATTTCCATTAGTGGATATGTGAAATTCATGGTAAACCTATGGTAATCATGAAAGTGTATGAGAATTTATAAAAACTTTGATCAAATTTTTTTGAGCGTTGAGAGTAATGGAAAGGTAGGTCACATGATAAATGAGTGCACATACTTATTTTGGAAATACTTCCAGTGAAAGATTTTTTTTTAAAATTGAAGTTTTAAATGAAGCATGATATTTTATGAGTAAAAGAGATTGAAAATTATGAACTTGTAATTTTGATGTTTGAATTTTTCTACAGGTCCACTTGTGTTTTATTTCTGATTTTTTTCCCTAGAGTGAAAACCTTTAAGTGTGGGGTATTTTATGTACATGTATTTTACAAACATTTTTAAATTTAGTTTTTTTAATTTTCTGACTACTTCTTGTGTTTTTCAGTTCTTTTTGTAGTATTTTAATATTTTAGTTATTTTTTATAGTTTTTAGTAAATTTTATATTAATATCAGTTATTTAATTTTAATTTTATTTTTTATTTTTTAGCTTTTATTTATAGTTTAATTAATATTAGTTATTATTTTTATTCTTAGTTTATTAATTACTTATATTAACTTGTCAATATAATATTTATATAACTCTTCTTATTATTTATTTTTACTAATTATTATTATTACTATTATTATTTTATTTAAATTTTAGATAACTAGATTTTTAATATTTAAAATTTGAATTTGAGTTTCAAATTTTCAATTTTATTTCTTGTTTTCTTTTCCCCTATCTCCCTCTTGACCTACGCCCCACCTATCTCCCATTTTTTCTCACCCGCCTACCCTCTCTTCTCTCTCCAATTAGGTGCCCCTACCTCTATTTCACTCCTATTCCCTCACCTTGCCCCTAGATTTCCCCATCACAGCCCGCCTCACCCTCCTAACCTCGCTACCCCGGCCGCCCCAGCCCCTTGATGTTCCCCTCCGCACACCCGCATGCCCCTGCGCTACCCCACACCCTGCCAAACCCACCGCCCCCCATTCTCCGCACACCTGCTTTCCCCTGCGCTACCCTTCCACCCCATCGCACCCCCTTCCCCACTACCCTATTGCCACTCTCACCCAGACCCCCTAACCACCGGACCCCTGCTACCCTCTCCCACTCTCACCCAGGCCGCCCTCCGTCACCCGCCGGACCCCCGCTTCCCCGCTCCTGCTCTCACTTACAGCGCACCAGCCACCGCCGCTTGAGTAGCCTCCGCAGGTCTCCATCACCATTATAAGGCACACCTCACTCTCTCAAGCTGCCTCTATATCACGCCAAACCAGGATCAAACCTACCTCCGCTATATCGCCAACATCTTCCATTCTGGTGGGCATGCCATTGGTGCGTGACGTCATCACGTGCCGATGGTTGGTGCGTGTGAAGAAAATAAAGACTGGAATGATTATTTCTTTGGTAAAATTGTGTTATTTCACATGACGTATCATTTTATTACCACGTTTATTCTTTCAGTCATGATGTTAGGGTAATTTTCTTAGTTTCAGGGTGTTGGTCGAGTAATTAAAGTTATTGCGCATGCCATGTAATGATTTTATTTGATGATAAATTGTCAATTAAATTTATTTTAATTGAATATTTATCTGTTTAAATTATTTTTGCACTAAATTAACTTCTCAAATTGAAACTGGACATTTTAATAATATGTTCACGCGGCGGTCTGAGAAGGTAAACCGTGTTGACCTAATGTAAGTGCAAATTGGTGATGCAACTTGGTGAGAAACATGTTGTGTCATTTCCCTATGTAGTTATGTACTTGAATGAGTTTTATAATTTATTTATAACACCAGAGAATGGGAACTTAAATAAATTATAAATTTAAATTGTGCATATAATTTTTTTTATATTTTCAGAACTGACGATAATTAAGCAGAATAAATATTTAATCACATAAAAGAATACTTTGCATGGATGCGTAGAAATTTAATTGCAACATCAGTATCCCCGACACATTTTTTTGATATAGATTCCATCATCATTTTCAATTATAGTTTTATTTATTTTTTTTGTCTTATCACCTTTTAGTTTAATTAAAATAATAAAAAAAAACTCAAAATAGAAATCCCTTCAACTTTTGTTCGTCTAAACATTTTCCAACGGATTTTTTTAGTGAACTAGATTTTGTGCTCTCTGTGGTTTGACTTTGCACACCCCATTTATGGTAGCTGGTTGGTTATAAAAATTTGAAAATTGGACACACTGTGACGCACGTACCAGGAAGAAACTCATAACTAGTAGTGTTGCTTGGGTCATCTGTCTGAATGGTTTAAAAATAACCCCAACCACCCATTCAAAGACCTCGATGATGAATATGTGTTTCCCATTAGTCAGGTAGAAGACATCATCTTATATTTAGATTTGTTTCCACTGATTTTTATAATATCATCCACACCATTTAAAACAATGAGCATCGAATAAATCTTTGATTTCTCCATTGGTGGTGATTCCTCAAATAGAAATACTCCAATCCTTTCCCGAAAACTTTAGTAGGCCACTAATTCATCAGATGAACCTATGGAAGTCATGATATCACTATTGAAATCCAGTTCTCATGAAATTGACCTTTCTCTTAAACTTAATGATCCCCCTTCATCTTTCATCCATCCGTAAATGGACACAAAGTAAAAGGAATAGGATAAAGTAGAAGCGAGAGAAAATGAACCTGGATATACTCCTCTATCATTTGAGTAAAGATCATCCACCACTATGGATGAGATATAATAAATAAATCTAGGTAAAAATAAGGATCCAAAACAAATGTTGATTAGTACATCTATTCCCCTTGACGAATAAGATATTTACACCACTTTTTTAAAGGAGAATCGGGATGTGTTTTTTTGAATAATAAAGTGATGATAGGAATTGATTCTAATGTGGTTCCCCATCACTTAGGATTTCTATGTGACCACTGTGGTTACAAGAAAGTAACTAGAAAGAAACATCTAACTTATGCTGTTAAGGTTGAAGATGAAATTGAAAAACTTGTGAAAGATGATTTCACTCGAGAATTACAATACCCAAAATAGATTTCCAAAATTATACCCATATTTAAAAACAATTAGATGATTAGGGTTTGCATTGATTTCAGAGACCTCAACTAGCATTGTACAAAAGATAACTTCCCGATTCCGATTATATAACTTGCGATTGATGCAAAAATTGGATACCAATCCCTCTACTTCATGAATGGCTATTCAAGGAATAATAAAATTTGAATAAACCCAAAAGATGAAGGATCCATTGCCTTTAGGGCCTTTAGGGAGTATTATTATATCAGTTGATGCCTTTCATTTTAAGGAGTGTTGGCACGACATATCAACATGGCCTGCATCAGATCTTCAAACCCTTTGTGGGAAAAATCATCCAAGTGTTATGTTGATGATTTTCTAGTAAAATCACAAAAAAATTTTGATTACCTTATTGATTTTAAAATTGTTTCAACATATTTTGAAAAAAAAATATGAAAATAAATCCCTTGAAATGTGATTTAGACGTTACTTTAGGAAAATTTATTGGATTCTTAATATTCCATTGTGGCATAGAAGTTTACCCTAAGAAGACAAAGAAAATTATTGGTATATCACCTATTTAAAACCTTAATGATTTTATTGGATTTCAAGGAAACCATGACTACATTAAACTATTCACGGACTACTTCATATGTAGGTTTCTTCCCTTTACCAGATTGATGAAGAAAGGGGTGGTGTTTTAGTTGAATGATGACTGTCTAAAATAATTTTATGGCCTTAAGAAATATCACTTGATCTAACTAGTGTTGATGATTTCAATAAAAATAAATCCTCTCATCCTGTTTGTGACTTTTCTAGAATGATTTTTGGGTGCTTTCCTCATGCATAAAAATGATGTGAGTAGTGAAAATAGCCTTTATTATCTCATTCAAACTGTGCTTGAAACTCAGACTTAGTATTCAAGTATTGAGAAGAACTGTATGGCATTGATTTTTGAAAATTAAAAATTAAGGAATTATCTGCAGCACCACAAGGTCTATTTGATATATTGAAATGACTTGATTAAATATATCCTCACTTTCCCCATGTTTAATGGAAATTTAGGGAATTTGGAGGTCATTATGAAATAGTTTGACATCTATTTCATACCATAGATGGTGATAAAATGGAAGACTATAGAAAATTTCCTGGTAGAAAATCCCTCTATGGAAGAAGTACCGATGAGTACCAAACTTATAGATGAGTAAGTATTCTCCATTCAGGACTATAATCAAATGTGGGAAATGTACTTTGATGGTGCATACAAAATACCAACTAGAATGAGAATTAAAGACCCCAAGCTAAAACAATTTGGGTTGGTAATTGTTCTTATTTCACCAAGAAAGGTGGTTGTACCTTACTCATTTCTGCCATTAGAAGGATTCAATAATAATGAGGTAGAATACCAATCCATCATTATAGGATTGGAGCAGTTTTGAAAATATCATTGACTCACTTGAGAATTAAGTGATTTCAAGTTGGTAATGAAGAAAATCAGTGGTGATTATGCCATTAGAAAAGAAGATATGAACCCATGTTTAATTATGTATGAGGGTTGATGAAAAAATTATCCTATAACCCAACACTAACTCATGTTCCATGTTCAAAAAATTCTTAGTAAAATACATTGGAAAATGATGCTATAACCTTGGCAGATCCGTACTGGGATAAAACAGTCATCAGCATCGCCCATCGTAGAATAATATTTTTATTCATTCAATGTGGAATGGAAGAGATCAATGAGATCAATTCTACCCCTAAACTAGATTATTATACAAATGGGTGGATGGAATCTATCCTGGAATACCTATGAAATGGGTCCTTTCTACCAGATAGAGATGGAAAAGAATAGATCCAATGATGGGTGGTCAATTTCATCCATTATGATATCCCATTTCATTAGAAGGTTCTTTACAATAGAAGATTTGATGGAATTATCCTCCAATGTTTTGATGGAGAGGATATGAATTTCACCATGGAGGAAGTTAATGCTAGAATTTGTGGTGCCTATAAGTTAGGAACCAAGCTTTTTCATAAAATCAAGATGCTTGGATATTTTTAGCCTTTGATGACTTTGGATTGCACACAATTTTTCAAAAAGTGTCATTCCTTCCAAGTACATTCTAAACTCATCCATCAACCCCAAAGTTTCTATATACAACTAAATACTCCTAGTTGTTTGATGTATATGGAATGGATGTTGTAGGTCCATACCCTCTAGCTATGACCAAGCAGTTTATGTTCATCCTTATTGCTACTAACTTCTTTTCTAAATGGGTTGAGGTGATACCTCTTAAGTAAGTTGGGACCAAAAGTATCATCAATTTTGTGAAGTCAAACATTATCACCAGAAAAACATGTACTCAAAGGTTTATGGAATAGAGGTAGTGCTACCCATAGAGGTCCAATTTCCCTCACTATGAGTATCTATCTATGAGAAAATCTCAAATGATATACAATCACATAAGTATTTTTATGAGTTATAGTGAATTCAAGAGAAAATGCTATATACCCTACATTATTTGGGAATATACCAGAACACTACAAGAAAAAAGTGTTTTAGCAGTTGTTTTTCATAGTAGTTTAAAAAACCACCGCTAAAGTTTTTTAATTTTTTTTAAAAATATCTTTTTAAAAAAATCAATTTTTTAACGGTGGTTTTTTAAAAAAACCGCCGCAAAATTTAAGAAGATTTTAAACAAGTATTTAATTTTTTATTTTTTATTTATTATTATTTATTATAATTTACAATCAAATATAATTTATTATTGATAATTTTATATATTTATAATGTGTAAATTAATAAATATTTTTAATTATTATTTAATAATATTTTTAAACTAAAAACAAATCATCAATTAGTAGAAGAACAGACTTCGGAATCAAATAACCATCACAATTGATCAGACAGTCCATTTCAGCTCTACAACCAATCAAATCAAATTTTATCAAATGAGAAAAAACCAAGTGATATTTAAATCATGTGATAATCAAAGGAAAAAATATATTAAAAAAATAAAATCAAAAATCAAACTCGAACTTCAAACGACCATAACTTTTAACCCGGGTGTCCGTTTGGGCTCTACCATATATAAAATTGAAGCCTACAACGAGTTCTATGCCACTTAGCTCTGGTACCAACTATTTGAGTATTGTACCCCTTTTTATTTTTCTAGAAAGGCCCAGAAGGCCTCCAAAACAGAGGTTTTAGTTACTGACAACGATTTCTTAAAATTCAAACAGTTTTAACTTTCGATCGAGGTGTCCATTCTACCTGTACCATATATCATATCGAAGTTCATTTCACGATCATCGATTTGACTGGTTGTGGCACTGAAAAAGGAGTATCTGATCATAGTTTTTGGCCATTTCAGCGTTTTTAGGGTTTTCAGAGGCTCATAACATTTTATGATTTATTGAATTATTGAATTATTGAATTATTTATTTATTTAATATTAATTAGCTAATTAATTAATTATTTATCTATTATTTATTATTATTTATTTAATATTATTTATTTATTTATTTATTTATTATTATTTAGTTATTATGTGCACATTAATTATTAATTTATTTCTAATTTATTAATTATTAATTATTAATTAATATTTTATTTTTCATTATTTATTTATTTAATTATTTAATTATTAATTATCAATTATTCATTATTTTTTAAATTATTAATTAATTATTAAATAATTTATAATTATTTATTAACTATAAATTATAAATTATTAGTTATTAGTTATTACTTATTATTTATTATTTATTTATCTATTTATTTATTTATGTATTTATTTATTTATTATCCATTATTTATTATTTATTATTTATTATTTATTCTTTCTTATTTATTAATTTATTTTCAATTTACAAAATATTAATTTATTATTAATTTATTATTCCTTTATTATTTATTTATTTATTTAGTATTATTGATTATTTATTAATTAAATAATAATTTATTATGAATTATTTATTAAATATTAAATATTTCATATTTCATATTAAATATTAAAAATTAAATATTAAATACTAATTAAGAATTATTAATATTATAAATATAAATTATTAATTATTAGTAATTATTAATTATTAATTAATTAATTAATTAATTAATTATCTAATTATTTATGTATTTATTTATTGATTGATTGATTTATTTATTAATTATTAATTATTAATTATTAATTATTATTTATTTACTAAATATTAACTTATTTTTAGTTTTTTATTTATTTATTATTTATTCAATATTCATTATTATTCATTATTTATTAATTATTTATTAATAATTTATTAATAATTTGTTAATTTTTTATAAATTTTTTATTATTAAATATTAAATATTAAATATTAAATATTAAATATTAAATATTAAATCTTAATGATCAATTATTAATTATTAGTTATTTTTAATTATTTATTATTAATTATTAATTATTAAATATTTTTATTAACTATTTATTATTTATTATTTATTATTTATTATTTACTATTTAGTATTTAGTATTTATTATTTATTTATTTTTTTATCTATTATTTATTAATTTATTATTAATTTGTTATTTGTTTATCATATATTAAATTATTTTTTAAGTAATTTATTATTTATACATTACTTATATATATTATATGTTATATATTATATATTATATATTATATATTAGATATTATATATATAAATTATCTATTATATATTTTGTATTATATATAATATATAATATATTATGTGTTAGATATTATGTATTATTTATTATGTATTATATATTATGTGTTATATATTATATGTTATATGTTATATGTTATATATTATATGTTATATATTATTAATTATTATTTTTTGATTTTTGATTTTTGATTAATCAATATTGATTAATAATTATTTAGTGTGTATCTATTTGTTATGTATTACATGTTTTTTTAATTAATATATATATGTATAAGTATATTAAATTTGATTTATTGACCACATGAAGAGCCTGTTTGAGTGGTAAATTCTTTAGAGAATAAGCAAGAGGTAAGGGATTCAAATCTCACCCAATGGAGAATTTCTTTATATGACATGGGCACGTGCATGGACATGGACTTGTGCATGGACATGGACTTGTGCATGGACATGGACTTGTGCATGAAGATGGGCATGTGCATGGTAATAATAAATAAATTAATAAAATAAAATAAAATAAAATATTAATAAATAAATAAATAAATTATGAAAATAAATAAATAAATAAATAAATAAATAAATAAATAAATAAATTACGAAAAAATAAAAATAAAAAATAAGTATATAAATTACGAAAAAAATAAAAAAGTAAATTAATAATATAAAAATAATACAAAATTAAAAAATTAAAAAAATTAAAAAAATTAAAAAAATAAAATAAAAACGATTTAGCGATGTTTTAAACCGCCGTTAAAAAACCATCACTAATTATTTCCCAACACACAATTTAGCAGCAGTTTTTCAAAACCACTGCAGAATGATTTAGCGGTGGTTTAAACCGCCGCTAAATACAAAATTTGGCGTAGTGGAACTAGATAACACGATCCTTCAAAAATAAAGTTTTTCTCTATTTATTTCTTCTAGAAGAATTGGTTTTGTCTCTAAAGACTCCAAATATACTAGGGGAGGAACCCCCAAAGCATGAAACTATGTGGGAATGACCTTATATAATACATAAATTATATCCCACTAGAGATTACTCATTAATCACAATGGAGAGGGAACACACTACATGCCCTACCAATGAAATATTTCTCAAGAAATACTTCATGTGAAAAATCCAAACCTTCATCTTTATCATATGACATTAAATTGCATTGATTTTCTTCTTTCTTGTATGATGTTAAACTACATAGTATCATTGGTCCTGTATGAATTAAGTTAAAAGGAACATACTTAATCCACATTACAAGATGATAAACTACATGACATTTGGTCCAGGATACATGACCATAGAAGGTACAACACATGGTCCAATCGTACGACCTAAAACCACAAGACACCATAGTCTATGTTGTAAGACTAAAAAAATGAAAAGATTAACATACTAGTCACAAGAAGTAAATCTATATGACAACATCCCTTCCACATGATGTAAAATGGAATAGTTAATGTCCTTATTAAATGATGTAAAACTACATAACATTTTGGTCCATGCTTGAGAAGATCAAAAACTTTGGTGCCAGTCTTCTACCACACCTCCATTTTAGAAATATGTGTAGATTGATTCTCATATCAAAGGGATATGTAGTGATTCCTAGAACTTATGTCCTCAAACCAGACATGAAGTAAAGAAAATACCCCCTCTCCTATATACAAACAATGATCTATGTAGGGAATTTCACACTCTATGGACAATTTTGATTCAAAATGTTTTCTTTGTGCTTGGGCACATTCCTTTTTCACATCATACTCCTTGTCCTGGATGAATTCGAATCTATACAAAATTTCTCTATAAATCGGTGATAGAATGTTAGATTCTTGATGAAACCATTATTTTGAATATGCATAATATGCCATAATTTGTATTTTCACAAGTCTCCTTCAAAAGGATTGTCAACCAAAGGAACATTAGTTATCAAGAGACAACTACTTTATATCTATAATCCCCGTAAATATCACGTTGAAAAATTCTTTTTGAACATTTTATGCAGTCATTCTTTGTATACTTGTATCATATCACATCTCATAATCTGGTAACTCTTAATATCTTGGTTTAAATTTTCCTTCCTCATGCCTAAAGAATGTCGGAACATCCATGACCTGAAGAGCCTTATACCACTCACCATTTCCATGACATTGAGTAACCTTCATCCTTTTCCCCTGAAGTTAAACGACATCACTTCCCAGAACTATGTATGGATTTATTCTCATTGTACTGAGATAGATAGAAATTTCAGGATCTTGCATCCTAGTCTATTCACCACGTGATCAAAATGGCCATGTTATTTATTTTTATCACCTTTTTATGGTGAAATAAAACTTTTCAACTCCTTGTTTATAACTTTGAGCATAGATCACCTGGGTGTAAGATTTTTGGTAAATGCTTCCCCGCATGATCAAGGCATATCAGTTCATGTTAGGGTTAACATGGTCCTATATGCAATACCTTAAAAGTTACAACAAACATCTATGTCACATGATGTTACAATACATCTTTGGTGTCACTTTCATGATGCTAAATTGTGAATTTCCATGACAATCACCCGGCAGGACAACAATGCTAGGTGTTGGTCTCCCATCACCCCTCTTTCTAAGAACTATGTGTGGATTGATTCTCTTTTTGACAAGATTTGTAGCAATGCCTAGATTTTACCTTCTGGTATAACCACAATATAAAAATTCCCCCATTCTCCTATGTATGAACCAAATATGGATAGGAGGGCCCAATATGGGTTCTCACCCCACTCATGAGTCTGTATTCAAAGAAAAATACATCCTCTCTACAAAAAAACCAATCAGTGTAGGGAATCTTTCCCAGAAGTATGTGTATATTTATTCTTACTTTTACGAGATATATAGAGATACCAGGACCCTATGTATTGATCCCAACTATAATATAAAAAATCTATTTTCTATGTGCGGTTCAAAACTACTTAAGAAAACTTTTCCCCATTCTTGGGTGATTTTGACATGAAATACTCCTTCCATACTCATGCACCTTCTTTACCCAAATCATACTCTATGTCTAGAAAAATTTCGATATCCATAATAATTCCTTGGCCATCAGTGATATAATCTTATATTTATGAGGAAACATCTATTTTAACTAGGTATAATATGCCCCAGTTTGTCTTTACATATGTCTCCCTCAAAATTCTTGTCAACCATAAGCACATTCGTTCTTTATAGAAAGGTTTTCCATTATTGTAATATTTGACAACAATGTTTAAGAGACCACTTTTTGAACATGGTACATGGTCACCCTTTGTTTACATATCTCATATCACTACCCTTAATATGAAATTACCCAGATTTTAGCTTATAACCTCCCCTCTTCATTCATAAAAGATGATGGAACATTCTCAGTTAGATCACCATGGAATGAAAAATCAGTAATCATTTTTTCAAATCCATTCAACCTTAAAATATAACAATCATACGTCCCCATAACATGAAATTACACTGTGCTTCCAATGTCCTTTTCATAATGAAATTAAACTATATGACACTTTTCCAAGCTATAGGACATTAAACTGTAAGGCATGGTTCTCTTCATATGACCCTAAACTATAGAACATCTAATTACTTATATATTTACATTAAAATATGTGACAGAAAATCAATTCTACAAGACATTACCTACATGAGGGATATATCCATGAAATGATATCTTTTGAGACTCTCATTATTCCAATCCCATACCAGAATGAAATATAAAAATTCACTTCCCCTATATATGAATTTGATCTATATAGGAATCCCTCCATTTATCAAGGATTCATTGGTTACGGATGTCAGGCCCAATAATGATTCTTTATCAAAATCAATCATTTACCTCCATTAAATATGATCAAGGAAAAAATTCCACCAAATGTTATCTTTCATATACCCCCATGTGAATTTAAATTATTTCCAAAGTTTACTCTTGTTTTTCACACGGAGTATGACTCATGTTAACATATAACACCTAGAGAATCACTTTAATTATCACAATTTAATTTCAATATTCTATTAAAAAAACATAAAAATTTTTACCCATGGAATAAACATAAAATGAAAGCTAAAATTCCACCCCACATGACTCAAAAATCCTATGTTGACCCATTTATTGAGGCCTCTTATGTACATGAGATCTTGACCTATGTAGAAGTATTTGGCACACAAACTATCTATTCCTTATAATTTTATTACCCCATTTCCTATTTATGATTTTTATCCACATAAAATATTCTAAAACATTTTCTCTAGTTAATGGAAACATTCAAATAAAAAAATTTCCTCTCCCTACACAACATATCTACATAGGGAGTTTCATATTCATAGCCTTCAAGCCTTATTTGGGATTATTACTCTCACAACTGTTGGTCAAATCATTTCTAACTAAAACTAAAACTAATTTGGTTAGCCTTAAAAGACCCTAAAATATCAATGAAAAGAGACATAACACTCATCAAGTTGAAACTCAAAAAGGGATACCTAGGAAAAATTTGAGTCTTAGCTCTATAGGTCATATGACCTAAGAAAAAATTAAGATCATTTTTCTATTCCCATTATTTCAAGTTAAATACACTAATATATAAATATAATGTCAAGTAATATAACCCTAGTATTACTATTAAAATTTAAAGGGAAATATCTAATAGAGAGAATATTATTGATAACAAAAACAATTTTTCTTTTCATATGTCAAAAAGGCTGAGGTGCATACAAAAAATAGAGACTCTCCATATAAATGAATATTTTCTCTTATAAAGATTATTCGATAGAATCTAAGATCTAAATAATTATATAATCATAATAATATACCGCTTGACGTAGCTCCAATTTTGTAGCCATTGTTTCTACATCAGCTCATATCACTTCTTTCTTCTCAATAACATCGAACTTGGCCTTCTCTGCCTTACACAAAATTTTCTTCTCTTTATTAGTCACTGCTTAAATATAATACAATTCTTTATGGATTATATCTTTTTATTAATGGAACTATTCCTCCAAGTTTATCTATTATGAAAATTATCTTTGGTGTTGGTATTTTACACCTGCTTTCTCAGAGGCCTCATTAAGAAAAATATTTATGTTTTTAGAAAAATGGTCCATGGATTCCATATTTATGAGTTGAGACTACAAAATTCTCACCCTCTCTCAAAAAATGAATTACCCTTTCAAAATTGTATGTATGGTGCAGTAGTCAAACCCCCCATAACCAATCATAGAGAATATGTAGTACAATTTGTGAAATTTTAATGGCAGAATTGATAGAGGGGTTTGAGAAATCAATTTCCACATAAACTTCCACACTATCTGCTAGGTAACATTGAAATTACTAAGGTTCTCATGGTCTTCTTTATAATATCTCTCAAAATTATGAACATATTTTGGAACCAGGTTAATAAGAGAAGGGTTATCATCAAAATTTTACAAATAAGAGGGTTCTGTAATAGTCGAAGCTAATGCCACCTCAGCTGATTGGAAATTTAAAGTATCTGTGATTTTAGATACATTTACCGATCATCCTAAAATGGGTATCTAGAAATAAATATCACATAAGGAAATATATAAGGTGCTAAAGAAGTTGAGAGACTCACTTTCATTTTTTGAAGCATCAACCTCTACAGTCATCATCACCCTATCTAGGGAATAACAAGAACCCCCTACATATTGTGGGTTGGCCTTAGTAGACAATTATTTCTGGGAGGTAGGCACTATGTTTCCTTGTTCATCTAGTCCAGTAACCTCTATAAGGTCACTCAGAAAACTGATCCTTCTAGGATGATTATCAATAAACATGGAGCTATATTTGGGCTTGAACCTTCCTAGGACCGTGTCACTTATTCCTCCACAATTATACATTTTGAGGGAAGGAGGTCACTCATCCCTGAATATAGAGAATTAAATCCCTCACCCTCATCTCCAACAATGATTTATGTTAGTCTCAAGTCTTAATTTAGTTCATACTTCCCTATATCCATCATTCCCACCCTATTTAGTTCCATAGAAAAAGGGGAAATAGTCTCTCAAACAATTGGCATATCCTGACTTGTAGAACTGATGAAAAACCTTTCACAAGTTGACTCATTAACATGAATGGATATATAGCATGAAAATTAAGGAATAAGGATACAATCATTAATTTTTGTCCCAAATTATATGTGAATTTATAACTTTCTCACTTTCTTATGCCTTGTGATGTCCCATGAAGATAATATCACAAGTGATATATTAGGTGGAGGAGAGGGTAAGAATACTCATGCAGGATCTTTAATCATAGCATGCATATGCTCAACTACCCTGGGAGATCCTTCTTCAATAACCCTTTCACACACAGGAACATCCATTCTAATAGAATTTCCTCCCTCTGTATATTCTGGTGAATGAATGACTAATAAATCACCCATTTATTCCTAAAAAATAAGAGTATAAGGGTTAAAAGATTATATTGGGAGGAAAAATAAATTCTAAATAAGAGATTATGTTACCTCTTTACCAAAATTGACATTTTCCACCGTTTCTACCCCCACCTTTCACACTCATTCATACCAATTGATCCTATATTTGAATTAATTAATGGAGGTTTCCATATCCTTAAAATAAACACTAACCTCTTCAGGATTTTCTCACAAAGAAATTTACTTAGGTGAGGTGATCAGCCTGTATCCAGGAAGATCAATTTACTCTACTTGGAGAACATGCCATATTTCCTTGGAAGAAGTGATCCTAATTGAAGCATCCCAATCTTTACAATATTTAGGAAATTAATTTAAGATAGTGATTTATAATTTAGAAGAGTCCAAACTTACAGGAGGTGTGGGATCAAGTCACCGCACCTATTTCTTTAGAATCCCTGATAACACTCCCCTTGGATCAGGGTGCTTCTGAGGTACCAATTATGAATAAGAAGGCGTGTCACCAAGTTTACATGGAATTGGAAAATATTCCTCATTATCCCCCATGAACCACTTCTTCTATCTTCAATATCACTTTCGTATGGTGTAAATATTCCAAGTACCCGCTCTAAAAATAAAAATTGACCTTATAGAGAATGAATGAAAGTTTGAAGGTCCTGAATGTAAGCTTCCACCAAATCAGGATAATCCTTATAAGAAATACTATCAGGTGAAGATATTCCAACATACCCATTCAGAATAATTTCCTTATCCTAAAGGAATAAAAAAATCCCATCAATAGGAATAGAATTACTAAATATACCCCACTTCCTACAATCCATGGGACATGCATCATTTGTGTGGAAGAACACTTGGGAAAATGACCCGATAGATTGTTCCATGGAGGAGTAACCTATATTTTGAGGAAATGAACCTCAGATCCTAAACCACTTCTTAAGAATATAGAAATAAGGGGTTTGCTTATTGTAATACAATTTCCTAGCCTCACTACCTATTTTTTAGACTCTTTACCCCCTCCGGCCTCAGACACGAGTGAACCCTCAATAATGGATACATGCTTTTCTAGTTATCCATTTGGGTATGAGTATATATAAGCTTCATCATAAGATTTTTCAATACCAGGATTGATGTCTGTTGGAGGAAGTTAAATCCGAGAACCCTTGTCATACCACATGAATATTATAAAAGTTTAAGGAGAAGTCATCAGATCTTTTTCTCAATGTTCACTATTAATCGATGCAGGAAACCTTTTTTGGATGTAATATAATTTATGTGTAATTAAGAAAGGTTAATACCCTACATAGATCATATTTCCATTGATTTTGGAAATCATAACACCCTCCCCCAAGGAAATGAGGTACCCACATCCAGTGTTATCACAAGATGCATTATTTACTGGGGTTCCATTGGGAGTAGAATAAAGGGTGTATAGAAAACAGTAATGATAATTGAGCCGGTAACTTATATCTTATTATCCTATGTTCAACAGGTTAACCCCACTTATGCATTTTAATTAATCCCTAAATTTAATTTTTTGGACCTATTGGCCATTTATGAACTCGTAGCCTCCTATGTGGGCTGCTATCTATCTCCAAATAACTTTAAATGGATCCAAGATTTGGTAGGGTGACTTCCCCTACTTATACATTATAGAAAATGATATATCTTTACCAGTATCATGACCAAAAGATTAATGTTCCTCCTAGTGTCCAATTGGGCCACCATCAAGAAGGTTGTAAATTTGAATCTGGTTCTAGATTCGTGTATCAGTGGTAACCAAATTCTAAAAAACACTACCAAGAAATTTTCAATTTGAACCGATTGGTCAGTATTGTGGGTGACTTGGGAATCCCACTGATTAAAGTAACCTTCCTCAATCATTATACAATAAGTGCCAACATTTATATGGGTGCCAAGATTAGAACATTTCCTTTGCCTCCTTTCATGAGGATCCTGATCGTTTGGTGTGGAAAATACTTGAATTCAATTAGAAAAAGGGACATCTAGCTCAAGGAAGGGCTCAATATCCAAAATATTTTGTGCTATTTTAATAAATCCCCTTATAAGTGGAGGGGTTATCTTAGGTTTATCCCACACTAAAGGAGAAATGAACTCATCATACATTTTCCCCATAACTAGAACCCTTGAGATTATCCAAACATCCTAGAGGCTGAAACTAACTTCACCATGCATTATGTGGAATGTGTTGGTATCTAGGCTCTAACGAATAAGTAGTTCTGGAATAATAGATCAATTTAAATGGAATAAGGTATGATACACATAGGTATCCTCATACAATCCCATAAACTTCAATTTTTCCTTAAACTCTTCTTAGCTCTAGAAAACCCAATAAGGCCATCCTCATTATAGGACAAATGAATCTCCAAGGTGAAGATCCCATTTGGATGACCATCCTAGAATCTCATCGGACATGGATATCCCTAAAATAGAATGATAGAAATATATTTTTGATGTTGGGGCTCTTACTATTCCTCTAATGAAAAAGGGGTGTAATTCAAAACAAATCCCTCGGATTATGTCTCATAGATAAATGACCCCTTCACTGATATATTCACTCAGGGTGTGTTGATGCACTTGATTATCCAAGACAATAGTTGATTTTTCCAACAAGGTGTTTGGATAGGGATGTCTTATGGTATAATGAATCCATAAAGTGGAAGTCTATATGAGATAAGATAATCTCAAGGCCTAACAACCACCAACCCTATTAAATTTTGATGATGTGGGATGACAAATGTTTTACGTTATTGTCAAAAGATTCAACCATGGAATTACTCTTTTCATCGGAAGTGGAAACAACTTATGTAGGATTTATTTCTTATCTTCTACAAAATTATAAAATAAAATGTTGGATACAAACAAGTTTTAAAAAGAATAAAAGTACCCCACATAAAAAATTCTATAAAACCACATATCATGCTATATGGGTCGTGAAGTGATTAATACACTATGAGGAACACTCTATTACTATATGAGAATAAGTCAACCATATGGTAGAATAAATAGTTTGAGGAAGATACTAGTTTTTTTAAAGATATCCTTAATTATGTAGGAGAGTTTATCCACAAAGTAAAATGCTGTGTGAATAGATTAGGAGTAATAAAATTCAAATTAGACCACAAAGTAACTTAGTCACTGCATGAAAAATGAGTCAAGTATGACACCCTATATAGGTGTTTTCCCTTTTATGGGTTGACATACACCATACAAATCATCCTAAAAAGAATTTAGATGGTTTGAATTCTTCCTCATAATCAAATCCTCTTCATGTTGATCAAAGCCCATTTTCATGGGGGTCATTTTATTGGGTCTAGAAAAGTTGGAATGGAAGATCAGAAGGATTTTATGCATTTAGAAGGACTAGAATAAAATTAATCTAGCCACAAAGATTAAAATTTTCAGATAATAGGAGCCATAAAGAAACCCCATATTTTTCATAGAACATTTGTTATATGAGTCTTTGCTTCACATATTTCTCCCTTATAGTTCCCCCACAAATGAAATTTCATTTGTGAGGTGAGGAATGACATGAAGGCCCTCAAAAAAGAAAATTAATTTGCAGGGTTAGGGGTGACCTCTAAGACCCCTAAAAAAGAAAATTCATTTATAGGATGAGGCATCTTCTCCAGCCCGCCTGAAAATAAATTTTCATTTTTAGGGTGAGACGTCATTTCCATCTCCCCTATAAAAAAATTCATTTACAGGGTGATACATATTTTCCATTCCCCCCACAAATGAATTTTCATTTATGTGGTAAGGAATTATCTTCAGGCTGCCTACAAACCAAAATTCTTCATAGGAGTGGAAGGGATGATCTTTGAAAGGGAATCCATCCTAGATTAAGCCCCTAGTATTTCTTAAAGACCATATCTATATAGTTATATAAGTCTCGACCCTGGTTAAGAAAATAAAAGATGATATAGGAATATTATTTCACTTTCTCTCTCTCTCATAGCCCCAACCTCATCCAACAGTAGATGAAGGAGATTGTGTGGTTTGTTAGATATTTTTATTCCTCTTGTTTCTCACATTGAGCATGAATGAAACAAGCCTAGTGGTTTGTGTAGATCATTTTAGAATCATGATAAAAAACCTAATTGGCCTACTATTTGGTGTAATCCCAAAAACCATGCATCCAACATCAAAGTTAGATATTACTAATGAAGAAACCTATTGGTCCTCCTCCATAGGTGTAATCCCCATCTGTTCTGAACTACGTGATCTTTGATTCCCATACAAATGGGATACATAAGAAGCATCCTTGATGTCCAAACCCAACACCCTAGATTCAACCTAATCTTTACTTGGTCATATCCCCAATAGGGTCATATATAGACTAGGAAGATATATCCTTTCTCGGTCTATCAAGACTCTTTGACATAATCCCCACACCAACCCTTGAATAAGAACCTTTAACCTACAAATCCTCAACATATAATGTTAAACTGCACAGGTTTCTCTTTGTCACATGAACTTAAAAGGTTTGATGTGTCCTATTAAGTGGAATCTAACTACGTGGGTTCAGATTCCTTTCATTTGGACATATATAAATCCTTTCTCATGGACTTTATATCGACATCAGAACAACTCTCATATTCCTAGAAGATGATAAATTATAGAGCATCTAATTGTGTGGATTAAAACCAAAATCTTTATAATAAATGACATAAGAATATTTAATCCACATAAAAAATGGTTCCATCGATGGAAAAAATCATATACATACATATTTATCCATAGATGAAAAACTTATATACATCTAGATTATTTTAAAGTCAATACTTGTTAATAATTGATTTTTTATATGAGGGTGACAAATTCTATATTTGGGATTTAATAAAAGATTCAAGAATATGTCTCCAATATACATGAGATTTTATGAGTAGTTAATAATCTCCCCACTAAGGGTGTGATGAGCTTGACCTCCCATCCACTCATCTAGAGTGTTTTTTTATATCTCATTAGATAAATCAAATTGATCGTCTGTTTTTGAAAAATGGGTCAACATCAACTCGAAATAAGTGTAGGCGTGAAATCCATTAGAAACAAATACCTACAGAAGTGGCAGTCCAAATTACATGGCTTAAATAAAATATTTCATTACAATACGTTCCCATGAAATTTATTTTTATAGTTTTATATAATTAGAAAAAAACATTAACTAAAAAAATCATGTATTTTTTAACTAATGGACATGTTTTCCACTATATAAAAAACTACTTAGTCTTCAATATCTCCCAAAAATTCTTCACTTAAGATACCCTTATAGGAACATATTATGTAACCTAGATAAAAAGAAACATAAGAAAGGGGTGAGATCATATACTCAGAAAGGGTAAATATATGTGATAAAAATCAAATATTATAAGTGAGCATAATATGAGAATATGGGTATAATCATGATACATAATAAAGTTATAACCAACAAATAATAGATTATAAATAATTAAATAATGAAAAATTCATGACACCCAAGAGTGTGGAAACATTATCCAACATACATGAACCTTAAGAGAATAACATGAAGATATTTTAGAAATATAGCTCAATCATAAGAATAGAAATCATAACATAGTGGATCAGGTAACACAACCTATTTCCATTAGTGGATCAAGCTTCACTCACTTGTTTCCATTGGAGGATCTAGTTTCACAAACCTGCTTCCCATGGAGGATCAAGTATCAATTCTACTACTATTACTACTAACATTAAATTTTTATTAAAAGACACTTTTATGGAAAAAGTTTGAAACCTTCAAGTTCAACCAAACCTTTAAACACTATAACAAATAAAAAAATTATTAAAAACTAGCTTAAACCTATTAGATGCATTCCCCTTGTATAATTTCTAGGATAGAGCAAATACCTTTTTTTAGGGTCGTCAATGATAATAGATTTAAATTGAGAGGCCATCTTTTCCCATTCTTGTAAGAAATACTCCACTATAATCTTATTGTTGTTAAAAAATATGGTCAAGATTAAATGTTTTTTGTCGATCCACTCGTTTGATCCTTTTTTGTGTCCACTTGAATTGGTCTCCCATTCATTTTTTATACATCCACATCAGAATCATTAATGATCAAAACATTCTCCAACTTCTCTTCCTCAGATTGTATGAGAAGCTCCCATGAAGGATCCATGAACTAACCTCTCCATCCCACTATTTGACATTCTTGTGATCCAAATAAGTCTTAACATCCACAAGGGATATCCCCTACACTTCTTCCTTGAAATTAATTTCCAAGAACACCCCCTCCTCTCTTCCAACTACCCTACCTCTCTGCTAGATTTATCTAGAAAATCACTCTCCTTCACCCCAAATTTATCTATAGGATTGTTTATCTCATAAGGGGACTAATTGAACACCATGGGCTCCCCTGGTTTCTATGACAATATTACCTCCTTCTTTGTGTTTTTAGATTTAACTACAGATCTTATTGTCACTATTTTTAAGAAGTTGGAGTAGTCCTTGTAGGGATTTGGTTTATTTCCCTTATTAACTGGGAAATTTCTAGAGAGAAGAATCCCTCTCTTCCCTTTCCTAGTTCTAGACCTAAAACTCACACACCCCTGGGTATCCTAATCAATGTGCAACCTGGATTATGAATCCAATTATTTATCCCTTGGTTCATAATCCTTAGGATACCTTAAATTATTATGCTTCTTTTTCCATTTTTAAATAATTTTTTGTCAACCTTATATATCGACATTATCCTTCTCATATCTAATCAAAGAAATGATATGACTTTTTAACTGTATAAAAGGTAGTGGAACATGATATATATAAGGCCTTAAAAGTGGAGGATCTATAAACTGATCAAATAAAACTCGAAATAGAGATTGCGGGATAGATGATTTCCTTCTATCCGCACCCCCATATTTTACCACTTTCACAAAAGAGATAGAATCCCTTGGAGGGGGGGGGATCTCCCTAGTCCTAAGATGAAATTTTAGGGATGCCTAAATCCTAATTCAATTTTGTAAAGATATCTATCACCTTTAGAGTTGTAGACACTGAACTCAAACACTTCATTGTGGGATCAATATTTGAGATTCCTTCGATAACTGGGGAAAATGCAATAGAGTTAGTGAAATTCATATTATCCCCCCCTGAACCACTTTTTTCCCTCTCCAATAGGAAGAATATGAATGTCCTAAATTATTGTAATAGATATATAAATTCATCTAAGACTCAAACATAACCAACTTCTTATAGATAAACTCTTCCCCAACCGATATCCATACCCACTTGACTGGGGGTTTTGAGAATTCAACTTCAACACAAACTCATGGGGATATTGGTTGAAAAAAAATAGATGTTCATGAATCAGAAAAAAAATATCGACCAACTAGGTTTCCTAACAAACACATTATTGAGGGGTTTTGAAAAGGAAGTGGTGGTTCAGAAATCCTAACCTACAAAGATGATGTCAGAGTATCCCGATTCATGTGACGATCATTGGTCCATCATAATAAGAAACAATAAGATCCATTAAAAGAAAAATGAGTACTTGACCATGCGATTATAAAATATTCCAAAGATGAGAAGCAGACCATTATGTGTCACCTGTCAATAATGCCGATAGTCTCCCACTCTTGAAGACCCTTGAAAGAAAACATGAAGCAGTCAAAGGTGTCAACTAAAGGCCTCTACGAAGTGAAATGGGTCAACAAGGTCAGATTTAAGAGATCTAAGGCTTCTATAAAATCCAAGGTTGATATTGTGAGTTGAGGAGATCCATTGTGGAGTTTAAGTACTTTATGAATATGAGAAATTATAGGGAAAGGAGGAAGGTAATATGTGTTGGAGAATAGGAGAAAGAAATAATGGAAGGGGTGTCCCTACCCCTCAGATGGGCAAGGGATGGGGGTGGTGACTATCGCCGCTACCTAGGTCATGGCCGGGAAGGGATCCGAGAGCAGTCATGATGCTAAATTTTTCAATTCATTAAGCATCAGTACTCATTTAACTATTATCTTGTGAGATATAAAGATTTAACAAAGCATTGGAGGTCTATATAGGGCCCACCCATCCCTCAAAGATTAACCATATACATGTGTTCTATATAAAATAATATCATAAAGTTCCCATGAAAAGAAAATGGGTTTAATATAACACATCAAAAGGAACCCATGGAAAGAAAATAGGAATCATGTAAATTTATAGTTAAATACCATTCAATCAATATAATATATCATGTGTTATTTAAATCAAATAGATAAATGATATATAGTTAATAAAATAATTTCGCTAATCAATCGATGTATAGAGAATAGTTGAACACCCTTCAATCAATGTAATAAAAAATAGGACATTCATAGAGGAAAGGCATTGGAGGAAAACAATTATGGTTATACACCTAAGATAATTAGGAAAGACAAAGGAAGTGATGGATAATTCTATAAAAAGGAAGGGGAATTAAATAATCCACACAATGAAATAAATTGTATTGTCATAAAAAAACATATCCTCAGTGTAACAAATTAAACTCATAAGGATGTTGGCATTGATGAAAAACAACCTTTCCAAAGATACTTTTAATGGTATCACCCAATAAGGGATAAAAAATCCAATTGTTTTCTATCGTGGGTTAAGTTCCCTAAATTTAAAAAATATATTTTTATTACATAATAAATGATGGTAAATAAATACCAATATTGTAAATTATTTTTAATACAAAAATGAAAATATAGGTGAAAAATGAAAAGATATTTTAGGAAATATTTTTAACATTGACATAAAATACAAACATACATGTCACTTTCGAAGTAGCTTTTGAAAATGTGTAGTGAAATATTTTGAAAACCTTAAATTTTAAAAAATAATCTCTAATAATGGATCATTAAAAATGAAATTAATTTTTTTATATGAAATGTGGATCCAATGATAAAACTTTTGATAATGAAAGTAAAGGAACCTTTTTAATACATTGAAAGTAACTTTGTTGAAAACCCACATTGAAAAAAGTGTAATGAAATCTTATTTGTATTAAAAATTCATTTTCATAAAGGGGATTATAAAATACCATATAAAAAAATATTATGATGGGAGAACACAATCATGGAAAATAAAATTTCAATATGGAACATTATAACTCAAATAAAGGATATTTGAGTTATTGATATCGCTTATGAAAAACATACTTCATGAGGCATGAAACATTTGAAAAGTGTTTTATGTGGTAAAAATTTAAACAATGATATAATACTACATAATAAATAAAAAGGTTATAATATACCAAATTTATATTAAATAATTTTAGGAGAATGATTATAAATCAATGAATGAAACTTTAGTTAAAAAAACTCTTACCACTGGGTAACACATGAGTAAAATTACATTTTTAGAAAATAAATTGATTTATATTTATATATCCCAAGAATTATAAGGAAATAAATTATATAACATTCACATGAAATTTAATCAATATAATATTATACGAAGTAAATATAGTTCCTAATATGTAATACGTCTTAAAGAATTATAATTGAGACCAAGAGAAACCATTATTTTGTTTCCCCTCTTAGTCGAATGCACTCTAAGATCTTGTATAAAATTAATAAATATCTTAATCACATATTTAAGTACATTATTCATGCACACAACCTTTTATAAACTTAATTTATAATTATTATCTACATTTATATTAGTTAGTTCTTATCCACTTTCCTTATTGGATGTGAGTAATCTTGATCATTTTGAACTAGTTTCATATTAATGGTGTTATTCTTAAAAAATCACTAAAATTTCATCATTAATAGATAATAAAGGAACTAGAATGTATTATTTATAATTATTTGTTATTTTATAATTTCATTCTATAGAAGTTTTTATTACTATATTTAAAGTTTAATTTTACGATGAGCATGTTTGGATGATACATAAATAATGAAGTGTGTTTTATTAAATAATGAGTTGAATTTTTTATTAATAGTAAATAAAAACAAATTATTTACTTATTTATATCACATATTACAATAAATTAAATTATCATAGTCATCCATGATATAAATTTATAACATTGGTGAAGTAAGTTGTTAAAGCAACCCAAACAAGATCATACCATAATCAATGGATGATTACGAAGAGTTTTAGTGGAAATATCAATAAAATATAAGAATAATTATCTTATGTAGTGTTTACTAGTGTGTTATATAAAATTTTTAAGGAATTTGATGAATAAGATAACCTATAGAAAGTTATTTCATAGAATTAAAAAAATCATTTTTTCTCTTATAATGCTCTTCTGGATTGTTGAATTTACAACAATTGTTTATTGATTATATTGTTAATAAGTTATCTAATTTTCATTTCTATAACCTTAATTATTTTAAAATAAAATCATATTCATCCATTAATCCCATTTCCATGAACATCTATGTAAGGAAATGATGAAAAGAAAAACATAAATCAATCATCCCATGGTGGTGGTGTCCCACACATATACATGGGTAATGTTTTCATTTTACATAAAATGAGGAAAAGAAGTAATATGGTTTATAATTTAAAATTTTAAAATAATTCATAAACATAATGCTTATATATTAATCTCCCTATTAGGAACATACATGAATGGCAGTTAAGTAAAAATAAAAATGTTCTGTCTTAGAGGTGGTAGTCAAAAAAACGCATGGTTAGTAGTTTAATTTTTCTTAATAGAAAAGGGAGAAGGGTGGTTAATTATTTTAAAATCATTAAAATAAAAAATAGTATAAAAAGTATACTTATATTACCATTTTAATTGTATTATAATTTTAGGAATAAGTGCATGTGATGAAATTAAAATGAGAAAGGGGTGGTTAGAAAATTTTACCTCACTTATTAGATTATATCCTTTGTGGAGGGGGTTAATCCTTTTAGGGATGGTCTTTTCAGAAGACCATAACCTCATTAACATGAATATGAGTGTTTAGGATAGGTTTGGTTAGATTTTGGGATCAAATTATGGGGTTTTGGTGTGAGGATAAGTGATTATAGGAGTGACTATTTTATAAGTGAAAACAGATGAAATTTTTATAAATACCCAAAACATTTTAATAATGGGAAGTCACTATAACACCCCATTATGGACAACCAGGTTTGAACTAGAGTTAAACATGACCTCACATGCACCTAACTATATATAAGAGGATACCATCTAGTAGCAAGGGTATTAGTTTATCAATAAAGAGACTATACCTTATATATCATGTCATATGATCTATAACAAATCACAAACCATATAATCGTACTCATCGTACATGGTAAAACTAAAAAGGATGGAATGAATGCCATATAATAAAATGATATCCCAAAGTGGAAAGCTAAAATAGAGAATAATAATAGATAAATAAATAAATAACAGTAGGGTACTCTAGAGTCTACCTCAGTATTCCACAAGCTCTGTATTCCTCTACTCCATTATCCACCACATGGACCTTTACCTTCTCTATATACCTCGTGAAATCTAATATTAAACTAAAATACTCAAGTAGGATGTGATTATAATAATCAATATGAAACCATTAATACATCCTCAACCAACTGTGTTCAAGTATAATTGGTGCATTTTATAATAATGAAAAATGCATAATAGCATAAAAGAACAATATAAAATTGAGTGTTTATGTGATAACCAAGGAAACACAAACCCCTGACCATAACTTCTTTAGATCCATGCTTAAATATAATAGAATAAGTAGGTAGTCTCCAATACATCCCATGTATGGAGTCCTCATGGTGTCATGTGAGCATGAAACCCGATTTTATCTATCCCTCAAGAGGACCTTGTTACCTGACAACCTCTAGTTGAGAATATCCAGTACTCACATCAACCATGATACCTCGTGGTGCATGGAACTTGGAAAATTACGGCTACCTCAAGTTCATCTTCAACATATCACCATGACTACCTCATAAATCTACTTTTTTACTTAGGTCCCTCATCACCATCATCGTAAGTAAGTGAACTACCCCTCTAAGGGATAGATATGTCATGATGATCCACCTATCATAAGAACCACTAATAACCACCAAGGCATGGTAACGCACATACAAGGTGAGCACACAATTAGGAATAACATATCACTATGACTATATATTAGAATACACATCAAAATGTGATCATAATCAGACATAAAAATAAGAAATACTATTATCACTCATGGAATCAATATCTAAATGGGTCTCATTGGATGCACCCACACCAACTTTTTGTTGCAATAAAGCATGGTATCAAAAAATCAAACACATAAGTAATAGTGTAAAAATATGTGTAAATGAGAGACCAATAGGTAAGTAAGTTTCTACCCCATGTTGTTGAATTCCGCATCAAGGTTCTTTAGAGGTGTTGATATCCAAGTAATGTTGGAAAACCAATTGGAATAACACACACCAATAATTCTCAAGGTCAGTTTCCAGAAAAAAACCCACATTCTTCTAGAAGAACTTATGGAAGATAAGTTCAATAGTGAAAGGTGGGAGCTATTGTGTGGAGGGTGTGCTAAAACAAACACAACAGTATAGGAAAACCCACTACAGTGTATTGGTGTTCAGTAAGAAGGTCACCACAGTGTAAGGAAGACCCCATGGTGCAAGTGTGTGTTGGAGGAAGGACACCATTATTCAAGGGACACTACTAAAACATAGGAGTGTGCTGGATATCACACACCGTAGTGTAGTGGGAGGTGATATGGTGTAGAAGTATGATGGGGAATGAACCAATATGACATAAATGGGTGGACCAAGGTCATGGTGGAATCTATACAACCCTTTGGGTTCCAAAAAGAGAATGATATTAAATGAGGAGGGAGCTTTATTTTTAAGGGAATCCATCAAAGTTTCAATCCACCTGAAGGATCGCCATAAATCCTTAACAATTTTCACATATTCAATTATGAAATTCCTTCCCCTGATTCAAATCATAATAGACTATTTAAGTCTTTATCCCCAAAATATAGAATACTTGTCCAACCATCTATAATTGACATGGAGTAGAGCTCTGAGGAATGTGATGAGCTACTATGACATAACCTCCAATGAGTCATACCTCCATAACCTAGTCTATGGTGAAACTTTACTTGGATAGCCTTTGTTTCAGAATAATCCCTCCTGCTATAGCATGGTATCAAATCCTCATAACCCTTGCAGTGTAGCCATATGCACCATGATGGAGGAGGAAACTCTGTGGCATTGTCCTATTTTCTATGACACAATTACCCCTATTTTGGTATTAGACTTACCAAAACACCCTTTTAAGCATAGAAGACTATTTAAATACATGTAAAAATCCCAAAAAATAGGAGATAAATAATAAAAAAAATCCTTAAATTAAGGGAACATGGTTTCAAGGTTTTAACATTATACTCCTCTAAAGACTTATCATCCTTGAGAATAATTTATAGGGTTCTTGTAGAAATAACTTAGGCCACTAAACTAAAATATAAGCCTCTCAATCCCAATAAGTCTCATATATTTTCCTTTGATGGCACATAATTTTGAGAAGTTGTATCATATTCCATCAAAGACCTTTCTCACTCTAGTATATAATCTACACTGGTCACTTCTCATAAGATTCATGAGTCTCCAACTTAACATCCACACAATCAATGACATGTGTAGGACCAACCATGTATCTCTAGAGCTATGAAACATGAAACATATCATGTGTAACACCCCATGTTTTTAGGGATTTTTTTTCAATTAAAATTTATTTCTTAGATAGATTGAGATACATGAAACATTGAGTTTTAACAAACCACAATATACTATAAATATTATTATTTAAACATGACCACTATAACCTAGGAGTTAAAATTGGTAGTATGAATAAGAATAAACAAATTTTTTAAATTAATATAAATGAAATATATTAATATATAATCAATTAATTTATATTAAAGTATTTATATGATTTGAAAATAATTTTTTCTTAAAAAAATGATTTATATTGCTTTTATGAACAAATAATACAATTAATTTTAGACACTTTTAGAAAATTTATTTGAAAAAAAACTTCATTTTTTTGAACCAACATTGAAAAATTATCTTAGGGTGAATTTAAGTAATTTTTTTTGAATTATATAATTATTTATCCAATTTAGGTCATTGGAATCAATTTCATGTTTAATTTTGATATAATTTTTTTACACTTATGAAAATGTTTTCTTTGGAAAACCTTTTTTTCATAACATCTATGGGTTTAATTTAAAATTAAATCCTACCACTTTAATAAAATAAATTTAGGAAAATTAATTCCATATTTGGAATTAGTATAATTAATATTATATAATAATCCAAACTTAATTTTTTTCCCAAGTAATAGTAAAAATAGTAAAACTTAATTACCGCAACTAAGGTTAAAGTTGGTTTATCAGGAGGTTAAACTAAAAATATAATGGTTAAAATGAAATAAAAGGGTGTAAAATTCTAATTTTATGGACATATTTTGAACTTAACCCATCTAATATTCAACAATTATTCATTTTAAATCCTTTTTGTTTGTCTAAAATGCAGGTTCAACATTTTATTTTAAAAAACTCTAAGTGTGTCCTCTCTCCCACTTATAAAAGGGCACCCTTATCTTATCCTCTTCACACTTAAAAAACCTTTTGGTTTGTAAAATACCTACAAAAATATATTTATTAATTCTATACTTATGTAATAGAGGTATTATTTTGATTATTAAACCCTCCTAAGAAGGATTTTGATGCAAACCTAAGGAGGTTGTCTAAAGAAGAGGTATCGTTCTTAATCAATATTTTTTGTTTTATTTATTCTTCCACATAATTCAAATATTCCTAAAATATGATAATATAATAACATATATGTCTAAAATATACATATAAATTAAAAATTTTATTGAATAACCTATATAGATTTCCTCATTTATCATTGGGGTACCAAATCGTCGATCATGTGTACGAAGGATTACCAGCTTGCGAACTAATGTAATTCATATTCCCTCACCCCTCTCACAATTGGAGATAATAATGAATTTAATTTTTATATATGATATTTATGAAATATTTATACTCTTAAAACTATAATATCAAATCTAACTTCTTACCTTCCAATCTATTGGAAAATGATAACGTCGCTTGTATGTATGTCTGGACTACCGCATCCACGAAACGATATGTTTAATTTTTAATTTTATTTTGAAATGGATGGTAATAAATATTTATTTAATAAATATACATTATATATATTACATAAAAATGATTATATAAATTTTATATATTATTTTCCTTTATTTCATCCCATCTGTTAAAAAAATGGTAATAGTGTTCCTTTATATGTATAACCTATCATGTCAACGAACGATATAATTAATTTTCTATCTATAAATTTTTTGGTTAACTATAAATACATATACAATGAATATATATGATATTTATATTATGGTTAAAATCCTGAATCTGATTAAACTATGATAAAAGTAGAATAATCAAAAATACAAAACCAAAACTTACGTGGAAAACAAAGCTATTATTACTCGAAACATGATTTTTACATGGAATTGTTAATAAATGGTAATAAAGGTTGTAATTAAATCATATATGGTATTATATATATTAATATAGTTATATAATATATTTATAATAAACCTATATTTATTATATAGGAGTTTTTAATGTGTTTAAATAAATCCAAGACCTGATGTAAGGGATTTTCATCTCAAATTGTCTTCTTTGGGGAATAGGTTATGTTATGAACCTACATTATTTTATGAGGTTTATATAAAACCAATTGGAAATTTTATATAATTAATTTATTTAAATTCATGATATTTAAAGTTTAATTTAAAGTTATTATTTAATGGGGATTATGATTCAAATTCTACCTAAGTGGTAAGAGATTTTCATCTCACTTCTATTTCTTTCAGACACATGACATATTCACCAATTTTTTATTTTATGTGATGTATATAATTCCAATTAATGTATAACATCACTTTTAAATTATTCATAATGAAAAATATTTATTAATTTATGATAATATATTCTTTAAACGAATATAATATTAATTCATAGGATTCTAATTAATTATAAATGAATATGAAAACCGATTGAATATAAAAGAAAATATTAATATTGTCTTAGAGTAGTTTTATAAAAGTAAATTAAATTAATTTTTAAGTTATATTATTATAATATATAAGTTATACATTCAATAAAATATTTTTTATATTTATCCAAATATATTTTATAGACTTAAGATAAGAACAAACTCAAATTTATGCAAAAAAACCTATTTTTTTTATAATGGTAGTTTTGCCCCCTTTTAATGGAGAACCCATTTTAAATCCATATTTTGGAAATTTTATATGTTTGATATTTCAAAATAAAATTCAACTTTGAAATAATAACATAATAACTAGTTTAGGTTAAATTTTTGGTATTTTCCTATGAAATTTCATTTTTAAATGAATAGTAAAAATACTGAATTTTAGTTCAAAACTATTTTTTCATCTAATTTATTTATAAGGATAAATTGAATTTTAAATTTGTTTCAATGTTTAATTAGATAATATATTTATAAATTAATTCAATTTTGGTCATTTGAATCAATTTTACATTGAAATTGGATATAAAAACATAGCAAACTTTTGATAATTCGTAATTTAAAAACCACTAGTGTCATCCCATCAGTGGGATTAAATTTAAATTAATTTCTTCCAATTATTTTATTGTAATTTTGAAAAAATTTATTTAATATTTGAAATAAAAATAATTAATAATGTATAATAAGTTCAAATATTTTTGGACAAAAAATACAAGTGAAATTAATTAAAATTAATTATATCACATAAGGTAAAATTAAGTTTGACTAAGGACTAAACCATAAATTTAAGACTCAATATGACATAAAATATTTTCCAAGATCCATTATGTGGACATGTTTGGATCCTATACTCCCTTTTATCAATTTGTTTCCATTATTGGATCAACTTTAAATATGAAAAAATTGGATGGAATTATCTTTTCAAATATTTACAAGAATACAGCTTCTCCTCCACTATAAAAGGCCTCCTCTCCTCCCACATCATCACACCTATCAAGACCTTTTTATCACTTATAATATACTTAAATAAGTTCCCAACATACCATAATTACTCCTATAATATCCCCCCTTGGCCAAAAATCAATCTAAGTAAGCCTTTTGGCATAATCTAAAAGGAGTTACCTAATTAATAAGTAACATCTTCTCTCAAAATCCTTTATTTTATTTTATTTCTCCACCCATACACTCAATTTATTACATGGTTGTATAAAAAACGATAATTATAAATATATTAGTATTTTCTATGCTATGGTTTTGACCTAAAATTACACACACCTCTATCTAATGGGTAACGAACATACTGTTCACTTGTACGACAAACTACCACCTCACTAAATGATGATTGTTCATTTTTTTCTTTTACCCCCTCTCATGGTGTACATTTTGATGAAAAATATATTTATATATGTCATATATTATATTTATTATGCCTTTAAGCTTATTTATTCCTTTCAAAACACATATCTTTTTTACTTTCTATATGGTGTAAATTTGATTATTTTGTTTGTGGAAGTATTCACTACCGACCCCTCAAAGCGACGCGATTCATTCACACACTACATGTAATGTATTAAGGATGGTTTTAGTGAGATTAGATGATATAAATAACATTATAATTATAATTTAATTATATTATAAACATATATACATATATTTCAGTTTATTTACTTCTTTCCAAATGATAATAAAAACAGAAACAAAAATCATGCGTTTGTACGGCTTACCATCTCCATGAACGATGTATTCCATTTCATACTTATATATTATATAGATTATTATAGAAAAAATATAATGAATATAAGTTATTTTTACATCATGTTTTATATTCTTGAATCATGATATAAGTATAAGGACCGATGATATAACAAATTAAGACACATGCAAAGAACAAAGAAAATACTACTCAAAGTGAAACCTTAACATAGGATTGTTAATAATAGGGTAATATAAGGTCATAATGAAACCATATATGGTATTAGATATAATAATATGGTAATATATATTATATTTAAGAAATTTATATTTATTATACATGTGGTTTGAATGAGTACGACGAGTGTCAAGAGACAAGGTAAGGGAAATTTCATCTCACTTTTTTTGCCATGAGATAAATGCCTTATTTACCACTCACTTATTTTGTGTGGTGTATGTAATTACCAAGAAGTTATTATATTTATATTATACTTCTATTTATGGTTAATTACACACCCATTTTATAAAATTCATGTCATGGGGTTTAAGTTTCAAAAATTACTAAATTAGTAAGATAATTTTGTCTCATTTTTCCTTCTTTGAGACTCATGTTTTATTATGAACCTAAATTATTTTTTAAGGTGTATATTATTACATTTTATATGTTATATCACAAATATACTTATTTTAATGATATTTTATGCTTCATTTAATTTTATTTTCTTATCTAGATAGTGTTATCCCATGTTACCAAGTAGTACGAGTTTATTGAAACAATATCATCATATTTTGAGATTATTAATGATTATTATTCCATTGATGAAATATTGTGACCCATATCTCAATAATGCTAATGAGTTTCCTTATAATATTTTATTAGATGATATATTCATGTATTTTTACCATTATTCCACTCTTTTGTACATAAGATAGTTAACAATGCATTTTTAAGAAAGCCAATCTTTAAAATATCTTCGCACAGAAATATGTGTTCCATCAAAACCATGTTTTTAAAAAATGGTTTCCATGAATATTATACAATTATAATATAATAATTAAAATAAATGTTTTTCCATTTTTTTATCTTTTAATAATTTTTTCAAAGGAATATTCGTTTTGTTTTCCTAATAAGTTATTATTCTACCCTTTTTTTCATGAAAAAAGAATATTATTTTTACATCATATGACATGTACAGATTTACCCTCTGTCAATTCTTTGAATATTTATTTGCATGTTTAAAAAGTTAATTTTTATGAAATCATTTTTAAAAGAATTTTCACAGAAATGGGTTTTAAAACATTTTCAATCTTCTTTCATAGGTTTCCAATTAAAAAGGTTTTCAAAAAATTTCCATGTTTTCTTTATATGTTTTCAAAGTTATTTTAAAAGAAATGGTTTTAAATTTTTTTTCAAGATTGTCTCAAAAGTTTTAAATTAAAAAGTGTTTCAAAAACTTTTCAATATTTCTTTATAAGTTTTCAAAGGTATTTTCAAAGAAATGGTTTTGAAAACATTTTCAAGGTTTCATTATAAGTGTTCAAAAATGTTTTCAAAGAAAAGGTTTTTTAATTTTATTGAATCTTATTTTATATTTTTTTCATGAAAAAAGGTTTTCAAATTTTTTTCAAGCTTCTTAATAAGCTTTCAATGAAAAATGTTTTTAAAATGATTTAAAGTCTCTTTTATTATTTTTCAATTTATTTTATGAGAAAATGATTTTCAAATAGTTTATTTATAAAAAAGGCTTCCCTAAAGAAGAAAGGATATTTTTCTTAATAAAGGGTTTTGAAAGATATTTCCAAATTATTTTACATCTATGCTGAAATTTGTTGATGTTACTCATGCCTTTATAGAAAATGATCTAAAGGTTCCATTAAAATTCTTTCTCTAAATGGGTTGTTCTTAATGTCTTGATATTTACGAAACCCACTTCTCATTCATGAGTTATATGTTTATGAAATCTCTTTCTCTTTCAATGGTTATATGTTTATGAAATTTGTTTCTCTTTAATGGGTTATGCTTTACAAGAAATGTTTATGAAACATGTATCTTTTTCAATATGTTATTATATGTTTACATGTATATAATAACCATTTCATTTCATGGGTTAAGATATGATTATTTATGATTTTGTGTAACGTGTATTTATGATTTCGTTATGAGATGGGTGGGACATCTATCTCCCTATAATGTATTGGGTAATAATTTATATCTCCCGAGATAGACTAAGATGGTCTCGGGAGGGAACCTTGACTACTAAGATGGTCATGGTAGTAAACCTTGACTTCCCTGAGGGTATTAAGAGTAAAATAATGCTACTAAGATAGCCATGGGAGTGAACCATGACTACCAATATGTTATGGGGAGTGAACCCATACAACTAAGATGGTCTTGGTAGAAATTCTTTAGCTATTATGGAAATCATATTATATGCTTATGTGTCTGCTATGTTTTATTCCAATGTTATGCTTTCATGGATTATGTTATTTTTTCCTTATAATTAGTTTCTTATAAACTTCCAATATTTATTAAATGATTTATATTTAAGACATTTGATATTTATTATATGATATTTTATATTTAGGATCACGTTTTCATACCCCTATGGTCATATTTATGCTTACATATCTCCCTTGTTTACCCTTACTGATCCTTTGAGATCACCCATTTTTATGTTTCCTTCTCTAGTTTATGAAGATATGTATTATTTTTTATGTTTATAAGAAGGGTGATAGTAAAGAAGAACATAGTGGGAGAAAATGTAAATCACTTATGTACCAGTGTTGATGGTTTCATGTTTCTGAAGGTACTAGACTAGTACAATATTTTGGCGTATGTTTCTTTAATTTTTAAGTATTATGAAAACGTTAAGTAATGTAATGTTTGAAAAGAAATGGTAACTATACCAAGAGTATCATGATATTTTCACTTGTTTTAGTCTATAAAAATCCTTATTATATCAACATATTTTTTTTATATTCATCAATAAGAAATCCATCAAGTTTCTCTCTATACACCTCATCCTCATGTAATCTTGTGAGGAAAACTGATTTGACATCCAATTTTTAGATTTTTAAGACTCTTTATTCAACCATGGACTTGAATAAGTATATGGTATCCAAATTGGAAATGAATATAATGGTCTCATCAAATTCAATACTTTAAATTGGGGAATATCTCTTGCACACCAATCTCGCTTTATTTCACGTCAAATTTCTATCCTCATTATGTTTATTCTGGAACACCCACTAGGTTTTTTAGACATTATTATCCCCCATTATTGAATAAATTCTTATGTTTGGTTCTTTTCTATTTTTATGTTCTTTAGGAATAGCCTTCAACTAAGTATCATCTCTAATAGCCTCTTCAAATATTTTAGTGTCCAATAGATATAAAAGAGTGATTTTCTACTGATATGTCATCCTCTATGTTTGAATAAGAGTTTTTAAATCACTAATAATATTTTCCTCACAAATTTATGACCTAATTTTCACCATTTTTATAGCTACTAAACCTATATTATTTTCTGCATCATCAATGTCTTATTTTGATTCTTATACATCCCCATACCCCCTCAAAATTTTCAGTTCAACATCACTTTCTTCTCCAAAACCCTTACTATTGTTATGAAATCTACTCAAAAGTCTGAAAATTCTACTCATTTTCAACAGTGTCTATGTAAAAAACAGAAATTATATATATATATATATGTATATATTTAATTTTCCTCCTAAATAAATAATGTTTGTCATAACTATGTATATAGTATAGTATAAATGCATGAAATAAATAATACAAACCCATCAAAATTTATCAAATTTATTGATAAAATTTCATTGACAGAATAAATATATCCCTGAAAATAGAATGTGGTACAATGAGGAAATAAAAAAAATAAAAAAATTAGAAGTATAAAATGTAGATCGTGTTAATATCCTAGTATTATCACACTCGAAAATAAAACTATAAAAAGTAAAAAAAAAGTAATCCAATCAACATATTAGAAAAGAAGAATAAAGAACCTTGATAGGAATTGAGGTGAATAATGACAAAAATAATTAAGATCTATTTATAGGAGGTAATATTACTATTGTAATAGTGATATGACTATTGGAATAGTAACCTTATTATTAGAAGTAGAAACATGATCCTTAGGAATAGAAACTTGGCTGTTAGAATAATAAGCTGACATAAAATCATAAAATTTCATTTACCATGATAAATTTAGTTAATTATAAATCTTTTGATGCTATAAAATAAATATCATGGTTAAAAATTCAAAGAAATTATAATTATATTTTTAATTATATTTTAATATATATTTCATAAAAATTATAATTGTTCTATTAATAATTTATATTACTGATGATAAAAACTTATTTTTATAAAATTAATTTTCTCATTATAATCATCACATTGAAATTTGATAAGGGTTATTTTTGGGTAATTTTTATAAAAACTTTCATTTTTAGGTAAATAGTGAAAATACAGTTTCTATGTAACTAATATGTTTTCAATTGCATCATTCATGATTAATTTATTACACAAAAAATTCTATAATTTTAGGAAAAATAGAAAACATGTTTAATAAGTTAAATAATTAATTAAGTTCATATACTAAACACAAAAAGTATTTCCTAAATTCAAAATTATAAAGTATTCTAATAAAAAAACAATTTTCATTTTTTTACTTTCCATTTTAATAAACTAATCAATATGATTTATAAAGGGTTGGAAGGTATTAAAAACATATATTTTTAGTAAAATATAATTCATGATTTTAAAAATATAACTATTAACATTCTTACCTTAGAAATTATATTTTATTCAATATTTTATCCAAAAAACAAACCTCTCCTCATGTTTATGTAACGCCCCAAAATCGGGATTCTGGATTCAGTATATAAAAATGAGGTGTATTTTTTTATAAAAATATAACTAAAAAATAAACTGAATAATCTATACTCTGGGATCTTTTATGATCCAGATTTTGAAGAATTTGAAAATGCTTTACAATTTATCAGAGTCGTACAAAAAATAAAATAAAACTACTAGTTTGCTTCATGTGTGCTGAATCCATAAGCGAATAAGTGTGAATTAAAACTTCAAATAGAACTATGAATTTTTTTAAAACATAGTATGTGCATTAAATTTTGTTTTAAGGGGTTCTAAAATAAGTGAACAACTTGTTTATAAATTCCTTTTCAAAATAACTTTTTTAAATATTTTTTAACACGATTTTGAAGATATCCTTGAAAATAATTTTTTAAATGTCCATGAAAATTTTATTGAACATAATTAATATTTTGAAATCAATATAATACTTTTAAAATATTAATTCCTATAAAATTATTTAATAATTTAAAAATACCTACACTCAAAAATTTCGTTGAAATTAATCCATTTTTTTTTTCAGAAAACATTATCCAAAATTTTTAAAATAAAATAGGGGAGCCAGTTGAAACATTGAAGGTTGTATGGGCCTAGAAACTTTCTTGAGGGATGGGTTCACGCATCAATTCCCTACTATGTTTACAACATTATAGTGTCTAATTTTATAAAAACATTTTAATCTTTCCTTACATATAATTAAATTTTTCACTGGAGTTTATGCATTAAAATTAGGGTAACATATTTACTTACACACACACACACACACATATATATATATATAGAAATATATTTTCATATAAAACCATTTTATAGATTTGAATAAAAAACCTAATCACCATTAGACATTGAAAAAATACATGGTTTGTTAATGAATGAATAATTATCATTCATGTATTAAAATTTCATTTATTAATGTCATAAAAACTATTTTTTATTGAATACAAATACACACACATACACAAGTAATAAAATAGTGCATAAAATATATTTGCATTATATTTCATGAGTTATATATGATAAATATATCTTATATTACAAATTAAATTCATTAATGTACATGTACTTTTCACACATGAAAAGATAGTTTTTATTGTTTAAATATTACTATAAATAAATAACATATAATGATATCATAAATTAATAACATTTATGACTTAGAAATATTAAAATATAGATTTTGGTATAAATTTAATCTCTTTTAAAATTAATGGTTAAAAAATAACAATCAATTCCTTGTTATTTTGTTATTCCATATTCAAAAAATAGAAATTCTTGACATAACATTAAAAATAAAATAGGTCATTTAAAATCATGGAGTAATTTTCTATAAAAATAATTCCCTTAATAAGGGTCTTACAAATATAAATGTAAACAAAAATAAAACCTATACATATTTTCAGGACTAAATTCGAAAACATAATTTCTTTCAAAATTTTTAAAATATGAAAATATTATCATATACATATATACATTTAAATAAATGAATATATTATTTATGATAATAAAAGAAATAAATTTCTAAAATGAATAGTTTCCATTACACAAAACTAGAAATAAAAATCATAATTTAAAATAAATAATTTCAATATATTCCTTAAGAAAATTTAAATAATAGTAATTAAATAACTAAAAAATAAACGTTTTGTTACAAAAAATTTGTATAGGATTTAATTTTGTTTTTCTTTCAAGGTGTCTATCTCTCTCTCTCTCTTACAATCCATCGAAACCAAAATAAAAAATTTATTTCATAATAATCATTTAAGAAAGGATTTTATATCCATTTCCTACACTGTTTAGATAGCAATGTATATATATATATATAAATGTTTTATGAATTTTCTGTATAAAAACAAAAAATTACAGAGGCCTTGATTCATCCTCAAAACGTATGGTTTGGGATTCATGATTACCGAGCACAAATTTATATTATATCAAACTGTATATTTTATATATCATTTGAAGTTGATAGGTTTGGTTTGCATATATTTTTATATGTATTTGATAGTTACAGGTTGGAATCGATGAAGAAATACCCAAAATTAGTTGCAAATATTGATTGGAAATACTAGAAACTTATTCGAGAAGCATAGATCCAAAACCATACACAAAATGATCCAAATATGAATGGAATCAATGATAAACGGTATAAAAAATGCTTCAATTTTAATTCATGCATTTGAAAAATCAAAACTATGATAATCACATACATTAGGTTGAAGATAAATCCATACTTATGACACACTGACATAATCAATGATGAATGAGGTATAAAAATATAGATTTATGAAAAAAAGGTAAGCAATAATAAAAATAAACCAAATAAAGAAGATAAAAAGGTATTAAAAGACCAATAACCGTGGATTCAGACACCAAAAATCAAAAGAAAATCCATCCTCCAAGGATCTACAATCTTCAAAAGATGATCTCACTCTTGAACAAGAGATCTACGCTCGAGCCCATCGTCTGAGGTCGAATCCCTCATTACCGTGTTTTATACCTCCCAAATAATAACTTATGCTCAGCTCACATCCTCTATCGAACTCGGTTCTATCTAAGAGCCCTCCACACTACTCGACTAAAACCCCCAATCCACTCAATGCCCTAAATTAACAATTGATCTTGATTCCCTTTCCTTTCTCAGCTTCGACCGACAACTTGGCCTAGCTTATATCTCCCTTGAACGAAACCCTTTCTTCAAAATGATTCCCACAAATCTCTTTGCCAAACTGAACGACACACCCCTTATCTTTGTTTCTCGAGTATCTTTTTTATTTCTTTGTTTTCTTTTGTTTTTTTATTACTTTTTTTAAATATTAATATTTTGGTTAAATAAATTCATACATTTTATAAAAATAATATATCGTTTTATAAAAAATAATGATAATATATATAATAAATGTAATTATGAAAATTAACAATAATAGGATTATATTTATAATTTCAATTTTTCAAAATAAAATAAATTACATAAATTTTATAATTCAAATTAATAATTATATATACTTCTTTATAAATTAAGTTATATTTAATTATTCTTATCATTTATATGTTTTATAACTTTATCAATGTTTTAAAAATTTATATATATAAGTATAGTCTTTTAATTGAAAAGTTACTTAATAAAATAAATTCAAGTATTTATAAAACTAAATCAATTTATTTAAAACATGAAATTATAATTCTTATAATATAGTAATCCATTTTTTTATTCTATTGAAAAGACACATTGAGGGTGAGTGGGAACCAACAAAAAAATTCCTTTAGAATTAAGTCAAACCCTCACAAAACACACAATACATAATTAAAATTTGAAAATAACCATTCACCACACCAAGGCCGTATCATGAAAACTATTTCAAAATTCAAAATAGTCTGACATCACCAAAAATCCCATAAATCCAGTGAGTCTACCGAGGTGAATTGATTGTAATTAGGAAGTAACTTCCTTTACACATCATCTCCAACGTACATATCACCTCGCCATTATCCCGACACTGGCATCCACCACCACAAGCCGCATCAAACACTAGAAAATCATTGTCGTAGTCCAACATAATGATGAAAAACCACCACATTAGTAAGATGGAGACAAATGATCACCTGAAACCATTATCACTATTAGTAAAACCAAAAATTAACACCAAAGCAACAAAAAATAAAACCAAAGCCACAAAGAAAAAGCACTCAAATTCTTCCATCACATTTATAATAACCCCCATCTTTATTACACACTTAAACATGATTTATTACATGAAATTTCACTTAAGAAAACTACAAGGATTGAGATGTATAGTGTATTGGGAAATTAGGAAAATTAAATAACAACTTAAAACATAAAATACAACATATTTATTGAAAACATCTTTTACATGACAAGAACATTTTTTCGTACTTAGTATTGAATGAGATAACCTGAGGACATACATAAGAAAATGGTGAGCTATAATGCCCAGTAATGGAGAAAAAAAGGAATAAAATGAATAATTCAGTACATGTTAGGAAATATTTATATAAATAGAGCATAATAGAAATAACAACATAAAGGCATGACATAGCATGATTATCATAACATGGAAATGTGGCAACAACATTTGACATGATATTAACATGAGCCAAGGCTCATTGCACATTAATCATGAGTAAACCCTAATTTCACTTGAATTAGCATGAGTAAACACTCATTTCACATGAATTAGCTTGAGTAAACACTCATTTCACATGAAATATCATGATATTATTCTTACCTAATGCATTAGAGCACTACCAGGGTATACCCTTCTTAATCGTTTCATTTTATGCATAAGTGTGTCACATTGATCATACAACACAGATTCATTAAACATCATAATATTTTCCATAAATAAGAGATGTTGAATACATAAATTTAAGTTCTAAATCAAAAAGTACATGTGCATAAAGGTGAATACCCACGATTGATAAATGGGTATGGTATTCACTAACACGATGATTTTGGCATGGAAATTTTGGTGTAACTTTAGCAGCATAACGACGTCCAATAGAAATCCTAAAATGGGTTGATGAGAGAGAAATTTGTATCTCATCATTTATAAATGAAATGAATAGTAATTGGGTAATGGAATATAATATCGCAACATATGTAATGTAATTTAGATGCATTCTATAAAATAATTTCTTGAATGTAAATGAGGAGAGAGAAACCCCTTATAGAATTTTAGCATGGTAACAGGTGTACACGAGAGGAATTAATGAGAGAAAAAGGGGTATCTAATCATTAAAACATAAGAAGAGAAGTATAGGGGAGGTGAAAAACAATACCCCAACATTTTTAATTTAAAAGAAAAAGGGAATAACAATCGAAGTAAACTTGGACATAAATAAGGAAAGTGTAGATCCCTTACTTGGAAGAGTGATCCCAAAGGATTGGGAGGGGCTTGAGAGAGTCTTAATTGGAGCTTGGGTCACCTTGGGAGGATTATATATAGAGGAGGTAATGGTAAAGATATGATCCCAATGTTTTTAGTGATGATAAGTGGGATCTTGGGTGGGTTTATATCAAAAAAGAGAGAGAATTATTTATTTTTTGGGTTTTGGACACTACACATTAAACTAATCAAAAACAGAAACCAACCCATGGTTTTTGCCCATGGTTTTCTTCCAAAGGAGAGTGGAACAAATTATCTTACATGTCTAATGGCAGTAATTATTAAAATATTAGGCTTGATTATGTGTAGGTGAGTCACACTCTCAAGGAAATCATTTTAAAAAGTAGAAATGTTTTATACGTCTTAGAGGCTCCACTAAGAAACCATAAAATTAATCAAACAAATCTAAAATCACATTATTTTAATGGTAAATCATATATTGGCCGAAAAACCTTTTTTATTGTATTTTATTACATCACTACTGGGTCATTATGATGTTATAAAACACATTATATATTGAAACGATATTTAATTTTTTCCCAAAAAATTTGAATATCTCATAAAATTATGAAAAATTCACCGTCAGATAATTTTGAAATCCTGAATACAAAAATAATATTCATTTTATCTAAATATTTTTTTTTAAATATTTTAATTTTTAATTTTAAAATAAAAACTGACATTTATTTAAAATTCATGGGGTTTGAAAAAAATAGATTTCAAACCTTAATAAAAATTACAATTGTATTCATAAAAATTATATGATCATTAATATTTAATAAAACATAATTTAGTAATAATATTTTATTAAAATATTATATTTTTTAAAAATCCATTAATTTATCAAAATATATTTCATAATTAAATAATAAGTAAAAATACTATCTGTGCTTTAAAAACCATTTACAAAGTAACAATAATAAAATGAATGTATATTATTTATTAAATACAAAAATAATGCACATAATCACAATTCTAGGGTCTTGTTACATAACCCATTACAACACCGACATAAGACCTAAGGGTAAGGTGTGCGACAATGATAGACTTTTGGGGTGTCTTAGATAACATTTCTCAAGAGGTAATCTATATTAACTTCCACTTCTCCCGTATGAGGTTCTGTTCAAGCTCAATGTGTTGAATCTCAAATAGGGCTTGGTCAAGAGCGAAACCTGGTGATGCTACCTCCTTTTCAAGATTTGACAAATGGGCTTTGTTTGGAGAAATTCTACATGATGAGGTCATCACTTCCTTTGTCTAAGTAAATTGGATTTGTTAAAGCTCTATATTTATACTAATCATGTGATCACCGTTCAATGTATATATTAGCAATGATAACAAATATTAACTATATTTTAAAATAAAAAAACATAAAATAAAGAAAGCTCATATGTTTTATATAACAATTTTATATAATAAGTCATTTAATTAGATCAAGATTAATTTTAAATAATAAAATTTTAGGTCATTACAATATTCCCCCTTAAGATATTTTACCCTCAAAATTTTATTTTCCCACACTCAAATAGATAAGGGTAACTCTTCTTTATCACTTCCTCAAATTCCTTCATTTCTTCTTCAAACTTGTGGTTTGGCCACAACAACTTGACAAGGGGCATTGTCTTATTTCATAGAATTTTTTCCCATTGATCTAAGATCTTCACCGGCTTCTCTTCATAGGATAAGTTATTCTACAATGGTACTACCTTTGGATTTAGTACATGTGATGGGTCATGCATGTACTTCTTGAAGAGTGATACATTGAATACATCATGTACTAGAGATAGGATTGGTGGGAGTGTTATTCGATAGGCCACTACTCTAATGCGATCAAGGATTTAAAAAGGGTCGATTTACCTTGGACTAAGCTTTCCATTCTTCCAAAATCTCAAATCCTCTTCTGGGGTGATAAGCGGAGTAATACCATGTCTCCAACATCAAACTCTAGGTCTCGTCAATGATTATCAACATAGATATTTTATCGGATCTGAACAGATTTAATGTGCTAGTGGATGATATTAACCTTCTCCACCCTTTCTTCAACCATTTTTATAACTTGGAGTATTCACTCTACAACTTCATCCAAACATTCAGGTGTTCTTAACCCTTTCCCATAATGGGATTCACAAGGATCCATTTGGATGCTTGAGTGGAAACTATTATTATAAGAGAACTCAACTAGAGGAAGATGTTGATCCCATCCTCCTTTTAAGTCCATTGAGCATGCTCTCAAAATGTCCTCAAGTTTTTGGATAGTCCACTCAGATTGGCCATCAGTTTGAGGATGATAAGCCATACTGAAGTTCAACTAAGTATCCATAGCGTGCTAGAGACTCTTCCAAAACATAAAGGCAAATCTTAGATCTTGAATGGATACAATCGATAGATGTACTCCATGAAACCTTACCACTTCTATGATTTATATATGTGCTAGTTGATACAATGATAAATCCTCCTAAATTTCAATGAAGTGTGAAGTCTTTGTAAGACGATCCACAACAACCCAAATTGCATTGTTTCCTTTGAATGACTTCGTAATACCAGTGAAAAAGTCCATGGTGGTGTTTTTTCCATTTCCATGTTGTTATGGGTAATGGTTTGATCATCCCCTCAAACTTGTGACTCTCATCCTTCACTTTATGACATACAAGACACTTTGATGTATACTCAGAGATCTCTCTCGTCATGTTATCCCACCAATAATGCTCTCAGAGATATTGATACATATTTGTGTTTCCTGGGTGAATAGAGAAATTCAAACTATGTTCATCATCCAAAATTTCATCCCTTAACTCTGGATTTGATGGAACACATATTCTTGACCCAAATATCACAATTCCTTATTCATTAACATTGAACTCCAAGGATTTACCTTTTTTATGATTGTTTCCACTTTCTTTTGAATTTCTACATCATCATTTTGAACATCCTTTAACCTTTGAAAAAGTGATATTTGAGTAATAATTTGTGAAAGGATTGATGAGGTTCCCTTATTTATGATTCCCATGTTCATATTCATAAAATCTAAGAAGATTGGATCCTTTACAATTCTAATCAATGAAAGAGTTGATGGATCCTTTTTACTTAGAGCATCTGCCACCTTGTTCTCTTTCCTATGGTGGTAATGGATTGAGCAGTCATAGTCTTTGATGAGCTCTAACCATTTTAGTTGGCACATATTCATCTCTTTCTATGTGAATATATACTTGAGGCTTTTTTGATCCGTATATATTTCACACTTCTCCCCAAAGAGGTAATGTCTCCAAAATTTCAAGTTGAAGATTACTACAACCAACTCCAGATCATGTGTTGGAAAATTTTTCTCATTAACATTCAATTTCATTGAAGCATAAGAAATTTATTTGTCATTTTTCATCAGCATATATCTTGGGCCCTTCTTCAAAGCACCACTAAATTCCACAAGAATTTATCCACTTGTGGGTAGTGTGAGCACATTCACAGTGATAAGACTTCTTTTCAACTCCTTGAAGCTATCTTCACATTCATCACTCTATGAAAACATTACTCCTTTCCATGTTATCTTGGTTAGATGGTTGGACAATCATGATAAATTTCTCACAAATCGGAGATAGTATCTAGACAACCCTAAGAAGCTACAGATATCCATCCCTGATATTGGCCTCAGACATCCTTCAATTACAACTATCATGAAGGGATAAAAATATATCCAATTTCTTATGATGATATGACCCAAGAATGAGACCTCCTTTAACAATAAATCACACTTTCTAGACTTTGGATAGAGCTTCTCCTTTCTTAAGGTATCTAGTACAATTATTAGATTCTCCACAAGATCCTCCTTAGTTTTAGAGTATATGAAAATATCTTTTATGAATAATACCAAAACAATTTCAAGGTAATCACTAATGATTATATTCATCAAGTCCATGAATATTGATGGATCGTTAGTGAGTTCTAAAGGAATTACTATGAATTCATAGTGCTCGTATCTTGTCAGAAAATCAGCCTTGGGGATATCCTCCTTCACCCATACAGGGTAATATCCCAACTGTAGATCCAACTTGGAGAAGTATTGTTTTCCCTATAGCTGATAGAACAAGTAATCAATTCATTCCAGATGATACTTGTCATTTATCATGATTTTTTTGAGCTCACGATAATCATTACAAGGGCGCATTGACCCATTCTTCTTCTTGATGAAGAGGACTGGTTCACCCCATGGTGAAGCACTTGGGCATATAAACCCTTATTCGAAATTCTTTTATAGTTGTTTGTTTATCTCCTCAATCTCAACAACAACCAATCTATACAATGTCTTGTATTTTGGAAAATCCCTAGGTATATGATTAATCTAGAATTCAACATCTCATCTAGGAGGAAGACCAGACAATTTCTTGGGAAGCACTTAAGCGAATTGCCTCACAATAGTCATGTATTTAAGGATTGTTTCTTCCTTAGACACAATCATCTGAGCATGATACACATTCCCATAAGGTAGTAATATCCATGCTTGAGATAATTGTTCTAAAGAAGATATATCCTCCTTCTTTCACTTGTATATAATCGGGGGTCGATTCGCCATATAGAGAGTTACTTGCCTATGAGGACAATTTATGTTTGATATATATAGGGAAAGCCAATAGATTCCAATAATTGTATCAAATTCCAGTATAGGGAGTATGAAAAGGTTCGCAAAGAAGTTAAATCCACAAATTATGATAGGTGAGGTGTTATATGATTTGCCCATTTTTCGTTCTCACCGACATCTTTACTTCCATTATTTGTGGTGGTGTTGGAATTATTCTACTAAAAGTTTGGGATATGAAAGAATGTGTAGAACTAGAATCAAGAAGTACATTAACTATTCTTGAATGAATAAATAGCGTACCTATCACCACTTCATTGTCGGGGTTTGCTTCAGTGGTAGTGATAGAAAAAGCTCTCCCTTACTGCCTTGGAGGTTGTTGGTTGCCTATGAAAACCCTTGTCTTAGGGAACTGGTTTGCAAAGTGCCCAGGTTCTCTGTAGTTGAAACATTGAAAAATGTGTTGAGGTTCAAAAAGAGTATTCCTATCCTCTATTAGAGTATCTAGTTTTTCTTGTCGGTAGTTAAGGGCCAGGTGACCATCTCTTCCACACCTAAATTATTTCCATGTCCCCTTAAATCAATTTTTTGGGTGCTTATTTTTGCACCTTTGGATGGTGGGGTATCGGTTTTTCCTAGAACCATTGGATTTATCCATCGGACTGCTAGAATTAAAGTCTACCTTACACTTCTTATCCCCATGATACCCCTAAGACTCACTGATCTCCATTTTGACTTTGAGGTCACATCATACAATTTCCACATAGCTGTCGATTTCACGGATCGCTAGGTACTTCTATAGGCTAGGTTTTATCCCACCAAATAAGTGTTAAACTATGCATTTAGGGGTAATTAAAAATCCATAGGAATATCCTGGAATCCTTGTGAAGTTTTCCTCGTACACTCAAATGGATTCATCGCCTTTTTTTGAGGGAAAGGAAGTCCCTTTCCATATTAAGTTGTAGGGTGTGTGGAAAATATTTATCGAAAAACATTTTATGGAAATAATTTCATTCCAAAACCTTGATCTCTACCTCATTCTTCATATTTTTGATCAATGTACACCATTGATCAGTTTTACCCTCCATATGGTAAGTAGCCAGAAGAACGTTCTCTTGTTTGGAACATTGATGGAAGAAGACGATCTTTTCAATAGTGTTGATACATTCATTGGTGATTGAGGGATCAGATGATCCATTAAAGGTAGGAGGCCTATGTCTAATGAAGCTCCTGATTGTGGCTTGATCTTTTTAGTTGGGGTTAGACATTCCTCTTGACCCATGTTTTATTCAAAACTTAAATTAACTGATAGAGTATCCAGAAAAATTTTGCGATTACCACTCCCATCGCATTGTGCATCTCATTAGAATAATCTTCACATTGATCTTCACATCGGTTGTTAGATCGAGTCCTCCTATTACTGGCCATTGGCTGGAATAAAAGGAATGTTAGGGGTAACACATAAAGGTAAATCCAATTAAAAAAGGGTTAACTTATAAATTATAGTTATTTCCTTAACTTATGAATTTATAGGCTTCAATATATGTTATCCATGATCTACTTTCCAACATATATTTTTGGGGCATTTTTTATTCCCTTAATAATGGTTCATACTAAGATTATGAATTTTTCAAAGAATATACCCTGGGAGTTTCATATCTAAGAGTGCAAGAAGGCCAATTTTCGTACACTAGTTCCTGTTCGAGTCTAGCTCAAAGCGGTGTTTTCGGGGTTTTCCCGTAGACACATCTATACGAGAGCCACCTCAACTTGTTCATATTGATAAAAAGATGTATTTTCTTGATAATACACTTAATATATACTCAAAAAAATTTAGGGATGTTTTTATTATTCTTAGACTTATTCCTAAGGCCTTAACTAGGGTTTTCTAATAAGAATCTCAAAAATAACTATACTTATCCTATGATACCAACTATAACAACCCCGATCTATGTAACACACTTAATAATGATTTATTACATGAACTTCCACTTAAGAAAAATCTGAGGATCGAGAGGTCTAGTGTGTTGGGAAATTAGAAACATTTAATAACAACTTAAAACATAAAATACAACATCTTTATTGAAAACATCTTTTTCATGACAACAACATTCCTTCATACTTACCATTGCATGAGATGACCTGAGGACATACATAAGAAAATGGTGAGCTATAAAGCCCAGTAAGGGAGTAAACAAGGGATAACATGAAGAATTCAGTACATGTTAGGCAATAGTCATATCAATGGATCATAATAGAAACATGAACATAAAGGAATGACATAGCATGATTATCATAACATGGAAATGTGGCAACAACTTTTGACATGATATTAGCATGAGTGAAGACTCATTACACATGAAGCATGAATAAACCCTCATTGAACTTGAATTATAATGAGTAAACCTCATTTTACATTAATCATCACAAGTCAACACTCATTTCATATGACGTATCATGATACTATTCTCTACCCAATGCATTGGAGTGCTATCAGGGCACCCACTTCTTAATCATTTCATTTCATGCGTAAGTGTGCCACATAGATCATACAACATGGCTTCATTAAACAGAATAATTTCTTCCAAAAATAAGAGATGTAAAATACATAAATTTAAGTCCTAAATAAACAAGTACATGGTCATAAATTTGAATACCCTTGATAGATAAAAGGGTATGATATTCACTTACACGATGATTTTGGCATGGAAATTTGGGTGTAACTTCAGTAGTATAACGATGTCAAATAGAAATCGTAAAATGGGTTAATGAGAGAGAACGTGGTATATAATCATATATAAATGAAATGGAAAGTCATAGGGTCATTTAATATAATATCCCAACATATGTAATAGAATTTAGATGCATAATATAAAATAATTGCTTGAATGTAAATGAGGAGAGAGAAATCCCTTACGGAATTTTGGCATGGTAACGGGTGTCATGGGAGGCATTAATGAGAGAGAAAGGGATCTATCATAATTAAAACATAAGGAGGGAAGTTTATGGTAGGTGAAAAATCATACACCAACATTTTTAATTTAAAATAACAGTGCATAACAATATAGGTAACTTGGACATAAATAAGGAAGGAAGGAAAGTGAGGATCCCTTACTTCAAAGTGTGATCCCAATGGCTTTGGAGGGGTTTGAGAGAGGATTCTAGGGAGATTTGGGTGACTTGGGAGGTTTATAGAGAGATGAGTGAAGGGTAGGGAAATGATCAATAAGTTTTTTGTGAAGATAAGTGGGAGATTGGGTGAGTTGATATAATAAAAGAGAGGGAATTCAAAATTATTTAGGCTTTGGACACTACACATTAAAATAATCAAAACCACAAAACAAATCATGGTTTTTTCCCATGTTTTTCTACCAAAGAGAGGTGGAAAAAATTATTTTATAAGTATAATGGCCAAAATTATTAAAATATTAGGCTTTATTATGTAGAGGTGAGTTAAACTCTCAAGGAAATCATTTTAAAAACTTAAAATGTTTTATAAGTATTGGTTGGTCCACTAAGGCACCATAAAATTCATAAAAAAAAATCTAAAATAAAATTATTTTAAAAGTAAAACATAAATTCACTGAAAATACTTTTTTTTGTATTTTATTGCATCACTATTGTGTCATTATGATGTCATAAAACACATTTTATATTTAAAGGTATTTAATTTTTACCCAAAAAATTTGACTATCTTAGAAAATTATGGAAAATTCACCATTAGATATTTTCGACATCCTGAATAAAAAAATAACATCCAATTTATTTAAATAATTATCTAAATATGTGAATTTTTACTTTTAAAATAAAAACCAACATTTATAAAAAATTCATGGATTTGGACAAAAATGGATTTCAAACCTTAATAAAAATTACAATTGTATTCATAAAAATAATACAATCATTTATAATTAATAAAAATTAATTTAGTTATAATATTTTATTAAAATATTATTTAATTCAGAAATCCAATAATTCATCAAAATATATTTCTTAATTAAATATTCTAAAAATACTATTTGTTCTTTAAAACCCATTTAAAAAGTAACAATAATAAAATGAATGTATATTCTTTATTATAAATAAAAATAATGAACATAATCATAGTACTAGGGTCTTGTTACATAACACCTTATAACACCTTCATAAGACCTAAGGGTATGAAGTGCGATGGTAACAGACTCTTGGGGTGGCTCAGATAACATTGCTCAAGTGGTAATCTCTATTAACTTCCACTTCTCCCGTAGGTGATTCCGTTCAATCTTAATGTATTGAAGAACAGCTTGGGCTTGTTCAAGAGTGAAGCCTAATGATGCTACCACCTTTATGAGCTCTGAAAAATGGGCTTTATATGGATAAATTCTACTCAATGAGCCCATTTTTCCTATGTCTGAGTAAATTGGATTTGTTAAAGCCCAATATTTATACTAATCACGCGATCACTATTCAACAGTTATATTAGCAATTATAACAATTCATAACGGTATTTTTAAATCGAAAAACAGAAAACCAAGGATGTGAATATGTTTTATATAACAATTTTACATAATAATACATTTAGTTTGATCAATAGAAGTTTTAATTAATAAAAGTTTGGGTCCTTAAAACTTTGAATCCCTTTGAAACTTGAACCAAAAATCCCAAAACCACATAGTTACCATTGTAGAATGTACAAATTGGGGATGCGTATAAGAACTTGGGGTCAGGGTAGGTTGATAGGATGAATATCTCTTAAATACATAACGGTCATTAGGCCCAATAAGCCTTCTTGAAAGCAACGTATAACCTTCACTGAGCTCAGAATCAACAACACATCGACCATAAACAAAGAACGATCTACAAAAACAATCCTATAATAAGATACATAGTACATAACATCCACAGAAAAAACAAAACAAAAAATAAGGAAAATCATAAAAAAGAACTCACGAAAGGGGCAACTGTGGCTAAAACCCGAAAAAGAACAAATATGAAGGGAGTAAGTCAAGGCTGATAAAAGAAAAAATAAGAACCCAGAGAGAGGAACACGGGGGCTAAAAACCTAATAAGACAACCAAACTAGAAGAAAACAAACCACATATCAAGAGAAACTAGTGGAAGAAGCCGCTGAATAGAGAGGCCTGTGCTGGCTTTACTCTCACTACCACCATCCAAAACCCACCTGAAGAACCAACACACCCAACTGGTATGGGGTCACTTATGTATGGATTTCCATCTTTATAAAAACTAGAATTTAAAATGAAACTTAATTATCTATGTGTTTTATAGAAAAATTCTATCATGTAATTTTTTTTTCGTCAAAAGACAATATATAATCTCCAAAATTTTCTAGACAATTGCTTTGATACCAAATGTAACGCCTCTAACCCATGATTCCAGATTCAGTACATAAAAATGTTGTGTATTTTGTTTATAAAATATAATTAAAAAATATGCTGAATAATTTACACTACAATACCTTTTTCATTCTAGGTTTTGAGGAATTAGAAAATACCTTAAAATTTATCAGATTCGTATAAAAATAAAATAAAACATTTAGTTTTCTTCACATGTGTTAACTTCATAAGTGGATTTTTCCAACTTAGAACTTCTAACATACCTGTGAAAACATTTTTAGAGCCATAGAAGAGTATTAAATTTCCAAGTAATGGATTTTAAAATCTGTGAACAACCTATTTGTAAATTTCTTTGGAAAATACCTTTTTAAAATATTTTTGAACATACTTTTAAAGATATCCTTGAAAATAATTTTTAAAATATCCATAAAAATAATATTGAACATACTTATGCTTTTTAAATTAGTATAACACTTAAAAATATTTATTATTTGAAAATGATTTAATACTTTTAAAATACCTACACTAAAAAAATGAGTTGAAAACAATCCAATAATATTTTAGAAAACATTATGTAAGATTTTAATAATAGATAATATGGACCACCTGAAACATTGAAGGATATCAGGACCCACCCACTTTCTCGAGGGATGAGTTCACTCCCTAATTTCCTACCATGTTTAGAGTGTTAAAGTTACTAATTTTATAAAAAAAATAATATCTTCTTATATATATGCACATTTTTTACTTGATTTTATTCTTCAAAATCAAGGAACCATATTTACTTACATATATATATGTTTGTATTCAAATATATTTTCATAGAAAAACATTTTCTAGATTTGGAGAAACTGAACCTCATCACCATTAGACATCACATAAATACATGGTTTGTTAATGAATGGATAATTAATGTTATTTTATTAAAATTTCATTCATTAAACTCATAAAAACCATTTTTTATTGAATACACATACATATATATACAAAAATAATAAAACTAGTGCATATAGTATAAATTCATTATATTTCATGAGTTATAAATAATGGTCATATCTTATATTATAAATTAAATTCACAAATTTACATGCACTATGAATACCTCACATGATGGTTTTTATAATTTAAAACTTACTAAAAGTAAATAACATATAATAATATCATTAATTAAAAACTTTTGTTACTTAGAAATTGTAGAATATAGATTTTGGTATAAATTGTGTATCCCTTAAAATTAATGGTTAAACAATAATAAGAAAAAACTTGTTATTGCTTTATGACATAGTACATAAATATAAATTATTGACATAACATTGAAAATAAAATAATTCATTTAAAATCATTGAATAATTTTCTAAAAAAATAATTCCCTTAATAAGGGTCTTAAAAATATAAATCCAAACAAAAATGAAACCCATACATATATTAAAAACTAAATTTGAAAACATAATTTATTTTGAAATTATAATTAATTGAAAATATTAATATATACATTTATTGATTTAAAAAAATAATATCTTTTTATGAAAACAAAAGAAATAAATTTATTAAAATAAAAGTTTCCTTAAACTAAAATTGGAAATTAAAATCATAATTTTAAAATAAATAATGAAAGTATTATCCTTAAGAAAATATAAATTTGAATAAATAAATAACTGAAAAATAAATGTTCTCTTACCAAATATTTGGAGAAGATTTCATCTTCTTTTTCTTTCAAGGAATATATCTATCTCTCTCTTATTCTCCATCAAAAAATGAACTAAGAAACGTAATTCATAACATTCATTGAAGGAATAATTTTATAATCATTTCCTCCATTGTTTTGATAGTGAGATATATATATATATATATATAATCAATTTTCCATATAAAAATAAAAAAATATATAGACCTAAATTCTTCTTCCAAATGTATGGGTTGGGTTTCATGATTACATGGAAATCATTTATAATATATCAAACTATATATTTTATATATCATTTTATGTTTACAGGTTCAGTTTTCATATATTTTTATATATTATTGATAGTTACAAGTGGAAATTGATGAAGTAATATCCAAAAGTAGTTATAGATATTGATTGAAAATAGTAGAGACTTATTCAAGAAGAATAGATACATATCCATACACAAAACAACCAAAATTAGATCAAAAAAATTGAAAATGGTATACAAAACACTTCCAATTTAATTAGTGCATTTGAAAAATAAAAACCGTTAAAATCATGAACATCAGGTTGATGATATATCCATATTTATGGCAGTCATAGACAACCGATGACAATTGAGGTAGAAAAACTTAGATTGATGAATATTAGGTGAGAAATAATCCAAAAAAACCAAATAAAGATAATGAAAAAGTTATTAAAATACTAATAACTTTTGATTCAGAAACCAAAAATAAAAAACATGACCATCATACGAGGATCTAAAGTATTCAATAGCTGATCTCAATATTGTTTCATAGATCCGCACTCAATCCAATTGTCTAAGATCAAATCCATTTATAACGTGTTTAATATCTCATGAATAAGAACTCATTCTTAGCTCACATCTTCCACCGAGCTCAGTTACATCTAAGAGCCCTCTACACTACTCAACTCGAACCCCTCAATCTGCTCGAATCCCTCAGTTCATAGTTGATCGTAATTCCCTTTCCTCACTCAACTTCAACCCACAACTTTGCTCTCCCTCGATCGAAACCCTCTCCTAAAAATGATACCCACATATCCCTTCAATAGACCGAACGATACGACCCCATCTCTATTTCTTGAAGAGTCTTTTCTTTCATTATTCATTTTTCTTTTCTTATTTTGATTCTTAGTTTTATTTTGTTTTTTATTACTAATTTAGTTTAATATCTATATTTTGTTTAAATAAATTCAAAATGTTTATAAAAATAATATATTTTTTTAAAAAAATTATGATAATATATAAAATAGTTGTAATTCTGTGTTATTAATAATAATAAGATTATCTTTATAATCTCAATTTTTTATAATAAAGTATATTAAATTAATTATATAATTCAAAGTAATACTCAAATATATATCTTTATAAATTAATTCATATTTAATTATTCTTATCATTTATATGTTTTATAACTATATTAATGTTTTAAAATGTTATATATATAAGTATAAAATGTTAATTACAAAGTTACTTAGTAAAATAAATTTAATTATTTATAATTCTCAATCAATTTATTCAAAATGTGAAATTATAATTCCTATAATGAAATATTATTTTATGTCAATAATTTAATAATTAATGAAACTATATTCATTATTTTAAAAAAATATTTCAACTTATACTAACTTTTCAAGTAATTTGATATAATTATTCAATAAAATTAATTATTAAAAATCTAAATTATAATTTATTCATTTATTATTTATTTTCATAATTGATAATTTAATATTCATTTAAAATTTTGATTGGTTATTATTATTATTATTATTATTATTATTGATTTAATTCTTAAATAATATAATAAATAATTCTTAAAACTCAGTATGTCACAGTTTGAATACACTCTCTCCATCCCCTTGGAAAACCACTTCCCTTACACCTATCAAAGATAAAAATATTCCCAAATTACATCTCTTAAGACACTTATAATCCTTAGGTATTTTATTGAGACATAGAACTCCAATATTTTCAAGAGTTGAGGGCTGTAAAAAAGGAACAATACCAATAAATTTATAATATTATTTCAACTTTTCCTTTCATTTTCCTCTTCTCATCCCCAACCAATCAATTTTCTTCTAACCCAAACATCCTAAAATTAATTTATTATAATGTAAGAATTATTTTAATGTTATTAAAATATAGTATTGATTTTATTTACAACATCTTAACATGTTATACTTCTCTCACCTCCTCTTTTTATAATATCCCACTAATGACCCGTTAACCGCCCACTTTGATATTTCTAACTCTCAACTTATCACATCTTTTATAGATGACTATAATAAATTATTTTTAAGATATATAAATATATGTGTTTATAATATTATAGAGTTAATCATATTAATTGATAAATAAAATAAAAATAAAATCATTAAATTGAAGAAAATGGTATATTTTAATGAAAATATAATATCAAAACATTTTACATTTAAAAAAGAAAATTTTAAAAAAAATTAATGATTATAATTGATATAGAGTGAAAAAAACCCAATTACATCTCATTTAATATTTTGAAAAATATAATCTTATTATATAAGGATAAAAATGTAATGAAATAAATTAGGATCTAAGGTAAGGGGAATCTCGAACCCAACTCTTTCCTTTGAGCTATCTCTTATTTCTCTATATTTTTAGTATGGATTCATCACTAAATTTTTTAATATTACCTTTCAATATTCATTAATTATTCTTACCAAGTATATACATTCTTTTATCTTGTTTAAATAATTTCTAATGTAATTGACAATATTTTTAAGATATTTTATTTTCCAAAACATCTCATTGATTCCTCTTGAGTTGTTTCTTCATCACTCAAAGAATAATGATATTTTGGACCAAAATATGACCTCAATTATTCATTGTTGAACCCAAAGGTTTATTAATTAATGTAATTGTTATGAAATATTTTAAAACCCATTCCTTTCCATTAGTTTAATTCATGATTATAATTTTTATATGATTCATTCTTATATTGCGTGCATTATTATTTTCATTATATAATGTGATGATTGGAACTAGAATTATATATACCTCCAATATATTGGTTTATGTGATATATATCATAATATTATGTGTATTATGCATGATCATGATTCGATATTTGTTCAAAATTAGGATTTTATGATTTATGAACATTTTTTTATGTGTGAACATGATGCTATATTTATTCACTACTATTTGTATGGTATTTGATCAGTATGTTATAGTGTTTTATTATTATGTATATTCCATATTCCATTCCTTTTTAAAATTATTCCCTCATTAATATTAATATAATATTATTCTTATGATATGATGATGATGATTATGGTCACCCATTACCTATTGATTCATATCTCATATTCCATCAATTAATTTCTTCCCTTACCACAATTTTAGGTCACCATTTTCATTGATGTATATACTTAAGTTAATACATATACTAAGGAGAACATGAGAGATTTTGGGATCACCCTAAAGAATAATGTAACATCCCAGGTAAATAAAGAATATAAATTTTCATTTTTATTAAAATTTGTGACTTAAATATTAATATTACCATAAAGGGGATGATATGTTTTATGGCGTACCCGATACACAACAACAAGTTCCTTTTAAATTTTATGTTGCACACAATGCTGAGTCATACTAAAAAATAATAATATAATATTATTTTAAATGGTAGTTAATGTCTAGCCGTTGTATTGGAGGGAATGGATAAACTAACTACAATATTAATATACATGTTTGTTAAATGTTTTTACAGTTACCCAATAAAATTTAGAGGCTTAAAATAAGGAAGAATATGATTTTAAGCATAATTTACTTTAAATGGTTGATTTACCACCTTTTGATGGAAACCCCTCTTTAAATATATTTTTGATCACTTTTATATGTTCTATTTTACCAAATAAAATTATTATTTATAATTGGGACATAAAAATTTACTTTGGGTGAATTTTTGGTATTTTTCTGATAAAATTCAATTTTTAATGAAAAGTGAAATATACTATATTTTAATTCAAAATTTCCTTTTAATCAAATTTATTTGAATGGTTATGTTATATTTTTAATTGGTTTTAAAATTTAATTATATTATGTTTTTACCATTTAATACAATTTTGTCATTGGGTGTAATTTCAATTTTAAATTGGATTTTAAAAAGTGTCAATCTTTTTATAGTTATTATTTCAAAAAAACACGCTTTTTGTTTTGATAGTGGAAATTAATTTTAAATTATTTTATACCATTTCTGTGTTTTTAATTTGAAAAAATGGATTCCATTTTTGGAATCAAACTTTCCAAATTGTGTAAATAGGTAACTTTTATAATTAGACATTATGAATATTTACTTTAGTAAATATTTTATTTACCATGGTTAAAGGGTAAATCTGGTAAATAAGGGTAAACAAATATTATCATAATAATATAAAATTACCATAACTTGTGTCCTAATCCTATAGGTTGATATATATAAGACCATGATCATCCTTGGGTCGATTTTGGGACCCCATGGGGCCACTTGGGAGTGATAATGACTCTTTATATTAATTAATTTAAAGACAAATATGACATTAAAAAATAACTTTAGTAAATTAACTTTTACATAGGGTTATATAAGTTATAATTTAGACTATAAATCTTCTTTAGAAATATAAAATGATTTCCAACATCATGGGATATGTTTTTTAATTTTTATACATCAAATAAATAAAACTATTTATGTCACAATAATGATGCAATGTGTACCTCATTAATAAATGATTTAAATAAATAAGATTATAAAACATAAAAAATATATAAAAAACCTTTAAAATAACTATTTGATGATATTATTTCTACCATTAGTCATCTTATCTTCGACCTTAATTAGTTTTGGACCTTTAGAAACCGAAAATCATTATATAATAAAATAATATTTTTACACTTTTCTAAAAAGCCCCTCTTCCCTCTTATAAAAAGACCTCACTTATAACCAATTCCTCACACCACTAAAGCACCTTGGATTGTCAAAACTCTGACCAAATATGCTCTCAAGATCCCTCTATTCCTCTTAAAACCCTTACATTAGTTATAAAAACTTCAAGTAAGCCTTTTGGTTCAAACCAAAGGGAGATAACCAATTTGAAGGTAACATCTTCTCTTAAGTCCATTTGTTTTATTTTACATCTCCAAACCAAAAAACTCTTTTTATTACTTTATTTTATAACAAAAATAGTATCCTAAATTTACTAGGTTGTTTTTATGAGAATTATTATAACTACACTTACAGACACCTCCATATAATGGGTAAAAAACATACTGTTTCTGTGGATGGAAAACTAAGGCCTCATGAAACGATAATTGTTGAATTATTTCCTACTACCTATTATGGTGGACATTATGATGACACTATGTTTATATATGATATATATTATTTTTCTGTTTTATTTGCAATTCTGAATTTTTAATTTATATCATACTTTAATGGTTTCCATTATGAGTAAACGTGATAATTTCATTTGAGGAAGTGGGGACTACCGCTCCCTCAAAGTGATAAGACTCATTCATACCATACATGGGATGTATAAATGATAGAGTTATGGAAATAATATATGATATTATACTGTAATTACAATACAAATATTTATTGTTAAGTTTTCATTCAATTAAAATACGCAATAGAAATGAAAGTAGCGTTCATGCCTACGTACGACTTACCGTCTCCATGAACGGTGCATTTCATTTCTTATCTCCAAATTTTATGTATTGTTATAAATAAATATATATACTAGATATATATATGATAGATATTATATCTAAATCATGAATATAACTATGTAGATAATGAAATTTTGTCCACATGGACAACTTGTAATTATAAGGTGTTCATTTTTGACTCAAGTACCAAATATCGACAAAACGACCATTATTAACTAAAATGAGTACATAATGTTTATAAAATAGTAATAAGTGATATAATAGGAATAATAAACTTGAAAAAGGGTTCTTAATCACGTATAAATTAACCTAAATTTATTATTCAGGAAGAATAAAGAACAAACAAGTCATGTCAGAAACATGGTAAGGGGTTTCTTATCTCATTTTTAATTCCATGAGATTTCCATTGTTCGCCACTTATTTATTTAATATTCTGTATTTTGTACTAACATTTGATATATTATATCATTATTATATTTATATTTATGGTATTCTGTGAATCGTTTGGTAGTTATTAACTTTTGGTCATAATACTCGATTGATTACAATGTGGTAAGGGTTTTTTTATCTCATTTTTAATTCCGCGAGATTTCCATTTTTTGCCACTTATTTATTTAATGTGGTGTATTGTGTATTAACATTTGATATATAATATCATTATTATCTTTATATTCATGGTATTATGTGAATAATTTAGTGGTTGTTAACTTTTGGTCATAAGACTCGATTGATTACAACATGGTAAGGGGTTTCTTATCTCATTTTTAATTCTGTGAGATTTCCATTGTTCTCCACTTATTTATTGAATGTGGTATATTTTGTACTTCCATTTGATATATTTTATCATGATTATATCTATATTCATGGTATTATGTGAATAATTTGGTGGTTATTAACTTTTGGTCATATGACTCAATGGATTAGAACGTGGTAAGGGGTTTGGTATATCACTTTTAATTCCGTGAGATTTACAATGTTGGCAACTAATTTATTGCATGTGGTTTATTGTGAAATTCCATTGGATATATGTTATAATTATCCTATTTATATTTGTGTTATTATATTAATCATTATGTGGTTATTAACTTTTGGTCATACGACTCGATTGATTACAACGTGGTAACGGATTTTCATCTCACTTTCTATTCCTATGAGATTCATGCTATATTTACCACTATTTCATTTTGTGTGGTGTATGTACTTACCATGATTGTATTAATTGTGTAATATACTTAAATATATTTGTATTTACATCTTAATTTTATGATCCTTCTTTCATGTGTTGTATGTTTCGTAAGTTACCAAATCGTTAAGGGATCATTTTAACCCAATTTCCATTCCTTGGGTTAAAATTCTAATTCTTAATTATGTCATGATATGATTATGTGTGTATTCAATATTTATTTGTTTATGTTTTAATTTTCACCTCCCTTTTTTGGATATACTTTTGATACACATAATCACTCTGTTGATAAATTCTCAAGTCATCGAAATGAACTTGATAAGACTAATTTTAACTCAATTTCCATTCATTGACTTAAACATTCAAGTCATTGGTTTTGTCTTAAGATGAAAATATTTGAATTTACTATGATTTATTTACACTGAATATCCAATCATATTTAGTGTATTTATATTTGTCACACATTATTATGTAATTGATTTATCCTTAATCTAAGGATACAATTTTTAAGGGATTTCATCTCAATTTACATTTCCATTATTACTTCATTGTCATTATGCACCAATTTAATTTTATACAGTTTATATACTATCCTTTGGAATATTATATCATGAATAACTTTATTCTCATTATATTATAAAGTTCTGATTCAATGTTACTCCTCAATTATTTGTATTCAAGAGTCTTTCATTTTGTTAAAAAATCCTTAAGTAAAATATAATTTTAAATGTCTTAATTATTTATTATTCTAAATCCTTATCATTAATGTCCATGTTATAAAAATGGTTTTAAGGATTTATTTATATGGAAATTAATGTTTTAAAATGATAATTCCTTTAAAAGCTTCAAAGTGGTATGGGACAATTTGATTCAGAAATCTCTTTATTAAATGTTTTAAATGGTTTGATAAAGTATTGATTATGCCTATTTCTTAAAATGATATGTTATGATTGCAATTTAGAAATGTTATATTTTCTTTATTATTGTTTGAAGTGTTATGAATTTGTTATGGTTCTTGGGAATTGTTTACGTATATGTGTGGTTCTGTGATAAAACTAGGGTGGGTGAGCCTGAGATAGCTCTCTAATGCATTGGGTAACGTGATGGTGGTAAACGTTAATGTTTCTCCTAAGAGATTTAGGGAATATACTGTGATGGGTATTCCAAATGTGACTTCCTATGTAGATATGATAGCTTCAATGTAAGTATGTTATGAATGCCATAAGTTACCTTTATGATTTGTTATTTGTGTGTGTTATTTATAAATCTTATGATTTTGAAAGGTATGTTATGATTGAAAAAGTTTGGTTTCATTGATTTGTATTTATTGATGGGATAATATTTTCATTCCTTATTTTATAACCCTTACTGATCTTTTTATGCTCATCCCAAGTTTTTTAAATTTTTTCCATATGACTTAAATATGAATAGGGTCAATGATGGGATCAAGGAAAAGTCATGTTGTCTAAAAACATGGAACTAGACATGTTTCTCTTTAAAAGTTTTTATTTTATGAAAAAAACCGATACTGATTAGTTGTGTCTACATGTAATATTAAAGTTTTTTTGTAATTTTTATAGCCTAATTATCTAAAACTCTAAACCTGAAAAGATCCTCAATCTGAATTCTCGACATAATTCAAGATTATGTAATGTTTAAGGTCGAGTCCTTATAGTTGGTATCAAAGGTCGGTTTAGATAACATTAGAGGTAAGGGTGTTCTTTTAGAATAAGTGACATAACCATAATTCTTAAGATTTTAGAATGATTCATAGTTATTTTTGATAAAGTGAATGAGTTTAAGATACCATGAATAAGTCTATATTAGTATTTACCCTCCTTAGAGGATATTGTATGATGATTTTTTGGATATACTCACATTGAACTTTTAGGTTTTAGTAAATGGAAAGATCTAACAGGCACCAAAGTAACAATGGATGTGAAGAAAACTATGACAGTTATCGAGAAACTGAATGAAATGGGAGCTCCAATGAGAACTATTGTTGTTATTATTAACCAATTATCTGGAGTCATGATTGACCACCTGAACCATGGAGATTTTTATAAGGAATTATATATGCAAGAAATAAATCCCTACGAAAGTTCAGGTAATAATCATAAAGGTAAGTATGTTCAAAAACCTATGTGTCAAGTATGTGGAAAGAAACACAAAGGAAAATGATTCAAAAGGAAAGGAAGATGATATAGATGGGGGAATGAAGGTCATAAAGCAAGAACCTACCATGGAAAAAGGAAGCATCTAGTTGAATCTAGTAAGGGGAAACAAGTTCTTTCTGAGGGATCAATTGAATGTTTTAAATGTAGTTTGCATTGTCATTATACAAATAGATGTCCTACGAAAAGTTTTCGGGAATAGGATCACCAAGATTGTACAAATATATGTTTACCAATACCTAATTCTGCTCGGTCTTGATGCGTGGAGGCAGAGTTGTTCGTGATTCTCTTGGATCTGTGGTGGTGGTTTTCTCGGCTTTTTTTGGCAATGGAGATTCTCTTAAAGTGAAGTCTCAAGCCTTACTCACTGGTTTGCTCCATTGTAAATGGAGGGAAATTCCAATCTAAGAGGTGGAGGCTGACTCGCTTTTCATCATCAAGGCCTTGTCTGGCAAAGGTGCAATCCATTGGAGCATTGATTACTCGATTAGAAGATGCAAGATGCTTCTGGATAGTCACACGTCCATCATCCACACATGGCGGGAGGGGAATATGGTGGCTGATTTTCTGGCCGCTAAAGGTACGATGAATGATAACTTGTTAGTTTTTTCAGGTCTCGGGTCATTTCCAGTGGATGGATCTATTTTTGTGTAGGCTGACACCCTTGTACTACACTATTTTCGCCCCCCTTAGTCCCCCTTTTTCGCCTTTGCACTTTTTTCTATTTTTCTGCACATTTTTGTTAGTTTTTTTGCTTGTCTTGCTTTACCCTCGTTATTAATAAAATAAAAATTTTTGGTTGGAAAAATTATTTTGTTTGTAGGAAAGAAGTATTTCAGAATAAGTTGGTAATTAATGGTTAATGGATCATGAAGAACGTTAAATGAGTAAGAATTCAACATATATAAGATTCAAGAGTTATGTTAGATTTTAAGATGATTAAATTCTTAAAGGTATTAAGGCTCTTTTGAGGATGGGATTACTTTGTAAGACTTTTTATAATATTTGTAACCCTGAAGTATGATATATGAAAATGTTATTCAAGGAATAATTTTTTTGATGAGTAATGGTGGAATTTTATTTTGGAAGAATATATGGTTATATTTTATATATATGTTGATTAGTGTTATTTATGTAAATGATTAACCTATCGTAGAGAAGATGTGATTGGGTTAATTACACTTCAGTATGAGACTTTAAGAGTAGTAAATTTTTTTGCAGATAAATGTCAAGATTTATCTTGGAAGACTATGTGAATAAATTCTTCTGAGATTTGGGATTCAATCTTAGTTTGGATTACTTTGGAAAATTTTATGGGCAGTTATTTATTGAATGGTATTTATTGAACTTTGGGTATTGTTTGAATAATTTTGGAGATTAAGAGTAGTTTTTGTTTTTGTAAAAGAATATCCTTTTTGGGGATTATCTGATCATGTACTAACCATTTTGGTTTTGGTAAATGTATATAGACATGGAAAAAATATAGTTCATATTTTTTGGATTATGTGATTCTCAAGAAGTTGATTATAGTGCTTTCAATGTGAAAAAGTCATATCAAGTACTCATCGTTTGGAGAAAAGATGAGTTTGTGGTATAAATCCAGTAAAGGATGAAAGTTTACATGAAAAGTAAGAATGTTTCCTTATGTTATTATTCAAGCTCTTAAATAAATACCTCAACTTTATGAAAAGTAACTTAAAACAAAAACATTGTCCATTAAATTTTCTTACTGGGGAATCAAAGACTATTTAACCCATCACAAGTTTGTGATTTTCTAGTGGTTAACTTTCCCTTAATCATGTTTTTTATCGCCCTCCATCAGAAATTTATGGTTTTTTTTCTAATCCATATCCATGTTTTCATGAAATCCTAGTATATGTTGTCTTAGGTGACCTTTTTTCTTATCTTTTTTCTTTTAAAGTGATAGTTTTATTTACTCTTTTTTTGAAGTGGTAATTTTAATGATGTTTCCAATCCCAATTTTAAAATTGCGAGGATGCAATTCCCAATAGGGGGAAGATGTAATATCCTAGGGAAATAAAGAATATATAATTTTAATATTTATTAAAATTTGGGACTTAAATATTAATTTTACTATAAAGGGGATGATATGTTCGATGGCGTACCCGATATGCAACAACGAGTTTCTTTGAAATCTTATGTTGCACACAATGCTGAGTCATACTGAAGAATAATAATATAATATCATTTTAAATGGTAGTTAACATCCAGATGTTGTATTAGAAGGAATGGACAGAACTAACTACAATATTAACATACATGTTTCTTAAATGTTTTTACATTTACCCAATAAATTTTAGAGGCTTAAAATAAGAAAGAATCTGATTTTAAGCATAACTTAATTTAAAAGGCTGATTTACCACCTTTTGTGGGAAACCCATATTTAAATCTAGATTTAGTTACTTTTATATGTTCTATTTGACCAAAAAAAATCTTCTTTAGAATTGGGACATGAAAATTTACTTTGGGTGAATATTTTTTATTTTTCTAATAAAATTCATTTTTAATGAAAACTGAAAAATACTGTATTTTAATTCAAAACTGCCTTTTAATATAATATATTTATATAGTTAGATTATATTTTTAATTGGTTTAAAAATGTAATAATATTATTTTTTTACCATTTAATTCAATGTTGGTCATTGTATGTAATTTTACTTTTGAATTGGACATAAAAAAGTGTCAATCTTTTGATAGTTATTAGTTCTTAAAAACACGCGTTTTGTTTTTACAGCGGGAATTAATTTTAAATTAATTTATACCAGTTCTGTGTTTTGAATTTAGAAAAATGGATTCCATATTTGGAATCAGGATTTCCAAATTATGTAAATAGTTAACTTTTATTTTCAAACATTATGAATATTTACTTTAGTAAATATTTTATTTACCATGGTTAAAGTGTAAATCTGGTAAATAAGTGTTAACAAATATTATTAGAATATTATAAAATTACCCTAAAATGTGTAATAATCATATTGGTTGATACATATCCGACCATGATCATCCTTGTGTTGATTTTTGGACCCCATGGAGGCACTTGGGAGTGATAACGACACTTTATATTAATTAATTTAAGGTAAAGACAAAAATGACATAAACAATTATATTTTAGTAAATTAATTTTTAAATAGGGTTATATAAGTTATAATTTGGACTATAAATATTATTTTAAAATATAAAGATATTTCCTACATCATGGTATTTTGTTTATAATTTTTAGATATCAAATAAATAAAATTATTTACGACACAATAAGGATGCAATGTTTACCTCATTAATAAATGATATAAATAAATAAGATTATAAAAACTAAAAAAATATCCAAAACCTGTAAAATTCTTATTTTATGATCTTATATCGACCATAAGTCATATTACCTTCGACGTTAATTAGTTTTGGACCTTTAGAAACCAAAAATCATTATATAATAAAATAATATTTTCACACTTTCTTAAAGAGCACCTCTTCCCACTTATAAAAAGACATCACTTATAACCCATTCCTTACACCTCTCAAGACCCTTGGCTCATCCAAACTCTACCCAAATAATCTCTCAATATACCTATATTCCTCCTAGAATACTTATTTTATGTATAAGAAAGTTAAGTAAACCTTTTGGTTTAAACCAAAGGCAGATAACCAATTTAAAGGTAACGTCTTCTCTTTAGTCCTTTTATTTTATTTTACATCTCCAACCCCCTAAACTCTTTTTATTACTTTATTTTATAAAAACACCAATATCCTCAATATAATAGGTTGGTTTTATAAGGATTATTAAAACTAAAATTACACACACCTCCATCTAATGGGTAAAGAACATACGGTTTCTGTGGATGGAAAACTAACGCCTCACGAAATGATGATTGTTCAATTATATCCAACCGCCTCTTATAGTGGACATTATGATGAAAATGTATTTATATATGATATAAATTATTATTATTATTTATTTATGATTCTGTATTTTTAATTTACAACATACCTTTATAGTTTCCATTATGAGTAAATGCGATAATTTCATTTGAGGAAGTGCGGACTACTGCCCCCTCAAAGTGATATGACTCATTCATACCATATGTGGGATGTATAAAGGATGGTATTATTGAAATTATATATTATATTATACTTTAATTATAATATAACTATTTATCATTATGTTTTCCTTCAATTAAAATACGAAATAGAAATGAAAGTAGCGTTCATGCGTATGTACGACTTACCGTCTCCATGAACGGTGCATTTCATTTATTATCTCCAAATGTTAAGTACTGTTATAAATACATATATATAATTGATATATATGATATATATGATATATAAATCATGAAAATAATTATGGAGATAATGGAATTTTGACCACATGGACAACTTGTAATTATAAGGTGTTCATTTTTTACTCAAGTCTCAAATATCAAAAAATGACCATTATTAACTTAAATAATTACATAATGTTTATAACATGGTAATAAGTGATATAAAAGGAATAATAAATTTTAAAATTTTTCTTAATCATGTATAAATTAACTTGAGTTTATTATTCAGGAAGAACAAGGAACACACAAGTCAAGTCAGAAATGTGGTAAGGGGTTTCTTATCTCATTTTTAATTCTGTGAGATTTCCATTGTTCGCCACTTATTTATTGAATGTGTTGTATTGTGCACTACCATTTGATATATAATATCATTATTATATTTATATTCATGGTATTATGTGAATAATTTGGTGGTTATTAACTTTTTTTCATAAGACTTGATTGATTACAACTTTGTAAGGGGTTTCTTATCTCATTTTTAATTCCGTGAGATTTCCATTATTCTCCACTTATTTATTGGATATAGTGTATTGTGTACTAACATTTGATATATAATATCATGATTATATTTATATTCATGTTATTATATGAATCATTTGGTTGTTATTATCTTTTGGTCATAAGACTCGATTGATTACAACGTGGTAAGGGGTTTCTTATCTCATTTTCAATTCCGTGAGATTTCCATTGTTCACCACTTATTTATTGCATGTGTTGTATTGTGTACAACCATTTGATATATTTTATAATTATTGTTTTTATATTCATGTTATTATATGAATAATTTTGTGATTTTTAGCTTTTGGTCATACGACTTGATTGATTATAACATGGTAAGAGGTTTCTTATATCACTTTTAATTCCATGTGATTTCTATTGTTCGCTACTAATTTATTGTATGTGGTGTATTGTGTACTACCATTTGATATATATTATCATCATCCTCTATATATTCATGTTATTATGTGAATCATTTGGTGTTTATTAACTTTTGGTCATATGACTCGATTGATTACAACATTGTATGGGATTTTCATCTCACTTTTTATTCCCGTGAGATTCATGATATATTTTCCACTAGTTACTTTTGTGTGTGTATGTAATACCCATGATTGTATTGATTGTGTAATAAAATTAAATTTATGGGTATTTACATCTTCATTTTATGATCCTTCTTTCATTATGTCCTATTGCGCTCTTTTTCTACATCAAATGTAGCCATTCACATATTTTTTTATACGATGTAATTAAATATTTTTATAGGTTGTAGGATATTTGGTGTTTTTATTAACCACAACTTATTTTACTTTGTCTCAAAACTTCTACACTTGTGGGTGAGCCACATACTCTTAAAAATATTCATTTAGAACTCTCTTAACTTCTTTAGAGACTGATGAACTCAAAACTCCCAATGTAATGCTAGTATTAATAAGTATATATTTATTATCATACTTCAATAATAGCTTCATGACTTTAAATTTGATATCCTAAATTCCCTTTTAACTTTATTTCATTGCATTAGTCAACCTATCTATTATCCAGGTATATTCTTTAATTTTGATCTAATTCTCAACTTTCTTCTCTGAGTTTCTTGTATTTATAGAATTTAAATGTTCAATATTTACTTTTAATTTATAATTATTAAATTATAATTATTATATATAAATCATGAATTCACATGAACCACAATTATCTTTTTTGGTTTTATACCTTTGAATGTCATTTCCTTTAAAATAGCCTTGAGTTAAACTTCAAGGTTAACTATTCCCTTGAATTTTGTATCCTTTTCATTATTTTATTCAATTTATGGATTTTATATAATATCCACAAGAAATTATTCTATGAGTTAATTATAATCCTAAAACTCATACAATTTGATTTCCCCTAAAATTTAATCTTTTTTTGAAAGAAAATTCCTCCGTTTAAATAACTTATGCTATTAATTTCTCTTACCTTTCACATCCTTTGATGAATTATTTATAGGTGATTCATCATAATTGTAATATTGGAAATTACAAAGACCCTTACTATTGATATTTACAAAACTTTCAGACCTAAATAAATTAAATAGATGCTTGCCTTTGAATTTTCCTTTTCCCACTTTTAAGATTGTAGGATAGGAAAGACATTAATTCATCAAATTTTTCTTCCTCAGGATCCTTCTTAAAAGAAATTTTCTTAATTTATTTTAATTAAAACTCCTGATAAATTTATTTTGGTTTATACTAATTATAAAAATTTCTAATAACATATAAAATGAGTGTACTATGTACGTTTTCTAGAATCCCCTCTTTCATATCTTTATATTCAAGCACTAATAAATTGATATTGAACCATGGAGGTAATCTTCTTAGGATCCTTTTAATAGTTTTGACATAATCAATAACCTCTTCAATTCCACACATATATTATATACAAATTTTCACCTAATCAAAGAAAGCATCAAATTTCTAATTCAAACTTGTTCTTAAATATTTGTACTTATTCCCCAATACCTTCAACTTTTCCTCTTAAACTTTTGAATCACCTTCTTCAATATAGATAATTTTATCCCATATAGAATGATAGGTTTTTAAAGACATAAAAATTGTGTAAATAGGGTTATAAAATTATTCTACTAAATAATTAACCACCTTTGATTCTGCGTCCATCTCCCTATGATCCCTATCTAATAGGTTTATACTCTCTATAATAGAAAAATCCACACGGAAATCATCCATGTGTATATACATTCCCAATGAATGAATGTATTATTTCATTATATTTTTCAATGGATTAAATGTTTACCTTAAAATATGATTATTTTTTATGATTGATAACTTCAGTTGTTACTTTGAGAGAGAGAGAGAGAAACTCTATTAAGAACCTTTGGCTCTGATACCACTTATTGGTCTTGAACATGGGTGAATACCCTCTTTGGTGTGTGTTAAATCAATGTATTATCACTTATTTTCTCAAACCTTACCATTGATAATTTTCTATTTCAAAAGGAATTCCTATCTCTTCTCCTTAGTTGATATAAGGAAATAAAATAAAATATAAGGGACACACATGTTTTTACTTGGTTTACCCAAACAAACTAATCCATAGAGTATGAAAAGAAATGTTCATAAGAAACAGAATAACTAAATCCTACTACTTATTTACAAGTATATAGTATCCACACTAACCCTAACACTTCATAACCATCACAAAGAAAATATATCAATACCTTTAAGTTATTATGGAATGCACATCTCCTCTAATCATTGCAACCTTCAATATTCACAAGAAACAAATGATGTAAGACTAATGGCAGTGTATCAATTTTCTATAGCTTATTTAACTTGAATAAATTCATAAAACATACAGTGATATATCTCATAGAACACCCTTTACCCTCCTTATTATTTATAGTTTAGGTCTATAATGTTTCTTCTTATTTCCAGTCATTCTGGAATTCCACTTTATCCTTATGATTTTTTCATCTCTCCTAATTCAAAACTAATGTATACAATTTTTATAATCTCGTTAGAATATAAACCTTATTACGATGGTTATAATTTATTATCCATTTAATAATCCATTTATATTGTTTTAGGTGAATCACAAATCTTAATATGTTCACTGCATTCTAATTAAGCCAAGATAACTCATGGATATTTGTGTCATCTCATTACTTTTCAAATTTCAGTTGTAATTAGAAAACACTCTAACTGTGGAATGGAACCTTTCTCTATGGTGTGGTATGTCTCAAATTTATTAATCCTATTTTGTGGTATCTATTATTTGGTGTGGTTATTTTTTAAAGAATATATAAAAAAATCTACTAAATTATTTTATTCTAATTCTATAATGATCTTAGTGTGATTTATCAATCTCCCTTAATCCTTATCCTAGTTTTGGCATGGTCCTTTTCCATTATTTCACAGCTAATCAGTTGAGTGATTTTTTTGGAAGGATAATTCATATGGAATTTACATTACCAAAATAACATATCTATATAAATCTATCAAAAGTATCTTAGTGAAATGATACTCTTGTTCACAGTACATACACTCGGTCACCAAACCTACTTGGTTCTATGCACTATTCCTCTACAACCTATTGCATTATCAATGTAATGGAGGTCCCCAAATTGGAATATCCATAAAAAAAATGAAACCTTCTTGACATGGATGATTCCACCATAGAGACATACCCTATTCTCTATGAAATCGTAAAGTAAAGACTCATATTCACACTTAAAATATCATACACAAATATCCTTCCATAGTGTAATATATGTCACCACTATGTAGAAAAACTTATCTTGTAATGGTATAGTCAAAAACCCTTACAAAGTCTCTGTGAGTAATATTAAGAAATTATACTTCTCCATTTATCTAGAAAACAACATTCGGGAGAAAGGGTTAAAAAACTCAACCTAAACCCAAAATCCAAAGGTATTTTAAAAAATATTTCTAAATAAGGAATTGGAGGAGTAGGATATGAGGGATTCACAAACTATGTATATCTCACCATATCAATAAAAATAGAATGTATATATGGTATTATTATCTCAAAAATAAACTTATCTATCTACTAAAGCTAAGAATTTAAGGAATCTATTTATCCTTTGTATACATCCTCCATTAAGGCACTGCTAGGATGCCCAAAAACATTCTTAATAATAATACTCATTGTATATCCTCTTATATAACTAGGGTGTTCTAGTCTTCCAAGATTATTTATAATAATTTCCTTTTTAACCTTAAATATAAAGGTCTTTAATGTTACTTTTCTTGAAGGAAATCTTGAAATGAAATATTTAAAATTCATATTAATATGATGAATTTAGAAAAAAAATATTTTTTATAAAAATAAAAATAATTAATTTCTTATATTCATATTAGATGTGTATTTTGTTTTATCAACAAGGTAATTAATTTTTTTTATTCTCACCCTTTCCCATTTGTCATGGAAAGTAAAGGGTGAGGGAGGACTAAAATGAACTTTTTCTAATCTATATGATTTATCTATTAGTTCTTTAAATTTTTTATAAATAATTTTATATTGTAGTAACATATACCATCCATTTTAAAAAGTTTGAAGGTATGCATTTTGTTCCTAGATATCTTACTGATATCTCTGAGATACTGGTTAAATATAAATAAATGAATAATTCTCTAATAATTAATAGATAATTATACAGATATATTTTAAAAACACTAATTAACACACCAAAATGTTTTTCTCCTGATAGCTAGTAAAACAATTCTTTCATATCTCTATATCTAGAAATCCATATTTGATACATGGATTTTAAATATTTTTCTTCCAAAATATGTAATCCAAAGCCAATTTTGATTTTAAATCCATCCATATAATTATCAAAAAACACAATGATCACTTCTTAATAACTTTTCTATCGAGAATGTAAAATGTCAACTGTAATTCAATAGGAAAAAGTTTGGTTACATGAAATATATAATATTTGAACCATTTTGAAAAAAAGAATAAAATTGCGATATTATTCAATCCCATAACTGATCACACACCATCTGATCAATGCTCCTTTAATTAAGATATAATATGTTAATATTACCTTGACTCAATAGGGACATAAAACTCTTAAACTGATTCACAATTAGACCTACTAGGTAACCATTATCATCAATATTAGCCAACAATATTTGATCATTCTCATAAACAAGTGAAATGCTTGGTAAATTTGTAATCCCACCTCTACCATCTTTTAGTAACTTATCTTCTAAAGAATATGAATTCTTAACAACTGTAGACTCATAAACATTAGGTTTTAGAGTTCTATAAAAATTTTGAAAAAATAAAATTTAAATTTCCTGAATTATTATAGTTATTATAATTATATTTAGATGATTATACGAACTCACACCTCAATAGATGTTACAATTAATTTTCGAGCTTCAAAAAAATAAATGAAAATAAATGTAATGAAATTATATGTATGTGAATTTGAATATAAAAATACTTGTATTAAAAGTAAATATTATAATTTTTATAATAGAAACAAAAACCTACAAATTATATTATTTAAATTAGTTAAAATAAACAAATATGTACTTGATCAATATAAATAATCGGCCACAAAAAATGATGATTTTGGCTTCTTCAACCAAAAATATCTTCCCAAAAATTATGAAAATAAAAATTAATCTAAATAAGGTAGAATTTATAATAATATATAAATATAAATATTGGTGCTTAAAAAAATAAATTGTTATTATATTTTTAAGTTTAAATAATGAATATAGAAAATAAATATTTACCTAAATTATTAGGATATTAATGATTTTTTATCATATCCCTTACACGTGATCATTTCATATGGCATGGACTATGTTTACATCATAGTCATTATTATCCTTAGGTAATTGTGTGATAGATAAATGAATATCACATGATCCCACAACATCATCAATATTCTAACCACATAAATGTTTATTTAATATGTTATAACAATGACCATTTATTAGATAAACAACATAAAATATCTTCTTCACATGTTTTTTCATGATAAATGTCACCCTTTTTCAATTATGTATTTTCAAATCATCATGTTTAAATCCCAAATCATCATCTTTAATACCAATATCACTATCAACCGTGTTACACATAAACATTTGTGCACATAATTCAATGTAATCAATTTCATATGTATCCTAAATGTGTCAAAAATATAATAATGATATAGAAATTGATATTTTAAAATTTTAACACAAAAAATGAATTAATTCAACGATTACCACAACTCTAATATTTTGAAAATTAATATTATTTTAATTATTTTTTATATAAAATGTATAAATATTAATATAAAAAAGACAGGTTTTCAAATTAACACACCTTCGCCCAGATAACCGTTTTATAGCTTCTGATGTAGGGGAATTAGTACTAAAATTCTCTTTAAACCATGAAACAAATGTATTTTTATGCTCATTCATCAACCACATAAATATGTGATGATATATATTATATAACATCACCATTATTATCTAAAATATATAAATGGGACTAAATTATTTCATCACATGACAAAAATTTTAATTTTAATCCATGTATCCCATTACCTTTACTATTGTATTCCACATGGTCAGATGTTGGGAGACCAACATGCTCCACTTAATACAAGTAGTTAGTAAAAACTCATCCTCCTCCTCAAATATATATTTTTGAATAATAGAGGATTTTAAACAATATGTAATTTTAACACATCCCTATCTAATTTTCATAAATCATTCAAATATATACATCCAACATAAATATGCATTTCCACATTGCCTTATGTCTTACACCAAATTAATCATTAGATGTACCGTTATATCAAAAAACAATGAAGGAAACTACATATCTAGTTGAAAATGAATTATTAATGCTTCATTATCTACCATATTTTATAAATTAAGATGTATGCATTTAAAAAATAACTAAAAAAGTAACACAACTTGCTGATATCCTATTTTATTGGCATCATAGGTATTTCTTGTAGTGAAACTAGTAGTATTTTCTATATCAATATATGAAAATAATTTAATTTTAATTATATTAAATTTAAATCCTTTGATGAAAAAATCCATTTTAAAAATACCCAATAGGTACTTAAATTCCCTAAAAAATTTGAATAAAATTATTTTTTCACTCTTCTATAATGTATGATAAATTGGAGATAAGTATGTTTATTTTACTTTTAAATTAGGTGCTAAATCAATACATATTCTTTTATAATTTAGTTTTAATATTTAATGGAAACAAATTTAGTATTTTTTTGTATATATAAAAATTTTCTAATCAAATTTTCACATATATTTTTCTCATTATTCAGACAATCAATGTTTTTTTAACTCAATAAATCTAAAATAACTCTGATTGAATAATATAGATAATTTTTAACATGAAATATTTTTATTACCTAATATTTTTGACCTATAAAATGTAATATCAATTTTTTCTACTTGTTTCCTTTTTCACAAGTTAAAAAATTATTAGGGGGGAAATCATATTATTATAACTATTAAATACATTTTTTGATCTTTGAGAAGGGTGATCCATTCATAAGAAATGTTGATGAACTTTGTACACTATCTTTCTCCAATGATACGATTGAAGATATAAAGTCTATTATTTTAAAATTGGATATAATTTATGTCCTTTAAAATTGTAGGTAGATAAATTTCCATATGTATAGAATACATTTATAGTGAACATCATTATAAACTTTGGAAGTAAAAACTAATTTTCTGTATGAATCAAAAACTTTAACAAATTCCTATTATAAAAATTTATATTTAATCAATGGTGTTAGGTAAACCTAAATATCATTTATAGTTTATTTTTGTATAGAAATCATAAAACTCATCATAACATATTCACAATTTATATAGATATGTGGGGGATAAGTTTTCAACCACCAACATAACATACCATGAACTATTTTGGATACTGAGGCTCTGATATGGATTCATTCCATTTTTGAACATCCCAATAATATATTTCTACCTTTATTTAAAAAATTATTAAATTCATGATCAAATGTCTTCTATTATGGTGAATCTATTAGTTGATGTCAGTTTTCATTGGATATTCACTCATCTTCATGTGATCTTAGTGTCTTTGCTTCATTTGAATTTACAAATAATAAATTTAAGAAGGGAATTATTGGATGAGACCATATTTACTTGATAGGAAGTTTAGTACATAGCCCTGGATATGAATAAAAATTGGATCATACATCCATTTTATATCATGATGTCCCACATTAAGAACATTTTGACAAACCTTAACATTACTTCCTATATAAAATATCATCTTTGGGGAAAGAATGTATCTTTCTATACCCCATATCTTTCAGAAATAATATTTTTAGAATCATAATTGGGATCATAAAGGTCATATATTTTTATAATTAACTATGTAAAAAGATCAATAAATTAAGAAAAACTTTTATCACTCCCACCATTTCCTTCTTTTGAGTCATCTAATATCACTACTACTGATAACACTATGAATTGAGTATAACTAGGGTATAATGGTTTTTTATAATTTCTATGAAATCCATCAACATTCATTATTTATTTAGTAGTTAGAAATCAAATATCATGAATTAATTTATTAATACCATTTTTTGTCTCATACTAAAAATATTCATCATCATTAGATCTTGAAATCTATATTATTTCTCCATGAAATAAAAAAACAACTACGTGTGTACTCTAGTAAAATGATAAAATAAAATCAAATAATATTTAATATATATAGAACCAATTTTCTCATATTCAATCACTTCTTACATGGACCGAAAAACATGTCTCTATTTTCAATATCATGTTTAATCAATTATAAGAAATTGGAAACCCCCTTTTCATGTCCATCACTTGTTCGTTGTGAATTTATGAAATTATAATTTATTAATTACCTAAAATAAATTGTAAAATAAGAATACATTTATAAATATTTATATAAATACATATTTAATTTTTAAATATTATTATTATAAAAAATATAAAAATAATATAACCTTAAATTTAAATAAAAAATTGTAAAATATAATGATGGATAAAACTTATAGACACACACACCACATTAATTTATTTATATAATTATATATGATATATATATATGTTTATTTTGTATATTTTATAAATATAAAACCATATATATAAACAAATTAAAATAAATATAAACATATTAATATGTAATCATATATATTTAAACATAGAAAGAAACACACACACATGAGTATATGTTTATATATTCAGATATTGATATATTTACAAGATTATATTTTTTATATATGTTTGTATATATTTATATATAGAAAACTATGTGGGTATTTTTTATAAAATAATTATTAATTCAATATTACTTGATAATTAATTTTAAAAAGAAATAAAAAAACACCTAAATCCAAATATATAGAAAACACCATCAAAATAAATAGAAAAAATTTGATTTTTCCAGAAAACAACATAAACAACATTTTTTCAAATGTAATATACAAGGATTTATTAAACATATTAATATTTATTAAAAACATTTGTGATAAAAATAATTAAATTATCAAAAAATGAAAATGATGATTAAGTACTAACAAATATGGGGATGTTGAATGAGGTGGTGGGATAGAAATGAATTAGTGATGAGAAGGTCCAATGATGAAGGAAGAGTGATCACTTTGTGGTATAAAAGTATAGAAAATGGTAGTTCTTTAATAAGAAAATTTTAAGGAAGTTTTGGAATGTTTTTGACTATGGTTTAAATATTGATTATCAAAAAAATTGGGAGAAAACTCAGATCCATGTGTTTTAATTTTTAAAAAATATTTTAGCAACATTGTTTTCTAAAAAAAATTATTATAAATAAATATTTAATGTTAGTTATGTTATTAATGATGTGAAACATATATGTGAATAGGGTTATAATATATATTATTTAAAAATTTATGTTAAAAATATTATCAATGGTCATTATTAAATAACTTCTATTGAGATTCTGAGGAAGATTTTATTTTCTTACTAGTAGGTCATCCTAGATCAAGTTCCATGATGATGGTATGAAAATTAAAGGGTAAACGTTTTGGAAGGGGGAATAAAATGAGAATTTATGGAGAGTCCACACTAACTTTAAAATCAAATAAAGTAACTATTAATGAATGATATTGTTTTTATTATATAAAATCTAGAAATTGGAGAAAAAATTATCCTAAATGCCCATAGGAGAGAAAAAAACACCATAGCGATTCATCATCATGTATTAATGTTATATAATTCAATTACATTATTTTGAAGGTTATATAATATTGGATTTATGTAAGGCTATATATTGTCCCAAGACCAATCTTTTTTATAGAGGTTTGAGTGGTTTGAGGGAAATTTTATAAATTTATATGTTGTTTTTAGTTATTTTTGTAATTTTTAAAGTTGTTTAATTTTAAATGGTTTGAAAATTATGGAAGTAATTTAAAGATTTTAAAAATGTATTCAAGAAATTAATTTGGAAGTTTTAAAGGGGATTCAAATATTTTTAGATTTTTTTACAATTTTAAAAATAATAATAATGCCTTATATTGGTTATTTATAAGTTTATGTAAGGAGAAATAATTTTGTTTATCTATTTTTACCCTTATGCATGGAGATACCTTTACATAAGGGTAATTATTATTTTAAATTTTTTTTGTACGAGTATAGAATATTTTCTATGTGTTGAGTAAGTGTAAAACCCTTTTTATCCTTATTGAGTAAGGTAGAAAATAGTTTCTATAGGTTATGTAAGGATATCCTAGATCTTCTACTAACTGTGTAATGGTAGATCATTCTCTATATAATGGTAACTCCATCATTTTGTAAAGGTAATATATCGATTATAAACATCGAGTAAGTGTAGCTAGTGGATTGTATAAGGGAACCAAATCAAGTGAAGGTGGAGTTGTATAAGGGTTTTGGTTCACATAATGGTAAGATTTTACCTACCTAAGGGTATCAATGAGATTATTGAGGATATGTAAGGTTAAAAAAAGACATGAATAAGTTTTATCCCATGTTTTACCTTTTTCTATAAGGGTAACGTGTATCTTGTGTGAGAGTATTGACTCATGTAAGGGTCATATATTAACCAATGTAAGATTCAATCTATGTTCTCCTCTGATATGTTAGGGTAAGTTGCATATTCCAAATCCCACATAATGGTGGACATCCAAATAAGGATAAAACCATGCTACCCTCACACAATGTATATCAGATGCGCATGGGTATCTATTTTTACATGGTTTCTATATTTTCTCCCTTATTTTGATCTGAAAACTATGTGAAATCATTTTCAACATTTTTAAATTCTTAAAATCAAAGAATTAATTTATTTTTACTTTGTATGATTTTAACCAATCCAAAATAATGTTGGGAACTTTAAAAAAATATTGGGGGAAAACTAAATGTGAAATAAATGGAAATTTGAATTAGTATCCTTGGAGGGATATCTATGGAAGTTAAGAATGTGTTTATTTATTATATTTTAATTCCTCAAGGATTATCTTGAGTTTTTGTGACCCAAAACCATGAACATTGAATTTTTTATATATTTTGAAAATTTTCTAAGGTTCCTCTTACTTATAGTCTCTACACTTATCCTTTAACTCTCTCCTGTGATTTGATATTATAGAATCAGAGGTTTTTAAGAGGTAAAGGGATCTGTGACTTCTCGTTTTTTTCATTCCATGAAAGTGTGGAATTAACTTGAATTTTCTTCATTGTTTAAATGAATGTGATAAACACGATAAGATAAACATAGATAAAATAATCACATAATGAATCTTTTATAAAAATATGTATATTTATAAAAGTTTAATATTAAATGAATGTAGTGAGATATTGATAACGAATTATCATATGCATATTTAATGAAAGAAATTATTTATCTCATGTTGAAATTATCATGAATATTCAAGGGAGAGAAATTTATATTTCATGTTGACGATAAATATTACCTTTGAAAGTATTATAACATGTTTTAGAAAAACTATTCTCTCTTTAAAATGATCATCCCATGTTAGGGAATTTTAATGTTTTTAATAAAATAATTTTAGTGCATATTATGACTTAAATTGTTAATTTTTATAATTATTTGAATAACATAATAAAAATAACTTCATTTTATAGAATAACTTTAATTATTCTTGAAATTATCCAATAGATAGAAAATGATAATTGTAAGACTATGAGTAATTAACATTTGATTAAATAAAATTTTTATCATGTCATGGAGTTAAAATAATTAAATAACATTAATGATAATTATTCAATAATTCATGAAAATAGAAAATTGAAATAGGGATTATTTCTTGTGTTTTTCTTGTTTTTATTTTGATAAATAATAATATTTCATGCATATAACTTCATTCATACTTGAAGATGTTTATCAAATTATTCTATTTTATTAAATTCTGGAACCATAAGTATCATTGTATGTTGGAATATTAATATTTATATTTGAAATATTTTGGATGTTTGATCATGTGCTTTGTGATATATATTCTATTTCCTATGATATTTACTAGAGAGTGTGATATAAATTATTATAGATGTTAATCATGGTTGATATTCTTTGATATCAAATGAAAACATAAAACTAGTAATGATTTTGTATAATGAAAGAGGTGTGTTAAAATAATAATCATTGAGATTATTTATAAATGAGAAAATATATTAAGGAAGAATGATATTTTAAATAAATATATTTAGCCTTAGAAATTAGTTAGGATAGTGTTATTGATATTAATTAATAAATTAACCATATTGTTAAAAATGATAATGTGAATTTAATTATTGATTAGATCATTACTATAGGGATGGGTGAGTCTGATGTTATTTGATTAATTATGGAATTCATTGTGTAATTTGGATATACTTTCCTTTTAAATTATTTTTTGAATAAAATATTAAAATATGTATTTAAGATATATGGTTTTATATATTTGATGTGATTGAATGATAAACTTGAATGATTGGAATAATGGTTGAGAATGGTTGTGTCTATGATGGTGGCATAGGGTTCTGATTATGGTGATTATATGGACATGGATTTTTAAGGCTATGATGGTGTAATGGGGTTCTAATTATGATGATGACATTGAAATAGGATTTCAAATGTGTTATTATATATAGTGGTGTTGGGGATGGAACCAAGTCTGATAGAATGGTTTAAAAATTGGATTTCTAATTGTTGTTGTGCTCGAATCTTTGATTTTTGGTTGATAATGAACCTACTTGTTTAATGGCCCAAAATAAAATGTTATATATATAATCAGTTACGAATTGCAAGGAACCGTTTGATACTATGAATTATAAGTGAATCATTATGTTGTTTCTTGGGCTAAGTCCTAGAGTACCTAAAATTTTAATTTATGATAAATGAACTAATGAAAGAAAATTTCTGTTTCTAGATGCTTTCTTATGAAGATGAATTATTTGATAATACAAGAAAATAATTAATAGTTCTATATTAACTTGGACCAAAAGTTTAAAATTTTAATCATGCAAAGAAAACATAATAATAATAATTAATGGATAATTAATTAGTTAATAATGAGCGTGATGCTTGAATGATTTTGATACCTTGGACTTAGTAGTGGTACCTAACAGTCCTGAGAGACATTAATGGTAGATGAGTTTTAGCTTAGGTAATTTCCCATATTGTGGTTGTGATATTTATATATATCATGTATGTTTTGGGATTTCATACACTACCCCACTCATGTTGGTTGGGTGAATGAAACCCAGTGGACTTTGGGAGGATGTTTTCCCCAATATCCAGGTTAGGGAAGAATGGATGGCTAACTACCCACTCTAACCCTGCTCTATTCTCTGTGTAGTATTATGTGCTGGTATACACACTGGTTATCATTCCTCATATATGTCTATAGACAGTTATAATAGCCTCTTATTTTTTACACACATTTTTCTCAAGATATAGTATCATAATTGTTATTATAGGTATGTTGTGTATGGGATATGGTGGATTAAGGTATAATACATGACATACAGTCTATGGTGGCTCTCAGAAACTACTCAATTACAATATTCAGATGTGGTTGAGATGATGATCTGATGTTATTCATACATTTCGTGATATTTTATATTATACTAGGTATATTTGGGATGGATAACCTTAGATGAAGTGTCTTTGTGCTAGATTTGGTAGTGATATGGGTCATGATGTGCGACATTGGGGTAGAGTTGAAAACTAGTGGGGATATGGTATCATAGTAAAAACTTTTTATTATATTATATAATTTCTTATATGTGATACTTGGGGATATATAGTCATGGTAAGGATGGAAATATAATAGTAAACCTAGTTAGGTGATGGGTTGGTTTAATTTTTTTACTCACTAGGCTTTATTATGCTTCATTCAAAATTTTCATGATTGTTTTCTAGGAGGATCCTAATGAGTATAGGTTTAATTATCACCCTAAATATAAATGAACTATTTTTTAGGTCTGAAGGATCTGGTTGGGGATCAATTTGGACATTTATAGTTTGAGGAGTTGGTCAGGAGCTATTGGAGCTTCATGATTATTATCAAGGATCTATTTTATTGTTTTTCATTTGTTTTATTTTTATATTATTACATTCATATTAGTTTTTGGTTTTACTCCTCATTATGTTATATGGAGGATTTTGTTTGTGTCTATTCTCTTATCCTCTCTTAATTTTCAAATTTTAGAGGGAAAATCCTCATATATGTGTGTATATTATACCCTTGATTCTAGTCATCAACCCATGACCTATTGGGGGTGATATCTAAGAATCATTATATATATTATATCATTATCATCCTAGTAGGGGTACCTTTTTGGGGTGGGGTGGTGAAAGTGTTGTATCAGGGCGATGTTTGAGAGAAATGATAGAGTTTGGAGTTATGAACCGATGAGGATGCATGGGTTAGTAGGGAAACAATGTTAGTTGGTCTTAGTACATGATATAAATAAGGTAGATCTACTATGAAATGGTATTTTATCCCCCCTATGATCCAAAACTAGAAAATTTATGTTTAATATATATGCTAAGTGAATTTCTGTTGTTTGTAGGGTAGAGTTTTAAGAGAGGATAATGTGTCATGCTTGTATGTGTCTGTGTTTCAATGGAGTAGAAATGGAGAATGGTTAAAAACCAAGTAACTAATTAATTTTAAATATTCTATGCCCCATGTTATGATTCCCTAAAATTTTTCTTTTACATGATAGGTTCAAGGTCAACATATCTATCAGGTTCATGCCAAATATGTTTAGAAAGATGTGTCAAAAAATAATCGCATAACAGGGGATTAAAAATACAATTATTAGAGGAGGACTCTTCGAGAGTTCTAGTTATAGAGACTATAGAAGTATGATTTCTCCATTTTGGATCTTGGGAGATATTATTTCTTGGAGGATGTTGAGGTAGACTTTGGTTTAATCCATGATTAGAGAGTGAGCATTGGGTTTATTTTGTTGTGATAATGTTACGTGGGTCAACTAGATAGTGGTAGTTATTTTTCCTCCTAGTTTATTAAGAGATATTTTTGTAGGGATTTTATGAGATTATTTTTCATGAATATTTTCTTTAATTGACCATAAGGGGGGAGCTTCTTAGTCGGTGATTCCTTCCCTCCATTATAGGATTGCTGAGTTACATTCTTGGAGTATAGTGATGTGAGAACATGGATTTTATATGATGTATGGATCCTTTAATTTATGATTTAAATATATTTTTTTAACCAAATATGGATACCTAGTGAGGTAATAGAGGAAAAAGGGGTGTCTGGGGCTTGTTTGGAGACCAGAGCCCAGACTGGTGGAAGAAAGCAATGGATCACATGGTTAGTATAAATCGTGAAGCCCAGTCTATATTGTACATCCTATACATGTGAGGATTTTTAGTGATAATATTAGGGTGCATATTTTTCCCTAACCTTGAACCTATGTTCAAATTTCCATGTAGACTCTCTGTAGTTCTTTACAAATCCATATAGCATTGTTTGCATATGGTTTTCTAAACTGTGTTCATGATCCTTTCGGTTCCTCTCTATGGACAGAGTCCTATGCATGGTTGGCGCATGGTTTGACCAATAGTGAGGTAAAAACATGGGACCCCATAAATTTGGTAAATATACATTTTTTTACTTTAACAACTTATATCATTAACACCCTTCCTCTATTTCTTCATTCTAGTAGATAAGGGGTTCTTTTCTCTCCCATTTTTCTCATCCTCCTCTTAACCAAGGTTTAGGGATAAATCATCTATCTGGATTCTAATTTGAATTTAGATTGTCTCATTAGATGAACGTTGGTAATAAATATATTCATATTACATATTATTTTCCTTTTTACTTCTTTAAATGGAGTTATTTAGGTGTAGATTCATATTCCCCATTTTCTGGGTGTTCATCAATTTTTTGTTTTCTCTCAATCTGTACCAAACCAAAGGCTAATACTGGACGAATGATCCTCTACAAGCCTAAGGTATCTGGTCTAGTACTTATACCTCAATATTGAGATGTTTTATAACATGTTCCATTGTACAACCAACCAGTTTCTCTGTTTGTTTCCCCTAAAATGAGTATTTGTTTAATCGTTTGTACTATTTTGTATCCCAATGAAACTTATATATCCTTTGAGATGTTAGAAGTAGTAAAAAACAATGTGAGAACCACCTTTGGGTGCGAACCTTTAAATTATGAATTTAACTTCATGGTTTTATACCCAAAACAACTATTGGTGTGTTTGGTTTGACTTTGAAATGTGTTTTCATAAATAAAATTTATAATTGTTGTGGTTTAACGTGGATAAAACACTTATCAATTAAAGATAAAATGAATGGAATTGATTGGTATGACCATGTAAATTAATTAGATTAAAGAATGGTTATAAATTTGTCATTAATTAATGTAAATAAGTTATGAATTACCTATTATCTCTGATTAAACCGTTGAATGTTTATAATTTATGAAATTGATCATAGGGGCCTCTCTGTTATAATTCCAGCATGGAATACCTATATTGTGATATAGTCATGGAATCCTTGTATTGTGATATGTTCATGGTATTTCCATGTTGTGATATGAGAATGGAGACCCTATATTGTGATACGTGCATGGAGTCCGTATGTTGTGAGATGGGTTTGAAGACCCTATATTGTGGTGTGGGCATGTCATCCCTATGTTGTGATATGATAATGGAAACCCTATTATGATAAGTTCATGGAGTTTCTATATTGTGATATGGGCATAGAAACACTATTATTATATGGGAATGGTGACCTTTAATATTATATCTGGGCATGTGGACCCAATTACTGTGATACTAGGCATATCATCCACTATTTATGTGATTATGGGGATGTCATCCCTTGATACTTGTGAGACTTATGATGCAACTCATGGGAACCTGAGTTACACCTTGGGTCCTGCATTGTTGATATATACACATATATTGTTTTAAACGTCACTACCTATACAATCCATATAAGTGTATACATATAGTTACTTGTTCTAAGACTATTCGGTTTAGGCCGAAGTAGGTACTATTGGCTTAGATTTTTTCTAGAACTAGAGTTGGTGCCTTACAACTTATTTACCACTTACCATTATTACCTACACACTTCAATATTATATGCACCGACTAGATATTTATAGGCATCGTTGCTGGTGGCCTATTATATTTATCTCACATCCTATCTAGGCCATCGATGGTACCTATGAAGATTATGTCAATGCTGGTAGGGACGGGGGAAAGTGCTCGGTTGTTGATTATTGAGTTGCTTATAACATGGGAGCATGGAATCATGTGACCGAGATGTGGATTGTGATTCTAGTGGAGATAGTCCTTTTGTGTATTTTTTTTCTTTTTGATGCATGTGTTTTATATCTTGACTTCTAGTTCCTTTTTTATACATATGAAATGTCCCAATTTTATATACCATGTTAGTTATTGTTGATATTGGTTATTTATGTCCTTTGTATACTTTAACTTCTTTGATTAGTTGTCAATTATTTCTTATGATTCATATATTTATCTATTTATTTCAATAATGTGATACTTTGGCCATGGGGGTATAGTATTACCACAGTACCAAAATAAACCCTCACTAATATTCTATAGAATCTTGAATATGGGGAGGTATGGTTGAGGTCAGGTGGCCCATTGGTTCGGTGGATCGTTCAGCGGATTCTGGATTGGGACATCACAAATTGGTATCAGAGCATCTTCATTTCATTTTCCCTATCATTTTGCAATATTAGATGGTATATTATGAATGCATTATAATTTTTTAATGAGTTGTTCCTAGCATTATCTAAATCAAGTATAAAGAATGTTTGCATTACCTGGGAATGGGACTTGATGTTCTAGTTTATGCTTGTTACATTTGATTTGATTTCACTATTGGGAGACACACCTAATATGTGGTGTTATTAGTACTATGATATTGGATTATATTTTATCCTTGGTCTAATAAGACAAGTAATCATGATCATGCATCATTTTAGGCACCTTATAGTAATTATATGTCATTCATTATGCCATGTCACATTTATATTACTATGTGCATTTATTGTAGTATGTTTTAGAGATTTATTGATACATCCTTGAATTGAGATAATATTTCATACATGGACTTGATAATTTAATTGTTTTTATGAAATGGACACCACATTTTAATTTATATGGTGTACGGGCCCTTATAAATTGGAAGTGGTGATTTATTCATCTCAACATTCTTAAGAAAATTTCTATGTTAATACGAATCAAATCAAATGGAATTTAAATCTAAAATGAAATGGTAACCATTAAATAGTGATGAAAATTTCTATTTCAATGGTGTTTTCCTCTATAAATAGAAATTGACACTCTATATTCCGAGATCCATACAAAAAAACACTAAACTCTACCCTAACCCAACATTAGTAGTGGGAAATATGTAGCATCTCATGTATTTTATATAATTTTTCCTATCATCAAGATTTGGATTTATGAGAAGGTACATGGGTGTGAATATTACATAGAAAGTCTTGTAACTATCCCATTTGTGCATCTATGATCATTACTTTGATCAAACCTATTGAAGGTGTCTGTTTGGAATTTATATAGCTATGCCACCACAATGTCCTCATGTCATTTTCTTGAAGGGTGGTGATGAACAAGGTGTGACGATGGTGGGCCATGCGAAACCGGTGATACATCTAGTAGTGCCACCTATGACACCTCTTATTATACTAGGTATGGGTGATGATTTCTAGTTTCTAGGGGAGTGTGTTCATCTTATTGTGGCTATACAGGGAGCGATGTGACCTTCCCTTTGTATGGTAGAGCTTACATGGGAGTTTAAGCAGAAACATCCACCTACATGTTCAGGGGATGGTAGAACCCAACATACAAAGATATGGATGAAGACAATATTATAAATCTTTAGTCATCTTTAGACAAATTTTAATGGGAGACTGAATATCACTAATTATATACTTCAAGGATATACCAAAAGCTAGTGGGATATACTAAACCAGGAAGATTAGTGACAAGATGTTATTTAGTGGGATTTATAGTCAATATTAATGACTATTTATTCCCTATGACCCTTAGTGATAACTGTGATAGGGAGTTCATGAACATATAATAGGGTTCTCTGATAGTTATGAACTATTTGATTCATTTTATAGAGCTAGAACACTTTTCACCAATCTATATTGGTGACAAGTCAACAAGAGAGAGAAGATTTAAGGATATCCTTAGGCATCCTATTTATTATTAGGTAAATGTTTTCTATTTTACTACCATATATGATTTAGTGAACTAGACTCTTATCACTAAGTGGAACCAGAGGGAGGTAGAGTGTTTGATCCAAAACAATTTATAAATGAGATGGAATCATGATTCGACTAGCGGTCAGAAGCCATGCTTTTATACTACGCGGGTGGGAAGTGGCATCTAGGTGACACTCTATCATAGCTATTTGGTTTATCACCAGTGTGTGATGCTTGTGAATAATAATAACCAGTATCCTAGAGACCCCATTGAGTACCGTGGTTGTGTAATATTGGGGAATCATCAGTTATTTTGAAGAAAATTCACATCTGTGCCTTATGATAGTGGATCCACCTTTTGGAGAAGGATCGGTGGAACCTCCCCTAGGCGGTTTCTGGAGTAATACTGGATATACAGGTAGTTGAGGAGGTCATGAACAAGGTTTTCATTCTTCAGATACACAAAACTAGCTGAGCAGACCCACTTTGGGTATTCAAGTTACAACACAGATTTTGGGATCATTCAATATTGATTTAGTGAAACCTTTACCAGAGGAGAAGGGTGTTGGGATGTCTATAGTTCAATATACAATTCTAGTAGTCTCTGCTGTTTTTTCTTCTTTATTTGATACAAGTAAATTAAAATACTCCTGTTGATGATTTTGGAGATCCTCAGGCTTCATGTGGAGTACTCCCGTGGCATGATGATGCTTGACACACCTTTGGGTATATGTTCAAAGAGTGTATGATAGTGTAAGAAATTCCCCTTGAGGTTGGGAGACACCATTTCATATGGGACATATTTTTCTTGAGATGAAACGTTTTGATATCATTCTCAAGATTAAATGGTTGGTTACCTATCACACCTATGTAGATTTTTATCACTGAATGGTGTCGTTCACATCATGAGAGGGTGATACTTATATTCACAAGGGTGAGTGGGATGTATAAGAAGGTAGTGTTGCAAAAAATAATCTTGTGATAGTTGAAGTGAATTCTTATATTGCTAGAAATTTTATTGAGTTTCAGGGATTACATAACACTAAATTCCCTCTGGTAGTCAATCAATTCAGGGATGTTTTCCCAGATGAATTTTTCGAACAACCTCCTATGAGATAAGTTGAGTTTACTATCGTGCTAGTTCTTAGAGCTACACGGGTATCCATTACTTCTTACAAGATGGCTACTACTAAGTTAAATGAGCTCAAGAGACTGTTAGGGTATTTTGAGTCCAAGGGTTTTATACGGACCAATACTTCTCCATGAGGATTGTTGGCCCTTTTCACCAAGATAGTGTATTGAACTATCGGGATATGTGTGTATTACTAGAAGTTGAATAAGCTTACTATGAAGAATCAGTGTCCCATACCTTCTATTGATGATCTATTTAACAGGATAATAGAATCGATGGTTTTCTTAAATATTGATATGATATCATGTTATCATTAGGTTCATATTTTACCTAAAGATATACTATGTATTAATTTCCATAATCAGTATGGTTTATATGAGTATATGTTTATTTTTTCAGTCTTATGAACATGCATGATGTCTTTATTGATTTAATTAATAGGGTATTCTATCCCTATTTGGAATCCTTTTTCATGTTCTTCATATATGACAACATAGGGTACTTTCAAACTCAAAACTACCATGCTGCCCATATTGGGATCATTTTGAATACACTGAGAGAGAACCAAAAATATTTTAAGCTTATTAAATTTCACTTTTGGATCGAAAAGGTTCAATTCATGGGTCATATCATCTCAGATGTATGATTATCAATTGACCCAGAGAAGGTGAGAGTTGTAGTAACCTAGGAGTAGTCCAAGAATGTCTTTTATATAAGAAGTTTCTTCTATATTAATGGTTACTATATAAATTTTATACAAGATGTATCATGATTATCTACACCTTTTGTGGGATTTAATAATAAGGGTTTGAAGTTTATATGGTCAAAATATTGAAAGATAGACTTTCAAGAGATGAAAGGGAAATTCACTTCAGTTCCAATATTGATTCTTCTAAAGCTGATAATAATCTATACAGTGTATTCTGATTCATTAGTTATCTATCTTAGAGAAGTTCTAAAATAGTAATATAGAGTTATTATGTATGATTCATATAATTGGAGGCTTCATGAGTAGAATTACGCGACACATGATCTTGAGTTGGCATATGTTTTTCATGCCTTGTGTTGTTGGAAGCATTACTTGTGGGGAGAGAATTTTGTGATGTTTACAGACCATGAAATCCTGAGGTATATTTTTACATGGCATGAATTGAACCTTATGAATTGAATATGGGTTTAATACTTGTAGTGTTTTGAATTCGATCTGGCCTATATGCCCGAGAAGGGATATGTTTTTTCTGATTCTCTGAGTAGGGGGAATCAGACTCAGATAGTTTAGGAGGCTAGTAGCGAGTGGAAGCTTATGGATTTTGTAACGACCCAAAGTTTCATTAATTGAAATCCATCTTGATCTAATTAAATTTCACTTTATGTAAAATTTTTATATAAAATGTCAACTTCTTTGGTTTTATGTTAAGAATTTGTGAAAGTTGCTTTTATAGTCATTGAATAGTGATCACATGATTAGTATAAATATAGGGCTTTAACAAATCCAATTTACTCAGACAAAAGAAGTGATGGCCTCATCCAGTAGAATTGATCCATACGAAGCCCATTTGTAAGATCTCGCAAAAGAGGTGGCATCCTTGGGATTCACTATTGACCAAGCCCAAGCTGAGCTTCATCATTTCAAGCTCGAACGGGACCATCTATAGGAAACGTGGAAGTTGATAGAGATTACCACTTGAGCAATGTTATCCGAGCCACCCTAAGAGTCTGTCACCATCACACACCGTAGCCTTAGGTCTTATGTAGCTGTTTTAAGGGGTTATGTAAAAAATATATAGTAATATGTTCATGTATATTATTTTTTTTGTATATAATAATGAATATACCTTATTGTCATTATCGATACATTGTAAATAGTTTTTAAAGTACAAATAGTGTTTTTAGTTATTATTTAATTAAGAAATATATTTTGTTAAATTAAGGTATTTTTGAATTAAATAAAATTTTTATAAAATATTTTTATTATTATTAAAATAATTTTATATAAATGATCATATAATTTTATGAATGCAATTATAATTTTTATTAAGGTTTGAAAGCCATTTCTCTCAAAACCTGTGAATTTTCGATAAATGTCGGTTTTTATTTTAAATGTGAAAATTAACATATTTAGAAATTTTTTTAGATAAAATAAATTATATTTAAGGAATCAGGATGTCGAAATTATCCAACGGTAAAATTTTCATAATTTTCTGAGACAGTCAAATTT